>CM064348.1:4342861-9342861 GCA_032595735.1 Pelochelys cantorii | reverse complement strand
GCGCATCTGATTCTAAGGTGGGAAGAACCGGGTCCTTGGAAATCTAGATCCTGCAGGTTAGTTCCATTGGGAGCGTATTGGCAGAAGGGAAAAGTAAATCTCCATATGAGATACGAGTAACACCAGCAGCAAATCCTCCTTCCCATAAGAGTGACCCTGATCAATGAGCATACTCCAGAGGAATGGGGAAGTCTGATTACAAGCTACCCTTGCTTGGGGCGGCAGTGTTCCTACACCAATGGGAAACCCCCTTCTGTGGCTGTAGGCTGTGTCTACACTATGGGATTATGCTGCTATAATATGGATGTGGCCCCAAATATCACTCCCTTTTATTGGGACAGGTGAGTAGATTTGGTGCATTTTTATGGCAGTTGTCAAGGTCCAACACTCTCCCAAACTAGAAGCAGTATTTTGCCCTTTCAGTTGAGAGCCTGTTTCCTAATATTTTTGCATGCAGCAGAACCTTAACAAGTGATGCTAAAGATCACAGGACAGGAAGAGGAAGAAGGAAAGGCTGATTTCTTAGCATTGTGTCAGTCGCAACCGTCTACCGGAAACCACAAAACCCTACCTTAATCTATGTACACCTCCAGTCACAACATACTTAGTTGGCCAAGTGGCTTTTTCCTGTCCAGTGAATCCTTATGTCTCAAGTGCCATGCTTTCATTTCTTATCCGTTGCTATCAATGAACGATCTAAGAAGCACCAGGCAACACATGCAAGTATATCCCACTCTGGCATGAAATAATCTGGTGGCAGTTTTGTTTAAAGTGTGCTGATCTACAAAGGAGGCAGGACTTGAATGGACAACTCTTTTTATGTGGCTTCTGCCTATGGTAGAGAGGTGAGTGGGTCGGCTGATTGATGCACTGTGAGACTCCTCAGTGGTTTTTCTTCTTGGGGCGTGTGAATGTTTCCTTTGGTTTCAGTTCACATGGTCTCATCCTGCCCTGAGTATCACTTTGACATTTGGGTACACAGTCTGGTTGCCCTTGTGCACAGGTGTTCAAAGATGGAGGAAGAAAACTGGCCTCTGAGGACATCTGCTTCTTGTAGGGATGTCCTCATGTGGCCTCATTCCAGAGGAGGGCGTGATGAGAGGTGGTGGCGGGGGAGGTTTGAGCACTTTTTCACTGGCTGCATCAGGACTATAGCAAAGCTTTACATTACTCATGTTTTCTATGCATGACTTTCATTTGGCCCCAGTTTTATAGGCATCTCGGGGTTGGTAATGCAGCTTCCTGGCATGTTTTGTCTTGTTAATTTGAATCATCTTTCACATTCTGAATAGAAATTGAGTTTGCAGTCTCCTTGTGGAAACGTACACAGCAAGTTTTATTTAAGGTGGTCGTTGAAATATTGCCAGATATTTATTTTAATTTTCATGTGGGAGGTGGACAGCGCAGGAAGGGCAAACAAAGGGAGCAAACTGCATGCTAGTTAGCATGACAGCTGATGCTAATAAGAACTTGTGTGAAACCCACTTGAAATTTAGGGAGGGTTGGGAAAAAAAATCAAAATATCAGGAACTGTGGACCCAGTCCTGGGAAGTACTGAGTGTCCTCTTTTCTCACTGAAGACAATGAAGATATAAATTGCTCAGTTTGAAGAATTGAGCTGATATATAATAAACATCCAGTGTCCATCTTAAATCTTGCCTACGTTGCATAGGTTTAATCTAAAGTATCAATTTAAGCCAGTACATTTGAGCCGGTACAATCCCCTGTGTAGTTGATCTAATAAAAGTGTTTTTTTTCTTTTTAGTTTATATAATTTAGGAGCATGATTAAATTAAATGGAACCACTCTTAAAACCAAAATAAGTGCAACTTCCCCGTGTAGTCAAGGCCTTACTATGCCTTTCTTTAAGCACATATTCCCCTTTTCTAAAGAGGAAGTTTAAATCTCCTATTTAGAGAATTTCAGACTGCTGACATGCATGACAATTGAATTGCGACTATTTCTGTTGACTTTTTAACCGCTCTATTGGTATACAAAATGCATCACTTAGTTTGAACGACCTGGTCTAAATCAAAGAGGAGACATTCTCCCAGCCTCTTTTAGATGCAAAGATAAAAAAATAAAGTAAAAGTAACAGATTCCCTGAAACTGAATGTTGCCTTTTAGACATCCACCCTGGGACAGAGCAGCCACTGTTATTACAATCATAAAAAAATTAACTCTGTCCTGTAACACTGGTGTGCACCACTAATTAAAACCAAGTGCAGTTATATGGCAAGAGTGCTACTTTCTTCTCTTTTACATTATACCAGATTGTTATATTAAAATTTTTAAAGAAGTGCATAACATTTGGGTGCTGCTGAATCTGATAGAGCTTTATTAACAAAACTATTCTGAGCCCATTTTCTTGGCACAGATGGATAGATTTTCTTGCTCTGTGATGCACAGCAATGTCCTCATCAACATCGACTAATTGCTTTCGAACCATGGCCAAGCAGCAAATGCTGGTCTGAAAACTTATTTTGAAATACGTTAGGAGGCATGGAACAATACTCGCCTGTATAATAGCCACATTTGGTGCCTGAATGGTAGCTCTGTACCTGCATTTAGACATTATGAAAAACTCAGGTGGGTAGATATACCAGAGGTGATTGATGCATTCATTTCAGAGGTTGGGACCAAAGCTTGGGAACGGGGAGCTTTTTGAAGAGGGTGTAAGGGTGTGGAGGACCGGTCATCAATATTCCCTCTAATCTTTTCCATGTGTTTGCAGATTTTTTCCATGCATGTGCAGAATAAATATTTACATGTGCACCAACACATGTGTGAATGTGCACCACTGATAGAAACACAAAACCTGGCTGGGGGTGCTCTGCTAGTCACGTGGGCAGCATTTGGCGCTATCCTGAGTGGCCGCAAAAGCGCACAGTTTACAGGAAACACTGCCAGGCATCTCTGATTGTAGGTGTTATCAGGGATAACTTGCCCGCCCACCTCCTTGACTTGATGTGGTTATTGCTGATGGGCAGATAGTATGCGGCAGAGGGGAAATGGTACTGGTCCATTTAAAGGAGCTGAACTAATCTTATCCTCATGACATTCGGAGAGTTGAGAAGATGCTCTTGAGCCTCCAAATTCCCCCCTATCGTTAATTCAGTTTGTGTGTCTGCCATGAACTATCCTGCCATTGCTGGCCGTGTGATGGGGTTTGTTAAGGTAGCAGCCATGGGATGCTCACAGCCTTTCCTTTTTGCCTTTTCACTCATTTCTTCTCACCTAGGGATCTCCCCGACTGGTTACAACTGGCCACCACATTCACCTTCCTCCACTGCATTTCTAGTTCTGCAGGGTTGTAAAAGACCCACAGTTCAAAAGGTCGTAGCCCCTTTTTTTTTAACTGCCTTCAGCTTGGTTCTCATGACTCCCATTCCATGACCACCCTCCACCCAACCAGGGCATCAGACAGGTCAGGGATGTTATCTCTTTGTTTATGACACTTCTTGTCTTTTGAGAGAATCTTCCTTATGAGGCTCATTTGAAAGATGTCTAAATAACACCAGCCATCTGACCTTTAACACATTTCTTTTTTTATTATTTAAGGATAACTGCATATTTACCTTACTTTGGAGAGGCAAGGCCTTAAAACGGCACAAAATCCTGAAAACCAGCAGCTCTATTGTGAAACATCACAGCGGCCTGGAGCAACAGTTCCAGGGGAAAAAATATGGGAACAGGCAATGGAGTGAAATGCGGGCGGGAGTCAGGGCAGTAGAGCCTTGCAAATTCATGGATATCCGCTTTATATTCACAGATCTCTGCAGCTTACTTTTATGGATGTGAGGGATGTCAGTGTGTAGTTGACTATACGATTAACTGATATGCCTAGGCTTATCCGTTAATCTTGTCGACTACATGCATTTTCCCCTCCTCCTTGCTGCCTCAGTATCAGAGGCAGCAAAGGTGGGGGGGAAGCAGGAGCTGGTGCTGGCTTAAAAGCCAGTTCCCCCCAGCAGCGACTCTGAGGTGCTGCCTGCCCAACTGCCATGTGGCTGCCTCTATCCACGGGTGTGAATGTGGATATCCACGGCTCTTTTTTGCAGCTATAGATGTGGATACACACTTCGTATCCGCGCAGGGCTGAACAGAGTAGTTTTGCCGCATCTTTTGTGTTTTTCTGTCATAACAAAACAGTCTGCTTCTTCCAGTGAAATTCTTTTATGGTTACTACTCAATAATGCCAAGTAAGTTCTATAGCCATTAATGTGATCTTTTAAGCCTTTTTTGCTCTGATGAGCTTGTGTGAAAGGTAAAGCTATGACTTCAGATCATGGGAGGTGCAAATAAAATGTCTCTAAGGTATTCTGATGAAAACCAATGACCACTATTTTCCAAACAATAAGATCCTCAAATTAGGCTCTAAATCCATATTTAGAGACCTATATCAGTGACCAGATTTTTAAAAGGGCTAAGGGATCTATCAAACTCCCCTTCACTTCAGTGGGTGCAGTTGAGTCCTGAGCACTTTTAAAAATTGATTCAGGAATGCAGGCAGTCAAAAATCATGACCTTTGTCTTATGGTTCTATCTATATTTTTTTGTTCACCTCTAAGGTGCCACAGGACTACTCGTTTTTAAAATGATAGACTAACACGGCTCTCCCTCTGAGACATTTTGTCTAATGGGCTTCCGGTGTCATGTTTAGATTTGTTGAAAAGTTAACCTAAAATGTGAGCTTTATTGCTAGTTAAAACCACCTTTTTTGTACTATGCAAGGTTAAGGTTATTGAGGATGTTAGATGCAAGTCTCTGCTTTCAAAAATTCTAGCTTGTTTGTAAAGGTTCTTTAATATGTTGACAGTTAGCTAAGCCTAAAGTGTTGTATAAAATGGGGATGAGCATGTAGCTAATACAGCCTGAGTAAAGCTCACCTTTACCATGGAAGTATTGCTATTCACTTTTGCGGGGAGAGGGGCTACTTGCGTGAGCCTCTAATTCTAATGCCTGGCTGCTTTGACGCACTCTGTATTGTTTACATTCTTTTTTTTTCTCTTATTTTTCCCACTACATGCTTGTGTTCCTCTCTCTCCGCTGGATCTTGGAACAGGTAAGTGATGTGCACTTGTGCCTTTTATTTAGACAGTGCCTTTGGCATTGATAGCATCTTGCTAGATAAACGTCTTGCAATCTGACTGGGAAACATATTTTAGCCTCAGCATGACCTTACAAGAATCTGCTGGAGCATATCTGCTCTGCTTTAGATGTTAATAGTGCAGTGTCTCACAGGGGATTGCCATGTGGCTCTGGGACCCTGCTTGTTAGTGGCAGTACTGTATTTAGGGAGAAAAAACCCAAAACTAATCAGATGACCTGTAAAGCACCTGAACGCTGTGACTGCATATTTTTTTCCTGTCAGGCAGTTGGCCTATTATTCCTATGCATTGTAACAAACCCCCTAGTTATCACTTAGTGTCTTTCCAACTAATGCAGCAAACTATCTTCCAACAGATCCTTTGGGTACTTAATCTTAAATGAAAGGGTTGCAGGGTGATAGGAAAAGGCATATCAATGCATTTCTCCTTAGGGGCAAAAGAATTTGCAAAACTGCTGCTCAGAGCATCATGTTGAGTAAAGAGATGCACACCTTTAAAGAAATAAAGACATGATCATTAGAATGATTTTACCAAGGATAGGAGAAGTACATGCTAAATGTATTTTGTTATTAACTTGTGTAATTTATGAGTCCCCTTTCTCATCTTTTGTAGTCCATTTATAGGAAATTCTTTAAAGAGTCAGTAATAGGAGCATTTGGTCTTTTGCCAAAGTTGCCTGCCTCAAACAATAATGAAAAGGAGCATACAGGTGTCTTTTAGAATCCAGCTTTCATTATGGTAAAGAACATTACTTTTTTTTTTTTTTTGGCTGACAAATAAGAAAGTAAAATGTATTCACTATTCCCCAAAGTGGAAAAAGTAAAGTTTGTAAAATAATTGCAAACCAGGACTGAGAAGATAAATGAGGAGGGACAACTCCCTTTTAATTGCTATGAAGGCCACCATAGGAAAGTCAGAATGTGCAGATGTCCCAGTTATCGTTTTCACTTTCTCCTTTCATGCTGACAGGAAAATCTCAGGATCCTTCTGATGAGAAATGTTGGTTTGTGTTTTTGCCAGAGTTGAGCTTGCAGGTGGCACTTAAATAAATGGCCATTTGGAAGATGTAGTTTGAGACGTTTGCATTAGGAGAGCGGCATGTGACGTTAGCCCATGCAATCTTAGTGTTGTGGTCTTGGTTTTTCACTGTAACGCTTCTTCTTGAGGAACCTGGCTGAGTTTAGGCCACAGGTCTTGTAATATGGGCTTTTCTGGGGTTTACCACTAGCAGATCGGGTTTTGCTTCATGCATCTATGAATTTCGTAGCAACAAATTTTGAGATATTTATACTGGAAAAAAGAATATTTCAGTGCAAATGGGGCTGACGTAACATCTGTTGCCTGATATCAGATCTGATGTCTGCTGGGTAAATCTTTTGCTGAGTCACAGATGATTGGACCAGTTGGCCAGAGCTGTCATTCTCCTGGCTGGTGTGTGTTGGGCTCCTACACATAAACAATAAACATAACGACATTTTAGCTGACTAAATTGTTATCGCTGCCCCACCACTGACAGTCAGATCTCCTGCTATTGGAGAGGGAGAGAGTGTGTGAGAGAGAGTGAGAGTGTGTGTGTATGCACTCCAATATCTTGGCCAGTATTTTGAGTTATAACCAGTGAGGTTTTGTTTCTTTGTCTGTTTGCTCTGTTGTTGTAGCTGTGCTGTCCTAACATTCTAAGGAAACAAGATGGGTGAGATAATATTTTTTTCTGTGTAACTTTGAAAGCTCATCTCTCTCACCAAGAAGTTGATCTGATGAAAGATATTACCTCACTCATGCCTGGCCAAAGGGTTTGCTGGGCCCAAGGCAGGATGCTGGGAGCGGGGTCCTGGGCCCGGCTGGTGGATGGTGAATACTCAGCAGTGTGGGGCCCCAAAAGCGTGGGGCCCAAGGCATTCACCTTGCGCTAGAGCCGGGCCTGACCTCAACTACCTTCTGTATTGTGCTCACCCTCTCTCTTTTCTGCTCAACTTCAGACGCTTTAGAGGGGCTCTCAGGCCTGTCAAATTGAGCACCCAAAATCACTCTTAAAAATGGTGTGAAGGGTGACAGTAACATTCACAGTAATATTCATATGTGATCATAACTATCCTCCAGTATCGGGGACAAGTTTGACTCTGTGGTACACTCCCTCAGAGAGGTCTGACTAATGGCACACAGAAAAGTGCACCAGTGTCCCCAGTGGCTGGGTACTTTGTTGCAAGATCACATGGTGTTTTCAGTGTCCCAAATGTGTGTCTAGGAGGTGTAGAGTGCTGCCCCATTAGATGGGATGGACAAGAATGGGAGAACAATATTGTGTAGCAGGATGAGAAGTGAGTAAGTAGCAGGGAGAAAATGGATGCTGAATTTTTGTGGATTAAGCATTTGGGGGTCCCTCTCCCCAAATCCCAGTGTGTATCTTTTTGTGTATTCCTCTCTTTGAAGCATTTAGTTGTAAACTTTTAGCAAAGCAGCAACTAGCATGTTGCCACAGTAACCCTAGTCAAGTTCATATATGTGGTGAAGGTTATAGTTTTTATTTGAAAGAAGGTCTGTTTGGTGTGTGTGTGTGTATATGGGGGGAGAGAGTAAGTAAAGAAGACAGTACACATGGTTAAAAGAACTATTGTTTTCAGCAGTGCCTATTTTGCTAATGAAGAGGCCACTTCTAACCCATAAGGAATTCTTTGGAAGCTTGTTTAGGGATTAAAGCTGCAGTCAGGAGTGACTGGTAGATAAAGCTGAACTCTGAACTGAGGGCACAATTCAGTTTATGTAGAAATCTTCACCAGTAAAAGCAGCATCAGGCCTCGTGTTGTGTTGGGACACACTTCAACCTCCTCTATGTATTTAAATGAAGCAATTAGATTACTAGATCTGAGCATGTGGCAAGGAAGAGGAATTCTGTTATGCCGATACTGAGTTCCATGGGACAGAAGTAGTTGAGCAACTTTAAAAAGGTGCATTGTGGAGGACATAAACAGCAACCTTAAACTATACAATGAATTGAGCCCTCAGTGTATTTATTTGGCGAGGGCGGTCTCATGATAGCATGTTGGCCTGATTTTTCTCACCTTTTATGCTTGTGTAAATTACTCCACTGATATCACAGGAGTGACAAGTGCAAAAACAAATGCAAGAGCAAAATTGGATGTGTTTTTTCACTTAATGTTTGTGCAGAATTTGAGTGGAGACGTATTTCCCTCAAGCCAGACATGGTTAACCGTGGCCAGCAATAGCTAATCAGTAGAATGTGTCTCCAAAGCTCTTCTCCTTCCCATGTCATTGAGACCTCAGGCAGTGGCTGTTTTGTGCAGCTGTGGCAACAACTAATCAAGCTGGCAAGAAGTGGGGGGGAGGACACAACCACAAACTGGCTATGTGTCTGGTTTTGAAATGGCAACAGTGTGACTTGGTCAGGACTCCTTCTACAATACTTTTATTCATCAGGCCTGCAATTTATCATGTGTTTTAAGTTTGCCACTCCTTTCAAGAGATTACTCTACCCCTTTTCCTCCAGAAAGTTGCTTGTTTGAAGGGAAAACATGGAAATGAACAGGTTAGTCCAGGACTTTCTCTTAAAGAAGGCTTTGGTGGTCTGTCTACCCATGCCAACAAGGCTGATTTAGTAGTCTTTTGTATGCAGCCAACTGGGCTCTTTGCAATGAAGAGACTTTAGAACTTAGGGGAAATTAATGTTGACACTTACCTTTGCTACATCTTTCACAGACATCAGGCGAGATTCTCTTGGGATGGGTTGTCTCTTGAACATGATGCTCATTGAGTGAGCAGGTATTTGGGATATCCATGTGATATGAAGTATCCGTAGCATGGAAAATACCAGCAGACACAGACACCCTAGGAATTGTATTAAATTAATGTAAACTTTTTCAAGAGTGACTTGTGATTTTTTTATGAGACACCTTAAAGGGACTTGATTATCAAAAAGTGCTGGGCACCCAAGCTTTAAAGGGACTCAAACTGAGCCCACAAAAATCCATTATTCTTGAAAATTTAAGCCAGTATCACATGAAAGAGAAACTGTTACTTTGCCATTCTACTTTGGGCAGCATCTCATGACCTTGTTAAAATCAGTATATTGCTTTGTCATTCCGATCCTCATTTAGTCAAGCATATCTTTCTTTTTTTTTTTTGCAACAGACCGGCTGATTTTTGGACATTGTGAGTTTTTTTAGGTTTCAAAGTAGTTTGTAGTCTAGTGACTGGGGCACAGGACTGAGGGTCAGGATACCTGTATTTAGTTTGTGACTGCTACTGCCTCTGACTTAAAATTCCTATGTCTGTTAACCCATCAGTATAAATCGGAACAACAATTCTTATACACTCTTGTGATGTTCTTGGAGCTGTTCAGATTATGACCATTATTACTGATTTGCCATTGACTGTTTGGTGGTGAGGGGTGAACTGTGACTCACGCCTTTGCCAAACTAATTTTTTTATGTTTTGGAAGAATTCAACTTCAAATTTCATTTTGATTTTCACACTCCTCTGCCCTTCTGGGTTCCAACCGCAGCAGAAATGATGCAAGAACAGTGTAGGCTGGCTGGCTGGGGGAACTATGGGAATTCTCACTGGAGATGTTCAGCCAGCTTTCAAGACCCAAGAACTTGGGAGGAACAGTGCAAAAGCGACAGGACCATTAGAACAGAAACCTTGAGCCTCCATGTGCATGTGCAGGGGCTTGATTCTGCAAGGTGCTAAATACCCTTCCCTCCAGTCAGCGTGGGAGGGAGCTCAGCATCTTGCTAGGATGGGCTGGAACTTTAGCTTCGAACATCCCAGAGGAACTAATCAGAAACTTCTGTGTATATAGACAAGCCCTGGGAAAAAGGCTCTTGGGAGTCTGAGCCCTGCAGTACCTTTCACATGCTACCTATAGGGATTATGTATTGCAGAATGGAATCCTGGGTCACGCTGGAGTCAAAGGGCTCATTGTTAGTGCAGTCATCCAGATAGCTCAGTTCTCTTCTAGCAATGACTGTAGCTTGCCCTACCTACTTCCTGCTGTGCCCAGAGTTCTGGCAGATAGTTGGAAGGGAGGAGGGAGTGGGAGGGAGGGAGCTAGGCAGGGCTGGGGGGAGGGCAAAGCAGTTACTTTTTGTCTGCCTGGTTGCATGGAAACATGTCCCTTATCTCCTCCAGTCATTCTTTGAAAGCTTGCTCAAGGTTTAAAGTTCTGGATTTGAGTGATCAGGCCCGGCCTAAGGCCTTTCAAAGGGAGCCAGTGGCTGAGTTACAGCCCAGTTTACAGCCTCCTCCGCAAAGAAAGTGGCTCCCCCCCCCCCCCCCAGTTTTCAACTTCCCTGAGTCCATCTGAAATGGGCAGCTCTGCCTTCAAAAGAGACATATCCTTGCATCTTATTCTGCCCAACTTATTCCCCCCCCCCCCTTTTCACGGCCACCATTTTCTTTGTGTGCTGTTTCCAAGGATTTTTATCATTATAACATAAGCTTCCTCAGAGGAGAGACATTTAAAAAAAGAAGAAGAAGAAGCCAGGCTCCCATCAGAAGAATGTGTACAGTTAAGTGCCACATTCTGTGCTACCATGGCAACCAGAGTTTTAAAAATGATACAGTCAGTGTTCCAAAATCATGCAACCTGCAAGGAACATCGGGAGTAATTAAGGAAACTGCGCAGCCTGCTCTGCACCTGACAAGGGAGGTGGGATGCTGGTGCGGAGGAGTGGGTGTCATTGTACTTCCATGCTCCCTCAAGCCTATCTTTACTCCCTGGATGCTTGCTGGAGTAAACACTGAACAGGAGGGGACTGGAGATTTGGCCTCCGATTGTTTTTCCAAGGTGGCCTGCTGAGGATATGGCAGATTCAGTTCTTTACGTTAGCTAATCAGTTCTTGTCCCACGGATCCAGTACTAGACTCCTTCCATTCAGCAGTGTAGCATGGTATCCCATAACGTGCAGGCTCTATTACCATGCACAGGCCTCTATGCATTTAGCATCATCCTTGTTTACCCTCAGCTTCCCAATTCTCATTTTATTGCCAGCAATGTAGGTGGAGCAATAAAAATGGGAAGTCCCAGGGGCAGTGTATGGGGTATAGAAGAGTCAGAGGGCTTGGTAAGGGCAAAGGTCACAGGTCAGGGCCCTTCACTGGGAGGAACAGAAGCAGCTCTGACTTGTTAGTGAAATGGCCATAACGGATGCTGGGATTTTTCAGTGCTTGGAGGAGGAGAAAGTGGCACAGATGGGGGGAGTGAGAGAGAAAGAAAGGGGGAAGTCCAGACTTTCTGTGAAATTGAATCATAGATTTTATGACCAATATGTGGCTTGCAGCTCCCTTTTATTTTATGTCCAAACTGAAAATGAGGTGTTTTTCTTCATAAACAGCTCAGACAGCTTAGGAAAATCAGACTGAACCCTGCTCTTGTCCCAAAGAAGAAAGCTACAGCTGCTAATTAAATTGTTTAAAATCCACAGAGCCATGAAACTTCCAACCAGTATTTTCTGCACTGGGAAAAGTAAATGTGTTCTCAACTTGAGGGGAGAGCCGTATTTTAAGATGTTCCTCCGCTAGTGCTTTAAATCTTGTTGCCAGCCAGATAAATTACCTCGAGCATGGGGTTTTGTGTGCCTTTTACTGTGTAGCTAGCTGCATAACAAGATGCTACACCCTGCATTTAATACAGTGGAAGCTATACATTTGCCTTTCACTTTCCTGCTGAGTGTACGTTCTACTCCTTATGCCCTAACTGCCTCGCCCCAAAGCAGCCTTGAGAAACAGACATGTTAGATCCTTTCAAGGTTGCTTAAGGATGTATTTCTAATAATAATAATAATAATAATTAATAATAAAAATAACCCAAGAAATGAATTGTACAAGGGCAACCTACCACCAGGCATTTAGAGGAGAATTAGAAGTGATTACACATCCACATTCTGTAACTGCCACCAGCAGCTGTGCCTCCCTTTCCCCACCCCCCAATCATCCCCACCAAGAAAGAAAGAAAAATCCCCCCTCCCCCTTTTTCACTAACATGAAATTTCTTACAAACGGTCTGGTAGCACTTTATAGACTAACAAAACATGTAGATGGTATCGTGAGCTTTCGTGGGCACAGCCCAAGTTCATGAAATTTCTTGTGCTTTCCAGTTGGGGGGGGGGGGGGGGATTGGGAATCTGTACGAGAACACCTGAGTTCATGCCCCAACTGCTTCCCATGAGACTAGGATTATTAAAAGCAGAAGGGGGGGGGGGAGAATTGCTGATGGGACAGATTGAAAGTGTGTTTTATGGGCACACCCTTTTCAGGTTTCTGTATCTCTCAGCTTGCATTAATTTTTAATCACTTCCTCCAGTTGGCATGTAACAATGCCTCTAGGACTTCTCTGTGGCTGAACTAGGTCTCAGGCAAGCAGTGCTCAGCCTTCCTTTATCTAAAAATCTACAGCAAAATATGACCTGAAAAATATTGCAATGGAGATTTGGTACTCAAATATACTGGTGTGAGTTGAATTCACAGGAGCTGTGCTAGCCTATCTAAGATCAGAATCTAGCCTTGAAGGTATCCTCTTTGTAGAGCAAATTCAGGCTTTTGGAGTTCTAAAATCACATGTGCCGCCTGTTCACATATTATGAGCAGGGCATAATTATTGAATTGTGTGTGCGTCCTGTTTTCAGGCAGGGAAGAAAATGCTGCTGGCATTTTACCTGTGTAGCCTCCATATAGCTTCACTCACCTGCTCTTGTGTTTTCCAGCTAGCCAAATGAATACTGGGTGGAGGGGTTACACATGTCTGTGATGCCTAAAATATTAAAAATGTTAATGCTCTCGATTACCAGGAGAACACTTAATTTCGGAAGGGTGGGGTGGCTCAAAAGCCCATCCATTTTCAGGTTGGGGAATGCAGTTTGAAAGCTGATTAGTTTTAGGGCTTGCAACATTTAAGTCCTTGGAACTATGCCTCTCACACACTGTCTACATGCATAAGACTTCCTGGCCTTTTGAAAGACAGCAGGAGACTTGTGTGTGTGCGCAGTAAAAGACTCCTGTTTTATTCTCTTCCCAGGCAGCGTTTGCATGGCATCATTGCCATTTGCTATTGGTTTGTAAGCTGTGAAGTCAGGCCAGGAACCAAATAGTGATTAGGGATGTTAAATATCGGTTAATTGAATAGTCGATTAACCTCCTGAACTCTTACCCGTTACTCGACTATTCTGTAGTGCCTGTGGGTTTGGCTGGCAGCCAGTGTGCTCAGGCCTCACTCCTGAGGAGCTCCCTGCCATTCTGAGGTGTCGGGCAGGAGCTGGTCCACAAGGGGACGCAGAGGCAGCAGCGCGGGGTGGCAGCAGCCAGACCTGGCCCGAGCTGGAACTGAGCGGGGCTGCCTGCCCACCTGGCTCCTCATACACTTTAAATGCAGAGACGCTGTGGGGGTAGGTCCCGGACCCGGCGCAAGCTGGGACTGAGTCAGGCAATTACATCCCTAATAGTGATACAAGTAAAGTTTTTGGAAGATGAAGCACCACAAATTAATAATAAATATATATATTAAAAAGCAGCAGCATCTTTAATCTAAATGCTTCCTTAAACCACTGTTCAGGGCTTGCCTGGCCCAGAACCGTCATTGGGAACTATAGGCAGTGTTGCTGTAGCTATGTTGGTCCTAGGATGCTAGACAGACAAGGTGGGTGAGGTAATATCTTTTATTGGACCAAGTTCTGTTGGTGAGACAGAAAGCTTTCGAGCCACACAGAGCTGTTCTTCAAGTCTGGAAAAGATACTTCGTGTCACAGCTAAATTTGGGAACCGTGTGAAGGATTTAGGGGGATGGTTCCCTTTGGATGAGAATCTGTATTCAAACCTGCATGATTCTAATGTGCATTGCTTTCTGTAGCACAGCGTGACTATAAGTCATGTGTCTTCAGACAACGAGACTTCCGAGGATTAATTGTCTGTCTGTTCAGGATGACCCTGCTCAGTTGTTGGATTGCGAAGGAGTGGCTGCATATTTCAACTGCGTAAATGAAGGCTATCAGGATGGGACTGTGTTATTAGATGTGCTGTTAGGTTGGATTGTTAGGCAGGGTTGCCATAACGGAGCGCATTATAAAAACAATATTAATGCCTGTTGTTGATAGCCAGAATGACTCTTAAAGGACATGTAATGTGCATTCTGCATACCAATATGTCATTCCGGAAAACCACATATGGATTTATCAGGCCATCAGGGGAAACTGCATTTTCTCCATAAATACCCTACTGTGTCTTTAAGAATGCCTGTGAAATGCGTCAGCTACAGTGAGGCGGCAGACAAGCTGGGCAGACTGAGGGAAATGGGGGGGGGGGGGGGGAGAGAGGAAGCAGGAGGAGGGAGTGCGCACAGAGGACAGAACAGCCGCAGTCTGGGCTTGCAGCCTCCTGGCTAGACTGTAGAAACTTATAATTGAGTTCCTGAGCTTCCCTCCTCTCCCTGCAGCTCTGCTGAAAAACACCCTGGCTCACAGCCATGCCCTTTCACAGTGACCTTGCCTGCAAATAGTGTGCAGGAATTTTTACGGACACTGTGGACATGGATAAAGAATGAGGAGTCCTGTGGCACTTTAAGGACTTGCAGATTCATTTGGACATAAGCTTTCCTGGGTAAAAACCACTTTGTCAGACGCATGGAAAAAGAGAGTGGAGGAAGGGGGGCAGACACACTAGTGCTCTTGATTTAACAACAAATGACACAAGCTGTTCCCCACCTAGGAAAACAACTCAACCCGTAAGCTGGGATTTCACTTTGTTCTACTGGGTCTCTTTATTATACTATTGATTGATTTTTCTCCCTTCTCGTGTTAAGAAAATAAATCTTCTGAGATTTTGTGGATTTCTAGTTTGAAGGAAGTTTATTCCCATGATGGTTGTGGTCATGTTGTATATGGGAATGTGGGCACACAAATATGTATACTCTGATTTTATACGTGCATATGTGTATATTCTAAAATACCATAAGTATTGGCTGTTCAATCCATGTATTAAAAATAAAAGCCACCTGATACACGGGCAATAACTGATCCTGCTTTCAGTTGACACCAGTTCAGTTTTGAATCTGTCCTGATGTAAGTGATTTGGCCCTTATTTTGTATTTAAGAATTTTAGGTTCTTCTGAATCATTTGAGTAGCTAGAGCACCATCTGAGGAGACATGAGTTCTCTTCCTGCCTCTTCCACTGACCTGGTGGGTGACTTTGGGCAAGTATTTCACCTCTCTGTTTTCTCTCCCACCCTGTGTCTATATTGTCTAAGTAAATTAGTCTCTGCCCAGAAATGTTTATATCCTACACTGCGTACTCAGTGCCTAGCACAAAGAGCTGTTGATTTTGGTTGGGAGCATGATACCATAATAGAATCTTATTTTCTGACTACTGTATACAGTTTCACCCAGTCCTATAAAATGGGGACTGAACTACTCTTGCTCCTCATTGGGATTTTGAAGCTTTTGATAACCTGCTTGCCTGCTCTCATCCACAGGGAGCCACCTGTGGCAGGTGTGAATTGTATCAGACACTTCAGACGCACATTAGACATTTGTGATACAAACGGGAAAATCAATTATGTAAAAGTGACTTTAATTAAAATTTGTTTTTCTGGTCTGCTCTCTGGTGTTTATGTCTGTGGCAACCCACTCCCTGTAGCCAGCAAGCCTCTTTACAGTGCAATCAGAAGTTCAGCAGCTGCAGTCAAAAGGTAACTTTGTTTGTGCAAGATATTTATCTCCAAAGGAAAGGCCAAGAATCGGGGTTAAGGAGAGGACAGTAGGCAGAAAGCTTAAGCGTTTCTATTACGCCTTGCTAATGATTCCGATAACTTAATAATGGTTTCCTAATAAAGTTCAACGTAATTCTGTCTCATGTATTTTTTCTGAGCACAGTATTGTTGCTGTACAGTTGACTAAGGGAGTTGAAAGAGGGTAGGTCTAAATCAGAACATGCACCTGTCTGTCTGTCTCAGTGACTCAGTGCTAATCATCGTGGAATCTAGGTTCTTTCTCACACACACACACGCACGCACACACACCCCCCCCCCACCTCTTTGTGTTTCCATAACATATGCAGCTTTAAGGCATGCTTGCTGTATCTCTTGGATCAGAGACCCAGAATCGTGTGTAGCACAATGCCCAAAGATAAAGGGTTTCTTTTGTCACAAGATGGGAGTTGTGCCGTGCGGCTTATGTGGAGACATATGGTGAAGCAGCACCTGTTTTATAAGTACGGGCTCAGTGCAGAGATAACACTGAGAAGAGAAGAAATGTCGTATCTTCTTCCTAGGGTCCCACCTGGCTGCCACCTGCTCCCTCATTTAATTGGCCTCATTCCCTGTGTTCCCCATGCTAACCTGAGGGTAAGGGGGAGGAAGGACAGGGCGGGCTGAATCAGCAAGCAAGTTGTTGTGGTGAAGCAAGAGGGAATTTGAAAGAGCTGCTAAAACAGAAGCCAGTTTTGGTTCACTGGGGGGATGTGTCAGTCGTCAAGGGGTGGTGATTGGCTTAAGTGCTGTAGTCTGTCACAGAGTGTGAAGACACATCAAGGCTACTTGCCTACTGCAGCGTGGGTGATTAACATTTGATGGAAGTGCCATTGTCATCTGATACTGGTCTGGCAGTTCGGAAGTTTGTGGCTCTTCCCCCCCCCCCCCCTTTTGGAACAAAAAACAATGGTGATAACAGCTGGGAGTGTAGTTGGCAAGTCATATCCACGTCCCAGGAATAAATGCGTTAGCTTTGTCTTGGTATTTATCCACATGTGGATATTACTGCTTGGTAAACTCCAACACATCTGGTTGCCACCACAGAGATTTGCCAATAAAAAGAAGGGTATTTGCCTCATTTTTCACAGAACAGACTGAGCAATGGCTCCTGACGTCAAGAAGGCCTGAGAAATTAAGCATGCACTAGAAGTCTTTATGGGGGTATTTTCCCCCTCTGCTGACTTTAACCACCTTCTTTCACTGACTTATCTTTGCCACGAATATTGAACTATGATTTCTTAACCTAACCCAATCACGTAGGCAACAGTAGTAAAGAACTAGCAACCTGTGAAGGAAAAACTGCAGTATTTAATGAACCCACGCTGATCTGTTTTATTACCAAGGCACCATTAGAAACACTTTAGCCAGTGTTTGTGTTATGGAGGACATAGGTCAAAGTGCCCTGTGGTTTCCCCAGTACTCAGGCATCTATAAATTATAGATGGTTGAATATTTGGACCATGGAAAGGGATTTGAAAAGACACTTAATAATAATACATAGTTCTGATTTAGCCCTTCTCAAAGCACATTACTAAGGGCTGCAGTGTCCTTATCCCTGTTTTATCAGTGAGGACACAGAGATGACAACTTTGCATATGACTTGTGTTAAGTTTGTGAAGTATTTTAGGATCCTTCAAACTGAGAGGCTTTACAGGGTCTGCCTTCATTGCAGAATTAACTTGAGTTATCCAACATTTAAGTTGCTCTTCTTGAGTTAGTTTTAGACTATGTTTGCAGCACAGCTTTGGTGTAGACACTAGTTATTCCACCTCCCCAGCAGGCAGCATCTAGGTCGACAGAGGAATTCTTCTGTCAGCCTAGCATTGTCTACACTGGGGGTTAGGTCAGCTACATTGCTTACAGGTCTGGGGTATTTTTAGTATGCCTGAGTCATGTAGGTGGTTCACCTTCTGTAGTATAGCTCCAACCTGACTTTAGTGAGACCAGCCTCCGTGTGAAATAACACTCGCACTGATGTGTCCGCACTGGTGTTGCACTCCCTTTTGCGTCACACTAAGGCTTCTGGTCCCACTGTTCCTTGCACTGCAGTAAGCTGATCTGGTCCATGAACCGTGAGCATTAACTTACACCTCCCAGATGGGTCAGCCAATTGGAGTGAAAAGCAATTCCACGCTTGACTAACAGGTTTTATGTGTGGATGGGACACAAGTTAGGGGCCACACTTGAGTTATGCTGTGAAGACAAGCCCATAGAAATGCCAAATCATAATCCCAGTTTTGAGCTGGGCCTAAATTTCTCAGTATCCCCCATACACTTTCTGAAATCTCCATCCCTTGGACATATGGTGAACCAAAGTCTGCTAATCACAGCTTCCTCCTTGCTTCCTGGGCTGAAAAGGGGAGAAATCTGTCCAAGCCCTCTTGAGCCTTTAGAGATGATGTCACACTTCTTTTTGCTGTGTAGCGCGACTGCGGTTACCATTTTGACTTGTAGCTGGCTTTTGGGAGATTGCCACCTTCTCTAGTTTAGCGTTCAGAAAAAGAGGGGGGAGACTTCTGGAGGAGAAAAGTCACACATTTTCAGCAGGGATAGCCCAAGCTGTCTGAAAAGAGTTCCTGACAGTCCAGCCTGCTGTGGGCCTGCAGAGACACCCACAGCCAGTGTGCTGCAGCTCATGTGGATCTGTAGCATTAATAATGTAAGCTGCTTTCTGTATCGTATCCGTAACCTCCTTTCCCGAATAGTGTATGCCCAGACCACGCTCCTGCAGCTGGATCCTGAGCTGTGACGCAGGAGTGAGGCAGCTGAACCAGAGGTAAGTAACCGAGGTCTGTTTTATAGGAATGAGTTGCCCTTGATTCTGTGCCCAAGAGGTTCCTTTCCTGCGTAGAGAGCTATGTAGATTACCTTCATAGATATAAGATTACCTGACATGCCAGATTTGCTTATGCACTTGGAGGCTTTGAATTCTCTTTAATGAGCGAGAGCCCAGCAAGTCTCTCAGGGTGCAAGCCAGGAACCTCTAGCATTACCTGCACATTCACATTACGCGCCGTGTTAACAAGAGTGTGTGCAGTTCTGTCAACACAGGGCCCGGTTCTCAGTGTGAGCCTGGGGACAGAATCGGAGGAAGAGCCCAGGTGGTTTTAACCTGGGACTCCCCATATTATGCCTTGCTTCCTGGCCCCTGGGGTAAGTGAGAGCAGCCTTAGGGATGCTCTAACTTGAACTCCATTCCCCATGCAGCACTGTCGCCATACTTTTGACACATGCCACCCTCAGTCATTTCTCTGCATCAGAGGCTTAGAGGCTACAGAGGCTCTGCACTGCTGGGGGTATTGCTGGGTGGCCTTTTCTGCCCCCTTTGAGGCTCCTTTATGCTGCTAGAGCACTGGAGAGCGGCCTTCATCGAGGCTGAAAACCCACTGCCCAGTCACTGCCCCCAGCTTGGAGCTTGGAGATGGAAACATTAGTGACTCTTTCAAACATTGCTAGTCTTCTGAAAACCATCCCCCCCCTTTCCTCCCCCTTGTGAAACATCAGGACGGTAATGAGATTCTGCACCAGCAGAATGGAACAGTAGGAGGTGACCCACTAAATCGTCTTGAAATCAGACTGCATTAAGCCATTTCTGCGCCGCCTGCCAAATGCGTATTACTGCCATGTCTGTGAGTACCGAAGCCATTTACAGATAAGAAAAGATTAGCGCCCTCAAAGGGATGAGATGGTGTAACGTGAAGGTGTCAGTAACAATTTATCTAGAAAGCCAAATCAATACAGTATCTGCATCTTGCTCTTTCTCTTTCATTTGGTTTGAGGGCTAAGGGGAAGAGTCTTGACACCAGATGGAACAAGCTTCCGCTGCCACCCTGACAGAGGCAGCTGATCAAAACAGCCTGGGTATTTTAAGGAATTGCTTGTAAAAAAGGAGATCATTCCTGTGTGTATAACCACTTATCTCCGGCTTGGCATCGGAATAGATCAGCCCTACTGAGAAGGTTCTAAGTGCATGAAAGTGAAGGAAGAAAAAGGCCCTTAATGGGAATGTGGAGATTCAGCTTTGATTCTTGGTTCTGCTTTGGACTTCCAGAGCGCCCATGGACAAGGCACTTGATATTTTCTGTGACATCCTCTGCACCAAGTTGGTCTTGTCTATTTAGATTATAGACCAATGGCTCTAAGTGTGTGTGGACGGACAGACGAACGGATGGGTGGATGGACATACACACAGCATCGAGCACCTTGGTTGGGGCAGCTATTATACTAATAATAAGAGGAAGAGGTCGAGGATTTCCGTGAGAGCAGGATCTGGCTGTTAGTGAGGAAAAAATATTCTTCCCTTTTGTGGAGGCAGGGGAAATAAATGGACCCGAAGCTTTTGCTTTGTTGCTGAGCAAAAGAGGCTCTTGATGAGTTAAGGGTCATATGTCCCTGGTACCCTTCCTTCCCTGGGTATGATTCTCAGGTGCCGAGTGTAGAGTCAGGATAAAAAATAGACCCCCATGAGAAAAAGAGGCATTTACGTCAACAGAATTGATGCTGCACCAGGCTAACCTGGTTTGACGCTCAGTTTAAACAAACAGCACTTATTAATCTATCCTTCCTCCTTCCTTAGTTGTTCTGTCCGCTGTAGAGTAGGTGAAAGTTTAGGTAGATTGACTCACCTCACCCTGCCCACCCATCGAAGAATATTTAATTCAGAGAGTGAATGTTTAAATTGACTCAGCCTTTACAAGGGCTTTGATTCCTATTGGAGGACAATGACTAAGCGAAACCAGGGAGATCGGGTTGCAGTAGCGGAACTTACGGCTTTTTTGCTGTAGAAAATCCCATCCAACTAGGAGCAATGCTGAATGCTCAAAGCCGATCAAGGGCAGTGGAGGGGCTGGTGATGGGGGACGTGCGTTGGCATGGAAGGACAGGGCAGCTTGTTGGTGTTTCAAAAAGCTGCTTGCCCGCCTCCTTGTAAGTTGTAACTAGTAATGCAGCTTTAAAAAAAAAAAAAAAACGGTCAGGCAGGGTAGCCTAAGATATTGACAAGAGCTGTCCTTCCAGAAAAGAGAAACTTCCATGCAAAGGAAAATACTTGGACATTAGATAACCAGACTGTGTCCTTGGGGCCGTGAGGGAGCAGTGGCCTTGCTCTTACAGCTCTGATTCCTGCTGCTTTCTCTCTCTAAGGTAGACCTCCTTTGGAAGACAGAGCAGAGATCTCGGAGGGCTCAGTGTGATGGAGTCAGCTAACCATCCACTGCCCATGATCTTTCTCTGCTATTTTAGAGCAGATCTCGCCTCTGGATTTCCCGGGGTTATTTTTTCCATTTACAGAACTCTCGTGGACTTTAGTGCTGCTGGGTTGTCGGTTTAAATAACAACACAGTATGGGGTTCAAAATGGAATATCCGTTATCTCCCCTAGCGCCCCTGCATTATGGGGAAAGTATCCTGCCAGGATATAACGCCATTGCCATGTGTCAAGCCATCATCGCGTCGCAAATGGGTCCCTCATCTGGTTTCTGAGGGCACTGGCTAGAGAGAATCTCAGAAGGGGAAGGGAATAGCATTCCTCTACTGATTCTTGAAGCCCCCAGTCTGTAGGGGTTTTGGTGGGAAGCCAGGCTTCTCCCTCACTTCTCTCTTCCCCCCTCCCTTCCATGCACATGCACATTCTCTCTTTTTCTCTTCCCTTCCCATTTGTGCCAAGAATGTGTGGGGAGGGGGGAGGACCCACACAGGAAATGCCTCGTCTTTCTCTAACGACATCTCCAGCTGCAGTTGGATGGGAGAATTCCAGGAGGGGGGGATGGTGTCAAATCAGTGGAAGGCTGTTCAGCTGCCAAATCCAACTGGTACATCTTAGCTGTGGAGACAGAAGAGCCTTTTCTCCCTAATTTTGGCCCACTTTAAATGTTCTGCTGACAGAGGGAAGGGGGGGGGTAGGAGGGGAAAGAAGCTAGTGACATCAGTACTCCTGTTTTTTATTTATATGCAGATTTCTTTTCAGTGCTAAATTGCAGCCTTACTTTTAGAGGTTTTAAGTGGGATCAGTGTAGAAACAGATTAAGAAATGTGACGCCTTGTCCTTAAAATAAATCTATCTTATCTATCTTACCGTGTGTATCTGTACACTCATTACTGTGGTCTCTGGGCAGTCAGTCCTTCCTGATCATCTTCCTCTGAGGTGATTTGATAGTGTTAATGACCTGGCTGTCGTGTTAGAATTTAGAATAACACACCCTGAAGCTGGTTCGCTTGCTCTGAGTAGCTTGAAAAATGGTTTTTTTGGTGCAGCATTGCTTTGCCGTTTGTGATGTTTGGAGTGAGGCAGAGGGATTAGCTCGGACTTTGAGGAGTTGGAAGGCTGAGCAGGGGAAATCTGGGCTGGGGAGCAGGCTTTCTCCTCCACCTCACATTTCTCCCCATCCCCTCCCACAGTTGGAGGAAGAGCTCCGAGTGACCTGAGATGTGCTCAGCTTTATGTATTATTTCTATGTCCAGTCTCTTGAGATCTTGTGCTAGGCTCTAGAGGGCATTAAAGCAGAACTAGGGATGTTAACTAACGTGTATTTGTGTACACATGTAACCGCTGCATTTTTTAGCTGTTGCATGTTTACATGCTGGGGGTGGGGGCAGGCAGGCAGGAGCTGGTGCTGGCGGGGAGTTGGTTTTTTTTAATCCGGCTCCCTGCGAGCACCGTCTCCCACCTCCCCCCAACCCCTGCTGCCTCTGATAAAGAGGCAGCAAGGGGGGGGATAAGTGTAGTCGCTAGGATTAACCAATAAGGCTTATTGGTTAATCGTGTAAATGACTGCACACTAACATCCCTAAGCGGCACAGGTTGCAGAAGTTAAATTTGGGCATAAGCTAGGGATGTTAAAGGTTAAACGGTTATCTGGTAAGCATATGCCTTACTAGAATGCTTACTGGGTAGCCGGTTAACTGGAGGGCCCACCCATGGCAGCCCATCTGGTAGGGCCCTGGCTGCTGTGGGTGGTGGGGCTGGAGCAGCCCCCAACAAACTCCACCACCCACATCCGGGGCCAAGCCGAAGCAGTCCCTGCTGCCCCCCGCCAGTAGTTAATCGGTTAAACAAATTGCTTAACCGGCTAACTCTTTTGGGCGGATTGACATCGCTTGCGTGGGCTCCTAAAAAAGATAGAGGAGATTCATGGGACTGCAATCTTACGGTGGTTGTGGATGAGCAGCAGCAAAGCTCTTAGAGAACAAACCTTGTCAACTTTATTACTGCGTGTCATGCCAGCGATGTCTTTTTGTAATAAGGTGCAGTGAGACATCACAGCTCCACAGCAGCTTACCTCTGGAAGAAGTGAGGGGAGGGAGGGAGGGAGAGGAGGAAAGACAAAATGCTTGTCATTAGCAAGCTGATTGTGTTTAGAAACCCTATTAAAAATGCATCATGCTGAGGAGACAGTCTAACACAGCGTGTAAAAAAGATGGGCCATAATAATTCTGTCTGGTTGTTTTGAACCGCAGCCTCAGATGAAACAGACAGGATGGGAGGGGAAGGGGGGAAATTAAAACCCAGAGATAGTTCATTGCAGAGTGTAGTGGCATTGCAGACTGTGAGTATGTAGCGATCACAGGAGAAGGAACGTAAGAACATGACCGTCATGGGTGTCATCAGTAGTCCATCTAGTTTAGTATCCTGTCTCTGACTGGCCAGTGCCAGATGCTTTAGAGCAGGGGTGGGGAACCTCAGGCCCGGGGGCCGGAAGCGGCACCCAGCTTTCCTGGGTCCAGCCCCAGAGCTCCCATACCCCCCAAGCATTGGGGAGCCTGTGCCTACTGCGGGACTGGAGCACACAAAATCTATTAGCCTGTACCCCACTAGGTCCTGATGTGCAAGGGGAATGTGGGAAGTGTCTTTCTCCTTCTCAGTCATGGGTCATGTCAGTGAGGTGTTGGGTTTTTTTTTGACTTCTCACTTGTGTGAAGCCCCTGACTGATTTTTCTGAGTCAGTGGGCCCCGGCTCAAAAAAGGTTCCCCACCCCCGCTTTAGAGGGAATGAACTGATCGGGACAATGTTGAGTGATCCATTCCCTGTCATCCAGTCCCAGCTTCTAGTAATTGGAGGTTTAGGGACACCTGGAGTATGCGGTTGTGCCTCCCTGAGCATCTTGGCTAATAGCCATTGATGGGCCTATTTTTCCATGAACTTATCACATTCTTTTTTGAACCCAGTTATAATTTTGGCCTTCACAACATCCCCTGGCAAGGAGTTCCACATGTGAATCGTGACGAAATACTGTTTTGTTGTAGTTGTTTTAAGCCTGCTTCCTGTTAATTTTATTGGCTGACCCCATGGTCTTATGTTATATGAAGAGGTAAATAGCACTTCCTGTCTCTCAGAGGTGGCAGGAGGGGGGAGAGAGGAGCTGGTGCTTGCTGGGAGCCAGCTTTTAAGTCAGCTCCTGCCTGCCCCCCTGAGTGTAAATGTGGAACCGCTAGAAATTTCAGCAGTTACACATTTACACAAATACATGATTTTTAACATCCCTGTTTCTTGGTGATATTTAATTCTTTGCACATGGCCTCACCTTTCATGTGAGAATTCAGCTTTAATTACCTGTGCAGTAAGTAGTCTTGTAAGTATTATTATACCCATTGTAAAGGTGAGTAAACCAAGGTACAGAAAGGTTCAATGACATGCTCTAAGTCACGCATCAAGTCAGAGAACCAGAAGTAGAATGCAGGAATCTTGACTTCTAGGCCCACATGCCTCACTGGCCAGCCATCTTTGCTTCCAACAACACTTCTGTGTTGGACACAAATCACTAAGCTTTCCCTAAGCTGGGTTAGACAGATGAGGCCCAGATAAAACCACATTTTAGGGTCAGTTGATGATTTAATATATCCTTTCAGAAGCATAGGATAAAGAGATTGATACAACTGTGAAAGGCTGGGTCTCTCTGGCCCCCCTGTTTTGACAGGGCTCATGCAGGTGCACTCAGAGAAAAATGAAGCACTTCTGAGAAGCACAATCGATGGGTGGGGTTTAAGGCCATCCAAGCTACAGCAAGTGAGCACAAGGGATCCAAAGGATCTCTTTGCACTAGGGATGCTAGCAAACGTTTATTTTTGTAAACGTGTAACAGCTGAATTTTCTGGCAGTTACAGGTTTACACACTAGGGGTGGGGCAGGCGAGTACTGCCCCCTGTCTGCCCCCCTGTACCCTCCTTGATGCCTCTGATACAGATACTTCCCGTGTGTATCCTCTCCCTCTGTCCACACTTCTGCCTCTCTATCAGAGGCAGCAGTGTGGGGGCAGGTAGCTCCACGGGAGCCGGTGCTTGGGAGGTCAGCTTTTAAGCCGGCTCCCCCGAGAACTGGCTCCTGCCTGCACCTCTGCACTGCTGCCTCTAGGGGTGGCAGCAGGGATGGCAGGCGGCTCCCCATAGGCACCAGCTCCTGCCTCCTCCCTCGTATCAGAGCAAGGCAGGGTGCGGGAGAGATGCGTGTAGTCATTATGATTGACTGACAAGCCCAGGCTTATCGGTTAATAGTGTTAACGATTACACACTCACATCCATACTTCACAGCCCCCTTTCCTCAAGCTGTTCCCTTTCTTGGCCACAGATCCTTGGCCCCACATGCTGCTTCAGTGAGGAGAAAGCCAGTTAAATTGTATGAGGGATGATTTCTGCCTGGGCCCTCTTGGGCAAGTGGTCATTGGAGTGCACAGAAGGTAGATCACATCGCTCCCTGTGTTATTTGTGCCTGGGGGTAAAAGAGTGGGAGGGTTGCAATCTGGCTGCATTGCCCCAGAGGGTGGTACATAGATATATTGAGGGCCAGTAGCCTGACATGTTTCAACAAACCCAAGCCAAATAGAGCCCCCAGAGTCATAAAGACACAGTCATAGCTACTCTCTGGAGTGCCAGGGTAGTGCCAAGCCACTGTGGGTTCCTTTCATGGTTGTAGAGTGCAAAAGGCAAGGAATTTCCAGTTGTGTTTGAAACATAAAGGCGTAAGTTGTGTGTGTGTGGGTGCAGAATTTTCTTGCATGTTAAATGGAACCATCATGTCCTGGGCAAGTCTCCAGGGTTTCCTTCAGCATCTCAACGTTCGGACTGCCCTGTCCTAAAGATGGGGAGAGCAGATACGACACGCCAGTCCTGCTATGCCCAACGGATGGATGGAGCCTCTCCCCATTGGGATTGGTAGGCACCTTCAGAAAAAAGATAGCTCTTTGTGTTGGAGGGGAAAGCACAGCAGTTGGCAGAGCTGGGGACAGAGGTGTAGATTAAATTCTTCATAAACATTCCTTATTGGGCACTGGGGACTTTTGCTTTGATCTGCTCCCTCTGTTAATCAGAATATATTTACATCCAAGGAAGATGGCCTCCCACAGGTCCCCAAGGGTACCTCTATAGTGCAATAAAAAACCTGCCGCACCAAGTCTCAGAATGGGTGTCAGTTGACTTGGGCGGGCTCTGAGACCCATCCCCCGACGAGGTTTCAGAACCTGGGCTCCAGCCTGGACTCAAATGTCTACTCTGCCATTTTTAACTCCCCCCCCTCCCCCAGCTTGAATAAGTCTACCCAGGCCAGCCCCAGTCATGCTGTGGGTCTTTTCTTGCAGTGTAGATGTACCCTGAGACTGGCGTATAGGACACCGGCCTATTCTTTTGGTGTGAATTGGTGTTTGTTCAGAGCAGAGCTGTCACAAAGGAATTTGTCTGCCTTAAGCCAGGTCTGTACTAGAAACTTTTGCAGTTTTGATTGGGGGTGTGATGTTTTGGCATCATTTCTAGACAGACAAAAGTCTTTGTGTAGACCTAGTTATATTACAGATTGGACCTCTCTGGTCCGGCACCCTCAGGACGTGAGTGGTCCTAGATGAGGGATTTTGCTGGACCAGGGGAGGTCATTTCTGGTCCCCGTACTGCCAGCATGCCACCCCACTGGGCTTCCTCGTTCTCCCCCTGCACTCCGCAGGTGAGCAAGACTCGCTGATTCTGAAACATCTGTGGTCTGGCAGGTCCAGGTTGCTAGGCCAGAGAGTTCTGGTTTATAAAGGTACAAAAAAGTGCTTTTCCTGGTATAGTATATTTTGCCTAGGGAACCAGTGTAGCTATATTTGGCAAACCTTATATAGTATAGACCTGGCTTGGAGCATGTTGTGGGGGCTATAAGGATCTAAATAAACTTTCTATTTATTTTATACACAAATCCCCCTACCAGCTGGGAAGCGAATGGTGTATGTTTCACAGAGAAAGGTGAGCTGGGTATTTTTTTTATTTTTATTTAAAGCAGGAGGGTCACATTATTTAAAACCTTGCAACACGTTTGTAGCTTGGCTAGTGCCCCGGAAAACCCGCTGAGCTGGTATGACTCGCACGTGGATACTTGATTCCCCTCCTCTCCCCTTTACATAAGTTTCTCTTCGTGCCAGAAGCTTGAGCAAAGATGGGAGGAAGATAAAAGCAAAGCATTTCTTTCTTTTAAGTGGCTGAATTTGTGGGATGGAAGGAGGGTGTGAAATGATCTTTTCCCCTAGCTAGGCTGGGCGGTGCAGAAGAGATGGGGCTGTCGCCTGTGTCCAGAATTTTGAGTACTAACTTAAAGGATCAGATGTGCTTGGCAGGCTGTGGGTACCCTGGACGCTCGTCTGCTTCAGGCCAGCCTGTGTTTGTGGAGCTGGAGACTGACTCAAGCTCACTGTTATGTCGGTTTCTATGGAGAAAAATAACATGAGGGTTGCCAGACCTGGAAGAGTATGTTTAAAAAGGGGGGGGAGGGGAGGGAAGGGAACTGAAGAAGAATATGATCCTTATGCACTCTGGAGGTGAAATGTGGCTTCTTTCTCTGGACTGTATGCCTCCCATGCCCTGCAAAGCCAGGTGGAAATTTGCATCTTGGAATTCTGGTGTGAGCTATGAAATCAGCCCAATGTGCATTGGCATGTGGGGAGCAGTGATTGGGTAGGTCAGCTTCTCTAATTTGCTGTGACATTTTTTGTGGCTTGGTCTTACAGGAAAAGGTATATGGGATGGCTTCAGGGTTTAAGGTGAACAACGAGGGTGTTTTGTATACACAGTTCCAGGGTGGCTTTCATCTTTGATCCTACTTTGAAGAGTAAGGCTAAGGAAGTGCACTTTGCTCCAGCCTTCTGGGAGGAGTTCCAACTGCTAACCCTGTCCAGTGCTGTTTCTGTTGGGCTCAGAACTTACATTTTCAGTTCACAGTGTTGCCTATGTTCCAGTAGCAGGCACCACAAGGTCTCCAGTATAAATCCCTGTAGGTTTCTTGTTAATCCAGAAGAGTGAGTCTCTTTCCTCATTCCCCTTTCCATTTAAACCAGGTGGATGGTCTTGACTGGAGGTCTTCGCACATGGGAGCTCCTGCTGCTCCACCAAACATGGGGATTTCTGCCTTCTGATGGGAGGAGATGAGTAACCAAAACCAAATTCCTTTTTCCTATTCCCAGGTTAGGGCTTTGGCTTCTATTCCCTTGGAAGGCGTCCCCTTTTAGGCATGTTCATTCAGAGTTCCTGTTGGAGAAAGAAGGGTTGGGTTTTTTTGTTTGTTTTTATTTGAAAACTAATTTTCATCGCTCATCTTGGCTTGGAGAAAACATCCCTATCCTGACACGCTGAAAGACAGCACACAGCCCTGCTAGCTCTGTGCTCTAAGAGCTCTCTTGAGTTCGTCCAGAGTTCTCTTCTCTTGCAGGACTGAGCTCTCAGTCTTATACCTTTGGGCTATTTTGTGTCTGGAGTCCAGATCCCCATCCTCCTGTCACAGATGACTCAAACAGATCTGTTCCTAATGGAAAGCCAGGGTTTACTCTCTGAAGTTTCCTGGTCCTTGCTAAGCTGTGCGATATTTCCTAACAAAGCTGGACCTAAACCTCAAACCAGATACAAGTCACCAGGTTTTGGGTTTCATTTTACACCCCAAACTTGAACTCGGCTCACCTAGATTCACAGGCTTTTCTTCTGGAATATGCTGGGGGAACCTGGAAACAATTTATGATATTGGACTGAAAACAGACAAAATTTCTGTGATTTCATCTGAGTTTTGGGTTTGTTTCCTTCTCATTGAGACTCGAAGGGTATGTTGACATACAAAGCAAACTAGAAACCCCAATGAATGGAAAGTGCTGAGTTTCATGTGACAACTACTCAACTGTTCCTCTTCAAGAAGGATTTTCCTTCTTTTAAGATCTAAATTTATATCTCTCCGAAATGCTGAGTCACGACTCTCTCTGCGCGAAAGACTGTGTCATGGCCTTGAAGAAAGAAAAAAAAAATCCCATGTTGTGTAAAACTTCCCAAGCTGCTGCTTTTGGGGCTCAGAAGGAAGAGCAATAGAGTTTCTGGATCAGCATCTTCCTGTAGAAACTAAGGGTACGTGTACACTGCAACGCCATTTCAGGATACCAAAAGTATCCCCCAAATAGCTACTCCGCATCCATGGAACAAAATAATTTTTGAAATAATGGACGCAATAATTTGCCATTCCTGTAAACCTTGTTGCATGAGGGATAAAGGATGGCTCGAAAATGCACTTTATTTCAAAATTTGGCATCATATAGACACAACAAATTTTGAAATAGCCTATTTCTAAATAAAGTCGAAATAAGATATGCAATTTGTGTAGTGCAAATTGCGTATCTTATTTTGATTTTAGAGTGCAGTGTAGACATACCCTAAGAGAAGTTTGGCAGGCTAGAGGAGCAAATTTGAGTTATATATATATATATATATATGTCATATGCACACAAGCAGCAATGCTCATTCACTCTGAGTAGTGATTACTCATGTAAGTAGCCACCTGGGACTCCGAGTAAGTAATAGTCAACCTTAGTAATGATTGCAAAACAAGTCACACACATATATATTTTACCGACAGAAGATTTACTTAGAACACATAAAAGAGAAACTTTTCAGAATATTGCATATTAAAGACAAGCTCTTGAAACAAATATGCTTCACGTGCTCCAGGAACAACAGTGCCTCTTTTCTCCTTTTTTAGGCTATGGGGTATTTTCTTTTCAAAAGACCATTGTGTTTCTTGTGGGTGTCTTGGTGGTTTTACCTGGGGGTAAGGAGTGCAACTGCTCAGCTTCTGCCTTGCAACCAGCGGGAAGTCAACTTTTCACCTTTTTTTCGAAGATGACGTGCCCTGGTTGCGGGGTTTTTTAAAATGTATTTGTATTGTGACTACAGATTGTATTTAGAATTTGACTCGTCCTGCTGAGAGTGGAGTTAGCAGGTTGTATACAGTGCCCCTTGACACAGTGTGGGACATCTGAACAGCATCTATTAATTATCTACAGCTTAGCTACAGGCCAAATCTCAGCATTGGGAGAAACCTGCGAAAGCAGGGGGAAGTTCCAAAGCCTACTGAAATGAATGGGAATCTTTCCGTTGACTTCATTGGGTTTTGGACCAGATCTTGAAAAATTTGTCAGCAAATTTGACCATGTCTGTACATTTGTCTTTTAGATAATTAAAACACAACTACTGGTAAAGGCACTTTCATGTACATTAATTACAAGATGGTCTTTAGATCAGTGTTTCTCAAAGCGATCTGCAAAACCACTCTGAGAAACCTGCTAACTGGCCACTCCAGTGTGTTTATTTACCGGCTCCACCGCCACGGAGCCTCTCAGCTTCCATTGGCTCCAGTTTGCTGTTTGCAGCCAAAGGGAGCTGCGGAAAGGCGTGGGTTGGTCCTTAAGAAACAACAACAATGATAATTAATAAGCACTCTGCATAATATTTGAGAAAAAAAGACATGTTTCTGTAGGGCAAAAATCATGTTGGCTCCAAATTGCTCGCTTGGGAGAGGGGCGGGGGAGAGACCGCGGTGGTGGGGGGCTACAGGCCAACAAGTCTGCTTGGAAGTTTTCCACCCTAAAAATCTCCTTGGTTCCTAAAACTCCCCTCAGTAAACATTGGCCTCAGCTGGCAACTAAAGCAGGACAAGAGTTTATTTTTATTTCTTGGAATTTAGTAGACCTGAAATCTCTGTTAAATGTTAACTTTCAAAAGACACACACATCAGCATTCTAAGCCACAGTTGGTATTAAATAAAGAGCAAGAGAGATCTGAGAGAAAGAGAGCAGAAATGGAGTTGGATTTTCAGACACAATTGGACTTTTTCAGATTTCTTACCCCCTTCTCAATCTCCCCTCCCTTCCCTGCTCTATACCAAAAGGATCGTCTTGTCATCATATACGCCCCTGGACTAGCAGAAAATTGTGCAGACGTGCCTGTTGCACCCATTGCTAATCACACACACAATTTCTTTTTAATATGCCTATAGTTGTTAGCTGCCCAGAGAGTCACTGTGTTAAAGCACTGATTCCTATACGTTGAGTGTTAAATGTGTGTTTAAAGTCTTTACTGAACTCTTTATCAAGAATGGCATAAAAATGGGTCTCTTGATTCAGTTTGTAAGTTATGGGGAAAAAATTAACAAGCAGAGCTACTTTAAACAGGCAGCTCTGTCCTCTTAGTGATTCTGTAATGAAAAACACTTGTGGAAAGAAACATGGTCAGTGTTTCCACCTGTTTCACTAGTGAATTTAGCACATTTACACCAATTGACCTGATACAGAGTTCGAGTCATTGGAAAAAATCAAATTGACATTGTGTCTCATTTGTGGGCACTTTGGAGACAATGAGAATAAGGATACAAATAAAGCACTTACATTTTGGTCTTCAGTGTCCAGTTCTGATCTCAAGTATAATGGTGTAAATCTGGAATGACTTTGCTGAAATCACTCCAGATTCATACCTGAATAACATGGATTGAAATCTGTCCTTCAGAGTTCGTCATTATCTTTGCAAAGTGTGGAGAAGTGGATGATTAGCTCCTTTTCCAGTCTTATGTTTTCTACAGTGAAATATTTGTGTATCTCAGATCCCAATTTTGCAGTATTACCAAGTCCAGACTCGGGATGTGAATGAGTAGTCGATTAACTGATAAGCCTAGGCTTATTGGTTAATCTATTCGACTACTCACATTCTCCCCCTTCTGCCTCTGTATCAGGGGCAGTGGGGGGAGCAGGGGAAGCTGCTGTGAAGCAGCCTCTGCCCGCAGTGGGTCTGAACTGCCCACAGACACGGTCTGCTGCCAAAGCAGCCTCTGTCTGTGGCAGCCTGGGCCGACTGTGGATCGAGGCTGCAGCACAGGATGGCAGCAGCCCCTGTCCACAGGAGGATCCAAGCTCCCTGCAGAGACAGGCTGCTTCACGGCAGCCTCCTTCCCCCCTCCCCTCCAGCAGCCTCTGTCTGCGGGGAGTTCGGACCTCTCCCCCCCCTCCCCACAAACAGGGGCTGCAGCCACCCCGTGATGCTGCCTCTGTATCAAAGGCAGCAGCATGGGATGGCAGGAGACTCCCCAGGAGTGGGGTCGAAGCACACTGGCTGCCGGTCCTTCCCCTGGGGATTATAGAACAGTCGACTAGTCACTAAGAATTCATGCGGTTGCTCAGCTATTCTCTTACCCGCTATTTAACATCCCGAGTCCAGAATCATATATTATTAGTATCACAGTGGTGACGGAAGCTCTCAGTCAGGATCCGGACTGGTTGTGCATGGGAGGAGACAGCCCTTGCCCCAGAGAGCTTCTAGTACAATCTAATTTGAGACAAGATGCAAAAAAGGAGTGAGACAAACAAAAGGAGGGAAAGGCAGAGGAAGGCCAAAGGTAACAGCAGTCAGATGAGACCGTTCTAAAAGTAGCTGTTGCACGCTCTCTGGCTCCTAAAGTTATTGAATATTTCAAAATAAATATAATTAGCAGAGGTGGGATTTGCACAGGGGGAGGGTGGCTCCTTCATCAACCGATTCAAGGAGGGCTTTCCATTTAATGAGATTTCTGAGTGCAGGAAGAATGCAAGATCAGGCCTAGTATTTGTTCAGTTATATCATGTTGTCTGTGCACCCATAATAATCCCATAGACTTTGGTAAGAGTTTTGCACTAACATTGATGGAAGGCTGTCCCCCAAATGTTACATTATGGAAAAATAACATGTAAAATTTCATTTTCTATAAGATCATTCTGATTTAGGAGAGCATAAAAGTGTCCAGCGAACCTGCAATGGTTTTAAACATTAATAATTCAACAGCGTACAGCTACCTTAAATATTTTGGAATAAATATTTACCCCTATCTTCCATTGCACCCTCTAACCTCCAGGTTATAGTTTTAGATATTGTGATTCAGAGTGTTCACATTCCTATTTGGGCAGAAGTATTAACTCCTGAAATAAGTGGTTTATATTGAAAATATTTGCTACATTCCTTTGTTTATGTAGCATTTCCAATGGTGCCACTATGCTGACAAAATATAAATACATAACAGCTGTCCCGTGGTTAGCACAGACTATAGATTACTCCTTTGGGTGTTTACAGTGCACCCTGAGGCCTCAAACAAGTTTCCTCTGGCTTTGAATATCCTTCTAATTTACACAGATGTTTCTTCATCGGCCATTCTTTTCAGCCTGTTGGAATGATCAACAATTTAGTCTCATTGTGCTGGATGTTTGGGTTGCAAGGCGCAGTTTATTTTGTCTGTATGTCTGGAATATTCACTCTTTCAAGGACTTGATCCATCTCCACAGACCGCACATAGTTTAGACAGCAGAAATGGATCCTGGTGGGTGTTAGAACTTTGTTACCGAGTTTGCCTAGATTCAGAGTTCTCTTTCTGGGTGTGTCATTCAGCCACTGAGTTGTTTCCCTTCTCTAAGCTTCATCTGTGAATGGGGTTAATGAAGATCACCTGCTTTGTAAAGTGGTTTGGAATCAATGGCTAAGAGTTCTGTATGAGAGGTATTCTTCCCACGAGTATCTCTCCTTCATCTTGATGCTGAAATGGTTCTAGCTGCTTCTTGGTGTATAACTGAATCTCCTTGTTACATTTTCCTAAGCAAGCTCAAAATCTGCATAGTAATGAAGAGAATATGCTTTGCCAAGCTTTGAGCCTTTTTGTCTATGAACAGATGACTACAGCTCAACATTTTCTTTGAGGGATTACATCATTTTGCTGGGCAGCCTTGCACTCAAACCCTGGGACCAGAGTGCAGTTTATGAGTTTTGTATGGTAGCAGATCTCTTGTACATAAGCTAGTCTCCTTTTGGTGTGGCTTGTCAGACAGAAATATTACCCAGTGCAGGAAGCTGTTTAATACGGATTTAGTTGTAAATTAACAGAAGTGTTATATATGAAGCATTTTCCCATTCTTCGGGAATATATTTCAAGTATTTGTTTTTTGGGGTTTTTTTTTGTCGTATGATAGAGCCATAAATGATGATTTATATGTACAAATGCTGAGAAACTGATCCTCTTGCAGCACATCCTTAAGTATGTGAACATGCAATGCTCAGTGTCCTCTTTGCATAGTGTACATATTAAATTGTTTTGCTGTCAGGAGGTCTTTCTGGTACATCTCATGCATTTGGTGGAATAGCCCTCACTAAGTAACAGATAGAGCCTTGTGCCCATTGTATTTGTATCAACCTCAACTTACAGCGTCTTACATTTCAAGGAGACACTTTTAATGCATTTAGCTACTTCTCCTTAGAATGATTTTGTACTGTCTAACAAATGGCTGGCTGGCTGGTTGGTTGGTTGGTTTATGGGCATTTGCGTTTCTGTTTTCAGGCTGTTCTGGGTCCCAAAATAGTAGCATATTAATTATAAATAACATACATGTGATCCCATGGTCTTGAAAGTGGACTTCTGCTCCCTGGAGAATTTGGTGTGGCTTTTTTACACAGTGAAGCAGTTGGTACTTGGTGAATTTGGATTTGTTTGTCAGTCAGGGAAGGGGACATAGAGGAAATGCCAAAGCAGTAGTGAGGTGATTGTTCGCTTTGTAGCCAGTCCTATGTATCTTTAATTGCTCTAAGTCAAAAGGACCTTACTTTCCTTCCCTTGGTTATTATTATCAGTTCTATATGACAAGTGATGTTCACTGAAATATCCGTCAGGACAGGAAAACCCCCTCCACGGCGAAGCTGCGTGCCGGTGAGTGAATAGAAGAATATATTATCCCAACACATTCCATGGAGGTCTAGCATGGCTGCAGTCCACAATACCTTGGGATTTTGCAAGTAATTTCAAATATCCTTTACCCATAAAAAGTATGTTCTCTGTACATATAAAGCGAGTCAGGATTGGCCTTTTAGCACAGTTCCTAACCTGGGGAGAGCCGGGTGACATTTTGTATTTATTAATAAGAACTGGGTTGATTGGTGGGTGGGGGTTTTTTTCTTTTTTTTGTCTTGTCATGAAACATTAGCAATTGTCGTGTGATGTAAAGCTGGATCGAAGGAGACAGGACAGAAGGGAAATGTGCTGTCTCTTTCAAGCCATTTAAGCTGTTCTGCAGGGGTTACCCTCTGTGGTGTGACAGTATTCAATTTTATTGAGTAGCAAAGATTATTAATTTGAGAGAAACACACATCTCCCGGTTTAGACTTTTGGACAAATAATGTTTGAAACCTGTAAGCTTAGTGGGCTGGTTTTGCACTCAACTGATTCTTTGTCAGTAAATGAAGGGGCTTGGGGTTCTCTCTGGAAAGATGGACTTAGGAAGATGTCTGTCTGTCTGCCCCCTTCCTCAGTAGAGACCCACCCATTTTGTTGCTTGCACTTCTTGTGCTTATTTTCAGGGTGAGAAGGATGTCCAGTTGACTAGTGATTTACTTTTCAATTGAAAAATTGACTCAGGCAGGATTTTTCTCTGCTGATAATGTTCATATTTTGCAGATTGCAGCTAAAACCCCTGAAGTCTAAAACCCCTTTGGCAGGGAAGCGTGAGTTCTGCACTGTGCTAGGGAGGTAGGCAGTGGTGGTAAAGGTGTCTCAGTAATGACTCTTGCCTGCCCATTTCTAGAGGAGGGCAGTCATGGAGAATCATTACTGTGTGGTTATTCCATGTTGTGTAGCATGGTAATCTGAAAGAAGAATGAAAGGTAATGAGTGTGAGTGTATGAGAGAGCGAGTCAGAGAGAGAATAATAAACCCTTAATGTTAGAGTGAGTGACAAACCTTTTTTATTATTTAAAATCACCCCACCCCACATACACACAATATTGCCAGCAATAATCTTGTGAGATGACAGCTGCCATTAGCGATTCTAATTATTTGCATAACCACTTGGTTTTTTTTTAAAGCTGAAGTTTCATTTGAACAAAAACAAGGGGCCATTTTGAAGAAGTCCTGTAAAATTCAAGACTTCCTCTTTGGTGCTGTGTGGTGTTCGGACCTTTCATGTTAAATGTGGTTGACAGATGACAGCTTTACTCACACATGCTGTAGTGAGTCATGTTATGCTCATGCAGAAGTTCTCAAACTGCTCTCTCACGATCTGTGGAGCTACGCAGCATGGAAAATATTCAGAAAATTGGGGTTTGGTTGCTAAGAGGTAAGATAGGTGTGCCTGAAGGGATCTCTTTCATACTGCAGTCCAGGGAGATGAAAAAGTTGGATAACCACTCCCTTATTCCATCCTAGTGTTAGTAGTTGTGACTACTAACCACATTGTGAGACCTTTATTCATTCTGAAGAGTAACTTACTCTGCAAATAGTCCCGTTGACTTCAGTGGTGTAAATGTTTTAAGTGTTTAGCATGTCCGTGCATAAATAGATCAGCACAATTGGGAGAATTTGTCAAGCACAACTTTTTTGAGAGAGAGAAATGCAGATTTGGGTTGACGGAAACATGTCATGACCAAAATGTCGATTTTGTCTATTTGTTTTGGTTGGGAAAAAAAACATTAAAAATTCTAAAAAAGTCAAAATGCTTCATTTTGACATTTTCTGAATGAAATGTTTAGACTTTTTGATATGACTAAGGATGAAATATCCCAGTTAAATTATATAATTTTAGTTGTTTAACCAGTTAACCATGGCAGGGGGCTCCTTTGCAGTCAGACCAGCCAGTCTGTGATGAGCTGGGGGCTTCTCCTGCCTGGCCCTACGTGGGTGGGGCTGCTCCCATCATCCTGTTCCCACGGTTAGCCAGTTTCCAGGTAAACATGTTGGTAAAGCTAATGCTTACCAAGTAACTGGTAAGTAAGTCTTTGACATCTGACTTCCAGGAGATTTCTTGTCCTGAATATATTTGGATGTCTAACTTAGGCTAGAACGGCACATCTTTAAACTCTTTCATTCCTCATTCTGTTTAATTTGGATGTTCTTTCTAAAACTGTGAGCAGTCACACGTCCTTCTCTTCTTTTTTCAACTTTCCAAAAGCTCCCTGGGTTCATTTTTTTTCTTCCCCTTCTTCCTACCTAACATTTTCTTCCCTATTTCTCTCTCTCCCCCCCTTCTCCAGATTCTGGTTTTCCCTCAGCATATTTCATCATAATTGAGCTGTAATGTATAATTCATCATGCTGTGCTGAACCATGAAGCTTTTGTATGGAGAGAGGAAGAGATGGAGAAAGTTGAACAAATAAAAGGTTTTATTTTGCATGGAAACTTGGCAAGCTCTGGAATGCCAGCTTCCCAGACACAACTAGTACCGGCTTCTTTTCTGTGCAGAGGATGGTTTAAAGAAATATAACTCTCACTAGAAAGACCGGTGCATCTGTTTCTTTGAATCTACTTTGTTTCTCTCCCTTCTGCCCTGCCCTGGTGCTGTGCTCCTGGTGCTGTATTTTTCAAGGAAGATTGCTTCTACTTACATCTCTCACAAGGTTTAATAAATATTTGGCTCTTACCATTGGCTACAACCTTGTGCATTAATAATGATGGTGAGGATAATGCCTTTCATTTCTACAGCCCCTTCCAGCTGAGGATTTCAAAGCACCTTATCAATACTAAATTAAGGGAGCCTTACCACCTCAGTCCTTCACGAAGAAGATAAGTATTATCGTTCCCATTTTACAGATGAAGAAACTGAGACTTACTAGGGATGTCAAGAAGCAGGTATTTCACTAATTGTGTAGTCGATGGAGTCACTCGGTCCCGGCTTGCGCTGGGTCCAGCAGCCTATGTCCATGGGGGTGTCCAGTGCGGAGCTGAGACCCCTCCCCCCCCCCGCGTACAGGGGCTGCTACCAAAGTAGCTTCTTCCCATGGCCACCCCTGTGGCTGCAGACGGGCTGCTTCATGGTAGCAGCCTCTGTCCCGGGGTGTCCCAGCAGGTAGCTGGGACGTCCCGCGGGCAGAGGATGCTTTGCGGCAGCCTCCTCTGTCCCTCCTCTCCCCCCTACCCGTGCTGCTAATAGAGGCAGCAGGGCAGGAGGGTCAGGCGGCACCGTGGAGATGGTGCTGGGGGGACCTGGCTTTTAAGCCAGCTCCCCCATCACTGACTCCTGCTTCCCTTCCACCCTTGCTGCCTCTGTCACAGAGGCAACAAGGGGCAGGAAATGCGAGTAGTTGACTCCTCGACTACCTGCTTACATCCCTAAGATTTACAGGGGGTTTGTATTGACTAGCCCAAGACTACACTCTGCATCAGTGGCAAATCCAGGAACAGAACCATTTGCCTCCTGCTCTGACTTTTGATTATTAATAGATTTAATATGTGGTACTACAGTTGTACATAGCGGTTGAAAGACCACAGAAAAATCATCCTACTGATTAGGTTTGATTCTGCTCTATGGGATGTTTTATTAGGAGTGCCACTGATCTGAGTGGAGGGACTTGTGCAGTAAGGCACGGTGAGCGAGGGTGGCAGGAATGAAGCCATGATTAGAGTCTCATGAAGGAGAGAGAAGAGGGTCCTGGGGAATCAGAGAATCTGGATTCCATTCCTGGCTCTGCCACTGCCATTTTTCATGACTTTGGACAAGTCTTTTAAATGCTGTGTGCCTCAGTTTCCTCCTCGGTAAAATAATAAGAAACATATCAGGGGTTTATATTAACAATCAGAGTATTCCCATGACGACAAAGACTAATCCATTTTTTTAATAACCCTCTTCTTTGTGACAAAGGCATGATCCAACCATTAACAGTCAATGGATAGGAAGAAACTTTCCTTTTCGGTATGTTACTGTATGATTGTCCACGCTGGGTATGTCTACATTGCAATTAGATACCAGCAGCTGGCCCATACCAGCAGGCTCCAGCTCATGGGGCTTGGGCTAAGAGACTGTTTTAGTGCAAGGTAGACATTTGGACTCCGGATGCAGTCTGCTCTGGGACTCTCCCACCTCACAGGGTCCTGCAGCCAGGGTTCCAGTCTGAGCCTCAATGTCTACACTGCCATTAAACAGCCCCTTGGCGCTGGCCAGCCACTGGTTTTTAATTGCAGTGTAGATCTATACCCCATGAGACATGCTGCTTCCTCTGTAGCAGCTGGTACTCAGCACTGACAGAGGCAGGATATACTGACCTAGAAATGGTCTGATCTAGTGCTGCAGTTCATATCTAGTGATGGCAGAATTGGATTTTTTTTCTTCAGTTTTGATGGCTAATGTCAGTGTGTATTTTAAAGCATTTTTTCAGTTTTTAATCGATTTCATTTTCACTATTGTGGGAAAACATGCAGAGGTCAGACAAGTAATTATTTAATGTCAGTATATGTTGTGATTCAAAAAAGTAGAGCGTGGTAAGTGTTCGAACACAAATGATCCGCATCACATGTCAAAATTCATAAGTCATTATCCCTAAATTAACCTCTTAAGTTCTCAAGCAGCATTTTTCTTTCTTTGTAAATTTCAGCTATGATTGGTGGAAATATTTTTGTCAGTTTGTGTGTATACTATGAAATTGACATTTACCAACAAAAATTGAATCCTTCCCAGCCTCTTCATAACTTCCTTTAAAAATGTGTGGATTTATGACTTAAACCACTTGGCAATATGTGCATAGAGAGTGGCAAAATATTGTTATAAAAGAAGAAAGTCCCATGGAGGAATTTCCTGCCAAATCTGTATGGAGGGAAGCAAGGCTTTTGTCTTTTGTTTGAATTAGTCCCATACTAAAATTTTTTAATTAGTCCCGTGATTGAAGATGTAAGAACAGATTTTAGGAGTCTGTGTTGATTATGATTTGGAATTGGAATATCTCCTGAGTGGCTGCACAAGAACCCAGCTTACAGGAAACACCACTCCCCCCCATGTTGCAGTCCCTGTAAGTATTTCACTGCATGTGTGGGGAGAAAATACTTTGGAGTCTGCCTGTACATTTAACAGGGCTTCTGTCTTTTGAATCCAGTCCTGTTGGGTAGTCGGGAAAGAGCATTTTAAATATACGAGTCGTATTTGAATAGAGAGTCATAACTGTGAGCAGAGCAGTCACTGCCGGGCATTGTGGGACAGCTGCTGGAGGACTGTTAAGGTTGACGGAGGTCAAGCAGTATCTACATTAGTCCTGGGTCACCTTCAGTGCTCAGTGCTTTTCAAGGAGATGGTTTTGCTGTGTCGCCATCATGGGAGTGTTTGCCCGATCTCTATGGTTAATCACAGCAGAACGAATGCTCATGAAGGGCTATTGGCGGGAACATCATCCCACTACCAACCCATCTATTAACATTAGTAGTTGGTAAAATATTGGAAGATGCAATTCTGCCCTTAGGAAGCCAGGTTAAATCACAAGGTTGGGAACTAGAGGATCCAGGTTCTGGTAACAGCTCTACCACTGATATTGCCCTGTGCCTCAGTTTTCCTCTCTGTGCAGTGGTGATGATGACCCTTCCCTGCTTGCTTGATGCTTGTAAAGCACTTTGGGAGGTGACAAGGGATTGTTATAATTACTGCCTGAGTGCTCTCTTCACTGCGAGAATTGCCTTTTCTCCGCCAACTCTGTGCAGCACCCTTATATAATGTCCCCTCGAATCTTCATGGATCCTCCTTTAAAACTCAGAAGATTTTTCTCAGCAAAGAAACCATTAAACAGCTGTAAGCACAGCCCCTTGATATGTTACTGTATAAAAGCTAAAGGAGGGTAAACCTGCAGCCATTTTGTTCAGGCCCTTTTAATGTCAAAACTCTAAGGAGCCCAAAAACCGGTTATGAGCCAAAAAGCCATAAACATAGCCACACTTCCTCAGTGTTCATATAAAACATTCCTTTTTAATTTACTCAGAATCCTAGTAAATAAACTTTGCAAGCTCAGTAACCACCAACATCCTGTGTTTCATTTTGAATTTCTTTCTCTTTTCTGCAACATTTCCTCTAATTCTGGATGGAAAAGTTTGATCATCTTCTAGTGATTTTTTGTGAGGAGTAGCAAAGAGCAAGAAATCCATTAACCAAAACACTTCCCCTTTACATATTCCTCAAGCCTAACTCAGGCAAATCATGTTATTGGAATGTCTGAGAGGGATCAGCTAGAAAGCTCTGAAAAAAAGGACTATCATTTTTTCTTAGGGACACCAGAGAAAAATAGAACAGTGAATTTGTGTTGGGGGGTGGAATTTGGTTTTCTTTACTTAGAATCTGGAAAAAAATTTTTTTGTGTGTTTCAGTTCTTATTTTCCAGATTTCAGGGTCCTTCATACTCTCTGAACAAGAGAGTAAGGAATTTCACCATTTAAGTGTTCTTAAGGAGTTCATCAAGGGGACACACCATATTTTTTTAAATAATTATATCACGCACAGTGAAGGATGCTGGGTTTGTTTTTATTTTTCTTAATCGCTTTCTTGTAGACATATGTAATTGTAGGCTAGTTTCTGGTCTTCCTACAATGTGGAATGGTATCTGTGCATTGTTAATTGAACTACTCATGGAGTAAGCCAGTGTCATGAGTATGAGTTAAGAGTATTGTGTTCATATCCCTCAGTGAGCCAGGGAAAAAGCCCCAGCGTCAAACACAGCTGATTTTGTAGCAAACAGAAAATTTCTGCATTTGTTTAATGCTAAAAATATGTATCATGCTGGGGCCCTCTCTTCCTACAAGCCATTGTACCTCTGATGAATGGAAGAAAACATTAAATAGCCACTGAACGACCACTTACACGTAAAGCTGTGAAACAAGAAAGCATCACTTTTTTTCTTATAAAGTACCATTTTTGGTGATTAATTCAAATCACCCATCCCATGTGGCTCTCTGTAAAAACCTGTGACTTAATGTAGCATTGGCAGTTGCGAGCTTCTCTATTCTTTATTTCCCTAAAGCAGTTCCATGCCTCACTAGAAGGAGTGATTTCATACTTAAAAAAAAAAAAGTGTGGGAATTACTCAGTAGTTAGGTTTAATTGTTCTGAATCCTTACAGTGTTTCATGAGAAAAATGTACTGAAGAGATATGCAACAGTGTGAAATGTGATGGAAAGGTATAATTTGACCACCTACCCAGTAGCTGCTGAAAAGTATTTCTAAGGGCCGTATGCCTATCAAGATTAATCACCCATTTCATTATTGAAAATGACACTGTGTGTGTGTGTGTGTGTGTGTGTGTGTGTGTGTGTGTGTGTGTGTGTGTGTGTGTGTGTGTGTGTGTGTGTGTGTGTGTGTGTGTGTGTGTGTGTGCGCGCGCACGGAAGAGCTGAAGGAAGCAGAAGACGCTGGATGGGGGGATAGGGGAGGGATCGTTCAAAGATGTAGCTCTGTCCCGGTGATGCTCACAAGGACTTCCTTTGTGAGGGACTATAGGAGTCTCCTGCTATAGAAACGGCCTTTGTAGATGATCGGAAAAAAGGGTCAGGAGGCTGGGCTCACGCAGCATTTCATCTGTAGACTGTTTATGGCTCCCTGGTCTAGTTATTTACCTCCGATTGAACTCCAGTGATGGACACGGCCAAGTATATCTCAGTTGGACGAGAAAGAAGAGCATTATTGAAAGGGACTGACCTCTCCATCACCCTGCTCTGTCGTCATGGTGCCTTTCAAGGGCTCCCCCTCTTCCCAACCACACTATCTCCCCCTCCTCCTCCCTGCCCTTCCTCCCTGGAGGCTTAGTGGTTTCTTTTCATTTTGACAGACACCTGCTCTGCTGTATTCAGCTGCTAGGTTCCGCTGAGCCCTGGCTAGAGAGCAAAATAATTAACTTTGGTCCAACAGGAAAAATTGATGAGGTTGAATTTCCCCCCATGTCTCTCTCATTTAGGGTACATTAAGGGTCTGATCTAACCCTCCCTAATGTCATGACTTAGAGATTCTCCCGTGAACTTCACTGGACTTTGATACATGGCCTGCATTCACCAAATAATCCCCAAAGCCCCGACCAAAACAACTGTACAGTGAGTCGCGTTATCAGCTGTGATACTGTCATTTAGGCTAAGTGGGTTAATTTATTCTAAATGCCTGTTTAGAGGTAGGCAGATGGATGGATAGTGCTTGATGGTAAATGGGGGATGTTCTTGAGTGAAATGTCCAACCAAAAATTAGATGTCCATTTCCTTAAGGAAGTTGTAGATTTATTTTGTCGGCAGAGCATCAGCAATCTGAATTTCTTCTATTTCATTTGTACTTCTGTCAAGGCGATTCTTAGCTGGTCTGTAATTTACCATATCTACACTACAAGGCTAGTGTCCAGAAATAGAGTAGCTCTAAAATACCTTAGAAAGATTGATTGGGTGTGTGAATTAATATTGGTATATATCCAAATGGCCCTGTGCTGTATTTAAAGACAATTGACGGGTGTAAAGGAACACTGGAGCTGCATACAGTGTAAACTGGGCCATGTTGCAGCGCACTGATGCTTTAATTGGAGAAGTTCTGGTATTGGGTAATTGAATACACATGTAACCGCATGAAATCTTTGTGGTTACAAAACTTTTTGATAGTCCCGGGGGGCAGAAGTGGTAGCCGGTGCTCCATTCTCGGGGAGCCCCCTGTCATCTCATGCTGATGCCTCTGGCTCCCCGCACAGACCAGCTGCCTGCCACCCTGCACTGATAGAAAAGCAGCAGCGTGGGGTGGCATCAACCCCTGTCTGTGGGGGGTTCGTGCTTGGACCCCTGAAGACAGAGGCTGCTTTACAGTAGCCTCCTCTCTTCTCCCCCCCCCCCCCCATGCTGCTGCCTCTAATAGAGGCAGCGGGGGAGGGAGGCAACAGTGCAGAGCCGGTGCTGGGGGAACCAGCTTTTAAGTTTGCCCCCGCCCCAGTATCGGCTCCTGCTTCTCCCCCTCTAATAGAGAGGCAGCAAGAGGGGGAGGAAATGCATGTTTTGGAGAAAATTAACTGATAAGCCTAGGTCAATCGTATAGTCGGCTACATGTTGAGATCCCTACTCTTAATCAGAGTCCGGAGTTCAAGAAAATGCAAATTTTCAAAGGAGCATTTTGCATTGTGCCTGCAGCATTTTGCATGTGCCTCAGTTTTCACGTACAAATCCCCATGTGTAGGTATATGCACTGACACGTACTTAGCAGACTCACTTCCAATTCTGAATGCATGTTCATGCATGCACTCATTTTGTGGAATGCCAGGGAGGAGCCACCACTCCAAATGTGGGCTCCTTAGAATGCTCCTCCCAGCTTTCACATACAGGTGCAGTGGGGTGTTTTAGCACAATACCAAACTGCTTCCCTTCACTGCTGCCTTTCTTTTTGCTGCACCTTCGACACGATGACAGCCTGACATGCTGCGAGCCCGGTGTCCTGATGACCTCTTCTCCTCTCTGCTTAAAGCACAGTCATCCTCTCAAATACATGGAGTAGAGCCGTGGTACTCCACTTTCTCTACACATCTGGACATAGTGGTGTCTGTTCTGGTGGGGGACAGCAGAATGTTGGAGTTGAAATCCACACGGTAGATGGATTAGTTCCCTACCATAGGGATCATGTTGTAGAACGTCCACCTTGGAATCTGAGAGCATTTCAGGTGTTTGAAGTAAGCTTTTTAGCATCCATGGCAGGCAAGTAAGGAAAGAAACTCATGGGGATGATACCTAGGCATCTCTCAGGTGCCTAGTGCCATAGTAGGGATGTAAGCGACAAGTCGAGTTACTACTCAACTGGTTGCTCCCTCCCTCCCTCCCTCCCGCTGCCTCTGCATCAGAGGCAGCGGGGGTTGGGGAGGAGCAGGAACCGGTTCTGGAGGATAGCCGGCCTAAAAGCTGGTTCCCCCCAGCACCATCTCCCCAGGAGAGCAGGGGAGGCAAAGGCGCAGCAGGGGAGCCCAGACGCTGTGGCTCTGCTTTTTAAATGTAGCAAGAACTGACAGCCAAGCTTTTACTACATTTAGAAGGCAGAGCTGCAGTGAACCCCCCTTACTGACTACTTGAGTAGTCAATCGAAATTCCACTGACTACTTGATTCGCTTACTACTGCTATTTCAACAGGGAGTCCTGTGGCACCTTATAGACTAACAGTTGTATTGGAGCATAAGCTTTCGTGGGCAAAGATCCACTTCGTCAGATGCATGCAGTGGGATGACGAAGTGGGTCTTTGCCCATGAAAGCTTATGCTCCAATACATCTGTGAGTCTATAAGGTGCCACAGGACTCCTTGTCACTTTTGTAGATCCAGACTAACATGGCTACCCCTCTGATACTGCTATTTAACATCCCTGTGCCATAGATCACCAAATGAAATTAATAGGTAGCAGGTTTTTTAAAACAGACAAAAGTACTTCCTCACATAACCTGTGGAACTCCTTGCCAGAGGATGTTGTGAAAGCCAAGAATATGCCAAGGTTAAAAAAAGAACTAGATAAGTTAATGGAGGAGAGGTCCATCAATGGCTATTAGCCAGGATGGTCAGGAATGGTGTCCCTAGCCTCTGTTTGTCAGAGGCTGGGAGTGGGCGACAAGGGTGGGATCAGTCAGTGATTCCCTGTTCTGTTCATTCCCTCAAGGGGCACCTGGCATTGGCCACTGTCAGAAGACAGAATAGTGGGATAGATGGACCTTTGGTCTGAGCTAGCATGGTGATTCTTACATTCTTAGCTCACTCAGGGAATCGAAGTCACTTGGACAGGGACACAACTCTGCAGATCATATGACCATTCCTCCAGCCTTGGAGATCTGAGAGCAGGACCTTGCCGGTGGTTTCTAATAGGCATAAATCACTGGCTCTGTGCATGAGCCTGGAGTGCTCCATCTGGCAGGATGATAGTATGCTGTCTGTCCAGTACCTACCTGACCTTTCCAAGTGCTTTAGATACACGTGACAGCATGCCAGGAAAAGGTTAATTTTGCTCAGGTTCATCCCTGTGCTTTACGACAGTGACATCCTTGCTGTCTGCTATTTTTATTTCTCACCTATGCAAATGTTAATCCTTGTCATAGCTGCGCTGAGCAGGCGCGAGGGTTGAGCACCAGCCAACAAAAATTGAGAGAGGACTCGGCCATCAGGTTATTCCACCAGCTATGGAGCTGCCTACTGATGAATCTGTGGCCAAGTGCCAAGTTTCCCTGGACTCTGCAATTCTGGGGGGAGAAGGCAGAGAGGCTGGAAAAGACCAGACAGAAAAATTGATTGTTCGTTTAATGCGATCTGACATAAGGGAAGGTGGAAATAGAGGACAGGGAAAAGTCACAACCTCAGTGTTACACAAGCAGCGCTTTGACTTTAGAGAATTCATTGGTGCCTTGTTTCTCTTCTAGACGCAGATTCACAGACCCCTTTCTTAGGAGAAGGAAAACAGAGAAGAGGGTAGGTCTGAACGATGCCTCTGTGAGATGGATTTGGTAGTTGGCATCCTTCACAGGCTAGCACCTACAGAAGTGACATTAGTCAAGCTGATGTCTGCTGCGGAATTGTGACCATCCCTTCTTAATACTGTCTAAATAAACCTGTCAGCTTGGATAGGATCACAGCTATAGTGGGCAAAGTGACCCAACCATGGAGCTGGAGAGTTAAAACTAGTGAAATTGCACAGTTTGCGTGTACATCTTGGTGTGTGCATGCATGTGTGGTCTAGGGATGTTAAATATCGGTTAATTGAATAGTCGAGGAACCTCATGAAATGTTATCGGATAGTCAACTATTCTGTAGTCCCCGAGGGTGGGGCCAGCAGCCAGTGTATCAGAGGCAGGAGCGTGGGGTGCCAGGCGGGAGCTGGTCCTCAAGGGGAGCCAGTTTAAAAACCAGCGCTAGTATAGTGTAGATGCGATACATCGGCCACTGAGCTCTCTCCTATAGACTCCCATACTCCACCAGAATAAGAAGAGTAAAGAGAATTGATGGGAGAACATCAGCTTTTGACTTACTGTGGTGAAGATACTGCAGTAAGCAGATCTAAGTATGTCGACTTCAGCTACGTAACTAAGGGTACATCTAGACTACAGGCTTTTGTCGACAGAAGTTTTGTCAACAGATACTGTCGACAAAGCTTCTGTCGACAAAGAGCGTCTAGACTGCATCCAGTTCTGTCGACAAAGCAAGCCGCTTTGTCGACATGAGAGTGTAGACGCAAAGGACAATGTAGATGCAATAACGCCTTCTGTCGACAGAACTCTGTCAACAAAAGGCGTTATTCCTCGTAGAATGAGGTTTACAGCCGTCAACAAAACTGCTGAGTTCTGTTGACATTATGTCGACAGAACTCAGCGGCAGTGTAGACGCAAGTATAGTTTTGTCGACAAAAGTCCACTTTTGTGGACAAAACCCTGTAGTCTAGACACGCCCTTAGATCAATGGCTCGTGGTAGTGAAGACCAGGCCTTAGCTTCCATTCCCTTTCCACCTACTTCTAAGTTTTTCCCTTATGTGGGAAGGAGGGTATATTGTTTACTTACTGTTCTGAACTGGAAAATAGACCCCCCCCCCCCCAGCCCGCAAGTTGTACAAGGGCTCTTTGCTCATTGTCTTTTTTAGCGTAATTTAGCATGTTCCAATCAGGGAAGAAATATATCTCAAGAATAACAGTTGGTTTTTCTTATGTAAGATAAACCAGGTTGTGTAACTTACAGTGAAACCTGATTAATTAACTGTCGAAGGGGCTAAGAAAAGATGAAGCTGTCATGAGGAAAAATTCTACTGGGAATCCTGAAGATCCTTTATTGTGGCCCTTTCAAAGAGAGCCCAGCCTTAAAAGTACCAGACGAATTCTCAGAGGTATTTGGGCACCTCATGTGCGATAGGCCTCTAGTGGGGTTTCTGAAGCACCTATGTACCTAACTTCCATTGAAATCTAAAGGAGTTAGGAGCCTAGCTGCTTTTGAAAACTCAGTTAGTGTTTCTGTATCTTTACCTTTGAAAATCTGGCTTGTGGTTGGGATGTGAAAGGTTAACTGGTGGGGGCTGGAGTAGCTCCCCACCTGCCACAGGCAGGGAACCGTTCCAGCCCTGCAGGGGGCCCATCATGGACAGGGACTGCTCCCGTGTCCCAGCAGGCAGGGTGCCCGTGTGCCCCTTTCAGTTGGTTAACCGGTTAAACATTATGTTTAACCAGTCAATCAATTAAACAGGATTTTGCATCCCTAGCCTGTGATCTTTGGTGTAGATAGGAAATGTGTTTTCCATCATCGACTTAGTGCCCAATTTCAAACAAGGGGGACCTGTTTGCATGTCCGAATCCCAGGTACATATGCTCTGATTAGTACAGTAGTCCCCAACCCTTGTTATATTGCGGACCAGCCAACCCATTAACAAATTTTTGGTGGACCAGTAACATTTTATTTGCATATGTGCCTATTCATTGTGCACATAATGAATGTGCAGATGTACAAATAAAATGTTACCGAGCCGCCGGAAACAGGCAGCTTCAGCTCCAGCAGCCACCGCGGCCCGGCAGCCAGCAGTTCACGGACTGGCACTGGCCCACAGACCGGCGGTTGGGAACTGCTGGATTAATACATAGATGTACAAATGCCCATTTTTTGCATCTAGAAAGAGAGGAATTGCCACTGGATCAGACCAGAGGTTCTTTTAGTCTGGTACCTGGTGACCTGTAGCAGATGTTTCAGAAGAAGATGCACAGAAAAAAATAACAACCTCCCCTCCCCCCCCCCATCCCGCCAACCACCAAAGCACCCTACAGTGGAGTATTGTGGACTATTCTGTCTTCCTAACCTTTTAAGTAAAGCAAAAGGGTTTATACCATATATATATATATATATAATATATATATATATATACACACACACACACACACAAACACAAATCCTTAAATTTCCTCTTTCAAGAAACTGGATATTTTCATCCCAGTTGATAATCTAAGCTCTTAGAAGTCATATAAGGCACCAACTTTTGAAAACTGGGCCCGCAGTGTGTAGAAGACATAAATGACAATTCTCATCTTGAGTTACTTCTTAGAATATAAAATGTTTAACTACGTTTTAACTGGAAACTTTGAGAAGTATTTTGAATTTTTCCTATACTAGAGTTTTGTTAGTACTCTGTTCAGACCAGTTAGATTTATTTCAATAGTACCTTTCATCCGAGGATCTCACAGCACTTTATAAACATCAGTTAGTGCTCACAGGACCCCTAAGAGGTATGTATTTTTGTTTAATGAGAAACCAAGACAGAGAAGTTAAGTGATTCCTCTGAAGCCCCACAAAAATCCGTGGTAGAACTAGGTATAGAACTAGTAAACCTAAATTCCAGGCCCTTGTACTGACCATGAGACCACACTTCCTCCAGTGTGCAATGCAAACATGATTTGATTTCCCCTGGGCTTTGTACAGCTGCATCGGACATGCTCCAGATGCATTGGGAAAGCACTGCCATATAAATGTCATGTCATGAAAACAGAGGAAGACAGTTGAATTGGTGTCAGGATGCCTGCACAATTATAGCTCTCTAGGACATCCTTAAAATTCATCACTTGAACCACTGTCTCGGTACTGAAATATTCCTGTGGATCAGGAAAGGATGGGCAATTTACATTATCAAGAGCCAGATGCAGAAAATAGCAAGAAATAAATGAACTTTATACAGGACCACTGTCTGTGAGCACAGGGGTTTTTTGTTTATTCTTTAAGTCCTCCATTTATGTGACAAACTATCGTATCCAGTGTAGTTCAGTCAAACTTAAAATTAGACCGTTCCGTTTATTTAACTGGTGCTCCAGGACACAGGCAGCAATACTTCAAAACCACATTATCTTCTATTAATGGAGAGCCTGCTTTTAAAGTTGTGTTGCGGCATGTGGAAATCTAGGGGCTGCATGAAGTGACTCCTTCCAAGTGCTGTACCAATTATAATTAAATGTGGAGAAGAGGGAAGTGTAAGCATCATTTTGTGTGTTCCCCACTGGCCTTTTGGTCTTGGAATGAATGCTCCCAGTTGGCTGGGGTTTTAGTATCTAATCCTATTAGACAAGACACAGATGAGATTTAAAATGGTTAAGCCCGTGAAAAGAAGTTGTGGTGGGAACAGAAAAGAGTGCGGCTTCGTGGAAGCTTGGGGTGAAGATGTCCCATTGCGCTGTGAAGTAGGAGATCCACTGCAGTGAAAGGTGCCACATGGGTAAATGTGATCTATTTACAGGACTTGGTTCTCTTGAACAAGTGCAGTTGACTTTCACTGGGAGTTGTGCTTCTAAATCCCTCAGGTGTTTGCCTTTGAAAATATCCCGCAGTGGTTCTGATTCACAGGATACTCAGTACCTACAGCTCCCATGAGCTTTCACAGGCATTCTGGTCCCTTCAAGAATTGTGCCAGTAGAAATGGACAATGATTGCTAGGAGGTGGTGTAGTGATTGGTACACAGAAGGAGGAGAAGCCAGGAACAGATGAGTTCTAGTACCAACTCTCACATTTCCTTCCTCCTTGGAGTGGCCTTCTCTCCCTCAGTTTCTCCCGCTGTAAAAACGAGGCAGGCAATGGCAGCGCTTCCCAGGGTGGCCTAAGGATTAATGAGTTCCCCTTGGCAAGACACTGTGAAGACGAGAATTCCTCCTGTATCATTGTGGGCAGGAGGCTGCCCCATTGTATGGCAGAACTTACTGATTCATTCACCAAGGAACCATCCTCTTTATGGAATTCACAAAGGAAGAATTTTTGGCCTTTGTGGTCTTCATTCTGTCTGTCTGAAGCATAAGGAGAAATTCAGATGAGTGTGTGGAAGGGATTTTTTTTATTTTTTCTTTTCCCCTTCCTCACCACTGTAAATATGGTATCGTAGTTAATGCCATCCCTGGGGGGGTACGGGGCCTGAGACACTCCCCTCTGCCTCAGGCCCTGCCCCACCTCTTTCTGTCCCTGGCCCACCTCCACCCCTTCCCCTGTATCCCCTCCCCCAAGTGATGTGATCCAGGGGATTCTGGGGGGAGTGGTGCTGGCAGCAGGTATTTCCCCCCCCCCACCCTGGCTTTGGGAAGTAGAGTGATCTGGCCCTAGCCCAGTGGTGCACAAGCTTTTTTCAGCCATGACCCCCATATTTTATTGTATTCGTGTCGTGACCGTCAAGGTAATTTGAGTGGCGCGGCACTTAGATCCATGCGGCTGGGGCTTATGCCCACCACTATGGTGACCCCTCAGGAAGACATGACCCCCTTGGGGGGTCACAGCCCATGGGTTGCGCACCACTTCCCTAGCCCACTGCACTCCCCTGGGCCCGGCTCCCAGCTGCGTCGCTTAAGGGAGTGAAGCAGGGTGGGGTTGGAGCTCTCTACTTCCAGCCGCCACTGTGAAGCGAAGCGACCCATCCGGGAGAAGAGGAGCAAAGCCAGCTCGGACTGGGCTGTTCCATTTCCCATGGCTCCCGCCACCACTAGTGAGTGCTTGCAGCATCAGTGCACCCCGATAATGCCCCAGGTGGCCAAAACATTCAGGGGGCGAGATGGCTCTGACTCTGTTGTCTTTGCATGGATGGAAAGAACCACAGATCTACTGTAGCAAGCTGGGACCTGGAGAATAGGCTGTAACCAGTATTACAGGAATTGTGACTATTGTGCATAAAATTTAGAAGACATAGAATGGGGAAAACCAAACACCTGAAAAACAAGTATGTTTGGATAGGAATAATGCAGACACATTGAGTACCGTGCTAAATGTATTTGGACAGCGATACCCTTCCATAGGCCGGCCTCCCCACCGGAGAGGAAAAGAGTTCCACAACCTAGCAGATTTTCAGATTAACTGTAAAAAGGATATGTTCACTAGAGACACATATTTAATAATTTTTGTTGCAGTCAAAAAATAAAAAGCTTAATATCGCAGCTGGTCCTTTAAGGATTGGGTTTATAGTCCAGGTTTTAATCGCTACTTTGACCTGATTAAATCCTCAGCCGCAGGGAAATCAGCTTACAGAAACGTGTCTCCCTGAAAACCCAAACACAACCATAATTCAGAACAGTGAAGCCCAAATACCATTGAAAAGAGAGCTTGGCCCAACCTCTCTTACAAAATATGATGGTGGTGTAAATCAGACAATGCCCCTCTAACCTAAGACAGGTAGAGGCCTTGGATGGGCAAATAGTGAAATGAGAAAGGTTAACTATATTGTAGGCTCATCTCCCATGTGTAAGAATGGGATTGATCCAAATGCCAGTTTCTGTTGGGTTTTGTTTGTGCACCTTATTTCTCTTGACCTGGTGTCAGGACTCATGTTCAGATCAGGCTGGGAGGGGCAATGAGCCATCCTATTTGGTCTGGTGGTTTGGAATCAAATGAGGTATTAATCTTCTTTCAATCCATCTGCCCTCATATTACACTCAATCTCCTTTCAAGACGTTACTCCAATCCACACATGGGTCTCTTTATGGAGATTAAAGCACCAGGAATATCCCATTAAATGAATTCTGACATCACGCAGCAAAAGTCCTTTTGTGGGACTATGAATGCAGGGAAAAGTCAGCTTGTCACTCTGAATGGTGTGGATTCAGGGCGCACTCCAGTTTAATTTCCGGGAAAAGCTATTGCAAGTGAATAGAATCGGGTCCCATGCATCTGTCTACATCAATGAGGCAGGACCATCCTTCCTTTTCTTTTCCTCTCCTGGCTCTGACTTGCTCAGTGTCATACAAGTAAGCAGCAAAGAGCCCTGAATAGCAGGTCACCCTCTTGCAGCCCATTTGTGCACACAGGAGGGCATTGAGGCACAGTTTCCTTGCAATCCATGTTAGCTCTGGACACAAAGCATGCACGAAGAACGGTCTTGTCTACACTATCCTCTCCTCCCCCGCCTCCTACATTTTCCCTGCTCTTGTGCCATGGGACATGCTAGCATTTTAACCTCCCTGTCTCCGAGGCTTGCAGCGAGCAGGCCCTTCAGCGAGCAATACCAAAGGGAGAGTGTAAGAAAGCGAAGTTTCCAGAGCCTGTCCCTGCATCCAGCCCCGTTATTCTGGCCTCTGCCCGGACCTGACTGAAGAACAAGAGTCTCCAGCAGCCTGCCTTGTCAACTGAAAGGTTGGTGACATGTGTGCCAGAATCAGACAATAAGGCCAGAGGGGGGTCTTTTTTTTTAAATCACCAGGCTGTGGAGATTTAAAAAAAAAACACAAAAAACGCTCCCTAAAATAAAACGAGCGGCCATTCTGGGAGGGCGACCAACTAACAAAGGAGACAAGAAAAGCAAGGGGACAGAGGGCCCCAAATCTATTGTTTCTCCGCTCCATTCGAAATGCCCATGACTCCCATGACCTCTCGGGTTCTCTGCAATGAGGATTTTAGGACACCTGCCACCCTGAACAGCTGAGCCAGACTTATTATTGGCCTGCCTTTCCCTCACTGCTCTCTCTTCCCCTGCAGCAGCAGCAGAGATGATAAAATTCTTCCCCACCAAATTCATTCTTTCTCTCTCTCTCTCACTCGCTTCCTCTTTTTAAAGAGGGTTTTGGGAGGATTTCTCTTAACCCCTTTCCACCTATTTTGAAACTGGTTCTGGAGTCTTGGCGAATGAATTCTGGTCCTGTAGACTCTCACTGCTCCCCCTGAGAACTGGGAAAGAATTTGGGCCTTTGTACCATTTTGCTTCCACACTGTGGCAGCTCTAGCCAGTCGCCCTGGAAGTGGGTATGAAAACACCCAGTTGGCAGCAGGAGGGGACCTGGCAAGAAAAGTGTCCCACCGACTGCTTGGCAGGGTTATTTGTCTGCAGCCCGGCTTCCCTGCACATGTTAGTTAAAGATCCCTCTTCAAAATGGATGGAGAGAACAACGAGCAAACCCTCTTGGTAACCAGTCGTTGGGGCTGTCTGGGAGAGCCAGGTTGAAAACCCCTTTCAGAAGATGGTTTTGAATTAGCATGGTTCATGCCCTAGTGTGATTGATTGGGGGACCTTTGAAGCCTCAGGCCTTCGATCCAGTAATTGGTTTCATAGCCACCTGATCCCTCCGTCCAACTCCCCTGGAGCTAGGGAATATTTGTCCTGGGCCCTGGCTGGTTAGATTCTCCCCTACGCTGTACTATTTCTCACAGCCTGAGCAGGCTTTCTAGGGTGAATTGCCAATTCCCTTTTATTTATTGTTGGTAGTTTGTAAAGCAATCCTTGTGTCGTAGGCCAAGCATAGTACTAGCAGAGCAGCTGCTTTCCCCGCAAAATCTCTATCATAATGGAACCCTGTCTGCTCCTCTGCCTACTCCTTCAGTCTCCCGCTTCTCTGTGCCCACAAGGTGATGTGTCGTGAGCATTGGCCCCAGAATCAGATGCTGCAGAGCCAAGAGTGGCTCCATCCATCACCGTGCCCCAGTGACTGAGGAAGCAGTCGGTACGGCATTCCAGCTTGTGTGGAGGTTTGCAACAGTATATGCCACTAACCTTCCAACCATCCTGGATTCTGTTTAGGTCTGGTTGCAAGGAAATCTCTTGTGACCCGCAGACTTGACACCTAACCTCAAGGGTAGGATAGTTAGACACTTGCTAGAAGTTTTGATCATCTACCTGTAATCTCTAAAACACAAGGCTAAAGAAAGAATAAAAGCAAAAAATGCATTAGTGAGTGCGGCTCCCCTCTCGCCTCCCAGCACTTTGTTAATACAGTGGGCATTTTAGCCATGGCCTTCTCCATTGATAGGGTATGTCTACACTACAGAGTTTTTCTGAAAAAACTTCAATTACTGCAATTGCGTTCTTTCGGAAAAAAATGAAAAGAACAGAGGGGTTTTTCCGACATTGATAAACCTCTTTCTATGAGGAAGAAGCTTTTTTCAGAAAGAACTCTTTCGGAAAAAGGCGTGTGTGGACGGGGAAGAGGAAAGAGGAAAAAGCACAGGTGCGCTGGTGGCTATTCCGCCCATAGTAATCATAGCTTACATGCAGGATAGTGTCCATTCAATGTGGATGCTATCTGTCAAAAAAGCAGATCGCTTTTTTGATGAGCTTTGGCAGTGTGGATGCTCTCTTTCGGAAGAAGTTTTTTCGGAAGATCTCTTCCGGAAAAGCGTCTTCCGAAAGAAGCGTGCAGTCTAGACATAGCCATAGTAAATGAAACTCTTCCTTTTATGTTGGGATGCAGAAGTGAAAAGGGGGGTGGGGGGGGGGAGGGTTGGTACAGCTTCCTCTTTCTAATCACATGTTTTGAGTTTTGCATTCTTCTTATTTGCTGTTTGGGTGCAACAAGGCACTTCTGTGTCTAGTGGTTTGCAAATAAGCTACGTCCTCTAGACAGTTTATTCTCACGGCTTTCTAAGTGGGCTTTTGTTTTGTTGGGTTTTAATGTTTTGTATCGTTTAAACCAAACAAAACTCTGGTGATGTGATATGAAGTGCTATTTTTACAGGGAAATTCAGAGCTTAAATGAAACACTGGACACCAGCATACTGTCCTTACCTCACCCTTTGGTGTGGAAGTCTCTCAACAGTGCATGATGGTACATATGCCAAAGAGTCTTGATTTATCTAGGCACAGAAGGGTGACCTAAGGACAGATTGTTTACCTGGTGTTTCACGGTTAATCTGAATTTCTGTGCACTAATGCATTTAAGTTAGATGCACTAATGCAGTCATTTTCATTCTTTTTTTCATTTGCGAACCCCCAAAAAATTTCAGATGGGAGGTGTGGATTCCTTTGGAAGCCTTAGACATAGTCTGCAGTCTGTGATCATAGGACCAGAGATTGAAAACCACTGTACCTCTCAAGTACCACTTGTGGCTTTGTTTCCCTTGAGTTTTGCTTTTTATAATAGCATTGCACAGAGGGAGAGAAGAAGGTAAATGTCTTCTCCAATAGCCACACAAGAGGGTTAACAGGACCGGACACAGTATTTCAGCAACAGTCTCGCAGGGCCAAGTACGGAGGTAAAATAATCTCTCTGCTCCTACTCAAGATTCCCTTGTATATGTAGCCAAGATTTGCATAAACCCTTTTGCGTATGGCATCTGTTCAACAGATTATCCACTGCCATTCCCAAATCTTACTCCAGGTTACTTCTTCCTAGGGATAGCATCCCTATCCTGTAAGTTATGGCCTTAATTCTTTGTTCTTATATGTATACATTAACATTTAGCTGTATTAAAAATTTGCGCCCAGTTTACCAAGCAATCTAGATTACAAAAGTAGTTGTGTTACCAAACACCTTATAGAAGTATATTATGACAACACTGTTACTTTTATCAGACAAACATGTAATTGAATCAAAAATATCAAATTAGTTTGACAAGATCTATTTTCTGTAAACACATGTTGATTTGCATTAATTATATTACACTCCTTCAATTTTCAGTAATCAAGTCCTGGATCAGCCTCTCCATTATCTTGCTGAGAATCAGTGTCAGACTAATAGGCCTATAATTACTCAGATCATCACATTTAATCCATTTAAAATATTGGCATAATGTTAGCTTCTTTCTGATCTTCTGGAACTTCTCCACTGTATTGAAAAACAATATTAATAGTCCGGGGATCTCCTGAGCCAGATCTTTTAAAACTCTTGGGCACAAGTTGTCTGGACCATATTATTTCAAAAATACCAAATTTTAGTAGCTGCTCTTTAACATCCTCCTGAAATACTAGTGGAATGAAGCGTGTTAATGGTTCTAATTCTTTTTTCACTTATCCCAGTGTAATTCTGTTGACTTCAGTGGAGTGAGCACATGATCCAAAGACCATTGAAGCCAGCCAGTGACTCCAGTAGACTTTGGATAAGGCTTCATTGCTGATGTATAAACTAAATGGAGAGTAAAGACAGATTAATGTTGTTTTCCCAGCAAGTCAGAAATATTCTCTGCACTCTTTTGCAAACTTTCCAAAGGCCCATGTTGTTAGATAATTTAAAAATAAGGATGTCTTTACAGGGCAGAGGGTGGAACCTTAAAAAATTGTAAAGTTAGCTCAGTTCTTTTTTTAATGCAAGTATTACGGTCCATAGGCGCTACACATGTTCTTTTCAGGCAAGATTTGGTTCACTGCATTCCAGCTGGACTGCTTGAAAGGTTTTTAAGAAATGGTGCTGCTCAGAGTCTTGTGTTTTCCAAGCACGACATCACAGGCTTCATTAGAAAACTTGAAGCCACAGCACTGGAGCTGAATTTCAATTCTCTGTTGATTCCCATGATATGTTGGATGAAATGTCAAAGGCTTCTGATAATGTGATTCCCCGAGAAGAAAGGAAGACAGACTTGGGCTGTGACTTTGAAAATCTTGCTTACCTTGCAGCTAGGGAATAAATCATTTGTGTTTTGAAGATGGAAAAAACCCCACCTCATGTTTTATAATAATAAAGGGGGATTGATGAGGTCTTTCTGAGCCCTTTCCCTGTATGTCTGCTCTCAAGCTACAATCCAGACTCTGCGGTGGTTTATAATTAAACCCAAGTTTTGAGGGTTCTGTAGAGTTCTTTTTGCCCACCAGGTCAAGCCGAGTCTGGTTTCTATCATAGAACATTTCACTTCACTTCCCCCTTGAGGACGCATGGGAACAGACAGTCCATTCATATCGAACAGATGACCACGAGGGGAGGCTTTTAAAAAAAGTCTCTTTTTGTCTATTAAGCTAAGACTGAGAAGTTTTGAAAACTGCTTAATAATGTTTCCTAACATTTATACCGCACTATTTTCTTATTTCAATTTTCCAGGCAATTAAAAATAATTGAAAGTTATTGCCAAATCCCCTGAAGATATAATTTTTGTTTAAAATAAACTTATTTCCATACTTCTGAGATCACCAGATATTTATTTGACCATCTTTATAGGGGTCATGCAGATTACGCACATGGGATGGGAATGTGGAATAGGACTTAACATTGTAACAGGAAAATGAGAAGAGAGGGGAAAAATAGTAAAGGTGGCTAGTAAATGTTCAGATATTTAATTATTTGAACACAAAGAATAGATCAGTTTTTGCATTTACCTTCTCGGGTCCAGATTCCACAAAGCCCGTAAGTGTATGCTTAAAGTTAGTTTGTGCTTAAGTCCAGTTAACTTTCAATGGGACTTATGTACACACTTCAGTACTTCATTTGAGATGGTTTCTGAATTGAGGCCTGCAAAAATATACATAGGTAACATCATGCTTTGTTAGTCTTTAAGGTGCTTCTAGACTATTCGTCGTTTTTTAAGTTTTTTCATAGGTAACATCAGTTGAGCTAATTCAGATGAATAAAGTGTGTGTACGTGTTTGTGGGACTAGACCATGGGTTCCCAAACTGGGGGGGTGGACGTGCAGAAATTCCAGGGGGGGCACGAGGCGACCTAGCCCCCAGCCCCCAATCAAGGTGTTTTTGTTTTGTTTTTTTTTTGCTCAACAAGTGTTGCTATTTTTTGAGGGGGGGGGCATGAGGGTTTTTCAAAAATCAAAAAGGGGGCGTGATGTCGAAAAGTTTGGGAACCACTGGATTAGACTGTTAGATGCCATGCTTGCTACCACACCCCCTGGAAGGCTTTGGGGTCTAAAATAGAAAAAAAGCAAGCCGCACCGCCAAGCAGTTGTATTGGTTGATACAGGCAGTATAGATAGCCAAACCTCTTCTATCTTTGCTTTTATCCTATTAATAGAGTTGTAGCAGACACAATCCATGTGGCTGCTCAGTCACGCTGCATTGTAATATTGCTTAGCCAGTTCTCCCCCTTAAGGCTTAAAATCCATCATGTTATACAAGAGCTGAAAGCCGCCTTGTGGTGTCCCAGTTTTTCCCCTCTTGTCCTTCCTAATTCCCTTTCTGGTTCTCCCTCCTGCCCCCATTCCTTTTTCTTTCCTCATTTGACATCATATACATTTGTATCTGCATCTATATAGTAGCTGAATTTTTTTAAAAAAAATCTTCCTGTCCACAACATTATAGATTGAAAGAATGATTTTTGTATTGGAACATAGAAGGAGTTGGGACAGGGGAGAAGAATGCATTTTGTATGTAAAGATCATTGTAAGTAAGTGTGTATCGTCTCCTTTGAACTGGGTAACTTTTCCAGAGTTTGCTCCTTAGGAGTTGAGTCTGTGTGTGTCTCTATCCTCTCTGTTTAGCAGGTTGGATTTAGGTAGGTTATTTTTATTTTTAAAAATGGTTACAAATTTTTGCCCGCCTTTAATGCCACTGGCTGCATTTTTAGAAAGAAACCCTCTTCTAAGTGTGTCATATATGTATTTTGTTAAGCGCATCCTTTGTGAAATGCATGTCCCAGGCCACGTTAGTTCTGTTTAGATAAGTTTTTATCTAATGGAGCTTAAAATGTGTGGGGGGTTTTTAAGTGCCAGAAGAAAAGGAGCGCAGTTGTATTGAGCTGCTGCAAAGGCTGAACTGAAGAGCTTTCTTCCTTTCCCCCCTCCACAAACTCCCCTCCTCAGCGCCATGTCTGGTGCAAAGAGCATGTGATGCTTATTTCTAAAGGCAGCAAAAGAGGCTTTGAAAGTCTAAGACTGTAATTGGTCGTCTGGCTTTATCCTTGGAGCTCTGGGGAGGTTTCAGGAGTAATAACGGTTACTTAAAGAAGATGAGCTTCTTGTGGGTTTCCTAGAATCATAACCTTTCCTCAGAGCGCATTAGTTGTCTAGTACTTACAGAAGCATCTGCCTGTCTTTCCTGTAGCTTTGAAAACATTTTGAAAGCAAAGAATTTGGTTTCTTCTTCTGCTCTGTGTGTGGTATTGAAGGAGACACCTCCCTGAAATGCAGCGTTTTCCAGTGGCCTTGGCCTGACTGAAAAGAGAGGTGGAAAGAAAAAGTGATGTATCTTTATTGACTTTAAATCCTCATTTTGGATGCTCAGTTGTACCCAAAATGTCTTACCCTGTATGGGCACAATGCGTTCCCCTTCAGTCTGCACTATAGGATGAAAATTATGGCAGTCTCCAAGAACTGCAGAGATTCGTTTATTAGGGGTGGGCATCTCCCTTTGCAGTTTCCATTAGCCTTAATAAGATTTGTACACATGAATTCATAATCACTGACTTGACAATGTGTCCTTTCCCCTTAGGCTTTGTAAGCAGCTTGGGACATACAAGCTGTATTGTCTGCTGGTTAAAGCAGGAAACTTCTGCATTCCATTTCTAACTTTGACAGTAACTTCCTATATATGCCTTTGAGCAAAGCCTCTGTTTTACCTTTCTGTAGAAGGGACATAATCACCCAGAAAATTGTGTTTCAAGATCTTCTGATGAGGCATACTGCGTAAGTGTGAATGATTAACACTGACACAGCAGCTTTTAATTAAAAGGAAAGATTATATGCCTGTGGTCCCTTGCGTACCTCCAGGAAAGGGTGCCCGACTTTTGTCCCTTGGGAACCTGCGGAATATAAATGTGTCTCATGATCTGCTGGCTCTTTGAACTTTGAAGTAATTCATTGTGATGTGCTTAGGCAACTCTTCCCAGCTTAGTTTGATGAATCTCTCAGTTCTGTTCGCCTCCCCTGCCCTGCTGCCTGTCAGTGTCACATGGCCATGCATACATGCCATGTTTTGCTAAGAGTCCAGACAGCAAACCAGCCTGCCACAAGTATCAGGTTAGGTGCCTGGGCGGGGAGTGGGAGAGAAGATGTGAAGACCTATTTCTCTGCAACGGGGACGGGAGAGATTCCTGAAGAGGGCATTGCATCTGTGTATTACATTGTTTGGTTTTGTTTTTCTTTTTGTTCCATGGTTACAATTTTTTTAAAAAAACCCTCCAAATTCCTGCACTGACTTTTGCAGAATGTTCTACCCATAAAACGTTTAAAATGCTTTTTAAAAGCATCACCCTGGCAGCCTTCCATAGGGCTTTATTCACTTTTTTGCTGTAGGCAAAAGCGGCAGGGCTTGGGTGTGTGTAAAACTCCTGCTGACATTGCAGTTCGCATGGCAGTGACGGAAGACGATGGCTCTGATTGACAGCCCAGTGCTGCAGCAGCCTGCCGGTTAGCATATTTGGTTCACGTCAGGGGTGATCCTGGCTTTAGAAGCAAACTGTTGTCAGTCTCCACTGGAAGAAGCTGGTTATGCCAAGGGCCTAGTACTCTAAAGACATTAGTTTTAGCAGGATGGCAACACATAGCTGTCTTTGCGGAAGGCTACTGTACATATAGGTTAATTTGGGGGGAGGGGGCTTTGGCATGGCTGCTGCTAGGACAGGAATCAGGTGGAGAGACCCTAGGGAAGAGGACGGCAGAGGGTCTATATTCAGACGTAGGAAGCTATCCAGAGATGCTCTTTGTTAAGTTGCCATCGAAAGACACTTGCAGATCTTTGCCAGTTTGTTTGCTGCTGCACTTCCCGAGGTGGCTAGCTTGTTTAATAGTATGGCACATTCTTCTTTCCCCTCCTCCAAGACATTTCATTGTATAGACCTCAGTTGGAGGGGGGGGTGAGGAAGGTGGTAAATCTGCCACGTGACATGTTGGAACCAGATTTTTTTTTTTAATGGAGAAATCCACAGCCTCCTCGATTGTTTGGAGCAGAGGAATCCTGTAAGTTTGCATTCTCCAGGTGCTGGCAGCATTTAGCTACATTCCCATTTTAAATCAAAGGCAAGTTATGTGTTTTTAGGAGACCGCGGGCTACTACCGCAGGCACCAGAGGAATCAGAGAAACCCCAAATCAGTCCTTTTCAGAGCTTGTTAACAGTCTACCCAGATACTAGAGGAGGGTTTAACAAAACAACAACAAAACCTCATCTGTTTTCTATCACTGTTGGGTCCCCCGTGCGCTCTCCCCCCTCCCCTTTTTTTTTCCAAGTTCGTAAACCCTGGCCACTGAAGTTTCTTATAAGTTGGATGGTATTTGAGGAAGAACAACATGCTTGCTGGAGCCGACCTTCATGGAAGCCACAAGGGGAATGCTTGCCCTTTTATGTAAGGTTTGAAATTAAAATGAGATTCTTGGCTGGCAGAGTGGACTCCTCTTAATAGAGGAACTGATGCTGTGGAGAGAATTTCACGATGGAACTTATAGGCAGTTACAGTAACAGATTCTGGTTTTAATTTTTTTAAAAAGGGTGGGTAATATCTGGTCAAAGCTTTTTTAGGTTCCCAGGACAGTGATCCCATAGGGACTCAGTCCAGGGTTTGAAAATAAGCAGAGGGTAGGGCTTTTAGGGGAGATTACTTGCTCCTTATTGAATCCTGCTGCCAGGAAACCCAAAGGTAAATCTCCCCTCAACTTCATTGGCGTCAAATTAAAGCACCTAGCTTCCTCCCAACTTCTGTCCTCCCTCGTGTGTACGTGCTCACACAGCTCCTTTCTCGCTCACTCACGCACATGCACACACACAGAGTGTCCGCATAGCATTCAAAGAGTTCCCACACAACTGTTGCCAATGAAAACGGTCAGAGGAAAAAGGGCCATTTTTCCTGCTTAGTCCCTCTGACCTGGTTTGCGCATGTGTCAGCGACTGGATCTGCTCCAGCATTGGTTGTGTGTGTGTGTGTTTTGCTTTTATTCATTTAAAAACCCCAAACCTCAGGGTAGAGAGTTCTTTTCAAGCCCATAACATCTAGTTTGCACTGGAAGGACAAGGCAGAGTCTTAGCCAATGGAAAAAGGGGCTGCAACCCAGGGCCGAAAATCAAGTCCAGTTCCTAACAAATAATGAACTATATTTCTTTAGGGCTTCCTTTACAAAGCTTTTCTTGTGGGAACACTGTACTACGGAGGTTTAATCTTGACGTTCAGGTTGTACTCCATTAGCTGTTTGGGGAGAGTGTAGGGATTACAGCACATGACTCTATTCCAAAGTTACTTTGTCACTTTGGTTCAGGATACTGGTAGTCGGCCTTTTCATAAGAACATAAAAATGGCCAGACTGGGTCAGACCAAAGGTCTGTCTAGCCCAGTATCCTGTCTGCCAACAGTGGCCAATGCCAGGTGCCCCCAGAGGGACTGAACAGAACAGGGAATCATCGAATAATCCTACCCCCTGTCGACCATTCTCAGCCTTTGACAGAGGCTAGAGACACCATGCCTGCCCGTTTTGGCTAATAGCCATTGATGGACCTATTCCCCATGAATTTATCTAGCTCTTTTTTTAACCCTGATAAAGTCCTGGCCTTCACAACATCCTCTGGCAAGGAGTTCCACAGATTGACTGTGTGTTATGTGAAGAAAACCTTCCTTTTGTTTATTTTAAACATGCTACTTATTAAAATTTCCATGCTGGGATCCTCCAGAGGCTCTCTCCCATTTAGCAACATGTGAACGGAAGTTTAGTGGTAACCTCTAACCTCTTTTCACAACTCCCTAAGGGTATGGTAGCTTCAGGTTAACCCCATTCTCTTGACTTCCTGAGCTATTGTTTCAGGCTGTCTGCAAATCCAGGCAGTATCATGCACTCATGAGAACTAAAAACATTATTTAAAAAAAAAAATTAAGGGTAAGTAACGTTGGGAAAGGGAAGGGATTCCTTCCCTCTTTCCTTCCAGAAAGCTCCTGGTTCAAAAATAGCAGCTCAGAATAGGAAAGAAAGTGGGGGGGGGGGGAGTGAGAGAGAAATTATGGCATATTTTAGTAATAGAAATGTTACTGTCTGTAGTTGAGTTGGTTCCCTGCAGCCTACCCAGGCACTGACCTCTGACTCTTGTATGTGTGTTTTGAGACAACTGGTTTGTTCAGGCTATGATGTTTGAATGTTTGAGACAGGTCTGTTCAGCTCTCGTGAAGCCGGTAGTGCACTGCCCTGTGATGGTTGCTGCTTTTTCCCCTCTAGGTTTGATGGCAGCTGGAATCTAAAAAAGAATTAGTTTGCGGCTAAAAATAAATAGAATTATTTCACTTGGTACATTTTTTCCAGATTGCTCAGAGTATTTCCTATTGATTGTACATACACATATGCAAGTGTACACATGTACACATATATTCATACACATGCATGAACACACACACACACTCCCTATTATAAAATATCCACAGCTGCATTCCAACTGCACTCACAGCCTTATTTTTAATGTGTCTTGGGTTTTTTGAGTGTCCAATCCCAGCTGTGGAGAGAGAGAGAGAGAGAGAGAGAAAGAGTGTGTGTGTGTGTTTTGATGTGGTTGTGAGCAAGGATCCCATCACGAGCTGCCTTTTCTAAAATCCTCCCCAGATGTAGTCAGCTGGTAAACCCAGGAGGGGTCTGGGAGTGATTTCAAGGATAAGAGATGTTTATGTCTGGCTCAGAGTTTCTTGGAACAGCATTGCCTATTTAATTCACAAACACACTATGATTTTTTTTTCTTTGTGAAGATGCATCAGAAACCTAAAGTAAACTGAAGTTTAAAACGGTAACCCTTGCAGAGAGAGTCTTTGATTGGAAGATGGGAAATACAGAATGGGAGTCTCATTTGCTGAAGTCAGTTGTCAGAGATAATGAGCGGGCAGGGAAGTGCCCTTATCAGGACCAATGTCTGGATCCAAGTGGTTGCTTAATCGTGCCCTTGAAGGAAACAGTAAACCAACAACAAGCTGCAAAAGTGTGTCTGTAGTCCCTGTTCAGCTAACTGTTGGTGACTGATGTCACGCCTAGAAGCCCAGCTCTGTGGATCCAGACCTGCTTTACTGATGTGCAAAGTCTTCTCCACTTCCCTTGGGTCAAAATATGCAGGCTCAGGCCTGAATAATCATTTTCCTAAAAGAATTTAACAGCTTGGGAGGCTGACAGGATGCGGTGGGGGTGGGAAGTAAGAAAATTTAATTCTGGAGTTCACTAATAACTTTGAGCCAGTTCAACTGGTAGAACTTTTTTTTTTCTGAAAGTAAATGTGTCAAGGCGGAAATAGCTGTCTCTTTCTACCACCCCACCTCTATGAAACAATCTCAGAAATAAGTTCATGTGCTAAACTACACTACAGCCTGTAGCAATCTGAAAGTATCCCAGGAGATGGGTTCACAACAAATCACGGCCATTTTGTATCCTAATAAATATGCTTCTGTGAATAACAGGAGCCAAGATCTGACCAGTTGACTAAATTCACAACCTCTCTGGAGTTGCTAAGTTGTACTGAGAAATTTGAAAAGAAAATTGTGCCTATAAAATATTGTTTTCTTCCAGGGACATTTTAACACCAAGCTGCAGGGTCAGGGAGCTTTTTTGGTGATAGCTGCGGGAACAAACTATTAGGAGATTGGTCTGGGAGATTTTTTAGATGGACCCACTGTTGGCCAGTTGCGAGTGCAACCACCACATGGATCCTGGCCAAAAACGTAGTTACAAAACAAAACCCGCAAAAAGCTTTCTTACATGTGGAAGCCAAGGGCCCGCTGGGAATAAGCAAAGAATTTTCTAGAAAACTATTTTAATTTTGCTTCGCTGCAAATATTTCACAAAAAAGGCTCAGTCTCAGGAATGTGTAAGACTTAGGAATTGTGAGAGAAGCGCTTTCTAGGAGGCAGAATGGGTCCAATCCCTCCTTCCTGTAAGTGAGCCAAAGGATTTTATGCAGGGTTAAAGGAGAGTAGAATTAGCCCCTTTTGTTCCCAAATCCTTGAGATGAACTTTCTCAAGTACCAAATCACCAAAACTGTGCATCTTGCGTAACATTTTTGATGGGGATGTGCAGGTTGTCCTGCTGTTCATTAAGTAGAATCAGACTCACAAGCAAAGGGCTCGGTCGGGAGGTAGGCAGAGTGAGTCCATGTCAGGACTCCAGGAGTAGGTGACAGGGATGTAAAAAGTCATTTAAAAATTTCACTGTATAAGCACTAAAAACCCTAGTGGTTACATGGATACATGCGCTGCGGCATAAAGCTTATCTATAAACTTTGTATGGCAGAGCCCGCAGTGAAACCGGCTCCCTGCTGCTGGCCCCGCTCCTGGGAAGGCGTCACTGTGGGCTCTGCAGCCGGCCACCTGGGAGCTGCCAGCCCTGCTCTGTGGGAGCTAACATGTAACCTGCGATGGGGGTAGGCCAGGCCAGGCCAGGCTTGCCACAGAAAGGGGCTGCTCTGGCTGGGCTCCGTGGGGCTGGAGCAGCCCCCTACCCACAGCAGGTAGGGAGCTGCTACAGTCCCTACAGGTTAACCGGAACCAGTAACCCTCCCCCATTACCAGGTAACCATTTACATCCCTAGTAGGTGAGCCCAGTGAGCTTTCCACAATGCTACCAGGTAACAGGGGCACTCTGAAGTGCTTTCAGCTGTGGTTTGTGAGGCCTCCCCTCAGGTCAGATGCAGGGCGACAGAGTGGCAGCCAGTGAGCGTGCTGGGAAGGGCAGGAATAGAAAGCAAATACTTCATGTCATCAGGCCTCCCAAAATGACAGGGTAAAATGAATACTTGATGTTTCCAGTGGAGCTGTCAGGAGGGGGAAGAGGGGGAGCTCTGGTCTCTGGCTGTCTGGACTCCTGCCACCAAAACCAGAAATGTAATAATAAAAAGGGGGGGGCCCGACTGTACTAAGGGCTTCCTAGAACTGGTGTTTAGATGCCGTAAGTTTCACTCTTTTAAATATGTACAGTGAAGTTGCAGTAAATCTTTCTACTGCTCCAGATGACATTGCTCCGTGCTCACTCTGTTTCACCAAGACAGGTCATTTAGAGCCATCAGTCTGCATCAGACTAAATATTTTTCTTCAGGCCCCGTGAAAGTACAGTCCTGTATAGAGACCCTTTAATTTCGTATTAATCACCAGCGGGCTGCTTTGCCAAAAGCCTCTAGGAAGTGATTGGAGCTCGTGTCATGGTTGTAAAGGGTTTGGGTGCAAGGGAACTCAGATCTGAACTACGCCTAGTTTGGGATTTTGCAGGAGTTTGTTCATAATTTGGGTGCCTACGGAGCCTGTTGATTGGGCCGAGTAAGCACACAGGGTTTGATTCCCCTCTCGCTCGCTCTGTCTGGTTTGACTCCATGTTTTAATGGAGTTACTCCTGATTTGCACTGGTACAAGCCAGAGGAGACTACGCCCACACAAGAATGCTTGGGGAGAAGGCTATAACCTGAACCCCTGTGTCCCTTGGGGATTGAACTCTGAGTTGAAGGAGCAGCATAGAGTGCTTGTTGGTAACATGGTGCATGCCATTGTGGCAGGGTCCTATTCACCCTGCCGTTTGGCTGTGCAATGTGTGGTCATGATGACGTGGAATAGTGTGAACCTATCTTCTGGCCCTTAAAAAGGAGCTCTCGGGTATCACTGGGGAATTTGTCCATCCATGTGCGGAATAAATTTGGATAAGCGCTCCAAGGCATGTGCAGGTGTGCACCACCACTAGAAACACATACTTCCAGCTGTGGGCACTCTGCTGATCAGCTGGGCAGCACCTGAATATCTCCTGGGTAGCTGCCCAAGCACTCACCTTACAGGGAACACAGTCATTGTGTTCTGCTTAATAACACAACCTGTGCCAACTTTCTTCCAAGACAGAGCTCTGGAGGTGGGTAAGGAGGTTATGTTATCTCTGTTTTTATACCTGAAGGATCTGAATTGAAGTGATTTTAGTGAATCAGCAGCAGTGCTTAGAATAGAACTTAGAAGTCACGTCTCACAGGTCCCATTTCTGATCATTAAACCACACCTTTCCCATGCCAGAACAGATCCCAGGGGGCCCTGACTTCCAAGGAGACACTGAGTGATATGTCTTGCGTACAGAGGCTGTCTTGGGGCCCTTTGCAACAACCCAGCTTGCAGAAGGGTTAGGAAAGTTGCACTGACCCACTTTTCATCTCTGATGAAGGAAAGCGCAGCAGTTCCTGAAGGATGGATCCTTTCAGATCTTCTCTTTGGCTGGTTTTGCTTTTTGGTGAAGGGAGGAAGAGTCTTTCTCCCTGGCGAAGGCTGAATGTCCATAGGCTTCCTGTGAGCTCGCTGTGACTGCATGGGCTGTAATGGCGGAAGCTCCTGATCTCTGTTTTGTCTAGCAAAATCCCATGTGGACTTGGCTTTCCGGAGTCAGCTGCATGTCATCCATGTAGCTGGTGATAGATTTTCTCCCAAGCTTTTGCTGCGGGAGGACAGCCTGACAGGTTGCACCTGATTCTGATTAGGGATGTAATAGTATAGTTGATTAACCGATAAGCAAAAGCTTATCGGTTAATGCTATTGACTATGTGCATTTAAATGCAGAGCTGCAGTGGGGGACTGACCCCTGCTGCAGCTCTGCATTTAATATGTTGCAGTAACCAGGCAGACAGGCGGCCCAGCACAGTCCGGGCTCATGCCGAATCCGGGAACTACCCCTGCTGGGTCTCTGCATTTAAAATGTAGAAGTAGCCGGGCGGGCAGGCAGGCTGTCTGGCTCCTAATACATTTTAAATGCAGAGCTGCGGGAGGGGTAGGTCCCGGACCCAGCACGAGCCGAGACTGAGCGCTTTAAAAATTCTACCAATTACATGATTATCAAATTACCCGCTTCTTAACATCCTTAATCCCGATATGGATGAACGCTTCGTTTCTTGAGTCAAAGCAGCAGCAGCTAATTTCTGTGTTACACCCCGTGCTCCCTTACCCAGTGGTGAGTATGGTGCAGAGGCCTAGACAGAGAGACAAGCTGCATCATTGTTTGTTTGGCTACGAATTTTGGGTTGGCAGGTTTACTTTTAAATTCAAATGAGTGCTGAGGAAAATCTCCCGTCTGACAGCTCCTAGAAATGATGTTTCCCAGGGAGCCACATGATGGATGCTCTGCAGGTTGGCAATGGACAGGTTTCCCACCCACAGGCCCAGATGGGGGTAGGGCTTTTAGAAGCACCCTGGGGCCTTGAGAGTACAAGTCCTATTGGCTTCAGTGGCATTTGAGCTCAGATGTCACAGGTGCTTTTGAAAATCCCCCTCCCTCCCCCCCGGTGCCCATCATGTCCCATTTGATCCTTGGCCCTTGTGAGCAGGCCAAAACAGGTGCTACTTTGGCCCAAATGCAGGGCTTAATTTGTGAGAATCAAGCCCCGGCATCTGTAGGCTTAGCAGTTCAGAGCCCTGGCAACTCCGGGCCGGGCAGGTCACAGACCTGGCACCTCCAGGCAGATTCCTGGTGCCTCTTTTGTTACAAACTAAGTACTGGCCAAATGCCTTTAAATATAAGATAGATAAACACCGATCCACTAAGATCTGGATTCAGACTTCCTATGTTCTTTTAGGCCAGGAAAGAGCTCCTGCATGGTCATGGTTGTCAGTCACTCACCCTACAGGCTGAATTAGGTCCATCTAGGCACTTAGGTAGCCCCTGTTATCTGTGCCTCTCTCCATCATCAGTTGGTTTTATCCACACGGTGCCCCTGGGAGGTAGGGAGCCCCGTTGTCTTCATTGTGCAGATGTTGCAAGATGGGCTGAGTGATTTGCCCAAGACCACACAGCAAGTCAGTGACAGAGCTAAGAGATGAATCCAGGTTTCCTGACTCCCAGCCCTATGCCCTAGCTACTGAATCACCTGTCTAGCTGAGGGGGAAAGGACGGACGGAGCACAATGCGTGTCACTTTTATTCGCCTCCTAAAGGATCGGGGCAGGGGGGTCGTAGTGGACCACAAGCTAAAGATGAGTCAACAGTGTGACACTTGCAAAAAAAGCAAGCAAGCATTCTGGGATGTTTTAACAGGAATGTTGTGAGCAAAACACAAGAAGTCCTTCTTCTCTACTGGGTGCTGATCAGGCATCAGCTGATATATTGTGTCCATTTCTGGGTGCCACATTTCAGGAAAGAGGTGGTGAAATTGGAGAGGGTCCAGTGAAGAGCAACAAAAATGATTAAAGGTCTAGAGAACATGAGCTTTGAGGGAAGACTGAAAGAACTGGGATTATTTAGTCTGGGAAAAAGAAGACTGAGAGGGGACATGATAGCAGCTCTCAAGTACCTAAAAGGTTATTACAAGTAGGAGGGGGAAAATTATTCTTATCTTCTGAGGACAGGACAAGAAGCAATGGGCTTAAATGGCAGCAAGGGAGGTTTAGGTTGGACATTAGGAAAAACTTCCTATCAGGATGGTTAAACTCTGGAATAAATTGCCTACAGAGGTTGTGGAATCTCCTTTATAGGAGATTTTCAAGAGCAGGTTGATAAATGCCTCTCAGGGATGATCTAGATCAGGGGGGTCTCCAGCTTCATTGCACCGTGATCCCTTTCTGGCAACAAAAATTACTGCATGTCACCAGGAGAGGGACTGAAGCCCAAGTCCCTCTGTCCTGGGGGGAAACAAAGCCCAAGGGCTTCAGACCCAGACTTCAGACCAAGGTAGCGGGGCTCAGACTTTGGCCTCAGCCCATAGCAAGTCTAAAGCCAGCCCTGGGAATCCCATTAAAATGAGGTTGCAACCTACTTTGGTCTAAATAACACTTAGTCCCTCCATAAATGCAGGGGACTGGACTAGATGACGTCTCAAGGTCCTTTCTGGTCCTGTTGCTCTATGATTCTTCAGGACTGGCCGGGCTTCTTTTGTGAGTATCTGCTTGGTCCCAGTAGACTGCAGCATCGTCTTTGCAGCCATTCCACGCTCTCGGGGTAGGTCTCCTGTCTGGGTGCGTGCCTGGATCACAAGTTGCCTGGGGATAAATGTGCAAACCACGAGTCAAGAAGCACCCCTGTCTCTCCACCCCATGCTAGTATTTGCAGCCAGTTATAAGCTTCACAAATACCCCTGTTTTCATGCTGTGCAGCTGAAGAGGGTCACAGCCTTGCCTTGTGATGTTGACCTATTTGGACAGGAGGCTGACACCCATGCTGTAGGTTATTGTGTGCCGTGCTGTTGTTTGCTGCTTTAGTTTTAATGTATTTTTATCTTTTGGTGTCTGACACGTTTTGAACCCCTCAAGAAGGGTATCTTTGAGGTTTCTTCAACCTGGTATCAGACTGGCGTCTGGTCTTGTGGTTTTAGCCCTTAGTCAGAAATCCACTTAATTTTCACGCCCGAATGGCGTATCTGCCGAGACAGGAAGCTCCACCCTTTCTTATGGTGTAACTGAACTGAGCTGTTTGCAAAAGCAGCAGTGTGAACAATATGCCATAATGCTCTGCATAGATTTATGGGCCTATTTCTTCTGATTTTGCTGCCACTCGTTTTAGGGGAGTGCAACCCCTGTGACTTCGTAGGCTTTATTCCTGAGGTACACCCATATCAGGGAGATAAAGAATCAGATCCATACACACACAAGTTCCTACTTCTTTCGAGGGGTCAAATAAAGGGATGAAAATGGAGGTTTCTTGGATAAGTGTGTGTGTGGTGAGGGACATTTAAAGCAACCATGAAAAAGATAGACTCTTGTTGGAGTAAATCCTACTGCAAGTTCTTCTCCAGAGCTGCGCACCTCTATCTCCCTGGGGTGAGTAGATGTACATGTAAAAATTGTGCATTACTATGGCTTGCTCTCCTGACAGTCTCCCTTCCCTCCTCCAGTGGACTGAATAATTCATTCTTGATGGCGACCTTGGACCTTCTGGGCTCAGCCTTGTGTTAGGAGAGGTGCGGAGCCGAGCGGCCAGAGGATGGAATTGTGAATCACAGTTCCTTCCCTCTCTCACGCCGTTGCTAGAGTCTGGGAACCTGGGGGGTGTTGCTTCTCCCCTTAGTGCAGACTCAGCTTTCCCCTAGATGGCAGTAGTGGCCCCATGCAGCCTGCCCCCTCTCCCCACACCCAGGACAGTGATCTGAGGAGTTGATCAGGGCAGTGGGAAAGGGTGGGAGGTAATCTTAGCCCATCTGCAACCAGATGAAGCCAGGCAGCAGTCCAGCCTGCAAAGACATTGCCAGCCAAGTAAGATAAAGTGATTTCTGCTAGTATTGTTCCCACGTCCCCGATCCGTTTCAAGCTCCATTTAAAAGGAAGGGGCAGGGTTGGGGGAAAGACACCCTCTGGCCTCATCAGTCTCCACACAGAACATGCTCCGTCCCTTTCACTGTCTGATTTCCATGCAAAGATGAATCGGTAACCCCATGCAGCGTGGGTCACTGCACCTGCTTCCAGCCTGTCAGCTATTCTCAAAGCTACAATAATAGCTATAGTGGCCAGCCTTGCCCTGCATCACTGAACTCAGAGCAAAAGCCGGGAGTTTTTCTTTTCTCACTTGCTTTTGCCCCCTGCTGGGGGAGGGGCGGCTTCCTTCACACCCACCCTGGGAAGGATTAAAAATCCAGGGCAATGTGCAGGAGTTTACCCCATTTTAACAACAGTAGGTTGGGGATGGTGGTCTGGGGTAGGATTAGACGTGGCAGTGGTGAGATCTGAATCGGAGAATTGGGTCCCTTCAGTTGGATCTCTTTGAATCAGGGGCAGCCCTGCAGGTCCCAGTCTGAACCACCCCTGTGTTCCTAGCTGGGGAGCCTCGTATCTTCCTGCCCATCTGCCCACGACTCTCCACCTAAAGTTCACGCTCCTACTAGGCCCATTTCTGCTCTTGTTTGCACCAGTGTAAATCGATAGCCTCACGGTTCTGTGGAACTGGAGTGACGGGCAGCAGAAGGAAACCCTGGCTGGTGGGGTTTGCAGAGGTTGTTTGCTGCTTGGTTTCAGAGACCAGAGAAACAGGCATGTTTGCTTGTTTGCCTGTTGAGTACAGGGTCAGATTCGAGAAGTGCTCACATAGACTTTGGCATCCCTCAGGATTAGGCTCCAAGCGAGGCTAGTGCTTTGTTTGTAGGTTTGAGCTTATCCGCCACTGGATAGCTGCTCACATCACAGCAGGGCCTTAGGCAGACACACAAACATACACACCTGGAGCATTTCCTGCTTTGTGCTTTAAAGAAACCCTTCAACAGATGTGGGCTGTAAGCCCGAGGCGGCTCACCAGGGGGTGGGCCGCCGCCGTTTATGTACCGGTGCATCCACAGGTACTACTGCTTGCAGCTCCTATTGGCCGCAGATTACTGTTCCCAACCAATGGGAGCTGCGGGAAGCAGCATGGACCGGGATACCATTTCCCGCATATCCCATTGGTCAGGAACGATGAACCAATGGGAGCTGTAAGTGGCCATACCTACAGATACACGGGTAAATAAAGCCAGGGGCTAACCCTGGAAAACCACATCCAGATTACAGGCCATTTATTGCCCCCTACCCTTGGGGAATAGAGGAGCTGGGAGAACAAAAATCACCCACTCAGCCCAAATGCCTCCAGCCGGAAACAGGCTAGAGAGGAACTAGCTGGTAGATTCAGAGAGAGCACCCAGGAATGATCTCGATTGGCTTGCAAGTGTGCGAGTCCCCCGTGTTCATTCTGTTGGCCTGAAAAGGAACTTTCAGGTGCCTGGCTGGGCTTGCCAGTTAACTCTTGGTCCGTGTGTTTCGGTGGTATTGAGCGTGCAGGAGGGAGGGGTGTCTTTCTGAGAAGCAGCGGGTAAAGGTTGTCTCCACTGATTTCATGCTTTGATAACACAATACCTAGTCGAGCTAGCATGACACGTCAAATGTGAGCTCATTTGGCCAAAATCCAAACTAGCATGAACAGCCCCAGTGCTTCTGTGGAACGATAGCATCACAAACCATTGTTCTTGAGCAACACAAGCGAAGGGGGGAAAGGTAAAGCTTCTCAGAATTTCTTGCACACATCAGTGGAGCAGGGGGCAAGAATGGTGAAAAGCCCTTTTAAATTCCACCTGTGAGCATATTGTATGTTAGAGATGTTTGGATTGAAATAAAAGAATTTTCATCCCCACATGATCTACTGTAGGGGTGGGCAACCTGCCGCCCATTGGGATCCTGCATGTAGCCCGCGAGACGTTTTATTTTTACTGCTGTCCACGCTCAGGGTTGCAAAATTCCACTTGTTTCTGTCCATATCATTTTTTTCTTACCAGCATTACTAAAGTGATGTGCAGCAAAACTACCCTCTCCTGGGAGACTGTCTTGGTCACAACAATCTTGCGGCCCCCTGAGATGAAGGAGGGCCACTCATGCAGCCCACTTACTAGCCTCGATTGCTCATCACCGAGCTATCGTATCTTCCCCATGCGGTTACTTTGGCCACGATGAAAGCGACAGAGTGATACTTTTGTCAGTCTTATTTATTGGCAGCTGAGCGCCTGTCCTAATCTGGAGTACAGTCGGTGAATCATATGGAAGGGGGAGTTGTGCTACATGCCTTGTCAGACTTTTGCGTTATATTGTCCAGACTACGCGAGTGTTTTTGTCCTTTCCCTTCTTGTCATCGTCCACCTCCTCAACCCTGATTTTTTTTGAGTGGTTGTTCACACTCCCAGGGCGTAGGAAGATCAGATTCTGCCTATTTCATCAGCAGACTCTGCTTTGCAAAGCAAAAGTCATGCTTGGAGGAGAGGCATGTCGTAATGCTTTCTCATTGGCTGCCCACATGACCTCTCTGCTGCGCTTCTTGGTCATCGGTTGACCGCTTTTGACACTTATAGATCATGAGCCTTTGATGGGTTCCTGGCAAAGCTGCTGCCACTCAGTGAGGAGGGAACAAATATTTTCAGGGGCTCTGCCCAGACAGATAGGGACGTAAGGAGAAGGGACACCACAGGGCATTGTGTGATGGGACAAAAAGCAACCCTGCTTTTTTGGATTTCAAAGCGTTATCCCCACTTCTTCATGAGCAGCTCTGCTTCTTGAGTCATCCTTGTTCATGGAGAGTGAGAAAGCAATTACTGGTGGGCTGCATCTAAAAGTTTTCCATTAAAAGCATTTTTGGAACAGAGCGTCTGGATTGGCCCGGACGCTTTTCCGCAAAAGCACTTTTTGCGGAAAAGCATCCCTGGCCAATCTAGACGCGCTTTTGCGCAAGAAAGCCCCGATCACCATTTTAGCCATCGGGGCTTTTTTGCGCAAAACAATACCACGTTGTCTACACTGGCCCTCTTGCACAAAAGCATTTGCTCAAGAGGGCTTTTGCCCGAACGGGAGCAGCATAGTATTTCCGCAAGAACACTGACGATCATACATGAGATCGTCCGTGTTCTTGCGGAAATTCAAGCGGCCAGTGTAGACAGCTGGCAAGTTTTTCCGGAAAAGTGGCTGATTTTCCGGAAAAACTGGCCAGTCTAGACACAGCCGTGGTGTTACAGTAGTACCTGTCACCACGGTTGTGCCTAGGGGCAGTCTCTGCCCCAGAGAGCTAATAATCTGAGCAGCAGACGGAGAAAGGGTGGAAGGGGAAACCAAGGCAGAGGGAGGTGACGTGACTTGCCTGAGGTGTACCGGCAGCTTGGTGTGTGCAATAGAGTGCCTGGCTTCCAAGTCATAGTACAGTGCCCTGCCCACAAGCCAGCCCAGATTCTCAGAAATGCCAGTACCGTGCAGTGGGAGATGATGTTGCTTCATTTAGAACAATCGACATGGGCTATCAGCAGCTGTTTTTCGTGTATGTGTCTATCTGTCTGTCTGTCTGTTTTTCTTCCCACCGAGGTGTGCATGTTTCCCCTTTGCCCCTGTTTACCAGGATTCCCCATCCTGGCTCCGGTGCACAGAACAGTGCTGACTACTGGCAGTGAGGGGCAGGGATTTTTTGCTGGTGTACTTCTCTTTTGTGCAACTCCGGCTTCCTCCTGCCCCTTTCCCCCGGCCTTGGATGTCAGCCTGGATGTAAGGGGGCAAACGGGGAGGGCAGAGAAGAAGAAAGGAGACGCTTTGTCCCTTGAAAATGCAAATGAGGGATTCTATTTAAATATCTTTCCTCCAGCCTCTTTAAGACTTGGCACTTTGCTCCCCACCCCCCAGAAGCTGTTTGGTTTTGCACTGGCCCCAGGTTCAAGCCCATTAGGGTGCTGTCCGCGGGTGCACAATGCTGGGCCCGGGGCGGCTGTCCTCCCTCCTGCCTGAACAGAATGTTCTCCTGCAGCTGAGCGGGTAGCGCTGATTTGGAGGGGGGGGGTGGAGATCACTGGTCTCTTCTGCTGAGTCTTGCCACCTGTTGCCTCTTTCATTCCAGGCCCCTTCCTCTCCCCTCCCCACATTGCTCACCATCCCCAGTGGATAGGGCTGGGACCCGCCTCGCCTGCCAAATACCATTCTGATGCTGTCACCGTTTCTGCACAGACAGCGTCTCCGAGAGCAGCAGCGAACCTTTCCCCCCCCCACCCGCTGCCCGGTGCTTTCCGCAGAAGGCATGCCACAGTGCCCCTTTCTCACTGGCGGAGGAGGAAGGGCTGGCTGCGGCACGACCATTTCCAGACTCAGCCCAAAGATATAAAAGGCTGGCACTGAGCCAAAAGAAGCCCTTGCAAATCCATTGACGCTGGTATTTGGCACCAGCCCTGGCTAATTTTGCACTCTTGGTTACTCACGCACGCACCGTACCTCATTTGCTGTGTTTGGGAAGGCGCCCCCACCTCTAGCTCACCTTGGAATGCTGTAGTAAGAGGTCCGTGCTGGGTTTAATGATACAGCGTGAATCAGGCCGTAAAAGACCACGAGCAGTCTGCCAGATGAACTGGCATTAACTAGAGACTGGTTAGCTTGAGCTACAGATCTGCCAAGCTGCTCTGCCACCCATAAAAGCAGCAGATTTGATCATGCAGTGGATGTCAGAGTTATCTCCAAATTAAGGCTAAGGGTCTAACTCTAGGTTTTGCTGTGAGCAGAGTGGACAGGGAAGTGGCCTGGGCGTCTGGAGAAGGGAGGTTAAATCTCAACTCTGCCTGTAACTCCCTTCCTGAACAGTGGCTCAGTCACTCCATGCATGATCTCCAAGAATAGTGGCTTCAGGCAATTTTCCCTCTAATTTGTTCCATTCATGTGTGGAATACATTTTGTTATGTGCACCAAGGCATGTGCAGATGTGTACCACAAGGAGAAATACATGCTGCCAGCTGTGGACACTCTGCTAATCAGCTGGCAGACATTTGAATCTATCCTGGGTGGCTGCCCAAGCACACAGCTGGCAGGGCACTATGGCATGGGGTGATTCTTTTTTTGAGTGCTCAATTTGAGATGCCTTCAGGGGGCCTGATTTTCGGATATTACTGAGCACGTGCCCTCTAACAACCAGGCCTCTTCCCGGGGGTCTCAACTTGTACACCCAGAATCAGTGGACACTTGTGAAAAATCTCGGTGACTCTTACTTGCCTTTGTCTAATGCTTTGTAATCAAGGGACGAAAAAGCTCTGTATAAACACACAGTCTTGGGATTATTGCTGGAGATTGCTCTGTTGTGCTGCCATCTTAATAAGAGCCTTGTTGGACAGCAATGTGGAAAAGGAACAAGTTTTCCAACTCCCAGAAAGAAAGTTGGTGTGTTCTTGTTTTATTATTTGTACTCTTCATGCAGAACGAGGTCCAGGGCCCGTCCGCTAGCCGTGTTTGTGCTGGCCGTGCCTCAGTCCGGAATCCCCCGCACACCAGTGAAACCAGTAGTTACCAATTTTTTTGCAAGCCACCCTGGGACTGTAGGAATTGTATTTCTTCGTGGTGTTGAAGGAAAGGGGTCCTGCTTGCCAAAGGACTATTTTATGCTTGAGGGTGATTTATAGGCCAAGCTGAGGCACTTGTGGAAAAGGCAAAGCAGCTCTTGGCAGCGCCCCCAGAATCCACTGCAGCTGTGGGGTAGTGAAGTCATCGGCATAACAACCATTGCAAACAGAATAACAAAGTCTGCTCTGTTCTCATTTAAAATAATCTTTCCAATTCAGGAACCACATTAAAATTTACCTTTCTGCATACAATAATAATAAAAAAAGCAGATACTTCTTAGAGGCACCGTGTGAATAGCTCAGTTATATTTACACTTCATTTTAGCCCTTGTATTGTAACGTTGTGTCTTGCCATTTATGCTTTAATGAATGAATGAAGCCAGTGTTGTGCCCTGGAATACATTTGTCTCTTTCCCTTTGTCTCTTTCCATTTGTAGCTCTCCATGGTGTAGTCATGAAATGACAGTTCTGTTCAAGGGATCGCGGAGAAAGATCAATATTTGTTTTAAATATCACCTTTTATCCTGGCACTAAACTGACTGTGCAAAGAATAATTAGTAAATCTCTGCTTCCTCTCCCCCTCTTCCTTTCAGGTCTCTTCAGATCCTCCTGCTTCCAAAAAGCCCAAAATTGATGACTCTGCTTCCCAGTCTCCAACTTCTGCTGAGAAGGAAAAGCAATCCAGTTGGTTGCGGTCCTTGTCTGGTTCATCCAATAAGGTGACTCTCAAGTAATACACTTGCCTTGTTGCTTAAAGTCGATTGGTAGGAAGCAATTTGTGCTTGGTGTCCCTCCTTTGAAGCCAGTGGGACCAACACCAAAGATGGCTTTGGCCCATGCTTTCTCAATGAAAGGTGTTCTCCGCTTTCCCCGAGGGGCAGTGAGTTACGCTGCCCTTCCCCTTCTGCTGCTGCCTCTCAGTGAGCAGTCACGTGGCTGTGGAATGAAATAAGCAGGTTCTTGATGCCTCAGCCGTATGGGAATCCTGAAAGGCCCTGGAGTCCCAGACAGTCTCTTGCAAACCACATATTTGTTGGCAAGCAATAACTGGATGGGACTTTAATTCTCATCCAACTCTGCTCCTCCAGTGAAAAGCGATAAGCAGTTAGGTCCAGCCAGCTGCCCCTGCTGAGGAATTGTGTGAGAAGTAACAGAACCCAAGTGCGCGCATGTGTCAGTAACTTTCCTTTGCAATGTAGTCAATGGTGACCAGTTTTTGTTTGTTTTTTCTCTTCCTTTCTTTCCTTCCCACCCTTGCAGAGCATTGGTTGTGTCCATCCCCGTCAGCGCCTCTCTGCTTTCCGGCCTTGGTCCCCTGCGGTTTCAGCAAATGAGAAAGAGCTCTCCACACATCTTCCCATGTTGATCCGAGACAGGTAAGAAGACTTGGGCCCATGGGGTGGGAGGGCGAATCAATTTTCTATGAGAGCAACCTCCTTTGTGGGTGTTCCCTTGCACTGATATTAGTGGCCCTGTTTGGTTCAAGTAGTCTGCTGGCGGTGCAGTGAAAGCATTTGCGGCCACAAGTGATTCTAGGGAGGGAAAACAAGAAAGTGGCAGTATTTATGCATTCAGTAATTTGGTTTCCTTGAGTGACACGTGCCTCAAAAGTTTGCAAAATGAAGGATCTGTGTTGCTAGTTTGGTGGTGCAAAGACAAAAGCATTTTGTGTCTTACCCATCTACTATTTAAAGATGGCTTGGCCCTGGTTGGCATCTGTTCCAAGCTGGTAGGGACCAGCTGTGATCACCAGACCGCTCTTAGTTGCCCCCTGTGAAATCGGGTGGTCTCCGCCCAGGTCAGCAGCATACAGGTGCTCCTGACACATTGGCTCGCTTGTTGGCAGTGTCAGCAGAAATACCATGGATTGAATGGGCCATGGAGCCCAGACCATCTCTTGGTCATATAGGGGATTTCATGAGAGTTGATTTGAGACACCCTGGGCAGGGCAATGCATGGAAGCGTCCACTACTGCTATGTGTGTTGTTCCACCTTCTATACAGCACATTTCACATGCCCTAAATTCATCCTTTTTTTGTTCAGTAATCATCTGTTAAATTTACTGTCTCTACAGCCTTATCCCTTGGGCTGAAATATACTGAGATATTGCTGTAACACTCAAACTCATGGCATCAGTTTGCTTAGTCCTTCTAAAGATCTCGATTTCACACTTCCTAACAAACAGGGTCCTAAACCCATTTTATTAGTGTACTGCCAGTGGAACCTCTCTAGTCTGGCACCCTGGTGCCAAACCAGAGAATGCCAGACCACGGGAGGTCAATATTGCATAGCAGCATTACCAACACTGCCACTGCTTGCTGGGCTCTTAGAAGACATTTGGCATAAATTAGAGATAAATAACTGCACAGAACACTGAGAGCCAGGACTGGGGGCTGTAAACAAACTTTATGGGACTGTGGGAAACTTGGCCACAGCCATGATAAGTGGACATCTGGCTAACTGAAATCATGCTGGACCAGGGATGTTGCCAGACCAGAGAGTGCTGGACTAGAGAGATTCAAGCTGTAGTATTTCAGAATTTAACAGGCCTTCCACTTACTGTGGGAACGAACTAAATTAGCTTCTAAAGCCACTCTTCTTGCTGTTTATTAGTTGTTGTTGTTATTATTATTATTATTACAGCAGCACCGGAGATTGGAGCCCCATCATACTAGGCACTGCCACTGAGAAAAATCCTTGCCCCTAAGAGCCCACTATCTAAACAGTTAAGAAATACAAGTGGGAGGGGAAACAAAGTTGCTATCTCCATCAGGTACATCAGTGGCAGAACTGGGAATAGACTCCAGATCCCCAGCATCCATTGGTACCATCCTTCTGACTTTAAACCTTCTGTCCACCTGCATCAGCCCACCCTTTATGTCTCCAAGGACCCCCATCCCATCCCTAGTTATTCTTGGAGAGGTTTCCATGACCTTACTTAGCACTGCCACACTGGGCTTGTCCTAATCAATTGGTGAAAATTTGTCAAGCAAAAAAAGTGGGGGGGGGGGGGCGAAATGCGGTCACAGCCCTTTTAATTGCTGCATGTCCCTGAAGGCCCTGGGCAACCACCCGGCTTGCCTGCCCCTAAGACCGACTCTGCTGCCACACACATCTGATGCCTTCGTGGTCATTCCAACCTGGCTGTTTAGATTTTTGTTTCAGTTGTTTTCCCCCCTCCCTCCTGCACAGTTCTTTCATTTTGTGGAAGGTAAAAGGGTCCGTACATGTACAAAGATGCTCAGATCCATGTGATTCTGCTTGCACAGGAGTGTTGGTTTGGCTGTAACTGCAGTAGGATCTGCCCATCGTACACTCCATTGACACCCGGAGGTCCAGATTTACAAAGAGTGTTGAAGTTGGAACTGCACTCTGTGCTTGTGCTCAGTGCATGTCAGTGTCTGCCCTCTTTGTATGTGTACCCATCTTTTACATGTCCAGTTGCTGTTGCGTGTACAAATGGTGCCGCTGAGGCTTTGACAACCATCCTTGGAAAGTTGCTGTTACAGGCCCTGATTCTGCTTTCACATTGATTTTATACTAGGGCAATAGCTACTCCTGATTTACACTGGTACAAGCAGTGATCAGAATTGGTCCCTATCTAGGCAGCAGTGATAGCTCTATCAATACTTGAGGTTGCCTGACACTTTCCATTATAAGTCCCTGTTTTCAGTTGTTTATAACTTTGCCAAATTTTAACTGCGCAGGTTGAAAACTGTCATGCCAGTTGTCTGCCTCAGACTGAATTTTTTGGAAAAGTTTCAGCTGAAACGGTTGGGGAAATACATTGTTTTGCTCCTATTAACAAATGGTTATAAGATTTTTATATATCTATATAACACTCTTGTACTCAGTGCTTTGAAAAAGCCAACGGAACTTGGCTGGGGAGTCACCCTGGTTTCAAGCATGTGTCTTGCTGTCCTTGTGAAAATTCATCCAAATTTGGCAGTTGTAAGCCTTAGAAAAATCTTTGTTTGCACGTGCTAAGTAGAGACTGTAATATACGATTAAGGATTGTCTCACATTGCATATCTACAAGGGGGACTGAATTAAGGTTACATGGGCAACCTTGTAAGGCCAAGCCATTGACCTTTCAACCTTTTGTGTGCTTGACATTGTAATTGTAATGTTTTTTAACAGTTCATTTAATATGAGATATGTGTGTGTATATACACACACACACACACACACACACACACACGTACATGTGATGTGGAGAAAACACACACACACACACACACACACTCACATACATGTGCTGTGGAGAAATTAATTATACACTACAAAATGTTGTTGGCACTCTAAGGGCTTTTCTCCAGCAATCTTAAAAATTGGAAGGCAATTGTGGGTAGTTATATGTAAAAGCATCATCTCTTGGAAGAATCCCTAACGCACCAGAGACCAAAATATAGAAACCGCATTTAGCATATGGGAGACGTGAGGGTCTGGTCTCTTCTGCGTTCACAGTATTTAACCCTGTGCACTGAGTGCAGCTTATGTGCATTTAGAAGACCATGGAGCACTTAATGGGTGGACATCATAGGGCTAAATCCTCAGCTAGTGTAAATCAGGATTGAAATCAATGCAGTCCCATGGAGCCACACCAGTGAAGAATCTGGCCTTTTTCAGGCTGCGGCTACACTGCCATTTTTTTCCGGAAGAAGATATGCAAATCACGCTCACATTTGCATATCTTCTTCTGATTCTTTTTGCGGAAGAGCTTTTGCCGCTATTTGGCCCTGTGTAGATGGGGCCAAATGTCAGGAAAAAAACCCTCTTTCTCAAGACCCTGTAAACCTCGATTTACGAGGAATAAGGGGTCTTGCGAAAGACGGGTTTTTTTCTAGAGGGGGCCAAATAGCGGCAAAACCTCTTCCACAAAAAAAATCGCAAGAAGATATGCAAATGCAACCGCGATTTGTATATCTTCTTCCAGAAAAAAACGGCAGTGTAGCCATAGCTTCAGTCTAAGATGCTGGTTTGGAGGCACTTTGAAGGCACAAATGGGACTGAACATTTTGCCTTTTTTTCTTTTACTTCCTCCTTTCTGCACAGTTTTTACTCCTACAAAAGTTTCGAGAATTCTGTGGCCCCCAACGTGGCTCTCGCTCCTCCTGCTCAGCAGAAGATTGTAAGCAATTCCCCATGTGCCACGGTGGTGTCACGGAACAGTGAACCACTGAGCAGCCCAGTCCAGCCCCGGAAAAGGAAGCTGGCTGCAGACAACCCAGCCATCCTGGAAGCCACGGCCACCGTCACTGCTACCGAAGAGGACAAAGAATCAGAAGCAGAGATTGAAGTAGAAACCCGGGAGGAATGTAAGTGTGAGTTACCTGCCTTTACTTTTTCCCCCTGGAATAATTTTGGCCTTTGGGTTCCCAGAAGAGTCCAAGGAAGTTAAACTCCCGTGGGAAATGAGTCCTTAATGTGGTCTTCAAACCCAGCCATAGGTGCTGAAACTAGGAGTGCGGGGGGTGCTGCAGCAGCCCCTGGCTTGAAGTGGTTTCCATTATATGCAGGATTTACAGTTTAGTTCAGTGGCTCTCGGTCCCCCCCACTACAGAAATTGTTTCAGCCCCCTTGCACACAGCTCTCTGAGGCCCCTCTGAAAATCCCAGCCTTAAATAGTGAGACACAGAGAAATGGAGGCACAACTCAGGAGTGTTCGTCTCACTGGAAGGCACCCCAGGTGGACTCCCCTAGGAAAGCACAAGCCATAACTCCTCACACTTGCATTACAATGGGTGACAGGCCCATTTTAGCCCTCTGGGGACAGCTTCACTTCAGCCAGGCTAGGATCAGCCCTTAAGCAGCACACCAGGTGGTGAGGCGGCTCTTCATTGGGTGAAATTGTACCAAGACTAGGAGGATATCCCTGTCCAGTTCTTCCCCAAAGCAGTGGAATTGTTCTCCAGAGGGAGAGTGCAGAGAATTGCACGCAGCTAAACCCCGAAGTCTGTGCTTAAACAGAACTTCCACGGAGAATTTGGTGGGAGCCCTGCAGCCCTGAGCACTGCTTAGATTTGCATTTCCATCATCCATCCCATATCAGGCATAAAACATTCCTTGAGAGTGGTTCCTCCTTTTCAGAGGGTCTCAGCCCCTGCCAACTGATGTGGCGGTGAATGTAAAATGCACCTTTGCTAACTTTTAGGTGTGTGTTTATGTGTGTTTGTTTGCAGTCACCTCGTCCCTGTCCTCGCTCTCTTCCCCATCCTTTACTTCGTCCAGCTCTGCGAAGGACATGAGCTCCCCTGGAATGCAAACCACGGCCATCATCAGCAACTCTTTTGAGGTTGCCGCCCATGCTGAGTCTCACAACAGCGGCTTGGAAGCTGAACTGGAGCATCTAAGGCAGGCCCTGGATAGCGGCCTGGATACTAAAGAAGCCAAAGAGAAATTCCTCCATGAAGTGGTTAAGATGAGGGTGAAGCAGGAAGAGAAGCTAAACGCTGCCTTGCAGGCTAAACGCAGCCTGCACCAGGTACTGATGGGCAAGAGTTTCCTGTGGTCACTGTGTGCATGTCCTCCGCCAGGGGAACCCGTTGGCTAGTCTCATGTTGAAAATAGTTCATCTGCCTTCCCAGAATGTCAGCGGCAGTCCCTGGGGTTCTGGTTCTAAACAGAAAAGGGCAATGCCTGGAGTATGGGAGCTTTGCCTAGTTTCACACATGCTACCTGTCCCTGTTTAAAAGAGAGTCACAAATTTCTAATCAAAACCAAACCACTTTTCCCAATTTCCTTTGAAAAGCTGGCCAGGCCCTGCCGAGTTAAAATTGTTTTCACTGTGCACGTTTCTCTCCCCCAGGAGGGGCCCATTGAGAGCTTTTGTCTGATGGGGAGCCTGTCACGTTTCCCCATTCTCCAACCCAGGCGTACCTTGGCAGGGCATAGCATTGACACGCTCAGAGAGGGAGGGAGTTGGGATTGTCTATGTAGAGTCAGTTGTCTACATCTATGTGCTAGTAACCAGGGACCGGTCTCCCTCATGGGACGCTCCATTTGAAGCAGAGCTACCTGGTAACTAGTTGGAGCACAACTAGGTGATAGTGTACACCTAGTTCAGTGGAGCAGGATATTTTCTCTAACCATGAGTGACCTGCTATTTTTAGCATAAAGGAATAGGAGCAGAGGCAGCAGAGAGCCTCTTGCTGTTTGCTGAAAGCAGGCACATGTGTTTGTCAGCCAACAAATGCCAGGTTTAGGGGACCGGTGGCTCAGATACAGACATAATTTGCTTGCAGAAAGGCTTTGCACCAAGAAAAAGCAGCGTGAGAACCTAGGTATTTTATCACAGGCTCCGTCACAGGAGAAAGGTCCTGGATGAACCTGATTCGTATTTGAACCACAGTCTGCCCAACCTATTGGCCCCTGCATTAGGGCTAGTTTTGTGGCCCGTGCTCTCATATCATTCTGCTGCTCCTGGAAGGAAGTTTTCTGTATCACGGGTTGCAGGGCCAGCTCTCCAGGGGCGGGAGGCCCAGCTCTCCAGGCAGCCAGAGCTGCTCATTCACTTCATGTGCCCTGGGGGCAAGCCACTTGATTTTCTTGTGTTTCAGAGAAGATTTAGATCAAAACAAAACAAACCCCATTTATGTAAAACCAGGTGCTGAACCCACCTTGAGCTGTGCAGGAGTAATCAAGCAAAGGAGTGTGTCAGACTAGGAGAAGGGAGGGCGTCTGGCCATGAGTTTCCATTTTGGCAGCGCTAGGTTTCCGATTCCACAGAGCCAGGGCGGACGTGCATGCGCACCCCCTATGTCGGGGTTGAGCTAACAATGGCCTGGCTGGGAAGTGAGATTGTCAAAGGAGTGAATTTCCCATGACCCGACTGCAGCGTGTTACTTAACAGAGACACGTTTCTGGGAGGGTTTGCCTCTGACAGAGAGGAAGTCCAGTTTCTGGAGAGAGAAAAAAGTGGTGTTCATTTAATTTAGCCCTTTAAAAAGCCAGATCAGAGCCAGTTTTTGCTTCAGAGTCATGCAATACATGTAGTATATAATAAGCTTAGGGGTGCAAGTTTAACCAAACTGTTTGGGTATTAGCAATCAAGTCTTTGGGTGCTTCCGAATTTCTTAATGTTAGAAATTAAATTAATTTTAGGCTTGTCACAAGTGTCTTCCTGGCCGGCTGCGATGGAGCAGCTGTCGAAAGCCTTTCTTCGCCAGTTTTGCCCTTCATTGTCCTGGCGTTGTGCACCCTCTGCTTCCTGTTTCCAGATCAAGGGCAGCCAGTAGGGTTAACCCATTTGCCCCTTCATGATAATAGTTGCTTTTAGCCAGTGCAGCATTCAGCACAAGCAGCGGATGCTCCAAAAGAGTTAACTAATTCATCATGCAGCCTTTAACGGTGGCGGCCATTTTGCTTGGCAGTCAAGATGCAGAATTTGAATCAGGTCTGGGTTTTTGAAAGCCCCAGAGTTCAGGGTAAATTGGGCCAAAGCTTTTGGTTTGGTCCATTAAAAGAATTTGGTCGTTTGCAATATTGGGAGCCAGGTTCAGACTGCAGCTTCTTTCTCTCCTTCCCACCCCGGCTCTGGCCCCAAAATGCAGTGGTGTTTGAATCTCAGGGTTTGGTTTAGGTCCATCTCTCCTTTCCAGCGTCCCTTAAGAACATAAGAGCAGACCTGTGTCCATCTAACCCAGTATCCTGTCTTGTGACAGTGGCCAGTGCCCAGTGCCAAATGCTTCAGAGGGAATGAACAGACATGGGCAAACAGCAACTCCTTGTCATCTGGTCCCAGCTTCTGGCAGTCAAAGGTTTAGGGAAATCCAGAGCACAGGGATTGAATCCCTGACCAGAGTGGCTAGTAGCAATTGATGTACCTAACTTCCAGGAACTTCTCTTCCTTTTATTGAACCCACTGCCTTGCTGTAATCTTGTCTGAGCTGCCCCGGTCCCTGAGGAACCCTGTAACTTTTTGTGCTTTCCAGGAACTGGAATTCCTGCGCGTGGCAAAGAAGGAGAAGCTGAGAGAGGCCACCGAGGCAAAGCGCAACTTGAGGAAAGAGATCGAACGTCTTAGAGCTGAGAACGAGAAGAAAATGAAAGAAGCCAATGAGTCACGGATACGACTAAAGCGGGAACTGGAGCAAGCCAGGCAGATCCGGGTGTGTGACAAAGGATGTGAAGCAGGCAGGCTGCGGGCCAAGTACTCTGCCCAGGTAAGGCCAGGCCTTTGAGAGCTGATGGGCACGTGAGTGACTCTGCTCTCCACTTTCTAGGGCTAGTCAGCGCCATCCTTCTTCAGTCTGTATGCCTCTTGACCCCGTTAGGGCTATTCTCTGCCCCTTTAGCACTTATACTGCCCCTCTGTAGGATTTGGGTGTAGGGAGGAATTTTCTCCCATTTTACAGATGGGGAACTGAGGCACAGAGAGGTGAAGTGCCTTGCCAGGGTCACGTAGGGAGTCTGTGACTGGTGTTCCCTGTAAGCTGTGCACTTATGCGGCCCCTCATGAGAGATTCCAGTACCGCCCAGCTGATTAGCAGAGCAGCAAGGTTAGTGTTTCTCCAGGTGGTGCACATTCACACATGCCTCGGTGCACATGACAAAATTTCTTCCATGCATGGATGGAAACGATTAGAGGGAACATTGCCTGTGAGAAAGCAGAGAATTGAAGCCAGCTCTCCTGAGGCCCAGTCCAGGCCTTACGCACAAACCCATTCTTCCTTGGGGCCTGTGCAAATACTCCCCCAGTTTGAGCAAGGTCACGCACACGGCCAAACTTTGTAGTGCAAACCTTTTAGCTGGAGGCTGTGCCAAGAATATTCCTGCCAGGTGAAATTCACTGGCTTTGGCACCTCTGCCATGCCTGTTGAGCCCCATGGGCCATATTTTGTCCTTCTACACCGGGCTGATTTCATCTATTGAGAGTACTATGCTGAGTCCCCTAGATTTCCGTAATAGGGTTTCCCTAGCAATCACCTGCAGATTCAGGAGGCAAGGAGTAGCTCAGGCCGCGTGGCCGGACTTCACCAGTGGGAAGGAATTTTGCCTATAGCCATGAGCCAGCAGGAGTGTTTTGCTGTAAGCATGTCTTATGCCCTTTCAGTTTATTAAAACACCTCCCCCCACACGCTCACACCCTTTCCCTCCTCCCAGCCTGATTCTCTTCTAACAAATGAGTCAGTAACTTAGTGACAGCTAAAGCCACAGGCCCCAGGAGCTCAAGCTGCACGTCCTTAAGTCGCCTGGTCATGTCTTGGTCTTGCAGGTCATGTGAAATGCCAGGCCTTCCGCTGTCCCAAGCCCCCAGCTTATCTGAGAGCAGAATGGCAGCAGTCAAGAGGATCCCATTGCAATGCTTGGCCCCTTCTTCCCTGCAACCGAACAACCTGATTGGCCCCTAATTCCCTCCCCATAAAAGAACAACGCCCCATGCTCCTTATTAGCCCTCTCACAACCCTCCCCCCCAAAAAAAACAATCCCCAAGTAACACTTCTCCCCAGTGGCCCCCTGTACTGCCATCTAGCCTTATTCGGACTGCTCACTCCCTGACCACCTTCTGCCAAACCCCGTCAGTTCTCTGTGCAAGAGTCTGGTGAATAAATGGTTAATAAGGGAGATGGGTCAGAGAGCGCCTAGAGCACAGGAGCGAAATGGGGCAGGTTTCACTCCCAGTCCAAGCAGCTGCCTTCCTGCCACAGTTCCTCTCCCCACACTAACTTCCTATCCCCCTTCCCCGCCTCCCCCGCCTCCGCCCATCCTTCCACCAAAACTTCCAGAAAGCAGTCAGTTTCATGCTGCGTTAGCATCCTTTGAGGGCAAATTCCTAATGGTTTTTGCTAGAGATAAGCCGACACAGAACAGCATCTGTGCAAAGACCATATAAGCAGCATGCATTTGAACTACAAGAGGATTAGATCATAGATCAACATAGGTTTGTTGCCATTAGATGTTATCTAATGGCGTTATACACACATCCCCTCCTTAGAGGCTGGATTGCAGGTCATTCTACTCAACTATCAAAACTTAAAACTGCAGCCTTTCAAAGAGTCTCTTTAAAACGAAAAAAAAGCAAAAAGCAACAACCTAAATTTGTCTAACCCTGGCTTTCAATAACGGGAAGGGGAGTGGTCGGCATGTACCGCTCTGAGACATGCCTAACCAGGAGACCAGAAGCAGGAAATGATGTGGTCTTCCTCCCTAGCATCACGGGATGTCTCACTGATAAGAGGTGTCCAGACTAAACATACCCAGACTGAGTGCTGAGGCATGGGCGTTACCTGAAACTGACTTCCACTTTGGCAAGAACAGCAACAACAAAAAAACCCAAGGTGACAGGCCATGCAGATAAAATAAACACTTTACTTACTGGCTAGAGCTTTGCATGAGCTGCAGGTGTGTCCTCTCTTGCATTTTGCTCAGAATGAACATTTAACTTTTTTTTTTCATCACCCATAATATTCCCCCAGTAGTGGGGTTTTCAAAGACATGTATCTAGCATGAGGGGTTAACACTTGCAAAAGTACCTAACTGACTTAGAAGCCGAAGGCTAAAATAGTCACAAGTGACTAAAGAGGCTAGAAATGTTGGAGAAACTCAATGGGACTTGCACACACACCAGAGCTTCTGAAAATTTTACACGCTCTGTCCTTGGGCCTTCATTTGTAGCTGACAGACTTGCACAGGAAGAGCAAGAGAGCGAGTCCGTGTGCATGCGTTTTCATAATTTGTTATTGATTTAAAAGAAACCTTAGTTCTTTTGCCAGGTTTAGTCCGACAACTAGCATCCGACAAGCATGAGAAAACATAATACAGCCAGGCATGGACTTGTCACCAGGAGTTTAAAAGAGTTCAGGGGGCAGTCTCCTAGTGAAGGGTGTGACAAGTTGGCCCCGGAATGCCTAGAGGACCACATTCAGAGTGGCTGTCAGGAAGGCAAGGCATTCGTTTTCCCATGCCATGCCAGGGGGCTGCAGATGTTTTGTGTCACCTCTGCCGCTGAGCTGTTACAGAAGACATGTCAGCACAGTCCTCCTCCTCTATACCCCTGCATGCCGAGGTGATGGGGTCCAAGTCAGTGAGGAGCTGAGCTCCTCCTGGGGTTGCCGAGGATTGTCACAGGCTGACGCTCGATGCTGGTGCATCTTCCCACTGCAGCATAACTGGCAAGCCCCAGATTTTGAGCACAACCCTCTCCCTGTCTGCAAGGTGCTAACCCTTCCTCTCTTGTGTAAGGAGCCAGGGTCTGTCTGGCCATATTCCTGTGTGGGAAGCCCAGCAGCCTTTTCAGCATCAGTTTATGGCCCAGCAGCTACATTCAGCTCGCTCTGGTCAAAAAGTGAGTTTGATCAGCTGCCAGTTTAGCTTTTACTTCAGCACTCCGAGGCCAAAAGAGACTGCTGTGATCCTCTTGCATGGTTCTCAACCTATTTACTAAGGCTGCCAAGTGATTAAAAGCATTAATTGCTATTAACCACATGATTTAAAAAATTAATCATGCTATTAATAATAGAATACTGTCTATTTAAATATTTTTGACATTTTTTACATATATTGATTTCAATTACAATCACTTTATTTTTTATTGCAAATATTGGCACTGCGAAAAAGAAAAAAAAGAAATGGTATTTTCCCTTCACCTCATAAAAGTAATGTAGTGCCATCTCTTTAACAGATGTAGGGCTTTTTGTTACATACCTGCATTCAAAAACAAAGTAATGTAAAACTTCAGTGCCTACAAGTAAACTCAGTCTTACTTCTTGTTCAGTCAATTGCTACGACAAGCTAGTTTGTTTACATTTGCGGGAGAAAATGCTGCCCTCTTATTTACAATGTCTCCAGAAGGTGAGAACAAGCATATGCAAGGCACTTTTGTAGCTGGCACCGTGAGGTATTTGTGTCAGATATGCTAAATATTTGTATACCCCTTCATGATTCAACCAGCCTCCCAGAGGACATGCTTCCATGCTGATGACTCTCGGTTTAAAAAAAAAAGGGTTAATTAAATTTGTGACTGAACTCCTTGGGGGAGAATTGTATGTGTCCTGCTCTGTTTTACTCACAGTATGTCAGCTATTAAAAAATAATACTATAACATGAGCAGTGTCCACTTCATAATCTGTATTGTAATTGAAATCAATATATTTGAAAACCTAGAAAAACATCCTGAAATAATTCATTTCATTTGGTGTCCGGTTGTTTAACAGTGAGATTAAAACTGCAATTAATCAACAGCCCTGCTCTTTACCATTGTGGGCTTCATCCAGTACTGGTCCTGGGGATGTCACAAGGGCTGCAGCTGTGTGCCGAGAGGCCTGGGGGTTAAGAACCACTGGGCCTAGTTTGACCTTTGATAGAGCTAGGCCTTGTTGCTTCTTCAGAATAATTCTGGTTTGAACGAGAGTAGATTGCTTAGAAAAATATCCAGTCTTGCTTTAAAAATGGCCTGTGATGGAGAATCCACCATGCCCCTTGGTAAATTGTTCCAATGGTCAATTTACCCTTTATGTTAAAAATTTTGGCCTTAGTTCAAGTCTGAGTTTGTCAGAGGGGCTCAGAGAGCTATTGCCTGTGACTGGGGGTCGGGGGGACAGGGGAAATTTCAGATGGTTATTTCTTTCCTCCTTTAGCCCCACATCTCGAACCCAGCTGCCCCTCTACATGACTAGAATTGTCTTCCCTTCCTTGGAGTCCCTTCCATTTAACATAAACCATGTAGGGATTCTTCTTTGGGTGTAAGATGTGATTACCGTTGGCCTTCTTAGGGGTGTGACCAGATTGGAGGTGCAGCTGGCCAATCAGAATGCATTTTTGGAGAATCATGGAAATAACATCTCTAAAATGCATGCAAATGAGTCACGTTAGCTCTTTAGCTAAGAGTCCTGGCATGTTACTACTTTAAAAGTCCATGAGCTTAAGAACTGACTGGGGCTTCGGTAAATGGCCTATTTTGTTTTTCCCATCTTTAACTATTCTGCAATTCCTTCCATACCACTGGTCTTGTCTATAGCAAAGTGCTTCCAAGAAGGCTAACAGTTTCCATAATGCAGCACTGCTAACTGAACTGGGGGAGGGGAAGGATCATGAAATTCCTTCTTGACTTTGCCATCGATCCTCTTATCTCCTGAAGCAAGAGGTTACGTCACTCTTCTCATAGCCTATTTAAACGACGTGTGTTATTGATCCAAAATGATCTAGTTCTTGCCTGAATCCACAGATGAAACCGAATGAATGAAACCGAAATACTATGGTGTGTTTTTTTTCTCCCCCCTTTTCTTTTGCTCTAGATTGAGGACCTACAAGTCAAGCTTCAGCATGCCGAGGCTGACAGGGAACAGCTCCGAGCTGACCTGCTGCATGAGAGGGAGGCTCGGGAACACTTGGAAAAAGTGGTCAAGGAACTTCAGGAACAACTGTGGCCTAAATCAAGCACTCATGCCAGCAGTGAGAACACAGCAAACGACACTGAGAACTAAACAAACACCACGTCATCTAATCCAGATACAGAATGACATATATGCACAGTAAGGGAGGATGTATGGGGTGTGTGTGAACCTGCATGTGTGAGTGGGTGTGTGCTGCTCTGCGCACATCTATAAATACGGACTTTATTATTAGTTGGAGGGCAAATGTTACTCTTTACAACAGAAGCACTGACTTACGCCTCTTTTTTCAATCCATATAGCACAACATCTTACTGTGCCTATAACACACAGAGTGTTTATAAACTAAATACTTTTGAGTCCACTGCAAATTTTCTACTGGCAAACTTCAAGGAAGCATCATCGTCCAACTCAAACCAGAGTCTACGGCAAGCAACCATGGCAGTGCGTTTACGTTGTCCTTGTGCTTGCTGGGACACTTTGAAATTCAAACAAACAAAAAAACCCAACAAACTTTTTGTTATAAGCTATTTAAAATGATGACCTTATACACACTTGGTATTAAAACAATTAATGAGATTTTTTTTTAATAACAAACCTTTAAAAGCAAAACAAAAGAATAAAAAAGAAACCCTTGATGCACAATTTTTAAATGACTTGTTATGGGCTTTGGGATTCTTACTGTAGAAGCCCTATGGTGATGTTGCCATTTCATCAGCAATTTTCCACCCCTTAGGAAGCCATCACAGTTTTAATACTGTCATGTGGTTCTATGAGAATTTCAGAGTGCTTTTCAAAAGTTGATTTTTTTCTTTGTCCAAACGATCCTCATTTTCCTCTGCTAAACCCACGAAGAAAGGAGGATGGAGGGGAGTGCATGTGTGGAGAGAGTGTATGCTCGAGAGAGACAAACCCAGCCTTATTGACTTCAGTGTTTGTAAATCACGCCAAAATCTTTAAAGTTATCTGTCATTAACTGATGTGTTCAAAAGACTCGCTTCATCCACGAACACTTCAGTTTTAGGAAATGAATGGAAGAAGAAATAAAAGCAAGGAAGAAGGTGGATGAACTTAAGTTGGTTGAAAGATAAGCAAAAAAAAAAAAAAGAGAGAGACATGCATTTTGAAGTCATTCTGAAATCTTTACTTCAGCTTTCAGTTTTCCAGAGAACTTGTCTTTGTTACACAATCTTTTCATGAATTCAGTATTGATTTACCTACTCGGCATTGTCTGTCAGGATTACTGTGCCCGAGGAGAGTGCAACACCCGATACTACAGAAAACTAAGAACGATACGTTTGCTGCTGTGAATAAGGCTACATCTTTTATTTTTTTTAAACAACAGAAATTACTTTAATTTTGGGATCCAAGCCGCAGCCCTGGAATAAAAATGCAGCATTACATCACTTTTGTCTTTTTTATTATTATTTTTATTATTATTTTTAAAAGAACTGCACTTTGTTAAAATCTTCCTCTGCATTTTATTCCACAGTTGTAAAGTTTACAGGTTGATTATTCTCGGTTGAACAGTGCTTTAAAGACTTCAGAATATCTGCCCGATTCTCCACAGCCTGGCATCTCGTGTCATCATTCACACCCAAGCAAAGTGAATGCAGACCAGGGATAGAACTACCCAATCAGGATTTTCCATACACGTACACTAGTAGCAGTATTTTACACTCGCTTTATGGTTGTACAAATCAACAAAGTAGAAGGATGTGGAGATTTGGGCTTTCCCCATGTGTATGCAGTGCTTTACTGAACAAGGGAAAACGTAGATTAAAAAAACAAACCCATCTCATAGTGCACCCAAGTTTAAAGGCATAAAGTGAAAATTAGACCTGGGGCTGCTGATGTGCCTTCCAGCTAATTTTTCCTTTCAAGCATCTTGTAAAGGAATTGTTGACTTTTTTTTTTAGCTGTTTAAAAAAAAGATAATCTGTGCATCATTATTAACAAGAAGTTATTCTCTCAGTGAAGCATATTCCTGGTAACTTTTATTTTCTTTTTGGACATTTATGCAAACTGTGTAAGCTTGAAAATTATTTCCCAGTAGACAAAAAGCGGCTGCCAATCCTAAAATTATAGTATTTACTTACCGTGCATTAGAGAGAAATAAAAGATTTTTTAAGTTTTTTAAACAAGAGCTGTTTGCTTGAATCCATTATAATAACCATTGTAACTGTGAGCATTAATGGGAAGTAAAGTTCATATATGTTTTAGGTACAAAGAGAGAAGGTATATGAAAGGAATGAAATTATGGGGACAATGCAGAACTGTGGGGAGCAAAACAAAAATTGTTATACCAAGTAAATTACATGAAATTAAAATTGACCATTTAAACAGGGGATTTTGCCCTTGTGTGTTTGGGATGGTGGAGATCAAATTAAGGTGCAAATCTCCTCTTCTAAAGTGCAATGCAAAAGGAACATTGTTTATGCAGGGGTATTTTTTATGTGGGTTTGGGGTTTTTGTTTTTGGGTTTTTTTTTTTTTTTTGCTTCTTTGTATTTTTCTGCAATTATTAAAAAGATCGTATGCATGGAATTAAAATCTCTGCCATATGTATATTCATTAATGGGCATTATTACTGTCTTATGTAAAGGGTTTGTTATGCAATATGCATAAAACTGTTCTCAGCCTTATGATTTCCACATCTGTATTTTTTCAGTTATTTCTTCAAGGGAAACTAAATAATTTAGCTTTAGCTGAGTGTTGCATATTTTACAAGGTCTCTCATATGTTGTGCTCTATTGCCATGTCAAGAAATTACACATAGAACAAACCTGTTGTTTTTCACCATGCTGGCTTCTTTGAAGCAGATTTTTTTATTATTATTGTTTTGTCTATCCTTTGAACATGTCACTTTTTCCTATGACGTAACAAAAATGTGCAGCATGTTGAAGCCTCTACCTATCTCATCCAGGAAAAACAGTCTTTTCACCTGCAGCACATTCATCGTTATATTTATGCAGCATGTATAATTATACACTGGTATAACTTCTCCTGTGTGTATGAATTCTTTTTCCTCAAAAATGAATGAACTCTGCATTTTTTCAGGGAAGGAAAAAAATTAGATCACAAATAGCTTTATCAAGAAACACCAAGGAAGAACATTCTCCATATTCAAACTGCATGCCACTATGTGTTTTTTAATTTAGATTTTTTTTTTCCACATGATGTGTTACAATACATTTGTTGAGTGCAATCTCTGGACTGCTAGCCTTACTATGCTTCAAATGAACATCAAGCACTAAATAGGATTGCTTTTAAGTTGGAGAAAACAACCTAATTGAAAATCACTTTAAATTATGGTTTAAACCAATGCAGTGAAATAAGGTTAAGAACTGCACCCCAGTAGTGCAAGAAGACTATGGGAACAAACTAACTATACCAGCAACTTGTTCATAGGACAGTTCGGTAAGATGGGATTTGATTTTTTTGTCTTTCCAAAATACATTTTGCCATGAGCAAACAGTAGAATCTTGGCATTGCTAGAGAGCATGTCCTTTTCTTTTTAATTGAGCAATTCTGGGCAGGGATATAAATCAGTGTATTGGGGATATCTGGGTATTGCCAAGACCTAATCACGTGATTCTAGAAAATGTATCTATAATGGTAGTAACACTTGTGAGAGAAACTTTTGTGATGGTTGTTCGCATTGACGGAGTTCTGTGTGTAATTTCTGCGTATGCAACATTGCACTGAAATAAAATAGTTACATCATCCCTCATAGATAGACTTGCTCTTACTTTGACCACAGCTGCATTCCTAGGGTGCCTAGGAATTGTTAGATTGCATCCCCTCCTTTGCATTTGCCATTTAGTTTCCTTTAAGAAGTTAAAAGGGAGAAGAGGTGATTTATACAGGCTATTGACTCTCCCTATAATTAAAAATATATTACCTAGATAATTGTATATTCAGTTTAATTACTCACTGTTTCTATATTGAAAGATGACTTAACGAAGGGAAAAAAACAACAGCAATAACATTCTTATCTATGGAGCAGCTAACTAGTATACATAATACTCTGCTTTTCAAACAGAACTAGCCAATGTAAAAAAATAAAAAAGTAAATTCAACATGTAAATACTTTTTTTTTCATTTTACACTGTTGTATTATAAGTGTATATGGTGTTTACTTTTTCAAAACTCTTTCTTACCTGGTAGTTGTCTTGTTTTATGAGTTGTGTTTTTAACTAAGAAGAATTTTTGCTGTCTGTTAGGAAAAAAAACAAAACAACTTTTGCAAGTTTTCAATGTGGGTTAACTTTCCGTCATCATTTTGCATTTTATTTGTCCTTATTTTCATTGTAAAGTATTTTATTATTAAAAAAAAGTTGATTTCCCCGTGTCAGTTCATGTGTTTTAGAGGGAGGTTTTGTTTTTGAGGGTGTTTTGTTTTGTTTTGTTTTTTTAAAAATCAAGAGAATTCACAGATGACATTTTTTCAATTGAGGAAAAAAATCTATACATTTATAATAGCCAATAGCATTTCAGCACATTTTGTTATCCTGGTCTCTCCTATGCTGCTGCTAATGACAATATTATGACTTACTCTACTATTCTAGAACTATTTTTATGTAATTAATGTATGCTTTCTTGTTTATAAATGCCTGATTTAAAAAAATAAGAAAAAAGCTTGGCATATTTATCTATTTCGCTGTGTACCTTGATAGTCCTTTTACATCCCCTTTTCCACATCCCCTCCCCTGAAACAGATATTGTAAAATAAAGGACTTTATGAGATTATGTATGAAAATAGCTATGCTTATATACCACAGTGACTGAATGTACAGTGTATAGACGCATTACCGAAAATAAAATTGTTTGTCCAGAAAACAATAGATAAGCTATATTCTTTGAATCTCTCAATACCAGATTGCAGCCTAAATTCTCAAGTGTGGCTAAGGCCCCGCTTCTCAAAGGTATGTAGGCACCTAACTCCCATTGGAGAGACTCAGATTGTTAGCTTTAAGGGGCCTAAAATTCAGAAAGGGCTGAGCCAGCCATGGACTGAAAAACAGGCTCCTTTAACATGTTGTGAGTTGGGCACCAAAAACCAGGTGTCATTCTTGATAATTCAGGCCTGTGGGTCTGTTCCCCTCTCACACAGTGTACTGCCACACACTGGTGTTTCAGGAAATGTTTGGTAGCATTTCCGTCTTCTGTCTGGATAATAGTCACCGCATACACTTCCCTGCTCAAAAATATGATCCTTTTTGCCACTCAGAGTACGTCTACACTGCAGAGTTTTTCCGGACTTACGTCCACACTGAAATCACATTCTTTCGAAAAAAAATCGAAAGAACAGAGGGGTTTTTCCGACATTGGTAAACCTCTTTCTACGAGGAAGAAGCCTTTTTCCGAAAGAGCTCTTTCAGAAAAAGGCGTGTGTGGACGGGGAAGAGAGAGTTCTTTTGGAAGAAGAGGAAAAGCACAGGTGCCCTGGTGGTCATTCCGTCCATCGTAATCACAGCTTAAATGTGAGATAGTGTCCACACTGACTGGACGCTATCTTTCAAAAAAGCAGATTGCTTTTTCAATGTGCTTTGGCAGTGTGGACACTCTCTTTCAGAAGAAGTTTTTTCAGACGATCTCTTCCGGAAAAGCTTCTTCTGAAAGAAGCCTGCGGTCTGGACATAGCCTCAGGCTCTCCTTTCATATGGGGCAAATTCCTATGTAGTTAGAGTGAATTTCTACAATGGTAGTGCCAAAGGTCCCAATGACAGTCGAGCCCGTTGTTGTGGAAACACAGGGCAAGATATTCTCCAGCCTGATGAGCACTTACTAAGGCCATGTCTTCACTGAGCGGAAGATCAACGCTGTCATGATTGATTTTCCAGAGTGCCATTTAGCGAGTCTAGTTAAGATCTGCCAAATTGAATTTAGAGGGCCCCTCCATTGGTGTCTGTTTCTTCTGCTCCTGCGAGAAGTAAGGGAAGCTGACAGGAGTTTTTGCTCCCATCAGCCTTCTATTATGAGGATGGTAAGCAAACTTGTATCAAGGTATGTTGAGTCCAGCTATGTAGTTAACATAGCTGGAGTTACGTATCTTGATTCGACCTTTCCTGTTAGTGTAGGCCTGGCCTGAGATGACCGTTCTGTGCCATTAGCTGTGAGTGATGCAAGATTTGGGCTCAGAGTGGCAAAAAATCCCTATTGAATTTAAAGGAAGCAAGATACACAGGAGCAGACCCTTCTATGAACATGATGCCACTCCCCTCCTCCAGTATTAAAGAATCATGCCCAAAACTAAGGTGATGTGGCATCTTGAAAGCAGGACAGGCTGGGATAGGGGACATGAGGCCACTTAGGAAGCTAGAGCATGACTCTTGGAGATAACAAGAGACTGGGTATTAATGTGTTCTCAATAAAAGATGTAGGAGGGATTGAGGGGAAGGGGCATTTACACAGATTGTTCATTACCAAAGGGAATTTTTCTAGTTAAAATTTTCTCCTATCATGCTTATAATAGGGATGTAAAAGTGTAGTCGATTAACCGATAAGCAAATGCTTATAGGTTAATGCTATAGATTACATGCATTCTCTTTCCCTGCCCCCCCCCCCCCACTTGCCAGTAAATTTTTTAGCGGGCTGGCTAGCAGCCTGGCTCAGTTCTGGCTTGCGATGGGTCCAGGACCTACCCCCGCTCCGGGTCTGCATTTAAAGAGTATTAGGAGCTGGACGGGCAGGCAGCCCAACTCAGTTCTGGCTCACGCCAGGTCCAGGAGTTCAGACCACCCCCTAGACAGAGCCTGCTGCCACCTCGCGCCACTGCCTCTTTATCAGAGGCAGCAGCACAGGGTGACAGGCAGCTGGTGCATGAGGGGAGCCGGTTTTTAAACTGGCTCCCCTCGCGGATCAGCTCCTGCCTGGCACCCTTTGCTGCTGTCTCTGATACCGTGGCAGCACTGTGGAGTGGCAGGGTTCTTCTCGGGAGTGAGGCCAGAGCACACTGGCTGCCAGCCCCACCCCCAGGGACTATAGAATAGTCGACTAACTGATAAGAATTCATGAGGTTACTCGACTATTCAATTAACCGATATTTAACATCCCTAGCTTATAATAGGTGACTGGAGAAACGCTGTGAGAACCTTGTTGCCCATAGAACAAACATTTGTCAACACTGGCCTCACAGGCTCCAGCCTGTCACTTGGAGCTTGATTCACTTCCATTGGTAGAGGGCCTGACTTAGGGGACTGTGCATCACCCTTTCATCTAAACGCCTAGAACCATAGAATCAGTTTACCCGCCCACCCCCTGCCTCGTTCTACTGAGGTAGGTAAACGGCATTCCATGTGGTGTGTCTGCTGTGGCCGTGCCACACAACGTGTGACGACGAAAAGTTTGTGTTCATCGTTAAGCCACACACTCTGAGTGTCCTTCATGAAAGCTGGTTTTCTTCCTAGTTCAGCCTGGAACTGCAGTATAGGATAGGCCTCTTTTTTAGCACTAAGGGGCAGCAGCTTGCTCCCCCTAAGTCTATTGAGACACACACACACACACACACACACACACAATACACATCCGTACCACAAATCTGGGCATGCCTGCCCCATGGCTCATAGTGCTGGTGTTTTCACACACCTACCCCATCTTAGCCTCCCTCTGTACCATGTGCATGTTCCTCTATTGCCATCTTTCAAAAGTCCAGGACAACCTTTTAAACCCAGAACCAGGAAGGACCCTTTCGGGCGGAAGCATGCCCAGACGTGGTGGGAAATGAGGTGCTATCTACATTAAGAAATGGCCTTTTAAGAGTGAGATTCTGCGACATGCTGCTCGGCACATGTTGGGTTCCTTCAGTTTTCACGCCCGCAAATGTAACCATCGCATCAGTTTATCCCAGCAACAAACTGGCTCTGGGTGGGGGTGGGGGACATCCAAGCTGCTACAGAGTTTCTGGAACTGTAACTATAATCCCCTTCCCTCACTGGACGAAGACTTCAGTGCCTTCCCCCTGAATGAAGTTCTTGTCTGACATGGCCCAGCTTTCCCACTGCATAATCTCTGCATCCTCCATGACCCCTTTCCCTGGAGATACGGAGGGCGGGTGGGTTCAGGGCTCTGAAAATCACAAGGAGGGAAGCCCGTCGTCTGCCCCCCACCGGGGCTCACAGGGATGTTATGGCTGGACTTGTCAAAGGTGGCCAACAGCCAATGGCACGTTGCTTTGAAAAGCCTCCCCGCCCCCCAAGTGACTTGCCCAACCTCACACCGTGACACCATCGGAGGCTTGCCACAGCCTTGTTGGGAAGGGGAAACTACCATCTCCCCTACTTCCGAATGGCGAGGGGTTTTATTTACTTGCTCTTAAGGACACAGGCTGACCAACGAAGGGCTTGTCGGCCCCAGCTAGGGCCTTGAGGGTGCAAGCTGCCACCCAGGCCCTGAGCTCAGCCAGATGTGTCGCCATGGCAACACCTGGGTTACGCTGCACCCAGACTGTGTAACTCAGCTCTGGCCCACGGTTGTCTGGCTTAGGGCGGGTTTACAAGGTTGGAAGTGGGCAGAAACGGGCACTGCGATCTCGGAAGCCTGCCTGCTGGACACGCAGAGGCTGTGAGAAGTGAGGCAGGCTTAGCCTGAGAAGGCCTTTAGGCACTGACTTGCTGCTGCCGTCAAATGCAGTTAGGCACCAAACGCAGGCACTTTTTAATAGCTGCCACAAGGCACCCAGTTGTCTTCTCGGGCAGCTCAGTGCCTTTCTCAGGCTGGCCCTTGTTCACCTCGGTGAATACAGGTTTATAAATAGTATGACCCAGGTGTATAAATGGTGTGTCCTGCTAGGCAGGCAGTCTTTCCACGCCACCCACCCCAGTCCCACTAGCCCAGATATAAGCATTTAGGCAGCTCATCATAACCAGAAACAGGTATGTGGTGGGTCAGTTGGGTGTGGCGCAGTTTCGTCATTTGTTGTTTAAAAAAAAACCTCCAAACCTCAAATCTGACCAGGGCCCAAACTTGCTTGTTCCTGGCTATCCCCTCAGCTGCTAGCATGGTCACTCAGGCAACTTGGGTTCTATTCACAAGTCTGCTAGTGGCCTCCGGGGTGACCCCGTTCCTCTGTTTCCTTAGCTGTAAAATGGGGCTGAGACTAGTGTAACGTGCTTTGAGATCTGCTGATGAAAAACACTATCTACAACAAGGGCGGGCAATAATTTTTGGGGGACACTTAATGAATTTCGGAATGTGATCACAAATCGGCTCCACCCTGGAAGGGGCGTGGCTTGGGCGGAAGGGGTGAGGTTGGTGACTAGCTCTCTCCCTGCCCCCCATAGTTATCTGGGGCTGGAGGCTTTGAATTAAAAACACAACAAAGCGCTCCCAGCTCCCAGCCCTGCCACTACCACGGTGCCTGGCAGCTGCCCAGGGTTGCTACGGCTATTTAAAGGGCTCGCTGCTCCTGCTGTCTGAACCACTACCTGGAAATTCAGTAGCGGCCAGATGCAGGCCGGATCGAAGTGTTAGGCGGGCTGGAGCTGGCCCCTGGGCTGCATTGTGTCACGCACGCGCACGCACACACACTCTCTCTCTCTCTCTCTCTCTCTCTCTCTTCATCCTTTCACTAGGGTCTCTTACTTGCATTCCCATTAGTAATTGCTTTCTAGCTTCTGTAGGTGGAAGGGGTATCAAACTCTCTTTCATCTCAGAGGCAGACTCAGATTTATTGCTGGGTTTGGTCTCTTGAAGCATACTAAAAATCTGCATGCACGGTCTTGTATGTTCTACGACACACACAGACAGAGACACCATGGGGTTAAGGGTTATCGCAGGGGGCCTTCTCCGCATCGTATCCCAGCCAGCTTAGCAACAGGCCTCTACAGGCACCATGCAGCATAAACAATTGTTTTGTACCCCCACTGGCTGAGCCTGTGACTGCACAAAATACAGTGGAAACACACTCACACACAATTCCATTCACAGGGAAATTGCAGCTAAAGCCAGTGAGTTTTCTGTTGAAAAGTGAGAAATGTAAATATATATAAAAATTAATACCCAATTTTTAAAAAATCTAAAGCAAGAGAAAAGGGAAAAGGCAGAAAGAAGAGGCTGGAAACTTATGGTAAAGTAATTTGTGGCAACTCTTCTTATGGTGTTTCTGAGAAATGGCAGCAGAATTTCCACATTTCTTAGCTTGCCCTTGTGAAACAGTGGAAAAGCCAGACACGGATCAGCAGGGTGAGTTTGAAGTTTGTGGCTTTTGTTTTATTTTTATTCTACCTGCTATTTCTGACTCAGCCTTTGGTTGGTTTGTTCCCTTTCCCTGCCTCCACATCCTGGCAGGTAGCAGTGGGCATAACTTCTCATGACCCAGTTGAAGAAAATTGCCATGCCCCAACATAATCTGAATGGAATGTGGACTCCAGGGTGGGGCTGAGGATGAGAGCTTTGGAGTATAGGAGGGGGCTCTGGCATTGGGGGGGCAGGGCTGGGGCAGGAGGGACTTATCTTGAACCTGGTCAGCGGTACAGCGGGGATGCTATAGCAGCTTCCTGCCTCTCCTAGCACCACAGACCATGCTGCTCCCAGAAGTAGCCAGTAGCAGGTTCCCAGCCAAAACCGCTTTTAGTTCATAAAGTTAAATCTGCAGACACTTCCCCTTCAAAGAACTGAAATAGATTAACCCACAGATGCTTCCAAAGGCCAGAACACAGACAGGTTCAAAACCTCCATGTCCAATGACAACGTGGATTAAGGTTCTGCCTGCAAACACACACGGGCTGACGTACATACCTGAATAGGCCCACAGCCTTCAAGTTAAGAGTGTGCGTGGAACTGGTGCCTCAGAGGCCTGAAAATGCAGCTTCCAAATTAAGGACAAAACAAAAATAACTCAATGAAATGAGGTTTTCGTCCCTCTCCATTCACAATGGACTGGACCCTTCATCAGTGTGTCTACATACACCATGCCACATCTGAGGCCCTTCACTTGTTTCCCTGCTCTGCTCTTACAGCGGCAGATTCACCTACGGGTCCTTTCATCTACCTGCTTTTTAAGACTATTGGAAGCCAAAATTAAAATATAAAATACCCATGTTAGCTGCCCTGTATTGAAAATGGACTTTTCCAGTCAAGTACGCAAATGTCAAGCCTTCCCCCATTCCCCCACTAGCTTAGCTAAAACCTCGGTTTTGCTTGCGCTAAAATCCCAAGGAGTAGGTCGGTGGAAACAGAGTTGCCAGTTCTCTTCAGGACGCCTGGCTGGGTTTTCAACAGTATACCAGGGTGCCTTGGTCTTGGAACTTTTTTCGAAAAAAAATTTTTTTTTTAAAACACGCAATAACTGGTCCCAGCTTGTGGGGTGGAGTCATCACTTTCCCTGCCCCTGAAAATTGTCACCAGCGCATTTCCTTACCATGCAATTCTACCTGTCTTTCGGTGTGCAATATGGGGAGCCCATCCTGGCCTCATTTACTCTGCTGCAAATTCAGACTTACTCCACCGAAATTAGCCTAGATTTATACTAGCATCGCTGACAGCAAAATACGGTTTGCACCAGGAGGTCTACCAACAAACTTTTGGCTGGCCTGACTCTGGCTGGGGGGGGGGCCAACTCTGCCCATTTCCCCTAAAATACTTACTTAACATTAACAAGTAGATAGCTGCAGATCCAGGTCCAGCTTAGTTGGGTTTATGCTATTTAGGTCCAGTAAAGAATAGCGACAACTGTACATTATTTTTGACGATTGAGTCTGCAACAAAAAAATGCTAACTAAATAAAATACACTAAGAGGCTTTGAATGTCTTGCTTTTTTGTTTTTAGCCTTGCTAGCTAGTAAGTCTGCTACTGTGAAAAGTGACAGTTGTATATTTGTTAATATCACTTCTCACAGCAGACTTGCGAGCTAGCTGGGAGGCTGTGACAAATAATATTAATTTCACAGCGTACTTTCTCAGCCCTGGCAAGCTGGGAGACAAATTAATCCCTGGCTGGGGAGGGAGCCCAGGGGGATAGATGGGAGGCAGTAGGTGTCAGTAGAGCTGAAGCCCGCAACGGGAGCCTGAAGCCCCATGCCTGGGGGCTGGAGTCTGCCTGCCCCCTACCACCCCAGGGATGAAGCCTGAAGCCCTAGCCCCATCATCCCCAGGAAGGTGGGGAATTCATGCTGCCTGCCTGCTCCTACCGCTGCAGAAGGGGACAGGAACCAGGCCCTGCTGGCAGCCCTGCGGGAAGGGACTCTGCTTACCCCCTCCCCCTCATCAATGCTTCGGACTCTATGAGGGCAAGAAAAGCCCCGGGTGTCTGCATTTGAGATGTGCTAGTTTAGGATTAATTGCCAGTGGGTTAACTGGCACAACATGAGCCAAAGAGGCTGGGCCTGGCGTCCGCACTCCGAGATGGCTCCCTTTGAAGTCATCTGGGCCTTTGGTCTGCGTGAAAAGGGTGGGAGCAGGCCAAAGTTCTCTCTGCCCATATAAACAACTCCAGGCTGGCTGCACATCTACGGTGCCGGAGCAGAGTAGTTTGGGCTGCAGTGGCCTCCCTGGCTGGAGCACGGAGCGTGAGGTGTTTGGCTGCAGGAAATGCATGCACACAAACCCCGCGATGCCCGCTTGGGGTGCAAGAGAGACCCAGCTCGTCTGCGGGTTTAAAGCAGTCAGAATTGGGCCCTGCTCTTTCTGGAGTCTGCTAAGGCTAACCTGGCAGCCAGAGATTGGCCCACCGTACGGAAATCTCCACGGGCTGTATCTGTGCGGCGTCGCGCTTGCCAGCCCTACAGGCCACTTTATACTTGGCTCGTTCCTGCTCAGCTTTCCCAAATGTATCTGGCTACACTTTATTCCGGGAGCCTTTATTAAACTGACCTAGATTGCAGTCACATCCACGGAGCAAAAAGACTGTGTTTTTCATTTGCCTCCCCCGCCATCCTAAGCATAAATCTTTCGGAAGTGAGGTGCGTATTTGATGCATATGACAGATGTCCCCTAAGCTCCGGAGGGTTTTTGAGCTGTAGGTAAGTTTTGGCAGGCACCTGGAAGCAACCCAACTGTCTACAAGCTCTGATGCTAACTTGCTTGGAAGCAGTATCAGAACAGCACAGAAAAAAATATTCATGCCTCTAAGTTGCCAGTCGTATCTCTATATCGTGGACGCCAATTTCATTTGATGCCCTGGGCAAGGATGTCAAAAAAGGCTCGTGATTCTGCATCCACAACTGGAGACAGTCACAAGAGTTTGATTTTTCAAAGAGCAGTTGCTGGGCACTGCAAGAAAAACAGGTCCCTTTAAGTAGTCACATTTGTGTAGTAGATTTTATAGTCCTTTTCCTAGCTACAATATGTGCAGGGCTCACTACTTATTATATTACTTCAAAACTTTCATTTGTGCAGAAAACCCAGGAGCAGGAAAACTGTTCTGCTAAAATACCAGACAAACAAAGGCCACGTGTATACTTGCGTGCTGGAGATTGATCTTCTGGTGTTTGATTTAGTGGGTCTAGTTAAGACATGCTAAATTGAATGCTGAGGACACCTCCAGTTGGTACTGGTACTCTTTGCAGTTGTGAGAAGTAAGGAAATCTGACAGGAGTGTTTGTGTAATCCACACACCTAGGCTACATCTACACTGCAGAGTTTTTGCGCAAAAACAACCATTTTTGCGCAAAAACTTGTGGCGCGTCCACACTGCAAGCGCGTTCTTGCGCAAGAAAAAGTACAGTAAATCGTAAGAACACCGGGCTTTTTGCGCAAGAGTCCTTCCTCTTTCTACGAGGAATAAGCCCTCTTGTGCAAGAGCTCTTGCGCAAAAAGGCATGTGTGGATGGGGAACAGGGGTTGCTTGCGCAAGAAACACCTATGGCTAAAATAGCCATCAGAGCTTTCTTGCACAAGAGAGCATCTACAATGCCATAGATGCGCTTGTGCAAAAGCACATCTCTTGCGCAAAAGCACATGGCAGTATGGATGTGCTCTTGCACAAGAACTTTTCTCTTGCGCTAAGTGTCACTACAGGGGACAGTGAATCACACTAGGGTTAGCCCTAGTGTGGTTCACTGTCCCCTGTAGTGGCACTTAGATCACGTATAGCAAGAGATAAGAACAGGGTGCTCTGTAGCCTAAACTGAGAACCAGCTGGCTTTAGAGCTCAAGTTGTAGTGACTCCTGCACTAAATTACAAAGGTCCCAAGCTCAAATCTGCCCAGTAGTGTTTACAAGTGGGGGGCCTGTTCAGGATCTCACCTGGGTCTCTGAAGCTCCTGATGTGCTTCATCAGCTAGGGGAAGTATGTAACCCACACACCTAGGCTATGTCTACACCGGCGGGTTTTTGAGCAAGAACATCTTGAGCAAGCATTCTTGTGCAAGAACTCTTGCACAAGAACACATCCACACTGCCATGTGCTTTTGTGCAAAAGCATCCATGGCAGTGTGGACGCTCTCTTGCGCCAGAACGCTCTGATGAACATTTTAGCCATAAGGCTTTCTTGCGCAAGAAACCCCTGACACGTGTCCCACACTGCCCTCTTGCGCAAGAGCTCCTGCTGTCTTCTCGGCAGCAAAACCCAGCATTAGAGCCGCCATTCTGAGCAGTGTGATGGAGAAACCTGTTCTCTACAGCCTGTTTTCTAGAGTCCTTGCGATGCAGCAACAAATATTCAGAAGGGCAGCCAGGAAAAAAAAAAATCATTGCTTCATGCTAACAACTAGAAAACCCACTGGGTGTAACTGAAGTTTGTGAGGGTCATTCTGCCCCATGCAATTATTGTAGTGAAGTGGTCAGCGAGGGATTAACAGGATTGCTCAGTGTAGCCACAGCCTCACTTCACTTTCCTACCTGTATAATTTTCACCTGTAGTGACCACTGAGAATCAGCAGTGCACCTGGCCAGTTCCATCCACGTTGCGGTCCTCCAAAAGCGAAGAACAGGTGCCTCTTCCACCAGGGCAGCATGGTGCTCACCTTTGAATGTGGAACTAATTTTTTTCTTAGCACCACTGGGAATCGTCATCTCATGAAAACAGCACTTCAGGCTGTGCAATCTCATGCTTTGCAAGGTAATAGTACATGCGATTCACCATGCAGCAACCCCAAGACAGCCCCAATGAAATCAGGACCCCAATTGTGCTAGGAGCAGTACAAACAATAGACGGGGGCTGTGCCTGACCCAAACAGCTTACAGTCCAAATAGGCTTGACAAGAAAAGGGCAGGAGGGGAAACAGAGGCAGAGAGGTGAGGTGACTTGGCACAAGGTCACCTGGCTGGTCAATGGGGGAGCCAGGAATACACCCCAGGTTTCCTATGTGCCAATGTCAAAGTCCTGGCTCCTACCCACTAGATCGATGCTATTCAGACACTGCTCGATGCACTGCCCTTGAGGGATTTGGGGGCGGGGGCAGTTCAAGGGTGACACGCTACAAGACAATGTCTTCATACTCCTGAGATATCATTCAAGAAACTGACGAGCAGCCCTCAACCCCCTGGATTATCTCCTGCTAGACGTCAGTTCTGTCTCGCATGGTATCACGCAGCTCTGTCTGACAACCCGTATGCCTACAGTCATCCCTTTGGCTTGCAGCGCAGCACCCATCCTAGCAGCATCGTACCAGCTTGCCAAAACTAGCCATGCAGCTGCAGAGGCACCGTGGTACCACAAGATACCCTACTACAGTCCTGCCTGGGGCCCTGGCTATGTAGGCGACTGGCTAGCCTACGCCGTTAACACGGCTACTCTGCTTGTAGGCCCTGCTCTTCACTAGCCCACCAGGCCGTTATTCAACACAGGGCAGCCTTGTGACTTTTTACACACATCTGGGAGACTGGGCCTGAGGCTGCTTTGTGTGCTCTGCATTGTGCGTCAGGGCGTGTGCGCCTCACACCAGCCCCACTCAGACAAACCACCAGGAACAGGCATTGTTCTGTAAAGAGCATAAAACAGGATTCCAGCCCAGCAGCCTCCTCTGTGCTTGCAGCCGCTGGGTTCCCCAAACAGTCCGTGCTGGGGGGGCAGGGTAGATCCTGGCAGGAACCAGGAAGTTCTCCCAGCATGTCATAGTTTGTTGTCCACAACTTGTAGGTCTCAGGGCTACTCCTGAAGTCCAGTGGACCTTGGGCTACACAAGTGACCCTACTACAGTCCTGCATGGGACCCTGGCCATGTAGCTGACTGGCTAGCCTACACCTTTAGCACTGCTAGTTTAGCAAGCTGGCTTGAGCAAAGGTAGTTAGGATCTGTCCACACATGCCACAACCCTGACTGCAGCACAGACATACCTAAGGCAGTGGTTCCCTTAGGGTATAAACCTTCTTTATAGCATGGCCGGCAAACCCATTCACAAACTTTTAGGAGTCCAGCAACATATTTGCATATTTGTATATTCATAAAGCAGATTATGAATATGCAAATATGCAAATAAAATGTTGCTGGTCCGCCAAAAGCCCTAGCCCCCCCAGTGCTAAGTCCGCACCCCAGATGCTCCAGTGCCCCCCAGTGTTAGCCCCCTGCCTCTTAGAGCCCCCACCCACCCCTTAGGGCTCTCCAGTACTATCTCCACCCCCCCAGAGTCCACCAGTATTAGCTTCACCACCAGTGCCAGCCCCTCCCCTCTTAGAGCCCTCCCCACCCCCCAGAGCTCTCAGTGCCTACCCTGCCCTCCTCACCTAAGCCCTGCGCTGCCTGCTTGCCCGGGGCATGGCATCTCTAAGGCTGCCATGCTGGTCTCCGTGGCCTTCCCACTGCGCAGCAAACCACTCTTCCACCCCGGGAGGAGACCCCGCTGCTGCCCAGACTGAGAGGCAAGGCAGGATATGCCTCTCCCAACAGCTGCAGTGGGAGGGGAGGTGCTGGGAGGTGTACCCCAGCCCCCAGCGTCGCTGCGGCCTAGCAGCGAGCGGTTCTGGGTCACGGACCAGCAGTTAGGAACCACTGCCTTAAGGTACGGGGCGCTATGTATGAACTCGGGACAAGCTGGGTTCTTCTCTCGGTTACACTAGGGTATGTTTGGTGAATACTCCATGGTCAGGATCTACCTAGCTGGCTGATATGGAGTTATCCTGAATCTGCACCCGTCTGAGCGGAAACAAAATTTGGCCCTGAAACAAAATGAATATGAAGAACTAGATGTTTTATTGCTTAAACCCACCCCCCCTATGACTGATTATCATGGCTTGCCCTAGGGCTGGAAAACCCCAGTCAGGATCGGAACCCCAGTGGTCTAGGTACTGTACAAATGCAAGTGCAGGTTGCTTGTCTTGGGCTGCTCCGTGTCTTCTGTAAAATCTGGGAAGGATTCTGCCACAACTTCCTCTGCTTCAGATAGTCCCAAATCCTGGGTAGGACCAAGGAGAGGAATCTTTTTTGGCCCCTTCAATCTGAGACGCCATACAGGTCAGAGGGCGACCGCGCAGGCACTTTTTAAGCTGCTGGTTCCAAGCCGTGGGCGAAGCCCTGATTAAAATGACTGACAGCACAGTGGACGGCAACAGCTGTGCAATCAAACAGTGATGCCAACTTATTACTATGGCTAGACCCTAGCGTGATACATTTTCATCTTCAGGGTCATCCCCACAGCCACACCTGCATGGGCAGAGCACTGTGCCTATAGGGGAAAAAGTCCCCAAAGAGCCCTTCTTACAGGCCCAGGCATCCAAACCACATTTTTTTCCCCAACACCCATGTACATCTGCTGCAAGGATATTAAAAGAAATACATTTTGGAACATCTGCAGGGAAGGGATAAAACTTGCCGAAGATGATAGAAAGCGGGGAAGCAGTAAAAACCCAGGAGTGTCAGAGTTAATGATGATATGTGAGTAATCCAGTTAAAAAGGCGCTGTCAGTGGGAAGGGAGCGCAAATATAATAAAACACAGCTGTGTGACGTACACTCCAGTGGAATTTTTATTAGATGGTTTATGTGCACTCTAAGTATACCTGACTGCAATGCAAATTCCCACAGACTTGCATTTGGGAGGAAAAATGTTTCCATGGGTCCCTGGATTTAACTGAGCTAGTCCAATTGTTCTGGGCAGCATGGAAGTTTTGTTTGGCTGGTAGAGCATCAGGTTTGTTTATGCGTGCGTTTTCTGTTGAGTCCGCGCTGATCTGGGGCCTTGGGGACGTCGCTCTTCCTTCTGAGTGTTCCCCGGAGCCCACCCCTGCCATAGTGCCTCCCAGTGTCTCTCCTAATCCCTACAGGTCTGCCCAAATTGTGGAATGAAGGCAAAACCTGGAGGGGAGCGGGGGAGAAGGAAAATGGGAGAGGGGTTGCTATGCCACGCGGATGAAAAACAAACATCTGCAACGACCGCCCCCCAGTTAGAGGAACCAAAGGCGTCTCACATGATTTGTCCCATATTCTGCTTTGTTATTCCTGAAACCAAACAAGAAGGGAGACTGTTGACTGTGCTGGGAGAACATGTAGGTCATTCTTGTGTACAATCTTCAATTCTGCTAACAGTCATCCCACTAACAGTCACCAGCAGGGTTCAAACTCAGGACCTTCAGCATCAATGTCAACTAACAAGGTGATGCATTTAAGCTAGCAGCAGCAGTGGTGTGTTAATCTTTGCACAACCCAGGCCCTGGAGTGTGACCTGCTGCTCTAGCATGGGTGCAGCTGCAAGGCTGATGGGCCCACACTTTGTATTTTAAGCCAGCTCACACTTGTACAAGTGCCTTGTCTAGAACAGGGGCTCTCAATCGGGGTCCAGGGCCACAAAGCAGGTTTCAAGATGTCCACCACGCAGGGCTGGCATTAGCCTTGCCTGGGGCCCACAGCAAAAGCCAGAGTCCCTCCACCTGGAGCTGAAGCCAAAGCCTAAGCAGCTTAGCGGGAGCCCCCGTGGCCCTGAGCAATTGCCCTGCTTGCTACCCGCTGATGCGTGCCCTGGCTTTCCTATGCAGAGATGCTATTGATGTGGCACAGGTGCGCCGTGGAGCTGTCATATCGGGTTGGGAGAGCCTCGGGAAGCGAGAGGTTGAGAACTCCTCCTCCTGCTGCTTGTCAGGCCCTGCCTTTTGGACTTCTTTCACTGACGGAGCAGGCAGCACCCTCTGACAGGCATCTCCTGAGGTGACCTGGTGGTCTTTTCAGCACTGATTCCAGAATCAGCAGGGGAATGTGTCATTTTATAGACGGCCGCTTTACTAAGCGCTCATAAATACCATGGCTTATCTACCGCCTGGATCTTGCCCGCACTTCGTAAGAGAATTAGTCTCCTACCGACAGAAAATTAGGATTTAATTACAGCCCCAACCAGCCCTTGACATAAATAGGGTAGGTGGGGGAGGTAGCAATGAAACGGAACCACCAGCGGCTGCACCGAGAGCTGGGGTTTCCCTGCACACAGATTCCGTGGTGACACGCATCATGCGACCGCTCTGACGCAGACAGATCCACGCACCACCCGCTTCTACCAAACTGCAGACTGGATGGCACCCAATGGTCAGCATTTCAAAAAAAGTCGCAGTGCGGCAGGAGGCTGAATCTCACTGACTTGCAAAGGGCCTCAAGCCAGCTCGGACACATTGTTTGGGTATTTGTGCACCTGCTTACTTTCCCCTCTGGATGAAAGAGAATTTCAAGGGGCGGAGGGGAGAGGTAAAACAGGGCAGTGCTCCACACAAGCCCCCACTAGTATAACAACAACAGGCCGAACCAAACCTGGCACCACTGGAGCATAGTGCATAAGCCACAACCATGTGCGCTACAAGCCAGCCAGCTCCTAGCAAAGGCTGTAGAGCAAACTCATTCTTTCTCTCTGTAAGTGGGCTAAGTGTCACTGCATGGGACAGGGAACCACACCCAGTAGGTGGGGAGGTTACACTACCACAGCCTGAAAGGGCACACACTGAGCAATGGGTCTGCGCACCGAGTTCAGAGGTCCTGGACAAAATTCCAGCCCAGTGGTGAGTCTTAGGTGGTCCTGGTTATCTCTTGCACGAGTAAATTTGCCCCAGCAAACCTGTCTGGGGCCCTCTTCTGCAAAGGCCACAGACCACAGCTCCCCACTTACGTAGCTACAACCTCCCTCCTCCATCCCAAAGTGGTCACAAGCCCCAGTACTCTCAGCCCCATGCAGCTCTGGGCAGCAGCGATGCTGGGGCCCGCTCCAGTTTGTGCGTCTCGGACGATCCCTCCCTGGCACAGTGATGCCCCTGGCTCCTCTCCTGGCATGTGCCCCCCGGGGTTTGGGCAGGTTCTTGGTTGCTTCACTCTGCCAGGGCCTGCTGGCTGCAGCCCTTCTGTCTGGAGCTCCTGACACCCCCCAAGTTGCCCTCCCCTCTCTCTCTGCCTCCCTCCCACACAGCATGTCCTCTCCCTAGAAGAAATCGGCACTCCCCACCCCCCTGTCAGGAAAAAGATTTAAAGGGACCACATTCACTAAGCCCCAAAGAGGTGACACAAGGAACAAAAAAAATCACTTATAGCTATGCTTTTGGGCCCCCCCCCCCCGCAACACGTGTAGATGCAACCATGTCAAAAGTAGAGTGCTTCTGTTGACACAGCAACCGTGGGTCAGGGAGGCACTGAACTCCGGCTTCCAGGCCTGCTGACACACAGGTGGGGAGAGCCCAAGGGGCTGGGCAATTCAAAGGGGTCGGGGGCACCTCAGTGATGCTGCAGCTGCTGCAGCAACAGTGGCAGCTGTAGCCCCGGGCCCTTTAAATTGCTGCTGGAGCACTGTGCAGAGCGCTCCATGAGGCTCTGAGCACTGGGAGAGGGGAGATATGGCGCAGAGGGCTGGCTGTCCTGGCCCCGCCCCTTCCGCCTGAGGCGCCACCCCTTCCAGGAGCACCGCGTTGGCTCTTCCTACCCCATGCCTTGCCCAGGGGTCCGCGGAGGCTGTCAGCCCCCCCACCTGCTTCTATCGGCATAGGCTGGTCTATAGTAGGGGGTTACACTGCCATAAGCTCAGTCGTGCAGACATGGCCTAACATGCTGTCAACACGCATGTAGCGTGGATGTACGCTACTGGTGTAACTCTTTGTGCGCTCAGGGGGGTTGGCAGCAAAGCTCTTGCCATCAGGGACCGGCCCTCAGAGTCTGCCGCATGAATATTGCCGGTGTCACTCTCATGCATTTGAATGTGTCACCCCTCCTGTTCCCATCGCCACACTGTGGGCCAGTAACCCAACAAAACTACTAAACCATCCCCCCAGAGGTGGGGAACCTGTTTTGGGTCTGGGGCCACTGACCCACAGAAAAATCAGTTGGGGGCTGGATACAAGTGAGAAGCAAAAAAAACCCCTAAATGATCCCCTCACTCACACGGCCCCTAACCAGGAAGGAGAAAGACACTCCTCACATTCCCCTTGCACACTCAAGCCTAGGGGGCCCAGGCTAGTAGATTTTGTGCCCCCCCCAGGGGCCAAAAATAAGGGGTTCAGCATGTGGGTAGGGGCTGCTGGGAAGCAGCCATGGGATGCGAGGTCTGGGCAGGAGGTGGGGTGCAGGAGTGGAGTGGGGGTTTGGGTGTGGGGTGCAGGAGGGCCAGGGATTGGGAGGTGGTCTGGGTGGGAGATGGCGTGCAGAAGCGAAGTGGAGGGCTGAGAAGAGAGGGGGTTCAGGAGTGGGCTGGGGGTGCAGGGTTTGGGGCAGGAGGTGGGGTGCAGAAGCAAAGTGGAGGGCTGAGAAGAGAGGGGGTGCAGGAGTGGGCTGGGGTGCAGGCTATGGGCAGGAGGTGGGGTGCAGAAGCGAAGTGGAGGGCTGAGAAGAGAGGGGGTTCAGGAGTGGGCTGGGGGTGCAGGGTTTGGGGCAGGAGGTGGGGTGCAGAAGCAAAGTGGAGGGCTGAGAAGAGAGGGGGTGCAGGAGTGGGCTGGGGTGCAGGCTATGGGCAGGAGGTGGGGTGCAGAAGCGAAGTGGAGATCTGAGGGGAGAGGGGGTGCAGGAATGGACAGGGAGCGTGGGGTCTGAGCAATGGAGGGGGGCGCTTAGCTTGTGCAGCTCCTTGGGAACACACATAGCTCCGTGTCCCCTGCCACTCCCAGGCTCCATCCCCTGCTGCTCCTATTGGCTGCGATGACAGCCAATCGGAGCGGCAAGGGAATGACCTCTGGGCAGAACTTTGCTGTGATGCCATTTCCCCAGCTGGGAGGAGGGGGAGTGGCAGCACGTGGAGCCACTTCCTCCCCATGCCAGGCAGAGCTGGTGGGTCGGAGCCAGTCCCGGTTTCCCTGACTCCAGCCTGTGGGGCTCGGGGCTCCCCCACATCAGGGAGCTGGAGCTGGTGCTCAAGACCAGGGACCACAAGGCTGGGGTGCCAGTGCTGGTTCCCTGATGCTGGAAGGGGGCCCGAGACTCGGGGGCCTCCCCCAGGCTGTAGTTTTCCCAGCCCTGCTTTACACTCCCAAAAGATTGCGGGAGCTGGTGCATGGCGAGGTGACGTTATGCTCCAATAATAACGATCTAGTGCATGGGTTCCCAAACCAGGGTGTGTGAAGAAATACCGGGGGGGGGGGCACGAGGCGACCCAGCCTCCCCCCCCCTCCCCCATCAAGTTTTGCTGCCCCGCTCAGTTCCTTTTTTTTTTTCTCAATAAGTTTTGCTGCTTTTTTTTTTGTCAGGAGGGCATGAGGGTTTTTTCAAAAATCAAGAAGGGGGGGGGGTGATGCTGAAAAGTTTGGGACCCACTGATCTAGCGGGACTGAAGAAAGGGAGCCTGCCCTCTGGAACCAAGACCTCGAGATGGATGATTAGAACAGACCCAGATCCTGCTTTCCTTTCACTCAAGGAATGCAAAGGTAGGGTCAATGTACAGGTAACCTGCCTCTCTGGTCAGCCGCATGCTCTTCACGCGCATTCATCCAGCTCTGACTTTCACAGTGCGAAAAGCAGGGATCCCACGCAGCTTCGTTGAATCCGGCAGACAATTCTGGTGAAAGGCATTGATTTTCCCCCCCTCTTCTCCTCCAGCCATTTCCCCAGACAAGAGGCCTGTGGCTAGGTCCCTGCTGGTGACGGATGCCCTATAATTGCTTCCAGTGGATTATCACCCAGACATCTAGCAGGCATTGACAGTGCGGCAGCTGTAGTCAGATACAATGTCTGGCCAAGTGCAGGGACTCAGAGGAAGAGGTGGAGACAGCTGTTTCCGTTGCTTCTACTTTGTCTCCCAGTTCTTTTTTTAATTCTAACTTAACATTTATTTATAAAATGGGCTTTTTATTTATTTTGCAGGAGCATCCAGAGGCCTCCGCTCAGAACAGGGCCCAGGGGTGCTGGGTGGTTGTCCAAACCCGAGGGAAGAGTATGTCTCTACTCGATGGAATTTGGAGCCTCCAGGTGATATCTGAAGACAAATAATAGTAATTTACACATGTGCAGAGCACAAAGGAGAGGTAAAATACTGCCTTGCTGAGATGGTAGCATTTTACACCCATTTTGCGGAGGGGTAAGTAGCTGCGCACAGAGCCAGAGAATCAGACCCACAGAGTTTAAAACCGCCACGATTCCTGGCAACAGCAAAAGACGGCTTTCTCACACAATTCCCCAAAGGACAGCTCCTCCTACCCACCTCCTCAGGATGATGATTAAACCAAGAGCTTGCCCAGTGCAAGATTTACATCCAGGTTACTTCTGCCACTGGTTACCAAGGCCAGGTCTCCACTAAAAGGGAACATGGAATTAAGATACACAACTCTAGCCGTGTGAATTATGTAGCTGGAGTCAATGTACCTTGTTTCGAGTTTCCCTGCTGCCCCCACAGCAGGAGGCCAACGGGAGCAGGTTTTGAAGCTGCAGCAGCAGGGAGAGAGCTTGTGGCACATAGCAGGCCCTGTTCGCATGCCACGCATGCCACGCAGCAGGACCTTCATGCCACGCAGCAGGACCCTGCACAGCCTTCCCTGCTGCCATGGCTGAGCCCACTGCTTCGGCCGAGCAGCCCACAGCTGCCAGCACTGCCTCTGGGCAGCTCCCAAGCCCCTGCCTGGGGCTGAAAGAGGAGGGCACCATCCTGGTCTGGTGCGGAGATTCTGGATCTCCTTGAGATCTGGGGGGAGGAGGAAAACCAGTGGGCTCTCTGCACCAAATGCGGGAATGCAGACATTTATGGCCAGATGGCCGAAAGCCTGGGCCACAAGGGCCACATGTGCACCCAGGAACAAGTGCTCATGAAGGGCCAAGAACTGTGCCAGGCCAGGGAGTACAGCTCCCACTCAGGGGGGCACCCCAGACCTGCCTCTATTATGGGCAGCTCCATTGCATCCTGGGAGGGGAGGCAGTCCCATCCCCCCTTGTCGTGGATTCAGGGCTGGAGACGCTGATCATGAGCCACCCGGAGGGCCTGGCTGGGCACGAGGAGGAGGAGGAGGAGGCCAGCGTGGACATGATGCCCACCAGCCAGGAGGCCATCCTGGCCCTGGAGCCAGAAACCCCCCCACACCAGGAGATTGGCCAAGGATCAGATGATGGCGGGGAAGGCCCATCAGGTGAGTTCCATCACTTTCCCTAGACACACACGGGGGAGGCGGCGGGTGGCAAGGGGCTGCAAGCTCCTTGCTCAGCCATCTCGGTCTAGGGATCGCATGCAGCAGCCCATGCACGTGGGTGCACACGGAACACCAGTCCACAGCACATGGCCCCAGGAGCCTGTCATAGAGAAAATGTGCACTCCTACTCACAGGGGTTCTGGAGAGGCCCACCTTACGCCTGCCTGACACCTTCCCACCACAAGTCACCACTGAGGAGGGTGCGGTCATTGGACACACACAGCAGTGCCGCACACACCACATGGTCCTGCCTGCACTCCCAGGGCAGCATCCACGCCTGGGCAATTGCGGTGAGGTGGAGGACACTGAGGCCCTGCATGGGAACCTGCCAGGCGGAAGGACGTGGAGGGGACCCCCCAGCAGCACCCTGCCTGTGCAGAAACACCTGGCAGGAGCTGCTGCAGTGGGGCTGGGCCATCTGTGCAGCTCTCACTGTCACGCTCAACCACCTGGTGGTCACTCCTGCTACTGCGCCCACCCCAGCTCCTGACCTTCTAGCTTGTCCCCTGAGCCTCCCTGGGGCCACCGAGGGCCCTGCACCTGGGGCAGGTGCCACTCCCAGCCCCACCCCTGAGCCTCTCCTCCCCCTTCCACCTCCCTCCTCTCTCTCCCAGGTTCTTTCCCCAGTCTCTCCCCAGTTACATTTACCCCAATAAAAAAAACAGAGCTTATTGTTCCAAAACAAAAAGTGTGGTTTATTGTCTGTGCAGGGGAGGGGTGGGGGAGGAAAGGCAAAGAGGGTCAATGCACAGGCCCAGGGGGAGTGTCACTGGGGTCCTTTTGTGAAACTCTCCTTCAGAGCCTCTCGGATACACACCACCTCTGATGAGCCTGCCAGATAGCAGCCCGTCCTGCTGAAACCTGTCGGCTTCTGCCCCCCACCCTGGCAGGAACGTCTCCCCTTTGTTTTCACAAACATTGTGGAGGACACAACAGGCTGCCACCATTTGGGGGACGTTCCACTCGCTGACGTCCAGGCAGGTGAAGAGGCAGTGGAACCTCCCCTTCATATGGTTGAAGGTGCCATCCACAACCATGTGGGCCCTGCTGAGCCTGGCATTAAAACGTTCCTTGGTGGGGGTGTCCAGGTGTCCAGTGTAGGGCTTCATTAGTCAGGGGAACAGAGGGTAGGTTGCGTCCCCTACAATGCACATTGGCATGTCCACGTTCGCAGCCCCGATGGTGCGGCTGGGGAAAAAAGTGCTGGTGTGCAGCTTCTGGAAGAGGCTGGAGTTTCGGAAGACGTGGGCGTCGTGCACCTTTCCCGCCCACCCGACATAGATGTCAGTGAAGCGGCCTTGGTGGTCCACGAGGGCCTGCAGCACCGCGGAAAAGTACCCCTTCCGGTTGGTGTATCTAGATGCCTGGTGGTTGGGGACCTGGATGGGGTTGGGGGGGGTGCCATCAATGTCCCCCCCCCGCAGCTGGGGAAGCCCATGGCGGCAAAGCTGGTGATGCTGGGGTCCATGTCGCCCAGGATGATGAGCCTGTGATGATGGCCCACACCACCTGTAGAAGGAGACACGCAGAGACTCACAGGGTTGCCAGGGTCCTTGGGAGTTCCCCGAGCCCAATCTCCCCCCCGCCACGTACACCAGGAGCAACCCCAACTTGCCCCATCCCCCAACAGCGCTTTGTGAGGGTGGACTGAAAAACCTTCCAGGGAGGGAGCTTCCATTGCCCCTCCGCCCCCTTGGCTAGGGAACCCCATTCCAGCAATTCACCACCCTCCTGGGACAATAGCCCGAGAGCGCCAGACCTGCATGTCCCCGACCCCAACAATTGATCTCCCCACACTGAACTGGCTCCCTACGGAACGGTAGCTCTCCAGCATGGCCAGCTTCCAAATAGCAACGGCCACCTGCTTCTAGAGGGGGTTGGCAGGTTTTGTGGGTGTCTGGAGGGCAGGGGCGAGCCACTCGAACAGCTCCAGGAAGGTGTCTTTCCGCATGCAGCAATTCTGGAGCCACTGCTGGTCATCCCACCATGACACTCTGGTCCTACCCATCAGAACTGGTGGCCAGTCTTCAGAAGCAGCAGTGCACGGTGCGCAGGGGAGGGTGGGTGGGGTCACGCTGCATGAGCCGTGCCTGGAGAGATGCGGTGCCCCACAATGAGCTGAGGGTCTTTCTCCTGCAGAGCCATGAGGGCAGCCTGCAGAAACCGCATCATGAGACGTAAGAGCCGTCGACTGCTGGCGGCAGGTCCGGCTCCATGGCCGGAGTGCTGTGGTGTCCGCAAGGGCAACCAGAGCACACAGAGAAAAGGCTTTGCTGTCCCCTCGAAGAGGTAGGTAAGGGGGAAGAGCCTGAGACACGATTATACAGAGGGGTCCCTTGACGCATGAGCCTCGGGCCGCAGCTACAGGAAGTGACTGCTATCCTGATCACTTGCCTGAAGTGCTTCCAGGTGGCTGTAAATGTGATTCAGCGTGCAATGAGTGTGTACGCTCTATTTCAAAGTAGCTCAGCACTGTTTCGATGGGCATTTGCTGCGCGGACGCGCTATTTCAAAACAAGCTACTTTGAAATATACATGTTGAAAGGGCTTACTTCGGAATAAGCATGCAGTGTAGACAAAGCCTTGAAGATTCCCTGTTCTGTTCACTCCCTCTGGGGCACCTGGCATTGGCCTCTACTGGAGGACAGGACACTGGGCTAGATGGCTCTTTGGTCTGACCCAATAGGGCTGTTATGTTAATGATTGCGACCATATCTACAAACTTCAGCCCCCTGACACTTTCTAATCAATTCCCATAAAAGTCAATTTTGCCATGAAACAATTTTAATCTAGCTCAGCGTTTAAGCTCAAAACCATCTCTACTACCTTCAAAAACAATGTGCGGTTTTAATCACATGCTTAGATCGTCTACGGGGCTGCACCGATTTTTGCCAGAAAAGGCTCTGGCCCAGTATATCTGTATTGACTTGGCTAACACAGGGTTTATTGGGCCAAGAGATGCCAAGAGCCCTGGGCTGCAGCTGAAGGTTGCTTCTCCCTCTCCAGCCAGGCCTGGTATACACATGAACATTGATAAGATGCACAGGAAAGGGAGCAAGTGTTCTCAAAATGCAATAAAAGCAGTTGGGTACAATACCGAGAACAGGGAGGAAGGGGACTTTGGATGTGGTAACATGCGCAGGATGACTCCACTGGGCTTGTGCAAGCAGAAGATAAAGTGCTTTGCAGGTCATCAGCTTTTGAGCACTGTTATCTCACCGCCACATACACCTTGCTGTGTCTTTCGGCTCACTTATAGCTGATATGCAGGCCATTATATGGCTTATCATTAGCCAGAGGAGGACAATTACCATTTAAGATTAAACTTTTTTTTTTCTTTTTTCCCCCCACAGCCAAGTCTATCCACAAGGACACTTTGCCCAAGAGAAGATTTGCATATGCAGAACAAATCTGTACATGAACTGGTTATCTGCTTACCCTCATGATTTAGAATTCAGAAACGCCTTGTGCACTGGGGCATAGATATTGCAGGGAACATGCCAGAGATCAGAGGACTAGGGACACTTACATGAGTAACCTTACACCAGGGGTGGGCAAGAAGTGGCTTGTGGGCTGGAGGTGATTCACCAGGGTTAGCTCCTGGTAGGCCACCGGCACTTTATTTATTTGTGCGTCCGCAGGCTCCCATTGGCTGTGGATCGCTGTTCCCAGCCAATGGGAGCTGCGGGAAGTGGTGTCTTGGTCTGTGCTGCTTCCCACAGCTCCCATTGGCCGGGGATGGTCATCAGCAGTCAACAGGAGCTGCAAGCAGCTGTACCTGCAGACACTCACGTGAATAAACCACCAGTAGCCGCCAGGGGTTAACCTTGGCGAACCGCCTCTGGTTGATTGCCCACCCCTGCCTTAGACAATGTTTAAGGCAGATAACTCATGATCTTCTACTGGGCAGACTCCATTTTTGGTGGCATAGCCACAGGCATCTCAGGCCCGCCTCTCCTCCCATTCTTAAGTCCTCCCCCGTCAATTCCCTTCCCATTGCTCCATCCTCTCTCTCTCCTTTCCCTTCCTCCTCTCCCCTCCCCCTTCCCCTCTCCCTCCCCCCATTCTCTCAATTTCAATACACCCCCCAAGCAGTAAGGCCAGCAGCCAAGAGCCTCAGGCATTACTATGTGTTGTTTCCAAACAATTGCTAGCTCTGGCCATGGCTACTAGGGATGTAAAAATTGCCCAGAATAGTTAACCGGTTAAAGGATTTGTTTAACCGGTTAACCACTGGCTGCAGGGGCTGCTGCAGCCCTGGTTCTTTGTAGCCATGGGCATCAGGGGCTACTCTGGCCCTGGGTTGCTATAGGTGGTGGTGGTAGTGGGGGGGCTGCTTCAGCCCTAGGTGCTGGGGACTACTCCAGCCCCGCCACCCACTGTGGCTGGGGTCCTGCTGGCTAGGCCATGATGGGGGAGGGTGCTGGTTAACTGGTTAGCTGGTAAGCATGCTGGTAAGGCATATGCTCACCAGTTAACCTGTTAACTGGTTAACCTTTAACAGCCCCAATGGCAACACCATAGAGCTTGCAGAGGCACAGCTGCACTGATGAAGTGTCACTTGCTCTAACACTGTTAATGCAGAGATGCTGAACTGCCAGGAGAGAGCTCTCCCATCATCTTAATTACTCCACCCCCGTGCGCAGTGCTGAGTATGTCAGTGGGAGCAGCACACTGGTACTTAGGTTGGTGTAATTTACATCGTTCAAGGGGGTGGCGTATTCACACCTCTGAGTGACAGAACTTATACCGGCTAAAGCTGTATTGTGTACATAGCCTAGTTTGTTTCAGTTGGTTAAGGGGGCTTATATAATGTGTCCATCGTTTCCTCGTCCTCCCCGCCCATCATGATGTGCTGCAGAAACTGGGCTGCAGTTTAGCAAATCACTGAAGTGTGTGCTTCATTTGAAAGCTGTGTTTCAAGCCCATGTGAATGGCTCAGAATCTGTGTCTACACGGGGAAGGTTTGGTGCCGAAAGTGCTGTCAACATGCAAAAGTTGCCTAAAGTGAAAACTGGTCAAACTGTTTTTTGTGCCTCCCTTTGTCGACATTTTGTGGCCACCATCGCTAGCATCCTGTCGACAGATAGAGCAAAGCATTGTGGGGAAGCATCCCACCGTGCAGCGTTGAGGGAAGGCACAGCTGATCCCTGTGCTTCTTGGGTTCCCTCACAGCTCTGTGAGCTCTCCATGCTGAGGAATATCAAAGCAGCACATCTGTCTTTCCAGACTTCCCCCTGCAGCAGCAATCTGCCTGATCCTGTGTTCCTATCAGGGCAGAACAGGAGCAGTCCAATAATTTGTTCTTATATGTTCCCCAAATGGAGCAGCTCACTCAGCTGTCAAATACTTCCCAGAGCTTTGAAAGGGGAGAGGTGCATGCCTGCTGGGCTGCAGAGATCACCAAACACTGAGCACAGCCATCAGGGCAGACATTGTGGGATAATGGCAGAAGCCAGTTCTCTCGACAAAACAAACAGCAGAGTCCACATTGGCTCTCTGTTGACAATAAAAGGGAGGGGAAAAGACAAAAGTCTCGCAGGGGTGGAAGATTTTTGTTGCCAAAACCGGGTGTTATTCCCAACAAAAGTCATGTTGTAGTATAAACACTCAAGTGCAAAAGCACTTTTTGCGCAAAAGCGTCCGTGGCCAATCTAGACGCGCTTTTGCGCAAGAAAGCCCCGATCGCCATTTTAGCCATCGGGGCTTTTTTGCACAAAACAAAACTGAGCTGTCTACACTGGCCCTTTTGCCCGAACGGGAGCGTCAAAGTATTTGCGCAAGAAGCACTGATTTCTTACATTAGAACATCAGTGCTCTTGCGCAAATTCAAGCGGCCAGTGTAGACAGCTGGCAAGTTTTTGCGCAAAAGCAGCCGCTTTTGCGGAAAAACTGGCCAGTCTAGACACAGCCTCACTGTCTTATTGCAAATACCTAGATTAACTACTAGCCACAATATTTTGCATTAAATTCCACCACAACAACCCAAAGAGAGACTTAACCATTGACTACGCCAATAAAGTATAAAGGCTGAATAACAATGCTGTTTCTGTAGCTCTGTTAAACATTTATGAGAGTCCCTTAGAGCAAGGAATTTAGTCTCTGAACATAAACATGATAATATACAGTGGCTCTGACTCCTGAGGTCAGAGGTCAGCAGTTTAACTCTCCTGTCCTGCAGTTTGTCAAATCCCATTTACCCAATCTGGCTCAGCGTGAGGATAGGGACGCCATATAAACCTTTCAAAAAATGCCTTCTGATCTTTCACCTACAGTAGATTAAAAAGAGCCCAGAGCAAAAGTGTTAGCATTTTGTCATCGCAATTTCTCTGTCAAATGTGATAGATAACCAACCAATAGAGAGAACGAGCCCAGAGACCAAATAATGAAAAAAAGCTGAAATACCCACGAAAGCCAAGAAGTTCAGTCATGGTGGAAATCCCCATTTAGCTTACTCCACTGATCCCTGGTAATGCAGCATGGAACCTGTGCCAAAACCCCTCCAATATTTAGACACTTTGGTCTTATTTTTATCTTGACGTACGGTGTGTACTTAAAGGCTCGGGCATTCAGGACTCCTGGGTTCTGTCTTTGATTTTGCTGTTGCCTTGAGTGACTTTGGATAAAACATTAAGGCCAATTTATTTTTTAAGGCTGCTAATTTGGGGTGCCCACCATGAAACAAATTCAGCTTGGTTCAGGGAGCCCTCAGTGCTTCTGAAAAGCAGCCCCAAAATCCATCTGTAAAATATTCTAGCAATGCTTAGCTGCTCCCATCCTCCCCACCACTACCAAAGGGATTGTGAGGGTTAAAGTCCCTCAGGTCGCCCTGAAGTTGCTGTTGCTGTGCTGCCTCTGCCAGTCTCGACCAGAGGTTTCAAAGCTCCCAGTGCAAAAGACCCTGATCTACGTTCACACTAAAGCAGGGACTCCCCCAAGAAAACAGACTGAGGCTAACGCTGGCAATTCCTGGCCACTCCTGAGCTAGTTTCAGAAGATTCAGAGATGGGACTGATTCAGATCCTACTTGAACTACATTGAGTCGCTAATAGCGCTGGCTGGGACATTTTTCATGCAACAGATTTTCATCCGATAAGGCCTGTTTGTTGAAACTGAAACTTGGTGGCCAGGGCTCTCAGTTAGGATGTGGAAGACTTACACTGCAGTCTGTAATCTGCCTGATTCAAACCAGGGACTGAAACCTGAGTCTGCCCCCTCGGACAGGCATTCCCTACCCATCAGGCAATGGGCAACGCTGGGGTTGGCTGGCAGGGTCTCAGCCTCTCCTGCTGGAGCTGTTCCACTTAATAGATAGTTAAATATTTATTACAGCAGGGATGTGAACCTTAGCCTACCGCATCCACGGTGAGTGCCTCACTCAGCAGGCTAGAGAGTCAATCTTGCTCCCTAGCTCACCGATCTATAATTATTTATTCAAAGTGAAACCACTTCACCAGGAACTAGTGGGAGACAGCGGGACATAAGATAACTCTCTGGTTACAAATGATATTTTCCCCCATGATAAACATTTTTCCCTTCATGATTGAAATGAGTCACCACTTAGCCACACTACCATCTAGCGTGTGGTTAGAGCTAGGAAAGTGACTTGGTCAAAACGACAAGTGTGTGGTTCTTGTGTTTATTCCCTCTATGAGGCAGATCCTACAACCCCATGCCTCCCTTTGAAGTCAATGGGAGTTTTGTTCATGAGTCAGAACTGAGTAAGGACACGGGAATCTGACCCTGTGCTTTTCACATTGCATCAATTTTCCAAAGCAAATTGTTATGCGGAGGGGACTCTGCCTGGATCCAGACAGCTGGGATCTTTTGTCATCGTCATCTGTAACAATGGCACCATTAGGAATTAGTTGACAGTTCTATGGGTGCTCAAGAAAGAATAAAATCCAAGGTGCTTGCCCCTACACTGCAAAATGCCTGGTCCACCTCTCGCTGTGGAGCAGGAAACATGAACAGATCTGACTCAAGGACACTTGAATGTCTAGTATTTATGTTTACGTTTTTTCACTGGCTTTTGTGATGCCCGAGGGAGACGTTCGCAGGGCTGAAATAGTGTGGCCTTCTCATCGTCTTCTAATGTGGCCCATCTCGTTTCCGTTCCTGGATGGATGGAAACACCGTGGGAAGAAGCACATAGTTTCAGCCCCATAAATGGCCCTGAGGAAGGAAAAAAAATCCGGTGAAAAAGAAAACGCAAGGATATTTGGGTTTATTCAGATTTTGCTGAAGACTCAGCTGCCCTTTCCCCCTGAACTCGCATGGTTTTGTGCAGAAGCCGAGTGCCAAATCCTACATGCTCCCCTTGTTTGGGATAATCCCGATGCAGCTTTCAGCCTGTTTGGCTTTGCAGTGTTTTCTGGCTCCTGCTGCCATGTACAAAACTGTCTGTCATAGAGGAAGCTGTAATATCACATGCGGCGGTGGTGAGAGAGAACACATGAAAGGAAGGTACAGCTGCTAAACTTCACACCAGAACAGAATCCAAATGGAGACGGAGCAGATGCTTCAAGCCAGCCACAGAAGCATCATCAAACAGAGAATGGAAAATGAAATCAGCAGAGACCCGGGCTTGCGAGAAATATCATGCACCCCCTTTGCAACCTTGCTGGTTGTTTACATTAGGGTAGCACTCTCACAGCTGAGAGCAGGGCCCCATTGTGCAAGGTGCTATACAAACACAGAGCAAAAGACAAGCCTGGGACCAAAGGGTTTGCAAACTACACAGACAAGATGGACACAGAGTGGGAAGGGGAAGAGGCTTGACCAAGCAGATCAGTGGCAAAACCACGCATAGCACCCAGGAGATCAGTCCAGTGCCTACCTATTGCACCTCACTTAATGGCCAGCCCATCACGATAGCCCTCATGGGCGTTCGTATTTGGTGTGCCCATTGTTCACAAGCATGCATTGATTTTGCCAGCTGCTCTCTAGGTTTCTCAAAGTGGCCCTCAGACCCACTCTGAGAAAGCTGCTACAGGGCTGCTCAGGCTTGTTTATGTATTGGCTCCACAATCACGGAGAATCACAGCTGCCATTGGCTGCGGTTTGCCGTTTGCAGCCCAGAGGAGCCGCGGGAAGCAGCAGGCCAGGGTACACTGGTTCCTGCAGCTCCCCGTGGCTGCAAACCGCAGCCAGTGCGAGCCCACTTTGAGAAACACGGCTCTATGTTCAGAATATGCTACTCCCTCAGCACAGCATCAATGCCTGCCTCATCACACTGCCAGCTTCCCTTTCCCAAGGCCCAGGGAGTCGAGTGGAGCTGGGATGGTCCCCTCTTCCAGCTCTCTGTTTTGAATCCGCGGTGCAAGTCCCTGCCTTCTTCCTTACTCTTGCCTCCCCCCATAGAACCCTGGCTCCTCAAAAGCCCCAGCAGGTTTTCTTTCTGTTGCTGCTCCCTTCTCCGCAGCAGGGGTGTCCTTTCCCATATGCAGAAGATGCAACTGCATAGGGCACTCAAAAATGTGGGGCACCGCTGGGTCTTAATGTCCACCCACCCGCCTCTTCCTGTCCCTGATCTGTGGCTCTGCTTCCTCAGGAGAGGATCAGGTTAACTTAAGTGACAAAGCCGGCCCAAGCAATGAGCAGACACTGAACCTGTGAAAAAGCCGTTGGAGTGGTAATGAAGCCATTTCACAGACATTTGCCAGTCCCAGGTACATACCGTCGGTGTCTGAATTTACTGTGTCAGTCGGCAGGAGCAGAGTCTAAACTTTGCTTTGAAAATATTTCATTAGTGTTTGGCTTGAGATTAGAAAATCACATCTCCCAAGAAAATCACCCTCACTCTCTCCCCGACTGCCTTAGGGCATAGAGGCACTAGTTTAATAGGACCGCGTAGGGCCTTGTAAGCCCCAAGGACGTCCCTGCTCAGCAGATCAGTGTGAAAGATATTTGCCCCATCTCAATGTCCCAGAGCTTGAGTCTCTATTATCCTGCCCCCTGGGGAGCCATTGAGACCACAGCAAAGCAGTTGCTAAATGCTACCAGGTCAGAATAGTATCGTTTTACACCCAATGTGCAGGAGTATGAATGATTGCACAAGATGCATGGAAGAAACGGAGTCAGGCCAAAGCCTTTAGTATTTATAGGCACCCTACTACTGAAGTGCCTGCATGTGCCTGTGTTCTCCCTCCTCGGCCACACCATTTACTCTGCAACTGTTGAAAGAACAACATGAAAGCTAGAAACGAACCTGAGCTGCTGAGCATACCTCTAATTCCAGTCCATACAATCTCCTCCTGGGCCCTTACCCTTTTCAGCATTCACGGCACCTCAGAGCAAAGGTGAAAGTGCTTATCAGCCTGGGCCCTGTGCCCCGAAGCAAGCAATGAAACAAAGCACTAAAGCCAGACGATTGGTTCCTGGAAAGTTCTCCGCCCTTCTCACTGCTGACCTGACTTGTTTCTCTTCAAGAAGCAGAAATTCTGGGAAGCCACCCCACTCCCCTGACCGCGAGCTACAGTTCTCTGGCAGGAATCACCAAGGGATGTTTTCAGGGGTCGTGACTTATTGCTGCTATGGAAGGTCCGGGTCTTTTTTTCCCCCTTTCCCAGAGCAGCCTTGATTGGAAATTCAAAAATCCTGTAGCCAAGTTGTCCCCTCTTGGGGGCCGAGTGACTGTCGCCTCCGTGAGCATGCGCCGTGTCAGAATTCCACCGTTGTTGGTTAGCTGTCTAGCTCAATTACATCAGCGATTAGAGAAATGCTGAGCGGTTCAGGCTGGAGGGCAGGGAACAGGTGACCTGCTGTTCCTTTTGCTAAGCATATGCCTGGTGTGCTAATTGCACAGGCCATGTGGGCAGCAAGCCAGGGTGTCATTCCTGGGCCTCCGCAACCCAAGACCCTCGTAAAAAAGTAAAACAAATAAGCAATCAGATTTGAGGAAAAAAACCCTGATTTGAATGTAGCATCACTTTGCCCCTTTTGTTAGTCAGTCCCCAGCATGAGATTGGCGGGTGCATTTATGCCCCCCAGCACGACTGCATTAATCTGCCCAAAGCCTTCGTACATCTTGGTGTTGGCTGGAAAATCTGCCCCTCAGCGATATCTACCAAGTACAGGAGACACAAAATGGAAGCTAGGGGAGGCTAAGCCAAACCTCACACTGCCGGGGGGTGGGGGGAGGAGGGCGAGGAACAGTGGTGGATTTGGGGGGCCCTGGATAATCTCCCCATGCCACAGCTCCAGCCCCAGGGCTAGAGAAGCTCTTGTTCCCTACTGCAGCCATGGCAGGGACCCAGAGATTTTCCCGTCTTGGGGCCACAGCCAGGGGACCTGGAAGGAGATGAGAGGGAATGGTGCTTTGGAGGGATAGAGGAGGGATGGGGCTGTGGGTGGAACAGGGGTGGAGCCATGGGGGTAGGGTGGAAAGCGGGTGGGGCCACAGGTGGGAGGGGCGGAGGTGGGGAGTGCTCTGGGCTCAGAGCTCTAGGGCAGAGAGCTCTGTTGTAATCCCAGCAGAGGCGAACCCTCAGCCCTGTGGCTTTGACTGAGCTTTCAGCCTCACGTACCCCTGCCCTGGACTCATAGACCTGGGACCCCCTAGGAGCCCTAAGCCAGTTGTACAGATGCAGCTGAGAGCACCCACCTGGTTTGACAGTCATGCCCTATTTCTATGTGGGCACAAATGGACATGTAGAGTCACTTGGGTTGCACACCTGGGGCCTGATCGGAGGAAGCACTTAAGCATATGCTTAACTTTAAGCATGTGAGTAGTTCCATTGCCTCCAGACAGGAATACACTTCAAATTAAGCATGGGCTTAAATGCTTTTCTGAGTAGTGGGTGGGCAATAATTTCTAATGCGGGAGCCACTCCAAGAATTCGGTAAGTGTTGGATCTGGAATGGAGGTTGGGTGCAGAAAGGCGCTTGGGGTTAGGGATTGGGGTGCAGGAGGGGGTGTGGGATCCGGGAGGGCATTTGGGCGACGAGGGAGTTGTGACCTGGGACAAGGGACAGGGCTATAGGGTCTGGGAGTGGGTTGGTGACCTGGTGCAAGACTGGGTGCAAATATTTGGGTTGTCACCAGGGGCAGGAGTTTGGGGTGCAGAATCCAGGAGGGGGTATAAGTGCAGAGGGTTTGGGTTACGTGGGGTAGGAGTGCAGGAGGGGGAAGAGGATGGGAGGGGGGAAGGAGTTGGGAAGGCAGAAGTAGGCTCTGGTCGGGAGATGCTTACCTTGGAGGCTCCTGGCCAGCAGCCCTGCTGGTTCCTCCTGCCTGCCCCAGCCCCGCACACCACTCAGGGCATTCAGTTGTGAGAGCTCTGAATGCTGTGAGTGGGGGGGAGGGGTACTGTATGTGCTGTCTGTCCTGCAAACAGGCAGCTCCTATTGGCCACTTTCCGGCCAATGGGAGCTGGGAGACTGTGCTGGGGGCGGGGGCAGCATGCAGAGGAGGACAAAAAGGAACTCTGGGGCTTCCACTGGCCCCTGGGCTGAGTCCAGCTACCCTCCTCTGATCCACAGCATATACAGACAAGGTAGGTGAGGCAATCTCTCCTTTTGTGGGCGAGAGACCAACAGAGGTTGGTCCAATTGTGACGGGGCATCTACCTCGCATGGGCCCTGTAAGGCTAAAACCCAGCCTGGGAAAGAGGGCTGGGAGCAAAGCCCACAGCTCAGGCTGATATTGCCCATTAGGGCCCAGCTGTGGTCTGTGTAAATAAGGGCTCTGGGAGACAAAGAGGGACACACTTTTGCAGGGGAGCAGGAGGGACCTGGCTGCTAGGGAAGCTGGGGGCTTCCAGGGACAGAGCAGGGCTGGTGAAGCTCTAGCCAGGCAAGCTCCCAGGCTGCAGGGCCTGGAGCAAGGCCTCAGAGTGCTAGAGCTGCCGGGAAGCAGCCAGGATAGGTCTGCCCCCTTGCCAGTGAGTGGCCATGTGAGACTGCAGTTTGCCCCTGTGGCAGGGGCTAGATGAAGACTGGCAGTGGGTCACCGAGGCAAGATGTGTGCAGGGAAATAGGGGGTTCCCTGGGAGGGGAGGATCCCAGAGTATAGAGATTGATAAACAACCCCCACTACCCTGAAAGGGGGCTGAGAGTCACTGGCATGGGCACTGCTGGAGGGCAGTGTCCTGAAGGGGACGCCGCAGTCTGGGATCGACACGGGTCCGGACTGGAGAGCATGGCGGGAGGACATGGGGAGACACCAGCCAGAGGGAGGTACCCTGCAGGCTAACAAGCTAATTCCCAGGGCTACTGACAGGAGGCGCTGTGGTGGTGACACCAATAAAAGTGTTATCTCATCTATCTTGTCTCTCCAATATCCTGCCGGGACGCACACAGCTTCAGCCCCACTGCATATGGAGTAGCCAGGTCTTTTCTGTAGTTCAGCACAGCCCTGGAAACCCAAGGTTAGTGTCCAGAGGCACTCATGCATGTCAGTCTGATAAGGACCACCCTGCACAGGCTGCATGTGTGGAGGGAGACAGGGTGTAGTAAGTGGATGTGCTGGGGATATTGCTTATCTAACTGAGAACAAACGAAAATTCATCTCGACAAAGGACTCACGGCTGTAGTGATAAGAGCAAGCCCAGCCTTTTAGGCTGGACGCTAACAGTTGAGGCCCTCTGGAAAACACGTCAGCAGCCTAAAATACAAATTCTGTATGGTCTATTTAGAGATTCCACAGCTTGATTTTGAGGTGCATTCTAAATGCTAATGTACTAAAAAAAATCCTGCCCTCTCCGCACTAACTTTTCAAGAGCTGCTTAAATAAATTGATCCACAAATTGAGGCTTGGGGTGAGCAAAACATGGACAACGTGGAGGAGGTTTATAAGTTCAGTTATAAACAGAATTGTTTTATGAAGCTGAAACACAACGGTTTTATGCCAGGGCATTGGTGCCCAGGAAATGAAAGTGTACTAGCTGGGCTGGAATGCAGCTGCTCTGAAAATGTTTGACAGAATATGTGAAGAAAATTTGGTTACGTTTGGGGAGAAGGTGGAGAGAAGACGAAACAAATTGTTTCAACTTTCTGGTTTTGTTTCAATAGGGTAAAAATATTCCATTTCATTTTATGTATACTTTTATATTACAGTAAAATATTAATTTAACATTATATTTTATGTTATATATTTAGTGTATTACATTTCATATTTCATTATAATATAAATGTCCAGCCAAAATCAATTAGCAGTATTGAAATTAAATATTTGTACCTTATTAAGCTGAAATGATTTGACACTATCCAAATAAAATATTTAGACCGCCCCAGATTTTCATTCCATGGGAAATTTCAGCTTGTCATTCTGATTTGGAATATTTTTCCCATTTTGGAATTTCCCACAGAACTAAAATTTCACTTTCCAACCAGCTACTGGCTGGACTAGCCTATTGCTAACATTCTAGCTCCGCTGCAGCCTCATTACATGATGAAAGAAAGGTCCTTCCAGGAACATGTAAGAATCTACTGTTTTGCAGCCCATGTTTGGTGGAAACCACTGTTCCTCCCCTTAGATTTTTGCACCAGTCTTACAAGGTGCTGAGACACCTCAACCCTTATTTATTTAAACAGGAATTGAGGACATCTAGGACTTTGTGATTGTTTTTAAGAGTTTAATATCCAATCGCCCCCTGCATTTGGGTCTGTTTCTAGGTGTAGGTTTTGGAAAAAAAAATCCATAGGGCACTGACAAACTGTGGCTCCTCTAATTGGAAAAGTGCCCTTGATTCTTTTCAGGGGCAGGGATGCATAGAGCATCTTGTGGAGGAGCAATTCATCACTGGAGGCAGCCTCAGAAAAGCAGGGGGCATGGCCGACCCACGACAAGCAGTGCACAGGAAATCAATCACCGAGAGAAAACTGCCCTGCCAGCAGATGAGTGGCATGGCTTCTTTGGCTAGCTGGGGATTTCTAGGCAGGGACCCTAGGAGGAGATGAGAGAGGAAGATAGGAAACCTGAAGGACTGAGGGTCTTGTTTTCTAACAAAGCAACCTCCCCTCCCCCATTTCTTTCAAAACAACAAGACCCATTCAAAATAACACTGGCCCCCAGTGCTTACAGATTTGCACCTGGTGCAAACCGATTAGGCCTCCTCCTCCTCAAACGCTTACTGGTTCTGCGTGCGTGGGACTCACTTGCATGACTCCCGATTCACAATGGCAGGAGTGGAGACTCATAGCTCAGGTTCATGGAACTCACTGGGGTTGAGGGGAGATGTGGTGGGGTCTGTGGGTTCAGTTGGGCACCCCTGTCTCATCCGCTGGCGGGGCAGTTTTCCCTCAGAGACTGCTTTCCCGTGCACTGCTTGCAGTTGGCCAGCTGTGTCCCCGGCTTTTCTGAGGCTGCCTCCAACGATGATGAATTGGTCAGCGACAAGACACACTCTGCTTCCCTGCGCCGGAAAAGACTCAAGGGCGCTTTGCCAATTACAGCAGCCCCAGCAGGTCAGTGGCCGACGGATTTTTTTGCTGTACTTCTCTCCAACACGCGGACCCACCGCGCACTACGTTAAATCAACCCTCACTCCCACCATGCAGATGAGGAAACCACCACGGATGGCAAGATTCCGTTACAGACCGCACAGAGCCATGCTCAGATCACCGGGGCTATGCTCTGTGCCCACCACTGAGTAAGGCAGATTGGTATTTAAAATCCCTGAGCGAGGAAGACCCTTGACGTGAATACAAGCATCTGTAAGGGGCCGCCCTTGTGGCAAACCAAGGGGGAAAAAAAAGAGCTAGCTACTCACAGAGGTGTAATGCCATAGAATGCCAGCTGTCTGCATGTCCCCACCCTGGTGCACTCTGTTTATTACCAGCCTCGGGAGCCTTGGGCAAGGCTCAACCGCCACGACTGGGCGGGGGTACACATCGATGTTCCCCTTCATTTTTGTCCATCCTTGTGCAGAATAAATTTTATGTGCTGCGAGGCATGTGCAGATGTGCACCGCCAGTAGAAACACAGGCTGCTGGCTGTGGACGCTCTGCTAGTCAGCTGGGTGGCATTTCAATCTCTCCTGGCTGGCCATCCAAATGCTCAGCTTCCAGGGAACACTGCTATGCATCCCATCTATTTCCTGGGCATGGTATTTCCTGCTTGGTACTTTTCTAAGCAGGGAGAGGCCCTTGTAAAAAAAAAAAAAATGCAACAAGACACTGGGAATACCTGGCTGATGAGCCTGTGCAAAGCAAGAAAGGGTATTTTGTTTTTGTTTTTGTTGGGTTTTTTTTGTTTGTTTGTTTGTTTGTTTTTTGTTTGCTGGGCACCAAAGGATTGGCTTTACAGGAAGCCAGCTGCCCTGGGAAAGCACATGACCTCAGAGGTCTAGCCCTAGGCCACCAGTAAACCTAGAATTAGAGCTAGCTTGTCCCTACTCCTTGCATGGATAAATGATGCTTGTGCCTCCAGGGCACAATCCTTATGGCCAGGGACTGCTACTTCCTAGTGCCCTGTGGGTTGCCAAATTTGCAGGGATACGTTCCTGGAGATTTCATCACATGACATAGCCATTCATGAAAGGTTAATCTTTAATTCCTGGAGATTCCAGGGCAATCCTGGAGGGGCAGGTGCACATCCCCCCCCAAGGGCGGGGAGGAGGAGCATGGGGTGTAGACTGGAAGAGGTGGGGGAGTTGTCACTACCTTGCAGCCACGGAAGAGGGGAGTGCCACTCAAGTCAGAGAGGAAAGAGAGCTGCACCCCTGCCCTTAGCGCCGGGAGAGGCAACGGGGTGCTAGCACCAGGGCTGGATTACCCAATAGGCAGACTAAGCACGTGCTTAGGGCACCAGCAAAGCAGGGGCACCAAAAAGAATGAGATTTTACAGTATAGTATTGTTTTTATTTTGAATTACATATGGGGGTGGGCACCATAATCTTTTCAGTGCTTAGGGCCTCTAACGTAGGGTTGCCAGATGGTCTCCCAAAAAATACCGGACACGCAGTATTTTTTTGGTCGAGCAAAGAAAAAAAAACCCCAAAAGTCCCCCCGTTCTGGGGCGCCCAGAGCGGCGATCGCAACCCCGCCTCCCACCTGGGACTCCCAGGCTGGAAGGCGGGCTGCCATCGGTGCTGAGAGCCAGTGATTGTGCAGAAGCCTTGCGGGGGCGGGGGGAGTGGCTGGGAGTTCCAGCCACTCCCCCCGCCCTGGCTAGGTTTCTGAAGCGCCTAGAGCAGCGATTGCGGCCCCGCCTCCCAGCTGGGACTCCCAGGCTGGAAGGTGGGGCCACGATCGGTGCTGGGAGCCAGTGATTGTGCAGAAGCCACCTTCCAGCCGCTCCCCCTGCCCACGCCAGGCTTCTGTCCGGTGCGCAGCCAGAAAAATCAGAGAATACCGGAGATTGCACATGTCCGGTATGCTCTGATTTTTTTTACCGGACAAAGAGCGCAAATACTGGACTGTCCGGTAGAATACCGGACACCTGACAACCCTACTCTAAAGGTCTTAATCCGGCCCTGGCTAGCACCCTGGATAAGTTGCAATGGCCGGGGGAGCTGTGCTAGCCAGTGGAAAGGGCAGCCCATGCACTTCTCCCCAGAGCACCAGCACGGCTGGGGAGTGCCTATCCCCAGGGCGGGGTGACTCAGTACTGCTCTCCCCAGGTCTATGCTGCAGTCTGGCTCTTAACCTGCACTGTGCTCAGGGTGTGGCCCGCACAGCCAGAGATGTGGGCTGGACTGATAAAGGGAGCTGCGGAGAGGGGGCCTCTTGCTCTGGCACACCCTGGACATGCAGAGCCCCCGGCACTGGTTCTCCGACCCCGCCTGCTATTTGAGGTGTGGCTGCCCCAGCTCCCAGGCAGCCGTGAGGCCCAGTGGGTGTGTGCTCAATCTGCGGCAGCATGGAAACTGCTTGTCTCATGTGGCGCTCAGAAGCAAGACCAAGGCCCTGAGTCGTGACTGTCTCCCACGTTCCTGCCAGGCTCCCCTGCCATTATGGCTCCCTGCAAAAATAGCTTTGGTCACCTGTAAGGTGTGGCTGGAGGGGAGGGCTCAGAGCTCCCCTCTGTGCCTCAGGGCCTGGCCCCAGGGGCATCCTGAGCAGGGGGAAGGTGCTTCGTTAGCGGTGCTTCTGTGTCTACCCATCCTGGCCAATAGCCATTGATGGACCTAACCTCCATGAATCTATCTAGCTCTTTTTTGAACGCTGTTGAAGTCCTAGCCTTCACCACATCCTCTGGCAAGGAGTTCCAGAGGTTGACTGTGCGCTGAGTGAAGAAAAACGTCCTTTTGTTTGTTTTAAACCTGCTGCCTATTAATTTCTGTTGGTGACCCTTAGTTCTTATATTGTGGGAATAAATAAATAATTTTTCCTTATTCACTTTTTCCACACCACTCATGATTTTATAGACCTCTATCATATCCCCCCTTAGTCTCCTCTTTTCCAAGCTGAAAACTCCAAGTCTTTTTAATCTCTCTTCAAATGGAACCCATTCCAAACCCCTAATCATTTTTGTTGCCCTTTTCTGAACCTTTTCCAATACTGATGTATCTTTTTTGAGATGAGGCGACCACATCTGTATGCAGTATTCAAGATGAGGGTGTACTATGATTTTATATAGAGCAGGGCTACTCAACACACAGCCCATGGTGCAGTTTGGGTTTACGCGGGGTTCAACACATGGCCCGTGGGTAGGAGCCAAAACAAGAGTAGTCAATATAATGGTCTTCTGTTGATATGCATTTTAGTAGCTAAATTCCTGGACTCTCCTTGCTCATTAAAAGTCCTGTCACATGGGTGGAAATCGGGTAAATATTGCCTTTTATTAACATCAGCAGAACTGACTTAAATGGGGCCTGTGTGTTATGTAGTCTTTCCTTAATCTTTGTATTCATTCCTGTCAGTGTGAAGGAAGCTATTTGCATATATTTGCATATACCTTTGCATGTATATGCAACCACACTTAAGTTGCGGCCCTTGACATATGCTGTGAGTATCATTGTGGCCCCCAGGGCTTCCAAAGTTGAGAAGCCCTGATATAGAGGCAATAAGGTGTTTTCTGTCTGATTCTCCATCCCTTTTTAAATGATTCCTAACATTCTGTTTGCTTTTTTGACTGCCGCTGCACACTGAGTGGATGTTTTCAGAGAACTATCCACAAAGAAATAAAAAGTGTTTTTTTTTTTAACGTTAAGTGAAATGGATAGAGGAAATAACTGAAATAGGTGCGGAAGGGGATTAATTTAAGCCTTTCTGTTTTTTCTAAGGTGAGGAGTAGCTCTTCCTGAGAGCTCTGTCAGCTACTGAGGACAGTAGAGACGGAACTGAGGGGGCCCTGCCACTCACGCAGTCAACGGATGCAATGGCACCAGGCAGAAATCTCCAATCGCTGGCGTGAGGACGCACTGACGCAGCTGGAGTGGAGCACCCACAGGGACAGCTCTCGAAGGAGAACTACCCTGAGACTCGTGGCAAAACCATGACAACGCTGCCGCAATAAATAAAGCCTAGCAGCACTGGCTTGAGGCAGCAGCCCAAGACACTCAATAGCGATACCTTTAATTCGGGAAGGGCCTGAGCTTGCAATACCATTGGGTTTGTCATTCTGAAGTGTTGGCTACGCGCAGCTCCTGCTGAGATCAATGGGAGCAGCAGGGGCTAAGCACCTCTGACAGTCAGGCTCCAGGTTGCTCAGGTGGGACACCCAACACAGTCCTGAAACATTTCAGTCCACATGTCTTTCTTTTCCCAAATTCAGAAGAGGCAGCTGCCCCTGCTTTTCCATCCTGAGAGGGCCTCTCTGTGCTTGGGTACAAACTGCACTAACAAATGGCATCTATTACCTAGTGCAGGGGTGGGAAACCCTTTTTGGGTCAGGAGCCGCTGACCCACAGAAAAATCAGTTGGGGAGTGGACACAAGTGAGAAACAAAAAACCTAAACAAACCCTCACTGATGTGGCCCCCAACTGAGAAGCAGAAAGACACTCCCCACATCCCCCTCGCATAATAGAGCCTGGGGGGGGGGGGAGAACTAGTAGATTTTGTGTGCTCCAGCTCCCTGGGAGACAGTGGTGGGGCTGGAGAACCAGCATGGGCTCCCCAATACTGGGGAGGAGCCCCAAGCCTTGGGGTCTGGATCCAGGCAAGTCAGAGGCCGCATCCGGCTCCTGGGCCTTAGGTTCTCCACCCCTGATTTAGTGCAATACTGAACACCAGCCTCTTCGTTCCCCAGCACTGAGTTGCTTGCATTTGCCATTTGCCATTTCCCTGCAGAATGCACTGGGTTCAGTTCTCTGGGGGTTTGTCTCCCACAGCTGCGGTGAACAAACCTGAGCATTCAAAGCAAAATGTCTGTGATTTCTGAGGCTTTCCTCATGAAACAATTGCTATTCCCTCAGCATGTGCCCCATCTGCACAGTATTCTCCTTAACCATGGCTAACATTTATCAGAGAGGTTTGTAACACCTGGGGATCTGATCAGACTGAACTGGGCTACGATTTGGCTTCATAGCAAAATGAGGAAACTTTCTTCTGCTAGGTGTGGGCCTTGGAGTTCTCCTAACTCTTCCTGGAATGGGCCAGATTCTGTTCTCATGGCCTGAGAGGAGTCAAGGCCTACTGAAGGCACTGAAAAGATTCCCAAAGAGTTCAGAGTGCTGCAGATCTAACCCAAAGGGCATGTCTACATTAAAGGGAAAGGTCGACTTAAGATAAGCAAGTCCAGCTATGTTAATTATGTACCTGGAGTCAATGTATCTTAAATCACCGTCCACACAGTGGGAGGTCACTGGGAGCAAACACTCCTGTTGGCTTCCCTTACTCCTCGTGAGGAGCTTGAGTACTGGCACTGGCAGGGGCGCCCTCTCAATTAAGTGGGTCTTCACTAGACCGGCTCAATCGAACTCTAGAAGATAGATCGTGGCAGCATCAATCTGCGTCGCATAGACGTGGCCCTGAGTTATTCTGAAAGTGACCTGTTTTGCCTCGCGCTTTGCACAAAAGTGTTTTGCGGGGAGGGCTTTCTGAGGGCAACTGTCTTCCCCTGTGCACAGATGTGACTGGGACAAATTCCTACGAGGCTTCTGGAGCAGCAGCCATCTAGCAGAGCTTAAAGCTGCTCCTTCCTGTCAGAGGAGAGCAGAATTAGCTCCCAACTGGACTCTGGCATCTGACCTACCTCCTGCCTTTTTTTTTTTTTTTTTTTTAAACTAGGCCTGGTATAATCACTGAGGTCACAGCATTAGCACAGGAGTGTAACAGTTGCCATGGAAACTGGCATCTGCTTGATGTCTTGTTTTGAAGGAGCTGAGAAGCAGCTTGTGCTCAGGGGGAGAGACCTCCCGTGAGCGTGCGGTTCCCATCATTAGAGCGTTTACCTCTCCAGTGTCTCAATTACATGTCCTGCTTCCCAGCCTTGCCCTATTATCGGAGCACCGTACTCTCTAAACACCACAGCCGGCCTTGTTTCCCAGAATCACTCAAACCCATTTGCTCCCCACCCCCCTTCTTTGTTATTGGTTTTAAGATCACGCTAGCGATGGGCCTGAGCCAACTCCCCCGCATCCAACCTGCCTCTCTTGGGATTCAAAGATGTGAATGTCCCTCTCTAATTTATATTAACAAACCAAACAACCCCCTATCTATGATGGGAATTGTAAGAGGAGGTCAGCAAACAACTGCCCTCTCACATCCATGCAGCAATTATAGTCCAGGTAATAAATTAAACGTCATCCAAGAACACAGGCTTCCAACAGTTTGGAAATGTTCTCACAACTGCAGGGCCTAGTGAATTCCTTCAGACCTATTCTAAATCCTCCCTTGCCCCATTTTCTCATTGTCTCATCATTTACCAAGGGCTGGATCTTGCAAATGGATCTGCCCGACATGTCCCTACACCTATGTGGAACCCTATGCAAATGCAGAAGTTGAGCTCAGATCAATTAATTTGTAGGAATCCAAATGTAAGATATTTTGGGGCACACAATTGTTTTTTATTATGTGTGTGTACAGCACCTGCCACAATGGGGGCCCGGTCCCTGACTACAGCCTGAAGGTGCTACAGTACAAACAACAAACAATATCATCACCAGCATAATGGCAAGATGCTGCTTTGCTATTGGATTGTTAAATATATTTAAGATCCTGAAATGCATTTTATTCTTTGTCACTATGGGCAGAGACTGAATGTCTGCCCTATTACACTCCAGTTTTCTTTGAAAGGCATCTTCTTGGCTGATACTATAGAAAGAAGTATAACTGCATAGAAGATGTGCACATAACATTCACAAGGACATGTGAAATAATAGAGCATTCATTCTTTTTGCATTGCAAATCCAGAGGGGGAGGGGTTCTGTTTTCATGGCAGAGTCATTGCATTTGGATTATTTTCTGACTGAAGGTCCCTTTTTCACATTTGTTTCAAAACCAGGATAAAATTCAAAATTTAGTGGTGAAAAAAATAAATACACATACCACCACCACCAAGATGGGAATATATATGAAGTTATATAAGAATGTAAGAACAGCCATACTGGGTCAGACCAAAGGTCCATCTAGCCCAGTGTCCTGTCTTCCAACAGTGACCAATGCCACGTGCCCAAGAGAGGGAGTGAACAGAACAGGGAATCATCAAGTGATCCCTCTCCTGTCATCCATTTCCAGCCTCTGACAAACAGAGCCTAGGGACATCATTCCTACCCATCCTGGCTAATAGCCATTGATGGATTTCACCTCCATGAATGTATCTAGGTCTTTTTTGAACCCTGTTAAAGTCCTGGTCATCACAACATCCTCTGGCAGAGAGTTCCCCAGTTGACTGTGCACTGTGGGAAGAAAAACTTCCTTTTCTTTGTTTTAAACCTGCTACCTATTAATTTCATTTGGTGGCCTCCAGTTCTTATGTTATGGGAACAAATAAATAACTTTTCCTTATTCACTTTTTCCACTCCAGTCATGATTTTATAGACCTCTATCATATCCTCCCTTAGTCTCCCTTTTTCTAAGCTGAAAAGTCCCAGTCTTTCTAATCTCTCTTCATATGGGACCCGTTCCAAACCCCTAATCATTTTTGTTGCCCTTTTCTAAACCTTTTCCAATGCCAATATATCTCTTTTGAGATGAGGCAACGACATCTGTAAGCAGTATTCAAGATGTGGGCGTACCATGGATTTATGCAGAGGTAGTAAAATATTCTCTGTCTTATTCTTGAGCCCTTTTTTAATGATTCCTAACATTCTGTTTGCTTTATATATTATGGAGTTTCATTCACCAGTGATTTTACTTTTATAGATCAGTCACACATACGCTGCCATCTAAGGTGAGCGTATACTATAGGTGCACTAGACAGTGTACTTATGTTACAGTATAGATTATATGGGTGACTGATACAGGTTGAAACTCTCTTGTACAGCACCTTCAGGACTGGACTGGTGCCGGAGCAGAAAATTTGCAGAACCACATGAGGTCAATATATTCTAGCAGCATTACCAATACTGCCACTGCTTACTGGGCTCTTAGAAGATTTTAGGGGTAAATTAGAGCTATGTAACAGCCCAGAACACTAAGAGCCAGGACTGGTGTCTGTAAACAAACTTTATGGCACTGTGGGAAATGTGGCCATACCCATGATAAGTGGACATGTGGAGCTAAAAATCATGCTGGAGCATGGATGTTGCCAAACCCGAGAGTGCCGGATTAGAGAGGTTCGACGTGTAGTTTATGTTTGAACTTGCAGTGAATGGACGGCTGGCTGTTCCCCTTCATTTTAACCATTCTTCAGCAAGAACAACAACATCAGTACAATTTCCCTTTATCTCAAGCATTGTCAGAGCATGCAACTGGGTGTGATTATCCTGGCATGAGAATCAGTCTTTTAAAAAAAAAAACACCTTGTAAACAATCCAGCTCAAGTCTGTTCAGCAGCATTATCACGTACCTCAAAAATGAAGAAGGTATGAAGAGTGAGATGGGGGAGATATTGAAGGCCTAGACTTACTAGGATTTCCTTTCACACTAGGGCTGAGTCTAGACTGGCATGATTTTGTGCAAATACTTTTAACGGAAAAGTTTTTCCGTTAAAAGTATTTGCGCAAGAGAGCGTCTACACTGGCATGTGTTTTTGCGCAAAAGATGTGCTTTTGCGCAAAAGCACCATGCCCAGTATAGACGCTCTCTTGCACAAGAAAGCTCTGATAGCCATTTTAGCCATCGGGCTTTCTTGCGCAAGAAATTAACGTTGCTGTCTACACTGGCCCTCTTGCGCAAGAATACTTGCGCAAGAGGGCTTATCCCTGAGCGGGAGCATCAGAATATTTGCGCAAGAAGCACTGATTTTGTACAGTACAACGTCAGTGTTCTTGCGCAAATACTCGCGGCCAGTGTAGACAGGCGGCAAGATTTTGCGCAAAAGCATCCGCTTTTGCGCAAAATCTTGCCAATCTAGACGCAGCCTAGGAGAAAGATTTGCTGCTGCACCATTAGCTCCCCAGCAAAGGACATGTATTGATGTACAATGCCGGCTGAAGTACACCAGGAGGTGTACAAGCAAAAGTAGCACCATACCACCAGAAAGGGATATCTTGATCCAGTTTAGAACAAGAGGCATCCAAAATCTCACCAAAAACCTGCTTGCATGAGAGTTCTAACCCAATTCACAAGCTATAAACAGCATAAAATAAACAATGCGATCTACTCCAGTGCTTGAGATAAACAGCCTGCAGGACAAATCCCAGCATTCTCAGCAGCACTGTGGGAATGTGCCTTCTCTAGAGTGAGACAGGGAAATCAAACCAGGAATTCATACTTCCCCACTAGAAATGGTAGAGGAATAGCAGCAGCCAACTTTAAAATGGTCACTGGAGGGCTATAGCATCTTAGATCCACCAGATTTAGAATGTCAGGCTCAGAATGCCAAGCAAAAAGAAGGTACTCAGACATGAACATAAGAACGGCTGTACTGGGTCAGACCAAAGGTCCATTTAGCCCAGTAGCCTGTCTGCCAACAGTGGCCAGCACCAGGTGCCCCAGAGAGGGTGGACCGAAGACAATGATCAAGCAATTTGTCTCCTGCCATCCTTCTCCAGCCTCTGATAAACAGAAGCCAGGGACACCATTTCTATCCCCTGGCTAATAATTTCATGGAGGTTAGGTCCATAAAAGGCTATCTAGCTTCTCTTTAAACTCTGTTATAGCCCTAGCCTTCATAGCCTCCTCTGGTAAGGAGTTCCACAGGTTTGACTACACGCTGTGTGAAGAAGAACTTTCTTTTATTAGTTTTAAACCTGCTACCCATTAACTTCATTTGGTGTCCTCTAGTTCTTCTGTTATGGGAACTAATAAATAACTTTTCTTTATTCACCCTCTCTACACCACTCATGATTTTATATACCTCTATCATATCCCCCCTCAGTCTCCTCTTTTCTAAACTGAAAAGTCCCAGTCGTTTTAACCTCTCTTCATATGGGACCCGTTCCAAACCCCTAATCATTTTAGTTGCCCTTTTCTGAACCCTTTCCAAGGCCAAAATATCTTTTTTGAGGTGAGGAGACCACATCTGTACACAGTATTCAAGATGTGGGCGTACCATATTTCTTACAGGGGCAGTAAGATATTCTGTGTTTTATTTTCTATCCCTTTCTTAATAATTCCTAGCATCCTATTTGCCTTTTTGACCACCTACATGGGGTTCTAGGCACAAAGCTGTCACAGCATTACATATAACATTCCTAGATAACAAGGCTAATCCCGGTCATAAAGGATCATCTAGTCTAGTGGATACAGATTTGGGTAATCTGAGCTCTTATTTTTAGTTAGCTGGATGTCCGCTTATCATGGGTGTGGCCAGGGCCGGCTTTAGGAAGTGCGGGGCCCAATTCGAACAATTTTGACGGGGCCCTGCAGCAATTTTGGTTGAGCAAAAAAAAAAAAAGCACGGCACACAAAAAAAATCCCCCGCCAACACACACACACCCCCCTCCCGCAGCGCAGGAAAACCCTACGCTAAACTCACACCTCCTGTGGCACAGGCAGCCAACACACTCCTCCTCCAGGGCTGATGCCCCCTCCTGCAGCGTGCCCGGCAGGGGCGGCAGGTTTGTATAATTTTTGGTGGTGCCCCATTAGCCACACCCCCTGACCCCTGTTAACCATGCCCGACCCCCATTAGCCACACCCCCTGACCCCCGTTAACCAGGCCTCTGGAGGTAACACGCTCGGGGCAAGATGGACACATGACCAGAAGTAAAAGGTGTCATGTCACCCCTCTTGAAGGACTTTTCCCACCATCCGGGATTAGTTTGGCCCCCACCAAACCCCCCCCCCACCCCCTCATGCAACTATCCTGCAGTTTCATTAACCCAATGTGTGTGACATTAACTCGGGGGCAGAGAGGCTGGGGGAAGTGTTCCCTCTAAGGCTATGTCTACACTCGCGGCTTCTTGTGCAAGTACAGCCGTTCTTGCGCAAGAACCCACAGAGCAGCCACACTGTCCGCCTGCTCTTGTGCAAGGAAATTTACAGTACGGCGTGATAAGAGAGGGGGGGGGTCTTGCACAAGAGCTATGCTCTTTTCTAACAGGTGTAAGCTCTCTTGCACACGAGGGCAATGTGGATGCTCGGCAGGGATTTTTTTGCTCAAGACACCCCTATGGCTAAAATGGCCATTGTAGCTTTCTTGCTCAAGAGAGCGTCCACACTGCCATGGATGCTCTTGTGCAAAAGCACAGCTCGCACATGGCAGTGTGGACGTGTTCTTGCGCAAGAAGCCGCCAGTGTAGACATAGCCTAAGAGTTTCCTCCCACGAGCAGAATGGATTTTGTGTTGTGCACCTGTACTGAGTTCATGTGGCTTGTTTGGATGTGCCACTGTGGCACCCAAGTTATTAATAAATACTTTATAAACCTCTACCTTTTCTCTCTGCTGCCATGTCTCCTCCCCTTGCTCCATCAGCTCCCCTGGTGCCTGCTGCCCCCCAACTCCTCACCCTCCTCTGCTGTCCTGACTCCTGCCCTTTTCACTGCCCTCAGCCCTCCTGCGACCTGCCCCCCTCCACCAGCCCTTCTCTCCCCCCTGTGCCCACTCCTCCAGTAGCCCCACTCTGATCATGTGAGCTACCCCTCCTCAACCCCTCTTCTAACACCTCCCCTGACTCTCTCCTCTGGTGTTGGTCCCTCCCCTGCAGGTGTCTGCCCTTCTGCTTCACCCCAGAATCCCCTGGCACCTGCAACTTCCCTTAGCCCTGCACCCTCCTGGTGCCTCCTCCTTTCCTCACTGCCCCTGCCCCCTTTGCCCTCTTTTTCCCTGATGCCCACCCCCTCACCACTCTCTGCTCCCATTCCCCTCCTGCCCCTCTGTGCCCTCACACATGACTTGCTCCATCCCCATCTTTCTCATGCCCACCCCTTCTTTCAAGCCTTCTCCCAGCACCTCTCCCTCCCCCCTCTAGCCCCCAATGCCCTTCCCCTCTCCTCTCCTCTCCCAGCATCACCCTGTCCCCCCTCCCACTGACACCTCACCTCTTGTCCTTTTCCTCATTGTCTGCACCTGGCCCCCTGGCATTTGTCTCTCCTCCATGCTGTCCCTTGGTGCCTTCGCCTTTCTTCCCCCTCTCCCTTTGCATAAGCCCCTTCCTCTCCCACCCCTTCCCCCCTCCCCCTCCACACAAGCCCCTTCCTCTCCCCCCCTTCCCCTCCGCACAAGCCCCTTCCTCTCCTACCCCCTTCCCCTCCCCCTCCGCACAAGCCTCTTCCTCTCCCACCCCTTCCCCTATTTTCCCCCTCCCCCTCCACACAAGCCCCTTCCTCTCCCACCCCTTCTCCCCTCCCCCTCCACAAAAGCCCCTTCCTCTCCCACTCCTTTCCCCTAGTTTTCTCCCTCCCCTACCTTCTGCCTTTCACTTTGCAGGGCCGGAGTCTGTGCTCGGGCCCTGGACGCAGATCAGTTGACAAGGGAAGCCTTTGTCAACTGATCCCTTATGCCTCATGAAACGAGGTTTACAGGAGTGGTCAACAAAGGCATTCCCTGTCGACCGATCCGCGTCTTGACTCGCGCGCTGTGCCGACAATCAGCTGAGCCAGCACAGCGCGGTGGCCATTTTTATTTTAATGAAGCTGGGGATATTTAAATCCCTGCTTCATTGACTATGTCAGGTAGCCTATTTTACATGCCTCTGTTGGCAGAGGCATGTAATCTAGACATACCCTAAGAGCCCAGTAAGCAGTGGAAGTGCTGGTAATGCTGCTAGACAACACTGACCTCCCAGGGTTTGGCAAATTCTCTGGTCCAGCACTGGCCAGGTCCTGCGGGTGCTGGACTAGAAAGATGCAACCTGAATTAAATTACTTACTCTATATCTACATGCTATATCCAAGGAACATGTCGGCTTTTCTGAAAAATTTTTTGGAGAAGCTGACGCGTTTTTTTAGCATCCCTGTAAACCTCATTCTACGAAGAAGAAGGGATGTTCTGAAAGAGGGTTTTTTCCCTGATGTTTGGCCCCCATGTAGATGGGTCAAAAGTCGGAAAAGCCTCTTTTGGAAGAAAAGCTGAAAAAGGTACGCAAATTGCAGTTTGCAATTTGTGTATCTTTTTCCGACTGTTCCCTGCAGTGTAGATATAGCCTTAATGTCCCTGTGCTGTAAACAAATGAGGTTGACAGGATCTTGCATAAAAGGTTTTTTTTTCCAACAAATGGCCCCATCTACACGGGGCTTTTTAATGGCAAAAACCTCTTCCGCCAAAAGGATCAGAAGAGGATATGCAAATGAGAGCACGAGATATGCTAATGAGTGCTTCATTTGCATATCTTCTGCCGAAAAAAACCCGCTGTGTAGACAAAGCCTCAGGTATATTGTTGATGACGGTCCCATAAGTACCCAAGTAATAAAAAGTGGTAGAAGAACATAGTCCTGCTGCAAGAGTGAAGATTTTGTAGTTTTGTCAGTGCCCAGATAACAATATGATGGGCACTTGGGAAGGAGAAAGGAGCAAAAGATAAAGATGCCCAACAGGCTCAGATGCACAATATTTGGAGGCTTAGCCAACCCAAAGAGTTTGATGTTGGCCCTTCACTGCTCGTCAGATTAGCCAGGCCCCCTGCTGCTTCCTGAGCACTGCAGAGGTATTCTGAATGGACTGCAGAGAGGATGGTCCCCAGACCTTTCTACCTGCCATTATTCTATAACTTCCATTGTCCCAGGTATTAGCCAGACATGGACTGAAATTACAAGCTTTCTGGGGCAGGGACTGTCCCCCTTGTTATTCATTTGTACAGCACCTAGCACAGCAGGGGAATCTTGGTCAGAGTTATTAGGCCCTCCTCTAATACGAATAAACTTTGGCACTGATAACACTGAGCTAAACCACCCTGAAGCCTGGAGCCTGCAGATAATGTGGCCTAGATCCAAACCATCTTCCTTCCTCTGGCAATGAGAGCCCACCTACTGAGGTTCTGGGGCTAGGGAAGCACTCTTTGTTTCTCCCCTCTGCTGTATTTGGAGCTAGGGCTGCTGATCATAGAATCACAGAACACTAGAACTGGAAGGGACTTTGCCAGGTGATCAAGTCCAGTCCCCTTCCCTCACTTCAGGACCAAGCACTGTCTAAATAGACCATCCCCAACAGGTGCTCCTCTAACCTGCTCTTAAATATCTCCCGTGATGGAGATCCCACAGCCTTCTTAGGCAATTGATTCCAGTGCTTAACTGCCCTGACAGGCAGGAAGTTTTTCCTAATGTCCAACCTAAACCTCCTTGCTGCAATTTAAACCCATCGCTTCTTGATGATCTTCCAGCAGCAGAGATCAGGAGCAAGCCTGCCCCAGGGGATGCTTAGCATAAGGGGATGGCTCCTCTTGCCTTTTTCACTTTCAAATGTAGTGGCTTTTTCTGGGATCTACTATTTCCTAGGAACAGAAATACTTCCTTAAAAGAAAACAAAACAGTGACATAACATTTTCAAGCATGCGCTGATGAGACCATTAAGGTTTATTGTCTTGTCATGTCAAAAGTGTAAACGAGCTGCTAACTTTCACAGCGCTACATTCCTTCCTCTCTTTTTTGGGGGGGAGGAAGTAGGGGAGGGAAATGTACCTGGCTAAACAAGCAGCAGTGGCTGTTAACACCACCAAGTGGAGGAGGGATGCGAGCAAGTCACTTGCAGTTCCCACCAAATCAGGGACTATTTTGTTGTTATTCCTGCAAGGAGCCGAAGTAAAACCACTAGCCATGGCTGAGATAGCAGGAGGAGAGACAATGTTGGGAACAGAGTTACTGTACTGGCTCGGTCTGCGTGTGACTTGTCCACAGACAGTCCCCAAGGGATGTAGCTCCTCCCAGGGAGGAAGGAGCCCTGATTTAGCACAGGGGCCCTGGGAGGAAGGTGGAGAGAGGGAAGTCAGCAGCACCAGCAGCAGGAGAGAGCTGCGTCTGTCCCCTCTTACGGGATAGACACAGGTTCCGTTGTCACTGAGCTTCTGCCTGGCTCACTATGCCAGGGACTGTTCCTGTTTGTGCTAACCCACAAAAAAGGAGACTGTGAGATCACACAGCACTGTGCTCTGCCCATCCCATTTCCATCTCTGGATCACAACGAGCTTTCCACACGCTGGTTAAGCCCATCAGTACCCCGGGCGGGGAGGGGGGCATGGTGAGCATCATTAATCCCGCTTACAACAAGGACAATGGAGATATTGGGGTCTGTTTTGGGACCGGCTCTCTTCAATATCTTCATCAACGATTTAGATATTGGCATTGACAGTACGCTTATTAAGTTTGCAGATGATACCAAGCTGGGAGGGGTTGTGACTGCTCTGGAGGATAGGGTCATAATTCAAAATGATCTGGACAAATTGGAGAAATGGTCTGAGGTAAACAGGATGAAGTTTAATAAAGACAAATGCAAAGTGCTCCACTTAGGAAGGAACAATCAGTTTCACACATACAGAATGGGAAGCGACTGTCTAGGAAGGAGTACGGCAGAAAGGGATCTAGGGGTTATAGTGGACCGCAAGCTGAATATGAGTCAGCAGTGTGATGCTGTTGCAAAAAAAGCAAACATGATTCTGGGATGCATTAACAGGTGTGTTGTGAGCAAGACACGAGAAGTCATTCTTCCGCTCTACTCTGCGCTGGTTAGGCCTCAGTTGGAGTATTGTGTCCAGTTCTGGGCACAGCATTTCAAGAAAGATGTGGAGAAATTGGAGAGGGTCCAGAGAAGAGCAACAAGAATGATTAAAGGTCTAGAGAACATGACCTATGAAGGAAGGCTGAAAGAATTGGGTTTGTTTAATTTGGAAAAGAGAAGATTGAGGGGGGACATGATAGCAGGTTTCAGGTATCTAAAAGGATGTCACAAGGAGGAGGGAGAAAAAATGTTGTTCTTGGTGTCTGAGGATAGGACAAGAAGCAATGGGCTCAAACAGCAGCAAGGGAGGTTTAGGTTGGACATTAGGAAAAAGTTCCTAACTGTCAGGGTAGTCAAACACTGGAATAAATTGCCCAGGGAGGTTGTGGAATCTCCATCTGTGGAGATATTTAAGAGTAGGTTAGATAAATGTCTATCAGGGATGGTCTAGACAGTATTTGGTCCTGCCATAAGGGCAGGGGACTGGACTCAATGACCTCTCGAGGTCCCGTCCAGTCCTAGTGTTCTATGATTCTATGATTTTGGGCTTGCGGTTTGCAATGGGTGAAGCTGAACTGGTGCTAAACATGATTTGTCTGCAAGAGTAGACAAGGAAGGAGAAATCAGTTTTAGCGTCATTTCAAAAACCAGCCTGGAGCAGATGGCTAATTTACCTGTGCAGTGAGCAGATACTACAGTGGTGGGCAATATAGAAAAACACTTGATAAATAAAGGGGAAGGACAGGCTTGTTGTTTGGATACTACCGGGGTCTCAGAAGATTTAGCATCGAATCCTGGTTTTGCTGCTTGTCCTTGTGCAAGTCTCTCAACCTCTCAATGCCCCAGTTTGGGGTGCCATATGAAGAGAGATTAAAAAGACTGGGACTTTTCATTTTAGAAGAAAAGAGATCAAGGGAGGATATGATAGCGGTCTATAAAATTATGACTGGTGTGGAGAAAGCAAATAAGGAAATGTTATTTACTTGTTCCCATAACATAAGAACTAGGGGGTCACCAAATGAAATTAACAGGTAGCAGGTTTAAAACAAAAAAAAAGAAGTTTTTCTTCACGCAGTGCACAGTCAACTGGGGAACTCTCTGCTAGAGGATATTGTGATGACCAGGACTTTAACAGGGTTTGAAAAAGAACTAGATACATTCATGGAGGTGAGATCCATCAATGGCTATTCGCCAGGATGGGGTAGGAATGGTGTCTCTAGCCTCTGTTTGTCAGAGGCTGGAAATGGATGACAGGAGAGGGATCACTTGATGGTTATCTGTTCTGTTTACTCCTGGTGCATCTGGCATTGACCACTGTTGGAAGATAGGACACTGGGCTAGATGGACCTTTGGTCTGACCCACTATGGCTATTCTTATGTTAACTAGCCAATTAGCCCATCATAAGACGGGATTTTCAGGTCTCTCCTCCACGTTGGTCTTCTCTCCTGAGTCTCCGATCTCTCTCTCTCTCTCTCTCTCTTCTCCTCCTACTGTCTCCCCCTCTCTCTCTCAGCTCTCCTCTGCCTTCTGCTTCTCTCTCCGTCTCTTTCTTTCTCTTCTCCCCCTCCTGCCTCTCACTTTCCCTTTCTCTTCTCCTCCCCCTCCTGCCTCTCACTCTCTCTGCTCTCCTCTGTCTCCGTCGGGGATGCATGCTCATCCAGGCCCCGCCCCCAGGCATGTATGTCACCGCCCTGCCCCCCTTCGCCTCCCGCCGTGGCGCTCAGCTGAGATCTGCGCTGCTCAGCCGGGCTGCCGCGGGGGAGCAAGCGGCCGTTTGGGCTCCCTGTGGCGGCCTGGCTGAGTGGCGCAGAACTCACCCGAGCACCACGGTGGGAGGCGAAGGGGGGGGGGGGCGGGGCGGTGACGTATAGGGTTGCCAGGTGTCCGGTTTTCTACCAGACAATCCGGTTTTCGGGCCCTCTGTCCGGTAAAAAAAATCAGAAAACACCGGACATGTACTATGTCCAGTATTTTCTGGGTCTCTGGCTGGGGGCCAGATGGAAGCCTGGCGGGGGCGGGGGCGGGGGCGGGGGCGGGGGCGGGGGCGGGGGTAGGGGCAGGGGAGTGGCTGGGAGGAAGGGGTGTGATCGGTGCTGGGAGCCTCTAGTTGCCTCTGGGAAGCAGGGGAAGCTCTGTCCCTGCTGGAGCCGCAGCTGGACTTGCTTTGCTGGGACCATGAGCGGGGTAGGCAGCACCCTGGGATCTGCACACACCCGCGTGAGTCCGGCTCCCCACCGGCCGATTCCCTCTCCCCGCCCCCCCACCAGCCAGTTCCTCCTCCCAATTTCCCACGGCCAGCCTCACTGCCCCCGACCCCCACCCCGGGCCAGCTTTCCTTCCCACCGGCCAGCCCCATGGCCTCCGACCCCCCACCCCCGACCAGTTTTGCTTCCCGCTGGCCACCCCCTCCCCCGTTCTCCCCTGGCCAGCTACGCTCCTCTGACCCCCCCCAGCTCTGCTTCCTGCCCCTCCCCCCCAGCCAGCCCCGCTCCTCTCCCGGCCGGTCCCTCCCGCCTCCGATCAAGTGTGTCCATTTTTTTTTACCCTACCCTAGTGACGTACACGGACAGAGGGCGGGGCCGTGTACGTCACTGCCCCGCCCCCCCCTTCCCCTCCCGCTGTGGCACTCGGCTGAATTCTGTGCCGCTTAGCCGGGCCGCCACGGGGAAGCACTAATGGCCACTTGCTCTGCTTGCTCCCACGCGGCAGCCCAGCTGAGTGGCACAGAACTCAGCCGAGCACCACGGCGGGAGGGGAAGGGGGGGCGTGGCGGTGACGTACATAGCCCTGCCCCCTGGTCGCGTATGTCACTGCCACACCCCCCTTCACCTCCCGCCGTGGCGCTCGGCTGAGTTCTGTGCCACTCAGCTGGGCCGCCGCGGGGGATCAAGCAGCACAAGTGGCCGTTTGGGCCCTGCGCTCCCCATGCAGCATGGGGGTGCTGCGTGGAGACTGCGGGGCCCAAATGGCTGCTTGCACCGCTTGCTCCCCTGCGGCAGCCCAGCTGAGTGGTGCAGAACTCAGCCGAGCGCCATGGCACGAGGCAACAGCGCCCCCCAGAGGTGACTCGTAACGCTACAGCGTTACAGAGTCACAGACATTGGGCTACTATATATATTACTAGCCAATTAGCCCATCATAAGACGGGATTTTCAGGTCTCTCCTCCACGTCCGTCTTCTCTCCTGAGCCTCCAGTCTCTCACTCCGTGTCTCTCTCTCTCTCTCTCTCCTCCTCCTCCTACTGCCTCCCCTCCCCCCCCAGCTCTCCTCCACCTCCTACCTCTCTCTCTGTCTCTCTCTTTCTCTTCTCCTCCCCCTCCTGCCTCTCACTCAGGGGACCATGGAGCCCAAATGGTCGCTTGCACCACTTGCTCCCACGCGGCGGCCTGGCTGAGCAGCGCAGAAGTCAGCTGAGCGCCACTGCGGGAGGTTAAGTGGGGTGGGGCAGTGACATTCACGGCCAGGGAGCGGGGTCTGGAGCCGCTGTCACACCGCACGTCACCGCCCCACCCCCCTTCACCTCCCACCGTGGTGCTTGGCTGACTTCTCTGCTGTTCTGCCAGGCTGCCGCGGGGGAGCAAGTGGAGCAAGCGGCCATTTGGGCTCCCCTGCGGCAGCCCGGCTGAGCAGCACAGAAGTCAGCCAAGCGCCACGGCAGGAGGCGAAGGGAGGGTGTGAAGCAGGGAGGGGTGGTGATGTACACAGCCAGGCCCTGCCCCCTGGCTGTGTATGTCACCGCCCCACCCCCCTTCCCCTCCCGCCGTGGCACTTGGCTGACTTCTGCACTGCTCAGCCGGGCCACCATGGGGGAAGCAAGCGGTGCAAGCGGCCGTTTGGGCCCCGCGCTCCTCATGCAGTGCCCCCGTGCTGCATGGGGACTGCAGCACCCAAACGGCCGTTTGCACCGCTCGCTCCCCCGCGGCAGCCTGGCTGAGTGGCGCAGAAGTCAGCCGAGCGCCACGGTGGGAGGTGAAGAACGTGACTCAGGCAACAGCACCACCCAGAGGGAACAGCCAGGGAAGCAACAGCGCTGCCCAGAGGGAACAGCCATAACGCTACAGCGTTACAGAGTCACAGACATTGGGCTACTATATATATGATGACATCCCCTTTCTCCCAGCTTGCATCTGTCTTGTCTGTTTAGGTCCCAGTTTGGCAGATACTGAGGCTATGTCTATAATTAAAACGCTACTGTGGCAGAGCTGCAGGGCTTCAGTGTAGATATGCACTACAGAAACAGGAAAGGTTCTCCCATCATCATCATTAACCCACCTCTCCAAAAGGCAGTTTTAGGTCAACAGAAGAACTGCATAACTCTGGCCATGTCTTCACTAAGCAGAAGAGCCATGCTGCTGTGTTTGATTTTTCAGAATTTGATTTAGCAGGTCTAGATCAGCCCCTCTAAATCGAACTCAGAGCTCACCCCCATCAGTGGCCATACCATTATTCCTGCTCTTGCGAGGAGTAAGGGAAGCCGATGGGAGCATTTATGGCGGGGAAACACAAATCAAGGTATGTCAACTCCAGCTACGTAATTAATGTAGCTAGAATTGAATATCTTGATTTGACCTTCCTCTTTAGTGTAGACCTGGCCTCTGTGGCTCAGGAGTGTGAACCTTTGAGCAGCTCTGTCAATAGAATCTTTCCGCACAGGGGCCGCTTGTCTAGACTTGAAATGCCTGTAATTCTTCAATGCAGAAACCACTGTAGCTATGGGAGGGGTTCTCCCATTGTCACAGGTAATCCACCTCCCTGAGAGGAGGTAACTAGATCAGTAGAAGATCTTTTTTGTTGTTGTTGAACTAGTTCTATCTACACTGTGGGTTAGGTTGGCTTACCTATGTCACTCAGGGTGTTCTTATTTAGACCAGGCCTTCACCAGCCCAACATAACTATGCCAGCAAGCCCCATTGGGTAGACACATCCTACACCAACAGAAGGAGGTTTTCTGTCAGTGAAGAAACATCATCTCCCTGAACAAGAGCTACTGTAAAGGATGCATTTTCTATTGAGATAGCTGCATCTACACTGAGAATTAAGTTGGCATAGCTCCCTTGGGCCAAGGTGTATTTCACACCCCTGGTGGAGATAGCTTAGCCGATATAACTTTCAAGAACAGACTAAGCCTGACACCCATGCTTCACTTTAAGCATGTGCGTAGTCTCCCTGAAGTCAGCTAAAGTTAAGTGTGTGCCTATGTGTTTGCAGGCTCAGGGGCTTAGACTGTAAGTACTTTGGAGCACAATGAGCCTCTGATCCTGGCCTGGGTGCCTAGGCATGACCCTAGTAACAACAGATGACACTAATCTGTGTGGGTTGACAGGGGAAGTTCAGCTATTCATGTCGTAACATGCTGTTATTTGATTTCATATTACAGGAAAATACGCACGGAGACTGTCCTTTCCTGTTACAGATCTGCACTTCTGGAGCTCATCCAATTTACCTTTTTATTGATGAGTGCCACATCTCCCCATGCGAGCTAAGCCCATTAATCAGCCAGGCGACCCTTTTCCTCAGCTGTCTATGACAGCGCACATCGCTCTGCAATTGATGGGACCCTTGTTAAGGGTCAGGAGTTAATACATTTCACTGGTTTTCTGTTTGCAGTGTATTTCAGGTTTATGAAGAGGTATCAGTTTGGTTAATCACTTAAGCTTTACTGTTGAGCATGAGGGAGATTAGGCTTCAGCCTGGAAAAATATAATAATAAAAAAGGCAACACAAAATCCAAGAAATGTACCCATATCAATATTGTCTTAATCATTTAAGGTTTGCCTTTGTTTTAATTTTCACGAGTTAGTGCAAACACAATGCTGTTGATTCAATTTGGGTGGGGTTTCTTTAGTGTATGTGAGGGATTACCAGGTAACAATTCTATTTCCACAAAGCACTTCTGTACCCTTTGCCAAAGGGGTACGTAGGTTCAGAAAGCGTGCAAAGAACACCATTTTAAAAATGCAGTATTTGTCACTGCTCTAGTGAAAGGGACGGACCATAAACTTGTAATAATAATACCTAACTCTTATAGGCTTCAGAATGCTTCACAAAGGAGTTCACTTGCTTTATAGATGGGAACAATAAAAGCCCAAAAAGGGAAGAGACATGGCCAAAGTCACCCAAGAGCAGCGCAGGTAAGAAAATGCAGGTCTCTTGAATCCCAGTGTGGGGCCCTCACCACCGGGCTGCTGAGACAGTACAGGTATGTCTACACAGCAGGGCAAAAGTTGAATTAAGATACTCAACTTCAGCTACATCAATTGTGTAGCTGAAATCACTTTTGGCGCTGTCTGCACAGCAGGAAGTCGAAGGAAAAACACGCTTCCTTCGACGTCTCTTACTCCTCAGGATTGCAGGAGTTGGAGTAAGACGTCCTCCAGCTTGACATGATTTTGAAATAATGGCTTGCTGTGTAGACATGCATTTTGTTATTTCGAAATAACGTCAGTTATTCCAAAATAGCACTGCTGTGTAGACATGCCCTACAGTAGCACTAACCTCAAGTATCCAAATTCTCAAGTCAAGCCTCAAACCTTCCCATGAGAATGGGTTAAATTTTAAACAAACAAACAAACAAACAAACAAATGTTGGTCCTTTTATTTGCCTTCTTGGCTTCTCAGCCTTCAGGCAACACTTGGGTCACATTTTAGTTGGCAACTACATTTTAAAAAAGAAAATGAGATTCTCATGACTCCAGGAGCCGGGCCTTTAGGCAAAGCACCAACTATCATGGACCTCGCAATAAGACTTGCGGACACTGCTTGAATCTGAGGTGGTGGAGTAGCATGGGCGAGTCGTAGAGGCAGCTGCTGTGTGAAGACACAATAAATAGTTTCCCACAAAATTGATTGTTTCTGGACTCAAACTAGTTTTACAGAGATTATTCCAGGAACTGGACAGCTGTGCTACCAGCTCAGTGAAGTGCGGTCTAGTGGTCTGAGCCATAGCCTGGAGTTTAGTGTTTGTCTTCATAGGGACTCTTAGGAAAACTAATCCAAATTAATTTATAAAGAGCATTAGTTAAACCACAATTGACCCCCTCTTTTAATGTTCTTGTTCACAATTCAAGTGGCCTTCATTTAATTCAATTTAATTTTAATTTAATTCACTTCTGACTAAATTGAATTCAGCAGGCCACTCTTTCATTCTAAATAAGAGCATCCACCACAGGCGTTCTCACGCGGTTTAATCAATACATGTTAAATTCAGATCTTCAGTTAATTCAAATTCATTTTCTTGAGGCCAGGTCTACATGCAAACTGTAAGTCAACCAAGCTATGTTGCACAGGATGTGAAAAATCCATACCCCTGCGTGACATATGAGAGCTAATCCTGGCGCAGACAGCAGTAGCATATCAAGTGTAGACAAGGCCTCAGGGTAGACAAACTCTTAGGTGCAATCTGCACTGTCATGTGACTTATACCAGCTCCTCCACTAGATTTCATGCAGACACATGGATGCAAGCACTGGATTAAAACTAAAGAGGTGGTTTGCATGAATCTCTAACAACCAAATCCATCGTGTTTCAGGGTAATTGGAGTTTAAGCCCCAGACTAAAATCTCGGATCCAGACACCATTCTCACTTGAGGGAAGTCAGCATTTTGATCCAAATGTCATCCATGGTGTTTATTCTGGGATGAGCTAAAAGCCTGGATCCAAGCACCTCCCCAGGCTGTAGAAGTTCAGATTTGGACTTTGCTGCTCAGATCTATCTGTAAATTTAGTGCCTTGGACATTTGAATGTAAACACTAATGATTTGCCCAAAAATTGTTTTCATCTGCCTGGCATGCATACATTAGTTTGTTATTGTAGGTTTGTTTGTAGTATTATTAATAAGCAGCTCTAGGCTGCTGTCATTGGTACAGCTGATCTGATATAATTTTCCCAAAGGACATTTTCAATGAAAGTGAAATTTTCCATGGAAATTTTCTCATTTTGGGCTAAAACTCAAAAATCAAAATGTTAGGCTGAAAATATTTTGGTTTTGCCGTAATATTTTGACCACCCTCATCCTAATCTTCCCCCCATGAAACACAGACATGTTTAGTGAAAATTTCATTTTGACAAAATCAAATTTTTGATCGAAAAACAGGTTCAATAGAAAATTTCAACCATCCCTATTCCTGGACTTTTCTGCTGTTGAACATGTTAACAAATTTAGTTTGTCTCTAATGCTGCAAACAATCCCAGGGGCTCAGCAGAGGCGGATAAGGGGAAAAAAAGATATATTGAAATCTGACCTAGCTAGTAATGTCAATGTCTCTTCACGTTAGGCTCTTGACATCACTGGAAAGTAGTTTGTTACTTATATCTAATAAGATACCCTAATAGTTTATGACAGAACATGGAAAATGGTCCTGTGATAGAGGAGTTAACATTTCCTACTGTGGGGATTTTCTTGCTCTTAAAAACTACTGGGAAAGTATCCCTCCCCAATTAGGAAAATATTCAAGACCAACATTTTGGCTCCATGGACTGAGGGGATCGTTTTTCATCTGGTTGGATCCTGGAGCCACTGGTCAGTGTGTAGATGTTGGGAGCATGCCCCTCCCGCAGGCCCTGTTTGCGCTGGAATAAAAGAAGCCGGCAGTCAGGCCTCAGCAACAGATCATGCAGACATCTCCTGGAGCCACACATGGCTCCGGAGGCTGGACTTTGAAGGCAGGCTGACTGGCTGCAGCTGATCCACCAATATCATATTACAGCCCAGTCTGAACTGCAATGGAAAGGGAGGAGCGAGGAACTGGTGGGGGCAAACAGCTTAGGCAGAAAGACATTTTTATGGAGAAAGAGAGGTGGCTGGAGGGAGACCTTTTGGCCATCATGTATTTTGCAGCATTTGGGGGTTTTTTTTAACCTATTTTACAGACTGCAAGAGCTTTGCAAGCTCCCCAGCTACTTACTAAAATCTGCCTGCCCTAGGAAGCAATTTGGAACAGGGCTGATCTGATAAATTCTGAGGCAAGATGGAAGCAGAACCAGTGACCTGCACACAGCTCAGTCCCAGCCTTTGCCTGAGACTGCAAAGGAAAGGTTAACAGGCACAGACCAATCAGACACTCGCAGCTATTCCATTCTCAGTGCTCTTGGTGGGTGACCGCTGGCCTGTTGCAACAAGGCGCTAGGATGCCAGCCACCAAGGTTAGAAATCGCAAAGGGTGCATGAAAGAACTAGGCCGCTGTCTTGAACTTTGTGTCTTATTCTATTTTGAGAGCATAGAACATGAGAGAGGGAAAAGACCTTTTAGACTATACATGTGAAATTCAGCAAAGCATGGAGGGCCTGATTGTCAACTGGTGTAAAATGGCCAATTAAACTACATGGTTTTACACCAGATGAGAATCTGGCCTGGATTTGCTGTCAGTAGCAGCAGACACATTTCCTTTTTGCCCCCATTAGATAAGCTATCTATTTATGTTTATTGTCCGAGACAGATATATTTACACCACATAATCACCCAGCAAGATGTGCTATATTGCTTGATATAAAGTCTCAGAGGGGGAGCCGTGTTAGTCTGTAACTTTAAAACCAACGAGCAGTCCTCTGGCACCTTGGAGACTAATAAATATATAGAGAATCATGAGCTTTTGTGGGCAAAACCCACTTCATCAGATGGGCTGGAGTGGAAAAAATATATAGTTATAGTTACCTATCAAGCTAATTTGCAACTAGTGCCTAGAAAAAATAAATAAATAAAAGGAATAAAAGCCATAAACAAAAAGCTTTGAATTTAAAACAAACCCAAACTAGGCAGACCTAAGAAGATGAATGTCCATGTAACTTCCCTCTTTGACTAGACTCACTGAAAACGACACAGCTAAACAACTACCTCCTGGTTCCAAATTAGAGAGGCATACCACACACTTTTTCCTAATTGTCCCTCTATGAAACCCCTAAATATCCGCTGACGTTATCATAAATCCTTCCTGCGAGCTAGCATTCCCCAGCCTCTACCATCTCATGCTTCCCCCACAAAAATGACAGACTGGTTCTAATCTCCCACCTGCATAAATCTCCTACAGACAACCACAAATATTCCAGCTATGCTGATTTATAGACGCATGAACAAGACTAAGCCAGAAGATCTATCCTGCATGCACTGTGATTGATGGCTCACTGCAGCTCTTTCCATTTAAAACATTGTCACTTGTGCAGTCCCATGGAGCAAAAAGAGAAAGGGAAGAACAGAAAACCCACAAAAAACAATGTGACATATAGCCGCTACGGGAAACCCTGATTTGTGTAACCTGATTTCTTCCAAATTCCCCTGATTGTGATCCCTGTTTTTAGCTGAAGCAACCTTAGCTAGGGCCGGGGACACAAGATTAGCTGCAAACGTCCTTCTCCTGCCACATTACCCTTTTCTGGGTCTGGTCAACTGTAGCACGGTTGATTTACAGCCAGAAAAGTGCCAGACATTAACATAGTGCCCCCATTTCCATACCTATTGGTTGAACCAGATTCAGCCATAGACTATCCAGCTTTCACAGTAGCAGGAAAGCATAAACAGGCCCCAGGCTTGCTCCATTGATGTCAATGCCAGTAATCCCTTTGAATTCAGTGGGATGAGGACCAGAGGCGCTGAGCATGTGTAGTGCCTGTTGACTTCAGGGGGAGGTGCACCAGCATTACTTCAGGATCTGGCCCAATACTGGCAGGATCGGGCCCCTCACATTGACCTAAAGGGAATAACCTATAAAGACAGGGGCTGTTTAGGCTGAGAGCATCTGGTCCAGTCACTCCGAATATGGGACCCACGGAGGCATGAGGGTTTGCAGGAGTTCGAAGCCAGTGAGTGGCTTGGAGGCAGAAGGCTAAGACTGGCTTCCCTTTAGCATTTCTCACAAGGGCATCAACAGCTTTCCAGTAGGGGCAAATTATGCTGCAGCGGCAGCACATTATTCCTGAACGCCGAGAGCTCCAGCCTCAAACAGTTGGGCTGAGACCTGAAGTCACAGAGCAAATTAAAGAAGTTTCTGCATTCTTGGCTGCAGTGAAACCATTTTCCTTGCACTGCCCCCCCCCTCCCCCATCTTCATTCCCCAGAGTAGGTCACATTCTCGCTCCTGGTCCCTGGAAGGCAGCAGAGTTTTCCCTGCTGCCACAGAGCCCCCTACTGGTAAGTCCGACTTAACAGCCCTGGGGCTTCCTGTGCTAACGGGGCTAATCGCCTACCAAGAGAGGCCTTTTCCATAGCCAGCCTCCTCTGCAGGGTCTCTGAGCATTCAAGTCTGGAGTTGTACTGGCTTGCCCAGAAATCCAGGATTCCCCCATTGCGAGGCACCGGTCATCCTCACCAGAGTGGGGGCACCAGCATTCCAGCTGAAAGAAGCAGCAAGGGGGATCAGTAATAAAGACGGCTTGCTAAGCCCTTTCAACTGAGCACCATCCAGACCATGGAGGGACACGGGCTTATCTGCAATGAGATAGTCACCCCAAGGCTTCCTGTGCGGCACAGTCCCTTGGGGAGAGAGCCGAACAGTGATTCAGGAGTCCCCGGCAAGTCCCCTCCCCTTTCTATACTTTTGTCTTGCTGCATCAGTAACACAGAGAAAATGGTACTTGCCTGTGTAATGCCCACCAAAGCCAGGACCTCAGGAGCTTAGTGCATGAGCCTCTACTGCCTGAGCTACAAGCCAGCTGGCTCTCAACTAAGGCGCTACAGCAGGAGCGGGGAAACCTTTTCTGGGTCCAGGGCCACTGACCCACAGAAATTCAGTCGGGAATCACTGACAAAAGCCCCTCAGTGACGTGGCCCCTGACTGAGAAGCGAGACACTTCTCACACTCCCCTCGCACACCAGAGCCTGGGGGGCCCAGCCTAGTAGATTTTGTGTGCTCCAGCCCTGTGGTAGGGCAGCACGGGGGCCTGGACCACCAGCACCGGCTCCCCAATGCAGGGGGGAGCCATGAGCCTCAGGGGCCGGATCCAGGCAAGCTGGGGGCCACATCTGGCCCCTGGGCCTGAGGTTCCCCACCCCTGCTGTGGAGCAAACTCATTCTCTCTTGCTGTAAGTGGTCTAAGTACAGTAATTCCTCATTTAACACTATAGATATGTTACAGAAAATGATCGTGTTAAATGAAAACGTGTTATGAGGGGTCAATTTTCCCATTGAAAATAATGGAAAAGGTGGGGGTTGCGTTTCAAGCAGTGGTGTCTGTTGGGACCGGGACATAAGGCTGGGGGAGAAAGGGGACTGGGTTACAGCAGGGAGGGGAGGTGTTTGGCTCTGGGGAACGGAAGGGGAGGAGAGGGGAGGGGGATTGGGTTGGGAGTATGCCCCTGTGACGGGTCTGCTGGGACCCGCACTGCGTCCGGCGAAGGGGAATCAGCGGGGAATGGCGTGGCGAGCGGCGAACTCTCCGCCGCTTTGCAGGAAGGCAGGGGAAGCCCCGCGCAGCCGCCAGCAGTGGGCCAGCTGGGGAAATCGTGTTATTCTGGGGACAGTCGTGTAATTCAAAAAACGTTCCCTAAACAAAAAATCGTGCTATCGCGAAAACGTGTTAAGCGGGCATGTGTTAAATGAGGAATTACTGTACCACTGCATGGGACAGATAGCCAGACCCAGTGTGGGTTACATCTGTGCTTAGTAAAGCACTTTGTAGAAAAGTGACATAAAAGAACCAATTTATTATTATTATTATTATTGACTGGGAGTCAGGAATCCTGGGTCCCTTTCCCAGCCAATGATTTAATCTTTGTGTGAGTTTCCCATCTGCCTAGTGAATACACTGATGCTTACTTGTCTCATACAGACATTAAAAACCAAGGAATAGTCCTGCAGCACCTTAGAGACTAACAAAACATGTCGATGGGATCATGAGCTTTCGCAGGCACAACCCACTTCTTCAGATGAATGGAGTTATTAAAGGTATAGTTTCCAGACAATGTGAGGCTTAATTAACGGAGGATAGGATTTAATCCTGAGATCCTTGGATGAAGGGTCCAAAGTGTGATTATTATTTCCACACATCAGGACAGTCAAGTCTTCATTCTATTCTTGAACTTTCACTTCCCATTTCACCAGTTAGGGACTGGTGTTAATTGGTAGCCATTCCCATGATTTGTAACGGTAGCTGTAGAAACAAATGGGAAATCTTTATCGGAGATAGGAATAAAAGACAATTTAACGTCCCCACATGTCCTGACAGAGCCATAAGGCATTATTTATAGTTGTGAGTGGATTTTCTGTTAGACATCACCTGGAATTAGACTCTCAAAAGGAGGTCGGCAAAGATTCCACCAGTCTCCTTTGTTGTCTTCTTTCAGTACTGAAGTAGAGTGTGTGTTAAACAGAGACCCATCTGAGAAGAAGGTATTAAAATCAAATGAGGAGGGGATTTCTCTGGGGACAGGCAATAGTATGTAAAGACCTGGGCTCCTAGGCTAGCAGGATGTTCATCATACCACCTCCAGCTTGCCCCAGCCCAACTAGATAGCTGTGAGCACAATTCTCCAGATCCAGGTCAGAATGGCAATGGGTGATCTCCGCCAGGCACCAAGACCAGTATTGTTGTACTGGAGGGCCCAAAACTAGGCACCTAAATAAGCGCAGTTTGATGTTTCCAAGCTGTGGGGTACATGCAGCCTCACTGAAGTTAGTGGCCGAAAGAGATGCTCAGGAATTTTGAAAAATCAGACCACTGGTTAGGTCCCTAAATGTGGCTCTCCATGCTTCTTTCTAGACCCCAAATTTTGACAAATTTGTCTAAATGTCTCAGCGTGTGCCAGGTCACTTACTTCCATTCCACAGAGTTGTGCATTCTGTAGAGGGTTAGCTCACTTGACCCTTCAAATACAAAAAACCAGACGAAGCCTAAGAGAAGCAAAGGTTGTCATTCACGTTATTCTCTGTCAAGTAGCTGCTGCCAGGAAAAAGTGAACAGAACTTTGGCTTAAGTACCCCAGGCATCAAAAAACAGCTCCAAAGAGGTCTGTGTAAAAAGCTGTATGGTAGCAACCAAAAGGAAAAAATAGTGAGGTGCTGGCCAAACCATGAAACATCAAGGAAACGGAAAGGAAGAAAAAAGAAACCAATGTTCTCTTACGCTTTATTATTGTTATTCTTCTTCTTCTTTTTGGATACAAGAACAATGACATCAAATCATTTTACATAATAGTGCTAAAGCCCTGGTCTGGTGTGTGAACAGCAACTCTGTGTTTTAGGATGATAGAAGGCCACTTTTCCTAGTGAGACCAGAAGATTATCTGTAGGTGACACACCCACACATAGAGTACAAATCATTGATGAGTTTTCAGGGCTTAGATCAAAAGTGGGGGAACCTTTTGTGGGTTGGGGGCCACTGACCCACAGGCGGCAAAAATTGGGAAGAAAAAAAAACGGAACAAAACAAAACAAAACAAAAACCCAACCCCCCCCAAAAAACCCCAAACAAAAAACCAAACCCTTACTGACGTGGCCCCCGACTGAGAAGGAGAAAGACACTCCCCATATTCCCCTTGCACACTGGAGCCTGGGGGGGGGGGCAGCCTAGTGGATTTTGTGTACTCTAACCCCACAGGGGGATGGCGGGGGACTGGAGTGCCAGTGTGGGCTCCCCAATGCTGGGGGGAGCCTCAAGGGCCGGATCCAGGCAAGCTGGGGGCCGCATCCAGCCCCTGGGCCTTAGGTTCCCCACCCCGGCACAGATAATTAGATCCACATGAGGGACAGAACATCCACCCTGAAAATATTAATGCCAACTTTTCAAATGAACTGACCAAAAGAATGGCTTGAGGTGTCTAAGTAACCGTAATCCATGTGGGCCAATAGTTCTTACCCTTTCTATAGCACAATTTCCTTTTCCATACCTCCCTCTCAGAACCCCAGTTTCTGTTTGCCAGGATCTATCTAGGACTCCTTTCCCCTTCAGTAACAGGAGAAGAGGAGGTTGTTCCTGATGTCCCAGGAAGCCGAGAACTCACAGACTGAAAATTCATGGTGTGGGTGATTCAAGCTGGGCTTCCAAAAATAGTGAGATGCCCAAATTTCAGAGGTCACGTATGAAAATGCAGGCCTAAGATTTCACAAAAAGAAAAAAAAAATCTGATCAATATGTTTTAAAAAGAACATGTTTGTAGAGCATGGATGCTTTCCATTAATTTTTAAAAACTATTTCAAGTGGCCTAATCAAACCAGAAAAAATCATTTGGAAATAAAGATGTTTATTGCTTGATAGAAATGTGTTGAATTGTTATTGACCTTATAAATGAAGATCTTCATTTTACTCATTATACAACTGTTTTACTTTCTAGTGTCTGTAATTTGCCATATGCCTCACACAACTTTAACTCCACAGTATTCGGGGATGTAGAGCAATTGGTCTCCATGATGGTATGCAGAGTAAAGACTTAATCCTGCACATCTGCGGCCATGTCTAGACTGCAGGCTTCTTTCAGAAGAAGCTTTCCTGAAAGAGATCTTCCAAAAAAACTTCTTTCGAAAGAGAGCATCCACACTGCCACAGCGCATCGAGAAAGCGATCTGCTTTTTCGAAAGATAGCATCCACACTGAATGGACACTATCTTGCATTTAAGCTGTGATTGCTATGGATGGAATGGCCACCAAGGCACCTGTGCTTTTTCCTCTTTCCTCTTCTTTCGAAAGAACTCCCACTTCCCCATCCACAAATGCCTTTTTCTGAAAGAGCTCTTTTGGAAGAAGGCTTCTTCCTCGTAGAAAGAGGTTTACCAATGTTGGAAAAACCCCTCTGTTCTTTTGATTTTTTTTCGAAAGAATGCAATTGCAGTGTGGATGTAAGTGAAGTTTTTTGGGAAAAATAGCTGTTTTTCCGAAAAAAACTCTGTAGTGTAGACATAGCCTAACGCAAGTAAAACTCCTACCAACTTCCGCAGGAGGTTTGTCTGAGCAAGGAGTCAGGACTCAGACTTGTTGTTATGCTATCCCGAATGGAACTGGAGAAAGAGAGTCAGGTTTAAGGAAGGAAGCAGTTCAGCGTAACTCCAGAGGGCGAGGGAATATACACAGAAGCCCAGTGGGCAGCTCCTATTATTATTGCTTGTATTGTGATAGTGCATAAGAATATTTATCATTGACCACTGTGCTAGGTGTTACACAAACACAAAACCAAAAGACAGTCCGTGCCGAGAGAGGCTTAGCATGTAACAGTGGCCACTCGGCATCTTTCCTACACCTCTGTTGGCCAGACATATCACTCATGACTAAGGAAACAGCAGCACCAATGTTTTCTGGTTTAAAATCAATTTGGCTATTAGGAAAGGAGATTTTCTGTTCAAACCTAGCCATCACGTTTGCCCCAAACTCAAACCCAATGTAAAGCTATTTTAGAGGTTCTGAAAAGTTTGGGGTAGTTTGAAACTGAATACATGAATAAATGCTCATTCTGAAACTTCATGGACTGGTTCAACTATATCTGTCAGTGACAAAACCTGAAAAAGTCTCTCTGGGACTTGAGGAAGAGCTCTGTATAACCCTTGTCTTTCTCACTAACAGAAACTGTCCAATACAAGGTACTGCCTCCCCCACCTTGTCTCTCTAATATCCTGAGCAGCTACATAGTGAAAATATATAAGACAAAGCAGTTCTGGTGTATCTGCCTCATTTGGAACCAGGAGATGCTGAAGATGTCATGGGGTTTGTATGACTTCCAGGCCAAAGACATTTGGAGAAAGCCGGGGCTGCTTCAGATTACTTAGACCCTCCAGGGATTTTTCCATCAATGATCAAAATGCATGTGAACAATCTACATTTTTAAAACACGAATGCAGTTTTTTGCTGCCTATCTGCCATAAGGAGAATCGCATGCCTTAAGTCACGACGTGTCTCATGGAGCATTCCTGCCTCTACTTGGGTGGGGCCCCTAGGAAATGGAGGGTGTCGCAGTCTGAGCCTGCCTTGTATTTCCATGCTGCACCAGTGGCAATAAAAAACAAGGAGAGAAAGCAGAAATCATGAGACATGAGCAGAATCACAGGCCAGAGATAGACTGACATAGTGTAACCCACACACCTGCTGGGCGTGGTGCACTGTCCCATCGAATGACACTGAGATCATTTACAGAGAGAACAAGTCTGCTCTACAGCCTTTGCTACAGGCTAGCTGGCACTTAGCTCATATGATAGCAGTGCCTACATTTAAACTCCAGAGGGCCCAGGTTTGATTCTACCCCTAGCTAACAAGGATCTGTCAGTGTTACAAGTGGAGGCTCAGCTGGGATATCTCTGAAGCTCAGAACACTCTTCCTCAGCCAGGGGAAGTACGGAACCCACACGCCTCCTGAGTGTGTTGCATCTGTCTTACCTAGTGGCACTGAGACCACTTACAGTGAGAATGAGTCTGCTACCCAGCTGGCTTTTGGCTCATGTGGTAGAGGCCCATGCTCAAAAGTCCAGGGTCTGTCAATGTTACAATAGCTGCATTTAAGTCAATGCAGCACAACTCACTTAGTGCAAGCTGGGCATAACTCCATAGATGTCGCTGGACCAGATACTCAGCTGGTGTCAGTGGATCTTTAAGATTTCACCTTCCTGGAGTGACCTCTCTTAGCTAAGACAGTTGGTTGTTGTTTGGGTGGCTGTTCTGATTTTAGCCGAGCAAGCAACTAACTGAATTTATGTTTCATCCAGGCAGGCCATGCTAAGCCACGAGGAAGTAGCCAGTATCTCTACCATGCTGGGTGACAGAGTGATAAACCGAACGGCAGGTCTGCAGAGTCTTAGCAGTTCACAGGCTTGACCTACTTCAAAGAGGAAAAAAAACACCCTCAGGAAAAGGCATTGGCAGGTTCATGCTGTGAGGAAATCGTTGCTGCTCCAGCCTGCGTCTCCTGATTGTAGGTCACTGCTGGGAGGTCACCTGTACAGACACACTGGAGGATTGAAAGCTACAGAAGTGACCTATTTTATGTCTGACATTGAAATGAGCAGTGAGGGGTGGTTCCTAGAGTGGAAACTGGTCCCTGGTTGCAATAGATCTTTGTGGCCTTCGCACAGCTCCATGCAGGGTTTGTCTCCATGGCAGGCCAATGCCAGAGGCTCGTGTCAGTGCAGCCACTAGTGCAAAAAACCACATCCTCAGGGTTAGCTTCACCAGTGTAAGTCCTTACACCAGAGTAACTCAGATAAAAATCTGGGTCCGCTGGCCACATGGAGCTTGTGAAATCCAGGAGCTGGCCACATGGCTGCCTAAAGGGTTTGGAGTCCATGTTCTGAATTAAGAATCAGACTATTGTTTCTTACCAACAATTTAAACTGGATCGTCCTTACCAACGCCTACCCGCCCCTGCAACATATGGGAATCCACATATCCAAGGGCACAGCACCACACCTGGGGCTGAATTTTACCGTGCAGGTACCTAAATAAGGGCTGGACTTTCTAAAGAGCCCCGGGCCCTGTGGCTCTCTGTGACCAATATGCTGGAAGTGCTCTGGAAAATCTGACCCATCAAGTGCAAAGAGACCCTTTCAATAGGAACGGTTTCAATAGGTTTACTTTAGGGTTAGGAGAACGGAAGCCTCTGTGCGAGGAACACATGGCTGCCATCCTATTGTTCATCCAGCTAAACTTATGCTCTTGGTAGTGTGGTGGGAAGCAGGTACATGCTGCCTGACTCCTTGATATGCTTTTCCTTACACCACCTGCCACTGCTTCTCCTCTTAGTCTTGGAATGTCTTTGTTGTCGCCTTTAAAATCAGCCCCCATAGCATGTTTTACATATGGAGGAAGGAAGAAAACACCAAGGAGAGGCACCATGGCAAATACAGGGAGAAAAGATACATGCAGGGGAACAGCACATGTTGTCTTGCACAGATGAGAAAACAGGTAACGTGAGCAGGCTCACCGACAGGGAAGGGGCAGCTGCCCCAGGGCCCAGCAATTTAAAAGGACACGGGCCCTTTAAATCTCCGCCGGAGCGCCGAGCAGTGTGCTCTGGACAACACGGAAGGGCTGCCTGGGGGAGGCTATCTCCTTCCACCCCTTCTGCCTAAGGCCCTGCCCCTTCTGTCTGTTGGCCATCTTGGATGTGAACCAGGCTAGCTTGGAATCTGATGTTCTCCTCTGATGCTGACCCCCCTGCGGATATGCTCCAGTTGCACATGCCACATCCTCCAAGGAAGGCAGAAATGCAAGTATCAACTACATGCATGCCTGCCTGCTTGTCTCACTGTGAGCGGCAGAAAGAACTGGTGTTGGAATGGGCCGAATTCAAAGCTGCTCGTTCCTTTGAATAAGAGGGTGGGATGCTTCTGACCCTGAGGAAGCAAGGCCCAAAGGCTAACGAACCCCCTGCAATACAGGAGCTTTCAGTGTAAAAGCCTAGAGAATGTCCTTTTTGCCTGGCATTTCCCTGCTTTGCTGAAAAATAATGGCTTAAAGGAGCCCATTTCAATAGGCATCATTAGTAAGAATGCTGTGACATAGCTCCAGGACAAACTGATCACTAGGGTCGGGCAAACTGCTCCGGATACTGTAAGGCAGGGGTTCTCAAACTTTGTGATACCATGACCACCCTCTAGGTTGTTCGCGAGCCCCCGGGGGGGGGGTCGGGACCTACAGTTTGAGAAACGCGGCTGCAAGGAATGACCTGACCTGATCTAAGAATACTGGCAGCTAGAACCTATTTCTGAATAAGAGCAATCAGTTCCACTCCAGCAGATTCATCGTGGGGGTATTTGAACGCCTGTGTGCCCGTGATAATGTTCACAAAGCCCAAACGCTTCATACATTTTAGCACTGACTGATATTTGTGTGGGAATTCATGACAGCACTTCATTAGGCACTTTCCAGTCATCCAGTCAGGGAGCAGAAACAAGACATTTCTAGCGGAGAGTTTCAGAGCTGGTGCAAAAAAGAAAGACAATGTTCATTCATTTTTTTTTTTTGTTTTTTCTTCCCAAATTAAAGATGTGAGTGAAATTTGAAAAATTCTGGCCATCTTTGGGACCATTTGCACACAGCAAAATGGCCAGAAATGATCAGCTGAAAGTCTGCGGGGAATACTTCTGGGCTGGGGGCGAAATACAAAAAAATAGCTCCACCAGTTTTCTAAGCCAATAAATTCATCACAAACAACGAGGGAGGCCTGTCGTGGGTTTCCTTTTTGGCTTGGCTAAGTCTGATGCACCAGGCTGGCAGATGCCCTGCAGAGATACAACATTACAGAAAGAAGACAAGACTGGGGGCTATTTGATGAAACACCTCCTGTTAAAAATCCAGTGAAACCACAGGGCTGGATCCTGCAGAGGTTTTGGGCGTAGAACTCCCATTAGCTCCAGTGGAGTGGCTGCCGGATTTGCAATTTGCAGTTGAGGAGGCTGATCTCCCCTACATAAATAAAGGGCCAAAGCCCTGCAGTTGTTTGGAGGAGCCACACAACGGTGGCTATTGGGAGTGACGTGATGCTATGTCCTAGGCAGGATGGGGACCAGTATGGCAGGGGGTGGGGAACCTTTTTTGGGTTGGGGGCTGAGCCTCAGGGCCAGACCCAGGCAATCCAGGGGCAGCATCTGGCCCCCGGGCCATAGGTTCCCCACCCCTGCACTACGGAGTGCTATTTATGGCATTTCTGAGAGGGAATGGCCTCTGGCTAATAGCCATTGACGGACCTGTCGTTAGCGCCAGTTTAAATTTTTGTCTGTAGAATTCAATATAGAATAATTGTTTCCTTCGGCTTCTCAGAGCATCCTATAGAATTCACAAGAGAATTCTTTCCCTGCTATGGGGTTTTTGTTCTAACTAGGCCTATAGGGTGGATCTCATGCTCTATAAACTCCCATAGGGCTTCAGAGTAATATTGGTGGTGGGTCAAACTTAGGTTGTGGCCAGAGCTAACCGGACCCTTTTACATTTCTGTAGCATCCTGTTGGTTTCACCTCTTGTCAGTTCTTTAGTTCACAGCCATACAGAAAGAGATTTAGGGGTGGGGGACCCAAACAAAAACATGCCTCTGAAATCTCTTAGTTTGTCAGGCTTGGGGTTCCTATGACTCAGATGCAGCTTTGTTGCTTTAATAGCTCATGTCTTGATCCTGGCAGAGTCACGTAGGTAAATTTGCTCCAGCAGATAGCCCTCTTGACTTGCTGCCTGGAGTACATGCAAGTCTTTTTCGGGGTCAGGTGCCAATCTGCCAAAGGAGGGCCATGGTGAGGATAAACGCTTTGCCTGTGCTGGAGGGGCAATGACAAGTAAACTCACTTGGAAGACACTAGATGGACAGCTCGAGTCCCATGTTTATCTACAGAGCTTATACGGCAGAAGCTGAGCAGGTTGGACAGACATCTATCAGGGATGATCTAGATGGTGCTTGGTCCTGCCGAAAGAGCAGGGGACTGGACTTGATGACCTCTCAAGGTCCCTTCCAGTTCTAGTGTTCTATGATTCTGGCTTGAGCCAGCACAAGCTGCTAAGAGCTGTCTACCATATGCACAATCAGGCTATGGGGCTAGCAACAGATCATGCCCCCTTGGGGTGATGGTAGATGATCCAGAGCATGGCAGAGTCTTTTGGAAACATCCCAAGATGACAGGATTGTACTCCCAGTGTTTAGTTTATCAGCATCTTGTTCAGTCTACTCATCGCATGATTACACATCCACTAGGGGCTTAGCTCGTGTGGGTTTTTAATGAACTCTTTGGTTAGTTCATCATTTTCGGCAGTCCATTGAGGGGTAATATGGGCCAGTATTTGGCACACAAGCCTGGGTGTGATCTGTGGTGTTGTTGCCACCTAGCTCTTGTAACGTTTGACAAGTCACCTATCCTGTGCCCCAGTTTCCATTGATAAAAATGGGTTTAGACTCTCCCTATGCACAGTGGATGCTGAAGGATAATTAATGCTTGTAGAGTGCTTGGAGATCCTTGGATGGAAGAAGGCCTGAGGGAAGAGCAAACAGTCACTCATCTGGGGTGGGATTCAAAGCCCTCTGACCTCATTGGAAAGACTCCTGCTGGTCTCACTGGACTTTGGATCTGAGTCCTGGGTGCCACTGATATTGAGGTTTCTCAGTATGGTGCTTGGGAAACTCGCTGAGCCAACACGCGTGCTGTCCCTGTGTGGGGACTGAGGGCTTCTTCAGTCCCAAGGGCTGTCAGTATGCATGCAGCACTAACCTATGCTTTGAGCAGCTCCTGGCCCCCTGGAACGTGGCAGCAAGAGGAGTTTTGGACCTTTATTTGTCAGGTCTGCTGGCAGTGCACCATGCCAGCCAAAGCGAGGACACTGGGAATGGAGTGTGAGAGTGCAAAGGTTCTTCCTGTGCCCGGCAGACGGCTGGTGCACTCCTGCTGGCAATCATACTAACGAGCGTCATACCAATGAGCTCTCCATTACCTACGGCATTCTGCCTCAGCTCCTCAGCCTTCCAGCCAGCTTGTGCTGGGCTGCAGAGAATCCCAGGACCACAGCAATCTGCTAAGATCGTCCACGGCAGGATGGGGAACGGGTTCCCGGTGAATTTTGGGGGGATGGAGATGAAGGTGCTGATGCTCTGTGTGGGGGACTAGCCCTGCCACTTTCTTTCCAGTCAGATTCAGAACAGTTGGCCAGTGGCAGCTTGCTGTGAGCGAAGATAACAAGTCTCATTCACAATGCGAGGAGAACAGACGGGTTCTGAAGAACGAACAGAGAGATCTGAGGGTGAGATACCCATATTAAAAAGGTTGGGCCAAGTAACTTATGCCTGTCCAGTAATTCCTTCTGTCCTTATCTTCTCTGCTGTGTAATACTGAGTGACTAATAGCTAGCCTCCTACTTCTTTAGCCTCGTCATTTCAACTGATATTTTAAAGTGTACCACATTGTGCGCTGACATGTCTCCACCCTCCACAGGCTTTCCTGTTCTGGAGAAAGAGAGAATGACTCATGCCCAGCTCCTACCACCCAGGCCTGTTCCGCAAATTCAAGGGAAAGTTTTAAAAGTGATCTTTTGGGTTGGGAATGCCTGGGTTGGGGGGCTTTTATTTTTTTTAAAAAACGTTTGTTCTGTGACTAATTCTAATTTCCCAGTTCCCGAGAAGCAGAGACATTTCAGGAATCTACACACGTTTCTGACCCCTTCAACTCTTCCCCTTACTCAGCTGCATCTCAGAACGCTTGGAAACCCCCCTGTTGGCCCAGGCTCACGCAGGGCTGGAAAGTGGGAATGTGGAATGAGATGGCTGAGTGCCCTGTCTGGCTCTGGACTTAAGGGCTGTCACAGAGAGAAAGGAGTGACGGGAAGACGTGGAATACGGAAGATGCAGAGCTGTGAGACACTTCTTACCTGCTTCCAAGCCTAACCCACTTCAAAAGGCTGTGCACAGTGAAATAGAGCAGGTTCCACCAGTTTCGGATTGAATGCTGAGGGCATTCATTCCAGATTTACATGCAAAGACCCTGCCCCAAGCTCTGGGCACCTCGACAATCCATGCAAGCAGCTGATCCCAGCCAACACAACACCCAGACCAGAGTGTTGATGAAGCTGTCAAAAGCCACTCCCAAGCACCGCTCCAACAGACGAGTTGCGCAGCACACCCTGAAGAGCAACCGATATGGCTCTTTTTAAGTCCCTCCTGGGGAAATGGCCTGGCAGCAGCTTCCTCTTGCTGCTTCACCTGGAGCAGAACTGCAGTGGGATCACCCAGGGAAGCAGTTGGGTCATTCGGGTGGACAGATCCCAGGCTACGTATGGTTTTAAAGGTGAACAATGACACCGTAAATTCAAGGATACCTTTGGGATTTATGGGCCCCTATGCAGTCCTATTCAATGGGTGCCCCATGCCCAGTGGCAGTCGGGGAGGGGGGAATGATGGTTTTTTAGAGATGTGATTTCAGAATCTTCAGCAATGCACCAATGAAATTGTTTTAAAACACATTTTAAATTCAGGTCCTGTCAACTGACAGAGGACATTCAGAAACCGACAGTATGTACCTGGGCTGGCAAATGTCTGGGAAATGGCTTCATTACCACTTGAGTGGCTCTTTCACAGGTTCGGTGTTTTCCTGAGACAGGAGTGGGCAATAAAAAAATGGCACCCCACAGGGTTAGTCGCGGGTGGGCCACCCCCACCATATTTACCTGCACCTCCCTGGGTATGGGAGGATCCCTGCTCTGATTGGCCATGAATCGCTGTTCGTGGCCAATGCAAGTGGTGGGAAGCATCACGGTCCGGGATGTTGCTTCCTGCTGCTCACATTGGCCACGAACGGTGATTCGCAGCCAACCAGAGCTGCAATCTTCTGATACCTGTGGAGGCTCAGGTTAACATGGAGTTGGGGTCCCGCCAGGACTAACCCTATGGAATTTGCCTCTGGCAAGCTTTTTTATTTTTAAGTGACCAGATCTTCTCTGGAGGAAGCAGAGCCATGAAACAGAGATAGGAAGAGGCAGGTAGGTGGACATTATGACCTAGCGGTGCCCAAATTTTTGGGTGCAACTGTGTATTCTGCATATGTGACAGCTCTGCTTAAATGTCACCTGAAACTCAAATGGGAGCCTGTGTACATCCTGGAGTCCTGAGCCAGGTATCCATGGGGAGAAACAGCCAAACCACTGAATGAAGAAGGAAAGTTTCTTCTAATAGTGGCTGAGTTCTTGGTTCCTGAGCTATTGGGCTTGTTCTTTTACTGTCTGGGGTCTCCCCTACTCTCAGTTTGGCCTGCTAATGACTCCACCCTTTATTGGGAAGGGAAAGGTGTAACAAATTGTGAAATCTCTCCATTGGGAGATAGAAAAATGTTCTTTAATTATAACTGTGAAAAGCAGCATCTTAGGAACTGGAGATGAAAAGGACGGCACAGAGAGAACTTGGAAAACCCCCCAAGTAAGGATACTGCATTGTTTTTGGAAGCTACCTCTCCAGGTGAGAGCATGATGAAAGTCAACAGGGAAACGGCCAGGAAAACAAATCATTACTTGAATGTGCGATCTTTCACCTTGGCTCTTTCCTTCCAGGTCTGATCTCAACCTCAGACACATGCCACAGAGAAAGAGCCTATATGGACAATAGCGGCTTGTAGGTCTGGTGCTTCATGCCTTTCCCATGAGGCTAAGTGCACTGAGCTGGATTTGTCCCAGGAGCCCAGAGGTGCGTGGTGCTGGGGAATTTGAGCATCCCTAGGAAAGGTGGCACCTCTCTCATCAGCATCTCCCACCACGTTGCATAGGCAGGGCAATCACCTTGACAGCTGGTTTTTGTGCATCCCATTCTTTGCTACCTCTCTCATTTAGGGGAAGCCTTGGTATTTAACCCTGCCTTTGGGGACGCCAGTGATTTTCCAAGGTGAGGTCTTGCAATGGTGAGTTTCCGTAACACCTTGGTCCCTGTGTGGCTCCAGCCTTACTATCTACAGGGCCTGTTGTCTGTGGCTTGCAGCCCAGAACATGGAGCTCAGACCGAGTCCTTCCAGGCCTGATTCCTCATCTGACCACTCTGTTGCTCTGAAGAATCCAGTCTTCATGCTAGGCCCTTGCCAGCTGGAGCCGCCTGTAGAAGCAGTATTGCCATATGGCTTGGAGGTGGCGGGGGGTTTGACCCATCTCCACCCTGACTCTGCAGACCTCAAATGAAGTTCTCCATTCATGGCTGGAGTTCCTTCACCATCTCTAGGGGCAAGAGAAGTGCTTCCATTTGAAGTTATTTCCATTCCAAGCAGCCTTTTTCGCAGGGAGCACTAGGGATGTCAAAGGTTAACTGGGGATGCTAAAGATCTCCTGGGGTTTGTTGCTCCATCGGATGCTTACCGGTTCCAGTTAACCGGTAGGAACTGGAGCAGCTCCCCGAATGCCCCAGGCAAGGGCCTGCTCCAGCCCTGCAGGGCCCAGTGGAGCAGCCCCCGTCCGAAGCGGGCTCGACCACCCCACCCGTTCAGCTGCAGGTTACACGCAGGCTCCTGGGGAGCCAGGTGCAGAGCCTGCAGCAAAGGCTCCCCAGGAGCAGGACCAGCAGGGGCTGCAACCACGTAACTGCGGAGATTTTTATCAGTTACACGGTTATGTTTTTAAGTGCCTTTTTACATCCCTAGCGAGCCCTCCCCAAATGCCTCCCACGCAGTCAAAGCTGGTGAAAAAGTTACCTCAGATTCACTTCATAGTCCTAGGCCCTTGGTGAGGGCAGTTTCCCCTCCCTGTGACCAGCACTAGGCTCTTAATCTCGTGGCTCGCGGCATCTTGCACTTCCCAAACTGCAGAGCAGCCTAGACAGTCCCAGCCGGGAAGTCTACAGAGAAATGAAACAGCCCTGAAGTGTGAGCATCTGAGTCAGCTGGCCCTGGGCCAGCTGTGAGTTTTATTTTGCTGTGTAGACATGCCCCCAGTGGTCTGGTCTTTCGAGGTGAGGTGCTGAGCTGACTTGTCTGTGACTCATGCTGTGGCCTCTGCATATCTCTCTGCCTCTTGCCTTTTCAAGAGATCTCCAGCCTGATAAGGACTTCTAAAGAGCAGAAAAGGAAGGGAGAAACCCTCCTTTCCAACCCCCAACTGTACAGGCCAAACCTTTTGTCTGAGCTGGGATGGGGATTTTTTTTTTAATCGCTTAGAAATTGCAGGTTCGACCGCAGTGTCTAGTCTGACGGCTGGCTGGGTAATTTGTCTCTCGGCTCAGGAAGAAATGATGGAAGTCAATTTGACAGCTGCGAGGCTCCCTGAGGATTCCAGGCCTGGAGTGCACAGAGCAGTGACAGACATGGCAGCGTACGGAATACCAATGAGGTTGTGCCTGGGAATAGTGCTGAGGCAATGCTCTTCGCACGCGTTGGGCCGAAGGATTAGCGTCATCATTGCTAATCATCAGTCGTATTATTTTTATTATTCCGGGGTAATGGGAGCCAGCAGCTCCTCTCCGTCTCGTAGGCGGTAGAAGAGACCCAAATGTTAGTTCCATTCCACCTCAAGTGACGATTGTGGGGGGGGGAGTCATTAGATATGGGGGATAGGGGGTAGTTACCCCCTCCCAAGTTTTCACCCCATAGATTTTTCATAGCTCTATCTGCCCCACTTTTTGCTCCCCTCCAGACTTTGTAGGGTATAATGCCGCCTAACACTGTCTGTGTGGAGACAACCTTGCTGCCTCCTCCCCCCCCCAAATTTTTTGGAAGTGACACCTCTGAGGAGAGGAGCCTAAGCCATTATAGCGAGCCAGAGTTTTGCCACTGACAGGCTTGGGGCAGAGGTGAGGGAAGAATTTAGCTCATTCTGGGCTTGATTTGTCACTGTCTTGCACCTTGTGAACTCCTTCGCTCCTGTGCAAAGTGAGTGTGAAAAGCTGCCACGTCCCTTCTCACACCAGCCATAACCACTTTACACGGCTGTAAATGACTAGACAACGGGCAAGATGAGGACGATCAGAACCTCAAGTGGGATTTCAGGGCCAAAATGTGCTGGCAGTGCCACTGGGGTAAAGCCAGAGTGACAACATTCACTTTAATTGGATTTACCTCCAAACCCACTTCGTCCCTATCAGGCCTCAGGTAATAGCTCTAAAGAATTAAGTCGAAGTCTTGACATTTGGGTCCTTGGCTGTTCAGAAGTTGGGAGCTGAAGGCTCCCAGCTGTTGCTAACTGACACAATAAAGGCCAAACATAAAGTGCCTGATTGTGCATGCTTTGCTTATGCCAACTCCTAGGCTTATTCGGAGAACTTTACTCCAGACTGAATCCTCAATCAATCTACTAAATATCAATCAGCATAACATTAATTCAGAATTTAACAATTTTAGGGCAATGCCAGAGATATTCCTGTTTGCCAATTTAACAGACCCAGCTTAGACAGCAAATTTACTCTTGAAAATAGAACATTCTCAAGGAAAAACTAAGCCCAATGGTAATTATCAGTCCAGTCATAAAACTAGAGTTGAAGCACAGTTGTTTGAATAAAACTATGGTAACTATCCAGATCCTAACATGCAATCCTGCTTTATTAAATCAAACCTCTAGTGAATCTGTTATCACCATAGTAACACTGTGGTATTATTGTCAGGAAACATGTTGAACTGTAGTTTGATATTTGCATCTGGTTAGCATCTGCACAGCTACTTACTCACTTTACTGCAATTATAGTTGAAGCCGAGCAAGGCTTAAGAGAAACTGTGTCTTTAAGGGCAGATTCTAATCTCAGGTGTATCATATTTCAGATGCAGTGATAGCCCATGAGAGGCACCTCATATCTGGAATTAGAATTTTGATCTTGGTGTGGTTGTTAGAGATTAGTTTGGTTTGTACGTCTCCTAGGAAGCAAATACACATCCACCCCGTAGTGGTAATGGCAGTAACTATGTAATAAATTGTAGCCCCACATGATAAATTGTGCTTGACCCCCTTAACAGTACTCTGCCCTCCAATCCAGCTTTGCTCAGACTACGTCTAACAGTCCAAAACATGGAGGAGTTTCAAACAGTCACTGCTTTATTCTGAATTTTTTAAAAAAAAACACCTGCCAAAGCGTTTTGCCTGTTGTCTCTAACAAAGTGTGAAACCTGAGTCACAAAATGACACTGACCTCAAGACAAAGTTGGGAACTATTTAGATCGAAGCCAGTGACAAATGTAGATATGTCAAACCGTGGCTCTGGGGGGAGAAGTGGGAGTGTGTCACAATGCTGGAAAGAGCGAGTCCTGGTTTTCTAAAGATGGAAGGCTTTTGCTTTTAGCCCTGAAAAATCGTGACCCCATGGCCCACGAAATGACAATATTATTCCTTATGCATAAACTCTTTTGCTTTTTTTTACAAGTTTCTAAAAATATCATGGTTATAATTTCCTCTCCCACTGAAGCCTGTACAATTGGACTTTTGATAATAAAGCAGCAGGGGTTATAGGCAAAAGGGTCTGGAAACAGAACCTGGAAACATTTTTCTAGCACCCTAAATGATTTCTAAAATATTTTACTCTTGCAACAACCTATTCACATCAGGGATCTGTCCTGCCTAGAGCTGCTGGCAGGTCAAGGCCCAAATCTTTGAAATAACCTATTCAGATTAATCACTTCCCTGCCATTGTAGATGCTTTAGGCTGTGGTGCATCTCAGGTCCTCCTGTTTTCTGCCTGTGGGATACGGCCATTTGGTCTTTGGTGGGCTGTCATACTTTGGTCTAATCCCAGTGGTCGGGTGCAGTGTACGGCTGCTGGGTGGGGACTGTGGTACAGGAAGCCAGACTGGATGATTCTTTCTGGCCTTCAGCTCTAGTGTTCTATGAAAATGACAAAATGTTTCTTTTTCCCTGGTTAGAGGCAGCCAAGGAAATTCCAACAGCCCCCGTTGGGAGCTGTTCCTGGCACAGCCTCTCCGATTGATCTCCTTCCAAAGTACTTTGGGGCAGTAACACCGAGTGAGTAGCATCCGTGCGTATTTCTCCCCTCTGGTGAATGAAGTTTTAAGGGCCTTGCGTTTAGCCCCATTTCTGCCAACCCTGAGCGCTCAAAAATCATGGGCCAGGCCTCCAGAAATCATGGGAGGAGGTTAATTTTTAATTACACACTTTGGGTTCTCTTTCTCTTCTCGCTTTTGAGCGGGGATCCAGGGGATGTGGATGCCTAACTGCCCCCAGACCCACTGATGGAGGGGCAGGGGAGGGGACAAAGGAGGCAGTTAAACCTGAGCCCAATGATTCTAAAGAGCCTGGGCCCCTGGCTGCCATCTTTTCTACTGCCATGGCAACAGTGGCCAGAGCCCTGGGCCCTTTAAATCCCCACCAGAGCACCATGCAGCATGCTCAGGGTGGCTCTGAGGGCTGGGGGGGGGGGGGGGGAGGAGGGTGGCAGTGTGGCACGTTCCAGGCAGCGCTGGGGACTGGCTGCCCCTGGCCCTGCCCCTTCTACTCACTCGAGGTCATGGCCCTTCTGGAAACACTGGGCTGCCCCTCCCTTGCCCAGGGATCCAGCGTGGCTGTCTGCTCCCCTGCCTGCCCATTTAGGTACCTGAGTCCAAAATGCAAAATCAACCCCCTCTGCCCCCACTCAGCTGCTGGCACCACCCAGTCCTGTACGCTTCTGAATTCCCCAGGCACCTGCATTTCCACTGGCATGTGCACGACTGCCTAAACCCTGATGCCCAGCACCCAACTCGTCCTTCAGCCCCAGTGGGATTCACTGGGCATTCTCCCACTAGAATCAGGGCTAGAAATTTCCTTTGCTTTTCATATGAAAGCTGATTTGCTGTGTCTTCCCATGACTCTGGGAGCTGGGGCTTTCAGAGAAACAGCAAATGAAAAACTTGTGAGGAAGTTGAAAGAACTGGCCACACTGTACTTCTGAGACGTACACGACGAGGCAGTCTTTATTCACAGGAATAAACCCACCAAAGTCAATGGGATTACACAAGTAGGGAAGGGTTGCAGGCCAAGGCCTGAAATATTTCCTGAGTCACACAAGTAACATGACAAAGTGTGCCATAGCCGATGCCCACTGATTTATACCTACCGTTGTACATTGTCCAGACACACCAGCTCTAGGCTTCCATCACTGGATTTTATATCATGGAAAGAGGGACTGAAAAACAGAAGTGTGAATGGCAGCGTGGGTCACTAACCATAGTAATAATTTGCTGCTTTATAAGCCACCGGAAAAAGAAAACAGACGTTTCTTCATCTGCAGGGTCTAAGAGGTCTGCCCCTCACCCAGTTGGTTCATGTTTGAAAACATTGACGTCTAATATTGCTGGCTGCCAGTCTGTTACCACCTCCTGGTCTCTCCCAGACTCCTGTAGGCCCTCTCTGCAGGGAGACAGTCTGTCTGAAACAGAAAAACCCAGACAAGAAACCAGCAATCTCAGGACCATTTTGCAATCAGAGCAGACGGGCTGTCATCTTTCCCCTTAATAAACTCAAACTCTGATGGGTGAAAGGCTTAATTGCATAATGGTTGAATAGCAGGGCTAGATGAACAAGAGGAAAACTCCAAATATAACCCGCCCCCCCCCCCCAAATATATAAAGAAATCTTTTCCCAAGACCAGGAATGCAAACAATGGGAAGGGACGGGAGCTCTTTCCGCTCCCAGCACAGAAATGTGTTGTCTGTTGCAGCATTTACTGTACGTTATTGTGCAATAGCGTTTATCATTTTTAGCACTTACACAAACATGTAAATAACATTAAAGAGAGGAAGTGTGTGGGCTGGGGAGAATATCAACATATTCTGAAGAATTTAGAAGTCTATTATAACCTGTTTGGTGAAATTATTTCTACATGGATCACACACCTGTCACTCGTAATGTCTTCAGGAAAGATGTTCAAATTGAGCTAAACTGAGAGTACACAAACGTAATTCACAGCTATCCTGGCAAGCTGGTTGTGTAGCTGCAGAGCAGTTTAGAGGGAGAGCTTGAACTAAAATAAGAGCTGGCTTGAAACTTCACATCTGAAAGCAAATCAGCACGCTGACTGACTGACTGATTGATTGATGTAGATGTGGGCCCCAGTTTTGCAATGCATTTATAAAGCAGGTGCTTGAAGTTAGCATAGGGCAAGTGACGCATGATTAAGGGCCAACTTTTTAAAGGTATCTCTCTGAAGAAGCAGATAGGTGCCTACTATCAAAAGCAGCTATGACTAAAAATGCTTTGTTGAAAAGGAATGGGCTTGAGTACCTGCTTAAGTGCTTTGCTGAATCAGGGCCTTAAAAAGTGTGGTCAGTTGTTTGAATGTTGATGATGTTGGTTCAGGTTAGGACACAGAGGATACGTCTACACTGCAACACTATTTCAAAATAACTAGCGCTATTCTGAAATAACTTAGTCCGCGTCTACACAGCAGGCAGTTATTTTGATATAGTGTCAAAATACTGGCAAGCTGGAGGACTTCTTACTCCGACTCCTGTAACCCTCATTGTACGAGGAGTAAGGGAAGTCGGAGGAAGAGTGCTCTATTTCCAAATAAGTTCTGTGTAAACGCTCCCTATTTCAAAATAAGCTATTTCGAAATAAGATATGCAATTGACGTAGCTCAATTTGCACAGCTTATTTCAAGTTAAGCCCTGCAATGTAGACGCACCCAAAGTAAAAATATCAACATGTCACAAAGCGGATGACGTAAGATCTTTTATTGGACAGATAATTTGACCAATGTTTCTGTCGGTGAGAGAGAGACAAGCTACCCAGCTTACACAGAGCTCGTCTTCAGGTCTGGGAAATGTACTCAGTGTCACAGGAAAGAGAAGGCGAACAGACTGCTTAGCATAAGTCATTAACACATATTTCAAAGGACCATTCAAGGTGAAGTGGCCCATTAAAACCTCTCTGGTCATAGTTGGAAAGGAGAAAAAAATGTAGGCTGGGGGTCCGAGGGGCTATAGGTTGTTGTAATAAGACCAAGGTCTTTAATTAGTCCATAATTTCTGGTATCTAGCCAAATTATGAATTTAAGCTGCCTGGTTCCTCATTTGAAGATATTTTTTCAGGTTTCCTTTGAGGATGAGGATTGTTTGATGATATCCTGTATGAGTTCCAGTGTGGGGGTAGCAGGCGACTACTGGAGGTGTGCTGGGTACATTCTCCAGTCCTGAAGAAGAGCTCTGTGTAAGCTCGAAAGATTCTCTCTCTTACCAGCAGAAGCTGACCCAATAAAAGATATTGCGTCCCCCACCTTGCCTCTCTAATATCCTGGGACCAACACAGCTCCAACAGCATTGCACACAACATGTCACAAGGTGCAGTATGGTCAGAGAGGCGGGTCAGGGAATTGGGAAAACTTGGTTTGATTCCTGGCTGTTCCACTGATTGCTTTGTGATCTTGGGGAAGTCCCTTCTGCTCTTGGTACCTCAGTTTTCCCATCTGTATAATGGCAATAATGTTACGGATCCAGCTTTGTTATCTGTGGATGAGGGCTCACCCTTACAGTGAAGCCAGGAATAACTTCATGGATGTAAGTGGTAAAGTTAAGCATGTGCAACTGCAGGATTGGATCCCAAAAGGGAAGTATTATGATTGCCCTAATAATCATTCTTCTACATCCAGCACAAGAAATCACTAGACCTCTCCTGTGGCAACTTGGTCATAGGAGGCCCACACTCAGAGAAGCACAGTTATGCTAAGGTGCTTACTAAGGAATCACAAATGAGGAAGACTTCTGAGATCATTCTGTTAATCTGTGGTTGTCCCTCCACCGTCTAGTGCAGGAAAGTGCCGAGTTGTACAACTTCTAGAACTCTGTTGCAGCTCTCCCCTCTTGTCTAAGTCTATTTTGACATGACCCAAGAAAGGGGGAATCTTGTGGAGCGCTCCCACAGCCCAATCTGAACCAGACCTGGGGAGCGGAGAGAGAAAACTTGGACCCAAACATCCCCTGATCTTGGGGTGTTTTAGATCTGAGCCTTTTGGTCAGCTTGGAATAGAGATCAGTACTGACCACAAAAGTCAGACTCAGAGCTGGAAATGAACAAAGTTCAGGAGGTGTTTGAAGCTGTGCTTTTACTTCAGGCCATGTCTGGCTAAGGGCTTCTGCACCGCCAGAGCAATGAGTTTTTCCTGAGTTACATAGTGGCTTTAATTCCTCTGATTTTAATGGGTTCAGCTCTCACATCTCCCTCCCCTTCCTTAGAAGTCTGGAAAAATGTGTTCACTTTTCCTCTTTCCTTGCTCACCACTAATGACCATCTGCACAACAATTTGGGCCTTTTCCAGTGTCTCCTACCACCTGTGGTTCAGTGGAGTTTATAATTGACGACAAGACAGAGGAACACTCGAATCCATTAAATGTACAGCTGTGAAGCTTTCTGATCCTTCCAAACTGTGTCAGTTTACATGTTGTGCTTTAAAGTGGTTTCTCCAAATGCACATCGTCTCATATAAAGCAAGAGCATGGAACTGCAGCAGCTATACAAGCTCAGATGGGTCGGATGGAGTCATAGATGTTGAGCACAGATAGACAATTGTGATTGTTGAGTTTGACCACCTGCGTATCCTAGCCCAGAGAATTTCACCCAGTAATTCTTGCTGGAGAGAGATTTTTTTTTTAAGTCCCAGCTTGACAAAGCCCTGGCTGGGTTGATTTAGTTGGGATTGGTCCTGCCTTGGGCAGGGGGCTGGACTTGATGACCTCCTGAGGTCTCTTCCAGCTCTATGATTCTGTGATTCTGTAAGTGAATACCATTACTTGGTGTAAAGGAGCCGTGGATGTCTGCATCCACATCCGCGGATGCGGGAATGTCCGGATATAAAGCAGATATCTTTGGATTTGCGGGGTTCTAGATCTGCATTATAAAACCCACTGCAAGGGTCCAAGAAATGGAGACTCAGGGGTAGTTTTCAAAAGGGCCTATGTGACCTAGAAAGTCAATAGGACTTGTGTGCCATTTAGAAGCACAAGTCCTATTCCATTGCCTTTCCAGGTCCCATAGATGGGCCCCTTTGAAAATCCCACCCTAATAAAATAAAACTTGGAATCAAACTGCTCTGCAAACCAACTGAGGCTATGTCTAGACTACATTCCTCTTTCAAAAGAGAAATGTAAATGAGGCAAATTGAAAGTGCAAATGAAGCGCGGATTTAAATATCCTGTGCTTCATTTGCATATTTGCATCTGAGCGCTTTTTCGAAAAAGGGTTTTTTGAAAGTGAAAGCGCAGTCTAGACAGGGTTCTTTCAAAAAAAGACCCTTTTTCGAAAGAACCCGTACTCATTTTTTCAGGCGTTTTTTTTCTGAAAGAACCCTGTCGAGACTGCGCTTTCACTTTCGAAAAACCCTTTTTCAAAAAAGCGCTCAGACTCGAATATGCAAATGAAGCACAGGATATTTAAATCCACGCTTCATTTGCACTTTCAATTTGCCTCATTTACATTCCTCTTTCGAAAGAGGAATATAGTTTAGACGTGTCCTGAGAGCACTGCAGTGTAGGGAACACAGGCCCTGAAGTCACCAAACCTAAGCAAGAGCCACCGAGGGGTAATGTTCATTACACACTGGACATTAAAGGCAAGAGCCCTGCCTCACATCGAAATCAGAGAGACAGCCTATCAGACCACAGAGGCTGACGCGTGAGAAAGCAAGAAGGTAAAACAGCCCCTGGGGGAAGGTAAGTTCAAAGCCTGGATCCTTCCTCTGTTTGGTTCTGTTTCATGTTTATGATTTTTGCTGTTGGGATCCTTCAGTGCAGGTCTCCAGGCCTTCCTCTGTTGCTGTGGAAGAGTTACGGGGCAGCAGAGCTGTGGGTTGGAAAGGGAGGGCAGTGGGCGGTGCAACCAAACCCAACCCTGGGGCTGAGTCTCCTCTCTGTCACATGGCATGAGCCCGGAGCAGCTCTGCGGAAGTCAGCAGAGTTACAGAGCTGTACGTCTGGTGCAAGAGGAGAGTCAGGCCTTTGGTTTTCACACTATGCTTGGGTTGGGCAAGACACTGCAGTCACCTCGGGCAGCCAAAGTCCTGCGGTTACCAAATGCCTGCAGGCAAGCAAGGCATCTCATACAGGCTGGTCTCAAGGGTCTCCTGCAACCATCCTCATGTTAACCCCTGACCTGACCTGCTGTGCCATGAGTCTATAATGCTGAGAATGACCGTTCCCTCTGTGCCTTATTCCTAGGGTTACCAGGTAGCTTCAAAAAAATTACCAGACACACTTGGTCTCAGATGGCGGGGGGGTGGGGGGGGCCGGGACGAGAGTGGGGCTGGCCGGGAGGAGGTGTGTGTGTGTGGAGGAACCGGCCAGAGGGAAGCAGGGCTGGTGGGGAGGAGGGGGGGTTGGGGGCAGCGGGGCTGGCCGGGGGAGATCGGAGGGGACCAGCTGGAGGGAAGCAGGGCTGGTGGGGGGGGAGGTCGGGGGCAACGGGGCTGGCTGGGGGAGATCGGGGTGGGGGCACTGGCCGGCGGGAAGCAGGGCTGGCTGGGAGGGGGTCAGGGGGAGCAGGGCTGGCCAGCAGGGAGAGGGGGGGAGAGAATTGGCTGGCGGGGAGTGTGACTGACCCAGGTGCACGCAGATCCCGGGGCACTGCCCGTCCTGCACACAGTCCCAGTGAAGCACGAGTGAGTCCAGCCCCGGGGATTCCCTCCCGCCCTGGCCCCACCCCCCCTCACGTAGTTGCATATTGCCTGGCTGGTAGACACGCTCATGCAGCGTGAGCGTGTCTACTAGCCAGGCAGTTCACAACTAGGTAATCATACTCCTAATAATAATAAATTTACCTAATTAGAAAATACCGGACATTTTATATGTCCAGTATTTTCTCAATTTGTTTCCTGGACAGAACCCTCAAATACTGGACTGTCCGGTTCAAAACCGGACACTTGGCAACCCTACGTTATTCCTGGTCATGTGCCGGACCCCTACTCCTCCAGAGGTTAGCTTTTGCTTTCCAGGAGAGACTGCTGCTTCCAGCCCTCAGCTTCATAATCACCTGTGAGGGGACTTAATTGAAGTCAATTACCTGTGAGGCCTGAAGAGCCACAAGCAATTACCCAGTTAGGAGATGACCTTGGGGTCTCTTCCTCCTTTCAGGAAAACGAGCTAAGTCTCTTCCTGTTCCTAAAGGAAATCTTTTAAAGACAGAGCATTTAATAGAGCTCCTTAAAGGTGAGTGGCAAACATGCCATGGAATTAAAGGTGCTCTTCAAAGGACTTAATAAGTGGGTGGGATTGGGCCATACTCTTCCTCCTCCTCCCCCTTGCTCCTCCCCTTGTCATATATTTGAAAGGTTTGAACGCTGTTTTAAAACAAAATTTTGCTTTTAGAAATTCAGGTTTCATTGACTCCGTTTGCTTTGCAGACGGTAAGAGCAGTAGCAGAGTCATGACACTGCAATTACATGGATTTAGGGGCTGAACAGTCCCACCAACCAGGGAACAGAGGGGCATTTGACACAGTGGCACATTTTAAATAACTTTTAAAAATTTATCTCCTCTTGTTCCTTCCTGAAGAGGTCCCAGAAAGTGACACCTCAGGCCTGGTTGTTACCCATGATGTTTGTGTTGCCCCAGAAAGATGCATTCTGCAAAAGCTTCATTCAACCAGAATGGACTAAAAGGCTTTTGCAGTTGGGAATGAATTTTCTTCAAAGTTAGCTGCAGTTTCTTTCTGCAGGGATGGCCTCTGACTGCCTGATTAGGGGGGACTGAAAGCAGAGAAACCAGGGATTAAATCAGGTTCTAGATCTGCTTAGAAGTTTGCCTCTAAGCTTTCCTGCTTACAATTAAACACATGGCAGTGGGGCCACTGGGGGGCCTACGATTGCAGTTATCTATGGTGACAGCGGGGTTACAAATCAAAGCCTGTTCCAACAACACAAAGCCTTCCCCGTGCAAGGAGAGCAGCCCTGCCAGAAAGTGTCTCGGGGACTCATAGTGACAGCGTTCTGATTCCAGGCGGGCGAAATGTTAACGCTCTAACGTGTCTTCTGCATGTGCAGCACGAATGCACTTTAACCAACGCTTTGGGAATTCTCCCAAAGCTGAAGACCTTTTAGGCAGGGCCAAGCAGCATCCTGAGTGGAACAGAAAGAGCAGCCAGGTGGAAGTGGGCATAGGCAAGTAACAGCAACAGTAATATGGGCTGGATGGCAGCCTGATGGAAGAAGGGAGGAGGAATTCCACAATGCTCGTCCCCCACAGTTACACTCCCATATAGCGCTATGCCTGCTGTGGTGCAGGCCAGGTACCTATTTCCAATTCCGTTGGCATGTAAACAGGAAGATAAGCCTGCTGGGAGCATAAATAACAAGCCCAGGACCAGACAGGACAGGTTACTGCATACACAGCCGTAGCAGCAGCCAAGGCAGAGCTGGAAGTGAACAACACGAAGTGGCATACCTGCAGTCTTCATTTTCTAGTGCACCTTTTAATTGACTCTGGATCAATTTCAGTAGCTAAAGGAACGAGCAGAAAAGGACCAGTGGAAGAAGCATGTTAATTATAAACCTCCTTCTCTGATGTTCCCGTCTAGCCACCCTTCACTCCCATGACTTTATCAGACCCTTGTTGCAAAGAGCAGCTCATGGTAGTGGTGCTCTCCTATCACACATATATATGCACAGACACTGCTGAAATGGAGGCACGTCTCAGGATTCTTGGAGAGACCTGGCATACAACACCATGGCAGCCAGCTCGAGTACCAATAGCTGGGAAACCATGGCACCATGGCTGCACATGCCTGCCCAGAACCGGGGGGATTACTTTGGCAGCTAGTCTGTGCTGATGTTATGGTGCAGTAGCTTCACTGCTCTGGCACCTGGGATCGTTAGATCAAAGATAGCTGATTTGTATCTACTTGACCTGCAATCACACCCTGTGACTGGCGTGGGGACAAACTCATTGTCAAAGTCAGTTCCATGGCATGGTAGGTGCTCACACAGAAGCTCAGTTTTTGAGGTATCATCCGAAAGAGAGCCAAAGAGCGCAGAATTCCGTTTGAAAGCACAAGGGTTTGTCTACACTAGACTTTTTGATTGCCCTAGGGTAAAAAAGAGGGGTAGCCGGGAGCAACCATTTGAGAAGCATCCACCATCGCTGTTACAAATATGTTGTTTATCTTGAGTTAATTGGCAATCAATTAGCTTGTGGTTAAAAAAATTCTAGTATAGACATACCTCAACTTGTTCTTCCTGGGATGTAAGCCTGAAGCTCCAGGGAATCAAAGAATTGCCAAATGTTGGGCCAGATCTTTAGCTGGTATAAACTGGTATAGCTGTGCAGACTTTAAAGGAACCAGGCTGATTTACGCCAGCTGAGAATCTGTTGTTCCCTGATGTTGAAATCCCTAGGTCATATTACCTACATAACATGCTGTAAAGGGGCTCGTCATATGAAAATTAGAGGGAAATACAAAGAAAGCTCCATAAAAACAACCCAAGGGTGCAACTTTGCAAAGTACCTAGTGTTCTAAACTCCCACCAAATTCACTGGGAGTTGAGGACACTCAAAACCTCAAAGAATTGGACTCCAACTCATAAGATGATCTGATGTGTGCAAAGAAATAGTTTAGTTTGTGCATGTGTGTGTGTATGTGTATGTAGGACGAATGGATGTGTGGGAAAGTGGACACCACATACAAACATGGTGTTAATAAGGAAGGAAAAGACTTTGTTCTTCTGTAGCATCAGAGACAAACAAAGGAATAAAACAGAGACTCAAGATAGGCAATTGGGAGTTAAAACACTGTGAAATAAAAGGAATAACACTGTGAACAAACTGTTAGGGCTAGGTGCCGCCATTGCTTTTCCAGAGAGGTTTCATGGAAATCTATGCCAGTTTTGAGTGTAGGTGGATGAAAATAGTCTGGAGAATTAGTCAGATGAAATCCATTGGAAACCAGCAGGATCTTCATCCCAGTAGCTAGCAAGGTGATGAGAAGTCAACACCAAGGCACCACCTTTCCATTCTCTGTAGTGAAGATGATAGTGGGGAAATATTTCTCTGGTGCTTTAAGGTGTGTTCAGATTCTGACTGTCTCCTTAGAGCTCTCAGTGCAGCAAAGTTAAGTGGTCCTGTCACCTCAAGGATGCAAGAGGAGATGCTCTTACAGCCAGAAGAGTTCTCCAAGACGCACTAGTAACCTGGAGAGAAGTCAATTCCATTCATTGGGTAAGTGACTATTGCAGAGAATCTTGATTTGTTTTGATCTCTTTTTAATCATCATTCAAAAACATCAGGCTTTTGATATTTCGCATGGTGATGTGGGAAGAGATTAACAATGAGACAGAGAGACATACACAAGGAGAGGCTAGTTACTCAAGGGCTAGTGGCAGTGGTGGGCACACTTTCAAAGATTTGCAGTTTGGGGTCATATCTGATGATATACTATCCTTCTCTAGCAACCTCCTGTGTGTGTGTATAGATGTTACATTTGAGTGCATTTACCCATAAAAGAAAATGTGTTGATTTTTTTTTTTTTTTGCTCACAGAAAATTTTTTTCTTGGAACAATTCCTAAAGCCCTGATCTACAGTAGGGAGTTATTTCAAAATAATCCCCCTTAGCTCGAAATAACAAGCGGAGCGTCCACACTCTCAAGCCTGTTATTTGAAAATAAGGGGCTGGTTATTTTGAAATAATAACTCCTGCTCTCCACAAGGAATAACGCTTATTTTAAAATAGTTATTTCGAAATAGCGGTAGTGTGGACACTCCACTGCTGCTATTTCAAAATAATGACTCCCCAGAGTCATTCAAAGTAATTACTCCCCTGTGCTTCCTGGGGCTCGAAGGGTATGTCTAGACTACAGGGTTTTTTCGAAAAAAGTGGCCTTTTTTCGAAAAAACTTCTCCTGCGTCTAGACTGCTGCTGCGTTCTTTCGAAAGTAAATCGAAAGAACACGGCAGTTCTTTCAACCGTGGAAAACCTCATTTTATGAGGAATAATGCCTTTTTTCGAAAGTGCTCTTTTGAAAAAAGGCGCTATGTAATGCAAACTGTGCTTTTTCAAAAGAGAGCATCCAGACTGCCTGGATGCTCTCTTTCGAAAAAGCGGCTTGCTTTTTCAAAAGTATTGATTATAGTCTAGATGCTCTTTTTCAAAAGAGGCTTTTTTGAAAGTATCTTTCGAAAAAACCTCTTTCGAAAGAGGCTTGCAGTCTAGACGTAGCCCAAGTCAAGGTAGCGCGTCCACATTAATGGAGCCTGCCTTGGACTAATTTTGAGGCTTTTCTGTAGCGTGGACATGCTATTTTGAAATAGTTGTTTTGGGAGTTATTATTTCGAAATAAGTTACTTTGAAATAATTTCCTTTTGTAGATGTGTCCAAAGACTATAAGCTAGAACAAGTGCCATTCTCTGCATGCACCGGAACCAATCTTTATTAAATTGACTTTTCAAATTCCGTTTCTGTTTCAAGAGAAGTATGCTTTAAACAAGTTCAAAACCACCACTATCTGTTGATCCATCTCCCCCAGAATCTTTTTGCTATGTTGAAGGATCTGAGCTTGTGAACCTGGTGTGAGTAAGGACTGCCCTCATACCTTCGGTGCGATAGCTTGTGTGGTAAGAGATTTGTCAGACAAGTTGCAGGAAAGGTCAGCTGTAGGAAACTGTCAGTTCAGATCAACGAGACAGAAAATACACCCCCTAATGTAGTGAATTTTACAGTTCTATAAAGCAACCTATTTCCAAGAATGGTAAAGCACTGAGAATTTTTGAGCAGTACAAATATAAGAGCTCGTTTGGCTCCTTCAGTGTAAGCAAGGTGCTTTTCTTCTGAAAACAGTAAAATATGTTGTTTAACAGCACAGATGTTCCCAGCAGCAAACGATTCCCATTAGTATCCTTTTAAAAGTTAAATTGCAATCCCATCAAAAGTCTTTTTAAAACAAGTGAAAAAAACAACTGATTTTTAGAATATTTCCCCCTATAGTCAGTGTAAAAAAGATGGAATATACGTTACTATGACTCATATTTTCAAGTTATTATATTAACTTGCTTTCTTGAAAAAATTTCACACGTCCATTTATTATTTACCCAGAGGGCCCATGTTCATTCTTTACATTGGATGAGAAAGACATTAGCAAATCTGAAGCATGAATAACTTGCTCTATCATAGTTATCTAGTTAGAAAACAGAGGAAAGGTTTGGAGGAAAAAAAGTTCCGTATAAAAAATTGTAATGAGCTGGTTAATGCATATGTGACTTTCTCCCCACCTCCCACTCCCTTGGATGGAATCAATTGTGGGTTGCTATAAGGTAATAGATTCTCCTTTTGCTCAAGTGACAGAGATCTGTGTTTTTAAAGCAGCAAGATCCAAGTTCTAGCCCATGCCCAGCCAGGTAAAGTTCTAGATTGCTACTGGGTTCAGTATAGTGGTAGGATCCATGTACAAGGACAGAGGTTTGCTACTTGAGACTATGTCTACACTATGGACTTTTTCCGGGATACCAGAAGTATCCCGGAAAAACTCTGCTGCGTCCAAGGAATGCATCTGCTCTTGCAACATTTTTTGCGGAAGAGCAGACATGCTCTTTCAGAAACTCTATCTTCTTCGTTCCAAGGGCTCTTCCGAAAGAGGAGGCTTTTCTGAAATTTGGCCCAGTGTAGACAGGTCAAATTTCAGAAAAGCCTCTTCCGACAAAACTATCGGAAAAAAGTACGCAATTTGCGTACCTTTTGCCGAAAAAAAGCAGCAGTCTAGACATAGCCTGAGTGTCCTGTCTTGGACAGTGCTCAGCGTCACAAGCTTCCATGGGAAGTGAACCAATAATAATTTCTGTGATTTGATAAGGAGCAATTAGGGAACAATCTTCCCATAGGGAGAGTTTGTCCCTAATCCCCAGACAAAAGGGGCTTTCTTAGGTCCTGAAGCATGAGGTTGATGTTACTTATTTTGAAAGTTTTCATCCCGTCTAATATATCTGAGTCTGTTCTCACTGTCATCCATACAAGTGTCTTATCTTTCCTGAACTCCACTGGGTCCTGTGCCTCGGTAGTATGTGGGGCTGAGGGGGAACACACACAGATTGAAACTAGAACACCCGCAGCAGAAAAAGGGTTGGTGGAAGCCCCATGGAACAAACACCAGTGTTTGAGTGAGCTCCACATTAGGGATTACCCTGCTTGCCAGGGTGGCAGTCCCACTGCAATGAAGGGGGCGTAAAATGGATCTGAGCCAAGAACAGTGGATAAACTCCTCAAAGTTCCACAGATATGAAGGGCAGAAGGGACTCTTGTAATAGCCTATCATTCATGCATCGAACTCAGAACTTCTGTTTGAGCGAGAAAGTATCTCATGCGGGAACACTGGATCCAGGGTTTTGAGGTGTCCCTGTGGCGAGGGAAAGGCCAATTCTCCAAAGTACACAGGGCCAGATTTTCAAACCAAGGTGGGTGACATTTGTGGCTGATTTTTGTTTTGACAAAAAATGCAGATTCAATGACACTGACACAGTCCGTGAGTATGGGTCAGTTTCCCCAAACTGTGTGTTGAAAAAAGCAAAAACGTATTTTTTTAAAAAAGGATATTTTTCAATTTTTGGTTTGGAAATAAGGGGGTTTTTTTGCTTGGAAATGTCTGTGGATTCAAAATGGAGTGTTAAAAACGTGCACCATCTAAATGTTTTGTTCAATCTAAAATGATTTTTGTTGGCTTTTCGGAATTTCTAGCAGCCTGAAAAATCCATTATTCACCCAGTTCTATTTTCAGCGGGGACCAAGTTTCCAAATGGTACCGCATCCATCTGCTCCTACTGTGACATTTAGCGGAAGATGTTCAGCACACTCAACGTACGTCTACATGACAAGCAGAATCCCTGGCAGTGAGTCTCAGAGCTTGGGTTTACAGATTTGGACTTGTAGGGCTCATACGATGGAGCTAAAAATAGCTGTGTAGATATTTGGGTGTGGACTCTGACACCCAGAGAGAGGGGCGGAGGCTCAAACAACTGCACTTCTTTTATTTCATCTCCTTTCCATTCTAGGAGGGTACTAAAAAACCCAGCCTATTGTAACATGACCAGGGGACTTTGCATGTCATCAGCAGAGCTGAAAAATGTCACTACATTGGTCATGGTAAACACTCACATTTCCTAATTGGTCACAGATTAATAGGAAAGTCATTAAAGCTGAGCAAGCCACTTCCTTAACTCAATCACATGATTCTTCAACGGTATCACAAGTTGTGGGAAGAATAAGAGTGATTAAAAGTGAGCCTCACTCTGGGAATGGGTGACAGAGGGAGATAATAATTTGTGACCTGGGTGAGGGATCTCTGCAGACCATGCTGCTTCTGCCCAATGTGCTGTTGTGTTCTCAGTTTTATCCTTTGTCTCGTGCTAGACTCAGCTCTCCATGGACCTGAGCAGTGGGATGTTTGGCTGAAATGGGGCAGAGTTCTGTGCTGAGGTTTGGAGGACTGGCAACCAGTGAGTGAGTGGTTACATGGATCTCCATCTCAGTCAGTGAAAACGACTCAGCTATTGGCTAGAGGAATGTGCATGTGACTGGGGGTCAGGACTGATGGGTGCTAGCTGTGGTCTCTCATTGGCTGCGAGCCCTTGGATTGACACTTCACCTCTCTGTACCTCAGCATGCCCCCCTTTGAAAACGAGGATGATAACTGTATGTTTCATCCTTCTAAAGTGCTTTGAGAGTCTCATGGTGCATCTTTACCTCTCACTTTGGGTACGTCTCCACTACAGAGAAGATCGAAACTGCCACTGTCGATCTTCCAGGGCTCGAATTAGCAGGTCTAATGGAGATGCGCTAATTCGAAGTGAGAGGGGCGCTTCGGTCAATGCTGATAATCCTGCTTCCACGAGGAGTAAGGAAAGTCGAAGGGAGAGTGTTCCCCCTTCGACTTCTTACAGTGTGGACAGCGCCAAAAGCCGAGTTAAGGTACTTCGAATTAAGCTACACAATTTATGTAGCTGAAGTTGCGTCGCTTAATTCAACCTTATCCCGTATTGTAGACGTACCTTTGAGTAGCAATGGGTTCCCCTCCCTCCCAGAGAGACAGCAGCACGATAGCTGCTCAAGTAGATGCCTTAGCTGCACTTCTCTCCCACTAACTTCTCTGCTTCATGAGGCTGGCAAGGTCTCTCAGAAGAGTAGGCCTTGGTGTTAACACCCCATTGAAATGAATGCCTCCCCCCAGAATTATTGTTTCGGGTGCTTTACAGACTTAGGCAGACACAACATATTGAGAGTACAAGGGTCATGTTTTCACATTACTCTTCTCAATGGGGAATACTAGAAACATACTTAAAAACAAAAAAACTGACAATCCCCTCCCCCCCCAGAAACTGATATCCTGAAGGAATTATGTGACTCAGGGAACCCCAGGCTATCGTTACAGAGGCTCTATATGGGATAGTAGCGATGGGCATATTGCAAATACCTAAAATAAATAGCTAGCTTTGAAAATATGGGCTTGATCAGGATGAAGATGGCAGGCCACTGAGAGTTGAGGGCTCAGGGAGTTTGCTGAAGGCTCAGAGGGTATGTCTACACTGCAACACCATTTCAAAATAACTAGCGCTATTCCAAAATAACTTAGTCCACGTCTACACAGCAGGCAGTTATTTCGACATAGTGTCAAAATACTGTCAAGCTGGAGGACTTCTTACTTTGACTCCTGTAACCCTCATTGTACGAGGAATAAGGGAAGTTGGAGGAAGAGTGCTCTACTTCAAAATAAGTGCTGTGTTGACGCTCTCTAATTCAAAATAAGCTATTTCGAAATAAGATATGCCATTGATGTAGTTCAATTTGCGTAGCTTATTTCAAGTTAAGCCCTGCAGTGTAGACACACCCTGAGACTCTTCCTGGATAAGATCATACATGTTTGGAAACAAAGCCCAGGGTGCCATCTCCAGGTAGATGACATTAGTAAGTCCATTTGAAGCTTTATCAGAACATCTGAAATCTCCTGTTCACTCATCAACAACTTTTGATCAAATCCATATTGAGAGCAAAGTGTAATAAGGAGGAGGAGGGGCTAATTTAAGAATTTATATATACCTCCCCCTAAAAATTCATGAGTTTCCTTTCTCTGGGATTTGCCCAAAGGCCTTCAAGATGATAAATCAGGGAGCACAGAACTTTAGACTCTTTCCATGGAAAAGGAACACTGAGATAAAATAACTAGAACATGACGCTGTATTACGGGATATTCAGGGACTTGTTTGTAAATCCTGGGAAGAAAAACAAAGCCAGACTAGAAGTACATAGAAAGCTTTAAGCAATTGATCTTAGTGGGAGGTTACATTGGGATCTTTTATCCTCCTGGTATCCAGATGTTTCAGAAAATGCCCAGAAGTGAAACACTTGTAAGTCTCTTGGCAGCAAAGTGGAGAATCACTCTCTTCTTTCCCTTCCAGACGGCTGTGAAGCCATCTATCTAGCCTCTACTACATGCTTAGGAGAGCATTCTAATGCTGCACTTAGGCAGCTTCTGGCTTTTGATATTGGTTGCACATGACAAGCAGGGAAGTCTGGGGTCGGTATTTAGGGGGTAGCTCCCCAGGGGGAAAAGGGTGTTGCCAGAACAATCGCTGGTGCTCTGGGGAGGTCCGCTCTTCCCTCTGAGTCAGCATTAATCCACTACCCTGGGATGAAGGCAGGGAGTGTGGTGGTTTTGGGTGAGATGTTAGACAGAGCAGCTTGACCACCTTTGAGCTTTGAAACACTCAAGAGTACAGGCGTCAGATGCTTGGGTCTGATTACCCTTTCAAATTGCCTTTACAATGGGAGACAGGACTCTGATTCACTTCCTGTCCCAAACTTTTATGGAGCATTTCCAAGAGCTGTTAACCAGCTGTCACATCCTCGCTTTCTTCTCCGCCCCCAAACTCCTGAAGCTGCTGCACATCCCTGCTGGCTGCTGTCATTCCTCTACCAATTTAGGTCCAATCCCGTAACTGGATCCACATACGTGAGCCCTGGCGCCTGTGTACTGCCCCATTGGCAGGGGAAGTCTGCTCACCATGGTCCAATTGCAAGATCCAGACCACACTCTGTAAAGCTTTACGAAAAGCACTAAGCTACAAATGACAACAGATTAGCAATGCTCCACTTGCATGATGTGCAAATCTCCTCTCCCTTTTTGATACAGTTTGCTTCCTCCAAAGAGAAATTCCCTTGCAAAAAACCCCCAACCCACCACCAGCACTGGATCATGCCTCTTTAAACTAGCCTATTTAGGCCACAGATGCTAAATGAATTCAGCAGACAGACGGAGTAATGGAATGTCAGCGTTCCAGTCTGCTGCCTGGAAGCAATAGCTTTTTTTTTATTATTAATTTCTCGTCTCATTTTCCAACGCTGCCTCTGGGCGCCATACTTTAGATGCTGTATTCTTGACAGTCTCCCTAACCTAATTTGGAAATAATTAAATTTTAAAATATTAAAGGGATTATATATACTTCCCCACCATACCCCCTTTCCTGCTGTCCCTCTAAAACTGGTGAATTTTGCACCAGCACTTACAAAGAAAAAATCCCAAACTTGAAATACATTCCTAAAGAATCTGATTTGTTAGTGCAGTTTCCTTTCCAAAGGGTGGAGAGAAGTTGAAGGAAGAAAGCAGAGTTAATTCCAATCAGAGGTGACAAGGAGCCTTAAAAGGGCTTGTCTTCACTACACAGAAGAACGCCACTGCTGCGATTGATCTTCCGGAGTTCGATTTAGTGAGTCTAGTTAAGACATGCTAAATCGAACTCAGAGGGTACTCCTGCCAGTGTCCAGTACTCCTCCTTTTGCAAGGAGTAAGGGAAGCTGATGGGAGCATTTGTTCCTGTTGGCCTCCTGCTGTGGGAACACTGCCAAGCTTGGCTTAAGGTAAGCCGACTCCAGCTACGTATTTTACATAGGTGGAGTTGTGTACCTTAAGCCGAACTGCTAGGTCTAGTGTAGCTCTAACATCTTAGAACCTGCTTCTGCTTTCATTGAAGTCAGCGGCAAAATTCCTAGACCTTTAGAATGAGAAGATTTTGGGTCATGTTTGAATCCTAATATCCACACAAGCAAGGAGCCATATTCCTCATAACTAGGTTTTAGTTTCCAATGTGCACCAGTGCCTTTAAGGGACATTGTCACCAAGCCAAAATCCTGGTACCACACATCACAAGGCTGTGCTTCTCTCTGGCTCCAAGGTATGCCCTGCTATACCCAGTCTTTCCACGGAGGTTGATTTCTTTCAACGAAGACTGTCAATCAAACAGAAAATAGTTTAACTCAGTCCTGGGCAAGGTGGCCCCATGGTTCTGGGCCACCCTGCCCAGGGGTCTCTGTCACTCCTGCTCATGGCAGCCTTCCCACCTTAGTTGGCTCTGCTCCCCTCCTGAAGTAGCCTCTGCAGGACAGCTGCCCTGAATCCCTTGTCCCAGGGGCAAGTTCTGCTCCCATGTGGTTTTTACTGCCGCAGGCACAGCCTGTCTCAGTCTTTCTTCCCCAGCTGCCCACTAGCAGCCTTTTATAGGCCCACGTTTTGCCCAGCCCTGGTGAATTAACTGAACTGGGCTCATTTGCTTTGGTCTGTGCATGCTGGGCTCAGACTACCCACAGGGGTCAGCTACTTTGGGACAGACATAGATTCCCTTGGAAACTGTGAGACTTTATAATTATATTTTGCTCTTGAGTAACATCCCAGAGTCATAGCACACCCTGCAGACATTGAATTTCAGCCCCACAAACCCCGGCTGGGGTAAGTTCTCTACCCCTTACAGAGGCACAGGAGTGATGTGACATGCCCAGTGTCCCTGAGGAAATCAGTGGCAGGGCTGCAAATAGAACCCAGAAGTGCTGCCCTGCAGTGGCTGTTCAGATCCCCTGAAACATTCACCCCTTCCACATATGGCGGCTTGTGACTTTTCCTGCAAACTACATAGCCCAGTGCGGTATCTTTTATGCTTGACAAGTCAGCATGAGGAAACAAAGGAGTCGTTCTGTTCATCTCTGTGTCGCTATGGTTTGATTCACAAGCGTCTTATTTAATCGGTGTTATCTGCCGTTTTCACCCATAGATCTCGAGGTACTTTACTGAGGGGCGGAAGAGTCAGATTTGTTCCATTTGACAGCCAGAGTAGCTAGGACCAGAATTCTCAAGCCAGCTCCTCAGCTGCAACTTGAGTAAATTCAAGAGCTCAGCCCTCGCTTGGCACCGGATTGAAATGGCCAGCCTGTAAAAGTGTCCAGTCCCCAGCAGCTCCTACTGAGAACAGAGCATTTCTGCCCTACCACACTTATTGAGAACCCAGGAAGCTGCTGGGTGTGATCTCTTTGGAAAAGCCAAGCATTTCTTTAGAGTAACAGATTTTCAGGCCAGAAGAGAAAATTACGATAATCTAGTCTGACTTCCTGCACTGCACAGGTCAGAGATTGTCACCCCTGTAATTTCGGCATCAAACCCATAGCTGTTTGAGCTCCAGCAGATCTTTTCAAAAGAGGTTGAGCCTGGTTTTCAAGATGCCTGGATGGAAGCCAAGTTCTCTGGGAAATACGGCCTGAGTTCTTCTGAGAGTCTGGCCCCACGGACTGCAGCGAGGCGAAGTGACTCATCGAAGGTCACCCAGCAAGAGGTTCCAGCCAGAAGCAGAAGTTCGACACCTTCCTGGGTCCAACAGGCTGGACAGTACACGCAATCCACTTTGAAAAGGGACAGCCAAACTACTCCCCCCAAAACGGAGAGGAAGTTCTCCCCAGCCTGCCCAACCCATTTAGTCCCACATTTCAGTCTCAAAGGCATGCAGTCCAGAGACCTGTGCAGATCTGAAGCTAGTGGCTTGTTTCAACAACTGTGCTCCAGACCTCCCTTAAACCCAGCCAATCATCTTTGTTTATGGCTTCCATTTCCTGTAAGTCCTTCCCTCTGATTGCATTCCCCAGCACATGGCATATTTCAAATGGAAAATAAGAAGGGGAGGAGGGAAGAAAGGGGAACCCAGTGTGTCATGCACTTTGTGAGTCAGAAACCAGTTGAGGTTAACCAGCTCAGGAGATGGGCTCTTGAGGAACCCAAACTTCCTCCTGCTCTGCAGAGGAGCCAATCGAATACAAAGTGCCCCTAATTTGTTTAATGAATCACATGCAGCAAATACTAATTGCCTTTAAACAAAGAAAGGATTATTCCAAAAACACTGGGAACACTTTAAAGATGGCAACTTTGTGGTCTTCCTGTGGGCAGGAAATTAGTTCATTTCAAGGGAAATTGAGACGTACTGAGTAAAGCGGCTGTGTCAGAGAGTCCAGTTGCCGATGAGACTGGACACACAGACAGAGAGCTGTGTTCATTTGCTCGCTTTGTTTGAAGCTGCCCTTTGGATGGAGTTTATATGGAGTTTTTCAGAAAGGCTGAGAACCCAGAATTCCAGCTGATGTCACTATGCGTGCCGATGAACCAGCACCTCTGAAAACCAGGCCTTACGAGCTCATTGCCTCAGTTTCTCCACCATAAAGGGGGAAATTCTTTAATGTCCATGAGGTTCTCAGTTACTATGGCAACCTGGGCCATGGAAAAGCCATACATTCATAAAATATGTAGGATCCGGGGCATTCTATCCACGTTCCCGCAAAGACTCTTTGTCCGAGGTACCCACCCGTCCATGTTTATTTTTGTAATTTCTAGATCCTCCTCCTCTGTGGCTAATAATCATTTGCACGCATGCGGCAATGTTCAGAGAAGTACACGCCCTGGTGAATCCTCCTCCCCCGGTGGAGTTATTGCATGGCACAATTCAGATGAGAAATGAGCCTCAGAGAAAACAAAAGCAAAGGGCAGCAATTGGAAAGACAGGTAGACAGCACTTCAGACTATCTGTGGATCAAATACAGAAGGTGACTGTAATACACACTCACCAATGGGTTACACTGGGGTTAAAAAAAAGAGAAGCTTTTAAAAGATGGCAAGAGGTGCGGTACATTTCCACTGCGGAGCGGGCTACGCAGGGAGTTGGGTAATTGGCTCCCACCAACCATCTGGAGAGAGACGTAGCTGAAAAGTAAGTGCTGAACCTGCTGTGCCAGACAAACGATGCCAATGAACCACTCACTTCTCTCTCTCTCTCCCCCTCCGTCTGTTTTCCTGTCTCTCACTGCAATAACTCCTTTAAAAAAATCTGGCTGCCAACTCCCAAACACCAGCTCCCGAACCCCGGCCTCCATCTGCAGAGTGCATGCCATTCCTCGGCCTCATGGACCAAATCCATCGATGGAGCGATGCCAATTCATCCCCCCCACAGAATCTGGTCCAAAGAGCGAGTGAAATGGCAAGAGAATCCGCAGCCCAGGGGACGTTTTTTCCTCTTTATCGAGCTCCTCGGTTCTCCTGTTACACCTCCATCTCTGTTTCACATTTCCCTGATTTCTCTCCAAAGTTTAATGTCTCTTTTGACTCCCATTAAGAGCTTCCCCAGGGCTGAGGCCTTAGGAGCCCAGATAGCTCATTGACTTTGCCTTACGAAGTGTTAACATAAGTGCCAGGCAGGGGTTTTGCATCTCTGAAATCAAGCGAGCTCTCAACCGTGTTCCCATAAATTGCTTTGCTGCCTGTAGTCAGCAAGAATCAGGCTGGAGATTTTGGGTGCCGGAGGGTGTCAATTGCTTTGTTTTTTCCTTCCGTCAAATCTATCCTCCAGTGACTTGCTTTCCACTGCAGGCAACTCGGGGATGCTCAGCAGATGCTAAATGGGGCACATGAGACATATCAAGCCTTTGGCATGTATATATATTTTTAATCAAACAGGCAGCGATGGGCAGAGGAATCTGTGCTGGCAAATTAAACACTCCCTAGTCAGCTACCTTGTCTTCAGTGATCTGGCCCCCCTGTAGAGTTAGGAGATATCTGAGTATCTGGAGTCTATACAGCTTGTGGCCAGATCCTACAAGACTCATGAATATTTGCTCCAGAAAACTCAGTGGGACTATTCACATTGTGTCTGTCCCATCTATGAATTTAGACCTGCGAAAGATTACCCTGGCTGGAGCACAAGCTAAGGAGAGGCAGAGCAGGGAGCTAGAGGTGGTGTCAAGGCCAGCGAGTTGTGTGCACATCAAGTGGGGAGCAATAGTCACCAGCATATCGCCTGCTGCACAGGGGGAGCCAGCAAAGAGGCTAAAAGACCTCGGCTGCTTGGGGCATGACTACATGTAGAAATGACACTGGCTTGACTTGAATTGATTTAGTTAAGACCAGAGAGTCCACACACAAAAGTTGCACTGAATTGTCTCACGGGAAAGTTGCGTCCATTTATTTAAATTGCGTATGACACCAATACAGTTAAAGCAGCGCAAGCCCTTGAGTGGACATTTATTTCAGGCCAGGTCTATGCTAGAGGGACACACAACTCCAGCTACGAGAAGAGCATCACTAGAGCTGACGTACCTTAATTTGAATTTCCGTGGCATCCCCACTGTGGGAGGTCGACTGGCAAAAATGTCCCATCAACTTCCTTTCTGCCCCACAAGCTGGTGGAGTACTGGAGTCGACGGGGGTGCAATCAGCAGTCAATTTAGTGGGTCCTTTCTAGACCCACTAAATCGACCCCTGGGAGATGGATCTCTGCAGCGTTAATCTCCTGGTAAGTGGAGACAAGGCTAGTGTAAGAGTGGCTTATTGCAGTTTAACTTAAACCAGTTTCTAAGGCTACGTCTACACTGCACGGTTATTTCGGAATAAGCTATTCCGGAATAGTTATTCCAAAATAGCTTATTTTGAAATAGCACATCTACACTGCAGAGAAGCCTCAAAATTAGTTCGAGGCAGGGTCCCCGAATGTAGATGTGCTATCTCGATTTAGAGTCCCAGAAGGAATAACTTAGAATGGCCTTGGTGAGGGGCTATTTCTAAATAGCAGAAGTGGAGTGTCTACACATGCCTTATTTCGAAATAGCTATTTCGGAATAGGCGTTATTCTTCATAGAACAAGGTTTACAGAGGCCGGAATAAGCCATCCATTATTTCAAAATTATTTCAAAATAACGGAATTGCTGTGTAGACGCTTGCACAGATATTTTGGAATAATGGCCATTATTCTGAAATAATTTTGCTGTGTAGACACACCCTAAGTGACCTATGTTAAACCAAAACAGTCACTTTTATACTGAAATAAGAGCATCCACACAGAGGTTTGCACTGGCTTAACTATTGGGGTATGTCTACACTAGCCACCCTAGTTCGAATTAGGGTGGCTAATGTAGTCATTCGAACTTGCAAATGAAGCCCGGGATTAAAATATCCCGGGCTTTATTTGCATGTTCCCGGGCGCCGCCATTTTTAAATGCCCGGTAGTTGGAACTCCCTGCCTGCGGCTACACGCAGCACAGGCTAGGTCGTTCGAACTAAAGCCCCTAATTCGGACAACCGTTACTCCTCCTGCAATGAGGAGTAATGCTAGTCTGAATTAGTGGCTTTAGTTCGAACGACCTAGCCCGTGCCACGTGTAGCTGCGGGCAGGGAGTTCCAACTTCCGGGCATTTAAAAATGGCAGCGCCTGGGAACATGCAAATAAAGCCCGGGATATTTTAATCCTGGGCTTCATTTGCAAGTTCGAATGACTACATTAGCCACCCTAGTTCGAACTAGGGTGGCAGTGTAGACATACGCTATGGGTTTAAATTCAAACCTTAGGGTAAACCAATGCAACTTTCTAGCATAGAGAAAGCCTCTTATTGATTTTAAATGGGCCATATTGGTTACGTTTGTGTCTATATATTTGCTGATGCTAGACACACTGATACAAGCCAGGTGTAAACCAATATAAGTATTGTTGCACATGCAAAAAAGATATCGCATAAAACCATTACACTGATATAACTGCATGAGTAGATCAGGCCTTAATCTTCCGAAAGCAGCTAGCAACAGGGAGGAGACACAGGCTAGGATGAGACTGTATCCCTCTAGCTGCTAATTGATTGGCTGCAGCTCAGCTAACCCTTCTGAAAGGGCTCTGAGATGCAGTCAGAGAGGGAGAGGAAGCCCTGCTTGATTTAAGTGGGAATCACTAGTGTGGAAATGGCCCACATGAAGCCCGTGTTGCTGATGCTCACAATTCTCATGGAAGTCAGGCACCAAAAAAAGCACAAGGTTAAAAAATGAAATACAATTTGACTTTTGTTCATTTGTCTTCTGATTTCAGAGCCTTTCTGGCACTCTCTGAAGCTGGGAGGCATGACAGCATCAGACCTATTGAACAACTGAGGAGGAAGGATGGCTCAGTGGTTAGCAACTAGCCTGGGATTCAGGAAACCTACATTCAATTCCCTGCTCCACCGCAGATGCCTTGCATGACCCTGGGGAAGTAACTTGCCTCTCTGGGCCTCTGTTCCCCATCTGTAAAATGTGGATAGTAACAATGCCCTACCTCATTGGAACAGAATACAGTAGAGACAGGGAGGTGCTCAGCTACTAAGATCAATAAATAAAGTTACTTGCATGAGATCACACAGTGAGTCGGTGCCAAAACTAAGACTCCAGAGCCCAGGGCTTGTGTTTAACATTTATGGCTCAAGAGCAGGGGTGGCAAAACTAAGGCCCAGGGGCGGGATGTGGCCTCTGGCTTATCTGGATCCGGTCCCTGAAGCTTGGGGCTCCTGCCCAGAATTGGGGAGCCCATGCTGGTGCTCCAGCCCCCCTGCCATCCCTCCGTGGGGCTGGAGCACAAAGAATCTACTAGCCTGCCCCTCCCCCAGACTCTGGTGTGTGAGGGGAATGTGGGGAGTGTCTTTCTGCTTCACAGTCAGGGCCACACCAGTGAGGGTTGGTTTGGTTTTTTTGCTTCTTACTTGTGTGCGGCCCCCAACTGACTTTTCTGTGGGTCAGAGACTCCCTGTTCTAGAGGCTCAAGGTCCCAACAGGTGAGGGTGTCCCTCTGGCAGAGATGTGGGCTGCCTCACCGGACAGCTGTTCGGAACGGACTCAGGACTAAACGGGTCCTGCCTGTAAGCAATGCCAGTAGAGCTACCTGCGTGACGCACTGGGGCCTTGCCACCCTGGCCTCTCGCTACTCAAACCCACTGCGTGGCACAAACAGGGCCTGCTTCCTCTTTTGCTTCTACTCCATCCCCAGCCAAGGGCATCGACGTGTCTCGTGTGTGGGTGGGAACCACAGCAGCAAGGCGACAGTCCCCGCTGGCAGGCGGCTGCTGCAGGGTTTGGCTGGCTCCGCGGCTCAGCAACGTGAGTGATTCCTGTTAATAACACAGCATGTGTCGGTGGCACCGTGCCAAATGGCTCTTGCTGGCGCTGTGTCTTCCTAATTCCTCCTGGAGCCCCTTCCCCGAAAAGGGAACAAAGATCTCTGCGGAGCAAGCCCCTGTCTGGGGGGCTGAGACATGGAACGGGGCTGGTAATGAGCTAATGCCCCCGTTTTAATTCAGAGGGCAGCTTGGGAATCAATCCAGGCTCTCCCAAGAGTTTGTTGCGGCTGCAGGGCTGTGTCAATTCGGCCTTTCCTTTTCCTTCCCCTCCCCTCACGCAGCACAGATGCTGCGCTTGTGAGCCCAGGTGCGCCCTGACACAGGAAACAGGGCCGTCAGTGTCTCAGCTGTCAGCTGTCAGGAGGTCTCTGTGGTGCTGAGGCTTGGGTTCCGAGTGAATCAGGAGAGAGAGAGGAGGGCAGACAAAGGCACCGGTTTATTTAGCAGTGCTGCGCAGTAGCAGTCGTCCTCAGCCCCTCAGGGTTACAATTCCTCCCAGTGCTGCGTCTGGTGCCTGCCCAGGGAGGGTGGGTGTTAAGCAATGTGACCCACGTCCCTGTCTGGCGTGCGCATCACTCCAGAAGCTCGACCTTTCGTCTTTGCCACGTGGAGAATCAGCTTAAAGGGAAAGAGGAACTCTAAAAAGTGTACAGGAAATGGGGGCGTGGGAGAAATGCAGCATGGGGGAGGGAGGCTGGCCTGAGGAAATCCAGAACCCCGGTGCAACTCTTAACCAAAGTGTCCCGACTGAGACTTTACCCACCACTTACTCCAGCTAAATCCCCGTTCAAATCAATGGGAGTCTGCCTGTGTAAACGATGGTCACATGATGCTTTTCCAAGGTGGGGAAACTCAGGCCAGATCCACAGTACGGGGGAAGGTTGGCTGAAGGTACGCAATTCCAGCTATGTAAACGTAGCTGGAATCAACGTACTTTAAGCCAAGATTTCGTGCTGTCCTTTATGTGGGCAGTCGATGGGAGAAATGTTTCTGTTGACTTCCCTTACTCCTCATGAGGAGTAGGAGTACTGATGCTGAAGGGCCACCCTCAGGGCATGTCTACACTACATGACTCCGTCGACGGAGCCATGTAGATGAGGGTTGTAGACACAGCAAAATGAAGCGGCGATTTAAATAAAATCAAATTAAATTTTACATCAAAATGGCTGCCGCGCTGTGCCGATCAGCTGTTTGTCGGCACAGCGCGGGAGTCTGGATGCTCGATGGTCGACATCAGAAGCCTTTGTCAACCGCCCCGGTAAACTTCATCCCACGAGGCATAACGGGGCAGTCGACAAAGGCTTCTGATATCGACTGCCGAGCGTCCAGATTCCCGTGCTGTGCCGATAAACAGCTGATCAGCACAGCACGGCAGCCATTTTGATGTAAATGAAGCGGCGATTATTTAAATCGCTGCTTCATTTTGCTGTGTCTACAACCCTCATCTACATGGCTCCGTCGACGGAGCCATGTAGTGTAGACATACCCTCAGTGTTTGATTTAGTGGGTCTTTACTAGATCCGCTAAATCGAACACCAGAAGATTGATCACTTCAGTGTCAATGTTCCAGCAAGTGGAGAACTGGCCTAAGACACTGAGGTGCGGTGATTTGCCCAAGGACATACAGTAAGGCAGTGTCAGATCCCAGGTGTCCCAGTCCTGTGCATTAGCCATTAGAGCCTGCTACCTCTCATCATATCAATCTACTCACCTTTCTCTTCACACTGACCACACTGAGTGGTCTGACTGCTGCATGTCCAGTCAGGAGGGACCGTAATGCTTATTCACTAGAAATCGGTTTCCACAGCTCCACATGGAGAACACACCAGGAGACAAGAGGTGGTGCAGGAGACTGAGCTTGCTCCCTACTGACATAGCCAGCAGCACAGTAGTTTTGCCTGGAAAATTAATCCTGGATTAGTGCTGGCAGGTCCTTTCAATCCCCACAGGAGAACAAGAGGCTGGCACAGACCTGAATGGTCCCCAGGCCTCAGACAAATTGGCTACACACAGAGATGCTGTCAGGGTGGCACCAGGCAGCAAGAGATGGGTGAAACTGGGGCTGGTGGTTTTGGGTTTTGCACAAAACTCCTCAGCAATGTCTCAGGTTTGCAAGAGCAAAACAAGGGCCTGATTGTAGCCAAGCTTCATGGATCAGAACCTTCAGGAGAGAGGACAAGTGCACAGCAAAGAGTCAGAGCTGGGCCAAAAGCTTGAGTGCTTCACCCTGCGAGGTGTAAGCAGCTCTCCCTGTTGGACTGCAAACCCCTGAGGAGGTACCATGCGTCTGTCAGGATTGGGCCTGCGGAGGCCGACATGCTGTGGTATCAGTTAGATCAGGCCCTCAGAGTGCTCCCATTCCTCAGCATCCTTAAACCCTCGTAACACCCCTGACGTACATTGAATCATGTGTAGTCATTGCCCAGGGTCACAATGGGTACCTCTACACTGCACACTTATTTCGAAATTAGCTATTCCAGAATAGTTATTCCAAATAGCACGTCTACCCTGCAGGGAAGTCTCAAAATTAGTCCAAGCCAGGCTTCCCTAATGTGGATGTGCTACCTTGATTTAGAGCCCCACGAGGCACTGGGAAGGAATAACTTAGAATGGCCCCAGTGAGGGGCTATTTCGAAATAGCTGGAGTGGGGTGTCTACACACGCCTTATTTCGAAATAGCTTTTTTGGAATAGGTGTTATTCCTTGTAGAATGAAGTTTACAGCTTTCGGAATATGTCATCCGTTATTTTGAAATAATTTCGAAATAACAGAACAGCTGTGTAGACGCTCGCATTGTTATTTCAAAATCATGCTAGTTATCTTGAAACAACGGTGCAGTGTAGATGCACCCGATGTGAGCCAGGGCCTGGAATTACAGCCTGGATTCCCACGTCCCTGCTCTTTTCCACCAGATCACACTGCTTTCCTCTCTCCCCTCACTCATTGCTTCCTCCATCATCAAAGGGTTTGGGGGGGAGGTATTGCAACAAGCTTCCCATCAACCTCAGTGGGATCAGTCATGGAGCTAAGACCCCACGCAACACACGGAGGTAATTAGGGTCAGTCTCATTTTCCAGCAGCCAGCCTTCTACAGCCTTGTGTGTCTTCTACAACTGGCAACTGCCTGTGATGGCACAACCACAGTAGTCTTCCGAGCCATAGGGTATGTTCCTGGAGGAGGACGGAGGATTGAGGAACAAGGGATTCACTGTTTTGCCTTGTTTAGCCAATCCCGCAGCGAGCACGTGTGCTCAGAGATAGGTTGTCTAGAAATGCCCCCAGGAAATAAAGCAATACCAGGGCACTAGAGCATTTCCCTCAGATACAGTGCTCTCTGGCCGCTGTGCATGGATGGGACTCAACAGGAAGCAGCCATTTCATCCTGGCTTCTCATCCTGCTGGAGAGAGCTGGGAACAAGAGGCTCCCAGGAAGGCTGCAATTCAATTACCAGACTATTAATCGGTTTATTTATAGTTACAGGGGTGCGGGAGAGAGAAGAAACCAATGTGGAAAACTGGGAGCCAAGTTGTTTGGAGCCTATAATTAGGCTGAGGTAGTCATCTTAAGCCTGAAGGCTTTCCTAGGGGGAAGCTCTGGGCCAGGCTGGGCTGGGGTTTTAATTGTTCTCCTCTAGCAGACAAGAGCTGCAACCACATATCTGCTGTCAGGAGTAAAGCAGAAGTGGATGTGCTAGGGACTGAGCTTTCCAGCACTTTTGGCCCTGAACCATTGGGCTTGGTTGGGCTTAGCCCTTGTTGTCTCGGACAGACAACAAAGGCATGTCCCCTGAGACAGGTGGCCAGGCTACTGCGGGGTAAACGGGAACAGAGGTATCTGAAGGCGAAACAAGCTGTGGCTTAGGACTGACCTCGCAGGCGGATCCCCTCTTGAAACGTAGCCAGGCTCACGGCCACTTCCTTCCCTTTGGCTTCTGCTCACCCGCCAGTTGCAACATGGAGGCAATTGAGTAGTGCAGTGTGAAAATGACACGGAGAGGCAGTCTGGGCCAGTGGACAGAGCGGTGGCTTGGGGCTCAGCCCTCCTGGAGCAAGTCTCTGCACCTCTGGGTCCTTTCCCACCTGTTGTCTGGCTTGTAATCCCTTCAGGCCAGGGACCATCTCCTATGCGCACGGCACCTGGCGCAACGTGGGCTCGGACCGCGACTGGGGCTCTTTGGGGCTAATATAAATGAAATGCAGAGAGTGGCACAGACTCGGCCAGTCTATACTTTATATTATAGTGAGGTTGGGTGTTGGCTGTAGACTCTGCCCCGACCAGCGCTGTGGGAACGGCCTGGCAGAGGGACAATGGTTGTTTGGCTCTGTCTGACTAGAAAGTTTTGTTCTCAGGGCCTAATCCAGAGCTGTTGGATTTCCGCTGAAATCTTTCCGCCTGTCACTGACTCGGTATTTCTGGACACACCCGAGGGACTGGGAGTCAGGACGCCTGGCTTCCTTTCCCAGCTCTTCCACTTACTGAGTGACTCTGGAAACTCACTTCAGGTCTGCGTGTCTCGGGGCCCCTCTAGAGACTCTGAAGAGCCCTACCCTGCCTCCCAGGGGCTGGGGAGGTTAATGAATGGACGGCCGTGGAAGTCCTAGCAGACGTGGCGCAAAGGCACTCAGGGACCGAACCCCAGGATGACGCAGGCAGAAGGAAATGGGTTGTTGTGCCAGATCAGTCACTGTGGATCAATTAACGACAAAGTGCTTGGCCTGCAAACATGAAAGCAACTGAGGGCAGATAAGCCCGTCTCAGACTGACAGCCTGGGCTCTCACTTGGCCGGGGCCACAGCTGGGGCCAAGCCAAGGGAAAGCCCAGCCAGGGAGCCTGTTCTGGCATCACCTCTCAATAGTCAGTCACCGATGTCCTTGCAAGGCACGTCATTTCCTGGCACACATGCCTCCCTGCTCTGCCCCGGGATGCTCCCCATGCGGATGGGACATCCCAGCCCAGCAGGCTCTCATGCTGCCTTAGCTGTTAGACGCAGGCAGTGCAAATCCTCTCTCCTGTGTCGTCGTGGCAGGCACAGAATCTCCAGGAGTGTGGCCGGGTGGGAGGGCTGGTTCTCTGGAGGAAGCCAGAATCTCTCCGTTCAGCTCTCCCTTGATTACTGTCCAGTCATCTGTTTGAGGTACCTAACGACAACAGACACACACTGTTCATTGTTAGAGACTGAGGCCGCCTTCATGCCAGTTTGCTGCTGTTTATCTTGCTCTGTGTCCCTTCTAGCATCCTCTCAGCTGGGAGTTCTTGAACAGTCAGAGCTGACAGTGTTCCCCACGAGAAAAGCCTCCCCTCCCCCTGCTTTTCTATTGCAGCCAAGGCCAGGAAAGCTTTATTTGTCCGTTACTTTCTGCACATCCTGTCCTGCTGCAAAACAAACTGAACGCCGCGCCAAGCTCTGGGCTGGCTTGTTTATTAAATGGATTGCCAGGGCAGGGCCGCGTGCAGCGCTGAGGTTCAGATGGCAAAGCCCCTCTCAGTGCCATCGATTTTCAGCAGAGAAGAGCAGGGGAGTTATTTGTGGCTGTTTACACTCTGGGAACAATGGCATAGGAATGGGAATGCCTCCTCCTAGAGAGGTTAGGAAATGGATGGAGGAAGTCAGGAGACCTGGAGGGTTACAGCGCTAACCCCTTCCTTTCCAGCAGCCTGGATCATTTGTGGGTCTCCTTGATGGGACTGGCAGTTGCGGGGACAGCATAACTGCACCAGAAAAATCCCTGCCAGATGCAGTGTCAATGGCAGGCGGCATCCAAGGGGATCCCAAGCAGGATCACTGCAGATCAGGGCTGAGGGCTGTGAGCAAGGTGCTCTGTGATAGGGACTGAAGGGCCGAACTGCAGGGAGTGCTGTGGGCCCAGATCGAGGGGTATGGGAATGGCTCCATGTGTGTGGTTTAGGGGAGATGTAAGCGCGGCATCATGGGGCGTAGGCGGATCAGGACTGAGGCACAATGGAAGCTGCAGCTTCTGCCTACATCACATCAGATGCTTCTGACTACCTGTCCATCCCGCTCACGAGTAAATCAACCCAAATCAGGTCAGGGCTAAACGCGTCATGTGTTGTCACCAGGGCAGTGGGTAAATGTAGGGGTGGGGGGAGGCAAGCCCGCAGGCCCACCCCTTCTGCCCTAGGCCCCGCCCCACATGGGAACCAAGCCTCCCCCCCTACCACAGGGGCAAACCTTCAGCCCCCCATGGGAGCGGCCCTGGACCCGGAGCACCATGGGGAAGGCGGGTGGCCCAAGCCTCCCCAGCTCCGGAGCACAAAGGAGCACCATGGGAGGGCAGGCAGCGCATGACCTGAGCCTGCCAGGTCCTGGCACAGCAGGCGTTCTGGGGGCGGAGAGAGGGTGGGGCCATGCCTGGCTGCTGTACGCCCAGTTGTTCTCTCACAGTGGTTAGGCCAGAGGGACTCCAGACTTTGGGGGAGTTACTCCTCATTTACACCGGGGAGTTCGAGCCCAGTACCTCAGCCTCAAGTCCAGACCCATCTTCCTCTCGCTGATCTCCTCCCTTCTTCCTCAGCGAGCCACGTCCTCTCCCCCGAAGCACGGCTCTTCCTTCAAAGATGGCAACCCGGAGTGAGAATGGCAGCAGCAGAATGGCAGGCCTCCTCCCAGGCTTCAGCCCCCATCTCCTTACTGGGAGAGCTGTGTGTTTTGTCTAGTGTTAATGAGCAGGGTTGTATTAGCGCTAATGTCATTTTCCAATTAAATTAGCAAGCACGGCTTTGCACAGACCGTGGGAGGGTGTTTGCGTGGAGATAGTAACGCCCTGGGAAGGAGGACGTCTTGGGTGCACAGATGAAACCTGCAAAGCTTCTCTGTCGGCCGCGGCTGCTGAGCGGGCTGGCATCTCCCCAAGGGGAGAGTTTGCCTATGCATCACAAATTCACTTTTTGGTTTCCCTTCAACCCATCCCTGAGCGGGGTTCTCTGCCAGCTTGGCTTCTCTATAAATCAAAGGGAAATATTCTCCCTCTTTTGTGTTTTTTTTTTCCCTTTTCCTGAACAGATTGGATGTCATTATGTGCAGCTGAGTTTGCTGACGCTGGAAGGGGGGAAGGGGGGAATAGGTGGAAAGAGACAGTTTTAGGGGGGAAAATACTTGCAGGCCAGGAGAGGGGGGAAACAGCTTCTAACAACATGTAATAGCACTTAATCTGCACGCCAATTTACTGGGGTAACCCAGAAAACATGAAAATTTAAAATAAGGAGAAACAGCAGAAAGGCTGGAGGAGAAAAAGGAAAATCAGATGCAATTTCCTCCCTTCTTTGGAGCAAGCAGACAGGGTCCCACCCTTTGCCCTGTCAGGAGAGTGTGGTCCTGATTGGGAGAACCCTTCTGAATGCCAGTCCCCAAAGCGTTTAGTCATGGGGGGCATGCAGGGAGAGCACAGCCCATGTGCTACCTACTTTCTTACTCCTGCTGCAGAAGGATTGGGAGTTCATCTGCTTGGGAAGTGAAGCCCCCCGCTGCCCCCCAGTGCAGTGCAGTCCAGTCAGTCTCTGATCAGTGCGGCGAGGATAACGAGGCTGGATTAAGGCAGGGAAAGAGAGAGAGAGAGAGAGAGGAAAAGGGACGGAAGCCAGCCAAATGCATGGCATTCAAGAGAAGCAGCTTTCACAGGCTTTGGCTGAGATGCAGATCTGCAGACACGGTGGACCTATCATTCCCTGGCATACAAAGCTTGCTGGAGGCGTCAATGCGCCCGAGATGCAGAATAAACAGCCGATAAAAGAAATGATCTTATGAATGCGCGTGACGATGAGGGGAGGAACTGCACTCCCAGGCTGGCCCGCGTCCTGGAAGCTGAGCCCCAGTGAGGCAGGTCTGTGTTCAGTAGTTCTGAACGAATATGCGTGCCCTCAATAAGCAGGCTGTGGGGCGGTGACACCTGCCCTGCCTGCCTAGTGAATAGAGACAGGGGACAAATGCCCGTCTACCCTGTGACCCACGTCTTCATCCAGGATGAACCGCAACTGAGCCTTTTCAGTGTAACCATTTGTAGTAGTCACTTAGCCTGCCCAGCTGAGAGCAAGGCCCCGTTGTGCTAGGCCCTGTACACACACCTAGCAACAGACAGCCCTTGCTCCAAAGAGCCGGCTCGCCATACAGACAAGTCAGAGAGAAGGGAAGGGTTATTAGCCTCATTTTTCAGCTGGCGAGACGAGGCACTAAGAGATTAAGGTGCAGATCCTCCAAGGTATTTAGGTGACTAAAAGTCTCGGGGGGGAGCTGTGTTAGTCTGTAACTTTAAAACCAATGAGTAGTCCTGTGGCACCTTACAGGCTAACAAAAAATATATACATAATATCATGAGTATCATCTCAGCTGAAGAAGTGGGTTGTGCCCACGAAAGCTCATGATACCAGCTACATGTTTTGTTAGTCTTTAAGGTGCTGCTAGACAATTCGTTGTTTTTCAAGTTTTTCCAGTTACGGACTAACTCGGCTACCTCCTGAAGCTTTTATATATATACTTATTAGGCTCTAATGTGCCATAGGATCACTCGTTTTTTTAGGGGACTAACTCAGTTTTACCTCAGTGGGAGTTAGGCGCTGAAATACCTTGGAGGATCTGGATCTAAGTAGCATGTCCAGGGTGGCACAGGGAATCTGTAGCAGAGCTAGGAATCTGAGTTCCAGTCTAGTGGGGTAACCAGAAGAGGTTGGTACAACCCATCTTGAGGATACGGGAACCCCTCCCTATATCCTAATGGAGCTGAGACTCACTCTCACGCTCAGCAACCGGGCCCAGCCCCCCTCCCCTCCTCCTTTGTGCTGCTTTCTGAGCAAAAGGTGTCACCTGTTTGCATCCCCCCTCCCCCCCAGCTCATGTTGCAGAAAGCCTGCACCACTGTGTACAGGAGAGTGAACCTCAGTGAGAGTCACACCCGAAATTCCCATCCCCATCTGGGCACCTGTGCAGTGCCCAGGGAAACTGAGGCACACACACAGGGTTACCACAGGACAGTAGACGTCTCATGCAACAGAACAGAGTGAGCAGAGTGGAGACCATCCCCACTTCATCACAGGAGGCCACTAAGGCTGTCACGTGACACGCTGCCGCCTGTTGCTGGGAGGGGAGAGTGAGTCTGTGGGAGGTGCCGACATTATTCTTGTTCTCCGTCATGCTGGAGTTCCGGATGAATGGAAGAAGCTCCTGCACATGTCCCCCGCCAATTCCCAATGCCAGAGGGAACTTCTGCTAGCCAGGGGCTTTTCCTTTCGCAGTGTTGCTCATGAAACGTTGTTTTACTTGATGGGCCATTTTATTAATGCAGCCTCTTGCTTCCCGCCCACTCTGTCTGCTTTGCGCTGCTCAGGAGAGGGCGGGAAGGGGGGTTCCTCTGACCGAGGTGAGTCCCCGGGGGGAGGAAAGTTGCTACATCTGGTTCTATGCTACCTGCTCCCAGCCCTGTCCCTCTAAGGGAGGAATGATGGGAGGTCAGCCGTGGGAGGGGGTGCGTCAGGGGCACTGTGCTCTAGTGATCCCCAGCTGGCAGAATAGTAAATACTGGCAGAATTTAGAGCAGATTTTAGTTGGATTGTTCCCTCGCCACTCCAGTCCAAAGGGTCAGGCCCATCCCTTTCCAGCAGCGGAAGAGCAGATTGCTCTATGGAAATGAGAGACAGGGTTCTGGCATGTACCATAGGGCCTCATCAGGCAGAATCTCTCCCCCCGCCAGCTTTTTACAAAGCATACAGCAACTCTGTTCAGTTCTTTAGGGCAGGGAATGAGGGAGAATAAGAAATCCAAATGGGAATGTAGAAGGAAAGCTCAAAGCAGTTATTAGACGTGTGAAACAGTAAGTGCCGTGAAGGTTTTACACCAGCGGCTCCTAGCCTTTTCGAGCACCATTTTCAATCTATTACAATTTTACAGACCCCCCGAATAATATAGCTGTGTCTGCAGCCTGAATGTCCCTCGGCCCGCACTGTTTCCCAAGCCGCAGGAAGCAACGCATCTTGAAGGATGTGCTGGCTGCAAGAGGCTCCGTATGCTTATTTTAATTTCTATTTTAAACTTTCCCCGGATCCCCTACAGTACCGTCGCAGACCACCAGGGTCCGCGGACCCCAGGTTGGGAACCACTGTGTTACATGATAGAAATATGCTACCGGAACTGGAGGAGAAAATCATTCTGAACTGTCATTCTCACCTGCTCTGCAGGGAACGGAAAATGCCTAGCTATAAAAGGGGCCTTGATTCCTTCAGAAAATGACCATACATGTACACTGGATAGAGAGTTACAAATCTGTCCCAGGGCATTAAAAATAGGCAGAGATCATGTACCACCAAGCAACAGCAATACACTGCTACCAAAATAGTTTACAGTATTTAAAAAAAGCTTAATCTAGAGATAGTTCTCTTGGCAGCACAAATCTTGCTGGTGCCAAGTGAAAAATAATTTGCATCTCTGGTGTCAATGGTAATACTACCATGCTCCACATTTGCCTTCAGAAGCAAGGTCTCCCAGGATATGGAAAACAACATGGGGAGGAAAAAAAAATCGCCTTCACAACTGCATGAGTAATGCATCCAGCAGCAGCATAGGATGAATCACTCTGCAGTTCAGGCATTTTTCAGATGAACACACAGGTCCAGGTGTTTTGCTGTTGCTGGTTTTTAATTTGCCAATTCCCTAACCAGACGTGAAAGCGTTAAGTTTCCAAGAGGCTGGTTGCCTTGGTGATCAGAGACACCCAAGGAAAACCAGTACTTAGGTGCTTTTTTTAAAAAAGTATTCCCCACAGTAAATGTGTAATTAATTAGCTTTCCCCTCCCCCCCAACTGAGCTGAGATTCACATAATCAGACCCTTGGGGACTCCCCCTTTTCTTTATCAGAGTCAGACAGTGACTAGCAACTGAATTATTCATTCAGTTGGAGGTGTAACACATCCACTTAAGTGATTTAAAGATTGAGCAGCCTGGCTGGCGTTTAGCAGGAGAAAAGTTTAGTGGAGAGAAGAGTGGAAAATAAATAAGGAGGAATTTGGAAAGTTCCCCTTCCTACCTTAAACAGTAGGTTTGATCAGATCTTCCAGTTATTTCCGACATCCACTCTTTCCATTGGTTTGGTGAACCTGATCTCAAAGGTCTACTGTGTGTAGGGGACAGGGGGTGCGGGTATTTTGTACATACACGTACATTTGTACAAGTCTGTGACAACTAGGATATTGTGTTTGCAACCACAAAGACTGAAACCCTACAGAGTGTTCTCCTCATACCAACTACAGAGCCAGGGGAGCATTGGTTACCAAGCCAGGGAGAGGAGTGTAGCTACACTGTAACTACACTGCATGTGATGGCCACTCACAATCGCAGGGCAACAACAGAAATCGAGCTCAGATCTTTCTAGGAGCACAGGAGCCTGCAACTTGATCCAAAGGAGAGTCTGTGTGCTGCTAGCATGACACATGGCCGTACAATCCCTCGAGTCGAGGTTGATCTTTATGCACATGAACCAGCGTGTTATCACTTCTGGCTATGCAACAATCTGCCTTCTCCACCTCAACAGGGAAATACACGTTGCAAGTGTAGAGACTTTATGCCAGGCACTGTCCTGACAGTCAGATTTTCTGAAGGGGACTTCCATTCCTGGTGGAATAGTAATGATATACTAGAGTGACTCACAGGAAGATGCATGGAGGTGCCATTCAACTATCTGCAGGACTTCAGTGCAATATACAGTCTGTTGAACCAGGACTCACAAATGGTTCACATACAGCCCATAGCGAGACTGACCAAGCCTGCTGGAAGGTGTTGGAAGCGACCATTGAATCACTCATGAGGGCACGTAGGGTTTGTGAAACTACCCCTGCCCTCTAAATTGAGGAGGGAGGGTGGGACTAGCTATCTTGAAAGGCAGCTGGGGCTAGGAGCAGTGGTAGCTGCTCACCTGTGTCCACACTAGGAAAAAGATGTGTGTGGGGTTAGCCACATGTTAGTGAGCACGTTAAACCCTTGTGTGGATGAGGCAACAGTACTTTTCTCACATGTTGGCAGGTCGAGATAAACAGGGAGAACTTATGTTTATCGTAATCAGTTAATATTTGTAAAACTACCAACTTTAGGGCATTGGGTCTCAACTCATAGGCCACTTGTGGCCCAATCAGCAAACGCCTGTGGCCCATGTGACATCCTCAGGGCCAGATGGGTAGTATATATCTTGTGTGGATGTGGCCCACATAACACTCAGGGCATGTCTACGCAGCAAAGTTATTTCGAAATAACAGCAGTTATTTTGAAATAACTTTCCAAGCGTCTACACAGCCATTCCGTTATTTTGAAATTAATTCGAAATAGTGGAGGGCTTATTTCGAAATTGGCAAACCTCATTCCATGAGGAATAGTGCCAATTTCGAAACTGCTATTTTGAAATAAGCACTTTGTAGATCCTTATTTCGAAATAGGGGGCCTCCAGCCCTTCCCAGGGTGCCCTGCTGGCCGCCTTGGCTACCTGATGCCCTGCCGGAACTGTTTCCAAACAGCCTTAAATGCGATTCAATGTCCACTCAGTGTGGACGTGCTATTTCGAAATAGAAAAACGCTATTTCGAAATGCATTTTGTGTGTAGACGCATTATTTCGAAATAAGCTATTTCGAATTAACTATTTTGAAACAGTTTATTTCAAAATAACGCTGTAGTGTAGACATACCCTTAGAGTGCTGCATAGGTGGCCCACAATGGTAAATAGGCTGAGAACTGCCGCTTTAGACTTTAGCCACATTATCTAACCTGGTAAGAACACCCCTGTTTTTCCACATGAAAACAAGGTGAAGAGAGGAATCTGAACATGAAAAATCTGTGGCAAGAGCCTAGGCTGGAGGTTCTCTTTAGTTTCATCCCAGGAAGGAGATAACCTTTAATCTTGCACAAAGTATGTGTAGTCTTTTGTTGGGGACGGGGGGAGGGTAGGGATTGCACATCAATGCATAGCCCTTCCCTAATCAAGCTGGGATGGTTATCAGATGCTCATATGCACCATTGTGAGGCCTGCAAGTAGTTGGAAGACTCGTTGGAATGAAATTTCATTGAGATCTCTAGTTATGATTTCTTCCAGTGTGCCCAGAAATATCTACAAAGAGCCTTCCAGGTAGCAGCTGAATACTTCTACTGCCTGGACAGGACCGACCATGCAGAGGGCCCTGAAACTGAAGGTGGACACAGGTCTTCACCTGAGACTTCCTAAAGCTTTGCAATGGGATTTGGGTTCAGGCTTCTTTCTACCTGGAACAAGAAATAATGTGGAGAGGAGGAGGAACTTCTTCTTTTGAACCTCCGCAAAAGATTATGCATAGGCGTGATTGGTGTGATGGTGAAGGTTCCAGGCAATGAGTTTCTTATTGGGTCTGACCTGATTGGACATGAGTGGTACATGGCCCTGTGTGTAGGGCTGTCAGAAGATAGGATAAGTATTGACTTTGTGACGGATTCTGAAACATGACATTCTCACACCAGGGAAATATGGTGGAGATGGAAAGTGATCTTCAAATCTATAATCACAACAAATCTTTGGCCCTCAGCACTATGGTATCAGAATGCCTGAAACTGCATGTTTAACCAGGCAAGGAACTCTGTGTGTGAGCGTGTGTGTCTGTGTTGTGTGTGATGTGATACAAAGCTGTATTCAAAACAGCTCAGCTAGTGAAATGTGAATTCTGAATACTCTCAGTAAATGGCAGTGTTGCCAACTCTTGCAATTGTATTGCAAGGGTTGCAATAGTTGGTATTTCTACTGAAGTCCCAGCTGCTGGAATCATGTTATCCGAGGAGCTCAGCTACCATTTTGAAAAGAGTGTCCATGTTCCTTATAGTTGCAACGTCAGACTTGTAATGGTGTCTCCAGCCCACAATGCCAGAAGGCAGATAAAAGTAACCGAAAATGTATCTGTAAAATCATGATCAAACCAGTCTCCTGACTTGGTGCACCTGACTCATGATTTTTAAACAAAAGAGGCTGGTTATACTGGGCTCGTATGAAGCTCACGGCTTGAAATGAGTCTGCCTCAACAATGTTTGAGTAAAGGAGAAATGAATAAGAAATATGTGGTGGGATTCTCCTCCCACTGTGGCAGCACAAATGGACTGTAACTAACTAATCCAGCTGGGGGTGAATTGCTGGGGGTCAGGAATGGAATATGGGTCTATGGAGGAGTGGTTCATCAATGGCTATTAGCCAGGATGGCCAGAGATGGTGTCCCTAGGCTCTGTTTGTCAGAAGCTGGGAATGGATGACAGGGGAGGGATTACGTGATGATTCCCTGTTCTGTTCCCTCCCTCTGGGGCACCTGGCATTGGCCACTGTGGGCAGACAGGACACTGGGCTGGATGGACCTTTGGTCTGACCCAGTCTGTCCATTCTTGTGGTCTTATGACGACAAGGCCCCAGCGGGAAGCTAGGGTAGGAAGGAAAAAGAGCGAGCAGAGGCAGATATCACTGCAGTAACTCTACACATCTCATTTTGGGCTGCTGCAACTTAGGCAAGCCCGCAGGGCTATCTAAGGGCATCTGTTGGGTTCTCGGATGCAAAATGGCTCCTGGCATAAAAGGAGACGCAAGCCACCCTACTCCTCCCTCCACCTGTGCATCATTTGTTTGCACCAATCAGAAAAAGGCTCCATTCAGCCAATAAACAATGTTACTGATTATATGCCCAGCATTATTCAGCATCATCTTGTGTTGTCAAGGCCAAGGAAGTTCTTAGCCCTGCAATCTGACTGTAGAATCTTGGCTTTCCTAGCTATGATTCCATCGTTCTCTAGCAATCTGAATTTGAGTGGCATCAGCCGCTCTCTCGTGCCTCGGAGCCCCTCTTTCCTGGAGTTGAGTTTTCCTGTTAGTTTTCTCTCTGTGAAATGCTCTATCAAAGGACTGTCATAACAAACTGTTTGCCAATTTGAAACCCAACAGTTTGTCTGGTGTAAGTGTTAAAAATGTTTTCTTGGCAGTTTTCTTGCATTCAGCAATTTAATTTTTTCCCCCTATTTGCTTCCACAGTATGTCAAGCAAACTGGATCGTTTTAATAATCACACCTGCTTCCCCCTCCTCCTACAGCTAAAAAAATGTGTAAAACCAAAGAGTTTCTGAAGTAACCAGTGTGTCTCAAAGGGGAACAACACACCTAAAAAACAACAAACCAATCCTGCAAAAAGAAGCATCACCATGCCTTACCAGAAACCTGTGTGGTTAACTAGTGACGAATAAAGAAGTGAATTGTTTTTAGAGTGCTAATTAAGGAAACACTTGCAAAACACATACTTAGGTTGTTTACCAAAGATTAAAGTCACCAACAAAGTTCCCTTTGGCTTTCATGGTTCAGGATCAGGCCCTCAGGGCTGAAATAGTTAGTATTTATAAATCCTCTTTCACCTATTTTACCCTTTCATGCAGTTACCAATGAGAGATCACTTGCTTGCCCAATGATCTTAATTGGAAAATCACTGATAACATTATTATTATTACTATACCGATTAATTAATTAACGACACTTTGCACTGCTCTAGCTCCTTTCAGCCAAGGATGTTAAATCACTTTATACTAATTAATTAACAATTTCAGCTTTACAGTCCACCCAGAATGTTAAGTATTTGTATGATCATTCTAACCTCACAATCTCTAAAAGGGTGTCTCGCATTTTCATTTTCACCCCCTTTCGGGTGCTCCAGAATGTTGACCTGAAGAGCATCAAGTCAGGGTCATCAATTTGGTCAGGCAGTATTTTGACTTTAGAGCATGACTAGGAGATAATTTATCTTTAGGGTGGGCTTGGATGCCCTGGAAAAGGTTATTTCTGTTACGTGTTGTAGGTAATTCAGTGAAAGCAGGGGTGGTTTTTCTGTGAAAAAACTCAGAAACCACAGGGATTTATGCATACAAGCTTAATATTTTTAAACGTAAAAAACTAAAGTGCAGTTGGGTAAATAAAGCAAATTGGCAAAGTAATTTCCCAAGACGCCGCCTTAACTCAGTGGCAGAATTAGGAAAAGAATCCAGAAGTCCTGCCCTAGCCACTAGAAACACCCATTCTCACTGGCAGAAACAGAACCCAGAGGTCCTAACTCCCAGTAATACATTCTAACCACTAGGAACACTGGCTCTTTTAGATGCTCTGGTTATTTCCCTCCTTCAGCAGAACTGATAAAGTATAGAAATAGCAAATAAATGAACAAAAAGAAAAGGAAAAACACCTACGAAAACAGAAAAGTTGAAGATGCAATTCCAAAACCTCACAGAAGAAACTACAGCTTGAGGATTACATTCTTAAACTGAAAGTTAAAATTAACCTGGAACTCACACATAGTTTAGAGCCTGCGAGACCAAGGAGAGAATATTGTGTGGGCTACTGTGATAAAACAGGAGCAATTCACAGCTAATAATAACCAGCAAACAACCTCAGATAATAAAGAAGGAAGACAGCCCCCCCAGATGAATTAACTCGGGCAAGATTCTGAGCTTCATAGTGCTCAGGAGAAGACAGCCACATGTGACGATAAGTCAGGACAATTGGATGGCACAGGTCATCTGAAGAAGTGGGCGGTGTCCACGAAAGCTCATGATACCATCTATATGTTGTGTTAGTCTATAAAGTGCTACCAGACCGTTGTTTTTTTAAGTGTATCCTGTACAAACTAACTCGGCTACCCCCTGAAGTTTCATTTCCACTAGTACAGGTTGAACCACTCTAGTCCAGCACTCTCGGGACCTGACTGGTGCCAGACTATGGGAGGTCCATCTTGTCTAGCAGCATTGCTAACACTCCCACTGCTTACTAGGCTCTCAGAAGACATTTAGGGGTAAATTAGCGCTAAATAACAGCACAGAACACTGAGAGCCAGGACTGGTGGCTGTAAACAAACTTTATGCGACCATGGGAAACTTGGTCACACCCCTGATAAGTGGACATCTGGCGAACTAAAATCATGCCAGACCATGCATGTTGCCAGACCAGAGAATGCCAGATTAGAGAGGTTCAACCTGTATTAAGGAAGGTTCAGATAGAATAGGAGTCCAGAAACCCAGCCCCATTTCTAGAACTGAGTTCCAAATGAGTTCTCTTATTAATATTCAACAGAAGAGCTCGGAATATCCCAGGGGAACATCAGAAGCACTGAGCACCATTCATGTCCCACTTTCACTGCCCCACATACAGGACCATTCCTAGGCATACGCAAAATATGTGGCTGTGTAGGGCAACCTGAAAATTTGGGGCACCAAATTTTCAGGTGCCCCTATGCGGCAGTATGTGCTTGCATGCCCACAGCTGCTGCAAGTCTTCTCCCTGCCCTCTCCCCCACGTGTAACTTACAGCCAGCAGGAGCTGGTTAATGAGGGCTCCCTGCTGCCAGACGGGGTGGGGGGAAGAGAGGAGCCCCCAGCCTCTGCAGTTCTGCTCCAGCCCCAGGGAAGTCTCGGTAAGGTGCGAGTGTGTGTGTGTGTGGGAAGCAGCATGGGATGGGGGGAGGGCAGGAGGGAAGCCCCAGCCCCTGGCAGGATCTGCGTGGGGGAAGAGGGGTGAGGGAAAGCCCCAGGCTTCCAGCAGGAGCTGCGCAAATGGAAAAGAGGGCAGGAAAGCACCAGGTCCCAGCAAAAGTGAGGGGGCGGGGTTTCAATTGAATAGAGCCCCATCATTTATGACAGTGGCCCTGCCCACGTACCAGGAGTAACTGCAGTATTTCCCTAGAGTTAGAGATACCATGGTACCATAATGGCCATGCAGTATAATCATCACAAACTATCTGGGGTGAGCTGATCTGCACTTTTTTATGCTTCCACCCACAATGGAAAAACAGAGATTCCGTCTAAAATCAATTTATTTTATATCTAGGAAAAGGCATCCAGAAAGCACAATAGCGAATTCTCTAGAGGAAGTGAAGCGTGCGGACCTCTTCACAGGACAGAAGCGACTCGGAACAAAATGGCCGCTGAACGCTGCCTTCATGTGAAAGATTTACTGATCCAAAACCAAGAGTGTCATAGCGGCATATACAACACACCAGAAACCTGTCATGCACCAAATTGTGTATCCCACTCTTTGCAACAAGGGCTGATTCCCCTCTCACTCTCACAGGTCTAAATCTTCAGGAGCTCCCTGAAAGCCCACAGAAGGTATGCCAGTGTGAAACTCATGTGAGGCAAGAGCCAGAGGTTTCTAGGGAATCACAGGCTTCGTTCTTCGCTACCTCGTACCTTATGTTATTACTTTCACAGGAGGGACTGTGAAAAAGGTTTGGGGCTTTCTGCTGGATACACAGCTCCCAATGCGGCACTGTGTCCAAACATAATCCCGAGATGCAGGGGGATCTTGACTAGGTGTCAAGAGGTTACTTTCCCTCTGTATTTGGCACTGGTGTGACCATTGCAGGAATACTGTGCCAGGTTCTGAGGCTCAGTAGTCACGAAGACTTTCAATACATTGGAAAGGATTCAGAAAAGAGCCATGAAAATGATTATAGGTTTAGAACTCTTGCCTTATGTGACAGTGCTAGACTCAAGGAGCTCAATCTATTTAACTTGGTGGTTCTCAAACTGTGGTGTGTGGACCTCTAGTGGTCCACAACTGCCTTCCAGGTGGTCCATGGCTTGAGCTCAGCCCCCACTTCTTCTCTTCGTCCCCCACAGCAGGGAGCCCATGCTGGTGCTCCAGCCTTGCTCCCCTCCCCATGAGGTTGGAGCATCAGTATTGGCTTCCCTCACCCCCTTCTGCACCCTCACCCCCTTCTGCACCCCACATCCTGCCCAGATCCTGCACTCCCATACCTAACCCACTCACTGGTAGCCCTGTTACACATGCTGATCACCTCATTTTTGTGCCCACCCCAGATCCTATGGGGGGGCCACAAAATCCACTAACCCTGGAACTCCAGAAGAGTAAATCTGACCCATGAGAAGCCCTGAACCTCAGTCCTCCCTCTCCCTTCCCCTTGTCCTGTGGGGCTGGAGCGCCAGAGGAGTGAGGTGTCTCAGTTGCGGGCACATCAGTGAGGGTTGAGGGTTTTGGAGGGTTCTTTTGCTTCTCACTTATGTGGTCCCCAACTAATTTTCCTGTGGCTCAGTGGCCCCCAGTCCAAAAAAGTTTCCCCACCCCTGCCATAAATAAAGAAAACATTGAAACTTTTTGTGTTGGACATAAATTAATATTGTAGTTTATTTCAAATGAAGTTTGATAAACTAATGCTTGCCTCCCCCAGCCCTACTTTCACCCACCACCCATGGCTCTACAGAAGGTCAGACCAGATGATCACAGACCCTTCTGGTTTGAGACTCTACGTCTCTCTCTGTCAGGGCAGATGTGGTGCTGGGAATGAGGAGAAACGAGGTGAATGTTCTGAGTTGAATGGCCAGGCTCTGAGAATGGCACCTGAAGGAAAGCTCCTGCCACGTATGAGGTGATTTAACTTTAAAACCCACACAATCCCCTCGGCTGCAATCCAGCCCGGTGGCGAGGACTCTTTTTGAATGGCGCTGCTGTCATTCTTCCTACCGTGGGGGTGTGAGCATGTGTGCTATTTTTTTAAAATGATTCATTACTCCCACTTCTCGCTTCATCTGCCTTTGTTTTCCTCTGCAGTGCAATGTGTCGGATACATGGCAAAACGTGCTGTGCTAATGCCAGCTCTGTGAGCTGTTATACATTAATGTCAAGGTAAAGACGTCGGCAGCTACAGCACAGTGATGTAAACAGGCTCGAGAGGACTCAGATTCAGCTCCGCTGGCCTTGTGGAATTACACAAAGGAAGGACTCAAGCGCTTTCCCATTGAGTCCTTTTTCTACTGCTGCCTTCAGTGCAGGCTTTTTTTCCCTGAGCGTCATTCCAAATTAACCTTTACCACTTGCCTCTCCTACCCCCTCAGCAGCTCCCTGCCTGCCTTCACCACTACAATATCTGGGTCTTTTCTAGTATTTTTTTTTCCCAATCAGAAGATCTCAAAGCACTTTATGGAGGAGGTCAGTTTCATTAGCTTCATTTTACAGGTGGGGAAACTGAGGCACGGAGCAGTGAGATGACTTGCCCAAGGTCACCCAGCAGGCCAGTGGCAGAGCTGGCAACAAGAACCTAGCTTTCCTGAATCCCAGCCCAGTGCTGTAGCCACTAGGTCACCCCACCTCCCTGTGAGCTGTTCAGCAACTTGGTGAGTTCTATGTGTATGTTTATGATTCAACTTTTGGCATGTTCTGGCAGCTTTTCTTTTCACGTTAACATGGTTGCGGGGCCCACCCCTGAGTTTCCTTTAGTAGATTTGTTCTGTAGCTATTTGTGTGGAAAACCAGCAATTTCTGCTCCACCTGCTCATAAACACAATGAGAAGGACAGAACACTGTGTTACAGCACAGGCCCTGCCTTAGCAACGGAGCACAGCCGCGGGAAAGCAAGGGAGGACTTCAGGGAGAGAGGAATGGCCTTCACCTCCTCGCAAAGCTCTAGGGGACACGCTCTGCTTTTAATTACGCTTCCTGCAGCGTGGCTGACTGCAAGAAGTCAGTGGGACATCCAGTGACCCAGAGGCACAGGGAGGGGGCATGGGCACCCCATTTAGCAATTAAAATGTTGGCGGGAGCCCAGGGGGCCTAGGACTCAGGTTCTGAGTCACTGTGACTTACGGGCAGGTGGGAGAGGCGTGTGGACTGAAACCGGAGTCAGAGCCCAGGCTGAGTGCGCCGTGGTGCAGTGTAGACATACTTGTGGACAGCGCTGAGGACAGGCTTTGGCAGACCCTCTGGAAGGGGTGTGGCCTTGGGTGGAAGGGGCGGGCGGGACTAGGGGCTAGCTTCCTCCCGCCAGCTTTTCAGTGAGGCTGGGCGCACGCCACCCAGGGCTCCAGTAGGGCCAGATTTAAGGGGCCCAGAGCCGCAGCGGTTGCCATGGCCGAGGTAGCAGCAGCAGCAGCCGCTGGCAGTCCCAGACCGTAAATTGCTGAGCCCTGGGGCAGCTGCCACCTTTATCCCTCTCCCGCATTGGCAGCCCTGCTCGGGGATGCTCAGCCAGACCCTCTTAAATAATCAGTCAAACAATAATGGCTTGAGGATTCGACCGGGCGGGCTGGCGCTTACATAGACATGTTTGAAATCACAAGGGGGTGCACATCTATAGATATCTGATTGTAAATTAACCTCCTTCCTCCCCCCTTTCTCCACAGGGCACTTGTCTGCCCTGACTGCAAGCTCTCCACATCAGGGATCATGGCGAATGCGGGGCCTCGCTCCTAAATCGATGGAATCAAATCTGTTTCACAAGCAGCGGGCCTGCGGCTGCCGTGGCTTGGGGAGGGCTGTGGGCCTGCTCCCCAGGACATGGGAACTGCCTCACAAAGAGGTGTCACATGCTATGGATTTGCATGGGCAGCCTACATAGCCCAGCAAGTGCCATCTTTCTGGAGGAAGTCCCTCCTCTGACGCTTTGCCGCCACCTGTCTCTTTACACTCGATGGCATCTGCTGGCATTTTTTTGTCTGCCAAAGCAAGACTGTCAGAACAGAGCCGGGAAGGAAGACACCAAGTTCCTGGGCACTTACAGATGCCAAAGGACCAGGCTGCATTGCTGCTGGGGACTGGGAAATTGAGTAGGACCCCTTGTGGAGGCACAACACACACAGACTGGGGCGCTGGAGACCCGTCACATGCCTGCTTCCACAAGCTGTCCAGCATCCAGACATGTCACTGTGAAAGCCTAGGGGCCAGGTGGTGAAACACTATGCCATGGGGGTGGGAGGGGGGGAAGAGAGCAAAAGGGCTGCTTTATAGAAACAGGAATACTAAGCTGGTGGAAGGTACCAGATGGGCAGTGATGAAATTCTTATGTGGTCCCCAGGAAAGGCTACATCACGCCACTTTCCCCTTCACTGATCATTCAACATGCCCTGTGCCCAAGCATCAGCTGCCAAAGGGTCATTCCATCTCCAGGAATTTCTCATCCCTGGCCTCTGGCAGGACTTCTGATCATGGGGCTTTGTGACATAGACATCCGTCCACTTAGAAATGGGCTGAGACCCCAGAAACTCATTTCGCCCAGGGCACCAAACTGCAGTCAGACAGTGGCAACTTTTGGCCAACCTTTAGAAGAAATGTAAAAAACTTGTAAGCCCTTTTAAAAAAGAAACAAAATCTAAGTAGGAAAAAGTGAACTTACCCTGTAGAAAGCCGGTTCTAACGAATACCCTGAATGTTTTTATTTAGTCTTCTTTTTTATAAAGGATGGGAAGGAGACATTCCGAAACCTTAGCTGACCCTTCACCCAGAGACTCCAACTTGAACCAAATTTGCCTTGGAGGTTCCAAAATGTATGGCCAACTTTTGTTCTCATCATTTGTCCTGCGTACTTCCTGGTTTGGATGTGGTGGGCTCGCTCCAAAACTCACTGAAATCAACAGGAGTTTTTCCACTGACTTCAGCCTTCCTTACACTAAGCCTTAAGCAGTGACCTAATCTGAGAACAGCTCTTCTCCTGCCATTTCCAGCCTGGGTTAAGGCTTCAGCACCAGGAATCTGAAGAGAACATTGGTTCCCACAGATTTTCCAGGCTAGACCCGGGGGAGGGGTGGGGGGAGGTTGGATAATTCTTACGCGCTCCTGAGCTCTCTCAACTGATGCTGAGTTCTGAGGGTTTTGACGTTCACCAGTATTAAGGCATTTATTTGTGGTAGGAAGAGGTTTACACCCCTCTCCTCTTTATCCTCATTTCTATGCCTGATCCAGCCCTTGCTTCCAGATAGATGCAGCTCAGAGCTTGTGTTCCCCAGGATACACGAGGAAGGACCGAGGTACATGGGTGAGCTCCATGGAAGTCTGACTCCCTCACCCTTCGGCAGTGATTATTTTGCTGGATGTTTGCAATGTCACTCGGGTTGCATCTACCCTGCACCGTAACTTGAAATAAGACACGCCATTTGAGCGATGCAGATTGTGTATCTTATTTTGATGCTATTTCGAAATAGCTTATTTCGTCATTTGGTGCTGTCTGTACAGCACCAAATTTCAAAATAAAGCGCTATTCCGAAACGTCCCTTACTCCTCATGGAATGAGGTTTACAGGGCCGTCAGAATAGCAAACCCAAAATAACGGGCTTGCCGTGAAGATGAGGGATAGTGATTTCGGGATACTCCGGTCTCCCGAAATAGCATTGCAGTGTAGACGTAGCTTTGGTGAGCAACTGGCTTGTGATTCTGCACAGGCTGAGGTGTGAGAACTCCACTGTATGGTGAACTCTTGCTGTGACTTCTGCTCTCATTTGTGCAGGTTTCACACTCATGTCACACCAGTGATTTCAGTGGTGTTAATCTCGCTTTATGCCTAAGTAAGGCCGTTCAGAATCAGGCCCATAGATTCATTAGGAATGTTCAGGGTCAGTATAATCAGAGCTGTTCCAAGAGAGGCACGGGACATGGGGCACTCCCACAGTGACCCATTGGTGAGTCCTGGGGCAACCTCCCCCACCACTGCAGGCCCTGCCCCCCTCCAAACCTTCCCTAAGCCCCACCCCCACTCCACCCCCCCTCTCCCAAGCATTGCAACCCAGGGAATTACAGGAGCCTGGCGCCAAGTAGCAGGAGAGGTGCCCCCCCAACTCACCACATTCCTGCTATACCACCCTCTCCTGGCCCTGCTGCGCCCCACTTCTCAGCGGGTAGGGGCCTGACTGCTGCTGTCTCCCTGCCCCAGGTTTCTGTAATTCCCCAGGTCCCTCCCATCCACAGGGCAGTTGGGGCAGCTGCTGCAGGGCCCCCAAAAGTGCAGGACCTGGGGCAGCCACTCTGATTTGTCCTGTGGATGGGATGGCTCTGAGTTTAATTGTTTTCTACCCTGCCCTATGCGCCACATTCCCATATCATGGGATGGCAGCGTCACTCAAGCTAATACAACCAGTGTTTGCTGCTCTAGGCCAATGGCATCCACCCAATTTTGTTAACATCGTACAAGATTTGCTCAAAGAGTGGGCGGCAGTTTTCCCAGGAACTGGGAGCCTGGTTGCTTCCATTCTGCTAGCTCCTATTTGCACCAGGCAGGGCTGAATTGCATAGACCCAAGGGAGGTCTCAGATCGTGACTTGCAAATGAGAGGTCTGAGAATGGTTTCGTTTCCACCACCATTGGTGTAAATTGGTGTCAGAAACAGGATCAGTGTCAGCTCTGGGAGCGTCCAGTCTACCTATCTGCCAGCACTCATTTGGGCATGGCCATTCCTAGCAGAGCTTTCGGAAAGCAACAGATTCGTTGATGAAAATGAATTAAACATAAAACTGGCCGTGAATCTAGATTTGATTTGGCAAAATCTACCCTCTCTTGCTTGTGTTGTTTTGCAGCCCCAGCTGTGGTGGAGTCCACCCTTTGCCTCAGGGCTGCACCTTCCCTTATTCCTTGTTCTTCAGATAGTTTGTTTACAGGAGAGTGAGCTGAGCATATTTAGCACCGACCTTTTTCAGAGCCCAGCCAGGTTTTAGTGGTCGGTATCCAAAAGCCATGAGCACTGGAAAGCCACGGTCTGCCCAGTGTGAAATCTGCTTGGTGGGTCTCAGTCCTGTGCTTACTGGACAAGGGCCAATTAGGAAAGAAACACCACAGCTGGCTCTTTACGTGGCTCCCTAGCAGAGCGACCAAGGCCATGGGGGGTCGCCTGTAGCCTGGGGCGGCATGCAGCACATCGGGCTTTTAGGCATGGCCTGCGAGACGCTGGGTACGGCTACACCGTGGGGTTTTTTTTGAAGAAGGTATACAAATTGTGCTCACATTTGCATATCTTCTTCCGTTTTTTTTTCCGGAAGAGAATTTTCTGTTATTTGGCCCGTCTACACGGGGCCAAATGTCAGGAAAAAACCCTCTTTTGGAAGTCCCTTGTACACCTTGTTTTACGAGGAATAAGGGGGCTTCCGAAAGAGGGTTTTTTCCCGACATTTGACCCTGTGTAGACGGGCCAAATAGCGGAAAATCCTCTTCCGGAAAAAAAAACAGAAGAAGATATGCAAATGCGAGCGCAATTTGCATACCTTCTTCGAAACCCTCTCCCCCACAGTGTAGCCGTACCCTCTGTTTTTACTGCCCTGTCCCGGGAGACCACCTTGGTTGTGGTGAACTTGTGGCCCATTGAGTTGAAGGAGGCCTGCTCACTCACTAGCCTCGGTTGCCCATCGCTGGAGGAGGGACTGAGAGTGACAGTCACCAGTGAAGATGGCCTGTGGTCCATGGAAGCCCACTGGTTCCTACACCTTGTGCCCACGGCTGAACTCTTCAATGAATGGGTTACAGAGAGAAAACTGCTTTCTCGTTCCCACCCCGCTCTGCCCCATCCACTCAGTAGAGCAAAGAAGGGGAGCAGCATGGGGAAATTTGCACTGTCCTTTCGTGTGCTGAGATCCTTCTACAGAGAAGTAGAAGCCGCTGGGCTTTAGAAATGCAGTTTCTTTCCACACTAAAGTTTGCACACACAAAAGAATGGAAGAGGGAAACAGGCCTCACGTGCCAGTGTCACCGGTGAAACCATCTTTGTGTGCAGCCGCATTAAGCACTGGGGGCGAGGAGGGAGGAGAAGGGAGGATACACCAGTGCAGCCGTTACACTGAAGGGGAGACCAGTGATGCTGTGGAACACGACAACACTCCCCCGTTTTTGACTGGCAATTAGCTGACCTGCGGGCAGAAGCAGTGCTGCTACTTGGTATCTCCTGTGCGTGTAAGTTTTATAGTGCAAGATCAAACATGTCCAGGGCTCGATAGAAATGTAAACTGAGAGTGCATGGCTGCAGCCAGAGGGACAGGATCCAACTGGCGAGCGTAGATGAGGCCTGTTCATGTCAGGATAAAGCAGCTTACAACCCCAAGGCCTTGCTGGGAGATACTGCTGCATGGCCTGCTCTTAGCAAAGAGCTGATAAGTGAGAATGAAGTGTCCCTGGCAGGCAGTGACAGAGGCCACAGCTCAGTCAGCTCCTGGGAAGCAGACAGACAGACAAACAGACGCGTTGGCTGGGATTCGTTGCTAGTGGATGTCAGTGAAGTGGCAATGGGGGGGAACTGGTCTGAGAGGAGAATGGGGCTTCCTCATCATTATCAGACATGCAACTACACTCAAAAAACCTGGGGGACATGGCTGAACCCAGAAACGGGAGAACAATGGGGGTGCAGAACAGCACCTTCCTTTCCTCTGTCTGTGTCCATCACTTCCCCTTGGAACTGGGGCTGGCAGCAGGGACCCTGCATGTGGGGCTGGCAGCCAGGACCTCAGACTAACCAGCTGAGTCAGACCATGGGACCCTGCATGTGGGCCCAGCGGCCAGGACCTCAGATCCACCAGCTGGGTGGGACTGTGGGACCCTGCATGTGGGGCTTGGTAGCGGGACCAGCAGCTGAGTGGAACCCAGGGCTGGTGGCCAAGACTCTTCGCGTGATGAAGGCAGCTGAGTGGGACCCAGGGCTGGCAGCTGAGCCCTTGTGTGAGGGGGCAGTAGCTGAGAGGAGACAACAGGCAGGGAACAGTGGGGCTGGTGACCAGGAATCTGGGCAGCAGGGTCATGTGGACAGGAAGAATAGGGTGGGGGGGATTCAATGCTTGCTAGCAAGATAGCAAAGGCAGTCGAGCTATTGAGAACACCCCCCTCAGCTGTTGGAGTTAATTCCTAACAGGCCATGGAGATGTTTGCAAAGGAAACAGGCAACATGCTCATGCCTTTAGTCCTCCTATTGATTGCTGGGAGATACAGAGACAAGTGAGTAAACAGAGGGTCCCTGAGGATGTCACAGTAATTTAAAATATTGTGGAATCTCCATCACTATTTAAGAGCAGGTTGGACAGACATCTATTAGGGATGATCTAGATTGTGCTTGTCCCTGCCATGAGGGCAGGGGACTGGACTTGATGACCTCTCGAGGTCCCTTCCAGTTCTAGTGTTCTCTGATTCTATATACACTATCGGAAGCACTATCAGATTGATTTGTACAAGAGGGATTTGTATGGCAGTACCTTTCTTTCTTTAGTGTAAGTTGTGCACAATTATGACTCACGGTGAGCAGTTCTGCCTGGGCACATGCTTGAGCAAATAATGTGTCTTCTCTTCGTCTGCATCAGCTCTGTGTGTCCCACCGACACGACTCCATTGCTCTATTGCAACAGGCTCTCTCCTGACCTGCCTAATGAGCAAGTATTTGATGCAGGAGTTGCACTAAGGCAGTGTCTATAGACAGGATTTCATTGGAATGATGCTATTTGGATACAGTGAGCTCATTATGCTTTGCACATCCTAAACACCCTGAAAGTGACTCACGGCAGCTCAAGCTACTCACTACTAGTCAATGCAACTTAAATTCTGAGGTTGGCCACATGATTTGTTCTTGGCGAGAGCACTGTATACAATTGACCACAGCCTCTTGCCCTCAGGGTCACTGCTCAGCCAGTGGTGGGGCCCCCGAATGGTGGAAATCTCAGGTGGTTTCTGCCAGTCTCACAAGATCAGCCCCTCTCACAAGCTTTCCGTCATGCATGGCATTGTCTGAGCAGGGTCTGGAAAGCAGGCCCCTTGCTGTTCTGCACAGATACAGAACTAGTGCTCACGAAGAGTTGGGATCTGAAGCCAGATTTCCCAAGTCTCAGCCCAGTTCCTTAACAGCAAACTCATTTTCCTCCCCTCAAATTACGTGATTGTATAACACAGGGGTTTTTTTTTTTAATCAGCTAAGGGACCTGATATACAGTGTCTGTTTTTCAGTCAATTAACTACACCCAAACTACAGCATACACGATATTTGTTTACTCTTTCTGGGTAAAAGGTACATTCCAGTCAAGTTTCAGTCTCATAGGTCTTACCAGAACCCTTCCTAGATTTACTGCCCGAGAGCATACACTTGGGTGGGGTTTGTTTTCTACATTTACTGTTGTGAGCTGAAAAGCACAGGCGTTTCTGGCAGACCTCAGACAGCTCACAGTGCAGGAAACAATGTTCTGTGTGAGGCAGCTTTCATCTATTCCCTGCAGACTGAGTGAAATCCTGTGAGCCCTTCGCTACATGGAATTCACCTCTCCAACTGTCTCAGGAGAGACTTATCTTCCATAAAACTGGCTAGGTTTCTACTGATTAAACCTTAAAGAAAAATATCCCTCGCAAGTCCACATCCACCGCTGAAGGAATTACCAGACAGCATGCTCTGGCTGGTGTTACTCATGAGGCCTGCGTACATGATCTGAGCAATCCATTCCAGGGATGTAGGTGTTTCTTCAGTCCCACAGCACAAGGTTCTGGATTGCACTGGCTCCTCAGAGGTAACCATTACATCTAACAACACCTCCGGGCCCAATTCTAACTCCTAAATTAGTGGACTTCAGGGTAAAATAAAGAATTACAGCATAGACGCTGCACATCGCATTCTGCGGTCCTTGCTCCAGCCAGACTCCCATTCAGTTAGAGGCAACCCACAAACAATAGTAGTGGTACAGAGCTCCCTGTCCCAGATAGGGTTGCCAGATGGTTTCAACAAAAATACTGGACACACTTGACATTACATCACAATCTACATTACATCTTATTTAGAAAATACCGGACATTTATATTTTCTCATTAATATTTTCTTAATTTGTTTCCCGAACAGAAAGCTTAAATATTGGACTGTCCGATTCAAAACTGGACACCTGGCAACCCGATGTGGTGGGGCATTACAGCAGCTTTGTTTCATTCTTCCCTTCGTCTTACACAACTCTACCCAGCTGCCAATGCCTTCTGGCCTGCTTCCATGACTTCACCCTCCAGCTACGTCACATTTACCAATGTCCACAGGCTTTCAGGCCTGTTAATACTTCATGCTTCCTTGTGTCGGGGCTGGGCCTGACGCATTCTTTCTTCCTCTTGACTATAGAGGTCTTCTACAGCCCTTTCCCTAGGGTCTCTGCAAAGCCCTCCTAATTCCCCTGGGCCCTTAGATGCAGACAATAGTCCCAGTAAACCTTGGCCTCTGGCCCTAGCCTTACACAGTTTCAAACAGGCCCACTGTTTTCAAGCTGTGAAATGGCTGGGTGAGGTGAGGTAAGTACACCCTGACACAGTGGGACATATCTTTTCGTAGAATCCTAGGGTGTGTCTAGACTACAGGGTTTTGTCGACAAAAGTGGACCTGAGTCTACACTACCGCCGAGTTCTGTCGACATAACGTCAACAGAACTCGGCAGTTTTGTCGACGGCAGTAAACCTCATTCTATGAGGAATAACACCTTTTGTCGACAGAAGGCGTTATTGCATCTACACTGTCCTTTGCGTCTACATTCTCATGTCGACAAAGCAGCTTGCTTTGTCAACAGAACTGGCTGCAGTCTAGACACTCTTTGTTGACAGAAGTTTTGTCGACAGTATCTGTCAACAAAGCCTCTGTCAACAAAAGCCTGTAGTCTAGACGTACCCCTAGAGCTGGAAGAGACCTCAGGAGTCATCGAGTCCAGCCACCTGCCCAAAGCAGGACCAACCCCAACTAAATCATCTCAGCCCAGGGCTTTGGCAAGCTGGGACTTAAAAAGCTCTAGGGATGGAGATTCCACCACCTCCCTAGGTAACCCATCCCAGTACTTCACCACCCTCCTAGGCTACATCTAGACTGCAGCGCTTTATCGAATACCAGAGGTATCCCAGAAAAGCAACACTGCATCCAAGGAGCGCATCCGCTTTTTCGGAAAAAATTTCAAAAAAGCGGACGTGCTCTTTCGCCATCCCTGTAAACCTCATTTTACGAGGAAGAAGGGGTGTGTTGAAAGAAGACTTTTTTTCTGAGATTTGGTGCCGTGTAGACATGCCAAACTTCGGAAAAGCCTCTTTCAACAATAAAGCAGAAAAGGATACACAATATGCGTACCACAAATTGCGTTTCTTTTTCCGATTTATCTTTGCATTGTAGACCTAGCCCTAGTGAAATGGTTTTTCTTAATATCCAACCTAGACCTCCCCACTGTAACTTGAGATCGTTTCTCCTTGTTCTGCCATCCGTCACTACTGAGAACAGCCTCTCTCCATCCTCTTTTCTTGCTTCTGTTTTTTTGAATGGAAAGTGCATTAATCCAGGAGAAAGGTGGTTTCTTGGTATTTCTGTGAAACTTGACAAAAACTGGCACTCTCACACAAACTATGTGCTTGTGAGATTTCCAGTCTAACGTCACATACTCAAAAGGTGTAGAGAGTTCACATCAGAATCCAAAGACATGGATGCTTTGCTGAGCTGATCCTGGATTTTGAAAGCATAACCTGGATTCTCATCCTGGTATGAGGGCGTCTTTGACTCACCACTGTATTTCTATGCCATAGGAATTTAATGATTCCTGTTACACCAATTTAAATCAGTAGAGTTAAATGGGTGTGAAACCAGTAGGAGATCAGAATATGTTCACCAACCACTAATACACACACATTTACACCCCTGCAGACAGGCACCCATACATAAATGCATGAGGGTCCCCCACAATATACTACTCCTAAATGTGCTCCAGTTTGCACTCCCCTATACCGATATGTACACTATTGTCCCAATACACAGCAATATCCATAATACCCTCTCCCAGCGGTGTAGGCACACATTTATATTTACAAGGGAAAATGTATTACAGACAGAAAACAAGGAAAAAACCCCACATTCTTTCCAACCGGTCCAATGTGAGATATTTATCGATGGGAAAAGCTTTACAAACTGAAAGTAAGGAGGGAACAGAGTGATATTTTCATAACACTTGAGAGGAAAAGCATCTAAATGGAAAATAGCTAAAGAAAAATAACCGCAGCCAGCAAGTTGAAGGAACTGTATTCACAGTGACACAGAGCAACAATAGAAGCTAATGCGAGTCATTTGTCGAAGGAAAAGTGAATAGCTGTGGCATATTTGCAAAGAATATATGGCAGGTTACCAAAGGCAAAGCTCCAAGGAATACCAGCTGGGGCATGAGAAGGGAGCTATCAAAGGAGGAGGGAGGTATAACAGCATCATGCAATGGGTTGGCACCATTTCCTTAAAGTGGTTCATGAAATGAGACGTAGCTGCTAGGAGACAGTAAATCAAGGTGTTGGCGTCACTGGCTGTAGATCATGGCAGTTGGCCAAGGAGTGTACCAAATAGAAATGCATTAGTAAGTAAGATTTGCATGTGTGTGTGTGTGTGTGTGTGTGCGCGCATGTTTTATCCTGCCTAAATTGGCAAATCCACCATTTATTCAAGCAAAGCAGTGAATTAGGGAGGCAGAGCGAATCTCCAATTTCGATCAGAGGGAGTTTCTTTAAAATTGTGCTTCAGCAAAATGAAAAAAGAAAAAAAAATATTGCAAGCCGACCTCCCTCGGCAGAACACATTCCTTTAATGGAAAATTACATCCCATTTGCTTTGCACGTTGACCTTATTATCGCAAGTCTAGGACAGCCTATTGTTTTGTGCATCTTAGCAACACGCAGGGTCGAAAAGCTTAGTAAATAAGAAGGCATCCAAAATGCCATAGTAACATGCCATTTATCCTGACGTTTGCACAAGATTAATTTCCATGTTTGGATCTTTTACCCTTCTGGAAACTGCCTCTGAAATTAAAAAAAAATGCCCTAAATAAAAAAAAATTCAATATTTCTAACTAAATGCAGGATTTAATCAAAACAAGATAAAATGGACGTCGTCTTAATGCCCCAGAATAGGATTAAAGTTGGATTCTTCACTGTCCTCTGTTGCAGTCAGGTGATTTGAATCCAAACATTTCATACTGTATGTGATCACTCAGTGCCGGAAGGGGAAGGAAGGGCCCTACGCTGCATCATAAGGCAGTCAGAACAACCTTGCCCCAAGGCATTTCAGTATGACAATTATGACACTCTTCCTATTGCTCTGTCTGCATGGTTCTGTTCTGACCTTTCCAACACCTGCATGAAGCCCCACTGGGAACTGAATTCTCTAATTGCTTGTCTGACCTTGTGCACACCAGACCCCCCTTCCCCCATGCTAGTTTTCCCACCTAGAAAGAAGGGGAATGAGACATGCTCCTTTGTGACGCACTGTGCTAAAAATGCTCAATAAGAGCCAACTACGATTAAGATGATGAACAAGCATTGTACTAGAGGGGGACTCTGTGAGGTAGGAAAGAGACAGGACTGGTCTACAATGAATAAGAGGCTTCTTTATTGAGGCTGCTGCACATAGACCCTGTGCTTCTCTCTGGCTCGGGCTTTGTCTACACACAATTTGCTTCTGCTTCATTTCACTTCCTGGGTTTAACTAGGACAAACCTCTGCTTTGTTTCTGATTAGGCTAAGCTTGAGCCTAATCAACTGCATGGAAATAAACCTGGTTAAAAAAATGGAAAGAAGGGCCTCTACCTCATTGTAACAAGATCAGTTTCAAATAATCTGTGAAGGTCGATATTCTAGCATTCGATATAGCGGGTCTAGAATAGACCCCCAAAATCAAACGCTGAGGGCAGCCCCTACTGGCATCCTGCACTTCTCATTCTGCCAGGAGTAAGGGAAACTGACGGGAGCGTGTGCTCTCAGCCTCCTGCAGTGTAAACGCTGGGGCAGCTCAGCTTAAGGAATGCCGAATCCAGCTACGCATTTTGCATAACTGGATGGCATATCTTAAGCCTCCCTGCCTCGTCTAGTGTAGACCAGGGCTTACATTTCACAGGATCAATTCTGCACATAGCGTGAGAGTTAGGGGCTGTTCACTGCAGTCTCTGCTGTCTAGTGAGCCCACATGGGATAAATCTTCACTGCAGACAGCAGATGATTGGCACCTGGGTCCGAGCAGCCTGGCTAGCTTAGTCTGGATGTGTGCAACCTCCATGCAAAGCCCTATTAGTGTGGCTGCAGCCTCACAGTCCCTGCACTTGCCTGCATGTGGCGGGGGCAATGCTTTGGGGTGAGATACCCTATGATTCTTTCCCAGTCACTTTTGTCCGTGGGAGGAACTGTGGAAAGGTACTGGAGGGTTATCAGTACTCAGATGATGTTATCCGCATCCTCACTGCAAAGTATGCAGCTTCCCGCCTGAATTGAAGTGGACGTTTGCTCCAGCTGGTGTGGCCTGGGCTTAAAGCACCTCCAAACCCAAGGGTACGTCTAGACTTCAGGCTTTTGTTGACAGAAGTTTTGTCAACAGAGACTGCCGACAAAGCTTCTGTCGACAAAGAGCATCTAGACTGCAGCCAGTTCTGTTGACAAAGCAAGCCGCTTTGTCGACATGAGAGTGTAGGCACAAAGGACAGTGTAGATGCAATAACGCCTTCTGTCGACAGAACTCTGTCAACAAAAGGCGTTATTCCTCGTAGAATGAGGTTTACCGCCGTCGACAAAACTGCTGAGTTCTGTCGACGTGATGTCAACAGAACTCAGCGGCAGTGTAGACGCAGGTATAGTTTTGTCGACAAAAGTCCACTTTTGTGGACAAAACCCTGTAGTCTAGACACACCCCAAGTGAAAAGGTTTGTGTGTTGACATTTGGAGTTTGGGCTAAAACCACAGTGAAGATATATCCACAATATGGGTATGTCTACACTACAGCACTAATTCGAACTAACTTAATTCGAATTAGTTAATTCGAACTAAGCTAATTCGAACTAGTGCATCTAGACCTAAAAACTAATTCGAATTAGCGTTTTGCTAATTCAAACTAGCATGTCCACATTGAGTAGACCCTGAACCAAAGTTAAGGTTGGCCGGAACCAGTGCCAGCCGGGCATCAGGTTAGGGCTTAGAGCATGGAGCTGCTGCCTCAGGCTAGCCGAGGGCTGTGCTTAAAGGGACCCGATCCCCACCCTGGACAGACAGTTCTCAGGGTTCCCCGCTTGCTTGTCTACCTCGATGAGGGACAGCAAAGCAGTCCTGACTTGGAGTGCCCACATTTGGCACATCAGAGCACTCGGCCATCAACCCGGCTGCACTTGCCTCAGGCTGCCATCCGGGGGGGGGTGGTCATTCGGGGGGCTGTCAGGATCCAGGAGGCCCTGCAGGAGAGCTTCCACCCCGAGGAGCCCGCAGAGCCACCCCAGTCCTCCCCATCGGGGGGCTCGTGCCCCATTCCTCCCTCACCTCCTTCCACTTACCCTTCCCTAGCCCCCCTTCCTGATGTAAAAAATAAAGGACACGTGTGTTCAAAAATAGAAACTCTCTTTATTTAACAAAACTGGGGGGGGGATTAACCTCTGGGGAGACTGGGAAAAGGAGGTGGGAGAGGGGAAGAGAGATGGTGGAAGAGGGGAGTGGGAAACCTGGGAGGAGGGAGCTGGAAGGGGGAAGCCAGGGGAAAAAGGAGGAGGGGAAGTATCAAACTATGGTACGCCATATCTTCAGTACTGTGTACAGAGGTGGTCTCCTAACCTCAAAAAAGATATTCTGGCCTTGGAAAGGGTTCAGAAAAGGGCAACTAAAACGATTAGGGGTTTGGAGCAGGTTCCATATGAAGAGAGGCTAAAGAGACTGGGACTTTTCAGCTTAGAAAGAGGAGACTGAGGGGCGATATGATAGAGGTCTATAAAATCATGAGTGGCACGGAGAGGGTGAATAAAGAAAAGTTCTTCATTAGTTCCCATAATATAAGGACTAGAGGACACCAAATGAAATTAATGGGCAGCAGGTTTAAAACTAGTAAGCGAAAGTTCTTCTTCACACCGCACATAGTCAACCTGTGGAACTCCTTGCCACAGGAGGTTGTGAAGGCTAGAACTATAACAGAGTTTAAAGAGAAGTTAGATAAAGTCATGGAGGTTGGGTCCATGGAGTGCGATTAGCCAGGGGGTAGGAACGGTGTCCCTGGCCTCTGTTTGTGGAAGGCTGGAGATGGATGGCACGATACAAATGGCTTGGTCATTGTCTTCGGTCCATCCCCTCCGGGGTACCTGGTGTTGGCCGCTGTCGGCAGACAGGCTACTGGGCTAGATGGACCTTTGGTCTGACCCAGTACGGCCGTTCTTATGTTCTTATGTTCTAAGCTCAGGGTTGGGGGGGGTCTCACTGGACCAACTTGATTTTCATGCAAACCTGCTCCTGGGTTCACATGTGGCCTTTGGTGGCCAGGCTGGCAGCTATCCTGCTCTAGACAGCCACATTCCTGTGCCTAGTGCGGAGACTGTGGACGTTGGAGGCCTCCCCCCAAACCTCGATGAGGTCCACGATCTCCACACTAGACCAGGCGGGCGCCTGCCTCTTGAGGCCCCGGGCAGGCTCCTGGAAGCCGCCAGCCTGGTCCTGGAAAGAGGGGGAGGGCTGGGTGGCAGCGGGTGGCTGGCTCATGCCGTGCCAGGTGCAGGATCTGCTGGCTGGGTGCTGGCAGGCTTGCACCTGGCATGGGCACCGTAGCCAGACCGTGGCCCTTTAAGGGCTCCGGGGCTGGGAGGGGGGCAGAAGAGTTTCCCTGGCTTGGCCCAGAGTGGCCACCAGGGCAAGCTGGGAAGGGCTAGCCTCCAACTAGTTCGAATTAAGTGGCTACACAGCCCTTAATTCGAACTAGGCGTTTGTCCTCATACAATGAGGTTTACCTAGTTCAAATTAAGTGCTCCGCTAGTTCGAATCAAGTTCGAACTAGCAGTTTGCGTGTGTAGCGCCTATGAAAGTTAATTCGAACTAACGGCTGTTAGTTCGTATTAACTTTGTAGTGTAGACATACCCTATCACCTTAAATCCTAGCATACATTAAGCAGTCACGGAAGGGACTGTTAGTTACACCAGAGATTTCAGATCCTCAAGAGTAGGGCTATCCTTCCCCATACGCTGACTATGCAGATGCATAGGGCACCCGAAAATTCGGGGCACCACTGGGTCTTACTGTCCACTCGTAAAAGAATCGTCCCCCTCTCGGCTGCCACCGGGCACAGGGGCACCAGCTTAATAGTACTACATAGGGCCCCATAAATCCTAAGGATGGACCTGCTCAAGAGGATGCAAAACTGAGTTTCTCTACAGTCCAAGGATCAGCTCCTCAGACAGTGTAAGTCAACGCAGGCTGTGTCTACATGGGGAAGGTTTGGTGCCGAACCTGCTGTCAACATGTAAAAGTTGCCAAAAGTGAAAATCGACCAAACCATTTTTTCTGCCTCCCATTGTCGACATTTCATGGCCACGTCGCTAGCAACCTGTCAATGGATAGCACAAAGCAATGTGGGTGAGCATCCCACCGTGCAGTGTTGAGGGAAGACAGAGTTGATCCTGGCACTTGGGGTTTCCTTGTAGTTCTGGGAGCTCTCTGTGTTGAGGAATGTCAAAGCAGCACAGCAGTTTCTCCAGCCCTCCCCTGGCAGCAGCTGTCTGCCTGCTGCTGTGTTCCTAGCAGGGCAGAACAGAAGCATTCCAATAATTTGTCCTTTGTTCCCCAAAGAGCAGCTCACTCAGGTGTCAGCTGTTTCCCGGAGCTTTGAAAGGGGAGGGGCGCATGAACATAAGAATGGCCATCCTGGGTCAGACCAAAGGTCCATCTAGCCCAGTATCCTGTCTGCCGACAGTGGCCAATACCAGATGCCCCAGAGGGAGGGGACCCAACAGGTAATCATCGTGTGATCCCTCTCCTGTCATCCATTTCCAGACAAACAGAGGCTAAGGAAACTATTCCTACCCATCCTGGCTAATAGCCATTGATAGCCTGCAGGGCAGCAGAGATTACAAAATACTGAGTACAGCCATGAGAGCAGGCATTGTGGGATGTTGGCAGAAGCCAATTCTCTTGAAAAAACAAACAGCAGAGTCCACACTAGCTCTTTATTGACAATAAAGGGAGAGGAAGATTTTTGTCACCAAAACTGGGTGTTTTTCCTGACAAAAGTCACATTGCAGTGTAAATGCTCTCACTGTTTTGTTGCCAAAAGGCAGGTTTTGGTGACATAACCTGCCAGTGTAGACAAGTCCACAGCTTCATTTATTTCAAAGGAGCCACACAAGTTTGACATCAGCTGAAGAGCTGGATTCAGACGTATACACACTGGGTGCCCATTTATAGAAATAGACACAAGTCAAAGATCCCTGTGTGGGTCAGAACTTCCCTGAGGGTATGTCTACACTGCAGAGTTTTTTCAGAAAAATGGCCGTTTTTCTGAAAAAAACTTCACTTACGTCCACACTGCAATCTTGTTCTTTCAAAAAAAAAAAAAAAAATCAAAAGAACAGAGGGGTTTTTCTGACATTGGTAAACCTCTTTCTATGAGGAAGAAGCCTTTTTCCGAAAGAGCTCTTTTGGAAAAAGGCATGTGTGGACAGGGAAAAGGGAGTTCTTTCTAAAGAAGAGGAAAGAGGAAAAAGCACAGGTGCCCTAGTGGCCACTCCATCCACGATAATCACAGCTTAAATGCGAGACAAAAGACAGGACTATGCAGCACTTTAAAGTGCTGCATAGTCCTGTCTTTTGTCTCAGCTAGACCAGACTAACATGGCTACATCTCTATTACTAGCTTAAATGCGAGATAGTGTCCATTCAGTGTGGACACTATCTTTCGAAAAAGCAGATCGCTTTTTTTTATGCGCTTTTGCTGTGTAGATTCTCTCTTTCGGAAGAAGTTTCTTCGGAAGATCTCTTCCGGAAAAGCTTTTTCTGAAAGAAGCCTGCAGCCTAGACATAGCCTGAGATTCATGAAATTTGGATCCATTGTTCCAATTTGGAAACATCTCCATTTTTAGCATATGGGAAATAGATATAAAACTTAGTCATTAGTCAATCTGCCACTACTGAGGAAGAATTTCACAGAGAGGTGACCTACGCACTGGACCCAAACTCATATACTGCAGTATGGGTCACATCCCGAAGTCTTTATTTTGAATCCAGTAAGAGTCTTGCTTGACAAAGGGTGGGAAGGCAGCCTGCACACATGGTAGAGAAATCGCTAGGACCCATTTTTGTATCATGCGCATTTTTTCATGGTAAATATGTCCCAGAACCTTTTATACCAATCATGTCTGCCTGGAAGAGAGTTGGCCAAGAAATGTACTTTTTCCAATATGCAGATCAGGGGCACTTTGTTGCTACCAAAAGTCAGAGATAAGCTTGGATCCTTCCAATAGATGATCTGCTTCATGACTCTACTTGCTTTCTATGAGCACTCGGGATTTGAGCTGGGGTTTTTTTGGTGCACATTTCCACTGGAAGCAAGAACCAGCCAAACGCTAACACTGCTCCAATAAGGCTGACACTGATGGAAGACGGGTCAAATCTCTCTTGGAAGATAATTTAAATTATGTGGGGCCAGGCTGTGGTCAGGCAGGTGATTCCATCACTGGGAGCTCTCTGAATCTGCTGCTTTCAGGCCTTGTGGTCATAGGAGAGGGAAACAAGTTTGTGTGGAAGGATTGTCATTGCTATGGGCAATTGCAGCTCTGGTCTAGAGGTGTATAACCCTGCTAGGCACAGAGCAATTCCACCAATGCTGAGGCGCAGACCTGAGTGGTGAGGATCAGCCCAGGCTTTGCAGAATCCTTCTCCCCTGCACAACAAAACCCCTTCTGCTCTCCTGTAAGCCAGCTGCAGCACCTTTCCATTTTGCATTTTAAAGTGCTGCAAGTGGTGGGATTGAATCTGCCTCTTCCCAGCACCTCAGTTCTGCCATGACTACTTACAGCATCTCCCTGGCATGTGCCTGCTGGAAAGGGGCCACCACACCGACAGCTGTTCCCTTTTGCTAGGCATGCGTCAGGAAACCATCCTCCCTGCACTGAATGCAGGCCCTGCCACACTGCACGAAGCAAGCTATGCATATAGGGGCTGTTGAAAGTGGCAAAGGCAATTCCAGTTGAAGCGGGCAAGCTAACCAGCACAAGGTGATGAACATAGGACAGTGCCCAGAGTCAGAGACAGGGAAATAGCATGTCCCTTGCTAAGGCCCCCCTATGCTAACCAGTGAGGCTTTGAGAGTAGAGACAGGCTCCAGAGAAACCTCCCAGCACAATGGTGGCCCAGGGGTAGCAAAGACTGCCCTATGCCATCCACCTCGGCCCTTGGGGAGCGGTCAGGGGAAGGAAGGTGATGTCACAGGTGCTTTGCTACAGATATTCCAGGTTATAGGACAGCCCTTGGGCAGCAGTGTGGAAGCCACCATAACATACAGTAACCTCTAGGACTTCTCTAGCATATGTCAACGGCCATCCTGATACATCTCAGAATCTGGGAGACTCTGGAGGCATATCCCATGGTTCTGTGTACTGCAGTTAGCTGAGATGCTCTATGATTCTTTCCTAGTAAACTGTGGGTGAACTTGTCTCTTCTTCTGGTCCCCTGGGGAATTCAAAGACCCATAGAACACTAGAACTGGAAGGGACCTTGAGAGATCATTGAGTCCAGTTCCCTGCCCTCTCAGCAAGACCAAGTATCATCTAGCTCATCCCTGATAGAGGTCTATCTAATTTGCTCTTAAATATCTCCAGTGATGGAGATTCCACAACCCCATAGGCAATTTATTCCAGTGCTTAATCACCCTGATAGTTTGGAAGTTTTTCCTAATGCCCAACCTAAACCTTCCTTGCTGCAATTTAAGCCTGTTGCTTCTTGTTCTAATTGTGGGAACTGGGAAGGCACTGAAAGACTATTCATATTGAAGTCTCAGAGGGGTAGCCGTGTTAGTCTGTAACATTAAAAAAACAAGTAGTCCTGTGGCACCTTAGAGACTAACAAAGATGATTTATAGAATCATGAGCTTTGGTGGGCAAAACCCACGTCCTCAGATGAGTGGAGAGAAAGAAACTTTTATTAGCATTCAAGTGACTTTAGCCCCCATCCTCAGTGCAGTGGGTGTGTCACCAGCCCAAGTGAAAGAGGAAGCTAAGCCCAGGCCAGCTAGCTTGGGATGAAAGCACCACCAAACTCAGGTAAGAGGGTTGTGTGTGTGGACGGGAGAGTAGGCTAGGGGCAACTCAAATTTCCTGCAGTGAAAACATTCCCTGAGGTGGTGACTCAAAGCCAGCCTGTCCCCTAATCCTCCAGGATTTTGCTTTCAATGTAACCCAACACAGAAGCTGGCCCAGTGACCACAGTCACCAGAAATAAGGTGACTTATCAATTCCCAGTCCCTCCCACACAGCAAAGGTGGGGAGTTTCTACTCCATGACCTCAGCCTCACACAAATATTTCTTGCTATCTCTTAAAGGGCTTTGGACTACAGCACTGTTTTTCGTTCTAGTTTCATTAAGGGGCTAAAACGTTGCAACAAATGGTTTAGAAATGATAAAAAAGAATCCTGTCTCCCCATTTGTAGTAATTACGGATGCAGTTCAGCATAATGTGATAATTAGTCTCCTGGAAATCATTCCTCAAGTTCATACTGTGATATAGCGTGAAATAAATCTGAGCCAACCACACAGTTCTAATTCCAGTGTGTGGCAGTCAACTGGTACGTTAATTCAATTAAAATGAGCTTGTTGGTACGAATAGACATTTTAATGGTTGGGGGAGGAGAAAGGATAAATTCCATCAATATTAGTGGAATCCACTCCATATCCGCAGCTCTCTAAATTATAGATACAAGATCTTTGTTCAAATTACTGACAAGGTTACCAGCTGGGACTTTACACTCAATTCAATTATTTTATATTGTACCTTCAGGCTCCATTCCAAAGTGACTCTTAAAGAATAATCAGACTTACTCAATAGGCAATCAAAAGGAAATTACTTTATGTAAGTACAACAAGGTTACAGATTTGGTTGCAGTCTATAAGTTATATGCCTCTGATCTTCAGTGCTTTAAAATTTATACTCTGGGATACTGTGGTGTACAGGCTACAGCAGTGGAGATAGGATTTCCTGTCATTTCCAGCTTAGCTCTTTTATTGGCACCACAATCACTCAGCAATGCATGTGGAAGGCGGCATGTTAAACTATAAATACATGCATAAAATAAGTGGTGGTTATTGTGTCACATACAAAAGCCCTTAGAGGCCCTCCCCGAGGAAGACACCTCATTGTGCTAAGCACCATACAGTAGTGCTGCCATTGTTGTGATTTTTATCTTAAGTCTTGGGATTGCTTGCTTAATAAGCCAGCTGCTGGCAGAGGTGCAGGAACATTTTTAAGAGTGCGGGTGCTGAAATCCAGCACCTTTACCCCGTCCACCCTCTCCCCCCAGCTCAAACTGAGAGCAAATCCCCGGCGCATGGGGCTGGTCTCCTGGGGGTGGGACAAGCAGCAGAGCCCCCAATGCACAGGGCCGACAGCAGAGCCCCCCGATGTGTGGGGCCAGCAGCTGAAGCATCCTCTGTGCCCCTAGTTCCAGTGCTTATGGCTGCTGGAGTCATGGATGTACATCAGGGTGTGTCTAGACTACAGGGTTTTTTAAAAAAAACTTCTCCTGCGTCTAGACTGCTGCCGCATTCTTTCGAAAGTAAATCGAAAGATGCAGCAGTTTTTTCGACCACAGAAAACCTCGTTTTACGAGGAAGAAAGCCTTTTTTCGAAAGTGTTCTTTTGAAAAAAAGGTGCTATGTAATGCAAACTGTGCTTTTTCGAAAGAGAGCATCCAGACTGCCTGGGTGCTCTCTTTCGAAAAAGCAGCTTGCTTTTTTGAAAGTACTGGTTATAGTCTAGACGCTTTTTTTCAAAAGAGGCTTGTAGACTAGATGGAGCCTAAGAGTTTCAACTTTCATTTAAAAAAAAATCAGCCTTAATGGTTCATGGAGAAAACCATGAAATACACCCCTGACGTGACTTTTCAAAGACTGGAGGCTGGCAATAGTGGGCTGCACACACATCAGGAGACAGTCTGTGCCCTTTGACATTTGAAGCTGTCTCTTTGTAATCTCTATATCACGAAGAGTTTTGTGAGCACCCCCTCTTTCCTAGGAAGCTTTTCTGATTAAGCTGTTAAGGTGTCAGTTTTGTCACTCTCACAACTGAACGAAAAGTCTTGCAATACGTGGTGTTTTAAAGCTCCCATGGCTGGGGTCATGTAATTATGTGAAAATTTCAGCTTTTACCTACTTTATATTTGAGAGAGTTTGTCCGTGAGTGTGTCTGTCTGTCTCTCTGTCTGTCCGTCTGTTTGTTCAAGAACTCCTTCTAAACAGTAAGAGCGAGGACCACCAAATTTGGTAGGCAGCTTCCTCTTATAATTTGAAGCAAGGACAGGGTTTGGTTGTGCCAGGACAATGGGATGTGCCGGAAATGGGATTGTTTCTCCTAAAATCATATAGAAAAGAGGCCAAGCAGGTGGAAGGAGCTGGCTGGGGACCCCTTTCCTCCTCTGAGACTGCCCCAGCCCTGAGCCTCCCACCTGCCAGGTGTCCTTTAGGAATGGTGCGGTGTAGGGGCTGAAGCCCCTCCCCCCCCCCCTGCAATTCGTTCAGGGATGAGTAAAATCATACAGAAAAGAGACAATCACCAGGCAGGTGAAAGGGGCTGGCTGGGGGAGTGTCTCCTCTTCTGCGACTGCCACAGTCCTGAGCCTCCCACTCCTGGGCACTCTTTAGCAAGGGTGGGGTGGCAGAAGCCCCCCCCCCCCGATTTGTATGGGAACATTGATGGCTGTTCCCCTTTATCAGAGAGTCAGGGGCAAGTGTACCTGCATTCCTCCCTGTGGTTGGGGAGTGCAGGGGGCAGACAAACCTGGACATTCCCCAGCTGGGAGACATGCATCCCTCCCCCGGCTGAGCCCAAGGAGCTGCAGGGAAACGCTTCTCACCTGACCCTAAGCTGCTGAGGTGAGAGAGGGCTGGGATCGTCCTCCCTCCCCAGAGCAGCCTGCACAGTGAGCCTACATCCCCAGCCCCACCCCAGAGCAATGATTTAAATGGAGAAAAACAAAAATTAGTTAAGTTAAGAAACCAAGCAGCTGTGGGTAAATCTTCTAGTTTAAAAAAAGAGCAAATGTCTAACCTTCCAGATTGCAAAACAGTTTGAAACTGTGACCCCCCTAAAGTCTCAAAATCAGAAGGCAAATAAAATAATGAAATAATAATAATTATTATTAATGTATATCTAATAATTTTCAAGTCACTGCAGGTTGAACCTCTCTGGTCCGGCACCCTGGGGACCTGACGGGTACCGAACGAGGGAATTTGCCGGACCAGAGGAGGTCCTCTGCTACCAACTCCCCAGACCACCTTCCCTTCCCACTGCCGGCCTCAGATGCCCCCTTGCTGGTCTGCTGGGCTGCTGCAGCCCCAGCAACCCCGACTGCCCTGGTCCCAGCTCTGCTATCGGAGCTACCGCAGCTGCTGCATGTCCATCCCTGGCCCTGCTATCAGGGCTACCGCGTCTCTGGCCCTGCCCTGCTACCACAGCTGTTACAACTGCCATGGCCCTGGCCCTGCTACTGGGGCTGCTGCGGCCTCTGCTGTGCTTCCGGGGCTCCAGTGCTGGTTCCCGCTCCAGCCCCGCTGGGGTCTGTGCTGCCAGCCCTCTTGCTACAGGGTTCCCAGCCAGGACTGCCTGGTCCAGGAACACCCATGGTCCTGCTGGACCACGGATATTGCCAGATAAAGGAGTCCCGGTTTTGGGAGGTCCAACCTGTACTATGAGTTTGGGGCCTGACTTGTGTTTTTCAATATTTGATGTTGGTAATAATGGGGTCTGATCCAAAACCCACTGAAATCTATGGTAAAACTCTCTGTGACTTCCGTGTGCCAGGACCAGGTCCCTAATGACATGCCCAGAGAATGCTCCCTGAACAAATCTGTAACCTCTGCCATGGAAAAGGGTCAGACCCCAATATTATCTGGTTTGCATTATCTGATACATACAGAACATTCCTACTATGATTTTACATATTAGGCCAATTGCTCTCTCTTCTGAGACACTCAAGGAGGGGAAGCCTCCAGCCTAAATTCAATTTGTGAAATGCAGAGGAAATAAAGAAATAGGAGAAGGGAAAAACCAGTGGGAAACTAAAGCAATCCAAGCTTAACATGTGATACATTGATCGTAACACCATTTGAGCCTGAAATGGATAACAAATAATACAAGAATCTATGTCTGAATTTGTTTAACTCTAAACAGAGCATCACAGATCCTGGTTTCTTTCCAGTTCATTGTTATTTTAAATTATATATTCATTTTTATACGTCAATCCCTGGAAGCAGCTGCATGAGTTCCCTACCCCTTCTGGGCAGCTGTACCCATTTGCTGGGCAGAACCTCAGCTAGTGTAAGTCAACACAGTTCCAGTGATTCCAATGTAGCTATGCTGATTTACACCAGTTGAAGATCTGGCCTCACACTGTATCTCTGTCAACCCTAGCCCATTGCATCCCATTCAGCTTTTGCATGAGCTGAGCTGTTATGCAATTTTGGCTGTTCACAGCAACGAGTCTGGTGTTTGTAACAGGGCTAGTGGGTGTATGGTTGAGTGGGAGCTGGAATACACCACACAGAGGCTTACCAGAGTCCAGGGTTATATCACTGCTAGAAAAACCTGATTTCCATACTTGTGGTTCGGAAACCGTGTTAAGTGAGAATCACCTGCCCTTTTACAGTGAGAAGAAGGCTGCATTTAACATGTTGAGAGAATAGAACATACACAAGGGGTGGCCAACCTGCGGCTCGTGAGCTGCATGCAGCTCTTCACCCCTGAAAGTGCGGCTCGCGAAGCCTCCCCCACAGCTTGTGAAGCCGCCCCATGTGCCCCTACAAATGGCCCCCGTCTCGTGCTCACTGGAGCCGTCTGGAGTGGAAAAATGGCGGCTGGTGGGAGCCTGATGTGGTTTTTAAAGGGGCAGAGTCCTTTTTTCTTTTTGGCTTAACAACTCTGGCTGGTGGGGAGCTCTTCCCCCCCCCCTTTTTTTTTGCTCAACAATTCTGGTGCGATTCTTCACACTTTTTCTGCCGCTGTTTCAGCTCTCTTTGGGTTGGTCACCCCTGACATAGACGATTATGTGCAGCGCAGCAGTGATACCAGCTGGGATGAAAGTTCTCATGAAGTCCCCCATGCTGTATGTTTCATAACCCAGGAACGTGTCTCTCAGAAACACATCGGTTCCTAACCCTGATCAGCATTTCACAGATGATTTCTATGGCTGCACTGGACCATACCAAAATTTTGAGTCTGAACAACCCCCAACCCACCATACAGATGCTGGACATCCTGCCATCCTTGCAGCTCAGATCCTCTCTACTAAGCCAACCAAGAGTCTGCCCTTTTCTAGCTCAGAGGCCATTCCAGGTAACTCTCCGCTTGGCCAGGGTGCCTGTGCATGTCTGCCTTGCATTTGGGAGTGAGCCTCCCAGGCTGGGTCCCCTATTACTGCTACTCGAAATATAGCTGTGTGGATAGCACTTCCACAGTGCGCCTTGGGATGGAAAGTGGACTCTTCGGCCCCTCCCTCCCAGGCTCACGGTGGCTACGCAGCTCTTTTCAGAGCGCTAGCACAAGCACTCCTAAGCCTGCGCTAGAAGCCTTATTGCCAGATGCAGCATAGAAATGCCCTCTGAGCCTAGAGAGGCTATGGTGCTGGCATCCCTCTCCTTACAGCTGTCATGGGTACGGGTACAGGTGGACAGGGACAGTTAAAACACGTATGGTCATTACATCTCCACAGGCTTTTCTCTTAAGAGCAATGTGTATTTCCTTCTGGCTGAGGTGGTTCCACTTCTGGAACAGACAGGTCCAAGCTGCGAAGTCTACTCTGAGCCCCACCAAATGCTGCGGGTATTGGGACTTGGAATACCAGGTGGGGCCCCTCATCTCTAACCCTAAGAGGCATGGCCTGGGGGAGGGTGTTTTGGCTGACAGCACCCAAACCTCCTGACTGCAGCACACATTGAGTGAATTAAACAGAGAGGGGGAAAAAATCTAAAGCTCACAAGCATCGAGTATCTCGTTCACTGGAGCTTGCCGTCCTGGCAGTTTTTGCGGCAGCTCTCTCTACAGGAATGTAAACAGTTCTATTTGCAATGTCTATGTTATGTCTCCAGTTTGGTATAATTTCCTAAACAGTGCTGCTGCCAAGAGCACAAAGTGTGAAGCTATCAGTGAGGAGCGGCACTGACTGTAGGAGCTGAACAGGCTCAGCGGGAGGCCAGGAGCACTAAACGTTCAGGACTCAAGCCCACAGGTGAAATGCAACTGTCTCTGCAGCTTTTATTTCCACAGTGAATTATGCTGAATGATGTGGGTGGTTGTTTTCAGGCTAGTGATTCTTAGATGAATTCTAGGCTGCGAGGAACCTCCTCTAATGAGGCAGAGCGCCTCTGTGCATGCTGTGCTAGTCATTTATTCATGGGGGGAGCGTTTGCTGCTGCCAGACTAGGCCATACTTCACCATGCAATCTCTGCCATGGGCTTTGGTGACTGAGTAGAGCGGTGCAAAAGTGGCAGATTTGCCTTTCAGAGCTAGACATGAATACAGGGCCCATTGTGTGTCCCATCTGTGCAAAGGGGAAGTGCCATACTACTCATATAGAATTTTGCACTCACTTTGCCTAGTGTACATGGTTGCACAAGGTGCTGCACACAAGTAAGCCCCCTCCCTTTTGTTTCAGTCCCTGTGGAAGCACCTCCCTAAACTTTGCTGAGACTTTGGGGTTCAAACTATCTGCACAAGTTCAAAGAAACAGTCAAGGTCCCCTCAGCTTCTCTTTGTTCCCCATGAAAATTCTCATCTGGATCCAGATCCACTCCTGGTTCAGAGCCAGTTAATCTCTTTTAGGAGAAGTTCAGATCCAGATCCCATTACAATAGGGACCCACCTCTTCTCATCCAAGTTTCAGGGTGTTTAAGTGTTGCATTTGGATTGCTCATCTCTGAACCAGAAGAAAATATGAATGTCACATGATTTTAATCTACTGGAAATCACTGGCTCACATGGGGATGAAAACAGACCTGGAATCTCTTAGAGTGGTTGCCAAAGACGTTACCTCTCTCCTTATCAAGCACTGTTCTTATGGCAAGCCAACCGCTGCAGTCTGGGATTTTAAATGAAAATGGGAGTGGGATTTGGACTTTCACTCTGTCCCCGTGCTGGGAATGACTGGCCAAGTGAGTCACTTTTGGAGTAAATAGTTCTTCTCTCCATGAACGTTCCTCTTGAAAAAGGAGGGAGTGTTCATTTATCGTGAGAATAGTCATGGTTGGAAGTCAAGACTTATGTTCCCGATCTAGGAGAGCAGTGGGGTTCTATGCTTAGAGCATGGGTCCAAGACTCAGGAGTCTTTGATTCAGTTTCCAGCCTTGTTCAGTTTCAGTTTTTCACCTTGGCAGAGTCACCTGGTACTGTCCTTTACTCAAACACAGTATTTGAAGGATAAGGTGGGGATAATAATGTTCACCTTCCTCACACATGTCTTCTGTGGCCCAGTTAATTAAAATGTACAAAGTCATCTAAGATTTAATAAAGAAAGGTGCCATCCCAATGCAAAGTTAGTCATTCAGAAATCGGTTAAAGAAATACTGTGGCTTTTCCAAGTCTTGGCAAGGATTAAATGCCGGCAACCTGCTTTCATAAAAGAGAAGACGACGTACTTGCTGGATAAAAGCAAGTACCTGATCAAATCACATACATTTGCACTGACTGCAGTTCCTGAAGGGAGCAGAGACATTCCCGTTTGGATATGTACTGCGTGTCCTGTCTGTGACTGGGACAGTCTCAATCCCAGAATACCTTGAACCTCCACAGCTCTTTGCAGAGTATGGCTCTTGCCAAGTGAGAATGGTGCTTTGCCACACAACCTTGGGGAGTGTGGCTCTTCACGGGAGGAGAACAAAGAACACCTGCCTTAATGCCTGTGGGTGCTACTGTTGGGACATGCCTGCTGGGTCTTTAGCAGGCAGAAGGAAAGAGCCATCATGAAATGCGCAGGAATCTTCTCTCCCTTATGCCTGCAGAGCGCCGTGTGCAGGGTAACTGGAACCCAGAAGAGCGGAACACTCTGCAGAGTGCTCCAACAACAATGCTGCTCGGCAGGCACTTAGCAGCCCAACCCCACTGCTGCTCATTCAGAGGGGGTGTAAATTACCCAGCAGTAGGTCCGTGTGGCTGGGAGGGCAGATTGAAAGGGGGTGGAGCATATAAACAACAGAATCACATTTATAGTCAAGGAGGAAAAGGAAAGCAGTTTGTTTGGGGGGGGGGGGATAGGGTGGTACATACAGTAATGAGTAGAGATGGCTGGTTAATAATAATGCCTATTACTTATATAGTGATTTCATCACTAGGTCTTAAAGCACTTCACCATCTTTTAATGTATTGATCCGTGGACCTCCCATGTGAGGTGGGGAAGCATTGTTATCCCCATTGCACTGATGGGGAATCACAGAATCATAGAACACTGGGACTGGAAGGGACCTCGAGAGGCCATCGAGTTCAGTCCCTTGCCCTCATAGCAGGACCCAGTACTGTTTAGATCATCCCTGATAGACATTTATCTAACCTGCTCTTACATATCTCCAGAGATGGAGATTCCACAATCTCCCTAGGCAACTTATTCCAGTGTTTAAACACCCTGACAGTTAGGAAGTTTTTCCTAATGTCCAACCTAAACTTCCCTTGCTGCAGTTTGAGCCCATTGCTTCTTGTCCTATCCTCCGAGGCCAAGGAGAACAATTTTTCTCCCTCCTCCTTGTGACACCCTTTTAGATACCTGAAAAAGGAGTATCGAAAGGGAAGGGAGGCATAGAGAAGATAAGTAAGTTGCCCAAGATAGCACAGGGGACCGTTGCAGAGCAGGGAACGTAACATGAGTCTCCCATATCTTAAGCCAGCCCCCCAGCTATGAGACCATCTTTCCCTGCACAGAAAGTACTCAGGCCTTCACTCTCCTCTTCCCTACATCACTATAATTCCTTGATTTCAAAAGCTTTTTTCCTGATGTACACCACTGAGAGAGAAGACTCAGGCCCCCTGTGTTTCCCAGTTCAGACATGAGCCAAAATGGCGTCTTTCGTCAGGGTTCTCGGGATTGTCCCCTCTGCCATTTTGCCACCTACTCAAACCAAGACTTCATGGCACTAGTAATACAGCAGGGATTTATTTTCAGCCATCCATAATCAATGCAAGGAATAGGGGGAACAAAAAAATAAGGAATGGTAATTAACACTCACAAAGGAGAGCCTGCTATTTCTCACCTTTCTTGGCCTAACCAAGAGAAGGTTCAGGGGAAATATGACTGCTTTCTATTAACACAGCAGTGCTGTGGATCCAATCTCTTGTAGAGGCATTAACAGAAATCCACAAGAGCAGAGGGATGATACCAGGGAGGGAGATGGATTATTTAAGTGCCAGTGTTGACAAAGAACAAATGGATATAAACTAGATGGTGCTTGGTCCTGCTGCGAGGGCAGGGGATGAACAGAACTGGAAAAAAAATCAGAAAATACCAGACATTTTAGGTGTCCAGTATTTTTTGAATTTTTTACCAGAGGAGGCGAAAATACCGGACTGTCCGGATCAATAGCTGACAGCTGGCAACCCTAGCTGCTGCATTCCTACCCTTCTTTGCTCCAAGCCCAGACACCTACTTCGCAGGCCTTAGAAAGGGCTCCCATGGACTGGGGTCAGATCTCAATATCAGAATTCCTCAGGTGGCTCAGTTGGTTTCCCCTCTGCGACCTAGGGCGTTGTGGGGGGTGTGAAGAAATCTCCCCCGTGCGTTGCAGAGAAGTAGAAGAGAGGGTGTCCACTTCCTGCTATAGCTTCATTCCCATGCCTCGTGTCCCCCCCCACTCCGATGGAATAGCCAGTGTTGTTCTACCAGTGATGCCGCCACATGCCCCCTCTCTCGTCCTTTCCCTAGCACATAACCTTCCTGGGTGTGGTGAGCCCACATGGAGTGTAACACGATAGGACTCACCACCCGGGACACCCCCCGCTGGATGCTCTAGGAATTAGCTCTTCAGCTCTGGAGCACCCCCTTTTAGCCTGGTATCTCACCCCCTGTTATCTGTTTTTCCTCCACCTCTGTGTCAGGACCCATGTCACTACCAGACCATGGTGTCCTCCCCTCTGCGTACTGCCCTGCCACAGTGCCCCCACACTGTGGGGTCCTTCCCCTCTAAGAACCCCTAGTCCCCTATGCCTACCTTGCCTCAGTGACCACTCTGAAATGGCCACTCATCATTGGCAAGGGGCTGTGGACCTGTTGCCTACCCTGGCTGCCTCCCTGCAGCCCTAGTAGCGGCAGGCCTTGCTTCAGGCTCTGCAGTCTGGGTGCTTGCTTGGCCAGAGCTTCCCCAACCCTGCCTCCCTTTCCCAGTACTGCTCTAAGTCAGGAAGCCTCCAGCTTTCCTGACAGCCAGATCCCTCCTGCTCCACTGCTAGAGCAACAGTGAGTTTGAATCCTTCTTCCCCTCCTGGAGCCTTTATTTATACTGCCCTCAGCTGGGCCCTAATTGGCTAATTCCTACCACAGCTGCTGGCACCACCCCTCCACCGCTCTAGCCCTTTCCCAGGACTAGGTTTTAACCCTTAAAGGGCCAGTGCAGGGCAGACGCTCCGTCACATGGAGCTCCATAGGAATCTAGGGGTGTGCACTCCCTGCCTAGGGTCTCCACACCCTATCCTCACACATAGGACCAGTAAGGCCCCTGCAGCCGTGGAGGAAGGACTCTGCTGACTGGGGTGGGGGAAAGGGTGGGGGGTTTCAGATCTTCATTTCAGTGAACAAGCCTGGCCAGTGATGTTTCTCCACATTCATTTTTGTGGGTAGGAAGTGTGCAGGGGGTGCCACATGTCACTTGGGGGAATGGACACCTCTCTGTATGTTTCAGAACAAGCCCTGTGACTGTGGAGAATGTTGCTGCATTCCCAGTTCTCTCCTTGTTTCGAATGAGGAACCACAAAGTGGAGGCAGGCGAGCAAACAAACTGATAAAATGTTTCTCACATCCATTATGTAAATGCATTAAAATCACAGATGACACAGCTAGATTTAGATTTACTGATTACTAAATTAGACACAAATCATATGCAATTCACTTGCTTACACACATACACCTGGAAATATGTAAACTTCATTCTTCATGCCATTTTATTATTGATGTGTGTGTTTTATTCTTCAATATTTGGATGGGCCTTACAGCAAATCATCTTATATTTCCACGTATTGGCTTCAACCTTTACATTGAAGATTGCAAAAGAAACCCACCCCACAGCAATTATTTTCCCTGAGAAGGTCTTTGGGTTGTTTTTTTCTTCAACATTTCCTACAATATTTTTAACACAAAATGAAACTGAAAAACAAATGACATTACATTTTTCAAAAAGCATTTTCAGAAAAAAAATGTTTTTTTACCAAAACCTAAGGGTTTTTTTTTTAACTATAAACAATAATCAGTTTTGTTTTCCAAAAGCCCAGAAAATTTCAATCAAAATAAAGGGGAAAAAAAGGTGTTTTGACAAAAAAAAAAAAATTGAACATAAAACTGACTGGGAGGTGAAGTGATTAAAACACTTCGTTTTTGAGGCACAAGTTGCAGGGCCTTTTGGAAACCATTATGAATAATTGCAAACATAATTAACATAAAATAAAGCTGGAAGCTGCAAAAACCTATGAATCCCTTTTTAATGAGCAGAGAATATGGGTTCTTTCTTTCTGCCAGCCAACGCTACATACACAGCCAGCCTGTTTTCCACTCTAGTGCCTTCACATAAACAGAACGCTGCAAAATAATGGGCAGTGTGATTAGGGGCAGGGTCTCTTCATTCAAGTTATTAATTGACCCAAGTGCCAGTGCTTAACAGAGGAGGTCTTTGAGCCCCAATTCAGCTTCCTTAGGTGCAGTGGAAAGAAGTAATCTGAGTAATTGTAGCCAGTCACTAAGGCTTCCTGTTATCTGACGGGTGACTGGTGTCAGGCCTGGTTAATCTCCTGTGTGTCACACACTAACGACAGTCTCCTCTCTATGCAGTTTGAATGACATTCAAGGACCCTAGTCATCCTGGAATGGAGAGGAGGGATAATGTTGCATACAGGAGCCTGATCTAGGGGTTGTCTGGAGCACAGACTCCTCTGGCTCTAGCAGAATCCCCTGAAAGGTGGGTTTGGTTTGAGGGGGGTGATAGAGCAGGAAATTCCACTAGGTGTAACTGTAAAACTAGCTTCATCCATTGAGAGGGGAGAACGTGTGAGGTGGAGTGTGGACTCTACCCAGGATATTCCAGCCCACCTACTTCTCCAGGAGGTGTAAAAGGGCCAGTTGCCGAGAAGGACTTTGGCTTTAGCATGGGTTTTGGGTGAGTTCAGCTCTGTAGAGCTGGTGGCGGCACAGGTTGAACCTCTCTCCTCGGGGATGCGCTGATCTGGCAACATGTGTATTCCAGCAGGACCGCGGATGTTGCTAGACCAGACAGCCCCAGCCTCAGAGGTTGTGAGCAGGTGGGAACGGAGCCCGTCTGGTGGGTGGTAGCCTGCAGGGCCACTCACCTGGGGGCAGAGAGCCCCGGGAGTGGCTGCCACCTTGTGTGGGGCTGGGCGACTGGGGGCAGGTAGCAGAGCCCTGTGAGCAGGCTGGGGGCAGCAAAGCCAGGCAGGGGAGCCAGAGGAGGTCAGACCTCTGGGTTCTCCTGGGGTAGTGACCAGAAGGGGAGCTCCGGGAGAGCCCGGAGGCTTGACCTCCCCTGGTCTGGCAAACTTCCTTGTTCGGGACTGCTCAGGTCCTGAGGGTGCTGCACCAGGGAGGCCCAATCTGGAGTGCTACAAGGCAGTGCTCTCAGTGTCAAGTTTGATAGTGCTCTGCGCAAATGTTAAGTACACGTGTTGGTGTGTATCTAACGCTGGAGTCAAATAAGCCTGTCCCAAGCATGTTCCAGCAGCAGGTTGCCCCATTACATCGCCCTGCTCACTAGCTGCCTCAAATTGTGGAGACTTTGGTGCCAAGACGTGTTAACAGCAAAGATCAGCCGAGGAAACTTGCAAACCCAGAATGAGGGGCGGATGCCAGTTCAATTCTAGGTAAAGCACTAAACGTCAAGGGTCCCCGTGCAAATCTTCCTCTCACTCGGCGTGTGCTGTTAAAAAAGGCAGGGTGGCCATAGAGAAGCGGACTGGGGATCAAGATGGTGCAGTTCCCAGATCTGCTCTGTCACCTTGAGTGAGTCTCTATGTCTCCTCTCACCTTTGGTCTGCTTTTTAATGTAGATGATAAAGCTTTTGGAGCAAGGGCTGTTTCTTACCATTTGGATGTACTGCGCCGATCACTATGGGGCCCTGATCTTAGTTTAGGCCTGTAGGCACTACTGTAATACAGGTTGGACCTTCCTGGTCCAGCACCATCAGGACAGAATTTGCTGGACCGGGAGATATGATCCCTGCAATGGGCCCCGAGCCAGCTGGCTCTCCGCCTCTGGCCCCCCCTACCTCTCCCCAGCTGGGCTGTCCACTCTGCTGCTGCTGGACCCAGACTGCCATGGGTGGCAGGGGTTCTCCAGACTTGGCCCATGCTGCTTCATGTGGCCAGATTTCCCCAGCCCTGCACTGCCCCAACCCCATGCTGCCACAGGCTGTCAGGGTTCTTCGGCTCTGCGCTGTTGTGGGCATCCAGATTTCTATGGCTCACAGCCCTGTGCTGCTGTGGGCACCGGGGTGTTCTTAGCCCATAGCTCCATACCCTATGTGGGCTGCCGGGATTCTCCAGCCCCCCACCCCAGCACTGCTGTGGGGCTTCTCCGGTCTCGTTGCCCCAGCCCTGGCCAGGCTCCTGGCCCTCCTGCCATTAGGCTCTCGGGCTCTTTGGTGCAGGAGCATCTGTGGTCCTGCCGGAGCACAGATGTTACCAGACCAGAGAGTGCCGGTTTTCAGAGGTGCAACCTGTGCAACTTGAAATAACTGTAATGAGTCACCTAAGGAGGTTAGCAATACATGATTACTTCGTATTTAGCATCTGGCAAAAGTGGATGGTACAAGCTCTGTTATAGTCTGCCCCTTTCTGTGCTGCCTCCAAAATTAAATACAGCAGATGCCTAAGTTGGTTATAAATAAAGTATGCAGCCGTGGCTCTTGTGCTGAGTTACAGCACGCTTGGCTTTGTTGGAACGTTGTAAGATAAAACAGAATGGCAAGGTGGGTGAGGTAATAGCTTTTATTGGACCAGCTTCTGCGGGAGAGAGAGACCAGCTTTCAAGCTACACAGAGCTCTGCTTCAGGTCTAGGACACTCACTGCTAAATACGTTGTAGAACAGAGTTTTTAACGCAAGTAGTTAACACATATTTCAAGGGACTATTCAAGGTGAAGTCGGACCAATAAAAGAGATGATCTTGCCCATCTTGTCCCTTTGATATCCTGGGACCAACACGGCTACCATATCACTGCAAACGTTTTATAACCCAAACACATTCTGGTATAAAACAGTAATGAAAGCCCCAGGGCTGAAGCAGACAAGGATGTGTTGAACCTCTGCCTCCAAGCAGCTCTGAATTTTGCAGCTCAGGCCTATGGCAGTGATGAGCTCTAGGTTCAAAGGAGCTTCCTTAATGCCGTATGTAAGGTATGAAGCAAATGTGCACCTGCATAAACAGGTCACATTATGGATGAGGGCCCATTGTGTCGGCAAAATGCATATGTGAGAGCAATTTAGGGTTCTACTCCTTTGCAAACCTGGCTTGTTTTTGTACATGGAAAGAACGTCACACATAGTTCTGAGCAAAAATATAGCAGTCTTTAAAAATCAGGACAGCTGATTCCCCCCCTGCAGTGGACAGCATCATACTGTCAAACTGAATGCAAGAACTGTCCACCTCACCTCATCATTGGAGTCACTTTCCATCCAGATACCAACAGGGGAGCTTGCCTTCCCTCTACTGGACTGGGGTGGCATTGCACCCGCATAGACAATCTCCTATGAGGGTGGCTGGGTGCTGCTTGACCCTTCTGATTGTAGGGAGCTGATTTTTTAAAAAATGGTTGGGTCCCCAAATGAAGATAGGCCTGGGGATGTCTCACTGCTGACTCTCTGCCTCACCGAGCTGTCTCCTCCAGCATGACTTTGAGGCTCAACTCCAGTGGAGCCCAGGATGTGAAGCACAGGAAGCCAAAGACCACTGTGCTCTGCAGGAGTATGGACACTGATTTGAACTCCACATTTTAGGCCCATCTCTAGGGTGCCATCTCATTCACAACTCCTGCCTGGTTCCAAGTATCCGGTCCTAGTTATCCTTCTCTTTAAGGAGCCTTGGAAATAGATTAGAATGTTATTGCCCCATTTTACAGATGGAGAAACTGACACACACAGTGGTGAAGTGACTCAGCTAAGACTACACAGTGAATCAGTGGCAGAGATGAGGGCAGAATTAGCCCCTTGCTAAAAGATATTGGCATTTGAGAGGCATTGTTATAGAAAGATCCTGAGAATAGGATGGATGCAGAAGGTCACCAACAAGGAATTATATAGGAAGATACAGCCAAAAGAGAACCTACTGCAGAAGATTATACAGTGGAAGCTACAGCTATTCAGGCATATCTACAGAATGAATGACGAGCGAAACATCAGGACCTTGGTATTTGGCATAATGGATGGTTTGAATAGGAGAGGCAGACCCCACAGAGAATCATAGAATTATAGAGCTGGAAGAGACCTCAGGAGGTCATCAAGTCCAGCCCCCTGCCCAAGGCAGGACCAATCCCAACTAAATCATCCCAGTCAGGGCTTTATCAAGCCTAGACTTAAAAACCTCTAGGGATGGAGATTTCACCACCTCCCTGGGTAGATGATATAATAGATTGGTGTGGAGCTAGTCTACAGGAACTAAGCCACTCTGCATTGGACAGGGAAGGATGGAAGGAAATAGTGAAGGAGGCATCGGACACCAACGGTCGTTGAGCCCGTGGTTGTTGTTGATGATGATGATGATAATGCTGCCTACCCATCAGGATGTGGGAAGTGTACCATACATTTGTCCATGGGCTGGCTCAGACTGACGAAGAGTTGCCCACTAATCCCACATTGAAGCTAAAGAAGTTAGTTAAATGGAAATTTTGGTACAGTGCCAAAAGTCAGATCCCTGCAACCAGCATGGAAACTTTTTTTTAAAGACACCATAATAGAGGCACAACTGAAATTTATATTCCAAATTAAAAAACACAGGAAGAGAACCAATGTGGTACCCCCATGGGCTAAACAACAAAGTAAAAGAAGCAGTGAGAGACAAAAAAGCATCCTTTAAAAAGTGGAAGTTAACTCGTAGGCTTTGTCTACACTTCAAAGTTTAAAGAGCTGCTGTGACTTTAATGCAACAGTGTGGCTATGGCAGGAGCGTTAGTAGAAAGCTCTCCCAATGCTCCAGGTAAACCACCACCATGAGGGGAATAGCTAACTGTGCTGGAAGTCTGGCTCCCAGCACTGTAGCCCACTGGCACTATACAGTGGGTAACTTGCTGCGCTTGGGGTATGTATGTGTGTGATTTTCACACCCCTGAGCCAGAAAGTTGCAGCGCAGTAAAGTACCAGCGTAGACTTAGCCCTAGTGAGGAAAACAGAAAGGAGCATAAACTCTGTCAAATGAAGTATAAACATATAATTCAGAAGGCCAAAAAAGAATTTGAAGAACAGCAAGCCAAAGACTCAAAAAGCAATAGCAAACATGTTAAGTACCTCAGAAGCAGGTGACCAGCGAAACAATCTGTGGGGCCACTGGACGATTGAGATGCTAAAGGAGCACTAAAGAACAATAAGGCCATGGTGGAAAAACTAAGTCTTCACAGCTGAGGATGTGAGGGAGATTCTCATATCTGAGCCATTCTTTTTAGGTGAAAAATATGAGGAACTGTCCCAGATTGAGGAGGCATTAGAGAAGATTTTGGAACAAGCTGATAAACTAAACAGTAATAAGTCACCAGGATCAGATGGTATTCACCTAAAATTTCTGAAGGAACTCAAACTTGAAATTGCAGAACTACTAACCATAGTTTGTAACCTATCACTTAAATCAGCTTCTATACCAAATGACTGGAGAATAGCTAATGTAATGCCAATTATTCAAAAAAGGCTCCAGAATTGATCCTGGCATTTACAGCCTAGCAAGCACGATACTCCAACTGAGGCTTAATCAGCACAGAGTAGAGTGAAAGAATTACTTCTCGTGTCTTGCTTACAACACTCCTGTTAATGCATCCCAGAATGCTGTTTGCTTTTTTTAAAAATTTTATTTTGCAATAGTGTCACACTGTTGACTCATATTGGAATAATTGTGGATAGTTCTCTGAAAACATCCACTCAATGTGCAGCAGCAGTCAAAAAAGCGAACAGAATGTTGGGAATAATTAAGAAAGAAATAGATAATAAGACAGAAATTATCATATTGTCGCTATATAAATCCATGATATGCCCACATCTGCATGTAGATGTGGTCACCCCATCTCAAAAAAGATATATTAGAATTGGAAGAGGCTCAGAAAATGACTACAAAAATGATTAGGGGAATAGAATGACTGCCATATGAGGAGAGATTAATAATATTGGGACTTTTCAGCTTGGAAAAGAGATTACCAAGGGATAATATGAGAGAGATAAATATAGATATAAAATCATGACTGGTGTGGAGAAAGTAAATAAGAAAGGGTTATTTACTCTCTCTCATAACACAGGAATTAGGGTGTCATCAAATGATATTAATAGGCAGCAGGTTTAAAACAAACAAAAAGAAGTATTTTTTCACACAACGCACAGTCATCCTGTGGAACTCCTTGCCACATTATGCTGTGAAGACCAAGACTGTAACAGACTTTTAAAAAGAGCTAGATACATTCATGGAGGATTGGTCCATCAGCGTCTATTAGCCAAAATGGGCAGGAATGGTGTCCCTAGCCTCTGTTTGACAGCAGCTGAGAATGGGCAACAGGGAATGGATCACCTGATGATTGCGTTTTCTGTCATTCTCTCTGGGGAACCTGGCATTGGCCACTGTCAGAAGACAGGACACTGGGCTAGATGGACCTTTGCTCTGACCCTGTATGGCCGTTCTTAAGCATCCTACCAGCTTAGGTCTTGGTTTTGGAGCTGCTCCATGAGTGGCCCTTCCCTGTTCCAAAGACACACATTGCATTCTTCACCTCTCTCCTCCCAAAGCAGGTGGCAGACTGTTTCATCTGGGATTGCAGACAAACACATGGCTCCTGCAAGTCTGGCTTTAACTTTTGTGAGTGTTAAACATGGAAATAGCAAGAAGCCAAACCACCCTCTCCAAAATACCCCCCAGCAAATGTGCTCTCTTTCCAGCTAAAGGCACAGTGAGGAGGAACCGATCCATTTTCCCTGTCCCTCTGCCATTGGAGGATGAGATGCGAGAATTCCCTGAGGTCTCTGCTGATTTTCTGTATTTCCACTGGTTGCTTCAGTCTGTCTTTATTTTGTTTCTCCCATACAAAAAGAGGAAAGTGACCTAGCAGGCTTTTCTGGAAGAAGAGCTCACAGATTTGCTTTGATCTCCCAGTGTCACTACAGTTAATTTCCATAGTGCAGTAACACAAAGAGTCCACATGACCCTAATGCATCTTTAGGAACTCTTCTGCAGGTCTTCACCAATTCCAGAAACAATGCTTCTGCTGAGCTTTTCTGGGAGCAGAGATGCAGAGAAGCACAGAATTTATGAACTGCCCAGCAGTTCGAGTTCAACGCTTTACACCCAGCAAGGAGCGACACTTCAGTTCACTTGCGACTCTGGCATAGAACATTGGGAGTCATGAGATGTGAGTGATGGTCTTGAGGGCACTGCCCTGCTCTCCAGCTTTGGAATTTAACTTCACCTTTCTGTGCTTTTGTATCCCCTCCCATCCTTCATTTGCCTTGTCTATTTGCTGTGCGTTTGTACATCACCCAGTGCAATGGGGCTCTGTCCTGTGCGTTTGTACAGCACCCAGTGCAATGGGGCTCTGTCCTGTGCGTTTGTACAGCACCCAGTGCAATGGGGGCATTTAGTGCTATGAATTCTGCTGAATACTAAGCAGGTTTTTGCAGAGCATTGTAAAGGTAAGTGCTATCATGTGATTGCTAAGATGGAGAAACTGAGGCCCTGAGAAGTGAGTGACCTCCCAAGGTCACACAGCCGATTCAGTGGCAGAGTCTGGAGTAGATACCAGGTCTGCTGATTGGACAATGCAGCCTCTTCACTACATTAGCCAAAGAATCTTCCCTGACCCTGCATCACAAGCTCAAACTGTGAGTTGTTTTCTAGGTACAAAAACATTACTCCTACTTGGATGACGATTATTTCCCTGCATTAAAGAAGCACCCAAAGGCCAAAAGAATCATCAGCTTTTTGCTGAAATCCTTTATTGATGTATTGCAGAGACAAGAAGGACCAAAAGTCTCCCAAGAGAGCCCACTGATATGAGATTTCTAGTCCCCTTATGCAGGTCAGGCCAGAGGTTAAAGTAAGGGGGGATGGGGAGCTCCTCTTCCTCTCCATGGTCTGGGTTAGTAGAGCCACTCCTGCTGTAGTGCCCTTCTTGGATAGGCAGTGCCCCTTCCTCGCTGGCTGGCATGTTGACTTTCTGTCCTTTGGAGCCTGGTACAGATCCACTAACTACAGAGGGTTCTGATAAGGTCTGGAGAAGCTCCCACATTTTGGGCCTTTCTCCAAATCAAACCCAATCGCCAAACCCAAGTGTGGGATGGAACACACTCCGCTGAACTGGTATCAAGCTGACAGTGGACCCAGCTGAGACTGTGTGTTGGCCGTCTCTGTTAGTTGCTGGCAGGAACTGCTCCACAAAAACATTTGGGTAGAAGAAGAAAAGCAGTTAGATTAAAACAAAATAAAATCCTTCGTGCAGGGGATCTCATATGATCCAGCCAATTGTGGAGCCCTTGTGCTATTGCTGTCTGCTCTCCAGCAAGCCAAGGGTTAATTTTGGTGTGGTTTTTGTCCTCATGATTCCAAATAGGGCAGCTACCAGCTGCTCAGAAATACCTTTGGCTCTTCAAATTTCAAGACCAATACCATCATCGGCCATCCAAGCCCTCCCCTTTGGCCACTGCAGATAATGGGATCTTTAAACTGCTCTGGGGAATAGGCTACCCACAGTTTGAGGATGTTTTAAACATTTTGTTCTTAACCCCAGTTGAGCCCATTTTGTAAAAAATATAAAATGAAATTGCCACGATCTTAAACCTTTTTGCTTGGAAATGTGTGGATTTTGGAGCACAAACGGTTTGATTATAAGTGAAAGATGGTTTTGAAATCTGAAATTAAATAGCTGGCATGTTTTCCCCTCCAACAGCGTTGGGCAGGGAACAGAAATGCCTCTGCCATTTCTTCATCCCTCTCCTTCTGAGCTGGGGAGAAGGAAGGGATTATAGAGCTCAACCCAAGCTAGCAACATCTGCAAGTGCAGGCTCTTAGCTAATTTACAGCAGCGGGCGAAGGCCAAACCATTGTTCCAATGCAGCCCAGTGTGAGTCAATGGACACAAGCTGAAACTGGCAGTCCAGAGACCTGCTTGTTGAGTGACTTGTTGAGTGACCTTGGGGGAGTCACTTAAGGCAAAATATTCAAAGCAGCCACTCGGTTTGGATGCCTTAATTTTCAGTGCTCAGAATAAGACTCTCGGGGCCCGCGTCAAAGAGGATTTGAGCACCCACAGACTGAGCGGGCGCTGTGGGTGAGCAGCGCTTCTGAAAACCAGGACCTAGGGATCTCAGGCAGGATGCTCAATATACCAGACAGGCTATCCGGCGTCAGCGCTGCTGAGTGTCGCAAGCGGACACTCTGAGATCTTTGCAAAAATGTCTCGTGGCTGTTATTACAATTATGAATCAGACGAGCTAGGAGATTGGCACCTAGCCTGGGGAGCTGCTCCTTGGGACTCCGGGCATGGTTCCTAATTAGCCCATCTCCTGTTGTGGTTTGCTGTGACTGGGGTTGTGTGCATGTTGCTAGTTCTGTCAAACCAGGCCAGATTAAGGAAAGGCTCTGTCAGGCTGGCAGTGCTATGGATGTCTGCCAAAAGTCAGGGGAATTCTCCCCCACCCCTGGAAGAAAAAATGGCTTTTTCAGGTTTTTGCTTTGCCTGCAAACCAGGCTCTCCTTCCATTCGGAAACACCCATGCAAAAGCATACCACTTGGGGGGATGCCACTGGACCTTCCATGATGCAGAGAACAAGGCTGCCCCAGCTCCAGATTTTGATGCCAAAATGGTTCCTGCAAACCTGGAAGCCTCAGGGGTTTCTGTCTATGGCAAGGCAGCCTGGCTCCCAGTGAGTAACCATAATGCAGTCTCCTCTGAGGGCAGAGCCCTCTTTTTTATATTTATATATATACTTTTGTGCTTTTTAATGAATTGGACCCTGTGTTTCATGCCAGGCATTTGGCCATTTGCCTTGCCTGGCTTTTACAAACCATTAGAGCTGGCTTTATTCTGCTTTCCTACAGTCCTGACATTGGAAAATGTGTATATTGAGAAAGGGCGAGGGAAGGGAAAGGAGAAAAGAAAGCAAAGCAAAGCAAAGAGTAAATTCATTTCCTCCAATCTTGTCTTACAGTGATATCAGGGACAGGAGAGTTTTGCAAACCTAACCCCTTAACCTCAGGTGCTGGGATTAAAGAGAGAGAGAGAGAGAGAGAGAGTGTATGTGTGTGTGTGTGTGTGTGGAGGGGGGGCTGTTTCCCTCCTTTTGATGGCGTAAATGAGGAAGCTGTGGACTTGCAGGGTACTGGAAAGACATATGTGCTTCATTATCTGGATTCCTTGTATTGTTTCAGCTTGTCATTGCTGGCTGGGAACATACAGCCTTGAGCTGTTCCCATTTTTAAAATGCACTTTTTCTGCCCCGGATTGTTGCCAAGTGGAGATTTAAGAACACTATTACTTTTATGGGGGCTATTAAGGGTTATTAGATCCCATTAGAGCAAACTATGCTCTTTTGTAACAAGGAAAAAAAAACGCTTTTCTAGATTTTTGAACAATCATATACACAGATTTAAACACGATGGCACGTTCCTATATACCCACACATGTTTGCATTATCTTAGTCCAATGGGGGCGTTCTTTGGTTGTTGTTTTTTAAAATGTTCTAATAGACTCCCTTAAAGATCATATTCTACTTGCATAACTTTAAAGCCAGTCCAAACTGTCCTTAAAAGCCAGGTGTGTTGGCTATTATGACATGATGGTCTAACTAGGGATGATGGGGGGAAGGGATCTGAAGTCCATATAAAGCAATCCCTTTTTATTGGATTCAGATGAGAGTCCCCTAACGCAAGTCATTGTGAGCCCAAGGAAATCTCCTACAAAGTCAATGGAAGCCTTTATACAGGAGTTGAATAAGGCCCAACATTACAGTAGGGAGATTGCTTCGTACTATAGGCAGAAGCTGCCAGTAATGATGGATGCAAACAATACCAGTTCCTGGCAGGCTCGGACTTCTTAAAGATAGGACAAACCATTTTGGATGAAAGTGTAGACCTGGCTCGCCCCCAAACCTTTGCCTTCGTTCAGCTCTAAACCTCACAACTTGCTCTATAACGAGCCAGACCAAAACCCCATATCTGGAGATGCCCCACATTTTGCAGGAATGCAGCTCCATGCCCCTCTGCTTTGCAGTTCAGACCCAGCCCTTCTCCAACCATTTTGCCCATTGCTTGTTTTCCTCACATTAAACTGAAAAGAAAAAAAAGAGAACAGAAAGAGGTGTCTCAACAGAGCAAAGAATTCTCCATTCTCCACTCTGAAAGCACTACCCCTACCCTGCTTCCTACATCCCCACCTCTGCCCTGACTCCTGCACTCCCCATCCCCTGCCCTGAACCCCCCCCCCCACACACACACAACCCCTGCCTTAGAGAGAGGGAAGCCCCTCCATCACCCCATCAGCACCATGCCCTGCAACCAGCATTTCCAATAGCCCAGCCCTAGGACAGGTCAGAGGTGTCCTGAGCTGTGATTTCTATGTTCTGTTTTAGGAACAATGGCATAGATCTTCCTGAAGAACATTGGGGGTTTTTTTCAGCATCACCATGGGGAGATGACTAAGGGCTGCCACAGGAGAGAGAAAAACAAACAGAAAAGAATTAAAGGGGCCAGAGATGTAGTTCTAAAGCAAAAGGTATAAATCAGTCAGCCCTTCCCCTCCCCGGGCTGTCTTGCCGCCAGCACATGCACTACATTCCCTTTTAGGATAAGACTTTGGAATGGATGGCAGAATGCACTAATGCTCCATCGTGTTACTGCCGCAGAGCATTGCTTGGCAAGATGATACACCCTCAGGAAAACCTTGGAGGAAGCGAGTTGCACACTGTTGCTGGGTAGGAGGGTAGGAGGTGTCCTGGCCTGGGGAAGCTGTTTTGTGGGGAAGCATCCTTAAAATGGAGAGATTAATGAGTTCCCAGAGCATAAAACAAACCCAGAATTAGAGGTAATTGTTCAATATATATATATTCCTCGAGCAAGCTACCTGCAGGGGGTTTGTGTAGGAAGGAATCCAGTTCCTTGATTTCCCCTCCCTTTGAAAGGCTGACTTAATAAAGCAATTAGCCACATGAAAAGGCAAAGAGCAGAATTCTTATGTATGTTGTTTGCTTTTCTTTTCTTGGAGACATGTGCCAAAGAAGGCAGTTGGAAGAGCAGGGTGGCTTTGCCTGGCTTTCATATCTGTGCTTGCTTAGCTCAGTAATTTTTTTTTTTTTTAGTTGAACTCTGAAATTATTGGGCCTTAGCAAGGGAAAATAGTGCCTTTTTCCAATGGAGTTAGCTTGGTCAACTGAATGCAGCTGAAAAGTAGTGTAGACGTAGATGAACACCTTTTGCTCAATTTTAGCAGGTGGAGTTAGAGCCAGGGTAGCTGGTTTGAGCTAGCTTGATAGAATAAAACAAGACTGAAGTGCGCGCTGAAGGCTTGTCTTCACTTACCTTGAGATCAGTGTTCTAGAGATTGATCTCCCGGGGTTTGATTTAGCAGGTCTAGTAAAGACCCATTAAATTGACCCCTGATGGCACCCTGTTGACCCTGGTACTCCACTGGGTCATGAGAAGTAAGGAAAATCAATGGGAAAGTTTCTCTTGTCAACCTCCCATAGTGGGGATGCCACAGACATTTGACCTAAGGTACATGCTATGCTATTCTTGTAGCTGTAGTTGTGTATCTTGGGTGGACTTTGTCCCATAATGTAGACCTAGCCTGAGAAGAAAATAGGCATGAATGAGTAAGCTTCTTCCACACTCTCCAGCCCTGACATTGAGGAACCACTGAGAGGGAAGTCCAGTCTCTGTGGGCCATTCAGCTTTGGCCTTTCTATCAGAGTGTCCAAACACCATCATATTGACGGACTGATTATATTAGCGGTGTCAGTTCTGCTTGAATCCCAGTTCCAGGCCTAATCCTGCAGTTCCCCCAAACCCACTTAATGCAGTGGGATAAGCCTTGAGTTCATTGCTGGTTTTAATTGTGAAGTTCCCTTGTGAAAACTGACAAAATGGCTCTTGGAAACATCAGGATTTTGCAGATTAATGACATACAGCAAACTGTATAATGCTGTATTTAAAAAGAACTAGAAAGCTGGCTGCTTGGACAGTAATTCTTTGCTTTCTTTTGGAAGAGAAACGTTTAGTTTTGAAGGAGCCTCTTTTTTTTGGGTGAAGCTCCCAAATATCTCCTGTCTCAAGCATGTCGCTTTCTGATGTTCTCACACTGACTGCCTGGAGATTGTCTATCTTCGGCCTTCCAGCTCTACATTACATAAGGTCTCTCAGTTTCCAGTGAGACTGTTATGCAAACCTGATTGCTATAACTGGTTCAGCTTTATATCTTTATTACTGAAGCACTGGCAGTCATGTATCCCTAAAGAAATAATTGCTCTTATTAAACTGGCTGAGTCATGACCTGAAGTAGGTGTAACCCACCGATCTTTGAATGTTATGTGTCTCCTCCTGCACCTTGGTCCACAGAGGACAGAAGTCAGGTACTGCTCTTTGCTTGACAGCTTTACTCTTTAGCTCAAACTAGAGAGACTCATGCTTTCAGCTTTGGAAGTAGGAACGGGGCATGGAAGTTTCAGAAAAGGAGAGCAGAACTCAGAACTAGCAAAGGCAATAGGAGACAGCAAGCAGAGATGTGGGCAGGGCAGAGTTCTGCAGGATATTGAGTATGATGAGGAGAAACTTGATCTTGATATTGACTAGCAAGGGGAAGCCAATTAAGGATTTGCCTTCATTACCTCCTGGATAAATGGGGCAGCAACTGATCCAAAGGAGGTTTATTTATTGAATTTGGTATAGACGTGATAAATCGACTGCCGATTACTCTCCCTTCAACTCTGGTTCTCCACCAAAATGAGAACTGCAAAAGGAGTGGATGGGAGAGTGTCTCCTGTTGATGCACTGCAGTGAAGACACTGAAACAAGTAGACCTAAGTGCATTGACTTCAGCGACGCTATTCAGGTCGTTGAAGTTGTTGTAACTTCGACTGATCTCCCCCCATACTGTAGACATGCCCCAAGAGAGACAAATAGGGGAGTGACATGAGCTGGACTTGTGAGTAGGAAAGAAGGAATGACTGACACGTGGGACATGACAAAGGAGGTGGAAGAGAGACATGAGACTTGGGAAAGGGTGAGGCAGAGGGAGGCAATGAATAATTTCTTTATTTGTAATGTGGTAACATCTAGAAGCCAGGACCCCATTGTCCAGGGTGCTTACGTGACCACATGGCGAGCATGAAAAACTGGGAAAAAAGGAGTTTCTGGCAGAGCTCCTAATAGTGGCACGGTTCCAATAATACCAGGGGAACTGTACATATGTCTGTTATCTCTTCTCTTATACTTAGATTGTAAATTCCTTGAGGCAGGGGCCATTTTAAAATCTATATTTGCTCAGTGCCTGGCACAGTGAAGTCCTGGCCTATCTCTATGGTCTACATAAGAACATAGGCATATGCCTATGTCTTCATAAGAACGGCCATACTGGGTCAGACCAAAGGTCCATCTAGCCCAGTATCCTGTCTGCTGACAGTGGCCAATACCAGATGCCCCAGAGGGAGGGAACACAACAGGTGATCCTCACATGATCCCTCTCCTATCATCCATTTCCAGACAGAGGCTAGGAACACCATTCCTACCCATCCTGGCCAATAGCCATTGATGGACCTAACCTCCAGGAATCTATCTAGCTCTTTTTTGAACCCTGTTAAAGTCCTAGTCTTCACCACATCCTCTGGCAAGGAGTTCCACAGGTTGACTGTGCACTGAGTAAAGAAAAATTTCCTCTTGTTTGTTTTAAACCTGCTGCCTATTAATTTCATTTGGTGACCCCTAGTTCTTATATTGTGCGAATAAGTATATAACTTTTCCTCATTCATTTTTTCCACACCAGTTATGATTTAGGAAAAACTTCCTAACTGTCAGGGTGGTTAAACACTGAAATAAGTTGCCTAGGGTGATTGTGGAATCTCCATCTCCGGACATATTTAAGAGCAGGTTATATAAACATCTATCAAGGATGGTCTAGATGGTACTGGGTCCTGCCATGAGGGCAGGGGACTGGACTCGATGACCCCTCAAGGTCCCTTACAGTTCTAGTGTCCTATAACTTCTATGACTTGAAATTTTATAGACCTCTATCATATCCCCCCTTATTCTCCTCTTTTCTAAGCTGAAAAGTCCAAGTCTTTTTAATCTCTCTTCATGGTTCCTCGGCCCAGAGCAATACAAGTTAACAATAATAATAATAATTACATCACAGTGAGACGGCCCTACCCCCCAAAAGCTTACAATCTAAAACTATAGATGAATGCAGCAAACTAATGATGAGAGGTCAAAGAGACCCTGAGATGTCTCTAAAGCAGCAGACACCACTAATGCAAAATACTCCACAAGTTCCCAAAATGGTGTACAAAAGGGTTTAAAATCTCCAGTTCTACATGTTGGAAAAAATCCCCACTGCTGGCCAGTGTGTGAGCTGAGAGGAATAACAGCTGGGCAAGTCAGTGCACCCAGGAGCTGTAGCTGCTTTCACCCTGGAATGGAGCAAATGCCGGGAACCTCTCCCAGTGTTAATTGTGGTGGGTTTTTGTTCCAGGAATGGGAGGGGAATGGAAAACTGCACTGAGAAAAACCAACAAGGGCCTGAAATTCAAAGCTGAGGAAATTCGCAATGGGAAATCTAGTTGAGACAGCTGTGCTGAGGGTGACCTAACTCAGGGCTGACCGATCAACTTCCATTATGTAATATTTTGCTTTGATGGGCCATAAAAATGAATTTTTGGTCCAGTCCTTGCTCCTGACACCTGCTAAATCTGCGTCTTTCAAGGTGGAGCTGTCAAAGGCAGTGCGGCGTCGGATACTATACAAACACATGTGGATTTAATTGTTGAGAACCAAGCAGATCCTGCACAGAAGCTGTATTTACGGAGGCCCTGACCGATTTTTCAGGATGTGTTTCTATGCATGTGCTACGACAGTGTTAGAAAATGCAGCCGAATCATAGATGATCACCAGTTAATGCCAATTATGCCTAAAGCAATGGCTCTCAGCCTTTCCAGACTACTGCACCCCTTTCAGGAGTCTGATTTGTTTTGGTCACCCCCAAGTTACACCTTGCTTAAAAACTACTCGCTTACAAAATCAGACATGAGAATACAAGTGTCACAGCACATTATTACTGAAAAATTGCCAGTGTCCTCATTTTTATCATATAATTATAAACTAAATAAATTGGAATGTCAATATTGTACTTATATTTCAGTATATGGTACACAGCGCTGTCATTGTCTGTGTGAAATTTTAGTGTGTACCGATTATCCTAGTGCTTATTATGTAGTCTATTGTAAAACTAGGCAAATATCTAGTTGAGTTGATGTACCCTCTGGAAGATGTCTATGTATCTTCCAGGGGTACTGGTCTAAAGCACTATAAAGGCTCACTTCTGACTCTGACTGTATCCTTCCACTCCCCAGAGTCATAGAAAATACCCCCTTTTAGATCAAAGCAGGAGGTGAGAAAAGGTTTCAGTCAGACAGTTTATTTTATTAAGAAGACCCCAGGACAGAGCTTTGCAAATTTCATGCAGTGCACATACTGCCCACAGTACTCACACCAACCTGACCGACTGGGGCCTGGACAGTCCAGCTGCAAGGGCCCAGAATAAGGCATGCATAGGCAAACTCTGTGCTGCACCTCCACTGAGCTGCCTGGACTTAGGGCCAGCAGGGGCCTGCTGTGATCTCTAGTGTAATTTAGAGCAGCCCCGAGGGCCACTTTAATGTATGGCAGCCTTTCTCAGTTCCCTGTGGGTTGTGCTATGCCTGGGATCAAGGGAGAATCTTTATAATGCTCATAGCTATGGACACATCATTCTTACCCCTGACATGGCCCTTCCCAGGATCCTGGAACAACTGGTATGCCGGGAGCTCCAAGAAGGGCAGCAGAAAGAAGGGCATGTCTGGCAACTCTACGACATTCTCCTCTGATTCTTTATTGGCCCTGTATGTCTCTGAGACAATGTACAGGGGCTGGTATGAGAGCCAGACATTGCTCCTCTACATATAAAGGCCTGGGTGAAATGATGTGCCCTCTAGGAAGGAATGAAGCAGCCGGTCTGAAACCTGAACCCTACAGAGCAAATCTGGGGAAAGGCCTTCTCCAGTTTAAACTCCAGGGAGGGTTTTGAGGCGAAGGATCACAGTAGGTTTTTAAGAAAGGAGGTGGGGCAGCAGCCATAGGGGCACAATGCCAGGGTCACCCCCAGCACTCCAGAAAAGAGCCTCACTGCTTCTCACGGGGGGACATCACGCCAGGAACATCTTGTTCTCATAGCTGAACTCCAAAGGGCAGCGCAGGCCATTCGGCCAGTGCATTCAACCACCCATGTTCGTCTCTGAAGTGGTTGGTCAAAGGCAGGTCTGGCTTTGGGATTTTTTGCCTTGGGGGATCCAAACCCCTCAATTCTTGCTTCCCACCAAGCCAATCGCTTTAAATCCTCCTCCCTACCCAGATAACTCCCTGTAATCCACCTGCCCCCCCCACACCAAGTCCGTCACCTTTCTCCCCCCTCTTCCTCTCATTTCCAGTGCCTGAGAGAACAATTAGATTCCACCCATTTATCTCCTATCCCCTTACCCCCATGGTAATGGTGGGAGCATCCCAGGGATTTGCAATCCGTCCCCTCCAAACTGGGTTTCAAGGTCCAATACCTGTCTCTAGTGGTCTGTCCAGACCACACTACATGCTGCTTGGTGTGGTCTGACTGGCAATGCTACATTCTTGTATTATCCATTATTTCCCCCCCCTCTCCTGACAAAGGTCAGTTGTTTTGTACTTTAGCCTTTTAATGAAATGAAAAACAACTGGTAGTAAGGAGAACGGCCGGCTGCGACCAGTTTCCAGCGGAGGTCTTGGAGAGCAGATCTTTGGAAAGGGAAGAGAGAACAAATAAAGGCATTCGGCTTGGGCAAGTAAATATTCTGCCATTGATGCCCAGAAGGGATCAGCTTGTTTTAAATAAACTCACAAAGCTCCCTGAAATAAAACACAATGTTTTAAAACGGCAGAGATTAATTTTCTGACTTCAAAGTGGTATTAATGCAGGGTTTCACTACGGTTTCCTGTGCAAGTAGTTTCCCCCCGAGCTATGATTTCAAGAATCCGCCTTGTTTTAAAGCTGGCATTTGCTGCAGCTGCAGACCTGGAGTATTTTCTATCCCCTCTGAGTGCTGGAACGCTATCCAACAATTAAACCACAACCCTGAAACAATCAAACATCTGTTTGGAAACAGGCTGCTCCGTGACTGACATCCTCCTGCCAGTGCAAATGCTGGTGCTGAGTGATTCCTGTCCTCTGTGTGTGGGTTTACATGTGTAACTGTGCGCATATGCACATGTGCATGCTGGGTGCATGTTTGTTGATCTGTGGGTATATATTGTCTATGCAAGCATGTTTTTCGATGTGTGTTTCTGGGAGTGTATGCTTGGAAGCATGTTTGTTGATGTGTCAATCTGGACTGGATGTATGTTTCGAGGTTCATTTGTGGACGTGGTTTTAAGTGTCCAGATTGTGTGTGCACATGTGCGTGCATGTGTTGGGTTAGCTTCATTTGGGGAAGAGATGGTGTTTATGGAGGTGTATGTGTCTAGACTATCATGCTGTGTATTTTGTGACATGTTGGTGTGCGGATATGTCTGTATAGTTTGTGACAGGGTATATGAGCTGTGTTTGTGTGTGGCGTCAGATTGTATGTTTCTGGAAGACTGTGTATTGGTGTGTTGGGAAGATGTCGTTTTTGTTTAGGCAGCATGCATGTTTGGATGTGTTTTGGAGGTGTGTGAGAGTTGGTGTTTCCGGGGGCGTGGGCTTGTACCTGTCAGTGGCTGGCTGGGTGTATTTCCTGATATGTGGGCAATGCAAGCACATGCAGGCTGTGGGTGTTGAAGCCCGTAGGCTGTTTTACCTCTCTGATGGATATTGCATTTTGCAGTCATCATCCAGTTCTGTTTGTGATCCAATTTGTTCTCAGGACCAGGGGCCTTACTCACTGTGGGTTTCAGGAACAGATAGCATACTGCTGGCAGCTAAGAACAAGGGCCAGGCTCGTCCCTAGCGTAACCCCTATCTCTCTAAATCTTATGGAGAAACTGCTTTGCAGAAGCATGAGTGTGAGGGTGGGGATTTGGGCGAGGTGAGGCGGGCCAGGGAGCTCTGCCCACAGTAGGAGAGCACTTCTGACTTGCTCCAGTACCTGGAACTAGCTCTGTCCTGACAGAGCTTAAAGTCCAGCCCAGCTGTAGCCAGTGGCGGTGCTCCTCTCCCCCACTGCAGACTGGGATGGGCTGTTAACTCTGGAGCTATATTCCTACTTAGAACAAGACAACCTGCCTGGCCACAGCACCGTGACAGAACCTGCCCATCGGTCTCTTTGAGTTTTGTCAGCCCCAAAGCAAAGCTTTTCAGCTGGCATTTCTCAATGAGCCTATGGGAGTTAGGCACCCAAATCCCAATCCAGAGGATCTAGGTGCATTATTTCCCCCTTTAGGCTCTTTTTACAATGCCAGTCTTAAGCATTTCTTCCTTGGCTCGGAGGCAGAGAATGGGTTATGCTTTGGCAGTGTTTGAGTCACTGACTATTTGGATGTGGCAGAGGTGTAACCGTTGTGGGACAGAACATGCCTCTCCTCTCTCCTGGCACCGCCGAGGAAGAGACGGTAGGACTCGTGTATTGGCCCATGCTATCCCTCCCATGTTTGTTGTGTATGCACTGGGAACCAGAAGCCTTCTCTGGTGGCTGTGAGGCTCTGCTCAGAGACTTCCACCTTCCTGACAGGTAAGGAGTGAGGAGCTGAATTCAGCGCAACCTTGGAAAATCACTTGTTCTTGTAGTTATTCCCAGTGTGCCTGTCCATGGGCCTCATCAGGGGTGCCTGTGATTTGCAGTCTGCCAGGTATGGAGTGGCTGCACTTTATGAGGTATGTGACAATGAGCTGACCAACACCTGATAGGCTACACTCACAGTGACACTTTTGATTGGCTGAGTTGGAACTGCTGCTAGTACTAACATCCAGCATTCCCTATAAGCTGAGTGCTTGGGTGATCACCCAGGAGAGATTCGGGTGCTGCCCAGCTGATTAGCTGGGTGCCCACAACTGCCCAAAGCCAGTAGCATGTGTTTATCTTGGTGGTGCACATCTGCACTTGCCTTGGTGCACATAACAAAATTTCATCCACACAGGGATGGAAAAAATTTGAAGGAACACTGCTGAAGTCCAGTCCAAAGAGCAAAAGGGGGGATCTTTCCCAGCAAGAGTCCACCATTCTAGAACTATCTTCTCCCTTCCACTGACCACATCCTTAGCATCCTTCAGTGCAAAGCTCAGGAAAAGCTGAGTCTCCCTTTAATTGGGGCTCCATTTCATGCTGCAGGTTGCGTGTGTGCAGCGGGGTGTGGTGGATAATGAAAGACATATTGTTTCTTTTGCTCAGCTCCTGTTTGGGTTAGAGACCATGGCACACTGCCTTGTATTTATAATTGTGCTTTATGTACATTTTGTGAAGGCATTGAGAGGCCCGTGGGTGCCAATCAATTAAAAACTGCCACTGCTGCTAATAACATTAATTAAGCTCGCCCTGGGCTCATAATAACCCTGGCAGATTTGTAGAACCTTTGAAGGAACCAGAAAGTCTCCTCTCTCAGCAGGTTTATTTCAATGCTGCTCATCCTATTTGCTCCTCTCCAGCTTTACCCTCTGCCTTGCAGGCACTGGTGAAAACTGCTCCTAGAGCTGTTCTGGTTCCCAATCCATTTTCCTGAACGCCAATTACCTGGAACTACAGTGATCCACCCTGGTCATTGTAATATGTGAGCATCTCACAATAACTATCGGGTGCAGGAATTTCTGGGTGAGTGTGCTTTTTTTGTAAATATGGACTGCAAAGGTGTGAATGCACCTCTCTATGGTCCCCCCAAAAGAGCAGGGAAATCAGCCCCAGCCTTTTCCCAGCTGGCCAGAGCATGGGGGAGGGAGGCTCGGGCAGTGTGCCACTCCTGCCTTCCCCTGGCCAGCGGGGATGCTTACTTGGGAAATTGGGGGAAGGGGGCTTTCGCACCCTTTGCACACACACCCCATGTACAGGTCTGGGGTTTATCCTCCCAACATGTCTGTGAAGTTGGGAAGGATTATCCCCACTTTGCTGGTGGGAAATTGAGGCACAGAGCAAGAGAAGTGATATGCCCCAGTTCACAGAAGGCATCTGTGGCAGACACAAGAACAGACACCTCCTCCCCCCAGTCTCCAGAATCACTATCCAGTGTCCTATGTGCTAGACCAGTGTTTCTCAACCTTTTTGATACCAGAGACTGGCTTGCTGCCTTCCTAAACTATGTCAGGGAGATTTCAGGGACCGGTGTCAGTCTGCAGTCCGGCTGTTGGGAAACAATTAATCCCTTTTCATCGACACCACAGCCACATCATGGTCTATGCACATCCACCCGCTACATGCTCCTGCCGTGTACAAAAACCTGCACAGGAGGCACTTTCCCAGTTTCCACACCTGGAATTCCTTCTGAATTGTCTTGTTTTGCTACAGAACTGGAATGCTACTTCACCTCCTAAACCCATGCATGGCCTGAGAGGTGCCCAGAGGTTGGGCAGGGTAATGGAGTGAAACAGCTGCTTGCTCTGTCTCCCGCACACTGCAGGTTTGACCTCCAATGCGCTACCTTCAGTTCTCCATACCAAAAGGGTGCATGTGGCCCCTTGTAGATAATATGAGCTGTTCTTTTGCTAGACAACTTTTGGCTCATTATACATGCAAACAAGGAGGAAGTTGGGAGAACTGTGACCACAGCTTGCAAGCAGCTGAAGGGGGCAAAGACTAAAGAAGGGGAGGAATTGCTTATGAAGATACATGAGGCGGCCACTAGAAGCAAATGGATGAAACAGAGCCATTGGAAAACTAACCTGAATACTGGGCAAAGTGCTATCTGTGGGACACTGGAATAATTTCCTAGTTGACATGGAGAAGCCCTGACACTTGGCTCACTAGGCGCAAATTGCCAAAGGGTAGAAAACTCGTGTCCATACACGTGAGTTGTCCTTGCAAAAGAGGACCCAGCATTCAGAACACAGTTCCCAGGGCCAAGGAAAAGTACCTCCAAAAGGCAAGTTAAGGTATATGCTCAACCGGGCACTTGCACACAGCCCCAGCCACTATTTCTCACTGTTAGTGCTCGGAGTATATCCCATAGGGACCTTCATACTGTAAGGCTGAGAGGGGGATTGTGCTGGGGGAAGGGCACGTGTGGTAGAGCAGCTGGAGGCGTCATATTCTTTACATGGCGAGGAAGATGCAGAAAGTGGCCGATCAGATCTGCATTTGGAGCGGGATTTGCCATGCAGGGTCCTGTCTAAGCTGACAGCAGCAGAGCCCTACCTCCTGTTATTCTCCTCCGGGGGAGGGGGGGGCATCAAATCCCGACATCTGCTGTTCCAGTGCGCAGCTGTGCGAGGGTCCGGGCGAGAACCATCCCGCTTGTCCAGCTGCCCTTCCATTCACTGTCACTCGGCAAGTAGCTATTTCACAGTCCTTCCTGGAGACAATGGGACCTTTCAGGGATGAAATCAGATCCCTGACTCTGATAGTGAGGCAGCTGTGGGACACAAGCAGGCTTTTCCTTGCTGACTCTTCCTTGTCTCACAAGGGTCAGATTCAAAGGGCTGCACTGAAACATCCTCAGCCCTCCCCCCCCCAAAGGTCAGTGCTGCAGGTTGGTTCTAGCGGGGGGGGGGGGGGGACATTTGGTACCCGATGGATGGATGGATGGATAATGAGTGTGAATGGCAATAGATTAGATTAGATATTTTGAAGGAGGAACCAAATGGAAGAGATTTGCAAAGAGCACAATTGCATCAAAATAATCCCTTCCATTTTTAGTGCTCTGTTAATCCCGAAGGCAGGCACAGTGCTTTACAAGCTATATATAGAGGGTTTCTCTCATCACTGAAGTGCAGCCACCTCTGGAGTGGAAGGCAGCAGCTGCTTAATAGCCCTCAATAACACTATAAAGCAGTTTGGCACAAGCTCCCTACAGCACGCTCACAATCCCAGTGGACATTGGGTTCATTGCTGTCTGAAAAGGAAGAGTGCCACCTACTGAGTGACCACCCTTTTCCAAAGTATTTCCCACAGGTTTCCCACCCAGGTCCTGATCAAGCCTCATCCTGCTTAGCTTGCTAACAACCCAAATGTCAGGCCATTTGCAGTGTTGAGGAGGAAACAGGCAGGTGGAGGAAACAGGCAGGTACAGCATAGAAAGTACTGATGGTGGCAGGGTTTTTTTTCTGGGAGGCACCTATGGCTCAGTCGGACTGTGGGCCAGTCAAGAGCTCTTTCTTTTCAATATTGCCAAGAACTCATGGAATAGTCCACAAAATGGAACAAACATACATGCTGGTACACACAGCTTTACAGCTGGCATCATGCTTTAGAGAGAGAGCAAGCAGAGAGACAAGGTCTGAATTCACTGCAACTTGGGCTGGGTTCTCATCTGTATCATGGGACCAAACTAAGTCCAAATGTCCCTAGAATGAGGGGGGAGTTTGGACCCCGAGGAGAATCTGAACAGCTAAAGGACTCTTTTCCAAGCCTTTAATCTTTAACCTGTTCTGGATCCCCCTGCCCTCAGCAATGGGACAGTATGGTGCCTATGTAGCATCACACAAGTCCTTTCGATGAACATTCCCATCTGCTATCTTGTCATGTGTTCCAACCCTCCAGCATTCCTTCACCTGAGGCGAATTCCCACTGTCTTCCATGTTACACTCTGCCCTTCATTTCTCTTCTCCACTTACATTCCTCTTCTCTCCTTCCCTCCATTTGTTTCCTCCTTTTGTCCTCTGTTCAACTGTCCCCATCCGAACGAAACCCCACTCAAAACAAAACAGAAAGCCAGCCAAAATGAGCCAAAATATTCCTGGCACCAACCTGTTCTCTGCAAACCACCCATAGGCCATTCTGCTTGTATGTTATATCCCATTCCCTTTATTCTCCAGGACAGGGACTGTCTCTCACTCTGTGTTTGTACAGGGCTTAGCAGAACAGGGCCCCAATGTGAGTTGGGATCATCAGGTGCTACCTTAAACAAATAAACAATATGATTAATAAAAATGATAATTTTGTAATTAGCACGGAGCTCAGGCTCAAGAGCTGGGAAGAAGGCATCTTGCAGGCTGCAAATGCAATTTCCGAAGTTTATGTGGGTGCAGTTACAAGAAGGAAACTCCTCCTCAATCTGCCTATGCAAAGTTAAGAGCCACCCCCAAAAAATCATGACAGTAATTAATCTATAAAAGCCGTACCACCCCTTACCCTTATAATACTTCCATACACAAAAAAGCAAAATTTCACTTTCAGTGAGAAATGTCCTTCATTTCCGACTAAAGGAAATTATAAGAAAGAACAAAGTTTCCAAGAAAGAACATGGCATTTGCATCTTCTCTGTCTGTAGCAACTCTCAGAACATCACAAATTGCTAAGCTCTGCCCAGAATTTTAAAGATGTGTATGCAGAAAACAAAAGGCATGACAATTCCACAGTCACAATGCTAACACATCTTCGAGGCTCGTGTTCCATCTTTAATTTTGGCTTTATTCCGCTTATATAGAGAGGGCAGAAAGTCTTCAGTTAATGCCTGTAGCACGTTTATGAGCTGCTTGGTAAGGAGCATGCATCTCACAGTATAGTGATGAACAAATAATAGGAATTTCAAACATGTGACATGACAGATGCTTTCCTTATATGACACTTTTAAAGGTCTTGGATGCACTTCAGAGCAGCAGTAGATATGTTCTCCTTGTTTAGAATATTAGCCTGCCTATAACTAGTAGGTCATATTTCAAAGCTTATCCAGTGTAATGACAACCCTGAGCTGCGTTTACTCATTCTGGCTTCCTGTCTTCTACCACATCAAGTCCCAGATCCTCACCCTCATCTTCAAGGCCTCTTATCTCTGCCCTGTCCCAGTCCTGCCTCCTAACTCCTCTCTTTGGGCCCAAAACTGAGTAACTCCACTCATTCCTCCGCTTGAGGGAAAACAAAAGGTCACACCCTGCATGTACTTACCGTTGTGAGTAACTTTACTCCAGTGAGCAGATATGTTGATGCAACATTTCTATTGGCTACTCACAATGGTAAGTACATGCAGAGCGTGGCTTTTTGTTTTCCCCCAAGTCTCTATTTCATTTTTTCCTTTGGGGTTGATTTTATGCTTAAAACAGATGATGATTTCCAGCTCCTTTTCCCTCCTGAAAACCCATCTCTTTTATGTTATGTCACCGTCTACTTTTGTGGCTATTCCACAGAAGAGGATAATTAGGATACGTCTAGACTGCAGGGCTATTTTGGGATCCCGAAATAGCTACCCCGCATCCAAGGAACGTGTCTGCTATTTTGAAATAATTTTCAAAATAACAGACACGCTATTTCGGCATCCCTGTAAACCTCATTCCACAAGGAATAAGGGATGTCTCGAAATAGTGCTTTATTTCAAAATAAAATCGAAATAAGATACGCAATTTGCGTTGCACAAATTGCGTATCTTATTTCGATTTCAGAGTGCAGTCTAGATATATCCTAAGAGTCTACAACTGGTAGTAGTTTGGAGGGTTATTCCTTTAGCTCATGAGGGAGGTTCATGCTTTTAGCACTAAAGCTCCGGGTTTCAAACGCCATTGATGACGCAAGCGAGGGGCCCTTATGCAGGGTCCCATCACTGATTTCCATCATGCCAATGTTGCCTTCTGACCATTACATATTTGAACTCGTATTCCACATATCAAATTTCTACTGCAGAATTAGATTACAGATGGAAGGGGCGGTGTCATTGGAGAGTATGCAAAGTGCCGTGAAGACACCTCTGGGACCCTATAAATATTCATCAGTGCTCAACAATTAATAATAATAATTAAGGGATTTATAATAATACATTCATGTGAGTATTTTGACATCCTCTCTTCTTCTCCTTCAGAACTTGATTAGCAATTTAATGGCTGGGATTTATTTATTTATTTATTGATGAGTGAAGGGACCACAGATACTTTTTAAACAGGTGAACTCTTTCCATAGCCAAGATAAGAAAAAAAAACTTTGAACCTGAGATATTATTATCTAGGAAGAACGTAATTATGAGCAGGTTAACTTTAATCCGTGGGTTTCCCCTTAATCCCAAAGGGTCAAGGCCCTTATATGGGAAGGTATTTAAGCATATGCTTCAGTTCCTTCTGGTTCAGGATACCATTTCAACACGTGCTTCATGTTCAAACACACAAAGCACATGCTTAAGAGTTAATCACATGCTTAAATGTTAAAGGAAGGATGTTTTACTGAATTGCAGCCTATGTCCTCTGTGTAACAAGCTTTAGAGGTCTCCTTATTCTGCCACAGGCACAGTGCTCTGTTCTAACCCTGCCTCACTCTGCAACCTTTATGTTCCTTATCTATGATCACCTGCCTCCCAGTTAACACGCCCCTTGCTAGGGTACATGATGCCGATGTTCACACAGTCCTGGCGACATGACTCCTGGCAAGTGCTGTGACTAGCACATGTGAACTTCCATCACTGCTGGAAAACTGGCGCAGACGTATCCCAACCGAGTGGCACATGTTGGGCTCAGTTGGAGGTTGAGGCAATGGAAATCGAAGCCCATTTCATGGACCTGAGGAGATGTGGGCTCCTGTTGGGATATTCATCATAGCTATAACTCAAAAAGGCCCCGTCCAAAACCACTGAAGCCAATGGAAGGCCTCCTATGGATTTCAATGGACTTTGGATCAGGGCTAATGTGCCTCGGGATCCCTTGGGCATGAGAGCTGCTAGAGAAAGCCAACTTACAGCCCTCACAGATTGTTTCAAAGTGCCTTTGGATACAAAGGAAACAGCTCAGATTGTGTCTGATTAGAGACACTACATCTCTAAGAAAGAAGCTTTCTGGAAATCCAAAGCCAATGCACGAGTGTGTAATAAACTGGGACCCTCTGGGAGGCAGGGTTTGGCCAATAGGATTCTCTTTTATTATCATTGTTAAATAAATCACGGTGTGAAGGCAGTGTTGCTGGGGAGCACAGCGATTGAAGCTGCAGCTTATTTCTTCCATCCGGGCTCTGAGCTGGCACGTGGACTGGGCTCTGTCCATCCAGAGGCCCCACTCCCAATGCTCTCATTTTGTAGGAATCCGTTGGTGCATCTCCTGTTGCTAGCAGAGTTGGCTGACATCTTCAGACCTCTCCAGCGATGAGATGATGCTGGATGATGCTGAAGTCTGACTGCTGTCTGCAGGCCTGCTCACCACTCCCCACCCCTATACTTCCCCAGCAATTGTCTGGAGACTGGGAGGGGGCGACATTTATCTGCAGATAAGGCAATCTAATTTAGCAATCTCCTCCCTTTCAATCTGATGGGGCTAGGGATTTTCCTCTGACTTTGGTTTCGAGAAGGGGTGAGCCGTTTTGGCTGTAACTCTGTTGGATTTCAATGCTGGGTGCCTAGAACGCATACCACACTGTTGCTGCAGACCCTGCAGAGGGATTTTCATTCCATTGTTAGTGCATCATTGACGGGACGTGGCGATTCCAGGCCACATATGCTGCTTGTCTGGTCCTCCCTGTCATAGGTGTAGAATCTGTAACAAAGGGTGGGTGGGTTGGGGACAGTGTATGGAGGCTACTGGAGAGCTGGTGAAGGGATTTTACAGACATCCTGCTGCATGCGCCTCTCTCTTGCAATTCATCCCACTCTCCATTGTTCCGGGGCCTACGCCCGACTGTGTGCACTCTAGAGCAGTGTTTCTGAAAGTGCTCCGTGAAACCACTTTGAGAAACACATTAACTGGCTGGCCTGGTTTGTTTATTTACTGACACTGCGGCCACAGAGCCTCAAGGCTCCCACTGGCTCCATTTCATCCTTTGTGGCCAAGGGGAGGCATGGAAAGTGGCGTGGGCCGGGCTACCGCTTCCCGCTGCTCCGCTTGGCTGCAAAAAGCAAAACGGAGCCAATGGGAGCCGCAAGGCTCCGTGGCCGCAGTGCCAGTAAATAAACAAACCGGGGTGGCCAGCTAATGTGTTTCTCAAAGTGGTTTCACGGAGCACTTTCAGAAACACTGCTCTAGAGCGTCTCTAAGCTGCTAGCTGCAGTTGTGAGCAATGGTACACCTAGGTCCATTGCAAAGGACTTGTAGTGACCAGGCCTGTCACCGTCTTCAGGGGTATTTTCCTCTAGCCCAAGCTGCATCTGCATTGTCTATAGCTCTGGCTGCTTTCGCGCATAGCCCTGCCTTCTCCTTGCAGGCCACATCTACACAGCAGGGCTAATGTCAAATTAAGCGACGCAACTTTGGCTATGTCAACTGTGTAGCTTTGAAAGAGCTTAATTTGGCTTTTGGCACTGTCTACACAGCAGGGAGTCCGAGAAAGAGCACTCTTTCTCCTACTTCCCTCACTCCTTGTACAATGAGAATTACAGGAGTCGGAGTAAGAAATCCTCCAGCTCGACATTATGTCAGAATAACTCCTTGTTGTGTAGACGAGGACTATGTTATTTCGAAATGATGTCAGTTCTGAAATAACGCTGCTGTGTAGACATAGCCTCACAGAGCATAGGCTCTTTGGAGCACTGCAACACAAGAGAGCGGAACTCCCTTTCACAGCAATCCTCCCACCATGGAGACTCACAGGCTGCTAACCTTCCTTTCAGGCTCACCTTAGCCCTCTTATTTGGGACAAGGGTCTGGCTTGGAGAGCAGCAGTAGAAGACAGATGGTAGAGCAGTTCTGGGGCAAATGGGTCTGCCAAGGCTGAGCCACATGCCTCCCTGTACTCTCAATGGCCTGTGCCCCTCACTCTGATAGGAGCATCTGTTATTGCCTTACCTTTTAAGAACTGGACCAAGACCTCACAAACTCATGTGACTTATGTGCGTGAACATCCACGAGTGAGAGAGATGGCAAGATGGTTCAGAGAAGCCAAGAGGTGAAGGACGCTGCCTAATAATCCTGGAAAGCTTGTCACCTCCCAGTCAGAGCAGAAGTGGGAATGGCCACTGCGGGATGGATTTAAACTTGTACAGACAAGTATCCAAGTCACTCTCTGGAGCAACCTTTTGTTACCATCACTCGCATCCACAGTGAGCCCAAGATGAGCAGCTCACTCCTTTACTGAACGAAGTATAAATGGCCAGACTGGGTCACTCCCCGCCAGGGATTGGGGATTGAGAGGAGAATGGCTTGATTCAAGTGCAGTGCTAAGTGCTGAAAGGACTGGAGAGAGAATGGGCTGAAGGAGAGGAGAAAAAGATCTCAGAGTGTTCAGGAAAAGCTCTGTGATCCCGCACTACTTACTTACTTCCTCCACTTACATGACATCTTGGGTGCTTCATGAAATGTACATCTGTGGCTCACACCAGATCTCAGAGCACTTTACTAGAGTGAGAGGGATCCCAGCCTGCCTGATTCTAACCTTCAGAGCATTAGGCCGGTTGGCCCTGGCTGTGAACCCTGGCTCAGAAGATTAAGTTCTTCAAAACTGCAGGGGGAGAGTTCAACTCTAAACCAGTAAACGTCAAAACAAAGAAGGACCAAGACTGCAGTCGAGCTGCCTCAGAGGATGTGGACAACACCCCATCAGATGAAAATGAAATGGGGAATAGGGAAGAAAGGTGGGAAGCAATTACCAAGATCAAGAGAGTCCCCACCCCAACTGGTGGGGGATAAGCATGTCAGTCGGAAGGGAACTGGTTCTACTGGGTCATTTCCATCAACATGATCTGTTAAATTTTTAGTCCTCACTCAACTGAGGGATGCAGAGCAGACCCCTCCTCCAGCCAGCTGTCACTGCCAGATAGGGGCATACAGCCCAAGGTGACTGCTCTACCCTGCTCTTATTTGCAGTTGGATATGCTGGAATGTGATCGGGTCCCATATTTCTCCAAGAGCCCTGATCTCCTGAGTTGGCTCAGCTTTCTCATGAAATATCCAGAACCTCCTGCTCTCTATCACATCAGAATGAACTTGAATGCAGTAGCTTGGCATCAGAGCCGATGGGCTGCAGCAGAACTCAGAAGCAGAAACGGGGGTGGAAATATATACAAAAAACCCCAGAGCCTTTCAAGTTTTTACGACCTCAAAAAAGTTGCACTTGAGAGTCATTTTGAGTTTTGAATGAAAGGTTAGCCCAATTTCTATATTACTGGAACCATTTCACCCATCTCCAGTACAGATAAGACCACAGCATGATCACAGGACAAGCACCTTCTCCCTAATTTGATGGAAAGAGTGTGTGTTTGTACCACTCAATGCTAGCAGGAGTGTTCTACCTGTGGGAAGTCCCTGCACTTTGCAATGAGAGTAGATCAATGACTGAGCAAGAATTTAGCAACTGAAAATATTTTCTTTCTTTGACTCAGATTGCAAAGGATGTACATCAGGATGGGATCTGAGCAGAAGAAAACTCGGAAAATAAGAAAGACCAGATCAAAGTCTTTTTCTAAAAAGATTCCAGTGGAGGGGGAGGCTCTGAGATTCTTTCAGCTCTGTAGCATGGAAACCAATCTCTTTATTTAAGGAAACTTATTCTGTTGCATTCTGAGTCATTTTCCATGGGAGAGAAAATTGGTTTCTTAAACAGGTCCTATAATGTTTTGCTAAATTCCAAACTTCCCCAGGTTGATTTACCCCCATCCACCAAAAATACTGTTTTTGGGGCCAATGATTAGAGAAAAGAAATGCTTCCAGGGAGCAGGTGATCATCCTTGCTTCCAGTTTGTCCCTGTCATGCCTGACTGCTGTACTAATTAAACACGACATTGGCCAGGTTTCATACCTCATATTATTCCCCCCACCCTCAGCTTTTTGAAAAGTTTCCAAGAATATCAGGCAAGGAAATGAAATCTGCATCCCAAGGAAAAGATCCATTTCCAAACCATTAATCTTTTCTTATGACATGTTTTGGAATACAAATGTATCCAGAGGGGGGTTATTCAGCAATATGTTGTGTTCATGTAACTGATCAGATCGGGGTTTTATTATAGTGGTGCATATGTTAACAATAATTCAAACTTTTATTCACTCTGTTTCACCACCACAGCTGCTCTTGGTTTTCCTTATGGCCCCACCCGGTGACATTTGGAATGCAAACAGATACATATATATATTACAGAGAGCTGATGTGTTTTACATTGTTATCCAAGAATTGGGCTTCCTTTTGCATGCTACAGTATTGTAACACATTCAAGATCATGTAGGAACTGGCTGACTGTCACAATGCCACACACCATAACTACTCAGAACAGCAGGGCTAGAACGCAGATCTAGGCTGTTGTCACTTCCCACAAAAAGACTCTCTATTAACTCTTCACATTATAGTGTCTATGAGACAAAGTTGAACTATTCACATACCATCCAGCAGAGGATCTGCACCACAAGCACAATACAAAAATGGGCCCTTAAAAAATCCATGTTACCAAAATGCACAAGGAAACACGGCAGGAAAATACTTAGTCCAACAGTAAGTAAGGGTAGTTGAAAAAATTCAAAAACATTTTCAATGAAACTAACCGGATTGAAAATTTCCATTTCAGTTCAGTTCAGTTTTTTGGGTTTTTTTGCCCTCCCTCTTTTATCATAATAATGGGGAAGGAAAATAGAGAGCAGGAAAAACAATGAAAAATGTTTATTTGTTTCCATAAATCAGGACAGGGCTGTCATACCAAGTGATCTGGATCACTTGATAAACTGGGCCCAGTGAAACAAAATGCATTTTAGTGCAGCCAAATTCAAAGTTACACATCTAGGAATGAGGAATGCAGGCCACTCCTACAGATGGGTGAGTGTATCCCAGAAAACAGTGACTCTGATAAGGATTTCGGGGCCATAATGGACAACTGCACAACTGCAATGCTGTGGCAAAAAGGGCTAATGTAATCCTTGGATGGATAAACAAGGGAATAATGAGTAGGAATGGGGAGATGATTTTACCTCTGTAGATGGCTTTAGTGTATACATTTTAAAAAGGATGTTGAAAAATTGGAAAGGGTGCAGAAAAGGGCCACAAAAAATTATTCAAGGACTGGGGAAAATGCCTTACTATGCCTCCATCTGTTCAGCTTAGCTAAAAGAAGACTGAGAGGTGACTTGATTACAATGGATAGTACCATCCCAAGGTGAAAATATTGCATACTAATGGGCTCTTTTTATCTAGTAGAGAAAGAACATAACATAAGAACGGACATACTGGGTCAGACCAACAGTCCATCCAGCCCAATATCCTGTCTTCTGACAGTGGCTAATACCAGATGCCCCAGAGGGAGGGAACACAACAGGTGATCCTCACATGATCGCTTCCCTGTCACCCACCTCCAGAGAAACAGAGGCTAGGGACACCATTCCTACCCATCCTGGCTAATAGCCATTGATGGACTTAACCTCCATAAATCTATCTAGCTCTTTTTTGAACCCTGTTAAAGTCCTGGTCTTCACCACATTCTCTGGCAAGGAGGTCCACAAGGTGACTGTGCGCGGAGTGAAGAAAAACTTCCTTTTGTTTGTTTTAAACCTGCTGCCTATTAATTTCACTTGGTGACCCCTAGTTCTTATATTGTGGGAATAAGTAAGTAACTTTTCCTTATTCACTTTTTCCACACCAGTCATGACTTTATAGACCTTTAATCTCCTCTTTATTGATGATATCCCCCCTTAATCTCCTCTTTTGTAAGATGAAAAGTCCAGGTCTTTTTAATCTTTTTAATTTAAAACACAGAACAAGAATCAATGACTGGAAGTTGAAGCCAAACCAATTCAAGTTAGAAATAAGGGGCACATTTTTAACAGTGAGAGTGATTAATCCCAGCAACAAACTACCAAGGGAAGTGCTGGGTTCTCTATCACAGGATGTCTTCAGATCAGAACTGGGTAACTTTTGGGAAGATATACTTTAGTCAAACGTAAGTTATTAGACTACAGGAGTAAATGGCTGAAATGTAATGTTCACTGGAGATCACACTAGATGATCTAATGGTCCCTTCTGTGCTTAAACTCTGTAAATCTATATTTTTGTTTCCTTCAAAAGATCATATATTATTTGAAAAAAATTTGAATTACATTTTCTACCCAATACTATTCAATACAGGAGTTAGAATTACCCAAACCTAGTCTAAAAGTGACACCCAAGAATGAGAGTGCTGAGAGCCACAACAGAGGTACAATGGCCAGAGTTAGAATGGTAAGGGCTTCAATAGCTGCAATAGAAAAAGTGGAAGTCCTCCTCCTTCCCTGCATGAGCCAGTCTCTAAGGAATGGGAATAGGAAGGAACCTTCTGTGGAGACAGGTATCCATATAATTTCTTCTTGCCCCTTCTTTAGAAGCGGCTGATGAGATGTGGGAATGGACTAGATGCTGGTCTGATCTGATCAGTTTGGCAATTCTACCATAATAATACCGTTTGGGTGAAATTCAGCCCTGGCATAAATGGAGTGAAGTCCCATTAGCTTCATTGGGATTGCTGCTGTTCCTGCCACAGCTGGATCTAAACCCTTATCTCTAGGGGTTAGGGATGCACATACCTTGTCCATGTGGTCCCACATGTTCAGTCATTCCTGAGTTATGAGAACATGGCTAGCTGTGGACAACAGCTGCCTTATCCTCTAATCTATGTCTAAAGAAGTGGGACGCTGAAGTTCTAGTGATGACCTTTTGCAGTCCTGTACCTGCTGTATTGAGAACCCACAGCTCGGATTCTATTGCTGGCTGAAGACTTGGCTATGACAACCCATTGGGATTCAACATTTGGCTGTTCTCCTACCCTCGTGTGTGCAAGCTCAAGTTCAAACTTCCTCCTGCTGCCATTTCCTCAACTGGCAATTGGGTTTTCCAAAGAGACATCTAAGGCAGAGCACTCTTTCTCCTGATCAACCAGAGGGAGAGCCTCAAAGAGTGCTTGGTCTTTGGCTTAGAAAAAAAACCCCCGAAGCCCCATTAAATATTGCCAATCGTCTCCTGTTGTCTCCCATCCTTTCTGCATCCCCCCCACCAACTCCTGCTTGCTGGACAAACTTCTCAGAATGCTTGCATTTCGTTTCCTTTCCTTTGCATTCAACTAAAACCACCCCATCCATAATGCTAATGGCTCAGAGCTGGAATTCAGAAACCAGGCACCCCGCCAGCTGCTGGGTTGTCTTTAGTGCCATTCATAAGATAAGGAGGCTGTGCTGAGCAACACGTGTGTGATGGTGGCAGCTCTTGTACAGAGCGGGCTTTTGTTTATAGGCCAGGGAATGTACCTTACTATGGCCTCAGTCCACAAGTCCCTGTGCAAGGCACAGTAGCTTGTAGCATGTAGCTCAGGGTTTCCCAACCTATGGGTTGGGACCCAAATATGGGTCACCATTACATTTCAAAAGGGTCGCCAGGTGTCTCCCCAGGTGGCTCTTAAGGAGCCATTCACACATTTTTTGAATTGCCTTGGGTCACCAAGTCTTCCTGAATTGTCAAAATGGGTCTCCATCTGGAAATGGTTGGGAACCACTGATGTAGCTGCTGTGCTCCAGCAAAAGTGCAAGCGGAGAGGCAAAGTGTGGATGAAAGAAGTGTTAGACCTAGTCCTGCATATTTACTCTCAAACTCTTGCGAACAAGAGCAGCTAACAGGGAGTTTGGAGAAGGAGTTCTCCAGGTAAAAGAGGAGTAAAAACGGAACCCTTGTGGTAAGTGGCTGTCTGGAGTGTGTGTTTGTGTGTGGGGGAGTTATTTGCTGTGTGCTGAGCTTGTGTTTGTGTGTTTGGTTGGTTTGTTTGTTTGTTTGAAGGAGCTTCTAAAAGGTTTGAAATCTAGAAGCCTCTGTTAATTGGCTGAGCCTCAGTCAGGGGGAGGGGCTACCAGAGCTATATAAGCCTGTGACTCAGCAACCAGGAGCAGCTAACAGGGAGTTTGGAGAGGGAGTTCTCCAGGTAAAAGAGGAGTAAAAACGGGATCCTTGTGGTAAGTGGCTGTCTGGAGTGTGTGTTTGTGTGTGGGGGAGTTATTTGCTGTGTGCTGAGCTTGTGTTTGTGTGTTTGGTTGGTTTGTTTGTTTGTCTGAAGGAGCTTCTAAAAGGTTTGAAATCTACAAGCCTCTGTTAATTGGCTGAGCCTCAGTCAGGGGGCGGGGCTACCAGAGCTATATAAGCCTGTGACTCAGCGACCAGGGAGCAGCTAACAGGGAGTTTGGAGAGGGAGCTTAGAGGGCACGAGGGACTTCTGACCTTCTTTAAAACATAACTCTTATAATAATTGATATTCCAGAGGTTTAAAAAGAATCCCAGTTTCTGCTTAAACTTATTCATTAGAAAAATGGAGACAGAAGCCCAGCAGCAGAGTGGGGGCTATCCTGTTTATTGCGTCGAGTGTAACATGTATGATTACCTGCCCTGTGGGCGGGTGGCATATGTGTGCACCCGTTGCAAGGAGCTCCTGACCCTCAGAGACCGGGTTCGGGCTTTGGAGGCCAGGGTGGCTGAACTGGAGGAGCTAAGGGAGGTAGAGAGATATGCTGATGAGACTTTCTGGGACGTTGTAGTACTGTCCCACCTCCAGTCTGAGAGCCCCAGTGCTCTTAAGGAGGATGAAAGTCTCAAGGAAACAGAGCATTCAATGGGAGCAGAGGGAAACCATCCCGTAGTTGGGACCCTCCTCCCAGAGGATGTTGCGGTATCTTCTCGCACTGAGGATACCTCTGAGGGGGAGGGAATGCCAGTTAGGAAGAGGCAGGTGTTAGTAGTGGGTGATTCGATTGTTAGAAACATAGATAGTTGGGTTTGTGATGACCGGGAGAACCATATGGTCACTTGCCTGCCTGATGCGAAAGTTGCGGATCTCTCGAGGCATCTAGATAGACTTATGTGTAGTGCTGGGGAGGAGCCGGTGGTTGTGGTACATGTAGGTACCAATGATGTAGGGAAGGATAGGAGAGATGTCCTGGAGGCCAAATTTAGGCTGCTAGGAAAGAGACTGAAATCCAGGACCTCTATGGTGGCATTCTCAGAAATGCTTCCAGTTCCACACGCAGGGCCAGGTAGGCAGGCAGAGCTTCAGAGTCTCAATGCATGGATGAGACGATGGTGTAGGGAAGAGGGGTTTGGATTTATTAGGAACTGGGGACACTTTTGGGAGAGGGGGAGCCTATATAGGAAGGATGGGCTCCACCTAAACCAGGGTGGAACCAGACTGCTGGCACTAAACATTAAAAAGGCTGTAGAGCAGTTTTTAAACTAAGAGATGGGGGAAAGCCGATTGGTGCGGAGATGCACGTAAATCGGAGGGAGACTTCTCTTAGAGGAGAATCCATTGATAGAGATTCTCTAAGCTCTAGTCAGTAAGACAGGAGGGGAGAGGGCAAACCATGGGCCAGAGCAGACAAACAACCGCATACAAAGGAATCCAATGCACCAGGGAAGGGCAGACAAATAAGCAGTGGCAAATTTTTAAAGTGCTTCTACACAAATGCTAGGAGTCTGACTAATAAGATGGGTGAACTAGAGTACCTAGTATTAAATGAGGAGATTGACATAATAGGCATCACTGAAACCTGGTGGAATGAGGAAAATCTGTGGGACACAATCATACCGGGATATAAAATATATCAAAAGGATAGAGCAGGCTGGGTGGGTGGTGGAGTGGCACTGTATGTGAAAGATAATGTAGAATCAAATGAAATAAAAATATTAAGTGAATCAACAGGTTCAATAGAATCGCTATGGATAGTAATTCCATGCTCCAATAATAAGAAATTAGCAGTAGGGATATATTACCGACCACCTGACCAGGACAGCGATACTGACATTGAAATGCTGAGGGAGATTAGAGAGGCTACCAGAATAAAGAACTCTATAATAATGGGGGATTTTAATTACCCCCATATTGACTGGCTACATGTCACCTCAGGAAGAGAAGTGGAGATAAAATTTCTCAATGGCCTAAATGACTGCTTCTTGGAGCAGCTGGTGCAGGAACCCACAAGGGGAGAGGCAATTTTCGATTTAGTCCTGAGTGGAGTGCAGGATCAGGTCCAGGAAATAACCGTTACAGGACCGCTTGGGAATAGTGACCATAATATAATAACATTCAACATTCCTGTGGTGGGTAGAACACCTCAGCAGTCCAGCACCCTTGCATTTAATTTCAAAAAGGGGAATTACACAAAAATGAGGAGGCTAGTTAAACAAAAATTAAAAGGCACAGTGACTAGAGCCAAATCCCTGCAAGCTGCATGGAAACTTTTTAAAGACACCATAATAGAGGCCCAACTTAAATGTATACCCCAAATTAAAAAACATAGCAAGAGACCTAAAAAAGTGTCACCGTGGCTTAACCACCATGTAAAAGAAGCAGTGAGGGACAAAAAGGCATCTTTTAAGAAGTGGAAGTCCAATCCTAGTGAGATAAATAGAAAGGAACATAAACACTGTCAAATCAAGTATAAAAATGTAATAAGAAAAGCAAAAAAAGATTTTGAGGAACAGCTAGCCAAAAAACTCAAAAAGAAATAACAAAATGTTTTTTAAGTACATTAGAAGCAGGAAGCCTGCTAAAAAACCTGTGGGTCCCCTAGACGATTGAACTATAAAAGGCGCAATCAAGGACAATAAAGCCATTGCGGAGAAACTAAATGATTTCTTTGCTTCAGTCTTCACGGCTGAGGACGTTGGGGAGATTCCCAAATCTGCACCATCCTTTGTGGGTGATGAATCTGAGGAACTGTCCCGGATTGAAGTGTCATTAGAGGAGGTTTTGGAACAAATAGAAAAACTTAATGTTAACAAATCACCGGGACCGGATGGCATTCATCCAAGGGTTCTAAAAGAACTCAAAGGGGAAATTGCTGAACTATTATCTGTGGTTTGTAACCTATCCCTTAAATCGGCTTCCGTACCTAATGACTGGAAGGTAGCCAACGTGACACCAATATTTAAAAAGGGCTCTAGAGGCGATCCGGGCAATTACAGACCGGTAAGTCTAACTTCAGTACCGGGCAAATTAGTCGAAACAATAGTAAAGAATAAAATTGTGAAGCATGTAGAAGAACATAATTTGTTGGACAAAAGTCAGCATGGTTTCTGTAAAGGGAAATCCTGTCTTACTAATCTATTAGAGTTCTTTGAAGGGGTTAACAAACATGCGGACAAGGGGGATCCAGTTGATATAGTATACTTAGATTTTCAGAAAGCCTTTGACAAGGTCCCTCACCAAAGGCTCTTGTGTAAATTACATGGCCATGGGATAAGAGGGAAGGTCCTTTCTTGGATTGAGAACTGGTTAAAAGACAGGAAACAAAGGGTAGGAATATATGGTAAATTTTCAGAATGGAGAGGGGTAACTAGTGCTGTCCCCCAAGGGTCAGTCCTAGGACCAATCCTGTTCAACTTATTCATCAATGATCTGGAGAAAGGGGTAAGCAGTGAGGTGGTAAAGTTTGCAGATGATACCAAACTGTTTAGGATAGTCAAGACAGAAGCAGACTGTGAGGGACTCCAAGAAGATCTCACCAAACTGAGTGATTGGGCAACAAAATGGCAAATGAAATTTAATGTGGATAAGTGTAAAGTAATGCACATTGGGAAAAATAACCCCAACTATACGTACAGTATGATGGGGGCTAATTTGGCTACGACAAATCAGGAAAGAGATCTTGGAGTTATCGTGGACAGTTCTCTGAAAACTTCCACACAGTGTGCAGCAGCAGTCAAAAAGGCAAATAGGATGCTAGGAATTAAGAAAGGGATAGAAAATAAGACCCAGAATATCTTACTGCCCCTGTATAAAACTATGGTACGCCCACATCTTGAATACTGTGTACAGATGTGGTCTCCTCACCTCAAAAAAGATATTTTGGCCTTGGAAAGGGTTCAGAAAAGGGCAACTAAAATGATTAGGGGTTTGGAACAGGTCCCATATGAGGAGAGGCTAAAGAGACTGGGACTTTTCAGTTTAGAAAAGAGGAGACTGAGAGGGGATATGATAGAGGTATATAAAATCATGAGTGGTGTGGAGAGGGCCGATAAAGAGAGGTTATTTATTAGTTCCCTAAATAGAAGAACTAGAGGACACCAAATGAAATTAATGGGTAGCAGGTTTAAAACTAATAAAAGAAAGTTCTTCTTCACACAGCGTGTAGTCAGCCTGTGGAACTCCTTGCCAGAGGAGGCTGTGAAGGCTAGGACTATAATAGAGTTTAAAGAGAAGCTAGATAATTTCATGGAGGTTAGGTCCATAAAAGGCTATTAGCCAGGGGATAAAATGGTGTCCTTGGCCTCTGTTTGTCAGAGGCTGGAGAAGGATGGCAGGAGACAAATCGCTTGATCATTGTCTTCGGTCGACCCTCTCTGGGGCACCTGGTGCTGGCCACTGTCGGCAGACAGGATACCGGGCTAGATGGACCTTTGGTCTGACCCAGTACGGCCATTCTTATGTTCTTATGTAACTCCCCTGTCCCCACATTGCCTTGTGCCTGTGTCCTCACTCACAAGAGCACAAGGTGAAACAAGAGTGGGGTACGGACAGAAACAAGAGGGGCACAGACTTAAACAATCCTCAGCATGCAGATGAGGTACTCAGTGACTTGTTCCGTGGTTTGGCCTTACTCCTGCTTCTATCCACTGGATTATCTTGCCAAAACCCCTTTGTGTTTGCTTTTCTTGCACTGAAATGAGAATCATCCTTATGCCCTTATGCCAAGTCTGCAGAGACAGGCAGCTCTTCCTGCTTTCCATGTCCCATTTCTCCAGGGTGTTCCAATGGCATTTCTTGGCTGGATGCTGCGGTGCCTCCATCTGCCACCTTTTCAAGTTCCTTTGGCCCTGTATCTTTTGGGATGAGGAAAGACCTTGTTCCTTTGCTCAGATGGTTCCCTGTTTCCTATGAAAAAAGTCCAGAGAAGAGATACAAAATGATTAAAGGCCTAGAAAACATGAGCTATGAGGGAAGACTGAAAGAACTGGATTTGTTTAGTCTGGAAAAGAGAAGACTGAGGGTATGCCTACACTACAGCATTATTTTGAAATAACGCGTTTACACACAAAATGCATTTCGAAATAGCATTTTGCTATTTCAAAATAGCGCATCCACACTGAGTGGACGCAGAATTGCATTTAAGGCCGGCCGGAACCAGGTCCGGCAGGGCATCAGGTCAGGAGATACTTTGTGTGGCTGCTGCCTGAGGCTATCAGAGGCCTGTGCTTAAAGGGACTCCCCCTGGACAGCCGGTTCTCAGCTTTCCCTGCTTGCTTGCCTACCTCGATGAGGGACAGCAAAGCATTTTGTCTCTGCGTGCTCTGGTTGGCCTCACTCGGGACACCACAGCACTCTGCAACATGGAGCCGGAGCTGCCCCTGGGCACTCTGGTGCTTCTCGTGGACACGTTGCTGTGAGCCTGGCTGCACTTTCTGCAGGCTGCCATCCGGGAGGTCCATCGGGGGGCTGTCAGTATCCAGGAGGCCCTGCAGGAGAGCTTCCACCCCGAGGAGCACTAAGAGCCTCCCCGGTCTGCCCCACGGGGGGGCTTGTGCCTCATTCCCCCCTCACGTCCTTCCACTTACCCCTCCCTAACCCCCCTTCCTGATGTCGAATAAAATACACATATTTTCATGAACACAAACTCTCTTTATTTAACAAAACTGGGGGGGGGAATGAAACTCTGGTAAGACTGGGGAAAGGAGGTGGGAGAGGGGAAGAGAGAGGGTGGGAGAGGGGAGGGAGAAACCTGGGAGGAGGGAGCCGGAAGGGGAAAGCAAGGAGAAGAAGGGGGAGGGGAAGCTCAGGGCTCAGGGTTGGGGGTCTCGCTGGACCAATTTGATTTTCATGCAAACCTGCTCCTGGGTTCGCATGTGGCCTTTGGTGGCTGGGCTGGCAGCTATCCTGCCATAGATGGCCGCGTTCCTCCGTCTAGTGCGGAGATCATGGACGTTGGGGGCATCCCCCCAAACCTAAATAAGGTCCATGATCTCTACCCTGGATCAGGAAGGCACCCACCTCTCTGGGCCCTGGCAGGCTCCTGGGAGCTGGCAGACTGCTCCTGGGGAGCGGGGGAGGGCTGGCTGCCAGTGGCTTGCTGGCTCATGTTTTGGGGCCGCTGGGTCAGGGGCAGTGACTGCTGGCTCTGGGCTGGCAGGCTTGGAGCTGGCACAGGCACCACGGCCAGAATCAACCCCTTTAATGGCTCCGGGAAAGGGGGAGGGAGAGGAGTGTTCTTGGTTGAGGCCGGAGTGGCCACCAGTGCACCCTGGGAAAGCTAGAGGCCCCCTATTTCGATATAAGTGTCTACACAGCACTTATTTCAAAATAACTATTTCGAATTTGGCATTATTCCTCGTGGAATGAGGTTTACCAAATTTGAAATAAGCGCTCTGCTATTTCGAATTAATTTTGAAATAGCAGTTTGGCTGTGTAGACGCTAGTAAAGTTATTTTGAAATAACGGCTGTTATTTCAAAATAACTTTGCTGTGTAGACATACCCTGAGAGAGGAAATGATAGCTTTCAAATACGTAAAAGGAGGAGCGAGAAAAAATATTCTCCTTAACCTCTGAGGATAGGATAACAAGCAGCGGGCTTGCATCAAGGGAGATTTAGGTTGGACATTAGGAAAAACTTCCTAACTGCCAGGGTCGTTAAACACTGGAATAAATTGCCTAGGGAGGTTGTTGAATCTCCATCATTGGAGATTTTTAAGAGGAGGTTAGACAAACACCTGTCAAGCATGGCCTAGCTGATGTTTGGTCCATGAGTGCAGGGGACTGGATTTGAAGGCCTCTCAAGGTCCCTTCCAGTTCTAGAATTCTATGATTCTATTCTATAAGGTAAGGTTCATTCCTCTGGGCGAACATCAGCGAGACAAAAGGGCCCATTATTAATGGTTCCACCTTGCAACATCTTCTTTGTCCCTTGTGCCAGCTTATCGTGTATCCCTTCAGGTGAAGGTATGGAGAGTCCTAGAGGCTGCAGGAAGAAAATTCCTTTCCCAAACCATCTCGGTCTGAGCAATTAAACAAAGACAAGTGAAAAAGCTACAGAAATGGACTAGAGTTTTCTGGGGCCTGTTTTTCCTTGATTGTTGTTTTGACTTGTGGGTGTGGTGGTCTCCTCTGGCAGACCCTGTCTGTGAGCTCAGCAAGGGTGTTTATAGCACATACCAAAGCACAGACTAGTCTCTGGGCAGCCCTTTCTGTTTTCATTTCTGTAGCCACTTTAAGCAGCAGTAATACCACTTGATGTCACAGCTCCTTGGTCCACACTCCCACTCACTGGACGGTGTTCTCCTCTCCCATGGATTTCCAAGGAATTACTCCTGATTTGCACAGGTGTTAGCAAGAGGAAATCCAGGCTTGTTCATTATGGGAGTGGGTATGTTACAGATCTTAGGGAGCACAAAGGAAAAGCATAGGCTTGGATGGCTGAGAATGTGGCTTTGGCCAGCGGGTGCAATATTCATGCCTTTTCCGTGCACGGATATCATTTCACTAGCATGCAGGATAAGCTATCAATATGACCTCATCCTTGCAATTGGTCACACATTTTTGGGAGAGGGTTTTATATCTCACACGCTGAAGCCTCATCTCTTCTTCTCCCCTGGGAGGTTTCCTGTGACAGGTGTAATGAGAATGGGAGGGGGCAAAACAGAGGAAGCAAACACCTGGCCACTTTTTAAAGGCTCATTCCCACCAACTCTGCAGTGCAGTAAATGACATTCCAGCTGAGCTAGACACTCGCAGGGCATGTCTACACTAGGAAATTATTTTGAAATTACTAATTTTGAAGTGACTGCTTTGGCTAAGAGCATTTAGATTGTGGCTATGGGATGCTGAAGTGAGTGGAGTCAGCAATGTTCTCAACCTTAGACAACACTTTGCAGCAACGAGACTAGCACAGCGCTCCGCATACAGTTCGTTAAGCCTTTTAGGTGAGAATTGCTGAGCCACGGTTAATTATTCCTGAAATCAGTGCACAGACTCTTGTTGACTTCAACAACAGCAGGACCAGGGTTAGGGTCAGGGTTAGGGTTAGGATCATTATCTCCATTTTACAGAGGGGAAACTGATCCACAGACAGTGAAATGGCTCACTGCAGGTCACCAAGGGGGTCAGCAGCAGAGCCAGCGCTGGAAGAACCCGTGTCTCCAAACACCCAGTCCTCTGCTTTGGCCACAAGACCATCCCGTTTTCCCCTCCCATTCATTTCTGTGTACTTTAGAAAGGTATGATAAAAGCTCCATGTGTCCCCCTCATACTGTGAAGCACAGGTGACAAACAGGGATCATTTAAACATTTCAGTCTTGGACTGGGCTTGAAGGTGCTTTACTCATTAAACCCATTTCTACAAGTCAGTTACTACCCCCCTCCAAGTCCCACTGCATGGTCAGGATGTTATTTTTTGTTTATGTGCCTTGACATGCTCCTCACAGAACTGTGATGATATAAAACTTGGACAGGGAGACGGGGCTTATTTTTAATTGCCTTTGAGGGACCCCAATCAGATCTCTGAAGTGATGTCAGCACGGTAATGTTGAAACATTATTCAATGGTGTTTATATTTCACAGAAGTAAATCAAGCTCTTGCATTTGTATTGGATCTATATTCTGAGTGCAAATGTAAGGGAGGGTTGGGCCAGAGCCTGCATTCCCAGAATTACCAAGATTAGATTGTGCAATGAGTCCCCTTCTCCCCGGTTGCCTGACACAGATCTCTTGTAATCATTTTCCTAGCTACAGAATGTGCAGCTTTTCAAAACAGCTCTCTCCCCAGGTTGACAAAGCGGTGCCCCTGTTCTTTGATTTGAGTTCATGGCTTCAGAATGCTTCAATTTCCCATTCTCAGTTGTGATCCCATTATGGACACTGAATGTGGGGCACATCAGCAGAAATCTCTCAAATATGCATCCCCCCAGATAACGTACATTGGTTTGTCATTCTTTTCCCTCATCCCGTTCAAGGATAAGATTATATTATTATTATTTGTACTAACAGACGTACCCAGCATTGCCAGGGTTCTTCAGGCCAGGGGGCTGGCACTGGGGAGGAGGTGCAGGAATCAGGGCAGGGCCTTGAGATTGTGGGGGGCTCAGGGTAGGAGGCTGGAGGTATGGGGGGTGCCAAAGTTAGAGCAGGGTTGAGGAGGGGCTCAGGGCAGAGAGTGGAGGTGCAGGAGTCAGGGCAGGGGGCTGGGAGGAGGCAATGGGGGGCTCAGGGCAGGTGTGGGCTCAGGGCAAGGGGTGGCCATTGGCTTCTCCCTGGGGGTGGCCTGGGGCAGGGGAGGCTGCGCACATTGCCTGCCAGCTTTTCCCTGGACTGGTGCTGAGGGTCGGGGTGAAGGGTTTGGGGGAGGGGGACCATTTACCTGGGCCAGTGGCCAGCAAGATGGTGAGCTCCAGCCCCAGCAGGCCACTGTCTTCCATATGCAGCCACCCACCCCGCTCTCTGTGGTCATTCTGCAGTACAGCTGTCACTCCGATCAGCTCCCTTCCTTCCTATGTTATGGAAAACACTCCCATTCCAGGCACATCCTGTGTTCCCAGCACAACCAAACCCGAACTTTTCTTTAAGTTATGATAAGAGTAAGCTGCATACCAAATTTGGGAGGAGTTACCATTACCATTACCACTTAAAAGGAGTTCTTAAACAAATGGACTCACAGACAGACAGACGTACAAATCTTTTAATACGTATCTATAGATTATGGTAGCATGAAAGGGCACCATGCTGCTAGGTGTAATACAATCACAGAGTATGAGATAGTCTACACCAGGAGTGGGGAACCTTTTTAGAGTTGGGGGGCACTGATCCACAGAAAAATCAGTCGGGAGCTGCACACAAGTGAGAAACAAAAAAATCCTCACTGATGTGGCCCCCAACTAAGGAGAAATACACTCCTCACATTTCCCTCACAAACCAGAGCCTTGGGAGGCCCAAACTAGTAGTTTCTGTGTGCTCTAACTCCATAATATGTGACGGTGGGGGGCAAGGGAGCTGGAGTGCCAGCTTGGGCTCTCCAGTGCTGGGGGGGAGTTCCAAGCCTTGGGGGCTGGATCCAGGCAAGCTGGAGGCCACATCTGGGCCCCGGACCTTAAGTCCCCCATCCTGATCTAAACCCACAAAGAGCAGGAGAAAGGGAGCATTAGCATCTCCAGTTTAGAAGTGGAGAACTGAGGCACAGGGAGATGAAGTGACAACTTACCCAACATTGCCCAGGGAGTTTGTGATAGCGCAAGGACTCATACTTATTACTTCTGATTCCCAAGCCAGGCACCTTATCAACAAGCTCTTGTTAACAAAGATTTGCCACCCTGAGCTGATTGCATTACTGTTGTACTGTGCAGAAGGTGGGCATGGCATTTCACAGTGGAATAAGATGTAGCAGGAGCTTGCCAGAGTTAGCAATCTCAGTGGTACTTAGTACTACTATATGGACCAGTATTCTATATATAAAAATGACCGTTAATAACTAATGCTTCAAATACAGGTGAAAAAACTGTCTGACTCATTGTGGAATGGGAGGAAATCCCTTTCTGACCCTTGTGATTATTATGATTTATTGTTTAAGACTCGCACTGCTGTAGTGTCCAGAGGCCCCCAGAAAGGATGGAGAGAAACAGATCAACAGCTCATCACCAAATGTAAGCTACTGGAAGCAAGAAAAAAAGGGGAAATTGAGAGACCTCTGGGCCAAATACACAGGATTTTGTATAAATATTCTCTTCCGTCTCATCTGCTTCCCTATCAAAGTCCCGCTTTAAAGTGCCTCCAAGTAGCTGGGATTTGCTGCCTCCTGAACTAGAGCCAAAAACATGCCATTTCCAGTGGGATGAGAATACAAAAATAAAGAGAACCAATGCGAATATTAATGAACATTTCCACTCAGAGCCCTTTCTACTGCTAACTGTGGGGCTAGCCTCGATTTCACTTGACTTTTCATGGTCTGAGATTTTCTTTTAAATAGTTCTAATTTCAGGGATGATTTTGGTTGGGGGATTTGTTTAGCTTGCAGTGGCTCCCTTTGTCAGTGGAGCTGCCTTGTAAGTAATTAAGCTGTTGTTCAGTCTCAGTGTAATTGCTGCTGTCTGCTGACAGGGCACTTCTGCCAACCAGATGTTTTTTATCTTGAAGCGCCTATCTGGTGTAACTATTTTTAATTAGTAAATAAATAAAGAAAGGAAATACAGTTGCATTTTTTCCCTTAGCACTATATCAGAGCATCATTCATATATTTGCTGCCAAACTGGGTTACTGGTTCTAAAGTTAAGCATGAAAGACTTATGCAACACTTAAGTCCCTTCTGGACTGGGATGAATCTCCATTCGGGAATATGCAATGCCTTGATGGCATCTGTTCCTATTTAGGAAGCAAAACTGACATACCTGATGGGTGAAATTGTTTGATGGAAAGAGATTTGTCAGCGGTGGCAGTTATTTTTGGACACCGTGAACATGCAATATAATTAGAGATGATTAAACTTCAAAAGGTTCAGAGGTTCAGATGCCAATAAACACCCAGTGACCTGAATGTTTCTCAAACCTTCTTTGAACATCTTTGTTCTGGACATCTTGTGACTTTCAGCTTCTCGTGTGAGATATTATGCACATCTTGCTTTCAGCTTGAGCTATACATGAAGAGGAATTATTCTCTTCCATGCTATTGTAGAATTTCTGCTTCTGGTCCCAGACAATTCCATGAAGTGCAGACATCACACAAAATGTTAACTGAAACCTTTTAAATCTTAAATATCATTAGTTTGATATTTAGCGAGAGTCAAAACAGGATGCAAAACTATGTCCTGCTTTGATACCAGCTGCTGAAACCCGCTGAGAATGTACGTTATTTTACATACACATTTTGCTATTTCAAAATACGATTTTATCGGCCCTGTTGCTTTATGAAAGACCCACATGAACAAGCGGGGAAACTGATGAACTACATAGGGACAATGATGAAGCCAATTGCACCTAAAGTTCTATTAGATGCAGAAAGGAAACACTGAAAAAAGAGAGAAAGAACTTTTTCTCTGAGATCTTTCTGCACAGCCCATGACCACAGCATCTACGGACTTGTCCAACTAAGCTCTTGGTTTGAGCCTCTTAGGTGTTACTTGGTACAGCAATGGGTAAAAAATGTCTTAGGCACAAAGTCCATCTCCCTTCAAAAAAGAGTTGGCTTTGATTCAACTCAGGGTTTGGCTATGGGTGCAGGTCAATTCTTATTTTATCCAAACTGCTTGACTATCTTCCACCCCTACGCGCAGCCTCAGTACACACTCTTTATGTCTATGTGCCTTCCTCCTTTCTCTCCCACACATATGCAAGTGTCATGCAAAAGCATCTATATTTTTGCTCCCCAACTTTTATCTGCAAATCCTAATATTTCCCTGAGATTTTGTCCATTAGATCCAGGTCAGAAATGGTGCCTTCTCCATCAATAAACATAATTACTTTAAAAAATATAACACGATTGACCCCGAACAAAATGGCAAGTTTCTGTCACTCAGTCCTGCTGGACATTCCTGTACTTCCTTTTCACATCTTTGCTCCATCGACCACTGAAGCCAATGCAATGACCCCCACTGACATCACTAAGTCTTGGATCTGGCCCTGAAGTTCTTTTCAAAGGGTATGTCTACACAGCAAAGTTATTTTGAAATAACAGCAGTTATTTCGAAATAACTTTCCTAGCGTCTACACAGCCATTCCGTTATTTCGAAATTAATTCAAAATAGTGGAGGGCTTATTTTGAAATTGGTAAACCTCATTCCACAAGGAATAGCGCCAATTTTGAAATTGCTATTTCGAAATAAGCGCTGTGTAGATGCTTATTTCGAAATAGGGGGCCTCCAGCCCTTCCCAGGGTGCCCTGCTTCTGACCTGATGCCCTCCCAGAACTGGTTCCAACCAGCCTTAAATGCGATTCAACGTCCACTCAGTGTGGACACGCTATTTTGAAACAGAAAAACACTATTTCGAAATGCATTTTGTGTGTAGATGCGTTATTTCGAAATAAGCTATTTTGAATTAACTATTTCGAAATTAGATATTTCGAAATAACGCTGTAGTGTAGACATACCCACAGCCACCACAGTTACAGTCTGTGAATCTGTTCTTTTCCATGCACTCCGTCAAACAGAGCCCAAATGGATGAGCCATTCTGGAGTGTGATTCTGGCACTAAACACTTCTTTCAGCCTTGCCACCAGCACTCTCACAAGACCTGACACAGAGCGGGAGAACTTTAAATACATCTTGGTAACAACAACAACAACAAGAAGAACAACATGGAGAGCCTTGACAGCTCTCTGAGTCTCCAAAAGTGCTGCACAAACATTGTCTCACAAAGCAGTACAGAGCACAGGTAAATGTGAAATGCTCTCCTGAAATTCAACATGGCACAAGCAGAGATCTCCTAGTCAAATAGGGGAGAAGAGGAAAAAGCTTTCTGACGGTAGTGGGGGTGCTAGCGCAGTGATACTTTATGTCTCTCGCTAAACGCTGCAGACTGGTTTCAGCATTAGCCCACCCTCAGCCAATTCATGTTCCATAGCTAAAGGATTCGAACATCAGGGACAGTTGCTGTTGCTATTGTCTTCATGTTAGTGAGTTATACTCCAAGATTAGCAAAGCAAAATGAATGCAAGATAGGGCAGGCTTTGGCTGCCCTTTCTATTGCCATCTGGGCTTCAAAGGTCTTATGCAACTGCCCAGGTTAGAGTTTCATGTACACCAGCTCCAAAGAATTGGAACTTTAAGATCCTCTGTTCATTAGTTATTCCAAACACACTAGATCCAGGGAGTTTGGAAAGAACTAAACATTCGCTTTATTTGGGATAAGACACAAGACGGCTGCAGAGAGTGGAGAACTGCAACATGTCTATGGACTCAGGCTAGTGGGTGTGCAAACTTCAAAAGGTTCAGGGGTCGGGACTGGAAAAGCATCTGCAAGTTCAGGTACTCCCTGAACCTCTTGGATCTGCGGTTTGAGTTGGAAATCCAACCCAAACTGCAGATCCAAGAGGTTCTGTTTTCTTGTAGTATTGGAGCACATCTGCTTCTTGTCCTAAGCATGCTCTAAGGGCATGAAAATAAAAACATCCCAAACTCTTTCAAAAGCTCAAAATGGATCCAGTAAAGCTCTTGTTTGAGATTTGAAGGCAGACTTGGGTCTGTTATTTGATCTAAATCTCCATGCTATGGGAAATGCTTTGAGAAAGCTGTGACTTCTTGTAATTCAAAGCTACATGGAAGGTTTCCTCTTGACCTAGAGTCCTGAACGGCCATTGCATTCTTGCCATGATTGCTTAGATCAGTACTCAAACTGTGAGTCCCCAGAGTGAGCCAGGACCTCATTTTAATGGGGTCACCAGGGCTGGCTTAGATTTGCTGGGGCTCAGGGCCCAGGCCCAAGCCCAAGCCCCACTGTCCTGGGCAGTAGGACTCAGGTTGTAAACCCCCAGCCTGGAGCCGAAGCCATCGGGTTTGGGCTTTGGGCCCTTGCCTGAGGCAGTGGGGCTTGGGCAGGCACAGGCTCCTGCCCCCTGGCATGTAGTAATTGTTGTTGTCAGAACGGAGTCATGAAGCAATGACGTTTGTGAACCCCTGGCCTAGATCCTGTGGCTGCAACTGTTCCACAATAAAAGCCATGGATGCCGGGCATGAGGTGGGCCTCAGAAGTGAGAAATTCTCAGTTCCCCACACGAACAGAAACTTTCATTTAAATCAGGGGTGAGGAACCTTTTTTGGGTCGGAAGCCACTGACGCACAGAAAAATCAGTTGGGGGCTGCAAAAAACCAAAAAAAACCCCAAACAAACCCTCACTGACGTGGCCCCTGATTGAGGAGGAGACGGACACTCCCCACATTTCCCTCACACGCTTTGTGTGCTCCAGGCCCATGGTGGAATGGCAGGGGACTGGAGCACCAGCGCCAGCTCTCCAATACTCGGGGTGAAACCCTAAGCCTCAGGCGGCTGGAGCCAGGCAATCTGGGGGCTGGATGCAACCCCTGGGCCTTTGGTTCCCCACTCCTGATTTAAATGATTCAGGTGGGCCAACTGAACTTGGGCAGCCATTCTCAACTCCAGGTCCTGTAGAAGAGAACAATGACAGCAGTGAAAGCAATGAGAAAAGCTTCTGAAATGTCATCCCCCTTTAGGTGTCTCAAGTTGGGAACCCAAAACCGCAGGCACCCGACCTCACTAGTAACTTCCAAAAATTTAGACCCTTATTCTGCAATTTGAAAGAAGGTATAAAAGGGAGCAATTATTTTACCAGATCCAAACCCTGTTTGGAAACCATGAGTTCTAGATTAACAACCAAACTTGGAACACTTGAAGTCTGATCACCATCTGGCTCTGGCAGAAAGAATTCTGGGAATAACATCAAGTTTTCTTTTATTCCCTCATACAGCCTAGGAGGAGGGCAAAAGTCATTTCAAACTAAATTCTTTCTTCTTTGCAGAGTGCAGGCTCCCATTCAGTTAGCAAGAAACTTTTTAATTTTAAATGTTTCTGGGAAAGCAATGGTTTAAATCAAGCGGTGTGCAGGGGAAATGTTCCATGGAAGGGAAAAAATGTTTAGTGAAACCCACAACTTGCAAAAAAGGCTCTAGAATTTGCATGAAATCCAAACTCCCAGTGAGATCGCCTGTTCCTCTTTTGTGGTAAAGAACAGCGATGGACTGAATAAATGTTGCAGAGAGACCTTTAAAAATAAACAACAATCCAGGACATTTAAAAACCTTAGAAACAATGGCTGGTAAGTAAATAGGTTGCTAATGAAAACCAGAGCAAACATCGTCAGAGTTGTTCATGGGAACAATCCGAGGATGTTTTAAACATGATGGAACTTGTCCTCCCTCCTGAGAATGAAAGGTTAAAGATGTCGGCTTCAGAGCAAGTAATGGCAGCAGAAGTGTTTTTCCATGTTTGAGCTCGTACAACATCAGGACAATCAGGAGGAAGCAAGCCCCAGGCTGAGTGTGTGGCAGATATTTTCTCAGCCTCTCCAAGTGCACAGGAAATGCTGGAAGAAGCTGGGGCTGTGCTGTGTGAGAAGGAATTATGGCAAGAGTCAGCGCTACTGTAGATTGTTGGGTTTAGTTTTTTTAATGCATCCACACACAAGAAAGATATTAATATCCAGGGCAGCTGAAGATGTGGAGGTGAGGTTTCCATCCTGAACTAGTGAGGAAAAGGCTCACAGGAGATCTTTTCTGCCTTGTCTCTTTAGACTGTAAGCTCTCTGGGATATGGACTGTGGGGCCCTGATCTTGTTTAGATTTGTTTAGGTGCTACTGTGATGCAAATAATTAATCAGAATGACCAACTTTCTCCAACAATCTCTGTGCTGGGGGGGCTGTTTTTCAGTTCTTGCCCTCAGAGGGTACGTCTACACAGCAGCGTTACTTTAGAATAGGGTTGCCAGATGGTTTAACCAAAAATACCAAACACCCCCGCTCCCAAAAAAACACCGGTTAAAAAAATTCTGTTGAGGAAAAAAAAGGGGGAGATCAAAATTGTTGAGCAAAAAAAAATATTAAACAAAAGCAGTTATTAAGCAAAAAAAAATATTAAAAAATTTAAAATCAGCACGGCCCCTTTAAAAAGAGGCTTTTTTGCTGGTGGCCATTTTGTTTTTTTATTCCAGCCACAAGACAAGCCCATGCAGAACCAGGTTAGCAGGAGGGTGCGGGGGGTCTGGGGGCTGGGCCTGGGCCTGGTTGCTGAGTGTGTCCTGGGGTTGCCAGGTGTCCGGTATTTTCGCCTCCTGGCAGGGAAAAAAAATCAGAAAATACTGGACACCTGGCAACCCTATTTCAGAATAACTGACGTTATTTCAAAATAACAAAATGTGCGTCTACACAGCAAGCCATTATTTCAAAATAATGTTGAGCTAGAGGACTTCTTACTCCCACTCTTGTAACCCTCATTTCAGAAGGAATAAGGGAAGTCAAAGGAGGAGGGCTCTTCCTTCGACTTCCTGCTGTGCAGACAGAGCCAAAAGCTGAATTAAGCTTTTTCAACTTCAGCTACGCAATTGATGTAGCTGAAGTTGCGTAGCTTAATTTGACTTTTGCCCTGTAGTGTAGACGTGCCCAGAGAGGGCAGCGATGCCTGTGGAGCTCCAGGGGATGTTCAACCTGCTGGTTCTATCTATGAATATTTCCTTGACTGCATTCTCCAAATGAAAATGGACTGAGCATTTGATTAGTCTCCGTACAGCTCCTTAAATCATCCTGGAGGCAATACTCCTATGAAGTATAAATAAGAACTGATGTGACTGGAGCATTTCTATTGCTCCTGTGATGGCAGGCTGTTTACACTGCTCAAGCGACAAGTCGGGAAAGACTTTTGATTTATTTAGCTGCAGCCTTCTCTGCAGCTGCAGCTTCCAACCACAGGAGGGCCTCACCCCTACCCGTGATTTCTGTAGGCTTTCCTCCATGGCTGGTAAGCTCAGGCCTGAATACCCAGGCTCCCACTGAAATCAGTGTGTCCCCTTGCATGAGTAACAATTGCTTGTCTGAGGGAAGGCAGAATGGTCCCTAACAAATCTCGGTCCTGGGCCTGCCTCCCTTCAACTCATAATGGATACGTCTGTTCTGCACTAAAAACATGAGGCGCCAAGTCTCAGAACCCAGGTCAATCAACTAAGGCTCGCGGGGCTAAAAATTGCAGTGTAGACATTCAGGCTTGGGCTGGAGCTTATGCTGTGAGACTCGCCCCACTCTTAGGGTGTCAGAGCTTGTGCTCCAGCCTGAGTCCAAATGTCTACACTGTAATTTTTAGCCCTGTGAGCCTGAGCCCAAGTTAGCTGACCTGGGCCAGAGGCATCTGTAATAAGGATCCTTTATTACACTGTAGACAAGCAGTGAATAAGGCTCCAAACCCTGATCTCATGAGACTTGATGGCAGAGCCCAACTACCAATTTTGTGCACACACCCCTGGTGCACACTTGTGCTTTAGTGCACTAGCATACCCTCAAGATAAAATGAATGATAAAGGTTAAACATGTAGCCAAAAAGCAAGCACCTGCCCTGTTATGCAGCACATCGTATTAGATGATCAGAGAGGTGTCTTCTGGCCCTAGGATCTACAAATCTAGCACAGTGAGATATAAGGGAGAATCTGAGTGGATTTGCAGCAGCAGAAAACTGGACTGGTGCATCGCTTACCGAGTGGGTGAAAGTCTGTCTGCCCATAATGTCAGCTAATCTGATTTCTAGATCTAGTTACTAGATTTGATTTCCATTCCGAGTAAAAATCAAAGGCTTAGGGTCTATATGGACTACCACAGATCCTCCCCATAAGAACACGAACATATGCTAAAGAATCTCAGTCTAAACATATGAACTAAGTTTGCTGACTAAGATATGAAGCAAACTCATCCAAAGCAATTGCACAATGACCTACATAAAGCATGTAGTCTGTCTAGTAACATTTGATGAGCTAAGATATCAAAAGCAGCCAATAGCTGTGAAAGCACAGAGATGAGAATCCCGCTGAGTGTGGGCGAGATCATTAGAAACGCTGAGGAGAGCAATGTCTCTGCTCCAAGAAAGAAGGGCTGAATCCATTATAAAGCTGATGATCATTTTGCTTTTGAGAATCAAGCTGACCAGTGTCATCTTCTTCTGTTTTAATTTTTTTAAAAGGAGCTCTTCTAGCAAAAGTAAGAAATAATGGAAATTGAGAAATAATTTGCAGAGACGACCTCTGGTAGATTCAGCCTCTTTTACAAGGGAGTTATCAAGACAGATTTTAAGCTCCTTGGCAGTTTATCAGAAGTCACAGAAAGATTAACTGAGTGAGTGAAAAACCAGGCCAAGAAACTGAACACAGCTTTTCACAATTGAGGAAGGCCCAGGAGGGATTGAGTCTTAAAAACATTTGGCAAAAAGTGTACAGATAATTTCACTTTAGCTCCCAACAAAGGGCTCGTTGAATCAAGAGGATTCAAAATTCCTGTCAGAGAGGCACAGGAATTTATTAAGCTCCTTGCTACATGTAGAGAAAGTGTGAAAACACAAGAGGGACCAAATGACAGTGACAGAGGAATGCTGCCTAGGAAGACTGCCACGTGTACTAGTGCCGCCAGTGTATAGTACAGGAGAGCTAGTGTTACCCATAAGTAGCAAAAAATAGAGGGCTGGTTTCATGAAGAGACACTGAACTAGCTAGAACTGAGATATGATTTCCATTCCTAGTTCCGCCACAGACATTGGGCAAGTCTCTTAACTCTCTGTGCCTTAGTTCCACACCTGTAAAATAAGAATAATATCCCCTTTCTCCCCAAATTCGAATTCTAGTTCTGCTACTGACTTCCTCTATGACCTTGAGCATGTCACTTATCCTTTCTGCTTACCCACCTGCAACAATCATATAATATTAGAACTTCCTTGAAGTATGGAGAGGAGTAATTGCTTAATGTGTGCAAAGCACATTGAAGACAAAAAAGTGCCTCTTCAGAGCTAAGTATTATCCTTGCTTGGGGTAGGATATCAGCGATTTCCTATTGGGATACAACAAATGCCTGTGTGTGTCCTTGTTTAGGGTCTCACTGAGTACACCTGGCCTTCTGCAGTTTGCTGCTGTCATATGTACTAGATTTAAAAGAGAAAATGACATAATGGCTTTTCCTAAGTGCTAGTGATAAAATGAGACAGAAACCATGTAATGACTTGGAGAAAAAGCTCAGATGAGGAAAGAAACCCTATATAAAACTGGTTGTGTACCTCAGCACCTTCCATACAACCAACGCATGCGCAAAAATGTACGCTACCTCAGGGTGCCATCACCCAATCAAAATGTAGAACTGCCATCAGGGGTTCCTCAGTGAGAAGGCTCGTGATGACTAAGTGATAGTGATGGGGATATTCTCACCGGTCGCTACATCACTCTCCACTCTGCTGGATTATAGGGCGAAAGGACTGTCCATCTAGCAGTAGGGATGAGCTTGAAGATGGGAGTGCTGAGCCCTGCCTGAGCCAGGCACTAGCTAGAAAACAGCAGAAGGGGAAGTTGTCCTTGTCATTTATTCTTATGTCTGTTGTGATGGATTTTTATGAAACAAGCAAGGAGAAGTTCCTGGGAAGAGCGTGATGGGAGTGGAGCATCAGGACCTTGTCACATCAAACCTCTAAACAATCCAGTTACAGAACAGTCAGAGCTGGAGTGGGAGAGGAATTAGAGCAATGGAGAAAAGGGATGTGTGTTAACAGAGTTTGGAAACACATGGGCAATTGACGAGGTTTCTCCTCCAGCTCAAGTGCAGCCATATTTTCTATACAAATGACACCTGTTCTTCACCAGTCTCAAGTACACTCATCCAAGTAGTATCGAAGGAACAGCTGAAAGTCTCATACTGATATTTCCAGACACACTCAATGTTCTCCCTAATCTATATTCCTATCAGCTTCATCTGTTGTCCCCGATCTGGGAACAAAGTTGCAACAATATCACACTCTAACAGCAAAGGTTTCCATGTGTGACAAAGAGAACACAAAGGTTGATTATACTACAGTCATGCCACTGAGAATTGCTAGACTCAAGCTCATCTGAAGAAGTGTGTTTTGTCCACAAAAGCTCATGATAATATATATTTATTTGTTAGTCTCTAAGCCTGTGTCTAGACAGTGGCACTATTTCAGGATACTTTGGGTATCCTGAAAAAGCTATTCTGCATCTTTTAAACTAGCCCATTATTTCAAAATACCTTTCACAATAACGGGCTAACTATTCCATCGTCCATGTCAACCTCATTCCATGAGGATTAAGGGATGTTTTGGAATAGTGCTTTATTTCGAAATTTGGTGCTGTTGTAGCTATTTTGAAATACACTAGAAATAAGCTACACAATTTGCATAGCTCAAATTGCATAGCTTATTTTGAACTATGGGTGCAGTGTAGATGCACCGTAAGGTGCCACAGGACTACTTGTTGTTTTTGAAAAATGCTAGAGCAGCTTCTGCTTTGGAGCCAATGGCCATCAATCGGCCGACACTGTATACGTGTCATGCCACAAATTTTGCTTCAGGCATGTGCCAAACAATTCCACAGTTATCATCTCATAAGCAATTTTTAAGGCTTCTTTAAGGTACTATTTCTAGGCAAAGTTTCTTTTCAAAATGACCTGGCAGTGCAATTGTGGTCCAAGGATATCACAGGAAATGGCCTTGGCTTGCTTTAGGATGGTATTGGTGAGTTTCTGCTGATGTTCTGCTGAAGTTTAATTACAGGCAATGTATATGCTATTTACCACTATTCCACTGCTGCCAGCCATTCTGCTTCTGATCATCCCACAACTGCCCATTGCGAGGGTCTTACATCTTCCTTTGAAACATTGGGTGCTATTTAAAGATGTCACTCGGTAAGGTGGATCTTTGGGTCTTATCCAGACTGGTCATCTGTGTTCTAATTCAAAGCAGTCATCCATTATTCCCAGTCCACCGAACTTCGGCACCACCCGGTTTGTACTTGGGTAGTTGTATAGGTCCAACCTCATCCCCATGGCCCAGCATATTACATCAGGCAGGCCACTGTATATTTCCCTTTGGTAAAGGCAACAGCTTAGAATGAGCCCAGATATGATCAGATTTTAGTTAAATCTATAAGTATATGCATTCAACAAGCTTTTCTTTGCAAAACAGCTAGGCTTTGTCTACACTACAAGGTTTTTGCAGTAGAGCATATGCTAATGACGGACTCATTAGCATGAGTCGTGATGTCATTAGCATATTTTCTGCCAATGCTTTTTGCACCAGGGGTTTTTGCGCAAAAAGCAGCAGTGTAGCTGCTTCCGTTTTGCGCAAAACTCCCCTTTTGCGCAAGATCCTTATGCCTCCAGAGTTAGTTCTTGGATAGGAGGCCCCCAGGAATACCCTATACATTCAATGGGATATAGAACTCCTCATTTCCTCTGCTAAATTGTTATGTGTGCAATCCAAAAGTTGCTGCCAATCACCCCATTCATGGCTGTTCACGCAGCTCTTCCACGCTTCCCAAAGGGGAGTTGTGAGCCCTAAAAGTTCACAAAATACTTTGGATTAAAACTGTGATAGCCTTGCTAAATATCATTACTGCCTGTCAGGAGTCCATGAATCTCAGTGCTATAGACAGTCTCAAATCAAACTCCCACATCCCAATATATCCCCAGACTCTGGGGACATTCAGAGCTGAGGTTGGTGCCTGGGGCCCAGCTCTTTAGCTAAGAGTTTTTCTCTGTGGCGAGGGCGGATGCAACCCAAATGTCAAAGAAACTTTGTCCTGCTTTTGAAAGATGAAGGGGGGTGGGGGAAGTGAAGCTAAAACCCCTTTGACTCTTTTTTTGGCTGGTTTCACACTGCAGGAATTCCCCAGTCATGAAAATGTTCTGCTTCAGCTAAGGAAACAATGTTGATTTTTTTTAAAGCTCCAGATGTTAACAATGTGGCGCTGAAAGCAATTTGGGGAAGGAGGGGAAGAAGGCATGGGAGGTGACCCCACCCTAGGCAGGAAGCACACAGAGCCCTGCACCCTCTCTGTGTTGGGATGCAGCCAAATGCTGAATTGCTTTCTCACACACTCACACTCCTTTCCCCTCTGGGCAGTCATTAGAGCTTTCCCAGTTTAACCCCATCAATCCTTCACGTCCTTTCTCATTTGTGCTCGGAGGTAAATGTGTGAGGGAGGTGGAATTAAAGTCCTGGAAGGAAGGAGTGAGAAATGCTTTTCTAGCCCATAGACCACTCCCTCCCTCCCTCTTCTCAAATGCAAAGGGCTCTCCTGCCTCTCATTTTGGGTAATTGCGGGCAAAGCCGAAGCAGATGGACCAGTACAGAGAGGGTTAAAGTACAGACATTCCTGCAGGGGAGCAATGTTGGATTCCGTGGAGATAAGCGTCCAAGTGATTTACAAATCTGGTTAATGAGGGTTAACCCCTTGCTGCAGTCACACACCACAGGAAAGAACAGGCCTGGGCAGCCCTGTGGCTGTGGGGCAGGAGGAGCTGCCAAACTCACTCCTCCTGAGAGTCCTTGTGGCTGGGGTTTGGTCTGGACTCTCCTGGAATGGAGACAAGGCTCCATCAATCCGGTGTTTGTTCTCTGCTGCCTGTTGGACTCCCACTCCCCTTGCTCTGGTGTTGTGGGGAGAAAGGAAGGGAACGGGAAGACATGAAAGGGCTGCAGCCCAGAGGGACTTGCTCTGTACCCCAGGACCTCCCTGTGTGGAGCCCAGGCCCGGAAAGTGGATTGCTCTAGACTGAGGAGGGACCGGAGAAGGATAGAGGGAAATGGGCTCGGCTACATGCCAGGATCAGTGTCCAGGCTTGAGCTAGGGATGTGCAATACTGTTTAATTAGTTAACTGGTTAAACGTTAAATTTAAATGGTTGAACTGATTAAATGGGGGCAGGCGCTCTGTTATAACCAGGGTAAGAAAAATACCTTGGAGCCTCACCTTCTTCCTGAATGGGACAGGAGTGTGAGAGAGGGGCTGTGCACAGCAGTGCCAGCTTAGCCTCACCTAATGTGTCACCTAAGGAGAGGGCCGCCCTACACAACACTCCCTTGTAACCCCATGTCACTTGTTCCTGCCCCCAGCCCAGGGCTCCTTGTGCTCTCCCCGTCCCCACCCCATGGCACCTTACCTGAGAAAGTCCAACAAGGAGGGGGTTAAATGCCTGGCTGCTGTTGGGGCTGCCCCTTGCTCACCTCACTGGGAGTCAGCGGGGGGCCTGGCCCAGGCGCCCTGCAGCCAGCAGGAACTGGCAATGGCAATAACCATGCCCCCCCTAACTCACCCCCACCTGCATTTGCATGCTTATATCGCCATCATTTGGGGCACCACAGCAGGTAAAAGCGGGTCAGCTCCTGCACACTTGCCCTATACAGTCATGCATTCTACGTATGCACAGGGATGGGCATGCCAGGCCTAAGCGCCAAGCAGGGGATCTAGGATCAGGTGAGCCTGGAAGTCTGCAACAGTGAATCGTTTTAAAGGGTGGGTTGTGGATCAGCTTGTACTTGTGCCGGCACACAAAGTCCTTGTGACTTTCTGGGCCTTTTCTCTTTGAGTGGAAAAAATGTTCGTGAGGAAAGAAACTGACCTATTGCGGAAACCCAGGCTGGAACAAAGCACCTAGAACTAGCTCTCTCCTTTCAGATTTCCCTCCAGGAATCCCTAAGAACTCTCTTTGAGCCCACCAGCCCAAGAAACTCCTCTTTTTCTCCAGGTTCATGAAGACCGCATTTCCTTAGACCTTAGTATGGAATTGTCTTTCAAAGCCTTCTAGGTTTGAGACTTTCATACCCCCCAAGTGTTGCTGAAATGCTGAATCAGACTTTAAAGCTGCGACTCCTGACAATTGTGAGTTATGCACACACGGGCATGCGGAATGGTGGGGAGTGCTGACCGTCACCGGCTGCTCCACAGAGAGGAGAGCAGGCCCTGTAATTTGCAATGACTCAGTGGCCCTGAGACCCTTTCCATGAATGAATGAGACAGAATGTGGGCAGCTCCCATTTCCTGTGCTCTGGAAGTTTAAAGGAGACTTTTGAAATCAAAGTAAAAAGAGACGGTGGTGCAGCATGGGCTGTAGCAAGGGGAGGGTTTAAGGAGGGGAGATGGCACCACCAGAGAATGAAGCTGCTTAAAATCTCACACACCAAACGGGGCCTGAGCCACAGGGCCAGTCACTGAACTCCAGGAGGTTATTGATTCAGATCCGTTTCTCCTAAATCAAGGCAATCCTGTTGTGGATCCCAAATTCCTCATTTCTGAGTTTTGTCCCTCTTGATTAGTTACAGACTTTTCCTTAGCTGTGTAAGGGTTTGGGATGAGCTCTGTGTTCAGAGCTTTGTTCCACGGAGAACCCTAGGAAGGAGATGATCATGCCCTGTGCGGAGCCACCATGAAATGAAATGAACCCAACCCTGCTGTCGAGTGTGAGTGAGCCACCATGTTGTTTCAGACCAAAATAATGATATTGATAGGCTCATTTAAGCCAAGACCTTTCATCCACGATAGAAACTGTCCATCTCTGAGCCATCTCACACCACTAGTGTACTGCTAATGTCTGATCACTGAGGGGCTGCTTTTATGGGTTTTCTGCTCCCAGTTCCTGACTGAGCACTCAGTTCCCCAACTATTGGCAACTGTTGTGTGGGAATGATATCTGATCTGGCAATTAACTCCTTCTCTGCCAGGAACCCTGCATCCAGTCATCTTCTGAGGTAAGGGCATTGCCTAGGTTTTTGTGTTGATGGGGTTTCTCATGCTTCTGCTCTCTGTAAACTACACCAGACCTGCTCATGCCTGCCTTTGAAAAGTCATGTTCTTCTGTCAGGAAAACAGGATATGCGTATGCTGCAGTGGAAGATTAATACAACTTCAATGAGTGGAACCTGATTTATAAGTCTAGGTCTTCGACATCTACACTCACTTGTAACCCCAGCTGTGTCCTGAGCCAAACCTGGGGCTCCAAATCTGCACTGTGTTATGTGGGCCCAAGTCCAACCCCTCATATCGCAGACTTCCTAGCACCCTCCCAAAGTATCACTACTCTAGTTCATGGTGCAACGTAAAAAACTTGACCGTCCAGAGGACAAGGAAAGTCAGCCTAGGGATTGTGGAATAATTCTGGTATATTCCCATTGCAAAGCTATAGGGCTTGAACCCTGGGTCCCAACTTCACTCAGGCTTGGATCCTTCATCCCTGTGACGTCATTGGACTCAGAATCTGAGCCCTGAGTTAGCATGATTTTTATGTGCTTTAAAGGGGGTAGGCTTGAGCCTAAGTGTGAACCTTGGGTTTACACTGCCATGTAGCCACACCCTCAGTCTCCTACATAAAAGCAGATCACGTATTTAATAAATATTTGGAAATAAGTCGCTGCCCTGAACACCACTCTGCTCCTGTCCTAGAAGAAGGGAGGATGATCCATTTGGCGCTGTCTGTTTCACATCCTCTTTTCCACCTGGACAATAACAGTTGATCTTTGAAACACCTGTTGCAGTCCCCTCTATCCTGCAAGTCACTTACAAACTTAGGACAAGAAGCAATGGGCTTGAATTGCAGCAAGGGAGGTTTAGGTTGGACATTAAGAAAAACTTCCTTACTGTCAGGGTGGTTGAACACTTGAATAAGTTGCCTAGGGAGGTTGTGGAATCTCCATCTCTGGAGATATTTAAGAGCAGGTTGGATAGACACCTGTCAGGGATGATCTAGACAGTGCTTGGTCCTGCTGTGAGGGCAGGGGACTGGACTCGATGACCTCTCGAGGTTCCTTCCAGTTCTAGTGTTCTATGATTTGGCACCCATCCTGTTCCTCCTGAAGCACAAGCTACCATTAACTTCAATGAGAGCAGGATAAAGTCAAACATCCCCAAGATCCTTAGGGTAGATTCAGGGTTTCCCAACCTATGGGTCAGGACCCAAATATGGGTCACCATTACATTTCAAAAGGGTTGCCAAGTGTCTCCCCAGGTGGCTCTGCCCTCCCTCCTCCCCCCGTTTTTTAATTGCCTTGGGTCACCAAGTCTTCATGAATTGTCAAAATGGGTCCCCATCTGGAAAAGGTTGGGAACCGCTGGTAGACGCTGCAGTCAGGCAGATCAGCATCACACAGAACTTAAGTGGAGGGCTGGTTTTTGCCAAGGACATATGACAAATCTCACAAAAAGAGCCCGAGAGGATATTTAATGTCTGCATAGAGAATTAGCATCTAAGGCCAAAGTTTTCAAAAGCCATCCTGTTATTTTTGGATTTTGGACTTGCAATACCTTTAAGGGACTTGATTTCCATAGAGGAGCAGTCCCTTTCAGGCATCTCAGATTGAACATCCCAAGAACAGAGGCACCGCAAAAGCATCACCCCATTTTGAAAATTTGGTCCATATTTTAAGATGTCACCTCCAAGATGCCGACCTGGTAAATAGCACGTACCTGGCAAGGCTGAGCTAAATCCTGGTGAGAGTTGATTCTGTGGCTTTCAGTTCCTATGTTTACACCATATTTAGTCTCCTCAAGACAGTGACTTGCTTTGTAGTGCACACACCTTTCACCCATGCTTATTTATTAGCAAGGTTCTCCTCAACAGCCCTGCAGACATCCCAACCACAGGGCCTCAGCATTCTGCCATCTTCTTCACTCATCTACCTGTGGAACATGGCTTTGTAATTAGCAGCTACTGGAGAGAATTAGCAACTGGCCTCACAGAGGTACCCAGGCAAAAAGCCTCCCCCCATCTCCCAAGTGGGTGGCAAGGACTGAGCATTTGTGCAGCCCATTTAGTACATGCGGCCTTCTAGGAATCAGCAGTGTGCGAGAATATAAACATGCAGCTCAATGCAAGGGGAAATACGGAGGATTCAATGCAGGGGAGTACTTGAACAAAGAGCAGGTGTTGACCAAAATACCTGCTGCTCCAAAAAGCAAAAATATTCAGGTAACCCCTACCTGAGGAATGACATGCTACAGCATTAGGCCTTTCATCACACTAAAGTTTGATGGAGGTGGATGTTTCCAAATCCCAACTGGATTAGGTAAATCCTGGAACAGGGTCCTACATGCTGTTGCAATGATAAGTGCCCTTCTCTACCACCCTCCAGTCAGGAATCTCACTGTGTTTTGCCAACATTCATAAACTCTACAAAAACCTGGGTGAGGAAGTTAGCCTCAGTGTCATTCAACCCAAATGACAGCAGATAAAGTTTGTAAAATGAAGCACAATGAGGTAAAACAATCTGCTCAGAGTCCACAGCAGTAGATCCAGGGTGAGAACCTGAATCTCCTGGACTAGATGCTGGACAGACTCCCCGCTCACTTCCCCAAACCAACACTCCTCCACTCAGGGCACAGAAAATACCAGGTGACCTAGACATCCAATCAAATGAATTTGTATTTCCCACCTGGAACACTCCCAAAGAACGGCTCGCAACTGAACCACAGAGTAAGAATTTTTCCTAGAAATGATTCAGCAAATTGCCAGTAAATCTGAGCTGTTTGGAAGCAATTTGCAGACAGGTAACATTTATTGAATAAACCGTTAGCTGACAGTTATTCACTCAGCTTTAGTTACCACAAGCAGGAGGTATATGGCAGGTTTGCCTAATTACAAAGGCAATTTTCCTTATCACATCTATTGTTATTATTAATATTTGCATTAGAGGAATATGAGTGGCTCAGCCAGGCCATTTGTGCTATTTGCACATGCAGAAAGAAACTTGGGAAAGCCTCCTGTGGAAAAAGTTTAAGCCCTTTCACGACAGTTATTCAGAGCTAAGCTAGACAAACCACTGGAGAATATACTGCAGAGAGCAACTGTGAACTGGCAGGGGAAATGGACAAGATGACATAATGGTCTTTTCCACGCCTAATTTCTGTGATTCCATAACTCCAGCTTGGAGAAAAGTTGACAGTTCCATCTGTAGACTCTCTTGTAGAGATGTTGACTCTTTTCCATCATAGCTATTTTGTTCCTTTTGGATTTCTTTGCTCTGGGGAAAGTGTTCTCCACCCATGTAATGGAATGAAAAATCCAACAGGCAGAAGCATGTATGTTGAAAGTTTGGTTTGGGGTTAAAACTCGGGATGATAACATTTTTAAAAGGCTCGAAGTGGGAATGAAGTTTATAATGAAAAGGAAGATCTTGCTTGGACTTGCAAAGACACGAGCTGGAAGGCGTGAAGAGAAAGGATGGCTTATTAAATTAAATTTATGGCTCACATGAAGCCACAACTAGGGGTTTTTTTCCTCATATTTTTCTTAGCATTAAAAAAAATTCCTTTCCAAGGTAGAGTTAGTTTCCAAAGATTTTTCAGGATTATTCAGCTCCTGCAGGTGTCCTTCTGTAATATATTTTTAAAAGTGTTTTTAATATTAAAATAATAAAAACTCTAATGGTGCTTTCTTGGCTATGGGAATCAGAACAGTTATGAAAGCGCAATAAAGCAGACCTTCTCTCTGTGCTGCCAACAACTCCAGGAACATGTTTGCTAGAACTTTGACCCTTTACGTACAAAACATTAAAACAACTGTAACCTGAGACTATTAACTGGTATTAGATTCAAAGTTTGGGAAGCCAAATGGCTTTTTTTATTATGTATTTCTTGATAATTACACACTAATGGGAACACTCTGAAGTTCTGAAAGAATATATTTCAGATTGGCTCACTGTTACCTCATTTTTCAGAACAGTTTCTCTAGCAACTGCTTTTTGCCCTTAACTCTCTGCAGACAATTAAATGTAATAAGGGATGTAAGACAGACATAACAATTCTCATGGTGTGCACCTCGCAGGAAATCTTTTCAATCTGCCCACAGCTCTTCTTCAGAGTACATGTATCGGCAGTGGTAACACTTGAGCTGTTATGGGGAAGGCTGCAATGTGCTTCTCAAGAATATCAGGAACACAGACATAACACTCCCCTTATAACAGCTTATTATTAGGAAAGGGTTGCTGGGCTCAATCTTCACATAGGGGATTCCTCAAGTGGAACTTGCTCTATGCTATCTGCTTTTTCCTCCCTGGCATAGGCTTGATGGGGGCAGAGGGAAGTGGGTCAGGGGAATGGCTGATGGGGCCAGAATGCATGGAACTCTATTCAATCCTTAGTCATCACAGCAGTCCCCATTCTACCTGGCATAACTAAGAGCAGCCTGTAGGCCAGAGGTGAGCAATAAGACAGCAGTGGTTTGCCAGGGTTGGCCCCTGGTGGTCTTCCGCCACTATATTCACCTGTGCCTCTGCAGGTACGGGTGCTTGCAGCTCCTGTTGGCCAGGGATCGCTGTTCCCAGCCAATGGGAGCTGTGGGAAGTGGCATGGACCACGACACCACTTCCCGCAGCTCCCATTGGGTGGGAATGGTAATCCACAGTCAACAGGAGCTGCAATCACCAGAACAGGTGAATATAGTGAAAGCAGCCCGCCAAGGGCTAACCGGAACCAGGCCTGGGCTGATATTTCCCCACCACTGCTTTATGCTGTTTGTAGCCCTAGAACTGGGAGAGGTAGAAAGGTGGCTTAGGATGCACTATCTGAGGAATTTGGATAATGGATCTCCTGAGCTTTCCACCTCTAGTTCACCTCTTTAAAAGGAGCCAAATAACAGCCCAGGCTGATTGGTCACTGATGAATGTTCTGTGGCTCAATGACTGTGGTTTGGAGGATTGAGCCCATTTCCCAGTCGAGAGATGTTCCTGTCACAGCTGACACTGACAGGGACTCTGAGTAGTGATCTCAGCAGCCAAGGTAAGGACTGAATGAGCTCTCTGGAGACCTTCCCTTGTAACACATTGGTAAGGCAACATGGGGGCAAACTTGCTCTATCACTTCCCATGATGAACCTATCTGATGGGTGAATGCAAATGAGCAATCTCCAGGGCTGTCACTCTGACTGTAAACTGACAAAGCCTGAAAGAGAGTCCAGCACTAGCGAGCACCCACCATAACACATGCGGGCAGGTCGATGCTTGTGGAGAGACATAAGAATTCATATTTCATTTGTTGCCTCTCTTAGCTGATTTCTGGGCCCAGTTTATGTGCTCGAGTAGCACTGGTTAACTTGGTTGGTGTTTTGCTGAAGGTCTGAATGTGGACCCAAAGTTGGGTGCATTTGAAAAAAACTGGAAAGAAGCAAATAAAAACAATCGCTAAAAGAACACAGAGCACAATGGTGGACACAGCACCCCGTCTTTCAGCATCCCAAGGGAACAACTGATTACCTTAATGACTTACACAGACACTGCAGAAAATGTGAGTAAAACTAGTTTGACAAACACTTTGGTCCCCACTGTGCTCTGAGGTATTCTAGTGCTACAGAATACTGTTGTGGAGCTATTAATGAGGTCAGAATTTAGCCCCTTCACACCATTCTCACAAGTTTATCTATCTGTCCAGCTCACCATCCAGGGGAGCTGACAGCCTCCGTGGACCCCTGGGCAAGGTGTGGGGGGCTGGCTGTGCACTCCTGGAAGGGGCAGGGCCTTGGGTGGAAGGAGCAGGGCCAGAGGCAACCAGCCCCACAGAGCGCATGATGCTCCAGCAGTGATTTAAAGAGCCTGGGGCTCCGGCTGTCGCCACTGCTGCTGCTATAGCAGCAGGAGTGGCAGCTGAGAGCCCTGGGTCCCTTTGAATCGCCGGGTCCTGGGGCAACTGCCCACTTTGCCCCTGCTGTCGGCGGGCCTGTTCTCATCCACCCCACTTGACTGAACTCATTACCCTCACTTTTCACTCATCCCATGAACTTGCCTGCCTCCCTGCAGCAGGGTCCCTAGGAATTGCCCAGCTTTGCTTTCCTTACTTTTATGAAACTTCCATTTCATAAGAGCAATGAGGCAGCCAAGGCAGTGTGAGGTTACTGCCTCTATGGGGCACAAAATTCTCCTCAGCCCTCTTGCACCACCCATGCTCTGCTATAATCACCCAGAAACACAGAGTCTCAAGGAGCCGACAGCTTCCGTGCCTTTTTGTTTGTCTTCAGGGTTATGCTGAGCTATAGGAAATCTTTATGTACTTAACCCTCTCCTCTAGCAGTATGATTTAGGATTTCTTACAATTATGGGCCAAATTCTGTTCAGTTACACCCGTCAATGGAATTGCTTTGGATTTATACTGGAGTAAATGGGAAGAGAATCTGAGTACCTAGGAAATGCTACTAGCCTTTATGTCAGACCCAGAATTTGTTCCAACAACCAACCCCAAAGAATTAATTTTAGAGTCCAGCACTTGGACCAAAAGAGGACAGAACCCTGCCATCTGTGTTTCTCAGCTAGCATGTGTTTCATAGCAGGAATTCAAGTAATATCGAGCACTGTATATCACTCCTGTTGAGGCTGCCTGTATTGCAATGTCATGCATTAAGTGGCTGGCTGTTTTTTTAACTTCTCTCAAATGTACAAGAGAATGATTAGGCAAATGTTTCTGCCGTAACAAATAGTTTGTAAAACTCTGTGCAGATGTTGTAGTTCAGGCATCATTTGCAGAGGGGCAAATCTGAAATGCTCATGAGCGACACAGGAAGACTTAGGTCCCAAAACATTTCCTGGGAGCAGTATATCTGCTGGGATTCTGGTTGTTCATTTTTCAGGATGCCATGTGGTAACAATGTAGGGAACCTCTGAGAGCAAGGAATGTACAGGTGTGATCTATAGGCCTCACCCTTGGCACCCTTTACTCACAATAATCACAATGAAATCAATGAAACAACTCAGAGAGACTGCAAGATCAGTCCAATACATATCTGGCACCCTAAACATATCAAACACACTCAATTCAGATCAAAATGACTAAAGATATGCTTTAGTCCTGCCAGCATTCCACAGAACACAGAGGCATTCCATGATACAACAACAACTTCATATCATAACCAGAATCTGTAAATTGTACACAGCTAGATTCCCTGAATTGTGTCCTGACTCCCAGTTCCTATCAAATATGCTGCCCTCCCTCTTGGCTTCAGACACAGTGAGGAAGTTGCAGGGGAAGGGAGGCAAAAAGACACAATTCTGGTTCATACTCTAGTAAAGGGATTTAAGGTCAGAGGACTCACAGAGATACCTAAGGGCAGCATTAACCTGAGAGTGGCCACAGAGACAAATTCTTCCATAATCATTCAGAGACAGGCCTGCTGGGTCTATTTAATTCACCATGTAAACAATCATATAACCCACCGTGGCCATGACATGAGCCTATGTGAAGTCTGACCAGAGCATCTCTCACTTACGTTCTTAGCCAATGACATGACTATTTATAGTATTCATAACAAAACATGTACCTTACCATGGCAACCACAGCACCCGTGTGCTACCACGGAGACAAAAAGCTTTGCCTTATAGAAAAACACTAACCGATGTCAACTTGTGCTTTTGGAACAATTTGTTTTCCAGTTTCCAAGCACATTTTCCCTCCTGATTGATCATTATGGTGCATTATTTATCCATTTTCTCTACACTGCACATTTGTCTCTTGTTTTTATTTTCCTTATAATAATAAAAAATAGCATTAGAGATGCAGGGAGATGGTTTCCATTTGGGGAGCCAATGGATCCAATCTGGGCACCATTTCTAGAGATGACTTAGGAAGATACCTGTATGAGGAAGCTTATTGGGCAAGAGAGTTCTATTTTTCCAACTTGGGACCAGAACCTCAACTAGTGGAGCTATCTCTATTGAAATCAATAGTGCTATTATTGAGTCCTTTGCATTTATTATTTTTTCCACATTGTGTTTTCTTCTGTTGTTTGTTTCCATGTCTTAGAATTTAAAACTCAAAGCTGAGATAGTGTTTCTTGCTAATTAGTCACCATGCAGCTCCATATTATTATGTCATTTTATCCGTCAAAGGTTGGTGATTGATGCCTAAGATTTTGGTCCTTTCCTAATAGCATTAAAGTATCAGGTCAAAAGGAGTCAAACTCACAGCATTTTTTAGCCTCTATAATAGCCCTAACTAAATTGTGGAGCAAACAGTTCTACTGAAATGTGTTTAATTACTTTTCATGGCTAGCACAGAAGACACAGACCCAATTATTCTGAAATGCTGTGCTACTGCATATTAGTTAACATGCAATATTGTACAATGAACATCAGAAATCACTATGAAGACATAAATGCTACCAGGTTCTGAGTTGTTTCAAGAAAAGTGAACAGTGTAAACTATTCATTGGCATGTGGGAACTCTCATCTCTGATTAAGTATTATTTACATGTATATTTAAAAATGGTGGTGTGTTTAACACCCAGAAAACATTTAATCACACCCATATCCCCCGGCACACCCTTCTAGTCTCTTGAAGTTGCCTTCAATAGGATTTGTTTTGCAAGCTGAAGGAGTAATTTGTACAGACAAAAGTTATACAGGGACACAATCTGCCCTCAAATAGCATTCCAGGTCACTGTGGAATCTCACCTACTGTTTACACTCCTAGCACAGACTAAGCTTGAAAGGTTCTAGGGAGAAAACTAAACACAACAATCCCATCAGTATGTTTCCTGGCAAATGCAGTGTCCAAATATTCTGCAGAAACTCCTCTTTGATGATGGAGCTGAGGCACAAGGAGACCTGGCAGGCCATGCTCTGTGGCCTAGTTTAACTTCTGATAAGGCACTGTCTGCTGTTTATTAGTAGCTATCTGTCGGTGCACCTTTCCCTCTATTCTTCACCCTTGTGTCAGATAGGTGTGATTCAAACACTCACCCTTGTGTCAGGTTGGTGTGATTCAAACACTGGCCCAGGGTGAGGAATTTGGGTGAATAAGGACTGTTAGTAGTAAAAGGTAGGACTGTGGACCACCCCACGCTAGGAGAGTGGTAACAGTCTAATTATTTTACAGAACACAGACATGCTGAAAACTAGCTATCCAGGTTTTATTTCATAGCTCCCCTATGCTCGTTGACCCATTGCCTAATCGCAACATTTACTTTAAAGCCAGGTTAATACTATGTGAGAAAGTCAACCTAAGATACTCAACTCCAGCTACGAAAATCACATAGCTTGGGTTGGCGTACCTTAATTTGAATTTCTTTAGTGTCCCCACTGTGGGAGGTCAATAGGAGAAACTCTCCCGTTGACTTCCCTTACTCCTTGCAACCCCGTGGAGTATTAGGGTCGACAGGGGTGCCATCAGCAGTCGATTTAGCAGGTCCTCATTGGTGAACATCAGTGTTGTAACATACTAGTTACAGGACCATGAGAAATAATCATGCAATCTGTTCTTGGGTTCTGAGGCACCCACAAAAATCATGTGTTTACCCTCTTGGAAAAAATACATCTGCTCAGTAATTCTTAGCGAAGTATTTCGTATTAACCATTCTATTTCATCAGCAATCTCTTCACAGTACAATGCATTTCAATGGGGTTAAAGAAGCAACTCCTATGCCTGTCCTCCCCCACTACCCTTATGGTCGCACACATACACAACAAATGACATGTTTAAAAGGCCTTGAGGAATTAGGCACCCCAATTTAATGAGCTTCTTTGGGTCTGTTTGAAAATGGCAGCCTATGTCTTTACATAATACATCATAATCCACCTAGAATGTAAGCTGTTTGGAGCAGGGGACATCTCTTTCTTATCTGTTTGTGCAGGGTTTGGCATAATGGGGCCGTTAGGCATTAACATAATACCTAGAAATAACAATAATAGTAATTGCATATAAAGCACAAAGGAAAATTGATTTTCACTAGATGTAATGTACGGTAAGAAAGCTAGGAACCGTTCAGTTTTGCTCCATAAGTTTTAAGTAGATTTACAGATTTGTGTGGGAAAAAAGAAGAAAAGAAAAGCCAGCAACAGCATAGGGAAGATGCTGTCATTTCCTGGCCTGGACTCCACTCCTGTCTGCTCAAAGATTGTGCTGAAAGGTTTTTTGGGTCCTCAATTTATCTTGTTTAAAAGGGAGAATTGGACTTGACACTATGTGATGATGATTGTAGAAAATGTTCTCACAGAATATTAAGGGAATCACCCTCAAAGACTTTTAAAAATTAGGGTTTATCCCTAGATCAGTGTCCAAATATCAGGCTTGGTAACCTGGGGCTCCCAAGGGAAGAGGGAAGTCCAACGGTTTCTAAGGCAATGATTACGCTTAAGAAAGTGAAGCTCCCTCTGGTTATGGAACCACTGAAGGAAAATCTTGGACTGCCTGGTAAATGCCAGAGCTGCTCAAAAGCAAGGAAGAACTTTGTTGGTCTGGCAGAAGTTGAGCCGAGGGTTTAGTGCCTTGAACTAACTGGCATGTGACTCCCATCTTGGTCAGTCTCTTTCAGACCAAGTGGTTCACTTCCTCTGCTCCAACACTCTTCAGGGGCTCTGGTAAGCCATTCTTCCTCTCCCGCAGCTTTTGGTACCACACTGAGAGATTGCTGTGCCCTCCCCATGCTTTCTGGAAAGGTCTTTTGGGTGGCCACACCCAATCCTGCAGTAGCTGGGAAGGCAAACTCCTACTCCCACTGCTGCTGTTAGCAAACTGAACTCGTGTGCTGAGAGACTACCCAGAACCTGTGTGCTTGCATTAGTTAAATTCCAGACCATTCATCTTCCAGGAGCTTGATCCTACAAGTTGGTAAGTAGCCTCAACTCCTGCTGAGTTCAACAGGATTTGAGGGTGCTATGTACTCTGTAGGACTGAACCCCAAATTACTCCTTGTTCTTGTGTGATGATATGGTAAAAGAGGAGTCTGAAAATTTTATTCCTGTATACCTGCTTAATCCTTAACCCTTTATTGCTCTCTTCCTTTCCAGACTAAATAATTTTGGGGTTGTGCTCTCCAATTTTATAGGTACTTCCTGAATCCCCACAGGGCTAGCCCAAGATTAGACTAGTATAATTCCATTGACTATAATGGACTAATATTGTGCCCTAAAACTAGGTTAACCCTGGCGGGAACCAGGCCTCCTGCCTTTGGAATATTTCCTATTTATACTGTGTCCCACATGACAGAGCATGGCTATGCGTCATGTGTTTCTGGTCTCCCGTAGTGAAACCTATAAAGTAGAATGGGAAACCACAACTAATGTGTCTGATAATGTGAGCATGAAAGGCCATTAACTGCAGGAAACATTTACATTTGGGAAGAAAGAAAATCACATATCTCATGTGACACAAGTAGAAAACTTTAAATCAGTCTCCCATCAAAGAAAACCAAGTGCTGTCACATGCTGACCTTTACTAAGACAAGGGAGCTGCACACATTGCCAAGAGCCACTGAAAATCAATACACATGGGCTTCATTGTTTGCTTTATAGGAGATTATTTCTGCCATTTCATTACAGTAGTTCATGCAGTTACTAGTTCTGTGGTATAGAATTTTTAGAACTGACACAAAATGCTGTTTGTGGATTTGCTTTGATAACAGACACTATCTGCTGCAGAACATGTTAAGTCTGATGGGATTTTTCATGGAACTTAGTAGAGGTGTGGGAAATACTTCAAACAAATGCTCACCTTGCTAGCTGGAGCGTGACTTTGATGGGACCTGAGGCCATGGGAAGACTCTCCATTCCTTCCTTCAGTTGTGGAGGGGTAGATCACCAAACAGGAGAGGTTGTGGCAGTGCTACATACACTCTTCCTGTTCTCCTCACCATACCTAAAGTATGTGTGAATGGCAGAGATAGAAGATATTGCTCCTTTCTTGTTCCTTCACTCCTTTCTCTCCATCCCAGACTTACTGAGGGGTGGGGAATACTCATAAAAATGCAAAACTACTCAAAATTCAAGAACATCTTTATCACTGTTTGCCTGTTAGGACCCTCTTCTCCTCTTACTCTGAATCCATGTCTACTGCCAATAAAGGAAACACAGGCAAATGAAACACTGAGGTATAACTGTGAGTACTCAAGGCACTATTCCAAAATACTGGACAGAACAGTGAGTTCATTACTTTTACTCAAGACTAAAGACAGACTGTTGTATCTCTCACAGCAGATTTCCATTAGTGCGGAGGTACTTGCTTTGTTGGAAATGAACCACCATCCAGTAGCTGGGATGGATTAGGCTGGACAGCATCCAATTCACTGCCAGATCTCTTTGCCATTTTGCTGGTTAACAGAGCACACTCTGCTGAGCCCATAAAATCAAACCAACTTATGTACTATAATTGAGGAAAAATGGAGAAGTCTAAAAAGAGAGAGAGAGAAAGAGTGCAACAGTGAAGGGTAACACTTGAATAGCATGAACGTATTTGTGGACATCTGTTTCATTTTTATGTGACCATTTTCATATTTGTCACTACTTGAATCATCCAAATATAATCACACGTCTCCATCCTACTTTTATCACCTGAAATAATAATAATTAAAAATGAACAATTGTAGGTTATGTGTGTGCATGAGAAGTAGGTAAGCCAGATCTTCAGCTACTATAAATCAGTGTAGTTCCACTGTCTTCACATACTTGTAGTTTATTAATGTTCACTAGGACCAAATTCTGGTTCTACTGGAAACCAATATGAATTCTGCCATTGATTTCAAGAGATCTATGACAATTTACAGCAGCTGGAATTTGGCCCTATAACTATATCTAAAATTTGGGACCCATAAAATCCTGAGGCTAGTTTCTCTACTAGAAGAATTTGGAATGTATATTTCAGTGGAGACAAAAAGAGAAAGCAAATTGCAGTAGTGGTTGTGGATATAGAAACTCCACCTTTTCTCCAAAACTTCCCAACAGCCAATGAAAAAGAGCTAATTTTTAGTGAATATATTTTAGTTAACTTTCATAATTAAAAACACTCTTCATGTTGAATACATAGTCTGTAGGGATAACAAACTGAACATTTTAAAAATAATTTATATTATTGCTTAGATGCCCCAGTTGATTACTGTAGCATCATTTTTCTAGGCACTGTACAAACACAGAGAAAATGATAGTTCCTGTCCCAAAGAAGCAAACTAAATAGAAAAGATGGATAAAAGAAGAATTATCTCCATTTACAGAAGAGAGAGAAGATGGAGAGTGTTTGGAATATAAATATTAAATAATAATAATAATAATAGTAGTGAGTCATGACACCAATTTTTGAAGTGCCTCCAGAAATGTGCTCTTGAGTTCTTGTTGGCAAACCTGTCTGTGTATTCAAAACCTCACATTTGTCTGCAGAAAACTGGTTTGATATTTTTAATGACAAATCTATGGCCTGCAAAACAATGGGCTTATCATATAAATGGAATTAATGCAAACATCTGGGACAACTTTAACATTGATTTCAATAGGATCTGAATTTGGCCCCAATATATATTAATAAAGCAAAATACATGGGGACACAATACAATTCACAACCTTTGTGGCAGGAGGATCTATATAACCAACACCTGACAAGGTAATACATTTGTCTTTTCTTTCAGAGAGAAAATGCAGCTACTATAACCTGCAATTTGTGAGGCAGTACCACCTACATGTGTTTTACAGGTATAAATTCCCATTTCATCAGTTGTGGTTTACTATTTTGCCATCATTCAGGGGAGGAGATGCGTTAATTGTCTAAAAGTGCTGTAATATAGGAAGGTCATTTATCTTAAAAACTTCTTGGAGATAATTTGTAGTACAACCCATCTGTTCTCATCACTGCCTTACATAATGACAGAGCTAAACAAAGGAGGAAGAGAAAAAGAATACATATCTCTACATAAATAAACTGTATCTATTTTGATGCAACTAGCCCCATTGACTGCATCCTAAGACTGATCACTTAGGCCCACAACCTGAAAGGTATTTAGGCACTTAACTCCCATTGAAGTCAAATGGCAATTAAATACCTTAAGACCTTTGCAGATTTCTGATGCCTTCTTACCCGTAGCTTTCTGCTTGTCAGAACCCCCAGTGTTTTCTACTCCTGTTTCATGCTAAAACTATATGGTAATGTTCCATCCTGCTTTTCAGCTGGTTTAAGGATCAGAAGAACTTGCAGTTTGTAAACACTTTGCATTTATTTTAAACTTCAAAGTAAAAAATCTTCTTCTGATGTTAAAACCTGCAAAAATACCACACAAAATACAGTCCCAAGCAAGATAAAATCTTGTTTATGATCGCTAGCTTCTGCTGGTGCCATAAACAATGTTAAATTCACAATAATATGGCAGCCAGCAGGAGATTCAGAAATGCCACTTTTAATTAAAACCTTTATTTTCAGGTACTGTTGACAGTTGGTAAATGCTTCTCACTAGGTGATCTCCCAGTATATTTCTCTGAACAAAGTGAGGGAAGCTTTTCAAGGAAACAAAACCAAAACTTGTTGCTGGAGTTCTCTGTATGTTAGCAATTTTCCAAAGATGAATTACCCAGGGGACCATATGCCTTGAAAATTGCACACAGCAAGATTCTTCTGTGGCCTACACTACATGCTACATGTTGATGTTTGTTTAATGTATGACAGCATGCCCAGCTTTCGTAGCAAGGACCTCCCCTTCTGAGGCAACTGTACAGAATCTCACTATGGAGGGTTTATATTTACATTTGGACAATTTGTCTGAGAACAAAGCCATTCTTAGATATATATGTGTTTATTTCCTGTAATGATCATAGGCAACCCAACCGGTCTTATTAGGAAAAGAAAAAAGGTGTAGTTTATTATCTCAAGGACTCCTGCTCACTGTAATGAGGATCGCAGTACAGTAGAAGATGGGGTAATAATTTGATGAAAATTAGACTTTTAAACTGATTACTGCAAAAAGATAGAATCCTGATCTTTTATAAGGTTTATACTGTATAACTCTGACTTTGACAAGGAACATGATTTCAATGCCTGTAGATCTTTAGAGTTAGCTAATCCTGAATAACCTATTGTTAAATTTGCTTCAGTGCACAGAAAGCATAAGATCGATTCCTAGTAGTGAGAGATGTCATTAAATCAATAGCACATGTAGCTCATTGTTCTGATGTCTGACAAGAACTGCGAGTGGCCAGTTAACAAGATCTACTGACATGGAGACCTATCACACCAGGAATTTGTCCACTACGGAAGCATTCGTGTGGGGGAGGGGGATGGACGGCAGGGGAGAGAACGATAACAATCTACTAATTTGAGAGAAACAAAAAGACTTATGATTGCATTGTTTGATATATCCTCTGGCTAGGCCCTGGCAGTAGATCATGTGTTTTTTATAAGGGATCCTCCATTATTCCTTTTTGGTTAATGGTAAAGAACTTGTCAGCCAGTTACCTGTATATGTATTTATATATAACAAAAGACAAGTGGTAAATAAATGCTCTAGCTTTCTACTATAGGCTAAGGGAAAGGCAGGCTTAATGATTTAAGGGGCTTTTTCTCATGAATTCAGAAAGAAGATTCGTAAGAACAGCTAGCACCCTATTACCACAAAGATAATAAGTACAGGGCTCTGAGTAAGTGGATTGAGTCAGGACTTCAGGTTTCTATTCCCAAGCTACCATTGACCCACTGTGTGGCTGTGCCGCAGTTACTCCTTCATGTCTCAGTTCTCCATTTGTAAAATGGAAACAACGACACTTCACGACTTTTATAGCAGGGGTGGGAAACCTCATGCCCAGAGGCTGGATGTGGCCCCCTGCTTACATTTGCTTATTGGATAGTCGACCAGTTGATTAATCTTTAACGTCCCTAGTTATAACAAAGCACGAGACAGAAGATAAGGTTGGTCTTGTGAAGTAAAAGGGAACGAAGGATTTGAGTCAAGCAGCTCTAATGTGTTCTGAAGGAAAGGAACAATCCGTAAGAAGTTACAGAAAGCTGTCATGATCCCTTGCAGCATATATTTACTGCCTCACCTATGTTCCCAAGATATTCATAGAAATATCTATCCAGCAGACACTCCTCAGGGTGAGCACTGCCTACCTGGTTTTGACCCTTTGATGGATCCTTCAGAAGTTAACAGAAGTTTTACCATTGACTTCAATGGAGGCAATTAAGATAAAATCCATAATATGATCTTGACTCAGTGTTGTGACAAGACTCTGAACTATTCCTATGGATTAAGTTTGTCTGCCTACCTTCAGATGTCATCAGGAGGGCACTAGACTTAACAGAGAAGATCTATACAATCCCTAGCTTACTTGTGATGTGAAACAATGAATGTCTTTTGGTCAGGAGATACATGAACCTTCAAGTATGTGAGAGATAAGGTAGGTGAAATAATACCTTTTATTGGACTCGCTTCTGCTGGTGAAAGAGACAGAGGCTATGTCTACACTGCAGAGCTTTTCTGGGATACTGGAGTTATCCCAGAAAAACTCTGCCGCGTCCAAGGAATGCATCTGCTTTTCTGAAAAAAAATTTGGAAAAGCAGACGTGGTTTTTTGGCATCCCTGTAAACCTCGTTCTACAAGGAAGAAGGGATTTTCTGAAAGAGGGTTTTTTCCAACATTTGGTCCCATGTAGACGGGCCAAATGTTGGAAAAGCCTCTTTTGGAAGAAAAGTGGAGAAAGATACGCAAATTGCGGTTCAAAGTGTTAGCACTTACCCAGAGCTTTTCTTCAGGTCTGAGCAGTCTATGCAGCTCAGTGCACAGTTTCCCCCTTTAATTCTCTCCGTATTCTGCATTCTGTCAATGCACTTAATACAATGCTAAAAATCAGACAAGGTTTTAACTATTTTTAAAGAAGTTAAGATGATTGAAATGGGAATTCTAAATTAACAAGCAGACACATCAAAGACAATTTTCCATTTTCACTTTCACCATATTTCCCCCTTCTCTATTTTTCTGCTGAAGTTTTCATTTTAGATGTTGGCATTGGGTGGTGAATCACACTGATAAACCCTTGACAGATAGTAACGATTTTGTTTTTCTAGGAGCTCCTATTTAATATTTTGAAATTTTTTACTTTTCTCTGATCCCATGTTACACTCAGAGCTCTGTTCTTTTCTTGTTGCATGGCAAACTTTCATGTGTTTTATGGGTATACCTTGAACTTTTCACCCAGTATGGGATTCTATATTACATCTCCAACAGTAGCTGCCACTAAACACAAATATGTTACAATTAGGTCAACTCAACGCTTTACCACCATCACTGACCTTCATTTATGTACTATTCAACAAAGACATTTTTTGAATAATTAACCCAGCTTTTATCCTCCTTAGTTTATGACAGGAACCAGTTTTAAGAGAGAAGATAGTAGCCTTGTTGCCATCTTGTAGTGGGCAGGTGTTTTTAATATGTAGTTAATGAACATGACTTTATGCACAGACCAATGTATTAGTAAACATGTCATTACAGAGGTGTTCATATAAAAGTTAATTTGCTGTGAAGATTTTCTTCCATTAGGAGCTCAGCTGGTTCAACAGGGTTGTATAGGCTCATCATTATCTGATCAAACTGTTGCATATACTCCAGTTCATTTGAATGAAATTCTGTTAAAATACACACAGTTTACAAATCAATAGAATCTCAGAGTTATGAAAATCAGAGTTACAAATTGACCAGTCCACAACATACCTCATTTGGAATTGGAAGTACATAATAAGGCAGCAGTAGCAGCAGCAGAGAGAAAGGAAAAAAATCAAATATGGTACAGTGCTGTGTTAAATGTAAACTACTAACAAAATAAAGGTAGCTTTTTTCTTCTGCATAGCAAAGTTTCAAAGCTATATTAAGTCAATGTTCAGTTGTAAGCTTTTAAATGAACAAGCACAACATTTTGTTCAGAGTTATGAACATTTCAAAGTTACCACCTCCATTTCTGAAATCCTCATTACTCTGTGGCTCTAATTGAATCTATTTTTCATCAGAACAGTAAAGTCTTTTCCCTGCATCTCATAACACAATCTGAAATATCTATTTGTCTTCTAAAATGTTACCAGACAGGACCAGTGCAAAATCAATTCCTGGTAGTCAATTATTTCTTTACTCTGATTTGTACACAATATTTAAATTTAAACCTCAGTGTGTCACTAAGAACTGCATGGGCAAGACCAAAGCTCAAGAGCTCAATCCAGCTTTCATTGCACTCAAAGGTAAAATGTCCACTGACTTCAGTGGGTGTTGGATAAGGCCCCTCACTCTTTACACATTTATGTACCTTTTTATATGGTGGTGGCTTTCACAGTTTCCTTTTTAATGTTCTTGATTTTGGTTCTCTCTGGAAAAAACCCTCAAGAGCTTGAAAGCAGGTAGGAGAGTCTGGCCCAAGAATGGGGGCATGGTCACTTCATGGACCATAATCACATACTGGCCTGGAAAAGATAAGGGAAAGTTGGGAATTAAACATTTTAAATGAAATAAAAAGCACAGAGAATAATGATACAAGTGCTCTTGTATCTAAATTCTTGCATCATCATGTTAATTCTCATATATGAAAAGTAGAGGATAATTTTCATGAGAAAAAGAAAGCAAAACTTAATTTTTTTATTGTTCTCTATTCTTGTTAAAGAGTACATCTAAAGAAAGATTTCATAACTTACTGGCCAAGTATGACTATCTATGCTGACATTTCAAAGTACTGTAGATTAGCATATACAATGATTTCCCAAAGTAATACACAGTTAAAACATGAAAAAACTACCACCACAACAGTAATTTAGATGATGCTTCATGATAAATATACAATTTATAATCCAATTATGATATACAATAATACTTTATATTTTTATAAGCTCTTAGAGAATGTAACAGACTATGACACTGGCTCTGCAAGCACTTGTGCAAATGCTGTTTTTATGCACATTTTTGAATAGTACCATTGGTGTCAATGGGAATTCTCACATTGCACACATATACAGTTGAAATAGGACCTAAATGCACCTCGCCCCACAGAAAAGCAGCCACCTCTGGGTAAGTGTACCAGAAACAAGGAAAACCTACCCACAGCACAAGGTGAAATGGGAGAAGAAAAGGGGAAATTCTGACCCAGGACTCAGGGGCAGACCCTGCCTCTTATGAAAAGGTCCTTAGGATCTCTAATGTCCACGCAGAGTGAACAAGACGTATGGGTAAAAGTTTCGTTAAAGAGACTAACACAAAGTATCTGCATGGAAGTCAGTTTATCCACTTCTGAAAAATGAAAGGTTGAGTTGACCCTGTAATCAACAAGTATGTTGTCTTTTGTGAACTATGAAAACCAGTATCTGGAAAGCCATGAAAATCAAACTACCAAAATTACATGAGTACTGCTTTCTACAGACTGTGGGACTAGAATGGTGACACATTTTGGACTCAAAAGTTTCTTAGCTACTATAAATGTTGCTTGGCAGCTGGGAAGGAAAGGGACTCTCTCTATACAGATTAATTGAGGTATGACCTTACAGTCCTTTCATGTGCAAATCTCTCGCTGACTTTAACAGAGATCCATGCATAGAGCAAAGCAATACAGAATTTTCTAAGCCAGTTATACCAGCAACTTCTGTGACGTGGACACTTGTCTTCTGGTAACTGGATTATGGCCACCAAACCAATTTCACACAGGCCACTACCCACCTGGGCAGAATTCCAAGTGATGATTTATAGGTGACAGGCTCTATATACCATGGCTGTGTCTAGACTGGCCAGTTTTTCCGCAAAAGCAGTCGCTTTTGTGCAAAAACTAGCCAGCTGTCTATACTGGCCGCTTGAATTTGCGCAAGAGCACTGACGTTCTAATGTAAGAAATCAGTGCTTCTTGCGCAAATACTTTGACGTTCCCGTTCGGGCAAAAGTCCTTTTGCGCAAAACCTTTTGCGCAAAAGGGCCAGTGTAGACAGCTCAGTTTTGTTTTGCGCAAAAAAGCCCCGATGGCTAAAATGGTGATCGGGGCTTTCTTGCGCAAAAGCGCGTCTAGATTGGCCACGGACGCTTTTGCGCAAAAAGTGCTTTTGCGCAAAAGCGTCCGTGCCAATCTAGACACTCTCTTGCGCAAATACTTTTAACGGAAAACTTTTCCGTTAAAAGCATTTGCGCAAATTCATGCCAGTCTAGACGTAGCCCACTAGTAACCTTCTGAGCTATGAACATGTGGTAAGTGAAGGTATTAAAATCACTATATTTGCACAAGCAAACACACTCAGGATATCTAACTTACATCCCAAAGAATGTCACATTCTGACTGATACCAAAGGCCCTCTTTTCCTTTCCATGGTGTGGATCTTCACTTCTTTCTCTTTTTCCTTATGCGAAAGAGGCACTAGATAGCAGGATCCAAGTAAAGTGTATTGTCCTGTGTCTTGTTGAAAATACCTGTTAGCTGGTCTTTCTGCTCTGTTATATTCATATGCCTAACTAAAGGTTTGTTTTTAAACATATCTGTGCTACTTATCGTGCTACTTAACATGCTGGGAACTAAAATTAACAAAGATAGCAGTTGTTGCTAGCGGTGGCCATGTATTCCAGTGAGGTAGCCAACAGTGCGATTTGCCTGTCTAGCTTTTTAACAGTAAGTGCAATATTTTGGAACTGTAAATAAAAAAAAAGATTGTCTTATATTGAATAATTTCTCTAAAAATTAAGAAGGGGATCCATGACTTCTTGGATCCTTAAGAAGTCTAATTAATTATTTCTGGATGTTGTAATCTAATAAGGCACAGAATCACTTCTTTACCCAGCTACCATGAGGTTTGCCTATAACTGGAGTATCTGGGAGTGCTGGCATTGCTGTCCTTCTCATTTTCTTTACTTCAAGTCCAAAATGTAGTCTTACAACACTAGAGGGCCTAGGATGAACTGTTAATAGTTCACCCTCTCTACCTCATCTTTCTGCCTCTACAACTACCAGATTCTCAGACACAGAAGTCTGAAGAGGCTGTACAAACCACTAAGGACTATATTATCCAGGATTAGTGAATATAATTTAAAGTGCATTATAGGAGGCTTGCCTTTGCTGATACTTTTCTGTACAAAAAATACACATTTAGAATGGAATCATGGAAGTGCACAAGAAGCATAGTAATGATAGGAGAAAGGGAGAAGAAATATGTTTCACAGAGTTCAGAACATAGTAATATTGAAGACTTACAGTTATAAATGCAATACTCCGTTGATGTTTGAAAATATTATTCTGTACTAACATACGGGCAGACATTGGTGAGGTCTAGAGCTCACTAAAAGTGAAGACTTGGCACACATTTTGCAGAGATTCTGACATTGGTCTTCACCTTTCACCCTGCCTATGGCAGCTCCCTTCACCTTGGCTTCACCTTAGAGATAGCAGCATTTGCTGCAAAACATTGCTGTCCACTTTCTCAAAATGTACGAATAAATCTGATCCCCATCACTCCTCACCCTCGGACAACACCCCTGGTACCCCATTCATTTTAGGGTTCAGTTCAATAGTGCCTTTCTTTTCAGCATTCTCCACAGATTTTGTTTGTCTGCCTTAAAACCCCACTTCTTCTCTCTCCCGACTCCAGCAGCTCATCTAGCACAACCCTCCTCTTTGACCCTTAAGACAACCACCCTTCGTTTACTGAGACAGTCTAATTCTGGCGCTATTGCCATCTAGAACAAGCTTCCCATATAATGATGTCTTACTGACACAATGGGCCTGATTTTCTACACAGTAGAATGCGAAGGGACCCTAAAGTGGATTGAAATGCAGTGCCCAGCAGTTTTAAGTGGCTTCAGTGTAAATGAGAATCAGGTTCAATTTGTTTTCAAATCTTAACTGAAAACTTCTCACTTTTTCCTTGCCTATATCTGCAATTTTCTTTCCCCTTCTGTTAGTTATTTAACTTTGTATTATTTAACTTTTTTTACACCTTTTGGGAGAGACTTTGCTTGAAAAACACCATGCAAAATGAAGTGCTGTGCTGTATAATTGGGATTAATAATAGTAATAAAATTGGTGTATGCTTTTACAGCAGTCACCAAGGTGCTGTGTAAACAGAGGGTAACTGCATCTGCCATTTAAGCAGTTACATTTTGGCTTAGATAAGAAACACCACAAATAAAAGACTTTCAGGAAAGAAAGTTATTTGCCCCTTTTATTGCCTGCAAAATGCCTGGAGAGTTTCAAAGCAACAAGAACTATTATAAAAGTGAGTGGGAAATAAAATAAAAACGTTTTGTTGCCTTAGAAACAGTCCTATTCTTCTTACTTTTTCTTTGTGACATATTAGCCTTCTGTATGTTTTGGCACCAGAAAACGTATTAAAACAAGGCGGGGGGGAAGGGAAGTGTTAGTTCTTCTTGCAGAGACTGGGAATTTCTCTGCATATTGAAACTTATACCTGAAGGAATGAGTTACACTGTAAAAAAAAAAGGAGCAAGAAAACAAAACGAAGCTTCTTAAATATTCAATTTAATTCTGTGTAGAGCAATTAATCCTGAAAATTTCCTACCATTGGAGAGTGTAAAGACTCCAGAGCAGTTTTCTGGCTGCAGATGGTAGGGGTTCTCATTGATATCAATGGAAGTGGTATGCTTGGTGCATATCAAAAGCCAAAATATGACTCCAAATGTATTCTTGCAAAACAGAACAAAGCCCACTGGGACCGCGGACAATGAATTTTTCTCTGCCCAGCCAAATATTTCTTTAGGATATGAGAACTGTAAAATAAGTTTAAAATGGTTTCTGGACCAGTAAGTAGACAAAACTTTATCTGTATAACAAATGCATACAGAGATTGTATACACAAAGTAGAGGAATAATGCAATGTCTTTAAACTGATGAGAAAATGGCACTGGCTGCCCCAGAAATGGAGCCGGTTCCCTCATGGGGAAGTCTGGATAAGGGACACGGGAAAGTAGGGACGAAGGTTGGGTCCTGGAGTGGCTTAGGGGATAGGGCATTTGCCTGGGGAGCACAGGGTGGTAAAGTAGCACTTTAAAGACTAAATAATTACAAGAGGCTGATAAGAACCATTAGTTTTGTCTTGGAAAGGAAGATGACCAACACCTGTTACAGACTCACTCAGCTATCCCTCTTAAGCTTATCTACTCACTGTCTCTTTTTTTCTTCCTCCCCTCCATTTTTTTCCTTCTCCCCTCTTCCCCCCATCCCTCCTTCCCTTATTTATTCTTGGATTTGGACTTCCAACACTCCTGTCATCTGAAGAAGTGGGCTGTGCCCACGAAAGCTCATGATACCATCTACATATTTTGTTAGTCTTTAAGGTGCTGCTAGACTATTTGTTGTTTTTTAAGTTTTTCCTGTTAATGACTAACTCGGCTACCCCTCTGAAGCTGATATAAAGCCACTTCTGGTGTGAAGTACAGAACCACACAATAATTTAGGGTTGGAAATGAAGAACACTGCATGAAATTGAAATTACAGGGGGAATTTAGGTAGGCAGGATGTTATTACCGACGCTGGAATGTGGCCAGGACACCTGGGTTAACACCCTATTCTCAGAAGTGCTATGAGACTCTTAATAATCTATTCTAAAGATAAGAAACATTTTAAAAACCAAATTGACCAGTTCAGCACCTAAGCTATGGTTTTAATTATCCCTTTTAATAATGAATCCATGCATGGAAAGAAAGATGTACTTATAACACAGAAAATCAGGAAAAGTGGCTTTCCAAACCAGTCCCCAGAAAGAAGTATAAAATACAGCACAGCACCATGTGGCAATGTAACACAGCATTAAAGAGTATTCTTCTAACACTGTGTGATCCTGAAACATGTGCACACAGATTTCCTATTACCTGGAATGAAATGTCCTTTCACTTATAATGTCAGAATGATTGTAGAAAGAGAGAGGCAGACCAGCTGAAAGTCTTTATGGAAAGGGAAAAATAGGGGTGATGTTTTGGTAGGGGTCTTGTACTGACCACCAAATCAAGATGAGGAGGTGCATTAGACATTTTTGGAACAAATATCCAATGTACAAGACCTGGTAGTATGGAATGAAAGTAACTACCCTGACATCTATTGGAAAAGTAATATGACAAAACACAAAATTTCCAATAAGCTCCTGGAATACATTGAGGACAATCTTTTCTTTCAGAAAGCGGAGAAACTAACCAGGGGACCACCATTTTAGATTTCATTCTAACCAATGGGGAGGAATTTGTTTAGAATTTGAAGGTGGAAAGCAATTCGGATGAAAGTGATAATAAATTTCATGATTCTAAGGAAAGAAAGGAGCGAGAGCAGCAGAATAAAGATAATGGACTTCAAAAAAAGATTAGCAAACTTAGATGATAGGTAGCTAAGGTCCCCTGGCAAGAAAATCTAAGGAGTTCAGGAGATTCTCAAGGAGGCAATACTGAAGACACAGCTGCAAACTATCCCAATGTGAAGTAAAGATAGGAAGTATATAATAAAAGGCCAATAGAACACCATCAAGAGCTTCTTAATGACCTGAAAGTCATAAAAGAATCCCGGAAAAATGGACAAATTATTAAGGAGAAGTACAAAAGAATAACACAAGCATGTAATAACTCACACCTAGCAAGAGACATAAAAGCCAATAAGAAGAGGTTCTTTAATACATAAAGAGAAAGATGAAGGAAAGTGTCCTCCACTCCTCTGTTTAGTGGGGAAGGAAAGTGAACAGTTAATGACAACAAGATGACTGAGATGTTTAATGCCTGTTTTGCTTCAGTCTTCCGTAAAAAGGTTAATACTGACAAGATACTCAACACAATTAATACTAACAACAAAGGGGAATGAACATAAGCCACAACAGGTAAAGAACAGCTTAAAGAATAGTTAGATAAGTTAGATGTATTCAAGTTAGTAGGTCCTGATGAAATTCATTCAAGGGTACTTAAGAAACTAGCTGAAGCAACCTTGGAATCTTTAGCTATTGTCTTCATGAAATCATGGAGGACAGGTTAGGTCCCAGAAGACTGGAGACGGACAAACTTAGTGTCTATCTTTAAAAGGGTGAACAAAGAGAACTTGGGGGCTATGTCTAGACTGGCATGATTTTGCGCAAATACTTTTAACAGAAAAGTTTTTCCGTTAAAAGTATTTGCGCAAAAGCGCATCTAGACTGGCACGGAGTTATCGTTATAACGATGAGCTTTTGCGCAAAAGCGCGTCTACATTGGTGGCATGCTTTTGCACAAAAGCAGAAGCCCGGAACCATTTTGCAGAGGGCAAAAGGGCACCAGCCCTTTCCAGGGGCGGGGGCTGGAGCTCCTTTTTGACACGTGCTTAAAGGGATCTCCCTGGACAGCCGTTTCTCTCCTGCTCTGTGCTTTAGGACCTCTTGTAGGGACTGACAGCCGTAGCAGTTTTTGTGGTTGCCCTCTGCCTTTTGGACACCGCTGCCTTTTGCCACCTAGTGCTTTTGCCTGGTTTTTTTTTCTTTTGCCTTGTTTTGTCTGCCATGGAGCCAGGGGTGGCCATGTGCCTGCTCTGGCCACTGCCGGCCATTTTGGAGTGCCTGCAGCTGCTGCTCCAGGACCAGGAGGTGCAGACCACTTTGGACTCCCTCACCAGCTCCCACCACCAACTGTGGAGACTGGACACCAGCACCGACTGGTGGGACCGGCTGGTCCTGGGGCAATGGGGCGACCAGCAATGGCTCCGGAACTTCCGCATACGAAAGCAGACGTTCCTGGAGCTGTGTTCCTGGCTCGCCCCTGCGCTCCAGAGAGCCACCACCCGGCTGCGGGCACCCATCCCCGTTGAGAAGAGGGTCACCATCACACTTTGGAAGCTGGCCACCCCGTACAGCTACCGATCGGTGGCACACCAGTTCGGGGTGGGCAGATCCACCGTCGGTGTCATCGTTATGGAGGTAAGTCCCAGGGGGGAGTGGGGAAGGGGGAGGGTGCTGCACTCCATGCCCAGGGGCAGCCAAGTCTCCAGGCTGGGTCACCCAGGGGTTTGGGCCGTCCCTCCCTTGCACAGGCCTGCTGGTGGGGGGGAGGGGGGCGTGATGTGTGTGTGTGCGCGTGAGGACAGAGGGAATCACAGGGTGGGGGGCCAAGGGAGTGCACACTCACCCCTGCCTTATGTGATGTGTTCCCCTGTGTTTCTCTGCACCCTTCTGCAGGTCGTCCACGCCATCAACGATGTCCTGCTCCCGAGAGTGATCCGCCTGCGCGACGTGGACGCTACGCTGGCCGGCTTCGCTGCCCTCGGGTTCCCCAACCGCGGGGGAGCCCTGGATGCAACCCACATCCCCGTCCGGGCCCCGGAGCATCGAGCAGCCCATTTCACAAACAGGAAGGGTTACTGCTCGATTGTTCTCCAGGCCCTCGTGGACCACCGGGGCCGCTTCCTGGATGTCTATGTGGGCTGGTCCAGCAGGGTACACGATGCCCGCATCCTCCGCAATTCCGGAGTGTTTCGCAGGCTGGAGGCGGGCACCTACTTCCCCCGGCGGGAGTTGACTGTCGGGGATGTGCCTATGCCCATCTGCATCATCGGGGATGCGGCCTACCCCCTGCTGCCCTGGCTAATGCGGCCCTACACGGGGCGGCCGGACCAGAACCGGGCCCGGTTCAACGACCACCTCAACCGGGCCCGGAATCAAGTGGAGTGCGCCTTCGTCTGCTTAAAAGCCCGCTTCCGTTGTTTGCTCACCCGTCTCGAGTTGGGTGAGTGGAATGCAATGGAGGTAGTGGCCCCATGCTGCGTGCTCCAAAACGTTGTGGAGCGGAGTGGGGAGGCCTTCCTCCCCGCATGGATGGCAGCCGAGGCACAGACTTATGAACAGCCCCACACAGCTGCCATCCACCAGGCGCACCAGGATGGGGTGCGCATCCGAGAGGCCCTGACGGGCATGTTCGCACAGGCCCCATAGTAGGGTTTCCTCGGTCTCCCCATACAACTCCCTCCCATCCCCTCCCCTTCCCCTTCCCCTTCCCCTCCCCTTACCTCCCAATTGTAAATTTACTGCATTGAACAAACTAACCTTGGTTATACTTGTTTTGTTGGGTACGAAGACTCCTGGTAGTCTTGTCTGTCAGGTCAGGTCAAGTGGAAGGCTTGCACCTACCAATATAAATTGGGTCCAGAGTTAGGTTTAGTTAAATTAGCTATCGTCGTCATGACTGTTCGTCAGGCAGCATCGGTTCGAAGCATATCGGCCGTCATCATGCATGTTCGTCGGGTGTGTCGGACGAAGCTAGGTTTTTTCTTTTAGTTTAGGCTAGGTTTTAGGCCACCATCGCCTGTTCGAGCTGTCCCGAAGAACAGGAAGAGGATTCGTGGTTCTTGTGGAAGGCTCAAGTCAGCGTACCCGATTCCAGTCATCTTCGAGGGATCTCCTGGCAGTTCCTCGTCTGAGGCCCGGAAGGACCAAAGACTTGAGGTCGCCAGCTTCGGCGTCGTCTTCCATCGAGGGATTCCTGGCTGTTCCTCTCCCGAGGCCCAGAAGGACCAAAGGATTGAGGTCACCAGCAACACTACAATCGTCCCTGCATCTAGACTATGTAAATATTCTTTGTGTTCGTGTTTTAACCTTTCTTGCTTGTTTTTTATCTATGTTAATATAGTCTTGTGGTTTAAATTTTACTTAAAGTGTCAGTATTTATTTATGCGCCACAAACCAATGACCAATTAAAGGAATGACCGGTGATAGATACGGTATTTGGTGTCCGCATTTTCTAATCTTCTGAAATTTAGTTGGCTAACTGGCATCTCAAATCAATTATTTAAGTTACCTCGAGTAACACAATAAACAACACAGTTTTGTTTTCAACAGAAAAACTGGTATGTTTTTATTTACAAGGGGGAGAGGGGGAGGAGACCTTGAACTGGGAGGGGGAGGAGACCTTGAACTGGGAGGGGGAGGAGCTACTCCTCGGAGGGGTGGCCCCTGCGACCGCTCCTGCGGGGGCGGACGTGGACATGGGGGGCAGGCTGCACGGGGAGGTGGGCAGGAGGTGCAGGAGCAGGAGGGGCAGGAGCAGGAGCAGGAGGGGCAGGAGCAGGGGCAGGAGGGGCCATTGCAGGAGGGGCAGGAGGGGCCATTGCAGGAGGGGGCAGGAGCAGTGCTAGGGGACGGATGGCGGGGGCGTGGGGCAAGGCCATGCCGTAATGTATGGCATGGCCAATGTGGGCGGTGAGGGTGGCGATGGAGTCGGCCATCCGCACACACTGGGCCTGGAAGGCGGCCCAGGACTCCTGGTGCCCCTGCAGGTCTGCCTCCACGCGCCGAGTGATGGCTGCCTCGACGCGCTTGACGGCCTGCACGTGGCGCTGAAGGAGCTGGTCCCGGTGGCGGAGCCTCTGCCTCGGTGGTTGGGCGGCTGGGGGTGCTGCTGCTGCCGCTACTGCTGCCGGACTGGAGCGTCCCCGGCTTGTGCTTGGTCCCACTGCAAGGAAGAGAAGAAAGGATGGGTCAGTCAGGCAGCCCGGCCACTGTCCCCACACCTCATGCCCTCCACCCCTGAGCCCAGATGACATCACAGTAGTGTGGCTTGGGCCCACTCGGTTCCTCCCCTGCCCCCCGTGTTGTATGTTTGCAAAGAGGACCGCCCCTGGAGTAGGGTCCTCCTCCATGTATTGTAACCACCAGTCTGTGTCCTGGCCCCGTGGAGGGTGGGAGGGCGCTTGTGTTGCGTTAACCTGTGGAACTCCCTGCCAGTGGAGGCTGTGAGGCTTTGGGCTAATCAGTGGTGTTTGACAGGGAGTGAGATGAATCCCCACACAGTGCCTGGGAGCACATCTGGCAGACATGGTCTGGGCTCTCAGATCCCCATCGTGTGGGATATCTCCTGGACGGAACCAGGAGAGTGACTGGGGAGTGTCCCATCCTTGCAGCAAAACTCAGGCGGCCTTAGGGGCGGTCTGAGAGCTTCCCCCCCTTCTCCCTCCCACTATCCCTCGCACACGTAGCCCAGGGACATGTGTGGCCGCAGTGGGGACTTCCCTCGGGAGCCAGCCAAGGCACCGGGAGCAGGCGAGAGGCTCAGTGGAGGCCACGTTCACAGGGCTGTGACGCTGTGGTTTTCCCAGGAGCAGCTGGCTGTTCTTCACAGCCAGGCATGGGACAGTGTGCCGTTCTGCGTGCTGCACCCTTGCAGAGGTGCAAGCTCTGGCCTGAGTCCCTGGGGCCCTGGCTGGTTCCAGCCGGCATCCACCCTTCGCCCTGGTCCCGCCGGATGTGTGTGAGCAGCACGGTCCCAGGCGTGCCCTGGAGCTGCTTGCCGTGGCCACATGCCGCTTGGTCACCAGGCTACACGTGGTTGCACGTGCTGCTTACTGCCTAATGCTACACAGCATGCAGCTCACGTGGCCTGAGTGACATGCTCCCGCCCCCCCGCCCTTGTGAGTGCAAAGTGCAACACTCACCGGTGGATCCTTCCCCGGCCTCCGAGGATGCGCGGGAGACGTCGAGGCTGCTGGAGAGGGCCTGCTGGGTGGCAGTGCTGGCCTCATCCTCCGACGCACTGCTGTCTCCTTCCCCTGCCTCAGTGGTCCTGGTGACGGGGGGGGGGGGCACACGCTGCTGTCGACGGGGACTTCCGGGGATGGCTGGCCCAGGATGGCGTGGAGCCGGTCGTAGTGGGGGCAGGTGTCTGCTCCTGCCCCCTGTCTCTCGCTGGCCCGCACGTAGCCCAGGCGCAGCTCCTTGACTTTCGCCCGGACTTGCTCGTGGGTCCGGGCTGGATAGCCCTGCTGGGCGAGCGCCTGGGCCATGCGGGCGAAGATGTCCGCATTCCGGCGCCGGGAGCGCATGTCTTGGAGGGCCTCCTCCTCCTGCCAGAGGTCCAGCAGGCTGTCCAGCTCCCCCGAGGACCAGGATGGGGCCCTTCATTTGCGGCCCTTGGGGGCCTCCTGCACTGGGGGTGTGGGTGGCTGATCCCCCCCAGAGCTGCCATGGTGCTTGGGGGGGTGTCTGCTGGACGGCAGGGGCCACGTGGCAGACCTCTGGCCAGAGGTGCGAGGAAGGCTCCTGCCTCGTGAGCTCAGCAGCCTGCGTCTGCTTTAAGGGGGATTGGGTTACCAGGAAGTCCAGGGAGCTGACTGTGGCTACGGAGTCTCCAAGTGTCCACAGGGCTTTTTTCCGTTTAGTCTGCTTTTGCGCAAAATGTCTTAGCTGCCTGTCTACACTGGCCCTTTTGCGCAAAAGCATTTGCGCAAGAGGGCTTTTGCCCGAACGGGAGCGTCAAAGTATTTGCGCAAGAAGCACTGATTTCTTACATTAGAACATCAGTGCTTTTGCGCAAATTCAAGCGGCCAGCGTAGACAGCTGTCAAGTTTTTGCGCAAAAGCGGCTGCTTTTGCGCAAAATCAATGCAGTCTAGACGCAGCCGGGGAGTTTAGCCTAACTGATACCTGGGAAGATAATGGAGCAAATTATTAAACAATCTGTTAGGAAGTACCTGGAGGACACCAGGGTTAAAAGTAATAGCCAGAATGAATATTTTAAGCCATATCCAAAAGTACTGCTCCCTGCTGCCAAGTCATGGAACTCAGAGTCAGAACCCAACAAGCAGGCATATGGTTACAAGGCAAAATAAAAAGAAGAAACAAACACAGCAACATACCCTCTCCCTTGCCTTGTAATTCAGTGTGATAAGCAACTATAAAGGCCAAGGCTTAGCAGCCAAACTTCAGCCAGCATATAGTCAGGAGCAAATGCACAATGCCCTGATATTTTAGTCGCTTGGGCTGGGTCCTTTATAATGCAGATTTCTTATTTCCCTTACAGAAAAATTCACATTTAACACCAAACGGTGAGGCACTTGGGCATTTACATTAATAAAGAAGGTTAAATTGTACCTTGCCCTGCACAGTCATACTGAGGAGTGCAGCGCACAGGAGGCTTATCCCGTATCCCAGGATATACCCATAGGTGCCATGTAGAATGATGTCATAAGCACTCCCTGACAGATGCAGTGGCTGGCTAGAGTGCCAGCGGTATGCCAGGGACCTCAGCTAGGCTGGGCACAGTCAGGCCACATGCTAATCACCTGCTGCAGAGGAAAAGTTCTTCTTGCTGGTTTCCAGAAAACCTGTTTAAGAGCTGCTGCTATGTAAACTCCACTGGATGTCCCAGAATCATTCTTTCAGTGTCAGGGCAGGCAGTATGACTTGAACCTGTACTGAATGCTACAGCTCTATCTTGGTCTTCAGCATTCTTGCTGAAGTAGAAAACAGGATGTGGGCCTTTACTATGTTGATGGAAGTTACACACACAAATCTAGAAGAGTGAAAATACTTGTGTATTCTTGTGATGATGCAATGGGCAATCACTCATTGCCGAGTAGGATCATCTTCCATGGGAGTTGTGGACCCTCAGGTGGCTGATAAAGCCAATCCTTGAACCACAAGTTCTATTACAGTGGGAACAGATATTTCCAGGTAAAGCAGAAGGCTGTTGACCATGACTAGAAGCCAGTCTCTCCTTCCTCCTGCACCTCTTCTCCTCTTCAGCATGTCAGTGGGCAAATTCAAAATGCAGGGAGCCATTGCGTAGGACTTGTCTCCATTTTGAGTGATCCTGGGCAAGTGTCTCCCAAGTGTCAATGTCAATGATGCATTTCTTAAAGTTATCCTTTAGCAAATCCTTATAACACTTCCATTGTCCTCCCATGTTACAGTATGCTTCTTTCAGCTGAGAAAACAGGACCTGTTTTGGGAGGCAATGGGCTGGCATCCGAACAATGTGACCAGTCCAGCGAAACTGCTGACGGGTGATCATTGTCTCAATACTGGTGGAATTTGCCTCTTCCAGAACACTGATGTTAGCGTGCCTATCTTCCCATTTGATCTTCAAGATCTTGCGGAGGCAGTGTTGGTGATAACTCTCAAGGACTTTCAAATGATGTCCAGCTCAGACGATGTTAGATTTCTACATAAATATCTGCCTTGGATGACAGAAAACTTCCAAGGTGGAGAAAATGATTGACATTCTCCAGTATTTCTCCATTGATTTTAATAGACGGGGCACATGGTGCCTAATTTGGAGAGGGCTGATGGAGCACTTTGGTTTTCTTGATGTTGAGGGTAAGACCAAGACATGCATAAGCATCAGCAAACACATTCAAGATAGCCTGAAGATCTTTCTCAGAGTGGGCAAAAACTGCATTGTCGTCATCATACTGAAGTTCCACTGCTAAGCCTAAACAGCTTTCCATACATTCTGTAGATGATTTCAACGCCAACTGGGAGCTTCCCAGCAATTAGGTTGAAAATGATGGCTAGCAAGACTGCACACATGGTTGGGGTGATGACACAGCCCTGTTTGACTCCTGCTTTTACTTTGAAAGGTTCACTCTGGGAGCCAGTGCTGCTCAGAACAGTCGCTTTCATGTTATCATGAAGCAATTTTAGGACATTCATGTATTTATCAGGACGTCCAAACTTCGAAAGTACAGTCCAAAGGGCACGGTGATTCATTGAGTCAAAGACTTTAGTTAGATCAATAAAAGCTATGTACAGTGGTTGGTTTTGCTCCTGACACTCCTCTTGCAGCTGCAGTGCAATGAAGATTATATCCGCAGTTCCATGGCATGGTCAGAAGCCACTCTGTGACTCTGGTAAAATTTCTTCTGACAGGCAGGAGACGGGTTGCAAGGACCAATGCCAGAACTTTGCCTGCAACAGCAAGGAGAAAGATACCATGATAGTTTCCACAGTCTGCTTTATCCCCCTTTTTAGAGGGTGACTATCAAGGCATCCCTCATTTCACTGGGTATCTCCTCCTTTATCCAGATATTAAGGATAAAGGAGCTAAGCTTCCAAGTTAACTCTAGTCCATCATCTTTAAAGATTTTAGCGGGTATCCCATCTAGACCTGCTGCCTTGTTGTTCTTAATCTTCTTGATGGCATTGTATACCTCATACAAAATGGGAGGGTCTCTGAGTTCATCCCTAGAAGGATTTGCTCAAGAACGTTATCTGCAACCATGGAGTTATGATTAAGGGTGAAAATTAAGGGCTTCATTGTGCTTCAAAAGTGCGGTTCCATCCTTTGAGTGAAGGGGGTTTATGCCATAACAAGCTGGCCTATAAACAGTCTTAATAGCACTAAAGAAACCATTTGTATTATGGGTATCCACAAAATGTTGGAGTTCTTGCACTCTCTCAGTCCACCATTTGCTCTTGAGTTCTCTGGTTTTACGCTGGACTTTTGCCTTTGCCTTAGCATGGGATTCTCTCTTTGTCTTGCAATTTATATAATTCTGTCAAGCGCTAAATTCTATTCTCTTTTCATTCATGAGCTGCTCGACTTCAACATCATTCTCATCAAACCAGTCCTGATGCTGTCTGCTGTGGCAGCCAATGGTTTCCTCACAGGTATTGATGATTGCTGCTTTCAGCTGGCTCTAGTGTTCCTCAATTTTTTCTGGAAACTCTGATAGAAACTTTTCTTCTAAGACTGCTTGGAAGTGGTCACACTTAATGAGGTCCTTCAGATCTTGAACCTTCAGCTTGCACCTGATCTGTTTATTTTGCAGCCTCCATTTGGGGGCGATCTTAATTTTAATTGTGGATTGAATGAGGCAATGATCAGTCCAACAGTCATCAGCACTTGTCATTGCTCTTGTGAGTATTACGTAATTACGATCTTGAACACAAACTATGACATAGTTGAGAAGATGCCAGTGCTTTGAACATGGGTATCTCTAAGATGTTTTGAACTTTTTGTTGAAAAAGGGTGTTTGTGATAAGTTCTTGTTCAGCACACTTGGTCAGGAGCTGGATTCCATCTTAGCTGCTTTTCCCAACTCCTTCCTTCCTGATTGTTTTTTTCCACAGGTCTGAGTCTCATCCAATGCATACATTGAAATCTCCCAGAAGAACGATCTTATCTTCTTTAGGGGTCTCTGATAAAATGGTTTCCAGCTGAGAGTAGAAATCTTCCTTTACATCCTCACTGGTGTCCACTGTTGGCGCATAGGTGCTCACAATAGTTACCTGTTGTTTTTTGGTGAGCCTCAGTCAGAGTATCATAAGCTGCTCATTGATGCCTACTGGCAGCTCAGAGAGGCACCTTACAAGCTTGTTCTTAATAGCAAAGCCTACTCCATACAATCAAGCTTCATCTAAAGATTTTCCCTTCCAGAAGTAGGTGTATCCTCCTTTCTCCTCCCTCACCTGTCCTTCATCAGCTCTTCTAGTTTCGGACAAGGCAACAATATTGATGTTAAAACAATTCAGTTCAGGAACAATGATAGCTGTATGTTGCTCTGGTCGGTCACTGTCTGAGATGTCCATCAGGGTATGTACGTTCCAGGTTCCAAAGTTGAAACGTTTCTTACATTTTTGATCACTGGGGTGGAGATGCTGCTGCATGTGGCTATCCAGCCAGGAGGAAAGAGGCAAGACTATTTGAGGGCACTTTTTCTAGGCCCCTCCCCATATCCGGTGAGCAGAGTGGGTCCTAAAGAGGACTGCTCAGTCATGGGTGCAGCAGCCGAGATGCTCGACCAGCCTCAGTCCTCGAGCAAGAAGACTGAATCACACACCCACTGCCTGTGTGTTGTTCTGTGGCTAGGAACTTCTGGATCTCACTGTCCTGTTCCTGTCGCCATTCGCCGATTGCCACAGGTTTTTTGACTTGTACAAGTGTTGTTTTCCCCAAACCTGGAAGATGCCTGTGTGGGACTTCTTTTAAAGTGGAGAGACTGGTGCACAACAGTCACCACACTGTCCTTGACAGAGAGAGGACTTGAAACCAATGGCACGTACACTACAACGATTGGAGATCCACTATCTGCAGCCTTCACCTGCCTTCACAGCCACTGTATCATTACAAAACAGTTTCAACTCCATTGTGCAGTTCTCCTCTGTCTATTCTCCTGTTGAGGACTTCTTGGATCACACTTTGTCTGGAACCTCGCCCATGACCATTCTGCCATGGGTGGCCCTAAGGGAGTACATGACTCCAGACAGCATTGCTCTCAGGGGTCACTGGAACATGCCTTTGCACCACTAAAGGTGATGATCCATGGAGAGGGTATTCTTGTACCCTTAAAGCAGATGTGAGACTTGAGAGACCAAATTTTCAGCTTGGCTTCAAAGCAGCCATCTGTACAAAACTCCACAGATGAACATGTAAAGCAGAAAATTAAGCATATGTAACAATTTGTTTACTTGCAGTATAATATTCAACTACAAGAGGTCTTTGTGTGACCCTGGTAAAGAAGAGAACACAATCGGTATGCAAGGCTATTTGTTTGTGTCTGCATACTGGAATAAACAACCCTTGATTAGAAAGATCTGTGATGTAACGTGCCACAGTAGCCCCCATTTTTCTCATAGATTCCTAGGTTTCAAGGTCAGAAGGTACCACTGTGATAGAGGGCAGGTCTACACTAGATAAGTTGAAATTAAGATACACAACTCCAGCCATGCTAATTGCGTAGCTGGGGTTAATGTGTCTTGATTCGAACTTTGTTGCTGTCCCCAACAGTCTGTCGATCTCCAGAGCATCGATCTGTGTGGCCCTAATCTGGCCTCCAGTATAACAAAGGCCAAGGGACCTTCACCCATAGCATAACTTTTGGAAAAACATCCAATCTTGATTTAAAAATACTCAGAGATGGAGAATCTACCATGACCTTTGGTTAGTTGTACCAATGGTTAATTACTCTAACTGTTAAAAATGTAGGCCTTATTTCCAGTCTGAATTTGCTAGCTTCAACTTCCAGCCATTGGATTGTGATAGAGCTTTCTCTTCTAGAGGGAAAAGCCCATTATTAAATTTGTTTCCCATATAGGTTTTTATAGGTACTGTAATCAGGTCACCCTTTAGCCTTCTCTTGGTTAAGACTGATCTCTTGGAGTCATTACAGAAGCACTTTTTTTTTATCCTTTAATCATTTTTTTCTGAACCAACATCCTTCCTGAATTGTAGCCAATACTGAACATGGTAGCAGGCACACCAAAGGCAGATACAAAGGTAAAATAATCTCCTTACTCCTATTTAAGATGTTTATACATTCAATGATTGTATTTGCCTTTTTGTAAGCACTGTTATACTGGGAGCTCATGTTCAGTTGTTTATCCACCACAACTCCCAAATCTTATTCCAAGTCACTGTTTCCCAGGATAGACTCCCCCATTCTGCATATGTGGCCTATGTTCTTTGTTCCTGGATGTGTGTATTTACATTTAACCATATTAAAACACATGTTGTTTGCTTGCACCCAGTATACAAAGTGATCCAGATCACTCTATCAGTGACCTGTCCTCTTCATCATTTACAACTCCCCCAGTTTTGGGGTCATTTGCTAACTTTATCTGTGATGATTTTATGTTTTCTTCCAGGTTATTTCTAAAAATGTTAATTTGTGTAGGGCCAAGAAATTATTCCTGCAGGACCCTAGTAGAAACACACCTAATCCATGACATTGAGTTTCCCAGTTAACAGTTAGAGACCATATCTAAAAATTCAGCTCTGAGTGTTATAAAAACTTAGACTTCACAAAGAGACAGAAAGATAGAGTAGGTTCTCATGTGGTCTCCCATTCTGCATTATCAGAGTATCTTCCAAGAATTTAAAATTATCATTCCTATCTACCATCCTAAAAATTAACATGCTTTTCCAATCTTAGGCATTAATAAAAGTGTGTTCTCTCCAGCTATGGAGAAGCTGTAAAACCTAATTCTGACAGTATATCTTTCAACGTACACAAATATTTAATATTCCCCCCAAATGCAGCAGTTCTGCTTTCAAATAACATGCATCATAGCTTGTCTCTAAAATAACTTTTAAAATATCACTGAGGATGTGATAGCTTTTAGAGCAACGTACAAATACCAAGAACTAGCATTTTACATGTTGAAGAACTACCCCAACACATTAAAAAAGATTTTCAATTCAAGGAACAATCTTTAAATATTTAAAATTACACTTTAAAGCATCTTTTGTTATCCTCTCAGGATCTAGTATAAACCAGTGATTCCTTAAAGACATGCTTAACTCTATGGCCCCATTGATTTCTATAGGGCTAGTCACCGTGCATAAAGTTAAATATGTTCATAAGCCTTTACAGGATCTGGCTTAAGACTGCACTAGCAGTACCAGTTGTTTTTTGTTTACTGAAACACAATTGTGCATTCAGCAAACTTCCAGCCACACTGTTTGAAATTCAGCTCTCATTAACTGAAGAAGCATAACAGATTTTCCGGGGAATTATTAATGTGTGTTGGGCCCCATTCCCCATCCTTCGCATATCCTAGAACTGTATTGTATAGTCTTAGAATTGCATGCTATTTCTATGTGCATAACCATCAAGACACTGTTATTTTCAAAAACTGGAAAACTGTCCCTCTCTTTTCCTTGGTGTGGTATTAATTGTAAATGCATAACAGTGGGGAATGCATTTTTCCATGCTTAAGGAAGCTCTTAGATCAGTTATGTTTTGATCAAATATTCATTCCATATTTCTATTTGCAAATGTCATTAGTTCCCTCATATTGCTTATGTATACACATATAATGTACCTTTCACTCTTTCTCCTCCAAATAAAATCTGCCTGTAAAGGGTCTCAAAAAGGTCCTCAGTATAGAATCAGAAGAACAGACTGCATACTGAGGTTTACACCAAGTACCAAGGCTAAGGGAAATGGAATCCTCTACTCCAAGCTATGCAACAATAGATCTACAAGCCCTGACTGTCTCTCCCCATCACTGCTCCAGAGTGCAGGAAGTCTCAGCAAACCACAGATGCAGAATTTGCAAAATTCTATGCTGGAGTCTATCATTTGGGCCCCATACCAGTGCACCTGTTCCAGTGCTGCCATGGCCCTCTGTGAACCTGTGCAAAAAAAGAGCAGGTTTTGCCCTATTACAATCATTAACATAACAGCAACAGTTTCTCCACAGACTTCCCCACAAACCTCAGTTCAAGTGTACTGAAATCTAACAGCTATGTGATGGATCGTTCACCCCAAACTTGCCTGGAAAGAGTTAATGTGTATTGAGAAGGGAGCTAATTAACCTGGCAGGCCATAGCTGAGGGTAGTCAGGTAGCTAAGTAATCCCTTGAATGAGTGAGGGAACCCAGCTGATGACGAGCAAGGTGGGCTGGATTTATAAAGGCAGGAAATTGGCAGGAGGGTAGGAGGCTGATGGGAAATGGGCTGCAGTCACTCCCTGGAAGGAGGGAGGTGGGTGTTGGGACTACAGACAGAAGTAGTCTGCAGTTGCTCCCTAGCAGTGTGCCAGGTGGTAAGGAAAGGGCACAGGGAAAAGCAGTAAGGTCCAGGATGGAACAGGCTTTGACTTCTGGCTAGAGGGTCCCTAAGCTGGAACTCAGAGTTGAGGTCAGGCCAGCCACTGAGGGAGACAGGATTGTTAAAGGAATCCTTTGGTACCCCAGAAGGTGAAAACACATACAATGACCTGGCTGGACGATCAAGTCACACAGAGGAGACTGCAGCACCCAGAGTGAGAGAGGGACTGAAGACTGGGGAGAGATGGCATGCAGCTGTGGGAGGGGGCATTGACTCTGTGAAGCTAAGCCCCAGACTGATCAGGAGGAGGTGCCATGATAGGGGCGAGTGGAGCACTCCATCAAAAGCTAGGATGAAACATCAGATATATGCAGAACCTTATGGAAACCAATGGCTAAGGTTAAGATTTTGTCATGGGTATTTTTAGTAAAAGTCAGAGAGAGTTCACAGGCAATATACAAAAATTCAGTGGAAGCCTGGAACCAGTCCCTGACTTCTACTAAAAATACTAGGGGGAAGGGGAACTAACAAATGGGAGAGCCAATAACTGCTCCTGCCCTGGCATATAACCATTGGCTGCTGCTTGAGCCCTGCTGCTGCTCCAGCCCCACTGCTCTAGTGTGGGCTGAAGCCAAAGGAGTCATGGAGGTCGGTCAAACTCACAGAATCCACATGACCTTGTGCAAATCATATCCGTAGGAATGGCTGTCAAATATTTGAATTCTGTGATACATTTGAATTCTGTGACACGCCTCCCCCGCCCATCCTGCAGCCTGTTGGGAGGGGGCAGCGCCGCTCTTTGAGTTGGCCCCGGCCTCCAGCTGCTTCCCCAGCCTGCAGCTGGTCTGGGGAGAGTGGCGCTTTAGGGGCTACCCCAGCCTCCAGCAGCCACCTCCACCCTGCAGCCTGTTTGGGGAGGGTGCTCCGGGCTACTGGGCAGGCTCCATGGGATGCCCCCAGCCTTCAGAGCCCCCCTGCAGGCTGTTGAGATGGAGACAAGGCTCTGGGGCTCCACCCCCCCCCAGGCTTCAGGCTGCCTGGGGTGGGACCAGCCTATGAGAGCTACCCCTTCCTCCAGCGGGTCTTCCCCCATGTCCTGCCAGCTATCTGGGGGGAGGGCCTGAGGCTCCAGGGGCTGTCTCCTCCTTCAGCACCCCTCTCTACCCCACAGCCTGCAGTCTTTCCACAGAGAGGGCAGGCTCCAGGTTTGGGGTGAGGGGGCTCCTTACCCAGTCTGGTGGCAGGCAAGTTGGCAGAGCCCCAGCCCTGCTGCCCACTCTATTGGTGCTACACCTGCCCCCAGTGGCCACCCTCAGTATCGTGTCCCTCCATTCTCTGTCCCCTCCCTTTCCATGTTATGCAAAACAGCCCCATTCCTGGCATTTCCCACTGTCCAGGCAAAACCGCGACCTTGATTTAAGTTAGGTAAGAGGAAACTGCCTACCAAATTTGGTGGTCCTAGCTCTTATGGTTTAGTAGAAGTTCTTGAACAAACGGACCCACAGATGCACAGACAGACAGACACACTCTAAAATATATATATATAGAAAATGAAAGGCTGTTGTTGGATTTTGTGGTATACAAATCTTCCCTCCCTTATTTCTCTTCCCATCTGTTCTGAAAAATACAATGACATTCAAAATGGAAATAAGAATACAATATCACATCTATCTGGAATTTGGTTTCTTTAAAGCTCTGCAAAGCAGTACAGTATAAAATGACTTTGCTACTTTTTAAAACCCATCTAGACATGGGGGGGTGGGAAGAGAATACAACAGGCGGCATACTCAATAATATCATGCAAAATCAGCCCGATTCATTTGAATGGATTTCTGTATATGATTTATAAATGTTGGTGAGATGTTTCTTGACAACAATGTCAAGACAGGGCATTCTGTGTTGTGGAGTGTTTTTTTGACAACAGCGAAAACACAGAACCCTGAAATAAATATGTATACACTGGATGTATAAAAAGTATGCATTTGCTATCTTAGCAATTTTTGTGCTTGAGATCTCTTTACATTATACTGTTTATCCTGTCTTGGAATGAGGTGATTATTTTTACAATGCATCAGTTAAGAACATTCCCTGGAATACAGATCTGTTTATAAGGATTAAGCTAGCTGCCTGGAACACCTTGCCTTATTCAAGGAAGATTTCCTACCAGAGAAAAATAAGTTGATTTTTTCTCTTTGTGCTATGTGATGTAATTGGCCTGATACGCAGACCCGTGGGTTGTCATTCTAAAAGCTTTAAACAGCACAAGAAGCCTATTCTTGCAGTACTGTCAAATGATCCCTGAATAGACTGCATGAAGGGCTTTGTGGGGAGGGGTGCTCTCAGTTGCTTTCAGCTGCTTTCAGCTGCAGCTTTCTGAAGAGTAATTAAAATCAGCTCTGGGAAAGTGTTCTGCTCCAATCTTAAAATAAAAGATACAGTATTTTTGCAATAAACCACAAATGCAAGAAGACTGCTAATTACCAGTGAAGGACTGGTCAAAACTTTCTTATAAAACAGAGCCTAAGACCACTGGGTCGATTTTTACTGTAAAATATATCAACTGTTTATTTTAAGTTACCTAATTAAAAAAGCCTTTGGGTTTTTACTAGAGAAAACCTGAAGCAAGGTATTTTTTATTTAAATTCTGCTTTCTGAACATCTTACCAAGAGATCTTCTTTATTAGAAGCATCCATTCAACTTCTATTACTTCAGTGTAATTGCAGAGTAGCAGTCAAACTGAGCAGAGAATATGACCCATAGCAGCATTCAAATAACAAACAAAGGCCAGATCATGAGTATGATCAATGGGGAGAGTTTGGCTTAAAAATCAGCGGCACAGTCTGGCCCAAAAGGTGTAGTTTCAGTTACAGACTATCTGACACTTTAATTCATTCCATAGGAAAGTCTTGTATTCCTTTAGCTATGTCTTCACAGAATTAAGCTATCTACACTAAAGTTAACTCATCTTGAGTTAGCCCAGCTTGAGTGACAGTGACCACGCTGTGAAATAACTTTTGAGCAGAACAGAGTGCTGGATTACTGCTCCGAGATTGTGTTAATAGCTGACGAGTTGTACTAACTTGTGTGGTAGCCTGTGCCCCTTGACAGGACAGCAAACTGAGATAAAAGCAGCACCATTCTTGAGTTAAGGTGTTTTGTTTGTTGAAAGGATTTAAATTAGGGACAACACTTGAATTATGATTTGAGTTAATTTTGCAATAAAGACAAATCCTCTATACTTGATGGAATACTTTCATACAAGCAGTGTTAGCAATGCAACACTGTGTACTATGAGTGTTTGTATTAAAATAGGGAAAAAGTGGCAAGTGGAAAAACCCCACCACAATTCACTTCGGGCACACAGCAGTTTTGCCATGTCAGTTTCTAATTTTTTATATAAATAAAGTTGAGGCCTTTACTAATAAAAATGCACGGAATTTAATTAATATAACCTACATTTGAGTTAATGACTGTCTTTGTCATCTACAGCGTCAATGACTGCAATTTGGGAATCCCTTTGAGGATCACTCAGAAGCTTCTGTTAGTGCAAGACGCATCAACCTGCCTGCTTAGAGCAGCCAACTCTTGGAAGAATGGCATATCTGGACACACTGGACATTGTCCTAGTTCCCCGCTGAGTACAATGCCCTATCTGACAGGGACATGGCTAGGTAAGAGACTGTGGATGAAATCCTAACTCGATTGAAGTCAATGGCAAAACCCCCATTGACTTCAATGGGGCAGGTATTTAACCTTGCATCTGTCCCTGTGCACACTTCAACCCCTAAGGTTGAAAGGCAGGGTATACTCAATGGACAGTCTTTGGCTGTGGAACTCTCTCCACCTGGTGGTGCATCAGAAAGATCAAGTTATTTTGGTCTGGTGCACAGCTCATTTTTTTTAGCCAACCCTTCCCTAGACCACATCAGAATCTCTATAGGCACTTTCTTCTTTTGTTTTTTTTCTTTTTGTTTTTGCTTTTGGGAAGAGTTGGATGGGACTCAGCAAATGATGACTCTTGTACAGGGTCCCTCGGCTGGAATCTGGAGTAGTGGGTGGGCCCAGTTTTCCGCCCCACTTGCTCCTGAGGAAATACCTGGACTGAGGGACTCCAATACTATCCCCTGGAACACGGGGTGAGGGAGAGGAAGAGGGACACGGAGCGTGACACAATGGGAGGACTAAGTCATGAAGACAATACAGTGGTCCTGGGAGTGAGGTACGTCCCTAGAGCAGAATTGATGGTAGTTAGACATCACCAGAAGAGGGTGCACTGGCATACAGAGCAACCCCCAGGACAGCCAGCAGGACCTATCGCAGTCGTGATTCACAACCTATCACAAGCACTCAAGTCTATATGCTGACAAGTACTTAAAGTCCATTTTAAATTTCTTTGGCACAAGTTTTTTTCTCCCATTCTTAGTCTCCACTGATTCACTGTATGAGTGTGTATGTATGCCATCTAATCCCTCATCGTACATTGGGCCAGCATAGAATAGTTTCTTACATCACATCTAGTAGTACTTTGCACTCCTGTTCCTACAACAATATAAACATACACTCTTTTTCTTTTTTTGCATGAATAGTCCCATAGTTTTCAGTGGGGCTACTTTTATAAGTAAAAGTTAAACACGTGAAATAGCATTTACTAGATCAGGCTCAGGTCAGATGTACACTAAAGGGAAAGGTCGAAGCAATATACACAACTTCAGTTATGTCGACAGCTGCAGTCGACATACCTTGATTTGAGTTTCCCAACCATCCCCACAGAGGGAGGACAATGGGAGTAAATGCTCCCATTGGCTTCCCTTACTCCTCACATGAGCAGGAGTACCAGCTGCTGACAGGAGCACCCTCTGAGTTCAATTTAGCAGATCTTAACTAGACCCGCTAAATCGAACTCCAGAAGATCGATCCTGGCAGTGCTGATCTTCCTCAGAGTGAAGAAGACATGGCCTCAAAGAACCCAGTCCTGGTGTGTGCCAACTGCTCTGAAAAGCCATTGATAATCAGATCAGGGAGGAGTTGGTCCCAAACAAACTGAGTTTCTTCAGGTCAGTACAGATTAAAATATTTTCAAACCAGAAAGAAGATGAATGGAATTTATGAATGAATTATTGCAGATCCCCAAGAAATCATTTCAAAACATATAACTTTCCTTATACAGAATTAGTCTTGATTTATAAAGACAGCCTTTGTAACCTCCTTTAATTTTTAATAGAGACTGCAACAATTACTACACGGTATTAAAGTACCTACAAATTAGGCTTTCTATGTGATTCCCTCTCTTTTCAATGGACATTTTTGGGGATCATAAATAACAGTAAAATTATCATAAAAGCTAATACTACTGTACTTAAAGAAAATCATTATGTAAAGGTTTATGAATTTTTCAGCCATTAACAGACATAAGTTAATGGGCCATAGGCTTTCCAGAATATGATAACTGGTATTTTTCCATCAATGAATCTTTCAGAGATGCAAAAACCTTCAGAGGTCACCAACTTCAAAAGTGAAAAAGAAAGTTATAGTTTTGTAGTAATGAGTTGAAAAATGAAATAGAAGCAAGAAAGCAAGTATAGCAGATGACAATGATCCCCTGAATAGACTAGTCAAATCATGGCCTGCAATTTATCCCTTTAACGACAGTCAATAAAGACAGAAACGAAATATACAACATCAGTCATATACGTTTTGAAACACCTTTTTTTTTGTGTATTTTTAAATTCACAATACATAGATTTTAAGCAGATGTACTTAAAGTTATGATCATATATTCTGACTTGGTGGAACTAAGATAGAGAATAATTTAGATAGACATACAATCCAGGTTTAAGGACTCCAGGTGATGGAGAATTTACCACATTCTTTGGCAATCTGTTCCAATGGTTAATTGCCTTTACTGTAAAAAATGCACGTTTGATAACAGAACAGTAGTTAATAAAAATTGGTCTTCCATTTCATCACTGAGTCCAGGTGCTTGGGAAGCTTCAAGCATAAAATGCAGAAATGTCTTTCACTTTCAGAAGAGTGAGAATACTACGCTAGCAGCAGTCTTTTTGATGAACACTCACAAGAATGGTTTTTATAAATGGATACAATAACAAGTTTTTAAAATGGAAAATGTAACAATCTACAATGTATGAAGAAAGTCTCTTCCATCTCTTCTAATCTCAGTAGGATATTTTTTTCAATCTCTCCCATCCAATCAGGAGGTAGTAAAGTGCTGCCTCCCCCTACCAACACACCTTGGACATCAAGGGCTAACTGCATGGGTGATGTAAATATGTGTAGCTCAATTGATTCAACTCAGATACACTGATTTACATCAGCCAAGGCTCTAACCCCAAGAGATCATGAGATAGCAGAATAAGAATACATTACTTATTCTACTTAAGTGTGGTTGAAAGAGAAAACATCTTTTCAAATGCAGATTTCTTGGTCTCCCACCATGCTATTGCCACACCTCCACAATCACTAAAGATTTTTAAAGTAAGCTCCTACTATGAGAGCTCCCTTCCATGTTTCATTCTGTTTACTTTTTGGTGTCACAGAGTGTGAGGTTAAAAGGCTTCCATGTCCTTGCTTATAACCACATCCAAAACAAATCATAAGGGTTATGGAGGACACCAAACAAATAGTAATTTAAGAACAAGAGAATCATTACTTCAGAAGAACCTAAAACTATCATAATTTTGTGATACACAACATATTGAGGCAATCATGTGGTTTTGAAACAATGCTCTAGGAAATTGATCTGAGGAAGTGGGTCTGGCCCACGAAAGCTCATCACCTAATAAACCATCTTGCTAGTCTTTAAAGTGCTGCATAGTCCTGTCTTTTGTTTCAGCTAGACCAGACTAACATGGCTACATCTCTATCACTATTCTAGGAAATTAGGAGTAGCCTGTCACTTAATGGTCTGCAAATGTTATAAAAACAAGTGGTCATGATCATCATCATGGCCCAGTTATTCTAATCCTGAAATTACACTGTACTCAGCTTCTAAAACACTTCACTTGATATAACACAAACAGTTAGAAATAATTACCTGGCAATACCCTAAAGTTCTTCATGGAGTGCTGATCTTGTTTTGACTTGTACCCTTTAGCTGTCAATTCAGACCTGCAGAACAGGGAAAAAAAGGTCTAGTTATCGTAATACTTATACTAAAAATGATACTAATAGAAATTGGAGCTGGAGAGCCACCAGTGTGACATACAGGACTTTCCATTACAATATACTTTTTACTGATTTATCCAGTTTCTAACTTTTCTATAGCATAGCAGCATTTCAAACATCCACCCGAGTATCATACATGTTAAGTATGTTCACACATATGTGAACATATATATGAGAACATATACAGTCTCTACGCTAAAGAATAAATGGACACAAATCAAACATCAGGAAAGGTAACACATAAACCTGTAGAGGAACACTTTAACATCTCTGGACAGTCAATAATGGGTTTGAAAGTAGCCATCCTTCTACAAAAGAATTTCAAAACCTGATTACAAAGGGAGACAACTGAACTGGAATTCATTTACAAATTCAACACTATTGACTTAGGACTGAATAAGGATCTTAACTGATTCATGCATTAGAAAGGTAATTTCCCCTCTTCTGATATTCACATCTCCACATCAAATACTATGAATGAGCCACTTCCACCCTGACTTGATTAGTCTCATTACCCCAGGTAACTTCTTTCTTTTGTTGCTCTTATGTATACCTCTGCCTCTGTAACTTCCACTCCAATTCACTGATAAAGTGGATTTTACCCACGAAAGCTTGTGCTCTAATAAATCTGTTAAATCTCTAAGGTGCCACAGGAGTCCTCGTTGTTTTCACATATAGAGTGATCAGAAAACCTATCAATCAAATTTACATTTCTTCACCACTTTTCAAGGAGACACTCCAAGACTTGGAAAAAAAAACATTAAAAGAATGCAAAAGCCCTAGAATGAATATGATTAGTTATGCGTACTCCAACTTGCCTGAGTATCATGACAGTACTAGCTAGAGGAAGTCAGAAGCAAAGGTGTGATTTACAGGTCCAACCCTGCTCCCACTGAAATAAGTACCAAAATTTCCATAATGAAGGAACAAACCCCTATATACTCACGTGCATGCTGATTTTCAGAATGTTTTTACCACTTTATAGCTCTCTCCTAGCAGAGCTCATACCTGATACACTTGAATTTTTCAGTTTGCATTTGTTAGTATGTTACATTTTACTTTGTGCACTTTGCCAGGTTAGTTTTAAAATGGATGATTTCAATATTCTATTAACCAAAGTAACTGAACTCCACAGCAGGATAAAGGTGCTTGAGCCTGATTATCTACTGCTCACAACGGCTATAAATAAATGCATCCATTTACACCTATGCAAAATGAGTGAAATATGACCATATTGCACATTTGTAAATGACCGCATAAGATTAAAGGCAGTATAGAATCAGATTAACAAAACAGACCATCAGCTTGCACAAACAGGAATAGCTCCACTGAGTTACACCACCTGAGAATCTGGCCCACGTGTGCAAATGTATGTGATTCTTCATGTGTCCAGTCAGTAAAGAACTTAAGCACATGCTTAATTTTAAGCATATGGACCGTGATTGAGGAAAGCATCACTATTCAGGAAAGCACGTAACCAGATGCTTAAAGTTAAGCAGGTGCATAAGTCTTATAATGAAGTCAATGAGACTATTCACATATTTAAGCATGTACTTTCTTGCTTTATTGAATCAGAGCCCTTATAGGAAGTCTGCTAATGGCCATGCTATATCCTGAAAAAAGAACAAAATGGGGTAACATAATGAAAAGACTTAAAACTAGCAACTAATTTATACCCTGATTTAGTAAAACATATAAGCATGTTTAAGTCACACTTAAGTCAATGGGAGTTTGTGTTGCTCAGTAGAGATTAATTTACATACCTGCTTAAAAGTAAAGATATGATTAGGTGTTTTACTGTATCAGGGTCTTACCTACTAAATTTCCTACCAACTGCAAAAGTTGGCAAGTAGTACAGGTTAAATCTCTCTAATCCAGCACTCTCTGGTCTGGCAACATCCATGGTCCGGCATGATTTCGTTAGCCGCATGTCCACTTATCATGGGTGTGGCCAAGTTTCCTGCAGTCCCATAAAGTTTGTTTACAGTCGCCAGTCCTGGCTCTCAATGTTCTGTGCTGTTATTTAGCTCTAATTTACCCCTAAATGTCTTCTAAGAGCCCAATAAGCAGTGGAAGTGTTGGTAATGCTGCTACACAATATTGACCTCCCAAAGTCTGGCAAATTCTCTAGTTTGGCACTGGTCAGGTCCCAAGGGTGCCACACTAGAGAGGTTCAACCTCTAGCTAGAAGATCTGTAGCAAAGCACAGCAGTGATCAAGATGACAAACATTTCATTATCCTAAAAAACACAGCTCACCTCCAGCCTGAATTATGTAGCCAAAAGTAGCATATTTACATATATCATTATTGCTAACTTCCAAACAAATCTCAGAATCCACACCAGTTTCAAAATCATCTAAAACAAGCTGCCATCAAAAACAAGCACTTCCAGAGAGACCTAAGATCTCTGCTTTAGAAACCTATCAATAGTTTATCTGTGTTAGATGTCAGAATATTTTCATTAAGGCTAACAATACAAAAATGCCCCATTTCTTTCTGTTAGTCTGGACAATTTGTCTTTCTGCTTTTGAAGAATTCTTCAAATAATATACAGTTTGGCAATGCTTATTCTTACAGCCAAAAGGAGATATTTTATTTTTTGTCTGTGTTGCTCTTACATTCTTTACTTATATAGCACCAAAAATGCAAAGTACAATAATACAGTTCTTCAAAATATCAACCTAAGAGGTTTTACACTGATCACAAGTGTAATATATAACCCTGCAGACTACAAAACTATCCACCTTAAAATGCTAAATATGTTATTTGTACTCTCGGAAGTACACTATATTCCTGTCTTCGTGCACAAGGAGTTATATCCATCTATGGTTAACTCTGAAAAACTGTTTTTAGTTTACAGTTATGTTTGTTTAATATTTTCTGTATTTCTTGCTACTATTTTTTCAACACTAGTGACACTTGCATGAAAAGAAGATCTTTCCTGCTTCAAAGTTTGTGCTATTACTTCCCCACCAGAAATCATTAAGGCCCTCATTCAGCAGTTGAGTAATACCATTCCTATTCAGCAGAGTACTTAAGTGTGTGCTTAAGTCCCAATAAAGTCCACTAACCACTTTCTAGTCCAGTGATATGCCCAAGACTATTATAGAGCTGTAACATTAGGTTCAGTAGGATGCTGGATTTAAAGGATCAAATGTATGTTCTGGCATGGTAAATCCTGTTTTACCTGTTGTATAGTATGTATACAATACGAATATACATACTATCAACAAAGACTTAGTAACTTTTTTTTATTTGTGCCTTGTGGGGAAATAGCCTTGGAACTGATCTAGCATACATTATAAAAGATAGTACTGGTGCCCTAAAAAAAATTCAACGCCAGATGCCACTGCTGCAGCGATTTCAGGTGGTGAACTAGCTGTCATAAACAAGTTAAATTTGAAATTGTCCTTTATGTAGTAAGAGTAGTCTACTGAAAATGACAATAAAAAAAATCCAGACACTGCACCTTTAAGATGCAAAGTTTGAATATCTAAGTATGTACAATTTTCATGATAAAAATTTAAAGACAAAAGATGAAAACTGCTTTTTTAAAATGGAAAAAAGGCCCCAGATATATCCCAAGAGTCAAGTTAAAGATTCAGAAGTCAGGGCTGGGAAGGAAAAGGAAGATAAATAATTTAGCACTAAGAATAACTAAAGCCTGTCAGTCTGCCAACTTTAAGAGAAATAAAAGGGTTTACAAGAATCCTAAGAGTTTTTACACAACCTCTAGGGCTTTGAAAAAATAAACCCAGAACAAGAAAAAAGTTCAGATGTATTGCGTGTACGTAGATTTTAAAGGCACTGATTAAAATATGAAAACAATGGTATATATGGATTCCATTAGCTCACAATTAGGCTATTCCTTTGGCGTTTTGTTTTCCCTGCTGTAACTGTATACTGCAGCATCAACACTACTGTCTGTTTAACAGATGCATCTGCCTGTAAGAGGCTAAGAAGAATGTGATTAAGGAGTGGCCAAAACAAACTAGCCTATCATTTCAAGAGACATGGATAAGCTTATCTGGTACTATATTGGCATTCAGCAATGCTCACTCCGGCAACCCATACTTTCATGTTCTAAAGGCAAAGAAAGATCAATTACCGTTGCCTTTGAGTAGAATGAATAATTTTTATAATGTTGCAGTGTCAATTTGCATGGCTTAATATATCGTACAACTATAGAAATAAAAACTTGAAGATGCCTCCTCCACTAGTTCTTCTGTTTGGGCAGCTCAGTATGATTTCCTTCTACTTGAGAATGTTTTTTGATTCAGTCTAGTACGGCAATGTGAGTAAGTAGGGAGGCCTATTTGAATTGCATTAAAATATGAGTTAAGTAAGAAAATGTACAGCTACATGAAGATTTTTTTTTCATTCTACAATCCCAAGGCTGTATTTTTTCAAACCTAGATGCAACCTTGTACTTTGCTGCTCAGATAACGTTAACTTTAAAAACAGAATTTCAGGGGAAAGTCAAGTTCATGTTTAAGCCATAAAACTCTTTTGAATTGCATTGATTATAGTGATCATTCTATCACTTTAATGTCATCTCTGCATGTATTAAAAAGACATGCATGTGACAGCCCATTGATCCTTAATGCTGGAGCAGAGGGAAAGAGCCTGTTAGCAATACAAGCTTATTTCTTTAATTAGAACTGGAGTATCATTTCCTTTGTTAAAACTTTAGCAGTAATATATTGCATACAGCATGGTAAAAATATTAGAATGGGTTAATGAGTTTTGTTAAAAACAACATAACTCAGGCATAGGAGAACTGTGCACATGAACGATGGACATGGGAGAGAACACAGGTACAAATCTCTTGTAGCCCTGGCTCACTGTGGTTGAGCAGAGAGCTCTTGTATGCAAAATGCTTTTTCTCTCTGGATTCTCTCATGAGCAAAAGCTAGGGCAGAAAGGATGGAGTCATTTCTGCCTCAGGTGCAGTCCTATATCTTGAGTTTGGTGAATACAGAACTTTTCCAGTAAGTTTGCACTCAATTTTTAAATGAATTCACTTTGGCCACACACAATTCTTTGGCGTTAGCTTTGCTACTGCAAGCAACTCAGTAGTACTGGCTCAAACATTTGCTGGAAATGAATGGCAGAGTCATGTCTGGAAGGTATTTGCTGACCCTGAATTTTATGAAAGAATTTGTGCTGAGAGTACTTCTCTCAGTATCTATTCAGAGAGCAGAAGCTAAGTCACGTGATTTATCCAGCCAATCGTAACTAACTAACACAAAACAAAGAGGTAATTCTTAATAATCAATCTACAGAAATATAAATAATTTTAGAAAAAATGTATGAATGTTTTGCTTTCAACTATCAGATACAAGTGAGAATCACAATCTGTGCTCACAGATATTCAATGAACAGACAAAGAGGTTGAGTTTGATGCATTAATCATTCTCATTGCAAACTCTGTCACATCTAGCAGGATTCTCTGTAGGGGTGAAGAAGCATGAAGCTAAAAGACTAAACCTATGGATCACTTCTTTGGAAAACACCGGTAATATAATCTATAGAATCTTTCTCCAAAGAAGAGGAATAATTGTACAGATAACCAGCCTACTTCTCATCTCACAGGGTATGTCTACACTACAGCGTTATTTCGAAATATCTAATTTTGAAATAGTTATTTTGAAATAGCTTATTTCAAAATAACGCGTCTACACACAAAATGCATTTCGAAATAGAGTTTTGCTATTTCAAAATAGTGCGTCCACACTGAGTGGATGCTGAATCGCATTTAAGGCCGGCCGGAACCAGGTCCGGAAGGGCATCAGGTCAGGAGATACTTTGTGTGGCTGCTGCCTGAGGCTATCTGAGGCCTGTGCTTAAAGGGACCCCCCTGGACAGCCGGTTCTCAGCTTTCCCGCTTGCTTGCCTACCTCGATGAGGGACAGCAAAACATTTTGTCTCTACGTGCTCTGGTTGGCCTCACTTGGGACACCACAGCACTCTGCAACATGGAGCCGGAGCTGCCCCTAGGCACTCTGGTGCTTCTCGTGGATGCGTTGCTGTGAGCCTGGCTGCACTTTCTGCAGGCTGCCATCCGGGAGGTCCATCGGGGGGCTGTCAGTATCCAGGAGGCTCTGCGGGAGAGCTTCCACCCCAAGGAGCACTAAGAGCCTCTCTGGTGTGCCCCACTGGGGGCTTGTGTCTCTTTCCTTCCTCATGTCCTTCCACTTACCCCTCCCTAACCCCCCTTCCTGATGTCAAATAAAATACATGTATTTTCATGAACACAAACTCTCTTTATTTAACAAAACTGGAGGGGTGGGGGAATGAAACTCTGGTGAGACTGGGGAAAGGAGGCGAGAGAGGGGAGAAGAGAGGGTGGGAGAGGGGAGGGAGCTGGAAGGGGGAAGCAAGGGGAAGAAGGGGGAGGGGAAGCTCAGGCTCAGGGTTGGGGGTCTCGCTGGACCAACTTGATTTTCATGCAAACCTGCTCCTGGGTTCGCATGTGGCCTTTGGTGGCGAGGCTGGCAGCTATCCTGCCATAGATGGCCGCGTTCCTCCGTCTAGTGCGGAGATCATGGATGTTGGGGGCATCCCCCCCAAACCTGAATAAGGTCCATGATCTCCACCCTGGACCAGGAAGGCGCCCACCTTCTCCAGGCCCTGGCAGGCTCCTGGGAGCTGGCAGACTGCTCCTGGGGAGGGCTGGCTGCCAGTGGCTTGCTGGCTCATGTTTTGGGGCCACTGGGTCAGGGGCAGTGACTGCGGGCTCTGCGCTGGCAGGCTTGGAGCTGGCACAGGCATTGTGGCCAGAGTCAACCCCTTTAAGGGCTCCGAGGAGTGGGGAGGGAGAGGAGTGTTCTTGGTTGAGGCTGGAGTGGCCACCAGGGTACCCTGGGAAGGCTGGAGGGTCTACACAGCACTTATTTCAAAATAGCTATTTCGAATTTGGCATTATTCCTTGTGGAATGAGGTTTACAAAATTCAAAATAAGCGCTCTGCTATTTCAAATTAATTTCGAAATAGCGGTTTGACTGTGTAGACGCTAGTAAAGTTATTTCGAAATAACAACTGTTATTTCGAAATAACTTTACTGTGTAGACATACCCACAGAGACAAAAACAGGTGAAAACCTATGTACTGTCAATGGAATCACACTCTTATACCATGGATTTTACATCATTAATGTTACAAAAGTCTTTTGGGAAAACTTCTGAGGCCTCTTTATTTTAGGCTACGTCTAGACTACAGGGTTCTTTCGGAAGAAGCTTTTTTTGGAAGAGATCTGCTTTTTTGAAAGAGAGCATCCAGACTGAATGGACGCTCTCTTGCATGTAAATTGTGATTGCTATGAACGGAATGGCCTCCATGGCACCTGTGCTTTTTCCTCTTTCCTCTTCTTCCGAAAGAGCTCCCTCTTCCCCGTCCACACATGCCTTTTTGCGAAAGAGCTCTTTTGCAAAAAGACTTCTTCCTTGTCGAATGAGGATTACCAATGCCAGAAAAACCCCTCTGTTCTTTCGATTTTCTTGCGGAAGAATGCAATTGCAGTGTTGACGTTCCACAAGTTTTGTCGGAAAAACGGCTGTTTTCCTGACAAAACTCTGTATTGTAGACATACCATTTCAAACTAATTCACTTCCATCACTTTGCTGCAGAAAAGCAACAGTCTCTCTAAATTCTGCAGAAGTGCAGAGTGTATGGTCCTGTTCTATTATCCTGTTGTCATCAATACACACTCCGAGAATCAAAGAAACCTTTGATATGTGGATTTGAGAAGGTAAAGTTCATGTTCTGTTGCTTTCCCTGCAAGATGATAATGTGATTCTGAATAGCTTTCTTCTTACTTCTTTTGATATAGGTTAAATTTTTGTAAGCATTCAGCATGTACACATACAAATCACATCAACAATTGATAAGATAGAATCATAGATTCATAGAATACTAGAACTGGAAGGGACCTCGAAAGATCATCAAGCCCAGTCCCTTACCCTCATGGCAGGACCAAGCACCATCTAAACCAATCTGATAGATGTCTGTCTAACCTGCTCTTAAATATCTCCAGTGATGGAGATTCCACAACCTCCCTAGGCAACTTATTCCAGTGTTTAACCACCCTGACAGTTAGGAAGTTTTTCCTAATGTCCAACCTAAACTTCCCTTTCTGCAATTTAAGCCCATTGCTTCTTGTCCTATCCTGAGAGGCCAAGGAGAACAATTTTTCTCCCTCCTCCTTTTACCATCCTTTTAGATACTTGAAAATTGCTATCATGTCCCCTCTCAGTCTTCTCTTTTCTAAACTAAGCAAGCCCAATTCTTTCAGTCTTCTCTCATAGCCCATGTTTTCTAGGCCTTTAATCAATTTTGTTCCACTCTTCTTGGGACCTTCTCCAATTTCTCCATATCTTTCTTGAAATGTGGTGCCCAAAACTGAACACAATACTCCAACTGAGGCCTAATCAGTGCAGAGTAGAGCAGAATGACTTCTCATGTCTTGCTCACAACACTCCTCTTAATATAGCCCAAAATCATGTTTGCTTTTTTTGCAACAGTGTCACACTGTTGACTCATATTTAGCTTGTGGTCCATGATGACCCCTAGATCCCTTTCTGCAGTACTCCTTCCTAGACAGTTGCTTCCCACTCTGTATGTGTGAGAACAGCCTCTCTTTCGAACCTGCGTTCAGGAAGTTCAAGGCTGCTATCAATCCCCCCTCACTCTTCTCTTCTGCAGACTAAATAAGCCCAAATCCCACAGCCTCTCCTCATAGGTCATGTGCTCCAGCCCCCTAACATATAGTCATACTATTCCCACGCATTGCACTGAAAATGTATCCCTACCCTAAAATCTATTGGCAGATTTGACCCAGAAACTACTGATTTTTTTTTTGTTTCTAGTCCTCTGTGGGACTGCCTAGTTCAGTTTGAATTTATTCAGGACAAGCCCTTTTGGAGCTTAATAAGTGTTAAACATCAGGATCCCTGTTACCATAAGCAAGTGTTCTGATACTTTTCAAACACACTCTGGGTTCCCAAAGGGCTCAATATTTGAACTATGCTCTTCATCATTTCAACCTGTCCTCTTGGTGTTTTAATTTGAAAGCATGATCTTAATTATCACCGTGATACAGAAAAACCCCCACTGGCTGCATGGGACCATCTTTGGCCTGCTATGGTGCTTTATCAGGAGAGATGTAAAACAGAATAATTTGAATACTGGCAGACTGTCAATACTTAACAGTTTTCCAAATGCTGTTTCCTGCTGAAAATGTCAGGCAGCAAATTCTGCAAAAGCTGCAATTAATTTATAAAGTAGTTATCCACTGTGATATGGGAGCAAATTGAAAGGTGATAAAGATTCACTGTTAACTTTTGTTGGAACTGAATGCGAATACAAACAAGCAAGCAGAGCACACATCTTGATTTATTCAGATCATAATGCACAGATTGGTGCAGGCTATTGAGCTACATCACTACCCTTGCTGAACCTTTTAAAGGATGTGAAGGATTTTACTCTCTTAGCCAACCTATAATTTTAATGTTAATTTTTCCTGAGTTTTTCCTTGTAGATTACATGGTTAAAGCTAAAAGTAAATGTTGAATGTCAATTGCCCATTTCTTAGCTGGATCCATTATTTTGGTTTGTGTTTTGTAAAAATTCCAGATTGAATGATTATTTCTAACCACAGTTTGCTGGCCTCCTACATTACCTACATTTTTTGCTACAGTATGTAACCTTTACAAGGTACTTAAACTGCTGGGTACAAATAAACTCTACCAATAGCTCCTCATCTATTAATAAAAATAACTTAATTGGGCTGCTCTTAGATATTTAATTGTTTTTACCATGTTTGTACAGTACTTGCCTGTAAACCTTTGAATAATATTGCCTTAACTCATCTGAGTAAACTATCAATTCCCTTACGACAACAGACAAAAATCTGCATTCCACTTTTAACTTTCCCTATGGCGCAAATTAAATCTTTCAGGGGGCAGGTTTTTATTTTGTTGTGACCTATCTCTCTGGCACTCCAACCCCTCACAGATCATGGCTGTTGAGACACTTAGGGTAAATTTTCAACAGTGTGTTCAGGGAACAAGAGCTGTGCAAATTACTCCCTGTACACTGGTTCAAAAATGTAACCCATAGAAATGCAGATTTCATTGGCTCTGATTATTCTCCATACTATCTAGGTTTCTGCTTTAATCAGAGCCAAGAGGCCAGACCTTGAACTATTATAAATCAGCATGACTCCTCTGACTTCAATAGGGTTATGCTGATTTCCATCAGCTGATGGTCTGGCCCAACTTGTGTACAGCTGCTTGCAATGTGCTACTTTGGTGGATCACTGACCATTTTAAAATCAAGTTTGGATGTTTTTATAAAAGCTATGCTCCATAAATTATTTTGGGGAAGTTCACTATAGGAGGTCAGACTAGATGATCACAATTGTCTCTTCTGGCTTTAGAATCTATGTTGCTATATGAGCTGCAAATTAATGGATTGGCTAATTGACTGTAAGCTGGGAAAAGGAATAAGCACATGTACAATAAATTCAAATTCAAGGAGTTGGTTTTAGTCTATAAAGTTAGGAATTGCAAGTGGATCCCCACTTCAGATGACTTGAAATGGCAATTCAGGGTTAGTTCAAGACAAGATTCTGAGTTGTACATTTTGTGATTTAATTTCAGTATACAGGCCCAGAGCTGCATAAAAGTGCACTTACAAATAAACAAAATCTAAAATAAATAATTCTAGCAAATGATAAGTTTTTACAGCTGTAACCTAAGGAAATGACACATCAGACTTGAGAAGCAAGAAGAGTCTAGACTAGCATAACAGTTTGTTTAGTAATATAGTTTGATATCCTTAAAGGTGATCACACAAAGGTCACAGAAATCAGAGAAGATGGATGATTTAGGACATAGCCTATCTGGTTTCAGTTCCTGGCTCTGGCATTCACTCCCCATGTTCATCTGGGGCAAGCCATTTACTCTCTCTTGGCCTCTATTATCCACCAAATGTAGGTAATAATACCCTTTATCCCACCTTCAGTCTGTACTGTCTACTGACACTCTTGGCACTGTAGAGATGAGAGTCATTCATATTACGTGTACACAGGGCTCTGCATAGTTGTACACCAATTTTCGTTACTACTGCAATACAAATAATTTATAAAAAGCACATAGAATGTAAACTCGCTTCTGAGTAAAGTAGAATATTGAACCACTAGATTTCATCAGGCACGATGGTCACCAATTTGAATCAGGCCAGGAGAAGAGAAGGTGAATTACATGCAGAGTCTTGTATTCCTTAATGCTTAACATTAAAATCCAATAAGCAAAGTAGTTTGTGATCTTGGTACACTCCTAACTGAATATGCTCTGCCCTCCTCACAATATAGTTTCAGTCTCAAATTATTCATTTTTCTTAGGAGAGTTTGAATCTCCATTAGCATGGTGGTATTTGAGGAGTAATCCCTACAAGTCAGAGAGGATGTCAATGAGAAAAGTTAACTGCCTGGATCACGTTTGACCTGTGGATTAACATAGCACTTTGGTTTCCACTATGCAGATCATTTTTAGACTCTCTAAAAGAGACTTACCAGGAACTGAATTGCTTTCACTTCAGACTTTGGGCCAGATTCTTATCTCATCTTTGGAGTGTTCCTGCAATGACGGCACTTTGGGTCAAAATGTAACTTTAGTTAGGTGACACAGGTGTAAATGGGAGGGCACTGCAAATAGTTCCTGTAAAGGATTAATTTAGATTTCCGTATCTAACCAAATGCAATAGTATCCATCACCTGTTCCACTTCTATCCCATGTGGAATTCACTATGTGTGTCGTGGAAGTATCAATAACCTTTATGGCAATTTTTCCATCCTGGTGTAATGTAAAGCCTCTTTTGCAGCTCCTAGCTAGAATGTAGATGTGTGCTTATCAGTATTCATTCACAATACTAAAGCTCTTGCCATCATGTTCAAAATGCCAAAACTTGTCACTGCCTGATTGTTGGGCAATATGTAAAGAATTCGTAATATAAAACTTTATTTTCCATACACAGTGAGCTCAACTGCTGCCCTGGATAAGAATAAAAACGTGTGTGGATGACTAATATGACATGATGTGTAGTATGACACAACCCCCTTGATTCCCATCAGTGGCAGTTATGAGTTAAGGCAGAGGTTCAAGACTGCAGAAAAGCTTTTAGGGCTGCACAGATAGCTGCACTTCAGTGCTTGTAAGCTTTGAGATCCTGCACGAATGTAAGGCACTAGCTATCAGAGTTGAGGGCCAAGTAACCCTAGAGAGGGGAAGGCAGGCCAGAGATCTTAGAGGGGTCATATATTTTTGATAACTGCAGTAACCCCTTTCTTTTAAAAGGCTATTTTGTGGCAGATAATTGAGGTAGAATTTCCTGAAAACGTCAATCTGTTCTCATTGTCATGGATAAAAATACCATCGATGTCCGTGGGAACAGAGTTAAGCCAATGCTAAGCACTTTTGCAAGCCCTGCTTTTAAAAAGAAGGCAAAAGTACAAAGAAACACATTCAGAACCAAGGGACAGCACAACCATCCACTGCACCTACTGGCCCTCATCCTCAAACAGCCTTTGGCATGAAGAAGCAGGACTTTCAATAACATGCAAACACATTGCTACAGATGCCCTGAACTGCAGCAATGCCAGTTCCAAATCATCAGGGGCAGAATCCTCCATTGTGGTGATCCTTAAAAGATGACCTGTTAGTGCCTATAAAACTTCTGTCAGATCCCAAAAGCAGAAATTATTCAAAAATGTAACCAACTCTGTCTAATTTACATTTTAAACAAGTACCATTTACTAAGAATCTTGAGATATTTGAGAGGGAGGATTTCCAAGGTAATGAGTGAAGTTAGGCATCTATCATCACTGGGCACCCAGCTCCCCTTAAAGTTGTTGATAATCTCCTCTACCTTGTAAATTTTTTAGTTTTTCTGCCACAAAGAATGACACCACACCAGCCAGGAATTTAACCTAAAACTGCCATTGCTGTCCAAATATTTACTATCTTATTCCCAACAATATTCCTTTACAGATTAACTTTCTTGCACCTAATCTTAGTCCAAAGGTGCATTTTCTGCTGAGAGAGTAGGGAGAATGGTCTTGAAAGTTTCACCTAAATTGGTTTCTCTTTTTTGAGTTACAATATGAAATACATACATATGGGCTTTCAAAAAAGAATTACATCTAATGATTTAAAGTTCAACCTCTCCTTGAGGTAGGTATTTATTATATTATTATTTCCAGAAAGGGAAACTGAGAAAGAGAGGCTAAGTGACTTATGGTTGCACTGTAAACCAATAAACAAACCAAGGAATGGAGCACCCAGGAATCTTGGCTTCCAGGTCCCTGGCTCTAACAGCTAGTCACAAATGCTGTACAGAACCAATGATCTGTAGGGGAAAAAATTAGATGGCCTAATGTGCGCAATAACTCCAGAGACTATCATAGGATCACACTAATGCCATCTAATAATATCAGGACCACAGATGTCTGGAACAGGGCATCCAATTTTAGGTCCTCTTTATCTGCAGCTGTGTGAATATATAATGAATTCTGGCTATTGGCTCCCTGTTATAAGCTGATGACTATGCAGTCTACAACAGCAGTTCCTACAATTTTCTTTTTGGCAGAATCTGCTTGGAAGCTCTGATAAAATTGTGAGAAGTAGAATGCCCTTCAAAATATTCTGCTTTGCTCTACAGTTGGAGAGATTACCCCCAAAAAATCCTTCCACAGTTCTGGGAACGTAACAGACAAGAGGAAAAGAACCCAATCACCAATTCTCAAGAGAAAGCATTCTTTGCAACTTTCTTAATAATTCTTTGCATTCACCTAACACATTTCACTCAAGGATTCAAAGCATTTTACAGACAGAGAAATTAAACAACTATGGAATAGGCAAGTATTGTATTGTATCTGGTATTTTTACGTAGAGTCCAAGAGAGCGTCAAGCCCACTTGCTCAAAGGTATTTAGGCATCTGCCACAAGAGCTTCTACTCATCACTGGTGGTGCCCCCTACTGGCCACATCTGGGGATTAGCTCTGTCAGCCTGACACCCTCTTCTTGCAGTTTTTCAGTCCATTGTCTCGCTCTTTTGGTCTCTGTGGCTTAGCTCTCCGGTTAAGTCACAAAGGCCCTCCCATTCCAGGGCACTATCATAGTCTTCCACACCTTCTCAGGAGGGCTCACTGCCCACACAGAGCCACTCAGTCAGTGACTGGACAAATTGACCCAGCATGTCTTCAAGTTCAGTACCCAGATTGTGCCACTAACCCAGGTCTGCCCTCTACTCTGGGTGTCAGTCCAGAGGTTGTATCTCCAGCAGCTAAGATCTGTACTAGCACAAATCTTCTGGCCACTCCCCTGGACTACTTCCTACTTTGTCTATCCCAGGCCTGCATTTTCTAACCTTCTAACTAAACTCCTATCTCCTAGTCTGCTAGCAAAACTCTTCCTGTTGGGTCCAAATCTCTTTTACCCCCTTGTCACAGAGAGTGTGACTGCAGAGCGCTGTCCTGCAGCCTCCTTTCTGTGGTCAGTTCCCTGGTTTTAAAGCATCTCTGTCTGCTCCTGCACAAGTGAGCTTCCCTTAATTAGGGCTCCCCTTTTAGTCTAACTATCCCCCTTCCCACAGCCTAATGGGTTAATTGGCCCACCTGGCCTACATTAATCCCTCCTGACAAGTGTGTGGAACAGACCCCATGACTTCAATAGGAGTTATGTGCCTAACTCCTTTTGAGGATCTGGGCTTCAATGACTTCCCGAGGTCACAAAAAGAGTCACTGGCAGATTCAGCAACAGGACCCAGGACTGGCTTTAACCATCAGACAGTCCTGACAATATCCTAATTCCATCCTCCCTTGCTCATCAGACACTGTGGTGGAGAGCATTGTATAAATGAGACAGAGACAGAGATGTCACATATTGCCTTTATCAACTTGTTATTGTCTCTGAGGCTAAAAATGTCAGGGCTTCATTTTCACAGAGATAGGCACTATACAAAAACCTGAGCCAGACAAGATACTCCTTTTTTATACAGACCTTACCATCGTGATCTAGAACTTTCTAACTGAAGCTAGATTGCTGCTTGATGTTACCGGTGAGTTACACGTGGGAATTTCCAGTAGTTAAAATGCATTGGCTTGTCCCTTGAGTGGAGTTAGCCATCCTAACATCATAATACTAGCCATGCCCTGCATTGGTTTTCTAATCATCTCTGGATGCAGTTCAACATGTTGGTCACAATATAATAAACCTTAAGCCTTGGCTCCCAATATCTGAGAGTTTCCTCCTTCCCCAAGTACCACCATGACGGCTCTGATTGGCTCAGCTGCTCTTGCTATTCGTTCCTTGGACTGCGCTCTCCAGGGGAGGTGGCAGGGTGTTTTTGTTGGATGACCCAGTCCTCTGGAATCTGTTTCACCTAGCAGTGTGTCAGAGCCAGAGTCTGGCAAACCTTACGGCCCAGGGGGCATCCTATCTGTTTGTCCAAGCTTTTGACTAACAATTAGATAATTTTTAATAGCAGGGAGTAAAGTGTTTTTTATTGGGATTTACATTGTCGATGCAGTGGCTGTTTCCATTGGTAAGGTGGTGAGGCCATAGGGGGCCATTACACATTTTAAAATAAATAATACAAACACTGACATTAAAAAGATATTGTCCGACTGCAGCACGCAATACCGCAGTGTATCTACTTAGAACCTTTGAAGGATGAATGATATCTCTTCAGTCATCTTTTTTCCTTTTAGCGACCATTTCCTTATTGCAAACATTTACTCATTCAGAAATAGTAGCACATGCCGCAGAAGGTTACTGAGGTATGGAGGATGGAAGAGCAGGCTTTTAAGGAGTTAACTGTGGTTCCCTCCCTCCTTCTTCAGCCTTAGGAACCCCTCCATATGTTGTGTTCCATTTATTATTTCTGCATTGCATCAGGAGGGAAATATTCACACTGAGCCACAGGGATTAAAGACTGAAGCTCAAGAGAAGTCAGATCACATCCGTCATATCCAGCTGTTTCCAATTCCAACCCTTCACACCTGCTTTTATTTATTATTCCTTGCTTAGACAAGACAGGGCTCATTTTTCAATCTTTAAATCTTTTCTTAAGAGGAAGAAGAATAAAAAACAAAGAAAAAGAAATCAATCTATTCCTTTTTCTTTTGTCTCTTTGAGAAAGCCCACCAAGAGGAGATTAAAACAAACTACTGATATGGTGAGGCTCTGATCTAATGGGAAGCCACACAAATACTGAGGCTGGACAGCTCCCTAAACCATGTCTCCAGCATGGAGGGGACTTCATGATGGAGCAGAATCTGTATCAATTGCAAGTATTTACTGTTAATGGAGATTCCTGTTGCAAGTTTTCCTATGCACATTTATACTAGTTTGTCAAGTTTTTGCTTCAGATATACAAATAACTACAAGGGGCTTAGGAAGAAGGGAGAGATCTCACTTTAGATGTTTCCAGGCTCCTATAGAACTCTCCACTTTTACTTATCCTAGGCTATCAGGACTTGCTTGGTCCTGCTGTGAGGGCAGGGGACTGGACTTGATGACCTCTTGAGGTTCCTTCCAGTTCTAGTACTCCATGATTCTATTATTATTCCATGCCCCATGATTGTATCTTGTTCACAATCCATTCCAACCGCTCCCTTTTCTCAGTTTGGACCCTTTCCTCTCCTCAGGACATGGACTGCTGTGCTCATTAAATAACTGTGCTGACTTTTCAGACAGTGACTGATAAACCTTTCTAGTGGAAACCCAACCTATGTTACCTCATCCTTTCATGGTCTTTTCAGTACATGCAGTCATTTTCATTAATTGTTCCTCACTTTCTAGTACGCAGTACTTCAAACATATACCAGATACACAAATGCACTTGGGCTGATTGCACAAACTCCCTCAGATTCCCATCTGCAGTTGATTTTGTAGCATACCCCTAACATACCAGCCTATCATTTCATGGTGCCAGTTTCTATCTTGCTGGCAATCCATAAAGTCACTTTGTGGGAGGAGATATGCTGATTACCCCCCCTTGCCCCCACACTGGTGCTCTAGGCCTATTCACTAGTTGGACTGTCCCACTCACCAAATAACTGTGCTAATTGATCAATTATTGATGACCAAAAACTTAGAGTGGGGTTTCCAACAGCACCTAGGGGAATTAGAAACCTAACTGACACTGAAAGTCAAGAAGAGTTGTGGGGAGGGTCAACTTCCTTTAGTTGCTTTTGAAAAATCTCACGCCCAATTAACTTTGTTCTTCTTGATAAGTTGTATGACATACGAGTACAAATTGTTTTCCAGGGTTTAGTAATTTCATTTTTCAGGGTTTGTTTTTAGCAATTTTTTAGTTCTCTGTAGATATAAAAAATAGGGGCTTTTCAGGGCTCTGATACTGTAATGAGAAAAAAAAGTATTTTCCAAAATTCTTGTGTAAATAGGATATATACTTAATATCTATCTATCTATCTATTAAAAGTATAAATGTTAGTTTCAGCTTTGTATACGTGTTATTGAGTCCCTGGTTTAGCATTTGGTGCATTTATCATCTAGGGTATTTTAACACAGAACTGTTTCAAACAGCACTGCATTACAGCACACTTGCAAATTTTTACTGCACACCAGTAGTGTCTACCTGTTCCAATTAATGTGTGACACATTAGTGAGCTTTAGAAATCACACCCTCAGTAGATCATATTATGCTCCATGTAGACAAGCTCATAGGCACAAGCCAAGGAGAAGGGACATCATCTATATGAACAAAATGCAGTGGGAAAGAGGTAAAACCAGCATGAACTGAGTAACCATTTCTGGTCTTTTTCCATTACTTGTTGGATAGATAGCTGGTTTTTATTGATTGATTTATTTTATTTGTACAAGTGTATTTTATCCATGTTTATCAGTGAAAATATAAAACCAGAAGCCCTATATCTGCTCTATAATTGGAGGAGCTGTAGTGGTCTAGCACTTACAAGTACACACAGAGTTCTAAAATGTCCATTATATACTTCTCCAGACAAAACAAAAACACACACTTATATGTGCTCCCCCTCGCCACTACTGTGAGATTTCCCTTGCCACTCCACTCCTGCCAGTCAGAGAAGCAGAAGTTCCAGCCCTTGGAACTTATGGATCTGCGGAGGCTAGGCAATCTCTTCTCTCTCCTGCCGCAGGCTGTGCTGACAGTGCTCTGCCATTCCTGGAACTCCCCTTGAGAACTGTATGAATACCTGAACTGGTTTGGAAGCTGCCTCATTGCCCCCTGGAGATGTATGAATACAGGCCCTACAGAGAGACATGCTACACAATCTTGGGAAATGAGAAACAAGACAACTCATTCTCCTTTTTGAGTGGGTAAGAGCAGATCCATGCAAAGGTAAGAGGCATGGTGTGAATATTAGACTTCGTGTGATGTATCCACTTTGGAATATTTCCTCATGCTTCGATCTGATAGCTTTTCCCACCTATAAGATCATACATTCAGTATAGATCAATGTTTCTCCAAGTGGTTCGCGGATCCACTCTGAGAAAGCTGCTATCAGGCCATGCAGGTTTGTTTACTTACTGGTTCCACAGCCACGGAGCCTCGCAGCTCCCATTGGCTGTGGTTCGCAGTGTGCAGCCTAGGGAAGCCATGGGAAGCAGTGTGACCCAGGCCGCTGCTTCCCGCAGCTGTCTAATATACCTTGACCTTTTATTTATGACTTTTTTTTAAGTCTCATTTTTGGCAACTGTATATTGAGAATATCACAGACATATGAGGAAATCTTAAACTTTTTGTGTTTTTTTCCAAAGAGCAAGAACACAGCAGATTGATAAAAAGTTTGTGGATGATATCAAGCTGGGAGGAGTTGCAAATGCTTTGGAGGACAGGATTATAATTCAAAATGATGTGGACACATTGAAGAAATGGTCTGATGTAAATAGGATGAAATTGAATATGACAAATGCAAAATACTCCACTTAGGAAGGGTTAGTTGTACTCATACAAAACGAGAAAGGATTGCCTAAGAAGGAGTACAGAGAAAAGGGATTTGGGGATCATATTGGATCAAAAGTTAAATATGAGTCAACAGTATAACACTGTTTCAAAAAGAGCAAACATCATTCTGTGATGTATAAGCAGTAGTGGTGTAAGTAAGAAATGAGAAGTAATTCTGCTTTATTTCATACTGATTAGGCCTCAAGTGGAGTATTATGACCAGTTCCAGATGCCATGTTTCAGGAAAGATGTGGACAAATTGGAAAAAATTCCAGAGAAGAGCAGCAAAAATTATTAAAGGTCTAGAAAACAAGACCTATGGAGGAAGACAGAAAGAACTGGAGTTGTTTAATGTAGCAAAGAGAAAACTGAGAGGGGACATAATAACAGTTTTCAATTCTGAAAAGGTTTTACAAGGAGGAGAAAGAAAAATTATTCTCCTTAACCTCTGATGAAAGGACAAGAAGCAATGGCCTTAAATTGCAGCAAGGGAGGTTCAGGTTGGACATTAGAAAAAACTTCCTAAGGCCAGGTCTACACTGGTGGAGAAAATCAATGTAAGATATACAATTCCAACTATGACAACTGCGCAGGTGGAGTTGACGTACTTTACATCAATTTTCTGAGGTAGCCCCACAGCAGGAAGTTGACAGGAGAAACTCTCCTGTCAACTTCCCAATTGCGACTACTGCAGTTGATGGGGGTGCCCTCAGCATTCGATTTAGTGGGTCTTTATTAGACCCACTAAATTGAACACCGGAAGATTGGTTGCAGGAGCATCGATCTCCTGGTAAGTGGAGATGTGACCTAATTGTCAGAGTAGTTAACTACTAGAATAAATTGCCTGGGGAAGTTGTGGAATCTTTACCGTTGGAGATTTTTAAGAGTAGGTTAGACAAACACCTGTTAGGGATGATTTAAACGGTTCTTGGTCCTGCCATGAGTGCAGGGGACTAGACTTGATGATCTCTTGAGGTCCCTTCCAGTCCGATGAGTCTATGATATCTTTAAATAACAATCAGTATTGTTTCATGAGTCTCAAAGGGGGTACCCCTTTAAGTTGTAACTTAAAAAAAAACTTAAAAAATTAGTGGTCCTGTAGCACCTCAGAGACTAACAAAAAATATAGTATAGCATCATGAGCTTTCATGGGCACAACCCACTTCTTCAGATAATTATTTTTTTTGTTAGTCTCTAAGGTGCTTCAGGACCACTCGTTTTTAAAGTTTTTTTGTTTTGTAAGTCAATAAATACCACCCAATGGAACATTCCAGGCCTTTAAAAAAATGGAGTAGGTTAAAATGGAATAATTTACAATGAATTTGTACCATAGAGCTGTCCTTTTTCAGTTTAAGAGTATTGCCTCATAGCTATAGCAGGACGACACTGGTGGTGATGTGAAGGGTATGTGTAGCTGCATACTGCAATGAAAAACAGGCTATGTCCACACAGAGGTGTGTTCTTACCTGTGGCAGTGACAGGCTCTGGCAGGAGGGAGGCAGCTCTCTATTGCCTGGAGGCTTTCCCCACTGTCTCTCCTCTGACACAGCCTTTCCTTGGGGCTGGAGATTTTCCCTCTGCTTGGGAAAGACTTTGGCAACAGGAAGACAGTGGGACACTACCCTGCTATTTTAAGCTCCTGCTTTCGCATATAGAGAGCTATGTACAGCATAGAGCCCCAGGGTTTAGGTGTGTCTTTACTCACCTATGCAGTCTCTCGCTGTCTCCACTGCTGTGTATACATATGCCAGGATGTGTGTAATGTATGTATTCTACATGCAATCATAAGTGTAGACATAGCTTGAGAGAGAGGCTGCCTGTTTTGTATACTGAACCTGCCACTGATATACTCTGAGCCTAATCTGGAGTTGCTGAGCCACTGATATCAATGGCAGTGATGCGTGCTCAGCACATTTCAAGATGAGGCCCTCATGAGATTTCTGACAAGTAGCTTCACCTCTTTTTGCCTCTTTTTCCCTGTATTCAAAACAGAGATGAGAACTGCCTACCATCAAAGGGCATCACAAAGCTTAATTAATGGTCATGAAAGACTAAGATTCTTGCATAAAAGGTGTACCTACAGAAATGCAAAGTACTAGTTTTAATAATAGTAACAACAACAAAAATAGATTTGGAGCTACTGTATGCATTTGATTCAAGAGGTGACTATTCCACTAAGGCTAAGGGGAATAATGTATGAACCCTAAGAAGAAAATACACCACACTGAGCCTATATCTACACTCCAGCCCCAATCAATCCTCTGAGATCGTTTCATCAGCGGTTGATTTAGTGGGTCTAGTTAAGACCCACCAAAATGACCACAGATCACTCTGCGGTCAACCCCTATATTCTACTCCATATGATAAGAGTAAGGGAAGTCGACGGGAGTGTTTCTTCCATCGACCCCCCCCGCAATGTAGACCCTGCTGTAAATACAATCTAACGTACATCCAGCTATGTTATTCACATAACTGGAGTTGCGTAACTTAGGTCGACTTTCTGCAGTAGTGTAGATGTAGCCTTAAATCACAGCTGGAGCTGTGCCCATGTAGTCTGGATATGTGCAATAAGAAATCCCTATATCAGCTGTACTACTGATACACTGTGGTGGCCACCCAGACTCTGTAAGAGTGACATACATTGACTAGATATACTGCAAAACAATTGCCATGATACAATGCTAAAAAATAGACTGTATGGTTTGCAGTAGCATCAAGTGTCTATTCAAGTACAAAAAAAATTAATTGACTCCATCTGTATTGGGCTAATGACTGATTAAATGACTAATCACGGAAGTCTTAATTAAAACCATTTTTCTGTACAGAAGAGGATGGGGGAGGTAGGTGCTCATTAATGTGTTACAATGTGTGTCAGATTCCGTTTGTGTAATTTACTAAGAGCCGTCACATGAGTAATTATGCACAAGGTCATTTTGTGTAAACTTTTTGCATACATCATCAGACTGACTGGATTAGGTCTTGGTGCTCGACTGGGTTTTGCATGTGGCTGCATTTTTCCATCACAAAATAGGTAATTAAGATTGCTGAGAATAACCAATAAAAGAGGTTGACATTTCTTCCACCTCCCTTTTCCCAGCCCCCAAGCCAGCCCAAAGAGTCTTGCTAGACTTTCATGTATTGTTGGGTAAAGTCCCTAGCCGTGTTTACTAAATCAGGCCCATCCTCAGCAGCTGACACATTTTAAGATTATTCAGGAACTGACAGTGATCTCTGTCATATTATGAAATTCAGTAATATGCAAAGAATTTCTCTGCATGAATCATATGACCAGGCTACTAAAAAAACAGAGTCCTTTTTAAGTAAAGGAAGATGGCAGTGTAAAATTAAGAGATTATTTTAGATTTTATTGGCCAGTCACTTGACTACCCTGATGCTTAGTGACCTTTGCTATGGAAAAATAACAAACTCCCTCTGCTTTGACAGCTGAGTGCAATCTATTTAAAACAATATATGAAAATATAAGTAGTAGAATAAAAAAGGTACATCTTGAGCATTTAATAAGCCAACTTTCTATTTGCATGTAACTCTATCTATGTTTTTTAATGAGAAGTGTTGCATATAAAATGCTACAGCTGTGTTAATGCAAGGGAGGAGTATAAACTGAATAAACTGTAATATAGAAATACATTGTTTGTTCTGATGTCCTCCAGTTTCTAACAAACCACTGCTTCAGGCACCAGAAAAAATGTTACATCATAGTTCTAACACAGCACTGCATGTCTTTTTTTTGTAAAATAAAGCAATAAATACATTGTGTGGGTGTTTGTGTGTTTGTTTAAATAAGATAATTTGTTGACATTTTCTTATACAGCCATGTTACTGCTATAGCAATGTAAGTGCCCAGTCCTGCAAACATTATTCCCATAAGTTCGGGAATGATGTCAAGTGTGGACTATTCAGGCAACTAGAGTTGAAAGACAAGATTTTAATTCAGTTCCTTGAGAATCAAACCAACCTGCTAATGTGGATTAAAACTTCTTCATAAATTACCACTTTTTAAAAAAAATCTGATTTTCTGGCCAATAATGGTGATTGAGAGAAATAAGCAGTAACACATTTGGAGTGGCCTAGGGCATAGGGCATTTGCCTAGAGAGCACAGAGGAGTGGGTTCAAGGCTTGGCTGCCCTAGGAGCAGCTAGACAGCTAACGCTAAGATAATGACAATTTGTATAGAAGTGCCCCTGTGGGCTAGGTTTTCTGGGGTAGAGAGTATAGCTCAGTGGTTTGAGCATTGGCCTGCTAAACCCAGGATTGTGAGTTCAATCCTTGAAGGGGCCATTTAGGAATCTAGGGCAAATCTGTCAGGGATGGTACTTAGTCCCACCATGAGGGCAGAGGACTGGACTTGATGACCTTGTAAGGTCCCTTCCAGCTCTATGAGATAGGTATATCTCTGTAATTAAACATTCACTATAAGCAAATTCTTCAGAGAAACTGTGGTATGATGTTTTAGAGTATACCTAATGGAGTCAAGACTATTGCTCAGAATATGGATGAAAATATTACAGGGACAAAAAAGATGAAAAGAATCTTAGTCATGACTATGGAATTTCTGATTATACTTTTGGCTTGATTAAATGCTCTTCTGTCTAAACTCTTCAAATCATGAAGGTTAGATGAAATGTATATATAAAGCATTATAGTTTGAGAGTCATTTGAGAAATTTAGCTGTAATACCAGCTTCAATGAAATCTCAAAAACAGATTAGTTAGTTTTAATTAATTAGACTGTAAAGTTTAGTCAAATTTGACTCAGCATACCAAGTAACTGAAGAAAAATAAAATCAGTTACCACATCCCTGATGATGCTTAACACTGTCATCATCTAAGAAAGAAAAGTTCATTTAGTAATAAATCAAGGTCTGGAATTTATTATAGGATATACTGAGGGATGAATTCAGCTGTGGAGTAAGCAGGCATAACTCAGGGGTTAATCTGGCTTCCAATGCCCAAAATAATAACCAAACCCAAAGATGAAATATTTCCTAATCTTGCTGATAAACATAAAACTCCTGTTCATTAGAAGAAAAAACACTTGCATTTTTAAAAATATAAAATTCCTGTGAACTCCAAAAATAAGTAACCTATTAGTCAGAGATCTTTCAAAACCTGAAGTGAAATTTTATTTTAAAAAAATGGAACAATTCAGCATAATCTGCACTCCCCTTCTAATGCAAATGAAAAACTATTGCACAACTACTTAAATTACAGGGTGGTGTGTCATTCTTAATCTTCTTAGAAATGTAGGAGTTCCTGTTTCAATCACTTCTATTGTTTGAAATATACCAGATGATAATGGAGTGGCTGCCACTGTGGGCAGAGATTGATTCTTATGTGAAGCTAATAAATGAGTTAATATATAACTTGCTGTAGGTTATGAAGAATTACTAGACAGTGGAGAAGATCAATGTATGAGACAGCTGCAAGTACATTAGGTGACCTAATTGTCTGAAACTCCAGCATAGTGGATTATATAGGTTATTCATTAGGTTTAAAAAGAATTCAACTAAGTTAAAAGCATTAAGGGCTAAATTTATCCCTGGTGTACCTCCACTGAGTACAGCATCATGGTCAGGTTAGGAACTATGGCATCCAATTTCTGATATTTTACAGTAATTATAACGTCACCAACAAACTTCTTCAGTTCTTGAACAATAGTTATGGGACATGGTTACATCTATCGTAAATCTGATTGTGTATATAGGAATTTGACTCAAAGGACAAGAATTAAGAGCACAAAAATCTATACTAGTATTTACTATATTGAGCAAATACTTAGCAATGAAGAGAACCTCTTAGCTGTTAAGTGACTATGCACATTGGGAACAGAACCATTCTCGCCACAGAGAAAACAATTAAGAAAAGAACGGTTACTTACCTGTAACTGTTGTTCTTCGAGATGTGTTGCTCATGTCCATTCGAATTAGGTGTGCGCACCGCGTCTTCCGGAGCGTTTTCCCTACCGGTATCCATAGCGCCGGCAGGGCACCCCCTGGAGTGGCGCCGCCATGGCGGGGCATAAGTACCCCTGCCGCCGCTCCCCCACCTCAGTTCCTTCTTGCCGGATGCTCCGACGAAGGGGAGGTAGGGGGGGAATCGAATGGACATGAGCAACACATCTCGAAGAACAACAGTTACAGGTAAGTAACCGTTCTTTTCTTCTTCGAGTGGTTGCTCATGTCCATTCGAATTAGGTGACTTCCAAGCCAACCCCACTTCAAGGAGAAGGTGTCGGAGCACTCAGAAAGAGAAGTCCACGAAAGTTGAACAATCCAAACATATTTATTCAACTAACCGAACACAGAAAAAACTGTAGAAAAGTGCAATGTAGAACAGATGAAACATACATATTTACAATACAGAGCTGAGGATCGCAGAGCCCAACCCTGCGTCCTCCCTAGCCTGCTGTGCCAGCGCGTAGTGCGCCGTAAAGGTATGGGGCGACGACCACGTGGCCGCCCTGAGATTTCAGTGATTGGATCCTGCGCCCCAAAAGCTACAGAGGATGCCTGTGCCCTGGTGGAATGTGCTGTAACCCAGGGCGGGACCTTCCCGGCCAAGGCATAACACTCCCTGATATACCCTGCGACCCAATTGGACAACCTCTGGGTTGATATGGGAAGCCCTTTCATTCTGTCAGCGACAGCAATAAACAATTGTGTGGATTTGCGAAAGGGTTTAGTCCTATCAATATAAAAGGCTAGCGCATGTCTAGCATCCAGGGAATGGAGCACTTGCTCCTTAGGGGAGGCGTGGGGCTTTGGAAAGAAAACCGGGAGGTAAATTTCTTGGGACAAGTGGAACGGTGACACCACCTTGGGGAGAAAGGCCGGGTGAGGGCGGAGCCTCACATTATTGTCAGAAAACACTAGGTAGGGCGGGTTTACAGTTAACGCCCTCAGCTCGGAGACCCTGTGAGCCGACGTAATGGCCACAATGAACGCAACCTTCATAGAGAAGTGCTTCAAAGAACACATGGCCAGCGGCTCAAAGGGGGGAGACACAAGTCTAGACAACATGAAGTTAAGTTCCCAAGTGGGGTGAGGGGGTCTAACTGAGGGATACAACTTATCCAAACCCTTAAGGAACCTTTTGACCACAGGGTCAGAAAACAGAGAGACTCCTGCCGAACCAACATGGAAGGTGGACAGAGATGCCACATGGACTTTGATAGAGGAGGTAGAGAGGCCACTGGACCTAAGTTCAAAGAGGTAGTCCAGAATGGACGGGACAGGTGCACAGGACGGGTGCACTCCCCTTCTGGACGCCCAAGACGAGAACCGCCACCACTTGGCTGTGTACGACCGCCTGGTAGACGGTTTCCTACTACTTAGGAGCACCATCTGTACCTCCTGGGAACATTCCCTTTCCGGTTGGGTCAGCCACAGATAAACCAGGCCATCAGGTGGAGAGAGCTGAGATTCGGGTGAACTGTGGTTCCCCCCGTCCCAAGGTTGGGTCAGGAGATCCCGAACCGGCAGGAGCGTTATAGGCTCCTTGCTGAGCATGTCCACCAGGATAGGGAACCAGAATTGCCTGGGCCACCGAGGGGTTATCAGGATGACCGTGGAACCTGAAGGTCTTGACCCTGGTCAGAACCCTGGGAATTAGGGGAAACGGAGGGAAAGCATAGAGGATGCCCGCCGGCCATGGCACGGTCATGGCATTCCCCCTGGAGTGTTCCCCCAGCCCCAACAGGGAGCAGTAACTCCGGCACTTGGTGTTGCGTGCCGAGGCAAACAGGTCTACTAGGGGACAACCCCACCTGTGGAAGACCTGACGAAGGGCCGAATCTTTGAGAGACCATTCGTGGGCTCCGAAGGACTTGCTCAGAGCATCGGCCAGCAAGCTTTTTGCACCCTGGCAGGTACTCTGCCTGCAAAACAATGTCGTGCTCTACGCACAGGTCCCAGAGGCACAGAGCCTCACGGCAGAGGGGAGGCGACCGGGCTCCTCCCTGCCTGTTGAGGTAAAACACAGCCACCAGGCGGACCAGGACAGAGCAGCGAGAGAGCTTCGATAGGAAGGTCTTGCAGGCTCTCTTGACTGCCCTGAGCTCCCGGACATTTATGTGCAGAGCCCGCTCTGCAGGGGACCATAAACCCTGGGTTCTGTGACACCCCAGGTGTGCTACCCAACCCAGGTCGGAAGCATCTGTGACCAGTGTAAGCAAGGGGGGAGGTACAGTGAATGGAACCCCGCTGCACACCACCGCCTCCAGGGTCCACCATTGTAAGGACACTATCACCTCCGGAGGCACTGTGAGAACCGTGTCCCAGAGACCCTTGGACTGGTTGAATGCCCTTGCCAACCAGGCCTGCAGAGGCCTGAGCCTCATTCAAGCATGGCGTACCACATACGTACATGCTGCCATGTGTCCCAGCAGCCTTGAGGAGACCTGGGTGGTCGTGATGGGGAACCGGGTTAACTCGGAGACCAGCTCCACTATGGACAGAAACCTGGATCTGGGGAGGAGTGCTCTTGCCACCCTGGCGTCCAGGAGGGCACCTATGAATTCGAGGTGCTGGGAGGGAGTCAGCGATGACTTTTCCTCGTTTAGCATGAGTCCCAGCCTTATGAAGAGGGCCCTTGTGAGGGAAACATGGGCCTCCACTTGTTCGTAGGAACGACCATGAATCAGCTAGTTGTCTAGGTATGGAAAGACATGTACCCCTTTTTTGCAGAGGAACGCCGCTACGACTGCCATGCATTTTGTAAAGACCCTGGGTGCTGTTGAAAGGCCAAATGGGAGCACCATAAATTGGAAGTGGCATTTGGAAACAATAAAACAGAGAAACCTCCTGTGGCTGGGTCTTATTGCCACATGGAAGTAAGCGTCCTTGAGATCGAGAGTTGCGTACCAGTCTCCTAACTGTAAAACCGGGATGACAGAAGCCAGGATTACCATTCTAAACTTGGATTTCACCACCGTCTTGTTGAGGTCCCTGAGATCTAAGATGGGACGAACCCCGCCCTTGGGTTTTGGGACAATGAAATACCGGGAATAAAACCCCTTGCACTTCAGATGTGAGGGGACCCTCTCCACGGCTCCCTTTTCGAGGAGCGCTAACACCTCCTGACAGAGGATGCCTTCGTGAGAGGTGTCCCTGAAAAGGGATGGGGTGGGCGGGTTGGAAGGGAGCGAGCCCAGAAGGGGATGGTATAGCCATTTCTGACTATTTTTAGAACCCAGGTGTCGGTGGTGATTTCTGCCCAGGCGTGGGCAAACTGGGATAACCTGGTCCCAAACGGGGGGCCAGGGTGGGAGGCTGGTGCGTGACTCTCTAGCAGGCCATCAAAACTGGTGGTTGGGCTGCTGGGAGGAGCCTTGACCAACCCCACGGGGGTTGTCCCCTTTCGGGCGACGTCGACGACCCCTTGCGGACGAGGGGCCCGCAGCCGCCCCCGCACCCCCACTGAGGGCACGAGGACGGCGTCTCCAGTAATCCCCACGGGGGACCTTGGACTGTGTTCTCCCCTGCTGTCTGTAGGGCAGCTGACGATGCTGCGGGGCCAGCGTGTGGATCCCCAAGGACCGTAGAGTAGACCTCGTGTCCTTAAGCGTATGGAGCCTGGAGTCCGTGTGCTCCGAAAACAATGCTTTGCTGTCAAAAGGCCGGTCCTGGATCGTAGTTTGGACGTCCGGAGGTATTCCAGACACCTGCAGCCAGGCACCACGGCGCATAACTACACATGACGCCATGGTGCGGGCTGCAGAGTCAACAGCATCCAGGGAAGCCTGAAGGGCCGTGCGGGCGATGGTTCTGCCCTCCGAAGTCATGGCCGCAAACTCCTGATGGGCCTCGGCAGGGAGCTTATCCTTAAACTTAGCCACCGCCTGCCATGTATTATAAGCATAACGACTCAGCATTGCTTGCTGGTAGCAATGCAGAGTTGCACCCCACCAGTGGCATACACCTTACGGCCCATCAGGTCAAGGCATTTGGGCTCCCTAGCCTTCAGGGACGGCCCTGGCTGCGGAAGCCTCTCCTTTTGAGCTGCAGCCTGAACGACCAAGGACCCTGGAACAGGTTGGGAGTACAAGTGTTCGTGCCCCGACTGGGGAATGTAATAGCGCCTCTCGACTCCCTTTAAGGTAGGGGTCAGGGACACCGGGGTCTGCCACAGTGCATTAGAAATCTTTGCCACGGTTTTATTAAGTGGCAAAGCCAAGCGGGTGGGGGCATCGTCAGAGAGGATATCAATCATGGGGTCCATGTCCTCCACTACTGGCTCCACTGGGACGCTCAGATTGGAGGTCAGATGCCTCAGCAGATCCTGATGTGCTCGAGCATCCATAGTAGGCAACGCTGGTGCGGGATCCGCCAGGGCTTCATCAGGAGATGAAGATGAGGACGACTCCTGCATCGGTACTGGATCCAGCACAGGGCCCAGTTGAGGAGCCGGCTGGGCAGGCGGCACTGTTTGCGGAAGCGGCTCCGGCACTGGGGCTTGTGGCTCAGTAGGGGCATCTGCAGTAACCGACCTCTGGGGAGGAAGGAGGGGGTCGTGACAGCAACGCCGACGGTTGCGCTTGGTGCCCCGAGACACCGGACACTACAGAGGAGGGCACAGGCCCCTGCCACTAGTGGTAAACCCACAGCGTCCAGAAAGGCCATTGTGGTTGAGGCGGCCAAGTCTGCTGCAGACGCGAACGATCACGCCGGTGCCAGGAACGGGATCTATGACTCGAGGAAGCTCCCGAGGACTCCGACCTGAACGAGGCCACATCAGAATCCGACGAGTAGTCAGACTCAGGCCAAGGAGGCGCATATGACGAATGCCCTGCCACCAAGGAGGGGGCAAACCTGGCCATAGACTTGAGTTTGCCGGCGTGCGTGCGATGAAGGTGTGCCGGCGACGGGAAGACAGGTCCCAGTGCCGGTTGCGGTGCTGGGAGGACAGGCCCCGGTGCCGAGAGCGGAGTTGGTGCCAGGAGAACAGGCCCCGGTACCGGGGGTGGAGCCGGTTGCGGCATCGGGAGGACAGGCCCCGGTGCCGGGAGTGGAGTCGGTGCTGGGAGGGCAGGTGCCAGTTGCGGTGCCGACACGGTGCATGGCTGCACTGTCGGAGTCGGTATCGGTTGTGAGATGAACCTCGAAGAGACCAATGTTACCGGCGATAGTGGCACCGACATGGCCCATGGGGTCGATGTCGGTGCCTGTAATGGTGCTGAAACTTGCATCGGTGCCGAAGAGGCTGATGCTGAAGGGTCCGGTGCCGAAGACTGGAGCCGCACCCCAGGAAAGCTGCTCAGCGCTGGTACAGATGATGGTGCTGTAGACGGTGCCGCAAGGCCTGGGTGATAGGGCACCGGTGCAGCCAAGACGGGGTCTGGAAGAGGTCCCAGTACCGAGGGAGGTCGAGTGCAGTCGAGCGCCGAGTGAAGCCTGGCAGCCTGCGTCGAGGCTGGCACCGACGTGGAGGCAAGCGGCACTGGTCCCACAGGGGACGGTCCCGCTGCATAAGCGACCGGTGCTGTCCGGTCACGACGGTGCGGAGGTGAAGCCGGTGCCAACACAGCCTCTGGAGTAGGCGACCTCGACCTCTTCACCTCAACCAACGACGGAGGGGAGGTAGTGAGGCTAATAAGGTCATGCGCTGCTTCAAAAGTGTCTGGCGTGGAGGGGCGGTGCGAAGGCAGCTGCCCTGGGCTGGATGGCCATCCCGCTCGCTTACGCCGCACAGTGGTTGATGAGGAGGTGCGCACCGGAGACTCAGCACTGCGGTGTAGGCATGACTTGGACTTCCGGCTCGGAGACCTACCACGGGACGTTCTTGATCTCTTCGGTGCCGGAGAATGAGAACGGTGCCGAGCCCTCGACACCGAGGCCCGCTCTCGAGATGGAGCATTGTGCGTGGACGCCGGTGCACTGCGCACCGCAGAGCGTCCAGCCGGTGCCGGCTGTAAAGCCGCCTCCATGAGGGGAAGTTTTAAACGAGAGACTCTCTCCCTCTTAGTGCGGGGCTTAAACGACTTAGGGTATGTCTACACTACCACCCTAGTTCGAACTAGGGTGGTTAATGTAGGCATTCGAAGTTGCAAATGAAGCCCGGGATTTAAATATCCCGGGCTTCATTTGCATCTTGCCGGGCGGGCGCCATTTTTAAATCCCCTTAGGTCGAACTCCGTGCCCGCGGCTGCACGCGGCATGGAGTAGGTAGTTCGGTAGTTCCACGAGGTGTACTGGTAGTTCGAATTAGAGATCCTAATTCGAACTACCTACTCCATGCCGCGTGCAGCCGCGGGCACGGAGTTCGACCTAAGGGGATTTAAAAATGGCGCCCGCCCGGCAAGATGCAAATGAAGCCCGGGATATTTAAATCCCGGGCTTCATTTGCAACTTCGAATGCCTACATTAACCACCCTAGTTCGAACTAGGGTGGTAGTGTAGACATACCCTTACAGATCTTACAGGCGTCTGTAAGGTGGCCCTCACCCAGACACTTCAGACAACTGTCGTGAGGTTCTCCTTTGGGCATAAACTTTGTGCAGACAGCTCACGCCTTAAAGCCTTGCGGCCCTGGCATTCCTCACCCCCGAAGGGGGAGAAGAAAAAACAAAGAAACACTAACTATCTAACTAATTGAACTATTTACAACACTAAGAGAAACGGGAACCATTAACTGCTCTAAGAGAGAGACACGCTCCAACGACCGTCACGGGCGGTAAGAAAGAACTGAAGTGGGGGAGCGCCGGCAGGGGTACTTATGCCCTGCCATGGCAGCGCCACTCCAGGGGGTGCGCTGCTGGCGCTACGGGTACCACTAGGGAAAACGCTCCGGAAGACATGGTGCACGCGGTGCACACACCTAATTCGAATGGACATGAGCAACCACTCGAAGAAGAAGCATGATTCTGATAGTACTCTGCTTGGGAACCTATTGTCAACATGAAAAAACAAACAACGAATGGTCCTGCAGCACCTTAGGATACATCTAGATAGCAGGGCTAAAGTCAAATTAAGCTACGCAACTTCAGCTATCTCAATTGTGTAGCTAAAGTTAAAATAACTTAATTTGGCTTTTGGCACTGTCTACAGCAGGAAATCAAAGGAAGAACACTTTCCCTTCGATTTCCTTTTCTCCTTGTGAAATGAGGGTTTCCATGAGTCAGAGTAAGAAGTCCTCCAGCTTGACGTTATTTCGAAATAAAGGCTTGTAGTGTAGATGCGCACTATGTTATTTCAGAATAACATCAGTTATTCCAAAATAATGCTGCTATGTAGAGGTACCCTTACAGACTAACAAAAAATGTAGTATCATGGTGATACTACAACATGGTGGTAGTTCAACAATATTTCAAAACAACATCAGACATAACTAAACCACACAGTGTGGACACGGGTAAAGAATTTCAGAAAATATCACAAACCAATTAAGTATGTTTGCCAAGAAGATGTCATAAAAATCTTTTGAATGCACTTCTCACTTAGTATGGCATAGATTTGATATTCCCAGTCATTTCATTTTGCTCTCTGTTACATGCACTGCCATTGAACTCAAAAGGAAAACAGTCTGCTTTCAAGCTTAGTTTAACCATGATAAATGCAACTGTGACTTTTACATTTATGAAAAATATCATGATAGTGTATTTTTCACTGAAATTAAAAACAAACAGGGAACAAGAAAATTGAATCTATTAGGTGTATTTCCTGCAACAACTGAGTCTACACATTTATGTGAAAAAATGTTTTACAGATTTCTGCCTGTAAATATGTCTTAGATTGGAACAAAGCATAAAGTTTATATCGATTTATACTCCTCAAGAAGTATAATACGAGACTGCTTGGATTTCATAAGCATAGTCATGGTCACAGTTTAAAAACATATTTCTTAAGCTTTCTTTCCAAACTTGGACTCCATGTCTGATACACAAATTCTCTGAGGCTACATCTATACTGCAGTGCTATTTCGAGATACTGTTAGTATCCGGGGTATCCCGAAATAGTTATCCTGGATCTTAACAGCAAGCCCATTATTTTGAAATATAACAGGCTTACTAATCTGATGTCCCTGTAAACCTCATTTCATGAGGAGTAAGAGATGTTTCGGAATAGCAGGTTATTTCGAAATTTGGTGCTAAATTACTGACTCGAAATAAGCTGCACAATTTGTATAGTTGAAATTACATAGCTTATTTTGAGCTTCGGGTGAAGTGTAGACGCACCCATAGTGATCAATATAATAATTGCCCTTATTTTTCATATTAAATGGGACATCCTAATTAACAAAACTGCAAGATCTGCATTAGTAGAGTTTTAAGGATCACTGCCAATATGCTTATCACAGTTTCAGAAAATAAATTCCAAAGATTCTGTTCCAGACAAGACAAGAACTATCTTCTATGTTTTACTTTCCATTTCTTGAATAAATATATTAACAATTAGAGAACATACAGGGGCTGATTTCATTTAATTTACCAGCTCTTTTGGGCAGGATTCTTCTTTCTGTTCTGTTCTTGTACATATCTTATGTAACAGGGACCTGGTTCATAAGTGGGGCTCCTACATGTACCTCAACAGAAATATATCATAGTAGCAATAATGCTCAGAGGTGATGAGTACCAATAAGAACATAAGAACGGCTATATTGGGTCAGACCAAAGGTCCATCTAGCCCAGTATCCTGTCTTTCGACAGTGGTCAATGCCAGATGCCCCAGAGGGAGGGATCACAACAGGTAATTCTAACATGATCCTTCCCCTGTCACCCACCTCCAGAGAAACAGAGGCTAGGGATACCTTTCCTACCCATCCTGGCTAATAGCCATTGATGGACCTAACCTCCATGAATCTATCTAGCTCTTTTTTTTAACCCTGTTAAAGTTCTAGCCTTCACCACATCCTCTGGCAAGAAGTTCCACAGGTTGACTGTGTGCTGAATGAAGAAAAACTTCCTTTTGTTTGTTTTAAACCTGATGCCTATTAATTTCATTTGATGACCCCCTAGTTCTTTTATTGTGGAAATAAGTAAATAACTTTTCCTTATTCACTTTTTCCATACCAGTCATGACTTTATAGATCTCTATCAAATTCCCCCTTAGTCTCCTCTTTTCTAAGCTGAAAAGTCCAAGTCTTTTTCATCTCTCTTCATATGAGACCTGTTCCAAACCTCAAATAATTTTTGTTGCCCTTTTCTGAACCTCTTTTTTCCATCCATGAGTGGAATGCTTTTTGTAATGTGCACCAAGGCATGTGCAGATGTGCACCACCAATAGAAACATATGCTGTCTGCTGTGGGTGCTCTGCTAATCAATCGGGTGGCATGTGAATCTCTCCTGAGTGGCTGTCCAAGTGCTGAGCTTATAGGGAACACTGTTGAGCACCCACCGCTCCTACTGACTTCAATTGCAATTATAATTGTGCAACATTTTAGAAAATCAGGTTCACAATGAAAAAAAAGAAGAGAACTGGACAAAGCATATTTAAAACTATTGCCTGGTATTCCAATTTCCTCCTTTTGATCTTTAAATATTGATTTCTTATTTACATTTGTTCCTACACTCATTTATTGTTTCCTTATTCATCTCTCTATGGCTATGTCTAAATTACATTGATCTTTCAGAAAAAGGTATGCAAATTGCGCTCCACAATTTGCATACCTTTTTCTGATAGTTTTTTTGGAAGAGGCTTTTCTGAAATTTGGCCCGTCTACACTGGGCCAAATTTCAGAAAAACCTCCTCTTTCGGAAGAGCCCTTCTGCCTCATGAAACGAGGAAGACAGGGCTTCTGAAAGAGCGCGTCTGCTCTTCTGCAAAAAAAAGCAGAAGAGCAGATGCATTCCCTGGACGCCACAGAGTTTTTCCAGGATACCTCCAGTATCCCGGAAAAATCCCGTAATGTAGACATAGCCTAAGTGTTTCTTGGGTGCCTTATGTGTCTGATACATTTTCTTAAGGAGGTACATTTCCAAGCTAACTTTGATTACTAGCAAGATACGCATGTAGATTTCCCTCTTCTAGGTGATAGGTCTTCCAATGTCTTTTATCTTCCGATACTGCCTTATTCTTCCATGCAGGTTTTAAGGTTGATATATTTTTTCACTTGTTCAGCTATGTTCTCATTTATCCTGATTTCTTTTTTCTATCTGTCGAGCATTATCTCCATTCAGCACATTTGCTGGCCCAGAATTTAGGTCCTCCATCAATTCTTGTAGCTCATTTATATTATCAGGAACTAGGACAATAGCTTATGCAAAATGGACGTGTTTTGGCAGCTCCTCTGTTTATGATGATACTTTTTTCTTTCCAAACCTATCTCTGGAAGACATTCTGTAGATACACCATAAAAAGCTTGGGAGAGCTTTGGTCTCCAAATCTTTCTGCATGTCTAAGCATACAGCGTGATACACGTACAAAAGCACATGACACTGAACATACAAAAGTCCGAACTCTAATGTCTGACATCAGCCACCATCTGAGGTCAGTTTGCCATTTTAAATCCTTTTGGCACAAGGCTTTCTTTTAGTTTAGCCTTTACAAAGCTTTGGAAGTAAAAGCAGTCATTTCTTCTACTCCGCAGATGAACTTACAGGATTTTCAGCCAGCTCTAGAAGGGAATCACTCAATGAATCTTCTCCCAGTACTTCCTCTTCCTCTTGGAATACTAGTTTGATTAGCCATAGAATGCAATGATGAAGACAATGAGATAAGACATTATTAGTCTGGATGTGCAAATCTGTCAGAAGGGCAAATTTCCCACCTGAAAACTGAATTTCTGTGATTCAGACACTTGTATTTTGAAAGCAGAGGTGGATGATTATAGGTTACTTTGTGTCCTAAGATTGGGAAACTCTTTAAGCTCATCAATATACTGTACTCGTGCAATCATATATTTGGTACTAGGACAGAGGAGTTGCCATACTGGATAAGACCAGGTGTCCATCTAGTCTAGTCTTCTATATCTGATAATGTCAACACTAGATACTTCAAAGAAAGGCAAAAATCAGAGGTCTGCAAACTGTGAATCCCCCCCCCCCAAGGGAGGGAGCGAGAGACGCAAATGAACATTTGGGAGGTGCAGCTGGGGAAGGGAGAGAGTGCCACCCAGCTCCATTCCTGACCCCAGCCACTGGCCCCATGCCCAGAGTCCAGACTGTTCGGCCTTGGTCCCCAGGATCCAGCCTCAGCTCTACTTCCACCCATCCCCGGGTGTGGTGCCAGCCTCAGTCCCCTTACACTTGCCTGCATCCCCGCTCCCGGAGCTGTAGCCCTGCTCCCAGTCCCAAGATGGGCACAGATAGGATTAAGATGGGAAAGAAGGTCAAAAATGTGGGGCCCACTGGTGAAAATGGAGAGTGAATAGTTATAGAAAATAACCAACCACAGGGGAATTTTCTTCTTAATAAGTACTAGTGAATGAGCTGGCATAAAACAGGAACCTGATTTACCTTCTCTATACTATTCAGAATTTTGCTTACCTCCATTATGTCCCCTCTACACAAAACAATCCCACATCTTTTCAATATCTCTACATATCGAAGTCTGAAAATGCCTCTAATAGCTTTGGTTGCCCATGCTGCATTGCTTTGTGCATGCCAAGACTGTCTTCTTTAACCAGTTTGAAAGGTCATGATGAGTTGCCTTGTTCAATATCTAGAGGCCACTGAAAATCATGAAGAGGCTAATCCTGCAACTCTTATAGACACCAAAGTCAACGAAGCTGTTCATGTAATTAAGATTTACTAGCATGAGCAGACAAAGCAAGATGGGATTCCATGATTGTTATTTTATACTTTGCTATTATTAGGTAATAGAAAGAGGAAAGGAGATTCTGTGCAACAGCAGATTTTCCTAATGTCAAGATTTCAAAGAACTACATGTATATCACCTGTAACCCCTTAAAGAGCTAATAAATGACTGGCAATGAACAAGAAGATTATAGCTAATGTCACCTCCACCACAATCAAAATAGTGAAAAAGGTACACAAGGTATCGTAGTCTTGCAGATGACAACTCTACCATCTGCTCCAGAAGATGTCGCCTTAATCAGTTTGTTGGTAAGAAGAGATGCAAATTAGATATCACCCATTCTTCTATTTGTTTTGTACAGAGAGCATAAATTCTGCAAGAATGTCCAACTGTGTTCTCATCCTCTTTATGTCACAGCAACCTCATTTATCAGTCATTCTTCTCCATATGAAAAGATCTATAATGAGGAGTCTGTCATTGCCCAGCAACTCTGAGTCAGGATTTTCATTTTCCCTAATATTTGCTGCTTCTGCTGCAGTTTAATTTGCTGTTGTCTCATATCCCAGCATTTACGCAGTCACATCCGTGGATAGAATATGGAAAAGGCTTAGTGCTTGCCTTCGGGGTTACAAATGGATTAGATGGCACTGAGAAACCAGATTCATGATCTGTTACATTTTCAAAGGAACTCAAAGGAAAGTTTGATTCACTGTACTGAAATTACTGTAATTATTCTTGTGTAAGAAGTCGTGGCATTTAAATATTGTTTTTCCAGGGGGGTCAGCTGGGCAAGAACATCTGTAGTGTGAGGCCGTTGAAAGAAAATGAAGTCCAGAGCATATTACATTTTTTTCTCTTAAATGAAAATCTCAAAAAGACAATATATTATCCATAAAATTGCTTTTGCTTGCACATGACAAATGTTAACATTCTGTCACTCTTTTCAAAAACGCTATTTCCAGGGGCATAATATTATGCAAAAGCCAGAAATAGTAATTAAATTTCTTTCTTGTTTCACATCTAAGCAACAAGGAACAAACCTGTGACTTTGTATTCTGAAGATGACATTGTTATTTAATGAAAGCAATTTCTACTAGGGTCTCTAGATTTCAGCAAACATCTGAAGCAATTTCCACACACTGAGACAAACAATAATATAATGCCAGAATTCAATTGTACTGGAATGGATCACCTTGATCTAAGAAGAATGTAGGTGTCATGTGTTCTTTGTTAAGAGCCAGAATTTCAGTTATATAAATTCTATCATCACATTTTCAACTTTTAACATAATCACTACACTACCTATTGATAATGCATACTAGAGAGAAAGTCTATACTTTCAGCACCAAAAGTGTAAGAGCTTTTCCTCTAACATACAGATAAAGGTTGCAGTTCTGTCTGAAAAACATAGGCTGTGATTGCCTCTTTACATCTAAACAGAGACACACAGAAAATTAATGCAGCTATAAATTCTCCAAAGCTCTTCATAGCTTGTCTAGAGAATGTCTTCTAGAGTTAGAACAGGAAAGAAAAACACAATTATCATAAACACAAGGCTGCCAGCTATGAGTGACACAAACAGAAATAGGATCCTACTATGACTGCCTGAACAGATATATATTAAGATTGAAACTTTCACCCTTTTTTCTTTTCTGATTTTTCTGACAACTTCAAAACAGTTCCATACTGATCAGAGAGGAAAACCAATGGGGCATGGTAGAGGCTGGGGTATTCAGAGAAGAGATGTTCTAAGAGGTATATAAGAACGTAAGAACAGCCATACTGGGTCAGATCAAAGATCCAGTATCCTGTCTTTTTGACAGTGGCCAATGCCAGGTGCCCCAGAGGGAATGAATAGAACGGGTTGGATCAAGTGATACATCCATCGACTATCTCTCATTCCCAGCTTGTAACAAACTGAAGCTAGGGACACAATCCCTGCCCATCCTGACAAATAGCCATTGATGGAGCTATCCTCCATGAATTTATCTAGTTCTTTTTTCATCTCTGTTATAGTCTTGGCCTTCACAACATCTTATGGCAGGGAGTGCAAAAGGTTGACAGTGTTGTGTGAAGAAATATTTCCTTTTGATTGTTTTTAAACCTGCTGCTTATTAATTTCATTTGGTGGCCTCAAGTTCTTGTGTTATGGCAAGGAGTAAATAACTTTACATTTCATTTCTCCTATTTGTGTGTCTGTGTGACATTTGCTTGGCAGAAAAATGCATTTCTGGAGGGAAAGGTTGTTTTTCCTGATTAGAGGTCTGTTTTAGTCAATGGATTTTAGCTCTGATGAGACAAAAACGTTTTGGGGGCCAAATATAGGGTCTTTTATAACAAGTGACCATCCTAAGAGAGGTTGAACCAGCAGAAATAAGACAGAGCGTCTTGAAAAGGGAGGTGAGAGGGCACTGGTGAAGCTAGGGGATGAGGATGGCTGACAGGTGGTTGTGCCTGCCAGCCAGGTATATTTAAATTCTGCTTGGGATTTTCAAGGGCTGTTGGACCTATAGCTGCCGTGTCCTTCCTCCACTTAGTTGTAACACAGGAGCTGAATTTTTCAGGATGCTATGGATCTGACCAATCACTTGTTTTGGGATCATAAAGGAATTTTTCCTGTTAAGCCACACTGACCTAGATTCAATGGTTTTTGTTTGTTTGTTTGTTTTTAAAGATATCCTACACCTTCATGGAGGCCCAGTTGTGTTGAAAGGAACAGAACTTGAAAATTTAATATTAGGAAAGTTAAGACTGTTAAACTTATCACTACTTGTGGCCAATATGGATAAAGGTTGAAACGGCCACCTCCAAATGCTGAGACCTGGGATTTCAGTGTTGGATCTTGTGCCTCTAGGAGAAGGGGAAACCTGAAATCTTTGAAGATTGAAGTCGCCGTTGTAGCTGTAGGGAGGGGGTCTCAGAAGTAAACTGAGACCTAGAGAGTAGACTGAGAAGGATTTTCACCAATTTATACATGGGGGATCCTGTAACATGACCACAATGGACCCTGTTAAATGCTGGGTATGTAACAGTAGGGGTTAGCAAACAGTGCCCCTAACCAATGATAATTTAATAAAGCTGAGGGCAGCCCGATGCCTAAAATCTGTCCCTTGTGGCTGTGGTTTCTTTGTTGCTGTGTCCCAATCAACAGCTTTTTCTCTGAACTGTCTACAGAGTCACCACTACAGGTGACTACAGGGGAAATAGTAGGCAGTCTGAATGTTGTCACAGATGTTTCTATGACATAAACTGGAAAAAAATCAAGTTACTTCTGGATACTGTAAATATAGTAGAACTGTGCAATGATGAAACCAGTACAGCTACCATGGGGTATCCATGTGACTAGGAGTCAATGAGATTGCTTGGTTTCCTCACCTTTTCCTTTAATATATGATGATGTATTTTTGCTGAATTTTCCTTTATGAAATCACAGTTATTTTAATTATGACAGAAAGCAGCTATCATCAGGGTTACATGTACCGTGTGAGTCCCCAGCAGGCGAATCTACCACTTGTCCATCCTTTGCTGCAAAAAATTTGCTCCAGAATCTAGATTTACATGTAAAACAAAATCTTTCTATCCCTTATTGGGTTATGAAGATAACCTGGAAATTGCGAAACAAATGTGAACCAGTGCACTAATGTCTGCCTGAAACAACAGCTCTGAGAAAAGTGCCACATTTCTTATCAAGCTGACAAATTAAACACCAATATTGTTAACTATTTCAATGCTACCAAAGGAGGTAAGACAGGAAAACAACAATCATTTTTGGAAGACCTGCATGAGCAGAGTCTCAATTTGAAGTTCCATTTTGAATGATGGGAGTATAGTGCTTGAAAGAATACCTCTACTTTTCTTTTCCCAACTCCCCTCATGAGCCATGAAAAAATATGATTTCTGCATGATCATTGATGTCCAAGCCAGCTCTGCAAAACTTTACTTTGCCACTTAGTCCAATGAGCCTTTTAAAAAAACATTACTTTTTTTCCATTCTAATTATCATCACCATGACAAAAAGTGACAACATATCTGGCCTGGTAAATATGAAGCAATTTTAGAAGCATGGTCTAGTTCTCCTTCAGTTTTTCTTTTCAAATTGTCATAAGAGTTTATTCTAAAAACAGTTTTGAAGTTAAGGCAAATATATATATATATATATATATATATATACACACACACTTCCTCTGCAACTTGCCCTGTTACATGCTCAGTTAATGATGACATCCAAATCAAATTTGTACAGGTGTAAATGTCCAAAGTAAATTGTAAAGGCACTAGAATATATTGATGTAAAGCTTGAAAGGCATTATTATATGATAGTTATGGCAGTTGTCAACCAAGAGAAAACAGAGCCATTTCACATTGTAGAAGCACCTGTTGCCTGCTGCAGGCAAGCAAACACTGGTTTAAGAGGAAAGCATCCTCCAGCTGAGCAGCCGAAATACTGATTCACACATACCTGCTGTCTACAGTTTTCTCCTGTGAGACTGTCATCTTCTCAGCAGACATCCTTCCACTTGGCTTTTTGCCTCCTTTCTACAGTGGAAAAAGGAAAATGAATTTCTACATTGCTCAAGGGGACTGCCAAAAAATGAGATTGTAATTTATGATGTGCTAATGTTTTCCTTTGCGTTCATAACTGAAAATAACTACTAATGCAAAATCATCATCACTTGGATTTGGTGGCTTTTGATTTGCATATATGCTCCAGATTCTGCTATACCTTCATATCACATATTCATTCTTGTAAGCAAAATCTGGCCTTCACATCTAAAAAATCAACATTCCTTACATTTCCTTTAGCCAGATCACAATAAGGGATATGATATTTTATACAGCTCTGCATTTTTAAGAATCTAAGATAATTTGGATCATCTAGTCCAGTGGTTTTCAAACTTTGTTGCACCGTGAACCTTCTGACAACAAAAATTACAACCTCCAGGTTGAACTGAAGCCTGAGCCTGCCCAAATCCTGCCCCCCCCCACCCAAGAAGGAAGACAAAAGCCCCAGCCCCACCACTTCCGGCTGGAGTTCCCAAAGCCAAACCCCCAGGCTTCAGCAAGTATAATGCCAGGCTTGGCAACTCCCTTAAAACAGAGTTGTGACCCACTTTGAGGTCCTGACCCACAGTTTGACCCCTCTTAGCTGTTACTACATTTTGTAGGATGCTGTCTACCTTATTCCCACTACGGTTCTATCTCAATAGTACATGACAGTTTGCAGTGATGGAGTTCCATTCACCTTCTCTGCTGTAGTCTTTGCCACAACACTATTAATTATTAACATTCTTCTCCAGAACTTTTCTTTCTTTAGTTTCAAAGCCTTTAGTTCTTGTCCTACCATCTTTTGCAAGTATCTTATAAACTACAAGCCAAGTGCTACCTCACTGTGCAAACATACAGGTGTCGTTTCATTTTTTAAATTAACGTCTTCCTTTCAGTTTCTCTATTAAAGCCATTATGGCTGATCAAAGACTTCTGTTGTTGGTTTTTGATTGGGCTGATATTTTAAAAATATCAGCAGACTAGGATAAATTACTTTCAAATTACTTTTGGAATCGATCATTGTTTTAAATATTTTTCCACATTCACACTGTATTGTGTTGTAGAGCCTATTTGTACTGCTGTAGGTAATGTTGAATCTAACAAGCATGAGAGGTTGATCAGTTTCACATGTCTTTTTTTTCCTGATGCATTGAGTTGGGTCCCCTCTTGCACTGATATATTGCAAAACCCAGGGACTTACAATCAGAAGCATTACCTGAGTCAGATTTTTTTTTCTATTGTTTAATTCTAGTGATTGTGACAGGAAAGATATTATATTGTATTTTTTATTGTTACAAGCATTATAGCGAGCAACTAAATATTACAATTTTTTAAGGATAGTTTACAGTCAATTAAATTTCAGGAACTGTCAGCATTATATCTTACTATGGCTCAAATCTCAAAATAACTTTTGACTTGTTAAAAAGCTATAATTTGGTAGTTACCTATTCACAAAGAATACTGTTTACATGAAAAAAAAATGTTGTATTTATGCCATAGTTTTACTCTAGTTTTTGACATGGAAGATTGGTCTTCCGGGCTCATGTCTGGTAATGTATTATATTATTAATTATTATTATTATTATTTCTATCATGGCAGTGCCTAGAAGTCCTGGCTGAGATGAATGTCCCATTGGAAAAGCGCTTGCCCTGAAGAACTTATAACCTAAATGGGCAAGATAGAAAAAAAAGAGGGAGAAAAAAAGATTTTCCACTGTTGCTGGCAGAGGTAGAACTGAATCCAAATACCCTAAAACTCAGTCAAGCATCTTATTATCTTATTCACGAGATTATCCTCCTCAAACATAATCCCCAATTTCATACCACTAATATCCTATCAATACTATGGATAATTCATTTTGGCTCCATTGCTGCTGCTGCTGAATCAAGAATACTTATGATAATCTAGAGATTAGTGTTTTTGCTCATAATTTGAACATACAAAGCTATAGATATTGTTGTAATCTGTATGAACATCACACTAACTATGAGATCACTTGCAATGTCCTTTTCCCAAAAACTTGCAAAAGAACAACTATATATTAGCCACTATAGAATACTGCAGGAAGTTATATGGACTTTCGAGAGGACTTAAAATCCTGTTTAGAATATGAGAGCAAACATGGGGTCACCACTATAGTCCTCACATTATTTCTTGTTCAACATGTAAGCGATTGTGTTTGAAATATCCTGGAATATCATCATTTGGAAGGTGTCACTGGAGATAGTGTGCAAACCCAGTCTCTCCCTGTATCTTGAGATAAATGGTCACTAAATTACTGGTTTATAAACAGGACAAATGTTTTTGGGTACCAGATTTCTGCAAGTTTCAGAAGAACTCCCGGTTGCTCTCTTCTCTTCCTGATTAATATAGGCACCTGGAGGGACAAAGATGCCAGGAACTGAAACCCTAACTAACCATGGACATTAGTTATTCTTGCCTTGGCAACCATGACTTGCTCAGGGCCAGTATTTTTTATGCGAGTGCAAAACAGTTAATTTTTATTCCCATCGACATCACTACCATGAAAGAACAGATGTAGTGGTTGGGCTTGTATAATTATCCAATGATTTTGCATGGATGAGTTAACAGTATTGATTTATAGAAGGAACTCAGACAGCTCATAAAGTGTCCAGTTTGCTTGGGACAAATTTAAAATATTTTATAATAAAGTCTTCTTACTTTGCATAATTCATCCAAAAGCATGAATGTTGGATAATTAGCCAGAAGAGGCCCAAGCATGACGTTTCTGAAAACAGTACAGCCATGCTCCACTCTCTGATGGGCTGGAGGATGGAGATTTTCACCTTCAAATCCTGAAAAGTGAGAAAGAAAATACATTTAAGAAACCAGCAACAAAATGCTATGAGCATAATTAACTAACGTAACAGTTGCTAATGCTTCCTTATGTGCCCGATTCTGTCACTCTTATTCACACTAATACTTTACTCCATACGTAACATCATCACTTCTCAAGAAGTGAAGATACTACTCAAAATAGATCTTAAGATCTAGAATTGGACCATTGTATTTTTGCAAAGTAATATACTCTAGATATTGTAGGAACTGTAGGAATTAAAAGTACTGTGCAAGATGCAATTGTTTGCCTTTCATATAAGTACCAAGACAAGTAACAAACCTTGGTTTATTGGTATCTATATATTTAATACCCTACTGAAGACCTGTAATTCACTCAGCAGATGTGTTTTTATATTTGAGAGGGAGGGAAAATTTTTGTGACCATCTGTATCTTATAGAGATCAAGAGAGAAGATATTTTACATTGCTAATTTATGGTACTCATCATTTGGAATTGGCTGAAGTAGACATGGTAAGGCCAGGCTATTGAAAAGTTCTTTGTTTGCTTAACCAAATAGTTATGCTCAGAAACAACAAGTGTTTTCTGCATAATAGAAACAAACCAAATATTTCTAAAAAGCTAATATGGATTTATTATATGTATGTATACTCCCTCTAGGAAGAATGACAGCAACAGCAAAATAAATACGTATATTCAAGGGTGGTAAAACATTTTCCAGACCTTTAGTAAGTCACACCACACCCCTGAAAAGTGATAAATATTATTAGGCTCATTTGCAGGGAGGTAAACTGAGGTACATAGGGGTTAACGAATAGAGTAAGGCAATGGTATACCAATGGTATAGCTGGATTAGAACTCCTACATGATTCTCCATCCTACATGAGCTCTGTTCAAGTACACTGAAGAGGAGGCTGGCAGGGAGCTGATTGTGTTCCCTTAATTTAAACCATATTACCCCTCCTCATCTCTTAGAGTAGCAAGGGAACAGCTGTAACTTACACTGGTGGCAGTTGGTCCCTCAGTTCTTATGTCAATGGAGGCCTGGAATAATAAAGATCTATTCTGCCATGCCCTGCCCCACCTCTATAATGCCATCTTCTTCCCATTACACTGAAGACTGGGGAAAGACCGTTGAAGGATGGAGACTGTCTCTGATAGCCATCTTAACTGATGCAGTGCAGAGTGGATTTAGTATACCAGAGAATCCAGCCTCCTCTTCCCTAGGCTCCCAATCTATCAGATAACTCTGACTGAAAGACAAATATACACCTTACACATTCCAACAATAAGGCCAAGTCTACACTAGACCTGGCATCTCAGATTAAGGTACGCAAGCCAAGCTACATAGAATATGTAGCTGGAGCCATCTTACCTTTAAGCTGAGCGTGGTGGCGTCACCACAGCAGATGCTCCCATCAGCTTCCCTTACTCCTTAAAGGAGGAGGAGTACTGGACACCAGCAGGGGTACCCTCTGAGTTCAATTTAGCAAGTCTTAAATAGACATGCTAAATTGAACTCCGGAAGATCAATCATGACAGCAGTGATCTTCTTTTGGTGTAGATAAGACCTGATTACAGTATACAAACAATACAGTATGCAAAGAATTCAGTCTTTACTTAATTGTAGCTCTTCTGACAAAATATTGACTCTACCAGGAATGCTATAGGAAAAAAAATACCACCTGCTTGGCAGAAAAAAACCCAGAGATAGAAACAGAATAGGGAAAGACGAGTCGCAGTGTGCAAACCATACACACTTCTGTATATTTACCTAAGAAGATTACAGTAGATTTAATTCTGCAAGGCACTGCGTGCCCTCCACTCCAAGTGATTTCAGTAGTACCTCTAGGACTTACTGAGCACCTTGCAGCATGCAGCTCTCCATGAGAACCAGATGTGCACCTGACAATTATTTCCCTTAGTTCTTCAACTTGCTTTGTTAATGGCTGAGATGACAGGTGGTTAACTGCTTAATGTTTTCAAGCAGTGATACCTGTCATGTTTGCCTGGTTTAGCCTCTCGTAAATTGTGTGTAAAATAGTGATCAAGTTAATCTAATTTGTATGGCTGCCTTTCTAGAATGGCCACCTCCACAGTAACAGCCAGGAAAGTACCAACATAGTCAGTCAGGCTGGGCATCAACATGTAGAAAAATAAGAAAGAAAGTTAGAATAAAAAAAAGCCAATAAAACGTACATGATGCATTCATTAGACTAGCATGGCAATGTTTATCATTTACAAACTGACCTGAGACATGGAAAAATAGGAATTAAATTATCTTTGATCATATTTTATCCAATGTAGCATTGCAAAAGTTAACATTTTCATGAACAACATAAATATGTCAAATATTACTTTTTAATGTGTGAAAGAGTTCCTGATGTATTTCCTATTTATTCTAAATACTTTACACACAAACACACATACATATTCATACTTGTATAGTTTCTTTTTTTCCCCACAAGTAACTAACAAATAACAAAAATCTAAACTGTTTGGTGAAAATTTCTCCTTTTCTTCATTTATTCAACAGATTAGGGCTGATTCTAATCTCACACTACTGCAATTCAGCAGTACAACTGCACCAAAGTCAATGAAGTTAAAATGATGCAAAACTTAGGTGAGAGGAGAATCAGACACGTGTTCAAAATTGAGTGACTAACGTTATATTGCTTAAATGTATATTTGGACACCTAAATAAAAGCAGTCTGATTTCCAAACGATTTGAGCACCCACAAGCTCCAATTCATTGCAATGAGATTTCAAAGTGGAAAATCAGATACTTATTTACATGCCTAACTACAGATTTAAAAGACTAATTGTAGGTGTGAAAATTATGGTCATTGTCTTCTAAAGCATAAGAAGATGAATTATAGAGCAGTTTCCCTCCTCTTCAAATGAAAAAGAATCAAATGGTAGTCATTTATACTTCCATGCACACAAAAAGAGCAGTAGCTAGAAAGGAGAACAGTGCAGGAGGCTTCCTACCCTGTTTTGAGTACACCCCACTTCCTCCTGAAACCAGCAGACAGATTGCTTTCAGGTTAGAACTCTGGTGGGACATTCCAGCTTGGTGTGTAGGATTTGGGGAGTGGCCTCACATGTAACTTCTCATCCTGGAAGGAATAATTTGCATGTTCTGTGTTTACGGTGGAGGAGAATAAGGTGACCTTTGCCTTAATTCCTGAACAATTCGGCTCAAGTTCTCTGGGAGAGGGGGAAAAACAATTATTTTGTAGCTACTATCCTTCATCCTAAGAAGAAAATGTTAAAACAAGGACCTCTAATAGCAAGTGATGCAATTATCTCTGTGGTGCCTTAATTTTATCATTACATGACATTATAAAAAGTTAAGGCTTTACTTTTGCAAGGACATTCTTTAACTAACATCTTTCTCTCCATTAGCTTTTGCTGTAGTAGCAGTATTTATGTTCTGGGCAATGAATGGGAACTACATTGCTTGCAGCATAATTTCAATTTCTTAATGCACTAATAGTTTCAGTAAAGACTCTGTATTAAATTTGATTGCCTTTTATTGACAACTGTAGTGCAATAACATTTTTCAATAAAGTATCTAACACTGAAAAAGCACCCTTAATGCTGCATTTTAATGGAAGAACTGGTATAATATTAATTAGGGATAGGGAAACTTAGGGAAAAAATCTTGGAAAAAAATAACTGGACTACATCAAACCTACCCCTTTTATAACGAAGGATAACGTGGAGGGAAAAGGTGATAGTGACCTTCCAGAGAAGGAAGTGGAGAAGGCCCAAATGGGAATGAACCTCCAAACTTCTGCATGAGTGTTTGAATCAATCCACATAAGGTTTACCAATAACTAATATTGTCCTTTATTATGCATTTCACCTTTTGGTATGCAAATAATAAATTAAGGGCTGAGGATGTACAACACTGTGTCTGGGCAAGGACGAAGAGCCAACATCTCCTGAATTCTAATCCTGGCTGAAGGCAAGGACTTGCTGAATGACCTTGGGCAAGTCATTTCAACCTGTGTGCCTCAGTTCCCTCATCTCTAAATCAGGGTAATAGTACTGATTTGCCTAACCAGGGATCTGAGGGTTATTTAATTAATGTTAGCACATAAAGAAAGTGCTTCAAAAGGATTAAGGACAATAGCTCTTAGAACAACAACAACAACAACAACTATTATTTCATCTAACCCTTCTCCTGCTTGGTACTAAATACACAAAACTAAAATAACTAACCACGCCTTGCCTATGTTTTATATGACTCCAACTGCCTCCTTATCTATAACCAAGTCTTCCCACCTCCTCCCCCTTCCTCCTTAGGCTCTTCTTACCTTCTTATATCTCTTTCATGTTGTGGCATTATCTTCCTTGACTTGTTTCAGAGTCCCCAGGACAGCTGCAAAACCCCTAACATTTAGACAACTTATGTATTAAAATGGAGTCAAAACTATTTGGGAAGCTATGATTGAATCAATATCAGAAAAATAAAATGGTCAAAGAAAAAGCTTAAAGCTTGATAAGGGCTGCCAAGGAATTACAATTAATAGTGATTAACTGAATAATTAATCACACAATCAATCACACTGTTAAACAATAATAGAATAAATTTACTTAAATATTTTTGGATGTTTTCTACATTTTCAAATATATTGATTTCAATTACAACACAGAATACAGAGTGTATGGTGCTCACTTCATTTTTTTATTACAAATATTTGCACTGTAAAAACAAAAGAAATAGTATTTTTCAATTCACTTGATACAAGTACTGTAGTGCAATCTCTTTATCATAAAAGTGAAATTTACAAATGTAGAACTATGTACAAAGAAAACTACATTCAGAAATAAAACAATGGAAAACTTTAGACTAGAGCATAAAGTCCACTCAGTCCTATTTCCTGTTCAGCCAATCATTCAGGCAAACAAGTTTGGTTATAATTTGCAATTTGGTTATGATGTTGCCCCCATCTTGCTTACAATGTCACTTGAAAGTAAAAACAGGTGTATGACATTACACCCCCATATTCTTTATGGAAATAATAGAATATGATTATGCCTAACTCAAATATGTTTTATGAAAAATGTAGCAGATAACATGTCATTGAAAAGCTTGCAATATGCTGAATGTGTATATAACTCTAAAATATATAGCAGATAACCTGCTTATATATCTAGATGTGCTAATGAAGGCCATTAGTAGTATTCAAGGAATTTAGTGGTCTGGTACTCATACAATAATCTGTGAATAGTCTCGCTCTTTCTATAAGTATGGACTATGGTGGGTCCTGCCAAGAAATATACCCAGATTACCTGATGCTGGAACCTATTTTGGATGTGGTGCTTTTCCATGGGAGTGTGAAAGGATTGAAACTGAACACAAAGGATTTCTGCCCTGGGCAAAATATATTTATAGGACAGGAAACCGAAGAAATGGGGCATCTGCAAGACACAAGGACACCCCCTGCTTATCACTGAGATGACTGATGAAAACATCTAAGAAGGAACAGGCCTAAGTTGGGAGACTTCCCAGCTTGTGAGAAAAGATTATTAGAATTATTGTTAAAATAAGAAGTAGCATGTTACAAGTCTCTTAGGGTATGTCTACACTAGCCACCCTAGTTCGATCTAGGGTGGCTAATGTAGTCATTCGAACTTGCAAATGAAGCCCGGGATTAAAATATCCCGGGCTTTATTTGCATGTTCCCGGGCGCCGCCATTTTTAAATGCCCGGTAGTTGGAACTCCCTGCCCGCGGCTACACGCGGCATTGCTAGGTAGTTCGAATTAAAGCTCCTAATTCGAACTACCATTACTCCTCATTGCAGGAGGAGTAATGGTAGTTCGAATTAGGAGCTTTAATTCGAACTACCTAGCCCGTGCCGCGTGTAGCCGCGGGCAGGGAGTTCCAACTACCGGGCATTTAAAAATGGCGGCGCCCGGGAACATGCAAATAAAGCCCGGGATATTTTAATCCCGGGCTTCATTTGCAAGTTCGAATGACTACATTAGCCACCCTAGTTCGAACTAGGGTGGCTAGTATAGACATACCCTTAGACCTGGTCTACACTAAAGGGGAAGGTTGACTTAAGATACACAACTCCAATTACATTAATTAGGTAGATGGAGTCGATGTATCTCAAATCACTGTCTACACGACAGGAGGTCGACAGGAGCAAATGCTCCCGTTGGCTTCCCTTATTCTCTTGAGGAGCAGGAGTACTAGTACCAATGAGGGTGCTCTCTCAATTTGAATTAGCGGGTCCTCACTAGACCTATCAGAGATGGGCAATAATTTTCAAAAGGGGGCCACTTCATAAATTTCTGAAGTGGCCCTGGGCCACCCTGGAAGGGGCAAGGCCTTGGGTGGGCCCAGGAGACTTCTTGTGCTCCCTGCCAGAGACCCTGATTGGCCTGGGGGTGCGGGAGCACATGAAGTCCTCCACCTGCCTAGAGAGAATTGCCAGCTGATTTAAAACAGCTGGCGGTTCCCTCTAGGTGCCACAGTGGGCGGAGACCTTGTGCACTCCCCCGCCCCCAGACCAATCAGGGCCTGGAGGGCAGGGGAGCACATGAGGTCTCTTGCCCCCTGCTTCCACCCTGCCAGGGGTGTGCGGTGGCTAGAGAGAAACACTGGCTGTTTTAAAACAGACGGCATTTCTCTCTAGCTGCTGCGCATCCTTGCAGGGGGGCGGGGGAGATGAGAGAGGAGACTTTGTGCACTCCCCCGTCTCCAGGTTTCAATTGGCCTGGGGAGTGGCTGGGTGGGCACAGGCTGGATTCACCAGCTTGGTGGCCAGATACAGCCTGTGGAGGCTCCTTTGCCCACCCCTGCACTAAATCAAACTCTGGAAGATCACTTGTGGCAGCGTTGAGCTTCTGGGTAGTGTAGACATGGCCTTAGAGTATTACGCTTAGCTGGCATATTTTGTTTTATTTTACTTTGTAATTTACTTTGATCTGTCTGTTATCACTTGCAGCCACTTAATTCCTACTTCTAATATTTAAAAAAACTCTTATTTATTATTAAACTCAATATAAATAATTGTTACTGGATGGAGGGGAGGGACAACAGCTTTGCATATCTCTTTCATTGGTAAAGGGGGTGAACTTAGGAGCTCACTCTGTATAAACTTTATGCATAGCGAGATGGATTTATTTGGAGGTTTGGTTTGATTAGGGCTGTGTACCACGGTGCTGTGTCAAGTCCCTGTGACTAGTTCCCAGATCTGAGCTGCTCTCAGTGTCTGTGTTGCTCTACTAAGGGTTGTGATCCCAACTCTGTGCCTTCACTGTGGGAAACCAGAGGTTTGGCTTAGGAGGACAGGATGGTGCTGGGTCATCATCCAAGACTGATAACATACTATAACATGAAATATATGGCAGAATGAAGGTAAAACAGAAAAGGAGACATACAATTCGCCCCCCCGGAGTTCAGTCACAAATTTAATTAATTTTTTTAATAAGCATCATCAGCATAGAAGCATATCCTCTGGAATGGTGGCCAAAGCATGAAGGGGCATATAAAAGTTTAGCGAATCTGGCACATAAATATCTTGCAACATCGGCTACAAAAGTGCCATGCAAACGTCTGTTATAACTTTCTGGTGATGCTGTAAATAAGAAGCGGGCAACATTATACTCGGCAAATTGTTAACAAACTTGTTTGTCTTAGCGATTGGCTGAAGAAGAGGTAGGACTGAGTGGGCTCTAAAGTTTTACTTTGTTTTACTATTTTAGTACAATTATGTAGCAAGAGGGGTAAAAATAAGTACGTGGACTTACCGCTATGCTGGGGTCCTACGCAAGGTGGGAAGGCTGGTCTGGGCATCGAGAAGGGTGGAGCTTCAGGCAGAAGAGGTGTGGCTAGGAGACCAGAATCTCCCAGCCAGCCCTTTAAACTGCTGGACCCTGGGGCAGCTGCCCCTTTTGCTCCCCCCACCCCTGTCAGCAGCCCTGCTAGCAGGGACCGGCAGTGCCACCGAAAAGAGGGAGCAAAAGGGGCAGTGACATGAAAGCACTGTTGTGGCAGTGCTTTAACATTGGCCGTGTATGGGATGGTTCCAGCGGCTTTCTTACTGGTACGCTGCAATGGCCCATTTAATCTCTGAGGGGGGAAAAAATTCTACATTTGTAAGTTACACTTTCATGATAAAGAGATTGTACAACACTACTTCTATTAGGTGAACTAGAAATACTATTTTTAAAAATAATTTTCACTGTACACATTGTATTCTGTGTTGTAATAGAAATCAATGTATTTTGAAAATGTAGAAAAACAACCAAAATATTTAATAAAATTCAATTGGTGTTCTCGTGTCCAACAGTGCAATTAATCACAATTAATTTTAATTGCAATTAAATTTTAATGACTTAATCATGAGAGTTAACTGCGATTAATCGATAGTTCTTCTTATGATTTCAAATTGTCTGGCAGGATTCCACATATTGGTCTGCTCAGAAACCTCGTGTCCTTGTTTATTTAGAGGCATCTCCATTCATATCTTTGTAATGCCAGATTACTGATAACACTACATAAAACAGGTATTGACAATAGAGGAAATGCTGTCATAAAGGATGCATTAGAAATACAGCAGATAGAAAGACAGGCAAACTTTCTGTTAAGGTCTACGGATTCTGGTTTCACATCCTTAAGCAAAGCAAAGTGGAGCCAAAGCATCCAAACCATTCAAGTTACTCCTTTAAATCCTCCCTTCATGTCTACTTTAATTATGACAATTATGACTTGATCAGCAAGATAAAGGTCATCTTCTCACCTCGGGGGGGGGGGGAGGGGAGGGGGTGAGAGTCAGCAGGATAATGGGGCTCATAATGACCACAGAAGATAGGGCAGCTTGACCTCTCTGGGAGTGAAATGTCAATTAATTATCTTTTTACAACCAACTCAATTATAGCATACTAATCACCTGTGTAGGACATCAAGCTAGAAGGTATGAGAGAGGGTGGGGGAACAATCATCAGCAATAAGCAACCCTCACTTAGAGTGACAAGGGTGAAACTACAGATGTGACACCTGATAATGGGGCGTAAATAGTTATTAGCTGTTTATAGCACAATCTAAAGGCCATAATAATTTCTTCATTTAAGTGAACTTTTTTTAAAATAAAATGTTATCGGTCCTAGGGGTAATAGAAATTTCTGATTTAAAGGTGACCAGATACACTGCATTAGTCTTTAATGCTAGACTCAATTAACCAAGAAGTGTCGTTAATTAAAGAAAGGATTGGTCAGGGTTGAGGGAAAGGAAGAGAAAAGTTAAACACAAAACAAATCAAGTAACAAATATATGGAGGGATTTACGAAAAACGAGCAAAAAATAAAGCTTTATAATAACTCTAGTTACAACGGGGATCACCTCAATGTCACACTGAGCTCATGGAAAAAGATTCTCTACGGTGTAGAGATTAGTCAGTACAGCTGCTGCAGTAACTTTCCTATGGGCAGAACATACATTAATGTGGCTCATTCCCCTAAACATATGTACGCCATGATTTACAACAAGTTATGCCTGTAAAGAATGTGTATACATGTATACATAGGCAAATGCATATGCAAAATACACATAAATATTGTCACAAAAGTGCATATTTGTACATATAAGTGTGGTTTGTATCTGCACATACTCTGTAGGCACAACAAAGGCCCAATGTCCAAAAAGAAACAAAATAAACCACAATAAATTCAATGCCACCTCCTTCTACATTATACATAAAATGAAAAGAATTTTGCTATCTTTTTGCCGTTTCATTTAACAGAAATTCTCATAAATGTCAGACAGTTTTGCTTTGTTTACTTCAACATAGATGTTAGAAAGAATAAGAAAACATTCTGAAATTTTAGAGATGTAGCCGTATTAGTCTGTCTCAACAAAAACAAGGAGTCCAGTGGCACCTTAAAGACTAACAAATTTATTAGGGAATAAGCTTTCATAAGATACAACTCACGTCTTCAGATCCTCAGATTCTTGACTGATGAAGTGTGCTTCACCCTCAAAAGCTCAAGATATAATATATTTGTTAGTCTCTATGGTGCCACAGGACTGCTCATTGTTTTTTAAAATTACAGACTAACACGGCTACCCCTCTCAGACATTTACCATTGATATGCCAAAGACAATAATATCAGGTCCAATCCTGCAGGACACTGAATTTCTCCTGGAACGTGCTGAGTACCCTCAACCCCTGCAACTTTGACAGTGCTCAGCACTAGGGACGTTAGATATTGTGTAACTGAATGGTCGAGTAATTTCATGAATTCTTAGCAGTTAGTCAACTCTTCTATAGTTCCCAGGGGTGAGGCCGGCAGCCAGTGCTCTCCAGCCTCATTCCTGGGGAGCCCCCTGCAACCCCGCTGGTTGTTGAGGCAGCAGTGTATCAGAGGCAGCAGTGTGGGGTGCCAGGCAGGGGCCAGTCTATGAAGAGAACCACTTTAAAAAGCAGCTCCCCTCACAGACCAGCTGCCTGCCGCCCCGCACTGCTGCCTCTGATACAGAGGCAGCAGCACGAGGTGGCAGCAGTGCCTGTCCACAAGGTGTTCAAGCTCTTTGCGGACAGAGGCTGCTGGGGCAGAATGGGTGGGGGAGGCTGCCGTGAAGCAACCACTGTCCACGGCGGCCTGGACTGGCCACAGACAGAGGCTGCTCTGGCAGCAGCCTCTGTCCGCAGGGGATCCGAGCTCCCCCTGGACAGAGACTTCTCCAGATAGAGGCAGCAGCATGAGGGGTGGGAGCAGGCAGCACCATGGAGCCAGTGCTTGGTGGAACCATCTTTTAAGTTGGCTCCCCTTGCACTGGGTCCTGCTCCCCACTCCTCTTGCTGCCTCTGATACAGAGGCAGCGGGGGGGGGGGGGGAGAAATGCAAGTAGTCAACTAGATTAACTGATAAGCCTAGGCTTATCGGTTAATTGTCTAGTCAACTACTCATTGACATCCCTACTCAGCACCATGTAGGAGGCATTCAGTACTTGCAAGAATCAGGATCAGCGGGGAGAGCTTTGGCTTGAAGGAGTTAAAGGTTTAGGAATCTTAGCTCTGCAAACACAGATAAATCTGTAGCATTGCAAAAGACAGAAGGCAATCTTGATCTTTTTTCTATTCTTTAGCACTGAGAGTACATTGTTTCTAAGGAAAGGCTTGTCACTGCACAGGGCTCTTTATAGGTATTCTGAAAGGAAGAGCACTGTTTGTTCCACCTGCACTTTCAAGAGCATCCTGCTAAAACTTCCATTGTATTCTATATAGATTCTTATACCATAATATTCACTGTAGTATCTAAGCGCCCTGCAGTAGTGCACTAAACAATGTGACTAACATCTGTCACATGTTATTTCTTGAGTACTCCATTACTCTGGAGATACTGAGCTTTTAAAGAGTTGTTTTTTAAAAAAACAGAATGGTACATTCTGTACTGCACCTAACCCAGAGTTACCAATGCTCTCTCTTTCCAAGATTATTCTGCATTTATATTTTTTACTAACCATAATAGTAAGCTGGCTCGTGCTTGCCTTACAGAGAGAGTTCTGATATGGCAGACATGTAAATGGAACAAGCAACAAGAAAACACTTCTGTTGGTAAAAACCTCTTTATTCAGGTATATAGTCAGGACCAGCCTCTGAATCAGAGGTACGGCTTTGCGATTCAATCCAGAAAGTACAATGCCATGAACAAATACAGGCAACAGTTTTCTGACACCCCCTCACTGCTTCCAAAAAGCCAGCCAAAATGGATTTTATGGAACTTAACAATACACAGGTATTAGAAGTCATTTTAGATCACATTCCAGATTACCAACATCTAAAGGAAAGAACTAATGAACATTATCTTCTGGGTGGAGACCCGATCTGTAAAGAAGTTGAGTATATTGAATATCCATTGCAGCAAAGGGGAGTTAAGGATGATCAGCATCTTGCAGGAGTGGCTGAGCACCTTTCATAGCAAGGTCATGGCATCCACAATTTGATCTGAGGAAGTGGGTCTGGCCCACGAAAGCTCATCACCTAATAAACCATCTTGTTAGTCTTTAAAGTGCTGCATAGTCCTGTCTTTTGTTTAAGGAAAAAACAGAGACTGTTCAGATTGTTAGGGATAATACAAGCACAGGAGCAAAATATGCATATCCATATCATTCATACATGGACATTTTCTTGAGAGTATGTTCTCTGTCAGTCATGGAGATATTATGTTCCATAAAACCCCAGTGTCTTTCAACCCAGCAACTTAGCTCTGACTTCAAACTCCACAATATAACATGCTAAATGAATAAGCAGAGCCCTACAAAATTCTGGGACAACAGCACTGAACTTTTGCAGTGGTGTTCTAGTATTAGGGAGGTTATTCCTTACCAGCGTATGCTAAACATTTGGCACCAATAAACTTTTAAACAAAAGTGAAAGATAAATAGTGATTATATTGGCTGTGGCTCTTATTTCACAGTTTCAAAAACGTCTCTGACCTTTGGCCATATTTCAAAGGCCTTCTTCTAACAAATCAGTTGCTATGTTTGCAATAGTATAATAGTGCTAGTAATGCCTTTGGGTTTAGATTAAGATGGTGTTTCCATTACACCCCCAATTGCAGTGTCAGATAACTTGATTATTCCAAATTGCACTGAGTGGAAAACATGCCAGTGGAAACCTAAGGAGACAACATTGTAAGTGTGAAAGACAATGGCAAAACTGTGCCAGTGGAAGCCTCTGGAGACCATATTAGAAACTGAAGGCAATAACCAAGAAATAATTTAGTATTTTGCACATTGATCTGTAATATATATTAAATACAAACATTGTGTTGAAGCCAATGCTAAACAATATCTGTAGCTATGCATGGTTGCTAACATATAGAATGCTAATGTCATTTGGGTCAAACAATGGAAAATACATGTACAGTATACACATTCAAATAAGTTTAAACTATTTAATTTTTTTTAAAGTTACTGTATTTTGCCAATGTTCTCAAATGGCAAGATCCCAAATACAGTTCAGTTGTAGATTTCTTCTGGGACAGATAACTGCTTGATACCTAGTGACCAAGTTTGTTAGTGTAAGCTTTGAGAAATGACAAGTCTGTTTCTAGTTTAGTTTCCAGACAACAGTTTATATCAATCCAATATGATGCCACCAGAATAAAATTTGCACCTGGCACAAAAGATCCCTTAGTGGCTAATCACTGTCTGTTTTTTTCATTTGAAATGGCTCCATCTGGTGTAAATTGCACAGGACTAGTATCATTAGCTAGGACCCATGCCTAGTTTGCTGATACTGCTTAAACTGGTTTAATTTTGTTCATCATAAATCCTGTCTGGAAAGCTGTTGACATAGCCAAACTGGTATTCTATTAATTAAAATATATATAAAAATAAAAATATAATTAAGGTGAATTTATCTCTCGGTACTGCTTAAAAATAGAGTTGATGTTCAAATTGCCTATAATAAAAATGAGCCACACAGAACTAAATTGCCAGATTTTCCATAAGGAAAACACACTGCATGTTTCCAATAGCAAAACGCAAACTTCTCCAATGTAAAACACAGGCAACAGATTTAACAAATAGTTTGCTTTCGCTCCTGGCTCACAAACATGAAACAATGAAGACAGAAATTTCAATCAAGCATTAACTTATAAAATTATGTTCCATCTGAATCCTGCAAAACCAATATCGATAAACAAAAATCCCTCTGATATGTCAAAGCCAGGTTGTAATTTAATTTGACAAAAAGCTAAGAAATTAAGAGCCAAGGCTGCTACTCCATCTTTAATTCATTTTGCTGAGTTCGTGTTGTCTTGCCACGGGGCAAGGAGCTTATTGAATATATTGTACGTGTTGTAATACCTATGAACAAAGGTGGTACTGGTGGTGGGGAAATATACCACTGACACTACTTCAATCTCAGTGGACATAAATAGGAGACTAAGCCCTGGTCTACACAAGGGAGTTATTTTGAAATAACTCCCCCTATTTCAAAATAACAAGCAAAGCGTCCACACCACCAAACCCGTTATTTCGAAATAACTCCCGCTTTCCATGAGGAATAATGCTTATTTCAGAATAGTTGTTTCAAAATAGTATTAGTGTGCATGCTCCACTGCTGCTATTTCAAAATAACTAATTCCCAGAGTCATTCAAAGTAATGACTCCCCAGTGCTTCTTGGGGATTTAAGTCGAGGTAGCGCATCCACATTTAATGAGCCTGCCTCGGATTAATTTTGAGTCTTCTCTGTAGTGTGGACATGCTATTTCAAAATAGTTATTTTGGGAGTTATTTTGAAATAATTTCCTAGGGTAGACATACCCTAAGGGCCTGGTTCTGAGAGGCTCAGTCAGTGAGAGTTGCAGGTGTTCAGTACTAAACAGGTTGAGGTCCAAAGATTGGATAGGTGTCATGACTGCATTGGAATTCTCTTAGTCAGGACATGCCTTGAGAATGATTTAAACTACAGGTTGGACCTTCCTGGTCCAGCACCCTCAGGACCTGACCAGTCCCAGATGAAGGATTTTGCCAGAAAAGGGGAGGTCATTTCTGGATCCCTGCCACCGGCCCCCGGGCCTGCCCACTGGCCTCCAGGCTGGCTCCCCACCTCCTGCTGGCCCTGCTGTCCTGCCGAACCCATTGGTGCCATGGCTCTGGGATCTGCCATGCAGCCATGAGCACTGCGCTGGGGCTCCAGGACCTGCCGGGCAGCCTCATGCCGGGTCTCCCAACCCTGCTGGGCAGCCCCGCAACCATGCACTGTGCAGCCCCGCCATCAGCTTGCTGCAGGCAGCCCACTGCCCTGCCAGCCCTGAAGGGATCCATGCCGCTGGCACTCCACTAGGACTTTCTGGTCCTGCAACATCTGCGCCAGACCATGGATGTTGCCGGACCAGAGAATCCCGGTTAAGAGAGTTTCAACCTGTACTTTAAAGAGTTGGAACTTTAGTACAACTTTCTCATATGTAAGACCCATTTATCTACATGGGTTAAAAACATTTAGTTAAATTAGCGTAACCTCCATGTGTGGACAATCTTATTTTGATTTAAGAATGTCTTGTGTCAAGTTAGCTTAAAATAATTGATTTAATATACTGTTAAACAGGTAGAACCCTGCATGAATACTAAATTGGTATCCGCATCTGCAAAAATGATCAGCACATATCTGCATCCACAACCATGGATATAAAGCAGGTATCTACAAATTTGCAGATACAAAATTTGTATGCATATCCCCAAAAAGGAGCCGTCGATTGCAGGGCTCTATAAATAGAAATAAGCATCCACACACGGAGTTGCACCAATTTAATACAATCTAAGGATAATGCTTTGGTGCACCGTGACACATCTCTGAAATGCCACAATAGGACTTGAAAAAGTGTTAAATAAATAGTCTTCCAGTGACTATAGTGACAACTGGCTGGAACAGGACCATATACCCCCATGCACTGTACAGAATAGGAGCTTGTGTTCAGTGAATCTGTGAATGTTTACTTCGGGCTGAGAATGATCTATTCTATTTCATAAAAGTACTTAGAAAAATGACTGCTTTTGCATCCTAACAGGAAATTAAAACATTTAATAAGAGCTAGCACAGGGTAAGTACACTATCACATATTGCTCCCCTCAAGACAGTTGGCACACAGAAGCCCCATGGATTCCAGGCTGCCTCATAAGCCCTGAGAAGTAGCAGAGGTCCTTCCCTATTGTCATCTTCCTCTCTCAACCTGGAGAAAAAAATCTGCATTAGTGTGGTCCCTACCTGAACAATGCGACAAGCTGAGCTCATTAGGTTGGAGAGCAAGATACCATCTCATAATCTATGCTTTCAAATCTTTCCTAGTGTTGATCCATCAAAGGGGTGCATGATCAATGACTATCTGAAAGGGGCTCCTTAACAAGTATCATAGAATCATAGAACCATAGAGCTGGAAGAGACCTCAGAAGGTCATCAAGTCCACCACCCTGCCCTAGGCAGGACCAATCCCAACTAAATCAACCCAGCCAGGGCTTTGTCAAGCTGAGACTTAGAAATCTCTAGGGCTGGACACTCCACTACTTCCCTAGGTAACCCATCCCAGTGCTTCTCCACTCTCCTAGTGAAATAGTTTTTCCTAATATTCAACCTGGACCTCTCCCACCGCAACTTGAGACCATTGTTCCTTGTTCTGCCATCCATCACTACTGAGAACAGCCTTTCTCCAGCCTCTTTGGAATTTCCCTTCAGGAAGTTGAAGGCTGCGATCAAATCCCCCCTCACTCTTCACTTATGCAGACTAAACAGACCGAACTCCCTCAGCCTCTCCTCGTAGGTCATATGCTCCAGCCCCCTAATCATTTTGGTTGCCCTCTGCTGGACCCTCTCCAATGTGTCCACATTCTTTTTGTAGTGGGGGGCCCAGAACTGGACACAATACTCCAGATGTTGCCTCACAAGAGCCGAATAAAGGGGAATAATCACCTCTCTGGATCTGCTGGCAATGTTCCTCCTAATGCAACCTAATATGCCATTAGCCTTCTTGGCTACAATGGCACACGGTTGACTCATATCCAGCTTCTCATCCACTGTAATCCCCAGGTCCTTTTCTGCAGAACTACTACTTAGCTGGTTGGTCCCCAGCCTGTAATGATGCTTGGGATTCTTCTGTCCCAAGTGCAGGACTCTGCACTTGTCCTTGTTGAACCTCATCAGACTTCTTGTGGCCCAATCCTCCAATTTTTCTAAGTCACTCTGGACCCTATCTCTGCCCTCGAGTGTATCTACCTCTCCCGCTAGCTTAGTGCCACCTGCAAACTTGCTGAGGGTGCAATCCATCCCCTCATCCAGGTCATTAATAAAGATATTGAACAAAACCGGTCCTAGAACCGAACCTTGGGGCACTCCGCTAGAAACCCACCGCCATCCTGACATCGAGCCGTTGATCACTACCCGCTGGGCCCAACCTTCTAGCCAGCTTTCTCTCCATCTTACCATCCATTTATCCAATCCACATTCCCTTAACTTGCTGGCAAGAATATTGTGGGAGACCGTATCAAAAGCCTTGCTAAAGTCAAGGTATATCACATCCACTGACTTTCCCATGTCCACAGAGCCAGTTACCTCATCATAGAAGCTAATCAGATTGGTCAGGCACGACTTGCCCTTTGTGAATCCATGCTGACTATTCCTAATCACTTTCCTCTCCTCCAAGTGCCTCAAAATGGATTCCTTAAGGATCCCTTCCATGATTTTTCCAGGGACCGAGGTAAGACTGACCGGTCTATAGTTCCCTGGATTGTCCTTCTTCCCTTTTTTAAAGATAGGCACTACATTTGCCTTTTTCCAATCATCCGGGATCTCTCCTGATCTCCACGACTTTTCAAAGATAATGGCCAAAGGCTCCTCAATGACATTTGCCAACTCCCTCAGTACTCTCGGATGCATTAAGTCCGGATCCATGGATTTGTGTATGTTTAGCTTTTCTAAATAGTTCCTAACCTGTTCTTTACCCATCAAGGGCTGTCCATCTTCATCCCATCTTGCTTCACTTAGTGCATTAGTCTGGGAGCTGACCTTGTCCGTGAAGACAGAGGCAAACAAAGCATTGAGTACTTCAGCTTTCCCCACATCATCTGTCACTAGGTTACCTCCTTCATCCAGTAGGGGCCCCACACCCTCTCTGATCACCTTCTTCTTGCTAACATGTCTGCAGAAACCTTTCTTGTTATCCTTCACATCCTTTGCCAGTCGCAATTCCAATTGCGCTTTCGTTTTCCTGATACCCCCTCCCCCCCGGCATTCTCAAGCTATGCATTTATACCCCTCCCTGGTCATTTGTCCAAGTTTCCACTTTTTGTAAGCTCCCTTTTTGTGCTTAACTTCACCAAGGATTTCCCTTGTAAGCCAATCCAGTCTCCTACCATGTTTGCTTCTCTTGCTACGCATTGGGATGGTTTCTTTCTGTGCCTTCAATAAGGCTTCTTTAAAATACTGCCAGCTCTCCTGGACTCCCTTCCCCTTCATGTTAGTATCCCAGGGGATTCTGCCCATCAGGTCTCTGAGGGAGTCAAAGTCTGCTTTTCTGAAGTCCAAGGTGTGTATTTTACTACTCTCTTTTCTTCCTTTGGTCAGGATCCTGAAATCTACCATCTCGTGATCACTGCTTCCGAGGTTGTCACCCACCTCTACTTCCCCTATTAGTTCCTCCCTGTTTGTGAGCAGAAAGTCAAGCTGTGCACGGCCCTGGTTGGATCCTTCAGCACTTGTACCAAGAAGTTATCCCCAACATTCTCCAAAAACTTCCTGGATTGCCTGTGTGTACTGCCGTATTGGTCTCCCAACAGATGTCAGGGTGATTAAAGTCCCCCACGAGAACCAGGGCCTGCGATCTGGAAGCTTCTCTCAGTTGTCCGAAGAAAGCCTCATCTACCTCATCCACCTGATTCGGTGGCTTGTAGTAGACCACCTACCACAACATCACTGCTGTTGTTTGCACCTCTAAACTTAATCCATAGACTCTCAAAAAAAAAAAATTGCTGATGCGACTCAGGCCAACTGACGGCAGCGTTGGCCCACGGCGCACACAGACGTACTCCTCCCCTCCCAAAGGTCCCCCAAGTAGTACCTTGGAGCATCTTTTGTCCATTTTATTGCTGTTTAAATAAGTCGTCCTTCCTTCAGGACTGCTCTGAGATGTTGTAGGTGTTCTTTCCAGCTTGTGTTGTAGACCACAGTATCAGCAAAACAAGCTGCCACATATTGGCAGTGTGGCTGCAATAAGTAGTCCATCAATTGCTGGAATGTAGCCGCCGCCCTATCTAACCCAAAGGGCATGGCAATGAAACAATATAGGCCGAACAGTGTTGGGAAGACTATCTTTCCTTAGGAAGTCAGGGTTAGGGGTATTTGCCAGGCCCTTTGGTCAAATATAGTGTGACTAAAACCAGCACTGTTCAGCCATTCCAGCAGTTCTTCTACCTGTGACATCAGGTAGGTAACAAGGCAGAAGATGGTACTGACCTCCCTAAAGTCTATACAAAACCTCACAGTCCCATTGGGCTTTGGGACCAGGACAAAAGGGCTTGTCCATTCACTCTGCAACTCTTCTATTACCCGCAGGGCTACCATTGCCTTGAGTTCTTTCTGGACCACTTCCCACATTTTCTGGGGAAGTGAGTGATGTTAGTGGTAGACCTTTTGTCTGGGAACGGTGCCTACGCGGTGGCTAGTAATGCTAATCCTAAAACAGAGAGGAAGTCTTGGACCAACTGCTATAGGCTCGCTTGTTGCTCTGGGCTCAAGGCCCGCCTGATATGATTAGTGTTGGGTCAGGGACCCCACTGGCTACCAATCCCAATTTAGGTTCTGGGAGAATATGGGGCAATTAGGAGGCTTTCTCAGGCCTTCCAGGTCTTCAGGAGGTTTACATGGTATATCCAGAAGGCCTTCCTTTGTCCAGGGAGTCTAACCCTCATAATTCACTGGTTCTGCAGGATCATAATTTGGCCCCTGCTGTACTGGTGTTCTTGGGTCTGCTAGACCTGGAGCAAATTTTCCTAGGCAAATTTTCCAAGTTTCCAAAGGCGTTCTCACAGCAGCAGGATACAAGAGACTGAACCTGTAACCTTCGACTCTTGTCACTCTCAGATCTCTCAGTGGAGGACTAGGAACCCTCTTTGGCTGTCTCCCATAAAGGAGCTCAAATGGGAAGAATCCTGTTGAAGCTTGGAGTATTTCATACACCATGAATTGTAGTGAGGGGAGCAACTTGTTGCAGTGTCGTGGGTCATCATCCACAAACTTCCTAAGTATAGTCTTTAGGGTTCCATCAAATCTTTCTACTAACTTGCTGTTCTGAGGGTAATATACTTCTGTCTTCAGGACATGGATGTTTAAAAGATGACACAATTTGGCATTCCCCAGTCAGTCTATATTTCTCTGGGTATCCCAACTCTGGCAAAAAAGTGAAGAAGATCTACAGTTTTGACAGGTGCTATAGTGGTTCATAGCAGGATGGCTTTTGGGTAACAAGTTGTGTAGTCAACTATTACTAAGATATACTGAAACCCAGAGGGATTCTTCTCCAACGGTCCCACTAAGTCTAGGCCAATCCATTCAAAGAATAATCCCACTACTGGGAGTGGAATCAGAGGCACCTGCTACACCTCCTTTGAGCCGGTGCACTAGCATTCTGGGCATGAAGCACAGAAGTCCCTCACCTCCTGACAGAGTCATCCATCTTTAGGAGCAGCAGCAGGAAAGGGCCTGCAAAGGGGGGGGTGCCCTTCGTCCCACACCTGAGGCACTGAGGGGGGGGGGTAGGGATGCCCCAGGCCCAACCTGAGATGGCCCTGCCTCCTGGTGTATGCCAGGCCAGAAGAACCTCAGTACTAACCATTGCAGGGTTTTTTTTCATCCCATGTGTCCAGCCCAGAGCACCAGATGGGCCATAATAAATTGCAACAGAACCTCTTGGGAACCAGCAGTTGGTAGAGTTCCTTTCCAGTCTGTGGCATTTGGATTACCTAATAGCAGCAGTCACGGTGGACCTCAAAGTGTGGTCCCTGAGGTCAACTTGGATCGGATGCCCCCCGGTCTTCTGCATCCTGAAGATGTTCCCAGACTTGGCTTAAGGTTGGCTCTTCCCTCTGTTTCTCCAGGAAATCCCCATCTAGCTCCAGCCACTGTTGTCTGAATCATTCTATTGTCTTGAACCCTGTAGGGTGTGGCATAGAGTTTCTAATCTGGTTGGAGACACTCTTTTCTGGGTTGTCCTGCTACCCTTGGCCCAGGAACTCCTTCTGTACCAATCATGATCGCTCCTGTTTCAAAGTCTGATCCCCGTTTGCAGGACTTTACTGAACCAGGGCCAGTAAGGCCAAAAGACCATTGCATATGCCAATGTCAGAGCCAGGCCCACCTCTCACTCTTCCTTATGTTGGTCTATCTCCAAGCACACCTTGGTGGTGGGTAATGGCTGCACATCGACATGGATGCACTGTCACCTGTGGATCTAGGGAGTTCACCAGTCTGACCCAGGTCAGCATCTGAATGCAGCCTTTGTCAATGAGAGCCATCACCAGGGTACCATCCACCTGCCATGGACACAAGGAGTTTAATCAGATACCTTTTTTAGGCCTAGTGTTCTGCTGTTCATAGCTGACCATAGGCTCAGTCCATAAAAAGGCAGTCCCTCCAAAAGTGTCCCTCTTTGTCCATACTCATAGAAGCACCTCTTAAAGCCTTCAGCCCATGGGTTATGTCCTGGAGCCTCGAATGCAACTAGGGTTGTTCCTTTTCCCCATAGGGTTAAGCGTACAGCCCGGCTCCCCCTGGTGATCTATGGGTTTCCTGCTAAGATGGGTTAACTGTGAAGTCTCCCCATTCCAGGTCTCAGTTGGCAGGCATATGGGTTCCGGCCTCATCCCGCTGGCCCATCTGATTTGGGGTATTGTCATTCTGCTCCTTCTGTGGCCAGGTAATCTTCCATCAAAGAGACTGCTTCATTCAGGACTGTTGGGCAGTGGCGTTGCACTTACTCCTTCACCCCAGCGGAGAGGATCTGTGTGAACTGTTCCGATGGTATGGGCTCCGCCACCTGGGGCCTGGTTAAATTCTCTGGATTCAGCCATTTCCTGCAAGAATCCTGCAAGCACTGCGCCATGGCCTTTGGCCAAGCTCCTGACAGGCAACATTCTTTGCAGAACCGCTGTTGGACGTCTCCAGGCTAATGCCGGTGTGATCTAATACAGCTACTTTCACACAAAATTAATCCAAGGCCTCCCCAGATTGTGGTAGGCAATTTGTGCCTGGCTGATCAAACGGAGCCAATATGGTGGCTTAATGTTCTGGAAGTCACCAGGCAGCCATAGTGACCCATTCAAAGGGTGTCACCAGGCCTCATCTTGGTGAGGTGCACAGGTAGCCCCATCCGTGCATTTCCAGGCCCTGCCCCTGCAGAAATGGGCCTTGCCAATCCAACCACCTGTAACAGTGTCGCCCTCTGTTTTCCCAAGCATTCCTTCTGGGTCTGGTGCTGGGCTGCCAACTCTTGTAGTTGTTCCTCCCTTACTACAGCTCCTAAGACCTGCCCTTCTCACACACACCCCAGAAACTGAGGGGTCCTGAGGCTCCTCAGGCAGCACAGATCCTGAAGGTGCAGCCTCCTCTCAGGGTTTTTCAGGCAACCTGGAATTCACTGGGGCCTCTGTGTGCCTTGCTTTTAGGGCCAGAACCTGGGGCTGCTCCCTGGGGAGAGCCTACAGTTTGCGCTTTCTCCTTTCAGCAGCCTGAGCCTGCCCAGAGTGAGTTGAGATGCTTCCTTTCATATCCTGTCTCCAGGCTGACCATGCCCAGCAGGGGCAAAGGGGGTGTGGCTTCCTCAGCTTGCAATGCACAGTTAACTCTTTCAGCGCCAGGGCAGGGTAGGTATATCCCATCACACACCCATAGCAAAGCACTTTGTGAAAACAAGTATTCCACTTTGAGAAGGGTCAACAATCAATTAATAATTACTTTATTTCAAAATATATTGTTTCTTAGACTTAAACTGCAGATCATTATACATTCAGCACTACTTCGAATATAGTTTCTTAATGTAAATGCCACCACAATCACATCTGAACTTGAGATAGACAAAGCTGATATAAGAAATTAAAAATAATACTTAGTTCTTAATGGGCCTGATGCACAGTTCTCAAAGTATTTTAAAAAGGAATGTAAATATCATTATTCCCATTTACACCTGGGAAAACAGGAAAAAGGAAGTAAAGTGATTTATCACAAGTCACAAAGAAGATCAGCAGCAGATCTGAGACTAAACCCCAGATTTCCCGACTCACACTTCTTTGTCTTATTTACTGGACTGGGCTGCTATACAAGACCTGATTACATTTTCCGGAAACTATTAGCTATAAATTCCAGTACATTTGTAACAGGAATGAACTAATAGGGAGGATTTTTTCATTACCTAATTGCTGTCAAACCCCTAGAAACTGTCATGCTGATGAATGCTTTAATGCCAAAATACTCCAAAATGTCTGTCTTGCAGATGAGAAAGACAATTCTGGAATGCAATTCCAGGTTCTTTTGTTGTTGTTGTTTTAAAATATAAAGTTATCTTTAACTATGTGATTTTTTAAAATGTACTCAAATCCAATTTGCAGGGAATTGTTTGAAACATATATGCTGCAGCCAGTCAGACAATAACAGTTCCGCAATTATCAGCACCTGCATTACAATTCAATGGGTTTAAATTACTAAGGGGCCATGGCAGATACCCTACTGGCAACAATTAGCATAAAAATTGTTCTACAGTTTAAAGCTGTGGGTGGGAATTACAAAAGGTTAACAGACTAAATATAAAAATCTTTTTGAATATAAAATCAATGTGCTTTGTTACTAAAATCTGGGTGCTGTAATTTAACCAAAATAGGGTTTAGAGTATCTGGCAATCTTCCATATGTATGAGATAGGCTTTTCTTCAAAGCAAAATGCAGAGCAGCCAATCTGAAAGTTCTTTTAAAAATGAAACAAAACCTAAACAACTAAAGTGTTTCACATCAATAAAATATTCTATTGTATAATGAATATGAAAGGAGGTCTCTTGAGAGATATCTTTATCTAATCTCACTCATTAACAATGTTTTCACTGGCCATTCAAAGAGAGGTACATTGTAAGTGGCCACAGAACTGAAAGCTAGACATTTCAGGGTTCAACTCAGTACTACTACTAACTTTCGCTGGGACTTCACCAAGTCACAACCAGACATATTTTTAAAAATGCCTATGTTTAAACATTCAAGGCCTTGTTTTTAACAACTACAGATCTCAGTGATTTGAACTGGAATTATGTACAGTAGGATAGATGTGAATGGAGAAGTTAAATTCTGATTATGAATATGACTGAAAGATGTTATGTGAGGCTCTGCCTCTTGGTCCAGTCCAGAATTATGGCAATGTTATACAGTAATTTGGTTTGACAGGACAACGGTTGGTAGATAATTCTCCAGGAACTTGATCCTAAATTAGTGAGGACTTTGTCTATCAATAAGGAAACCTTGATTTCTTTCAAAAGAGAGTCATTTCAACTGTCATTGACTAGCATGCTCCTTCATGTGTCATGTCAGACACTGGTGTACATTATCCTTCATCTCACCCATGTTATAAGATGAATGTTGAGATCTTGTGCCTTAGTTTTCTTGTTACAGAAAACTGTATAGACTCTCATCAGAGATTCATTGGCTTCAGAGATCACTACTGGAGTAAACTGAGTAGATTCATTCCTAACCTCCCAACAATCCATGCATTAAGCATCTAGAGCATGTCTATATTAGGAAATTATTTCAAAATAACTGAATTTGAAATAACAACGCCCGCAATAATAAAATCAAAATAGCATGTCACCACTACAGGGAGCCTTGCAATTAGTATCAGGCGGCTTCGTTATTGTGGATGCGCTACCTTGACTTAGAGCCCCAGAAAGCACTGGGGAATATTTACTTTGAATTACTCTGGGGAGTAGTTATTTTGAAATAGTAGCAGCAGAGCATTCACACAGCAGCCATTCAAAATAACTATTTCAAAATAAGCGTTATTCCCCAAAGCAAGCAGGAGTACAGATTTCGAAATAACCAGCTCATTATTTCGAAATAACAGGCTTGGTAGTGTGGATACTCCACTTATTATTTCAAAATAAGGGAGGTTATTTTGAAATAACTCCCTAGTGTAGACTAGGGCCTATAGTGCTAAAGTGCAGGCTCTCTCAGAGAAGAAACCAAGAAAGAAAAGTGAGCCCAAGTCCATCACTATAAGGCAGAGTATAAGGCATTATATAGGCTAACTCAAAACTTATAAAAGTATTTCAGGAAAGTATGTATCATTATAAATTCTAACTCACCGCACACACATTATATACAGTTTTCAGGACAGAAATATTTTTCAAGTATCATTCTTATGTATAGTAACTCTTCACTTAACATTGTAGTTTTAAAAAAATGTTAAGTGAATCCAATTTCCCCATAAGAATTGATGTAAATCGGGGAAAGGTTCTGGTTCCAGGGAATTTTTTTCAGCAGATAAAAGACAGTATATACATATACAGTATAAGTTTTAAACAATTTTAAACAATTTACTACTGTACACAGCGATGATGATTGTGAAGCTTGGTTGAGGTGGGGAGTCAGAGAGTGGAATATGTCCCCAGGAATGTCTCGCTACTAAATGATGAACTAGCACTTGGCTGAGCCCTCCAGGGCTAACACGTTGTTAATATAGCTCACACTCTAGATGCAGCATGGACCGAGGCAGGAAGGAAGAAACACAACAGACACACGGAAGTGGTTGCAAATACTTCCCTGCAGCAACTGAAGATGATGATGAACCCACACTATCCTGCTGGAGTGCACTACTCCCTCCTCCGCTGGAGCGCACTACTCTCTCCTCCGCAGCATGCATGGCTGCACGGTGCCAAGATGTGTGCATGTGTGCACGTGCGCACTCGTACATTTGAGACATGCAGTGCTCCTTTAAATACACTGACCCCGCTTCAAGTGCACTGTCCTTGTAAGTAGACCATGGAGTCCAGACACAGGACTTGGTAGCTGTGATATCTTGCTTTGTGGAGATGGGGAATGGAATAGGGGGCTTGAGGGAACATCCTGACATCAGCACCATGCTCCCACTCCCACCCCAGTCCCCTCCCAGCCGAGCAAGCAGGAGGCTCCTGGGAGCAGCTCCAAGTCAGAGGGCAGGAGAAACACAGAAGTGGGGGAGAGCGGCAGGGGAATTGCAGCTGCTCAGCCACATATCTTACAGTGGGGCTGGGCATGATGCGGCCCAGGGGCCGGATCCAGCCCATCTAACACTCTGACCTGGCCCGTGGACTGCATCTGGCTGCTTTCTATTCATATCCTGCTGTCCACGCTACTGAATTACCAGATGGTGGCTCAGGCAGCAGGATCCTATTTAAATGGGCCCCGGTCACAGTGCTATCCTGTCAGGGCTGGAGCAGTGAGCCTTTTTTTAAATAGCCGCACAACCCCAAGTGGCTGCCAGGGAATGTGGTAGCGATGGAGCCACGAGCCCTTGCCCGTGTTTTTAATTCAAAGCCTCCAGTCTCAGATAACTATGGGAGGAGGCTAGTCCCTAGCCCCGCCCCTTCCACCCCAGGCCCTACCCCTTACAGGGGAGGAGGGAAGCTGGCCCATGACTACATAGTAAAATTCATTAAGTGGCCCCCTGGGAAAATTATTGCCCACCACTGCCTTACAGGAAACTTAGAGGAGCTGATGGTTCCAAACCCCCACAAGACAAGGCTGCTTTTCCAGATAATCCAGTAAGTAATGGACAAAACAGGCAGCCAAATCATGTTATAAAGGAGTATTACACAGCTTTAAATGAACATGTGATCTAATAGATAAGCAACATAACTTTGAAATGTTAACCAGGACAACCTTAAGTGAGGAGTTACTGTATAAAGGTAGCAATATAAGTGAAAGTGGAGAAGAAATTTGTATAGCAAGATTCTAATTCCAAAGTGATGCCTCATTAAACAGAGTTAATGGGGATGTGCTTAAGAAGCACCAAGACCCCTTTTATCACAATTAGTGCCACGTCTCTGGCACCCCCTGTTAATCTAATAGAATCAGCATGTTCAGGACTAGCCCAGGGTTTTTAATTGCAAAATTGGCAAACACATTAATCATCACTTTATAGCCTTGTTGTTATGGTGGAGAAATGAGATTGCAGAAGTGTATCCAAGGTCACAGACAGGGGAACTCTCATAAGCTTATTTAGACTTTTAGTCAAACAGAGAAAAGAAATATAGACACATCACTGATTACTGTAAGAAGCTTCTTTCTCTTCCACTCCACCTTCCCCCTTAATTCTTTTATACACATGTGGGCCCAGGTCACTGACTTCTCTATGCTTTCCAGATATAAACCTGTGCAAGCAGAATTTCTCTTCCTCTTTGGACAGATGGCATGCGTGCCACAAAGGTTTTCCAACATTATAATGTACTTATTTTTAATAAATGTTAAGACTGAGCAAACCACAGATGGAGTGTGACCTCATAACCTCAAAAATCTTTAGGGGAGAGAGGAATCAAAAATGAATGCAGAAAAGTGTAAACCCCCTGAATTCAAGAACAGCAATTTACCATTTTTCCACACTAGCAAAGATTTCTGGTTAGATGGCCAAAACTTGGTTATATTTAAGTCAATAAACATTTTGCTAACATCTTAAATAGAACCAAGGTTAGCCCCAATCAGGATAACCTGACCCTTGGTCACAAAGGACTAGCATAATGCATTGAACTTTGAGCTCTCTTATGGCTGTAAAGCATGTTTCTATTCAACCACTGCCTCTGTTAGCTGATCAGACATTTTTCATAGACTCAAAGGCCACAGGCCAGATATGGTCTGCCTAGCACAGAGAGGTGCAAACTAGACCTCCCTGTTCTACAGAGGACCTGGGTGCTGGAAAGAAGATTCATCTTGAATCAAAGCAGGGAACATTTCTATTCTCTACCTGATAATTTTTTTTGTGCCTTAACAGCTCTGTGAACACTGAGGTGGAGAGGTGGAGGTGGGGCTGAATCGGGTGCCACCTATGTAAGGTGAATGATTAATCCCTGAACTGAAATGCCACTCAACTCTTTCAGGAACAGAAATAGAGCAAGTAGGGCAAATACTACAACATCATAATCCTTTTTGTGCTGTTTTCTTGGCTGTGTAGCTGTCTAACAAAAGAATGGTGACATGCTATCTATACTGGGACAGAACAAAATTATCTTGCTTGAAAAAAAATATAGTTGCATTTTATATTTGCCATTTAAATGTTTAAAACTCTCCCCCGTCCCCTGATCACAAGGTGCCTCTGAAATACTTTGGTAATTACAATTTTGGGCTCTGATTACTCAGCTGCTCCCTTGAAGAAATGTTACTCAAATCTTACTTGATAAAGTAAGGATTTAGAGCATCTTGGCTTTGTTTTGGCTTTCCCAATCAGCAGACAGGATTTTGTCAACTGAGTTCCTCATCTTTGGAATGGATTCCCCTTGACCATCTGTTATAGTAAGAGTCTGGGGGACACTAGAGTAAGATCATTTATTTCATATAGTGATTTTCTGCTGGGTCAAGTATTTCTCTCCCCAACAGCCAAGATACCAATTTTTGATAAAGAGTAGAGGTGACAGTTTCTATTTTATTTCCATCTCATATCATAATGCATGTAATTTGTGTGTTTTAATTTTTGCAATGTACACTGGTAGCTGCTAGAGTGATCGGTACTATAGCAAATAATAAAGTAAATAAAATCCAATATGAAAAGCATACTAATGTGTCGGTAACACACAGCAATAACATTTTAAAAAGAGGCAATAGGGTTTAGTAGAAATAACAATGGTCTGGGATAGGGATGTAATAGTATAGTCGATAAACCAATAAGCAAAAGCTTATAGGTTAGTGTTATAGGCTACGCGCATTTGCCCCCCACCCCTTGCCAGTAAATTTTTTAGCAGGCTGGCCAGCAGCCCAGCTCAGTCCCGGCTTGCACTGGGTCTGGGACCTACCCCTGCTGCGGCTTTGAATTTAAAGGGTATTAGCAGCCGGGCGGGCAGGCAGCCCAGCTTAGTTCCAGCTTGCGCTAGGTCTAGGAGCTCAGACACATACACCCCCCTCCCGCTGGACAGGGGCTGCTGCCATCCCACGCTGCTACCTCTGTATCAGAGGCAGCAGTGCAGGGTAGCAGGCAGTTGGTCCGGAGGTTTTAAACTGGCTCCCCTCGTGGACCAGCTCCAGCCTGGCACTCCGCGCTGCTGTTTCTGATACAGAGGCAGCAGCGTGGGGTGGCAAGGGGATCCCTGAGAGTGGGGCCGGAGCGCACTAGCTGCCAGCCCCACCACCGAGGACTATAGACTAGCTGACTGACCGATAAGAATTAATGAGGTTAATCGACTATTCAATTAACCAATATTTAACATCCCTAATCTGGGATACAAGATACCTAGCTTCTATTTGACCATGAGCAAGTCCCTTCACTGCTCAGTGCCTCAGTTTACCACATGTATAATAAAAACAATGATAGTTACTTCTCTTGCGAAGAGTATTATTATTATTATAAAACAATTTTCTTCACAGTTCCTTTTTTCCATAGCTTCTTTTAGGCATGCAAATATTTTCCCCTTGCAGATTATTTTTAATCTGCAAACACAGTTTTACTTGTGCACTAAATGGAATTGAAATTAACATGGTAATTTTTCTCTATGCATTCTTCCAACAAAACCTCTAATGTCACAACTTCTTTATGTTTACATAAAACTGTGAGAATAAGAGCATGGTATGGGAATAGCATTTATCATATTTTGTTCCAGCTGCTGTAGAGGCAGTTGAGGGAGCATTCAAAGTGTCCTTTGTGAGTCCAATAAAATAAGCCTTTTATAATTATTTCTGAGTGGCAGAGTTAAAAGTATAGAAACTTTGACTGCAGAAGATTTTCCCAAACTATTGTAATATTAAGATAAGTCAATTCTGGGGCTTATAAACCTTGACAGTGTCATTTTAAGCAATATTAAAAGAAATTATAGTGGAAAAAGCAAATGCTGTATTGCTATTACCAGTGTTACTAAAAAATCTCATGAGATTAACAATGAAATATTACAACAGCCACACTTCGCTCAAATGAGTATAACAGAGATACAGTAAACCTCATGAGATATTGTGCAAAGGCTATGAAATTACACTCTAGTCCCTGTACCACTCAAGAGTGGTAAATGTATCTCTTAATATTCATAGAGCTCATTTACGCTAGATCTGAATTTGGCTCTTAGGCCACCTGATTTCAGGCACAGGACAGTGAAAAACAAATGGAAAGATCAAAGATTCTTTGGAAGGTGCCATACAAAAATAGTATTAATAACTATGTGGATTTCAGCAGTTCCTCAGTACCACAACCCTAATAAAGTTATTTAAACAACTTTCAAGAAGTAAGGAATGTACAGAGAATAAGATTATTGTAGGCATATTAGTTTCTCATCCTATTACCATTGTAAATCTTAGGTTTTGATAAATGCATCTTTCATTTACATGAAAGAAGAGTCCAAAGCATAAAACTTCCAATTGTCAGAGTGGAAAGAAATTTTTCTGGAGAAGTCAGATATAGTGACAATCTCTAAATCCAGTAAAGCTAAAAGAACTAGTGAGCTTTCCTGGAGTACAGAATCCTAAAAGACAGAACCTTTAGAAAGCCTCAGTAATTATGGGCAAACTCTATACAGACCTACATCTTGCTAGCTTCACATACACAGGGTGAAATTTTGCCCTACTTAAGTAAGTGGGAGTTTTATTATTGAATTTAATGGTTCCAAGATTTCACCCATAAATTCATTTTAACTGGAAATGTTGTGAGAATAAAACAGATGGGATTTGGTCCACAGCAATCATGGGAGAAAGGATGATTAAAAGAAAGTGCTGATATTAAAAAAAACAGTATTTTGTCACACAAAATGTACCAGATTCTACAGCGATGGAACCATACAAGAACCTAGGTAGACAGAAGCATAATCAAAATGGCAGTGAAAACTGGTTGGCCAAAATAAGTGGCAATTATTGGTTGAACAACAGAATTTGGGTAAAAACAAAGTTCTAAATGAAAGCCACAAATGAAAGAAAAGTTAAAAATATATCTGTAGGATATAGAATTCTGAGCTTCTTCAGAGGAAGAGACACCTAAGTACCATATTTCAAATCTAACTTCTTAGGAATTCTTTATTCACCATAACCCAAGGGAAATAGAGGGTGGAGTTGAAAAACTTTGCAGCAGAACATTTGTCTGGAGTGGAAATGAATATCATGTCTTCAAAGAAACATTTGATGATCCTCAGGCAACCTACATTGGTGATGTCAAAGAGTGTTAGCACTGAGGACTTCAATGGCAGAGTGGGAAGCATTGATGGGGAGAAGTGGGCTTTGATGTTAGCTATGAGGATCTGGAAGCAGGCACTAAAGAAAGCAGATTAAGAACCTGATCATGCTAATATAGAAGTCAAAGGTAAAACTCCTGTTGACCTAAAATCTGAGTAGGACCCTCAATGGTAATTTTAAAATAGCAGATTCAGCTCAATCTATTTTAGATTAAAAAAATCTTCAAGGCAGAATTAGAAGGCTTCAGACTTTTTTTTAATACACGTGTTTATAGTAGTGTCTGTCTGGTCACGTCTAGACAGAGAACTCCCAGCAGTGATTAGATGAGACACTCAAACAAGGTCTATTTAAAATAAAAGATAAACTTTTCTGTTATTTTTTCTAATAATGGTTAAGGAATGAAAAAAGTTTAGTCACCTAATCTGATTAGCAAAATATAAATTGTTAAATGTCAATCTTAACATCAGCGAGAGAATGTGTTAGTTTTGCTACATTTTTTTAGTGAAAACACTACAGAATGCATGAAACCTCATATTTTCTTGGAGATACCAACGGTGAGTGAGTTGTTATAGTAACTATAATTTTTTATTGAATATCATGCAGAAAGCATCTATGTATCATCAGATGCTTGTGTTGCAGTAAATTATGCATCTACTTCTGTCAAAACATTCTCAGAACATATTTCTTTATTAAATGTTCATTCCACCATTTTATGGTTTACTTTATCAGTTTAGGAATTACAACAGGTTGTACCTCCCTTACCCGGGACTCTCTGGTCTGGCAACTTCTGAGGTCTGGCAGGACCACAGATATTCCTGGACCACAGAGTCCAAGTATAGGGAGGTCTGGCCATGGGGCAGTAGCACAGCGAGGGAAGGGTGGGGAGTGGGAGGGGGCAGGGACACACCCAGGAGCCCCATGGTGTGTGTGGAGGGGGGGTGCCACCATGGGGAGATCTGGCCCCAGTAACTGAGCAGTAGCAGGGGGCCGGCAGTGGTTGCGCAGCTCTGGCCCTGGAGGCAGCTAGGAAGCTCCAGCCCTGGCCACGCAGCTCTGACTCTAGCAGCAGCGGGGCCAGCAGGAGGTGGAGAGCGCCGACCCAGGGAGTAACCGCTGGCAAGGCAGTGGCGGGGAGGACAGTGAGGGGGTGGGGGAGCGGTTTAGCATGAGCCATTAGGGGAGAGATTTTCCCTGATCCAGCAAATCCCCTTGTCCAGGACTCATCAGGTCCCCGAGGGTGTTGGACCAAAAAGGTCCAACCTGTATAGCGTAAAAACAACTCTTCCCCCCTTTCCCAATACACTGACAATTCAAAAACTTCTACAAGTCAAACACAGTCTAGTCAATTAAAAGGTCAAGATGAAAGTATATTATGCTCCCCAGTTATTTCTTTAGTAGACAAAAACATTCTTTATTGAATTACTGCCAAAGAAACTCTTTTGGTACTATTAAAACTACTACAAAGAACATATCTTAAATATAAAGATACATAAAATATCATATTTTACAGATCTGATAGTGAGAGCTACTGTTTTAGGACCCACTTCCTCATAGCTATGCACATGTTCAAGTATTTTGCTGGACCAGGGTCTCAGACACTGTGAAATGAAAAGAAAAGTAGCTTCTTGTTGCTGTATTTGAATTTTGTTAATAAAAATAACAGACTCACAAGAACTCCAATTGTTTGAATTCCCAGCTATATCATTTGTTGCTTTTGTATTCTGCACGTGAGGTAACTTTTATTTTAGCAGCATGTCGGATCTCTTTTTTAAAAGCTGAGTATAAGTGATGGCTCAGTAGATGATTTCTGTGACTTTTGTTTCCTATTTAAGTTTAATATATCACCATTTGAAATGACTTTCTGGTGAAATGAGAAGAGAATCCAAGAGTATTCAAACCAAACCAAACCACTCTCCTTTTTGTGATTCAGCAAACTGAGGGACAGGATTGCACATTTAATGAAGTTAGTATGGTAAACCTTTAACAGCAGGCATGAATTAAGATGTAATAATTAAAACTGAATACTAATGGCATAAAAACAATGAGCAAGAGAGAGAGAGAACCGAAACTTTTTAAAGTGCCAATCTTCTAAACAATCAACCAGTGATACATTTGGGTTGGCTTGAATATGAAAACTTTACGCATTCCTCGACCTGCTTTCAATTGAAAACTTGTTGCTCAGTCTTATAATTCCCCAAAATGTAAGACATATAACATAATAAATTGAGTTCTTTGTTCCACAAATATGAGAAATATTTTAGCTGATACAGCAGAAAATGTGATGCTATAAACCAAATTTAAATCAGAGAGATTGAGAGAAGCTGGACAACCAGCAAAATCATGTTACTGTTATCAATGCTTTGTAATCTCTTTCATAATACACGTTGAAGTCTTGTAAAAACATCAAGAACACAAGAGGAATATTCTTCCTTAACACACATGCGTCACTTCCATTAGCGTTACATAAACTGAAATAAACAAACTACTATTGCTGCTCTGATTCCATTTCATAATTTGTCTAGTGCTATTTTAAACAGCCATTATTAACTTTTCAAAAAGAGTCTTGGAAAATTATTTATAATTCAACATAAAACTGTTGCTACTATGACTGATGTTTAAGAAGAAAAACAAAACTAAAACCCAGAAAGACTCATTTTTACAAAACTAATTTACTTCTCTAACATCAGGAAACAGCTAGGAATGAATTGGTAAATCTGAGATATGTATAACTATACTGTTACTAAGGAGACTCTCTAAAGGAATTACATCTAATCCATCTTTGCTAAGTTTGGATCTCATTACCTTTTTGAAATACAGGAAAATTGACACATTTGAAATAAAAGGCTACATATGTGTTACTACTATACAACAGAACCTTTCAGAATTCTATTTCACTGACAGTTCATCAATAGTGGATAGAACTGCATGAATTTTCATTATTGCATTATTACATCCATACTCCAGACTGTGGTGCATGAAAGCCTCCAGGACCTCATAATTTACCCATCAACAGAAGTTATTCTTGAGGCATTTTGAGAGCTAGCCACCATTTCTCTCAAAACTAGAGATGAAACCTGCTGAGAAGAATGAGAGTATAATCAATGAAACAATGGCCAGGAAAACATCTCCATGGCTGAAAGTTGCAAACCTAATAGTCAAGTGAATCTTTAGGAAGCAATAATCTACTATATATTTGAGAGAATTTGTCCGTTTGTTCAAAACCCCCCTTAAATGGTAAGAGTTACGACCACCAAATTCGGTATACAGCTTCCTCTATCATAACTTAAAGCAACACAAGGGTTTGGTTGTGCCAGAAAATGGGATGTGCCTGGAATGGACTGCTAGTCATAAAACCATACAGAAAAGAGACAGAATCATCAGACAGGTGAAAGGGGCTGGCTAAGGGTGCCCCACGTCTGGAATGACCCTAGCCCCAAGTGCTCCACCCCCCCTAGTCCCCTTGATGAGCGGGGGGAGGGGGGAGAGTCTGAAGCCCTTTCCCTGATTCATACAGGGACATTACTGGCTGTTCCTCTTCACTAGGGAGTGAGGAGAAAGACAGTTTGCTGCATTCTTCACTCTAGCTGGGGAGCGCAGGGGGCAGACAAACTGCGCACTTTGCTCTCGCTGATAGGTACAGGAAGTGGAAGAGCAAGTAGCCCTGGTATGAATCTTGGGTGCTCTCCCTTCACACCCCCTACACGCACGTGCATGCACATACATACACACAGCCCCTGCCCTGAGCCCCTCCTTAAGGACCCAAGCAACTCAGGGTAAATGTGCTACTTCAAAATATAACAGCTGTGCTTTGACCCCTTTTCTTATTACATTCTCCATACCTGTCCACACAGCAATGTTGCGTATTATATGCCTTATTTATTTTGGGTGAAATTCACTGATACTACTAAGTAAGCCCTCTCCACTTGTTAAGTCCCACATAGGGCTGCACAAGGAAATGCATGTGAAGACCCCTACACACTAGGCAAAGAGTCTCCACATATTCATTATCCCCACAAAGACAAGCACAAAATACACAGCGATGCAGGCTAAAGAACAGGCTATTGGTTTGTGTTTTGACGGATCCAGTGACTTTCAATATTCATGCAACTAGCATGGCAGAGCTGCAACAGCTATTCCAATCAACAGCAGCTATGGGAAAGGGTGGATTTCACCTCAACCTCTTCACACTCTACCTGCATAAAGCCTGAATGATCACTCAGTAAATGATGACATGATAAAAAGAGTACAAAATTATGAAGAGAGAATGTGATCTTCTATTTATCTCGTAAGACAACAACAAAATGACAATCAGTAAAACTGAAGTGGAACAAATTCAAAACCAAATACATTTCCCACAAAATGTATAATTAGACTGTGGCTCTGACTGCCACAATACACAATGGAAGCCAAGATCGGATTTTAGAAAAGGGATTAGACATTTAGGGTATGTCCACACTGCAGTTAAAGCCATGCAGCTGGCCCATAGCTGGGGGTCAGGATAAGAGGCTGTTCAATTCTAGCATAGATGTTCAGGCTTAGGCTGGAATCTGAACTCTGAGACCCTCCCACCTTATTGGGTCTGGGGGCCTGAACATTTACATTGCAATTAAAACAGCCCCTTAAGCACAAGCCCAAGTCATCTTGAAGGGCTAGCTGCCAGTGTTAAGCCACAGTGCAGGTATGCCTTTATTCGGCTAACAAGAGTCACTCCTCTCTACCCATCAAACAAGAACAACAAACTCACCAAGACTTTTGGAAGGGACAAACCCCCTCCTATTTCAGGACATAAAAGCAGCCAAGAGGTGCACCATGACACACATGAGCATGACAATGCTTTCCTGCACACCAGGCTCCATGCTCATGCTGCTATGGCACAGGCAACCAGGCTAAAAAATAGGTGTGAGTGGACTACCTCTCGCTGATATCACATAAGGGGGGAGGGAGTAGACGAGTACCTTCTGGGACACTGGCAATATGAGCATCTGACCACCCACTGCAGTTTTGGACCCAGTGGACACTATGAGCACAGCCCAGAATGCAAAGCTGCCCAAGTGCCTCGTTCTCCGAGTTGACAGTAGGCTCCCTAATGGGGGTGCACTACTTTGGACTACATTTGATTCTTCCCCGCAGTGAGGACACGGCCCTTTGACTTTGCAAAATCAGGTGGCAGAAAATCGACCATGCTAGATTCGACCTTACCTCTTAGTGTAGATGTGCCCTCTGTTAGCAGTGCTAATTAAAAATTGTTACTGTTGGGCAGGCCCTGGGAATTAATTATTCTTATATATGACTCCTAGGCACTCATCTCTGCAGCATGTGGAGCTTGCCTTGGGTGAATTTCACTATGTGCTTCCCAGTCATGTCCCTTTTTTTAATAAACAAAGGGTCAGTCATTGGAGCATTTTTACACTAAATGTATTATTAATAAATAAACAATGTTGAGCTTACTTATCTCTTTCATGCTTTTTCTTCCTCCTCTTTCTCCTTGGCCTTCACTCCATTTTTTTTTGTACCTTTTATATTGTTTATCTTGTTACTTCTTTCCTGGATCATCTCTCTCATACTGAATTTATTGTATAATAATTGTTCCATCTCCTGCTATCACACTCTTCTGTTTTGTATATTGGCATTCAATCTCACCTATTGTCCTGCCCTTTTCTTTTTTTCCGCTCAATCTCTTTCCTCCTCTTCCTACTTTCTCCACACTTTCTCACCCCATCACTGACTCTCTTGTTAGTATTTCTTTCTTTTCCCATCTGTCACACTCACAACCCACTCAGAGGTCTGTGAAATTATACCAGGGCCAAATGGTCTCATTGTTTGTGTCTGCTTCTGCACACTCAGGCAGATGGTACTGTATAGGGTCATATCCAGGAGGTGTTCTTCACAACCAGAAGAGTTAAAAATTCATTTTTCTTTTAAATGAAAGCCAACATTCTGCAAATCCTAAGGGGGTCATCCAAAACATGCTAGTATACCAATTTATGCTCAGTCCAGCTACTCCATAAATGTGATCCCCACTTATTGTTAAAGAAGACTGGAAAGAAGAATTGTCAATTATGGGTATGCAGCAGGCAGAGGATTATACATTCATTACACATAGTAGATGAAAAGGTTAGCTAATGGGAAAGTTACAAGTTCCTGGACTGCACTAATGTCCTTCTACATTGCTCCAGAGGGCATGTCTGCACAGGGAAATTCTGGGTAAAAGGGAATGTTTAGAGAGGGGCACCAGATTGAGTTGTGCTTCGCAGAACCTCATTTCCATAAAGCCCATTCGAAGGGACTATTACAAACTGGCACAATTAAAGCAACCTTTGGGCTTCTCCAATTTGAGCAGGGGCCCAAGAGCAGTCCCAAGATGAGGGGCCGGGTAGGGTGCAAAGGTTGCTTAGAGTCACATTTGTCTTGATTTGGCATGATAACCTCTGCTTTGGTGAAGCTGAGCATTTAGTCCTCCCTCTATAAAAAGATACTGAAATCAGCTGAACTAGATGCAAGACTTCCATCCCTTCTAGCTGAAAAGTGCTGTGTTCTATAGAGAACGAATAAGGAGTTAAAAATACAATATTGTTACTATTTACACTTACAAGGATGATCAGGAACCAGTCATCTCCCTGACCCTTCTTTTGTGGTAACTAACACCTTGGATTATGGTTGTACCAGGAAAGGAGTTAGTTCCATATTGTAGTGGGGATTTCAACTCCAACAGTTATATTTCTATCTATAACCTAAAAAATCACTAATCAAATGCCCTGGAGAGTGAGCCAGCAAAAGTGAGATACATTTGTTTAATAACCGTAATCTTGTGATGATAACTTAAGAGTTCTTCATGTGGTACATATGGATTCTTCTTTGTTATGAACATTTACTTGGATGAGTTAAAAAGGAAATGACAAATGACAAAAAAATTTGCACAAACTCTTGAGTTTTTAAAACCATAAGTGTCACGCAAGCTGGGGCTATCAAATAAACCTCTTTGCTTACTAAGATGGATGGTATTTATTTTGTTTTTTCAACTAACTCATAACCCAGCTTTGTTACTCAATTTACCATATTAAGATGCAAATCATGTATTTACAATGTATCAAGTTATATGGGAGGATTTAATATTGCTGTTCACAAAAAACTGCTATGATTAAACTATGATTCAACTCCCAAGCTTCAGGATTAGACTCCCATGAATAATGCCAAGAATAATAGGGTGGTAAAGCAATGCCAGCATGTTTATAAAGAAAGTGTTAGTTCAATCGTTACTCCCTGTCCTGTAGGAAAATGGAATAACAATCTAAGTATTGAATATATACATAGGATGAGACTTACTGTGCTATAACTCCTTCAAAGAGTAATGAAATGGACAAAAGGACATTAAGGCATTAGTGTAGGATGTAGGAGTTTAAAATCCCTGATCCATCATAAACTTCCTGTGTGACCATGGGCAAGTCATGGAGCCTTTCTGTGTCTCAGGCTATGTCTATACTGCCGTCTCTTGCGCAAAAAAACATGCAAATGAGACGAAGCGTGGCATATCACCACACCTTATTTGCATAATTAATGAGGCACCGTTTTTGTGCAAGAGGCTTTTGCGCAAAAACGGAGCCTCATTAATTATACAAATGAGGCATGGCAATATTTCATGCTTTGCCTCATTTGCATATTTTTTGCACAAGAGGGGGCAGTATAGACATAGCCTACACAAGCCACGGGCGTGCTCTTTCACCATCCTGGTAAGTCTTGTTGCACGAGGGACAAGGGACGGCTTGAAATAGCGTGTTATTTTGAAATTTGGCGCTGTATAGATGTGCCAAATGTCAAAATAAGCTATTTCGAAATAGATTTGAGATAAGATGTGCAATTTGCATAGTTTAAAAACATGTTTAAAAACAGTGTCAACAAGCAACTTTTCCTCTCTCTGTTCTAGGCATCCATACCTCCCAAATTCAGCTGAAATGGCTCCCCTTGAAATGAACACCTTGTAATGGTATGTGACGTGCCATCCACAAAAACAAGACTTTTTCCCCCCCCGAGTGAACTGCATGATTCATACACACATTCACAGATGAGAGGACACTACTGTGAACCATTTGTGATGCTTTTTACATGGGATAATTTGTATTTTTTGAATACAACACTCTGATGCATGAAATGCCCAGGAAAGAATGGCAACTTTGTTAGTCAGATTTCCAACTTCGGTGATTTTATCATGAGTCTTGAGATATTTTATGATTTTCTGAAAGCCCTGCCTCCAAGAACTGAGTGATTATGTGAAAATCTCAGTTTTACTTTCTAAAAAAGGAGAACATTCTAATCTTTATAACTTCAAAGTAAAGCTTGATGATGTGGACACCAATTTTTCAAACCCAACAGGCAAATAGAAAGATCCCAAATTTGCTCTTTTTAAAATCATATGACTTAACTACATGGGATCGGGAATACTGGACTGTGGTTCCGTAATCTCAAAATAAGCCCACAAGCTAAAACTTGTTGGCCATTCCCCCAAAATTCATACACCAGATATTGTAAGCATCTGGAACAAAATGGAGAGGGGAAAAATTAAAAGATATATTTCTGCTTTAAAAGTGTTTATCTTAAACCAAATTCAATTAAATAAAGAATATCTTAAAGGAACTAGAGGCTTTAGGATCCAACACCTCTATTCTTGCAGAAAATAGCACTTTCACTTTACTGAAGACACTGCACCTGCTACATTTGAAGTCACAGCCTCTCACAGAATGAAAGTTGTTACTAGAGACAGGCTGAATGTTGCTGGTGGGAAGGAGGTTCCAAATTCTGGATTAATATTTACATTTCAGGGTTTAGGCCCTTCTTTCATTCTACCATAGCGAATGACCTGAGGGTACATCTACACAGCAGCATTATTTCGGAATAACTGACATTGTTCAAAATAATAAAATGTGCATCTACACAGCAAGCCATTATTTCAAAATAATATTGAGATGAAGGACTTCTTACTCCGACTCCTGTAACCCTCATTCCATGATGAGCCAGGGAAGCCGAAGGAAGTGTGTTCTTCCTTCGACTTCCTACTGTGTAGACAGCACCAAAAGCTGAATTAAGCTATTTCAACTTCAGCTACACAATTGACATAGCTGAAGTTGCGTATCTTAATTCAACTTTTGCCCTGCTGTGTAGACATACCTTTAGGCTGTGTAAGTAATTCTTGCAGCTCCTTTGATCTAATTCAGTGTTTCCCAATTGGTGCTCCGCAGAACCCTGGGGTTCCGCGAAGCGGAAGTAGGGGTTCCATGAAGAGCCGGCACTCCCCTGCCCCCTCTGAAAGAGACAGCACCGGCTAGCTTGTTTCCCATTCCTCCCTAGGGAGGCAGGGGCAGAGGGAACAGTTGCTCCCGGCCGGCACACTAGGGGGTTGCCAGACAGGGGTGACTCCACGTGACCCACAGCGGGGAGGGAAGCACTTCCCCTCCCCAAAGGAGCCGGCGCATGTTGCCTGAACAACTAGGGCTGTGGCACTCGGCAACTTAGTTCCGCCGCCTTTTTGCACGTGGGGGGGGAATAGGTCAGGAGACCCAGGTCTGCACAGCTTCGACTGTGCAGGCAGCGCGCTCTGCCCTGGGACTCACCGCGCTCTCCCCCCCCGCAGGATGGCATCGCAGAATAAGTTGCTGAGTGCAAGAACCCCTGCTGCTCAGGCAGCGCGCACGCCAGCTGTTTGGGGAGCGGAAGTGCAGTCGCACACTTCCTGGAACCCAGAGGTGCTTCAGGATTGCCAGATACTGGTCCCAGTTGCCCCTGTCCCCTGCCCAGACCCCCCCACGAGTACCCTGTCCCCTGCCCCCACCAGCACTGTTCCCAGCACCCAGCAGCACCCTGTCCCCGCCCCAGCACCCTGCTGCCCATCCTACCACCCAGCAGCACCCTGTTCCTTGTCCCAGTACCTGCCACCAACTGCAGCACCCAGCACCACCCTGTCCCTGGCCCCAGCACCCTGCCACCCAGCCCAGTGCCCAGCAGGACCATGTCCCTGACCCCAACATCCTGTCCCAGCACCCCGCCACCTGTGCCAGCATCCTGCCACCCAGCAGCACCCTCTCCCCAGCCCCAGCACCCCCTAGCACCCTGTCCCCTGCCCGTACCAGCACAGTTGGGACCACATTAGTGAGGCTTGGGGGGGGGGGTTGCATCTCACTTGTGTGGCCCCAACTGACTTTTCTGTGGGTCAATGACCCTTGACTCAAAACAGGTTCCTCACCACTCTCATAAATAAAGACAATGCTAAAACCTTTTGAGTTTGACATAATATTTTATTTAAAAATGAAGCCTGGCCAACATGCCCCCATTTGGGGCCAAATCCCCATCTCACTGCAGCATCATAACACTCCTGCACCACCTGACCCCAAATCTGAGCCTATCAGACACTGGAACCCCCTGTACTGAGCCTCTTACATCCCCTAACTCCTGCATCCCCACATCCTCCGTCTTCTGCCACAACACTCCTGCACCATCCACACATGGCAAATCTGTGTCCTGAGCCCATCATACTCCCAGCCTCCCTGCCCTGAGCCCCTCACATATCCAACCCAAACTCCTGCACCCTCACATCCACAATCCTGTGACTTGCTCGGCACTCCAACCTTACACCTGAGCCCAACACTCCCCAGCCTGCAGCCCCCTCCCCGAGCCAGCATCCCCTTCTCCTGCATCCAAATTCCCTCCCAGAGCTTGCACTTCTCACCCCTTCCCACACCCAAATCCCTCATTCCCACCCCAGAGCCCGCACCTCCTGTCTCAATCCATTGAGAGTGTATAAGGGTTGGGGATAGCAAGTGATGGAGAGGAGGGGAACAGAGAGGATGGGGCCTCAAAGGGGTGGGGTCTTGGGGAAGGAATGTGATTTTCATGCATTGGTGGGTTCCCCTCTTTTTTTTTTTTTTTTTTGCTTGACAAACCTAGGGGTTCCTTGAAATTCTGAAAAGCGTTCCATGGCCAAATAAAATTGGGAAACACTGATCTAATTCATTGAGAACCAGTGTGTTTTGACTGATCAAAATAACTGAAGTAGAAGCTTTGGAGAGGAGATAGTTTTTTATAAAACAAAAATTAAATATTTCTATGAAATTCATTCTATTTATTATAAGAAAGTCAGTGGAAATCACTTCTGCTGTTAAAATGCTTTGAGAGCCTCCTATTTGCATTACAAAAGCAGTCTCCTATTTTTTGAGTTGTTTTACTGCTGTACAAAGATACCTTTTGTTTCTCAGTTAACTAAGAAGCTGAGCAGTTGACTAATCCATTATCTCTACTCACCATCCTCATTGCTTGGGGCATCTCCCATTCCATGCAGGGTGTCTGATCTGGATTCTGGCTCTGTATCTCCCTTAGGGATTGGTAAATCAGCCAGTGCAAATCCAGATTTACCAGATACAGGGGCAGCAGCTTTCAGTTCCCAGCTTCCAGACACTGCATCCATCAAAGGATAGCTAATACACTCAAATCCACTGTGAAAGAAAATAGAGTTGACATTTTATTTATTGGCGCTGATAGTTTTAAGGTGTTAATGAAATAATCAAGATATAATATGGAACTTACCATCAGGGCCATAAAATATCCACTGTATGAAAGTTACAGTTGTGTATATATGTTGTCATGTATGCAACATAACATACAGTACTGAGAAATTGGCTTATTTCCCATAATGTTAGTCTATCTGATTTTGTCAACAAACAGTGTAGTCCTAAACCTTTGTACACCAAATTTATTTGGATTACTTATCTCATGTCTGTCAGGTCCAGGTGAACTGGTGCACAAAGTCACAATGATGACCTGTCCTGATAATTATCATAAAATGATAATAACTGAGCAACTTGAAAGAGAATTTTTACTGTGAATTCCATTTCATGTGGTAGAGTGCTGCGGAGAGTAAGGATTTTTAAGTGGTTGGCTAGATAAAAGTTATTGAGTAATATTTTCGCTGATGGTCAGCAATTATCCTTGAAAGAGAAAAGAAATATATTGAGCAATATGTTTCCAAAGGAGTTAGGGAGTCAACCATCTTTAAATTTCAATGGGAGCTGGGTGCCAAATTCATTAGGCTCTGAAAATCCTAGGCATGAATCCTGATTTAGGATCCTAAATATGAAGGCTGATTTTCAAAAATACTGAACACTTAGCTGCTCCCATTAACTGCAATGGAAGCTGCTGGTTGACCATCACATTGAAAAAAAATCATACAACTTTTTTTCTAAATTGGAATTTAGACTTTCAACTTTAAGGCTCCTGTTTTTAAAAATCTTAGCTGTTATATTTTCATAGTTAAGGAATCCCTTGATTGAGCAGCAATAATTTACTTTTTTTTTAAATCTTCTCAAAGGACTCCATGCCATGTTTTGAAAGAAAATACTTAAACAACCATGAGCAACATTTTCAAGAACATAGCAATGTAAGGGGATTTATTTTTTTAAAGAAAGTACAGCACATACATGTTTATTGTAAACAATTAACTTACAGTGATTTACCAGTCTTTGACAAAGACAACTGTCAAAGGCTATTTTAAAAAATGACTATGGAAAACAAACTACAGCAGACTTCCGATAATCCAGCACCTTTGGGACCTAGGTGGTGCCGGATTATCGGATATGCCGGAGTATCGGGAGGTACTCCTGTGGGGGAGCTGTGACGGGTCTGCCAGACCCGCAGTGCGTCCGGGGGGTGGGCAGGGAACGGTGTGGCGAGGGGCGAACCCTCCGCTGTTTTGCAGGAAGGCGGGGGAAGCACCACGCTGCCACCGAGAGTTTCCGGGAGTGGAGGGGAGCGGGCTCCGCACCCCCCAGAATGCAGTAGTTATCCCCGAGCAGGGGGGTGAGGGGCGGCGCTGTGGGACCAACCCGGCAGCACCCCAGCTGCTCTGCTCTGCAGCTTCCCCAAGTCCACCGCTCGTCAGTTTCAGCAGCGGCAGCGGTGGACTTGGGGAAGTGGCACTGAGCAGAGCAGCTGGGGTGCTGCCGGGTTGGTCCCGCAGTGCAGCCCCTCACCCCCCTGCTCGGCACCCAGCAGCACCCCAGCTGCTCTGCTCCGTGCCACTTCCCCAAGTCCGCAGCTACTGCTGCTGAAACTGACGAGCGGCGGACTTGGGGAAGCTGCGGAGCAGAGCAGCTGGGGTGCTGCCGGGCACCGAGCAGGGGGGTGAGGGGTGGCGCTGCGGGACCAACCGGGCAGCACCCCAGCTGCTCTGCTCCACAGCTTGCCAAGTCCGCTGCTCATCAGTTTCAGCAGCGGTAGCAGGGGACTTGGGGAAGCAGCAGGGAGCGGAGCAGCTGCTGAAACTGACAAGCGGCGGACTTGGGGAAGCAGCGGAGCAGAGCAGCTGGGGTGTTGCCAGGTTGGGCCCGGAGCACCACCTCTAACCCCCCTGCTCGGCGCCCGGCAGCACCCCAGCTGCTCTGCTCCGCAGCTTCCCCAAGTCCGCCGCTGGTCAGTTTCAGCAGCGGCGGACTTGGGGAAGTGGTGCGGAGCAGCTCCAATTGTCTGGCTGGCTGGAGCACTTCCGGGTTCCAGTTGGTGTCAGACTATCAGGAGTGCCGGACCACTGCATGCCGGACAATTGGAGTTTTACTGTACCCAGTAATCAGAACATAAGCTCATTTTACATCAGAATTATCACAAAGGATAAAATTTTCATCACTACCTAAAGTGATTTAGGAGCACAAGTCCTATTTTCAAAAGTGACTTACAAATAGAATTAAGGGTTTATCTACATGGGACAATTTTACCAGTTATAACAGTAGAATTACACTAGTTAAGATACAATGGGCATAACTTTCCCATGTTTTAGCCTTCGAAGTGCCTAATTTATTTTTGAAAATGGGGCTTAGGCTATTAAGTCACGTACTCAATATATTTTTCTACATCACTAGTAATATTTGTAGAATTTAATGACTGAAAAACAAAATGGTTTCTTTCAAAATACTATACCAAGGAGTCTTGAAAAGTGATTCAGATATAAAATGGAAAAAAAGACTACAGAAGATCTACCATATGACTCTCACATTAAATGTCAATGAAGACTGCTGTAACTTAAGAGGAAATAGAGTCAGAGTTTATGAAAAGAATGTTAGCCTTATTACCCAGTGCATGAACCAAGGGCCACTGAAGACAATAGGTTTCCTTTTACTGATTTCAATGAAGTTCCTAGTGTCTTCTGGAAGTCATGGATTTGGGAAGAAAGCAGAAACGAATAGAAAGTAAGTGGTGAGGGCACAAGAAAAATCCAAGAATCTGGCTTGAACTAGATGATAGGTCAAGCACTACAAGGAAAAGTCAGGGAAAGTAAAAACACTTCATGAAATAGATTGTTCCACACATTACATACAAAGGGGTTTTCACTGGCTTCCTCTCAACTTCTTCAATTAACTTAAATAAACTGGTAGAAGAATTTGCTGGAATTTGCTTGGTTTTGACTCCACACCAGATCTCCAAAAGTCGACCATTCTCATCTTCCCATCAAAAGAGCAACCGGCAAAAGAAACAATTAAAATGTCATAATTGTATAGTAAAAAACTGAAATATTTTTTGCAAATGAAAAATATCATCTTACAAGTTTATGTAAAATAAACCACCTAGTAAAAACACTCATCATATTTGTAGCATAGAATATGATGAGTGATAGAATGATCCAGGGTTACTTTCTTGCCTCTGTCATTGTAGCTATTTCAGTTATTATCTAAAATCTCTTTGATTAATATCCCTTTAAAACTTCTTACTCATTCACTTTAATTTTAATCCTTCACTTTATATTGTTTATTTAGCAATGCACTCAAAATGGTATGTCTTTCTATCTCTCAATTTAGTTTATCCTTTTAGTAATGTGGTTTCATTTTGTGATGTGCTTATAACAACTGTAAAAAAAGTTTTCTTGTGACAGAAAAAAATATATTGTCTGGTAAAAATTAGGACCAAATTCTGTGCTGGCTTAATTCCACAGAATTTGAAGCCAAATACGAGTCCAGGACAAGGTGGGAAAAATTATACTTTCTGTTGTTCAACATCCAAATAAAGCAGATAGAGAAAATTTAGGATCAGAGGAACCCCAGCAGTCGTTGAATCCCTTGCAAATTTTCAAAGAAAAATTAGCAAACATGCATAATTCTGCAGGGGCCTTTGGTACTCAAAGCTTCCAACCCTTGCTTGCCAAAAGTCTTTTTACTATGCCACGCACACAACAGAGCTAACACTGTCATTTCTACTTTCAGTTGGGAGATCACAATTTGAAAGCCAGCTTGTCTTCTCAGCAGGCTGGAACAGAGAGTTTGTGTTCACTATTTCTAGTAAAGGCAAATATGGGGAATAAATATTTCAGTTTCCTTGAACATTTTCTACTCAAATTGTGAGGAAAAGAACAAAGACATACTTTAACCTTTCCAGAGGATTCATTTTAAATAACCTTCTCGGATTTGTACGTTAGAAAAGATATAACGAAGCTGTCATATTTTCTGAAATATGAATCTAGGTACATTCATTTAACTCTACAATGCTGTAGATAGCCTTGACTTCAACATAAGTGATTTTAAACAGAGGTTACAAAGACCAAGTGAGTTTTAACTGTCAACAGGAAGCTTTTCTTTTCTGAATACAGAATTTAAATGAATGTACTGATTGTGAAAGGGCATAGATTGACAGCACTGGAAAATGATGTCTTCTCTCTCTCCAAATGACAAGTACAGTACAAACTTTCTCTCTTCCGGTCTATCCTAACACTGACATAGAGAAAAAGCCTTCTACGGTTGAGAGGAGAGTTTTGTCTCTATTCAATCAATCCCTTACCTTTCTGCTCTGAGGACCCACAAAGAGACCAGTTACTGTTCACTAAACATTAGACTGAGACCATCAACTCATATACACATGCCACCAACAAGCTTTCAGGTGCTTATAATTTTTTATTATTAATGACCTGGGCTTCACTGTGAAAAATGGTATTCCATTATTAATCTCCATAACATGGCAGTCCCACATTGTAAGTGCTTCTAACTATAAAGACTTTCCACTTTGAGATTTTGAAATTAAGACTAGCAAATTATGTGCATATATAATATTAAGCATGGAATTCAGAAAAAAATAAAATTAATAAATGTTTAGGGACATTCCTAGATTTTTTGCTCAATTTATGAAGAAGAAGTTACTCACCTTGTGCAGTAATGATGGTTCTTCGAGGTGTCCCCCCCCCCCCATGGATGTCAGGCTCGTCCCAGCACCACAGTTCAGAGATGTTTCAGCTGTTGTTTGCCGGACTGCTTATGCGCGGTGGCCATCTTGCGGCTTTTTGCGCCGAGATCTGCAAGACAAAATAACAGACTCTGAAGAGGGGAGGAGGGCGGGTCGTGGAGCACCCACGGGGACACACACCTTGAAGAACCATCATTACTGCACAAGGTGAGTAACTTCTTCTTCTTCGGGTAGTGTCCCCATGGGTGCTCCACTGTGGGTGATTCCACAGCAATAGCCGACATAAGGTGGAGGGGCAGAGTCAATTTGTTGCCGCTGAAGAGAGGACCACATTGGCTACTGCTGTGTCAGAGATGATGATCTTAGATAGCACATGGTGGTTTGCGAACGTAAGCTCAGAGGACCACGTTGCCGCTTGGCAGATGTCTTTGATGGGAACCCCTTGAAGGAAGGCTGTTGAAGATGCTACTGCCCTGGTAGAGTGGGCTCTGACCATATGAGGTAGTGTGACATTTCTTATTACATAGCATTTAGTAATGCATGAGACTATTATTTTCAGTATTCGCTGAGATAATGGATGACCTTTAGCGCGGTCATCAAGCGAGATTAATAGATGTTGAGTTTTTCGTATATTGCGGGTCCTTTCAATATAGAATGCCAGAGCTCTACGGATGTCTAGCGAATAAAGTCTTGCATGGTGTTTTGAGGAATGCGGTTTTGGGTAGAATACGGGTAAAAAAAGATAGGTTCGTTTATGTGAAAGCTGGAGTTGACCTTGGGCAAAAACAATGGCTGTGGTCGTAGAATGACCGCCTGTGGTGTGAAAACGGTGTAGGGAAGTGATGCCGACAAGGCCGCCAGTTCTCCTACCCTGCGTGCAGATGTGATTCCTAACAGGAACACAACCTTCATGGTAAGAGAATTGAAGTCGGATGTGGACAAGGGCTCTAACGGTGGCCGCATAAGAGTATCTAGGACCAACTCCAGGTTCCAAGGATCTGGGGGTTGCTTGTGTTCAGGAAACAGGTTGGTCAGTCCTTTGAAGAATCTTCTCATAGTGGGATGCGAGAAGATGGTATAGCCCTCGATTGGTCGGCGGAAAGCTGTGATAGCTGCTCAGTGCACCCTAAGAGACGATAGAGAAAGTCCATGGTGTTTGAGGTGTAAAATGTATTCTAGAATGGAACATAAGGGCGTTCCATGAGGATCTGAGCCTTTGTGTACGCACCATTCAGTGAATCTTTTCCACTTATGCAGGTAAGTATTTTGGGTCAAAGCTTTCCTATTATGTAGAAGCACATGGTCAACAGCTGCCGAACTACCTACTCTTTCTTGTTGGCAGGTGTCAGGAGCCAAGCGGACAGGGCGAGGCGATCCGACTGCAGATGAAATAGCCTCCCATGATCCTGAGTCAGAAGATCGAGCCGACTGGGAAGGTGATACGGGGGATGAGGCGACATGTGGAGTAGGTAAGGGAACCAAGTCTGGCATGGCCAGAATGGCGCAGCTAGGATTAGTGTTGCTCTGTTCGCTGCTGCTTTCTCTAGGACCTTGTGTATTAGGGGGATAGGTGGGAATGCGTACAGAAGCTGCCGACCCCAGTTGTATAGGAAGGCATGTCCCTTCGATGCGAAGCCTATGCCCGTTCTGGAGCAGTAGTGTTTGCACTTCGCGTTGTACTGCATGGCGAAAAGGTCCATAGTTGTGTGACCCCAGTGGTAGAATATGCTCCGTAAGACTTTGGGGTGTAGCTCCCATTCGTGTTGCTGCGCAAAGTGTCTGCTGAGCATATCTGCTGTCGTCCCCCGGAAGATATGTTGCCGTGATTGTGATATTGTGTCAGTTGCACCAATTCCACAAATACACGGCTTCCCTGCACAGTGTACGGGAGCGGGCTCCCCCCTGTTTTGTTATGTAATAGACTGTTGTCGTATTGTCTGTGAGAATTTGCACCGTCTGGTTGCGTATCCAGGGAAGGAAGTGGTTGCAAGCATTGCACACCGCTCGCAACTCGAGCAGATTTATATGGCAGAGCAATTCCTGGGCCGACCAATGGCCTTGAGCTTGTTTGCCCTGCATATGAGCCCCCCAATCAAGGAGGGAAGCGTCTGTTGTCACCTGGACAGTAGGTTGAGGAGTGCAGAAGGGGATGCCTGCTAGCATGTTGTGGGGGACAGTCCACCACTTCAGAGATTGCCTGACTGTGCTTGGTACAAGAACCATTCTGTGCATGTCGTGCATGTGAGATGTGTATATTGTCAATATCCAGTGCTGAAGGCATTGGAAATGAAGGCGGGCATGGGAAACGAAGTATGTTGTCGCTGCCATGTGCCCCATCAGTTGCAGACAGGTGAGCACTGGAACTGTGGGACTGGTAGTGAGAACCTGAACGAGATCTTGAATCATATGAAGTCTGGAGATGGGTAGGTAAGCGCGTGCTGTAATGGAATCAAGACGAGCGCCTATAAAGTCTATAGTCTGTTGAGGTACAAGGGACGACTTTTGGATATTGATTATAAGGCCTAAGGTATCGAAGAGCTGTCTTGTCATGGTGACCTCAGTTGAGGCCACGTCGAAGGATCGGGCCCTGAGGAGGCAATCGTCCAGGTAAGGGAAGATAATGATCCCTAGGCGACGTAGGAAAGCTGCTACTACCACCAGTGTCTTGGAAAACACCCTTGGGGCTGATGAAAGGCCGAATGGCAGCACCTTGTACTGATAGTGCTCGGAGCCTACCAGGAAGCGCCTGTGGGCAGGATGCACTGTGACATGGAAATAAGCATCTTGTAAACCGAGGGATGCAAACCAGTCTTCTTGCTCGAGCGCCGGTATGATGGTTGTGAGGGTCACCATCTTGAATTGCTGCTTCCGCACATATTGATTGAGACCGCGGAGGTCTAGTCTGGGCCTCCAACCGCCAGACTTTTTCTGTGTCAGAAAATAGCGGGAGTAATACCCTGTCCTCTGAAAGGACTGCGGCACCCTCTCTATTGCTCCGATATTGAGGAGGTGATCTACCTCTTGCTTGAGGAGGAGCTCATGAGATAGGTCCCGAAAAGGGACAGGAGGGGAGGGGTGGTTGGAGGATGGGATGTGACGGGGATTACGTAGCCCGTTGTTATGAGCTGCATGACCCATCTGTCCATTGTTACTGCAGCCCAATGATGTTGAAAGGGCTGCAAGCAGGGGTGGAAAAGTGCAGTGCTGGCAGCCGAGGCAGACAGCATTGGAATGGTTTGCAATCCCTCGATCAACACGTCAAACTTGCTGTTTGGATTGTGGCTGAGTTGTAGGTCTAGTGGCCTGGGGGTGTCGTTTTTGAGGACGCTGCTTAGGGCGTTGTTGGTCATATTGCCATGGCTGTGCATAAGGGAACGGTCTCTGTCTCTGATAGGTGTATACTTTTTGTGTCGGTATGGCACTGTATACATTTCTAAGATTCTTAGGGTGGTACACGAATCCTTGCCAGAATGAAGCAACTGGTCTGTTTTGTCTGCAAAGAGACCTTGTGTGTCGAATGGTAGGTCTTCAACCTTCAACTGAAGTTCCCTCGGAACCGCTGCCATGTGGAGCCACGAGGCCCTACACTTTACTACAGATGTCGCTGTCGTTCTTGCTGCCGCATCTGCTGTGTCAAGGGCTATGTTGAGTGCTGAACGAGAAGTGGTATAGCCCTCTTGAATAATAGCCTTGAGACGCTGTCGTTTTGTGTCAGGCAGGTGTTCGAGCAGTTGGACTAACTTTGCGTAATTGTCGAAGTTATGATTGGCTAACAGCGCTGAGTAGTTGGCCATTTGGAGTGTGGACATGACTGAGGAGTACACATTCCTTCCAAAAAGGTCTAGGCACTTATTATCTTTATCCCCAGCAGTCGCTTTGTACTTAGAGGCTTTAGCCCATTGTTGTGCCGCGTCGACAACCAGCGAATTAGGTTGGGGAAGGTTAAATAAGAATTCCATCCCAGTGGCCAGGATGAAATATTTTTTGTCAGCCTTCTTATTTGTCAGTGGGGCCATGGCAGGGGTCTGCCATACGCCGTTGGCGATTTCAAATATGGCCTCGTCCAGAGGAAGAGCGACTTTAGATGAATGGGAGGAAGGATGTAAATTTCTCAACAGACGGTGTTGTTTTTGTTGAACCTCTGTTAGCTTTACATTCTGTGTATCGGCTACCTGGCGGAAGAGGTCTTGGAATTCTTTGAGGTCATCGGATGGTGAAGTATCTCCGATAAGGATGGCATCATCCGGTGAAGAGGAAGCTACATCCATGGGGGAGGCTTGTTGTGATGCCTCTAATTCTGAAGTCTGTGGTATCTCCACGGTGGGCTGTTCTGCTGGTGGCTGGTCATCGGATGGAGTTGGTGGTCTGAGTAGTGCCGGAGTGGAAGATCTGCTCCTGCTGTGAGTGGCCACTGATGGAGCTGGTGACGGTGAAGAGCGGATAGAGCGGGAATAACTGGCTTGGTGGCCATGGTGTGAACGCCAACGATCGTCATAGCTAGGATGGTATCTGTGCCTGTAGTCATCCCCGTATCTCGAACTCCTCGAGTAAGAGGGAGACCTTGGAGATCTGGATCTGCGGTGAGAGCAGCAAGGAGTTGGTGACCAGTAATAACGGTGGTAGTAGCGTCTTGCTGGAGGGGAGACACTACGCCGAGGTCATCTTGAGTCATGTCTGGTCGAAGGTGGAGAAGGAGGTTTGGGGGATAAAGTCCCCGGTTCTGGGCTTAGTGATCCCCGCCCGCGCGTGGATGAAGGAGAACATTGCATCAAAGGCGTAGGTGGAGTTGTGCCAGATGTTGAAATCCTCCAGGAGTATGGTGGTGTCACAGAAAGGCGAATTGGTGTTGGTGGCTCCAGTGCCACATGCGTTGGTGCCGACTGTGTCCGTGACCGTGATATCGGCGCCGACGCTGATGTTTGATGAGATGGCGCAGCACATTCCGGTGCCGAGGTTATCGGTGCTGGAGAGAGAGGTGCCTGTTGTATCGATGGCATCTCCGCTGCCGGCGTCAGTGCCGGGAGGCTGGGCACCGGAGGAGTGAGTGCCACATGTGCTGGAGTCGGTGCCGGGAGGTTGGACACCGGAGGAGAAGGCGCCGACCTCGCCAGCGTCAGTGCTGGGGGCAGTACTGGCTTCGGTGCCGACTTGGCTCTTGGTGCCGTATGCACCGCTGATCTTGGTGCCGATGTACTTCGCATCGGCTTCTCTTTATGCGGCTTTCGGGTTGCCGCTGTTCCAGAAGTGCCTGGTTTATCTACCGTGCTCATCCTCAGCGCTGGCAAGGAGCGAGACGGGGAACGACTCCTTCTGGAGCTCGTTGCCACGGGGGAGGGCCAACGAGCTATGGCTGGGAGAGATGGCGGTTGAGCTGTGGTTTCCACCTGCAGATGAAGTGCCTTGCCAAATAGAAGCATTTTAAGCCGCATCTCCTGGTCGCACCGTGCCCTTGCTGTCAACTTAGAGCAATGCTGGCACTTTTGGGGGATGTGTCCCTCCCCAAGGCACTTTATACATGAAGTGTGCCCGTTGGACACAGGCATTGAGTCCCAGCACGTTAGGCATTTTTTGAAGCCTGGTGAGCCAGGCATGGTGAAGGAACTTTTTTTTTTTTTTTTTAAGATGATAACTGACTGAACTAACTCTTACTACTGTAAGAACTATAGAAACTGGCTAATTAACTAACTAATAAACTAACTATGTACAATACTCTCCTCTCTCAGTCCGGACAGGATTAACGTGAGAGGGAGCTGTTTCTCCGTCTGCGCCCAAAGACGGTCAGGAAGAACTGGCGGGAGCTGGACTGTGCAACCAGAAATGGCGCGAAAAGCTGCAAGATGGCCGCTGTGCATGTGCGGTCCGGTGAACAACAGCTGAAACATCTCCGAACTGCAGCACCAGGACAAGCCCGACACCCACAGTGGAGCATCCACGGGGACACTACCCGAAGAAGAACTTTATTTCTTCAGATGCTACCAATATGATCCCATTGCTTATTGCATAGATTACTTACATATTATTGTTTTCTGAAAGTAGGATGTGTGTACATTTGTACCTTTGGATAATTCGCAATGACTTCTGATGTCTTGCAACAGAAATACAGAACATCCCAAATTTAAACGATTCTACAAACCGTTTCCTTTGAGGTAGCAGCCATATATCTGAGTGGTACAAAGTAAAATTATAGGCTCCATAAAAGGCCTGGAACAAAAACTATCATAAATGTAAAAGGAAAATATAATTTAATGACATATTTTGGTATTTTCATGCTCTATTTATAATTGTGAAACATTTTATATGGCAGAAAATATCTATATACATGGTCTTACGTTCTGAAACCTCTCCTTCTTCATTCTGTAGCTGGACATGAAGGGTGATAGCAGACCCTTGAGTTACATCAATAACTTCTGGGCCCAAAATTACTATCTTCTTTGCTTGAGCTGCAACATGAAACATATCTGAATTCTTCTCTTATTAGCAAAGAAAATGCTCCCCCTCCTCCAAAGAAAGCGAAGTTACTCACCTTGGTACAGTAACTGTCATTCTTCGAGATGTGTCCACCCGTGGGTGCTCTACTGTAGGTCCTGGGCTTGCCACAGGATGGAGATGTTCAAAGCTGTACCCAACCGGACTGCGCATGTGCGGCAGGGTGTCTCGCGGCATTCGCTATCTCCCGCCTGCGCGATCCGGTCCCAACCAGTTCCTCTGACCCACCTCAGGATCTGCAATAAAGAGAAACAGACTCCGAAGTGGGGAGGTGGGTGGGAAGTGGAGCACCCACGGGGACACACATCTCAAAGAAAGACAGTTACTGCACCAAGGTGAGTAACTTCGCTTTCTTCTTCGAGTGATGTCCCCGTGGGTGCTCCACTGTAGGTGACTGAGTAGCAGTACCCACCCATGGAAAGGAAGGTGGGGATCGGAGGCTACTTATTTATTAATGGAACAAAGGACAGCAGATGCCACGGAGGTATCCGGGAGCCATCTGCGTTGAATGGTGTAATGTTTGACAAACGTGTCATGGGAAGCCCAAGTGGCTGCCCTACAAATATCAGAAAGAGGGACACACTTTAAAAAAAGCCATGGAGGTAGCTACTGCCCTTGTAGAGTGAGCTCTAGGATGTTGTGGGAGTGGCACGTTTTGTGCAGCATAGCATTGGGTGATGCAGGAAACAATAATGTTGGAAATACACTGTGAAGACAGGGGCTCCCCTTTTGAGTGTTCAGCAAGGGAGATTATTAATCTATCCATCTTCCTAAGGGTCTTAGTGCGTTCTATGTAAAAGGCTAGGGCCCTACGGACATCAAATGTGTGCAAGAGTGTCTCATGTGGCGATGCATGAGGTTTCAGGAAAAAAACAGGTAGCACCACTGGTTCATTAAGGTGGAATTCTGAGGACACCTTAGGGATGAATGCCAGGTGATGTCGGAGGATCACACTGTCTCTGTTGAAAATGGTATACAGAGGTACTGCCATCAGAGCTGAAATCTCACTCGCTCATCGTGTGGAAGTGATGGCTATGAGGAAGACCAACTTCATTGTAAGAGTCTGGAGAAGAATCGTAGCTAGGGGCTCAAAGGGCGGTGCTGTAAGAGCCCAAAGGACCAAGTCTAGACTCCACAAGGGAGGGGGAGCCCATGTGGGCGGATCTATGTTCATTAGGCCCTTAAGAAATCTCTTAGTGAGAGGATGGGCAAACACCGATGCACCATCAATCGGGTGTCGAAAGGCTGTGAGTGCCGCGAGATGAACTCTAAGAGATGCCAAGGTTAGTCCACTCTGTTTTAGGTGTATTATATAGTCCAGGATGACATGGATGGGGGCTGCGTGAGGATCCATACGTCGCTGAGAACACCAAGAAGTAAATCATGTCCACTTTGCAAGGTAAGTAGATCGCATGTTGTGCTTTCTGCTGTGAATGAGCATGTTCTTTACTTGGTCAGAGCAAAGGGTCTCAGATTCATTTAGCCAACTAGGTACCATGCTGCAAGGTGTAACTGTGGGTGCAGGAGAGAGCCCCGCTCCTGAGTGAGAAGGTTCGGGATTCATGGGAGATGGTACGGAGGGTATCGCACTAGTCGGAGGATGAGTGGATACCAATGTTGGTGTGCCCACACGGGGGCTATTAATATCACAGTAGCTTTATCCATTTTGATCTTTTGGAGGACTTAGGAGATAAGAGGCGTAGGTGGAAAAGCGTACATGAGGGGACCCCCCCAGTTGTTTAAGAAGGCATCCCCCAGAGAATTGGGGCCGAGACCGGCTCTGGAGCAATAACGGTGACACTTTTTGTTGGTATTCATGGCGAATAAGTCCACTTGAGGGGTGCCCCATCACCGAAATATGGAATGAAGGACTCCCTGGTGAATTTCCCATTCGTGGTCTGTTGCGAAATTCCTGCTGAGGGAGTCCGCTATTGTGTTGGAGATGCCAGGTAAGTAGGATGCCACAAGGGCTTTGCCACTGGCAATGCACCGATTCCATAATCGGGTTGACTCCGCGCAGAGCGATTGGGATCGCGCACCGCCTTGATGATTTATGTAGTACATGGTCGCTATGCTGTCTGTGAAGATAGCGACCGTAGAATTGCGGAGGTGTCCGTGAAAATGTCTGCAGGCGTTGGCAACCGCTCTGAGCTCTAGGAGATTTATGTGTAGCAGAGACTCCTGCAGAGACCAGTGGCCTTGAATGGAAAGATTGCCCATATAGCCCCCCCCACCCCCATCTGATAAGAAACGCATCTGTAGTTATGTGGTATCGAGGTGGGGGCTGTCGAAAGGGGGTACCGGAGAGCAAGCTGTCGTCCCTGGTCCACCAATGGAGGGAAGCTTTGACTGTTTCGGGAATAGTCACTGTTCTGTGCACGTTGTGCCTTATCGGATTGTAGACCTTTAGGAGCCAATGCTGTAGTGGTCGGAAGTGTAATCTGGCATGGGGTACAACGTATGTAGTTGAGGCCATATGGCTCATCAGCTTGAGCACTGTTATAACCTGGACGGATCGTCTGTAGAGGAGCTCGTCCAGCAGTGCTTGTATTGCCTGAAATCTGTCGGTAGGCAGGTAAGCTCTTGCTGAAATGGAGTCCAGACGAGCCCCTATGAATTCTATATTTTGGGTTGGTCGAAGAATGGATTTGTCGTTGTTGATAAGGAAGCCTAAGAGAAGGAAGGTTTTGATTGTAACTCGCAGCATTTCTGATGCTTCCGTCGATGAGCCTGCTTTGAGGAGGCAATCATCTAGGTAAGGGTATATTATCATCACCCCTTTGCGTCAAAGATGCGCAGCGACAACTGCTAATGTCTTTGTGAAGACCCTGGTTGCGGAAGCAAGGCCGAAGGGCAAGACTCGGTACTGAAAGTGGTCTGTACCGACTGTGAATCGTAGAACTCTCCTGTGGGCGGGATGAATTGTTACATGAAAATAAGCGTCTTTGAGGTTGAGAGCAGCAAACCAATCGCTCCACTCCAATGTAGGAAGAATGGAGGCCAAGGTCACCATCTTGAAGCGCTGTTTGCGGAGGTGTTTGTTTAGCTGTCGGAGGTCCAATATAGGTCTCCATCCACTGGTTTTCTTTTGAACTAGAAAGTAGCAGGAGTAGAATCTTCTCCCTTGGAATTGAGGAGGAACCTTTTCTATGGCACTGATATGAAGCAGGTGAGTAATTTCGGTATGTAATAAGTCCTCGTGAGATGGGTCCCTGAAAAGGAATGGGGATAATGGATTTGTGGGAGGGAGAGATAAGAATGGGATGGCGTACCCTGACCGAATTATTTCGAGAACCCATCTGTGGGTGGTAATGTTGAGCCACTGATGGTAGAAAGGCCTCAGCTGGTGGTGAAACATATGGAGGTCTGATGGGGTTGCCTGCCTGCTCTCGACCAACACGTCAAACGTGCTGCTTGTTGCTCGATTGAGTTTGCGCACGGTTGGCTGGATTCCTATGTCTCAGAGGTCTCTGACATTGGGGGTGGCGTGGTTGATCGAATAGTTGTGGATGATGCTGCCACTGCTGTCTGGTGTGAAAATAATCATAACGTCTTGGAAACGGAGTATAACGTCTTCTCCTGAACGGCGGGGTGTACATTCCTAGTGATCTAAGTGTAGTTCTAGAGTCCTTACCGGACTGTAATACAGAATCTGTCTGCTCACCGAATAATTTGTCTTTATCAAAGGCTAAGTCCTCTACTTTTGCTTGTAATTCTCTAGGAACTGCAGCTGACTGTAGGAAAGAGGCCCTTCGGTGACATCCATCGCTATTTGTAGGCTTGCTCGCATGGATGTGTAACCTTCCTGGACGATGGATTTGAGAAGTGGCCTTTTGGACTCCGGCAACGCTTCCATTAATGGAGTCAATTTAGCATAATTGTCGAAATTATGGTTGGATAGGTGAGCAAGGTAATTCGCTATTCTTAGTAGTAGAGTGGAGGAAGTGTATACCTTTCTACCAAATAAATCCAGTCTTTTCACCTCTTTGTCAGATGGATTAGTTTTAAATTGAGGCGCCTTTGCCCTCTGATGGGCCGCATCAACTACAAGGGAGTTGGGTTGTGGGTGAGAAAACAAGAACTCTGAGCCCTTAGGGGGGGACAAAGTACTTTTTATCAGCATGCTTGTTGGTTGGGAGGGCCGAAACAGGTGTCTGCCACAACTCATTGGCCACCTCTAATATCGCCTCATCCAGAGGTATAGCTAGTTTGGCGTTCTGGGTTGTTTGTAAATTTTTTAACAGGCGATGCTGTTTCTCTTTAATCTCTTATAATTGTATTTGCTGTGAAGCCACAACTCTTTTAAAAAGGTCTTGAAACTGCCTCACATCATCTTGTGGAGAAACATCACCAGGTATAACTGCCTCATCTGGTGAGGAGGACTGATTCATTGGGGATGCCTCCGGTGGCTGTGCATCCGCCGTATTTGGTTGCATCTCACCCTGCTCAGATGGGGGAGGGTAGGTGGGAGCTGGATCTTGTTCAGAGAATGCGGGAGCCGAGAGTGGAGAATGCCTGGAGGATGAATATCCCGTCGTGGATCTCGGTGGGGATGTGGGCGAATAATGTGAGCGGTGGTAACAAGGTGAGCAGTCCCTACGATGGCGATAATAGTCATAGCGGTCTCTATGATGGCATGAGGACCGAGATGGAGAACGCCTATATGGGTGGTAGCTGGTATAATCATGCGTGGAGTAAAATCTCCGAGAGTGAAGTGATGGAGACGGAGAATAAGATCGTCTAGGAAGAGGTGATGGAGAAGCAGAGAAACAACGAGAGTCTCTTGTGGCAGCCCTTGGAGGCATTAAGAGTGGTGACGGTAGTCTATCCGGTGACGCATATCTCCAGGAAAGCCATGAAGATCTTCTGCTCGCTGGTGATGGTGGAGAGGGCAATGGAGCCGGCGAGAATGTCAAAAGCGGCGATGGATTACGGAGATGATGAGTCTTCGCTCGTGCTTAGCCAGCACGGATGTTTGCGGTGTTGTGGGTACTGGGCATGCTGAAGCCGGTCCCATGTGTTTCGGCACCGAGAGGGGGCCGCGTGGTAATGAGGCTGAGGCGGTGCATCTCGTCTCCACTCCGCATCACGGCCGCGTGCTGATGGTGCTGGTTGGTGCCACGGAGGAGTTAGCGGCTCACGGTTCTGCACTGTAGACGGTGCCATGTGGTCTCGCTCTGGGGCAGGTTCCACCAGGTGCCGGCATCCGGCTTGTTTGTGCCCATGCCCGAGTCACTGCAGAGTCCAGTTCCGGTGCTGGAGGGGCTCTGGTCAGGGCCGATTGTGTTTGCGGTTCCACCGCGGATGGCTGCAGTGCCGAAATTGTCGGTGCCGCTATTGTGAAAGCAGCAGCTAAGTGACCCGATGTTCCAGGCAACTCTGCCCTTTTGGAAACCTTAACAGAAGGCCAAGCAGTGCTAGAGGAGGCGGCTGACTTCGCTCCTGAAGTAGGCTTGCCCTGAGATGATAAGGGCAGCGATCTGGCCGGGGATGGCTTGGATTTCTTTGGGGGTGCCCGAGTTGGGGAGGAGGCACTCCTCTTTTGCGGCTGTTGATTTGTGCTCAGCAGCGAGGGTGATCCCTGGGGCTGAAGGGCTTTATCAAATAAAATCATCCTCAGCCGCATTTCCCGGTCGCGGTGAACCCTGGCCGTTAGCTTAGAGCAGTGCACGCATTTCTGCGGCACATGGCTCTCACCCAGGCAACAGATACATGACTCATGGACGTCGGAGGCCGGCATGGCATTGGGAACATTTTTTTAATCCAGGGGATCCAGGCATCTCAGGAGAGACTGAAAGACTTCTGTTATTTTCTTTTTTTAAAACTATATACAAGAACGGTAATGGGGGGAGAACAGAAACTTAGCTTTAGAGAGTTCAAACAAGATATATGAAGAAATTTCCTTTTTTTTTTTTTTTTTTTTTAAAGGCGAAGAAGAAGAAGAAGAAGAGTAATGGGAACAGGTATTAACTAAAGGTAAGTTGAAGAATTAACAGTTTTGTCTCACAAACAGTGGATAACGAGGAGAGAAGGTCTGCTCCATCTGCAGCCTGAGGCGGCTGAAGAGGAACTGGTTGGGACCGGATCGCGCAGCGCGGGAGACTGCAAATGCCGCAAGACGCCCTGCCACACATGCACGGGCCGGTCGAGTACAGCTTTGAACATCTCTGTCCTGCAGCACCGGGGCAATCCCAGCACCTACAATGGAGCACCCACGGGGACATCACTCAAAGAAGAACCATTTCCGGACAGCAGTGGCCAACCTGTGGCTCACGAGCCACATGCCGCTTGCAAAAAAAAAAAAAATTAAAAAAAAAAAAATTGCGGCTCCTGACGGAACCGGGATGGAACCCGGAACTGCTCAGGTCAGCTGCTCTCATGGCTGGGCCACTGTGAGCTGCATGCGTGCTCACAGTCCGCACCATTCCGCTCACGGTCCCCAGCGCAGTGTCATATCCTGCACGTGCAGGTCGGGTCGCACCCAGTGTCCCAGCCTGCACGTGCTAGCAGCTAGCTGCTGAGCACAGGCAGCGGCAGTGGCGAGGGCCTCAGGTGCGGCGGTGGCGCCAGCGGTGGCTCCAGGACCTGGGCATAAGGTTAGTGGGGGAGGGGAATTGGGTTAGAGCCAGGGGGAGATGCCTGGCTCTGGAGAAGAGAGGGGGAAGGGAGAAGAGGGGGATCGGGAGTGGGGGGTGTGCATGGCATCCCGGATGTGCGTGGTGGTAGCAGCAGCTCTGGCTTCGGGACCCGAGCATAAGGTTGCGGGTGAGGGGGATTGGGTTAGAGCGGGGAGGGGAGGTGTCTGGCTCTGGGGAAGGAGAGGGGGATTGGGTTGGGAAGATGCGCATGGCATGCTGGCTGCTCAGCGCATGCACCCCAGCACCTGGAGGGAGACGCGTGGCTGTAGTGGTGGCGGCCGCTCTGGGACCCGAGAATTAGGTTAGAGCGAGGAGGAAGGGGATTGGGTTAGAGCGGGGGAGGGAGGGGAGGTGCCTGGTTCTAGTCTGGGGAAGGGGAGGAGCGAGAGATTGGGTTGGGGGGGGGGTGCGCATGGCATCCCAGCCAGCATGTCTCAAGGCCAGCCGCTCAGCGCACGCGCCCCAACGCCTGGAAGGAGACGCGCATGGCTGTAGCAGCGGCGGCTCCACCTACGGGACCTAAGAAGTAGGTTGGGGGGGGGGGATTGGGTTAGGGGGGGTGTGTGCCTGGCTCTGGGGAAGGGGAGGGGGATTGGGTTAGAGTGGGGGGTGCCTGGGGGAGGGGAGGGGAAGAGCAGCCAGCGCGCTTCCTGAGACCAACAAGTCTCCAATTGGGGCCAAGCCCCCATCTGGCTGCAGCATCATAACAGTCCTGCACCCCCCCAAACACCAAACCTGAGCCTATCATACACTGGAACCCCCTGTCCTGAGCCTCTCTCATCCCCAAACTCCTGCACCCCCACATTCCCAGTCTTCTGCCACTACACTCCTGCACCATCCACACACTGCAAATCTGTGTCCTGAGCCCATCATACTCCCAGTCTCCCTGCCCTGAGCCCCTCATGCACTCCAGCCCAAATTCTTGCACCCTCTCAGCCACAAGCCTGAGGCTTGGTCAGCACTCCAACCCTCCACTTGACCCCAACACTCTCCAGCCTGGAGCCCCCTTCCCGAGCCAGCACCCTCTTCTCTACTTCCTCCTGCACCCAAATTCCCTCCCAGAGCTTGCACCACCTCTCACCCCTTCCCAGTGCTTTTTTTGTAATGGTATGCCCTGGGACGGTGTACCGGCATCCCAGGCGTGGGTTTTTTTTTTTTGGCTCAACAACTCCCCCCGCCCCGGTATGTAGCTCTTCACACTCTATCCACCGCTATTTTGGCTCTTTGTCTCTAACAGGTTGGCCACCCCTGCTCTAGGAGCATCCTTTATGATTGTATCTCCCAACCATATTGATGAATTGCTGGTAGTAGACCTCAGGCATCAATAGCTTACAAGTGCTTATACATCTTCTCATTGGTGGTTGGTAAAAGATCAGTCATGCCCTTTAGTGGACATAGGTCAAACAAAATGTGCAGAAATAGGGGTGGAGAGTGTCTTAGGTCCTAATATAACTCCTACTGAAGTCAATGGGAGTCTCTCTCCACTTGTTTTCATAGGAGGTAGATGAGATTTGTGGTGATTAAGAGGGATACCTAGATTCCCAACAGCCCCAACTTCAGGTCCCAAGGTGGTTAATTTAGCCCTTCATCCTTCAGAAATAGTTCCATTAAATGTACTGTGTGATATAATTTCAATTAGAACTTTGAAATTAAATGGTTTTATCCTTGTGACCCAAGTCAAAATTTATCTTCCCCACCTTCACTGAAGTATGCTTTATACTATTAAGTGCCCCCTTCCATCACAGAGATGTATCATTTTGGTAATGCAGTTTGTTTACCATTTGGAGAGAACTTTAGGATTACGTGTAAAGTACAATTAAAAAGCAGTGTGATTTTTGCACTAGTGAAAAAATATGTCAGTCGATCAGATATCAATCTGAAAACTGGAATGACAGTTGTCTAGGCTTGGTTTTGTTTACAATGCTTGTTATTTTGCCATTCTTAGGCAAAATAAGTCAAAATAAAACATAGATCTCAACATGAAACTGCTGATCTGGAATTCATACGCAAATTTGACAGTCAGAAGGAGTGGCTCTCTCATTACAATAAGTAATTTCCCCTTCAGGTTTTCCCCTTCGGGTACACTTAGGCTATGTCTAGACTACGGGGTTTTTCTGGGATGTGTCCAGGGAACAAGTCTGCTCTACTGCTTTTTTTTGTGGATGAGCAAACGCGCTCTTTTGGAAGCCCTGTCTTCCTCCTTCCATGAGGAAGAAGGTCTCTTCTGAAAGAGGAAGATTTTCCAAAATTTGGCCCAGTGTAAACAGGCCAAATTTCAGAAAAGCCTTTTCTGAAAAAAAACTACCAGAAAAAAGTATGCAAATTGCGGAGTGCATGTTGCGTACCTTTTTCTGATAGATCAGTGTAATTTAGACATAGCCTCACTTTCTCATCACTGTTGGAGGGGAGCCACATCCACGCTGATTTAATTAGCACTGATGGTACACTCCCATCTCTGTATCCTGGCCTTTCTTTCACTTCAAGCCTCTGAGGAAGTGAGCTGTATCTCACGAAAGTTTATGTCCTAATAAATTTGTTATTCTTTAAGGTGCCACCGGACTCCTCATTGTTTTGGCTGAAACAGACTATCATGGCTACCTCTCTGAATGCTTGTCAGGAGACTGTATTATAGGGGACAACCCTCTACCAGGAGGAGAATAAGCTAGTTGACCTTTATTGCTCTTTTGTACCTCTGATTTTTAGGACTGGATTAACCTTGTCTCAGTTTCAGATTCCTGGAAAAGTGAATGATATTAATAGGCATTTCACAGAGTGAGGGAATTAAATCAATCCTTTTCCAGCTTACATGCATTCAGGATTACCCTGGCTAGAGGTATTAAAATATATAGCTATGTCATGTGAAAGGGCCATATACACTATTTTTTCCTATCTATCCACACAACTAAAAATCTCATCCAAGCTTTTATCATATCAGGTCTTGATTGCGGCAACTTCCTGCCCCTGACAAATGCAAACTTGCCCTGCTCAGATACATTCAGAATGGCGCTGCAAAGATCACTTTCCTACCCTGTTGTGTTGGCTGTCTTACCTCTTTCCACCCTTCCACTGGCTCTCCCATCTCTATGGCATCGAACATAAGCTACTCTTCTTCGTTTTCAGTGCACCCTGCATATCATCTCTTATTCACTACCACAAGGTCAACTCCTGCCTCTGACTGACACAATATCAGTCTCTATCATTCACTTGTTAAATTTTCTAACAAGCACCTTACTGCCTTTTCCCATGCTCCTTTCATGCCTGGGAGGCACCTCCCAGAAACACCTGAAATTCATTATCCTCCTTCAAAAAACTCTCCTTTTCCATAACGCCTACCAAAAAAACAAACAAACCCAAACCTTGAGAACATTAGGGTGTTGGTGTGCTGAGACAATCATGCTGACTGATAATGCCTCCTATTTTTCTTATATGCCTCGTTCTGTCGATTGTTATTTATGTGTTGTCTCTTATCTCATACTTAGATAGTAATAGAGAGGTAGCCGTGTTAGTCTGATGTTGCTAAAACAAAAGGAAAAACTATGTAGCACTTTAAAGACTAACAAGATGGTTTAATAGGTGATGAGCTTTCGTGGGCAAAGCTCATCACCTATTAAACCACTTTGTTAGTCTTTAAAGTGCTACGTAGTTTTTCCTTTTACTTAGACAGTAAAATATGCATGTGTTTGTATGATGCCTAGGACAACGGGATCTGGTTCATGACTAGATCTCCTAGCTATACAAACAATAATAAATAATAATAATAATTCTACAAATCATAGTACCCACTTATTCTCTTCTACAACCCATTTCAGATTTCCTTCATGCTGCTCCTAACACACATAGAACAACCTCCCCAAACAGCTCCAATAGGCCACTAAATTGTCCTCTTCTAGTCTTTCTTAAAATGTACTTCTTGTATATTTCTAGCTAACACCAGAAGGGTTGAGGAGCAAACATGTATAAATTATGTGTATCTCTGAAACTGCTGAGAAGTCAAAGCTGCCATAACTATGCCACACACAAGAGATTATTTCCTTTACCCTAGATTTCTCCCCTTTCCATCAAATGAGTTATGAAGGCAATACTGAAACTCCTTCTAGAAGTCTGACACCATGAGCCATGTGCATTTTCTGTGCCAGATCCAGTCCTCAGGTACAAGAGGAGGCTGGCTTGACTCAGGGCCCTTGAAAGAGGAAAATGGAAAAATTATAGGGGTCTTCTCTTCCCAAACAGATAGTCTAATTTCATCTTCCATCCAGCTTTAGCTGTCTATTAGGTTTTCAGCAAATAAAACCTTTCCATATTGCAACTACTATTTCCAGTATGAAAACCATGATACATTATGTTCTAAAAGCTACCAGAATTTATTGGAAACATAGTACACTAGAAGATTTACCCAGCATTGCTTGGGTCCTTAACTCAAATAAGTTTTGTTTTTCTTCATTTAAACCATTGCTCATGGGTGGGGTTGGGAATGATCCTGGATGCAGACTGCCCCAGGGAGAGAGGACAACTACAGCCCTCTCTCAACGCAGCAGCTTGGGGCCAGGTGAGAAGTGCCTGTTCATGGTTGCTGCAGCTACAGCAGGTACATCCGAGGCAGGGATACATGTCCCTCAGCTGGGGGACAGACAGACAGACACGCAAACAGACAAATTGTCTGAAATATCTAGTAGATAGCTGTGCCTTTCTCCACCCTTGTCCCCTGCTGGCCCTATGGAGTTAACTGTCCCAGTCCCCATCTCTGGCCCCTTGCTGCCCCCTGTGGTCACTCTGCAGCATAACTGTCCCACCTCTCAGACCTCTTCTTTTCCATTTTATGAGAAACAATCAAATTCCAAGAACATACCATTGTCCTGGCAAAACCAACCCCTGACCTTGCTTTATGATAAGAGGAAGCTGCATACCAAATTTGGTAGTCCTGGCTCTTACTGTTTAGGAGGAGTTCTTGAACAAACAGACTCACAGACGGACGTATGGACTACAGACAGAGTGGCACATTTCTAAAACATGAAGTAAGATGATCTTTGAATTAATTTTTATCTAGGGTGGTTTGTGAAACAGTACAAAAAGCAACTAGGAATATGCTGAAGAATGAAGTGTGGAAGAGATGAATTTCAATTTGCGACCTCTGCTTTCTAAGCAGGACAATTTAATACTTGTTTTTTAAAGTTAATCTATTATTAATTTTGTGAATAAGGTAATAAATAGCCTTTAACTCCAAAAATGTATGCATGATTTGCTTTAAAATGAAAAGAGCACATTAGTCTTAAAAAAAAAAAAAAAAAGAATTCCAAAGCTACATTTTATACCATTGTGGTTCTACATTTAGTTCGAATTAATAGCTTCCCCCCCACGAATGTGCCACTCAAATAGCTACCGCTTTTACTCTTATGAACTACATGTTCCAGGCAAACTGACTGCACAGAAGAGGCTATCACTATAGCCAGATCATATTAATCAACAGAGAGACAGCCAAAGCATTATGTTGAGGTCTTGTTAATAACTGGATAGCATAATGAATGAACGTACCAGCAGGGAAGCCATTGATCCACAGTCCATCATAGATGACACCAGAACAATGAGTTATAATGCCCTGTCCATTGAATACATCATTTCTCCACTGTCCCTTGAAATAGAAACACATTGATTTCAAATTTGCAACACAGACTAATTTATACTGAAGGGATTATTCCAGAGGGTTCTCAATAGCAGGGTGGGTGGCCCTCAAGGTTCTTTATAAATACCCTTCCAACAGTTATGTGAACATGTTGAATGGGGGACCACACAACGGTCAAGGATTACGTGGCACTCCACAGCACACCCTCTAAGGAAAAAGGAGAATCAAGTATTTCTTGCTGAAGGTTTGTTACTGTGGGGCGTTATTATGAGAGGTGCTTCTGTGAAGATATTACATTGCACTTAAATTCAGAGAATGAGTTACCACTTGTCACATGCAGAATGATACACCATTTCCTACACAAGTCTTATAGACATTGCCGTGTTGGTCTGTAACTTTAAAAACGAAGAGCAGTGCTATGGCACCGTAGAGACTAACAAAAATATTAAGGCATGAAGCTTTCGTGGGTAAAACCCACTTCATCAGATGAGCTGGAGTGGAAATTACAGAATCCAGGGTCTATATAACAGCAAAAGCAGTTACCTGTCACTTGTAGAACCAGTGTTAATGAAGCTAATTAAGTTAGGCAGGATGTGTCCCATTCATAGCATTAACTCAGCCTGACTTAATTAGCTTCATTAACACTGGTCCTACAATTAACTGTAACTGCTTTTGCTGTTATTTAGACCCTGGATTCTGTAATTTCCACTCCAGCGCATCTGATGAAGTGGGTTTTACCCACAGAAGCCCATGACCTAATATTTTTGTTAGTCTCTAAGGTGCCACGGGACTGCTCATTATTTCCTATACAGGCTGTGAAGAGTGGCTTATTAGGAAAAATTCAGTCCCAAAGATTTCAATGACTTACACCATTGCTGAATTTGGCCCAAGTTATATAATATTATACACACAAAGAAAACTCTGTTTTCAAAATCAAATACTTAAAAGTTAGGGAATGCCAGAACTGAGTTGCGGCCCTGGGGTTCATTTAACTGCAAGATCAGATTATTTTTCCATGGGACCTCTGCCTCTTTCAGCAACTGGAACCTTAAGATCCCCAGTATTAAGCTATCACCTTCTGTTTGGATCAGTACTAGAGGGGTATGAGAGACAACCTTTTCCAGTGGGATTCACAGCTGTTTGCAACAGAGGAATAGTGAGACAGTCTGTCATAGGCAGCGGAGCAGTAACTCACATTTGCAACACAACAAAGATGACCAAAAGTTCAAGTGTGGGAAGTGAAGTGATACTTCTATAATATTTGCCAATAGCTATATGTAGTGTTAAAAATATGTAGTGTTTCAGACTCTCTCGGTCTATGGCACTAACTCCTTAAGCTTCACAGGGTGTGAGGAGCTGCAGAATAAAAACCTTTTAAAGTCTCACATGCTCTCACTTCTGCTATGCTGATCCACTGCAAATTAAAATTTATTTTATGACAGGTTGTTCAATTTGTGGCTCTGCAAAAAACAAAGTGCTACAATAACTCAAAATTTATCTAAGCCACCTTAATATTCCAAATGGACTTAAAGGTACGAATTCTACAACTCTCTTTTCACCTTTAGCAACTAGTATCCAAATCAGAGAACACGAGCGAGCGAGCACAGACAGTTAAAAACAGTTTTGCAGATACGTTTCTGTAGCAACTCACTTTAATTTTTCTATCATTATTTCCACGGAAATAATTTCAAAACAATTTGCTTCAGAATACAATTTTTACAAAACATGGAGTGAAAGGCTCCTGATGGTCCAGAGAGCAGGCTCTTCTATTGCCCCACCCTATTAGCAGGCGTTGAAACCCTGTAGGACAATGCCAGTTTATTTTTATTGATTCATTGAGGGCAGGTGCAACTCATTAACTCTATTTGGACAGAGAGGTGGGAGTAGCTCTTCGAGCAAAGATCTTGGTTTTAGGACAAAGGCCTTTCAGTGGAGAAACTACAGGGATAGTTATTCTTGGAGAGAAAGCTTAAGTTTATTTATTGGTTAATATTAGCTGAGTTGCCAACAACTATAGATGTCAGGAAGGGAGTACCTTTGGATGAAATATGATCTATGTATATAAATAGTATGTATGTTCTGTATAGAACAAGCTATACCTGCTTACTATATACAAACATAGTGGTTATTAGAGCTGTAATTTTGGACCTGATTCTAATTCCTTACTCACACTGAGTAACATCTTATTTCACAAATAGTCCCATTAATTTCAGTGGGACTATTTATGTAGTAAAGTACTATAGAATATGAGTTAAAATGTAATCTTTTGCTCTTGTATAATCAGTGCCTCTCTTCCTATGGTTAAAACAAGTAGTTCAAAGAAAAGATGTAGAACTCATTTTGAAAATACTGAATACATCAAGTCCCCCAAATATGTCTTTGCATGATAACACTTGAAATGGTGCTCATATGTCTAAACTTTCACTAATAAGTAGTATGAAAGATATCATACAGAAGTGAATTCAATCTGAGAAGCAGTTACTGGGGAAAAGCTAGTAACTTCAACACTGCAGTGTTACTTTCAGTAGAGTTAAAGATCATGCTTAAAAGAAAATCTAGAAAACAAGTGGTCATTCAATAACGACACAGGCCTGTGGAGATTTGGCAATAATTCTTTAGCTTTCAGAGGGAAAAAGTATTATTACTATAATATAAATGTATAGAAGAATAAATCATTTCAACTGTAAAAAAGTGTGTGTAGGGAATGAAGTTAGAGGAAAGAGAGAATACTATGCAGTGCACTCTTCTGAAAAAAATCCCACCATTTCTACAGCAATGTAGTTTCAAACCAGGTAGCAATGATGGTAACTAGTATATACATACTGTAAGCAGACACTGCCATTTCTGCCACAGTGATATCTACACCTGCTCTGAAGAACATTAGATAACACAGTCATTAAAATGTCTGTCAGCCAGCCACTCCACGCTAGACTAACATAACTGCAACCACCAGCAAAGCAGAACAGGTGACAGCAGTGGTGGGAGATCTGAATTTAAGACATTTCACAGTGACTACCGTAGATATCTACATTGGTATATTATGACGTACTGAAAAAAGAGGAGACGTTCATCTTACTTTACTATATGCAATTGTGCCATTGTGACGGGATATTCATCCCACACATGGTGGGAAAGAGTTAATATGAGAAACAATTAACCATCCTGCTCATACCTGAAGTGTGGTGCAGGCCAAATGAGAGATAGAGCCTAGCTGGGGGAGAATAGGGCTTATTTACATAAAGGCCAGTTTGGGAAAGGGAGAACTAAGTTCTTCCCTCTATGTAATAAGCACTCTGAAAGAAGGCTGAGAAAGCAGCGGAATAGTTGTGCTACTCCAGAGGTAAGCTAGAAGCCAGACAAGGGCCCAGAGAAAATCTAATTTGCCTCAATCCCAAGTGAGAAGAAGAGTGAGTGTGCCAGCACTTGGAGAGTGGAGTTGCTGAAGGCACAGGAGCTTGAGACAAGGCATTGGGGCAAGCTATAGTGGATTAGGTACACTTATGAGGAAGAGGTGGACAGCTGAGCACAGCTTGTTTGAAGACTTGTTTTGTTTACATTTATTTTGGACTTTGGTAGAAGATTCTGTGGCCTGGAAAGGGGCATGACTCTGCAAAGTGATTTGGCTGGAAGATTTAGACAATCTTATGGTTGAAGTAGACCAAAGGATAGTAATGAGGACACTGAGGCAAAACTTGCTGCGGTGCAACAGCCAACAGGAGGGAGTATTTTGGTGCAGCAACTTAGCCACAGCCATAGAGTTCTGCTCAGTATGCCTCTTTTTTCAGCAGCTATCAACATGCAAGATTTCAAACACTTAAAAAAAGACAGTGAAAGTACCAAGATATGCAATCATTCTTATGGTCCATCATCCTCATCCATAAAAGTGCCTGTCCACCTTTTACCAACTGTCATAAGTGCTCTCTGTTTGGGTCACTTCCTCTCCAATACAATTAAGCCATCTCCTTCTCTGATTTGCCTTCAGCCTCTCCTTGGCACACTTCCTTATATCATCCTCTCTTCCAGATGGCATAAGGATGGGGGATAAGCATTGCTAAAAGTTGCTTAGCAATGCAACACATGTAAGGCTTGGAAATGCTGACGTTCACAGAAGCACCATCCACACATCACGTGTTAATAAGGAAAGCCAAGAGCGTGAACAGCCGGAGCCACAGAAGGGCACTCCAGAAAACAGCCACCAGCCAGCCAGCTAGCAAGAAAAGGGAGGAAGAAGTGGAAAAAAAGAAACAGCACAAGTTTCCAGACACGGGCTATATCGTGCTCTTCAAGTAAAATCATTTACTGATCTTAATAGGTAGCTCTACTTTTTCAATATTTTTAAACAAAATAAACCACAGCTGGTAGGTACCATTTTTGGTACCATTTCCATCAGCCTATGGAGACCAAAACCAAACAAAATAGTTCCTGATTAAGAGTAAAAGGAAGGATTTGTCAGTTAACTTTCAGATAAAGGCCTTTATCCTACTTAGTCAGTAACCAGAATTACAATCTCATATGTTTATAATACCAACAGATTTTTTTAAAGTCCAAATTGAACGCATTCACATGAAATCTATTTTAAATGAAAGTAACAAATGTTAGATAAGAACATTTAGCACTTGCAGACAACAACTTTTCCACAGTGCCATATTATAGTATTAATTAATCCTTATCACATTCTTATGAAAAGGATGTCATCCCCATTTTAAGAATAGGAAACTGAGAAACAGAGGGGTCGAGAGATCTACTGGAAGACACCACAACTCAGGGTGTGTCTACACAGCACCCAAAACTGGAAATAAGATATGCAATTTGTGTATCTTATTTCGAGTTTATTTTGAAATAGCTTATTTAGTCATTTGGTGCTGTCTACGCAGCGCAAAATTTTGAAATAAAGCGCTATTTCGAGCCATCCCTTATTCCTCATAGAATGAGGTTTACAGGGATAGCGAAACAGTGCATCCGCTATATTTCAAAATAGTGGATGCATTCACAAGATGCGGGGTAGCTATTTCAGGATACCTCTGGTATCCCAAAATAACTGTGCTGTGTAGACATACCCTGAGAAACAACTATCTCCCATTCAACAAAACTTAATCAACAGAAGCATAATTACAAAAAACACTAATGCGATCTGCTTGAGGCAGCTGAATGTTATACAACTTGCTCACTAACAGCATTTTGATTAATATGCAGATTTTCTGTTTTAATGTAGGATTTTTTAAATTTTTTATACTAATTCTTTTCTGCAGTGGTGGGTGGTGAAAAGGTATGTGCTTATGAATAAGGAAAAGGTATTTTCAATGAATCTCAAAAAACAAGTACTTAACTTTTTTATTTCAGCAAGCAATTTCCAGTTAATTGATGGTGTTTCCATTTCTAAATGAGTAGCTATTATACTATTATTATAATTAATTTTGGTTACTTGAGTCTCATCTTGTATGTTACTGACAGTATATTATTTCCATATGCTCTAATTTGATTGATAAAAGCCCAAACATCTCCATTATCAAGCTTTAATCCATTGATCAGACTTGTTTTCATTTGTATTGGAGTTTTCTTATTTAGTAGGCTAATATTATTTCTGTCCTTCAGACAATGACTGAAGGATGCATTGCTTTAAAGGATGTCTGCCATTAGGAGCCAGATACTCAGATGGTGTAAATTAGTCAGCTACACTGAAGTATGCGGATCTACAGCAATTTATACCATTTGAATATCTGACCCTTTATGTTTTAGGTATTTCATGATTTACTGTACATTTCTTCCTCTTCTTGCAAGCTGTCTGGCAAAATGTAATTTATCTGCACAATTCCAATACCTACACTCTTATTGGTAACTGATTAATGGTGAAAAGTTTACAACTTTTTATTTTCCTCAGGTGTCAATAACTGCACACCATCCTGGAAAATATTTAAGTTATATTAGTCTAACATAGATGATAAAACTGTACAATGTCCATTTACCAAACAATACATCAAGGCTTCAAGTGCATTTCACCCTTCTATGAAATAAAGCAATGTATATTCTTTCTATTTAAAAATCAATAAATAAGAAAAAAGTACTTCATTGACATCTTCCCTATAAAAATACATGGGACCTGGCAGACTCTCTAGCTAGCTCTCAAAATAGAAAACATCTTAGTGTCCAAAACTCAATTCCCTTTCCTGGAGTTTTAACTTTAAAACATCTGCCATAACTATATCTTGAGTTTCCTCCTCAGTTGGCTGTTCTAGAGGTTTTTCCCTGCCGGTGCACCTGTCTCACACCCTGGCTTCTATTTGACTTCAAAGACTCTCCACTGTTTATCTTCCTGAATTGGAATTAATGAGACATGCCTAGCCTGGCTGATAGGTTGAGGAAGCAAAACAGGTAAAATATCCTGTCACAGTACAAAATAGTACCATAATGCCTTATCTTAATCTACTGTATGTTACACACAAATTTGAACTGAATGAAAAGGGTGAAGAAAGAACTTTGCATGCATCATTAGTCTGTGTTTTGACACAATTATTACTGGTTACACTCTCCTACGGTCTTCTTCTTGCAAATATTGTATTATGCACATGCCTTTGATTGTAACATAAGGTCACTGAGCACAAGAGAGAAGTATTAGAAAGACCACATATTCATATGTTTGGAAAGTGCCTAGTACATTGTCAGCACTACAGGTTGGACCTCCCTGGTTCAGAACCCTCAGGAGCTGACCAGTCCCAAAAGAGGAAGTTTGCCAGATCAGGGGAGGTTAATTCTGGCCCTTCTGCTGATAGACTCCAGGCTCTCCTGGGATCCATTAGCAGACCTGGCTGGGCTCCCCTCCTGACCTCCAGACTCCACTGCCCCAGAGCAGCCGGGGCTTCGCAGACAGCTCCGGGGCTGCTGGGGCTCTGCTGCCCTCAGGTTCCACACGGCTCCTCCACCCCCAGCCTCCAGGCGCCCCAGCTGCTGGACTACCAGGTCCACTCCCTGCTGCCAGCCTCCTGGGGCACTCTGGTCCAGGTGCTCTCTTCTCCAGCAATATTTGTGATCCTATTGGCCCACAGATGTTTCTGGGAGGTTCAAGCTGTACTGGAATACAAATAATATAAACATTATATTCATGAGTGAAGCAACAGCCAGTGATGCTGTCATGGCCATGAGGGATGGCCAGCAGCCTGGGGACTAAGGGGTTAACTGTACCTAGCCAGGTAGCAGTCAGCCAATAGAAATGCAGATAGGGATTTCAAACTGAGACAAAGGAATTTTGGGGTTTTCCCTCCTTTGTCTCTGAGCAGCTGACTCTCCAGATACTGAGGGGGACAGACAACATGTCCCTCTCCAAGAAAAGACTCTTCACGATCTGTAAGTAGGGCAAAGTCCAGATAAATCCATTAGGTTTTATTGTTCTATGGTTTGGGAATGGGAATCTGATGTCTGTGCATTTAGAAATGGGTTTTCCTCTCTTTGATAACCAAGTTTTGTTCCCATGGGAAAATTCCCCATGAGTTTATTAATTGGTGGCTCTTACCATCTAGCCAATCCAACTATGCTTGTAAAAGGAGTATTGTTGTGATAATAAAAGTCTTTTCTTTTTTATTAACCTGGTATTGGTTCAGTTCTGTGTCCTGAAAAATCTGTCTGTGGGATCTGCATGCCTCTGACTAGGGGACAGCAGCCACAGACTGCAATTTGTATTTTTTCTTTTCTTTTTCAAGCTCTTTGGAGAAAAGAGCTTGGGGTGCTCTGGGGTTGGTTTCAAGTGTCCACTCCTGTTTGTGGGTTCAAAAGCACTTGATGGTGGCAGCGGATTTTTATCCCCAAAATCTAGGTTTTTAAGATTTTGGGGGAAAGCTTTATACCAAAGCCTGGAAAAATAATGTTTTGGGGTACTTTTGCGGGCCCCCACTTCTGCATTCATTGTGCCAGAGTGGGGAATCAGCCTTGACAGATGCCAACAGCAATTTAAAATCTTTTTTATTTACTTGAAAAATGCATTGCCACTTTACTACTGCTGACATTACTGATCATAGAATCACAGAATCCTAGGGCTGGAAGAGAGCTTAGGAGGTCATTGAGTCCAGCCCCCTGCCCAAAGAAGGACCAACTCCAACTAAATCATGCCAGCCAGGGTTTTGTCAAGCCAGGACTTAAAAACTTCTAGGGATGGAAATTCTGTCACTCCCTAGGTAACCCATTTCAGTACTTCACCACCCTCCTAGGGAAACAGTTTTTCCTAATATCCAACCTAGATCTCTCCCACTGCAACTTGAGACCATTGCTCCTCATTCTGCCATCTGTCACTACTGTGAATAGCCTCTCTCCAGCCTCTTCGGAACCTTTCTTCAGGTAGATGAAGGCTGCTACCAAATCCCCACTCAGTCATTCTCTTCTTCTGCAGACTAAATAAGACAAAATACCTCAGCCTCTCCTCGTAAGTCATGTGCTCCAGCCCCCTAATCATTTTCATTGACCTCTGCTGGACCCTCTCCAATGCAACCACATCCTTGTTGTAATGGGGGGTGGGGGGGTGGCCTAGAATTGGACACAATACTCCAGATGTGGCCTCTCCAGTGCCAAATAAAGGGGAATCATCACTTCTCTAGATCTGCTGGAAATGTTCCTCCTAATGCAACCTAATATGCCATTAGCCTTCTTGGCTACAAGGGCACACTGTTGACTCATATTCAGCTTCTTATCCACTGTAATCCCCCGTCCTTTTCTGCCGAACTGCTCCTTAGCAGTCAGTCCCCAGCCTATAACAGTGCTTGGGATTCTTTTGTCCCAAGTGCAGGACTCTGCACTTGGCCTTGTTGAACCTCATCAGATTTCTTTTGGCCCAATCCTCCAGTTTGTCTAGGTCACTCTGGACCCTATCCCTACCTTCCAACATATCTTTCTCTCTCTGTAACTTACGTGTCATCCACAAAGTTGCTGAGGGTGCAATCCATTCCCTCATCTAGGTCATTAATAAAGATGTGGAACAAAACCAGTCCTAGAACCAATCCTTGGGGAACTCCGCTTAAAACTGACCACCAACCAGACAACAAGCCATTGATTACTACCTGTTGAGATGGACACTCTAGCCATCTTTCTATCTGCCTTAGAGTCCATTTATCCAATCCATACTTCCGAACTTGCTGGCAAGAATATTGTGGGAGACAGTATCAAAAGCTTTGCTAAAGTCAAGATATATCACACCCACCAACTTCCCCATGTCCACAGAGCCAGTTACCTCGTCATAGAAGGCAATCAGGTTGGTCAGGCATGACTTGCCCTTTGTGAATCCATGTTGACTATTCCTGACCACTTTCCTCTCTTCCAAGAGCTTCAAAATGGATCTAGGTTGTTCTAATCATCATGTTAACTTAGTGACAAACTGGGGGTGAGTTTTACTGTATCTATACATTTTCAGTTTTCCAGTGGTATGTGGTATAAATCAGAACTACTGAAATCTGGTAACTTAAATATCAACCAATTAAACTTAAAGAATCTGCATAATTACTGAGGCTATTACTCTTCAAAACAGATAATGAAACTCAAATGGATATTAGAAGAAACATTGCAGGTGAAAAAGCCCATAAGGCTAGCCACCTGTTTAGTGCAGTTAACAGGTGTATCAAGCAGCAGGCCTTCCTCTGGGAAAGAAGACAAACTGAACTCAGCCAAAACACACAAAGCAGCAGCAACAGGGACAGAATGGAACACAGCATCTGCTTACTGGGATCTATGCAGCTACCAAAGAAGAGTAATCATAGGTAGGAAACAATTTTCATGTGGAAAAATAAATGCTTTATTTTATTAATCTATGTAAACTTCATATGTATTTCATTATGTTGTCTCCCAATATCAACTGTGTCTACACATTCACATGTTCACATTGATATTGTTGTAACAATATAGGTCAATTATGGGAGTTTTTATGCTTTGAAGCTTTCAATGCTCTAGTCTCATTATAGATTCCTCAGCACTCCAGTTTAGTTTCCATGCTCTTACCTCTTGGCAACATTCCTCCCACCAGTGTGAAATTAGTTTTTATGGTTAAGCAGATGATAACCTGAGTTATTTTGCCATTAACAGCATCCTCTGTTATTGTAGTTTTGACTATTGCTTGTTGACCTGACATTTAATCAAACTGTTAGCTGAGATAAACATTTTTGAAAAATCTAAACATGCTTTCAATAAGTTGACCCAATCTACTTACTAATTTCTCTCTTTCTAAAAGTTGTCCTAAAAGGAAATCCAGCTTTAGTATTATTGCAACTCAGAAATGTAGAGCAGCCACATCAAATGTAACATCAGTGCCATTATTCAATCAGAAACAAAAGACAGGACTATGCAGCACTTTAAAGGCTAACAAGATGGTTTATTAGGTGATGAGCTTTCGTGGGCCAGACCCACTTCCTCAGATCAAATTGTGGAAGAAAATTGGCATGACCATATATACCAAAGGGATACAATCAAAAAAAGTGAACACATATAAAATTGACAAATCAGATTTTAGAACCCCTGTTGTCAATTTTATATGTGTTCACTTTTTTTGATTGTATCCCTTTGGTATATATGGTCATGCCAATTTTCTTCCACAATTTGATCTGAGGAAGTGGGTCTGGCCCACGAAAGCTCATCACCTAATAAACCATCTTGTTAGCCTTTAAAGTGCTGCATAGTCCTGTCTTTTGTTTCAGCAAGACCAGACTAACACGGCTACATCTCTATTATTATTCGATCAGTTCTTTGACACCTCAGAAATACTGCTATGTAGAAGTGCCTCCTTTTGCATACAAAAAGTTGAAATATTTGTCCATGCCCTTATTTCTCTGAATTGGTTATTTTATGCCTTTGCTGATTTGGCTTCTTAGGTCCACTCACCATTCAGCTTCTTCAAAGTACTGTCTTGATAAGGACCATAACCTTTCAAAAGCAACCTAGAAAGGTGCACCCAGCATCTTTCACATGCTTTTTTCATGAATAATGCTGTTGTGTGCAAATTAGGCAAAGCCCTAGCTAACTTGAAACAAAAAAAGTTTGTGTTCGTAAGTATTTTGAATGCACATACACTAAGCCAGGAAAATGTACATGTAAAAGCTTTCATGGGCAAAACAGAGAGTTGAGGATCTCTGTGCTTGATACAGATAACAAGATTTGTTCTAGCACCATGACTGGTTATGAATCTATTCATTGCCTATACACAATCTCTGATTAGGTTTCAAATTAGGTTTTCAAATTGTATTGCTCATTTTTACAAATTCACATCTTGTTGATCTTAATCTACAGTATCATAATACTATCTTCAAACTGTTAGAGCACAACCTGCCTTTAGATATTTCAATGGTGTGAGAATAAATTTGACCTTAAGTTCTTCGTTCCTTACTTCCAGCAGCAACTGAAAAACCTAGTCTTCAGATATTTTTGTATCTGTCTTTCGAAATTATCTTAACCATATTGTTGGAAGTTTTCTTCCTGCCAAAGCATTGAAATACATTGTGTAAGAGATGCTACATACATAAACATGATGACTAACTCATCTAAGAATATTCAACCCCCATAATTTTTAATGTAAATAACTACAAACTAATTTTGCATTAATAACTGCTTAAAATATTGAACAGTGGAAAAATATTTGCTACAGATTTTCTATATACCTCCAACAGAGTCTGTTAGAGGATTTTTTTAAAATCAATTTAGAGAAGAGATTTTCTTTGCATGATTAATTTGAATGTTCATCTCTAGTTTGCCTAGCCCCGAAGAGTTAATTGTAATGTAGAATGAATGGGATAGAGGGGTTAGAGCAGAAGGGGCAAAATGAGAGAAACCTCACGGTTTAACAAACAGCACTGTAAGATGTGCAGAGAGGCTTCTAGCTGGGACAGTTCCTATCGATTTGGCCAGTAGGGAAAATCTTTTCAGTTTGCCTGGAAGTGCCACTTAATATAAATCATAAGGGTCACTGAGTTGAAATGCGACTTGGTTACATTAAGATGTACTCACATAAGATCTACAAAGCAGGTGGTGTATTCTGCTAGTTGTTTACATCAGCTAACAGATGCATGAGGTAGAAAGGATCCTTTCACCTCTCTAAGGTCTATTTATTTTTTCCAAGTTAGAATGGAAGAGACAATACCCACAGACAACCTGGATGTTCAATGAAATGTGGATAAGGGTAGGGTCTACTAAAAAACATAGGCCTAAGTACCATTGTTAGGCACTGCTGCAATCCACAAAACTCACCTGATACTGCAAGTGCTTAAATTCACTTGGTGCCTAGGTTTTATTCCTCTGGGCATGAGTACTGCAGCCTCACTTTTGGTAGCTGGACACCTGTCTCCTGCCTGATCATGTGTGCTGTAGCCCCATGATAGACATCTGGTTGTCTATCTCCTGCCTAAACTCCAGAGTGATTCACAAAGAGAGAAATGAGTTCAGCTGCCCAAGTCACATGTGGGCACCTTATCTGGGAGGTAGTCTCTGAACACTCCTACTGGACAGGCCCCTAAGTAGGGTTGCCAGGTGTCCAGTATTGTACTGGACAGTCCGGTATTTGCACACTCTGTTCGGTAAAAAAAAATCAAACAATACCGGACATGTGCAATGTCTGGTATTTTCTGATTTTTCCGGCTGCACACCAGACGGAAGCCTGGCGTGGGCAGGGGGGATCTGCTGGGAGTTCCAGCTGGGAGGCGGGGCCGCGATTGCGGCTAGGAGCCCTCAGTTGGTTGAGTGTGAGGAGAGGAAGCCTTCTCCTCGCTCGTGCGTCGCCGGGACCCTGTGCGGGACAGGCAGCGCCCTGGGATCTGCAAGTGCCCGCGTCAGTCCCGCTCCCCGCCAGCCGATTTGCTCACCCCCCCCACCCCCACCCCGCTTCCCGGCCGCCTGATCTCCCCTGGCCAGCGCTGCTGCACCGCCCCCCCCCCCCCAGCTCTGCTTCCCACCCCCCTTCCTCCGGGCCCCCCCCTTCCTCCCGGCCAGCCCCGCTCCCCTTCCCCCCCCCCCGCCCACGATCAAGTGTGTCCGGTTTTTTTAGGGGGGTCTACCTGGTAACCCCACCCCTAAGGCACATTTTAAAAAAAACTGCCCAGGGAGCAGGGTAGGAAGAGAGCAGCTCTCTTAAAATGTTTGGCCCTAGAAATAGGGTACTCACCCAGGATGTGGGAGACCCCTGGTTTTTATCCCAACTATCCCACGCTTGAACAGGAGAAGGGCTTTGAACAGCTGTCACTTTTCAGCTGTGTGTGCGCCAATCAGTGATCTATAGGGTATTTTGGTGTGGGGCTCTGTTTCTCCTACTGAAGTTATTCCACTTTAATCGAACAATGGTATACTCAGTTACTTGGGGGCAGCAACAGTGTTCTAATGACACTATAACCTTGTAGGTAGGACACTCGCATGAGAGGCAAGAGAGCCCTGTTCAAATCCCCCCCCCCCAGAAGGGAGGGGAATGAACTAGGGGGTCTCATATCCTGGAGAAGTATTCTCTCCGCTCGATCAAATGTTATAAGGGAGCTGCTTGCCCTCTTCCTCTATAATTGTCAATTCCAGCACACGACTTAGGTGGCTGAGTGCCTATTTCCTCCCAGTTTCTGGATCCTTAGCACAACTAAGGGCCTTCATTCCATTTGGATTTGACATCTATCTTCATGAGATGAATGCAGCTTACCACCCACCACTCTGATCAGTATCTGCTACTACGTGGCTTCCTACTTAGTATGCTGATTTTGATCACTGCAGTCTATGGGCACATCTACACTGGGAAATTATTTTGAAATAACTTATTTTGAAATAATAACTCTAAAAATAACTATTGTGAAATAGCGTGTCCACACTACAGGGAAGCCTCAAAATTAGTCCAAGGCAGGCTCCCTTAATGTGGATGCGCTACCCTGACTTAGAGCCCCAGGAAGCTCTGGGGAGTAATTAGCTACTTCAAAATAAGCATTATTTCTTGTGGAAAGCAGGTGTTATTATTTTGAAATAACCAGCCCCTTATTTTGAAACAATGGGCTTGGTAGTGTGGATGCTCCACATGTTATTTTGAAATAAGGAGAGTTATTTTGAAATAACACCCTAGAGTAGACCAGGGCTCTGGTAGCTATCTCTCCATTCATTATATAGGGAGTATAGGTCCCTAATTTAGTCTTTGTGGATTGCAGTGTTGTTCTTGTGATTTTGCTAGGCACCTAAAAGTTAAGCAACAGTATTGCAATGCCTAAATCTGTCATGGATCTCACACTAAATGCCAGGAGCAGATAGGCAGACAGGGACACATTTATTTTGCTATCCTGTATACGAATGAAGCTTTAGGTGCAGCATGTGGAAAGAAATTCAACTTGCGAGTGTGGAAAGATTTGACCATCTGATTGAGCTGTCACATCTAGATCACAAAGATGACTTGGACAAAGACAAAGATTCTAGAAGACTGATCAGCTCATTTCAAATGATAAGACAATATGTTATACAATAACAGTAGAAGTTAAACTCTGAGGCTATGTCTACATTGCAGGCTTTTTGCGCAAGAACAGCTGTTCATGCGCAAAAACTTGCGGAGTGTCTACACTGCACACGCGTTCTTGTGCAAGTAAACGTACAGTAAAGCGTCGGAATAGAGGGCTTCTTGCGCAAGAGTTATTCTTCTCCTCACAAGGAATAAGTCCTCTTGCACAAGAAGGCAGTGTGGATGGGCAACAGGGGTTTCTTGTGCAAAAAACCCCTATGGCTAAAATAGCCTTCAGAGCCTTCTTCCACAAGAGAGCGTCCACACTGCCATGGACGCTCTTGCACAAAAGCACATGGCAGTGTGGACACGCTCTTGTGCAAAAAGTGTGCAGTGTAGACGTAGCCTGATAGTAAAATTAAGTTCCTTAGCTTTTATTATTTTATACCAGAATATTTATAAACTCTTTAAAGTAGTATGTGTTGGATGGATACTAATAGCAATATTGGGATGTTTGTTTTGATTTCTACTCATTTCATAAACTTGCTTGAATCAACTAAAATGCTGACTTAATCAGCAAAGTATTGTTGATAGAACTGTAAGATATTTTTCCTATCAATTTTTCTGGCTTTAAGTACATATCCATTGTACATTTAAGTACAATACTAAACATTTACAACCATGCAGAGCAGTCCAGCAACTAATGTAACCTAATCAAAATTTGGGGAGTTTAATAAATAAATCTGTAAACAAATGTTAGAGAGCCACCTAGTGGTGCAAAATAATACATGATCCAGCTCAATTTATCAAAAATGCCATGCACACAGATGAGACAGTGAATAGGTCCTAATATGCCACCATATTAAAAATATAGTATAAAGTATAGTTTAGTATAGCATAGTCAATTAACCGATAAGCAAAAGCTTATAGATTAATGCTATAGACTACACACATTTCCCTCTTCCTTTCTCCCTGCCAGTAAATTTTTTAGCAGGCTGGCCAGCAGCCCGGATCAGTTCTGGCTTGCGCCAGGTCCAGGAGCTCAGACCCTGCTTCTTTCTCAGAAGCAGCAGCACAGGGCGACAGGAAGCTGGTCTTCAAGGGGAGCTGGTTTTTAAACTGGCTCCCATTGTGGACCAGCTCCCACCTGGCACCCCGCGCTGCTGCATCTGGTACTGTGGCTGCCAGCTCTGCCCCCAGGGAACTATAGAATAGTCGACTAATTGATAAAATTTCATGAGGTTACTTGACTATTCAAGTAACTGATATGTAACATCCCTAGTATAGTATAGTATAGTATAAGTATTCTTCCCATGTGCTAGTCTGGTCCCCCCCCACCACCACCCAAAAAAAAAAAAAAGTTAACTTCTACAGGTATCATTAGTGTAAGGGTATCAGTAGAGTTATTTGAAGTTAAAAAAAAAAAAAAAAAAGCCTGAGAGATCTTTGCCAAAAATTTTAAAAAAGCCCTTCTTCTCGGAGGGAAAGAAGAAAATTTTGTCATATCTCCTAAAATTAACCCCACTAGTATTTTGGAGAATGTGAATGTAGCAGACAGGCAGAAATTGCTCCTGCTCATTATCTAATTTCCTACATTAATGGCATACCTGTACTTCCTGAGCAACAAGACACCACAGACTATGCATTGTGATGGATAGCCAGATTGCTTAATGCTGTTGTGGTCACGTTGTATCTGCATGTTCATTTTTGTCAAATTTCTTTAGAAAAGGCTCTATTCAATGGGAATCTTCTGAATGACTGCAATGGGATTTGTATGAGGCCCAAAGTCAATTAGGGGGAGAGAGAGAGAGAGAGAGATTCAGAAAATGAAAACAGAGCTTGCTTTTGGACATTTTCTTTGGAATTGTGTTTAGACACGAAACATTATATAACTGAGCTGTAAAACAGAGTGCTAGAAATGTCCACAGATCACCCCAAGTAGGAAGATTAGCTGAAAAATACTATATCTCAATTATTCCCTCGGAAATGATACAGTAGCAAAGAAAAAAATACCGCTTTTATTTTAAACTAGCATATATAGCCGGGATTGCTCGGGTCTTTAACTGAAGTAATTTTTTGTTTTTTGAAAAATAAATGAAAAATGTACATGCTTTATTTCAATTATTGTAATTTTTGAAAATGAAGGCTGGAGTGAGGGTTCGGGGGTAAGGAGAAGCAGGGGGTGGGAGGCTTAGGGCAGAGGGTTGGGAAATGGCAGGGCTCAAGGCAGGTGGTGGTGGCCTCAGAGCAGGACTCAGGGCAGGGGGCTCAGGTTGGGGGCTGGGAGGTGGGGTGGGCTTACCAGGACAGCTTCTCCCAGGGGGCTATGGCAGTGCTCCCCAGCCAGCAGCTCCTCCAGAGAGGCCAGCAGTTCCTTCTGGGAAGTGAGGGGAATCTGCTTCTGCATGCTTCTTGGGTGGGGGTTGGGGCTCTGCAGGCCAGTCCTGCCCTCCGGCTGTCCTCCTGAGCCTGCAGGCTGTTTCGGGAGTCAGGCTCCAGGGGTTGCCCCTGGCCTCCAGCAGCTCTCCTACAGCCTGTCTAGGGTGAGGGCGAGGCTCCAGGGCCCCCTCCTTCAGTGGACCCCTCTCCATGTCCTGCAAGCTGTTTGGGGAGGGGCCAGGTTGCGAGGACTGCTCCCCTCTCCAGCTCCTCCTCCCCCCCCACCCCCCGCTCACGGCCTGCAGGCTATGGGTGGGTGGGGAGGTACAAGGCTCTAGGTTTGGGGCAGAAGGGCTCTTTATCTGTGTGCTGGCAGGCAAGATGGCAGAACCCCAGGCCTGCTGACCACTCTTTGTGCTGCAGCTGCCCCCAATGGCCACTCTCAGTAATACGTCCCTTCTGTCTGTGCTCCTCCCTTTCGCATCCCCCCGACTCTCTGCCCTCTCCCTTTCCATGTTATCAAAAACCGTCCCATTCTTGGCGCTTCCCATTTTCCAGGCACAACCAAACCCTGACCTTGGTTTAAGTTAGGATAAGAGGAAGCTGCCTACCAAATTTGGTGGTCCTAGGTCTTACGGTTTAGGACAGGGGTGGACAATAATTTGTAATGGGGTCCACTCCAAGATTTTGGTAAGTGCTCAAGGGCCGCACTTCTGTGGAGGGTGTGCTGGGTCTGGGACTGTGGGTGTAGAAGGGAGCTTCAGACAGAGGACTGAGGAGCAGGAGGGGTGTGGGATCTGAGAGGATGTTTGGGTGAAAGAGGGGGTTATGATCTGGGGCAGGGGAATGGGGTGCAGGGTCCAAGAGGTGATACGGGTGCAGGAGAGGATTCTGGCCTGAGGGAGGGGTGTAGGAAGGAGTGCAGCATCTGGGAGAGAGTGTCTCTGGAAGTGGGAGACAGGGGAAGGATCACGTGAGGATTACCTGTTGTGATCCCTCCCTCTGGTGCACCTGATATTGGCCATTGTCGGCAGACAGGATACTGGGCTAGATGGACCTTTGGTCTGACCCAGTATGGCCATTCTTATGTTCTTATGAGTTGTGACCCAGAGGAGGTGGGGAGAGGAGATACAAAGGGTTTGGGTGGTGACCTGGGAGCAAGTAGTTGGGGGATAGAGGGTGGGGTGCCAGAGGTAGGCTCTGGCTGGGAGGCACTCACTTAGGGAATGTCTATACTGCAGTCCTCTTTCGAGAGATGAATGCAAATGCAGCTGAGCGAAATTGCAAATGAAGCGCGGATTTGAATTTCCCGTGCTTCATTTGCATAAACACGTCCGGGCACTATTTCGAAATACCCTATTTTGAAAAAAGAAAAGCAGTCTACACGCAATATTTCTAAAGAAAATCCTTCCTTCGAAATTACCCTTACTCCTTATAAAATGAGGTTTAAGGGTAATTTTGAAAGAAGGGTTTTCTTTCGAAATAACCGCATCTAGACTGCGTTTCTTTTTTCGAAAGAGGGTATTTCGAAATAGCACCCGGATGCGATTATGCAAATGAAGAGCAGGAAATTCAAATCCGTGCTTCATTTGCAATTTTGCCCAGCTGCATTTGCATTCCTCTCTCGAAAGAGGAATGCAGTATAGACATACCCTTAGGCAGTTCCCAGCCAGCAGCCCTGCAAGGAACCTAAGACAGGCTCCATGCCTATCTGCTGGGAGGGGCTGCTCCACATGTCTCTGCTCCAGCACAGGGAGGCTTCGCTCGCTGCCCCAGCCCCAGCAAAATTTCTCAGCTCCTATTGGCCAGAAACTGGCCAATGGGAGCTGAGGGATTTTGCTAGGGGGCAGGAACAGCATGCAAAGCCTCCCTATCCCTCCCCATCACCCAGAGTAATTAGCAGCCAGCATTGTGAGGTGCTATGTAGTAAGAGTGCTGGCAAGGTGGACACAGGCTGTATCCAACGGCTTGGCGGGCCGCATCCGGCCCACTAGCTGCCTCTTGCCCACCCCTGGTTCAGGAGGAGTTCTTGAACAAACGAACTCACAGATGCACAGACAGACTGACTCACAGACTGATGTACTCTGAAATATATACATATATAGAGAGAGATTAGTGAAAACACTTTGAAGCCTAAGACAATGCTGGAGTACAGCCCTGTCTCTCCAGACACTGGCCATGTAAACCCAGTTTCAGGAAACTGATTTTTTTAAACAAATAAAAGTTCTAAATCACATATACACGTAAAATGGCCCTGGTTCAGATTCTCAACAGCCCAAAATTAAAATTGGAGACTTTTTTTAGCCTCCAGACATTCTATAATTGCAATAACAAAACTCTACCCCTGATTTATTGTATAATAATACACATCTATACATGATATGATAGCACTTGGTCTCCAGCTTCCTGCCTGACAATGCACCTATTTGTGAGTTATTACAAAATAATTCACAACCTGCCATATCTTATTACTTCATTTACACTGGAAAAATACTCTCCTTTCTGTGTTGGAATATTGACTTCATAAGCAACTGAATATCTGTTATTATAAAAAGAGATGACCTGGGCATCTTTTAATTTCTTTTAATCAGCATTTGTTACCAGGTTGTCATTTATATTATAAACAAATCCATCAGATTCTAATGGAAAGTCATGTATATATTGGGGACAGAGTCAGATGAGACAAGACTTAATTCTGCCCTGCTGTAATCTTGGTATAAACTGCATTTGTTTACCCTGGGGCCTGATTCTGTTCTCACCTACGCTGGTGAAAAAAGGAGTAATTCCACTAAAATCAGTAGTGTCATACAAGTAAGAGAAACAAATGGACCCCATAGCTGAATTTGGTGCCAGATTTGATTCTTCTTCCATTTTCTCCTTCTTTGGTTTAGCAGACAGTGAAACATTTGGCATGCAATCTGTCAGGCCTTTGCAATTCATGCTACACTCCATAAGGATAGAATTCCACAGCATTGCAACCACTTGACCTTACCAATATCATATTTGAAATGAATCAAAGAAGTGACTCAGTTCCTTTGCTTTTTACATTCCTGCAATATACATACAAATGATTGGCATATAAATATAGAGAACTTGATCCTCCACTGTCTTGAATTGTGTATAACCATTTGCACTTCTGTAAAGTCACGGAAAATATTACCGGGCATATTTGAGCAAAGAAGTATCAGGTGGTAAGCATTCAACACACACTTTGAGTGCTAGCAATGGAGAATCAGGCCCATTCTAAAACAACACTGTATTAACACTGTTCATGGGTGGCATCTTATAATTCCTTATGTGTCACTATGTTAACTATGACTTTATCTGTTTTCTGTGAATATTCATATGCTCAATGGCTGTGAAGACAAAATGCCATGATATGTTTACATGAATTTTCACAACAAGAGAGAGTTACTCATCCTGTTTATAAAATTTTCAGGTGTGCAACCAGGCAGCAGAAGTAATACTGTCTTAAAGAGCCAGCCATACAGAGCAAACAATGATTTACAAATAGCAAACATTGCAATAGTCATAAGGAATAATTCCCAAATAAAATATGGCTGAAGTGTATTTAAATAAAAATAGTAGAACAATATTGAACAACTTGAAAATGATATTCTCACTATTAGATAATTCACGATCAGAAATAGGAGCTAAACTTGTCACATGAACGGATTGCTATGAACAGTATGCCTAGCTTTAGTCATGTGGTTTCTGGACTATTCACTTGAAGCACAATGTAAAATTCTCCTTTGTACTTTCCTAGTTATAGCATTACTACTTCTCATATGTCCTCATTATATACCTCATATACAGTTCCATCGGCACAGTGTAGTACACCATGACCTTGTCGCTGGTCCAGGATCCAGTCTCCTTCATACTTATCACCATTCCTGAAACAAAAAACCATGAAAAAATTGTTAATGTTTACATGCTTTTTGTGACTTGATAGATAACTTAATGTACTATCCTGTAAAACCAGGGCCTGCAAATCTGCAGGATGAGCCACTAAAAGTAAACAATTGCAAATGATAAGAATGGTCACAGAGAAGTCAGCACGATAATGCCCATAACCTTCACTTCTGGGAAGCAGGCAACCATCTGGAAGTGCTTAATTCAGCCAGCTCCCTACACTGTCCTTGAAACCTTTTCACCTGAGAGACACAGGCTTTATCTAGACTGCAGGCTTGTTTCAGAAGAAGCTTTTCCGGAAGAGATCTTCCAAAAAAACTTCTTCCGAAAGAGAATGTCTACACTGCCAAAGTGCATCCGAAAAAGCGATCTTCTTTTTTGAAAGATAGCGTCGATTCAGTGTGGACGCTATCTTGCATTTAAGCTATGATTACTATGGACAGAGTGGCCACCAGGGCACCTGTGCTCTTTCCTCTTCTTTCGAAAGAACTCCCTCTTCCCCGTACACACATGCTTTTTTCCAAAAGAGCTCTTTCAGAAAAAGGCTTCCTCGTAGAAAGAGGTTTACCAATGTTGGAAAAACGCCTCTGTTCTTTTGATTTTTTTTCGAAAGAACGTGATTGCAGTGTAGACGTAACTGAAGCTTTGACATACCCCCAATGGATAATACATTGCATGAGATAGTTCTAAATGAGACCCTTCTCTTTATTCCCTGTTTAAGTCTGATCATGCACGATACCTTCTGAGAAGTGCTCAAAAACATGGAGCCATTTGTGAGTCAGAGGCACAGGTAAGGCACAGCTCACCTGGCAACCAAGGTAAGTCAACAGACAGAGTAGATCAGTATGGCAGGCTGTGGAAATGGCCTGTTAGCAGACTCTAATGATCATAGAATACAAGAACTGGAAGGGACCTCGAGAGGTCATCAAGTCCAGTTCCCTGCCCTCACAGCAGGACCAAGCATCATCTAGTTCATCCCTAATAGATGTTTAATATATTTAATAGCTATAGATATTTAATAGCTCTTAAATATCTCCAATGATGAAGATTCCACAACTTCCCTAGGCAATTTGTTCCTGTGTTTAACCACCCTGACAGTTAGGAAGTTTTCCTAATGTCCAACTTAAACTTCCCTTGCTGAAATTTAAGCCCATTGCTTCTTGTCCTATCATCAGAGGCCAAGGAGAACAATTTTTACCCACCTCCTTGTAACACCTTTTTTGGTACTTGAAAGCTGTTTGCCAAGATCATTTTGAATTATGACCCTAACCTCCAAAGCACTTGCAACCCCTCCAAGCTTGGTACCATCTGCAAACTTTATAAGAATACTCTCTATGCCATCATCTAAATCACTGATAAAGATATTGAACAGAACTGGTCCCAAAGCTGACCCCTGTGGGACTTCACTTGTTATGCCCTTCCAGCATGACTCTGAACCATTTGATAGTACTCCTTGAGAACAGTTATCCAGCCAGTTATGCACCCACCTTAGAGTGGCCCCATCTAGGTTGTATTTTCTAGTTTATTGATAAGAAGCTCATATGAGACTGTATCAAATGTTTTACTAAAGTCTAGGTATATCATGTCTACTGCTTCCTCCTTATCCACAAGACTTGTTATCCTGTCAGAAATTATCAGACTGGTTTTATATGATTTGTTCTTTACAAATCTCTATTAACAAAAGTCCCCTCTAGTTCCCTATTGGATAAGAATGATTGATCAGCTTCTACCATGCTGTCAAGCCCTTTCTAGTATTGTCATTCTTCTTTCATAGTATGCTTACTTATATGTTGATAAGTGATTAGTGGGGGATCGTATCCATGTATAGCCAATATAGGGAGGCGTGCCATGTTCCATGTTAAATTAGGAGTTGCACTCAGAAATAGAAAACAAAGTGCAAAGCATAAGCACAGGGCCTGATTCAAAATCCACTGAAGTCCATTATAAGATTTCCACATTGACCTCTGAGGCTCTGGACATAAATTAAAGTATAAATTTGTTTTGCTGAACTATCTTTTGACTCTGCAGTCAATGGTACATGGAGTCTCTGCAACTAAAACTTCAGGGCTCAGAATTCCAGACATATAAAACCTTAACCCAGTAATTCCTGTCCATGCAGAAAGCCATTGATAGTTATGCTCAAGCACAATTTTTTACAAGGCTGACCTTCTTTGTAAATATACTATATGTAGACTCTCTCATTACATTTGAAAGATGTTTTAATCTAAAAATCAAAATGTTAATTAATGGCAGATCCAGAGCTAATCAAATTAATTCTGGGATGCATTAATAGGAGTGCTGTGAACAATTCTTTTGCTCTACTCTGTACTGATTAGGCATCAGCTGGAGTATTGTGTCCTGTTCTGGGCACCACATTTCAAGAAAGATGTGGAGAAACTGGAGAAGGTCCAGAGAAGAGCAACAAAAACGATTAAAGAGCTAGAAAACATGACTTCTGAGGGAAGACTGAAAGAACTGGGCTTGTTTAGTTTAGAAAAGAGAAGACTGAGGGGGAACATGATAGGAGTTTTCAAGTACCTAAAAGAGTGTTAAAAGGAAGAGGGAGAAAAATTATTCTTAACCTCTGAGGATAGGACAAGAAGCAATGGCCTTAAATTCCTGTCCGGGTGGTTAAGCACTGGAATAAATTGCTTAGGGAGGTTGTAGAATCTCCATCACTGGAGATATTTAAGAACAGGTTGGATAGACACCTGTCAGGGATGATCTAGACAGTGCTTGGTCCTACTGTGAGGGCAAGGGACTGGACTCAATGACCTCTCGAGGTCCCATCCAGTTCTAGGATTGTATGATTGACAGAGCTGTGTGTTACTGGCATAGCTGAAGCAGTACCACAGTGAAGTACTGATGATTTATAAGAAATTATAGCAGCAATGCACATACCGTGATTGTCAGCATTTCCTGTAAATTAATCTTTTTAGGAGTTCATTGTATCTCAAGCTTAGGCTCCACAGAGTGAAACACTGCACAGAAAATTCATATTCATTTCACTTATGGCAGATTATGTCTTTTTTAAAGAATCCTGTTAAAAAATCCATCAGTAGTGCATGTAGACTTGGTAAACATGTCCAAAAGCTGAACAACACAAACAATGGACAAACTATGGACCTTATGCTGAGGAAGTCTGTGCAATGCCTCACAAGAAACGAAAAATCAACTTCCAAACCTTGCATGGATTTTCATGGTGTGGAACCTGCATGATTTTTTTTTCTTTTCTTTGGATCCAAAGATTTTCTATGTACAATATTCATTAGGACTGAAGGCAATGGCTCCAAAGGGATCAGACAAATGACAGTGTGCTTGAGACAATTTTTAAACCTTCAAATTTCCACAGATGTTTTTCTTGCTTTGATTTAATAAAACAACAGTAAAATGACATTAAGAATTTGTGGTTTAACACAAATGTAATAAAATTTAGAATTAGCGGGAAAATTTAGAAATATTGGAGAAGATGTAGTTACTTGTTATAAGATCCAAACCAAAGAATAATCTTTTATATATGCAAAATGTGAACAGATAGATATAGGCATACCGGGGTGAGTTTCACCTTAACTCACTCTCTCAATTTTTACATAAGAACGGATACACGGAGTCAAACCAAAGGTCCATCTAGCCCAGTATCCTGTCTTTCGACAGTGGACAATGCCAGATGTGCCAGAGGGAGTGAACAGAACAAGTAATAATCAAGTGATCCCCCTCCTATCATACATTTCCAGCCCCTGACAGAGGCCAGGGACACCATTCCTACCCATTCTGGCTAATAAATATTGATTGACCTAACCTCCATGAATTTATCTAGTTCTTTTTTGAACCCTTTTAAAGTCCTGGTCTTCACAACATACTCTGGCAAGGAGTTCCACAGGTTGACTGTGTTCTGCACAAAAAAAAAAAAACACCTTCCTTTTGTTTGTTTTAAACCTGCTATCTGTTAATTTCATTTAGTGACCCCTAGTTCTTATGTTATGGAAACAAGTACATAACTTTTCCTTATTCACTTTCTCCATACCTGTCATGATTTTAGAGAACTCTATCATATCCCCCTGTTAGTCTCCCTTTTTCCCTGTCTTATTAATCTCTCTTCGTATGGCAACGGTTCCAAACCCCTAATCATTTTTGTTGCCCTATTCTGAACCTTTTCCAATTCCAATATATCTTTTTTTACATGAGGTGACCACATCTGTACGCAGTATTCAAGATGTGGGTGTACCATGGTTTTATACAGAGGCAATATGATATTCTCTGTCTTATTCCCTATCCCTTTTTAAATGATTCCTAACATTCTGTTTGCTTTTTTGACTGCCGCTGCACCTTGAGTGGATGTTTTTAGAGAACTATCCAAAATGACTCCAAGATCTCTTAAGTGGTTATAACTAAATTAGTCCCCATCATCTTGTATGTATAGTTGGGATTATTTTTTCCAAGGTGCATTACTTTGCATTTATCAACGTTAAAATTCATTTGCCATTTTGTTGCCCAATAACCTGGTTTTGTGAGATCCTTTTGAAGCATTTCACAGTCTGTACGGTTCTTAACTATCTTGAGCAGCTTAGTATCATCTGCAAGTTTTGCCACCGCACTGTTTACCCCATTCTCCAGATCATTTATAAATAGGTTAAAAAGGATTGATCCCCTAACCCAGAATGGAGAGTTACCTCTCTCCATTCTGAAAACTGATCATTCATTCCTACCCTTTGTTTCCTATCTTTTAACCAGTTATCAGTCCATGAGAGGACTTTCTCTCTTATCCCATGACAACTAACTTTACTTAAGAGCCTTTGGTGAAGGACCTTGTCAAAGGCTTTCTGGAAATGTAAGTACACAATATCCACTGGAACCCTCATGTCCACCTGCTTGTTGACCCCCTCAAAGAACTCTAGCAGATTAGTAAGGCATGATTTCCATTTATAGAAACCATGTTGACTTTTTCCCAACAAATTATATTCATCTATGTGTCTGACAATTTTATTTTTACCCATATTTTCAACTAATTTTCCCTGTACTGGTATTATACTTACCAGTCTGTAACTGCCAAGATCACCTCTAGAGACCTTTTTAAATATTGGCATCACATTAGCTATCTTCCAGTCATTAGGTACAGAAGCTGATTTAAAGGATAGGTAACAAATCACAGTTAATAGTTCCACAATTTCACTTTTGAGTTCTTTCAGAACTCTTGGGTGAGTGCTGTCTGCTCCCAGTGAATTGTTACTGTTAAGTTTATCAATTTGTTCCAAAACCTCCTCTAATGACCCTCAATCTGGGACAATTCCTCCGATTTGTCATCTAAAAAGAACAGCTCAGGTTTGGGAATCTCCCCAACATCCTCAGCCATAAAGACTGAAGCAAAGAATTCATTTAGTTTCTCTGCAATGACTTTATCTTTGAGTGCTCCTTCAGCATCTCAATCGTCCAATGGTCCCCTGGTTGTTTAGCAAGCTTCCTGCTTCTGATGTACTTAGCAAAATGTTTTCTATTACTTCCTGAGTTTTTGGCTAGCTTTTCTTCAAACTCCTTTTTGGTTTTCCTTATTATATTTTTACACTCAAGTTGATGGTTTATGCTCCTTTTTGTTTTCCTCACTAGCATTTAACTTCCACATTTTAAACAATGCCTTTTTATCTCTCACTGCTTCTTTTACTTGGTTGTTAAGCCACGGTGGCACTTCCTTGGTTCTCCTACTGTGTTTTTTTAATTTGGGGTATAAATTTAAGTTGGGCATCTATTATGGTGTCTTTGAGAAGTCTCCAAGCAGCTTGCAGGGATTTTACTTTTGTCATTGTACCTTTTAATTTTTGTTTAACTAATCTCCTCATTTTTGTGTAGTTCTCCTTTCTGAAGTTAAATGCCAAAGTGTTGGGCTACTAAGGAGTTTTTCCCACCATAGGGATGTTAAATTTTATTACATTATGGTCACTATTTCCATGCAGTCCAGTTATATTTACCTCTTTGACCAGATCCAGAGCTCCACTTAGGATTAAATCAAGAATTGCCTCTCCTCTTGTAGGTTCCTGAACCAGCTGCTCCAAGAAGCAGTCATTTAAGGTGTCAAGAAACCTTCTCCCTCCATCCTGTCCTGCGGTGACGTGTACCCAGTAAATATGGGGATAGTTAAAACTTTCCACTATTATTGAGGGTTTTTATTTGTATAGCCTCTCTAATCTCCCTTAGCATTTCATAGTCACTATCACTATCCTGGTCAGGGGGTCACTAATATATCCCTCCTGCTATATTCTTTTTATTAGAGCATGGAATTACTATCCAGAGAGATTCTACGGAACATTTTGGTCTATTTAAGATTTTTACTTCATTTGATTCTACATTTTCTTTCACATATAGTGCCACTCTCCCACCAGCACAACCTGTTCTGTCCTTTTGATATATTTTATATCCCGGTATGACTGTGCCCCATTGATTGTTTTCATTCAACCAAGTTTCTGTGATGCCTATTATATCAATAACCTCCTTAAATACGAGGCACTCTAGTTCACCCACCTTATTATTTAGACTTTGAGCATTTATGTATAAGCACTTTAAAAATTTGTCATTATTTAACTGTCTACCATGTCCTGATGTGTTTGAATGGCACTCTTTTTTATTTGACTGTTTCTCATCTGATATTATCCATATTTTATCATCTTCCATCCTCTCCTCTTTATTAGAACATCGAGAATCTCTATTAACAGACTCTTCCCTAAGAGATGGCTCTGTCTGATCCATGTGCTCCTCAACACCTGTCGACTTTCCCCCAGCCCTTAGTTTAAAAACTACTCTACGACCTTTTTAATGTTAAGTGACAGCAATTTGGTTCCATTTGGGTTAAGGTGGAGCCCATCATTTCTGTATAGCCACCCCCTATCCCAAAAGCTTCCCCATTTCCTAATAAATCGAATCTCCTCCTCCCTACACCATCGTCTCATCCACGCATTGAGACCCTACAGTTCTGCCTGCCTACCTGGCCCTGCACATGGAACTGGAAGCATTTCAGAGAATGCTACCACTGAGGTCCTGGATTTCAATCTCCTTCCTAGCAGTCTAAATTTGGCCTCCAGGACCTTTATGCTATCCTTTCAGGACCTACATGTACCACAACCACTGTCTCCTTCCCAGCACTCCACATCTAGATTTCTCAAGAGATCTGCAACCTTCGCACCAGACAGGCAAGTCACCATATGGTTCCCCTGGTCATCACAAAACCAGCTTTCTATGTTTCTAATGATTGAATCCCCCATTATTAACATCTGTCTTTTCATAATTTTTGCATATTTAAGCCCCTAAATATTATTTATACTAACAAGCGCAAGCAATTAATACAATAAGATTAAAAAACTTACTTGAAGGTCATATTCCCCCCTCCATGTTTCTTATTATTGTGAAAGGATCCTTGATAAGTTTGTCCATCCTTGTCAACAAATAACCCGTATCCTAAATAACAATAAATAGAAAAACTACAGAAACACACCAACAATCTCTCGAGAAAGGAAATTTCCTTATATGTCCCTGCAATAAAATTTCTTAACTATATTCAAAAAACACATATTAACTTCCAAACTGTACAGAAAATATCTACTTCAAGATCACAGCACAGCCAATTGATTTAAGTTTAGCAAAAACAAAACAAAACAAACATAAAAAAATTTAAAAAATCAAACAGCTTATCTAGGTTTTAATTATCCAGTGTTTCCCCAAATTTTGGTGGACTGCAGATCAGGTTGCATATTGTTTATTTCAGTAACACCCACAACATGCTAGATGCATAACAACTGAAGTCCCAATCCTACAGAGACATAAACACACTTTTAACTTGATGTATTGAGAGTAATCCCATTAAAATCATCAGAACTACTCACAATGTGAAGTGGTCCTGCCCCAAATACTTGAATATTCTATTGACTCGGTCTTGCAAACAGTTACACGAGTGGGTAGTTTTACTTCAATGGGATTAATTGCAAGTATAAATGGGACTACTCACATGTGCAGTCACTCCTCTGTGCAAATAACTGCATGATTAGGCCTTTAGTTATCTCACAAAAAGAACACCACAAATTTTGCAGGAAATCTATCATATTCTAGCTGAATAAAGATAAGAATGGTCTTACTTCAAATCTCCAGCAGTTTGCATTATACTGATTCTCATCATCCCAGATTTTCACTCTAACAAGCACCAATGACAGTGTGAAAACAGTCAGTGCCAAATTCAGTTGTAGTGTAAGTAGGTGCAATTTAACTCAAATTAAGTCAACGGAGTTGTATTTAATCAGGATTGGCTACCAAAATGAAAAAGTCCCTGGCTAATCTGTTTTCTAACTAAGTTTGCTATGCTTGATGCTCCTGGGGTAGGGGAAGGGAGAGAGTGAAGTAATTTGACCTCAATTAGTAAATAAGGCCTATTTCAGCAAGGTACCAGTACTTAACTATGTGCTTAATGTTAAGTGAACATAACAGAATTTAATGGAACCATTCATATGCTTAAAGTCAGGCCTATGCCTTGCTGAATCAGGAATGTCTATTATTCTGTTTGTGTAATGTCTAGCACACCAGGGCTCCATTCTTGGTTGACTCCTAGGCACTGCTGTCATAAATATGATCACTAATAATAATGATCAGGACTTCAGTTACTTCAGAGTGAATTTTAATCAAAGTTTCCTCTCTGACTTTAACTTACCTGCTCTCATTCCACAGGAGAACTCCCCTTCATATTTCCCACCATCTTTGTACTGCATGACTCCATGTCCATGCAGCTCTCCAGACACAAACTGACCTGAATAAGTGTTTCCTTAAAGCAAATATATGATAAAGTGGAAAAAAGAATTCATAGCCCTGTCAAATGTGATTTAATATTTTTTTAAGTCTAAGGTGTGCTAATAAAGAAAGCATACCACTGTACCTCACTTACAGAGCAGTAGTAGAAGATATCTTAAAAGTCATGAAGTGAATAATTAATAATGGCTTTTTATTATCAGTACAGTCAAATGAAGAAAAAGCCCGTTCATTAAGTCTTCATCTTAAAACTAATGAATCATAATCCATATTCCTTCAGGTCTTTAAAACTGAGGCATCTTAAAAATTGCAGTAACTTGTTAAAAAGATTCATAATATGTTCTTTTATGGTTAAGAAACATATAAAAAGTACTTTAATTTCATAGTCAACCTAACAGCTTTTTGATGACATCTAGTCATTCAAATCTTCTGTATGAAGCCTGGGAAGTCAGGAGCTTGGTACTAAAAATATAGTACTGTACAGAGAATGTGTCTGTGCCTATACCATCTCAGAATGAGATATAATTATATTCTTCTGTCAAGTATTTACCCAATATATCCATAGAATAGAAAGATTAAATCAGCTTCACCCCATAACTCCTCCCTGGGAGCCACCAAAGATGGCCTATCACAAGGGCTGGGGGTAGACAGAAAGTGACCACCCTCTGGTCAAAAAGGAAGCAGAGGTAAGGACTTACAATACCTTCCCAGAGTTTCTCTTGGGGCAGCACAATTACATGCCTCCTCGCATTTAGGATGAACTTTAATAATTTTTCAAGAGCTACTCCTTACCCAAGAGTTTCTCTCTATTCAAGAAAGGAAAAGGGAGAGATGTGTCATCTGGGGTGTAGGTTCACCGATACATTCATGTGTGAGAACATGCACAAGATCTGTTCGCTAATCATGGAGTGATTAGTCCTTTATTTTATTACAGGACCGGGACTGAAGGAGTTTGATGCAGGGATCTGACTATGTGGAAATCCTTCTAGGACAAAAATCCTTATTGTCAAAGATAAGAGACATGCTTCTTACACCATTACTCTCACCCACTATTATATGCACATTGCTTGGAGTTAACCAAAAGTCCACATAATCTATTATATATTTGAGAGAGTCTGTCAGGCTGTCTCTGTGTTTGTTTGTTTAAGAACTCCTCATAAAATGGCAAGAGCTAGGACCACAACATTTGGTATGCAGCTTCCTCTTATCATAACTTACACCAAGGACAGGGTCTGGTTGTGCCAGGACAACGGGATGTGCTTGGAATGTGATTGTTTCTCATAAAATGGAAAGGGAGGGCACTGCTAGCAAGGAAAGTTATACTGTATAATGACCACAGAGAGACAGCAGGGGGCCAGAGAGCCCATTGGAGCAGCAGAAGGCAGGGGTAGAGAAAGGGACAGATACCTTTCAAGGGTTTGTTTGTGTGTGTGTGTGTCTGTCCCCCAGCCTGGGGACATACACCCCCCTCTCCTGGCTGTACTTGCTACAGCTGTAGCAGCCAAGGACAGGTGCTTTTCATCTAGCCCCAAGCTGCTGTGGTGGGAGAGGGCTGGGGTTATCCTCTCTCACCAGGGCAACCTGCATACTGAACTCCTCACTCCCAGTCCCACCCCCAAGGAATGCTTTATATGAAGAAAAACAAAACTAATTTGAGTTAAGGATGCGAGCAACACCTAATAAATCTTCTAGTCCTCTAAAAAACAACAAACACATAAAAACCTGAAAAGTAGGCTTTACAATGGAAACTTGGAAAAACTCTTGTATGGAGCAATATAAGCTGACAACTTACAACACAATAAATATATAGAAAGAAGTACATAACTATCCTTGTAAAAAGATAAAAATTGTATTAAAAATATGGTGTGTTTCACGGAAAAGAACTAACCTGTAGATGCCCAGTATCGTAATCCATTTCCCATAATTTCTCCATCTACAAATTCGCCTTCATAATAACTTCCATCCTTAAATAACAGCTTACCATGACCTAGGAAACAATATGTTCGTTCAAATACTTTCTGAGTAATAAAAAAGAATTATTATAATCTCAGAGAAACATCTAGTACAGGTTGGACCTCCCTGGTCCAGCATTCTTGGGACCTCACTAGTCCTGAACAAGGGATTCTGCCAGACGAGAAGTCATTTGCCCAGCTTTACTCCCGGCCCCAGCAGCCGCCCCCAACTCTGCCCCACCCCCCACACCCATCCCTGGCCGGGCTCCTGGCCACCGGCCCCAGTTGGGCTCCCAGCCATCAGCACTGTTCCAGCTGCTCGCCCCACTGCCACCGGCCCTAGCTAGGCTCCTGGTCACTGGCACCACTCAGGATGCTGGCTCTGCTGCCTCTGACCCCAGCTGGATTTCTGGCTGCTGACCCCACTCGGGCTTTCCACTCTGGTTGGGCTGCTGGCCCCACTGCTGCAGGCCCTAGGTAGGCCACTGACCTTGATCAGGCTGCCCGCGCTGCTTGGGCTGCTGTCCCCAGCTGGGCTCCCAGCCGCTAGGCCACTGACCCTGCTCAGGCTGCCCATGCTGGTCAGGCTGCTGGGCCTGCTGTCGCCAGCCCCACTCCAGCTGCCAGCCCTGGCAGGGCTCCTGGCTGCAAGGTCTCCTGTTTCCTGATTCCTGGAGCTCTCTGGTCCAGGAATATCCATGGTCCTACTGGATCACAGATGTTGCCAGACCAGACAGTCCTGGTTTTTAGAGGTTTAACCTATAGTTTGAGCAGTAAAGTGAGAATCAGAGTGCCTCTTCACTCCCACCTCAGCAATGCACAATGTGCAGCCCTGGGCATACTATTTCAGAGGCAGATGCATCCTGGAGGTGAATGCCTGGCTGAGACGCTTTAGCTTCCTTGACCCCTTCCTTCCAGGAAGAAGGATTGCTAAGTAGCAATGGGGTCCACCTATCAAGGAAGACGAAGAGTGCATTTGGATGCAGACTGGCTAACCTAGTGAGGAGGGCTTTAAACTAGATTTGATGGGGCAAGGTTACCAAAGTTCACAGGTAAGTAAAAAACATGGAGTCTTCAGAGAAGGGTCAGAGTTTGAGGAGAGCATGGGCTATAGCCTATATTAGCAGGGATAAAGGAGACACAGACAGAAATGAGGGGTGGAGGATCAAATCAGTGTCTTAGATGTCTGCATACTAATGTGAGGAGTATGGAGAATAAGTAAAAGAACTCAAAATGCTAGGAAATAAACACAATTATGAAATAGTTGGTATCACAGATCTGACTCGATGGGATAATACATATGATTGGAAAATTGGCATACAAGGGTACAACTTACTCAGAAGGACAGGGAGAGAAAAAAGGGAGGAGGTGTTGCTTTATTTGTTAAAAATGTATATATGCTTGGACTGAGATTGAGATGGAAATAGGAGAAATACTTGTTAAAAGCCTCTGGTTAAGAATAAAAGGGCTAAAAAATACAGCTGGTGTCATGATGGGGTCTACTACAGATTGCCTAGTGGCGGAACCAACAAAAATCATCCAAAAAAACAGGACTTGGTGGTGATGGGGGATTTCAACTACCTGCATGTGTGTTGGGAAAATAAAACAGCAGGCCAGAGATTTTCCAACAAGTTCTTGGAATGTATTGGAGACAATTTTTAATTGCAGAAGGTGGAGAAAGCTACTGGGGAAAGACTTTATTTGATTTGATTTTGACAAATAGGGATGGATAGGTTGAGAATTTGAAAATGGAAGACAGTTTGAGTGAAAGTGATCATAAAATGGAAGAATTCATGACTCTAAGAAATGGCAGGAGAGAGAACGGCAAATGAAGACAATGGATTTCTAGAAGGCACACTTAAACTCAGGGAACTGGTTGGTAAAAGCCCATTAAAAGCAAGTTGAAAGGAGAAAACAATTTAAGACTAGCTGGCTGTTGCACTCTAATGGAGGACAGGTATGCAGGGCACTGGATAAACTGTTCTGTTCTGTGAATAAACTCCCAAAGCCTGCTGCCCTGTAATTAAGGCAGACAGACACCTGAGGCTAATTAATAGCTGGCCTGAAGGAATAGGCTAATCAGGCACCTGCTACCAATTAAAGTCTGGAGTGATGCTTTAAAAGGGATTTCCCAAGTAAGGCAGGGGGAAGGAAAAAAGGGATGGACTGAGAGGAGACAATGTGTTTGTGAAGAAGCTGAGATAGGAGACATTCAGTCAGGCTACATCTACACTACAAGTTTTTTGCACAAAAACAGCTGGTTTTGCGCAAAAACCTGCAGAGCGTCCACACCTCAAATGAGCTCTTGCGCAATTAAATGGGCAGTTAAACGGCAGAACAGAGGGCTTTTTCCGCCATAGGTAAACCTCCTTTTCTGAGGCATAACTGCTTTTAGCGCTACAGCGATTGCACAAGAAGGCAAGTGTGGACGCTCCAGAGGGGAAACCCCTATGGGAAAAAGCACAGGTGCTCTGATGGACATTCTGTAAATGGCAATCAGAGCTTTCTTGCACAAGAACGTCCATGCAGTGTGGACGCTCTCTTGTGCAAAAGCATGTGGCTTTTGTGATGTGCTTTGAGGTATGGATGTGCTCTTGTGCAAGAAGTTTTTGTGCAAAAACTCTTGCGCAAAAGACTTCTTGCACAAGAAGCATGTAGTGTAGACGTAGCCTCAGGTACCAGAGAAAAGGCACTACGGAAGTAGTTCTCAAAGTGCAGTCTGCGGATCACTAGTGGTCTGTGGCGTGATTCAGCTCTCCATTCATCTCCCATGAGGTGGGGAGCATGTGTTGCCTCTCCATTGTGTGGGAGTGGAAGGAAGGCTGAGTCCCCCCCCTCTACCCTTCCTGGGGGAATGGCAGCAAGGCTTTCCCTGCTGCTGTCATTGCCTGGTGCTACCTGGGCAGCAGTCTCAATGGGGGAAGCAGCAGCCCATGCACTGCTGCCAGGAGCCCTCTCGTGCCGCCACAGCCTGGCCCCCAACCCTGCCTGTTGGGAGCCAGCTGTTAGACAGGAGATCAGCATCCTCCTCCCAGTGCTGTGCCATGCCACCTACCTGCAGGCCCTGCTGTGTCCAGGTACTGCCTGAGGGAGGTGCTGTGATGGCTGCTGGAGAAGCCCTGGAAGTGGCAAGGATGCCACCATTTTGCTGCCTGGAGGCCTTTCCCCTGCAGGACCTGCCCATCCTGCCTTCTGCTCAGTGATGCAGGCAGCTACATTCCCGAGGTGGGGAGGGCTGCATGTAGGGCAGCTGTGCAGAGCAGGGCTCCTCCAGAAGCCAGGGGAGGGGGGGCTGCCTGTCTTCCCCAGGAGATCTGGGGGTGCCACCAGAAGGAACAGGGTTACTTGGAGACTTTGTCCCCAACCTTCATCCCACACAGAAGAGCTGGTGTAAACCAAGAAATGCTGCTTTATTGTGTTGTGCCCAGTGCACCCCATCCCATGGCTTGCTCTGTACCACCATGAAAAACTATCTGGAATCTCAGGATTTCCTGTTCTGACAAGGTACCACTTGGGTTGCCATAAACACAAAGCCAGTGCAGAGGACAACAGAGGAGCCCCCCTGGCACCCCAGCGCTGAAACTGATAGCAATTCTAAACATTTGGTCTTCTGTTTAGAAACAATAGCCTGTGGCTATGTCTACACTGGTGGCTTCTTGCGCAAGAACAGCTGTTCTTGCACTAAAACTTGCCGGGTGTCTATACTGCACAAGCGTTCTTGCACAAGTAAATTTACAGTCTAGCGTCGGAAAACAGGGCTTCTTCCGGAAGAGTTATTCCTCTCCCCATGAGGAATAAGCCCTCTTGCGCAAGAGCTCTTGACAAGAGGGCAGTGTAGACAGGCACCATGAATTTCTTGCGCAAGAAACCCCTATGGCTAAAATGGCCATCAGAGCTTTCTTGTGCAAGAGAGCGTCCACACTGCCATAGACGCTCTTATGCAAAAGCACATGCCAGTGTAGACATGCTCTTGTGGAAGACTTTTTGCGCAAGAACTCTTCCGCAAAACAGTTCTTGCTCAAGAAGCTGCCAGTGTAGACGTAGCCATATATAGGATTGTGCTACTTCTGGTCGCAATATATTATAGGAACAGTTCCTGCTACTGATAGCACAGTCTTACAAGGGAGCAGCTCTCTACAAACCACCAGCCAATGGGAGCAATGGAAGTGCGAAGTCAGATAAGCGTCCCCACTCATGCCCAGACCCCAATCCCACTTCCCCCGCCAAGACCCTGCACCCTCCCTTGTTCTTACACTCTCCCTTGCGCCTGCACTCTCCCTCCTAGCCAGATACCCTACTCCAAGCCCCCTCCTTTGCTCTTGCACCTCCCCCTTGGCCAGGCACATACCCCCACCCTGCTCTCGCATCCACCATTACTCCTGCACCCTCTGTCCTGGCCACACACTGCACCCTCCCTTGCTCTTGCTCCTGCTCCTTCCCCCCGGCCAGACACTTTACTCCCAGCCTGCTTCTGCATCACGGCTCCTGCACTGATCCTGCACCCCCCATCCCTATCCCACTTGCTGGTAGCCTTGTCCTGCACACTGAACCCCTCATTTCTGTTCTCACCCCAGAGCCTATAGGGGTTCACAAAATCCACTATCTCCAGAACTCCAGAAAAGTAAATCTGGCCTATGGAAAGCCCTGAACCTCAATCTTCCCCTCACCCCATGGGGCTAAAGCACCAGAGGAGTGAGTTGTCTCAGTTGGGGGCCATCAGTGAGGATTGGGGGGTTTTGTTGGAGGAGTGTGGTTTTTTTTGGTTTTGTTTTGTTTTTGTTTTTTGATTCTCACTTGTGTGGTCCCCAACTAATTTTTCTGTGGATCCGTGGCCCCTGACCCAAAAAAGGTTCCCCACCCCTACCATAAATAAAGAAAATATTGAAATCTTTTATGTTGGACATAAATTAATATTTTACTTTATTTAAAATGAAGTCTGAAACTAATGAGAGTTTAAAATGCTTAATCTGTTTAATAATTTAAATTAAACCATTCTCCCTAGTTGCAGCACTACTAAAATAGCTGGGGCGTAATTATGTAGTTAACAGTGAGTTTCCATTAGCAACTGGCAGTCCATGGAAAGATTTGCATTAAGCCAGATAATCCACAGGCAAAAAAGTTTGAGAACCACTGCCCTAGGGGGAGTGGCCCAGGGAAAAGACTGTTGTCTTGGAGCTAGAGTGAAAACCTGAGCAGCTGCCACTGCCTAGGGTCCCTGGGCAGGAACCTAGAATAGTAGGTGGGCCTGGGTTCCCCAACCTCCCTGCACCAACCTCCCCACACCACAGAAATAACTAGTTCTGGGAAAAGGAGGTCCAGGACTACGGAGGGATCTCCCTTTCCCCATTCATTGACTTTGCCAATGATGAAAATAGCTCAATAAGCTGTAACCCCGACCTATAGAAAAACACAAGAGGCAGCATATAGGGTCACAGCGAGCCTCTGAGTCATATAATAACCACCTAAGGAGCATAGGCCCCATGGGGCACAGCCAGAACTTGGCCACAATATGGATATAGCATAACTGAGATACATGAGCCATCTTGCATAAAGTAAGACATCATTGGAAAGGTTATGAATTACTGAATGATTAAAAATGATACATGCATACAAATGGAATATACCTGAAGTTACCTGTATATCTGTATTCCATATTTGATGTTTTGGATCACTCTCACTGCTAATACTTTGGGAACTACTATGGAAAAGCTAGACTGCGCCAATGGCCCACAGCTAGAGGTGGGGAACCTTTTTGGTGTTGGGGGCTGCTGAGCCACAGAAAAATCAGTTGGGGGCCGCATTCAAGTGAGAATCAAAAACAAACAACTAAACCCTCACTGACATGGCTCCCAACTGAGAAGGAGAAAGACATTCCCTGCATTCCCCATGCACACTAGAGCCTAGGGGGGCCCAGGCTAGTAGATTTTGTGTGCTCCTGCCCTGCAGGGAGATGGCTGGGGGAAGCTAGAGCACCAGTGTGGGTTCCCCAATGCTGGAGGGGGGGGGGGAGCCCCAAGCTTAAGGACCAGATCCAGGCAAGCTGGGGGCCGCATCTGGGCCCCGGGCCTTAGTTTCACCACTCATGAGCTAGAATGAACTGTGAATAGGTGTGGTCTTCCAGCAAATGTACCATAAAGCTACTGACTCATGAATGATGGAGTCAGGTGACCTGGTAACCTGATCCTAACAAACTTCTTGGTCTTATGAACTATTTCACAAGTGAGTGTGTGTATGTGTGGGGGGGAGGGAAGGGAGAATTCAAACAAAGATTTCCCACCTTATGGAAATTCTGTATGAGGCATGGAATGAAAACAATGATGGCCATCAGTTTGCTTCACCTCTGCCTGACCACCTCAAAGAGATACTTTAAAACATTTGGAAACAAAAAGACTATAAATGAAGGGGAGGAGAGAAAAACTGCTGGATCCAGTCTAAAAAGAGATGTGGCCTGTGAAGGATTTTACTGAAATAATGTCTGGGATGAGAAATTTAGTTGTAATCAGTTTCTTTAGTGACTATAGATTAGAATGCTTGCTTTGTACTATTTTCTTAGTAATCTGCTTTGTTCTGTTTGCTACTTCTTTAATCACTTAAAATACACCTTTTCATAGTTAATAAACTTATTTCTGGTTTAGAATATAATCCAGTTTGTGTAATTTCTAACGTGGAGGGGAGGGGAAGTGATGAATACCTTCTTTCACATTGAGAAAGGAGGCAAAAGTCATAACTTTGACCTTGTACCCCAAGGGGAGCAGTTGAACATCTGGGTGTTATAGAAACTCCTTTAAGTGGAGTCTCTCCAGAGCTGTTCTCAGTTTCTGTATTTTCTGAAGCTGGATGTGCCTCTGCTTGTGTGCTGTTCTAGAGGAGACCTTAGTGCCTGGCTCAGCAAGACAGAATTTTAAGAGGACCCAGGTTGAAAGAATAGGTTCACTCAGTAGTATCTTAGTACCTCATTTGGCATTCCAGGGGTCCCACACTGCCACAAAGGGCACAAGAGCAAACTATTTCACTGTGTAGGAAACATAGGAAATATGGCAAGAGACCACGATGGCTTAACCAGATTTTCAATGAGCTAATCAATTATCTAAAAAAATCAGAGTCCTACAATGAAGTAGGTCAGATTACAAAGGATAAATATAAATAAATAATGCAAAACATTAGAAAGGCCAAGGCATGTGCGCACACAGACATACAAAAAACCTAGCTAGCAATATAAAGGGTAACAAGAAAACATTCTACAAATGCATTAGAAGCAAGAGAAAACCAACGGCAGGATAGGCCCACTATGCGATGAAGAGGGAAAAATAATAATGAAAAATATGGAAATGGCAGAGGTGCTTAATTAATTCTTTGTTTTGTTTTCACCAAGGTTGATGGCCATTGGACACCTAACATAGTGAATGCCAGTGAAACGCATCCTGGCATAGCCAAGGAGCTGACTGAGGAGATATCTGAACCATTAGATATCATCTCTGGAAAAAGTCACGGAAGACAGGAGAGATTCCAGAAGGGCAAATATAGTGCCCATCTATATAAAGGGAAATAAGGACAACCAAGGGAATTACAGATAAGTCAGCTGAACGTCTGTACCAGGAAAGATAATGGAGCAAACAATTAAGGAATCCATTTGCAAACATCTAGAAGACAGTAAGATGACAAGTAAAAATCAGCATAGATTTGTCAAGAACAAACTGTGTCAAACCAACTGATAGCTTCCCCTGAAGGTGTACATTTATGTCTGCCTCTGTAATTTGCACTCCATGCTTCTGACAATATGAGTCTTTGCTCACAAAATCTTACACCCAAATGAATCTGTTAGTCTTTAAGGTGCCACAGGACTCCTCATTGCTTCTACAGATACAGACTAACATGGTTACCCCTCTGATACTTCCAAGAAAGTAACAAGCCTGGGGCGGGAAAAGGAGTGGTAGATCTGGTATAGCTACACCCTAGTAAAGCTTTTGATAAAGTCTTGCATGACCTTCTAATTAATAAACTAGGAAAACACAACTTAGATGGAGCTACTGAAGGTGGGTGCATAACTGGTTGGATAATAATTCCTAGAGAGTAGTTATACATGGTTCACAGTCATGCTGAAAGGGCATAACAAATAGGGTTCCACGGAGATCATTTCTGGGTCTGGTTCTGTTCAATATTTTCATCAGTAATTTAGATAATGGCATAGAGCAGTGTTTCTTAAACTTTTGCGGTACACCGGTGTGTTGCGAGGCAGTCAGAGGTGTGCTGCAGAAAACAACAGAGTTTAAAATGGCTGCCCTTAAAGGGGCAGGCGACTTTTCTTTTTTTTTGGCTCAATATCTCCCCCCCCCCTTTTTTTTTTGTTTTTGCTCAACAAAAAATCCTTGGTGTTTCTCATAAAAAAAATTGTTTGGTGTTCCTTGGTCTTAAAAAGTTTCAGAAACACTGGCATAGAGTGTAGACTTTTAAAGTTTGCAAATGATACCATGCTGGGAGGGGTTGCAAGTGTTTTGGATTATAATTCAAAATGATCTGGACAAACTGGAGGAATGGTCTGAAGTAAATAGGATGAAATTCAATAAGGACAAATGTGAAGTCCTCCATTGTGGAAGGAACAATCAGTTGTAAACACACAAAATGAAAAATGACTATCTATGTAGGAGTACTGTGGAAAGATCTGGGAGTCATAGTGGACCACAAGTAGAAGTCAACAGTGTTGCAAAAAAAGCAAATACAATTGTGGAACTAGCAGGAGTGTTGCAAATAAGAAACAAGAAGTAATTCTTCTGCTATACTCCATATGGACTAGGCCTCAACTGGAATATTGTATCCAGAAGCTCTGGGTGCTACATTTCAGAAAAGATGTTGACAAACTGGAAAAAGTCCACAGATGAGCAATAAAAATTATTAAAGGTCTAGAAAACATGATCTATGAAGAAAGACTGAAAGAATTGAGTTTGTTTAGTCTGAAAAAGGGAAGATTGAGATGGGACATGATAGCAGTTTTCAAGTACCTAGAAGGTTGCTATAATGTGGAGGGAGAAATATTATTTTTCTTAATCTCTGATGATAGGGCAAGAAGCATTGGGCTTAAATTGCAGCAAGGTAGGCTTAGGTTGGACATGAGGAAAAAATTCCTAATTGTCAAGGTAGTTAAGCACTGGAATAAATTGCCTAGGGTGGTTGTGGAATCTCCATCATTGGAGATTTTTAAGAGCAGGTTACACAAACACCTGTTAAGCATGGTCTAAATGGTGCTTGATCCTGCCATGAGTGCAGGGAATTGGACTTGATGACCTCTTGATGTCCCTTCCAGTCCAAAGATTCTATGATTCTCAACTCTGCGACTTTGATTTACCCATCTGCAAAAAGGAGATAAAACTACTTATCTTAGGGTATGTCTACACTGCCACCCTAGTTCGAACTAGGGTGGCTAATGTAGGCATTCGAACTTGCAAACGAAGCCCGGGATTTAAATATCCTGAGCTTCATTTGCATGTTCCCGGGTGGGTGCCATTTTTAAATGCCCGTAGTTCGAACTACCTGCCCACGGCTACACACGGCACGGACTAGGTAGTTCGAATTAAAGCTCCTAATTCGAACTACCGTTATTCCTCCTGCAAGGAGGATGAAATTCAAAAAACCTCCTTGCAGGAGGAATAATGGTAGTTCGAATTAGGAGCTTTAATTCGAACTACCTAGTCCGTGCCACGTGTAGCCGCGGGCAGGTAGTTCGAACTACGGGCATTTAAAAATGGCGCCCACCCGGGAACATGCAAATGAAGCTCGGGATATTTAAATCCCGGGCTTCATTTGCAAGTTCGAATGCCTACATTAGCCACCCTAGTTCAAACTAGGGTGGCAGTGTAGACATACCCTTACAGTGGAGTTGTGAGACTTATTTCATGCTTTTAAAGAATCTTAATCTACTTTGGGCATTCCTAACCCTTATCAAAATAATGTTTAGGCACTCAGCCCCTCAATGAAGGGAAATGCTGGAATTCAAAGTATTGTGTGTGTGTAGGGAGAAATCCTGGCCCCGGTTAAGTCAACGGGAGGTTTGCCATTGACTTCACAGAGACAGCATTTCTTCTCTAGAAATTGCAAATTTTGGAAGACAAAGACTTTGTTTTCATACCAGTTGGTAAATTACAAATATACCAGATTCTCGTTATTTGTACAAAGACAAAGGATGTGCTGCGAGTATCATTGTGGCCGCCGGGGCTTCCGAAATTCAGTAGCCCTGTGATAATGGATCACTGTCACTGCTTCAGTTGTTTAGCAGAGTCATACATAATCTTACTTTAGCTTCAGTGCATAACAGTGTTTCTACAGATATTTTACAAACTAAAAAAGTTAGATAAATGAAATAAAGTGTCCATTCAATGTTTATGAATAAAACAAATTCCCCTTACCATGTTTTCTTCCCTGTTTCCATTCACCTTCATACTGAAAAAAAGAATTAGGATAAACATACAGCCCATATCCTGAAAAACAAGATGAATACAGTATTAGGTAAAAGGATGAGATTTCTGGAACTATTTAGCTCAATAATCAAAAGCCCTATTTGAATGCTGAAAAGACTGGTAACAGAAAAGCAACAATCATTTTCTGTAGGTTTTTATACACATCTGCATAGAACTTTTTGTCTTGAACCATTAAATAACATTTACGCCAAATATAAGCATAGGGGTTTGTTTACTATTTACATACACATCTTATAAACATGAGCATCTGGATACTACATCGGTTAACTTATTATAAACCCTTTAGAGCAGGGGTGGGCAAGAGCCTTTCAGTGGGCTGCATCTGGCCCACCTACCTCTTTTATCCGGCCCACGAGGCAGTTCCTGGCCATGCCCACTAACACAATGCCTGGGAGCCAGGACACGCAAGCCCTTTCAACTGCTTCTATTTAAAGGGCTTGCACCTTCCCTGTGGCTGTCAGGCAACAGGCACGGGGAAGACATGACCCTTTTAAATAGAAGTAATTGAAAGGGCTTGCACGTCCCCAGCTCCCAGACAATGCACTAGCAGCGAGGCCAGGAGCAGAAGCCCTTTAAAATAGCAGGAGTTGAAAGGGCTCGCCTTTCAGCCCCTGCAAGCTTGTGCACAGGTGCCCCCCCCCCCCCATTAATGTGGTGCCTGGGAGCTGCAGGCGAGGCATGAGCCCTTTTAACTTCTGCTATTTAAAGGCCATGCCCCTTGCACCCGAGCCCCCACACCTTCCACACAAGATCCCACCCCTTTTGGGCGGTCCATGACCACTTCAAAAATTTTTGCCCTGCTTTAGAGCATATCAACTAATCCACCTACATCTAAATATTACTTGGCATGCCATAACTTGTATAAGTCAAGAATAAAACACACATAAAATGAAACAACTGCTGTAAGGGGGAACTTTTTTTGAATTGTGTTTAAAATAGCTTAAAAGCCAGAAAAAGGGTACATTCCTTCTTTATTTTAGCAAGAAACAAGTTATCCTACTTGTACTGTGTTTTAAACCTATACTTTCAAAGTGTTCTCCTGGAAAAACAGCCCCAGTGGGTAGAATCTAGGGATGCTAGATAGCAAGCAGCCAGTGTGCTCCGACCCCACTCCCAGGGAGCCCCCTGCCACTCCGTGCTTCTACATCTTCTGTATCAGAGGCAGCAGTGTGGGGTGCCAGGTGGGAGCCAGTCCATGAGGGGAGCCAGTTTAAAAACCAGCTCCCTTTGTGGACCAACTGTTTGCTACTCCACGCTGCTGCCTCTGATACAGAGGCAGCAGCGCAGGGTGGCAGCAGCCCCTGTCCCCAGGGGCTCTCCCCATGCCCCAGATAGACTCCCCAGGCCTCATTGCTTGGACCCCCCACGAACAGGCGCTACTGCCATGAAGCAGCCTCTGTCTGCAGCGGCCCTGCCTGGCTCACCATGGGCAGAGGCTGCAATGCATCCCGCAGAGCAGCCTCTGTCTCCAGGGAGCTTGGACCCCCCCCGTGGGCAGGGGCTGCTGCCACAAAACAGCCTCTGTCCACAGGGAGCCAGGGCCCACCATGAGCAGAGGCTGCTTTGTGCAGCCTCCCCTACCCCGCCCCTGCTGCTGCCTCTGATAGAGGCAGCGGGCGGGGGGGGGGGGGGGGGCAAGGCAGCACCACAAAGCCAGTGCAGAGTGGGGGGAGCCTGGCTTTTAAGCAGGCTCCTGCTCCCTGTCCCACTGCCTCTGATACAGCAGGGGGTGCCAGGGGGCTCCCTGGGGTGGGGGGAAAGGCAAGTAGTCGACTAGCCTAGGCTTCCTGGTTAATCATCTAATCGACTCCTCCTTGACATCCCTAGTGGAAACTGACCTTAGAATAAGGCGTGTTCTTGTTCTCTAGGCTAAGAGGCTAGTTCCTTCTCCTGTCTACTGCCCCCTTTCCTCTGGGGCTCAGCGCTCCTTTAGCCCGTGAAGATGTTCCCCGCCAGAAACCCAGTTTAAATGAGAGAGGGGCAGATTCTGGGCTCGGGAGGCAGTTACCCCCCCCCTCCCCTCCGCCCAGTAGCTTTCCCCATGGCCCAGATAGGCTCCCCGCGCCCCACTGCCAGTGTCCAGACGGACAGAACCGCCCCCCAGCGCGCCTCCTTCCACTCCTCCCGGGTGCCCAGGCAGACTCCCCCTCCCCACACATACTCCCAGACGCCCGGCCCCTCCTTCACGGCGCGGACAGGCGCCCTCCCCTGAGGCGCACCAGAGAGGCCGCCCCTCCCCCGCAGCGCGCGGCCCTCACCTTCCCGCCGCTCAGCCTTCACCGCCCCTAGGTAGCGGCCGGGCCTGGGGGCTGCCATTCCCCTCAGAGCAGCGACGCTAGACCATGGCAACCGCATCCCGCCGCCCATTGGCTCCCCGGTAGCTAGGGGGCGGGGCGGAGCGGGGCGGGGCGGGGCTGATTTCCTCCCCTCCCAGGCAGGCTGGCGGCGGCTCCCCGCTGCGTGAGTTCGCTCAAAGCGCGTTGTCAGCCTGCCTGCGAGTAGCGCTGCCACTGCTACGAGTATGCAAAGGATGCAGCCCAGCAGCGCCTGGAGAGGCCCCTGGTGAGGGTGTAGGCCCCAAATAACGAAATAAAGGGTCCCTGCCCCCAAAGAGTTTATAATCTGAGGACCAACCAGCCCCTGCAAGCTTGTGCACAAGTGGCACCTGACTTCAGCGTTGCTCCACGTGGCAGCAGGAGTAGGTGGCAGAATCAATGAAGCACAGATAGGGCAGTGGTGAGGTCCACCTAAGTACAACGAAAGTGAACCGTTATTATTAGCTACTATTGACATATGTGGTGACAGTGCCAAAGCATTCAGAAATCACGAGTCAAAGGAGAAAAAAAATCTCTGTGAGAGCCATGAAATGTAATAATATATATTGGTTCTTTTTATTTGTCCTCTAGTTTTGGAGGCTTTGTTTAGGGGATTAGATTGTCAGGGTTTTGTTTGTTTGTTGTTTTTCTTTCAACAAACACAGGGGTTGAAAACTTACTTTTTTAAAATGCAAAATAAGGTTGTCCTATAGTCTCACAACTCAAGGGGATGCTTCAACAAATCACGACTTTAAGCAAAATACCAAATATCAACATTATAAAACTGCATCTCCTACAGTAGGCCAATTTCAACCACAGAGGTTTGACTGTTTTTAATGTGGATTTTAATAGTAGGAGCTTCATATTCTAATTCCTGCATTTAGTTGAAAACATAAAACATGTTTTTGGTGGGGTTTTTTTACAAGCCCTAAGTGAAAACAGAAGGCAAATCCTTACCCCCAACAGTGGCAATTAGAAAAGAGAAATTTGAATTGGATTTCCTCAAATCCATTTCTAGCTCTGCTATTGATTTATTATGTGGTCTTAGAGAATCACTTTCCCTTTCCTGTATAATTATGATTTATTATTTGTATTACAATAGTAACACAGAGCCTATTACAAACCCCTTTGTGCTTGGTGTACTGGATCTGATAACGCTTAGCTACTTCACAGGTATTGTGAGGATATAAACCTTGTAAAATATTTCAAGATTCTTTGAAGAAAAGTGCTTTGCATGTTTAAAGTTATAGTGATGAGCATGATGTAACTGTCTGGACATATAGTGATGCAACGTGCAAGCCATTATTAATTGTTCTAACATATGAAAGAAAATATTTTGGAAATTAATTTAGAAAATCAAATTTCATCAGAGAGCACTGGATGAGGGATTGAAGGGAAATTCTCAGCCTAGGAAAGCAAAAATGGTAGTGAGGGTGCATACTGCAATAAGACACTTAGGAGATCTTTAAAACACTTAAATACAATATGATGAATTTTAAACCACTTAACTTTTTATAAATATTTTAACATATCTATGTGAAATAAAAAGTTTACTATAAAATCTGATGTATTTTTGTAGTTTACTTTTGAGGTGAAACAAAAATCTTGCTAGAATCCAGAGACTATCAACAAAACTCTACTTGAGTGACTTTCTGGACATTGAGTATTTGAGAAGAAACATGAAAGAATCCCCCTAGCCACGAAGTGATGAACAATTTGAATTAAGCATCCTCCAAAACTAGTCAGGAAGAAAAAAGTTTTCTTCAATCTTTCTAGGTGTAATTGATGTCAGAGATATAAAGCCAATGAAAGAATGGTAGTTATGTCTGAAGAAAAGTATTTTTGATATATTCTTGTCTAATAAATATCTAGACTATAAATATTCTTGTCTAATAAATACCCAAGGTGTTGGAACTAATCACTCTAGTTTCCTTTTAAAATGGCAAATTTATAGTGGTTTTATTTCAAGCTCAAAAATTTAGCATACACTGTAGTGATATCAATATTTCCGTTCAAGAGCCAGATTCAAATAGACATTTTCATAAGGTCACAGTAGAACTTCTTAGGGCAGAATTACTCCAAGAAGTGATGATATACAATTTTTCATTTCCTTGTGCAGTTCTGATTTCTGCAGACTGAATCAGAGCCACTTACTTCAGTGACAATAATATTTTTTTCTCTTATTAGCCTTGCAAAGATAAAGCAGCTATGGGAGAGGAAGCTGGATTCTATTCAGTCTACTGTCTTACCCACAGAATTATTAACCGGGGCCCTGACATGAAAACTTATTTCATGCAGGGGAACCCTTGCACTGCACAAAGCCAGCTGCAGGATCTAGACCTAAACTGCAATGGTGTAGGGGAGTCTAGACGGCCCTGCCTTGACCAAAACAACATCTGCATTGTCAGGCCCTGTCCTAGCATTGTCCAAAGTACGGATCTTTAACAAAGCAGAACCTAGGCCTGTCTCAAGTCTGGTGTGCGTAAGCACGCAGGTAAGATTGGGGGAGCTTTGAGAGGCAGGAATGTTTTGCACAGTCATGCAGATACTACAAGGCACCACGAGACCATGTCAAGAAGACCAGAAACAACCTGGTACTAGTACATACCATTTCTGATAAGCGAAAAATTCCTGATACAGCCATAAAACTGTTAATTAAGCACATCGTTTTGCAACATCCTGAGTAGCCGGATGAACCCTAAATATCGGCATAATAGGTATCTTACACAATAAGTAATTGATTGGTAGATATTATTAAAACAACCAAGTCGAATATAAATATAGGAGCAGAAAACATAATTAGTGGGAGGGATTAAGTGAGGTGTCCTCACTGCAACTAGAAGGTGAACCTGTTCCTACCGCCCGATGCATTGTGGATGTCTCTGCATGTGGGGAAAGGAAGAGGCCACGACCTCCCATCCAACAATTGTAAGGGTCTTAACGTTGGAACTGCACATGATTTATAGAAATAAGTACATGTACATTCATATCCTTCAAATTGAATATCTTGTGTATTGTAGGTATTATTACATTGTCTGTGCCAATTATCCTATTTATTGGAATAAATCTATGTAACTTTGCATTGCTTTCCTTTACTATTCTGTGCATAATAAAGTTAGAAAGAGTTTTTCTGAGGTGTTTACTGGCTCCTTTTGTATCAAAAATAAATCGAACCACATGACAAATGGCAGTTGCTAATGTTTTCTCTCTTACAAACGTGAGGGAAATATTTTATCCTTCAGAATCTTTATTACTGGTGATGATGTGTGCAAAGAAATAGTTGGTTTGATATTTGGATCCCTGGTTGAGTTTGCCAGTTTTACAGTTAGAACAACCCCATTTTTTAAATATTTGTAAGCAAATGTGATCTCAAATTGAGAAGTGACAAATGGGGAAACCCTGCAAATGCCATATTTTCAAGTCTCGTGACAAACTGCACTTCTAGGAAACAAACCAGTATAGCGTTTGGAAGACTGGGGAAATAACTGCCTACACTTACTTTACCCAGAATCTCAGTTGCACGATGAGCACGTCTCAGATCACAACATGGATAGCATGGCACGTAGGACTGAATCGTCACTTGAGCCCCAATAAGTGCTCCTGTGGCACCTTAGAGACTAACAAATATATACATATTTGATAGTATCAAAGGATACATCTACACTACAGAGAAGATCAAAGCTGCTGCTGTCTATCCTCCAGGATTTGAATTAGCGGGTCTAGTGAAGACACACTAATTCGAATTGAGAGGGGCACTCTGGCTGATGCTGGTAGCCCTGCTTCCATGAGGAGTAAGGGAAGTTGAAGGGAGAGTGTACTCCCTTTGACGTCCTGCAGCATAGACAGTGCCAAAAGTTGAGTTAAAGTATTTTGACTTCAGCTACGCAATTAACATAGCTGAAGTTGAGTATCTTAAGTTGACCTTATCCTCTAGTGTAGACATATCCTAAGGTGCCACAGGCTACTCCTTGTGGCTAAAAAAGTGGCGATTCAATCCTACCTGCAATGCTATCCATGCTGTGATCTGAGATATAAATACATTAGGGCTGTCAAGTGATTACAAAATTTAATCATGATTAATCACACAATTAAAAAATGTATTCACAATTAATCGCACGATTAAAAAAATTAATTGCAATTAATCACACAATTAATCATGTGCACCTCAACTTTGAAACGCTCCTGCAGTGTTCAACGGGGCAGCGCTGCATGGAGCCTGGGATCAGCTAGAGTCCCCAGCTGACCCTGGGCTCCATGCAGCGCTGCCCCTTTGAAGCGTCACAGCAGCGTTTCCAAGGGGCAGCACAAGGCAGAGCTCAGGATCATCTGGAGTGCCCAGCTGATCCCCGGCTCTACATTGGGCTGCCCCTTTGAAGTGGACTAGTTGATCCCTCCCCACCCATTTGCTGCCTCCTGGTGTTTCAAAGGGACACTGGAGCCCAGGGTCAGCTGGGAGCTCCCCAGCTGATCCCGGGTTCTCCTTCTGGGGAAATGCTGACCCTGGGCTCCATGTTGCAATGCCCCTTTGAAACACCACCGCGGCACTTCAAAGGGGCAGCGTAGCATTAACGCCTGCGATTAACACGTTAAAAAATTAACATTAAGCCTAGACTGCATTAATCGCAGGCGTTAACGCATGTGAATTGACAGCCCTAAAATACATATGTCTATATATATGTAAATTAGTATCATTAGTATATGTGTGTGTATGAATTAGTATCATTTATATATATATATGTACATTTGTTAATTAGTATCATGAGCTTTCCTGAGCAAAACCCACTTCTTCAAATGAGATGATCTTGAATTTTTGTAGCTTGCACGTTGCTCCTTTGCAGGACACGGGCTGGGACTAAGCCCTCCAGGCCCAACCCGCTTCTTGCTCATCCCAGTTCAGTCCCTCCTCCCAGCCACAGGTCCCCTCCCCTCATACTAGGGCCTCCAGCCTTTACACGTAACCCCCGAAGGCCGGAGCTTCGGCCCCAGCTCGAGAGGCGGTAACCCCAGCAACCACCCTGCGTTCCCACCACTGGGCCCGCCCCAGTAGCCGGGGCTTCTGGGAAGACTGAGCCCCTCCCCCTGCTTGGCCCCCGGAAGCGGAAGTCGTTGTCTCTGACCCCTCCGCCATATTGGATGCTGTGGTGGTGGGTGGGGGGGAAGGCGGAAGGAGAGACTTGTCCCCGGCTGTAGCGGCTCCGGCACCCGTGAGTAAAATATTTCCCCCCTCCCCCGGGCTAGAGGCGGGAGCGAGGGCCCGGGGCTGGTGCCGGGAACTGGGAAGCGGCGGGGTCCGCCTGTAGCGGCCGCAGTGCCGGAGATGATGAGGTGTCCCCCCCGGGGCGGGGATTCTCGCACAAGGCGCCGGGATAGCCGGGAGGGGGCGCCTCAGGAAAGGGGCCTGCCGGTCGTGAGGCGTGCCGGGGGCTGGGCGGGGAGAATGGCTCTCGGGTGTGGCAGGACGGGAGGGGTCACTCGGTGCGTGGCGGGCAGGTGGGGCGCTCCTGGCCCCACGCCGGGAGGGGGGATCCTTGCGGCCCCGACCTGTGCGGCCCCTGAGAGCTGGCTCCGTGGTTCTTATCTCGCTGCCCACAGGGACCGGTTCTAGTTACAGCTTGGGGGCCGCCTACATCTCTGCTTCAGATGAGCGTTCACGTTGCTTACCTGTCTGTGACCTCCCCTCTCTCGCCTCCCTTTCCTGCCTCGCCTCTTTTCACCGAGGTTAAGATCCAGCTAGACTTGAGCGCCCGTGGAAGTTTGTGTTTGACAGTGCAGAGGTGTCATAGAGCTGCTGGGAATGTCTCTCTGAAGGGCCAGGTGCATGAGGTGTAGAAGGATAGGAACAAAATCTGCTGTAAAAGGAAACTTTTACTTTTAGTGAAAAGAAGTAGTATGCTGCAATGCTTTACAAAGCTTGAGATCAACTGGGCTGCCTTGTGCCTTCGGCTGTTTGCTGGGCAGTCTAGCAGAACAGCGGAGTCTGTTACTCATCATGAAAGCATACTCTTGTACTAACACAGGGAACTGCAATCTTTTCTTCAGCTTTCATTCTGTGTTTGTTTTGTTTGTCTTTATAATCAGAAAAAAAATTTAATGTCCAGAGAGTTCTCTGACCTATTTACACTGCATGCTATTAAAAGACCTGTATGAAACTCCTTCACTACAAATAAAATAAGGAAGAGAATTGTGGGATGGGTAATGCTTGCCTAGTGAGCCAAAAATGTAATTTATTATAACTCATGTGTTTGTAAGGCAAATATATTTTTCAGGTAGTACAGTAATTTTATAGAGCCATATTTTATGTCAGTAGCACTCTGTTTAAAGGTGCAACCTCTATTAAGTTCATTAGACTAATTTCAGTCTACCCCAGCGAGTGGCTACTTATTAATGGGACTGGATTTTTTGATAATCTCTCACTGTACGGAAAAGAGAAATTTTATGCTATGTTATAGCGGTGTGGTATCACAATTAAGCCTTATTTTGAATTTTCAGATTAGAGATCAGATTTAAGTCTGTAATTGTGAACCAAATGTTGTGTTATGCCGATGGGAGAGAGTTCTCCGGTGCACATCATAAAATCAGCTTAAGGAATGACAATAGAGCCATGTTGACATGAGAGCATTTCCAACTAATATAGCGCTGTGCATATGAGTGCTTATGTTGGAAAATTTTATGTTGCTCAGGAGTGTGTTTTTTCATGCACTTAAGCAACAAAAGTTTTGCCAATGTACACGTTAGCGTAGCCACAGCCCTAGCATGTGTAACTGTGTGCAAGATTGGGATGCTGGATCCTGTTGCAGATTTGATTTTTGAAGTCCGCATGAATGATTGAGTAGAACACATAATGAGAACATTAGATTCTCACATGGATATTGGTATTATTGATAGAAAGGAAACACTTCTTCTGTGATGAAACATTTCTGTCTTTGTAGCCATTATGGTTCTGCTTTAGATTAGGTTTGAAAAATCATCAGTTTTGAGGCTAATAATAAGGTAGTAAAAACTTAAAAAACAACTAATAGTCTGGTAGTACTTTAAAGACTAACAAAACATGTAGATGGTATCATGAGCTTTTGTGGGCACAGCCTACTTCTTCAGATGACCGGAGTGTTCAAAGTCCAGAACCAAGAATAAATAAAGGAAGGAAGGAAGGGAGAGAGGGGAAAGGAAAAAAAATTGGGGGGGAAAGAACATTGGGCAGATAAGTATCTGAGGGGTAGCCGTGTTCGTCTGAATCTTCAAGAACAGCGAGAAGTCCTGTGGCACCTTATAGACTAACAGATTTATTGGAGCATAAGCTTTTGTGGGCAAAGACCCACTTCGTCAGATGCATGACTTCTCGTTGTTATTGGGTAGATAAGTTTCAAAGGGATAGCTGAGCCAGTCTGAAACAGGAAAAACTTAAAAACAACAAATAGTCTATTAGCACCTTAAAGACTAAATAGTTAAAAGAGGCTGATAGGAACCATTAGTTTGCACTAGGAAAGGAAGAGTACTAACACCAGATTCTACACGGACATCAATAAGGTAGTAATAAGAGAGGAAGTTCTTACAAATAAAAGCATGTTGGATGTTTGAGTTATTTTCCTCCCCTCCCCATCCTATGGAGTTAACTAAAGAAAAAAAAATTCCTATCTGTTGCCCTGGATATCCGAAGGATGCTTTTGTATTGTCAAATTCTAAGAGTCTTCCTTTGGAATACCTAGGGTCAAAGTGGAACTGAAGTTCTGGATTTTCATTATTAATCCTCTGATAGTGACTCCTTCCCACTACTGATTATTGTTCCTATGTAAGAGAGAAATAATGCATACCTTTTGGATTTTTATTGTGCACCCAGAGAGAAATTTAGAGTTGTAGCCTTTCATAAATCTCCATATTGTCACTTCAGGGGGTAGCCGAGTTTTGTCATTAGGACCAAAAGCTTTCTTCCATCTATTTGTCACTCCAATACAGGATTTAATACAATTTAATCTTCCTTGGTTTACTAATACTTCATATATCTGTATTGCTTTAAGATCTTCCTAAATGTTAAATACTTCCTAAATGTTAATTACAGTAAAGCTGAAATTGCTCACATCATCAGAGAGCAACATAGTCCTGCCCACAGATGGGAATCCAGGAAGTAATATGAGGCATTACCTTTGGTGATGTGGCATGTCTGCTGCTGCTTGGATTCCATATGATTTTGTTTGTGTCTTGAAGCAAACTACAGAGCTTGTTTGTTTAACTAGATGAGTGGAGGAGAATCCTGAATCAGTAGCGAAAGTATGTGCTTTAAAAGTATTGCATATATTAACAATATCTTTCACCTGAGTTCTGGGTCCTGACTCTTACAGTGTGAGGGAGGAAGGCAATATAAGCTCTTAAAGGTAAACATTTTTTTTCAACTGTTGCTGAGATGTTCATTTTGGCAAAGATACAGCTGACAACATCAAATGCTTCAAATAGTGCAGGAAGGTGTTTCAGTTTAGGTGCTTGTGATGTCTGCTCTTGGATGGAACCCAAAGTACAAAAGCCAGAATTGAACTTATTTAAATATGTAGTCACTTACTGATTTTGGGGGTAGGGAGTCTTAAATAGGTTTCTTAAATTGTTGTTTTGCAGTTTACCTTAAAATATTAAGGGTGGGGAAAGAATAGCATCACACTACATCATGTCAGTGTTTCCAGATTATTCTGACTTCTGGCATATCAAAGTGAAAATATCCCTTAGAGCCCTTACCACTGTTACTGTATGTAATTTTTCCTAAAATGTCTTGGATCCTTTCCCGCTCTTTGCAAAATATATTTGACCCTTTTCTTTCTTGACACTTCCCTTGAAATAGAATGAATGAATGTATTGTCTTCAAAAATGTTTCACAGACGATACCATTTTGTTTCAAGCAATATCAGATCAGCAAGATATGAAATCACACACCTGAATGCTGGTGCATGTGTAAAGTATCTTAAAGTTTCACCGTGTTAAGTTCTTATCTTTAATATGTTATCTGTATAAATGTTTTGTTTCCTCAGCAACAATGTCAGAAGGGGACAGTATTGGAGAATCTGTTCATGGCAAATCTTCAGTGGTCTATAGATTTTTCACAAGATTTGGACAGGTTAGTTTTATGTGCGAGATCATGTTGGTAACTAGGATCACTGGATTTATACAACTTTTTTTAACTCATGGCCGTTTCAGTTTAAGAAAATAATTAAGTTACTGATTACTGTAAAAAGCATCCTTAAAATTTTGCTTTTTAAAAATGGATGGTCCTGTAACTCTGATGACATACATAACTTAATTAATGTTTCTATCACTGTTTAAATGTTTAACAGCATGTATGCATATTTATTACTGCTTTAATGACCTCATCATGTTAGTTGCTCTCAGTTGAAGAGACAGTCCCAAAAAGCTTCGTATAATCATAATTAATTCAAGCAATTACTGTCTGCTAGTAAAACCTAAAATGTATGTTTTACTAAACCATGAGTACTTACGAAGATTAAACAACATAATACACAAATTTTTAAGTGATGTGTGAGTTTTAGATGCACAACCTAAGCTATCTTAAAGAAGGCTGGGGTTTTTTTTATTGGTATTTAGCACTTTCTGAATATTTGCTCCCTTCAAGATGTTCAAAGTTAGATACACACAACTTATGATTTCCAGAACACTTAGAACATAAATTTTCTAATAGGCATATTTTTGTTTGTGTCCTCTGGGTTGCTTGGGCTCAAAATCTGGTTTAAACCAAAGGTTTAAACATAACATTATTAGAAATGTATTTATGAAACTGAAAACAGATCACCTTGCCAGTTACAACTTTAATCTGGCAGCCAGTATACTAGTGCTTAAGAACCAGAAATTGAGTGACTAGAAATAAAATTCAGTTTCACTTTCATTAGCAAAGCTTGACCTGAGTGAAATGTAAGCAAGTAACTAGTCTAAATAGTGCTGGGTAAACCAGAGTTCTAAAACTTTGTTTTAAATTTAAATTATGATGTTTAACCAAGAGTTCCTTAAAACTTGTGGTCTCACTGAAACTCAGTGAAATTACTCTATAAACAATATTTGTGTATAAAAACACTTTAAATTTCATTCTAGATCTACCAGTCCTGGCTAGACAGATCTACTCCATATACAGCAGTACGATGGGTTGTAACTCTGGGTCTGAGTTTTGTCTACATGATTAGAGTTTATCTACTACAGGTAGGAAAATGAAAATTATTGCATTTGTCATGCTGTTAAGAATAACACTTACTTAAAATATTAATTTTTGTTAGACTGAATAATCTATTTCACTAAAACACTTGCTAAGAAATATGTTTATATGACTAGACATGGAACAAAATAATTTCAACGTAGAAAAAAGTTTTTGAATAAACAGATTCTTAAACTAGCAACTTCCCCCAGTGTCATGAAGAAGTAATAGTCAAGTACATATTAGGAATGTTAAATTTCAATTAATCAGCTAATCGAGTAGTTGATGGAATTTCACGGCTTTTAATACATTTAAAAGGCAGAAGAGCAGCAGGGAAGCTGGGGCGAGCGGGGACTCAAGCAATCCCCATTCGCCCCACATTCCGACTGCTACACTTCTGCCTTTGAAATGTAGCAAGAGCCCTGCGGGACCTGCTGTTTCTTCACTGTGCCTGTGCCTCCCCTGCTCGCCCACACCCAGCCCAATGGGATGGGGGAAGCGACTAGGATATGCTTATCAGGTAGTCAACTAGTCATTTGCATCCCTAGTACATATGCATGTCTTTTTTAGCTACTCTCTTTTCCACAGGAAAAATAATCACAAACTTTGGTATGGTATAAAGTGAAAGTGTACTGTGTTTTTTCCTCCAATTAATAGCAATAGTAATTTGAGCTGCTACATCATATTAATAAACTTTAGGCTGAAACATAATCTGGAAAAGGATGGTTAAGACTGCTGTTTTGTAGCAGAAAGAGGGAAGCACTACTGCCATGTTCTAATGAAATTGCATAATACACTTCTGAAAACTCTCCATGTTTTAGCTTCCTGTTTGCATCTCATACAGGGACCAGCAGTCCTTTCCTAGCTCCTATACACTTTATAATTTACAATATCTAAACTACATTTCAAGGCTAACTAAACTTTCAGATTTTTCCTGCTTTGCTTGTGTGTCCTCTAATTCATAAGTCACTTTTTTTTACATAGCTGTAAGCAATAGCAGCTAGAAACATTCCATAGTAAATTTTAGCACAATCTGTTATAGTAAGAAATACTAAACAAAAAGAGCAGTTGAGTTATAGGATCCAACTATCAAACTGGATATCAGTCTGATTGGTTTTTACTTTTTATTTTACTTTTTTAAAAGGCATCCTTTTTATTCGTGTGTGCATGTTTGTTCATTCTCCTCTCGAGATGTCTTAGCAGGTTTTATGTCCCCCTGGGGTTTCGCATTTTAATTTATTTATATAATATATAGTGTGTTTAAAAATTTTGTGAGCAACCTTGAATATTTTAAATAGAGAGGTGGGGCAAAAATATTTTAAATAAATAATACTTAGATTTAATGCAAGAGGAGTCTTTTGCTCATTGTACATCAGTTGTTAAAACTGAGTCCAGAAAACTTTTGACTTGCAGATAAAGTAATTAGGGGAAGATACTGAAACCAGTTTAACCAGTTTTTGTCTTAGTCTTGATAAACAAGTATTTGAAGCTGTTTAGTGAGAAGTTTTCAGTCTGACTTTTTTTTTCCCCTTTCCTTTCCTAGGGTTGGTACATTGTGACATATGCCTTGGGAATCTACCACCTAAATCTCTTCATAGCTTTCTTGTCGCCAAAAGTAGATCCCTCTCTAATGGAAGACTCAGGTATAGCGGACACGACTCCCATTGCTATAATTTTGAATATAAACTAAACTATTCTCCAAATCACTTTACCAGTTTCACATATCTTCATGTGAGCAGACATCTTCAGAGAAGAGAAGAAAATCCTCAATAGTGAGAATAAAGTTTGAATTTAGAAGTTGTGCTTTAGTAATTATTTGAAAACTAGAAATAATTGAGTCCTTGGTTTTTTGGAAAATAAAATGAAAATGTACATGCTTCATTTAAATCATTGCTTTGGGGGTGGGACTGGGGATGAGGGGTTCAGTATGCAGACTGTCCTGGGGAGAGAGAGGACTACTCCAGCCCTCTCAGTGCAGCAGCTTGGGGCAAGGTGAGAAGCACCTCTCCATGGCTAGCTAAACTTGTTTTTCCCAGCAACATTCAATATAGCAAACAGCTTGAGAATGTATTTGTTAAATCACGCTAATAAGAAGAGTATGGTGCATTGCAAAGCGAATTATTTATTAACCAGTTGATCCACATTGTTTTTCATACATATCTATATTTTCATCTATATCATTTTCTCCCAATACGCAGTTTTCCCTATGTTAATTCACAGGGCTTGCCAAGCGGCGGCGAGCCCCGCTCGCCAGCCGTGTGGTTCTGCGATCTGCGCCGGCTCTTCTGGGTTGTAATCTACTCACCACGGGCGAGTAGATTACATTATTTGTCGAGCCCTGTTGATTCATTCTTGCTACTAGGTCCTGCATCATGATTTTGCACTGCTTACACTTGACACATTTTCCTTTTTACTCAGTGAATGAATTTCTTCAAAATATTCCCAGATAGGGTTGGTCTGATGCCCAGAAGCCAAGAACTTTCAAGAAGCAAGAGTTGGTAGCTGGAGATAGTAGAGCCCTTAATTCATTTTTATGAGACTATAAGTATGGGTGTAGCATGTTTGTGATATTTAATTGTAACTTTTTAAATGAGAAATGTAGTGTATTATTTTTTAAAAATAAGTGTCTGATTTAAATTTTAAAAATTGGATTTTTTTTGTTAAATTGTTTTTTTTAACCCACCCTGCAATCTGTCAGATCCAAGAATCCTGACTCCCAGCTCTGCACTTGAACTGTGTCCACAAAAACTTCTGTATAACTTTAATTATTTGTTACTGTCCAAAACAGGTTGTACATTGACTGTTCTATGAATACTTATAGAGAGGAATTAAATAATAGATTTTTTTCTCCTATAGGTTCTTCCTTGACATTGCTTATAAATGGTGGCATGTGTAGATGTGTAACCTGTCTGTTTCCACTGATAAGGACTGTGGGGCTTTAACATGTCCTCAGATGTTCACTTCGTTAGAGTGAAATTTTTTTTGGAAGGTTGGAACTACGTTCCATATTGCATTAATACTGTGGACTTTTCTGGAGCTCTGGGTTCAAATGTGGCATCAATCTCAAAACAAATATTATTTGATCAAGCATTAGCAACATGTCCTTCCTTGATCAGGTTTACCCTTGCAAAAAGCTCTTCTATTCTGGAGATAGGCTTTGAAAATAATAGTGACAATCGGGTTTTTTATTTGCTTTTTTTTATCCAGATGATGGTCCTTCATTACCCACAAAACAAAATGAGGAATTTCGACCCTTCATCAGAAGGCTGCCAGAGTTTAAATTCTGGTGAGTGGATACATATGTCTGTTTTCTTAAAATAAAAAGCATTTACATGAATGTGTCAAATAAGATGCTTCCAGTGTATGGAAGGGATTTAATTATGTATTTTATTTTTAAGGCATTCTGCTACTAAAGGCATTCTTGTTGCAATGGTATGTACGTTCTTTGAGGCTTTCAATGTTCCGGTGTTCTGGCCAATCCTTGTGATGTACTTCATTATGCTGTTCTGTATCACTATGAAGAGACAAATCAAGGTAATGTGCTGAGATTGGATTGAATCTTTCTGAAGATAAAATATCACTGCTTAAAAGTGTTTTTTCCATGTTGCTAGCCAAAGGAGCACTGTGGATGTTTATCTGTGGATATAGTATGGCCATTTTTTTTTAACTTAAGTACTTAATCTTAGGCAAAATTAACCACAAACTGTAATTGGAAATATAAATGTTCAGTACTCCTGAAAATCAAATTAGTTTAAACACCTAGACTTGAAATTGTTAGCCCTCTTACATTCATTCTTCAGAGGATTCTGAGCTATCCGAATAATACCTTCTGAAGCAAAATTTGGTGTTTATGATGGATAGTATGCAGTATTCATCCGGAGCATTTCTGCATTATAATGTGCAGACTGTTGAGATCTCACATTGGTGATGCATATTGTGAAAGACAAATGCAGCAAATTAATTCAGGTTGGCTTTTGTATATTTTCTATAGCTTGTTGGCTTGTAAATGGAAATTTGAAAATGTCACATTCTGAATTTAAGTAGAGGTTGGACCTCCCTGGTCCGGCACACTCAGGACCTGACCAGTCCCGAACTAAGGTATTTGCCAGACCAGGGGAGCTCTCTCCCCTACTAGCCCCTGCTAAACCACCGCTGCTCCACCCCCCAATGCTCCAGCCTGCCCCAATGCTTCCTGGTCACTCCCAGGGCCATAGCTCTCTAGTTCCTGCTGGCCCCACTGCTGCCGGGGCCAGAGTTGCATGGCTGGTGCTGGCCCCCTGCTACTGCTCAGCTGTTGGGGCCAGATTTCCCTGCTGTGCCACCCCTCCCCATGGGGTTCCTGGCCCCATCTGCTGCACTTCCACCATGTGGCCAGACCTCCCTATACCTGGACTCTAGTCCAGGAGCATGTGAGGTCCTGATGGATAACAGATATTGCTGAACCAGAGAGTCCCAGTTAAAGGAGGTACAACCTGTAGTATATTTTGATTCATAAGTGCAACATGAAAATTAAGACATTTTATATTAATATGTCTCCGCTGCTTAATCCTTTAACCATCTTGACTGTACTATACTGTATCTTTTTTTGATACAGACTCTTAAATGAGATTGGTTAAAGAGTTTTGGAATAAGGAAAAGTTTATTTACTTATTCCCACAATATAAGAACTAAGGGTCACCAAGAGAAATTAATAGGCAGCAGGTTAAAAATAAACAAAAGGAAGTTTTTCTTCACTCAGCGCACAGTCAGTGCACAGTGGAACTCCTTGCCAGAGGATGTTGTAAAGACTAGGACTTTAACGGGGTTCAAAAAAGAGCTAGATAGATTCATGGATGATAGGTCCATCAATGGCTATTAGCCAGGATGGGTAGGAATGGTGTCCCTAGCCTCTGTTTGTCTGGAAATGGATGACCGGAGAGCGATCAAGTGATGATTATCTGTTGTGCTCACTCCCTCTGGGGCATCTGGTATTGGCCACTGTTGGCAGTCAGGATACTGGGCTAGATGGACCATTGGTCTGACCCAATATGGCCGTGTGTGCGTGTGTGTACACATACACTAATACAGAAAAAAGTGCCATTTAAATCTTTTGTGTCGCTTGTGACTGAAAATAGCATCTTAAGATAACATTAAACAAACATCTTATCAATTTTAAACTAGTGAATATACTTTAGAGCTTTACATATTGTAGTTTAATTTGCATATTATGGTGTTTTGGTAGAAATATTAGATTGTCAAACAGTTCTACTTAGCAGCTAAACTGGTATCTTTTTATTTACAGCATATGGTAAAGTACAGGTATATACCCTTCACACATGGCAAGAGGAAATACAAAGGGAAGGAAGACATGGGAAAGACCTTCGCTAGCTAGAAGCTGGAGCCTGTTGACTGACTCTACATATAACTAAAAGAACGGTTTTGAGCCATTGTAACAATGCCTTTTTTCTTCATATAAAGTAATTAAGAGGGTGGTGACAAAGCAGTTGAATTTATTTTAGGAGGATCTTTCTATTTTTGTCTGAAGTATCAGTTTCTTGAAGAAACTGGCATTCTAACCAAATTGCATTGGGTTAATTATCTTTCATAACTAGTTGGAGAATCTTCGGTATCCCACTGATTTGGGATCATGTGTTGCTTTCAAGGTCCACTGCAGACATTGTGGCGGCTAATGGTACAATTAGGATTTTTTACATGGTGTTCCTGCCCCGTATGACTCTGAGGTGCTGTGCACATATATGGAGGCAAATAGTAGAGTGGCACACGTGATGCTGTTGTCTGCTTCATAATTGTGTGCTAAGTTCATGCACAAGTCTGATAGGCCTTAATATATAGAATTTCAGCTGCCAAGGTACATGCGTGGTATCGCTGGGGTGTCACCAAATTAGTAAAGAGTAGATAAGTTTAAAAAAAAAAAAAGAAATCCTAAATTCTGTTTGTTCCAGAAGGGAAATAACGATCAGTATAGCTCCTAAGGAAACTCATTTATGTTAGGTTCTAATGCCAGTTTCCCTGTTGCATCTCATGGCAGATGCTGAAATTGGGCTAATTCATAATGACTCAAAACTTTGTTCTTAAACTATCATGATTTCTTTTGAGGGCCTGGAATTATAAATATATATATTTTAACTGTTATTAGTTGGAGAATATTTTGACTTGTTTCTTTGATACTTAAGGTTTTTTTGATTAACTTAAGTTTGCTTCATGCAGCCCCTTGAGAATACACCCAAACTGGCCATAGCAGACAAACTTTGTGGGTTTTAACAGCTTTTCATTTTCTATGAAAAAATATAGAAATAAATGACCTGCATGTAAACTTTTTGATGTGATACAGGAACAAACAATTTTATTAAGTGACTTTTTAATTCCAAACTTTATTAAAAGACAGTTGTCCCCCTTTCTTGTTTTAGTCATCTTTATATAAAATATATTGGGCTTTACTATTTATAGATTTGTCATTTTTAAATGATGTCAGTACTTACATTTTCCTTCTATTTTATTCAAGAAACACACTTTTAAGAGATCATTCGGTAGAACTAAAGGTGCTAGGATGACATGAGTCCTTTGAATGACTACATAACTTAGTGGCAGCTTCAACAGATACCTTTTATGGAACGTGTACAAAGGAATGGCTGTTTGGTTGTGCAGAATGAAAAGCCAAAAGGAAGCCATGTATATCCTTAATTAGATTCAGCCTGCTGTAATATTTAACTGGTATTGTGGAAATCTTTTCTTATTTTTTATAAAGTGAACTTAAACCTGAAGTTCCATGTACATGTGATTTAAAAAAAAGACTGTATAACCATAAGTCCTTATCAAATACCAACCATGAATGCTATTGCTGCTAAGAAAAACTAAGTTGTGAGTTTAAGAAGCTGCCTTACAATTTGCGGTCATAGTTTTTGTAGTTTAACTTCTGATTGCCTGCAAATCAGGGACATACGTGAAAATAATAATTGTATTTGCATTCATTTACCTACAGCAGGGGTGGGCAACCTACAGCCCTGGGATGGATCTGGCCCACAAGGCTCAGGGCTTAGCATCCACTATCCCTGCAGAGTCGCAGGCTGGTGTTGGCACTCCTGCCATTACCGGCTGGCTCATGTCGCTGCAGAGGGGGTAGGTGAGGGCAAGCCCTGAGCTTTGCGGGCCCACTCAATGCAAGCCGGGGCCAGATTGGATCTGCGGGCTCTGCCTGTGGGAGGGAGGAAGTAGTTGCGCCCGGTAGGGGCCCCCAAGCCTCGCTTCTGCATTCTTCCTCCCAGCCAGATCCTTCCGCCCCACCCCACTCCCCCAGCCAGCTTCCCAGCACACTGAAACTCTACTTTTTAGCCCCACCCCAGAAACTAGGAGGGCTCCACAAAATCCATTAGCTCTCAGTCCCCAGAAGAGTTAATTTAGCCGTGGAGGTAAGCACTAACCCGTCCTCCCCATGGGGCTGGAGCTTGAGGGAAGTGGAGGTTTTTTCTCAGTTGGGGCGATATCTGTGCAGGTTATTTCTCTCCTTTTCACTTGGGGAGGTCAGGTCAGCGAGGGTTGGCTTTTTTGTTTGTTTTTGCTTCTCATTTGTGTGTGGCCTGGGGATCAATGGCCTCTGAACCCAATAGAGATTCCCCACTCCCAGCTTACAGAATTATTGGAGGTACAAAATGAGTGGCTGACTCCATTTCAACATCAAGCCCTAATGGTGAATTAGAGAATTGTTTATTAAAACTTGTAAATTGGAAATGTTGCACCTTTGCTCAGCTACCATGTTTTACAACAACACTAAAGGTATTGATACTGAGGAGATAGCAGTAGCTTGCTCCCTATGCACTGAGATTTTAATCATGTTCAAACAATGAGTACCCCAAGCTCAAGCAGGGGCAAGTCTAAACCATGGTTTCTTAAAGATATAAACAAATACCACATCGTCTGCAGGAGTTCAGTGAACTATGCTCAACTATTGAAGCAGGCATTTTCTTAAATCACTTTTTAAATATTTTCTTAGTGTTAAGTTCTATACCTTCATCAATTATGGCTGAAGAAACCTAGATCTTGACAGATACAAGAATAACTAGTGCAGATTGTAACTGCCTTATTTCTTGGCAGCATTCTCCACGTTCTACCATCAGCAATAGCTTGCTACATGTTTCTGTGTGTAATTAAATGTGTTGACAGTGCTTCCTAAGCTGCATATGCCTTGAGTGCTGGCACAAGTCACCTTTCTTCCTTTGCTGTACTGCTGGTTTAAGTTCAGGTGGTTTTCCTAGTGACCCTTTGGTATGAGAGGTGGGAGGGTAGGGACAGGGTATTCAGCATCTTTCACTTCCCTCACTTATCCAGCTGAGTTAAGTGTCTTGTTTGTCTGTATATTTCAGTACCTCTCTCTTCTTTCAGGCTCTCTGTATATATGAAGAGAGGGAACCTACCTACTATATGGGAGTTTTACAACTCTTGCTATATTACTTACATGGCCAGGACCTCTGCAGTATAGTTATTCTAACAGAAGTGCTCTTAAGTTAGTATGGATTCAAGATCTAATAAGGTTTTCCAAGGCTTTTTCTAATTTTTAGAAATTTTTAAATAGTTAATTATGCATGTCAAAGACTTAATGAATTTTGGATTCCCCCCTCAGATAGCATGAATAGCAGTCTGAGTGGTAATTTATAGTTATCATGCAAGAGCAGAAATATGAACCACAATGTTTTTCCTCCCAAACACTAAGATTTTTGGATAGTGGAATAACTAATGATACCTGGAAAAAAATCTTAAGCAGCAATGCTTTTGAAAACATCCCCCTTCGTTTTCACTCCAAAATGTGTAATCAGCAGAGCTGAGAGTACTTATTGCCAAAGGGGAGGGGCTCTGGGTAAGAGTGTGATGCTTACAGGTTGAACCTCTCTAGTTCAGCACCCTCAGGACCTGACCGGTGCTGAACCAGAGTTTGCCGGACCACAGGAAGTCAATATTGTCTAGCAGCATTACCAACACTTCCACTGCTTACTGGGCTCTTAGAAGACATTTAGGGGTGAAGTGAAGCTACATAACAGCACAGATCAGAGCCAGGAGCGGTGGCTGTGAACAAACTTTATGGGCCTAAGGGAAACTTGGCCACACCTATGAAAAATGGACATCCAGCTAACTCAAATCATGGCGGACCAGGGATGTTGCTAATCTAGAGGTTCATCCTGTGCTAATATTGTATTTTGGGCAATGGGAGATACCACTGCAGTATGTGTGTATATATAAATGAATTAATATAAATTCATGATTATTACAGGAAGTGTCCATTACTGAACTTGTTCCTAGAATTGTACATTCAATGAGCTTTTTTAAAACAGCACATATTAAAGCATTCTGTATGCTACTGTGTAACAAACTGTTTAGTAATTTAGAATGTTTAAACTTACTTTAAATGACATGAAGGGTCTGATGGTATTTTTCTTTAGCAGCGAGAAACAAATTAAGTGGTACAGTTACGGGTCCTGTTTACCCCATCCCTCTGAGAGGGGGGCAACAACATAGTAGCTCTGCGGTTACATCATTCCACTCATGCCCAAAAACCCTAGTGCCTGGCCAGTAGGGCTTCCTGGGGCTGCAGAAAACCACAGCCTACTGGGCAGAGTCAAGGTTTTGCCACCCCTAATCCCAGGGCAATGTTGCTCAACTGCTGGAGGCAAGGTATAGCAGTCCCTTATCAGAGGGCCATGTGGCCTAATGACCAATATCCTGGGATGGGGATGGGGCTGCCACCAGACAGGAGGCAACATGGCAGGGACAGGCCAGCCTACTTCCACTGAGCCCTGACCCAGGGCCCTAACTGTGGCAGAGTGGTTTATCACTGGGTCAGCAGGGAATCCCATGGAAACTTGCTGTGTCTTGTGAGTGGGATATGCACCCTCCCTGGGTCACTTCCTACCATGCCTCTTGCTGATGGGATGCTCCAGGGTCTTGGTGCTCCTCTGGTATCGGCTGTGCTCTCCTTAAGGCATCCATGGGGGCCTGCCTGGGGATCAGTCTCCAGCTCCCACAGTCCAGGTTCAAGGCTGATCCACAATGGGGGCAAACGCAGCACATCCTTCCTCCTCAGCAGCCAGCCCAGCCTGAGCTGGGCCACTCCCTTTTATACTGTGGCAGTTTGAACATGCCCAACATCGAGCAGAGCTACCACAACCCCTTCTGCACCAATGTGGGGCTGATTTGCCTCATCACAGGTACAGAAATGAACCTGATCTTTAGCACTTTTCACTGTAGCGTTCCATTTATATCAGCAGTTACGTATGCAAGCTGTGATTGTTCTGTTGGAATTTGAGTTTAAATTGATGCTGAGAAGTTTACCTTACTGTTAACCCTGTCTGATGCTAATTATATGCTGTAAAAATAGAATGGTGCTGTTAGGATTCATATTTCTTATGAGAATTTCCACTGTGGTTGCTCATAACTAATTTCTTTTACTCTAAGCATTTGCATACGTGCTATTTCCACCTTAAAATTCAGCACAGACTGTTGTAGTTTTAGAACAGAAAGGCAGCAAGGGCCCAACATTTAGATGCAAGTCTTAATCCTAAAGCTTTTGTAATACTAAAAAGCATGCCATGAAAGGTTGCATGGATTTAAGTCCTGCCTCAGTGTTTGCAACTTACTTCAGGGGCAAATGTCTAGTCATTCTCTAGCTTCCTTATTGTCTGCATTTCACTTTGAAAACAAACAGCCTAAGCAATTTTTAGGAACAACGTTTAACACGGCATGGTGAAGGTCTGAGATAGAAGAGCAAGCAGGGAAGGTAGTGGACTGAAGTACTTCAAATTTATTTTGTAACATGAACGAGAAGTGTCACCCTTAGCTGCTTTTACAAATTTAAGATTTTAAACTCAAAATAAAGTCTTGCTCGTAAGTTAAACTGTATTATGACATTGCTGGCTGATAAGGATAATTAAGCTGGCTGATAAGGATAATTAGGCAACAGTAGTGGCTTAATACAGCTATCGATAATGCCGCAGATAGATCAGTTTTTGAGGATGAAATTTCTCTCTGCATAATGGACACTCTGCCTACAAAAAGGAAAGATTAAGTTAGCAAGTGTTAATGAGATACTTTTAAAAAACTATCTAGATTCCTCCAAAGAAATGAGTAGCCCTACCGACTTAATGCTACATCTTTCCTTCTGTCCAGTTTTCAGTGCAAAGTTAACTGTAAAAAGCACTATCTTCTGTTCAAATTAACTGCACCTAATTTAAATGACTTAAATGTTTTGCTAGTACAGGATCTGACCTTACCGAGCTTTATAATGCATGGTTAATGAACAAGCTGTACGTTACAGCGGCTCCTCAAGGTGAACCTTTATTAAGCGTGCAGACAGCGAAACCCTTCTTCAGATACTTATTGCTTCAAGGAAGAACACATGTAGGAGAACTTGGTTCAGGATGGGTCATGTTAAATGAAAATACTAGAAAAGCTAACATTGAATGTCATCTTCTCTGCACTTAACCCAAGGCAAGGTGGAAAATGGACACAATTCTCAGAGGGGTGCTAATGCAGGTTCTCTGGTACAACTTGGAAGAGAAGAGGCCAGTGGTTTACACGAATGTGTCAGCGGACTCATGGCTACAGCAGAGAAGACTGAAGTGATCCTTTCTGCTTCTATACTATGAAATAGATTTCTCAGTTTTCTAGGTCAAATGAAAGACCCAGTTATATTACCCAAGTAACAGTCTTTTCCAACAAATTAAAGCATGATGTCATTTTTGGCTGTTCAGCTAGGTTGTAAGTCTCTAATTCCTAGCTAGGCAGGATCACATCTGCATTCCCTTTAGTGTCACATGAGAGAAAAATATTCAGGTTATATTAAACAGGTTGCTGAAGCTGTATGAATAATGAGATCTTAACAGCTATTCACAAAGAAAATAATGCACGGGCAAATGTTCATTAAAGAGACCCAGTGAACTAGAAAGAATATTTTTTTCTCTTCAGAATGAGTAAATTGCTATTTCAGTTACTATGAAAGGCAGCTTTCAGATCCAAAAGGTAAATATGTGGTTGCTGGTGCTGACAAATAGAAGCTATTACTAAAATATTAAAAGCAAAACAAAGTTACTCTCTCAGTAACACTTCCTAATAATTGCATTAACTCAGCCACAATGCATATTCTACAAGAATGCATTAAAATAGCTCAACCAGTAGTAAGATCTATCTATATATACATACACAAGTGCAATATAAATGAGTTAATGTAAAAGTTAAAGTTCTTTATAGCAATATTGAGTTTTGGCATTCCTAAATTGTTCACTAATGTATTAAAACCCTGGCTGCTATGTAAACTTGGTTACTTTACAGGTTTGGGCTTTTAAAAACCAAACTGCTGTCGAGTTGTATTTAAAGTGTTACCAATTACAGAGACAAAAAATTTACAGCTGCTGTGTAACATGTGAAAATGAAGTGTCCCAACATAAAAGTACAGCAAGCACTAACACATGATGCTGCAGAATCTAGAACAACCCTAAAGCTATGTCTACACTACGAGTTTTTGTGGCAGAAAATATGCTAATGAGGGACTCATTAGAATGTCACAACACCATTAGCATATTTTCTCCCACTTCTTTTTGTGCAAAAAGAAGCAGTGTAGCCGCTTCCGTTTTGCGCAAAAACCCCATTTTGCGTAAGATCTTTATGCGATCCATATGCAAGGCATAAGGATCTTACGCAAAACAGAAGCGGCTACACCACTTCTTTTTGCGCAAAAAGAAATGGGAGAAAATATGCTAATGATGTTGCAACTTATGCTAATGAATCCCTCATTAGCATATTTTCAGCTGCAAAAACTCAGTGTAGGCAAAGCCTAAATCAGCGGTTCTCAAACTTTTTGGGCTCCAGAGCCCTTCACGTGCGTAAAAATTTATGCGGCGCCCCAGCAGTCCACTGATTGTATGTGTTGTACCTATCGATGTTTCCACTTCGTCAACCTCGCAGAGTCCCTGGAGATGCCAGGGCTCCACGGAGCACAGTTTGAGAAACACTGGCCTAAATGATCAGTCAGCTGCGGTTTCATGCACATGAGAACTGTCACCTGCTGAGGCAGATTGCTCCTACAGTGGTAAACCAGATTAGTGGCCCTTTAAAATGAATTTCTGTGCCATCTACAAGCCAGAAGCAGTTTTCTTTAGTAGGCAAAACAACCCTCCTTTGGGAAGTTCATCAAAACCAGTAGCTCAAGTAGGCTGCTATTGCAGCGCTATGGCTTATAGAATACTAGAAATGTAAAGGACCTCGAGAGGTCATCATTGTCCCCTGCCCTCACGGGAGGACCGAGCACCATCTAGATCATCCCTGACAGTTGTATATCCAACCTGTTCTTAAATATCTCCAGTGATGGAGCTTCCACAACCTCCCTAAGCAATTTATTCCTGTGTTTAACCACTTTGACAATTAATAAGTTTTTCCTAAAGTTAAACCTGTCTCCCTTTCTGCAATTTAAACCCATTGCTTCTTGTTCTATCATCAGAGGTCAAGGAGAATAATTTTTCTCCCTCCTCCTTGTATATACCTTGGCCAAAAAACTAATTCCCTCTTAATCCAATTCTCCTATACACTAAAATACCTCTGTCATAGCAAATAATGTTCAAGATAATTTTATTTGTAACTGCACATACTGCTGGCTTATTCACTTAAATCTTCTTCAAAATTACTTTCAAGTAACCTACACCCACTTCATTCAGTGTGTTATAATCCAGTTTGTTTATTCAGAATCTTATGATGTAGAACTATTGATGTTTTGGTTTTCCAGTTAGAGATGCATTCAATAGGCCAGTAGAGAAAGTGATGTGCTATATATTAGCCAGACTGCTTGAACCATCTGAACATTCTAGGCAGCTTATAGCTATTGTTTGAGAGTCATCTGTCATCTTTGGATTTCACTCAAATCTTCTCTTACATGTGCCAAACTTTTTTTTGCCATCCATTTAAAAGAAGAAAGTACTTGCTAATGCACCAAGCTGAAAAACTTTAGAGACTGATCCTTAACTAATAGCTTGTGTGGGAGAGCCATCTTGATGAACTTTCCTTTGCCTACACCAGGGCTACTCAACATGCGGCCTGTGGCCAGTTTGTTTGCAGCTCACCGTGTGGTTTGGGTTTACGTGGTGTTCAACACATGGCCCACGGGTAGGATCCTTTGAACATGGCCTCCACTGGGAACACGCTCCACAACGGTGAGGCGTCTTCCCAGATAGGGCGAGCACTGAAAGACGCAAGCGGATGGGCTGGCTGGAACAGACAGGTACAGGGTACTGGTGTTTCTAGCCCCCAAGGAGGAGGTGCCGGGTCATTGTGGGAAGTGCTTTGTATTCATGTCCATCAGGGTGAAAGAAGCTATTTGCATATATATTTGCACATATATGCAACCACACTTAAGTTGTGGCCCTTGTCATGTGCTGTGAGTATCACTGTGGCCCCCAGGAATCCCACAGTTGAGTAGCCCTGGCCTAGACTATTTAGTACATGTTTTACTCTTAAAACAGAGATAGGCTATAGCTATTGCTTTTCCTATGCACTGAATTCAGACACTAAGCCCACAAGTACTGCTGTCCCACAGGAAACAGTTGCAGATCCAAGAGTCATTAACCACCCCTGGTCAAATTACTGTAAGCATCCATGGAAGTGCTGAAGGCCACATACTGTTTGTTCTCAAGACAGAAAAGCTTAACTTTAAACTTTCCTGGTAATGTACAGATTTGATCAGAAATCCTTTAAATCTATTTACTTGATGCCAAGTAGGTTGTGCCAAGGACTTAAAATTTCACGAGGCAAGTGTCAGACTGATTGCAGTATGAAATATGACTGCTAAGCCAGGGGTAGTCAATATGTGAATCGTGGGTCAGATCTGGTCACCAGATGCTCTTGAATGGCCCATGAAATCATTACTCATTATTGCAGTGTGAAAAATGTTTCTCTGGAACCTGGACTTTGGATACACCTTGGCCAAGAAATTTGGATTTTGACATAACAGACTACCACTGCACTCAGCTGCCTATGGAAAGATGTTATAGTATGCCTGGTAGATAGCCCTGAAGGCTTCTATGATGCACATTTTTGCCTGTTGATTTAAGAGGGCCAAAACCTAGCCTCTAATGTGCCACCTGCCATCAGATGTGGGGATATTTGGATCTGTATTTACAACAGACTGAAGGTGCAATATTAGATGCACCTTCTAATATTTTTGGTGTTCGGTATTCACGCTCCATTTCAGACTCTGGGTGTATAGCACACATTGCCAGTAGGCTGTGTGTATACTTGGCATCTAGGAATTTCACCTCTAACTTCAAATAGAAGAGCTTGCTCTCATAGGTGGTAAAGTGTTGGATGTACAGTAAAAGTTAACTCAGTTGCAGGAAAAGAAGAGGTTGAGTTACCATTTTTGTTTTGCAAGAGTTGTTCATGTTTTCCCATATTTATACACGGCACAGTCATAGAACGGCCTAATACGGTTTGAAAAGGAGGGCATGAACAGTGTGATTCAGGAAACCACACTGGACGAGTCTGAGGGTTAAACTTCTATCTACTGGAAAGAGGTACAGCTCTTTGGTGGATAGTTATCTGGTTAGGAAAGATTGACAGCTGGATCAGTTACTTTTCTGAAAGGTCCACTCAATGTGATAAACAGTGTTCCCTACTCAGGGATCTCACTTACGTAAATGGGCACAGGCTTTCCTCTGAATTCAGTGTCAGCATGTAGTAAACGCTAATGTTCAAGTGGTGTGGTTAGAGCCTGCATTTGCCTGCTTGTAAACTCATTTTAGCACAACCATTCATCCCCAGTGCCTTACAAGGCATAGGAACCTTTAAGCCACATGGCTGGGACCATGTGCCAAAATCCATCAATGCTGGGACAAAACCAAGAATAATGTACAAGCTGTTACCCACACAGAGCCAAACAGCTTTTTCAGCTTGGAATACAGTTAAAAACAGACTAGGGCTAGCATGTAATAGTTTATAATTTAATCTTGGAGCTTGGGAATGATGCTGTTTAACTGACAAGATTAGGAGGGTTAGACCCTTCTCCATGGAGTTAGTGTTAACTTCATAACATGTGTCAGCTCAGGCCTGATCTACATCTAAAACTAAGTCAACTCAGTTATAGTGCTCAGGAATATGAACTTTCACTAGCTGACTCAATGTCCACTGTAGACTTAGTTAAGTTGGCAGAAAAATTCTTCCATCAACTAAGCCACTGCCTCTTGAGGTACAGCAAACAGAAAAATCCCTTTTGTTGCTGTAGTAAACAGCTGTGCTGAAGTGAGGTGGATGTGCCTATGTAGCATTGACATGCCCTAAAATAGCAGGAGAGCAGTCCTCTGGGAAAATGCATTTCCCGGCCCCCAAGAAAACACACATTGTTTAAGCCCATGGACTTAATATATTTACTTGTTCATCAACTTGCAAGCCCTTGTAGAATGAAGTTTACTTTCAGCTGTTTCAGTAGGACATTTTAAATTTGTAAATATCACCCTTATGAGTTACTTACTGGAAGATTTAACTTTTCACAAAGAAGTTTACTATCATCCCACGAAAGAAGCCACAGCATGGAAAATTAATCCATAGCAAAATGCAACCATTTATGCCACGAAGAGTATGAGAGGGAGAACAAAATTTTGTGGCCTATAAAGAAGGGTTAATAGGCTCAGTCCAGGATGGAGCTGTCAGCTTACACCACTCCTGGACATTTCCATTTGTACTTACATAATATGGTGGCTTAATGTAGATAAATGCTCACTGGAGTCAAGGAGAATACTCAGTTTATCTTCTTGGTTCACTGAAATCAGGACTGGAACCCAAGTCTCTGAATGTTAGTGATACGCTAATCCCATACTTTATGGAAGTTCATAACTCCAATAAAAAACGAGTAGTCCTGTGGCACCTTAGAGACTAACAAATATATAGGATCATGAGCTTTTGTGCGTAAAAGTCACTTCATCAGTAAAACTCAACTTATCTGATGAAGTGGGTTTTACCCACCAAAGATCATGATCCTATATATGGGTTGTGCCTCAAGTCCGGGATTCTCTCATCCAGCAACATCTGTGGTCCAGCATGACCATGGATGTTCCTGGATGAGAGCGCCCCAGAGCAGGAGGGCCAGCAGCTGGGAGCCTGGTGCAGCCCTAAGAGTCTGGTAGCAGCAGAGCTGCAGCAGCTTGGGTGGAGTGCAATTGGGACTGTCTGCTGCCTAGCAGTGGGGCTGGGACCACAGCAGCCGAAGAGGGGAACCCTGGTCCGGCTGCCTCAGCCTGGGAGGCAGCGGGGCGGCAGCAGCTTAGGTGGTGGCAGTGTGATTGGGGCTCCCTAACACCCATCAGTAGGGCCAGGACTGTGGCCGCAGCAGTCCGAGAGGGGAAGCTGGCCGCAGCAGCCCAGCAGAATCAGTGTGAAGCCCAATCGGGCAACATGCCTTTTGGCAGTGGGGCTGGAACTATCCCGCTGGCCAGCAGCAGACCTGGGTCTGGCCCACAGACAACCCAGCCAGGTAGCAGGCTGAAGGGCTGGTGTCAGGAGACCTCCCGTTGTCTGGCAAATTCCCTTATCTGGGACTGGTTAGGTACTGGACAAGAGAGGTCCAACCTGTATTTGTTAGTCTCTAAGGGTATGTCTACTACTGGACAAGGTCGAATTAAGATAGCTGAAACTGCATATGTCAATTGTGTAGCTGAAGTCGAAGTATCTTAACTCGATTTTTGGTGCTGTCCACACCGCAGGAAATCGAAGGGAGAACACTCTTCCTTTGACTTCCCTTACTCCTCGATAAGCAGGACTATTGGCATCAACCAGAGTGCCCCTCTCAATTTGAATCAGTGTGTCTTCACTAGATTCGCTAATTCGAACCCTGGAAGATTGACAGCAGGAGCTTCGATCTTCTCCGTAGTGTAGATGTACCATAAGATGCCCCGGGATTGCTTGTTGTTTTAAAGTTACAGACTAATACAGCTACCCCTCTGAAACTTCAATAAAGTTCAACAACATTTCTGAGTTTAGCTAGCCTGGGTGGGGCTGTAAACACAACACACATATCCTGCTGCCCTCATTACTGTAATACAGAGAACATTTACATGTTTGTTTACTGCTCTAGTCAACAGGTCACCTTGGTAAGCACGTGGATGGAACTTCTGAGCCTCTTAACTAGCAGAGCAAGGTTATTTTACTACTAAGGCTGAAAATTGTTCTAGAATAAACATGCAATAGTTCTTCCACATTTTCAAAGCCAACTCTTTCCCACTTACTTTGGTGTTGCACCATTCTGTGATGCATTCCCAACAGAACAGGTGGCCACAGGGAGTGGCTGTTGCATGCCTACGTTCTTCTAAGCACAACGTGCACCGGGAACTGCGTATAACAGATTTTTCCTCCGTCTGATTTCTGATTGAATAATAAATTTAGTTACATTTTAGTTTAACAGACGGAATATATAAAACACCCTTCCTGAGAATGTACGGTAACAGACCCACTTATGCGCAAGAGTTATACATATTCCCATCATTAAGAACATTTCAGAAATGTCAGTGATACAGACATAGAATGAAGTATGCAGAACACAGCCCGAGATACCCAAGACAACCTGGACCATAATTCACGCTATGTTTCTAATGAAGGGCACAAGTCTGAGGGGAATAGAGTAGGGATGTTAGTGTATAGACATTTACATGATTAAGTAATCAGCCTGGGCTGATCGGTTAATTCAAATAATTACTTGCACCTCCACCCCACCCCCTGCCTCAGTATCAGGCAGCAAGTGGGGGGACAGGGGGAGGTGGGAGCTGGTACACACGGGAAGCTGGCTTTCAAGCTGGCTCCCCACAAAGGCAGTGGGGGGGGAAGGGAGGAGCAGATGGGAGTTGGTGCTCAGAGGGAACCAGCTTAAAAGCCAGTTCCCCACAAGCACTGGCTCTGCAGAGGGCCCTGACCCCGCTGCCTTTGTATCAGAGGCAGCAGTATGGAGGGGACGGAAGGGGAAGCAGGTAGCTGGAGTAGCCTCTGTCTGCAGGGAGCCCCAACACAGAATTAGAATTAGTCGGGCAGTTCTCTACATAGCATCTGAAAAAGTCCCTTCCACCTACCCTGTAGTATTTATGTTATCATGGTGTTTAGCTGTGAGCAGAGCTCCACGACAGAATTTCCCGTTAGTTATAAGTAAAAATTCCCACACAATTATTTCTGCTTCAACCCCCCTTCCCAGCAAGTTAGGAACATCATACTTTGGACAGGAAAGGTTGCGGTGTAGTTTCCACTCCTGCCTTGCCCTTTGCCTTTGTTGGAAGCTGTATATCTGAACACCAACTGTCAGTACAAGATGCAGCAGTGAAACTGTCCCAAGAAGCTTGTAACTTGATCGAACGCTCTGGTCATCTCCAGGCAATCCTGGAACATGAAGCTGCATAGTTCAGACAGGAAAAGAGAAGCTAAGTTACCATCCAAAATGTCATGAGTTCATGAATGAGTCTCACCATTGATCTGCTAGTGCCTCAATTTTCATCACTTCCTCCCATAATCTTCACGGCAGAGTGTTACATTACATTATACCACTAGCTTGAAGAAGGCAGTTTAAAAATGAGAACTTAATGAAGATTGTACATATTCAGATTTCCCATTATTATATAGTCATAGCAGTTGCTTATCAATGTTTGCATGCATACTAGCATTGCATGCGTGTGCCCCACATATAATTTTGGCTAGATTCACTTGTTTTCTAGAATTATATTGACCTGGTCTCCAATGAATCTAGATTTGTTAGCAGTGACCAGAAAAAGAAAGGGGGGGGGGACATGACCCTCTCTCATGAATTATTAAAAACTCTCTAATGTTATTAATCACTGCCTAATTTACTGGTCACCATAGGCCAAATTCTATTTCCTTTTACATGCAGTACCATTGCTGAATCCAAAATTATGTTAAGAAAAGTGTCTTCAGCCAACAAATTCTTTAACGTACATAAGATATTCCAGTAATCCTTTTAGAGATGTGATAGAAGACGCCATTTATATAAAATATTGCCAGATGCAGCCTACGGAACAGGGGGATGAATTGCTTGAGGACATACACAGTTTGTAAGAGGCTTTTCTTCTGTTCTTCTGTCAGTCTGCCAACTTGTTTCTGAATCCAGCTTCGTACCAAAGTACGGCTGCATAAACCACTGTTTTGCAAGCCTCTAGATCCATCAGTTTCTGTTTGCAACTCATGTTCCAGATGGAGTAATCCTTTGTCCAACAAATAAGGCACAACAGTATGAAGAGAAATCAAAATGGCTCGTCGCAGCAGAGAAGGGATTCTCTTCTTGGAAGAATCAACTTGAACAATATTAACATACTCTTCACCAAGAGTTTGATAACCTGAAAGATAACACGCACAAGAGCAGAAGATGGGATTCTTATTTCCACTGTTGAAATGCACTATTAAAACAGATGCCATGTTTAGGAGCCCCAAAGGAGGCTAAGTTTCAGTGCCAAATTATGTGATCGTTATGTTTAAAGAGTATATCTTTATGGGCCCGATTCTGCAATTACTCAAATACCAAGCTTGGTCCCACAATGCATACTTTCTTCATAGATCAGGCCCTGTTTTCATGTTTTCAGAAAGCATTCTTCTAGTAGAGCAGGTGGGAGCAAGATGGTAAATGATGGATTCTTGCACATGGATTTTGAATAAATGTGTATCTTAAACAAACCTGATATTTTCTCTTTCTCTATATATAAAAATATTTCCTGTAGGATGACAGAGTGATGTCAGCACGTCACTCACATCGCCCCGCCCCCAGCTCCAAGCCCCGAACATCTCTCGTCACGCCACTAGCCCTACAAGCTACAGCCCCTCCATTCGCCATCCCCAGACCCCTCAGTCAAACCTCCACTAAGGGTGTCTCAGAGGAGACTCAAGTCCAGCCAGTCTCCCTTCTGCCCAGCTACACACTTGCAAGGCAGGTGAGGAGGCACTTGGCAGCACTAACCTAAGCAGCCTGGGTCCCCTTCGCCTGGCACCCCAGAGCACCACGACTTGTTCCTGGGCAACGCCACTGTTGTTCTTGGCCCTCACGGACTGTTGGGCCAGAAGGCTCAGGAGCAGCACTAGGCGCAGGGCAAGGGACCCCATGTCCCCAGCCACTCACTGCTCCATCTTCTGCTGCATCCTGAGCCCAGTGCCGAGCCACCCCTGTCGAACCCGCCACCGCAGCCCAGCAACCAGTGGCCCAGCAGCACTTGGGAGCAGCTGCCAACCCAGCTGAGTGGAGGCAGGGCAGCGAGGGTAGGGACGCTTGCCTCTGCATGAGGGTACCCAGAGACTCCCCCCTCACTGTGTCCCCGCTTCCTGGTCCCCTCTGGCGGCTCTTAATACGTTTAAAAAGCAGAGGTGCAGCTTCTGGGACCGAGCTCACGCTGGTCCCCCGCTATGTCTTTGCCTCTTTTGCCCCCCGGATGGAGCTGGGTGCGGGGGGGAGAACTGGCTTTTAAGCTGGCTCCTCCCCGCACCGGCTGCTGCTCCCACCCCTTGCTGACTCTCAAGTCGAGTCACTACTAGTCGCTTACATCCCTATTGCCTACCCTCGGGTGGGAGTTGGTGAGCGTTGTGAGCAGGGGGTGCCACCCCCTATTTTACCTTTAATAATAAGCGGCATCCATAAAAATAATGCTTCTAGCACCTTGTGATGGGGTGGACTAGGAGGCTGGAGGCCTTGCTGCACCCTGCTCAAGCCACAGGAGCAGAAGAGAGGTCCTCCAAGCAGCATAGAGTGGCGGCCTCTGCAGCAGCCAATCAGGGCCCAGCAGGCCGATATTAAAGAAGCTGCTGGGCCAGGGCCTGGCAGTTCCTTGCTGGAGTTTGACCCAGGCAGACCTAAGAGCTTACTGGGAGAATCGCAGCACTCCAGACAGCTCTGAGTGGGAGCTGGATTTCAGACCTGGTCAGAGCCAGGTCCACAGGCTGAAGACTAGCCTGTAAGTCAATAACAACACCTTGCAGAAGCCTGGACAGAGTCCAGGTAGAACTTAACCAAAAAACCAGAGAGAAAAGTGCTGGACAGAGCAGCTTCCCAGGGAACGTGACAGCAACCAACTTCTTTAATATGTGGCAGGTAACTGCTACTTACAGGATTCCCTGCGCCTGGACCCAGAGGAGTGGACAGGCCTGGGTGTCTCCCCCCTCCCCTCCCCCCCCAATTCCCAGCAACCACAACAGGGGATAATAAGAAGCCTGGTCCCAGGCCACATACCGGATACTTCCTCTCCTGCAGGCAGCCGGGCAGAGAGACTACAAGACTCCCCTGAGACAGAGGGGTGCTCACAAGAAGGGCTGAGCCCTTTACAGACCTCTACTAATTATATTCACAATAATGACAGTAACCCAGATGTATTAAACATTTGTAAGTAGGTAATTAATTCAGCTAACAAATATCAGAGAAACATTAGCTTCCCTTTTCTTCATATTCTCAACCTTCCACCAAAAACCATGTTAAATAAATGGCTAAACTTAATGAACAGTACCTGAAAAAGTGGTGAGGCTGAAGTATGCTACATCAGAAAGAAGTTCAATCTCTTTCCTCCATTCTAGCCATTTCTTAGCACCTAAAAGGTAAGAAACAACACTGCTTTTAAAATAAATTTTGCTTGGATTTAAAGCATTCTTCAGTAGGGATGTGAACGGATAATCATTTACCCAGTAAGCATCACCCTTAACATTACCAGACACATCATATGTTAACCCTTACCTGGGAGCAGCCCTCCACCCATGGCAGCCTCAGGGGGAGAGATGCCGATTCCCAGCCTGTGAGCCCATGAGCCAGCAGCCCAGCTCTACCCTCCCACATCTACCCTTGTTTAATCAGTTAACCAGTTAAACTTAATGTTTACATCCCTATCCCCAGCAGTGATTACTGCCCAAACTTTGCAGCACTGTGTCTCAGAAAGACTACTCCATTTTCATTATCCAAACTAGAAGACATGGCATAGGTAAGGAAGGGATGAAGCAGCATTGCCAACCTCATGATTTTATCATGAATTTTGTGCTATTTGGGATCCTACTTACAGTCTCAACTTCTGAAAAACCTATCACCACTGACAATTTAAACTCTCTTTTCAAAATAAGTTTCAAGACCCAATGGTTTCAGAGAGATGCTGGAAGATGAGAACCCTAAAGGCTCAAAAATGAGAAGGCATATTACAAAAGACCGAATTTATCATTTTAAAGAACTACATTCTCTTTTACCCAGTCACGTTATTTTGGCCGGTTGGAGGAAGCCTAACTTGTGGATTTTTGATTTGTGTTGGAAACTCATAGAAAATGAGGAAGGAGTTCGTTTTGCATTCAGGTTTAATAGCCTGAACATCTGAGCAGGAACACAAACCTATGTTTGCCTCCTGAATGAGCAATATCCCACTTGCCAGGAGTATTTAAGAGCCCATGAGTAAAGCTCTCATCAGCCTCTTACAGTGATTATTAAGGGCAAGCTTCAGAGGGGTAGCTGAGTGAGTCTGTAACAGGAAAAACTTAAAAAACAACAAATAGTCTAGTAGCACCTGAAAAACTAACAAAACATGTGGATGAAGTGGGTTGTGCCCACGAAAGCTCATGATACCATCCACATGTTTTGTTAGTTTTTCAGGTGCTACTAGACTATTTGTTGTTTTTTAAGTTTTTCCTATTAAGGATAAGGGGAGCTAGGGACTAACCAAAACTGGCTATGCATCAAACTTTGAAGTGGGGACAATAAACCTACCCAGGATAGAGGGAGAAAGCAGGTATAGCTCAGAAACTGCACTATGCACTAGGAATGTTAAAGTTTAACCATTTAACCTCAGTTACTTAAATGGTTGAACTCCGGGGGACCCCGTCAGGAGCGGGGCCAGCAACTAGATCAGGGAGAGGGGCAGAACATGTGGGGAGGGATGGTGACCCTCCCACTGCATCTCCTAAAATGTTTTATTCATGTAATAGGGATGTCAACTATTGTTTATTTGTGTAAACATGTAACCGCTGACATAAAAGGTTTTAAGTGGTTACACGTGGGTCAGGCAGCAGGAGGGAGCCAGTGCTGGAGGTGGCTCCTTGGGAGCTGGTGCTTGTGGGGAGCCAACTTTTAACCATGTAACTGACTACACGCTAACCTCCCTATCATGTAACCAACAGAATTTTTGATCGGTTACATGGTTAATGTTTTTCTACATTTTTTACATCCCTACTATGCACAGGGACCAGACCCCCACACTCAATACCCCACGGCAAGTCCCCTTTATACCAGCTCCACGGCGAGCCCCCCTTTAGCCCCTCCCCCCTTTTACCCCTACCCCCCATGGCGAGCCCCCCTTTTACCCTCTTCCTCAGTCCCACGGCGAGCCCCCTTTAGCCCCTCCCCCCTTTTACCCCTACCCCCCATGGCCAGCCCCCCTTTTACCCTCTTCCTCAGTCCCACAGCGAGCCCCCTTTAGCCCCTCCCCCCTTTTACCCCTACCCCCCATGGCGAGCCCCCCTTTTACCCTCTTCCTCAGTCCCACGGCGAGTCCCCTTTAGCCCCTCCCCCCTTTTACCCCTGCCCCCCATGGCGAGCCCCCCTTTTACCCTCTTCCTCAGTCCCACGGCGAGCCCCCTTTAGCCCCTCCCCCTTTAGCACCCCTTTTACCCCTACCCCCCATGGCGAGCCCCCCTTTTACCCTCTTCCTCAGTCCCACGGCGAGTCCCCTTTAGCCCCTCCCCCCTTTTACCCCTGCCCCCCATGGCGAGCCCCCCTTTTACCCTCTTCCTCAGTCCCACGGCGAGCCCCCTTTAGCCCCTCCCCCTTTAGCACCCCTTTTACCCCTACCCCCCATGGCGAGCCCCCCTTTTACCCTCTTCCTCAGTCCCACGGCGAGCCCCCTTTAGCCCCTCCCCCTTTAGCACCCCTTTTACCCCTACCCCCCATGGCGAGCCCCCCTTTTACCCTCTTCCTCAGTCCCACGGCGAGCCCCCCTTTTGCGCCCCCACATTACTCCCTCCCCGAAACTCACGCGAGCCCGCCATCCCCTCACCCGCCAGCCCGTGCAGCGCTGTGCCGGCCCCGCTGCGCAGCCCGCTCCGGTACAGCTCATCCTTCTGCCCGCAGCGCACCAAGTGCGCCGGCCCCGCCGGAGCCAACGGCATTACTGAGGTGGCTACGGGGCCGAAAGGCAGGAAACGTGTCCTCTCTCAGCCACCGTCCAAAGCGCAGCGCCCCGAATACAACGCCGGCCACTAGCAACTACGTAACACGCATAGCTAGACATGACGTTCGGATTCGCCCAGGCGCGAGGCGCAGAGTTTATGCGTCATCACCGCTCCATGCTGGGAAGGGCGAGAGTAGGCTTCCGTCTGCCGCGACCAATACCCGCAGTTGGTACCCACAATTCCTCGCGGTGGGCAGGCGTGCGTGTGCGTGATCCTGCCCCTTCCCGCTAGAGCGCCTGTGGCTGTTGCCATGGCGACGTCCCCGCGTATTGTCCGCCGTGCCAGAGCGCCTGGACGGCACTCAGGATGGGCCCATGGTAAGGAGGCAGTAAGGCCTAATGGAGGGAACGCTGCACTGGTACGTGGGAGACCCTGGCCAAGTCCCTTCCCCTCCCCCGTCCTCCTGCTGTCAGGTGGGGGCAACGCTACTGGCCTCCTCAAGCAGGTCTGGGGGCAGCCAAGGCGGTGTCCTGTGGCGCTTAGTAGGCATGCAATCCTGTAGCGATTAACCAAGAAACTGGCATGGAAAAGCTTATCGGTTACTGCTATAGACTACACACATCCCCCCCTCCCCTTGTCAGTACATTTCTTAGCAGGCTGGCCAGCAGCCCAGCTCAGTCCTGGCTCACACTGGGTGCAGGACCTACCCCCGCTGCGGCTCTGCGTTTAAAATGTATTAGTAGCCAGGCAGGCAGGACAGGGGCTGCTGCCACCCCACGTTGCTGCCTCTGGTTTTTAAACTGGCTCCCCTCGCAAACCAGCTCCCGCCTGGCACCCATGCTGCTGCTGCCCCTGATACAGAGGCAGCAGCACGGCGTGGCAGGGGACTCCTCGGGAGTGGGGACAGAGCGCACTGGCTGCCGGCCCTGCCCCCGGTGACTATAGCATAGTTGAGTAAACGATAAGAATTCATTAAGTTAATCGACTATCCAATTAACCAATATTTAACATCCCTAGCGCTTAGAGACTAACACATTTCTTTGGGCAACAGCTTTTGTGGGCTGGAGATCAGTTCATGAGAGGCATCTGACAGAGTAGTCTTGATCCACAAAAGCTTATGCCCCAAATCGTCCGCCACAGGACTCCAAAACGCCCTGGGAAACTGCCACAGAAGAGCTAGATATTATTGCCATTAACATGTGGCATCAGGACCCTTTCCAAGCAGGGACAATTTTGCCATGGCCAATGCCCAATTATACCAACTTACAGTGTTCAGAAACCACAGGTTAGTCTCCCTCCCCCTACAAAAATTGGTTTACATGTGGCATCAGGACCCTTTCCAAGCAGGGACAATTTTGCCATGGCCAATGCCCAATTATACCAACTTACAGTGTTCAGAAACCACAGGTTAGTCTCCCTCCCCCTACAAAAATTGGTTTACATACTACACTTTTGAGTTCCTTGCCTTCCAGTTCCTGAGCCTTTGGTAGAAGGTGCTTTCTTCAGGTTTTCAAGGTTTTCTCAGTAGCTATTGGCAACTGTGAATTTGACATGGAGATTTTTAGCAAACTTCATGGCAGAGATGTTGGGGAAATGATAAATCACAGAAGGCTGGGGGTGCTTGAGGCTGAGCCCATCACACGCTCACCTTGCAGTGGTAGCTCCTGCCCTGGCTCCCCATTTTGGGTGTTGTAACCTAGGGATGTTAAATTTAGATTAATGGGCTAATCAAATAGTCAATGCAATTTGCATCAACTATTCAATTAGTCGATAAGGGGGCCTCAGCCTTTGAAGTGTAGCAACGGCTCCACGGGGACCCCATGCTCCCCGCAGTGTTTCAAAGTGGCAGTGCTGCATGGAGCCCGGGGTCAGCTGGGACTCAGAGTCCCCAGCTGACCCTGGGCTCCATGTGGCACTGCCGCTTTGAAATGTCACGGAGAGCCCGGCGTCAGGTTCCATGCAGCATTTCAAAGTGGCAGGGCTACATGGAGCCCAGGGTCAGTGGGGAAGTCCCCAGCTGACCCCGGGCTCCACGCAGTGCTGCTGCTTTGAAGCACTCCCTTCTGTCCCCCACCCCTTGCTGCCTCTTTTTGATAGAGGCAGCAAGGATGAGGGGAACCGACTAGTCAACTAGTGTGCTGACTATCCGATAAGCAATTGCTTATTGGATATTCGACTAGTCGTTCACATCCCTATTGTAACTTGGGACAAATGGTTGAACCCTGCTCAGGTTTGGCGTCTGCTAGTGTGTCTCAATCTACTGAGAGTGGATGGACCAAATCTGAGTTGCGGCAACCACATGTTCTAGGTTGTGACATCAGGGGTTGAGAGCCAGGCCTAGCCCTGAGGGACAGGAGCTATTGAGGTAGGCAAGTATGAGGTGGGCTCATCATGGATTTTATTCAGATTTATGATTATTGTGAACACTCACCTCTATGTCCAAACTGGAGCCTAACCCATGAGGGGAAGATGCTTACTTCCTTTAAAAGTCTCACACACTCCCATGATTCCAGGAGCTGGGCTTTAAAAAAACAACAACACTGAATATCTCATGTCTTGTAATCAAATTGCAAGAGTTGGCCACTGGAAGTGTGGGTAGGAGCCTAGATGGGCTAGGCTCTTTCTCCTTGGTGCTGCCTGCTCCCCTTTCCCCCATGCTGCTGCCTAGAGGGGGCAAGGCAGGGGAGGCTGCTCTAAAGCAGCCTCTGTCTGAAGTGGGCCCAGGCTTGCCATGAGCAGAGGCTGTTCTGCATCCTTCAGAGCAGCCCCTGTCCATTGGGGGGTCCCAGTGGAGACCTGGGACCCTCCGCGGACAGAGGCTGCTGCTGGAGCAGTCTCTGTTCGCAGCCAGCCCTGGCCGCCGCAGACAGGGGCTACTTCGTGACAGCACCTCCTGTCCAAGGGGGGTCCCAGTGGGCAGGGGATGCTTCCGGAGCAGCCTGTATTTGTGGCCAGCCTGGGCTGCCTCAGACAGGGTGCTTTGTGGCAGCAGCCACTGTCCACAGCGGCCCAAGCTGGCCATGAACACAGGCTGCTCCGGAAGCAGACCCTGTCTGTGGGGAGTTCCAGGTCCCTGCTGTGACACCTCCTATCCCCCAGGGGCTGCTGGACCCAGCGTGAACCGGGACTGAGCAAGCCTGGCTCAGTCCCGGCTTGTGCTGGGTCCAGGACCTACCCACCGCTACGCATCTGCATTTTAAATGTAGTAATAGCTGGGTGGCTCTTCCTACATTTAAAATGCAGTGCCACAGTGCAGGTAGGTCCCGAATCCAGTGCAAGCTGGGACTGACCCAGGCTTGTGCAGTCCTGGCACTTACCCCCACTGTGGCTCTTCAGTGTAAATGTAGTAGGAGCTGGGCTGCCTGCATGCTCAGCTCCTTCTACATTAAAACTGCAGAGCCACAGTAGTAGTAGCTCCTGGGCACAGTACGAGCTGGGACTGACTGCCTTCCCTTATCGACTAATCATGTAATTGATACAAATTTTATCGACTACACGATTAGCTAATTACCCACCTCTTAACATCCTTAGTACGAACTAGGTGTCTCTCTGTTTTGTGATGAAGAATTTTATATGAATTTCAATAATTCATTTAAAGCCTTCCTTTATTATGTGTGTTTTAAGTTTTACTCATTCAGACTGTTGTGACTTGGCAGCCGTTCACTCACTCTGGGCAGTATTGCATATCTTTGGAATAGGAGTCAGATCAGCACTGTCTGTTAGCTCCTCACATTCATGAAGGCTTCATTTATTGTCAAAGAAGAAAAAACAAAAAAACCTTGGGGCTAGTTGCCCGAAGCTGATTACTTCTGCTGGCAGCTAAACGTCCATCAATAAAGCTCATTTCAAGACTCAGTTCACATGGATTGTTCTTCCGTCCCCGTCTACTGCTGCTCCACTTAACATTACTGCATTAAATGTGCAAGCAGGCAGAAGAAATGTACAAAGATCCTGATCTCTAAAATGCTGGTGTGCAGTGCTTCAGAGGATGGTTCTGTGGTTTAACTTTAAAGATTAATTCCTGTGTGGCCTACAGGGATCCAGCCCTTTGCAGAATATAGTGTTTCTTTCTGACCAGGCTTCAGGGCTGTTTGTCTTCACTAAACACACATCTGCCATAGTGCAATGCCTGAACCTTTTCTCTGCATGGAAGATTCATTGATGAAAGACAGGACTTGGAAAGATGCAGAAAGATGAGTGAACATCAATGTAACTATTAAAATCACCAGCCTTGCTGATAAATTACCTTTGAAATCACACACAGTCCCTGGTTAGCTTACAGTGGGGACTTGAATAACTGTGTTCTGCTAGACAGAGTCCAGTAAATCATGGTCACTATGATTTATTGGAGTCTGCAGGGAAGATGTTAAACAAAAAACCAGCCAGCCTCATGTTACACATTTTGAGGCTGATGGCAGTGTGGACAGTATGATTGTTCTTCTACACTGTGCACCTTACAGTCAAAGGCCTTTTTCACAAAGGAAACAAAATAGCAATATTTATTCTTTGAAAAACACATAACTACAATTATACATCTTGAAACTAGTAATAGCCCTTTTATTTGCCAAACCGTGTTCGTGCTTTTCTTCTGAACAGATTTTAAATTTGATTAAAATGGGATTGTAAACTGATGTGGATTTTCCCCTTTCAGAGTTTGTATTTATTCCCTCTCTGTGGTTCCACGTCCATTTGGCGAATGGGTAATTTTCCAGTTGCAGTTCAGGTTATTCAAGAGTTTTTCAGGACACTGGAAGTAATAGGTCCTGCTCACGTAGGCAGGACTCCCCTACCAATCCCCTAACCCTGATCAGATACCACAGGGTAATATTAAAACAAGACAATATTTTGGCACTTAGACAGTACCGCCGATTGGTGGAGGCACTGTCCCCAGCCAGTGGTGGGCAAGCTGTGGTCCATCAGGGTTCTACGTGTGGCCCATGAGACATTTTGTTTATCATTGCCTATGTGCAGGGTTGTTAGATTCTGCTCTTTCCATCTGTGTCATTTTTTCCTTTCTGATATTACTAAAGTGACAAGCACGTACAGCAAGGACACATGAGGTGAGGTGCGTGCTCATTGCACACAACATTGACTGTGAAAGCCATGAACTCCCTCTGCATCCAATCAAAGTGCTGCTACGGTTCAGTTGGCACAACCCACAAATTCAAGGTACACAATAGGGATGTGAATGACTAGTAGACTATCCGATAAGCAAATGTTTATCAGATAGTGGACACATCTGTTGACTAGTTGCTTCCCTCCCCTTTTCCTGCCTCTATCAGAAAGAGGTAGCAAGGTGGGGAGAGGAAAGTGTGCACATGGGGCCAGCGGGGGACTGCTTGGCTATGTCTACAATGGCGGGTTCTTGTGCAAGAACATCTTGCGCAAGGATTCTTATGCAAGAACACTTCCACACTGCCATGTGCTTTTGCGCAAGAGCATCTATGGCGGTGTGGACGCTCTCTTGCGCAAGAAAGCTCTGATGGCCATTTTAGCCATAGGGCTTTCTTGTGCAAGAAACCCCTGCCGCGCATCCACACTGCCCTCTTGCGCAAGAGCTCTTGCGCAAGAGGACTTACACTTGTTAGAAAAGAGCGTAACTCTTGTGGAAGAAGCCCTGTTTTCCGACGCCGTACTGTAAATCTTGTGCAAGAGCAGGTGGGCAGTGTGGACACTCTGTGGGTTCTTGCGCAAGAATGGCCGTTCTTGCGCAAGAACACCCCAGTGTAGACATAGCCCTTGAGTCCCCCACTGGCCCCGTGCTCCCCACAGCGCTTTCACCTTTGAAGTGTAGCAACCCTGGGGCTGTTGCTACACTTCAAAGGTGGAGGTGCCCTTATCGACTAATCGAATATTTGATGCAAATTGCATCGACTGCTTGATTCGCTGATTAACCTAAACTTAACATCCCTAGTACACGAGCGCAGTTAGAAGAACTACCCTATCCCGGGAGACTGTCTTAGTTATGACAATCTTGTGGCCCACTGACATGAAGGAGGGCCCCTCATGCAGCCCTCTCACTAGCCTAGATTACCCCATGGTTGATCCACACTAATCACTACATTACATTATAATACACTAGTGATGTAAGCGTCTAGTCAACTACCCAATAAGCCAGGGCTTATCAGATAGTTGAGTCATTACTCAGCTAGTCACTTCTCCCCCACCTTGCTACCTCTGTATCAGGCACCAAGTGGGGAGGGAGCAGGAGCCGGTGCTGGGGGAGAGTCAGCTTAAAAGCCAGCTCCCCCCAGCACCATCTCTGCAGAGGGGGCCGGGGGGGAGAGGGGGGGCAGGGGAAGCAGGGACACAGCAGTGGAAATAGTGTGAGACTGGGGACTGAAGCAGGGGTTTGCGCGGTATCCTGACTACTGTGCCTCTCCCTTTGAAGTGTACAAGAGCAGCAAAGGCAGAGCCACAGTGGGATAGTGAGTGCCTCCTTTATCAACTAATTGAGTAGTTAATAGAAATTCCATTGAAATTACTCAATTAGCTGATTAATTGGAATTTAACATCCCTATAATATGCTGGCTATGCTGCATTCCACTGATGGAGATTGTGACAAGGTCCTCGCCCAGGCCCCTTGCTTTGGGACCCCTTCTTGGGTCACAAACCAACCGGAGACCCTTTCTGGTGCAGACACCCGTGCCTTTTATTGTAATTAGCCTTTTCAGCCAAGCTATAGCAGCAGAGCTCTGGCTTAGCCAGCAGTCTGTTACAAGGTATGTAGGGCATATGTAGCTTCATGCCACAGTGAAAAGCCAGCTGTGACCATGATGAAGTGTGCAGCCACTTGACTAATCAGTTAACCAGTTAATGTTTGACTGGTTAATCAACTAAGCAGGGCTCCCTCTACACTTACAGTACTTCAGTGGCACAGCTGCAGTGCTTCAGTGTAGACCAATGGTCACCAACCAATAGATCTACTGGTAAATCTTGGTGCTTCTGACAGGTGAACCTGACTGGTTTGGCCAGGAGGCTATCACCCCCCCCTAGTGCCATGCTGCTCCTGCCTTCTACTTTGAAGCTGTCCCTCGGGCAGGAGCAGCATGGCACTAGGGGGGTGATAGCCTGATCTGCAGAGTTGGGGAGACAGAAGTGGGCGGCACTGATGTCAGGGTGCCCCACGCCTAACAGAGAGGAGGGACATGACAGAGCTTGGGATGGAGGGAGCTTCCTGGCAGTTGCTCCTATGTCTGAACATGCCCAGTATACTTAAAGGGGCAATGTGAATCTCTGTCATTCTAGAGGTGGCTGGCATGTCCCTGTGGCCCCTGGGTCAGGGAGAACATGAAGTCTCCTCAGGCTGTCCTTGCCTGCCAGCACCACCCCCATGGCTCCCATTGGCTTGGAATGGAAAACCATGGCCAATGGGAGGTGCGAGGGTGATGCCTGCAGACAGGAGCAGCACATGGAGTCACCTGCCCCTCCCTTTCGGGAGCTGTGCTGGACATGCCAGCCACTTTCATGAGTGGCACAGGAACAGGGAGAGGATGAGCCTGCCTTAGCCCCACTACATCACCTTCCAGGAGCCAGCTGAGGTGAGTGGTGCCCAGCCAGAGCCCACATCTTAAACTCCTACCCCAGCCCTGAGCCCTCATCCATCCGAACTCCCACCCAGAGCCTGCACCTTGAACCTCCTTCTGCACCAAACCCACCTGCCCCAGACTCTGTCCAGAGCCCCTCCCACTAAACCACTCAGCCCAAGACCACAGCCTGTATCCCAACACCCTTCTGCAGCCTGATAAAAGTGAGTGAGGATGGGAGAGTGATGGGGGTAAAGTGTGTAGGGCGGGGCTGGGGCCTCAGAGAAGGTGGGAGGTGGGGCAAGGGTATTTGGGTTTGAGGTAGATCTTGGATTACACTTACATTCAGAAAGTGATCTTGTGCTTCAAAAGTTTGGAAACCACTGGTGTAGACACTACCTGTGCCATTGGCATAGGCAATCCAACTCCTCGAGAGGCGGCAGTTAGCTTGATGTTCAGCTTAAATTATTTCAGAGTGTTTTCTAGAGTTCCCTTCTGTCCCCCCACCATGCTGTAATAATTCCAGGGGGATTGAAAATATTTACCAGCACTCTAACACTGTCTATGTATGGACTTAGGTCAACTTAACTGCGTCACTCCGGGTGCGTCTACACAGCCCTGTTACCTCGAAATACGCTATGCAATTTGTGCTACTCAAAATGCATAGCTTATTTTGAGGTAATTTCAAAATAGCTTATTTTGAAATTTGGCGCTGTCTACATAGTGCCAAATTTTGAAATAAGGCACTATTCCAAAACATCTCTTAACCCTCGTTCAGTGAGGTTTACAGGGACGTCGGAATAGTGAGCCCAGTATATTTTGATATAACAGGCTTGCTCTTAAAACATGGAATAGTTATTTTGGGTTACCAGTGGTATCCTGAAATAGCTCCGCAGTGTAGACGTAGCCTCATCATCATCATCACCTTCATGCCCACTGATGTATAGGGCAGCAACAAAGGTCCTCCACTTCTGTCTGTCTCTGGCCAGCCTCTCAATAAGGCTCCAAGTGTGATTTCATGCTCTTCATTTCTACTTCAATAGTCCAGCGCCGTGTTTTCTTGGGTCGTCCTTGTTTTCGCTTCCCTTCAGGGGTCCAGTGCACAGCAGTCTTTGTGATGGAGCTTCCATCTTTCCTGAGCACATGCCCAATCCATCTCCAGTGTTTTTTCATAATGATGGTAGCTATGTCATCTTGTTTGCACTGCGCAAGCAGGTAATCTGCGCAAGCTTACCTGTTTCATACATGGTACATACATTCCAGAACCCAGTTCTGGTCTTAATCTTGGTGCTCAGGACTTCCATCTTCATATCAGTAGCTTCATTTCTGCTTTCACCACTGGCAGTCATACAAGTGTTGGCCATCACACACAGTTGAGAAGGAATTATTTGTTGCTGTTTCCGCAACAAAAGCTTTTTCTAGGTCAGGATTGTTAGCCCTGAGCCAGACCCCCAATCCTGGCTCCTCTCCCCTTGACCTTTCCGGCTTGGTTGAACCTACCAGGAGCACTAAGCTCCTGCCGGCATAGCTCCTGGGGTCATAAGAACACACAAGCTGCCCTTGCATGCACAAGGGGCAAACATAGTTTCAGTACTGTGGTTCTTCCCCCTCAAACTTAAGTCATGTGGCAGGATCGAGCTAATTTTCTAGTTTAGACCAGCCTACACCGTCTTTCTAGCAAATACAATTGGATTTGGCTTTACCCTGAGTTGTCCAGTTGAAGTTAGTGGAAATACTTGTGTTTAAAGTTAATTGCCTGTGTGCTTGCAGGGTTGAGGCTTTAACACACTGAAAGATATTATACACAAAGGCTATGTCTACACTGGCAGCTTCTTGCGCAAGAACAATTGTTCTTGCGCAAAAACTTGCCTGCTATCTACACTGCACACGTGTTCTTGTGCAAGTAAATTTACAGTGTAGCATTGTAAAACAGGGCTTTTTCCGGAAGAGTTATTCCTCTCCCCACGAGGAATAAGCCCTCTTGTGCAAGAGCTCTTCCACAAGAGGGCAGTGTAGACAGGTAACATGAATGTCTTGTGCAAGAAGCCCCTATGGTTAAAATGACCATCAGAGCTTTCTTGCGCAAGAGAGCATCCACACTGCCATGGATGCTCTCGCACAAAAGCACATCTCTTGCGCAAAAGCACATGACAGTGTAGACGCGCTCTTGTGGAAGACTTTTTGCACAAGAACTCTTCCACAAAACAGTTCTTGTACAAGAAGTTGCCAGTGTAGACGTAGGGAAAAGGTGCTCACTGATCACATTATTTACCACTGAAATATAACTATCTTTGGCATAGAATGTGATAGCTATCAAATGGCTGATACTTACAGTGTCTAACCCACCTTAACTACTGTGTAGTGGTCGTGGATCTCACTGAAATTATATGGGGAATTTTAGAAAGCAGAATGGCAGATTGGAATTCTGCCAAGACACTGGAGCCTAACTCCCTGACTCTTTCGAAAAGTGCCATGCTGAGATTTCCAGGTTAATGTTTGAAAAGGCGGATCTGAAAGTCTCTTGCACTGGCTATTTTATTTTACTGAACTGTTGGAAGGCGAGTTCCCAAACTGTAGGTGAGTTCCCAAACTGCACAGCTGGTTGGTCATGCCATCCTGGCTCATTCTGCATTTTTCCAACTGCTAAATTTCATTGAAGGATGGCTAAAAATATTTTAAACAGAAGCCTCTTTGGGACAGTGTTCCTTGTAAAATACCATGCTCTTGGAACCCCTACTCTGACTGCCATTCTGTGTGCTACCACAGGTCAAATTATAAGTAATAGTACTTGCCTAATATTTCCATCCTATGTCAGCAGTTGATGTAGCTGCACTCGGGGATTTTATGTGAGCATGTGTCAGAGGGTCCAGTCCATTCAGAGGTAGAAGGCTGGCTGGGGGAACAACCATGGAACCATCTGGCGATGAAGTTAAGGGCTACACTAAGAAAAAGTTTGAGAACCCCTTCTCAGGAAAAACAGTAGGTGGGGTACTTGCCTCAAATAATGCAGTGTCTAGTCTGGTCAGTATTTTACAAACAGCATGGCCTCTCTTCACTGCTCGCCTGGGCTACGTCTAGACTGCAGGCCTCTTTCGAAAAATCCTCTTTCGAAAAAGAGTGTCTAGACTACACCCAGTACTTTCGAAAAAGCAAGCCGCTTTTTTGAAAGAGAGCACCCAGGCAGTCTGGATGCTCTCTTTCGAAAAAGCACAGTTTGCATCACATAGCGCCTTTTTTCGAAAGAGCACTTTTGAAAAAAGGCGTTCTTCCTTGTAAAATGAGGTTTTCCATGGTCGAAAAAACTTTTGATTTACTTTCAAAAGAACGCAGCAGCAGTCTAGAAATGGAAATTTTTTTGAAAAAAGGCCACTTTTTTCGAAAAAACCCTGTAGTCTAGACACACCCCTGGTGTGCCAGAACAGATCCTTACTGAAGACAAGAACTGCCAGGCACTTATTACCTCTATCTTTGCATTCTTGGAACACCACTGCAATACTGCTAACCCTAAGTATTAAAAACAATACATCTGCACCTCAAAATCTGAAATTGGTTGAAAAAATTATGATTTTTAAAAATATATTTGGCGTACCTTTTATTTATGCTCTGGTTCTGAGCCTTTAGGCTGCACTTGTGCCACATTTTCACAGGTTTCTCTGTACCTACAAAGGCTAGAAACTTACTTTTTAAAAAATGGAAGCTTTGATTCCCAGCCAATCTCATGATATCAACTGCCGTTTTTATTTTATTTTTTTAAAGAAAAACACCAAATACTGTGAGACTCATAATAAGTTCATGAGACTTGGCAACACTGTCAAAATAACAAAAACCCCTAACATTTTAAACACAAAAAACAATGCATCACATTCATCCCTGGCATGATGAATTTGGCTCCTCAGCAATTTAATCCTCATAACGTCTCTGAGAGGTATTTGATATGTATCTTGTGCAATTCTTTCCTTCAGCAACCAAATGGTTAATTATCTTTTGACTCAGTTGCACATGGGTAGAGCCTTGCAAATCTGCAGATATCCACTTTATAGCCACAGGTATCTGCAGATGGATGCAGAGATCCCTGCTCATTTTTACAAATGTGAATACACATTTTGTATCTAGAACCTGGCAAATTTATATCCATGGGTATCTGCATCTGTGGATGCAGATATCTGCAGATCATTTTTGCAGATATGGATACAAATTTTATATCCATGTAGGCTCTACACATGGGTCAGTTAAAACATTAGTTTGAGTCTAATGGCTCTAGGGACAGCCACACAATGATAGGTTTTTGGAGAGTATGCTATTCCTTTTGTGTGTGTTACATCTCAGTATATGCCGTGTATCAAGAAATCTGAGTGAAGGTTTAGTGATCTTTGTAAAAGTAGCTGGGTATCATTCACACTAAATTCACAGATGGGGAGGCTGAGGAGGCATGATTGTGGTTTCTAGATGCTACTGTACAGGTTGAACCTCTGTAAATCTGGCAACATCCATAGGCTGGCAAGTCCAGAGAACCCCAGCAACTGGGAGTCCAGCAGCAGGAGGGCCGGCAGCTGGGAGTCCTGCCAGGGCCGGGAGCCCAGGCAGGGCGAGGACAGGGGGCTGGTGTTGACCTCCCCAATCCAGCAAATTCTCTCATTTGAGACTGATCAGGTCCCAAGGGTGCTGGATCAGGGAGGTCTAACCTGTAGTACAAATAATTAAGTGACTTTCCCCCAAAGAATCAGTGTGAGAGCTGGAATTATGGCCCACGAATTCCAGGCTCCAAGTCATCTGATCAGGCCTCTCAGAGATACATCTCTTCCAGATTCAACAAAAATGTGAACTGCTGACTGCTGAAGAGCCTCCTTTTGTCCCTTACATAGAATTTTGCTTTTCTTGTGAATTGAAGTTGAGCTTACACAATATTAGTAATTGGTGATGAGTTTTTGCTTTTGGTCCATGAACTTAGTTGTTTTTAAAGATAGCATTAAAACAGGTAGAAGAAGAGAAAGAAAAATGTATCTAACAGCAACATAAAGGCTTCCTTACAGTCTATTACATATTAATCAATTCAGCTCTTCAGAGATCTTAATTTTCACTTCTGTATAAGGGGCTCGCAGTTAGCTGGTGCTAATAAAAATAATTATGTGACATTTTATACACATAAAAGTCCCAATCAGGAATTTGCAACATGCTGTAGGTAGTGTATGTGTATATATTTGTAGGGCTGTCAAGCAATTTAAAAAATCGCGATTAATTGCACGATTAAAAAATTTAATTGTGCGATTAGTCACGTGCCCTGCCCCTTTGAAACTCTGTGGCAGCATTTCAAAGGGGCAGCACTGCAGAGTACTCAGCTGACTCCAGGCTCAGTGCAGCTGCCTCTTTGAAATGCAGTGGCGACGTTTCAAAGGGTCAGCACTGCGGGAACTGGGATCAGCTGGAGTCCCCAGCTTACCCTGGCTACATACAGCGCTGTTCCTTGGACACATTTCAAAGGAGCAGCGCCGCGGAAATACCTGCAATTAACGCGTTAAAAAATTAACGTGTTAATTGTGCTCCGTGTTAATCGCAGGCATTAACGTGCGTTAATTGACAGCCTTATATATTTGGTTTGTTCTTTGCATCAGTGGTTCAGCTTTAAGGGTGAACTCACTAATGTTAGTTTCACTAATTGTGAAAATGTATGCACACACCCTTTAGTGCTCAGACCTGTTAAGGAGCTGATCCTGCAACAACTTACATGGGTGCTTAACTTTATGTGAGTGATCCCATCAAATCCACTGGATTTCATCAAGTTAAGCTCATTTGAAAATCTTTGAGGAATCAGGGCATTTCCCAAGAAGTTTGGGATTTTACTAAATATAAATTCTGTATTCCAGACAGAGTAATGTGAATCACTCACATCTGAAGGGCAGTTCCAGCACTTTTTATTTAAACCAGAATAGCTCCTTCATTAGGCCCAGACAGCTGCAACATGTGCCCTTAAAGTAATCTCTGGTTCATTTACAAATTCAGTCATTGGTTTTGTCTTCTGTGAGATCTCGCTAGTGTGCACATTGCAGGAGTGAACCTGTGCAAAGTTTTTATTTCACACCAAATTCCTACAATGCCACATTTTTACATGTTTAAAACTGGGTGAAAGTTAGCAAATTAAACTGAGTTTCACTTCTGGGTTTGAACCTCGTTTCACAGTCCTCCATCTACTATGTATTTGGAGAGTTTACCTATCTGTCTTTCTGTTTGTTCAAGAAGACATCTTAAGCGGTAAGAGCTAGAGCCACCAAATTCAGTATACAGTTTCCTCTTATCATAACTTAAAGCAAGGTCAGGGTTTGGTTGTGCCAGGACAATGGGATGTGTCTGGAATGGGATTGCTTCTCATAAAACCATACCGAAAAGCGACAGAATCAGCAGGCAGGTGAAAGGGGCTGGCTGGGGGTGTGCCCTTCCCCCCTCCCAGTCTGGGATTGCCTCAGCCTCAAGCTTCCAATCCTCCAGGAACCCTTTAAGGAGGGTGGGGGTGGGGCTGAAGCTTCCCCTCCCCTGATTTGTGCAGAAACATTGCTGGCTGTTCCCCTTCATCAGGGAGCGAGGGGTAAGTGCACAATTTGCTGCATTCCTCACTCTGGCTGGGCAGCGCAGGGAGCAGATGAGCCTGGACGTGCTCCAGCTGGGGGACATGCACCCATCTCCCGGCTGTGCCCACAGGAGCTGCAGTGGCCATGGAGAGGTGCTATTGACCTGGTCCTAAGATGCTGCAGTGAGAGAGGGCTGGGGTTGTCCCCCCTCCCTGGACAGCTGTGTACTGAACCCCTCCTCCCAGCCCCATTCCAGAGCAACAATTCCAATGAAGCCTGGACATTTTTATTTTCCAAAAAACAAACGTTTCCTGCACTGGATATTCCAGAGGCTAATGGAGCGCAGTAGCTCTTTTGCCATCTCTGATTTGTATAGGACCCATTCTTAATTTGTTCACTTCCATCATTGTGGACTGTTAAACAGTTGTGGGGTCTCAACCTAGGAGAGTTTTTATTTGTGGTAGGTGAAATGTCTAGTGGATACAATAATACCTAAATATTAGTGCTTTTCATCAGTAGGTTTCAAAGTGCTTTACCTTGGAGGTCAATATCATTATCCCCATTTTACAGATGGAGAAACTGATGCACTGAGAGACAAGGTAACTTGCCTGCGGTCAGCCGGTAGACCATTGGCTGTGCCAGGAAGAGAACCTGAGGTTACTGAATACCAGCTCTGTGGCCAGACTTGCTAGATCTTATGGCCATGGCAGGATTGGGTTATAATTTGCAAAATGTTTAGAATCCTTACTTTATAAACGTAAGATGATGATGTTATAAAGCAGGGGTGGTGAATCTAAGGGAACCTAAGGCTTGGGGGCCTGGATCCAGGACTCAGAGCTTCCTGCCCAGTAGTGGGGAGCCTGCACTGGTGTTCCAGCCCCTACACCACCCCTCCATGGGGCTGAAGCACACGTAATCTACTAGCCTGGGTCCCCCTAATCTCTGGTGTGCAAGAATATGAAGATCTGTGTAAGGATAGTTTTTCCTTAGTATAAAAAACCCCCATGCAGTGAGAGGAAAACAGGTTTAATCTATATCTGCAGTGCCGGGGATTTGTTTAACCTTCCAGCAAGTTAATATTTGTACAGTGCTCTGAAGACCTGTAGTGCAGTGTGAGGGCTAAGTACTGTTCTTTTGTTAAAAATAAAGGATGGCAACATTCTAGAGCTGCCTAGGGGGCAGCATTGACTTGTAATGTACTTTCCTACGTTACCTTAAAAAATGAACAATTACTAAAACAAATAGCCTATCACTTGCAACGCACATAATTTCCGAATGCTTCCTGAACAGTAACATATTGGGAAATGTAATCAGGTGTCGCTTTTAAATTGTATCAACAGTTTAAATGTAGACAGGCTTGGGGAAGAGGGCGTTTATTGGAAATTTTTCCATTCCCTCATCTGTTCCTATCTTAAGATCTTAACTTCTCTTTTGCAGAAAGGAACCAGAATCTGAATATATTACAACTTTTAACACAAAAGGAAGGTGCAGTTGTTATGGGGGGAATATGAAGATTTCTTCTTAGACATCATGGATCTGAGCCCTAGGTAGGAACTGAGGTCTTTATAACTTAGGGCCAGCTTGTGAACCTGTTTTTCCATTGATGAGCAGTTATTTGCATGACTAGTCTCCTTAGCTTTAGTGAGGGCTACTCATACAAGTAATTCCTCCCACTGGGAGTAAGCAGTTAATGACCTGATCCTCAGTTCATAAACCCAGTAAAAATTTACTGACAAACTTGTGATCATTCAGCTTGAAATATTAAGTGCTCACATTTCAGAAAATACTCAAAGTTAAGTCAGACTTGAACACAGGATAAACTTAAAAAACAACAAATGGTCTGGTACTTTCGTGGGCACAGCTCTCCTGTACAGACTAACTCGGCTACCCCCTGAAGCTTTTGAACACAGGAGTAGCTGTTTGCAGGACAGGGCCACTAGTTACAAGGTGACTCGGGGAGGTAATTGAATGGTTCTCTTAGAAGTACTTTAGATACTCAGTTAATAAAAGCACATACCCTTGCGGGCTGCCTCCTGTTCTCACCTGCCTATTTATTCTCTGCCTCATTTTGTTTCTTGCTCTCTTTCGTTTCACAGTAGCTCCGACTTTCTCCGCTCTCAGGAGAAGGTTAGGGAAGGAACGGAAAGCAGATTCTCTGCTTCCCTGAGGGCAAATGACAGGCTGCAGGGGTCAGTCCAAATGCCAGCTTATTTTCCTCTCCACTTATTTCTCATCACTGCACTTTTCTTCTCTAGGAGAGCAGTGGGAGTACAATTGTGCAGCTGTCCTTCTCTTGTAAAACTGCCCTTTCCAACAGAAAGGTCTGTCAGTGTCAGCTTACATACTGCCAGTTTGTTGGTATGGATTCATAGCCCCGGTGGGGCAAATAGTTTGAAATGTGATGTCTGGCCTGGTGGACTTATCAGTTGTGTTTATCCCCCTAGCCCCTTGGAAAAAGAATCACTTTGAAAGAGCAAAGCCATTGTAATAAAATGGGTTAGTAAGTAAATGTCTTTTGTTAGCAGTGTGAGTGAATGGCACAAGTTAGTTCTGGCTGTAAAAGTTACACAGCATTTGGCTTTGGTGTTCTGTTTGCACCTCCCCTGACATGCATCCACATCAATCCCTATTTGCAAAGATTATTGTCTGTCTTCTGATTCATGTTTTGCATGTTATGGAAGCTGATACTGGATCAAATTCTGCTCTCAGGTGCTCCCTGGTGTTCTTGTGGACCTCACTGAGTTTGTACGGGTGCAGCTGACAACAGAATTCGGCTCAGTGCATGTTGCAACATGGACAGGGGCTGGTGATGTACACAATAGGAATACGTAATTAGTCAAATTCTCGTGTTGTCTGTGAGTGGGCTCATGCCTCCCAAAAACTCCAGGCTGAAGGGTGACTGTAGGGTATCAGTCTTCGCTCTGAACCATACAGAAGAACTTGGCTGGGATCCGGTTTTGGGAATATTACCTGCATGTTTCCAGATAAGATGCCTTGTGACCTGCCTATCCCATATGTCTCATAAATTCCTTCCTCCAGCAGGATTACACTGCACTGGAAGATGTAGAATAGAGAGGTATGGCTGGTCCAAATAATGGCCCACATTATCGATGCTTATGTGTGTCTAACCGAGTATATATCTAGCATACTGTAGGGGGAATGGCAGTGAGAAGAAGGCTGACGATGGAGTGAGAGGGATATTAGGGATGTAAAATCCAGTTTAATCCATTAACCAGTTAAATGTTAAGTTAACCTAACATTTAACCAGTTAACCGACTAAGTGGGATCCTGGACAGGGGACCACTCCAGCCTGTCTGGAGCAGCCCCTTGCCCATGGTGCTGCCAGCTCCCTGCCCTGCCTGGGGCTGCAGCTGCTGGCCCCACCTAGGACTGCCACTTTCAGCTCTCTGCAGGGCTGCTGGCTTCCAGGCCACAGGGGCTGGGAGATGACAGCCCTGTGCCGGGGCTGGAGCAGCCCTCTACCTGCAGCAGGACAAGGGCGGGGAGCTGCTCCAGGGCACCAGTTAAGCATTACCCAGTTAGGGTGATGCTTACTGGGTAACTGATTAACTGGTTACCCGTTCACATCCCTAATGAATATACTGTCTTTACATAAGATATGGAAGTGTGTTAATTTTTTTTAGTTGTTAGCTGTTACCCCTATTGTGCTAGAGGAAATAATATGGTATAGCACATGAGACCTAGGGGCTTATCTACATTACCACTTAAGTCGGTGTAACTTACGTCACTCAGGGGTATGCAAAAGCCATCACTCCATAGTGCCACAAGTTACATTGACCTAAGTCTCGGCTTGACAAAGCCCTGGCTCGGTTGATTTAGTTGGGATTGGTCCTGCCTTGGGCAGGGGGCTGGACTTGATGACCACCTGAGGTTTCTTTCAGCTCTATGATTCTATGAAATGCTGTCCACACCAGTGCTAAGTTAGCAGGAAACACTCTCCCGCCTGTGTATCTTCCCCCTCTTGTTGAGGTGAAATAATTATGCTGATGGGAAACTGCTCTCCTTTCAGTGTAGTCCATCTTCACTAGACATGCTACAGCAGCACAGCTGCACTGGGGCAGCTGCGCCAGTGCAGCATGATAATATAGAGTTGCCCCTAGTACATTCCAAACATCAACTGATAATCTGCTCAAAAGCAGCCTGGCTATTCTGATATTAGATCATTGAAATTGCCATAGCAGGTCACAGCTGTGGCCCATCGTATCTCCTCCCTCCAGAAATAAAGCTTGTCTGATGCTGCAGAGGAAGGTGAAAACCCCTGGAATTGCACCCGTCTAATTGGTTTGTACTGTGTGTGGTGGGGGAAACAGTTCCTTCCTGACCTGCAAGGTGATCATTTTATGCCCTAAAGCATGAGAGTGATTTTTACATCCTCCCCCCCCCTTTGAACTTACCATGTGATTGCAAATATTGATCAGAAAACTATTCGGACTCTTAAAATTCTGCCACTATACAGGACTCAAAATTTTGTAATACTGAAACATGATCGTTGTTGAAATCTAACATCTTGTTCTCTGCTGTTGCCTATACCAGGTATGACAAGGGATTTACTCCATTAGCAATTTTACAAGGAAGTCCAAAATGTAAAACAAATGCAGTATATGCTAATGATTAACTTGTTCTCTCATGAGCTGCCTGAATGTGCGTTATTAAATATGGTTGTATCTGCATGAACTTTTATCATGGAAGAAGTTTAGAGTGCAATATTCAAATAAGGCAATAAACAGATCTTTCAATTTCCAACCTGAAGAACAGGTTCCCCTGATATAATAGGGGCTTAACATGTGCCCAAGAGACTGTTACCACCCTCTGCTTCCCTTTGCCTCCTCCCACTCTGAACTTGTTACCCTGGAGCTGAACTGTTTGAACAAGGACTAGGAGTTGTTTTGTGATCAGTGAGCGGAGAGCCTTTACCATGTAACATGCAGGGGTGGAGCCTTTAGCTTCAGATTGTTCTGAATTGTTGTTGTTGTTGTACATATGAAAGACTCCAGATACACAATGCAGAGACGCTGGAACAGAACTGACTTTGTGCAGTCCAGAGAAAAGAGATAAAGGTGTGTTCTTCATTTATTTCTCTTTCTCTCTCCTGTCCCCTTTCCCCAAAGTCTAGATTTTTTTTCTTTGTACTGCTAACACTTCTTCAGCTCTCTGGCATGAGAGGTTTGTTCAAAACTTCCAACAAGCTGCAGCAGGAATATCAATAGCTTTATGGTTGCAACAAAACTCACTAATCCTATTGGCGTCTGCTGTTACCTAAGGAAAATGGCATGGGAAATCATTCACTTTGGATGTGAAATATATTTTTGAATATGCTTTTCCTTTTCCTTACTAGGAAAACGTGTTAAGCTTTGGATTGCAGTTAGCTCTAGGTTTCAAACTTCTCACCACATGGGAAGGACGGTGACTGCACTTTTGTATAGACCAAAACAGTATCAGCAGGTGTTTCTTTTTAAACTGGACAACTTTTTCCAACAAGATTTGGTGCACTCATTTCTCCAGAACGACAGTCACTTCCGAGCACTGAGCTTGTGCAAAGATTGTGAATCTAATGGGAGGTAGAAAAGGGACGCTAAGAGAAGGGATAAAGGGACGCTAAGAGAAGAAAATAAACAAATAGCAGTTAGATAAAAGCAAACAAACAAGCCAATCTGCTGCTGTGACAGAGCAGTAAGTGAAACTTGACTTGGAAATAAATAAATGCCGGCACCCCTTCTTGTCTCTTTTGCCATTGAAAAACATCTCATACAGCATGGCGAAGGAATTCCCAGCTACATTCCAATGCCAAGGATGCAAGTAGAATGTTGGAGACATGAGAAAGGCAGGGGTAGGCAAACTCCTGTGTGCTGTGTGTACTGGAGATGAACTCAAGCTGTGAAGTCTGGATGTAGATCTTAAGCATATCCAAAGTTCTGTAGTGTTCAGCTCTAACGTCTTGCTTTGACCCTTGTAGAGAGGGGGAGCAACTGTGAAAATGCACAGGTCTGAGTTTGGATTCCCGGCAAAAGCTGGGGATGTTGGACTCTCAGATTTTTGTTGGGGCCCTGTGGTATCTAGCTGTAATTCCATGTAACTGTTGGAGAGTAAGTGGTCAAAGTCGGTCTATTTAAGAGAGAAAGTCTCTACTATGATAGGTGGCGGGGGGAGGGGAGGTGTTGGCTGAGTAAAATTCCTGTTGTTGTTGATTGTGTATGGAGTGAGATATGGTTGGGGGCTGTTTGATCAGATAAAGGACAAGAATTTGATCCATGATGAGCGGAGGTCAGTGGCTGCAAGTGAAGTATGCTGATTGTGTAAACACAAGAGAGGCGGAACAGAGTCACACTTCACATCCTGGCTACTAGGAATGGAGCAGAACATCTGGCTGTGCATAAAGATCTCCTCTCAGGTAACTCACTTCCCAGCTCTTTGCTAAGAGAGAGAGAGAGAGAAAGAGAGAGAGAGTGTGTGTGTGTGTGGACAGAGTGTGTGAGTGTGTATGTGTGTCTGTGCGCTTGGGTACCAGGGCTTGCCGGTCATTGTGTGCTGGTGTGATGCAGAAGAGAAGGATTGGATTCTATGAGAATTTGAGACTTTTGTCCAACTGTGTGTGGGCTTTTGTGCTTTATTTAATGAACCAGCAGGTTCACCAGACCCTCTTATCTCGCTGTCAGACACATATCTGCCTTGCATTTGCATGATGGGTAAACTGAGAGGCCTGCATAGCTGAAAGCATTAAGTGTCTGCCCCCTGCTCACAGACTGTTGGAGAAGGATCAGCTGCTGTCATACATTGACATTCTTTGGCCCGCTTGTGCAGGATGTCAGAGTAAATGATCAGAACGGCCCCTTCTGACCCAGTCTGTCCTGTTCACTGGAAAAGGATTTCAAGAGAGTTTGGGGCTAAGGAAAGGGGTTGCATTGGTGGCCCCCGGGGGGTAACATCCTCTGCCTAGCCCCAGGACAGGTGCAGTGGCAGTGCAAGTTTGCCTCTATGCTGCTGTCAATGTGCTTCACTCTTGCCCTGCCAGAATCACTGGCCCCGCTCCATTCAGGCCTGGGTACCTCTGCTGATTCTGCTAATGAGTTTGTGATAATGGTGTTATGATACTAGGAATGGATCAACACTCACCAGACTTCTTTCACATAGGGCACCAAGCAGCCTTCAGTCATTTCTAGCATTGGGGTCACTTGTGTGATGGGTTTGAAACCATGGCCAAAGCTTTCTGATCTATTCCCAAGCTACGGAACCATGAACTCTGCCCTGTCCCGTGGAGAGACTCCTGCCCTCCTCTAGAGCATTGTTCTGACTCCCTTGCACTGAAAGTCTAGTCTGGTCTTTTCAGACTCAGCAGGTGAGAGAGCCTTGTGGATGAGAGTCCTTTCCACAACACAGGCTTATTGATAGCAGCCACGAATTAGCAAAAGCGAGCCGCAAACACACTTCCCTCCCCTTGCTCTGCATAGCTGCACCCCCCCCCCATGTATCTGCCCAGGCTCCCTGAAACAGATCCGCCTCTGGCCTGCTGTCAAGGCTTCCCAACATTGACCCCAGACTTGCTCATCTCAGGTTTGTCTGTCAGCCAGACGTAACAGGGTGTGTGTGAATTTCTAACTAACGCAAACCAGTGAAAACACCGCCTGCCAGCTGCTTCTCCTGTATCCCTTTCAAATGGTTTTAAAGCTCCCTGGTACTTTTCAAAGGGTTCCTTTTTATGAGTGCAGTACGGAGAGAGAGGTGAAAGGCTGGAGAGCTTTTATAAAAGGGCTTTTTCTTCTTGCTAAGAATATATGAGATACTGAAGAATACATGAGATACTTTATGTATGTTTCTTTCTAAGAGCCTGCTTTATCTCTTTCACAAGGCCACAGAGGCACTCCTCTCCCGGCCTAGCACGAGATAATTAAAGTTGTTTTGATTATGGTGTTTGCTTGATTTAAATTTAAATTTGCAAAAGCATTCGACCCCTAACTACAATCCAAGGGAAACTTCCTGTCTGTAAATGCCTCTGGAATCTGGTAATGGATGCAGATAAAATAGTTCATAACACAGACTGCAGCAAATGGCTGTACAGGTTGAACCTCTCTAATCTGGCACCCTTGGAACCTGACTGATGCTGAACCAGAGAATTTGCTGAACCATGGGAGGTCAATAGTGCCTAGCAGTGTTACCAACACTTCTACTGCTTGCTGGACACTTAGAAGACATTTAGGGGTAGTTTAGAGCTAAATAACAGCACAGGACACTGAGCGTCAGGACTGGTGGCTATAAACAAACTGTATGGGACTGCAGGAAATAGTCACACCCATGGTAAGTGGACATCCAGCTAACTGAAAGCATGCCAGTCCACGGATGTTGCTGGACCAGAGAGTGACGGACTAGAGAAATTCAACCGCTAGCAGTATTGCCTGGGCGGGTTAAGTAAGAAGTGGATTTCCTTGAGTTTTTTTAGATTGCCTGACGCTTGCTGCAGTTCGTTGGGCGCCTAGCAACAACTGTGATGTGTCCAATTAATGATCATGGAATTAGCTGATTAGAAACACTCTACCAAGAGACTCTGGGTTTGGTGTAAAATCCCTTCCAGATAGGCACCATCAGCAGTTCAGTTCTCTATTGGATTGTGTTGTCCTGGAATGACACACAGGGCAGTTCAGGGCGAGCCCAATGGATTCTGAAGCTCTTTTCTGCTGAGAGAGACGGCAGAGTACCCAGTTGTGAAAGTGAAAGGGAGATTATTTTGTGTGATGTAATTAATGACCAGTGGGGGCCAGAGACTTGTCTCAGCTACCCCAGTGGGAATCTGGAGCTACTTCAGTAGAGTTATTCTAGGTTTCATACCAGGCTGGCAGAAGGCAGCATCTAGGCTTGTCTTGTTCATCTAGCTGATGACCAAGGCCAGATTGTACACACCTTTACGCTTGCACAGTCCTCTTGAATTAAGTGGGGCTGCCCAGTCTAACAAGGGGGCAGAACTGGTGTCACGGAGTCTCACTGGCCTCTGGAGTGCTCCCTTGTCAGAAACCCAGAGGGTGGAGGCCTCTATTGTCTTGCACCCATTATAGGAGCACGAGTGGGTGTAAAGGGCTTCTGTCCTCATTTGGAAACATTCCACCTCCACTCTGTACTGGGGGAGTAATGACCGTGAGACTCAGTCCCTGGATTGCAGGACAGGGTGGTTTCCATAGTAATCTATTTTGGCAACCCTTGTAATCAGACCCAACCTCAGATTTGTGGCCCAGTGTGAAGACAGATGTCCTTGGGCTTCACCTGTAAGCAGTGCTGTGATAGGGAACAGTTATATGCTCATCCCCAGGGACTCAGAGGGTTGGGTAGGGCATACTGGGGATGCAGTTACTTATTATCTGGGAAAGGGAGTGCTGGCTTCTCAAGCTTTTTCAAGGGGATATGGGGAGGTGTTTGTGGCATGCTAATACCTGGGGAAGGTTGTGGATACATTACGGGAGGGACAGGCTGCCTAAAAGCTACACTCTAGCTCCTTCTGTATTGCAAGGTGTCATTCTCCTGTAAGGACCAGGAGCTGTGTGCCTTGCTCAGATGGCTTCTCCCTGCCACACCTGGGCATGGTCTGGATCGTGAAGAAAGCCCAGTGGGGGGGCAGTAACTGGGGAGGGTTTTGACTGACTGATCTTTCCTGAGGGCTGGCTGAGGATGAGACCAGAGGGAGAGTAGGGCATCTCCCAGCAGCTACACACTTGCTCAGCTCTCAAGTCTTTCTGTGTGTGGGAGGGGGGTGGGGGGGAAAGAAGGGGGTGTCTCTTTTGGGAAGGGCCTGGAGAAGGAACCTGGCCCTCACAAATCCTAGTGAGAGGGGTGGAAAGGAACTTTCACAGACCCTACTGAGAGGGAACATGGAGAAAACTCAGACTGAAGAAGACCGAGGACATGCAGAGTGGATGTTTCCAACCCATGTCCGTGAGTGATGGGGTGAAAGATGACCTGGTAATGTGCTGTGTTCCATAGCGGGAGAAAGAACAAACTTGGAAGAATTCAGGAGGGACATGAAACTTCTATTAAGTTCAGGGAAGGGAGATACTGTTGGTTGTTGCTTTGTTTTGAAGGAAAATTAATTAATGATTAAAGGTCTAGAAAACATGACCTATGAGGGAAGATTGAAAAAAATGGATTTTTTTAATCTGCAAAAGAGAATTTTCAAATACATAAAAGGTCTTTACAAGGAGGAGAGAGAATAATTGTTCTTCTTGTCCTTTGAGGACAGGACAGGAAATATTGGGCTTAAACTGCAGCAAGGGAGGTTTAGGTTGGACATTAGGAAAAACTTCCTAACTGTCAGGGTGGTTAAGCACTGGAATAAATTGCCTGGGGGGCCGTGGGGTTGTGGAATCTGCATCATTGAAGATTTTTAAGAGCAAGTTAGACAAACAGCTGTCAGGGGTGCTCTCGATGGTGCTTGGTCCTGCCATGAGTGTGGGGGACTGGACTAGATGACCTCTCAAGGTTCCTTCCAGTCCTATGATTCTAAGATTGTGGAGTGAAGAGGAGTCACGAGTGACAAAAGGTGTCAAAGCCCAAAGGGTCGACAGTATGGGACGTCACAGTGTGCTTTTGAGGTAATAGCATCCTAAGTGGGTTTAGTGTGATCCCAAGAGGGGAAGAAACTGAGGCTTTGCAGCTATCAGGGGACACCCTCTGAGGAGTGCCTGACATGTAACTTCTTCTCCCCTCTCCCCCGGTTTCCTAGCATGTCCTACCTTCTCAGGGTCTCTGATCTGGTCCGCAGGCACTCTGGGGCAGGAGTGGTCTCTCTCATCTTGTAGAGAATGTTGTGAGAATAGTAATGTATGCTTAAGGCTGGGCTGTGTCTGTGCAGAGAGGAAACTCAGTGCATCTGTTTGTTTTGGGGAGGGGAAGTTAAATGTGTTTTCATAACCGAAAAGCCTCTTTCTGCTGTGCCGTTTAAATCCCAGTTCCCTGTGTCTAATAGCGGTATGCTGGGACAGAATGGGGGGCAGCTGTGTGCAGTTCTAGAAGGAGACGGGAGTCAGAGGAAACAAGTCTCCTGTTTCTTTATAGCTTTACAAGTAATATTCTGTATTCAACCCAAATGCAACGGATTTTTTAATAGCAAAATGTGCCTGAGCTGCTGTACCTGGAGGGCAGCAGTGCGTTATGCAGGCTCTGCTTTTCCGTTTGCTCTTTTATGCAGTCACAAATATCTGTTTATCAAGACAACCCCTGCCTCACCTGGGGATAGCAATGAAGCTGCTGCCTTCAGGTGATAGGAGGAGGAACTGTGCTGACATGTCTGTCTTGCAGCTGGCATGCAGGCAAACATCCCATTGGTTTCACTGGCGTGCAGATGATTGTGCAATATTACACAAGAGAAAAATTATGCTTGTGCACGTATACGATTTTTTTTTGTGTCTGTGTATATGTGTGTGTTGTATTTATTTATTTCAAAATACCTCATCTGGGGGGCTATAAAGTAAGAGTGAATCTGTACTTACAGCCTGAGAATATTTGTGGGTGTGAATTGCTACAGTAAACAGGCTGGGCTGTGAATTATGGGCAGGTCTAGGTTCAGTCCATCCTAAACATCTGTTTCTCTTTTCTTGTGTGATGAAAATAGAAATATTAATTGCATGGGGTTGATGCATGAGCTTTAACAGCATTCTGTAGCCTGGTCATAGCCAGTGTTGCCTTTATCCATCTCCATCATTATCATCATCCCTGCCACTCTCTGGAAGGCAGAGCACCTAAAGGATATATAGAGTATGCCTGCACGTGTAGGAAGTTTTGCATTTGAAGTAGGATGCATTGCCATTTTTGGACTAAATGAATAGCTTATTTTTTATTCCTTACGGAACAGAAGGAATCTGCTGCTGCTTTAGATTCAAGAAATATCACTACTATTTAGAACTGTAACTTCTCAAAGCACTTTTGCTAATCATATCTAATCCTCACAATAACCACTGTGAGGCAGATCAATATTATTATCCCCATTTCACAGATATGGAAACAAAGTCACAGAAATTAAGTGACCTCTCCAAGGCAGTAGATGGAGTCAGTGTCAAAGCCATAATTGGAACTTGAAAGTTCACAGGTTTGTGCTCAGGCCCTTAGACCACATCTAATAGTCGTAAAGCCTTGACAGCACCTATCTGTGGCATGAAACATTGGGAAAATCTAGTTTATTAACTGCTAATATGTGAATTTCATGTTCCCTCAGCAGTAAATGGTGCCTATGTTGGTGGCAAAAACAAGTTAGGTGCAGTCTAGTGTGCAGAGAGACTGATTTCTACACTCAGCTCCATTTACCATGTGGCCTTTTACAAGCTACTGTACTTCTCTGTGACTTGGTTACCCTACTGGTACAACGGGGAGCAATAATTCTCTACACAGTCTCTGTATAATGCCCTCAGATCTGTGGAGAAAAAAGCAATGTAACTTCAAAACTGAATTATTAATAATTGGCTCCTTCGTGTGGGAAGAACCTGTAATATTTGCTCTAAACAGATTGTACCAGATGTCTCTCTAGCTTACTCCATGCAATCATTTTGACGGGTGTTTATAAATCTGTAAGTAATGTTTACTGATTTACATTACTTTTTAAGTATTTTTACTGAAATATGGAATAGCATTCCTGTTGTACTTACTGTCATCTTTTCAATTTATTGAGATTTTGCTTGAGCTTGTTACCCATCATGGTAGAAAGCAGATAAATAAATACTGCGGTTACTTGCCATAAATTTAGCTTCTGTAGAATTCAGTGACAGGGAAGACTGATGAAAGAAACAGTTTTAAATGTCCCATTACAACATTTGCCTCTCCAAAGTGCTAAAAAATCATGGAATCATAGAATCCTAGGGTTGGAAAAGACCTCAGGAGGTCATCGAGTACAACCCCCTGCCCAAAGCAGGACCAATCCCAACTAAACCATTCCAGCCAGGGCTTTGTCAAACCAGGACTTAAAAACCTGTAGGGCTGGAGATTCCACCATCTCCCCAGGGAACCTATCCCAGTGCTTCACTATCCTCCTAGAGAAATAGTTGTTCCTAATCTCCAACCAAGGCCTCCCCTACTGCAGCTTGAGACCATCGCTCCTTGTTCTGTCACCTGTCACTGCTGAGAACATCCTTTTTGGAACCCCCTTCAGGTAGTTGGAACCCCCTCACTCTTCTCTGTAAGCCCAAATCATTCAGCTCTCCTTATAAGTCATGTGCTCCAGCCCTCTAATTATTTTTGTTGCCCTCCACTGGACTCTCTCCTATGCGTTCACATACTTTCTGTAATGGGGGCCCCAGAATTGGATGAAATACTCCAGATGTGGTCTCACCAGTACAGAATAAAGGGGAATATTGACTTTCCTAGATCTGCTGGCAGTGCTCCTGCTAAAGCATCCCAATATGCCATTGGCTTTTTTGGCTACAAGGGCACATTGTTGACTCATATCCAGTTCTCATCCACTGTAATCCCCAGGTCTTTTTCTGCCTAACTGCTGCTTAGCCAGTTGGTCCCCAGCCTGTAACAATGCTTGGGATTCTTCCATCCCAAGTGCTGGACTCTGCACTTGTCCTTGTTGAACCTCATCAGATTTCTTTTGGCCCAATCCTTCAATTTGACTAGGTCACTCTGGACCCTGTCTCTACCCTCCAGCATATCTACCACTCTCCCTAGCTTAGTGTAATGAGTCAGATTCCCTGAAAACTTACATTGCCTTGAAAGTGACACCCCCCCTTTTTGCCCATAAACTTCTGCAAGCCCAAAAGGGAGAAATCAATCCTCTTTAAAAAGAACAAACCCTTCACCAAGAAGAGTTTTGACCTTAGAAATGCCATCCAGAGACTTCATGACATCCATTACACACTCTGCTGTAGCTAGTAAGTACAGGACGTGGGAAACACTGAGCAACTACAGTGATGGCAGCATAATGAAACTCTAAAACAGGTTAAAAGTGCCCTTCTTAATTGGATTTTAATCAGTCATATTTTCAAGCTTTTTTCTGGGAGGAGGAGGAGGACCTGGAACTTCTTAAAATGAAAGCTGAGGTTCTCTTCTAGTAATTTGTCTGCAAGGAACTGGGGCTCCCAATAAAAGCACTGCATGCCATGGGACTTGCAATCAGATCATGAGATTTACAACATTGCCCTTAGCTGAAAAATCCGTGAGGTGACATACTGAAGTAGAGAACAATGGAACGTATTAACTTGGCTTACTGTGTCAAACAGAAGATTTGGAAGGATCATCTGAGCTGATGTGAGAGAATCTCTTTTAAAGGCCTTGTCTAAACACAGAAGCTGCACCAATGTAAGGACTAGTCTGCACACAAACGTGCATTGAAACAATGAACCCAGTGCAATCCCGGCATGTGCACTCTTATATTAGGCTATGTCTACACTGTGTATCTTACAATGCACTGTAGCCATGCCATTGTAAGGTGTGCAGTGTTGCTCTTGTCACTGGGAGAGAACTACAAGCAAGCGATCAGCCATAAACAGCTGTAAGCAAGGTGTAAATCAATCAGGTGTAATTAAACCAGTTTTATAAATGCACTTTTACTTCTGCAATGCCTACACTACAATAATTTGGGTTTGACTTCTGTTGCTCAGGAGTCTGAATAAGCCACACCCTTGAGCAATGTAAATTACACCAACCTAAGCTTCTCCCCCTGACACAGCCACTGCAAAAGTAGGAGTTATTGAGCCACATTATGAAGCTGCACCAGTGTAAATAGAGCACAGATAGAGCCTTAAACTGATGCAGGTTGGTGTGGGTGTGGGTGTGGACTGGGCTAGGATGCATGCGAGGGGACTTTCTCAGACCTGGAGTGCGTTGGAGATCAGATCAGTGTGAAATTCCTCCTCAGGTCAGGAGGCCAGGTCAAGGCCTAGATGCTAATTAATTCTCATGTTATGGTTTAACATTGGGCAGAGGAATCTCATGCTGACTCTCTGCACAGACTTGATGAATTTCACCCTTGCTTTTCAAAGATTGCCTCATTGTGAAAGTGGCCATAATATCTCATAGGAAGAACCTTGCTGTGACTGAAGACATTGTCTCTTACCAAATGTCTATTTTTACCATTGATTTACTAGGCAGGTCTTTAAGCATATTTAATTTAAATTCCAATTACATCCCTGCCACTCAGTCAAAAATATCTTTTTTTTTTCAAAAAGAAAATGATAGAAGTCTGGAAACTTATGTGATAATGCCATAATTATGTACCATATATAGATAGAGGACTGTTTGTTCCTTCTTCTGTATTCAAGCCAGACATAATAATAAAAAAAAACAAACTATTTGGGAGAGAAAAACTCTGTTTAAAAACCTGGACTGTCTGACTTGAAATAATTTAGATTCCAGTGATAGAAAATAGTCAGGAAACAATGCAAGGATCTTAAAATCCCTGTAATTCACAGTTTAGATAATGCCAGGCAAACAGAATCTTTCCTGACGTTGTTGTAAAGCAACATAATTTGGATTGGACAAGGCTTGTGTATCTTTTTTTATGATTATCTCCTTTGCCATTTGAGGATATAATCCAGGGGTTCCAAACTTTCAGCTGCTGGGACCACATCGCTCAGTCTTGCTCTCATGGTGGGGCCAGAGCAGGTTGGTTATAGAAAATAATATGTACATTATGTACATAACTCTAAGAACGTGTGATTAAGTTCCTTGTGGGAACCTCATGTTTTACCACTGCAGTTCTGCAGGACAGTGAAATCAGTGTTTGCACCAAGAGCAGCATATCCTGAAAGGCAAGTGGTTAAAAGTTCTATTAAATATGTCCATGTGTTTTAAAATTGGAGTTCTGTTAACTTAGTATCCAAAAAGAGCGTAAGAACACAAGAACGGCCATACTGGGTCAGACCAAGGTCCATCTAGCCCAGTGTCCTGTCTGCCAACAGTGGCCAATGCCAGATGCCCCAGAGGAGGGAACACAACAGGTAATCATAACGTGATCCCTCTCCTGGCATCCATTCTGAGACAAACAGAGGCTAGGCATACCATTCCTACCCATCCTGGCTAATAGCCATTAATGGACCCAACCTCCATGAATCTATCTAGCTCTTTTTTGAACCCTGTTAAAGTCCTGGTCTTCACAACACCCTCTGGCAAGGAGTTCCACAGGTTGACTGTGCGCTGAGTGAAGAAAAACTTCCTTTTGTTTGTTTTAAACCTGCTGCCTATTCATTTCAATAGGTGATCCCTAGTTCTTATATTGTGGGAATAAATAAATAACTTTTCCTTATTCACTTTTTCCACACCAGTCGTGATTTTATAGACCTCTATCCTATCCCCCCTTAGTCTCCTCTTTTCTAAGTTGAAAAGTTCAGGTCCTTTTAATCTCTCTTCATATGGGAACACGGCTTGCACAAGCCCCATATGGACTGGATCACACTGCGTCCAAAACTCTTGAGACTACCACTACTCATGAGAAGTGTGTCCTTGAGCATCCACGGGTGCTTCACTGATCCTGGCCAATGGGAGCCGCAGGACTCGGTGGCCAGCATGTCCCTGCAGCCTGTGCCGCTTCCTGCAGTTTCCATTGGCTGGGAAGGTGAACTGTGGGTGCTTAATGTAATCAAACTCTCACAGTCCGCCAGCGGATTGACTAGCTGCTCGTAATTATAATGCCACTGGACTCAGCAGGCCATTCAGATTCTGACAGTGGGTCAGATGTGGTCCACGGGCCGTAGTTTGGGACCCCCGATACAGTCTTTTCTTGGTTTGTTTCAGAATGAGGGCATAGTTTGTCCTGAAGAGCAAATGTGGTATTTAAACAACTGGCAAATAGTTTTCAGAGAACCGTATTTGCCTAAGAGGGGAGGGAGAGTAGAAATCAGAATTAAAAGTAGCTTCCTTGGAAGAATGGGTGATCACTGAATCATAGACTCAAAATAAATTAGCAGGAAGTAATAGTCATGCTGGCCTAAGCTCATCCATGTTGTCCTCAGAGTCACACCAGAGATGGGTCTGTCTTGGAATTGTCCCTGCAGTGCATTGGCAATACAGCTTTCCCCACTCGCCTGGGAGGCCATTCCCCAGTCTAAGGCTACATCTGGAATACAGGCTTTTTTCGGAAGAAGCTTTTTTTGGAAGAGATCTTCCGAAAAAACTTCTTCCGAAAGAGAGCGTCCACACTGCGAAAGTGCATCAAAAAAACGATCTGCTTTTTCCACAGATAGCATCCACACTGAATGGACATTATCTCGCATGTAAGCTGTGATTGCTATGGATGGAATGGCCACCAGGGCACCTGTGCTTTTTCCTCTTTCCTCTTCTTGCGAAAGAACTCCCTCTTCCCCATCCACACATGCCTTTTTCCGAAAGAGCTCTTTTGGAAAAAGGGTTCTTCCTCATAGAAAGAGGTTTACCAATGTCAGAAAAACCCCTCTGTTCTTCCAATTCTCTTTCGAAAGAATGCGATTGCAATGTGGACATAATTGAAGTTTTTTAAGAAAAACGTCGGTTTTTTGGAAAAACTCTGTAGTGTACACATACTCTAACTGATCTCGCAGTGATGGTGGTTACTGCCAATGTATAACTTGAATTGCTTTTTACTCCCATCCCCTTGTTCCAAGCTGTGGGCTGATCTTTGCTGCCCTGGAAATTATCGGGAAAACTCTACGGCAGCAGGACTGTCCTGTATGTTGCTCATAGGACTATAAACAATCCCTTGGTAATTAGGGATGTCAACTAGTTATCTGGGAGCAGCCCCCCTGCCTGCCATGAACGGAGGGCTGTTTCAGCCCCACCAGCCTGCCCCACACAGCTGGTTGCTGGGGCCAGAGCTAGCAGCCAGCCCCACATGGGGCTGGAGCAGTCCCTGCCCGGGACCCTGCTTAGTCGGTTAACTGGTTAAACATTAGATTAACCTAATAATTAACGATTTAACTGATTAATCGGGATTTTACACTCCTTTTGGCAATAGAGTATGGGGCCAGACATGGACGGCTTTAAAGCAGTAACGGTTACCATCAGACGGAAGTTCAGAGACCTTTGTGGCACAAGTGGTATGCCAGGGTCATACTTCCTAAGGGACAGCTGCCTCTGTCACTAACCCAAGGGCAGGCAGCACTACAGTGGCCCTTGAGTTGTTGATCTCAGCCAGCAGGCCTAGGTTTGCAGCCAGTCAGAAGGATGCTCTAATCTCCATCAGGTTACCACTGTAAACACAGCCTCGAGCAGTGCGGAGAATTTCCAAATCTTTCATTCACTGTGTTGCCAATTGTGCCTGTGGGGTGGGAGGCATTTGCCCCTAGCGCACGTAGTACTCACCAGACTCCTGGTCTGTCATGCCTTCAGTCGGGAGCTGTGTGCATGGCCGAGGCAGGATGACTGGGACGCTGCAGGCGCTGACACAAGCGGTTACTCATTCTAAGACAAATCTCTCTGTCTCGCTCTTCCTCCATGTCTGTTGCTTTCCTGTACCCTGCTATTTGACAGTTTGCGTGTGTGCTGTCAACAGCAATTTCAGCGGCAACACTCCAATAACTTGGCAGGTAGGCCCAGCACTCCAGGAGGGTCTGGAAAGTTGGTTTGCACCGTGCAGCAAGATGCTTAGGAGCTCGCAAAAGAACAGTGACAGCTAGAGTCAAGCCCCACATGTGTTTGTGGTTTCAAAGGTGAACGGCATTGGAGCTGTGCATAATATTCACTGGTGGGGGGCTGTGGGGTTTAGGGGATAGAGCACCGGACTAGCACTTGGGAGACCTGGATTCTGTTGCCAGCTCTGCCACTGGATTGCTGGGTAACATCGGGCAAGTCACTGCAGCTCACTGTGCCTCAGTTTTCTCATCTGTGAAATGGCTATAATGATATGGAGCTCCTTTGTAAAGCACTGTGTGATCGACTGATGAAAAGTGCTATAGAAGTGCTAGGTTTTTATTTATGTATTTATGACACAGCCTCAAACCAGGGGAAACTAGCTAGCTGTCAGTAACACAAAATTCAGATCCAGTTGGTCAAACCCTGACATCAAACCTTGGCCTGGTTTCAAAGCCCAAAGCTTCGGCTTGGCATTGAAATCTCCCCCCATACTTGTGGCTTCCCATTGATGCGAAACCCAGATGCTTTAGCTGAATGGAGTGATCATTTGACTCCTGAATTTGAAAAATCAAAGTGGAGCTCATGGTATATGCACATGCACAATTCCCGCCTGGGTCTGAATTAGCCCGGAATGTGAGGCAGCCCAGATTAGGGTCAGTGCTAGTGCTGGGCTAGTTCAGTGGTTTTCAAACTTCTTTTCTCATGACCCAACTGAAGAAAATTGTTGATACCTGCGACCCAGAATTTGACTAGAGCAGGGGTGGGCAATAATTTTTGATGGGGGCCACTCCCAAGATTTTGGAAAGTGGTTGAGGGCTGCACTCTTCTATGGTATTATTGGAGGAGGTGCGGGGTCTGGGATGGAGGTTGGGTGCAGAAGGGAGCTTGGAGTAAGGGATTGGGGTGCAGGAGGGAGAATGGAGTCTGGGAGGGAGTTTGGGCGAAGGAGGTAGTTGTGACCTAGGGCAGGGACCTGGAGGTGACCTAGGATAGGAGGGGATTGTGATCTCAGGCAGGAGATGGGGTGCCAGATCTGGAAGGGGGTATGGGTGCATGTGGGATAGCAGGGCATGAGTGTGAGGCAGAGGGTTGGGGAAGGGAGGGGTTGAGGTGCCAGAGGCAGGTTCTCGCCAGGAGACTTACCAGCCTGCCTGCCTGCAGAGCTAAAGGTTTGCAGAACCTAAAATGTTTCTGCCTGCTCGGCCATGTGCTTGAGTGAGTGTGCAGGAGGGTTGTACTTTGTGGCTGCCTGTTGTTCAAACAGGCAGCTTCCATTGGCCAGTGTTTGTCCAGAAACCTGTCAATGGGATTGTGATGGGGCAGGCTCAGCATCTGAATCTTCCCCCCCCTCCTCCAGACTTAAAGAGAAAGTGTCCCACAGCCGCATTTCTGAGCTGTGTGCGGGGCTGCAGGGCAAGGAGGGGAGCCTGCCTGGGGCTCCTCTCAGCCTCTGCGGGCTGGATCTGGTGGCTTGGCGGCCCAGATGCGGCCTGCAGGCCATATTTTGCCCAAGCCTGGTATAGGCTCTGGGGTGAGGCTGAGGATGGAGCTTTGGGGTGCAGTAGGGGGGTCCAGCTTTGGGGGGTCAGGGCTAGGGCAGGAGGGGCTAAGGCAATCAGCAGTAAAGCTAAGGCAGCTTCCTGCCTCTATTGGTACCACAGACCATGCTGCACCCCAGAAGCAGCCCGCAGCAGGTTCCCAGCCAATGGGAGTGTGGAGCTAGTACTTGGGGCAGTGCATGGAGTCCTGTGCGCTCTTCCCCTCACACCTAGGAGCTGGGCCTACTGCTGGCCACTTCTGGGGTGCAGCATAGTCTGTGGTATAGGATGAGCATATAGCTGCCTTAGCCCCCCCCCCCCCGGTCACCTGATCCCCCTGCAGCAATGAGACCCAGCACCTGACGTTCCACCCCCCAGTGCTGGGCCACGACCCGTCGTTTGAACACCACTGGGCTACAGTCTCTGACCCTTGACCAGGGGCCGTGTGGAACGCCCTGAGTGTGCCCACGCAAGGGACAGGGACAGGAATCATAGAATCCCAGAACACTAGAACTGGAAGGGACCTTGAGAGTCCAGTCCCCTGCATTTCATTCGCACACTACGGTGCACAATTTGCCACCACAATGGGTTGGGGCCAAGGTAAGTATGGCCCTGCTCCCTTCGCAGCAGCCTGTGGAGCCGGCTGGGTGCACTGAGGCAGCACTTTGCTCCAACCAAAGGGCTATCCAGAATCTCAGTCCTTGCCTGAGCTCCCCCAAAGGGTGCTGCCCTGCACCGCTCCCAATGGGAGTGCTGTGGCTTTCAGTTCGTCCATTAGAGTGAACTGGCTTCTGAAGCTTCATCTGGCTTCCCCTCAGGCTGCCATCAGATCCTGAGTGCCTTAGGGAGTGGAATAGAAACAAGGTGGGAAGGGGATGGCGACTACCGGACGGCAACAAGCGTGACAGGCTGAGGGCTCCCTTCCCTCCAAGTCTAGCTTGCTGAGGGGCATTGTGGGGAAACGTACATTGCCACTGCTTGTGGTGAACGTGTTTGATATTAGGGGCTTGGCTCCCCGTGGCTGTCAGTCCAGGACCAGTCGCCCTGCAATGTATGAAAGGAGCACTATTTATTTCACCTGTGATTCCAGATTTCCCAGCATCTTTTCTAAACCATAATACAACTAGCTGAGGGCTGGGGGTGCACTAATGCAGTATTGGGAGGTTTCTTATGTTGTACTCATGCCTCTTTACATCAAAATAAAACTTAGGATTTTTAAGAAACAAACAAACAAAAAACTTTTTCAAACTCCTTGTTTTTGAGACCAGTAGCTAGTAGAATTGTAAGTGACAAACAGCACTTCCATGTGATAATCCTCTGCTTTCAGTGGAACAGAGCCACAAATAAAATTTGTTTTACTGCAGCAACAATTATTTTGTTCTTTACCCCCCCAAATATATATAGATAGATAGATAGATAGATATAAAAAACACCCCACAACTAGTGCTACATAAGAGCTAAATTTTCATATTATCTACATTCATAGAAGTCTGTTTTCTATTAATTCATTATACAGGCTTGGCCATTAGCGCCAGAATGTTTAATCAAAGCTTCTTTTGATCCTGCGGTTGAAAGGAGAACTTAAACAGGGAGGAATACTGTAGATTTGTTACTTCTATAAATGAGAACTTTCGCCTGACTTTCCTTTGATGTTTTTGGCTCTTTGTATTCCCTTCTGAGCTTCCTGGGCCTGATCCAAAGACTACTGATGTCACTACTCCACTGACTTCAGTTGGCTTTGGATCAGGTGCCTTCACGTAAAACAAGAGCCATGAGGCACTCAATGAAATTAATAGGCAGCAGGTTAAAAACAAACATAAGGAAATACTTTTTGTTAACCTGGAGAACTTGTTGTTAGAGGGTGTTGTGGAGGCCAAAAGTATAATTGGGTGCAAAAAAGAATGATGTAAGTTCATGGAGGATAGGTCCATCAATAACTATTAGCCAAGATAGTCAGCGATGCAACCCATATGCTGTGGATGTCCCTAAACCTCAGGCTGCCAGAAGCTGGGACTATACAACAGGAGATGAATCAGTGCCCTGCTCTGTTTATTCCTTCTGAAGCATCCAGCCTGGGGCACTGTTGGAAGAACAGATTATGGGGATAGATGGATCATTGGTCTGACCCAATATGGCCTTTCTTACTCTCTATGGTTGTTCTTACTTTTTTAAATCTATGGGAGAGGAGTGTTGAGGTATATGTTTGTGTTTTTACTAGGGATGTTAAGAAGTGTGTAATTCGTTAGCTGAGTAGACGACAACATGATTAGTCGATAAGGGGTAGCACTGCTACTCCTCAATCCCAACTCCTGCTGGGTCCAGAAACTACCCCCGCGGCGGCTCTGCACTACAAACAGTGGTAGTGCAGAGCTGCAGCGGGGGTTGATGCTGGGTCTCGGCACTAAGAGCCGGCGTGCGGGCAGGCCAGCTTAGTTCTGGCTCGTGCCGGCACCAGGCATTAACTCCCGCGCTGGCTCTTAGTGCTTGTAGTGCAGAGCTGCAAGCTGCAGCGGGGGTTGATGCAGGGTCCTGGCATGAGCCGGGACTAAGCCAGCTTGCCCTCGTGACAGCTTAAAAATGTACATGCGGGGGGGAGGGGAGGGAGTGTAATATTAACTGATAAGCTTATCAGTTAATCGTTCAGTTGACTACACTATTGCATCCCTAGTTTTTACTGTAGATTTTTTTTTTCAGTTCTTCACCCTCTCGTTTTAATGTTGATAATTTTTAATAACCCACTTTGACTTTTGTGGAAGGTATGTCTCTCTCTCATTGCATCTGGTTAGATTCCCAGAGATTTCTAGGCGTGGATTACCAAAGAAATACAGATGTAAAATAACAATAGCTCTATCATTAATACCGGGGACAAAATCTCACTTCAGACTTTCACCAGCAAGCCCGCCATTCAAGGACAGCTTATATTGGTAGCAGATAGGTGTCCAGATTACAAACCCACCACCCAGCTGGTGCCAAGTGGCACTCTCCCTAAAGAGGTCAAAGACTGAATAGGACATAGAAACTAAGCTTGCTTGCTCATGCCAGGAGTGGCTCTTCTCTGTCAGATGTGGACATGTTGTTGGGGTAAACTGGGTAGGCCTGTTCTGATGCGAGGGATTCAGTCTCCAGAGACTGTCATTGTAGCTTGTTTCCTGGCTACGAAACTGACACAATGTTTTCAAAAATGCCAACACACACACACATCTTGGTCTCTCTCTCTCTCTCTCTTTCTCTCTCTCTCTCACACACACACACATCTTGGTCTCTAAAGCCTATTAATGCTCTGAGGTGTTTTCTGAGGCAAGGACTGAAATGGTCATCAGCTGATCAACCTTTCTGATCACTGTTGCTGTGGGTTTCAAACAATGGCTTTCCCCACAAATGTGTGGTGAACCCTGCACTTAGCGCTTTATCTGTGTCTTAACTGAGTTGATTAACTCATCTCTGGGTTTCCCATGTTGTGGTTTGTGGCTAAGTAAGCAGACATCTATTCCTTAACTTTCAGTGAGTGCAGTAGACACACTCCATCACTTTCTGACAGCAGTATAACATTGTTTATCTTGGGTAGCGTATGAACTGATTTAAAAAGAGAGATGCCTGCTATTGTCCCCTAATCCTTCTCCAGACTTTTCTGTGGCTTTTGAGGATGTGCGACTAGTTCACAATTCCAATACACACAACTCATTTGAAGCAGAAATGAATTAATTTGCTGGGCAAAATTAGACCATCTGATTGCTAGGTGGAATTGCTTACTCAGGGCATGTCTACGCTAGGAAATTATTTCAAAATAACTTATTGTGAAATAATAACTCCTGTAATAACTATTTCAAAATAGCGTGTCCATACTACAGGGAAGCCTTGAAATTAGTCAGAGGCAGGCTCCCTTAATGTGGATGCACTACTTCGACTTAGAACCCCAGGAAGCACTGGGGAGTAATTACTTTGAATTACTCTGAGGAATAGTTATTTTGAAATAGCAGCAGTGGAGCATCCACACTACCGCTATTTCGAAATAACTATTTCAAAATAAGTGTTATTCCTCGTGGAAAGCAGAGTTATTATGTCGAAATAATGGGCTTGGTAGTGTGGACGCTCTGCCTGTTATTTCAAAATAAGGGGAGTTATTTTGAAATAAATCCCTAGTGTAGGCCAGGGCAGAAAGGGTAAAAGTTATCAGCTTGAACAGCACCTCAGGGGAGCGCACAATGGTAGGTGCGATAGATAGCAAGGTAATGACATAGAACTGGAAGCAAACAATTCATGTGCATTTTGATACTGTTACTCAGAATTACCTTCCTGGAAATTGCCTCATCAGACCTTTTGACACACAATTTTTGTCCCTGATTTAAACACCTCCTACTCTCTGTGGTGTAATCAAATCATGGGGACCTATATAAGGCTACAGCTGTACACTCAGGAAGTGGAAAGGGTAAAAGGAATGGACAGAAAAAAACAGAATGCAGGGCTGCTTCTTGTGAAGGGCTATGAACTGGGTAGGAAGTCAGTGCTGTTATTTCCATTGGTTGGGGAAGGCTTTATGGCCATGGAATGGACGGCCTTATGGTTGGGCTTTGCTCCCACAAACAAAAGGATTAATAGGCAGCAGGTTTAAAACAAACAAAAGGAAGTTTTTCTTGACTCAGCGCACAGTCAACCTCTGGAACGCCTTGCCAGAGGATGTGGTGAAGGCTAGTACTTTACAGGGTTCAAAAAAGATTTAGCTAGATTCATGGAGGTTAGGTCCATCAATGGCTATTGGCCAGGATGGGTAGGAATGGTGTCCCTAGCCTCTGTTTGTCTGGAGGTGGGTGACAGGGGAGGGATCACGTGAGGATTCCCTATTCTGTTCCCTCCCTCTAGGGCACCTGGCATTGGCCATTGTCGGAAGATAGGACACTGGGCTAGATGGGCCTTTGGTCTGACCCGGTATGGCCGTTCTTATATTCTTATGTTCCCTGGGAGGAGAACTGTTCTTTGTACCCTACAGTTTCTGTATCCATTGCCCTGCTCCCCCTCCTAGACAGATCCCATAGCCTCTCTCTGGGGAGTGGATCAGCAGTTCTGATGTGTCCGACTTGTTTCCTGTATCCTGAGGTGCCCAAAACATCCTGCCTCTCCCCACTCTGGCTTGGAGAAGGGCTTCTCTCCCCTGTGTCTGGCGGGACAATCGCTCCCCAAACGGAGACTCCTGAAGTGGGAACAGTGGGTTGAGCAGCCAGCCCACCAGCAGATGGAGCAACAGCACCACCACCTTCATGGTGCAAGAAAACGCCCAGTCTGGGAGTCCCCTGTCCACCCCTCTCCCCCAACCTCCACACAAAGATCTGTCTCCCCCTTCTCTGCAGGAGCAGAGAGGGAAGAGAGGCGGGAGATGCTGCTTTTGCTCCTGGGGAGAGAAGGCAGGCCTGTCTGCTCCCAGAAGTAAGAGAAGTGCCATCTCCGCTCCCCCCCCCCGGTACTCCACAGGGCTGCCTGGGCTGAGCCTGGGGGAGGTGGAGTGGGAGCCCATGAAGGGAGGAGTGGGCAGAAATGGAAGGGGCTTGGGATGGAGGACTAGATGGGGACTGTGAAGGGATGGGGCGGAGAGACAGACCACAGCAGCCTTTCTTTGCTCTGCATTGCCATCGCAGGCCCATGCCTGCTGCTGGTCTTGGTTGCAGGACAGCCAGGGAATGCCAGGTAAGGACATGGGGGGCACATCTACACTGCAGGGCTTCACTCGAAATAAGTGACGCAAATTGAGTTACGTCAGTTGCGTAGCTTATTTCAAAATAAGTGCTGTGTAGACGCTCCCTATTTCGAAGTAGAGCACTCTTCCCCCGACTTCCCTCCCTCCCCGTACAATGAGGGTTACAGGAGTCGGAGTAAGAAGACCTCCAGCTTGACAGTATTTCGACACTATTTCGAAATAACTGCCTGCCATGTAGACGTGGACTAAGTTATTTTGGAATAGTGTTGCAGTGTAGACGTACCCTGGGTGGGGAGTGCAGAGGAAGGGGGATGGAGACAACGGAGGTGGCAGGGGAGTGAGGGATTATGGGCTAGTTGGATAAAATGGGAGGAAAAAGCACAGAGAGGGTGCCTGGGAGACTTAGCGAGAGAGTGCCGGAAGGACTGCAGTGAAATGCGTGATGCTGCTTGCTTTGGGTGCCAGGGCTATGGCTGCATAGAAGGAAGAGCACAGAGATTAGTGGTGGACTGCTGGCATAGGCCACATCTGCACCAAATCCCATTGAAGTCAGTAGACTCCCAGTATCTTCAGCGGGCAGTGGATCCGGCCAGGGTAATGACTCACGTTTGGCCATGTAGATGCTAGTCTTCTGCCTAGCCCAGTGTGACTAGTAGGGAAGGCAGAATAGGATTGGGGCCCTTTGCTTTGCCTGAAGGTTTTAACTCAGATGCAGCTCACCACTGGCAGAGTCCAGGCTATGGTCAGGATTCCGGCACATCCCAGGTTAAGTGGCTCAGGTGGCAGCTTTCTCTCTTCACCTTCCAGAGGCTTTGCTGACAGAACATGACATGGCTGGAAGCCTGACGAGGTTCCATGGGTGGTGTGAGTTATTAGAGCAGTATGACTCGGACTAAGGCATGTGCCCCAAATGGCTCTTTAACGTGCCCCCCTGCAGCTCTCTGCAGCACATGATATCAAAGCATGGTGTGATTCCATTATTAACCCATCAGGTTGCTTTCGTTGTTATTAACCAGTTAAAATGCACACACGTGAAACAATGCATTCACACGACGGTGGCACACGACCGTGGCTCTTTTGAACCATGTTGATCTCTAATTTGGCTCCTGAACCACTGTGGCTGGAGTATCACTGTACTAGAGTAATTGCTTCATTTTAACAACTAGCAAAATACCAAAGTCAACGGCCAGAACCATAAAGTAAGACAGAGGGATACTTTGGCAGTTACAGGCTAGTGCTGTTTAAAATTCCCTTTCTTTATAGGGAATGCAATGCTCCTTTGGGCCCCTGTCCTCTACTGGACAAAACTAGACTGGCACAGCCATGTCCTAAGCCTTATACTGCTAACAGCTAATGAAGATTCTCCTTTGGTTCAAATGGTAGGGATTCTGAACTCCGGAGCAGGAGGATTTGGCTTCTCTTTCTCTCTCTCTCTCTCCCACTTGTTGCCATGAAGTTCCTAGAGGTGGCCATTTATTCCTTGCAACATGCACATATGCTGTAGTCATTTTAAAGGCCCACTTCCTGTGCTGATGTTACTATGACAGGGTGGGGCCAAGAAATACCCACTTGAGCTTTAAGCCCATGTCTGCACTGTAATGGGATAATGGTGGCTGGCCCCTGCCCGCTGACTTGGGCTCATGGGGTTTGGGGTGTGGGGCTGTTAAACTGCAGTGTAGATGTTCACGCTCAAGCTGGAACCTGCACTCTGGGACCCTCCCTCTTTGCAGGGGTCCTAGATTCCGGGGTTCCGGTCCAAGCCTGAATCCCTACACTGCAGTTAAACAGCCCCTTCTCCCAAGCCTGCCATCCTGAATCAGCTGTCATGGGCCAGCGGCGGGTTTTTAATTGCGGTGTAGGCAAACCCTTAGCAAGCGGGCTCTTGATCTCAGTTGGCTTATTTGTAGCCAGGAGGGGGGGACGGCTCGGCTACGAAAATCCGACTGAAACGTTGTATCTGTGTCTGCCCCTTCTTAGAGGGAGTCATTCCCTGAAAGCATGGAAAAGAGTTCTCAGCCACTGACAGGGTTGGCAAGGCAATACAGGGACGCTCAAAGGGTGGAGAGAGTCTCCTTTAAGGCCAGAAGAGACTGTCAGATCTTCTAGCCTGAGCTCTGTGCATCACAGGCCATTAATTCTCACTCCAATATCCTCTTGGTTGACCCCGTGACCTTAGGTAGATGTCAAGGCATTTCAGTCCTCAGGAGACTGTCCTTTTGTGTGCTGTCAGTAGAGAATAGGAGGGCCTGAGGTGTCACCATTAGGGAGGTTAACAGGTAACTGGTTACCCAGCTGCCTGGTAAGCATCCCCCTTCACAGGAGATGCTTACCAGGTAACAGTTAACTGGAACCCAGGACCAGCCAGAAGGCTGCTCCGCCCTGCTGGGCCCCTGGGCGTGGCTCCCAGCTCCCTGCCTCCATTTAATCAGTTAACCGGTTAAAGTTTAACTGGTTAACTAATTAAACAGGATTTTACATCCCAAGTCACCATTGCCTGGGACTCCTGCGCGGGAAGTCATAACAGGTGAGCCATATCCCACGTTACAGAGGAAAGTGAAATGTGCCCCTCCGGGTCTGTGCTGATCCGTCTTGAGGGAAAACGTCTGCATCCCAAATGTGAGTACCAAGACGATTCTGAGGAGGCTGTAACAAACACCCTCACCTAGTCTGGCTGTCTCCAGCGAGTGCGGAGTCTAGGGTGAAACATCCACCTGCAGAGGTGATCATGCCTGCGGGAGGAGAGGGCATGAGGAGGCGCCCCATTGAGCAATTAAAATTTTGGCGGAGGTACTGGGGGGTGGTGCACCCCCAAGTGCTATCACAAGTCAGCAGTGTCCACATGCCGTGTCAGCAGAGATCAACATGAAGAGCACCAGTGGTCTGAGAAACTGGATGAATTTCTCAGTAAAACAGCTGATCTCCAGCTGCTCGAAGCAAACAACAAGGCTTTTAACAGGATGGTGTTCTAGGTGAATTTTTCTCCTGTGACAGGTTGGTGGGGACCCAGGCCCTCTCTGTAGGACCTTCCACAGAGCTGGGTTCAACTCCCTCTGTCTCCAGCAGTGTCGCTCATGCCGCACCGCATGGCTGTGATGCCGGCCTAGAGTCCAGCGCTGCCTCGGGCCCATGGGGAGGGGATGATGGAATGCTCAGGCACTCCAGAACAGAGGGCCATCCCTAGGGGGCCTGGGGCCAGCCCCACCCAGTGCCCCAGGCACAGGACTCGGGGCACCCCCTCCCCGCAGACCTCACCCTACCTCTGCTCGGCGGCTGCAGTGCAGTGGAGTGCAGCAGGCTGGGAGATGGGAGCGAAGTGGAGCAGGCTGCCGTGAGGAGTGCAGGGGGATCCCGACCCTTGCGGCTGCCCAGTGCCATGCCCCCTGGTAATCGTCTGGGCCGCCTGGGGTCCATGGGTCCCATCCATACGAGGGTTGAGTTGGCTGCCACAGGGCCTTCCAAAGGGTGGGGTCTGGGGCTGTCACCCTGCACCATCCTATGGATGGGCTGGCTCAGCCAGAATGGAGGGCCAGTCCTGAGCAACTGCAAACTTCTGTGCAGTTGGGACTATGGGTGGTGGGTGAAGGTAGGGCTGGGGGAGGCAAGCCCCCAGCCTCACCTCCAACCCTGCTCCTTCTGCCTAGGCCCCACCCCCCAGGAGCCAAGTCACCTCCCTGCCCCTCCACACCATGGGGAGGTGTGGCAGCACACCACACCCACCCCGGCACAGGGAGGGCAAACGTGCGACCCCAGTCTGCCTGGCCCTGGAGCACGGGGCGGGTGGGTGCTGGGGGCAGCAACACTCCGCTCCCAGTATGCCTACAGTAGGTGTTCTGGGGGGGCGGAGTGTGGGTGGGGCCAGGCTGATGGTTTGGGAAGGCAACGCCTTCCCCGGCCTCGCATACCCACTGCCCATGGTTGGGACCTCTGCCATGCCTCCTGGCTTCCTTTCATTTCGCTGCTCCTGGGGCTGTAAAGCAGTGCTTGGGTTGCCTCTGAGGGAGGGGGAAGGAAAGAATAGTGTAGCTGCACTAGTCACAGCCAGAGCTCTTCCAGGGCTCTTCACAGCAACACCTCCCAGCAGAGCTTCCCAGGCAGGGCCAAGGAAGGAACTGCTGACAGAAACAGCTTGTGGCGGTGGAAAAAGAAAGACAAGTCAGAGAGAGTGCGGGGGCGCACACAGAATGACTCCAGCAGCACCCTCTCTCTGCACTGTGTGGCCTAAAGCTACCTCTGGGCCACACTGCCTGCACTGCAAGCCACACTCCGCTGACTCCTTTGTGCTCTTCACAAGAGTGTGAATGCAAATCAGTGGTCAGTGGGAGAGCCAGCGATATCGGCCCTAACTTCAATGTAAAGAGGTTATAACGGAGACATTCAAAGGGGCCTTAGAGAACAAGGCATCAAGTTCCATTAAGCTCCAGTGTGATTTGGACCCTAAACTCACTTGAGTCTCCTGAAAAATCTCAGCCCACATGTTCAATCAATGGGAAAGCCCAAGAGAGTCCAATGGATCAGGTCTGAGACCAGTGTTCCCTATAAGCTGTGTGCTTGGGTGGCTGCCTAGGAGAGATTCAAATGCTGCCCAGCTGATTAGCAGAGCGCCCACAGTGCCCAGAGCCAGCAGCATGTGTTTCTACTAATGGTGCACATCTGCACATAACAAAGTTTATTCTGCACATGGATGGAAAAGCTTAGAGGGACCGTTGTCTGGGACACTCCTCACCACCACAAGGCTCGCTGGTAAAGACTCTTCTTTCCAAAGTCCATCTGCTGGTCATCAGACCATCTACTGTCCTCTGTTTAAGTCTCTCAGTCAGTGTTTCAGCATGGACCCAGCGCTCTGACCTCACTCTCATCTCCAAGTTTGCGGTCTGTCACGACTCACCTATATTTTGACTTCCCTGCAAGCCAGATGCAATTTTTTGCACACGAAAGCATGTGACATATTATGCCTATTTTACAGGTGAGCAAACTCCGCCATGGAGAGCGGAAGTGACTTTCCCGAGGATAGGTAGTAAATTAATGGCAGACTTGTAGTGCTGTTAATTACAGTAGCCCTGCCATTAGACTTGCATCGCAGTCCCATGCTCTCATCGGTCCCTAGACTGTTCCCCTTGTAGCTAGAGGACACCTGCTCTGAGACTATAGTTATGTGCTGCGATGAACTGTACTGATATCGCTCTGCCTCTGAGATCCTCCCATGGGAAGTACAACTCATAGACGTGCAAGTCATTCTGCCCCTCCCCCTCTCAAATGGAAGACTGTCTGAACCCGGCTCCTGCCAGTGACCTACTGACGCAGATGGCACATTCCAGCTCTGCCCCATTATCAGCCCTATTTCAGGCCTCCCTGCAGGAAATAAAACCAGGCTCTTCTCTTGCCCGTGAAAGCTGAGGTGAACCGAATACCGTGGTTTCCTGTCTCACTCAGTGAATCACGTTCAGACATTGCACAGGCTGTGACTGCAGGTTGCAGCGACACGTCCGGCGAGGGGTGTGATTTCCAGCGGAAGGAGGTACAAAGGTTAGCTCTGATTGCGGTAGCGTGCAAAGAATAGAAGTGCGGTGCTGGTTGCAGAACACTTGAGTACATACTCGGATGGGGTTGTCTTTGGGAGGGCTAGCCCCCCCCCCCCATGCTGCCATGGCTACACGGCTGTGGTGGTACATCAGCTCAGTCCTAGCAAGCAGTGCCCTGTCTTGAGTGGAAAAGCACCTTCAGCTCGGAGTGTCGCCATACCCAAACGTTCTTGTTTCACATCAGCACTGGCCCCGGGTGAGCTCTTCGGGCTGGCCTGGCGTTTTGTTTCTAAAGTGCCACGGGCCTGGTGGTCTCTAGGTGAAGCAGCAATATAAAGAATAAAGATTCAGAATAACCAGACGGACTGTTCAGAGCCTCAGTGTGATCAAGAATGCCCTGGAATGCTTGGGGCTCACTTTGGTTTAATTGCCTGATATATTCCAATCTCAGATTCTAATTCTGCACTTTAATTTAATATCACAGATTGCATCTCCCTCGCCCTGGTTCTGACTGGTCCCAGATGAGGGATTTTGCTGGACCAGGGGAGGTTATTTCTGGCCCCACTGCTGCCAGCCCCACCCCTGTTGTTCCACTGGGCTTCCTGGCTCACCCCTGCAGCCCAACTGCACCACCGCCTCCTCCGCACCCCAGCTGAACCGGGAGCTGGCTTCTCAGCTTCCAACCCCACCCCAAAGCCCAGCTGAGCCATGCGGCACCCCCCCCCCCACACACACACATCCTGTTGGGTTCCCGGCTTCTTCACCTCCCCACAGCGTGCTGGGACTCTCTGATCCTGGAACATCGGACCACGGATGTTATCAGAGCAGAGAGTTCTGATTTATAGAAGTGCAACCCGTAGACTTGTTTCCGCTCCCCAATATTGCTGGACATCTCCTGGGCTACCACCGTGTGTGTTTGATACTCACCGCTGAGTATAGGTAGCCAAAGCTGGTCTTGTCAATCTGTAGGCCATCATCCAAATGTTATCAATTGCGTCCAAAGTTTTATCCCTTCTCAGTTCTCTATGAACAGGCCAGATAAGCACTGACTAAAGCACTCCAGGTATGCAAGTATCCACTCTGTTCAAACGATCAGGCTGCCTGTGCTGGGAAGTGCAGTCATTATCAGTGTTGTTAAACCTCTGATTGCTTTGTAGGTCTATTGATGTGTATCGAAGAGGTCGTTAATTTAATTGGGTTTTCAAATTGCCTAGATATATTTCTGCTGTAGAATTTTGTCTCCCTTGTAATATGGCCAAATGATGCAACTAATAGATAATTAAAATTATTATGTGCCAAAAGATTGCTGGAGCAGTGCAGGCAAAACAAGATCTTGTCTTGTATTCAGGTTGGGTGATTTATTATTATTTTTAGCATAGATTCGGGAGATGTAAAATAGGCCATATCTATACTAAAGGGAGGATCGATGCTGTGGAGGTCGATCTTCCGGCATTCGATTTAGCTGGTCTAGTAAAGACCCACTCAGTCAAATGCTGAGGGTACCCCTCTTGACTCTGGAACTCCTTGTAGGTGCAAGGAGTAAGGGGAGTCGATGGGAGGACCTCCTGCTGTGGGGCCACCAGAGGAATTTGGCTTAATGTACATCGACTCCAGCTACATTATTTACATAGCTGAAGCTGTGTATCTTAAGTTGACCTTTCAGTATAGTATAGAGTTGCCCATAGACACTGGTTTTAAAAAGTGATAGCAAAATGTTTGTTATTCTCTCTGCTCTCCTCATTCCCCTTACCTATTGGGCCTGAGCCAGGCCACTGCTGAGCACCGCCAGGGGGGTGCTACATGCCCTTAACTTCTACTGACTTGAATGGGAGTGTAGGATTGCTAGAATGGGCTGTTGCTCTATAGCCAAGAGACTAATGGCTACTATGTTAGACTGGTGGATGGAATTGGAATGGCTCAGCTAGATGTCATATGCCCCCTTATGCTGATGGAGATTCCCCTTTAGATGAAGTAATAGGGGGTCAGAGGCTGCTAATCAGATTTCAGTGGTATTGGAGCATGCATATTATCCATATAGGTTGCCCCTGAATACAAACAGCATCAGACCCTAGAGCCTGCTCACCCTGCCCTACTGTAACCTGCTAATCCCGTGTGCAGGGTAAACCTCACTTTTCATGCAGACCTCTTCTCCTGCAGAGCCAGCCCAGTGCCTCTGAGTAATGCCTGGACTCAGAACACCTTAGGGAGTGCCTCCAACCCTAAGCCTCCTGGGAAAGGATCCAATTGCTGAGCCTTCTCAGAAGGTGGGCCTGAACGAATGGCCTCTCTTTGCGCTGATTCCCAGGTCTGCACAAGGCATTGCTTAATTCCTATTCATCCCATCCAGGCTGGATAACAATGCTGACTGATTTTCTACACTTTGTTCTGGGGGCCCAGTATGACACTTGTTATAGGATCACTCCACTCTCTGGGCGTCAGTGTTCACTATTGAACAGCAGCATTTCAAAGAAAAAAAAGGGAGAAAAGAAAGCAAAGAAAATGAGAGGGTTAAAAGAACCTTTCAAAACAAAACAGGGCAAAGGGGAAGTACGGTTGCCAGATGGTTTCAACAAAAATACTGGACACACTTGACATTACATCACAATCTACATTACATCTTATTTAGAAAATACCATGTTCTCATTTATATTTTTTCAATTTGTTTCCCGAACAGAGAACTCAAATACTGGACTGTCCATTTCAAAACCAGACACCTGACAACCCGAAGGGGAAGATTAAAAAAAATGGGGAAAGAAAGAAAAAGGGTTGTGTGTTGTGTCTCTCCTCCCTCCTTCCATCTCTTCTGGCTTCATATGTTGTCTCCTGAAACTGTGAGCTCTTCAGGGCAAAAACCTCTCTTCTGATGTGCCTGTAAAGCACTTCACATACGTTAAGGTACTATAGGCTCAGGGTCAGACTTGTCTCTTTAAGGCACGTCTGGAGCGGCAGCAGGTAGCTACGCTTCTCCAGGGGGAGCTGAGCTAGGACAAGAGCCCTGGAAGCACAATTCCCCCCTCCTCTTCCTGGCTTGCAGTCTGCATGGTCAGGTCAGGCAGTGGTTGTCAAACTATAAGTCATGACCAAGATGCCCTCTAAGCTGTGGGGCAGCACAACCCTGCCACTGCTTAATCAGCACCACTCTGCCAGGGCTCAGGGCTCCACACACAGAGCTGCCTGACTGGACGGGGCCGGTTCAGCAGCTGTGGGGCCTTGCAGCTTAGAGAGAATCTTGGTTGTGACCCAGCACAGAGTGGGGGAATGTTGGGTGCCGGGTCTGGTTGCTGTAGGGGAGTCAGGTGACTGGGGGGGCTAAGGCAGCGACCTGCCTGTCCTGGTACCACAGACTGCGCTGGGCCCCACAAGTGGCAGTAGCTGGCCCAGCTCCTAGGTAGGTGAGTGGGTGGGGGAAGAGGAAAGCGCACAGGGCTCCGCGCACTGCCCCTGCCCTGAGCACTAGCTCCGCACTCCTGTTGGATGGGAAGCGGCTGCTGGCTGCTTCTGGGGGCAGCATGGTCTGCAGTGCCAGGAGAGGCAGGAAGCTGCCTTAGCACCCCCGCTGCACCGCTGACTGCCCCAGCCCCTCCTGCCCCAGCTCTAACACTCCCCAAAGCCAGAGCCCCCTCCCACACACAAAAGCTCTACTCCTCCACCCCACCCCGGAGCCCACACTCCAGTCAAATGATGTTGGGTCATGGCATCAATGACGTTCTTCAACTGGGACATGAGAAAAACAGTGTGAAACCCACTGAGTTGGGGGCATTCCTTGGCTTTGGGGGAATCTCGATTTACATTGGAATAATCAAGATCCGAGTTTGGTTTTGGGGTAGAGTCGCAGATGGGCTGGCGTATCTTGTATCACCCTGTTTGAATCCTTAAATACAAGGACTTCACAGGAAGACTTGCAGAGTTCAAATTGTACCCTGCAGAACGAAACCTGAAACTTCCAAGTGCTTCATGAAATGAGCTATTAGCCAACACCTTACTGAATGCCAAACCATTCTCTGTGCTTTCTGATTCTTCCCCCCGCTGCTCTGCCTTCCCACCCCCACTGAGAAATGCAGGTGCTTTGGGGAGATCATGTCTCTGGCCATTGTGCGATGTGCTGTATCACCATGTCAGTTTCAAGCATAAGGTGTCTGTGAGCTGGCTTTCAGCAAGTAGAGGCTGAGAGGCCAAGCAGCCTTCTGGTACCTCTTGGTAAGTAAGAAAGCAGATCAGATGATGCAAACAGAGGTGGCTTCTGCATATTCACTTCCCCTAGGTTCACCTTCCAAAAACTGCTGCCATGTTAAATGTAGATTTGTAAAGCAGATGCTAAAAGGCATGTTACATAAGCTTCTTGGTATAATTGGACTTTTCAAGCCTGGGCTGAATATTCTTTCGGTTAACTAACCACGTTTAATTATTTGAAGAAGGAATGTGTAATTATATCATTTGCCAAAAATGCAGGGCTGGTATACATGCCCCTTCAGCTCTAGCGGTGAGAGAGGCCTGCCAAGATTTAGAAGGTGTTCTCCATAGGTACAATGGATCAACTGTCTCTAGGTTTTAACTGACGACCTGGCTGCTAGAGAAATGCTTCAGTGCTGTCATCTTTGTCTTTGATGCTTGGTTATTTGATTTTTTTAAGCAGATCGTTTTACACCCTGGCTCAATGTGATGGCAATTTGCAGCATGTGTCTCCTGTCCCCATGGAAAGAGAATGCGCTATCCCACGCTAAGATGTGGGTTTGCCCATTCGTTTCAGGTGACGAAAACATCCTCTTTTCCTTCTGCAGTTGCCTTGGATGTGAAACAGCTTGCCTGGGCTTGTAAATATCTCCATGGGAATTGCCCGAGCAATGATGTGGCATTTTTTTAACTGAACCCTGTGTCATGGGGAACAGCAGCAGAAGTTAAAAACAAACCCCAAATCTCACTTGCTACTGCTTTTGAGTATCTCTGTGGTATCTTATTTTTTTGATCTCCCTTCCTTTTGATCTGCATCTTGATCAGATTCAAATTAACCTGGTGTCTTGTGTTTGTGAATGTTGTGCATGTCACGTACTGTGGTTTTTGTATTATTTACTCCGAGAAGGAAATCAAAGCTGATCTCTGTGCCATTAGACACCAGGCAGTAGCTGTCTAAATACAAAAACATGGCATTTTTCAAATGAGGTTTTAAATACTTTATTGCAGTGATCAAAATAATGGCAGTGGGGATTGGTTAGTGAAGCGATCTGCAGCCTTTCATCCCCCAGGTTTCTGTACCCTGCCCTGAGGAGTCCATTCCGATTGCCTTCCCGGGGAATGTCGGATGTGACACAATGCGAGGAGATGATCCTGAGCCTGGTTCACCAGTTCAAATCCTGGTCAGATGGGTCTGACCAAAAATTGTTAACCTCCGCAGGCTTTTTGATGGCCTGTGTCAATGAGCTGGTGGGTCTCAGAGACACAGTCATTAACAGCAATTGTGGACTGCGATTCAGGGTTCATAAGTATGCGCTGAACTCCCATAAAAACCAGTGGGCCTTTAGCACATGCATAAAGTTAAGCACATGCATAATAATTGCCTGAACGGGGGCACCAAGTTTAGTGCCGTTGTTTAAGTTCTGAACCAGGAAGCTCTGAGAATAGGCCCAGAATTAACACTCCTCTTACTATTAGTAGTGGCTCCTTCAATTCATGGTAGCAGAGGATAGAGGGTGGGGACAGAGATGCTCTAATTGTACGAAATCTGTCTCCGTGCTGGGGATTCACACTACCAGTTCAACAGTCACCTTGCAGGCATGGTTCCATTGTGCTAGGTACTGCGCAAACATGATAAATAGCAGCCCCTGTCTCAAACATGTTGTGTCTAAAACACAAGTCAGAAGGAGGCTGAGGCAGTTAAGCCGACTGCCATGGGGAAAGATGGGGTGACTACCATACTGGGGTGCATGCAGTTCTTAGCCAGGCCGAATGAGTGACTGAAGGAATAAGCTGTGGACTTCACTTTCCGGCTGATGTCCATTTGGCACCTTTGCCAAAGGTTGGGGTTTTTTTTACGTAGTTACCAGGTGTTTGCACACAATACTTATTGATTCGGTAAAACAGAAAGTTGGTCACTTTTTTTAACACTTCCTTTTAGGCACTGCAGGTGTCGGGCAAGAACTCGGAAAACTGGGTTCTAGTTCCAGGTCTGCTGTTCTGACCTGCTGGGTGACTTTCTCTGTGCCTCAGTTTTCCCTTATGCAAAATGGGGATACTGGACACTGATCTCCGTGCTTTGTGCTCCACTGGTGCAAAGCGCTAAACCAGAGTCAGGTGATGGGACTGTGTCTTGCCTGACGTGGCAAAGGGAGCGTTTCGGGTTCTTGTAGCTTTGGCCTCGTTGCAGTGAAGCTTGTGAAGCCCAGTGCTGGAAGAACGTGAATGGCTCCAGACTAGGGAGAGTGAATTTTTTTTAAGGTACATCCCCCGGAATGTAACTGTGAACACCTTCTGGCAAAACTCCTGCGTGCAGCAGGGGTGTAGCTAGGGATGGGCCTGAGTGGGCCCCAGGCCCACCCAGGTGGGGGACAGAGCCCTCTGAATCCACAGCCTGGCTGCGTCGTCTCTAGCCCTGAAGGGGATATACCTCCTGGGGGAAGGTCTGGGCGGGGGCAGTGCTCAGGCTGGAGACTGAGGCAGGAGAGCAATGCAGCAAGGCTGCCTGCTGAGCAGTAAGAGGGAGGCGGGGGGAAGCAGGTCCCACATTCCTTCTGCCTCCTTTGGCCAGGGTCCTGGGTCCATCCTGCCCCTCCCCCCTTCCTGCCCCTTCCTTCAGGGCACTGGATCCCTCCTGTCCCCTCCCCAAGAGACTGGATCCCTCCTGCACACCCAATCCTTCCATTCCCCCTGACCCCGAGGCCTCCACTGCACTCTGCTGCCTCCCATCCCTGCCCGCCCCCCTGAAAGCTGCCTGCCCCCCCTCCACTTTTCCTGTCCTAGCTACGGCACAGGCACGTTGTCAGAGCATATTTGCCAGAAGAGGGAGTTCAGCCCAGGGCTGGGCTGAGCTGAGCTGCTACCTTCTGCGATAGCTGACTTTAGTAAGGCATTTGGCACGGCCTCACATGACTTTCTTCTCAATAAACTAGGGAAATGCACCCTAGATGGGGCTACTATAAGGTGGGCGTGTAACTGGCTGGATAACCATTCTCAGAGAGCAGTTATTAACGGTTCACAATCCTACCGGAAGGGTATAACAAGTGGGATTCTGTGGGGGTCTGTTTTGGGACCGGTTCTGTTTAACATCTTCATCAACTATTTAGATAATGGCATAGAGAGGATGCTTATTAAGTTTGCAGATGATACCAAGGTGGGAGGGGTTGCAAGTGCTTTGGAGGATAGGGTCATAATTCAAAATAATCTGGACAAAGTGGAGAAATGGTCGGAGGTAAACAGGATGAAGTTTAATAAGGACAAATGCAAAGTGCTCCACTTAGGAAGGAACAATCCATTTCATGCATACAGAATGGGAAGTGACTGTCTAGCAAGGAGTACTGCAGAAAGGGATCTAGGGGTCATAGTGGACCACAAGCTAAATATGAGTCAACAGGTTAACTCTGTTGCAAAAAAAGCAAACATGATTCTGGGCTATATTAAGAGGAGTATTGTGAGCAAGACACAAGAAGTCATTCTTCTGCTCTACTCTGCCCTGATTAGGCCTCAGTTGGAGTACTGTGTCCAGTTCTGGGCACCACATTTCAAGAAAGTTGTGGAGAAATTGGAGAGGGTCCAGAGAAGAGCAACAAAAATGATTAAAGGTCTAGAAAACATGACCTATGAGAGAAGACTGAAAGAACTGGGCTTGTTTAGTTTAGAGAAGAGAAGACTAAGAGGGGACATGATAGTTTTCAAGTACCTAAAAGGTGTTACAAGAAGGAGGGAGAAAAATTGTTCTCCTTGGCCTCTGAGTATAGGACAAGAAGCAGTGGGCTTAAACTGCAGCAAGGGAGGTTTAGGTTGGACATTAGGAAAAGCTTTCTGTCAGGGTGGTTAAACACTAGAATAAATTGCCTGGGGAGGTTGTGGAATCTCCATCACTGGAGATATTTAAGAGCAGGTTAGACAGACACCTGTCAGGGATGATATAGATGGTGCTTGGTCCTGCCGTGAGAGCAGGGGACTGGACTCGATGACCTCTCGAGGTCCCTTCCAGTTCTAGGATTCTATGATTTGCGTCTTGTGTCCGTAGCTCAGAGTAATCATGCTGTGTGGATGTCAAGTGCTCCATTTGTCACTGGGACAGACAAGGCATGAGCAGCTCATTGCAGGCTTCCCTTCACGCCATCCTGTTCCTGCCTCTCAGCTCTGCCTATGAGGGACCATTTCTTGGCCAGAGTCTAGTCAGTCCCCCTTTCTGCCAAGATTCCCGATGTGGCAGGCAATTCTGGTGGTGGGTTTGAGATACGGACACCAGGGGCCAGATCGTCACTGGTGTACATGAGCAGTGCCCCACGGACTTCACTGACATTTCATCTCTTTACACCAGCAGAGGGTCTGGCCCTGGGAGCTACACTGAGCTCATCAAAGAAATTCACCATTTGCCTTCCATTAAACTGTCTGCAAAGCTTAACTGTCCGCCCTTCCCTTGGGGTCCCTTGGCTCAGACATGGCTGCCTGGGGAAGGAGGGCACAGAGCTATGCCTGGAGTTCAGAGGCATTCACGCAGCTTTGTCACAACTCCAGCAAGAGAACCTGTCCCAGTCTCAGGAACATGGTCCAGTTCAGGGCTGTGGATCCCAACTCTGAGAAATGACCTGCAGGTGGATTTTAGGGAGTGAGAATCCCACTGGCTTCCAAAGCAAAGAAAATGTTCCAGTGAGTGCCTTATGATGCCCATACATGGGGCCAGACTGGCGCAAGGCACAGGAGCACAGCTGGCAGAGCTCGAGTGAGGACAGTTGACACTAGATGCTGAACTTTGCCCGTGTCTGAAGGCTGTACAGCCAGGCGTGTGATCGCTCACAGCGACTGCACTTCCTGGAACAGAAGGTCACTCAAACAAATCCTAAAGCATACTGTTAGGAGTGTTTGGCAAAGCAAGTGCCACCCAGCTCCGCTCTCCCAGATCCTGAGTCACTGTTGGGCATTTCCTTTTCCCCCGGGAATCAGACTGGAAGCTGCAGTTCCTGCTGTTAAACGTGCCGGGTACACATCCCACAGCAGTGGTGCCGCTAAAGGGGTGCACAACTGTCTGTGCAGGATAGGCTGGGAGAAGTTACTAAAATGATTGAAGGCACCAGATGAACTCTCCTGCTCTTTGGCCAGCCCTGTTTTTCAGCTCAGGTCCTCGCTGTGCACCAGGCCACCCTTACCCATACGCAGCTGTGTAGGGCCCCTGAAAATTTGGGGCACCCCTGGGTCTTAAGGGCCTTCCACCTGCCTCTTCCGATCCCTGCTCCCTGGCTCTGCTTTCTCCGGAGAGGCTCTACTTAACCGACAGGTGACAGAGCCTGCCCGAGTATTGGCAGAACATCAAACCAGCGAAAGAGCCATTTGAGTGGTAATGAAGCCATTTCACAGGCATTTGCCAGCCCAGGTACATACTGTCAGTGTCTGAATTTACTGTGTCAGTCGACAGGAGTTGAGTTTAAAATGGGTTGTAAAATATTTCTTTAGTGTGTGGATGAAGATGATAAAATCTCATCTCTAAAAAGTCGTCATCCCCCGCCAGCTGCCCTCTAGCGCAGGGCCCCAGTTTAACAGCACTGCGTAGGGCCCCATCCACCCTGAGGACGCCCCTGGTTGCGCAGATGTATGGGACAGTGTGCCAGTGTCTTCACCTCACACTTTCATGTTTCGCTCTCCGTCTCCTACACATCTTGGCTGAACTCCAGAGGCACTTTTTTGACCTATGCTCTCAATTCTCCCCCAAAGATCTAAGAAAGCTTTGTGGCCTCTCTCTCTCTCACTCATCTCGGTGTAAGTCAGGAATCCCTACACTGGAGCAAAGGGAGTTAGCAACCTATTAGTGAGAGCAGTGTCTCTCTCTTTCTCTCTCTCTGTCCCGGGTTTTAGCTACCCTCATTGGATAATTGCCCACGCTGCTCAGCAGTCTCTGAAGAGGTCCCCTGGGTGGACTGCAGTGAAATGAGACATGGAGTAATTAATCTGTTGCCACTTCCCAAAACATGAGACAGGCATGAGGTGCTAGAGCGACATAGAGAAAGATCCTGACCCAGGATCGTTTTCTGAGGCCTTTTCAGAGGCAGGCTCCCCGTGTAAACTCACTGATTTCAGGGGGAGGTTGCACTCACTCCTGAGTCAGGCAAGCCAATGCAAGGAGCGAAGCGTCTGGCCGGCGGTGAGTATAGCTGCAGTTACCTAACAGCTGCTCTATTCTACTGTATAGCCCTTGCATACCTTAGCGATGCATCAGCTCTGGATCGGGTGCTGCTGCTAACAGGCCTCAGCAATGGTTAGACGTAAGCATGGGGCATCCTTTACTGATGTTTGGCCTTCGATCCCAGCAAGGGTGACAGGGTGATTAGTCAGAGTGAGAGAAGTATCCTGTGTGCTGTAATTCCTAGACCTACGCTGAAGGGGGGCTGGCAGCCTCAAATGTGGAGTCTGACTTTTTAAAAACTGGACGCACAATTGCTTGCCTAATGTGTCTACTCAGTTATAGCAACTGCACGTATAAATAGCCACTTGTGCTCCCAAATGGCTGCTTTCCATTTGCCCTCACAATTGCCTCATTTGCACGTGTAATTGCAGCTAAACTTTTCCAGGTTGTTGAGTGGGGGTTTTTAGTATCTCATCACAGCGTTATTTCTCTGTGTGTAACAGTTAACACATGGCTCCTTAAGGAGGTTGCTTATCTTTTGTACATTATTACTATTTGTATTTCGGTAGCGCTTCGGAGCCCCAGTTCTGGACTGGGGGCCCCCTGTGCTAGGCATTGTACAAACAGATAATGAAAAGCCTCTCCTGGCTCCAAAGATCTTGTAATCTAAGTATAAGACAAAAGATACTAGATGGATGCAGATGGGGGAGCACAAAGAAATAAGGCAATGGAATGTGTTTGTTACATGCTGCTTTGTATTTTGACTATCCATTTGCAGAATGCGTGGCAGTTGGAATCAAAAGCAGCTTCAGATTTTCCTCCCTCTTCTAGAAAGCATGCGTGTGTGCGTGTGACAGACAGATCGGGCACTGCGTTCCCCCACGACTCCCACACTGCAAGGCAGACACAATGCTGTTCTTTCTTTGACTACCTCTTCATCAGCTGCTTAGGATTCTGGAGTGCTCCACAAATGCCGTTGCGGAGGACTGCTGGTGGGAGGTTGGGCAGCAGTTGTGTGTCAAAGTCTCTTGTGTTCTTCTGTTTGCACTAAGACGTAGTTAGGGATCGGTGTTTGGAGACAAGCTGATGCTTGCAGCGGTTGCCTTGCCCTGAGCAAATGCAAAGCAAGGGGCAGTGTATAGCCACATTTAAGGAAGAGCTGGGGACTCGGTGTGAATGGAGGAGAGTCTGGGTGTCCATTCAGTGAGGTGAGTGGTGTGTTGGATCCCTTAGCTGAGGAGCGGTAAGCACTGCTGGAGGGACAACCCCGGAGACTGAAGTCTTCCAACCTGTGAACAGACACAACCCAGGCTGGAATTCGCGGAGCCCTGCGCAGATACAGCATTTGGCATCTGTAGCCACAAAAATGAGCCGCAGATTTGCAGGGCTCTAGGAATCCGCCCTCCATCACCCCTTCCGTTTCCCACCTCTCAGGGTATCTCCAGGGCGGACACTGTCCTGCTCCCACTTTTCCTATGAGGCAAACACTGAGAAATGGAAGGCTGCAGCCTTGCATTCATCCGGGAACATCTAGATCAGCGATGGGCCACCTAGGCTAGTGAGTGGGCCATCTGGGCAGCCTGCCTTCATCTCAGCAGGATGCAAGATTGATGCTCTCCCAGGATAGGGTGGTTGTGCTCACTGTGCTTGCATGCCTCGAATTTGCAGGGGGTGCCGATTGAACCATAGCCGCACTTGGATTGGATGCAGAGGGAACACCCGGCTCACGTGCTCTTGCTTTAAGCATGTGTCACTTGAGTAGTACAGGGCGTCCCCACTATAAGTCACCCTGGTATACATCCGTTTTGCACCAAAGTCATTGACGCTTGTAGGAACCGATGCATTATAAGTTCTCCCATTCCCCGCTCTTAAGAGGCACAGGAAAAAAAAATTACACACCTGGAAGTCAGCCGCAGGAAAAAAATTCCCCACTTTAAGTTGTTTCTTTATAAGTCCACGTTTTTTGGAACGTAGCTTGGACTTAGAGCCAGGACGGCCTGTACCGGTAGGGAAAAAAACGATGTGGACAGAAACCAGTGGAATCCTGGGCAACAGTAAACAAAATGTCTCGTGGGCCACACCTAGAACCGCGCCCACCATCGATCTAGACAGATAATAAATGTGCATGTGGTTTTAGCGAGGTCCACGGGAACGGGACCAAATGGTTCTGAGCTTGCCCACTCAGTCCAAGCAGGGGAGCATCACGCCCCAGTGAGAGCCAGCTCCTGGGAGGGAGAATAATGCAGATGAGTCTGATCCACAGAGAGTCTTGCCCCCTTTCCCCTGGCACCACAGCTAGGGTGGAGGGAGCAGCTGCAGTGTACAGATAAGGAGGCTGCGGGGCTGGGACGGTGTAGGTGTAGCAAAGATGTACCTGTGGCGGAGAAGGGCCAGGAGTGACTGTATTGATTACAAAGGGTGTATAACAATTCTCTTGAGCACGGCTCCTGGATGCAGACAGACTCTGTGGAACTCGGGGAGGGGAAAGGGCGGGTGCAGGAGTTCTGGCGCCAAGAGCAGTGGAGTCCCAGAGGGAGTGGCCAGCAGCCAGGAGCGGAGGGGCCTTACTAGCTCCCAGGCTGACTGCCAGCTGTGCTACTGGACGCCACCATACGGGGTCGCTGCAAGTCCTGGGCTGGGGCAAAGAGGGGGCAGATGTGCTGATGGGAGGAGACGGCTGGGATTGTGGGGTGGCAATGAAAGTCCTGGCGCCTAGCAGAGCCTGTGGTGTGCTTGACTGCTCATGCAATGTATCAGGATCTCTCTGCACCCGTCCTGAGACCTTCCTGAATGAAGCGCCCCCGCAGCCAGAGGGCGCCCTTGTCTCTGGTGAGAGCCTATTCCACACGGGTATGAAAATGCTGCCGTTTTGGTGGCTTTCACATTTCCCACCGCATAAACATTGCAAGGCCCTGATGTCCCAATGTGAAGGAACTGTTCCTTCAGCTCATTCTCCAGGGATTGATGGCTGAGGCCTTCCTTCCCCCAAGGTTCCTGGGACAGGATGGAGTGTGCAGACAAGGCTTGCAGTCTTGCAGTGTGGAGAGGAAACGGCTCCATGCTGTAGTTGGACACGGGTGCGAATGTGGCAGGCCCCTCTCTTTGGCTGGCCCCCGCAGTAAAAGGGAGACCTTTCAGCTAGACCTTTGTTGTGCGACAAGCAAAACACCTTAATAAGTCCCTCTTCCCCTCTTACAAGTTCTGTATGATGCCTCCTTGCCATCTCTGTCCTGAAGTTCACTTCAGACAAGAGCTCTGCTTTTACAGCCAAACCTGTCCGGACAAGGTCCCAGGCTCAACTTGTAATTAAAGCTGGAGAGACTCCCATGGAGTGGAGGCGACGCAGCGTTAAGACGAGAAGGACAGAGCTTTCTCCCACAGCTTTTTCTGATCCCGGCCTCACAGCTGGCTCTCTCCTTTCTTTGGGAGGAAGGAGGCCCAGGGAGGTGTGAGCCCAGCTGAAAGCCACATTCCCTGCTGCCAGGAGGCTGTCTGGTTCAAGGGGGCAGCAGGAATGGAGGGACGGAGATGAGGTGCCAGCAGTTACGAGGAAAGGGAAATGAAGGGAGGAATGCTAAGGGGAGGGGCGGACGAGCAAACCGACATCCCAAGAGAAGCTGCTCCCAGCTATTTGTGTCCATGAGGGACATGGGGTATCTCTGACTCCTCCTGAAATATAGTTGCATTTGAAATATGTGTAATAAACTGCACCTGCAACAAGATGCGTTGATGGTTCCTTGGGAACCTGTAGCTTGCAGAACTGATCTCTATGCTTAACGACTTGAATGAAACACAAGTGTACAAGGGGGGCCTCTTCTCACTCCCCCCAGCGTGGGTGAGCAGAAGCACAGTGTGAGCCTTTGTGGATAATCCCGCATGGCGCCGTTATGAGCTGGGCGCTACAGGAGGGACTAGATGAGGTTATTTCCATTAAGGCCGTCTTCCCTGGGGGTGTAGCATGCCAAACGTCCTGGAAGATGATGCTGAATTCCAGTTCCTCTCTGAGTTCCTGGCATGCCAGGGTCAAGGGCTTTATGGCATCAAGGCAGGAGACATTGGTAACCCCTCTTTAGCAGCAGCATCTGAACATCTGTTCCTTCCTCTTGTGTTGCAGGTGTCAGTCGGACTGAGACAGGACGGTCTGCTGGGCCTGGCAAGGCGAGCCTGGAAGTCCAGAGAGGAGATGGTGAATGAATTCTGTAGGCACCTGGGAAGAGTCTCTGAATGGCAGGCAAAGCCCCTGACTTCTGAAGATTGTTCGTATCGCCAGAGCTGACTCTTTTGCGCCAATATGACATTTCCCATTTTCCCGTCTGACAACTGAAATACCAGGCTGCGTGGCTGGGAGTGGCCGTTCTGGCGCGGCGACGCTGAGAGGCTACAATGGCTCTGGCATCTCCAAAGGCCACGCTGGGGGACCTGGTAGAACCAGAAGAACCATCACTTGATTGTGAAACCTGTCACCACTTCCTGTCTGTAAACAGCATCACAGTAGGTAAGTGAAAGCTGATCAGCCCTGATTCAGTGATCCTTGTGAACTGAGCGCTTGGCAGGCCACCCAGGAGAGATTCAGGTACTGCGTAGCTGATTAGCAGGGCGCCTACTGCCATCCACAGCCGGCAGCGTGTGTTTCTGTTGGTGGTGCACATCTGTACATGCCTGGGAGCACATAAAATGTATTCTGCACATGGATGGAAAAAATTACAGGGACCATTGCCTGGATTTTGTAGTTGTTGGGTATTTAAACCTTCTTTTCTTGTGGGGTCTTTTTTTTTTTGGCAGCTAGTTTTCTTGATTATGGGCTGCACTGGAGCAGTGGCTTTCAATCTTTTCAGACTACCGTATCCCTTTAAAGAGTGTGGTTTGTTGTGTGCACCCCCAAGATTCACCTCACTTAAAAGCTTACAAAATCAGGCACAAAAGTACACAAGGCTCACGGCACGCTCTTTCTGAAAAATGGCTGACTTTCTCATTTTTACCAAATCAATTGGAATATAAACATTGTACTTACCTTTCAGTGTATTGTGAGCAGAGCAGTATAAACATGGCCTTGTCTATGACATTTCAGTTTGTACTGACTTGGCTAGTACTTTTTAAGTCGCTTGTTGTAAAACTGGACAAATATCTAGAGGAGTTTGTGTCCCCTGTGGAAGACCTCTGAGTACCCCGAAAGGGTGCGTAGTGTATACCTAGTTGAGAACCAGTGCACTAGAATGTTTTACTATGGCCACGGGCAGTTGGTAACGCAGGCAAGGAAAGGCAGAGCCTTCCCAAAATTACTGACACGACTGACCACCGAAGGCTGGGGCTGCCTCTGGGGAAGGCAGCTCGGCTTTCCCACCTGCCAGGGAGGTATCGGGCCGCAGTTCGGCAGCCCAGCTTCCCCCAGCCACCAAGGAGAGCCAGGCTGTGGCTGCAGCATGGCAGTTGTGACTCTCCACATAGCCCAGAAGGGGCATGGCCTCGGGAGGAAGGGGCAGGGCTGGTGCTGGCCTTTCATCCGACACCTATGACTGTGGCTAGTTTACAAACTATTGTGGCAGACACTTTGATCTGTCCCACTCCCTTTGCGCCGCTCAGACAGTGCAGAGGGAGTGTGTTGGGACATGAAGGCAGAGTGGTCAGAGTGTGATCTGCTCTAGCAGTCCCCAGCGGGTACATGGTCCCTAGGAGAATGTGAACCACTGACGTAGCCCAGGACTCAGCAGAGAATCTCATCTCTTATATGTCACTGAAAAGTAAATGTTCTGAATAGTGTTTGTGACCAGTCCTAGTTGTGTATAAAACACAACTGACCGGTCGGCCTGTCTCCTTCTCTCCTTCACACATAGACTTTGGAAAAGCCTCTTGCCCTTTTCCAGGCCTCCTATTAGTAGAAGGTTGCATTAAACCTTTCACTTTCCAGCACCTTTCACCTTATCATCTCAAAGCACTTAGGCCAGGTCTACACTGGACTTGGAAGGTTGGCTTAAGGTACTCCATCCAGCAGCACAAAATGCGTAGCTGGAGTTGGCTTACCTTAAGCCAAGCCTTGGTGGCGTCCACACTGCGGCAGGCCAGCGGGAGCCGCCCTCAGCATTCCATTTATGGGTCTATACTAGACCCGCTAAAGCCAACTCTTGAAGAACGACCTTCGGAGCATCGACCTCCCGTTAAGTATAGACTTGCCCTCAGAGCATAAAGCCTCAGATCCCTGTCTGAGGTGCATAAAGGTCGTAGAGGGATCACATCTTACAGCAGCTGTATGATAGATGTATGTTCTTGGATTTTGAATGCATCGCTACCATCTCTAAGACTGCAGCAACACTGCACAGCTGTTCAGCCTAGGGGCTGAGAAAAGATGGAGAATCCAGTTAGTAGAGACTTTGGTGTAGTTGAATGTGTCTGGACTGGAACTTGCCCAGAAGCCTGGGTTAACCCCTGACTCTTACCAAGAGAGGCACAGGATCTTCGGTGACCATGAGCGGACACCCTAGCAACACAATTCTTCACAGCACTATGCTGGGCCCATTCTGATTGGGAAGGAAGAATGTCCAATTACAGAGTCAATTAATGCCACTTCCCATAGCATCTCTTCATTTCTTCGAGATCCCCTGCCCAAGTAGTGACCCAATCCAAGCCTATCTTACTGGGGGAAAGCTAGGAGGATCACTGCCTGTCATGTCATGGGTACACTGTAACTGGTTTACTGAGCCTGGATCTGTGTGTCAGCTCAGTGCACAGAAACCTCACGGTAACTAACATGTGGAAAGGTTGAGTCATTTGTCCCAAGCGGCACTTTGTGTGGGTGTTTCAGACAGGCTTAAAACCCAGCTTTTATTTGGCTTGCAGTGTGTTGTGCTAGACCCTAGTCTATAACTCCTCCTAAATGCCTGTGTGACTGGCTGTCGTTTAAGGAGACTGAAATTGGATCGGTTTATATATGCTGCTTTGCATAAAAGAGCTGCTTTGTGTTGTCACTGTTCATAAGTGCATCCTGTAGAATCTGTGGGATAATTGTGTTTATGGATTTGTGGTACCTAGTACCGTAAGATTATTGGGGTTATAAAACCAGATTAGTGTAGCAGTAAATCTAGCTTTCATATGCATCTTGAGCCGTGCTAGGCCTAATAATCTCTTTGTGTAGGCAATCGCATTTAGACCTCAATAGACTGTCTTAATGTTTTTTGAGATGCACTTGAATAAATGGGAGAGTAAACTGTGGCCATCAGAGCTTTAACACAGTGTTAACCAACAGCACAAACTGGGCATTCCAGCTCATTGGAGCCTTACAGTGACAATCCATATTTGGTGTCATCCCCTGATGTGCCGAAATTGACAGGCCTCGCACTAAAAATAGCATGTGCCTAATAGGGATGTAATTGTGTAGTCGATTAACCAACTAACCGATAAGCAAAAGCTTATCGGTTAATGCTATAGACGACACGCATTTCCCTCTGCCCCCACCAGTAATATTTTAGCAGGCTGGCCAGCAGCCCGGCTCAGTCCTGGCTCATGCTGGGCCCAAGACCTATCCCTGCTGTGTCTCTGCATTTAAAGTGTATTAGAAGGCGAGTGGGCAGGCAGCCCGGCTGAATTCTGGCTCACATCGGGTCTGGGAGCTCAGACCTCCCCCCCCGCAACAGGGGCTGCTGCCACTCCATGCTTCTGCCTCTTTATCAGAGGCAGCAGCACAGGGTGACAGGCAGCCAGTCCATGATGGGAGCTGCTTTTTAAACTGGCTCCCCTCGTGGACCAGCTCCCGCCTGGCACCCTGTACTGCTGCCTCTGATACAGAGGCAGCAGCACGGAGTGGCAGGGAGCTCCTTGGAAGTGGGGCCCAAGCGTATTGGCTGCTGGCCTTGCCCCCGGGGACTATAGAATAGTCGAGTAACTGATAAGAATTCATGAGGTTAATCAACTATTCAGTTGATCAATATTTAACATCCCTAGTGCCTAAATTCACAGGGAGATTGGGAAGGCAGAATAAAAGTACCTTACCTGCTTACCAGTCTTCAAAGCACATTGGACTGTGTGGGGCAGAGAGGCCATCAAACCAGCTGTGATCCACTGTCTCCAATTCATGCATGGCTTAGGAAGGATGCACTTTTGCAACAGAAATTGGTCTTTATGGGAAATTAGGTGACTTATATCTACACGTGGCCCAGATGGGGCAATTTGTCCCCTCACTTGCTAAATGGTTCAGTATAAACCTGAAGAGTCTGATTTTGAAAGAGGGGGCGGTGGGTGTGTCTAGACAAAAGCATGCCTGCCCTTGTGCCCACAGAATGCGTGAACATTCCCAATGTGTCTGCGAAACCTCGTATATGCCTGTGCTCCTGCAAATACGTAGCAGAAAGGTGTGCGTGTACAAGAATCAAAATGCCATCCGATACAGTCACAAAAACAATGCATTTGCCCATGCAGATAAGCACTTTCAAATACAAAGCCAGGCCGCTGTACACATAGGCATCTACATATCTGGTTTGTGCATCCAAATGCAGGTTGTAGCAGGCAGTGGCAATATGCTAATCACCCTTCTTCCTGTGACAATTAGGTCTGAAGTGTAAATCTGACTAATAGTGGTTCACGGTCTTCTGAGGGAAAAGCCGAACAGTTCCTGTTAGGGGTTACCATCGGAATCCCTCCTGTTGCATGTTCAGCTGCCTTGGGAGCCTGGTTAACAGGGATGCCCCTGACAAATCAATTAATTAACTGAAACATCCTCACTGGAAAGTGGGCAACTTGGTGACTTTGCTAATTAGTTGATGTAGGTGGAAAGTAATTAATACTAGATGTAAAAATGAAGCTGGCAGGAGAGTTAATTATAGTTAAGGAGTTAATTTCTCCCCACTATAAGAGATGAGGAATTTAAGGTTAAGTCATAACAGTCCTCTGAGGTCACCATTAGTGGAATGTGCATCATTTCTTGTTCAGGGCGTGTGCTCTCTAGAGAGCTCTTGAAATCAGATTCCAGAGATGAGACCTGCTGATCAAGTTAATGGGCGAGATCCCTAGATGGCGTAACTCCATTCCAGGTTGGGACGGGCACTTCAGAGAGCAGAGACATAGAAAATGATGAAATCGCCCAGGCAGGGTATGTTGAATTCTGTTAGGCACCTTAATCATTGACTTGTCCAGCAAAAAATATTCGTTAGAAACTACTGGACACCCCCTTAAATTGTGACACTTAAAATGGCCAGTAAACATAGGAACAGTTGACCCGATGCATTGCGTATGTGTATGCGCGCTTCCGGATTCTCTCCATGTGTATGACGTTTTGGGAAAAAAATGGATGTTTCACAAAAGTAATAAGCTGGTGCCAGCATGAGTTACGTTAGAGGTCTTGGGGACTTGTACGTTATAAGTAAAACCGGAGAACAACTTCTGCTTTGAGCAAACTTGATAGAGCTCCAAGGACTAAGATGGGAAACACTGAGAACTCTGAATGCTACCAAATGGTATGTTGTCCTAACCTGGGGTGGGCAATAATTTTTAATGGGGAGGGTCACTCCAAAATTTTGTAAGTGGTCCAGAGCTGAATTCTGTGGAGAGGGTGTGGGATCTGGAATGGAGTTTGGGTACAGAAGGGAGCGTGGGGTAGCAGCCTGCTGGGGCACAGGAGAGGGTGTGGGGTTTGAGAGGGAGTTTGGGTGAAGGAGTGGGCTGTGATCTGGGGCAGCGGCTTGGGGTGCAGGGTCTGGGAGGGAGTATGGGTGTAGGAGAGGATTCTGGCCTGAAGGAGGAATGTAAAAGGGGGTGAAAGGTCTGGGCAGGAGTTGTGACCTGAAGGAGGGTAGGGGCAAGAGAGGGTATGGAGGGTTTGAGTGGTGGCCTGATGCAAGTAGTTAGGGGGAGAGAGGGAGTGGGGTGCCAGAGGCAGCCTAGCTTAGAGGCACTTACCTAGGCAGCTCCCAGCCAGCAGCCCTGCAGGAACCTGAGGCAAGCTCCCTGCTTATCTGCTGCAGTCCCAGGCTGCTCCAAATGGCTGGTTGCTCCATGAGTCTCTGCTCCGGCAGGGTGAGAGGGGAAGGAGGAGGCTTCCCTGCCCCCAGCAAAATTTATCAGCTCCTATTGGCTGGGAACTGGCCAGGGGGAGCTTAGAGATTTTGCTGGGTGGCAGGGGCAGTGCGCAAAGCTCCCCCCTCCCTGTCCAGAGCAGAGAGCAGCCAGCTGTTTAAAGCGGCGTGAGCTGCTCTGTGGCTAAGGATTTTGGCGAGGCAGCCACAGGCTGGATCTGGCGGCTTGGCGGGCTCATTCGGCCCATGGGCTGCATCTTGCCTATCCCTGTCCTAACCGATCTGACAGGCCTTGAAAGGGTAACTTGGGTAACTCTTTGAAGACATGGTTGATTGATGTAATTATTTCTTTGTTCTTTCCTCTTCTGTCTTGGGAAGTAGCTTAGTAGCCTACCTTAGAAAAAAGATCTGTCTTGGTATGTGTACGGTCAGCAAGGCTGTGTCTTTGGCTTAGCATCCCTACGGCTGCATTACATATGGAAAATACAAAGTTGTTAAAAGACAGGATGTGAACTGGGGCCCTGATGCAGTGAAGTTAATGTACCGATTGCGCTTTAGCCCCAGAGACCATAGCAATGTGTAGTTCCACTTCAGCAGCAAGGCTGAGGAGCTGGCTTTACAGACTCCTTTAGCTCACAGTTCAGTGTTTCTCTGTGTTCAGGGGTTTCTGCTTTTCTGGGTCTTGTGCACACGGAGCTGTTGAGGCCCTCAAGGGAGAGGAAGAAATGAGGCCAATCCTAGTCATTGTTCCAAGAGGAGCATTAACCTTTAATCTACCATGAGCCATATCCTAGTTCACTTCTTTATTGATTGCTAAACTCCCATTGACTCATGGGACTCCGTGGAAATTGGCTTAGCTTTGAGCCATTGAGAAGCCTGGGCTTGTTTACTATAGAGAAGGGATGAGTAAAAGAGAACATGATAAAATAATGAGTGGAATGGAGACGGTACCAGTATAGCAAAAGTTTCTGTTTTCTCTGTCTCATACCACAAAAACAAGGAGAAATTAAACAAGAAATTAGTATATGAAATTAAAAGGGGGCAAATCTAGTACTGATACGAGAAAGATCTTTTTATACAAGTAATTAGACCATGGGACTCTTGGAAATTGTGGAAGCAAAGACTTAGCAATATTCTAAAAAGGACTGGCCATCTTATGTGGATCAGCTGCTCTCACATCTGCTCTTGCAGAGTTCTTAGACCTTCCTCTTAAACGTCCTCTGATCTGGCCACTGTCATAGAGGATACATGGCTGGATGGATCTCAGGTGTGATCCAGTTCGGCAATTTCTGTGTTCCTAAAGTCTGTGAAAACCTGTGTAAGGAACTCAGTAAAAATGTTTGTGCTTCTGGCTCCCTCATTGTTTTTTGAGCAGGGGAGCACTAGGCATGCTCTGTCTGTCTGCAAACCCACTCAAATTTTGGGGAGAGCCAAAGTTCTTTGTGGTCTTTGTGCTTGTTTGTGTCCATTCTTATGGCAGGAGCAGTTGATGCTAATAAGAAAGAAATGTCAAAAACTGTATGACCTTATGAAATGTCCCTTTTTATGGCTCCCAGCTGCTGCCGGAGCAGCCCCTATCCGCGGCAGGCCTGGGCTCCCCACAGACAGAGGCTGCTCCGGATGCCTGCAGGGTACCCAGGCCTGCCATGGACAGGGGGTGCTCCAGATAAAGCAGCTCCTATCCACTGCAGGCCTCCTGCTGGTTGCTGGTTAATTGGAACCAGCAAGGATCACCGATTTAGGGTGATGCTTATTGGTTAACAGGCTAACCGGTTAACCTTTGACAGCTCTAATTAAAACACAATATGATTTAATTCTTAACTAATCAGGATGTTTTTACTATATTATTAACTAATTAAGTTATAAGAATTTAGGAACAGCCAGATCATTGGTCAGACCAATGATCCATCTAGCCCAGTATCCTGTCTGCTGACAATGGCCACTGCCAGGCGCCCCAGAGGGAACAAACAGAAAACGATCCATTCCCTATTGCCCATTCCCAGCTCTGACAAATAGAGGCTCGGGGCACCGTCCCTGCCCATCCTGGCTAATACCCATTGACGGACCTAACCTCCATGAATTTATCAAGCTCTTTTTTTGCACCCTCTCAACTCAGTTATTCATTTATTTGATACATATATACGGAATAACATACCATAAACTAAATGGTCCCCCATCACACTGTTTCATATGAACAGTACTGTAGTAAATGAAACAGTGAATTCACATGGCGGTGGCTGTTTTGGGTAATGTTGATTGCTACTTTGGCTCCTGAACCACTGAGGTTGGAGTGTCCCTGCTCGAATCAGTTACCCCAGGAGTAGACAGACACTTTCGTTTCAGAAAGCGTCTTCTGCCGTCAGCAAAGCTTTGTAGCAAGAACGGTCTTTTATTCATGCTGAGATCCAAAGTGATTGATAAATAGCCTACAATATCGAGATGTGGTTCCCAGGAGTAGCTTATATTTAGTGCCGTTAACATTTACATGGATATCTCACTTCAGAGTTCTGACAGCAGGTGCATGGACGTACACTTTCTCTCTTTCTCTCTCTCCTAGAAGTCTTAAAAATCTGCCTCTATTTTATAAATAAGACTATGTAGGAGTCATGGAATGTGCTGCATGTTGAGAGCACTGAGCAGACATTCAGGACTGGATCCTTCATACCCTTAAGGGTGCACATCTCTTTCCGTATGTGAGCAGCCCCATTAACTTCAGGGGTACTCCTTTCCTAAGGAAAGGTCTGCACGCATTGTGGTGTTTGCAAGATTGGGACCTAACTAACTATTCTGTCTTTTACAACATTGTTGTAAGGTAGTTAGGTACGTAGTAGTATCCTCATTGTATAGACCTTGTCTACAGTAACTTCCTTCTCCCCACACCCATCAATCTAACCTACGCAACTTCAGCTATGCAAATAGCAAATAGCATCGCTGAAGTCGATATAGTTACCGTGGTGTCTTCTGTGCCATAAGGTCGGTGGGGGGCTGCTCTCTGGACGACTCTGGTACTCTTCTCATCCTGGTGGAGTACCAGAGTTAAGGATAGAGCGCTCCAAGATTGATTTATAGTGTCTAAGCAGATGCAACAAATCGACTGCTGATGGATCGATCGCTGCAGTGTTGCTCTACTGTGTAGTGAAGACAAGCCCATATAGACAATAAAACTGACACCCAGGGTCAGGGGTGGCTTGCCTCAGGCTAATGAATGAGAGGGAGAGACAGGGTTAGACTGCAGGACTTCTTGACTTCTATTTTTGAGAAGATTCCAAGGCAGAGCAGGGAGCTAGAAATGGAGACGTGGGATCTAATCCTATGGCTCTCATGACTGTGTTTGAGCAAGTCCTATGACCTCAGTGTGGCTCAGTTTCCTAATCTACAAACTGGGATAATTCTCAAGATACCCACCTCATAGGAGGGTTACTAGGGTTGTGCTGTGACCCATTGAGATGTGCAAGGTATATATATAATACACTCTGTTACTGTCCTCTGCTGGATGGAATGTCTTGTCCATGCGGCTGGGGCCGATGTAATTGTCTCTCCCTAGTGGCTGCCGCATACAAAAGTGACCTATATAGTAGCAAGATAGCGCTGAGATTATTATCTGGTGTATTTCAGAGGTTTAGCACCACTTCTCAGATGCAAATATCTGTCATAGTGCTGTTAGTTGTTCTAGATCGGCAGTTCTCAAACTGTGGAACAGGGCCCCACTTTAAAAGGGTCGCCAGGTCTAGCTTAGTTTTGCTGAAGCCCAGGACAGAGGAATGAGCCCCACCACCGGGGGTTGGAGTCAAAGCCCAAGGACTTGTGCCCTGGCCAGCAGGGCTTAGGTTACATGCCCCTTGCCTGGGCCTGAATCCCTTGGGTTTCAGCTGTGCTCCCCCCCATCCCACAAAGCAATGGGTCTCAGGCTTCCCCTCCCACCACACACCTTGGTTTGGGGACTTGGGTGGTCTTAGGCTTCAGTCCCTCTCCTGGGGTCGTATCATAATTTTTGTTGTCAGAAGGGGGTCATGGTGCAATGAAGTTTGAGAACCCCTGTTCTAGATTTTCAAAGTTTAAAGGTTTATGTTACAAGCCTCAAGTGCTGTAGGTTATATTAACCTTTTAAAAAAATCTAATGTCAGTGCCTTTGGTGTTCTAACACATAGTGTGCTGTGGCTGTCCAGAAAATCCTGTTTCCCCTGAGATCTGTAATAGCTTTTAGCTTCTGAAATAAAATGGCTTTGGATCAGAGCTGCACAGCCGCTGACAGATCTGATTATTATTATTTATTCACTTTAGGATTTCTGTCCATTTTTATATTCTATTCAAATTAAGTTCTATGATGTTGCAGACCTCTCTCTCATTTGCAAATGGCACTGACAATGATAGCTTTCTTTCTCGCGCTTGTAAATTGGGTTTGCAAGGGATTTGAAAAAAAGAGATAATGGAATCACAGAAACGTAGAGATGAAAAGATGCATTAGATCATCTAGTGACCGTTCCCCATGCTCCCAGCACCACAGGATTTAAGGGGAGTTATTCTGCTTGCTGTTGCATTATATAAACTATCTTGCAGGAGGATATTTTTATTTTTAGGATGGATTATATTTTGGGGGCCTCTCAAACAATACGTGCTTTTTATATTGAGAAACGTTACAGATGGCTGAATGTACGTGTGTTTTCGAGGTGATGAAGGAAGGAAGGGTGTAAAGGGATGCCATGAAAAATAGCTGGAAGGAGCCAACAGTATCTTTATTGTTTCTGTGCAGCTCTTGCGACATTCCAGGGAAAGTGGGCCTGATCCCAAACAAAAGCTGGCCATCTGGAGATGAATCCTTCTGCAGCCCAGCTCATGAACTTAGTAGCAACCACTAGGGTCTGTTCTGTTCTTAATTCCTAAGTAGCTTTTGTAACTAAGGCCTTGTCTATGCTACTGGGGTAAATCACCCCGAGTTTCACTACTCCAGCTATGTGAATCACAGAACTGGAGCTGACCTTGCTTAGTGGGAGGGGGGGGGAGGAGGGAGCCAGCTTAAAAGCTGGCTCTCTGCACGTACCGGCTCCCATGGAGCCCCCGACCCCCGTCCCCAATGTAAAGGTGTATTTTAACATTCACTAGGGATGTGAAGGTTTAACCAGTAAGCCTCACCCTTAATGGGGGAAGCTTACTGGTTATGGTTAACCGGGGGTGGGGGGCACCGTGGACCTGGGCTGGAGCAGCTCCTACCTGCCGTGAGCCCAGCGCCCCACAGCCAGGGGCTCCTCTGATGTCCTGGCTGGTGCAGCCTCTGTGGCCACCCCACAAGCAGGCCACAGTCAGGGGCTGCTCTGGCTGGGCTGGAGCAGCCCCTGCCTTTGGTGGGGGAAGGGGAGCTGCTCCAGCCCAGTGGGGAGCCCCTTTCCCCACCCCTTAATCAGTTAACCATCTGAACAATATGTTGAACCAATTAGCCAGTTAAATGGGATTTTACATCCCTAGTCTTCACCAGATCTGCTAAATCAGCCCCTGCTGGATCATTCACATACAGTGTAGAGCTGAGGCCCAGGCTGACAGCTGTGTGGCTGTCACCGTCTTGCTGTTCATTTCAGCCTCCCTGTCCCAGTGAGTGCAGCGCAAAGCCACCCTTACTGCAGTGATAATGGTGCTAGTGGGCCTCATTCTTTCAAGGAAGGCAAAAAATTCTCTCCTACGGCAACAGGCCAGGTGTCCCATCTGGCACCTGGGGAGGTGTTGGGGTGACTTCGAGACCCCCACGTTGGTGAATCAGTTCATCCTCTGCAATCTGAGGCTTCCTTTGGCTCAGCGAGGCACGCATATGCACGAAGGAAAAGAGGTGGAAGGTTAGATCCATAAATCAATGTAGTTCCATTGATGCTAACCGGACTGCCAGCAGATGCTTACAGACTGCTCCTGCTTCTTGATTCATTGCTCTCGGGGGGGGGCCCTTGAAACTCGGTGTTTTCTGTGATTACCCCACCTTCTGCTTTTGTTAATAAAGAGAGCCGTCATGTCCTAAGGGAAGGAAAATGCCCCTTTGCGGTGTAAGTTATGACTAACTGGTTGATCACACGCATTAGTAAGTAAAAAGTAATGGAACCTGGATAACGAGCTGCTACCGACAAGTTTTCTGTCTAATAGCTACGTGTCCTCAACAAAGTAGCATTATTAGCAAAGTCAGCCTCAAGACGGAGGTGGCACGTTCAATAATCCTCTATTTCTAAAATATGCTCTGACATGTCCTTTGCCCCGTGGCCATAATGAAAAATTGCTATGCACAGACATGCAAAACCCCATCCACTTTGGGTTACTGTGCACCAGGCCAGAGGGAGAGGACTGGTAAAACAGCCTTGCCCGTGAGAAGATGGTGCCCTCTTGTCCACAGGAGTGGCCATACCATTAGCATAGCAGGTTTTCGCATCCAGGGCTGCATGGAACACAATGGCATGAATGAAAGGCTGTTTGAATTGACATCAGCGTGCTGAACACAATGTGAATTGAAGTCAGATCTTCATGAACTCCCTCTGTGTCAGGAGTGAGATTTCAACTAATGCTAGGATTATGCTAGTGACACGTGTAGCTGCGAGGCTACTTGCTTGAATTTGGATGACATATCTCTTTATTGGTAACGTTTCTCCAGGGTATTTCAGTGGAGCTGAAACCAGTTTATTGTGTTGCTAATGTGTAGTCAATGGACATTGTAGAATCATAAGGTCAAATCCTGAAGTCTTTATTCAACCATTACTCAAGAGCAGTGAACACACACTGGCTTAAATAAGAATGTTGTCTGGTCTGAGGCTGAATGAAAATGGAGTAAAGGTTGTAATCCAGAGGATAAAATGTTAAACTGTGAGTCGGCAAATCCCAGTTTCTGTTTCTTGTTCTATCTGCTGCGTGACCCTGGGCAAGTCACTTTGCCTTTCTCCTCCCATCCTTTGTTTTGTCTATTTAGCTTGTAAACAGGGACTATCTCTAAGGCTTTATCTACACTTAGCTGCGCTGTCAATCTACTTCAGCTACGCAAATATTGTAGCTGAAGTCAACATAGTCACCGTGGCCTCTTGTGTGCAGGATGGTCAGTGGGGGCTGCTCTTCCATTTACGCTGGCTATTGACACTCCTTTGTGTGACAGGAGTGCACTTGGAGATTGATTTATTGTGTCTACAGCAGATGCAATAAATCAACGGCCGGTGGATCGATTGCTGCAGCGTTGCTCCACTGCACAGTGTAGACAAGGCCTGACTGTGAATTAATGCAGTGCCTAGGGCCCCATTCCTGGTAGGGGCATCTAGTCAGGACTGAAATATAAATAATAAAAATAAAGATAGCAGGACTTGATGTAAAGGATTTAGAGATGGGAAACGCATGGGAGGTTCCACGGTCAGATGGAATTGGCAGGGATTGACTCAATTATCAGCCATTTGTGAATCAACTGGCAGGCTATTGTTAGTGACTCCTGAGCTGAGTCCTGTGTGGTTTGCAGAGCTACAAGGAAGTACAAGGGAGCCTTTTGAAAAAGCACTCCCCTCACACAAAATTTGTCTAGTACAGAGACCCAAGAAAAATGGTGGCATGTCTTTTGCAGTGAAGACTGTGTAATAAATGAAGAGCCTGTTGCAAAAAGCAAAGATTGATTGACCAAAATCATGGTGTAACCCTGGAAACATGCAGTTTAGTTTCGAGTTACCTCATCTAATTTTGTGAGTGAGATGATGTGCAAAGAATGGAAAAAAGAGTCAATTAAGTTTTGTCAACATGAAGAGTAAAAATCAGAGAGGGGCACAGAGGTGAGTTAAAATAAATGGCAATCAGCCCACTTCTATGAGAGGCATACAGTCTTGTGAACTGAGCATCAGGCTGGGAGCCAGGAACTCCCCAATTCCAATCCCCATGCTTGCTCCATGTCAAAGGCTCCGTCTACACTGCATCATTTTTGCGGAAGAGGAAATATAAATGAAGCACTCATTAGCATTTCTCATGCTCTCATTTGCATAGTCTCTTCCGATCCTTTTTGTGGAAGAGATTTTTGCGGACAAAACCGCACTGTAGATGGGACCATTTTGCGCAAAACCCCCTTTTTTGCGCAAGAACCCTTATTCCTCATTTTTTCCTCATTTTCCTTATTCCTCATTTTTTGGTTAATTGGTTATGCATCACCCTTAACAGGTGAGGCTTACCAGTTCTGGTTAATCAGTGGGGGCTCAAGCAGCCCCGCGGGGCCCGCTGTGAACAGGGGCACTCCAAACCGGCTCAGGTGCACCACAGGCAGGGGTGTTCCAGCTGCCTGGAGCAGCCCCTGTCCATGGCAGGGGGCCGTGTTCCCTGTAAGCTGAGTGCTTGGGTGGCCAGCCAGGAGAGATTCAGGTGCCACCCAGCTGATTGGCAGAACCTCCACAGTGGCCACAGCTGGCAGTATGTGTTTCTACTGGTGGTGCACATCCACACATGCCTTGGTGCACATAACGTAATTTATTCTGCACATGGATGGAAAAAATTAGAGGGAACCTTGGCAGGGGGCGGGCCCCACTCCAGTTCACTCGCTCCCCCTTTAATTGATTAACCAGTTAAACACTAAGTTTAACCAGTTAACTAATTAAATGGGATTTTTCATCGCTGGTGTCCATAGTCCCAGGCTAGTCCCTTTTCATCTGACAACCGAAGAACACAGGGGAAGACACGATGAATGTTCAGTGGTCCTTCTTCATCAGACAGCAACCGGTCTGTGTCTACTGAAGTAGCCTGCTTTCCTGCTTTTTGTAAGCTGCAGGCATGTATCCAAATAGCCAAATTTGGCCTGGAATATTTAAAACTGAAGGTGAGTAATAAGTGGAATCAAAAGTGATTGCATTGGAGGAACACCTCCTCCCCCCAGGGGCTGCTAATGTGACGTGCTGAATTAGTGACAGATTGTTTTATCGGCCCAGGAAGAGATGGGCCCCTACGTGCTATGCATAGTGTGTGCACATCCAGTCTCAGAGTAGAGCGGGATCCAAATTAACCCTCTGGTCTGAACACCCCCAAATCAAGGGGAATTGGGATCCAGGATGACACTGGAACTTTACAGCTGGGTCTAAGCTCTATGGTGAGTCCGTCCCCAGCTGAGGGATGGATATTGGGTTAGTAGGGAGCGAATGCTGGATTTGTATTCAGTTGCTGGTGCCTCTTTGTAGCTGGCAGTGCACTGAGGCTGTATTTCTGGCATTTCATGATGCAGCGTCCACCTATCAGTTACAGATCCAGCCAGATTTTCCACAGGCCTCACAAAACCCCAACCTGTGCGATTTACAGGTGCATCTGTGCCTGCAAGCAGGCAGCCAGACACATGAACTCCACCTTTGCATGAGCTGGCACAAATCAATGCATGATGGTCTCAGGTTCTAGCCTGAAATAAGCGGGGGGACTCTGCCAATTAAAAATCATTGTGCCGTTAAATTAATATCCCTGCAGTTTGTAGTGCAGGAAAACCTTTCCTCTGAAGCACTGTTTAAATTCCTTCCCTTGGTGTGGGATAGAAAATGTACGGGATCCCCTATGCCCAGCAGGAGTGAGTTCTGGCTGCAAAATCATCCGAGACCTCATGTCATACCTTGTTTTATGTCCCACTGTGAAAATCTCTTATGAAATGGTGCCAAAGTGGTTCTAAATTGGGCCTCTTAGTTACAGCGGTGTATAATTTTCATGAGTAAGAAGGGAGGCTGTAATATATCAGACCCTTGGGGGTCACTTTGCAGTGCAAGAGGCAATACTTTCTAAAAAGTTAACACTGGGGGCAGGTATCAGAGGGGTAGCCGTGTTAGTCTGAATCTGCAAAAGCAGCGAGGAGTCCTGTGGCACCTTATAGACTAACTGAAGCGTTGGAGCATAAGCTTTCGTGGGCAAAGACCCACTTCAAACCCACCTACAAACACTGGGGGCAGGGTGTTTGTAATTTTGATGCTCAGTCAGATATAGGGCAGAGAGTTACAATCCAGGTATTGGAGGAGAGACCAGGAAGATGTCGAGTTTATATTCTGTTCTTGGCTTTTGCCAGAGTTGACCGAATCTCAGAAGGGTGTGATTTTCAGCATGGAGAATTCAGGTGGAATCACCCAGCCCATAAAAGGCATCAGAATAGATTTTTACAGCAGGGGTTTTCAAATTTTGGGTTGTTGCTTGTAATGGCAAGCTGCTGGCTGGCCGTGAGACACTTTGTTTACCTGTGATTCCACAGTACCGCCGATCGCAGCTCCCTTTGGCCGTGGATTGCCGTTCCCAGCCAGTGTGAACTGTGGGAAGCAGCACGGACCAGGACACTGCTTCCTGCAGTTTTCATTGGCCAGGAACAGCAATCTGCGGCCAACGGGAGCTGCAATCGCCTGTACCTGTGGAGGTAAATAAAGTGTCTCATGGCCAGCTAGTAGCCATATTGGGTCAGACCAAAAGTCCATGTAACCCAGTGTCCTGTCTTCCGACAGTGGCCAATGCCAGGTGCCCCAGAGGGAATGAACAGAGCAGGTGATACATCCTATAACCCATTCCATATTCTCCTAATTTGCAGGATTGGTTCTATCGTTATTGGGACTAGTCCTCCCCCCCCCCTTTTATTTTTATGAATAAACTTTAGGATGTAATTGGGAGAAATCTCAGGGACCTAAACACATGCTTAAGTGCTTAGCTGAATTGAGACTTAAGTGATGCCAAATACCTTTGGTTGAGTCTACAGATGGTGCTGCAGAAAGAGAAATCTGTTACTTTACAGTATGTGGAGGGGGATGATAAAAGTAGAGGACCAAGCCCTCAGAGCAGATACCTTGAAATAGCTCAGATGTTAGCACTTTTCTAAGCAGTCTTCTCATTTGTGACTCTTTGCAGACTCCTTGCACTTGGCTTGCCAGGGGTTAGTGATAAAACCATCTGTGCATCACATCATTATTTTCATACGGCCAGATCAGCCATTGTTTTCTAACATTGAGCCCTACTGTTGTGTCTGCCTGCCCTGGTAGTTCTGCTAATGGGCTCTACAGGATTCATTCCTCTTAACTGCTTTTGACAAACACGCATTCTTTTTTGGCATAGAGACAGTATTTATGTCAAAAGGAAATGAAACTGTGCAGTGTCGGCAGCTGAGGATGGACTTATGGTCCCAGCAAAGAAACTTGGATTGTCTGCCTGGGGTCTGACCCTGAGGTTCAAATCCTTTTAGTGCTAATTGCCGCCCATTCTCCATCTGTAGCAGAGGAGTTAAGAAGTTATCAGTTCACCTGGAGATCACTGGCTGGCAGATGCTACAGAAATGCAAAGCATTTCTTACAGTTGTTTAGGGCTGAGAGAGAAAATTCAAAAGTTGAAAAATTTAAACCTAAAAATGGAAAAGTTCATGAAAACTTGGTGCAAGAAAATTACCATTTTTCTAACAGTTCTGAAAGTCTTGCCTGGATCCCAGTGTGTGTGCGTGCGTGTGCACATGTCTGAGTCACACACACACACATGAATACTAACTGTAACAAATCATTATTACATTTTAATACTTTTTCTTAATTGCAACTAATTTCTTCAGATAAAGCCTCCCTACTAGTTTTCCAGATTTAACTGTACGGGAGTTTCAGGTGGTACCAATGAACCATTTGTGTACTAGAAGGATTATAGACACAGCCACATTTCAAATTGGGATAATCTTTATTGACCTACAATTCAAAATCAATCTGATCAAATTTTCCAGAAAACTCCCTTTTGCCCCTGGAATATTTCATGCCAATTCAGTTTTTCATAATTTCCTAAGGCCAGAAGGGAAGAATGTGATCATTTAGTCTGATCGTTTTGCATAGCACATGCCTTACAATTTCTCCTAATGATTCTTCCATCAAGTCTAGGAACACATGGTTATGCAACAAGGATTAAATTAGGTTTATAATAAAACCTGGCTGCACCCTGAGGGATGGATAGATGAATCTGGTTGTGTTGTAATATGCAAGCCAGACTCCAATGATCTGGATAGGAGGGCTGGATTTAATAAATGCCATTGGCTTACCTGTAAAATATTCCCAGTTAAAATGCACATATATGGGGACAAGCAAAGACTGCATTCAGCAAAGAAACAATCAGAGCAGTGATATGCACCGAAAAGGAAGTGATAAATGATTTTCCCTACTTATCTCTGTACATGTCTCTAGACCAGGGGTGGGTAGGATATGGCCCATGGGCCAAATCCGGCCCACTAAGCCTTTGGGTCCAGTCCTTGATTGGCCTGGGAGTGGGGGCAGAGCTCAAAGTCCTGCGCTCTCCCCTGCCCCCCCGCGCTGTGCAGAGCACAGAGGCACATGGAGCAATTAGCCACTTTGAGTGACCTGGGGCTGCAGCAGGCAGAGAGCCTGCCTGAGGGTCCTGCTGGGCTGCTGGCTGGGAGCTGCCTAGGTAAGCATTTCCCAGCCAGAGTCTGCATCTGGCACCCTCCTCTCCCCCCCGCACCCAAATTTCCTGTCCCAGGTCACCACCCCCACCTGACTCAGGTCACCACCGAAACCCTCTGCACCCCTCCCCCCCCAGATCACAACTCCCTCCCAGACCTTGCACCCAGTCCTACACCCCTCCCCCAGGTCAGAATCCTCTCCTGTACCCATACTCCCTCTTGGATCCTGCACCCTAAATAACCCCAGGGCACAACCCCTCAAGCTCCCTCTCAGACCCCACACCCTGTCCTGAATCCCAATCCCCTACCCTGAGCTCTTGTCTTCACTCAGCCTCCATCCCAGACCCTGCGCTCCCTCTACAGAAAAGCGTGACCCTTGACCATATACCAAAATCTTGGAGTGCCCCCCCATCTGAAATTATTGCCTACCCCTGCTCTAGACTGCACTAATCTAGGGAAAGATACAGACAGGCAAAAAGAGAATTAAGGGGAAAACCCATCTACTGCAGCAGTGCATCACAAAGAATCAGGTGGATGGATGATTCAAAACTGATTTTTTTCTAGCTGCCCAGGAACACCATTTGTCTCTCTCTCTGTATTATCTGATAGCTCGTTGTGTTGCTGGCTAGCAGCAGTGCATAATTTAAAAATAAATCTCTTACCCAGGTCGAACATTTTTTAACAACAAAAATAATACCACAGCTTATGAAACACATTACCAGTTTCTCCTGGGAGATTCTGCCATTTGCTTTTACTCAGTCTTCCTTATTCATCTGATGCTATTTTCCACTCTCCTCTGAATCTGCAGGAAAAAGGCTGGTGATTCATTAAGAATTCGTATATTTTAATAAGCAGAGTTTGTTTGTTTTTTCTTTGAAGCAGCAGAAAGTCTGTTTGCTTTGTCTTTGTCCACCTAATAGCCTGCCACGGTATCAAAACCTGCCTGGGGAATGGTCAACGGGAAGTATTGATCTGTCTTGGTAGTGACAAACCTGTGGGATGGAAACTGGTGGAAGGACTTGGAAAATTCCAAGCATATTCCGAACTGGTTAGAATTTTACTGCTCAGACCATTTGCAGTTAAAAACTTTGCTTGGCTTTTTTTGAGCGAAGTGCGTCCATATCTGCCAAGCAAACCTGTTTCCTGAGCCAGTTTGTACCCACATTAAAGAGGGCTTTGAAGTAAAAATGTTCAAAAATTCATATTTTTACTGTGAAAAGTGACTCCTCTTAACTTCACGGTAAAGCAACGTTTTGGAGACTGTAAATGTGACAACACCCAGGGATTGGATTGGCTCCGTCCCCTAGTGCTGAACTGCATCTACCGTCTGTCTTCATTAAGACTTCAGGATCCAAAGTAAATGAGTTTGGTTTTGGCTGTAGATGATAGGCCCCCATGTGACATACTCATTAACATTCACAAGTATATTCCTCGGGTGCCATCATCTTTCATAAATAAAAAAAATCTGCTTTTAGTGCTTTGTATCAAATTGGCAGGAAGGATTATGCAAATTTATTTCCTGGGCTCAAAAAAGTAATCCCTGCCTGCAAATTAGAGTTCGGCTATCCTTTAATCATGGTCTGGACGCCAGAGAGATGTTTGCTGAAGTCCTCCTTTTATTGCACGTTTGGTATTTGTAGCCGAGTACCTTTTTCTCCGCATACAACTGCCCACACACTATTATGCACAAGTGAGTGCTTGCACACACATTTTGAGAAGGAGCAGAATTGATTTTAGTTTTTATATACACAAGTGAGTGCAGTGAAGAAGGTTCAGCCCACATTTCCTTTGACTCCGCTTGCAGAAGAAATGAGAAGAGTACAGTGCAGGGAAGATGGGATAAATGTTAGGGATGTTGAGCCGTTAACTGGTAAGCATACCGGTAAGCATGAGGCTTACCAGCATGCTTACTGCTTAGCTGGTCCTTGCCTGTGAACTCTGGCGGCAGCCAGCCATGCCAGGCCGGAGCAGTCCTGGCCGCAGAGAGGCCAGTGGTTCCCATAGCTACAGCAGGACCTCATGGCCATTGTGGGCCAGACGGCAGGCCCTGTGTCGGGGTGGGCAATAAATTTTGATGGGGAGGAGCCACTCCAAGATTTTGGTGAGTGGTCAAGGGCTGCACTTTCCTATGGAGGGGGTGACTGGGCTGGAGTGGGGGCAGCAGGTGAGGTCTCCCCTCTTTCCCTCCCTCCCCCGGCCAGGGCACATGGTGCCTAGAGGGAGCCGCCAGCTGTTTTGAGCAGCCTCGGGTTGCAGCAGGCAGAAGAGCCTGCCTTGGGTCTGAGCAGGGCAGGCCACAGGCTGGATGAAAAGTCTTGAGGGGACGCAACCGGCCCGCGGGCTGTATCTTGCCCACCCCCGCCCTACATTGAACAGTTAACTGGGGTAAGCTCTGTCGTTTAACTGGTTAACGGTTTCAACATTCCTAATAATGGCAATCACGTATTGAGGGACAGGGTGGGGGAGGTAATATCTTTTATTGGACCCATTTCAGTTGGTGAGAGAGACAGGCTTTCGAGCGACACAGAGCTCTTACGTCTGGGAAAGACGCGCCGCATGTCACAGCTCAATGCAAGCTGGAACAGAGAGCTGAGAGTACGGAGTTAGCACCTATTCGGGGATCTTTCCCAGAGCTAAAGAAGGGCTTTGTGCCACTTGAAAGCGTATCCCTCTGACACACAAGCGGGTCCAATAAAATATTACCTCACCCACCTTGTCTCGTCATATCTTGGGGCTGGCACACAGGGCTTAATTTGTAATGAAAGAGGTGCCAGGGCCCAAGCAGTTTATTTACGTTCATAACTGATGCAGCAAGCCGAGAGGTGGTGAGGCTATGAACTGCCAAGCCTACGGGGTGCTGGGATTCCCAGCCTTGCTGACATGGTAGCAACACTGCCTGCAGTCCTGTATTGACCCAGCCTAGGTTCCACATTAGGGATGTTAAATATCGGTTAATTGAGTAGTCGATTAATCTCATGAATTCTTATCGGTTACTCGACTATTCTATAGTTCCTGGGAATGGGGCCGGCAGCCAGTGCGCTCTGGCCCCACTCCGAAGGAGCCCTCTGCCACCCTCTGTATCAGAAGCAGCAGTGCGGGGAGCCAGGCGGGAGCTGGTCTGCGAGGGGAGCCAGTTTAAAAAACAGCTCCCCTTGCAGATCTGCTACCTGTCCAGAGGCAGGGCTGAGCTCCCAGAGCTGGCACGAGCTGGAACTGAGCTGGGCTGCCTGCCCCCCTGGCTCCTAATACACTTTAAATGCAGAGCTGCAGCAGGGGTAGGTCCCGGACCTGGCACAAGCCAGAACTGAGCCGGGTGGCTGGGCAGCCTGCTAAAAAATTTACTGTTGGGGGGACGAGGGGGAAATGCGTGTAGTCTATAGCATTAACCTATATGCTTTTGCTTTCAGTTAATCGGTTACTCGACTACACTGTTACATCCCTGTTCCACATTGTTCCCAGCAGCACCAAACCAGGTCCTTGGCTCTCCTTCTCCCTCTGCATGGGCCATTTACCCCCATGTAACAGGAGCTTCAAATGGAACCCATTTGGTTTGGAAAGGTTTCACACTCACTTAGCCCTGATGGGAATGTTACCACGAGGGGCAGGGCAATGGAAAAGCTGGACCCAGAAGTCTAGTGGACTGAATGAGGCACAAGTTGGCTGTTCGCTCTTCAGATTCCCCTTTGGCCTTGCCAGGATCATACATTCTTCCTGCTGTTATTCATGCTCCTTTTCAGTGGCTTCACTAGGGGCTGGGTTTCCAGTGCTGGAACAACAGTCATTTGACTCAACTGATCTCTCATACGTGACCATTGAACCACATTGACTCTCTTTCTGGCTGAGGCACCTGGATCTCTCTTGGCTGGTTTTCTTGACTTTTGTAAACAGCCGGACGTCAGCAAGCTCTCGATTAAGGCAAGAAGAGAGGAGAGGAAGGATTGCAGAGGGATAGGCTTCAGCCTGGAGCTTGGGAGACCAGTTTAATTCCTAGTGTAGTAAGATGAGGGCCTAAAACATAAGCCCATGCAGGCCTGGTTTGAGGCCTAGTAACAATGGGCAAAACATGGCTAACATAAAGCAAAGCTAAGCTGTGAGCAAGAGGCAGGCCCCAGCTCTTAGAACTTGGCACAAACAGGGCTGGGAGTGCAAAACACTCATTGGTAATAGGCCCAGGGTTCGGGCCTATAATTGGTACTGGTCAGAAGTGGAAAGCGCAGAATATCACTAGCTTGTTAAAAGAGACCTTGGTACCCACTCCTCACAGATACAGACTCAGGTTCAAGAAAGGGTCTAAAATGACAGCATGATGGATAGAGATGATCTAATCAAACCACGAAGTACAGCGTGGTGGGCGGTGTCTAAATAGCGTCCGAGGGTGGTAACCTGATACGTCAGCAGTGAGGTGTGACTTGTTGTACCTGTATATAAGGTGGTGTCTTGGGGGGACAGCCTTTGAATGACGTAGGGGGCAGTGGGACCTCCCACTGATTGAGCCATTCCATTGTGGCAAGTACATATGGGTAGTGGTTCAGTAGAGTCTACTGACATCTATGACTGTACTTTGCTCTGCAATAAACCTGGCCTAGCACCTTCGATCCTTATCTGGCTTGTGGTCTTTGGGGGCTCTCTTGGGGTCTGCTGTGGAGACTGAGTGCACAAGTTGACACAGCACACATCACTGAGCACACACGCAAGCAGCCTTCTGGTTATCATCAACGGAGCCAGAGACCTGTGAGGACACCTCGGCAGTAAATCCTGACTGGCCCTCCCTGAAGAACTACACCTAGCACTGCCACAGACTTCCTGTGTGCACATAGGCCTGGTCTATGTTTGCAGCAGTATATAGCTTGCATGCAGCAGGGACAGCAGGCTGAGTCCATGCTATGAAGTGTAGCCGCACCCTGATGCCTGCCACGGCCTTTTCTCCACATCAGAGTTTTTCAACGTGGCAGGACAGGCTCTGGCATGGGGGTGTTGCAGCCCTAAAAATAGCAGTGTAGATGAGGGAGGCACCGCTTGGGCTCGTAGAGAACCATGTAGGCTACGTGCCCTAGGGTCTGGAGTGTGTCTGGTTACCTAAGCTGTGCGTCACCGTCTGCCTTGTTGCTTATACCAGGGATGTTAAAATGTGGGTAATTGTGTAAACGTGTAACCGCTGAAAAACTCAGTGGCTTTACGGTTACACCCCCCGCAGCTGACGACCCAAGAGCCCATGCGTGCCAGGAACCAGCTTTTAAGCTGGCTTCCTGTGTGTGCCGGCTCCCGCCTGCCTCCCTGCGCTGCTGCCTCTGATACAGAGGCAGTAGCACGAGGCAGCAGGTGGCTCCTCAGGAGCTGGTGTGCACCGGGGGCCAGCTTTTAAGCTGGCTCCTGACACGCACCGGCTCCCACCTGCAGCCAGGCTCCCAGGGAGCTGGCTGCCACCCCTGCGCTGCTGTCTCTGATACAGAGGCAGCAGCGCAGGGTGGCAGTTGGTTTCCTGGGAGCAGGGCCGGAGCCTGCGTGTAACTGTGAACATTAAGCCTAGGCTTATTAGTTACCTGTTTACATGGTTATACATGGTTTACATCCCTAGTTTATACCTAGGCTAGTTTGGTGGGTAGTGTCGGTACTCTACACACTGTCATAGGTATAGAGCTACTCTTAGTTTCTATGCTTGAGGCTAGGTGTACACTACCTGAGAAAGTTGACCTAAGACATGCAGTGTAGCTGGAATCGAGGTCCCTTAAATCGAATTTCTGCAGAGTTCTCACTGTGGGAGGTCAATGGGAGAAACTCTCCTGTTGACTTCCATTACTCCTCATGACCCCCCGGGTCGTTGGGGGCACCACAAGCAGTCGATTTAGCGTGTCCTTACTGGACCCGCTAGATCAAACCCACACCCTGGGAGATCAATCTCCATAGCATCAACCTGAGGTAAGTGAAGACAAGCCCTTAGTTTCCAGGCCTTAGTTCCTCCCCTGTGAAATTAGTGGTAGTGACACTGCCCTCCCTCACCCGGGTGTGGTGAAGATAAAGACGAGAAAGGCACTAAAGCACAATGGGAAGGTGAATCACAAAAGTACCTAGATTGATTTCAGGAGAGTGGCTGGGGTCAACTGACTTGTAGATCAAGTCTCTGTTATTGGAGAGAAGTTTGTAGTACCGATGATTTTCTCCCCAATCTTGGGGGAAATCTACCTAGCGCAGACATGACTGACAAAAAGATGGAGGCTATTTGCTCACCTAACCCTGTTTCTCACATTAGTTGCCTTTCTCCTGTATATGGCTCTTCACTCATTTTGCAGTTGTTATAACCTAGAAGAAAATCTGTCTGCGAATTTATGCTGGAGAATCCATTTTTTCCCTGTGAAGTTAAAAAAGTATCCCCCGATGCCACACGTACAAATATAGCCATATGGCTCTGTTATGGGAGAAATCTGTGTCTTAGTCAAATTTTGGGTGCTGTCATTTTAAATCCTTATGTTGCCCTGGCTACTTTTGGATTTAAAAAGCAAATGAACACATGGCGGGTGGAGGAGATCGCGCTCGCTTCTACTGTTCAGGAGTTACCTCTTCTGCAGCTAAGACCCATCAGCCCCTTCCACCTGCACAGAGCTCACAACAAGACCCAAGGGATGGATGGTACCCCACAGCTACCTGATTGGAACAATTTAGGCTGGGCTGTTGAGTTACGCTCTCCCCCCCACACCTGTTTTTGCCCCTCCGATGGTTGACAGCTCTCCCAAACCACACCGAGCGGACACCATTTGCAGCAATGTGTCCAATCTATCAGGCCCGGGAGAGCTGGCAACCTTAGCCCCGTGCCACCCGTGGCTAGGGCTGCAGCTGGGGGCATCAGAACCCTGAGTAGGCAGCAGGACCCTGGGTGGCAGCAGAGCCTAGACTCCAGGGCTAGCAGGGATGGTGGGCTGCAGAGCCTGCAGGTGACAGGACCCCAAAGGCCAGTGAGGCCCTGGGGTGTGGTGAAGCCAGTGGGCCCTGGAGGCCTGGTGGGACTCTGCAGGAGCTGCCTGGAGGCTGGTACCCAGGGCTGGTGAAGGTGATGGGTGCTCAACCACGGGGCCAGTCTCTGGGCACAGGGAAGCTGGGTGCAAAATGCGGGGGTCCTGCAACACCCTCCTCATCTCCACCTGTGTGCTCCTTTGAAAAGTTTCAGGCTTGGCAAGGGCCCTCGGCCTTCCTGCTGTGTCTTCTCAGGGGAGGTGTCTGCCCCTTTTTATGCTACACAGCAGCCTGCTTCATGCTGCTTGGGTTTTTTTGGAGAGATGCACAGGTTGAAAGATGTGTCATGCTTCAAAATTCCCCCTCGGCACGCTGGATAGTTCATTCAGTCTGGGCTTTGATGTCAGTAATAGGATCATTAGTGGACAGTTTTATAATTTGCTCTCACGCATACATCTGTGTTTGGCAGTGCCAGGCATTCAGAGTGAAGGACTGGATGGAAAACGCTCCTGCACCAGTTATAACACTCAGCGGGGAATAGCTTTTCCTGTCACACTTACAAAAAGTGCCAGTTCCATTGTAAAAAGAGAAGAAAAATCACCTCTCTCCACAAAGCTGTTTGGAAATAATGCTAGCGCTCACGCCTAAGTGGCTCTCCGGGGCCAAAAGAGATTTCCAAACCCAAATGTCATAACATTTGTCTCTGGTTCTACAGGAGAGAATCATCATTTGCGCAGGACCATTGCTGGGCTCCTTTGGGCCTGGCCAGAGGAGCAGTACAAAATTCATCACTTTCCCTTCTCCGGGATTGGTGGCTCGGAGCTTGACTCTGAATTTTATGCTGGAACAAACTCTAACGCGCAGCGCAAAACTCGGGTGTAATGACAGCGTTCAGAGGAGGCTCAGCTTCACTTGAAACTGGCCTCTGCTGTCAGGTGCTGTAAGTCAGTGTAGCGCTATTGAAAGCATTGGTGCTATGCAGGTTTAAGCTGACGGAGGATCTGGCCTGGTAAGCTTAAATCCGTGCATGTGGAAACGGACGCATGCATGTAGAGTTCCTTTGGCTGTGTTGCTGTTTTTGCAGGGTTGTTAGAATTTGGCTCCCACCTGAGACTCCTCTCTTGTATCCTGGCAGTATCCAGAAGAATTGGTCACAATAGGCTTCCGAGCCTGGTATTTTGAATGAATCCCATCAGCTCTGAATCAGTACCATCAACGGAGCAGTGACCATTATCTGGCTGCTGCTTCCCCTCTGCCAAGTAGTCATGGGGGAATTCTGCAGTTTTATGCTGGCTCCAAAGGCAACAATTGCAGAATTCCCCCCGGACTAGCCAGGGCACATCCAGAAATCACCTGGGATGTTTGGACATTAGACTCCTCCCTGGGCTGATCTGTTTATCTCATGCTTTTCCCCTTGCTCAGGCCATGCACACACAGATGGTCTGAAAGGGGACTTGTACTATGCTCCACTAGTCCCAGCCTGTTGTCTGTCTCTAACAGGGAACGGCTCATGCTGGTATTTGGATGCAGGTGTTGGTGCATCTCTCCAAGTAAAATTATTCACACTCCAGAGAGATGGGGCCATGACAAAGGGCCATTAACAAAGCCCACTGTGACTGAGATAAAGGAAGCACCACTCCTGTAGAGAGACATAATTCATTTAGACTTTGATTCTCCAAGGAAGGAGATTTAACTGAGCAAAGGCCTTTTTTAATTCCTGTGGTGTCCTGGGTTCTTTGCTGAAGCCACTGCAGTGCCCATGCTAAATGGCTAATTAATTCTTTGCACAATATAGCATTTTGTAGCTGCATTTTAATTCCTTTTCTTTCCACTGCCTCCCTGAAGACCTCACTCATGATGATAAGATTTCTTACTGCTCTGCGGTGACACCTACTGGTATGGGTTGGAAATACAGGCTCCCCATTCTGGCGCTCAGAATGCAAGGGATGCATCTGCTTTTAGACCAGTGTAATTTTATGTCCCATCCCCTTAGGGGATAGATAGAAAAATGAGCCCTTATGTGCTTCTAACTACTTTGTGGTGGCTGAGCAGAAGGTGTAATTGACTTGTGCCCTGACATATTTAATTGCTGGACAAAATTAAAGCCATTTACTGCAGTCTTCAAATAGGGTGATTTATTTATACACCTGCCTGTGGTGCTCACCAGCATCGTGTCCGAGCACTACAGAAGCATGAATGGATTTTTTTCTCCCAACACCCGTGAGGGAGAAGTGGTGTCATTCTCAGTTTTCCCAGTTGGGGAAACTGAGGCTCAGACCTTGTGACATGCTCAAGGTTAAGAACATAAGAATGGCCATACTGGGTCAGACCAAAGGTCCGTCCAGCCCAGTATCCTGTCTGCCGACAGTGGCCAATGCCAGGTGCCCCAGAGGGAGTGAACGGAACAGGTAATGATCAAGCCATCTTCTCTCTTGCCATCCATCTCCACCCTCTGACAAACAGAGGCTAGGGACACCATTCCTTACCCATATTGGCTAATAGCCATTGATGGACCTAACCTCCATGAATTTATCTAGTTCTCTTTTAAACCCTGTTATAGTCCTAGCCTTCACAACCTCCTCAGGCAAGGAGTCCACAGGTTGACTATGCGCTGTCTGAAGAAAACCTTCCTTTTATTTGTTTTAAACCAGCTGCCCATTAATTTCATTTGGTGGCCCCCTAGTTCTTATATTATGGGAACAAGTAAATAACTTTTCCTTATTCACTTTCTCCACACCACTCATGATTTTATAGACCTCTATCATATCCCCCCTTAGTTTCCTCTTTTCCAAGCTGAAAAGTCGTAGTCTCTTTAATCTCTCCTCGTATGGGACCTGTTCCAAACCCCTAATCATTTTAGTTGCCCTTCTCTGAACCTTTTCTAATGCCAGTATATCTTTTTTGAGATGAGGAGACCACATCTGTATGCAGTATTCAAGATGTGGGCGTACCATGGATTTATATAAGGGCAATAAGGTTATGTAGGAAGTCAGTGATAGAATAGGGAATACAGTTAAGATTACCTAACTCCTCTACCTAAAGTGCATTGGTTTCCTTTCTTCTTCTTCTGTATGTTTGCTGCATGTAGTAATTGCCTTTCCCATCTGCACTGAAAAGCAGAGTGTTAAAAAGTCTGCTTGAAAAGTGCTATTAAATGTGGACTCATGTGTCATGGGCCTGAAACTGCTAGCAAAGGTAAAATTAAAGCAACAATCCACCTGTCACCTCACTACCTGTTCCTACAGAATCCAAGCGAGGCCTTCTCTTAACAGATTTATTATTATTTGTCGTGTGATAGCAACCAAAAACCCCAGTCACAGACCAGGGTCCAGTTGTGCGAGGCACCAAAAGAGGGTCTCTGCCACTGACCTCTTGCAATCTAAGGACTGTCTGTGCAGCAAGGTCTTCTGTAGCAGAACAGCATGTGACTCTACGGAGCATTAGGTTACCACTCAGTGACATGGGGTGAGGGCACCATGACAGCACACTGACAGTGCCGGAACAGTGCACACCCATGGCAAGAGGAGTTCAGCTGGAAGGTCGCTGTAAGTTTTAATTTGCTATGTGGTTAGTTATTGCTGCACTTCCTCAAGATACCTCGGTCATGATTTTAAAACTAAACTGGTGTGTTTAACAAGTAGATAAATGCAGCAGCATATGCTACTGACAGATCTCACTGGGTGTGAAAACTCATTGATGGCTACTAGGCCAAGCCACGGTCTGGAGCTTTGGTTGGGGCATGGCAGGGTCCTTGTAGGAGATTACTGCACAGCAAGTGTGTGCACTGTAGATTCACATCCTGCCTTGATTTCTGGTAACTAACTTGTGTAGACAGGCCCTAAGTAAATCAGGCCCTCTGTGTTTTCTAAACAAGAAAAGGCAACGCTGTACAGGAAATAGCTCCTGTCATTTGGAACTTCAGCAGCCTGAAAATAGCTAGTGAGACATGAGCATTCATCTTCCCTCTGCTCGTTCTGGCATTTAAATGTATCATCTGTACTAAGGTTTACAGCGAAGGCATCAGGAGAGATGTTACCTCCCCTTACTGATAAAGAGATGCAACGAACCCTCTACAACACACAGCTTTTTGTTACTCTCTTAATATTGTGCCAGTAAATGCCGTTTTCAAAGAGCAGGGAGTTTTTCTTTCTTTTTTGCTTTGAAGGCTGCAGATTATGTACGGATTTGTTGTATTGAGACTGAAGGTTGCTGGCATTTCAAAAGCATCAGCATGCCATGTAAACAGAAGGTACAACGTAAGTACAACCCCGTTGCAGACACCGTCAGTTCTCCCCCTCCCTCATCCATCTTGGGGAAGGGATCAGCTGTCAGAATGTCTGTCTGGGGTCTTGCTGCTGAGAGCAAAAGCTATTTTAAACACCTCGGCCTGCTCATTTCCAGACTGCCGTGGAGTAGTCAGTGCCACTGCGGCTAGCTGTGCTGCCACAGGAGTGGCCAGCGGTTGGAGCGTAACAAGGCGGGGGGTCAGGAATGCCTCCGTCCTAACCCTGGCTCTGCCACTGATCTCTTGGGTGAGCCGTTTCATCGCTGCATGGCTGTGTAGTGAGGGTCAAACCCTTAGCTCTAATTCTTTGTCCCCTTCTTTGCTTGAAGCTGCCTGACTGCAGCAGTGGTAGAAGCCTGAATCGGACCAGTGCCATGCCAGTCCCCCCACATCTTCCAGCCCCTGTGTAGGGAGAGTTCCATGATGAGGAAGGCGCATGCCAAGGCAGACGGGGGCAAGGCTGACATGTGCGTGCAGATAAAGATCTCTTGGCATTGGAAAAAGTTCAGGAAAGGGCAACAAAAACGATGAGGGGGTTGGAACAGCCGCCATATGAGGAGAGATTAAAAAGACTGGGGCTTTTCAGCTTAGAAAAGTGGAGGTTAAGGGGGGGATAAGATAGAGGCCTTTAAAATCATGACTGGTGTGGAGAAAGTGCAAGGTATTTATTTGTTCCCATAATGTAAGAACTAGGGGTCGCCAAATGAAATTAATAGGCAGCAGGTTTAAAACAAACAAAAGGAAGTTTTTCTTCACATCATGCTCAGTCAACCTGTGGAACTCCTTGCCAGAGGATGTTGTGAAAGCAAGGACTTTAACAAGGTTCAAAAAAGAGCTAGATAGATTCATGGAGGTGAGGTCCATCAATGGCTATGAGCCAGGCTGGGCAGGGATGGTGTCCCTAGCCTCTGTTTGTCAGAAGCTGGGAATGGGCAACAGGGGAGGGCTCATGTGATGATTCCCTGCTCTGTTCATTCCCTCTGGAGGCACTTGGCATTGGCCACTGTCGGAAGACAGGACACTGGGCTGGATGGACCCTTGGTCTGCCCTGGTGTGGCTGTTCTGATGTTGTTGTGATGTATTCTGGTGGTGCTGGCTGGCAGAGTGCCTCCTTGGAGGCAGTAAGAGCAACCTTCACACTGCTCTACCTTGCACCGAGGGCCTTTTTGGCCCCCGGCGCTCCTCAGCATCTGGACAGCAGAATGGTAGAGCCACTGTTGGTCCCCTCTCAGTGGGTGCTGACTGCTGCTGAGGCATATGTGGGGAATCTCCCCCTTGGGGTCTCACAAGTGTATCAATGGGAGAACCGGTCCGTTGGCTCCATTACTGCAGTGCTCTCTGTGATCACCCAGAAATAGCACAGCTTGTGGTGTCTGGCTTTTCCCAGGGGGCACATCTCACAGCAGAGCTCAGTCAGGCAATTCCAAGTTGGCTTTTTAACGCGCAAAGGACCTCATGGATTGGTTTGAATCCCATCCGCCAGACAGATGTTTTCCCTCCTTGTGGCACTACAGTAGCTGTGGCTCACTGGGGCTTTCTGCGTTGGCTCCAGCGAGGTCTCTGGGGCTCTGGATTTCACTTTCCATGACCAGAGCCTGCTTCCCGAGGTCTGCAATGCGCATCACAAGCCGCCGGTTATCTCAGGTGATTCCCGGAGAGGAGGCCTGGTGTGCTGGGGGGAGGGTGGCAGGGGAGATGATGCTGGAGGTCATAACAAAATCTTTAATGGTGGCCTGGCTGTGCAGTTTGGTTTTGTACTGAGGCTTGTGCTGTGAGGGGGTTTCCGCCAGGCCTGGGAATGTTTTCCAGAGCTGTGTCGTCAGGCACTCGGTTTTTCAGCCTGTCACACACTTAGTGCTTGTGAAAGTGAGATAAAAGTTCACGCAAATTCCCCATGGGTTCAGCCAGCATGCAGACCTGCAGTTATTTGGTCTGGGTTCACCAATGCTCACTCCTTGGCAAGCACAACACTGCCTGGGATATAACTCCCCCTCCACGATTTCTGTACTCAGCCGTTGTAAGACCAATGAGAACAAAACCAACCCATGTGCTGCCATTCAGAAGGTTGTTCATTACGTTGAGGCTGTGTGGATGGGACGCTGGATTGGGGCTGGTTCTGTTTTTGGCTCTACCACTGCCCTGTTGTGTGACTTTGGACATATCCCTTCTGCTCCCTGTGCCTCTGTTTCCCCGCTCATCTCATCTCCCATAGCGGGGTTCGGGTCTTGCTGGGGCCCTCTAGCTGCTTCTGTAACACAAATCAAGTCAATAGGTTAATATTGGGTTCCCAATTTTTGCCTCTGTCCTTTCGTGGAATCTCAAAGGATCAAAACCAGAGAGAGGGAGGTAGAGTAGTAATAAGTATTAGTCATTTATAGTGTTTACATATCAAATACTCTTAAGCAGTTCTCAAGAAAGCAGTTCTGTCTGTATCCTATGTTTAAACACTACTGGTCTCTGAAGAACGTGGCATCGCATTCTTACAATACAGGCTGTGCTTAGCTAATGTAACTGAGCAACACATTAGTGTCTGACACAGGCTGTAATTTATTTGGCGTACTATGAAATCTGCAGTGTATTTAGGGATGATCTGCGATACTCGTCAGACTCTGACAGGCTTTTTTGGGGGGAAAAATGCGCCTCCCATTAAGCTTCCTTGCAGCTGTTCAAGTGCTGATGTTAGTGACAGGTGAGCCTCCTGATTGCAGACGCCAGCCCCAAGCAGTCGGGAGCACACTGTCCATTGGCTGGGAAGCGTGGGAGCCCCAGAAATGTTCCTCCTCTGGCATCCACTTCAGATTCCCTAGTTACTCTCCTGTCCCCAGCTCAGGAGGAGAAGGAGCTCTGGAGACAGAGAGCTCCACAAGTTGAGGAGTTAGGCGTGCGCTCCAGAGTGTAGTATCGTTATGGTAGGAGTCACTAGATGGCACCGATAGTCTTACAAGTTCTTTTTAGAATGCAAGAATTAGAGTCCTTGAAGAAATGCTGCGCTGTTGTTAGTTTTCTGACGGAGGTACTTTATGGGGACCTGTTGCAAACAGCAGAGAGATTGCCCTCTGCCTTAATGTCCTCTATCTAGTGTCAGTTCTTGGGGCAGAGTTGCTCCCCAGAAATGAGGCATGGTGTAGTGCACTTTACATAAGAACGGCCAGACTGGGTCAGACCAAAAGTCCATCCAGCCCAGTGTCCTGTCTGCTGACAGTGGCCAATGCCAGGTGCCCTAGAGGGAATAAACAGAACAGGGAATCATCAAATGATCCCTCCCCTGTTGCCCATTCCTAGCTTCTGGCAAACAGAGGCTAGGGACATCATCCCTGCCAATGCTGGCTCATAGCCATTGATGGACCTATCCTCCATGAATTTATTTAGCTCTTTTTTAACCCTGTTGTAGTCTTGGCCTTCACAATGTCTTCCAGCAGGGAGTTCCACCAGTTGACTGTGCATTGCATGAAAAAATGCTTCGTTTAAACGTGCTGCATATTCATTTCATTTGGTGTCCCCCTAGGTCTTGTGTTGAGGAGTAATAGGATTTCTATATCTACTTTCGCTACACCAATTATGATTTTATAGTCCTCAATCAAATTCCCCCTTAGTCATCCCTTTTCCAAGCTGAAGAGTCCCTGTCTTATTAATCTCTCCTTCTACGAAAGCATTCCGTACCCCTAATAATTTTTATTGCCCTTTTCTAACCCTTTTCCAATTTCAGGGCTTTGATCCCAGAAAGGGGGATTGTCTGCTTGCACTAAGAAAATATCCAGATGTCTGCATCCCTGACTTTTTGCCTTCCATTGGGAAACTAACTCACAAGGCCCCAACTTTTACTATTGCTCTGCAAAGGGGCAACATTGTTGTAGCTCAGGGCTGGGGTACCTTTTTTGGATTGGGGGGCTGCTGACCCACAGAAAAATCAGTTGGGGGCCGCACACAAGTGAGAAGCAAAAAAAACCCCTCCTTGTCAAGTAATGAGAGAGACACTCCCCAAATTTCCCTTGCACACCAGGGACTAGGGGAGCCCAGCCTAGTAGATTTTGTGTGCTCCAGCACTGTGGGAGGGCAGTGGGGGGAAAGGGGAGGGGGCTGGAGCACCAGCATGGGCTCCCCAATGCTCCCCAACGCTGGGGGGTGGGGAGGGCCCTGAGCCTTGGGGGCTGGATCCAGGCAAGATGGCAGCCGCTTCTGGCCCCTGGGCCTGAGGTTCCCCACCCTGTCTGAATATTTGTGGTAGCGCTGAGACATCTTATTATGCTAAGCATTGGGCGTACTTAAAACACCCTCTGCCCCGAGGATCTTCAGCCTAAGTGTGAAGGGAGACAGAACAGGAGGCTACTGCAAGCAGAGGGAGGGTGGAAGAAGCCCAGCCATGCTCAGGAGTTGTGTAACTAGGGATGTTAAAATGCACATAATTAAGTAACTGTGTAACCACTGAAAGTTTCAGCGGTTACACGGTTCCATGGGGGGGCATCAGGTGGCTCCCTGGAAGCCAATACGTGAAGGGAGCCAGCTTTTAAGCCAGCTCCCTGCACATACCGGGAGCCTGTGTGTAACCATGAATGTTAACCGATAAGCCCAGGCTTACCGTTTGCACGGTTAAACTCTCACCTCCCTACGTGTAACAAGCAGCAGTCCAGGCACACAGCTGCCTAGCCATTGTTGATGGTTCTGAACCCCAAACAACATCACTGAGTTTAAAAGAGGATTTGAAGGAGGGTTTTGCAGCTGTTCACAGATAGCTGCCCTGGATAAGCTACCAATTGGTAGTCTGTATTGCAGGTTCCCTGTGGCACAGGTGTGCCTGAACTTGGCTTGCTGGAACTTTCTCATGACTGGTGCCGCACAAGGAGCAAGCAATGCTAACGTTGCTCTCCGCCTCTCCTGCTTGTAGCCTTGCTGCAGCAGCATTCCTGAATGGCATGCAGAAGATTTAATTAAGTATTTTTCTTCAGTTCTTCCCAGTGTTAGATCTGAGAACAGGACATTTTTTTGGAGGTGAAAAGCATCCTAAAATTAGACTGTTGTGAATCCCACATTTTTCTTCGTTAGTCAGATTGATTTCATTCCATCTTTTATTGTGTTTTTAAACACAGACTTAGAGTAGGCGGTAAAGCTCATGCTATCTCAGGGCCATTCCCTATCCAACAGTTCTCGAGGGCTGCTGCAGATACCAACTGTTCTCCAGGCTCTACTCTATCCTGACAATGGACAGCACACTGAAAGGGCACACCATGGAACTATGACAGAAGGAAGGCACGTTTGTCTGGGTCTGATCCTTAGGAAATAATCTGGAAAATGTTTGGTCAGAAGCTTAAAATACGTGCAATATGTTTAGAGTGAAAACTGGAATGAATAATCTAATTTCTGATTGGCTGAACTAGTGGTGAAATAATTTCTCTCTGAGCCAATCGGAAAGCAATTCTCCAATAAAGATGAACATTGTAACTTATCCTTCATTTTCCCTATAACTTAAGGTTGCTGGAATAAAGTCTGGCCAGGAAATTCACTTGGATGCTTGTCTGTCAGCCAAATCCCTGGCATAGCCTCTGCATTTGCCTAGGAGTGAAAATAAAGTTTTACTCCGTTGACATTATTGCTAAGGAGTTGTTAAGATCTGGTCATAAACGTGAATAAATCTGTCAATCACATGACTGGCAAAAAGATTCAATGCTCATAAGTATTGTAAATAAAAGGCAACTCTCTCTCCCTCATGGATATTTTCTTACACATGAATTACTTGTATCTGCTGATAGTTCTGGTGAATTTAGTCCTCTAAAAGTCGCTGAATGCAGATCCAACCAAGCTATTCTTAGCAAATCTTGCCTTGTAACATGGACTCTTGCCTGGCTTCTAATTTGCATTCTAAGTTTGGTAAATGGCTTTTAAAGATGCAAGCCATCCGTCTCCGTGGCTCACGATAATGGAACATGGCCAACATCTAGATCCACTCACCTGCCAGAATATAAATACCATTAATCTCTGTGTAGGGATTTTTCTTTTTATCTGTGTTCATATCAAGTCTTTTCCATCAGGCAGGTCTAAAGTTAAACAGTTCATTGGGGGTTTAACAAAAGGCTTTTCCGTTCTGGATTTCCTCCAGAGCAGATAATGATGATTTGCAATTGTACTTAACTAATTAATGAACTGGTCTGTGTGTGTGTCTGTGTTATGTGCATCTGCTCTCGAAAGATGGAATTGGAATTTCTGAACTGTGGCTTAGACCCTGTATGGCAAATAGGGGATAGGAGACTATTTTAAAGTCAAGTGGTATGAAACTGTGATGTTAGAGGAGGAAACTGAGTTGCATCCATGCTTTCACCTTGAAATAGCAACTGCTTTCCTATGAATCCTTCATTTGCAAGAGGCTCTGCATGGAAGCAACTGCTGGTAATAGTGCATGGAATTGGGGTGAAGGGAGTTTTTTGATTATGTTTGACTTGTTTGCTTTGATTTACTCCTTGTTCTGAGTGTGGCAGTGGTAGAGCTCCAGTGTCAGTCTGGTACAGGGTCTGTGCACCCAGCAGAGCTGTAGTGCAAAGGACTGTTCTGTTTTTATTTTAAAAACCCCCGTCCAGTGAGCAAAGTGAGTTTTGGGACCTCATGCCTGCAGTGACAGAGGATTCTTGGTTTGTCGGTTAACGTTCATGGTTACACTCAGACTCCTGGAAAATGCGGGGAGCTGGCTTAAAAGTTGGCTCCCCGTGCACACAGGGTCCCGGGGAGCTGATTCCTGTCCCTTGTGTAACCATGCAACTGCTGACATTTTCAGCGGTTACACCGTTACTTAATTACACCCATTTTGACATCCCAAGTGAATACAATTCTTGGCTTATACTAGAAGATCAAGCCCACAGTCTCATAAACAACTGGATACAAAGATCAGGTCTTATTGGTGCCATTCAGGTCTAAGCGGAGTGTGATGAGTTGACCCTCGCAAGCGGGGACACGCTAACGGATGGAGCTTTCTGCTTCAGCAGAGGGGTCCCGGGTCTAGTTCCAGCTCCCTCAGGTCTGTGATGGATCTAGCAGTTGTCTGTTGGCTGTATAGGTCACAGTCCCAGTAGGTCAGGCGGGAAGCGTATGGGTGAGAGCGTCTGTCTGTAAGCTGGCCATGGCATTGTTTGCAGTGTATCCATTCTTTGGTGTTCAGCGCTTTCCAGCCAGAAGCACCACGTTCTCCCAGTTGGTTAATTGATGTCTTTGAATGAGTTCTCACTTCTCTCCTTCTGGAAGGTCTGTGAAGGTGAATCCCGACATTAAGCTCCTCCGTGAGTGCCCAAGGAGGAGCATGGTGCCCTGGGGACCTCAAGGTCGTGAGATGCTGAAATGCCTCATCCCATCAATTCCAAAGAGCCCTTTTGGGCTGACATGTTGCTGCCAATAAATTAGCACCGGCAAGAACAGCAAAGTGGGCCCAGGAGGAGGCAGAGCTCTGCAGGAGAGCAGCAGCAGGCGAGGGGTTTGGCACAGCTACAAGTCCTGCGAGGTGCTGCTGCTGTTCCGAAAGATGAAGGATTTTTGCTGGTATATCCGGTGACTGTTGTTTTTGCGGTACTATGCCTGGTCCAAGTCCCCTTAGATGAGGGCTGACCGAGCAGTGCAGCTGAGCATTTGGAGGGTTCATCCAAAGCATGCATGGAACTTGCTCAGTGTGTGTTGGCTTGTAATGGCCAACGCGAAGCTCGCCATTCTGCAAACATGCGCTTATTAAGGATGCCCCTCGTTAATCTACCTGGTGGTTAGACAGCCCTTTTCTAGAATGTCAGATGCAGCTCCAGTCCCTCCTACCACCACTCCTGGGGTGCCTCTGCACAGATTTTGTCTCTTACCCACAAAAAAAGAAACTCTGAGGCCATTCTGTTAATGCTGTAATGTGAATAGTCTTCCTTGCAATTCTGATTTAGCATTAGGGAGCCATGGGAAGAGAGGCAAAGCCGAGGCTGTTGTGGTTTGTGCCCATTGGTGATCTTTTGGCACTTCTTGCAGGAACTGAGAGTATTAGTCTCTAGGGCCTTGACCAGATTCCCGCGGAGCATTGCATTTTGCCTCTTTAGAGTTGGATTTGGTAGTTCCCACCACTTCCTGTTCTAAAGCTCCCATTGGTCAGACCCTAATTTGTCAATTACCATCTGCAAAAAAATAAAAGAATCTTGGGAGCCTTCTCTGCCAGCGAGGTGAGTGAATGAATGAAGTGGTTTCCCATTGAGTTACGCACACTTTACGGCAGAGATTAATACAGTACACAGCGGGAGCAACACTTTCTGTGGCCCAACTTTCAAAAGTGTTCAGCAACCTGCAGCTGGTTTTGAGCTCAGCATCCCTGAATATCTCCCCAAATGTCACAAATCCTCAAAGCTCAAGACCTAGCTACCTGAGACATCTCTCCCCCAATGGGAACAGTAGAGTTGTTCAAGCCAGAGTAGTGTTGTTATAAATGAGATGGTCAGTTGGCTGGGCATAGTCTGGTAGGACCATGTGGCTTTAGAACTCATGTGCTCTCTTTTGGCATGGAAGTGCCTGCATCTGAAGACCTTAAGATATGCTGAAAACATGTCTTTCTCTCCCACCATTCCTCTTCTCCCCCTTCCCCCTGCCTCAGCATGGGAAAATGAGAGAGGTGGAGAAGGCAACTGTAATTTATAGGTAGGTAATCGTTGGACAAGGAGTGGGTTTGAGCATCTAAGTTACTTACTGGTGGTGAGTTACCTGAAATGTCTCTGCTGCACTTAAAGAGTATTGAAGCTACATCAAAGACACCTCCATGCCAAGGACACCTCCAGTGCATGGAACAGGAGCTTGTTTTGCTGTAAAACTAAATACCCACAAGCCATTTTGTGGTAGCACAGGCTTCCTGGGTAACTGCCGGGATTGATCTATATGCGTCGTTGTAGCTCCATCCCACAATAGCAGACATCTCCTGGAAGTCAGTCCGTGTGACTTGAATGGGACATTTTGGTACCATTTCAAGAGAGAATATATTTGATGTTGTGATGCTTAATCCAGCAGGCTTTCCCCAGAGCGAAATGGTCATTCCGGGCAATCTGTTTCTCTTGACCCATTTTTATTGTGCAGCTCTCCATAAAAGTGTGCAGCTGAGAAATGTTCCCCCGGGATGGGGATTACAAACAAAGCTGAGTCCCTGCCTGGAGAGGTAGACCTCTAGCAAATGTACAGTGTTCCCATGAAAATGGTATTTCACAGGCTCCTACTCTTCAGAATGACTGCAGTAAACTGAGTGAAGGGAAATGCCAGTGCTGGCATCTTTTGAGACAGTGTGTGAACTGTACCCGCGTTGTCAAAGCCTGTAAGTAAGGGAGTGTACGAGTCAGAGCAGTGCAGCAAAAGCCTATTTCAGTTACACCAGTGTAAATCAGGAGTAATTCCACTGGCATTATTACGCTCTGTTAGCTTGGGTTAGAAAATGTTGAAGAGCTGTGGATGAAAGGTGCTATAATAAAGTGTTGCATCTCTCTCTCTCTTTCTGATCTATCCTGTCTCACTTTCTTGTCCTTTTTTGAAACCGATATGATCAGTCATCTGGAGTCTAAAAGGTTAAGAAATTCCTTTTCTAAAGGGAGTGAGTTAGTTTCTTGAGGAATAGTTTATGCTGTATCATTTTTGGCTGTTATGCTAAGACGTTATTCTAAGACATTTTAAACAATTAACCGCTAGGAAGCGAGGAGTACTTGGTCAATTGGATTCGTGCTCCTAAATCACTTAGGCAGTTTTGGAAAAGGTCACATTAACTAGATTTGTCCTGGGCAATTCTGCCTGTGTTGTATTGTCCTGATGAGCAATGGAGGGGAGGGGGGGGAGGCGATGCACTGGAGATCTTAAAGTAACTGCCATCAAAAACAGAAAGAAAAGAAAGGGGCAAAGAGGACCATTATTGCCTTAGAAGAATTGCTTCCTAGGCACTGGAGAGCATATCAGTAAGAAACAGTCATCAGGCTGTGAAGGGTTAATCATTCTAGCAAAAAGTAGTTTAGATAAAACCCTGCCCCTTCCCTCTGTTCCAGTGTTGTCTACAGCAAAGGAACATGTACCATCCAGAGAGGAGAAAAGGGAAACTGACAGTGATTCCTCAGTGGCTGAGCTAATAAATGGGATGAAATTTAAACTACCTTCTCTTACGAACACAGACACACACACGAGCTACAGCAAAGAGGGAGCGAGATAAGAGAGAGAGAGAGAATGCTGGGAGTATTTATATTCTAATCTAGGCAATTGAAAAAAAAAGTCTTATCTCTAGAAGACAATGGATTTAGGAAGCCTACCGCAGAAGCACAGTAGGTGGATTTATTTTTTCTACTGTATATTTCTGAATTTTTAGCCAGAGGGTAGATTGTACTCCTGCTTGCAAGATATGGCACAATTGGTCTCTTTAGCCTTACTCAGGTTGATAGCAGAGCATTCTGTACCCCGCTTTTTCTATTCTGCACAGATATTTACCTAATTGAAAGAATACCTGTTACTTTTGGGGATGTAAAGATGTATTTTTAAAAATTATCAGTACAGTAGTTGCTTCAGAAGCTCCTCTTTCTCTAAATAGATATGTTTTATTAATTGTGGCAACGATCTCCAGATTAAAAAAAGTCTCCTCTAAATAAATTAGACTCCATTCCACTGCTCAGAAACCAAATATAGGCAGCTGCAGTGAAACCTTGGTGGTAAAGCAATGCTGCAAGTTAAAATTTTCGGTCCAATTTCAGCTGCTCCAGAGGAGTTTCAGCAGCTGTGGAGACTTCATATAAGTATGTCTTGCAAACTTTACCCACGGAGGAAGTGAAAATTTGGTTATAAGTAGGAGCTGTGTGAGGGGATAGCTTTAAGGAAGAATCTTGCACTGCATTCCCCGGCGGGCTATGAGTTGGTTCACATTTTATTTGATAGCTGCATTATGATGATTGTTGCCACTTGGTAAACACAAAGCACTGTGTCACATGCGGGGCAGTCACTCCGATGTGGCTGCATCCTTTCTGTGGCTTTGCTCGTGTCGGTGACGCTGATACCTTTTGACGGCACAGGCATTCTTATCTTTAGTCATAGTGCATCTTTCACCTCAGCATTAAATAGACATCTTAAATCTTAAATGAGATTTCTTCTTCAGTACCACGCGTGTGCACGTGTGCTGGCTGCCTGTTATGTGACACCAGGCATTATCCGGGAGACAGCCTTTCTCACATCTGTGCGTTTGTTTAAGATAAGTCACTCAGATCTTTGGTGGCGGTTGTAAAATGTCAGGCATGCTGTGTGATAAGCCATCTTGGGTAGATAATTAGTGAATAAATGACTGACAGGTGAATTGCACTACCAGCTGGTATACATCTGACTGGGAACAGTACCTGTAGGCATTAAGGCACAGTGTAAAGGCAGTAATGCAGAGCAGGGAGATTCAAGTGCCCAAGACTGTTTGAAATGTACACTAGGATGCTCACAGGACAGTGATATCGTATCATTCTCTCCATCACCAAGAAGGCATATGTGATCTCAGAGAGACCCTTCCAGTGGGGAACTCTTCCCACATCTTACTTCTGCCTTCAGGCTTCCGATTTTAGTGATTTTTGCTCCATGTTCCTAATGTGTTTTAGATCCTCTGTTAAAGAGATGTCTGATCTCTCTCAATAAAACAGGGATGAGGAACCTTTTTTGGGGTCCGGGGCCACTGACCCAGAAAAAAATCACTCGGGGGCTGCACTCAAGTGAGAAGCCAAAAAATGTCCCCCCCAACCAAATCCTCACTGATGTGGCCCCAACTGAGAAGGAGACAGACACTCCCCCCATTCCCCTTACACACCAGAGCCTAGGGGGGCTGCGGCTAGTAGATCTTATGTGCTCCAGCCCCACAGGGCAATGGCAGGGAGCTGGAGCACTAGCGTGGGCTCCCCAGGGCTGGAAGGGAGCCCTGAGCCTTGGGAGCCAGATCCAGGCAAGCCGAGGGCCACATCCAACCCCCAGGCCTTAGGTTCTCCACCCTTGCAATAAAATATTGATCATTTTCCCTTGACCCCTTTTAAATGGGGGTAACTCCTAACTTGTCGACACCAGCTCACGTTAGATTCTTTTACAGAGACCAGGGGAGGAAACAGGTTGGCCATGTCTACACTACAGAGAAGATTGATCTTCTGGGGTTCAAATTAGCGGGTCTAGTGAAGACACACTAATTCGAACTGAGAGGGCACCCCCGTCAATGCTGGGAGTCCTGCTCCTTAGTAGGAGTAAGGGAAGTCGAAGAGTAAGGGAAGTCGAAGGGAGAGTTTGCTCCAGCCTCTGGTATTTGGAAGGCAGGGAGAGTTTGCTCCCTTCGACCTCCCGCTGTGTGGATGGCGCCAAAATTTGATTTAAGATACTTCAATGCCTAGCTATGCAATTAATGTAGCTGGAGTTGTGTATCTTAATTTGAACCTATCCCCTAGTGTAGACCTAGCCCTCGTGTTGTAGGGGTGCCACAGTAAATGTGAGGCTAGATGTTCAGCTACTTCGTCCTCAGTGGGGCTATGCCAATTTAATAACCCAGACCATTGTCTTTAGTCTCTTGGTTAAATTCCGATCTCATGGATGTCTGTGTAAACCCAAAGTAACCCTGTTGATTCCACAGAGTGAGCTGCCATTGTTCCTCTCTGTCCAAGTTACTAAATAGTACTACATAGCATCGAGCTACGCGAGACCTGGATTTCCCACTTAAATCAGAGCCGATGAGTTCACGGTAGAATCATAGGAACTGGGGATGAAAGAGAGTACCAATATCAGGTTAGCAGCTCTCTGCACACCGGTATGGAGGTCAAAGTGTCCCAGGCACAGGAAGTTTCATCTAATGTTCTGAATTTCTTACTGTCATTGCATCCCTCTCCAGGCTGGGGACGTTGCTATTAGAGGTGGGCAAATATTTTTCAGTGAATAGTTTATCCATGTTAACCTGAAATCACCCCCCTCCCTGGGATTTTTTGGTTCAGCCACTGAACTGAAAAATCAACTATTTGGCCAGCTGTAGCTGCTCCAGGAAGGGAGGCTTAAAATGAGCCTCAACTCCCAGGGCAGTTAGTAAGCCAATAGAAGCAGAGAGCCTTCGGAGGGACTTAGCTCTCAGGTGTAAATGTGGAGTAAATTTGCCAAAGGCAATAAAAATTTGGTCCTGCTCAAGGGCTCTGGGCATTGCTGCCTTTCTCCACTTGCACTGGTGTAAATCCAGAGTCACTGCACCCATAGCCGTGATGTTACACCCGTGTAAACACGGCACAAGAGCAGAACTGTGCCCCTCACTGTGTGTGCTGCAGCCATCCGCCTGCCTGTACATTCCAAGGGGCTGGTTCTGATTGCTGTTTTTATACGTTGTTTTTATACTGGTGGTTGTTGCTTCACTGGAGTTGCTCCTATTTTACAAGGGTGTGAGTGAGAGGAGAATTCAGCCCAAAGACTCCAGCTTGTCAAGATGCAGTGTCCTGTTCCATCGGAGCAGCTGCCCTGTAAGTTTGAATGCTCTGACTCTCTCATACCTCGGCACTTGAGAACAGGTAGAAGTGGATATTTTAAAATTAAAAACCAAACCCTTCTGGCGTGGCTTGGAAAGCTCCCAGGAACCCCCGTTTTAAACTGGTTGGTATGGACTCAGCTCTTACCCTTTGGTAGCTAGATGGATATCATGCTGCTTACGAAATGGCAGGGCTTTATACTTTTTTAAGTGAGGCCCCGTCTAGTCAATGTGGATATTACAAATGTCCAGGCACTTAATAGAAGAACAGGGGCATGCATTTATAGCCTGGAAAAATCTCAGGAGAAGAAGCAACGGGCTTAAATTGCATCAAGGGAGGTTTAGGTTGGACATTAGGAAAAGCTTCCTAACTGTCAGGGTGGTTGAACACTGGAATCAATTGCCAGAGTTGTTGGCTCGAGTCCCACGACTTGAACTCGAGTCCGACTTAAGTCGCCTAGGTGACTCGACGTGAGACTCGACTCGGGTTCATTGTTTGTGACTTGAGACTTGACTTGAGACTTGTTAATTTTGTTAAATGGACTTGGTGAAAAAATTGTCCGAAAATGCCGATATTGAGGCTTGTACAAAAGTGACTTGACATTTTTTAAATTAAGACTTGAGACTTGACTTGGGACTTGACTCGAAAGTGACTTTAGGGACTCGAGACTCGACTTGAGACTTGAACTGTAGTGACTTGAGACTCGACTTGGACTTGACAATGACGACTTGAAGACAACACTGTAAATTGCCAAGGGAGGTTGTGGAATCTCCATCACTGGAGATATTTAAGAGCAGGTTAGACAGACACCTGTCAGGGGTAATCTAGACGAGGGCATGAGGGCAGGGGACTGGACTCGATGACCTCTCGAGGTCCCTTCCAGTTCTAGTATTCTATGATTCATGCTTTCCACATCGCTCCCTGTCTCTAGAGGCTGCCCTCCAGCCTATAGGTGCAAGTAATTCAGTCACACTGCATATTTGGGGGTGGGGTGTATGTGTGGAGTGTGTTTTTTTGACACATCAAAGTCACTCCATCCAAATCCACAGTGTTTCCATCATTCGGGGAATCTAGCTTGGTCTCTGGATGGCAGAGCCCTGCGATAGAAGAGCTGATTGGCTGCCTTTGTGTCCAATAGGCCCTGATTCTAGGGTTGCCAGATGGTTTCAACAAAAATACCAGACACACTTGACATGACATCACAATCTACATTACATCTTATTTAGAAAATACTGGACATTTATATTTTCTCAATTTGTTTCCTGGACAGAAAGCTCAAATACTGGACTGTCCCGTTCAAAACCGGACATCTGACAACCCTACCCGATTCCAGGAGTAGGTCCATTGTGGAGGAAGCTGTATCTCAGGGGGAGCCAAGGGGACAGAACGGGGTGTGTGAAGAGCTTCAGAAATGCAGATAATTAGTTTGGACCCAGGCTGTAATATCCTGAGAAAAAGCTCCAAAAGCCTGCGGGGATGGGCCTGAAGAGTCTGGTCTGGATTATTGAGGGGGAGGGGCAGGAGACATGGAAGTAGTGCTGGGCCCAGAGAGGGGAAGGCCAGCTTTGTAGCTAAGTTGCTGGGCTGCGACTTTGGATATGTCTACACTACTATTACAAACCCATGGCTGGCCTGTGCCAGCTGGCCCAGGCTTGGGGGGCTGCTTGTCTGCAGTGGAGACATTTAGGTTCAAACTAGAGCCTGGGGTTTAGGAGCCTGCAGGGTACGAGTGTCCCCACAGTTTGGGCGGCAGCCTGAGCCTAAACATGACCAATTAAACAGCCCCTTAGCCCGAGCCCAAATCAGCTGGCACAGGCCAGTCATGGGTGTCTAGCTGCAGCATAGGCTTGCCCTTAGGAAATCTGGGTTCAGTTCCTAAAACATAAGAGTGGCCAGACTGGGTCACCTATACACATGAGCAGGGGTGAGTCACACTGTCAGGTCCGTCTAGCCCAGTGTCCTGTCTGCCGACTGTGGCAAATGCCAGGTGCCCCAGAGGGAGTGAACAGAACAGGCAATCATCAAATGATCCCTCTCCTGTCACCCATTCCCAGACTCTGACAAACAGAGGCTAGGGACAGCCTTCCTACCCATCCTGCTTGCTGTATGTGAACGCTGGCAGGTCACTGTGTGTCCAGGCCTCAGTTCCCTCTCTGTGAAATGGGGATAAAAATCTTTACTTTCTGTCATCCTTTGGTTGCCTTGCCTGCTTAGACTGTAGGCTCTTCAGGGCAGAGAATCTTCTGTGTCTGCTGCTCAGCACAATAGGATCCTGACCCCTAGTGGAGCCTTCCAGTACCATTGTAATACAAATACATACTTAATAATGGTTATGGGTCCATTGTTAGCCCCAGATATTAACAAATCATGAGTCAGCCCTGGGCTGAGTTCAGGGTCCTGCTGTGCTAGGTGCTGTGCACATTTTAGTGAAGGTCCCTGTCTGAAGAGCCTACAAGCTAAATAGACCCTCAGATGATAGAGATATAAAATCACTTCACAAAATAGTTTGCATTATTTTTCTTAACTTTTTGGTTTTTAGCCTTTTGAGTATGCTGGAGATTTCATACTTCTAGCCATGAGGGCTGGGAACCTACTCCCTCTCCCTAGAGAAAGCTGAAATTCTCATTTATTCACAGGACTCCAGGAGCTGGGGCTTAATCAAAAAAGCAATGATCAAAAGGCTCATGGTAAAGCTGGCAGAGTTGGCAGCCCTGATCTGTCTGCCTTCCCTCAGGAAATCTGACTGTTGTGGGTACGTGTATTTCCTTTTGCCCCTGGCCACTCACAAGTCGCTGAAACAGAAGCTTGCATCTGGTGTGCTGTCAGGTAGACACTGTGTCTTCCAGAGCTTCTGCCAAGCGATCAGTGGTTCTGTCCTCTGCTTGTCACTCTTCAACCATCCCTCCAGCTCAGCAGGAAGGCAGCATCTCCAAGCAGGGAATAGCCTCCTGTAGCAAAGCAGGATGTTTGCAAGGACTGTGAAATTCATTTTGTTTTCTTTTCTGGCTTGTTTGGGCTGCAGATTCTTCAGGCTTGATCATGTCCTGTCAATTGCTCCGAGAGTCTGTTCTGCTGCCCTTTGCCCAGAGCTGGTCTGTGAATTTTTTTGTCTCTCTCTTTTGATCTTGAGACACCTGTGGGCTGTGATATGTGGAAAAACATTTCTTGGGGATTGGAAGTACATTTTACCTTAAGATATATAGGTAGGCAGGAGGAATGGCTTATAGTGTCTGTCCCACACAGGGTGCATGTACAAGGACCAAGACAACAGTTGTTTCCCTTTCCTTGGCATTGGTTTGATCATAGCTGGAGAGCTGCATGCAGCCCTGGATGCTGTCCTATAGGAGAGACAGAGAGGAGGAGCTCAGAAACTGGGATAAAGATGAGAGGGGATTAAAACACAAGGTGCTATGGGAAAAGGGGGCTGGGGAGGATGGATTTATGGGTAGAACACAAGGTTGAGCAATTCCCTTTCTATGTCTGTCTCTGGCTAGACGTATGACCTTGTGTAATGCATTTAACCACTCCGTGCCTCAGTTTCCCTATCTGCAGTTTCATTTGGTGTAGTATTCATATCAGCTTCTGAACTGTCCTGTAGTGTAGCCACATGCTGTGAACCAAGAGGTGGCTGAATGTCAGGGGCAAGTGAAGTGTTAAATATTTGTTTGTTTGTTTTCAGCTGTGCTTTGTGATTGTTTGGTATGACAGGTGCCATGTAAAAAGTAAGATCCACCCTACAAATATCTCACTGTGGTTTTATCCCCTTAACACGCACTAACTAGCACAGTAGCTGAGGTGGGCAGGTTAAGGTTTGTGTGATTACAAATTTCAAAATGTTCACTTGACTCACGTCAGAGGTGACAGAACGTCAAAGTAAGCACGAGCAAAGGGTGACACATGCAAACGTGTTTTCAGCTTAAAGATACAAGTACCTTTTAACTGAATTTTCTTGGTAAAACGCAAGACCGGATCCTCCCTGATGCAACAGCATTGACTCCAGCAGAGCTGCACCGAATATGTGTTTGGCCCACAGTGTTTAATACTATTTTTTTATTATCCAGTTATCAGACTGAGAGTGCTGGTCTAATAACTTGTAGTGTGTTTTTATTTGATATCAGAATCCAGGTTGCTCCGGCGTTCCTACTGTAACACCACTGCAGTACGCGTCGGCATTTGTTTCTAGCGGCAGTTAGGCTCTGCAAGATCAAATAATTTCTGCTCCACTTTCTTTTTGCAGTGGAGAAACAAATGTGATGCCTCCTGCCCTCAGCACCTGACCGAGTGATGCTTATGTTTTCTGAAGGAGGCTGCAGACAATGGAATATGCTCAGAGGTTTAGTGCATGACTCTCTTGCAGACGGAATGACTACAGTAACGAGCTTCCTGCGCGTGTTAGAGATGCGGGAACAGGGTTAGAAGGATGTCTCTCAGCATTGATTGTCATGCACAGTAATCAGCCATTTACAATAATAGTTGTAATTTAGATTTTAATTTTTAATGTTTCGGAGAGTTTAAGAGCTGTGGCTGGGTTTGTATCTTTTCAGTTATCATTAGTGCAGTGACGGTAACGATGAGCTGTTTGCTGTTAATATCGGCAGTATGCCACCCCCAGGCATGGGACCCATTGAAACAGAAGCAGACTTTGGCAATCACCTCAAAGAAAGTAGCTTAGGCTGGCGCAGTTTGAGGTGCTTAAGAATGAAACTGGCGCAGTGGATTGTATCCCTGAAGAGCAGCACCCGCCTTCCCGGTGAAATAATTAGAGGCATCTTTCCAGCCCCTGTGATGCTTGGGGGTTCTGCAGACGTGCCATTGTGAGACTTATTTAACTCCGCCCTTGTCCGTGGCCAGACTGTACAGTCTGATTCAAAACTCATTGAAGCCAATGGGACTCTTTCCTTTCACATCAAGAAGTCCTGGCTCAGGACTTTAAAGTCACAGCTCAGCATTACACACATACAGAATGGGAACTCGTTGCTGCGAAAAGGGATCTGGGGGTCATAGTGGATGACAAGCTAAATATGAGTCAATGGTGTGACACTGTTGCAAATATATATATATCTATATATATAGGATAGATATATATATATCTCATTCTGGGGTGTATTAGCAGGAATGTTGTAAGCATGAGAAGTAATTCTTCTGCTCTACTCTGTGCTGATTAGGCCTCAGTTGGAGTTAGGGATGATAAATTTAGATTAATTAACTAATCAAATAGTCGATGAGATTTCCATTGACTATTTGATGGTCTATAAGGGCACCTCCGCCCTACTGGGCTCTTGCTACAGTTCAAAAGTGGAAGCCCCACAGGGAGCATGGGGCCAGCAGGGACTGGCCCCACGCTTTCTGCAGCGCTTCAGCCTTTGAAATGTACAAGAGCCCCGGTAGGGCTCTTGCTACAGTTCAAAGGCGGAGGCGCCATTATAGCCCTGGCGGGGCTCTTGTACATTTCAAAAGGAAGCCCCACAGGGAACGTGGAACTCCCCTCCTGGCCCCACACTCCCTACAGGACTTCTGCTTTTGAAATGTACATTTCAAAAGCAGAATCACAGCAGAGCGGTGCGAGCAGAGACTGCTTCAGGTCCTGCTTGTGCCGTTTCTACCGTACCTCTACTTCTCCTGCCCCCTGCAGAGATAGTGCTGGAGGGAACTGGCTTTTAAGCCAGCTCCCCCCAGCACTGGCACCTGCTCCCCCCCTTGCTGCCTCTCTCTGATAGAAGCAGTAAGGGGGGGGAGAGAGCAACTAGTCGACTAGTGTCTTACATCCCTGGTTGGAGTAGTGTGTCCAGATCTGGACGCTACATTTCAGGAAAAATGTGCACAAACTGGAAAAAGTCTAGAGAAGAACAACAAAAAATGAATAAAAGTCTAGAAAACATGACCTGTGAGGGAATTTTGAAAAAAAACTAGTTCAGAAAAGAGAAGACGGAGAGGGGACATGATACCAGCTTTCAAATATCTAAAAGGTTGTTACAAGGAGGAGGGCAAAAAAAAAAAATGTTCTTAACTTCTGATGACAGGACAAGAAGCAATGGGCTTAAATTGCAGCAAGGGAGGTCTAATTGGACATTAGGGAAAACTTCCTAACTGTCAGGGTGGTTAAGCATTGCCCAGGCAGGTTGTAGAATCTCCATCACTGGAGATTTTTAAGAGCAGGTTAGATGAACACCTGTCAGGGATGGTCTAGACCAGGGCTACTCAAAACGTGGCCCGTGGCCCGTGGCCCGTTTGTTTGCGGCCTGCGGGTGGGAGCCAAAACAAAAAAGTAGTCAATATAATGGTCTTTTGTTGATATGCATTTTAATAGTTACATTCCTGGACTGTCATTGCTCATTAAAAGTGCAGTCATATGGGTGGAAATCAGGTAAATATTGTATTTTATTAATATGAGCAGAATTGACTTAAATGGGGCCTGTGTGTTGTGTAGTCTTGCCTTAATCTTTGTATTCAGGCCCATCAGTCTATATGCAAAAAGAAGCTATTTGCATATAGATTTGCATGTATATGAACCACACCTAAGTTGAGGCCCTCGGCATGGGCTGTGAGTATCATTGTGGCCCCGGGGCTTCCAAAGTTGAGTAGCCCTGGTCTAGACAATACTTTGTCCTGCTGGGAGTGCCGGGGACTGGACTAGTTGACCTCTCAAGGTCCTTTCCAGTCCTCTGATTCTGTGATCTCTGATGTTTCACATGGGGCTGTCAGAGGAATGCCATGGAAGCGCCATGGTGGTGTACCTGAAAGAAGAATCAGCACCACTGAGTCTGTTTCGGCAGTGGATTAAAGCAGGATCTTTGAACCCTTGGGATCTAGGGAGCGACAATGAATGAGGGTCCAGATGTAGCCGGTGGGGACCTGGGACAGCCCATCTACTGATGGGCAGGACCCTCCCTACCCTCTCCCAGGTGATCTGGATGAAAGGGGTCAGGCAGTCACATGTGGCAAGAGAGTCTCTCCCCGTGAACAGGGAAAAGGCTGGGGGGAGGAAAGCCTGGAGGGCAATGATTTTTGTGGGGAAAGCTAAAGCTTTGGTAGATCTTAATCCACCTGCGGTGACAGCGTAACGAGTCTGTGGCTACTTGCTGCACACAGTGGCCACTGATAGAGTACTGTTCCAGAAGCACAAGCCCCAACCTGAGCTACAGGAGAATCTCCAGGCGCAGGACATGCAGTATGGAGCCCATGACACACAGCCAAGCATGGAGAAATGCTGACAATTTCTCTTGGGAAAGGCGCTGAATCTACATCCTGATGTATGGTTCGATGAATAGGACCCAGGGCAAGGAGTTGGGGCATCTGGCTTTTATCCCTAGCTCTGCCATTGGCTTGTGTGACCTTGAGATAATGGCAGGTCTGGTCAACACATGGAAATTGCATCTATTTTAACTACATTGGTCTCTAAATCACTTGAATGAAATCAGTGCAGCCTCCTTGCTAAGCTACATCAGTATTGGAAAAACTTAAAAACCAACGAATAGTCCTGCAGCACCTTAGAGACTAACAAAACATGTCAATGGGATCATGAGCTTTCGTGGGCACAGCCCACTTCTTCAGATGGATGGAGTTATTAAAGGTCCAGTTTCTAAATAAATAGTAGATGGAGGAGGGAGGGGGAAGAGAAGGGAAAAAAAGGGAAAAGAACAGTCAGTCAGAGTGCCCATGCTACATGAAGCTGATAGAGAAGGTACTAAGTGTTCTTAAGACCCATTGTTTGGTTTTTTATGTCATTAGGATGTGGAATGTAGCGAGACATCTACCCAATATCTTTGTTCATACCTCTGTTGAAGGAATCAAACTTGTAAATGAAGTTGAGCTCTGAGGCCTCCCTGTGGAATTGGCTTGTGCAATTGGCCTGAAACAATACGGTGACTTTGAGATCCATTAATGAGTGCCCGGGTAAGTTAAAATGTTCCCCAGCAGGTTTCTGTGTGTTGCCTTTTCGGATATCTGATGTGTGTCTATTAATTCTCTCTTGTAGAGACTGCCCAGTTTGGCCAATATACATAGCAGAGGGGCATTGCTGGCATTTGATGGCATAGATCCCATTAGAGAAGGCTCAGTTCCATGAGCCTCTGGTGCGCTGGCTTATGTGGCTAGGTCCCGTGATGATGATGCTTGTATAGATGTGTGGGCAGAGTTGGCAACCGAGTTGATTGCAGGGGTGTGTTCCTGGGTTGCTATGTGTGAGGTATGGTTACTGAAAAGAATTTGTTTGAGGTTGGGGGTTGTCTGTAGGTGGGGATTGGCCTGTCCCCCAGGGCCTGTGAGAGTGAGGGGTCATTTTCCAGGACAGCTTGTAGATTGTTGAGAAGGCATTGGAGGGGTTTAAGTTGGAGGCTGTAGGTGATGACAGTTGGTGTCCTGTTGTTTTCTTTTCTGGGCCTATCTTGAAATAGCTGATGTCTGGGTACTTGTCTGGCTCTGTCAATCTGTTTTTTCACTTCTCTGGGTGGGTATTTCAGTTTTAAGAATGCTTGATATAGATCCTGTGGGTGTTAGTCTCTGTCTGTGGGCCTGGAGCAAATCCAGTTGTATCTTAGGGCTTGGCTGTATACAATAGATTGAAAAATGTGTCTGGGATGGAAGCTAGAGGCATGTAGGTAGTGGTTGGTAGGTTTCTGGTATAGGGTGATGGAAATGTGTCCATCGTGTAACTGTACTGTAGTGTCAAGAGAGTGGATCTCTCATGTGGACTGTTCCAGGCTGAGGTTGATGGTGGAGTGGAAGTTGTTGAAATCCCTGTGAAATTCTTCAAGGGTCTCTTTCCCATGGGTCCATTTGATGAAGATGTTGTCAATGTAGCGTAAGTAGAGTGAGGTTGTTAGGGGGCGAGAGCAGAGGAAATGTTGTTCAAAGTCAGCCATAAAGATGTTGGCATATTGGGGGGCCATGCGGGTGCCCATGGCTGTGCCGCTGACTTGAAATTGTCTCTAAATTGGAAATAGTTGTGGGTGAGGACAAAGTTGCAGAGCTCTGTAACCAGGTGTGCAGTGACCAGGTGTGCAGTGGTGCAAAAAACTGAACAATGGGTACTTAAGAACACTTAGTACCTTCTCCATCAGCTTCATGTAGCATGGGCACTCTGACTATTTCCCCCCCTTTTTCCCCCTTCTTTTTCCTTCTCTTCCCCTCCCCCCCCATCTGCTATTTATTTGAAACTGGACCTTTAATAACTCCATTCATCTGAAGAAGTGGGCTGTGCCCACGAAAGCTCATGATCCCATCAACACGTTTTGTTAGTCCCCATGGGGCTGGAACACACAAAATCTACTAGACTGGGCCCCCCTAGGCTCTGTTGTGGGAGGGGAATACGGGGAAGGTCTTTCTCCTTCTTAACCAGGGGCCACGTCAGTGAGGGTTTGTTTTGGGGTTTTTTTGCTTCTCGCTTCTGTGTGGCCCTCCAACTGATTTTTCTGTGCGTCAGTGGCCCCTGACCCAGAAAAGCTTCCCCACTCCTGCTCTTAACCTCCTCCTGCCTGGGAGCCACTGCCAGGGGGCTGTGCTGGTCACTGTAAGCGTCGACCTCCTTGCCCCCTCCTGTGCCCCAATCACTTCCCCAACCCAGAGCCCCCTCCCAGTCTCCCTCCTCCTCCTTAGACCCCCTCCCTCACTCCAACCCCTGCCCCAGCGTATAGCCTGCACCCTGCACCCAAACTCCCTCCCAGAGCCTGACCCCATGCCCCTTTCACACTCAAACTCCCTCCCAGAGGTTGCACCCTCTCCCAGGCTCCACCCCACCCCCCCCCCCCCCCGCCCCAGCCCGGTTAAAGTGAGAGAGGATGGAGGAGAGCAAGCCACCGAGGGAGGAGTGACGGACTGAGCAGGGGTGTGGCCTCAGAGAAGGGGCGGGGCCAGGGTTGGGGGGGTCTGTATGATTAGACAGTCAGTAACCCTGCCAGGCAGGCCTGTGGAAGTGCTGGCTGGGCAGGAAGAGCGCCTCCAGCAGCGCAGGCACAGCCCCACCAAATGTCAGGTGGACTGTGTCCATGTGGACGCAACTTGTGCATGTTAGGGGGCTAAACAACTGTTCTCCTCTAAGGCCTGGAATTGCTGTCAGGAGGCCTGGTCACCAGGGCTACGTCTACACTGCACAGTTATTTTGTAATAAGCTATTCTGGAATATTCCGAAATAGCTTATTTTGAAATAGCACGTCCACACTGCAGGGAAGCCTCAAAATTAGTCCAAGGCAGGCTCCCCAAATGTAGATGTGCTATCTTGATGTAGAGCCCCAGGAGGAGTAACTTAGAATGGCCCTGGTAAGGGGCTATTTCGAAGTAGCAGAAGTGGGGCGTCTACACAGGCCTTATTTCGAAATAGCTATTTCGGAATAGGCGTTATTCTTCATAGAATGAGGTTCACAAAAGTCGGAATAAGCCGTCCATTATCTCAAAATAACTTCGAAATAATGGAATTGCTGTGTAGACACTCGCATAGTTATTTCAGAATAACAGCCATTATTCCAAAATAACTTTGCTGTGTAGATACACCCCAGAACTGCTAGATAAACAACCAGCTTCTCCCAAATCAGACACTCTGTTCTGCCCTCCATCACTGGTTTTGACAGCACTGGTGGAGAAACTGTAGTTAATTGTGTCCCTGAATCCTCAAATCTGTCTTTGCAGGATTTAGGAAGATTTCATTCCTTTTTTTCTGCCCCAACTTCTTATAATACACATGGGGAGGGGGGAGAAGAGGCAGGGGACAGAGAGTTCTGTAGCTCCCATGCATTTAAAAAAAATTCTCCAGGCATATTTGTGATTTTTATCCCATTGTACAGATTTCTTTATGGTTTGTGACTGACGAAATCAAAGGCTCTGAATATGCAGAGATGGCTGCCGAGGCTGCTAGAAATCTGTATAGAATATACAGGTCGCAGGAAGTCTTTTATGTTCAGCTCCTGCAAAGCAGAATCCGACTAGCCTTTGAAAGTGATGGTTCAATCTATGGCCAGAAATCTCAGTGTGAACCCCATGCGCACAGAGAAAGCAATCAGCTCTGACCTAAATTTATGTCAAATAAATTCATGGCTGAGCTGCTTTAAGAAAGAAGTCGTCACAGAGGGGCAAGAGCCGGGGTTGCTGTTTTAGTGTTTGATGGGGGTGGGGTCTCTAAGGGTATGTCTAGACTACATGCCTCTGACAACAGAGGCATGTAGATTAGGCTACCCGGCATAGGAAAATGAAGCGGCGATTTAAATAATCGCCGCTTCATTTAAATTAAAATGGCTGCCGCGCTGTGCCGATCAGCTGTTTGTCGGCTCAGCATGGTAGTCTGGACATTCCACTGTCGACATCAAAGGCATTTGTCGACCTCCCCGGTAAACCTCATCCCATGAGACATACCAGGGAGGTCGACGAATGCCTTTGATGTCGACCGTGGAACGTCCAGACTACCGCGCTGAGCTGACAAACAGCTGATCGGCACAGCGCAGCAGCCATTTTAATTTAAATGAAACGGCGATTATTTAAATCGCCACTTCATTTTCCTATGCTGGGTAGCCTAATCTACATGCCCCTGTCGCCAGAGGCATGTAGTCTAGACATACCCTAACAAGAGCACATCGTCACTGGAAGGAGCTTCAAGGTAGGGAAGAGAAAAAAATCTTCCTCCAGTTCATCTTCCTTCTGCTTCTTACACCTTTCTCAGCCCTGGATCAGCCCGAGAGCCGCACTGAAGCAGGGGGCATACTGGGGGCAGAGCGTGGGGTGGGCCACACCTGGCAGTTTGGGAAGGCAGTGCCTTCCCCTGCCTCTTATATCTGCCACCCATATGCCAATAACCTCTCTGGCCAGTGGGACAGGCATTATTCTGTCTCAGCCTTGGTGCGTTATTTCTTGGAGAGCGCATGGCTTGGAAGGATGAAACACGCAGTGTCTTCCATGCACCCCCTGCCTTGGGGAAGTATTGGTAGCAAAACTGTCTGACTTGCCTGCCTCTTGTGTTCTGAGCTTCCTACAGCCCAAAGCCATCCTTCTAATGAGGGGCTGGCCCTTCTGTCCTTTAGGATTGTTTACAGCTGCTTAGGTGCTGGGTTTGACACGATATTAGATCTGTTGGGAATAGCCAGGAAATGATTAGGTCACGAGGATAACCAAGTGAAGAACAGAGACATCAAGTAGCTGGCATGAGCGGCTGGTTTGCCAGAGGTGGAGCAATGGATTTGCACTCAGAAGCCTGGGGCAGGGATTTTTTTTGGAGGGGATGCTAAAATGATTTGATTGGATCATTTCAGTGAGCCCTTTGGAGACGGGGCAGAGACAGCCTCCCACATGCACAACAGCCTTAAAAGCACCTCCTGCTCCTTCCCTTCTCTTGATTCTTTCACTGAAAAAAGTCTGTGGGGCTTGGGAAAACTGCCAGAAAGAGAGCCATGAAGGTGTGCTGCGATGCAGGTTAGGCCACACAGGCACTCAGTGTGCAGCAGCAGTCAAAAAGCTAATAGAATGTTAGGAATCATTAAAAAAGGGATGGAGAATAAGACAGAGAATATCTTATTGCCTCTCTATAAATCCATGGTACTCCCCAGCTTGAATACTGAGGGCAGATGTGGTCACCTCCTCTCATAAAAGATATATCGGCATTGGAAAAGGTTCAGGAAAGGACAACAAGAAAGATTAGGGGTTGGAACAGCTATCATATGAGGAAAGATGAAAAAGACTGGGACTTTTCATCTTAGGAAAGAGGAGACTATGGAGGGACATGATAGAGGCCTATAAAATCATGACTTGTGTGGAAGAAGTGAATAAGGAAAAGTTGTTTACTTTTTCTCATAACACAAGAACTAGAGGGTCGCCGAATGAAATCACTAGGTAGTAGGTTTAAAACAAACAAAAGGAAGTACTTCTTCACACAACCTGCAGTCAGCTTGTAGAACTCCTTGGCAGAGGATGTTGTAAAGGCTAGGAATTTAACAAGGTTCAAAAAAGAACTCGATAAACTCACAGGAGGTTAGGTCCATCAATGGCTATTAGCCAGGGTGGGTAGGAATGGTGTCCTTAGCTTCTGTTTGTCAGAGGCTGGAAATGGATGACAGGAGAGGGATCACTTGATGATTCCCTGTTGTGTTCACTCCCTCTGGGGCACCTGGCATTGGCCACTGTCAGAAGACAGGACACTGGGCTAGATGGACCTTTGGTCTGACCTGTACCGCTGTTCTTATGGTCTTAGGAGTTTCTCCGGTGTTTCCTGACTGTGTGCCTCACCTCTGCTCACGTGTATAGGTGAAAAGATTTGGACTAGCAAAAAGGTATTGTCAGTCTCTACTAGGGATGTGAATGGTTAACTGGTTACCCAGGAAGCATCACCCTTACAGGGTAAAAGTTAACTGGTGCCTGGGAGCAGCTCTCCCCGCCCCCGGCCCACTGCCCTGCAGGCCAGAGCGGGAGCTAGGAGCCCCATATGGTGTGCAGAGTCAACAGACCCACGGGCTGGGCACTGCTCCAGCCAGGCTGGAGCGGTCCCCAGCCTGGAATCCCACTTACTCGCTTAACCAGTTCAACTGATAAAAAGGGATTTTACATCCCTAGTCTCCACAGCCTCTTTGCTGGGACTGCGAGCCTGGGTGTAAGCTGGTGCCAGTTAGTCTCAGTGAATTTCCTAGCAGTGTATAGGCTGCCCTGCAGCCACCAAATGGAAACAGCTTCTAGTGTGGGACCCACTTAGAGCCAGTGAAGAGGTGTGCGTTCACTCAGTCCTGGCCCTCTTACACAGTCATGGGGCTGGCAGTGCAGAAAGTGCCTTGTGTTCATAACTTTCTAGCACGCAGGTTTTCAACTGCGCAGTGCCCGACCAGCCCAGGTAGAGACAATAATGAGAGCAGTGGCCGAACAATAATGGAAGAGCCTGTTCCAAGGAGACAGCTTTTGGGATGGTTACTCTGCATTTTGGTTTTTGAGTTCTGGGGACAGATTTTCCCTTCATTCTGACACCTCTGGGAGTTGAGTTTGAGCTCGAGGAGGTAATACAATGAAGACCTAGCAATGATCTGAAAATTCTTAAAATAAGTTACCCATTCAGATCCCAGCTTGCTTACAGAATACATTGTCCATGCAGAAAAATAGTGGAGACTCATTTCCAACCTCTGCTTACCTGCTAAGAGCCGAATTCGGGAGAAAAGGCGGCTTTTCCTCTGCAACGGCTCACAGTTTACTCACAGTATTTGAATCCTCTCTCAGATAAATAGTATACTAGTGGTCCGTGCATGTATGATCTATTGGGTGGTTTGGGCGCCTGAGAAGTTACATATTTTCAAAAATGCCCAGCATTGGCCTAATTCTATTCCACTGAAGTTTGAGAATTTTACCATTGACTTCAGTGGTTGTAGTTAGATCAGTGCTTTGTGCTTTTGAAAAATCTCATATCGGTATATTTTCAGTGTGTGTGTCTGGAAATTAACTCCTTACATGGAGCTGTCTCTTTGTAAAATAACATGTGATAGACGTACACTCAGCCAAACCAGCACTTGCTGTGAATTTATCAGCTTATATGAGCTACAGGCGGTCGGACTGGGCCAGAACGTCAGATGAAACGCCTCGTTTTTTTGCCCCTCAGTCAAGTGCTGTCATAGAGGGGAGGGCATTGCAAGAGCTCCTGCTTGTGTCTCAAGGGTTTTAAGAGGATGATGGCTCTGTACACAGCCCAAAAGATTATTTTTATAATTGCGGTTGCTGTAGACTGCTGTCAAAGCCCATGTGAGGTCTGTAGTGTGTAGGAACTGGGCTGAAATGGGGGTTTAGATGAATACAGCAAGGAGATAGACTTGCTATGACATCTCACAAACAGTGTTGCTCCCCCCTGAATTATGTTCACATGGTAGATTTCTGGCACCTCCAATCCTGCAGTGGCTGCCCACAAGAGCTGTATAGCAAATATTGTTGAAAAAACCCCTCGGTAGAATCAGGCTGAGGCTGCGTTGTTAGATTACATGCATCTGGAACCTTGCTGCTCATGCAATGTTATGTAGGAAGTGAATTCCCAAAAGAAAAGGATAAAGTCAAGCAGGTAATAGAACTCCATGGGCAATGATCAGTGGGGACAATCATAGTGGTAGCCAGCCACCATGAAGACGAATTCCCAAGCAGTGCTTATCATTAGCTAACTTTCCCTTACGTCTTTACAATGGGTTTTAATAAATGGATCATCCATCTTTAATAAGAATTTAAGTCTATTAATAACACACATCATCACTGCGAACAGCTGCAGTGGGCAAAGCAAAGGGATTTTCATGGAGAGCATTAGAGTCAGTAAACATAGCCTTAAGTCTCATTTTAATCAAACATACGCTTCCCTTTTATATGCAGGGGGAAGGAGGGGACCTCAAAGACAGAACATTGCTGTAAGTTAATTGCTCTTGGCAGCAGGAAGCAAGTTCAAAGTTGCTCCGTTTGGATCAAGAAGATGGGGGGAGATCAGGAAAAGATTATGCAAATCTAATTGGCCCCTTGATGGTTGCAAATTTATGTGGTTTTTATACAATCTATTATATACTTTGGGAAAAGAGGGTTTGTTCCTCCATGCTATTGGCTGGTTTAATTCATTCCATCTGTACCGACCAGGGTCCAGAGCAGAAGTGGTGGGACAATAAGGTATGCAGGGCACACTCATCACTGTTTCTACTCTGGAGTAGGTTTGGAGTGGCCAGAGGTGATTACTGTGGGAGGGTTGTTTCGAGGCCTGTATTTAATACATTAGTCCATGTTGTGGGTGCTAATTAATGCCATTGACAGCTGGGATATCATGGATGGAAGGACCCTGGACTAAATCACTTTCCATCTCTTGGGGTCATTTCTCTGGGCAGATTGGTGAGGAAGCCCACACTGCATGTTTGACTTTAAAGGTGCCAGTGTGGCATGTTTCAGGCTAATGGACAAATTTCTATGCCTTCGTAACTTCATTGCCCTTGATGGAGTTATGCTTGCAGAGAAGTTGGCCCACTGTGCTTCGGAAACTTTATTGCCTGTGATGGAGCATTGTCAGTAGAGAATTTGGCCCTTAATTATTAAAGGATTTGGTGAGCAGTGTCGGCGACCCTAGTGGCCACTAAACCTGTGTGGGGTGGGGGCTCCCTCGGAGTAAGCCAATGGCAACCCACCCCAGCTTAGTTTAGCCCTGGCTTCAAGGGTTGGGCCACCTGTATCCTGGGAATGAGGCTTAGTGCCGTTGCCCAGAGGGGGTCCCGACCTACAGAGCCTATTGGGTCGCTGGGGAGATTCTGCTCTCCCTGACTGCGTGTCCCCTCCCCCCTTTCCACTGGGGAGGTTCCTGCCAGTGAACAGCCTTTCAGTTCCTGATCCGGAGTCCGACTGGGTCGGCTTGTCCGGGTCATGGGTCCCTTGTATGAAGAAGGGTTGATGGGGTAGGGGGGCCTGGGCCCGCCCTCTCCTCCGGGCCCTGGCCCAGAGTCCTCGGAATGGCGAGTTGTCCTTCGGGGGTCCCTTTCAGGAGCTGATGCCAACTCACTCCTGGACTCCCCTTAGTCACTCTTTCCCCTGGGCCGCGTCCTACCCTGTCACACCCTGTGTCTCCGCACACACCCCCGACCGATGCTCCTGCGCCTTACTGCTGTGCTGTCTTCACGGTTCTCCAGTCGCCATAGGATCTCAGCCACTGTGGTGCTCACTCCCCTGCTGTACCCCCTTGGGGTGCTGCCTAATGGGGGGGCAGCGGTTGGTGTCCTGGCTGTCAAACCACCGCGCATCACCCTGCTGTCCCCTCCCGGAGAGCTCTCTGGCGTGGGAATGGCCACTAGTGGTCCGCCTGCTGTTATGCTGGCCTTGGTCTCGGGCCCTTGGGGCCGGTCTCCCTTGCTTCCCGCCCTGGCGGCCCCTGTACCTGCTGCGCTTCTGCTGGCCTCGTCAGCGGCCAGTATTCCCCCCACCTCCTGGGCTCTTTCAACCGCTCGCTGCCATTCCTCCATGGTCTCTCTCTCTCTCCCCCTCCGGAAGCAACTGTTGCCTCCACTCCTGCCCCGGCTCCAGACACCTGGCCGGTGTCCTCGGTGTCAGCCAGCTCGCTCACCCCGTTCGGGCGCGTCGGTGTTTCTTTTGAATGGCCCGCTGGGCTGCTCGTGCATGCGCCACAGCTCCTCCGCACCATGGCTCGTTCGCAGAGGGGGCGGGGCGATGGCGCCCCATCACACGGAGCAAGGGAATAGAAAGTGAAGGGGGAAGGTTTTTATTGTTGGATTTTGTATGGACAGCGGTAATTTATCAACAATGGTCTTCAAACATTCAGAACTGTATTTGATGCGCTGCTTTTGTCAGTAATGGGTTATGAAGGAAAATCAATATCCTTTTACATGTACAACTTAGTACCTTTATGACAGGCGCATTTCCTTCACCATGGCACTTTAAATCCAGAGTATCTCTGCTGAGTCAATGGCATGCACAGAGCAGGCTGTCAGCTGTATTCACTTGAGATGACTCCTCATCCTCATCTCATGTCCAACAACATGACCGTTTCTCTTTGCTAGCTTGTGCCTGATAAAATCATTAGAAACATGTCCATTGGTTCAAGAGGTGAAAATGATCACAACCAGGTTTGGAATCCAGCATCTCTTGCTGAAGCGTAGCGTGGCTCTGCAGAGTTTATGGAAAAAAACAGAAAGAGCCACAGTTTATTCCGAGCTCTGAACCCAACACTGTATCATGCTTTCTGAATGTAGGATGTTCCCTTCTACCTGGTATATCTCAGATCTGATGTGTCCATAAGAGAGAGAGAGGGAGATGCCAGAGCCATTAGGTATTGTTCAGTTTTTTGGTTTTGCTTCCAATTTTCAGCCATGTTTTCAGACACCTTAACCGCACAAGCACACACACCTTTTTGTTGTACGTACTAAAGCAAATATTTTCCTGTACAAATTTTTAAAGTGCACTTTAGGAGGCCCCTTTTGAAAATGTGGGTTCTTATGTGGGAGATCAGTAACCTATTTGTGTAGAGTGCCATACCGAGCCTGTGAAATGTTGCTGAAGGAGGAACATGGGTTACATGGTCCATCAGGTGCTGTCTCACCTCTACAGAGAGATCTACACTAGAAGCATCAAAGAAAGGGGATCCCTTACACCAGACCTGGGCAAAATAGAGCCCGCAGGCCACATCTGGCCTGCCAAGCCACCACCAAGCCACCAGATCCAGCCTGCGGAGGCAGTGGGGAGCCCCAGGCAGGCTCCCCTGCTTGATCCACAGCCCCGCACGCCTCTCAGAAACACGGCTGTGGGGCGCTTTTTCTTTGAGCCTGGAAGGGAGGGGGGAAGATTCAGACACTGCTCCCTCCCACAGTACAATCCCATTGGCCAGTTTCTGGACAGACACTGGCCAATGGGAGCTACCTGTTTGAATGAGAGGCAGTCCCAAAGTACAACCCTCCTGCTCACTCACTCACTCAAGCACATGGCCAAGCAGGCAGACACATTTTAAGCTCTGCAAGCCTTTAGCTCTGCAGGCAGGCAGGCTGGTAAATCTCCTGGCACAAACCTTCCTCTGGCACCTCAGCCTCTCCCTTCCCCAACCCTCTGCCTCACACTCATGCCCCGCTATTCCACATGCACCCATACCCCCTTCCAGATCTGGCACCCAAATCTCCTGCCTGAGATCAGAATCCCCTCCTACCCTAGGTCACAACCCAAAACCCTGCATCCCAGTTCCCTGCCCTAGGTCACAACTACCTCCTTTGCCCAAACTCCATTCCAGACCCCATTCTCCCTCCTGCACCCCAGTCCCTTACTCCAAGCTCCCTTCTGCATCCAACCTCCATCTCAGACCCTGCACCTCCTCCATTACTAGCATGGAAGAGTGTGGCCCTCGACCACTTTCCAAAATCTTGGGAGTGGTCCCCCATCAAAAATTATCGCTCACCCCTGCCTTACACTGTATGTGCCTGGTAAATTAGGCAATAGTATTCTTTGTGGAAAGCTGGGAATTCTTTTCTGAGTCTTGTGGTGATCATTTTAGGCCTTGAAACTAGGAGTGTAAACGGTTAACTGGTTATCCATTTACCTGGTAAACATCACCCTTACTGGGTGATGCTTACCGGGTAAGCAGTTAACAGTGGCCCAGCTGGGCTGGAGCAGCTTCCCACCCGCGGCATGACATGGTGGGCTTGGCTGAGCTGGAGCAGCCCCTCCGCCACACCTCTAAGGTTCCCTCTACGCTGCGCAGCAGCACAGCCCCACAGCTGCTTAATGAGCCCCGCCCAGCCAGGAGTGCAGGGCTCCATGCATGGATCTGCCTGGCTGGGGGAGGGGCATTTCTCCCTCAGCTACAGCAGCGAGTCTCTCCTCAGCAGGGAGAAATGCCCCTCCCCCAGCCAGGCAGCTCCGTGCACGGAGTCCTGAGCCCCTGGCTGGGCAGGGCTCATTAAGTAGCGGCGGGGCCGTGCTGCCACGCAGCTTAGAGGGAACCTTGCCTGCAATTGAGTGTGGCAGGCACAGCACTGCCCGAGCAGCCCCCGCCAACAGCGCAGGGGTCTGCTTCAGCCCAGCCAGGCCTGCCATGCTGTGGGGTGGGCAGGGGGCTGCTCCAGCCCAGCCGCGAATCTGGTTACCTGATTAAATGTAACGTTCAGCTGGTTAACTTTTTAAATGAGATTTTACATCCCTACTTGAAACACAAAATGTTAATGCCCTTCTCTTGATGTGTTGAACCAGAAATATTGTATTAGTAACAAAATTATTCAGCTCCTTTTAAAAACCCAGCCACAGCATTTGCCTTCGACCTCCCTCAGCAATGAATATTTGTTGAATGTGATTTTAATCACAGTGCTTAGGTGTGAAGCCAGCTGATCACCTCAGTACCAGCAACTTGTATTTAATTTACTGAGTCCCTTGTCCTCATTATGATGTGTTGCTTAGACATAATTCTCCAATGTTTCAAAGGCACTAGGTCGTAGTCACCCCTGGTGTGATGTCACTGTAGTCATAATACCATAAGTCAGTGGAATGACACTAGAAATGAGTTTGGTTTATTGCATTTAAAACAAAATAAATATCTCTCTGGAATTTTGCTGCATGTTTGGTTTCAGAATGCTCAAGTAAAAGCCTGTTGTTCATTATCGATTTTGGTTCATGTTTGGGAATATTTATATCTGTTATAAAACATCCTTTGTGTTTTCCACAAGATTTTTTTTGACTCTCTATAAAAGTTGAGAAATTTAAAAAAAGAAAGTTTTAAACCTTTCCAAGAATCCTCCTGAATTTCAGAAAAACAAATAGCCCAAGCTCTGGACAATCATATTTCCACAGTGTATGTGTAAGTAAGTGGAACAGCATGAGCAAGATAACTCATTTTGACAGTTCAACCTGCGATCTTTCATATGTGCAATATTGTAAGGAGATATTTTGTAATATTTCACCCAGAAACTAAACCTAAAAATCAGTTAGGATAAAATGAATCTCGGTTAGAATAGAATCAATCTAAAATCTCAGAAACAATTTCTTCAGTATTTTCACTTATAGCTCCTGTGAATTTGAGAGAGGCACAGAAATTGATGGAAAGGGGTGTTTTTTCATATGTAACAGTGATTGAAGTCCATATATGTATTTTAACAGTTTTTTTCCTGCTTTATTCTTTCCTACATAGTGGAGGAGGAGTTTTGCAATGCACATTAAATGTCTATATTTTTTTCTTTTTTCCCCAACATTTGCATCAAGCCTGTTTTACATCTTACATTGCTGCACATCACTCAAGTGGCACACTTAGTATCTCATTATAGTGTAATGAAAAGTTCCATATTTATGAATAATTTTACACAGATAACTATGGCTTGTAATTTCCATTAATAGAATTTCACCAAGAAAAAAAAGGCAAACATGATTGCCTGTAGCACTAAGATGTCTTGCGGGACACTTTTTGTGTTTTGCTTTCATGAAAATGTAAAAGAAACATTTTGTTAATTTAAAAAAAAAAGCCATATCATGATGCATTTCTAAAGAATTTGGGATCACTTGTACCTGCCCTCCGGCTTCCCTATGAGTTTCACTGGCAAATATCGTTCAGTATTCCGTTGGCTGCATGAGCATTTAGTGTATTGAGTTGTCAGTGAGTACATATTTCTTGTCAATTTCAGGGAAGGTGACATCTGTCACTCTCTTCTAACAGAGTAGCAAGGAGAATTGGGAAGATGTGATATCAGTTGTGTTGACTGTCCATTAAGTAGATGCTTTTCTGCTTTTGCTGCTATTTACATGTACATTTTGCTTTCAAATTCTCTTGACACTAGTTTGACACATCACGAAAAGTGACATGGTACTGAAAATCTAGCAGTTTTTTTGGCATGATGATTTACAAGATTAATCGGAGTGGAGTTTACAGAGGCATGGGTGTGTGTGTATATATATATATATATATATAAAGGGCAACAAAAGAATGGGTACAATTCATGTGATGAAGTGGGTTTTACCCATGAAAGCTAATGGCCTAATAAATCTGTTAGTCTCTAAGGTGCCACTGGACTACTTGTTTTTGCAGCTACAGACTAACTCAGTGGTCCCTCTGAGACTTTTCAAACTGCTAAGAATGATCTCCAGGGAAGTCAGAGCTGTCATTCTGTTACACTTTAGTAAGAATTAAAAAGTAGCACAGAAGATGACCTCCAGCGGTTTCCAGGTGTTTCCATTTTGCACCTCCTCCACTATAATGAGTTTTCGAACTCTGTTTGAAATTTATTTCCCTATAAATAGGCTCATACGAAGAGCTAAACATTTGAATCCACTTGCTTTTCACAATTTCCCATTTAAAAAAATTAAATACTGCAAAGAATTAGCTTAAGTTATGTTCATCAGTTACTTATATTTTTTCCCACTGACATGCATTCGCCTCTGTGGGGGTGGGTGATAACTGCTTAATCCCTCAAAGAATTGAGGAACACCATACCAAATGAAACTGCAGAAGGGATCAAAATAGGTTACAACTCACTGGTGGACCAGGGCCAAAATCCCCAATCCAGCACAGCACTGAAACAAGTGTTTGACTTTAAGGGCAGGAGTGGTCCCACTGGAATCTCTTGAAACTTGAAAACTTCTTCCTGCCAATCCAAATAAAACACATGCATATAGAATCAGGTATGAATCTGACTAGCCAGGCAGTGTGTTAATGGTAATATTCCCAACTTGAATTTGCTTCTGCTCAGTTGCAAAATAAAACTAAAAGTTACTATAACTTAGACTGAATTTATTTATTGGACTAAATAATTCAGGAAGGTTTTTGGTGACGGCATGTACTTTCACTGAAATTCTATCACCTAGGAAGGCTGTATGTGACATTTCACACTCTTCTATATACATAATTTACACTGCCTCCTAAATATGTGATAGCACTCTTATGCCTGCATAGCCCTCAAATCAGCTACTTTCAGTATGTGTTTACATTTTTCTATTCTTTCTGGAGATCCTGCATATTTTTGCATAAATAATAATACTAAATTTAACTTCCAACTGAGATTTCTTTTGTCAGTGTTCTGTAGCATGCTTATGAAGGGAACTGCGTGCCATCTTCCATAATGGCACACCTTACAATTTGTATATAAACATTTCAGGCTATTCCTGCTGCTTTATTACAAGCTGGTGATCAGTTATAAATTAAATCAGACTGTGCTAATTGCTTAATACAAATACATGCCCCAAAATAACAGTTCACTGAGAATTTGTTTAAAAGGTTAGAAATGTATTTTGTGAAAAGCTTTGAGAGTTTAGCTCCTGGATCCCACTAATGATAGATTTCAGTAATGAGAAAGTGAGACTTTGGCATCATTTGAATATGTATCATGCCAGCAGATATACTGGAATTGAACTGAGATTGTACAAGGAACTTCTGGAGAGCTCTCAAGCTGTTAGCATATCTTACAGCAAGGGATCAAATAGCTCAACTTTCTTACTGTAACATACAGTATTAGTGTTTTTATGAATTGGCATGATTTCACGGTAATAGATTTTAAATGCTTTGTTCCTTTGATCTCTTTGGATCTTCGCTCTTTAGAGCTCTGCTTTCTGAGCTCCCATTTCTGCTGCCCTTTATTGATTCCACTGAGTGTGCTTGTGTAGCAAGGTACTGTTTAGCGTGAATAATGAGAGAATCAGGGCCTATATGTTTGAGCAAGAACCCTATTATTCCCTCCCAAATGACTGCTTTTGTTCAAGGAACTTTAGATAATATTTACTCCTCCGGACTGGGGGTGTGTGTATGTAAAATTTTCATTCTGCGTTTTTTTAGATGAAAAATTGGGTTTACAAGTAAATGAAAAATTTCCCAGAAAACACCTGCTTTCCTGAATACCCCATTGGATTTTTCATCAGAGAAGCACCAAAATATTGTGAGTGAGACTGTTCTGGGGTACAGGCATGGCTATTTGGTGTGTTGTTGCTAAGGATGGAATATGTTTTTGGTGCCGCTCTGAACGGCTGAGCAAAACAATAACAACCTCCCAGATTTGGCTCATCTGGAACTCCAGATGACTGCTGTGATTGCGTGCCCCTAAGGCCAGCCCTTTCTGGGTATGTCCTGCCCAATTAGAAGGAAAATTGCTAGAAATCTCATGCCTGAGCTTACTCATGGGAGTTTACCAGCCTCTTCTTCCTGTCCTGTTGCTAATGGGAGTGAAATCTTGATCACTACTGCAGTCAATGGAAACGAGTTTAGCCTCTGCCTTCAATAGGAATAGAACCAGGCACTAACTTTGGATAGTTAGAGGAAACATCCAAGCTTTGGTATGTTTACACAAACTTCAAAGTTTACCCATTGCTCCTAGGGTGATTCATTCCACTCCCTCGTCCCCCGATTTTCTCCTTTGATGGTTCTGGAGGAAACTTCTAATTTATCCCCGAACTTGAAAACATCGCATTGTCTGGAAAATGGGTAGAAAATGGAAATTCTTTGTCCATGCAAACATCCATTAAAAATACGCAGTAGCTGCACTGCTCGCTCAGGGCAGCGCCGGTTATGGCAAGGTATCTAAATAGCAAATGTCTTGTGATCCTGCAGAGAATTATTTGTATAAAGTATTTCCAATTGGGTTACAACATGCCTCTTCAATAGATTCATTCATGAATAACAAGCATTCCAATTGCCTGATGAGCTATGTGCATTCTGAATATGCAAAAATCTGATTTGACTGAAAATGTGGCTTTAATATTGGTGATGAACCTTTTCATTTGAACAATTGCAATGTAAATCAGTGTGGTACTAAACAAATGTCTGGGCGTCAGTTAGAGAACATGGCGTGTTACAGGCTTCACTATTTAAAAGTCTCATTTTTAGCATGTGGTTTCCTCTGACATACATGGAAATCAATGGAAGATTCTCACAGAGTTAGACTGGCTGGCTGGTGGAGATTTGCATCCTACTAACCTTGAAGGACCCCTGTTTTGGGTAATTGAATAATTAATCAAGGAATAACCTGACTTTTTTTATATTGCATCTTTCATATTAAGGGACCTCAAAGTCCTTTCCAAGTATATACTCACAATACCATTGAACTGGTGAAGGGGACACAACAAATTGGTACAAAGCTCCGGGGGCAAAGGGAAACCTGGGCCAGGACATGGGAGAAACACATGTTCATGTAAAGTGTTACGGGACATTCACTGCCGGGGTCCAGCACAGTTTATAAGGTCTTATTTGGTTGGAGAATCTGCAGCCTCGATACATTTACAATTATCTGCTCTGACTATAGTTATACATCTAGCTTGGCTCCTCCCCCTTTCTGTCAAATAGGCTCCCTGCTAAGAGATATTACAATATTCCTTTTAATATGGAAGCCCATTGCTTCTTTTCCTATCATCAGAAGCCAAGGAGAACAATTTTTCTCCCTTCTCCTTGTAACACCCTTTTAGATACTTGAAAACTGCTATCATGTCCTCTCTCAGTCTTCTTTTTTCTAAACTAAAAGAGCCCAATTCTTTCAGTCTTCCTTCATAGCTCATGTTTTCTAGACCTTTAATAGTTTTTGTTGCTCTTCTCTGGGCCTTCTCCAATTTCTCCACATCTTTCTTGAAATGTGGTGCCCAGAACTGGACACAATATTCCAGTTGAGGCCTAATCAGAGCAGAGTAGAGTGGAAGAACGACTTCTCGTGTCTTGCTCGCAACATTCCTGTTAATGCGTCCCAGAATCATATTTGCTTCTTTTTGCAACAGTGTCACACTCTTGACTCATGTTTAACTTGTGGTCCACTATGACCCCTAAATCCCTTTCTGCAATACTCCTTCCTAGACAATCACTTCCCATTCTGTGTATGTGGAACACATTGTTCCTTCCTAAGTGGAGTACTTTGCATTTGTCCTTATTAAACTTCATCCTGTTTACCTCAGACCCTTTCTCCAGTTTGTCCAGATCATTTTGAATTATGACCCTATCCTCCAAAACACTTGCAATCCCTCCCTGCTTGGTATCTGCAAACTTAATAAGCGTCTTCTCTGTGCCAATGTCAAAGTTGTTGATAAAGACATTGAACAGAACTAGCCCCAAAACAGACCCCAGCGGAACCCCATTTGTTATGCCCTTCCAGCATGACTCTGATCCATAGATAACCACTCTCTGGGAAGGGAAGGGCCAGAATCAAGTGAGTGACTTTGCGACCTGGTGCTTGGAAGTGTCTCAGGTTTGGCCTTGTGGCCGCTTGGGGGGTGTTGTGAGGCCGATCCTGAGCATCGCTGTGACATCTGTTCACTCGGTCACGGTGCCACTTGCTCAAGTTTGGCCACATCATTCCCCTCTGTTATGACAGAGGGCCATTGCACCCCAACCTGAGTAGACAGTGGGTATCCAGAGCTGGGAACAGCATTCAGGCCTCTGCTACAGTTGGAGAGTCCCACAGACTGATCCCTACAAGTCTAAGTCAGCTGGCATGGCCCAGCTATGGGTTTTTAATTGTATCTTAGTCGACATACCCTTTGAGTCCCAGACCAATGCACTGATCACTAGAGAACACTGCCTCTGTCTTACCGCTCTGGTTGTTAATTTTCTCTTTATTTTATCTACAGTTCCAGTTAATGCAATCTGTTTTAGCTCACTCCTCTACTTCCTGTCTAGTAATCTTTGGGGGCAGGGGGGGTGTCATGCTGCATTTCACCAGAGTATCTAGTGTTGGAGAAACTGGTCATTGCAAACAATATATATGGCGGATTAGGCTCTTTTGTCCATTTGCAAATGACCTGGGAACAGACTTTGATTTTATATGAATGTGCTTGTTCAGCAAATATAATAATAATGCTACTGTAAATTAACAGATTTCCTAATGTTTCTGCACTTGGCTTGTATACTTGGTTTTTTTTAACCTTCTGCCTTTATTTGTTTATATTTTCTTTTGCAGTAAGTTTGACTGTTGTGGTTAAACAATTGTTTAAATGAAGCCAGATTTCTTGCACCACAAATACTCCCAGTTGGTGGCTTTTTGTTTTTGTGTTCTGGTGTGTATCTTTGTTTACTGTAATGCATGCAAATTTTGGTTACTGCTAATCTCTTTTTGTAGGCTGTGGGTAATTGACTTTATAGGGCTAGATTCACAGCCCAGTGTAAGACTCCTTTTGATATCAGTGGGCTTCAGATTGGGCCCCTAATGTTATACCTTTCAAAGATCAACCAGTCTGTGTGTCAGTCTGTCTAATCCTGCTTTCTGGTCCCTGATGAGAAAGTCCTGTAGAATTTTATAGAAAACTTCCAGGAGGGGTTTTTTTGGCTTTAAAATGATATCCCTTCTATAGAGAGGTTAACATTCTCTGCAAATGTCAGCAGAGCTATGCTGCTTTACACCAGTTGTGGATCTGGCCCTGTCGATTTTTTGACTCTTGTAATTCCTGTCGTGTCCAATGAATTTGTAATTCCTGTCATGTCCAACAGAATTGTAGCAGGGATGTCAGTCCAGTGTTGGCAGTTACCTCAGTTTCCCTTCTTCCTCTGTTAATCAAGCTTCATCCTGGTAGTGTTTTCACAAGCACCCTTCCTTCTGGGAGTCTGGGTGATTAACACCAATGTCCCAGCCTGCTGGGTCACAGCCCTGGCCGCTAGGTTCTCTGCTAGGGCAACCTTTCTCCTCTTGCTTTCCTCCCAGTTTTCCTAGTGGACTTGTGCTCCTCGTGGGTTCTGCATTGGAGCGCTGGAGAGTCTACTCCACTCATTGGGATCCCCTTACTTGCTTTGACCGAGCCTGCAGGTTCCATTGAATCTATAGCCTTACAAGACCTAAGTCCTGCACCTGTCCCAAACAAAGCACAGGAAAGACTGAGCCTTTGAAACGGATGCTAGGCTGTGCGTACCACCTGGGACCAGTGCCATCTGACAAGGACCGGGGCCTGTTCAGTGACCTAGGACTCTTCTGTAAGGGGTATCGCCCCTGGGCTATAGCTACTGCCTGGAAGGCAGTGAGGAAGTCACATTGCAGAGTGTCTAGGTAATCAGCATGTTGTGCAGGTGTCCAGGGCAGCAGGCATTGATGTAATTTCATCTTTGACTTAATTGTAACAGCATAACACAAGCGAGGCCTCTTTATCGGGTTGAAAACATTTCAGATTAACGGGTTAACATGTCGTCGGGGCCATTGTTCAGAAAGCCACCTGCAGTTTGTCACTGACAGAAGCCTAGAATAATAGAGTGAAGCACTTTTTCTCCCTCCCAGGGAGCCTAGAAGGAAAGACAGAATGACTTCATCTGTCTTCCCACTATCGCTCGCGATGTGTACTATGCAAGATGCATCGGAGGACTTAGCACAGCTTTACTACACTGTGCTTTTGGGAGTCAGCTCTTCCAAGCTACAGAGCTTGAGCTGGTTCAGGAATGGATGTCTGATCCTGTTTTACCTGGCTGATATAGTAGTAATAGTTCCTGTCTGAGATGAGGAAGCCAAATATTATTGTGATAAGCACCATAGGGATTATCATAAATAAAGAAGTGAGACATAGGTTTGGTTGATGTGATGCCACTAAAGGACACATGGCACATCTGACTAGCAAGGAAGTCAAGATGTGAAGCTATGGTACTGAAGACCACATAGGTACATTGACTGACAAAGGAAATGCTTCAGGGTCCTCCATCTCTGCTTCTGTGACTACAGACAGTGATTCATTTATTGACTCTGTCGCATGCTAAGCTGTGATAAATGAGAAGCCTGGGAAATATTCGGTGGAGATGGAAGACTCTGTGAAATCAGTGTGTCCACTGAAAGCCAAGATGGAAGCGTCTGTGGTAGACAAACATGCCCATGTGTTAACCAGCATGTAGGTCATGCCTGAAACTTGTAAAAATCTGGAAATGGCAACCCCAAATTGTATAGCCAACTGAGGACTCATGGCAGGATCAAGCACCATCTAGATCATCCCTGGCACTTAAACATTTAAGAATTTTACGGAAACATGTTTGTGGAACTCCTTACCAGAAGAGGTTGTGAAGACCAAGACTTTAACAGGGTTCAAAAAATAATTAGGTAAATTCACATAGGTTAGGTCCAGCAATGGCTATTAACCAGGATGGATAGGAATGGCGTCTCTATCCTCTGTCAGAGGCTGGGAATGGGTGACAGGAGAGGGATTTCTGGAAAATTCCGTGTTCCGTTTACTCCATCTGGGAGCATCTGGTATTGGCCACTGTCAGAGGACAGGACACTGGGCTAGATGGACCTTTGGTCTGAGCCAGTATGGCTGTTCTTATTTTCTTATGTTCCCTGCTTGAGGAATAACTGAAATTATGTGAATGCGTGTAACTGATTGCAGGGAATAATAATCCAGATGTTTAATCCTCATGGAACCTTTTGTCAAGGAAGGTTTCCGAGGAGAAATCTGTCATTTAAATTCATCCTTCCTGTTACAGTTACCAAAGGGCCATGTTCTGTTTCCATCCATTCACTGTTCACACTGTCACAGAAATCAGACCCACAATTGCCTACTATTCTGATTTCCCCATTTACCCATGGAGGATCCTGCATAAGTGCAGTGGATACCTTATTCCAGCTTCATCAGAGGGACCTAAGCATTGCGGTGTATCCCGTGTAGCCACATTTTATAAAAGGTATCAACTTAGTTCAGCCCAAGTAACATTCAATCATTTATGCTACATGTAACAAGGACATTTTCCTAGAGCTGAGGAATGCCACAGATGCTGACGCTGTTGTGGAAAAAGATGACAATAATGATGTGCGTAATGGATGGATTTCAAGGCGGGTCCTACCAGATTGATAAATGGGATTAAACTTTACCATTGCCCTGGGATAAAGTTTAAATTGGTGCTCCCAAGCTCTACCCACTTAGGAGCAGATTGAAAAAAGATCTTTGGTGAAGCGTTCAGCAAGCAGGCAAAGCTCTAAGCCTACCTCCTGGCACGTTGTAAAATATGTAACGGCGTGAAAGCAAAACAGAAAAATAAAACGCTGTATGGAAAATCATCCGTCCCCCCTTTTCTTACTTTCCTGATCACGGGACACTCCACCCATCCTTTGGCCTATTTGGTGTCTGGGGAAACATGTCTTTGCCTAACATGCTGTCATGGAGGGACATGCCTTGGTGATGTTTTACGTGTGGTGGTTGTGGAGATACAGTGTAATGCTTTCCAAAGAGGCTCATGCCAAGCAGGCACTCTTTTCTCCAAGTAAGATGTTGTTTTGTAGAATCATATACAATATCTTTATGCAGATTTTTTTTCTCCTGAAGCAACAGTGGAATCTGGCATAATAGCAACTACTTTTTGGCACACACATGTGTGTATAAACTCATGAGGGCCGATCCTGGACCACTGAAGTTGATGAAAAAATTGCTAATGGCTTCGATGGGAGCAGAATTGAGACCCTAGTGAGCTAGATAAATATTATGATGTGGCGTCCCCTTAACTTGGCCCCTTTGCTTGTAACCCTTCTCTCTCTTCCCCTTCCCCATTATCTTCGGTTTGCCTGCTTGCCTTTTTAGCTACTGATCTCTCTGGGGCAGGGACATTGTGGTTGTTCCCAGAAATCAATTGTGCCAATAACCCTGCTGCGGCTTCCGGGACAAGGATATCCGCTAGGGATGTACACAGTCGTTTAAAAAGGTAACCATGTAACGGCTAAAAATCTTAGTGGTTGCACGCACCGCGGCTCTGCAGTATAATGTTTAGCTTGGTTTTATACTGCAGAGCCCATGGTGAAGCCTCCCTGGGAATGGGGCCACCGGCTTTGTTGCCGCAGCAAAGCCCCCTCCCCAGGAGTGTGGCTGGCAGAGGCTGCTGGCTCCACTCTTGTGGGGAGGCGTCAATGCGGGCTCTGCAGCCATTTCCCTGGGAGCAGGCCGGCAGCCACTGTTGGCCCTGCTCCTGGGGAACCACAGTGTGTAACCTGTGGCTGGTGGGCTGGGCTGGGCCCGCCACAGACCGGGGCTGCCCCTGCTTGAGGTGGGCCTTGCAGGGCGGGACCAGCCCCCTGCCCAGGGTGGGTGAGGAGCTGCTCCAGGCTCTACTGATTAGCCGGAGCCAGGTAAAGCTTGCCAGTTAACTGGTGAACCTTTTATATCCCTAATATCAGCACCATACAAGTGGTGGATTCTGTTGGGCCCTTCCTCAAGATCTTAGAGTCTGGTACAGGGCACCAAAGCCTTATGATCCCACAAAGGTTTCCCTCCCTGCGTGCCATCTTTCCCCTCTCTATTTCTCCCTGTATCTTTTGTGAGTCAGTCACTTTTATGTGGGGCCCCCGCTGCCCCTGCCATTCATGTTCATTAAATTTAGCGTTAGCCTTTCTTTAAAAAAAAAAACAAAACAAACAGCTGGGGTCAGACCTGATAGTAAAGCTTTGATGCTTGCTGCTGTCGCACACCATTCAAAGTTCAGTCCCCATGACTCCCTTGACTCACTCAGGGCTCTTTGTTTATTCATGTACTATTTAGCTAGCAATTTGAGTAGAAGATGCATATGGGCAGCATTCATAATTGATCACTGAGGGTAAGCACACCGTGGTCTATAGAAAGGGAGAGGGGACAAAATCAACATAGGATAGGCTTTTTGTTAAAGAAAGACTAGGACTGACCATAGAATCACAGATCACTAGGACTGGAAGGGACCTCGAGAGGCCAACAAGTCCAGTTGCCTTCCCTCACGGCAGGACCAAGCACCATCTAGATCATCTCTGACCAATGTTTATCTAACCTGCTCTTAAATATCTCCAGTGATGGAGATTCCACAACCTCTCTAGGCAACTTATTCCTGTTCTTGGCCACCCTGACAGTTAGGAAGTTTTTCCTAATGTTCTACCTCTCTTGCTGGAATTTAAACTGGAGGTGAGGGGCTGCTCTGCACCATGAGCAGTTAGACACTGTAAACCTATAATTTAATCGATTAACATATTACACAGGATTTTACATCCCTGTTACTTAGCATGTGTGAAGGCCTAATCCAGTGTCAGCTGAAATAAGTGGAAAACCTTCCATTGACTCCTTTAGGTCTTGGGTCAGGTGCTCCCGACCTGTAGACCTGAATGCACTTGAAGACCCATCTTTTCCCAGGAAGCTACATTTTGCTTTTGCCCTTTGGTGATAGCTCAAGTAGAGTTTATTTAAAAGGGTGCTAATAACCTATCGTGATCAGAGACGTTTGAATGGAACCATATTCTGTCAGAGTACGTCATTTTGTCAAAATCAAAATGCTTCATGAAAGCATGTTGATTTCACGGGAATTTCATTTTGGAAGAAGACCACACGAAAAACGTTCTGGCAGTGTCAGCATCTAGAAGGCAGTGTTCCAATTCCTTGTTTGGCAACAACTTTTCATTTTGAAATGTTGTGTTATTCTAGAATACAACATTTTAAAAAGTTGAAATGGAAATTTAACAATTTTGTCAAAGTGGAACATTTTAATCGACCAAACTCAATGCTTGTGTAAATCCACGTGAGTGTAAGAAGTAGTCAGATGTTAGACTTGATGTGGAACAAAGCCAAATTTCAGAATCTTAGAACTACAAATTGGAACTTCTGTCCTCATCACAGCTCTGCGGCTTGTGCTCTGTGGTACTCTCCACTGACGCTTACAAGGCCTTGGAGAAGAGGCAAGAGAGGGAACTTATGAAAGAGGCTGGAAACTGCATTCCCCAACAAAAGGCAAACTGAGTTTGTGACAGGAGTGGGATCAATGGAACACTTTTGAACCAAAGTAACGTGGCAGGGGAGGTCTTGTTTGAGCCCATCCTTCCTTTTGGCCTCTATCTGTGCTAATCTGTAATTGCCTAAGGGTATGTCTACACTAGCCCCCGAGTTCGAACTAGGGCGGCTAATGTAGGCATTCGAACTTGTAAATGAAGCCCGGGATTTAAATATCCCGGGCTTCATTTGCATGTTCCCGGGCAGGCGCCATTTTTAAATCCCCTTAGTTCGAACTGACTGCCCGCGGCTACACGCGGCAGTCAGAAATTAATCTGAACTAAGTCCTTAGTTCAGATTAACTGTTACACCTCATTGCAGGAGGAGTAACAGTTAATCCGAACTAAGGACTTAGTTCGGATTAACTTCTGACTGCCGCGTGTAGCTGCGGGCAGTCAGTTCGAACTAAGGGGATTTAAAAATGGCGCCCGCCTGGGAACATGCAAATGAAGCCCGGGATATTTAAATCCCGGGCTTCATTTGCAAGTTCGAATGCCTACATTAGCCGCCCTAGTTCAAACTAGGTGGCTAGTGTAGACATACCCTTGGAGTCTCCTTATTGGAGAAGAGCCTGAATGAAGACCTCAAGCTGAATGCGGCAGGGCATGGGAGGGGATTTGAGATTCAAACCTGCATCCCACTTCCATCTTTGTAGTGGAGTCCATCTGTGAACACGCCATCCTCTGGGGGCTCCAAATCCAGATTTCGAAGCTCAGGCCCATCTTGGCTCCTTAAATATCTGTGCAGGGCAAAGCCCAGTGCCACCAAACAAACACAAAATTACCCTGTCCTCCTTTCTACATGGTATTTTTTACATGGGCGTGTAAGCGTCTGAGGTCTGCCCAGGGCTCTTGGAGATTCGGAATGCAGGACTGGAGGCAAAAGAATATTAAGCTGCACAGCAGCAGTTTAGCTTGTTTGAATTATTCATACCCTCCATATGGGGTGCCAGAAACACTAGTGATTGGGAGGAATATAAGCACAAACAAAACTTGTAAGTCCTTTTCCACCCTGACCACCCTCTTCAAAAGCATGATGTGTACGCGGGGGGAGAGATGAAAGAGTTCTCCCCCCAAATAGGGATATAAATACCTCTTTAAATGGTTAACTGGTTAAACAATGTAATTTTAATAGTTTAACCGCTTAACCGGGGTCTGGAGAGCCCCCAGTAGGCGGGGGACTCATCTAGCTTGGCTCTCTGCGGGCGGCTGTGCTTATGGGCCCGGCCAAGGAAGCCCGGCCAAGCTGGAGCATTGGGCGGGGGCTGCTTCAGCCCAGCTGGTCCGCCAGTTAACTGGTTACCTGGTAAGCATCAGCGGGTAAGGGTGGTGCCTATGAGGTAACCAGTTAACGGGTTAACTCTTTGCATCCCTACCTGCAAAGGATGATTTTTTAAAAGTGATTTGCTCTCCCCAAAGCACTTGAGAGGAGCTAGGCAGGAAAGGGTGTGTGGCGGGGTGGCCCCAGCTCAATATGATTTAGTAGTGATGTTCATGCTGTTCATTTACGGGGAGCCCACTGGCCTGCTTTCGTAGCAGGAGGCAGGTTGGGCAACCTCACCAGCGTCTTTGCATGTGCATAATTCAACATCCCATCTTCCTCACTGTTGGACGAAGAGCGAACGAGAGGAAAAATGCACCACGCGTGATGGAGCGTGTCACTGAGCGATGTGGCGATAGGGGTGGTTGTAAGAACCACCATGAAACAGAGCCACGTCTTAGCAGAGGCATTTGTCAAGACTTCACCTGACCCTGCTCCTAGCTGGCCCATGTGGGCAGACTCCTGTGACTCATGGAGCCTTTGCAGCTTCCATTTGGTTCCAGATGGGTGTAAAAACCTGGCCAGGAAGTTGAGCTGGCAGGATTGTGGCCTTTGATTGTCGATGCCTTGTATTGTACACGCCTGTGCATGGGGGCCGGGTCTTCCTTAGTATGTGTACAATGCCAGATTTACACTTTGCACACCTATAAGCACAGCATCTTCCGTGCCTCTCCCCCCGGCCTCCAGCTGACCTTTGTGTTTTACAATGTTTTAGAGGAGTAAGGCGCCCCTGGAAAGCTGGCACCCAGGCTGCTGTGCCTAATTGGAGACTGGACCCTGCCTTGGTCGATATACTACTAGCAAGATGTGCAGTCTCTCCCCTGGGTGGGGCTCAGACTGTTGTCACTCCGAGAGTGCTAGGATACTCACCTCTTCTTTTGGGGCCACTTAGGGTTTGTTCACAGACCCAAAGTCTAATTTCCAGGAGCGGCTGCTAGTATTGAGGGTCACGTCTCTCTTTTGGCCTCTAGTTATTATCGGGCAACATCACAGATAAGAAGTTAGCAGGTCTGTAGCCAGTATACGATCCACAGTGGCCCTCATTGTAGACTTGGGTGGGCAGAACACTCCTCCATAATGGGACATCAACGGGCTTCCAGGCAGTAGGTAATGAACTTTGTGCATCTGTGGGTGTGGTACCCTGCCTCTTCTGGGTGTTCTGGATCCATTCCTGCCTCCTTGGATCAGTCTAGGAATAATACTCAATATGAGAAATTGAGTTACAGCCCATTTTAAAGAGGGGCATTTATTTAATAAGGTAACTACCAACACAAAGAAGCAGGTTCCACACAGCTGTAGCTGTAGCTTTGGCTCCTTGGTTCACCTTCCTGGGAACTCTGTACAGCTGGTTGGAAGTTATTTTCTGAACGTTTTTCATCAGATAATGCAATTAGTCAAAACAAAGTTCTGTGGGAAAGGGTCAAGTTTGACAAAAGCTCTGCAGGAACACTTTTCAGGGCTAGGATGGAAATGTTTGGCCATATTGAGACAAAGCACTATCCAGACTCTTCTGCCTGATTTAGAACAGGGACTTAAACCTGCGTCTCCCACCTCCCAGCTGAATGCCCTGAGCACTGGAGAGATCCAACGAATTTCTCCTCCTCTTGCCAGCTGGTTATTTAATTATTTATACAAAGTGGAACAGCTCCACTAGGAGAGATTTAGAAAGAATGACTAGATAGACTGGTAGGCAGTTACCTGGGAGACCTGAATCAGGCAGAGCAGGACTTTGCACCTGGGTTTCTCACATCCTGGCTGAGTTCCCGAATCACTCAGGTGGGATGGTCTTTTCTCAGGAGGCATTTTGAAAGGTTTTGTCCCAGTGTAGAAGCAAATGAAATGGCAAAACCTCCATCCGGTTAACAGAATGGAATTCTTGTTTTGTGCTCAGCCTGATCATTGCGTTCTGGCCTCCCAGTGGAACTGGCACGCAGTCAATGCCTCCCATGCTCCCTGCAGGAATTCAGAGCACCTTTTGCAAAGCTCTCAACCACCTCTCTCACCATGCAGACCTTTTGCTTGGTAGCTTGGCATGCTATGGATCCACCCATTCAACTGCCTTCTCGTGCCACCAAAGCCATAGGAAACTTGACACAAGCATTGTGGAGCGCTTTGATTCATAACACCTCGGGTCCCATTGGGTGTGTCTGGCAAGCCGTTCCAGCTAACCTTACAATGATGAAAGGACCCCTGGATCCTGGGTACATCAAAGGGCTTCCAGGCAGTAGGTAATTAACTTTGTGCGTCTGTGGGTGTGGTACCCTGCCTCTTCTGGGTGTTCTGGATCCATTCCTGCCTCCTTGGATCAGTCTAGGAATAATACTCAGTATGAGCGATGGAAACTGCAGCTTCCTTTCACCAAACAGATGCCTCCCACTTTGTGTTTTAAATATCTTGTATCATTTCACATTGGTGGTGGGGCCCAGGATTTTTTCTCCTGAGTCCCAAGTGAACCCCTCTGTCATCATGACATAGTCTGTGTGCACTCCAGCCAGCATTACCACTGAAAAATATTGATGTAATAAAACAAAAATCTGCATTTTATTGCTGGAAGCTTCCACGGTACAACAATCCATCAGACAAATGAGGCTTTATATAAAGTGTCTTCAACGCAAGTAATCAGATACTGATTAACTGCCTTCCCTCCCTCCCTGGAAGCCAAAAGCAAACATGCCTTGGAAGACTAATCTTTCACTTCTGGCCCCCAAAGCTGTGCTGTTTTTATTACCTTTGCTTACTTATCATGTTGAGCACTCCTGCACGCCCAGGATGCTCTCCACAGAGGGATTGCTGGAGGTTTATGGGAAATTGTCAAGAGAATCTCAACAAAATAGACCTTGGACTTGTTAACATGGTGCTTTTCCCTGGACTGGGGTGTATGTATATTTTAGTCTGCATTAGTGGGCCATGCACTAACTGGCCTGTGCGGTCCCAGCTGGCAGGCACTAAAAGTTCCCTTGTGCTTATCAGCAGAGTCCAGTTTAGCCCTCGCTGGTGTGGACTAACTCAGCGTGCAGACAAGCTCTGTCCATTTGGATACGTTTCCTTTCCGTACTAGGAGGAAACTTTGGGCTGGACCCATCAGCTGTGCAGAGCTGAGTGTAGCAGAGGGGGACTGTAAAGGAGCTGTCTGCGGCTCCTCTGTCTGGGAGTCTGATTTGAATAGACGTCAGATACAATTAGTTCAGGGCGGCTCTAAACTGGACCGACTTGCTGTAACCACCAGCGGCTGCTTCATCAGCCGGGAATGGAAAGGTGGCAGTGCGCTGGCTACACCCCGTGTTCCAGAGACCGTGTTGTCAGAACCAGCATTGCTGGCTCTCTTGCATCCAGCTGGCTGGGTCTACTGGCTTTGTTGAACCCCTTGGCCTGGTGGACTGGAGGAAAGGGGCTGTGTTGAGGGGGAGAATCTGTCTCTTGAAGTTCCTTAGGTTGCACTCATCCACTGGCCTTTTCCATCAGCGAACCAGACCTCAGAGTTCACCATGGCTGTGCAGCAGAGACCCCAGGGCCTGGGTGCAGAATTGGGGTCCAGGATCACAGAAGTAGCAGAGACATATCCTACATCGAGCAAGTCTATCGTAATGTGTTTGTGCAGTTTACTGTAGCACATCCTGCAAGTGGGGTGGCCCCATGCTCAGCACATCTGCATTGTGTGGTCTCAACCCCCGATTTCTGCAGCAGAGCTGTGCAGGATGGGGTTTCGCTATGAAATGTGGGCATCAGTTTCAGGCTCCTTCCATGGCAGCATTTTACTGAATGGAATATGAAAAGAAAGAAGGCAATTTGCAGAGTGTTCCCCCTAGTACAACAGCATGGGGCACGTAAGTGTGAATGCCCCGAATGAGTAGTAGCACCACACGCAAAGTGGTCTCCGGGTGCAGTTTCAGAGACTGCTTTGAAAATTTGCCTCCTAATCTGAACCACTGAGTTCCACTGCAGGGAAATAGCATTGGGAGAACGGACGTTTTCTGGCTTGCACTTTTCCTGTCTCAATGATCTGCTGCTGCCTTGCTCTGTGCACCTAGAGAGCCTGCGTTTAGTTTAAGAGAGCTCTTTGTGTGCGAAGCCCCCTTCTTTATCAAATGCATTGCAGAGCTATCCATCCACAGGGAATGCAGCTCTAGCTATGTTATTTTTAACTTGGGTGTCACTGCACATGTTTGGAATGTCTGCAAAAGAGGGTGAATGGGTTTTCACTGCAAACAACAAGGGCTGACAATGGAATACAATCATGTGCATTCTCATTGAAATAATTTAACACATTCACTCAGTGGCACATAGTGTATAGCGAAGGACGAAGATGCTTTCATATCTTTAGGACAGTATATTGTGAAATGGGATAAGAAAGCAATTGATTCCCTAATGGAATATGATTGATTCTTTGGGAGCTAGGACTTGCTTTTTAGAAAGCGCTGCATGCTAATAACTTCAGATGAAAATGAAAATCAATCTCTTTATAATAGAATGCAAAGATCAAAGTTAACATTTGGCCCAGGCATGGTAAAACAACAGTGCCGGCCTCATATAGGATGTCCAGTCACCAGGAAGTCCATTAGGCACTCACAACTGTGTTAATTCACACCAGGGACTCCAGGTTTATAATTTTTAAGGAAAAGTTCAAATTATTGAACTTCTAAGACCTGTTAGTGGCTCAGTTTTTCAGATTTCTAGATAATATCGTATCCAGATTAACTACGTTTTACTGCCCTTCTAGTAACCTTAACAAAAATTATACAGTAAAATGACCAGTATCTTCAGGCAGCTGTCTTTGCTGGAAGTGTTGGACATTTTCTGTGGGTTAGTCAACTAGCCTATGGCTTTGTAAGGTCTTCTTGTGACAGTTGGATGGGCAGCCACTTAATACATGGGCATGTAAAGGAGAGATTGCCACATCCTAATCAGGTTGAGCAGTGTATTCTTTTGAAGCCTTGCTGTTGAACCATAATACCCCCTCATTCTTATTTTGGAGAGCAGATGGTGCAGATTTTGGTCTTGCGGATCTGGAACATGTTAGGGGTGGTGAGTATCCAAGCACAGCTGATGGTTGGATCCTTTGTATTAAAGGATCCATGGAAAGCTTTTGGAGTTGAGTAAGATTTTTGTTGTGTTTCTTATACTGCCTGGAGTTCAGCATGTCCATTCATTTGCAAGTGGTTTCAAGGCCTGGAGGACTGTGGTCTAGCTTTTTCTCCCATTTGCTGCTTTGGCTCAGAAACTAGGAAAAGAAAAGCAAACTTCCCTGGCTATAAAAATGCAAGGAAAGTGGAGTTTGGTGGTTTGAGGCTTTCAGATTTCAGGGTGAAAGATTTTTCAAAACACATTTTGACATAAGTGAAATCTGTGTGTTCTTGGAGAACATGATATTGAGAAGCATCTTGTATTTCCAGAGCTATTTTGCATCCACAGTTGTCTGGGCATATCACATTACTTTCAGACAACTAGCTACCAGATCAGAGATGTCTACATAGAATCATAGAATACTAGGATTGGAAGAGACCTCAGAAGGTCATTGAGTCCAACACCCTGCTAAAAGCAGGACCAATTCCAGCTAAATCATCCCGGCCAGGGCTTTGTCAAACTGGGACTTAAAAACCCCTAGGGTTGGAGATTCAATCATCTCTCTAGGTAACCCATTCCAGTGCTTCATCACCCTCCTAGGGAAATAGTTTTTCCTAATATCCAACTTAGACCTCCCTCTCTGCAACTTGAGACCATTGCTCCTCGTTCTGTCGTCTGTAACCACTGAGAACAGCCTCTCTCCATCCTCTTTGGAACCTCCCTTCATGTAGCTGAAGGCTGTTGTCAAATCCCCCCCTCACTCTTCTCTTCTGTAAAGTGAATAAGCTCAAATCCCTCAGCCTCTCCTCGTAAGTCATGTGCTCCAGCCCCCTAATCATTTTTGTTGCCCTCCGCTGGACTTTCTCCAATGTGTCCACAGCCTTTCTGTAATGGGGGCCCCAGAATTGGACACAATACTCCAGATGTGGCCCTCACCACTACATACTAACCGGTCCCAGTGGGAGTGGGAGCAGGATTGTGGAGACAATTTCCCTTTTTTCAGGCATAAAATTATGTCTACAAAACTCCAAGACTGGTTTGAGGGGAAGCCTTACTGGCTAAAATATAGTATCTGTAAAACTGGCACCAAAACCAACCAATGAAAATCCTTCTGCTTTCTATGCATTTAGACAAGGGATCACCAGAAGCCAAGAGTCAGTCTATCATATCCACTTAGTCCTTGGGCTCTGCTGGAAAATGGTGTCTACATTACTCTAATACACCAAACTTCTTGATTTAATAAGCGCTACATTATATTACTGTTAAATCAAACAAATGAACTGATTGTGTATGTGCATTAGTACAGATCTACCCAAAATAAAGGCTGCTAATGGCACTAGTAGAAAGATAGCTTAGATGAGATTAATTTACCTCTGAGCATTGTAGATGAGTTGTTTTATACAGTACAATGCATCAAGGGTTTTTTGATACTTGTAGCATGTACTTTCCTTAATTAGAATTAATTGAAATAGTACTTCTCACTACCTGGTTTATTATTAAAATAGTAAGTGCCTTATTTTTGGAAGCACGTGGGCATGGGGCATGCTGTTGAATTATAACAACTCTAGATAGAGTGGAGCACTGACTGTTACTAGATTAATGGGGACAATACGATTATAGGCTCCAGCGGATATAGCAGCATTTTTAGAAGGAGGGATGCAGGGAATGGCATATTATAATTCCACTCTTTACCAGTTTAGGAAGTTATTGACTAGCTACCTTAGCCCGGGATAATATGGTCCAGATAATATGAAAATTGACTACCACATTTTCTATCCAAGATAAATCCATTGCTCAAATCACCTAGGTACGTCTACACTGCATGCTTATTTCGAAATAAGCTATTCTGGAATAGTAACTGAATATCAGACAGGGAGAATGGCAAAATAGTAAGAGTCAATGATTCAGCTGGTATAAACTGGTGTAACTCTGTGGGAGTCAGTGACCCTGGATTTATCGGATGGGGTAATAATCAGGTCAATAGATCTAGGGTGATTTACACCACTGAGGAACTGGTCCTATGCAGTGCTTTTTTTGTGATGATACTGCCCGGTATGCAGTACCAGCACCTCCAATCAGAGCTTACCTGGAAAGAATGGAGCGTACCAGCACCTCTGTATGCAAATGTCCAATGTGTCTTTTTTTTTTTCTCAACAACTTTTCCCCTGGAGTACCGGCACTTTACCTCTCTCTTGCCAGACAGCATTCTATAGCCACCAGCCAGAGATCTGGAAAGCTCTGCATCAAATACTAGACAGACCATTCGCCCTTTTCATAAAGGTCACCAAACCACCATGGATGGTGATAAATTCTTAGTGCTGCTGACATGGGCTGGCTGGTTTTAGATCAGTGACCTAGGTTTGAAAGTTCATGATCCCATAAGCAACCTCCCAGCCAGCCAGTCTTCCAGGTCAGTGCCATGTTGCCAGACAAGTTCAGTGTCTGTAACACAGAACCTCTGTTGACATTTAAGCTTCGTCGGCAGGCTCATTTCATTGGAAGGCCCCAGGAACGTTAACACTTCTCAGCACGTGGCAGATGTTAGCTCAATGAAAAATAATTGGGTGGCTTGTTCTTACCAGACAGTGGGGGCTGTAATTGGCAAAGGCAGATTTTTTCTCCCGGTTAGTCACTGAGGGTACGTCTATACTAGCCCCCTAGATCGATCTAGGGAGGCTAATGAAGGCGACCAAAATTGCAAATCAAGCCCAGGATTTAAATATCCCGCGCTTGATTTGCATGTTCCCGGCCGGTCGCCATTTTAGAAATTGACTAGCCCAAAGTAACTGCCCGCGTCTACACGTGGCAGTGAAACGGGATTCCGATTTAAAGCCCTAACTCGAATTAGCTGGTATTCCTCCTCCAATGAGGTTTACCAGCTAATTCGATTTAGGGGCTTTAAATCGGAATCCCGTTTCACTGCCACGTGTAGATGCGAGCAGTTACTTTGGGCTAGTCAATTTCTAAAAATGGTGACCGGCCGGGAACATGCAAATCAAGCGCGGGATATTTAAATCCCGGGTTTGATTTGCAATTTCGGTCGCCTTCATTAGCCTCCCTAGATCGATCTAGGGGGCTAGTGTAGACGTACCCTCAGAGAAGCTCTGTGATGGAGAAAACCTCCTTGTCCTAAGAATCCCTGTGGCAGCACTGGGATTGCTGTCTCTGTCCAGTTCACTTTCCCGGTAGGTCCGTGAAGCACAGCACATTCCTGCACTTTGTAACAGCGCTCCAAAATGAAGAAGTTTATCACCCAGCTATGGCGAGTATAGAAGAAAGAATAGAGGGAATTATTGGCATGAGTATTAGGCCTAACCTTATATCCCTTACCATTTGGTAAAGGACCAACTGGGGAAGGCAAGCCCCAGCCCTAGCCCTAGCCCTGCCCCTTCCACCCAAGGCCCACCCCTAGAGCCAAGCCCCACCCACCTGTAGCCTGATCCTTCCTGGGCTCCTGCTGCACCGCAGCCCCAGCTCTCCCTGGTGACCGGGGAAGCTGGGCTGCCGTGCCATGTCCTCAGCCTTCCTAGTGGCTGGGGCATGTTGGCACTACAGGGAAGAGAAGCACAGACTCCCTGGAGAGGGCCTTACTGGAACAACACAGGGAAGGGGAGAGAAAAGACCCAAGGATTTCGAGCCCTGGCACCAGTGGTTTCCCCCCTGGCCCTGCTAGCAGTAATGTGACTGGAGCATGGTTGTGGGGCCAGAGAGAGCTTTGCTAGTGAAAAGAGAGACAGAACAGCATCCACTCTGCACTCTCCTGGCAACTCCACCCCCTGGGCCCTGATGACAAGAGGAGAAAGTTGTTTTTTTTCACTCCCCAGTGCAGATATTACTCAGGGGAGGTACAGGCAGGAGCGTACCTCACTTCAGGCCCAGATTTACCTCCAGCCCACACAAATCTGCTGGCACCTCATGGCTTATTTCAGGGCCTTCAGTGGAAAGGCGGAATCTTGAGGCTGGGGTTATGGGAAAGTGGATGGCAAGGCAGTCCCTCTGCTAATGTATCTGCAGTGTCACTGGAGAATGGGTGGGGGGCGGAGGGGAGTCTTTCTTACATATTCCAAAGGCCAGGGTGTCACATTTCAGTTTAGATGGGCTGGGAACTGTGTCTAGAACTAAGGCTGTGTCTACACTGGGAAGGTTTGGTGCTGAAAGTGCTGTTGACATGCAAAAGTCGCCAAAAGTGAAAACCGGTCAAACCATTTTTTCTGCCTCCCTTTGTTGACATTTCATGGCCACAACACTTGCACCCTGCCGACAGACAGAGCAAAGCAATGGGGGCAAGCTTCCCACCGTACAGTGTTCTGGGAAGGCAGAGCTGATCCCTGTGCTTCTTGGGATTCCCTTGTAGCTCTGTGAACTCTTCGTGCTGAGGAATGTCAAAGCATCACAGCCGTCTCTCCAGCCCTCTCCCTGCAGCAGCAGCCTGCCTGCTGCTGTCTTTTTAGTCCAGGGAAGAACAGAAGCATTCCAATGATTTGTCCTTTGTTTCCCAAAGGAAGCAACTCACTCAACTGTCAGACACTTCTAGGAGCTTTGGAAGGGGGAGGGGGCTGCATGCCTGCCGGGCAGCAGAGATCACAAAACACTGAGCAGAGCCAGCAGGGCAGGCTTTGTGGGATACTGATGGAAGCCAGTTCTCTCAACAAAACAAACAGCAGAATCCACTCTGGCTCTTTGTTGACAATCAAGGGAGGGGAAAAGACAAAAGTCTCTGTTTTTTGATATTGTGTAGGTCATAGAACAATAATTTGCCTTTTTCCTTTCTCCCAAAATTACTTTTTACTATAAAAAATAGTGGGGAACACACACAGACCCTGGAATGGAATCTGCATTTAGGAAAGCTATGTAGATCAGAGTCTCTGATCTGGCCAGTCATGTTGCTGCCGTGTCTGTCGTACGTACTACAGAGCTCTCAACTGTGTGTAGAAATCTGCCTTTCTTAGATTCTTGTGGCCCCCATTTCTGTAATATCTGGGTACCTCACAGTCTTTGCTGGACTTATCCTCACAGCTCCTCTTTTGACACATAAGGAATGGAGGCACGAAAAGACTAAGGGTACGTCTACCCTTGCTCCCTAGTTCAAACTAGGGATGCAAATGTCGCCAACTGAAATTGCTAATGAAGTGGGGATGTAAATATCCCACGCTTCATTAGCATAATGTCGCCCACGCGCTATTCCGCTCGCCAGCTGATTCGAACCAGGAAGTGCGCTCTGGGACGTGTTAGTTTGAATCAGACCCCTCAGTTTGAACTAACGTTACTCTTCATTTTTTGAGGAGTTTGAATCAGACCCCCTCGGTTCGAACTAACGCTACTCCTCATTTTTAAGGAGTAACGTTAGTTCGAACCAAGGGGTCTGATTCGAACTAACGCGTCCCGGAGCGCACTTCCTGGTTCGAATCAGCTGGCAAGCGGAATAGTGCGTGGGCGAGATTATGCTAATGAAGCGTGGGATATTTAAATCCCCGCTTCATTAGCAATTTCAGTCGGCTACATTTGCATCCCTAGTTCGAAGTAGGTCAACCCAGGGGTCCACGGCAAAGCAGGTAACTGACCCTCGTTCTCCCAGGCTAGCACCTTACACACTAGGAAGTCATTCTGCCTGCAGCTAATGTAGGAAGAAATATTCCTACATGATCATAAGGAGCTCACTGGGGCACATTTTTCAAATACACATTTCAGGTGCCAAACTTGACACAGCAACCTGGGCCAAATTCTGCTCATGGTTCTGCCAGCGTAAGGCTGGAGTAATTTTGCTGACTTTGGATTTACACTGAGAACAGAATTTCACTATTTCCATTTCCTCCAGGGTTGCTTCCAGCTTTCCACTCCTGTGGGTGGGGGGAGGGTGTCCACAGCATAAGCTTCCTCTGGGATGCCAACCTATTTCTGGGCAGAGCTCTTTGGGACTGTCTTTCTGGTCTGTGTTTTGTACAGTGCCGAGCACATTGAGGTCTTGGGACATGATAGGGCTTCCTATGACAAAGAATAAATAATAACTCATGGCTTGAGTGGACCAGAGCTCACTCTGGCCTTTGGAAAGGGCCTGAAATATAAAGAGTGAAGAGTCAGCTTCCATAAAGAGGAGGATGTCCGAAGAGAATGAAATTGTATTGCAGACAGGAGATGCTGGGTAGCTCGCTAGATAGTAGCTCCACTGGACTCAGAAGTCAAACCTCATTGACTTCGGTGGGGACAGGTTTTCACTCCAGAACTACAGAAACATGGACCTTCCCTAAAAAGAATCTGAGACACTGGTAGCAGAGGCATGCTCTCTGGGGCCAGCTTTCAAGGTCAGTATCCCATGTGAATGTACACACGGCGAAAGACCTAGTCACTTGCATCTTGTACCCCACCAATGGTGGGTTGTGTCTGTTTTCATTGCTCAGAAGCCCAGCAATGTATGTTCTCTAGGATAAATCACTTGCAACAGGCTGCCAGCGTCCCAGCACACAAGGGGTTGACCTCACATGCCCTCTTTTTGGACAGGCATTCAGAAGAAAGGCTGGTGGGGAGCAGGCTCAGAACACCTGGGGAAGTGCAGAAGGGGGCAGGTTCTACTCCGCTCTGATTGGAGGTTTCTGTAAAGCTGCCGGTGGGGGACGTTTTTGTTGGCTGATCCTGCTGTGGGTTACCTAGTTCTGATTTGGGTTTCTGCCAGTTCTCCACTGGACGGACCCTTTTTCCCTGTTGCCGTGTGACTGCGCCTCCCCGCCCAGCCTCACACCATCTTCCAAAAGCAAAAAGAAGATGGTTACTCCGAGTCTCTGGCTCTGCTCAGCATCTGCTTTCTTTGGAGTGTCGTGAGCAAAGAGGAGTAACAGACAGGCTAAGCCATTTAGCAGGCTCCCGGTGAAGAGTCATCAAAGTTCCTGATTCAGTCCAAAGGCCTGCAAGCAACACAGGCAAACACTGTGTGTGGTCTGTTAGGGTAGAAACAGCTTGCGCGCTTCTCGCAGCGTCTCAGTGGGAGTTCCCATCGTTTTCTTCCGTCAAGGCACGACTGCCAGCCATGCTGCGTGAGGACCGGAGCAGCCCAGCAGGGGCCCTGCAGATAACTGCAACAGCCTTGCTCCCATTATTCGTTTCCTTAGGCGACGTGCCCTTTCCTTCACACTGGAGATCAGAGCATCTTCACTCTTCAGAAGGAAAAGGAAGGAAAAACACTGATCAGGAGGGAAGAACTTTGGTTTAAAAACAAGGAGCATTAAGAGAATAGGCACATTTTCCTACTTGGGTGCCTCATATTCAGGTAGCTCAGTACAGCTCAGCAGTGCTGAGTAGCTACACGTCCCATTGAAATCCACGGGAACTGCAGGTTTTCAGCATCCCTGAAAAGTCCCCTTTTATTTTGGTACTAGGCATGAATGTAGGTCGGGGGTTCAGAAGCACGCAAGTAACTTCAGAGCACAAATTCAGCTGTCAGTGGGGCTGGCGCTGCTAACTCACATGGATGCTTTTGAAAAACTCGCCCTTCAGGGCTAACTTCATGCACCCCTGGCTTGAAAAGTTTGACCTTTGTTTGTACATGGAGGAGTTTGAGACATAGTGTATGTGGTCTTTCATATTGACTGCCTAGGTCAAATCCAGCTCAGGCTGGTGGTAACCAAAAGCTGTTTTTTGGAGTTTTACATAAAATAAATCCCAGAGAGAGTTCTTGATGGCCAAAAAAAAAAAAAAAAATCTCCAAACCACAAAAGCCACCATCGTCAGAGGCATGACTTTTGAAAGCGTGGGGTTGGCAGTACTGATAGTTCCAGTTAACATGCTTGCAAAGTGTTTTGCCATCTAAGGATGGAAAAATGCTATGTGACTCCTAAATACTAGGGATTTAGAACCACATTTGCCTCCATTGCATGAGAACTACTATGTTGCTTTCATGATTGTACCCACTATGCTAGTACAAAGATCCATATAGCCCAGTGTCCTGTCTTCCAACAGTGGCCAATGCCAGGTGCCCCAGAGGGAATGAACAGAATAGGTAATCATCAAGTGATCCCTCTCCTGTTACCCATTCACAGTCTCTAACAAACAGAGGCTAGGAACACCATTTCTCCCCATCCTAGCTAATAAACATTCCTGGATCTATCCTCCATGAATTTAACAGTGTTCAAAAAAGAACTAGATAAAGTCCTGGTCTTCACAATATCCTCTGGCAAGGAGTTCCACAGGTTGATTGTGTGTTGCGTGAAGAAAAACTTCCTTTTTGTTTTAAACCTCCTACCTATTAATCTAATTTGGTGATGCCCTATTTCTTGTGTTATGGGAACAAGTAAATAACTTTTCCTTATTCACTTTTTCCACACCAGTCATGATTTTATCTCTATCCTATCCCTCCTTAGTCTCCTCTTTTCTAATCTGAAAAGTCCCAGTTTTGTTAATTTCTCTTCATATGGCTCCCTAATTACTTTTGTTGTCCTTTTCTGAAATTTTTCCAATGCCAAGATCTCTTTTTTGAGATGAGGTGACCACATCTGTACGCAGTATTCAAGATGTGGGCGTAGCATGGATTTGTACAAAGGCAGTAAGATATTCTCTGTCTTATTCTCCAGCCCTTATTCTCTATCCCTTTCGTACTTAAAATAATTTACCCCACAATGACATTTTAACCTCCCCGGTCTTCACGATCTTAGCAGTTGAGCAGTAAAGATTGATAAGGTATTTGATCATGTATTTTGCAAGGAAATTTTAGAATGCAGCTTTGTGAGGGCTGGTTGCTCCTTGCGTATCCAGGAGCTGGTGTGTTATAGATGTAATTTTGAGCTCAGTGTGATTTGAGAATTATTATATTTTCAATTCATAAGGTAGTTCCAAAGGCTGGGTGATAAATCAAGCTGAACATTGTCGAAAAAGGAGTTATTATTTGGTGAGGTTTTGCATTAGCTAGAAACAGCATGGTGTGATCATGTTAATAAGTGTCAGAGCTGGTAGTTTATTGAAATATTCTAATTGTGCCCTGAAGGCCAGGTATAGTGCAGTAAAATATTATCAATATGAATTTCCTATCACCTCGTACTCACTTCTTGTTTTGTCTAATTTATGTGCGAAATTAAGACCATGGAATTTCAGATTTCATTCACATACTAAACCAATTTCAAATGCTCACACACAAAGTGGCTGGAGGAGTGGAAAGAAAAGAAAGGCCCTTGCCAATAGTATGGAGGCTTATGCACATGGTAATGTGGAAAACCAGGCCACAGCTGAATTGTGTTCCAACTAATTACTGGATAATTGAAGAAAAAATGTTTCATTTGCTGCCAAAAAATAGTTTGTTGTTGTTGAAAAGTCTATCCACCCATCCATCCTTCTTCTTTGGCCCAGGATCCATCTCCTCTGCCTATTGTGTGTGCCTGTCTAATGCACATTTGATTGTATATGCCCTAGGATTGCTTAGAACAACCATCTATCTCCCTTTTGCTCCCGTGAATTAAGCAGGGATAGCAAACAAGAGAATGACTGACTGGCCGTAGCCTGCTAGGATTTCAGAATCCCTGCTCTGGCCTTATTCCAGCCCTGTCCTGAATAGCAAAATGAGATGTGGGCAGAGAAAGGCTTAGCCTTTAATAATCTGTGGCTTTTGAGTGTCAGCTATTATGGAGAAAAGAATCCTAAGGACTTTACAGTGAGACTGTTTTGATAGCTGTCATCTTCCCTTTTGTCTGCTCCTCCTTTCCAATCTATCGTCCTCTCTTCTCTCCTCTTACTTTTTTGTCCCTTCACTTCTCTTCTTCTCCTCCTCCTTCTTCTGGAGGTTCCCAGGATCAGAGGAGCAGTCCAAAGCTCAAGAAAAAGTATAAGAGACATCCCCCTAGAAGAGAGCAACTTTGGTTTGAGAGTTCTCCAGTGTAGTGCACACACATGCAATTCTTTCTTTCTTTCATTCTTAGAAAAGAGGAGGCTAAGGGAGGATATGACAGAGGATATGATAAAGGTCTATAAAATCATGATTGGTGTGGAAAAAGTGAATAAGGAAAAGTTATTTACTTATTCCCACAATGTAAGAACCAGGGGTCACCAAATGAAATTAATACATAGCAGGTTTAAAACAAACAAAAGGAAGTTTTTCTTCATAAAGCTCAAAGTCAACCTCTGGAACTCCTTGCCAGAGGATGTGGTGAAGACTAGGACTTTAACAGGGTTCAAAAAAGAGCTAGATAGATTCATAGTGATTAGGTTAATCAATGGCTATTAGCCAGGATGGGTCGGAATGATGTCCCTAGCCTGTGTGTCTGGAAATGGATGACAAGAGAGGGATCATGTGAGGATTACCTGGTGTGTTCTCTCCCTCTGGGGCACCTGGCATTGGCCACTGTCAGCAGACAGGATACTGGGCTAGATGGACCGGTCTGACCCAGTATGGCTGTTCTTATGCTCTTATCCTTCTACAAAAAAAACTTCAAAACCAGATCACAAAGAGAAACAGCAGAACTGCAATTCATTTGTAAATGTAACACAATCAAATTAGAAGTGGATAAATATTGAGATTGGACACTTTCCTATCAGCTGCTGTGAGTGAGCCACATCCACCCTGACCAAACCAGCCTTGTTAATACTGGTTCTACACTTGATAAGTAACTCCCTTCTTTTATTATACTAGTACTTACATGTATGTCCCTGCCGTTGTAATTTCCATTCCAGTTCATCTGATGAAGTGGGTTTTGCCCACGAAAACTGATTCACTAATAAATCTGTTCATCTCTAAGGTGCCACTGTGCTCCTCGTTCGTTTTGCTCTGATTGAGACACACAAATTAGGAATCTTTGCAAGAATTGCTTGCATGTGACATTCCATTCACAGATACGGCCTTGCATGCTTAGGGATGAACTTGCACTAATACCTATTAATAAGTTTATTATACTTGTTTCCTGCTCCAGCTGCTGCTGGGAGTTTCACTGCTGACCGAGAGCTGCTTGAGGTAAACCCCTCCTGTCCCAGCCCTGCCCCCGCAAGCCAGAGCTCCCTTCTGCACCCAAAATCTCTCACCCGCAGCACTTCAGAGGCTGAGCGCTTTCGACGCTTAATGCCTTAAATCCTGGGACATCTCATTCTCCGAGCCCTGCTCCTTTCAAACAGCATGAGCCTCCTCCGACATGTAAAAGGAAGTGTGACTGCACGGGTCATTCGCAGGCTGTCTCCATCACCTGGCTGCTGTATTCTAGGTGCTGTATTCCCTGAGAGCAGAGCTTGAAAAGAGCGCAGTGAACTGGTTCGTTCCCCTGGCTTTCAAGTGCATCCCTGTAAACAGTCCAAGAGATCGGCTGGCGTCCCACCTCCCGGTCAGAGACGATTCTTGCTCTAACCTCTACAGAAAAATGCGTTGGCAATGAAATATCAGGGTTGCAGAGAGAGAGAGAGAGAGAGAGAGAGTGTGTGCGTGTGTGCGCTGCACACTGTGAAAACACAAGTTTGATGCTTTCCAAACACTCGGGAATGGTACAGCCCTTTCTCCCAGGAGCTCACAAGCTGAGGACAAATAGAAGTTTAAGGGGACAGTGTGGAGGTAGTAGGCAACTGACAGTCCTCTCAACTCAATGCAGTAGCAGAAGTGGGTCTGTAAGAGGGACCTAAATGGGGCCAGGGTAGGTGGATCGTGGATGATCTCCTAGAGGTTGTACCATACACAGCAGGCCCTGTAAAGGAAGGCACATGGGGCGGGGAGGGAGCTGGCAAATGAGCACATTCTTTAATATAATGGGACATTGCATAATTGGAAAAGGATCTGTGATTGACCATTGGAAGCAGGGAGAGAGGAGAGGGAGAAGGAGAGAGAGAGACCCAAATGTAAGGGCAAAACAGCTCCATATTTTAGCTCCATGCGGTAGAATCTCTGTTCTCAAACATTCCTCTTCTCTCTGGGAGAAATTCAGTTCTTAAAACCTCCATAAGGCTTCACAGAGGCAGGAGATGCTAATTTTAGAAACCCGTGGCAGCATGTCTCCGATTCTCCTCCCCCCCTCCACAGTGCGCTGAAAAATCTGTATCAAAACAAACACTGCAGCAAACAAGCAGCATAAAGAGCAACGCTGGGGATGCTCAGGTCACCAGCCTCATGACAGCGGCATCTTCAGGGAAGTTAGAACGGCTTAAGGCAAAACCCAGGGAGTTCTGCATGTCCCCCCGCCCCTTTTCTGGGTCCAAAGTTCACAGGAACGCATGAAACACAGGAGCAATAACTGAGCTGACAACCTTCAAAGGTGCAGTCACTAGGACTAGTCATCCCCTCCTGGTGACCTGCTTAATTATGCAGTAGAACCAGAGGGAGCTCCAAGATTAATATTTTATTTCGGCGGTGCAAAGGCACTTCACTGACAGGTGCAAGATGAGAGGTTCCTGCCCCAAAGAGTCCATGATCGGGGCTGATCTAGCTGTAGAGTTGTTATTCAGCAGGGACTAGCTGCATCATTTACAGAGCTCCTGGTTTCTGCCTTACCCAGTAATCCCAATTCAAGCAGGTGCTGTTAGCAGGGATTGTTTGTTAGTATGCATGCATTCCTGTACTGTGCAGAGACCAAATCAGTTGGAGGGAGCCTTAGCCAGCTCCTTCCTCGTCTGGTCTCTCCCAATTCCTGACCTGACTCTACCGAATGGTAGAGTCAGAACACTAGAACTGGAAGGGACCTGAAGAGGTCATCAAGTCCAATCCCCTACCCTCACGGCAGGACCAAGCACTGTCTAGATCATCCCCGATAGATGCCCCTGATACATGGTAAGAATGATGGGATGAAGCAGAGACTACATATTCTCTGTCCGTCTACAAAACAGTGGAACAGAAAGGTTGAGTGCATTTGGGACCTGATGAATAGTAAATAGTCACCCAGGGCAGTTTTCCTGCTCTCATATTCTATTCCTCCGCACCTTAGGCGCTGAAGGGCAGCCCCTGGGCTTGGCACCAACGTTGTGCTAACACTGAGGGTGGGAGCTGCAAGTTCTCAGGGTCACGTGTCACTCCAACACCACTCCACTGAAGTCCGTGGGGTTACTAGTCCAGCAGCAAAGATTCCCCCTGTGCTGGTCCAGTTTTGTTAGTTAGAGCCAGGAGCAGGTGGAGCCAAAACGTCTCCCTGCTCCCCTGCTCGAGGACCCAGGAGGTGAGGGCCTGTGTCAGGCCCCTCAGCCCAGGTACTAGCAGGCGTACAGGGTGTGGCCTCCTCCTCCAGATGGTTGTGTAATCCAAGCCGTGTTCCGGCTCCGACGTCTGCCTGGGGTGTTCCAGCTTTGGCTTCTGCTGGCCTCTGCCCGTGCAGAGAAACATTCCAAGTCTCTTTGGAGAGCCCTGGGCTCTGCTAGGAACCTAAATGAAGTGGGTGGTTACAGTGCGCGACTCAGCCCTTGGCAGCTCACATTGCCTCGAAAGCTCTCTGTGCGGAGACTGGCTCCCCTGGCAGCCCTTGTGCTTCGTCTCCGAAAAAGAAGCCCGAGACCGAAGAGGAATGGGGAGCATCAGCTGTCTCTCCCGGGCGAGGCGGGTGCTCCGACAGAGGGCCAGCTGTATGGTAAGGAGTGTGTTCTGATCTGGTGGGAGAACAGCCCTTGTCCGAGTGTTTCCATTGTGCTGGTGCTCTGCAGTGGTAGTGCACCTTGGACCAGGTCAGGCTGAAGCTTAATCCCCTAGGACAGAGGACATCTAAGTGACCCCCCTCCAAAGATGATGGAGTCTCAATGTTCTGTGCATCACGCTCTGCTTCTTAATGTGGCCCAAGCCGCGGCGCCTTGAGCCATACAAGAAACTTGCAACATAGACTAATCGCAGGCGCCAGCGCTGCTGCTGCATCAGCGTGTGAGCTGCAGGATGGAAACAGGTTAGGGAACAGGAAAGATTAAAGGAAATGTTTCTGGCCGTGTGGGCCCTCCCTGGCGCCGTGAGAGAAACCAGGAGGCTAGTAGTTTATTATTATTGGAGGTAACAGAAGCTGAAGTGCTAAAGCAGAGAGGATAACAGCAAAGAAAACAGGAACAAGAATTGTATCTAAAATGCTAGGTGGTTAAAAGACGTGAGGACAAGGAAAGGAGATCACGGGGGAAATGCCCAAGGATTATAGAGGGTAAAACAGAAGAGGCTTAATAGAAATGGACTCTGGATCTGCCCAGATCTGAATTTTGGGAAAGACCCAGACTGCTCCCCTGCCCATCTCTGCAACAAACCCATTTTCCAGGCTTCATCTCAGGAGGGCAAGTGCTGTTGATGTAAATGGAAGTTGAGGTGCTCAGCAGCACACTGGTTGGGCCCTAACAACACAGAAAATAACACCCCCGCATTCTGGGGAATATCCAGGATCACGCCAGCTCAAACACTGCTGAGGTTTCGGTGAGACATGGAAGGTTTAGCCCTTCTTCTTGCAAAGTGCTTATGCCCGCACTTGAGTTTGAGAGCAGCCGCAGTAACTCAGTGGAACCACTTGCATGTCAAAATTTGGCACGTGCTTAAGTACTTGGCTGGAACTGGATTTCAGTTCCCTCTCTGTTCCTATTCCCACTCGAAAAACTGAAGAGACTTTGCCATAAGAGTGTCCACGTATGGGAGGTGAGAGGGTAAATGTTGCTCTGTATAGTGATCAGGAAGCTTTAAGTGCATGTCTGTGCTGTAAGTGAAGGTATTATAGTAGCACAGATACATATGCTAGCTTTACTCTAGCTAGCATAAAAACCAAGGCCCGTCCTAACCAATTGTCGGCCCCGGGTGACTGCCCGGCTCACCCGTAGGGTTGCCAGATGGTTTAAAAAAAATACCGGACAAAAATTTGTCAAAAAAAAAAAAACCCCACGGGAAAATTTGTCGAGGGAAAAAAAAGGGTCAGGGAAACCCGGGGTGAGGATTCGGGAGGTCGGGCCAAAATGCAGTCACAGCCCACCCCTAAGACCGGCTCTGTCAATGGCCCCTTGAAAAAGGTGCTTGTCAAATGTAGGACCAGTGCTAATGAGGCGAATTGAGTTGGCTGGAGATGTCCCATATTTCATTTTTGATGTAAAAATGAGGTGTCAAGTGCACGGAAGTCTGGCTTTATAATGCGACATCCAGTTAATGTCTGTGTTCAAGCCCAGGGAAATAATGTCAGATGTGCAGATGAACATCAATTCGACGCTCATTCTCTGTAGCTGGCTGGTGAAATTCCTTTGTAGGAGAATGGCTACTTTTATATCCATGAATGAGTGACTAGGCAGGTTAAAATGTTCCCCTGTGGGTTTATATGTGTTACCATTTCTGATGTCTGATTTGTGTCCATTTATCCTGTGTCGCAGAGACTGCCCAGTTTGGCCAATGTACTTGGCAGAGAGGCATTGCTGACACTTGATGGCATAGATCCCATTAGAGGATGTGCAGTTGTTTGAGCCCCTGATATAGTGTAGACACGGTGACATAACTTAGCACTCATGGTTCCTGGTGGGTTTATAACCCCAGGGGAATTGCACAATTGTTGCATCTGGAGGCAGAGTAAAATTGCAGAATTCTCCCAGGACTGTGCATTTGTACTCAAGTTCCTAGCTTCTGTTGAAGCCCATGCTTCTGATGTAACCCACACACCACTGGGTGTGGTGCACTGTTCCATCTAGTGGCACCAAGACCACTCACAGAGGGTATGTCTAGACTACATGCCTCTGGCGACAGATGCATGTAGATTAGGCTACCCAGCATAGGAAAATGAAGCGGCGATTTAAATAATCGCTGCTCCATTTAAATTAAAATGGCTGCCGCGCTGTGCCGATCAGCTGTTTGTCAGCTCAGCGTGCTAGTCTGGACGCTCCACGGTTGACATCAGAGGCATTTGTCGACCTCCCCAGTAAACCTCATCCCACGAGGCATACCGGGGAGGTCGACAAATGCCTTTGATGTCGACCACAGAGCGTTCAGACTAGCGCGCTGAGCCGACAAACAGCTGATCGGCACAGTGCGGCAGCCATTTTAATTTAAATGAAACGGCGATTATTTAAATCGCCGCTTCATTTTCCTATGCCGAGCAGCCTAATCTACATGCATCTGTCGTCAGAGGCATGTAGTCTAGACATACCCAGAGAGAATAATGAGTCTGCTCTACAGGCTTAGCCCCCAGTCAGCTGGCTTTTAGCTTATGTGGTAGAGGCTCATACACTAAGCTCCAGAGGTCCCAGATTCAGTTCTGCCTGCAGACATGTCTACACTGCTGTTGTTGCCAGGGCTATCTAGATGAAAGCTGTCATAGGTGTGCCTAGCCATGCAACACACACACTTTTATTTGGAGGGCAGACAGATCCTGGAAGTACCATGCCAGATCTAGATGTGAAGGAGTCAAGATCTCTGAGGGACCCCTTTGACTCTGTGGAAGAATAAAAAACACAGTTCATTTGTGCCTCGCTACATGCAGTGATGGTGTCCTGTTCGTGAAGCATAAGGCTGCAAATGCCTAAAACAATTTCAAGAGCTTACTGCAAAGGCTTACGCATAATCCTGTTGAATCGGATGTATGAGTCAATCACAATGTGTAATTTAAAAAGAATCTAAAATCGGCGTCTTCTTTAGGGGAAAATAAACTTTAAAATAGGAAACAGCAAACTCCAAAATGCCTTTGTCTCTCTTATCCAGATTGTAGCTCCAGGGACTTCTCAGATCCTAAAACTCAAGCAGTGTGAAAATTGTGGTTATTCCCCAGGTCCATGTTTTATTTGTGACTGAAGCAAGTGGTTTCTTGCATTATTTTGCTAGTGTTTCATGCCTCTGAGCAGCCTGATGGAGGTTTGGTCTCTTCCAAAGTCTGGAGTAATCAAGCTCTAAGTCTGAGTGGATGAATGATCCTACTTCCTTTAATGTAACTTTTGCTTTCTGCCTATACTTGAGTCTCTTTCATTAATACGCAGTGGGAGGCAACATGTGTGCATACCAGCTGTGTGGTTGTCGACTCTTGTCAAAGCAATCAGCAAGCCTTCATTTCAGGAATGATCTTTTATTGCTTTCTATCCAGGGCAGAACGTAAGAAAGAGTGGTGGTTACCTTTTACTTTCCATTCTTTCTGGCTTGTGGCCTTGTAATGAGGTGAATCCGGAGTAGAGCATCACCCCAGCCTTGTTGGAAGAAGCTGTCCAAAAAGACGAGATAGCAGGTTCTTGGGTCACAGTTCAGAACTCTGGATGCTGGCTAGAGACACATGTTGCTCTGTCTTTGATTAACGTAGCCCACTCAGAAGCCTGCAGAATTGCACAGAGTCAAACCCAGTCCCAGCATGATTCCACTAACTTCAGTTACACACTTCCAAAGTGGCTGGCAGATCTGCTGCATCCTTGGTGAAGCTGATGGGAAGTGTGATGTGAAACACCATGAGAAGTGAGGGAGTCTCTCCCAGTGAGGCAGGAGAATGCCCAGTTATTTGTACTTTCCTTTAGGACTTGGGGGGCAACAGCAGTGTAGTGGGGTCCACTCACCAGCACAGCACCTCCTGCTGGTCTCCTTGGAAATTAGCTCTTCCAGCCCTGAAGTGCTCCCTGTTGACAGTGTCTTGCCCTCTGTTACCTGTTCCCTGTGCTACTTCAGGCCTCATGTCCCTTCTGCCCCATGGTGCCCTTTCTTCATGGTACTGCCCCATTCTGGGGTCCTCTCTTCCCAGGGAACTTCAATCCCCTACACCCACCAGTGACCCACTTTCAAATCCCTAATAAATGAATGGAGATGCCTATTTCCTAGAACTGGAAGGGACCTTGCAGGGTCATCAAGTCCACTCCCCTGCCTTCACAGCTGGACTAGCTACTATCCTTGCCCCAAATTCCTAAATGGTCTTTTCCAGGATTGAACTCCTAATCCTGAGTTTAGTAGGCTAATGCTCAAACCACTGAGCTATCCCTCTCCCCTGCAGACTGAATGTTTCTCACAAACGGTCCAGGAGAAGAGGCTTTCCAGAGGTGCCTTTCATAGGGTCACACAAAGGAACAGAACTCTCCCTCTCACTGTTTTAAATCTTTCTGTGGCAGGGTTTTTTCTCCCAGCTAAGAAACTCAGTGATTCCGCAGATGCATTTCCTGTTCCATGGATATTAGTATGGAAAGCCCATATTTACATTATTGTGATAACCAGAACAAATACATTTAAAGCTCAGCTCAACCCCAAGCAGCCAGTGTTGCTCAAGAAGCCTGCGAGTACTAGGATCTCCTTTCTGATTTAATCTCTATGGTTTACATGACAGTTATTTTCAGTGTGGAACAAAAAAGTTCCTAAATCTTCAAATGTGTTTCATGCTGGATAATGTATATTTTGTCACCTCCTTTCATGGAGATGAGCTCACAGAGCCTGTTCTGCACAGATTTTCATATTAGCCAAGACAATGATTTCTGTTATTCTAGGCGATTAATTGACAAAACAATTCTGCAGTGTTTTAACCATTTCTGTGCTCTTTATAGAGAATCTGGGGACAATGGATAAGGCAGGAGATCTCTGTCCAGCCCCCTCCAAATGCCAGTGACCCTCAATGAAGCAGCATCTGAGGCCAGGTCTACACTGCAGGGAGAAGGTCAGCTTAAGGTATGTAACTCCAGCTAACGTAGCTGGAGTTAATGTACCTTAAGCTGAGCTTGGCACCGTCTCCACAGCGCAAGGTTGAGGGGAGAAACACTCCCATTGACTTCCCTTTCTCCCCACAACAACACGAAGTACCAGCGTCAACAGGGGCACCCTTAGCACTCGATATAGCAGGTCTTTACTAGACCCACTAAATCGAACCCCGGAAGATCGATTGCCAGAGCACTGATCCTCCGGGAAGTGGAGGCGTAGCCTTAGTGTGATGGAAGCTAATCCTGTGTCAGGTTGAGATGTTGAAAGGCATTTGTAAAGGTGCTTAGGCATTGCTGTGCTCAGCTATAGGAACCTCAATGTAAGGTCCAACTCCCATTGAAGAAACCAGTGATCTCCAAAGTCCATTCAGTTTCAGTGGGATTTGATTATTTCTTGCCCGTAGGCACCTCTGACAATCCAAGCCAAAATGCATATTCATTTCTTTTTCATCTTTATTGTTTTAGTCTATAGATGTCCACTGGGCCCTTAAACTAGTCCCTCCTTGGCAATTCTCTTTCTCTGCCCCCTCCTTCCTCTTATCTCTGCCCCCTGCTTCCTCTACACAATCCTGGCTACAAGGACACTGCAAACAATCTGTAATGTACTTTCCCTGTGAGGTCAAGGTCGGAGGAGCACTGATTTCCCCTAACTCCTCCTCCACCCTAAATCCCTACCCGAAGAAAGAACAAATGTGATATGAGGAGCATGGAGGGAGATTTTAGCTGCACTGTCAGGTTTTCAGCCTGACAAAGTGACTCCGTCCTCCCCGAGGGATTTCTTAAAAGAAACTTTACTCACGGTGCTTCTGAATTATTTTTTCTTTCAAAAATAGAAGCTACTGAAGCATTTGCCTCTGAGGGCTAAAGGAAGGTGAAGCGTGCTCGCTGGTTCTCTGTGGTTCTTACACAGCCGATAATATTTAACTCTTTGCCTGCCGAAAATCATATTTAGTGTTCTGACTTATAGCTTAGGCTCCTCATAGTCACAGCCATCCATAAGGTCCCAATCCTCAGATACCCCAAGCACTGACCCTCCAGACACTTGGCATCCTGTGTTCCTGGTGAGAAACTACAAAGCATCTCAGGGAGAGCTGGCTATGAAATCCAAGCTTGGAGACTTTCTGAGGTTAGAAAAAGTTTGTTTAACTTTATTTCCACTGGTTTTTTTTGTTTGGTCTTTTGATCTGTGTCACTCAGGGCATGTCTACACAGCAGGGCTAAACTCAAAATAAGCTACACAACTTGAGCTACGCTAATTGCGCAGCTTAAGTCAAAATAGCTTATTTCGACTTCTGGCACTGTCTACACAGTCATTATTTTGAGATAGAGCACTCTTCCCCTGACTTCCCTTACTCCTCATGCAGTCCTCCACATTATGTCTACATTATGTTGAAATAACTGCTTGTGTGTTGACGTGGATTATGTTATTTTGGAATAACATCAGTTGTTCCAAAATAGCACTGCTGTTTAGACATAGCCTGAATGTTTTCAAGGTGTTTGGAGTCTAAGAATTCTGTAGAATCTCTGTTGAGATTGAGTTGTGTTGCTTTCAAAATAAAAATGATGAGCGAAAATCCGTGGGATCTGTAACAAAGTGGTGAGTTATTTTAGACGTCTATAATGAAATCCTAGATTTCAAGATGTTGGGAGGCAGAAATTTCAAGTTCATCCATATGCCAAGAAGAGCCTTGAAGACTGAATATACCCAGAGTTAATATACTCAGTCATGCTATTGTCATGAGTCTCATAATATGTTTTTCTCAGCTTCTAGAGTCATAGGAAGAGAAGAGAATCTTGGCTTTTATTTTTGGAGGAAGTTTCTAGCTCTCATGATTGCAGAGAAAAGCTTTAAAACACAACATGAGAGTATCCGAGAGGGTAAATAAAAGGAATCCAAAGTGTATTTTTAATCACACGATTTAAGTCAATCTTATGATTTTTGGTGGAGGGCTGACCCATGATTTTTGACTGCTTTGAATTGGAAATAGTAGACTGTACTATACTATCATTGAAGCATGTCTTGTAGTCGAAAGCTTAAAGGAACATCAGCAGTTTGAATTTGGCTCAACCTTTAGGCTTTGTAAAATCAAACCTGTGATTATTAGATTGACCGTATCCCTTTAATGTTGTACTCCTTGTCATCCTGATTATCCATAATTAGTACAGCTCTGATCTAGGCTGCAGTAATTGTTTATTCTCTTAAGACATCTTCATTACAAAGAGAATAATGCCTAAGTGAGCTAAATTAGGAGGCTCTGAGGTTTTTGTTTTTCTTTCCTTTGTGGTTTTGAAAGTGCAAATTTTGTTGTTGAAAGTTCTTCATCTCCAGTTTTAGTGCAGCCTCCCGGAGGTCATTATGGATGGTAATTCAGTAGATGCTGATTGCAATTGCTCATGCACCTTTTATCATTGTTACTCCATTGATTCCAAAGGAGAAGCTCTGGATTTACTCCAGTACAAATTAGCACAGAAATCAGTCTCTAGTTTGTGACTTTTCAAAGTGGATAAGTTAAAGGAATCGAATCTGCTCCCATTTACGCTCCCAAAGCCTGTGTTGTGAAACATAAATCTGTCTTGATTTGTGGTCTGAGTACACAGCACCTCTGTGGATTTGGCTTGACAGTGACTATGTGATTAGAGCTCTGCAAAACTGTGGATATCTGCTTTATATCCCTGGGCCATGTTTACAGATTGTGGATTGAATGTGGGGACAAATTTTATATCCACGTGGGGTCTACACATAACTGCATGTGTGGCTTAAGAGATTGCCTGTCAGTTATACTGTATCCAAAAGGAGTTCCCCTTTGGCAGTAGGTGCCTAAAACAGAAATAACCAGATCTGCACGCTGGTACTGACCATGACTGCTTTTATTCTCTACTTGATTGGCTAGCATAACTCACAATAATTAGCCACTGTGTGCAGAGAGCCAGGAAACACAGAGACTTACACAGGGTGGAAGAAATTAGATGAAAATGTAGACTCTTTGGACATTCCACTAGGCTAAGGGGGACAACATGATGGTTAAGCTATACGAGGAGCAGAAGGAGAGACCCTTTTTAGTAGAACTGGTTGAAGTTTTTCATTGGAAATTATTTTTCAATTAGCAGTGGGGTTTTTTTGGGTCAAAATGGAAATTTCTTCAGGAAATATCCAATTGCAATGCCATTTTTCAGGATTTAGTTGACCTCGCCCCTCCCCCTCAAAATATAATGTTTTATTTTTTATTACCAAATCCTAAAATGCTTTTCATCTGAATGTTGGTTTATTTCACAGAAATCTGAAAACATTTCCATTCACCTCCACTTTTTCCGTGGGAATAAAAGCTCTTTTCCAGTCAGATCTACATCTGAAACCGTGAGTTTCAAAATCATTTGGAAAGGTGTCTGCGCTCATGGGAGCTACCCTAGGAACCACCCAGGTTACTCTGCTTTTAATTTAGCAATGCACAGTGCTGCAGTAAGGGTACAGAACAGTACCGCTAGCCCATATGCTCAGCCAAAACTAATTTTTTTTACCCCAAGCCATTGACTGCTTTATAAGGAGTGTTTTTTCCATGCCAAATTGTACCTCTCAAGCCTGATCTATTTTATAAGAGCTTACAAATAATTGTTTTATTACAGGAAAACAATATCCCCCTCCCCCACTTTTCTGTTTTTCCAAAATGACCGGAATCAGTTTTGCCCAAACTTTCCAAAACCATGCCTGGAAAATGCTTTCATGGAGTTATGGCCATCTGAGACTAGGGCTTTATAATGGAAAAAAAATTGCAACCATTTTTGCTGCTAAGGTGCTGGGTATGTAGGTGCTAAGCAGAGCTGTTCAGAAACTGCCCACTGACGCTGTTATTTGATGAAAAAAATGCATTTTTGAAGGACAAGTACAATTTCCACAAGAAGCATTGTATTTGCCTAGAAAATGTTGACTTTTTGTTGAAAAACAGAAAAGCTGAAAACTGAAAATTTTCGGGTCCTTTTCCTTTTTGATGAAAAGATTACATTTTCCATGGGGGTATATCCAAACAGCTCCAGGGTCAAATACCCAACGTTCACCCCATTCTTACTTGGCTGCAGGTGCTTGGCACTGTGATAGTGGGTCCCATTGTGTTTACTGCAGTTACTTGTGTAACCCCCTTTTTCCTCCCTGGGTTACTTGGGAGCAGGTCACACTCACAGGTGTGCCTGGGCGCCTGATGGTTTTAACATAAAAGGAGATCCTGAGCACTCCAGTGGTGATGTTGTTTAGTTGGGGAAAACCCTATCCACCCCCTTGCTGCAGTCCCTTGCTCATAAAGAACATACAATGGCGGTGCCTCCATCTGGCTGGCCTTGTACACACTTACTGGTGTACCTTGAGAGCCTCCAGGAATAAACTCATTCCAGCAATAATTTGGATTTAATTCCAGAACAACAACTACAAATCATATACATCTAATAGACTACATTAAAATAAACAATCTTTACTTAACTTAAATAAACAGGGTTTAACAGATTAACAATGAATAACATTAACAAAGTGCACAACAATCATTGGAACTTATATATCTAGCATTTACCCTGCCAATATTGATCCCACCCCAGAGTGTGCACACCCCTGGACTCAGAGTCCCAGACTCTTGCTTGCGTGGGCGCGCTTGAAGAACTGCAGCCGTAACGGAGATTCTCTGCAGGCAGTGTGTATGAGGGTCCAAGCTAGGCTGCAGCTCCGTCCCAGGCAGCACTTTCCCAAAAAAGCCCAATTACTTACGGTCTCATGCTGTGCCTATCAGAAGCAGCCTGCTAGATCCCAGTTCCAAAGGCATCTAGTCCCAGTCTGTAGCTGCACTCTAACAGCCCCTGGACTGGATCAAACTCCTCCACAGCAGCCTGGTTCCCCTTCTGTTCCAAAATCCAAGGGCAAGAGTCCCAGACTGCTAGGCCTCTCTTCTCATGCACATGGAGAGACTCAGATCTCCCACACAAGGGTCACTTCCTTCCTGTTTTTCTCAAGGGCTCATGGGAATTGTAGTCTGTGAGGCTGGATTGCAGCACACAGGGTCTTCCCAGAAAACAAGCAGAGGCACCTTTAGTAAGGGGACTACACTTGTTACTGTGGAAGCCATTGCAGGATGAAGGTGCTGTGTAAAAAAAGGCCTTGCCAGTTATTTCAGAGCAGTTGCATTTCTCAGTGTGTTTTTGGTTTCCCACAAGATCCACATCATTGATTTTTTTAAAGTGTAAACATTGTTAATGAGAGGTCTGGGTAGGAAGGACTTTTCCCCTCCCTTTAGAGCTGGAAATGAAATGCACCGAAGTGCCCATTACATGCAGAACACAGTGAAAACAAATCTGATTAAAACTTACACACCTCATCATTTTAAACACCCTCCAGTCAGTGTTTGCAAGGGGGAACAGAGCAGGGATCCGGCCTCTCCATGCTGACGCAAAGCAACATTTCTCTGTCTCCTCAACCTGCTTGGGGGGATGAAATTGAGCATTTTGCAAATGCTACATGCGCCTAAACACATCTTCTGTTCCATAGCTAACTTGGGTTTAGAACAACGTGGCTGCATATTCAGCAAATATTAATAGCCCAGCTATTGACGGACCCAAAATAGGTATGTATTAACCTTTCACAAAACACTGCCGGTATCTTGCAGATGCTTCTCCGGATATCAAGGACATCCAATTATGCTAGGAACCATAAATCTGTGTGTGTAAACTTTCCTGCTGTAGGCTACATGCCATCTATAGGTTTAGAAGATAAAATTAAAAAAGAGCAAGTTAAAAATCACTTAGAAAAGTTAGATGTCTGCAAGTCACCAGGGCCTGATGAAATGCATCCTAGAATACTCAAGGACCTGATAGAGGAGGTATCTGAGCCTTTAGCTATCATCTTTGGAAAATCATGGAAGACAGGAGAGATTCCAGAAGATTGGAAAAGGTGCCCATCTATAAAAAGGGAAATAAAAACAACTCAGGAAACTACAGAACAATCAGTTTAACTTCTGTGCCAGGAAAGATAATGGAGCAAGTAATTAAGGAAATCATCAGGAAACACTTGGAAGATAATAAGGTGATAGGGAACAGCCAGCATGGATTTGTAAAGAACAAATCATGTCAAACCAATCTGATAGCTTTCTTTGAAATGATAACGAGTCTTGTGGATAAGGGAGAAGCGGTGGATGTGGTATACCTAGACTTTAGTAAGGCATTTGATACGGTCTCACATGATATTCTTATCAATACACTAGGCAATTACAACTTAGATGGGGCTACTATAAGGTAGGTGCATAACTGGCTGGATAACCATTCTCAGAGAGTAGTTATTAATGGTTCACAGTCCTGCTGGAAAGGTATAACAAGTGGGGTTCTGCTGGGGTCTGTTTTGGGACCGGTTCTGTTCAATATCTTCAACGGTTTAGATATTCGCATAGAGAGTATGCTTATTAAGTTTGCAGATGATACCAAGCTGGGAGGGGTTGCAACTGCTTTGGAGGATAGGATTATAATTCAAAATGATCTGGACAAATTGGAGAAATGGTCTGAGGTAAACAGGATGATGTTTAATAAGGACAAATGCAAAGTGCTCCACTTAGGGAGGAACAATCAGTTTCACACATACAGAATGGGAAGCACGACTGTCTCGGAAGGAGTATGGCAGAAGGGGATCTAGGGGTTATAGTGGACCACAAGCTAAATATGAGTCAACAGTGTGACGCTGTTGCAAAAAAAGCCAACATGATTCTAGGATGCATTAACAAGTGTGTTGTGAGCAAGACACGAGAAGTTGTTCTTCCGCTCTACTCTGCGCTGATTAGGCCTCAGTTGGAGTATTGTGTCCAGTTCTGGGCACCACATTTCAAGAAAGATGTGGAGAAATTGGAGAAGGTCCAGAGAAGAGCAACAAAAATGATTAAAGGTCTAGAGAACATAACCTATGAAGGAAGACTGAAAAAATTGGGCTTGTTTAGTTTGGACAAGAGAAGATTGAGAGGGGAGGGACATGATCACAGTTTTCAGGTATCTAAAAGGGTGTCACAAGGAGGAGGGAGAAAACTTGTTCTTCCTGGTCCCTGAGGATAGAACAAGAAGCAATGGGCTATAACTGCAGCAAGGTAGGTTTAGGTTGGACATTAGGAAAAAGTTCCTAACTGTCAGGGTGGTCAAACACTGGAATAAATTGGCCAGGGAGGTTGTGGAATCTCCATCTCTGGAGATATTTAAGAGTAGGTTAGATAAATGTCTGTCAGGGATGGTCTAGACAGTACTGGGTCCCGCCATGAGGGCAGGGGACTGGACTTGATGACCTCTTGAGGTCGCTTCCAGTCCTAGTATTTATGATTCTATGATTCTATTAACTCGTGGACAGGAGGAGAGTTTCTCTCTATACAGGTTATTCCATAATTGTCCATTCTGGGATCTAATTGCACAGCATCTGGAACTGAGCACAGAGAGAGAGACACCATGTTAGGTGAACAAAGCCCTGGTCTGTTCTAGGCTAACAATTCCTGAGTGCGAGAGCCAGTTCACTGGTGTGACTGCGGATGAGACAGGCAGTAGGATGCTGCAAAGACAACTCTTAGCTCAAAGCGTGTCATTACAAACCTCCTCCCCTCACAGCACACTCCTGTGCCCAGAAGACATTGCTGCATTTATTGTTTAATAAAGGTTGGGCCTCCCTGCCCTGGCACCCTCGGGACCTGACCAGTCCTGGATGAGGGATGTTGCCGGATCAGGGGAGGTCATTTCTGGCCCCCCCTGACACCGGCCTGCCCCCAGACCTGGCCTGGCTGCCGGCTGGAGCCTGCTGCTAGCCCCACTGCCCTGCCAGCCCTGCCAGGCAGCCCCACTGGGGCACACCCGGCTCCCAAGCACCAGCCCTCCACCGGGACTCTGGTCCTGGAACATGTTGCCAGACCAGAGAGTCCTGGTCTAGAGCAGTTCGACCTGTTCTGTTATATCTGTCCGCTTTTTTTGAAAAATGAAGCCAATCACCTGTAAATTCTCTGCTCCTGCCTTTGGGTTTTAAAATACACTAGCTCTGTTTTGCAGTGTAGATGCAAAATACTGGGAGGTGCGTTATTGTCTGGCACGAAGAGCTGTTTTGGGTGCGGGTGGCAGAAGCAATCCCATTCTGGCTGTGGTGCTTTTCCGCCCTCCGCACGGTGCTGTCGGAGCAAACCTGGAAAGGGGAACAGTGAGAACTGTTCACCTTGTCCCCTGCTCCATCCTCCAGGAATAGAGAAACAAGCTGCTGCATGTGCTGTCCGAGGAAGGCTTTGTAGCTTTATGTTTCTTAAAGAAAAGTCAAAGGTTGAATGGAGAGATACAGGAGTTTAATGTGACTTGATGTTAAATACCTGTGAACTTCTGTCATAAGTACCATACTGCTGTCTGTCTGTCTGTCTTACAGTCACACCTAGAGGCCCCAATTGAGATCAGGCCTTTACTGCGCAAGGGGCTGTACATTCATGGAAAGAAAGACAGCCCCTGGCCATAAGAGCTTACAAATCTACGTAGAAAAGACAGGAGGGGAACCAGTGGCACGGAGGAGAAGGTCTCACCGCAGGCCAGTAGCTGAGCCAGGAATAGAACCCAGCTCCCAGTCCAGGGCTCTGCTCACTGGAGCAGGCTGATTTCTTCATCAGGGTAGAATCCAAGTCTCTCCCTCTCGCCCCCGACTTGCATTGCTGCTCACAAGCGGCTCCGCGTGCTGTGGGGCTATCTGCCTGCTATCTAATACAGTCTGTCCAAGTGCTAACAAAGCCCACAAAGATAAAGAAGCGGACAACTAGCAGGAGACACCAGGAATCCGGGCCTTGCTTTTTGTCATTGGTTAAATGTTTGATGGGGAGAGCAGATTTGGTTTCCTTTGTTGGAGCAATGTTTTGCTGCTCCTAGTCCTTAGCCGTTCCAAATCAGAATCCCAACAAGATGTATGTCATGCAAAGTTAGTGGATGACAGGGTTTCCAATTCCCCCAAACAGGCAAAATGGGATGGTCACAAGTTAGTTTTACGTTGATGGTATAATTTTAGTTTTTGGTATTGTTTTTAACTTAAAACTTGGCAAAGGCAGCTTCCATGGCTTCCATTAGCATCATGCAGCACAACACCCTGAGGTATAGAACTGCTATCGAACCCATTTTATAGATGGGGAACTGGAACACAAAGAGACTGAGAGACATGACCAAGGTCACATATAAATGCTGGGGCTGAGGAGGGAACTGAAACCCTGTTTTCTGAGTCCCAGACCAGCACCCTACTCACTTTATTAATATTATCCAAAGCATAGCATTACCCTTCATTTCTTAGCATTACTCCTAGATGCATAAAGTGTTCTCAGGGGCCCTTGCAAAGCAAAGCTGCGGAGGCCACATTTCTGAGCATGATACATTTGAAAACAGTCCCCACCCCCTGAAAAAATAGTCCTGGTGGTTTCTAATTCAAATACCAATGGCTGCTGCCAGGAGGAAATGCCCTCAGGATTTCATTAGGATGCAAGTCTTTGTTCAGAATCATACACATCTAAGGTGTTGTTGCCATAATATAGGAACTAGGGGCCACCAAATGAAATTAATAGATGACAGGTTTAAAACAAACAAAAAGAAATTTTTTCTTCAGGCAGTGCACAGTCAACCTGTGGAACTCCTTGCCAGAGGATATTGTGAACACTAGGACTTTAACAGGGTTCAAAAAAGAACTAGATACATTCCTGGAGGTTAGGTCCATCAATACTTATTAGTCAGGATGGGTGGGAATGGTGTCCCTAGCCTCTATTTGTCAGAGGCTGGAAATGGATGACAGGGGAGGGATCGCTTGAGGATTCCCTGCTCTGTTCACTCCCTTTGAGGCACCTGGCATTGGCCACTGTTGGCAGACAGGACACTAGGCTACATGGACCTTTGGTCTGACCCAGGATGGCCATTCTTATGTTTTGCCTTTGCATAGCGGGAGCATCCCCTTCCTTGTGAGAAGAGACCTGTTTCCCTCCCATCCCCCACCAGCTAAATGTAGTTCCAATATCCCAGTGCTGGTTTGTGCTCCAGACTCAGCTCTGGAAACACAAATGTACCTCAGGTCTTGGACACACAAAGGCAGGTGGGTGCCTGCCTGCGAACATCAGGGTTTCTGAAGATGCGCAGTACTTTATTGTATTTTCAAAAGCAGCCCTGGCTGGTGGCACTGGTGTCACAGGTATCTGCATATTCATCCTCCTTCCTGGGGTTCCCCGTGATTGATTTTTTTCACTTTCAAGAACAGACCAACCACGGTCTTCTATAGATGGATGTTTAATGATGCGCCTCTGGGAGCATTTGCTCTCTCCAGAGTCATATCAAGCCACATTTGACTCGTTAACGATAAAGCTGTGGGTGTGGAGGGAGCGGGACTCAGAGAAGGGTGAGAAGAGCAAACAGAGGTTTATACATTTCTCTCTTTAGCACCTGAAAGGAAGCGGGCACACAACCCAGCAGGAAGTGCCCTGGATCTGTTTGTATGCGGCAGTGATTAGAACAGCTGCAGCCTTCCCATGATTTTCTGTAAACTTTACCCAAAGTCTCTAGAGGCGATCCACTGCTTAAACAGGGTAAACACCTGCTTAAACATCTTGCTACCATCACCCAGTACCTACTTGTGAGTATTAAAATTGATGGGAAACGTGTTTATTCAACAACCTGGTCTCCAGGAGTGATGTGAACTTAAAAAATAACCAATAGTCTAGCAGCACCTTAAAGACCAACAAAACATGTAGATGGTATCATGAGCTTTCGTGGGCACAGCCCACTTCTTCAGATGGCTACCCCTGTGTAGCTTGTGAACTAAAAAGACCAGGACAAGAATTCATGGTGTTATGTGCTACTAGGGCAGGGCTACTCAACTTTGGAAGCCCAGGGGGCCACAGTGATACTCACAGCACATGCCAAGGATTGCAACTTAAGTGTGGTTGCATATACATGCAAATATATATGCAAAATATATGGAAATAGTTTCTTTCACACAATGCCCCGGTGCTCCCGGCACCTCCTCCCTGGGCACTAGAAATGCCGACACCCTGTACCTGTCTGTTCCAGCCACCCCATCCGCTTGCGTCTTTCAATGCTCACCCTGCCTGGGAGATGCCTCGCCATTGTGGAGCGTGTTCCCAGTGAAGGCCACGTTCAGAGGATCCCACCCATGGGCTGCGTGTTGAGCCCCGCGTAAACCCAAACGGGACCGCGGGCTGCAAACAAATGGGCCTGTTGAGTAGCCCTGTACTAGGGTCCCAAAATACAGGATCTTTTGACTCTCTTCATAACCAGAACTGAGGAAATCTCCACAGTTTGGCTCCATTGGGATTTGCGTGATCCTCTCTTGGGTTCAGTTTTAGTGCTTGTGGCCTTGCAAACTGGGAGGGAGTTTTCTTCATTCCTTGCTTGCTTCCTTCCCATCAGCCTTCTATAATTAGAGGTTAGTTGGAATACTGTAGATGGCCTGAGGCCCTTGAATAGCTGGGGGAGTTGTGTCTGTCTGCTAAAAATAATGCAGACAGTTATTAAAGTGCTTTCTTCGGTTTCTGAATTAGGAAAGGAAATAGGGCTGAGATTATCTGAAGTCCCCACTCTGATACACTCAAGGCATACCATAGTGTAAAGAACAGGGCCACGCTGTCCCTAGAGCAATGTCCCGCTTTGCCACCCTCCGACCCCATCGGCTCTGAGACCTCCCCCTCGCCAGGTGTCAGGGCCTGGACTCCTGCCGAAACCCAGACCTCAACACTGCCCTTGTGAGCGCCGCAGCATGAGCCCAAGTCGGTGGCTCTGGGCTCTGAGATTCACTGCTGAGGGCGTTTTGCCAGAAGGCTTTAGTGCTTTACTCCCTGTGCGAGGTTCAGCCACACCACCTTGGCTAAGCAGCAGCTGCTCTGTGCAGGCGCTAATCATGCCCGTGCTCAGGTGGTGGTGGGCACTGTGTGAGACGCAGGTGGGAGGCGACAGAGAGAGATTAGGCAGATTAGTTTCTCTCGGCTCTTCTCTTTAGGGGTTCCACCCTTCTAGCCCCCGCATTGTGTCTCTTATTCTTCCTCGGTTCTAGCACCTGCTTTTTCTTCCTCCCGCTGCCTGTTACCTCAAATGTTTCTTGCCCCTTCTCTGGCCCCCACGGCCAGCCCAGTAGTGGGGGGTCCTGGCACGCTGCTGGGCACGAAACACTTCTTTATCTCATTGGCATTATTTCTCCAGCCAGTGAGCCAGGATTTTGCTAACAGTCACAAGGGAAGCGGCCCTGCTGCCCAAAAGGAAACCCTGCAGCTGTAGAGATCAGCGGTCACAGCAGTCCGTTCCAAGAGGAAAAGCCACCGAAGCAGCACTCATGCTCTGCTCAGGCAGGGGAGTGTAGAGCTGATGAGTTTGGGGGCAAAACACATCCTTGCTTTTAATGCAGTGTCCTAGAGGCCCAGCTAGATCAGAAGGCACCTGGAGAAATACTACGAAAAAGTACTTAGGCCTTGGATGGAAAGATAACGAGACTGAGAACCAAATGGTGGCAGAAACCTACTGCAGCCAGTTGGGGTGGGAGGGCGGAGCCAGTTGGGGTGGCTAGTGAGGCAGGGGTTGGGGATGTCGCCTCCACTCGGTGCTCCCTGCCGTAGCGTATTCCTCATGGTCCGCAAGGGACACGAGCTATCTTTTATCTAAGGCCAGAGCCGTGCGCCCTCTTTGGGGAGGAGGGCTCTGTAGCCAGGGTATTGCAATGGAGATGGCTTCTCTGTTGTCACCAAGGCATTAGCAGAAGAAGCCGGGTAAGGTATTTTAATTAATCCGGAGTCTATTAACTGAAGCTGGTGTCAGGACTAGATTTCTGCGCTCACAGAGAAGCTTTTTACTCCTACCGGGCTTAGGAGACAGCTTTGGTGAATGAAAAAAGCTGCAGGCAAGCATCTGCAAAAGGCTTTGGAAGAGCATAAAATCCTTCTGAATAACCATGTGTGAGTTTTTAATAAGGCAGAGGGGAGCATGCTCATTAACCTGGGCGTGGCTGCTGTCCCCGGCCACAGCCAGCCGCTGACACTGCGATCAGTGGCCTGTTTGGACTTGCCCATTACACACCAGCTCTGCAAATGTGTGTTTGCCTGGAGCCTCCGGGGGATGTCCGACAGCACTGCAGGTGCATTCTGCCCAATAATTCCCACAAGGTGGCAAAGTGGCTCCACCCGCTCTTCTCTTGAGGTACCTGACTTGCTTCTCCTTCTCTCCCACTGGAGTTTAGATTTCCTTCCACAGGGGCGTTAAACACTTAGGATGTGTCTAGACCACAGGGTTTTGTCGACAAAACTATGCCTGCGTCTGCACTGCCGCTGAGTTCTGTCGATGCCGGTAAACCTCATTCTACGAGGAATAACACCTTTGTTGACAGAGTTATGTTGACAAAAGGTAAGTGTGGATGCAGGGGAGAATTTATGTCGACAGTAAAGGCCTCCAGGAAGAAGCCCTGGTGGACACTCCTGCCACTGCTTTGCTCTCTATTGTTCCTGCCTGTAGCCATCTATAAAAGGCACAGGAACCCAGGATCAGCACTCTGGCAGTAAGCCTGCTACAGAGAGGACCCTGACTGTGTAGCTCTTCCCAGCAGGGACACTCGGGAGACATGTCGCAGGGACAAGCCCCCCATCACCCCCTGGCCCTTCCAGGGACACATCGCCCTGGGAAGGCAGGGGCACAAAACGCCGGGCATCCTCCTGATCAGGGCCTGAAATCAAAGCCCTCCTGGAGCTGTGGGCTGAGGAGGAGGTTCTTCAGCTCCCACAGGCCAGGCACAGGAATGCTGAAATATACGCCAGAACGGCTGACAGCCTGGCCAGGAAAGGCCACCACCCCTGGATGGCACCACAGGTCAGGGCCAAGGTGAAGGAGCTCAGGCAGGGGTACATCAGGACCCGTGAGTGCAGCTCCCGCTCCGGGGAAATGGCACACTCCTGTGCCTATTACGAGGAGCTGGACAGGGTCCTGGGGCCAGGGGAACCCTTGCCTCCCGAGAGGCTTGTGGAGTCAGGCATGGAGACCCCTGTGCAGCAGCGGCCGCAACACCGGCCAGACGACCGGGAGCTCCAAGAGGAGGAGGAAGACAGCACCCGGAGCACGCAGGAGCCAGGTGCCGACGCTCAGGGGGCCTTGCAAACCACCTTGGACACCGGGGAGGGAACATCAGGTGAGTGCTGTGAGGGTCCAACACACACAGGGCAGGGCAGGCGGGAGCAAAGTGGATGGTGCAGTGCTGTGACATGCCATGCTGAGCACAGCCTGGGGGAAAGGGGAGGGGGCAAACCCATGGCCTCCCTCAGGGAGGGCCGTCCTACCCTTGCACCCGCACGGCTGCTAGGCACCACCTGCTTCTGCAGGCAGTGAGGCCAGGTGCAGGCATGGGCTGGGGACGCTGGGATTGCCTCACAGCTTCAGGCCTCTCAGCACTCTGCGGGAACCCCAACCGTGGCCTGACACTGGTCTGTGCTGCTCGGCCATGGGGTGTGTGCGAGGGGGGGCAGGATGGTGGCCTGCACACCTTCTGGGCTCCAGGGAGGCCGTGGCTGCGGGCCAGGCCACAGGATGCCTTACTGAGACGCACATGAGCAGCCTCTGACCCTAGGACAGGCACTGCCTGCTGAGAAGACGGAGGGCACGCCCTCTCAGGGAAAGTGCAAGCACGCGTGACTGACGGCTTTTCCCTCTTGTCCTCCACAGCCAGACCAGCTGACCAGGAGAGGGGCACCACACCTGCCCCACCACCCAGACAGCTGCGGGGAACCCGTTGGCACTGGCACACCTATGTAGACCTGGTGCACCAGCACATCTCAGTCCTGCAGCCTCCCTCCCCCCTTCCTGGTTGGCATTCCCCCCTCCCACCAGTGAGAGTAACTGAGGGAAGCACTTTATTTTGTTAGCAAACAGTTTATTTTCTCTGAAAAAAATAGTTTCTTATTGTATTTTGTCAAAAAAGCAACAGTGCAATAAACAATTGAAATGTTTTCACCCACACCTGTCTGTGTTCTCAGTGTGTGAGGAAGGAGTAGAATGTGTGAATGTGGGGCCCGGAGGGGTTTTGGGGAGGAAGGCACCGGGGGCATGGGGCAATCCCACATTTGGAAGGCCCTGGGGGAACTCATTGGCCTCCATGGGAGAACTGCTCCCTCAGGGCTTCTCAGATTTGCAATCCCAACTGGTGGGCTTGCCGGATGGCAGCTGTCCAGGGCTGCTCAAAGTGCCTCCCCTCCACATCAGCCCGTGTCCCCCACGCAGGGAGGAAGGCCTCCCCTTTCCTCTCTACCAGGTTGTGCAGCACACAGCATGCCACAACCACATCGGGGATGTTGTGTTCTCCCATGTCCAGCCGAGTGAGCAGGCATCTGAATCTGCCCTTCAGCCAGTCAAAGGCTCACTCCACCTGGAAGCGACCCCGATTCAGGCGGGAGGCAAAGAGTTCCCTGCTCGCATCCAGGTGGCCGGTGTAGGGCTTCATGAGCCAGGGCATAAGGGGGTAGGCACGTAGGCATCTGCACATCCCCGACTGCATAGTTCCTCTCTGGGAAAAATGCCCCAGCCTGCAGCCTGCGGTACAGGTAGGAGTTCCGGAAGATGCAGGCATTGTGTGCCCGGCCTGACCACCCGACACAAATGTCAGGGAACTGTCCCCGGTGGTCGACCAGGGCCTGCAGCACCATGGACAAGCAGCCCTTTCTGTTAATGGACTGTGCTGCTCGATGGGGCGGGGCGCGGATGGGGGTGTGGGTCCCGTCGAGCGCTCCGTCGCAGTTCGGAAACCCAGCCCCGCAAACCCGGCCAGGATGGTAGGCAGGTCTCCAAGGTGGACAGTCCTGTGGAGCAGCTCGGAATTGATGGCCGTCACCACCTGCAGAAAGGGACACATACAGACACACATAAGAGGACATGAGAGGAGTTGCGTGAGATGGTGAGAGGTGCCCACCCCTCCCCTCCCAGACTCCGAGAGCCCCACCTGAGGCAACCCCTCTGTGGCCCCCGCACCCCTGCAGGGTGAGGCCAGGCAGGCTTCCACCACTCCCACCCCATCCCCCATTCCCTGTGCCTGGTCCTGACCATCCCCCTTCTCCGCCCACCCCTGCCCCCCTGGACTGTCCCCCGAGGGTGACTTACCTCCATCGAGATGGCCCCGACGGTAGACCTCCCCATGCCAAACTGATGTTCCAAGGAGCGGTAGCTGTCGGGGGTGGCCAGCTTCCACAGGGCAATGGCTATGCGCTTCTCCAGGGGGATGGCGGCCCACAAGAGGGTGTCCTGGTGTTGCAGGGCAGGGGAGAGCCAGGCACAGAGCTCCTGGAAGGTGGCCTTCCACATCCAGAAGTTTCGGAGCCACTGGTCGTCGTCCCACGCTGCATAACTAGTCGGTCCCACCAGTCAGAACTGGTGTCCAGCCTCCAAACTCGCCTTCCATAAATAAGTTTGGGGGCAAGGGCAGCAGGGCTGCAGCCTGAGGGAGGGGCTCAAAGCTGGGCTCAGAATCCAGCTCTGCTGCAAACATCATGATGCTCTCCTGAGCATGCAGCAGAACTTCCAGCAGCACGGTGTGGGGCCATCACCTGCCCAGGGTCAGCTCAGGCTCCATGGCCAAAAAGCACAAAAGTGCAAAGCCAAAAACCAAACCTGAAAATAAACTGCTGTGTTGTCTGAGGAAGCAGGGCAACCAGAGCAAAAACTACAGCAGCTTTGCTTTCCCTCGAGGAGGTAGGCAAGCCAGAAGCAGGAGCAGAGCAACAGCTGTCCAGGAGGATCCCTTTAAGCACGCATCTCTGCAGAGAGCATGCAGCAGTGCCTGGGCTTTAAGGCTGCCCCTGTGACCTTCCAGAAGCACTTCCAGGTCTTTTGTCAACAGAGCGTCCAGCAGTCTGGACGCTCTTTGTCGGCAAAGCGGATCACTTTGTCGATCCGCTTAATGTAGTCTAGACGCTCTTTGTCAACAAAGCTTCTGTTGACAGTTTCTGTCGACAGAAGCTTTGTCGACAAAAGCCTGTAGTCTAGACGTACCCTTACAGATGTTAGTGGCGGGCTGGCCTGTTAGTTGGTCCTTTAACCACGAGACTGTGCTTGACTGAGCTTACGCAGAGTTGTGATTTGAGAATCTAGACTATGTTTTTCTTTCGAAAGGAGATATGCAAATTTGGTGCTAATTTGCATATCTTCTTCTGATCGCTTTTCGAAAGTGTTTTTTTTTTTTAAAGAAAGCAGTTTAGACGCAGTTCTTTCGGAAAAAAAACCCTTTTTCTTGAAAGAACCCTTCTTCCTCAAAAAATGGGGTTTTTTTTCGAAAGAACTGCATCTAAACTGCTTTCTTTTTTGAAAAAAAAAACACTTTCAAAAAAGTGATCCGAAGAAGATATGCAAATTAGCACAAAATTTGCATATCTCCTTTCGAAAGAAGAATGTAGTCTAGATGTATCTTCAGGCTGTGTCTACACTGGCACGATCTTGCGCAAAAGCAGCTGCTTTTGCACAAAAACTTGCTGCCTGTCTACACTGGCCCCGAGTTCTTGCGCAAGTACACTGACTTTCTAATGTATGAAATCAGGGCTTCTTGCGCAAGAACTCTGATGCTCCCGCTCAGGAATAAGCCCTCTTGCGCAACTGTTCTTGCGCAAGAGGCCAGTGTAGACAGGCAACATGAATTTCTTGCGCAAGAAAGCCCTATGGTTAAAATGGCCATCAGAGCTTTCTTGCGCAAGACAGCGTCTACACTGGCATGGATGCTCTTGCGCAAAAGCACATCTCTTGCGCAAAAGCACATGCCAGTGTAGACGCTCTCTTCTGGAAGAGTTTTTGTACAAGAACTCTTCCGCAAAAGAGTTCTTGTGCAAGATCATGCCAGTGTAGACGTAGCCTCAGCGTTTAACTGATAAGATGAGGCTTATCGGTTAATGGTCTCGGTTTCACTCAGCCAGCTCCCAGGGAGGTGGCTTTGCTGTGGTAGGGCAGGGGCTGAAAACCTGCTAAATTGATGCCCCCATCAACCTCATGGGGGAAGTCACCAGGAGTGTTTCTCCCATCGACCTCCCGCTGTGGGGCCGCCCCAGAAAATTGATGTAAGATACGTAGATTCCAGCTACCCCATTGTTATGTCTGGAATTGCATATCTTAGGGTACGTCTACACTGCACACTTATTTCAGAATAAGCTATTCTGGAAGAAATACTCAGAAATAGCTTATTTCGAAATAGCACGTCTACACTACAGGGAAGCCTGGAAATTAGTCCGAAGCAGGCTCCCCTAATGTGGACTCACTATCTCGATTTAGAGCTCTAGGAAGCACTGGGGAGGCCCTGGTGAAATAGCAGCAGTGGAGAGTCCACACTACCATTATTTCGAAATAGCAGTTTCGGAAAAGGTGTTATTCTTCATGGAATGAGGTTTATAGAAGTCAGAATAAGCTGTCTGTTTTTTCAAATTTATTCTGAAATAACGCTGCTGTGTAGACGCACCCTAACATCGCTTTTCTCCACCAGTGTAGATCTGGCCTCAGTGTGTGACCTCAGGCAAGGGACTTCACCTTTCACCTTTCGGTGGCTGAGATTCCTCCTCTCTCCAATGGAAACCTTGATACTGGCCCCTCTCTGGGATAAGCTGCGATTTATGGATGGTCATTGTTATGCATTACTATTTTATGAATACCTGGAAGCTTTCCAAAGCTCTAATAACATTCTCTAAATGTCAGCACTTGCCAGCACCATTCAGAAATCAATTTCCAGCTGCTATGGGCTACGTGGGAGCACACAGCATTTGCTGCTCATAGGAAAATATTGTTGCCACTTAGTTGTCCCTTTGTGGTCTGAGCTGCAATGGAATGTAAAGTTGGTCCGGTTGCCTCTGTTCTCCGAGCTGTTGCCTTCTGCTCTATTGAAGCAAAGAGTGAGGTATTTGTATTGGAGATGGGATTATGAGGGAGACAAGGCATGTGTGAGAGCGAGGAATATAAACAGTAGAGGGGCAGGGGTCAGTTTCCTAAAGCAATGTCCTGAGTGCACATGTGTGCGCACGCGCACACACACACACACAACACACACACATTCGCTCACTCTCCTCCCTCTAGGGATAGTAGCTGTCTGGCAGCCACTCTGTTGGTTTTTATACAGAAAGCCAGCTGCGATGAAGGGCTTTCTGTGCTGAGAAAAACCCATTAAGGACTAAACTCAGGCTCACTCGTTTCACGTAAGCCTCGGAACAGCGCTCTGCCATTGGTGGTCATGAGCAGCGAGGCCAGGACTGAGCGGGGGAGCTGAGGAGAAAGGTGCCAGGTCCCAGCCCCAACCCACACTGGGTTCAGCTGGCAGGACTGTGTGACAGCGCATTGGGGAGCACCCGCCCCCGCCCCCCGCCCACAGCCAGATGTGACTCTCGGTCAGGCCGAAGAATAGAAGGCTTCTTTGCTTCTCAGAGATACAGCGCAGCTTAGGCTTGACGTCACCACAGAAGCCAGGGCAGACAGCCTTAGTTCTCTTGGGAGGAAGGGGTTCACAGGCCCCTGAACCCCCCTGTCATGGACTTAGTCTGCTTCCTTCATGCTTCCCTCTGCCAAGACTAAAGCAACCCCCAGCAACTGGTCCCTGAGCCCCCAGGCAGCTCCGCCTCCTCCATTGTCCTGCTCCCAGACCAAAGGTGAATCTTTTGTCACCTGGTCCCCAGGAGGTGAAACACTGACATACTTCCACAGTGAGTCATGCTTGGCCTTTCCCACTCATTTGGAGAGAGCTGCAAGGGGCAGGGGGAAACTGAGGTACACCCACACACACACTCACACACTACAACACCTGCCACGATGTCACAGACAGTTGATAAGCGCTGGCTTAGGGGCTTAGCTGTAATGAAGGGTCTGAGTTTCCAAATGTGTCAGTGCTAGAGGATGGATAAATAACGACCAGGAATCTAATAATGTGCATTCATGAAGACCGTGAAGAATATTTCCCTGTTATTCAATGAATGAGTCTGCGTTCTAGGAGATCAATAACAACACTTTCTGGAGTCCCTTTCAGATTATGTGCAGGAAGAAAACACATTACAAAATCATCACGTTACAAAATTATCAGTGCAAATACAATCTGAGAGCTTCAGCATCAGGAGCATTCACCTTTGTTGTTTGAGCTAAAGGGGCAACTTCATTTACTAAATGGCACCAGTAGAAGTTTCTTATCCTGCATGTAGATCAGCCACCAACTGGGACATGATACATTTAGTTAGACTGTTACATTCTGTTGAGCTCCAGTCTGGAACATCCATTTGATTCACGCAGAAGCTACATTCATGAGCTGGAAAGAAATCATGCATTTCTCTTATTAATGGGAACCAGACAAAGAAAACTTCAGGGGTGGGAAAAGGTGGCTTTGGGTAAAGAAGAGTTGCTATATTTTTAGTGATCACTTCTAGGATTCACAGATTTATTAGGGCATAAGCTTTTGTGGGCATAACACACTTCATCAGATGAATTGGAGTATAGTTTACAGAGGCATGGTTATATATAAGGACAACAAAAGAAAGAGAGTACTTGTGTAAACGAGGCTAAACAAATACTCTCTTTCGTTTGTTGTCTTTATATATACTCATGCTTCTGTAAACTCCATTCCAGTTCATCTGATGAAGTGGTTTCTCCCACAAAAGTGTATGCCCTAATACGTCTGTTAGTCTCTAAGGCTAGGTCTACACCAGGGGATAAACTTGAATGAAGATATGCAACTCCAGCTGCGTTAATTTTGTAGCTGGAGTCTAAGTACTTTAAATCGAATTTTGGCACTGTCCACACAGCGGGAGGTCTACAGGAGCACACGCCCCCTTCGACTTCCCTTACTTCTCATAGGAGCAGGACTACTGGTGCTGAAGGGAGTGCCCTCTTAGTTCAAATTAGAGTGTCTTCACTAGACCCATTAATGTGAACTCCGGAAGATCAACTGCAGCAGCTTCAGTCTTCTCAGTAGTGTAGACAAGCTCTAAGGTGCCACTGGACTCCTCATTGTTTTTGCAGATACAGACTAACATGGCTACCCCTCTTAGACGTCTAGAATTAACACTGTTTGGAAACTATTGCTCACTAATTTCTAGAATTAGAGTATGCTTTATACGCTGCCTAAATCCAGGAAATTAAACTGTCCCAGTGACCTGTGTGAGAAACTGTCGAGCCCATTTTATCCCTCCACTAACATCTTAAGTCTGATCCAGGTTCAAACTGTATTGTATGCAGGTTTTATATACTGTGGGACTATACTCACAGGAATCAGTAGATACGGACATTTACCATGTGATGGGATATAAACTTTTGTAACACTGAGAGAGGCAGAAAAAAAATCTCATCAGAACTCCTGCATGCAATACCTTTAGTGTAAGCAGAATCTACCCCAGTCTTGTACTAGATCTTGTCATTTTTGTACCACATTTAGATTTTTGCTTGTGCACAACCCATTATATACCATTTTGAATCCAGCTGTTGCCTGTCAAATCAAGGAAATCAGAAACCCCTTTGCTCCTTAGATTCAGCTGTTTTACTGCCCAAAATACGTAACTGTATGTAGCAATTAACATTAATTGGCAAGGATTAAAGTTAATGTGCTAACCTTGATTGTTATTTATGAATGATATTAACATACAACAGCAATAATAATCGTTAACATATTCTGTAAACTATTGCTAAGCCCAACTGTGGAAAAATAAGATTTACATATATATATATATTGAATGTTTTTATTTACCTCCCTTTTGGGGCCTTTAGCTTACATTTGCTTTGTGTTTTCAAGGTTTTCTGTGCATCCAGAAGGCTGGAATCTTACTTTCTTGAGGGAAAGTGGACGCTCCTATACCACATGACTCTAGGAGCAGGGGCTTTAAATAAAAGACAAGTATTGCAATGAAATTTCAAGAGCTGACAGCACTGCTTTCATCCCAGAAATTTCCAAAGCAACACCCCTTTAAGGTTCAGTGCTTGACAAGCTTTCTAACACTGCTGTGAGCTAGGGAAGGATGATTAGACCTCCGTTACAGGAAGTGTTCAGTGTTAAAGGACTTACTCAAAGTCCTCAGGGGGTCTGTAACAGAGCTGTGAATGTAATAAAGACCTCCTCAATCTCTTCAGGACAAGACTTCCCTTACCTCTGAAGGTACTTCAAAGTAGAAATAGCCCAGTACATCTCTCGTGGTCTCTCTTGACTAGTACCAGCACATGGAAACAGGAGAGCCATGAAAATTCTGCTGTTGGCTGTATCTCTTCCCAGGCATAAACTGGAACAATAACTCAGGCAGGAGTCTGAGCATGATTCCATAAACAATGCTATTTTAATAGGCATTTCTGGCTTGACTGCTCAGCTACACCATGGTTGCGGGCTACATTCATCTCTAGTATAAGCCAGTCCCATTCCACTGCCTTCAGTGAAGTTGTAGCAGCTTATACTGGGCTGGTTCTGGATATCTGTCGTGAGTATACCATCAGCCTGCAACGCCAGCATAGCAAGAAGCTATTCCTTAACAATCAACAGTGTGACGCTGTTGCAAAAAAAGCAAACATCAGTCCGGGATGTATTAACAGGAGTGTTGTAAGCAAGACACGAGAAGTCATTCTTTTGTTCTACTCTGCGCTGTTTAGGCCTCAGCTGGTGTATTCTGTCCAGTTCTGTATCCAGTCATTTCAGGAAAGATGTGGAGAAATCAGAAAAAGTTCCCCCCTCCCCCCCCCAAAAAAAGAGAGGTTTAGAAAATATTATTTGTAAGGGAAGACTGAAAAAAATGGGTTTGTTTAGTCTGCAAAAGAGAGGACTGCGAGGGGACATAAAAGCTTTCAAATACCTAAAAGATTGTTATAAGGAGAAGGGAGAAAAATTGTTCTCCTTAATCTCTGATGATAGGACAAGAAGCAAGGGGGTTAAATTGCAGCATGGGAGGTTTAGGCTGGACATTAGGAAAAACTTCCCAACTATCAGGGTGGTTAAGCACTGGAATAAATTGCCTAGGGAGGTTGTGGAATCTCCATCACTGGAGATATTTAAGAGCAGGTTGGATAGACACCTATCAGGGATGATCTAGATCAGTGGTTCCCAAACTTTCGGCATCACGCCCCCTTTTTGATTTTTGAGAAACCCTCATGTGCTCTCCTCTCCAAAAAATAGCAGCAAAACTTGTTGAGGAAAAAAAAAATGACTGGGGCAGTAAAACTTGATGGGGGGGTGGGATGGATTGCCTCGTGCCTCCCCCCTGGAATTTCTTCACGCACCCCCAGGGGGGCACACCCCAGTTTGGGAACCCATGCTCTAGATGTTGCTTGTTCCTGCCATGAGGGCAGGTTACTGGACTCTCAGGGTGGTTATTAAATTGCTTAGGGAGGTTGTGGAATCTCCATTATTGGAGATTTATTAGAGCAGGTTAGGCAAATGCCTGTCAAGGATGGCCTAGAATGGTGCTTGGTCCTGACATGAGTGCAGGGGACTGGACTTGATGGCCTCTCGAGTTTCATTCCAGTTCTGTTATTCTATTAATATTTCCTTGTCAGCATTTCTATTGTTTATAGAAGCCCATCACAGCCATAGCGTATCAGTGACATTTGGAAGCATTAAATCAATGCACAAGGCCATAGATTTCAGTGGAGTTACTGCTGATGTACATTAGAGCGGAATCTTTACTGCCATGTGACATAGCGTAGGAAATATAGACTTTGCAACTAGTCCACTTGCGACAATACCATCTTTCCACCAGCCCCCGATGTTTCAGAAGAATGCGTTAGAGCTGCAGCAAGCAACTATGCGATAATCTGTCCCCCAGATTAGGTATGATCCTCATCTAAGGTAGTTCGAGATTGGCTTCAACCCCAGGCGGGGTGAGCATTGAAAGACACAAGCGGACAGGCTGGCTTGAACAGACGGGTACAGGGTGTCAGCGTTTCTAGCCCCCAGGAAGGAGGTGCCAGGAGCGCCGGGGCATTGTGGGAAGTGCTTTGTATTCATGCCCATCAGTGTGAAAAAAGATATTTGCATATATTTGCATATATATTTTCATGTAGATGCAACCACACTTAAATTGCAGCCCTCGGCATGTGTTGTGAGTATCATTGTGGCCCCCGGGGCTTCCAAAGTTGAGTAGCCCTGCTTTAAACTCTACTATTCAGAGCTGCTGAGCCTAAATCTCTCCAGGTGAGGCCTCTGAAAATTGGACCACAAGCGCTGAAGAGGTCTGATAAGAGGTATCAAAGCTGAGCTCTGAGAGTAGCTTGAGTGGCAAAATTCAGTTCTGGATGTGGGCTGAGACTTTGACTTTGCTTCTTATTTTGAGGCATGGGTGCACCAGTGTTTAATTCAAACTAATTCCTCATCAGCATATGAAAGATTTTTGTTACCCTTCCACAGGTGACCTTTGGAAAAGGAGCAGGGCAGAGCAGTTCTGTCTATAACTTTTTTTTTATGTGTATGTGAAGAAAGGCCAGGTGTGCTAATGAGTTCTGAGGTATTGCTTTCAACAGACCAGCAATACGCATCCCTGCTGTAAGCACCTTTGCATGCACCTGGCCTGTTTGATCAATTTTTCCACTATCCTCTTTGTGTCCCAAATCTGCAATGATTTGACTTTTTTATGGCTCTCTTTTTTCCCATCCATATCCATCTGGCGTGACAGATAATCTAGTTAGTCTCATGGGCTAACTTACTGTGGAACTTAGGTCACGTTGATGCAAATTAAATAAATAAGTTAGCCTCGATGAGAAACGAAAGTCTGGATGTCAGGACATGAAAGATGAACCTCTGGTGGTTTGAGTCGAGGGCTGCCTTCCTCTTACTGTTGTGCCTTTTTCTACATTGCCCTCAGTTCACCTTTGAGACACTTTCTTTAGTCCTGTCTGACTGAGGCTATGTCTACACTGCAGTGCTATTTTGGACACCGGAAGTATTCCAGAATAGCTATTCTGTGTCTTTTGAGCGTGTCCATTATTTCAAAATATAACAGGCTCACTATTCTGATGTCCCTGTAAATCTCATTCTATGAGGAGTAAGAGACATTTTGGAATAGTGCTTTATTTCGAAATGTGGTGCAGTGTAGACAGTGCCAAATTTAGAAATAAGCTATTTCACAGTTAACTTGAAAGAGTCTACACTGCACCCTGAGTGAAAGAGATACCTTCTGTTAATCTTTTCTCAGGCCCTTTGTTATTGACACCTTCCAAAGTAATCCTGAAGAAATGCCTCAGATGATGGGCACATATTCATACATCCCTCAGCAAATTTAGAAGTGTGAATCTGAAATCTCGGCTCTTGTGCTCAGTGGTCTGCCTATGGTAAATATGAATTAAAAAAGAAACCGATTTTCATGGTCTGGAAACTCTCTTGTGTACAATGTGTTTGTCAAAACTAAGGAAGTAAAAATGGTTAATAAAAATAACTGTGTAACCTTTAAAATCCTAATGGTTACACACACTGCAGGCTCTGCAGTATAAAGCTTGCACTGCAGAATGTGCAGTGCAGGGTGGCAGCAGGCTCCCCGGGAGCAGGTCTGGCAGCTGGAGCCAGTGCACACTGGGAGCTGGCTTACACACAACAGCTTCTGGCTGCAGGCCCTGCTTCCCGGGAGCCAGCTATTGCCCCATGCCTTAGTGATGGGATCCTGCTTAAGCCAACTCCTGGTGCGTAACAGCTCCTGGCTGCTGGCCCTGCTCCCCAGAAGCCAGCTGTGCTGCAGGCTAAGCTTTACACTGCAGAACCTGCAGCATGGGGCGACATCCAGCTCCCCAGGAGCACAGCCAGAAGCCAGGACCGTTGCACACTGGCGAAGAGTTTGACGATAACGGAAACCGATACGCATCAACTCGTTTATACGGTTAAACTCTTACATCCCTACTCATAAGCTGTGCCTTTGTTTTTGGGAAAGTCTTATTGCTCTGAGGCAGCAGCAGTTTGTATTACCGGGGGGAGGGGAGGTGGCTTCAAACTTACACTCACGGCAGATCTGCAGCCTACCGTGGAGGCGTTTAGGGAGATGGTAATTTGTGCTGCCGATAGCCACTGAGGGAGGTGGGGGTGGTGGTAAAAACAATGTGACCTACTTCTGTGCAGGCAAATTCAGGTGTATGCCGCAGACAGGAAAACACAGGAGGTTTATGGGTTGGCTGTTTCAGTGGCCAGTATCCACTGGAGCTGAGGATAATTGTGCACAGGAATGCCAGTTCCTAGGCTTCAGAGCCCAAGGGCCAACCATAGCTGTAACGTCACCACAGCTATTTCTAGCACCTTAGCGCAAGCCCCCTGAGTCTCCTTCGGTCAGCCCGGGCTCTGAGCCTCAGCGCCACAGGCTGCTGCTCGCAGTGGAGCCCTAGCGATGGGAACCTGCAACAGAGCCAGGACCTGAACCCAAATGGTCTAGTCCCAAGACTGTGCCATCATGACAAGCTCATCATTCCTGCACTCAAGCCCTTCTGTAGTCGTTGGACAAGGCCAGTGGTTCTCAAACATTTTGGCCGGTGGCCCTCCCCACTGAACGCAGACCTTCCTGCAGACCACCAGCCAACCACCTCCTGGCTGGGAGGTTGGGAGCAGGAGCAGGTTGAGGGTGGGGGGGTCTTGGCAGGAGGGGAGGGTGCAGGAGTGGGGTGGGTCTGGGAGGCATTTACCTGGCTCTGTGCCTCCTGCCATTCCCAGGCACCACCTCCCACTGCTCTGAGTGGCCATGATTCCGGCCAATGGGAGCAGCAGGAAAAGCCTCCAGATGAGCAGTTTCCTACACTGGTATTCCCCAGCTTAGGGGGCAGGGAGAGGAAGCAGCAGCGCATGAAGCCACTTCCTCCCCCCCACAAGCTGGATCGGGCCCACAAGACTCTCCTTCCCCTGCCCCCACAGCAGGATGAAGGGGGGCAGGGCTGGAGTGCCAGTGCAGGCTCTTCACTTGCAGGGGGAGGATGAGCCCGGAGCCCACTGTTCGCCTACAAGACGGTGGCAGACCACATTTTGAGAACCACAGGACTAGCTTCAGTCTCACTCCTTATCCACCTCTGATAAAAGCAGAAGGCCATGGACAATGGGGCAGTGCCAAGTGATCTTATTTTATCTGTGTGAATGAGGCAAGAGACATTGCCAATGAACTCCCGACATCATGGTGTTATTTGAAGCCAATTTAATCTCAGGGTAACATGTCACAGCATTTTACCTCTGTCCTCGTTGCAAATGACAAAGGCAGGTAGCGGCTTGCAGGCAGTGATAGATTTGACAGGCACTTTCAAGGCAATGGTTAGGTTGGGCAAACAGATTGCTTGGATATGCTTTGACTGTGATTTTTCTATCACAGGGATAATTTCATTGCAAGAAACCCAACTATGCTGTTCTCCACGTAGCTGGGTTTTTAGCTTGCTCACCATTTCTCTGCAGAAAGCCCATGAAAAGCATTGGTCAGAGCTAGTGGTTAGTGCTTAATTCCTGTTAACGTGGGATTTCACTGTTGTCCAGTCTAAGACCCAGAAGTGATTAAAATGTCTGTAATCTTGTGGAGATAGACTCCATCTCTGAGACAATCAGTGGCATCTGAGGAAGTGGGTTTTGCCCATGAAAGCTCATGATACTCTATATTTTTGAGAGCTTCAGAGGGATAGCCAAATTAGGCTGTAACTGGAAAAACTTAAAAAAACAACTAATAGTCTTACAGCACCTTAAAAATTAACAAAACATGTAGATGGTATCATGAGCTTTTGTGGGCACAACACACTTCGAATACTCCAGTCATCTGAAGAAGTGGGCTGTGCCCACGAAAGCTCATGATACCATCTACATGTTTTGTTAGTCTTTAACATGCTGCTAGACTATTTGTTGTTTTTTAAGTTTTTCTATATTTTTGGTAACTTAAATTCCAGGGTAGGTCAGTCTTTGCATTTTCTTAAGTAGTCAGGATCCTCTTGATAGGTAGCAATACAAAGGGCAACTGTTTTGGTCAGCTTTATTGGAGACTCAAGTAAGGATGTGAACGACTAGTCAACTATCTGATAAGCAAATACTTATTGGCTAGTCAACACACTAGTTGACTATTGCTGGCCCCAGCCTGCATGTGACGTTTCAAAGCAGCAATGCTGCATAGAGCCCGGGGTCAGCCCTGGGCCGTTGCTACACTTCAAAGGCAGAGGCGCCCTTATCGACCAATCAAATAGTCGATGCAAATTGCATCGACTGTTCGAAAAGCCTATTAATCTAAATTTAACATCCCTAGACTCAAATGAGCTTTTCATTTTCTTGTGTTCTAAAAAGGCAAGTAGGCTTTGGATGATGAGATGTGATGCCAAAATAGTACCATGGAGTCCAAAAGAGAACTAGTAATTGTGTAAACAGTGCCATTTGGGTTAATCCTGCATTAGTCTCCTCGGAGAAATCCGATGAGCATGGCTGACGCCTGGAGACCAGGGAGAACGTGGTAAGTGAGCCTGCCATCTTGCCAGCATCGGGGAGAAGCCCAGGAGATCAGCAGCAGTTACTGAGTTAGGTGTATAAGGCTGCAATCTGCTGCAAGCGGGTGGTTTCTTTAGCTTTGACTGTGATTTGGAGGCCCTGCCTCCAGTTCTTTGATCTCCACTCTTCTTTGGGGGCCATGCCCAGTTCTTTGGGCTCTGCTCTGCTGTACCAAAGTGCAAATACAGACGCGAAGTTGGTGGATATTTCTTGGAAAGAAGAGAACCCGTGGGGAAAAAAACAATCACAATTACATAGAATTAGCAGCTGAGATTCTTTTAACAGTCATAAAAGAGTCAAGCCATTATAGGAGTGATTGTTTGTCGTGTTACTACTTGATAGTAATTAAACATGAATGTCTTCATTTGCCAAGAAGTGAATTGACTTCTCTTCTCTTGCAGGATAAATATTATTTTTGTTAAGTAATTCCATGGTGCGGTCGTTTTCCAAAATGTGTATTTATTAATTTTAATTAGCTTCAGATTAGCAGGAGTAAAGAGCCAAGTAATTGAGTTTTGTTAAGTAGTGGTAAAATCATTCTTTCCCTCATCTATGTCCCTTACACAGGAGAATTTCAAAGCATTTTCAAAAGAATGAATTTCCTCCTTCGGGAGAAGTAGGTTAGTGTTTGTAACCTCTTTTTCCAAGCAATGCGTAGGTGAAGCTGCTGAGTCAGGAATAGAACGCCGACTCCATCTCTGCGTCGCTTGAAATACTAGCTCACGCTTTTTCCTGGAAGCAGGAACCCTGACTTCAAGTCCTATGTGCTAACTGATAGTTCACTCTCCCCAGGCTCCCCAAGGAATTTTTGTGGCTGCATTTTCATAACATGTCCCCAAGTCCTGCATGCCCCTTCACCTAACTATCTGATAAGCAAATGTTTTATAGCACTTGCACATTGGCCCAGCAATTTGTAAATGTCCCCAGCTCATCTCCTTTGCTTCCAAAGTGGCAGGAGCAGCAGCAGGTGAAGTCGGAGTCAAAATTTGGTTGTTGCAATGAATCATATTTTATCTTGGCAGGTTATTAAGAATTGTTTCCTTGGAGGTTTATGTGGAATAGAGGCCAGAACCAGAAGCCTCGGAAATGCAATATCGGGTTCATGCGGTGGAATATCTCCTGATTTTATTTGCAAAAAAAATGTGAACCCCCGTCATTAAATGTTATGTGTAAGTCTCCTGAGTTTCCCAAAGTCTGAAGGATAAAGCAGAGGATGCTCATCTCACCGTAGTGCATTCTGCTGGTGCTCGTTTCCGTGAAGAAATCGGGGGCCCCATGGTCATATCTGCTTCTGCTAGTGCCGAGAAGCCCGACCCCATGCAGCCGGCTGATGAGAGGCGCTATGGGGGTGGGGTTGGGGAAGGGCAGTGCTCCTCATTTCCCTTGAGTCCTGCATAAGGCCCTAAAGGGATCCCTGGACTTTGATCGGGCGATGGGTCCTGGCAGTTCTCCCAGATTGGCAGGGCATGTAGAACGTAGGCACTGCGGCCCCGTGGGAGGTGTTGCCCATCATGCGGCACATCCCCGTCCCCTGTCTGAGCAGGGCTCTTGGGCAGTGAGCAGGCAGGAAACGTGGGCGCTATTTGGAGGTAAGGGATCTTCAGGCAGAGGCCTCTGTGGAGGCCCAGGAAGTAGGGTTGCCAGGTGTCTGGTTTTTGACCGGAACTGCCCAGTTGAAAAGGGGCCCGGTGGCTCCTGTCAGCACGACTGACCGGGTCATTAAAAGGAGCTGGCGGGCTCCATACCTGGCTCTGTGCAGCCCTCGGAAGTGGCGACATGTCCCTCCAACTCCTAGGCCTAAGGGTGGCCATTGGAGCTCCGTGGGCTGCCTCCTCCCCCAGCACCTGCTCTGCAGCTCTCTTGGCCAGGAACTATGGTCAATGAGAGCTGCAGGGATGGCGCCTCTGGGCGAGGTCATTGCACGGAGCCTCCCAGGTCACCCCGTGCCTAGGAACCAGAGGGACATGCCAGCCACTTTCAGGAGTCGCCTGAGGTAAGCACTGCCCACAGCCCACGTGCCTCACCCCTTCCTGTGCACAAACTCCCTCCCAGAGCCCCCTCCCACACCCTTAACTGCTCATTTCTGGCCCCACTCCAGAGCCTGCACCCCCAGCCCAGAACCCATACCCCCTGCACCCCTCAACTCCCTGCTTCAGCCCAGAGTCCCCGCCTGTTCCCCAAACCCCTCATCCCCAGCCCCACTGCAGAGGCTGCACCCCTAGCTGGATCCCTCACCCCCTCCCACACCCCAACTCTCTGCCCCAGCCCAATGAAAAGGAACTAGTGAGCAAGGGTGACACAGACCATAATCCCTTTGGGCCCTGTCCCCTCAGCTGCCTTGTGGGTCAGATGTGACTTGACCACCTCACAAGCAGCTTGTGAAGCCAAACTGATCGGAACCTGAGACACTCACAAAGCCCCTCACCGGGAGGTGGGGGATCCCCAGATGCAACGTTCTCCTGTCAGGTGTCAACTCCCGCCCAGTGGCCTGCAGTCTGTCCCCTACTGTCCAATGGGACCACAGCTTAGTTAAGCCACAATACACATGCTGCTTGAACGTGCTGGTTACCTCTGTGCATCAAGAGTTCCGGTTGGGCAGTGGATGGGCAATCTCTGATCTTGGGGGCACAGCTGAGGTTGGGGCTGGAATCCCCTCGTTTGTCTGCACTTGTGTTCCATGCTCTGACTTTCCACTAGCAAAGCTTTCTGGTAGATGGGACCCCTTTGCCACTGTCCTGAGCTAATATCCAGGGATTCTGCTGTGGCTGTAACTGCTCCAGTGACTTTGAGTCCTTCCCTGTATGACTTGCCCCGTCCCTACATCTTGGTCCCCAGCCACCTGCTGCCTTGAATAACCTCACAGCTTGTGTACTGGGCTCAGCCTGCCCGCCAGACTGCTGTCAGAAATTACTACCCCCATATGTACACATGGGCCCACTGGGTGATGGTACCCACGGTGCACACAGCTCTGGGACGCACACGCAAAATCAAGGGGCTGCTACTGAATACTGGTTAAGTGCCTGAGCAGACACCCATGACAATTTGCAGATGGACCAGTAGGGGGTGCTGTTTGTTAGAAGCAGCCTCTGTCCCCTTCCTTTTTCTCTTGTCCAGGGTACATGGGGTGGATTGGTAGATTTCTCAGCTCCCCCCAGCAAAGGAGTTAAAATATGAGCTCTGGGAGAGCTGGCTTCCAAGGAAGAGAAAAGCCCTCTGCCTTATTTTATTCCAACTGGGATTTCTGTATTTAAACATCAAGAATTCATATGAAAAATCAAGAACTGCATTGAGAACCCCCTCCCTGCCTTTGTTTGCTGTGGAACTAGCAGAAGAACAGGATGCTGCTGTCTGTGATCATCCTTTGCCTCAATACATATTCAAAGCTTCCCTATGAGAGAGGTTTATTGCCTAGCACTGCTGGCAGCATCTAGATTAGGGGTGGGCAATAATTTTTGATGGGGGAGGGGGGCACTCCAAGAATTTGGACAGTGTTCGAGGGCCACACTCTTCCATGATACTAATGGAGGAGGTGTGGGGTCTGGGATAGAGTTTGGGTGCAGAAGGGAGTTTGGGTGAAGGAGCCAGTTGTGACCTGGGGCACTAGACAGGTGCAGGGGGTTGGATTGTAACCTAGGGCAGGGAATTGGGGTGCAGGGATTTGGGTTGTGAGCTAGGGCAGGAGGGGACCGTGATCTGGGGCAGGGGATTGGGGTGCTGGATCTGGGAGGAGATATGGGTACGGAGGGGGGCAGAGGATTTGCATATATGGAGTAGGGGGCAGGAGTGAGGGGTAGAGGGTTGGGGAAGGGAGGGACTGGGGTGCCAGAGGTAGGCTGTGCCAGGAGACTTACCAGCCAGCAGCTGTTCCTGAATCAGGCCTGATCTGGATCCTTTGCAGACCTCTAGGCAGGATGGGTGGATGAAGACAGAGAGACTTGTCAGACTGTGAAGTTGTTTAGCTTGTAACCGGTTAGCTAGGTCACCTTGTATTTAGGAACGTCTGGGATTGATACATTTCTGGAGATAGATTCATTGGGAGGTTTCTGGGCAGGATTTCTTGAAGGAGAAGAATGTTTCATCCCCTTTGGCTAGCTCTGTGTTGGGAGGGGTGCTAATGCATGTTCCTTATCGGGTTGCTTTCTACCCTCAGCTATGCACATGCTTTTCCAGGTAAGATCAATGGGACTTGCACACGCTTATGCGAAGGCAGAAATTGGCTCATAGAACACCACCTCTCGGCATATCCCACAGTGCTTTGCGTGTACCCAGAGCAATACATTTAGCCTCACACTGACAGGTAACACAATGTCCACATTTTCAGAAGATGTGCAAAGATTTTAAGTGACTTGCCCAGGTTCTAATGGGGAAGCAGTGGCAGAGCTAGGAATGAAACCTCAGGAGTTCCGATTCTCAGTCCCACCTGCCAGCCAGTAACCCTCACTGCCTGTTTCCTGAATGAAGTCATCAGCAAGAGGTGGAGCTCTGCATTTTACCCCCCCCCCCCCATCCTTCTGCCCTGACCTCTTTCCTACCCCCAACCCAAACAAACATTTTTAGAAATGGCCGGCTCCAAAGCCTACTGAAGTCAGTGGAAAGATTCCCATTGACTGCAATGTGGCCTGAATTGCAGGGCGGAGGTACTCCCCAGCCAGCCCAAAGGTGAATCAGGGCTTTATTGTAGAGGTGCTGTCAAGAGGGCACATGAGGAAGGGATGGGGGGCCTTGTGGCAAGCGGGCGGAGATGGCTGGAGAGTAATTTGGACAGAGCACAGGAAGGAGAGAGCCAGACAGTAGGAGCTGTCTTCTGGAGCCGTTTGGGAATGAGCAATGAGATGCTTCAGCCCCTTGTGGGATGCCCCCAGGGATAACTAACCCAGGAGACCGAGCATTGCAGGGACCTGCCGGGGTTGCTCCAGAATTAGGACATGCTTGTGTTACTGTGCTGCCACCTGCCTTCTCTCTGGCCACTCACTTGATCAGGCAGGAGAGAGAAGCAGGGAGAGGGGCAGGAAGGAAGATGAGGCACCAAGGGCTCCGTGAGAGGAAGGCAGAGTCTCCAGTGGACCTAATGAGTTTGAGTGGTCGGTACATGCCACAGGCCCCTGTGATCATAAACCAGCCGTCTGTCACATGCTCAGCTCAGATTCCTCTTCCTGACTCTCAGGACCCTGTCCTTCTGTCATGTAACTGGATTTTAAGGGGAGCAGCCAGATCACTGCTGCACCCATGGGGTGGGGATATTTGCCCCAAAGTGTATACAAAGGGGGCCATGTGAGGTGTCACATGAAAGCTTCTGTTCTACTGATTCTGTATATGCTATTCATGTACTTGTATAATGTCTGTATGTGGAGTCATAAACATGTACTCTGTATGGACGCTGGAAGTTTCTCTGTCTGAGGCAGAGCAATGGGCAAAGAATGTTCAGCCAGTGGCGATGCTAATTAGTGAGGCTCCAGAGACAATAGATCTCTACGTGCCAGAGACACACCTCAGGAATGCGACTGATACCTGCAAACCAGCCAGGGCAGAAGGGCTGCTAGCATGGGACACAGGGATAGGTTGTTAGACCATGTGACCTGCAGTGACCTGTTCTGGCCAGGAAGATGCCAGGGGAGGTATATAAGTGCCATGTGGCACCCTCCTTCTTGGTCTTTGAGTTCAGCTCCTGATCCCAGAGGCAGCCTTGCAGGGAACAACGAGCCGGAAAGAACCATGGATCCATCCTGACATAGGATGTACACCAGAGACTTTTAAGATAGCAGTTTATAACATCTCTGCTAAGAGCCTGTATCGAGAACTGGGTGATTTGATGCATGTAATGTATTATCCTTTAACAACCTTACTCTCATGCTTTTCTTTCTTTTAGTAATAAACCTTTAGATTTTAGATTCTAAAGGATTGGCTCAGCGTGATCTTGTGGGTAAGATCCAGAGTGTAAATTGATTGGGACCTGTGGCTGGTTTCTTGGGACCGGAAGAACCTGTTCGGGGTAGGTGAGATTGGGTTCTATAACCCTTACCTGTGTGTTAGGCCCGGGGCTGATTGGGGCACAGGAAAAGCTGGGGTGTCAAAAGGGTTTTGCTCGTGAGGGTTCTGGCTGGCCAGATTGGAAGCTGAAGCGCTCCGTGTGACTGGTTTGTGGCCTATTTGGAAAGGTCTCCAGTCTGGGGCTGTAAGGAGCCCTGAGTTTGAGCAATTCACCCTAAGCGGATGCCCTCAGCTGTGTCCAGACCTGGCCCAGTCTGTCACACCTTCCCAGATCAGTTTCCAGTCGCTGGAAATTCTAGCAAGGTCATGTCCCTCTTGCTGTGTAACCACCTTCTTTCCTAGGTTGGTTTTATGTCCCTGGCGTGTGTCGCTGTGTGCTCCCCATGCAACAGCAGAACTGGGGGGGAGGAGGCGCTACAGCAAAAGCAGAGGAAATCCTTATCTAGAAGCAGAAAAGTCACGGCAATTTTGCATGGGACGTCCGGTACTGCCAGGCTGTATCACAGGGCACATTGCTTCTCTGGGCTCAGTGCTGCAAATATGTACATTTATTGGCAGCTTGTAAACTGACTGTCAGGTGAGCAAACAGATGAAGCCGGGGGGGATGCTGAAGGTTGCTGGGCCGAGTGCATTCCTCTTGGGGTCGTATCACAGCATTTCCTAGCCATTTAGCAATGAAACCCTTTTTCGGAATCTCCCCATTCCTCACATGTTTTGTTGCTGCCCTGTGTTTTGCTTATGCATTTTGTGCTATTTTTTTTAACTGCCCTCTGCTTCCCGCCCCCCCCCCCCCAAGTACACTTGTAACTATGGGAACAAAAGCACCATTGGTGAGGGGGGACTTTGTGACACCCACAGGTGCTAAACCAAGTCAGCTCACAAAAGGGTTTGAAGTGATGCCATGGATTGTGAGGTCAGGGGTAGGATCCAGCAGCTTTCTGTGGGAGCTAGGTGTCTAATTTCCCTTAAGCTCTTTTGAAAAATCCCACGAAGAGTCAATACGGTATTCTCCACTTTCTGTCCTAACCGGGGGTGGGAGGGAGGTGTTCTTGTGCTCCATCAAACAGCTGCCGCATTTAGCTCCAGAGGTGGCAGCATCGCAAGTTGGGGAATGATTTCTGCCCAGTTGAGGCAGGACAGTTGTGCAAACTGGGACCCTGAGCATGGGACCAAATGGCAGAAACTCGTGCTGGACTGGGGGTCATGCCAGCTTGCACTGCACTTTGGGAGCCTTTGGGTGGAAAGTGCTAAAGGCATGTAGGGGAATAGATAGAAAGGTGCTCATGCTACCCAGTTTGTGTCACAAGTCCCTGTTCCACAGAAGAGCTGAGTCTGTTCTTGTGCTGCCTAGTGAGCATAGCTCATGCTTTTAGCTCTGGAGGGACTCCAGTTCGACCTCTGGACTGTGGAGCTGTCAAAGAAGTGGCTCTGGAGATGAAATTTTGAACTGATAGAGCAAAAGAACCACCATGGCTCACTAGCTGAGAACTGCAGCGAGTTCTCGTCCTGTGTGCATTAGGCAGAGCGAGGGACCTGGAACACACACTAGTGAATATCAGAACGGGTGTTGAGGCTACAGTTGCCGAGAGAATGGCTGTGATGTTGCAAACAAAGGAGATGCCGTGCATCAGCTATGGAGCCATGTCTTTCAGCCTCAGAACAGAGAGTGTACATGTGTCTGGCAGGCACAAAGTCAGTGGATTCTTCTTCCCCGTCTCTGGTGTTTGTACTGACGGCTGCTGCCTTTGCTCCCCGCGCCCCTCACCTTGGGCTGTGGAGTCCCGTCACTCTCCAAGAAGATGAAGTGCCCTGCTTGGCTGGTTTGAAAGACAGGAAGAATGATGGCAATTGAAATTCCTGCCTCTGTCTCTGCTGCCACCTGGGCTGTGCCCTCGCTCTTGTGCCCTCTGACACTTCTCCCCGCATGGAGCTGTTGTGCAAAGGGGAGCATGTCCCAGGGCCTGCCATCTGGACTGAGTGTGTGTGAGGGAATGAAGATGGACAGCATGCCCCAAACAGAGTGCACATGGGGGTGACCCATGGGCCCAGAAAGCAGGAGTAGCATCCTATCTGCAGCACGGGAGACATGTTAGATCACCGAGTCACATTGTGCATCGCAGGCAGAAACACGTGATTCTGCAGCCCCGGCTCAGGATTCAGGGTGAGTGGAGGTTTTTGGAGGTAGCTTCTGAGATCATGGCAGACGTGTTGGGTGGGATGAGTCCTTGTTCTGCACACGCAGCTGACACCAGGCTGAGCTCTGGGCCTGTTCTGTTCCACCTTTGCTAAGCTGCTATCCAGCATCACAGAGCAATACATTGGAACCCCAGCCACCCCGTGGGGAGGCAGAGGAGGAGACGGGAGAAAGAACAGGGTTGCAGCCGCAAGTCCCTAGGGGATGGTGGTGGTAAGACGATGCAACAGCAAGAGACAAGGGACGATGCACCAGCAAGGGACAAGGCTTAGAAAGCCCTCAAGATTCATCTGTGTCTCTGGACAAGTCAGCACAGCAGCAGGTGTGGAAATTTCCTTTCTAGCTAGATGTCCAGGGCTTCCTCGATTCATGAGAAAGAGGAACGCTGCTGGGAAACTCTCTGCTGCTCAAGCTCCAGGATAAAACCCTTGCCCCACAAGATTGCACGAAGTAAAACTACTTGGCCACATCCTTTCCAGGAAACCCAAGGTTTGCTAGGGCCAAGCGCGGTAAATGAGCAGGAATACAAGCACATGCAGAATTATGCTGGATGTCGTGCCTGGGAACTGAAGAACATCCCAACGGGACCTGGAGCCAAGTCACATTGTCACCAGCAGGGGTGGTGAAAATCAGCTCTGTCTCCCATCTGTCTGCCCTTGCCCCTTGTCCAGCCTAGATCGATCTGTAGTATTGCCTGGGGTAACTTCTAATCCAGTGTTTGCCCCTGTCTGGTGCCTCCTACTGGAGGATCTCAGTGTTTCAGGATACTTCTGCAGCTGTCATGCCCACAAGCAGAATTGAATCTGGGACCTCTGAATCTTAGTGCATGAGCCTCTATCGCATGAGCTAAAAGCCAGCTGACTCTCAGCTAAGGCTGTGGAGCAGACTTGCTGCTCTTTCTGTAAGTGGCCTTGGTGCCACTACATGCAATAGTGCACCACCCACTAGGTGTGTGGCTGACACAGGCAGATACACTATTTCACAGCTAGCATCTGCAGACCTGGTGCTGTGTCCTGCAGGTATTATCAAGGCAGACTAAATGTGGGGTGCAAGCTAGACAGCTTGCCCTGCTCTCTGCCCGGTGGAGGATGCATCTGCATCTTGCTCTGTGGTAGACCAGATAAGGGCTGTCCAGGCTGGAATGCTATAATTCAACACATGGGCCATTGTCGCTGCTGTGCAAGATCTCCCGGACTCATGATCTCCCGTGGATCATTCCCACTGTCAGCTGACAGCTGCGTGCGTAAAGACTCTCTGTGGGAAAGGGGGTCGTTTCACCAGGCAGCCACAGTGAAAGGTTCCAAATGATGCGAGTCGGGGCAATTGGAGAAGTCTGCTGCATTCTATTCTGTTCTCTATAGGTGTGTCCCATGCGTATCACCTTCCTAGCTGAGCCCCTTCTAGCAGTGCATTAAAGCAACATGACTAACACCTGTCACACGCTGTTTGCTCAGTCACTGGAGTGCAGCCATCCACAAAGCTTCAGCCTCCCCAGCCTGCTTCTTGCAAGGGGACAAATGATTCTTGTCTCTTTTGTATCCTGCTGCGGTTCGGATGAGCAGTCAATGCAGGAACCAACCCTCTCCCCCCGTAAGTCACTACTGAAGTTGCTGAAATCCATCGCTGATTATATATTTGAATGGAATCTAGTTCAGGCCACCCTGCAAGGAAAAATAAATAAACAGTGATGGCTACAAAGCTGTGGAGTCTCAATGCAGAGCCAGGCAAGCCAGCTGAAGTTAGCCCTGGTTCAGAAAAGGCTGCCCAGGTGGAAAGCTCTCCCCCGTAGGAAGGTGACCAAAGGTACGTTGACATCAGGAGACATCAAGTCCCAGTGCGTGATGCTCACAGCACTTTCTCTGTTCTGTGGGACGGATTCCTCATCTGCATACCCGGTGCTGGCTGCCATTTTTCAGGTCACTCTGGCTACGGCTACACTGCAAGCTTTTTGCACAAGAGATCTTCTGCAAAAACTTCTTGTGCAAAAGTGCGTCCACACTTTGCGATGCGCTTTTGCGCAAGAGAGCGCTCACACTGCATGGACACTCTTGCACATGAAAGCTCTGATTGCCATTAACAGAATGGCCATCAGAGCACTTGTGTTTTTTCTGATAGGGGTCTCTTGCGCAAGAAACCCCTGTTGTCCGTCCATACACGCCTTTTTGCACAAGAGCTCTTAGCAAAAAGTCTTATTCCTCATAGAAAGAGGAATAACTCTTGTGCAAAAATCCCTGTCTTCTGACGATCTACTGTAAATTTTCTAGTGCAAAAACATGCTGGAGGCGTGTTTTTGCGCAAAAATGGCCGTTTTTGCACAAAAACCCTGTAGTGTAGACGTAGCCTCTCTGTAAAGCCATTGCTCCCAGCTCTAATGGACAGATCTAGCTCCTCCCAAAGAAACTAAACTACAAACTTTCTGCCCCATATGGCAATCCCGTATGAGCCGGGAATCTTGCAAGGCTAGACGGTGACTGGGACTTGGAGGGAGCACCACAGACCTCTGGATAGTGCCCAAGAGTTTTCCATGTAGAAGGTCTGCATGTGAGGGAGAGGGAAGTGCACCCAGTTCTCTCCACGTGAACCTTGCTGAGCGGCTGAATAATCTGCTCATTGTAAGGGGCTGTAGCATCCTTCTTCCCCTTGGCGCCGAAAGGGAAGTAATTGGATCACTCAGCATTATATAATTCCTTTCCGGAGCCCCTCTGGGGCTGTGTGCACAGCCAGGCACTGAGCAAAGGCAGTGGGGTGGATTCTGTCTTTTCCTTCCAGGAGCAAAGGAGGCTGTGAAGCCTCCTCACAGGCTAATCTCCCCAATGGACTAATCTACAGTTTATGCCCCATTCCAACCCTATTCCACCATACCACTATTCCGGGGTGACTTCCTGGGGCTGCACACACCAGCCCCACACCGCTCCTCTGCTGGGGTTGTTCCCCCAGAGCCCATTGTGTCTTCTTTATGGGACAGTCCAGAAGCTGCCAGGGTGGCATGTGAGGGCTGGACTGGAGGGTCAGAATTTGAACATCAGTCTAGCCCAGAGGTTTTCAAATGATGGGTTGTGGCCCAGCACTGGGCAGTGGGATGCCGGGCACTGAGTCTCATTGCTGCAGGGGATCAGGTGACCAGTGGAGGAACCTGGCACTGCAGACTGCACTGCACCCCAGAAGCGTCTGGCAGCAGGCGCGGCTCCTAGATGAAAGTGGGGGGCAGAAGAGCACACAGGACTCCGTGCACTGCCTTTGCCCTTGCCCTGAGCACTAGCTCTGCACTCCCATTGGCTGAGAACCTGCTGCTGGCTGCCTCTGGACGCAGCATGGCCTGCAGTGCCAGGAGAGGCAGGAAGTTGCCTTAGCCCCCCTGCTGCACCACTGACGGGAAGTCACTTGAGGTAAGCCCCTCCTGCCCCAGCCCTGCCCTGCCCCCAAGCCGAAGCTCTCATCCTCAGTCCTACTCCAGAGCCTACACTTTAGTCAAATTATTTTGGGTTGCGGCATTGACAATTTTCTTCAACTGGGTCATGAGAAAAAATTTGTTGAAAACCGCTGAACTAGCCCTATCGGAGCAGTTATTTAGATAGGACCGAATCCCGCCAACCTTACACTGCCATATTTTTCTCCTCAAAGAGTCCCGAGTACTGTTGGTCGTGAGAGCAGCAGGACTTGGTCCTTCTTGTGCAGACTGTGGTGTTCTCTGTGCAGGCTTTTTATCCTGCCCTGGGGATGTCCCCCTAAAGGAAGACGGAACACTGGAAATGAAAATCCTCATGAGCTGAACAGGTTATCTTTCCCGATGACACGGTTTATTTCCCCACCCATTTTGTAAACCACTCACTCATCCAGCAGCCAATGATGATTAATTGGTGGCATTTTACCTTCAAAGGCAAGACACAGCTTAAATACCCAGGAAGAACATTGACAGCATCAGAATTTTAAGCATATTAATATAAAATATAGCCTGCCATTTCTAAATGAGATGCCTTAATCACAGGGACTGGCATAAAAGACATAATCTCTCTCTTTATGTCAGTTGTGTGGCTCTGGACTGGCAGCAGTGGAGATATTATTTAATCTAAATTCTGCAGATGTTGGTTTGGTTTTGTATTCTGTGCAGGGACGAGGGCAGAACGTAACATCAATGATAGACGACTGGTACCCGTCTGGCTAGAGGAGCACCAGCTAAAGGGGAGGATTTGTTCTCGCCCCATTTCCATCCCAGCCCATGTTACTGGGGAGGGGAAGGCTCTGTGCTCCCTCCGCACCAGCTACCCCGGTATATTTGACTGCTCTCCTAGCAGCCAGGCCCCAGAGCTGCTCCCGGATGCTGCCTGGTGCAACACAGCAGCTGCCTGGGAATCTGTCTGCTGCCTCCCCCCTGGGCTTGGCTCAGCAAGTTAGAGCCTCTAACCCCAGCGTGCAGGGTGCCCAGCATTAGCTGGCTGTGAGATCCTGCCTTGGGAGGGGGCAGTGGCAACTTGAGGTTTGACTTCTGGGGACAGGAGCTGACATGGAACATCTGGTGGGGGGCCCTTCCAGCTCACTCGGTCACTGTCCCCAGAAGCTGCTACTCTGTACTGGGCACATTCCAGGCAGCGTTGCTGGAAGAGAATCTGGCCTTGCCTCTTCTCTTCCAGTTCTGGCCCCACCCCTTCCTCCCCCCCACCCTCCCACTTGACTCTTCTGCCCCTCCCCAAGTCACCTCATTTATTTGTCACGATCACACACTAGAGAATTCCTTCCTTCCTTCCTTCCTTCCTTCCTTCCGTGAGTCAGCTGCCTGCTTTTTATATCAGGACTCCAGCATGTGCCACTGTGTTTGAGGTATTCTCTCACCAGATCCATCTATGACCCTACTAGGGCATTGGGGATATTGAGTTTATTGATGGGTATTTGGTGGCCCTTATTTTTAGCCACAGCTATATTTAATGGTCAGAAAATCATCCAGCTCTTTCTGAGGATGAAGCTTGTCTCGTGGGAATAGGCAAAGCTTTATCCTAATCGAATCCTGGGCAGGGTCTAAAACGGGAGACAAAGGTTCCCAACTGCACTAAGGACCTGACTTTCCAAGTTGTTCCTTGAAAAATTGTGCCATTCTTGCCCTGTAAAAATAATTCCAGGTTCTATAAAAGGCCGAAAGAAAAGAAAGGAAGGAAGAAGGAAGAGAATCATACAGATATTAAAAACATCTGATTTTTAAAAAGATCTATATAAAAGAAACTAGACTCTTAAAACAATAAGCCAGATATTGTATTAACCTGTGCTCCTGTAACAAGACCTCAGGGCTGGCAACCTGGATTGCAGAGCTGATCTGAGCTGATGGGGGAAAGCCCATCTTAATCCTCTGTTTGTTCTTTGCTTAGTCTTTCAAAAAAGCATCCACAAACCTCCCTCTGGGACCCACTCATCTAAACATTCCTCCTGTCATGTAATTGCTTCCCTCCAGGATCCGTTGAGGTGGGAGGGAAGGCTTTTGTCTCCCAAGAGCTGGCCTATAATTTTCTTATCAAGTGGCTGTTTAACCAAACACTCTGAAGTGGGTCTGAGATCTGTAGGCTCAAACTGGATCGCAGGATACATCCCTATAAGAGAATAAGAGCACACAAGCTAAAGTCCTGCCGGATGTGCACACGAGACTGTTGCTTATTAAAACAGCAAAAGTTATGGTGCGTGATGTGATCAGCAAGGCTCACTGGGCAGTACAGCTAGCATCCTTTGAAAAATCTGCACTTTTAATGAAGAGGAGATGGAGAGCAGTCTTTGCACCTCTGCATATTGAGCTCCCATAGCATTGGCCTGCCACCTGCTGAGGTCTAGATTTAGTTCCAGTGGCTTAATTAGACAACATTGGTAGGATCGCACAGTCAACCTCTGGAACTCCTTGCCAGAGGATGTGGTGAAGGCTAGGACTTTAACAGGGTTAAAAAAAGAGCTAGATAGCCATTGATGGACCTAACCTCCATGAATCTATTAGCCAGGATGGATAGGAATGGTGTCCCTAGCCTCTGTTTGTCTAGAAAAGGGTGACAGGGAAGGGATCACATGAGGATTACCTGTTGTGTTTCTTCCCTCTGGGGCATCTGGTATTGGCCACTGTCGGCAGACAGGATACTGGGCTATATGGACTATTGGTCTGACCCAGTATGGCTATTCTTATGTTCTTGTGATGCTTTGAGAGCCTTACCTGGAAGGAGCCAGTTTCACATTACAAACTGGTTTTCAGGAAATGCTTTGGGCCTGAGGCTCCTTGTGTTGTCACGTGCACGTGTGCAAAACGCGACCATAACATAGTGGCTGCCTCCAACTAACCTCCTTTGGCAGAGGTGTAAATGACGATAGAAGGTTTGAGGCAAATGGAGAGGACTTTGGATTTGTTGGTGAAAGATATTTAGTGAGCCAGAGAAAGTCCATGTGGTGAATTCTGAATGTGTCGGAGTTTACAGGAAGCTTAAACATTATTTGCTTGACACCTGTTTGCATGGCAGCCATTAAGTGCTGATGAACTCAGAGCTTAATTCTTTCTCTGCTTCATAATCTCATATTAAAATTTCTGCAAGGTATTTGGCACCTCCTCTGAGCAGTTGCTTTGCAGTGGTGTACATCATTTGTTTGCGTCAGGCTGTGTCTCCTCAGATTGCTTTCTCTGTCTTTTTTTGCTTAGCTTACTCCCAAGGACATCGTTCAAGACTTTACATCTAGAATTTAATTTCTGATGTGTCAGTGGGGTTCCAGTGAAAAACGGAAGGAGGTCTTTGAATGACTCATTTGCACTCCCTTTAGTGCCAGAGGCCAGAGCAATATCGGAAGGCCAGGGTGAATAGTGTGAGGTGGAAGGAGGAAACCATGCTCATCAGAGGTTGCGATGGCCTCTAAGCAACCAGAGCAGAACTGCACTCCAACATCCCGCTCTGAAATCTGGAGCTCTTTCTGGGCTGTTATAGATTGCTTTGCAGCACGGGGTCTTCTGCAGTATTGCAGGAACACTGTAAGGCCTTTGAAGTCAACGGGAGATTTGCCGTTGGGTGTCAGTAGAACGCCGGATCAGGCCCTCAGTGGGTTATAGATCAGTGTACTCTAGTCTCATTACAGGCACGAGCCAGTCCAGACAGTCGGGGGTAGATTGTGCTTGCATGGATGTGAAAGGAGAGAAGGGTGCTAGGACCCTGTGTTCACCTGTCCAAGATTCAAACCCCTGTGCACAAAAGGAGAGGGGGGGGGGCCTGCCATGGACCCACAAAGTGGACAGGAAGGAGAATGCAAATAGGGCAAGACCATGCATCATGCCGCCCCTCCTCCCTGTCCAGCAGGGCTGGACAGATGCAGAAGGTATCATGGCAGCTCAGCCTTGTGTTCTGATAAGCATGGTGCTTTGTGAGGTAGGCGTCCTCCAAGAGCAGCTGCCAGCTCCTGTCCACCCATTGTCCCATGTTATTTCTTCGAGCCTGATTCAAAGACAGCGGGTAGACTCCTAGGCCACGTCTTCGCTATGCGGAAGATCGATGCTGCCACGGCCGATCTTCCGGGGTTCGATTTAGCAGGTCTAGTGAAAACCTGCTAAATCAAACTCAGAGGGCGCCGTCCATTGGCACCAGTACTCCTGCTCCTCATGAGCAGTAAGGGAAGCCAATAGGAGCATTTGCTGCTGTTGGCCTCCCACTGTGTGGGTGGCATGGAAGCGCGATTTAAGGTATGGCGACTCCAGCTAAGTAATTAATGTAGCTGGAGTTGCGTATGTTAATTCGACCTTCTGCTGTAGTGTAGACCAGGCCCTACTGAGATCCAGGGAGAATGGATTAGGCTCTTCATGCATAAATCTCCCATGCTTACAGCCGTCATCTTGTCATCCATGGAGGGCATATTCACTTGAAGAATGATCATTATAGGGCAGCCTGTTTCTCTTTGCCTGCAAAACATTCCCATGTATCAAAATGTTTTGTGAGACATTCATTGCATGACCCTTCTATAACCATATGGTGGCAAAGAGAAATAAACCCTCTCCCTGCAGCTTTTTGAGTATTTATATGTAGATCTGTAATAACCCAGTATTTATTCTGAAGATGCAATGTCCTCATAGGTTAGATGTTACCATTTAGAAACGAGCCATCCCTCAGGAAAGCAGCAAACCATGATGAGTTTGGAATTAGATGCTCACCAGAGAGCAAATTAGCCTGAGAGATTTGGAGCTGGTGTCTTGATTTTTCTCTGAGCAAACTTGTGCAGCATAACAAGGCACTGAGGGCAAGACTGTTCTGTAGGCACCTCAGAGGTGCTGTGCCTTGAAGACACCCCTGAGAGCCGCAACGCCGGCCCTGCACCTCCCCTGCTAAGGGGAGCAATCATTCATCGGTGGCCCATGGCCTTGTGCCCATGTGTTGGCTCAGTTTACTCCGGTGGTTTTCCTACCCCTTCCTGTCCGCTCCCTGCCCACTTCCTCCAGGAAGGGAGCAGGCAGGCAAGTAGCCCTACTTATTTTTACATGGGTGGAGCTGTCTCTCCCACCCTCCATGTCCCTCTCTTGTCAGCCCTGCCAAAGTCTAGGTAGCCTTTCCAAGAGCACTGCGGGGGTGGGCAGTCTGAGTCACAGCCTAGCCCTGAAGCTGTGTCTACACTGCACATTTATTTCGGAATCAGCTATTCCGGAATAGCTGTTCTGAAATAGTTTATTTCGAAATAGCACGTCTACACTGCAGGGAAGCCTCAAAATTAGTCTGATGCACGTTTCCCTAATGTAGACGTGCTATCTCGATTTAGAGCTCCAGGAGGCACTGGGGAGGGATAACTTAGAATGGCCCTGGGGAGGGGCTATTTTGAAATAGCAGCAGTGGAGCGTCTGCACAGCCTCTATTCTGAAAAATAACTAGTTTGGAATAGGCATTATTCTTCGTAGAATAAGGTTTACAGAAGTCGGAATAAGCCTCCTGTTATTTTGAAATTATTTCAAAATAACACTATTGCTGTATAGACGCTCGCATAGTTATTTCAGAATAATGGCCGTTATTCCGTAATAACTTTGCTGTGTAGACGCACCCTTAGAGAGCACCTTTTATCCCAAGGCATTTCATACACTCTCTATCTAGACAGGACATACTTCAGCCGCTGCCAGAACGCAGCTTCCTAAGGCGTGGAGGGCAGCAGGCTCGCAGACAACTGCTGTGCCACACTCTTCACAACTGCAAGGGTAGACTTTTAGCCAAGGTTATTCAGTTACCATCTGATTCGTCCCAAAAGTGCTCTAGGAGCTTTAATGCCCAGAAAGAACTTTGGATGTTCATTATGGATTGTTCTCCCCTCCCCCAGACAACATAACAAAGAGTCTTACACAATACAGAGGCAAAGGAAAACACAATGAGAGAGGAAAAGCTGTGTTGTAAGTTTATCCATATCTAGGCAAATAAGCTCAGCCATAGGGCTGCCAGCAAGATCAAGCAGTATATTGACACAGAAATACTTTTGTACATGTCCAAAAATCAGATCAAAACTCCATCCACTTTGTGCTCCGAGGAATTAGGATCTTCATTTGTGTTTGTTAAGATCACACTCATTAATAACTTCATTAAACTGGCCATCATTTGATGTTGGCTTTCTTGGAAACTTTGAAAACAGAATAAAAGAGAAATCCTTTTAAGCCTCCATGGAAATCTGGAAGCTTCACAGGATGAAACGTTTCTGCCCGAGTGCTTGTTTTTATCAACATCTTGCTTCAAGAATCTAAGTGTCCTTCTGTGGGGTTGAGTTTCCTTCATGAGTTCTGGGAACATGAAAGGGCCACATGCCATATAACGGATTTGTTTAGCTAGTTGCAGTGTTGGTCCCAGGATACTGGAGAGACAAAGGGCGGGGGTCCAATAAAAGATAATACCTCCCCCACCGTGTCTCTCCTGCTAGCTGTGTTAGCTAACTTGAGTTACTTATGCGGGACCTTGACATCTGAAAGATCCCCTTCCACGAAGCTGAATGGGACCCATCTTTTCTCCTTCAGCAAGATGGAAAGGTGACCTGGGCTTCCAGACAGCATAAGGCTGCCATACTTCATGTTTAAACAGCAAAACCGCCTCCTGTTCTTGCCTTACCCTTGACGGGGACCAGCATCTGATAATAGCAACCCATTTACCAACCCAGCAGGACAAGTGATGGGTAAGGGAGATATATTCTGCTCCTCTGTTGTTGTGAGGAGCATTCAGGAGGGATGTTCCTTTTTATCCTTAAATCTCCCCGAATCACTCGCAAACCCCCAAATCACTCGTATTGTGTAATTACGTCTCTTGAAAAACTTTGTGGGGCATTCTGCATAGGGATCAGCTGCATCGGTCAGCATTACGCCTGCTGTGGTTTTTAACGTATGCAAGTCACTAACATGCGAACTGGGGCAGCCTGAGCATTTCCCCAGCTGTTGCTGCTTCTTTCTCCATGTAAGTTATAATCCTCTGTTTTAGTGACACTCGGTTATTATTTATATGGGACCCTGGGTATGCTCCATGCATACAATGGGTGAGGTAGTTGGCAGGCCCCTGCCCGGAGGAGCTCCCATTATGAAAGGCCCAACAGACACAATAGGAAACCAAACAAATCCTGAGCAGTGCGAGTGCAAGATGTCCCAGAGGCTTCCTGCCGTAAATGCTCCTATGGTGATGGGTTGCTGTGGAGATGGTTGCAGTGTCTCAGAAGGCCCAGTGGCTTTAGGGGACCAGTGAGCAGCAGAGATCCTGTTTTCATGCAGCTGGGTGTGAGCGAAGTCCCGAAGTCCTTACCCAGGCGCTGATGTCAGCGGGAGCGTTGCAAGCGTGAGGATGGAGCAGCACGTAGGAATTGCCGTATCGCATTAGACAGACCGATGGGCTGTCTCGTCTCCTGTCTCAGCCAGGGGTGATAACCAGACCCTGCTGTGACGAGTGCCTGAGACAGATGAGAGGGACTGAAAACCCAGCCGAGCTATGAGCATCTAACAATGGAGAGTAATACGAATGCGTTTCGTGCCATTCCTCTCGCTTGACAAGGCTGAATAGAGTCCTCACTCCCTAGCAGCTTTCAAAGCAAAGGACCTCACAGACCTTCTTGCATCCACCATTGCAATGCAATGAAGTGCCACAGCAGGGCAACGCCACACAGCCCTCCAGGGAAGGAATGGCTCGATCCTGCAAAGACGCGCATATGTGGGGATGCTAAGAACCCACAGGAATCGGCCTCCATCTCACTCCCTGAAATCAATAGAAACTGAGTTCTCAGCCCCTCTCAGGATCGGAGCGAAGAGGAACTCTGGGCCTGTTGAAACCTACAGGGGGAAAAGAGACAGGAGTTCTGCTCCTGGCTTTGTTGTGGACTTCCTGTGTGACTCTGGGCAAGCCACTTCCTCTCCCTGTAAAACAGAGATGGTCGCACTTCCTTTGCCCCAGCTCATCTGAAGAAGTGGGATTTGCTCACAAATGCTCATGATACTAGATATATATTGGTTAGTCTCTAAGGCCATGACTGAACTACAGAAAAAATCGAAGCTGCTACAGTTGATCTTCCAGGGTTCGAATTAGTGGGTCTAGTGAAGACGTGCTAATTCAAACGGAGAGGGCGCTCCCGTTGATACTGGTAGTCCTGCTCCTATGAGGAGTAGGCGAAGTCAAAGGGAGAGTGTGCTCCCAGCGACCTCCCGCAATGTGGATGGTGCCAAAATGCAATTTAAGATACTTCGACTCCAGCTTCATAATTAAGGTAGCTGACGTTGTGTCTCTTAATTTGAATTTATCCCCCAGTGCAGACCTGGCCTAAGGTGCCACAGGACTACTCACTGCTTTTCAAGTTACAGACTAACACAGCCGCCCCTCTGAGTCTATTTGAGTGTGTGCTCTTTGAAACAAGAACTGTCTCACTCTGCATATGGGTACAGCACCTAGCACAAAGGCAGCCTGTTCTGGGGTGGGCCCAGTAAGTGTTCACGTACTATAAAGCAGTGAGGCTGAAGGTATTTGGTCCAGTTACAGATTAGCCAGGATATAGATGTTCGTGTCCACCTTGTGAATTGTATCTCGGGACACCGCAAACAGAGTACCAAGCCTGTGCATCATTCCCTGGCCAGTATCCATCCGTTCGGAGTGAATATTTCCTGGCAAATTCAAAAGGAGAGAAACGGGTGGTATGCCAAAAAAAATTAACAAAAAATGAAAAAATAAAATAAGCGAGACAAAAGTCCAAAGATGACAGCTTGCATGTCTCTGTGAGTAACTCTACACTTGCCTTCTGAAAACTAGCAGAATAGGAGAGAGGCTCTCCAGGGATGGTAAGGTACAGAGCTGGCTCAGGGGAGGTGCTAAAGCATAAAACACCAGAACAAGCAGCGAAGACCAAAGTAACTCTAAGATTTAAAAAAAAAAAAACGAACTGACTTCCCGCTGGTGAGAAGTGAAATTGGTGGCAGCTGCCTATTGAATGAAGCAGATCCTAGGGGAACATGACTGTCAGTTACCTGTTTATTTATTTCCTCGCATCCACCATCCTTCCCCTGGCGCTGTCATGAGGGAACCAAGTGAGACAGGCTCCCATATCCCAGTGGAGAGTGGGGAGCAAAGAGTTAATACTCGATTATCCCAGGTGGCTGAACACTTGAGTTGCAGGGAAAGGCTGGTAAAATTCATTTAACTCCTGCGCTGGTTTCTACCTGTCAGTGGCTCCCGATTTAGTGTAGAGGAGTAAAATGAGCCGGCACAATCCAGAGGGAGAAGAAAGCGTTCCTCAGAACTTTCTGATGTTGAATTAAAGACCAGTGTGCCTGCATTATTATTATTTCAGAGGATGCTTTTAAAGGCTCAGTGATGAGCATTGCTTTGGTCCTCTTTGCTTCCCCTGGTGTTTCTTTCACTTGAGTCTGGTTGGAATATGGATGATACAAGCACCGTTAGATGCCTCAGTCAAGATAAAGGTAAGGGAAAAAATTTTAATCACCTTTTCAAAGATTTAGTTACACGGAGAAGGAATGCTTAGTTCAGCCCACATTCGGAGAGGACGACTGTGTCTTATTCAAACTGAGATGCCTAGTGCAAAGCTGTAGCCGTTTCTTGAGTCAGTCTTTGCAGTAATTTAGCTTTTCCTGACATTAGCAACAAACCTTAACAGATGGGCACATGCACACATATGTGTGTAGTCAGGGTCTGCCTCTCACTGCTGAGCCCAGAGGAGACACAAGTGGTATCGGTCTCCCTTTTCTCTTGTCTAGGTAGCTGGCTTGCAGCGTAGAACAGATTTCAGTTTTTATCCTCAGACCTTTTGCTACCCGCTGCAGAAGAGAACTCTCAGAACTATTGCAAGTCAGCTGTTTGCTTCTCAATGAATACGTGTGATTAGTTTTATCTTGCTTCTTTTAAATCTAACAGCCTTGCATCCTTAGAGCCATAGTCATCCCTGGTGGTACCCCAAGTCCTCTCTGTGAATTGGCGCCAGCTGGTTTGCTGCTGCCATAGATGTTACCAGTCTCGAATTTGGGGCTTATACCCTCAGCTCCTGTGGTCCTCTGGTGACATTATAATAATTTGAGCAGAAACTTGTGCAGTCTCTGGACACAACTACACTTAAAATCTTCACTTTGGTAAAGATGCAACTTCACTGAGGGTTCAGTGAAGTTAACCCACCTCCCCAAGAGGTGATAGCTATGTGAGTGGGAGAATTCTCCCTTCGATTTCTCACTGTCTACACTGGGGGTGAGATTGGTTTAAGTGCATTGTTCAGGGGTGAGGTTTTTTCACACCCCTGAGTGTCCTAGATAAACTGATTTAATTGCCTAGTGTAAACCTGCCCCCCTCTCTTTCTTTATTTTTTAAAGCTGTATCATTGTTATTGGCTTCTTTGGAAAGAGTCCACCCAGAACCAGCAATCCTTAGTTGCTGTAACATTGTTAATGGAGACAAATGCCTAACTGACTTTCTCTGCATATTTTATGAAAAGTAATAGAGAGGTAGTCGTGTTAGTCTGAGCTTGGTAAAACAAAAGGAAAAAAAATTAGGTAGCACTTTAAAGACTAACAAGATAGTTTATTAGCTGATGAGCTTTCGTGGGGCAGACCCACTAAAGAAGTGGGTCTGCCCCACGAAAACTCATCAGCTAATAAACTATCTTGTTAGTCTTTAAAGTGCTACCTAATTTTTTTTCCTTTTGTTTTACATATTTTATAGCACTGTATTTTATGCCTGGTAGCCATGTAGTGTTATAATCATTTTGTAGGAAGTAAAGAGATGTGACTTCTTGTATGGCTTCTCTATGTGCACTGGGTGGTATACCGGTGATCTCCTTCACATCACTGGATTGCCCGCAGCAAGGCATGATTCCCTAGATAATGTCTGCTTCAGATTAAGAGAACATTAGGAGTCACAGTGGCCATCCCAGGGACATATTTACTTGGCTTACGCCCCTTTCACACCACTATAGAGGGGTCCTGGCTGGAAACTTCAGATCCAGACTCAAACTTCCCCAAAGTTACCGCAGACCGGTGTGTCTGGGACTGGTTAAGTCATTCATCAGCAACCTGGGGAAGTGGCTTTGGAAAGGAAAACAAACTGAATAGATAAAGCCTTTGTTACACTGCAGCATTTCAGTGGTGTTAGAATAACAAGGGAAGACTGCGGGAAATCATCTATGACTTGACATCTTACCAGAGCAAACGGCCCTCTTGGGAACCTTACTCACAATGTTGAGCAGAAACTCACCCATGTCATTCACAGCCTGACCCCGGGGGACTTGGACACTCAACATAATTCCTGGAGACCATCATCTCAGCAAGGGGTGGGCAGGATACGGCCCGCGGGCTGAATGCAGCCCACCCCGCCTTTTGAGCCGATCCAGCCCACATTGCTCAGACCCTGAGGCAGGCTCTCCACCTGCTGCAACCCGAGGCTGCTCAAAATGGCTGGCTGCTCCCTTGCATGCCCATGGTGGGGAGAGGAGGGAGACTTCGTGCACTGCCCCTACCCCCAGCCCAATCACCCCTTCCATAGAAAAGTGCGGCTCTTGAACACTTACCAAAATCTTGGCGTGGCCCCCCATCAAAAATTATTGCCCATCCCTGATCTAAGTTGTAATCACTATCCCATGCGGCTTGCAAAGAATTAAAATGGTAAAACTATTTGAGATTCAGCAGGGGGACATGCTTTAATGATGGCATCAACTTAACTTGCTATCACTGTGACCACTCTGAGTGTGATGCAAGAGTACCGAGAGACTGTTCGTGCTTTGGTTTGGTGTTTTAATATGGTCAACTTGGTGGAAATACGCTTGCTAAACTCGTCCTCTAAAAACATGCTACTGTTTATGCAAAGTTCTCAAAATCAGCCTGGCTCATGTAAGGGTTAATTTTGTGTATGGCAATAGCAACAGTGCTTGTGAGTCTCATGTGGTGGTGCAAGGTAACACCAGGGATTTGGAGCATAAAAGGTTTAATCCTGCAAGGGGCTTGGTAGGAAATGGTTTCCATTTGTCACAAGCATTTCTGAGTTTTTAAAAAATGTCCTATCCCAAACTGTCACGGAAAGTCAGTCCTGAAGATCCGAGAGAATTTTTGGATCGTGTCAATGGAAACATTGTTAGACAATTTTGAAAAGTTTCAATTTCAACTTTTGTTTTATTTGATAAATGAACTTACACTTCTAAATGGAAAGCCATTTGGCTCCAAACCCCAGAACTTTTCATTTTCCAAAGTGTCAAAACGGGCATTTCAGCCATTGGTTGTGAAACAGGAGAGTTGTCAAAGTTTCCGTCTTGACAGAGCTGCATTTTCCAATGACAGAAGGTTTTGTTCAAAGATTCCCAAACATTTCTAGCGCTGAGTGCCTCGAGGAAGATGAGTGCCCCCATCTCCTGGTAACCCGACAAGAGTTTGACAGCACTCAGCATGCTTCAGGATTGGTGTAATCTTTGTTTTCTGAGGTCGGCCACTTGCGAAGCACCCTACCCTCTTAGTTGCATTCCTGCTACTGTTTGCTAGTTTGTCCGGGAAGAACAGACTCAGGACACGTTGGAGACATGAGCTCTCAGACCCACATCTCCCAAGCCCTGGGGAAGCAGCCAATCGCAGTTATTTACTTGAATTCCATTGTTTAATCCCCAGGATTGCCTGACTGTGGTTTGCGGATATTTCCCAAATCTGCATTTTTGCCTGCAGGGGTCATTCTAAGCCAGTGATAGGAAGCATCTTGGAAGCAGAGGGTGCTGGGGCAAGAAGAAGCGAAGGTGCTACAAGCCTCTGTTGTAAGGCTAGCAGAAAAGCCATTACCTCGCGTTTCTTTTGTACCGGGCCGGTGTTTCCTGACTATCCCTTTGTGTTGACCAAGAACCCGATTCTCCTCCCGCTTATCCTAGTGTAAAGCGGGGATGCCTGCTCTGAAGCTAGTGGATTCACACCAGGATAGGAGAGCGCAGAACCAGCTCCTGACTGGAATGTTTTTTGTCCCTGTTGAAAGAATGACAGCCTGGCAGGGATGAAAGTTGCCAGCTTGACAGCTCTACAGGCCAAAGCCCGCAAGTGACCCACAAGTTGGCAAGAGACACTGTAAGGTCGCCCCCGAATTGTTTTTTTTTTAACTTAATTCCAGGCAGCAGAGTCCCAAATTCTCAGCAAGTGCTCAGGACACAAGGGAGATTGGAAACAAGCATCAGTGGGAACAGGATTGGACCCAAATGCAACTGAGCCCAAAGTCTATGGAAAGGACTTCACAGTGTTGGGAATTTCCTATCCATTGGGCATTGTAAGAAACCCCACTGCCTGGATATGCAGCCCCTGTGGGCCATAGCCGGGGGGTTGGTTAGGAAATCAAGTATATGTTCCCATTAGGTGTGACCGCAGAATCCATCTGGAACTGAAGCTGTGAGCAAACATCTGTAATTTGGGAAACACCAATATTCTGCTCTGAGTGAAACCGAGGTAAATCTGAGTAACTTCACAGGAACGAATGGAGCTTCTCTGGATTTACATCATCTTAACTGAGAGCAGAATTAGGCCCCCAGTATACAATGCGCTGGGAGCCATTGAATGCATACGAATGAGCATCTTTTCTGGGCATTCTGCTTGCTCCAGTTAGTTCACTATCTCTTTGCTGCTGCCTGACATTCATCTCACTGTACTCAGTGTCGGCTGTCAGTTTAGCTAGTGTCAGGTGGAAAATGCCTGTTGTGGTTCTCGGTGTCCTTTCCTATCAATCTATCTAGCTGTTGTAGTGAGCTAGCTAACGGGACACTTTGAAACAGCGTTCCAGGATCCGCTGCTGTTTTGAAGTCTTTTACTTACTACACACCTCACAAATGCCCCTATTTGCATTACTCCCAGGAATGGAATCTGATAACAAACTCTATTGATGTGACGTAGGGTCAAGCCAAGGAGCTGGTGTTGGTCTGAGACAGGGATTCAGGTTTTAGGACTGAACGAGGGCTTGGATTGACGGCGATGAAATTTCATGAGCTGCTGCGAGGTTGCTGCCCCCAAATTATAGCAATCTGCCAGAACAGCTGCTTTTGTGAGATTTTTGCCATCTTGGGCTGAATCCAAATCTGATGTGGAGAACAGACTCCTTCCTGTCTTGGATTGTCAAACAAAAGCAGTGGGGGCAGGATTGGCTTCCTGGAGCTAAATCTGAATCAGCCACTGCGATTTGAGTCCCATCTCTAGTAGGCGTTAAATATATAACTAGCCTCTTCTATCATGGGGAAAAGTATCCTTTTTGGTGGATCTTCAGTGCCTACTCCACTCAGTCATATACACAGAACTTCCATTTTCATCCAGGTATGGTGATTGAGGCAGTACATTTGTCTTTCAACAGAGAAAGATATTGAGGAGGAAGGATGGTCTACTGGGTAAAGCACAAGTCTGGGTCTTGGCACACTGGACTCAGTTCCCAGCTTGGCTACAGACTTACCTGTGTAAAGTCATTGAGCTTAGCCTGCACCTTGGTTCCCCATCTATCAGATGGGATGTAGCCAGACTGATATTTACACTTACCAGATTATTTATTGAGGTGCAATGTGCACACAAACATTGAGCTTTAGTTCATTCAGACCAATTTAACTGAAATCATAAAAACATCAATATACACAACGATAAGAATAAGAAGTACTCTAACATAGTTTCCAGGGTTTTTTCATAGTTGTAATCTGGCATTGTGTGTACTTGCAATTTTATGGAGAGCTTTGGATACAAAGTAGGAAAAGCAAGTTGAGCTCATCAAAAGGGAGGTTCTGATTTGGGTTACACGGTCTCAGGAATCCAATGAATTAAAAAATAGGCAGCCAAATTTTATTCCCTTGGGGGAAAGGCCAATCCTCGCTTACAGACAACCTCCTAACCTCAAACAAATTTTTTCCAATAACCATGCAACACATCTCCATCATAATCATCCAGAAACACACCCCTGCAATCAGCCCCGGTGCCAGCTCTGCCCACACATCTACACAAGCGATCTCATCACTGGACCCAACCACATCAGCCTCCAAATCAGAGGCTCATTTAACTGCACATCCACTAATGTGATCTAGGCCATAAAATGCCAACAATGCCCCACTGCCATGCATATTGGCCAGACTGTACAGTCTCTATGGGAAAGAATTAATGGACTCAAATCAGATATCCAAAAAGGCAATACACAAAAACCTGTTGGAGAACATGTTAATCTGCCTGGACACTCATTAATGGATCTCCAAGTCACAGGCCAATTCCACAAGCCAAATACTCAGAGAAGGATTGGAACTTAACTTCATTTACAAGTTTAATTCTTATGCAAATAGTATGAACAAGGACATCCTCTGGCTCACACACTACCAACCAACCCAACAATGGAGGTGCTAATTGTTCTTATCAGCCTCTTGTAACTATTTGAACCATCTACTCAGTCTCTTTTTTTCTCTCTCTCCTTTCCCCCTCCTTTTTTCCCTTTTTTTTCTCTTCCCTCCCCCTCTTCCCTGATTTATTCTTGGATCTGGATTTCTAATACTCCAGTCATTTGAAGAAGAGTGTTGTGCCCATGAAAGCTCATGATACCATCTACATGTTTTGTTAGTCTTTAAGGTGCTACCAGTCTACTTGTTGTTTTTTAAGTTTTCCCCCTTCTTAATGTAAGTTATCAGCTATGCAACCATATCTGATCAATTTCCATGCACACAGCAATGTTAGTACCTGTCCCTTATCCATATGTGGCATTCCAGCTTTCCATAGGTACAACTTTAATCATGAATATTGATTAACTCTGTCTCACGTTTCTGAATAATTCCTATACATTATTATTGTCTAACTATCTAGTTGCCTAGTAACCAGATTGCTAAAGCCCGCCCCACCCCCCATTCTTTTTTTGCAGAATTCTGCAGCATACTGTACTTTTTGTGGTTACTTGTTTGTCTCTTGAAATGAGAGGGCGGAATTTGTGACCTGGGGTTATCTTCTTGGGCCTACCAGATTTTAGCTAAAATTCAGCCTTTAGTGTGACTACTCCCACACAGCCGAACATTAATAACACAAACCTTTAACTACAGCAAAGCCTAATAACTCAATGATTTGTTTTCCAACGGCTGTTACAGCATTGTTTGATACCTTCCATTAAGCATGCTTAACAAAGAAATTATTCTTTACCCAAAACTAAAAACCAAGGATGTGGAACCAATGGCCCATGGGCCAGATCCGGCCCCTGGCTAACCTTGATGCGGCCCGCGGAAAGGCTTGGAGCTTCTTCCTATAGAGGGACAGGCCCTGCAACAAGACTCTGGGCCTCATCAGCCCTTCCATGGGGCTGGGGCATTAGCACCAGCTTGCCCTGCTGTGGAGGGTAGGGGAAGCCTAGAGCCTCAGCACCCCCATGTACAGGGCTGGAGCATGAGGGAAGCCCCAGTACCCCAAGTTGTATGAGAGGAGACCAGGTCAGTGAGGTGGGTTTTGTTTGGGGTTTTTTGGGGGGAAGGGTATTGATTCTCAGTCAGGAACTAGTCAGTGAGGTGGGTTTTGTTTGGGGTTTTTTGGGGGGAAGGGTATTGATTCTCAGTCAGGAACTAGGTCAGTGAGGTGGGTTTTGTTTGGGGTTTTTTGGGGGGAAGGGTATTGATTCTCAGTCAGGAACTAGGTCAGTGAGGTGGGTTTTGTTTAGGGTTTTTTGGGGGGAAGGGTATTGATTCTCAGTCAGGGACTAGGTCAGTGAGGTGGCTTTTGTTTGGTGTTTTTTGGGGGGAAGGGTATTGATTCTCAGTCAGGAACTAGGTCAGTGAGGTGGGTTTTGTTTAGGGTTTTTTGGGGGGAAGGGTATTGATTCTCAGTCAGGGACTAGGTCAGTGAGGTGGGTTTTGTTTGTTTTGGGGGGGGAGGGTATTGATTCTCAGTCAGGGATCAGGTCTGTGCGGTGGTTTTTTTTTTCTAATTCTTACTTGTGTGTGGCCCCTGACTGATTTCTTCTGTGAGTCTGTTGCCCCTGACTGAAAAAAGGGTTCTCCGCCCCTAAATAAATCCTCCAGAGTCAACAGGGGATGATGCCTCCATACCACAGGGTGGAGTTTTGAGATGACAAAATCCACTAATGGCTGGGTGCTGCACAGTTACTATGGTGATGGGGGCCTGGGTATGTTGATTTATAAACTAGGTGCAGTGGGCTCTTATGAGTGGATCTACTGCACTATCTGTTCTCTCAAGGTCTTAGCGGGGTTGATGTCTAAAGAGAAAATGCTCTGTTTTACACTGGGGAGCAACATTTCCAATATTCCATCTGTGGAGCAGGTAAAATGTGAAAAAGTGACAAAATTCCACTTGAAGAAGCAGGCACAGCCCTCCCTGAGCTGCCTGTGTGGTGTGGGTCAGAGTGAGACGATCAATAAGTCTGATACATCCAAGAGCCTGTTACATTTGCCAACGGTCAGTGAATTAATTAAAGTGGAGGGATTTACTTTTATCTTTAGGAAACATTTAGGCCTGATTTTCTGCACCCTGGCACTTTGTGTGGTCACTTGTAGCTGTAAACTATGGTTTTAAAAAGTTACCTGATCTAAGTTCTCCTCTCACATCAAGGGATAGCATTCTCAGACTCATTTTCCACGGGCATAACAGATGATACAAAGTTCAAAGCAGCAGAGAATAGGAGTCCAGACAGACAGCTACATAAAGTAAATGCATAAAAAAAATTCTGTCCAAATCTGAACTACATGGTCAGCTCTGCTTTTGTTTCATGGGTAGGACTGGTAGCACCATCTAATATTAAGGGTGACTGACACTTGCCAGTTTAAGGCCCTGCATTGAGCTGCTTATAACTTTGCCAAAATTTAACAGTTTGGTCTGAAATTTGCCATGGATGTGCCCACCTCAGGGGGATTTTGTAATTTTGAGCCAGAATGGTTCAGCTGTTTACAAGAATGAAGCTAGAAAAAATATTAAAGCTGTCATGGAATAAGAGGGAAGGTCCTCTCATGAACTGATAACTAGTTAAAAGACAGGAAACAAAGGGTAGGAATAAATGGTCAGTTTTCAGAATGGAGAGAGGTAACTAGTGGTGTCCCGCAGGGGTCTCTACTGGGACCAATCCTATTCAACATGTTCATAAATGATCTGGAGAAAGGGATGAGGTGGCAAAATTTGCAGATGATACCAAACTGCTCAAGATAGTTAAGTCCAAGGTGGACTGTGAAGAGTTTCAAAAACATCTTACAAAACTAGGTGATTGGTCAACAAAATGGCAGATGAATGTTAATGTTGATAAATGCAAAGTAATGCATATTGGAAAACATCAATATTCCTGCTAAATTGCTTTCACAGGTGATTAATCAGTCCCACCCAGTCAGTCAGCTCTATGCACTGAGCCCTGAGCCTCTGCCTGGGTGTGGCTGATTAATCACCTGTGAAGCTGTGCTGCCCCGCACCTTAGAGAGAACACTGGAGAACATAATCCCAACTATAGATATAAAATGCTGCTGACTAAATTAGCTGTTACTGCTCAAGAGAGAGATCTTGGAGTCATTGCAGACAGTTCTCTGAAAACATCCACTCAGTGTGCAGCGGCAGTCAAAAAAGCAAACAATGCTAGGAATAATTAAGAAAGGGATAGAGAATAAGACAGATATCTTATTGCAGCTATATTAATCCATTAAACCCGCATCCTGACTACTGCAAGCAGATGTGGTTGCCTCATCTCAAAAAAGATATCTTAGCATTGGGATTTTTCTGCTTGGAAAAGAGTTGACTAAGGGAGGATATGAAAATCATGACTAGAGTGGAAAAAGTGAATATTGAAGAGTTATTTACTACTTCCCATGACATAAGAACTAGGGGTCACAAAAGAAATTAATAGGTAGCAGGTTTAAAACAAACAAAAGGAAGTATTTTTTTACACAATGCATAGTCAACTTGTGGAACTCCTTGCCAGAGGGTGTTGTGAAGTCCAAGTGTATTACAGGTTTTTAAAAAGAGCTAGATAAATTTATGGAGGCTAGGTCCGTCAATGGCTATTGGCCAGGATGGGAAGGGATGGTGTCCCTAGCTTCTTTTTGTCAGAAGATGGGAATGAGTGACAGGAAATGGATCACTAGATGGTTACCTGTTCCATTCACTCCCTTTGGGGCCTCTGGCATTGGCCACTGTTGGAAGACAGGATACTGGGCTAGATGGACCTTTGTTCTGTCCCAGTATGGACATTCTTATGTTCTTCTGCTGCTTTAATGCAAAAAAATAAATAAATAAAAATAAAAAAACGTTGTGAATCAGCTAACCTTTCCTTTGTAAAGCTCCAGAGCCTCAATTATTTCAAACAGGGCCTTGAAATTTGGCAGGAGGGTGCCTTTTTGTTAGGGATGTGCTTTTTGCCTTCCCCTTGAGAATCTGCCCATGACTGACCACGTTATAGGCATGGGTGCTAGAACTCCCAGGAGTGGGGGGCTGCCACAGCCCTGGTTTGAAATGGTTTCCATCATAGATGGGCTTTGCGGTTTGGTTCAATGGCTCTCAGCACCCCCATGATACAGATTGTTCCAGCAGCCTGGTTATAAGCCTGGGAAGAATCTCAATTTGCACATGTTGGATTGCGACTCAGATTTTAGAAGCTAAAATCTCTGAAATGCCAGAATGAAGATTGTCTGGGCAGCGTGCCTCTGGTGGGTGCGCTTTAAATGACGATCACGTGCTATTTTGTCCCCAGGATCCCTGCTTCAGACAGCACAGAGGCTGGACCCGTTCTGGGAATGAGTCAGGACTGTGTAGTGAATGAGGCTTTTGTGGGAAGCTTTGTTTCTTGCAGAAGCTGAAAGGCATGTTGTGTATGTGGCAGAGACTGCAGGGGGAGAAAGGATGGTCTGGTGAATAAGGTAGCTGAATGGAGAACAGGTTTCTATCCCTGCCTTGGTCACAGTGCTCCTGTATGATGCTGGGGACGTTGCTTAAACCAGACTTCTTACAGGTGGCCATTAACTGTGTCCCTCATTTTCTGGGTGTCTGGCTTGTGGTCTGACAGAGAAGTGCTCGGACAGTGGCAAGTGAAAGCTGATGGAGCTGTGCTTCAGACAAATAAAGTGCTATATAATGGTGAGGACTCTGAAAAGCCAGGTCTCAAATTGGGAACCTAAAGCACTCTCTGCGCCTCAGACGTAAAATAGCACCCTTTCACCTCACAGGGGAGTCAGGAAGGTAAGTTTGTGTGTGCGAAGCACTAAAACATCATAGTTCTGAGTGCCATAGAAAAGCCATCAGGGAAGTTTTTGACTGGGTTTAAACAGCCTGCGGTTGTAATGGAGCGGCACTCACCTCTCGCAAGCGCCCCCTCTGGCCGAGTGCATGCCTGCTCCCTCTCTGTTAAGCCTTCTTCAGCAACTCAGCCCTCCGGCTGAGTCACATACCCTGTGTGTGATCAAACAACCCCCTTTCGGGGTACGCTTTTAACAGGGCCCATCTCAGTGCTCTCTGTAAAGTGTCTTTCAGTCCATTCCCTCAGTCTGCCCCCCACTCCAGAAAAGAGTGGTGCCCCCAGGCCTTCCCCTCCTGGAGACAGCTTCCTGGCCCTTATCTCAGGCCTGAATCTCAGAATCCCATGGTGTCCATCAGCCTCACTAAGCTCCCCATGCGGAGCTGTCCACGGTGCTGCCGTTCCCTCAGCCAGCCAGTCACAGGTTCTTCACAGCTCCAGGTCTCCAGAGGCAGACTTCACCTCAGGGGGCTGCAAGGTTGTTTTCACTAAGATGTTCTCCTCAGATATGGCAGGTTTGCTAACTGTGCTTGCGTATGTAGAATGTGCAGGGTGTGCCGAGTGCAGTGTAGCTTTGATTGGGTGCAATGAGCACGAATCTCAGTACACGTGCCCTTACTTTATGTGCGTACCACCTCAGAATCATAGAACACTAGAACTGGAAGGGACCTCGAGAGGTCATTAAGTCCAGTCCCCGCCCTCACGGCAGGACCAAGTACCATCTATATAGGTGTCTGTCTAACCTGCTCTTAAATATCTCCAGTGTTGGAGATTCCACAGTCTCCCTAGGCAATTTATTGCAGTGTTTAACCACCCTGACAGGTAGGAAGTTTTTCCTAATGTCCAACCTAAACCTCCCTTTCTGCAGTTAAAGCCCATTGCATCTTGTCCTATCCTCAGAGGCCAAGGAGAACAATTTTCCCCTCTCCTCCCTGTGACACTCTTTTAGATACCTAAAAACCGCTATCATGTCCTGTCCGTCTTATCTTTTCCAAACTAAACAAGCCCAATTCCTTCAGCCTTGCCTCATAGTTCATGTTCTTTAGACCTTTAATCATTTTTGTTGCTCTTCTCTGGACCCTCTCCAATTTCTCCACATCTTTCTTGAAATGTGGTGCCCAGAATTGGATACAATACTCCAACTGAGGCCTAATCAACGTAGAGCAGAGCAGAAGAATGGCTTCTCGTGTCTTACTCACAACACTCCTGTTAATGCATCCCAGACTCATGTTTGCTTTTTTTGCAACTGTGTCACACTGCTTATTCATATTTAGTATTACACCTTAGTAATACTGATAGGAAAAAACTACCTGGATGGAAGCCAGCAGAATCTGGCAATGCTGAACATGGGTAATGGTAAACAAAATGTCTCGTGAGCCACATATAGAACTCTGATGGGCCACATGTAGCCCATCAGTGCACAAGAGGGCTGAATTAAGATTACCGGTACACAGACAACCTTATTTCTGACTTTCCCTAACTTTAGAGGGAACTTTGTAAACAATGTTCCATTTGACATAACTGTTTTGTGAATAATGTCTATGGAAGATGGTAACGATCAGTCTAAAATTTGTAGAGGTGTTAAAAAAGGCAAAAGCATAAGTTAATTACAAAAGCACAACAAATTAATGTGTTTCTCATTTAATGAAGTCCCTAAGAAGCACATAAGGAATAATTCTCAGAATCACAGTCCTTTGTGGGCCTCCAGGAGAAAATTTAATGTTAATATAGATTTCTAAACACATTAGCTATATTATTTATACACCATTCCCTGCTTTAAAAATATTATCCATGTATTTATTGCCTCAAAAAAAGCTGACTTCCCTTGTTAATAATACATGTGTTGAATCAGGCAGTGTGCCAGGCAATGGATGAAGGAGGAAAAAATGTAATTTTGAAAGGTTATATATCCTGTGTTATGGAGGAATGAAATAGGAAAAAAGAAGGTTGACAGAACAACAAAGTGAGGAGGGAAAAGAGGGAGGAGAAATCCTCTGAATACATTACACTGTGCTTTATTAAACAACAACACAGCCAAACCAGATTACCTGAGTAAAATTTATCACTATTCATGAGAGAGAATGCATAATTCCCTACATATGTCTGCAAAATAGGGTGTAAGTAGTGCCTAAGACTTACCGATTGTCTTTGTTCACTGGGTGATTTGAGAATTAGGACCACTGTGTAACTGATATCAGAACCTGGCCTTTAGACTCTGCCTGAATTTCATTGGCCCTGCAACAGCTACAATGCATGAGCCAAGTTAGCAAAAAATTCTAGCAGAAAAGAACTTCCTGTGCTATATTTCTTTTTTCTTTTGTTGTGAGCAAATTGGAATTGGTTTACGGAGGACAGGGGATCACCGCACAGAAGTCAAATACAAATAAATGTTGCCCATTCAAGATTTTTACCCTTTATGGGGGATTTGATTTTTAAAGATGATTGGCAGCAAAGCTTCACGGTCCGTGTCATACAGCATCCCATAAACTGAGCAAATAGCTTGCAAATAGTCATTTCTTCACCTTTAGCATCCTTTTAACTTCAAAGGGGAGAGTGCTCCTGAATAGGTATCTCTGTCAAATTTAAACAACAAATATCATTTCAGATTTTTGTTCTCCAGGGATTGGTGATGGTACTTTACATTCCTACTGGGTTGCTTAATTTTGATTGGCCAGATAAGTCTGTGTACTGCTCCCTGATTGGCTGAGCCGGCAACACTTCCAACACAGGTTTCCTTATGTATAAATTTCACGTTTGGTTTCTGTGGATGTTCACATATGTAAGCTTGAAATTTGCTTTCCGGCAAATGTTATTGTTGAACATGTCTGGGAAACATGCACAAAATGGTTGTGACCATTGCAAAGTGAATTCTTGTCAAAAAGACTATTTGCCTTATTCTCTCCCAGAGATACCTGTAATCAAGTCTGTCTTAGCTGTGGAAATCATTGCCTGCTTGCCTGATTCATTGCACAACAGACATTCCCTGCACATAAACTGGTGGATTAAATGAAGAAAGAATCAGACATTCGGGGCAAACTCTCTTTTCTCACTTTGGTTGTTTAGTTTGGCCCACTGAAGTAGAAGTCTTTAGCACTGGAAGGAAAGGCAATGAAAAATGTCTGTCTTTTGAAAGGAGGAAAGTACTGTCATTCATAATATATGGCAGCTCCTAGGAATCTGTGTCTAGCTTAGGACTGTAAATCAGGGTCTCTCAGTGGAGAAGTTTTACAGTCTTTGGTATAAATCAAGAGCAGTCATTATCTTTAGTAAGAGATGAAAGAATAGGAGAGATACTTGTAAGCAGTCATATATGCCCCATTTCCTTCCAGTAGCTTAAAACCCTCTTGCTATTCTCAGCCCTCTTAAACTGTAACTAACTTAAATGAATAATGCAACTCCTAGCTTTTTACATTTAAAAAGATTTTTAGATCCCAAAAGATTTTAGACCCCATTAGGTCATGCAAACTCTTTATGTTTAGTATGTTCCCTGAGACTGAGTGGTGGGGATCAGGGATAAAAGCTTCCCAAGAAATAGACCTTGTGACCTTTATCTCCCTTCTGGTCATATTTCTTCTGAGATCAGATCATGTCATGGCCTTTGAGCTAAGCTCACGTTTCTGATTCTTCTCTTACTCTTCTTTATAAGAAGGGGTGATAACAAATCTACTGGTTAAGTGACAAGTGAGCCATGCCCCAATCATGCAATGATGGGGATGGGTTCATCTCAAAGAATGTGGAGATTTGCTTCAAATCCAAGGGTCTGAATGGTTGCCCAGATGTCTCTGGATTTCTTTGGTCTTGAATTCAGGTGACAGTTCCCGTAAGAGGATCCTGAGGCCTTCAGGAGATTTCTGGTAACTAAAGTTACAGTTCGGTTGGAGATATTGCAAAAATAGCTTCTTTCATAAGAGTCTAGCATTTCCACTTCCTATACCAGCCGAAGCCAGCTAGTGCAGAGACCACACAGATTTTCCCAAGTCTGCTGAACTTTTTCAAACATTGGGAAGGGCTAGGTTCACATTCCGGGAAGGTTCAAGATCGATTTTGATTGTGTCCCAGCCCTTGCTAATTAACAGTTCCCAGCTCTCTATTTTTCCTGCTTAATGAGGAAAAGGATTCACATCTAGGGGAAGTTCTTCCAGGGAAATCAGGAGGTAAAGCAAGTCCCTGTAGAAGAGTCAGAGTAATTTCATGTTGTGGATGGAGACTTTAACACTCAGCCAGCACCTTGAGATATAAAACAAAGATGTCAGGAGTTAAGCTCGGTGTGGATACAAAATTGGTATCCGAATCCAATCCGCAATCCACAAACAATGGTCCATAGAGATCTGCATCCACGGATATAAAGTAGGTAGCCACAGATTTGCAGAGCTCTCTCTATCAGGACCCAGGACATTATGTTCCATAGTGGACACAGCTCTGATAAAGGACGTCTGCTCAACTTACCGCCTCCTATTTCAGGGCAGTGCTCAGATGTTGCTTAGAAGTTAAACAATTCATCCATCTGCTCACGTGTTGGTTTCCTTATTTCTAGTTGGATATTTGAGCTTGCCGAGATCTCCTCGAGAGCCTTTCTGTTCCCTCTAAGATGCTGTCGGAGTAATTGTGGGAGAGTAACGTTTGCCTTCGAATCCAGTCTCTGGTTACATGATTCAGAGCTTGCTATTCCTCAGCCGTTCAAACCTGTTTCCAATGAAACATCAAATAATATCACCACAGCTCTCACTGGCTTCAGTGGAAGATGAGGGGACGCAGCACATCAAAGAATCAGGACCCGGCAGATGGCATGCTGCGTCCTCTCTTGCAAGGAACTTGCTCTTGGATCGTTTCAGCTGCTTTTTTATATGCACCTATTGAACTTCTTAGTTACAACTTGCTTGTGGTGGTGTTCTCAGCTCAGAGACCATGGGAATGGGTGTCATTTATGTGCTCCCTCCACCTTTTCTATCCACCTGTTGCCTGCAGTCTCATACCCAGATTGTAAGCTCTTCAGGGCAGAGACTGTCTCAGTAATTTGTTTGTACAGTGCCTACCACCATAAGTTGGGGCCGTGGGGCACTGCCATGCTACACATCCACACTGGTAAACACATGTCCAGCTACTCATGATCTCACACCTCAGCTGCTGCAACATCCTTCTGTCTGGCGATGACAAAGGCAGTCTTGCCCTGCACAGAATGCTGCTGCAAAGATCCTAGTCGTAGTTCACTGCTTTCACTGAATCACCCCTCTCTTGACAACCATACACTGGCACCTCCTCCTCCAACACATCAGACCCAAACTACGTGTCTTCCAATTCAAGGCCCCTTGCAGGCTAGCCTCATCCCACCTACCATTTCTCATCTGCGATTGAGTTGTTGACACCTGCCTCACGCCACCAGGGATGCCTGACTCCGTCACCCACTTGTTACACCTCTACAGACTTTCTCCCATGCTCCCCCTCATGCTTAGTATGAGCTCCTGTAAGTATCTTCAGAGCTTGCCCTTTTCACATCCCTCTGAAAGCTATTCTTTACTGGGATGCCTACAAAACAATTAATAAAGGTTAGGGACCAGTGTGCAGAAACCACTGGCTGTCAGAGGGCTCAATACTGCCTCATTGTTTCCTTGAGCTCCACTGTCTCTGTCTGCCCACCCATCCACCTGTTGTCTTTTGTCATATACTTAGATTGTAAGTTCTTTGGGGCAGAAACCATTTTTTGATTTGTGTTTCTACTCTGCTTAGCCCCACAGGGTCCGGGTCCAAAACTGGGGCTCTTACAATACGTCTACATCAGGGTTGGGCAAAGGGGCCTCTGTGGGCTGGGTCTGGCCTGCCAGGTGGGTGGATCTGGCCCATTGATGCCCTGCTGCTCCCCCACTCCTAGGCCAATCAGGGCCTGGGGGTGGGGAAAGCGGATGAAGTCTCTTGCTCTCTTCCCCCCCCCCCCCCCATCGCAAGGGGCGCATGGCACTTAGAGTGAACCGGTCCACTCTGAGCACTGCGCACCCCTTGCAGGGTGGGGCCAAGGAGCAAGAGGCTTCCCGTGCTCCTCCTGCCCCCAGGTCCTGATTGAGCAGGGGTGCGGGTGCCTAGAGGAAACTGTTCAGAACAGCCGGCAGTTCTCTTTAGGCAGGGGGAGGGCAGGGACAAAGACTTCATGTTCTCCTCCAGCCCCAGCCCAATCGGTCTGTGGGTTGGGGAAAATGGAAGTGTCCTGGCCCCACCCTTTCCGCCTGAAGCCCCGCCCCTTCCGGGACGGCCCGGGGCCACTTCAGAAATTAGTGATGTGGCCCCTCCATTTAAAATTATTGCCCACCCTGGTCTACATGGCTAGCAGAACCCTGGGGTTGTGAGTCTCAAGCCCAGATCTACAAGCTTGCAGGGCTCGCGCTAGAGCTCTAGAAATACCCACGTAGATATTTGGCCTCAGGCAGGAGCGTGGGCTCTCAAGCCTCGGGGGAAGAGTGGCCTTCAGGTTCCAAGCACCACGCTGAGCCCAAACGTCTACACGGCTATTTTTAGCACCCCAGCCTGAGCCTTGCAAGCCTGAATCTTTGGCTTGGAGATTCAGGGTTCTGGTAGCCCTCTAGACTTACCTTGTGTGCTATTGCAGTGCAAATAAATAACTATTAAAAGCAGAAGACGTGTGTAGCTAGGTGAGGTTCATCACATGAGGAATTGTACCTTTCCAAATATGTTTTGGCGGGGGAATAAAATAAAATGACATAGGGAGTGAAACTGTGCTTTGCGCTTTGCTCCCATTTGAAACCACAAGCAGGTTGTATTTAGCAGGGGACAATATTCTGTTTTCGCATCGTGCTTTTCCCCTTTTGAGCCTTCAGTATCTCACAGGCAGTCAAGGGAAATCTCCAGCATAGATGCCACATGGGTTCCTGCAGCCAGTTAACTGCTGATCTCCTCTGAAGTTTTGACCATTCTTCTCCACAAGATACCATGCAGACAGCTTCGCTGGGGAGTCTTGGTTCTCTCTGGACTACAGATGAATGAAGAGTGTGGATAAAATAAAACCAACTGGGACCTTAGTCAAAAACTCAGACTAAATCTGAACAGATAGTAGATGGTTAGTCACTTTTCCAGGCTTTTGCTTCTAGGTCCTGGCTGAGATGGGAAGTGTAGATAGACATGAAAAATGATGTTTTCATGTATCTCTGGCCCAGATACAGGCAGGAAGGTGCAGAAAACGTTAGCTCCCAGGAGTAGAACATTTTTGGCTGATGCTCTTTTTTAAGAAAGTGCAGATTTGGCAACAGCAGAACAGTCCACATATTTTGTATCTGTTTTGAAAGAAAAACAGGAAATTCTGGCAAAGAACACTTTCATTTTTGATATTTTCAAAATTAAATGTTGCGATTTTTTGGGGATCAAAATTACTCTTCATTTTAAAAAAATCAAAAATACTTTAAAATGGTGAAAAGCCAAGTGAAACATTTCATGTGAAAGGAAACCATTTTTTCTTGAACTTCTAGATTTGCCAAAAAATTTGAAAAATGTTGGTTTTGGCTCAATCCAAAATTCTTTTTAAAAGTTATTTTTTAGAATTTCCAGCAAACTGAAGACTCTTATTCACGCAGCTCTGCCCATGGACTTTCAGGTCTGGATAGTGAAGAGAGGCATCCAGACCTCCAGATGCTAACCCGATCTCTGACCCTGTGGAAACTCATTGTTCAAGGCATGCCAGAAATCACAGACAATTGTGCAGGAAAGAACCCCTTTGATAACGTGCTTGATTTACAGAATTGAACCAGATGATTTGTGAAGTCCTGTCCAGTTATATCACTAAGGAGTCTGAATTATTCACCAGAACTATATCTGTCTGGCCCTTGGGATTAACTTGTATCAATAAAGAGCAAGATGCTGGCTGTGCAAGTGGTGGTTTGTATACTGAGAGTTCATTTCTAGTAGAAATACGGGCTGAATCTATGCTGATTCCAGTCGGCTTACATAGGGTGTGCATCCGCACTGAATTCAGCCGTGCAGCCCTTGTTGTTTCTTGATTATTTCACTATTTTCATTTGTGACGGAAGGCAGGGAGTTGTTCTGCAAAACGAATGTTGATAATTTGCTCTTGGCTTTGCAGAACTTTGTGCTAATAAAAAAAGGAATCAGCAGTAAATTATAAACCAAATGGGAGTGAACAGGAAAATGTTGTATGAGCTGTAATTCCATTTCTAGTTATTGCAATGAGAATACCATCCCTATGGTCGCCCTGCCTGACGTCCTTGGGAGGCAGCTTGCTCTGGTCAGAAGACGAGATTTGTTCTAATCCTGTCTCTGCCACTAAGATGCCATATTACTTTAAACAAGGCTCTTCGTCTCTTCGTGCATGTTCCCCATCCTGCCCTTTGTTCTCTTGTTTATTTCAACTGTAAGCTGCCCGGGTCAGAGACTGTCTTTGTTGTTTGCATGGGCAGCATCTAATGCTTTGGGTTCTGATCTCCGGTGAGTCTTGGAGCTATGGAAATACGAGTATATGAGAATAATAAAGGTGCTGAGTACTGTGAGCATGGGAACTGCTTACGGGCATAGTGTTAGGCATGTGCATAAGCGCTTTGCTGGATAGGGGAGGAAATGCTCAGGACCTTGTGTGATCAAGCTCTAAGTTAAGAAAATCTCAGGCTGGGAGGGAATTTTTCTTTTCCCAGTTATCACTCAGCAGTGTGCGTAAGTGGGAGTGGTTTCCTTGGAAGCATCAGGCATCAGCCAGATACAGCAGACAGACTCGATCCAAAGGCAAATCCTGTGATGATCCTGTGGAACAGAAAGACACCACTGCTTGTGGTTTCTAAGCAGATACGTCCAGTGTGGATGAAAGGTCCTGGGTCGACAGCCCTGGAGACTGAGGGTCTGGCTGGGCTGCTGGTGGAGGAGTGATTGCAGTTCAGGCAGGCACGTTGTAAAGGAGCTCACCCTCACGCGCACACCCCTTTGTGGCTGAGAGCCTGTGTCCACAAGCTTCTCCCTCTGACAGGGTCTGGGAGTGGAGGTGTCCCAGATGGCCTTTCTGGTCAGTCGCCAGGGACCAGGCTTCTTCTTACCCCTTTTTGTAGCTGCTGGAAGGGGGCGGGGCGGGAGGGGGGGCACCCAGGCCTGCCCACTCCTCTGGGTCCCAGGCCAGGGACCCCATAAGTAGCAGTTGCCCCCTGACTGTCGCTGCTGTCCACTGCTACCTCGCTCCCTGGGCCACTTCTACAAGAAGCTGCTCCATGCAGCTCTTTCTCAGGGCTTTGGGGTCAAGTTGCCTTTGTCTACTACAGCCCGTCTTCAGTCAACAGACCTGGGCTTCAGCCAGGTGTGAAATCCAGCTCACACTCGAAGCTGTCCAAGGTGCCACTGTCTTCCCAGTCAGGCCCTGGGTCTGACTGGGTCGAGCTCCAGCAAGGAATTGACAGGCTGTGGCCCAGCAGCTTCTTTATACCAGCTTGCTGGGCCCTGATTGGCTGCAGCAGAAGCAGCCACTCTAGCCTGCCTGGAGGACCTATCTTCTGCTCTTTTCCCTGGGGCAGGGTGCAGCAAGGCCACCCTCCTCCAGTAGGTGGCATTGGGCCTAGTCCACCCCATCACACATACCCACATTAGCTTTAATCTAGCTCACATAGCCAAAAGTGCCAGTGAAGATATGGCGGCATGGACCCCAGTGCTGGCTAGCACATGCCCAGGGGTCCAGGCAGGGCTGTGCTGTGGTGTGCATCACGTCTTATTACAGATGGGGAAATTGAGGCCCAGAGTAGATGACTGAAATGGCTGAGTTCACCTTGCATGGTAGATGCCAGCTCTGGGAATAAAATCCAGGAATCCTGATGCCCATTCTTCTGCTCTAGCCATTAGGGCAGTGAATCTTAAACTGGGGGGTGGGACCAGTGTTTCCTGTTAGCTGTGCGCTTGTGCTGCCGCTCAGGGGAGATTTGCATGCTGCCCAGCTGATTAGCAGAGTGCCCGCAGCTAGGGTTTTTGTTTCTGTTGGTGGTGCACATTCACACATGCCTGGTGGACATAAAATTTATTCTGCACATGGACGGAAAAGATTAGAGGGAACATTGGTTGGGACCCCGAAGTGGATCAGGACGCCATTTTAATGGGGCAGCCAGAGATGGTGTTAGATTTGCAGGGGTCCATTGTCCAAATCCCAAACATAAGGACTGGGATCAGGGTTACAGGCCCTCTGTCTGGTGCTGAAACCCTTGGGCTCTGGCTTTGCCCACAACCTCCTAGGTTGGTGGGGCTTGTGCTTTGGCTCTGGCCCCCCTGCCTAGGATAGGCTCAGGTTTGGTCCCCCAACCTGGGGTCACATCATAACTTTTGTTGTCAGAAAGGTGTCATGGTGCAAGGAAGTTTGGGAACAAAAAACGTATAAACCATCTGATGGGACTCCTGAGGTCTTGTCTTTTAAATGGGAGGGGGGGCATTTTGAATGCCAAGGAAAGACTTTAGAAGACTGCGATATAGGCCTCTCTGCCATCACATCTATCTATATACTTTAGAGATTTGTGCGTCTGTGAGCCCGTCTGTGTGTCTGTCTGCGTGTCTGTCTGCAAGTCCATTTCTTCAGGAATTCCTTCTAAACGGTAAGAGCTAGAACCACTAAATTTGGCAGGCAGCTTCCTCTTACCCCTAACTCAGTGTTTCCCAACCCTGGGGTTCCACAGATCATCGTCAGGGGTTCCGCGAGAAATCGTGGAATAAATAAATAAATAAATAAAAATGTTCTTACAATGTAAGCTGACATATATATGACAGCTCTTTACAAATAAATGTTCTTGACAATAATTTAGCAGTAATTGAATTGCGCTCCCCGCTGTCAACTTTTTCTGGCCAAGCAAACATTTTCATAGGTTCCTCAGGATATGAAAAATTATTTTAGGGGTTCCTCCATTGGAAAAAGGTTGGGAATCACTGCCCTAACTTAAAGCAAGGTCGGGGTTTGGATGTGCCAAGAAAATGGGAAGTGCTGGAAATGGGACTGTTTTCCATAGCATAGAAAGGGAGGGGCACAGAGAGGAGGGACTCAATATGAGAGTGGCCGCTGGGGCAGTGAGCCCACAGAGGAGAGCTATTCTGCAGCATGTCCATGGGGGCAGCCACATTGCCAAGGGGAGGGGCCAGCAGGGCTTGGGCTCCAGCATCTTGCCTTTAATCAGACTGGGTAAGTAGCTGCCCTGCTCCAAACCTCTCCCCATAGCCCTTGGCCACAGCACCTGGGGGTGGGGGAAGGCCGCGGCCGTCCAGCGGGACGAGGGAGACAGAAGGCAGCTGGGGGAGACAGAGGGCCCATGGCGGCCAGAGGGGCTAGGGGAAGACAGAAGGTCCCTGGCAGCCAGGGGGGTTGGGGAGGGAGGGAAGAAGCTGGGGGGCAGGGAAAGTCTTTGCCAGCTGCGGAGGAAGGGAGAGAAAGCCCTGCCGGATGGGATCCCCTTCTCACCCTCACTCTCTCACACCCCCACGCCCTTAGCCTCTTGCCCTGCCCCTCCCCCACATTCATAAGGCCCTGCCTTGACTCCTGCACACCCCCTCCCCCTGCCACACACCACCAGCCCCCTGCCCTGAAGGCCCTGGGCAATGCTGGGTAAGTCTTATCTAGCTGGGTTATAAATCAAGAGTAATACAATCAGTGCTGCACTTTAAAGCTGTATTTTATAGTCTTGTGAACAAACCCAGTGGAGGAGGGATGAGCACAGAATCCCAGAGAAAGCCAGTGTAACTGATGCTTATGACAGTATCCAGTGGAGGGTTATTAATATGAAGACTCAGGCAATGCATAAAGCTGTGAAATGGGCTATTTATAGTGTCGGTTTAGTCTTGATGGGCCTGTCGAACATGATTTATGTGAACAAGAAGGCTGTCCATGCTGAACCTGGCTACATGCTGCAGATCTACCCAGAAGAGATTTATGGGGAAAAAAGAGAGAATTTTGATCATAGACAAAAATGTCAGATTCTAAAGAAAGTTACCACTTGTGAGTAAAAACCCTAATTACATCAAATACAGAAACTTTGTCAATGTTTTAACGGGTATTTAAAAGTCTTCATTCAGATCAAGGTTCTGTCTAGAGAGGAGGGAATCCACTCAGACACACAGGGGCACCCTTGAGACAGGATACACCATAAGATGCTTGGAGCATGGGCTTCTGTTTCTGGCTTTGCTATTGGCTACACATGTCACCCTGGGCATGTCACTTAACCGATACATGTTTCAGTTTCCCCATGTGTGAAATCAGGATAATACCTGCACTTGGGGGTTTCTTATGAAGCACAGTTCTTATCTGTAAAGTATGTTCAGGTCTTTGAAGGAGAAGAGTCAAGTAATATTACTTTGAGTAGAGCCAGGGGAAGGCATATTTGCACATTTCATGCCAAAAGTGCATCTACATCTTCTTTGGAAGAAGATAAAGCACATTCAGACTAAGGCACTCTTACTCCAGAATAACAGCATTCACAAAGGCCATGTCTACACTAGGAGATTATTTAGAATTTGCTGAGTTCAACATGTGGGCACCCAGTTTTACAAATTCGAACTTGCGTGTCTTCACTATGGGGAAGAATCGACTGTAGCTCCAGACAGGCTCCGTGAATGTGGATGCGCTACCTCAGACTCAGAGCCTCAGGAAGCACTCTGAGGAACTGCGGGAGGCCTCCTGGAGGCCAATTAGTTCGAATGAGCAGTTCCGGAGCAGCTAATAATAATAGAAATAATTAATGTTATTTCGGACTTGCAAGCTTAGGGATAGCATTACTCCTTGTGAAAAGCAGGACTGCAGGGTTCGAATTCTGTGGTCCCTTATTCCGAAATAATGGGCTTGGTAGTGTGGCTGCATTGCCTGTGAATTTGACCTTGGGGCGGGGGGTTATTTCGGACTAAGGTCCTAGTGTAGACCAGGCCACATGGAGTTAATCAGGAGTAGTTAATCCCATTCAAATTCATACCAACCCAAATTCTGGGTTAACTGTCATAGACAGACAAGCCCTAGGTACCTGACAAGAGATCACAAGGTAACAGTGAGATAGCTGTGATTTGTGACAGACATCAGTCCCAGCACTCCAGATGCCCAGATATTGGTGGACTGACCACTGCATAACACCATTACATCAGCATGAGGGCACGCATTCCTTTAATAGATCAGCAGCTAGCAAGAGTTGTTTCCTTGAAATATGCCTTACTCGGCACTTTTGTTGCGTGTGGTGTCAAAGGGTTTTGATTTTGAAATAATTGGTGCTTTTGGGGGCAGCAGAGGAGTATCTAGATTTCCACACGTTCTAGTTGAATTATCAGCTTGTTACAGGTTAATATTATGGGTTGTTTTGATTCTTCGCATGGTTACAGCTTTGATTTTCAGAGAGAATTTCTTTACAAGGATTTTATTGCTGTTTTTTGCAGTTTGTACTTATTTTGCTCCAAGTTGATTAAAGCAGGGAGAAAGGAGCCGTGTTTGCTCCCTAGCTCAAGCAACTCACATGGCTTTGAATTAAGTTGGCTTACCCGAGAATGATTTATAGCGTTCGATGCCCCCTTATCAAACATTTCTTCTGCTTCGCTCTTTGCAAAGGCCCTTTGAAAGGCTTGCAGCGAGCAATCGAAGAAAATCAAGGGGATTATTTTTGGAGGCTCGGTTGCCACACTGAATCCGTACACAACTATTGTCTCTTTCCACTTCCCCCATGGCAGCTTATCGCCTGATTTTTCGTTCGTTCTTAAGCACACACACGTGCTGTATTTGGGGGCAGAAATTCAGAGAGGGCTGCACACTTAGCGCCTTCATTTTGCAAAAATAAGTGAAGTTTTCGGAGAACTTCATGCCGGTACATGACTGGCAGCATTGGAAATGGAGCTCAGACCCAGTGTTTGTCCTTATCCGTAAAGCCCTGCAAATCCGCAGGTATCTGCTTTATATCAGTGGGCAGCCGCATGGGCAGTGGGTATCATAGGCAGGGGAAGGCATTGCCTTTTCAATCTGCCAGGCATGGCCCTGCCCACACTCTGCCCCCAGGACACCTACTGCTTCAGCTGGGCTTCAGCCAGGCCATGGCTGGGGACACTGGGGCAGTGTGCCCTCCCTGTGCTTCAGGGCAGGGAAGGCTGGGGTCACGCTCTGCCCACCCTCCCCATGGTGCTTGGGGCAGCGAGGCTGAGGCCGCACAGTGCGGTGCTGCCGGGTTTATGGGGCCGCACTGCTGGTACTGGGGGGGATGTTAGGCTGGAACAAGGGCCAGCAGCCAGAATGGGTTGGGGGCAGGGGACAGCAGCCACAATGCAGGCTGCGCTGCAGTGGGCAAGAAAGGGTGGAAGGCAGAAGGGGCAGGGCTGGGGGGTGCTAGCCTCCCCGAGACAGCTGTTCACCCACCGCAGGTGGGTACCCGCTTCCATGGATATGGATGCACATATCCATGGTTCATTTTTGCAGCTAGGGATGCAGACGCCAATTTTGTATCTAGACCCCTGCACATTTGCAGATATGAGCAATGTTTGCAGATGCGGCCGCGGAGCCCAATTTGGATGTGGCTACCAATTTTGTGTCAGCACAGGGCTCTGCCCATGAGCATGCACCAGGCTTGCGCTAGAGGAAACAGATGGGAAAGGAGAGTTCTATCAGGCATTTAAAGTTCTATCAGGCATCTATCAAGTTCTATCAGGCCTTTAAAATGGGATGCAGATTCAAGGGTCTGTCCAGAGAGGGAATCCAGTCGCACATCCAGGGCGCCCTTGAGACAGGGCACTCCACAAACTGCCCCATCCTCTCTGCTGAGACAGCCCCGCGGGAGCCAGTCTGGCTGGGTTTTGACGGGTGGATTTGTTCATGAGTGTGACTCAGTTTGTGTAAAAAAATCCAAACCTTGAAAAACAACGAATGGTCCTGCAGCACCTCAGCGACTAACAAACCACGTTGACGGGATCATGAGCCATCGTGGGCACAGCCCACTTCTTCAGAGGACCGGAAAGTGACTCAGTGGCTTGCAGATGGCAAGAATTTACAGGGCCAAATTCAAAGGGGCCAGAGACAGGGGAGGTGTATGTTACATTCTGGTAAGTGGGGGGAAGGCAGCTCCTCTCACTAGCCAGCCTGCTTTTGAGCTGTGCAATGCCATGCCAGGGCGGAGGCCCTGGGGGAAGGAGCCTTGAAATGAGCGGCTGAGTATAAAGGTCAGGGCATGCTCTGGCAGGGGATGCTGCACACTGGGGGGTGGGAGACAGCTGTCCGGGCTGCACAGGAGGCTTCAGTGAGAGCGGGAGGTGCTCAGGACATCCCAGGAGTGGGCCTGAAGGGTTCAGCTGATGGGATGTCAGAAGGGGCAGGAGTTCTGCTCATTGGGCTAGTTCTTCCAGGGAGCTTCCCACACACAGGCTCCTCTGCACGCCGAGTCCCAGCCGGGGCGTGTTTTCGCCCAGTTTATCGCCTGTACCTCCCAGGGGGTTGCTCCAGCCCATCGTAGACAGGGATGCTTCGGCCTGGCCGAAGCAGCCCCTGTCCGCAGCGGGCCCAGGTGCACTGCAGGCGGGGGGGGGGGGCAGAGGCGGGGACTGCTCCAGCCCACCCATCCCCCCTATAATCGGCTAACCAATTAAACAGGATTTTACATCCCTACTCAGGATCCCCTTTTTGCTTCTTCCTTCTCTCTGTGCTTTGCATTGTGTCTTCTTGCCCTCCCACCTCCACCCAGCACCTGTTCCGGTGAGACCTCTGCTACTAACGGCGTGGCGGGGAGCTGGACTGCTCTGCTCTGGAAGGAGATACTTTGGGAAGTCAGCGCCGTCGCTGCCGCTACCTGTGAAGGAGAGGGCGGGGCTCCGTTGCTCCTCACTGATTCCACGGCCTCCCCATCGGAAGCGCCGAGAACTCGGGCAGCTTGTCCCATGTCCCAGCTCGATCGTGCAGAAAGAAAGGGTGGGTTCAGGAAGACTATGGGGGTACACGGATGTCTGGTTCCAGTCCAGCCTAGGCTGGGTCCCATGTGACACACTGGCATGAGCTGGAACGTCTCAGGCTGGCTCCTAGCGTGCAAACGTCTCTGTCATGAGACCCTCCTTAAAATGATCCCCCTTTGATAGTTGTGTCATAGGCCCACCGGAAAGGAACTAGCACTCTCCTGGCCCCCAGCGTGCCCCCGGTCACATGCTTGGGATGGAAAGCGGTGTGTGTGGGGGGAGCTGGCACTGCCTTGCTCCTCCGTCTCACTCCCTTCTGGAGATAGAGAAGAGACTGTTTTCGAAGGCCACCAACAGAGCCCGTGTCACCCGTAGGAACTTCCCTTGGGGCCAGATTGTTGATCCCTTACACTGGCAAGCAGCAACATGCTTCTGAAACTCCTGAGCTGCTCACCTGGGCAAATGAGGCCTTCCTATCATTCTTCAGGGAAAACTGCTGCACCCTAAGGTGATCAGGTCTGAGTGTAGCCCTTACAGAGCCTCCACAAGTCAGAATCAGGGCGTGTCAGCAGATCATGCCATGTGCACCCCAAGGGTCTTGCATTCTCCTTCCTACTGCCCAGTAGATTCAGTGCTCGTTGCTGGGTATTCTGCTGTCCCTCAGCATTGCACTGCCCAGGGTCCCATGTTCTCAATCTAAGCAGCCAGCATCCCCTTAGCCTTATGTTAGAAAGAGCTTCCCAACAAGGAAATCATAGAATCATAGAACACTAGAACTGGAAGGGATCTTGAGAGGTCATCGAGTTCAGTCCCCTGCCCTCATGGAAGGACCAAGAATCATCTAGATCATCCCTGAGAGGTGTTTATCTAACCTGCTCTTAAATATCTCCAGTGATGGAGATTCCACAACTTCTCTAGGCAATTTATTCCAGTGCTTAACCACCCTGACAATGAGGAAGTTTTTCCTAAGCCTCCCTTCCTGCAATTTTAAGCCTAACACTTCTTGTCCTATCATCAGAGGTTAAGGAGAATAATTTTTCTCCCTCCTCCTTGTAACGATCTTTTAGGTACTTGAAAGCTGCTATCATGTCCCCTCTCAGTCTTCTCTTTTCCAGACTAAACAACCCCAGTTCTTTCAATCTTCCCCCAAAAATAATGTTCTCTAGACCTTTCATCATTTTTGTTGCTCTTCTCTGGACCTTCTCCAATTTCTCCACATCTTTCCTGAAATGTGGCACCCAGAACTAGATACAATACTTTAGCTAAGGCCTAATGAGTGCAGAGTAGAGGGGGGAAATTACAACTTCGTGTCTTCCTTACAAATACTTCTGTTAATAGATCCCAGAATGATGTTTGTGTTTTTTGCAACTCATGTTCAGCTTTTGGTCCACTATGACTCCCCACCTCCTTTCAGCAGTACTCCTTCCTAGGCAGTCATTCCCATTCTGTATGTGCAAAACTGATTGTTCCTTCCTAAGTGGAGCACTTTGCATTTGTCCTTATTGAATTTCCTCCTATTTTAGCTCAGAGCCTTTGTCCAGGTTGGCCAGATCATTTTGAATTATTATCCTGTCCTCCAAAATGCTTGCAAATCCTCCCAGCTTGGCATCATCCAAAAAACGTTAGAATCGTATTCTCTATGACATTATCTAAATTGTTGATGAAGATATTGAACAGAACCAGTCCCAAAACTGATCCTTGTGGAATTCCACTTGTTATGCCCTTCCAGCATGACTGTGAACCATTGATAACTACCCTCTGGGAACAGTTAGCCAGCCAGTTATGAATGAAGCAGCATATCCCATCTGCTGTGCTCTCTCTCTTGCTTTGGTTTGTTTATTAGTAATGTTCTCAGTTGCCAACATGGGTGATTAAGGAAAGTGCTGTGTCGGGTTGTAGATCTGAATCGGCAGCCACCTGAGGTGCCAGGCAGCAAGTGCATTCTCACATTTGCTTGTGAAGAATGAGATATGGGTTTGCAGCTACCCGAGTCTGCATTTTTCCCTGCATTAACCACTGCAGGGAGCTGATGGTTCCTTACCTTGCAGCTCTCCTTTAACAATGAGCAAACTTTAACAGAAGCAGGCTCAAGTCCCTGTGGCTATGACTCATGAGTGACCTGGATTGGATTCCTTGGGCCCATCTCTGTTTCACTAGGCCAGCAGGAGATGCAACTGCCAGGGAAACACCAATTGGCATAATTAACACTGGTTCTACAATTGACAGGTAACTGCTTTTGCTGCTGTTTGTACTCTGGATTCTGTAATTGCCACTCCAGCTCATCGAATGAAGTGGGTTTTACCCAGGAAAGCTCACGATGTAATACATTTGCTAGTCTCTAAAGTGCCACAGGACTGCATGTTGTTTTTATACTTCAGCATGGTCTACACTACAGTGGAAGGTTGAATTAAGGTACGCAACTCCGGCTATGTTAATTAAGTAGCTGGAGTCAGCATAACTTAAATCACATTTCTGTGCCCTCCACACAGCGGGAGGTCGATGGGAGCAAATGCTTCCCTTACTCCTCATGAGGAGTAGGAGTACCGGCACTGACGGGGTGCCCTCTGAGTTTGATTTAGCGGGTCTTTATTAGACCCGCTAAATCAAACCCCGGAAGCTCAACCACAGTAGCATCAATCTTCTGCATAGTGAAGACATGGCCTAAGAGAGAGAGCTCCCTGTCCTAGGTGCAGTGAGCAAGCGTCCCCTGCCTTGGGAAAGGTGCAGGCTGCAAGGAGAGCAAACGCTCCTTGCGGGAGAGCACTTGAGAGCTGTAATTAGTGTTTCTATGTACAAATCAAATGATTTCCTCATGAGCCTGTGGCTGGATGTGCTGGAACCAGCACCGCTGTGCTACAGGAAGTTCAGGAACGCTGTAAAATCCGGATCTCTGCTACGTGCTATTCCCAAGGAGCCCACTTTCACAGTTCAGCCAGCGAGCCAACTCTCCAAGCTGCAACCAGCTGCCTATCTTCTGCTCGTACAGCCCAGAGAGGAATGTCTGTCTGACAGTGAAGTTTCAAACTGAACGGGTTACTGCGGACCCTTGCAAAAAATAGAAACACTTTTCCCTTAAGAGCCCAGAAGCAATTGTTTTCTCTCCTCTGTGGTTACCCAAACTGCTGCATCCAAACCTCATAAATATTCTGCAGTGAGTTTTATTGACTTTCAGCCATTGAGACAGCAATGGGACTTGAACTCACAAATGTCAGGCTAGTGCTTTATTTGTTATCAGTTTCAACCACAGTAGAAAGAACCAGCGTTCACCTTTCCCACTCTACACCATCATAGCTATATAATTTTGTTAACATTTCCCATTTGGGACTATAATAGATGATTGCTGTGAAAGGGAGGCTAAAGTACAGTCATATTCTTCATCCAAATTATTACATAAAGACCCATGATTGAATCCCAAGAGCTGCAGACTCTGGCTTCTCAGAAGCATAATAGTTTGTGACCTAAAGAGAAAAAGAAGAAATTGCTGGGTTTGTCTGGGTTTTTCAAAAAAACATTTGAACAAAGTGTTTAAACATGTTCCTTCCCATGAACTCTGGGGAGACCTCCAAGTGATGCTCCCAATGGAAACAGGCTTGTCTGGACATTTGTGCACAGCATGAAACCACCACTCAGTTTAGCCCAGGTGCTTCTCAGCTCTGGAGAGCCCTCACCTTGAAAAGCAGAGTCATGAGAAAGGCCAGTTCTAGGCATTTCCTGAGTCTAATCTCAGGCTTTTAGGGTTCAGCCACTCCTAGAGGCTTCTTCCTTGTAACTTCCCAGGCTTTCTGCTCCAACATGGTGCCCCATCACTCTACCCCAATCCCAGAACCCGATCACAGCTATTGAATCCCACCCTGGTCCCAGAGTAAAAAAGTACCATGAAGCCCCTCTGTATTGACGTAGGCTCCCAAACACCCCCAGCACCCTGTACAGATGTCTTCCTGAGATTCCTGACAATTCTACTTGCAAAAGGTAGCTCTAATCTTGGTGGGGACTCTAAGGCCAGCTATGGGACAGCAGCCTGGAAGGCAGGTGGGTCTGAGGTGCATTTGCAGATCTGGGAACCCAGCAGAGAAGAAGGACTTGAGCTATGCTAGCAGAGCAGTCTGGAGGAAGCTAGCAGAGTGCCTGCCTACCCCATGTCTCGTTTCAGCTATTGCTATCCATCATTCATTTTTATGAACATGAGATTCATCTAATTAAAACTATAGAGCATATATAAAAGCCATAAATTGTGCTTGCTGGGCCTGTGACACAACCACGTTCCAAAATGACAAATCTAATGTGTCATGGTTGCCAAGAGAGCAGAAAACGAGAACAGTCTATTAGCATTCAGTAAATAAGGATGGTGCCATGAGCAGGAAACACTGAGTTCACGATTCATACATATTTTGCATCTGACACAGAACCCCTTAGGGAGCCTCAGGCCATTGGTAATCATCCTAACCAGGTCAGCAGCGGTCAAAGATGGTTTCATCCAAAAGCTGTTTTGTGTCGTGAGCCGGCTCTTCTTCCATCTGGCCTGGTGTCCACTTAGTTCTTGACTTCCTAGCTGGCCTACTCAGCACATGGGCCTAAGAGAGACTGGACATAGAGAATGGAATGGCCAACTCAAGGGGTGGCTCTTTGCTACATCAGCTGGGGCTACATGGCTGGGTCGCTTACTCTGCCGCTACGCCAATTCCATGGCAAAAGTCTTCAGCTCTCTTCCCTCAAGCAAGTCCAGGAAGCCTGTTTCTTTTTGGCAGCAAAATTTGAAACTATGTTTCCCTGTGAAATTATCATTTTTCCAAAAGCCATTTTCAGTTTTCAAACAAAGGGGGCAAGGAGTTGGTTGAAAGGATCGTTTTTTGTAAATCAAACATTGTTACTGAATATTTTTCCTGATTTTTTTTTTTTTTTTTTTGTATTTCAGAGGGGGTTTGTTTGGTTATAAAACCAGACAGTTTTGACCACAATGAAATCTTAAGTGAAAATATTCAGTTTGGTTAAAAAATGTTTTGCAAGAAAAAATTTCGACCACTGCACTCTGCACAAGGGCCAAATTCAATTAAAATTAATACAAACAATCAATTTGCAGGGGCCTCAGGTCTCACAGCGGGTTGATAGTTTTATTTCAGAATATCACTGATTGCATTAATTAAATGTAGTGTTTCTCAGGAGGCTAATAGAAAAATACTGTGCCCAGAAGGATACAAATGTAGATCTACACATTTCGCTGTACTTTTTAGAAGATAGTTCAGTACCACTCTCTGTCAGTAAAAAAAAAAAGTCTGATGTGACATAAATTGACAAAAGCAAGGAAGTCAGAGCTAACGCTGCGTTCGTTCCTTTTCTTTCTAAGGGTATGTCTTCACGACGGGACAAAGTCAAATTAAGCTACGCACCTTCAGCTACATTAATTGCATAGCTGAAGTCAAAGTAGCTTTTGGCTCTGTCCATGCTGCAGGAAGTTGAAGGAAGAACACTCTTCCTTCGACTTCCCTTACTCCCTGTGAAAGCAGGGTTATCAGCATTGACTGGAGTGCCCCTTTCACTTTGAATTATCTGTCTTAACTAGACCGCCAATTTGAACCCTGGAAAATCGACAGCAGCAGCTCCAATCTTCCTCTGCAGTGTAGACGTACCCCAAAGCACCTGGATATACCTTGGTTCTGTGGCTGATTATCTTAATGGCTCTTGCCGCTGTCTCCTAGCGATAAGGTCTGGCTTGTTTCCCATCAGAGCACAGGAACTGCCATACCTGATTGGACACATGCTCTATCTATTCCAGACTCCAACTGTGGCCGGTTCTAGATGCTCCCAAGGGAGTTGTAATAACATGCCTTTGGAACAAGTTTCTCTCTAACCTGGGAAGCCAAGCTGGGTATATCTTGATACATGAGAGTTTAAGTGTCATGAATTTAGTCCCTGTTCCAAAACCACTAAAGTCTACAGAAGTCTTTCTGTTGACTTCAGTAGGCTTTGAAACTGACCTGTATCTCTTAGTCAGTCTAACCGGGGATGATGGGTTTTATCATTTATCGAATATGTCTAATCTATATAAAATCCTACGAAATCTTTTACCTGTTTCCCTCAGGAACTGGAGATCCCAGCGGTATTGGCGGCAGGAGGGAACAGTGGTATTTTACAGTGCAGCATTCAAATTAAGAAAAGGAAGGACTTGGGAAACTAGACTACTTGGGAGCAGATTCCTGTAAGCCTGTGATGATTGGCATAAGAATGAGGGTGCATTGGCTTAGCAACATGCACTTAATTGCATGCATGAGAGTAGGAGCAAGAATAACTTCTAGACATGTATCCATCTCATTGGTATAAAGGTCACTGTGTGGGACCGCTCTGTTTGCCATGGCGAGGTATGGATAGGAGCACAAAACACGCAGAGTCAGAATGTGAAGTCCATTCACCTGGTTTTAATGTTCATCGTGTGGCATTCAGGTAAAACGACATGCAGAAGAGAGCCACATGCTGCCTTTGATGTGCATGTGCCACGTCTGTTGACATGTAAAGCCGTTTGGACGGAGCAAGGCCTGTCGTGGTCCTTGCCGGGCTGAGAGTTTCCAAGTTAGTTAACATCTCCATGCTCCTGGCCAGCGTGTTTGGTCGGCTCGTATTTTTCACCTGTCTCCAAAGTGCCACCCAGTTTGGTACCATTCAGCCTGCCTCATGCTCTGTGAGGGCCCGGATAGGAGATGCTGAAGGGCAAGTCCGACAACCAGTTTGACACTGCACATTGTAATGAAAAATTCTCTCTTATTACTTAGATATTGAACAATGGGCCACACTTTGTGGGTCCCAGTGAATGGGTGTCCATGACATAGAGAGGCAAAAAGCAAGTTTTGTGTGCAAGTTTTTGGCCAAGGAGATCTGGGTGCCATTCCTGGCTATGCCACAGACTCCCTGGTCAACCTTAGGCAAGTCACTTGATCTCTGAGCCTCAGATCCTGGTTTGTGTAATGGAGTGAGGCCAAAAAGGAGTTCAGAGTACGGGAGGAAGCTCCAGATGGGTGCAGAGGGTTGGAGTGCGGGGAGAGGGTGAAGTCTCTGGCTGGGGTGCGGGCTCTGGGATGGGGCCAAGGAGAAGGGGTTTGGGACGCAAGAGGAGGCACCAGGCTGGGACCAAGGGGTTTGGAGGACAGGAGGGGGCTCTGTGCTGGGGCACGGAGTTAAAGTGAGGAGAAGGGCTCAGGGGAGCAGGCTCTGAGCTAGGGATGTGCATGGGTGGTGCTTACTGGGGTAATGAACGGGGGAGGGGCTGCTCCAGCCCAGCCGCTTGCCCCCAGTTTAATCAGTTAACTGGTTAAACTTAACATTTAACTAGTTAGCTAATTAAACGTGATTTTACATCCCTACTCTGGTCACCGCTTGCTTCCCGAAGCAGCTCATGGAAGCACCAGAAGGCCCTTTTCCAGCTGGCTCCCATGTGGAAGCACAGCAGGGTGGCTCATGTTCTGCCACCCTGGCAGCTGCCTCTGGCCACAGTTCCCAGCCAATGGGAGTGGTGGGGACAGCACATGGGGTGGGGTCAGTGTCTGGAGCCCCCGACTTCCCCTAGATGTAGGAGGTGGGGGGGACATGCTGCTGCTTCCGGGAGTCATGCGGCACCCCGGCACGCAGGGAGCAGGGGGAGCTCGAAGGCCCGATCAAACAGCTGACAGGCCGGATGCAGCCCGTGGCCTGTAGCTGCCCAGTCCTGATTTAAAGTGTAAGCTACTGGGGAAGGGGATTGTCTATACAGCAGCGGGCAGAGCGGCACTCTCTGCGGGGGGCTGCAGGCGCAACTGTAACCCACAGCATACGCAGCGTGTGTCCCTGGAACTGTTTGGTACCTTGGCTGGGAGTGTCAGCAGAGAGGCCGAGGGTTTGTTAACAGTTCACTGCCCATGAAGATTTGAGCCAGGGGAGGAAGGACAGAGCGGGGAAGCCAGTGAGGATGTATTTGAAGCCCTTGTACTTGTTGCATGACTGAAGAAAGGACTTTGTTTTCCTGGCCTGTCAACAACCTAGCACCTTTCCCAAGGAGCAAAGTGACAGTCTCATCATTGGCACGGGCAGGTTGCTTGTGAAAGTGGTTAACAAAATAAAGTGGCCTTCCCATCTCAGGAAAGCTTTTGCATCAAATGTCAGGCTGGACACGTTTTTAAGATTTTACAAACCTTTGAAAATAAAGAGTTTTCTACTGGGAACAGAACCAACTCTCAAGCAGGTGCTAACACAATACTGCAGCAAATACAGAGATGCTGCAATGCCGGTACATCATGTTCTACACAAAACTCTCTGGGTATGTCAACACTAAATGCTTATTTCGGAATAAGCTATTTCAGAATAATAACTCCCAAAATAACTATTTCGAAATAGCACGTCCACACTACAGGGAAGCCTTGAAATTAGTCCGAGGCAGGCTCCCCTAATGTGGACGCACTATCTCAATTTAGAGTCCCAGGAAGCACTGGGGAGTAATTACTTTGAATGGCCCTGGGGAGGAGCTATTTCGAAATAGCAGCAGGGGAGTGTCCACACTACCGCTACTTCGAAATAGCAATTTTGAAATAGGCGTTATTCCTCATGAAATGAGGGTTTATTATTCCGGAATAGGAAGCCTGTTATTTCAAAATAATTTCAAAATAACAGGCTTGTAGTGTGGATGCTCACCTTGCTATTTCGAAATAACGTGAGTTATTTCAAAATAAAGCTGTAGTGTAAACGTGCCCTTTCAGAATAAGAGGTTAAAAGTTTATAAGAAATAATGTTTTAGCAAACCCAAAGGAGGATCCACTGCTCTGCTTTATGCATTAATCACCTGGAAGAAAGGCTGGTTAATTACAGAGGACAAGTTGAATCCAGAGCAAGTGTAAATCGGCATGGTGCCATTGATTTTAATGGAGCTATGCTGATTTCCACCACATGAGGGCTGAATCTTCATTCTCCCACTTCAGGATTTCAGCTGGATCGTGGTTTTTAAACGGAGCATTTCAACTCAAGCCAGTCTTCCATCTTGGTTAATCCACAAAGGACCATAGAAATTGCATGTGACCTGTTAGGGCAGCCGGCGCAATTCAGTGAGTTGTAGGAGAATGCGTTCTCCAAGACCCTGAGACAGCTGGTGTAAAACAAACCACAGAGAAACCAGCAGCACCCAAAACAGAACGATCTCTTTCAGGGCTTAATCTTGCCCTCTTTGAAATCAAGGCCCGACTTCAGAGTGAACCTTTTCCAGCAGTGTGGGAGAGGACCCCAGCTGCCAGAACTCTGGGTACTTGGTAGTTTTGCCTCATTAGGGCTCTGTCTGTCTCTCCCTGCATGTCAGGTTTCTCTCTGTAATGCCCCGGCCCTGGTTCAGCAAAACTCCTAAATGCCTGCTTAACTTTGGGCATAAATCCCAGTGTCACTGAGCCTGGAGCACACGCGGATATTCTTTGCTGAACGGGGATGAACTCTTCTGAGTCTTAGTCTGGTGCATTAGCCTCCAGACCAGAAAAGGGCAACCGAGGCTAGGGAGCGGGATGCATGAGCGGCCTCCTACCCAAAATGTTCATCCAGGATAGGGCAGTTTTGCTCACTGCGCTTGCATACCTAGAATTTTTGGGCGCTGCCGATGGAACTGTAGCAGTGCTGTGATTGGCTGCAGAGGGAGCGCCCGGCTCTCACAGTCAGTGTCGTGTGCAATTAGCACTCCCCTCGCTTCCCGTGCCCCTGCTGTACATGCGTGTCACTAGAGTAACACCGGTAGGAAAAAACCTGCGCAGATGGAAACCAGAGAAATATGGCAACCCTGCATGTGGACTCGTGGGCCACACGTAAAACCCCGATGGGTCGCAGGTTGCCCCCCACTGCTCTAGAACATTCCCCCCTTCCATCCATAGAAAAACGTTATTAGAGGGAAACAGGTCACACCCACCAAACCTTGCAGGGTGAGCCTGGCAGGAGGGAGGGAGAGCATCTCGATGGCTGCAGAATAGCATGTTGCGGCCAGACTCTTGTGGTTCCCCTTTTACACTGGACTATTTTAATTATTTTCCATTAAAGATCCAAAGCTAAATTTAAAGTCGAGAAGGGAATTCGCTCTGATCTTGTGTTTCATGCAGAAGGCAGCTTTGCTGCCTGTGCCAATTGTTGCTGAAGCTTTGGGAGCATCTCTCTGCATCCTGCTTTGTGCTGACGGCTGTGTCCTGAGACTCACGTTGCATTTTTGATGATGTTTGTCTCTGCACTTTGCCAGGAGGCTCTGGTCTAAATATTTCAAAGGAGCCATCTCAAGAGGATGCAGTTCTCAGTGGAGCACGTTCCTTAGCTGGGAACTAGAAGTGCTAATCAGGTTCGGTAACAGGGCTCAGACAGACACAATGGCCACAGATCCAGCCTATAACTATGGGTTTACATGGGTAACCCTCTGGGTGCGATGTGCATATGGATAGCACAGATACACTTGCTTTGACGTTGCTCTTTGTAATCCTGTGTGAATCCCTCTGCTCACGCTAAACACATGAAAACATTTTGGCCATGTAGCTGTTAGAGCACATCTCCTTGCTGTCCGTGTATAGTTGGATTGGGATGGTTTACCCTTCAAACTTGCTAGGAAATGAAGATTCAGAGAGGAGAATTGTGCTGGGGGAGAGGGGAGGTCAATTAAATGCTTAGGATCAAGGTTTCAGAACTCCTGGATTTTATTCCTACCTACCTCTGCACCCCCGCACAAGTTACTCTCCTGGAATGTACAGAACAACGCACGGGATTTCACTGTCCATCTCCCACTGACAGTCAATCTGAGTCTTTGAAAATCCCAGCCTAGTCTGCATATTCAAAGTTGGGAGCCTTCAGTTTACCACTGAAATCAGTAGCCAGGCAGCTAAGTAAATGGGCTGATAGTTAGAAGTGCAGTGAGCTCCCTCGTCTCCCATTGTCTTATTCATGACCTACTTATGAATGTAGGTGTCTAAGATCAGGCATCAAGATTTGTACTTAACTTTCCTGTGCCGTAGTTTTGCCCTCTATAAAAGGGGTATGAAAATACTTAGCTACCTGGTGTTTCTTTCCCTCCCTACATTTGAGCTCATTATAGGATGCTTGAGATGAGAAAAGTATTCTAACGTGTGGCTGCGATATCACAAGTGGTGGAAATGGCTTTGCACCAAAACAAACAACTGACTAATTAACTGCATAAACAAAATGCACATTTCCAATCCCCGCCTCCATACGAGATTGGCTGTGCCCTGCAATTAACTCGACAGAGCCACTTCCTGAGAAACAACCCCTTTCTCTTTCTAAGGTACCCGCGTACATTCTGTCTCGCTTGAACCTTAACTAGGAGACGGAGACCCGCAACGTCTCGTGGAGCGCCGCCGAGATGCTCCAGCGAATCTGTAATCTGCACTGACAAGGTTGAGATGAAGCCAAGATGCCTGTGTCCTGCCAGAGGCCAGGGCAGGCTCTGAACCCTGAGTGTTACTGTGGTTAAAGGAAAATTGCTTTCCCTCCCGCCCTGAAGATTGGAGCCATCAGTAGCTGTGCTCCGATTTAATCATAACTCCCTGAGATATATTGAGGTGGCCCGGGGTGCTTCTCAAGTCTTGATTGTATCAAGGGGATAAAATAGATTGTCTGATGGAGATAGAAAACCTTGGCCTGGACGTTAGCGCTTTGTGCACCAAGCAGCTGCTTATCAAGGCGGCCGAGTGAGGGACGTGCTGGGCCTGTTCGAGCTGACGCTTCAGCACAGTATTTAGGCCCAATCCAAAGCCCTTCGCATCAGTCAGAGTCTCTCCATTCACTTCAGCAGGTGTTGGATGGGCCCTGTAGCGCATGATTCTGTGGAGGACTGAACATACCCAGCTCCCATGTAAATGTCCGAGTGCTCAGCACCTTGCAGAATCTGGTCTTAAGAAGCCCGACTGGTCTGAGACAGCAACGGGCCCATCTCCGGGATCCAGAAGAGGTGTAAAAGTCTCTTTCGGGGCAGTGGAGGGTGCGTTTTTGGCTGTTATTTTGGGAATGGGTCCCTTGATTATCTTTCCTCACAGTCCAGCGGGGTATGTTGCTGGCACGTTCCATCTAAAGACTGCAAAGCACTTTACAAGCGTGAATTAAACCTCATGGTGTAGCATTATTATTCCCATTTTCCAGATGGGGACACTGAGGCACAGAGTAATGAAATGAATCGCTCAAGGTCCCACAGCCGTTACTATCAGAACTGGGGGTAGAAGCCCCGTGTCCTTTCTCCTGGCCCCCTGTGACAGCCACGATCAGTGAGCATGGTGAACTAACAAAGGACCCTTTCCTAGGAGTAATAACTAGATTTTGTAACACCTGGGGCCTTTCTGTTTTGCCTCTGAAATGTTCGTCAGTTGCTATTCTGCCATTTTATCCCCCAGAGTCTCTGCTCATCACTGCCAAATTTCAGAATGTTGTGTATCCCATTTCCAAGCAGGCTTAATACAAAGAAAGACAATGCAGAGAGGAGGGTGGGATCATCCCCAGCCAACAAGGCACATGAACATGGAACAGAATTGCTGGCAAGGAAGCAGTTTGCTTGGGAAGAGCCAACCTATAGGCATTAGCCGACAGTAAAATCATGACATCACGTGATGAGCCTTTCATCACAAGTCTCTGAATCATCTCCCCCCTTCACTGGAATGTAGCCACCTGCAGGGTGGAACGGAGCTAGTTCATTGCATTTTGCAGCTTCCTTGCCCATTGGTGCAGTCGCTCATTATGACCCCCCCCCATGCCTTATGAAAATTGGCTTATGAATATGAATCTGCATAACTCAAAGCTGCTTTAGCAAAACAGGTCATGTAACATAATCTTAGAGCTACACGCTGCTGGCACTGTTTGCTGTTCGTGTGCAGGTCTCATTCTTGTGTGCAAAGTTAGGAATAGGACCCGTGGATCTGTTTATAGTTCTAATGTGTCAGTGAGCGCCATCACGGATGTCCGGAAACCTATTGGCTTGGTGATCAACTCAACAATCTGTAAACAGCCTTGTTTGTCTGGTTATTAGCCCAAACAATGGCTGGTCCGAAAAAGGCATGTGACCATGCCACCTGGTACTGGAATCCATTCTGAACCTGGTCTTTTTCCATGGAGGGGGGAGCCAAACAAAGGGTTCCTTCCCTGGGGGAAAGTCTATCTAAGCAATGGGAAGCCATCAGTTTTTGTCTTCAACTGGCCTTTGAAACTGTCCGGCCCACCCTAAGAGGAGACAAAGAACTTTGAAGAAGCTGTAGCTCCAAGTCAAAGTTAAAATCGACTCTGCTTTGAAGTTCTTTCACCTGAAATAAGAACAGCTGTTTAGGGTAAGCATTTGCAGGTAACAAGTTTCTTAATGGATTAGAATTAGCGATGCGTTTTCTGTTTGTTTTAATTTGGTAACGTACTTTGATCTGTTTTTACTCGCTAACACTTAAATCCTACTTTTTTATACTCAATAAAAACTCTTTTGTTTATTATCAAGCCCAGTGAAAAATAATTATTACTGGGGAGGCGGGGTCAGCAACCATTGTGCATCTCTCTCTTTCATTGATGACATGTGCTGACCTTGCGCACTTTCCCGGGTTGAACTTTTACACAGAGAAAGACGGATTTGTTGGGGTTTTGGTCCCTTTTGGGGGTTGGTTTCCTGGGTGCTGAGCCCTGATAGCCGAGCCCTCTTGGAGCTGAACTGATTCAGTGTCTGTACTGCTCTGCAGGGCGGTGGTAACTCCTACTCTGTGCCTTGTCTGGAGGTCCCCAAAGGATGTGGCCCAGCCGGACAGGGTGATGGGAAGCCCTGGAGAGCAGAAAGGCAGGTATCAGTGACATGATCAGCACCCTAGGGGGACAATCCTAAGGGGACTTCTGTGATTTCAACTCATCATACTCATACCTTGGCTAAGTGAGCAGAGAGCAGGCCTCCGCTGGTATTAGAAGGGCAAATAAGGGAAAGTCTCAGGTTTGGTAGCACTTTACGTGATAATGTAAGGACCAAGCTGGGGAGAGTCCAGCCACGGATGTTCAGCAGCATGTGTCAAGAGTAGGCAGCAGCTTAGGCCCGGATGGCAAGAGAAGCATTGACTTCAGTAGAAGCTGCAGAGGTAGCTAATTCCTTTTGGGGGATAGGCAGGATAACAACCCTGCTCTTGTTCAGAGTGTTGTGCAGGGCTGGGTAAGAGGCTGCCAGTGGGCTGGATCCGGCCTGCCTAGGACTTTCATCCAGCTTGTGGCAGCTCCCAGCCCCACTCCCTAACGTGTTGGCTGGGAGCCACCAGGGAGGCAGGAACCCTCTCAATTCCTGCTATTAAAGGCTTCACCCCTTCTGCCAAAAGTCCCATCCCTTCTGCCCAAAGCCCCGCCCTTCCACCCAAGGCTCCGCCCCTTCTGCGTGAGGCCCCGCCCCTTCCGGGGAAGCCCACAACCATTTCGGAAATTTATGAAGTGCCACCCTCCCAAAATTATTGCCCACCCCAATGTTGTGGGTTCTTTAATGGGCACACGTAGTCAGGAAAGTTTCAATTGCTAGCATAGTGCTGGGCGTCAAGTTTAGGGCTGTATTATAGAGAACTATGCCTAGCTTGCCACCTTCCCTGCTACTGCAGCACTCCCCACTTGGAGGGTCCCCTATTCAAGTGCTGATCCAGCCCAACTCTGAGCTGTAACAGCTGAGCTGCACAATGGCTGAGGCTACGGAGCACGAGACAAACACAGGGTGCACCCCTAATCAGATGCCTCTTGACACACGGGGGGTCGGCAAATGCTGGAGACCCTCTTTGGATTACGCATCCGCTGAAGGCTGCCTGTGTCCTAGGCGGCACCGAGGCCTTGGTAAAAATGCACCCTGCTGCCTTTAGACTGCCTGAGTGTCAGTCAGCCAGCGTGCACCAGGGAGGAGCCATGCCAGGGCACCTGTTGGAATAGCGGAAGGGAGCATTTCACAGGACAGGCTGTCAGGATGAAATCGTTACCGCAGCAGTCCACTCAGACACGCTTTGGTGCCTGAGGGCGTCATGTCATGGCCAGGGCAGCTCAGAGCCGAGCTGCCTTTGAAAACCCCAGAATAGTGTCTGCCACTGCAGGAAATGAGTTTATGGCTCGGGTGGTTCAGGCTTTGTGCTCCCGGTGGGGGAAGGAAGGGGTATTAGAGAAGTCTCAGCTTCCCCCTTGCCTCTTGCTAGGGAGATTTCCTGCTCTTGGCAAAACAGGTTCCATGGTGAACACCTCTGGAGAGTGCTGGCCGTGATTTCCCTTTGCTTCCTGAGGCGTCTGTGCTGAAGAGTGTATAACTCAGCGCCTACTTTGTGCTGAACAGGTCCAGAGCTGCACCCTCTCAAGAGAAACTGCCAGACAGGCTGTAAGAATTCCTTGCTGCTGGTACAAAAACTTGGTCTAATGGGAGCCGTGCCTGTGCAAGAACTGAATCAATGGAGCCCTGCGTGGTTACAAAATTTTGTGTCCACATCTGCCTCCGTATCTGCAAGAATGAGCCGTGGATATCCACATCTGCGGATGCGGATACCTGCGAATTTGCAGGGCTCTATGAATAAAAACTGGTGAAGGACTTCAGTATGATTCATCTGAGGGGTGTGACTTTCTGAAGCGCCTGTGTGATTTAGGAGCACAAGCCCCACTGGCTTTCAGTGGGAGTTGTGTTCCCAAAGCACTTCGTCTCTCTTGGAAATCCTACCTCATATTTGCAGTAACGGTAGTTTTCCGGCTAGATTCACGCTTAAATAGCAAAGAAAGTCAGTGAACACTGAGCTCTAGCATGGGGGAGCCTTTGACCCGCTGGGTTGAGTAATCCAGCCATCGGGCTCAGAAGGCCAATATGGGGCATACTGGGTGTGGCAGGGAGCTGGCCACGGGAAACGGAGCTTTTTACCCACACTGGGAAAACATAGCCCAAGGTCCTGCTTGTGGAAGTTACTGGCTCCGGGTTTGGTGGGTGCTGAGGAGTGCACAGATTTTAGCCAACAGGCATTCCTGCCCTCACAAACACCCTCTCACTCGGTGTCTGATGGTACCACCCTCGGCAGCCCAGGGCCAAGGACAGACCAGGTCGTGGAGGTAAAAGCCTCTCTTGTCCCCAGAGCTGATTCCTGGACCGTACCAGTGGGACTGCGAGGGGGAGTGTGCACTGCTAAAGCCCCTGAAGATGATTAGTAGGACTTCATAAACAGAGGGTCGGGTCAGTTCCTTCTCCCCTTTGTCATGGAATGAGCAGGCCAAGCTGTAGCTCGCCTCGTTCGGCTCCTGGAGAAGCCCGCAGGGAAGCCTGCTGGAGCCGTTCCTGCTGCTGGTTGCAGAGCAATAACTCCCCTGGACTCATGGGAGAGATCCTGGTGTGAGAGGAGAATCAGGCCCTGTGATTAAGCCATTGCCTACAACTGCAGAGAAAGTCCCAGGATCAGACAAAGGGTCCCATTGGCCTGTATCATGCACCATCTGCTAAGTCTCTTGGCATTGCACTTGCAGGGGATACCCGACTCAGCCAGCACGAGGTGGGCAATGAACGTTTCCCCCCGCTGACAGCGTATGTGCTAAAACAGCTGGAATGGCTGTCGGTCAGTGACCGGTGCTCAGCGCTGCCTTGGCACATCGCCCTGCAGCGGAGGGGGTGCCAGCATTTGGAGATCCCATTTTACTCTCCCTGGCTCTGAATGCCACACACTCCCCTTCTGCTGGGGATAAACATTAGCAGTAGGGCACTAGCAGACTGAGTGGATACGGCTCCGGCCCTAGCCTGTTCATGCCGCCTGTTGAGTGATTGTCCATTAAAATGTAAATGAAGGATGTGAACCTGAGCCTGACATAATGTGACAGATGAGGAACAACTAACGAATGTGTCAGCGGAGAGGATTAATAGCTAAGCAGAGTGGTGCTGTGATTACCCTGCTGCTCTAACCAGGCTGCCACAGCCACAGTCCCTCGTGACTGGCCGGAAGGATGGGCAACACTCGAGCTGGTGTTGTCTGGGTGAATCCAGAGTCCCATGTTACTCAACCCATGGCAGTTTGACCAGTTCGGATCAGGGGTTCTGGGTGACTCTGCGTGCTAGCAGGACTGTGCTGCAGAGGAGAGGGCGAGACCCTTATAAAGTCCCTGGTGGTGGGAAAGAGACCGGACTTGGCTATAATGGGTAGGAAAGGTGGTTCTTTATGGAGTGTGCAGGACACAGACAGGACCCTGCAGCTTCTAGATGACTAAAATACAAACCATGCGCTATGCGTCATTGCTGAGAGGTCCCTCATACCGTGGTAAGCTGCTCTCAGGAGCAAAGGTAGCACCTGGATCACCTAGAGCAGGGAGAGTTTGGCCCAGATCTTGACAGGGACTTACATGCCTAACTCCTTTTGGATCTGGGCCTTTGGCCTCCCACTCTCACCTGCCAAACATCTCTCTGTAGACTGTTTCTTCCACCTGTGCCAACACCTTTGCAGTGCCTCCCAGGGCCTGCGTCCAGTGCAGAGGATAAGTTAGTGGGGCTTTGTGCAGGGGATCTGCAGCTGCACTCCCCTCATGCATACATCAGCCTTGCTTATTCCGAGGCAGCAGGGCAGACTCTGAGTGGTGTGGACCTCAGGGCTTTTCCTTCGCCCTGTTCTGTGTATTGTTTGCACGTCAGGTTTTTAATTCACTTAAAAACCCACGAAGTGACTTCCTTGTTGCAAGCAGCTGCCTACTTTTGTGTTTCACTTGCATTCTCGAAGGTCTCTCTTCCTTCTTGTGCAGGCTCACGATATCTGTCGAGCAGCAGTTAAAAGCAAACAGCCATGGCTGAGTTATAGAAACCGGGTCCAAATGGCCCCCTTAGGGCATGTCTACACAGCAGGGCTAAACTCAAAATAAACTATGCAACCTGAGCTACGCTAATTGCGTAGCTTAAGTCGAAATAGCTTATTTTGAATTTGGGCGTGTCTGCACAGCACTTATTTCTAGATAGAGCACTCTTCCTCCGACTTCCCTCACTCCTCATGCAGTGGGGTTTACAGAAGTCGGAGTAAGAAGCCCATTATTTCGAATGTATTTTGAAATAACGGGCTGGCTGTGTAGACACACAATACCTTATTCCGAAATAACACATTCTACGTCTACACTACAAGCAGTTATTTCAACACAATATCGAAATAATGTCGAGCCGGAGGACTTCTTACTCTGACTCCTGTAACCCTCATTGTACAAGGAGTGAGGGACGTCAGAGGGAGAGTGCTCTATCTTGGGCTCCCTGCTGTGGAGACAGCGCCAAAAGCTGAATTAAGCTATTTCGATTTCAGCTATGCAATTGACATAGCTCAAGTTGCGTCGCTTATCTCGGCTTTAGCTCTGCTGTGTACACATGCCCTTATAGTCCTGGGGTTTGGAAGTTTCAGTGCCTGGGCTTTTAGGAGCGGCAGCACGAATCTTTCAGTACTATAGCAGGGGGAAGACAGCAGCCCTAAGAGTGTCCCCCTGAGATGGCTGACTCCTGGGCAATACAAGAGCTAGGGGAGTACGCTCAGGAAAGGGGAGGTGGAAAGTGGGCTCCTCCCAAGGCGGGTATTGTCCCTGAGCTCTCAAAGAGCTGCTTGCCTCATTGGGCACGAGGGAAACCAAGGTAAGACAGCTGAGTTCCCACACCCTGCCCGTGGCTGTAGGTCAAGTCCCACCCTTGCAGTCTGGAGCTTCACTTCCGTGATTGAAAATGTGTGTTTCTTTTTGATGAGGCATAAAACTCTGCTATAAAAGTCCTGACAGAGAGAGCTGTTGCAGGTGGAATAAGTTGATGCTGGAGCAGCATGTGTGTGTGTTTGTGTGTGAAAGAAAGAAAGAAAGGAAGGGAGGGGGGGGGAGGGAGGGAGGGGGGGGAGGGGAAGGAAGGAAGGAAATAAATCCCCCTGGGGAGTCAGTGGGGACGACCACTCCAACCACTCCTTTTGGGAATGGAGGCTTGAGCAGCAGGCAAGTTCTCTGTCCATGCTGAGGCCACTTGCCTTGGACTGAGAAAGCATCCAGGTGACCAGAGATGGTGAGCTCCAAGAGCCATGCAGGGCTGGACAGGTGAGGCGCAGCTCTGTGAAGAGGGCTTCGCTTGCTCTCTCTAAATCTGTCTTGAGCTCTTGCTCTGACTTTGCTCCATTTTTGTAGAAGTGTTTTGTTGGGAGGCGAGTATTTCTATAACAGGGGTGGGTTGTTTTTCTTCTCATTTAAATCTCCCTTCCCCTGTCTGTTACTCGCATCGCTGAACAGATGGTAAAAGTGTCAGGAGCTCTTTGGATGTAAAGAGTTTAAGATCTTACCTCGGTGACAGTGGAGGGTATCTTATTCTCCTGATGGTAGGGTGGCAAACAAGGTGACCTGAGAATGGAATTTATAGCCCCTATTACAGGCATAAAGCAGGAGAAAGTATATTCTGGCATTTCTCTTGCAAACACGCAAAATTCCCCTTTTACAGTTTGTGTGCAAAATAGCAAATACACATTTTTAAATTGTTTCACTAAAAAGATCTTGAATGCTGAACTTTTTGTACCAAATCTCAGTGGCGTTCATTAGTAGTTCTCTCTTTTTTAGATCCTTGAAGGCAGAAAGCTAGATAAATATTGCAAGGTTGATGTGTATCTGAAAGGGGGAAAGGGATAATGCTGCTTGTAGTGATAACAGAATTTAATTAAGGAATTTTAAAATGTCAGACCCTGTTTCTTCCCACTTTTTTTAATACCTTAGGGACAAATCCATGGCAGGCCTTAATTGGTAAAACATGATAAAACCTTAGCGTGTATTTATTAGAGCAACAGCCTTCCTCTAGGCCAGAAGAGTTATTTGGAAACTTAAAAATCCAGGGCTAAATACTCACTTAAAATAAATTAGGGATTTTTATTTGACTATTTTGGAGTATTTTGGATGCCATGAAAGAAGGAAATCTACAGTGATTATCAATGGATGTATCAATAATAGAACTTCATCCTGCATATGCTCAACCATTGCATGGGGCTAAATTTGCACAAGGGGCTCAAGTGTCTGCAGGATCAGGGACTGCTTTTTGATAACAAGTTAAAGGTGTGTGTTAAATGCGGGGGAGGGAGGTGCTGCAGCCACACATATCCAGACCCTGTTGCTTTTTTTCTTCTTTCTCTGACTAGGGAGTGAGGGGAAAGTGCCTAGCCTGCTGCATTCCTCTCGCTCCCAGCTGCCCAGGGGAGGGGCAGAGGAATGCAGCAGGCTGTGCACTTTTCCCTCACTCCCTAGTCAGAGGAAGGAGGAAAAAAAGCAACAGGGACCTGGGACTGACTGAAGTCCCCCCACCCCCTGAAATGGTGCCCTGAGCCCCCTGCCCTGACTCCTGAACTCCCACAGCTCCCAACTCTGATTCTTGCAGCCCCCACACCTCCAGCCCCCTGCCCTGAAATTGTGTCATGTCCGTGCCCTCTGTGGAATGATTCTACGGGTCCAAAGTTATTTCATGAATCGTAATAAAAACCTGGCCAGAGAGGAGCTGCTGAGCTGTGTTGCTTTCACTATCCAGAACTAGGCAGCATAGGCCCTGGATAGAGCCCCTGGAACTCCCTTGGCAGTCAGGGGGGCTGCAGGCTGACACCGCTACCAGAACGGCCAATATCTGTGTATATGTAACTAGTTAAGGTACCAGGAAGTTACAGTGGGGGAGGTCTAGGTTGGATATTAGGAAAAACTATTTCCCTAGGAGGGTGGGGAAACACTGGGATGGGTTCCCTAGGGAGAGGGTGGAATCTCCATCCCTAGAGGTTTTTAAGTCTCGGTTTGACAAAGCCCTGGCTGGGATGATTGAGTTGGGGTTGGTCCTGCTTTGGGCAGGGAGCTGGACTCAGTGACGTCCTGAGCTCTTTTCCAACCCTAGGATTCTATGAAATGGCAATTGGGAATATTTGGTGGTGGTCCTGGAATTTGTAGGCCCAGTAAAGCTTGTTCTTGTGTGCACTGCAATTCATTTTCTGCATGCAACTGATCGCATCTCTTAAAAGCAGAAGGATCTGGGTACATGGCTCATTATAGGACTGGGACCTTAGGTCCTCTATCTTTCTTAGGCTCTGCTCTGTGACTCTGTTGCTCTTCTGCTTTCTTGCCAGAAAGAAGAGCAACTCCCTGAAAAGAGCTCCTGTTATCAGCACGGTTTGACTGGGATTTTCAGAAGTGCCTCAGGGTATGTCTACACAGCAGCGTTATTTTGGAATAACTGATATTATTCCGAAATAACATAGTGCGCGTCTACACTATAAGCCGTTATTTCAAAACAATGTGGAGCTGGAAGACTTCTTACTCCGTCTCCTGTAACCCTCATTTCACGAGGAGGAAGGGAAGCCGAAGGAAGAGTGTTCGTCCTTCAACTTCCTGCTGTGTAGACAGCGCCAAAAGCCAGATGAAGCTATTTTGACTTAAGCTATGCAATTGACGTAGCTGAAGTTGTGTAGCTTAATTCGACTGTAGCCCTGCTGCGTAGATGTACCCTCAAGAGCTAGACACCCGAATCCCAGTGACTCTGCAACTCCCAGGGCTCTCCTGAAAGCCTCACTCTGCTTGCCTACCTCTGTGTTGCTAGAATATAGACGCTGGTACTTTCACTATTTTAAAACATATTAACACATGCTCCCCTCAGCCCTGAGCACTTCTACTCCCATTTCTATTTGGTGTGTGTCACTCACGGTCAAAATGCGAAAGCTTCACAAAGCCGGCCATGGCAGGACACCCCCGGCCCAGCCAGCCTGGTTCTTTTCCCAGCAAACACTTGGAGCTGAGGGAAGTTTGCAAAGTGCATCTACTTGACCCCTACGGGGCAAGTTCCAGAGTCAAAGGCCACGTCCTGAAAACCTGCATTATAGTTCCATCGGTAACCAGGTGATTGCGTGTAAAATGAGATGAGAAACCCTGTAAAACTGGCAGGTGACGAGCAGAAATAAAGTCAATGAGCCCTGAGAAGGAGCTTCATAATGTGGTGAGAGGGGCCACTTCATGCCGGCTTGTTGTCAGCATATGAGAGAAGGAATTCACTAGCCCTGGGGGAGTAGGCACAGCCCCTGTGCATATATTCATATGAAAACGCCTTCTCCGATTCAAGTGATCTGCTGAGGCCCTGTCATGGTGCCGACGAGAGGTGCAACACCAGATGGCATCACAGTCTAAAACGCTGTCCTAGTGCTTGTGGTAATGGCTTCATGCCCAAGCCCATAAAACGAGGAAACCAAGCCAAAAAGGAAACCTAAGGACTTTGGGGTAGCACATGGCTCGGGAAGCCTGTTAGCCAGGAGCTGCTAGCGAATTAAACTGACAGTATCTCCGGCCTCTGGTAAGTACTGTCTGTCTCACTGTGAGCAGACCCCCTCTGAGTTGAACTGCTTGGTGCATGATGGGTTCTTAGGCTCCAGTATGTGTGATTCTCCTCTCCGTGTTCTCCCATAGCAGCAAAGACCACTACTTCTATGTCTGTCCATCCACATGCCCCTTCTCTCTTATTCTTTTAAAGTGGCTTTGCTTTATGGCTCCCCCAAATAGCAGGAGCTGCACTAGAAGCCCTTATAAAGAACTGTCTTTCTGGGATGGAGCTCTGGAAAAAAAATGCTCCTTCCAAAAGCTTACTGGCGCTGCACGGAGAGAATGCACCATTCCTTTCTTCTGCTGCAGTAACTGTACCTGCAGGAGGACTCCCATGGGGCCAGACAGTCTACTGGAGCAAGGGTCAGGCCGCAGCTAGCTCTGATTTTAGGGCCTTGTGGTTTTTGAAGCCTAATTCATGTACATTGCTGATCATTCTTCAATACTCAAAAATCTGAGCAGTCTTGCTCTGCTGAGTTGGCCCGTTTTTTTCAGCTGACAAATGAAGGGGACATAGCTTTATGTGTGGATTGCAGTGTGTCTGTCAGAAGGCATTCCCCTCCCTTTGGGCTCATTCGGTTGCAGAAATACCCTAGAGTGGGCATCTCACCCAAGGATCTGCCTGGCTGGGATGTTTCTTTGTCTAAAGACATGCGAGAGTTGGCTCCCAAGAGGGAGTGTCATGGGTTCTCTTTCTGGGGAGCAGAAACGTTGCAGGTTGTTGGACCCACACCAAGAAGGGAAAGGAGGACAAGAGACACTTTGGGTATGTCTACACTGCAGAGTTTTTCCAGAAAAATGGCCGTTTTCGCAGAAAAACAATACTTACGTCCATGTTGCCACAGAAAGTTGAAAGAATGTAGGAGTTTTTCTGGCGGCGGTAAACCTCATTCTACAAGGAAGAAGCCTTTTTCTGAAAAATATTTTTTGGAAAAAGGCGTGTGGGGACGCGGAAGAGAGTGTTTTTTTCGAAAGAAAAGGCCTCCAGGAAAAAGCACAGGTGCCCTGATGGCCACTCCGTCCACAGTAATCACAACTGAAATACAAGAGAGCGTCCAATCAATGTGGACGCTATCTTTCGAAAAAGCACATTCCTTTTTCGTCATGCTCTTCCTGTGTGGACACGCTCTTTCAAAAGAAGTTTTCAAGAAGATCTCTTCCGGAAAAGCGTCTTCTGAAAGAAGCCTGCCGTCTAGACATAGCCCAGCTTGGACGCTGAGAGAGCCCAGCTAGTTAGCTAGGAGCCATGTTCACAGCCTCATCCCTAGTTCCTGCATGTTTATTTTGTGACAGAAAAATCTTTAGCGAAAGATACTGGTTACGGTCTGGTGTCTTTCTTAATAAACCTGCCTGGTGCAGATGAGACCTCCCTAGGATCTATAACACAATTGCTGGCTTTAGTTGCATGGCTACAAGAGGAGGGCAAAATGCATCTGTTTCTGAGAGCTCTGGTGAGCTTGCCCTGGTAACTCTCTCATATTTCCCCTTCCTCATTCCTCACTTTAGCGATTGGCTTCAGTGGGGCTGGTAGGGAATATTCGTATTAGCTGCCCTACTTGCTGGACAATTATAGGCTAATTCTTTCTAATCCATTAGCAGTTAAGTGGGTCAAGTGGGTAGCTGGTGCTTTGTGTGTGCAGGAGGCTGACTAGTCCATCTGGGGTTCTAAAGAGAAGTAGATCATATAGATTTAGAAAACTCAGTACTTGGGCACTCGTTGGGCATGCCTGGTTAAAAAGGGACCCTGGAAGCTCTGGTCGGCACTGCTGACTGGGCCATTGAAAGTCTAGTTGGCGCTGCAGGGGGTCCTGGGGCTAAGGCAGGCTCCCACCTACCCTGACACCACATGGCCCCTGGAAGCAGCGACTAGGTCCCTGTGTCCCTTAGGTACAGGGGTGATCAGGGAGGCTCCGCACATTGTTCTTGCCCACTGGCCGACTCCGCAGCTCCCATTGGTTAGGAACTGAGACCAATAGGAGCCGGGGGGTGGGGAGCAAACTGAGCCTTCCAAGCCACAGGGACTTGGTGGCTGCCCCCTGGAAGTCGCGGTAAACGCTCCTGGGACCCTGCACCCCCCACCTCACCCTTGCCCCATCCCAGAGTCCCCTCCCACACCCAAACTCCCTCCTAGGGCCTGCACCCCCTCATCCCAACTCCCTACCTCAGCCCAGAGCCCCCTCCTGCATTCCAAGCTCCTCATTTATGGCCCTACCTGGAGCCCTCACTTCCAGCCCAGAGCCCTTATCCCCTCTCACCTCAACTCCCTGCCATGAGCTTTCTCCCACACTCTAAACTCCTCATTCCCACCCACAACCCAACCCCATGCCCCAGCCCGGTGAAAGGGAGTGAAGGTGGGTGGGACTGAGTGACAGAGCAAGTAGGGGAGGGCCTCTTGGAATGGGTGGGGCCTTGTGGAAGTGGTGGGGCAGAGCTGTTGGGTTTTGTCTGGTCAGCAAGTCGGCAACACGAGTTGGAGGGTTTTGAGAAGATCTGTCTGTCTGGGCTTCTTGGATATGGCAGCTTGGGCACAGGCCATCCAGAGGTGTCCGACTTCACTTGCATGCTTCTGACCCCTGTTCTGTTCTTTCCTTCCCTCTGCCACATTGCCACACGTCGGCATCCTTTTGTCTGTGAAAGAAGGTGGGAATTGCAGCCTATCATGTAGATCGGGGCCAGCAACCGATGGCTTGCAGCGGGACCAAATGTGGCTCTTTTGGCACCCTTTGGGAGCCCCCTTTAGGGTGTGTGCTGTGTGGGCGTGCACAAAGAATTGTAACCCCGACCACCTCCTTGTGTGGCAGCACTCACCTTCCTTGCACATGGAATTTAAGCTGCTGCTGGTGGTGGTGGTGGGCTTGGTGGGAGAGTGGGGAGCCAGGGCTATGTGGCAGGCCGCTGTCCCGGTTTCAGCTCCAGCGGCCGCTGTGTTGCCCAGCAGAGCCGCATGGCAGGCAGCTGCCCTGTGTGCCAGAGCTGTAGCCAAGCCAAACGGGGCAGCCGCTCGCCACATGGCCCTGCCCTGGGAGCAGCCAGGCAGTCACCATGCAGCCCTGGCCCCATCTTCAGCCTTTCCCCAGAATACACAGGGAGGCCGCAAACCCCTGCCACCCCTCCCCCCGGACTAGGGATGTTAAGGACTAGTCAGTCGACTAGTCGATTCCCCGCCACTTGCTGCCTCTATCATATACATAGAGGGGGCACTTCAAAGTGGCAGCTCCACACAGCTGATCCCCAGCTGAGCCCGAGCTTCAGAGCAGCATTTCCATGGAACCCAGGATCAGTCCCCAGCTGACCCCTGCTCTGCGTGGCATTTCAAATCGGCAGCGCAGTATGGAGCCAGACCCTGGGCTCCATGCTGCGCTGCTGCTTTGAAATGCACAAGAGCCGCCACTGGGGACTCATGTGCATTTCAAAGCTGGCACCTGAGTGCAGCCTGGAGTCAGCGGGATTTCCTGTTGGCCCTGGACTGCATGTGGAATTCTGCATTCCTCCTTTGAAATGTACAAAAGCCCTAGCGGGGACTCTTGTACATTTCAAAGGAGGAATGCAGAAGTGCCTATCAACTAGTCGAGTAGTCGATGGAAATTCCATCGACTACTTGACCAGTCAATTAACCGTAACTTAACATCCTTACCCCGGACATGCCAGGGGGACTGCAAACCATGGCCCAGCGGCCCCCGCTCATCCCATGACATGCCAGGGGGCCAAAATTGTGGCCTGGCAGCTCCCCCTGTCCCCAGGACAAACTGGGGGGTCGTGAATTACGGCCTCGCAGCCTCCTCACATCCAAGAGACACTGGAGGGAGCACAGAGGTCCCTCCTAACCCCAGGAGATGAGGGCGGGAGGGCAGGTCAACTGGGAACTACAGCCCATCATCCCCCCCACCCCAGGACACACCTGGAGAAGGCCAGAAACCACTGCCCCCCCAGAGGAGATGCCAGGGGCCGGAAACTGCCATCCTCCCCCTCCCCCAGAGGAGATGTCAGAGGGGTGCAGAAACTGTGGTTTCCCCCACGGAGCAGCACCATCTTTGCCACCATGGGCAGCCCTGGTAAACCCTCCCCCCCCCCACCGACTTCCCAGTCCCCTGCCCTTAATCCTCCACCCCCCGCCCTGATTCCTACACTCCCTCTGCATTAAGCCCCACCACATACTCAACCGTCTACCCTGCACCCCCCACCTCCCAGCCACTGCCCTGACTCCTGCACCCCCATCTCCTGCCCTAGCCCCCCAAGGCCTGTCCTGAACCTGCCCACACATCCAATCCCTTGCCCTGAGCCCCCCTCCGCCCTGAGCTCCACCTCCCCCCCCCACACACAAACCCCTGCATCATCTAAGGGCATTCTGACTCCTGCGTTCTTATATGGCTCTTTGCTGACCACTTGCTCTGATTGTTGATGTACTTCGGCTATTTGGTTTGACAAGGTTGCCAAGCCCTGATGCAGATGGGTTGCAATGTCTTTGGAGTGGCTAAATAGTCCAATCCAAGATTTGCATGATCTGTGGCAGTGGTTACAAATATGTTCCACTGACTGAGTGTCCATCGGCATCAGATACATTCTGAGTCTTTAAGAACGAGGCTGGCAGCCTTCCTTTGGCTGGGCAAAGGAGGGCTCTGGTTTTATTACGCACATCTGCACTCCACAGAGGCTTGCCGTGGAGTCTGACAAATGTTACAGTGCACTCAGATGGCTCGCAACTAAATCTTCCCGTTCGGATTCCAGCCGGGAGTGAGATGTGGGTACCAGCCAGCCTTAATCCTTCACTTTTGTGCTAACGAGCACTGGCTCTAATCCTCCGAGTGACGCGTCCCCAGCCTTGGAGTGTCAGTTTTCAAACCCAGACAATAAAGATGCACACCATGTGGCTGTGGAGTTGGGTGTATTTAGTTTGTAATAGCACCCCAGTATTTGGCAAATGCATCCATTGGAGTTGGGATAGGAAAAGGAAGGATTGCCAGCCCGTGAGAAATTTTGGGTTTTTTTTCTCCCTGTAGCAAATCAAGCTGCAAAGTCAAAACTTCATGTCTTTTGTTGTTATCTCCCCCCACCCCCTTTGCCCGTAGATGATCAGTTCTTAACATTTTTTTAATCTGGATAGTCAAAACCTTTCATATCTATTCTGACCTTTTCATTATGTATAAAATCAATGTAATGTGTTTACCTTGGTATAAATTAACTAATAACATAGGAATGGCCATATTGGGTCAGACCAAAGGTCCATCTAGTCCAGTGTCCTATCTTCCAACAGTGGCCAATGCCAGGTGCCCCAGAGGGAGTGAACAGAGCAGCGAATCCTCACGTGATCCCTCCCCTGTCATGCATTCCCAGCTTCTGACAAACTAATTTTTCCAGAGTCATTTTTAATTTAACCACCCCCCTCCCAAAAAACCCCTCCTTTTCATTTCAAAAACACCGAAACAGGACATTTTGACAATTTAAAAACGTATTTTCAAAACCTCAGTTTAATTGGAGGTTCAGATGCGGAAAACTGACATTTTCTGATGGGGGAAGAAATGTTTCATGGGAAAATTCCTGACCCGTTCTGCCCTCCACCCTGGTTCCTGGGCTGGCAGTGGGAATGTCCTTCTCTGTATCTCTTCATTAAAATGATTCCCAGCCTCCCTTAAATTCACCTGCACTTTGAACTGGCTACAGGTTGCTTTTAAGATGCTGTGACCATAGACTAGATCATGGGTCGCAAAATACCTTTCAGGTCCCAAAGTTGGTTTGAGAGCTTTCCCATTGAAGTCAGTGGCGAATTAGATGCTGGTTACATGCTGACTAAGTAAAGGCAACCGCACTTGTCATTTATATATAGAGCCCTTTAAGCATTATTCTGAAACTCTAGAACTTTGGCTGGTGAGTGAGGGAGTGTGAGATGTGACTTGGGGACTGTTCCCTATTCACTTCTTATTCTAGGCCATTCCAGAGCTCTGCAGAACTGCAGCCTGGACCTGCGTGCGTACTTTCTCCAACTGTTGTTCTCCAGGCTGCAGCTGGCAACACAGCTCTTTCTCTACTACTGGACTCTCTTCCCTCCTCCTACTGGAGTAAGGGATGCTGTTCAGGAACCATCTTAAGTGGAGCACCCATAGGTTGGTCCCTACCAAATTCATGGTCCATTCTGGTCAATTCCACAGTCATGGGATTTTAAAAATTGTAAATTTCATGATTTCGGTTATTTCAATCTGAAATGTCCCGGTGTTGTAAGTGTGGAAATCCTGGCTCCTGACCCCAAAAGGAGTGGTGGGGGGTTACACTATTGCTACTCTTCCTTCTGCGCTGCTATGCCAGCTTGGAGGACAGCTGGAGAGGCACAGCTGCTAAGCAGGAGTCCAGCTTTGAAGGCAGACCCACCGCCAGCAGTGCAGAAGGAAGGGCAGCATGGTATGGGGTTGCCACCCTTACTTCTGTGTTGCTGCCTTCAGAGCTGGGCACTTTGCCAACAGCTGCTGCTCAGCCCTGAAGTGAGGGTGGCAATAAGACCCCTCCTAAAACAACCCCGTGACCCCCTGCAACTCCCTTTTGGGTCAGAATCCACAGCAACCAAAAGACCAGATTTCACAGGGAGAATGGAGATTTCATGGTGTGTGACACATTTTTTATGGCTGTGAATTTGGTAGGGCCCTACACAGAAGCAACTGTAGCACTTGGTTTATCCCTGCTCGAGGAACCGAGATTGCCTTCAACTCTCTAACCTCTTTGCTCCACACTGTCTCTGCTCGCACAACATTGCTCCAGCTCCTTTCATTTATTTCCCCAACAAGGCAGTCTCTAAGCCATCAGAAAATATAAATAAGACTCCACAGCTCTGGACAAAATAAGGTAGACCTTGTCAGCTCATCCCACCCCAACAGAAAAGAGTCAAAAGCAGGAGATGCCATTAATATCTGGCTGCAGATGCATAAATTCGGGGTTTCCTCAACATTGACACTCTCCAGCTTAGCTAGAGATGCTCCTCAAATAAGGAGTGTGCCTCCCAATCCAGCCTGCCCAGAACCAAGCCCCTTTTGCTGCGGCGTGGGCCATTGGATCACTGGCTATTGAAAGTCTTGGATGACTGATTGTAGTTCTGTCCTTACTGCCGATCAGTCCCTTCTAGAGTCTGATCATTTCATATCTCACCACATTTTTTGCTACTCCTGCAGAGGTTCATAATTCCAGGGCTGCTAGATGACCAGGCAAGCCACTGAGGATGTGGTTTGATCCCCTGGTGCACCGCCTGCTTCCTGGCACCAATCACTTGCTTATTTGCAAGTTTTAGGAGGGTTTTACCTCTTCCAAATTAAGAAATAGCGATCTCCTCCCAATCAGAAGTGTGTTGCACTACTTGGTAACGGGAGAAAAACTGACAGTGGCTGGTCAGCTCAGCACATGTCCTTTCTACTGGTTTAGAGGCATGTGATGGGCACATGGATTAATAGATACAGTGAAACCAGGGCTGGCCCACAACATTTTGCCACCTCAGGTGGGGAGCTCAAATGATGTCCCCATGCTCCCTTGCTGCACCAGCAGCAGACACAATTTTCTACATTCTGGGTCCTAGTGGCACCCTCCCACAGTCTGGCACCTGAGGTGGCCGCCTCAGTTCGCCTCATGCCAGCCCCGAGTGAAATCTTTGTTATCCGGTACTCTGTTAACCTGAAAACTTTGTTAACTGGCATTGCCCCCAGCCACAATACTGCCTGGCTTGGTTTACCATGATTGGCTTAACAATTTTTTATTGAAGAAGTACTGATCATCTTTAACTCAAAATAGAAATGTGAGACCAACTGCCTCACACTACAAAACTACCAATATTAAAAACCTGAGTTTTACTATTATTGTCCATTGGTTTTGCCTAGGTTGATGGGACCCTCAGATAACTGGAATTTTTAGATAACTGGAACGCCCTAATCCCCGAGCGTGCCGAATAACACAGGTTTTACTGTAGTTGCCAGCTAGTACACCCATCCAGCGTTTCTCTGAGTTAAACCTCTTTTACATGGTTGGGATTCACACCAAGGCCTCATCCACTTGACTTATCCACAAGACCCCATCCAGTCCTGGGAGAAGACAAGTACCTAACAGGGTGTTACAAGGAGGAGGGAGAAAAATTGTTCTCCTTAACCTTTGATGATCGGACAAGAAGCAATGGGCTTAAATTGCAGCAAGGGAGGTTTAGGTTGGACATGAGGAAAACTTCCTAACTATCAGGGTGGTTAAGCACTGGAATAAGTTGCCTAGGGAGGTTGTGGAATCTCCAACACTGGAGATATTTAAGAGCAGGTTGGATAGACATCTCTCAGGGATGATCTAGAAAGATGGTGCTTGGTCCTGCCATGAGGGCAAGGGACTGGACTTGATGACCTATCCGTTCTAGGATTCTACAATTCTAAGACTTCCTCCAGCTCTCTGGGCCTGAAAAACTGGTCAGCTCCAGCTCTTCTCTCCAGTTGTTTCATTAGGTACGTAACAGCTTTCTGCCAAGGCAGGCTAGGTCCAGATGCAGGTGGTTTAGGTACAGGGCAATACCACAACTCCAATCCATGTCACACACCATCCAGTTTCTATACATCTTTCCTTGCTATTAACATTTCGAGTTCTTCCACCTAAAGACCCGCTGCTTCACAAACTGTGTAAGGCAAGCGTATCAGGTCGGAGTCTTTCCGCCGACTTTGTTTTGTTTGTTTCTGTCTCCCTTATTTACTCTAAACACATTCACCCTAGTTGCTGGGGCTCATTCAAGCACGTCTTGTCTTCACTGGGCCTGGTCCTGTCGGCTAGGCCAGCCCTATGTACATACGGAAGCAGAGCCTGCTCATCTTGCCAGAGAAAGCTCTCAGACAACAGAGAAGCTCCTTAGAGGGAAGGTTTAAATAATCTCAGAGAAGACAGCTGCTCACTAATGCCACAGCTCAGCACTGGCTCCCTCCTCTCCAAACCACTGCCTTTCCTGACGTTTCCTGGTGATGTGCCCATGAGGGTCATTAGGATAAATCCTCCCTATTAGAGATGGGCCAATTGGAGTTGTTAAAACCAGACTATGGCCAGCTTATGTGGTCATATCATTGCCCTCATCTGAATGGAACTGGTGCTCAGCTGTGTGTCATGTGCCCTATACTGCTAGAAGCGAGCTTGCGATGTTTGAGCAGGTTGATGGGAGTTGTGTCACTGTGGACAGCTGAGTGACCACAGTGTGTAGCCCCATCACAACAATGAGATCTTGGCTGGCTCTCGATTTGTCATAATCCGCCTTGGAAAAGTCCCTATCCCAGGCATAAAATCTGCTTACATGGCCTCTGCCATGACAAGAAAACTGCTTCATGAAAATTGCCTCCATTGTAACAAATTATTCACCCAACAGGAGACTGATGAAGCAGGGTTTTGCAAGGCTCAGCTCGCACTCACATACTTACCTAGTTGTGTGTTTACTCAACAACTGGAATTTCCCTGCGTTTCTGCCAAAGCTCAGATGTGCCGCAGCTTCTAGCAGAGACACCAGGGGACTAATTACTTTTAACTTTGGCTGAAATCATGGATGCTCTCCAAACGTAGGGCTGCTCATCTGAAGTGACCCTCTGGAGGTTTTCCCCATCACTAATTCCACGGCCGAAGTTGTCTGAGGCTGCAGAACGCACAGTGGAGAGTGTCGGGCTGCAGCTGTAACCTTGCTCCCAACGGGACGGCGTGCCATTTACAGCTGTGCGAACTAAAGAGGTGTATTGTGGGACATAGCTCAGCCACTTAGGTCAGCGCTTCCTCTGCGTGAAGTTGCTGGGCTTTGGCTTAGTTCCTGCTGTGTTGAATACAGGGTGAGTGTGCATGAGACAGTAAACAACACAATCCCCACCTGCCCGGGGGGAGATCTGTGGCTTCAGTCATGAGCCTGGATTGATTAGAGCGCTTAGCGCTGCTGCCCATCTGGTGTCGCAGTGTGCAGTCGGCTATTGCTCTGATCGTGTTCCTGCTGAAGTTCATTTAAAGACACATCACTGCTTGAGTTAGGGGAAAGGCAGCTTATACGCCATCATGGTATTGCTGTGACCCAGCTTGTCCTGTGAAAACGCCACCTCAGCCTGTGAATTCATGAACCTGGGGGCACAGGAAACTCAGACAGGACTCCGCATGTGTCTTCAGACAGCTATGGGGACTTGTCCCCCCTGGGAGTCGAAAGTGACAGTCCCAGGGAGTTTTCAGTCGGAGAGAATTATTTGGTATCCAGACTGGGAATAACATACATCGGTTTACTAACGTGCATGGTTGCAGTTGCATTACCCAGAAAGGAACCAATCCTACAAATGTTACTAATTAACAGCCTTGGTCCCCTGGTGCATTTCTTTTTCCTTAATCCTCTGCCTCCCATAGAGAGGGCTACAGCATTGACAGTCGCTGTACTTCTGAGGTACCCAGTGGCCAACTCAGGGATGGATTTGCACCAGCACATGTGCTGACTTCTCTCAGAAGAGAAAAAAGTTAGAATTCTCACAGAAAAAAAAATAAATAAAAAAAAACCCATAATGTCCATTATTGCTGCTGATGGTTCCTTTTAGCTCTATAGCTCATGGAGGCTCTCAGTAGTTGAAAGACAGCACTTGGGGTGTAGTTTGTAAAGTCACATGTACTGAGGAAGGAAGAAAAATGGCTGCATACTTTTAAAACTGGCCAATGACAGACAATGAAACCCAATATAATTGCACCCGATGCTGTTCTGGAAGGAAAAAAAAAGCACTCGACCATGCTTCTGAAGCCATCAAAGCAGGCACACGGACTCAACAGATGTTTCAGATCCCAGAGTGACATTTCTGGAATCTTATTACACATCAATAAACTGAGGGTTAGGACCTCTAGGGTGGCATGAGTGAATGTCCTCTTTGCTGTCCCTTGGAGACCGATAACAAGCGAAAAGGCTACATGAGCTGTATTTCTTTGTTCTCTGGAAAAAAAATTGGGGGGGGGGAGTGTCTAGAAATCTCATGAAACATCAGAACCATCATTTTGGAGAGTCGCCCATCAGTGCTTGGGGTATCGTGTCATGCACCCACTCACCCTGAGGGGTCTCCCTTCATTGCCCTTTGCTTACATGATCCTGACTTATCTTCTAAGAGGTGCTCATGTTGCTCTAAAAGATGAGGAGACGAGTTTCCTAAAACCAAGTGGCCTCTCTAGCAAGACTTCCCCACATCCCAGCCCTGCTCCTGAAGCCTTTTGAGTTCTGCTACTGGCCAGTGAGGGCCAAGTTGGACACCACCATTTAAAAAACAAAATACTGTTCATAGCATGAAAAGCCTCGGGTGCCTGCTGGGAAGTTTCTGGAAGTGCCATGGAAACAAGGCGTTAAGCTGTGCGTGGGATCACGCGAGGAAGACTTTTTTCTAAGGATGTCAAGTGAGGAAAGAATAGAAACCCCTCTCAATATGCTTATGTCCTAAGTACTTCAGCTCAGAGTGAAGAGGGGTTTAACCCTTTGGAATTCCAGTTTCCTCCCTGAATGGCTGCCTAGCGCCTGCCCTGCGTGAGCAGTGGATGGAAGGGAGGTTGTTTGCATTTAAAAAAAATATTTTTGCTCTCTGTGTGATCCTCTGTGTAAGTGGCCTGGAGGACTTATGTCACCGATGCCGATTACATAGATAAAGGCTTCCTCTATGCTTGTCTTACAAATCTAGCTGTGGCTGGATTAAGGGGGGGGCTAGCCAGGCAGCTGCCCGGGGTGCCAACCTATGGGGGGCACCTGATGGCAGCTGTAAGGGGCGCCGCGTGCCTGGCCGCGTGGCACATCTTAGAGCTGCCATCAGGGGCCACGCACCTGGTTGCAGCTGTAAGGTGCGCAGTGCGCCGGGGGGCAGGGCCACGCATGAGCCGTGCGCCCGGGGGCAGAGCCATGCATGCGTTGCACGCCTGCTACTCGGGGCGCAGGAATGGCTCGAGCTGGCCCTGATATGAAGATGGCTTTTTCCGCACTTCACCCGCACAGGGCTCACAATCACCCACAGGTCTGAGTTCTGAGCTCTGGAGAGACCCGATCAAATACGGGAAGGGTTAGGGTTAAGAGCCCGCTTGCAGGAAGGGCAGTCTCCCTCAGGGCTGCTGTTCCGGCTTGGAGCTGCATCCCACCACCCTGTCCCCGGTGATACCGCATGAATGGTTAATGCTGGCTCCAAGAAGTCCTGGCTGGAAATGCTGCCGCGCCGCGTGCCTGGCCAGTCAGTTGCCCTAGAATCATAGAACACTAGAACTGGAAGGGACCTCGAGAGGTCGTTGAGTCCAGTCCCCTGCCCATGATGTAGCACATCTGGGCACTGCCAGCCCTTGCCTCTCCCCAGGCATTCACACGTGCCACAAAAGTGGGGCCCTGTCATAACCATGAGGGATGGCCAGCAGCCTGGGGACTAAGGCGTTAACTCTGTCCCCTGTACCTAGCCAGGTATCTGCTCAGCCAGTAGTAATGCAGATAGGGATTTCAAACTGAGACAAAGGAATTTTTAACTTTTCCCTCCTTTGTCTCTGAGCCAGTTTGCTCTCTAGATACTGAGGGAGACAGAAGACATGTCTCTCTCCAAGAAAAAGACTCTTCATAATGTGTAAGTAGGGTAAAGTCTAGATAAATCCATCAGGTTTTATTGTTTTCTGGTTTGGGAATTTGGATCTGATGTCTGTGCTGTTAGAAATGGTTTTTCCTCTCGTTTGCAACTAAGTTTTGGCCCATGGGGGAATCCTCTGACAGTATATAAATTGGTGGCTCTTACCATCTAGCCATTCCAACTATGCTTGTAACTGGGGTATTGTTTTAATAATAAAAATTCTTTCTTTCTTTTTTTTAACCTGGTATTGGTTCAGTTCTGTATCCTGGAAAATCTGTCTGTGGGATCTGCATGCCTCTGATGAGGGGACAGCAGCCACAGACTACAATTTGTATTTTTCTCTTTTCTTTTCAAGCTCTTTGGAGAAAAGAGCTTGGGGTGCCCTGGGGCTGGTTTCAAGTGTCCACCCCTGTTTGTGGGTTCAACAACACTTGATGGTGGCAGCGGATTCCCCAAAATCCTGGTATTAGGATTTTGGGGGGAGTTTTTGTACCAAATCCTGTAGAGATCAGGTCTTGAGGTTGCTTTTGCGGGCCCCCACTTCTGCATTCATCGTGCCAGAGTGGGGAACAGCCTTGACAGGCCCGAAGGTGCTTGATGTGACACCTCATCTTTGTTGGTGGGGGTGAGCCCAGTCCTAACTCTCACCATGTGGCAGAATACCCCACGGGGTACGGACACTTGGGTTACACAAAGATGAGGGCCAGTACTGCAAGCTCAGATGGTAGTGTAGATGGGGAGGCCAGGCTGGAGACAAAAGGATGCCTTACCCACCTGAGCCCTAGGGTGTGTTCCCTACACAGCCCTCTACATGCCCACGCAGAGCCCCCCACCCCGGCCTACACTGCTATTTTTTGCAGTGGATGGACTCGTTCCCTGCTACCTGTGACTACAGGCACCCTACACATTGCTGCAAGCATAGGCGGAGTTGTAGGTGTCGGGCATCTTTGATACCCCAGCAGAGTGGCAGCTGAGCGCCTCAGTCCTTAATGTAGCTCTCCTCACAACAGCCCTGTGAGGCAGTGTAATGCTATTGTCCCCATTATACAGATGGAGAGCTGAGACCCAGAGAGCTGGGATTTGCCCAGTAGCCCAGTAGTATCTGATGGGGCTGGGAACTGAATCCAGTTCTCTCAAGTCCCAGACAGGTACCCTGACCACCAGGCAATTATTCCCTTCAAAAAGCCCTCAACTGTCTTTAGGGTCCCTGCCTCTTGGTCTGATGTGGCTGGTTTTCATCCATAGATTCCTGAGCACTCCACAAAGGAAGTTCCAATTCCTCAGGTGGGGAGCTTGAGATCCAGAAGGTGGGAGGGGGAAGTGACTTGCCCAAGGTCATCCACTTACGTCAATGGCAGAGCCAGCTGTAGACCCCAGGCATCCTGACTCTAACTTGGTGCAGAATCCTCTGTCTCTTGGATGTGAGACAGCGGGCAGGATGTGGCTTGGGTGGCTGACCAACAGGCGGCCGCAAGGTGTCTGTGGCAAGCTCATGCCCATGAACATCCCTCCAGTGCCAGTCAGCAATCTCCCCGCGGTGCTGTGCCGGTTGTACTCGATTCTGCTAAGAACAGCTCTCCACATGGGGTGAGGTTGGGAGACCAGTGCCCCATCCCAAGCGGTGGCCCTCCCCAGGGATGTGAACTCTGGACTTGAGGCAAAAAGACCATCCAACTCCCCCCCTTTTAGAGGGTCACTTCTATCTATGGGTACGCCTAGACTACATCCCTCTTTCAAAAGAGGGATGTAAATTAGACAGATTGAAATTGCAAATGAAACCGGGATTTGAATTTCCTGCGCTTCGTTTGCATAATTGCATCACGGCGTTCTTTTGAAAAACGCTATTTCGAAAGTGAAACCGCGGTCTAGACGCAGTTCTTTTGAAAAGAAAAGCCTTTTTTGAAAGATCCTGTACTCCTCAAAAAATGAAAGAACGCCGTGACGCGATTATGCAAATGAAGTGTGGGACATTCAAATCCCAGCTTCATTTGCAATTTCAATCTGTCTAATTTACATCCCTCTTTCGAAAGAGGGATGTAGTCTAGACGGTGTAGCTATTTGGAGCGCCCCTGAGCTGTGCATGAGCAGTAGAGGATATTTAATTCGTGCTGCTTCATATGCAATACAGTAGCTTAGGCAAAGTCTTGTTAGGGCCCCAGAGACGTAAGTGGATCTGTTCTTAAGTAGAACTGACCCTTTTCACGCCTTTTTCCCCCCACCCCTCTGCTTCCACGGAAGCAGTGAGAGGCATATTAGCCTCCCCAGCTAGGCCAGGGATGATGGGAACAAACGGGCTGTGTGTCCCTGCTCTATTGTAGGCACAAAAGTTTTGACACTGTCCCAAAAGGTGAGCGCAGCAACTCTGAAGGCGGAAGGTGACGTTTCTATCGGGAGGCTCCCCCGGGCTGGGACAGGGCAGCTTTCTAGTTTAAAATAACGTTGTTTCCAGCTCTGAGCTCTGCCTGTCTCCATGCACTCAGGCTGCACTTTCCTCTCCCCGCGATCTGTGCTTGGGCTGTGCTGGCTGGTGTCCTGAGCAGGCGTCTTTTGTGGACCTGTCAGCTCATCAGGGCTTGGCACTCTTGAATGGGTTGTGCTGGGGGAGAGAGGCTGCCAATTTAGACTGGAGGAAAAATAATCGGAGGATGGTTTGCTGCTGTGGGATTTTTTTCTTTCCCTCCCTCTTCTCCTTTTTCTACGGCTGGAGCACGTGTCCCCGAAATGCCATGACGGGATAGGGCAGAAGCCACAGCTTTCGGATTAGTGCGTAGGGAGGATTTAGGATTACAGGCGGCCATGTGTTGCTGGGTTTGGATTGTGTGTGGTTTCTCCTGGCCGGAGACGAACAGTCTTCCTCTTCGAAACGTGCCGATGGGAGACCTCAGAAGGTTCCTCTGAGCCTTGAAAGGGAGGAAGGTTTGAAGTCAGACTTGGACAAAGCCCCAAGCGACGGCTGTGGGAGCAGAAGGAGATGGGAAGAGAATGAAGAATTTGGGCACCTGGATGGACTCGCGGCGCAAGGCCAGGGAGTTTGCGATGGGGAGTTGTGCTGAGCAACATCTTTTGTGTTTATTCTGACAGACATTATTGTTCCTGGGTGCAGGAGACAGAGGTTGGTCCTCACGCGAGGGAGACTTCCAAGCAGGTTACAAATCCAGCATGCATGAGGGATAAATTCACCTGTGCGTAAAATCGCAGTCGAAAGGGGGAAGGGTAGTGCAGACTCCCGACAGAAGAGGGCTGGGGTAATGGCATGCTAGCTTCCCAACAGCTGATGACTTTTGGAAAGGATACAAAACTGTGCTCATGAGGTCTTTCTGTGTACCTTGAATGCATTCTTCCAAACGCTGCCTTGCCTTGTGGGACCCTCGGAGCCCCTCGTATTGCCTCTTTAAAACAGCAAACTTGGAAAACACCTTCCTAACGGCAAGATTAAAAGCCCCATCACATAGAATGACAATGGAGAGTATTTTAATATTCAAAGTTTTGCAGCATATGGGGAGAGTCTAAATTAAACCATGAAACTGCTGTAACAAAACAGCCTGAAGAAACATTGGACTCCTCCTTTCACTGATTAGCTTGAAGAAATTTTTTTTAACCTTTTTTTTTATGGTGTTGTACGGGAAATTGCACCCACAGAACATCGGCCTCTGCTGGGAAGGGGAGGGAGCAGCTGCCTGGAGCCCTTGCATACAATTCAGAGGCTCCGCTTTTGTCTCCAACATGGACACTTCCAAATCTCCCTTGCTTCAGAATAAGTTTTCGGTCGCCCGCTTGGCCGAGGAGTTTTTCTGGATTGGTGGCAGCATTGTGGCTACGCCGAAATGGAAAATGGGCCAAATTGGTAAGCCAGGGAATGTCAGAGTCTCTCCTGCTTAATTGCACAAGATAATAGGGTCTTAAAGGCTTTCATGTTTAAATCTTATTTAATGACAGCTTTGTCTAGCCGTAGCTGGGGTGGGGACACACAAGGCTGTTGGCACACATTCGCAGAGCAGGATGCTCTTTTCTCTTTGCATCACTTTAGGAGCGCATGGCACCTCTCTAGTTTTGTGAAAGAGTCAATAACAGCTCAATGATATTTGGACTCGATTTCACTTTTACTTCCCTGACTGTTGGAATAAAATGTGTTCGCGGTAAAGCACACATGCTTCTGAACACCCATCATTTGTGTTTGTCGTAGCTTTCCCCTGTCCCTCCAAAAAGTACAGTAAGTTGGTCGACGGAGCAGATTGGGTGTTAAAAAAGCCAGGTGACCTGTTTCTCCTGCCTTGTCTTTTTTCAAGCTGCCCATTTCCAGCAAACGGAATCCTTTGCCCGCGTCCATTGGAAGGAGCCCCTCGTGCCTTTTCCCAGATTCAGATCCCTGCCTGGGCTTTGAATTGTAAGTGCTGATGAGCCGTAGCCTAACCCTTTGACCTCAAGGTTGGAATTCTGCCCTGGCTGAATGCACTTGTTCGTTAGGGAATTAAAGGAGGACGTGTGGCTGGAAAGGGTCTCGTAAATGTTCTATCACATTACTATACTGCGCTGTAGCAGAGCCTCCTGTTACATGGGTGCACTGTCACCTGATAACAAGTGGGTTTGCCCAGGCGTAACTGAGACTCTGTAGAAAGGGGGTTTGCCTACACAGCCTTCTGTCATGTATAATAAAGATCCACTGCTTACAAGGAATCCTGGGTCGGGGTTTGCTTGAAAGCTGATCAGAGCTGCTTCTGCACTTGCCAGAAACACCAGGGTGAGCTGGGCACGCTGCTTCGACACTGCCCCTGTCACCAGGCGGCTGACTGCATGCTCCAGCCGGATGCAGCGACTGCAGAATCACCAGCTTGCCCACAAATTAAGCTTTTTTCAATGTTATTGCTGGGTTTCCTTTGTCTTTCCTCCCATTAGCCTCTCACCGTTAATGAGGGTGCACTTCAGGAATGGAGGCCATCCAGTACACTTGGCTTTGGATAGTACCACGTGTACAACCTTCCACGTGCAGGGTTAAGCAGACACAAATGCTATTTTGGGATGCCGGAGGTATCCCGAAATAGCGCCGCTGTCTAGACGTACCCTAAGAGAACAGCGACCAAATCCAATGTAGTCATAGGCTCCAATTCCCCACGGGGGGAGGCCAGTTTTACACAGCTGCAGTCCCATTGCCCTCAGAAACATTAGCTCCCATTTCCACTGGGCGGGTGGGATGGGGCGAGAGGAAAGAGTCCCATGCGTAATTCAGACCCTGGTGGGGAGGAGAATTGAGCTGGGATTGGAAATGAGACATGAGTCAGGGAAGGCAGGAATGTCAGAGGAGAAGGCTCGCGCTGCAAGGGTGAGGAAGTGTGGAGAGACAAAGGAGACCCGTTTATCCAGCACTGAGGGAGCAGGGAGACAGGAGTGCCAAGAGAAACCAGGCAGAAGGGAGCTGAAGACGTCGGAGGAAGGCAGTGGGTTTTTTTGGGCTGGGTCCTGGAACCAAGTTGTGCAAATGGCTCTCAAGGTGGCCCTCTGGGCCTGGTGCAGCAGTGACCTGAGTACCCATGGCTCTGCCACCGACTGTACCAGTCACTGCGACACAACCGCCCGTTCTCTGTCGGAAATGGAATCAACCCAGCGAACAGCAGCCCGGGAGTTGTGCAAAAGGAGAGTCCCCTCTCTGACTTCCCGTCGCAATGACAAGCATTTGCCCGGCATCTGTCCTCCACTTCCATTGGATCCAGAGCCTCAAAGGCTCTAGGGCACAGGGGTTGCTTAAAATAATGCATCAGTGTGTCAAATAACTGGTGTAGCGATGAATGCCCGGCCATCTGCGTAGGGGCCTCTGAGGCTGGTGGCAAAAGTCAGTCTCTGCAGCCAGATCATCAAGTGTCTGTAGTAGCACAACTCGGGGCAAACTTCTGTGGGGCAGGCAGAGAGGAACGCTGGGCCCCTTCCCCTGAGTGCTCTAAGGGGAGTTGCCAGGAATGGGTAGCTCCCAGGAAGCCATCGTACCGCTTGTGAACTGGCTTTTTAAGGTCCTCCCGTTCTGTGGTCCTTCACTGGAACAGAATTCCCAGCCAAAGGAGACCATCAGGGTCTGAATTACACATGGGCATCCTTCCTCTCCCCCCACCCAGCCCACCCAGTGGAAATTGGCGCTAATGTCTGTGAGGGCAATGGGACTGCCACTGTGCAAAACCAGCCTCCCCATGTGGGGAACTGGAGCTTATGACTACGTTGGATTTGGTCACTGGTCTCTTAGGGTATGTCTAGACAGCGGCGCTATTTCAGGATACCTCCAGCATCCCGAAATAATGTTTTCCGTGTCTTAGCAGCACGCCCATTATTTCAAAATGCAGTCAAAATAATGGGCTTGCTATTCCGACGTCCCAGTAAACCTCGTTCCACGAGGATTGAGGGTATGTCTACACAGCAACATTATTTCAAAATAACTTAGTCCGCATCTGCACAGCTGGCAGTTATTTCAAAATAATGTCGAAATACTGTCAAGCTGGAGGACTTCTCACTCCGACTCCTGTAACCCTCATTGTACAAGGAGTGAGGGAAGTCAGAGGAAGAGTGCTCTATTTCAAAATAAGTGCAGTGCAGACACTCCCAATTTTGAAATAAGCTATTTCGAAATAAGCTATGCAATTGACATAGCTCAAATTGCGTAGCTTATTTCGACCTACGGGTGGAGTGTAGACGCACCCTTACTGCCCACAAAACTTCCCACAGTGCCACCCTCAAAATGGTACCACTTCTTAGCTGACCCCCAAGGTGACTTGTGCACTGGCTGTGTGAGGAGCTGAATAGTCTTTGGTTTGGTTTCTTGTTTTGAAGGAACAGGCTGACCCAGGAGGCATGGGCGTTAGACCATGCAGTGGCTGCTTGTGGCTGGCATGTATCACATGCTTTGAGATCCCTGAAAGGGAAATCTGACTCTTGTTAAGCTCGTGTTTTCTCTCCCTCTCTCTCTGTCTTTGCTACCCCCCGCAGGGTCCGGCTGAGCAGTTGTCAGGCAGGATAGAAGAAAGAGGCACTTTGTAGGTTTCCAAGTCAGACTCTGTTAACAAAGCTGGGCTGAAAAGTTCAGCAGAGCTGTGGGATGCTGGGCATCCGACCTTCCTAGCACAGCCAGTCCCCTTCGCAAAGCTGCGTGAGGCATCTTGCAACCAGGCCACCTTCTGTTCCTGAATGTTCTGACAAACCTTATCTGAGGGGCAAAGATGCCCCTTTGCTCCCTTCCCTCTGCTTCTCTGCAGCTAGTAGAGGCATTCTCCCTCTCCCCGCCCCAAAGGAAGGAGAATGCTATTGAAACAGCCCCTGAAAAAGTGAGGTCAGAGATGCATCAAGTCACAATCACAGAATTAGGGGCCTCGTCTCACATGTGGGGAGATCCTCAGGGGCATTAATAACTTCCTGTTATTCCCACCAAAACTCAGTGAGAGTGCGTCTACACTGCACCCCAAGGTTGAAATACGATACTCAGTTTGAGCTCCGCAAATTGCGTAACTTATTTCGATCTAATTTCAAAATAGCTTATACACCGCACCAGATTTCAAAATAAACTGCTATTCCAATGCCCCTTACTCCTCATGGAACGAGGGCTACAAGGACGTCGGACTAGCAAGCCCGTTATTATGAAATAGATTTCGAAATAATGGGCTGGTTCAAAAGATGTGGCATAGCTATTTCGGGAGCCCTCTGGTATCCTGAAATAGCGCTGAAGTCTAGATGTACCTCTACTGTTCCTCTAGGGCTGCCACATCCTGCACCTTGGGAAGCTGAAATTTGCTTGGCAAGAGCCTTTTTCATCCCAGTTAGTGTACAGGAGTAGGGCCTGGGTGTCTAGTCCTCGCTCTGCTGCTGGCTGGCTTTTTGCCCTGTGGCAAACTGAGTCATCTCTTTCTCTGCTTGGGGCTTTCAGTCTGTAAAATGGGACTGCCTCGCTGGATTACAGGAGTACTGGGAAGCTGAATTAGCATTTGCAGGAAAGTGCACAGTGGGTTAGTGACAGGGCACAAAGAGCAGCTAAGGAAGAGAGCTGAGCTCTGTGCAAATATGAATATTTATCCGCCTCCTTCGTTACATTCTTAAGATTTTCCCACCTTGGTAAATGTCCTTGGTGTAAATGCCAGCATGGAGCTCCCTTCTGCACAGCTGCCTCATCTCCTCTAAAAACAATGAGTAGTCCTGTGGCACCTTAGAGACTGACACGAATATATATTATCATGAGCTTTCGTGGGCAAAAGAAGTGGGGTTTGCCCGTGACAGCTCATTGTGATAGATAGATAGATAGATGTTAGTCTCTAAAGTGCAGCGGGACTACTCATTGTTTTTAAAGTTACAGGCTAACACAGCTACCCCTCTGAGACTTTTTAACATCGCCTCTAGACATTTGGAACTCTAGATCTTTGGAGGTACTTAAGAAAGGCTTGTGTCTGTGTGTTTGGGCTCCCCTCCTCACCCCAGAAATTCCTCTGTTCTCTCTAGCACACCCCTTCTCTGCTACTCGCTGGTGTCCTAAGCACACCCCTCCTTTTGAGTAGGAATTTGGATCTCTCACTTGTTCTCTTTCCCCTAAAGCATGAACGAGACACTTTCTTGTTCTCCCCTTCGCCTGTCTATAAAATTCAGACGGCAAAGCAAGACCAAGAAATTCCCAGGCAGGCTGAAGTGGCGCTTCAGTATGAACTCTGGACTTGATGTGCAAACAGTAATTGCATGTGTGCAGTGAGCCATCAGATGGGAGTGGTGCGTTATTTCAAATCAGAGAGAATTGCTGGCAGTACTGTGTACTGTGGGGGGATTTGGCGAGCAGTCCTTCAGAAGGAGTGAGTGACCCTCTCTGAAAGAGCCATTGGTTGGATACATTTTAAAATAATCACAACAGGGGTGATCTCCAGCTTGGTAACCGTATAGCTAGAGTTTCTGTAATGGCATCAAGGCGATGCAATCATTGTTCCGCGTGCATTTATCTGAACTTCTGTTTTGTGAGATATCTTTCAGTGCTGCTTGTCCCTTCTGCAAGGGAGCCTGTTTGCCTGCTCCCCTGTCTCTTCTCCTCAGGCTGAAATAGGAACCTTTATGTTTTTTGTAATCTGAGACCAAATCGGGAAAGTGAATCTCCCTGAAGCATTGTAGCATGACACTGTAGTGAATCCCAGTAAGATCTAGGCTGTGTACTACACTGCATGTCTGTATAAGTGGGAATTATAGTGTGACCGCACGGACTCACTTTGCTCATGTGTGATCTGATTAAGGTCAAGAGACCAGCTTTTAAATACAAGGGATTATGTTGCCTGTCATTTATAAATAAACAGACACTTCCACCCAAATATACTTCTTTAAAGTGAACAAACGAGCCCACAAGACGTAAAGTCGAAATTCTCTAGAAGTATTGGCGATTTGCCTACTCAGAGTAATTGATATTGGCCTAAGAAAGTGATTTGAAGTTGTCTGGTTTTTTGTTTTTAGCTTGGAGGATTTAGGCACCTCTGCATGCTCTGCTGATGTGGAATTTGTAGACTCTCTTGATACTTGTCTCATAGGACTGTTGCTTTTACCAGTTGAAAGATGGGGCCTGAATCATCAGATTCACACCTGCCCTCTTGGGGGGTTTGAATCAAGTGGGGTGTCTGACTCCGCCTTGCAGTGGTAATGCTCCAAATACTGTACGAAGGCGGGCGGGTGAGCATTGTGGTTCCCCCCATTTTCTGATGGGGTGGGAGCAGTGGAAACAAGATGTAGAATTTAGTGGCTTGCTAAGGTCAGGCAGGAAATCAAGGGCAGGAAGTGAATTTGGATCTTCTGCCTCCCCGTCACGCAGGCCACTGCGCAGGTCTGGTGGAAGGACTTCCGGGCCCTAATGGGTAGTTAATTATGAAAAGTTTCCTGATATCTTGCCATAATTACACTTGCTTGGCACTCCTGCAGGCCCCTCCTAACTTCTATTCATTAGATTCGAGTAGCCTTTGCTATGACTGTGGCTCAAGTGGAAATGATCGGTGCGAGTATCATTCTTGGGGCTCCATCCCCCTCCTCAGAAAACACCTTGGTATAAATATAACCTGTGAGATGACAGCTAAGCGATTGACTCTGACAATAATGGGGATACATTGCAGCACTCCCTCTTCATGCCCCACGGGAAAGAGTTGGCTACAGCCTCCATCAGCACAGTATCTGAGTGTGGTGTGGGGAACACGCTGTCTCCAGTACGCCCCAAAGGAGGGTGTTCTGAGCCATCTGAAAGAAGGAGAAAAGCTCTAGCAACTCATTTGTGGTTCACTGACTCTTGAGTTAATCCACAGAAGCGAGGAGAAGAAAAGCTGATAATCCATTTTGGCTTTCCAGAGTATTAATGGTCTAACCTAAAAGAGCCTAAATCTCCTTTTTTTCTCCCCACCCCCCACCCTCTTGAATCTTGGCTTCTCTGAGTCAAAGTCAAAACACGACCATTGGACAAAACTCTTATTACAGGAGTTCCTGCACCAATCGGGCCAGCTGGGGGAGTAGATATTGAAATACACAAGAGCAGTTATGCTCCAGCTTAGACTGACTTTCAGTGGCAATTAGGCACTTAGCACCTAGCTTCCTTTTGTTGCCTCTGAAAATCCTTTCCACGAATAACAAATAAAAGTACAGGTTGAACCTCTCTAGTCCAGCACTCTCTGGTCTGGCAACATGCGTGGTCTGGCTTGATTTTAGTTAGCCAGATGTCCACTTATCATGCATGTGGCCAAGTTTCCCGCAGTCCCATAGGGTATGTCTACACTACCACCCTAGTTCGAACTAGGGTGGTTAATGTAGGCATTCGAAGTTGCAAATGAAGCCCGGGATTTAAATATCCCGGGCTTCATTTGCATCTTGCCGGGCGGGCGCCATTTTTAAATGCCCTTAGTTCGAACTCCGTGCCCGCGGCTACACGCGGCACGGAGTAGGTAGTTCGAATTAGGATCTCTAATTCGAACTACCGTTACTCCTCGTGGAACGAGGTGTACCGGTAGTTCAAATTAGAGATCCTAATTCGAACTACCTACTCCGTGCCGCGTGTAGCCGCGGGCACGGAGTTCGAACTAAGGGCATTTAAAAATGGCGCCCGCCCGGCAAGATGCAAATGAAGCCCGGGATATTTAAATCCCGGGCTTCATTTGCAACTTCGAATGCCTACATTAACCACCCTAGTTCGAACTAGGGTGGTAGTGTAGACATACCCATAAAGTTTATTTACAGCCACTGATCCTGGCTGTCAGTGTTCTGTGCTGTTATTTAGCCCTATTTTAACCATAAATGTTGTCTTAAGAGCCCAGCAAGCAGTGTAAAGGTTGGTAATGCTGCTAGACAACATTGACCTCCCGTGGTTTGGCAAATTCTCTGGATCAGCACCGGTCAGGTCCCGAGGTGCCAGACTAGAGAGGTTCAACCTGTATTGCACAAGTACAGTACAGCAAGAGAGGTCCCCCGTGACGTTGGATGGCCTGTGTGTTATATCGATAGAGGTACCTTTACTTCTGCACTGGATGCAACATTTGGAGAATTTTCTTAGCTTGGAAAGAATCACAGCTTTGAGAAGCAGACAGACAGACGGACAGAAAGGAATTTATCGGCAACATTATTTTGACAATTCACATTTTCTGGGGTATCCAAGCACCTTCCAGTTAGGGCATCAAGCTACATGACTAACATCTGTTCTGTTCTCCCTCCCTCCCTCACCCCCCGGAGGAGAAGCGTGTGCAGTTGAGCAGACTTATTTTGTTTTATGGTTTGGATTTTTTTAAATTATGCATGACACACATTGCTCCATCTGTGAGAGGAGGCAGGGCAAGGAACTGTGCCTGGCACTGAGGGGAAGGAGGAGAGATTTGGATTCTTTGTCCCCGGGGTTATTCGGGCTATGGTTTGGGGCTGGCTCCTGAGAAAGCTCTGCCTCCTACCCCAATGAGCTTTATTTACCCTTACTGTAGAAAATCCCAGTGTGTGTTGACCACAATCTTCACTCTGGGGCTCTAGTTGATCTTTTAGATATCTTGGGCCCAGGCTGTGAGCACCTTGATTAAACATTCTTAGAGAAACTAGCCTGTGCTGCCTTTTGCTATCAGACTGTCACAGCTGTAAGCAGCCCACGTTTAATGATCCTCTTTAGAGCCGTTCAGCAGCAGATGGGAGCGTTTTATTGTCTGCTGGAGTTCAGAGCTCAGAGCTGTAACCAGAACATTCAAAGAAAGGCAACTGCATCTTTATCTCCCCCCCTTTCTAAGTACTAACCCTGAAGCTGGCGCATTAGAAACTCACCCCATCGCAGATTTAGCCACTGCTTCGTTAGTGCTGGCTTTATGAACCAATCTGCCTCACTTTTCTCTACTAATTTACCTCAGATGGCCCAGGAACATGGAATGAGTCTGAGAATATTAGCATCTCACTCCCAGCCATGCCAAGAGTGATGCATATTGGGATTTTTTTTAAACTTTACAAAAGTATATGATGCATAATAGGGATGTTAAAATGAAGGGGTTTTTGTAAACATGTAACCACTGAAATTTTCGGCGGTTACACTTTTACACATGGGGGGGCATGTGGGAGAGCATATGTCTTCTGTCTCCCCCTCCCGCGACTGCTGCCTCTGATGCAGAGGCAGCACTGTGTGTGGGAGGGGGGGGGCATGCAGCTCTGCGTGAGCCAATACATGCGGGGAGCTCGCATTTAAACCAGCTCCTTGCATTTACAGGCTCCTGCCTGCCCCTCCTCATTGCTGCTTCTGTATCAGAGACAGCAGCATGGGGTAGGGGGGAAGGTGGCTCCCCAGGAGCAGGTGCTTGTAGGGAGTCTGCTTAAAAGCTGGATCCCTGTGAGCACTCACTCCCGCTTCCTCCTCCCCACCCCATGCTGCTGCCTCTGATACAGAGGCAGCAGCATGGGGGGGGAGGGCCTTATGTGTAACTGTGAAGGTTAACTGATTAGCCCAGGCTCGTCGGTTAACCATTTAAATGTGTACACTATCACATCCCTAATGCATAATAAGAACGAGCGTGGTGACAATATCATTACTGTGGCGTGCTGCAAACCGATGCCAAACTCTAGTAGTAATCACATCAAACTGACTCACAGCTTTTGCTGTGCAGTCAGTTCCTAACGATGGGCTGCAGGAAGGGCAGTGATACAGCTAAGTTTGTTGTTTGCGCCTTTGAAGAGCAGCACCATGAGGAAGGCGGGGACCTGTTTTGGAATGCCTTGGTCAGCTGTGCGGCTCTCTGGCTGTCGTACAAAGCACTCGGAATCATGCAGAAGGTAACTGCAGCCTCTTTCCTAAGAACGTAGCCTCTGAGGCTGGCCCCGTCTTAGCAGCTGGCCCTTTTTGATAAATAAATAGGTAAATAAATAAATAAATAAATTGCATCCAGTGTGTGTTTCTAATAACCTTTGTGCAGTTAATTTTTAATGCCTCCCCTCTACAGTGAAAAAACAGTTTAGTTCTAAAGCAATTTGTACACTAAGGGCTTTTGTGAATTATTTATAGCGTTCCAGAATATTTGCTGTATGCTGCGTGGCCAAGTTGGGTAATTAATTTTTTTCCCCTTTAGTTAATTGGGCTCTGGGTAGGCAGGATGCTAATTCAGCCACTTTGCAGGAAGTGAATTTATTTCTAACGGGAGGGTGCTGCTGCCCAAAGCTTCTGACTTGGCACTGAGATGTGGGAGGGGGCTGAGTTGACAAAAGAGACAATTGGAAGTTTAAGGGTCAGCTGTTCAGTGGGTGTTAGTCCATGTAGCTCCCCTAGGGTAACAATTACACCAATTTTACATCTGTGGTTAATTTGATCCCAGGTTTGGCTTCCTGGGGAGTTGGACGCCTCACTGTGCATTGTGCCTTTCCTGAATGTTCGGCCTGATGGTAACTTTACAAACAAAGTGGGACGGGAGGATCCCGTGTCTAATGTGGCTGCCTTTTATTTCTCTCTGCAGTGGAAAGATGTATGAGCTCCATGCAAGCTGGTACCCAGATGATCAAACTCCGCGGCAGTTCCAAAGGGCTAGTTCGGTTCTATTACCTCGATGAGCACAAGTCGTGCATTCGCTGGAGACCATCGCGCAAGAATGAGAAAGCCAAAAGTGAGTGCTGGCTGCTGGGCCTTTCTGCCAAGTATGAGAGGCTTGCACTGGCGCTGAGCAGCCACCATGAGGCAGCGGGGTCGACAGCCACAGCGGGCCCCAGGGCAAGGTGTGGGGGGGCTGGCTCTGGGCCCCCAGAAGGGGTGGGGCCTCACCTGGACTGCAGTGCTGGCCCCTCCCCCCACCCTTCACAGCCCTGTGGAGCAGTTGGTGCCACAGAGCGCATGGTGCCGCACTCTGGCGGCGAATTAAAGAGGCCCAGGACTCTGGCCGCTGCTATTGTGGCAGCAGCTGGAGCCTTGGGCCCCTTAGAATTGCCAGGCCCCAGGGCGCTTGCCCCTTTACCCTCCTTCCCCCCTCAGTTGGCAGGCCTGCCGTGAGGGGTTTGATAACATGGAAGGTGATCAAGGCAAATGCTGTGCCTGGATAGGCAGGACTTGTGTGTGACTGGTACGAACCCTGCTGCTAGCTGAGGGCCACAGTAACCTGACAGACTTAGAGATGAGCTCCCAGGAAATCCTGTGTGGATAACCCCGGGTTCAGGGGGGTGCCTGCAGGTGGAGGTTTGGGTTCTCTATAAACGAGCGTGCGAGAAGGAAGCATTGCTCCTCTCCTCATTCCTATCCCATGCAGCACAGCCAGCTAGGCGTATTGAGGGTGGAGGCCATGTTTCTCTGAATCACCTGTCACTGCTGGAGATGGGCTCCAAGGTCACACGGACCAGTTGCCTGATGAACCCAGGGGGCAGCGCTTGTAGGGTTTATCGTGCACCAGAAAGGTAGGGATCATAGGTTGCAAATAAAGACCCCCAATCCTGCAAGCGAGCCTGTGTGGACAAGACCGTGTTAGAGACGATCAGGAGCCATTCAGACCCCGGGATCTGCCCTCGCAGGTGCATTCTTCTGGCTGTCTGGGCTGATATTTGTCTGCACACAGTGCCATGCGGGTGTATTACGGCCATGCTGAGAGACTCCCCACTGAAATCAGGGCTCCACTGTGCTAGATGCTGGAGAGAGGGGCTTGCGATCAAAACAGACCAGAGGGGCGAAAGGTGGGAGGGAAAGCAGAGGGGACTTGGCCAAGGTCTCCCCGTTGGTCAGTGCAGAGTCATTCATAGAGCCCAACTCTCCTCCATCCTAGACCAATGCCCTGCCCACTGGCTTATGTTGGATCTCATTTTTGCTCCGCCCCCCCCCACATCTTCCTGTGACCTAGGATGGGGGCGGGGTCAGGACTTTTGTTCTCTAACCTGGAGCCACCTTGTCATATTTCCCCCCAAATGTGGGCGTGCGTGTTATGTGTCTTTTCACCAGACGGTGGCTGCTCCATGCCAATGAAAGGATGAACGATTGAAAGGCAAAGATTGCTTCACAGACCCAGGTGGTAACCTGCCATGAGAGCGCTTCAATGATTTGTTTAACAAGAGCTGCTTCATGAGAGGTGTGCAGCTGTGCTGGCAAGGAAATGCAGAGAGGTGTCTGACAAACAGCATGTAACTGGGAGGAGCAGGGAGACAATGAGCTTGGAGGACCAAATTAACCTTATTGTTGCCCCTTTTAAAGCTAAAAATAGGAGTGTAAATGTTGGCACCATCTGTGGCCCTGCGTGTGGCCTGTTTGATGGCATGTAACGATGCACAGGGAGGGCACTTTACCTTAGGGGAGTGCTTGCACAGTGGCCAGGGATATCGCGGATTAGCACTTGGAAGATCTAGGTCGATCCCCGGGTTCTGCAATAGGGCTGTTTTGTGACCTCTCGCAAGTCACTTAATCTTTCCCTGCCTTTGTTTTCCATCTGTGAAATGGGAATAATAAACCTCCCTGTGTCTGGTTTGGCATCGATTTTTTTTCAAAACCACCCATTGCCCCCTGGGTGAGCTCAATGGGAGGTGGATGAGCACTTTGAAAATGTGGCCACTGATGTGCTCATATAGCGCCAGGCACAGTGAAGCAGCAGTCTTAGCTGGGGCCTCTGGTGTCGACTGAAATACAGATGACTAATATTAATACCCCAGAATGAATATTTAATAGCGAACTTCACCTCTATGGAAATCTAGCTCTCAACTTTTCCTTCTGCCTCCTATTGCCTCGGTGCTATATTCAGAGCCAGCTTTGGAAACTGCACACGGAAGACCTAACCATTCCTTTAAATGCGTGAGTTAGAATTGCTTGCCTGGGTGTTTAAGCAGAGATGATAACCCTAAGAAGTATAACACGCACATCTTCTCAAACTAAGCGGTAACTGTTTGTTACTTTAACTGAATGGCAGCTGGTTAAAGACGTGTAGGGAATTGGTATTTTCAAAGTCTATATCTCCTTGTAACAGGGTGGCTCCCATGAGCGCGCCCGTTTGGCTGAGTGCATGTGCCTGCACTGCCTTCAGTCTTCAGCCTTTTCGGCCGCTCAGCCTTCCAGCCGAGTCATACAGCCTTGTGAGAAATCACGACTCCTTCCGGGGTAGATACTTTATCAGGCCCCCTATAGTCTCTCACTTTCTTTCCTCACTCAGGAGAGAGTGCTGCCTCCAGCACCTCTCCTCCTAGGGATAGTTTCTTGCCCCTGGCTTTACCTCAGTTTATCATAGTCTCACAACAGCTCTCCACTGGGAGCTGTCCATTGTGCCAGCCGTTTCCCTTCCAGGTCTGGGCCTGACCTCCCTTCCAGGTCTGGGCTGCAACTGAGCTGCCCCTTGTCCTGCAGTTCCTTTTGTAGGCCCTCCTGGCCCCTGATTGGCTGGTTCCTCCACAGCCACTCTAGCCTCCTGGAGGACTTGTTGATGGTCTTTTTCTGAGGCAGGGTGTGGCAGGACCACAGGGCCTCCAGCAGGTGGCCTCAGGGCCTGGTCCATCCTGTCACACTCCTTGATGAAGGTTTTTTTAATTTTGTGTTGCACGGCCCAGTAAAACTACAAGCATTAGTCCACCAAGCCACCTAGATAATGTCCAACGAGTTAAATTTCTGTCCCATTTTAAAAACGACCGCACATAACGAAGCATCTCGGGGATACTAAAGGCTGCGTTTGGCATTGACCTTGTTCTTGGTGTGAGTTGTACCATCAGCATAGCTAGATCATAAACCAGATGTCAAGTCTTTTTGCATTTCCTCTTCTGACATTTGCTTGATCTATTTGAGCACTTTGTCTGTTTCTCACTGCTCCATACCCCCTTGCTAAATAACAGTAACCCCCAAGGCAGGGATATAACCAAACACAAATGCAGTGCTTTTTGCGTAGTTTAATTTCAAATGAAGAAAATCTGCCCAAGACTGTAGTCTGTGTTGGATTTTAAATGTTCTCAGTATGTCAGCTTGAGCTAAACTGCTTTCCCTCTAGAAACGGTTCATGATGCAGTCTGGATTTTTGCCCTTCTGCAACACTTTTCCTTTTTTAAATCTTTTAAACTTCTGGCATGCGGGGATCTGCGTAATATATACTCAGTGGCTGCACAGTACACATACCCTAGCAGATGTCTGCTTCTAGGGAGAGCCATGTTTCTGGTAATCTCAGGAGGACACTGTAATCTGCAAAATTACATTCTGCACTGGGGTTTATTTTATTGTTAAAATTTCTCTTCTTGACGCTCTGGATCTAGGATCTTTAGAAGGGAAGCAAATTGTTCAAATAATTATAGAAGGCACTAGCTCTGAGCGGATGTGGATGCTACATGCTGTTTCTTTAAATCAACAGGCATTCTTTAGTGTATGAAGATTTGTATATTCAAGGGGAAGAGGAATGGGGTTGACAAATGTTACCAATATCTTGGTAATTTACACCCAAACCTACATGCAGGCAGGAGCCGGGTAGCTAGAGATGTAAATGATCAGTTGGATTAGGTCCTAAAAAGGGAAGAATTAGTTCCTGAGTAACTGATACTTGGATATAGGAATGGCAGTGTGGTTCAGTGGCTAGTCTAAGAGCCAGGATATCTGGGTTCTTATCCTGCCACTGTTGTTGTGTGATCTTGGTCAAGTTACTTCATCTCTCTCTTTTTTTTTAATCTCCTTTTGCCTTTCTTGCAAAGTCTGACTTGCTGTGTGTGTACAGTGCCTCGCCCCATGGATCTGAGCCAAGGGCTCTAAGCACTAGTATAGATACTGATACTGTGGTTAATCTGAGCCAAGAAGATTTACAGGGCGGTTGAGGACAGACCAGGAAGTGCCTCTTCTATTGCTGCCATTGTCCCTTGTTGGCTGAGTTTGCAAAGGCTGTAAACCCAACTCAGTGGCATTTCTCTGCCTGTAATATGGGAGAGGCAGAGTGGCTGTGGTAATATCGTTTGTTGCACCACCTGCTGTTGGGGGCAGAGACAAGCTTTTGAGCCACTCCTGGTTCTTCTTCAGGTCAGGGAAAGGTCTTGGAGCATCACAGCAAAACACACAGGGAGCAGACATTCAAGGGAAGTGGATGCCTCTTTCTCCCGCAGAAAGGTGCAGCTCAATCAGACCCTCAAAGAGGACAGAATATGGTATTCGAGGGGACCCCCGTTGCTAACATTCCTGAACACACTGGCAGCAGAAAATGCCACGTGCTGTTGAAAATGCAGGCAGGAGGGAGTCCTCATTGCAGGAGGAGTAATGGTAGTTCGAATTAGGAGCTTTAATTCGAACTACCTAGTCCGTGCTGCGTGTAGCCGCGGGCAGGGAGTTCGAACTACAGGGCATTTAAAAATGGCGGCGCCCGGGAACATGCAAATAAAGCCCGAGATATTTAAATCCCGGGCTTCATTTGCAAGTTCGAATGCCTACATTAGCCACCCTAGTTGGAACTAGGGTGGCAGTGTAGACATACCCGAAAGGAGTTTTACCCAACTCTCTAATGTTGGAGTCCTAGGATATTAACTACATGCTGCAGTAACTGGAGGTAATGTTGGTCCCTGAGGAGGGGCTATTTAATCCACCATGCTGCTGCATTGCACCTCAAGAGAGGAGATGGAGCCTAGATCTGACCTTTGGGGAAGCCTTCACCTAAACTTTGCAGTGTGGGTCTAGCTCTATGAAGGACAGGAATGAAGAAATCCCATGTGGTGTGGCTGAGTAGCAAGGCTGGCTGTGTTTGGGTAGATCAGCATAAACAGCATCCAGCTGCATTTCATGACAAACAGTAAAACCTTGTGTGTGCTTAGCAATCCTGTCTATTTCCATATGCCTGTGTAAATGCTGGTGAAGATATGGGGGTGGGGGTTTGCTGGCTTTCATAGAAAATGTGTAGGCTCCCATTACAATGGATTGTGTGTAGGGAAACAATTGTAATGTGCAAACGGTTTGGTTTTGTTCCTAGCTGGAGGGAACAGAAAACCAAATATATCTACAAAGAGTAGCGGGGAAAGCGTCGCAAGGAACTGAATGTCAATTCAGATGCATTACCAAAGCTTAAAGGAAAGACATGTGCGTGCTAGGAAATGAACTGTGGGTATAAGGCCTGTATTAATATGCAGATTGCCTCCTGCCCCTTCGCCTTCTCAGACTAAAATAAGATCTGGCTGCTTGTCTGGGCTCATTTTATGGTAGCGCCTTTATTTTTTCCCCAGTGGCAAAGCTCTCTCATTTGTTAAGTCCTTGGCCAAGTGGTGATGCTCAGCCGGGAGGATGCGGGGGGATGGGGGTGATTCGTTAGTGCTTGATAAAGTAAAGGACCCTTTCCCCTCCAAGAGGCTGCTTGTGAGCAGCTCACCCAAATGGTCTTCTCCTGGCCGCCTCTAACGCAGCCGCCCGTCTCTCTTGTCCTTCCAGTTTCCATTGACTCCATCCAGGAGGTGTGCGAGGGGAAGCAGTCGGAGATCTTCCAGCGCTACGCTGACGGGAGCTTCGACCCCAACTGTTGCTTCAGTATCTACTACGGAGACCACATGGAGTCCCTGGACCTGGTGTCCTCGACCGGGGAGGAGGCCCGCACCTGGATCACAGGGCTCAAGTACCTGATGGCAGGGATCAGTGATGAAGACAGCCTGTCAAAGCGGCAGAGGACGAGAGACCAGTATCCTTCCGTGCTGGGAGGAGGTGTCTGGAGGGTGGCATGGGGGCCGGGTGGTATCACTCCTAAAGGAATTTGTGGAGCTGACCTTAGTGCTTATTTCACTAGCAGCAAGTGCGAGGCACGTGGGGCTCCAGTCATATGCTCCTGTTCCCAGAGGGTCCACACATCTGAGTACGGGATGCAGTGTTTCAGCCCGGAAGAGATTTCCCCCTGCTGTGCTCTCCCCTTTGGACTCCTCCTTCAGCACAGCCCAGCTGCCCTGTTTTCTGTCTCTCATCGCCACACATCCTGAGAGAACTGGGGGGTATTTTCAAAGGCCCAGATTACACGCACAGCTCCCATTGACGTTCAGAGGGAGATGGGCTGCTTTGGGCCTTTGACAATACCCTTGGCAGTAGTTCTCTGCCTTCTGAGTTGAGACTAGGAAGCACATGAGTGGGAGGGACTAAGGGTGGACATCTGTGGGGCTCTACCACAAGTTGTCATCATGTAGGGAACTCTCAACAGCGGACACTTTGCAAGTCAGACATCCTTCAAGAGGATGGGAGTCCCGTGCTAGGCATCTGCGGAAAGGAGAGTGGGATTTTAAAAAAGCAAGGGCCGCATTCTGCCTTCAGGAGACTCTGATGCCTTATCCATCTCACCAGGGACAGAATCCAACCCTAAGTTTATACTTGTTCAGAGCTTAAAATAAAGTCTCATTGTGTATGTGTGGGGAAATAGCCAGCACTGCTGCTGAGGTTTGTGTGTGGAGGATTTTAATAGGCATCATTAATAGGCTCATGCACAGACAGACCAAATCCTCTCTCTCACACTGGAACGTCAGGAAAGGGAGAAAATTGCATGCATGGCCGGAATGGCATCAAACCCCAAATTAGGTAGCACCATCCTGGCTCAGGGCTACTGCTGAGATGCTAAATGCCCCATCTGTAGCTATTCGGGGCTATTGCAGGGTGTCTACTGTGGTCATCACAGAAAAACAGCATTTGCTGCTAGCGATTGCAGAGACGCCCTCATTTTCTGTCCCTGTCCTCAGAATAGGACACACATTGTAGGCCAAATATTGTCTCTTTGGTGATGTCCACGGGACATGTCAGATTATTAACTGTGGCAGGAAGGAAGCCTTTGCAAGTCCACCTGCTTGTTAGATCCTGTTCTGTAGATGGAAGTCTGCTCCCAATACTGTTGCACGTAGCCAGGGAATGTTCTAGTGCTGGTGAGAAGAAAAGGTCATTGGGGTCCCTTTAGGAAACAGTGGCCAGGCAATGTTAGGCTGAGCCAGTGTGAGATCCTGGCCTTGGAAAGAGACGCTGGAACAAAGTTTGTAAGAACTCGTTAGCCTTCAGGAAGGCCGCCGAGCACTGCAGGTCTTTCTGGAACCAGTAGCGTGTTTCACACGTGTCGGCAAGGAAAGGTGCTGGGAGCCTGTTGAACGCACGTGGATGGCGCCTGAGATGCACTTGCATGGTTTGAATTGTGAGGGGTGGTGTCTTGTTCCAGCAGTCAGGACTCCCAGGGACAATAGAGCTGCTCTATTGTCTTTCTAGTTAAGCTAGCTATTAAGAAGACCTTTCTAATGATGAGTGCAGTCAAGCTCTGGAACAGGCTTCCAAGGGAAGCAGTGGAATCCCTGTTGATGGAGATTTTAACACAGGTGGGACAAACACTTATTAGGGATGCTCTAGGTGTACTGGAGCCTGCCTCAGCACAGGGGGTCAGACTCGATGTCCTCTCCCCTCAACCCTTTGTTCCTGTGATATTTTTTAATGTGAGGTTTATAGCCTTGGTAGAGAGGTCAAGGCCGACACCAGATCTGCACTAGACCTGGAAGGTCGGCTTAAGGTACACATCATCAGCCACGTAAAATTCGGAGCTGGAGTCGACATACTGTAAGCCGAGCTTGGCGCCGTCTTCACAACAGGAGGCCTATGGGAGCAAACAAAGCAAAGGCTTAGAGTAGACCCTTCCTACAGTGACGGGGTTTGTTTTTTTCAGCAATGCAGTAAATGCACCACCTTGAGAGGTGGTAGCTAGGTCAATGGAAGAAGAGTCTTCCATTGACCATTAGGACTCTTCTTCCAATGACCTAGTTATGTCTGTGCTGAGGGTTTAGAGCAGCTTAACTGTGTCTTTCAGTCCCTTGATGCTCCCTTGCCTTTCTTAACTCCAACTAAATGTGGTTGAAGCAAACCTTTGATGAGGCCGATAAGAACGGTGACGGCAGTTTGAGTATTAACGAGGTGCTCCAGCTGATGCACAAACTGAATGTGAACCTTCCCCGGCAGAAAGTCAAGCAAATGTTTAAGGTAAGAAGTGAAAATGATGGTTTCTAAGAGGGGAAGGGCTAAGCTGCAGAGCCTTAATGCACAACACAACCAGAGAGTGTGTAAATGCTTCACTTGCAGATTCCTTCTTGTTCCCTCAGTGGATACTGTGTTGTACATTTGAGTCAGGAGAACTTTGCAAACAAAGGTCACAAGTCAGTTCTTAGGAGCGGAGGGAAAAGATACCGGTACCACACTGCATCTGGAGTTTTACACAGCACAGCCCATCTACGTCTGTGAGCTTCCAGGCCCCCTTCCCCATGCTTGGGGCCAGATTCAGATACACTTACTTGCATGTAGCCATGCCTTCCTCATTGCAGGACTATCAGTCTTCATCACAATTGAGTCTTTAAGTGCAGGTGAGACCAACACCTATCAGAGATGGTCTAGATGGTGCTTGGTCCTGCCATGAATGGACTTGATGACCTCTTGAGATTCTTTCCAGTTCTGTAATTCCACTAACTGCAGAAGTAAGCAACTCATTGGGCCCACTCATGGAGTAAAGTGATACTCTGTGAGAGAAAGGGTATCAACATTTGACCAGTCTTGTTATAAACCTGGTCTTCTTTGGCAATTGATTGCCCTTGACCATTTCCAGACATGAAGCGAAATGGACATTCTTCCACTTGCAGTGGACTGCTCCTTTGGTGACTAGATGGACTGTCTCCATGAAACATGTGTTCTATCCAGAAGTCAGCTGCTACCTCTCACCAAGTGGTTACTGTTACCAGAACTATCACTCTACAATACTGGGGATGCCTTTCCTAAGTTGGAAAGGGAGAAATGACTCTTACGGAACACAGCGGGAGGGAAAAGCAGATACTAATTTAAAGATCCTATCAACTGACTGAGAAATATCTTAAATAGCAGAACTTGGGATTAATCATAGAATCATAGAATACTAGAACTGGAAGGGACCTTGAAAGGTCATCAAGTCCAGTCCACTGCCCTCATGGCAGGACCAAGCACCATCTATATCATCCCTGATAGATGTCTATCTAACCTGCTCTTAAATATCTCCAGTGATGGAGATCCCACAACCTCCCTAGGCAATTTATTCCAATGTTTAACCACCCTGATTGTTAGGAAGTTTTTCCTAATGTCCAACTTCAACCTCCCTTTCTGCAATTCAAGCCCGTTGCTTCTTGTCCTATCATCAGAGATCAAGGAGAACAATTTTCGCCCCTCCTCCCTGTGACACCCTTTTAGATACCTGAAAACCACTATCATATCCCCTCTCGGTCTTCTCTTTTCTAAACTAAACAAACCCAATTCTTTCAATCTTCTCTCATAGGTCATGGTTTCTAGCCCTTTCATCATTTTTGTTGTTCTTCTCTGGACCCTCTCCAATTTCTCCACATCTTTGTTGAAATGTAGTGCCCAGAACTGGACACAATACTCGGACAGAGGCCTTATCAGTGCAGAGCAGAGCGGAAGAACAACTTCTCATGTCTGGCTCACAACACTTAGGTCCAGTGACTTTAAAAGCTACCCACTCCAAGGGAGCCAGGTTCCATTGACCTGACCTGTAGCCAGATCCCCATTTCACTAACCTAACTGCCCTAATTTTCAGCGGTTGCTAATGGCTCAGAGCTGTTGCTAACTAGGATGAAATGACTCGTGCATGATGCCAGGTGCTGTGGCAAACAGGGAAGTCGCTGTGTTGCTGTGGCCATGGGGTGATTGCTGTGTGGGTCAGTGGTGTTGTGGCTTAACTTTCCTTCTCTGCCTCTCCCATGCCTCCCCCTTCACTGGCGTTAAGCTTGGCCTAGTACTAGGTCACATGAGTCGCTGGGACATTATCTTCCTCTCCACTCCAGGGATCTCTTCGCATTTCCCCCTTTCTTCAGAGTGCTCTGGCTGGTCTTTCCAATGCTGCCCTAACCTCCCTGCCAGATCTCCACTGAGTCCTTGTCTTCCTCACCCCCTTTGCACGGCACTGTGAAAGGCACTGCTTCCGGCCGTACACTGCAGGACGCCAGGTAACCTGCCTCACCTTTCTCCTCCCTACATGCCGGGTGCTTCGCCCTGAGTAGGCAGAGGAGAAGGAAAAGTTCTGTGGGCTTGGAGCCGCGCACTGGTTAAATGTCCACTTGAGCTGGGCGAAAATGCTCCTGCAGCTGCTAAGAGGAGTGAGGCGTGAGGGGAAGGAATGATTGGCTGCGGGAAAGGGGAGTGAGAGAGACGGAAACTGTGATTGGCTTGATCCAGCAGGATAACTGGGTGTCTAAATTGTTGCATTTTTATCCTGCTGTTAATCTGCCCTTAAGCTGCCAGGCAGCAAACCTCAAAAGCCACCCCAGGACCTTCTTTTTGTACATGCAAGATGGGGAGGGAAGGGATTAGTCTCCTTAGGGGCTGACTTGTGGCCCACAGTTTGATTGGCAGTGAACTCTGTGGGCACCTGCTTGGTGTGGCGGTGAACCTGTTAAGCAAGTTTTTAATTAAAATTCAGTCTGGGGACGATGGTGAATGTAGAAAGACGGGAATTTTTTGTTTTAGCTGTGACATTAGTCGGGGGGAACATCTCTAGGAGTCCCACATCTGAGATCTGCTCTCTCTTTCGGTTGGGCCGTGCCGGCTCTGATCATCATTGTGCATCAGTCTGTTTTGTAGAATATGGACCAAATCCAGTCCGGAAGCAGTCGCTTCGTGATATTTCTTTTTTTCCTTTTAAAAGCCCCAAAGCATGGGAAGACATTCACAGAAGACGTAGCTTCCATTCTAACGAGTCCTCGCCATGCAGCCGGCTGCTGGCAGAACAAAAGCAGCCAGGAAACCTGTCTACGGGAAGATCTTTGTTCTTTGGACTGAGGCGTTGCTGATCTTGGGGGCTGCGTCTTGCATGTTTTGTTTCAGAGCAGCTCGGCTGGTCAGATGCAGCGAGTTCCTCTGAAAATTCCCTATTGAAGGAAGGACGTTGGTAAGGGGCATGTGTTTTAGCATCAGACCCTCCACTGGTGTAACTGCTGTAGCTCCATTGACTTCAGCTGAGGAGCTGTCCTCTGAAGTTTTTACAGGGAAGAACTTAGCAAATCATGTCTTCCATTGTACAGCAGTATTGTAAAAACTGGCTTCTTACAGTCTGGTTTGGTGTCACACTTCTCTGCAGAGAAGTGTAAAGTCTGGTTCTTTCATATCCAAAGACAACCGCTGGCAAAAAAATGTGTAAGCTCATTCAATATCAGATGACTTTATGCTAAATTTACCAGAGTTTCCTGTTGGAGCAGCCAGACATTTGCTAGATATGCTTGTTTATGTAGATGGGAGTGGGCAATAATTTTTTTTTTGGGGGGGGGGGCACTTACTGAATTTTGGTACATGGTCATGGGCCAGCTCCACCCTCTGAAGGGGAGGGGCCTGGAGCAGAAGGGGTGGGGCTGAGGCTAGCCTCCCAGGCTATTCCCCAGCCCCACCCCTTCTGCCCCAGGTCCCGCCCCTTCCTGGGGTTGTGTGGGGCTGGAGTTGTCTGGGGAGGCTTTGAATGAGAAACACAGCAAAGGGCTTGCCTGGCAGCTGTCTGGGGTTGCTGGGGCTATTTAAAAGACTCACAGCTCTGGTCCCTGCTGGGGTAGCCCCACAACCGGGAGCCATTTGAATAGGATCCTGCTGCCTGAGCCACTGCCTGGAAATTTGGTGGCGGGATATAAATAGAAACTTGGACGGCGGGATATAAATAGAAAGTGGCCACATGCAGTCTGCGGGATGGATCCAAGTGTTAGGTGGCCCGGATCCGGCCCCCGGGCCGCATCTTGCCCAGCCCTGATATAGATAGCTGTGTTCTCTGCAGTGGTCACTCTTGACCTACCAGTGACTGGGATTCAGAGCAACAAACTCGGTGACCTGCGACAGTCTGTTTCTGTTTAAGTCAAGTAGCGTAGTGTGTCTGTAGATCTCTCCTCTGTCGTGCTGACACCGCTCCGCACAGCACACATGTCGGTGGCTCTGCACGTAGCTGCTCCCTTGCAGTTAGTTCTGCTGGTGTCCTGGGCCTGCTGCCTTGTCTGATTGAACCGGGGAGCACTGAAGATATATCTCTGCCTCCACACCAATGACCCGAAAGCTGATTTTGCAGGGGAGCTTGATGGGCAGCAAGTCAGTGTGCTGGTTTTATAGCAGGCAAACAACTGCAGCCTTCGCTGTATGCCAGGTGCCTCGGAAACCTGACGCCAGTAGCAGAGTTTTAAAGACACAGCCTTGCTGTGGAGAGGTTGGAGATGAAAGGAAAAGATGTTTAAAAAAATGTAAGTGGTGGGATTTCAGAGGAAGTTATGTGCTCAGCCCCCAGTGGTGTTGTCTGGGATTTGGGGCTCCTCTGAAATCCAGCCTAAATCCCCCTGTCTTACATGCTGACATGACTCCTGCAATCGTAGCATCTGAGCACTTCCCTCTTGAACGTCGTTACTCTCAAAGTACCCAGGAGGTAGGGCAGGGCTATTAGCTTCATTTTACAGTTAGGGAAACTGAGGCAGGCTAAGTCACTTACCTGGGGTCACATGGAAAATCTGTAGCAGAGCAGGGGATGGAACCGAAGTCTTCCAAGGCCTCGATTAGGGCCCTGATCACAGGACCATCCTTCTTCTCTTCCCATTTGCCGAGTTAGTAGCTCCAGCTCCTGTACAGACTTGTACAGCTCTTGTACTGACTGCAGTTGGTTTAAGACTTAATGGCAGAAGATTTCTCCCAAAGTCCATCCCTTCATCTTCCCAGAGTTCTTCTCTCAAGCCTTTTGGATTCTCTGCATTTGTGTGGGTCCAACAGAACTGGGATGAATCTGCCTTGACATGAGGGATGTGAATGGTTAACTGGTTAAGCAGTGGGCCCGGCCGGAGCAGCCCCCAACCTGTCTGTGGCAGGCCTGGCCCCCCACAAGCCCACATTAAAGCAGTTAACCAGTTAAACAATAACCATTAACCGGTCAACTGATTGAACCAGATTTTACATCCTGCTTGACATAATGGGCCTCTCCTCTTGCTCCGTTAGTGGACTAACAAGCAGTTTTGGGAGTCACCCCCCATGTTAACCTGCCTTGGATCTGTATATGGAATCCGCTGGGCTAAGGCCATTCCAAAGCTGCAGCCAGGGAAAAGCAGCGGAGGCCCGCACAGTCTGAACAGTTGCCAGATTCCTTTGAAATCCTTGTGTGGTAGGGACCATGCCGGGAGACCTTCCCGGGCTGAGCTCTGAGGCTTTGTATCTCAGTGGGGAAGAACCCCAAAATGACCTTCCAGTAACCGTTCTGGAGTAGGCAGTGCCAACCCCTACTGCAGCGTTCCCTGGTAGATTTTGTAGGGACTTCTATAATTACATCCCGGGGGGGCAATGTGTCCCCGTGCAGAGGGCTAGACACTGCTTAAATCCTCTTTCCAGGGCTCACGTGGTGCATAGGTTCACTGGGCTGAGGTCTTGAATGGCAGGCACAAGGGCAAATCGATTCACTGCTAATAGCAGTGACAACGGGCTGTCCAATTACCCTGAGATGGGAACAGAGTTCAGAAGGAAGAGTCCAGCCTAGATTTTTCCTAGCTCTCTATGAATCTCTCTCGTCCGGGAGAGTGCTCACCGCCCCTTCCTGAGTGGCTGGTATTGTTACTTCTAGCCACCCTTTGGAAGCTGGCTCCTTTGGCAGAGGGGTAGCTGCTGAGGTGAGCCCCCAGAAATAAAGTTCATCAATCTATTTTACAGACATCCTAGCTGGAACCACAACACGGTTCCCCAGCCGGCTTTCCTAGCCCTCCCCCCAGCGGCAGGTCTCAGAGCTCTTCCATCCGGTGCCTGTGCAAAGTTAACCCCTTGCTTACTGGAAAGCAGCATAACCCCCTGTGCCTGCCACAAGTGCATAGATTTTCTGGCCTCTGGTTATGCTTTGTGCCGTGAGTTTTCTAGGAAACCAGGAAGGGAGGAGCACAGGGAGACAATGGCCCTTTTTAAATGATCCGGCTTGGTTCTGGGGTGAAAAGACGACGCCTCTGAATTCCTCCCTCTTCCTTGTGACTGTGGGAGAGGAATTATTCTGGTGCCTCCGGGCAGAAAATATTTTTAGCTTGCGACTCTTTCTGCTGTGTTTTCTTCATCCCGCTGACAGCTGATGCTGAAGCCTGCTCTGCTGTCTCTGGTGTCCAATGCAGATTCCTCTGCGGAGCTACACTGGTCGGATGTGCTCAACTGGAGCATGGAAAACAGACTGGCTCTGTGGCTGGCAGCAGCGCAGGGCTGGGGGAAGGGATGGAGAAGCTATTGCAGAGGCTGAGAAACCTCTTGCTGCAAAATGCAAGTTACCGTGGCACCTATGTGGGGCATATGGACCTATAGTGTCAGTGTCTCTGCTGTCCTATGGGCATAGGCGTTGCTGCGCTGAGAAGAGCTCACAGCTGAAAGATGGAAAAAGCAGGCAGCAGCTGCATATAGGATGTCTCTTCAACTGTAAGCCTCACACATCTACCAGTTTGTCTGCCTCCCTGAATAAAGACTTGGTGAATAAAATAGGAGGGATTTCAAAATGATGGCCTGAGACTTCTCTTCCGAAAGGTGCCCTGGAGATTTGAGCTCTCTCTTCCCCTGGCGAGCTTTGATCATCACAGCCCCGACCTTTTATCACCGGTGGTGCTGTTTCAGATGAATTAAATGCACTTGGGATGGAAAGTTAGTACAGGTTAAGTCTCTCTAGTCTGGCACTCTCTGGTCCGGCAACATCCATGGTCCAGCTTGATTTCAGTTAGCCACATGTCTACTTATTGTGCGTGTGGCCAAGTTTCCCGCAGTCCCAAAAAGTTTGTTTACAGCCACCGGGCCTGGCTCTCAGTGTTCTGTGCTGTTATGTAGCTCTAATTGACCCCAGAATGTCTTCTAAGAGCCCAGCAAGCAGTGTAATGCTGCTAGACAATATTGACCTCCCGTGGTCTGGCAAATTCTCTAGCTTGGCACCAGTCAGGTCCCAAGGGTGCCAGAATAGATTCAACCTATAGGTGTGTTCCAGGACTTGTGCATTAGAATCATAGAACACTAGAACCGGAAGGGACCTTGAGAGGTCATCAAGTCCAGTCCCCCGTCCTCTCGGCAGGACCAAGCACCATCTAGATCATCCCAGATAGATGCCCATCTAACCTGCTCTTAAATATCTCCAGTGACAAAGATTCCACAACCTCCCTAGGCAACTTATTCCAGTGCTTAACCACCCTGACAGTTAGGAAGTGCCAAGTCCGGGCTCACAGCGCTGTGCGGGATACTTCTCCTCTTAGAAGTAAGCGTAAACGGCATGGAAACGTCTTAAACCGCTTCCGACACTAGCCCCTCCCTCGAATGCCAGTGACAACAAGTGCTGACTTGTGGAGTCGTGTCATTCTCTGCTGGCTGCCCTGCTACCACAGCTAAGGGAGAATTCTTTGACCTCTAAAAATCCCAGGCCAGCGGGAGGGAAGGAAGGTGAGTCCCATTTCCACAGGCGTGCGTGCTGCTGTGTTGGATAACTGCCTGGTAGCTCGGGGCCTGGGTTCGTGTCAAGCGGGGCTCATTCTGCTCCCCTGAAATGCATGTGACCGGCATCCTGCTCCCCCTGCACTTCAGGGGGCAGTGCTGCTTCATGGGCAGAGCACTGGCCTGTGGGGCTGCAGATCTGGGTTCTGTGGCTGGCCCTGTCACTGGCCTGCTGGGTGACCTTGGGCAATCATTTCCCTGCCTGGTGCCTCGGTTTCCCCTTTGTAAAGCATGGGGGGTGGGGAGGGTGATACTAGCCTCCTTTTTACGGCGCTCTCAGCTCTCTGGGGGAAAAGTGCTGCAGGAGGGCATTCCTGCCGGGTGTTGTGTGGCACGGGGCAAAAAAATTGCTTCTCCCCAGTGCAGCCTCCTGAGACGCCCTCAGCGCCTTCAGGCCCCTAACCACATGGGGCCTGAATTCCTCCTGAGCATCTTTACACTTGGGCTTCAAGTGAATGTGCTAGGTCCATGTCTAGTTACCCCGGCTTTAGCCAAAAGCCCCAGACGCAGCAGTGCACTGACTCCCACTTGGGGGCAGGCTAAGAAGCTTTGTAGAAACGTGTCCATGTCCACACACAGAACAAGAGGCCCTGTCAGAAGCTGGTTGGAGAACAAAGGCTCTTCCCTCCCATGGCCGTGGGAGGATAATACTCAAATGTCTATTAATATGCACTCCTCCTGGCAGCACTGTAATCCGCTGCTACCTGTGTTATTAGCCCCTGTGCACCATCTACGGCTGCTCCACTGAGAATCCCGCCCTTTCGTCAATTGTCCTGGACTGTAATGAGGCTTTTGGATGGGGTGGGCAGGCCCTGTGTCTGCACAGGCAAAACGCTTTAATAATGTTTTAATAACACTTCTTTGCAATGCTAGCAAATACCACCCTCACGAAGGCAGCTCTGTGGAAAATGAAATTTCAAAACTCATTAAAATTAGTGGATTAAAGAGAGTCGCTTTCTAGGGTAAATCATTTGGATTGATGGGAGCCAAAGAGTAGAGATGAGTGAAACCTCTGGGCCCAGAGTATGGGTTTCGGCAAGTCGTGTGCTAGGCTCTTGTCTTAAGAGTTTCAGATGAATGACAATAATTGTATAGGCCAGGCACTCGAGAAATCCGGGAAGGGAGAAAAGAATGGATGTGTCTTTTCCCATATGAAAGTGTATAAAGGAGAGAGCAGCCTGGTCTGAAGTGCAGATATAATTGGTGCTCTGTGCTATAAAGCTCCTGATATTAAGCAGCCTTGAGTTGCCTAATCAAAGCAGAAATCTCTGTCTTGGCTAATGAAAGAGCTGAACAGAATGTTGTTTAAACTAACATTGTTCATCATGCGTGGGGTTGGAAGGCTCTCCCTTTGGGTTTAATTTTTCTAATGAATATCCTTTTGCTGACTCTGCTGAAAGCCTGTTTTTATTAAAGGAGCGTATTTTAATTGTACCCAGGACTTCCTTTGCAAAGGAGATGAATGTCATGGATTTGTCATTCCTTCCCTCGTTCATTCATGGCAGTGGTAGGAAAGAGGGCAGTTTTATTATTAGCAAGGTTTTGCTCTCAACTACGTTCAGACATGTTTTGCTGGACTCCTTTAATAAGTTCAATGTCTCTGAACTGATTGACCTGTTTTGCATTAGTGCCTGATTCTATTAACCATTTTGGAGCCTACCCAAAAGTTGTCTTCAGTTGCTACAAATCTAGAATTGGTAAAGTATCAGGATGCTAAATAGAAATTAAACATCCAGGGTAACCAAGGCTTAGAAAGTGTGTGTAGATTCCTTGGGGACTGAGAATAGACTAGGCAGCTGGTAATATTTCACTGATAATGTGTTGAGAGTGTCTGTCTGTCTAGGTAAGTAAAGGATTTTCAGTTTCTCTGTGTTCTTAGAGAACTAGCTGTGGATAGGGACTTAACCCTGGGACTCCTGAGTGGAATTTGTGCTGTTAGTTCAGTGCTGCTGTCCATGGTCTTGGTGTGTTATATTCCCTAAGGCTTTTCCGAGCTAAGTGATAAAACTGCAGCCTTCCTGGCCCCAGGCCAAGGGACTGTGGTGAAGAAGTATTATTTGGATTGTATAAGAAGCCTGAAACTTTCAGTTTCTGATCTGTAATGTGCTTAGTCATCTCTCTTCCAACTCAATTGTTGGAAAACAAAGTGCAGGAGGTGGGAGGAGCTCAGCATTAAAACAGGCCTGCGGGATCTTCAGTCCTGACACTGTATGAGCCCCTCCCCCCCCCCGGCTTGATAATGCAGCAGTTTCGTTCTAAAGGACACTGTCTGAAAGGGATGGATAAGATCCGTCTGGTGTAACTAGGGTCCTACCAAATGTACAGTCCATTTTGGTCCATTTCACAGTCATCTAGGATTTTTAAAATCATAAATTTAAAGATTTCAGCTATTTAAATCTGAAATGCCAGTGTTGTAATTGTAGGGGTCCTGACCCAAAAAGGAGTTGTGCAGGGGTCACAAGGTTATTGTAGGGTCATTTATGGTACTGCTACCCTTACTTCTGCACTGTTGCTGGTGGTGACGCTGCCTTCAGAGCGGGGCAGCTGGAGAGCAGCGAGCGCTGGCTGGGAGCCCAGCTCTGAAGGCAGAGCTGTCTACAGCAGCCGTGCAGAAGGATGGCATGGTATGGTATTGCCACTGTTACTTCTGTGCTGGTGCCTGCACAGCTGGGTCCTCAATCAGCAGCCGTCACTCTAGCCACCCAGCTCTGCATTTCTAAGCTTACTTCTGTGCTGCTGCTGACAGGGTGCTGCCTTCAGAGCTGCTGCTGTCTGGTAGCCCAGCTCTGTCCTGTCAAGATAATTATTGAACAATTTTGATTCTCATTTCAAAGTTGCTTTTTCAAACTTGCAATAAGATACACTTCTCATTTTTTTACCCAGTGGGTGGATTCTCAATCCTCACTGAAAATCACATACTTAAGAATAGTTATGGCACCTGGTTGGATCGTGTGTTGTTCTGCTTGCCACCTGCCATACTGCTAGCTGCAATTTCTCCTAGTCAGAAATGGAGATGTTGTAACCAAAGGGTACGGCTACACTGCAGTGAGGAGGTATGTAGGTTTACCCAAGTTAGCTTAGATCTAGCTAGATGAAGTTGCTGGGAGTTGCTCAAGTTGCTGTTAGATGTTCTTTGGACTGAGATTTTCCAGAACGGTGTTTTTCTTGGGGACCATGCTTCGAAAATTAAGAGCCAAGTTTGGATTTTTGAATATTTTTAAGCTTTTGATTGGTTCTGGTCTGTGATTTTTTTTTTTTTTGTTTTTGTTTTTTGCGGGGGTGAGAGGGAGGTTCAGGCAGATATTTAAGCATTTTCCCTTCCTACATTTTTGAATTCATCTGTGGCTGCAAGTGGTCCTGATTTTTACAGTGACTGCAGCAGAAATGAGCCCTGGCTGACTTGGATCCGTTGTTCTGCAAACTTATTCAGCAGCCATCTTATCTTTCCCCTGGCATCATCCACAGGCGTGCCTTATTAGAGACTTCAGACCCCGTTCCTGAGGGTCCCCCAGATACAATCAGATCATGTGTTGCCAGACAATGTGACTGAGCTCTAAGGCCTTCAAGTGGCTCTTCATCATTATGATTTACTGGTTAGGGGGTTGTTTTTCCTCCTCTCCTCTTCATCACGGCAGCTCAGCTTTAAATGAAACTTCAGTGTTGGTGAGGTGGACTCTAGATTGAATCCCCAGCTGCCTTCATCTTGCTCTTGCTGTTCAGGAGATCTCTGTCTGTTCCAGATGGATGGCTTTTTTTCATTATACCCCAGAGTCCTTCTCTGCCACTGTATTGACTTCACTCCGCCTTATCTGCCCTACTCGTTAGACCGAGCTCAGTTTGCATAGTTCATATGGCTGCATTGAACGAAGTATTTTCCCTTCAATCTGCCCATCGTAGACGGTTCAGAATTCATTTGTAGGGAGGGATTACCTGGGGGAAGGGTGGACCATTTGTTCCGAATAATCTCTGTCCTCAGTATTGCTTAACCCAGCAGCTCTGGGAGATTTGATTAGTCCTTTTCGCTAGGCACAAAGCCGTGTGGCACATATCAGCTATTCTTTCTCTTGAGAGGCTTGATGGCAGCACGAGGACTCTCCCCTCCACTGAGTTTGTGGGGTGAGGGGTCTTTCACAGCTAGCTCCCATAAGCTGACATGCAAGTTAACAGCCATATTTACATTTAAAAAAAGAGCTAGGTAAATTCATGGAGGTTAGGTCCATCAGTGGCTATTAGCCAGGATGGGTAGGAATAGTGTCCCTAGCCTCTGTCTGTCGGAAGCTGGGAATGAGTGACAGGGGAGGGATCACTTGATGATTCCCTGCTCTGTTCATTCCCTCTGGAGCATCTGGCATTGGCCCTGTTGGCAGACAGGACACTGGGCTAGATGGACCTTTAGTCTGACCCAGTCTGGCCGTTCTTGTGTATCTGAGCCACTTTTAAGGGTGGGTGGCCTCAGGGAGGGTAGTGGTACAGTACTCACCTGCAGAATTTCTCCCTGTGCTTTCTTTAGGCTTGCAGTTTGTGGCAGGTAGAAATCTGAGAACTTTACTGGACAGTGACCTGCCTGCAGTCCCAAATCTGGTGCATAGCCCCGTGCGTGATGGGGCTTTGTATGTTCTGCATCTCACAAACGCAGGTGCAGTCTTTGCCATTTGTGATTTGTCTATCAAAAAAAGTAACCCTTTAAAAAATAGCCCCTGTGCAAACGGTCCCTCTTCCTCCCCTCGAAAAATCAATCAGAAAATCATTGAGACTCTTACCTAGGGGACACAGAGCTGGATTTTGTTTAGTTCTGATCATGGTTGTTTCACTGACTCCATAAGCATCCCGGGGGCTCACTTTACCCGTCTGTGGAACTGTTGGCTGTAATTTATCTACTTATCATGTTCTTGGGAGTCTTAATGCCTGGAAAGTGCCTTTGAGGCTGCTGGCTGGAAGGAGCGGGAGAGGTGCATTGCTAGTGGCAGTCCAGGTGCCAAATTTCTTGCCTGTAATTTTCTACACTTATCCTATCATGCTCCCCTCTCATTTTAGGATACATTTGCCCAGGGGCTCTCAAACTCCATCGCACCGTGACTCCTCTCTGACCACAAAAAATACCACAGAACCACAGAGGGTTCAAGTCCAAGTAGCCCTGGAGAAAATGGTGTCAAGACTCATTTTTGGGTCATGCCCCACAATTTGAGAATGGCTGTGTTAGTCCCCAAAGCTTGGCTTCCCTTTAGCAGGGAGTAAGAGGACGGAAGTGACGGAGAGGACCAACCCTGGCAATCCTCCTCGGGGCTGACGGGTGACAGGAATGAGAGCTGATCTGTATTCCAGAGGACATCACAAAGCGTTATCGCACAGGCAGCCGGTGTCATTAGCACAAATGAACACTAATGGAGCATGAGGGCAAGGTGATGGCAAAGTGAAAATGGAATCAGATTTTTGTACTTAAAGCAGTTAGAGGTGTAAAACAACTCTTAATAGCTCAGTGATCCAGTTAAGACACAATGTGAAATTGCTAATCCAAATTGATTTTTTTTGTATTGTTGAAGCTGCGTTTGAACAGGCTCCGATATAATGGCCTTTGCTAATATGTGCACTTTATCAAACTTTAAAACCCTGTGAAGAATCCTACTGTGTTTGGGCCTCAAAGGGGAAAAAGTACTTGCCCCGTTTGAAACATCCGTGAATAATCGGAGACAACGTAATGGAGAGAATTGAGTTGTGTTCTATGGTGTGGGGTTTTTAATGGATATTTTATTTCATGGGACACTTTCGCACTCCTGTAGCTCCGTGTATTTCTAATTGATTAATAACTGTTTTTAAGTCTCAGGCTGTGTCTAGACTACGGGGATTTTCTGGGATACCGGAGGCATCTTGGAAAAACTCCGCCATGTCCAGGGAACGTGTCTGCTCTTCGGCTTTTTTTTGTGGAAGAGCAGACGCGCTCTTTCAAAAGCCCTGTCTTCCTCCTCCCACGAGGAAGAAGGGCTCTTCCAAAAGAGGAGGCTTTTCCAAAATTCAGCCCAGTGTAGACGGGCCAAATTTTGGAAAAGCTTCTTCAGAAAAAACTATCAGAGAAAGGTACGCAAATTGCGGAGCACAATTTGCGTACCTTTTTCCGATAGATCATTGAGCAGTTCTGTGGCACCTTAGAGACTAACAAATATAGTATGTCATGAGCTTTTGGGGTTAAAACCCACTTCTGTGGAAGAGTTGGAGTGGAGCTGGGTTTTTAAGTTGTGTTGTTCACAAAGGATTCCAAGGGAGAAACATGCTGAATGACTGAACAGCCTCTCTGGCGATGGGGGAGGGGCATGACTCACTGTCTCAGTGGATAATGGGCTGAATCCTGCCACTAGACAGAAGAGGCAGAGCCTCGTGGTTAAGGCGCTGGCCTGGGATGCAGAGGATCCTATCCTGAGCTCTTCAGTAAAATGGGGAAGGTATTTCCTGTTACATATTTTGTCTGGCCTGTTTAGATTCTAAGCCACCCCTGGGCAGGGAGGGACGGTCTCTCGTATCACGTGTTTGCACAGCACCTAGCGTTATGGGTCCGTGAACTCTGCTGGGACCTGTAGGCAGGCACTACTATCATACAGAATGCATCTCAGTGGCCTCCAGCCACAGACACGCTGAGGGTATGTCGACACTGGGAAGGTTTGGCGCTGAAAGTGCTGTCGACATGTAAAAGTCGCCAAAAGTGAAAACTGGTCAAACCTCTCTTTGTTGACATTTCATGGCCACATTGCTAGCTCCCCTGTCGACAGAGCGAAGCAATGTGGGCGAGCATTCCACAGTGCAGTGTAGTGGGAAGGCAGAGCTGGGCCCTTCTTGGAATTCCCTCGTAGCTCTGTGACCTGTCCGTGCTGAGGAATGTCAAAGCAGCACAGCAGTTTCTCCAGCCTTCCTCCTGCAGCAGCTGTTTGCCTGCCGCTGTGTTCCTAGCAGGGCAGAGCAGGAGCATGCCAATTATTTGTTCTTTGTTTGTTCCCCAAAGGGAGCAGCACACTCAGCTGTCAGATACTTCCCAGAACTTTGAAAGGGGAGGGGTGCATTCCTGTAGGGCAGCAGAGATCACAAAACACTGAGCACATTGATTGAGTCAGGAATTTTGGGATACTGGTGGAAGCCAGTTCTCTTGACAAAACAAACAGCAGAGTCCACACTGGCTCTTTGTTGACAATAAAGGGAGGGGGAAAGACAGAAGTCTCTCACAGGGCTGGAAGTTCTTTGTTGCCAAAACTGGGTGTTTTTCCCAACAAAAGTCACCTTGCAGTGAAAACGCTCTCACTCTTTTGCTGCCAAAAGGCAGTTTTGGGCATCAAAACATGCCAGTGTAGACAAGGCCTCACTCAGTTGCTGGTGCTCTGAGGATCACCCCAGTCTCAGTGATAAACATCTGTGCTGGGCCTCACTGCTTCCCTGCTCATGCATCAAAGGGAAAGTCTTGTGCCTGGTGGGCTGGTGCAGTGGGGCAGAGTGGAGAACTGCTGAAATGCACGTACTTGTTAGCCTGGATGCAGTATGTTTTGCCGCTCCTAAGTTTCCTCTGTGGGACCCTATTAAATTAAAGTGTGTGTGTGTAAGTACCGCTGCTCTATTAATTCACAGGTGAGCTCCTGCGTGAGGGGCTTCTGGATGGCATGGTGTTGTTTCTAGTGACCTTCTCAACAGCTGCATGTCCTCTCCCCTGCCCTGCATTACACAGTGCCCTGCCTCATTGCCATGGATGGGAAACCTCCCAGATGAGGGGGGCCTAGTGGATGCCAGTGCCTCTGGGAAAGCAAGCTCTGGGAGCTCTCATTGATGCATGTTTGTAGGAAGGTTAAACAGGGTGGGGGTGGGGGTTACAAGCCATTCGTGAGGCCAGTTGCAGCCCGGTGAACCCATCTTCCTGAGCCGAGTGGTACACGGTGAGACTGCATTCAGGTGAAAACCCACTTTGTGCTACAATGCGAGGGTTTGCGCGGTTTGGTTGTGGTTGCAGTTTCTTTCTCAACTCCCTTGGGTGTAATGATCTTGCTGCAGACCAGGGCACCTTAACGCCATTGTGTGGTTGTGTCTTGCAGGAGGCGGACACGGACGATAACCAGGGCACGCTGGGCTTCGACGAGTTCTGCGCCTTCTACAAGATGATGTCGACGCGGCGCGATCTGTATCTGCTCATGCTCACCTACAGCAACCACAAGGACTACCTGGATGCCGACGACCTGAAGCGCTTCCTTGAGATTGAGCAAAAGGTGGGCTGCGCAGATCTCTGGTTTCTCTCCCTTAGAAAAGCTACAATGTTCCAACCTTCCATTCGGAGGTGACCTTTTAATGTTTCCCTCATGGCTTCTTCCCAAGGTGGATTGAAAGCCTATCAAACCGTGACATTTTATGCAATAACAAGGTTACCTGCCAAGGTCTTGGAGCTTGTCCAAACCTGTGCACAGAAACTTAAAGCCTGTTGCCACTCAATATTATGTATCCTGCTGAGTTCTTGGTTTGGAGGTCTTAAAGTGGAAAGAGGACTCTGTTAAGCTAGTGCTGGCTCATTTTCTTTTTACGTACAGCACCCTTGAGAGGGGTGAATGATTGGCCTACTCATTTAGGGCACGCAGGAGAAATGAATACTCTCCATAAGTCAGGACAGCAAAGATGGGCTAACCATCTAATTTAGCATGGAAGATGGATTGTGTTTTATTCCTGCAGAGCTCACCAGGTAGGTTGATTTCTTAATGATCATAATTTGCACACCCCACCTAATCTCCAAATTGGATGTCATTGTACACAGCATATTCTGCATGCAGGGGACAGCTTGTGGGTTGAGCGCTAAGTGGTGCTTTCTCGTTTTTTAATTTAAATTCATTTTTAAAGCAATACTAATGGAGTGCTTCAGGTGCACGCAGCAGAGCGTTGGCATGACTCCTTGTGGCAGAGGGAATAATCCAAGCAAGATTTAATGCTTGCCCTGTGTTTGATTCAAGGCCTCTCCCTAATACTGTTTTATGTAAATATAGTGCTTGTAAAAGAGAAGGACTAATAGAACTGGCTGGAACTGGGCAGGTACTATAGAAACATGCCGTTCATATGTCTGACTATGTATCACAAGGTGTCCCCTTCTGATTAGGCCAAATTCCATACAGGCTAGAGAAATGCGTTGCTGTACACCTCAGACCACTGAATTCAGCTTTCCCATTTCCAGTGACTTTCGGAGGCTATGTCTGGACTGCAGAGCTTTTCCAGGATACTGGATTCCGAGAACAGTTTATGAAAAAGTGGACATGTTCTTTCGGCATCCCTGTATTCCTCTTGGTGAGAGGAACAAGGAATGTTCCGAAAGAGGAGGTTTTTTTCTGAAATTTGGTCCTGTGTAGACGGGCCAAATTTTGTAAAAGCCTCTTTCGGAAAAAAAGCAGAAAAAGCTATGTAAATTGCGGCTTTTCCCGGCAGTGTAGACACAGCCTAAATGAAGACTTAGTTTCGTGCTGATGACTGTAATAATATTGTGGAACGAGCAATAATTGTCACTGTAGGAGCATAGAATCATAGAATAGAATCCTAGGGCTGGAAGAGACCTTAGGAGGTCTTCGAGTCCAGCCTCCTGCCCAAAGCAGGACCAACCCCAACTCAATCATCCCAGCCGGGGCTTTGTCAAGACGGGACTTAAAAACCTCTAGGGGTGGAGATCCACCCTCTCCTGAAGGAACCCCTTCCAGTGCTTCCCCACCCTCCTCTGCAATATCACACCTACCAGTTGCTCTGGTGGGCACTGCCTCACAAGTGTGATTGACCATGGCTTTTACTCCACTAGATACTCATTACTGAAAAAATAAAGGGCTGGCTTTATAACTAAGCATTAGCGTTATGAAGGTTTCTGACCAGCCTCTGACTGCGCCGTGGGATGAATGTTTAGTTTGTTTCAAGTAGAGCATTTCTGAGACATGATTGGAAAGTTTAAGTAGCTGCCTACGTATGGCCACTCCAATCCAGGAGTAGGTGGGGCATTCAGGCAGTCGGATGTCCTGGACAAAAGTGATTGAATTTGCAACATGACCGCTGGTCCCTCTTCAACCCTGGTTTGACTGTTTCCTGAAAGCTTCTTTTTCCCTCCCTGTCTCCCTAATGCAGATTCTTCTGCGGTAGCTTCCTTCCTTCCCCATACTCGTTCCTTTAGAAAAATCCTGAGGCCATATGGCTCGATGGAGACATTTGACTCTTTCCAGTAGGAGGCACAAGGGAGCAGGGGAGAGGTTATATCTTTTATTGGGCCCGAGAGAGAGTTGGTGAGAGAGAAGCTTTCAAGATCCAGAGAGCTCTTCAGGATTGGGAAGGGTACTCCCAGGGTCACAGCTGAGTATCAGGTGGAACAAATTGTTTAGCATAAGTAGCTAATACATGTTTCAAGGGACCAGTCCAGGCGAAGCAGCCTGTTAACATCTCTCCAGTTAACACCTTCCCCTTCCCAGCATGAGGTTCCTGATCCAATGGTGCTGTCTTTTGTGCTCTCAGTGTTTTTGCTGCATGGCCTTGGGCAGGTCACTTAATTACTCCCAATTTGGGGGCAGGCCTGCTGCCCAGGGCTATCGAGAGGATTTGCTGCTGCGGTGGGGAGTGCTTTGAAGATGGAAAGGGTTAACTCTCTGGTCCTTCTCTTGCCACCATAATGCGTATTAGACGCTACATGCCGTGCTGTCCGGTCATCTGATCTGGAACAGTAGAAGAGTTCATGAGCCACTAGAACTAGAAGTGGTTCTCTTCTAATAGAATTTTATTCTTGGCCAGTACCGAATGCTGTCCCGACCTTTCATAGGTCTTCAGAAATGTTAACTCGGGGGCTTATAAGCTTTTTGAGTCAAGTATTGAATGTTGCCTAGATGCCCTCACCATAGTTATTTTATGGGCTGTCAGTTAAATGGCAGCCAACTCATCTCCATGCACTCAGTGGCAGTAGCTGGTACTTACAGTGGAATTAATGATTTGTTCCTTGGAGGCAAGGGCTCAGCAAGGAGGCTGGCATTCGTTATGCAAGGTAGTCACGTCTATCCATCAGCCACTGCTGTGGATTGAAGACGCTGGCTCCCTTTCCTGACAGCTCTGTATGGCTTTTGTGAGACGGACACAAATTGAGGTGTCGCGTGTTTTTTGTTTTCTCATGGCTCAAGCTAAGCAGTTTCCACACATCCGTACCGATGTGTACACAAGCACATTGATCGATGCCATCTTCTGCATCACAATTCAACTGTACTCACCTTGCTGGGAACACTCATCTGTCAGCTAAGTGATCGTCTTGGTTATGGGCAGCGTCAGTGGGTTGATCGTTTTAAAATAAGCCCTGAATGATGAAAAATATAAATGTTTTCTGAGGCCTTGTCTCTAGTAAATGGAAGATCGCCACTGTCGCAATCGATCTTCTGGAGTTTGATTTAGTGAGTCTAGTTAAGACTCACTAAATCGAACTCAGAGGGCACCTTTGCTGGCGTCCGATAGTCCTGCTTTTGTGAGGAGTAAAGGAAGCTGACTGGAGAGTTTGCTCCTATCGGCCTCCCGCTGTGGGGACACCATCAAGCTCACCTTAAGGTCAACTGACTCCAGTTATGTAGCTGGAGTTCCGTACGTTAAGCCAAGCTTCCAAGTCTAGTGTAGACCTTGCCTGAAAGGTAAAATCACCACTCCCTTGGCGGCCATAGGAGCTGGACAAAGGGAGCTGCACAATAGGGCATCTCTCCCTGAAAACACCGGTATGTGCCGATGACTGCCGCAAAGAGCTGGCATGCCCTGCCAGAGGTGCCAGTTACACAGACTTTGTGATCCACTCCTCTGTTGCTTAGTGTGTATGGGCCTTACTCATACCCAGACCTTGCTACTTCTTCTCTCACCAGGTTCTGAGTGGCTCCTAACGCGTAGCTGTCCGAACCCTTCGGCCTGCCAGGCTGTGGGCTGAGTCTGTTCTGGGAAAGTTCAAGCCCATTGCAGTGACGAGGCTGGTGATCCTTTCAAGTCGGCTGGCAAATGGAGAGAGATGTAGTTAGTGCCCCTAGCAGCGGGGGCAGGGGGACCAGCCCACAACAAGTGCGATGGAAGGAACAGGAAATGAACGCCCATTTTGCACTGCATCAGTGAAGGGGGAGCGGGAAGGCACCTGGCAGAAGCTGAAGGAAACATGCTCTTGGGTCAACAAGATCCCAGAAGCAGATGAGTTTGGTAGTGCTTAGGCAAAACCAATCCAAAGAGCCCGGAAATTTAGAACGTTTCCTTTTCTAAAGGAGAGAGGGATTCCCGTGGAATCATTTAAAGATTTCACTAAGGCTGAGAATTTGTCGTTGTTTGGTTTCTCTGTCTTCCCCAGGTCGACATCCTCTTTGGAAAGGGAGCATTTCAGCTGCCCCTTCGTCCCATCCCGACCCACCAGATATAACCCCCCAGATCTCTCCTGTCCGTCTGCCATAGAGGCTCCTCTGTTAGGACAAGGCTGGGACATTTCTGGTCATAGGTGGCACGGGGAGGCAGCAAACTGGTAACTTGTCCAGGGCTACTTTTTTCTCAGTGGAATTTGGGAAGTCAATGGGGTGGGGAAGGTGAGGTGATGGGCAGCAATGCTGAAGTCAGCATGAGAACGCCTAATCCGGGCTATCTCTGTCCAGGTGCCTCTGCTTTTTGTACTTGAATAGAGTCTCAAGAGTCCCTGGCAAAGAAAATAAATGAATACATCTCCCTCCCCTTTGTGCCTGTTGTCTCCCAAAACGACTTCTGCTGTTTCTGTTTCACTGGGCCTATTGATCCTCTTCATGCTGAGAGAGGAAAATTAACTCCAGCCGCAAGACTCGATCCACTCAGCCGATCACGGACGCCAAGAGCAAAAACCGCTTGGGCTCTCCTCTTGAATTCCACAGGGATAGAGCGAGCAGGTGTTGTGGACTTAGGTTTGAGCCTTGTCAAAACCACAACAAAAGCCTGCTGCAGCACTACTGAGCAGGGAAAGGCCTTGCTATGGTAGCAGGACTAGAAATTTCATGAAAACCAACAGGTAGAAAGAAAGTGAATAAGGAAAAAGTTATTTACATGTTCCCATAACATAAGAACTAGGGGTCACCAAATGAAATTAATAGGTAGCAGGTTTAAAACAAACAAAACAAAGTTTTTCTTCATGCAGTGCACAGTCAACCTGTGGAACTCCTTGCCAGAGGATGTTGTGAAGACCAGGATTTTAACAGGGTTCAAAAAAGAACTAGATAAATTCATGGAGGTTAGATCCATCAATACTTATTAGCCATGATGGGTAGGAATGGTGTCCCTAGCTTCTGTTTGTCAGAAGCTGGGAATGAATGACAAGAGAGGGTCACTTCATAATTCCCTGTTCTGTTCATTCCCTCTAGGGCACTTGGCATTGGCCACTGTCAGAAGACAGGACACTGGGCTAGATGGACCTTTGGTCTGACCCAGTCTGGCCGTTCTTATTTGCCTCTGTTCTTATCTTACCTTTGCTGGGCATGGCCAAAAATGTAAGTGCTGCTAGCACGGTTTTCTTGTGGGGAGACTTCTGGCCTGTTGTGTCTCAGCCCGGCTCCACTAGGACGGTCGGTGGAGGAACAATACTTTTTCCATCCTCCTTAAGCTGTTGTGCTTTGAACCTCCCCACAAGAAGGCTCTGGTCCAGGACCCAAAGTATTGAGTTCATGTTGCCCAAACTGCCAGCGCAATTAGCTCCTAGTCATCAGGCTCCACAGAGGGAGCGAGGACAGAAAGAGCCGATCCCTCTGAAGTCCCCTTGCCAGTGGTTTCTCCAGGTCAGGATTGCCATGGCTGTTTGTGCACTTCGAAAGATGCCTGCCCTGCCACTTCCAGGCAGCGGCTCTTCTTTGGCTAGATGAAGGACGTCCATCTCCAGGCATCTTTCATGAGACCTTAACTCAATGTCCCTGTCGTTCTAGGCTTTCCTTTGGTTTTACGGGTGTAGTTTTGAGAGTCCTGCTTGTCTTTTCCTCTGAACCGCTCCTTGGGGCAGGCTCCGTTTGGCTCTGTGTGTGCAGCCCCTCGCACAGTGACCCTGACTTGTAGCAATCCTGGTGACAGCAATAGTGAATCATTGGCCACCCAGCTCTATTTACAGAATGCAGGGCTCTATCATTCTTTTAATGTAAACAAAGCTAACCGAAAATGACCTAACTTTTAATTGCCAATGTCTCTGAACATGCAGAATTTGTTGTCCGCATACAACTTGAGGACCAGAATGGAATCCTACCTCTGACCAAAGTAATGGGTCACCAAGGAAGGCTTCTAATGATCTCCCGTCCTTCTGATATCTTGCCAAATATTATAATTCATTCGTCTCTCCACTGGAATTCTGTTTCATTGCATGCCTCTAAAGTGAAAACCTTTTGACAACACAAATTAATCCTGCAGTCAAAAGGCCCTATTGGGCCGTAGCAAAACATGTGCTGTTTGGGTGCCCTGTGGGCTTAAAAACACTAAACAAAAATTGACCTACAAAGCAGAAATCAGGCTCTGTGTGTTATTGTGAGTGATCAGGCAGTGGCCAATGGGACAATAACTTTTCACTGAGCAGCCTGATTCTGATCTGACCTGACACTGAGTGGCAGGAGTGGGAATTTTAGTGGGCAGCTGAAAAATCGTAGTGCTAGTGTGGAAAATACAGCCAGCTCTCCAACGCCGTGGAGAGAACAGAACGAGGGGAGCAGCGGACGGTTATTTCGCTAATGAGATGCTCTCTGCTTTCTTTTGTTCCCTTTCTAGATGACAAATGTGACCAAGGAGTACTGCCTGGAAATTATCAACCAGTTTGAACCGTGTCCAGAGAACAAGAAGCAGGGAGCACTGGGAATTGACGGTAGGTTGGCTCTTCCTGCTATTATGGAAAATGCCCAATGGCTGGTGTGAAGTTGAGCCATGTTTGAGTGCGGGACGATGTCACCTTGCATTGGGGAGATGCTGTATGTGCTTTGCTGTTACAGTTACTGACATGGCCTGGGATTTTCAAAGGCACCTAAGGGAGTTAGACACCCGGAGGAAGGAGGCACCTGTCATTGCAGTTCAATGGGTGTTGGGTGTCTGTTTGGGCCTTTGAAAGTCTCTCTGCAGGTCCTACAGGTTGGACCTCCCTGGTCTGGTACCCAGGACCTGGCCAGTCCTGGACAAGGGAGTTTGCTGGACCAGAGGAGGCCTGGGAGGGCCTGCTGGGCTCTCTCTCCAGCCACCTGGCACTGCTGTGCCCAACGCCCAGGCTGCGACAGCTCTGCACGCTTTGTGGTCCCGGGAGCTCCAGCACCCCGCAGGCTCCACTGCCCCACTGGCCCAGCCAGCTGGCTCCACTCACAGCCTCTGGCAACCTCTGCCGCTGGGGCTCTCCAGTCCAGCAACATTCATGGTCCTACCAGACCCCGGATGTTGCTGGACCAGAGAGTTCCGGACCACAGAGGTTCACCCCGCATTGAAATGCAGTGTGCTTTGGCACTTCACTCCTCTAGGCATCGGGGACAATCCCAGGCAAAGTGCTAATCTCTCCCCGCCCAGCAGCCCGGTGGTATGAGCACGTCGTGAAACGTTCAGTGGGGCTGATCGATAATGCCCCCAAGACCCGCGCTCTCAGCAGGCCTGGAGCTGAGGGGTGCTCACTGAGCCCCAGGTGCTGCACTGAAAAGACTTCCATGGGGACTGGGCGGTACATGGTGCTTTGAAGCCTGAGTCTGAATCCCTTACTCGATATAATGGCCCCTTCTCCACAGTGGTCCCATCAACGCCAAGAGTGTGGAAGAAGCCTAGTCAGGCCCTGGCAATGGTGGTTGGTTACACATTGTACGGGACAGGCTTGAGCTGCGTGGGTCTTTTTAATAAACGTGGCCTCCACTTATGTGGCTGTGCCGAATGGAAGCAGAATGGCCACGTATAAATTAGTACAGTCTGTTCTTCTACCTGACTAGACAAGGTAGTTTCCAATACCTGGAGTCCCCTCTTTGATGACAGATGGTCCCCGTATCTCCCCTGCTCTGGGGATTGACAGCTCTGTTTCCCTGTGCCTTGTGTTCTCTTCTACACTAGAGCAAAGGGAACACCACACTTGAAACATTCCATGTGGGGTGTACTGTGCTTTACACCCACTTCACCTGGGTGTGGGAACAGAGAATCTGGTCCATCAGGCTGGCTTCCTTGCGTTTAGACATTAGCCGGATCCTATCAGAGATCTTGAGATGTAGTGTGATTATCTATCTGCATAGCAGATTAATTCCTGCATTGAGCCCAGGTTGTCTGGATGAGGGAGAACATCTGACTTTATGTTTTAACTTCACTTCTCTTCCACATCGAACTCAAAGTGGCATGAGCAGGAACTCCCATGCAATCTGTCGCTGTGCTCCAAAAACAGATTGCACAGATATTAGCTCCATGGTATTGCATGTTCGGTTCTATAAGCATTGCGTACGGAGAAGTCAAGCCTATCAGCAACAGTACTTACATATAACAGGCAAAGCGTAGATTGCGGGGTGACCTTGACAAGAGGCACACAACTACATTACTCACGGCTGGTTGCGCTGCGGAGAGAAAATTTCGGAGCACAGTTGTTATTCTACCATGAAATTGAAGCCTAACACAGGACCCGGTAGGTTGGGCCTCGTTTGAGAAGTTATTGCAGAGGGGCTCGGTATGATTCCTGTGTCTGTCTTTTATAGAGATGCATTGTCTTAGGGGTGGAAAAGATCGATGCTCTTGTGCTCAGGGCACAAAACAGGGAGTCAGATTTAGGTTCTGCTCTGAGCCCCTATGAAACTAAGTCTCAGAGGGGTCCCTGTGTTAATCTGTATCTTCAAAAACAATGGGGAGTCCGGTAGCACCTTAGAGACTAACAAACCAGTTACCAAGGGAGACAGCTGAACTGGCGTCCTTTACAAATTCAACACAATCCACTTAGGGTTGAATAAGGATCTCAACTGGTTCACGCATTACAAAGGCAATTTCCTCTCTTTGGATATTCACATCTTCAGACCAAGTACCGTGAAAGATCCACTTCCACCCTGACTTGATTAGCTTCTTTCACACAAGCAACTTCTTCCTTATATAGATCCCTGCTTCTGTAACTTCCACTCCAATACCTCTGATGAAGTGGGGTTTACCCATGACACAAATCTACTAATGCACTAATAAATCTGTTATTCTCTAAGGCACCACAGGACTCCTTGTTGTCCTCTGGGACTGTGGGTTTAGATCAGTCTGCGACAGTTTGCCCACCTGCAAATGGGACTTTGACTCTTCCCAGGAGGCTGTAAAGCTTGGCTTTGCTACCCTCTTACAAAGCGCTGTGAGATCCTGGTACTGCAGAAACACACAGAGCATTGCCCTTGGCTGTTGTTGGGATCTGAAAATCAAGCACGAGTGCTTTGGGGAGCTGAAGGGTTTATAACAAAACATGCTGTCGTACCCCACCACTGCTTATTGATAGTTGGCTGCAGTTCTCAGATCCTCCTTGGTATTGACCAAGCATTTGGCCTGTCAGAAGCTGCTGAGAGAGTGAGTAAGTCTGGGAAATGTCTTGTCTGGGCTGTAGATCAAGGAAATACACCTGCCCCTGTCTTCAGATGTGCCAAAGATTGACAAGCCATGTGCATCCAGGCCTCTTGTGTGCATGGGGAACAGGTATTGCAATTGTTTTTGCTGGTCTACACATCTCATGTACCCATGTCTTATCCTCTGCCCTGATTTTGAGAGGCTGGGCGCACCTAATCAACTAGTTAATATATTTTGGGGCTGGGGAGGGGGTTGAGAACACACCTTACAAATTGCCCATTTTCAGCACAATCTAGCAATAGCCATGCCTGAGAGGAATGTGTGAACTCCAGGAGCTATTTTTCATTAGGCTGACAGAGGGATAGAAGAGACAAAGCCCCTCTCTACTGCTCAGACAGCATCTGAAGAGGGCCATGTAGCACTGGTTTTTCCCAAGTGTTCTCCCTCTTATTCACAGCCTCTTTTAAATTGGCATCTTCTTCAGGGAAAAGTTCATGTGTCCATGTCTAGCGAGCCCTGTGTCCTCCACATGGCTCCTCCCACAGAGACTTGTATAATCTTATAACCTCCTTAGACTGCAGAATGCTGCTGCAGGTTGAACGTCTCTAGTCCAGCAACATCTGTGGTCCAGCATGATTTCAGTTAGCCGGACATCCACTTATCATGGGTGTGGCCAAGTTTCCCGCGGTCCCATAAAGTTTGTTTACAGCCACCAGTCCTGGCTCTCAGTGTTCTGTACAGTTATTTAGCTCTAATTTACTCCTGAATGTCTTCTGAGCCCAGCAAGCAGTGGAAGGGTTGGTAGTGCTGCTACACAACACTGACCTCCTGCGGTCCGGCAAATTCTCTGGTTCAGCACCGGTCAGGTCCCGAGGGTGACAATCTAGAGAGGTTCAGCCTGTGCTTTGTAACGTGGTGGGGTGTGCTGTACATGCTTGTGGCCCTGAGCCCACTATGGTTTGGCATTCCCTGGTTGCTGTGTTGTGCTGTGGGTGACCCCTACTGGCCTGTGTATGTAAGCACTGCCCAGCGGGGGTCTCCCTGGGGACAAGCAGGAAAGCCATAGCTAGCAACTTCTCACCTGGCCAGGGGAAGGCATTTGAACAAAGGAAGGGGTGTGGCTGCTTGGGGGATGAGTGTTCTGTGGTTTGGAGAAGGGGCAGTCTGAGCGTGGGGAAGCATGGAGGAAGCAGACTAAAGCCAGTATAGGGGGTTCAGGGGCCTGTGAACCCCTTTCCCCCCAAGGGAACTAGGGCTGTCGGCCTATCCTATGCCTGTATCGAGCCTATGCTGTGCTGTATCTTGGAAAAGCAATAAACGCATTTTTACTCTTCTGGCTGGCGGAGAGTCACATCTGGTTGCAGACGGGGTGCAGGGTTGGGGGGGGCTCCCTGATGCACCATCACAACTTCATTTATATATTCTAGTGCAGAGTGGTTCTTATCATGGCTTTTTGTTACCTAGACATTAGCTTTCTCATGCCCACTATCAAGGCTAGCCAGAAGAGGGCTAAGCTAGAGAGGCTGAATTGTAACAGCACTGAAGACAGAAGACCGCTCTTTGCCCTCACAACCAACACAGCCACACACAATGCGGTGCAAGTTCCCTGCCACTGCCTTGGAGGGCCTGTTTGCTCCTGGGGTTCTCTGTTCCTATTCCCAAGTAAGGCCCTCGTTTGTGTCCTCCGTAGTGGTTGCTTCCTTTCACGTGGCACCTGACTGCTAGGAACTGGCCTGAGATGATCCTAATTTAAGAGGATCAGTGTTTGCTCTTGAGCAAAATAACCCCCCTTGTGTGGCAGGAGGCTTTCCTCTTGGGGGAACGGAGCCAAGGTCTCAGGGTCTTTGTTTCACACTGCCAACCACCCCCCGAGGCCGTCCTTTCTCTTCATGCCAGAGCCGACTGACACAGTTAGTGTTAGCTCATTATGGCAATTTCAGCACTAAACTTCAGCAAGTGTACGAAACAAGCAATGGGGCCAGTTCACAGGGTGCCCAATTAGCGAAACGCAGACCCGCTCCTTCGGCAGTCGCATCTATCTTCCAGAATGAGGGCATGATTAATTTGCTCTGAGCAGCTGGTACTTTTTTTGCTCGTCTGCAATGCATCCTATTGATTTTTCATCCTGGCTGATCTTGTCTGGGTAGCCGCCTGCTTTTACGCAAGCTATGGGAATGGGTTGCTGGAGGGAGTGTGCCAATCAGGGTTTATTTGGTTCTCCTACAAGCTGGCCTAACACTGCCGGGTGTTGGTGTTGGCTAGAGGAGTCGTGAGCCTGCCGATCTGAAAGTGACTCCCTACTAGACTGTGTCCCCCATAGGCTGCCAAATAGGGTGAATACGTGGGGGAAGTAGAGTGGCTAGAGCTATTACTGGGCCTGATTGCTTGTTTCCAGGTGAGACGTTTGATGGAAAGGGAAAATGCCACAGTGAGGACATAATGCTTAGTGGCAAACAAAGAGCGTAGCCACAGTCGGGTTTGAGGTGGGCCATGCCCCACCCACTTTCCACCCAGGTCCACCCCCTGCAGCCTGCCTGGGGAACCAAAGGGAAGGGGGCCGGGCCTTGCTCCCCTCTGCTCTGGCTGGGCAGCGGGGCTGGGGCTTATGTCCCTCACCCCTCCTGACTCACTTCCCCTGTCCCCCAGTTCTTGCCCACGCACCCAAATTGGGGCCCACTCAACTGGGCCCTTCTGGCTACGCCACGGATGCAAACCAAGAGCATAACAATTTCAACTAGGCCGGTTCCTGGCCAGCAGGGCATATCGACCTTTTTATCAATGAAAATCAGGAGTCAGTTTATCTGCACAGATCCACAACGGAGCAATTAAATCTAATCCTAATTAGTCACCAGTTGTTTCACTTTTGACATGGACTAACCCCAGTTACTCAGATGGAAATGTCCCTCTTGCATTTATAGGAATTAAACCACTTGGGCTCCTATAGAAATTCTTTAACATATAGCATGTTAATAGATCGCGAGAACCACTGGTCTAGTTGGTGGCTGGAAAGCCTATATAAAATGGTTACTCTTTTCCTTTACATCCTATAGAACTCTTCCCTCAGAGGAGGGTGATCTAGCTTAGGTTTTGAACCTTCATTGTACATCCTATAGAATTGTATGGAAAGGAAAGCCACACCTGAAAGCAACTAACAGTCTCTGTTAGGAATGTTGTTACATTTTTGCAGGTTTTCGTGGGAATTTGCCGACTTTGCTTTGAACATGACACTTTTGGTGTCTAAGAGGGCATACTGGGATTTCCCTTGCTGGCAAAACATAAAATCCCCACAGAGACATCTGAAAAATTGAGCTTTGCCCATTGTGGCAATTCAGTTTTTCCCATTTGTTACCGGCATTGTTCCCAGCAAGGAGGTGTTGGAGCTAGAGTTTGCAAGTTTGATTTTTTTTTTACACAAGTGTTTCATCCAGCCCACCACTTTTCTAGGCAGGCAGGATTGGATGGCTTTGCATGTGGCTATGTAACTCCCAATATGCCCTGTTAGGATTGAGGAGCAGTGTGGGAAGCCCTGATCCACACAGCATTTAGTGCATACTCATGGGATTAGTCACCTGCTTAAAATTAAGCCAGGGTTTACGAGCCATGCTTTGGTCCAGGGCCTACCCAAAGTTTTGAGGCTGTCTAGAGCTCTGTGTGGATTATTCAGCTCTTAATTACCAAAGTTCTGGTTGTAGCCTGTGTTTAGCAGCTCAGTTTAATACGCACACTTAATTAACGCTCAAAGTCAGAATCTGAATGTGGCGAGAACCATCATAATGGAGATGGTTTTGCAGCAGTTTATCCCCAAGTTAATTTTCCCTGCAGCTTGAAGGCCAGTTTTGGGAGGCTGATTCAGATGATTGCTTCTTTGTGTTTTCATTTCCTGGGCAGTCCTCTAGCTCTGTGACAGATTGATGTATTGTTTCACTAGAAACGAGTGTGTTAATGTATTCAGGAGGTGGCAGCATCTTTATGGAGTCACCACTTTGCTTATGGACTAATAAGAGAGATGTCAGGAGAATGATTCATGGCAAAGCTGAGATTTCAGGGAATTAAGGCATCAGCATGGTGGACGCAGTTGCAAATAAGGAAATTGCAGAGTTTCAGTGGAGGTGAGCAAAAGGGAGTTGTAGGGCACTTGGGATGGAAGTTGTGGTTTTTAATGATCTCCTGTCCTGTAAAGGCTCTGTGTGTGTGCGTGAATACAAGCACAAGCATTGGGGTGTGGGGCAACAGTTCGTCAATGCGGAGACAAACTCATCGTCCCAAAGCTGCTCCTCCCATCTCTTTCTCCCTCTGCTTTGCTCCAGTTCTCAAAAGGAACAGTCTAAAAATGGCTCGCTGGATCATGGTGCAGAGTCCTCCAATATGATCTTTGGGAAGCTAATTCCTCAGGTGGCATCTCTGTGCAGAGTCCAGCTCACGAGAGGCATGGGGCCAAATCCGCGGTCATGCAAGCTTGATAAAGATACAGACAATAATGCTCGACTCGTCTCTGTCAGCACGCACGTGTGGAAACGTGATGGCCTGTTAAAGCGGGGAATTAAAGTGTCTGCAGGAGCCAGGCAAGCGGCCCTGGCACTGAAGAGCAGACCGAGAACCAATGCCCAGCCATCCCAAGTGGGCTGGGCGGGGAGCTGAGGCTTTCTCAGGAAGACTCCCGTGGGAGTTGGAGGAAAAAGAAGAATCCTTTCACATTGTCTCTGGCTGTGGCCTGTCTGCGCGAATCACTGTCTCTCCGCCCACACCCCCTCTAACTGGATAATCAATTAAACATAATGTTCTGCCAGTTTCTGCGTAGGGCCCCAGAAATCCTAAGGATGGTCCTGCCAGCAGCCAATAAGAAAGAGGCCCTCAAATCCTGCCTCTTTGTGGCGTGAACCCACACTGCATTTGCTAAGTTAGCGGGGAGAGGTTTTGTCCAGACAGTCTCATGTAACACCTCCTCATGGCATGCAACACTCTCCCCCAGCATCTAACTCCTGACTGGGGGGCTTGTGACTGTGCCAAGTCATAGTGTGGCTTTGCCATGTCCCCCAGAGACAGGGACAAGACTCCTGTCCCATCTCACTAGTAAGCAAAGGTTTCCAGAGGCTTCCATCTGCTCCACCCTTGGCCAGCCTCTAAGGCCACGTCTCCACTTGCCATGCCAGAGATTGAGCTTCTGGCGTTCGATTTAGCGGGTCTAGTTGAGACCCGCTAAATCGAATGCTGAGGGCTGCTCTAGTTGGCGCCGGTACACCTCGCAGTTGCGAGAAGTTAAAGGGAGCATTTGCTCTTGTTGGCCTCCCACTGCGAAGATGGTGCCACGCTTGGCTTAAGGTAAACCGACTTCAGCTATATATTTTACCTAGCTGGAGTTACGTACCTTAACCCGACCTTCCGGGTCCAGTGTAGACCTGGCCTAATAAAATGACCCTGAATCATCAAATCTAGGCAGTAACCCTGTGCAGCAGAAGGCAGTGCAGGGGAGCATAGCAGACATCCAGGAGATATTCCAGACACCTTTTTCTTTAACGGGGCTTTCTCAAAACTCAGTATCAGACGCTAACGGAGTCACAGTTTTTTGAGTTCTGTCTTTGCTGGGGCCTAGGGTTGGTTTTAATGCAGACTTTCAAGGTGAATGTAAAGATGCATTTAAGGACTGGTTGCTGGGAAGATTACAGCAACAAAATAGATAAAGCTGTCACCGCCCAAGTACAGACACAAAGTCAAACAGCAGCACTGTTGGGAAAATTGGGATGTAGCTCGAGGAGGCAGCATCAGAGAGCTGAAAAGATACAAATGCCATCACTGAAAAGTAAGTAAAAGGAATATTAGGAGAGGCTGATGGAAGGTGTAAGTAGGGCCTGAGCCTGTATTTAAGAGCTGTGATTGTTAAGAGCCACTATTTGTAGTTTTATAGGGAGTTCACAAGAGAGAAAGCACCTGCTGCCCTGGATGGAACACTAACATTTCTGAGCGTGCCAAATAAGTTTCAGATTCTTAATACATTACTGTTCTTAGGGTTTCTGTAACTCTGACTTGTCTTGCCGCCTCTCACTGCCAAATGTGACATCTGGGTCAGCTTTTCCTGCCTAATTAACTCTCCGTAGAGCTGGCTTGGAGGCCATTAGTTCGTTGTGCCATATACCGTCCATAGAAGACATTAATTGTTGAAAGTCAGCCATAGGAGATAACTCGCTTGTTCGGTAGGGATTAGGATTAGCCTCACAAATGGAACCTGGACACATTCTGTCATGAATGATGAGCAGAATCTGTGAGCTAACACATACAAGCCTTAACGAACCTGCTCTGAAATAACACTATGGCATACGGCCAGACTGCTTTCACGTGGCCTCCGGTTCTGTTGCCCAGCTACCTGTGCCACACCGGCAGCCTGTCCCATCACTGCTGTTGTGATTTATTTCCTACATTTTTGTAGCATCAAGATGCTAGGTCCCTATGATGCTAGGTGCTGTGCAAACTAAGGATGTTAAAGACTAGTCGACTAGCTGATAAGCATTTGCTTATCGGATAGTCTTTTGACTAGTTGACTAGTCGATATCCCCCGGCTCTATGAGATAGAGGCAGCAAAGTGGGGGAGAGGGTACTTCAAAGTGTACCCCTTTGAAGTCACTTTGAGACCCCAAGGCGGCCGTTACACAGCTGATCCGCGGATCAGCTGTGCAGTGGGCTGCCCCTTTAAAACGCTGCTTCTGCGCAATTCAAAGGGGGCAGCTGTGGAGCCTGGGATCAGCTGGGAACTCCCCAGCTGAGCCCTGGCTCCCCGCGGCATTTCCGTGGAACCCAGGATCAGCTGGGGACTTCCTTTGTCTCATTGGGTTCACAGACCCATATGCCCAGTAATTCCCATCAGAGCGCTGTCACATTGCAAAGGCAAGTAAGGGTTTCACCAAGCCACCATGTAGGAAAAGAATCGGCGCATCTTGGTCTTGCTTCTGTAATTCCCATCAGCTCAGCTACTGACATCACAAGGAGTTCTCCTACACAGGGGTTGGTGTTCCCCGGACAGGGGACTGGAATGACTTGACCATTTAGGGGTTGTTGGCCTGGTGGATTTACACATGTGGATTTGCAGGGAGGCAAAACTGCGTGATGGGCTGCCAAAGTGGTCAGTGACTGAGGTTTAGAATGCGTATTTCTAAAGCACGTTTGCAGCTGCTCTCTGATTGCAGATTTAGAACCACGAGATGAGGGGTTCTTGGCTTCCAAGTTTCTTTGCTTGCTGTTTCTTGAATCTCGGTGAGCCTGCTAGGCATGGGAAAAGTCCAAAACTTCTGTCCTGCAAAAGCAGAACTCACCACTACCCTCTCGGGAGTTGGTGTACCGACTGTTCGGTAGCAGACGGGCTGCAGAGGTGTTCGTGCCAGACCGGTGTGCATTGGGAAAAGAAGGATGTACAGAAGGGGGAGTTTATGCAGAGTAATCCATGATTCACATTCTGTTAACATGTAGAAGAGACAACTCTGATTCTGGACTGTCTGTTTTTCCTACAGGCTTCACCAATTACACCCGGAGCCCATCGGGGGACATCTTCAACCCAGAACACTACCAGGTGAACCAGGACATGACCCAGCCTTTGAGTCACTACTTCATCACCTCGTCCCACAACACCTACCTCATGGGGGATCAGCTGATGTCTCAGTCCAGGGTGGACATGTATGCCTGGGTGCTGCAGGCGGGCTGCCGCTGTGTGGAAGGTAAAGACAGAAGGGAGTCACGGGGAGCTAACCAGGAGGCTCCGTAGCTGGCGTGTCCCGTCTTTGAGGGAAAGGATCACGATTTGTCTTCACAGGGCAAAGTCGAGGGAAGAGGGAGAAAGGTTGAGCACCAGGTGCATTTCCCAAATGAGCAAAGGCAAAACAGAGCTTCTCTGACCCAGTATTTGTGGCCTCCTCGATGACACATTTTCCATGGCACGGGAGTAAGGAAGAGACTTGAGGGCAGGGTTCTTGTTTATACTCATAAAAATTATGAATCCGTTGTTAAGGCAGAAGGCAGTTCCCCGTGGTGATAGTATGCTAGTTCTTCCTCAGCGGTGTAGGGCCCATGGCACATGGCTGGGCCATTCTGATTCCATCTGCTAAAGGGCATCAGTGAACTTATGCACTAGGCTGAGATCTGCAGCTGTTTTGCTGAGGGGGGAGGGAATCCCGGCTATGGAAAAGGGGGTCACACTATGAATACCTAGCCCCCCCCATGGGTCTGATATTTGTTGTTGGGAAGTCAATCGTGGAGTCTATTAGCTGAAAGAATCCTCCAGGGAGCAGTACCCGTGTTGTCCCTGTCCCCAAAGTCTTGCCCAGTATCATGGGAGGTGGGTGAAGGCAGGGCTGCGGGACGCAACTGCCCAGCCCTGCCCCCAGCTCCGCCCCTTCTGCCTAGACCACGCCCCCCACGGGAGCCAAGTCCTCTCCCAGTGCCATGGGGAGGACAGGCAGGTGGTGCGTGGTCCCAGCCTCCCTAGTCCCAGAGCATGGGGAGGGCGGGTGGCCCCAACCTTCCTGGCCCAGCATACGGAGGGCGGGTGCTCGGGGACAGCAACACTCCGCCCCCAGTTCGCCATAGTCATTCTGGGGGCGGAGTCTGGGTGGGGTCAGGCTGGCGGTTTGGGAAGGCGGTGCTTTCCCCCGCCTACTATACCCGCCACCCCTGCCCAGTGTAGAGGGTCACAGCCTCCGGACAGTGAATCTGGCAGAGGCCTGTGGGCATGATAACACCTTCTCAGGGGCTGTGGAAATACGCCTGGCGGGAGTGGAAGGCTAGGGAGAACCCACAGGAGGGACAGGCTGCTTAGATCTTGGCTTTGCTGCTCTCTTGAGGGGCTCTGCTGAGAATCTGCCCTCTGTTCTAATGCTGAACCCAGATGGGATTTTGGTGCTTTAATAGCTGTCCCCAGGAAGGTATTCCTCTGCGCTCACTGAAGAACATCTGTTCCACTTAGGGCTCTCTCAGCAGGAGGGCCCTAGGTCTTGGGTTCACAACAGAATCTCCTGGCAAACAAGGAAACCACTCAGTGACCTGTAGGGAGAGACACGGGCCGGGGGAGGCAAGTCTGTGCTGTTTTGAGACCGTGAGGGGGCTGGGTCAGTAAGGGGCATTGCAGATTCTCAGCACATCTTGCAGAGGCTTGGCCCTAAGTTACTCCTGGAAGGATGACGCTTCTGTAACGGGGAGTTAGGCTGTTTGGCAAGATGGGCCCGGTATCAGGAAAATCTCCTTTCAATGTGCGTGAGTCTGGCTGTGAATTCTCTGTTCTGACGGGGTGGCCAAACTTACTGACCTGCCAAGCCGCATACAGCAGCCTTCAGAATTTGGAGAGCAGGGTCACGCCTGCCAGGGTCAGGGTTCACCTCGCTCCTGTTGAAGCCCCAAGCCCTGGCAGGAGCGCCCCATGGGACGGAAGCCCTGGGAAGCCCCTGCCAGCTGGGCAGAAGCTCCTGCTCCACCCTGCTGCTGCGAGGCTGAGGTCCCAAGCTCCCGCCTTGTCTGTCTGGTTGGTGGAGAACAGAGAGGGCATGGGGGGGCTGGCAAGCAGCAATTCAACTGCAGAAGAGCTGCACAGAGCTTGCAAGACATGGTTTGGCCACCCCGGATTTTAGTCTATGATCCTTAAGTCTAAAGACCATAGACTCATAGAACACTAGAACTGGAAGGGACCTTGAGAGGTCATCAGGTCCAGTCCCCTGCCCTCACAGCAGGACCAAGCACCATCTACACCATCCCTGACAGGTGTCTGTCTAACCTGTTCTTAAATATCTCCAGTGATGGAGATTCCACAACCTCCCTCAGCAACTTATTCCAGTGCTTAACCACCCTGATAGGAAGTTTTTCCTAAATTCTATCCTAAGCCTCACTTGGTGCAATTCAAGCCCATTGCTTCTTGTCCTATCCTCAGAGGCCAAGGAGAACAATTTTTCTCCCTCCTCCTTGTAACACCCTTTTAGGTACTTGAAAACTGCTATCCTGTCCCCCCTCAGTCTTCTCTTTTCCAAACTAAACAAGCCCAATTCTTTCAGTCTTCCCTCCTAGCCCATGTTCTCTAGGCCTTTAATCATTTTTGATTAAATGATGAATGGAACCTTTGTTTCCCCTCTACAGTTGACTGCTGGGATGGGCCAGATGGCGAGCCCATTGTCCACCATGGATACACCCTCACCTCCAAGATCCTCTTCAAAGATGTGATTGAAACCATCAACAAATATGCCTTCATCAAGAACGAGTAGGTACCCGGCCGGCTGAGAGCTCCCTTGGGCTGCGTGGACCTCGGGAGAAAAACTGGACTCCCTGTTTAGACCGCCTGTGTGAAAGGCAGGGTCCAGTGCGGACTGGGTCCTGCACGAGCCAGACACGCCTGCATGCGCTTGATTCTTCCTGCAGTGAATAATTCATGCACGGGAGGAGTGATGAGGCAGAAACACCTGTTGGCCTGAGAAGTTGCCCTGCTCTGCTCATTCCTTCTAAAGCCCCTGACACTAGCTAGCAAGACAGCACACTGGGCTAAAGGAGCCTGGGGGGAGCAAAATTTAACTAGATCCTGTGGGGTTTGCCATTTTCTCAAAAAAGTTCTCTTGGCATTGTAAAAGGTTCAGAAAAGGGCAACAAAAATGTTTAGGGGTTTGGAACAGGTCCCATATGAAGAGAGATTAAAAAGACTGGGACTTTTCAGCTTAGAAAGGAGGAGACTAAGGGGGGATAGGATAGAGGTCTATAAAATCATGACTGGTGCGGAAAAAGTTAATAAGGAAAAGTTATTTACTTGATCCCACAATATAAGAACTAGGGGTCACCAAATGCAATTGATAGGCAACAGGTTTAAAACAAACAAAAGGAAGTTTTTCTTCAGTGCACAGTCAACCTGTGGAACTCCTTGCCAGAGGATGTGGTGAAGACCAGGACTTTAACAGGGTTCAAAAAAGAGTTAGATAGATTCATGGAGGTTAGGTCCGTCAATGGCTATTAGCAAGGATGGGTAGGAATGGTGTCCCTAGCCTCTGTTTGTCTGGAAATGGGTGACAGGGGAGCGATCATGTGAGGATTACCTGTTGTGTTCCCTCCCTCTGGGGCATCTGGCATTGGCCACTGTTGGCAGACAGGACACTGGGCTGGATGGAGCTTTGGTTTGACCCAGTCTGGCCATTCTTATGTTCTTATGGATTTAGTAGCCGGAGACTCTAACACGGTTTGACAGTGAGAGTACCCTGCTTGTTTATGTGCCAGTGGTACGAGCTCCACTGGCTGGCAGTTGGCTGCAGCCCAAAAGATGGGTAGGAAATTGGTCAGCAAAGGGCTAGACGAGGGGTGGGCTAAATACAGCCCACGGGCCAGATATGGGCTGGCTGACGTTTCTGTTCGGCCTGTGATGACTCCCAGCAGCTGTGATTCCAGAGCCGTGTGTGGCTCTTCGGCTGCCCCCCTACGATTGCCAGGATGCTCTACGTCCTGCAGCACAGCGGGGTGCTCAGGCAGTTTGCCCACCTGACGTGGCCCCACAGTGCTCCCACGAGCAGAAGGCTGCTGCTTGCATGTCTCTGTGTGGGAGGGGGAGCTGGGTCCATGCGTTTCCCCTGCTTCTAGCGCTGGCCTCCCATTGGCTGGAAATCAGACAATGGGAGCTGTGGGAGCGGTGCCAGTGGGCATGGCAGTGCACAGAGACCCACTTCCCCACCTCCCCGCCCAGGGGCATACAGAGACATGCCAGCAGCAGCTTTCCACTTCCAGGAGCAGCATGGGGACCCGGCACACAGGCAGCCTGCTTGAGCACTGCTGTGCCACCAGCCAGGAGCCGCCTGTGGTACTCCTCTCCCAGCCAGAGCCTGCATCTCACACCCAACACTGTGCCCCAGGTCAGAACCCTATCCTGCACCTCCCTCCCAGACCCTGCAGCGCCTCCTGCACCCCAGTCCTCTGTCCCAGCCCAGAGCTCCTCTGGCATCCTGCACCCAACTCCCTCTCAGACCCCCCGCCCCCATCATCACCTCCATTAATATAGTAGACATGTGCGAACTGTGACAACTTACCAAAATTCGTGGATTGACTCCACTGCAGAAATTATTGCCCACCCCGGGCTAGCCAGAGGCCGTCGCCCGAACCCGGGTCCATTCAACGGAATGGGGTCGGTCTGAGTCCCGTGTCTGGCAGGAGTCCAGAGAACCACCAGCTGACTTCACACACATGGACTTAAAGTGAGGCGTGGGGGTGCTCTGTATGGACGTGGAGACGAACGGGCAGAGCAGCCGGCCTCGCGTCCCCAGAAAGGGTGCTAGGAAAGGGGGGGTGATGCCTACGGGAGGGATCTGGGGTTTTTCTCTTACCTTGAATCTTTGTTGGACGGAACAGTGTGCCTGTTGAAGAGCGCTGGGATCAGGGTGCAGCGGCGGCTGCTTCTTCGAGCTGTGTTGCTCATGTCCATTCCGCGGCCGCGGGCACAGATTGTCGGAGAGTTTTCCCTCAGCGGTACCCCTCGGGGTGGCAGGGAGCCCCCTGGAGTGGCGCCTGCATATGCACGTGTATAATCCCTTGCCGGCCCGCCACCCCCTCAGCTCCCATTTACCATAAGCCCCCCACCCCAGTGGTTTATCTCCACAGCTGACAGGATGAAGGGTATGCCAGTGTTCGTGGAGATCAGCTTCTCGGCGGTGGATGTTCCCAGTCACGTCCCATGTTACCAACGACAAATCTTTGCCTTTCCCTGGAGGGCGTGGTGTACCTGGGTAGAGCGCTCACAGCGGAGGAGGTTCCTGCAGATACCAGCCCTTACGCAGCCCTTTTTTGGAATGGGCCGGAGGGTGCGGATTCCGTTTGGGAGGGTTCAGAACCTGTTTTCAGGCCGCACTGGCATGGCAGCCAGACCTTTCTAACATGCCTGCAAAATCAGAGTTGCGTCGTTGCTCACTCTGATCAAAACCCGTATGCGTTGATTCACAAAGGTGTGCTCTGCCACCTGACGGCTAGGCCTGAGATGTGGGACACCTGGTTTCAATCTTTGATCTGCCTGATTCAGAGCAAGGTTTTGGATCTCACATCTGTTGGATTCAGAGTAAGTAGGGAGTTGAACCAAGATCTCCAACTTCTCATGCCCAAACCCAGGCTAAAGTATGAGAGAGACTCTTTGGCTCTCTTCCCTCTCTCCCAAAAACCTACCTGTCAAAACAGACCACTCTCCAAAACATTTAGGGTTTGTCTAAATGAAGTTTTGTCAATCATGTGCTGCCCAGATGTGGCAGGGATTTTAAGGGTCTGATAATCTGATCCAGAGCTCACTGAAGTCAATTGGAAGTCTCCCATTGACTTCATCGAGCATTAATCCAAGTCCCTAATTGTGCCCCGAAGCCAGTCAACCATCCTTAATAGAGCTAAGCTGTTCCTGACATCTCAGCCAAAGCAATGTTAGTGTGTGAGCTGGTAACTTGAAAAATCCCAGCTGTTTGCACTGGGACTTTGGAACACAAAAGCACAGAAGGCAAGAAAGTTAGCTTCCAAAATGCCTTTAAAATGTGGGTAACTCCTAATGCCATCAAGGAAAGATGCCTTGTTTGGGGGTAACTGGGACCCGTTACCATTAATTATTAATTTTTTAATTTATTTCTTAGTAAGGCCCAACAGCTGGCTTACTAAAGAAAAACAAAGGTGTTGAGACTTGTGGGTCTCTTCCTCCCCAGTGCAAATCTCCCAGGATAGCACAGAGCAGTTCAAACTCAAATTAAGAAGTGAGCTTTTGGCAAAAGCTCTGAGATCAAATTAGCTACCAGAGTGGTGGGTTGTCCTGTGTGGGATTTTTGTCCAGGTTTAAATATAATTTTTCCTTCTAATGTAGGGCTTTCAAGGGCCAGGTGACCATCTGCATTACTTTCAGAAATCATGTTTTATTAAAAAAAATCTTTTTTGCATGGTTAGCTTCCACAGTTGTCCCAGAATTGTCACCTGTGAGCGAAACAGGAGTCTACCAAGCTTTGGTTTTATACATAGTGCTGATCCCCTTTGTTTCAAAATTCTCAGATTTGTGCTTGATCATTTCTAAGAAGTGCAAAGTGATTTCTGAGCCTCATCCAGAAGGACCCAAAAATAGATGCTGAAAATGAAAAGTAATGCAGGAAATGGATTGGCTGCCGAGGCGTGTCCATTATGCGATTCTGTCTAGGTTGTTAGACCTTGATAATTAACTTGTTTTGGCAACAGTCCCTTTTGTGTGCATCTGTCTGTTACGTGGTCTTTATTTAACAATAATCTAGAACTAAGCTTCAAACTGAGTGCTGTCCACCATGTGCCATCGTAGGTATTCCACATCGTTTTGGTGCTGTTCCCTTTTGGGTGCAGGGCTCCCTGTGGGAACAGTCTGGCCTTAATCTTTGTACATCCTAAACCTTCTGGCTTTCTTTTCCAATATGGAAAAAAATGGGCGAACTCTAGCGTGGTCCCAAGCCCATTGACATCATTAGAAACTGTCCGCTGATTGTGTTGAGCTTTGCATCCGTTTGTTAGCAGACGCATGCATCCCCAAGAGCATCCAAAGAAATGATGTCTTATAAATAGCTCCTGTCTGATGGCTCTGGTTTGCCCACTTTCCATTTATATAGTGAGGGGTCTGATTCTAAGTAAGACCTGTGGGTGTCTCTGCTTGGATAAATTGGGCGGTATGTCAGAGTGCTTTTATCTAGATGCCATCATTTTTATGAGACTGTCCAGCTCACTGTTTATCTCCTCCGAATGTCCTGTCTTCAGGAGAGTGGTCCATACCCATTTTTTAAAATGGCCCCGCAGCCCTGCCACAGAATCATAGCATCCTAGGGCTGGAAGAGAGCTCAGGAGTCATCAAGTCCAGCTCCCTGCCCAAGGCAGGACCAATCCCAACTAAATCATCCCAGCCAGGGCTTTGTCAGGCCGAGACTTAGAAACCTCTAGGGATGGAGACTCCACCCCCTCCCTAGGGAACCCATCCCAGTGTTTCCCTACCCTCCTAGGGAAATCGTTTTGCCTAATATCCAACCAGGACCTCCCTCACTGTAACTTTTGACCATGGCTCCTTGTTCTGCCATCCGTCACTACTGAGAACAGCCTCTCTCCATCCTCTTGGGAATCTCCCTTCAGGAAGTTGACTGTGAATAGAAAGAAGCGCTCTTAAGATTGGGTGTTTCTCAACAAGCTGCTTACAACTCCTGGAGCTACTGCACCACTGTTAGACAATAGAAGATGCTATGAGTGAGGGGAGGGGGGTTGTTAGAGCCCAGGTGCCTGGTAAGCATTTTAACAGAACAATCCTGCGGGGGTGGGAGTGAAAGGCTCTGGCTGCTTTGTGTAATACTGACTGAAAATCATGTTGTTTTTTTAAAGAAATGAAGCGAAATGTTTGGTACAAACCAAATAAACAAGTAAAACCAATTTTTCACCACAATATAAGATGACTAGCAGTGTGAGCAAGTGACGAGGGTGCTGGCCGGGCGCTCAGAAAAGCCTGGGTATGTCACTTCACCACTCCCTGCCTCAGTTTCCTAGTACCGGATAATAATGCTGACTTTGCTTTGTAAGTACGTCTGTAGATTGGTGGATGAAAATCTCAAGTGGAGGGACTGTTAAGTGTCTCTCTTTCTACAGTGTGTTTATTCTCTCAAGTCCAGGACCAGTCTCCACAGGGCCTCTCTGTGAGAAGCAAGTAGGCAAGCATCATGTCCAGACATGGAAACCAAGAGGTTGCAATTGCAATTTGCATCTGTAACAGGACACTCCCCTTTGCCCAGACTACCTGAGCCCATCCCAGGAGAGTGTCCACAACTGTCCCCGGTCAGAGTGAAGCGCCGAATTGGTTGGCTTCAAATGGTATTTTCTCAATTAGCTCTGTCAAAAGCTGGCTAGGCAGATGATCTTCTCTGGTTGTTTCTTTTCCAGGTATCCTGTTGTTCTGTCCATTGAGAACCACTGCAGTGTCCTCCAGCAGAAGAAGATGGCTCAGTATCTTACCGAAATCCTAGGGGACAAGCTGGACCTGTCTTCTGTGCACAATGAGGATCCCACCAAACTCCCTTCCCCCGAAAATCTTAAAGGAAAGATATTAGTAAAGGTAAAAGACCTGCTTGTGTTTTGCTCTCTAGCCCTCATCTTCTATGGCTTGGAGCTCTTTTGGGTTATAAACCCCTTGCACCTTCACTGAAATCAACTATTCTTAGGGTCTGCTCCGGTTCTCCATCAGAATGAGAAGAGTAAGGGGAGTTGATGGGGGAGGGTTTTTTTTTTTCTGTTGACCCAGCGTGGCGTGGTCCGCATGGTAAGTAGATCTAAGCTATGTAGATTTGAGTTAAGCTAGTAACGTAACTCCAGTTGCATAGGCTTAAATCAGCCTGTCCCCATAGTGTAGACCTTCCCCTAGAAACCAGATCACTTCTGTTTGTGGGAGATTTAAATATCAATGCAGCCACACAGTCTTCCCCACTCTACTCTGCCAGCCTTTCCCCACTCTCCAGTCTGGAATAATAAAGGGTTTTGAGCACCTCTTTTATCTTGGGAATCCAAATCACTTTATAACTGCTTGTTTGTGCCCTCTGCTACACCTGTGTTACCTGCCATATTCCTGAACTGGTTCTGTGGTTCAAAGACGGGTTTTTCTTTTTCTTTTAAGCCTGCCTGGGTCTGGGTTTCATTTGTGGCTCACAGGGCGCACACATCTCTGTCAGACACAGCAGATGAATCTCAAGGTACCAGCATCCATTAGATTCTTAGTACAAGTGCTTCAAACCTTGTCACTGGCTAGGCACTAGCTAACAAGAGATAACTTTCAGCTGCCTTTACTTAGTCAAGGCTAATCTATCAAAAGGTCATCATGTCAAGGATGTTTTCAGAGATGGACTTGAACCAGAATAAAATGGGGTGAACGGTATGTTACAGCAGCATTAGTGTAGACGCTTCCTACATCTCTGGAAGGGATGGCCTGCCTGTAGGAAAGGGTGCTAGGACAACGGAAGAATCCTTTCATCGACCTCACCCCGTCTACACAAGTGGTCATGTCAACCTAACTCCAGTGCTCGGGGTGTGACATTTTTCAGAGCCCTGAGTGACATAGACAGATCAGTCTAACTTTTAAAAGTAGATCAGGATTAATATAATACTGGATCAAAAGGAGAGACACACTGGTGTGTGCATTGTGGTCAGGGCCTTGGGTGTGGGATGAGCTGTGAGGTAGGCTCCAATCAGCTACTTTCTGAGTTCGGATGGCCACCTGGCTTACAGCAATTAAGAGACTGTTTGAAACTCGTGCTAGCCTTCAAGGGTTGAAAAAACCCTAGAATAAGTTACCCAGGGCTCTATTTCTTGATCCCCTGAATTCTTCACATCCTCCTCCATTCAGGTTTCATCCCAAAGTAGAACTGCCCAAAGACGCTTTCCTTGCGACATTTCTCACCCACCCCGTGACAGAAAGGGGTAAGGAATCTCAGGAGAACAATGGTTCTCGGCAGGGGATGGACTGCCATGGACTGGCACAATGGCCTCAAATCCTCACCTGCGCCAGAAATGAACACTGCTTGCCCAGCTCTGATTCAGCCAGGCTATAAATACCTGTCTTCGGGAATCATCACACTGCTACTGATGTTAGCTGTTTGCATAGCCACCATTTCAATATGAATTACTTTAGCCATGTTCTGGTGGCGTCAGAAATGCAGAGACGCTGGTTCGGGTGATGGGAATATTTGCTGCAAGGGCTGTACCGATGAAGTGGTTTCATTGCACCTGCTTGTGCTGGCAAATACCGGAACTGCCCTTTTGAGTGAAATGAAATCTCTTTCCTGTGTAGATGGAATGGACAGGACAGCTGGAGACTCGTCTGTTTAAATAACATCACCAGCTCCTATTCTTCCTTTTGCTACCGTTTCAGCTACTGCAAAGTGTCTGAGGTGATTTTAGCTCCCATTAAATCCGGCCTATCAGTAGCAGTGATGGCTCTTAGTCCAGGAAGCTCTGAAAGGTTCCATGACCCTACCCCTCCTTGAGAAAGCCCCAAGCCCAGGTCACCGCCTGACGTGCTCATTCCTCATTGCCACCCTTTGCTCTTTGAGTTGATGCACACATTGAAAGATACTATGACATTTAGAGTTCCTACTCTGTGAGGGCCAGTAGCCACTAGTGTTTGGTGGGTTTTGGAACAGATATCCTATGAAGAGAGATTAAAAAGACTGGGACTTTTCATCTTAAAAAAGAGGAGAATAAGGGAGATATGATAGAGGTCTATAAAATCATGACAGGTATGGAGAAAATGAATAAAGAAAAGTTATTTACTTGTTCCCATAACATAAGAACTAGGCGGTCACCAAATTAAATTAATAGGTAGCAGGTTTAAAACAAACAAAAGGAAGTTTTTCTTCATGCTGCGCACAGTCAACCTGTGGAACTCCTTGCCAGAGGATGTTGTGATGACCAGGACTTTAACAAGGTTCAGAAAAAGGTCCATCAATACTTATTAGCCAGGATGGGCAGGGATGGTGTCTTCAGCCTCTGATTGTCAGAGGCTGGAAATGGGCAATGGGAGAGGGATCACTCAATGATTATCTGTTCTGTTCACTCTCTCTGGGGCATCTGGCATTTCCCACTGTTAGTAGAGAGGACACTGAGCTAGATGGACCTTTGGTCTGATCCAGTCTGGCCATTCCTATGTTCTTATGAGGAAAGAGTGGGGAATGAGCAGCAGTGGGAAGGGAAGGTATCACTTTTGGGCGGGCACGATCGATGTGCCGTACCCTTTTCCTAGGTGGGGACAGAGTCTCTCTTTGAGTGGCCCTGGCTTGGAAAAGCCTAGCTTCTTTCTTCCATTACTATTCATTTATGTGCCATCCCCAGTTGAAGGTGGTGGGGTTACCAGCTTGCCTAGGCTCATCACCGGCCCTTTTTGGTCTGAGATTCCATGGCCAGCTGGTCAGAACTGCTCATCCCTCATGAGCTCCCGTTGAGAACGGCTGGCGTGGCTGGAACTGAACACGCCCCAAACATCCAGCCAAGTCATTTAGGGTGTGTCTAGACTACAGGGTTTTTTTTTTTTAAAAAAAATTGCCTTTTTTTGAAAAAAACTTCCTCTGAGTCTAGACTGCTGCCGCATTCTTTCAAAAGTAAATCGAAAGAATGCAGCAGTTTTTTCAACCACGGAAAACCTCATTTTACAAGGAAGAACGCCTTTTTTTGAAAGTGCTCTTTCGAAAAAAGGTGCTATGTAATGCAAACTGTGCTTTTTTGAAAGTACTGGTTGTAGTCTAGACGCTCTTTTTCGGAAGAGGCTTGCAGTCTAGACGTAGCCCCAGACACCAACTCTTCTAAAGATCTGGCTCTACCCAGCAGATCTCCTCCTAGCCGTTTCCTACATTTGTTTCTTGCATCAGTTCTGTCTGCCTTGGGATTAGCCAAGGCAAGAATTGCAGCCAAAGGACCGAGGAGGTGAAAAGCTTTCTTCTCTCCAATATGGACTAAAGGAGAATCCTTGCTTGTTCGTGAGCTGGGTCACTTAAGAAACTTAAGCTTAATTGAATCTATGATATATGGACTCTGCAGACCTCAACAAACCTGTCTGGACTCCCAGCCCATATCATGTCTGCAGTTACACACAATCACTTTCCTCGCATCCTACCAAGAGCGGCATGTTGAGCTGTCTGCTTAACCCTTTTGTTTTCCAGGGCAAGAAGCTTCCAGCCACCATTAGTGATGACGCAGAAGAAGGGGAAGTGTCCGATGAAGACAGCGCTGATGAAATTGACGACGACTGCAAGCTAATGAATGGAGATGTAAGTAAAATGGGTACAAATGTACATTGACCTGTTCCACTGAGGTGGGAGGAATGCCGAGTTCTTTGGCTTCTGGAACATGACAGTAGGTTCAGGCTCATCGGGTTCTCAGACTTTTCTTTAAGTGGGGGGAGGTGTGAAATTGAACTGGCCTAAGGCTGGTGAATCTGTTTCACAGCAACTTTCAAGGCTTCAGAGTTGGATGAATCTGCACTGGGATTTGGGGAGGAGGAAACGAAGCTTTCAGACATTTTTCACCAAAATGAAATGGTCTAAATGTCTATCTTGGAATCAAACCCTGAGGTTTCCAATTCAGGCAGAGGCATTTAGATGGGGGTGGTCTCATAGGGAGGACTCTGACCCGGCATGTGGGTGACCCCAGCTCACAACTCGGCTATGCCTGACTCAGAGCAGAGCTGTTCATCCCACATGACTGATTCAGGCAGAGCAGGGACGTGAACCTGGCTCACCCATGCTGCAGAGTTAAGAGAGTCTCACGTTTTGTCAAAAACATTAGGACACAGTCTGCGTCCACACCAATTGGTTTGGCTGTGACAGCACTGCACAGTCGAGTGACATTTTATTTGATCAAAATGGTTCTGACCAATTCTCGTAATAAATGTTCCAGAGAGACAGGGACTTCGTTTATTTTCCTTTCTTCTCTGCAGAGATGGTGAGCACTGACTGCTCCAGCCACCTGCATCTGGAACTGGAGATGCTCAGTTCTTCTGCAAGTCAGGCCCACGGGTGCAGGGTCTCTGGGGGCATGGCTACACCAGGAAATTATTTCAAAATAACTAAATTCGAAATAACTCCCAAAATAACAAAATTGAAATAGTGCTATTTCCTGAAGAAAGCAGGAGTACAGATTTAGAAATAACCAGCCCCTTATTTCGAAATAATGGGCTTAGTTGTGTGGACACTTTGCTTATTATTTTGCAATAAGGGGGGTTATTTCGAAATAACTCACTAGTGTAGACCAGGGCTGTGTGTGCATGGGAGAGTGAGAAAGACATACAGTGCGTGTTTATGATCAGATTTTCAGAAATGCTGCCAACTTAATCTCTCATTCAAGTCTTTTAAGAGCTGCAAGTCTGAGAACTTCTCAAAATCGATCCATGAATATACATCACACATGTTGGGGTGTATAAAATAAATGTAACAAAGATGCCCTGTGGAGGGGGGAGAGCTGTACCTATGTGTGTGTGTCTCTCTCTATATATACTTTCTTTGTAATTCTTAAACTTGACACTCAGAGAATAGATTGTAAAAAAAGAACTGCAGTTGCTTAATCGATGAGAAATGAGAGTGTGAAACAGAGTCCAATTGCTTTTTTCTAACTTTCCATTGTATGTGTTTAAGATAAAAATGTCATCTTGGTACCTTGGTGGGGTTCATAGTGGAGTATTCTTCCAAAAATATGAGCCCCTTTCAGTGCTTCCCATCCCATCTCAATCTGAGCCTTCTCTGGAGAATATTTTTCCCAGCTCTGTGGTCCTTTTATTGAGCACTTTTTGACATGCTGAATGCTGTGCTTAGTTGGCTTTAACTGTGTAAAAGAGGTGAAAGGAAAAGAAGTTATTCATTTCTGCTTACTTCAGCCTGAGAGCACCTTATTCATCCCTGTCCCTTTTTAGAAGCAAAATTCTTCTGACACTTAATCTTCTCGCATGCAGTGTGTATGGCATTGCAGCTTATGGAAACTTAATATAAAAGGGACAGCCGAAACCTTTAATAACATTAAACAAGATTGCTTTAGACGCGTGTCACATTTGCAGTCCTTTATTTTTGTCCTGTAGACTATTGCCTCCTCTCCTATTACGGGCGCAATTGTTTTTGTTTTCATTCTCTCCTTCGAGCTGTGCGAGCCTGAAAGGGGGAAAGAACCTGGAAATTCACTTTAAGGAGAAAAAATAATTTTGTTGGGTTCTGTTTCTACTGTAACACACTTCATTTCCTCCCCCTTAATTTTGAGATCTGCAATATTTTGACACTTTGCTCCTATGGTTTTTGTCTCTCTCTCTCTCTGCCTGGCATTACGTTCATTCCAAGTGGAAGGTACTGTGTACCCAGGGTAGTAGGAGAGGTTAGCCTGTCGGGCTTTACACTATGTGGGATCATTCCTGTTACCAAAGAATGAACATGTGGAGCAGGGAAGAAAAAAATTGCTTGAGGGTATTGAGGTGAAGGACAAACCAAATTGTACTACAAGTCCTATGTTCACAAGAACTACAATCTGGCCCCCCTGCCTTTATGGTTGTGTGTTCGGAGCAGCTCGAGACGGACAAATTGGATAAAAGAAGGAACAATGGAGCACTCCACATCTGCAAATTTCAGCACAAACAGAACTGAACCTTTCTACAGCCATAAGCCAGGTTCATGCAGCTTCTTGCTGTTCTCGCTCATGTTTTCCCACATGCCTTTATCTTCACTCCCAGACTCACCCAGGTAGTGCCACATATCGACAGGGGAGCCGTTTCCTCATCCCTGCTGGAACCGGGAAGTTTTTTCAAGAGTCAGTTCTTGCAGGATTTCTAGCCTCATTTATTAGGGAAATATGTTCCTGGATGCTTGGTCAAAAGCAAACTTCTGTGGCTCTCCCATTGATAGCTTCTCTCAAGCCCTCTTTGACGCAGCTCTCACATGAGCTTCTCTTTAAAAGGAAGATGACAAAATTAGTTTTCCTCCCTTAAACAAGCAGAGAGAGATGGAGGCTAGTAACAGAGTCATCCTTCCTTATAAAGCAAGCCTGTTTTCCTTGCTACATCTCATAGCTGGGCACATTACTTTTCATAAAAGCCCTGTAGGCGCTGCCTTGCTTACATCTTTGTCTTCATTAACTAACAATTTGTTTTAGTCTGACTTGTACCGACATCTGGGATTCCAGATTTGCTAGACCTGGCTTGCTTTAGAGGGAGGCTTTGGAAAGCACGGGAAATGACAGCTTGTTTCCTGATGGAATTAATCAGGACATTCTAAGGCCCGTTAAGCAAACACAATCTGTGCGGGGGTTTTTTTAAACCTTCCAAAGATCTGAAGTTGTGAATCGCTCCATGTAAACAGCGTAGCTAGCAAAGAGAGCTGTATTTCCATCTCTTTCCCCTCACACCCCTCTTCACCCCAGTCATTTAATAGCCTGCATGGAAGAAGGGATCGGGAACATGCAATAAATGCTACCTTTTCACTGTGGAAGTCCTCATTCTCCAGCTGCTCCCATTCCAATTGAATCCTGCTGCCACAAGCTCTTACCTAGCAAACAGCTGATGGTTTTGAGCTCTTTAAATTCCCTCAGACTCAATGTGCAATAAATACCGTGTTCTATTCAGCCGCTTGGGGTGCACAAAACTTGAACCGCCTCGAGAATGGCGAAGTGCAGTCACTATCGTGAAACAGACCAGACTGTTTTGTGAACACACTGCAAAATAGAGCCAGCACCGAATCACCTCAATACCAGCTGTTTCCAGGTCGCACATCAAGGGTTTGGTAGCAGCTTTGTTGACAAGCGGGTCTGGTTTCCATTCAACCAGAAGTTGTTCTCTTTTTATTTATGTGTTCATTTATTTCTTTTGCAAAATGTTTGACTTCCATTGCATTGTGGCTTCAGGATTTTTATTTATACGTTGTCACTAAATTTCCAGTTGAGGGCTTCACATGCCTACATATCTGCTGTGAAGCACACACTGGGCACTCTTATTGTTGTGGATAACTCACAATGGTACTGTATTTCAGTGTACAAACTAAAAGGTGGCTGGCTGGGCTATTAGCATGTGGAGTGGTAGTTAACAGTCGTCTGTTAGAGCGAAGCCTCTGTCCATTTCTTTTGCCTCATCTTATTTTGCCCCCCCCCCCTTGTAGTTTGTGTCCTCTCCCATTGGCGTAATGAAGATTTCACACCACTGTGCCCTCTTTGAATGACTGTCTTTCATTGATAGGCTTCCACCAATCGGAAGCGAGTAGAGAATATCGCAAAGAAGAAACTTGACTCGCTGATAAAGGAATCCAAAATCCGTGACTGTGAAGATCCAAACAATTTTACAGTTGCCACTCTGCCGCCATCTGGGAAACTTGGCCAAAAGTCAGACGTCAAGAAGGTGAAAATCTTTTTGTTTTGCTCCACCCAGAACAGAGTCGACGTTTCATTTTTATCTCTCGTCCCTTGTTGTACATTAAAAATGTTCAGAACAATAAAGATCTATATTTCCAGAGCTAGGAAGGCTCCTAAACACACATTTAGACTCCCGCATAAGAACGGCCATACTGGGTCAGACCAAAGGTCCATCCAGCCCAATGTCTTGTCTGCCAACAGTGGCCAGTACCCGATGTCCCAGAGGGAGGGATCATAACAAGTAATCCTCACATGATCCCTCCCCTGTCACCCACTTTCAGACAAACAGAGGCTAGGGACACCATTCCTACCCATCCTGGTTAATAGCCATTGATGGACCTAACCTCCATGAATCTATCTAGCTCTTTTTTGAACCCTGTTAAAGTCCTGGTCTTCACCACATCCTCTGGCAAGGAGTTCCACAGCTTGACTGTGCACTGAGTGAAGAAAAACTTCCTTTTGTTTGTTTTAAAACAAACATAAGGAAGTGAGTAGGTAGAAGGGTGGGAAAATCTATCTTCAACTGCATCCCGTTGCAAGGCAGACAGGTCAGGCCTAAGACTTTTGGATTACTGAGGTGCTGAGCAGGTATTGGAGCATACATAACCCCTTTATTAAATCAGGTCTCTTCTATTTAGGAGCTGGCTAGTAGATTTAGACGCCTAACTTTAGGCCCTCAGCTTTAAAAAATTCAGCCCTAAACTTCAAAGGCCACTGAATCACAAAGTGATCATTTACCGTACCCCTAATGTGGTCTATAAGAAAGAGGAGGGGATTGAGGGGCGGGGGACAAAAAGCTGATGCTTCTGATTGTTATTTATTTATGCTTAACTGTGCCCATTTTCCCTTTTTTGGCTTATTCTGCATCTCTTGCTTTTTCCTTTGGAAAACCAATTGTCTCTGAGCAAGGTGTGTTACTAGAATAACCAGTAAGACTTTTGACTTGGATCCATTCCAGAGTGCGTTGATCTCTTCCCTTATAAATCATGTTTAAAGTATAGAAGACGGCGATTGATATTTTTGTTTGTTAAAAGTCCTGGCTGCGTGGGAGGCCCGACTGCCCATTTGAATCTTCATTTGGCAGAATTCGTGTTCTGTGGCGCTTTCTGCAGCAGACAAGACTGCGGAAAGGCTGATAATATACCAGCTGTTGACTCCAAGTCCCACTGAAATCCCCTGTTTCCTCTCTGAGTGGCTCTTGCAGTGGCTGCCGTGTGCATGGGAGACGTCCTAGCCGGCGATGTAACAAATGTGTGCCTTGTGTGGAGTACGCTGTGTTGAACCTCACCATATGCAATCGCTAAATATAGGCTGGAGTCACTCTGTGTGCACACAAAGACATTGCATCATGGGAATTTGAAGCCCCAGCAGCCGAAGCTTGCTCTCATTTGGAATCGACGACAAAACTCCAGTCCATGTTTGATTTCAGTGAGGGGGAATAATGAACCATATTAATTCACAAGGGTTGAACCCCCTCTGCCCCTAAAACTGTAAATTGCAAATAAGGCCAAACCTCCCCCTTTTAAAAAAAAAATCAGCCGAAGCTCTTTGGATCAGAAATTGGAAAGAAACCATATTGGTGCCTCAAGCATTCAAAAACCAGGTGTTGCTCTGCCCCCTGACCCCAAGTTAAGAATTATTAAAATATATTTGAAGGATTTTCTTATTTGCCTTCAGATTTTGAGCCTTCTATCATTCACATTGTCCAGCTTCTCTCTGCAATCATGAGATCTAAAATCTTACCTTTCGTTACTGAAGGGAGAGAGTCTCGTCTAATCACGTGACTCCAGGAGCGGAACCTTTACAGGCAGACTTGAAATAACATCTCAGGCATTGGCAACACCTAGGAGTGCTAGAGAGTCCTCTTTCTTGGGACAGTTCTGTTAATGTTTGTTCTGGTGGCCTTAGTCATGCAAGTAAGTTGCATGGAAATCACTGCAATTGACTCCTCTGATTGACCCTCACCTGATTAACCATAAGGGTCCTAGGGAAACGGGGAGAAGTAAAAACTTCAGTGAATCTCTTTTTTCTGATTAGTGCCAATTAATACCATGGAAGTAGCCAGGCAAGTAGAAGTGAATCATCAGGCTAGGCCTGGAATATTTGCATCCTGCATGTCCTGGAGGACCTATCAGCAGCAGGTTGAGAAATTGTTGTAATTGGCAGATATTCCCCAAACAGCCTGTCTCTCCTTCTCTTTCTACCCCACCAACCTTTGGCCTCTTGCTTGTAAGTCTAGAGCAGCCTCGACACGGTGTATAGAAACCAACAGGAAGCTGAGGAGGTGATTGAGAAGTGAGTAGGTAGAAGGGTGGGAAAATACAGGCTTGGGGAATTGTGGGATGGCATTGGAGGTCTGTCAAAACTGAAGCTCTGCTGAAGCTCTGTTGCCAGGTAGACAGGTCTCAGCCTGCCCTACCCAGGCCCTAAGTTATACCCCCAGCTGAGCGCGTACGCTCAGCTAAGCCTGGCTCTGGGGGTCTTGTGTGTGGACAGTAGGGGTGTGTCTAGACTACACCTCTCTGTCGACAGAGAGATGTAGATTAGGCACATCGAAATTGCTAATGAAGCAGGGATTTAAATATCCCGCACCTCATTAGCATAAACATGGCCACCGCTTTTTTTTCGAAACGGAGTTTTTTTGAAAAAAAATGGCAGATGCAGATCTGTCGAAAATAAAGCCTTTTTTGACAGATCCTGTAAACCTCATTTTTTGAGGAATACAGGCTCTTTCAAAAAAGGGTTTATTTTTGACAGATCTGCATCTAGACTGCCGTTTTTTTCGAAAAAACTCCATTTGAAAAAAAAGCAGTGGCCATGTTTATGCTAATGAGGCACAGGATATTTAAATCCCTGCTTCATTAACAATTTCGATGTGCTTGATTTGCATCCCTCTGTCGACAGAGGGATGCAGTCTAGATGTAGCTTAGGAGGATTGGGCTAAAACTGATGTGAGAGGTCAGTGGTTGAGCAGCCAAATGCAGGGCAAGTGGAGGTGGCTGGTGTCACTAGTGTGAGTTGTGTTACTGTGGAACTGTGCTGAGATGCCCTGGGCGGCAGTTTGAGGGTCACAGCACACTTTTATTTGTGAACCGGGACCCCTGCCTTGTTTGAGAACTGGGACCCTAGTCTTACAGAGCAGCTGAAGCTGCCCAGAGAACTCTGAAAACCCTCCTCTTTAAGGCAGCTCAGTGCTCGGGTCACGCACTCTCTGGCATTTCAGTGGGAGACATTCGGTTGCAGAGAGCTCCTGTTGCTCTTTAGCAGGCTCTGTGTGTGGCCCACGATAATGGCAAAACTGCCTTCACTGGGGCTTTGCATCCGTAGATCTCAAAGACCCTTTGCAGCCGTTCACAGATCTTCACAGCCCACGTGCGATGCTGGGAAATCCCAGCTCCAGTTTGCTGATGGGGAAGGGAGGCACAAGGCTGCCTTGTTCACAGGAAAGCCTGGGCAGAGTCTGAAGCACAAAACCAGACCTCCCGGCTCCTTAGCCCTGTCTTTCAGCCCTTGGCAGAGAAGGTGGTTTCGCATGTGGCTGCCCTGGTGGCTGATGTGGAGAAGGCTGTAGTTCCAAACAGAAGAACTGAGAACCTTTTGGGGCAACAGAGAGCTGGGGGACATGGGAATCCTAGGCAGTCAGGGCCCTGTTTCCATGCCGGTGTCATCAGGAATAAAAATGGAGGGATGCTAACAGGGTGATACTTTGATCCCGCTTTCCTGCTATGGCAACAGGGGCTCTGTTTCTTGAAGACTTCATCGAGCCAGCTGCTGGGGAGTTCAGTCCAAATCTGGACACGGACAACCCCTCCCCCCCCGGGGCAAGCTGGAAGCTCGGTTCCACATCGGCACCTGCAGCTGAGTCGGTCCTTCGTAGGGATGTGAATGTCTAACTGGTTAGGGTTAACCAGTGGGGGCAGTTCCCCCTATCCCCCACAGATAGGGGCTGCTCTGGCCGGGCTGCCCCCTCTTAATTGGTTACCCAGTTAATCATTTAAATGGGATTTTACATCCCTAGTCCCTGTCATTCCGTGGCAGCACAGTTGGCCTCTGAGGCAATGACTAGGGATGTTAAATTTAGATTAATTAACTAATCGAATAGTCGATGGGATTTCCATCGACTATTCAATCAGTCTACAAGGGCACCTCTGCCTTTGAACTGTAGCAAGAGCCCTTCAGGGAGTGTGGGACCAGTGGGGGACCCCTCTGGCCCTGCGCTCCCTGCGGCGCCTCAGCCTTTGAAGTGTACAAGAGCCCTGCAGGGAAAGGAAGGCCTGCAGGGAGCATGGAGCCAGGTCTCAGAATCGCAGCAGAACTGGCACAAGTGGAGACTGCTTCAGTCCCTGCTCGCACCATTTCCGCTGTGCCTCTACCTCCTCTGCCCCCTGCGGAGACGGTGCTGGGGGGAAACCGGCTTTTAAGCCAGCTCCCCCCAGCACCGGCTCCTGCTCCCTCCCTTGCTGCCTCTCTCTGATAGAGGCAGCAAGGTGGGGGGGGGGAGTGACTACTCACATCACGAGCCGACTATTCGATAAGCTTCTGCTTATCGGATAGTCGACTAGTCTCTTACCTCCCTAGCAATGACTGCAACGAAAGTGTCCATACGTCCCAAATGGAAGAATCTTTAGCCTCGTCCTAGTTCATGCCTGCGCCCCACCCCAGAACTGCAGTAGAGTGGGCGGTCCCTGTTTGAGGCTAAAACAGCAGGGATCTGGTTGCTCCCAATCATTGGGGCAGGAAGTGCCACACACTGGTGGCACCGGAGCACGGCACTGGGAAAGCTGAGGGAAAGTGGGGCGAGGGGGGGTCCTAGAAGCTGGGTAGGAGAAGCATGCACAGTGCCTGTCCCTTCTGCACCCCGTGCCATCCATCCATAGCTCCCTTTCCATGCTATCTGGCGACTGGCAGTCTCGTCTTCCGAATCCCACCGCTGCCTGAAAGCCGGTTTTGTTTCATGTAGCACACTCTCACCTGAGTTCTTACGAGGCCCTCCCACGAAATAATTGTGTCACTGGGCAGAGGGGGGCTCTCTGGTTTTTGAAGGGGCCTGAGCTACATTTCAGCAGACACAACACTCGTCGAGGGAGAGAGCGTTTGTACGTCCGTGTTTTGTCATTGGGGAGGCTTCGTACGATGGTAGAGTCAGGCGCGTAATCACGGTTAATCCTGAATGATGGTGGGGAATCGGGTTGGCTGCGTGGCGCTAATTTAGCTTGGAGCGTTAATGGCACTATTTATCTTTCTCCTTCATCACAATCGATATTTTTCGGTCCACATCCACCATCACTGTTTAGCATGCACCATCCGATGCTCAGGGCTCAGTGAGGCAACAAAGCCTTTCATTTTCCTGTAATAAACCATTAATATCACTTTTCGGCTCGCTCTCCTGGGGACGCCGCCCTTGCTACAGCACCGGGTAGGATGCAGGGAATATGTTTCCCTCTGGGCAGAGGCGGGAAGGAGAGAGTGAGGGCAAGAGAGCTATGTAGTTAATTTCATTCAAAAACCCCATTGCTATTGGGAACTTGCGTTCAGGGCTAAAAGGTAGGAAACTGCCCACAGCTATTTCTGGGCAGGAATGGGAGAAAGAGGCAGGCTGGGATGAGTTTTGTCAAAGGGCTGGTATCTGGAAATAGCAATGCGCATGGCAAGGCCAATCCAGCTTTATAAAAAGGATATAAATAAAATGGTGCCAGGTTGTCTCATTAAAGAAGAAAAATGGGGAGAAAACGGTGGGTGTGAGCAACAGCCTGGCCCAGAACCGGCAAGTAATGGAGAAAAATGATTTGCATCGATAAATGCCATGTGCGACTCAGACTTTGGTTTATGGGAAAGGGGGGGTGTTGCTGTGTGTGCACACGCTTAGAAGCTGTGCCTAGCATTTTTATGGATGAGGCCGTTGCGAGCAATCTCTGCTGCTTTGTTGGACGGCTGGAGGTTTGCTTGTAAAAGGAGGAGGGAGAAGAATGGTCTCCCGTTTTGTGTGCAGGTCAGAGGTGGGTTTGTGATGCTAATGCAGGGGCGAGATGCAATGCTTCTAATGTAGCAGTTTTCAACTTTTTTTTCCAGATATGGGTGTGGCCCCTTTTAGAAACCTTATATATACTCTGTGCCCCCTCCCCAGGTTGGAAATAATTGTTCTAATGGGATGGAATTGAGCTGTCCAGATTAGAAAAAAACCTAAAAGGCCAGATCTACACTATAGAAGAAAGTCAACCTAAGGCACGCGTCTCCAGCTACAAGAATAGTTGATGTATCTTAGATCAAATTTCTGCAATGCCCCCACTGCGGGTGGGGGTGGGGTGGTAGAGGGGGGGTTGATGGGAGAAACTCTCCCATTGGCTTCCCTTACTTCTCGCAACCGGGTAGAGTACCAGGATCATGGGGGAGCACCATCATCATTTGATTTAGCAGATCCTTACTAGACCTGCTAAATGAAGCCCCAGGAGATTGATCTCCAGAATGTCGATCTCCCTAAGTGAAGACAAGCCTTTAGTCTTAGCCCTTTGCCTTGCTGGGAGGAAGGACGGTGTTGCGGTTAAGGTACGAGAATGGGACTCAGCAGATCTGGTTCAGTTCCCATCACTTCTACAGACTCCCTAAGTGACCTGTAGCAAAGTCACTCAGACTTTGGATGTCCAGCTCCTTAGAAAATCCCAGTCTTGAAATAAAAAAAAAACCCTGCCTCAGTTTCCCGATCTGTGGAATAAAGATGGGAACAATTCCTTTCTCCCACCTTTTGTCTTATCTATTGAGATTGCAAGCTGCTTGAAGCAGAGACTCTCTGGCCATGTGTTTGGACAATTCCTACACAATGTGGTCCTCATCTTGACTGGGACCTGCAGGTGGTATTGTAATGGAAACAATAGCAAATATACCTTCTTTCTTCATTCCCACCCCTGCCAACATCACAGTGCATCTCCTGGCTCTCTCTAAATGGGGCTTTGGGGTGAGGATGGAGTCAGTCGTTTGCATAAGGTGCCTCTCCCCCATCCACCTTCAAACAAGTCAGCATCGTTTGATGCTGCATCCCATAACTGTTGCTGCCCCAATTGATACACAGCAGTGTAGTCGTATGCCAATAAAATGGGGGCTGCTCATCCAAAGAACCCCATCGGAACGCTCTATTTATGGAAGGCACAATGGACCAATGAACTCATTGCTTTTTGCACCGCTCCAGTCCTGTGTACAAAGAGGGGGGGAGGGAACTGCCTCTGCTTCGAAGGGCAGCTGCTGTCGGTGGCCTTGTTCCAGCAAATAATTCAGTTGCAGGATGAGGGGAAGTGCCAGGAGCCGGGCAGACGGGCTCAGCCTGTGGAGATACAGCGGCAGTCATTTAAAGCTTCGGACTCTGAGAGGCCTCTGCACCGATTTGCACAAATGGGATCAAGCATTACATAATGCTAAATAACAATCTCCCGTCAGCTAGGAACCGCGTTCCAGCAGAGGACTCTTCCCGTGTTAATATTTTGGGGGTGTTGCTTTGCAGGAGGCAGCGTCGCATCCAATCAGTGCCAACCTCTTCTTCCCCTTTCTTGGCAGCGGAAAATAAAGCTGTTCCAATGTGGAGTAATGGCTTTCCGTACCCCTGGGACGGCACATTTAATCCGCTCTCTATCTCCAATTTTCACTGCATTAGGGGTTGAATATGATCTTGCATATTCAACACATCCCTGTGCCAGGAAAACTCTGTGCTCGGCAGAGGAGCAAGGAAAAGGAGAGACGTGCTCCAGACTCGGACCTGAGATTTGAATCTTGGCTGTCCTACGGGGTCGGACAGCTTCCTCGGCTGGCTGTGACTCCCAGGAGACCGGACCGCAGGAAGTGTGAAATGGGCTGGAAATTCTGAGGGGGCATTTTCTGTCTGAAAACGCCACTTTGCCAGCAGCGAAAAGCGTTTCATGGAGATAGTTCGTTTTCAGTGACGTTGTGGCCGAGCCCAGGTAGGATTTCACGGGAGCTTTGCCTGGCTTCCCTGCCCGCTCAGTGGCCTGGCTGCTCCACCACCTGGCTGGTGGCGTGCCAGGGAGCTGAAAGTCCTGCTCCTGGGTTCACAACTCCCCCCCAGTCTGCACTCACAAAGGGTGAGAGGTAGCGTGCCAGGCAGACTCCCCTGGTGCCAGGGGTCCAATTCTGTTCACGGAGAACGTCTGCATTTGGGGGGTTTGGCCTGATTTGGAACGAAGCCCAATTGTAACATCAGAATCCTCCATGCAAGAGAATAACGCTTTGCCCGGCTCTGATGGGACACTTTGGAGACAGAAGCAAAGGGGCTGATAGTATGAAGTGGCGACAAAGCCCTGAGTATAATTTATCTATTGCAGCTGCAACTGAACATCAGGTGGAAATTGGTATTGAATGGACTGTGTCAACCCGAGGCCACTGGCAGTAATGAAGCTACAGGATAATCCATCACTGCTAAAGCTGAGCTGCTTCTCTTGCTCTGCAAAGTGATTGTTCCTGCCCTGAGACTGTACACTCTAAACAGACAAGACACCGAGAGGCAGGATTCTTCTTCCCATTGACAGATGGGGAAACTGAGGCACAGGGGGGAAATCGAGTGATTTTTTTCCCAAGGTCACACAGTGAGTTGGTGACGGATCTGGGAAATGAGTTCAATTTAATCCCAATACCATCCTTCCTCTCTGGATCCTTTTGATAGAACTGAGCGGGTTTGAGATCCCCATCCAAAGGCCCCTCCACCTTTGAGATTGTTCCAAATTTAATCTTCATCTGGAGGCTCTTGTCTCTGAGGAGGAAATTTCTAACTCTGTTAAATCTAATTGGTGACTGAAGGGAAGAAAGTCCCATTTCTTTCCTCCTACATCCCTGTCCAAGAACATGCCTATGAAATAACTCATTTAATCTGATATAAGAAACACTGTTCTAGAGACCCTCGAGGGCATGAAAAGCAGGTTCCTCACACCCTACTGATGTCATGGCTTGGTTATTCTGATCTTAATGGTAAATGACTTGTTTGACTTTTATTTAACGTTTTGCACCCCTGCTCTTCAGAGGCATTTATCTCACGCTAGCATTTGTATGTCAGGCTTATTTAGCCTCTTTATTTTAAGGCCACTGAGCCCTTATTTCAAAATAACAAGTGGAGTGTCCACTTTACTAAGCTCATTATTTCAAAATAAGGCGCTAGTTATTTCAAAATAATAACTCTGCTTTCCACGAGGAATGCCGCTTATTTCGGAATAGTTATTTTGAAATATCGGTAGTGTGGACACTCCAGTGCTGCTATTTTGAAATAACTCTCCCCAGAGTCATTCAAAGTAATTACTCCCCCGTGCTTCCTGGGGCTCGGCGTCAAGGTAGCGTGTCCACATTAAGGGGGTCTGCCTCAGACTAATTTCGAGGCTTCTTTGTAGTGTGGACACGCTCTTTCGAAATAGAAGCTTCAGGGGGTAGCCAAGTTAGTCTGTACAGGATAAACTTAAAAAACAACAAAAGGTCTGGTAGCACTTTACAGACTAACAAAACATGTAGACGGTATCATGAGCTTTCGTGGGCACAGCCCACTTCTTCAGATGACCGGAGTTATGAGTTTAGGATGTGCAGACCCAAAATAAATAGAGGAGAAGGAGGGGGGGGGGAAGGAAAAAGAGAAGGGGGTGGGAAACAAGGAGCAGAGGGAATGAAAATATCAAAGGGAAAAACAAGTAGGCAGAGCTGGTGCCCATAAGCACCTGAAAATTGGATAGTTAAAAGGAAGCAGATAAGGATCAAAGGGAACCAACACAAGAATCCACACAGAGAGCTGTTGGCACCTTCACTGAATGTTAGGTTGGTAATGTCCCAGCCATCCATTGTTTTGTTAGTCTATAAAGTGCTACCAGACCTTTTGTTGTCTTTTGAAATAGTTATTTTGGGAGTTATTATTTCAAAATAGGTTCTTTTGAAATAATTTCCTAGTGTAGCCATGCCCTGAGGTATTTCTGGGCCTCTTTGTGTTTTCACTTCTCTAGTGAGGTTTCAAGTCTGGCAATGTGCATGCTACAGGTTGGAATCGAGCTCTAGGCTGTTCTATAAGACCCAGGCATATTCTGGTGAGCTGTCGCTCTGGGAATGAACAGAGATGGGGCTTCCACAGAACCTGGTAGGAAATGCCAAAAAGCAAAAATTTCCATCTAGGGATGGGCAAGGCAGTGCAGATTAACCCGGGTCAACCTTTCACCTGAAGCATGGGCTTCTCTGTCTCCCTTTCTCCTCCGTGCTCTCCCCCTGCCCTTTCTAGCACCCTGTGGAAATGGAAGTGCTGAAACACTGAGAGACAGGCCAAAGTCAAAATACCTTTTCTGGGGAATGTTCTGTTCTGATAAAGGCACACCAATGGAATAGTTTTATAGAGATAATTTTGGAAATACAGAGAAGAATATTGTGGGCGGGGGTGGATAAGCTGTGAAATTCCTGAGCCTCAAGAGTATGTAAGTATGTACTGGCAGTGGATTCTACAGGCTAACTCAAAGCTCTGGGGAGAGGGGGTATTTCCTTGCCCATCCATTTTAACCTTGCTGCCTCTGCATGTTGTTGAATGTCCTAGTTCCTGTGTTATGGGGAAGGTACCCAGAAGCATCATCTCTACCCTTCTCTGCCATTCATTCTCACACAGAGCTCGCTTGCTCGTTCAGGTCTCAAGCTTTGGGATGAAGATCCAGATGTTTTGGATTCTTCAGTCACAGCTCTGAACCTGTGGGGTTTGCCTCTCACCCTGCACTTGTGAGAAGGCATTGTGTGAGGGACCCATGGCCTTCAGACTTGTCCACCTCATTTGGTCCTGACTGGTTCTTTTTGATGAAGACGAGAGAATTATTCCGCTGAGATTGCGACAGTACAAAGGGCACAAGCAGCTGCCACCTTGGGCTTGAAGGTTTTTCCCTGGCATGACGTTGTCGGGGGATTTGAAAACCTTTCACAGACCTTGTTTGTAACCTCTGATACTTCCTGACAGAGCAATGTTCGGGGGGAGGAGGGGCACTTTTAAAGTCGGGGGGGTGGGGCTCACAGATCCTATGTTTTGTGGGCTTCTTGCAATTTCCAAGACCTCTTCCCCTGGCATAGAACAATTCTCTTGTTCCTGGAAACATGGCAGTTTGCAGGAGCACTCTAATGATACTCCTACAAAGACTCTAAATAATTGTGACTGGAGCTGGGTGAACCTTTTGTTTTGTTTTTTTCAAAAATGCAAATAGGATGCCACTAAAACCCATAGTAAATTCATACCAATTCTGCCAAAGCGTTGCGGTCAAAACAAAATCCTGAAAAATGTCTAAAATAATCTAAATAGGTCATTTCAACATGTTCTAAACAAAATCTTTCAATTTTGGGGTTCAAACATTTTTTTATTTCAACATTTCTCTTAATTTTATTTTTAAAAAATGAAGTGTCTATAAATGGTTGAAATCACACTGAAACGTTTCGGTTTTGACCCCAAGTGGTTTTTTTTATTTGCTGAAAATTTGGGAGATAAATGTTCCTTTTGGTTCAACCCTAAACTGACTGTTTTATTGTTTTGGGAATTGCCAGTAAACCCAAATACTGTTATTCATCCACTGTCACGGGGTACATGGGCTAGTTCCCTTATTGCTCGCCCAGGGGGCACTGTTGAGCCCCTGGGCCTCCTGGTGCCACATCCCGCATTTTCTGCGACACAGATATGGCTATGCCCCAAAGCCCCTCTTCCCTGGGTGGTACAGCCCCCCGGCCTTTGCCAGGGCAATGCGCCCTAGCAGCTGGAGTCTCTAGGAACAGCCCCCTTCACCAGGGCAAGACAGCCTAGTGGCCAGAATCTCTGGCTACACCCCTTCACCAGGGCAGTGCGGCCTAGAAGCCAGAGTCTCTAGCAACACCACCCTTCACCAGGGCAATGTGGCCTAGTGGCCAAATCATTAGTCCAGGTGTAGTGTCCCCCTTGAGGGGATAATGAGGTGGGGTAGAGGGACCCAGGCCCTCCCTCTCCACCAGGTCCCAGCCCAGGCCCTGTCAGTTGTGAGCAGGTCCCATCACTAGCTCAGCAGGAAGTCCGCCCGAAACACACCAAGCTCTCGGGGACTCCAGTTCCCCACCCTGGGCTACTTCCTACCCTGTCCCAGATTGCTGGCGTCTTCCCCATCTGTGTCCTCTGAGCCAGGCCCTTCCATGTCCGGTCTCTGCAGCAGCGTCTGTTTGCTGCTCCTCCTCCAGGCTGGACGCCTCCCTGGCCGGTCCCACTGTCTGGCCTCCCAGTCAGGTCTCTCAGGTGGCTCTCCTGCAGGAGCTCAGGCAATACATCCTTCCTCCTCAGCAGCTGTCCCAGACTGAACCTCCTCCAGGCTTTTATACCTGGGCTGCAGTCTGAGCATGCCCAGCAGGGCTGCAGGGCAGAGCCTTTTCAGCCAGGTGAGCCTGAATAGGCTCAGCTTTCCCAGCGTGGGGCTGGTCTACCCCATCACATCCACTTTGACAGCTAAGAACGCCACACCGAGCAGCAGAATTTGAGCTTGGGCTCCAGAATTTTCAGTTGCTTTTGATTCAGATTTGGCCCCTTGCTCTTGGCGAGGTCCGACCACTATTGCGTTGTCAGCTGTCTGCAGTTTGTATAACATGGTTCAACAGCCTGTCTCCATGTGCACCGAACACATGAGCATTTATTTTAACAACATTCACACCTGCTCTGACAGATTGTCAGGAATCAACTATTTATAAAAAAGGCCGCCTTGTAATATGCTTTTATAAGTTATTAAAGAGACCTTAATAAATATTTTATAACTAAAAATAACCATTTTAAAAGCGCTTTTTTAATTTTCAGGAAGAGAACCATTTAAGTCGTTCAACCTCCAAATTCGCCCATATATATAGGACAAATGTTCTCTCTGTTCTTCCAATGAAGTAGTCATGTGTTGAAGGGAGGTCCTGTCTGATTGCTTTTGAGAGAGGAGAGAGATTTTTGACGGTGATGTGGGTCAGACCTGAGAGATGCTATCTCAGGAATTAGATCCCTTTTTTCTTTGCAGTGTTGTGGTAGCTCTGTTGATCCCAGGGTATTAGAGGTGCAGAGCAGGTGAGGTCATATCTTTTACTGGAGCAACTTCTGCTGGTGAAAGAGACAAGCTTTCAAGCTACACAAGGGGTGTTAACGGGCCACTTCACTGTGAATGGTGCCTTGAATTGTGGGTTAATTACCTATGCTAAATAATCTGTTCCACTTTGGGCACAAGCTTGGATGGGCTGGAGCCCACTTTGTCAGATGCATGGAGTGGAAACTTCATGCATCTGACAAAGTGGGCTCCAGCCAATGAAAGCTGATGCCCAAAGAAATCCATCAGTCTTTACGGTGCCACAGGACTCCTAGTTGTTTTTGCTGAAAGAGACTAACACAGCGACCCCTCCAAATCCCCTTTTGATGCTGAGTCCCTCTCCCAGCCGAAGAAGAGCTCTGTGTATCTCAAAAGCTTCTCGCGCTCACCCACAGAAGTTGGTCCCATAAGAACATACCTCCTACACCTAGACCTACTTTCTTGACCCGTATTTTTTAAAAATATGGTCCCCCCACCCTGTACACACACCTCATCCCTAACACTATCAATGACCGTTGAGTGGGTAGCATAGCTTTCTGTGTAGGGGACCATTGCCCTCTAGAGGAACAAAGCTTTCTTAGCCTGGAAAACTAAGTGCTGCATGAAGAGTGAGGATATTCTAACCTTTCCTGAGGAAGCTGTCCTGCCAATTTGAATAGAAAATAGCTGTTCTGGCAGGGAAGAGGGGGTGGCTGAAGCCTCCCAAAGAATTCTCTCCATGCTATCAAACTCTCCAAGCGTACAATTGAAATGTTATATTCGTTTGTATAGTTCTAGATCAACGCTCTTGGCTTCATCACTGTTCAGCGCTGCAGGATTTTTCCGTGCACCCTGGAGCCGTTTAGATACATTCAGCTGGTTTGCAGGGCACCCTGGTGTTCTTTAGGTGATCCAGTGATGTTTATCTCCTCTCTGTTTTGGAGAGCTGCTTGGGTGGCATTGAGCTGGATATGGAAGCGCTTTGGTGACCACCGCAGATGGGTCTCATGCTCAATGGCATGAGGTTTGAACTGGTATGTGCCAGTTTTTCACTCGTGAGATAAAGATGCCTCTGAACCAGCAAACGTTGGTTAAGTCAAAAGACACCTGAGAAGAGTTCCTACCTGTCGCTGTCTTTTCCTTTGTGTCCTCATCTCGACCCACTGCTGGGTTTGTTCCCATGATCGTTGCTGCACAAGAAGGACCCTTTAACAGTGGGGGTGGGTGTATCCGAAGCAGCAAACTATGTGATGGAAATAACAGAATGAAGCAAAGACTATGGAATCCTGTCAAATTCAGTTTTGTGATGTAACATGTAAGAACCACTATGAAAGCCCCTAAGGCATATCCTCCCTCTTTCAGCTTCAGGATATTAATTTTCTCTGTCGTCATTGGCCAAAGATATGCCAGCAACCCTGTTTATACGATCAAACTCTACTTTTACCTGCTTGTGCTGTTTGGTATCTTTCTGCCTGCCCCCAAAGACAGGAGAGAGGCTGATCTTGGGTGATTACAAATCCAGAGGTACTCCCCTGGATTGTTCTACTTTGACAAGATTTGCTTCTGGCTGAGAATACTAAGAAAATAGAAAGGAAAAGCATGTTTCCCTCTGCTGTAATGTTTTGACATGGGTCTTTGTAGGTACTTTGCATTGTTTATGTAAAAGCTATTTAATGAAGAAAAATGTCTCGCCTGTCCATTTAGAGGTCTCTTTCTGTTTTTTAATGATGAGATATTTTATTAGCAATTGTTCTGGTGAATGCTTTGATCCAGGAGAATAATCTGTCACTGCACATGAATAATGGAACATGGCAGGCTCTGGAAATGTAAATTGGGACTATGGAGGAAAAGGTGTTTAGCGATCTATTTTGTTGGATTTGAGCAGCTTTCTATATAAATTGTTTATTAATGACTTCAGCTTCCATAGCTGAATGCACACAGTTAATGATGATGCTAGGTGAGCAGCATTGTTGGAGACCCAGGGCTTTTCTGTCTCCAGAGCAGAGCAACCGAAGCGTGAAATATACATGGGCGACTTTTTTTTTTCTTTTGAGCAAACAGAATTTGTTTTCCATTATAGAATAAAGTGCATTTAAAACTGTGGGCTTTTTTATGGGAGAGGAAAAAAGTGTCTATCCTATGATTTCGCATATTTTAATATTGTAATAATAGTTATTTATAAAAATATGCTCAGCCCACTGACTAAAATGCATGAACTTGAAACAGTGCCACGTTAAAGCTTATAATTAGCCACAAAGGGCTTAGGGGAGGGTGTTGCCTGCAAATTAGAAATGTTCTAGACAGGTTACTTAGCAAGCATCTTGGAACTAAAGATAAGTTAGACTTAGGAACAGAAATCTGCTTCCCATGACTCACCGCTGCTTGAGTTTGTGCATATTTTTAATCCACAATGGTTTTGTAGTGTATTGTGGAGTGTAGTCTGTGGTCCCTTCCATTACTACATAGTCCAGGTTGGGACTTGGCAAGTCCCTGTAGGCAGAATAGGGTCTGTGGAGCCAGTCAGAGAGACAGAGAACCCCAGGGTCTTGTCTCCATCCAGTGGTCTCAGGCCATGTCTTCACTAGATGGATTGATTGATACTGCCATGATCGATATTCCAGAGCTCAATTTAGTGAGTCTAGTTAAGACTCACTAAATCAAACTCAGAGGGCACCCCCCCCTTGGCAGCCAATACTCTTGCTCCTGCGTTTGCTCCCCATGGCCTCCTGCTGTGGGGACAATGGAGAAAGTCGAATCAGGGTACGTCAACTCCAGCTACGTAATGAACATAACTGGAGTTGCGTATCTTGAGTCAACGTCCCCTTTTAATGACTTCAGTGATGAACATTCCTTTTGAGTCATCAGATTGTTTTCCTTACTGTGAGATATCATCCCATTACGCATCCTAGCAATAATATAGCCACTCAAACAATAAACAGGATTGCTTGACCGGATCCTGTTAATCCTAAAGAGGAGACGGGGCAGCTAGAGTGAGAGAAGTCAGTCCCATCAGAGTCAGCCATGCAGAACTGTGGCTGCAAAACAGTCAAATATTCGTGCATGGCACGCTGTTGTGCTTTTGCCCCAGTAGATGATGTAATGAAGTTACCAGAGACTGGTGCATGGGGATTTCTGTGATTCTTGTGAAAGCGCGATGTGACTACGCAGCAGAACAGAGCAGTGAAGACTGCTGGCTTCAGAGGTCTTGCATTGAACTGGTAGGGGAGGTGTTGGTCTCCAGCTGAGCAAAGCTGAAGTTTTAGGGTGGCTTTTTCAAACTTCCGGCTGTATGTCCACATGGCTCTCTGCAGCGCTGCTGTCCCATCTGCTACCCTCTCTCAGTCTCAATCTCTCTTGCTCTCTTGTTGCTGCAGAACAAACTTGAGGATGACGTGGAGTCTGGGGAAGACGCAAGCACCAACAAACGGTACAGCCGATCGCTGATGGGCAGCTTTTCCAAGCGCAAGGTTAGTCTCCCAGCAGATAACTTGCAGTGGGTTGCAGGAGAAGCACTGGACTCCCAGATGTGGCTTTGTGTGTGCGCACCTGCAAGAGAGAGAGAAGTACGAAGAAACAACACACACCGTCTGACACGTCCCAGCCCCCGGGTCTCAAGTGGCCAAGCAGGCAGGGTGCCCCGTTGCCTTTATTCTTAACAACTTGCGTTAGTTCATGCTGAGTGCCGACAGCTGTCTGAGACCCCACCTGGAAAGTAGCTCGGTTCATTTAAACGCTTGGAGAGCAGTTTATTGCAAAGTGACTGAGAGTAACAGTGCAACAAGGGAATCCTTTTATCACACCCTCATAGCAATCATAGTAGCGCCAGTAAGAATTCCTCTCGAGACCGCACCTTTCAGCCTTCTCTGGTCCCATGGTGAAAGGTTCTATCCCCAGGCTCCCCCATGTGGGCACAGGTCAGTTCCGACGTAGGACGGTCTCCTGCCATGAAAAGTTGCCATTTGTCATTCCAAGGAGGAAACAGGCGTCTTGAAACAATGAAGCAGAATTGCACGGGGCAGCCGGGGCAGCTGCTCCGAGGCTCGTCTGATGGGCACATGGCCTTGAAAGCCAACGGGCAATTGTAGCTGGATCAGCGCCTCTGCCAGGATTTTCTAAAATGACTCAAACTCAGGGTGCCCCAGTGGGCACCTGTTCATCAGATGGCAGGGGCTCAAAATCTGGGCCCCCTGACCAAACCAGGCCAGGTGGCTGCAGCAGAGAAATAGGGAGATACAATGCACACGGTCCCCAGAAGGGTAGAAGGCCCACTCTCATGTGAACTACAAGTGGGTCACTGCAGGCCGGTCAGGGTCAGCGACAAAGGGGTTGTCTCAGGTAGATTGGGATCAGCTGAGATGAGGCTACCTGGGACCAACTAGGATCAGCTGATTCCATTTCAGGCCTGCCTCAGACCTTTTTAACCTTCCCCTGTTGGGAGAAAGGAGGAGGAGGAGGAGCAAGAGCGGCACATGCCTCCCTACCCCCAAGCGGCTACTAAGCCGGAGACAGCAGGGGAGTGAGCAGCTTCAGGAGGAGAGTCTGGGCTCCCTACCCTAGGGGAAGGTGACGAGCCTAAATCTTTGCTAAGGAGAAGGCTGACTGCCCGGATGTGGCGGGGTGGTGCTTTACCCGAGGCCCATCTTGCCAAAGGGGAGAAGTGTAGAGGCTGGCAAAGGAAAGAAGCCCCCCCCCCAAGCCCTTTTAAAGTCCCTCAAGTCGGGCCCCCATAAATCTCTAGGGGTATGTCTACACTACCACCCTAGTTCGAACTAGGGTGGCTAATGTAGGCATTCGAAGTTGCAAATGAAGCCCGGGATTTAAATATCCCAGGCTTCATTTGCATCTTGCCGGGCGGGCACCATTTTTAAATCCCCTTAGGTCGAACTCCGTGCCCGCGGCTACACGCGGCACGAAGTAGGTAGTTCGAATTAGGATCTCTCCTCGTTCCACGAGGAGTAACGGTAGTTCGAATTAGAGATCCTAATTCGAACTACCTACTCCGTGCCGCGTGTAGCCACGGGCACGGAGTTCGACCTAAGGGGATTTAAAAATGGCGCCCGCCCGGTAGGATGCAAATGAAGCCCGGGATATTTAAATCCCGGGCTTCATTTGCAACTTCGAATGCCTACATTAACCACCCTAGTTCGAACTAGGGTGGTAGTGTAGACATACCCTAGTCGCTTTTGAATATCTGGGTCCAGAATTATTTGCCTCCACATACAATTCCGCCGCGCCCCAGTACGGCTCGCTTGCAGGTGGATGGCTAATCTCAGACTAGCTGACCCATCCTCTGGTAAAGGCTTCCCCAAACGTTTATCTCCTTTTCCCTGTCTGGTTGCTCCCTTGCACACAACTTCTCAGAACAAAGCCCAGGAGGCGTGCTCCACTCTGGAGCACTCGTGCTCACATGACTAACTCCGTCTTCATTTTTCACACCTGCCCCCCCTTAGACGTTTACTTGATGCCCCAATGAAACTTAACCCTCTTCTGAAGAATGAGGCCTGGCTGGTCCCATGGTTTTGTTTCCTTTCTGCAGAAAAAGGGGAGCAAATTGAAAAAGGCGTCCAGCTTGGAAGAAGGGGAAGATGACCAAGACTGTCAAGGAAACTTAGCCCGGGGCTCAGTGCACTATAGCAGGTTGGTAAGAAGGAGCCCTGGCAATGCAGTGCTCAGCAGAGGTGGGGCCACAAGTGTAACACGTTTGGGAGCAATGGCCATGTGAGGGGACGCTCACGTACAGGAAGCCCCAAAATGTTTGTGACTCTATCATCGGATTTGTCACCTGATGTGGCTCTTCCTAATTGGTCAGGCCAGGTCTACACTAAGGGGATAAGTTCAAATCAAGATACTCAACCCCAGCTACATTAATTGTGTAGCTGGAGTCGGCATACTTTGATTTGAACTTTGGTACCATCCCCACAGTTTGAGATCGATGGGGAAAATGGTCCCATCAACTTCTCTTACTCCTCATGAGGATTAGGAGTTCCAGTGCAGACGGGGGCACCCTCAGCATTTGATTTAATGGGTTCTTACTAGACCCGCTAAATCTTCGGAGCATCAATCCGCGAGTAAGTATAGAGCTGGCCTCAGTGGATGACTGAGCCAAACACGTTGCTCAGATGTGGTCTGAGGTTTCACTACTTCACCTAGCTCTATTGTGAAGATGTCTGTGTAGCATTTTAGCCACGGGAGCCCCATGGCTGTTTAATTTGTTAAACGGGCATGCAAAGAAAGAGTCAAAGTGCTGCTTTGATTTTTGCTTTTGAAAATCAGCTCTTCAAAACACCAGATGCCAGAAATGTTGATGAGATTCTGACTGGTTCTAACACTGGAAGCAAGAGGTCAGGTGGAGATCGGGTTGGGATGCTCTGGAGAGATTCACTGAGGTTACCAGGAGAGCTGAAAGGAGGGCGTAAGAAGGCGTGTTTGGGGGGGTGGGTGGGAAAGGCCAGTGGAGCAGCCAGCAGAACTGTCAGAGCACTCCATGCCGAGACCATAAACTCACTCAGCACACCCTGGAATTAGCCTAAAGCTAGTGGGAAGGAGGAGGGCACCAAATTCTTTAGTATTTAAAACATACATCCTTTAAGGAGTAGCAACATCAAAGCAGTTGGAGGTGAAAAACTCCTGTTAAAGAGGACAATTCCCAATTCCTGTCTAGCAGCACAGACTGCCTGCAACATGCCAGACCTTAACGTATCATCCCAAGGCAGCAGCTCGGGTCTTTTCTTTGCCGTTAACGTACAAGAAAATGAGGCTCTTTGGTCCCCATTTTAAAAGCTATTGAGGCATTGCTGTGCGCAGTGTTGGGATGTCTGCGTCTCTCTCCCAAAGAGAGTTAGGTGCTCAGAACGAAAAGTCCCTTTTCAGTCTTTTCTACCAACTTCCCAGAGACAGTTCAACCAGAAACCTGGATTTTTACAATGAGTCGTCACACACGTTGGCCTTCCAACACTCAGTGGAAGAGACTCCTCTCAGTGTTTCTGTACCAGGCTAGCTACTTAAAAAATTAAAGTTTCTGTTTAAAAATAGGCCTCTTGGTCAGTTTATGAGAAACTGTTTGTTTTATTCACCCAGGATAAGCAGACAGAAGAAAACAATGAAGCTTTCCCGGGCTCTCTCTGACCTGGTGAAGTATACCAAGTCTGTTGGGATCCATGATGTTGAAACTGAAAGTAGGTTGAATTAAGTGTTTGCTAAAAACTAACTGCGATGCGATGAGCTGGAAAACTGGCCTGGAAGGTTTATGTTCCTGCACCTGATTTATATGATAAACACTTGATTCCAAGAGGAATTTGACAGCAGAGCTGCATGCAATGAATCTGTGTCATTTCCAAGAGGCCAGCCACCTTTTGTTTTGACTTGGAGTCTGCAGTGTGAATCTGGATTTGTGCAGCAGCTTCATTACCAGTGGATAACAATAACCACTTGCTGTAGCAACCCCTAGGCGGCTGCCAGTTGCTATAAAGGCTGCCAGACTCCAGTTTACACTTTAAGGTGCAGGAAAACTTGGAAGGACATGTATGCTGCTCCCACTTAGAATGTATGTTGTTTGGAGAGGAACCGCTCCATGAGAAATTTTAATCTTCATTACCAAGCAACAGGAAACGCTCCAGAACTTTGGCTAAGTAGCTGAAAGTTCAAGTGCTCCTTCCAACGAGTTGATTCTGCAGAATGAAACTGCTGGGAGATTTTAGCCCTCCTTCTGTTTTCTGCACCGGATCCTGAGCAGAATCGGGAAGTCCAAATGCCATTGGTGGCAGTGAGAAATATAGAGGGATTAGGGCAGGGGTGGGGAACCTTTTTGGGTTTGGGGGCTGCTGACCCACAGAAAAATCAGTTGGGGTCTGTGTCCCCACACAAGTGAGAAGCAACCAATCCCTCACTAACATGGCCCTGGGAAGGGGAGCCCCGAGCCTCAGGGGCTGGATCAAGGCAAGCTGGGGCCGCATCCAGTCCCCGGGCCTTAGTTTTCCCACCCCTGGATTAGGGGATTTAAACTTTCTTCGAGCATCTTCAAACTTCAAGATATGGGTGAGGTTCTGTCTGAGGGGTCAGATCACTTATTGTACCTGACTTGGATTTCTCAGCTGTAACTCTACCATGTAAGAAACAAAATGTGGTGATGGAAGAGAAAGACAACCATATCTGATCAGGTGGTGTTTGCAGAAGAATGATTAGTAACTGATGGCATGTGGGTGGAGTGGATTTTTTTCAGGGAAAGCCATCCCCTTCTAACTTCCTTCTCTCCTTGCAGTCTCTTCCAGTTGGCAGGTCTCATCTTTCAGCGAGACAAAGGCCCACCAGATACTCCAGCAAAAGCCAGCACAATATCTGCGTTTCAACCAACACCAGTTGTCCCGTATCTACCCCTCTTCCTATCGCGTTGATTCTAGCAATTATAATCCCCAGCCCTTCTGGAATGCTGGCTGCCAGATGGGTGAGCAAAAGGGACTCTTTTTTTGTTTTAGTTTTAGTTTTTTTAAATCTTGGGCGTCAGTGGGAATCGCAGAATCTTTCTTTGGAAAATAAGCTAAGCAGAAAGCCTCACCAAACACTCCAGGTTAGTTGGTTATCCAACTCTCCTGACATCTGGGGCTTTGGTACCTGGGATATTGTCTGTCTCTCTAGTAGGGCGGGATGCAACTGGTGGCCAAGAGAAGGAGTAATGCCCTCCTGCTCACATGCAAGAAACTCTCCAGACAGGAAGTAGAGTGTAAGACTCTTTGTGGAAGTCATGGAATCCTAGGGCTGGAAGAGACCTCAGGAGGTCTTTGAGTCCAGCCTCCTGCCCAAAGCAGGACCAACCCCAACTCAATCAACCCAGCCAGGGCTTTGTCAAGCCGGGACTTAAAAACCTCTAGGGATGGAGATTCCACCCCCTCCCTAGGTAACCCATCCCAGTGCTTCCCCACCCTCCTAGGGAAATAGTTTTTCCTAATATCTAACCTAGACCTCCCCCACTGCAACTTGAGACCTTGTTCTGCCATCTGTCACTACTGAGAACAGCCTCTCTTCTTCCTCTTTGGAACCTCCCTTCAGGAAGTTGAAAGCTGCTATCAAATCCCCCCTCACTCTTCTCTTCTGCAGACCAAATAAGCCTAAATCCTTCAGCCTCTCCTAGTAGGTCATGTGCTCCAGCCCCCTAATCATTTTGGTTGCCCTCTGCTGGACCCTCTTCAATGCACCTACATCCTTTCTATAGTGGGGGACCCAGAACTGGACAGAATATTCCAGATGTGGCCTCACCAGAGCCAAATAAAGGGGAATAATCACTTATCTGGATCTGCTGGAATTGCTCCTCCTAATGCACCCTAATATGCCATTAGCTTTCGTGGCTACAAGGGCACACTGTTGACTCATATCCAGCTTCTCATCCACTGTAATCCCCAGGTCCTTTTCTGCTGGACTGCTACTTAGCCAGTTGGTCCCCAGCCTGTAACAGTGCTTGGGATTCTTCTGTCCCAAGTGCAGGACTCTATACTTGTCCTTGTTGAACCTCATCAGATTTCTTCTGGACCAATCCTCCAATTTGTCTAGGTCACTCTGGACCCTGTCCCTGTCCTCCAACGTATCTACCTCTCCCCCTAATCACTGTCTCTAGAGCTGTGATATCTTAAGCATAGGGGGAAGGGGGAGAGTCCCGGTTCCATCATCTCTGGCTAGCTGTCACCAGAGAACAAAATTTAAAACACACGCCGGTTTTCTTTCCTGTGAACGCTCTCAATGGACTTAATATTGTTGCCTCCTTGTTTGCCACAGTCGCCTTGAACTATCAGTCCGAGGGGCGAATGCTGCAGCTGAATCGGGCCAAGTTTAATACCAATGGGAATTGTGGCTACGTCCTCAAACCGAAGTACATGTGTCAAGGTAAGGACCAGCCAGCCGGTGGGGACCACAGAGGGAGGGGGAGGCCCTTGGTGGTGGGATTGGTACTTCAGGAGGGAAAGAGGCATGGCAGTGCTGTGCATTGTGGGATACGCCAGCAAGCGATGGAGCCATGGGAGTCAGTAACTCGTTATGTCCGGGTGTGGAATTTCCAGCGGTTTACAAGGTTGCGCAGGAGTGTACGTGTGCAGCTGCTGGGGCCTTTCCGCCAGCCATCGGAAGTCCTTTGAAACTTCAGGTCAGATCCTGCTCTTCCATGGGCGTGAGCTCGGTTGACGTCAGTGAAGTTATTCCTCAGTTACTCTGCCGTAAGCGAGAGCAGGTTTGGCCCCTTAATACCAACGGTCTCTGAATACATTGAGATGGATTCATTTGTTCCCAATACATGTAGCAGAGACTTATTCATTAACACTCTTGGAGGTGGAGACTGCGTGTACTGGCACGCGGGCTGTGTATCTGATACACGTGCCCTGTGCATAACTATAGGCACATATGTCATCTAACAGAGTCTCAGATAAAGCTAAACAAAGCCCACAACCCCCACCCCCCAAAAAGAGAGACTCGGCCTCGCAAGAGTTTCCATCTCGCATGCTCCATAGAAGCAGCAGGGATGGGCTGGGGATGTGGAGGGTTCCCCTGAATGGAGTTTGGATGGGCTTGCTCCAGGGATGGTGCACGACTGCAGTAAGGCGCCAGCATCCCTGCCACGACAAACCAACTGCTGCTTGCATCCAAAGTGGTACAGGGATTGGGGCCAGCACATAAATATCCGTTTCCTGTAAGGCACCCGCTTCTCCCCGTCAGCCCAGCCAAGTCGGGCAAGAATTCACAACCCCCCACAGCACTGAGTGCTGCCCCAGTCTTTCTCTTTCATGGAGACAGAATCCCAACTGAGAGCATCAGCTGACAGGTACATGTAAGTGCTGCAGGCGAGGTAGCCTGGAGGGATGACAGATTGCTCTCCCTGTAGATCATGAAACCCAGCAGGGGGAACTGAACATTATCCCAACAAAGAGATTCCATAGTCAGTAAAGCTAGAAGAGCACTGATGGTATGCAGAGTGGGACAGAGTTTGGGAGACACATCCCTGGGTCCTGCTGCATGTGGGTTTATATCCTCATTTGCCGTCATAATCGTAAGACTTTGGGGTAGGGTTTTCAAAAGTGCTTAAGTGACATAGGAGCCACAAGTCGCATTGAAAGTCCGCAGGGCCTGGGTTTCTAAGTCACAGAGGCCATGTCTACACGAGAAAACTATTTCAAAATTAGTAAAGTCAACTTAATAATTCCCTATTAAACAAAATCGAATTAGCGTGTCCACGCTACGGGGAAGCCTTGAAATTAGTCCGAAGCAGGTCCATTAATGTGGATGTACTACCTCGGACTTAGAGCCCCAGGAAGCCTTGGGGAGTAATTAGCTTGAATTACTCTGGGGAGTAATTATTTCGAAACAGTGGCACCGGAGCATCCATACTACTGTTACTTCGAAATAACTATTTCAGAATTAGCGTTACTCCTGATGAAAAGGAGGAGTACACATTTCCAATTAAGTGGCCCATTATTGCTTGGTAGTGTGGACGCTCTGCTTATAAATTCAGCCTAAGGGGAGTTATTTTGAAATAAAGCCCTAGTGTAGACCAGGGCAGAGAGTCTGTCTACACTGCAGTGAAAACCTGTGTCTGGCTGTGCCAGCTGACTCGGGCTCATGGCGCTTGGACCAAGGGGCTGTTTATTTGCAGTGGAGACATTCAGGCTCAGGCTGGAGCTGGGCTCTAGGACCCTACAAGGCGGGAGAGTCCCAGGACTCAGGCTGCAGCCCGAGCTGGAACATCTACATTGCAATTAAACAGCCCTTTCACTTGAGTCAGCTGGCAGCGTCCAGCCATGGGTGTCTCACGCAGTGTGGACCTAATCTTAGACATCTTTATCAATTCTACTTTGGCACGTTAGGGGAGGAGGGCTTTTTGTTGTTTGTTTGGTGGTTTTGTACAGTCGGGATGTAAGCAACTAGTCGACTAGCCAACTATCCCATAAACATATGCTTATCGGATTGTTGACTAGTGACTCGACGAGTTGCTTCCTTCCTCCCCCGCTCTCCCCCGCTGCCTCTATCAGTGAGAGGCAGCAAGGGGGAAAGCAGGAGTCGGTGCTGGGGGGAGCCATCTTAAACGCCAGTTCTGCCCAGCGCCGGCTGCATGGGGGTGAGCCCTCTCTTGCTACATTGCAGAAGCAGAAACCGCACGAAAAGCATGGGGCGAGTGGGGACTGCTTGTGTCCCTTGCTCGCCCCAGGCACTCTGCAGCGCTTCTGCTTTCGAAATGTACAAGAGCCCGGCGAGGCTCTTGTACATTTCAAAGGCGGCGGCGCTCTTATTGAGTAATCGAGAGTCAGTGGAAATTCCATCAACTATATGATTAGTTGATTAATCTAAATTTAGCATCCCTAGTGTACAGTGCTCACCACATCACTGTGGCGTTGGTTCACTTCCTAAAGGAATGCCATGGTAACCTGGTTGACTCGCCAAAGCAGATATGTAAAGATGGTACCGCGATTGCCATTGCATGCACTTTTATTAAGATTAGATTAATTAAATCATTACACTAATATGCTTGTGATTAGAACAACGCTTAGGCAGAGCCAGGTGGGTGCGGGATATTTTAGGGTTGTGCATAGGGCTGTGCCGGTGAGATCCTCCTTTAGGCCTTACTCTACGCAGGCGCCTTTGAGTGCCCAGAACCCCTCTTTATGGGAGGCGTAATGACACTCTCCCTGGAAGGCACCTCACTGGTAAGGGCAGGGTCTTTGTGTTTGTTTCAGGCTCTGCTCAAATAGATTTGTCCCTGAGAAAGATGAAGCCCTCCTTTTCGACTGTGTCGATTTCCCATTGAATTCATCACCTTCTCTCTGTCTGAAATCCTTTTATCTCGAATCCTGCTTATTTCTGACAGTGTGGCCTTGAGCAGAGTATTGTAATACTGCCTTAGTGTTTGCAGTGTATGTAAACAACTGTCACTGTTCTCTGTTGGCTTGGTGGCTGCCTAACCCTGCACTGTTTAAGTAAATTGAATGTATTTTCCTATCTCCTTTGCTGCAGCATCCCATCTCCTCCCACTGCTCTATGGCAGAGCCATTCATTACAATCCCATGCTTGATCTTGTCTTCGAAATGCTCTTTTAGCTTCCGATTTGCTGCCAAGTGACGGTTTCTTTCTGTTCTAGTAAGCCAGGAAGGACACAGCAGAGCCCTTCCCAGCACCCCAAGCCAATGGTGTCAGTGTGTTCTGAATTAGTTCCCTCCAGCGAATCCCAGAGTTTAGGCTATAAAAGCAATCGGTGATGCTTCCAAAGCCAGGACATTCAGGTCTGGGTTTTCAAAGCCACCCCACAAAATTATGTGACACACACATCCAGGTTCTGGTTCGGCCCCACCTCTAAGTGCTGCCGGCTCAATAATCTGCTGCCTGGTGATTAATTTGGCAACATGCGATATTTGCAGCTATATTTCTTTCCATCGGCCTTTGTGAGCAATTGACTTTTTCCTGGGGGCTCGCTGTGCTCAAAAGTACCCAGATTGCCGTGCCAGTATGTCACTTGCTTGTAAAGATTTTAGCAACAACTATGGCACATTTTTGATTGTTGGATCTATGAGTACAAGTGCTTGAGGCAACCGGGTGGGGCACCTTCCTAAGTGTAGTTTGTAGTTGTAGATGCAACTAAACAAGGAGAAGAGCGAGGAAGAGCTGGAGGAAAATGTCACCGTCCGTAAAATGGTGCTGGTCTCCCTTTATGTTCTCTGGATTCTTGCCCCCACAGGTGTCTTCAACCCAAATTCCGAAGACCCTCTCCCCAGTCAGATGAAGAAGCAGCTGGTGTTGAGGATAATCAGCGGGCAGCAGCTACCAAAGCCACGGGACTCCATGCTGGGAGACAGAGGAGAGGTGGGAAATGGTGAACGAGTGACGTGGCTCCCCGATCGGAGAGTGTCTGTCTGTCTCTGTCTGTCTGTCCGGGAGCCAGTCTGGACCAGGCTTTAACTGTTTTGCCTTTGTTTCTATGGGAAACCCGGCCCTTTACTTTGAATGTATCATGCAGCTCATTAAGCTTCCAGGAGCACCAGGTGCCTTTCCTCCCTCAAGCATCAGGGAGCCCGTTAGGATATGATAGTTAGAAGAGCCAAGATGCTCAATCACTGTGATGGCTCAATTCACTGCCGTGCTCGTCAGTGCCCAAACAGAGCCAGCGAAACCCAGCGCCTGGCCTTAAAAATGCATGAGACTACGGAGCTCGTCAGCCGAAACAAATGAAACTCCTTGAGGGTCCTTCTTGTCCTCTGCCTGTCCAAATGCTATTCCTAGCCTCCAGCGCATGTTGTGCCCTCTTGTCCCTCCCCTTCTTCAGTTTGGCTTGTAGAGGGGCTAGGGGTGTATGTGGGGGGGCATGAAACAACATCAGCCAGACCGAAATGAGCCAAAATTGTAGCCTTTTGTCAGTATTGGGGCTTCTTATTTCATGTGCGGTTCTGTATCGATTGCTTGTGGAGCACAGCCCATGTGCCTTTATTAAACACTAGTCTAGGAAATGCTAAGACTGAGCAGCTACCTCCAAGTAAAATTTCCCCTTGGCTCTTTAGCCCATTAGAACCAGAATTGAACCTCTGAGTGGAGAAATATTTTGATGTCCTTTGGCCACTAAACTGGATTGATCATAGAATCATAGAACACTAGAACTGGAAGGGACCTCGAGAGGTCATCGAGTCCAGTCCCCTGCCCTCACGGCAGGACCAAGCACCTGTCTAGACCATCCCTGACAGGTGTCTGTCTAACCTGCTCTTAAATATCTCCAGAGATTCCACAACCTCCCTAGGCAACTTATTCCAGTGTTCAACCACCCTGACAGGTAGGAAGTTTTTCCTAATGTTCAACCTAAACCTCCCTTGCTGCAGTTTAAGCCCATTGCTTCTTGTCCTATCCTCAGAGGCCAAGGAGAACAATTTTTCTCCCTTCTAACTTCAGTGGAAAGCAGTCGCCCAAGGGTCACAATAAAGGCCACCGTGAAGCAATTTAAGCTTTCGAATACATTTGCATCCCTCTTTCCTCCGTAATTCACTTTCTCCGATGTTGAGAGAGGTGTCCATTGGCTGTGGTTGTCCATAATCCAGATGAAGATTCTGGCCAGAAGCAGAAGCAGTTGAGTTGCTGGATTGTCGCCTGGCAGATATTGTCCTAGTTTTTCCACAAACTCCCGTTGGGAGACACATAATCTCCTCACGTCTGAGAGCAGTTCACATCTGTGAAACTCTGATAATATAGTCTCAATTTTCCTGCCTTTTGTCCACTTGTGTGTTAAGATTGAAAGCTCTTTGGGTTAGGAAGAACCTCTACGTCTCTGCGGGTGCCTGGCATAATAGGGTCTTGATCTCTGGTGTGGCCTTTAGGTGCTCCCAAACTATATTCATTGGTGGGGTGGAAGGAGCAGCAGCACATCTAACACAGTAGTTTCAAGTACAGATCTTGAAAGATTAATGGGCCATGGCCCTCACATAAAATGAATCAACATCATTCTTTCACTTCCCATTTTTTACTGCCAAAGGCATGTGGGCTGTGCACAGGTTGTCTTCTCCTCAGAGAGGGTGTTCATTTCCTTTCTCTCTCGCCTTCCTGCCTATTCCGTGCCCTCAGGGGAGGCAAACCTCCGTGTGCGACATCACACTTACATTCTCGGGAGAGGTTTGTGGCTTCCCAAGCAGAGGGCAGTGACAAATGGATCCTCTGGGCAGGAATAATTCCCTAATAAAGTTTTTAAAACAAAACCAGGAAGGTTTTAAGGGCGGGGAGAAGCCGAAAACGGCTGAGCCAGGGTTGCCCCAGTGCCTAAGATAGTCAGCATATCTGGCAGAAATTTGGTCATTCGATCCCATGGGAGATTACAGTATTTCAGCATTTGTTTTTGTCCCAAATCAGGATGAAACACCTGCCTTGGAATTCTTCCGCAAAGGGAAATACGGGGAAAGCGTTGCTCTCCGGCACTCTTGGGGAATGGGGGTTGCCGGCAGTGTTCCCTCTACGCTGTGCAGCAGCGCAGCTACGGGTGATAAATCAGCCCCGCCCAGTCAGAGGCTCAGGGCTCATGTAGGGAGCTGACTGACTGGGGGGGGGGGGCAGATTAACCATCTGTGAAGCTGGGCTGCCACACACCTTAGAGGGAACACTAGATAACGGAATGAGCCAGATCACAAAGCTTTATTGCTCTGGCCCTGCCCCCTACTGGCAGATCCGGCTTGTGGCAGGTCGTGGCAGGCTGAGGAGGAAGGAAGCTCCCGCTGATGATGTCAGAAGCCCTGCAACAGCCGGCTGGACAGGGAGGAGTCGGGTGCACAGACACACCTGAAGACGTGGCAGTACTGTGGCTGGGGGCAGTGCCGGTTAACAAAGCTTCCCAGTTAGCAGAGTGCCGGACAACACAGCTTTCACTGTAGTTAACGTTTTACCGAATAGAAGTCAAAACGATAGAGCTGAAATGAAATGCTTGGATACTTTTGTGAACATTTTGATGGGAGCGATACATTCCCATTCAATGTTTAGATTTTCTAGAATCCTCTTTTGTTTTTCTGGCAGCAAATAGTTCTGCCAGAAAATTTTCAACCAATTTTAATCTTTCGGGATCGCAGTTTCACAGCTCGGGTCTATCTTTATGTAGCCCACACACCTCGTATGTGTCACTGTCCCATGGTGTGGCACTCAGACCACTTACAGTGAGAGATAAGAACAAGGGCGCTCTACAGGCTAAGCTGGGAGCCAGCTGGCTGTATAACTCAAGCAGTAGAGGCTACACTAAGTGCTAAAGGTCCTAGATTCAAATCTGCCTGGTGCCTGAAATGTTAACAATTTAAAAATCCCGTCTGGAAAAGCCCCACAAGCCTGAGTCAGATGGCATGGGCCAGTGGTGGGTGTTCACTTGCTGCATAGACATACACTGAAAGCTGCTGCATCACCTGCCCCAAAGTCACTTAGGCCTGGTCTACGCTAAACAGGTTGACCGAGCTCCATTGCTCTGGAAGAACACCCAGTCCTGCACAATGTAGTGCAGCCCACATAATTTCCCAGTGAAGACAGTGCTGGGTCAGTGGAAGAATTCTTCTGCCGACCTCGCTGCCGTCTCTCCAGGAGGTGTATTTACAACATGGAAGGGAGAATCCCTCAGTGGCAGAGGTGTTATTTGCACTGAGATGCTGCAACTCTGCTGCTGTAGACTTTCCAGTGTAGACAAGCTCTTAGCTCTTTGGACAACCTCACCCTTTTCTTTTCTTGGCCTTGTGGCAGGACCTAGAGGCCTCAATCAATGATCAGGATTCGTTCTGCTAGGTACCTTATACACATTGTGAAAAGAGAGGCCCTGCCCCAAAGCCTTTTGCAGAATAGAACTGTCTGAACAACATGGGCGGCCAGGAATGCAGGCAAGAGAAGGCACAGCCTTCCCAAAACTGCTCTATGTGCCCAACTGCTGAATGCTGGGGCTGCCAGCCGGGAGGGAATGGGCCATGGCGCGGCAACCCAGCTTCCCCCAGCCACCGAGGGGGGATGGGGCCTCCACATGGCAGCATGGCTTCCCCTAGCTGCCGGGGAGGGCCGGGTCAGGGCCACAGCACAGCAGCCCCAGCCCTCCATGTGACCAGGAAGGATAGAGCTGCGGATGGGCGGGGCTTAGTTCCAGGGGCGGGCCTCAGGCAGAAGAGGCGGGGCAGGGCTGGGACTTGCCTTCCCCAGTTGGGCTTTTACCCCCGGCCCATGCTGAACAAGGCTATTTGTACTGGAAGTTCAATTGTCTTGCAAGCAGTAAGGAAAGGAGGCAAGATGTTTGTGTTTGTCTTTAGTGACAAAGTATCCTGTATGCTTATAGTTTGTGCTGAACATTTGTTTCCTGCTGAACAGCAAAACTTTAGACTACAACCATTACTCAGTCGAGCCAGTCTGGTTTGTTTTTTGTTTTTTTGTCTCATTCCAGTTCAGTTGGTCCCAGATTTGAGATGATTCCTTATCCTTTTTGTCGGTTTCTTAGACAGCAATTACTGGAAAGGCCTTTCTCCCTGCTGAGACAGTATTGACTGGTGGTTGTGTGCACTCTGTGTTTGGTGAGAAGCACACACTGGCTGAGAGCAGTAGCAAAAGGATCTACCTAACTGTTGAGTTACTATTCCTCATCCTCCCTATTGTTAATTTTAGTTCCTAGAGTTTCCAGCTGAGACCAGGGCTCTGTTGTTCTGTGCAGGTATAAACCCCCAGCAAGAGACATGCCCTGTCATAAAGACCTCCCATCTAAAGAGACAGTGGGAGGAGAAGAGGAGGCACAGCGAGCAGAAGTAATTTGCCCAAGGTCAAAGAATGGAACAGAATCCACATGCCCTGAGTCCTCGTCCATTGTCTAATCTACTGGACCAGGCTGCATCTCCAGACATACAGATCTTCGGGTCTACACTAAAGGGGAAGGTCAAAGCAAGATACTCAGCTCCAGCTATGTTAATTACGTAGCTGGACTGAACATGCCTTGTTTTACATTTCCCCACCATCCCCACAACGGGAGGCCGACAGGAGCAAATGCTCCTGTCTGATTCCCTTACTCCTTGCACAAGCAGGAGTACCGGTACTGACAGGGGCACCCTCTGAGTTTGATTTAGTGAGTCTTAACTAGACTCCCTCATACTGAACTCCTCATTTTTGTCCCCACCCCAGAGTGTAGGGGGGGCGGGCACTTCCTCTTAACTAGACTCAGATTGATCGTATCAGTGGTGATCTTCCGTTTAGTGTAGACATGGCCTTTTACAATCACATACTCCCCGAACTCACTCAGTATATGTTGTTTTGCAAGTCATCTCTTTACAACTTCTTTGCAATGGTGACCACCCTGAAGAAATTCTTAAAGCTTCTGCTTAGATGTACATTGATTTTCAAGATATTCCCACAGAGATGGCTGTTAACTTCCTGTTAGCTGTAACACCCATTTTGAATCAGTGGGGAAATGGTCGACGGATGGTGATTAAGGCAGTTACTTTTTTAGTGTGATGTAGTCCTATGTCTTTTAGCTGCAGAGCAACATATTACCCATCTGCCCATGGCTCTTTCATCTGCAATAGTGTGTGATGCCTTTGCGATGAAGATCAGGATATTACTTGATTTCTGTGTAAACTGGTTTACTAGTCTTTCCTGTCTCTTTTCCAGATTATAGATCCATTTGTAGAGGTCGAGATCATAGGGTTACCAGTAGACTGCTACAAAGAGCAAACTAGAGTGGTTGACGACAATGGTGAGATCATGTTTTTGTTTTATTTTGTTCTGTTTTCCCCCTTGCCATCTAGCACACACTTGGACATGAAGTTTTAAGGGTCATTTTGTTGCATGGAGCTGCAATGGGCCAAACGTGGGATCCATTGTAGTAAAGCATTTAAGCACATGCTTACGTGTTAACTTCAAAGATGCTTACACATGTTCTTATGTGTTTTGCTGAACCAGGGTCTAGATGAGGGAGTGCTGGGTAGTTTTAGTCTGAATGCCATGAGATTAGACACAAATAGATCAATCTGTAGATTCATATCACACTCCTCTTTGTCAGAGAGGGCAGTGGTCAGGACAAGAGATGGGAAGCCAGCAACTTCTCGGGTCTATCTGCTGCTTGTTCTGTTGCCCGGGAGACCTTCAGAAAAGAGAAAAATGTTTATGAGAAAAGTTAAAGTCTTGTCTTTCTTACACCACTGCTGTTGGAGTTCCAGGTGTGTAAGAAATACCTTGAGGGTCCATCAGAGCGACCATCGCTTTGTGGGAATGACAGTGTAGACAGCTGTTCATCTCCTCTCTTGACCACGTATCTTCAGCACAACAAAACAGCAAGAAATAAGTGGGTTTCTGGCCCATCGCAGGGGCTGCCAGGTGCCACTGAACTATAAATAATGAAACCTGACTCTCTGATCCCCAGGTTTTAATCCGATGTGGGAGGAGACGCTGGTGTTCACAGTGCACATGCCAGAGATTGCGCTGATACGCTTCCTCGTGTGGGATCATGATCCCATTGGGCGGGATTTCATTGGACAGAGGACGATAGCATTTACCAGTATGATGCCAGGTAAGGCCATGCTCTGTCTCTGGATGACGTTCAGGATTCATTGGTTGAGACCTTGGTCGGTAACAGCGACGGGCAACTAAGTCTAGTGAGTGGGCCGCATGAGTAGCCTTCTTCATCTCCGTGGGCCACAAGGTGGTCGTAACCAAGTCGGTCTCCCGGGACAGGGCAGTTTTGCTCACTGTGCCTGCGTGCCTAGAATTAGCAGGGGGGTGCCGATTGATCCGGAGCAGCGCTGTGATTGGCTGCAGAGGGAGCACCCGGCTCTCACGGTCAGTGTTGTGTGCAATCAGCTCGCCCCTCCCTTCACGTGCCCTGGCTTTACATGTGTGTCACTTCAGTAATACCAGCAGGAAAAAAAACCCAGACAGACAGAAACCAGCAGAATCTGGCAACCCTGTGTGTGGGCAACGGTAAACACAGTATCTTGCGGACCACACATAGAGTCCTGATGGGCTGCAGCTTGCCCACCACTGTTCTATTAAATTCCTTCATTGCAGGGGTGAGAAATCAACCGCTCAAGGGTTGGATCCAGCCCCTGGCTTGCCTGGATCTGGTTCTGGAGGCTTGGGGCTCCAGCCCTGCAGTTCCTCGCCTGCCTAGACTCCGCACCTCCACTCTCCTCCTGCACCCTACCTCCTGTTCAGCTGTCCCACCCAGCCTGCTCCTGCACCCTACCACCCTCCCAGACTCCCTGACCCCTAACCCACTCCTGCATCCTCCCTCCTGTCTAGACCTCACTCCCGAGCCTGCTTCCTCATAGCCAGGGCCGGCCCGAGCCCATCTGGTGCCCTGGGCCCGGGCGTGCGGCGCTGCCCCCGGGCGCAGGGCGCATGCGCGGGCTGGCCACGGCCGCTGGCGTGCAGCCCAGGGCCCGCCCCCAGGGCGCACACTGGATGCGCTGCCCAGCCTGGCCCGGCCAGTGCTGCTGGTGCGCGCGCCAGGCCATGCAGGGCCCCGTGGCCATGGGGGGAAGGGCGCTGCGGGAGCTGGGCGCGCGGCTCCTGATGGCAGCTGTAAGGGATGCTGCGCGCCCCTTACAGCTACCATCAGGCGCCTCTCATCGGTTGGCGCCCTGGGCAGCTGCCCGGCTCGCCCATGCCTCTGTCCGGCCCTGCTCATAGCCCCCTCCCTCATACTGAACTTCTCATTTTTGTCTCCACCCCAGAGTGTAGGGGGGGCGGGCACAATCTACTAGCCTCTCCCCTGCCCTCCCTCCCGGCTCTGGTGTACGAGGGGAATGTGTTGGTTTTTTTCTTTTCACTTTTGTGTGGCCCCAACTGATTTTTCTGTGGGTTAGTGGCCCCTTACCCAAAAAAGGTTCCCTGCCCCTGCTTAATTGTGACAAGTAAAATATCTCCCAGGGAAGCTTTGCCAAGCATGTACACAAATACACATGTGCAGTGGGGCGTTTTCATGAGGCATTTTTGTGAGCTGGTGGCCTAGAGCAGGAGACTGGATAGTTAAGACTCCTAGGTTCTAGACCAACTTTCATAATCTCCTCGGGCCAGATTTTCAAAAGGGCTCAGTGTCCAGAAGTTCCTACTGCGAACAAATTCTAGCTACTTATTTAGGCACCTGTGTGGAAGTAGGCATTGATCTCTGTTGGCCCCTCATGTGTCAGTTTTCCCACCTGTAAAATGGGGGCAATAACACATGCCTCTGTCACAGACATGTTACGCAGATTAATGAGTGACTGTCTCATGAGGCTCGTGTTTAAAAGTGCTGTTGTGTAGAAGTTCAGAGGGTCAGGAGGGAATGAAGAAAGCTCTCTAGCTAAGCATGCTGGACTGGACAGACTATGGTAAATTAGCTATATTTTGCTTTCCTGTTGTGCTGCGACTTTTATTTTTTTTCCTCAAATGATTATTTGGCAGCAGTTGGCTTTTGACAGTGTAAATGAGAAATGGGGACTTTTCTATGCAGTGGAGCAAACTTCAAAAGCCTTCCTGAACCAAGCTGGAGTCTCGTTTGGTCTTGTGTTTGCTGGCAGCTCACCAGTGACCACAATTCTCACCGGGGCTAGTTGAATGGAAAGCAGCCGGCTAGTTGGGCTGTTGGTGAGATCTGGGGATTGGTTTTTGTTTCCTGTGTGTTTCTGATTTTTGTTTCTCTTTCCAGCTTTTTGTGCAAACTTATTGCACATAAAAAGCAGCCTAGGTGCGCACCTTTTCCCCTCTATCCTTCAGAACTTGGGTTTATTTAGGGGGGAGCCCCACAACCCCCATTAGGATAATGATTGTGACATGTACTGCAGTATTAATAATGGCCCCAAGCCTGCCAGGGACACGCTAATCAATTATACATCACAGAATTGACAGCAGCAGTAGTGTAAATTGGAAAAAATAGGGTGACTTTTTTTCCCCTGTAATAAGGAAGGGACAGGGGAAAACATCAGTCAACTTGGAAAATGGTGTGGCTCTCACACTAATCACGTGTGGCAAGATGATGGACGAGTCTGATTGCCCAGCGGTTGGACATGGCCGGGAGAAAGCTTGTTAATTATTTTCCCCTCTGGTTAGAAATGAAAAGTCTGTAGAGAGGAGAGGCTCTCCTCTCGCCTGCCTGTCAGCTCTGCTCGCTCTGTGTTTCAGGCTATCGGCACGTGTACCTGGAAGGCATAGAAGAGGCGTCCATCTTTGTGCATGTAGCTATTAATGACATCTGCGGTAAGGTGAGTGACAGCAGTGCCGTAATGTGCCCTGCATTTGTCTTTGTGCGGGTGGGGGATTGGACCATGCAGGGAGGGAGAGAACCCGGGGTGGAGCCCACGCGAAGCTGATTCTGGGATCCAAACAACAGCTGCTCTGTGGTTTTACTAGTAGCCTGCGATCTCTTTAAACAGCCATGTAGCATCCGTGGGTGGCATTGCCAGGTGATAAGGAACCCATTGCACAGCCAATAGAGTCCAATCTCGCTACCGCCCTTAAACGACTCCGGTTCTGGGGCATCCTTCCAGCATTTTCCGCTCCGCGGGGCTCCAAATGAAGGGCCAGATCCTGTTCTGACTCACGCCTTCCAGGCGGGAACTCCGGTGTCACTCTGGAGTGCGCTGGAACGGCAGCGCTCAGCCCATTGTCTGGGCCAGGCCTCCGGGGTTTCGCCGAGGTGTTCCGCTGTTGGTGCGGCCAGAGGCAGCAGCACCAACTGGCAGGCCTGGCACCTGCTTGTTCAGCGCGCGGGTTCTCTCTTGCTCCATCCCCACACGCCTCCCCGGACAGGTCCCCCAGACCGTGTGGGGGAATCGGAACGGAACATTTAGACCATATACAAATGTGCCGGGTTGTCCCTACGTATTACATAACACATCTGCTTGCTTCCCACCCTCCCCTGGGTAACGCTGACACAAACACTCTGCATTGCAAAATGAAGGCCTAACCCACCCCTGAGGCACTGTGTAATTTTTGAACAGCTCCTACAGGCCCCAAAGGGGACAGCAGCCCCCTGGTGAGAGCTAGCATTTGGCAGGCCAGGTTCCAGCACTTCAGCGCACATGTGCGGGTCGATATGGGTGTGTCTGCTGCATTCGGTGCTGGGGTGGCGTGCCGAAAGTAAAACTGCAGCCCTGAACTCTGGGGTGCTTTCTGGCTGCAGAGTTTATGCTGTGAGGGCCCTGCCGCTCTGCCTCCCCGGTGCTGCAGCATTTTAAACGTAGCGCTGAAGGGTTGCCGGCTTGGAGACCTGTTCCCTGCTGCAGCACCTTCGTTTTCGAGTATGTTTTTGGTCTGAGAAGGGCGCCGAGGAACCGGCCTCCTGGTTCGTGGTGCTCACTGGTCATTCCCCACCCCCCTCCATCTCCGTGGCCTCTGGCTTGCTTCCCATGCCTGCAAAAGACAATTGCCTCGACGACTGGTTCTGATGCCATATGAACCGTTCCCGGGTTGAAAGTACAACCTGCACGTCACACTATCCCCACAGCTGAGCCTTGCGACCCTTTCCTCTGTGGCCCATAGCGTTGAGTTCCACATCTCCCGTTAATTGTCATGATGGCTGCGTGGTTAAATCCTTGCAGTGCCTTGAAAACCGCAACATCCTTTTGTACCAGGTGATAAAAAGAGGCTGAAATATCAGCATTCGGCAGCAGGAAGCAATCTTGAATAGGCCAGGAATCCTAACAGTCTCTGGAGCTGGTCATTTTAGGATACTCTTTATAACATATTGTAGCTTTATTAGATTCAGAAAAGGAAACCAGAAATGATGAGGGGTTTGGAACGGGTGCCATATGAAGAGAGATTAAAAAGACTGGGACTTTTCATCTTAGAAAAGAGGAGACTAAGGGCGGATATGATAGAAGTCTATACAATCATGACAGGTGTGGAGAAAGTGAATAAGGAAAAGTTATTAACTTGTTCCCATAACGTAAGAACTAGGGGTCACCAAATGAAATTAATAGGTAGCAGGTTTAAAGCAAACAAAAGAAAGCTTTTCTTCATGCAGCACAGTCAACCTGTGGAACTCCTTGCCAGAGGATGTTGTGAAGGCCAGGACTTTAACAGGGTTCAAAAGAGAGCTAGATGGATTTGTGGAGGACAGGTCCATCAAGGGCTATTAGCCAGGATGGGTAGGAATGCTGGAAATAGGTGACAGGCAAGGGATAATTCATGGGGAAAGCTGCACTTTGAAGCATAGAAAGGGGATCGTTTCTGGAAGGGACACCACACTGCCCATTTCAGCCACTGCCTCCCACAGGAGAGGCACCTCAGGTTGTTACTGGCCAGCTCTTGTGCCCGAACTGACAGCTCTCTGGCTCGTACAGCTACCTTCTGACGTCCCTGGCAGCCTTGTCCCCAGCATCTGACCTAGGATACCGCTTCTAGTGAAAGGAGCGTAGCTCGCAGGAGCAGGAGGCTTTGAAGTTTTGGGTGAGAGGAAAGTGGCAGGCACTGGATGATGAGCAGTAATGGGATCAGTGGCAGACACTGCTCATGGTGCGCCTCACCTATCAGTGCCCAGGCCGTTAGAACAGTCCAGCTAATGCCAATCTGTAGCCACAGGAAAATAAATGGCAGCTGAAAAGAGGGGTAGGAGAGTGATTCTGCCTCTCTGCTGCATGCCTGCATTCAAAGCAGTTGCACAGGATGTAAATCGGGCCTGATGTGGGCTTGTGTGGTTCGCTGGGGAAGCAGGCGGTTTGCCCCAGGGACCTGATTTCAGGTGCATCCTTCCTGGCCTTGATTCAAGCCACATCTTAAGGTTTTACCCCACAAACATCTTTTTGATCCTGGAGCCCCAGTGTGCTAGTTGATTGCCTCTTTCCTGACCTCTCTTGCCCCAGCACACACCTCGAGCTGGGGGAGGGGGGCAGAGGACAGTGGCTGGTGCAGGCTGAACTGGGCAAGGAGGGAGAAGCAGAGCATCTCAGGACTGTGTCCATCACCCAGCCTTGCCAATCTTCCCCACAGGGATTGCCCCAGCCAAGCCCCATCCTGGTGCTAACTCTCCTGAAGACAGGCCATTTACCAAAGCAAAACTTCTCCTAAGTGCGGACTCTCTTCCCTGCCCCAGTCCTGCCACAAAACAGGGAAATTCTCCCCTCCCTCTTGATGCCATGTGGGTGGTGCTGCTGCAGCGACTGGGTGCTGCAGGGATTGTGCAGCGTGGGGCCCCCCCCCATCAGAGGATGCTGCGGGTGTCTGCATTGCGGTTAGACACGCAGGCAGCTGGCCCATGCCAGCTGATTCAGGCTAAGGGGCGATTTAATTGCAGTGTAGACATTCCAGGTGGGAGAGTCCAAGAGCCTGGCCTGTCTCCACCACAGTGAAACAGCCCTTAGCCCAGGCCCAGATCAGCTGGCACGGAGCCGCCGTGGGTTTCTGTATTGCATTGTAGACAGGTATCTGGCTAAGCCATCCAGACTCACTCCTTTCCCCCTGCTCCTTTCAGGGACCCTGTTGCTGGGGCCAGGTGTGCGATCTCCCTCGTTTAGGCAGTTCCATAAACATGAGTTTGCTGAGGGAAAACAAAGCCACAACAAAGGCTTCTGTCCCAAATCCAACCCCTGTTGAGCTCCTCTGTTTTCTCTCTCACACACGCATACACTGATTGTATGAATGTTCATCTGCCTCGGCAGCTCTCCATTCTCAGAGGGGAAGGTAGAAGAGCCAAAATCATATTAGGAGAGCAGGGGCGGGGGTGCGTTCTGACCCAGCCCAAGACTGGAACCATACAGAGAGTTCCATTGTGTTTGCTTTGGGGCCTCTTTTCCTGGAGCAATTCCCAGAACGCTCCATTTCACCCATATGTGACCTGCCCTTTTTCCCCGTGTCTCTCCCCCACCCCTGCCAAAAAACCCCAGAAGTGAATGGCTGACACGATCCCTGCTGCAAACCCAAGGCAAGGGAGAGAAAAAGGCCAAGTGGCTTATTAGTGCTGCTCGTCCTAGTACCCAGGTGATTACTGAACTCCAGGAGGGCTTGGTGTATTAAGTAGCAGTGTCTGGAGCATACATTAGCCAGCACTTGATTGCTGCAAACTCCAGAATTGTAGGGGGGGAGCTGTCTTTTTTAAGCTGGAGGAGTGTGCAGGGCAGGGGACTTGTGTTTTCTTTGACAGATCTGTTTGGGAGCATCAGGAGTGCCTCAGTGACCCCAGGTGATTGGGGAGAAATGTCGAGAGAAGGAATGTTCCCTCAAGGGACTGCTCAGCTTTCCTTACTTCCTGAATTTCTTCCCTCTTTAAAAAAGCTCATCTTTCTCCCCCTAAAGAGGCCAAGAATGGCTGGGCATGAGGGCGCAAGATAAGAAGAGACTAAAAGCAACAGGAGGCTGTATGCCTGTGAAGGCAAAAGTCCTGCTATATCCTTCGTATTCCCCTGAGCCATCCAGTTTCCCCAGAACTCTCAGACTCCCTCATTAAGTGAAATCTTGGCCCCCTTGAAGTCCAGGGAGCTTTGCCATTAACCTCCAGAGGGTCAGCGTTTCACCCGCTGGTTTTAAATGCACAGCCGTTCTCAAGCTTGGGAGTCAATTAATTTCAGAGAGCCCGTTTTCCAATGGTTTTCCTCTTTCTGTTTTTTAAAGCTTCTTAAATGTGCAGTGGGGTTTGTTTTGTTTTGTTTTCTTTTACATGGCCCTAATTAAAGGCAGGGGAAAGTGACAGGAGATTCTAATTAGGGCAGCAAGGAATAACAAAATAAACAATAAAGACTTTGTCTCGGTTCAGAGAAGTCCGAAGGGAGCGTCTGATGCCAGCCACTGATGGTTTGAGGGTAAAGCTGTATTGAGGGTAAAGTTGTTTCAAGTGTTGCCAGGCAACAGCCTCAAGGGACAGGGAAGGAAAATGCCTACCTGCCCAGCCATGTGCTGGGATCAGACAGGATAAAAGGGAGCAGTAAGATGAAGGCATCTAATTTCCAGTTACATTTCTTTCTGTGTGCCTGCTTCCTTGCAGCCCGGGCTGAGCTGTAACAACTGGCTGCACTGTTAGCTGCCGGAGGTCTGGCGTGTCCTCTCTGCTTTTGTGTCCATTTGCCTCATGATTCTTTAGCTGCAGAGAAGTTGTCTGTTCCAGGCCTGGTCATCTGCCAGTCCAGTTCTACTGTCCCTCCTCAGTGCACCTGGCTGTGGTACAGCAAGAGGAAGATGACTTCTTCCTTGGCTCCTCAGAGTCCATCCCTCCTCTGGACTTTTTGTGAATGTTTCCTCTGAGGAGGCCTTCGCTCTTGGGTGGCAGTTTCTTGGTTTAACTGCTCCTTGGAAACTTTTTCATCTGTCTAAACTTGTCCTTCTTTAGTTGAAGGCAGGCACTCCCTTTTAATACCTCCTTGGTCAGTCCCACATTGTTATTTGCTTTTCTTGTTTTCTCCTTTTTCCCCTTGAATAACTGGCTGAGAGATCGTTTTAATTTGCCGCCGGGTGACACATCTGTCTAAACCTTTACAGGAGCTTTTGGGCTGTTAGATGTGTCTCAGAATGCTGTCCTACACAAGTAGTTATCTTTAAGCACATCAAAGGAGCCCAGGGTGCCTTTGTTGTTTCATCCCGTCTTTATCTCTTAGCTTCCAATCTGCGGCGCTGATTTGTTTTCTGATTGCTTTATTTCCTTTTCATGTTCTCAATATATTACACACCGCTTGCTGCTCCTCATTACCACTGCAGTCTCCTCAGCTTTGCTGATATTAATATGCTTGGGCTGAGATCTAACCCCACGAAGGCCCAGCTTTTTAATGAGCCTGTGGGGACTCCCAATCGCATAGCCTACTACAAAATGGGAGACAAAACTCCCCCTGCCCAGTGTGTCCACCTCACATAACATCTGTGCACCCACTCTCTTTGGGCTGCATCCCGCCACCTTCATGTTAGGGAGTATTTTGACCTGTACATAGACTCCTTGTGAGCAACAGAACTGCAGATCGAGTTGCTTTCGACTCGACAAGAGCAAAATGGAAGTATCGGACCCACTGCCTCCTTCTGGAACGCTCACCAGTTGGTTATTAACACGATAGTCCGCGTGACTGTTAGCCTCCAACTGAACCCTTCCCCTCTTGTTAGATTGAACTCCTTAGTTATTTGCTTGAATCAGCTTCCGTTGTCTGCTTTGCCAGTGGTTAGAATTGAAGATTCTTCCATTTCAACCTCAGCAACGTTGCTTCCCGTTTCAGTGGTTTTGTCTGGTCTCAAATCAGCTCCTGTTGTTTAGATTTCGAGCCAGGCCATGAAAGGGTATAAATCATGGTATTCATTGGAGCTGTGCCCAGTTTATACCTGCTGAAGAATTGAAGCTATTCTGTTTTATACCAGCTGAGGAATGAATCTTTAAACTGAAAGGATGTGGACTCCAGCTTCTGCTCTGCTCCATGTTTCTATCTGGATGTAAGTGCTAAAAGACTCAGCAGGCATTAATAGGTGCTGCTGTTAGACATCTGAGCTATAAAACGTCCCCGTATTTCTACACAAGAACCAAACATCTATGCAAGAACCAAACTACCTCTGAAAATGAAGCTCATTGTATCCGATAAAAAAATCTCAGTGGGGTAGTCGTCTGTAACTTTAAAAACAACGAGTGGTCCTGTGGCACCTTAGCCCAGGTCTACACTAGGACGTTATTTAGAAATAACAACTGGAGTGTCCACACTACCAATCCCGTTATTTCGAAATAAGGGGCTGGTTATGTCAACATAATAACTCTTGCCTTTCAGGAGGAATAACACTTATTTCGGAATAGTTATTTCAAAATAGCGGTAGTGTGGACGCTTCACTGCTGCTATTTCAAAATAACTAGTCCCCAAAGTCATTCAAAGTAATTACTCCATAGTGCTTCTTGGGCTCTAAGTTGTGGTAGCGCATCCACATTAAGGGAGCCTGCCTCAGACTAATTTGGAGGCTTTCCTGTAGTGTGGACACCCTATTTTGAAATAGTTATTTCGGGAGTTATTATTTCGAAATAATTTCCTAATGTAGAGATGCTCTCACAGACTAACCAAAATATATAGAATCATGAGCTTTAGTGGGCAAAACCCACTTCATCAGATGAATTGGAGTGGAAATTTCAGAAACCAAGATATATATATAACAGCAGAAGAAGTACCTGTCAATTGTTAACGGAAGGAGACACTGGCTTTGTATCTGATGTTACTTATAAATAGCGATGATTGAAAAATCTGTGAATTATTGTTGTTATTATTCTTAACTAAAAATTGGAAACATTTTTAGACAAAAATTTTAACCTCCCCCTCCTGCCATTTTCCAAATAACTTTACTTAACAATTGTTTCAGAGGGGTAGCCGTGTTCATCTGTAGTTGAAAAAAACTATAAAAATGACAAATGGTCCTGCAGAACCTTAGAGACTAACAAAACATGTAGATGGTATCATGAGCTTTCATGGGCACAACCTCCTTCTTCAGATGAATGGAGTTTAAGGGGTTCTCTGGTAGGAACCTGTGTAAATGGCTTGATTATGCTGTAAATTTTCAAAACCAATAATCGATCAGTAGACATGGGTCACAACCAAAACTGTACATCTGACTCTTTCCCCATACACCTCCGTGAAAAGCATGCCACATGTCTCCAGATAACCATAATGAACTTCTGGTTTTGTCTGTCCTTACTGATCCATTTGCGCCAGTGCAAATGTTGTTCTTCATGAGTGTTCTCCTAAAAATAGGTATTGTAGCTTCTTCAGTAATTTCACAGTTGTAAAAAAAACTTGCCCCGGCACTTCCAGTTAACCTAAAACCTCTTTATGGACTGTTCTGTCTCCGAGATTTGATCTTCTGTTTCTGTCTCTTCTGAAGTCTATTCATGTGTTGTGGAATTTCTCGTGTTTTTCTAGATGTGCATATCTCTGAGCTCTTCCCTCAATGTTGTTTTCTGTCTGACTTGCCTTTTACTCTGTCTGTTTGTGATTTCAGTGGACTTCTCTATGTCAAAACCAGTCTCCTTTTAGAAGCAGAGCATTTTTAGGAGCCTTGAAGGTACCCCCTCCTGATTCAGGAAGCTGTAGTGAGCACCGCCACAAGCCTGCATGCCTCTAACCAGTGAACTCATTAGCATTGGTGTTTCCTTATTAGCATTTTGGAACTGTTCAACTCATATAACATGGATTGTGACATTTGACTTGGTCAGTTTTGTCTAGAGAGCCCACCATTTATGAAGCAGATCCAGGATAAAAACCTTTCTCTTTTTTCTCTCTCTCTCTTTCACTTGCTGTCTCTTCTCCCACATCCTAATATTTTTTTAAAGCGACAGTTGAAACCGCTTCCTTCAGGTGTATGTGATATCTTTTAATGGAATGTGGTTACGTTTTGGGGACAGTCGACTGTAAGGACTGAAGGGTCTGGTGCTGATTTCTGTAGGTCTGCTCTGGAGAAGGAAATGGCCAGCACAGTTTGCAAAAGCTAGAATTGGAGCTGAAAGCAGATATTCTGGATCTTCTTCTAAATGACTTGGTTTTCCTTTTTTTTTTTTTTTAAACCAAATTTGCACTGGATTTGGGATCTTGAATCAGTAATTGGATTCAAGCATTAAGGGCTAGTCTAACAATGATGCACCAAATCAGCTAGAATGATACCTGGGGCCCTTCACTGCATATCACCCATTCCATCAGTGGACCACTTTCTTTCGTTTTAAGTGGGGTTATTTGTGTATGTGTGTGTTTGGCGATTGTGTTCTGAATTATGCAAGTACTTTCTAAGGGGTCTGACTATCATTTTATAGAAGGAAAGGTGTGCACTTGCCAGCTTGTCTCAATTGGATTCTGCTAGGAAACATCATCTCTTGATTGGTGCAATTTTTTTCCCCGCTCTGGTTATTAGCAGATGCGGTTGCTTAACAACAAATATTTAATCTAGCATTGAATTTCTCCAGTGGAGGGGAGTCTGCAACCTCCCTTAACAGACTGTTCTATTGCCCTAAATGTCACAGACGACTTCTTTATTTGTAGCAGTGTTATAGCCCTGATGGTCCTAGGATATTAGAGAAACAAGGTGGATGAGGTAATATCTTTTATTGGATCATCTTCTGTTGGTGAAAGAGGCAAACTTTGGCACTACAAAGCTCTTCAGGTCACTTTTGCCCACACAAAGCCTAATAATATTTAACCTCTGTTTTCCCTGCCCTATACCACTTGTACTGCCCTTGTTGGCTTATGGGAATAATCAGTCCCTGTCCCCTTTCAATTAGGGTATGTCTACATCACGGGACAAAGTTGAATTAAGCTACACAACTTCAGCTACATTAATTGTATAGTTGAAGTCGAAGTAGCTTAACTTGGCTTTTGGCGCTGTCCATACTGCAGGAAGTTGAAGGAAGAAGACGCTCCCTTTGACTTCCTATACTCCTCGTGAAAGCAGGGTTACTGGCATCGACCAGAGTGCCCCTCTCACTTCAAATTAGCTGTCTTAACTAGACCGCTAATTTGAACCCTGGAAGATCGACAGTGGCAGCTTTGATCTTCCTCTCTAGTGTAGACATACCCTTACATTTCTTCTTGGTCATCTCTCCTTCAGACAGACCCATGCTTACTCTTGCCATGTTAAAAAAAACCAAAGGAAGTATTTCTTCATGCAGCACACACTCAACCTGTGGAACTCCTTGCCAGAGGATGTTGTGAAGGCCAGGATTTCAACAGGGTTCAAAAAAAGAGCTAGATAAATTCATGGAGGATAGGCCCATCAATAGCCATTAGCCAGGATAGGCAAGGATGGTATCCCTAGCCTCTTTTTGTCAAAGGCTGGGAACGAGCAACAGGGGAGGGATCACCTGATGATTCCGTGTTCTTTTCACTCCCTCTGGTGGCACTTGGCATTGGCCACTGTCGGAAGACAAGATACTGGGCTAGATGGACCTTTGGTCTGACCCAATATGGCCGTTCTTTTGTTCATGTATAAGACTGATCCAAAACTCACTGAAATCGAAAGAGAAGTTCCCATTGACTTCAGTGGCTTTTGGATCAAGCCCATAAACTTGTGTTTTTTATGGGCTAGATTCCTAGGGTGATCTGGCTACCCCCTAGCTTTAAACCCAGCCTTGCTGGCTGATTGAGCTGGTTGTACTGATGCTTTCTAGCTCTGAAGCCAGGCTAAGCAGAACGAGCATCCTGGTGAATCTGAGCCTGTGTTCTGGAGCAGGAAAGTAAATCACTTAAAATCAAATTGGACATGGCGACACTTAGGGTATGTCTACACGGCAAAGTATTTCGAAATAACTGCCGTTATTTCGAAATAACTTTACTAACATCTACACAGCCAAACTGCTATTTTGAAATTTATTCGAAATAGCAGAGCGCTTATTTCGAATTTGGTAAACCTCATTCCATGAGGAATAATGCCAAATTCGAAATAGCTATTTCAAAATAAGTGCTGTGTAGACACTTATATTGAAATAGGGGGCCTCCAGCCTTCCCAGGGTGCCCTGGTGGCCACTCCAGCCTCAACCAAGAACACTCCTCTCCCTCCCCACTCCCCGGAGCCCTTAAAGGGGTTGACTCTGGCCACAGTGCCTGTGCCAGCTCCAAGCCTGTCAGCCCAGAGCCAGCAGTCACCTCCCCGACCCAGTGGCCCCAAAACATGAGCCAGCAAGCCACTGGCAGCCAGCCGTTCACCACTCCCCAGGAGCAGTCTGCCAGCTCCCAGGAGCCTTCCAGGGCCCGAGAAGGTGGGCACCTTCCTGGTCCAGGGTGGAGATCATGGACCTTATTCAGGTTTGGGGGGGATGCCCCCAACGTCCATGATCTCCGCACTAGACTGAGGAACGCGGCTGTCTATGGCAGGATAGCTGCCAGCCCAGCCACCAAAGGCCACATGTGAACCCAGGAGCAGGTTTGCATGACAATCAAGTTGATCCGGTGAGACCCCCAATCCTGAGCCCTGAGCTCCCCCTCCCCCTTCTTCCCCTTGCTTCCCCCTTCCAGCTCCCTCCTCCCAGGTTTCCCCCTCCCCTCTCCCACCCTCTCTTCTCCACTCTCCCGCCTCCTTTCCCCAGTCTCACCAGAGTTTCATTCCCCCCCCCCCGTTTTGTTAAATAGAGTTTGTGTTCATGAAAATACGTGTATTTTATTTTACACCAGGAAGGGGGTTAGGGAGGGGTGAATGGAAGGACGTGAGGGAGGAATGAGGCACAGACCCCCAGTGGGGCCAACCAGGGAGGCTCTTAGTGCTCCTCAGGGTAGAAGCTCTCCCGCAGGGCCTCCTGGATACTGACAGCCCCCCGATGGACCTCCCGGATGGCAGCCTGCAGAAAGTGCAGCCAGGCTCACAGCAACGTGTCCACGAGAAGCACCAGAGTGCCCAGGGGCAGCTCCGGCTCCATGTTGCAGAGTGCTGTGGTGTCCCGAGTGAGGCCAACCAGAGCACGCAGAGACAAAATGCTTTGCTGTCGCTCATCGAGGTAGGAACAGCTGAGAACCCGGAAAGCAGGGAAAGCTAAGAACCAGCTGTCTAGAGGGGGGGGTCCCTTTAAGCACAGGCCTCAGATAGCCTCAGGCAGCAGCCACACAAAGTAACTCCTGACCTGATGCCCTGCTGGACCTGGTTCCGGCTGGCCTTAAACGCGATTCAGTGTCCACTCAGTGTGGACATGCTATTTCAAAATAGCAAAATGCTATTTTGAAATGCATTTTGTGTGTAGACGCGTTATTTCGAAATAACTTATTTCGAATTAACTATTTCAAAATAAGATATTTTGAAATAACGCTGTAGTGTAGACATAACCTTACAAGTGTTGTTGCTGAAATGTGACTTTGTCTGTGACATCCCAGGGTAAAGGATGCAAAGTGATTGCTAGCTATCTTCTACTGGTGGGGACACTGAGTCGTTTGCAACCTCACCTCATCGCTAATAAATGTCAAGCGCTGGCATGTGGGACCTCTGATAAGAGCAGGTGGCCTCCTCTTTACACTCCAAACAGAGGAAAGAAATTACCCTGCTACCGCAGGGGAGTCTGATCAAACTGCAAACATGACAGAGTTCAAGGAGAGGAGAAATTCCTAAAGCAGATAAGAGAAGCAAATTATATGCAAGATGCTCCGAACAGCGAGTCAAAGGTGCCCTTCCTTACGCCTGAGCAGCTTGGTACTTACAAAGTTGGCAAGTGCACCTGGAATGTTTATAGGACTGCAGAAACTTTGTAAAAGTCACTTACTTGTAAATCAGCTGGGGGAGGGTGTGGGGAATTGCTTGTGTTTGATACTTGGATAAGCATTAACATGTATGTATTTCGGCTCTGACTGCCTGCGCTTATTTCTAATGTGTTTCTCCAAAGATGAAAATGTGCATGAGGGACGTTGGATGAGGCGGAATTGATTAATGCCATCATATGGGTGGGGAGGGACGGAATCTCTCCTGGAGACTGGAACATTTCTAGTGCTTGGGACCTGGTCGCCTCTGTGCTACTATAATAAGCGTTCTCTACGCTGTAGAATAAAATGTAGCCTGTTAAAGCCATCTTAGACCTCCCTACAGTTACGAAACAATGTAAAGATCAATTTAAATGACAGGGGGGGTTTGTTTGTTTGTTTGTTGTTAATGAGGAATGCGATTTTTTTAAATTGAAGGGGCCTTGTCTGATTAAAAGAGAAACCTCGCCCATGTTACTGAGCATTGCCTTGGATGATTAAAATTGGAATGCGTGTTAAAAGTACATCTTTAACTTGACTCCATTTCTGTTTGCGCTTTCAGCTGTCGCGTGTCAGGTGTTCTGGGCCTCTCGGTTCTGCTTTGGACCCTGACTGTCTCCTGCCTTGCATGTCGTGTGCTCAGTTACTCCTGTGCAGAGTGTTGGGGGGAGAATACTGACTGGAAGCCTTAGAACGCCTGTCTTGCACAGCCGTGAACTGACAGCACAAGATGAAAGGCAGTGGCGATCCAGGCCCCCTATTTCTGTTCACTTTCACTGCCTGGTTCTTGTCCAGTGCGGTTGTGTCAGGGTTTCCAGTATTACAGGTGACATATAATAGCAAAACCATCATTGTAGTTGACTTTAAAAAAAAACCTTATTGGGTTTTTCTGACCTAGGCTAGAGCCATGTTGACACTGGGAAGGTTTGGTGACAAAAGCGCTGTCGACCTGCAAAAGTGAAAAACGGTCAGACTGGTTTTTCAGCCTCTCATTGTCGATGTTTCATGGCCACATAGCTAGCACCCTGCCGACAGCTAGAGCAAAGCATTGTGGGGAAGCATCCCACCGTACAGAGTTGTGGGAAGGCAGAGCTGAGCCCTGCGCTTCTTGGGATTCTCTCAGAGTTCTCCCACAGTCTCCTCAGCTGCTGGGGGCAGCACCAGGAGTAGTTCTGTGAGCTTTCCATGCTGAGGAACAACAAAGCAGCAGAGCCGTCTCCCCAGCCTTCCCCTGCAGCAGCAGCCTGCCTGCCGCTGTGCTCCTAGCAGGGCAGAGCAGGAGCACTCCAGTGATTTGCTGTCTCCAAACGAAACAGCTCACTCAGCTGTCAGATATTTCCTGGAGCTTTGAAAGGGGAGGGGTGCATGCCTGCAGGGCAGCAGAGATCACAAACACTGAGCAGAACCATCAGGGCCAGTAGTGTGGGATACTGGAGGAAGTCAGTTCTCTCAACAAAACAAACAGCAGAGTCCACAGGGACTCTGGAGGGGAAAAGACAACAGTCTCCCGCAGGGCTGGAAGTTTTTTGTCACCAAAACTGGGTGTTTTTCCTGACAAAAGTTGTATTGCAGTATAAACGCTTTCACTCTCCTCCGTGGGCCTGGCCTGGTGGCAGCTGGCACAAGGGGAGTGGCCTTGGCCCATAGCCAAGGGAGAGGTAGCCCAGGGCGAGGGTGAAAGGAAAGAACCCTGGGAGAGGCTGGCTAAGTCTGTGCTGTCAGCACTGGCCCAATGAGGCGAGGGCTCTGCCGGCCTCTGTGGGATGAGAGAGAGGTCTACTGAGACCCAGGGAGCCTCTGATTTTAAACAGTGCCGTGCAGTGTCCAGGCTCACAAACTGACACCGCCAGCCCTGAGGGGCTCTTTCCCCCTTCCCACTGTCCTGTAGTTACCAGTGTTTGGCCTGGCTGGAGGGGGAAGGGACATCAGATAAGCCAGCTACGTGACAGCACTGCAGTAACAGAACAGCAGGCTGATCTCTGGACACACACAGCTGACATCTTGCTGAGTACTAGCCAGCACCTACCTGCTCCCTTTTCTAGGAAGCTTTGCATAGGAGAGGCAGGGAGAGGGTTACTGGGTACAGCAATAGACTCTGAAAGAGTTCTGCCTAGCAAGTAACTCACAATACTCGGTACTTTTTTTAAGGTTCTCATCCAACTCCCAGTGAGGTCAGTGGAAGAATCCTGCAGGCTGCCATAGGAGGTGGATTCGACCCTAATGTCATAACCATCACTGCGCTTTGCTGTCACCATTACAGGTGGAATGATGGTGTCCGTTTGTTGAGTGCCATCATTGTGGGACTCAAGAAACTGGCGTCTCAGGGTAACCGGAGACGTTCAAAGTTGCTGTAATAATGTACCTTTGTAGTATGTTTTATTAAAATTTGGCGTTACTAGTGTTAACGTTTGGCTAAACATTAAAACACTTTCAGGGTTTGTTCAAATTAAATATAAATTTACTTTAAGAAGCTTTATTTTGGCAAAGGAAAGCAGAAGCCTTACAACACATTTGTAAGTCTCTACTTACCCCGCATTCCAGGGATGGCCTCTTCTCCTCTCCCGCCAAGTTCTGCTCCGCAACTGCATCCTCCTAATGAGCCTGTGGGTGTGAACCATTTCCACTTGCAGATCACATTGGAAGGGAAGGCTGACTCACCATCTGCGGCATGCAGATAGCAAAACAACAACTCGTATTTTGGGAAAATTCCTTGAAATTCACCTTGGGAGCCCCAAGGCTGTACATTTCTGGGTACCCCAAAGCTTGCGGCTTTCAGCAGGCATTGGGACATTCTGGGCATGTCTATACTTCCCGGAAGATCAAAGCTCCGGAGGTCGATCTTCTGGCATTTGATTTAGAAGGTCTAGTATAGACCTGTAAATCAAATGCTGAGGGCAGCTCCCGCCAGCATCCGGTACTCCTCCTTTTGAGAGGAGTAAGGGAAGCTGATGGGAGCGTTTGCTCCCGTTGGCCTCCCACTGTGTGGATGCTGCCAAGGCTCGGCTTAAAGTCAGCCTGTTCCAGCTACACATTTTACATAGCCGGAGTTGCATACCTTAAGCCGACCTTCCTGATCTAGTGTAGACCAGTGCCTTCCAGAATTCAAGTCCCCACCCCATATCTTGCCCCTGTGGATTTCCTTGTGAGGAGATGTGTAGTACTAATACAACGATTATTCATGCAAAAATAAAGCTAAAGGCAGGGCTATTAATAAAGGGATAAAGCTGGCTAGAAAAATGTTAAATAATATTTTAATGAAAAAAAGCAACAAAATTCTGCCAAATCATTTGCCTTCCTCCTCCCCCCACTTTTCATCCTGGGCTGGTGCTGGGCAGGGACAATTTGGCAGGAACTGGGTGAAGAGCACTTCTTTGCACGTTAGTGCGCCTCAAGGACTTGTGCGCCGAGATGGAGAGGCACGTCTTCTATTACGGGGGTTTCTTTTATTTTCCAGGTCAAGCAAGCTCTGGGCTTAAAAGGTCTCTTTCTCAGAAATCCAAAACAGGCCTCTCTAGACAGTCATGCTGCTGGTCAACTCCATCGCAAACACTCCTTTAGCAGCCACATCCTACGGCGGACAGCCAGCGCCCCCACCAAGAGCCAGAAGAAGACCAAGAAAGGCTTTCCCGAGATTGCTATCGACACCAAAGACAATAGCTCGGAAGGGGCCAGTGAAGACCATGAACTGGAAGATTCTTCCCAGCCTCGCTTTGACAAAGAGCCGGAAAGCTCCTCTCCAGCGCTGGCTCCCCGAGAGGGGGCCAATGGGGAGGTACATGGCAAAGGGTTGAAAGGTAAGGCCCATGGTTCTGGTAAAGGTAAACCCCAAGCTCGTACTCCTGGGGGTGCAGCTTTCAGCGAGCCCACCCGGAGGTCCAACAGGGTCCGTCTCCAGGAGCACCAGGACGAGAAACAAAGCGTCTTTGCACGGTGCGCCATCAATGGCTCCGGTAGGATCGGAGTGGCAACCAATTGCATGAGATGCATGATTGGTTGCAAGGAAAGCCCCGATCTAGAATGCAAGTGGAGTGACCCGGTGGCCAGGCCGACCGCTAAAGAGACGCTGCACCGCGATCAGTATAGCAGTCTCGCGGGAGACGAGAGGTTAGAACTAAAAAATTGGGGAATAGTAGAGCAACCCAGACCCCGGTCAGACTTGCAGATTTGCAGCAGCCTCGGAGGGGTCAGTGACCAACCAAGGAGCACTCAGCCCTTTATGACTCCAGGGAAGAAAAACGGTGAAACTAAGTGTCACGGGATGAAAGCTCATCCCCGGCAGAGGTGGCAGTGCCAATCAGGTGGCAAGTATGGAAGCACTGTCAACTTGGTGACAGCTAGCAATGGCTCCATATCCTCCAACTCCAGCAGCCTAGAGAGTCTTGGAAGCCCCGAATTCCCCAAGCGCTGCTCTGAGAATTCCCGAAGGCAAGTGGGCACCCTTCAGAGGGAGATGAATGCCTTGTTTGTTCAAAAATTGGAGGAAATTCGAAGTAAATCCCCTATATTCTTTACTGGTAAGACCAGATTTTCTTCACCCCGTTTGCCTTAGATCATCTCATTGCCTTGGCTTCCTCATAGCACCTCCCTCTAGAAGCTCCCACCTTTTTATTTTGCCCTCGTAGCGCATTTTCGTTTTCAGTGAAAGAAAAACATTTCTGCATAAATGTGATGGGCTTGTCCCCTAGATGTGTCTGTTGTAGGCTGGTCCTTTCCATACCTAGCAAACCATCTGCCGTTGCTCACCCATCCGTGAATGTGGCGTGGAGACTTTCTGACTAGAGTGTGATACTAAGTAAATGTTGAGACCTCCCCCCCCCCCTCCAACCAGAGCATCGCCTAGAGATTGAATGGGGGAAGCAACACTGCTGGCCACCCTAATTATCCTCCTCCTCATTACTGTAATTGGTATTGCAGTAGAGTGCACAGGCGCAGCAAGCTAAGGACTTAGCTGTGCACAGCACTGTATATACACACAGTTAGACAGTCCCAGCCCCAAGGAGCTTACAGTCCAGAGCAGGGGGTTCAAACTTTTTTTCACGTGACCTAGGTGAAGAAAATTGTTGATGCCGGGACCCATCATAATGTGAGCCTACAGTGTGGGCTCCGGGGTGGGGTTGAGGATGGAGCTTTGGGGTGTAGGAAGGGGCTGCGGCTGGGGCAGGAGGGGCTTACCTTGAGCAGCTCCCGGTCAGTGGTACAGCGGGGGGCCTAAGGCAGCTTCCTGCCTCTTCTGGCACTGCAGGCCATGCTGCACCCAGAAGCAGCCAGCAGCAGGTTCCCAGCCAATGGGAGTATGGAGCTAGTGCTGGAGGGCGGGGGGCAGTGTGCGGAGCCCTGTGCGCTCTTGCCCCCACACACCTAGGAGCCGGGCCTGCTGCCAGCCACTGGAACCCAGTGCAGTCTGCAGTGCCAGGACAGGCAGGGAGCTGCCTTCGCCCCCCCCACTGCTCACCTGATCCCCCTGCAGCAATGAGACCCAGCACCCGACATTCCACCCCCAGTGCTGGGCCGCGACCCCTAGTTTGAAAACCGCCGAGCTGGCTAGTCTCTGTTTCAGCTGCTAGTTCTGAGCTAAATACAGGAGGTCAGACTAGATGAACATTCTAGTCCCTTTTGGCCTTAAACCCTGTGAATCTATACGCCCCCGATCATGCAAACACTGAAGCACATGTTCAACTTTATGCAAGTGATTTGAGTGCCACTTACACACCTGCTTTAGAGTGAACCATTTGTGTGTTTGCAAGGTGAGCACCTACCACGGCTGTGCCCTTTCATTCTCTGAAAGGACACTGTCAAGATTAAAAACAACTCTGTTTCTTCTGTAAAAATGATCTTGCACATTACGCTACTGCTGTAGATTATTAAAACGGAAAGATTTTTTTTCAAACCACACTATTCCCAGGCTTTGCCATCTGCCACCTTACGGTTGTGTGCCTGGGAGTGTAAAGCCGCTAAGGCAGTTAGATATCCAGGGTGAAATTTCAGAAACAAGTCAGTTAGGTACTTTGAAAATATTACTGCCTGCTCCCATTACATTTCACAGCAGGCTCCTGTGAGAGCCCCAGCCAAAACCTGGAGCGCTTCTAGATGTGAAGCCAAGATAGAATTAGGCTGCTGCTGGTATCTTTTTTTTTTTTTTAATTTCAGTTTTTAATTTTGTTTTAAATTGATCTGCTCTGAACATCTGGATGATGTTTTATCGCCAAGTATCAGAAGATGAAATTAAACAGAACTGCAGAACTCTTCATGTATATTGAGTTCTCATAAGCTCCAAGAGATGTGACATGACACCATTGTTCATCCGTGAGGTCATCCTCTTCCCCCAGCCTCTTAAGGACAGGTGTACACTACAAGGACAGGTTGATCGAAGCTACACATTTTGAGTTACGTTAGTAGTGTAATTCCAATCGATGCATGATAGACCTACTTACCGTGGGATACATGCTGTCCTGTTGACTCCTCTGACTTACCTCATTCTGCTGGAGTACCGGAGTCGACAGGAGAGTGATCGGTAGTCAATTTAGTGGGTCTTCACTAGACTCGCTAAATTGACTGCCGGTGGATCGATCACTGCAGCATTGATTCACCCCCTCATGGAAATAAACCCTAAGTCACTGAACAAATATTTTAACATAGATTTTAAATCTGATTAAACCCACCTGACCTCTCCAGCGTAGCACTGCAAAGTTTCAAAAGGATGAGAAAGTTACTTGGATTGGATGTTGTTGAGCTAGTGACCAAAAGTTGGAGTTGCATAAGCTGGAAGCTTTCTGCATCTACGTCCTATGTCAGTGCAGTGCGCAAGGACATGTAGGGAGCTAGCAGGCTACATCTAGCAACACTTCAGAAATTAACGTTGCCCTGATTAAAGGAGCCAGGAGGGTGGGACAGGCAACTGAAGGCCTCTGCTTGAACCCAGACTAAGGAGAACCCTAGCGGCAGCAGCATGAGCCTTGGCTTTTGCCATGCTACCGTGCCTCAGCCCACGCTGACCAAACAGAGTGAACGGGCAAGAGGAGAGTTGATTTTTTATGGAACAGCCCTCAGGTGCTTCTGAGCGCCCACAGCGATAACGACCAGTACTGCTGGTGGGGCCTTTTTCCTGGGGGCATTTGCCCTGTAGAAACAAGACTGGGACGTCCCTCCCCCTGCTGGCATGTAGGCCACTGAACAGCCATCTAATGCCGCCCATCACCGAGGTAGGATGGAGTCAAAGCTTAGCACACTCGTCCCCTGCACCGGGCAGTGCCAGAATGAATAGCTCATGGAGGGGATCTACCAAAGGGATGCATAGAGGGGAGACTTCTGCCCATCCTGCGGCCCAATGACTTGGCCTGGAGTCAGTGTGCGGGGGCTCTGCAAGCATCCAGGGTCCTTGGCTGCCCTGGGGCAGTCCAGGCAACAAGCTGATGTGGGCCTGATCCAGAAACGCTGACCTCAATGGAAGCTTTGCCATTGATTTCAACAGGGCAGATTTGGGCCCTTGGGGCTGCTTCTACCTGGCAGAAAAAGGGCTGGAGAGAGAAACGGGAAGCTACTGATCAGTCCTCCTAGAAAGCAGCAAGATGGTCTCTGCTTTCATGCAGCTAGACCACTAGGCTGATTGACCCCCCATCACCTAGGGACTATGGCTGGATTGTTCAGATGACTGGGGAACACCCAGAGGCCCGCAGGAACCTGCCCCTTGCCTGTCTGAGACATCTCGCCTGTTGCTGGTTTTCTTTGCCCTGCTTGTGTGCTCTGCCATTTCTGTGTGTGCTGGCGGTGCGGGAGTGGTGTGCTGCTCCTCCCCCTCCCGCCCCACCTGATAACTAGCCTCCTTTGTGCCCAGGGAGCAGGGCTGCTTCGGGATGTCAGGGAAGGCAAACATCACAGAGGGGTTCAGACTCGGGCAATGTGTTTCCAAAACGCCCTTGAACGGCTGCACATTTTCCAACTTCTTTTAAAACAAAAGCGTTTAGGCCTGGGTCCAATGGATGCAATCCAGCGTGTGCTCTGGTTGGTCAGAAATCCTTCTGCTCCTACAAGAAATGTGTCCCTCTCTGTGTCTGTTTCCCTCTCCCTCCCCACTAATGGATCCTTTTATCTGCTCCTGCCTTCCCTATATTAACTGGGTTTTTTTCCTCTGTTCTGTCCTGTTCCACATGCACTCTCTCTCTCTCTAGTTAAGAACTGAAAGGACAAGCAAGTTCCAGGTAACTGTTTTTTGAGTGTTGCTGATGCAAGCACTTGTGTTGCCTCTGTTCCTTTTTCGTTTTCAGGCATCTTGTTATTACCTCCTCCTTGTATGCCAAAGACGGCTACGTGGCTTCTTTCTGCTGCTTTGCTAGTGCTTGGAGCATGTTTGCATTTTGGTCAGCGGGCAGCCTTTGTGATGGTGGGGTTTTTTTTGGGGGGGGGGAGGGTTGGCATGATTGTTTTGTGTCACAGGATATGCAGTGTGAAGAATACGATCCGAGCAGCTGTTTTTTCAGGCAATTGGCTACTCCAACGACTCCTCAGGAGTGGCCTGTCATCTCTTTTCATCAGCATGCCTTGGTGTGTGGCCTTTGGAAAAAGAAATGACAAATGCATTTAGCAAACTAATATTATGCCACTGAGAAGTTCCAAAAATCGGCAAAGTATTTTAAAAGATTTTTTTATAAATCGCTTCAGTCTTCATCACCTCCGCTGCCCCTGCACCATCTCTTGAAATATAATGGATACCAATCACGTCCCCACTGGGTCAGCCAGCGAGTGTCTTGACTTCTGTTTGGTTTTGTTTGTTTCTTAGGGCTGCAGAAGGCTAGAGCAGTTCAAGCATTCAGTACAGAGGGATTTCAGAGGGGTAGCCGAGTTAGTCTGTAACAGGGAAAACTTAAAAAACAACAAATAGTCTTGCAGCACCTTAAAGAACCCACTTCTTCAGTACAGAGGGGAGCAGGGCTGCAGGCAGCAATACAAAGACAGGCAAACACAGCTCCTCTTTGGGTATAGATGATGGGCAAAGTAACACACTACAAATACGGTCGGAAGTGAGTAGTGATTTTTGCATGTCTCAAATTGGAGTCTCGGTGCTTTCTGAGCATTGCCCGATGAGTTACTTTTGGAAATTTCGGCCAGCCTAGCTAAGAAATGATTGCTTTCATAGCAAAGGGATCTTGTGTAAGAGATACATCTGTAAGTGAATCTGCACTGTTAATCCTTTGGTTTGGTTTTTACATCTCCCACATATTTTTCTTTCTCTCCCTCCCACTAGATGTCTGCCAGCTCTCCATGCAGAGGTCAGACACTTCTTTATGCAGTCTAGACATTATCACCGAAGAGCCCAGCTTTGCCAACGGAAAACAACATGCTGGTCCCTGCACCTTTCTGCCTGATACCTCTACTAGTGATTCTGAACAAGGGTCGGTGTCTCATCATCCCAGTGAATCTAGATCGGCAGGAAGTAGCCCAGCCGACCAGCCCGAGAAAGCTCTTCTTGCTCATGAACCACAAGCAGAAGACCAAACGGTTGTAAGTCCCGGGGCAGCAGCCACAAGCCTGTTGGCCCCGAAAGATGAAAGCGGACGCAGCAAGGGACCACTCGAAGATGGGGGTGACTGCGGAGAGACCCACGGGAGTGGTGGAGATCAGTCTAGTTTGGCAGTGTGTCCTCAACACAGCGGGGGGATGTTGGCACTGAGTGATGCTTCAGTCCGTTCCACTGAAAACTGCCAGAAGCCAAAAGACTGTCCAGTGTTACCCGATGGGAACCACGCTGCCGAATCCATAAGCCAGAAGGATGGTGCCGCAACTAGCCCACCACAGATACATCACAGGAACAGCAGCACACAGCCGACTTTGCCTCCAGCAGCTTTCCAGAGAATCCAGCCTGCTCGGGCTCCGGCTGTTGCTGCTTCTCTGACCAGCTCTCACGTGTTACTGAGGAGGTCCAAGAGCGAAGGGCCCAAGAATTCCGACTCCTCCGCCTTCACAAGAAATCCCAACAGCCTCTCCCCGGCCGCAGAAGTGTACTCCGATGCCACTGTTCACGACCAGATCTGGAGCAAGCTAGATGCCAGCAGTCACCGGGACAGCGTGTCTTCCTCCTCCAGCATGTCCTCCAACGACACTGTGATAGACCTCTCTCTGCCCAACCTCGCTCGCAAAAGCCTTCCGGATCTCGGGACCCATCGCGAAAACAGTGAGACCGTTGCTGTGAGAAAGGCCATGCGCCCCCGGTCTGCGACGACCTCTGGGAGCGAAATGCCAGTTGTGACCAAGAGCAAATCCAATCCCAACCTGCGGGCAGACCAGACGCCCGTGGATGAGCTAAACCCCAGGCCTCTGGCCAGGGTTCCTCAAGATACATTGGCCTCCATCCCCAGGAGGCATACCTGGAGCAGACTCTTCATGGAAAGTCTCAGACAGTCTTCCCTCAAGTCCAAAGCCCAAGATAAAGCTGGAACTGGCCAGGCAAAATCCAAGAGCCTTGGGGATCTCACCTCCGACGACATCGCGTGCACTTTTGAAAGCAAGTACCGGAGCATCAGCCGGAGCTTCGTCACTAGGTCGATGCGAGAGCAGCGCCGCTCCTCGGGCACACGGTCTTCGGCCAAGCCCCAGGACCATCTGACTGAGCAGCTGAAGAAGCTGATGGCCTTTCAGGAGGAAAATGACATCACCTCCCCCACTAGCCTAGAGCCAGTTGAATCCGAGGAGGAAGCGGAGGGCTTGCTCCTCCGCAGGTCCTCCTCCCGTAGCCAGAGCAGGGTGCGGTACATTGCCAACCGGGCCAAGCAAGCCCAGGAGAGGCAGCGGCTGCAAAGCCTGAGTCAGATCAACGGGAGCCCCATTGAGGAGAGGGGAAACCCCGAGGGAGCCTGCTGCGTGGTGAGAGGGGTTTGTATGGACTCAGCTTCCCCCCCTCTGTTTACACCGCAGCTAAAGAACCAAACAGACTTTAACCAGGACACTGAGGTTTTCTTCATGCTGAAACTTTAATGCTGGGAAGCGCTGAACAAGGTTGATGCTTACATTCCTGTCCAAGCAAAACTTGAAAACCCAAGAGGCATGAAATGCCCACATGCAAGATAACATTTCTTCACCCCCGTGGAAGACAAAGCAACCAAAGAGATTGGCTGTGAAGAAATGGATACCAGTGGATTGGACATCCAAATTAGAGCCAGCCTAGTAGAGTCAGTGGCATGCCGAGACGGTTACAGTTCATGGGTCTAGGGTTTGGGGGTGGCTCGTTTTGTTTTTGCAGCCTCTCATCTGGCCTTTTTTTCTATCTGATCACCGGTTTGCCCCTGCAGTTATCTGTGTGCTCAAGCCACATGGTTTCCGCCTGCCAGGTAAACCTCTGCATGATGCTCCCAGGGCCCCACCGCTGCTTGCTCTTGCAAATTGCAGGTCCATGAAGGGAAACCTGGCTTTAAAATCTGGCCCCCGGGCTGGTTTTCCTGAAGAGGCATCTGAGGGTGTCTTTTCTCCCCAAGAGTCAAAAATATAGCGTAGCCGTTTTGTTTTCTGTGTTAATAATCTAACCAGCAGAGTCCACCGCCCAGCCTGATCTTATAGGTTCCAGTGAAAGTCCCCGTTACCTTGTTTTTTTACGCTGAGGAAGAAATCTTTCCATGTTTAGAAGCAGTGCTTTTTAAACCAGTCTGTCCCGATGTACAAACTGTCCAAGTATTATTTCAGAACTTAATTTGGGGAGAGGAGGAAGGTGCTAGAAAACAGGCAGGAAATGTCTTCTATTGACGTTGTTTAGCTCTGTGGTAGCAAAAATGAACGCTACTATTCCTTTGAAAAGAGAATTGACCCTGGTAGGTGAGATTTTGACCAAGCTGCTGTACACAGCACCTTCAGGATGCATTTTACTTTTTTTTTTCTGTTATGCACTGCCAGGCAAGATTTCGTTTTAAAAAGATAGATATCTATACCTATATGTATATATATATACATATATACATATATACATTTTTAGATGAACATATTTAGAATTGAACCCAACCTGAACAGAATATTTTTTTTCATTTTATAACCTTTTTTATTTTTAGTTTTATTTTTGTCGGGATTATCATTTGTTGTTTGAGCCTAAATGTGCATTTTGTGGGTGGAGGAGGAGAATGTTGGTCGAGATGTGGTTTTTAAAGTGAGAGCTAACACTTTCATTTTATTTTCTGCCGGCCTCGTCCCTTTGATGGGGGATAGTTTTGTTTGTAACAATTCCCCTCTGGATATTTCAAAATTTTAAAATCTATTTGTAAAACCATCTGACGCTACTCAAATAAAAGCATTTAACCTTTTTCCAGCTTCCAGACTCTTGAGCTGCAGCTAAGGAAGAGACGCTCCCAGGGTTTCTTATGCTCCCTATCTGCATATTATGGAAATATGGCCCCTTTTCTGACTTCTTTGGTACATGCCATTTGAGGTACCACCCAGTGGCTAATGTACAGTTCTCTGAAGTCAGTGGAAGAATCCCACTGAAGGGCTGTTCGGTGACGTGTTTCTGTTGCTGCATTGGAGCCTCCTACTAGAATGGGCAAGACACATGCCTGGCCAGCTGCAGCCTTCTGAGTCATTTGTTTATAAGAACTGCTCCATTACAGCAACAGCTGTGCATGCTGAGTGGGGGGGGGGCACCCAAAAGAGATTTAAATACCACTCAGCTGTTTAGCAAAGGTCCCACAACCTCCCACCGCTGGCAGCATGAGGTTCTATAGGTGGTGCATGTCTGCATGTGCTTTGCTGCACAGAACAAAATGTGTTCCGCTCACAGATGGAAAACATTAGAGGGACCATTGGCCACAAGCAGTTCAAACCTGGATAGTGGGTCATAAAGCCACTGTTTTGGGCGATAGCTCCCCTTCTGTGGATTGTGATCAAATCACCAGCTAAGGTCACTGGAATGGTATCAGAGACATAAAGCAAAGTCAAACCTCCTTAAATTGTCCCCTCGCTCCCTCTCCCAAAGTCAAAGTCTTATCACTCCACCTGCCCATTGGCCCAAAGCCTTGCTAGGCCCCAGGGGCTATGGCAACGCGTATTGAAGTGACCCAGTGGAGTCTTCTGACTCGGAAGAAGAATGCAGACTGGCAAAGCAGAAGGCGCGGCTTGCCAGGGCTCGTCCTCAATTGTCACCACCACAAAGCAGCTTCCATTAATATTCACCAGACACCAAGTTGGAGTCTCAGGCCATTTATCATTGGCCTGAAAAGCTGCATGGAAGGAGACGGGGGGGGGCATTCAAACTCATAGCGCAGTATGTGTCTGTTTACAAATGTTAATGGTTTATTGTAAGCTCCCCTTCTGAGTTCAGGTAAGGACTGGGGAGAGGTGCTTAAAATGCATTTTAGTTTGGGGCTTTTCTTTAATCCAGTTTCATCCGATCTGATTCTCTGTAATCACCCCATTAAGTACCTTTTTATTTAACGACTGCACCATATACAAGCCAAACCCACGCAGACCCTCCAGCCGCTTGGCTTTTGTCACAGGGATGAAACCTGTATGTTGTTTTAACACCTTCTGGTTCACTGGGATTTTGTCACCTGCTTGTAGGGCTATCGCAACTGCCTCTTAAGTACATTTGGACAATTCAGCCTGTTCCAGGAAACTCAGGGGACAGAGAATGCTGGTCCAGAGAGGACTTTTAATGATGTGTTCAAGGATCTAGCCGAGTGGGATTTTCTTTCATGGTGTCTATAAAAGTTTAATAAGCCGCTTAATTTGCTTTTCATGTTGAATCTTGTTGGCTGGCGCATTGGTTTCTCTGCACCCTCTTCTGCATTCCTGCTCGGCTGCTTGGATACTGCTGTCCAGAGCTCGTTTGCAGATGGAAGTCAGGGAAGATGCTGTCACCCTCCCTACTGCTAAAAAATTGTGTGCCGGTGGGGAAGTTTTTCTAAGGTAAAAGTAGGAGTCATGTCCCCAAACCTCACTTCCCCTGGGAGTTAGTGGGCACCTAATTGCACTATGGGCCTTTGAAAAATCTGCCTTTCCATCAGTATGGCAGCAGCCACAATGAAAAGGCAGGCCGTGGCTGATGGAGATCACAATTGGTGTTTAAGGAAGGGTGGATACTACAAATACAGCACAAATGAACAGTCAGATGATTATTGTAATAAGCAGCAGCTACAGGACCCCCTCTGCCTTGCCAGGACCATTCGCTCCCAGACATCCGTAGCATTCAGTAATAGTCATAAATGAGCAGTAGCTGCAAATATTCCTGTTACTCTAGCAGGTAAAGTGGTTCTACTGTCTGGCCGGATGGGAGAAACAAACTCTCCCTGGGTATTCCACTCCATGGAACTGCCTGGCGCCCTGGCAGACACCCCTTGTTTTGCTGGGCCCTGCTTAGCTTGTTGGGCACCAGACTCACAGCCTGCCCGCCGGTCTGGAGTCAGCATGTGCCGGAGAGAGAATGGCAACAGGCGGGCAGAGGGGGAATACACCAGAAAGCCAGGTGACGGCAGCATCCCTCCATAAGGCTTGTCCCTGAAAGGCCAGAGAGAGACCACTGCTGCTCTCCTCGGAGGTGTGAAGCCTACAGCGGCACCGTGTTGGTTCGGTACTTTCAACTGTCTTCTAGCTCAGACCTCCCTGGTTTACAAGTCAATACACGACAATCCTGCAACCTCCCCGTGTGAGCAGAGGGGGAGTCCATTCATCCTCACTAATTCAGACCCCGCAGGTCAAATTCCAGCCGCGATAACAGGTTGAACCTCTCTAGTCTGGCACTCTCTGGTCCGGCAACATCCGTGGTCTGGCATGATTTCAGTTAGCCGGATGTGCACTGATCATGGGTGTGGCCAAGTTTCCCGCGGTTCCATAAAGTTTGTTTACAGCCCCCAGTCCTGGCTCTCAGTGTTCTGTGCTCTTATTTAGCTCCAGTTCACCCCTAAATGTCTTCTAAGAGCACAGCAAACAGCGGAAGGGTTGGTAGTGCTGCTACACAACACTGACCTCCTGTGGTTCAGCCAATTCACTGGTTTGGAACCAGTCAGGTCCCAAGGGTGCCGGACTAGAGAGGTTCAACTTGTACTAACAGGCAAACTTCCTTGTCTACTCATTTATCTCCAAGTCAAACCCGAGCCAGCCCATTGACATCAGAGCATTGGCACGGGGGGGGGGGGGGGGGACTGATGCAGAGCCTGGCCTTGCCGATAGAGCTATTGTACCAATTTTGTTCTACTAGGTGCAGGCCAGACCAGTGATAAGGGGCCGATGGGCCCATGCTAACTAAAACTGCTCAGCGGACACGCGGGAGAGAGCAGCACGGGCAAGGCAGCTGAACTAAGTGGGGAGACCTCTGTACTCGTGTGAGCTGCTGGTCAATCAAACAACTCAGTGAAGCTCAAATAATCAACAGGGGCTGGCTCCTCCCTTAGAGACCGTGGCCTCTGCCAGGCACAGCAGAAACTAAACACAGCAGTGCGCAGCCATTGCCTTTTTCTTGCTTTTTGAGCTGCCAGTTGTCTTGCTTTTTTCACACACACACACACACACACACACACACACACACACAGAGCGGGTGCTGAGTTACTGCATACGAAGAGACGTCTCTTCCCACCTTCCGCCAGCGCCTGGCACCCTCCATTGCTGTGGTTAGGATTTTCCTGCGCCCATTCCAGGCACAGCAGGAGGGGGGGGAATGGTCTGAAGGAAGCAGGAGCCCCTTCCCTGCAGCACCTGTCACTTAGGGCTTTCAAACACCCAGTGGGGCTACATCCAGCTGCCAGATCCCCTCCTATAATACAGATGGGACCCTAGACGCACGCTTGGAGGCAGGGCTTTGTGTAAACTCAGGGCTGGCCCATCTGTCACATCCCAAATCACCCAGGAAAGAGGACAGGGTCTTCGCCGCCTGTTGCCGTCATGCAAAGGGGCAGGCGATGTGAGCGAATGGGGGATCTAGAGCCTCCTTGATGTCCCTGCAGGCTTTCCTATGCACATGGGTGGTGTGTGATGGAGGCAAGGGAAGGCACTGCCTTCCCAAAATTGTCTATGCCACCCAGGCTCCCAGGAGGGGCTGGGGCCGCACTACGCAGCTCCCTGGCAGCTAGGGAAGGCTGGGCCATGCCGTGCGGCAGCCTGACTCCGGGGGAAACCTGGGGCCGCGCTGTGTGGCAGCCACAGCTCTCAGCTGGGGTTGAGCAGGTCATGGCTCAGGGGAAGGAGGGGAAAGGTTGTGAACGGGCATGGTCTCGGGGAAGGGGTGTGGCTTTGGGTGGAGGGGGAGGGGCTTCCACTGCCTTCCCCAGCTGGGACTTCACCCACCGCCCCTGCCTGTGCAAGTATTTCACAGGATATTTCACCTCTATGCTGGGATATCGCCCCCATCACACAGTTCAGCCTGCTCTTTGGCCTGGAGCGCCGGTTGCTGAGCTGTTTGCAACAGACATAGTAGCTGGGGGTGTCAGAGCAAGGCCTGGGTTTCGTGGGTTATACGAAAACATAAATTATGTGCAGGATTCTTCCCAGCTGGTGGCAAGTGAGGGATCATCAGCCCATCAGTCCAACCAGGGGCTGCTGCTCATGTTTGTGCATTGCCAGGATCAGTGTTTAAAAACACAATGGCTGTGTCTATACTGGCGCGATCTTGCGCCAGAGCTATGGAAATGAGGCTCAGCGTGGAATATCGCCGAGCCTCATTTGCATAACTAATGAGCCGCCATTTTTGCGGAAGAGGCTCTTGCGCAAGACCGAGCTGTCTACACTGCCCCTTCTTGTGCAAGAAAAACCCTCTTGCGCAAAACCGTTACGCCTGAAAATAATCAGCATTATTTGTGCGTCTACCTTCCCTTTCTTTGTGGGCCCCATGTGGTGGCTTAGTGCTGGCAGCCCTGCAGGTGTCTGTGTGTTTGCACCTGGCACAACCGGGTCCTGATGCCCTGGGGAGGCAGGGTTGCCAGGTGTCCGGTTTTGAACCAGAGAGTCCGGTATTTCAGCTTTCTGTTCAGGGAAACAAATCGAGAAAATAGAAATGTCGGGTATTTTCGAAATAAGATGCACTGGAGATTGGGATGTCATGTCAAGTGTGTCCCCTCTTTTTGTCCAAACCATCTGGCGACCCTGTGGAGGCTTCTGGGCCCTGAGCTGAACAACAGACCTGTGGCACGGTCCAGCCCACCGACTGAGCGGCTTCACCTCAGCGCCGGCCCCTCGACAGCGGCTCAGGCACCCCCGGGAGTGGAGATGAGCTGTCGCCGTCGCTGACGGTTTCTGTGGCAGTCCGGCCTCCTCCCCACAGAGCCCCATTGCGCGGGGGGTGGCACAAACCCCCAGGAACACGAATGGGTCCCGTGCAGCCGGCCAGCCAACAGCAGGCGGGTAAACTGAGGCACAAAGCAGGGAAGTGCCCCCATAGAGCCCCCCGCGGGCTGAGTGCTCGGCCGCTGCTGCGTTGCTGGGCCGCTGCGTGGGGCGAGCCCCTCGCCCCCGCCCAGGCCAGGGGCCCCCCCGTCCCTGCTGCGCCCTGGCTCCTCCTCCGGCGTCCGACCCTTTATCTAGGGGAAGGGGCGAGCCAGCCTGCGCGGTCGGTGTCTGCGAGCGGCCCCCGGCAGCCGGCCCGGCGAAGGGAATCGCTGTGAGTGAGACGCCGCCGTGGCTCGCTCCTGCGCTGGGGGGGCGGCAGGGCCGGGGGGGCAAGCGGCCGTTTCCGAGCGGGGCTCCGGGGCGCTGCCCGCCGGGCCGGGCGGGGACGGTGCAAGAACTCGCCGCGGCCGGAGCTGGGGGGCTTGCTGCACGTCTGGCCCCGCACAGAGCCCCGCAGCGCCGCGCGGCCCCGGGCAGGGACTCGCGGGCTCCCCGGGCAGGCGGCGGACGCGCCCCCGCCCGGCCCCGCATCCCTGCGGGACTGGCCTTCCCGGGGCTGGCAGGGGCGCACGCGACCGCCTTTGCCCGGCCCCGCATCCCTGCGGGACTGGCCTTCCCGGGGCGCTGTGCCTCGGGGTGCGGGTCCTGCCGGGCAGCCGCTCGCCCGGCTCTTTGCACTGCACGGCTGGAAGGGGCGCTTCCCTGCCAGCGCAGAGCCAATCTGCCCCGGGGGGCAAGGCGCTAGCTCGAACCCGAGGCCTTTCCCCGGGCCCAGAGCTGCGATTCGGGGCGGGCTCCCTTCGCGGGCAGGGCTGGCTCGCTGGTTCCTCGAGGGCTGCTCTGCTGCTAATCTGGCTCCACCCTGCCGTGAGGTTCCAGGGAGTCGGGGCTCAACGCCCCCCCCCCCGGCTTCTGGCCCCTTCCTTTGGGAGGTGAACACCCGCTTTTGCCGTCTCGCTGTGACGGGCAGCAGCACCGCGTGCTCCCGAAAGGCGGCTCTGCAAACGCTTTGGGGTCTTTCCGCTCCTCTTGTGCTCTTCGGAGGGAGGGCGAAAGCCTAGAGAGAAGCCAGCGGGTAACAGGCGAGTCTTTGTGCAGGCCAGGGTGTGGGCTGGGCCCCGGCGTGGGCAGAGCAGCACTAGAACTGGGAGGGAGACGTAAAATGCACTGAACTGGGACGCACAGGTGCAGAATGAGCCCCTGGGAGAAAATATGCACATCAGAACAGCCAGACTGGGTCACACCGAAGGTCCATCTAGCCCAGTATCCTGTCCTCCCACAGTCCCCAATGCCAGGTTCCCCAGAGGGGGGCAACAGAACAGGGAATCCTCTGTCACCCATTCCCAGTTTCTGGCAAACAGATGGACCTGTCCTCCAGGAATTTATCTAGTTCTTTTTTGAACCCTGCTTAAGTCCTGGTCTTCACAACATCCTCTGGCAAGGAGTTCCCCAGGTTGGCGGTGGGTTGCATGGGAGGACTGGGTTTGTTGTTTTATCCCTGGATCCCTTCCCCCTCTGGTCTCCCTCCCAGCCTCAGCTGCCAGGGGAATAGCTGCCGGGAGCTGTGTGAGTCTGCCCAGAACCAAGACACTTGGCTGTCAAGCTGAAAGTCTGTGGACCAGCTCCCAAGTGGTACTAAGTGCTGCCGTTAACGGGCACTGCAGCCACTGAAGACCTCCCTCTGTCTAGACCTGCCCAGTGTGAACTGGGCCACGAGTGCCGAGTCCTGGGTTTAAACATGAGCAGCTGCTGCCGGTTTGTCCAGTTGAAGGCGTGGAGCTTTCGGAGCCAGGCAGAGTTGAGACGCGTCCCTTCCCCAGGCTAAAGTGTTGAACTAAGGCTAGGAGCTGATGCGGCACCAAGGGCCAGGTGCTGTTCTGGGAGGCTGCACAGACAGCTGTCACTCAGCCAGGGAGGTGGGGGGGGGGGGGTTTGAGAGTGATTCAGCTTTTGAGAAAAAACAATTTTTCTCCCCAAAGAGGAGGCTTGGGCTGTGTCAGAGAAAGGGAAATCCACCTCCCCACTCCAGCAAGAGGGGATGCAATGGTTGTGGAGCCCCCCTCCCCCCCGTGAGGCTGCTGGTACTACCAAGCTGTGCCTGGGGAACTCAAAGGTGTGGGCAGGGCCTTGGAAAAGCACGTTCGGATTTTTACGTGGCTAGTCCTTGTGGGTGCTGGGCTGCCAAGTGCCCACGGGAGGCACCACAAAGCGGCCTGACTTCTACCGCTGTCTGCAGAGCGGCACCAAACTGAGCATCCAATCTGCCAAGTTGCTTCTGAAAAGCTCGGCCTTAGCCAGCTGCTCTGCCCCCTTTTCTTATGGCTGGAGACCCGAGGGCCCGCTCCTGCCGGGGTCTCCAAAACAGCTAGTTCTGCTAACACCACATCATTTCCTGGCCTGCTCTCCTGGCGTGGCAGCTCTCTGGGACAGGTGGCTTCGTGCTACGGCATTAGAAGGCATAGACAGAGCAGGCCGCAACGGCGAGTGTGTGTCCTGGCCTAATCCAGCACCATGGCAGCCACAGCGGGCTGCACGCTTTTCAGCAATGCTTTTCTTATTTCCGATGACACGCGGCTACTCAAACGCGAGAAAACTCCTGGTAAAAAAAGCCACCTTTGGTGTGAGGTACAATTGCCAATGCAATACAGCCCTTGTGTGTGGCCACAAAATAACAATGTTTGTGTGTCCCCCCCCCAACCTTCCTTTTTTTCCCTGATGAAGGAGGAGGAGGAGGTCTAGAATCAGACAGGGGCAAAGTGGATCCCAAATGTGAAATGGTGTCTAGCTGGCTTGGGGCAGAATGAAAATGTTCCACTTCCAACCAGATTGGTGACAAACACCTGAAAAGTTTTGCATGGAGCGAGCCGTGGTTATCCTGCTGCTTCTTGCCAGGAAACAACCCCCCCCGTCCTTTTTTTTTATCCTGCCCTAATTGCAACCCGGGCTGCAGTGTAAAGCAGCAAGGTGCTTGGCCTGTGTCTGTTTGCTCTGCCTTCACCCTCCTGTCTTCGCCGGCTAATGAGACGCATAGCTTCCCCATTAGTGCCTCATTACCATGCACATCTGCCACCACCTCCATTCTGCCCCGGCATGCTAATTATGATGGAGGAGGAGCTGTAGACCCTCCTATTTCCCCTCGCCCTCTGGTGCAGGGACCCCAGCTGGAGAAAGCCCTGCTTATGGCACTGTTCTTTCGCTGCAGTGACATGCACTGGGGAGTTGCGACCCCTTGCTCAGGTGCCTCGACCAATGTTCCCGCTACTGTTTTCCATCCAAGTGCAGAATAAATTTTATGTGCATCAAGGCATGTGCAGATGTACACCACCCAGAGAACACATGCTGCCGGCGGTGGGCGCTCTGCTGATCAGCTGGGTGGCATTTGACTCTCTCCTGGGTGGGTGCCCAAGTGCTCAGTGTATAGGGAACATTAGCCTAGACAGGTGTATTGGTTATGTCTGGGGCCCAGGAGCTGCTGCGCTGTCATCTGGAGACCTCTCCTTTGAATGGGGGCTGTTTAAAAACACAGAGCCTCTGGGACACTGTGGCATGCACCCAGCTGGCCTGAACGGTGAAACTGACTTGACCTACCTGCCTTTTGTCTCCAGCAGAGTCCCTCTGGGCACCAGCTGCTTCCGCCCTGATGATGGAAGCTTTTCGCTTGGCGTTCTATGTGTCGCTGGGCCAGCTGCTGCTGGGGGGATCGCGCCTGGCAGGTGAGAGAAAAGTCTTCCCCCGAAGTGCTAGGGACCATCTAGGCAGTCCATGGGCTGGATCCGGCCCATCTAACACTTGGATCCAGCCCATGGACTGCCTCTGGCCACTTTCTATTTATATCCCGCTGCCCGTGCCACCGGATTTCCAGGTGGTGGCTCACGCAGCAGGATCCCATTTAAATGGCTTCCGGCTCCTGGTCGAGGCGCTACCCCAGCAGGGGCCAGACCCGTGAGCCCTTTAAATAGCCGCAGCAACCCCAGGCGGGTGCCAGGCAGTGCAGTGGTAGCGGGGCCAGAAGCTCGCAAGCCCTTTGCTGTGTTTTTACTTCAAAGCCTCCGGCCCCAGACAACGCTAGGGGGAGGCTAGTCCCCAGCCCCGCCCCTTCCACCCCAGACTCTGCCCCTTCTGGGAGTGGAGCTGGCTGGTGATCACGTAGCAAAATTCATTAAGTGCCCCCCCTGCAAAAATTATTGCCCATCCCTGGTCTAGACACGTTCTCGTCCTACTCTGGGATGAGGTGACCTGCGCAGCTGCCTCCCTGATGGTAGCGCACGAGACTCGCCCTTGTGTGGTGTATTCTGGTGTGTCCAAGGGTTTAGCGTGGCTAGGGGTGCAGCCAAGTTGTCGTCAGGTTAGGACAGCGGCTTTCAAACTAGGGGTCGCGGCCCAGCACTGGGTGGGGGAATGTCGGGTGTTGGGTCTCGTTGCTGCAGGGGGTCAGGTGAGCAGTGGGGGGGGCTAAGGCAGCTCCCTGCCCGTCCTGGCACTGCAGACTGTGCTGCGCCCCAGAAGCGGTCAGCAGCAGGTCGGGCTCCTACGTGGGGGGAGCACACAGGGCTCCATGCACTGCCCCTGCCCCCGCCCCCAGCACTAGCTCCGCACTCCCACTGTCTGGGAACCTGCTGCTGGCTGCTTCTGGGTGCAGCATGGCCTGCAGTGCCAGGAGAGGCAGCAAGCTGCTTTAGCTCCCCCGCTGCACCGCTGTCCGGAAGCCGCTCAAGGTAAGCCCCTCCTGCCCCAACCCTGCCCCCCCCAAAGCCAGAGCCCCCCCCTACAATCCAAAGCTCTATCCTCAGCCCCACCCCGGAGCCCGCCCTCCAATCACATGATGTTGGGTCGCGGCAGCAACAATTTTCTTCCACTGGGTCATGAGAAAAAAAGTTTGAAACCCGCTGGGCTAGGAGACACGCGGCCAAGTCCCTGGCTCAGTTTTCATTGTGGGGTGGGTGGGAGAGGCCAGGAAACAAACTCTGGCTGGAGAGAACTGGGAAGGGAGGCTGGGTTTTGCCACACTTCCTCAGTGAGGTGTCTGTGGCTAACGCCTCCTGCGGCCCACCATGCCCCACTTTGGCCTGCCCCTGGCCCCTGGTATTGTTGAGCCAGGTGGAAGGGAAGGGTTAGACTGCAAGCGGCTGCTCTGCCTGGCCTCCCCAGCATGCAGTGTGCCTGAGGGGCGGGAGGCGGGTGTTTGAGAACAGCCCTGGGCCGATAATTGATGCTGCCTTCCCCGGTGCTATCCCGCTTTCCCATGGCTTGGCACTGCGAGGAACTGGTAGGTTCACCCCTCAGCACTAAGGGCCCATTTGTTCTCCTCCGCTCTGGGGGCTCATGTAGCCAAGGGAGCTGATGGCCAGCCCAGCTGCTCAGGTTCCTGCCACCTCTAGGTCGGGGTCGGCAATAAGTGGCCGGATGTGGTTCACCAGAGTTAGGCCCTGGCAGGCTGACAAGGGCTTTATTTACCTGCATCTCTGCGGGTCTGGCTGCTTGCAGCTCCCATTGGCCGTGGGTCACCGTTCCCAGCCAATGGGAGCTGCTGGAAGCAGGGTCCCGGTTTGCGCTGCTTTCTGCAGCGCCCATTGGCTGGGAGCAGTGAGCTGTGGCCAATGGGAGCTGCTAGCAGCCGCATCTGCAGACATGCAGATAAATGAAGTGCCCGATGGGCTTCCAGGGGATAACCTTGGCAACCTGCATCTGGCCTGTGGGCTGCATATTGCCCAGCCCTGTCCCGGGGGCTTCCAAGTCTTCTCTTCAGTAACATACTCTCATTCAAGCAGGGAGGGGGTAGGACATTGGGGTCAAGCCCCCAGCGTGATCAATGGCGCAGGCTTTCTGAGGGCCCCGGCAGAAGGGAAAAGCTTTGGACTCTGGTCTCCTCTGACAGCCTCTTGTGCCATGCACCACGAGGCACATCAGCCGGCCGGGGGAAGGCCTGAGAAGATGAGACTTGCTCTTCTCAGGTCTGTTGTTAAGGGACCTGAGGTGGCTTCATGCCGCTTTGAGAGGCTTGAATTCCAGGGGACCGTGGGGGCAGGTGAAAGCTCTTCTCACCTCTCCTCCACAACCTCAACATGGGCTCGGGCCCAGGAGTCTCCACTCTTCTGTAGCCTGTGAATGAACCTGGGTTTCATTCCGGGCCTCGCGCCCTGGTCTGAGGTGCGGGAAATGGCTGTGGTGGTTGGGCCCATGAGCAGAGCTAGTTGCCGTTGAAGGGGCATGGAGCAAGCGCCTACGTCAAGAGGGGACCTTTTTTTGGTCAGGGGCCACTACCAAGAGAAAAATCAGTCGTGGACCACACACAAGTGAGAAGCAAATAAAACCCAACAAACCGGAAACCTCACTGAGTTGGCTTCCAACTGAGAAGTCCCTCCCCCCCCCCCCAAAAAAGCCACTTCACTCAACTTTGGGGCTCCCGCCCAAGTCACTAAGGCCAGGTCTACACTACAGTGGAAGGTTGAATTAAGATACTCAACCCCAGCTATGTTAATTAAGTAGAGTTACCACACAGGCTCCACAGCGGGAGGTCGATGGGACCAAATTCTCCCGTCAGCTTCCCTTACTTCTCTCCAGGAGCAGGAATACTGGCGCTGATGGAGGTGCCTTCTGAGTTCAATTTAGCGGGTCTTTACTAGACCTGCTAAATCCAACTCTGGGAGATGGATCATGGTAGTGTCGATCTTCCACATAGTGAAGATGTGGCCTCCGACTTAGGGCATGTCTAGACTACATGGCTCCGTTGATGGAGCCATGTAAAATAGTTTACTCGGCATAGTCAATGAAGTGGGGATTTAAATAATCCCCGCTTCATTAAAATGAAAATGGCCACCGCGCTGTGCCGATGATCAGCTGATCCGGCACAGCGCGGCAGTCTAGACGCGGCGCGGTCGACAAGAGACGCCTTTGTCAATCACTCCGGTAAACCTTGTTTCATGAGGCATACCGGAGCGGTCAAAAAAGGCTTCCCTTATTGACCACGCCACATCTAGACTGCCGTGCTGTGCCGGATCAGCTGATCATCAGCACAGCGTGGCGGCCATTTTTCTTTTAATGAAGCGGGGATTATTTAAATCCCCGCTTCATTGACTATGCCGAGTAAACTATTTTACATGGCTCCGTCGACGGAGCCATGTAGTCGAGATGTACCCTTAGAGACTTATCCCGGGGCAGAGCCTCACCGCAGGCCAGGTAAGAGTTAGCTGGGGGCTGGATCCAGACTGTGAGGCATAGGTTCTACACTACTGATCACTTCGGCCTTCCCCAACAGAGGTCGCTCTACGTCCAGGTGGCTCGTATCACCCCTGTTTGTCTCTGTTTTCCTCTAACCCTCTATTTTATGCTGCGTCCTTGGCCGTCTCATGAAGGGCAGGGCCATGGAGTTGGGTGCAAATGTCGCTGCCTTTGAGCGAGTGCTGCCCCCCCTCTGTTATTTACGGTCCTATCACATGATGAGACCTGGATATGCTCCCGCAATGAAGCTTTGGATGGCCCCATGCAGTGCCACTGCAGAGGAGTTGAATACTTCACTCCAGACGCTTGTTTTCTTCCAAGAGTTCCCAGAAACTTCACAAAGGAGCCCAAAGGCTCGCGCTGGCTCTCACTTCTGAAACAACAAGAGAGCTTCTTTGAGGAAGTTCCAGCTCCCCAGAGACCTGCAGCAGCGAAGGAGAAAGCCGGGTTTGTTCTACAACAAGCTAGAGTTCAGCCTAAGAACAGAAGAGGCAAAATTGCTGAACCTTTGTTAAATGAAAGAGCCCAGCAGCTTCCATTGGAAAGTGCCATGGATTCTTCTGCTCTGGGTTTTTCTTTGCAGCCTGGCAGGTCGGGGTCTCTCTCCTCATGCTTGCGTTTTCCATGGAAAAGTGATTCTGGGCAGCGAGTAAACAACTCGCTGGACTTTTTGTCTAGCACCTCCAGGCACTGCCATGTAGCCCGCGCAGCCCTGGGGAGGGAGGTGATCAGGATTAGTGGGAATTACGCAGAGGCTGAAGGGCGATGGTCATGTGTTCGAGCTGGGAGTAGAACCCAGAAGTGCTGATCTAATCACAAATAAGTGTCCAGCTTGTGCACCTGGCTTCTCAAAGCTCTTCACCAAAGGAGGGCAGGATTGTTATCGGTGTTCCCTTTCCATCCAGGCGTGGAATAAATTTATGTGCACCAAGGCATGTGCAGATGTGCACCACCAGTAGAAACAAAACCTAGCTGTGGGCGCTCTGCTAATCAGCTGGGCAGCATTGGAATCCCCCCTGAGCAGCTGCGCAAGCACTCAGCTTACAGGGAGCACTGGTTGTTAGCGCCATTTCACAGATGGGGAAACTGAGGCACAGGGAGCAGAAACAACTTGCCCAGTATCAACCTGCAGGCCAGAGGCATTTCCCAGAAGTGAACCCAGGTCTCCTGAGTCTGGGACCCTGCCTACTAGGCCATGCTGTCCCCCACTGTTCAAAACTCCTGCAACAGTAACTGGCATTTCATTCTGTGTGCTCCGTAAGGTGGTACAGAGAGGCGGCAGCTCCAGCTGAGTCTGTTCTCTGCTCAGTCACCACAAGGGTCCTGTCTTCATTTCACTTGCTTTCCAAAGAGGGCCCTGTGTGCCACGCCTGGGCCAAGGGGCTCTCCCCAGGGGATGGAAACAAGACATGGTGGGGTCCCAGCGGCTGCATGGCCAGGTGCCTTCTGCTGCCACAACCCTATTTAATTGGGAGTCTCACTCTGATGTGATTTTTTTTTAAATAAACCCCCTACCTTGCAGACTGTCATAGGGAAGATGATTCAGAAACACCCAGGGACATGTCTCCATGACTCTCAGCTTCAGGGATCCCCATAGGGATGCTAGTGACATCCCTGGGCGACCTTTCCTGGAGCAAACATTTAGGGTCTTCTGTACCCGGCACAGCTAGGATGGATACGTGTGGCCCCTTGCATTGGTGGGTATTTGCTGCCCACCAACAGTGGGATGAACAGAATAAACCCAGCAAGCAGGTGTCATCAAGCCAAACTCTGACCCTGAAACCACCCCTGGGCCCCACAAGTCACGGGGAGTCATTCCCTGGATCAAATGCCCCCGATGACACGTGATCATGGCCTTGTAAAAGCAGAGTCCTAGTACAGCTTGAACCTTTCTAGTCCTGACGGGTGCCGAACCAGAGAATTTGCTGGACTACAGGAGGTCACTATTGTCTAGCAGCGTTACCAACCCTTCCACTGCTTGCTGGGCTCTGAGAAAACATTTTGGGGTAAATTAGAGCAAAATAACAGCACAGAACATTGCGCGCCAGGACGGGGGGGCTGTAAACAAACTTTATTGGACTTTGGGAAACTTGGCCTCCCCCAGGCTAAGTGGACATGTGGCTAACGGAAATCATGCTGGACCATGGATGTTGCCAGACCAGAGAGTGCCAGATTAGAGAGGTTCAACCTGCAGCATAACCCTCACCAAAATATCCTGTTTGTATTTGCAGGCTCAATCGAGACCGGAAACACTGTCAGTAAGGTACGTCGGAGTTTGTTACTATGCAGAGGGGAATGTTAATGCAAAAGGGCCTATTTCGCTCCAAAGGGGGGTGCTGGGTTCAGTGCAGAAAATTTGATCAGGAAGGATGAATTTTTGGAATGAATGTTCATGGTTAATGGCATTTGTTTCTCTCTGTGTGTTTTTAAATGGATTTAATTTGTTTGCCTTATCAAATAAGCCAGATAAGCCTGAAAGAAAAACCTACCTTCAGCTATTATTATTTCAGGACGGTAGAAGTGGTGCTTCACAAATAAACTCACCGATGATCATAACACACTCCCGCTAGTCTGTGTTTTTAGCAAAATAGAACGCAGCATTCTTAGCCAGACATGCACAAAACCCTTGTTCTTAGCCTTCCGGTCGTGTTTTTACTGCCAGTAATGTCAATTAGCAATAATTCAGTGAGAAGGGGAGCCAGTGCCTCAGGCTTTTGCATGAGGGAAGAAATAGGCAATTAAAGGACATTTGCTAATTAAATCTAATCCTACCAAGCCTGCTCAGAAATAGGCTGCAGGTCTGATAGCAGTGCCGATGGGCATCCCCATCCTATCTGTGATCTAGCCAAGGAGGCTTAGCCCGGCCATGAAGACATGATGGTTTCATAGCATCCTAGGGCTGGAAAAGACCTCAGGAGTCATCGAGTCCAGCCCCCTGCCCAAGGCAGGACCAACCCCAACTCAATCATCCCAGCCAGGGCTTTGTCAAGCCGGGACTTAAAAGCCTCTAGGGATGGAGATTCCACCCCCTCCCTCGGGAACCCATCCCAGTGCTTCCCCACCCTCCTAGGGAAATGGCTTTTCCTAATATCCAACCTAGACCTGCCCCACTGCAACTTGAAACCATTGCTCCTTGTCCTCCCCTAGTCACATGACTCTTCCCGATGGGCAAGTTTTTGTCTCTTCCTCTCGTTCTGTGTTCTTTAAATGGCCCCGAAAAGACTGCAGCTTGTCTGACAGCGCTTGTCTCTGGCAGGGTCAGCGTGGCCTGACCGTGTCTTAGCCTTGGTCTACACTAGGGCTCTATTTCAAAATAACCCCCCTTAGGTCAAATGAATAAGCAGAGCGTCCATACTACTGATCCCGTTATTTTGAAATAACAGGCCTCTTAGTTAGAAATCTGTACTCTTGCTTTCCTTGAGAAATAATGCCAATTACGGAATAGGTATTTTGAAATAGCGGCAGTGTGGACACTCCGGTGCAGCTATTTCAAAATAACTACGCCCCCCCGAGTCATTCGAACTAATTATTCCCCAGTGCTTCCTAGGGCTCTAAGTCAAGGTAGCGTGTCCACATTCACGGAGCCTGCCTCGGACTCATTTCGAGGCCTCCCCATAGTGAGGGCATGCTATTTCGATTTTGTTTTGGGAGTTATGACATCGATTTTAGTTATAGTTTCCTAGTGTAGACATAGCTGCTGACAGATGACACCCAACTCAGAAAGTGATCTTGGGAGGTGCCCAGCGTTTTCCATTCCAGGGGTGCTCAGCACTCTGGGAGATGAGCCCCCTTTTCCTGTTGGACCTCCTGCAAAAATAGCAGCGCTTAGGTTTTCTTTTGGCAGCAAAATAGGAGACGCAAACAAGTCTTGTAGAATCTGGGCTGTTTCCAGGCAGAGCTCAGAAGAGCTTTAGCAGAGGTCTGGCTCTGGCCCGAAAACTTTGACAGGGTGGCCAGGCGAGGTTTATGAATGTCGAGAAACCGTTTCCCGTCCCGTGCATTCCATGCTTCCCGCTTAGCTAATGCTCCCTGCTATTCTGTGCCTCCTGGAAATGCGCTCTAATGAGGCCTTAATTGGCTTCCAGCTGTTTTGTGAGCCACGGAAATTGATCGGTTTTGAAAGCCCGTGTATGTGGCATGTATCCCAAGAAGCGAGACAACATTGAAAGTGATTTTTGTTTGGGTAAAACATGTTGGCGACACAAGCTGCATGGGAGTGATTTGTGATTGCTGTTGGGGAGCGAGTGACAGACCACGGAGCCAAGGGGGAGAGACCTGTCACTGGGAGTGCTGGGCCCGCTCTGCTGCTGCAGGGGAAAAGCTCTGTGGCTATGTTGACCGCAGTGGGTTTGTGCTGGCTTGCACCCGCTGGGAATCCAGCCTGGTGAGTGTAGACATTGAGTGCAGGCCACATATGAAATGTGGGCCCCTGGTGCTCTGACTTCAGGGAGGCTGCAGATGGGAGGACGTGGCCTCCGGCGCTCCCGCAAAAACCATGCGGCAAGTGGCTGGCTGCAAACACTAGGCCAGGTGGTGCTCTGATGCCGCCAGGCACTCAGCACCCGCCTGCCCCAGTGTAGATCTGCCTTTATCAGAGCTGTGTCACATGTGCCTGTGGAATGCATTCGCCCCCCCAAGTCCTGGTGCAGAGTGCAGCCAGGAGCCGGCTTTCCTGGATCGAGCCCTTCCTTCCGTCTCCACACCGAGCACCTCGAAAGGAGCAGCTTAGCGCCCAATGGCTTTGGCACCACTGTGTGCCTCAGTTTCCCCAGCTGTCACAAGGGGCTAATGCTATTAAACTGCCACCTTTGGGAGGGGAGGGTATTTATTAAGCACTTTGCAGGGCCGTGTTGATAAATGTCTGGCTGTGATGCTGCCTTTTTATTGGTAGATCTCAAAGCCCTTTAGGAAGGAGGGCAGTATCGCGAGCTGCACGTTACAGGTGGGGAAACTGAGGCACGGAGTGGCCCAAGGACACCTGATAGGCCAGTGACAGCACTGAGAATATCATGCAGGTCTGCTAAGTCCATTCTAGGGCTCTATCCACTACCCCATGCTGCCCCGTTACAGCATGCGAAGGGGGGATTCACTCACTGCAGTGAGGAAGGTGACTGAATCCCAGCGCTCGATGCCTGGGTGGAAGGTGGAATTGGCACATCCCGCAGCTTGAAAGCTGACGTGTTAATTCCGTGGCACCATTTAGCTGATGAGGCCCCCAGGACAGGGCCCATTTGTGTTCCGGGTTTGTCCAGCGCCTTGCACCGTGGGGGTCTTGCCCGTGACCCAGGCCCCGAGGTCCAATACACATTCAAAATCCCAGCGGTTCAGGCTGAGGGGGTGCTCGTCACAGTGGAGCTCCAGCGGCTCACCCCGAATGCTTTGCCCTGCAGGGCGGCGATGCAGAAGGACAAGGGGGGACAGACCCTCAGATGCTGACTGTCACAACAATCCTGGTAAGGCCCAGGTGCTACTAGGCCTTCGCCCTGCCCTAGGCCCGCACAGGGCTTGGTCTGTCTTGAGTTCAAACTCCCCTCCCTGTCTACAGTGCGCTCAGGGACCAACTAGCACAGGTGACTGGAGGCTTCCAGGACCGAACAGGCCCGCATCAGCGGGGGGGAGGGCGATGCTTTCACACACGTTCCATGGGGAGAGCCGGGCTTGCTCCCAGCCACACGTGGCCGACGCCCGCCGAGCATGGTGCAAGTGGCTCGTGCCCCGCCGCAGAAGTCGGTAGCCGGGCCCAGATGCGTCTCTCAGTCCTGCTGGGAGGATCAAAAGCAAGAAACAGACCATGGCTATGTCTACACTACAGACTTTTTCCGCAAAAACGTGCGGCGCGTCCACCCCGCAAGCACGTTTGTGCGCAAGTAAATCGAAAGATCGGAGGGGTTTTTGCGCAATCGGTAATCCTCATTCTATGAGGAAGAAGCCTTTTTGTGCAAGAGCTTTCACAAAAAGGTGTGTGTGGAGGGGGAAGCGGGGTTTTTTGCACAAGAAGAGGGAAGAAAGAACAGCACAGGTGCCCTGGTGGCCACTCCATCCATAGCAATCACTGCTACTTGCGAGACAGCGTCCATGCAGTCTGGACGCTCTCTTTCGCAAAAGCCCATCGCTTTTTCAATGCGCTTTTGCAGTGTGGACGCACTCTTGCGCAAGAAGTTTTTGCGGAAGATCTCTTCCGACAAAAGCTTCTTGCACAAAAAGCCTGCAGTGTAGACATAGCCCATGTGAAAAGCCAATACAAGCCTAAGTGGTCAAAAATAAGGCTGCCCAGCTGTGCAAATACAGGGGCTGGTTACGAACGCAGCATTTCCCATGGAGGAATGAGTGATGGCTAATGGCTCTTACCAGCCAGAAGGGGGAGCCTCGGGGGTGCGGGGGGAAGGAGGGCAGATTTCCAGGCCCTGGATGCCCCACAGCTAAATCCTGTGTCCTAGCAACAGACTTTGCATCTGCCAATGTGGGGCACAGCCCTTTGCCAGGCAGAGGCGGGCGGAGGGTGCCGAAACGGGGCGGGATCTCACCGGTGGGGGGTGGGGGATGGTGGAACGGTCTGGTTTCAAACCCCTCCCCCCCCCGGTGCAGCAAGACCCCTACGCGATGGCGAGAGGCACAGAGCTGGAGGGGTACTGCCTGGATCTGCTGGACGCGCTCGCCAAGATGCTGCACTTCAACTACAAGGTGACGCAAGTGAAAGACGGCCGTTACGGGGCTGTCTCCGCCGGCGGGAACTGGACTGGGATGGTCGGCGAGATCATCAGACAGGTGAGTTTCTTCGAGAGGGCCGAGTGTCCCCAGGTGGAAATAACTATGGCAGCGGCTCTTTGTACAGCACCTTGTGCAGTGCGGGTTGCTGGCTGTGACAGACCCGTGCTGCCCCTGCAGGGGATTCTGGTTTCCCTGAGAACAGGAGGGAGCGGCCCCACTACCCACTTCACCTCAGTACCAACAATCAGAGTGCCAGGTGCATCTCCTTTTCACACAGCACTTGGCCGGCACAATATGGAAGCTGTAGCATTATCCCCATTTGACAGATAGGAAAACTGAGGCCATTGAGGCCCCTGGGAATAGAAAGAGGACTGCCTGGCTCGCTGATTGGTGCGCCGACCCTTAGGCTGTGCTGCCTCTAGGTTGCAGTCCAGTGCCTCTCAGTAATCCCCATGCAGCAGCAATGTTCCACATGCTTTAGGATGCTCAAAATAAAGGAAACAGTCTGAAAGCCAGTGTTGGCTGAAATACACCCGAGACAGAGCCTTTGCTAGCGGGGATTGTGGGGTCAGAAGGAAACTTATGAAAACCCCTTGGAGGCTGGGTTGAGTGCACTTGCCAACATTCAAAGAAGCAAGGTAGGTGAGGTAACATGTTTTATTGGACCAGCTTCTGTTGGTGAGGGAGACAAGCTTTCATGCCCCACAGAATGACCAGAATAGCTCCAGAGCTTGTCTTCTTCACCGACAGAAATCTGCCCAGTAAAAGCTCTGACCCCCACCTACCTTGTCTCTCTGATTTGCTAGGACCCACCTGGGTAACTTTTAAAACACTTGAATACAGCAGCGGCTCCCCAAGCGTGTGTTTGCTGCACACATCCCGTCTTGCAATGTCCGCGGGTCTGTCTGGGTACATGGCAGGGCTGGTTCCAGAAATTAAGGGCCAGCCCAAGTTTGTGTCCGTGCAGGTAGATTTGTGGGTGGGAGAGAGAAAACAGGCCCCTTGGTGAACCCAACTACGGTTTTGTCTACGCTGCCTGATTAAAAGCGCAGCTGCGGCAGAGTGGTCATGGCACCAGCGCTGGGATCCTGTTTACACCGGCGCTTTGGAGCGCTGTCACTTGCTGCACTCGGGGGGTGTGGTGTGGGGGGATTACACCCCTGAGCAAGAAAGTTACAGCACAGGAAAGCAGCAGTGTAGACAAGCCTGAAGTCAACTGGTTACGGACCCGTTGGAATGGGCACCTTGTCCTGTCCTTTGTTGCCACCTGGTGGCACGAGGCAAGTTAGCGCCTCTCCTGGCCCTGGCTCATCATGCGTGTAACGCAGCCGCCAGGAGCTCACGCCACAGCCCCTGGCTCTTCCCGAAATGGGGATGGTCGACAGGGTCTCCACGGCAGGGGAGGTGGCCAGAATGGCAAACAGGAGGCTGCGACGAGGCACCACAACGTGCTTCCCCCTGCGGCCCCTGGGGACGGAGAGGCCCCCAGCTCACGTCCCCCCCACGTTGCTGAGGCGCCCCGGCTTGCCCTGCAGGAAGCAGACCTCGCGGTGGCCCCCTTGACCATCACGTCGGCGAGGGAAGAGGTGGTTTCCTTCACCACGCCGTTCCTGTCCACGGGGATCGGGATCCTGCTCAGGAGAGACGCCGCCTCTCAGGACACCTCGCTCTTCGGCTTCCTCGCTCCCTTCAGCAAGGAGACCTGGGCCGGACTGCTGGTGGCTTACCTGCTGACCTGCCTCTGCCTGTTTCTTGCGGCCAGGTAAAGAGGCATCCGGGGTGCTGTACAGTGTGTGTGGCCTTCTCGGGGCCCTCTGCTTTCCCCAGACCCCGAGCAGGCTAGCCACCGCCCCTGCACACCTCAGAACCGCTCGCTGGGCTACAGTGCAGCCCCTAACGCCTCCCTTGGAGGCCCACGGAACGTGAGAGACCACAGCAAAATCAGGGGCTCTTCCCCTTTCGTTAGGCACAGTGCAGCACATCTCTAACACGGTCGGGCGCTTTGCATGGGCCATTCAAACCAGTGCTGGGCAACCTGCCGCCCATTGGGGTCTACGTGCGGCCCATGAGACATTGTGTTTACCACTGCCCAGGCGCGGGGTTGCCTGGTTCCGACGGTTTCCTTCCACGTAGATTTTTTCCCTGCCGGTGTTGCTAGTGACATGCACCGAAAGCAACGGGCGTGTGAAGTAGGCATGTTGGAGTGCAACCGACTAACGGTTTACCCGATAAGCTGATGCCTGTCGGTTAATGGTGTCGGTTACACTCAGCCAGCTCCCGGGGAGGCTTCGCTGTGGGCTCGGTGGTATAAATCTTATTCAAGCTTAACGCTTGATACTTTAAATAAGCGTTAGACTGCAGAGCGCAGTGCGCGTAACCACTGAGATCTTCAGCGGGCACACGGTCTCCTGTGGAACTGACTTAACATCCCTCACGTGACGCGAGGGGCGTGCGGATTGCACAGCACGTTGACTGCGAGAGCCGGCCCCGCCCTCTGCAGCCAATCAAAGCGCAGGTTCAGTCGGCTCCGCCCTGCTAATTCTAGGCTCGCAAGCGCAGTGAGCAAAACTGCCCTGTCCCGGGAGACCATCTTGGTGATGTCAATCCTGCAGCCCACGGAGACGAAAGAAGCCCACTCACTAGCCTGGGTCGCCCATCGCTGATTTAAACATCATTTTATCCCCATGGTTTCACCTTCATCTCCATTAATTTCTCTCCTAAAATCTGGCCGTAGTTGTAACTAAGGCTCAACTCCTGCTGCGTCGCCTCTCTGGGTGCTTCTGTGGGTGAAATTCTCTCCCCTCCCCTCCCCTCCCCCGCTGAGCAGCAGTATCCGGGCATGTTGGGGGGAAGGAAGGACTTTAATCCCCACCTCCGAGCCGGCTGCATCCCTTGCGCTGGGAGTTCGCTGCGGAAGCCGCGGAGTCGCAGACCCAGCCACCCGCTGGCGAAGGCAGCGCCCTGTGCATGGGGCTGGGCTCCCTGCTGCAGTCGAGTTGAGGACGCGTACGGCCCGTCCTACCTGCCGCTAGCGAGGCCTCTCCGGCGCCACAGGCCTCGGATTGTTCCTCCTCCTGCCTCCCTCACTTGGAACTTGCCGCGTGGGAGTCGGTCTTCTTCCTTGAGTCTGTGTCGTCTGGGCTGGGGAGCTACACCCCCCCCCCCCCCCCGAAGGTCAATGCACATCTGCCAACATCCATGCACAGCCTGCTCCCTGCCCCCACCAGTCCCCAGGCAGAGGTGTCTTGTGGTAGCACTCGGGAGATGTTCCGCCTCCCTACACAGCCACCAAAACTGTAATTGCTAAATGGGGGCCCCCACATTCTCCCTACCCTTCTGGGTGACACCCCCCCACCAGGGCTGACTGTGTGCTGGGGCCACTCCTGTCGCTTTGTATCAGCCCTTTCCCTTCAGTGCCGCCCCCCCTTCCCGCGAAGGGCCCGACGTCGCGTCCCCGCGGTTGTTCCTTCCAGCTGGCTGCCATCGTGGGCAGGTGGGGAGAACGAGGTGCATCCCAAGGCTTCCTAGCTCTGACACGGCCCAGGGGGAGGGCAGCATCCGCGGGTCTCCTCAGAGGCGGCGTCCCCGGTGCTCCCCGCAGGAACGCACTCCCTCTGAATCGGGCACAGCAAAACCCCAGCCCCTCTGACGTCATGACACGGGGTTGCTTTCCCTAGACTGAGCCCCTGTGAATGGAAGGAGCCCACGAGTGAGGAGAACCACTTCACCTTTCTGAACAGCCTCTGGTTTGGAGCAGGAGCTCTGACCTTGCAAGGTAGGACCCCACCAGGGCTCGGGGAGAGAGCAGCTCGCCCTCCGGCTGGCGGGGAGCCGACCAGACCATTTCAGCCCACATCCCTCGGGGTGTAACAGCCTGGCGTGTGGCCAGAGGCTCTAGAGTGCCCTGCCTATCTGCGATTTATTGAGCATGCCGTCTAAGCAGGGAATCCAGCAGCTAACGCAGCCCATGGGACCTGCCATCCACAGGGCTCTGTCCACCGCCAGCGCCTTAGGAATCTCTCTGCGTGAGTGCCTGAGGGGGTGGGGAAGTCTGGCTTCCTGTGAGGGATGTTCCGGTACAAACACCCGTGTGCGTGCTCCGCAGGTGGCAAATTCCCCTTTGCGGTTGGCCATTGGCGCAGATTCCCCACCGCAGGTGAGCGAGTCTGGCTGACGCAGCGTTGCGTTGCAGGGCTTGTGCGCTGCGGTGGGCCGGCGTCTCGCGTTTCCATCAGGACGGCTGCATTGCTGAATAGAGACACACGCTCCTTGTCGCACGACCCGCGGCCCTTGGAATATCCGTGCAAACGTATGCGCTGCCCTGGGCCCTTCTGCGTGCATTGAGTGCCTAACGGCGCGGCTGCCTTGGCTCTCCGCAGGCGCAGCGCCTCATCCCAAAGCCCTCTCCGGACGAATAATCGCAGCCATCTGGTGGGTGTTCACCATCTCTCTGCTGGCGGCCTACATTGCCAACTTCACCGCCTTGCTGCGCGCTGGGGACGAGCCGCTCGCCATCCAGACGTTCGAAGACCTCGTGAAGCAGAGAGAGCTCGAGTTCGGGACTGTGGAAAGTTCTTCCACCTTTCAGTTCTTCAAGGTGTTGACCCACTAGCGGAGTCCCTAAGAGCCCGGAAGCTGGGATTGGGCTCAGTCGGCACAGGCCGATGCGAGTCGCGCTTTCAGGAGCTCCTTTGGCTGAGCTAGCGAACTCCCTGGATAGGTTAGGGAGGTCGACAGACTTGCTGGGCCCCTGACCAAGGTGGTGGGGTGGCTCCACGTTCCCAGAAGGGGCAGAGCCACCGGCAGAAGGGGTGGGGCTTCAGGCAGAAGGGGCAGAGTTGGGAGCAGCCAGCCTTCAACATTGCCCAGAGCGGGATGTGGTTCCCCCCTCCCCCGATGGTGTTCCGGCGGCGATTTAAAGGGGTGGGGGGCTCCAGCTGCCGCCACTCCTGTCGCAGCAGTGGTGGCAGACGGGAGCCCCGGGCCCCTTTGGATGGCCGGCCCTTAGGGCAACTGCCCCCTTTGCCCCCAACTCCGTCGGCTGTGTGTGTCCCTGCCCCGGCTGGACCGCTTTACCCTTTATCTGAAACTGCTCTGCTTTCCCAAGAGACTGGGGCGCTTGCCAGCCAAAGATGGTACCTGGGCAGCTCTCCGGAGAGGTCCAGCAGGCTCCTGCGGATTTTGTACCGCAGTGCCCTTGCTCGCTGGGAGGTTTGACACGTTACTTGTGGGCTGCAGAACTCCCGGAACCCCATCCACCGGATGATCTACGAGTACATGGACAAGAGGAGAGACTACGTTTTGGTGAAAAACTACCAGGAGGCGGTTCAGCGGGTGCTGGAATCGAACTACGCCTTCATCGGGGAATCCATCTCCCAGGACCTGGCCGCGGCCCGGCACTGCAATTTGATCAGGGCCCCCGAGGTTGTTGGAGCCAGGGGATTTGGCATTGCCACTGCTAAGGGTAAGACAGCGTCGGCCGCTCCGTTTCCACCCCTCCATTTCCTGTCAGCCATGCCACAGAGCTAAGGACCCCACGGTTCCAGATCTGCCGCAGGGCCCTTCTGCCAAGGCACATAGGACAATGCCAATGGGCCAGGTCTGAAAAGTGCACCCAGCCTCTCTGGTGCCTTAAGACTCTAGGGCAGCTCTGTGACCCAGAACAGCGTCAATATCCAACATATTAACCCTGCTGTTGACTCTGGCCTCACAACGTGTTGCTCTCTGCCACGGACTCTTCATTAAGGGGTGGAAAACACATGGCCTGGCCAGTCCACGGGCCAGATCCCCCAATTTTTTACCCCACCTCAGAGCCTACGGGGCCCCCCAAAAATCTACTAGCCTGGGCCCCCTGGCTCTGATGTGCATGGGGAATGTGGAGTGTCTTTCTGCCGCTCAGTCGGGGGCCATGTCAGTGACTTTTTTTTTTTTTGCTTCTCACTTTTGGGTGGCCCTCAACCAGTTTTTCTGTGGGACAGCAGCCCCCAACCCAAAAAAAGGTTCCCCGCCCCACGCTTTAAAGGCTAACACATCCTCTGACAATCAGCGATTGGGTGATTTTTTTTCTGTAGCCCCAACGTCACAGAAGAGCAGACAACATAATTTGGAGCCCTAAAAAAGGAAAATTAAAAGATCGCTACCTCCTTCTGGGAAGGCGTTGATGAGTGTTCCCTTCTCTTCAAGGGCTGGTTGCTCGTCCTTTTTCCATTGCCCTTTCTTGGCTCTTTTCCGTTATTGTTAGGCAAACTGGCATGAGGCTAGCATAGCTGTTCAGCAGCGCCATCCTTAAGCTGCGCCGTTTTGAGAGACACGACTGATTTAAAGAGGCAAAAATGTACAGTTCTTTGTCATTCCTACCCCATCTGTCCTTTCACAGCACTTCAGAAATTCCACACTCAGGGTACATCTAGACTTGCTTTCACTTTCGAAAGAAGATATGCAAATTCGGCGCTAATGCGCATATCGTCTTCCGATCACTTTTTCGAAAGTGGTTTTTTTCAGAAGTGAAAGCAGTTTAGACGTGATTCTTTTGCGAAAAAAAAACCCACCTTTTTTGAAACGAACCTTCTTCCTCAAAAATTGAGGTTTACAGGTTCTTTCAAAAAAAGGTGTTTTTTTTTTAAAGAACTGCATCTCAGCTGCTTGCTTTTTCGGGAAAAAAAACGCTTTTGAAAAAGCGATCGGAAGAAGAGATGCAAATTACTGCCAAATTTGCATATCGTCTTTCAAAAGTGAAAGCAAGTCTAGACGTACCCTCACGGTACCCTTGGGCTGCAGCCAGGCCTCAGGGTATGCGTAGCAGCCAACCGACCGCATACTTTGTATTTATGGGTGGTACCTCTGCTGCTACCATTGAGCTGTGTGTGTGTGTGTGTGTGTGTGTGTGTGTGTGTGTGGTATAATGCTCCAGTTCGTTTCTCTCGGCTACCCTCCAGGCTCACCGTGGGCCAATACACTCTCCATTGCGGTCCTGAAACTGGGCGAATCGGGTGACCTGGACTACCTACGCAATAAGTGGTGGGAGACCACCTGTTTTCGGAAGGGCCCGGACACGTGGAGTCCTCTGAAACCCCAGGCCATACGTGGCCTCTTCTTGGTTCTCGCGGTCGGCCTCACGCTGGGCGTGATTGTGGCTTTGGTGGAGTTGTCGAACAAGAGCAGACACGCTGCTGAGCAGGAGAAGGTAAGTGGCACTGACACGCCTGCTTCCCTGGGCGCTGCATGGCTCTCCTGTGAGGGGCCTAGCGCCGCCCAGGACAGCCGCCACTCTGCCGATGTAACTAGTGAGTCAGTGAGTTGTCTGGGACGCCCACCCGTGTTCCCTATAAGCTGGGCGCTTGTGCAGCTGCTCAGGAGACGTTCTAATGCCGCCCGATGGATTAGCAGCATGCCCACCGCTAGGTTTTTGTTTCTGCTGATGGTGCACATTCACACATGCCTCAGTGCACATAAAAAAATTATTCTGCCCATGGATGGGAAAAAATCTGCAACTGGATGAAAAAGATTAGCAGGAACATTGAGCCCCCTACCCGGTGGAAAACCTTTGATGCAGGGTACGTCTGCACTGCAAGCGGAGATGTAAATTCCAGCTTCGCTAGGGGCTGCGTCTAGACCTAGGATCTCAGATAGGATTGCACCATGGCCATGCCATCTTTAGCTTGCTCGCTCTCTTAAAGCCACCGAGGATACAGTTGTCGCAGCTGGACAGCATCTCTCTAGCTGCCGTGTAGCTCTCCCTTCAGAAACAGCCTTTCCTTAGTCCCAGGGATCTTTGCACAACAGTTAGCAATCCCATTATGGAATGAGCTGTTTAGGCCTCACGCGGAACGATGATTGTAACATTTCCACAGCCTGTGATTCATGATGATAGGATTGAGGGGTATGAATTCCTTTAGGGAATCAACTGGGAGAAAAGGGTGGGAAAAAAAAAAGGTTAGATTTTTTTTTTGTTTGACTATGGTATCATAATGTCCGTGAGCCTTTTAACGTGTTGAATGTGGATAGACAGAGGCCACCAGGGTATGTCAGTGGTAACGTCAACTGAATTGCTTAAGTCATGCCGCAGTACAACTAGGACACCTTGCCAGTACACCCACTTGCTTTGCTACTTCTGGCCTGTTTCCTTGGCAATGGTACATTTGTTCTAACGTACCAGTTGTTCCCCACAAATGCTCTGACAAGTAAGGGATCCAATGCAGAGAAGAGCCAGCTCTTGCATTGCCTGAGATCACAGCTCTGTGCCCAGCAGATTCCTTGGTACCACCCAGGTGCCGTGTACATTTAACCAGGCTTTTCTGGATCACATGGATGGCCTTCTCCTCCCCCGCCCCCTTCCTGTCTTTCAGAAGTCTTGCTGCTCTGCTCTCATAGAGGAGATGAGTCACCGGTTCAGAATGAAGGAAGGTGCAAGAGAGAATCCAGACAAGGTTAAACCATAGGAAGCGCTTTTGGGAGCAGTCTCTCAATGTTAATCAATTTCTTGCCTACTGTGTGTATTCAATAGTGGCTGTTTCTTTGACTGCATTTTCTGCATTGGCCTATATCTCTGTAAGTCTAGAGGGTAGCTTCCTTGTCACTAGGAAAGGTCAATCTCTAGAACGATTGAACAGCACACAGGGAACTAAATAGCTCTGAGGCCTGACTCCAGATCCTGGCTGCTCTAGAACACTAAATCCAACCTAGCACCGATGAACGACGGCAGCATCTGATGGGTACTGGGCAGCTGACCTCAGTCATAGCTCACAGGTGGAGGACTGAGCGGATGGAGGGAAGGGGCTCCTCTTTCCTAGAGTCTGTCTACACGGGGCTTGGAGGTGTGACCTCACAACAGCAGTGAAGCCACAGTAGCCTGGGGTGGACAGCCCTCCCCCACGTTCTGGGTGTGTATTGGAGCACCTAGGCCTAGCTTTGTACTCCTGCTAGGCGGGTTAGCTAGTCACATGTGCCCGCAAGCACAGCCTTACCCAAAGCAGCTGGTGACAGCGCAGCTGGGGATGCAAAGAGCAGCTTCGATAGCTGTGCCCACACTAGCTCACCCACTCTCAATAGAAAACATAACACCAGCTTACAGTCCTACTTATGTTGCCTCTGCGGAAACCAATGCAGCAGCCTCCTTATGGCGGGAGTGTAGCAAGCTAGCTCGAGTACCAGCTCCACAGGCCAGTCCCACCTTTGGCCACAGTGTAGCCAGACCTGAGGAAGCGGCCCCTTTAGCTCCAAGGTGGGATACATAAGCAAGAGCAGCTGCGGTGTCTGTGCCCTGCCCCTCCCCACCCCCTGCTGATCCTGCTCTGTGACTAAGCAGAGACTTGTAGCTGGCAAACTCAGCATCTTCCATCAGTGGCAATTGTTTGGTTAAATGCTCAAAACTGAACGTCACCTGGGGCTGCGCTTGAAGGGGAGCAGTGGGAATATGCCAGAACCAAGTGCAGGAGGACTAGAATGAACCACATTTTCCATGTTGCTGCCTCTCAGTTTTCAGTGTGACAGAGATCACAGCTGTACAGGCTTTGAAGGCTCAAAATGCAACCTGTGTCAAACAACAGCATTGCTGAACAAAGACTCTTCTTTGGATCCAGTGCATGGGAACAGCTTTATTAAAAACAAACGGTTAGATTTAGCCTTTAAGTTAATGCAGATGCTTGGCACCTGCTAATGTTTATCAATAGAACTTACTCCAAATAAGTTTTAAACAAGTCTGCCAACTGGGAGCACATAGAAAGGCATAAGGGTTGCAATTCACGCAGAACTTCCACTCTCAGGGTCATAGATCATTTGCCACCTACCACCAAAGGTGAGTTTTTCCCAGTGCAAACATATGGCATCAGCCTTTTTTAGGGGTTTTCCAATAGAATTACTCACTTAACATCCGCCAACTGTGGCAAGAGTGCCTTCAATGGAATATTATGGGGGTTACACTTAATTTGAACTAAAGCTAAAATGCCATAAATCAGCTAAAATAATCTGGCTCTTAAGTCAGCAGGGCCATTTTAAAGGGTCACAGTTCAACTACTGGGTACTAAAGCAGAAGGTGGCTGTTGCTACATTCACTTGGGCCACGTCTACACTAAAGGGGAAGGTCAAATCAAGATACTCAACTCCAGCTACGTTAATTACAAAGCTAGAGTTGAGGTAACTTGAGTTTCCCCACCATCCCCACAGTGGGAGGCAAATGCTCCTGTTGGTTTCCCTTATACCTCGCAGAGGCAGGAGTACCAGTCACCACTGTGGGTGCCCGCTAAGTTCAATTTAGTGGGTCTTAACTAGACTCACTAAACTGAACTCCGGAAGATCATTCAGCTGAAGATCAACAGCTGCTGTGATTGAAGACATGGTCTTGGTCTCTGGGAGTTGCCTTTCAGCATATCAGATCAGGGATTGGTGGCTGAGCAAGTTAGACTCCATTTGCATTTCCCTCCTGTATCTGCTGCTAGTTTTGCTTGGCCATATTGGGAAAGGGTAAAGAGGCAGAGTTTCATTAACATACTGAATTCTGACAATTATATAGCTTGAGAAACACGGCTGCATTGCCTTGTGGTAGCATGAACACCTGTAGAGTATCTTTGCACTTGGCAACAGTGCCTTCAAAGCATAAGGGGTTGCTAAAAATGTTAGCGATACAAGATGATCACTTGGTTGAAGTTACATAAGGGTATGTCTGATTCCAGAGATTAGACAGTAGGAATTTTCAAATTAAACTCTCAATGTCACTGTGCATCTGGTTTGTTTTGATTGATATAAAGAATCTAACCTTTCAAAGGGAGACTAAAGGAAGGGGTGATCTCCATCTACCCCCAGAAAGGTAAGAGACCTTTGTCTAGCCTTTGGCTGGGTGGTGAAGAAAGAAGAATGGAGCATGTTGACAGTGGTTCCTATTCCCCTTCCAGCTTCCTGGATTTTACTGTGCAAATATACGGTGCTTCGGGGGGGGGGGGGGGGGGGAAAAGAGCAGACTTCTGGCCCAAGACTAAACTTCCTCTCGTAAGAAACACACTGGTGCTTTAACACGAGTCTCAGAACAATATAGCAAATGCTATTTAAAACAAAGCTATGAAAGTCTGTTGCCACTGCAAAGTACGGCACTCAGTTAAAAGTAACTTCAGTTAGTGACAAGTGGACGCTGGGTCCCATTAAGTAGAAGTAGCAGGGTTGTACTTTTCCCTTCTGTATGCCACATTCACCTCCCTTGTAACAGCAGAACGGCTTGGGGTCTAGGTACTGGGCAGGCATTTCTAGCTCAGCAGGCTAGCAGTAAATGAAGAGATGCTTCCCTACTCCTGCAGGTGGTGGATGACTTTTTTTGAGCTGCTCAGGGGTTGGTAAGTACGTAACCTAGAGAGAGACTCTCAGGGAGTTGAAGTCGAGGTGCCTTCTGATACTGCTGCTCCATTTACGGTGAAAGTCAGTGGAGTATCTTTCCTTGCAAGCTAATGGAGACGTCACCAGCTAGCAGGCTGATGTCACTACACAATTTAGAACATCAGAAGCAGAGGAAAACCAGGCATCTTCTCCCAGGTGTCCTTGGAGAACAGCCAGGTAGGAGTCATTGCCGTTCACTCTGACTAGCTATTTGATGCTGAATGTCTGGCCATAACCCTCCCATTTAAGGGAAACCAGAGCAGTGCTGAAATGAATGTGATCACGACCGGAAGTCATTTGTTTGTTGCAAAGCATATAGGCACAGTGGTGAGAGCTGATCAACGAAAGGCCAAGTAGTCGAGCATGGATGTGTGTATGTTTGGCCAACACCTTAGAGCTGGGGAGGGTTTTAACAAGCAGAACAGACGCAGATCAACGTTTATTAGCTGATTTGGCCTTTAGGATTCAGGAACATCAACGGGAAGGAGAGATTACATAGCAACTCTTGATGGCCTTGTTCCAAATAAATTCCTGATGTAATTGAAGGAGCTGTAGGGGTGAGGAATTTAAGCTTGCTTTGGTTCAGGCTGAAGAGACAATTTAGCTAAAGACACTGGTTTTCCTTATAGTTTTCTGGATCCCATCAAAATGTTTTAAGAGCCAAGAGTGGAAGTAGGTAAGCTTCAGGAATTTAACTTCACTCTGTAGCAGTTGGAGAAATCTCAGCAGCAATAAACTCTCCCATCTGCTACTCTCATTGATGCTCAGATCAGTTACTAACTATTCTAGGCTCCTGTGTCATAAATAACACTGCTCAGAGCTTGCAAGGGAGTAAGTCTCTTCCTAGCTTAACTACAGAGAATTTTAAAAAGATCTAAAGTGTTTCATCAACTAAAGTATTCAAATGCAAAGTCAAACGCTTTCAGCACTTTAAAAACTCTATTTGGTATGTGCCAAGTCACGGCTGGCATAGCAAGCAGAGATATAAAAAGATTTCATTGACATTTAAATATATTTCTATATGAATGTCTCACAGAACAAAAAAATAAAGTCTTTCCATCACAAATACTGCAGCATTAAAATAAACACTTACCAAAATAAACAGTGAGTGATATACATATATATTTTGAGTGTATCATTTTTATATAATGAATAATATTGTTGCTTTCAGTCACAAAGCACAATATAAATATGGAATTTCATGTGAACTCATTTTCCCTGTCGTAATAAAAATACATTCTTTACAATTAAAGTAACACTAGTGCAAGTCCATTGCTGCTGCCACTCGTCAGCCCTTCACACCCAGTCACTTGCATGGCACTTCATATTTAAAGATGACACTGAAGATTTTCCCACCTAGCCGATCAGCCAGCCAGGAGTTTTTGATGACTGCGAGTTTGAGGCTCTCACACTTCAGAGCTGCATAGTAGTTTGTATGGATAGCGCGGCCCATCCCTTCGATTATAACCAAGTCGGTCTTCCGCTCCCTGACCAGCAGGGCCAAGCCTTTGTCCAGCCGGCTGTAATGAGATGCAGATACATTACTTAAAACAATGTCACTGTTCAGTTATGTAGTATGGTCTGCCTACCCAAAAACTCAAGGCGAACTTACATTGTTCAGAGCTATGAAAAATGTCACCCTGCGTGACGTAGTTCAGTAGCCATAACCTCCACTGAAGATGCAGCTGGAGGAATTCTACTGACCTAGCCTCCAGCTGTCCGAGGTGGATTACCTTTGTGGAAAATCCCCTACCATTGGTTCGCGAAGCACCTACCCTACAGCAGCAAAGGTGCTATGCGAGCGTAGTACAGACGCACCCTCAGATCTACCTGACAGACCATGGCTCTAAAGTCCATTTGGCTGGCAAGGAGCACCTTCAGGAGCTCCAGAGAATTTACCCTGCAGGGCAGGCAGATTTAGTATTTCTACACTGCCGTTGTTCAACATACTCTAGCTAGCTGTGTCTTGGTGTCAGCAAAGGCAACAGCTGCATTCCCAAATCCCAGTAAGTATTCAGGTGGCTAGCCCGTACTACTGTGGATTTACTGCTCCAGAATCTGAGCTAGCGCCATTGAAGCTAGTGCAGGTATGTCTACACGGCCATATAGGTGGTACTGCTAAGAGCTCCTACAGCCAGTTCTCTCCTTCCCTCAGGGCAGGTTAGGACTCTGGTGATTCCAAGAGGATGGACCTCTTTTAAAACAAATCAGTCCACTAACTAGGAAAAGGGAAATTACGTTTGAAAATATCAGTTGCGAGAAGCCAAGAGCCACCAACTTATAGTGCAGGGCCTGTGAGACATGCTAACTGAACTCTCCCCGCTGCCGCGCTCTCACATCAGGCCTACAGAGCTCTAGCTGCCTTCTCAAGAGACAGGCAGACGGCAGCAAAGGGCTGCAGGTAACCACAGCTGTAGTGAGGGGACTATGGGGGGGCAGGGCTGGCACTGGGGACAGGGCTAATATCGGGGACTGGGGGCTGGCACTAGGGGGTTGGGTGCAGTGAGGCTCTGGGGTCAGTAGCTGGTGCTGGGGAGTAGTGGAGGGGCAGGGGCTCTAGGGGGCCAGGGTTGGCACTGGGGCACTCTGGGGGCCAGGGCTTTTTATACTTCAGACCAGCAAACCCATTCACAAACTTTTGACGGACCGGTAATGCTTCATTTGCATATCCATTATTTGCATAATGAATATGCAAATGCAATGTTACTGGTCCACCAAAAGTTTGTGAATGGGTTTGCCGGTCTGTGGTACAAAAAAGGTTGGGAACCATTGTTCTACATTGGCACTCGGCGATAGGAATCTGAAGAGAGACTGAATCTTGGGGCTAAGTCGCCTTTTCTCTGTCCAGGAGCAAGGACTCGAGTTTGTTCTCTGCCATACATGTGGTTGACTGTGCTTGCTACCAAATCCCGTACATAAGGCACGTGCCCTTGAGAAAGCAACTACTTTAAGATGGAGACAATCCAGCCAGAACTGCCTACTGTGCCACCAGGGTTAGGCCTATTACTCTTAAGAACTATTTTTCATTTCCTGCAATAGCTCCCTGATGTGATGTATTTTTATTTTAAAAATTCAGAGTGGCTCAGTCATCTGAGCCAAAGCTTTTAATGTTTAATCCACTGGAGAGGGTGAAAGTAGATGCGTTTACTGCAGCAGGAGAGCATTAAGACATCAGACAGCAGGGACTGGTTATCATGCATGCTTGTCTGCAAGTTTCAGGATTTCAGAGAAATGCTTTCTATTGAAAGAGCGACTGGGTGATTATTGTACTGAAGTGCAAAATCTACCGCACTGCATGACAAAGGCAGAGAATTTACAATACACATTTCATCCACTTGTAAACATACCTCAGATCTAAACACGGTGAACTCGAGCCTGTTTGTACCAACAGTAGCCTCTCTTCCGCCAATGCAGACCTTTGAAAAAAATAGACAAACCCCCGCATGATTTCTTATGCTACCTTCTAAACAAGGAAGTCCTGAAGGCTAGAACCCTGGTGGAAACGAGACACACAATGCAGCCAGATGGCATTAGTGTAAAACAATGCAAGATTTAATCCTGCACGCCAGAGCTCTAACTTACTCCATGGAGACAGATGGGGCAACTCAGGCACTCGGGGTGAATATCTAACTGCATGGCTGCAACATACTCTCCCACCAAGATGCTCTGTGCCTGTTGCTGCTTATTCTTGTTTCTCAATCTTACATACACATTCAGGCTGAGCAGCTCCCAGCCCACTCCCAGGGAGCCCCTCTGCCATGCTGCAGCAGTAGCCCCGTCTGCAAGGCGCCCTGTGGGCAGGGACTGCTGCTGCCCTGTACTGCTGCCTCTGTACCAGAGGAAGCAGCGTGGGCTGGCAGAGAGCTCTCCCACATGCTCTTCATTTAAAAAAAACCTCAGAGAGCACGTGGGCCAGGGAGAGAGTGTTGTGGTTAATCAGGATTGTTAACCGATAAAGCATCTGCTCATCAGGTAAACAGTTAGCCGACTAGCCACTAACATCCCTACACTGCATTAATATGCATTTCTTTTGTTCCATAATTCAAAAAAGCTAACATCTGTAAGGATTTGCATGGCATCATTTAAGGGATCCCCAAGAACTGTTAAAAATATTTCTTTGGTGTTATCACTTTATATTATGAAAGCTGAAAGTTTTAGAATTCTAGATTGTTGCAGAGTAGGCAGTTTTGAATTTCCACGGTTTTCTTTGTTTCATTTCAGTGTTTCCCCTTTATTTCAGGTCTTGGTTTTCATACAGGAGCCAAATGGGGTTGAGTAGGAGCTACAGCCATTATAGGGGGTTTCTCTTTTCATCGACATTTCAGAAGTATCAGATCTTGTGTACATCATGTACTGAACATCTTTAGCACTATCTTATTTCCTTTTAAGAAAATGACTAGGGAGGGGACAGGTCAAACCGCAGAATCTAGTTTTAGTCATTTATAAAAGTGACTAGATTTCCTTTTTATAATAGTGTGAAGGAAAAAGGCTAAGATGACTTACTGTATAAGGGGATCCATTGCTGCTATCCACTCAGCAACAATTAAGGATTCACTGTAGGTAACATCGTTTAGTGCAGGGCCAGAGTTACAAGCCAGTATAACCTGCAGCAAAGAGACCAGAAGATTCCTCCTATTACTTAAAATAGAATCTTAGAACTGGAAGCTGACCCCTTGAGGTCCCAAGTCCAGTCCCTTGCCCAGGCACCATCTACATCATCCCTGACAGGTGTTTGTCTAACCTGCTCTTAAAAATCTTCAGTGATGGAGATTTCACAACCTCCCTAGGCAATTCATTCCAGTGCATAACCATCCTGACAGGCAGTTTTTGTTCATGTCCAGCTTAATCTTCCCTTGCTGCAATTTAAGTCCTTTGCTTCTTACCCTATCATTAGAACCATTTTTCTCCCTCTTCCTTGTAACACCCTTTTAGCTACTTGAAAGCTGGTATTATATCCCCTCTGAGTCTTCTCTTTTCCAAACTAAACAGATCCAATTCCTTCAATCTTCCCCCATTGGTCATGTTTTCTAGATTTTTTTTTCTTTTTTTGCCCTTCTCTGGTAGGGTTGCCAGATGGTTTCAACAAAAATACCAGACACACTTGACATTAAATCACAATCTACATTGCATGTTATTTAGAAAATACCGGACATTTATATTTTCTCATTTATATTGTCTCAATTTGTTTCCCGAACAGAAAGCTCAAATACTGGACTATACGGTTCAAAACTGGACACCTGGCAACCATATTCTTTGGTGCTTCTCCAATTTGCTCACATATTTCTTGAAATGTGGTTCCTGGAACTGGACTTTGCTTTCTCTCTCCCCCCCCCCCCCCCATCAAAGAGGGTGAGGGTGGAAAAGTGTTTAGTTGAAATCCTAATTTCAAAAGATGATCAAGATTGTTTCATGTTCTATGGCTGCCCTCAAATGTCCCTGCTAAGTTTTGTGGTTTTACAATTACATTTTGGATTGGAGTTGCCAATTTCATAAATTTAGTCCTTTTAAGTGAGGCTAAGAGTATCAGAGAAAAATTGAGGAAGTCTTGGTAAAAGTAATGAGGACCTCAAATTCAACAGCCATTTTTTACTCAATTTACCTGTCAGTATTTCTTACGGTCCTGTCACTTCACCCACAACTACCTTATGGGTAGTCAAACACATCATGTCAGACTAAACTCAACATTAAGTGTATTAAAAGCATGATTGTCAGAATGTTACTGCCACTTAGTTACGCCTTAAGCTTCTCTAGCATATCAACAAAAGACGTCATGGCACTTTTAGATTAAAACCCTCCCACCCCCAAAATATCTTCATGTCGCCTGCAGTAGGTTATTATTAGACCTATTTTACAGCTCAGGAGATGGGTGGTGATTTTCTTAAGTCAGAACAGAGAGAGAGTTAGGACTCCTGGCTTCTAACTAATCACCTGACCACACTCTTCCCATTTTGGTATATTAGAATTCCTGGTACACAGAAGTGCTTCAGCAGATATCAGTGGGAATAGTATTAAGTCTTCCACTAGGAATGGACACCTCAGACAGTTATCAAGACCCCATGAAGCATCCGTATTCCAGAGTACTAAAACTCACCTCTGTACCTCTACAAAGTAGCTCTCTGACAAAGGGGAAGACTCCTAAAATGATGTCAATTCCACTGTTATCTGCGAAAATTAAGGCACATTTATGAGGGGGACCCTCCTGAAAGAGAAAACCAGTGCATTCAGGGTTGAGTTGCCAGTTCTCATAAGGTCAATGACTAATTTGTGTTAACTACTTAAAGATTTACATCAAAAGCCAGACTCCTAGTATCCAGAGGTTAATGGCATCATTTGCCAATCTCTGCATGGGCCACCTCTCATGAGTCAGCTCAGCTCTCCTGCTAGTGAACAGGGCTATACTGACAGTCCTGGAAACAGATGCCCTATCCATAGTACAAGCAAAGCAAGATTTCCCCAACATAGTCCTGCCAATGAGGTTTAAAGCAGACTTGAACTACTCTATTCCCTTGGGGGGGGAGGATCTTCCGACGCTAATCTAGTAATTCTAGGCCGACCAACTAAAGTGAACTATGGCAATTTGTCATCTCAATACCAACTGAGATTTTGATACAGCCAGAGATGTAACTACTCCAGTCATCACTGATCAGGGCTGGATTAGTCCTAGGCAACTAAAATGAAAGGCTTACTGCCTGATCCCACTCCTTTTAGTCCACTCCACTTCTGATGCAGTTAGGACACTGGGATTCACGCTGCTTAAAGTATTTTTGGTACAAAACCCTGAAGCAAAGGATGCTTATAACGCCTCATCAAAACCTCAATCAGGGTGTAAGTTGTAGAAGGCAGGTAACAGGTTTGCAAGTTTAAAATGCACAACCACAAAACGTGACTCATCAGTAATTACAGAGCCTGTGGATTTGGATTTTTTTTTTTTTAAGGTGGAAATTTACACCTAAACATTGGTTGCCTTTGTGCAACTCAAAAGATGATCAGAGTGATTTCTGTGACTACTACAGAAGTCTAAGTAAATTACTCATAGCTAAAGTCACAATGGACCAAGCATACCTTAAGTCGTTGTATCCACTCACTGTAGGAATCTTCTAGCCAAGGGCGCTCTGTAGAGTTGACAAAATCTGTAGGTTAGCATTTTTCTGACAGTAATCTTTCTAAGCATTGTTACACCAAGTATACATGCAACCTTTTTAATAACATTATGAAGAGTCAGGTCAGGTATATTTATATCTACTTTAACTTCAAAAGATTTGAGCTTTAGACTATGCCGTAATATTAAATTTATTCATTCAAAGAATTCTTGGGCTCTTAACTGTGAAAGCAGATTCAGTTTTCCTGAAATAGCACTTTATAAAGAATACAAGACAAGTCATAAGAGATTAGCGTCAGTGTCCCCATAAGCACTACATTACTCCTTGTAAGATAACCATCGTGACCACTTTCTTTTTGCCATTGCTAAGCAGGAGGTATATTTAGCATAGCAAGCATGGAAAGGACGGTTGACATTCAGGGGGAGCGTTCATTAGAGCTTTTTTGATCACTGAAAAAACAATCTTATGTGTTCTGGACTAAGAGGAAACGGGTCCCTGTCAGAGAGCAACAATTCAGTGAAGTACTGTAGCATAGTTATCTGGAATAAAGACTAAACCCTACTGATTTCATGTGACCTGCCTTGATAGCAGAAGTGTCTCCCCCTAGACACCTTCTTGCCCACCTCCATTTTTATTCTGCTATCAACACACCAAGGCAAGATGCTGTAGAACAGGGGTGGCCAACCCATTAAATGAAGAGAGCCAAAACGGTGGCGGAAAAAATGTGAAGAGCCGCAACAGAATTGTTTGGTGGGAGGCGGGGGAGGAAGAGCTCCCCACCAGCCAGAGTTATTGGGGAGGGGTGGGGGGGGGAGGAGGGGAAGCACACTGCCCCTTTAAAAACCACGGGTTAGGCTTTTTGGCCACATCGGGCTCCCGCTGGCCGACACCATCTTGCTGACACCATTTTGCCGTGCTGGATGGCTCCCCTGCACCTGGTAAGCACAGGGAGCCGGGGCCGTTTGTAGGGGCACATGGGGCAGCTTTGCGAGCCACGGGGGAGGCTTCGCGAGCTGCACTTTCAGGGGTGAAGAGCCACATGCGCCTTGCGAGCTGCGGGTTGGCCAACCCTGCTGTAAAATGATCCTTTATACCTTGCAATTTTTCCTTGGCTTCTTCAAATCCAAATTGTGGCTCAGATTCCAGCACTCTGCATCAGAAGAGACAAATAGAGCATTAAACAAGCTCATCCCACATAGAGGCCTTGTGCAAACAATTCTGCAGCTGAACAAATAAATATCAGATGGGGATTTTATAGCATCAGTTTTAGTGGGGATGTACACGTGCCCACTGGTTGAACAATGGATGCTTTGTATTTTCAAAAACGAAAGATTTTGCAGGTGTTAAACACTGCGCTCTTATGCTATAAAAGCAAAAGCTGCCAGCACCATATAAAAACATGCAGACATTAACAATAAGTTCTAAGAAAAGCATCAAAGGTATTACCTACACTCTCATGTAAACATAGCTACGATTTATACGTAATCATGAAACAAAGTGCGAAACAAGCTTTGGAGATTTTCTGAACAGTAAGCAATAATTTGCTGTTTAGCTGAAAAATAGCAGTGAAATGAGTATTGAGCATTTTGTCAAACTTTTCAACAAAGCCACTTTAATATGTTGTCAACCAGTTTTCTAACTTTATAGACTTCCCTATCAGCTAGGCATTTAAAGCCAAAAGCCCAACAACAGTTAAGTGATGGTGTGGGTGATGCGACGGGGCTCAGGGATGTGTGATGCCCTGGTTTAATTTCAGTCAGTAGTGAAACGGAACTCTCTTTGGTGTCTCCACCATCCTTGATACCCTCTCCCTTTCTCATTACATACTGTAGATATTGCCTGCAAACCACTTCCCACCAACATAAAATTCCCCGAGCCAGTTGTGAATGACATTAGCTTGGATATCTTCCCTTAATCCTCTCCTCTGCAGGAAAAGAACATGCACTGTTGGACAGGCGTATGACCAGATCTATATTAGCAACTACAGTTAATCATTTTAGGAACTGAAATTCTGTGAAGTACTAGGCTGAATCTGATTGGTCATGGAAACATTCACAGAACATAAATCTGTTTAGAGTGCTTTCTGAAAAGAATTTTCTGGATGGGATATATACCAGCATGTTAAGGCCATCCAGAAAACCAAGGAGTCAAATCATCCTGACAGATGCACAAGGTCAACTATTGGTTTCAAAGGGGCGTTTCATATGTGCATCTCCCTGTAGTTAAACTCTCTCTGGCCGCTAACTGCTCAAATGGATGCTTTAAACTACTTTGTGTTACAAAAACAGCTCTCTGTAAAAAAGACAAATTTTTTGGGGTGTAAGAAGGTGGGGGTGGGGAGGGAATGGATTTCTGACAGTTAAACTTTAAAGTCTACATTCCAGCAAGATCTCATTTGCACTGATCAGGATTAGAACTGTTTAAAAAAAGGAGGGGGGGCATAAGAGTTGGTAGGGAAAAGGAGAAAAGAATTAACAAATCTCTTAACAAAAAGCACAGGTGTTCACATGCCCACACGCTCCAGTTACATACATTTATGTACAGGGTTTATATAGTGATCACTGAAAAATCAGACCCACAGCAACATGCTGTTGGGACTGCTGCTAGTTTTAAAGAGTCAGATACTGAGAATGCTGGTATTCAGGTATTTAGAACTAACAAAAATTAGGAATGAATTAATGTGGAAGAGTTTAATAAAAGGTTTTCCAAATTACAATAAAGAGATTTAGTTGGAACAAAGTATTTGTAGATTCCCATTATATCCAAACCCATTCGGCCATCTCTAATTATAAACCAGTGAGTGAACATGTAATACAGGGACCACACAGAACAGCAGTGGGAAGTACACATTCATCTTACAGGAACACAATGCCAAGGTAAGTGGAACATACCCAAAGCAGTGCTAAAGATATCCTCAACAAGCAAAGTGGGCGAACTTTCAAATGTGAACTCTGTATTATTATTACTTCATTCAAACATTCATACTGACATATCTGCCCGTTTTAAGGGTTGATAATGGTGAATTTCCTACACCTCAAGTCTTGCACATAAGCAACCAGCATTTGAAGAAGGTGAAATACAAGCTATTCAATTAAAATTGGATTGGTGCACTTGAATTTGTTAAAAGAAAGATGCAATATTAAGTTCTTAAAATGGTGTTTTTAAAATATTTAGCACCTACTCTGAGACTGCTTTTGCTCCCCAGTCAAAGACATTCCCCGCAAGAAGTCCTTTCACCAGAGCAAACTGCCTCTCCTCCCAGCCTAATGAATCCAAAGATTCGATTATGCTTGGAAAACATTTTAACGCTATGCCATTTTCTTTCTGCTTTACCTGTAAGAAAGATATAAGACATTGAATTTATAGATGAAAAATTCTTACCCATCATTGGTTGCCTCAGTCCCAAGACCACCTCCAAGCATTCTCCTCTAGGTTCATGGCCTCTAATGGACCAACAAGTTACTGTTATCAGCATGCTTAGTATGAACAAATAAAAATAAAATATCTCCTGGGCTGCTAACAACAGCATGAATGCTAGGAAAAGAGCAGAAACTGCTCGTGTTTCTTTTCAGGACAGTGATGCGGCAATGGAGTTTGGCCAGCAGGAAGTAGTGTCAAGTGAGCCATCGAGAACAAAACAAAAGTCACCCTAAGCAAAGGCATTACCAGAATATGCAATATACATGCATCCCCTTACATTTGCTATACATGTAACAGTAAAAAACCCCAATGATAATAATTAGCCAACATAATTTGTGTGTTTTGAGGGGTTAACAGAATATCTGACTTAACAGGGAAAAGGTGTGCTGGGTATAGGGGGAAAACAAGATTTTCTTTGGTTTAGACTGCAAGAAAAATTTGCAATGCCTTGCAATCAACTTGACTGCCTTCCATGACCCCTGGAGGTAGCAACCCACCAGCTGAGAAACTTCTCCTCTCCTCACAATGAGCCACTATTTACCTACATCAAGTGAGAGAGTATGCAAAAGGTATCTTGAACTTACATTTTTGTCCACGCTGTAAAGGAAGAAGAATACTTACCTTTGAATAGGGGTCTGGAAAGTTGAATTCATTTAGACAGTGTTCTCTCGTATCCAACAAACTTCTAACTGTTAGGGTGCCATAAGCACTGAAAGAAAGAGAATGGATCAGCTGCTTCAGAGAATGGAGGAAGAATTGTTTCTCTCCCCATGCCCACCATCTTCAGAATCAGATTCTGTAACTGACCCAGATATAGTACAGTGCAATTCTACTATACCCTAGATTCTCTACATCAGTCACTACTGTACCTGAGCACCTAAAGCAGGGTACACTATTACACACAGGCTTCTTTGACTCAACTGAGAAAAGTCCTATTTTAAAGAGAGGCAAGGATAGAGTTTTGACCAAGATACTGGCCATTAAACTAATCTAACTACTACCTCCAGGAAAGTTATGGTACCTACACCATCAAGTTTTATTGTGCCATAAAAATTAAAGTGTCTTTAATTAAATTCTAGTCATTGTGGTCAGATCAATATGATTAACGAGGAGCAAAGGAGTCTCTGATTCTAGGAAGGCACTACAAGATAAAAGGCTACCATATGCAAGATTATCCACTGTGGTTTGTGCTAGCACAATTAGCTAGGAGACGAGACAGTAATGACCAGCAGGATGTCGGACTCTAGAAAGACTCTTAACCACTTCTCATAAATCATCTCAAAAGTATCAATCCATAGTATACTCTTATTATTGGACAAGATTATCAAAAATGGGTGCCTATGGCAAGATTTGCTTATGGACATGCAATGGAATGTTGGATTCCTACCACAGGAGGCAGTTGTCATTTAGGAAACAAAATACTTGTAATCCAACAGCGAGTGTGAGCACCCTGAATATGTATTAAAGAAAAAAATTTCTTCCAATATGCATCTGTGACAGGTGACCTGTCCCTTTAAGGGTGGCTAACCCTGGGGCTCCTTCATCTGTTCAGATAGCCCTGCCCTACCACACCTGTGCAGGATGAAGGCCAGTTCTCAAGGGGATTGTGGTGAAAGAGCTATGCAGTTGGAGAGCTAAGCCATGACAGTAGAGCGAACTCCTACAGTGGGTCACAGGAAAAAGGGGCTAAGCTCCAAGGAGGCAGTCCTTGGGCATAAAAGGAGACAGAGGAATGAGAGGCTCCAAGTCTGGAGAGGGGTGAAAGGTGCCTAACTTAGCTTTGTTTTGAACTTTACTGAGAGGTCACCAGAAATTGATAGAAGAGAGCGTGACGTTAGAAGGACTTTGCTGCTGGCACTTCCATGGGCCAGCAGCAAGGTGAAGGGATGCTGAAGAAGCCACCAAGAGAAGCCAAATGAGGGCCTGACTAATTGCAGCTGGATTTGATTCCCAGGAAGGGGACTGAACTCTTAAGTGAGAGCTGGCTGGAGGGCCAAATCACTCAGCCAGACCAGCAGGGGGTCTGAACAACCATTTGAAGAAGGCAACCAAATGGAAGGCCCAGAAATGCTGCACCCAACTGTGAGAGGGTGCCAGTTGGTGAGTTAGTCACCTCTGTACGCACAGAGTTCACTCTCGGGCAGGAACCTAGAAGAGCAGTATATTTAACTTTATTTCCTATGCACATTTAGCTAAATGTAACATGCAGGGAACAAATCACAAAACAGGCTAACAAACGCATATTAAACATACATCTAAGTTAACTGTGCTCACTGGAAAAAGCTGACACTTACAAAGGCTGCTGTCTGAGTGTCTGAAGCTTATTCCAATACTTCTGTCTGAACTTTTCTGCTCGCTCAGCTGCATCGGTAGAGTCTGGCTGACTAGCGATAGCACGTTTCACTACCTGGCAGAGAAACAAAGAGGCTGGATTGGAGATGCCATATGCCTTCTACTCTCAACTTGTCTAATGCGAACAATTTAAATGGTTGAAACTCAGGCAAATATTTATTCTGTCTTCTGAAATGTTAAGCGCCCCATGCCAACATCAGAGAAGTTTACACTTGAGGTCCCCCCCAGATTCACACTGTAGGTTCAAGGATATATATTCAAAGAAGAAAGCGGCATCTAAAATATTCTACTAGTCTGATACAGAGAGTTCAAATCAGCTCTTAGTTAACATGCAATATAGGTGAACTGTTTTTATAGCCAGTAAGTTCTTAGGATGGGCGTGCTTACTATGGATACAGACACTCAGGAGTGATTTATGAATGCAGAATCAGTTACGAGCATGTCAATCACGTGAATCATTAAGTTAGGCCAAATCATATTCATCTGGCTCACATGAGTAGCTCCACTGTGGTCAGAGCAACTGTTTAAAAGAATAAGGACAGCAGGATTTGGCCCTTTACGCATCATCATTTTATGTTTAACAACAAGGAGTGCACAGTGGTATTTAAACAATAACATGCTTTGGAAATGGTTCAGAGAGGTCACAAGAAAAGAAAGTAATTCCCATTCTGCTGAGGTAAGTGTCCACAGGACCTCCACCAACACACCTGTAAGGAGAGTCCTACGAATTTTACAGCCATGAAAACCATGTCACAGACCATGACATCTGATCTCCCCCAAATCAGCCGAGCTGAAGAGGGACAGGAGTCCTCCCTCTGCTCGGCTGTTATTGGAGAAAGATCAGAGCCACTTGCACATGCAGTGCAGAAGTGAGGTCACTTCGGTGGGGCAGCAAGCCCAGCGCTGGGCTTCAGGTGCCTGCCCAAGCTTGGGGCGCCCAGGCTGGGGGGTGCTGCTGCAAGTCTGAGCTGGTGCTCTCTCTCTCCCCAGTGCAGTCCTGCCCAGCCCTTCCCAGGCTCGGGATGCCTGAGCTCTGGGGCTGCTGCTGCCCTCCCTTCCTCCTGTGGCTCCTTCATGGGTTTGGGATGCCTGAGCTAGGGGACTGCTGCTGCCTTTGTCTCTCCAGCTCTAGGATTGCTGCCACTAGCCCCCTGCTCTCCCTTCCTCTCTGCCCTGCAGCTCCTGCTGGGACTCAAAAGCCCCAGGACTTCTGTTCCCCCTCCCCCAAGCTCTGGGGCTGCTGCTGCCCCCGCCCCCCCCCCTTGTTGTCCCTACCCAAGCTCTGGACTTCTGCTCCTGCCCAGGCTGGGGAGCACCTTGGCTCCAGCTGAGACTCAGGGCTTCCACACCCTGCTGCTCATGCCTGGGCTTAGGGACCTGGGCTGGGACCTGCCACCCCTTACAAATCTAGCTGGGACTCAGAAGTCACATGGGGTGGAAGCCCTACCTGGATTCAGGAGAGCTGCCAGTCCCTGGAGATTTTGCCCCCTTCCCCCAGCTCTTGCCTGAGTTCCTTTGTGGCTCCAGATGGGTCTTGCCATGCTTGAGTTCAACACTTCTGTCCCCCACTGCAGCTACTACCCAGGCTTGGGGCTTCCATTCCCACGGCTCATGCTGGGATTCAGGGCTTCACAGCCCCTACAGCAACTGCTGGGTCTAAGGGCTTCCACCCTGTGGCTCAAACTGTGCGGGCCCCTGGACACAGGCACCCTGTGCCCATGCATTAATCTACCACTTGCCCTGAGTCTGACTAGCAGTTCGGAGCACCTGTTTGGGGCCCTCAGCAGCACTGGGTAAATCACACCTACCTCCTCCACCTCTGGGAGCCTCCTCCAGCTGCAGAAAACTCCGCCTTCAGAGCTGGGCTCTGCAGATAGCACAGAATCCTGCAGCCCCCCCAACACAGCTGTGGGACTCTCTACAATCCCCTCTTGGATTAGGACCCCCCCAGTTACAACACTGTGAAATTTCAGATGTAAAACATCTAAAATCATGAAACTGACCAATTTTAAGGCCCTGTGGCCATGAAATTGACCAAAGCAAACTATAAATTTGGCAGAGCCCTACCTATAAGAATTGCAAGACCATCAGTTTACATGGGACTGGGAAGGCTCCATTTCTCCACCAAGTGTGACTATGTGCTCAAGCTGGCAGTCTGGGGTCATCCATATTTTTCTGTGAGCTATATGCCAATTCAAGAAACTCTTTAGACGCACATACTGCATTTTGACCCTTACCCCATCCAAAGCCTCCTCAAAGCAAGTGAGCCAATATTTCCTGGCCATGGCATCATCAGTGAGGTCAACGGTGTCAGGGATGTATGTGGTTGGGTCCTTTAGCAAGGGCAGGTTAACAAGTGGTCGCTCCAACCGATCTATTTCAAACATGTCAAACTGGGAAGTGATGGGGTAAAAATAAAGTTCCAATCAGACTTCTCAATTAAACTAACTCAAACAGGCTGGTCCAATAAGATTGCTTTGTAATAGGACTAGCCCACAGCTGCATTAGAGTGTGCACACAGTATGGGTAAAAGAATGGTTCTACAATTGCCAAAGCTTTGTCTTGACATCTTAGAGGAGTTCCCTCCCCCCCCATGGAAAAAGTGCACCCCTTCTAATAATTCCCTTAACGAGAGATGCGATCATTCTGAAGAATTAGTCAAGCATGCAGCCTTCTCGTCATTAAAATGTGATCCCCCCCCATTTCAGTTTACACATTTCTGTTTGCTACCCTTCCCCCAGAGCCCTTAAACTTATAGGAAAAACAGCATTTAGGGTCAATTGTTTAAGAACATCAACACACACAAGCAGTTAGTTCCACATATGCAAATATTCTGTTGCATATTAAAAAAAACCTAGCTAAGTGCATGGATTTATTGTGCAAATGAAAATGCGTATTTTACACACACCTCTGTATGATATGTATGACACAGACACACCTACTTTAAGTTCTGCCCTATCAAGTAAGAGCTAGGAAGAGTAGAAACTGAGCACTTCAGTATGTCAGTGGCTCTATATACAGTCTCTGAGCACTAATCCTAGCATATATGCTGCTACTTATCTAGGTACAGCAATAGTCAACAGAAGTTGGTATTGGTAAACTTTGGACAGCATATCAATGTTACACAAAAATTTTAAATAAATTCCCAGAAATTTTATTTAAATCTATTACCCAAGATGATTGTAAATCATACAAGAAAAAAGTATTTTTGACTTTAAAATTAACACTGACTGCTGCTTGTTTACCAAACAATTCTATCACCATTACCTGGAGAAGAACACACGACATACAGAAAGGTTTTCCACCTGTTAAGACTCAAGATCAAACTTATGGGTCATACTAAAAGACATTTCTAACGTCTGAAATAATTCAGTGTACTCCTTATACTGCTTTAGGCATTAGCTATAGCAACAGCTACAGAAGAAACTAGAAAACACTAGTTTTTGCATGTTGAATTGAGAAGCTCCTTTTTTTTTTTCCCCTGTTCAGTTGGCTTTTAAAAAGTTACTTGTAAATGTTGGGCTCATTTTTAAGATACAGAATACCAACTGTTCATCCAGAATTGCATGCGCAACTGGACTAATTTACAAAACAAATAGTTCTGGGTCTGTGGGGCCATCTGAGTACACAACTGATTTGTAAGTTGTCTTATTAACTGTGAGGACAAGGTTGACACACAGTTCAATGGACTAAATTTCTTGGGGGGGGGGAGGAGGGAGGAGAGAGTGGGGAGAATCAGGCTACAAATTACTTGTTTACTTGGGATCTGGAATTATTATTTAAGTTGGGGAGGGCTGTGTCCACTATAGGTAGGTAAGAGTTTGTTAGTTTTACTACAGTCCTGAAGACCCCGAGGGTTCCAAATGATCTCTCAGGGAAAACAGCTTCTGGTCCTAGAAAGACCATAACTTACCGTGCCGCTCCTTGCACGTTGCATGGGGCAGAGATCGGGTGAAGTGCTCATTAGGCCAGAACTCCCAGCATAATTCTCTCCCCAACTGTACTGGTTGGGATCTGGAGGAACAAAGAGAGGCCATAAACTAAAAGTAAGACTGTCTATACCATGAGTGATTTAATGCCTATATGCCTTTGTGTAGGTTTTAAATGCAGACAAATGCAAGGGAAAAAAGTCATGGAAATAATGTTTACAGAAAGTGCAGTGTTACTCAAACATCCCATTAATTAGAAATTTGGGCTTCTTATTAATAAAGTGAGCAAGGGCCAAGAAACACTAAGTTTCAGAAACTGTCACCCCATCACTTTTGACATTCTCCAAGCCCCTCTTTTTATTTCCAAACCCAGTACACCATCTATGGAGATACTAAAGTGCTTAGTAAGAATGCATTACAACCAAATAGTTTAACAAACAAGTTATTTCTAGAGAGAACCGGCTCTTCTGATAAAGAGAAAAATAAATTAGTCAGAGTGTGGGAGATACAGCTTCAGAAGCATGCCTTGTGTACCAGGAGATTCCTAGTTATTCTTCCCAGATCTACAGAACCTCTGCCAAATTACACAGCTTCTTAGTACCTAAATTTTCCCTTGCTGTAAAATGGATAGGAAAATTTCCTGCTTTACAGAGCATTATGAGGATTAATCATCTTTGTAAATGCAGAGATCACTGGGTAAGTTTTAACAACCCCAATCAATCTGGTTCTGTTTTCATTTTTAACACACAAACTGAGTGGCTTGCTCATACAGTGGTGAAAAATAGTGGTTACTAATCAGAGAGAGCAGCAGCATAGGGCTCTCTTCTCAGAGAAAGCAACCTGTAACTGTAGAACGCTAAAAAGCCCCAGAGGGGTAGCCAAGTTAGTCTGTAACTGGAAAAACTTAACACACAACAAATAGTCTAGCAGCACCTTAAAGACCAACAAAACATGTAGACGGGATCATGAGTTTTCGTGGGCACAACCCCTATCTGAAGAAGTGGGTTGTGCCCATGAAAGCTCATGATGCCATCTGCATGTTTTGTTAGTCTTTAAGGTGCTGCTAGACTATTCGTTGTTTTTGAAGAATGCTAGGAACAGATGCACACACTAACTATTGGGGTGTTTTCATGGGCAAAAAAATGCAAGTTCATAATTCCATTATTTCTACACTAGCACTCGGACCATATATTCAAAAACTGTGCTCTCTGGAGAGGAAATCATCAGAACCCTGGCTTTTCCCTCTGCCTCTAGAGAGGAGATTGCCTTTGGCAGTCACAGGAGGGGGAAGAATAAGTAAACCCTCCAGGCACCTTCATGTGGAGCAAGGAAATCAAGTAAATCAAGATCTCCTTGCCAGAAGAAAATAAGTTAATGTTTACAAAATAAATCTGTGCTGTTAACGACAAACATATTTGATTAACCAATGATTTTCATGCAGCCTCTTGAAAGAAGCTTCGACTGACACTAACATTTCAGAACACTGCATATACAGAACATAGTGATGCTGTACTTACTGTCTTGTTCAGCTCCTTTTAAAAATGCCCCAATGGCTCCCAGGTAGCCTTCATGTCTCAGGAACAATGCCTGAACCTCTCCCTGCCACAATATGAAACATTGCATTTGGATGGCCCCTGGTTGCTAACATGTACTTTGTCACTAATTTACACTTAAGTATAACAGACAAACCAGCTAGAATATTTTATTGTATCCATGCTACATTCTACTACAGCTCAGTAATTTCTATGGTGCTGCAGGAGGTATATTTGAAATGTCTCTTTTCAGCATGTACTACTTACACCTATCAGCCTAGGATTATCAGACAGCCAAGGAAGATGCAAGGAGGAATATGCAGTTTGTTCTAAGGCTGAATAGAAGCGTAATTAGCCAGTGCTTCAGTACAGAAACCTACTGCAATCTCCCATGGATATTCAACTCCTCTTGCCTGAAAGTGCTGTAAATTTGGCACATTCATTCATCTTTGGCAGCGCATCTCTCAGACATTCTAAACCATGATTCTCATTTCCTTCTTCTACTTTACTCTCTCTCCATGTTGCATTGGCTCTCAAGATCCAAGAATACACTGGAATGTCCGTGCAAATGGAGAGAGATAATATGCCTGGGCGCAGCAACACATTTTGTTAAACCAGTCAAGGAGATGTTCATTCATCAAATACAAGAAAGCAACACCATCCTCATTACAATACAGGAATCTGAAACTGCGAATGAGGTAGACCCATTATCCACCAAATCCTTCACTTTCCTAGGCAATGAGAAATTTTGTGGAAACTGGGAGGAGCAAGAGGCGGTGCAAAAAAACCCACAAAAACCAAAAAAAACCACCACACCACATACACACCAAAAAAACCCACAAAACACAAAAATTAGCTCTCCCATACAGGTACTCTCAAAAAAAGTTAACATTTGCTTGGGATACAGCAAAAGACCAGTAATGACAACTCACTTATACTAGTTAAGGAAGAAACTAGCAGTTTCCTGAAGCTTGCCACTAGTCTATAAAAAGACACTGTAGGGGTAAGACAAAAGGAGATCAGAGAGAAATTTAAGAAAAGGTCCAGATAACGCAGCTCTCCAGGATTGGGTGACAGTGAAAAGTCTAAGCATTGATGCCTAGAAAGTCCAAATACCACTAAGTTTATAAAGTCATCACACAGATATAGTCTATTCCCCACTCCAACAGATCTCAAACCAGCTCTAGGTTTTGGGTTTTACCTGCCCTCTCAGCTCACAAAACTCTGAAAGTAGGGAAAGACTATGCAAAAGGGGAAACATTACACTATGAAGTGATTTCAGATTAGCTATTTTAGAAGAAATGACAGTTTGTATTTTTAAAGCTGGTATTAGCTGCAGGTTTTATTGTACAAGAATCATCTCACACTAAATTTGACAAGGGAATGTGAAATTAGCAAGAGGAATTGAATAATCAATCATGGTATCATGTGAAGAAGATGGATAAATCAATGCTGAGCAGCTACAGTATAAGAGACTATTACAAAACCCACAGACATCCACTCTATCAACTATATGCAATTGATCTTTATAGCAGTACTTGACCTTTAAATAAAGGCTGGCTCCAGTCAGTGGCCATTCATTATTAATAATGTGTTAGAGATTCATTGCATTACTTTGATCGTGCTGCCAACTTGGTACATTGAAAAAAAGAAACTATGTTAAGATCTTGCAGCAAATTGGGAAAGATACCCAAGACTTCCTGAAAGCTTAATTTTTATTACCTTGGAGAAGAAGTTAATACTGAAGGTGATTGTGCGCATGGTGACTGGGTGACCCCGAATAAAGAATCCTCCAAAGTAAATTTTGTGTAGATTATGGAGTTTAGCATAGAGGCAGGCAAGCTGTCCAATGTCATTGCTGATCATGTGTAGTAAACTCTTTGCCATATCATCTTTAGAAAATTCTAAAGGAAAAACATAATTTAAAAAACACATTAAAGATGGTTGAATCATGCCCAAGTGGATGTTATTTTTAGCCAGACAACACGCAAAAAGTATCCCTAGGGGAGCACCACTGGCTTCCTTAGTCTACAAGAGTGATGAATCTGGCTTCAGGGAAAAAAGTTCAGCCTTATCACAGCTAGAAGACCTGATCAGGAATAAATTGTTTAATTAGGAAATACCAACCAAAGCATTTTGTAGGAAAGGGTCAGTTTCAGCGAACTGATTTTAATTTATTTATATAAATAAATAAAAAAAAAAAAGAAACACAAACTTTGACACGTGTTTCTTTAAAAGTTTTCTAAATTTTTTTTTCCTGGTTCAAAAGTACTTTCAAAATGTAAGCAAACTGTAGTAAACTTTAAAAAAAATTTCAATATATAAATGTTTCCATTATCAGAATCAACTTTTTAGATTTTTAGTTTGTGAAAATTTCTCTCTCCTGATTTCATACTCTGATTGATAAGACAAAAGAAAACAATGTTCTGCCCAGCTCCCATAGCTAGTTGTATGGAATTAGCACAAAACAAAAACAAGAACACATACTACCACCAAAAAACAACCACCACCCCCCCCACACACACACACACCCCCACCCAAAAAACCCACCACACACACACACATCAGAAGTCTCCAGGATAGAAAGTTAAATTTGTAGCTAATAACTTTGCTTTGAAATAAAAGTCACTATATAAAAGTACTTTATGGACTACATATACAGGATCACACGTGTATGATGAGGGGAAATTTGTTAAGAAGGAGAATGTGGCAACTTCCAGATAAGTAGAGTGCTCTGGGATCTTTAACATCCTTGCTGGGAAACAGCACAACCTAAAAGGCCCATATATAGTAAACGGTATGAATTTAGTTTGTTTCCTTCAAAAGTAATGAGTGCCAAGCTAACCCTTCTGCGACTTCAAGATTTTAGTGACTCTGAAGGTTTCAAACAAGATAAGACCAAAAAAACATATATGCAGCAAACCCTAGAACTATTTAATATTTAGGACTTTCCTTATAGCTCCAGCCAGAATCAGTTAATGCTGCGCTTGGGTTAACCAAAGTATCACTTCTGTGTCTCTCTAAAATCTGTACAATCCCACCACTGCCTGACAAACTGAACACTAAGGGCATGTCTACACTGGGGAGTTATTTCGAAATAACAAGGCGAGCGTCCACACTACCAAGCCTGTTATTTTGAAATAATGGGCTTATTATTTTGAAGTAACAACTCCTGCTTGAGAAAAGGAATGAGCTTATTTTGAAATCGTTCTTTCATGAGTTATTTCAAAATAACCTGGTAGTGTAGACATAGCCTTAGACTCTTGTGACCATATAATGCACTGTGTGAATAACTTTCTAAGCCAGGTTCATTTGGGACTAGATTCAACTGATATTCTGTCCCCTTGAGCACTGGGAACTAGATCTAGGACAAACTGTTTGCAATCAGCTGTGCTGTTAGAGCAACAAGACAGATTCTAAAGGCATTTACAGCGGAGCAGGAAAGGAGAACCTTAAGCTAGCCTACTCCTTTGGAGACAGATACCAACCTTAAGTCTTCACAGGGCCAATGAGGACATGGTTGGATCCATTCCTTTCCACTAGCTAGAAGCTCTGAAGAAACAAGTCAGTACAGACACTATTCCCTATAAAGTCTCCACACCCCGACAAAAACCCATGCCACAGGGAAATGGTACTGGGGAAGTCCACAACTCTCTCATCCTCTCACTACATGAAAGTGTCACAAACATTCATACAATCAGCATATTAAAATAATAAGCAAAATGCAGTAAGATTTATACTGCAAGTCTCAGACTCCACTCCCCCCCACCCCAGTGTTGATACCTTTATCTGCTGTGGCAGATTTCCCAAAACTGCTAGCTATGAGATTTCCACTTAGCCCCAGTGTATGGTAGGCTCCACCATACACATCTTTCACCAGCATGTCGACATTTGTATGCTGTCCCTTTGAAGCAAGCTGCAGCAGTTCATCAAATTTCTGAGGAAAAGAAACAAACCGTGTTACACCAGGTTTTCTGGATGGCCAGATAATCTTGTCTGAACCTCTAACTTCTGCAGAACTCTTCATAAGAGCAGTCATTCAAAAAAAAACCAGCCCATACCAAACAGATGTTCCTTGTATTTCAGGCCATAGGGAAGAACTACTCAATCTAAGAGTAGTGCTTCACAGTGTCATTGTAACCACTGCTTTCAGAATCAGACCAGAGACAACCATATGCAAGTAACTGATCGAAAGAGATTCCTCCTGAAGACTGGAAGTGAGGAATGTATGAGTGCCCTCCAAGTCTGCTTGCAACCCCTCTGAACATTGCTGCTCCCTGCAGAAAACCTCCATCCTAAACTAGCGTGGTGTGGAACGTGGCATACGTTCCACCCAGACAACTCCCATGAATGGCTCAGAATTCAAATAGGATTGTATAGGCATAAATAAATAGAATGTGACGCAGTACCTTTCGATACTTTGGATTCTATACTGTTTCAACGAGCAGATTAGCAAAAAAGCTTTAGCTCAGTAACCTTCATATCACCCTGATTACAGGGATAATATGGTCCTAAGTGAACCGTAGTGAAGCTCATACAAGTTACTCTGGATCAACTTAATATTCAGCCTTCTTTCCTGTTGCTTCCCTTGTAAGTAAGACTGTTGATGTAGTCTAGCAACCATTCAGGTAACAGCAGGAACAGAATTCCAGCCAGAGCCTGCCACTCAGGCACTGTACCTATCACCTATGCAGGCTGGGAGGCCAAGTGGGCTTATGTTTCAGAGGCATTTTAGTTCAAAAAGTAAAACTAAAAGAAAGGCTGCCTGTTCAGCTCAAGAGAGCTATTAAAAGAAGCACTAAAATGAAATAAACCTGGAAGAACTAGTCCTGCCCTTTTGGGCTCCCCCACTGCTTATGGCTCAGCTATGAACACGGTTTGAAGTCAAGACATGTACCTCCAAGTCCAGTAAAGCAGGAAACATTGAAAAGACTGAGACTAATGAACGTATCTGACAAAACACTGCAAACAGGGACTTTTCCCTTTGACCTTCTCCTAACAGATTCTCGATACGTAACTGAATCTCCTCCTGCATAAGCTAACACATACAATACCCAAGTCACATGGATCTTTAACGACATAGGCTTCAGTTACATGAACATACAAATCCCTAAAAAACAACAGGAACTGAGCTACCCCTCTTGCCTCAGATATACTGCAGTACTCTGGCTCTCCTCACTTTGCTCCTCTTCAGGACTTTAGACTGAACCTGGAGAAGGTCCAAGTAGCTCATTCATGTTTGAACACAGGGCAAAGAAAAAAAAAAAAACCCCAAACAGGTAAGATGGAGCAGACTATATTCAAACCGTACACAGTCAGGGAAAAGACCATTACAGAATAAAAGGGAATTGTACTCTCTTCTCCTCCTCCTGCCTCCAATCCTAGAAGCTGGAAAAAAATCCTGTATCCTAAACAGTGTCAGTCTTTTGCCTACTTGACAGGTGTTTCATTATTGCTTTGTCTCCGGTGTTTCTAATGGGGCTTTTCTGGTTTACTGCATGGCTATCACAAAGGATGTCAGCACAGCTCAGAGGTCCAGGTTCGTTCTTTAATAACAGCAGCAGATACAACAGGGAACACAAGAGCATTTAATAGAGAATATAAAAATACATAGCATAGTGTATTAATGGCAATTTTAAAACAAAATCTGTGGCAGAACAGTGGCTCTTAATGTGCAAGGTTCAAAATCATAGTTATTAAAATCTGGCAGAGAATTAAGATATAACCTAACTTTGGACCTCAGGTTCCATAAAGAAAACACAATTTCAAACAAATAATAGGTTTTTCCTTTTTTTAAAAGAGGACCACCACAAATGAAAGCCTCTTGGTAGCAGTCCTCTAAGTGCTACTGTCATTAATACCTTTGTTTTTGTGAGTAAAGTTCCAAGGCCCCAGAAGGTTCCCCCTCCAATTGAACTCCCTCCAATCCATTCAAATTTGTCCTCTGTTTCCACCTATGAATTAAACATGGATATAATATGAACAAAATTATAAATAAATATAACCTCTGGATTCCAAGCAATGGAAGAGATGCATTCAGTATGAATAAATACTGCCAACAGGGCAGCTTAATGATCTACTTCTCAGGTGTGAAACATATGAACATGATCCAATCTCAGTAGGCGCCATTTAGCCCTTAATCTTTAGAGATAAACTGAATTTCATGCACAAGTCTATGGCCTTCAGGAAGACTCCCTAGAATTCAGAAGTACATTCAGATTCATGCTACAGAATGACAGATGGGCTTCTACAGAAAGTTGCTTTAATGGACTGACCATGATTTTAACCACGACAGATGTGCACAGGAATGATTATTTGGTTTAATGTAGAGAATATTAACACCAACACACTTGTTAGAAGCGGAGAATTGGAAATTGTTTGTCACTTGCACAGCTTACTGTTCTTTTGATCATAACTAGTCCTTTAAAACTTCTGAAACAGGTAACCATTGCCAACCCCATACTCTCTTTATACACTGAGAAGTTCAGACAAAGAAATTAGAAACAGGCAGTCTCATTCTGCTCAGAGCATCCATCTCATGGCTAATGGCTTGTCTACCCTAGAAATGCTGCTACAGAATGCTACTGCTGTAGTGCTTCAGTCTAAACACTACCTATGGCTGACAGTAGGGGGTACTCCTCAGCAAAGGTAATCCATCTGGCACTCCACAGACATAGATATGCTTATGTATTTTCCCAGTGTGGACAGCCTTAAGCTTTTATCCATAAGTGGCTGCCAAAAGGTGTTGTTTTCTCTTTTTCTGGTATTATGTATTTGTCATTTCCAGCTGTTCCACTAGCTGCTTTAAGCACAGCATTATCCAGTTAACAAGGGGACAGACTGTAGTCCAATGGCAAAGAAGGTAGAACATACATTTAGAAATGGAAATCAATATTTATGCTTTTTGTTTAAAACTTGATATAAATCCAGAAGGGAAACAAATGTAAATCTGACAGTGTTACATATAGATCTAGAGTACCACCATTTATCAGTTTGAGGACATATCACACACTCACACTCAATTAAATTGTCTATTGGCTTACTCACCTTCACTATAGAAACCCCAGAGCCAATATTGACTAGTAAATAAGGGAAAATATTCGGATGATTTGTCTGAAATCGGAATTCAGGATCTGAATCTTTCTGATATGCAAAGGCCTCATGGGGTATATTTTTTAGCACAAAGTTACAACCTTTAATTAGGCAAGTCATTACATCTTCTTTATCCACCCTGAAGAGAAAACACACACTTAAACACAAGAAAATGTCCTTTAAAATTACTTTTTTTTTTTTGTTTTTTTTTTTTAAAAGAACACACACAAATCCAAGAAGTAGTAAAAGGCAGCACATGGCAGGAAAATAACTTTTAATGGTTTATGATCCACAGACTAAGTGGATTGGAAGAAAATACAATAATTAGGCTAAGGATTTCAGAGCTTTGCAATTCCTGTTGTTATTCAAGAACATTTTAGGGCTTCATTTTTTAAAACCCACTATGATAGTTATTTCAGAGACAGGAATGACAGGACTGATTTTGAGGAGAGTTCCTATAGAAGCTAAGCCCTTGTAACTGATAATCACTTGCCCACAACTGAAATGCAGCCACCTCTGAAACAGAGTGGAACTGTCTAACAGAGTGACACTACTGTGTTTAGGACACACAAGTAGGATTACAATATGCAGTTGAAATAGCAGGGACAGTTTTAAAGAAGGAGAATATATTAAAAAGGCTACAGTTTAGCCAGGACCTGAGGTTAACACCCCTATAGTGTCAAATTGTCAGATCTTTAGTCACCTTAGTTATTTGTCAACTGAAAGATGGCATGAGTAGCAGCACAGCACACCCTACCAACAAGTGATGCAAGGTGGAAATTCAGTCCCAATTCAGAGGAAGAAATATATCCTACTGAATTACAATCACTTGATCTAGCACTCTGTTATTTCTTGATGTCACCAGCGGGGCCTTGCTAAGCTTTTGAGGTCCTAGAAGATTGCAGCCTTATGTGCTCATACTGTAATCTAACATTTACTGGTGACAGTATTTTACATTTCAGAAAGAGTTCTCCTCCTCAACTCTAATGAGTTTCAACCAATTTCCACTTACTTCAGTCCCAGCTTCTTCTCAATAAGATCTTTGAATTTGTAGGCACCACCCCCGGTAGCTTTGAGCACTTTAGTTTCTGTGTTGACAAGATGGTCTTTAATGAAATCTAAGCAGGTTTCAATGTAAGTGTTCTCAAATTTAATGAAGTGCAGTCGAGCTGTGATCTCCTCTTGAACTGTGATTTCATAGGGAGATTCATGTTCCACATCCTAAAAAATTCAGAGTAAGTATTTTTCTTTTGGCTTCACTTCTCAAGAAAATGTCTGACAAGAATTGTTACTTAGTAAGCTATGGAATATTTCCATTTGTATTTTCAATGCATGTAACTAGCTTATCAGTACCAAAAGCACCCCATGAACACACACACACAATTTTCTTCACATAGTTTTAATACACACTAATCATAAAAGTCTCAGAGGGGTAGCCATGTTAGTTTGTAACTTTAAAAATGAGTAGTCCTGTGGCACCTTAGAACTAACTTAGGAAGAACAGAAACCAAGATATATATAACAGCGAAAGAAGTCAATTGCACAACCTGTGACAGGTACTACTTTTCTTCTTTTGCTGTTTTTATATTTTTATATCTATAAAAACAGCAAAAGTACCTGTCACAGATTCTACAACTGACAGGTACTTCTTTTGCTGTTATATATATCTTGGTTTCTATTGTTTCCACTGCAACTCATCTGATGAAATGGATTTTACCCACGAAAGCTCATGATACTACATATTTGTTAGTCTCTAAGATGCCACAGGACTACTAATTATAGTGTCCATTGCTCTGTCTTTGCACAGGCATACACAGAAGCCACCAGTGTACCAGACAGAGCTTGTATTTAGGACTGACTCCGCTTCTCAGCAGTCTTATATTTTGTATAGAAGATGGTGACTCTAATGTTGAATACATCAACTACATAGAGTCTAGCATTCCTGCATACTGAAGCCTATGAAGAGCATGTATAAACACTGGTTTGATAGATGAGAACCAATAGCAAATGATCAGTTCAGAAGAAGGCACCCACCTTTTTTATTCTAAGACCTAACTAGGCTTAGCCATCCAACTGTATTTTTTATTTGCACAGTATGTCAAATAAGAGTTTCAAACTATATCATGCCTAAAAAGCAGATAGTTGGGAGGCAGGGGGAGGACGTTCCTCCCACCCCATAAATGCCTCAGTAAAATTATTAAATTGTGATTATCTTTGCTTTGAAAAACTCTTCCCCGCTTTGAAACAAGGACTTGAAACTTGTGTCAGGAATGTGCCTTTTGCCATCCTTTTGAAAATAAATCCGCCCTTAGGAGGGTGGGGATGAGGAATTTAAATAAGGAGGGTCATGTGGGAAAAAAAAAAAAAAAAAGGTGATCATATAATCAAAGACTGTCATAATGTGCATCGACATGGTGGCTATGTTAAGGTTGCCTGTGCAACCTTGAGTCTGGCATTTCCTAACTTTTAAGGGTTGACTTTGCAGCCTTAATATCCTTTAAATAGGTTTTTTGTGTTTGCGTAATGTGTTCTTCATGCAAGCTTGGAACTAGAACAGTAATAAGCTTCTGCAGTTAAATACAATTGTCAGTTGGCAAACCTCAGCCAAATGGTTGTTTCACCTGAAATACTGAATCAAACTCTACAGGTGTGAACAAAACCCAAGATCTCTCACACACTTCTAACCTGAAATGCACACGTCTACAAGTGCTTAGGTGCACACTCAAAACTTCCCTCATTACAACGTGTAAGGTATAACAACTGTGAGGCTACATCTACACTGCAAGGTTTTTGCGCAAAAACCCGTGGAGCGTCTACACCTCAAATGCGCTTTTGCGCAAGGAAATCAAGAGTAAAATGGCAGAACAGAGGGCTTTTTCTGCTGTAGGTAAACCTTCTTTTACGAGGCATAACTCCCTTTTGTGCAAGAGTTCTTGTGCAAAAAGGCAAGTGTGGACATTCCAGAGGGGTTTCTTGCACAGGTGCTCTGATGGCCATTCCATGAATGGCCATCAGAGCTTTCTTCCCAAGAGCATCTATGCAGTGTGGATGCTCTCTTGCTCAAAAGCACATTGCTTTCGCGATGTGCTTTGAGGTGTGGACGTGCTCTTGCGCAAGAAGTTTTTGCGCAAAAACTCCTGCGCAAAAGGCTTCTTGTGCAAGGAGCATGTAGTATAGACGTAGCCTAACTGATAACCTCTTAGGCTACGTCTACGAATTCTTGGCAAAAAATATGCTAATGAGGGACTCGTTTCCATGAGTCGCGATCTCATTTCCATATTTCCTGCTGATCCGATTTTGCGCTGGGGTTTTTGTGCAAAAACAAGCAGTATGGATGTTTTCTTTTTGTACAAAAAGAAAACGTCCACACTGCTTGTTATTGTGCAAACACCCCAGCGCAAAAACGGATTGGCAGGAAATATGCAAATGAGATTGTGAATCATGCAAATGAGTCCCTCATTAGCATATTTTTTGCCAACAAAACTCTCAGTATAGACGTAGCCTTAGAGAATTCCAGGGCAATTATCCTACCTTTCTGGCCCCCATCTGCCCAACTTCCACCTGTCTCTCCGACTCTCTTCTCAAAACCTATTTCAAGGTAGCTTAAGAATGTAGACATTATAAAGTTTGTTTTTCATTTCAGATATGTGCACTGCTCATCTGAGTGAGAAGAACAACTTCACCATCATTAACTACAATTCTACCTTGAGCCAAGCCTCCTATTTTGTTTTTAAATGCTCCTTAATTTAGGGTCCAAAACTATAAGCCCTTACCAGAGTGCTTCAGGTCAATGGCACTCCTCACAGTAGGAACCATTAAAGGTTTGCAGGAGTGGACTTGAATATTATAAGCAGCTCATGGCAAGGGCTGTGCTCTGAAGTATCATGCATGTCTATAGTGCTGTATAATTAACAGATTCATATTGCTGGTGCCATCTGGAAATTGATATTATGGAAAACTGCCTGTATTTCATGTTTCCCTTTTGTGTTTTCTCATGCCTGCACATCTTAGAGGTTCTGGTTTGTTATATAATGCAATTCTTACCTTTCCGGAATAATCAAAAGATCTCACTCTCGCTACTTTATGCTGCACAGTTGAATAATAAGCCAACTTGGTTAACGACCCACCTGTTATCAAAAATAAAACAACATGCATCTCAGATTCAGGCAGCAGACAGAATTTAGATACTTGTGTGTACTAGTTACCTAGCACAGTTTTAAGAATGGCTTGGCTGCAAGGAGAGCTGATTAGATGAAGCTCTTTATTCAGTGAACCAAAGGACAGTCATTTGGGGATTGTCTTGGCATGGCTAGATGCAGATGCATTGCCTGAAGGTAGAAGCTTCACAGGATGCACTCATACCCAACCGACGCTGGGCTGGCTGAAGAGGTCAGTGGAATCATAAATAAGATTACTTGCTTGAATAAAGGCTATTCAGGTGATTAAGGACTTGCAGGATTGGACTCTTTAGTACCTCCCCCTCACCTCCCAAGATGGCTAGACTAGGCAGGGAAGGTGTTAAAGGCCATGAGGTGACAGCATATCAGGGCAGGAGGATAATTCAGTCCTGTTTGTGCTTCAACTATGCCTTAGCTGCAAAGCTCTAAGGAGGGGTATGGATGAGAGGGAAAAGTCACATATCCACTGCTTATCTTTGTTACGTTTGTTTAAGAAATGCATAAAATCCTGCATGTTTTAACAGACTTCATAAGTAAGTTTGCCATGTTTGTTGTAGGGATGTGAAAGGTTAACCAGTAAGCATCACTAAGTAATGGGTGATCCTTACTGGTTCCGGTTAACCAGTGGGGGTTGCAGCAGCTCTCCACCCGCTGTGAGTAGGGGGCTGCTGCAGCCTCAGGGGGCCCGCTGTGGACTGGGGATATAAAATTCCGTTTAATTAGTTAACCAGTTAATAAGTACAGGATGGACAGTGACCGTACAAGTTTCCACTGATATGTCTTGCCAACATGCCTCAACACTTCCCTAAGGGGTGACAATCACATCTAACAACGACAGGGTAGTTACATATCCATATACTCCTCTGGTCTGACAGTAAAACATCACAAACTCATTTCACTTAGGTGAAACACAGTTCTACTGATGCTGACTGTTGGTTTCCTTCAGTCAAGTTTAGGTTTGACCCTAAGAGCAGAAAGCTCTTTTCCCTCATGAAATAAACCCCTGTAACACAACCAGGCCCTCTACCTGCAATAATGAAATCAAGCTTTCCAACTTAATTCCTTATTTTACAATCTTAAAATGATCACATTATCACTTCACTAGACAGAGAGTAGATGAGGACTGGAAAAAAAAGCTTTTAAACAAGTATCCAGAACATTTTTGCCAACAGCATTTATAGAACAGCATTTTATAACTGCCAAAATAATTTAAAAAACAACAAATAGTCTAGTAGCACCTTAAGACTAACAAAACATGTAGCTGGTATCATGAGCTTTCGTGGGCACAACTCACTTAAGATTACTTGTTTTAGGAAAATTACAACCTCTTAAGATTAGATTAGAATGTCATAAATGCTTGGGCCTTTGCATTATTCAGAAATACTGTGACAGAATGCACATTAAAATATGTTTGCAGCATATAAATGAACCTGGTTTCTCCTGCTTTGGTTGATTTCTATTTAGTGAGGCTGTCATCACAAGCAATGGGAAACACTTCATGTAAGTGAAACTCTTCTGAAAGCGCCACTTTATTTCAAATCCATTGGTAAATTCCAAATAAACAGAATGTGTAAACTTCAAGAAATCTTAAAAGGTGACCTGGTTATCTAACACACCCATTCTTGCATTGAGCAAAGACAACCTTCCTGCTAGTCTATTTCTCCAGTCACATCCCATACAGGGATTTTGGCCACTCTGACAAACCTACCAAAAAGAGAAAAAAATTGAATAAAGCAGAAAGCTGCTAGAGTCGCTGAATGGATACAAACTCACTCTTCCCACAAATCAAATCCTTACTGACAGTCTTGCAAATAAAACTGTAACTGGAATTCACATTTCTGAATTCCCTTTTTTAACATCCTGATCACTGATTAAGAGGACTTTGGTAAGATTATTTATTATTTTCAAAATGGATCAGCATTGCCTATGCCCCAAGAGAAACAGCATCAAGAACATACAGAGAACAGAAATCTGAGCAGTGACGGGAAATAATTTTTTAAAATCCTTTAGCCACTACTGTACTAGTTCATCAGCTTCCTTCATAATTTTCTGTTAGCTTCTCTGGCTGTTGGACAATTGTTAGTTTACAGCACCCAGTGCCCAAAACCTTCTGAGCAATGTGAGAGGGAAGAAAACCTATTTTAACTACAAGTAAAAAAAATCTAATTTTCAAATGTCTTATGGGCTATACACCACATAACTTCCTCCTCCACCCCCACACACCTACACACAAAGAAACACATCTTGAACCTTGCACTGAAGAATGCCAGTGAAATGTTCTAGTCAACACAGAAGGGAAAGCATCCAGAATCACAGATCCTTAAGGAAGATAGTGCCTCCTTTCCTCTTAGAACACTGCCTAAGAAGAGTTCTGTGTCGCACATTGCTTTTTTGCAAATAACTACGATTAATTCTTCACCTCATGTCTCCCCACTAAATAGTTGGGTGAGTGTTCCCTCTTTAAGGCCTGTATTTCTCTTAGAGAAAAAAAAATGCACGTACATGGTCCAAAACACTGTTTTGGATGCTGAACTACCAAATCTCTCAAACACACAGCCTGTGATTTTCCAAACTCCAAATGAAAATGGCTGTGCACTAAGCTATATCGTACTGATTCCTGGACTGCATACATCTCATTGGGAAATTCAATGTCACACTTCCACAAACTAAAACTTGCAGCACTAAACATCTGTAATCTAGGCAAACTAGGAAAGTTTTGAAAGAAGTGGTACAAAGGACAGTGAGTCCCAGATAGATTGACCATCATATGCTGCTCCATTTCATATGACCAATGACCATCTCTGGTAACAAAAATAATAAAATTTACTCATGCTCAGACCTTCTGAGGTCCCATTCTGCTGTATCAGCTAAAACTGTCACTTTCAGTTGACAAGAAAATAACTTTTCACCTTTCTACTGGTTTTGAACATCAAAAATAGAAATTCAGAGATCAACACAAACTTGATGGATTTCTGCTGAGAAGGTACTCTTACCTTCCAAACTTCTAAAAAATTATCTGAAATTAAAGTGGTGTTTGCAAAGCACTGAGATCCCTAGATGAAATGCATTAATGAGCTATAAGGTTAATTTTAATCAACTAAATTGATTTTAGTTTTATTTTCTCAGTTTACAGAGACTTAAAATCCTGCATTAGACACCTCCTCTGCTGGGTTTATGGCTAATCCACTGCTCTAATTCTACTCTGACCCACTGAAAGGGACACTATTCAGTAAATACGTAACAGGAGTTAAAATAAAAATAAATAAATAACTGTCCCTTTCAGAAGAATTACACTCCATTCCCTTTTTCTTCATCCTCAGACACATACACCTCTCGTGATTAGCCTGTAGTTCTGTACAATGTCTCAGGCTTTTATACTACAGACCCTGAACTGAAACCAACTGCAAATCTAATGAGAAAAAAGCGTTGCTTAAACAAACAACCCAAAACACTTCCTCTGATTGTAAAAATTAGAGAATAGGAGGGAAAAACTAAGTGGTCCAATTCCACTCCCCTTTGGCTTCTATGAAAGAAGCAAGAGTGGTCCCTATCTGGAGGAATTTGACCCTGAGCTGCTTCATTTGCACCTCGAGGAGTTTCTTGCAGTTATCAGGAGCTGTAAAGGCAGAAGTGAAAACTACCCCTCCAGTCTCTCTATTCCTTGGCATAAAGATTCTACAAAGTCCTAACAAGGAACAGGTGTTCCATCTTGGGTATCTAGGCTTTAAATTTTCATTTTTTGATTGTACTGTGACAAGCTATGCACCTTGGTCCAGGAGGTTATGACTTTTGTGTAAATTACCATTGGGGTTTTACTGGCGCTTGCAAAGGGAAAAAAACTGATCTCCCTGGGTGCGGCTGTGGGAAATGCACAAACATCCAGCAGTCAGCTGTTAATATAGATAGTCTATCAGAACCCTACCTATTCAGAAACCAGCCCTCCGTCTACCATTGTCCCCACAGTCCTTACATTTTCTCTAGAGAATGGGGAGAAAGAAAGCAGGAGGAAAATCAGGAAGAAACACATTCCTCCTGAATATGTGGGATTTTGTTGTTGTTGTTGTTGAGGGATGGGGGAAGGAGAGACAACAACCTCAGAGGTATGCCTACACTACCATAAAAGCTCCAGTTTAGTACAATTCAAAATTAGCAGCCGCTGGGGTTCTTAACTTAGGGTTTGAATGTCTACATTCACTTGTAACCCCCCAGTTAAGAATAGTTTAGCCCTGAGCTCAACCTGACACTCCAACATCTTACATGGCCCAGAGTTCAGCCAGGTATAAGGTGCTACAGGACTACTCATTGGAACACATCTGGAAAAAAACAGACTTCCTAGCACACTCTCAATGTAGGACTAGTCTAGCCCTTTGTCTGCAGAGCAGCATGGGAAAATTTGACTGTCCATCAAACTTACCGGTCCAGAAGACAAAGAAAGTCAATCAAGGGGACTGTCAGATAATTTTGGTGGACCCCAGATAGGAATGTGAATGACAAGTCAACTATCCCATAACTGTTTGCTTAGCGGATAGTCAACAGGCTAGTCAACTAGTCGCTTCCCTTCCCCTTGCTGCCTCTATCAGAAAGAGGAAGTGGGGGGAGGGGGAGGAGGGGAGAGGGAATGGGGTGCTTCAAAGTGGCAGTGCCGCATGGACCCAGGCTCCATGTGGTGCTGCTGCTTTGAAATGCTGCGAGGGGCCAGTGGGGCACTGCTTGAGCCCCCCCGCACTCCCCACAGTGCTTTCACCTTTGAAGTGCAGCAACAGGCCTGGGGCTGTTGATACACTTCAAAGGTAGAAGCATCCTTATCAACTATTCGATTAGACAAATAAGCGAAATTTTACATCCCTAACCCCAGAGCTCAAGTCTAGGGGGGCTGCAACGACTGTCCAACCCTAGGTCCCAGAGTGGGAGGCTGGGGATGAGCCTGGGTTAGCATGAGGTCCCAGGCTGGAAAGGGGGTGCAGGGGGCTTGAGCCTGAGCCCAGGGTTCATGTTGCAGTGCAGACAGACTCTTGCTGGAGCGAGCTGTTCCATGGGCTAAGGTGGGAAGAGACCCCCACCACTGAGCTGAATGCCCCTCTCCATGGGAGGCGGTCTCGCACCCACCCAGCCCCTCCTGGGCAGCATCCCTCCCCCACACCCCAAATTCTGCCTCCATGGCTGCCTCCTCCAACAACCCCTGCTCCCCCTCACTGGGGCTCACCCCCTACCTCGGCACCCGGCTGCTTTCCTCCCGCCCCCTCAATGGGGCCCATCCCTCCTCCCGCGCTGGCCCCGCCAAGGCAGGAGCAGCCTGTTTACCACCCCGGCCCGTTAGCAGCCCCGCGCGGCACGCTGGAGCTCGTAGTCCTGTCGCCCGCCGCCCGCCTCGCCACGGGAGCGCCGCCGGACTACAACTCCCATCAGGTCCCGCTCCGCCCTCCCGCCCCGGCGCACGTCGGGCCCTGTAGTCCGCGTGCCACTCCAACCGCTGGGCGCCGCGCCCAACGGGACTACGTTTCCCAGCGTGCCCTGCGCGCCACTAGCTGCCTGTCCCGGCGGTCTCCCCTCAGCGTACAGACCCAGCCGCCGCCCGTCCTCGCCCGCTGCCGCCTCCGAGGAGCCCGCCAGGTTACCGATATCTATGGCGAAGCGCTTGGCGTTCTCCAGGTTGCGGAAGATCTCGTCAGGCGGGAGAGTGATGCTCTTGTCCAGGCTGCTGTCGCCGCCGCTGCTGCCGCTGCTGGTACCTCGCCCGCCCCGCTCCGCCATTTTGAACGCCTCCCACCCCTTGCCTGGCTTCATCGACATGCAAATATATGCGCATATATTTACATAGTGATGTAACGTGTTGCATGTATTATGCAAATGAGCGGGCAGGTTGGCGCTCCCTGCAGCCTTGCCAGCATTCACCCTTTTTGCCCAGGGCGGGGTGAGAGGGTGGGGCTTGACGTCATTACATCTGAGCCCCCCTCCTCCCCCCCCCAGAATTAAGGGTGTGTGTGGATCATGGCCCCATTTTATCTGCAATGCACAAACTTAGGGGGTGTGTTGGGTTGTTAATGGTTAACTGGTGGACTGGTAAGCCTCACCTCATCGTGTGGGGGGTACTAGTTATGGTTAACCAGTGGGGGCTGGAGCAGCCCCTCTCCCCCCAGCCACCACAGACATGGTGCTGTTCCAGCCCCATGCAGACTGGGGGCAGAAGGGTGCTCTAGACTCGCCCAGTTAATCGGACGAACTTAACGTTTAACCGGTTAACTAATTAAATGGGATTTTACATCCCTAGTGTGTGTGGAGGACAGGGCTCTGTGTTTTTACACTTTTCAGAGTTATTGGTAGGTTGGATTTTGATCCCAAATAATCAGCCCCTCCCCTCAAAGTTATGGGGGTCTGGCTCTATGGTGTGCAGTGTTATCGGGGTGAGCGGATCCGGGTGCATTTCTGTTTGCATCTCAGAGCCACTGAGGGGCTTGTCCCTGGTGCCATTTCATTTTCACCACCCCACAGTCGGTGTGCGGTGTTTGTGAGATTTGTGTTCCACTTCATCTGAAGTCCCAAAGTCATTGAGGAGAAAAGGCATGTTGATGCAAACAAATCTCATCTCTGATATAGCATCATTGTCTAGCTTTATTAGCCATGACACTTTCTATGGGATCTCTCATCCAAGGATCTCAAAATACCATATGGTCATAAATTTGTTGTTAATAATACTAGTAATTAATAATATCCTTACTGTTCTTCAGTGAGTTCGTACCCCCAGCTCCATCTTTGGTGTGAGAGAGGAGATTTTTTTCCAGGCACTACTTTAATAAAATTGAGGATAAATTATTGCTAATGGATGCATTCTCTTTTCATGTATAATCTGAAGACCCCAAACTCATCCTGATGAAAAGGCGTTGCAATTTACAGTAGTGTACAGTGTTGTTTTTTCATATAGGCACAGTGCTTGAATTTGGCCGCAAGGTGGCACAGTACGATTGGCGATTATAGTGCTGCTTCTGCAGTAAACATCATCACATGATCCTTCCCTGAACATGTGTAAATTCAAACTGGAGTGATAGCTCAGTGTGGGCAAAGAAGATGAGAGTTGTTGGAGGGTTATTCCTATGGAAAGCCAGAGTCAAACAAATAGCTCTACTAATCATAAACTAGTAATAGGGCAGAGAAGTGGCAATACATAGAGCTTACACTGATACAGGGGGCTTGGTGGAACCACAACAACTGAGATATTAATACAGGAATAGACAAAATACTTGCAAGTGTGCTGCAGGAGACCCATTTGATGAGACTGGGCAAACCTCTAGTTTCTGTGATTCAAGAGGAGATACATTCCCTTATTGCAAGCACTATTTTCTAGCTTCGTGCATATGTGTTCTGCAGTTCTCAGGTAAAATATTTGCATTAAAAAATAGGAGGTGAAGGCAGGTGTGGAATGGAGGTAAATCGGGGGTTAACTGAAAGGAGGGAGAGTTAAGGAGTACCATCATGTTAACAGCGCCTAATATTCCTCTTTCTCTGAGCAAAAGGATAGCTTTTATTGACCTAACATATAGTTTGAGTTTTGTGGTCTTGAATTTCCCCACTCTGGCCTTAATACTGCGCCCATTCATGTCAGTGTTTCAGGTTCAAGCTCCGTATATACTGGCTTTCACCCTGCAAGAATGAACCTAAGTAGCTAGCTACAAATATTTCTGCTTTATGTAGAAAACTAGTTGGAATTAAATTTCCCTGCATCTCTCACTAGTAACTGTTGCTGCCCTACATCTATTTAATATATGCAAAAAAGGGAATTAAATATTAAGTGCCTAGGCAAGGTTTATTTTCACTCAGGAAGTTGTTTTTTCCTTTCTTGAAGTGGATTTTCTGCTTTTAAATGATGGCCTTCATTTTTCTCATTCATAGATAAATCAGAACCGCCTTGACGCAGCAGTCTGAATATGGGACTGAGACCCAGGAACTCCTGAGATAAATCCAGCTGTGACACTGGCTTTTTTGGTGATGTTGGTAAGTCACATGGATCCAAGTCTCTAGTGATGTTTGGTTGCCTTCATTTTTTGGGTGTGACTGAATTGAGACGTCTAGGACTTGATTTCTGAAGGCACTGATTGCTCACAACTCCAGTTGAAGTTTGTCAAGCTGTGTTCTTTTATCACCTTGGAAAATCAGGTCTTAGGTGCCTGAAGTTGGGTATCTGAAGATTAGAGTCTTGTTTTGAATATTTTTACTTTAATCTTGGTCTTAGTTCTTCTATATCTGAAGTGGGAATCATAATATGTAAGGGCTTAATATTTTTTTTGGATGTCTGCAAAGTGTTTGCAATTTTTTTGTTTGCTAAAGGAGTATATCTAGTTTGTGAACAGAATCAGTTAAAAGTACAGTGCAGGTTGAACCTCTCTAATCCAGCACTCTCTGGTCTGGCAACATCTGTGGTCCAGCATGATTTTAGTAGCCACATGTCCATTTATGGGTGTGGCCAAATTTCCCACAGTCCCATAAAGTTTATTTACAGCCACCAGTTCTGGCTCTCAGTGTTCTGTGCTATTATTAGCTCTGGTTTATCCCTAAATGTCGTCTAAGAGCCCAGTAAGCAGTGGAAGTGTTGGTAATGCTGCTAGACAACATTGACCTCCTTTGGTTTAGCAAATTCTCTGGGTTGGCACCGATTAGGTCCTGAGGATGCCAGTCTAGAGAGGTTCAACCTGTACTATAGTTGTGTCTCCATCTTTGAACTAATGTGTGTTCTTGTGAGCAGCCTTGAAAGTCTACTACAGAATCCTATTTTTGGACTCTTCTTCCCCTTACCTAGGACTTTGCTTTCCCTATGCTGTCTCCTGGCACATTTCCAACAAAACAGGGACACCAGCCATGAGTTCAGTGGATCTGGCATCTGCCTTATTAAACCCAAAGGCAGACAGCAAATGACCTGTGAAAATATTACCCCTCTGAATTAAAGGAATCCTCTGGTGCTGGATAGGGAGTTTAAAGAGTGAGCTTGCTGCTGCATTATAGAATGTGCATGTTGATCCTGCAAACTCGTACATGACTGGTCCCTATTCATGCTTTCCGCATAGTTGAGGAAGGCTGACTCTGGCTGCTTCTGAACTTGTCAGCACCACTCTGTATGTTAATCAATAGGAGTCATTCAGATTACTGTGCCTCAGAGCAAACTTTGTAAACCTGGGTTGCTCCACAGGTAAACTGTGATCTTTGTGTATCTATCATGTCTCTGCGTTAGTTCTTTAAGTAGCACTATCCTGCAGAGGTGAAAGTAAGCGCCATGATGTGCCGCTCTAGCAACACCTGGCTGAGCTGCAGCAAAAGCTAGCAAGGAGCTATTTAAATAGCTGGCAGGGACCCTGGTTGCAATAGGACAGTACCTGTAAGAAATGTTAAGTTACTGTCACCGCTGCTGTCCTATGAAGCCTCTCTCAAAGGGGCATCAGTGAGGGATTTCTGCACAGGAGAGAATAACTTGCTGCATATCGATTCAATAGTCAGATTTTATTTTAACAGTGTGCAAAGTTTCTGCAGGTTTGAAATTCAAAAAGGTTTCAAACACAGATCCCACAGTCAGTGCACCTGGCACATACACATCACACCATCCTCTGAGGATTATAATAAACAGACTACCTCCCATAACATTATGGTACGAAAATGTAAATATAATTCTTACGGTTGCCTTTCATGAAAGACTTTGCTAAATATTTCTTGTAAAACCGACAATACAAGCCATTACTTTTCTTCCTATGAGGATACAAAACAAGTTATTGCCTTTATAAAAGGCATTGCATAGCCTGAACATAACAAACAATACTCTGCTTTTGAGAGTAATACATCCAGAAGAATCTCCTCTACGTAGCTTTAGTTATGGTGTAACATTTTCCCGAGTACACTCAATAAACTCTATAAACATTATAGAAGCCCTACTGCACCAATAATGAGCCAGATTTTCCAAGGTGCCCACTAAGATTGGATGCTAGCCTTGTGATTCGTAGGACATTGATTTTCACAAGTGTAGAACTCCCACAGTTCAAGTTGAAGTCAAGTGGAGTAGGATGCTGCATGCTTCAAAAATCAATATTCTATGAGTCTTGGGCTGCTAAAATTGAAGGCACTCCAACTGAGTGGAAACTTTGAAAAGGTTAGCCTACAACTTCCTAGAAGTTACTTCTTTCTAAACAAACACACTCAAAAACCTCAGCAAGGTTACCAAAACATATTAAATATTTCATTTTGAACAATTACTTAGTCATCCTACTATGGGGATTACTTAGTACATTCTTTTAGAATAGCTACCTCCTCACATGGTGGGAGCATTTAGAGCCTTCTAGGAGAAGGGAAACTGACATCCAAGCATAAATATGCCCTGTAAATGGAAAGCATTCTTCCCTACTCATTAGAGGAGTGACAGGACTTGTACAGCAAGTCACAGTCTCCTCTGGACTACAAGTGACCATCCAGAAACAATAAAAAAGTCCTTCAAATCTACCAGGGCCTCCACAGTTTGCCTGTGGGCTTCAATGCTGCTTGTGTTGCAGACATTTGATAAGCTGCAGAGGATGCAGCTGGAGCTTTCGAGTCTGTGGCTGTAACTTCAGGCTTCTGGAAGTGGCACAGCAGTTTCTTCTGGGTATCTGTGCTCGCAGAATGGAGAGACAGGAACTGCAGAGCTTCTTTGAGGCACCAGGAATATCCTTCACTATAATCCTGATGCAGGCTTGTAGAAGAGGGTGCAAAAGCTGGGAAGAGAGAAAAGATGGAGATGGGTTTTAAACAGGGACATTTAGGCTGGCGTTTGGACCAGGAATAAATGCAGGACAGAGCAATTATCCAAAAGCAATGGGAAAGCACTTACCTTGCCTGTATTTCAGGTAGCTGACTGTCATCTCCAAGATGTCGGCCTTCTCCAGCTTGGAGTTGGGCTGGTGTCTCTGGAACTCTTTTTCCAGCAGGAGCTTCAGCTGCTCGATGCTACTGTTAATTCGGTCCCGGCGCAACTTCTCTACAATTGGCTTCCTCAGCTGCAAAAAACACAAGAGGGGAGAGAAAGTTAGTGACCACAGTTCCCTTTTCCCTTCGTTTGCCATCTTCTCTGTAAGCAGCTCAGCCAGTATCAGCCACTTGCCCCTTAGTGCACGTTGCAGAAAGCAGGGAGTACCTACTCTGTTTTTCTCTTTGGGGGTTAGGATTTCCAGCGAGACAGCATTCGGTGCCATTATCCCAAAATGTTCAAGTGCAGATCCTGCTGTTTAGCCAGTGCAGAAAGGAGCTGGAGAGCTCTTCTATTTATACTCCTAAGCTGCATACAAATGTCTGGGTCCTAAGCTTCTTTGAGTTTCCCACACTCACTAGCCAATCCCTGCATTTACTAGGACAATAGAGAAAGCATCTATTACAGCATGGTAAATTGACTGTGAATTGCCAGGGGATAATACCCTGCTCCCAAAGGAGCAGGTGGACTGGGGAGTGTGTTACACAATAGGGACTGGCTTTGGAGGGACAGAGTAAGAACGTGGGAAAGCGTTTGCCGTCATTATAATCAAACTTGGGCCTGATGTGGGGACCGTCAACATCTCAATATGTTGCTTTTTCCCAGGCTGCGGTGAAATTAAGCACAGAAGACAGCTCCCAGGAAGGGAAAATGTCCCCTACTTTCCTGTGCCCAGAAGAGACGCTGTAAAGGAAAAAGTCCAGCATTAGAGGGACTAAACCTTTTCATTGACATTAAACCGTGCTTCGATGAATACAGTGCTTGTCAATTTCCAGGCAACTGATCAAAATCAAAAGGGAAAACCCCTGTTTGTGGGGAGGGGATCTTTTTAAGGATGATCCAGTTCAAAAGGCTTTTCTCCCCATCTTTTATATAAATTCTGTTTCCTCTGTCACTCTTTTCACGTCTTAAAACTTTTTTTTTTTTTTTGCACTTTTTTTCTGGACAATCTCAATTCCTCCTATAACGGCAAATCTGTATAATAATAATTAAGATTAGTTTTGCCCTTCCCTGGCATCTTCCATTTGATATCTTAGAGCATTAGACCAATAGTCATGAATTAAGCCTCACAACTGACTGCATATGAGGCTGAGGCATAGCAATAGGGGAATATCCTCCTGAAACACTCTGCATTCGGAAACTGAGGTACCAAGAAACTCATGCCCTGACCGTACTGGGCCACAGCTGTTCTATCTACAAAATAGCTGTAATACTGCAGGATTTCCTGACTTCAGTTCCAATCTCTGACTCTCTCACATGCACACAGAGGTTTTCAATATGTTTGACTGTTTTATACCCATGCACATTAGGTGTTTTTGGCACAGTCAATCAGCCACAGGGAAGCGTGAGAACGGCACAGGGGTGGGCACTCATCTGACCAAGGGACTATTTTCTAAAGAATTAAGTAATATTTGAGGGGTAGCTGTGTTAGTCTGGATCTGCAAAAGCGACAAGGAGTCCTGTGACACCTTATAGACTAACAGATGTATTGGAGCATAAGCTTTTGTGGGCAAAGACGCATCTGACGAAGTGGGTCTTTGCCCACGAAAGCATATGCTCCAATACATCTGTTAGTCTATAAGGTGTTACAGGACTCCTTGTCGCTTAAGTAATATTTGTTTTTTTTTCATCTGACCTGATGCCAGAAATCCTGGATCCTGTTCCAGAGAGGCTGGCTGGGCGGTTAAAGAGATTTAGAGTAATGTTTTTCTGGTCACTTCTTCTGCTCTTACCACAGGTCTTGTGCTCTTGAATATTTAGACTGTTAACAAAACATGTAGATCTAGGTTCATGTTTCTTTCTTATTTTATATCAAAGTAATCATAATCATCGCTGTTTAGTAAGCATTGCTTACAAGCCTTCAAGTACATAAAATGACAAAAAAGATTGTTATAAAGAGGAGGGTGGTAAATTGTTCTTCTTAACCAACAAGACCAGGACAAGAAACAATGGGCTTAAATTACAGGAAGAGAGGTTTAGATTGAACATTAGGAAAAACTTTAACACACACATGTACATTCAGGGGCTGGACAGCAATTTAATAGTAGAAATGTAATCATCAGAAGTAATATACTGGAAAAAAAACACCCTCACAGTCACACAGCGTACCCACAGGAAATAAGGGGGGAGGTCAGAGAGAAAGGGCTCACTCATGATCACACTAAAAACACCTTTGGGGGGAAAAGGCTACAGATGTCGGAGAGTTTGACTCATTACCACAGCAGAGGCAGAGTCACGTGCTGCCCTGAACCATGATGTTAGAATCTTTCCAGCAAATGGTGTCAGAGCCAGCATTTGAGATCCTGTATCGACAGAGGTGCCAATTCTGCTCTTCGTCATGTGTGGTCAGATTGCTGGGTTTGCTTGGGGTACCATTGATTTTGGTGGAGTGCCTCGTGGACATGGCTGTCCTCTCAGGCACTACACAGTCCAGAACTGGAAGCTGGGAATAACAACACTTAGCACCTACAGAGTGCTCATCAACAGTAGCTCTTGCAGTATCCCTATTCCCATTTTAGAGATGGATAAGCTGAGGTACAGAGGGGGAAGTGACTGCCTTCCTCTGCGGGGTGGGGCATGGGTCTTCTTTTTCAACTTGAATAAATGGGGGATTCTCTGTAATTTGAAGTCCTCAAAAGAAGATTTGAGGACTTCGGTAACTCAGAGGTGATGGGCCTGCAACAGGGCAGGTGAGAGGCTGTGGCATGTGCTATGAGGGAGGTGAGATTAAATAATCATTATGGTCCCTTCTGGCCTTAAAATCTGAGTCTAAGATCATATGACAGGTCAATGACCAAAACAGGAACAGAATACAGATCTCCTGAGTCCCAGCCCAATGCTCTATTCCCAAAGCCAGCCTTCCACCCACAGACCCCACTTCTTCAGCTCTGCTGCTGACAGGTTAAGGAGCTGATTTGCTATGTGCCTCAGTTTCCCATCAGTACAAAGATGTTCATGACAGCCTCATCTAACACTCTTTGGCAGCCTTTTAAAATGCGGAGAAAAACAATAAATAAACCTTTTGTCTAACCTCCCTCGGTAACCTCAGGCAAGTTATGCCTTTCTGTGCCTCAGTTTCCCCATGTGAAAAATGGGGCTAATAATGGTATCGAATATCACTCGCTGCATGTAAATAATAATACACATGTTGAAAGGGTGAATCTGCTAGAATCTGAGATCCTGCAAAGTTTATTTTACTGGTCACACGATTTTGCCATAAAGTTATCTAGCTGTCTTTATGACTCAGTTGCTGCTAACTCCATGACTTCCTGTGACAATGAGTTCCATACCCCCTGGTGTGTTATACGTTAATAGCATTATTTATTGTTTTTCAAAAGCACCAAAGTGACTTGGCAGCGCAGGGCCCATTAAAAGTTTGCTTCTAGGTTACTTTGTACCTTTTGAATCGTTATGATCACTATTTTATAAGACCCAATGCAGTGCCACACACACTTGGACCGTTGTTGTAGCTCACAGTGAACATATAATGCAAAGCTCAGGGTACAGACCCAGCAGTGTGTCAGCTGCACTGGACTGTACGTCAAGCCTTACGCTGGATGAGACTGAGGAGATGTGCTTTCCGCAGCAGAAGGGCACTGTGGGGTGGGAGGTTTCCTTTGGCCTGGGAAGCTTTGATCCAATTTCCAGTTCTGGAAATATGAAATGAGTGGTTTTAGATAACGCCGTCCTCCCCAGTGTAGTGCCCGGGAACCCAGAGGGCTGGACCAGCCCTCATTGATTAAAGCATTATCCCTTGCTCCGAGTGCTAGCCAGATGGTGTAGAAGGCATTAGCTTTCCGCTCAGGACTCGCAGTGGCACACTTCTATTGTTGACAGTTTAACAGTGTGAATGGGGCAATGTGTGGGAAACTCTCAAAATCCCGGACTCACACCCTCTGAGGTGAATGGTGAACCAGGCAGGCTGCCTTGCATTGCACGCACAAAACAACAAGCCTCTGGGGTTACAAATGCCAGCTTCTCTCTCTCTTGTCACCAGTTGGGAAAGACCAGAGTTCTAGCACCAAGTCCCCCACCTCCTTGCAAATCAAAGAAATGAACCATTCCTTTTGCAGCTGCTTTGAGTGACTGTATTATGTAGATCTAAATACTTTATGGTAAGAGTTGGTATTTTCTGACATGGTAACCTCAGTTTAATAAAATCCCTAATTTAAGGCTTCCACATGACTAGATTCCTTGTGGAAATAAATGCAATGTGCATTACACGCGGAAGCAAATGTTGACTATATTGCCATACACTCATTATAATCACCTCTGGATATGGGAAATCAGAGTGATTAGAGTGGGATGCTACTGTCCTATTCTATTCACTAGGCTAGATTCTTCTCTATGGTGCTAGTTATGGATTGTTGTAATAAGCCATAAATCCAGTGTCTCTATGCAGTCCGTGATTTTTCGTGTCAAGCAAAGTTATTAATTTAAGCTCCCTGGCTCATCTTTTGAAGGATTTGTGCAAGTTCCCTTTGAGGATGAGGCCTGAGAAGTCAGATACAATGTGATGGCTTTGTGAAAAGTGCTCCCCCATGGCTGACATGACGTTTTTGTCTAGTTTTTATCACTAGACAACTTACCTGGCCTTGCCCGGGGATGGGGCTCATACTCTGGCTGCTGGCTTCTCTCTCGGTGGGCCTGGGCTGCCTGCTGGTGCTCCCTAGGGCAGGCCTTGGAGCGGTGGGGACCGCACAGTGGCCGGCAGCTGCTCCATGGGACAGACTGGGTTGTCAGGTGCTGCCGGTCAGTGGCTTTTGGCTGGGGTGCTTCTGTCCCCCTGTGGTCATTCCACAGTATAACTGTTCTTCCAGCCAGATCCCTCCCTTTCCATGTTATGAGAAACAGTCGAATTCTAGGCACATGCCATCGTTCTAGCACAACCAAACCCTGACCTTGCTTTAAGTTAGGATAAGAGGAAGCTGCCTACCAAAGTTGGTGGTCCTAACTCTTACTGTTTAGTTCTTGAACAAACAGACTCACGTACAGACAGAAAGACAGATGCACATTTCTGAAATATATAGCTAGATTTTTCTGGGAGAGTTCATTCAGAGCATAGTGATTGTCTTGTTTGTTGTGGTCTCTTCATTGCAATACTTTCTGTCATGTTTCATTGCCGTGAAATACGGACTAGACCTTGAGAGAGAGACTGAAGGTCAGCGCTTAAGCCATTGCACCTGTGACGTTCGTTTTCTTGGGGGCCTTGCTCAATCACGAGTTACGTTAACAGTCAATCGCTGCACCCTGAATATAGCACAGCTTCAGAACTCTGATCACAATCCCCCAGGAGAGTGGAGAGGTTAGTCTATCTCATGACACTTGGCATTTTGTATTGATTAAAAATTGGCCCCAGAAATCAGTGACATTACTAGAGTTCCAAGGCCTGGGTCATGTGACCTTGCACTGGCACCCACCCGCACTAAGGCCAGGTCTCAGTGTAAACGAGAATCCGGCTTGCAGCATTTTATCAGTCATAACGATCAAACGCATTACAGGGTTGCTTCTTTTTTTTTTCTTTCTCCCATCTCATCCTGTGGGTGACTGTCCCTTTTCTCGGTGCTCTCCTGCCCTTGAGGAGTGTGGTGTTTATTATGCTGATCCCACAGCCCAAGGATACTCTTCTGACAAAGACCCTATTAACCTCAGAGTGTGGGCCTGAGTTTCTCTGAGTTTCCCACACTTTCTTCCCTATTTGTGACATTCAAGGGGATCACAAAAGAAGCGTGCCTCACAACAGCTCCCATTAGTGACGCTCTTTGACGCCGCATTGTGATTACCAGCAATTCCTGTCCCAATAGACCATCTGGAGAGCTATTTTCCCAAGGAGCACGTTGATCGATCAGTATTATCCGGGCCCTTTGAAAACTTGGGAATGTTATGCTCTTTGACACAAAATAGGTGGCTGGAGGAGGGATTGTCAGCTAGATTTTAAGCTAGCTAAGGTACAGAAAAAGACCGTAAGTGTTCCTGTAATACGCACATGCGTATGCAGTATTGATCCTTTTCAGGAGGCCGGGTGACATGAAGTCAGGAAGTGGCATAATATGAAAAAGGGACGGGTTATGTGAAGGTAGCCCTGGATGCACAGTTCGGGGGGATGCATTTATGTTCTCCACAGAGCAAGCATAACCCTGGCAGTGAAAATGCAGGCATCTCTCTTCCTGATTTATACCAGTATGAGTGGAAGGAGATGCCAGCCTTATAGGCTGGATTCTCATCCCACACCAGTTTTCCAGAGGTGTAAATTTTCTGACTTGTTTCCGATTTACACCAGTGCAAGTGAGATCAGACGTAGACCCAGCGGCCCATGAACTCTGGTTCTCAAAGTTTTTCTTTTCTGTTTTTCTGCCTGACTTCATCAGTGTACACTCAAGCAGTGTGTGGTGAGGCTCAGTGTGATTTTAGCAAGGTTCTGTGGCTCAATTTTCTCCAAAAAGATGCATATTAGCTGCATGAGATAGTTATACACATACTAGCAGTTTACTCTAAGTAAATCTATAATAGCTAAGAGAAACGTGAGTGATTCTATTCCTTGTCTGTATTGAGTACAGTCTCAATGGAAGGTAGTATGTGGTAATATCAGATTACATTACTACTTGATTCTGCTTTACCTAGAAAGAAGGTATGTCCCCTGTCTTCATTTGTAATCTCAGTTCATTAGAGTTGGTTTGTTCATTTAAAAACCCCCACACATGCATGAACAAACAGCTTGAATCTGATTGACTGATATTTGGGCGAGGAGTTTCCCTGTGCTTTTTAAATATGTGACTTCCACTTTTTATAAAAATGTTTGAAAACTTTTCATATTTGCACTGAAATGTGGTATTCATTAATCACCCTTCTCATGTTAAAAAAGTTTCATTCAACCAGTCTGGGAGCAGAATATATGCCATATGAACCATTAAATACTGCAAAGAATGGTGAGTTGCCATAATGAAGAGCTTCCAATCAACTAACTAAATAATAATAATTTTTAGTTCTTATGTAGCACTATTTTATCGGTAGAGTTAGAGGGGTATGTATAATTATCTCCACTGCCCATGACTGGGGCTCCAAGGCGCTCCGGCAGTCCAAATAATTACTAGTTTTACAGATGGGGAAACTGAGGCAGAGAATGTGACTTTCCTATTTTCACACAGCAAGCTAGTGGATGAGCAGGTCTTGCAAGTCCCAGCTCAGTGATCGATCTGGGCCCACTACAGTTTGAAGATTCTTCAATTTGAATAATTTGGTGAATATTTATGAACAGGGCTAGACAAACCACGGCGAGAGCCACTTGCCAGCCCTGCACTGCGCATGCGCAAGACCGGCACTACGCATGCGTGAAGCGCCAGTGAATGGGGCTCGTGGCGCGACCGGCTGAAATCTACTCGCCATGGGCGAGTAGATTCAGCGGTTTGTCGAGCCCTGTTTATGAATAATTAATCTAGTCACAAAAATCAGGATCAGCCTTGACTTAAATCACAAAAGCAGCAAGAAAAAAAAGGTATACATATATTGAATTACTGCAGCCGGCTCCTGACATATATTGAATTACTGTAGCCGGTTCCTGTGTTCATAATACAAGAATAACATGAAGGGCCCATGTAAACACATGGAGGAAAGGCAAAAAGATTCTTCTATTGTCTGGTTACTTTTTTTTTAATTCTTTCTATAAACGTAGCAAAGAAACTTACTGCAGATTCCCTGCCAAAGCTAGGTGGTGACTGACCAATCAGTGTTGTTCTTGGCAGTAAACCACATTAACTCTGGGTTGTGCTTGGCTGGGAGACTGGGTGTGCTCGGTTAATCCTGGGTTTTTAAAGAGAAATTATTTCAGTAGAAATTAAGCTTTTCAAGGACATGTCTTTCATGGAATCACAGGGGAGATAAGACTATTTGGCCAATGATGGGAATCATCCATTCTCAATGCACAATGATTCCTTATCATATACCCTTATAAATATGCACTGTACAGAAGCCAACAATAATTTTTAGAAATAATACGGTAAGCTAGCATTTTTGATAATTATCTGCACATTTAATTTAATTGGGAACCTCAGACAGGGAAGGTAAAGCATCAGCATTCCTTGCTGAGCTGGCTAGTGAGTGGGATTTCTCTGGGGAGTAGTACTTCTTATATGTGACGAGACGCGTACTGTAGGTAAGGGCTGGAGTTTGAAAGTTACTATCGAAAATGCTGTTTACCTCTGTCACAGGGTGGCTGGCTCTTTGACAAGAGATGGGCTTAGTGCCTAGGAAAAGAAAGAAGAGGGCTGAGCGAAGCTGAAGGACTCTCTGCACAGAAGGAAGAGTACAGGGAGGTAGTTGCTGCCAGTGCTCAGTAAAAAAATAAGACAGACTAGACCTCCAGGACAGGAGGACTGGGTCTGTCTTGCAGCTGGGATGTAGATGCTGTGAGTTTTTGTGTTTGATGGATATATCCTGGTAAATGGCATAGCCAGAGGACCAAGTCACTGCAACAGCCAAACCAGGCCGGAGGGCTTTATGAGATGCCCTGAAAAGGGGAAACAGAGGCAGGTTTGTCCTAGAGACATGCTAGACCGTGAGGGGGCGCTCACTGGTAAGGATCTTTAACACAGGTACAGTCAGCAGGATTTGTCCTGTGAATCCCCCTTAGTGATGAGTGGAGAATGGAGAAGAGGAAGCCAAAGAACAGTGCAGCCTTATCCGGTGGTTAAATAGTATATGTGGGGTCAGCAGTAACTGCTATGGTTCCTGTTCCAGTTTTTAGAAGTGGACAGAGGGCACGGGCCAAGCGAGGAAGTTCTGCTGAGGAACAGAGAGGCAGCAGGAGGTACAGTTTTCTCTGCAAAGGCAGCTGGTAGTCCTGGAGAAGTAGTAGCAGCAGCACATATTGGGAACGCTGCAAATGCAAACATCCGTAGCCACAGACCTTTGCCTGTGGGCAAGTGGGGCACCTGAGAAGGGTTTACCCCATGGCACCATTGTTGAGACTGACTTTGGGAAGTGGAGCACAAAGTTGCAGGGTGCAAAAGCGTGGCAGACCAGAGAGGCTCCTGCTGGGAGAAGACCCCAGGTTGGAAGGCCTCACCTGGGGGCGAGCTAAAGAAGAGCCCAAGCGGAGTGGAAGAACTCTTGTTTGTTTGGACTTTTGTGACATTGAAACCTCGGTGAGGGGAAACTGAGGCAGGGTGCTGCTGCACCACCCTGCCCACAAGATGGCTGAGTCCATGACAAATTCTGTAAAACATTTTTGTGAGAGAGTGTGGAAGGTACTCCAGGCTGGCTTTGCGTTACCCAATAAAGTCCATGCTTAGGGGCTTGATAACCGCTCACACTCTTCTCTCTCCCAGCCTCAAATCTTCTCAGTCTGTCTTCCTTCATTTTCCCTAGCTTTCCCTGGACAGAAAAGTGACTGGCTACTACACCCACATCCGTGGTTCACAAGAATCCTAGCAGCCTGGATTTGTTTAGCTTGACTCACCATCTACATGTTTTGTTGGTCCTTAGAGTGCTGCTAGGCTGATTGTTGTTTTTTAAGTTTTATCTACTCACTAGCTCTCTTTTTCTCCCTCGCCCCCCTTTTTTCTTCGCCCTCTTCCCTTATTTATCCTTGGATCTGGACTCATTATACTTCGGTCATCTGAAGAAGTGGGTTTTGCCCATGAAATTTCATGATACCATCCACATGTTTTGTTAGTCTTTATAGTGCTACTAGACTATTTGTTATTTTTTAAGTTTTTCCTAATTAGCATGGTGGGGTTTTCAGCGTTTTGTAAGTCCTGATTGAAGAGGGTATGCAGGGCTTGTTTTCTATATTGCTATGGTGGGAGGGATCGAAGGGGACATGTCGCTGTTATATTTTTGTACCTCAGTAGGGTCTGGAGTGTGGCAGCATTTCTTTGAAGGAAACAAGCCCATGTTAAAAATTTATAGTTAGTACATAATAACCTCTAGCATTCGTATAGAGATTGACCTTCAATTATCTCAAAGTGCTTTAGAACAGGTGGGACAACGATATCATTCCCAAGTCTACAGATAGGGAAACTGAGGCAGAGAGATGAAGTGACTTGCCCAGTGTCATTCAGCACATCAGTGGCAGAGCAGGGAGTCATATCAAAATCTCGAGTCGCACCACTGTGCTTGATCTTCCTGGACTAATGCTGACTTTTCGAGGCTTCCTTGGATTCCTTAAAGATGAGAGTGAAATGCTTATAGAAAACAAGAGAAAATAATTTGAAAAGGAAATCCTTACTCGATGGTATAGACATGCAGCTTATATTTTAAAGGAGAAAGGAGAAGCTTTTTGTTTCCTTTGAGAACCTGCATTCAGGTTTCTGTGAACAGAAGGTACTAACATCAAAACACCATGTGATCCCTGAATTTTCACCTATTAAAGAAAATGGGAATTTTCCTGTTGACCTCAAGGGGGGCAGGTTCAGGGCTTTAAAACAGAGCGAAGTGCTGAATTCTTCATAGTTCAAATGTGTTTTCCATGCCACCAATGTCTGGAGGAGAAGGAAGTACAGGGCTGTGAACTCAGGGCATGGCAGAAAAATTAACTGTTGGTGAGGGAGGGCAGCGAAATTTTTTGTGACGTTTTACTTTGAAGTCTGTGCATGATCTGTTAAGGAATCTTACACATCTGTTTATAGCATTTTAGTTCACTTTTAATACACAATAGGCCTTTGTGACTGTTTATTTTTAGTAGCTTTTTTGTTTATCTTTTTAGGCGAAATCCTGCTTCTTTTCCAGCCGAAATCTATGTAGCTGCTTACATGAGTGTGCGCACTGGAGAGCTTGTAGCATTTACAAACAGCAGGATCCCTACACAGCCTCATTCTGTATATAGACTAAAAAAGGGGGGTGGTCTGTCATAATCTGGGAGCAGCAGCATTTAGAAGACAGTGCTTAAAGCCAGTGCCCTAAGTAATCTGGCTTGATTCTGAAAAAATGTTTTTGCTTGATCTCCCTGGACCCCTTGTGACTCTCCTCTCACCTGGCATACTTCGAGTCCTGATGTTACCCTCACATTGCCCAATAAAATTCCATGTTTTAAGGACTTCAAACAAAAGATCAATGAATAAAAAGCATTTTATTGATATTTACATTGATGGAACCAGTGTCACTTTCAACATCACAGATGATGAATACGTGGCAACTTTATAAAAGCCTATTAAGCTCATCAGCATATTCAGTGAATGACTGTAGAGTACACATTTCCCACCTTCCATTCCCATTAATTAAGATACACAGCAGGTACTTCCTTTACAAAAGGCATCAATAGTCCCTCAACTGAGATCAACCCATGCTGCATGTTGAGAGAATTTCTCCTACAGTAAATCGTTATCATAATAACTTTGCACAAGAGTTTATACTAAAATAGCATAGGGACTTCAGAAGCATCGATATTTCGGAATCAAATCTTTCACTCAAAAGGTAAAGTCTAGACTCTCTTTGTAATACACATTACATCTTCACATGGCCCTTCTGCTTGAAGGTCAATACCCAATGTAGGGCCAAAGAAGCTCCTGATTCAATGCCCATGGAAATCCATGGAGATTCCCATTGACTTCAAAGGGCATTGGAGAGAGGGCCTTCTCAAGCTAAACTCTGTTGGAAGTCAGTCAGAGATTGACTCTCTAAAGTGCCAAAGGACTTAGCCCGCTATTGAGCTTGGAGACACCCATAAGGGCAGCGTGCTTGCTGCAAGATACAGACACCATCCTTCACTATGAAGGGAAACTGCTGCTGAGACCATTTCTCAGGACAAACTATAAAACCCCTCCTGGAAATCAAAGTTTCCTACTTTAAAGACGGACCATTCACTCAAAGATCCCTTTGGTTTTGCAGTGCACCCCGCCTCCAAAAGTCCAGTCTACCATGGTCTCCAGATGGCAGCAACAGCTGCAGGGGTGTTTTTCTGGACAGGATGCTTCCTAGATACCAGACATGGCAAAGGGGGTGGGCTGTGCATGGGGGGTGAGCACAGGTTGTCTGGAATCATCTGAGCTCTGCAGAAATACTTGATCAACTGCACCTGAGCTTCCTTCTTAGGCTCACAGTAGGAGAGGAACCGCAGGGCTTCCTTCAGGCACTGCAGATAGCCAGTGCTGAAATCCTGTTCGGGGCACTTCAGGCTGAACACTGGAAAAGGAAGGGGGGAGAATCAACGTGTTAATGGTCGGTCCAAACTCCGAGCAGTGTAATACATCTGAAGGGCTCAACAGGAGGTCCCACAAACCCTTGCTCGTGTGGCTAGTCCTTATGCAAAGGGTCCCATTGACTCCCACAGGAGTAAAGTCTACTCATGCGAGCAAAGGTTTGTCGGAGCGGGCTCTGAGGAAGCAGCCCCAGGTGGGGGGGAGCGATAAAGCATGCTGCATACTCACTTTGTGCCTGTAGCTGGCTCTGCTGTTTCAGGTAGCCCACAGCCACTTCTAGGATGTCGGCCTTCTCCAGCTTGGAGTTGGGCTGGTGTCTCTGGATCTCCTTCTCCAGCAGGAGTTTCAGCTGCTCGATGCTTCTGTTAATCCGGTCCCGGCGCATTTTCTCCACCACCGGCTTCCTCAGCTGCACAAGAGAAGGGCCAGTTTGTTAGGGATACACTTGGATCCAATTTATTTACATAAACTTGGTTGAGTCCCACCCACGTCCGTGCATCCATCTATCTTCCTCTTTTACCTCTATCTCTTTTACACCAATCTTTAATCTCGTTCTTTACATGGTTTTTTTTTTTACTCTCTCACTATCTATTTATCCTTATTTTCATGCATTTATTATCTCTCTCTGATGTTCCGGTATAAAATTAGTTAGGTAACACACAGCTGGCTCGGAAGTTTCAGATGTATGAGGAGTCCCTTACCTAACACGCACTTCCCAGCCTTGCATGTTTAAAGGTCTCAGAGGGGGAGCCATGTTAGTCTGTAGCTTTAAAAATGAGTAGTCCTTAGAGGCTAACAAAAATATGGTTTTGTCCACGAAAGCTCATGATACTATATATATATTTTGGTTAGTCTCTAAGGGGCTACAGGACCTCTCGTCATTTTCCCAGCCTTATCCATTGCTCTACTTACTTTATTCTTCTCTTTTGGAAGCAGTTTCTCCTCCACGTGGGCCATGAAGCTGTTGCTGGGAGCCATTCTTCTCCCTGTCTGTTACGGGCACAGATCTGTGGGTGAGGAGTGCCAGTGCTGAGCCCAAGGCGGTGTGACAGCCTCTATTTATACCCCCAAAGGGCCCAGCCGCGATGTGAGTCTCAGGCTTGTTGATGTTTCCCACACTTGCTCAGCCAATCGGGGCACATGGGCAAACAATAGAGGAGGTATCTATTAGTGCATGCTACATTGATTCTAAATGCCCCGGAGAGAATAACCTTTTGCCCAAACCAACTGGTGGAGTGTGCAGCGTGGTGCTGCAGGGCTACGCGAGGATCTGGGAAAGCCCTGACCCTCCAGCTGGTAGTCTGGCAAGGATCAATTGCATTCCAGAGTCACAGCATGTGCCAGTCGCATTCTTCCTGGGGACGGAGGCACACGTTTTGGGAAAGGCGGGAAAAGGAGTGCGGTGGTGCCCTCAGGGTTAGAACAAGCCGTTCTCTAGCCATCTCTCTGCTCTTTCTGGAGAGGGCATCGGACACCCAGCTCCATAATTACAGTGTTTGCCTGCTTAGGATTCTGGTTTGGAAGTGCCAAGTGACAAATGGATGAGCAAAGCAGGCCTGAAGGAACCTCTAAGGGGATTCTGACTGCTGCATGGCTGGGGGCGGGGAGGAGGTGTCTGGGCCTGGAGAGGGTTCCTAGGGATAGCTAGGCAGGGGTGTGTATGGGGATAGATACCGCTCATGGGGGTGGCTAGAGAGATATACATTACAACCTCATTGTCTTTCTCGTTGATACTACGCTTATCCCTACAGTGCTCTGCACCCAGCCAGTTCCACGGCCCTCGCTCAAGCTAGGTGGATGCTCCTGCAGACAGAACTTGGCCCATGATTAGCCAGGCTTGTGTCTTTCTTCTCCTCTTCTCTTTTGGCTCTCCTAAAGGTGTTTTCGGGGGCTCAATAACAGAGGGAGGTTCTAGTCACAGCTCAAATCTGTTCTCACCAGCTGAGATGCCGGAAAGATTCAGATCCAGGTTGGGATAGGGATTTGATACCTCAGCCCCATTTCTAGAGTCCCACATGGAGGGAATCAGTGAGCTCGGAGCTTTGGCTTAGCTTGATTAAATCACCTAAAAAAATGCAGAAGCTTCTCAGCCCATAGGGGACCCCCAGGTTGTAAATCTTGACGATCAGGCTTGTTTCTAAATTTTCCAGGTCATCCAGTTTTCAGCCAGTCTAGTAATCGCACTCTTTTTCACTGTAGATGAATAACTCAGGTAGGCCATCTAGTCCAGAGGGTTAGACTCCATACTAAGATCCAGCAGACTCTGCCACTGACTTCCTGTGGGACCTTTGGTAAGTCACTTCATCTCTGTTTCCTGGTCTGGAATAATAGTACTCAGCCCTCTTTGTAATGGGCATGGAAACAAATGGACAAGAGGTATGTTCTGAATTGTTGGGTTGAAACCAACAAGTGCAGAGACACCTAAGAGTATTTTTATTAAGCTGTTTTTGAACCCGAGCACTCCCTTTTCAGGTTCACACTTGGGGGCCACCAGTTCTGATTTTTATCCAAGTAGATAAATTTAATGTCTGAGTTTAATTTTAAAGGCAGCGGTAAACATAGCATAGGACCAAATCCCCCACTGGCGTAAACTGGGATTGCTCCAGTGATGTATGATAGAGGTATATATGGAGATAGATTAAAGAGGGCTACATTTGGAGCTATGGAAGGGCTGCACTTGGAGCTTATCTCAGTAAAGCCATGCTGATTTCCACCAGCAGCAGGTCTGGTCCATATTGTGTAAGATAGGGGCTCTTGTTTTTTCTACAAACGATGTGCGTGGAGCACGGAGGCAAGGCAGATGAGCAGAGAAACGGAACTGTTTCTAGTTGTGGGAACTCGGCAATGGTTAAAGAAAGCCAGCGACTGTTGCTGGTGTGGAAAGCCCTGAAGTAACGCCTGAGTTTAATAGGCATTTGTCAGGAAGGGAAGTCAGGGATGTAGCCAGCTTCATGGTTTTCATTGTACAGGCCTGAATGGGCTTAGTTCTTTATCAGGGACAGATGTTGTCCTCCGAGCCTTTTATTCCCTGTGTTCTGGGAAAGCCAGGGGATCGGTCATCTCATGAACATTTTGAGCCAGACGAGGGATTAAAACATGAGCTAAGATGCATCCAAGGGATGGTTTGTCGGCCCCACTGGCTTTTGCCAGCTCTAATAAGATGCTGCCCTTTGCCTTGCCCCATTTCACTGCCCTGTCCAAAAGGCTGTGTCCCATGTCATCTTTCCCAGAGTGCTGGAGTGAAGGCCAGGGACCTTGAAGCTAGGGCCTGACAGATAGTCGTTGTACCAAGCTGGTTAAAGAGACTATTCAGTGTCAAAGAGCATCTTTTTCCCAACTCCTGAGAGGCAGCCCTGGCCTTTATTGGTGTATTATAACTGCTAGCCAGATGGTCTTTTGGGAGTTGGATTTTTTCCCTTGAATTCATTCAGGCTCAGGCACCGTCACTAATGTTGCAAGTAGTTGCAAGGCACACGTCTATTGTCCACACAAGAAATGCTGTCAATAGAGGAAAAGTGTGGGAAACTCGGGGAAATTCAAACCCACACAGCTTGGTGCTAATAACTCCTTTGTGGAGCTTGCGCTTCTGTCAATGCACCGTGAATTCACGTGGCTTTTCTCTGGGCGTCACGAAAGAGTGCCTGGATGGCCATGTGGGTCAGAGCATTTCAGAGAGCTGCATTTGCCAAGGCTTTAAAGGGGCAGTGTGGGGGGCCGGGTGCAAAGTTACACCTCTCTCGGTTCACACGCAGGGCCGGGAGTTTGGAAATCTAGGCTCTGCCACGGACTCCTGTGTGGCCTTGGATTAGTCTGGAGATGCCTTTCTGCCTTGGTTTGCCTTTCCACGAAATGGGGATAATGGCACTGACTCTCCTCAGAGGGGTTCTGCTACGGCTGTGTGTGGTTTACCTGCCAGCCTCAGTGTTGAGCACATCTCTGCGGTGCCTCTAGGGTAGGCGAGGCATGCAGAATACAGGCCCCAGAGAAGAATGACAGCATAAGCACAGTCATAGGGAAAGCACTTCCCTGGAGGTAGAAAATGCCATGAGTGGCTTCTTCCTCCTACCCATGAGGCAAAGTCTGGCAGAGACCTCTTCTGCCTCAGTACACACCAGGGGGTGGTGGTAACCTCGCTTGGACTGTGGTCTTGAAAGGGCATTAGCTTCTAATTTGGGCCAGCTCTGTATTGGCAACATTGTTGACTGACTAATGCTTTAAAACGGTGGTTCTCAAAATGTGGTCTATGGACCACTAGTAGTCGTGTCCATCGTGCAGGTGGGCTGCAGGCTCAGAGCTCAATTCCGCAGCCCTCCCCGCCCCGTGGTTGGCGCACCAGTGCCAGCTTCCCCCTGAGGAGGAAGTCCCAAGCCTCGCAGGCTGGATCCAGCTCATGGGGGGAGGAAGAGACTCCATACACTGCTGCTCTCCCTCCCCCCAGCTGAGAGAATGGCAGCACAGGAAACCCCTCAACTGGAGGTTTTCCCCGCTGCTCCCATTGGCTGGAATCATGACCATTGGGAGCAGCGGTGGGGTGGTGTCTGGGAGTGGCAGGAGGCGCAGAGCCAGGTAAGCGCCCCCCAAACTCCCACATGCTCAGACCCCACACCCCCGTGGCTCTTCAGGCACCCTCCCCCACCAGGACCTCACACACACACCCCGCTCCTGCTCCCTCCCTCCTGCCCAGAACCCCCCACCCTCAGCCCACTCCTGCACCCAACATCTTGGAATGACCTCCCACCTGCAGCCTGATTCTGTACCCATTTTGTCATCATGGTGGTTGGCTGGTGGCCCATGGAAAGGTTTGCATTGAGTGGGATAGGCTGCAGCCCAAAGAGTTGAGAACCACTGCTCTAAAAAGCTTCCTAGGCTTTTAGGACAACAGGTTCAAGTCCTAGCAGGGTCAACTCAGCTCTTCCTCTTCCTGGGTAGATAAACCAAGTTCCATACGCTATTCTGCATGAGGGTCTCTTGCATGAGACCTGGAAAAATTCATTCCCATCTAGAGTGCATGACCGTTCACGAACCGTTGGCACTTTCTATGGAGAGAGCAGTTCAAACTGGTGTTGTTGAACAAAACCCACGCTGCCTCCGTGGACTGATGTCTGCCCCTCCAGAGATGGTGTTATTTTAGTTGTGTTGTGTATGGCATTCAGTGTCAGAAGTGCTTTAGTGTCAGAGATGCTGAGTAAGACCTGATCCTGTGCTCTGTAGGTAAAACTCATTGGCCAGATGCTGCCGCTGTCATTCATGTTTCATTCTGCCACTTTCATTCATTCACTGCACAAACAGACCAGTGGAGCCACGCAGTGTAAGTGTGGCAGAATCGGCCCTTTTCAGAGGAAAAGACGTTCTCATTGGGCACATTATGTGTAATTAATGATTACTGTGCCATTATCTGGACTACCTCACCTCTCACCTTCTGGATGCAGGAGGCAGGTACAGGCTTTTTAATGCTGACCACCCGTCGTCCCCCCCCCAAACGAGGAAGACCTTTTGTAATGCAATAGCTATAAGTCCCCCTCCCTGTACATTTAACCTTCATTTTCTTCCTTGATCCCGCCTTCTTAACTGGCATCATTCCTAGGTGCTTCAGGGAAGGTTTTGATCATCGGGGAACACAAAACACACGATACAACCTGATCTGCACTTCCAAGATAAAAACAAGTCTGGTGGCACCTTAGAGACAACAGGACTTGTTTTTGCAGATACAGACTAACTCGGCTACCTCTCTGAGAATTTCCAAGGTAGTTAGAAGTGAAATCAATTTCCCCAGCTGCTTCAGCGAGTTGTCGTGAAATACTTACGGGCCAATGACCTATTTTCCTTACAGCAAGTATTAAAAATAATTTAAAATGAAGCAGTTATTATTTTTCTGCCTAGTGGAAATTCCCACAAGTCACCTCTTGGGATATTCAAGGGCTCACAAGAGGGATTTATTATTTCCTGGTATATTGACTCTGAAAGGCCGGGGATTACAGCTGTTTTGCACATGAATAGATGAAGTGTGTTGTACAAAAGGCAGGGTCTGTAGGATAATGCGTTTGGATGTGGGAAAGCAGTGACCCTCTGGGAGAGCAGGGTGGTGCCGGATGGCAAGAATCAGTTACATCTCAAAGGAACCCATTGCCCCGGGAGCAGGGGTTTATCAAAGCATCGGATTATGTATTTATTTCCCGCTCCCCCTGTCCCCTCTGAAATCAGTGAGATCTCTTGTCAAACCTCTTCCCTATGGCTTCAGCAAAAGATGCCCAGTAGAAGTCCTTTGGCATGCTCTAGGAATATGGGCACCAGCAGGGCAAACTCCCCTCCCACCTCTCAAGCTGGCAAAGGTGACAGAGCCATGTGTGGATGGTACAAGGATTAATGTGACAAGGGTTATGTCCAGCCACGGCCACTCCTGAATATTCTGTGCAAGGCCCTTACTCTTCACATAGGCAGCCAGTGGCCCTTAGTCCAGCCCTTGTGCAGGGCTGCCAGGCAGTGTCATGGTAGTGGTGGTTTGTGTCTAGTACCTGCTAAGGCCATGTCTACACTAAAAGTGAAGGTCAAATCAAGATCCGCAACTCCCAGCTATGTTAATTATGTAGCTGGAGTTGACAAACCTTGTTTCAAGTTTCCCTGCCGTCCCCACAGCAGGAGGCTGAGGGGAGCAAACACTCCTGTCGGCGTCCCTTAGTCCTCGCAGGAGTGGGAGTACCTACCAAACCTCTGAGTTTGATTTAGCAGGTCTTAGCTAGACTTGCTAAATCAAACTCTGGAAGATTGAGCATATCAGTGTCGATCTTCCATTTAGTGAAGACAAGGCCTAAGGATTCAAACAGGCAATCAAGCGTTACTCTATGAGCCAGTTGCTGTCCCCATTGATTTAAAGGGGAGCAGAATTGAGCCCTGTATCCCCAAGTATTTGGCAGACGGTTTCTCCTTGGGCCCTTAACTTGGCCTGGTGGGAAAAATTGGGGAGGGACAAATGTTTCTGAGCAGCCTCCAGATCCTGAACAGAAATGATCCCTGGAACAGAGGGAGCAAGTGGATCAGGCTATTGGTTCAGCTAGCTCAGTGTCCTCCTGGTACAGGCAGTGTCTGGTACCAGCTGCCTTGGGGGATGCATGAAACCCCCATAACAGATAGTCATGGGATAAAGGATAACCAGCCTAGCAGGAAGTTTCCTTTTAACCAATGTCACTGTGGATATTCACATTATCCAAATCAATGACTTGTTCTGTTTAATTATGTTAGGGAGGTGCCCTAAATGTTGAATCTGTTTTAGTCTTGAGTAACTAGCCAACATTCAGGCCTTGCTACCATCTCATAGAGTTGGAAGAGACCTTGAGAGGTCATTGAGTCCAATTCCCTGCCCTCACAGCAGGACCAAGTACTATCCCTGACAGATTTGCCCCAGATCTTTAAATGGCCCCCTCAAGGATTGAGCTCACAGCCCTGGGTTTAGCAAGCTAATGCTTAAATCATTGAGCTATCCTTCCCTTATGCTACCGTTGTTCCATTAGGAAGAGAAATGAATGAGGGAGTTGGCTCCAGGCAATCTTGTTTGTTTACAAAGTCCTGTTTCCCTGAGTACAGTGGAAGCAAAAAACAACAGGGCAGTTTCCTTACTTGAAAATCCAAGTCTGCTACTCCAGTGAGTACTGTGTCCAAAAGCAGCACTGTCTCAACTTTCTCCCAGAGCCACTCACCGTTGCTTTGTTCACTATCTGATGGCTTTCTGCACATAGTCCCCTAAGCTTTAACTCTGTGTTTGCCATCAGTGCCAGAAACGCCCTTCATTCAACACCAGCAAGCTTCTGAGTGGCCTTGCCCTTGGGCGGTAGCTTCTGGCGATGTCTGCACAAAGAGATACTCAATTCCTCCATCCGTATAACATGAAAGAAAGGTTCTTAGTGTATCACCATTTTTGGAGGGAGGCGAGAGCTCTCCTGACAAAATAAAACCATCCCCCATGAGGGGCAGTAACTTTGTAGCAGGAAAGCTTCACTCACCGACAATGCACTGCCAGGGGCAGCAGGTTCGTATAATTTTTGGTGGTGCCCCATTAGCCACATCCCCTGACCCCTGTTAACCACGCCCTGACCCCCATTAGCCACACCCCCGATGCCCGTTAACCACGCCCCCTGACCCTCATTAACCAGGCCTCTGGAGGTAACACGCTCGGGCAAGAGAAGTGAAAGGTGTCATGTCACCCCTCTTGAAGGACTTTTCCCACCATCCTCCTACCAACAGGGATTAGTTTGGCCCCCACCAAACCCCCCTCATGCAACTATCCTGCAATTGCATTAACCCAATGTGTGTGACATTAACTCGGGGGCAGAGAGGCTGGGGGAAGTGTTCCCTCTAAGGCTATGTCTACACTCGCGGCTTCTTGCGCAAGTACAGCCACACTGCCCACCTGCTCTTGCACAAGAGCATTTACAATACAGCGTGGTAAGAGAAGGCGTCTTGCGCAAGAGCTACGCTCTTTTCTAACAGGTGTAAGCTCTCTTGCGCAAGAGGGCAGTGTGGATGGTTGGCAGGGATTTCTTGCGCAAGAAACCCCTATGGCTACAATGGCCATCGGAGCTTTCTTGCGCAAGAGAGCGTCCACACTGCCATGGATGCTCTTGTGCAAAAGCACAACTCGCACATGGCAGTGTGGACGTGTTCTTGCGCAAGATGTTCTTGCGCAAGAAGACGCCAGTGTAGACATAGCCTAAGAGTTTCCTCCCATTAGCAGAATGAATTGTGTTGTGCACCTGTACTGAGTTCATGTGGCTTGTTTGGATGTGCCACTGTGGCACCCAAGTTATTTATAAATATTTTATAAACCTTTACCATTCCTCTCTGCTGCCATGTCTCCTCCCCTTGCGCCATCAGCTCCCCTGGTGCCTGCTGCCCCCCAACTCCTCACCCTCCTCTGCTGTCCTGACTCCTGCCCTTCTCACTGCCCTCAGCCCTCCTGCGACCTGCCCCCCTCCACCAGCCCTTCTCTGCCCCCTGTGCCCACTCCTCCAGTAGCCCCACTCTGATCATGTGAGCTACCCCTCCTCATCCCCTCTTCTAACACCTCCCTCTACAAACCTGCCCTGCCTCTCTCCTCTGGTGCTGGTCCCTCCCCTGCAGGTGTCTGCCCTTCTGCTTCACCCCCAGAATCCCCTGGCATCTGCACCTTCCCTTAGCCCTGCACCCTCCTGGTGCCTCCCCCTTCCCTTACTGCCCCTGCCCCCTTTGCCCTGTTTTTCCCTGATGCCCACCCCCTCACCACTCTCTGCCCCGTTCCCCTCCTACCCCTCTGTGCCCTCACATATGACTTGCTCCATCCCCACCTTTTTCATGCCCACCCCTTCTTTCAAGCCTTCTCCCAGCACCTCCCCTCCCCCCTTCAGTCCCCAATGCCCTTCCCCTCTCCTCTCCTCTCCCAGCATCACCCTGTCCCCCCTCCCACTGACACCTCCCCTCCTGCCCTTTTCCTCATTGTCTGCACCTGGCCCCCTGGCATTTGTCTCTCCTCCACCCTGTCTCTTAGTGCCTTCCCCTTTCTTCCCCCTCCCCCTCCGCACAAGCCCCTCCCCCATTTTCCCCTTCCCCCTCCGCACAAGCCCCTTCCTCCCCTCACATTACATTCTGCCTTCCACTTTGCGGGGCTGGAGTCTGCGCTCGGGCCCCAGAAGTTCCTGGACTCCGAACCCGGAGCTAGGCTGCGCGGCACAACGCGGCGCCGAGCAGATTTAAAATCTTGGGCCGTGACGTCACGTCACGCCATGCCCAGGCGTATCCCCACTCACCTGGGAACGCTGCACATGGCAGCAGCAGCTGGCAGTGGGGAGCCAGACTTAAAGCTGCGCACGGCAGGGACAGGCTCGGGTCAGGGGGGATGCTCTGGGGCCAGGGTGGGAGGACGCGCGGGGGGTCTGGGGCCCGCTCCAGGCAGGGCCGGGGGAGAGACCCAGCTCCACATATTGGTGGAGCAGGGCCCCCGGTTCTGAATATTGGAGCATGGGCACCACGAGCCCATATAACTCGCCGTCCATGCGCACTGCCCAGACACTTGACTGACGGACGTTTTACCCAGGAAAGTGCAGTGTCGACATAGCCTTTGGTTTGTGAAAATCAATTTGGATGCTTCTTTGAGCTAGTTTTATATGCTTGAAAATAGCAGCAGCTTGGAGTTCTCACCAGGCCAATTTCATTGCGACAGCAATTCTTAAAATGATCTTAAAAGGTGGAGCCTTTTGCCTCCTGAATTCTGTCCACACTTGGAGATTAGCCTATGGCTGATGCTGAGGCAAACCCTGGAGCCTGGTCTGCCCTTCAGCAGAAGGTCGAATTAACATATGCAACTTCAGCTCTGTTAATTACGTAGCTGGAGTCGAAGTATCTTGAACTGCGTTTCCGCATTGTTCCCACGGCAGAAGGGTGATGGCAGCAAATGCTCCTATCAGCTTCCCTTACTCCTCGTGAGGAACAGGTTTACTGTGCTGACGAGAGTGCCCTCTGAGTTCGATATACCAGACCCACTAAATCAATCTTTCCCATAGCGTAGACTTGCCCTAAGAGATATGGAGCGCATGCTGGGCACCTCTTGGTGCAGTTGATGTGGCTGTTTAGCAGGTGCTCAGAGCCTCTTGGAATCTGGCCATATTGTTACTTCCAGATTTTCCAATATCCTGATTGGGGGTGGCCAATAATCATGAGCTTGCTTAAACATCATGGGAGCTATTTTGGCTTTTACATAATTATTTTGGCAGGTTTTTTTTATTTACTTTGTGGTTTCTGAGTTGCTTGGCTTCATTTTGGTCACACACTCAAGTTTTCCTCTGAAACCATGTGGGCTAGAAACTTTCTCTCTCTCTTGTTTAAAGTGAGTGGGTGCGCTGAAATTCTCATATAGTCCCACCTAAGTAGGCTAGGATAGAAGTCTATAAGTGGTGTGTAGAAAATGTCAGAGGAAATGTTACTAACCCCCTCACATAACACAAGAACCACGGGGCCACCAAACAAAATGAATAGGCAGCAAGTTGAAAGGAAATAAAAGGAAGTACTTCATATAGCACCCAGTCAGCCTGTGGAACTTGTTGCCATGGATAGTGTGAGGTCCAAAAGTGTAGCAGGGTTCAAAAAAGAATCAGATAAATTCCTGGGTCTGGGTATGGCTGTTAGCCAAGATGTAACCCCATGCTCTGGATGTCCGTAAGCCTCAGACTGCCTGATGCTGTACTAAGCAACACAGAAGGGTCATTCGTTGATTTCTCTGCTTTGTTCATTCCCTCTGGGGCACCTGGCATTGGCCACTGTCAGAAGACAGGATCCTGGGCTAGATGGTCTGACCCAATGTGGCCGTTCTTATGCAAGATTATTACAAAACTCTTAGCAGGGTTTTGCGGCAGGATCGCTGAATGCTCCTAATGTGCTTTGAGCCTGGATGGCAGGTGCTAGGTTTCTGGAGAATATTGGTATGAGGCAATGCCTCCAGAATGGAGATTAGGGATTGGGACAGGTTAGTTGGTAACCCAATCCTGTGTGTCTCGGTTCGATCCCCCCGGCCCTAGCCCTCTGGTATCCCAGCCCCGGTGTCAGCATGTGAGCTCCTGCACTTCCTCGTGCTCAGCGGCTGTCAGTCTCAGAGCTGGCAAGAACAATGCAAGTGTGTCTTGTGAACCTGCCTTTTATACCCTGCTGCACAGGTGGGTTTTGTGGGACCCAGGGAACATGTGCTCCGCGGGCGATAGCGGGAGGAGATTGCACCTGTTCAGAGCAGACAAAGCAGAAGAGCTTTGAAAAGCCAGGATACAGGCCTGTGAACCTGCCCAAGTCCCAGTCAGGGGTGGCCCAAGGTTTTCTGGTGCCCAAGGTGAACTGTGACTTGAGTGCCTCCTCCCACGTTCAGTCTAGAAAAAGATGAGAAGTCTAGAATGACCTTTTACCGTTATTTACTTGGCCTTCGAAATGAACAATGTGAAAATAAAAATCGCAATCTTGCAAGTACTTGTGATTCTCCTTGTACAATCTTGTTAAAACCTCTTCCCGCCCAACACAATCCGAAGTCTTCATGGACACAGCATCTTCGGGATCACGGCTCGGAACATGGCAGAACAGCTGTTGCAGATCATCGACTGGCCTTCACTAAGCAGCAAGCAACACTCGCAACTGTGTGACTGGCCAACACTGGGCTACTGAGAGAGACTGAAGCTGCCAGACCCCGCCCCAGGCAGCAAAACCCAGGGGCCGCTCTTTTGAAGCTGGGACGTGACACATTTTACCTGTATTTCCATACACAGCCTGCTCCACAATGTGAAATAAATAACTAGAGCCCTGCACGGATACAAAATTTGCACCCGCATCTGTATCCACTAATGAGAGATACCTGCAGATTTGTAGGGCTCTAAGTATAACTTAGCTTCTGACATGGCAATGATGCACTGCTTTACACGTACAATCGTTGATGCTTTCCTTTATAAGAGATAACATATTAATAGATGGTTTTAAATAGAGGGAAAAATCACTTCTGCCTAATTTGGCTCCTCTTAAAGGCTGGTGCCCTAGATGATCGCCTAGTTCACCTATATGGATGGGCCCGCCCTGGTCCCACTCTCTGATACATGGGGGGACCGTGCCGTAGTTCCCGCCCAGGGCTTGGGCATTCTAAAAGCTCAGCCCCCCCACCCGTCCTGCTCCTTGCATTGCTGGGATACAAGCCCAGCAGAGTCTAGTGCAATAAACAGAGCCAGGCTCCCAAAAGCCAGGACCCTGGCTTGCCTCCTACAGCACTGATTATAGGGTTGTGAGCATCCCCTGCTCCCTGGAATAAGCTGCAACTGTCAGTGCTGTCTTGTGTGCACCCTCCGAGGGGGTCAGGCATAGTGCCTCCGGGAGCTGACACTAGGCAGCGTACTTCTGCAGGGTCGCCCTGTACAAAGCTACAGGTCACCGGTAGCACAGTAGCTGCATCTGGTGCTGAGGACTTGATGGCTCCACCGGCTTGTAATGGACTGAGCAGCCTTTCACCTCTAAGGGCTGCTCTACACTAATAAATTAGGTCCACCTCACTACATCGTTCAGGGGAGTGAACTGGGAGAAGTAGCTACACTGACCTAAGCCCCCAGCGTAGACTGAACTGGATCCATGGAAGAATCCCTCTATTGAGTTAGCTACCACCTCTGGATTTAGGACAGCGGCAGAAGAACACCTCCTGTTGTTGTAGAAAGTCTGGAGCGAAGGAGATGGATGCTTACAGAGCAAAACCCAAATTGTTTCCCCTAGAGAGAGCTAGTCCACTGTTACTGAATATGTTGTGTACTTCAGAGAGAAGTGTCAGCAGAGCCCTGGGGGCCAGGACGTCCTGCCCTGTCATCCCAGCTCTCACCCTTACTCTGGCTAACATTTTCAAAAATGGCCACTGATTTTTGGGTGTTCAACCTCGAGGCCTCATTTTCAGAAGCATCAAGTTAAAGTGAAAACAGGTGCTTTGGATTTCTGCAAAACACATATGTGAAACTGAGCACCCAAAACCATCAGCTGTTTCTTTTGTATCTTTTGGGTTGATCCTCCCTGTGTCTCTGCAGAATGCAGCTACAGGTTGAACCTCTCTAATCCGGCACTCTCTGGCCCAGCAACATCTGTGGTCCAGCATGATTTTAGTTAACTGGACGTCCACTAAGCATGGGTGTGGCCAAGTTTCCCATGATCCCATAAAGTTTGTTTACAACCTCTCCCTCTCCTGTGTGCTCTATTCCAATAACTCACCTGTACTCTGGGGAGCAGGGAACCTGGCGCCAAGATGGCAGCCTTCGTGGAAGCAAGATGGGCAATATCTTTGTGAGAGAGGGAGCAGAATGTAAGCAGTCCTGTGCTGTTATTTAGCTCTAATTTACCCCTACATGTCTTCTCAGAGCCCAGCAAACAGTGGAAGGGTTGGTAATGCTGCTAGACAATATTGACCTCCTGTGGTTCGGCAAATTCGCTGGTTCGGCACTGGCCAGGTCCCAAGGGGGTCAGACTAGAGAGGTTCAACCTGTACTGTACATTTCTGTCTCTCAAGGGAGTTCTGAGACTTCATTGCAACTCTTTGGAAAGCACTTTTGAAATGCAAAGCACTAGATATTATTCCCGGCATATGATCCCTCACCACATCATTAGAATCAGAAGTTCAGACAATCCCCTACAGATTGATGACAACATCCAAAAGTTTAAAAAGAAGTGAAATTGTTAAGCCATCAGCTGCACCCCTCCTCCTCCCAGGCCAGATGTTAAGCTCTAAAGAACTGAAGTGGCACAAGGAATTACTTTCCAAAGTTCCCCCAGCTCAAGCTGACAGACCTTGATCAATGTTTTTCTCCACAGTAAGTGCTATGCAGATGGTCTACCCAGAACAGGGCTTCTCTGAAGTACAAAGGGAAGTCAAACACCATTTCTAATTCAGCTTGTAGGCCGGCACACTTTCATTATCCTCCGCCTGAATGCAGTGAATAGGGAAGCAGTGTGGGAAACTCAGAGGAACTCCAAACCCACACAGTCTGTGACATACTCCTATCCTTGGTCCCACATCTGCCTGGTGCTGACGCAGGGAGAGAGAATGACAGAAAAATCCGATTATAAAAACCAGCAAGGATGGTGGTTGGCGGGAAAACCCGCTGCCAACTCAGTTTCCTGTCGCTGGAGAGAAATGGCTGGAAATTCATACTGGGAGTTCTAACTGATATTTAAACCCTCATTACTCACAAGCAGAGCAGCGAATGCCTAGGAGAAAAAGGCTTGATCCAAAACCCATCCAAGCCCAAAGAAACAATCCCACTGAGTTCAGTGGAGCTGGATTGGGCCTGGGTATGGTTCTCTGCTCTGTGCATGTGTACAGCCTACTGCGTGCTCTGCCCAGGAGTATGCAGCATGGGATTTGCAAATGATTTTGTGTGTGCAGCTCCGTACGCCAGCTCCGAATGGAGAGAGCGTGAGCTGAGGGCCCAGCAAGGACAGCGTTCCAGGTGTCTGACTCCTTTCATGCAAAGATCTCAAAGCCCAGTGCGAATGTTGATGGACCAAGCCGCTTGGCCCTCTTGGAAGTGTTATTCTCCCGGTTTTACAGTTGGAGAAACTGAGGCACAGAGGAGCGATTTGCTTAAGGCCACACAGTCCATTAGTGACAGAGCTCAGAAGTCCCCAAACTGCCAGTCCATTGCTCCAGTTTCCTGAGGTTGGAGAGTAATGGCTGGATATTCAAACCAGGAGCTCTGACTGATATTTAAACACCTGGAATTCAGTCACTGAGGGGTCGTCGTGATCCTCAGGGGGCTGTGAGGCTATTACGTGGGGATTCATGGGCTGTTAGACTCCACCCCAAGCTGCACTTCTCCTTCAGCATGTAGAATAGTGTTAAATATTTAACAAGGGTTTTTAATTTCTAGGGAGCGTCGCGTTCGGAGGCTTGCTGTGGGCAAGGGGTCACCAGTACAAAAGTTTGAGAACCACTGCTCTGACCGCTCCCAGCTCTGTCAGGACTGCTTCTGCCATCAGGGAGGAGTCTGAACAAACATCACTGCCCTCTGCAGAGCAGCGTGAACACTGGGGTATTTACTGGTTTTGCACCATAGTCCAGGCCTGCATTCTGCCCCCGTGAACTCAGGGTTCTCAAAACTCAATCCAAGGCAAGTCATTTTTCATGTGGATGCCATCCCTGCAAAACCACAGATTGAGCCCAGACGCCCTCCTATCCGGCCCAACGTTTGGGAGTTGTAGCAAAACAGTTGCCAGATGCAGGCTGAGTCCTGAGTTGGCAGGCGAGGCCAGAGCCTGATTTGCAGTTCATGGATTCACATTTGTTGCTGTTTTTTTCAAAGTTGACGCCCACTTGCATGTCGGTTTTATATTTGTGCTTACTGTGGGTCACAGGCCAACTACAGATTTGCATATGCAAGGACCTGTTTAGCCACCTGCGTGTGCAAACCATGTGATTTGGATACACACATGTAAATATGCTCAAAAAAATAGGCTCAGATCCTTATGAAAATCAGACTCTTACCCTATTGGATCCTCAGTTATCCTGCGAAATGGGGTATCCTACCTCATTTGTTCATAAATGCTTGAAAAGGGCTCTGAGCTGTGTGGATAGAAAGGCCAGATTCTGATCACGGTTATGCTGGTGAAAATCAGGGAGAATTCCCCTGAGGATGATGGAGTCACTCCGGATTTACATTGGTGTAGCTGAGATCAGACTGTGGCCCTGGAAATGCCAAAGGTTATGGGTCAAATTTGTAAGTCCCACTCTGGCTTTATTCAGGCTGAAATTCCCATTGGCTTCAGTGAGGGTTTCACTTGGGAAAAGGTTTCAGGATTTGGCCCAATGGGAGTTTTCCCTGAGTCGGGTCACCAGGGTTCATGCTAACATGGTCTATCCAAGTCCACTGAGATCTTGCCGCCTTTCCCATCCCTCACACAGAGTCTTTGCCTCTCCTTTTCTCCTAAGTACCCTACGATGGTAAGCAGCTTATTAACATAAGGCTGTGGAAGTTTGTGTACCTCCAAGTTTCCCACACCATTTCTTAACCATATTCATCCCCCACACAAAAAAAGTGTGCCTGGCTACAAACCACATTAGCAATGGTGCTTGACTTTGCATTGTGTTCAGTGGGAAACCCTGCTCCCAAAAGGCCATCTGGGTAGCAGTTATCAGAAAGGAAGCAATCAGAGCAGTGAAGCTCACTGAAGACTTGAGAAAGCCGCAGCGCCTTTAAAACGCCTTGAAAGCTAACATCTGGCAGAGACTCAGAAGGCGGGATATTGTTAACTGCACATTTCGAGCATGGTACCTATAGGTAGGATCTTACCGTCATCATCTGTTTGCTTCCCAATGCCGTGTGCGCCGGTCCCACAGTAGAAAGCAAATCATTCTGACTTGGGGACATAAATATTCCAAATTCATGATCCTGGATATAACTCCAATGACACCTGTAGAGCTGAATTTGGCTCCTTGCCCTGCTTTGGGATTTCCAAATCAAACTGGCGTGACAGTAGTTCAGTCTTGCAGCATGCCAAAGTGGTGGTCTCTTCCAAAGCTAGTTCTTCACTGGTTAATTTTCCTTATTGATTGCAAAGCCTCAGAGAAAACCATTGAGCCATTTGTTTAGTTTATTTTTCCTGAGACTAGAACATTTTGTTTCAGGGAGGCCAGGAAAAGCTGCTGTCAAGTTAGGGAGACTTTGCACTTTTATCATTTACAGACAATAGGGGAACCTCACAACAATCAGTGAAACTGACCACAGGATCATCCCTAGTTCACAGCCAGGGAAACAGGCCCATAGCAGCTAAGTGACTCATTCATGGCCAAAGAGCTAATATCAGAGGCAAGGACAGAACATGGGATTTCCAGGGCTCCCAGTCCCAATCTTACCAGAATCAAAGCAAATGACTCTTGCAAAAAGGTCCATCAAACCACAAAAGTCCAACAGGAATTGAAAGTAATTCCCTTGCAGCGTCTATTGGCAGGGAGGAATGAAGCAGGCATTGTATATCGGTAATTTCCTGCAAGTGTCGATCAATTTCCGGAAGCCTGGGGGAGCCAGTGCAGGTCACATATTTTGTTCTTTTTTCAGTGGGACAAATTCTGCAGTCTTTCATTGAATGAAATTCTCATTGACTTCAGTGAGGCTATAGCAATTCATGATTTGGCCCTATGTGATTTGTTAATTACTCAGGCTCAGCTGGGAAGTAAAATACCTATTTGCAAATTGTATTATTTTTAGACTATGTGTCCTAGAAACACGCACCGGTGGCCCTCAGTGGGGGCCAATGAGTAGAGCTCCATTGACATGCATGGACTTATATGGATTTATACCAACTGTGGTGACAAGTGACTCTAATCACCCCAGCACAGTCAACTAAGAGCTTGGAGGCTCTGCCAGTTCTGCCTGAGTCTAACCCCACAGTTCTCTGTTAGACAGAACGTGTGTTCTGAGTCATGGCACAAAATCCCAGACGTGACCAGAGGCCCAGACTGTGATAAAAAACAGGCGCAGGCAGCACAGGTCACCTGCGCACCCCCACCCTTTTTCTAACAGGCCTTCCCTTTGAAAATTCATTTGTCTTCCACAAAAATAACAGTCCTGATTGGGCCAGAAAACTCACAGGGCACAGATTCTCCCGCCAAAGGAGGGTAAGCATAGAAAGGCTTGGATTGTCCTGTACAACTGGTCATTACAGGGCGGGGCATCTGATGCTTAAAACAGCTTTGTTAGATTCAAACCTGGGGCAGGCGTGTGTGTGATGGATGTTGCAGGGAGAATGGACGGCTCTTCTCATAGCTGGTTATTGGAAGGCTCCTCTGCAAAGCAGGAGCAATCTCAGGTGAAGCTGTTAGGTGAGTGTGTGGGCTGGGGAACCGGCAGGTTTCTCCCTATGTGTCCTTGGCTAATCAGCCCTAGAAATGAGTGTGCTGCTTGAGAGGTTCTGTGTCAGAGCTGTTCCCCAGAGGGAAGCGGAAGGAGAAACAATGGGATCCTAGGTGGCATTACGTGGGCTTGGAATTAATCCACACACTTCGGGGGAAACATGTGAGATGGTGTCACAAAACTTTCCCACCACTTGGCATAAAAGACTCAGAGCTCAGCAGCTGCTGTTCTGTACCAGAGGAGGGGGCCTATTCAAGGGCAGTACAATGGGGGAAGGAAAAGCAGATCCTGGAAGAGGTCACTTAAGCCTTACCTGGTTTTGAGAATAGCTGAATTAGAGAGTGATGGCTAAGTGTGTGCATGTGTATTCACTGTCATATACATTGCATACAGCTTTCTAGCACGTTCCACGGCATGGTCCCCAAACTCTTAACAAATATGAACTGAATCGGATAGTGAGAGAAGGGAAAATTATAATCCCCTTGTCATTGATGGGAAACTGAGGCACGGAGAAGGGACATGACCTGATTAAGTTCACACAGTGAATCTGGAACAAATTTGGGAACAAACCCTGGTGCTTCAGCAGCCCGGCTCCATGCTTTAACCAAAGCCTTATAAAGTAATGAATTGGAATGGAAGATGTGTACTGTTTTTATCAGCCTGACTACATGCAATTCTTAAACATACAGATGGTGCAGAAATCTGTCTGCTTCGGTTTGATCCACAACCTAGCTTGGTGCGAGTTAATTTAATGCTCCGAAGAGTGAGTGAGGATTCCTTGCAATTCAAGTAGGCAGGGTGTAGTCAGGTGCAATTTATTAATGATGATGATAATTATTTATAGTTCTAAGAATGCATCTTAACATCCAAAACAGCAGCATCTTTTGCTAGTGCAGTCCTGGGTCTCTCTAGAGCAGAGACTGCTAATAGGATCAAATCCTAGTGTGGGGTGTAGCCTAGGGAAGGAGATTGGGATTCTATTTCCAGTTGTGTTTCTGACTTGCTATATGACTTTGCTTTGTGCCTTAGTTTCCCCATTGGTAAAATGAGGATAATCCCATGAAAATCTACCTCGTGATGGAGATGGAAGGGGGTGGGTTGTGAGGCTAAATTCATGTTCATTATGTTTTGAGATCCTTGGACGAAGGTAGTGCATACATGCAAACATACTAAATATTCAGCACCCACTATATTCCCTCTTTCACCTCCTATTTAAGAACAGATAAATAAAGCATTCTTGTGACTGTTTTTCCCCATATGGGGAAATTGAAGCATGGTGGAGTGAAGTGCCTAAAGTCACCCAGGACATCTGAGAACAGAACTCAAATCTCCTTCCTCCCCGTCCTCTGCTTAGACACAAGATTGTCCGCTGCACCAATGAGCAAGTAGTATTCTGTCTAGATGCGTGTACCCACAATGACGAGCATTGTTTATTCTGAGCTGGACCATGGAGTCCACACTCTAGTTTGAGTCTGGTGACACTCACATGTCAGCAGAGGAGGAACATCAGATTCTGACTCATGATTCAAATAAACCAACCCAAACTTTCATCCCTGGTTTTAAATGAGCAAAACAAAGTCGACGGTTTATTTTCAGCAGCTAGTGATCTCAAGCAAGGGTGTTGCTTGCCTCCATCGGTATGTCCCGTGTGTGTGTGCACAGCCAGAGTGTGGGTTTGGGCTTTCAAACAGGATACAGTCCCATCTATTCCTCTGCACAGATGCGCTGCCTTCCCGCCATCAGCAACTAGCTCCTGCCTTCACCATTGTATGTGAGCTGAATCTTGTGTGTGCCCAGAAAGCTATTGATCTGTGGCGTCAGTCAGCAGGCTTTTCTCACTGCGGGCCAGCTCTTTCCCAGCTTCTAACATGTAATTTGGATCCCAATCTTTCACGTAGCACATACTCCCCACCTGCTCATCTGGGAGAAGGTCATTATCCCCCGGCTATTCACTGCCGATGGAGCATGCAAGAATAGATGCTTCTTCTATTGTCCTGCCTATCTCTGATTGGCTCCAGAGTGTGGGAAACTCAACCAAGTCAGAGACCCACAGATTCTCAGCGAGGTTGTGCCATATAAATAAGGGCAGAGTCAGCTTCCAGCAGCACGCTTCCGCGGGACTTCAGCCCGACTGAGATCTGCCTCCTTAGCTCAGGACAGATGGCTCCCAGCACTGTTTTCATGGAGCACAACCTGCTGACACCAAAAGAGAAAAACAAAGTAAGTACGGGCACCGTCTGCTTTGCTGCCTGCTTCAGTGAAACAGATGGGGCTAGCAACTCAGCTGGTACAAATAAGCCTAGTTCTATTTCTGTGTCAGTTTCACCAGCTGAGCATCCTGCGCTAGCTAGAAATTCAGAGACCTGGCAGAGTTAGGATGTTTTCTAAGCAAATTTTTTGTCCTGCTTTGTGCAGCTGAGGAAGCCGGTGGTGGAGAAAATGCGCCGGGACCGGATTAACAGCAGCATCGAGCAGCTGAAGCTCCTGCTGGAGAAGGAGTTCCAGAGACACCAGCCCAACTCCAAGCTGGAGAAGGCCGACATCCTGGAGATGACGGTCAGCTACCTGAAACAGCAGAGCCAGCTGCAGATGAAGAGTGAGTATCAGACTTGGCTTCAATCCAGTGATGTGCTGTAGGAAGTGCCATGAACATGAGCAATGAATCTAAATCGTGGTCTCTTTTCTCCTCTCCTCACTCTATCCTTCTCTAGCTGCCGGAGCCGTCCATAAAAACGCTCAGTTCGACTTCAAGGAAGGCTACTCCAGGTGCCTGCAGGAGGCTTTCCATTTCCTGTCTCTCCATAAAGTCCAAACAGAAACGCAGAGCAAGCTTTTGAGTCACTTCCAGAAGAGCCAGGCGACTGCTCCAGAGACCATCTGCTCCCCTTCCAGCCAGAACACCCCAAAGCAAGCGTCCCTGAAGAACGTCAGTGCTCTCTGGAGACCCTGGTAGACTGCGGGTGGGAGGGCAGGAAATGCTTGCTCTATGGACCTTTCTCTTTTATATTCCAGAGGATGGGTATGACTGCATCTGATAGTCCGATCCTCATCCTCTCTATGTAGGGAATATTATTTCCCCTCTTTTATTTATATGTGGGAAGAATGGAATACTTTTGATTTTTCAGTCTCACGTGGATCCTCTGGAAAAGGTTCAAGTATTCTGTTGAGTGGTATTTAAGCTGTGCAAAAACTGGTGACAGTAATGTACACCAGGACTCCCGGTGGAGGGGCGTGTGTCTTCACAATGAAGGAGGTTTTTGTAGGTGGCTAAATGTTATCAGTGTTACAGTTGTGTTAAGATTGTGACAGATAGCAGTCTCTGTAGGAGAGAATTCTCTGATTTTCTTTGTAAAAGCTGTCAGCTTTGCTCTGGCTTTCCAAGCCACCTTTGCTCACTCTGAATTTAGGGCCTCACTCTGTTGGTAGATGGTGTTACAAGTTCTGTTGCTCTGTTGGCTTGCCGCTTGCATAGCAGCAAAGATAGATTCCTAGCTTCTCTTCACCGCATAACACTCTGTACATTAGAGCTAGCAAGAGGTCACTAGATAAAGCTGTGTGGGATATTTCTACCATGTTGCTGCTTTTTCTGTTTAGGAAAACGATACCTGAATGCTTTATATTAAAGAAAAAGGAAAGTAGACGCAGGGTTTGGTGTTTCAATGTTATACGTTTTGGCTGTCAGGCTAGCTCTTTCCAGCATGTTCATTATTATAATGATGGTTTCTGTACTGAGCAGTTTCATTCCTTGTGGATGGTGGGTTTCTCCCCCGGCTGGGAAGAGCCCTATGGGCACTGTGCATACTGTGTATGCAGTAGTATCCGGTCTGTAGAGAGAAATAAAAATGCATTTGTGTGCAATTGCTGGCTTAGTTTCCTTCTTGTCAGCTCTGTGCTGGGACCCTCTCTGCTAATGTAACACCATCACATGCATTACAAGAGGAGACTTCTCAGACCAAAGGAGTTTGTGCTCCTACCTGTCCTAGGCACTGACCCAGACCCGTCACTGAGATAGCTCAGCACCACACTGTCTGTAACTTATTTACCTGTATGACATCTCTGGGAGGTGGAGCAGTGCTATGATCCCAGTCTCCATGCCCCTTCTGTTACTAACTGTCTTGCCCAAGGTCACACAGGAAGTCAGTGGCAGAGCAGAGAACTCAACCCCACATTCTCCAGCCCTTGGTTGGAACCTTAACTGCTGGCCCCTCCTTCCTAGAGCATGAAGAGGGATGGAAGCACAGGTGAGACACCCCTCGCCCACTCAGCCTCCCCTAGTCTCTTTTGCCACTGCCCAGGAAGCGGTGGTAGTTGCACTGGTGAGTCATTTGTGGTGCCATTCTGGTCTCTCTTAAAATCCAGGTCCAATGAGGGCAATGGATTTACACTGACATAAAACTGATGTAACTGTAGAGGGAAGCACCCGGGCTCTCCTCCCTCCTGCTTTACACTGCTGAATGGCTAAAGGACGTGCATGCCGCAGGTAGGGATGGTTCCAGGGACACACCTGCCCTGGTCCTTTTCTCTATTGCCCATTGGGCTACCGCGACCCGATGTTCTGCAGTAAATCCCCAGTGGCACCTCTCAGCCAGTGTAACCTCAGGGCCAGGCAGGGATTTCTAGACCTCTCCTGGCAAGAAGCTATGCGAGGTCCCCTTGGATTAGCCAGCACTGTTCAGCCCTGGCTTTCCATGAATGGATCCAATACAGTCAAGCGCCATGAGCCAGAGGCCTTTGAGAAGAGCCCCTGCCTGTGCCAGGAAGAGCCCATGGCCTGGCTACAGTTTAAAACCCCCCAAATGACTTTCCAGTTTTAAAAAGACTAGAAAGGCCCAGCAGCCGGGCAGTGCTCATTCTCCTCCCATCACTGCCCGGGGCTCCGGCTGGGCCTTTGCAGAGCGGGGCTCTGTTTCCAGCTCTGCAGCAGCCTCTGTGTGGGCTGCTTTCGTTCTCTTACAGCCGTCCCCGTTAACGGGGTTTGCACAGCCCCCCAAGGGCAGCACCTTAAGTTCCGACCCAGGCCATGGAAGCGTTCTGGCAGGGGTGGAGTTGCTGGCAAGGGCAGGGTATTCCAAGCAGGAATGCACCCCTGCTAACAAACCCCCGAACACTGCCTCACTCTTTGCTTCCCCCGGGACGGAGGCTGGTTCTTGTTATTACAGGGCCTGGAGGGTTCCGTTCCATTCCCTTCTTGATTCGGAACACGGTGCTTTGGATTGATGTGTGTGGCTCCGGCTCCCGGGCTGCGGGGGCCTCATGAATCTATCAGATAAATACTACCTGGTCTCTGAAGGTGTGTACAGACCGAGCACATTGGGGCCTTGATCTCAGCTAAGGCCTCTGCCGTAACGCTAATAATCACAACGAGGTGTCCTGTGGCACCTTAGAGAGTAACAAAAATACAGCTAGTATTATGAGCTTTCGTGGGCAAACCCCACTTTAGCCCACGAAAGCTCATGATACTATCTATAGTTTTGTTAGTCTCTAAGGTGCCACAGGACACCTCGTTGTGTTTAAAATAACAGACTAACCTGGTTACCCCTCGAAGACTAATAATCACGTTTTCCAAGCAGTGGCCGGACCTCAGCTGCAGAGATGTTGTTGAGCTAAACAGGCGTAGTTTGACTTCTGTATTTGGGTGGAGTGGGGAGGCAGCTCCAGCCAGGCTAGTGTGACCAGATGTTCCGATTTTATACGAACAGTCCTGGTATTAGGGGCTTTTTCTTATATAGGCCCTTACTACCCTACCACAATCTCTGTCCTCATTTTTCACACTTGTTCTTGGGTCACCCTAAACCAGGCCAATGAGGCTGCACATGGTGGGGAAATCCCATGCCTGTCTGAAGCTCATAGTCTGGGGAAAATGCCCCTGTATCAGAGGCCACAAGAAGGAAGGGGGGGGAACAGGAACAGTGCTGGCCGGGAGCCAGCTTTGGTTCCCCCCACTGTCTGAAGGGAGGCAGGGGAGGCAGAGGTGCAGCGGCCGGACCAGGTGTGAAACCAGCCCCTGTGGCTCTGCCCATTAAAAGCAGAGCTGCAGTGGGGGTAATGAGTGCCTCCCCATCTACTAATCGAGTAGTTGATGGAATTTCCATCAACTACTCAATTAGCTAATTAAATGCTACTTAACATCCCTAGTAAAAACCACACCACCATGCAGCTATTGGTGTAATATTTACACTAATAAGTATTGGACCTTATTCAAGGAAAACATTAGCCAGTGTCTAGGCTGTTACTTTTGCAGACTGTGAGTATTTTAATCGTATGGCTCAAAAACACTGACAAGGGCTGGAAACCAGATTTGAAGAGAGCACTTCTCCTTTCCCACCGCCAGGTGTCTCACAGGCTTTGTCCGGAGACTAGAGGGCCGGACGCCTGTTGTTTTTCACAAATGTCAGTGTCTTTGAGGAAGTTTAGCCTGAACTCTTAGGCTGCTCTCCTTCTCCAGGCTGCCTACAGCTCTCAGGGGAGGGAGGTGGGGACGTGCTCTAGTCCAGACCGCCCTCATGGGATCTGCGTTTGTTTAGAATGGCTGAAAGCAGGTGCTGTTGGCTTAGTCCCCTGAGAGAACAGGGAGACGTGTAGGAGGCAAACAGCCGTCTCACAGAGCCTGGACAGCTCACAGCAAACGGGTGATTAGTCTCTGTGGTGAACTGGGTGACTCTGTTTCGGGCAATGAGCAAATGTGAGGAGGAAGCGGGGGGTGGAAGTTGGAGTTGTTACATGAGCCTCCCATGCAGCATTGATGGCCTTGCAAGTCATTTCCACAGCACCCGCTGCAGGGCCACACGCAGGATAGTTTGGTATTCAGGAAAAAATGCGGGGGGAAGTCTTCCTGCCCCAGGACAGTGGGGATCCTGTGGAATGCCCATGGCCCATTAAACGCTTTTCTCTCCTCTAGGTGTTTGTGCGGCTCCTCTTGCGGCAGTGTCTGCGCAGGCTGGCGGATGTGGGCACACGGCACCTCACTGTGCCCTGCATGCCAGCCCAGGCACTCCTCCCTGCACTGAAATGTAGGGCTCTGACGGTGTGTGCCTCAGCCCCACATTGCAAATGCCCCACAGGGTGTCTCAGCCAAATGGTCTGGCACTAGAATGGTATGTGCGGTCCCTCTCACAGCAGTGTCTGCGCAGGTAGGCGGTTGTGGGCACAAGCCATCCCACAGCTGATATTAAATCATTGCAGGGCAGATTGAAATAAGGAATATAAGTGACTAGTCGACTAGTACCTCAACTAGTTGCTTCCCCTTGGAGGGAGCAGGAGCGGGTGCTGGAGGGAACTGGCTTTAAGCTGGTTCCCCCCAGCACCAGGTCCACGGGAGGTGAAGGAGGCAGGGGGATAGCAGGGAGCGGTGCAAGCCAGGAATCAACTGATTCCCGACTCGCGACCAGTCCCAGACACTGCACCTCTGCTTTTTAAATATGTCTAGAGCCTGCTGGCTCTTACTACATTTAAAAATCAGAAGCACAGCGGAGGGGTGAGGGTGGAACCTGGCGCGAGTAAAGACAGCTGATTCCCGGCTCTCACCATGTCCCCCCCGCTGCACACCAGCCTTTTACATGTGTTAAGAGCTGGGAGCTAACCCCGCTGCAGCGTCCCAGCTTGTTGACTGGGGTGCTAGTTACAACCTATTTCAGCCCTTAAGGAGAACATTAGCCAGTGTCTAGGCTGTTACTTTTGCAGACTATGAGTATTTTAACCGTATGGCTGGAAAACACTGACAAGGGCTGGAAACCAGATTTCAGGAGAGCACTTCTCCTTTCCCACCACCTGGTGTCTCACAGGCTTTGGTCAACTGCGCCACAGTTACATTTAAAAAGCAAATGTCCTGAAGAGAAAGGAGGAGGAAGTTGGAGATGTTATGTAACCTTCCCCTGCAGCATTTATGGCCTTGCACAGGGCTACTCGACATGTTTGTTTGCGGCCCACAGTGCGGTTTGGGTTGACGCGGGGCTCGACACGCAGCCTTCGGGTGGGAGCCAAAACAAAAGTAGTCAATATAATGGTCTTCTGTTGATATGCATTTTAGTAGTTAAATTCCTGGACAGTCCTTGCTCATAAAAGTGCTGTTATATGGGTGGAAATCGGGTAAATACTGCATTTTATTAATATCAGCAGAACTGAGTTAAATGGGGCCTGTGTAGTCTTGCCTTAATCTTTCAGGCCCGTCAGCGTGAAAGAAGCTATTTACATATACTTTGCATGCATATGCAACCACATTTAAGTTGCAGTCCTCAGCATGTGCTGTGAGTGTCACTGTGGCCTCTGGGGCTTCCAAAGTTGAGTAGCCCTGGCCTAGCAAGTCATTTCCACAGCACCTGCTGCAGGGCCACACGCAGGATAGTTTGGTATTCAGGAAAAAATGCGGGGGGAAGTCTTCCTGCCCCAGGACAGTGGGGATCCTGTGGAATGCCCATGGCCCATTAAACACTTTGCTTTCCTCTAGGTGTTTGTGCAGCTCCTCTTGCGGCAGTGTCTGCGCAGGCAGGCGGATGTGGGCACACGGCACCTCGCTGTGCCCTGCATGCCAGCCCAGGCGCTCCTCCCTGCACTGAAATGTAGGGCTCTGACGGTGCGTGCCTCACCCCCACATTGCAAATGCCCCACAGGGTGTCTCAGCCAAATGGTCTGGCACTAGAATGGTTCTCAGTTTACCGGCTTCATGTCTCCTCACAGAGAAACGCACTCAGCTTGAGAATGACGCTTCTCACTTCTGTCTGCGCGGGTCAAGACAAGACTTCTGGCTCCCTGAAGGGACCATCGTTCGAAGGAACCTGATTTCCTGGTTTACATACTTGGTGCTTTCGACAGCACTTGGGGGCGAAAGCGGAAAGCTGGCTGTGCAGCACTTTTGAAAATCCAGCCCCATTCTGTAGATACTTACAAGGGGCGCTGAGTGCTGCTGAGAAATGCATTTGTGTATTGTCAGCTTCATGCTTCCCCCGCACTCCTCGTGCAGATATGTCAGGCTATGTCCACACAGCGGCGCTATTTCGGGGTACCAGAGGTATCCCAACATCACTATTCCACGTCTTTTAAACGTGCCCGTTATCTCAAAATAGATTTCGAAATAATGGGCGCACTATCCCGATGCCCTGAGGGTTAAGGGAAGTTTCGGAGTAGTGCTCTATTTTGAAATTAGATCAGAATAAGATACACAGTTTGCATAGCTCAAATTGGGTCTCTGATTTCGTCGTCCAGGTGCAGTGTAGATGCACCCTCACTCAGTGCCAGCAGACAGGGATCCATTGAAAAGAAGAGGCATGTGTATGGGCAGGTTAAGTCCCTGCCCACATGGCTAACTTGCTTTTAGAAAGAAATACAACTTCATGTTGGCAAACTGCAGCTTATGCAATAACATCCTGTTTTGAAAGGGAAAAGTTCAGAGTTCTGGCTTTGGGTCTGAAGAGCGTTAGCTGTCACCTTAACTGCCTGGGACTCGTGTGTGCGAGTGGCAGATCTTTAGTAAAGCCCTCTGAGACCCTCAGCTGGGGACGTGACCTACAGCTGATAGTAAATGTTTGAAGGACAGATTGAAGGGCCTGGGTTTGAGAAGATCCACGCAGATTTCTGTGAACTGCTGCTCAGTTACTTTCCTGTCATTTCGCCCTTGCAAATCCCAGTTATTCCAAACCGTATATTTTTTTATTTTAAAGGTCAGAAATTAGCTTCACAACTTCCCCATGCAGAAATCTGTCATTTCTCCTGCACTCAGTCCTGTCGGCTTCCTGGACACCGTGGCTGGGCGGGTGCAGAGCGGGACCGGCATTTGGCCAGAGCAGATAAGCAGAACAGTCTGCCAGGGCCCCGGTTTTCCTACTTGCTTCAAGTTTTGTTTAACTCCTTTTTCCCAGGCCCTCGATTATGTTACTCCTGGTTTATTAACAACACTTAACCCTTTGGGGCTACGTCTACTGCACAGTTAATTCGGAATAAGCTATTTTGGAATAGTTATTTCAAAATAGCACATCTACACTGCAGGGAAGCGTCAAAATTAGCCCGAGGCAGACTCCCCTAATGTAAACGTGCTATCTTGATTTAGAGCCCCAGGAGGAATCACTTAGAATGGCCCTGGTGAGGGGCCATTTCGAAATAGCAGAAGTGGAGCGTCTACATGCGCTTTATTTCGAAATAGCTATTTCGGAATAGGTGTTATTCTTCGTAGAATGAGGTTTACAGAAGTCGGAATAAGCCGTCCGTTATTGCTGAGTAGATACTCACATAGTTATTCCGAAACTTACAGCTGGATATTTCCTGCATTAGTTTGAGTCAGACAGTTCATGCCTACTGCTGTAAATTGGCCATATCAAGTGTCAATTCCAGCTCCAGTTTCTCCTGCTGACTTTCAAAGGCCATCAGCCTCTGCTGTGGTTGATCCAGGCCCATTGTCCCCTGATAATTATTATCCTCAGATGGGGAAACTGAGGCAGAAAAGTTAAGGGATTTGCAGAGGTCCATGGAAAGTGGCAGTGTCAGAGACAATATTAACACAATTAGAACAAATGGATCTCTTCACTCATACTGGTTTTGAATAATATTTTCCTGTGATATGTTTTCACGGGTCACACAGCAGTTTCTGACTGCCCCCTGCTCCGTTTTGCATCACGCACAACAGTGAAACTCCTGTGGCTGAACTGATTTGTGGTTGGAGGCAAGAGCTGAGAATCAGGACTGCTGGGTTCTTCTCTTGGCTCTGTTGCTGCCCCTCTTTGGTCAAGTCACATCACCTCACTGTGGCCCTGCTTGCTCCTGGCAGTGAAAAGGAGAAACCAGCACCTCAGTGTCTCAAAAGGGGGGTGGGAGTTTGTGTACTTCGAGAGCTGCAGGCAAGAGATGCTATATGAAGACTCAGAATAACATTTTTGTTGGAGCTGGTCAAAAAATGGTCTCCCTCCCCCCCCCCCCCCGCTTAGAAAAAAGTGTCATTTTCAGCAAAATATCAACATGTGAAATATTACATCCAAATGCTGGAAATCCTCAATCCCGTTTGCCTCGTGGCGCACAGCCTGGAAAGCACAAGAGTGGGAATCTCAGCTCCTTCTCTGCTTGCCCTGCCCACCCCACCGTGGCTGCAGGCAAGCAGGGGATTGTGAGGAGCCTGAGCTCCGGGATCTCTTCTCTCAGCATGGAGCAGAGTAGTTAGAGCAGTAGGATTTGGGGCTGCTGTGTTACACATCGTGTCTGCTCCTGCCTGGCTGGGATACCCTGCCTTGAAAGGGCAATATTATAGTGCAGGGGTGGCCAACCTGTGTGTAGTCCCCTTACTAAAAGTGCCTCTGCTTATTTTCTGGGACGACGCTGTGTGACGCAATCTAGCCTCACAGACTACAATTCCCATGAGCCCTTGGGAAAAAGAGGAAGGAGGTGACTCTTCTGCAGGAGAGCTGAGTCTCTCCAGGTGTGTGGAGGTAGACTCAGCAGTCTGTGGATTCATCCCTCTGTTTTTGGAGCAGAAAGGGAGTTAGGCTGCTGTGGAGGAGTTTGATCCAGTTCGGGAGCTGTTATGTGGCAGTTACAGACTGGGACAGCGAGCCTTTGGAACTGGGATTTAATAGGCTGCTTCTGATTGCCCTAGAGGGGAGGCCCTTTAGCTGTACTTGTGTCTAGAAGCTACTCTGCATCCAGCACACAGAAGGAGACTGTGAGTAACTGGGCACCTTTGGGGAAATGCTGCCTGGGCCAGACCTCAGAGATACAGACTAACTCGGGGTTCAAAGAGAGGCGGAGAGGCCAACCCAGTGAACCAGAGCTGCTGCATAGCTTGGACCCACATACACCCTGCCTTCAGAGAATCTCCAGTGCAGCTGCAGTTCTTCAAGTGCACCCAGGCAAGCAAGAGTCTGGGACTCTGAGTCCAGGGTTGTGCACGCTGGGGTGGGATAAATATTGGCAACTAGATAAGTTCCTTTTACTTCTGTGTGCTTTGTTAATTGATGTTATTCACTGTTAATTTGTTAAAGCCTGTTTCTTTAAGTTAAGTAAAGGTTGTTCATTCTAATGCAATCCATTAGATGTATATAATTTATGATTTGTAATTGTTGTTCTGGAGTTAGATCCAGTTTATTGCTGAAATAAGTTTATTCCTAGAGGCTCTCAAGGCACACCATTGTGTACAGGGCCAGCCAGGTGGAGGCACCGCCATTGTACATTCTTTATGAGCAAGGGGGTGGATAGGGTTTTCCCCAACCAAACAACATCACCACTGGGGTGCTCAGGATCTCCTTTTATGTCAAGACCATCAGGTGCCCCGACACACCTGTGAGTGTGACCTGCTCCGGAGTAACCCAGGGAGGAAAAAGAGGGTTACATGTGGCTCTTCTGAAGTTAATGTGCCTTGCTCAGGCACTGACTCTGGGGCTGCAGCAACAGGTGCCAACTTTCCAGTGCTCAACTCCTGTGGGGCTGCTGGTGGGCAAAAGATCCTGGAGACGGGAGAGGAGGCACCTGATGGGGACTACTCACAAATTACTGTCGCTCTTTGGCAATGTACATTGGTAAACGGTGGCTCCTTCTCAGGCTCAGGTTGGCCACACTTGTTATAGTTAATTCCTATCTGTCTGAGACCTTTCTCCTCCTCTGTGTGTGTGAGAGAGAGAGAGAGAGAGAGAGAGAGAGAGAGAGAGGCATGTACATCAGTGTTTGTGAAGCACTTCCAACTCTTGGCTGGGACAGGGCACTGCTAGGTTGATAAATAGTAGCATGAAAGCACAGCCATGTAAGGGCTGTCTCTGAGCAGCACACAGTGAATTCCGGCAAACCCCTCCCTGGCGATGTGCAATTTGGCATTTATTCCTCGGCGCCTGCTATCGGCCGGTATTTCAGAATGCAGCCGTTCTGCATTGAGAAGGTTTGTTCTCTCCTCCCTCCCTGCTCCCCAAACAGGAAAGTGACTCACGCGTCAGGATAACCCTTTCCTGTCCGTTTCTTGCCTTTCTCGAGAAAGGGCTGGTGAGTTTTCAATCGAGATGTATCTGCGCAGCCGGAAGCTGCTGTTGTGAGAGCTTGGCAACCTGTCCATGGAGGCTAGAGAGGCTGCAGGGCGGGGCATGTTTGGTATTTGTGCTGTTGCGAGGAACTCAGCCAGAAGGCCCTCCTGGAAGCCAAGCCCGGCTGGAGAGATGCTCCTGGGGCACAGCTAGAAGGAAGAAGCTGCGGGAAGTGCTGCTTGGACAGTTGTTGTGATGGTCCTGGAAACACAGCCAAATGCCCAAGCGAGGAAGGATGTCTCTGCTCGCCTACTCCCCACAGGAGCTGTGCAGCCTTGTGTGCCCAGCTAGAGCCAGGTAAGGCCTATTAAATAGGGATGCTGGGGGTGGTGCTTTGGCTCTGGTGAGTCGCACAGGGTAGGAGGGGCACAGGCCGGGCGTGCTGTCATGCAATCTTGCTCTGCTGCTGCCACTGCAAAGAGAATTTCCCTAGTGTGAGTGTGACCTCATCATGTCACGGGCTCCCCTGCTCCCTTGCACCAAGCGGACACTTGTCTGTGGTCGTAAGGCCCTGTGCAGCCTCTCTTGCCTGTGCCATCCCGCTGGTGATCACCGCTCATGGACCAAAGTCGGAGGGGGGAGGGCTAAACCCCATCCTTGAGCTGGCAGTCACGTGACTTCTCTCCTCTCACCCTGAGTCTCTGGTTCTGCATCTCATCCCAGAGGCAGGCGAAAGGCAGGAAGCCTGCAGCACCACAGTCCTCGCAGGGTTAATATTGGCCTGTCAATCACCTGACTTGCCTCCTGGATGGGCTACATCTATCCTGTTCTTACTGGGTCTTAGCTACTTGTGGTGCGTCTACACAGCACCCTAAACTCGAAATAAGATAGGCAAGCTGTGCTACGCAAATTGCGTATCTTATTTTCAGTCTATTTCGAAATAGCTTATTTTGAAATGTGGCGCGTCTACACAACGGCAAATTTCGCAATAACGCACTATTTCGAGACATCCGTTAACCCTCGTGGAACGAGAGTTACAGGGATGCCGAAATCGCGCGCATGTTATTTTGAAAAATATTTCAAAATAACAGGTGGCTTGTTAAGACACGGGGTTGCTATTTCCGGATACCAGAGGTATCCCGAAATAGCCACGCAGTGTAGACGTACCCTTATTGAGGTGTTACTCGGCATAATAGTAAGGTGAGTGGGCCCAGCCTGATAGTTCCTATTGCTGTATTTTTGTGATTGGGAGGCCGAGTTGCACCTCAACAAACCACTCTTCCTCTGGTGCTGTAATTGGCAGAGGAGGTGGAACAGAGTGTGGTTTTTTGATTAGCTGGAGGAGACTTGTTGCTAGGCAGAGTAGCTAGCCCATTGTTGGGGGTGCTTGCGGAGGGTGGTTTTGCCCCCTCTGGAGGGGAGCCATGGCTGGATGTATGACATCTGGGATTGCAGTTCAACCCAGTCGCCTCTGATTGTCTCATGGCTTCCTTGGCCCGTGCCATCTGTCTGTCCATCTCCGGCAGTGGGGCTCAGCCGATGTGACCAGTGGTGGCTTAGTGTGTTCCGTGTCTGTACAGCGCCTGGCACAAGGGGGCTGGGTCATGATTAGCCTCTAGGTCAGTGATGGGCAGCCTGCAGCCTGTCAGGGTTCTGTGTGTGGCCCAGGAGACGTTGTGTTTACCGTTGCCCACATGCAGGGTTGCCAGATTCTGCTGGTTTCCATCCGTATTGTTTTCTTCCTATGGGCAGCATAAAGTGACACGCACATAAAGCCAGGGCAGTGAAGCATGCTGTTTGCTGATTGCACACAACGCTGACTGTGAGAGCCGGGCGCTCCCTCTGCAGCCAATCACAGCGCAACTATGGTTCATTTGGCACCCCCTGCTAATTGTAGCATGCAAGTGCAGTGAGCAAAACTTCCCTATTCCAGGAGACCATCTTGGTAATAACCTTGCGGCCCACAGAGATGAAGGAGGCTACTCATGTGGCCCACTCAGTAGCCTGAGTAGCCATGGCTGCCCTAGGCACTGTGTTAATCCACATCATAACGAACCAGAGACGAAGGTGAGGGTGGGTGGGAAAGGAGGAGAAGAAGGCAAAATGGTGGAGATGTTGCTTGTGTCTCTGCTGGGTGCTGTTCCCTGGGCACAATTGGCCTTGGGGGTCTCGGTTATAGTGGGCAGAGCAGAGATGTTGAAATCAAAACAGGCTGCCCATTTCCAGTTGCCCCCAGCGTTTGTCACAACCAATTCAAACGTCTCTTCTCTGATAATCACCAGTTCTGGATGGGGAAACTGAGGACTGGCTAAACGAGTTGCCCAAGGCCGTAGAGAGTGGCAGTGTTAAGGCCAGTATTAGCACAGTCACAATGACGGGTGCCCATGGGTGGCTTTGTTAATACTAACAAACGTTCTTAGTCCTGAGAGTTGCAGAACCAGGATGGAAAAGAGAGCTGGAGTCGGCTCCCAGAGCAAGCTGTGCTCCAGTCTGTGGGGCCAGTTTTGCTGTCCAAGGGCGAAGGTCCCCGACTAGCACTTCAGATCTTGACTACAGGTTACACAATGAGCAAATGGGATCCAGGCTTGCACTGGGCTAGACTGGAACAATCCTTTGTCAGCCACTCAAGGGAACAAATCTAACTACTCCTTCCCCCATCATGATCTGGCTGCAGGGAGCAGAGCAGGAGGCATCCACCTCGTAAAGTTCTGCAAGCTGGTGGACTCGGGGGGCAGGGATGTTAAATTTAGATTAATCAGCTAATCGAATAGTCAATGCAGTTTGCATCAACTATTCAGCCTTTGAGGCTGGGGCTCAGACACAAATCTGGATTGTCCCTTTGAAGATCAGCTTTGCCTTTGGTTTGCTACACGGCTGTCAATTGCACGCCTTCCTGCCCCGCGCCTGAAGAACATGCCATCAAAGACACCCCAAGGAAGCCAGAAATACAGCCTTTGCCTTCGTGCTGGTGTTCGCAGCCTGCTTTGCACCCTCTGTGAAGTATGCACGTTTCCTGTGTGGGTGAGGTGACGGTACGGACATCTGCAGGTAAATCAATCTCATGGTGCACATGCAAGAATCTTTTGCAGTCTGAATGCAGTTTGAGAGGCTGATAGTGTGTCTTGGGGAAATCGATCTGCAAACTGAAATCATTCGAACGAGTTTTAACAAGCCATCTCCAAACACCAGTTCTCTTCCAAGGGCTACGGCCAGCGACCAGACCAGTCTCTGGAAATGTAAGTCTTTTTTTCAGAGCTTGTCAGGCTACTTCCCATATTTTATTGATATTTCAGGACCCTTAGCACCCTATTGAGATCAGAAGCCTGCTGTCCCAGGCAATGCACAAACACATACAAAGAGGCTGCCCCACCAAAGAGCTTGCAGGCTAACGAGACAAGACAGACAAAATATGAGTGAACACGATCCAGTGGCTAGAGAGAATATGATCCTCCCCGTTTTACGGAAGGCACAGAGAGACTAAGTGTGTGTGACCGTGACGCAGCTGGGAACAGAAGAACCTAGACACATAGGGTACGTCTAGACGACATGCCTCTGACGACAGAGGCATGTAGATTAGGCTACCCGGCATAGGAAAATGAAGCGGCGATTTAAATAATTGCCGCTTCATTTAAATTTAAATGGCTGCCGTGCTGAGCCGATCAGCTGTTTGTCGGCTCAGCGCGGTAATCTGGACGCTCCGCGGTCGACATCAAAGGCATTTGTCGACCTCCCAGCTAAACCTCATCCCAGGAGGCATACCTGGGAGGTCGACAAATGCCTTTGATGTCAACCGCGGGAGCGTCCAGACTACCGCGCTGAGCCGACAAACACCTGATCAGCTCAGCGCGGCAGCCATTTAAATTTAAATGAAGCGGCAATTATTTAAATTGCCGTTTCATTTTCCTATGCCGGGTAGCCTAATCTACATGCCTCTGTCATCAGAGGCATGTAGTCTAGACGTACCCGTAATGTCCAAGGCCAGAAGGGACCATTGTGATAATCTCTCTTACTTCCTGTATAACGCGGGCCCAAGAACTCCTCAAATAACTCCTAGAGCAGAGCTTTTAGGAAAACAGACAATCTTGATTTAAAAATTGCCAGTGATGGAGACTCCACCATGACCCTTCTTCCAAATGGCTAATCACTCTCACTGTTCACAATTTACACCTTTTTCTTCAGTCTGTCATTGTCCAGCTTCTACATCCAGTCAGCGGTTCATGTTACACCTTTCTTTGCTAGCTTGAAGAGCTTGTTAAATACATGGTCTCTGTGTAAGTATGTGGGATGGGTTGGATCACTGGAGTCCTGTGACGGGGTAAGCATACCCTGTACTGGGCAGGAAGGGGTTAGCAATACACTATAGATGGAGGAAGTCCCGCCCCTTCGGCTTTACTGAGCATGTGCGAAGTGCTGGGCTTGTATAAAGGGAAGCCGCTCAGTTCAGTCTGGGAGAACCAGCAGTAGGAGCGCCAAAGGTGGACCAGCCACAGATCCTAACAGAGCTGGAGATCCAGGAGACTGGGAGGAACCTCCTGAGCTGGCAGAGCCCCATGGAGTAACTTGTGCTGCGAAGCCTGAGGATCCCAAAGCTTCATGGATTGCCCTGCTGTCAGAGATGGTAGGAAGTGACTCAGGGAGGGTGTCTGAGTGATACCTCCCACCTGAGTGAGCTTGGTGTGTTTCGGTGCGATTCCCGGCTGAGCTAGTGGTGGATCATTCCACCACGGATAGAGCCCTGGGTTGGGGCCTGGTGGAATTGGGTGGGACTGGGCCCCTCTTCCTGGGGTTACCACCCCACCCCCTTCTAGCAACAGTCCCTCAGCATGGGACATTAGGCCACACTGCCCCGTGACCAAAGGCTACCCTGTTGACTGGCTGCTGGGCCGCATGGCCCTGGGGGAAGTAGGTTTTACTACCGACTCTGGCCCCTGACAAGGCTGTGTGGCCTTGGACAAGCAAGACAAGTGAGGCTTTGTTAGTGACTAAGGCTCCCTGGCTGGGTTATCCAGATAGTAAGCACTGGGGGCAGAGACTGGGCCTGGTAACCTGTGTGGGGTTGAGTCCCACTCACAGGGTCTGAGGCCATGTTGTCCACTTCCAAGTGGGGTGGGCATACCGACCCTGTGACAGGTCCCACTGGGGCTGTCGCCCAGTGTGCGGCTCATCATGCCACTGAGCTGCCTACCTGCCCTCTGGGACTCCCCACCACTCTGTCCTGCTGGGCCAGAAGCTCCCGTGTTCCCCAGCAAAGCACAGGGTTGGGGTAGCAGGCCTTTAGCAGAACAACACGGACACAGACCCAGCTCAGCTGTGGGAGGGCTCCGCTGTGGGGCTTTGTCAGCACCAGGAATGCAGCCCCAAGAGCACCAAGCCCCGAAATAAATCCGTCTTCCTCTGTGTGGAAGGTTTACACAGCAAGCTCGTACGTTCACCCTGTTTATCAGTGCAAGAGAAAGACGCACGGTGGTTACTCCCCCAGGAGCCATGATCTACACCGGGTTTGATAATAAAGCAAAATGTTTTTATTCAGTATAAAAAGTAGGATTTACATGATTACAAGTAAAAACAGACAGATCAAAGTAAATTTTCACCAGAGTACCATGGCAATGCACTGGGCAGCTATAAGGGCTGGCTGGGGAGGTAGGGGCACATGCGGCATGCTCCAGGCAGGACTGGGGGGTGGGTGCTGTGGTCTAGGCAGCGCTGAGGGCTGGCCACACCCCTTCTTCCTGAAGCCCTGCCCTTTCTGGGAGTGTAGAGCTGCCCTCCCAACTTGCCCAGGGGCCCAGCATGGCTTTCGGCTCCCCTGAGCCTAATACACCAAGGCTACATCTACACTGCAGGCTTTTTGCACAAGAAACTGTTTGAGGAGGAGATCTTCCGCAAAAACTTCTTGTGCATGAGAGCAGCCACACTGCATGGGTGCCATTCATAGAATGGCCATCAGAGCACCTGTGCTTTTTCTGATAGGCTCTTTTTGCACAAGAAACCCCTGTTGAGCGTCCACACACGCCTTTTTGTGCAACAACTCTTGCGCAAAAAGGAGTTATTCCTCATAGAAAGAGGTATACCTACACCGCAAAAAGCCCTCTCTTGTGCTGTTTTACTGTAAATTTTCTTGCGCAAAAACATGCTTGAGGTGTGGATGCTCCACAGGTTTTTGCACAAAAACTCTGTAGTGTAGATGTAGCCTAAGAGAAATTGTCTCAAAATATATGACTCACTCTTATCCTTATTTCAGGTAAAATGCTTCAAGACAGAATTGATTTTTTTCTCTCGCCTTGGTCTACAGCTCTTTATGTCTTTAGAGTTCTTTATTTCCAGATTTCTTCATCTGTATCCTCTTAGGGTAGGGAGGCAATTTCAAAAGCCAGCTGAAGGCAAAAGACTGATTTCTGTCCATTCCTTAAACAGACTTCCCCCATGTTGGGAATCCTTTGTTTTACACTTCTCATCCCCATGGAAAAATACGAGATTCGAGATGGATTCCATCAGCAGGTGGCATGGTCACATGTCTTTCTAGGACCATCCACAGTTTGGACATACAGGGAAAAACAAACCCATTTACAGATCATTTTCTTGAGCACTGGGCCATTAAGTTTCATTAAGTACCACTAATGGCTTTCACTAGAAGACTTTAGATTAATAAATCAGGCTCACACTTCATATTTCGAACTTCACATACAAGAATGATACATGCACACAAATAGAATCTGCTGAATGTTTATATTCTAACTTTAAAAATGATGTTACACGATGCATTGTGCTTTAAGCATCTTTGAGTTAGGCATATTCATACGCCAATTTTCATGACAGTCTGTATAGATTGTAGTCAGGTTACCACTTAGCCTCCTCTTGGTGAAGCTGAATCGAGAGACCAAAGGAGCTTGGTCACCATCAGGCTTGTTTCTAATCTTTTCATCATTGTTATGGCCCTTCTCTTAATTTTCTCCAGTTTATCAACACCCTTGTGTTGTAGGCACCCCAACTGGACACGCTATTCCAGCAACAGTCGCACCAGTGACCGATAGAGAGGTAAAATAACCTCTCTGCCAGCTGTGGTGAATGGGGAGGACACCGTGTCTCTGGACGCTACAGCCATTCAGTTAGCTAAAATCTTTTCTCAGTAATTAACTCTCTGAACCTAATTCCAAATTGACTTGCCTGTAAATAGTGAGTCCTAGCGACACCCCAGGAAGAGAGGGAAGCAGGAAGTAAGTTGGCAGGATGCCAGAGAGCCAATGAAAACAGAGTGTGGACATTGGAAGCAGCAGTTCTTCCTGTTTCCTGTTGGCTGAAGAAAACCTCCTGAAGGACATGTAAGAAGCCAGGGAGCCAGACATAGAGAATCCAGGAACATCCACACCTAGGGAAGGATTAAGTCTTAAAAACTACAGCTATATGAGTAGATTAGGGAATGCTTAGTCAGGCAGCCAGGTTTAGTCTTTATTTTGGGGGGGTTGTTTTCACTTCTCTGGGCTGAGCACATCTGACTTCCCCATGACAGAATCCTAGGGAAGCAATTCTGTGTTTTTAATCCTGTTTTCAGTTGCTCTGTAACACCCAGCAACCAAGTATGTTCTTTTTTTTTTTTTTTTTTTAATACAAATCACTCTTTTAGAAACATGATCTGATTGCTGTGTCCTAGAACCGCCTGCCTTCTGTGTGCACGTGCCGAAGACTGCACAGCCAAGCTACCAAGAGAAACCAAACTTCCATTTTCAGCTCAGCTCTGCAGCTGGGTTCAGTCTCTCTCCAGAGGGCGGGGTAAAAGAAATTGAGGGCACCTCACAGGAAGGAATTCCCAGGTACATCTTCTGGGATTCTTAAAGGGGTTTTGCATTTGGGCTGTACCAGGCCACGGCTGGGGGATCTGTGAGCCTGGGGAATTTTAACACAAGCTGTCAGTGGCAAAGTATTGTACAGTCTCTCGCGGGCTGCCACCTTGTGCACTCGAAGTGCCGGGGTGGGGAAAGGGGTCTTGACACTGTTCTTAGGCACATGCAGCATAGGGCACAATTGATGCCCCAAATTTAGTGACCTGTGCTGCATAGGCCCACAGCCACCACCGGAGGAGACATGAAGCAGGTAAGGTAGGCAGTGCCGGCTCCGGGGGCCCCACCCCTTGGACTCCACAGGCTGCACCCAGCTGCTGCTTACCTGCTCTGCCTTGCTGGGACCAGGATTAGGGCCATGCCTCCAGGAGGGAGGACCTGGACAGAGCTTTGGGCGGTTGAGGCTCGGGCCACAGCTGGGGTGGGCCCAGTGGCAGAACCCCAGGCTGGATCCGGGAGATTGAGCGCAAAGGGGGTGGCAGCTGGGACCCCACATAAAATGTGGGGTGCTGTAGCACTGCTCTCAGTTCCTGCGTTTCTGACTTCCTGTTCTGCTCCTGCCCCTGCAACCCTCAACACAGGCCCGGCCAGCATGGGGAGTGGCTGCCCCCATGCCTTGTAGGGCCCTACAAAGCTTAAGGATGGCCCTGTGTGCATCCCAGGGGCACGTTAGCCCTCTGAGCAATCCTGAATGGCGAGCTCACATGCAGGTGATATCTGCCATGACCACCAGGGCTCTTACTGAGTCACTACTTCCCCTGCCGTGTACGTACAGCCAACGCTCTTTGTTCCTACACAGACCCAATTAGCCCCCCAACCGTCCCCTGGGGTTCTGACAGGCTAGCACCTTGCCCCCAGACATAGCCGCAGGATCACCCCAGTGACAGTTTCCTCCTGTGCCATGGTTCCCTGGCTGAGCGGATGCCTGCGGTCAGGAGGTGCCAGGCGGTTTGTAAGTCCCAAAAGACACCCCTGTGCTCTCCGCAGACACAGAACTGGCTGCTGCCCTCTGGGGATTGCACGTTCCAGGCTGACTGAGTCACAACAGCTGAAACCGCTCGTGCAGGTCGGGGTTTGTCACAATGAGTCGAGCCAGGCCGAGGGCACTTTTCAGGCATGGCCCAAGGCAGGCGGGTCGCTCTCCAGGAACACAGAAGGGACAGGAGCGGGCTGCCATTCAGGCTCTGTGCGCTGGTGGCAGGCTCCATGCGGCAGATGTTCCCGTGCTCCTGGCTGTTTGCTGGTGAACTTTGGCCAGGTTCGTGCTTAGTCAGCAGCTAATCCGTTGAATTATCTCAGCTCATCTGCAGTTCCCAGAATGTAGCAATGTGGCTGGCACCTCCCTGCATGGTCTGTCAGCCTGGCCCTGCCTTAACTCCAAAGGGCTGTCTGCACCGCCGTGAAATCCTGCACTGCCAGCCTCGGGAGAGCTGGGTAAGGGACAGCAGCCCCAGGCTGCTCCGCTCCAAGGCGCAGGTCAGGCCAACGTCGGAGGGAGGGCCGTGGAGATGAACGGTGGCATGGAAGCTGGCGTCGTTTGCAGCTTGGTAGCCATGGAGGAGAAATAGGAGCCCATCCCATTGCCCCCTTACCCAGACACTGCTCCCAGTCTGCACCGGGGGCTGCACGTTAACCTGGGCACTCCCTTTCCCTCCCCAGGAGCCATCAACAGTGGCTCCCCGGGGTAGAAAACGGGCCGGTTTCCCGTCTGAAAACGACTTGACTTAGCGATCCGTGCGAAGGGGATTGGAGAATCCCGCCAGCCACAGGAGAACATCGGCGTGGGGCGTGATCCGCTCTGGCTGCGAGCCCTGGCACATCAATGCAAGCTGGAATCTGACCAGGGACAGGGCTGCACAAGCCCAGCTCCTCTGTTTGCACAAGCTTACGGTAGCCGGCGGCTTTTCTTTGCAGCAACATGGCCCTGCTACTTCCCCCGGCTCCCACTTCCCAGCAGGGAGGCATGAAGGGGTGCGAAGCTGAGGCAGCTGCAGTGCATAGAAACACCCTGTATCTCCCCGGAGTCTTTTCACGTGTAATGCCCATCATCCCCCCCCCCGCCCTCCTCCTCCGCCCCATGGGTATTTGGAAATCCCCTGCCCCCACAATTCTCATTCTGAAAAGAAAACTGAAAATGCAGGAAACATGTGACCTTCCCCTTCAAGGGTATTTCCACGGCGCGCTCGTGTTACCCAGCACCTGGAGTCGGGCAGGGGGAAGTGGAGTAACCAAAAACCCAACTCGCTGCCTGAACCATCCCCTCCCCCAGGGCTGTCGGTTATTTGCCTGTAACTAGGTATTAAACAGCAGCAAAGCTGGACTTTGGAGCATGAAACCTGAATAGAAGCCACAAATGACCCTGCTACTCCCGGCACAACGGGCCATTGATCTGTGTGTAAGGAAACATGCCGAGAAGTAGCAGCCTCTGGCTGGCGCTCTGGGTTACCAGCGTTCCGGGCAAGAAGGGTTTTGCCTGAGAATTCCTGGGGTCTTTCTTACCAGCCTCCTACCCAGACCTCCTGCCCCGCTCACCTGAACGGTAGCTTGATTGGCAGGTTCTGTCGGGTGCCACGGATTTTCTTGCACTCCATCACCGCCAGACAGGGCCGGATTAACTCTTCTGGGGACCCGGGGATACTAATTAGCGTTATGGAGCCTGTAGGCTCCAGGTGGAGACAAAAAGGAGGGGTTCAGTGTGCAGGAGGGGGCTGTGGGTTGAGGCGGGGGGGGTAAAGGCACTGACTGGGGCTGTGGGCTCTGGGTTGGGGGTGATGATGAGGTGTTTGGAGTGCTGGAGTGGTTCCATGCTTGACCCGAGGTGGGGGGGTGGGGGAAGAGGGGAAGACCAGGAGAGGAGGTGGGGGTGGGATTGTAGGGTCTGGGAAGTAGTTTGAATACAAGAAGTGCCCCAGGGCAAGAGGCAGTGGGGGACTTAACAGGAGGTAGGGTGCAATGTGAGGTGTGGGTCTAGGAGGAAGTCAGGGTGCTGGAGTGGGCTTAGGGCTGGAGTTCAGGATTGGGGTGCAAGGTCTGGAAGGGAATTGGGTGCAGGAAGGACTCAGAGGATGGAAGAGGATAAAGTATGGGCCAGATCAGACAAAAAACATTCCCATAAAAAAGAATTTGACACATCAGAAAAGGGCAGACAAATAAACAGTGACAAAGTGCTTGTACACAAATGCTAGAAGTCTAACTAATAAGATGGGTGAACTAGAGTGCCTTGTGTTAAAGGAGGATACTGATATAATAGGCATCACAGAAACCTGGTGGAGTGTGTTACCTACCAGCCCTGTGCTCTTGGGGAGCTAGGGAGTGACATTCATGGAAAACCATTTTCCGCCCCCAGGCCTCTGCTAGAATCAAAGACAAAGCAATGAAAAGGCCGGGGAAGACCCACCTAAACTGCTTCAGACAAGGGTGATAGAATTAAGGAAACACCCCAGCCTCATCTGCATGGAAGATAGAACAGAGAGTCATCTCCATTAGCATATAGAATGGAGACCAGCTCTTCCAAAGCAGGAACCGCACTGAACTATGGGATACCGAAAGCACAGAAGCACTGACTGATGGGAAATCTCTGCTCCAGATGCTAATGAACCCAGGCCTGCTCACACCCAAATTAGTCATTATCAGACCAATTCTAGTAACGGATCCTGTTGACATCCAAAATACTGAAACTGTCGCTTTTGTGAGCTCCTTCAAGAAACATCACCCATAACCAGGTGTGATCAGTCTCTATTGTCTCGCCCCTGTTTACCCATAAACAAATCCAGTGTTCTCTTCAAACTATTGTCCTATCCCTATAAAAACTCCTACCCTTCCCAAGAAAAAGTGTTCTGATACCTGGATTTAAACTGCAACCATTGAGACTTCTTCATCTCCTGTCTGATCGTACTGGGGGCTCTGCTCTGCTTGTCTCCTGCCCTCTGGACCCCCCTCCCTCCCCAAGCATAGCCTCCTGACTCTGCCCTATGTAAACTGTTATATGGTTAGCTAGCCCTAACATTTGTAATCTGTTTCAATTTAGGTTTAATATTGTAACTGTTTTGTGTGGTTGGCGCTCTCTCTCTCTCTCTCTCTCTATATATATATATATTCACTGCCCAGAAATAAATAACTTTCATTGTTAAGCTGGTTGCTTCTCTCTTTTTCTTTCTCTTTTGCTCACTTTTCCTCAAGGGGTGTTGTTTTGGCTTCCCCATTCGCTCTGCAACAACGCTTCTTGTACCCAAGCTAAAGATCCCTGTAGCGCCCAAAATCTGGTGGAGTTTGCTCATTGTGTGGTTTACCAGTGAATGATTGTGCTGTTAAAGTGGGGACAGGGAAGTGCTGAATCTGGGGGCATATGAGGATGGCAGTTTAAAGTGCTGTTTAATCCAGCCCACTGAGTCCAAAGGCACATGAGGGTGCAGTGTGGCATTGCTGTTAAACCCAGCCTGCTGAGTCCAGGGACATATGAGGGGTCAGCTTGTGAGTGCTGAATACCCAGTCCTCTCAGGTGTGCTCTGTTAGTGGGTGTGAGTGTCTGTGTGTGTTGCTAAGGTGGGAAGAACCCCGTCCTGAGGAACCTAGTTCCTGCAGGAGAGCTCCAGTGGGAGGGGGAATTGGCAGCAGGGAGAATTCAGCTCCCTATGAGAGCACAAGTAAGCACACGTAGTCCCATAAGAGTAACCCTAACAAATGAGCATACCCCAGAGTATTGGGCAAATCTGGTAACACGTGAGGACAATCAATGGGACACAATCATTCCGGGGTACAAAATATATCAGAAGGACAGAACAGGTCGTGCGGGTGGGGGAGTGGCACTATATGTGAAAGAAAGTGTAGAATCAAGTGAACTAAAAATCTTAAATGAATCAACGTGTTCCACAGAATCTCTATGGATAGTAATTCCCTGCTCTAATAAGAATATAACAGTAGGGATCTATTATCAACCACCTGACCAGGACAGTGATAGTGACTATGAAATGCTAAGGGAGATTAGAGAGGCTATCAAAATAAAAAACTCAAAAATAGTGGGGGATTTCAGTTATCCCCATATTGACTGGGTACATGTCACCTCAGGAGGAATTGCAGAGACAAAATTTCTTGATACCTTAAGTGACTGCTTCTTGGAGCAGCTGGTACACAAACCCACCAGGGGAGAAGCAATTCTCGATTTAGTCCTGAGTGGAGCACAGGATCTGGTCCAAGAGGTAATTATAACAGGACTGCTTGGAAATAGTGACCATAATATAATAACATTTAACATTCCTATGGTGGGAAGAACACTTCAGCAGCCCAACACTGTGGCGTTTAATTTCAGACAGGGGAACTATGCAAAAATTAGGAGGTTAGCTAAACAGAAATTAAAAGGTACAGTGACTAAAATAAAATCCCTGCAAGTTGCATGGACACTTTTCAAAGACACCATAATAGAGACTCAACTTAAATGTATACCCCAAATTAAAAAACACAGTAGAAGAACTAAAAAAGAGCCACCGTGGCTTAACTCACTGTAAAAGAAGCAATGAGAGATAAAAAGGCATCTTTTAAATAGTGGAAGTCAAATCCTAGTGAGGTAAATAGAAAGGAGCATAAACACTGCCAAATTAAGTGTAAAAATGTCATAAGAAAAGCCAAAAAGGAGTTTGAAGAAGAGCTAGCCAAAAACTCAAAAGGTAGTAACCAAATGTTTTTAACGTACATCAGAAGCAGGAAGCCTGCTAAACAACCAGTGGGGCCCCTGGACAATCGAGATACAAAAGGAGCACTTAAAGACAATAAAGTCATTGCTGAGAAACTAAATTAATTCTTTGCTTCAGTCTTCACAGCTGAGGATGTTAGGGAGATTCCCAAACCCGACCCGTCGTTTGTAGGTGACAAATCTTAGGACTTGTCACAGATTGAAGTGTCATTAGAGGAAGTTTTGGAATTAATTGATAAATTTAACAGTTACAAGTCACCAGGACTAGATGGCGTTCACCCAAGAGTTCTGAAAGAACTCAAATGTGAAATTGCAGAACTATTAACTATGGTTTGTAACCTATCCTTTAAATCAGATTCTGTACCCAATGACTGGAAGATAGCTAATGTAACGCTAATATTTAAAAAGGGCTCAAGAGGCGATCCCGGTAATTACAGACCACTAAGTCTAACATCAGTACGGGTCAAATTAGTTGAAACAATAGCAAAGAATAAAATTGTCAGACACATAGAAGAACATAATTTGTTGAGCAAAAGTCAACATGGTTTCTGTAAAGGGAAATCATGTCTTACTAATCTGTTAGAGTTCTTCGAAGGGGTTAACAGACATGTGGACAAGGGGGATCCAATCGGTATAGTGTACTTACATTTCCAGAAAGCCTTTGACAAGGTCCCTCACCAAAGGCTCTTACGTAAATTAAGTTGTCATGGGATAAGAGGGAAGATCCTTTCATGGACTGAGAACTGGGTCAAAAGACAGTAAACAAAGAGTAGGGATAAATGGTTAATTTTCAGAATGGAGAGGGGTAACTAGTGGTGTTCCCCAAGGGTCAGTCCTAGGACCAATCCTGTTCAACTTATTCCTAAATGATCTGGAGAAAGGGGTAAACAGTGAGGTGGCAAAGTTTGCAGACAATACTAAACTGCTCACGGTTGTTAAGACCAAGGCAGACTGTGAAAAACTTCAAAAAGATCTCAGAAAACTAAGTGATTGGGCAACAAAATGGGAAATGAAATTATGTGGATAAATGTAAAGTAATGCACATTGGAAAAAATAACCCCAACTATACATACAATATGATGAGGGCTAATTTAGCTACAACTAATCAGGAAAGAGATCTTGGAGTCATCGTGGATAATTCTCTGAAGACGTCCATGCAGTGTGCAGTGGCAATCAAAAAAGCAAACAGGATGCTAGGAATCATTAAAAAAGGGATAGAGAATAAGACAGAGAATATCTTATTGCCCTTATATAAATCCATGGTATGCCCATGTCTTGAATACTGCGTACAGATGTGGTCTCCTCATCTCAAAAAAGATATACTGGCATTAGAAAAGGTTCAGAGAAGGGGAACTAAAATGATTAGGGGTTTGGAACGGGTCCCATATGAGGAGAGATTAAAGAGACTAGGACTTTTCAGCTTGGAAAAGAGGAGACTAACGGGGGATATGATAGAGGTCTATAAAATCATGAATGGTGTGGAGAAAGTGAATAAGGAAAAGTATTTACTTGTTCCCATAATATCAGAACTAGGGGCCATCAAATGAAATTAATGGGCAGAAGGTTTAAAACAAATAAAAGGAATTTCTTCTCCACACAGTGCATAGTCAATCCGTGGAACTCCTTGCCTGAGGAGGTTGTGAAGGCTAGGACTATAACAGGGTTTAAAAGAGAATTAGATAAATTCATGGAGGTTAAGTCCATTAATGGCCATTAGCCAGTTTGGGTAAGGAATGGTGTCCCTAGCTTCTGTTTGTCAGAGGGTGGAGATGGATGGCAGGAGAGATCGCTTGATCATTACCTGTTTGGTTCACTCCCTGTGGGGCACTTGGCATTGGCCACTGTCAGCAGACAGGATACTGGGCTGGATGGACCTTTGGTCTGACCCAGTATGGCCATTCTTGTGTTCTTAGGGGTGTAGGATCTAGGCAAGAGTCAGGGTGTGGTAGGGGCTCAAGAGAGAGGAGGTGAGGGTATAGTTTCAGCATAGAACACAGCTGCCCTGTGCTCGCCTGCAGGCACATGATTCCTGGCCAATGGGAGCTGCAGAGGCAGAGCCTCCAGGCGAGGACAGTGCAGGGACAGAGCTTCCCAGCACTCCTGGTGACAGTGACGTGGCTCCAGTGCGGGAATGGCAGCACGTTAGGCTGCTGGTGTGGTAAGACCAGGGCCCATAACGCCAACCAGTACTGTCTCAGTGTTCCCTTTTGCGTATCCGACCGTCCATCCGTCTGCATCTGGTGCCTCTTGTTTCCTGCCTAGATTGTTGCCCTGTGGGGGAAGAGACTCTCTGCGGGTTCCGTGTCTGCAGCACCTTGCACCGTGCCCTGGTGCATGACTGGAACCGCGAGGTGATACCACAGCACAGATACTAACTAATCATCAGGGATTTGTTCAAAGGGCCAGAACTTTCTGTCACCCTCTGCCCCAATGGTTGCACCAGGCACAAGGCCAAGGAGAATCAGCCCCTCTGTGTTTCAGTCAAGCTGAACTTCATCCATTGTCTGCTGCCCCCAATTTGAGTGTGTCTGCCCCGACCAGCGATAATCTTCATGGGGGAGACTCAAGGGCAGCATCGAGGGGACTAGCACCCAGGCAGCAGAGGCACAAAGTGGAGGAGGTAAAGCAGCGTTAATGGATTGTTCGTTTGTGGGGTGGAGTCCTGGGAACCCTCCCCTCAAGGATTTGACCCTACCAAGGTGCCTTGTTTGAAGGAATCCATCCACTCCAGTGGTGGAGAAGGAGAAAATCCCTCAGTCGAACAAATGCTCACCTGGCCCGGCTCACATGCTCGGTGTGAAGAGTGCAGCAAAAAGGGACGTAAAACGTATTCAGGACCAAAGTGGCATTCTGCGGAGTATAGTCTTGGGCTACATCTACACTGCAGGCTTCTTGTGCAAGAACTGTTTTGCGCAAGAGTTCTTGCACAAAAGGTGTGCAACTAAAATGATTAGGGGTTTGGAACGGGTCCCATATGAGGAGAGGTTAAAGCGACTGGGACTTTTCAGTTTAGAAAAGAAGAGACTGAGGGGGGATATGATAGAGGTCTATAAAATCATGAGTGGTGTGGAGAGGGCCGATAAAGAGAAGTTATGTATTAGTTCCCTAAATAGAAGAACTAGAGGACACCAAATGAAATTAATGGGTAGCAGGTTTAAAACTAATAAAAGAAAGTTCTTCTTCACACAGCGTGTAGTCAGCCTGTGGAACTCCTTGCCAGAGGAGGCTGTGAAGGCTAGGACTATAATAGAGTTTAAAGAGAAGCTAGATAATTTCATGGAGGTTAGGTCCATAAAAGGCTATTAGCCAGGGGATAAAATGGTGTCCTTGGCCTCTGTTTGTCAGAGGCTGGAGAGGGATGGCAGGAGACAAATCACTTGATCATTGTCTTCGGTCGACCCTCTCTGGGGCACCTGGTGCTGGCCACTGTCGGCAGACAGGATACTGGGCTAGATGGACCTTTGGCCATTCTTACGTTCTTATGTAGAGGCAGGTGAGCAACCTGCACACAGAAATGTCCAGCCCCCGCATTGTCAGCGTGGCCCCTTGGGGCTTCCCTGATATGGGTAGCCACCGTCTGCACTCCTCTACCAGCATGAGTGTCTAGAGCAGAGCTACTCAACTTTGGAAGCCCTGGGGGCCACAATGATACCCACAGCACATGCCGAGGGCTGCAACTTAAGTGTGGGAGTGTATACATGCAAAGATATGGAAATAGCTTCTTTCACACTGACGAACATGAATACAAAGATTAAGCCTTAAGGTGTGGGGCCAGATCCAAAGGTGGCCAGTGTGAGCCAGTCAGCACCTCTCAGGCTCTGCCCACAAGGCTAAGCAGCCAGCATTTCCCATAACGCCCCGGCGCTCCCACCACATGGTCCCTGGCGGCTAGAAACGCCGACTTCCTGTACCCGTCTGTTCCAGCCAGCCTGTCCGCTTGCGTCTTTCAGTGCTCACCCCGCCTGGGAGACGCCTCGCCATTGTGGAGCGTGTTCCCAGTGGAGGCCACGTTCAAAGGATCCCACCCGCAGGCCATGTGTTAAGTCCCGCATGAACCCAAACTGCACCGCGGGTCACAAACGGTCCGTGGGCCGCATGCAGCCCGTGGGCCCCGTGTTGAGTAGCTCTGGTCTAGAGGCTGTTCAAACTGTGTTCCCAAGTGCTGTCCTCGATACTTCCCCCGCAGGCAAAAACTTCACCTTTACTCTCACAGAAATTGTGTAAGCAACAGCATTTGGGGACAGGCCCAGCCTGCCATAGAGACACCTGCGTCGCCCTTTCAGTCTTTGAAAGGCACATTCAACAACCAATCAGCAGCAGCTCAGCTTGTTCTTGAACTTCTCCTTACTGCTGTCCAGGTGCATCTTCATGAGCCAGGGCTGCAAGGGGGAGGCCACGTCACTCAGGATCACGACGGGCATTTCCACATCCCCCACTGAAATTTTCCAATCTGGAAAGAAAGTCCCAGCCTGCAGCTTTCTGTTCAGGCCACTGGTCCTGGAGAGGCGTGTGTCATGAACCTTTCCAGGCCACCCCACCCACGGTGATTCACAAACACATGAAGCACTGTGGAGAAGTGCCCCTTACGACTGACGTGCTCTGAGGCAAGGGGAGGTGACACTATCATGGGGATCTGCGTCCTGTCTGTTGCCCCGCCACGGTTAGGAAAGCCCTTTTCAGCAAAGCCAGTCGCTGCATCATCCACGTTTCCCAGAGTCACTGTCCTGTTCATCTAAGTGCGATTTATTACCCCCCACGCTTACATAAGTGCTGCCCCGAGGGTCGACTTCCCCTCTCCAGACTGATGGGCATCTGAACGGTAGCAATCAGCTTCCACCCAGCCATGGCCACGCCCATCTCCACCAGGAGAGCAGCCCTCCTTTGGGCGTCCTTGCACCGCAGGTACGTGGCTGCTCATTACTCAGTCCCAGGAAGGTCGCCTTAGGCATTTGAAAGTTCTGTAGCCGCTGCTCTTCATCCCACCCCTGCATGACAGTGGGTCCCACTGCTCCGGGCCGGTTTCCCTGTCCCAAAGGCGACGTTTCACGGAGCACACCAGCCTGTCATGGCCCAATGCAATAACACTTCATTGTCCTCGGCATCCGAATCTGACAAGTCATCGTCCTCCGCTAGCAGGCCCATCAGCAGGCGCACGGCAATGCGGGGTGTCTCCCGCACAGCTCACAACACGGGCCAGAAGTCTGGGATCCAGGTGGTCTTGCCGCGCATGCTCGAGTTGGCGCAGGCTCGAGTTTGAGCCGGGAGCCCAGGGCCATCTGGGAAGAAAGGGGGGACTCATGGGATGGTTTTCACGTTCACAACATGCCTAGGGCTACGTGGCGCCTTCCCACAGGGCTCAGCAAGTGAAGGTGACACAAGGCCCAGTGGGATGCACACACGGGCGGTTGGTGAAGGTAGGGCTTAGGGAGGCAAACCCCAGTCCCAGCCCTGCCCCTTCTGCTGGGACCCCATGCCCTATGGGAGCCAAGACGCCCTACTGCCCCCCACCACGAGGAGGCGGGGCAGCCCCCTAACGCCATAGCGAGGGAGGCACATGGCCACACAGCCCCAGCCTCCCTGGCCCAAAGTGCGGGGAGGAGGGAGGACATGTGGCTCCAGCCTCCTCGGCCCCCGGAGCACAGGGAGGGCAGAGGCCAGGTGACTCCAGTGTAATGGGCCTGGAGCACTGGGGATGGAGGAGGGCAGGTGGCTCCAGCCTCTCTGGCAGGTGCGGGGGCAGCAACACTGCACCCCAGAACGCCTGCAGTAAACGTGGCCTGAGCCTGACTTACCTGTAGCATTCACATCACCAGCCGGGGCACAAGACACATACATTGAGAGGGGCTATAACATGACAGGGCTGTGGCTTTGCTGGAGGGAAACAGGTGTGTTTTGTATGGAGATAGTTATCTGGGGTTTGCCATGTAGCCGTAGCCGTTGGCCGGGAGAGCTTTCGTGCTGCAGATACACGGGCGCAGCACTTCTGTTGGGGAGACACCTTCCCGCGGCACAAGGCGCTTTTACCTGTGGGGCTTATTCTGCCCACCCTGCCCCCTATGCCCCAGAGAAACAAGCTGCCCTGGCAAAATGCTGCTCTGCCTCCATAGCTCCGTCTGTCCTGGGGCTTTACTGCTCAGAGCTCCCACCACCCCCGACCCACAGAGCCAGGGCTGCAGGAATCTCTGAGCCGGACTTACCCGTAGCATTCACAACGCTAACCGGGGCCCAGGATACACAGGCTGAGAGGGGCTCTAACTCGACATGGCTGGGGCTTTGCTGGGGAGAAACAGGTGTGTTTTTTTGTGGAGACAATTACCTGGATTAAAAATCCTAATGCAGCCTGGGCCAGTATAGGCCGTATTCACCTCAGTGTGAGCCTGCAGGGTTAACACTCTATGTGCTCCCCACTGTACTGGGGGTTTGTCTTCATGATCTCCTTGTGCATAATACAAGAGACCCGCCTCGCTGGAAAGTTCCTGTTGCATCGTTCACTTTCACTTTCTCTAGTCGGGCTGGGAGGGTCGGAGCTGGCTGTTTGTCTGGTGCTGGGCCGTTGGGCTTGGATTTGGACCCTGATCTGGACCAGAACTTTGGAATTGTGTCCTGCTGGAGCACCCAGGGGGCTCCCAGGAGAAGGGGGTGATGGATCCATGGGGCAGAGCTCCGAAGACAGGGCAGTGGCACCGGGCTCACTACGTGCGGTAGCTGGCAATGGTCGGGAGTTGGAGGCCTCACTGAGCTGTAGAGGTTGGAGACTCCAAGCCCTGTGGGGCACAGAGGCACTCTGCGGTCTGTTCTCAGGACCATGCTCTGGGTAAGTGGATCCCCAAAAGTCCTGAAATATTCCAGAGCCAACCAGCTTGGGCCTGGCCAGCATACACAACAGAAATCCTGTGGGAGGTTTGGGGGTGAAGATGTGGGGGCATGGGACGGTAAAGGGAGGGATCGTGGGAATCGACTGTGACTGATAATAAGATCTCGGGAAACTGAACCTTTTACATTTCTCCTTTTGACTAACTCGAAGGAAACGCTTGTTGCCTGCCTGAGTTGGAGTTTGTCCTTTGTTTGAAAATGCGCTCAGCACTTGAGAAGCCATTTGGTTCCATCTGGTGGAGACAGCAAAGCACAGCAAAAATGGATCTTGCAAATGTAACTTTTTGCCTTTAATTTAGTAGGAAAATACCCCGTTGGGAGATTTTGGTTTGTTCTCATCAGCTGATTCTCAGCCTGGAGCTGGGTGGATCTAAGTGGACTGACGTTTCGTTATGTAGATTAGCAGATGTCTTTTTAATGGACACTGATTTTAGAAAAACAAATCATTCTACCCCAAAAGTTGCCATTTGCATGGGGAAGTGTTTGAGGATTCTAACTGGACAGCACCTCATTGTGGTGTGTTGCATTGAATTTGCTGCTGCTGTAGCCTCATATTTCGTTGGTTTTGTATCTGCTGTTTCCGTTTATGTTTGAATCTATCTGGGGACAGGCCGGCACAGGCCTATATGGAAGATTTGCTGCTGTAGCTCAGATTGGGGATTTCCAGAGCTCGTGATCTTTCACTTCTTCCATTGTGGGGGTCTCAGTGTAAATTGAAACCGGTGCTAATTTCAATAGTATTCCAGGCACTCAGCAAACTGTCCCATGGTACAAGAGAAAGAGACCGTTCTGCTAGAAAATGGAATGTGGTTTCCAAGTGGCTCTCAGGTTACCCCCCCATGCGCCAGGAGTTAGAAAATCCTAAGAGAAGGCGGCTTTAGCTGAAAAGTGAATGGCCACGTCTGTGACTCCAGCCCATCACCTTGAGCCCTGTGATTAGACTCAAGCTGAGCTGAGCACTCACATGACTCTGGGAAGGAGGATCATGTCCTAGGCTGTGCAGGTGGATTCTAGCCAGACGAGACAGCAGAGTTATTTAAGGTTTCAGTGAGAGCACAGTTTGACCCACACTGTGGAGAGTGGGAATGAGGAGACTGTGAGTAGCGGGCTGACAGGTGAGCAGCAAATGCCTCCAATTTGGGCTTCTTCATATGCCCTCTCCACACACACACACGTCATCCCTCATTTGAAAGCATCCTATGGCTGGGAGGGATGATGTGGAGCTGGCAAGTGGTGCTGTTACTATAGAAATGGGGGTAAATAATGACACAATCATCCCTTTAAAATGAGCACTTTGAAATTTAAATTTGTTTCTGTTTGTTTAATGACTTAAATTATTATTATTAATTACTATTGTTTCATTATTTCAAGACATAACTTTGGATTTCTTTGTAATGCCAAAGCATCCCAGCAATATACTAAAGCAGGGGCCGGGAACCTTTTTTGGGTTGGCCATTGACCCACAGAAAAATCAGTCGGGGGCCGCACACAAGGAGAGGAACCCCGCCCCCCATTGATGTGGCCCCTGAGAAGGAAGAAGACACTCCCCACACACCAGAACCTAGGGGGCCCAGCCTGGTGGATTTTGTTTGCTCCAGCCCTGCAGTGGGGTAGCGGGGAAGCTGGAGCAACACCACTGGCTCCCCAATACTGGGGGAGACCCTGAGACTTGGGGGCTGGATCCAGTCAAGCCGCGGACCTAATGTTCGATAATACACTTGTACGGGTATCATGGAAGTGTCATATCGCTGGTAACTCTTCTAGGCAGCATCGTTAGCATCACCTTCTGCATCATTATGGCCTCCTTTGAAGGTGCTAGCACGACCAGGGTCTTCCTTGTCTTGGCTTGTACACAGTTCTGTCCAGGGAAGATTGGTGTGACTACAGACACAGCTGGCTGTGCAACAACCCCTGCTGGGCACAGATAAAGCCTTGCTGGAGCCAAGATGCCTTCTGGACCTTGAAGAATACTGCAAGTGGTTTGTCATGAACATTTTACCATCTGCGTTGCAATAATAGTCCGATATCTGGTTTACCTGTAGGAGAAGGCATCCAGATCTTTGTCTGCCAAGATGCTCTTTTGACCTGCTCCTCAAAACTGTCCTTCTATGGCGGGAGTTTGGCTAGTCACTTGTCCTTTGTGATGGGAGACTGAGGCACAAATAATCCGGTTGTCTGTGTGTCCCTTTTTCTTTCTCATGCTGGTTAGAGAGCGTGGACACGAACGGGGCCGTCCTTACTCATATGCAGTATATGTGGTTACTTAGAGCACCTGAAAATTTGGGGCACCACTGGGTCTTAATGTCCACCCAGCTGCCTCCTCCTATCCCTGTTCCATGGCTGTTTCCTCCAGAGAGTATCCAGTGAACTTAGAAGTGTAAACAGCCTGCCAGAGTTATTGGCAGAACAGCGAACCGGTGAAAGAGCCTTTCAAGTGGCAATGAAGCCAGTTTCTGAATTTACTGAGAGAGTCCACAGGGCCTGAGTTTAAAATTTGTTCTAAAACTATTTCATTACTGTGTTGCTGAAGATTATAAAATCACATCTCTAAAGAATTGTCTCTCCCCACCGCCCTGGCTGCTATTAGGCACAGGGACACCAGTTTAATAGTATTGCAAAGGGCCCCATGAATCCGAACGACGACCCTGGCTACAAACTCCCTTCCTGCAGAAATTTTGGTTTGTCCATCACCCTCTCCCAGTTTGACAAGACCTTTGAAGTGTTACGCTCCCTTTGTTTTGATGACATTAAACACAGATTCCTCCCCTCCCCCCCACTTAATAAGGATTACACAACCACACATCCCATTAACGCGTGTACAGTAGGGGGCTTGTTGCAGAAATCAGGAATAAGTGTGTCACAGATCACATGCAGAGGACTAAAGCGATGCAGATTTGCTGGTATCGGTGCCTGTTTCAATGTCTGGGTTGTCTGTGTTTTCCATTTTTGGAAAACAGTGAACAGCAAGGAGAAAAACATCCACATCAGGGGATCTAGTTACTCCGGTTCCTTGGACGCCAAGAAACACACAAGCCATATGCGCACAAAGAGCCTGCAGATCGTCCTTGTGCCGGCTTCCTTCTGACAGCTGTATGAGTCTTGGGCTGCTTCAGCATCTCTACTGCTCATGGACTTTGCTACTTCACCACTGGAAACACCTCCAGCATGAAGGGGCATTTGTGTTGGGTGGGGATGTGAACAAATAGTCGACTAGATGACCATCCGATAAGCAAATGCTCATCGGATAGTCGACACACTAGTCGACTAGTCGCTTCCCCCCCACCCCTACTTGCTGCTCTATCAGAAAGAGGCAGCAAGGGGAGGAGAAAAGAAGGGGGGGCTTCAAAGCCAGGGTCAGCTAGGGACTCCCCACTGACCCTGGGCTCCATGCAGTGCTGCTGCTTTGAACTCCACAGGGAGCATGGGGTCAGCGGGGGACTGCTTGAGTCCCCTGCTGGCCCCATACTCCCCGCAGCACTGTCACCTTTGAAGTGTCACAACAGTCCCAGGGAGGCGCCCTTATTGACTAATCGATGCAAATTGCACCGACTATTCGATTAGCCCATTAATCTAAATGAAACATCCCTACCGTTGGGTGAGTTCCTACACTCTCAGGCGCATCTTGAGCTATATATTCACAGAGGAATTTTACAAGTGAAGCCTTCTTGGATGCCACATTTAGAAACTTTTTCCATGGAGGCAGAGGGCACCCACCACTCAGAGGGCATTTCTTGCATCCAACCTTAGAGCCCGTCTCTGCAGTTTTCACAGAGTTACTGTTGCCATTTCTGTTCAGAGGCTTCGGTTACAGCAGTGGAACTCAAACTTTTTGGGCCACGTCCCACCCTGCTCAATGCAAATCTTTCTGCAGACCACAAGACAGTCACCCATGATGACAAAATGGGTCCAGGAGTGGGCTGAGGGTATGAGGTCTGGGCAGCAGGGAGGTACAGGAGAGGGCTGGAGAGTGGGATGTGCCCAGGAAGTTGGGTGCAGGAGCAGGCTGGGGTGAGGGTGGGTCTGGGCAGGAGAGAGGGTCCAGGAGTGAGATGGGTGCAGGGCCTCAGCAGGAGGGGGTGCGTGGAGTCAGTGGGGGTGAAGGGTCTGGGCATGAGGGGGATGGGATGCTTCCCTGGCTCTGCACTTCCCGCTGTTCACAAGCACCACTCTCCGCTGCTCCCATTGGCCACAATCCCAGCCAATGGGAGCAGCAGGGAAAGCCTCCAGGCGAGTGGTTTCCCATGCTGCCATTCCTCCAGCTGGGGGGAGTGGCAGTGGCAGCATGTGGAGCCACTTCCTCCCCCCATGAGCAGGATCTAGCCTGCGAGGCTCAGGGCTCTCCCACATGCCCCCACAGAGAGAAGCTCGGCACTGGTGCTCCAACCATGCAGAGGGGTGTGGGGCTTGAGTGCCAGCATAGGATCCATGCTGTGGGGGGCAGCTCTGAGCCTGCGGCCCACCTGCACGATGGACACGGATCACTTGTGGTCCACAGACCACACCTTGAGAACCACCGAGTTACAGAATCAGTTTGTCAAACCATGTTAGGACCCTCCTCAGGTGCTCAGTCGCCAATTCACTGTGCGGAATTGGTCGCCAGCCATCAATTACGTGACCGCCCTGGCATCTCTGATGTTCGCTGCGGTTACTTTGCTGCATGCTCTTGGCTCATGGATTCTTTTGGTGCTGTGATCATTGGGGTGCAGATGGACACTGTGCGCTCTGCAGTTGAGAGGCAACTTCTTTGGGTGTCTTCGGCAGGATGATGCTGAGTGCTGACTGAGTTCCATCCCTCCTTATCAGTCACCCAACGGACAAACTTCAGCACTGACTGGGCACAAAAGTAGCTGATCTCTGCAAACTACAATCCCCCGGCTCAGGGTAATAGTCTGCGGCTTTCGTTTTGGCTGTTTCAGACCCCAGGTTTGGAGCAGCATTACTCAAAACCATTTGTTCATTTGAGAGTGGTTCATCGGGCTCATTCGCCAGAAGAACATCTACAAAACACTCGGATGCCTCCGTTCCTGCTGCGGATGACTGGCAGCTTTGGTAGCATCAGCTACAAGCACTGTGCTGCATAGAACCAGGGCAGGCTTGCCGTGCCCATACTGCGTATGGAATGAAATTGCAAAACCGTAGTGGTTTTTCTAATTTTACCTGGCTACTGGTAATGAGGTGACCAGCCTTCTGTGTGAGACCAATCTGGATAGTAAATTTTAATAGGAAATGCAGACATCTAGTAGTTATCAATGGTTCACAGTCATGCTGGGAGGGCATAACAAGTGAGATCCCACAGGGATCAGTTCTGGGTCCGGTTCTGTTCAATATCTCCATCAATGATTGACATAATGGCATGGAGAGTACATGTATACAGTTTGTGGACGATATTAAACTGGGAGGGGTTGCAAGCGCATTGGAGGATAAGATTAAACGTGAAAAAGATCTGGACAAATTGGAGAAACTGGAGAAATGGTGTGAAGTAACCAGGGTGACATTCACTATGGACAGTCAGGGTACATCTAGACTACAGGCTTTTGTCGACAGATACTGTCCACAAAGCTTCTGTTGACAAAGAGCGTCTAGACTGCATCCAGTTCTGTCGACAAAGCAAGCTGCTTTGTCGATATGAGAGTGTAGACGCAAAGGACAGTGTAGATGCAATAACGCCTTCTGTTGACAGAACTCTGTCGATAAAAGGTGTTATTCCTCGTAGAATGAGGTTTTCCACCGTCAACAAAACTGCCGAGTTCTGTTGACGTTATGTCGACGGAACTCGGCGGTAGTGTAGACGCAGGTATAGTTTTGTCCACAAAAGTCCACTTTTGTTGACAAAATCCTGTAGTCTAGACGTACCCTCTGTTGCAAATGTACAAAATGGGAAATGACTGCCTAGGAAGGAGAACTGCAGAAAGGGATCTAGGGGGTATAGTGAATCACAAGCTAAATATGGGTCAACAGCGTGACACTGTTGCAAAATAATGTGGGCATCCTTCTGGGATGTATTAGCAAGAGTGTTGCAAGCAAAACACAAGAAGTAGTTCTTCTGCTTTATTCCACGCTGCTTAGGCCTCAATTGGAGTATTGTGTCCATGTGAGGCTACGTCTAGACTGCATCCTTCTGTTGACAGAGGGATGCAAATCAAGCACATCGAAATTGCTAATGAAACCAGGATTTAAATATCCTGCGCTTCATTAGCATAAACGTGGCCACCACTGTTTTTCGAAACAGAGTTTTTTCGAAAAAAACTTGCAGTCTAGATGCGGATCTGCGAAAATAAACCCTTTTTCGACAGATCCTGTAAACCTCTTTTTTTTGAGGAATACAGGATCTGTCGAAAAAGAGTTTATTTTCGACAGATCCGCGTCTAGACTGCCGTTTTTTTGAAAAACTCCATTTCAAAAAAAGCGGCCGCCATGTTTATGCTAATGAAGCGCAAGATATTTAAATCCGGGCTTCACTGGCAATTTCAATGTGCCTAATCTACATCTCTCTATCGACAGAGAGGTGTAGTCTAGACACACCCTGACAGTAAACTAGGCCCTGAGGCATCCTGCTGAAGTCCTTGTGATCCTGCCACACCCTGCCCCCAGGAAAAAAAAAGGCAATAGAGAGGGTCCTCCAAGCAAGCTAGAGTGGGTGCAGGGGAAGCAGCCAGTCAGGGTCCAGAAAGGACACATAAAAGGTGCTGCAGAACAGAAAGCAGCAGTCAGTTGCTGTGCAATGCTCAAGGAGCGAAAACTGACAAGAAGGAAGGAGCGAGTGAGTGAGCCAGCCAGAGTCTTGTGTCCTGGTGCTCCTGTGGGGAGCTTCAACATCAATTTAAAAGTCTTGGAGCTTCATCCAGCATTGCTAATGCAGCAGTGGTGGTGGCCGGAGCCCTGGGCCTCTGAATCTCTAGGGCCTGGGGCAGTTGCCCGATTTGCCCCTCCCTTCATCGATGGGCCCGAGACTGTGCAATATGGAGAGATTTCGTATCAGAAAATGGTGATATTTGCCCTTTTTGGTACTTACTAAACACCTTAATCGTTGCTGGAAAAAAGTCCTTGCGCATTCAAAGCCAATGCAGATCTTTGAAGACAATCTTGTAGAGTAGCTTCGACCAACAGCCAGTACACTAGGGAATGGAAATAAGCATAAACAATAAACACTGTAGTCACAGTCATGTCGCAGTGTGTCTGGAATGGTGGAAAAACTCACACTGTCTTGTGGTGGTGCCATTGTTCCACTTGTCCTGCCAGCTGACGGCACCACGTGACAGCTGCATATCATCCCCCACCCACAGGTGAGCTCAGCTTTCAGATGGTATCTCAGATGGGGGCAGGGAGTGCAGGGTGGACACACTGAGCTCCCAGGCATGACCCTTCTTGGAGGGTCGCTGTCCTGTTACTGGCCTGTGTAGGGGTCAATTGCGGAAGAGCTCTGTATGTGTGAAGTATAGGGGTGGTGAGGCCTGCATTCCCCCCTCCCTCCCCTTCCCTGCTACTGATGAACCAGAAGCAAGCCCCTAGGAACATACGCCACTGTAGCAAGAACGAATTGTAGATAAGGGCAGGAAAATAACAGTCCTGTTTACCCAAATGTACTGATCATGTAAACAAAGTCTAAGGACAAGCAGTACAGCTGAGCCATACTGTAACAAGTTATGAGTAACTCCTGGAAATTTCCAAACTGCCAAAGAAAGTAGAGACACCGTGTTTAAAGCTGCACCAGAGCACAACACTTTGGACCTCACCAATGGGCTTTGGTACCGGCGCCTCAGAAGGCTAAATGATCTCCAGCTTCGTCTGCAGCTGAAACGGGGTCCCCAGCTCGCAGAAGAGATGTAAGATGCCACTTTTCCTATCATGTTCTTTAGTTAAGGGGTGCAGCTGATAGCTGTCAGAAAATAAACTGCTTGTGTTTGACAGATACCTGTGCAGCGTGTTTTTGTACTTTGAGAACCCAGTGTAGGACCTGAGACTTACTCTTGCCGGCAACAGCCTGGAACTGAACCTCTCAAGTCCCACTGGAATCAACAGCAAAGCTCCTGACCTCAGTTAGCCCTCAGATTTGGGTCTTCCAAGGTTGCAGAAAAGGCCTTTAGATTCCAGGTTACTCTCCTCACAGTCTGACTTCCAGCCTGCTGTTCCCTCACACAGACAGGCTGCCATGGCAGTTGGAGTCCTGGCTCTAGCTGCACCCTTAGCCCCGTCACTTGTGGTCTGCTACACAGAGCGGGGAGATGGTGCAGGGTTTGTTTAAAGGGGTAGCAGGGGAACCAGGAAGGAGATGGGCGGGGGAGGCTCTAGCTGGCTGCAGGGATGGTGTTTTCCTTGTTTGTATAGCTCTTACTTCAGTGTCAGGGGAGAGCAGCTTGTCACATGATCACGGGGCCCAGAAGTGATAGCGGTAACAGGCAGCGGAGCAAAGGAGCCCTTGAAAGATGCATAGGGGCCTGATCCTCACTGCGTCCAGGTCAGCGAAAAGACCTTTCCAGGAGTGTCGTCACTGCTGAATCCCTGCCTGGAACCTGGGGATTCTTAGGGATCCAGGCCCCAGCTGCTTGTGATGCAAATCAGAACCTCTTTCTTCTCTTCTTCCCTAAAGATTTTCTGCGTTGTTCTGATAACACAACTACCTCATCTGGAAGCTGTGCAGTGCTTCCCAGGCGAATACGAAATAAACGGCCAATGCTGCCCCATGTGCAGTCCTGGTAGGTGTGCACGTTTGCTTCTTTTCAAAATCAAGACCCTTCCCTAGAGAGACCAATTGTCTGGCCTCCTCCAGGATCCTCGTCTCTATTGCTGTGAATGGGACTGGTGGTTGAGCTGCAAACAAACAGGGCTCTTATGTCACCTGTCACCGGGGGGCGTAGAGAGGATGGTTTCTGCGGCCTGGGACACAGGAGATCCGGGAGACATTCGATGATACTTCTGGCAAATCACTGTCCTGGCAACTCCTCGCTGCCTCGCCCATGGAGGCCTGTCAGGGCATGTCTGCACTAGGAAATTATTTCAAAATAACTAAATTTGACTTACTCGCTCCTGATCATACAAAATCGAACTAGCGTGTCCCCACTACAGGGAAACCTCGCACTGAGTCCGAGGCAGGCTCCATTAACGTGAACTTAGAGCCCTAGGAATCACTGGGGAGTAATTAGTGCGAGCGGCTCTGGGGAGTAGTTATTCGAAATAGCGGCACCGGAGCAGCCGCACTACCGCTATTTCGAAATTAGCGTTATTCCCTGTGAAAAGCAGAAGTAGAGATACTGAAATAAGCGGCCTGTTATTTTGTAAAAACAGGCTTGGTAGTGTGGATACTACGCTTATAAATTCGACTTAAGGGGGGTTATTTTGAAATAAAGTCCTAAGTGTAGACCAGGGCTCAGAGGCCAGGCTAGCAAGGAGCAGCTGCCAGCCTGCTCCCTTGGGCTACGTCTAGACTGTGGGGTTTTTGTGGGATACCAGAGGTATCCCGCAAAAATCCTGCCACGTCCAAGGAACGCATTTGCTCTTCCTCTTTTTTTCACAGAAGAGCAAACGCGCTCTTTCGAGGAGCCCTGTATACATTGTTTCACAAGGCATAAGGGCTCTGCCGAAAGAGGAGGCTTTTCTGCCATTTGGCCCTGTCTAGACTGAGCCAAATGGCGGAAAAGCTTCTTCCGCAAAAGCGATAGGAAAAAGCAGACTGATAGAAGACTGTACTATAGACCTAGCTGTCATAAACTTCGTGGCTGGGCAGCCACCAGGAGGCCCCATTGCTCCACCTTGGGACTGAGGGAGCAGCCCATGAATTAGCCTGCTGGATCAGTGGTTCTGAGTCGGGCCTCTCAGCCTGGCGCCCACAGCAGGACGGCGACTTCTCCACGCGCACCCTGCCTGCCGCTGTGCTGCCCTGCTCAGTGTCTAGCCCTGGCCCCTGCTCTGTCCTAGCCCTGCTCCAGCCGGCTCCCCGCCTTTCCCCAGCTCTGTGCTGGCGTGGGACCCCCAGCCCTGACCCCGCCTTCGCCTGCTGACTGTGACTCTGCTTAACCGGGTGGCAGTGCCCTCTGACTACACCCTGCTTTGGCCTCCCGCTCCTGCATTCGGCCTCTGTCCCTCCAGTGCAGACCCTCGGAGGGAAACAACCCCCTGGACCCAGCTCTCACCAGTCAGCCCAACCCTTGCTTTAGTCACTAGGCCTGACTGCCCAAGGGCCAGACCTCTGCCCTGACTGACTGTGACGGTCCTTACACTGTCCCCGTTGGGATTCACCGTCTTTCTCTGCCCCGGGAGTAGCCACCCGCCTCACCCTGGCTAGTTCACCCGGCGTCTGGTTTATTCAAGTCGAAGGAAATACACTGGCCCTTTGCCCCCCCCCCCCCAGATCCTCAGTCACCTGGCATCAGGGCCTTCTTCTCCTCTTCCTGCTGCACCGGGACCTCTGCTGGTCCTACCCCTGCCCTGGCAGCTCTCCAACAGGCTGCTGTGGGCACCAGCCCTGCCTAGCCCCTCACCTCTCTCCAGCTGAGTTCAGCCGACTCCTGATAGGACTGGCCGTGGGAAGCCACCTGACTTCTGCAGTCCCCTGGCCCTTTCTGGTCGTAGGATCCCTCCTGTCACTTTCCTCATCTGTGGAGTCTCCATCCCTCTAGGTGTAGGAAGGACAGTACTCAGAACTGCCTCTTTTAAAGGGCCAAGATCCCAACTAGGCACAGTGGGGACACAAGTGTCTGTCCAAGGTCCCATGTCCTGTTACAGAATCGAAGCACGACTGTGCTAAGAATACAGCTGGTAAGGGAGGGAGGGTGTGAGCTAATGATACTGTTCCTGTCTATGCTGTACCTGTGTCGTGCAGCCACAGAGGATTTCAGGGATGGCGATCTATTCCTGGGACATTTAGGATATGTCTAGTCTACATGCCTCTTCCGGCAGGGGCATGTAAATTAGACTACCCGACATAGTCAATGAAGCGGGGATTTAAATATCCCCCACATCATTAAAATAAAAATGGCCGCCGCGCTGTGCCGGCTCAGGTGATCGTCAGCACAATGTGGCAGTCAAGACACGGATCAGTCGACAAGGAAAGCCTTTGCCGACTGATCCCTTATGCAGGGCCGGCCCGAGCCCTTTTGGTGCCCCGGGCCCAGACGCACAGTGCCGCCCGCGGGGCGCACGGCGCATGCGTGGGCCGGCCACGGCCGCTGGTGCACAGCCCAGGGCCCGCCCCCCGGGGCGCATGCCACATGCGTTGCCCAGCCTGGCCTGGCCAGTGCTGCTGGCACGCGTGCCAGGCCGTGCAGGGCCCCGCGACCGTGGGGGGAAGGGCGCTGCTGGCCAGCGCCGCGGGGGCTAGCGCTGCGGGAGCCAGGCACACGGCGCCTGATGGCAGCTATAAGGGACGCCGTGCGCCCCTTACAGCTGCCATCAGGCGCCCCCCATCGGTTGGCGCCCCAGGCAGCTGCCCGGCTCGCCCATGCCTCAGTCCAGCCCTGCCCTTATGCCTGGGCAGAGGCATGTAGTCTAGACATACCCTTACTGTCTATTTCTAGGGGTGGTGGGAGCAACATATCAAATCCATACACGGAGGGTGTACATTTGCCATGACTAACGACCAGCTTTTGCAGTCTCTGTATTACTGCATTAGCTGTGTTAGCCTGGTTTACACAGGAGCGAATTGTTTTGTTTGCTTCAGGAAGCAGAGTGGTCAAACACTGCAAACCAAACGTCAGCACGACGTGCATCCCTTGTGTGCATGACACATACACGGAGCATCCCAATGGCCTAACAGAATGCCTAAGATGTAAAGTGTGCGATGCAGGTAAGGAAGCGGCTGTGCGGGCGCAGGGGGGTTGAATAGTATTTCTGAGTTGCCTCCCCTGGCTCACACCCACAGAAGCAGGCCAGGTTAGGACACAGGACTGGAAGTCAAGGGCTGCTCACTGCTCTTTTACTGTGTCCCTGGCAACCCTGGGCTAGTCACCGAAGTGGGGATTTCTTGCACGGTGCCTGGGACTTAGTCACACCTCTTCCATGAAGATCTGTGGGATCCTCCCCGGAGACTGTTCTCAGGGGGAAAGTGGGTCTAGAGTGAGCAGAAGTGGAACACACACAATAGACAATGATCATAAAATATTTCAGATGCGACTCAGAGGAGTCGCCATGTTAGTCTGTTTCAGCAAAGACAAGTCCCGTGTCACTTTAAAGATGGGAGGATTTCTTTGGGCACAAGTTTCCTCAGCTGCATGATGTGCAAACTTCCACTTCCCACGTCATGCATCTGACAAAGTGGGCTCCAGCCCACGAAAGCTTGTGCCCAAATCAGTATGTTTGTTTTTAAGGAGCCACAGGACTCCTTGTTATATTTCAGATTCTATCCCTTGTCCTAGATCAGCAGCAACCCCATCCTCAAGATCTGTGTTGTACTCAGGGCAGGTTAGAACCTTCCCTTCTATATCACAGATCCTGAGCAGTGGCCGAGGAACACGCACCTCTCTTGGGGGCTGGAGTGACACGACAGACTGCAAGCCACCACTGCGCTCTTCAGCTCTGGGGGCCACCAAGGTCTGGTCCCCAGCCCAAATTAGAACAGCCTGGAGGCTGCTCTATTGGCATCAGCAGGCTCTGGCCCCACAGGGCCATCCCAGCAAATGCGGGTCAGGAGGGCAGCCAGGAGGAGGGTTTGTGTAGCTGGTGTTGTGACAGCTCTACCCCATTTCAGTCCCCCTCCAGTGGACTGCCCCTCCAGGGACCCCTGGGCCGGAGGGTGAGATGCTTTATATGTGGCCACTGGGAGCCTGATTCTCCACGGCCTTTGGCATTATTATACCTGTGCAGATGACTGCAGAGTGGGTGCAAAGCAGGATTTCAACTGCAGCTGAGCAGAGAAGGCTGAATTGGGAGCAATTTGCCTGCACCCTTTGCAGAGAGCTAAATACAGCACAAGGTGCAGGGCGGCTGAGAATCAGGTTCCAGATGGTTCTGTTTACATGGCCATACTTGTTAAATGGAGATATTACACATTTTTCTAGCTCCTGTGCTGTGTAGCAGTGGATCTGTGAGGACTGGGGGTGCACATTCATTTTTGTATCTGCTCGATTTGTTTCCTATGTAAACGTACTTGTGGTGCATGTTGCTTTGCTTTAGGAGCCAGGCTGACAATAAAAGAGAAATGCACGTATACGAAGGACACCGTGTGCGGCTGCGCCCCGGGGGATTTCTGTTTTCACATTGGAAGCAGAGAGTGTGAAATGTGCCAACTCTCTACTGTTTGCTTCCCTGGCTTTAGGGTGAAGGTACCAGGTAAGGCGACAGAACTGCTGTAATAAACCCTGTGGCCCCAGGGCGAATGTGGAGCAGGGCAAAGTGGTTCAGAGCCAGGCCAGGCTGAGGTGAGGCTGGTGAGCCAGGGCAGCAGCAATGGAAGAGTTGCTGGGCTGTAGATGGGCTCCCCTCACTGAGGAGGTGACTGCCACATATAACACACCTGCACAGCCAGCCAGGCACCAAGCAGAGAGTTGTCAGGGGGTAGCCATGTTAGTCTGAGTCAAGCAGAGAGTTGTCACCCAAGTCAAGAGCCTGGGCTCTCAGCTCCCCACACTGCCCTCCTGAGTGGGTAGACATGCTACTGGTTAGGACGTGCACCCGTGACCCATGCAGGTCGTGTGGACATGCACCACCAAGGTAAGTGCTGGAGTGCCTGTAAGTCAACCTGATATATACAGTGAAAGCCTTGTTACCTGGCACTCATGGGAAATGGGGGTTGCCGGGTAAGTGAATGTGCTGGATCACAAAGGTTATTGCTCTGCCCAGCCCCCTACCAGCAGATCCAGCTCCCCGCAGCTCAAGGCAGGCAGAGGGAGAAGAAGGCGCCTGTTGATGATGTCAGCCAGCAGTGCCGCCTGTCGGAAGCCCCACAACAGCTGGCTGCACAGGCAGGAGTAAAGGCAAGCACATAAAGACACGGCGGTATTGTGGCTGGGGACAATCCAGTTAACTGTTTTCCAGTGAGAATAGTGCCAGATCACAGAGCTTTCACTGTACACAGATCTGCAAGTCCAGTTCCCCAGACCCATGTGCCCACCCTTGGAAAACCTCACAAAGCCGCACTTTGTGAAATGCACTGAAAAGCAGGAGCCGCCGTGTAATATTCAGGGATCACTTTGTCCAGTCCTGAGATCTGTGGGGTGGAAGAAGGCAGCTTGCTAAGAGCACCCAGCCTTGCATCACACTAGGTCAGGAAGAGAAGAGTAGTAGAGTCAGTTATATGGATGTAATAGTGTAATCAATTAACCGATTAATTGATAAGCAAAAGCTTACAGGTTAATGCTCTAGACTACACACATTTCCACCCCTCCCCACCAGTAAATTATTTAGCAACCCGGCTCAGTTCTGATTCATGCTGGGTGCAGGACTTAGCCCCGCTGTGTCTCTGCATTTAAAGTGTATTAGGAGTCGGGCGGGCAGGCAGGCAGGCCGGCTCAGTTCCGGTTCGCACTGGGTCTGGGAACTCAGACACACACACCCCGACAGACATGGGCTGCTGGCACCCCACACTGCTGCCTCTTTATAGGAGGCAGCAGCACAGGGCAACAAGCAGCTGGTCTGCAAGAGGAGCTGTTTTATAAACTGGCTCCCCTCGTGGACCAGCTCCCGCCTGGCACCCCGCACTGCTGCCAGCCCCGCCCCCAGGGGCTATAGAATAGTCGACTAACCAATAAGAATTCATGAAGTTGCTTGACTATTCAATTAACCGATATTTAATATCCCTAGTCAATTGATTACGAGTGGAATGTGAGTAAGTGGAGTATAATTCCCCAGACAGGAGTGTGGTTAGATGTGCCTGGGCTTTCCAAGGCACAGGGACACCAGGCTGGCTACCCGCTTCCATGACCCCATCACCAGAGGGTTTTACACCTAGTGGGTGGTAACCTCACCTGCTGACAATTCTGGGGTGTAATCCTGGCCCCTCTGAAGACAATGGGCTGGGCCAATGCCCCAGGATTTCACTCATGTCTCCGAGCAAGCACCAGCTCAGCTGTGAGCACTGACCTAGCCCAGCATGTTGGTAGCACAGCGGGAAAAGCGCTAAATGATTTCAACCTCCAGCTGCCGTATTGTCACTCGGTGTCCTTTGGGTATGTGACCCTGCACTGCTGTGTCTCCTGCAGCTTTTGTGCTGTTACACAACTCGGCACCGTTACTTGGTCTCACTGTTCCTGTGGGAGGTTGGCCCTTGTCGTGGCCCAGGTATGTGGTGCAGCAGGAGGTGCATTTTTCTCCACATGCCCATGTACAACGTAGCACTGAGGTGCTTAAGAACCGAGCTGCGCTGGGGTTTTATGCCAGCAAAAGGCACTTGAAGCACTACCTCCTGGACCGACCAAGGTGTCTGTATAACGTGGTGGGGATGCTCATGAGGAGAAGGAGCTGAGGAGCTTCCTGAAACCAAAGCTCCCTTAGGCCACGCGTTCGGGAGAGAATCCAGTTGTGTCGTCCTCTTTCATAGGCACCGAGTTCAGTGACAACCAGTGTGAGGTTTGCCCCAATGGAACCTTCTCAGCTTCCAGTATGTCCCAGGCCTGCCAGCCATGGACCAAGTAGGTGACCAACTTCCTGTGGCCTTTTCCCAGCTCCGACTTCACACAGTGTGCTCTCCCCTTACAGCCAGGGTGATTGCTTTGTACCTCAGTCTTGGGGCTACGTCAGACCTGGTTTGTGATGCCCTGAAATTCAGCAGCTGGGGAACACAACCAGGAATCCCTTTCTGTACCCAGCACTCTCCATTAGATCTGGGTTAGCTTCAGGCCTGTTTATAAATGTGACTTGGGGTAGCTGGTGGGTTCCAGTGGCAGCCCCCTATGCCATGTCCTCACTGCACAGGGCGCAGTGACGTGGTAAGAGACTCTGTGGGACCAACCCCCATGCCAGATTGGGCTGGGCCCCCAGGCAGTGGGGCAGCCCCGGTCCATGGCCAGAGAGCCCCCTGGCCACAGGGAAGGGGGCAGATCACAGGTTTCAAATACACGTGGTACATTGTAGAATGAAGAGTTGACATTCAGCTGCTTCAGTTATCCACCCAGGCCCAACGACCTTTCTGCCTCCTTGCCAGGGGCTGCTGGGTCCCCTGCAGCCCCTGACAGCCCAGGTCAGTTCTGAGGCCTACTAGTAGGCCACTAATGGGGTTCTAAGCTGCCCTGGCCATACCCCCTCCCTCAGCCAATCCATCTCCAGCCATGACCAGCCCCCAAACCATGGCCCAGCTGTGCCAGGTGAGGCCCTTTCCCCCCACACAGCCCATCTGCCCCCCGAGCCGTGCAAAGGGGGTGTAGAGCAATGGAGAATCTGGCCCTTTGGCTCAGTCAGGGCTCACTCAGGGTTTGCTCACAATGGACGGTTGTCCGAGGAGAACCCAAGTCAGTGTGGGAGCCCCACTCTGTGTGCCACTTGGGTACAGCAGACACACTGACGCTAAACACAGAGCCCTGCACTGAGGTGTGGGCAGGAAAAGTGTCTGCGATCAGTTCAGTGTCTGTATTGTGCGCATGGGCCCTGTTAACACAAATCCTATCCTCTGTTAACAAGCTGGGCCCTGAATTTTTTCATGTCCAGGCTTCTTCTGCTCCTGAAGCCTTGAAATGTGTGGGAGTCTGGCCTGGCTACAGACTGCAGGCTCAGGCCCAGAATCCGGGTGGGGTCTTATCACATTGGATCTGACTATATTAAGGTGTCCAGCTGATGGACCGACGGGTGAACCCAGACGGCTGTGGACACTGACATGTACAGTAACATGTCGCCCTTCATCCTAGGTGTGAAGAGCAAGGGATGAGAGAAGCGAAGGCCGGGACACGTATTTCTGATGCTGTTTGTGAACAAATCAGCCTGTCTGGCCCTGTGATGGCCGTGATTATTATCCTTTCAGTCTTACTTGTAGCTGCAGTGGCTGGAGGCACCTACTATTTATGGCCAAGGGTGAAGAGGAAATATCATGTAACATGTAAGTCAGAAAAGTGAGGGATCTGTGAATATCATAAATGGGTGTATGGGGGGGGGGCAGACTGACAGAGTCAGCATTTGGCACAATGGTCTTTGTTTCACCCTGGCACATGCCAGCCTGTTACCTGACAGCGTCTTCTAACTGAGAATGCCCGGGAGGGTCCAGATCTCCCTTCTAGGAAGAGTTTCCAGTAGGAGCCACTAACCCTCAATGAGGCCTATTTTATAGGGTGACCTGGCTGATCCCAGGCCAGTATGCTGGTCCGTAGCACTGGCTACTGTGGCCATGACCCCTGCCAAGATGGGGAAGATCCTCTCCCTTCCCATCTTGTGCCTTACACTGGCCCTTTCCCCAGGCCAGCTTCTGCAGTGGCTAAAAGTACCAGCTGTTCACATTCCCCCAGCAACCTGGACCAGTTCTCCCCTTCCCATGATCTGCCCCATTGCATGGGAGATCTGCTCCCGAAGTTCCCTATTCCATTTGCTGGGGGAGCAGTGATGTTAATGGAGCAGGAGTTTGTGCTCTGCTCAGAACCTGTTCCTGCTTCAGAATGAAGCGCCTCCGCTGGGCCCTGCCCTTTGTCTCCCAAGAGAAGGGCACCGTGCTCAGGTCTAGGTGGGAATGTTCTTTGCTACGTTTAGCTGGTACTGGGACCCAGGACTCCTGGATTGTATCCTCAGCCCTGCCACAACCAGAGTGTGAATTTTGGCCAATCACCTAGGCAGCAGTGCAGCTGTTTGACATCAGGCCCGCTTGTAGGGCAGTGAGGTTTGGGGTTTGCAAAACGTTTTGCATTTCCTCGAGGTTAGGTGCTGTGTAAATGCAAATGATTGTTACAGCCCCAAATCCCATTGGATTAGCAACGTCACCAGCCCCCTTCCTCTCCCTGCGGGGTTTCCTCAAGATGCTGCTAAGTGCAGCGCAGCAAGCGGTTACAGTGCGGCAGGGCCATGGTCTGTGCATGCGCACACATGGCCCCCACTGTCGCAGAGAGCAGCTGGGCCTGCGTCTAAGGGCAGGACTTGGCCCTGGGACAGTGACCTGATACATTTGTGTATTAAAGTGCACCAGAGTTCTCTGACGAGCTGGTTTCTTTTTCTTTGCAGGTGAACGGGAGACAGAGGTGAGTTGTCTGGTCTTTTATTTACTGTGCCAAAGCAAGAGGAGCAGGGGGCTGCTTGGTGTGTGTGTGTGTGTGTGTGTGTGTGTGTGTGTGTGTGTGATCACAAAGGGGTATTAAATTGAGACTAGGTTCTAAATCACTTCATCACTTTGATCCAGATCCTCTTAATTTCCTTTGATCTGAAAAATATTTTGGCTCCTGGTATCCGTGGGAGTCAGGAGCCTGAACCATAGAACCCTAGAGCTGGAAGAGACCTCAGAAGGTCGTCAAGTCCAGCCCCCTGCCCTAGGCAGGACCAATCCCAACTAAATCAACCCAGCCAGGGCTTTTCAAGCCGAGACTTAGAAATCTCCAGGGATGGAGACTCCACTACTTCCCTACTTCCGTCTCCTCGTGGATCTGGGCCAATGCACCTTACTTTCTTCATCTGTGAAATGGGACAATACTTACCTTGGGACATTCCAGGAGACGTGACTCATTAGGAGCGAGCCCTTTCCCCCACCTCCCCTGCACTGACACATGCATATTCTGTGGCTGTGCAAGGCCCTGAAAGTGGCAGAACCAATGACCTGGCCTGTGCATAGACCCTGATTGCTCCAGGATGTTTGTAAAGTGCTGTGTGATCCCTGAGTGGAAGGTACCATAGAAATGCAAAGTTCAGCATTTAGCGTGCCCCAGGGTAAAGGCCCCCACTAAGTGGACAGCCATATTCCAAACAATGCAATAAACCTTAGCAAGGAATGGCTTGACTGCTTCTTAATTCTAGTTTTATTGAGAGCACAATTGAAAGCCAAATAATCTTTAAAATCTGTAAATTAAAATGGATTTTTTCCTTTTCTTTTGGCCCTTTAATCTCTCAGGCATGCAACCCGGAGCCTGTTTCCCAAACTGCTATTTCCCTGTTACCGGGAAGCTAATATCTCTTACTGGACCAGCTTCTGTGGGTAAGAGACACGGTTTTGATCCTCACAGAGCTTGTCTACAGGTCTGGAAAAGGGAACTGGATCATAGCTAAATACAAGCTGGGGCAGATTTTGGTGTATCTCATCCACAACCATGTGGGCAATACCTGACAGTCCTGGCACTCTGGAATGGACTTGCACTAGAAAAATGATCAAAGACCAAAACACCCTGTGACCCGTGGGTGACCAGTGGTCACAAAGCAATCACTCCGTCCCTGGCTTTTCATTCCTCAGCCTCAAACGACATCGGACGAGCCTGGAGCTTAGGCAAGGGTTGCTCTACAAACTTACACCCACAGAGTCACCTCGCTGAGGAGAGGGAAAAATCCCCCCCGCCCCCTCCGCAGAGCGATGTAGTTCTACGGAGCAAACCCGTGTGCAGACAGCGCTATGGCGACGGGAGAGCTGCTCCCGTTGACGCAGCTACTGCCTCTCTCGGGGTGAATTAATGACCCGACAGGAGCTGTTCTGGCGGGATACTAGGGTCTTCACTAGAGTGCTACAGCAGCTCAACCCGCCAGTGCAGCCTTGCCCTTAATGCATCACTCTGCTAGAGAGTAAAAACCATGGAGACAGCAGGAACACTGGTTACACTGAACATCACAACGATGTGTAACTGACTAACCCTGCATTGTCCTGTGGCTGAGAAGGGTGATCATTGCCCACTTTGTTTGAATGGTTTCTTGCAACACCTGTTAACCTCCTACGCTGAACAATCTGGCCCACCTTGTATTTCTGTTACACGTGGGTTACTTTTCCCAGTTCTGAAAGGGAGCTCTGGGAAGTTCAAAAGCTTGTCTCTTCCATCCCCAGAAGTTGGTTCAAGAAAAAATACGACCTTTCTTCCCTTGTCTGCCTTTCAGCGTATTTGGTTTGGAAATGGGCATCTCTAGCCCAGCTGCTGTTTTATATCAGGTACTTTAAGATGACTTGAAAGCCAGTTACAAAGTCTAAGATCTGTTCTGCAAGTATTGGATAGGAAAAAATTATGCCTGACAGCAAAATTCCCTCCTCTCTGTTCAATTCACGTGCGGAATTAATTTTGATGTTCATAGAGGCATGTGCCAATGTGCACCACAAGTAGAAAGAAAACCTAGCCATGGGTGCTCTGTTAATCATCTGGGCAGCAATGCACTTTCATCTGAGCGACCTCACAAGTGGGACACTACAGGGAACACTGCCTGACAGTGTAACTTACACTTTTGTTCTAAGTGGGGAACTACATTAAAAAGTATAATCCATTGTAATGAATCGAACAACATACTGTAGGACAGAACTCCAGCAGGTGATAGGTAAATGTACCAGCTGTTTCATTGACAATAACTGAAAGTTCATAATGTCTTTGTTTTACTTTGTCATATTTTAAAGGACGAACAAAAACAGGCTGAGCCTTTGAAAGCCAATAGAACTGGTACACTTCCTGTTCAGGAAACTGTTCCAGAAAATGCAAAATCCTCTGCTCGAAGCATCTGAACAAGCAAAGACAAGAGCCGATGCCCTGTTCCAAGTGGGGGAAGAAAGCCAGCAAAGCCATTCATCAGCCTTGCCAGTGGGAGAGGGGGACCAGAGAGAGGAGTCCTGACTAGAGAACTACGGGAAATGGGCACCAGCCCTGGTCTCTTCTGCAGCATCAGGGCTACTCTAGAAACCTGAGTGATCAATGACAGAGACTTGCCCCGAGTTTAGTGGCTGGAGGCCTCTGAAAATCCCTCTTCACTGGATTCTAGTGAACGTCATCGTCACCTTAGTCTCCATGGCTACCTCCTGTTACACTGAGGCCTTCCTCACACACACACTGCTGTGTGTGATGTCTGCAGACTGTGGGCTCTTGGGCATTCCTGTTTAGTTACTGGATGCAGAGCCGGCCCAAGCTACGGGCTGACCGGGCTACCGCCCGGGGCGCCCCATTGTAAGGGGCGCTGCGCGGGGGCTGCCGGTCCGGGTGGGGGCGGGGCCGCGCATGCGCTGGGCGACAGTGGGCGCTGCACTCCCAGGGGCGGCTCTGCGCTCCCGGGGCTCGGGGCGCATGAATGGCTCAGGCCGGCCCTGACTGGAAGATATAGTAAATTGAGGGTCAGTAACATGGAGTCAGCAGGCCTCAACAGAGGCCTGTAACATGAAAACAGCAACTGGCCGGTAACCTAGTGAGCAAGACTTTGGTTCAGTAACACGGCAGCCACGAAAGAGGCCCTATTGATAATTGTGTGATTGTGTAAGTTAGATTGAGCATGGAAGGACATAAGGAGGCATCGGGTACAGACTGTAAGCCTAAGGGGAGTAGCGGAACATCTTAATAAGAAATGTCTTGGTATAAAGACTCCCCAAATACTAATGTACATACCGACCTAGGATCAGGACTGGGCCGAAATTGACAGCATGAAGAATAGTAAGTAAGCCCCCCTTCCATAAGGTGAGGGGTGGTAACTAGGCAACAGAGGGTGGCGAGCTTGTGCATAAAGAAGTGATGTAAGATGTTTGTACATATCTATAAAAGGGCACCGCAAACAGCAAACACTGACCAACCTTGGGCCGGAGGGATGCACTAGGCACCTGAAACGGCAGGTGTCATTGCCGACACTTACAGAATGCACAGTGGCTGAACACTGGCTAACCGCTGTTAATATCTGTTACTTGGCAATAGGCCTGCTATGTGTTGGTACGTTGTCAACCTGTGCCAAATGCACAGTGGTCTAGGTTTGAGAATTTCTGCTAACAACTGTTAGTGCATCGCATTTGATAATAAACCCGCTCCATGATTTTACCCTTGCCAGCATCTGTCGTTTCCGAGGGCTCTCAGAGATTTCCTGTGTTGACCCAAGTGCATGGGGTCTAACGCTCTAGATAAAGGGCGCACTGACATTGACGCACGCAACCGAAAGTTTATCATCACCGATGGAGTAGAGCAGTGGTCCCCAATGCGGTGCCCACGGGCGCCATGGCGCCCGCCGGGCCATTTCTGTGCGCCCGCTGAGTGAACGGGTCTGGCCCCGCCCCCAGGCGCATGGCGCATGGGCGGTGCCAGCCCCTGGGCCGCACGGCGTTTGGATGGCCCTGCCCCCGGGTGCGCAGTGTTTGGGTGGCCCTGCCCCTGTGGGCGCAGCGTTTGGGTGGCCCTACCCCCGGGTGCGCGGTGCAAGGGCTGTGCCGGCCCCAGGCGCACAGCATATGAGCGGTGCCGGCCCCGGGCGCGCGGCACAGGGGCGGTGCCAGCCCCGGGTGCGCGGCACAGGGGCGGCCCCGGCCGCGGGTGTGCGGCACAGGAGTAGTGCCGGCCCCGGGCGCGCGGCACATGGGCAGTGCTAGTCCCGGGCGCGCAGTATTTGGGCAGCCCTGCCCCTGGGCGCACGGCACAGGGGCAGTGCCGGCCCCCGGGCGCGCGGCACAGGGGTGGCGCCGGCCCTGGGTGCGCAGCACAGGAGTGGCGCCGGCCCCGGGCATGCAGCACACGGTCGGTGGCGGACCCACCCCCGGGCATGCAGCGCATGGGCTGTTCTGGCCCCGGCGCACGGCGTATGGGCAGTCCCACCCCTGGGTGCACGGCGCCGGCGCCAGCCCCGGGAGTGCGGCGCATGGGTGGCGCCAGCACCAAGCGTGCGCCGTATGGGTGGCCCCGCCCCCAGGCATGTGCACGGCCCCGCCCCCAGGTGCGTGTGTGGCCCCGCCCCTGGGTGCCCGGCGCGTGAGTAGCCCCACCCTCGGGCGCCCGGCAGCCCCAAATGGTTGGGGACCCCTGGAGTAGAGGTTCTATCAGGAGTGCACCGGGACAACCCCGAGAACCCTGACCAGACGACACTGAGATACTGACAGTACGACAGATGAAACCATCTATTCATTAAAATGTTTGAAAGTTTCTCCTCAAGCATCATGCTGGCTCTCCAGACACAAAAACTTCCTGGTATCCAGGAATTTCTCCTGGACTCTTTGCTCTTTGGTCCATAGAATCAGGAGAACACAAAACACATCATCAAAATGATATAATACACAGCGTTAGTTTTATAACTGGACAATAGACTATAGAATAGAATAGAATAGAATAGAATAGAATAGAAGTGTTGTAGCACAGTAAATATTAGCTGTTAATATCTCACCCTATATTAACCCTTCACTTTTACTGTCCCTTGTTTATCAGATTGGCTTTGAACCTTCTTAGTGGCTAATATAAAATCCCAGGTGAGAAGTAGGGTTGGAAATAAAGCAAAACCTTTTCATAGTAGGGATTGGAGGGTGGATGCACCATCTTGCTGCCCTTGACAAAGCAGCAGTCAGATGGCTGGATAATAAGAACATAAGAATGGCCATAATGGGTCAGACCAAAGGTCCGTCCAGCCCAGTACCCTGTCTGCCGATAGTGACCAATGCCAGGTATCCCAGATGGAGTGAATCGAACAGGCAATGATCAAGCAATCTCTCTCCTGCCATCCATCTCCATCCTCTGACAAACAGAAGCTAGGGACACCATTCCTTACCCATACTGGCTAATAGCCAGGGCTCGCCGAGCCGCAGCGAGCCCTGCTCACCAGCCACGCTGTCCAGCGATCTGCGCATGTGCAGATCGTTCTGCGCATGCGCAGATCGCCCGAACCCAGCTCTTCCGGGTTGTAATCTACTCGCCACAGGCGAGTAGATTACATAGATTGTCGAGCCCTGCTAGTAGCCATTTATGGACTTAACCTCCATGACTGTATCTAGTTCTCTTTTAAACTCTGTTATAGTTCTAGCCTTCACAACCTCCTCAGGCAAGGAGTTCCACAGATTGACTGTGCAGTGTGAAGAAGAACTTCCTTTTATTTGTTTTAAACCTGCTGCCCATTAGTTTCATTTGGTGGCCCCTAGTTCTTATATTATGGGAACAAGTAAATAACTTTTCCTTATTCACTTTCTCCACACCACTCATGAATTTATATACCTCTATCATATCCCTGCTTAGTCTCCTCCTTTCCAAGCTGAAAAGTCCCAGTCTCTTTAATCTCTCCTCATATGGGACCCGTTCCAAACCCCTAATCATTTTAGTTGCCCTTCTCTGAACCTTTTCTAGTGCCAGTATATCTTTTTTGAAATGAGGAGACGATAAATGTATCGACTTGTGATGCATCTGACAGAAGAAGATAATGGAGTCACATTTCCTGCCTAGCACCTTTCTTGTCAGCTTTTTAAGCCATGCAGTGATTGGATGAGAGACATTACAAGCAGGAGGAGTGGTTTAGTTAAGAGCTATGACACAGTGTAAGCGCCTCAGGGGAGAGAAAGGAGCTAAGTATCACTGCTATTCACTGCCCTTCTGAGCGGCAATTTCACTCACTGAATCCTAGACTGGAAGGGGCCTTGAGAGTCATCTAGTCCAATCTCCTGCCCTAAATATTATCTAGAGCATCCCTGACAGATGTTTGTCTAATCTGCTCTTAAAAATCTCCAGCGAAGGAGATCCACAATCTCCCTGGGCAATTTATTCCAGTGTGTAACCACCTTATACCAAACCTAAATAGCCCTTGATGCAATTTAAGTCCATTGCTTCTTGTCCTATCATTGGAGGTTAAGAAGAATAATTTTTCCTCACTTCTTGTAAAAAACGTTTATGTACTGAAACTGTTGTCATGTCCCCTCTGGGTCTTCTCTTCCCCGGACCAAACAAATCTCTCATAAATCATGTTTTTCTAGACCTTTAATCATTATTGTTGCTCTTCTCTGTACTTTCTCCAACTTGTCCACATCTTTCCTGAAATGTGGTGCCCAAAACTGGATACAGTACTCCAGTTGAAGTCTAATGTCATGCTTCTAATGTATTTGAAGAATGTTTTCTTATTACCATTGATGTCTCTAGCTACTTTTGTCTGATTGTGTGCTTTGGCTTTTCTAATTTTGTCCCTAAAGACTTGTGTTATTTGTTTATATTCATCCTCTCTAATGTGACTTAGTTTCCACTTTTTGTAGGACTCTTTTCAGTGTCAGATGGTTGATGATCTCTTTGTTAAACCACGGTGGCCACGAAGGGGTGTTCCATATTCTGTATGGGTACGTCTACACTAGCCCCCTAGTTCAAACTAGGGAGGCTAATGAGGGCGACCGAAGTTGCTAATGAAGTGCGGGATTTAAATATCCCGTGCTTGATTAGCATAATCCTGGCTGGTTGCCATTTTGGAAACTGACTAGCCCGAAGTAACTGCCCGTGTCTATACGTGGCAGAGAAGTGGGATTCCGAGATAAACCCCTTAGTTCGAATTAACTGTTAAACCTCATGGAATGCGGTTTATCTCAGAATCCCGTATAGATGCGGGCAGTTACTTCGGGCTAATCAGTTTCCAAAATGGCGACCGGACGGGATCATGCTAATCAAGCACGGGATATTTAAATCCGGCGCTTCATTAGCAACTTCGGTCGCCCTCATTAGCCTCCCTAGTTCAAACTAGGGGGCTAGTGTAGACATACCCTCAGGGAATAGGCTTATGAATATAGCTAACTGAAACATGCTTTATATGATATACTGTACTTATTTGATATATCATGGAATAGTTATGAAATCATGAATATGATTATCCTATTTGTATGCATGGATCATTTCTATATCTGAAGTCAGGAATAGTGACTAATCAAATCTACTATATGTTGAAGCAAAAACGCTCCTCTCTGTTTAGGCAGCTAACAAACAGCTTTATTAATTAATAAAGCACAGCATGAGCCAAACGTGGTCCCAGCAAAGCCAGGCCCAGTAAGGCTGCTAATACAATCAGTCCTAGTATCTTTATACCCTTAACCAAACAGTCTGACGTCAGGGCATCCAATTACAGAAATCATCAATTAAACTTGGAAAAACAAAGCCTTATCAACAAGATGGCGGACAGGTACGAGGGAGTACACCTCCTGTCCCAACCAGCCCAATTAACACATACCAATAGCCCATCCTGTAGGCCTCTTCTCACAGGGTGACAGAAAGTTCACTCTGGTCTACGTGCTTGAGAGAAAAGCTGAAATGGTTTCTGTTATGCAAGATGGCTTCTAGCTAAATATAAAATGGTTACTACAATTTTTCTAAATATATGTTCATGTTGGGAAAAGCCTAGTTAGCCAAAATGCAGTATTTTATTGTTGGTCTAAGAATATAAGTATAATGATGGCAATAAGTCCTGTATAATGATTAACTTGTAAGTTCTGTTTGCTTCTGTTTCACCCTGCCAGACAGGGTGATTAGACAACGTTTACTATAAGGGCTTGCTTCTTGTTATCATTACAAATTAAGTTGTGCCTCTAGGATGCAATGCAGATTAAGTTGTATAAGATCTTTTAATTATTTTTTTAGTAATTATATAATCCTTTCTAAAATTGTTTAACAAGAAATTCCCTGTAAATTGTTTGGTGTGAGTGGAGGATGTGAGCTTAGTTAAGGATAATTGTGAAAGCCATCACAAATGCCCAGATAATCAAGAAGAAGTGAGAACCTTGAAGACAACCAGGAAGAAGGCAGACATCCCCAAGAGTGAGACGACAAACCGATAGCAATGGGAAGCCTAACAATAACTATCAACGGATAACTGTGGAATACTCTGACTTGAGCCATGACAGACTGGTCGCTATAAGATCATCCGCAGGACCCGTGTGTGTGTGATGCATTTGGTGCTTTTCGTGTTGCATTTTCAATAAACACAGCGTATTACCTTTCCTCCTTTGTAAGCATGACATTTTGGGTGGAGACATGTGAAAGAGGAACGGTATGCACTGTGGCTATTGGTAAAAGTTGCTAAAAGTGGTTGTGATACTATGTAACTATGTATAAATTAGTTGATCATGCAGGTATGCACACCCCCAGTTATAGAACTACCGGGAAAGAGAGAGGAGAATTAGGTTTCTTTGCTCCCACTTTGGTAGACATGGGCGGGGGGGTGGGAGAGTGCTTTTGTCCAAGGTGTACACACTCTCGGTTGTAGCAGGACTGAGCAAGGGAGAAAGGTTCAGCATCCCTCTCTCCAACCAGGCGGCTGGGGGAATGACAGTGGGGATACTTTTGGCCGTAGCAGGACCGCACTCAAAGGAGGAAGCTTGGCATCTTGTTTCTACCCCGCTAGGCTCGGTTTCTGCAAGAATCGACAGTTATAAGAAGGAATATTGGTATGGCCCAACAGTTATTTGGGCAACTTTTCCCCAATAGTTCATTGGGCCTTACCAATATTCCTTCCTATAATTGTCCGTTCTTGCAGAAACCCAGCCTGTAAGAAATGGCTTCTGTGACCATGACACCTGATGCTGGAATCCATCCTGAATTCTGTGCTCTTCTACAAGAAGGAAAGGAGGGGGCTCAGGTTTGGGAGACAAAGGTTTTTTCAGCAATTCTCTTTTCCTGGTGTCAGTTCTCCCTGGCTACCCCAGCCAAGATGGCTGCTGGAAACAACTAAACCTGAACTGAAGGAAGGGACTGGGCCCCGGGTTAGAAGGATGTTGGGTTTGTGACAATTATTAGAACAACTTGTAGGGTGAGATATTACATGTAGTGTAGTAGGCTTAGTCTGTGTGCTTTATTTTGCTTAGTATCCTACTTTGTTCTGCTGCTATATCTTACAATCACTTGAATCCCCTACCTTTTATACTTAATAAAAATCACTGTTTTATTAATAATCCCAGTGTAAATAATTGTTACCTGTGGGGGAGGCAAGGACTCTGTGCATCTCTGTCCATTGAGCAAGAGTGCGACTTTTCTTTCACTTACTCTGTGTGGAATTCCATACAACGGCAGGCAGATTTTTCTGGGATTCAGCTCCCAGAAGTGCTGTGTATTCAGGTGCTTGGAATAGGTCTCACACTGTGTTGCTTTCAGTGTGTATCTGTAGCCGTGGGGGTGCGGCCCTGTCCCTGTGTCTGTGCTGAAGCAGGCCGGAGAGCTGGGCCCAGAAAGACAGGGCTACAGGGTGCCCAGGCTGCCAGGGAAAGGAGACCCAGTGGGGTCGCAGCACATCAGGTGACGGTCCCAAGGAGGTCCCATCCCATCACAGTGGCAGAGTCGAGCAGGGTAATATGCACAGCTTGTCGCTCTGAGACCCTAAGGGGATTAAGCGAGTTTCCAGTGTTGTGGAGAAGAGACAAGCCCATTACTGGTTTGTTATTTCCTGTTTACTCGTTTTGGGTAACAGAAGTAGAGGCAGAAAACGAGCAAAATGAATGAGAGGGAGGTTACATGTAACTGGAACTTTATAGGTGCTAAATGGATGAGAATGAGAGGAGGCATGAGAGATGGATGGAATTAAAACAGATGGAAATTGATGTGCAAATTGCCAGGGAAAAAACAGCCTCCCAGAAGCAATAGAAGCAGAGGCAGCCTGCAGAGACAAGCTCTGGAACTGGAAGACAGAAGGAAGCTCAGAAGGAAACTGTAGAAATGAGAGAAAGAGAAATGAAGAATGAACTCACGGTGATGGAGTGGAAGACAGAGGGTGCATACGCACACACGCACACATAGCAGAGGACCCCATCTCTCCAAAAATCCACAAGTCGCGGCAGTGTCCAGCATATGATGAATCCAGTGATCTAGCCAAATGTTTAATCACTTTTGGGAGACTGTGCCTGCTCTATTCAAATCTGAGGGTCAGAAGATTACTGCTTTGGTAGAAAGGCTGACTGCCAAACCTAGACATATTCAATAAGATGCCAACTGGTGATTCCTCAGACTATGGTAAATTTAAGCATTTGGTTTTAAAACAGTTCCAGATTACGCACGACATTTCTAGAATAAAATTTGAACCCTCAAGAGAGTAGCAGGGCTAAGTAACGTTGTAAACCAAATGTGAGACCTGCAGGATAAATGAGTCGGGGGAAAGTTGTTACATGCTTTGAAGGGATGTGTGATTTGGTTGTTCAGGAACAAATCCTGAATATATCTAACCAGCAGGTAAAGTCCATCGTTGTTGACCGGACAAAGTCATTTTGGGTGATTACACTTATAGGAAAGTTCAGGAAATGAAATATATGTAATAGAATTTCTTTTATTAATGTGCTTGCAAAAGGGAAGTAAAAGAACAGTTTTAAATTTGTAGGATTTCAACTTCAGACATTATTCATTTTATTGAATCATTACTGCATGTAGTACATTTGAAACCTCGTTAAGCTTCCGTTACTCTTTCCGTAACTAATTTAAATTATTTTGTCATTTGTGACAGTTGAATAGGTGACTCGATTTTAATATTGTTAGCAAATATTTTTTATGAATGCCAATCACAATAGTCATGACTTTTTTCCAATTGAAAAACAAAAATAATTCTTCTTCGAGTGGTTGCTCATGTCCATTCGAATTAGGTATGCGCACCACGTGCACCGCGTCTTCCGGAGCGTTTTCCCTAGTGGTACCCGTAGCGCCGGCAGGGCGCCCCCTGGTGTGGCACCGCCATGGCGGGGCATAAGTACCCCTGCCGGCGCTCCCCTACCTCAGTTCCTTCTTACCGCCCATGACGGTCATTGGAGCGTGTCTCTCTGTTAGAGCAGTTAATGGTTCCCGTTTCTCTTAGTGTTGTAAATAGTTCTAAATAGTTCAATTAGTTAGATAGTTAGTGTCTCTTTGGTTTTCTTCTCCCCCTTCGGGGGTGAGGAATGCCAGGGCCGCAAGGCTTTAAGGCGTGAGCTGTCTGCGCAAAGTTTATGCCCAAAGGAGACCCTCACAACAGTTGTCTGAAATGTCTGGGTGAGGGCCACCTTACAGACGCCTGTAAGATCTGCAAGTGGTTTAAGCCCCGCACTAAGAGGGAGAGAGTCTCTCGTTTAAAACGTCTCCTCATGGAGGCGGCTTTACAGCCGGCACCGGCTGCACACTCTGCGGTGCGCAGTGCACCGGCGTCCACGCGCGAGGCTCCATCTCGAGAGCGGTCCTCGGTGTCGAGGGCTCGGCACCGTTCTCATTCTCTGGCACCGAAGAGATCAAGAACGTGCCGTGGTAGGTCTCCGAGCCGGAAGTCCAAGTCACGCCTACACCGCAGTGCCGAGTCTCCGGTGCGCACCTCCTCATCTACCACTGTGCGGCGTAAGCGAGCGGGACAGCCATCCAGCCCAGGGCAGCTACCCTCACACCCCCCCTCCACGCCAGACACTTTTGAGGTGGTGTAGCCAGACATGAACCCCATCTTGTCCCCCCCCCTCCCCCCAGAGAGCAAGAGAAAGGCAGTCAGCCTTTGATGCCCTGGGAACGCTGGTGTGCTGCCTGTCCCTGACTCTAATAAACAGAAACCAGACAGTAAATGGGCTAGCTGACGACCCAGGGCCTCCTGCTGCCCTGATGGCTAGTACCAGTAATTGACACGCCTGCACTGTCCCAGGAGAGGAATCTTCGCCCATCACATACCAGAGGTGCCCATTGTCTGCATTTTCCCAGGTGTGAATTATGCTTTGCACCCTTCGTGGGAAACTTGGCATTCAAAGCCATTTTTCCTAATTGGCCACTTGAGACCAGGAAGAAGCCTACGTGACCCAAGGGGTATAAAGAGGGGTTTAGTAGCCCACCCCATTTGAGCTCCAATCATCTACACCTGCTGGCAGGTATTGGTTGTCTCCCGAGGTCTGTGGGACGCCCAACCTCGCCCTACTTCTTCCCGAGGGATTGAGAGAAAGATGCTGGCCACGCCAAGTCTGGAACGCAGGGGTGAGAATATATACCTGCTAGGTGTCTATTTTGCATGCATTTAATAAGAGCTCAGAGAACCAAAAGGGTTTCATGGTACCTGTAAGTGACTTATTAGTGTAATTTCTGTCCTGTCCTTTGTAGTGGCTGTGTTATCTGTAACACAGTAGTAGCATTTAACAGCTAAGTTTACCCTGTAACAATAAAATAGTAACTGTTTAAGCTGTGACCTGACTCCTTCAGTTGCTGTAACAGAACCAAGCAACGTTCCACTTGTCCCAAGAAATTTACCTCCCGGTTTTCTTTCCAAAGCCCCACGCCTCCCCTAAGGAGCAAGTGCTCCATTCCCTGGATGCTAGACATGCGCTAGCCTTTTATATTGATAGGACTAAACCCTTTCGCAAATCCACACAATTGTTTATTGCTGTCGCTGACAGAATGAAAGGGCTTCCCATATCGACCCAGAGGTTGTCCAATTGCGTCGCAGGGTGTATCAGGGAGTGTTATGCCTTGGCCGGGAAGGTCCCGTGCCGGGTTACAGCACATTCCACCAGGGCGCAGGCGTCCTCTGTAGCTTTTGGGTCGCAGGTTCCAATCACTGAAATCTGCAGGGTGGCCACGTGGTCGTCGCTCCATACCTTTACGGCGCACGACGCGCTGGCGCAGCAGGCTAGGGAGGACGCAGCGTTGGACTCTGCGGTCCTCAGCTCTCTATTGTAAATATGTATGTGTTATCTGTACCACATTGCACTTTTCTACAGTTTTTTCTGTGTTCGGTTAATTGAATAAATATGTTTGGATTGTTCAACTTTTGTGGACTTCTCTTTCTGAGTGCTCTGACCCCTCCTCCTTGAAGTGGGGTTGGCTTGGAAGTCACCTAATTCGAATGGACATGAGCAACCACTCGAAGAAGAAAAGAATGGTTACTTACCTGTAACTGTTGTTCTTTGAGATGTGTTGCTCATGTCCTTTCGATTCCCCCACCTCCCCTTTGTCGGAGCGTCCGGCAAGAAGGAACTAGGTCACTAATGTCTCCAGCGTTTTCAGTTTTCTTTTCAGAATGAGAGAACTGGGGCAGGAGAAGGAGGGCAATGATGGGTATTAAATGTGAAACAGGGTGTTTCTATGCACTGTAGCTGCCTCAGTTTTGCATGACAGTGGGTCCCACCACTCTGGGCCGGTTTCCCTGTCCCAAAGGCGACATTTCACTGAGCACACCAGGCCTGTCATGGCCCAATGCAATAACACTTCATTGTCCTCGGCATCCGAATCTGACAAGTCATCGTCCTCCGCTAGCAGGCCCATCAGCAGGCGTGCTGCGATTCGGGATGTCTCCTGCACAGCTCACAAGGGATCCAGGTCTTCTTGCGGCGCATGCTCGAGTTGGCGCGAAAGTGAGCCAGGAGCCCAGGGCCGTCTGGGAAGAAAGGGGGGACTCATGGGATGGTTTTCACGTTCACAACATGCCTAGGGCTACGTGGCGCCTTCCCATAGGGCTCAGCGAGTGAAGGTGACACAAGGCCCAGTGGGATGCACACACGGGCGGTTGGTGAAGGTAGGGCTTAGGGAGGCAAACCCCAGTCCCAGCACTGCCCCTTCTGCTGGGACCCCATACCCTACGGGAGCCAAGATGCCCTACTGCCCCCCACCATGGGGAGGTGGGGCAGCCCCCTAACGCCACAGGGAGGGAGGCACATGGCCACACAGCCCCAGCCTCCCTGGCCCAAAGTGCGGGGAGGAGGGAGGACATGTGGCTCCAGCCTCCTCGGCCCCCGGAGCACAGGGAGGGCAGAGGCCAGGTGACTCCAGTGTAATGGGCCTGGAGCACTGGGGATGGAGGAGGGCAGGTGGCTCCAGCCTCTCTGGCAGGTGCGGGGGCAGCAACACTGCACCCCAGAACGCCTGCAGTAAACGTGGCCTGAGCCTGACTTACCTGTAGCATTCACATCACCAGCCGGGGCACAAGACACATACATTGAGAGGGGCTATAACATGACAGGGCTGTGGCTTTGCTGGAGGGAAACAGGTGTGTTTTGTATGGAGATAGTTATCTGGGGCTTGCCATGTAGCCGTAGCCGTTGGCCGGGAGAGCTTTCGTGCTGCAGATACACGGGCGCAGCACTTCTGTTGGGGAGACACCTTCCCGCGGCACAAGGCGCTTTTACCTGTGGGGCTTATTCTGCCCACCCTGCCCCCTATGCCCCAGAGAAACAAGCTGTCCTGGCAAAATGCTGCTCTGCCTCCGTAGCTCCGTCTGTCCTGGGGCTTTACTGCTCAGAGCTCCCACCACCCCCAACCCACAGAGCTGAGGCCGCAGGAATCTCGGAGTCTGACTTGCCTGTAGCATTCACAATGCTAACCGGGGCCCAGGATACACAGGCTGAGAGGGGCTCTAACTCGACATGGCTGGGGCTTTGCTGGGGAGAAACAGGTGTTGTTTTTTATGGAGACAATTACCTGGATTAAAAATCCTAATGCAGCCTGGGCCAGTACAGGCCGTATTCACCTCAGTGTGAGCCTTCAGGGTTAACACTCTATGTGCTCCCCACTGTACTGGGGGTTTGTCTTCATGATCTCCTTGTGCATAATACAAGAGACCCGCCTCGCTGGAAAGTTCCTGTTGCATCGTTCACTTTCACTTTCTCTAGTCGCACTGGGAGGGTCGGAGCTGGCTGTTTGTCTGGTGCTGGGCCGTTGGGCTTGGATTTGGACCCTGATCTGGACCAGAACTTTGGAATTGTGTCCTGCTGGAGCACCCAGGAGAAGGGGGTGATGGATCCATGGGGCAGAGCTCCGAAGACGGGGCAGTGGCACCGGGCTCACTACGTGCGGTAGCTGGCAATGGTTGGGAGTTGGAGGCCTCGCTGAGCTGTAGAGGTTGGAGACTCCAAGCCCTGTGGGGCACAGAGGCAGACACACTTGCGAAGGAAACGCTTGTTGCCTGCCTGAGTTGGAGTTTGTCCTTTGTTTGAAAATTCACTCAGCACTTGAGAAGCCATTTGGTTCCATCTGGTGGAGACAGCAAAGCACAGCAAAAATGGATCTTGCAAATGTAACTTTTTGCCTTTAATTTAGTAGGAAAATACCCCGTTGGGAGATTTTGGTTTGTTCTCATCAGCTGATCCTCAGCCTGGAGCTGGGTGGATCTAAGTGGACTGACGTTTCATTGTAGATTAGCAGATTTTTTTTATGGACACTGATTTCAGAAAAACAAATCATCCTACCCCAAAAGTTGCCATTTGCATGGGGAAGTGTTTGAGGATTCTAACTGGACAGCTCCTCGTTGTGGTGTGTTGCATTGAATTTGCTGCTGCTGTAGCCTCATATTTCGTTGGTTTTGTATCTGCTGTTTCCGTTTATGTTTGAATCTATCTGGGGACAGGCCGGCACAGGCCTATATGGAAGATTTGCTGCTGTAGCTCAGATTGGGGAATTCCAGAGCTCGTGATCTTTCACTTCTTCCATTGTGGGGGTCTCAGTGTAAATTGAAACCGGTGCTAATTTCAACAGTATTCCAGGCACTCAGCAAACTGTCCCATGGTACAAGAGAAAGAGACCGTTCCGCTAGAAAATGGAATGTGGTTTCCAAGTGGCTCTCAGGTTACCCCCCCATGTGCCAGGAGTTAGAAAATCCTAAGAGAAGGCGGCTTTAGCTGAAAAGTGAATGGCCACGTCTGTGACTCCAGCCCATCACCTTGAGCCCTGTAATTAGACTCAAGCTGAGCTGAGCACTCACATGACTCGGGGAAGGAGGATCATGTCCTAGGCTGTGCAGGTGGATTCTAGCCAGACGAGACAGGAGAGTTATTTAAGGTTTCAGTGAGAGCACAGTTTGACCCACACTGTGGAGAGTGGGAATGAGGAGACTGTGAGTAGCGGGCTGACGGGAGCTGCAATTGCCTCCAATTTGGGCTTCTTCATATGCCCTCTCCACACACACACACACGTCATCCCTCCTTTGAAAGCGTCCTATGGCTGGGAGGGATGATGTGGAGCTGGCAAGTGATGCTGTTACTATAGAAATGGGGGTAAACAGTGACACCAGCCACATGTTAAAATGACCTCTTTGAAATGTGAACATAATACCATAAGAATGGCCAGACTGGGTGAGGCCAAAGGTCCATCTAGCCCAGTGCCCTGTCTGCCAACAGTGGCCAATGTCAGATGCCGCCATAGGGAATGAACAGAACAGGGAATTATCAAGTGATCCCACCCTGTCGCCCATTCCCAGCTTCTGATAAACAGAGACGAGGGACAATATTCCTACCCATTTTGGTGAATAAGTATTGATGGAGCTAACATCCATTAATTCATGCAGTTCTTTTTTTCATCCTGTTAAAGTCCTAATCTTCACAACATCCTCTGGCAAGGAGTTCCCCAGGCTGACCGTGCATTGCGTGAAGACAATTTTCCTTTTGTTTATTTTAAATCTGCTACCTATGAATTTCATTTAGTGACCCCTAGTTCTTATGTTATGGGAAAAGTAAATAACTTTTCTTTGTTCACTTTCTTGGGAGACACCTCCAGTTACCTCTCTCCATTCTGACAACTGACCATTTATACCTACCCTTTGTTTCCTGTCCTTTAACAGGTCGTGAGTAGGGTCATCTGGCCACACCCACCCCATAAACACAGACAATGTACCCAGGCCCTGGTCTAGGCAGGGCAGCAAACAGTTCAGGGGCTCAGGCCTATGCTCGGGCCCAGCAAACAGTTAATATGCCCAGGCCCTTGTGCATAACAGGGCAACAAACTGTGAGGTAGGCTCTTGGCCTACCTTTCGCCTCCTAGCTCTGATGGAGAGCTGATAAAAGTGCCCAGGCTCTCTGCCTCCCCTGGCGTCACGTGGCTCCCAGAAGTGACATGTCCCTGCGGCCCTTAGGCCTAAGGTGGCTGGAGGCCAGTGGGGGCTATAGGGGTGGCATATGCAGACAGGGGGAGCACACAGAGCCCTCCTGGCTGCCCCCTGTGCGTAGGAGTTACAGGAACATCCTGTTTCTGGGAGCTGCCCAAGTTAAATGTCACCAAGTTCCTGCACCTCCTCCCATATAATAACCTCTTGGCCCAGGTCAGGACACCCTCTGCACTCTAGCCCTGAGCTCCCTTCTGCACCTGAAGCTCCACATCTCTCCCACCCCACAACTCCTGTCCCATCCCCACACCCTGCAGGCATGTGCTCTGTGAAAATGTGCCGGTGAATCCAGGTGGGGGAGCAAGCATCCAGGGAGGGGTTGGAGTGAGTGGGGGTGGGATCTTGGGGAAGGGGCAGTGCAGGGGGCAGAGCCGTGGGGCAGTGGCAGGGCAAGGGTGTTCAGTCTTCTGCAATCAGAAAGTTGACAATCCAGTTCCAGGTTAGTCTCCTGGCAGTCAGACTTTTAGCAGGGGCTGTGAAATTCCAATTAATTAGTTCACCCATTAAATGTTAAGTTTAACCGGTTAACTGATTAAACATGAACAGGCAGGGGGTGGGGCTGTTCCAACCCAGATACTCCGAGCTGGTAGCCCCACGTGGGAAGTGGCAGCAGGGAGGGTGTGGGTGGGGGTGGACAGGCTGCTGGCTGCCAGCGGCACGGGCTGGGGGGCTGTTGTTTGCAGGCTCACACTGGGAGGAAGCGGCAGGGCAGGGAGGGCTCCTGTGAAGGGTAATGCTTACTGGGCAACCAGATAACCAGTTACCAGTTCACAACCCTACTTCTAAGCTGCTGTCCCCCCGCACAGAGAGGCTGCCATGGCAGTTGGAGTCCCACCTCCAGCTGCACCCTTAGCCCAATCGCTTGTGGTCTGCTACACAGAGTGGGTGAGACCGTGCAGGGTTTGTTTAAAGGGGTAGCAGGGGAACTAGCAAGGAGATGGGCGGGGGAGGCTCTAGCTGGCTGCAGGGATGGTGTTTTCCTTGTTGGAATAGCTCCTACTTCAGTGTTAGGGGAGAGCAGCTTGTCATATGACCACGTGCCCTTTTATTGCAGTAACAGGCAGTGTGTGAACCCTGCTTCCTATGGCAAAGGAACCTCGCCCCGTCTGCTCGGGAGCCTGCGCAAAGCCGCTCAAACCCTCTTTCTTCTCTTCCTCCCTTAAGATTTTTGTCGTTTTCTGGCTAACACAATTGGCTCATTCGGAAGTGCCACTGTGCCACCCACGTGAATACGAGGTACCCGTTGACCCGTTGGAGGTACGTAAATGTGACTGGGTCTTTCCAAAGGTTGACTCTGTTGCCTCAGGACACATCCTCTGTTACTGGGAATGTCACTGGTGGTGAGGACACAGAGATCTGTCCCTGTAAACAAACATGGCTCACATGTCACCTGTCAGCGGGGGGGCACAGAGAGGATGGTTTCTGTGGCCTGGGACACAGGAGTTCCAGGAGACGTTCTGTGTTATTCTAGGCAAGTCACTGTTCTGGTAACTCCTCCCTGCCTCGCCCATGGAGGCCTGTAAGGGTACATCTGCACTACAGAGAAGATCCAAGCTGCCACTGTCGATTTTCCAGAGTCGAATTAACAGGTGTAGTGACAGCACAGTAATTCAAACTGAGAGGGGCGCGCCGGTCGATGCGGGTTAGTCCTGCTCCGAGGAGGAATAAGGGAAGTCGAAGGGAGGGTGTTCCCCCTTCGACTTCCCACAGTGTGGACAGAGCCAAAAGTCGAGTTAAGTTCCTTCGACTTCAGCTACGCAATTAACGTAGCTGAAATTGTGTGTCTTACTTCCACCTCATCCCCTGGTGTGCACACATCCTCCGAGGCCAGGGCAGCGAGGAGCAGCTGCCGGCCTGCTCCCTCGATTGTACCTGGGCAGCCACCAAGAGGCCCTGTTGCTCCACCGTGGGACTGAGGGAGCAGTCAACACCCTGGAGTGACTGCTGGATCAGCAGTTCTGAGTCGGGCCTCTCAGCCTGGCGCCCACAGCAGGACGGCGACTTCTCCACGCGCACCCTGCCTGCCGCTGTGCTGCCCTGCTCAGTGTCTAGCCCTGGCCCCTGCTCTGTCCTAGCCCTGCTCTAGCCGGCTCCCCGCCTTTCCCCAGCTCTGTGCTGGCGTCGGACCCGAGGGTTGCCAGATGGTTTAACAAAAAATACCGAACACCCTGCCCTCTGCCAAAACACAAAAGAAAACACTTGGAAAAAATTCTGTCAAGGAAGAAAAAAAAAGGGGGAGACCAAAGTTGTTAAGCAAAAGTTACACCACTCCGTCCAGTTTGGGACCACACACTAACCGCCAATGCACCCAACCCTCCCCCTGAGCCATGCTCTCCTAGTGCCCCCCCATCCCAGTGCACTCACCCCTGCCTCAGAGCCAGGCCCCCATAGCGCCCCCCCATCCCAGTGCACTCACCCCTGCCTCAGAGCCAGGCCCCCCTAGTGCCCCCCATCCCAGTGCACTCACCCCTGCCTCAGAGCCAGGCCCCCCTAGCGCCCCCCATCCCAGTGCACTCACCCCTGCCTCAGAGCCAGGCCCCCCCTAGCGCCCCCCATCCCAGTGCACTCACCCCTGCCTCAGAGCCAGGCCCCCCTAGCTCCCCCCCATCCCAGTGCACTCACCCCTGCCTCAGAGCCAGGCCCCCCTAGCGCCCCCCATCCCAGTGCACTCACCCTTGCCTCAGAGCCAGGCCCCCCTAGCGCCCCCCATCCCAGTGCACTCACCCCTGCCTCAGAGCCAGGCCCCCCTAGCGCCCCCCATCCCAGTGCACTCACCCCTCCCCCTGAGGCAGGCATCCTCAGCATCGGGAGCCCCCGCTCCAATCAAAGCTCTCCCCCCTCTCCCCCTCCTCCCGCCCGCAGAGCCAGGTACGGAGGAACAACCTAACTTTTAAAGTGGCTGCTCTTGCCACCTGGCCCGGCTGCCTGGGCTCGCATTGTAGAGAGGGAGGCATCACGTGGCCAGCTCCTGGTCTCTGCTGGTCATGTGAGCCAGAGCAGCGTGCGCGCCGCTCCCACCCCAGCCTGGCGCCCCACTAGCGTGGTGCCCGGCAACTGCCCCTTCCTGCCCCCCTCGTCTGCTGTGCTTCTCACGCCCCCACCCCCGCCCCCACCCCCGCCAGATGCGGCAGGGGAAAATTGTCCCCACCGGGCTTCTGTCCCAGAGAAACAGGAAATACTGGACATTTCACATGTCTGGTATTTCCTAGTTTTTTTACCAGATGGAGCGCAAATACCGGACTGTCCGGGTGAAAACCAGACACCTGGCAACCCTATCAGACCCCCAGCCCTGACCCCGCCTTTGCCTCCTGACTGTGACTCTGCTTAACCTTGTGGCGGTACCCTCTGAATACACCCTGTTTTGGCCTCCTGCTCTTGTATTTGGCCTCTGTCCCTCCAGTGCCCTCCCAGGAGATTGTTTTCAGAGGGAAAGTGGGTCTCTAGAGTTAGCAGAAGTGGAACAAACACAATAGACAATAAGGATCATAAAATATTTTGGATGGAATCCTTTGTCCTAGACCAGCAGCACTGTGGCTGTGCCCTTAGGGCCTGTATTGTAGCCTAGGAAGGGCAGAACCTCCCCTTTCAGGGCCTGGATGCAGAGCCGTGGTCGAGGGGCACTGGCCTATCTCAGGAGGTGGGAGAGACAAAACACCTTGCCGCTCCTCTGCCACTGGGGCCAGCAGGATGTGGGGGTCCCCAGCTTGAATTAGAACAGCCTGTAGGCTGCTCTAGTTTACATTAGCTGCCTCTGGCCTCAAAGGCGGGTCCCAGCAGATGGGGGTCAGCAGGGCAGCCAGGAGGAGGGTTTGTGTAGCTGGTGTTGTGACCGCTCTACCCCACCCCACAGTCCCCCTCCAGTGGACTGCCCCTCCAGGGACCCCTGGGCCGGAGGGTGAGGCCCTTTATACGTGGCCACTGGGAGCCTGATTCTCCACGGCCTTTGTCGTTATTATAGCCGTGCAGATGACTGCAGAGTGGGTGCAAAGCAGGATTTCAACTGCAGCTGAGCAGAGAAGGCTGAATTGGGAGCAATTTGCCTGCACCCTTTGCAGAGATGTAAATACAGCACAAGGTGCAGGGCGGCTGAGAATCAGGCCCCATATGGTCCTGTTTACACGGCTACACTAGTTAAGTAGAGTTATGATAACAAACCCCTCTAGCTCCTGTGCCGTGTAGCAGTGGATCCGTGAGGACGGGGCGTGCACATTCGTTTTTGCATCAGCTCGGTTTGCTTCCCGTGTAACGTCTTTGTGGTGCTTGTTGCTTTGCTTCAGGAGCCAGGCTGCCGACAGATGAGAAATGCACGTATACGAAGGAGACTTTGTGCGGCTGCGCCCCGGGCAGTTTCTGCAGTTACACCAGAGACCGGAACTGTGAAATGTGCACTCGCTCCACCGTCTGCCCCCCTGGCTCTAGGGTGAAAGTACCTGGTAAGGAACAGAACTGCTGAAAGTCCAAGGCAAAGCTCTGCGGTCCCAGGATTCTATGATTCACGTGGCCTTTTCCCTGGCACCGACTTTACACGCTGTGCTCTCCCCTTACAGCCAGGGCGAGTGCTTTGTACCTTAGTTTTGGTGCTACATCTGACCTGGTTAGTGATGCGCTGAAATTCAGCAGCTGGGGAACACAACCCTGATGCAGCACTCGCTGTTAGATCTGGGTTGGCCTCAGGTCTGTTTATAAATGTGATGTGGGGTGGCCGGTGTGTTCCAATGGCAGCCTCCTCTGCCACGTCCTCACTGCACCTGGTGCAGTGACATGGTGAGAGACTCTGTGGGACCAGGCCCCATGCCAGACTGGGGCTGGGCCCCCAGGCAGTAGGGCAGCCCTGGTTCCATGGCCAGAGAGCCCCATTGCCACAGGGAAGGGGGCAGATCACAGGTTCCAAATACACGTGGTACTTTGTAGAATGAAGAGTTGACATTCAGCTTCTTCAGTTATCCACCCAGGCCCAACGACCTTTCTGCCTCCTTGCCAGGGGCTGCTGGGGCCCCTGCAGCCCCTGACACAGGCTAGGTCAGTTCTGAGGCCTACTGGGGACCATGGCCCCATTGGGGTCACTAATGCGGGTCTGAGCTCTCCTTGCCATGCCCCCTCCCTCAGCCAATCCATCTGCAGCCATGGCCAGCCCCCAAATCACAGCCCAACTGTGCCAGGTGAAGCCTTATCCCCCCGCACAGCCCATCTTCCCCCCAGCCGTGCAAAGGGGGTGTAGAGCAATGGAGAATCTGGCCCTTTGGCTCAGTCAGGGCTCACTCAGGGTTTGCTCACAATGGACGATTGTCCGAGGAGCACCCAAGTCAGTGTGGGAGCCCCACTCTGTGTGCCACTTGGGTACAGCAGTGACACTGGCGCTAAACACAGAGCTCTGCGCTGAGGTGTGGGCAGGATAAATTGTCCGAGATCAGTCCGGTGTCTTCATTGCGTGCACAGGCCCTGTTAACACTAATCCTATGCTCCGTTAACAAGTTGGGCCCTGAATTTTTTCATGTCCAGGCTTCTTGGGCCCAATCCTGCAGCCTTGAAATGTGTGGGAGTTTGGCCTGGCTACAGACTGCAGGCTCAGGCCCAGAATCCGGGTGGGGTCTTATCACATTGGATCTGACTATATTAAGGTGTCCAGCTGATGGACCGACGGGTGAACCCAGACGGCTGTGGACACACTGATGTGTACAGTAACATGTCGCCCTTCATCCTAGGTGTGAAGAGCAAGGGATGAGAGAAGCGAAGGCCGGGACACGCACTTCTGATGCCGTTTGTGAACAAAGCAGCCTGTCTGGCCCTGTGAGGGCCGTGATAATTATCCTTCTAGTCTTACTTGTACTTGCAGTGGCTGGAGGCACCTACTATTTATGGCCAAGGGTGAAGAGGAAATATCATGTAACATGTAAGTCAGAAAAGTGAGGGATCTGTGAATATTGTAAATGGGTATATGGGGGAGGGGGCAGACTGACAGAGTCAGCATTTGGCACAATGGTCTTTGTTTCACCCTGGCACATGCCAGCCTGTTACCTGACAGCGTCTTCTAACTGAGAATGCCCAGGAGAATCCAGATCTCCCTTCTGGGAAGAGTTGCCATTAGGAGCCACTAGCCCTCAATGGGGCCTACTTTACGGGGTGACCTGGCTGGTCCCTGGCCAGGATGCTGTGCTGTAGCACCGGCTACTGTGGCCATGGCCCCTGCCCAGCTGGGGAAGATCTTCTCCCTTCCCATCTTGTGTCTTCCACTGGCCCTTTCCCCAGGCCAGCTTCTGCAGTGGCTAAAAGTACCAGCTGTTCACATTCTCTCAGCTATCTGGACCAGTTGTCCCCTTCCCATGATCTGCCCCATTGCATGGGAGATCTGCTCCCAAAGTTCCTTGTTCCATTTGCTGGGGGAGCAGTGATGTTAATGGAGCAGGAGTTTGTGCTCTGCTCAGAACCTGTTCCTGCTTCAGAGCTAAGCACCTCTGCTGGGTCCTGTCCTTTGTCTCCCAGAAGGGCACTGTGCTTAGGTCTAGGTGGGAATGTTCTTTGCTGTGTATAGCTGGGACTCGGACCCAGGACTCCTGTATTGTATCCTCAGCCCTGCCACAGCCAGTGTATGAATTTTGGCCAGTCACTCAGTTCCCCTGCAGTGTCTGCATATCGTTTTGAGTTTCCTAGACGTTAGGTGCTGTGTAAATGCAAAGGATTGTTACAGCCCCAAATCCCATTGGATTAGCAACATCACCAGCCCCCTTCCTCTTCCAGCGGGATATTTCCTCAAGATGCTGCTAAGTGCAGTTTAGTTTGCAGTTACAGCACGGAGTTGTAGCAATATGTTCACATTCCCACTGAATTGCAGAGAGATGGGCCTGCATCTAAGGGAAGGACTTGGCCCCGGGACATCAGTATGTTGATGTTAATTAGTATGTAAATATGTTAATACAAAATGCAGCAGGCTGTTTTCTGATGAGATGTGGTTTTTTTTTCTTTGCAGTTCCACAGGAAATGGGGGTAAGTTGGTCTTCTATCTACTGGTAGCATATATACCCAGTGTTGCTTGGGTCCTTAAGGAGGGGCTCAGTGTAGGAATGTAAGCGACTAGTCGATTATCCGATATGCTTATCAGATAGTCAACTCGACTAGTCGCTTCCTCCCCCTCCTTGCTGCCTCTATCAGAGAGAGACAGCAGGCGGGGGAGTGGGAGCTGGTGCTGGGGGGAGCCGGCTTAAAAGCTGATTTCCCCCAGCATTGTCTCTGGGGGGGAGGGGAGGAGCGCAGTGGGGAACTGGCAGCACTTCCCCCTTTGAAACGTAGCAAGAGCAGGGCTCTTGTTGCATTTCAAAAGCAGAAGTGCTGCGGGAGCAGGGGGCCAGTGGGGGACTCAAGCAGTCCCCTGCTAGCCCCATGCTCCCTGCTTTTGAAATGTACAAGAGTCTGGGGCCTCTTGCTAGATTTAAAAGGCCGAGGTGCCCTTATTGACTAATCAAATAATTGATGCAAATTCCATTGACTATTTGATTAGTTGATTAATCTAAATGTAACATCCTTAGCTCAGTGTAGGGGACTGGGTGTGGGGAGTCAGGAGGGGCTCTGGGTAGGGGACTGGGTGTGTTTGTGTGTAGGGGGGTGGGCAGAGAGGGTGTGGTGGGGGAAAAGTCCCCCTGATTTGTACCAGGGCTATTTGCTCTTCCCCTTCCTGTCTCTGTCAGGAAGCGAGAGCAAAGTGCACAGCTCAGCTACCCCCTGTGTTTCCTGGCCAGAACAATGAATGCAGTAAACTGTGCACTAATGAAGGGGAGCAGCCAGCAAAGCCCCTGTAGGAATCTGAGGGGAGCTTCATTCCCCCCACCTGCCTAAAGAGTGCCTGGAGAATGGGAGGCTCAGGGCTGGAGGAGTCCCAGATGGGGAGGTCATGCCCCCAGCGAGCTCCTTTCACTTGCCTGGTGATTCTGTCTCTTTCCTGTATGGCTTATGAGAAGAAATACCATTCCAGGCACATCCCATTGTCCTGACACAATAGGACCCTGACCTTGCTTTAAGTTATGAGAGGAAGCTGCCTACCAAATTTGGTGGCCCTAGCTCTTGCCGTTTAGGAGGAGTTCTTGAACAAACAGACAGACACTCTTGCAAGTATATAGGAGGTGCAACAGGGCTGGAGCAGGGGTTTGCTTGATGGTATGTCTCTGCCATGGCTATATCTGCTTGCTGCAAGGGTCTCTGATAGCAAGTATGTGTGTACATAGGTGCTAAAGTCCCCACTGAACTGGTAGGGTCTCAGCAAGTGAGATTAGCCCTAGGGAGCCTGGGTTCTATGTCCAAATCTGGCACCGACTCACTCTGTGACTTTGGAGCACATCCCTTTAATATTATGGTCTGGCTCCTCAAAGATATTCAATGTCCATAGATTTTAAAGGTATTTGGGCTCATGTCAATGGATGTTAGGCGCCTAAATATCATTATGCATCTGTGTCAGGTGCGATTTGTTTTCTGTTTCTGTAAAGGGGGGGGGGGGGAATTCCTGTCCTTACAGGACACTTCAAGACTTGACTTGGTAGGAGTGAATCCTCTGCCCCCCCACTGACACATGAAAGGTCCTGGGACCACCAGAACCAATCAACTGGGATGTGCAAAGACCCTGATTGCTTCTAGGCTGTTTGTAAAGTTCTTTGAGATCCCTGAGTGGAAAGTACCATAGCAGAGCAAAATACTATTGTATGGGCTCTAGGTTTGCACTAAACTGACATTTGTAGTGCAAATAATGTAATGAACCTTAGCAACAAATGGTTTTATTGACTCTTAATTCTAACCTGAGTGATAGCTTGTTTCAAAACAAAAGAACCTCTAAAATCTGAAGTTTAAATGGACTTTTTTTCCTTTGTCATTTGCCCAGTCAAGCCCCAGGTATGCAACCCAACTGGCAGCCTATTACCCAAACTGCTTAACAGATCTGAGACAGAGGAGCTGGGTGTGGGGATATCTTTAGCTACACCAGCTTCTGCTGGCGGAAGAGACAGTCTTTCAGGATTCACTGAGCTTTTCTTCTGGTCTGGAAAACATAATCAGAGCATCACAGCTACATACAAGATTCTGGGGCACATTTTGTGTATCCCATTTAGTGCCTCAAATGGCCAGACAACTCCATGGGTAGTACCAGAAAGGCACTACGTGGTGGAATGAACTCTTGCCAGAAAAATGATAAAAGGCAAAAACGAATAAACCCCCAAACCCTGTCACCGACAGGTGATCACTTTTCATAAGCGATCCCTTTGTAACTGACTCATGCCTCCTCCTCAGTGGAATTCTTCACAGCACCTTCAAAAGACAAACCTGAGAACTTAAAATCATTACTCTGCTAGACACTAAAAATCATGATCTCAACAGAGACACTGGCTTTACCGGCCATTACAACCATCTGTAACCGACTAACCCTGCTTTTGGCAGAGGTGAGAACTGCCCGCAAGGTCTGAAGTAGTTTCTTGCAACATGTGGTTGGTTGTCCCCTAAGCTTAACAATCTGCCCCAGCATGTCACTGTTAGGCTGTGTCTACACCACAGACCTTAAACTGGCACAGCTGTACTCTTGCATCTGTGCTGCTGCAAGGTTGTCTGGGTTAACTGGTAAGCATTACCCTAACTGGTACCCATGCCTGCCATGGTCAGAAGGCTGCTCCAGCCCCGCAGGGGTCAGGAGCTGGCTGCCTGCACGTAGGCGGGAGGGGCAGGAGCAGTAGAAGGCCACCCGCGTGTGTCTGGGGGGCAGGAGCAGAAGCCACCTCTCCTCCATTACCCCTTGTGCACAGGGTTACCCCCCCCCCCGCATGGGAGAGCTACCAATGGCACTCCCGTGCATGGGGGGGCTGGCAGCAGAAGCCAGTTCCCCTGCATGCTGGGCTGCTGACTCTGCTGTTGCTCCCTGCACATGCGGGGTGCTCCCCCCATGCAGGGGAGCTGGCAGCCACTGCCCAGTGTGCAGGGAGTGGGCGGGTGGGAGCAGGAGAGGGAGCCTGCTTAATCAGTTAACAAGTTACCCTTATGTCTAACTGGATAACTGATTAACCAGGATTTAGCATCCCTACTAGCTATTCTGTGCCTTCTGGAAAGAGCTCTTCCATCAGCATAATTAAACCACCTCTGTGAATGGCAATAGCTATGGCAGCCCTGGTGTACACTAGGGCGCTATTTCGAAATAACTCCCCTTAAGTCGAATTAATAAGCGGAGTGTTTATGCTACCAAGCCTGTTATTTCAAAATAATGGGCTGCTTATTTCAAAATCTGTACTCCTGCTTTTCTTGGGGAATAACGTTAATTTCGAAATCGCGGCCGTGTGGACGTTCCGGTGCTGCTATTTTGAAATAATTACTCCCCAGAGTAATTCGAACGAATTACTCCCCAGTGCTTTCTGGGGCTGTAAGTCAAGGTGGCATGTCCACATTAAAGGAGTCTGCCTCGGACTAATTTCAAGGCTTCCCTGTAGTGGGGACACGCTATTTCGATTTTGTAAAATAGGTAAAGTCAAATTTAGTTATTTTGAGATACTTTCCGAGTGTAGACATGCCTTCAGTGGGAGAACAATTCCTGCTGACACATAGTGCTGCACACATTGGCGCTTTGGTTAGTGAAAATTGTGTAGGTCAGAAGTGTGGGTTTTTTCACTTCCCTGATCCACAAAAGTTTTGCAGCCAAAAGTACTAGAGTGGGGATAGCCTTCCAGGAAAGTTACCTTACCTAGACTTAAAGGAGAGCACCGGGAAGCTCGACAGCTTGTCTCTTCCATTCTCACAAATTGGTCACCCACCTTGTCTGTCTTTCAACATATTTGGCCTGGAAAAGGGCATCTCTAGACCAGTTGCTATTTTATACTAGCATTCCCTATATCTTTGCCTTGTAGCATTACACATTTTAAGAGGACATGAAATTAGCTAACTACAAAGCCTAAGATCTGTACAGCAAATATTGGACACATTTTATAGGAAAAAAATTATGCTTACACTTTTGTTCTAAGTAGGGAACTGTATTAGGTATTCTAATACTTCATCATAATGAATAAGAAAACAAATGCTAAGAAAGAGAACTCTAGCAGGTACTAGTTAAAGGTACTGACCATATGATGGTAAGAAACTGAAAGTTCATAATGTCTTTGTTTTACTTTGTCATATTTTAAAGGATGAGGCAAAAACACAGAATAAGGAAAATTTATCACTGACTGTTCCTCGTATAAACATTCCTGATGAGGAAGCTGCTATAACTGTGGGAACCCATCTTCAAAGCAAATAAACACACTAAGAAGCACTTTTTGAAAGCAGGGAAGAAAGCCATTCCATCAGCAGTCCTGAAAATGAAAGAGCAGGAACACAGAAAGGAGCCCTGACTACAGAGATACGGGAAACTGGCAGCGGGAAATCGTTTCTTCTGAATGGTCGGGGCTACTCTAGAGACACCTGATTTGGGTCAGCCCCTTGTATCGTGAGAGGGGGCAATGAGGAAGATCCGATTTGGAGTGGAGGTTCCTCAGTGCCTGGAGGCTGTTAGAGCTGAGGTTTGGGTTCCAGCTCATCTCTACTGAAGTAATGCTTGTTGATCTGAGCCATGGCTAATGATTGTTCATTATGCACTATGAGCTCTCGGCGGAAGGGCACTAGAGGCATGGAAGTTATTGCCTGGCCTGTGAGACATGTGGACCCTGGCTGTATGATATGAGTAACCACAGAGATTTACCTTGAACCTAGAAGGTGATAACACTGCAACGGGCCTTCCCTCTCAATCACTGGTTGGGTGCGGGTGGTTTTGATTTGAGGGAGAAGCTAGAGAAATGGGAACCAAATAAGGGCTTGTTGTTGGGGGGGCGGAAGGGAGGCCTGACCAGTTCAAGGGTTGCCACCGTAGCATTCTTCCGACTGCAATAAACTTGGTTGGATGTTTTAGACGGTGTGGTCTCAGCTCATTCTTTTGCCTCTCTCTATTAACTACTCTAGCCTACTAGCAGGGGAAGGTTAGTGAATGACTCAGTGAAAGAAAGGAGAGAAGTATCACTGCTATTCACTGCCCTTCTGAGCAGCAATTTTTCCCTAGTGAGATACACCCAGGGAGAAATATGCCTGTGGCTCTGAGGTCACTTGGTGCTGGAAGCCAGGGAGCATGGCTTGCAGGAAGGAATTTCCTGCACTTTATCTGCTGTCTTCCCCCATCATGGGCACAGATGGGTGAAACTTCCAACCAAGCCCCAGTGGTCTGCAGGGCAAGCACCCAGAACCAAGCTCAGGATTTCACCCCCCTGGTGTGTGGCTCTTTCTGTACTCCAAAGGCAGAACTATGTAGCACTTTAAAGACTAACAAGATGGTTTATTAGGTGATGAGCTTTCGTGGGCCAGACCCACTTCCTCAGATCAATTTGTGGAAGAAAATTGGCACAACCATATATACCAAAGTGATACAATCAAAAAAATGAACGCATGTGAAATTGACAAATCAAATTTTAGAACAGAGTGGGGGTGAGAGGGGAAGGTTAGTGTCTGTGAGGTAATGACATTAGGGGTGATAATTGGGGAAGCTGTGTTTGTAATGGGTGAGATAATTAGAGTCTTTGTTTAGACCCATACATAAAGTATCAAATTTAAGCATAAATGACAATTCTGAAACTTCTTGTTGAAGTCTGGAGTTAAAGTCTCTTTGAAGCAATATGCATGTTTTAAGGTCATTGAGGGAATGGTCAGTCTGGCTGAAATGGCAAGCAACAGCTTTCTCTCTGTGAGAGAGTCTTATGTCTGTTTTGTGTGCATTGATTCTTTGGCAAAGTGTCTGAGAAGTTTGTCCAATGTACATAGCAGACAGACACTTTAGGCACATGATAGCATAAATTATATTTCTGGATGAACAGGAATATGTGTTCTTGATCTTGTAATAGGCATGGTTAGGTCCAATAATGTTGTCAGCAGAGTAAATATGTGGACAAAGCTGGCACCAGGGTTTGTTGCAAGGGAAAGTTCCAGGGTTGGTATTAGTGTGGCATGTCCGGTAGTTGTAGGTAAGAATCATCCTGAGGTTAGGTGGTTGTCTATAGGAGACTATCGGTCTGTCTCCCAGAGCCTCTCAGAGGGTAGTATCCTGTTCCAATATAGCTTGTAGTTTATTGATAATGCATTGGACGGGTTTAAGTTGGGGGCTATAGGTGATGACAAGTAGTGTTCTAAAATTTGATTTGTCAATTTCACATGCGTTCATTTTTTTGATTGTATCACTTTGGTATATATGGTTGTGCCAATTTTCTTCCACAATTTGATCTGAGGAAGTGGGTCTGGCCCAGGAAAGCTCATCACCTAATAAACCATCTTGTTAGTCTTTAAAGTGCTATATAGTTCTGTCTTTTGTTTCCCCTAGACCAGACTAACACTGCTGCATCTCTATCACTTTTCTGTACTCCAGGCATTGCCCAGACCTCTTCGTGCAACCCTGCAGCGCCTTTGCACCATTCCCCTCCCCCTCCCCCTCCCCCCCTCGCCCCAGACTGGTTCCCTCTCTTACCCTCCCAGTCTTCCATGCAGCCGCTTTGCAACACTCCCCTTAGCACGTGCGCCCCCTGATTTCAGTCCCACGTGCCTTTTGCAAGGCGCGTTACACAACACTGACCACACCCCGATTTCCTTTCTCCAGGGGGGGGCTGCTCACAACAGGCCACTCAGCGTATCCCCAGGCAGCTCCCGCCCCGCGTCTCCCATGGGGCACGGCCCAGATCAGCCTCTGCGCCCCCCGATCCTTCCTCCGCCCCTTAGTCCACCCCCAATGCGTTGCACAACCCCGGCGCCGCTCCCTGCGCTACGAACCTTTGCTCCGGGCACCCCGCACCCCCCTCCCGGGCTGCGCCTGTCTCTCGCCCGGCTCGTACCGCCCCCTAGCGGGGCCGCGCCCGGCCGCAGGCGCTGATTGGCTGGCAGTCCCTGCATACAGATGAAAGGGCGTGCCCCGGCCCGGCGGGCTCCCAGGTGGACCCGGCCCAGCTGATCGCTCGGGGGCGCCGCTAGCCATGGCCGCTGTGGATCTCGCCCGGGTGGGCGCCAACCCGCTGAAGCATGCCGTGAGCGGGCAGGTGAGAGGGGCGGGGTGTCGGCCCCCCCCTTCCCTCCACGGGCGGCCCCGAGTCAGAGCAGGGCGCACGAGCCTCGCCCTGCAGCAGCCCCCTGCAGCCCGGGCGAGGCCGCTCCGCAGCTAGCACAGGCCAAATCCCCTGGGGGGGAGGGTCAGACCCGGGCCAAGGGAACCCGGTTCCGAACGACCCCTGGAGATGTTGCTGGCTCCCGGTCACGCTGTGAACCTCTGGGCTCCCGGCACTGGGTGTCTGGCCGGGCCAGGCCTCTGTAGCTCTCAGCCAGCTGTGTCTGCCTCAGGCCGCCTTAAAACTAGCCCCCGAGCGGCCCGGGCAGCAAGGAGTAATCCCGCTCTGGCCGGGCGATGATGTGTCCCTAATGTGCTGCAGCAGGTCGTCTTCGGTGCTCTGTGTGATGTAGGGGCAGAGGTGAAAGGAAGCGGGTGTGCCCTGCTGCCCAGTTCGACCTGGCAAAAGCCAGCCCCGAGCTACAGTATTTCACTAGGAGGGTGGGGAAGCACTGGAATGGGTCATCTAGGGAGGGGGTGGAATCTCCATCCCTAGAGGTTTTTAAGTCTCTGCGTGACAAAGCCCTGGCTGGGTTGATTTAGTTGCGATTGGCCCTGCCTTGAGCAGGGGGCTGGACTTGATGACCTCCTGAGGTCTCTTCCAGCTCTATGGCAGGGCCCTGGGTTGCAACAGGACAAGTACCTGTAAGAAATTTTAAGTTACTTTCACTGCTGTGTGGGTTCCTGCCTTTGTTTTTGACTTGCCAGAATAATAATAATTGGCTCCTTCTGCCCCATGTGGCAGGGACAAGCTGGGGTAATAAGAACCTGTCTTGTTTTTTAATACTTGCCTGTCCTCCTAGGCAAGTAGCGCATCCCCCCGTGCCCCCCAGACTCTGTCTTCTGTCCTTCAGAGAGAAACCTTCTCAGTTCATCTGCTGTTGGCCTGTTTTCCAAGAGAGCTCAGTTCTCAGACAGGCCCCGTTGTTGGCTGCACCCAGCTCCCACGGAGAATTCTCCCTGCTAAATTGTCCCCGAGGGTGGATGCTGAGTGTGCTTGATCATTAGGCCTCTTCTGTATCCACTTTGTCATGGCTTTTGGCTGCACCCAGCTCCCACGGAGAACTCTCCCTGCTAAATTGTCCCCGAGGGTGGATGCTGAGTGTGCTTGATCATTAGGCCTCTTCTGTATCCACTTTGTCATGGCTTCCTGTGCGTCGCTTCCGCAGTGGGAGCCTTCCCCGCCATGTGTCTCTGCTCCACTAAAATTGGATGACGTGGCTTTAACTCACCAGGTGGGGGCAGGGCTCTTTGTGCCTCTGTTGCTGTACCTGGGAACTCCTCTGAACTCCTGAAACAAACCGCCAGCCAATGGACAGTGGCCCTGGAATTGGAAGTTGCTATAAACTAAGTTCTGCTGTGAGGGTGAAAAAGCTTTCCCGGGGCTGGGCCTGTGGCTGCCTGTCCTACCTCTCTGCAGGTGGTGGAGCTGCAGGCGCTGTGGCGGGACCAGCCCTGCGTGGTCTTCTTCCTGCGGAGGTTTGGCTGCCAGGTTTGCCGCTGGATTGCCAAGGAGACCAGCAAACTGAAAGAGCTGCTGGACGGTCACAATGTCCGCCTGGTCGGTGTCGGGCCGGAAAGCGTAGGCCTACAGGAGTTTATCGATGGGAACTACTTCAAAGGAGGTAGGACTAGGGAGGGTGCACGGAGGCAGCTTCCACCTCCAAGAGCTGCTATGCACTTTGTTCACAGCTGGGGAAATGCTGCACCCAGTCCATAACCCAAAGTACAGGAGCCTTTGTTCATATAAGAACGGCCGCACTGAGTCAGACCAAAGGACCATCTAGCCCAGTGTCCTGCGTTCCAACAGCGGCCAATGCCAGGTGCCCCAGAGGGAGTGAACAGAACAGGGAATCAAGTGATCCCTCCCCGTCACCTATTCTAAGTCTCTGACAAACAGCGGTTAGGGACACCCATTCCTGCCCATCCTAGCTAATAGCCATTGATGGACCTGTCCTCCATGAATGTATCTAGCTCTTTTTTGAACCCTGGTAAAGTCCTAGTCTTCACAGCATCCTCTAGCAAGGAGTTCCATAGATTGGCTGTGGGTTGTGTGAAGAAATAGACTTGGTGGGACTTAGGCTGGTTCTAAAGTATGCAGCCCAGGTGCAGGGCAGATTCCATGGTCTGTCCTCCGTGCCTCAGGCATTGACTAGGAGGGGCTGAGGTGTATCAATGCCTGAGGCTCCTGCAATGGCAGGGAAGTAATTTAAGTGAGAGATGCAGTGCTGGTGGAGCTGTACCCAGGGCCAGCCCGAGCCCTTTTGGCGCCCCGGGCCCAGGCGCGCAGCACCGCCCCCCCGGGCCCAGGGCGTATGCGTGGGCCTGCCCATGGGGTGCGAGCCCGCCCCCCACAAGGGAGCATGGGCCCGCCCCCCCGGGGTGCTTGGCACATGCGCGCACCGGCCACGGCCGCTGGCATGCAGCCTGGGGCCTGCCCCCGGGGCGCACGGTGCATGCGCTGCCCGGCCAGCACTGCTGGCGCGCGTGCAGGGCCCCGCGGCTGTGGGGGGAAGGGTGCTGCTGGCCGGCGCTGCGGGAGCCGGGCGCGCAGCTCCTGATGGCAGCTGTAAGGGACGCCGCACGCCCCTTACAGCTGCCATTAGGCGCCCCTCATCGGTTGGCGCCCTGGGCAGCTGCCCGGCTTGCCAATGCCTCCGTCCGGCCCTGGCTGTACCTGGCCAGGATGTTGGAGACAAGGTGAGGGAGGTAATGTCTTTTATTAGACTGACTTCTGTTGAGGAGAGAGACAAGCTTTCGAGCTTCCTGGAGCCCTTGTTCAGCTCTGGGGAAGGTACTTGGTGTTGTAGCTAAAGAGGAGATTGAACAGATAATTTACTTGCTAACAGTCCAGACAAGTTGGCAGATAGAGCCCCTATTTCCTGGGGCTGCTCTAGCTTGTGTGTGGCCCCTGTGACCCATGTCCTCTGGGGAATAGCCACAGTGCCCCAAGCACAGCCTTTCCCAGCCTGATGTGCTGCCCTCCTGATTCTGCGCTAGGTGGGGGGTCTTGGGGACTTGCCCACACACCTACCATAGCTGGGGCAGGCATGAGGAGGGCATCTCACTTATGGGGGCTGTGCAGCAAGGTGGCTGCAAGGCAGCCACAAACTGGGGCTAGAGAGTTTAAATAGGCCTTGGAGCATGCTGAGGGCAGAGCTGGGACTAACCTTGTTGCCCCACAAAGTTCTCCCCGCCCCCACCCCCATGCTAGTGGTGTTCTTGTGTGTTATTTCTGTGGGTGTTGAGATGCTGCAAGTTTGAACAGGGTCGAAGTACTTCATGGCTCCAAACAGTTACCTTCAGTGAGCGCAGGGTCAGCTGCTGCTTGGAAGCTAAGAGCTAGAAGCCTCCCCAGAGGTGTGTTTGGGCACACACTGGCTTCATATAACCCGCTTGTGCTGGTGCTGGCTTGCAGTGGAAAGTCCCTGGTGGTGGTGTAAAGATAGAAGGCCGCCTGCTGAGCTGGGTGGAGGCCATGCACTGCGGGCAGTTGAGGACAGGGAGGCCATGGAATCTGCCCTGCACCTACGTTGGGGCCCTCAGGACCAGCCCAAGCCCTCCTGGGCGGGCTGCAGTGTGCTCTGTGGATGATGTCCGTCTCCAGCACCACCAAGCAAGCTCCACCGCCTTCAGCCTCTAAAACTGGGGCTGCTGGTCCAGCCTCCAGAGCACCTTTGCTAGACGGTTAACTTGGATGAGCACCAGCCAAGTTCAGGAGGCGGTGAAGGTGGCTTGAAGTCCCCCCTTGCCTTAGGCTTCATTTTACCATTGTCTTCTACCTGCTCACTACCTGGCATTGGAAAATGCTCAAAAAAGGGCAACAAAAATGTTTAGGGGTTTGGAATGGGTCCTGTATGAGGAGAGATTAAAAAGACTTGGAGTTTTAGAGAAGAGGAGACTAAGGGGGATATGATAGAGGTCTATAAAATCATGACTGGTATGGAGAAAGTGAATAAGGAAAAGTTATTTACTTATTCCCACAATATAAGAACTAGGGGCCACCAAATGAAACTAATAGGCAGCAGGTTTAAAACAAACAAAAGGAAGTTTTTCTTCACTCTGCGCACAGTCAACCTGTGGAACTTCTTGCCAGAGGATGTGATGGAGGCTAGGACTTTAACAGGTTTCTAAAAAGAGCTAGAGAGATTCATGGAGGTTAGGTCCATCAATGGCTATTGGCCAGGATGGGTAGGAATGGTGTCCCTAGCCTCTGTTGTCTGGAGGTGGGTGACGGGAGGGATCATGTGAGGATTACCTGTTGTGTTCCCTCCCTCTGGGGCACCTGGTATTGGCCACTATCAGCAAACAGGCTACTGGGCTGGATGGACCGTTGGTCTGACCTGTATGGTGGTTGTTCTATACCTGCGTCTGGAAGTCTGGCCCACTCTTGGCCTGATTTCCTCCTGGAGCCCCACCACCCCTCTGATGGCAGCTCTTCTGCAAGCCAAGCCAATGGTCCAGTCCCCTGGGGAACAGTCACACTGCACCCTCCGGTGGAAAACTGCGCCATGACTCCTCAGGCAGCGCCTAGTGGGGTGTGCGCCTTGCAGCACGTGGTGCTAACGCACCCGGGGTGCTCCTAGGGGAGCTGTCTCTGGTGGATTATAGGCTTGGGTCAAGGGGGTGGGGAGCAGCAGCAACTAGGTTAGAGGCAGTATCTGGCTCGGGCCTGGTGAAGGGGGGCAGTTGCCCCAGGCCCTTCAAATCGCTGTGGGAGCGCTGCTCCAGGCGGCTCTGAGGGCTGCGTAGCGGAGGGCCCAGCACTGCAGTGCAGGCGGTGCCGAGGCCCTTGGATCGCCTCGCTTGGTGGGGGCCTGTAGAAGCTGTCGGTCTCCTGGTCTTGCCCGATAAAGGCATTTTGTGCGCTGTGCCTGGAGACTAGGCGTGCGGTTACCACTAGCTGCTTGGCTGGCTGTCCCGGAGCTCTCCGAGCATGACACAAATACTGCGGAGACCCTGCCTTGGTGGTTAACCTGCCTGCGTTCCTCCCCCAGAGCTCTACCTGGACGAGTCGAAGAAGTGCTACAATGACCTGGGTTTCAAAAGGTGGGTGGCACCGATGGATTTCTTGTCCACGTTGCTCTGAGGAAGAGCTGAGGTTACCTCAGGCTGGGAAGGGAAGCTAAGAAGGGTGGGGCCCGGTGTAGCAGGATGCAGTACCCCCCTGCTCTGAGTGGGGCAGAGCTGAATTCCGGGTAGGTCTGGGAAAGGGCTGCCCTGTGGTAAACCGCAAGGCTCCCTCCACACAGACCCACCTGGGATGCCAGCTCCTGCCTATTGCTTTATTACCTTGATAATCGTTTGTTTGAACAGGGCACCCAGGGCAACCTCAGCCCCAAAGGCTCTGCCCCCACCACCCTGCTTCCCACCTCTGCTCTTCCCCCTTTCCCATGTGACACTAACTGGGGATTTCTGGTGGCCAGGCACAGGGCAGCCCCCCACACGCTGACCACGGCAGCGGGAGCCAGGGCAGCCTGGCAGCCTGCTGTGCTCTGCCCTCCCGGCTCAGTGGGAAACCGAGCACCGAGGGGCCGGAACGCTCTTCTCCGCCACAGCAGGAAGAAGCCACCGGCAGCAGGCCGGGAGCGGGCGGTGAGGTGGAGTGGAGCAGGCTGCTCTGGCGCCTGCCCCTATGCTACGGGGAGTGGGGGGGAGAGGCGGCATCCATAGGACAACTTAGGTGGCTGTCGTGGGGCTCCCCCGAGTGCAGGGCCTATGGCAGCTGCCCTGAACCAGCTCTCCGTGGGTCGAGCAAACGTACTGGGCTTAGATGAAAACAGAACTCAGTGACTGGGCATGCCAGAGAGCGCCCAGATCCAGTGGCTACTGGCTGGCCTTGTGCCAGGCTATTAGAACTCACTCGTCCCACGGCTCAGTGGGGTGTTGAGTCACATCCAACTCTCTCTTCTCCCCTGGGGCACACGCTGCTGCTGGCCATGCAGCAGGACCCGAGGGAGGGAGAGGCTGAGTGCAAGGCCTGTGCTGATCGTGTGCAACCGTGGCCTGTTCCAGGGGCAGCATGACTTGGGCTAACGAGCACCGTTCTCCCATCTGGCCGCTCAGCGGCTACTGTGGCTACAGCCCTGGGGTTCAGGGGCTCCCTTCCTTACTGATCCCTCACTATAACGTTCCCATGCAAAGCCAGTCGTCTGTCACACACTCAGCTGCGCTGGCTGAAGGCGGTATGGAAAAGGTGATCCTGGGCAGTTGCATTTGTTGCTTAGCTTAATACCTGCCTCTGTCCTAACCTCTGAATTCTCAGAGCCTTGCATCTAACCCTCGCTCTGCGTGTCTCCCTGGTTATACCCCTATGTGCCAAGAGGACAGGCTTGTCCGTTACACTGCTTACACCGTGCGGGTGTAGAGAAATGGCCCACAGTTCTACCAGCGGGCGGACCCTTTCAGGAGCCAGGTTGTGTGTTGGCAGAGCGCTGTCGGCATACCATGGAGTCTGAATGTAACTGGTGCCCAAACAGTTGGCCCTTAAGGATGGGATAGAGCAAGCAGGCTGGGTGTGGGGGGGTGTGTGTGTGTGTGTGTGGCTTCAGTGTTGGTCTGTGACAACATACATGAAGCTTGCTATGGAAACAAGAGCTTGGATCTCCCTGAGAGGGCTTAACTCTTGGGAGTAAATCCTCCACTGGTGTCAACTCCATTGACTAATCTTAATGATCCCAGCAGAGGGTGTCTCTTCTCTCTTCCCCCCCCCCCCCCCCCCAACCTTTCAGGTGGCCAACGCATACGTTCATTCTCCCCCCAGGTACAATGCCTTGAGTATCGTTCCCGCTGCTCTGGGGAAACCCGTTCGAGAAGTCGTCACCAAGGTGAGAGACTAGCCCAGTGGGGTTCAACTTTTTTTTCCCCCCCCACCCCCACCCCTCCTGACCCAAGTGATGAAAATTGTTGCTGCTGCGACCCAACATAATTTGACTGGAGGGCGGCGGGCTCTGGGGTGGGGCTGAGGACAGGAGCTTTGGTGTGTAGAAGGGGGCTCCAGTTTGGGGGGGTGAGGGGGTCAGGGCTGGGGCAGAAGGGGCTTACCTTGAGTGACTCCCAATCAGCGGTGCAGCAGGGGTGCTGAAGTGACTTCCTGCCTCTCCTGGCACTGCAGACCATGCTGTGCCCAGAAGCAGCCAGTAGCAGGTTCCCAGCCAATGGGAGTGTGGGGCTAGTGCTGGGGGTAGGGGCAGTACGGGGATCCCTGTGCAGGGCCCAGCACAGTCTGCGGTGCCAGGACAGGCAGGGAGCTGCCTTCGCCCCCTCCCGCCCCCCCACTGCTAAAGGCCTGCCCATGCTTGTGCGGAGCTTTTGCGTGACTTCCGTGGGTGCATCCAGGACCCTGGTGTCCCACACGCTGGAGCGGCCTTGAGCTGCCTCTGGATGAGGCCTTTGTGTCATGCTTGCAAGGGACTCGGGCTTTATTTTCCCTCAGGCGAACGCAGATGGCATCCAGGGCAACTTCAGCGGTGACCTCTTGCAGAGTGGAGGGATGATCATAGTCAGTCAAGGTGAGCAAAGGAGAATCCCTCTGTCGGGACTGAGGGGACCTGGCTAGGCATGTGAACGGGCAACCGGCTCCCTGCCTGCCACGGGTGGATGGCTGGTCCAGCCCCACTGCGGGGCTGCTGGCTCCCAGCCCCGCTTCATTGGTTAACTGGTTCAATGCTACATTTAACCGGTTAACCAAGTACCTGAGATTTTACATCCCTATAGCTGTTCGTGAAGGACACGTGTTTCTAGACAACCCACTCAGAGCAATTTGGTTGGTCAAAGAACCTCTGCCTAGAGAAATCAAGACCACTGGTTCGAGGGTGGGGGGGGGGGAATTCCCAGGTAACTAGTGGAGGGGGCGGGTGGGGAAATGCATTAGGCCTGTTATGTTGCTTTTATGCTTTTTAGACCCTGGAAAAAGCAGGGTCTCTACTGCCTACAAATTGAGATCTGCCCTGGAACAAGCCCTGCTTGGCAGGTCTGCATGGGGGTTCATGCATCTGACTTCCACAGTCTTGAAACCATGCAATTAGCAAGAGGATACATTCAAGGGTGGGGAACCTTTTATGGGTCGGGGGCCTCTGACCCCCCCCCAGAAAGATCAGTTGTGGGGGGGAGGAAGGAGGCTGCACAAAAGTGAGACACCAAAACACCCCAACCCCTCACTGACTAAGCAGAAAAACACTCCCCACATTCCCCTTGCACCCCAGAGCCTGGGGGGGGGGGGCGGCTAGTAGACTTTGTGTGCGTGCCCCCCCCCCCCAGGCTCTGGGATGAGCCCAAAACTGAGGGGTTCAATGTGTGGGAGGGGTCTGCTGGGAAGCAGGCATGTAGGGTCTGGATGGGAGGGAGGATGCAGGAACAGGCTGGGGGTGGAGGCTCTGGGGGAGGGCTTACCTGGCACAGCTCCCCAGGGACACACATGACTCCATGTCACCTGTCACACTCAGGCATCGCCCCTCCCCACCCCCTTCCCTGCCCCGGCATAACCTGTGGATCAGCTCCAGCCCTGGCTTTCCTGACTCCGACCCGCAAGGCTCGCCCCTGCAGCAGGAAGCCAGTGCTGGTGCTCCAGTCCCGCAGGGTGGGCTGTGGGGCAGCCGCAGGGCTGGAGCACCAGCACCGACTCCCCAATCCTGGGGGTGGGGGAGAGCCCTAAGCCTCAGGAGCCAGCTCACGCAAGCTGGGGCCTGGATCTGGACCCCTGGCCTTAGGTTCCCCACCCCTGGATGGTCTCCGGGAGGGAAATCTCTTCTGGCTGGAACTCAGACAGTGCAGCTAATTCTGAAACCCGGCTCATCTCGCAATGGGATTTGTCCGTGCTGGGCTGTCTGTAGCTCAATGTCCTTCAGCCTATTTAAGATTCGGGCGTGTTGACTTCTATGCCAACCCAACCTCTCATAGCTTTCTCGTGACACTGCGTTCCCGTTTTTTACAAGCCGGGCCCAGTTCTTACCACCAGGGGGCAGCATGGTAAAAAGCATCCAAACGCTCCCTTAACGCATCCAAACGCTCCCTTAACGCAAGGTCTTAACAAAACCCCAAACGCTCCCTTAACGCAAGGTCTTAACAAAACCCCAAACGCTCCCTTAACGCAAGGTCTTAACAAAACCCCAAACGCTCCCTAGCTAAAATGCTGCCCCTTCTGTGGTATTCAAACCGTTGTTGCTAATATTTAGATGCTGGATTGTAAAGCAGCAGGCAATCCAGCATGTGCCTGTCCCACGTGGGGGTGTGGAACCGCTTACCTCCTGGTGTAGGGCATGAGACCCAAGCTAGAAATTAGGGTTTGTAGAAGGCTCTTTTATTGTGAAGAGGAAGCTTCAAGTGACACTACAGGTTGAACCTCCCTGGTCCTGGCCCAGCAGGCCCTGCTTCCCCCTGCACTCCGGACTGGAAACGCTTCTGGTCCCACCCCACCGGCTCATCCCTGTGAATACTCCCATGGGGCCACCCCAGCGATGGCAGACTAGGGTTGTTACCAGGCTAGGGAGTCTGGATTAGAATTTCAACCTGTCTGTCCAGCTGCCCTCCGTTCTGCAGCAGAGCCCTCTTACTGCTCTCTGTGGGGAGCCGGCAACCTCGTGGAGCTGAGCAATAAGGGCTGGCTGTTTGCCAAGCCAATAGGGACATGTGGGTTTTGGAGTTGCAGGAAACCTCCTACAGCCTGTAGCAGAGGGCGTCCAGCATCTCCCCGCTCCAGAGCGGCTGCAGCCATCGTTGACGTGAGCACGTGGGTCAGGCCAGTTTGCTGGGGGTTCGTGCACACTTGTGCTGCTTTGGTATCCTTGCTTCAGGTGTCCCCAGAGTGATCTAAGCTTCCCCAACCATCCTGCTAGTTGGCACACTGTGCGCAGGGGGTGGGAGAGCGTCTCCCACGGATGTAGCCGATGTGGCGTTGTGAAGTTGACAGGAGAACTCTTTCCCCCGTCAGCCCAGCGTCTGTGCTAGCAGCACTACCGCTGCCTTGGCAAGGCTGTGCCACTGCGGCGATTCTAGTGCGGCCTGGGACCAGCTGCCCGGGCTTGACTGGGGCATGGCAGGCAGTCTGATCTGGCCCCCTAGGAGTGTGGTGCTGTCTAGTTCACTCTCCTTGGGGAGCCCAGGAGCTAGGCATATAAAATCCCATTTCATTGGTTAACCGGTTAAACGTGATCCTTAACCGATTAAAAGGTGGTGGTGGTGGGGTGTTCGAGCTGGAGCGGACCCCCTCCCCAACACGGGAGGGGTTGCTCCAGGCAGGTGGAGCAGCTCCTGCCTGCAGTGTACCTGAGCCCACCACGGATAGGGGTTGCTCCAGACCCCGCTGGTTAAAATTGGAACCGGAAAGCCTCCCCCGCTAAGCCTCTCCCTTCCTGGTTAACTTTCACATCCCTGAGCTGCCCTGCTTTGGAAGTGGGCAGGCCTGGCTGCCCATCAGTGGCACCTTGGCATGTGTCCACCCTCTGCCTGGCTGACCGCTGGCTGCCCCTTGTCGTGACCTTTCCGCCCCTCCTGTTCTTTCAGGTGGCGAGAAGCTGCTCCTGCACTTGGCGCAGGATTCCCCTGGTGACTATGTTCCCTTGGAAACCATCCTCAAAAGCCTCGGGATCTCGGCAAGCGTTAAAGAGGGCGTGAAACCTCAGGTAAGAACTGCTGCTTCCTCCGATGGGAACTGCGCTACCTCTTTGAACACGCAGGAATCCGTTGGCGCCTGCTCACGCCACTCCTGGCCTAGTTCTAGCTCAGAGCCCTGTACCGGCCCAGCCCGTCTCCAGGGTACAGGAACGTGCGCTCCACTGTGTGACTGCTGAAGTGTGCTAAGTGATCGGTGTTGCAGGGCTTGAGAGTCTGAGGGTGAGCCGTGTTAATCTGTAATGAGTGGTCCTGTGGCACCTTAGGGTATGTCTGGACAGTGGGGCTATTTCAGGATACCGGATCCTGCATCTTTGAAACACGCCTGTTTCGAAATAGCTTTCAAATATTCCGGCCTCCCTGTAACCCTCGTTCCACAAGGGATGTGTCAAAGTAGTGCGTTATTTCGAATTTTGGCGCTGTGTAGATGCGCCAAATTTTGAAATACAATTGAAATAAGATGCGCAATTTGCGTATCTTCTTTTGAGTTTAGGGTGCTGTGTCGACACACCCTTGGAGACTAACACAAATGGAGATGGTATCCTGCACTTTCGTGGGCAAAACTCACTTCGGATGAACTTGAGTCTCAAACTCCTCTGAAGAAGCAGGTTTTGCCAATGAAAGCTCAGGGCCTAAGAGTGAATTCCCCGCTGGGCTTTCTTGTGCTGCTGTTTCATACCACGCAAGCAGACGCTGCTACTGTTTGCCAAGAGATGAATCTGAACAGGACACTAAAACACACCAGGGGCCTCAGTGTGCTCTAGCAGGGTCTGCACACGCCTGTTAGTGCTTGCTCTTGAAGTCACAGGCTGTAGTGCACGCTGCTGCGTCACGTAGACAAGCTGAGCTCTCCGTTCCCTACCAGAAACGGGGCTGTCGCCGAGATCCTTGGGGTGCAGTGTTGTAAGAACTGCAGTCAAGGGCCAAGCTGCAGGGAGTGGGGAACTGGACGAGTGGCCTAGTACGTCCCCCTCACACCAGTCTTCAGATAAGCACTGAACAACTAGCCTTTTCATTTTGAGAATTTGTGTGGGGAGAAAGCAAAGCGCTTCTTGCTGGCTGAAGGATGCTTCTCAGCGTGGAGCTCCCGGAGCTGTTGATCCTGTCGGCCAGGGGGTTGGGGGAGACCAAGTGCCCTCGCCTTTCCCCCACATCCGGGTGCTGAATGGGAGAGGAGGCAGCAGCAGGGTGGGGGTCAGAGACCAGGACACCCTCTCCCAGATCATGCAGACTCCACAGCGCGCGCTCTCTCCCCCCCCCCCCCCCCCGTATTCCCCAGCTCCCTTCCTGAACATGGACCCAATGTCCTACATCCCATAAGCTTGCCCCGCTCCCAGCCCCTCACCTGGGGACGTGTGGCCGGGGGGGGGGGGCAGGCATGGAGGTGTCAGCCTGAGTGACGCTGATCTTATAACTAACTATAAGTTTAGGACATTCTGCAGATAGTTACCCACATTCTGAGGTGATTTTTGAGGAGTCCCCAGCCACATTTCCAGGGGCCCTCTTTCCCTCCAGCTGATGGAGTTTAGACGTCCACTCCTTGTCTGAATTCAAGTCCCCCTCAGACTGCTTAGTATTTAATATTGTATAGCGTGCGTAAATAAAACACTCCACTTGGAGTGACTGCTAGTGGGTCAGCATTATAACCTTTCCTCCGCTAACTGTTTGGGAGCGAAAATTGGTGAGCGTTCTCACCGCCAGCTTTCCCTTGGCTGTCTGTGTGTGGGGAACCCTCTCGCTGAGGTGGGGCCAGGACAGCGAGATTCAGGTGAGCTTGCTTCCAAAGAGGATTAGCGAATCACTGGGCGGCTCCTAAGGCTAATGCTCTTTGGGACCCAAACACAGCGTAATGCAGTTTGCCTGCTCCTAAACTGCCCTCAGCTTTCCAGAACACTCACTCAAATAGCTGTCTTGCCGTGGAGGTTTGTAGGTGCCACCAACTCTCTCTCAGCATCAAAGACTTCTTAGGAAAGTCTTGGCGTCTGACTGCCAAAGGCATCGGGCTCTCCCTCGTGTGGGTAGGAGAGGAAGGGTCAGTCCACTTTAGTGCCTCCCCCAGAGTATACATCACCAACAGCTTGGCCTCCCACAGGTTCATCGTGTCAGGGTCAACGATGGCCGCTCCAGTGAGACCCACAGTGCTTCGGATTACCAGAGGAAAGTGCTTTTAGACTGGCAGAGCAGCAATAGGCCTGAAAAGGGGAGGTGGGATGACTGCCTGGGCTTGAATACTTGGCTCTGATTCAAACTCAGATGCAAAGATTCCTCTGCCAGCGGGAGGCTTCCTCAACACGTATGAGAAATGCAGGAGTAACATCCATCCGCCGGGGTGCCTTGGCACACACTCCTCCCTGGCGCGTGTTCGTTATCCCTTGTAACAGGGGCAAGCGCCAGGCGTGCAAATGGCGCTTTTCTGCACAATCATTAAATTCTGAAGTAACTAAACTGTCAACCATTAAACTGCCCCCTGCCCTGTATGGCTGCTGAACGCTTCCCCTTCAGTGTCTGTGTCCCAAGAAGACAAGGCTCTTGCCTGAGACGCCAGGCTGCTACCGTGTATCAGTGAAGGGTGTGATAGAGACAAATTCATGCCCAGACTCTTCCAAGCCTGTAAAATGTGGCTTTGTGACTTCCTTGGGCAAAACACAAATTTCCCTCTGTCCATGAGTTACTGTGAGCTTGTAGCATGCTGGGGTTTGCTTGCAAACGAGGGGAACGTGTGTAAACTACTTTGTTCTTGCAGAAACAGGCCGAGACTGTTCATTCTGGGATCGGTCCTGTTGACTAGCATGACCAATCCTAGACCCATAGTGTGGCTGCTGTTGTCAGACACCTGCCTCTTGCTCTGTTTGTGCAGCAGGCTGGAGGAGCTGGTCTTGGCAGACCAATCCCTGTCTCCCATGGTTTGCACCCATACACTCAGGATTCATGCAGGAAAGGGGCAATCCAAAAGTTGAGGGCAGCCATTATTGCAGCATGAGGAAGCACCCAACTTGAGGGTGTCCGTGCTTTCAGGAGAGGGAAAGCAACCTGACTCTGGGGACTAAACTAGCTGTCATCACTTGAGAGAGATCTTGGAGTCACTGTGGATAGTTCTCTGAAAACAGCCACTCAGTGGGCAGCAGCCATCAAAAAAGCAGACAGTTAGGAATCGTTTAAAAAGGGATAGTGACTAAGACAGAGAATATCTTATTGCCTCTGTATAAATCCATGGGATGCCCACATGCTGAATACTGCGGACAGATGTGGTCACCTCGTCTCAAAAAAGATATATTGGCATTGGAAAAGGTTCAGAAAAGGGCAACAAAAATGATTAGCAGTTTGAATAGGACCATTATGAAGAGAGAGTAAAAAGACTGGGACTCTTCAGCATAGAAAAGAGGAGACTAAGGGGGGATATGATAGAGGTCTATAAAATCATGACAGGGATGGAGAAAGTGAATAAGGAAAAGTTATTTACTTGTTCCCATAACATAAGAACTACGGGGTCACCAAATGAAATTAATAGGCAGCAGGTTTAAAACAAACAAAAGGAAGTTTTTTCTTACACAATGAACAGTCAATCTGTGGAACTCCATGCCAGAGTTTAGCAGAGTTTAAAAAAAGAACTAGGTAAATTCATGGAGGATAGGTCCCTCAGTGGCTCTTAGCCAGGATGGGTAGAAATGGTGTTTTAACCCTCTGTTTGTCAAAAGCTGGGAATGGGTGACAGGGTGGGATCACTAGATGATTCCCTGTTCTGATCATTCCCTCTGGGGCACCTGGAATTGGCCAGTGTCAGAGGACAGGATACTGGGCTAGGTGAACCTCTGCTGTGATTCAGTATGACCATTCTTATGCTCTTAAGAGAGAGCCCAGGAAGTCTGGTTAGGGTTTGCGTGAACTGGTGGAGAAAGCCTGGCTTTTGAGGCTTGAGGTTTGGCATGTTTCGAGTGGATTCCAGGTATAGGGGCCTCTATGGAGGCCATGAGATGAAGCAGAGGCCTAACCTGGTGATTTAGAGAAGCTAGGAGAAAAGGGGGACCAGGACAGAGAAATAAAAGTAGCAAAACAGTTGTGTGTAGGACTTCCTGGGTGGCTCCCCTGCCCACTTGGGCTTGAGGGAGCAACTTTGATAACTTAATCTCTGTCTGTTTACAGTGCGATGAAGAGGCCTGTACCAGATGAAGCAGGAGACGAGCAGGAATTCTTTAAGAAGCTGGCATGGCGACCTTCCCAGTGCTACCACTTGGTAGCAGTTGAAACCTCACCTCTCTGTATCTAGCCGTACCTTTGTACAATAGCCAAAGCACTGATGTGTGAGTAAACGCCCTTCGGCAAACTGGTGTGTCAGACTGTCTTGGACCAGCACAACAAAGCTTTCTCTGTTGCGCCACGCTGTAACCGATAGCAGCTAATAGGCTGGGTTTCCCATTGGATCATTTGTTTACCTCTACTGGTCATGTGATCTAAGCTTATGCTCTGAGGATTCTGGGAGGAGATCCCCCTCTTATTCATGGCCACTGCAAATCGTTGTAAACGTCCCCGTTAGCTTTCTTCCCGGGCTAGAAGTCCTCTTTCTGTCTGTTTCCCCTGCTCTGCACAGACGCTTTAAGTGGTGGTGGCGGCGGCGATGTACCTTTACCAGCTGTGTTAATGTCACATTCTCTAAGGCCTGGCAGCAGAGCCTGGCCACCGATGCTGGGCATAGTGCCTGGACACCACCTTTCCGAAGGTGGGGCAGTGTCAAGATGGTCCGATGGCTGCCTGAATCTGCTCCTTAGCCAACCCCAGCTATGGGAACACTTCCTCGGGGGGCAAGGGCAGTGGGTGACCATGCTGATGCATGCACCCCGAACACAGACTGCTTTTCCATCTAATAAGAACCCCAGCCTGCCACCAGGAGGGAGGACAGTTGTCCTGGGCCTCGGTGACTAAAAGGGATCCAGGGTTCCCAGCTGCTCCTGCAGCAGCACTCTGAGCCCTTTAAATTGCCACCAGAGCACTCGGGGCAGCTCTTATGCTTCCTTGGGGAAGCAGGGGCACTGAGTGGCATGCTCCAGGCAATGCTGGGGCAGGGGGGCAGGTCCAGGTCATGCTGAGGGCCCACTGCCTTCAGCCCCCCCCCCCCTACTTGCCAGAAGCCACACAGATCTGGTCTGAATAGCACAAATCCAATTGCTGCAGCTTCAAGAGGTTGTTCCCCCCCCCCCCCCCAATGATGCAGAGAAATAAACTGGCGGTAAATGATGTTTCACAGGCCCCAGTGCTGTTCAGAAGGCACTGAGGAAAGCCTGCTTCACAGCCCTGCCTGACTTGCTATCTTATCACCCTACCTGTCCTTCAAGCTTTTCCTATGGATGAAGCCCCAATGCTCGCCCTGAATCATCCTTGTGTCCCAGGAAAGCCCAAGAACGTGAGCTTTTAGCGTTACTGAATCCAAGCTCTGAGGAGCAAAGAATGACCAAGCCCAGAGAAAACATTGCTCATGACCGCCTCCTCCTGAAGTCAGAGCATGTGTTAACTGAGGTGCTCGGAGCAAAGGCAGCCTTTGGGGTCAGCAAGGGCCATTCAAAGAGCAACATTCTCTCTGGAGACGTGCCCAAGAGCGTAGGAGTCTCATGTTGATGGAGTTTAACCTTCAACTATTTTGTGTGGGGGTGTGTTTTTCCCTTCATTATGTGACCTTATCGCAATAGGCTTCCTGGTCTGGAAAATGTAAGTGGAAATGGACAATTGTTGCTTTATTTTCATGTTTATTATTCTACCTGCTACCATACACAACTGATAAGCTGCTTTCTGAGAGTGCCTTACACTCCTTTTTCACTAGTCATTTAATTAAAAACTGCAGGAATAGAGAGCAGTCGGAGAAATACCAGCTTGACTTATACACACTAATGATGCACTTAAATATGATGTAGGTTAATTGCCTGGTGTGTATGCAGCAAAACCTACAGCATTTTACCTGCCAAAAGGGGGTGATGCTTTATTTCTACTACGCACTAGCAAGGCATATACTTTGCAAAGACAAGGGTCATGCCCTGAAGAGGTAACAATGTCAGAATTAGGAGCAATTGCAAAGCCTGCCTACCTGTAGATTCCAAGGGACCAGCGTGATCATGGAGTCTTGATCTCCTCTCTAACCAAAGACATGGGCTTTCCCCAAAATAATTTGCAGAGCAGATCTTTTTAGAAACATCCCTGCTTGTCAAGAGAGGACTATCTTGAGTCTTATACTGCATCCTCCCTGCACTTCAGGTTAATTTATCAGCTGAACAGGAAAGCACCCCTGTGAAGGTAGTAGAAACCAAAGTCTTAAAGAAGCAGTAAAATGTGTGTTTTAATTCTCAGTTTTAAAAAAAATATATATATTTTGCAAGCTGTTGTAGCGCAGAGCTGAGATGTCTAGGTTCTGGTGGTATACCAGTGCCTTGATCTTGGTAGAGGTGTCAACACATGACCAAGCACTTCATAAAAGGGGAGAGTATGTGGTCTGGTTCACTTTTGAATGATAGCTGCAGTAGCATGTTGGATGGTTCCAATTGACTAGATTCCACTCAGCACTTTGTGGCTCTATAATGTCTTATGCACCAGGCATAAGAACTGTATGTTAATTGATGTGTTATCAAATAATGCTATTGGGGCTTGGTGCTTAATTTTAACAAGGGAAGGGGCTATCCACCCCCATTTTCTTCAACTAAGCCACCTTTCTGGTGGTTAGTCATGTGCCTTGCCTTAACTGAATGCCTAACAGCCAAGGAGGAGATCCAGGTTCTTAACATGAAGGGTAATTGAAAGTTGCCAAATAAACACGGAGATGCTTCACCATGTGCAGTATATTATCCTCCAAGCTAAGCCCTTCCCCACTGTAAAAATGACCAAGTGCCTTCAGCATCTCGGTGATGGGAAGGAGATGTGCGGGATGTCCCAAAATGCTTTGTCTCTGAAAACTACCCCAAAGAGGATGCTGCAGAAAGCGCCTGTCAGCCAGGGTGGGCACCTGCAGCTGTCATTTCAGTAAGGAGAGCCGTAGGCTATTGACTCCATGAAGGTTTTGTTTTCTGCATCTTACAGGATGGTGGGTGAGACCCATTTTCTTTCAAAATAAAACTAGTGAAGCTTGTCAGACTCAGCTGTCTGGCTCTGTGCCTCTAGACTCATGGGGCTAGGCTTTCAAAGGCCAGATTCTCAAATATACTTAGGATCCTAACTCACATTGGTGTGGTTTTGTTTTTTTTCCTTCCCCAGTGGGAGTTAGGCACTTCCATGCCTTTGAAAATCTGGCTCGTATGCTACCAACCTCGTTAGTGGCTTGAATCTAGTTGTGAACTTCTATTTATTTGCAGTCTGTTTCGTTCTAAATACTCCAACCTGCATTGGACTGCGTTGGGTCCTAAACCCCCCATTCTCTCTAGTGGCTGTGTATAAAGACCAAACCAGGAGCACTAGAAGTTGAGGTAGCATTCTTAGGTGTGCATTCATTACTTCTGCCTGTGCAAGCATCTCTAGTGCAGATGACCACGTGTGTTTGAGGGCCAATATGTAATACAGCTAAGTCTGAAAGTAGCGCGTAGCCACATATTACAAAGAGCTTAACCCTCTCCTTGTTTATATCTCCTGCAGTACCTATGGCTATATCTACACTGCACAGTTATTTTGGAATAAGCTATTCCAGAATAGCTGTTCTGAAATAGATTATTTTGAAACAGCACGTCTACACTGCAGGGAAGCCTCAAAATGAGTCTGAGGCAGGCTCCCTGAAGGTAGACCCGCTATCTCAATTTAGAACCCCAGAAGGAATAACTTAGAATGGCCCTGGTGAGGGCCAGTTTTGAAATAGCAGCAGTGGAGTGTCTACATGCCTTATTTCAGAATAGGCATTCTTCATTGAATGAGGTTTACAGAAGATGAACTAAGCTGTCTGTTGTTTTGAAATTATTTCAAAATAACAGAATTGCTGTGTAGACATGCCCCAAGGCTATGTCTACATGGGTGGGTTCTTGTGCAAGAATGGCCGTTCTTCTGCAGTGTCCAAACTGCCCACCAGCTCTTGCGCAAGAAGCTTTACAGTAAGTGTGGGAAGAGAAGGCTTCTTGTGCAAGAGCTATGCTCTTTTCTATCAAGTGTAAGCCCTCTTGTGTAAGAGCTCTTGCACAAGAGGGCAATGTGGACACGTGGCAGGGGTTTCTTGTGCAAGAAAGCCCTATGGCTAAAATTGCCATCAGAGCTTTCTTGCGCGAGAGAGCGTCCACACTGCCATGGACGCTCTTGTGCAAAAGCACATGGCAGTGTGGAGGTGTTGGACAAAAACCCCTGCACAAGATGTTCTTGTGTAAGAAGCTGCCAGTGTAGACATAGCCCAAGTGAATGGCCACCGTTTTATATGGTGCTGAACAGTTTCACTTTATGTGGGGGATCAGGCATTAATTAACGACCCGAGGAGCTCATGGACATAAGGGAAGGCAACTGCGCATGTTACTACAAAGAGTACACAATTCCCCTTGACTTTGTGGTACACAGGAGAGATTAGATTCTGATAATACAGGCTCTATAAATGGGGTGTGTGGGGGTGTGTGTGTGTGAGTGTGTGAGAGAGAGAGAGAGAGAGAGAGAGAGAGAGAGAGAGAGAGAGAGAGAGAGAGAGACATCAAATGAACTAGTCTAATCTAGAAATTCAAAATAAATGAATTCCAGGCTCTCAGCTGTAACGTGCTCTCATTACTTTGCAGTTGAACTTCATTTGGCCAGGAAAAGGCAACGCCTTACATGAACATGTAAAGCATACTCATACTTAATTTGCGAAGACCATTCTACTGTAAAATATCTCAGTGATAACTAGACCTCGACCTCTCTCTCTCTCTCTCTCTCTCTCTCTATATATATATATAAAAAGCTGTTACTGGCTTGGGACTTTAATTTCCTTCCATGCTACCACAGTATTCATAGCACTGATTTAATGAAGTGAAGTCCAGTGTGCATCAGTTTCTTTTGTTTTTAATTCCATGACTTTACTTCTGAAGATTCTTCTAAGATCATATTTTTAAAGAGATGGTGGAATTAAGTTTATTTTGTTAATGACACTTGCTTGTTAGATGGACACTAAAAAACAGAACTTCCAAAACAAGACTGACACTGGATGCAAGTCACAAACCATAAAAATAAAAGCTTTTCTTAATTATTCATTAAGTAGCTAGCAAGTGAATTAATAATTTGGTCTGAGGTGTGTGGAGACAAGCATTCCAAATGTTAGATTATAAAGAATTAGGGGAGTTATGCTTTCCAGTGGCACATACATGAAAAAATAAACATTTTCAGTGAAAATTGTTTTTAAGATTGTTTCTTGCAATGGATGACAGGAGAGGGATCACATGATGATTTCCTGTTGTGTTCCCTCCCTCTGGGGCACCTGGCAGTGGCCACTGTTGGCAGACAGGATACTGGGCTAGATGGGCCTTTGGTCTGACCCAGGATGGCCGTTCTTAAGTCCAATGTAAAGGGCTGCCCATTTCAGGTAGTGGTTACTCTGACATTTTCACATTCATCAGAGAAAGCAACCCAGACCTGTTTCTACAGATCCATGCCTGAGCCGTTTGCTGCAATACAACTTTTATTTATATAAAAATGAACAAGACTTGTGCATTTTTAAAAGTGTAATGACATCCAATCTTTAAAAGCAGACTAGAGCAAAATAAAGAGGCCCAGGATTAAAAATAGTAGTTTCCCTGTGTAACTGTTTTGCTTTTTACAGCAAGCAACAAGCTTTTGCCACTAAAAATATTCTAAAGATTTACTCTTACTGGAAGAGTGCGCATCCTCTCAAATATACTTCTGAAGGGAGGAGAATTGTGAACCTGGTGATGCTAACGCATCTCCTCTTTTAAAAGTCCCTCTAGATCTCATTGTGTTGAGATCAGCTCAGACGTGCCCAGGCGAGCAAAACAAGTGCAGAAACGTGGCTCAGCTTTGCTTTTAAGTCAGCAGCCAGCAAGTATTTTAACATACAGCTCACCCTGCAAAATATCAAGACAAATTACGATCTCTTACAATAAAGCAGGCATTGAAGTGCAAGCAGACAGTGGCACATGGACAGCACACACGTTTAACTAGCTCTCCCCTGGATCTGGGGGGACGTGCACTAGAAGCAGAATTAGAATACTGGAAAATAATTAATGCAGTGAAACATCAAGACAGATTTACTGAATTGCGAAGGGATGAGCGTGTGGTAAGACATATTAAAATTAATATTCCTTGCTGAAAAATAGATCTGCTTTTATTTTTTTTTTAATTGCTAGTCTTTGTAACCCTGATGCGATATCTTAATAACAGTCAGGATGTCAGTGGAAACAGTCATTTTCTTGTGAATTGTGCTGTCACGTTCAACACAGCCCTGTCAGACAACATTGCGAGGTGCCTGCGTACATTCCAGCCGAACCACAAAAGCCTGACAGCTGTAGCATCTTTAATTTCTAACTACAGTAGCTGCACCATTCCCCGTGGCTGGCACTGAACAGGAAAACATCAGGCACATCATTGGCTAGAACTGTTCAGCAAGTAGCCACACGAGTTCAGTTTGTAGACGGTGCCGTCTAAGTAATATCTTCAGCATCGTTGTTCGCTTTGGCTACCACACTCTGCACTTCTCTGCAGGGTGCATGGGTGTGCCCTTCTTACAGTGGAATGCCTCCGAGAAGGCTTCAAAGTTTTGCAAAGATCCCATCACCCTAGACAGAACCCAAGGGAGAAAAAGAAAGGGGTTTATTTTAGCCCTGGTGGAATCCTGCAATTGTTGCATTTGGGGAACCATAGTAAAATTGCAGAATTCTCCCAGGGCTGTTTGTTTGCATTTTGGTAGCATGCAGAGGACACAAGTGAAGCAAGTAAGCATGCCCTTAAGGGAATCAGGGCTCCAGGCCTCACTCAGGTCCTTATTGGGCAGGGCACGGTTTGTAACCCAGAGGGCTTATATAGTCTAGGCCTTGTCTATACTTACCCAGAGATCAGTGCTCTGGAGATTGATCTCCAAGGGTTTAATTTAGCAGGTCTAATAAGGACCTGCTAAATTGACCACTGATGGTGCCTCCATCAACCCCAATACTTTGTGGGGTCGTGAGAAGTAAGGGAAGTTGACAGGAGAGTTTCTCCCGTCTACCTCTTACAGTGGGGATGCCAAAGAAATTTGGCTTAAGGTATGTCGGGTATTCTCGTAGCTGGAGTTGTGTATCTTTAGTCGACTTTCTCCCCCCGTGTCTCCCTCAGGCTATGATTCTACAGTCTGCGTCCTGCTGGCAGGCTTTTGACCCTGCATGGAGCCTGTAGGTCTATACGTGGGTGGACTGTTGCAGGATCTAGGTGTAAGACAAGATGCCACATCCATAGTGGCACAGCTAGTGCTGGGGCCAAAGGGAGGCCAGCAACCGAAAAACTCGATGAAGCAGAAGGCTCGCCCTCAGCTTGAAACGGCAGCCAGCCAAAGTCAAGCACCCACATTGGGTACAGTCTAGACCAGGGTTAGGCAATTTTCACAGGGGGGCCACTTAATGAATTCTGGTACATGGTCACAGGCTGGCTCCCCTCCCCCCCCCCCAGACGTGGTGGGGTCTGGAGTGGAAGGGGTGGAGCCTGGGGTGAAAGGGGCAGGGCTGGGGACTTGCATCCCCCCAGAGTTGTCTGGGGCCAGAAGCTTTGAAGTAAATACACAGCAAAGGGCTTGGGGCTCCCAGCCCTGCTGCTACCGTGTTGCCTGGCAGCCACCTGGGGTTGCTGCAGCTATTTAAAAAGCCCATACCGTGATCAGGAGCTGTGAGCTATTTAAATAGGATCCTGCTGCCTGAGTTACTGCCTGGAAATTCAGTTGCACAGGCAGTGGGATATAAATAGAAAGCGGCCAGATGCAGTCAGGGGGCTGGATCCGGCCCCTGGGCCGCATCTTGCCCAGCCCTGTTCTAGTCACAGGCCATGCTCCTGCAATGAGAATTCTTGTGTCTGCACGGACCCACAATGAAATCAAAGGGACTCACTGCAGTTATTAGGGCTCTACCTTTTAAAATACTCTTCCTTACCTCCTTTACTTGCAGGATTCTTCCTCAGATACACAGATGTGTGCATACGCATGCATCATTTGGGGACTCATGGAAGAAGGTGTATTGCCTAATAATCTGTGTGCTTTATCCTGCTTTTCCATTGTAGGTTCTGGATGGGATGCAGATCAGAAACAGACTGCTCACCTGTGTGGCCAAATGCCCTGAGCTCAATAAGGGAGCGCGTTTCTTTTCAGGTGTGTGTGGGGTGGTGGATTTCCAGCAGAAATTAGCACAGAGGGAGGTAAATCAAGCCACCACTAGCTCCATAAACCAGCTTAAATATTCTCTCTCTGTGATGCATTTCCCTGATGGGCTGAAATGGGTTACACACTGTTAGTCTAAGTCCTTACAACTCACCTGTATTTCAGAGGGCTGTGAACGTCTGTCTTTATAGACTGACTGGCATATTCAGGTCTGTAGGAACCGCACCACACCTAGACAAGAAGGAATATGGAAAACTCCTGGATCAAGCGGTGTAAGTGAGTGCTGCTCTATTGGGTAAGATGGAGTTGCAATGGCTGAAATCCTGCCCTCATTGAAACCAATGGGAGTTTTGTCACTGATTTCAATGACACCAGAATTTCACTAAAGACGTCAAGCCCAAAGGGGTTAATACTATGAACTGCCTTCTTGAAGCTTCCTGTCATTGGGGAGTCACTTGTCTCCAAAGCCCCACGCTCCCCAGGTGTCAGTCCTGCACTGTTTGCGAAGGTGTTGTAAAGACTTTGGCCCTGTCTATAGTAGTAGCTAAACCAACCCTGCATTGGGTCAGAGGGCTTTTTGTTGCCAAGCATGGTCCATCGGAGGGCGTTTCCTCGGGGCTGGCAAGGCTGAAGGGCATTTTGACCCGTTCCTAGTCCCTACGCTTCCACGCATTACAATCCCATTTATCTTTTCATGCACCTCTCGGCAAAGGCCGATGGGTTCCTACCTGGGCAAAGTTGAGAAAGAAAAGTTGCTTATGAGTCAGGTCGAGTCCGGGTAACATTGGCTCCTTCCCTTCATGTTCCAGCCATTTTAAATAGGCCTACAAAGGATCACAAGTTCATTTAGCAAAAGGCCTCCCCATTCAGGCATGACGGCTACTCTGAATGTCACTAGGCAGAGAAGGCAACTCCTGCCTAAAAACGCATGGTCCCTGCTACCTTTTACCTTGCTCGCTTGAGTGATTGTTTCCATTAGGAAGCAGCGATTTGGAACTACTCTCATAATGAGCTTTCCATCCTCAAGGGCTTGGGAAACTTTAGATTTATATTTAACCATGTCAAGAGCACTTGGCACATTGGCAGCCACTTCTGGGCTGGGCCAAAACATGACCATTCCCGTAGTGTTGTTGTGCGCTGTGTACGAAACAGAAAAACACAACTCCAAAAAGAACTGCAGGGGCGATTTTAGATCAGCCATAGGGAATAACTTACCTGTGAATTTGGCCAGCTGATGGGTTAACATATCTTCAGGTTAGATAAACAGCTGTCAGGAATGATCTAGTTCACGGGCAGGGTGATGGTGGTAATAATTTTCACAGGGGGGCCACAATGAATTTTGGTATGTGATCATGGGCCAGCTTTGTCCCCAGAAAGGGTGGGGCCTGGGGTGGAAGGGGCAGGGCTGGGGACCAGCCTCCCCCCAGATTTGTCTGGGGCTGGAGGCTTTGAATTAAAAACATAGTGAAGGGCTCATGGTTCCTGGCCCTGCCACTGCTGCATTGCCTGGCATCCGCCGGGGGTTGCTGTGGCTATTTAAAGGGTTTGCGTCTCTGGCCCCTGCTGGGGTTAGTGCTTCAACCAGGAGCCATTTAAATAGGATCCTGCTGCCTGAGCCACTGCCTGGAAATTTGGTGGTATGGGCAGCAGGATATAAATAGAAAGTAGCCAGATGTCGTCCGCCAGCCGGATCCAGGCCCCGGGCCGCATCTTGCCCAGCCCTGTTTAGATGGTGCTGGGTCCTGCCGTGAGGGCAGGGGACTGGACTCGATGACTTCTCGAGGTCCCTTCCAGTTCCAGTGTTCTATGATTCTATGACCTCTGACTTTAAACCGACTTATCTTTAATCCTCCTGATTTATCTCTGATGCGAATCTCCACTAAGGTAGCACAGTACCATGTACCAATCTGCCATACCAAAGGTTCAGTGCACATGCCACAATAAACAGGAATGCCAAGGTGGGACAGATGCTACTGTTCTGAAAAGCCCTGACTAAAAGACACCTGAGAAGGTAGCTGTAGATCAAAGCACTCGACTTAGCCTGGTTGCACTTGGTTGTGGTTTCAAACACCAGCATAGCAGCTGATTGCCCTGGGCTTTTCCATATGACCGTGGAACGCAAAGGAATGCAGGTAGTTAAATTTCTGCCTCACATTGGTGAGGATGGTGTCTCTCTCCTCAGGTAACTGCTCATAAAATAGCAGATAATAACCCTGAACAAAGTTAAATCCATTACCTTTTACTGTTGCATGCTAATTGGCCAATTTTCTTTTTTTAGGTCCATAATGAAGACAATTTAATGTATCTCATGCCAGTTAAATCTGAACATTTTATTATCATATCCTCTCACTCACTGAGCTATTCCTCAACAAAAGGCTTTACAGGTAGTGTGAAGGGGGGAAATACAAGCATTCCATACCAAAAGAAGAAGAATTAACTGTAGGGGGGCATTAACTACCACTATGCCATTCTGTTTCCTGTATTTCCAATGTGGTCTACAGCAAAGTTACCATTTAATTTTAAAGGCTTCCCAGATATTCAGAATATTTCTCTTTTGGGGGGGGAAATGAAGGAATTCCGAGGCAAGGTTACACAAACATCCTTAACTCTGACCCCACGCTTCCACCTACCATCCCTTGAAAATTACCACAATTTTAGAACTGTTTCACGTTCGTAACGGTGTTCCACAATCCCACACTTTCTCCACATGGAAGGAGCATCCATAGGGGTGAATACAGTCCTCATATCTGCTGCCCTTGCGTGTAGAAGCAGGAGGGGCACACAGAGGGGTTGTCACTTTTGTCTGCAGTGGCACATCTCACGGCCGTTGCAGGGCAGTGAGGGAGACGTACAATGTGGTATCTAGTGTGTATAAAGAAGGCGGACAGGCCAGGCTGCATGGTCCCACTCATAGCGGGATGAGCGTCTCCTGGAATATAAATGGAGCTTCTCTTGCTTTGAAAAGAACTTACAGGATTCAACACTTTTATCCTGGGAAGGGGCAAGTGGTTGTTGACATATATTATGTACTGGGAGATTCATCCAGCATTGCTCGGGTCCTTAACTAAATTCATTTTATTTCCCCCCCCCCCAAAAAACCCACTAAATGGTCCAGGCTTCATTTGGATCATTGCTCTGGGGTGGGGCTGGGGAGGAGGGGTTCATATGCAGGCTACCCTGGGCAGAAAGGACAACCTCAGCCCTCTCTAACAGCATCAGTGTGGGGCCAGGGGAGAAGTGCACCTCCATGGCTGTAGCTCCAGCTGGCACAGCCAGGGGAGGGTGCATATCCCCCAGCTGGGGTAGGTCCAGGTTTTTCTGCCCCCTACAGTCCCCAGCCAGAGTGAGGAATGCAGCAAACTGGGCACTTCCCCCTCACGCCTTGACAAAGGGGAGCAGCCAGCAATGTTCCCATGTGAATTTGGAGGGGGCAGGGGATGCTTCAACCTCCCCCTGCAAAGAGTACTCGGGGGTGGGGGACTCAGGGATGGGGCAGTTACAGATGGGGCCGGGGGCGCTCCAGGCAGCCCCTTTCATCTCCCTGGTGATTCTCTTTTCTGTATGGTTTCCTGAGAAGCAAGCCCATTCCAGGCACATCCCATGGTCTTGACACAACCAAACCCTTATGTTGCTTTAAGTTATGATAAGAGGAAGCTGCCTGCCTACCAAATTTGGTGCTCCTGGCTCTTACCATTGAGGAAGAATTCTTGAACAGACAGACAGAAAAACTCTCTCAAATATATATAAACTAGCCAGTTAGCCCGTCACAAGACGGGATTTTCAGGTCTCTCCTCCACGTCGGTCTTCTCTCCTGAGCCTCCGGTCTCTCGCTCCGTCTCTCTCTCTCCTCCTCCTACTGCCTTCCCCGCTCTCTCTCTCAGCTCTCCGCCGCCTCCTGCCTCTCTCTTTCTCTTCTCCTCCCCCTCCTGCCTCTCACTTGGGGGACCGCGGAGCCCAACCAGCCGTTTGGGCTTCGCACTCCCCATGCTGCATGGGGAGCATGGAGCCCAAATGGTCACTTGCGCCACTTGCTCCCACGCGGCGGCCTGGCTGAGCGGCGCAGAAGTCAGCCGAGTGCCATGGTGGGAGGCGAAGGGGGGCGGGGCGGTAACGTTCACGGCCAGGGGGTGGGGCCTGGGCCGCTGTCATGCTGCACATCACCACTCCACCCCCTTCCCCTCCCAGCGTGGTGCTCGCCTGACTTCTGCACCGCTCAGCCGGGCCGCCGCGGGTGAACACGTGGAGCAAGCAGCCATTTGGGCCCCGTACTCTCCATGCAGCACAGGCCGCCCAGAGGGAACAGCCAGCATTTCAGGCAACAGCCCGCCCAGAGGGAACAGCCAGCATTTCAGGCAACAGCCCGCCCAGAGGGAACAGCCAGCATTTCAGGCAACAGCGCCGCCCAGAGGGAACAGCCAGCATTTCAGAGTTACAGACTCGCAGACATTGGGCTACTATATGTATGATGTAGGGCCATTTTGATTCTGCTCCAGAGGAGCATGGGACACAAGAGCAACAAGATGGAGGAAACTTCCATGTGCCATTTTGTTAAATATCATACAACTCGCAAGGAACGTAAAAGAGGCCGAGCATTGCCCCGGGCTGGATTCTGAATCTGGGGACAGTGATTGCTCTGAGAGAGGATTCTTCTTTCTCTGGGGAGCAATGCGATATTTCTGTCACTTCGCTGACACCTGGCACGTTGTGCTAGCTTAAGGAGGAAATGTGCAAGAAAAGTAAACCAGAGAGGGAAGGGGAAGGGAGGAGGAAAGGCTCGCTGCGCTTTAAAACCATCCTCAAACCATGTTGCCGGGAAACTAACGCTCTGTTGCCATGGGACAGATAATATTTGACAAGTTGATGGAAGTTGCAGCAAGAATCTCCGTGTGAGGGGCCCTGGCGAGCGGCGGGTTCTTTCCCCCTTTTTTCGGCCTATTTATTACCACATACATTGCTTGTTCTTCTGAGCCGTTTGCACAGCACATAGTCCAGTGGGGCCTTGGCCTGTGGGTTGGGTCTGGGCATTACCACAGTAGAATAATAATGATCCCTCTTGATCGTGTGACTGAACCCACATGGGCGCTAGGGTGTGCTTGCAGGGATCCCAGTCAGGGCATTGGTGTTATGCAGCGGCATTCACCACATTCCATATGGAACCAAGAACATAGGAACGGCCACACTGGCTCAGCCCAAAGGTGCATCTAGCCCAGTGTCCTGTCTTCTGACACTGGCCAACGCCATGTGCCCCAGAGGGAGTGACCAGAACAGGGAATCACCAAGTGACCCATATCCAGTCTCTGACAAACAGAGATTAGGGACACTATTCCTACCCATGACGGCCAATAAGCATCGATGGACCTAATCTCCATGAACTTATCTAGTTCTTTTATGAACCCTGTTAAAGTCCTGGCCTTCACGACATCCTCTGGCAAGGAGTTCCCCAGGTTGGCTGTGCACTGCATGAAGAAAAACTTCCTTTTGTTTGTTCTAAACCTGCTACCTATTAATTTCATTTGGTAACCCTAGGTAGGGCATTAATCTTCACCTCTCAGTCCCAGGTGAGATGCCTGTAACTCCCACCTTATCCTAATGAAAATAAACACATCTGGGTCTGCAAAAATGTACTTGCAATATTTTAAGGAGTTACCTTGTAAGCCTGTTGGACTCCTCCATTGTCTGCAATATTCTCTCCCAGGGTGCTTATTCCGCTGACCTGTAACACAGCAGTTGTTGGCTTACCACACATAATGTCGGTCACTTCTGAAGCATTTTACAAATGGAAACCATTATGCTCTCCCCCCTGAAAAGCAGCCACCTCTGGGGTGGAAGGTAGCAGCTACACTACGCCAATGATTGAGGGAGGAGACAGAGACAGGAAAGGGAAGAATACTAACATCACTGAAGCAACAGAGCGGTATGTACAGGGTCTGCAGAACTGGACTGTGGCTGGGAAAATAACAGTCAATATAGGCCGGGGGAGGTGTGTGTGTGTGTGGTGCGGGGAGGGGGGTATATTTTGAATCAGCTGTAGCAGTTCTTGGGACAAACCTTTTTGGGCATGATGGATGGTGAGGAAAATCAATTTGTGTCTCCAAAGCATCACAGGGTTTTGCAGCAGAAGCAGTGATGAACTCAATTCGTTAGGGTCCTATTGTATCCTTTCCACCTCATTCTCCTGCCCCACTGGCCTCATCCCCCAAATTAGAAAGCACCATCTCTCTATAATATTTCCAGAGTACCCATCAGTATAGCATCTAGGTTCCTATGGTTACAGCACAATTCTCCACTCTCCAGCCCTGAGCCTTTTTTCCCCCCTTTGGAAATGGGGTGGAGGTAACTGCTTTTAAAGGCATGAACCTGGGGTGGAGCATGGCAAGGTGGGGGGTTGGGGAAATGCCCTGATTCAGCAGAACCGCAGCTTTTTGTGGTTTGCTCTGGTTTTAGTTTGCTGCCTCTGCATGATTTAGGAGGGCTGCTATGGGCCAAATTTAAAGTGGAAAACCCCCTTTAAAAGCAAAGCTGCATTAGGCTTCTGTTGGTTTGCCTGCTCTGCAAAGCATTGTGGGAGAGGGAGGGTTATAAAAAGGTGAGCCCATAGGTAGTAGAGGCAGTGTTAGCAGGGGGTGTGGTTAGGGAAGGGCTCTAGGATTTTGGCTTTGTGTTTGGAGGGACCTGTGTTTCCTATCTCCGTTCTGTTTGTTCACTGTTTCTCTGTTCTATCACCAAAGCTGCCTTTAGACCTGACTGCTTTAGAGAGGTTTTCTGAACAGACTTTGGGAAGAGGAGAGAAAAACATTTCTTCTATTCCTCTGTTCTACCACTCTCTTTAAACTCACCTGATCTTTCTTAAATCCTCTCTGATCAAATGAGAACCAAAGACAAGCCAAAGGTACTCCTAACACTGGGGAAGTAAGAATCAAGCTTTTTATTCTTATCAAGCAGGAATTTGGGTTTTCTCTCTTTCCCTAATGCTCTTGGCTGGTTTAGATCTGGTAGCTTTAGAAGAAAATAAGAAGTAAAGTTAAGACTGGGGTGGCTACTTTATGCATTAGAGTAGGGGCGGGGAACTGTTTTGGGGGGGTCGAGGGCTGCTGACCCACAGGAAAATCAGTTGAGAGTCACATGCAAATGAGAAGCAAAACAACAAACCCCCTCTCCGATGTGGCCCCTGACTGAGGAGAGAGGCATTCTCCTCTCACACCAGAGTCTAGGGGGGCCCACGCTAGTAGATACTGTGTGCTCCAGCCCCGTGGGGGGACAGCAGAAGGGAAGGTTGGAGCACCAACGCAGGCTTCCCAGTGCTGGAGGGAGGAGCCTCAAGCCTTGGAGGCTGGATCCAGGCAAGCTGGGGGCTGCATCTGGCCCCTGGGCCTTAGGTTCTCCTGCCTGTGTTTGAGGCTTAGTGCACTAGGCTTAAACCTGGAGAGATTTTGCTTCAAACCCTCCATGGCAGAGTTGGCTTCCAGTGCTCGAGACACTCGCTCTCAAACCAGCTGCCCCTGTCCCACCTGCTACATTAAGTCACAAAAGCCCCATCCTGCGGCGTGTACTCACGTTCTGCCCTCCAGCCAGGTCCCAGGTGTAGTTTCCATACTGATACACCATGCAGCGGGACTGCTCTTTGAAATGCATGGCGGAGAAATTGCTCCACCAGTCAAACATATTGCCATCTTTGTCAAAATTTCTTCCTGTTCGGGAAACCAAAGAATGGAGGAGAAATCATTTCAGGCAGGGGTGGTGGGATAATTTTTATAGCCGGAGTTCTGGGAACTATTGAAGTGTAATGGAAACAGTTCCAAGCAGGGGTGTGTGCTCCCACACCCCTAAATCCATCAGCTCTGGTTTCAGGATATATTGATCCGTGTCTTTAGAGACCCTGACGGATTACCAGCTTTAAATATTGGTGCACAGTTGTTACACTTTAGCAGTCTAACCTGAGCAACTTCTAGCCATGTTTCACTACGACACTTGTCTTCCTACCTGCCTCCCTTCTGTGTGTTTGTTACACCCACTTTTATCTTGTTTATTTTGAGTGTCACCTCTTTAGGGTAGACACTGTCCCCTGCTACGAAAATGCTCCATCTCCCGCACAGTAGGGTCTTCATCCTGATTGCAGCTCTTGTGTGTCTGTGATACAATTAATAATATTCCTAATTAGCCAATAAATCCTCCGAACCCCCCTGCAAATACAGAAAGCGCACGCGTCAATTGACAGGGGGAACCTAAGGGTTCAAGTGAATTAATGACTTTGCCAGAGCCATGGAAGGAGCAAACCAAGACAGAAGTTGCAAAACTGACTCTCTCTGGTCCCAGCCCTGTGGCTTAGAACACGCCCTTTGATCAATATGGACCAGCTACAGCATGGCTGTGTCTAGACTGGCCACTTTTTCCGCAAAAGCAACTGCTTTTGCGCAAAAACTTGCCAGCTGTCTACACTGGCCGCTTGAATTTGCACAAGAGCACTGACGTTCTAATGTAAGAAATCAGTGCTTCTTGCGCAAATACTTTGACGCTCCCGTTCGGCAAAAGTTCTTTTGCGCAAAACCTTTTGTGCAAAAGGGCCAGTGTAGATAGCTCAGTTTTGTTTTGCGCAAAAAAGCCCCGATGGCTAAAATGGTGATCGGGGCTTTCTTGTGCAAAAGCGCGTCTAGATTGGCCACGGACGCTTTTGCGCAAAAGCGTCCGTGCCAATCTAGATGCTCTCTTGCGCAAATACTTTTAATGGAAAACTTTTCCGTTAAAAGCATTTGCGCAAATTCATGCCAGTCTAGACGCATGTGTTTTAGGTTTATATTACATAGGGCCCATAGCATCAAAGACCACATTCAATAAGCCTATGTGCAAAGAATTGCTGATTCTTTTTTTTTTTTAAAAGAAGCATCAGAACTGACTCTCAACGTCCACAAGCATTCTGGGCCCCTCTCATAGATAATGACAAAATGAATTATTTTTTTTAAACCAATGCATGGGTTGGGACACTGTTCTGCCCCCAGAATGTGCTTCTCAGAATTCATTTTGTTTTAAAAGGCAGCACGCAGGTGAGCAGTGAAAGTGGTTCTGATATCTTACTGCTATAAAAGTCATAGGCTACGTCTACACTGGCGGGTTCTTGTGCAAGAACGGCCGTTCTTGCACAAGAATCTGCAGATCGTTCACACTGCCCGCTGGCTCTTGTGCAAGAAGATTTACAGTACGGCGTGGTAAGAGAGGGAAGAGCAACGCTCTTTTCTTATAAGTGTAAGCTCTCTTGCGCAAGAAAGCCCTATGGCTAAAATGGCCACCCCTGCAATGTGGACGCGCGTCAGGGGTTTCTTGTGCAAGAAAGCCGTATGGCTAAAATGGCCATCAGAGCTTTCTTGCGCAAGACAGCGTCCACATTGCCATGGGTGCTCTTGCGCAAAAGCACATCTTGCTCATGGCAATGTGGACATGTTCTTGCACAAGACTTCTTGCACAAGAACCCTTGTGCAAGATGTTCTTGCGCAAGAAGCTGCCAGTGTAGACATAGCCATAGGGTTTCTGGGGCATTGCCTTTCATTTCATCTGCTTCTTTAAACCATTTGCCTCATTGTCCCCAGATAAGGTTCAAGGGTCATTCTCCGCAAATCACACATCTGTCGTATGCGATCACAGTCCGTGTATGTATGTGAGGCAGAGAGAGCCAGAGCATGTGTGTTTTGCTCACAGCAATCACTGATCATGCCCTGCTTTGGGCAGGGGGTTGGACTCGATGACCTCCCAAGGTCCCTCCCCGCCCTAGGATTCTATGACCGTTACCACCCACATCTAGTTCTCCTCAGCATGATCGATGCAATTACAAAAGGAATATTTTGCTTAGGGTTTTTTTTTAGCCTCTTCTCACCATTGTCATCAAAACCATGAGTAATTTCATGCCCAATTACCATCCCGATCCCGCCAAAGTTCAGTGCCTGTGGCTGGTGTTTGCTAAAGAAGGGAGGCTGTAGGATTCCAGCAGGAAACACTGCAAAGAGAGAGAGAGAGGTTCAGATAATTTCATCTGTGTGTACCCTGAAAATGGGCCAGCCTTTGGCTGCAGAGGAAGCAGAAAACAATCCATGCTGAAAAGGGATGTTTCCTCTGTTTATGCAACTTGCTGTAGGCACCTAATACCACAGTAATGACGCTCATGTGAATTGATCTTTGACTACAGGATGTAGTTCTTAAAAGTAGTGAACGTGTAACCATAAAATCTCCTTAAAAAACCCTGAAAAAACGAATAGCCCTGCAGCACCTTAGAGACTAACAAAACATGTAGATGGGATCACAGCCCACTTGTAGATGGGCACAGCCCACTTCTTCAGGTGAATGGAATTAAGGCGTCCAGGACACAAATAAATAGCAGAGAAAGAGAGGGGGTGGGGAGGGAAAGAGAAGGGGGAAAAATTGTCAATGAGAGTGTCCGTGCTAAATGAGGCTAATAGAGTGGGCTCTAAGTACTCGGTGCTTGGCTTTTTATGTTGTTAGGGTGTGGAACAGCAGCCCATCCAGTTCAGGTCTTTGTTCAGATCTGGATTCCAGGTATCGCACTTGCAAATGAAACCAAGTTCTGCAGCGTCTCTCTCCAGCTGGCTTTTGAAATTGCTTTGTAATAATATAGTCACTTTTAGATCCATTAGTGAGTGCCTGGGCTCGAGAACTCAGCCAAATTTCCTTTCCAGCACAGCTTGCTTAGTCGTATACAGCTTGTGCATTAAGGTGCAGTTATAATTAGAAAAGAGACAGAATCACACAGCAGAATCTCCCTATTAATTCCCTTGTAGGGAAGCAAGCAAAGAACTACTTAGGTGACACGTTGAAAGATGATTCCCTCCCAAACTGACACACTTAGCCTGGGATCTGAAGATCCACCTGGCGTTGTCTTCTCCTAATACATCAGGAGAGCGGCAACCGTCACAAGTAGAACTGGTCACAAAATGAAGCCTATTGGCACAAAACCGCTTCAGAACTGATTTCAGTTTGAAACGTTCCGAATGGATCCACTGGTAGCGGCCATTGGTTTTGGCAGGTTGTTTTTTTGGAAAATTTAACCAAAGCAGACTTTGGGATGAGGGCAACAAAAAATGGCACTATCAATATTTAGAGAAAAGATTTAGAGAAAATATTGAAAAGAGATGATTTTTTAAAATTAAATACAAATAATTTCTATAATCCCATCAACTGATTGCCAGGAAGAGAGTTATTTGAAAAAAGGCTATTTAATACAGATAAAAATACTTCATTTAAAAAAAAGGGAGTGCTTTTAATCAGAACAGTACTGAAAATCCTTTATAGGAGGCAAGAGGCAGAATGGACCCTCTCCTCCTTGTCTCCCGCACTCCAGTTGTGTTAAATTTTATGGGGCTGGCACAGAAGCAGCTCAAATTTTGTATTTGCCTTTAAAGGCTACAGCTCTGATTCAAAGACACAACAGGCACTGTGTATTACCGTTGCATGTGAATGTTGGCTCACGTGCACATTTTTGTCCTCTCGCTGTCCGGATGAACTATGTTCGGTTTGTGACGTAGAGACATTTTATGGGGGAGCTAATGGAGGTTTTATTGCTTTATTTTTGTGAACAGAAAGGTTAACAACCATGCTCAGCCTACAAATAACACTGAGGCTTAATGTTTAAAGCACACTCCATAGGCATTACTACCATCTCTCAAGTGCACTTTGGACAACCACCTTGGAAAAAATAGTTTTAGCCGCATCCACACTACAGACCCAATTGGCAATGGGGTTTATTTTTCCTTTCAAGCACTGAAGAGGTGACACATGTGCCCTTCAAAAGGAAAGAACGCTGCAAATGGGTTATTCTGATAAGATGCCTCCTAATAAGTGAAAAATGGAAATCACATAGCAAAAACTGGTGTAGGGCGATGCAAAGCCCTTTGTAAAGAAGGATGATTGCACAGTTCACAAGAAGAAAGGGAGACAGTTCCCCCTAAGACAGGAGCAGGAATTTCAACACTGGGTGAAAAAACAAACTAGAACTCAATGGGTACATTTGCTGAGGGCCCTAGATTCAATGAGACTTGGTTTTATTGGCCAAGGAGTTTGTGGAAGTAGGGCGGGGGGAAGCAAGAGTGTTTATAGAAGGAGTTGGCACTTCATAGCATCCCCATGTGCGCCAAACCCAGTGAAGGATGTTTTAATGAAAGCTTTGACTACATTTTCATTTAATAGCTTCTTGGAGCATCTACAGAGGTCTGGATATGGAACCCTTTGGAGGCTGTCAGAGATAGTGAGCCAGGCACCAGGTTTTCACAGTGTTCAAGGCTCCAGGAGGGAGGACAGATTCGGAGTATTTAATGATAATATTCAGTCTAAAGAGAAGACTTAGCAGCTGTTTCTGGTTGGTGAATGATTTTGTTCCTGTGTAAAATTTCAAAGGAAGTGAAAAAAGATTCTGTTTGATGAAATTTGGGGGGGGGGGGAATTTTGGGGATTTCCTTGAAAACCTGGGGGTATGTCTAGACTAGAGCCATGTAAACTCATCAACGGAGCCATGTAAACTAGTTTACCCGACATAGTCAATGAAGCAGGGATTTAAATAATCCCTGCTTCATTAAAATAAAAATGGCCGCCGTGCTGTGCCGACAATCAGCTGATCCGGCACAGCGTGGCAGTCTAGACGCAGATCGGTTGACAAGGGAAGCCTTTGTCAACTGCTCCTGTAAACCTCGCGGCAGCCATTTTTATTTTAATGAAGCGAGAATTATTTAAATCCCTGCTTCATTGACTATGTCGGGTAAACTAGTTTACATGGCTCTGTCGATGGAGCCATGTAGTCTAGACATACCCTGAAACCGCACATTTTTTCGTGTTTGGCAACAAAATCCCCACAAGATGTTCACTATTTTGAGGGATTCCTAACAATGTCTTTGGTCCAAAATGCACATTGCTCTCTGGAGCTTCTACCTCTTTAAAGACTTGTCTAAAATGCATCACACAAATCTGAGGAAGAAGTCGGGAATCCGTGCGCACAGGACCGCAGTGCCGGCATCTTGGAAAAAAGCAGAAAAAAGGTTAAAAAACAAAGAAAGTCCTGGGGATCCCTGCCTCTTGATGGGCCACATCACAGCTCGGAAGGACATGCCCGAGTGACTGCTTGACATTTGGCTTCCTTGGCAAAAAGGAAACCAAATTAGTGGGCAGAAGGGGGTTCTTTGTCATCACACTATTCATGGTGGAGACATGCCCCTCAGGATGAATGCAGGGGCCTGCACATTGAGAGGAACAGCCGTCTCAGCTCCTATCTCAGATGGATTGCGATTTGAGGTTACCCCGGCCCTCTTCGTGTTAGGACCCTTGAGCTTGCCGAGCAATTCCTTGTTGGTGAGGGGAGGCAGCGGTGTTGTCCGTAGGAGCCCTTTGAAAGAAATTTCTGTGCCATGGACAGTAAAGTGTCGAAATAGCTGCTGGTGATGCTGAGGCCTACACAGTGTTCTTGAGATTCGAGTGCTTGCGAATGCCAGGTGAGGACATGTGTCTGGGTAAGGGTAAGACTTTGGTGACACCAGTAAACACCCAACCTGAGTAGCATGTGGCCTTCTGGCAAGTGGGGAGGGGAATGAGATCACTTAAAAGTAATAAATATAGAAATTCTTTAAAAAATCACAGGCACAGAGGGGAGAAAAGGGACCATGCACAACATGAAGGAGGGGGAAGTGGAGAGAAGGAAAACAGTGCCCGGGTGCTGGGTCTGATGGGACCTGGAGCTTTCAGGTTTAAGCTGCATTAAGAACATAAGAACCACCAAAAGTCCATCTAGCCCAGTATCCTGTCCTCAGCGGCCAATGCTGGGTGTCCCAGAGGGAAGGAACAGAACAAGGAATCATCAAGCGATTCCTCCCCGTCACCCATTCCTGGCTTCTGAGCAGAGGCAAGTTCCGTGTGCGTCACTCTTGAAAATAACTTCAGTGCCCTCTGCACAAAGAGCAATGAGGGGAGCCCTGCGTACACTTCCTGGACGGGCAGAGACATTAGCTTCAACAGCCTCCGGTGCGTGGTGAGTGCTTCCTGCTTCCTGATGTTGGCACTCGTGTCGTGGCTGTTCCTTTCAGGGTTTTCAAACACAAGGCTATTTCAGTGAAGGAGTGTAAACAGCTCCTGCCAAGATTAACTGAGCTGAACATTCATCAGTCACCCAAAGGGTTGGGCCGAACATCCGGGAATGCTACAAAGTTAAGTCTGGGCTGTATCTGGGCAACCGCACAGCACCCCAGCGTGCATGGCTATTGCCTCTCCCCCACAAATAATCCTTAGAGTCCATTGATCACGTACAATGGCTTGAAACCTACCTATCTGATTTCGGTTCGGGGAATAGAATGCGTTGACCACTGCAGCACCAATTATCCATCTGGAAAGAACAATAGGTAAAGATATAGTCGTTTGTATAAGCATTCTCCTTGTTGAGTTAATCTCTGTCAAAAAGCACGAGTTGCATATAAAACGGGAGGGGTGGAGGAGAAGAAAAGAACAGGGGAATGGTTCAGCAAGGACACTCCAACTGGAAAATGATAACAATCTTTAGTTTGTATGACACTGTTCATCCTACAAGATCAAAGCCAGGTCACATTTTGCTCTCTACTGCTAAGCAGCCACCTCTGGGGTGGAACGTGACAGCTGTTCCACACTCCCAGCATTGCAATTTAACAGTTTAAGACCGGCAATGAAGAATACAACATTTAAATAGAAATGCAGAGAGGGTGTTTAGGGCAGCAGAATGTATCTACCCACACTGAGAACTGGGGCCAAGCATATCTACTGAAAATGTTTAATTAGAACAGTCAGAGAGTAAATCATCACAAATGTAAAGCCAGACAGGTACTGCCATCTATATTGTGAAATTGATTTTTTCACTGATAGTGAGTAATTTTGATAAGTAATTCTTGTTTGAAGTACTCAGTTTTGGAATTTTTCATGAGCCAGGTCACTCACTGTTTCTTGGATCCCCACTTAGCACATGATAATGAATGGCTACATTACAATATGGTTACACAACATCTCCCAGAGAGACCCCAATATGTCCTGAAATAAACAGGTAACTAGTCAAGAGACCTGTAATAACAAACCTTCTCTTTTACTTTAAAAGGGGACAGTCCTAGGACATGAACATAGTCTTTCTGTCTGACTGTGATTATTAGTTGATATGATGCTGAATAAGATTAGTTATGAATTCTCCTTCAATTTGGGTCTTGACACAATGGACTGTTAATGATCTAAAGTGAGAAGTGGTTTTATGTCCGACTGGGGAAATCTTCCAAGCCTGCAAGCAGACTTCTCTGGATGTCTACTAATCATACATGAAAAATGAAAAACATAATAACTCCACAAACTACCAAATTACTACGCAAAAGAAATCCATTAAGTGAGTGAAATAAAAAAGTCTGCCTTGAAGTCCAATGGGCTTTCGATCAAGCCTGGAATGAGTAGAGATAAGGAGAGATTTGGCTGCCAACACATTTAGTTGCTTCTAGACACTGAGGTTATGTGTATACAGCAGGGCTAAAATCGAATTAAGCTATTCAACTTCAGCTATGTCAATTGAGTAGCTGAAGTCAAAATAGCTTAACTTGGCTTTTGGCCTGCTGTCTACACAGCAGGAAGTCAAAGGAAGAACACTCTTCCTTTGACTTCCCTTACTCCTCGTGAAATGAGGGTTGCCATAAGTTGGAGTAAGAAGTTCTCCAGCTCAACATTATTTTGAACTAAAGGCTTGTAGTGTAGACGCGCATCAGTTATTCCGATATAACGCTGCTGTGTAGACGTACCCTGAAGGGTAACCATATTCCTGTTTGAATGGAAAACAAACCAACAGTCCACAAATATTTGTGCTGCTTAAAGCTCCCAGGTTTGGTTTATCGTTATTCCCAAAGGTTTAACTGACTAAAGTATTGGAATCTCAGAAGTTACACATTGAGCCAGAATGTTTATCCATCAAAAATTACCCCTTGAAGTTTGTTGGCTAGTCTCCTATTTTAAAAGTTTCACATGACCAACCAGGGTGCAGAGACAATGCCATATCAGTTAGCTGACCTATCAGAAAACACGAATAATAAATAATTGCAGCAAGTATTTGGCAAACCACCCACAATTCAGAAGACTATTGAGATAATAAGTCTGAAAGATGAACACAGTGGCAGACATCAGGATCAATTCATGAACAGAAAGAAAAAGAGGTCTAAATTCACAAGGAACATTATTTGCAATAAGTAATTCGATCAATTCTTCCCTTGCATTTTGTTTTCTGTGTAGCAAATGATTTTCATGGCTTTGTAGAAGTTGCAGGTGGAAAAGATCACTGGTCCATCCTGTCCCATCCACTACAAGATAACTGTTCTACATTGTCCTTGCAAGAACTTTGCCCACACTCATTTTCAATCTCTCAAATGATTCGACTTTTCCCATTGTTTAATACATCCCAATTCCCCAAATAGCAACCTGTGAGTGATAGATGCTGTAACATACACAGGTTTTATTAGGTATACTCTGCATAATAGATGAAAATAAAATGGCTGCAGTGCAAGGTACTGACATCCGGGCAGATATCCCACATCTTAATCTGAACCCAGTGGCTTTGGGCTGCACTAGTCCAATGCAATGCTCTGTAATATCATTGCTGATGAAAAGATCATGAATTAAGGCTTGAACCTGCTTTCTGGGAAGTTCGTGGCCAAATTCCCACTGGCTTCAAGAGAAGCAAGATCCCAGACTTTGTTAACAGTGTTACATAAACAGAGGTGTTAATCAAACGCCAATTGGCGTTTGCTTCTGCCTTTCCTTTGTCTTGGAAACATCCTCATGATGGATTGAGCTCTGCTAAGCATGCAAACATCTGATTAGTTGTTGGCTTTCTTGCTGCTGCCTGTAACCAGCAAAACCTCTCACGCTGAAGGCTGATGTTGGGGGGAGGATACTCCTTTGGACAGCAGCTTCCCTTGCCAAGCATAATGGATGTGGAGCTTATGAAAACTGTATGTTCCCTATATATCGGGTGACCCGACACCAAGTGAGAAAAATCAGGACAGCAAGTGGAGGGCTAATAGGTACCTATATAAGAAAAAGCCCTGAATACGGGGATGGTCCCTATAAATTCAGGACATCTGGTCACCCTGTCTGTGTGCGTGTCTAATTGGCATGAGGGATGTTTGCTCCATGGATGTATTGAACTCAGTTAACAGCAGGATGGTTAGGCAATGCACTCAGAAGTGAGGGGGAATCAGAGATACCTTTCCCTACCCTGAGCCATTCACTTTACTGCTCTGGCTTCACTCCACTTTTTGCGGCCCTCTTCAAATCGGAGGCAGACAGAAACAAAGACTGTGGGCTGGATTCCAAGACGGGCCCTCGAGGCCAGGGAGGGAAAGCTGATGTGAATCCAGACTCCAGAGGCTGGGGGATCAAAGGGGAAGTTAGACCTGCTGGGCTCCCCAGGACGAGGATGGCTAGAGTCGAACCACGCGTGTGTGGGCCTTTCACTCTTTTAATGTGACTCTTTGTTTTTGTGGCCAAATAGACAGTGCTTCTGTTTTAAGGAAGGGTGTTGGGGTCCCTGTATTCCCTGCTGGTTCCAAGCTCCCAAAGGGAAGAACTGCAGGTACAGGAACCCAGGGGAATGCCGTAGCGCGGGACCCAGCCCAAGGAGAGGGAAGTTGTCAGACTCCATCTCACAGCCTGAGGGAAGAAGACAGAGAAGGGGAGATTCTGAAAGGGGCTTCAGGGGCTGCAGCCCAAAGCTGAATTCCCCCAGGGATGCTGCCACTAAAGCCCTTGTGTGCTGCATTGTGGGTTGGCTCTGCCTGGCAGGGGAATGGGGGGAGGTGGCTCTGTGCACCGCTGCACCCCTCCCCTGTGGCTGGAGCAGTGTTGCTGTGAACTCAGGGAAGCTCTGCCCTCGCTCTCACCTGCAGGCGTTTCCCCGCTGCTCCCATTGGCCTGGAATTGTGGCCACTGGGAACAGCAGGGGGTGGTTCTTACAAGTGCAGGGCAGTGTAGAGCCACTTGTCCCCCCTCCCACCAAACAGGAGCTGTGCCAGGTAAGGGCCTCAATCCCCTGCCCCCTCACTCACCCTTCCTGCCTTCCAGACCCTGCAACCTCACCCCCAGCCCACCCCTGCACCTACGTCCTGCCCAGACCCTGCACCCCCAGTCCCAGCCCAAGCCCACCCCTGCACCCTACCTCCCACCCAGACCCTGCACCCCAGCCCATTCCTACACCCTACCTCCCACCCGTCCCCGAAAACCCACCCCCTCCTACACCCTACCTCCCACCCGTCCCCCAAAACCCACCCCCTCCTACACCCTACCTCCCATCCGTCCCCGAAAACCCCCTCCTACACCCTACTTTCCACCCACCCCCTCCTGCACCCTACCTTCCACCCAGACTCCGCACCCCAGCCCATTCCTGCACCCTACCTCCCACCTGTCCCCAAAAACCCACCCCCTCCTACACCCTACCTCTCACCCATCCCCGAAACCCCCCCTCCTACACCCTACTTTCCACCCACCCCCTTCTGCACCCTACCTCCCACCTGTCCCCGAAACCCCCCCTACACCCTACTTTCCACCCACCCCCTCCTGCACCCTACCTCCCACCCGTCCCCAAAAACCCACCCCCTCCTACACCCTACCTCCCACCCATCCCCGAAAACCCCCCTCCTACACCCTACTTTCCACCCACCCCCTTCTGCACCCTACCTCCCACCTGTCCCCGAAAACCCCCCTCCTACACCCTACTTTCCACCCACCCCCCTCCTGCACCCTACCTCCCACCCGTCCCTGAAAACCCACCCCCTCCTACACCCTACTTTCCACCCACCCCCTCCTGCACCCTACATCCCACCCAGACCCCCACCCACAACCTCCTCCTTGGCAGCCCACTCCCACACACTTAAGCCCTCATTTATGGCCCCCCTGTAGCCAAGTGGGACCCCATAAAACCTGCTAGCCCCGGGCCTCCAGAAGAGTTAATCTGGCCCAGCCTGTAGCCATAATACTGAGATCATGAAAATTACATTTTCATCTTAATAAAATCACATTTCTAATGGCTGGGGTGAAAATGCTGATATTTAATTGCTTCACCATCCAGAGCAATAAATTATCTTAATTAAAGATGGGCCTGGACTTAAAAGCTCAGCTCTGGCTCCAGATCTAAATTGCTACAAAGCACAGACATGCTGGGAACTTGACTTTGAAAGGCAATTGAAACCATGGTTTTTAATCTCCTTTCAGTTCTTCGTTTTCCCAGGTACAAACTGGTCCCTCCTCATTGCTCTCCTGCCAGGAAGATCAGTCTCAGTGCTTGTGATAAGTAGCTCCATTGTAATATAATCCTTCAAGTGGTTCTGTGAAGGATTATCTGAGATTTTAAAAAGTCTGACTGATACCATGTAGCCACTGTTACGTGCATTACCACTAGAGGTAGGCAAAGAGCTATTTGTTCAATTCCCACAGATGACCCATTCATAGGCCTGGTTTACACTACTACGGGCCATTGATTTAAGTTATGCAACTTCAGCTACCGGCACAACATAGCTGAAGTCGATGTCTTTAGATCTACTTACCACGGTGTCTTCACTGCAGCGAGTCTATGACAGACGCTCTCCTGTCAACCCTGCCTATGCATCTCATTCTGCTGGAGTACCAGACTCCATGGGAAAGCGCTCAGCGATTGATTTATTATGTCTATATTAGACATGATAAATTGACCCCCCCCTGAATTGATCGCTGCCCATTGATCTGACAGATAGTATAGATATACTGAGACAATCGCAAATAAAAATATTCTGAAGTGTGTAGAAGGGCAACACCACCATTGGGGCACCAGTGTGATACCAAACCATTATTCCAGGACTTAGGGTGCTTATATAGCCATGCAATCTGGACACTTACATCTCTTGGTCAACTCTCTCTCGAAGTTTTTTCAAGCTCTTCTGGGCTCCTGCTCTCAGGTTTTCTAGGATGTTTTCAAAATACTTGTGCTCACTGAAGTTCAACTAAAGAAATACAAATCCCAGTGTATTAGTGGGTTTCATTTAATGGAGAATTTCCTTCAACCAGGCAGCTCTGAAATATTTGTCCTGTAGTTATGCATCATATAGAAACAGATGGCCAGTTCTTACTTAAATAGGGAGTTGTTTGGGGCAAGGACTGTGCCTTTGCATGAGATATACAGAACGTAGCCAAATGGGGCCTTGGTCTGATTGGGACATCTGGGGACAACAGGAACACAGGTATTTAATATTGTAAATAACAATGCAGTATGTTTACCAAAGAATTTGCCAGACCACGGGAGGTCAATGTTGTCTAGCAGCATTACCAACACTTCCACTGCTTGCTGGGCTCTTAGAAGACATTCAAGGGTAAATTAGAGCTAAATAACAGCACAGAACACTGAGTGCCAGGACGGGGGGCTGTAAACAAACTTTATGGGACCGCGGGAAAGTTGGCTATACCTATGATAAGTGGACACCTGGTGAACTAAAATCATGCTGGACCACGGATGTTGCCAGGCCAGACAATGCCGGACTAGAGAGGCTCAGCCTGGACTATTTCAGGTACATGCCACATACTTACATTTGCATATTCCTGATCCAGTTTTTCATTCTGATCCTCCAAAATATAGTCTGGGTAGCCAATTTGTTCTTTTATTGCCATTGCCTACAAGAAAAGAAAGCCCACAATGGTCTCACAATAGTAAAAAGATCCGGATCACAGTAGACAATGGATCAAATTCATTGCTGGTTTCGGTCCACTAGTTTTGGTGGCGTTACCCAGGGCTGAATTCTGCCTAGTAAATATTCATATGAAGAGCCCACAAAGAGTCTATTTGATGGACATATGGAGATGTGAGAAGATGCTCTTCCGCGGTCAGGGGCTTGGGTGAATTGGGATTCAATGATTGTTTGAATGTTGCCACTCATTTGTGGCCTGCACCCACGTTCCACTGAAGGCTTGACCCCACACCTAGTGATGATTCCCATTGACTTCAACAGCAATTAGCTCCAGATCCAGTTCGTGTAACACCATTGAAGTCAATAGTCTGACCAGATAGGAAATTAACATGGGTGCCTTTTGCTTCCTCATTTCACATGAACATTGGGCAGCATTATGCAAATATGTTGTCAATTTATGCTACTTTTGGCTCCCTTGGAGAAAGCTCAGGACACAGGGGTCTCTGCAGTGAAAATCCTCAAATGCCTGCTGGCTGAAGAAGAGCAACCTTTTGCCGTGGGATATAGAGCCACCCAAATTCTATTTGAAGTGAGGCAACATTACCTAGAAACAAGGCATTTTTAATGGGCAAAAGTTTCCACTTGGGAAACATCTGAATACCTTCCTATTGTGGAATAATGCCTTGCCCGGAGGCACTGGCTAACACCAAAAAGGATGTTTTTCATTTGCTTCACACACAAGAAGAATTTAAGGAAACGTCTAAGCTTTTGGACGTTTATTATGAGAAGTTGAACCTCCCTGGTCTGGCACCTCAGGACCTGATCCGTCCCAAACTAGGGAATTTGCCAGACTGGGGAGGTCAATGCAGCCAGCTGTGGGGCTCCGCTCTGGGGCCGGCATTGACAGAGTAGGGATGAGGGGGTGCTTGGGGAAAGGCAGGGTGGCTGCAAAGCCCTGTGGCTGGGGGCTAGAAGTGAAGCCCAAAAATTATGGAGCTGTGCTCCTGGCCATGGGCTCCGAGCTCCCAGCTGCTAGCCACAGGGCTCCACTCTTGGTCCCCAACTGCGGAACTCCACAACCCCCTGCCTTCCCCCCCCCAGAATACCCTACCCATCCCCACTCTTCCCCTTCCCTCCCTGAGCTTGAACACCACCAATCGGCTATTTGTGGCACTCCGGGAACTCTGGGAGGCAGGGCCCCGAGCTTTTCCCCCATGAGTGCTCCATCTCCGGAGAATCCATGGACACTGGACCACGGATGTTGCTGGACAAGAGAAGTCCATATTATAGAGGCATGTTTCTTTTTAATTGGATTTACCAGTTTGGCTCTTTTAGGTAACTGGTAGTTTGGGTTTCTTTGGCGCACCACTTTTATGTGACACATCACTTTAGAGTCTATTGTGTTTGGCAATAAAGAAGTTGGAATGCTAAGCAAATAAAGGATCAAAGGCAATAGCCTGGAGAAAAGGACGGATATTTGTGAAAGTGGATTTTTATTTATCTCTCTCTCCCCCTTCTTTTAAGGGATGGAAAATAAATCTCGCAAAATTGGACACGATCTTCTGATATTCCTGCACAGGATATTGAGGTTTCTTGTCATTTCTGACCTTCTCACGAGCTTTCTGTTTTGACGTTTCATCCATCCACTGTAATTCATCTAGTGTTTCGATGAACACTTCCCGGATTTTGTTTATTAAATCTCGGACCTAAAATAGAGACAAGTAACTAAATGACTAGTGACATGCAATTTTTTTCTTCTCAGCCACTGCTAGCGCGCGCGAGAAAGAAAACACACGCTCCGAATGCAGATGAATCTCCTCAAATGCTTCGTGAGAGTACCGGGCCCCCAGCATTTAAACAGGCATCATAAAGGAGTTCCAGGGGCCTGCTCATTCCTGGAGGAGTGGCAGAGTTCCCAAGACTCGGTTATGTGTGTCATGACTTGACTGGACGGTCAGAGACCTGAACTGGAGAGGAGAGGCAAGCAAGGGACATGTAGTCTGCTCAGCCTCTAACCATGCTGCGATGCCTGTTGTGAGACAGGGCACGTGGAAAGTTACAAGTCCAATATCTGGACCCGTCTGAGCAGCGTCTGGCCTAGTGACGATGCACTGGCAAGCGGGATCTGTTCTCAGCTTTACCATGGACCTGGTGGGTGGCTGTTTTCTGTATTTCCCAACAAAACAAAGAGAGGATGTGGGGCCGGAGGTTGGTACTCTGTCAGAAAGTGCGCCCCCTCCGTAGGGAGCTCATGCACAGCCTCAAAAGCACTGAGAACATGCTGATGGGAGGCTCAGCAGAACCCCTCATTAGAATACTACTTGGGGGTATGTCTACACTGCCACCCTAGTTTGAACTAGGGTGGCTAATGTAGGCATTCGAAGTTGCAAATGAAGCCCGGGATTTAAATATCCCGGGCTTCATTTGCATCTTGACTGGCGGGCGCCATTTTTAAATGCCCTTAGTTCGAACTCCGTGCCCGCGGCTACACGCGGCACGGAGTAGGTAGTTTGAATTAGGATCTCTAATTCGAACTACCGGTACACCTCGAATTAGGATCCTAATTCGAACTACCTACTCCGTGCCGCGTGTAGCCGCGGACACGGAGTTCGAACTAAGGGCATTTAAAAATGGCACCCGCCCGGCAAGATGCAAATGAAGATTCATTTGCAACTTCGAATGACTACATTAGCCACCCTAGTTTGAACTAGGGTGGCAGTGTAGACATACCCTGGGTTATTTAAAGGCAATTGATAAGGGGGCTTTGGAGTGTAAATAGCTTTAAGGATTTTGAAGTTTATTTTGAACAGCTGTGTGTGTGCAGACTGGTTTATGGGCTTTAAATTGCAACAAGGGAGGTTTAGGTTGGACATTTGGAAAAACTTCCTAGCTGTCAAGGTGGTTAACACTGGAATAAGTTGCCTAGGGAGGTTGTAGAATCTCCATCCCTGGAGATATTTAAAAGCAGGTTGGACAGACACCTGTCAGGGATGATCTAGATGGTGCTTGGTCCTGCCGTGAGGGCGGGACTGGACTCGATGACCTCTCGAGGGCCCTTCCAGTTCTAGTGTTCCATGATTCTATAAGTGAAGTTTTAATCTTTCTATGGTAAAAAAGGAAGATGTGGATTAGTTACTGCTTTTTTTTGGTCCTCCGCAGTAATGGGGATCTTAATAAACTGGGGAACTTCCTGGTAAGGGAGAGGTGTAACTGCTGCCGACAGCTTGTTTCTCTGTGTTCTATCCACATACTGCACACACACATACATTTTTCATTTCTGCTGGGGTTTACAATATTTTGAAAAAGAGGCGGGTGTTTTCCATAGCTGGAAAACTGACCAAAAAGCCTCAATGCAATTCTTCTGGGGAAAATTCATTTTTTTTTACCCCAGTAGAGAAACGCCACCTTTTTTCCCTCTACCATGTAGCTATATGTACATAGTCAGGCAGAAATGAATAAACATCACGAATATTCATTAGGAGATCTGTTTTCACAGACATATTCATGTGAAACAAACATCGCTATTTTCATGCAGTTCTTTCTATAAGTTTCAGTGCCATCATATTATCCTGGTAGCAGCCTTTAACCATTTATCTCCCTTAGGGTTTTATGTTGCTGCCTGTCACCATCAAATCTCAACAGCTGTGTAGAATCTATTTGCAATGGTAATGTCTCCAGACAATTTGATGAGCTCTCTGACTGTTCCCAGTTAGAAGTATAAAACCCCCGCTTATTGTCAGGTTGTATTCTTGTTTGGTTGATTTGTTAGCTCATTTGGGGGTGTATTTTTTTAATTGGGGGAGGGACAGGTAAGAGGAAGATCTTTAGTGTTGAGTGTCATTGTTATAGACCATTTTTACCTTGGTTTAAAACAGAGCAATAACGCTATTTGCATATATACGTAAATTCTTGGCTACAAAGACCAATCCAGAGGCAACGGTTGCACCAGAAGAGCACGGCCAATTAAATGCAGAAAACAAGCTCAGTCCAGGACAAAAGTGTAATTAGAGACCCTGAAAGCATGTCATTGGTTCACATCTAAGAACTGGATTCAAAAGAAGCATCCAGGCATCAGAAATGGCAGAATTGCTGGGGAAGCAGTCGCCACAAAGTATTCCATTTACAGCGAATGCTGACGGAGGAGGATCGCTCCTTGGGCGCTATGGCCATCACACCAGGAGCCATCAGGGTCAAGCTAAAAAGCTCTTTGCTTCTCTGATACTGGTGTGGACTTTATTAGCTTACGGTTTTCCTTCTCCTTGGTTACTGGTGTCCCCAGATGGGCTACATGGGCCCCTTTCCCAAGGACAAGGCAAATGATACCAATAAAATTACATAGTTTGGAGACCATAAAGATACCCTTTTCATATTGAGAGACACTCTCAAGAGCCAGTGACCATCTGCAAAAGGCGTCACCACTCTCGGGAGGGAAAGTCCATGTTCCTCTGCCTTAGGAACAATGAAGCCCCCTTCCTGTCTGTCTCTCCCCAAGTTATGTTAAACCTCTGCACTAGGTACATGTTTAACAGATATTAGGCCACAGGTCTGGGGCGGGATCTGTGGGAATTGGGGGCTCATGATAGCATGAAAGGCAATCTACATACCATCCTCTTGCTCTCACCAGCAAATGTCTCCCTAACATACAGCGCTCCCACCGCGTTCTCCATGTTGTTGTTGACGTAACTCACACATTCCCGCCAACGGGCCTCTTCCAGGGTTGTCCCATAAAGTGCCTGGAGGAGAAATGGAGGGAGATCAATTTTGCATGTTGTACCATCCCCTGGGTCCCTCCTCCAGTTGTTAAAGGGCAAGAGGGCTAATCAGACAGAGAGGCCATTCTACTTCTGTGCCCTCACACTTCAGCTTTGTTTCTTTGGACGCTCTGGTCTTCCAGTGGTTCATGGTGCCAGGATACTGTTCGGAGGTGATATGGGTATAGCACAGTCTCTATCCCACCACTTGGTCATTTCATGTCTTATCGGTCTCTTCCTCCATCCGGCTGCCTGGGGCTTTCTGCAGTGCCCCTCGGCTTGGTTGCTAAGCACGATGCCCACCCCGTCCCCACATGCATTGCTCTTGCCAACGTTCTCCACCAAGGTCCAGGAATGTGAGCAGGTTTCTGGGGTTCCACCAAGCAGAGCTGGCATCAGACTGGCTGGGCTCCAGGGCTGAAGCTTGAGGCTGAAGCCAAAGCCTGAGCAATTTCACTTCATGGGGCTCTCTGTAACATGGGGCCCTGGCAATTTCCCTGGTTGCTACTCCTCAACCCCAGAGCTGGCCATTTTACATAGAAATGCCGGTTGTGGAGGCACAGGTAGGTTAAGGCATTTTAATAGCATGTTGAGTATGAACTCAGAAAGAAAAAGGTTGAGAACCTCTGGGTTTCACAATATATATAGGAGGTGAAGGCATCTCTGGCTACATCTAGATTGCATCCCTCTGTCGACAGAGGGATGCAAATCAAGCACGTCAAAATTGCTAATGAAGCCGGGATTTAAACAACACACACCTCATTAGCATAAACATGGCCACTGCTTTTTTTTGAAAAGGAGTTTTTTCAAAAAAAACCCAGCAGTCTAGACGCGGATCTGTCACAAATAAAGCCTTTTTCGACATATCCTGTATTCCTCAAAAAATGAGGGTTACAGGATCTGTCGAAAAAGGCTTTATTTTCAACAGATCCACGTCTAGACTGCCGTTTTTTTTGGAAAAAACTCCGTTTAAAAAAAAAAGCGGCGGCCATCTTTATGCTAATGAGGTGTGGGATATTTAAATCCCAGCTTCATTAGCAATTTCGACGTGCCTAATCTACATCTCTCTGTCGACAGAGAGGTGCGATCTAGACACACCCTCAGGGAGGGTTCCTGTCCTTCTGCAACGGTGGCTCAAAGAAATGGTCTGCTGGAAGAGTTGCCACTAGTGAAGGGCTAATGTCAAATGGTTTGGAGGATATGTGTCCAAGAAGGCTTTAACTGGAAGGCCTGAGCCTATGGAGAGCGGTTTGGCCCAGAGTTTCCCTGAAACAGACTATCACGGTTACCTCTCTGAAACACGATAATTTTGCACGGCCATAAAAGGCTCAGTCCAGTTCCCATCTTGTGTCTAATACTGAAGTTGGTGTGTAGTGTATCTGATCTGGTGTATCTGTATCTTCCTAGTGCCCCGATGGGACTGGTGTGTGGGCCTATCCCCTCAGGAAGGTCCCAGGGAGTTGCAGAACCCACTTCTCAGTGGGGCTGAAAGAAACGGCAACCTCTGAGGTGTCTGTTCAGCTTCGCTTTGCACTTCTCACGCCTGGGCCTCCCGCAGCAACGTGAACCCAACGAAGAACTGACCTCGATAACAGTGCTAGGGACAGGCCTGCCCCTGAACTCCAGATTCTCTCATCTCCAGACTTGGGCTGTGCTTGGATCGACGTCGGGCCCACCTTTCCCAAAGCAGGGGCTAGAATGTGGATTTGGCTACAGTCCATTGTGCCCAGAGGGACTGGCTGCCTTTCCCCTAGCATTGTGTTGTCCTGCAGCTGAGGAGGTCAAGGTTGCTAGGAGGATGTCAGAGCTGAATGGACTCTTCGAGGGGGGAGGGTCCTTACCTTTCGGTAGTCGGCTCGGGCATCCTTGAAGCGCCGACTCAAGCTGCTGACCCTGTCAATCACCAGGCGCCAGACTAAGTAGTTCTGGACGGTACTGCGGGGTACAAAGCAAAGTGGAGTTTCACATTAATGCAAGTGGTCACAGGGCAAGCTTCTGCCCGAATGCGCAGGACAGGGCTGGCAACACCTGCCAAGTTGCTCACAACCCCCATGGGGAGCTGTGCCAGCTGCTTTCATTTAGCAGAGAGCTGATGAAATGCAAAGCACCCAGTGGGCACAGAGGTGCCGGCCATTCAGTATCATGCCACAGGGTCCCATTCCCTGCTGCTTTGGGAGACTAACTTCCACATGTAATGGGAGCTAAACCATGTCCTATTGCTTCTCTTCTAGGGTGCTAGCGGCTGAGACTTGCCCACCTGTCAATGTATGTTGCCTGCCACCAGCCCTGTGTGGTTGTTATGGAGGAGAGGACACGATTCCACTGTGGTATAGCCAGAAGAAACCCTGCCTCATCCCCACCCGAGCCCTTTGGCGGGCCAGCGGGGTCTCATCTCTTCCCTCCTCTAGCTCCAGTTCTCTCCCAGCCTCGTTACCTTGCCGAGTAGCTGGAGATAATCGCCTTGAGCTCCTGCAGGTAGGGCAAGCCGTACACCACCACCTCCTCGTCCAGGGGGATCTGAATGTGCACTGAAGACATGATGCCTTGGATGAAGAGAGTCCAGTTAAACTCCTGTGAGGGCAGAGAGGCAGACACACCGATTCCAAGCTTTTCTTGATACCTGTTCCAACGGAATCCTGCCGTCGCTCACTGGGCTCTCTGGGACTGCATAGGGGCTAGTCGTCAGGCATATTGAACTGCCTATTGAACTCCAGATTGATGGGCAAGTAAGGAGACAAAGGGTCCTGCCCACTCCAGCCCTAGAGGTTTTGAAGTCCGGGCTTGACAAAGCCCTGGCTGGGATGGGTCCTGATTTGAGCAGGGGGTTAGACTTGATGGTCCCCTGTGGTCTCCTCCCACCCTAGGATTCTATGAGTTTCAGTATCAGATACTGGTCTGAACATCTGTCAGTGCATATATATATTTTGCCCTGTTGTGCACTTGACTTGGGCATAGGCATTTCTCAGTCATTATAAGACAAGCTTGTGATGCACACCAACCTGATTCCACTAGAAGTCTCGGGCTGTGACTAGTAACAGAGGAGTTCATGTTGGAACCAAATTAAAGTGCTGCAATCTAGCAAGACCCGTGGTGTGCAAAATGTCAGGCCAACATTTAATGTTGCCGGGGGTGTGTAAGGCATAGAGCTAACAGACTGCACTGTGGCACAACAGTGGTCAAACTTTTTGGATAACTCTCCCCTGAGTTCCCCAGAGCCGTAATTTTCAGGCACTCCCTACCCTTGATGGCTGATATCATTGCAGTATGGAGGTGAACAGGTTGTTTTTGGCCCCCCCCTTTTTTTTGCACAGACCCCCTGAGTCTCTGATCTGTGCCACAATTATGAGCTGTATGTTTGTATCGCAGGGCTGGGCATGGGCTGGATGTGGTTCGCCAGGATTAGGATGCTTTATTTACCTGCATGCCTGCAGGTACAACCACTCGCAGCTCCTGTTGGCCACGGTTCGCTGTTCTTGGACAATGGGAACCACGGGAAGTGGCAGCCCAGCCCACCCCGCAGCTCCCAATGGCCAGGAACGGTGGACCGTGGCCAATGGGAGCTTCGAGCAGCCATACCTGGGGGGGAGACAGGTAAATAAAGCATCGAGCCCTGGCGAACTGCATCTGGCCGGCGGGCTGCTTATTTCCCACCCCTGTTAGAATGACTAAGATAATAAAAAATCCCTTGTGTCTTTGAAGGACAGAGCCTGCAGTTTGAAGCATGTTATATGCAAACCTCTCCCTCCTTTGGCTGGGCAGTCTTTCCTTGGGATCTTTTTGGACACATATTGAATTTGCCACCAGAGGGAGCCCATAGAGCCTTTGATTATATCATATGGAATGCCATGAAGAAAAAACCAAACTGTAAATACATGCATCATCCAATGTACCTCAATCTCCTACTTTATTTACCTGTTTAGACCCACTCTGGCCTGCACCAACAACTGGGAAATAACTCGACTTCATTTCCTTTCTGTTTTGCTACTGCAGCATGACAAGTCCTCCTCTCGGTTATATTTTCTCATGCTGTTCCCAATTAAAATGAGGTTTAGGTTTTTTTAAATGGGGGCAAAGTCTGTCATTTTAGTCCCACTGTGCCCGCTGTATGTAGAAAATGTATGTCGCAGATGGGAGGAGACCTTGCCCTTTAGAAAGATTCTAACCTGAAAGTTGATCGTTTTTTGGATTCCCATCCAGTTCAGTCTAGTAGTGATGGTAAAAGTACAGACAATATTTTTCCCACTAACGTGGCTAAAATTGTTACTGTGCTATTCCTCAATCGATAGATATATCACTTGCATATCTGTGCTAAAAGCTCCTTAAAATAATATTAAACCCATATTTAGTGAAGAGTTTCCCACTACTTTTGTCGCGTCAAGGCATTGCAAGTCAAAATATAGATAGGGTTAGTTCTTGTTTCTTCCACTGGAAGTTTAAACATTGCTGGGAGAAAGGAAACGAATTCTCGGGACAACTTATGGCCATGATTGCTTGTGGCATTTGCAGACTTTCAAAATGATTTTGACGGAGATACTTTCATGAAAAAAGAGAGGAAGGAATCATTAAAATTTTACCAAATGATTATCCCAGCTTTGCGCCAGCCATGTGGTATACCTGTTTCTTCTGTGCATAGAACTAAAGGACTTTAAACCTTTCTTTTTGGACTGGAGTTTGTATATTTATGATTCTGCATGGTCCAGAGATTTCAGGTCTGGCAAATGCTTCAGTTGTGGTTTTGTTGAAAAGGAAAAGGCCTTAAAAACCTCTTAGCTTTACATGAAGAAGAGACCTGACTTTAGATCCCTTTTGTTTTGCAAGTACAAAGAGTCTGCAAAGCTGTTTTTCATGGACTAGACAGTGTGAGGAGCGGGAAGCCATTAAATTCTGACCAAAACACTTACATTCATGGCAAACTTTTCCTGTAGCTCTCTTAGGGTCATTTTGTTGTACAATAAGGTCACGTCGTGCCTTTCTTCAGCAGGAGCAGTAGCCTATGGAGATTCATATAGTTACCTTTTGAATCGACTGACAAGAGTTTCAACAGCAGTCACACAAATGCAGGGGCATGCTCTCTCTCTCACACACGTATGCACACTTCAGTGCTTCTTAAAATACATTCAGTGTTTTTAGAAAAAGAAAATTCAGCGTCCCACGCTGAGTTCTTTACATTTCAGTGTCTCAGTTAACAGCCAAGACCAGTTAACTTTCAAGACCATTATGCTATTTCAGTAATGTGATGGACAAGAAATTCCCTCCATCCTCTTCAGAACCACCATGGAAAATTACAGCAGCACTGTGACATTTGCAATGCAAAAATCCCAGCACCAGAAAAATCTTTGGATTCTCTTCTACATTCAGTTAAAGCAAATACACATGTAAAGTCAGGACACTTATAAATATGGGAAATTTACACTCCACGAAGTTCTGGTTTTGGGCAAATACTGTGTTTGATCTAAATGTGGTTGGGATTTGTGGGAAATACAACCAGTCTGCGCCATTGCTGAACTTTATGGCCACCTCTATCTGCCTTGTTCCTACAATACATTTTTTAGTCTCTATTGTCTAGTCACTTGTTTGCTGCATATTCACATCTCCACCTCAAATGCTATGAATGGGACACATGCAACCTAACTTAATTAGCTTGATTGGCTTAATTAACACTGGTCCTACAATTGACAGGTAACTGCTTTTGCTGTTATATATAGACCCTGGAATCTGTAATTTTCACTGCAACTCATCTGATGAAGTGGATTTAACCCACAAAAGCTCATGCTCTAATATATTTGCTAATCTCAGATTTTTTAACAGAGCTTAGATAAACACAAGAAATACATTTCAGTTACACAAAAAGGTGCAAGCACCATCCTTAGCCATTATGTGTATGACCCGGATATTAACTGTATAGAGAATCTATGCTATAGTCCAATTTTTTGTGTCCTATTCAACATGGCAGAACAGAGACCCTATCTTAAAAAAACCCCATGGAAAATAAAGATGCATGTTTATAATCATAAACTATTTTTAAATACTCAACTAATCCAGATTTTTCACCACTTTGAACTCTTTCGTTGTTGGTGTACTTCTGGAAAGTTTTGCCAGGTCTAAACTCTAATAATTATAAAGCTTAACTGAACTGCAGAATATGGGTGTATATATATATATATATTTTTCTCTCATTATTTTGGCAATATGGCTTTGCACTGCTAGAATGTATAGGAATGGTTAGATATGTTGTTCCACACCCCGTGTTCTTGCAGTAAATTAATCGGCCATTAGAAGTCTGTATAGCTATGTCTACACTAGCCCCCTAGATCGATCTAGGGAGGCTAATGCGGGCAACCGAAATTGCAAATGAAGCGCAGGATTTAAATATCCCGCGCTTGATTTGCATGTTCCCGGCTGGTCACCATTTTAGAAATTGACTAGCCCGAAGTAACTGCCCGCGTCTACACGCGGCAGTGAAACGGGATTCCAAAATAAAGCCCTAACTCGAATTAGCTGGTAAACCTCATTGCAGGAGGAATACCAGCTAATTCGAGTTAGGGCTTTATTTTGGAATCCCGTTTCACTACCGCGTGTAGACGCGGGCAGTTACTTCGGGCTAGTCAATTTCTAAAATTGCGACTGGCCGGGAACATGCAAATCAAGCGCGGGATATTTAAATCCTGGGCTTGATTTGCAATTTCGGTCGCCCTCATTAGCCTCCCTAGATCGATCTAGGGGGCTAGTGTAGATGTACCCTATGTTCCATACAGAGATCCAGACAGGCTCTGGTCTTTGTTAAACAATAGAGACAAAGTTGGAACTTGAACTGTGTGGAGGACCGTCGGTAGTGGTAGATGTTTAAAAAAAAAAATCATGTCTTTCAGGATGCTGCAGCAATTTAAAAGCACTAAAAGATCCCTAGATCCAGCCGGGGAAATGCCTCGTTGTGTACACAGCTGCGTAGGGCACCACTAAATTTGTGGTACCACTGCTATGAACATCTAGGGATGGAATGTTAAGCAGCTGGCAGCCCCATCCCCTGGCAGCCCTCCCTGTAGGCTCAGTGCCAGCTCCAGCAGCCCCCAGCCCCACCCCTCAGCTGCCCCACCCCCTGTGGGCTGCATCAAGCCCCCACTCACCAGGCAGTGGTGAGGGTCGTGTGTGCGGGCGGAGGACTCCAGAGGAGCAGGGGCTGACCGAGCAGCTGGCGGCTGGAGAAAAGTGACCGTTTCCCTTTCAAAGCTCCACTTCTCCCCAGCCAGCCGCATGGCCGCCCACTGCTCTTTGGCTCCCATGCCTCCTTGCCCTGGACTGGATGCCATGGCAACCCTAGCTCCTGCCCCCACAGCTTCTGCCCCCATGTTCCCCCCCTGTGGAGTGGCTGCCCCCCTCTGCGAGGGAGGGGTGTTGGTGTTGGGTTGTGTAAGGCATCAGCACTGGTAGGGACGTTGCGTAGGTTTTGCAACAGGCAGCTTATGTTGCCCTGCAAGGCCTCTTCTGCAAGTCCCAGCATAGGGGCCATGGCTGGGGGCAACATAAATGATGAGGGGGCTGGAGCACATGACCTATGAGGAGAGACTGAGGGATTTGGGTTTGTTTAGTCTGCAGAAGAGAAGAGTAAGGGGGGATTTGATAGCAGCCTTCAACTTCCTGAAGGGGGGCTCCAAAGAGGATGGAGAGAGGCTGTTCTCAGTGGTGACAGATGGCAGAACAAGGAGCCATGGTCTCAAGTTACAGTGCGGGAGGTGTAGGTTGGAGATTAGGAAAACCGATTTCCCTAGGAGATAGTGAAGCACTGGGATGGGTTCCCTAGGGAGATGGTGGAATCTCCATCCCTAGAGGTTTTCAAGCCCCAGCTTGACAAAGTCCTGGCTGGGATGATTTAGTTGGGATTGGTTCTGCTTTGGGCAGGGGGTTGGACTTGATGACTCCTGAGGTCTCTTCCAACATAGTCAGCACTACTATGGCCATTCCAGATTGTGCTAGTGAACAATCCACAAACCTGCTTCAACTTAGCCCATGACCCGGGGTTGGAAAAAGAGCAATAAAACCACCTTTGCCTTGCCTCCCTGTGGTTGCTGAGTTTTATGTTATGCCTCTTAGAGATGCAACACAAGCATCTCTCCCCTCTTGTTCAGGAGAAGCCGTGATTCCAGATATCATGACAACCCATCGCTCTGTCTCAGTTCCCCTACCAATCCTCCCTCAGACACATACTCACGTTTGCAATCTCAGTTTCAAGCTTCAAAACCTTCACCATTTCCTCTTGGACAAAAGTGTCATCTTTTGACATATTCCTGTCTTCTCGGATCATTTTGGCAATGGTGATCATGAACTGCAGGTAGGCGTCCCGCACCTAAACACATGCGAAAGGAAACCGGGTTCGTCGGTGTTGTTTTTACAAGGTTAACAATCTTCATTGTCTCCACTTATCAAGGAAATTTTGCCCAGAAATTCAGGCTTACAGTAGCATCGGTGTGAGAGATTTTCTGTGTTCTGTCTTGTTGAGGAAGTTCTAGAGAAATCAGCCAATGTGTGGAGAAAGAACCCTAGGGCTAAATTAAAATGCAAAAAGTTGTCATTGATCTTCTCCTAAAGATGGGTTTGGACTAAGACCCTGGATCCTAGCGACTCTGGAAATGTTGGCAAAATGTGGTTCCCAAGCCAAACTTTGCAGCTCACCCCGCCCACTCTTGTTTTTTTCCAATGCAAACTTCCCTAGCCCATTTAGCTTGTCTCTCTTTCTACTGCTATTATCATAAAGTAGCACAGCAATGCCTCTCCTAAGAGTGAGAGTCCATTGTAGCTGACACGCTCCAAATACAAAGTGAGTGAGAGTGCCCATAGCCCAAAGCTGTAAAGTAGACAAGACAGATAAAAGGTGGCTGGAAAAACAGACATAAGAGGGTGTGTCTAGACTACAGGGTTTTGTCGACAAAAGTGGACTTTTATCGACAAAACTATACCTGCGTCTACACTGCCGCTGAGTTCTGTTGACATAATGTCAACAGAACTCAACAGTTTTGTCGATGGCTGTAAACCTCATTCTACAAGGAATAATGCCTTTTGTCGACACAGTTCTGTCGACAGAAGGCGTTATTGCATCTGCACTGTCCTTTGCGTCTACACTGTCATGTCGACAAAGCGGCTTGCTTTGTCGACAGAACTGGATGCAGTCTAGACGCTCTTTGTCGATAGAAGCTTTGTCGACAGTATCTGTCGACGAAACTTCTGTCAACAAAAGCCTGTAGTCTAGATGTACCCAGAGAAGCGAGATGATTTTATCTCTTTCTTTATTGGCAGAAATGCTTTTTGGGAAGACTGCATCGCAGCTATCCCTTTGAAGTCTCTTCTCAGGGGATTCTCTGGTGTTTGGGAACGGGAGAGAACCCATCCTCCCTCTGCCTCCCTGGAGTCTTTCTAAGTTTGACCTTGGGCATGATGCTTCATTTTCACTCTTCCCTCCCCCTTAAAAAATGGTGAACATGCAAATGAAATCTGCAGTAGGGGAGCTCACTTCCAAGAGACGGGGCCCTGCCCACTGTCAAACAGCCCGATGCCATGTCCAGTAAAATTTTGTTTCCCTTTTAGGCAATATCCAGCCTTACAAAGTACCTGGTTTGTTTTGCAGGTGTCACTGTGTCTCTGAGAAGTTCTGTACACAATTGACTTCCACACATGCTCCATAGCATCTGTGACTGTCCGAAGAGTTTGACCACGTTCTATAGACAGGTACCTCAAGTGCATTGCGCTAGGTCACATGCTGAATTCCATGGTCAACACGATATGGGACAGGGACCGTAGGAATCACTATTTCCTAAGGTGACTAAGGGGAGGATGCCAACAGATACTCTATCAAAACCTAAAGAAATCCTCGAAATTCTGACTCACGAATGGCCGGTTCCAAAACACATTGAAATTCACAGAAAGACTCTCTGAGGTCTCTGCAGGCTTTGGATCAGTGCCTACGATGGTAATACGGAACCGAGTCTGAAATGTTTGATCATTGTCTACATGGTTCCCCTTTCATTCACATTAGGAAATTCAATTTAATGCTAGGCTGCAAATCTACTTAGTTAGCATGAAATAATTAAGAAAAGAAAAAGAACTTCAAAAGGATTTTCAGGCCTGAAATTGACAAATTATCTCTATCCATCTCCATTTGCAGAGGCTCAGCCAGGCATTTACAAAGAAAAGCAAGCAAGGAGGGGGAAGTGAACACATTTGCGCTGTGCAGTGGAGCAAAGTGAAACCATTTCAAAATAGCATCTCCAAACTTTTGTGCTGTTTTTGGAACAAGTCACAAAAATATAAAGATCACCCAAAACATACAGGGCCAGGTTCTCATCAATCAATGACTGGTTCCATTCATTTTCCTTCTATTTATTCAGGTAAATCCTGATTTCATGAATGCAATTGTCTGTCTCGGGGATATCTGAAACCTTCGACAGTTGGGGTTCATCGGAATGAATTTGGGGATTTGTAAGAAATCTCCATATCATAGAAATATGGGAATAAAGGAACTGTTGCATTGGATCAGACCGCTAGTCCAGTGGTCACATTGGATCAGACCTCTAAGTCCCTCTAATCCAGTGTCCTGTCCCCAACAGTGGCTGGTACCAGATGTTTTCAGAGGAAAGAGCAAGAAACCCTGAAGTAGGCAGATGTGGGATAATCTGCCTCATCTGAAGTGTCTCATCCCTATCCCCCCAAATTAGAGATTGGTTAAAATCCTGAAACACAAGGTTTTATTTTCTTTCCAATACTCTTTTTGCTACCATTAACTAACACAACACTGGACAGTCTTGTTACTCATTTAAGTGCCCAATCCATCTGAGTCTTGCTAAATTTTTGGCCTCGGTGACATCCTGTGGCAATGAGTTCCACAGTTTAAATGCCATGATTGGAGACCATGAAGATTCAGCTACTGTGGTTTGGCAAAGCTGTATTCACCTGCAAATGATTAGTGAAAAGCAATTTTTAGTAAAACCCAGTATACAAAATCCAGGAATACTTACTCTTTGGTAATTGCCACCATTAAAGTAGTAATCTCTGGATGGCATTCCCAAAGTAGGCTGGTCAATCTGAAGGAAATCAAGTATATATCTCTAGTGAGTGATGAGCACGGAGACTGGTTGGTAAGAGGGGGTCACTCAAGGGCAATGTGAAAAGCTGCATGGACGGTCCCTCTAACACTGGAAGGACCGGAGCATACTATTACATAACAAACCCGCTTAGCTTATTGTTCCTAGGAGCTGGAAGTGAGATGGAAGCCAGAATTATTTACCTTCAATCCTTAGAGCTCCTCGCATGGGGCCAAGATCTGACCCTCACTCTCCAGGGTAGTATTGGATGGATTGTCATCCATGATTATAAGCAAGATTTTTCAGTGACCACTGAGATCTCTGAAAGACTAAATTATAGTAACTCACCAGAGAAAATGTTGCCCATTCCAGAGCTAGATTTCATAGGTAACAATAAAGGATATGAGACTAACTATATGGTTCGCTATATGGACTATAGTTCATATACGGACTAGCTATGTTTACTGGATATCCGCAGTTGACTTTCATGCTCCATTTAAAACCCTGCTGATGAGTTATAACATTAAACAATGACCCAGACCTTTATTGCGGGTAAATCCATCTTGGAGATGCCTCAAGATGTGTGTGTGATACTCTCTGGGGTACCCTGAATAGCTTTGTAGATTTTAAAAAATATATACATGTTCCCCCCATGTTCTGAATGCCCACCAATACAAATGGGAAGCTTGTCTAAATGCGATGCAAGTAGCTCCCCCATTGTGAGTCTGGGATACCTGGCCCTATGGAGCGGTAGTTCCCTATTTGTCTTACATAAATGATATGTCTGCTGGAATCCCGGTCGTCGTTCCATACAAACATGTCAATTACGACACGCTTGTTAAATCTGGAGTTCAGGGTGGAGAGTTTCTCTTCCATGCGCCAATGTGGCTCTGGGGGAATAAAAGGGAAAAAAGAGGCTTTGTTTATTGATGTGTATCAAGAGAAATGACGTTTCATCTAGGGTAAGCTTATTGCTTATGTAATTTTAAATTGGACTGGATAGAGCCCTTGAAGATAGTGTGCAGGGAACAATCCTGCACTGGCTGGGAGTGGATAGACCAAGTGATCCTACAGGGGCCTTCTCTGTCTGTAACTGATTATTTATCATCATTCTTACTAGTGTCGCGCTGGACAGTTCTGCCTTGTACACAGCACCGAGGAAACCCCAATTCTTGCTCCAAGTGCTATGCAGACAAAACACTTCAGAGGCATAAGGCATGCAGGTGAGCCGCCTGATGTCCCTGTTTTAGTGTCTGGCCTGGCTTTTGCTGGATAGATGTAAGACAGAAGCTCAAAGCTGGGGGGTCAACGCTTTGTGGAAGAGGTGAGCTTTTCAGGAAGGACAACAAAGAAGAGCAGGATGTTTACCTTGCACCTCCTGGATGGGAAGGTCTTCCAGGAGCAGGGGCAAGAAAACATAACAGGAATGGACATTTCTTTAGTGCCAGTTTGGAGATTAGGAGAGGGATTTTCCAAAGTTACCCGTGTTGGTCCATGGAAGCCAATCATTGACATAATCCATTGACATCAATGGAAGCTGAGTTTGGCTAATGCGAAACGCTTTTGAAACTCCCAGGGTACGTCTACACAGTAACGTTATCTCGGAATAACATTTGTTGTTCCGCAATAACGTATTGCACGTCTACACAGCCAGCCCATTATTTCAAAATCAATTCAAAATAACGGGCTTCTTACTTCAACTTCAGTGTGAGACGGAAGGGACGTCAGAGAAAGCGTGCTCTATTTTGAAATAAGTACCCCCACACTGAAGCACATACTCCATGGATCACACCAAGAGCTTGTAATCTACCTGCCCTGGCTTTTTGAACATGCCTATCGCTGCAGCATCTAAGTAGACCTGTTCTTTTTTCATGTGTCTGATGACAGATCTTTGTTTGATAAAAGGGAGGTTCACTTTTATCTATCTATAGCATTTGCAAAGTAACTGACATTTTGGTAACTGTCAAAAATGCAAATGTGCACATGCAAAAAAAGCATATGCAATTGCATACTTATTCTCCAAATCACCATATTGTCGGGGTGCTTCAAGATCTACTTATGATAGTAGCATGTCAAAATATAGGCACATAATTTTTGCGTGGGTGTGCCCATTGGAAAGTTGCATCTAAAAGTTGTAAAGAATATGAGACTTTTACTTTCACATTTTGTGATTGTGTCGTGAGGTTTTTATGAGTGTGCTCATTTTATCAGTTAAAATATGATATTGTCTGCCCTTGAGAGAGATTATTTATTGCAAAACCAAAATTCAGTGCGTATGAAACAGGGCTATGGAATCGTTAATCGCAGGCATTCAATTCCCCTCTTCTTGTGTATGTTGATGGTGTGTGACTGTCCCTCAGAACTTTAGTAAGAAAAGCCTCAGTGGAGATGTGTTGCAATGCCATCAACCTCTTTCGCTCACCAGCCTCTTTACCTCTGGTGATATTCCAATCGGCGGAAGCCACCGGCCAATCTCCAACCACAGCTAAAACCTCTAACAGGGGCAGTGAATCTCGCTGCTCTATGAAGCCTGAGGAGGAAGAAGAAAGAGATGTAAAACATCCCCTGTTTTTTCTTTACTAATGAAGGCAAATGGATGAAAATTTAGACTAAACTAAGCAGCCGAAGCCCTTGCAGCAGGGGAAAAAGATTTGAAAAGTTTCCCATGAAGCTGGATGCTGTTATACAGCGCGGTGTCAACTTTCAACTCCACTGGGCAGTAATTGCATCCTAACAAGGATCCTTTGAATGTGAAAGGTTCTGTTTCCAGGGTGAAAGAGTTAGTGATTTGTGGGGTGTTCTGTGACTCATTTGGGGGTTCAATCCCCCCAGTCATCTGATACTTTGTTTGGTGGGTTTTGGCTTGTGATATTGATGAATTCCATGCAAAGCTCTTTGTTTATCACTGACGCCTGTGGGAAGGGAGGGTGGGTCTCTGCAACCTCAGCCTCTTGGGCCCTTATTTGTTAGAAAAGTTTTTGCACCGCTTCAGAAAATCATTATAAAGCCTGGGCAGCGAGCACAGACGGATGCAGACTGAGGCAGTGTTTCTCTGTACAAATCAGACGTTCTTATCCAAGGATCAGCGTTCTTTGGGATTATACAGGACAGATGACCAAGTATTTAACTGCAGGTGGATTTGCCACCCTGTGCCCTTATCGCATTCCATACTGAGCCTGGTCCCAGACTGCGGCCTGTTAGCACCCCCACAGTATAAATGTTATCAAATAATAACCTCGTATCACGGTCATAAACTAGGGCTGTGCCTGCACCGTTTTTCTAAATTCTCGCACACAGAGTTGTTTCTAACACATTGTGTGCAGGGGGCTGGAGCAATGTGTACAGTGGAGGGTGCTAAGAGCTGTTAATGCAAACCACTTCAAGCTAGGGGGTGCAACAGAACCCCCCCGCACCCTGAGATCCAGCCCACATGATTGTGTATGTGCTGTAAATCCATACCCTTCATCTTTCCAACACGCCATCTGCCCGTGAAGACAGACTTGGGTAAAATGAAGGCATCGAGGAGCTTCTGTTGACCTTCAAAGACACATAGGGCTCCTAGATGTCTATTTTCCTTCTGAACATGTGCCTGGGATGCTTTAGAAATCCTTACCCTGTGCCCTAAGCACACTGTGTTATGCTTATAGGCGACTTCAAAAGCAAAGCAAATTTCCTTTCAGAAACCACATGGGGTTGCTAAGTGACAAGTCACCCACCATGTCATTTAGAAACCCCAAATAATTTAGTGCAAGGTGATGATACTATAATATAATAAGTGTGTATATATAGGAAATGCCTCCTGCATCTTGCACAGTCCACATACAACTCCAAAAAGGGTTTTCTTAGATTGTTCCTCAAACAGCTGAAGAAATTCTCCTTGGCCTAAAACAGCTGAAGAAATTCTCCTTGGCCCTCGTTACCTCGATTACTTGAACAAAATCCTCATGATAGAATGCTGCACCCTGGGACGTAAGTCCCATCATTTTTGGAGAGTGGGAGTGGTTAACCCCCCCCCCAGCCTAATTTTGTCATGTGCCCAAGAGTTGGTTTTATAGCTGATTCTCGGGGGATGTGTGCCTGGGGTGGCCAATCCTGAATATACCAGGGGTTTGATCCAACTCTCACTGAAGCCAACAGAAAGACGTCCGTTGACTTCAGCGTGGGACTTGTATCGGGTACCAGGCAGTGTCCCTTCTAATTTTTTCCAGCTGTCTGAAGAATAAATTTTGTTCTGTGCACTGAGGCAGGTGCAGATGTGCACCACCAGAAGGAACACCTGCTGCTAGCTCTGAGTGCTGAGGGTGCTCTGCTAATCAGATGGGTGGCATTTGAATCTTCCTGGGTGGCCACCCAAGCGCTCAGCTTTCCGGGAATGCTGCTCTCAGGAGAACATGGGATAAGGCTAATAACTGGCTTGTGTTCAGAAAGGCAGGTGTAGAGGTGTGTAGCCCTTTCCCTAATGGCCCGGAATCATGGGCAGTGGGTGAAAACCCAGGTGGGGAAGGCAAGCCCCAACCTCGCCCCTTCCACCCAAGGCCCCACCCCAGGTGGAACCAAGCCCCACCCAACCTCAGCCTGGTCCTTCCAGAACACCTGGAGAGCTGGGACTGCTGCACTACAGCCCTGCCTCCCTGGGCAGCCGGGGAGCCAGGTTGCCGTGCCGTGGCCCCAGCCTTACCCTGTGGCCATGGAGTGCAGGTATTTTTGGGGAAGGCAATGCCTTCCCTTGCCTACATTATCCACCACCCATGCCCAGAATGCACACACTGAAGCTCTGTGTGTGCTCTCAAGTCATTTTCAGGGGAGACCCCAGGGAGGGGGGGAACATGCTGCCTGGAAGGCTTTGCCAGAGGGGTGGGCACCAGTCTAGGAGCAGAAGAAGAGGAGACTTACTCTCATTCATGCAGGAAGTGTAAAGCATTTTAGCTTTCCGAAAGGCTTCTCGATCGCTGTGCTCTGGAGCCTCCAGCACACCTGGAGGGATGGAACCGCTGCAGTGAAACAGTGCCCCGGGGTGCCTCTTTCTCACCCTCCAAATCGGGGTAATGCAAAAATGCCAGCCACACACAACGCCCACTGGCTCCATTGGCCATGAAACCAGAGTGCTCTGTACTGGAGCTCTTGTACAGGAAGGGAAGGGTGTGAAGGGAGACACTCACAAACGCACACATGGCTTCTCCTACTCCCACTGAAGTCAATGCCAACGCTCTAGTTGATTTCAGTGGGATCAGGGGTTTGTGGTGGAGGGGCAGGAGGAGAAAGGTCTGGACAAGCGTTCGGGCATGGCAGGTACCAGGGCGTTCATCACTTCGCATGTCAGTGCGCCCCATCCTGATTTTTTTTTTACATACAGTTGCCAGCTGTTACCACAAGCAGAACCAAGGACAACACACCACTGTGGTATGTCTGTAATTGTGGGGTCAAAGGTTGGGGGGGGGGGCTTTTTCTGGTGCCTACCATTTTGAGAAAAAAAATGACACAGGCCAATGTTCCCCTTTTATTAAAAAAAACAGTGGTGGTGAGAAATCTGTGATATTATGTATGATACCAACTCAGCCCTCATCCCCCACTCAGATCTAGTGCTGACCGAGACCTAGTCTATGCTAAATAAGTTTTGCTGGTCTAGCTCTTCAGACAAACTGTGCCAGACACAGGTTACACAGTGAGCTTTTGGGAGCAGGGGCTATCTTTGTATTTGTACAGCACCTAACGCAATGCATCCGGCTCCAAGGCTAGGGCTCTCAGGCACTATGTAATGAAGCTACTGCTCCTGCTAATATTCTGGCAAAGGAGTGCTTTGGCCGGAATAGCTTATGCTAGTTCCCCATGTGAAACAAGCTATCCCGCCCAAAGAAGTTTTTTACCAGTATAAGTGCATCGACACAAGGGTTGTGGCTGGTATAAAAACATGGCAAGAAATCACACCCATAACTGACATTACTGTACCAGCAAAACTATTAATGGCTAGACCTGGCCTGAGACACAAGGCTTTTTTCAAGACTCGGGGTAAGATCATCCGATGGCATGAAGCAATGCTGCGCCACTGACTTGAATGGAACTATGTCTAGTATACACGTGAGAGAGTTTGTCTGTCTGTGAATGAGGGAGTCTGTCTGTCTTGTTCAGGAACACCTCCTAAACCATAAGAGCTAGGATCTCCAAATTTAGTAAGCAACTTCCTCTTATCCTAACTTAAAGCAAAGTAACAGTTTGGTTGTGCCAGAACAATAGATGTGCCTGGAATGTGATTGTTTCTCATAGGACAGAAAGGGAGGACTCTGCTAGCAGGGACAGTTATACCGTATATTGACCACAGGGGGGCAGCAAAAGGCCAGAGATGGGGACTGGGGCAGGAGGGGGCAGGGTGCAGAAAAGGACAGCTATCTACTACATAGCTGAGTTTATCTGTTTGCGTGTCTGTCTGTCCCCCAGCTGCAGCATCCATTGAGAGGCTCATCTCACCTGGCCCCAAGCTGCTGCGGTGACAGGAGACTGGGGTTGTCCTCTCTCCCCAGGGCAGCCTGCATACCAAACCCCTCATCCCCAGCCCCACCTGAGCCTCCCACCTCCCAGGCACCCCCAGGCTGACCCAAGCAATGCTGGGTAAATCTTCTAGTTAATGTATAAAAGGGGCTCTAGCGCTTGTTGCAGAATGACTTCCATGCCCTCTTTCCTAGTGACTAGTCACAGACTATGCGGCCAATGCTATTTTGGGGGGCAGGGGAGTGAATGCATTGGTTTAGTGCAGATTTCATTGGGTTGGCTGCCACTTCTGGGGGTGGGGTGGGGACATATCTTTGGATCAAAGCTCTGCTGCTCAGTCTTGCTATTTTGCCTATGCGTTCCAGCCCCTCCCCGTCCTACCTTTCAGGATGATTTCTAGTTCATCTCTCAGGATGTCAAAAATGCTGTATCTGGAGCTGGTTTCTGGGATGACGTGCCGGTTCAGCCAGCCCCCGCAGGCGTACTGATAGAAGTCCGTGCAAGGCTCGGTTGTTGGATCCATGTTCTGAAGTATTCTAGCAGCTACGGATCACAAAAGCCAGCTATCAGAGTGGCATAGGAAGTCTAAGCCACACATAACCCTCTGCGATTGTTCAGCCAGGGGTCTCTGCTTTGTTCCCGTCCATGGCACGGGTACAGGCCTGTTTCCAAGGAAGTGTTCTGCAGAACAGTTCACACTGTTCCTCTGGGATTAGAGTTGCTCCGGTGCTGTACAGCTTTAGAAAGCCCTAAGCACCATTTCAAGTCCAGTTAAACCAGGGGTCTCAAACTCCTGGCCTGTGGGCAATCTCTGACTGGAGCAGTTGTGCGATCTGCCTCTAGGAGTGTGTGTGTGTGTGCAGAAATGCCACTGGATTAACAGACTGGGGACACCTGGTGAAAGTTTTCCCCTTTCATTGCCTTACCTAGTTTGAAGGATTTTTCACAAGCAGTCACTGGTTGGCCAACGCTTGGTACAGCGCAACAGGATTGCTCAGTTTCACACAAGAGGTGGGATTTTTCAAGAGCACTTTAACAGCTCAAGTCCCATTGTGCCTAAGTGACTTAGGTGCAACAGTCCCACAAAGTGAACAAGACTCGAGTTCCTAAATCACTTGGGTACTTTTTGAAAATCCCACCCAAGTTTCAAATAGGTTTTGGCAATGCTAGCCTTAGAAATGCAGCAAAATGGGAATTTTTATTCCTTAGAGCTGCCAACCTTCCTTTCACTCTTCTTTTCATGTCCGTTTAAAGCAGGGCTGGGCAATAAGCGGCCTGCGGGTTGGATATGGTTTGCCGGGGTTAGCCCTGGCAGGCCACCAGACATTTCATTCACCTGAGAGTCTGCAGGTATGGCCGCTTGCTGCTCCCGTTGGCTATGGTTCACCATTCCCAGCCAATGGGAACTGCGAGAAGCGGTGGCCCAGTCCCATTGGCTGGGAACGGCGAACCGCAGCCAATGGGAGCTGCGAGAAGCGGTGGCCCAGTCCCATTGGCTGGGAACGGTGAACCGCGGCCAAGGGGAGCTGCGAGCGGCCGTACCTGCAGACGTGCAGGTGAACGAAGTGTCCGGCGGCCTGTCAGGGGCTAACCCTATGAATCACGTCTGGCCCACGGGCCCATTCCCATTTTAAAGGATAGTCTGTCATTGGGCTGGGGCGGGAGGGCGGGGGAGCAGTACCCACAGCTGACAGGGCACTTCTGCAGACAGTGAGGAATGATTACCTGCTGTAACACATCCAGGAGTCGTGCAAATGCTGCCGGAATTGGTGCCATAGTGCATATCTGTGGAGAGAATAAAACCGCACAAGAGCGTTAGTCATACACGAGAGGCACCCCAGAGCACCGCTGGCCACTCGACTGCCTCCCAGCCTCCACCGTAACAACCCGGGCTCTTGTTTTATTTGGAAGTAAGTGAATTCCAGTGCTGGGAGAGACGCCGGGATGACAGACCTTTGTTCAACTGGAGAATCGATACCGTAAGGGCAGCTCCCCTCACGATGTCCTGCCAGCACACCTCCATTCCTATGACGATGGGCTTGGGGGACTACTGCCATTCCCAGGCTAATCCCCTCCGCAGCCTCGGCGAGACCGTTGTTTATGATCACACTGAAAGCTGGATGCCACCTTCTCTGCTTCCTAGTGAGAGACTCGCGGCACAAAGCACTGGATTGTACTTGTTCCTATTCAGTGTTGCGGCTCAGAACCTTTGTCAGCCCTGGAATCCAGAGATGGTTTTATGTTTCCCTGTTAAAGCTGCTCTCACAATAACCGGCTTTGAAAGCCAAATAAAGCCAGGTGCTTCTAGGGCGCTATGAGCTGAACCCCTCGGGGCTCTTTTTTCTAGTCTGTTGTTCACTCTCTTTTGGTGAAACTTACCTCAGGGCAGTTCTGGCCCAGAGGCATCAATCTAGGCACTGCCTAAGTCAGGGTAGGGAATAAGATGGCAGCAGTTTGGTGGGGTTAGCCCTTGGAGGGCTGCCGCTGCTTTATTTACCTGCGTCATGGCAGGTAGGGGGCGATTGTAGCTCCCGTTGGCTGCGGATTGGTGTTCCCAGCCAATGGGAGCAGCTAGAAATGGCGTGGCCTGGGACACTGCTTCCCACAGCTCTGTGGCCAATGGGAGCTGCAATCACCCGTACCTGCAGAGATGCAGGTAAATACAGCGGCGGTGGCCCGCCGGGGGCTAACTCTAGTGAACCGGATCCGGCCTGCTGGCTGGTATTTAGGCTGGTACTTACAGCCTCAAAGCTAGGGATGTGGCTTTAGTTGAGCAATAGACCTTGTGCGTGGCCAGTCAGTAATCACTTTGTATCTCAGTTTCCCTATCTGTAAAATGGGTACTATCAACACTTACTTTATAGGAATGCAGTAACATTTATTTTTCCTTAGTGTTTATAAATTGCCTGGAGAGCTTCTCATGAAGGAAGGGTCTATGTTAGCAAAGGACATTTGTGTCATTAATCACACATTTTGAAAACAAGACTAAGCCCAGGCCACAAAGCTGGGATTTAAATCCAAAATTCCCCGGAGTTTGGGATTATTTGGTCTTTTACCACATTTGGCCTGCTTCCCAAATCTCGCGGGGTTGTTCTTGAACGTTTGGGTGCTTTGTGCCTGTGTTTGTCCATGGGATACTTTCAGTCTCGTAGTGCTTGGCTGCTTTCGGATAGGCAAAGGATCACTGAGGGCCCTCTCTGGGAAAAGCAACAAAAAATCACTTTCCAAATGGGTTAAATGTGGTTCTCATGTGCAGCAATGTTTCCAGTGCAGAGGTATGGGGCGAAGTGATTCTAGTTGAATGCAAATGTTTGACAAGGGCAGACACAATTACAATAATTCAGGTAGACATAGAACAGTGGGGAGGAAAACAGTGCGTTGTAGTTCATCACTGGAAACAACACCCACAGCACTGCCTGTGTCTGGGAATGTAGCATTCAGGGCTAACCCAAGTGGGAGTACATGCGTAGACAGCTGCAACAGACAAACTTATCAAATTACGGTCTAGTAATTCGATTGGGAATCTCGAGTGGAGGTGATTAAAGCACTTGTGACAACATACAAAACTACCCCAAATTCAAGGGTTTTGCCCATTGTACAAACTTGAAGACAGACCCATTTTTGTCATGTTTTTCCTAAATTGCACAACTTTTTGAGCTAAAAACCAACCCCCTTTTTAATGCAGGCAAGCTGCTTACTGTACCAATGGCATGAAAATTCATGGGGGTGCACACTGAAATTGCAGATAAACGGGGAAGAGGAGATGGGCAGAGGAGAGGGAATAGAAAAAAGCAACACAGTCACCGCCGCCGAACTGTGCGTATTTTGCACTGTTCTCGTCAGTATCACGGGGACCCCACTTTTGTTGGTCTTGTTTCTTCACTGCCTGAGATCATTTTACACCACTGCAACGGAAGAGGGAACTCAGCCTCTGGCTCTGGGATGTGTTATGAGTTCTGCTGGATTCTGTGGGAGTGAGCATTGCCAGGAGAATCAGATTCCTAGGTTTTATTGCCTAAGTTGCCCTGTTGACTATTAGGTCTCACTAAGGGGCAATATTGACCTTATGCATACGGTGAATACTGTAGCCAAAGTTGAAGTACTTTTGGTCAAATTGCGGTGGGATCTCCACTGCAGGGGGTCGATGGGAGAAACTTTCCCGTTGACTTCCCTTATGCTTCTGGAGTACTGACATTAATGAGAGAGCAATTGGTGGGTGATTTAGTGGGTCTTCACTAGACCTGCTAAATCAACCCCCAGAGGATCGATCGCCACAGCGTGGATCTCTCAGTAAGCGTAGACATGCCTAAAAGAGAAATTCACCCCTGTGGAGAAGGACAACAGGATGCCTATATGCTATCTGAGGGTATGTCTACATTACAGCATTATTTCGAAATATCTAATAAGATATTTTGAAATAATGCATCTACACACACAATGCATTTCAAAATAGCATTTTGTTATTTCGAAATAGCGCGTCCACACTGAGTGGACTCTGAATCTCATTTAAGGCTGGCCATAACCAGTTCTGGCAGGGCACCAGGTCAGGACTTACTGTGTGGGGCTGCTGCCTGCGGCTAACTGAGCTCTGTGCTTAAAGGCCCCCCTCTCCCGCCCCGGACAGCCAGTTCTCAGGTTTCCCTGCTTGCTAGTCTACCTCAATGAGGAACAGCACAGCATTTTGTCTCTGCGTGCTCTGGTTGGCCTCACTCGGGACACCACAGCACTCTGCAACATGGAGCCGGAGCTGCCCCTGGGCACTCTGGTGCTTCTCGTGGACACGTTGCTGTGAGCCTGGCTGCACTTTCTGCAGGCTGCCATCCGGGAGGTCCATCGGGGGGCTGTCAGTATCCAGGAGGCCCTGCGGGAGAGCTTCTACCCTGAGGAGCACTAAGAGCCTCCCTGGTCGGCCCCACTGGGGGCTTCTGCCTCATTCCCCCCTCACGTCTTTCCATTCACCCCTCCCTAACCCCCTTCCTGGTGTAAAATAAAATACACGTATTTTCATAAATACAAACTCTCTTTATTTAACAAAACCGGGGGGGTGGGGGAATGAAACTCTGGTGAGACTGGGGAAAGGAGGCGGGAGAAGGGAGAGGGGAGGGGGAAACCTGGGAGGAGGGAGCTGGAAGGGGGAAGCAAAGGGAAGAAGGGGGAGGGGAAGCTCAGGGTTGGGGGTCTCGCCGGGCCAACTGTCTCCCAGCACCGTGGGTGCAGAGGCCTCAGTGTCCCCAGGGGGATGGGGAGGGGATGGAAGGTGGGGAGGGGGTGGAGGGTGTGGAGGAGGTGGAGGGAGAAGCGGGAGGGGGAGAAGGAGTGGGAGGAGGAGCGGTAGCTGGGGAGGCAGCAGGCGCCAGAGCAGCAGGAGGCAGCATGCTCTGCACCAGGGTCTGCAGGTGCTGGCAGATGGCATGGCCCTGGGCAAGCTGCTCCTGACGGAGCTGCAGGTCTTCTTGCACCCAGTGCTGGAGGGTGCAGTGAAGGGCTTGCAGTGCCCCCAAGTGCTGCTGCTGGTATCCCTCCACTGCACGGGTGGTCCCGCAGAGCCCTCGGGTGCGGGAGCATGTCCCGGGCAGGGTGGTGTGCCTTGCACACGCAGCTGGTGCGGCTGTGGAGAAACAAGAGAAGTGGTCAGTTATCCCTGGGGACACAGTGGTGAAGCCCAGCCCGCCTCTGCAAGGCGAGGATGACCATGCCCTGCACCATCAGAGCCGATGTGCTTCCACACAGGCCGTGTTCGGAATGTCCCCGGGAGTGGGAGCTACCTCGAGAGCACACCCATGCCCCTGTGCTATATTCAGTGTGTGTGTGTGGGGGGAGATGTCCCCTGCCTCTGTGTAGAGTGGCCTTGTGGAGGGAGGGCGTCCTGCTGTGTCCCACCCTGGAGTCAGGAGAATGTCATGTCTCTTCTAAGGCCCTGCATGCACAGGTTGCTGCGTGATCCGTGGACAGCAAGGTCCACACGCGCAGTCCCTGGTTTCTGTCCCCCCTTTCCCCCCTGCATAAGGGGACAGTGATGGCACTCACCTGTTGTTGCCTCCCTGGCTTCGGATGACATCGACGACAGGCCCGCTGGGCTGGCTTGGGGGACCTGGCTGCTCAGCACCCGCTGTCTGGTCTGCTGCGGCTCCTGGCTCTCCTCCTCCTCCTCCTCCTCCTCGATGCCCTGGTTAGGGCCCTCTGCTGCAGGGTTGATGATCACCTGGGGGGCACGGCCCGGCCCGCCCCCCAGGATGCGGTCCAGGGCATCGAAATAGGGGCAGGTGTCTGGATCTGCCCCTGGTTGGGAGCTGCCCCCCGTGGCCCTGGCATATGCCTGCCGCAGCTCCTTGATTTTCATCCTCACCTGCTCCTGGGTGTGGATGTGGCCCTTGGTGGCATCCGGCTGTAGACGGCCGCGTTCATCCATCTAGTGGGGAGATCATGGACATGGGAGGATTCCCCCCAAACCTCAATGAGGTCCATGATCTCCGCACTAGACCATGCAGGCGCCCACCTTTTGCCGCCTCTGGCAGGCTCCTGGGAGCTGGGGGACTGCTCCTGGGGAGCGGTGGAGGGCTGGCTGCCAGTGGCTTGCTGGCTCATGTTTTGGGGCACTGGGTCGGGGCAGGAAAGACTGTTTCCTGGGCTGGCAGGCTTGGAGCTGGCACAAGCACTGTGGCCAGAGTCTACCCCTTTAAGGGCTCTGGGGGGGTCGGAGGGGAGAGGAGTGCTCTTGGTTGCAGCCAGAGTGGCCAGCAGGGCACCCTGGGAAGGGCTGGAGGCCCCCTATTTCGAAATAAGCGTCTACACAGCACTTATTTCGCAATAGCAATTTCGAATTTGGCGTTATTCCTCGTGGAATGAGGTTTACCAATTTCGAAATAAGCGCTCCGCTATTTTGATTTAATTTCGAAATAGTGGTTTGGCTGTGTAGACGCTAGGAAAGTTATTTTGAAATAACGGCTGTTATTTCTAAATAACTTTGATGTGTAGACATACCCTGCGTGCCTCCGTAGCGGCTTTTAGTGATGCCTAAGCCTAGAATCTGTCCTCTTGATTGGTGTGAAAGAACTTCATCTTGCACAATACATAGGGTAAATTACCCAACCTTTCAGTTTGCCCTTCTGCAGCATGTAGGTAACTTCTGACCTACTTGTGAAATGGAATTGATGTTCATAACGTGTTCTATGATCCCCAGAAAAAGGTGAGAGCACAATGTCACCAACACACACAGTATGTGGCTGTCCTTTTTCAGTTGACTCTTCAATCGCACTCCCTGGAGATGACCTATAAAATGGCCGATAAACACATTCATTAACACAGGCGTTTTCTCTCTTCTGTTTGGGTTTGTTTAAAATGATACCGTTTGAAGACCGTATTTTGACCGGGCAAACCCTCTGGGAGGAATAGAACACCAAGTAATTATAATCACATTTGAGACAATCAACGAACTATGTATAAAATAAATAACAGAAGGGGCGTGGGGGGGACATTTGACAGAAATCTGGCACAAATCAGATCTTCCTCCGCTTTTGGCTCACAATCGGGGAAGTTTTGATTTCTGGAATAAGAACACAAGAGCGGCCATAGTGGGTCAGACCAGTGGTCCGTCTAGCCCAATATTCTGCTTTGCAACAGTGGCCAGTGCCAAATATGCCACTTGCCTAATTGCTCCTCAGATGTTTTGATTTGTGTGCACACGTTGATCTCTCTTGTTCTGGAATGAGGCCCCTGCATTTGATCTCTTCATGAACACATGGCTACCTGCAGCGGGCTAACAAAATTAACAGCAGAGGAAGCTCAGATTGGGAATTATAATTGGGAAAGAAATCAAATGAGATTAAAGCAGAGAGGATTTTTTTTCCTGGCTGCTATAAATAAATGGTGGTGGGGAAAACATGGACAAAAAAATTCTCAGGAGACTCAGGCTTTTGATTTTTACATCCACGGGGATGAGGGTGGATTAATTAGAATGAGAATCACTTCCACCTGAGATTCACTTTGTATGTTGGAAGACAAAATATATCCGGCAAAGACACTGTAGTCTCATTACTCAGTGGTTTCTCCTCCAGTAATAGTGAATATAAAATCTGGACTGCTGGTAATAAGATTGTATCTCCTAAAATCTTCAATTCCTTAACTAGGACCCAAGATGAAAGACCAGAGTTTAGTGATTTTGCTTCGCCGCTACATAGAATCAACCTGTGGAACTCCTTGCCAGGGGATGTTGTGAAGACCTGTGGAACTCCTTGCCAGGGGATGTTGTGAAGACCAGAACTTTAACAGGGTTCAACAAAAAACTAGATAGATTCATGAAGAACAGGTTCATCAATGACCATTCCTGCCAGGATGGGCAGGAATGGTGTCCCTAGCCTCTGTTTGTCAGAAGCTGGGAATAGGAGACAGTGGATGGATCTCTTGGTGATTCCCCATTCTGTTCATTCCCTCTGGGGCACCTGGCATTAGCCACTGACAGAGGATAGTATACAAGGCTAGATGGACCTTTGGTCTGACCCAGTATGACTGTTCTGATGTTATCCTATAGGTCCATCCTGTGAACCTGCTACCTCTTATCAGAAACTTTCCAGCAGATCATTTTTCTGTTTGAAAATGCTGATTTGTTGGAAGCAAAACCTTTTGTGGAAAAGTGTCAAGTTTCAATGAATTTTTATTTTGAAAGAAACATTGGAAAAGAAGCATTTTGATGCTGGGGGAAATACTCCCTTTTGAACGACTTGGAATGAAATGTTTTAATTGTCTGTTCTGCAAATGAGGGGTTTTTTATGTTTTAATTTTGTAAATGTGATTTTGTATTGTATTAATCTATTGAATTAGAAAAAAAGTCAAAATCGGAACAAAACATCTTGATTTTTATCAACACAAAACGTTTCCATTAACCCCAGATGAAACACTGGTGGCATTTTATTTTGTGGGAAAATTTCAAATGTTTTGTTTTCACTCCGCTTCGGAATGGAAAAAATGTTTGAAATCGCAGCTTTCCCTGTGCAATGGAAAAATCTGGGTCTCTCCCAGCTCTGCTGATTGGCTATTCTTGCCTCCATAGGTGATGAAACTAGGAATGGGGGGAGGGTGCTTAGGCACCCCCTGGCTTGATATGGTTCCCATGATATCCAAGGTCTAAAGTTTGGCTCGATGGCTGTCAGCACCCCCACTGCACAAAATGTTCCAGCCCCCCAGGGGGTCCTGCTTTGCACTGGTTCTGAAACAGCCTGGCTGCGGCTAGACTGGCATGATTTTCCGCAAATGCTTTTAATGGAAAAGTTTTCCGCTAAAAGCATTTGCGGAAAAGAGCGTCTAGATTGGCATGGACGCTTTTCTGCAAAAGCACTTTTTGCGGAAAAGCATCCCTGGCCAATCTAGACGTGCTTTTGCGCAAGAAAGCCCCGATAGCCATTTTAGCCATCGGGGCTTTTTTGTGCAAAACAATACCACGTTGTCTACACTGGTCCTTTTGCGCAAAAGCTTTGCGCAAAAAGGACTTTTGCCCGAACGGGAGCAGCATAGTATTTCTGCAAGAACACTGATGATCATACATGAGATCGTCAGTGTTCTTGCGGAAATTCAAGCGGCCAGTGTAGACAGCTCGCAAGTTTTTCCGGAAAAGTGGCTGATTTTCCGGAAAAACTGGCCAGTCTAGACACAGCCCCTGAGTTTTAGCTGCCCTTATTAGTTACGTGTGTTATGGTGGTGCCTAGATCCCTCACCCATTGTGCTAATGATTGTCCTAGTCCAAGGCGTTTACCCCAGACACAACCTTCCTCACTCCTTTGCAGCTGTGTGCATCTTCGAGGCAACCTGGACACCCCTGCAGTTCAGAGAGGCTCACAGAAACGTCCTTCATCCAGCCTGTGCCAGACACGCACACTTGCTGGCTCCACACATGGCTGGTTGGGAGCCTTCATATGAAGTGAGGCCCTCTTAGGAGCTTGGCTTTTCTTGGAAGCCCCATGTTTGAGGAAAGCATTGAGATTCAAGAGCAGTTTATGTCCCGGCTGCTACTCCAGAGCTGCTGTGATTCATACTTTCCTAGCTGTCTAAAAGGGTGGGGCTGCCGTGCTGGCACCAGCCAGGGCGTTGTAAAATGCTGCAGTTAGCTAATGACGCTTTACACAGAGGGCACTAACCCTTTCGTCTCGCTCTATTCCTGGAGCACCCACCCACATTCACCTGTGTGTCCAGGGCTAGCAACAGCTGGCGGGGCGGAGGGTTAAGGAGGCAGCTGGCATAAGAACATAAGAATGGCTGTACTGGATCAGACCAAAGGTCCATCTGGCCCAGTAGCCTGTCTGCCGACAGTGGCCAGCACCAGGTGCCCCGGAGGGGGTGGACCGAAGACAATGATGAAGAGATTTGTCTCGTGCCATCCATCTCCAGTCTCTGACAAACAGAGGCCAGGGACACCATTCCTACCCCCTGGCTAATAGCCTTTTATGGCCCTAACCTCCATGAATTTATCTAGCTTCTCTTTAAACTCTGTTATAGTCCTAGCCTTTACAGCCTCCTCTGGCAAGGAGTTCCACAGGTTGACTATGTGGTGTGTGAAGAAGAACTTTCGCTTATTAGTTTTAAACCTGTGGCTCATTAACTTCATTTGGCCTGGGGCCTGGTGATTTAAAAGGGCCTGGGGTCCAGGCCACCACTGCTTCTACCTTGGCGTTGGCACCAGCTAGAGTCTCGAGCTCTTTACATTGCTGCTGGAGCCCCCGACAGCATGTGCCCAATGGCCTCAGCAGCACTGAAAGGGGGGGAGGGGGCTGGGTCCCAGCCCTGCTCCTTCTGCCCCAGACCCCACCCCTTTCAGGGGGCCCAGAGCCGGCTCACCCCAGGGCCCAGCCCAGTCTCTTGTCAGTCCTGTGTGTCCCGGCACCACTTTCCCACATCTCTCTGTCTGCCGCATCTGCCAGTTTCTCCTCACCTTTCTGTGTCCAGAGCAGCCTGTATGATAAAATGCCTCTCCTGGGCGCCTACAGGTTGGACCTCCCTGGTCCAGCACCCTTGGAACCTGACTGGTCCTGAATGAGGGGATGGGCCAGACCAGGGGAGGTCCCCTGCCACCGGCTCCCTAGCCCGCCACCTGCTTCGCTTCCGACTCTGGCTGGTCACCCTGCTGCCGGCTCTGGCCAGGCTGCCTGCTGCTGGACCCAGTTTGGCTGGCTGCCGGGTTGCCACGGCCCCCATTCCCTGTCAGACAGCTGCGGCCCCGGCTCCCCTACCGGGCTGCTGTGGCACCAGTTTCCCTGTGGGGCTGCCATGGCTTCCTTTTCCTCGCCAGGCTGCCCTGGCCCAAGCTTCCCTGATGGGCTACCGCACCACAGCTTCCTTGCGGGGCTGCCCTGACCCTGACCCCAGCTCTGCTGCTGGGCTGCTACCAGTCCCACCAGGTTTCCAGCTGCTGGCCCTTCTGCAGCCTGACTCCTGGCCACCCGGCTCTCTAGCTAATCTGTGGCACTGCCAGACCACAGCTGTTGCCGGACCAGAGAGTCCCGGTGTCGGGAGGTGCAGCTGTACTTGTCACTCACCATCCTGAGAGGAAAACCCTATTCAGGCGGGTCTCTGACATGTTACTAAGTCTTTTAACACTTACAGGCCCTGTCTCAGGGCAGGGCTCCTTTGTGCTGAGTGCTGCTTTTTCACAGCAGATGCACCCAGAGATTCTGTAGTACCTGGCCCAGGCTCATACAGGAAGTGCGGACAGCGTTGGGACTTGAAAATAGATTGCTCCAGGCCCAGGCTGGTGAGTTACTCGGGTCCCTACCTCAGGCCGGGGCATGGACAGCCTCGTGACTAGGAAGGACAAGAACTAAATGCATCTTGGCGTTGGCTGGTGGAAACTGATTTCAGGGGAACTTTGCTAAAAGTTAACAAATAGTCCCGATAATTGTCTCCGAGCAACTGAAACCTGGATTTACTGACAGTGGTCCCTCAGGGGAAGATAGGTTGAACATCCGGACACAGTCCCTAAACGTAAGAACATTTGATTGCAAAATATGCCCAATGAGGAAGGACAGAAAGATTTAACGGGATCGGAATGGAGAGCGAGGTAGAAAGAGAGACCGGCCCTGGCCTAGCTATCAGTGGCCCATTGAAATACAGGGCTGCTGTCCCCTGGATTGGCAACTTGATGAGAGAGTGACCAGGCTGACGTGCACCCACGCTTGTTGCTGTCTACACCACTACTCACGCTGAACCGCATGACAACCCCACAGTGGCCTGCGCCAAGGGAGCATTTGCTGCGGCGCATCTCTCTAGCATAAAAGGCACGAATCATATACATGATTCACTGGTGTTTGGCGATTTTTGTGGGTTAACTTCTTTAGTGCTATTGTCTTTGCCAACTCAAAGGGAAGCCGCCTTTTCTTCTTTTTATGAGACAAGCAAAGCAATGCTCTTTTACCTGAGCTGGGCTTCTAGTGGTCCTATAATATAGAAGTGACATGCAGCTTGGACAGTCGACATGTGTCTGTATCCACATATGGCAGAACTAAGACAGAGATGCCTAGTGGATAGGACATCGGACTGGGCCTAAGGAGATCTGGGTTTTATTGCTGGTTGTGCCATTGCCTGAGTGATTCTTGGGCAAGTCCTGATATGTCTCTGTGCCCTCAGTTTCCCTATCGGTACATTGGGGATAATGATTCTGAACTTCTCTGGGAAGTGTTTTGAGATCTACAAAAGAAAAGTAGAACTTCACAGCTAGGTATGTAATTGCAGTCGTAGAATCATAGAACCATAGAGCTGGAAGAGACCTCAGAAGGTCATCAAGTCCAGCCCCCTGCTCTAGGCAGGACCAAACCCAACTAAATCAACCCAGCCAGGGCTTGGTCAAGCTGAGACTTAAACACCTCTAGGGATGGAGACTCCACTACTTCCCTAGGTAACCCATTCCAGTGCTTCACTACCCTCCTAGTGAAATAGTTTTTCCTAATATCCAACCTGGATCTCTCCCACCACAACTTGAGCCCATTGCTCCTTGTTCTGCCACCTGTCACTACTGAGAACAGCCTTTCTCCATCCTCTTTGGAACCTCCCTTCAGGAAGTTGAAGGCTGCTCTCAAATCCCCCCTCACTCTTCACTTCTGCAGACTAAACAGACCCAACTCCCTCAGCCTCTCCTCATAGGTCATATGCTCCAGCCCGCTAATCATTTTGGTTGCCCTCCGCTGGACCCTCTCCAATGTGTCCACATCCTTTCTATAGTGGGGCGCCCAGAACTGGACACAATATTCCAGATGTGGCCTCACCAGAGCCGAATAAGGGGAATAATGACATCTCTGGATCTGCTGGCAATGCTCCTCTTAATGCAACCTAATATGCCATTAGCCTTCTTGGCTACAAGGGCGCCCTGTTGACTCATCTCCAGCTTCTCATCCACTGTAACCCCCAGGTCCTTTTCTGCAGAACTGCTACTTAACTGGTTGGTCCCCAGCCTGTAACAATGCTTGGGATTCTTCCGTCCCAAGTGCAGGACTCTGCACTTGTCCTTGTTGAACTTCATCAGATTTCTTGTGGCACACTACTCTGCCTTTTATCCAATGACATTTGATTTCATGTTATATCCAACACAATAGCTGTGACAAAAACTTGTCCTGTCTTGATTATACCAATGTTATCTGGCGTCTCTGCCCAGTCACTGTCTGATCATTTTTATGCTCCAATCATAGCTTCTTAGCATCAAGTAGCCAGATCCTGCAGTCAACAGGGGTGGAGGAGACTTATCCCTTTGCAGGATTGGGCCCTATGTCTGGACTCAGATACGTACCTTTTTTTCAGATCAATTATTTCTTTTCAGTTGGAAGTGTTCTGCCCTCAGCACATGTTTACCAACCTCTAACCGACTAGTCGTGGTGTTGGCCTTGAAAGAACTCTGTTATTTCGTTGCTCGGTAACACCACTAAAATCTAACCCCAAAGTTCAGATAAACAGCTAGCTTTGGACAGGAACTGTGTCTAGGTACCTCCGGGAATTGGAACGGGGTCTGAACTCAGATCCCAAGTTGGAAAAAGCCACTACTGAGTCTTCATAACTTGGTAAATCTTAACTATGGAGTAAATGGCCAGGATTTGTAGCTCAAATCACGCACCCGTTCAGATCAACGAGCGGTCCCGTGGCACCTTAGAGACTAACAAAGGTATAGGGTCATGAGCTTTCATGGGTAAAACCAACTTCATCAGATGAGCTGGAGTGGAATTACGGAATCCAAGATATATATAACAGCAGAAACAGTTACCTGTCAATTGTAGAACACTTGTTAATGTCTGATGAAGTGGATTTTACCCACAAAAGCTCATGATCCTATACCTTTGTTAGTCTCTAGGGGCATGCCTACACTAGGAAATTATTTCAGAATAACTTATTTCAAAATAATAATTCCCAAAATAACTATTTCAGAATAAGCTTATTCCCCCTGGAAAGCAAGAATACGGATTTCGGAATAACCAGCCCGTTATTTTGAAATAACAGGGTTGCTCATGTGGATGCTCCGCTTGTTATTTCAAAATAAGGAGAGTTATTTTGAAATAACTCCTCAGTGAAGACCAGGACTAAGGTGCCATGGGACCACTCCTTGTTTTTAAAGTTACAGACTAAGGGTATGTCTACACTACAAAGTTAATTCGAACTAACAGCCGTTAGTTCGAATTAACTTTCATAGGCGCTACACACGCAAACCGCTAGTTCGAACTTAATTCGAACTAGTGGAGCACTTAATTTGAACTAGGTAAACCTCATTCTACGAGGACTAACGCCTAGTTCAAATTAAGTAGTTCGAATTAAGGGCTGTGTAGCTACTTAATTCGAACTAGTTGGAGGCTAGCCCTTCCCAGCTTGCCCTGGTGGCCACTCTGGGCCAAGCCAGGGAAACTCTTCTGCCCCCCTCCCGGCCCCAGAGCCCTTAAAGGGCCACGGTCTGGCTACAGTGCCCGTGCCAGGTGCAAGCCTGCCAGCACCCAGCCAGCAGACCCGGCACCTGGCATGGCATGAGCCAGCCACCCGCTGCCACCCAGCCCTCCCCCTCTTCCCAGGACCAGGCTGGCGGCTCCCAGGAGCCTGCCCGGGGCCGCAAGAGGCGGGCGCCCGCCTGGTCTAGTGCGGACATCGTGGACCTCATCAAGGTTTGGGGGGAGGCCTCCAACGTCCACAATCTCCGCACTAGGCACAGGAATGCGGCCGTCTAGGGCAGGATAGCTGCCAGCCTGGCCACCAAAGGCCACATGCGAACCCAGGAGCAGGTTTGCATGAAAATCAAGTTGGTCCAGAGAGACCCCCGACCCTGAGCTTAGAACATAAGAACATAAGAATGGCCGTACTGGGTCAGACCAAAGGTCCATCTAGCCCAGTAGCCTGTCTGCCGACAGCGGCCAACACCAGGTACCCCGGAGGGGATGGACCGAAGACAATGACCAAGCCATTTGTCTCCTGCCATCCATCTCCAGCCTTCCACAAACAGAGCCCAGGGACACCGTTCCTACACCCTGGCTAATAGCACTCCATGGACCCAACCTCCATGACTTTATTTAACTTCTCTTTAAACTCTGTTCTAGTTCTAGGCTTCACAGCCTCCTGTGGCAAGGAGTTCCACAGGTTGACTATTTGCTTTGTGAAGAAGAACTTTCTTTTATTAGTTTGAAGCCTGCTACCCATTCATTTCATTTGGTGTCCTCTAGTCCTTCTATTATGGGAACTAATGAAGAACTTTTCTTTATGCACCCTCTCCACACCACTCATGATTTTATAGACCTCTATCATATCCCCCCTCAGTCTCCTCTTTTCTAAGCTGAAAAGTCCCAGTCTCTTTAGCCTCTCTTCATATGGGACCTGTTCCAAACCCCTAATCATTTTAGTTATCCTTTTCTGAACCCTTTCCAAGGCCAAAATATCTTTTTTGAGGTGAGGAGACCACATCTCTACACAATACTGAAGATATGGCGTACCATAGTTTTATACTTCCCCTCCTCCTTCTTCCCCTGGCTTCCCCCGTCCAGCTCCCTCCTCCCAGGCTTTCACCTCCCCTCTCCCACCCTCTCTCTTCCCCTCTCCCACCTCCTTTTCCAGTCTCCCCAGAGGTTAATCCCCCCACCCCCAGTTTTGTTAAATAAAGAAAGTTTCTATTTTTGAACACGTGTCCTTTATTTTTTACATCAGGAAGGGGGGCTAGGGAAGGGTAAGTGGAAGGAGGTGAGGGAGGAATGGGGCACGAGCCCCCAATGGGGAGGACTGGGGTGGCTCTGCGGGCTCCTCGGGGTGGAAGCTCTCCTGCAGGGCCTCCTGGATCCTGACAGCCCCCCAAATGACCCCCCCCCCCGGATGGCAGCCTGCGGCAAGTGCAGCCGGGCTGATTGCCGAGTCCTCTGATGTGCCAAACATGGGCACTCAGGGCACTCCAAGTCAGGACTGCTTTGCTGTCCCTCATCGAGGTAGACAAGCAAGCGGGGAACCCTGAGAACTGTCTGTCCAGGGTGGGGGTCGGGTCCCTTTAAGCACAGCCCTCGGCTAGCCTGAGGCAGCAGCTCCACGCTCTAAGCCCTAACCTGATGCCCGGCTGGCACTGGTTCCGGCCAACCTTTACTTCGGTTCAGGGTCCACTCAATGTGGACATGCTAGTTCGAATGAACAAAACGCTAATTTGAATTAGTTTTTAGGTCTAGATGCACTAGTTCGAATTAGCTTAGTTCGAATTAACTAATTCGAATTAAGTTAGTTCGAATTAGTGCTGTAGTGTCGACATACCCTAACACGGCTACACCTCTGAGACTTGTTTAGAGCAGTTCAGAGTTTTCAAAGCCACTAATGGATCACATCCCAGCTGCACCAGAGTGAATTTCAGTCTATAGACCACTGGGGTAGCCATGCTCTTCTGGGACAAAGCTGATCACAAAGCACAAGGCAAATCCTATGACCGTTCTTGTTTGAGAGGATCTAGCTAAGGAACACACTTCCAGAGGAGATCAGATGAATCCAGAGTCTGACCACCCTCTTCAAAATGCCTTTCCAGCATAAGGATGAGAGTGACAACACGGACAGCCTTTTTACCACCCAATCCCACCCAGCCACACTACCAACAAACCAGGAAAAAAGTCATAGGTATTTTTTTTAAACTATCACAACACAACCACTATCTTGGATGGAATTTAGACCCCACAAAGCGGAAGTGCTAAAGACGTCAGACCTTCAGCTAGGATTTCACCACTGCATCTGATTTCCCTTGGAAGGAGCTCCCATGCCAGGATGATGGGCAAGGGTATAGACTGGTTGATATTTCCCAAAAGATTGGCACCCATGTTTTCTTCCATCATTTCCCATGGGCCAGATTGCACCAAACGGCAGTTATTTTGTTATGCCCTGAAAATGACTTAATTCAGAGGCTGGGAGTGAGCCGCTATCAGCAAGAATCGGCCTCCGTAGCACCAGAACATGGACCCTATGATGAAAGCATAATTGAGCTGAATGAAGCAGAGAGCTCAGTCTGTTGTGAGCACTCTGGAGCAGACGTGGAGTTCTAAAACTTTGCCGCCAAAGCTGATCACTAAAAAGGGCCCGTAAAGGGTTCTCAGCTTGTTTCCAAAGTGGTTCTTTTGTTCCATCAATTATCTCAATGATGCCTCTGTATAATTCCTGGCAGAAACAAGCTGAGTTGATGCTTTCTGTGATATAACCAATGCCACCTGCTCTAACTCCACAACCTGCTCACTGGGGCTTTGCAGACTAATCCGACTAGTGCTCTACACAATGCTTTGTCTTTGCTGTTTCCCCAAACCTCACAGGAGATTGCCTGAAATCAACAATAGCAGTGGGAAATGGACACTCCGAGTCTACACCGCAAAGCTCTCCATACTGCATTTTCCAGGCTGGCTTTGCCAGTAAAGAAAACCCTCTTTTATCACACGAGGCAGATCTTTTCACTGGTGTACTATGAGGAAAGGGATTGTGACACTTGTGTGAGCTGTAACCAAATACTTAGATGAAGATTCTTAATTAAATGTCCTCCGATTAAAGCTGCTAAATACAAATGCCCAGTATATACCGGGAGGCGGTTAATGCCCAACCTGGTGTGACGTACTGGTATAATAAGGGTTAATACATTTTCTGTAATGCACCAAAGCCAAACCAAAACAAATGTCTAGCTAGATTTAGATGGCTGCACTTTGAAATGGCCAAGAGAAAATCACAATGTGAATCATGCCTGAGCCAATGTTTATGATACTAATGTTAAGCCTGAGGCTTGGACATTGTACTGGGGAAAACCGGTTATTGGTGATGGTGTGAATAAAGCCGAGAACATGTCTGATTGTCTGGCCACAGTGGAATTTTTTTTGCTTTTTCTCAGAGACGAAAAAGTAAAAAAAATAAAATAGAAATGGGGCTAAACGAAACATTTCAGGCGTTGTTTTGAAAAGCCAGTTCAAAACAAAATGTCACTTCCACACAACGTTGCTGAAACAGTTCAACACTTCCCCCTTTTTTTTTAGTTGAAACGATCTGACTTGAATTTGAAAATAGTTTCAATGCCCCGAAAAATGTTTTTTTGAGTCAAAGGTACTATTCACCGAACAACGCCACCCAGCTCCAGCTGTGAATCCTTTAGCCCCGCTGGTGAGCCATTAGTCAGGGCCTGAGCAGGGATGGGGTAGCTCCATCAAAAAGCCAACTCGAGGGACAAAATGTCACTAGCGCATCACTGCCGAAAGTCTGCCCCAAAGAGAGAGAAGGCTGTTCAATGTCATTGGGGTAAAAGCTATTCTAGATTCAAAGGTCTGCTGTTATCAGCGACATGTCAAAGTTCTATAGGAACCTAACCCAAAGCCCAGTGGAGTCAATGAAAAGAATCCCATTGTCTCAGGTGAACTTTAGAGTGGGATTCACTCTTAACATAGTAACAAACTGTCAGGACTTATAAATGACACAGTAATATGTTCAAAGCAGACTCTGCCCATGTGCTCTGGGTTTTTTTTTTTAAATTTTCCTTTGCCTGAGTGCCTCCCCCTGTGAGCTCCCCCTTTCTTCAAGGACTACAGATGGTTGTGGATGGCACACATTAAAGCAATTAGACCTGCAGTTGTCATTTGGCAGGCACCGACGACATTCACCTATCAGCATTTTATCTGAATTTGCTTCCCACACAGTTCTCATTTTAGAATGTTGCTGCTCTGTTTACAAATATTTAAAAATCTGTTGGCTGGTTATAGGCTGCTCTAGGCAACTGTTGTATATTCTATATACATGCTGTACTGGTTAGTTGCAACTGGTCATTATTTTAATAATCTTGTTAGGTGACTTTGCAAGCACTTATGGCCTAAATACCTGTGCGTGCATATTTAAAATTCATGTCCCATAGATTCTTGTGCTTATGTTTTGGAAATGATCTCTCCATGGCAAACAGAGGTGGATAAAAGTTGGTTCCACAAATGTCTGCAATTCATTTCTCTGCAGACAGGACTAGACACTGTTTTAAATGGGAGTTAAGTGGTGCAACTTAGCAGGTCTTTGACAGGTGAATATACTTAACAAGCAAACACAAGCTATCTTAGGGCACAGCTGAAGGAAGTGAAATTATTCATTCAAACAAGAATTAGCAGATGCTGTATATTCATCCACCTTGTGTCATTCTAGAGCTGACCATAAGCCATATCTTCACTAAGCAGAAGATCGATGCTGCTGAGATTGATCTTCTGGAGTTCGATTTAGCAGGTCTAGTTAAGACCCTCTAAATTGAACTCAGAGGGTACTCCTGTTGACAGCCAGTACTCTTGCTCCTGTGAGGAGTTAGAGAAGCCAACCGGAACATTTGCTCCTGTCAGCCTCCCGCTGTGGGAATGGTGGGTAAACTCAAATCAAGGTACATGAACTCCAGCTACATAATTAACGGAACTGGAGTTGCATATCTTCATTCAACCTTCCCTTTTAGTCTAGACCTGGCCTACGTTTCTAAGTGTTGCAGGGCAGGGACTGCCTTTGTGTTCTCTGTAGGTACAGTGCTTAGCCCAATAGGGTGCTAGCAATGTTCCCTGTAAGCTGAGCGCTTGGGCAGCAGCCCAGAAGAGATTGAAATGCCGCTCAGTTGATTACCAGAGAACCTGCAGCCTCACACAGCCAGAAGTATGTGTTTTTATTAGTGGATGCACATCTGCACATGCCTTGGTGCACAGAACAAAATTTATTCCGCTCATGGATGGAAAACCATGGAGGGAACATTGGGTGCCAGGTGTTACGGCAGTACAGTAAATGAATACAGTATCATAATATTAACTCTTCAGGTTGTGGAGAAACATTACTTGGGAGCACCCTGACAGCTCTGAAACAAGAAAGCAATTTTTTTTAAAAAAGTTGTTTTATGATTTTCAAGCCATTGGGGTTGGCAATAGAGGGAGAATTAGACTCTTTTCGTTGAAATATGAGTATTTTTGTAAAGGTTCATTGTGGCTTGACATACTTGGTTGTGGAAGGGTCAATGCTAGGATGCCTTGGGGACCAAAGTCCTTTGGATGGGGGGGGAGGAGGGGAAAGCTGGAATTTTTGCAGTTGTGGAAAAACTCTCATGCTATGAGAGTGTCTCGGGGGATGAGCCTTTGGGAAGGTAACACGTGGGAAAGACCATGTAAAGGACACAGATCTATTTGGATCAAAGGACGTGGTTTCCCCTTTGTTTTCCTCCCTCTCTGCCCCTCCTCCCGAGAACATTCTGCTCTTCCCTCTTTCCTCTGCTTTTGGACTTACTCACACTGGACAGTGGGGCTATAACAGGCTTCTAGCAAGGCCAAAAACCTCTCAGGTCTCTTGTGAAAAGCTTGTTCAGTGATGACCCAAAGCAGGGTGGTCACAGTGCTGTGTAAGCGGCAATGTTTTGCACCATCGCTAAGGAACAAGGAGCCTTCCAAGACTGCATTTTGCAGCTGGTTCAAATAGTATTTCCTGAAAGGAGCATGTCCAGGGAAGTGTCATTTTGATGAAGACTGTATTTGGCCGGGGCTGCGAATCTGTGCACCCACCCAGCTTTTCATTGGAGAGCTAGGACCCGGTTCCCCTTCCCAGCCTTAGCTTGTGTGGAATTAACACAAAACAAATAAATACAAAGGGAACGTTCTTGCTTCCCGCAAGCGCACTCCGTCCAAACAGCATTTAACTCCGGAGGCCAGATCCGAGCAACGCCTGCTCCCCACAAGTCCAAGGAGAGATTTAACCGCCCCAAAACTCAGCTCTGGGTTGGGTGAAAGCCTTCCCAGCGCTCCCAAGGTTGTCCAGGTGGAAGCAGGCCAGGTTAGCCAAACGCAGGCCAGTCACCATACTCCTGCCTGAGTTTTTACTCAGCAGCGCGCAAAGCTTGGGATATTTTTTTGCTCACCTCTCTAACAGATTAAATACGAGCAACTTTCTGCGGCACACGAGGGGTGTCAGATGCTACGGGGCTCTGGCCGGCATTGTCACCAATGCCGATACCATTCCTTTGAGAGCGGCAGAAGGATCCAAGTCACAACAAAAGGAGTTTTTTTCACGAGTTGCTAGCTGGAAAGGGGCAGCGCCGGAAGACCGGCGAGCGCTTTGGAGAGCCCCTCGCTGCAGGTTGGGAATGCAGGCACAACGCTTGGAGAAGGAACCCTGCCTGGCTTGGGTGTTGACGTTACAATGGGTTGATTTCATTCTCAAGGATCTCAACACAGCTCTGAAGCCCAGAGGCAGTCCGGGAAGGGCGACCCAGGAGGCAGGTAGTGCTAGAAATCCTGCCCGCGTTGCTTAGAGGAAAAAATCGTTTTGCAGTTGAGGTGCCTGTGAAAACCCCCTGAGTAGGGGGACACTGCCCATTTCATGCATGCAGGCAACGTTCCTGGAAACCCTTGGCACAACGCTCAGGTGAAAGCAGCCCTAGCGCCCGCCTGGATTTTATCTCCCTCTGCAAAGCATTTCTCAGAGCAGCTTTTCCGCGGACACCCACAAGCCCCCAGGTAGCTCTGCTAGGCAGCGGTTGCTTGCAAACTTCTGCCTACGAGGAATTTACCGCCCGGGCTCCCACAAAGCCCCCCACATGCCCAGGGTGAGAATTTACGCGCGCCCCCGCTCTAGAAACGCACACACACAACGCCCCCGCTGTGCCCGGGCAGACTGGCACATTTCGTGCGGCTCTTTTGGAATCGCGCAGCATCCCCTCGCCCTGCACAGGTGTAACAACAAGCAGGTGTCTACGGAGATGCACTTCTCGGTTCGTGAGCCCAGAGCAAGGCAGAGGGGGTAAAACCAGAGGCTCCCCGAGAGAAGCGATTGCACCGTCCCTCCCGTTTTTCGACTCTGCTGCGTGTGCGGACCGAGGGGCTGGGAGAAGGGAGACGGCGGCCGGTGTCTTACCTCGATGGCTGGCATACAGGACCACCAGGGCCACCACCGCGCAGGCCATGAGCAGCAGCAGGACGGACAGACCGACGGTCACGAAGCTCCAGGATTTCTTCCCGGATTTGGTCGATTTTTCCACGATATCCATTTGGCTTTCTGACTTCCCCATGATTGTAACTCTGAAACGGGAGGGGTGGAGGGAGGATCAGACATTCATAGCGCCAGGCAAATCACCGGGCGGGTGGGGGCAGAGGGAAATCCATGCTTGCTCAGAGAAGAGGGGGCACAGAGCATCACCCCAAGGGAGGACGGGGAGGGGGACCAGGCACGGAATGGTTACATGTACTTATCCATTTGGTCGTCCACAGATTTCCCCACGTCGCTCTCCATCTTCAGCGTCTGCAGCACAGCCGGCGCTCAGAGTGTGCTTCTGGGGGCTTCCCTCCGCAGCCCCAGTCTGGGGGGGGGGGGGGGAGGAGGGAGCGTCCTAAGAATCCTCGTTTGGGGGCTGTTTGGAGAATCTCATGATCAATCTGGTCCAGTCCCTTCCCCCCCAACGGGGAAGGTAGGCGAGTGACTCCCCCCTCCACCCCTTCGATCCGCGGCGTGCGGCTCCTCGGCGAACTTTCCCCGGGGGAAGTAGGCAGCGCTGCGAGGCTCCGCTAGAAGACGCGGATTCCCCAAGCGATGCCTCCAGGTGTCAGAGCCTTCGCGGGGCTGGCCGAGCTCCTCGCCGGGCAGGCGGCTGCGGAATCCGCCGCTCCAGACGGGCCAGCCTGCTGGGGCGCGAGGGCTTCCAACCTCCCGCTTCTCGGCCTTCCCAAAGCCATTCCCAAACTTCCCAGCCCGGCCGGCTGCTGCTCCGCGCTGCCTGCGCCCGACCCCGCGCGTCTTGGTGGGAGGAGGGCTTGCGCTGCGGAGAGCGGGGGCAGGCTGTGCGCGCTGGCACCGTGCGCGCTAGCCGCCCGAGACGCACAGCCTGCTGCGGGCTCTGCGCAGTACCCCCGCGCTCCCCAGGCACCCGCTGGCCTTTCCTGCCCCGGGGTGGGTGGTGCGGGACTCTGAGCTGGGAAGCAAAGCGATGTTCCGCGCAGAGGCGCCAGCCCCTCTCCGACCCGGCTGCTTCTGGGCGCCGCAGGCAGCGGAACTCTTTGCTTTGAAAACACTTTGATTTATAGAGGTGGGGATCTTCAGGCCCGCGGGCCGGATGCGGCCCCCAGTTTACCTGGACCCAGCCTCCAAGGCTCAGAGCTCCCTTTCAGCATTGGGGAGCCAGCACTGGTGCTTCAGCACCCCCCCTCCCCCGCCGCCCCACCATGGGGCTGGAACACACATCTACTAGCTTGGGCCCCTCAGGCTCTGGTGTGGGAGGGGAATGTGGGGAGGGTGTTTCTCCTTCTCAGTCAGGGGCCAGTCAGTGCGAGTTTAGGTGCTGCCCCCCCCCTTGAGTTTTCTGTAGGTCAGCGCCCCCAACCCAAAAAGGTTCCCCACCCCTGTGAAGCACAGATGCTAGCAAGGGGTGTTGCCCCCAGGGGAGCCAACACCCTCCATGGGCCCCTGGGCAAGGGGAGGGGTCCCATGTCCCCACTCTTGGAAGGGGCAGGGACTAAGGTGGAAGGGGCAAGGCAGGGACAGCCAGCCCCCCTCAGCGTGGTGCACCGTGGTCCCAGCCCCTAGAGCTGCCCAGAGCGTGCTGTGCAGAGCTCCAGCGGTGATTTAAAGGGCCCCGGGGCTCTGGCGGCTGCTGTTGCCGCAGTAACAGCAGCCGCATCCGGGACCCCTGGGCCCCTTTGAGTCACCAGGCCCCATGGTGATTGCCCCCTTTGCTCCCCTCCCCCAGCGGGCCTGGCTGCTGCACTCTCTGGCTTGAAGTGGTTTCCCTCACACACAGGGTGTGCAGTTTGGTTCAGTGGCTCTCAGCATCCCCGAAGACACACTCATCCAGCACCTCTGTTCTGAAGGGCCCAGAGCTCCTCACTCTGCTGCCTTTGGAAAGATCTTGAGGGACGGGGGTCCGAAGGAGAGGGCAGCTAGGCATGCGGCTTCCCCTCAGGACCCATGGCAGGTCATTGCCAGGGTTAATAACCCACTAACCTTGCCATTGTTGCCACTTTGGGCCCAAGTGGTGAGCCGGTACTGGGGGTCTGGCCGATTGTTTCCACGGGAAGGGGGATTTGGGGATGGAGTCAGGTATCCCTTCATGGCACAGAAAGCGCAAAGTCCTGTTTCCCTGAACACCGCAGGCATCACCCCCGAGGCAGCGGCTCCCTGTGGTGCGCCCCTTTTCCCAGCCAGCATGCTTGCCCAGAAAGCAGCCTCTTGGCTTCCTCGTCAGCTCCCGTGACAAGTGCTTCTCTGGCGGGCATTGGTTTTCCGCTGCCATCTCTGATCGTTTGTGTCATGTGTCTTAGTGGCTGCCCTGCCTCTTTTTCAGACAGAGACACACACACACACACACACACACACACACACACACACACACGCGCGCGCAGCTCTGCCACATGTCCCTCAGCTCCCTGGATTTGCTTTCAGTCTGCACTGATGCACACAGCTCAGCTCCTATCCTTGTGTGGGGCCTGTGTTTTGGAAGGGGGAGGCGCCTATTCTTTCAGCTATCTACTTCCAAAAGATGCTCAATTGCTTCTTACGTGTATAGTGAAGGGCTGCTGGTAATGCCCACCTATTTCAGCAAGGGTTCCCCAGCCCCTGGAATAGCAATAAGTACACAGCTGTGTTGAATATAAGGTACAATTTCCTGCAAGGTTAGATAAGTGTAGCCCGCACACCTCGTGTGCGTCACTGTCCCATGGTGTGGCACTCAGACCACTTACAGCGAGAGATAAGAACAAGGGAGCTCTACAGCCTAAGCTGTGAGCTAGCTGGCTGTATCACTCAAGCAGTAGACGCTCCTACACTAAGCTCTAGAAGATCCAGGTTCAAATCTGCCTGGCACTTACATAAGCACCCTCACTCCTATGAGAGTGCCCGAGGGCAAGTTGATGCCTAGGATAAAAGAGGGAAAGAAACAGGCTCTGGCTCCCAAACCCATAGGGTTATGCATCTAGTTTACCTCACACCTAGGTCCCCTGTAGGAAGGGGTGGAGACTGCACTGGGTCTGCTCTGCAGTTAACCTTTGTCAGCAGAGATGGGCCTGATGAAAGATCAAACTGGGGGGCTGTTTGGAAATGTGACCCACTTTTGGATCCTGGAGGCCTGTGAGTGAGAGACCTGCTTACGGAGGGAAGCCGCGCTGAAGCAATGAGCTTTGGATACGGGTCTCAAGAAGTGGGCTTGTCTCCGTCATGCACAAGCTTTCCCTCCCCCCCCCAGCGGTTTCATTGTTGCAGCAAAACGTAACGGGCAAGGCAGGTCTATCTACCACGGCACCTCACCAGAGCCCAGGGTCTCTAACTCCCAGCCCATGGACCATCCCCACTCTCAAGAATTGCACAGTCTGGCCTGGGACTCCAGTGGGCTTGGCTCCATGGGGCAGGGAGAGGTTGCTGAAGGGGCGGGGCCTTGGGCAGAAGGGGGCAGGGCTGGGGCTTGCCTTCCCCAGCCGGGCTGTCACCCATGACTCCCAGTGGGCCAGGGGAGGCCTGTGCATATTGGCCCCCAAGCCCTGCCCCTTGCTGCCATCACCCTGCCCTCTCCCCCCATGGAACCTCGTCCCCAAGGACATGGCTTTGGGCATCACCAAGGAAGGGGTGTTGTGCAGCGTGGTGGGACCAGTTGTGCCCCCCCCACCCCGCGGGGGCAGGAGCCGCAGGGAAGTGGAGCACAGTGGAGCTAGGGCACTTGCCCAGTGCCCGCCACTACCCCGGCTCCTGCAGCTATGGGGCATGGGGGGGGCGGAGGAGGAGCACAACTGCTGCTGACAGGCCAGGCCCCCTCCCCGCGGTGATTCCCAAAGCTGCATCTTCAGGGAGAGGGTGGGGTGATGGCAGGAAGGGGCGGAGCTTGGGGATGGTAATAGACAGGTCTCCCCTAGCCCATGGGAATTATGAGCAGCAGATGAAGGCCCAGCTGAGGAAGGCAAGCCCAACCCCACCCGTTCTGCCCACGGCCCCGTCCCTTCAGAAACCTCCCCCTCTTGTGGAGCCAAGCCCCGCCTAACCCCAGCCTGATCCTTCCTGGCCACCTGAAAGGGCAGCCAGGGAGTACAGGCAGTTTTGGGAAGGCAATGCCTTCCTTGCCCACATTACCTACCACCCATGCCAGGAGTCCTAGGCCGGATTGTGTACTGCTCTGGCCGGGGATGGCCCATGCGTCGGGAGTTTGTGACTTGCCCAGAGGCTAAGACTGGGGTCTCAATCTCACTCCTCACAGCAGTGTTATTAGACTAAATACATTACAGACTGTGAAGAAGATCTGCAGAAATCCTTACATCAATGGCAGTTCGGTGCCTAAATACCTTTGAAAAATCTGCCTTTAAGAGACAAGTCAGGAAACTGAGGGAATCGAGCGTCGCTCTCTCGTGTCCCCCCCATGGCACCTTCCTTCAGGCTCCCAGATGGTGACAGGCTCAGAATCTCAAGGCAAAGACCCAAACGGGAGCCGGCAGCGAGTGCGGGAAGCCAGAGCAGAGACCTGAGTGCGGATGACCTGGTTTGTGGAAGTGGGGTACAAGTGGGGCTTGGAGTGCAAGTGTGCAAGTGGGGTTTGCACCGTAACTCGAAATAAGAAACGCAATTTGAGCTATTTCAATGCTATTTGGAGGCTATTTCGAAGTAGCTTATTTTGTCATTTGGTGTGGTCTACACAGCACCAGATTTCAAAATAAAGTGCTGTTCCGAAATGTCCCTCACTCCCTATGGAATGAGGTCTACAGGGACATCGGACTAGCGAGCCCGAAATAACGGGCTTGCTGTGAAGATGTGGGATAGCGATTTCGGGATACTCCGGGATCCTGAAAGAGCATTGCAGTGTAGCTGTAGCCGTGGGGACATGTTCGGGGTGGGGAGGGCCATGGCATTACCCCGAGAAATGAGGCATTGCAATAGCCTCTGCAAGGAAATTGCGTTTTTCAATGGAAAACCCACAGTCAATAGCTTCTGTTCATTCTAACTCACCACACTTGCAAGGGTGTTGCCGCAGCTGCCAGCGAGTGCTTGAGGAGCCCGGGCACCAGAGGCAGGATCAAGGAGCTGATTTACAGTTCAGTTTCCTGGCTCGGTTGTGATTTTTGCCCACACTTTTACACGGCAGAGAGCCTGCTAACGGGGCTGCAAGCTCCCTTAGTAAGATCATATGCTCAGCAGAGTGTACGTGCATGAATAGCCCCTTTGAGTCACTGGGCTGGTCTGCTTTAGGGCCAGGTTGTGATGTCTTTGCTCAATGGTCCCTTATCAATGACATCAGAGGTCAGGGGTGGGCAGTAATTTTCGCAGGGAGGGGCACCTCATGAATTTTGATATGCGGTCATGGGCTGGCTCTGGGCCTGCTGGAGGGGGTGGGGCCTCAGGCGGAAGGGGTGCAGCTGGACGCTACAGAGAGAGAGAGAGAGAGAGAGAGAGAGAGAGAGACACCGTGGCTACGTCTAGACTGGCATGATTTTCCACAAATGCTTTTAATGGAAAAGTTTTTCCATTAAAAGCATTTGCGGAAAAGAGCGTCTAGATTGGCACGGATGCTTTTGTGCAAAAGCACTTTTTGCGGAAAAGTATCCGTGCCAATCTAGACACGGTTTTGTGCAAGAAAGCCCCGATCGCCATTTTCGCCATCGGGGCTTTTTTGCGCAAAACGGTCCTCCCCTGTCTACACTGGCCCTCTTGCGCAAATACATTTGCGCAAGAGGGCTTATCCCTGAGCGGGAGCATCATAATATTTGCGCAAGAACACTGACAATCTTACATTAGAACGTCAGTGTTCTTGCGCAAATTCAAGCGGCCAGTGTAGACAGCTGGCTAGTTTTTCCGCAAAAGCGGCCGCTTTTGCAGAAAAACTTGCCAGTTTAGACGCAGCCACATGTATGTGTGAGAGACGCTGTGACACTGATTGTGTGTGTGTGTGTGTGTGTGTGCGTCTGTGTGTGATACAGTGACTGTGTGTGTGTGTGGGACACAGACTGGGTATATGTGACAATGACACAGAGAGCGTGTGTGCTGGCTGCGATTGAGTCAGTTTCTGAGAGAAGCCAGGCACTTTCTCTTTAAGACAGGGAAAGCTGTCCTGCTCTGTTATCTCTCCCCTCCTCCGCTCTTCAGAGATGGGGTACAGGGGGGACGTGTGTGTGTGTGTATGAGAGCGAGCGAGCTCGAGCACTGGTACTTAAGGCAGGCCCCACTCTGAGTCACTCACCATCCATGCTCCAGATAGGAGCAGCTCCATTGCGTGTCTCCCTCTCCCTGACCCCCGCTCTGCAGAGATGGGGTACCGGGGCAGGAGGCACCCCTCTGCTCAGCTAGCAGGAGAACCCTGGGAGCAGCTGGGCTGTAGGGCGGAGCAAGGTGGAGGGAGGGACAGCTGAATACATGCTGCTTGTCGTATGTCTGCACCTGTGCTAATCAGCTGGGCGGGTCAGAGAGAAATGCTTGCCGGGCCGGATCTGGCCCCCGGGCCTGATTTTGCCCACCCCTGACCTCGGCCATTCAATACTAGTCAATGTAAGGGGGGCAGAATCTGACTCTTCCCATCTTTTACTGCCACCTCTTCCTGCAGTTTCTGGGTGTCTTCCATGCCAAATAGATTGGCAAAGCCAAACCTGGCCCCTAGTTTAAAACAAAGTAGCTTTGCAGGAGGCAGGGGGTCAGGCGGGGGTCTCCTACAGTGGACACACTTAGCAAGCGTTGGCCATGGTGACAGTTGTTCGAAACCTTCCCACTCACAGAGCGCAGCTTTCAAAGGGTGAAATGTGCTCAGTGTATCCACAGTTAGCTGCCTGGGTGAAAAGTATCAAGTTATCACCACAGAAGATGGCGGAAAAAGGGGGCCCAGAAGAAGAGCTATTTAAGAGGAAGGAAAATTAGACTGGAGGCCCTTGGGATGTTTTTAATGGAGCCTTCAGAGAAGGGGGTCAATGGAGATTTTTGTTGGAGAGAGTCTTGGATAAGACAGAAAGCATGTCACCCACCCCCTGCCAATTCTATAAGGTGCTGAGCGTCTTTGACTCTTACTGGCTTCACAGAGGGTCAAGGCCCTCACCAAGAATGGAGGTGCCTAGTCACACCTCAGGCCGCTTTCATTTGAGTGCAGGACAGTCTCCCACAATTCTATACCATGGAAGCTTTTTGTCCTTGGCTGTACATGGAAACAGGGGTCGCTTACATTGCCTTGCATTCTATTTTGTTAGCAAGAATGACTCCAGTTCTGGGTATTCCTGCTATGTGTATACACGTGCAATGCCATTTTGAGTTCTGTTCAGTTTTTGGCCTTGGTGGCATCCGGTGGCAATGAGTTCCACAATATGATTGTGCATTGTGTGGGTAAGTCTTTTTTTTTAAATCAGTTTTGAATCAGCCACTTTTCAGTTTCATTGAATGCCCCTATTGTTGTGTTAGGAGACAGGGAGAATACAGACTTGTATACTACAGATGTTGAACTGGAAGGGACCTTGAGAGGTTATCAAGTCCAGTCCCCTGCCCTCACGGCAGGACCAAGTATCATCTTCTAGATCATCCCTGACAGATGTTTATCTAACCTACTCTTAAATATCTCCTCCAATGATGGCGATTACACAACCTCCCTAGGCAGTTTATTCTAGTGTTTAACCACCCTGACAGGTAGCAAGTTTTTCCTAATGTCCAACCTAAACCTCCCTTGCTGCAATTTAAGCCCATTGCTTCTTGTCCTATCATCAGAGGTCAAGGAGAACAATTTTTCCCCCTTCTCCTCGTAACATCCTTTTAAGTACTTAAAAACTTCTATCATGTCCCCTCTCAGTCTTCTCTTTTCCAAACTAAACAGCCCCAATTCTTCCAGTCTTTCCTCATAGCTCATATTTTCCCAGACCTTTAATCGTTTTTGTTGTTCTTCTCAGGACCCTCTCCAGTTTCTCCACTTCTTTCTTGAAATGTGGTACCCAGAACTGGACACAATGCTCCGATTGAGGCCTAATCAGTGTAGAGAAGAGCAGAAGAATGACTTCTCATGTCTTGCCCACAACATAGCTAGCGAGATCTTCCTAGAAAGATTTCAGGTATCATTCTCAGAAAACTTTAGTCACAAAAAGCATTCTGCCTACCAGTTCCTCCTACTGGCATGAAGCTGGGGTGCTTTCAGGAGTCTTTTCCTGCATCTCTCTTGTGCCTTTCCCCAACAGGCAAAATACGTTGTCTGTATCCACGATGTTGGTGAACTTGAGTCCAAAGCTCTCAGGCCAGCCAGAACTTTAGACCATGTAGTCAGGAGTCATGTATGGTTTGTGCTTCTATTTACTCTGTTCATGAAATAGGCAGTCACTACAGCTCCCACTCTTACTGAAGTCCAAAGGAATTTTGCCATTGAGTTCAAAGCAGAGTTGTTGACTTGAGTCCCATGACTTGAACTCGAGTCCGACTTAAGTCGCCTAGGTGACTCGACTTGAGACTCGACTCGGGTTCATTGTTTGTGACTTGAGACTCGACTTGAGACTTGCTAATTTTGTTAAATTGACTTGGTGAAAAAATTGTCCGAAAATGCCGATATTCATGGCTTGTACAAAAGTGACTTGACATTTTTAAAATTAAGACTTGAGACTCGACTTGGGACTTGACTCGAAAGTGACTTTAGGGACTCAAGACTTGACCTGAGACTTGAACTGTAGTGACTTGAGACTTGACTAGGACTTGACAATAACGACTTGAAGACAACGCTGGTTCAAAAGGAGAAGGCTGGCTTGGGGACATGATGTTGCAAGTTTATCTCCGAACTGACCTCTAAAGCAATTTCATCCCCCAGTTTGTTTCACCTGACATTTTTGCAACCTTCAGTTCTGCCATTTCTAGCCCATCTGCCACACTTTCCACAGACTAAAATCTTTGCATTTACTAACAGGGATACTTTGAGGGTCTATAAATATGACTTAAAAAAGAAAAGAGGAGCCCTGTAGCACCTTAAAAATGATTTATTTGGGCATAACCACTGTGTTAAATGTGTCTCTGCACATCTGGCAAAGTGGTTTTTACCCATGGAAGCTGATGCCCAAATAAATGTGTTAGTTTTTGAGGTGCCACAGGACTCCTTGTTTTTACAGATACAGACTAACCCTGAGACCCCTCTGAGACTTGCTACCTTTTTTCAGAATTATCTTGTAGAAACTTGTAGCCCGAGCCCATTAGTGTGATCATCTAGTCAGATCTTAGTAGCTAAAGAGGCCATTCTTGGTCAGCGCTTGGATGGGGAACATCTATGATAAAAGCCTGCAATTGTCTTAGTGAACTACATGTTACCTGCCTGTCTGCAGTATTTCCTATCGGGAAATGTAGAGAATGTCAAGCAACTCTTACTTCTTTTCTCAAACAAATCGGACAGTAGACTTAATGGCAACCACTGTGTATGTCCTAAGGGTACTTTTCTAGAAAAACGTATTTTTCATTTCCGTGTGCACATTTGCCTTGATTAAGGTTCATTATATGACAGAACTAATGTTGAGGCTGATTTAAATTAGGGTGGTAATTAAAATACCAATATATGCATGGAGCGAATGCTTATAACATTTGTGGATGACGCCAAGTTGGGAGGGGTTGCAAGCACTTGAGAGAACAGGAGTACAATTCAAAATGGCATGGGTCTGAAATCAATAAAATCAAAATTAACACGACAAGTGCAAAGAACGTCGCTTAGGAAGGACAAATCAAAGGCACAGTCACAAAATGAGCAGTACTTGGTTAGGTGGTAGTATAGGTTGAATCTCTCTAGTATGGCACCCTCAGGACCTGACTGGTGCCAAACCAGAGAATTTGCCTAGCAGCATTACCAACACTTCTAGTGTTTCCTGGGCTCTCAGAAGACATTCAGGGGTCTTTTAGAGGTAAATCACAGCACAGAGCACTGAGCACCAGGACTGGTGACTGTAAACAAACTTTATGGGACCGCAGGAAACTTGACCACACCCATGATAAATGGAGATCCGGATAACTAATGCCGGACCATGGATGTTGCCAGACCAGAGAGTCCTGGACTAGAGAGGTTCAACCTGCACTGCTGAAAGGATCCAGGAGTTACAGTGGACCACAAATAGAATATGAGCACACAATGGGATAGGATTGAGGACAAAGGCTAATATTCTGGGTTGAATTAACAAGCGTCTTGTATGTAGGTCACGGGAGGAAGTTGTCCCACTCTAGTTGCACAACTGAGGCCTCAGCTGAACCATTGTGGCCAATTCTGGGCACCGCATGTTAGGAAAGATGTGGATAAATTGGAGAGAGTCCAGAGCAGAGCATGAAAAATAATGAAGGGTTTTGAAAACTGGGCCTATAAGGACAGGTTTAAAAGAAACTGAGCATGGTTAGTCTTGAGAAAAGAAGATTGGAGGGTGGATAACAAACTTCAAATACATTAAGGAATGCTATAAAGAGAATGGTGATCAGTTGCTCCCCATGAAAGTAGGACCAGCAATAATGGGCTTAACGTGCAGCAAGGGAGATGTAGGAAAAAAACTTTCTAACAATGAGGGTAGTTATGGTCTGGAACAGGCCTCCTAAGGGTGCTGTGGAATGCCTGCTAGTGGAGGTTTTAAAGAACGCTCTGGACAAATCTCCCTGTCAGGGATTGTCTAGGTTTACTTGGTCCTACCTCAGGGCAGGGGCCTGGCGTTGGCCTTTTGAGGTTGCTTTCAGCATGATATTTCTATGAGTCTATGGGCAGTTCAACACTTACTGGGAGCTTGTCGCTGTGGCAATTGATCCCCCGATACCCTGGTGGTTGATTTAATGGGTCTAGTAAAGATGTGCTAAATCGACTGCTGATTGCCCTCTCGTCGACTCCAGTACTCCATCAGAACAAGAAGCATAAGGGAAGTCAATAGGAGAATTTCTCCCATTGATTCCTGCAGTGGAAACTGGGCAGCAACTTGACTTAAGGATATGTCGACTCCAGCTATGTTATTCACATAGCAGGAGTTGCATACCTTAGGCCGGCATTGCCCCCAGAGTGTAGACCTGCCCTAGAAAAGATCTATGTCAAATGAGTGAGCAACCAATCTGCTGACACAGACATTTGAACAGAACAATGAATACAGAGAACAGCTGAGAACCTCAGATGGGATAAGGCTAAGATATATCTTACCCAATAAACTAGAGATTTCTTACCCAATAATCTAGAAATTTGCCTTCAGGTGCAAATTTGACACTATCACTCGCAGCTTGAACAAAGACATGAACTGGAGGGGCTGTTCTATTCAACACCCAATGGACATCAAAAGCTAAGTTTCGGGCACTTACAGCCCACTCTATTAGCCTCATTTAGCACGGACACTTTAATTGACAGGGTTTTTTTCCCCTCTCCCCTCTTTTTTTGCTTCATATTTGAACCTCTGTGCCTCTGAATAAGTGGGTTGTGCCCACAAAAGCTCATGATACTCTCTCTCTCTATTTTTTGGTTAGTCTCTAAGGGTACATCTACACTAGCCCCCTAGATCGATCTAGGGAGGCTAATGAAGGCGACCGAAATTGCAAATCAAGCCCGGGATTTAAATATCCCACGCTTGATTTGCATGTTCCCAGCCGGTCGCCATTTTAGAAATTGACTAGCCCGAAGTAACTGCCCGCATCTACACGCAGCAGTGAAACGGGCTTCCGAGTTAAAGCCCTAAATCGAATTAGGTGGTATTCCTCCTGCAATGAGGTTTACCACCTAATTCAAATTAGGGGCTTTAAATCGGAAGCCCGTTTCACTGCCATGTGTAGACGCGGGCAGTTACTTCAGGCTAGTCAATTTCTAAAATGGCGACCGGCCGGGAACATGCAAATCAATCACGGGATATTTAAATCCCGGGCTTGATTTGCAATTTTGGTCGCCTTCATTAGCCTCCCTAGAGCGATCTAGGGGGCTAGTGTAGACGTACCCTAAGGTACTACAGAACCATTGTTGTTTTTAAAGTTTTTTTTTAGTTACAGATTAACACGGCTACCCCTCTGAGACCAATAATGTGAGTCATCATTCTTAATCCATCAGCAAAAGAGTCTATAATTTAACGGAAGCAATTACAGATAATACAGACAGCAAGTGGCTAAATTGAAACAGATGATCCTTAAGAGGGTTCTTTGCAGCTTTAAACTCAAGCTGGCTGATATGAAGAAATTCAGTAGGCACAATAACAAAAATATGATTTTTCCCCACTGCTTCATGCAACTATGGATAAATTCTGTGCTCTGCAGAAGCCCACAGAATTGTCATTAATCAATAGCAGCTGTGAGCATAGATCGATCTGTGAGCAGAATTAGGCTCCTAATAGCTACATATTATGTGTGAGAATACTTAAATATCTATCTATCTATCTATCTATCTTCAATAATGATTCAAATCTATATGTTTATTAAGGCTTGCACCAGTAAGAACGGACCCTGTTATGGTTATTTGCACCTTTTGATTCGGACAGAATACAGCTTCTGTTTGTATTAGGGATTTGCCTTGATGTCAACTATGACATTAATCAAGGAAGACTTAGTTAATAGGTACCGAGTGGTCCTGATTTTGACTGAAGACAGCCTGTCTCTTGATTTTTACCAGCTGTTTCTCTTCATGATGGGGAAATCTGACACTCAAGGTCTTCAATTGTTTTCTTTAAAACAAGAGTGGGCGAGCTTCCTTTTTCTTCTGTGTCGGGAAAGGGTTCAGAAACTGTAAAGGACACTTTTGCAGAATCATTAATGCTGTTGATCTTGAGCAACATCTGTGTGCTCATTAGCACAGGGTAATTGGTCTTTCTGACAGTTCTCAAACAGAGCCATGATCTCCCTATTCTGTTCATTGCTTCTGAAGGAGAGGACTTATTTTGGCCTCTGTCAAAGTGTCAATATTATTGAGTGGCCTTTATGGCAAAGAGGATGTGATGATGCAGACTGCAACAAAGGTCACAAGGAATATAGTTCACCGTGAGTAGCACTGAACTCTTATACGGCTCCCATAGATCTCAAAGCACTTGATGAAAGCAGTGAAGTATCATTCTCCTGTTGTTGCAGATGGGGAAACCAGGCAGAGAGAACGGCTGTAACTTTCCCAAGAGAAGGAAAGAGAACGTCATTGGTGGAGACTATACTAGAACTCCAGCCATGTGACTGCTGGTCTAGACCATCTGCAATTCATCTCATAAAATCAAAACCACTATTTAAAAGCTGTTAAGGAACAATTCTGCTGGGAGTTTTTCTTTTCAAGCAATGTTAGTGCCCGGTGAAGTTTTCTCTGACTGGAAATCGTATTTTTAGTCCCATTCTCTACATGATTTCCAGGGCTATTTCAGCAGAAAGGCAAGGGAATGGCAGTCTGCATGGTGCTGCTCTGAAAGGATGCTTTTCTCTGGCTTTCTTAATGAATAGAAGGGGCTTTGTAGTCATGTGTTAGATGAAATCTGGAGCACACACAATGAAAAGATTACATACAGTTCACAATATAGCCACCTACTATGGTCAGCTTTGAGTGGCTGGGCCCTGAGAAGGTAGGCTACTCATTTCTTTGGTGACGAGTTTCAGAGGGGTCGTTTTTAATGGAGGGGTCGCCGGGTTAGTCACCAGGTTAGTCTGGATCTGCAAAAATGACGAGGGGTCCAATGGCCCCTAACAGATTTATTAAGTGGAGACCTGCTCATGGACTCAGAGAAATGTCATGCTGGAAGGGACCTCAAGACTCCATGCATCCGGCGCAGCAGTTTTTACCCATGAAAGATGATACCCAAATAAATCTGTTAGTCTTTAAGGTGCTGCAGGAATCCTCATTGTCTTTTGATTGGGGCCATTTTCACCATGGCACCGAGTCTCCAGACAAGAGGTTTTTCAACTGAAGAACCAGTCTCTTGGGTCCCAGAAGACCCCAGATGCAGCTAGACAGACTGTGGCATGTTGGGCTTTCTTGTAGAGCACTATGGACCATTGTGCCCTAGGGGCATCTGTAGCAGACTCCCAGGCTACGTCTACACTACACCCCTCTGTTGGCAGAGGGATGTAAATGAATCACTTTGAAAGTGCAAATGAAGCGGGGATTTAAATATCCTGCGCTTCATTTGCATAATCACGTCATGGCGCGAAAGTGAAATCGCAGTTTAGACGCGTTTTTTTCCACAACTGGGCGATTTTTCGAGAGATCTTGTACTCCTCAGGAGTCAGGAAAGGGTTCAGGAGTATGAGATCTTTCGAAAAATCACTCCGTTGTTGAAAAAACCGCTTCTAAACTGTGGTTTCAGTTTCGACATGGCACTTGTTCGAAACAGCGCCATGACGTGATTATGCAAATGAAGCATGGGATATTTAAATCCCCGTTTCATTTGCACTTTTGAAGTGCTTCATTTACATCCCTCTGCCAACAGAGGGGTGTAGTGTAGACATAGCCAAAGAGTGGTGGAGTGTGGGGAAAGGGCTTTGCCTTTCATTGGTCCATAAAGCAACAGGCCTCTCCACATGGGCGGTGGGCATGTGAGGCGGGGGAAGGTGTTGCCTTCCCCAACCACCAGCCTGGCCCCACCCACACTCTGCCCCCAGGACGCCTACAGGCATACTGAGGGCGGAGTGTTGCTGCCCCTGAGGGCCTGCACTCCCCACGCTACGGGGGCGGGGTGGCTGGGGCCATGCATTGCCTGCCCTCCCAGTGCTCCCAGGCCAGGGTGTCTGGGGACACGCGCCGCCTTCCCTCCCCATGGTACTGTGTGTGAGGGGAGAGGAAGGGAAGGGAGTGGCTTGACTCATGGGAGGAGTGGGCTGGGGCTACCTTCACCTACCGCCCATGCCTCCCTAGAGTGCTGTACACAGCAAATAAGGGCCTGTCTTCACTATCTGCTGAATTGAAGGGCAGCGGTCAATCCAGCAGGGGTCAATTTACCGTGAAGACCACTAAGCACTCTCCTGTCGACGCCACTACTCCACCAGAGCAAGAAACCAAGGTGGTGTCACCGGGAGAGTGTCAGCCACCATGACAACACCGTGGTTGGAGTGTGCCGACTTCAGCTAGGTAGCTGAGGTTGAGTAACTTAGCTTGCTGGCCCGCGGTCGGGCAGACTAGGCCCTAAGCATGGTGCTGAGCAGCCCAGGACTGCCCGGCGTGCGTACGAGAGAGTGGTGCGAAGCAGCAGCTGTGCAAGCACCAGGTGTGGGCTGGGTCTCCCCTGCAGGGTACACAGACCCTTGAGGTGTCAGGGGTGCCTAGATTTTCCACCGGCTCTCGGCACGGGGCTGAGTTGCACTCTCTGGATGCTGCATGGATCGCAGCAGTGGGAGTTTGTCCCTCACTCCGCTGTGCTGCCCTGCTGCTCCAGAAGGAGTGTGAAGCGGGCAAACAGGACCTTGTGAAGGTAAAACCCAGCCTCCTAATGCGAGCCGATGGGGTGCAGTCTTGACACATTCCATAGACACCGTCTGTCCGCGGCAGCTCCATCCCTATAAGCCAAACCAACCAAGCCTGCAGAGTAACCGACCCACGTTCACAGACAGAGAAAATGGAATACCTCCGGTTTCGTGTCTGGCCCCCGCTGGCCTCCGCGAGCCCGGGGAGCTGGTGCAAGGGCGACGTTAGAACTCTGGACTCTTCATCCCCAAACTGTGGAGAGATGTGTGAATAGCTCGGCTCTTGGGCGTGCACCTGGTCTGATCCGCACAGGAGCAGGAGGGGCGTGGTGAGACCCGGGGCAGAGCGCTAGGGCTGTTTTTCTCCCGCTAGCAGCCCCTGGCATATTGTGGTGCCCCTCTCATCGCTGGGGACGAGGAAGATGTGGAGGTGCCCAGACGGGCCCTGGGTGTGGCAAGTCTCAGTGGGGCATTGCACAGCCAGCAAAAGCCTTGGCCATTGTGATGCAGTCTGGGAGGGTTCTGTACAGTTGCTCATGGCCAGGCGAGATCTGCCATTGTGACGCTGGCCTGTTTCCTGCTGACCAGGGCAACAGTCATGAGGAAAGAGGCTTCCTCTCCGACTGGCTCTCACTTGTCAGTCCTGGCGAGCAAACACCCATCCAGCTTGGTGGCACACAATGAGCAAGACGAATGAGGCACCAAAGTCCTACCCTTGCTCATGGTAACGAGGCTTGGCCACCTTGCTAATGAGGAAATTCAGGGAATGGGGCAAGTTTCTGGCAAGTTCACTCCTGACTGGAGAGCAACGTGGACTCCAAACCCTGCACCCAGCATAGCCTAACGTTTGGATCGGGACCTGCATGCCAGATCCCCGGCTGCCTCTTTGCCCAACGATGGGCTGAGCAAACACCTGGGTGGAAGCGTCTGACCCCTGGGCTCTGAATGCTTGCGATGGCACTCCTGTGTTATGTGGCCTCGCAGTCTCCTTATGGCTGGTTTAGTGCAGGCAGAGTGCCCGGAGCAGCAGCCAGGAACCGCCTCTGGGTGTCACTGGAAGAGAATCCAGTAGCAGCTGTCTCCCGGGCTCTCATGTTGCAATTAGCAAGCAGTTTCTCTCCCTCTCCCACCGCATCCCACTAGCGCTGGCATCCAGAGCTCATAAAAATCCTGCTGCGGACCAACGGCCTTTCTTGTCAGACTGTGCCAAACACGCTCATGATCTGTGCATAGACCCCCACTCCTCCTTGCCTCAGGCCTCCCTTTTCTTGCTTCACCCTCGTTCACTTGCTTCAGACAGGCGCTCTTCACTGAAGACCAGGTTCTGTTGCCCTTACTTGCTTTAAATAGCAACTACATTTCTCAACAAAGAAGTCCAATGCACTGAGGTGCATCGGTGGCTATTAGCCAGGATGGGTAGAGATGGAGTCCCGAGCCTCTGTTTGCCAGAAGCTAGGAATGGGTGACAGGGGAGGGATCACTTGGTGATTCCTTGTTCTGTTCCCTCCCTCTAGGGCACCTGGCATTGGCCACTGTCGGAAGACAGGATCCTGGGCTAGATGGGCCTTTGGTCTGAGCCAGTCTGGTCATTCCTATGTACTTAGAAGCTGCAAGACTTCAATGGGATCTTTTGTGGCTTTCAGTGCTACCTATCGTGTCAGAAAATTGGAACCTGGCCTGTAGGTAGCACATCTACTTGCGCCAAAGTTTGTTCTTGAATCATGCTGCTTTTCATGTGTCCAAACACTAGGTACCATTGGAAGTGGTTGAAACTTGGATTGCCGCTTCCAAATTCCCTTTTGTCCCAAATAAGAAAAAGTTGACATTTTGAAATTACAAATATAATAGTATTACAGTTGAAGCCATAATGTCCAAGGTAAAGCATCTCGACTTTATTGAAACAAAGCACTTTGAGCATCGTTCATCAGTCATTGTGATGCAATCAGTACATTCCCAGAAAATATTTTATTTTGTCACATCAGCTTTTTCTGTTGGAAAACTCAGAATTTTTTGGCTCAGTTTTGGGGTGTGGCACATTGGTCTTTCTGCAAAAACATCCATAATGTAGGCACTTACCAAGTTAAGACTGACAAAAATCTACACATAGTGAAATAATTCCCACACAAAGTCCTGTGGAAACCACGCAAGGAGGCTCTCACTTTGTACAAGTGGCCAGCAAGTACTTGCATCTTTTGCTTGTGGAAAGGTAACAATTGATCCTTAAAGCTGTTCTATTTTATTCTTACTGTCTCTCTCTCTTACTTCTGCCTTTTATATCTGCATTTCCACATCAAAAGCTATGTGTGGGACACATCCAGCCCACTTAATTAGCATTGTTAACACAGGTCCTACAATTGACAGGCATTTCTGCTGCTGCTGCTATATCTATCTATCTATCTATCTATCTTGGTTTCTGTTATTTCCACTCCAATTCATCTGATGAAGTAGGTCTTACCCTCAAAAGCTCATGATTCAATATATTTTGATTAGTCTCTAAGGTGCCACAGGACTACTTGTTTTTCATGGCTACCCTTCTAAGGTCTCTTTCTTACTGTCATGCATCTGACAAAGTGGGTTTTTTATACACAAAAGCTGATGGCCAAATAAATCTGCTAATCTCTAAGGGTATGTCTACACTAGCTCGTTAGTTCGAGCTAGGTAGGCAAATGAGGGCAACCGGAGTTGCAAATGAAGCCTGGGGTTTAAATATCCCGGGCTTCATTTGCATGTTCCCGGGCGCCACCATTTTTAAATCCCCCTTAGTCTGAACTCCGTGCCCGCGGCTACACGCGGCACGGACTAGGTAGTTCGAACTAAAGATCCTGATTCTAACTACCGTTACTTCTCATTCCACGAGGAGTAACGGTAGTTCGAATTAGGATCTTTAATTCGAACTACCTAGTTCATGCCGCGTGTAGCCACGGGCATGGAGTTCGGACTAAGGGGGATTTAAAAATGGCGGCGCCCGGGAACATGCAAATGAAGCCCGGGATATTTAAATCCCGGGCTTCATTTGCAACTCCGGTTGCCCTCATTTGCCTACCTAGTTTGAACTAACGAGCTAGTGTAGACATACCCTAAGGATGTATGTCTGTGCCGATCAGCTGTCTGTCGGCTCAGCGCTGTAGTCTGGACGCTCCGCGGTCGACATCAAAGGCATTTGTTGACCTCTCCGGTAAACCTCATCCCACAAGGCATACTGGGGAGGTTGACAAATGCCTTTGATGTCGACCGTGGAGCGTCCAGACTACAGCGCTGAGTTGACAAACAGCTGATCGGCACAGCGCGGCAGCCATTTTAATTTAAATGAAGTGGCAATTATTTAAATCGCGGCTTCATTTGGGTATGTCTAGTAAACTAATCTACATGGCTCTGGTGACAGAGCCATGTAGTCTAGACATACCCTCATGGTACGTCTGCACTATAGAGAAAATCTCAGCTGCCACTGTCGATCTTCCAGGGTTCGAATTAGTGGGTCTAATGAAGACACACTAACTTGAACTGAGAGGGGCATTCCAGTCAATGCTGGTAGTCCTGCTCCTGCAAGGATTATGGGAAGTTGAAGGGAGAGTGTGCTCCCATTGACCTCCCGCAGTGTGGACAGCGCCAAAAGTTGTGTGAAGGTACTTCGACCTCAACTACACAATTAACGTAGCTGGAATTGTGCATCTCAATTCAATCTGATCCCGTAGTGTAGATGCACCCTAAGGTGCCACAGGACTTGTTGTTTTTGCAGATACAGACTAACACGGCAACCCCTGTGAGACTTGTCTCCCTTTGTAACTCCTATGTTCTCGGCACACCCACAGAAGTGCATATAGAGGGCCCCGCTCTGACACACTCATGTCAGAAAGAAGCACATCTCAAAGCCCAGCGAGCAAAAATTCAGTCTGTGATCTTTGTCTGGATGTATGGTTTTCATCCAATGGTTGTTTAACAAGAATTGCTGTGCAGGGATGCATTTTCTTTAGCTCGGATGGAAATGTGGAGAGCAGCTTCTTATGAAAATTAATCTATAGTCACGGAAACAACAAAGACAAGTTTTTTGCCAAGAGTTCCTTGATTATGTGCATGTCCTGTCACTGCCTTTTTCTTACTCTTTTATCTTTCTTCTTTTCAAGCCCTCCCTTCAATAAAGCTCAACTCTGGGATATGATTCTGTGTTCTTTTTGATCCATAAGGTTTTAATGATTGACCTGTCCCTTGAGCCCGGGAGGAAGGGGTCCATAAAGACTTTAAATGAATAAATTGCCTTGCAAAACATAGTCTTACATTGGCTTGAATCATAGTTTTGCTTTTCATGATGTATTTCTGTTTTCCCTGCTTTTGATTTTATTACTGAGTGACATAAAGTATTGGGCCTTAGGAACAGGCACTTCATTATCCAGGGTCAAGTTTTTGTTCTTTTCTTTAAAGTCACGGCAGTTCAGCTCATACATTCTGCCAACTCTAGGAACCCCAATCCAGGTAGAAATGTTTAATGCAAAAAATTTCTGAAACCACCTCAGGGGGTGGGGCATATTTCCATTTTCATCTTTGATTGCTGAATACAAAGGACAACATGTCAAAAGGGGGGAAAAACTACCCCAAACATGATAAGTCCATCAATGGCTGTTAGCCAGGATGGGCAGGGATAGTGTCCCTAGCCTCTGTGTGTCAGATTTTGGGAATGGGAGACAGGGGAAGGATCACTTGGTGATCCCCTGTTCTGTTCATTCCCTCTGGGGCACCTGGCATTGGTCACTGTCGCAAGACAGGACACTGGGCTAGATGGACCCTTGGTCTCACCCAGTCTGGCCGTTCCTATGATTTAAAAACTGGTTTGTTGGACACACAGCTGCATTTGGTGCAATAAAAGCTACACATCTGAAAGGCTCGATCTTCCTGTTCTGACTTGGGCCCCTTTGCATCAAAGGCACAAAAAGGTGGAAGCTTTCTGCCAATTTGCTTCTGAAATACTGCAAAGAAGGAAAGGTCACTAGTGTCAGCTGAATCCAGATCTCTCCAATGCACACCTCAAAGCGCGATAGTTTGTTCACACACTTATTGGATTTGCTAAGGACTAGAGTTAGCTTGTCCTATTCCCAACCTGCATAATGTGAGCACATTTCATTTTTGAATCCCAGGGCTGTTTGGTACCCGCCCCCTCTCCCCCCCGCTCTCTCTGTTTTCTGAAACACAGAAGAAATGTTTATATTTAAGCAATGATGCTCAGAATGGATCTTCTCTGTACACTAACAACATAGTAAGTACCAGCTGGAATGCCGAAGAAAGCACGAAGCCAGACCATAAGCTTAAAAGAAGGACCATGACAATCCAGTAACATTAAACAGGGAAACTCCGAGGCAATCGTTTGATTTCTCCTTGTGGGCTGATTGTCTAGCAAATGCAGTGCTCGAAAAGATGACTCACAGTGTGCACAAGCGCAGGTTTGCCTCCGAGCACCAGTGTCACTTAACGAGACGTAACTGGCACTTTGAAAAATCTTGCTCACAGATTCCCCCGCCTAGCCTGATGTGTGTAGAGTAATTGAGCCTCACTCCTCAGATACATTTTGCCACACCAGAGCCGATTCAGGAAAACCTCCAAGTTCAGCTGCTGCCTTGACAGTCTTCTCCACGCTGAGAGAACTGATCTCTTGCAAATCGTTAGAACAAAAGCTCCGTGCGCTTGCCATGTGAGATGCAGGCTGTGTGCTATTATGAGATTTTGCCCCCAGATTCCAAATGTATGCACTCCTGAATGGGTAGAACTATGAAAGGGGTGAAATGAGAAGTTTTCTTACCTCTGCCTTGTGGCGGCTGGTTTTTGTCTCTGCTGCAGAAAGCAGGTCGTGACAGTGGTTTCTGCGGTGACACTGCGAGGGTTACATTTTCTGGCAGTGGGAAACGAAGGCTTATTATCAGCACCGATCTCTTCAATGAGCTTGCCTCCAGAAGTGGGTTTGCAAAGTACAGAGGCTGCTTCTCCCTCCCCCTTTTCCTCTCGCACACAGGTGGCTTAGGATGCCCAATGAATTAAATGCTCTGCTCTGCAATTATGGAACGTGAGAATGAAAATGTAACCCTTTCCACTGTGTTGTGTGGTGGGGAGGAGGGGAAAGGACTAGAAGTTCTGTAATTTACGGGACCTGTCTGCCAGTCAATGTCAAAGCTGATTTTCTAGCTTTTTCCGCATTTACAGATATCTGTCCTCTAACAATCATTAGTGATTAAGAAGGTTACCCTTGATAATCTCTTCTCGAGAGCTTTTCACATAACTAGTCCAGGGAGACTTCTGCTCCATAAAGGGAATGTCTTTCCCAGCCATTTAATTACAACATGCTGGGATGCAGATAAAATATACTTGTCATGGTGCAAAGTTCTCAATTTACATACATAGAAATGAAATAAAGGATAAATATAGGTGACAAAGTAGGACCCTGTGTGGAGATGGAGTAAAATGTGTCTGGTTTAATTTAGCTTTGTGAAGTTTATGCTTGTATGAACCCATGTGTAATTCTCACAGAGTTCATATCAGGATCAAGATACATATTGAGTTATACCAGGGGTGGGCAATAAAACATCAGCCGTTCACCAGGGTTAGCCCCTGTTAGGCTGGCTGCTGCCTCTATATTTAATGGCACCTCTGCAGGTATGAGCGATCACAGCTCCCACTGGCGGGGAACAATAATCTGTGGCCAATGGGAGCCGTGATCTCCCATACCGACCCATCAGGGGCTAATCCAGGCAGACCAGTTCTGGATCCTGGGCCAGTATTTGCCAACCCCTGAGTTTCACTGTGTAAGTAGCTTCACAAGTTGGCATCTGACTATTATAGCAGTCACTTTGTAGTGATTGCAAATGCACAAGTTACAGAAGGGTTTCAAATCCTGTTATGGCCAGTGCAATAGAGTGCCAGTCGTGGGGACCATGTAGGTGTCCCTGCACCCTCGTTCCACACTCAAGACCCTTAAGACTGAGGAACTGAGTTCAGGGAGCAGTCTCTGAGTAGCATTCCCCTCTAGACGTGTGGGAGATCACTCTCAACCCAGTAAAGATGGTGAAGCTGGTAGAAAGCCTGCGAGTGCAACCATGGCAAGGTTGTATGGGATCATGTTGATTGTCTCCAAAACTCAGGTGCATGGTGTTTAATCAAAGAAGGCCACATGCAGATTCCTTTACAAGGCTTGGCAGTATCTTACTCAACAAGTAACCCTATTACTTTTAATGAGACTGTTCAAAGGGTGAGGTCCGGATCCATCAAAGCACATCAGGGCAGGCTTAAGTTTAAGTGTGCCCTTAAGTCTATCCCTGTGCATCAAGGAACTTAGGATCCTGTTCCAGGAAGTATCCACTGCTAGGACTGCACTTAAGCACAGACTTAAACTGCTGTGTGTGCGTAAGGGCTTGTTATACTTACCGGAAAATCAACACTCTGGAGATTGATCTTCTGGGGTTTGATTTAGTGAGTCTATAAGGACCTGCTAAATTGAACTCTGATGGCATCCCCCATCGACCCCAGTAGTCCACGGGGCCACAAGGAGTAAGGGAAATTGACGGGAGAGTTCCAATAGTCAATCTAAGCTATGCTATTCTCGTAACTGGAGTCACGGATCTTAAATCCAATTTATAACGTAGTGTAGACTTGGCCTAAACGTTTTGCTCTATCAAGGCCTAAAGCACTACTGGGTATGAGACGATATCACCACCTGGCCCAGAGCAAGTATCTCAGAAATGTCTATTTCTCCTGTATTTTATATGCTGTTTTATTTTACAATGCAGCAAATCTGAGGGCTAAACGGTCACAGTGATGCTCTTTACTGCATGATCCTGTGCCCCTGAAACGATATCATGCAAGCCTCTTTGTATCTACTGGGTTCCCAGTGGCCCAGAAAGAATTTTCCTGTGGCCTGTGGTGGTCAGCTGCGAAAGGCTTGGAAATATCAGTAGAGCAGAAATAAGACACGGGCAGCAACTTTACCTTTCGCCAGTCAGTATCCACATTGTCCAGCCAGCTTGCCGCTGCATCTTTGAGGGTAGCAAGGTGTTGCAATTCACCTTCCAATCTTCTACGGATGTGCTCTTCCACCAGGTGCTTGACTGCCTGGGTTTCTGCCCACAGCCACTGTCTGGGTTACTGCCCACAGTGAAGACTGGGCTAAGCCAAACCTGAGCATTGGAGAAGCCACTGGAGCCATTCCACTGAGCAGCCAGCTAAGCCTGGTCTAGAGTCAGCGTCCCCGGCTGCAGACAGATGGGCGCCTTCCCATGGTACCCTGTGTGAGTTGAGGGAAGTGACATGAGAGCAGACAGACTGTAAATGTACTAAGAACTTAGCCATTGCCAACAAACAAAACACACATGCTGTACCAGTCAGCAAAACAACCACTTTGGTGTAAGCCAGGGCTACTTAATTTTGGAAGCCCTGGGGGCCACAATGATACTCACAGCACATGCGGAGGGCCGCAACTTAAGTGTGGTTGCATCTACATGAAAATATATGTGCAAATATATGCAAATAGCTTCTTTCACACTGACGGGCATGAATACAAAGATTAAGGCAAGACTACACAACACACAGGCCCCATTTAAGTAGGTTCTGCTGATATGAATAAAATGCAACATTTACCCAATTTCCACCCATATGACAGCACTTTTAATGAGGAATGACAGTCCAGGAATTTAACTACTGAAACTCATATTAACAGAAGACCATTATATTGACTACTTTTTTGTTTTGGCTCCCACCCACGGGCTGCAAACAAATGGGCCACAGGCTGCGTGTTGAGTAGCCCTGGTGCAAGCAGTAGTAGTAATCAGTACTGCATAGCCTGTTCTTCAAATTCAAAGGCATTCACTAGTCTGATGTTTTTCAACTTTCTCTCATGCTGTCCCCATTTCCTCCATTAAGGGCCTGATTTCCAAGAGGTGCTGAGTGCAGAGGAGAGGGAAATGGTTTTCCTGCCCTATGAGAGTTTGCAATTTTTTTCTGGTACTGAAATGGGAAGAAAAGTTAAAATACCAGAATATGTTTCCAAATTTATAATCGAAATATTTTTGGATTCAGGTCAAAATTGAAATATTCCTTTTTGTGTATACTGAAATGTTTTGCTTTAATTTTTCCCTTTCAATTTTTTCAACCCTTTTTTTTTTGGAGTGACGTTTGTACAGGAAAATGCCAGGCAGAATGAGGAAAGGGCTGGAGTTCCGTGCATTCCTCGTGAGCTCCTTTCACCAGCCAGATGTGAAAGGCATGCAGGGAAAGCCTTAGTTCAGATATGCTGGCATCTCACTGCAAAATAACGTAGGCATCTGTGTCATCGTCTCTCTTCAGGCATTCGTTCATTTTCATGCCAGGTGCATGGACCTTTGGGGGTAGGTGAGCGGAGGAATCAAAAGACTGTTAGTGCTTGGAAACAATATCTTGGCAAGAGAACTCGTCAAACTGGAGCCAGCTATTCTGGGTCCGAAGAACAGGGGAGGGCCAGGGATAATCGAAGCCAGGAGCTCAATGGGGCCCTGATTCAGCCAAGGCCTGAAGCACATGCCTGAGAGCTTTGCTGAGCCAGGGAGTAGATGCCAGATCCAACCCCAGCTGCAGTCAGCCAGATCCAACCCCAGCTGGGTCAGGTGTTCAGTCCAGGGCCAACCTTAGGCATGCTGTGTATACATAGGCCACCACCAGCTGTGGGCAGCACCAATCCCCTGGCCTCTGTCCCATTGCTCCGCCTCTCAGCCCCAATGGACCCAATCCCCTTGTCCTCCGCCTCCTAGCTCTGCCTCCCAGCCCCGATGGACCCAATCCCTTTTTTCCCACCTCCCTGCTCCACCTCCCAGCCTTGTTGGACAAAAATCCCTCTGCCCCTTTCCCCCTGCTCTGCCTCCCAGCCCCATTGGATTCAATCCCATTGTCCCCGGCCTCCCTACAACACTTCCCAGCCCCGTCGGACCCAATCCTGCAGAGGTGTTAACTGATCTCGAGTGCTCTCTTGCAACACTTGTTAACTTCTTGTGTTTAACAATCTATATCACCTTGTGTTTGGCCATGGCGCTCTGGGTCCCCTTCCTAGAGCTTCTGAAGAGTTTTGGATACCTCCCAAGCATGTCCCTTTCACCCCCAGAAGTTGGGCCACTGAAAGATCTTACCTCACCCACCAGGTCTCCCACAAATCTTACTGTCTCATGTGGGCTGTAGAGGATCAGCTCTCTAGCATTTCCCTCTGCATCTCTGCTTGATGTGTGTTTATGCTGCAGTTCATCAGCCAGGTTGATTAGGAGGCTTAATTGGATTCCATTAGCGGACATTTAAGCCAGTCTGAAGCAGTTGAGAATGCAATCAATTAAAGCATCTAAACTTATTAATGATGGGGACACAGGATAACCTTTGTAGGTGGCTAATTACCCACTTCGTTATGTAGAATTCATTGCCCCAGGATGGCAAGAAGATGCTTGAAGAGAAAAGAAATGTCAGTGCAAAAAAGACACATTTTCACCACCTCCACAAGGCAGCAAAGAAGCAAAGGGTGGGGCAGGAAAGCTGCATCAGAACCAGCCCTGCACCTCTGTCCAAATCACAGATGGAAACCAGATCTAGTCCACCAGAGCGTAATGTAATTTTTGGAAAAGCTATGGAGTGTATTGACAGAAGTCTAGAGTGCTTGAATGGTGCATAATATTAGAGGTCACCAGCTTCTGTGCATTCAAGGACACCTTAGGAGGAATGGATCTTCTGAAAAAATTCACCCCATCTTTTTCATGCCAACAATGGCTTGGCTGGTTCTCTTGCCCCAACCTGGTGCTAAACATTTTGCCTGGTATGGCATTGTCACATTTCCGTGCTGGGTTCCCAGAACAACAGCCACTGCTCTTCAGCCACTCAGCTTTGATGTTACCACAGAAATAAGGGAGGCAACACCATAACCCCCTAAAATAATCTTGTGACACCCCCTGCACTCCCTTTTTGGGTCAGGACCCTCTGTTTGAGAAACACGGGTTTCCCCCATGCAATCTGTATAGGCTAGGGTAAAAAGAACACAAAAGACCAAATTTCACAGGGTGAGACTAGATTTCATGATCCATGATGTGGTTTTCATGACCGTGAATGTGGTAGGGGCCTACTTACCTCCCCCCCCCCCCGGTGCTCCACTGATTTCCTTGGTGTCACACGAGCTGCGACGCCAAGGACCACAGAACCCGTGGGCTCGGTAGGTCCATTGCAATATGCTTTGAGGGGCCATGACCAAAGAGAGGCACCTAACATGTAGTTCAGTCAGCTAACCCTGGTCAGATCGTGCAGCATGTCTACCACTTGCTGCTGCCCTGGGAATGCACCGGGCATGGCATCCACACATCGCACCTGGCAACCAGGCTCCGGGTAGGCCTCAATTCTGCCCTGAGCTTTGAAGCAGACCCCTCCTGTTCCGCTTCCCCAGGTCCACGGAGAAGGGGGGGGGCTGATGCATGCGCCAGACTCAGAGGGAGAGGAATTCCAAAATGATGCATTCGGGAGACGTACCGTACGGCAGGGTCCCTCACTTCTGGGCAAAGAGCTCTTTACATTTCCACAATACAATTAAGGGGGCACTACATTCATGTGGCTTTCAGGGCTGAGGCTAGGTTTGTCTCGCTGCTGAGGTACACAAGAGGAATGGGACCCATGGGGGGGCTTGCAGGATCAAGCTTTATTTAGGCCCCTCTCTTGAGGTACCTCCCTCCCCCCGTTTTCAAAATCGTGCTCTATGTAAATAAGTTAATAACTATATAGTAAGTCCATGGTCTAGTCATACGCTGAACCCAAGTCTTCTGACTCCCAGCAACGTGCTCTAACCGCTAGCCAGTGTTGCTGCATTCCTCACTTTGGGGGCCGGTTCAGTCAGCTGCATAGTCATGCATTTGTCTCATGCCCTCCCAGCGTGCCGGTTGCCAAGTAAACAACTGGTCATGTGCAGGGTGGTCCCAGGGATGCAAGGGGGCTCCCTGGATTATACAATGTGCCGGTGGTGCAAATGCAGGTCTGCAGCCTTGGAAAGGCTGGCTCTGGCCTCCCCCAGTGAAACAAAAGTCCATTGATGGAAAGGACAGCCCTTAAGGCAGTGACGGCAGGAGTCGGGCAGGAGAGGAAGACCCTGTCTGTTCCAGGAGGCGGCTTCTGTCAGGTCGGAGTGCTGAGCCTTTGAAATAACGGGCCGTTTTATGGACGGTGCTGGTGAGGAATAGCGTCAGGGAACCAGCGGAGCCCGGCATGGGCTGGTTTAGGGGAAATGCGATTACAAAGCCAAGCAGATGGGAACACCAGTGGTACTTTCATGTAGCACATCACAGTAATAAGGGCAGTGGCGCTGCAGAACCGTGGCAAGTTGGAAAGGGCTTGATGCAGAAGCGGTGCAGTGACCCAGCCGTTCAATCCTGCCCGGGGAGATAGGAGTAAAACAAATGAGTTTTAGAGGAGCTGTCATTAAAGCAACACAGCTGGCTCTGAGTGTCAAATGCTGCCCTCCTCACCCCCCGCCGACCCACCGATGTCAGGGCACGACTAGAGTGGGCTGGCAGGAGTGTGCGCCAGGGCCGCACTGTGCTTGGTGATAGGACCATGAAACGCACACTGGTTTGGTGCAAAAGCCGGGGCACCTGCTTCACTGGGGATACCTCTGTTGCCAAAATGTGCCGGATGCAAAGCTAGTGCTGGCTGAGTTTATTTCTGGTCCTGCCAGCCATGAGAGCGAGTGAATAATAGTGCGGCGGTGAGGTGAAGACTTGAAGGAAAACATCCCCCCACTCCGCCCTATTGTTTAAACTCAAACAAGTTTGGACCTGGGTTGTGGTGAAGTTCTGGGCAAAGATTCTGTTTGAATCCTGACTCCAAACCAGCTCCCCATCTTTCCAAACGCCTTCTTTGCTCTACTTATGGTCTGGGACCATTCCACTGTAGTTGGGCTGCTGCTGTTTGTGGCTGCTTTCTCCTTTATATTCTTCCGAGACTCCCGGAATCAATACTTCATAAAGCCAGCGCTGCCAAGGGCCCTGTGTCGTGGAGACATTGCACGCCATCATTTTGAAGCTTTCCTTCATTAGACAAGGCAGGGTCAGCTGTTCTCACCATTGGCCTCTTCAGCGGGGTTCCTTCCCTATGCAGAGTGCCCCTTCGTCACCAGCTCACGGCAGATGCTGCAGAACAGCACAAAGGGAGCAGACAATACAACAGAGAGGAATAAAAGGTAGACTCTTGACGGCCGCTTAGTTAAATATAGACACTCTGATTCAATAGACACAGCCTTCGGGGTAAATGCAGCGTTGAGATGGGTTGAATTAACCGGTGATCAACTGTATGTAGGACACATGTGCCAGCTTCTTTTCTTGTTAGTTACCCCAGTGTGGCTCCGGATCACTCCACTTGACATATCTGCAGTTTACACCGGTGTGAGATGGGAATATGGTTGAAAGCGTTTAGAATGGGAGGCTTATCAGAGCGCTCAGAGGGTGGGCATTACAGCCATCTCCTGCCCCAGCCACACCCAGGGGTTGAATTGGCACCGAGGTCCCTTTCTAGCAGTATCTCTGAGAATCACACCTCCTCCTTAAGGAACGCACAGAACCCACCTGCCTCCCGGGGTTTGGGGAGAAGCAGAAATGGTTTCCTATTAGACAATCTGAGAGGTGTAAGATGACCCAGAGGATAGTTGCAGGCTTGGTATGGGATATCCTTGAAGCAAGAAGAGGCTACTTGATGCTCAGTGCTTTGACAGGGCCATTCCTGGGGCATGAGGACTACTGTTTGGGTAGGGGGACTGGAAGGAAAGATGGAAAAAATCTTGTTCCCCAGAGACAGCAGGAGGGATAGCGAAGGCTCTGTTTGGACTGCCCATGGAGACCCAAAGAAAAACCTCCAAAAAGAGGGCTTGATGGAGAAAGTGCCCATCCCTCCTTTGTCTCCCTCCAAGTAGAAATGCAGAGCGGTGTGACTTGAGCGTTCCCTCAAGAGGACTGCTCCCTCGGAAGCCAGTAAAAATCTTCCCTGGCTTCCGTGGGAATTGGAATGGGTCCTGCACACACAAGTGAAGGTCAGTGGAGCCTGCATTCTCAACACAGACTTTTTCCCAAGAGGCTGAACTGGAAGATTTTTGAACATGCTCCTACTAAATCCAACTCTAGGAGCAAATACCTAGCAGAATGGGAAGGGGGTGTGTGTGTGTCTGTGGGGAGGGGGCAGAGTCATGGACTGGGGAGACGCGGGAAAGAGGAGTCTCACAGCTGACTTACTTGCTCTCCAGAGTTATAGGAACGGGGGATTAAAGTGGGTCACAGTGAGGGTGAAATTACATTAGCCATGTCAGATGTGGTGATGTTGCTAATCAAACCCTCTCGCTGTGACTAATATAAAAGTTCCATCTGATATTTTAATAAATTATTTGGAAAAAAGAGGCCGTCACAGAAGAATAAAGAGGAAATCAAAAGCAGGGGTGCAGGCAGAGAGGAGAGCTTTGATCACAAGAGTTTAATGGGTCTAGAAAGAGGGGAGATAAGATAAAAGAAACAAATAAAAATGCTGATGAGATTGGCTAAGACCTGCTGAGAGATGCCGTCATTAGTCATTAATCTGGACCGTGACTAATAGAGTAAGAAGTTCTTACGGGACTTCATGGTGCTTGAAGACATGGGAGTTGTAGGGACCTGAAGACAAATTCACCCTGGAAGTAGCGACGTGGCAGGCAGTAGAGTTACAGCAGGGTTGAATTTGGCCCCTTTGTTTAAAGGAACACTCTAGGGTAATGGGAAAGTTCTTCTAATCCCGGCATCTAATTACAAAGAAGAGTGAATAGTTAACACACAAAAGTAGTCTCTGGGAAGCATGGAGCAGCTGGTGTTACTTTGAGCCCCAGAAACCTGGATTCTATTCCTGGTTGTGTCTGACACATGACACGGAGCAAGTCTCTTCACCTCTCTCTGTTTTCTTTCCCCACATTGTCTCTCTGGGCCCTTCACCTCCAAGGTTAAAAAATTCCACAATGCAGGATCAGACCGTAGACAGGCCACTTTAGGGGTTATAGGTTGTCTCTTCACATTCGTTTGTACAGCACCGAGCACAATAGGGCCTCATCTCAACTGGGGCCTCTCTGCATAGCACCACAATATTGGTAACTAAAGGGAGGAAGAGGCCATCTTGGGTAATTCCTGCCACCCCCTCCAGAAATATTAAATGACTATGCTTTGACTGTGTGTGCATTCCATTTATTCTGTGAGCATCACTCCTTTGGAGCCAAGCCCATAATGAAAGTTTGGGGCTCCATCCATTAGGAGCAAATGATACAAGAGCCAGGTATTTCCCTTGCGGCAGGCTTGCTTGTTTATAAAGATTCTGCGTGAAGTCCTGTTTCCCTGAACACAGGAGGAATCGAGAAATAGGAGACAGCTCCTTGGTTGTAGCCCCAAGGTTGCCTTTCTCTGTGCTCTAAAAGCTTTCTTCCTCAGCTTTCTCTAAGGGCTACGCTCTTCTATGGCTGCCTGCTTGACTTTCTGGATGCATCTCTGTCTCTCACACGCCCAACCAATTTCCTACCGACATAGTTCACATGCCTAAGTTGTCTTGAATGTACCTTTGTTTTCACAAGAGCCACAGGCCTATGCTGGAGAGGGAGAGCGCTAAATTGTTTAGCCATCTGATTATAAAGGCTTCTTTATATTTATATATTCTTTGTATTTATGCTGAACATATAGTGACCCAGCCCAAAACACAGTTTCCCCCAACTAGTAATATAGGGAATGCGTTTAATGGCAGAATGTTAGGCACACAAAGGAAACTTTTTGAATTCGTCCAGGTGAAACCTGCCCCCTAAGAGCAATGGTTCTCAAAGTGTGGTCCACGGACCCGACTGTTTTGCAGGTGGCCGCAGGCTTGGGGCTCAGCCTCCCCAACCCCCGTTTCCCCAGCTGGGAAGAGGAGGAGCACCACCGTCAACTTCCCACTGCGGGGGGGAGGAGAGGCAGGGGAGCCCCGAGTCTCGCAGGTTGGATCCAGCTTATGGGGGAAGGAAGAGGCTTTGTGCGCTGCCATTCCCCCTCCTTCTGGCTGGGGGAAAGGCAGTACAGGAAACTGCTTTCCTGGAGGCTTTCCCCACTGCTCCCATTGGCTGGAATCCCAGCCAATGGGAGCAGCGGGGGGTGCAGAGCCAGGTAAGTGTGCCCCATTATCCTCATGCCCTGTCCTCCACCATGTTCCTGTACCCTCCCTCCCAACCCCTCCCCCACCCCACCCCTGCACCCCCCCTCCCAGAGCTCTCACCCCCACTCTCCTGCACCCATTTTGTCATCATGGGTGGTTGGCTGGTGGTCCACAGAAAGGTTTGCATTGAGCGGGGTTGGCCACGGGCCAAAAAGTTTGAGAACCACTGCACTGGAGCTACTCATGCAGCCTGCGGACAGAAACACACCATATGACTTATCAGAATTATCCATCACGTCTTTAATTTCACATGTCAAATGAACACAGCAAATTTCTTGTGGAAAAACCCAACGGTCAAAAATAAATTGAAGATATTTGGTGAATAACTTGGAATGGCAGCCACTTGGGAGGAAAATGGGAGCGGTCTCCAGAAACTTGTGAGGAAGAAAGAGAGGCAAAATGTGTGGATTAGTTTATGTGCTGAAAATTATTCACCCAGCTTTACTTTTGAGACACAGGAGGAATAAGAGCCAAAGACCCATGTGTGTGCCTGGCAGAAAAGGGACATTCAAAGTTTATTTTTTTACTGTAAATTATACATTGATACCCTTTATTGGTGGATTTAAAGGTAATTTAAATAATCAAATGATCTTTTTTGGCATCTCTAACCAAGTCCCTGTCATTATAATGACCAGAGGCCACTGCCAGCTAGTCAGTGGCTTGTGTGTAATGAGTTTGGTGAGTCTTAGCCTTGTTTCTAGAGGGCTATGTGCCCGCATCCTTGTTACCACTCATTATCCCCCTTCTGGGCACGCTACAGTATTGCCATCCTGAAATCATAGAATCATAGAATACTAGGACTGGAGGGGACCTCGAGAGGTCATCGAGTCCAGTCCCCTGCCAAATGCTCCAAAATCAGGAGCTAAGCTTCCAAAAATCATGAGAATGGCTTCAGATCCCAAAGTCTCCATGCAGCTGATGGGGTGCTTTTTGCTCACACAAGTTTATGCCCAAATAAATCTTTTAGGGTATGTCTACAAAGCATGCTTATTTTGAAATAAGGTATTTCGGAGTCTTTTCCCGTAATAGCTTATTTTCAAATAGCACGTCTACATTGCAGGGAAGCCTCAAATTTAGTCTGAGGCAGGTTCCCCTAATGTGTACGTGTTACCTCGATTTAGAGCCAAAAGAGGCACTGGGGAGTAATTACTCTGAATGGCCCTGACAATGAGCTATTTTGAAATAGCAGCAGTGGAGTGTACACACTACCGCTATTCCGAAATAGCAATTTCAGAATAAGTTATTCCTCGTGGAATGAGGTTTGCAGATTTCGAAATAAGCTATCCGTTATTTCGAAATTATTTCAAAATAACAGAATGGTTGCGTAGACGCTTGCATTGTTATTTTGAAATAACGGACGTTATCTTGAAATAACTGTGCTGTGTAGGCGCACCCTTAGTCTTTAAGGTGCCATGGGGCTCCTTGTAGTTTTTTCTAAAATCCTGAGTTTGTTTTAAAAATGCATTCAAAACCAGTTTGGAAACTTTTGACTGGGCAAAGTTACAATAAAATGCCCATATCCTACATCATACATTACTCAGTTGAGATCAGGTTGAATATTCAGAGAACATAGCTAAAACTTCTGGCTTGCTATTTGCCATCTGGCTTTCAAGCTTTTAGGCCAGAGTTTCTCAAAGTGGGCTGCGGGCCCGTTGTGGGAAAGCCGCTAACAGGCTGCGGTGCTTTGTTTATCTAAAGGCTCTGTAGCCATTGGCTCTGGTTTGATGTTTCCAGCCAAGGGGAGCTGCAGGAAGCCATGAGAATGAGACATTCACATAACTCCCCCCAAAAGCTGAGATTCTCATAGATTCACATGGCTCTGGGAAGCTGGAGCTTTGCGGGAAAAGACTAATTATTGTGAGGCTCATAATAAAATTGGGAGGGCTGGCGACACCCTGCTCTCAGCAGAGGGACCAAGGGCTGAAGGCGCTCTTCAGTTCTTTCCCTCAACCGCTCTCAAATGGAACCTAATTCCACAGTTTTTCCATGGGAATTAACCCTGATTTACACCAGTGATAACTGACAGGAAAATCTGACCCATGGACTCTCCCAAATGAAATTAATACAGGCTAGAGAAACCTGGGTATCTGTGTATCTCTTGCCTTGAGGCCTTCATCCTTTAGGGATGCCGCCACAGCACCTTCATGCACATTAAATTGTCTTTACAAGCAGCAAATTGCAAGCAACAGGGAACATACAGTGTGATTGGACAGCTGCCTGGCAAATACTATGAAAGGAGCAAAACTGACAAAGAGAGAAGCGACAGGTTGACTGACACCAGTTGTTCAGCACAGACACAGCAATTAAGGGAGGACATGCTAATAGGGAAACTGATGTGATGAGGCAGTGATGTGCCTTGTTATTTCAGGCACACTAAACAGCAGCAAACCACCCCCATGGACCCCCAAAAGTAATCCCCAAAATGATGCGCTGTAGAACTCTCGACTGGTTTTGTTGCAGAAGAAAAATTAGTATTCTTCATGGGCCAGACTAGTCCTTCCAGCTTGCATTTGTAGCCACCATTAGTGGAAAAAAAATAATTTCATGCTTGGGCAGAAGCTGTTCCATGGCTTTTCGATGCCAATCAGGAGGAATAATTACTTATCAATGTCTCCTGCAGTAAATTCACATGACATGCTCTTGACCTTGAAAAGGAAAAAGAAATCCAAATCTACCCTCCCTGTACTCTGGGGGTAGAAAAATTAGTTATGTTAAAAAAAAAAATCAAAGATCATAGTCACATTCACTGGCTGCTGGGTGGGTTGCAGGGGAGAGAGAGAGATGCAATTTTATCCTGGACTATTGTTTTCAGTAAATGACGAAATTCATCACAAAAGGGGTGAATTTGATCCCATCCCCTTCCCCCCTCTAATCTAAATTGAAATAGGAAAGCAACTGTCTTGTTTTCCAGCAGGGCTTTGAAGTTTATTTACAACTGCAGATTAGTTGTTTCCCCCGCCCTTTTCATAATCATTTCATGGATGCATTGGTATCGGAGATGGAAGAGGCCACCTGGAGTCCCTGGTTACACCAGTCACTTGATTATTCCCTGGTCTGTTCATTCCCTCTGGGCCACGTGACATTGGACATTGTTGGGAGACAGGACTCTAGGCTAGATGGACCTTTGGTCTGACCTAGTTTGGCTGTTCTTACATAAGAACGGCCATACTGGATCAAACCAAAGGTTTATCTAGCCCAGTAGCCTGTCTTCTGATAGTGACCAATGCCAGGTGCCCCAGAGGGAATGAAAAGAACAGCGAATCATCAAGTGATCCCTCCCCTGTCGCCCATTTCCAGCCCCTGACAAACAGAGGTGAGGGACACCATTCCCACCCATCCTGGCTAATTAGTATTGATGGACAGATCCTCCATGAATTTATCTAGTCCTTTTTTGAACGCTGTTAAAGTCCTGGTCTTCACAACATGCTCTGGCAGGGAGTTCCACAGGTTGACTGTACGCTGTGTGAAGAAATACTGCCTTTTGTTTGCTTTAAACTGGCTACCTATTCATTTCATTTGATGACCCCTAGTTCTTATGTAAAGTGAATGTAAAGCACTGCCAGTTTGCCATTGCTCTGCACTTTAGATGCCGACCAGAAAGGTCATTGTTCGATCCCTTCCATAGCCACTGCGCCATTCTCCGCACTGTGGTTTCTATTGGGTCTGGTGAGATCCCATCCGCCTGCTGTGTCTTGTCTCTTAGGTTGCGAGCTCTTTGGGTAGGGGCTGTCATTTGCTGTACGACTGTACAACCCCTAGCACAGCGTGGTCCTTACCTGGTTGCCCTCGAGGCAACACCAACCCTATTAATGTTAAATAAGGATAACCTGAGGCGCTGGGTCTGTCTACTGAATTCTTTCACTGTGATTTTCTGTGATCCAGTGAATAAAGTATATGTTCAAATGATTTATTTTAAGTTTTCCTTGTCTTGTTAGCCGACGAGCAATTGTCTCTGTAAAGCAGGGTGGGCAATAAGCTAGGGGTGGTTCACCAGGGTTAGCTGCTGACTGGTCTACCGGTGCTTTGTTTCCCTGAGCATCTTCAGGTAGGGCCGCTCACAGCTCCTGTTGCCCGGGCTTTGCCATTCCCGGCCAATGGGAGCTGTGGGAAGGGGCACGGAGAGGGTCACCACTTCTTGCAGCTCCCATTGGCCAGGAATGGTGATCCACGGCCAATAGGAACCATGAGCGGCCCTACCTGCAAACCTGCAGGTACATAAAACATGTGGTGGCCCACTAAGGGCTAAACCCGGCAAACCACGTCCAGCATGCAGGCGGCTTATTGTCCACCTCTGCTATAAAGCATTTGTGGTCTGCTTGACAGAGGCGGTGAGTACCCACAACCCCACATGTGGACAGCCCCATATTTCAAGATTGGGATATTGGCAGGACTGACTACCAATGATAAACATGAAATGCACCGCAAATGGCCTATTTTTGATGGGACAGCCACAATTGCCTCCACTGGGCCTCCTCCTTTGACATGTACAGCACACGAGCACTTGAGACAGCTAATGAAAGCTAAAGGGAAGGAATAGCCGTCAGTAGTACTAACACAGGCATTATTTAAGAACGCTGCACAGCCATTTAGAATTGCTGCTCAGCTGGAGAGACTTTTATGTGCTTAGCCAGAATTCATTTTCAGACTATCCAGAGAAAATGCCTACTCTGTAAGAAAATCTTAAATTTTAATAACCGTGTCCAAAGTATTTGAAATGGGTGCTGGATATGGAAGATTCCACTCCTTGGTCTTTCCTTTCCGTGAATTCCTTGGTCAGTTTTATGCTAATATTTGTAACATTCTGCACTGGATCACCTGATTTTGCTGTACACAGTGCGGAGTCTGCATTGTGCCATGCAGTGCACAGTGCGTACGCAAAAGATACTCAGAACATTAATTGCATGATGTAGTATGCAGTAAATGTCTAACTCTCTCCTTTCTTCTCACAAACTAAACCCACAGCCAGTGGATCGCTGGGCAAAATCGAGCAAATTAATGAACGCTGCAGCCTGATGCCTCTCGTTTAATTCTTGTTTTTAGTTTCTTGAGTTCATTATTGTTTTGGTCAATGATGAGACCGTAATCCACAGTTTTCCAGGCCTCTTCATAGCGGGGAATTTCAAAATAATGTTGTGCTATTTGGTGAAATGTTTGGGCCAAAATTTCCCTCCTGGGGCCATTATTAATGTTGTACAAGGCTAGTGACGGTTCTAGTTGCAATGCCTCAATGTACTCTTTAACTGCGGCTTCCGCTTCTGCAAGTGATAAGAGGATATGACCCTTTGAGCAGTGATCTTCAGTTCGAGTTCCTGGGTCATGAGACCTACTTTTCTGGATCACCTTGTCCATGTCCTTTAACGCCCTGCTGTGTTCCTTCAGGTGCATCAGGCATGCGGCACGCAGCCGAAGGTATCGTGGGTTATTGTTGCTTGCTAAGACAGCCAGCGAGTAATAATTTAGAGCCTTCTCGTAGTGGCGGTCCTTCATCAGTGCATTTCCTTCTTGGGCTGCTACCTGTGGACAGAGAAAGCACTGGTAATTATTCCTTTAAAAATGAGCCAAACAAATAGTATTTCAGCTACTAGATCCATCCATCCATCTCTTTAGTCTTGGTCCACTGTCTTGTTTTCCATCTCTAATACATTGATGGTTGAAGTTCTGTTTACTGCCTCTGATAGCGTCTGCTCTTGAATTAGTCTCCACATGAAGGCTTTTCTCCTGAGCAGTTTCAATGCTGGTCCATTTCTCTGCTCCATTGCTACCATTCCTAACGTACAGCATATGAGCACCCCAATAACTGTAGTGAGATTACTCTTATATGCATATATACATAAAAACACACACATCTATCTATCTATCGATCTATCTACACACACATATGTATACATATACACACACACTCCTGCTTTTGTAACTTCCACTCCAATTCATCTGATGAAGTGGGTTTTACCCAGGAAAGCTGATGCCCTAATAATTCTATTAGTCTGTAAGGGTGCGTCTACACTGCAAATTGTGTATCTTATTTCATTACTATTTCAAAATAGCTTATTTCATCATTTGGTGCTGTCTACATATTGCTAAATTTTGAAATAAAGCGCTATTCCGAAGTGTCCCTTACTCCTCACAGAATGAGATTTACAGGAATATCGGAATAGCGAGCCTGAAATAACAGGCTTGCTCTGAAGATGAGGGATAGTTATTTTGGGATACACTGGAATCCTGAAATAGTGTTGTAGTGTAGACGTACCCTAAGGTGCCACAGGGCTCCGCATTGTTTTTGTCTTGCACTCTGTTATCCCCACTTGACTAGTCTTCCTGAAAAGACTCGCACCTGCACTTTGGTTTCTCTCCCAGGACAATGGGAGAGATCTACACAGCCCCTTCTAAGCAAGCATGTACATCAGGAAGGCAAAGAGAAACCATGTAAAAGACAAGAAACTAAAAAGCATATCAAAGGTCAGCCCCCAGCTCCAACCTACAGTTATAGCAGATTTTAGTCCCACAACTGGGTTTTCCTGGTGGTTACAAATTCATCCATCTTAAATCCAGAGCCCAAGACTGGGCCGATCCAGCTGTTTCTTTACACAGCTCAGGCTTTTGACCTTGGCTTTCTCTAACCGGTAGCCAGCAGAAATGACCCTCTTCTCAGAACAGCACTTCAAACCTCTGGGTTTTTGCATAACTGGAACTGGGGAATTTGCATTCAGCTTTCCCCAGAAATTCCCCAGGAAATCCACTTATTCTCCCCAAAATCCATACTTGTCAGGCACATTTTTAGTATTGACTCTGCAACTTACTACAATAAAGTCTTGCAAGAATATTGTAGGAAAGTGCCATATCTGTCCAAGTACCAGTTCAGCTGGCTCATGGTTTTATTCAACTGTCTGCAGTGAAATACCTAATGCACAACCTGACAAATAACTCTGAAGCAACCGTGTTAAGAACAAGAAGGGTGAAGCTCCATGCACAAGCTATCCATATCTTGGTAGCAGAGACGGATCGAGACTGAAGAGAAAGATTCAAGCTGCAGGGAAAAATTGGCCGTCTGACAGTTTTTCTAACCATTAGTCTTGAACACCAGTTAGCTCACAGCATTATCAAAAGGGGAACGTGCGCATGCGTACACACACACACACACACACACACACACACACACACTTTTAGGTTCAGAAAGATCAGCCAGGAAAGTTCCATTAGAACTATGTGCCTCTAATGCATTTTTCATTATTGCTCTTTATTACTAATAAATGAAACAGTGCTTTTACATGCTGTCGGGAATGTTTAAGTTCTAAACAACATCATGGCAAATATGGCTCAGCTAAGAGCATCTAAGCCTTGGATGGCTGGTTTCATTAGTGTCCTCATGAATGACAGGAGATGTTTTAACCTGTGTATCGAGGGGTGCCTTGCCCATCTACCGGTGAGGGTGGTGACGGAACCTCTGTGGCCCCTTGGACTCTGTCTTGGGATTGCATGGTCTAACAGCCACAGAGTCTATACTCTTGAACCCGTGTTCAGGGTAGTATGGCCTAGTGGCCACAGAGTCAATATACAGCATAGCCCAGTGGCCACAGAGTCAATATACAACACCCCTGAGGTCAGGATAGCATAGTCTAGCAGCCAGAGAGTCTATATAGTTCCTCCTGTATTCAGGGTAGCATGGCCTAGAGGCCACAGAGTCTATATACTTCCCCATGTTCAGGGTAGCATGGCCCAGTGGTCAAAGAGTGTATACAATTTCCCTGTATTCAGGGTAGCACGGCCTACCGGCCACAGAATCAATCCATTTCCCCCTGGGGTCAGGGAAGTACACAGGGTCAATATACAGTAGGCAAACCTTCCCTGTATGGGGTAGGTGTGGAGGGGGTAGGAGGCCCCAGGGCCTCCCTCTCCACCAGGTCCCAGCCCAGGGCCCTGTCAGCAGTGGAGTAATCCAGTGCTAGCTTGGTGGGAAATCCCACCACAACCCGCTGAGCTCCCAGAGAACAAGTCCCCACCCTGGGCTACTTTCTACCAGTATCCTGTGGGCAGACCTCTCAGTCTCTTTGCTCTGGTCTTGGTGGTTCCCCCACAGTCCCTCTCGGCCTCACTGCCGTGGCTTGGTCTGTTGGTGCTTCCTCCCCTGGAGCTCCTATCGCACCTCCTTCCCCGGCGGCTGTCAGCCCTGACTGCGCAGCTCCAGAGGCCTTTATAGCCTGCTTCTCACTGGAGCATGCCCAGCAGGGCTGGGGGGCGGGGCCTCCTCAGCCAGGTGATCCAGGTTAACCTTTTCAGGCCCAGTGCTGGGTTGCTGCACCCCATCCCAGCATGTCAAAAGGCTAGCAGTTAGGAGAAGCAACCAGCCTTGTCAAGTGCTCCTGGGGAGCAAGCCTTCCAAACAGTGGAAGATTAAAAAAGAGGATTATGATTTCTTCAGTGACCTTTTGGTTTTCAGACTGGGCCAAGGTTGGCTGGCTTTGGACATTCCTAACACAGATGGCCCCTTTGGGAGAGGCTGCTTCCTGAGGAGTTTCTCTGAAATTTCTCCTAATGTCTCTGCCTGCAGAATCTTTCTGTGGGAAATGGGAGTGTTCAGCTTATCACAGGACTGGGCCCGTAGGCTCAGGGCGGGAAAGATTTTAGCCCACAGTTAATTTTATGCCCCTGCTCAAATCCCATTGGTTTCCAGTACGTCTAGACTACAAGCCTCTTTTGAAAGAGGCTTTTTTGAAAGATACTTTTGAAAAAGCCTCTTTCAAAAGACAGCGTCTAGACTACAGCCAGTACTTTCAAAAAAGCACAGTTTGCATTACACAGCGCCTTTTTTCGAAAGAGCACTTTCGAAAAAAGGCATTATTCCTCGTAAAATGAGGTTTTCCGCAGTCAAAAAAACTACCGCGTTCTTTCGATTTACTTTTGAAAGAACGCGGCAGCAGTCTAGACGCAGGGGAAGTTTTTTTCTAAAAAGGCCACTTTTTTCGAAAAAAACCCCTGTAGTCTAGACACACGTGCTTAAAATGAAACATGTGCTTCACTTTCCTGAATCGAGGAGTAACAAGAAAAGGTGTAACAAGGGCTGGCCTCCCTTACTCTTCCAGCAGCTTTCAGCATTTTAATAAAATTACTTGGTGTGAATTATAGTGCTGCTGGAGGGCCCTGGACTAACAGCTATGGAGACCGGAGTCCTGCACTCATCCATAGTATAGGCACAACTTAAGCAAGCTTGCCTCCTACCAGACACTGCCTTAGACAAGAGTGTCCTGCTGATTGGGTGGATGTTTTGTATGCACCCAAAGTGAAATTCACTTCTCTGGAAAGGGCCAGGACAAGGCTGTCACAGGCTGTGGGGAACCACAACGCCCTGCACCCCCAACTGCAGTCAGACGTGACTTTCAGCCAGCAGGTAGAACAGAAGGTTTATTGGTGCACAGGGACACAGCATAGCCCAGATTCGTTGTTACAGGAACCAGGAGCCGTCAGTATAATCTGTCTTGGAGAAAGGGGGCCCCAGAGCTGGGGCTCTGGGCCCCAGCCCCCCAGGCAAGCAAGGATCCCTTCTCCCTAAGCCAGCTGAAAACTAATACACCCCTGCAACTGCTCACAGCCCTTCAGGCTGCCCCGCCACGTCCTTTATTCAGATTCCCAGGCAAAGTGTCACCTGACTGAATCCTTCACCTAGCTCAGGTGACAGGAGGCCTGGGCCATTCCCGCTGTGCCTCCCCTCAGGAGTTCTCCTCCAGAGATCCCATCCCCCGCTGGGCACCACACACACAGCAGAGCAACACAGGAGAGTAGGAATCACACACAGCACAACAGAGCGCACAGTGAATGCAACAACAGAGTGACACTGTGGCTACAGGAGTGAACACAGCCCCCCCTACATCACAGCGGCCTATTGAGAAGGCTTTTGTGGGACTTCAGGGATCTAAGGGTGTGTCTAGACTACAGGGTTTTGTCGACAAAAGTGGACTTTTGTCGACAAAACTATACCTGCGTCTACACTATCGCCGAGTTCTGTCAACAGAACTCGGCGGTTTTGTCAACGACAGTAAACCTCATTCTACGAGGAATAACGCCTTTTGTCGACAGAGTTCTGTCGACAGAAGGCATTATTGCATCTACACTGTCCTTTGCGTCTACACTCTCATGTCGACAAAGCGGCTTGCTTTGTTGACAGAACTGGATGCAGTCTAGACGCTCTTTGTCGACAGAAGCTTTGTCGGCAGTATCTGTTGACAAAGTCTCTGTTGACAAAAGCCTGTAGTCTAGACATACCCTAAGAGCCCTGTACTGGCTCGCTGCCAGGGCATGGCTTTTTTTTTTCTTTGAAGACCCTGCTAGTTGTGATGCTGATGTCTCATTGGTCCTACAATTGATAGGTAACTGCTTTGCTGACTCATATATACCCCGGATTCTGTAATTTCCACTCCCACTCCTCTGATGACGTGGGTTTACCCCCGAAAGCTCATGACCTAATACAGTGGGTAGGTGCCCCAGGACGGTGCGTTGCCAGTCCAGCAAAGGCAGCTCTGACTGTTCAGTGAGTTTCTGCTTTAACTCCTTCAGACAGAAAGCAGGTATCCCTGCCATTGCTGGATATGAGCAAGCTGGTTGGCGGGACAGTCTGGATTATTCCTCTCCAGCAGACTCACAGGAAGAGCCTGTGAGAACACACTTCTGTTCGCAGTACTGGAATAAACATGGGGATTGTGATCTTGCAAGCTACCTAGTCCCTAGTTTATTGTGAAGGAATGTCACAGGGCTGGCATTTGAAGGTAGAGTCTGGATAAAACACCCTAATTAGCAGCCCGAAGTGTACAACTGCTTCTGAACAAAGGCCTTACGAAGCAACTCCAGAGAAGGCAGGCAGGAAAGCAGGTTTAACTTTGTCCTACAGCAGGTTGCTTTGCATTATCTTTCTGATTTCCCATCACCTGCCTGTTTAAAGGTTTGCATCTGGAAAAATGAGGGTGAGAGCAGACTGCCACCTCTATATGCAGAGACACTTCTGTCCTCTTTCTGACTGTTATTAAGGCTTTTGCTTGAGATTTTCAAAGCAGTTTGGGGCTTTGAATTTCAACAGGACATATATGTCTAAATCTCCTAGGTTGCTTTGAAAACTAACCAAAACCTCTCTGTTTTTTTTAACTAGTACTGCTCTCGAAGCCAGTCCTGAGTTTTCCTGGACAGCAGTGTGTGGAATGGGCCAATACACTGCCTAACCCTGAAGGTCAGATTTAGATGTTGCTGTAATCATACAAGTTCTGAATGCCGCTCTAATTGGGCTCTGAAAATATCCTTGTGCTTAGATTGTACTTAGATTTACAGAAAGCCTTTGACAAGGTCCTTCACCAATGGCTCTTAATCAAGGGAAGCTGTCATGGGATAAGAGGGAAGGCCCTCTCATGGATTGATAACTGGTTAAAAGACAGGGAACAAAAGATAGGAATAAATGGTCAGTTTTCAGAATGGAGAGGGATTAAAAAGACAGACTTTTCAGCTTAGAAAAGAGGAGACTAAGGGGGGATATGATAGAGATCTATATAATCATGACTGTGTGGAAAAAGTGAATAAGGAAAAGTAATTTACTTATTCCCATAATATAAAAACTGGGGGTCACCAAATGAAATTATTAGGAAGCAGGTCTAAAAGAAACATAAAGTTTTTCTTGACTCAGCGCACTGTCAACCTGTGGAACTCCTTGTCAGAGGATGTGGTGAAGGCTAGGACTTTAACAGGGTTCAAAAAAGAGCTAGATAGATTCATGGAGGTTAGGTCCATCAATGGCTATTAACCAGGATGGGTAGGGATGCTGTCCCTAGCCTCTGTTTGTCTGGAAATGGATGACAGGAGAAAGATCATGTAAGGATTACCTGTTGTGTTCCTTCCCTCTGGGGCATCTAGTATTGGCCACTGTCGGCAGACAGGATACTGGGCTAGATGGACCCTTGGTCTGACCCATTACGGCTGTTCTTATTCTTATGTAGCTAGTGGTGCCCCGCAGGGGCCTGTACTGGGACCAATCCTATTAAACATGTTCATAAATGGTCTGGAAAATGGGGTAAACAGTGAGGTGGCAAGATTTGCCGATGATACTAAACTGCTCAAGATAGTTAAGTCCAAAGCAGATGGTAAAGAGCTTCTTCAAAAGACTCTCTCAAAACTAGATGTTGGGACAACAAAATGGCAGATGGATTTCAATACTGATAAATGCAAAGTAATGCATATTGGAAAACATAATCCCAACTCTATGTATGAAATGATGAGGACTCAAGAGAGAGGTCTTGGCATCATTGTGGATAGTTCTCTGAAAACATCCACTCAGTGTGCAGCGGCAGTCAAAAAAGCAAACAGAATGTTAGGAATCATTAAAAAAGGGATAGAGAATAAGACAGAGAATATCTTATTGCCTCTATATAAATCCATGGTACGCCCACATCTTGAATATTGCGTACAGATGTGATTGCCTCATCTCGAAAAAGATATCTTGGGATTGGAAAAAGTCCAAAAAAGGGCAACAAAATGATTAGGGGTTTGGAATGGCTGCCATACGAGGAGAGATTTAAAATACCTGGGAATTCTAAGCTTAAAAAAGAGGAGATTAAGGGGGATATAATAGAGGTCTATAAAATCACCCCTAGTATTGAGAAAGTAAACAAGGAAAAGTTATTTCATTGTTCCCACAGCACAAGAACTAGGGGTCAAAAAATGAAATTAATAGCTAGCAGGTTTAAAACCAACAAAAGGAAGCATTTCTTCACACAACAGTCAACCTGTGGAACTACTTTCCAGAAGACATTGTGAAGATCAGGACTTTAACAGAGTTTCAAAAAGATCCTAATAAATTCATGGAGGATAGGTCCATCAATGGCTATTAGCCAGGATGGGCAGGAATGGTGTCCCTAGCCTCCGTTTGTCAGAAGCTGGGCATGGGCAACAGGGGATGGATTCCTTGAAGATTCTCTGTTCTGTTCTTTCCCTCTGGGGCCACTGTTGGAAGACAGGAGACTGGCTTAGATAGACCTTTGGTCTGACCCAATATGGCCGTTCTGATTCTTATGTTCTGTGGAGACGCAGTTTCAGATTGCTCACGGGAAAAATCAATAGCTGGCTCCCAGCAATACATTTTTAACCTCTCCCTCATAGCAGGCTCCCTTTCCCTGACCTTCTGGAATCAAATACAACTTTCACATTCGTAGGCCCAAATTTCCACTAATTTCATACTTCTCAGCGCAGGGGTTGCTTGACTCTAAGTGGGCAGGTTTTATTATTTGTAATTACTTTGCTTATCGAGTTTTTAAAAACAGCAGGGCTTTTTTCCCAGCGTCAGGGGAATTCCTTTCTCCACCCTTTCCCATGCAGATGGCTTTTAATTGGGTTTTAATTTGTTGCCTGACTCCAGGATACCAACGGCATATTTCTACAGCATCCTTTGTCCCCGTGGAATCTGCGTGCGGCAATGTGATTGCTTCTGAGCTGTTAGAGCAGCGGACTGGGGAGTCAGGACTCCTACATGGTATTTCCAGCTCTGCTACTGACTTCCTGTGTGCCCTTGGATGATTCCCCAAACGTCTCAATTTCCTAGGCAACCATGGAATCAACTCCTCCAGGGGTTTCATTAATGGAATCACCTTTGTAAAGCACGTTGAGGGCCTCTTGCACTTATTTTAGCATAAAGTATGTCCCAATTGTCTCCGTGCTTTTACCAAGAACAGGCCCACTGACTGGAGGGGGGCCGCTAAGGGGGCAGTTGCCCTGAGGCCTGGCAATTCAAAAGGGCCCAGGCACAGCATGCTCTGGGCAGTTCTAAAGGCTGGGGGCGGGAGGAGGCGGATGTGCCATGCTCCGGGCAGCGCTGAGAAATGACTGCCTCTGGCCCCACCCCTTCTGCCTGAGGCCCCACCCCTTCCAGCAGCGCAGAGACATCTTCTCCCCTCACCTTGCCCAGGGACCTGGCAAGGCTGTGAGGTTCCCGGACCAAAAGCTTCCTTTCACACACCGGTACTTAAATCCCCATGTCTCCCAGCAATGGTTTACAGGTGAAACACCCAGAAAACAGCCGGGGTGGGGGGAGTGATTTCAATCCCTGAAGCATCCAGGAGTGTTTAGTTCACAAGTTTTATTCCAGGCTAATCACTAATCAAATGCATGGCAGCCAGTAACCCTTCTGCCGTAAAGATCAACACTCGGTGAAAAGCGTGCCAAATGGCTGACGTTCAAAGGTGCACCCGCCGGGAGATCACAAACCAAATATAAAAAGAGTCTTCTTGTATTTTCAATCCTCCTATCAACTCCTTCTTTGAAACAAACCCAGCTAATGGCAGCCAACGGCAAAGTAAGAGCATTAGCAGGCGCATTAGTAGGCGCTTTGCCAGAAGATCTAGGGAAGTGATTATTCCCCTGTATTTGGCTCTGGTGAGGCCACATCTGGAGTATTGTGTCCAGTTCTGGGGCCCCCATTACAGAAAGGATGTGGACGCATTGGAGAAAGTCCAGTGGAGGGTAACCAAAATGATTAGGAGGCTGGAGCACATGACCTATGAGGAGAGGCTGACTGATTGGGGCTTGTTTAGTCTGCAGAAGAGAAGAGTACCTGGATGAGGGGATGGATTGCACCCTCAGCAAGTTTGCGGATGACACTAAGCTAGGGGGAGAGGTAGACACGCTGGAGGGCAGGGATAGGGTCCAGAGTGACATAGACAGATTAGAGGATTGGGCCAAAAGAAATCTGATGAGGTTCAACAAGGACAAGTGTAGAGTCCTGCACTTGGGACAGAAGAATCCCAAGCATTGTTACAGGCTGGGGACCAACTGGCTAAGTAGCAGTTCTGTAGAAAAGGACCTGAGGGTTACAGTGGATGAGAAGCTGGACATGAGTCAACAGTGTGCCCTTGTAGCCAAGAAGGCTAATGGCATACTAGGTTGCATTAAGAGGAGCATTGCCAGTCGATCCAGAAATGTGATTATTCCTCTTTACCCAGCTCTGGTGAGGCCACATCTGGAGTATTGTGTCCAATTCTGGGCCCTCCATTACAGAAAGGATGTGGACACATTGGAGAAAGTCCAGTGGAGGGCAACCAAAATGATTAGGAGGCTGGAGCATATGACTTACGAAGAGAGGCTGAGGTATTGGGGCTTGTTTAGTCTGCAGAAGAGAAGAGTGAGGGGGGGATTTGATAGCAACCTTCAGCTACTGAAGGGGGTTCCAAAGAGGATGGAGAGAGGCTGTTCTCAGTAGTGACAGATGGCAGAACAAGGAGTAATGGTCTCAAGTTACAGTGGGGTAGGTCTAGGTTGGATATTAGGAAAAACGATTTCCCTAGGAGGATGGTGAAGCACTGGGATGGGTTCCCTAGGGAGATGGTGGAATCTCCATCCCTAGAGGTTTTGAAGTCCTGGCTGGACAAAGCCCTGGCTGGGATGATTTAGTTGGGATTGGTCCTGCCTTGGGCAGGGGGCTGGACTCGATGACCTCCTGAGGTCTCTTCCAGCCCTGGGATTCTATGATCCTAAAGGCTTGTTCAGGATGGACAAAAGGCAGAAAGAAACCTGGCTCTCCCGCTTCTGAAGATTTCATGCTCTGTCGCACCCTGAGTTCCCCAACAGTCAGGCCTGTGGGCACTGGGCCAAAAGTGCATTTTTCTTATCAGCAACTTGAAAGAGCTCCTGGGCTTTCAGAGCTGTGAGACTGCAATACAGACAGTGCCACCTGGCCACTCTGAGAATTCAGCTCTCAACCTTATCTTCACTCCGTGGCCCCTTCTCTCGCGTCTCCAGAGAAACAGTTGATTGCACCTTTATCTTCTTTATATTGTCATTGATTGCAAATTACTTCTCATATCTCCTCACAGCTCACCCAGCAGAGTAAACTTCACACAGTGTCCAGAGAAGAGAGGCTTTTTTTCACTGTAATGGAGTGTATCTAGGGACCAGTACATTAATTCTTGTTTACTTCTGTCCTCCTGCAGGCTCACTTAAATACATCTGAAGTACTCCTCTCAAGGAGCATTTAGAGTATCAGCGTGTGGCTAGCTTTATAAACCAGGAGAAGGCAGAACAATGTAGCTTCCCACCGGACCGCACACACAACCCACAAGCCACAAATTGAATAAAAGGAAGCAAACAAATGCTGATTAGGAGCGAGCGCTCCCAGAACACAGAGCGTCTGGGTAGTTGGAACTGCAGATCCTCACACATGGACCCTGCTCATCATGAGACTGACCTTCTCCTGGCTTATCACTTTCCAGAATAAGCGATGCCGCAGTGCATGCAGCAGCTTGGGCAACTGGCTGGTTAAATTTCAATCTATTGCTCTGTTTCATCTTTCCACCCGCATGGCCCTTGTCGCCATGTTATCTGGACTAAACAGGGTCAATCCTTGGAGAGGAGACTTCCAAGACATTCCCATGAATGGTGCAGGAGGAAGGGCTGGTGACTCAGGACAGAGATAGCAGGATCACTGTTTATACGCCAACAATAAAACCAGTGACTGGGGTCAAACTGAGACTCATGTTCCCCTGCTGAATTAAGAAGAAAAAAGAGGAAGACACCTGCTCGTGCCACCTTTATTTAACCCCCTCTCACTACTCGCTTTCACTCCACTGCAAGCTTGGAGAGCTGCAAACCAGGGGGCCCGGAGCTAATTAACAAATATGTTCATATGTTACCCACCACGTTGAGCCTAAATGTGTCTCTCCCCCACTGAGCCCCATGGCATGAGCTGGCTGCCCGGTATTATGGGTGGAGAGGCAGCTTCCAAGAGAGATGTACCTGAAAGAGGTTCTGTCGTTGCTTGGTGTCTAAAAAGTTCAAGAGGAACCCCAGCTCCCCCGGGTCTTTCTCAGCCAAAATGCTCAAGGTGTGAGCCGTCGGCAGCATGTTTCTCCTCTTTAGCTTCAGCACAGCCAGTCGCGCGCTGGCAGATCTGTCAGCGGTAGCCTGGCCAAATGACTTCTGAAGATGAAGAAGGGCCTCTTCAGACCTCCCTGTTGGTAAATGCCATGACAGTGAGTAAATAACATATACCAAATCCAGAAGGATATACCACGGAAACCTCCAGCAATTATATCATAGAATAATAGAATACTAGAACTGGAAAGGCGCTCAAGAGGTCATCAAGTCCAATCCCCTGCCCTCATGGCAGGACCAAGCACCATCTATATCATCCCTGACAGGTGTCTATCCAACCTGCTCTTAAATATCTCCAGTGATGGAGATTCCACAACCTCCCTAGGCAATTTATTCCAGTGTTTAATCACCCTGACAGGCAGGAAGTTTTTCCTAATGTCCAACCTAAACTTCTCTTGCTGCAATTTGAGCCTATTGCTTCTTGTCCTATCCAAGGCCAAGGAGAACAATTTCTCTCCCTCCTTGTAGAACTCTTTTAGGTACTTGAAAACTGTATTGATTTTCACCTTCTACTTGCCGTAACCAATTTTCAGACTACAGCAACCTAGGTTAAGTATTTGGAGTCCTATGGTAAGTTATTTGGTTACTATGGCACAACTAATGAGACTCTGTAACCCCGCCTGATTGTCCTGGGTCTTCTAAATGTTTCCTTTATGTTTTCATTAGTATAAAAAGTGACTTTCTCAATCAGTTCATTGTGACTCAATATGGCCATGCCAGCTCTAAGGCATTCTGTTGTGGGACTATAAAATCCTCTAGAAGTGACTATGTCTCGTCTATATTCAGTGTTGAGCACCACAGGGGCACAAATCAGTTGCTACATAATCCCTGCTTTCAGTGCAAAACTCGTCTCAGCTATAGAGCTGCTACCAACCCCCGGCTCCCTAAGAATGAATACCAGTGATCCTGTTCAGTCGTTAGCTGGGAGGTCTCCAAAGAAGGGCCCTGTGGGAAGTGTAGCTGGGTGAGTTAGCACTGGTGGTGACTGGGCCTGGCGATAACAGGGACTGGTCCCATTCCAAAGCTCTTTTGGAAGAAATAAAACTGAGGTTGTGCCCATGTAACGTAACTGACGATCTCACAGCCTTTTCCCAAGAGATGAGGGGTAGACTTCAATGCCCGGTCCCATTCTAGTTTCATTGATCACCTTCTGCCTCCGTAAATTCACCAGAGAATGAAATATTCTGAAATGTCTCTCCTAACCTGTGGCATTGTGTTGTTGTGTACCGCTTGCTGCCTTCTATCCTAAGAATCTCTACATTCCCACAGTGGGCAAAAACAAGGAGCAGTCCTGTGGTACCTTAAAGACTAATGGATTGATTTGGGCTTCAGTTTTCATGGGTAAAAACCCCCTTCATCAGATGCGTTGTTTTGGCAGATATGGGCTAACACAGCTACCCTCCGAGGGCATGTCTATACTTACCAGAAGATCGATGATCCTGAGGTTGATCTTCTGGTGTTCGATTTAGCGGGTCTAGTATAGACCCACAGATCGAACGCTGAGGCCGCCCCTGCTGGCGTCTGCTACCCCTCTTTCTGTGAGGAGTAAGGGAAGCTGCCGGAAGCCTTGGCTCCCATTGGCCTCCTGTTGTGTGGATGCTGCCAAAGCTCGGCTTCCAGTAAACTGACTTCAGCTATGCATTTTGGTCTAGTATAGACCATGTCTCAGACCAAGCCTCGGATAGTAGGCAAAGTGATTCTTGCATACAGTGTTTCCCCAGTATTTTTGAGGTATGCCATGAGGCACAGTATTATGGTATCAGTGCCCTAAGTCTTATAGTGAAAGGGTAGGTTTACACACAATTTTTATTTTGGGAGAAGGATGCGAATAGCGCTGCGCATTTGCATACTTCCTCTGGGTTTTTTTCCGAAGACGCTCTTCCGGAATTTACCCATGTCTACACGCGGCTGAATTTTGAAATAAACCCCTTATTCCTCCTACAATGAGGTTTACCAGGGTCTTTCGAAATAGGGGTTTATTTTGAAATTCGGCCATGTGTAAATGCAGGTAAATACCAGAAGAGCGTCTTCCAAAAACAATCCGGGGGAAGTATGCAAATGTGCGGTGCTATTTGCATCCGTCTCCTGATATAAAAATTGTGTGTAGACATACCCAAAATGACCTGAGGAAGAGAACTTACCATAGAATCATAGAACACTAGAACTGGAAAGGGACCTTGAGAGGTCATCAAGTCCTGTCCCCTGCCCTCATGGCAGGACCAAGCACCATCTAGATCATCCCTAGCCAGCTCTTAAATATCTCCAGTGATGGAGTTTCCCCAACCTCCATTGGCAATCTATTCCAGTGCTTCACCACCCTGACGGTTGGGAAGTTTTTCCTAATGTCCAACCTAAACTAACACACCTACCCCTCTGAGATTGTAGGCAAAGTGATTCCTGCATACTGTGTTTGCCCAGTACTTTCGGGGTATGCCGGGCATGTAGCATCATGGTACCAATACCCTAGGTCTTACAGACCTGCTGTACACGAGGAAGGGAACTTACCATCTGCCATTAAAATGTCGCCGTATAAGATGTGACATCTTGCTTCTTGGCTGTTCATTTTAATTAAAGACCCGCCAATCAGAATGAGGTCCTTGAGTGTCTCTTCCTTGGGACGGTCCTTATGGGCAACAAGTTCAGTTAACACAGCCCTGCAGTGGTCAAGCAGCCACTGAGTGATGAGCAATTGGGCTTCCTGCTTTAATGACAGGATCTCTGGGATTACCATGGCTGTATCCTCTTTGAGGGCTGAAATCAAATCCTGCACTGCCTCCTACATGGAAAACAAGAGATAATGATAATAATAATAATAATACATTTAATTTTTTGCTCCCTCTAGGAAACTTCTATTTCCAACTCTGCCACTGGCACCCTGGGGGATCTTGGGCAAGTTGTTTAGCCACCTCATGCCTCAGTTTCCCCAGTTGCAATACTGACATCATACTGTTATTAACTTCATGGAGGGGTTTTCAGATTTGATGATCTACTGCTTGTAATGTGCTTTGAGACCTTCAGGTGTGAGATGCGAGAGCAGCACAAAATGTTATTCCTGAGAAGGGAATAAGTGATGTAGCCAGAGCCCTACGTTTGCAAAATAGAGATAGGAAGAATAGACGTTCTTACTAGTGAACTCTGCTAAGTGCATCCTAACTGGAGCCATTAGCAGAGTAGACTCTGGGTATGTCTATACTAAGGGACAATGTTGAACTCAGGTACGCAACTCCAGCCATGCTAAATAGCGTCGCTGGAGTTGACGTACCTTGGAGTGGGTTGCTGCTGTGTCTCCGTTGTGGGGGGTCGATGGGAGAAACTGTCCTGTCGACTCCCCTTATGCTTCTCAGTTGGGTGGAGTACCGGAGTCGACGGGAGCACAATCAGTGGACTATTTGGTGGGTCTTCACTAGACCCACTAAACTGACCCCTGCGGGATCCAGAGGCAGCAGCAGGGGATGCAGGTGGGAGTCGCCTGCCCCTGCATGTAGCCATGTATCCGCTGAATTTGTCAGCGGTTTCACAATTTCTTACTTAAACAAATTTTAAAAACCCTAATTTTGATTTTCAAAGCCAGCAAGGAGGCTTAAGTCCACAGCTCCCATGAATGGGAACCATGACTCTTTTCTCCCTCCCCCCGTCCCCACTTTAAAAAAAGTTGTATTTGTGTTATATTGGCACTTAGAGGCCACAGCTGAAATTGTGCTCCCCTCCCCCGTTTTGCTGGGTGCTGTAGAAATTCAGTGAAAACCGGTATCTGCTTCCAGAAGCTGACAGTCGACATAGACAAGAGAGACAGAGTGGTTGAGGGGAAGGAGAAGTGATGTGCCTAAAACCAGACCGTAGCTGAGTGGGAGGCCCAGGCATAGAACCCGGATCTCTCGAGTACAGCAATGAGAATGGGGGATTTTGTTGGTTCATTTGCAGTTCCAAAAGACGGTGGCATGGGAAGTTTCAGGTCGTGCCGTAAAAAAAAGGACTGACCAAAAAAAAAAAAAAAAAAAAGTTCTGGGTTGAAGGGAACATTTAGTTTGATGCAAAATGCAACATTTAATTTTGAGTCTGGTTTTATATATATATATATATATATATATATATATATATTTCCATTTTTTGAAAATACGTTTGAAAGGAATTTTGCAACAAAAGTCATTATGACCTCCCCCCACCCCAAACCAGAAGGCGTTGTGCCCCATAACCTCAGCTGTGCCGAACACAACGCCATCTAGGACATCTGACGTTACAATCAAAGAGCTTGACAAAGGAGGTGCTGGAGTCATCATGAAGAGGTCAGATGATGAACTGGAGGTGGCTAGACAACTCTCCAACTCTGCATGCCACAGGCCACTATCCTCTGATCCCACAGAATCCCAAACCAAACTACACCATTTATACAAAAAAACTACCTGAAGAAGCACGGGAAGAAATTTTCACAGATACCCCTCCTGAGACCCAACCGGGGTTAATCTATCTGCTACCCAAGATCCATAAACCTGGAAATCCTGGATGTCCCATCATCTCGGACTGGCACTCCTACAGCAGGATTATCTAGCTATATAGACCATCTCCTCAGGCCCTACAATCCCAGCACTCTTAGCTATCTTCGAGATACCACCGACTTCCAGAGGAAACTACAATCCATGGGTGATCTTCCAGAAAACACCATCCTGGCTGGTATGGGTGGAGAAGCTCTCCACACCAACATTCCACACAAATATGGACTACAAGCCCTCAGGAACTGTATCCCCAATGATGCCAGCTGGTGGCTGAGCTTTGCGACATTGTTCTCACTCACAACCATTTCAGATTTGGGGATGATTTACACCTTCAAGTCAGTGGCAGTGCTATGGGTACCCACATAAACCCTGCAGGATGCTAACATTTTTATGTTCGACTTAGAACAACACTTCCTCAGCTCCCAGCCCCAAGTGCCCCTCCTCTATTTGCTGTACATTGATGACATCTACATAATCTGGACCCACGAGACAGAGGCCCTTGAAGAATTCCACTGGGAATTCAACAATTTTCACCCCACCCTCAATCTCAACCTGGACCACTCCACCCAAGAGACCAACTTCCTGGACACTACAGTGCAAATAAATGATGGTCACATAAACATCACCCTATACCGGAAACCTACTGACAGCTATACTTACCTACAGGCTTCCAGCTTTCATCCAGCTCACATCACATGATCCATAGTCTACAGCCAAGTCCTAAGATACAGCCACATTTGCTCCAGTCCCTTAGAGTGTGTCTACACTGCACCGTTATTTCGAGATAACTAGTGTTATTTCGAAATAACAATGCGAGTGGCTACACAGCCATTCTGTTATTTTGAAATAAGTTCAAAATAATGGAAGGCTTAATTCTGAAATCTGTAAACCTCATTCCACAAGGAGTAACGCCTATTTCAAAATAGCTATTTTGAAATAAGGCGTGGGTAGACGCTCCACTGCTGCTATTTCGAAATAGCCCCTCACCAGGGGTATTGTAAGTTATTCCTCCCCAGTGCCTCCTAGGGCTCTAAATCGAGGTAGCATGTCCACATTAGGGAAGCTTGCCTCAGACTAATTTTGGGGCTTCCCTGCAGTGTAGACGTGCTATTTCAAAATAAGCTATTTTGGAATAACTATTCCGGAATAGTTTATTTTGAAAAAAGCATGAAATGTAGATGTACCCTTAGACAGAGACAAACACCTACAGAATCTCTACCAAGCAGTCCTAAAACTACAATACTGACCTGGGGAAGTGAAGAAACAGATTGACAGAGCCAGGCAGATACCTAGAAGTCATGTACTACAGGACAGACTCAACAAAGAAAGCAAGAGAATTCCATGGGCCACTACCTACTAAAACCTCTCTAACACATCACCAGGGATCTGCAACCTATCCTAAGTGATGATACCTTGCTGTCACAGACCTCAGGTGACAAGCCAGTCCCGTCTTACAGAGAGACCCCCCCAACCTGAAACTCACCACCAACTACACACCCCACAATAAAAACACTAAGCCAGGAACCAATCCCTGCAACAAATCCCGTTGCCAACTCTGTCCATACATCTACCCTAGTGACACCATCATAGGACCTAACCACATCAGCTGTACCATCAAAGGCTCATTTACCTGCACCTCTCCTAATGTGATATATGCCAGCATGTGCCAGCAATGCCCCTCTGCCATGTACATTGTCTCAGGGCAACAGAATACAGTGACACAAATCAGACACCAAGACTGGTAACATACAAAATCCAGTGGAGAGAACATTTTAACCTCCCTGGATACACACTTAGGCTATGTCTACACTGTATGATTATTTCAAAATAAGCTATTCTGGAAGAAATACTCCAAAATTGCTTATTTTGAAATAGCACGTCTATACTACAGGAAAGCCTGGAAATTAGTCCAAAGCAGGCTCCCCTACTGTGGATGTGCTACCTCAATTTAGAGCCCCCAGGAAGCACTGGGGAGTAATTACTTTGAATGGCCTGGGGGAGGAGCTATTTCAAAATAGCAGCAATGGAGCGTCCATATTACCGCTATTCCAAAATAGCTATTTCAGAAGAAGCGTTATTCCTCTTGGAACGAGGTTTGCAAACACCAAAGTAAGCTGCCCATAATTTTGAAATTATTGTGTAGACACTCACATAGTTATTTCGGAATAATATTGAAAATTACCATCCTTAAGCAAAGCAAAACAAAACAAAAAACAAACAAAAATCACAAACAAACAAATAAATAAACCCTTCAAAAACAGGCTGCAGTGTGAAACTGCTGAGCTGGAATTTATAAGCAAATTTGACACCATCAGAATGGATCTGGGGCTGGGAATGGCTCTTTAATTACAATGAGTTTTTTTCCGCTTTAGGTATTCTCACTTTCTTAGCCACAGCCAGAGTTTGAATTAGAGCTGGTGTAACACTCTTATCTCTGCATCCCTACTGTTTCTTTTTCTTTTCCTTCATGCATCTGATGTTGTGAGCTGCAATTTATGAAAGCTTATGCCATAATAAGGTCATTAGTCTTTAAGGTGCCACTGGACTCCTTGTTGCTTTTTCCAAAGGAAATATTTTGATTGTTTTGGAATTTGGGTGGGGGGAGGGGACAATGTGGTGCAAGTGACACAAATTAGTGAAATCTCTTCATATCATCACAGCTGTATTTCTTTCTTTCTTTCTTTTTTTTTGATAAAAAATGGTTTCAGATGAAAATTTTCATCCAGTTCCATTCCTGACCCCAAGTCCATGGCTTCACTCAATGGAACATGATGACTCTCAGAGATGGCTGCACTCTGGTCCGGCAATATTCATGGTCCGGAAAGATTTTAGTTAGCCAGATGTCCACTTAGCATGGGTGTGGCCAAGTTTCCTGCGGTCCCATAAAGTTTGTTTATAGCCCCAGTCCTGGCTCTGTGTTCTGTGCTGTTATTTAGTTCCAATTTACCCCTAAATGTCTTCTAAGAGCTCAGTAAGAGCTTAGGGGAAGCATTGGTCATGTTGCTAGTCAATATTGACCTTGTGTGGTTTGGCAAATTCTCTGGTTCAGCATCGGTCAGGTCCCGAGGGTGCCAGACTAGAGAGATCCAAAATATAAAATCCTTTTAGGATTAGGATAGTACCTAGAATTTGTTTGCACGCTAGCTGCGGTGCACACTAGAGGAATGACTTTGATGGATGCTACATTGGTGACAACATGAGTTTCCAGCTAGCTCTGTGTTGTGAGTTCTTCTTTGATTAGACTTGCTCCCCCTGAAAAATGTAATAAGTGCCTTTAATCTTCCAGGTAATGGATCAGCACCTTGATACAATGGCAGCAAAGCCCACCAGTTGTAAAGATCTTCTTCACCTCGCTCACACTTTAGGTGGACAGGGAGAGGAAGAAATACAGCATAACCATGCGAGTCAGATGATGCGGGGTCTGATGACCCTGGGTACAGCCGCACGCATTAGAATTCCAGTCCTGATAGTTTCTCTTGCTCTGCCCTGGTCGACTCTAGGGCTTTATTTCTCAGTAACCGCCCCCAGGTTGAATTAAGCGGAGCATCCACACTACCAAGCCCGTTGTTTCAAAATAACTGGCTGCTTATTTAAAAATCTGTACCCCTGCTTTTCTCAAGGAATAACACTAATTTAGAAACAGTTATTTGAAAATACCAGTAGTGTGGACATTCCAGTGCCACTATTTTTAAAAAACTGCTCCCCAGAGTCATTCAAACTAATTACTTCCCAGTGCTTCCTGAGGCTCTAAGTCAAAGTAGCACGTCCAAATTAATGGAGCCTGCCTCGGACTCATTTTGAGGCTTCCCCCATAGTGAGGACACGCTATTTTGATTTTGTTATTTAGGGAGTTATTAAATCGATTTTAGTTATTTCAAAATAGCTTCCTAGTGTAAGCATGCCCTCTCAGTCTCCCAAATCTCAGTTTGACTCCAACCTCCTCTCCTCCTCACCCGCTAGGAGAGACAGAGTAGCGAACAAGTGTAATGAAGAGCAAGGAACTTTTCCTCTGGTAGGTGGCAATGGATTGTTCCTGCACCATGCAGCCTGTTCAAAAAATACTGTCTGAAAAGTTTAATTAGATTAAACAAGCCCATTAGAGTTGACTTTTATGCGCCTTTAAATTCTTTTTCCAAAGCCAAAATGGTATTTAATTAAAGCGTTTTAAATTAGTTTGTAAACCAAAGACACAAATGCCTTCCATTTCAATCAACCATTCAATATGCAGCCTGACTGGCAAAACAAAAACTTCTGGCTTATTGTGATGTGCCTGCTATCTCGAAAAGCAGGCAAGCAAGCAACCCCAGGGCTATCGTTTGGCCACCCCCTGGGAGCCTGTGATGTGGAATATTTTGCATTTAAAGGCCAATGAATAATAACCTCATCTATTTCAATTCTGTGTAACATTTATAAAGAGGGTTTTTTTTAATCACCTTCATAACGGTCTCTTGGGTAGGACCCGGCAGGGAGTATTTCTCCTCACCCTCTCTACGCTGTCCTTAAAATGTCCATGGAATCTGTCTGTAAACATAACCTCGCTCCTATTAGGCCCAGTGCAGAGAACGTCTGGAGTACAACATTACTGTACCGCTCCATCCACTGTGCTGCATGGATGTTGATCGGTGATTTGTGCAGAGGACTTGGGAGCCAGGATACTTGGGTTTTATAGCTGGCCATCACTCACTATCTAACACTGTAATCAAGTCATTTAGTTGCCCTGTGCCTCAGTTTACCCCTTTTGGTAGACCAGTAATATCGGTCTACCCTGCAATAATAAAATGATGGCTCTGAGTCTCATAGTTCAGGTCAGGTGACTTGGGTGCAAGAGGCTTGGGCTGCACTGTCCAGTTGCAGTGTAGCTGCTCAGGCTGGACTCTGGGCCCTGAGATCCTCCTTCCTTATAGGGTCCCGGAGCCTGGGCTGCACCGTGAGTTCAAACAACTAAAATCTTATAGCCCTGCAGCGGAAGCCCCATGAGCCTGAGTCAGCTGATCTGGGCCAGCTGTGGCAGTGCTGCGGGTCTTTTCACTCAGCGTAGATGTACCTTTAATGTTTGCTAAGGGCTCCAGGAATGCAAAGTATTGCTGTTGCCCCTTTTTCTGCCATCAGCATCATCTGCCTCCTGAGCAGGCCTTGCTGTTCAGCTTGCCAGCAGAGGAGAAATCAGTGAGGTGAAGTTGGGATATCATCCATGTGTCACTTGTTTGATTTACACCCGTGCTGGAATGGAAGTGGCCAAACAGCATGCAGCTCAGTCCCTTCTTTCAGGAATCTCAGCCCATCATCAATGGTCAGGTCCCCAAAGGAAAGCTCTGCCTCCTCAGAATCTGCCAGTGGTCAGCATTTAAGGCAGACTGCAAATTCAACTGCTGCTGCCCCAGCTCCCTCTCCTTCTTTCTGCAGAACCTTGATTGATTAATAACTGACTGTGACACAGCATGTCTTCCCAAGACTGAACACTTGCTCGCATGCTTAGAATAAGAACTTGGATCATGTGTTAGCGCCATCTTGTGATGGCTGCCACGATGGCATTATTCCTGCCACAAGTGGTGCTTGTGAGCTCTCTAGCTTTAACCAGATTCCCGATCTCCAGGATAGTTGTACTTACGAGCGCTGCTACCCAAATGGTGCCTGTCAGTATCGGTGGTGATTAACGTAGGAAGGCTGGGAATGATGTAGAAATGGACAGTGCCATTTGGCAAGCTTAGCCACTTGCCTTATATTCTCTAGCACAATTTCATGAATAATTTCTGCGCAGTATGTTCATATCTGGCATGCACACATAAGGGACACATCCAGTGCCCAGCAGAATTTTATAGAATTTGGGTGAAATTCATTCATCCATAAGGGACCAGCACCAGCCCTATCCATCAATTCAATTAATTAAGTGGTGCAGAGGTCTTGCGTGGGGCATCGGCACAGAGGTGACTTTTGCCCTTTGAAGTTTTCCTCTGTGCCTGTCATTTTGCAAAACTTTGCAAGCAGATGCAAAATCTGCTTGCACTGGTCTCGGCAGGTCAGTAATGCTGGGCAAGCTGTTCTCTGTGGAACAGCTGCGGGCTCAGAGCCTTAAAGTGTGGGCTCCTCAAACGCGAGCCCCCCCCGCCCCTTTTTGACTATCCAGCCCTGCACATAGACTTGGAGCTTGAATCATTGCAATACTATTTCTTGTCTCAGTTAGGTATGAAACCCGCTTGTTCCCCTGGCTTCCCTGAAGTCCACATGAGAACTTTTGCAAACTGGGTTCTAAGCGAGCGACGACGGTGCAGTAAAAATGCACATTTGCTGTTTTATACGCCAACCGTTTGGGGAAAGGCTGGCTTTTAACGAGCAGTTCAGATGGGCTCTGAATCTGCATGAGGAACATCCTGCCGAAATTGAAAGCAGACCTTCCAAAGACCTTGAAGGGGAAAAGCAGACACAGCATGTGGACAATCGGAACAGGCGGTGTTCAAAGCCGTACTGCTAGCTAGACAGTAAGTCCCGGGATTTGTTTCTGAAACTTTCTTATCTTAATGGCATCTTTTATTTTATTTCTTTTTCCTCGGCCTCAAGCTCTGAACAAAATCAGTACATACATGCTGCATCAGGTCTGAGCTTTTATCCAGCAAAGGATCCAATTAGACAGCTGATTTCTATTATTTTCCCCAGGCTTTCCTTTACATGGACAAGAACATTCACAGTAACAAACAAACAGCAATTCAGATTGCTGGGTTCCTATCTGTGTAGAGCCACAGTTTGCAGGGAAAGGAACTGTGATGAGTGGTTTAAACACGAGACTGAAAGTCATGAGTTCTGGCGGGGGGGAGGGTCCTCTTCCCCACTATGCCACTGACTTACTTAGTGACCCTTGGGCAAATCACCTAACTTCTGTGTGACTTGCTGTCTCCATCTCTAAAACAGGGATGATAAATACAGTCCTGCTTCATGAAGGGACTTGTGAAGGCTGATTAATTACCCTCTGTGGAACACTTTGATCACCTGAAATATAATGTTCTATGAATGCAAAGAATCATTCCTATTTCATATGGGGGCTGGAGTTGGTCGTGATAGAATTTCTAAATACTTAGGACATAATCTGGCCTTATCACAGCCACGCAGGAGAATAAGTGGGAGTAAAATACCTTCGCCCCGGCCTCCCTAGATAGCACTCCCCATTTCCTGGCTGGGCCATAGGGACGAGGGGAAAAAGGTGGGGCTGCTTTGCACTGTCACTGTGCTGGGAGATGGCAGGTGTGTAGGCTACGTCTATACTGCGGGTTTTTTTTCCCCTGGCAGAGATATGCAAATGAAGTGCTCAGTAGCATATCTCACACTCTCATTTGCATATCCTCTTCCGATCCTCTTTTGCGGAAGAGGTTTTTGCCGTTAAAAAGCCCCGTGGAAACGGGGCCATTTGTCAGAAAAAAACCCTTTTGCGCAAGATCCTGTCAATCAGTCTCTGCTGTCTCCGTGTTCCCTGCTGCATTTCAAAGCAGCAGCGCTGCATGGAGCCTGGGGTCAGTGGGACAGTCCCAAGCTGACCCCGGGCTCCACACGGCACTGCCGCTTTGAAGCGCCCTCTCCTCTTGTCCCACCTCCTTGCTGCCTCTTTCTGACAGAGGCAGTGGGTCGGGGGAAGCGACGAGTCGACTAGGTAGGTGGAGTGGTAATTCCTTTGCCTCCAGGTGTCGAGCAATGGAACTGGCAAGGTGATGGAAATTATTTCCCCCCGGGAGAAAAAGAGCATCAGGGAAGGATCTGAGAGTGAGTCACAAACACTCCTCCTGCGATGCTGCAGAGTAGGGATGTGGACGACTAGGCAACTATCCGGTAAGCAAATGCTTATTGGCTAGTTGACACACTCGTTGACTAGTCGCTCCCCCCAGGGCTGGACCGAGCTACTCCGGCGCCCCGGGCAGACAGGTTAATTGCGCCCCGGGTTGGGGGAGGGCACATGTGTGGCCCCGCCCCTGTGCCAGTGCAAGGGGGAGGGTGCACGTGCAGCCCCGTCCCCGCGCCGGCATCTGGGAGAGGGCGCATGCGCGGCCCTACCCCCATCCGGCGCGTGGGGGAAGGCGCGTGGAGCTGGCAGCAGCAGGACGCATGTGCCCAGCCCGGCCCAGCCAGGCTACTGCCACTGGCATGCAGCCCGGGGCCACCTGGGGCGGGCTGATCCTGGGCATGCAGGGCCCCACAGCCGCGGGGGGAAGGGCGCTGCTGGTCAGCACTGCGGGGGTTAACGCGGCCCCCGCACTGGGCGGCTGCTGCAGCCCGCGATCCGGGAGCCGGGCGCGCAGCGCCTGATGGCAGCTATAAGGGGTGCTGCGTGTCCCTTACAGCTGCCATCGGGCACCCCCCATAGGTTGGCGCCCCGGTCAGCTGCCGGGCTAGCCCATGCCTTAATCTGGCCCTGGCTCCCCCCCGCTGACTCTATCAGAAAGAGGCAGCAAGGAGGGCAGGGAGAGGAAAGGGTGCTTCAAAGCAGCAGCGCCGCGTGGAGCCCGGGGTCAGCTGTGGACTCATCCGCTGACCCTGGGCTCCATGCGGTGCTGCCGCTTTGAAACACCATGGGAAACATGGGGCCAGCGGGGACTACTTGAGTCCTCTGCTGGCCCCGTGCTCCCCACAGCGCTTTCACCTTTGAAGTGTCGCAACAGCCCCGGGGCCATTGTTACACTTAAAGGTGGAGGCGCCCTTATCGACTAATCGAATCGTCGATGTGAATGACATCGATGCTTCAGTTAGCCAATTAATCTAAATGTAACCTCCCTACTGCGGATGTGCACTGCCAGTTGCTCAGTCTAACCCATTAGCCGGGGTGACGGGGATACCACTGCAGTAAGAAAGCCAAGGATCTTACTTTAACATTTCTCACCAATCAGACCGTACATTACTAACCCTAAAAAATGGCCAGACCCTAACTGATATGATTGTTTGACAGCCAGTGTGACAGCACCTACTGCTACATGTAGTTCCATAACTTCTCAGCCTAGAAGGATGCTGCTGAATACGAATCACAAGCAATAAGCTTCATTAAAGAGTCAGTCAATATTCATCAAAGGGCTGCTGGTTTGCTGTCACTCCTGTTGCACAATGAAATTAATCACCCTTCTAGTTCACATTTGTTTATAACAGTGTTTCTTAACAGGGCTGGCCTTACCATGAGGCGAATTGAGGCGGCCGCCTCAGGTGCCAGACTGTGGGGGGGTGCCACTAGGGCCCAGAGTGTAGAAAATTGTGTCTGCTGCTGGTGCATATGTATTCTCTCTGCTCTAGATGCACAGAGATGGTGGAGTGCTGTGCTGGAGGAAGGAGGGCACAAGAGACATAACAGGCAGGCAGGAGAAAAGGGGGCATGGGGGCGTCATTTGAGCTCCCCGCCAAAATGTTGTGGGCCGGCCTTGATTCTTAAACTGTGTTCCGCGGCACACTGGAACAAAAGAATTCAAATGGCCACCCTTAAAGGGGCAGGTGACCATTTCCCCCCTGATCTTTTTTTTTTTCTCAACAAAAAATCCTTGGTGTTCCTCATAAAAAAAATTATTGTTTGGTGTTCCTCAGTCTTAAAAAGTTTAAGAAACACATAAGATTCTAGTCAGTTTCACTTTCCAGTGCTAGGACCCTAAGAGGATGGTCTAGTTTTTGGGTGGCAGGCATACAAGGGAATGTGTAATTTTAAACAATATTTGTACTGCCTTTTTAAAAAAGATGCTTGTTTTAAAAACAAAGAAGCATTCTTGTCAGTGTGCTTTGTCCAGAAACCCTTTTACATGGTATTTACATTTTGGACAGAAAAAGATAGAATCATAAGCCATCAACAGTTTAAAAACATTAATGTGGAAATAGGGCCAGCTTTTATAAATGAAGTATCTTTCCTTCAATCAATAAAACAAAATCAAAACAAGAGACAGTCTAGGCCTTGTCTACACTCAGGGTGTGTCTACACAGCACCCTTACCTTGAAATAAGCTACGTAAATTGCATTGCTTATTTTGAGGTAATTTTGAAATAAGGCGCTATTCTGAAACATCCCTTAACCCTCGTGCAATGAGGTTTACAGCGATGTCAGAATAGCAAGCCCATTATATTTCAAAATAACAGGCTTGCTCTTAAGACGCGGAATAGCTATTTCAGGATACTGGAGGTATCCCGAAATAGCTCCGCAGTGTACACGTAGCCTAGGGATACGTTTGAATTAAGATACACAACTCCAGCAGCATTAATTGCGTAGCTTGAGTCAAAGTATCTTAAATCAAATTTTGGTGCCGTGCACTCTGCAGAAGATTGTCGGCAGCACACGCTCCCTTCAACTTCTCTTACTCCTTGTAGAAGCAGGACTACCGGCATCAATGGAAGCACCCTCTCAGTTCAAATTGGCTTGTCTTCACCAGACCCGCTCATTCGAACCCCGGAAGATGGACTGCAGCAACTTTGATCTTCTCTGTAGTGTAGACATGGCTTCCTTGACTTGATATGGAGGCTTTGGATAAAAAGCAGGAGGGTCTGTCTAGTTGAAAGTTGATGATATTGGTCCATGTATCTGTTTTTCACTTGTTTATTCTCATCAGTTTAATGAACAAATCACATATCATACAGCTTCAAGCAACCCCTCATCTCATTCTATTAGCATCTCTGCCTAAGACACTGATCAAATCCCATCTTTCCAGAAAGTGGTCCTGATCCTATAATGTATCCCATCTCCTCAGCTCCCCGCAATGTCCTTAACACATTGTAATGGTGGAGTTGCCTCAGAAAGTTGAAATACTGTGATGCGGATGGACTGGAATAGTTTGTATCTTGAACTTGTCTCTCTCTTTGTTAATATGTACTCAGAAAAGATGTTCATTTGTCTCCCAAAACACAATGGCTACATCTAGACTGGCATGATTTTGCGCAAATACTTTTAACGGAAAAGTTTTTCAGTTAAAAGTATTTGCGCAAAAGCGCTTTTGCGCAAAAGCATCCCTGGCCAATCTAGACGCGGTTTTGCGCAAGAAAGCCCCGATCGCCATTTTAGCCATCGGGGCTTTTTTGCGCAAAACAAATCTGAGCTGTCTACACTGGCCCTTTTGCGCAAAAGCACTTTTGCCTGAACGGGAGCGTCAAAGTATTTGCGCAAGAAGCACTGATTTCTTACATTAGAACGTCAGTGCTCTTGCGCAAAATCAAGTGGCCAGTGTAGACAGCTGTCAAGTTTTTGCGCAAAAGCGGCCGCTTTTGCGCAAAATCTTGCCAGTCTAGACACAGCCAATGAATGGATTTTCTGTAACACTGAATCACAAAGATATGTTGCATTGTGTGAGCAATTTGTCTCCATTAGCTGGCACATGCCCAACATAAGAGTACGGTGTCTTGCCTGAGAGTATATCCCTTCAATGAAAATTTGCTTCAATGGTGTTATATCTGGGGCAAGCAGAGAAGCAGACAGACAGACAGACAGACACACATACATGCAGAGCTAAGGGAAAAACAACTGCCTGCTGTTACTCCTTTGTTGTTCTGATAGCAAAACTGAACTCAACCCCAAAATGAGGCTGTATACTAGGGAGAGGGAATACTCAAACACTGACAGGACAGGAATGGGAGCTAGGTTTTAGAAAGTCATATTTGACCAAAATAGCTGAGTGATTATTACTGACGAAGGGGGCTGGCACAAGGCCATGTAAATCCAGCATCAATCCTCAGAATAGGACTGAAGAAATTAGATATACTCCACCGAAAGAAATGACTACCGCACATTCTACTGTAATTAATACTCCGGTTCTTCAGAATGAACCCCCCCCAAACAAATAGAGTTCCTTAAACATATTATGCAGAGCTAATAGGTATTCATAGCAACTAGCCTGGAACGACCCAGCCACAGATTTACAGGGATCGCCTCAAACCTAGACATCTTCCCCACAGGGACCATATCCGGTGTGGACATCTTTTTAACATCATTCCCAGAGTCACCACCTCGTCCCCGCAACATCTCCCTGGAGAACAGCGCAGTATCTGAAAATCAGTATCAGGAGATGCCATGCAATTTTTTGTACCACTAACGGATAGCAGTGCTGACCGGGACTCTATAAGCCAGGGTGGGCAATAATTTTCACAGGGGGGCCAGTTAATGAATTTTACTATGTGGTCAAGGGCCAGCTCCCTTACCCCTGCAAGGGGCGGAGCTTGGGGAGGAAAGGGCGGGGCTAGGGACTAGCCTCCCCCAGCATTGCCTGGGGCTGGAAGCTTGGAATTAAAAACACAGCAAAGAGCTTCCGGTCCCTGGCCCTGCCACAACCATGTTGTTTGCCACCCACCTGGGCTTGCTGCAGCTATTTATAATGCTCGCTTCTCCAGTCCCTGCCAGGAGCCATTTAAATAAGATCCTGCTGCCTGAGCCACCTCCTGGAAATTCAGTGGCATGGGCAGTGGGATATAAACAGCAAGCAGCCAGATGCAGTCTGTGGGCTGAATCTGCCCCCTGGGCCGCATCTTGCCCAGCCCTGCTATAAGCCAAGATGGTGGCATTTTTGTTATCTGTTTTGGAGGCCGATTGGTTGGGTGAAAAACCTTGCCTAAAAATCAATGTTTGGAGACAAATGCCACTTGTACTCCACATGAAACATTGCAGCCTGCTCCTAAGAGTGAAGAATGTTTGGCATGTTAGCTCGCGAGTCTGTGAAAACACGAACTTCTCTGTGCATATGAAATGTGGTGGAAGGAGGATCAATCAATCACTTAGACCTGCGCCTTGTTTTAATAACATGGGGGCTATTGGCTAAAAGGGATTTTCAGATTGTCAGGAGAAATCACATCTCTGCAATGCAAACCATCAAGAATTGGCTGCTCCTGGTACCAAATTGTTTGCAAAGTCAAAGGATATTAAACCTGCCGCTAATGAATGTGCATGCCGGGGTCCCAGTGTTCATTCACTTGAGAGGTTTTCACAAGGACTGATAGTGGCTGTCGAAGCCAAAACAAGCATGAAAGCCGTGGATCTCTTTCAGGGGGGGTTATATCATGTAGTTCATCTCCTGACAGACACATTTTTCTCTTTTTACACAATTGTGTTATGAAATCAGACAGGCGGCTCTGCCGCACAGTACAAGGGAGTTGTTTACGTATTTGCAGAAAGGTGGCATGATTACAAAAAAAGGGAAATCGTTCAAGATTAGATGCGGCACCAGTCAAGGTGGTTTCTCCAGCAGAAGGTTAAGGGACTTTTCAGCTAAGGAAAGAGGAGACTAAAGGGAAGGTCTATAAAATCATGACTTGTGTGGAAAAAGTGAAGAAGGAAAAGTTATTTACTTGTTCTCACAATATAAGAACTAGGGGTCACCGAATGAAATTAATAGGCAGCAGGTTTAAAACAAACAAACAAAAGCAAGTTTTTCTTCATGCAGTGCACAGTCAACCTGTGGAACTCTTTGCTAGAGGATGTTGTGAAGACCAGGTCTTTAAAGGGTTCAGAAAAGAGCTAGATACATTAATGTAGATTAGGTCCATCAATGGCTATTAGCCAGGATGGGTAGGAATGGTGTCCCTAGACCAGTGGTCACCAACCAGTAGATCAGGTAGATCTTGGAGCCTCTGACAGGTGATCCTGACTGGTTTGGCCAAGAGGCTGTCAACAGCTGCTCCCACCCCCACTGCTGTTCATCTCCTGCCCTTTGCCTTGGAGCTGCCCCTTCTGCTTGCTGTGCAGGGTAGCGAAGGGAAAGGAGGGGCACTGATGTCAAGGTGCCCCCTCCCACTCTGTATCCTTTCTCCACAAAGCAGAGAGGGGGCACAACAGGGCTTGGGAGGGAGTTTGCTGGCTGCTTTAGGGAGTGGTCCAGAGCCAGGGCAGGGGCGAGCCTGCCTTAGCCCCACTGCACCACACCCAGGGGCCACCTGAGCTAAGTAGTGCCCAGCTGGAGTCCACATCTCAAACTCCTGCCCCAACATAAACCCCCTCCTACACCCAAGCCCCTGCCCCAGCCTGCACCTAGAACCCCTCCTACATCCCAACGGCCTGCTCCAAGTGCAGGTCAGAGCCCCTCTCACACTCCAGATCCCTTAATCCAAGACCAGAGCCTGCACCCCAACCCTCTGCCCCAGCCTGATGCAAGTGAGGGAGGATGGGCAAGAGAGGGAGGATGGAGTGAGCAGGGGTGGGACCTTGGAGAAGGGGCAGGAAGGAGGCGGGGCCAAGGTATTTATTTCTGAGGTAGATCTTGGATTGCACTTCAATTCAGAAAGTGATCTCATGCTTAAAAAGGTTGGAGACCACTGCCCTAGACTCTGTTTGTCTGGAAATGGATGACAGGAGAAGGATCACGTGAGGATTACCTGTTGTGTTCTCTCCCTCTGGGGCATCTGGCATTGGCCACTGTCGGCAGACAGGACACTGGGCTAGATGGACCCTTGGTCTGACACAGTAAGGCCGTTCTTATGTTCTTATGATGCTGGTTTGGCAATATGCAGGGGACTGCCAAGGATTTCTTGTCTAACACCTGGTGTCTGGAGCTATTCAGCTAAGCACAGAACTTGGTGTAAAGCCTGTACTATGTTTGACGCCACACACAGCAGCACACAGCGAGAAGTTCTGCGAGTCTTTCACCTACAGGGAGAGCGGCTGTGTCATCAATGAGAGAGAAAGAGGCTCAAGGGACTCTCTCCTACCTCTCTGAACCGCCTCTCTGGTATTTCATTTTGCCACCTACAGGAAGGACTCCGCGGGACGTTTGTGTGAGAATCACATGGGTCTACACCCGTGAGGGACAGCTTAGGCTACCGAGCAGGCCACGTGAGTAGCTTCCTTCATCTCTGTGGGCCGCAAGATGGTGATAACCAAGATGGTCTCCCGGGACCGGGGGGGGGGGGGGGACTGGCTCCGCTTCCAAAAAGGGGTGGAGCCAGGGCATAGGGGGTAGGGCTGTGCGAGCCTCCCCCAGCCAGCCCATCAGTACTGCTTGGAGCACAGTGCTCAGGGCTCTGGTGGTGATTTAAAGGGCCTGGGGCGCTGGTCACTGCCACCGCAGTAGTAGCCTGGAGCTCTGGGCCCTTTAAATTCCAGGCCCCGGGACAGCTGCCCCCTTTGCCCTACCCCATCAGCAGGCCTGTAAATTGACAAAGCTCCAATGAATTCAGTGGTGTTGTGCTGGTTTATATCTGCCTGGGACCTGGCCCAGTACCTCCCGTGTTGCTAACCTCAGTGGTGCTTTGAGATCTACCCGTGGAAAGTGCTACAGAATCACCAGGGAGCACTATTATTAATCACTCCGGCCCTGCAAGAGGCAGAAGACACAGGCAAAAGCCTGGCAAGTGCCCCTTACCTTGAGGGCAGTGAGAAGCCCTGCCACGTCGAGCGTGACATCACAAGCGGGCATGCTGTGGAGATGCAGCAGCGTTGGCCATATGTGTTGGCAGCTGTCCTCTTTTTGCACTGGAACAGACAACGTGGGGCCACCAACCCTCTTCCTGGACAGGGTGCATGGACCCCTTGAGTGGCACAGAGACCATGTAGTGAGGGAACAACGTGCCTGCTCCGCACCCTTCACTGTGCGCCAGCTGGCTCTTAGCTCACGCGCTACAAGTTCCAGAGGGCCCAGGTTCAAGGCTGCCTGCCGGCATTACAGACACGCCAAACGCAAGGCTGTTTTGTAGCATTGCGTCAGAGTGTGTGGTAGTGACGCAAATGGGAGCCGTGACTACGGGCTGTCCTTCCTCTCCCCTAGACATGGGCAATTGAGTGATTAGGGGTGAGGGAGGGGGAGAGAGGCCCACAGGAAGAGCAGGGCACTGCGCACGGAGAGATGGCTTTGATCTTGCATCACATGCATGTTTCTGCTTTGGAGCCCAGACAGTGAGTGATCGGGGCAACCAATTGACACAGACACCCCGGGACACACAGGGTCAGGCCTTCTGCAGTAAGCGGAGCATCTGAATGATCTTCCAGGGCACCAGCACACACAGAGCCCACGCTGTTTAGCATTGCCAATACATTTTCAGATTTTAAAATAATATTTCATTTTCTTGGCCTTGCTAAGTGCAGCCCACGCATGCACAGTCTGGTGTTCTGCCCCAGACTGGGCCACGTGGAGAGCCTGCTGTGATCTTTGCGCCAACATATCTACTGCTTTTAGCTCAGACAGTTGAGGCTTGTGCTCAGGTCCAGAGATGCTACTTTGAAGCCTCATTGCTAACAACCTGCCCAGGGCATTGTGTAATTCAGTGATTCTCATCTAGGGCCAGTATTCCCTGTAAAATGAGCATGTGGGTGGCCAACCAGGAGGGATTCAAATACTGCCCAGTTGATTGGCAGAATGCCCACAACCGGCAGCATGGTTGTCTATTGGTGGTGCACATCTGCACATGCCTCAGTGCATGTAACAAAATTTATTCTACACATGGGTGGACAAATTCGAGGGAACATTGCCTAGGAGGAGGTTTAACGGTAGTTCGAATTAGGAGCTTTAATTCGAACGACCTAGTCCGTGCCGCGTGTAGCCGCGGGCAGGGAGTTCGAACTACGGGGCATTTAAAAATGGCGGCGCCCGGGAACATGCAAATGAAGCCCGGGATATTTAAATCCCAGGCTTCATTTGCAAGTTCGAATGCCTACATTAGCCACCCTAGTTTGAACTAGGGTGGCAGTGTAGACATACCCTTAGATACTAGCCTAGTTTTACAGCCTGTTACATAACATACCCTAGCAACGTCAGTACAAACTAAAATTTCATAGCATGGATTGCTTCTACTGCTCTGGTACTGTACACTGAAATGTAAGTACCATATTCACATTCCAACTGATTTATTTTCTATTATGGTAACATTTAGAAACTCAGCAATTTGTCAGTACTAGCGACATTTGCGGTTTTTTCCATCTGATATCATAAGCAAGTAATTTTGAAATGAGGTGAAACTTGGGGAACTGCAAGACAAATCAGACTGCTGCAATATATACACTGGGCGACACTGGCGTAATATATACACAGACATAGGCCCAGGCATCAATGCATATCGGACCCAGTCTCTGCTCCCTACTGGAATTCAATGGTGGATTTCCCATTGATTTCAGTGGGTGCATGGTCAGGCCCATGGGAAATCCACCACTGAATTCAAGTAAGGAGCAGGATTGCGCCCTACTGATGCCTGGAGAGAGTCCATCCAAGTATTTTATATTTATTGGGCAACAATAATCCAATACATCAACGATACCTTCTGCTGGTTCAGAGCCAGGTAAATGAACCCCCTTCCGCTCAGGGCCTGCACATTTCTAGGGTCCTCCTTCAGGACAGCATTCAAATCAAAAATAGCGGTTTTCTTCTGGCCAAGGTATCCATAACATCGGGCCCTGGTGAGCAGGGACTCTTCAGCGTAGCCACCTGGGCAAGAGAGAGATGTGCAAATCAAACATGGAGGAGGACGCAGCCTTTGAGTGCGACAGTGAAATCACACCCGGTGGAGTGTGCTCTGCTCCACAAAAACCCTGTTGAGAGGATGAAGGTGGTGCATGGACCTTCTGCACCCTCGTGTAGCAGAATCCCAAATTTGCCCAGTGCACCTGGAAGTAGACACCCCGTGGTTCCCTTTCCAGCCCTCCCGATCCAATCCTATTGCCTACTCAACTCAACTGCAATTTTGCTGTTTGAATCAGTGAGACCAGACTCCCTCCCTTATCAGAGTGTTTCGTGAGTCAACTGGGCCTGTCATCCACACTAGGATCTATGAAATGGGGTTTACATGGTGCACAGGATGTGTGCTGGCCCTCAACACAGACGTTTCTTTCACCCTTAAAGACTAAATCTGTGAGGAGCACTAAAGGGGTTATTCTGTACAGGAAGCCCAGTCACATTATGGCTCCAGTGGCCAGACTCGTACGCAGGGGTTTCTGTGCGCTCAGATGCCAAATACCGATGCTGCAGTGAGTGTTACCTCGCACTTTATTATGTTGCTAAGGTTAGCTCTGCCCTCCTCATACTGAGTGGTAAATGTGGTGCATCACCTCAAGGAATGGGAGAAAGGAGAATACAGAGTGTGAGGCAAAATTTCTTCACACAGAGCACAGTCAACATGGGGAACTCCTTGGCAGAGGAGGTTGTGAAGCCAGGACTTTAAGATGGTTCAAAACAGAGGTAGATACATTCTTGCAGGTTAGGTCCGTCAATGTCTGTTAGCCAGGATGGGCAGGGATGGTGTCTCTCGCCTCTGTTTGTCAGGGCTTGGAATGACGGGATGGATCACTTGAGGATTCCCTGTTATGTTCATTCCCTCTGGGGCACCTGGCATGGGCCACTGTCTTCAGACAGGATATTGGGCTAGATGGACCTCTGGTCTGACCCAGTATGGCCATTTTTATGTTCTTAATTCTAGTTAAGTACAGTAGTTGAAATCAGCATGCAGTCTGCATTACCCAGAGAATGGCTGTCTTACCTGCGACGGCATAGACCTGTGCCCCAGCTCCTTACCTATAACACGGATAAATCCTTATCTCACAGCTGTGAACATTCATGAAGGCTTGTGAGGTGCCCAGGTATTTAACTGAGAGGGGCCACAGAAGTACCTAGAGCAGGGCTACTCAACTTTGAAGCCCCGGGGGCCACAGTGATACTCACAGCACACGCCGAAGGCTGCGACTTTAGTGTGGTTACATGTACATGCAAATATATATACAAATATATGCAAATAGCTTCTTTCACATAATGCCCCGGTGCTCCCGGGACCTCCTCCCCGGGGGCTAGAAACATCGGCACCTTGGTGCTCGTCTGTTCCAGCCAGCCCGTCCGCTTTCATCTTTCAATGCTCACCCTGCCTGGGAGACGCCTCGCCATTGTGGAGCCTGTTCCCAGTGGAGGCCACGTTCAAAGGATCCCACCCGTGGGCCACGTGTTGAGCCCCATGTAAACCCAAACTGCACCACAGGCCTCAAACAAACAGGCCGCAGGCTGCATGCGGCCCACGGGCCACGTGTTGAGTAGCCCTGACCTAGATGAATAGCGGCTGTGCCCAGAGGGATCTCGCCCTATGCAGAGCTGTGCTGTAAACTTAGCCATTCATATTATGATTTAACTCCCCCTTTCAGGAAGAAAGGAAATCAAAACTGTGCGCAGTGTCAGTGCTTTCCTTTAAAACATTTACAGAATCTGCATCCTAGCACTCAGTGACATTTAACCAGCAATGGCTGTGCCCACGAAAGCTCATGGTTCTCTCTCTCTATTTTTGTTAGTCTCTGAGGCTACGTCTAGACTGCAGGCTTCTTTTGGAAGAAGCTTTTCCGGAAGAGATCTTCCAAAAAAACTTCTTCCAAAAGAAAGTGTCCACACTGCAAAAGCGCATCGAAAAAGTGATCTGCTTTTTTTGACAGATAGCATCCATTCAGTGTGGGTGCTATCTTGCATTTAAGCTGTGATTACTAGGGACGGAGTGGCCACCAGGGCACCTGTGCTTTTTCTTATTTCCTCTTCTTTCAAAAGAACTCCCTCTTCCCCATCCACACATGCCTTCCAGAAAAAGAGCTCTTTTGGAAAAAGGCTTCTTCCTCGTACAAAGAGGTTTACCAATTTTGGAAACCCCCCTCTGTTCTTTTGATTTTTTTCTCAAAAGAACGTGATTGCAGAGTGGATGTAAGTGAAGTTTTTTCGGAAAAACGATTGTTTTTCCAAAAAAACCTCTGCAGTGTAGACATACTCTGAAGTGCCACAGGACTCCTTGTCGGGTTTAATCAAGTTATATTTTACTCAGTAAAACAAAACAACTACACTGTTGGTCGTATTCTAAAGGCATTTAAAATAATAATAATGGTTTTGCTTTTTAAAATATTGACTTTTTTTGTTTTTAAAGTGTACACATGGCGGGGGGAAAAAGCGTTCACTGAAGTTTTCTATAAGGATGGAGGATGATTTACTACCACCTAGTGGGGATCTATACAGGGAGTGCTGCAGGACACATTTTATTTAAATTCTGAGGCATTCGGTGTTTGTTAGATCATATCCCTGTCAAATTCTAATACTCAGAGGGGAAGCCGTGTTGGTCTGTAACTTTAAAAAACAACGAGTAGACCTGGGGCACCTGACAGACTAACCAAAATATATTGCTACTATATATATAGCTGTGTTCGGCTAGTCTGGACTGTAGGCTTTTTTTGGAAGAACATTTTTTTGGAAGAGATCTTCTGAAAAAACTTCTTCTGAAAGAGTGTCCACACACAAAAGCACATCGAAAAAGCGATCTGCTTTTTCGAAAGAGAGCGTCCACACTAAATGGACGCTATCTCGCATTTAAGCTGTGATTACTATGGACGGAGTGGCCACCAGGGCACCTGTGCTTTTTCCTCTTTCCTCTTCTTTCAAAAGAACTCCCTCTTTCCCATCCACACATGCCTTTTTCTGAAAAAGCTCTTTCGGAAAAAGGCTTCTTCCTCATGGAAAGAGGATTACCAACACTGGAAAAACCCCTCAGTTCTTTCAATTTACTTTTGGAAGAACATGATTGCAGTGTGGACGTAACTCAGGTTTTGTTGGTCTTTGTCAAAAAGCCAGAGCCAGCTAAAGACTCCTGGTGAATAAAAAGAGATTGCAGTAAATAAACATTTTTCTTCTCAGACGAGCCTGCCCACATGAGATGCTTTGCCAATTAGTCTTGGGAGAATAATTTCAGCATGTTGTAGGCTGGAGAGAATCAATTGCTGAAAGAGACTAAGAGGATGTGGGAAAATGTGTCTCTAACAGCAATCTATGAAAACAGAGAGCGTCTGCTGTGCTTAGAGCAGATGGGTCGCTCCTGTTCGAGATATAACCGGTCTAGTGCAGCTGTACTCTACATGCCCAGTCAGAAAGAGGGGCCCCAGAGTGCGGATAGATGCACAAATGTGTTCCCTGCTCCAAAGAGTTTACAAAGACAAAAAACCAAAAGGAATCTTGTGACAAAGGGGGAGGAGGAACACCAGGAGGGTTGTGCAATTACATAGTCCAGCTATGGGCACAGATTGCTGGCTTCAAATAAAATACATGAATCAATAAATAGTGGATATTAGCTAGTTATTGTAGCTTTCAGGTTATCAGCAGGTGTCCCAGCAGAAGTGAGTCTCCTGGAGGGATTGGAGGGAGGAGCTTGTAATTAGTTATGTATGACTTTTTCATATGTGGCCCATATTTTTTGTTGTCTCATTTGGGTACCTGGACTGAGACACTTAGGGTGTCTGAAAAATTGGGGTACCAAAATCAGCAGACCCATTTGGAAATGTAACTGTTAGGTGAGAGATGCCTTCAGTGGAAGTCCTCAGCAATGTTCCCTCTCATCCCCCATGTGTGGAATACATTTTGTTATGTGCACAGAGGCATGTACAGATGTGCACCACCAATAGAAACACATCCTAGGGACTGTGGATGCTCTTCTAAACAGCTGGGCAACACCTGAATCTCGCTGGGGTGGCCAGCCATGTGCCCAGCTTACAGGGGATGCTGGACCACAGAACCCAGACCCTAGATCTCCGAAGCTGGGCACCCAGAACGGACCCACTCAGAATTAGGCTGATCTTTTAGAAGATACAGACTCTCATTGACATCCCTGAGCCTGGGATCAGGCCCCGTAACCTTCTGAAGGCCATATAGTACACAGGGCAGACTAGGACACAGAATGCAGGTCTCTGGGCTCCAGGCATGGGCCCTTCTGATGGGCCTTCCCTATACATTAAATACGTGGCTCTCTTAGATATTTTCTTTTCTCTGTTTAATTTTTTATTGTTCTCAGTTTTAAAGGTTGGGGAGGTTAAAAGTGTTAATAAAATGTTTTTGCTTGATGGAAATCACCACTCAAGTGCCCCGGGACAATCATCCCATTGCTTAATAGGTCCCTAGAAAGGGTTCCGATGTCACGGTGTTGAGGGGGATATAAGAACCTATGCAGAGAATTAAGTTCTACTCAGTATCCCCACTGGTGTGAAGGACCACAGCACCACTGGCTTCATTGGTAACAGAGTCTCAGTGCATCCAGGTACAGGGCCATCCTTATGATGTCTGGTGCCCTACGTGGAGGCGGAGAGGAACAGGGTGGGAGCTGCACGCAGGGCTGCAGGGGCAGGTGCAGGGCCAGGAGCTCTAGGCATGGGAAGTGTGGGGAGGGCTGCAGCACCCCCACATTTATGTGGGTTCCCAGATGCCGCCAGCCCCGAGTCTGGGGTTCTGCAACCAGCCCCATGCCTGGGGTCCGTTTGTGGCATAGGGTTCTGCCATCAGACCCACACCTGCCCACAGCCTCTGCCCCCAGCCCTGTCAGGGTCCCCACCTCCCAGAGATGCTGCCCTGCTCCTGACCCTACGTAGGTGGAACGGATGAGCAGTGACTGGGCACAGCTGGGGAGAGGGGGCTGAGGCTGGTGTCCAGAGCCAACACTGCTTGCACCTGGTTGTCCTGCCCCCCAGCAGTGGCCCTAGGCATAGACAGCGCGCACCTGCCTAGGGCACCACTAAATTTGGGGCAGCCTCAAATTTATTGCTGCCCCACACAGCTGCACATTCTGCGTATGCCTAAGGATGGCCCTGTCTAGGGTTAGAGGCTTTCCCCACACTTGCTCTGTGGAACTTCTACCCTCACCCTCTGTGGACCCTCATTTCGGTGGGTTGTTTGCCAGTTTTCATCTCACACTGTTTCATCCGATGGCCCTGTGTTTACGTGGACCTTTGCCAACCTGGCCACAAGCCAGACCTGCCGATAGCTGCTCTTTGCTGGCTGCACTGATCAATTCACCAAACCCTCCAGGGTGATTTGAGGTTTCCTCAGAAGAGGGATGGCTCTGCTTTCCTTTTCTGCCTCTCTGTCCCGGACCACGTCTGCAAGCAAGGAAGAGAAATTTCACAACTGCTGTTCGTTTGGGGTCTGCTGTGGGACACGAAGTTGCTTTGATCAGGCCGTTTGGGTTGAGTTGCCTAGAAAACCTAGAAAGCATCTCTCTAGGAAGTTACAGGGGTCTCCTATGTAGGGTTGCCAGATGGTTTAACCAAAAATACCGAACCCTCCCCCCCCCCGAAAAAAAAAACACTGGGGGAAAAAATTCTGTTGAGAAAAAAAAGAGGGAGACCAAAGTTGTTGAGCAAAAAAAAATAAATTAAAAAAAAAAAAACCCAGCATGGGCCCTTTAAGAAATGCCTTTGAGGCTTTTTGGCCCTAACAGATTGCTGGCAGCCGCCCACCATCACAGCTCCCCTGTGAAACCAGGTAAGCATCCAGGATTTTCACCTCCTGCCCTGGAAAAAATCAGAAAATACCAGACATTTTAGGTGTCCGCTATTTTCTGAATTTCTTTACCGGACAAGGGGCGAATATATCGGACTGTCCGGGTCAATACCGGACACCTGGCAACCCTACTCCTATGCTCCTTCACTCAGCAGTGGGGACTGGGCCTGGCTCTCTCAGAGGGAGCGGTGTGGGGCTGCGGTCAAAGAAATCAGAAGTGTTTTTAGTGTTTGGAAGCAAACCAAGAGGGGATGGCTTGAAAGCACCTCTCCATTTTACCCTAGCAAAGAGCAGTGCTCCTCACCAGAGGAGCCAAAGGAGGCCCTCTACCTATTGTAGCTCCAAAGGGACATGCTGAGGAGACAATCGCTATGGGCAGGCCCTAGCTAGTTAGGAGGACACCTCTGATTGTTTCGGATGTAGCTATAACCCATGAGTGGCAGCACAATGGGAGAAAAAGTACCCTAGATGGGAGGTGATGCTGGGAGGCAGAAGCGGAGCCATTTAGCAGCAAGAGGAGTTGGTAGGATCAGAGGGGATGGAATCAGACAATGTCCACTATTCCAGCTTGGATAACCCCGATGGGTCTGTCTTGCTTACTGCCCAAGGATGCTCAAGACATGGCAGTGCATGAGACTCGGGTTCTCTTATCTCTGATCCCAACTAAATCCATCATTTGGATATCAAATGTACAATATATTTACCCAGAGGCTGCCGAGAGTGAATCTCTCCTTTGCTTACGCAGCTCCTGGCTTTTACAGCCTTTCCAGTAAGTGTCTTCATGTGCCCAGGGTTGGGATCAGTCACAGCAGCGGCCCCTTATTGGATCCATTGTCAATATTCTTTTCCTGAGAGTGCAGCCTGTCACACAGCTGCCCAGAGAGCTGTGCCAGAGGATGTGCCTTTCCCCATTTCCTTCTCAGGAGCCAGGCTTCTCCCCTCCAAGTGAGGCTCCAACACCAAATATTGTGAACATTTGTGGGGCTGTAACGATCAGCGCCAGGAAAAGACCAGGTCCGTTTCTTAATGAGCAGCTGCTCCAGCAGGTGGGATGCGGATAAGCCTGAATTCCTGGGCTGTGAAACGGGGCCACCTCACAGCAATTAGCAGTTTCCCTTTTTACATGCTCGCTTCTCCTAGAGGTGACTGTCATCACATTTGCGCTGCATGCAGGCCAGATTGCCTAGAGAATAGAGAGGTGCTTAGAACATGCCAGAGATATTTTCCAAGCAGCTCTCTCTTCGGGGCAAGCTGAGGTAATGTTTCAGCTCTCATGTGCAGAGCCTGGGGAAACTTTTTAGCAGGGAATCTGTCTGACACACCTGCAGAAGACAAGTAGGACCTGGGTGGCGTTTATGATACCAAACAGAGCTTCAAACAGAAGAAACAGAACATATCCCACCAGCATGACTAACGCGGGAGATTGCAGAACACCGCATGGGGTAGCAGACTGAGAATGAGTTCACAGAATCATAGAACACTAGAACTGGAAGGAACTTGAGAGGTTATCGAGTCCAGTCCCCTGCCCTCACGGCAGGACCAAGCACCGCCTAGACCATCCCTCACAGGTATCTGTCTAACCTGCTCTTAAATATCTCCAGAGACGGAGATTCCACAACCTCCCTGGGCAATTTATTCCAGTGTTTAATCAACCTGTCAGGCAGGAAGTTTTTCCTAATGTCCAACCTAAACCTCCCTTGCTGCAGTTTAAGCCCATTGCTTCTTGTCCTGTCCTCAGAGGCCAAGGAGAACAATTTTCTCCCTCCTCCTTCTGACACCCTTTTAGATACTTGAAAACTGCTATCATGTCCCCCCTCAGCCTTCTGTTTTCCAAAACAAAACAAAACAAAACAAAACAAAACAAAATTCTTTCATTTTTCCTCATAGCTCATGTTTTCTTGGCCTTTAATCATTTGTGTTGCTCTTCTCTGGACCCTTTCTAAATCCCCCACATCTTTCTCGAAATGTGGTGCCCAGGACCAGACACCATACTTCCACCGAGGCCTTCTGAGTTGCGAAGCCTTCTCCAGTGAGGTAGTTCCACATGGGAGCGAATCCAGCAGCACTTCCCTGCCACTTGCTGTCTGCGTGAAACAAGGCAGCGATCGCGGGGAAAGGTTTCCAGAGAGATTTAGACATGAAGGACGTGGTAACATTTTCAAATGGGCTTCCATAACATAGGCCCCTAGAAGCCTCTGGTGAAGTGGCATCTGCAGCCTTGGCTCTTCAATAAGCGACATGGTTTTGAAAATGTTACCACAGGAGCTTAAGCGAACAGATGCCCACAGCCCCAAAGCACCGGTACAGCCGTTTATGAGAACACCAAGCCTGAGTCCAAGCAATGGTCCGTCTAGCCCAGTGTTTCTCAACCAGTGGTACGAGTACCCTTAGGGGTACTTGAGAGAAGTCTGGGGGGTACATCAACACAACTTGGAATTTGGAGGAAACTGAATTTTTGTTTTACGTTTTACAGTGCTTTATTATTTTTGTACTTTTTACATCCAAAAATGTCATTGCCCGCCTGGCTACGATTATTTAAACAACTGTGTTGCAGTGGCAGAAAAAAGTTTTGTGTGTCTGAAAACTGTAGGTACTGAGGGTACTTGTAATTTTTTTTTTTTGAAAAAGGGGTACTTTATAAAAAAAAGGTTGAGAAACACTGGTCTAGCCCACTCTCCCGGCTTGTGAGAGCAGATGCGTCAGAGGGAATGCACAGGAGATCCATTCCCTGCTGGCCGGTCCCAGCTTCTGGCAGGCAGACACACACAGCATGGGTCTGTGTCTCTGGTAGGCTTTACCCTCCACGGACGTAACTCATTCTTGTTTGAGTCTGAGTTTAACCGATTAACCGTTTAAACAATAAGCTGGTGCTTATCGGTTAATGGTCTCGGTTAAACTCAGCCACCTCCCAGGGCAGCAAAGCCTCTTCCCCGGGAACCTGGTGGGCAAGGGTCCTCCTCTCTTTTATATGGCAGAGGGCTGTATAACCATACAGCTGCTAAGGATGTTAGCGGTTACATGGTTACCGTATTAAACTATTTTTAACATCCCTGTTTTGAAGCCAGTTATACTTTTGGCCTTTACAACATCCCCTGAGAGCAAGCTCCGCAGGCCGACTGGGTCACTAACACACCTTTATTCATGTTCTCCACACCAGTCATGATTGTAGAGATCTCTGTCCTATCCCCCATTTTGATCTCGCCTGGAGTGATTTGTGATTTATTTGAGAGCAGTGTCTAGGGGCCCCCACTCTGCCGGGTGCTGCACAAGCACACAGAGAGACAGTCCCTGCTCCACGGAGTGAGCAGGAGACAAAGAAGTGGGAGGGGAAAGAGAAGTGAAGCGACTTACCCAAGGGCATACAACCCAGTCAGTAGCAGAGATGAGAACAGAAACCAGATCTCCTGACTCTTAGTGTGCTGCCCTCTCCACCAAAGGGCAGGGCCTTCCTGCTTCTAGCCAGGGCTGGGTTCTCCAGGAGAATTTCCAGATGATCCGTATGACTTTTCCCAGAATCAAAGAAATGTAGGGCATTTCGAGAGCTCATCGATTCGAGCCCCTGTGCTGAGGCAGAGCCAGGGGAACCTCGGCCATCCCTGGCAGGAGTTTGTTCAGCTTCTTCTTCAAAACCTCCACCCATCAGGGCTTCCATAACCTCCTTTGGAAGCCCCTTCCAGAGCTGAACTGCCCTTCCGTTTAGATATCTAACCTAAACCACTGGGGCCCAGCCAACTCATTTCACACAGGCCACAAAGTAGCTGTTGGATGTGAAGGACTTTGGTCATGGATTTACCCAGCATTGCTCAGGTCCTTCACTGAAATCATTGCTCTGGGGTGAGAGGTTCTGGATGCAGGCTGCCCCGGCGAAAGGGGCAGCTTGGGGCCAGGTGAGAAGTGCCTCTCCTGGGCTGTGGCAGCTGCAGCGGGCACAGCCGGGGGAGGGGTGCATGTCCCCTTGCTGGAGGACAGACAGGCACAGAGGCAAACAGACAGATGCTCTCAGATATACAGTATATAGCTGTCCCTTTCTCCACCCTTGTCCCCTGCTGCCCCCACGGGGTTATAGCTCTCTCAGTCCCCCATCCCTTGCTGCCCCCTGTGGTCATTATATAGTACAACTGTCCCTGCTAGCAGAGCTCTCCCTTTCCATTAAGTGCGAAACAGTCACATTCTAGGCACATCCCATTGTCCTGGCACAACCAAACCCTGACCTTGCTTTAAGTTATGATAAGAGGAAGCTGCCTGTCAAATTTGGTGGTCCGTAGGAGTTCTTAAACAAACAGACTCACAGAGAGACGGACAGACAGACAGACATAGAAACTCTCTCAATATATAGTTGCTCTTATCATTTAGGAGGAGTTATTGAACAGGCAGACTCATAGACAGACAGATAGACACAGAAACTCTCTCAAATACATAGTCGATTTAGAGGGAAGCAGAAATAAATACATGAGGATTGAAGTCTGTCCACACGCTAGACTACTTCCCCCAGAACTAGCCCTCTCACAAGCCTACCTGAGGCGATGATAGCAAAGGAAAGATAGGCAATGGCTTCTTTGATGTAAGTATCTCCCTGCTTATTCTTCAGAATGGTCATAGCCCTGGAGTGGCAGTGAGTTTGCATCAGCCTTCGGTCCTCATCTTTGAAAATATCCATGATCGGCTGGAGGCAGGAAGTGTCTCCAATCTGGATCACTTTCTTTAGCAACTTAACAAGAACAGAGAGAGAGAGAAAAAAAACCGTGAGGACGGTGAAATTGACATTACTGGAAATCAGACAGGATCTGAGGCATAGACATAGGAGAACCAGATTAAGTCTAACAGTTTCGGTTTGAACTAGAGTAGTATTTCTCAGCCAGGGCTCATGATCCCCAGGGAGGGTGATGAAAAGCAGTGAGGGGTAGGGAGGGGTCACAAAGTGTTGATGATTTTATTCCAAAGCCAAAGCAAGGAAAATAAAGTTTTTCAAATAACTTCAGTGCAGCCCAAACCTTCAAAGGGTGTGAGGTCAAATAGAAGAGTTGTGCTAGTCATGTCACCCCTTTTACATCCACACGGGGACCTTCTCCCCTCCTCTCCTACCTGCACGGCCAAGTATTCCCTGTCAATCTCTTGAAATGCACACAAAATAAATTCTATAGACATTGTATTGCTATTGTTAATGCATTTCTTACTTTCTATTTTATAATAAATGTAAGGGGGAGAGTTAGGAAAATTTTTGACTTTCAATAAGAGACTGTCAACCTGAAAAGTTTGGCAAACACGGAATGAGAACCTAGAATTTAAAAGGACAGCCAATCTCAATGTAACTTCCATGTGAAAAGGAAATAGCCAGTTTGGCAATGCAATATTTGGGTGTTGAAATGCAAAAGCAAATTGGCGCTACTCTCCCTTGCTCTGGACAGGGCCATGAAACACAGAAATAGCATACATTTTGAAAGAAAGACAGGAAAAATGCTATCCAACATTCCAAACTCTGGAAAAAGGGCTTTGGGATGGTTGCTGGGTAAAGGTTGGGTTCTCTTTATTACCTCCTTTTAGAAAGCGTGCTGTCTGTTGCACCGGAAAGGCAAGTCCCCAACCTGGGTGGGAACTTTTTTTCATATAAAACATGGTATAAATAGAATAAAGAAGCATTAAAGCCTAAATGAATGCAGTGATTTCAGATGCTCCCTCCTCCCTCCTTCCTGTTCTGATGAGAAAAAGTTGACATTAGGCTCAACTTTTCACGGCCAGTTGCGCACAGCCGTGCATGTGTAAAGTAGACTTAAAATCTCACCACTCAAGGATTGCACCAGCCCTACGTTTCTGCAGTGATTGGTACAAAACAAATGCAGGTGGAACAGCATAGACATGTGAGCTGTGTCATTAAGGGACAGGGGGAAGTATGGGAAATCTACTGCTGTCTTTCAGACCCGTGTCATCAACATGTTCTGAGCGTTCTTGATGGCTATCAACGCTTGCAGCATTTGGAAAATTTGAAAGGAAAGACTAACTTCCACAAGTGTTCAAGTATGATTCCATCATGGAATATGCCCCTTTCAATAACTTGTCCTGGCCAAAGAGTAAAGCAGTGGATTTTCAATCACAGTTTTTATGCATATCCGAAAGAAAAAAAATGTGACTCCAAATAGCAAGAACATTAAAAAGCTTGTTAAAGTCACACTGTCCCAGGACTATATGGGTATGTCGACACAGCAGGGCTACAGTCAAATTAAGCTGCGCAACTTCAACTACATCAATTGCGTAACTGAAGTTGAAGTACAGCCGGTCCCCGAGTTGCGAACGGTCGACTTATGACCGTTTGCATTTACGACCGAAGCTGTCGTAAATGGCGGACCCTGAGTTACGAATGTGATCCACGCTTACAAACAGTGCGGTCGTGTGTAACTCTATCGGGTCTGACTTATGAACAAACTGAGTTACGACCAATTGCTTGGTCCGTAATTGGTTCGTAAGTCGGGGAGAGGCTGTAGCTTAATTTGGCTTTTAGCTCTGTCTACGCAGTGGTAAGGCGAAGGAAGAGCACTCTTCCTTTGACTTCCCTTACTCCTTGTAAAATGAGGGTTACCAGGAGTCCGAGTAAGAAGCCTTCGAGCTCGACATTATTTTGAAATCAAGGCTTGTTGTGTAGACACGCACTATGTTATTTCGGAACATCAGTTATTCCGAAATAATGCTGCTGTGTAGACGGACCCTATGTGAACTCTAAAGACTGGTATCATTCACTCGCAGCCCTTACAGTCTCTGCACATAGCATAGTTTTATACTCCACTGTGGAAAAAATTACACCTTTGGTTTGATGGATTACTATTCTCCTTTTCATCAAGAGGATTTATTACATAGATTAAAAATGCAACAGTGCCCTCTGCTGGCAAGCGCTGGCCATGTAACTGTTCGATCTTGGCAGTTCCATCTGCTTAGCACGAATTAAAATATTCAAATCCCTTGCAATTTAACAAGCAACGTCCCTACTCCCACAAGCATCTGCCTTGTTCATCCAAGGACCCCAAAACAGTTTTGCCAGGGATAATATAGGAAGCTTATTATTTTCTTATTCTGTCCATGTTTTGGTGGCACCCGCTGTAGGCTAGGATCTGCCGATTGACAGGAAGACACATTTGCTGATCAGTTCCCATTCTAAAGTGGGCAAGTCTTATTAATTACCATCACATTTGGATCCAATAAAATGTGGAAGTTAAATTTCATGCAGCGAGTTTATGTCCATAAATCCCAGATACCCAGACTGCTGGGGCTTTGCTGTAACCATAGGCTCAGTGCCATGTCTACCACATTGTATCAAAGCATGGTCATGGATTTCATCCTCAATACATACATGTGCCACCAATGTTCTCCCCCTAGGCTGCCATATGTTGTTAGGAAGTGACTGTGTCAAACTAGCTCTTCATAAAGTTTCCAAACTTGGTTTCAGTGGAAGATGTGTGTATGCAATGAACATGATCCAGGGGCTGCCGTGGAGTGGAAGAGTCTGAATATCAACTCAGCTTGGCACTTGGGTGCTCTTTAAGACAAGCCATTATCTAAAACCAGAAAGGGGAAGGGACCTCTGGTTCTCTTAGGCCAGATCTCCACTTACCCAGAGATCAACGCTCCAGAGGTCGATCTTCTGGGGTTCAATTTAGCGGGTCTAGTAAGGACCCACTAAATCAACCTCAGTACTCCATGGGGTTGTGAGGGGTAAGGGAAGCTGATGGGAAAGTTTTTTCCTGTCAACCTTCCACAGTGGGGACATTGCGGAAATTTGACTTAAGGTAGGTTGACTCCAGCCACACTAGCCACGTAGTTGGCATTGTGTATCTTAAGTTGAGTTTCTTGCATAGCATAGACCTGGCCTTAGTACCAGCCATTTGGCCACTCCTGGTGGCACTGAAGTGCAGGTAGGAAAGGCTAGTTCCCAGCTCCACCCCTTCTGCCCAAGGCCCCACCCCTTCCAGGAGTACAGAGCTGCCCTCCCACACACTTTGCCCAGGTGCCCAGCAATGTGGTTGGCCCCCCTGTCTGAGATTATCTAATTCCCTCACCATCCCACCTAGGTAACCTAACACTTGGCCCATCAGGTGAAAAGCTGCCAGGAAAGTGAGCGATTAGCAGTTGAGATACAATGCCCTCTGTTTCGAGTTCTGGCCATCAAGAAAAGGCACAATTTTGTCATGAATATTCCCATGAGACTCTAACCCATTTGTCAACCAGCTCGACCCAGCATTTTACAGATATTCTTGTCCCAGATCATGCAACACAAATTGTTAGTTTCTTGCAAACACTCTGCAGTGTGAACCTACTACATCTCTAACACAGTGGCCTCCCCAGTCATTTCACCCACAGAAGGACTTTGCCTTGCTCTTGTTGCTAGCCAGAGGTTTTTTACCTGAGTGCCATCATACAAGAAACCCTTCTTCAGCTGCAGTAGCGCCAGCCTTGCCAGGATGGGAGAGCTCTGGGGGTTCTTAGAGAGGGTTACCAAGAGGATTCTGTGAGCTTCTTCCACCCGGTCCAGTTGGTACAGGGCATCAGCACACAGGATCTGAGATACTTCGTCAGAAGGGTCCAGCTCAATCAAGAGAGAAGCCAGCTGGTGAACCCCGAAGGCATCCCTGCATAAACAAAATAGCCTTCAAAAGTTCATCGTTCCAGTGGAATTTCTCTATAGTTCGTACAGAGTAGCTGGCTCTGAATGATCCCCTTACTAAAATGGTGGTCAAACCTCACTGTCTCCAGCAATGGAGACCTTCCTGTCACTTCAACATTTGAGCCTCATTGTAAACATTTGTTAAACGCCTATTTGTAAAGAATCTTAAAACTACAGGTGAAAGCATGGCTCCAAAAGAGGGTACCTGTCCATGATGGGGACTCCTAGGCACTATCTCAGTCCAAATAAGGTATAGAAAATAATGTGTTGTCTCCACTGAAGAACTCTCCCATGCTAAAAATTGCTACAAAACAATAGCACATGTACATGGCAACAGTCTTGTTAGAAAATCTCCCACTTTAAGAGCACTGGAGTGGGCTTAAGAAATGTGGGTTCCAGTCCAGGCTCTGCCACTGGTCTACTGAGTGACTATGTAGAACTAATTTCCTCTATATGCATCAGTTTCCCCATTTATAAAATAGTGATTGTGATGGATGGGAGGGGTGCTACCTTTTTCTAGACATCCCAACCATCCATTTAACTAAATTACCTGTAAAGGGTTAAACCCAGAGACAACAGGTCTCCTGGAAGCATTGGCAGGGAGCCAGGAGAGCCAATGGGAAAAGAGTGAGAGATTTGAATTGAAATAGGTTCTGCCTGCTTCAGTCTTTTGTGCAAGCTCAGAGCAAGAGCTGGGGGAGAGATGGACTGAGCCAGGAAAAAAGCATGGATTTTCCAGTGATATCCATGCCCAAGGGATCCGCCCCCCATCCAAACCTTGGAACAACAGGGATATAAGTAGAACAGGGAATGTTTACTTAGACACAATCCAATTATTTTCTTAATTTTTTGGTTTGTGAACTCCTCTGTGCTGAACTTATACATTGTAACTGAAACTGAATTCCAAGGGGGCAAACCTCTGTGCTTTTAGTCTGCCTGTTCCCAGTTGCTCTGTAACACTTAACAACCAGCCATGCTTTACCAATTATATCTTCTTTGTTTGGATAATACAAACTCCTTTAAGACTATGATCTGATTCCTGTGTCCTAGAGGGCAGGAGGTTCTGCATGCACATGCCTGAGACTGCAGATCCACTATTAAGAAATTCCAGCTTGTTTGCAAGCTCTCTCCTGAGAAAGGGTTAAAGAGCCTGGAGTTACCCCAAAGGAAGACATTTCCAAATGCATCTTCCTGGGCTCTCAGGGGGTTTTGTATTTGGGTGGTGACAGCGTACCACCCAAGGTCAGGGGATCTGTGACCTTGGAGAGTTTTTAAACAGAAGCCTTTAGTGGCAGGGTATTTTAAGGACTCCTGCAGGCCCCCACCTTCTGCACTCAAATTGCCAGAGTGGGGAACAACCTTGACAGTGATAATGACACTAACCTGCTTTGTAATGGGCTTTGTGATCTACCGAGGAAAATGCTAGAGAGAGTTAGATATTATTAGTAAAACACCATCCTAAAATATCCTCACTTGTATTAGGCTAAACAGTGCTGTGAGAGTGAAGTGCTCTATTTGCAACCAGATTTCTACAGCTATTTCTTTCCCAATCTGTGGGTCTGTTAAGAAAATAGCCAATTACGTTCCTGGAAAAATATGGAAAGTAAAGAAAAAAAATACATTGCCTTTGAAAATATTTGACAGAAATGTTCTGTTCCTTTTGATGAAAAACCAGAAAATTGAACACAAATATGTTTGGCATTCAATTCTTCATTGAAAAAGTAGACAATTTATAAAGAAATAATATTTTTCACCACCTCTTCCCCTCACCCCCGGCCCCAAGCCAATTTTTCATTAAAAAAAATTCAACTGACAAATTGCAACCAGCTCTGCTAATCTTATTTATAGCCCCCTCCGTGGAAGAAGGTGCAGCAGAAGCTTAAATGGATGTAGATGCCATAACTCTGCTTAGATTTGTTTCTCCTCTGAAGTGTTATGTTTGTTAATTTCACATTGGGCAACCGTGCCTGACTGCCAGCCCCGGACATGAACCTATTCTCTTATCCTGAAAGCAGGTGTGGCACAGGCTGCAGAAAATCAAGCTTCCTCTGCAATCACTCACCCCTGTTCTGATCCGGCCTTTTTAGAGGGCACACAGGGGTTGTCTCCAGGGCCCTTTCGCTCCTTGAACTCTGCTGGGACTTCCAGTGAAGGGGCCTTTTGGCAGCAGAAATGACTGTTTTTGTGATGTGGATATCTGCTCCATTAGCAACCACAGAGAGACTCCCTCCTTCTTGTTTCGTAAGGACACTGAGCAGCCATCAATGGCTTTTGCCTATTATCTGTTTGGGCAGGCTTCCCACCAACTTATTGGCCTGGTCTACACTAGACCAGGCAGGCTGGCTTAAGGTATGCATTTTGCCTCGCTGGATTCGGTTTACCTTTAAGCCGAGCCGCTGGAGCATCTACACTGCGGGAGGCTAACAGGAGCACATGCTCCCGTCGGCTTCCCTTACTCCTCGCAAAATGAGGAGTACAGGACGCTGGCAGGGGCTTCCCTCAGCGTTCAATTTGGGGAGTCTACACTAGACCCACTAAATCAAATGCTAGAAGATCAACCTCCAGAGGGTTGATCTTCTCCGTAGCGTAGACATGCCCAAAGGGTCTGTGTCCTATTCCCCCTCCGCCGAGCCAATCAACCCCGCCAAGCCGTACCCTTCCTTCGTCAGGAAGCCATTCAGTCCTGCTCCTTTCTTCTGCCTGAAGGCCGAGCTGTCTTTTGGATGCTGCTTTTTCTGCAGTATCTTCTGCCCTTCTTCCTGGAGCACTTTCAGTAGCAGCCCTCTTTGGTTCCAGGGCACATAGGACTTGACAGTGAGGATGGTTTCATCTAATCTCAGCCGGCAAGCAGTGATATAATCCAGGGCTGCGAGATACGGACTGCCACCTAAAATCCGGAGAAGTCCCCGCCCACACAGGGCTTTCACACAACTGGTGGGGTGCGGGGAGTCATGCTCAATGACCGTCTGGAAGTCCTGCAGGGCTTGCTGACAGGCGTGGGCATGGAGGTAACAAAACCCACGCAGGACCAGGAGGCTGTTGTAATAAGTATTCTGCTCAGACGCCAGGAGATGGTTGCAGAGCTTTAGGGCGCTTTTGATGTGCCTGCTGAGGAGCTGGCAATCTGCCAGCCGGACACTCAGCTCACGCGTGGACCCCGTGGTGACCTGCACGAGGAACTGGAGAGTGTGGAGGACTGGGGAAAGCCGTTCTGTGCCGGCATCACATCGGAGCTCAGGCCGAGTACGCACCGCTTCCCGGTAGGCTGCAAACTCTCCCTCCAGGGCAGCTCTGGCCTGTTCTTCAATCTTCTCAGTGTCACAAGCTGAGAAAAGCTCCTCAAAGTGCCGCTTGGCTTGGCCAGGGCTTATCCTGAAGGCTTCTATGAAGTCCTGCAACATCTCCCGTGTCCGCCCGTCCAAGGAGAAGTAAGCAGCTGCCCGGCCCAGGAGGACACCCAAAGCCCTCTCATCTCTGGGCTTGCTACCAGCAGATAAGGCCTCCATAGCCCTGCTATAGACAGCCACACACTCTTCGTATTTGTGTTTCTCAAAGAGGTATGCGGCCTGTGCCCGGCACGCCTGGATGTCATTTGGTGCCAGCGCAACGAGGAACTCATAACAGTAACCCAGCTGGCTGTCCAAGGCCCTGCTCTCTGAGCCCTTCTCCTGGTGTGCTAAGAGGTAATCAGAGAAGGTCTGGATCACCAGAGATAGGTGTTCCATCTGCCTGCTGTGCAGATAGGCCACCGTCTCAGCCCGGTGCGTCAGGAAAGCTTGGATATAGTCTGCAACTCCGTTCCCAGAGTGGGTCCCCGACAGCATCCAGGCCAAAGCCCTCGTCAGCAGCAGCTCCACCGAATGGTCAGGATGGGTGCTGAGCAGGGCGCTGCACCGGCTCACCACTTCTTCACAGCGGCCCTGCCTAAGCATGGCCTCCATCTTGAACACAGAGGAAGCCATGTTGCTGGGACTGAGGGTGGATAGGAAGACGGCAGCGATTCCCACGTTGAGGGACACTATGGCCAAGTCGTTGCAGTGTATCCTGGGAATCGGGCTCTTGCCGGCGCACCACATCTCCAGGGTGGCTACCACTTTCCCCCACGGCCCCTTCCCCAGGGACTTGACCTTCTGCACTGCCAGGAGCGCACTGCAGCTGAACGCAGCCATGTAGAAAGCCGTGGCTAGTGGCAGCTCGTCCAGACCAAGGTGCTGGTCCCCTTCCTGGCAGAGCCGGGCAGCAAGTTCCTGGGCTGACATTCTGAACACTGAGGCATTTACGTCGTCCGCAGGTGGCGTTTCACACTCAGCCCTGTCGGGTGCCTGGCGAACAGAAATTAGAGCAGTTAACACTTAGCACATTGTCCTGGAGTGTGGGTACAACCCTGCAAATCTGAGGATGTCCGCTTTATATCTGCGGGTAGCCGCAGCCGTGGAAATGGATGCAGGTAGGCGTGGCTCTTTTTTGCAGCTATGAATGTGGATACACATTTTGTATCCACTCAGGGCTGTACTTGTGGGCCCACATTGTGTTTTCTAAGCCATCACGTGGACAGACACAAACATAGGCCTGAGATGTTTTGAAGGTCATAGTGAACGCACAAAGAGCAAAAAAACCTGTAGCCACTGGAAAGCAGAGCCAAAGGGGAACAAAGGGTATGTCTAGACTGCATCCCTCTGTCGGCAGTGGGATGCAGATTAGGCAGGTCGACATTGCAAATGAGGCAGAAATTTAAATATCCCACGCCTAATTTGCATAAAAATGGCCACCGCGTTTTGCCGACTCAGCACTTTGTTGGCAAAAAGCATCAGTCAAGAGGGGGATCTATTGAGAAAGAAAGCCTTTTTTGACAGATCCTGTAAACCTCCTTGCAGGAGTCATAAGTGATCTGTCAAAAAAGGCTTTCTTTCTCCACAGATCCCCCTCTAGACTGCTGCTTTTTGGCCGACAAAGTGCTGAGTTGGCGAAATGCGGTGGCCAGTTTTATGCAAATTAGGCGTGGGATATTTAAATCCCTGCCTCATTTGCAATGTTGATCTGCCTAATCTGCATCCCACTGCCGACAGAGGGATATAGTCTAGACATACCCAAAGAGAGGAGGAGAAGAAAATGGGGGAAATAGTCCATCTTTGTTATAGTTGGTTGGGAAATGGTCACAAAAAGGTGGTGGAAATGTTTGCACCCCCCTTTTTGTTTGCTGTTGAAATTTAAAAGTGGGAGAAATGTAGTTACCAAATCAAACTTCTGAGCATAATTCCCTCTCCTCTGCACACCTTTGGAGCCACATAAATGGCCCTTTCCAATCCTGCTTTTGTGCTACAATTTGGTGTGACCACAGAGGCAAGGCTGTAGAAATACACCCTCTTACCAGAGGCAAGGCTCTAGGCTGGAGGAATACTAGCTTGAGTCCCGCTCGCAGAGAACGATGGCAATTAGTGGACTTTGACCCAGGACGTGGTGGGGAGACACGTTTAATTCTTGGAGGCAGAAAGAAACTGTAGGAATAGCACAGTGAGGACAGGTGTACCATGGCATGGGTGCTGTAGGAAAGCTAAGGCTGTGTCTACACTACAAAGAAAAGTCGGAAAAAGATATGCAGCTTGTGAACCGCTATTGGCATATCTTTTTCCGCTTTTCTTCCCAAAGAAGCTTTTCCGACATTTAGCCCGTCTACACGGGGCCAAATGTCGGGGAAAAAACCCTCTTTCGGAACATCCCTTCTTCCTTGTAAAACAAGGTTTATGGGGGATGCCAAAAAAACCCGTCTGCTTTTCTGAATTGTTTGTTGGAAAAGCAGATGCATTCCTTGGATCCCGGAAAAGCTCTGTAGTCTAGATGTACCCTTAGAGCAGTGAGCAGAGTCTTTGCAATGATCATCAGTCAGGCTGCCCTGGGGGGATGCTTGTGCCCGTGGAAGATGGGACTTGCCAGGTCCCATCCTAGCCTAATGCCAGCAATAGCCTTTTCCCAAATCGCCGCCACACATTGACTCTTGTCCCTCCAGTGCTCATACAACCAGCCGGACACATGGACTGGGGAGAGAGAGGGCTGTCATGAAGGGACGCCTGGGAACAGAGTGTACATTTCACAGCAGATGGGAAACGTGTGTCCCCGGAGGATCCAGCTCAGTTTGGAGAGGATCAGCTGTCAATAGGAACAGTGTCACTACAGTCACTGGGAGGTGGGCTGTGTTCTGTAGGAGGAGTCACGGGGAAGGGACTATAGAACCCTTTTCTATAAGGCCCCATTGTTCTTCTTGGCAGGGAAGAGGTGGATAGAAGGTGCCTGCCAAGTATTCTGCTTGCTTGACTGGTGTCCAATAGACACAGTGGGCACGTCTACACTAGGAAACTATTTTGAAATAACTAAAATCGATTTAATCACTCCTGAAATAACAAAATCGAACTAGCGTGTCCACACTACAGGGAAGCCTTAAAATGAGTCCGAGGCAGGTTCTCTTAATGAAGATGCTCTACCTTGACATAGAGCCATAGGAAGCACTGGGGAGTAATTAGTCTGAATTCCACTGGGGAGTCATTATTTTGAAATAGGAGCACCGGCATATCCACACTACTGCTCTTTTGAAATAACTATTTCAAAATGAGTGTTCTGCCCCGAGAAAAGTGGAAGTACAGATTTTGAAATAAGCGGCCCGTTATTTTGAAATAGAAGTGTGCATGCTCCGTTTATTCATTCGACCTTGGGGGGTTATTTTGAAATAAAGCCCTAGAGTAGACCAGGGCAGTAAGGGTGGGTTTATCAGCAAAAATGATATGAGGTCAAAATTATGCCCTCTGAAGTTCCCAACTCCGGCACCCTTGTCTAATAATCCCTTCTTCATCTACTGAGCACAGTGGCAGAGTTATTTTATTATATTTTTGAGGTACCACTCATGGGCTCAGCTAGAGCTCAGAGTCTTAGGCACCGTATGCACATAGAACTAAAACGGTCCCTCCCCTGAGAGCTCATGATCTGCGGTTATGATAGGAGACCTTCAGTGGATACAAGAATTGGAGAAGCACGGAATATGTGTCACAGATCTGCCTGGGAACAGAGAGGAGAAATTTGCCGTCAGTATTTAATCCTGACTGTTGTTATATTCCATCTGCCAACATATGTCAACTGTTGGAGAGGGGGAATTTAAACACACTTGTGCAATAAACAACCCTACCCTTCCTCTGCTGCTCTCTTCCAGCTATCGCCCACCCCCACCAAGCACATTTTCCTCTCCCCTCCAAGCTGTAAAGGGCTGTTCTTCCCCTTCCCCCAGCCATGCTTTTGGACCTGTGGAATTCATTTACAGGGAACATAGGGGCTCAAAGAGTCAAAGGGTGTTAACAGAATCCAGTCAACATTAAACAGTGTTAAATGGTTTGGGGTTTGGTGAGCAGAGACCTCAGCCTGCTTTGTTCCCTGGCAAACACCCCATTACAAATAATCTCAACCCTTTCTTACAGACACAGGAAGCAAGGAGAAAGACACAGAGTCAAAGCGTTGGAAAGATAAAGCATTAAGCAAGGGCCCTAACTGGTAACAGCATCTCTTGGTCCCTTTCCATTTTAGTGGAGGGAGTTTTTAGCAGGAATTCCTCCCCCCTTTTTTTGACCATCTGTTCAATGGTACCAAAGATGTCAGTAAGAGGGGGATAAGATACGACATTAGCCGAGAGCTGCTGTTATTGCTGCTGTTGTTAAAGACGATAAATTCCCAACTCCCGCACACCTGTCTAATGATTCCTTCTTTATCCAGTGGTCTTCATGGTGGCATTATTATATTATATTATATTATATTATATTATATTATATTATATATCGTATCGTATCATAATGTAATGTAATGTAACGTAACGTAATGTAATGTAAGGTAACAATACAACCTAACCCATAACATAACATAACATAACATAACATAACATAACATTTTCCTAAGGAGACAAAACAAGAGAAATGCTCTCAAAAGGGGAGAGAACAGCCCACAAACTTGGGAAATGCAACTTCTGGCTTTGGTATTGACCTTTACTTCCGATCTCACTGCAGGAAAAACAGGCCCGGCCCTGAGTGTTTTCAGCCACTCTGAGACCTGGCAAACTTCTACCAGTCTCTGGTTATTTTGGGCATTGTTCTGAGCTGTGGCACATAGCAGAATGACAGACTTTTATTAAATGGAGGACAAAGTGAAGAATAGGAACAAGAAGGAATTTGGCGAGGAAGGGAAAGGACGCATTTTGAGGGTAGAAACAAAGTCTCAGGGCCCAGATGGTGCCTGAGATTCAGCCAGAGCTGGAGGAGATGGTGAGGTCAGCCTGTGAAGATTTTTAAGATGAATGTCGGCTGTGCAGGAGGATCTGGGGAAAGCAACGTGCCGTTACCCAGTTAGCATTCCGCTGGGGTGCCAGAGTGTCCTTTCTCTTGCAACGGCACTGTGCAGAAGCCTTCAGGCCACCAGCTTCCCATCTCACCCAAGCAGCACAGCATGCCACAGCAAGTCCCGTTTCGGAATCACCAGTGAGCTATCGTCCCTCCCTGGCTCCCCTGAGAACAGAGGCTACAAAGCACCTCTCCGAGTGGCCTTCCCTGGCCATCAAGAGCATTATCATGGAGCAAGCTTTGGGCCCAGTGAAGATACTGTTTGGGGCCCTGTAGTTGGGGCCCTTTTAGTCCTGGTTCACCCCAAACATTTGCTGCATCCTCCAAACTGACTGTGTGCAGATTGTTTTTGTTTTTTAAACAAGGGTAATAAAGTGGATGCCCAGCATGCCAATTCTTCGGGGGCAGGAGCCATCTTTGTGTTTTGTGTGTGCAGTGGGCTGCCGCTGATCCCCACCAAGGGCCCCAAACATTAATTATAACCTGAGGGATGCGTTTCCAAATGCCCTTTCCTGATTCAGGAATTTGCTGTGTCCGACTCTACTCTGATCTGTGCTCCTCCCCTCCATCTGCCCGATCCCCCTCCCTTCTCAACCCCCTGCTCCATCAGGCTCCTTCTGACAGCTGGACACTGGGAAAGAAACAAACTCTCCCCCGCCCTGCTGCTTTGCCTGCCGTTTGTCTCCCCCCCCACACACACCAGAAATCAGCCATATCAGTCATTGTTGCTCTTCTGGGTGCTGGACGAGGTGGGGAAGGGGAAGAGGAAATTTCCAGCCTGTCTGTGTTTCTGGAACTGGGAGGCTGGGGCTGGGGCTGGGGCTGGGGCTGAGTGTGCGTGGATTCTCCCCAGCTTTGGGACTGGAGGGGATGGGGCTCACGTGCACTCCTCCCGACAGGGACCAAACCCAGAGCACCCCACCCCCCAGACCAGGGCACAGAAGAGGGGAAGGAACAAAGGGCTGGGGGGAGGGAGACGGACACAAGGAGGGCCTGGGAACTCACGTGTGAACACGCTCACTGGGGCGGAGGTGCAGGGTGATCTTGGAGACTCCCCTGCTGCTGCGCTCCGGAGAGGCGGCTGCCGCTGGGAGGGATGGGGTGAGAGCTGGCTGGCTAGGTTCATCCTTCCACGTGCCCTGTTGCCCAGGAGACGGTAAACACTCACACAGGCTTCTCTTCCCGCAGGCAGGGGTTGGCTGCACAGGGCAGGTGCACAGTCCCTGGCTGGGCACTGCCTGAATAGCCAGATCTATCTATCTATCCATCCCCATACACCCCATCTATCTATCTATCTATCTATCTATCCATCCCCATACACCCCATCTATCTATCTATCTATCTATCTATCTATCTATCTATCTATCTATCTATCCCCATACACCCCATCTATCTATCTATCTATCTATCTATCTATCTATCTATCTATCTATCCCCATACACCCTATCTATCTATCTATCTATCTATCTATCCCCATACACCCTATCTATCTAGCTATCTGTCTATCTATCTATCCATCCCCATACACCCCATCTACCTATCTATACATCCATCCCCATACACCCCATCTATCTATCTATCCATCCATCCCCATACACCCCATCTATCTATCTATCCATCCCCATACACCCCATCTATCTATCTATCTATCTATCCATCCCCATACACCCCATCTACCTATCTATCCATCCATCCCCATACACCCCATCTATCTATCTATCCATCCATTCCCATACACCCCATCTATCTATCTATCCATCCCCATACACCCCATCTATCTACCTATCTATCTATCTATCCCCATACACCCTATCTATCTATCTATCCATCCCCATACACTCTATCTATCTATCTATTTATCTATCCCCATACACCCTATCTATCTATCTATCTATCCCCATACACTCTGTCTATCTATTTATCTATCTATCTATCCATTCCCATACACTCTATCTATCTATCTATCCCCATACTATCTATCTATCTATCTATCTATCCATCCCCATACACCCCATCTATCTATCTATCTATCCCCATATACTCCATCTATCTATCTATCTATCTATCTATCTATCTATCCATCTATCTATCCCCATACACCCTATCTATCTATCTATCTATCTATCCATCCCCATACACTCCATCTATCTGTCTATCCATCCCCATACACCCTATCTATCTATCTATCTATCTATCGATCCCCATGTACTCCTTCTATCTATCTGTGTCTCCATGCACCAACACCCTTTTCTATCTATCTGGTGACCCTGGTGGTCCCATCTAACCCTCTGATTTGAGCTATCTCTCTGTCCTACTAGTCTTGTGTACTGCAGTTGTAGCCATGTCAGTCCCTGGACATTAGAAGACAAGCAGGGTGAGGTGATACGTTTTATTGAACCAACTTTCTGTTGGTGAGAGAGATTAATACCTCGTCGCCTTAACTCTCTGCTCCTCTCCGCTGGACATTGCAGATGGGCTGGGGCAGCTCCCCCCTGGCTACTGGTCCCCCTAAGCAAAGTGCTTCACTGTCACGGGAGAGGCCTGTTGTTGTCACTCGGCTGCCCCCCGTCTGGAGCCGGGTGAAAAAGGAGGAAGGGGGGGGCTGAAGTCACACACCAGGGCTTTGCGGAGCTCTGTGATGTGGGCTGGGCGTCTCGTAAGCAGCTCACGGTGCGGTGGAGGAGGATGCGTCATGACACAATACTTTGTGTGGATACAGCCCCTTTCGGCTCTGTGTCGCCAGGCGCTCTGTCAATGGGGGCCAGTCAAATCCCACGGGGAGCCGACTGCCTAACTTTCTTGGGCTCCTAGGAAGATGCCAGCCTCTGTCATTACTCAGGCACAATGCTCATTGCTGCCAAGGGTGGGGTCTGCCCGGTGAAAAATGGAGAGGGGAACAGCAAGGTTTGGTCTCGGATGAACTGAAAAAAATCATTTTTTAAAAATATGGTTTTCTTTTAAGAATAACGATTCCCTTTGTGGCTTAGAAGGCAATCACCGAATATGTGGCTGGGCAGCCAGGAAGGAAACCTGACATGTAAATAGAAAATGAAACTGACCATGACCATTCAGTTTTCACTGTCCAAACTAGTGAAATGTAGAAAGGGAGAAAAAAGGATTCAGTGGTGCACAATGGATTGTTGACATTATTAGTCACAGGTGAGGAATATTTTTCTGAATGCGGCTTACCTGACAGTGCTCCTTTAAACCAGGTTAGGTCTGAGGTCCAATATTCCCTTTATCTGTATTCTTTGACATTCAGAAGGGAAAAAATCCTCATGATTAATATAGATTTTCTGACAGTTTATTAAGAGATTGCCCATTACTTCCTTTGATTACTTTCACTGTAATTATCCTAATGAGCCATCAAAAATAATTTAGTGTTGCTGTCACATCAGGTCATAGGTGATATTGTTAGGAAAGACCGGAAGGCATACAAAAAAACAGTTCTGCAATAGAAATCACATTAGCAAGGGCCAAGTTGATCAAACACTTGGGCTTCATCCAGTCTCCACTGTGGTTTGAGCTCAGCTTGTGGGAGAGAACAAAATGAGGCCGGGGCTGTTTGTGGATTGTGGTCCATGGTTCAAAAATCATTACCAGTAGTTTGGCTTAGCTGTGCAAGAGAGGGAGGTTTCTTATTACTAGTCTGGGCATCTTGTCCTGGGGATATAAAGCTCACAGAGAAAAACAAAGTTGTTCATTCATTAGCACCAGATAAGATGAGGGCAACAATGGGTGCTGTGCGTGCACATCACAAAAGACAGTTCAACAATCTAAGGCCATGTCTTCACAACGAGAAAGATCGATGCTGTTGCGTTCGATCTTCCTGAGTTAGATTTAGCAGGTCTAGTAAAGAGCCACTAAATCAAACTCAGAGGGTGCCCCTGTTGGCACTGGTGCTCTTGCTCCTTGCAAGGAGTAAGGGAAGCCAATGGGGGTGTTTGCTCCCATTGATCTCCCATTGTGAAGACCGCGGGGAAACTTGAATTAAGGGACGTCAACTCCAGCTACGTAATTAACGTCACTGGAGTTGTGTATCTTAATTTGACCTTCCCCTTTAGTGTAGCCCTGCCCTAAGTGGACAAGACTGGCAAAAGGTAGGAGGGAATAACAGAGGCACAGAGAAATGAAGCAGCAACTTGCTCCGCTTGATATACTGAGTAAAGGGAAGAAATAGACCTCAGGGGTCTTGGCTCCCAGGCCTGTATTCAAGACATGGGATTGTGCTATTTCTCCTGGAGGGTAAAGAATTACTGTGATGCAAATGCTCAAACCAACACAGAGAAAGAGCAAGAAGACTGTTTTCCCAAACACTAGTTAAATATTAAATACAATACAATAGCTTCCCCTGGTGTTGCAGCCAGGTGATTAATTTTTAAAGGGGATGGGAGCAGGCAGGGAGTACAGATGGCTTGCTGGCCCTTGCAGAGAGGCCAGCATGTGGGTGGAATTACCTGCCTCCAAAAAGATACAGGCAGGGTGTTAAGAAGAAGTTATTATTAGGATTGTTGTATTTGTTTTCTGAGCTTCTGCAGTGCTGGAAAAGCAGGGGGTTACCTATAATAAGACCCTGACTTGAGGTTACTAGCCAAAGGCAAGGCAAAACATGACAGCAGGAACCATAGAAATGCATAACAACTATTTTAGACAGAGAAATAAATCCACATGCTCCAGACGTGGGTAGGAGGGGTGATAAAAGCCCATGGTCTTTGGGACCAGAAATACAGGCTCCTTCTACTTCAGCAAAAAGAGACTCTCCACTAGCTGTTAGAGGTTGTGGGTGTGACCACTAGAGGGTGGGAGCAATAAGGAGCAGCACTAAATACATGCACCAGAGAGAGGGGGAAGGGACAGAGGGAGTGAGGGGATGTGTTTCTAGGGAGTAGTCCTCAGCCCATTGAGGATGGGGGAAAGAATTCCACTGACTTTAAGGAATCCTGAAATCACTTTTAGGGGTGATCTAGACCCTCGGTAACTGAATGTGGCTTCTTCTGTGAGTGTTCAGCAATGGGGTTGGCACCCACCTCTCATGAGTGCCCCTCTCTGGCTGGGCATGTCTTTGTTCTTTAGTTGTGGTGGCCCCTTTTGGTGGTTCTTAGGCAGTATTTTAGTGCCACAGCCCTCCGGCTGGGTCAGACGCTGTGTGCATGTTAACCAGAACAGACCCCTCCTGGGGTGTACAGTCCCCCATGGCCGCTCTCAGTACACCTCTAGTGGTCTCTCTCTCTAGTCTGCCCTGGGCTTTGGTCTGTAGGTAATCCAGCCCTGGTATGGGGCTATACTCCCAGGGATTCCTCCCTGGAGAACCTATCTTCCTGTAGTGCTTCCCAGGATTAGTCCCTACTCAGTCCTAGTGGCCAACCAGGAGCATTTCGCTCGCCTGGTCCCTGTCCACACTGAGATGTCATTGGTACTGCTGCCCTTCCAGGTAGCCAGCCAGTTCTGCAGTCCTTTCTCCTCCAGCTCCAAGCAGCAACTAACTCAGGAGTGGGCAATCATTTTTAATGGGGGAGGGGGGGGCACTCCAAGATTTTGGTAAGTGATTAAGGGCCACACTTTTCTATGGAGGGGGTGTAGGATCTGGGACAGAAGTTGGGAAATTATGACACCCCCCCCCATAGGAGCTGAGAGATTTTGCTGGGAGTGGGGGCAGCATGTGAAGCCTCTGACCCTACTGCAGCAGAGAGTCACAGGGAGCAGCCAGGCACTTTGAGTAGCACTGCTCTGTGCCTCAGGGATGGGCTGTGGTCCAGATCAAAAGGCTTGGTGCGCTGTATCTTGCCCACCCCTGAACTAACTACTACACTGTTATACAGCTCTCTTTATCAAGTCCTGCTGGGCCCTGATTGGCTAGTTCCAATGCAGACACTCTAGCCTGCTTGGAGGACCTCTCTACTGCTCCTTTCCTAAGATGGGTATGGCAAAGCTCTGAGGTTTCCAGCAGGGGGCCTTTGGGCCCAGTCTACTCCATTATAGTGTCCATTATGTATCTGCAAGAAAAATCAATGGTGTGTGCTAAGGAATGGATTCAGGTGGAAAGGCTGAACTTAAACACATATGAGTTAGCTAACTTGAGAATCAGGGTAGCTTGAAATTGTTTGCAGAAGGCATAAAGGTACACAGTCTAAGGACAGACAGGATTTGGTTGGTGCAAGAGGCTATGTAACCTAGCAGCAATGAGCTAAAATGAGAAAAAGCAAACACCCCCAAAATGGCTTTTGACCTGTTACACTGAGATTATCAGTTGTGTTGCTCAGAGTTAAGGGGATAAATCTTGATCTTAGCTACACCTATATGCAGCTTGAGGACAACGGAGTGACTCTGGTGCCAAGGAGAGAAGGGATTGGCCTCTATTGAATAATAGATGCTAGGTGACTGAGTGTTCATGACACGGAAGTCAAGAGGCTCTGCTGCGTGTCATCAGCTTTGAAGCCACATGATGAAATTTCATCCCTGAGGTCAGGTCTACACTAGGGGGTATGTCTGAATTATGATACTCAACTCCAGCTATGTTAATTGCATAGCTGGAGTTGACGTACCTTGATTTGAGTTTCTCCGCTTTCCCCACAGTGGGAGTCTGATGGGAGCAAATGTTCCTGTCAACTTCCCTTACTCCTCCTGAGGAGTAAGAGTACTGGTGCCGAAGGCGACGCTCTGTGTTCGATTTAGTGAGTCCTTACTAGACCTGCTAAATCAAGCGCCACAAGATTAGCCTCTGGAACGTTGACTCGCCAGTAAGTCTAGACCTGGCCTAAGTGTGTTCAGTTCTGTGCTCACTGCCTACCTTGACAAGTAGATTCTGGGGAACTTGGATATAGAACTGAGCTGGGCAACTCCTTTCTTGTGAAGGAAATCTGTATCTTGAACATCTTCTCCAAGCCTCCACTGCAAGTGCTGTCACAGCAGAAGACTCTGGAGCTGCATTCTTGTCAGGCAGGGCTGGCCAAAAATGTGGAATAAAACCTTTGCCTGTCAGAAAATGGGATTTGGCTGAAATAAAAATGCTCTATTGGGGGGAAAAAAATTCTAAACTCGATATTTCATTGCAGCCCAAAACCAAAGGTTGAAATTTCAGAATTTCCTGCGGAATAGAAACTCCTTGTCTTGAGCCACTCTATTTTTTACTTCCAGGTGGGTGCTGTTGGGAAAACTGCCTTACCCCAGTGCTCTGAGTTATGCATCAAACCAAAAGGATGAACAATACAACCCTGGGGCATTTCAAGGTGATCTAATCAATGTCTGTGAAGTGCTTTGAGGTCCCTGGCAATGCTGTTTCAAAAAGGAGATGTCTTATTTCATTACTTAGCCCCAATTTCTCTGCAGTGTTTTAAAACTTTTTGTGCTGTGTACACTTCAGAAAAAAACCCTGTAGGAGTGATCTTGATGAGATAACTGGTTCCATTCAAAGTGATCTGCTCCCACCACCTGCTTTTGCCCTGTCACCACCTGTTTTTGCCTAGCACTCATGTTCCCGGTGCATATTTAATCAGAAATGACTCAGTACTTAAAAAAATATGCACATGCAAACACACACATATTCACAGAGTATCTATCAATCTATCTATTTATCTATCTCTGCTCTCCTTTTACTTCCCTTAATAAACATATTTTTAATGTTTTTAAGGGGGAGAGGGAAGAAGAAGTAGTAGGAGAGCAGAACATCCTGTTTTCTTATGCAACTGCCCAGTCTTCCACATCTTTAGCTTGCTTATAATCACAATGTATATGATCCAAGGAAAGGATTAAAGGGAGTCCTGGAGAAGAGCATTTGAAGAAGATCACAAGAAGGTTATTGACTATCCCTTTTACTAATATTATGGAGATTAAAACAACAACCACACAAGCCCCTGAGGCCCAGGAAAAATTCTTTGCTGGTGCAGTTATTGTTTGTGATACAGCTGTGGGACTCAGTCATATAAATTAATTAGCTCTTTGCCTCCCAGTGCTAACGAGGATGAAGCAGAGCTACCAGCCAGTCAGTGGGAACATTCTTCTCATGGCGGGTGTGTATGGGGTGGGGTTTGATTTTGGAAGAAGGCCCCTGGGTTGGGTCCCAATGTCTTCATAGACTCACATAACAACGGTTAAGCAACAGTCATGCTCATTTGCTGCAGCGGCATGTGTTATTGACTAGCTGGGAAGGGCTCACATTTTAGTTCCTGGGCATCCTGGCAAGGTTTAGCAGTTATTAGTGATCATCTTTAACCCCCTTGTGTTCCAAGAGCAAAGAAGGGAGAAGAGCAAACTGAGCATAAGTCTTTGGGCCCCCTTGTCCCTGTGGACCGGACCATTCTGTTAACCCTCTATTCAGTCAGGGCTCAGTTTTTTGTCTCTTTCAAGTAAAACGTGACCCAGAGTGTGGATGCTTGGGTCGTCCTGCAGTGCGATGTGACTCACTTGATACTTCCGGGAAGCATAAAGAGCATTTTAGATGAGACTGGCATCTCCCCAGTCATGGCTGCCTATTCCTTTCTTCCCATCTCTGCCTCTCCAAAACCCACGTGTGTAGAAATTCCTGTTTGAAATCTCATGGTCTGACCGTTCCCAGGACATTTCCATGCACTGACTGAGAAATACACAGTATTGAACCTCAGAAACCTTGTGCCCTAGGTTGGGCCTGATTTTCAGAACTGCAAAGTGACTATGACTCCAATGGGAGTCAGTGGAGAGGAAGGTTTTGTCCTATGGTTCAGGCACCGTGAATAAACTTCGAAGGTTTGGGTCTAATTCCGGGATCTGCCACAAGCTTCTTGTGTGGCTTTGAGCAAGGCAGTTCACTTTTCCGGGCCTCCATTTCCCTATCTGCAAAATGGGGAGAATAAATTTTCATATCTACCATCCTTCACCTGTCTTCTTTACTTGGATAGTAAGCTCTCTGGGGGCACTCTTTGTGTGTGTGTGTGTGTGAGAGAGAAAGAGAGAGAGAGACTGTGTGTGCGACTGCATTTTTTCCCCTCACTCAGCGCACAATCAACCTGTGGAACTCCTTGCCAGAGGATGTGGTGAAGGCCAGGACTCTAACAGGGTTCAAAAAAGAGCTAGATAGATCCATGGAGATTAGGTCCATCAATGGGTATTAGCCAGGATTGGTAGGAATGGTGTCCCTAGACTCTATTTCTCTGGAGGTGGGTGACAGGGGAGGGATCACATGAGGATTACCTCTTGTGTTCCCTCCCTCTGGAGTATCTGGTATTGGCCACTGTCAGCAGGCAGGACACTGGGCTGGATAGACCATTGGTCTAACCCAGTATGGCCATTCTTGTGTTCTTATGTGTGCACATGCACATGCATGTGCAAGGGGGCCCTGAACTCAGGTATGGCTCGAGGCACTATTGCCAACATAAATAATGCTCCTGTTTACAGTCCCAAACTGTGGGTACTCTTTTTTGAATACAAGGCACTCACTCATCTGAGTGCTGCAAGAACAGACTGTGAGATGCTTAATCAACCCATTTTACTCTGTTCATTTCTATATTGATTTTCCATGCATTTTTCTCTCTCTCTTTCCCCACCCTGCAAGTTTATAACCAAAAGGGGATAGAAAAGCATGTGACTGTTAGGGGTCACTTATCTGGTTACACGATGTTCCCATTCTATATTGGTTTGAGCTAAGTTTATCAATCAAGCATGGAAACATTAATTACCCAGAAAAATAACACACAGCGAAATGACTTTTCAAAATGTCGTTGGTATAATTATCATCTTGCCCATTACATTAAATGCCACCATTTATAACTGTAATGTTTAAGTATGCAAACAGTAATTAACTTGGTAATGAACTGAGGACCCCTGTGCCTCTCCTCCCTCAGCTAATTTGCATGTTAATTATCATTAGCAACTGGGGAAACAAGTTAATAAACAGCTTAATTAGCAGCTTAATCATTTTTACAAGAAAATGCGCCACACTTTGATACACGAGCAAGAGTTAGATTAATGAAGTCAGATGAGACTGTTTTTCCTGCGTTGGTCCCGGGCACAGCGCCATGTTTAGCACTGGGAGAGCCTGGATGACACACACAGACACCTGCCCATATCTCAGGCCTTCATGCTTCCTTTTATAAGCAGGGATTGTGTCTGCATAGGGCTTTCTCAGCATCTAAGGAGGAGTTTGGCCTCCTTCTCCCTGTTAGAAAACAAATACAGGTGGAACCTCTCTAGTTCGGTACCTTTGGGACCTGACCGGTGCTGAACCAGAGAATTTTCTGGACCACGGGAGGTCAATATTGTCTAGCAGCATCACCAACTCTTCCACTGCTTACTGGGCTCTGAGAAGACATTTAGGGTTCAATGAGAGCTAAATAACAGCACAGAACACTGAGAGCCAGGACTGGTGGCTGAGAACAAACTTTATGGGACTGCAGGAAACTTTGCCACGCCCAGGATAAGTGGACATTCAGCTAACTAAAATCATTCTGGACCATGGATGTTGCCAGACCAGAGAGTTCTGGACCAGAGAGGTTCAACCTGTAGTTCATTTGCAACCATAAGTAGGCTGGGGTGAAGTCTGGCACTTTGTGATGACAGGCCATAGATCCATGAGACTTTGTGTCTTGGTGATAGTCGTCAGTTACCTGTGCTGTCACTGGTCCTTTTTGCTGTTGTTTGGTTGGCGCACTGTTGAACTCTGCACACCGCCTGGTCCGGTCAGCATCCTGTTAGATACATTGGGTATGTCTGCATAGTCCACACCCATTTACTGCCCCCTCTCCTGGTGGAGGGGACATGCGTGGAGATTGATGAGCCAGCTACAGCTTAGGCTAGTTTAGTTGCATGCAGTATCTCAGGCCCCTAAATGCCCCACAAAGAGCTATAGATTCCCACTGGGGTAATCTCCCTAAGGACTCTTAGGCTACATCTACACTACACGATTATTTCAGAATAAGTGATTCTGGAAGAAATACTCCAAAACAGCTTATTTCAAAATTATAGAATCATAGAGCTGGAAGAGACCTCAGGAGGTCATCAAGTCCAGCCCCCTGCCCAAGGCAGGACAAAAGCCAACTAAATCAACCCAGCCAGGGCTTTGTCACGCCGAGACTTAAAAACCTCCAGGGATGGAGATTCCACCCCCTCCCTAGGTCACCCATTCCAGTGCTTCACCACCTTCCTAGTGAAATAGTTTTTCCTAATATCCAACCTAAACCTCCCCCACTGTAACTTGCGACCATTGCTCCCTGTTCTGCCATCCGTCACGACTGTGAACAGCCTTTCTCCATCCTCTCTGGAACCTCCCTTCAGGAAGTTGAAGGCTGCTCTCAAATCCCCCCTCACTCTTCTCTTCTGCAGACTAAACAAACCCAAATCCCTCAGTCTCTCCTCATAGGTCATGTGCTCCAGCCCCCTCATCATTTTGGTTGCCCTCCATTGGACCCTCTCCAATGCGTCCACATCCTTTCTACAGTGGGGGGCCCAGAACTGGACACGATACTGCAGATGTGGCCTCACCAGAGCAGAATAAAGGGGAATAATCACTTCTCTAGATCTGCACATCTACACTACAGGGAAGCCTGGAAATCAGTCCAAGGCAGGCTCCCCTAATGTGGATGCGCTACCTCAATTTAGAGCCCCAGGAAGCACTGGGGAGTAATGACTTTGAATGGCGCTGGAGAGGAGCTATTTCGAAATTGCAGCAGTGGAGCGTCCCCACTCCTACTATTTGGGAAGAGGCGTTATTCCTCGTGGAATGCGTTTTACAAACACCAAAATAAGCCACCCGTTGTTTTGAAATTATTTTGAAATAACGGGCTACCTGTGTAGACGATCACATAGTTTTTTCAGAGTTACAAATGTTATTCCGAAATAATACTGCTGTGTAGACGCACCCTGATTGTCCGCACATATGACAGCACTGCAGATTACTGCTGTAGCCTGACGTGTGTGCATGGCCTGCATAGCCCAGCCGAGGCTAGGGTTGCACATGGAAAACCCTCATCAACTCAACAGCTTAGCTGGTGCATTCGGCCTTGGGCTGCATCTATACTGGCGCGATCTTGCGCCAGAGCTATGCAAATGAGGCTCAGCGTGGAATATCGCCGAACCTCATTTTCATAACTAATGAACCGCCATTTTTGCGGAAGAGGCTCTTGCACAAGATGGAGCTGTCTACACTGCCCCTTCTTGTGCAAGAAAAACCCTCTTGAGCAAAGCCGTTATGCCTGAAAATAATCAACATAACGGCTTTGTGCAAGAGGGTTTTTCTTGCGCAAGAAGGGGCAGTGTAGACAGCTCAGTCTTGCGCAAGAACCTCTTCCGCAAAATGGCGGCTCATTAGTTATGCAAATGAGGCTCGGCGATATTCCACGCTGAGCCTCATTTGCATAGCTCTGGCACAAGATCGCGCCAGTATAGACACAGCCTTGGTGTACTAGTGCGTGCTATGCACCCACCCAGGGAAATGGGCAGGACTTTTGAACACGCACCTTGCAGCTGGGCAGAAGGGTTCTGCCCAAGAAGGCCGCGCTTTCCCTCTCGGGCGTGCCGCTTCTGGGATAAGACGCAACTACTGAAACGTGGTCAGGCCCGCTGACGGGCAGGGGGTGGGCGACAAAGGGGGCAGTTGCCCTGGGGCCCAGTAATTCAAAAGGGCCCAGGGCTTTCGGCTGCTGCCGCCAATACTGAAGAGTGCTGTGCTATGGCTGGCTCTGAGGGTGGGGTGGCAGGGTAGCCTGTTGTAGGGGGCTCTGAGGGCCACCAGGGCTATTTGGGGGCTAGGAAGGGGGGGAGCAGTATGCTACAGCCGGCTCTAAGGGCTCCCTGGGAAGGCGGGGGTGGGGCAGCACACTACGGGCTGGGCTGGAGGGGGAAAAGGCAGCTCTGGATGGTGCTGAGGGCTGGAGAAGGGACTCAGCATGCTGTGCTTTGGGTGGTTCTGAGGGCTGCTTGGGGTGCTGGGGAGCTGACATGGCAGGCTCTGGGCGGTGCTGAGAGCTGCCTGCCCCAGCCCCGCCCCTTCCGCCTGAGGCCCTGCTCCTTTCAGGAGTGCAGAACCGTCTCCCTCCCCCACTTTTCCCAGGGACCCAGCAAGTCTATTGCCCCCCCGCCAATGTGGGCCAGGATATTCCATAATCATTTTCTGCCCTTCAAAGGGACGAAGATTTTCAGAAAGTGCTGAGTATTCACACTCTGTAGCTCAGGGCTTTTTGCAGGCTCTCAAGTTGAGCACCTAGTAATCAAAGCTCTTCCACTCACTAGTCTCTTCTGAAAACAGAGGTTAAAAAATGCCTCCTTGAGGCTCTTATCCAGGGAAGTTAGAGACCAAATACAAGCCAGAAGGCAAATATCACCAAGTAGCTAGTTAGACTCTTTCATAACAAAGAAAATGTGTTTATTTGAAGGAAAGCTGTGAGGCTCTTTTTCCTCCCTGAAAGCGACTGATTTTGAAAGTGGCAGCTTTGGGTTTGTTATCCATAAACTTCTGATTTCTGCTTCTTTCTCTGCCTCTAACATGCTGTGTGTCCTAGAACTAGAAACTCTGTCTCAATTTCCATATCTGAAAAAAGAAACGTGGAATTAGATCTGGGTGGGGGAGGCATTCTCTATGAACATTTTTGAAAGAAATATACAACCAGCTTGCATTTTTTAAAAATATGATTTGCAGACAGTGTCTAGTGTTTTCATTAAAAGTTGCAATCCCAAATCTTTTGATTTTTCAGGGTTTTTTTCTTTCCTCCCTCCCCAAAAAGTGAAATTTTGGAAAGAAACAAATATTTTCTGGCCATTTTCCAACAAAAACATTTCAACTAGCTCTAGTTGCTATAATTATTATTGTCCTTACAACAGGGAGGGATTTAATATGAAGGAGAAATAATTAACCCAGTGTGGTCACATTGCTAGTGCCATATGCTCCCTTAGACTAAGGCAGGGGCATTTTCAGGGTAGCTGGAGGTTCTTTTCTGTGTATGTGATGAGGCATTGACCCAATACAGGTGAAAAAAGGGATAACAGGCTACTAAGAGCCAAAGTAGCCCATCTTGCTGCACCTGCATGTGCCAGGTGTAGTTTGTTACTAGACCCAGGTGGGCTTTCTTCACAAAAAAGCAATAAAAGCTACAGAGAGGGACCAGGAGAGAGGAGTTAAGGCCTTTTCTCCATCTAGAAAGGAAAACTGAAGAAGACCACAGGGATGGAATTAAACTTCTCACAAGGCTCAAAGGCCAGTTTTCCAGTGGAGAAGGAAGGAGTTGGGAGGATCTAGGGAGATATACGGAGAGATTAAAAAGACTGGGACTTTTCAGCTTAGAAAAGAGGAGACTAAGGGGGGAGGTATATATAATCATGAGAGGTGTGGAGAAAGTGAATAAGGAAAAGTTATTTACATGCTTGCATAATAGATAGCAGGTTTAAAACAAAGGAAATTTTTCTTCACACAGAGCACAGTCAACCTGTGGAACTCTCTGCCAGAGGTTGTTGTGAAAGCCAGGACTTCAACTGGGTTTAAAAAAGAACTAGATACATGCATGGAGGTTAGGTCCATCAATACTTATTAGCCAGAATGGGCAGGGATGGTGTCCCTAGCCTCTGCTGGGGGCTGAAAATGGATGATAGGAGAGGGATCACTTGATTCCCTGCTCTGTTCACTCCCTCTGGGGCACCCAGCATTGGCCGCTGTCAGCAGACAGGCCACTGGGTTAGATGGACCTTTGGTCTGACCTAGTCTGGCTGTTCCTATGTTCTTGTGAGAAGCTAGAGAGCTGGGAACCAGAGGAATGGCTGCAGAAAACCTGCACAAAGGGCTTGGAGGTTAGGAAGTGGCCCAGGCAAAGAGCAGAGTGGCTGAAGTAGCAGCTGTATAGAAAGTCTTTGAGCGAGAGCTGAGGGTAAAAGTGCGGACTCCTCTCTGTGCCCTGAAGAAGGGGTGTATGTGTCTGATGTAAGGGGCTGTTGAGCCCAGGGCAGGTCTGAAGATGGAGCTTCACTTGCCCAAGGTGGGAGAGAGATCTTTTGTGTTGGATGTTTTACTGCGCTTTGGTTACCCCCCACCCCCCACACATGGGCCAGACTCGGTGGGAACTTTGAGCGTGGCATGCCTGCCAGCCTGGCCCTGGCCCTGGCCCGTAGCTGGAGAACTGATTCTCCTCTGTAGGAATGACATGGGAATCAGGTGATTCAGACAGGAGATGTTTCCTGCATTAATATCTTGCAGTTGTGGCTAAAAGCTTTGCCTGCTGCAAAGTATAACACAGGGGTGGAGAAATCTGTTGGAGGCTGCGGGGAGGCAGCAGGGAGCTGGAGTGCCAACCTGGGCTCCCCGATACTGGGGGGAGCCCTGAGCCTTGGGGGCCATATCCGCTGGGCCTTAGGTTCCCTACCCCAGTATAACAACTCCAGGCCCATCTGTGTTACATGCTCTAGCCACATACTCTGCAGGGACATAATATGGAAGTTTCACCTTGAAAAATCAAGGTCCCTACAACCTGAGCTAAAGGAGAATCGCTGGCCCTGGAAGCAGCATGAGTCTGTTACCTTTTGTGGGCTGTTGCTAGACTGGCTCTGACCTGGTTTGAACCAGTCCACCCTGTACGACGTGTCAGCAAACCCATGTGTGCGTGTGTGTCTTAGACATACCCCACTGCCTGTGTGGCACGGGGGTGAGGGTGATAAGCAGAATGTGGAATTCATGGCTACACTTCCTCCCAGGGATTCACGTGCTGCTTGTTTTGTTTCTTTCTGTTCTTGAGGCGGTGACCTTTGCCAACACTTCTCTGGTCTCTTCTGGGCATTGTTACCTTGCTGGGAGATATTCTTCCATTGTATCTTCTTCATTATCTTTACGTGGGCTCCTGACCAGGAGGATACATTCTTTTGATCAGGACATTGGACCTCAGGGAAGCTATACCCCATTTTACTCCAGTGGGACATCTGTATAGAACTAGCTAAAACACCTAAGCTGCCCTTTCCTTGTAAGCTGTGGATCTCATGTAAAATCTGGAATGGGCTTTATAATTGAATGAATATACTCTTAAGCCCTACCTCAATCGTCTGATGAAGACTAGATGAGGCTTCTCTGTGGGGCTTTATGCCTCCAGTCACCTTCTTGCTAGGTAATGATCTCCAGATGGGAATGCTCCCTGTTGCTTATGTAGTGGATAAATGGTTGCCCTGGGAGACTTTTTTTCCATGTTAATTTGCCAAGAGGGTTTGTTTCTTGATCAAATTAACTAATGGGATGAAGGGGTGATGGAGATATTTGTTTGCAATGTCGTAAAAGCATTTGGCTGCAGAGGAACCGTGATGTTAGCCTGGGTAGTTTGGTGTCTGACAAGGGCCACAGTGCATTAAGGCCTGGGGCCAAGTCCCACAAAGTTCATTTTACTGCAGGCTTCAGCCAAATGCAAGAACTCTGCTTGCTTGAATGCCAGAGGAATCGACTGACTTGGTCCTTGGAAATGGCGAATGTTATTAAAGGTAACGTGTTACATGGCAGCACGGGCTCAAACGCACCCCTGGTGTTACTCCATGTTGACCCTGTTGGCCGACTGCATATTGAACCACATTTTGCAGCAGTCTCGCCACCTGGGGCATTTGGAGGCAATGCCATGCTCAGAAAATGTGAAGATAAATCACCTTCCTCTGCTTCTGTGCACTGTTCACAGCTGTTCCCAGGGTCATGTTGCTGCCTTCCGGATGAAGGTTCCAGCTGCCCACGGTGTTCCGGATGACAGGGTGCATATTCCAGGCAGGGCTTCTGCAGGCACAGCAGCAGCAACAGAGTTTCTGGGAGGCACCTACCTTGGATGAAGAGGTGGATAGTCACTGCAGAAAACTTTGCCAAATGTCCTCAGAAGCAACCTTACCCATACACGGTATATGCAGCTGTGTGGGGCACCAGAAAATTTGGGTCATCACAGAGTCTTCTTAATGTCCACCTGCCGCCTCTTATCCCCGTTCCCTGGCTCTACTTTCCCTAGAGAGGATTTAGTTAACTTAAAACTGACACAGCCTGCCAGAGCTATTAGCAGAACATTAAACCTGTGGAAGAGCCATTCAAATAGTGAAGCCATTTCATAGGCATTTGCTAGTCTCAAACTATACTGTCAGTTTCTGAATTTACTGTGTGAGTCGACAGGACCTTAGTTCAAAACTTATTTAAAAAATATTTCATTGGTGTGTTGCTGAAGATTAAAAATCACATCTCTAAAAAGCTGTCATCCTCCCAGCTGCCATGGGGAACAGGGGCACACGTTTAATTGTGTCACATTGGGCCCCATAAATCCTAAAGATGGCCCTGTGCGCCCTCTTTTAACATGTGCAGCTGAGGGATTCACTAAAGTTTTGGCCATGAGTTGCTACTGACTGAGCAGCAGCTAGCCGGAGGAGTTGTGGAGCTAGTTAGAGAGAGGTTTCTGATCCCATCCTTTAGGGCAGCTTCGTTTGCACTTTCTATTACATGGTATAAATTCCTTCGGAATCACAACTTGTTCTCAGCTGCAGAATGGAATGCTGGATTCTAGGCTAAAGTCTTTCTCACCAGTTCCAAGTGTGACTTTTGCTACTGAAAGAAAAGTCTCTATAGGCACTACCATAATACAAGTAAATAATAACAATAATGAGCACCCAAAAACACCAAGCTTAGGGATAGCTTAGTTTCTGCTTGCTGTGGCTGGAAAATACATGTCAAATGGAACATTTTCAGAAGTAGTGATGAGATAAATAGTTTAAGCCATATTAAACTAATGGGTAATATCACCAAATGCTCACATTGTAATTTGCTGACTGAGTATACTAAATTTAAGAACAAATTAGTTTCCAGTGGGTTGTGTTATGGGATTGTACACCTGATATAAAGATACAGGGATTGCATATATTGGTAAACAAGGTGTTCTGATACTATCCTGAGAGTATAGTATAGATACCATTGATTTACAGTGTAAGTGGAGGATAAATTCCTGGTGGTGAAGGTATATGCCAGTTCATACACCCTAGTTTTGTGGTGTGTGTGAAAAGAAATATCTGAATTTATAAAATTAACTCTAACAAGCTCTAAAACATTGGGGGTAATCTGATTCTGCCTGTCCTTTTGGAGCCTGGACTGTAGTATGGGGTATTCTGAATTTCAGCCTCCGGTCATTCTAAACCATTACCAGTAGAGGGTGCCAATGCACTGTTTGTGTTTATACAGGTAGTCTTTGGAAATCCTGAATCTTTCCTTTGTGTAGCTAAGCTGGAGCCAGCACAAAAGCAGAAAGCTGTTACTTTCTGGGACTTGGGCGTTTTGCTCACAGAATTTGCACTAAATGGCGGGTTGCGGGACCTTACATGTGATGGTCAGAATGGAGGCGTTGTCATGGAAACCTGAGACTTCAATTCTTTTCAGACTTTGAAATTATTTTGTGTCTGCTTCTACATCTGTACTGTGGGGCATTGCTGGCCTGCCCTCGGAGCCCTCTTTTAGTTTGGTTTCACAGGGGTCACGGTGATGGCGACTCAGAAATTTCACCGATCAAATTCAGCTCACACAGGTGCTTGGCTTCTTCATGGAAGCATATCTCAATGAGCCCGAGCCACATGCGTATGCACAGAGTCGCACTGGAGAGAATTTCAAACGATCAGGCCTTTTTGCGATTTTTTTCGGCTTCCAACCAGTTGGGAAATATGAGAAGCGATTCCGTTATTGTGATGCCAGCTTCTAGTGCTAGCTGGGGGCGTGGTGCAAAAATGGAAAAATAACAGGTGACAAAGGGATTAACAGAATTTTTTGCACCCCACAAAAGTTGTGGTTCTGAATTTGGGGAAGGGTTTTAGAAGAACTTACGCGAGGTGAGCTAGTACCTCCCTAATTAGGACCTAGAAATGCAGCCAGTATTTTGTCATCTTCAAAGACCATGTAAATTATGATGATCAATGCAGAATATCTCAGACGACAATACTCAGGAGAAGTGTCCTGTTCCCATTAACGGAACACAACCCTCCACAGGCCTGAGCGTAAATGCTAACTCCTGGTCCAGTTCAAGCTAGCGGAGGCTTGGCCATTGACTTTAGTGTACTCAGGCTCTGGCTCCTAAATTTGGTCTCTTCTGTTGAAAACAGTAAGAGTTTGACCCCATTTGAGATCAGTTGGGGCTGTTCCGTGGCATCTGTGTAATGAGCTGGTGGCTTTGGTCTACAGTGGGCAGGTATCATTGAACATCACAAGAACCCCATCTCCAAGCATTGAACTAATGCAAAGTGGAACATCAACAGAATCTGGTTGTCTGTTTGCAGAATCAAACATGGGACCTCTGGAAGCTGGCTGGTGGCTAAGGGGATAAAGAAGACTCATTATTCTCTCTGTAAGTGGTCTCGGTGCCACTTGGTGGGACAGTGCACCAAGCCCAGGAGGTGTGTGGGTTACAACAGCACTTTTCATCCCAAAATGTCCACCCATTCTCTGAAGGTGGGCACTATCCTCATTGTAAAGATGGGGAAATGGAGGTGCAGAGATTTATTCTTCATACTGCACCAGTGGGAAGCAAACCTAGTTCCCCGGACTCCTAGCTTGCAGCCCAGTCGCCTGTATCATGTTACCTCCCTAGGTCAAGATCCAAATGGGGTTGGTCAACTCTAGGGCTAATGTCTGTTCAGTAAAGCTGGGCCATGGTATCAGGGAGGAGAGGGTGTGTTGCTGCTGTCTGTGAGGCAGCTGATCTGTTAATGTCCAGATGACATTAGCTTCTGGCACTCACAAACAGGCATCTTTTATGAGCACTAAATTAAAATATTCTCATTGCGCCCTCATGTGAAGGTAATGCCCGAAGTCCTCAATCAGGCCCAAGCCCTGCTGGGTGAACACAGACAAAGATGACCTGTGTGCCAAAGAGTTCACATCCTGAGGAGGTAGATGATATATGAAGTGTGGGAAGAAGAGGTCCATCAATGGCCGTTAGCCAGGATGGGTGGGAATGGTGTCCCTTACCCTCCGTTTCTCTGGAAATGGGTGATGAGAGGGATCATGTGAGGATTACCGGTTGTGTTCCCTCCCTTTGGGGTATCTGGCATTGGCCACTGTTGGGAGACAGGATACTGGGCTAGATGGACCCTTGGTCTAACCCAGTATGGCGGTTCTTATGTTCTTATGAATATCGTTCATATTGACATAGGTGCATTTGCATTTTGTAATGTATCACTGCTAGATAAAGACTCGGCTAAATGCTGAGAAATGGAGACTTCCCTGCAAGATGCCAGACAGAACGGACACATTGATAGAGACTGACCCTCAGCTGGAGCAAATCAGAGCCGCTCCCCTCAGACCAACGTGCGAGCCCAGGGAGCTTTTCTGGTTTACACTAGCCAAGGTTCTAGTTTGGGGTTTTATTCCTCAATCTGTGGGCTTCTTTGCAAGGTGCAGTGTCCTGCAGACTAACATCCGGTGGCCATAGAGCATCCTGTGCAGCCACACCCCACCTGCTCTTTATCAGCCCCCGTAGTCAAACAGCGCTGCTGAGGGTTTCCTTTGTTACCCCGCCTAGGGCTAGTCTCTATATTTTAATTTAAAGCCATGGAATGACAGCTCACAGGTTCATCCTCATTTAAACTTCCTCTTCTTCAAGGCATTTATGCTTAATCACATAGAATAACCATTCGGCCATTCGGTGCATGGAGCTCCTGGCCCTCAGGGACCACGTACAGGCTTTGGAGACGAGGGTGGCTAAACTGGAAGAACTAAGGGAGGCAGAGAGGTATGTAGATAGTTAAAAGTGCTCAGTCGGTTGTTTCAAGTAACCTGAAAATGCCAGGAGAGAGCCCCTCTGAAACCTACCACAAAGTCTGAGGCAGAGTTGCTATAGGATCCATCATGTAATTTTCTTTCTTACTGTTAGCATTTTACCAGAGCCCATTTTGATGAGTCAATCAGCCTCGGTCTTTTGTGCGGAGAAATGTAATTTGTTTTCCCTTGCTGCTTTTTTTGTTGTCTTTTGGAGCAGTCTTTGCCTTGAACATGTGCAGTGCTTACACAATGGGGCCCTAGCCCTTGGTTGGTGTTGCTCATAAACACCTTGTGTCACCCTGGCTGGCTGGTATAGAGATTCCCAAAGCAATATATTTCCCCAACCAATTCTGGACCTGCTCCTGGAACCACTTGGTTTCAAGAAGCTCTATGCTAAATAAAGCAGTAAGAGTTTGTGGGACTGGCCCCTTAAATCCTCCATTCAGTGCCACTGGAACAGCAGTGTGAATATATGCAATGCACCCAGAAGAACACCAGAGGGAGCTAGAGGAAGGGGTCCCAAAAAGGAGAAAAACAAGATGGTGGGGGTGCTTTGGGCTCTCCTTGATTTCACTGGGCGATGGATTGGGCCCTTTGGGAGTCAGATTGAATAAAGATTCTAGTTTAGTTGCCCTGGCTACTCATGTGCTTCACCCCCACTCCACCAGAGAGTCGGCCTCTGTGCAAACACATGCGTGATAAACTCAACTAGGCCATCACTGCCTCCAGGGTTGTTCACTAATGCTCCTGCTCTGACAAAGAATTATGGAGGCACCCTTTGATGTGCCCTGCTTGTTTCTAGAGGCAGGAATGTGCTATGGTGACGAGGCCTTGTATGAAACCCCTCCCCTCGTGCCCTCCATGGCTGCTTATGCCACTTCTTTCTGCTGGCCACCAGTTGCAACATGGCTGACCCTTAATATGTCACTTTTTGGAGCAGTGAGCAGCTGTTATAACTGCTCCCTCCCCCACCATGTGCCTTTCCTCAGCAGTCAAAGGAAAAAGGAGACTAAAGAGAAGAAAAAAAGCAACATTTTTCTTTTCTTTCCTTCCTGGGCCCAGTCACATGCTTATCTTCCTTCCCCTCTATTGTGACCATGCTTGCAGACTCCATCCCACTGTTCTAGACACAGTTCAAAGAAGTCCTTGCCCCCAAAAGCTTACATTTTAGGAGTGAGATGAGAAACGGCAGGCAGCTACTGCAAATGGGGGAGCACAGAATAACTGTGAACTAGGTACCGAATTGTCAGACCTTTGTGGGTATTTGAAATAAGAGCTCGATCTGAATCCTTCAAGGTGACTCTCTCTTTGCCGCCAGATATTATCCTGAATGTAGTCCTCTTCCAGTGACACATCCTGGACACAGATGTGGGTGACTCAGCCCTCACCTTGTCTGGGGCATGGATTGGGGCAGCAAAGAAGAAACAGAACATTTAAGACAACAGCCAGTTCATTGTCCTAGCATGTAAATACTAAAAATAGTGGAAAAAACAAACCTGTGGATTGATAGATGCCTGTAGTTTATAAGTTATTAAGCACTAGGTAACAGATTTGATTAATTTTGTGCCTGGAGGGTTTTTTCTTTTCTTTTTTAAGACTTGAAGAAAACAAAATATTTTTCTAATTAAATAAATCTACGGTACCCGCTAATGGGGCCCGTCTGTGCGCTTGTCACAGGGCACTGGGAGAAGTGGAATAATGATTTTATTTTTTTTCATTAAATAGAATTATAGGCAGTTACTCAAAGCAACTGTGAGCCTAATTGAAAGAAAACCATTTCTCCTTAATTTACTTTCATGGTTCCAGATGATAAAAGAGTGTGTTCGCTGGAAAATTAAATAAAAAACACAACACGAGGAAGCTTGAAATACTGCTCAGCAGGCACAGGTGGGACAGAGGAGCCCGCTGCTAACATGACTTCTTTTAACTTTAACTAGAAACTTTGAGTGACTTCAGATACCCGGGTTTTCACGAAGGGTATGTCTACACTCCAGAGTTTTGTCGGAAAAATGGCCGTTTTTCCAACAAAATTTGAGGAAAGTCCACACTGCAATTGCGTTCTTCCACAAGAAAGTCGAAAGAACAGAGGGTTTTTTTCCAACATTGGTAATCCTCATTCTACAAGGAAGAAGCCTTTTTGCGAAAGAGCTCTTTCGGAAAAAGGTGTGTGTGGATGGGGAAGAGGGAGCTCTTTCGGAAGAAGAGGAAAGAGGAAAAAGCAGAGGTGCCCTGGTGGCCACTCCATCCATAGTTATCACAGCTTAAATGAGAGAGAGCATCCACACTGAATGGATGCTATCTTTCGAAAAAGCAGATCGCTTTTTCAATGCGCTTTGGCAGTGTGGACGTGCTCTTTCGGAAGAAGTTTTTTCGCAAGATCTCTTCTGAAAAAAGCTTCTTCCGAAAGAAGCCTGCAGTCTAGACTTTGCCTCAGAGACACCATCTGGATGCTCCAGCCCCTGGCCAAGGTTTTATTCCAGCCTTCCCTCCTTTGCTTCAAAGTCAAATTGCCTGACTCTTAATTGACAGTCTCCTCCCAAATCAACCATTCAATAAGGTCTCCTCCTGTGGTGATGAGCCTAGGGCAGGGGTGGGGGACTTCAGGCCCAGAGGCTGGATGTTGCCCCCAGTTTGCTGGATCTAGTCCCTAAGGTTCAGGGCCTCCACCCCAGCATGGAGGAGCCTGCACTGGTGCTCTAGCTCCCCCCCACGCATAAAATCTACTAGGCTGGGCCTAGGCTCTGGTGTGTGAGGGGAATTCGAGGAGTGTCTTTCTCTTCCTCAGTTGGGAGCCACGTCAGTGAGGGTTTGTTGGTTGGTTGGTTTGTTTGCTTCTCACTTGCATGAGGCCTCCCGACTGATTTTTCTGTGGGTCAGTGGTCCCTGACCCAAAAAAGATTCCCCACTCCCTGGCCTAGAGTTTGATTGGGCCTTGGCCTGTGCTCTGGGGAATGGCAGTCAGAGGGAGTGAACCTCCTCCCCTCGTGGACTAACCTTCCTGAGCTCCCCACACCTAGAAGCAAATGGAGCTGCTCACTCCCTCTGAGGGGCAGGTGGAAGAGGAGTGGTTCCTTGGCTCCACTCCTCTCACACGCATGTGCTGCTCAACCAACTCCGCGGCCCAGGCCAGTGTGGTAGCCTGCTGGTGGTAGAGACCAGCAGAAATGGCTGCCCTGCATGAGTAAGGGGGAAGCAGAGCCGGATTAGAACATAAGAATGGCCATACTGGGTCAGACCAAAGGTCCCTCGAGCCCAGTATCCTGTCTGCCGACAGTGGCCAGGATTACTGACTTGGAGGGGTGTATGCATCCCCCCTCCTCTTCAGGACTGCACCTACAAGCACAATCGGGCCCCTGGAAAGCAGGTATGAAGTAGTGATCCAAGCAAGAGCCTGGGATCCAGGATTTCTGGGTGTTTGTTTCACAGGCTGGGTAGGTGGCCAAGAGCTAGTACCTTGCACCATTGGGAAATGTAAATGTGCTGTTCTCAAAGCCCTTTCATTCCCTGCTTAAGCTAGAAGCCTGCGGCTGTTCTGGGCCTGTACTGCAAGAGCTCTCTGCAAGTAACTCCCAGCATGGCCCACTCTCCCCTTCCATCACAGGGCCTGGAATGGGGAGGCAATGCATGGCAGGGCTGTTTTCATCCCCCAGCAAACCGGTGGTACCCCATTCCTGCTTGAGGTGCTAGGCTGGGCTTGGGGGCTCACTGTGCCAGGCAGGCATGGCTCCTCAGGAGTGAAACTTCCTGGCTCCCTGTGTGTGTATGTGGCACCAGCACCTGAGGGGTTAAACAGTAAGGGAGTGCAAGCTAATTAATTCCATCATGACCACTCTCCTGCCTGAGATATGGACACATCTGCTCAGGGTCACAGAAGTAAGCAGTGGCTGTAGCACTGACAGGAGAGTCTGTTTCCATTAACTGTTCCTGCTACTTCTTACACTAAACACTTCCTAAAAAAAGGCATCAGATAGTGTTTCCCTGTGGCTGCTGTCAGACTCTCCCGGGGCTGCCATTTGCTCCATCTTTTGGATCTACTGAGTCCAGGATGAGATTAAAACCATCCTCCAAGGAAACAAAAGGTCTCTTTTTCTTCTTCTTCTTCAGGAAATTAACTTTGGCTCTTCTACTGGTGAAATTGAAGAGGCACAAGTTCTTTCCAGGGCTTCAAATGGTCTTGTGTCTGGTTAGCATGGGGCAGTCGCCAGCCATGCTGGGCCTCTGGTCAGGGTGGGAGAGAGTCCAGCTCTGCGCTTTCAGGCTATGTCTACACTACAGAGTTTTGGCAGAAAAACGGCTGTTTTCCCGCAAAAACTCGTGGAGCATACACACCTCAAGTGAGGAGCATCCATACCTCAAGTATGTTTTTGCGCAAAAAAAATTGAAAGAACGAAGGGGTTTTTATGCAATTGGTATTCCTCTTTCCACGAGGAAGAAGCCTTTTTGCAAAAAAGCACAGGTGCCCTGGTGGCCATTCTGTGCATACCAATCAGTGCTTACTTTCGAGAGAGCGTCCATGCAGTCTGGACATTCCCTTTCACAAAAGCCCATCGCTTTTTCAGTGCGCTTTTGCAGCATGGATGCTCTCTTGCACAAGAAGATTTTGCGGAAGATCTCTTCCGATAAAAGCTTCTTACGCAAGAAGCCTGCAGTGTAGACATAGCCTCAGAAAGGGCGAGGCCTCAGGGAGAAGGGGCAGAGCCAGGGGGCAACCAGCCCTCAGCATCACTAAAGCGCCCCATGCTGGTCCCTCCCCTCCTTCCCCACCAGCCCTCAATGCTGCCTAGAGAGCACCGTGCAGCACTCTGGAGAATATTTAAAGGGCACTGCTGCTGTAACAGTAGTGGCAGCCAGGAGCCTCGGGCCTTTTAGAATTTCTGGGCCCTGGGGCAGTTGCCCCTTTTGCCCCACTCCATGGGTGGACCAGGGTTAGCATATCATGAAGATGTGTGGGAGGAAAATGAGCAGTTATTATGGAAAGGCTGAAAGATTCAAATAAGCAGAAAATAATCTGTGCTTCTAAAAACTAGCCTGGGTATTAGGAAGCAGATCTGGGGTAGGAACCAGATATTTTGTTTTTATGGGAAATGCTGCAACTCTGAAATGGAATAAAACTCACAACTTTCAAAAAATCCCACTCAATAAAATTCAGAAAAGAAAAAAAAAAAGCTTTTTAGGTCCATTGAAATGTTTCCTTTTGCTGAAATTGACACGCTATGTTCTGATTTTGCTTTTTCATGCAAAATCTATGATGGATAAAAAGTCAATTCCAACCTAGAAAATTGAACATTCTGTTCTGCAAAGGTGATGCACAGCGTCTCTCAACGCGTTTTCAAGTTTTTTCTTTTGAAGCAAACCTTCGTCAAAATGGCCATGTTTCACTTTTGACATATCGGTGTTTTCCAATGGCAACATCTTCCTCTGGAGAATTGCTTGCTTTAAGAAACTTTGGGATAGGGATGAAAGGAGGCAGGCAACTTGGCTCAGATCATTAGTAAAATTATTACTGGACTTTCCATCTCTAAGCCAGTCGTTTGGATCTATTGAGATCAGCAGTGACCAAATGTCATTAGCATTCGGTGACCTATGTGAAAAGAACCAGTATGTTTCAAACCCAGTTTCACTGAGTCCTATAGAAATACACTAACCTCTAGAATTTAATGAATAGAAATGATTTTTCTATAGCTCTTTTTTTCTTAACCAAACATCATTCTCTGCCATTATATGAGACAGTCTGAAAAATCTATAGAAAGGGTATAATTAAAACTATACACTTTGTCCATATGGAGAATGACTGAGCATAGTGTCAGAAAGTGGAAATTCCCAAGAGATATTGGAGAGGTCTCCAGCCCTGTATGTCAAACTCAAGAATTTTTCACTAATTTCTGAGTTTACCCAAACTGAATTGAAATCTCCAGGCCTTTGGAGAACTGCCAGGTATTAGTTTGATCTCTCCATGGTGATGATTACGAATGAAAGTCAGGACCTTATTGTGCATGGTGCTGTACATACACCTAGTCAGTTCCTGTCTCTCACTGTTTGTGGCCTATCTGAATAGATGAGCTTCTCCCAGAAGATGTCAGAAGGTACTACTTTCCCTTTACCATTAATAAGCACGCTGACCCATTTCTGAGCATCCAGTCTGAAAATGCTCTGAATAGCAATCACCTTTGCATGCCTGATAAATGCCCCTTTCAAAATAAGGATTTCTTCCAAACTCTTTAATACCTCTGTTATGCGAAGTGCCATTTTTCTCTTTTGTAATCACAGTATTAAATTTTAATATAAAGTATTAATAAAACATGCCATCACTAATGGCAACCCGCAGAATGCTCTGGACATGGCGGTGGTGCAAAAAGATATTTCTGTGGCCAAATCATACTTTGTTTAACACTTTCTGGGCAGTCCAAGAGTAGGGGTTTCTTTTGCTATTTGGTGATTCCAAATAGGGCACTCCACAATGCAGGAGCCTTTGTGTTAAACCCTGAGCGCACATGCTAGTAACGTGTTGGTCATCTGTCTGTGGGGCTTGTTAGGGGGAAAAAACCCTCCTTTCCTGTAATTCCACGTAGAGAACGTGGGTCACCCCAGATAAAGGAGATGATCAAAAATGACTGGAGAAGAGGTCTTGCTGTTTTCTGCCCCTGTGGATTTTTAAAATCTCCATTTAAGGCCCAAATAAGCGGTAGAATGAAGGGCAATTTGTTTCTCCTCCACCCTTCCAAGGCAGAGGGGTAAGGCAGGAAATAGTGCTTGAGTCTATTTTCCTGGGTGGGTAATGTGATTAACTACTTGCAAGTTTTGCCTTGCTGTAAGTGTGTGTGTGTGTGTGTGTGTGTGTGTGTGTGCACACGCACGCAGGTGCGTCTGTCTCACCTTTTGAAGGCCTATGGCCTTGGTGACATTAATAGATGGGGCACCAACAGCATACGTCTCGTAGCAGTTAGGGGGTGGTGGAAACTCCCTCACTTACCTGTGATTAGCAACCTCTTAATGTTAAGCAAGCCAGAAGGATTTTAAGTATCTAGGGCTAGGTATCTGGAGTAGCCCTGCTGTGTTCAGTGCAAGTCCAGGGGCAAAGCTGTCTTCAAGTTCATTGCTTCTGGGGACCATCCTCCAGGCAACTTAAGGCAGCTTGCTGTCTGCCATGGCCTCAAGGGGCCTCCCCAACATGTGGTGATTAATGTACATTGTGGGACAAAGGAGAAACAGGGCTACCTCATCTCCTTCCCCTTTGGAATATGTTGGGGAGAGTGGGAGGCATAGAAGTGCTATGCTGGGTAGTTGTGGTGGATTTCTCTGATGCAAGGAGAACATGCATAGACTCTTTTTATTTTCTACCTTGTACCACAAAACGGCAAACGGAAGAGAGGACGGATGGTCTTGTTAGGGTGTCGGGCTGTGGTTTCAATTCCTTCCCTCGCCACATACCTCCTCTGGGTATGTCTAGACTACAGGGTTTTTTCGAAAAAAGTAGCCTTTTTTCCAAAAAAACTTCCCCTGTGTCTACACTGCCGCCGCGTTCTTTCGAAAGTAAATCGAAAGAACACGGCAGTTTTTTCAACCGCGGAAAACCTTGTTTTATGAGGAAGAACTCCTTTTTTCGAAAGTGCTCTTTCGAAAAAAGGCGCTATGTAATGCAAACTGTGCTTTTTCGAAAGAGAGCATCCAGACTGCCTTGGTGCTCTCTTTCAAAAAAGTGGCTTGCTTTTTCGAAAGTACTGGTTGTAGTCTAGATGCTCTTTTTCGAAAGAGGCTTGCAGTCTAGACGTAGCCTCTGTGACCAGGGGTATACACTTCATCTCTCTGTGCCTTCCTTCTCCAATCTTCTGTCTGCATGTGGCTTCTCTTACTGCCTTCGTTGTTCGTCTCGCTAATTTAGGCTCTAAGCTCTATGGCGGGGTGGGGAACCTTTTTTGAGACAGGGGCCACTGACCCACAGAAAAAACAGTCAGGGGCCGCACATAACGGCCACACACAAGTGAGAAGTAAACAAACATTCACTGATGTGTCCCCTCTCTGAGAGAGACACTCCCCACATTCCCCTCGCACATCAAAGCCTCGGGGGTCCCAGCCTAGTAGATTTTGTGTGCTCCAGCCCCTCGCGGAGGGACTGGAGTGGCAATGCAGGCTCCCCAGTGTTGGGGGGTGGCCATGAGCCTCAGGGGACATATTCAGGCAAGCTGAGGGCCGCATCTGGCCCCTGGGTCTGAGATCCCCACCCCTGCTCTATGGGGTGAGAAGTGTCTCTTACCTTGTGTGTGTACAGCATCGAGCCCATAAGGTCTCTAACCATAGCTGAGGATTCTAGGTTCTACTGGAAAATAAAATCCTACAAAATCAAGAGACTAGCTTAAAAATCACATTTAAAATAGGAACAACAGGGGTGTTTTTTTTTTTAAATTTACCTTCTGGATTTTCAAACTTTAAAGTTCCAGTGTTCAAATATGCAACCATGGGAGTGTGAAGATGCTTTTGTTTTTAAATGAAAGCTGGAAGTCTCGTGTAATCGCTGAACTCCAGCAACCACAGCATCCAGGGAACCACCAAATATTGTGAGGCTCATTATAAAATTAGGGGAGCTGGCAACCCGGAAGTCCCAGTTCCAGTGAAGGAAAAGGGCCTTGGAAGCAAATTTTTTCTGTGCAAGTTTCTTTTCTGTAGTCACCCAAAGCTGTTTTGCTTCTCTTTGTGCAGGCCTTTGCTTCTGGTGGTTTTAGCCTGTTCTGAGGATATAAAAATATTGACTATTTTATAGAATCACTGAGGAAAACAGTCTCACCTGCAGAGAAATCTGTGCTGGGAGGAGGAAAAAGAGAGAGAGAAAAAAAGGGTCCAGGCTCCTGGGACTGCATGAGAGAAAGGTGTGTGGGTGAGCGTGAAGGGTGACTTAGATACGAGAGGGATGGCATTGAGAAGTGGCAGGCGGAAGGAAAAAGGGGAGGGTGCGGCTGAGGGGAAAAGCAGGAGACACGGTAAGTTAAGTAAATTCACATTTATGTCTCCAAGAATTTGCTTCAAACGCTCTTCCTGCCCTCACTGAACATTTGCTGTTTGGACGCCGTCCACTCAGGGGAGGAACAAAACTGCTCTGTGTTACAGCACCAGTGGCTAAGGTGAACGCCAGGTCACCGGCAGGCTGCTGCGTTTGGTGCCTGTGTGCTCTACCTCAGGCTCACTGGGTGTGGAGAGGGGTGAAGTAGTGGGCATTCAGCCCCCGTCAACCCTCCCTCAGGCTCCATACGGGGCCTACAAGTCCATGCTGTAAATTAAATCCCAGTGCTAATTAGTATCCATCTCCCAATCCATCTCCAGGCCCAGCGAATCTGTTAGTCGCAGCTAAATACTGCAGAAGCTAGTCACCTGGGACGTGTGCTTTAAAATCTCTCCACAAAGTTTAATGCTGAATGGGCAAGCTGGCCCTCTGCTCTGTAATTCTATCTGCTCAAGGCCAGTCTGATACAGTCAGAGAGAGGATAATGCTGCAAGATAGTCCCCCATTTAAAATTAGGCCACTAAATATCAGCCCCAATGAAAGGGTTTTCAGCACCAGGGAAGTCAAAATTATTTTTACCCTTAGCCTAACCTTTCCTTCCCTGAATGGCAGATAGCAGATATGCTCCGGCTTATGGAAACTACAACACACCTATTGTCTCGAGGCAGTCCAAGTGAAAATGAACAATGAGGTACATTGTTGGCGATTTGTTACTGGACGTTTTAAGTGTATGTTGTGTTGGTATAGTGAAGAAATAGGGCATCTGCTGTGTCACTGTGGCGATCTTAGTATAGTGTCTCTGGGAGCACCCTGTCTCCTCACAACAACTACTCTACTGTGTGTAGGCCTCTGGCCTCCCTTATATCAATAGAGTGGCCGAAAGGACCATGCAGTGTGTATCCATTAACATAACTCAGTCTTTACAAAGACAAATACGGCACCAGAGCATTGTCATTTTATTGTGTAGAAAGAAATGTCGATTTGGATTTAGCCCAACCCAACTTACCAAACAGACTTGTGCCAAGACTGCTCAAACCAGCTGTAACAGTGGCACTTTTTATTTATTTATTTTTTTAATATGAGGCCTGGTCTCCACCTAAAACTTAGGCGAGATTTGTGAGGGTTGTGAGAAATTTCACTTCCTGAGAATCAGGGTTAGGTTGACCTTATGACCAAAGTACAGGCAATAAGGGGAATCGAAGACTTTTCCATTGACTTAGCTATTGCCTTTCAAGGGGGTGGATTTAGTTCAGTGACAGAACAACCCCGTAGATCACTGAATCACTGCAACAAGCGTCTGTGCTGCAGCAGCACATGGCTGTGTCCCTGTAGACTTATGCACTGCTAATTACCATAAAATGGTGATTTGGGGCACCAACGGTAGCATGGGAAGTCACTCCCCTGGCCAGACCCAATGGCCAATCATTGCACAAGGGACCAGCTCCTCACCTGCTGTAAATCAGCATAGGAAGGGCAATTTTCATATAGCCACTAAGGCAAATTCAGTGAGGGATTGTAAAAGGCTCTGGAATCAGATAATTATTTTGCCCCAGTTATGGATACATATGTTGGGGGGAAGAAGCCAGACTTACTAAAATAAACTCCAACACTTAGGCCAGGTTCACACTGTAGGGGAAGGTGGGCTTAAGGTACGCAATTCCAGCTATTAAAAAATGTAGCTGCAGCCGATGTACCTCAAGCTGAGCTTTAGCACTGTCCTCACAGTGCAAGATCAAGAGGAGAAATGCTCCACTTGCAAGGAGTAGAAGTACCAATGCTTATGGGAGCGCCATCAGCATTTGATTTAGCGGGTCTTTACAGGTGTGTCTACACTGCACCCTTAGCTCGAAATAAGCTACGCAATTTCAGCTATACAAATTGCGTAGCTTATTTTGAGTTATTTTCAAAATACAGGCTGCCCCTGACTTGCAACGCAATCGGTTATTAGGATAGCATCACAAGTCGGAGTTGTCGTAACTCAAGTCTGCATTTATGACAGGTGTCGTGCACCGTCGTAAATGCGGGGCCGAGGACGTAAATCAGGGGATTTTGGCCTCTTCCACACTTAGGGTATGTCTAGACAATATGCCTCTGTCACCAGAGGCATGTAAATTAGACATACCAACATAGTCAATGAAGTGGGGATTTAAATATCCCCCGCTTCATTAGAATAAAAATAGCTGCCGCTTTGTGCCAGCTCAGCTGTTTGTTGGCATGAACCGGCAGTCAAGACGGGGATTGGTCAGCAAGAAAAGCCTTTGCTGACCGATCCTGTAAACCTCGTTGCACGAGGCATTACAGAAAAGGTGGTAAGTGTGGGGGGTTGTAAATCGGGCCGCTGTAAAGCGGGGGCCTCCTGCATCTTATTTCATAATTTGGCACTGTGTAGACAGCTATTCTGAAACGTCCCTTAATCCTCACGGAATGAGGTTTACAGAGACATCAGAATAAGCGAGCCTGTAATTTAGAAAGATATTTTGAAATAATGGGCCAGCTGTCAAGATACAGAATAGCTATTTTGGGATACCGGAAGTATCCCGAAATAGTGCCGCAGTGTAGACGAACCTGACTGGACCTGCTAAATCGAACACTGGAAGATTGACCGCCACAACATTAATCCTCCCACAAGTGGAAACAGGGCCTTAGAGAAAAAAGGTGGGGGGGTAATATTTTTTATTGGACCAACTTGTGCTGGTGAGACAGACACGCTTTCTAGCTGCGCAGACGAATGAGAGAGATTACCCCACCCATCTTGTCTCCAATATCCTGGGTCCGATACAGCTACACCTACACTGCAGTTACAACCCTGGAGACTTACACAGCCCTTCTGTGGGGCTGGTTTGTACATGCTCAGGGCTGGTGACAGACTTTGACTGGACATGGGCAATGTAGGGGGGGGGCTAGCAGCAGCCAGTCTTCAGCACCACCTGCACTGCAGCGTGAAGGGCTCTGGTGGTGATTAAAAAAGCCCAGGGCCCTGGCTGCTGCTTTTGTCATGGTAGCGGCAGTGGCAGTACAGAGCTCTGAGCCTTTTTAAATCACCAAGCCCCAGGGCAACTGCCCTCTTTGTCCCCGGTTCATCGGCAGCCCTGTGCATGCTGCCTGTGGTAAGGGGGTGATACCCACCCCAAACTGAGAAGAAGAATTCGGCCCTGTGTTCGAGGTGCATGCCCCTGCTGCTAGAAAATCTACTGGATGACAGCACACTCCCAGCTTTGTGCTGGACCCGCTGTGCTCATGCCCCCTCAAGGACGGCTCTAGAATGACTGGCCCACAGTAGGATGTGTCTTTCAAACCTACATCAGAGTGTGGTTGGCCCCTGGCCTGAAAAATGTGAGGGGTTCTGCCACTTGTGAGGGGTTTATTCTCCTGTCTGTAATTAAAACCAACACAACAACCAACGTCAGGAGATGAAGCTTTCTCAGGCCTGGCCCACAACTGGGGAATGAACATGTCCAGGAACTAAGATCCATCATCAATCGCTCCCAATCTCTCCTCAGAGTGCCAGGCTTTGACCAGCAGGGCCCCTTATTTACAATGGTGGGGTTTCCCCCTTCCTCACCCTCAATTTTACTTTTACTCCAAAGAGCTGTAGGAAAGTTCAGAGAGTCAACAGCTGATTTGAATGAATCGGAATTTCCTTGTAAGCTAGTCTGCTTGCGTCAAGGTTCGTTATTATTTTTATTGACTATTTGTATTATTGCAATGCATAGCAGCACCAGTAGAGAACTAAGATCTCATCACGCTAGGCCAGGGCTGGGCAAGATGAAGTCCTGGGGCAGGATCTGGCCTGCCTAATGCTTTGATCCGGCCCGCAGACTGCATCTGGCCTCTTTCTATTTATATCTCACTGCCCGTGCCACTGAATTTCCAGGTGGTGGCTCAGGCAGTAGGGTCCTATTTAAATGGCTCATGGCTCCCTGTCGTGGTGCTACCCTGGCAGGGGCCGGAGCAGCAAGCCTTTTAAATAGCCACAGCAACCTCGGGTGGCTGCCAGGCAACACGGTAGCAGCAGGGCCAGGAGCTGGGAGCCCTTTGCTGTGTTTTTAATTCAAAGCCTCCAGCCCCAGACAACTCTGGGGGGAAGCTAGTCCCCAGCCCCACCCCTTCTGTCCCAGGCCCCGCCCCTTTGGGTGGAAGGGAGCTGGCTGTGACCACATGGCAAAATTCATTAAGTGGCCCCCTTGTGAAAATTATTTTCCACCCTTGCGCAAGGCATTGTAGAAAACACAGAACAAAAATACAGGCCCCAGCTTTGTGTTTCTTTGGTCCCAAGCCCTCTCGCTGCAGTTTGGAATGCTGGTCCCTCACCTGCAGCTCCTCTTACTATGTTGGTCTGTTCACCTCTGATGCATTTTTTTAAAGGAAAATCCGCATGGTTACTAGGCAGAGGCTCATGATGCAAATGGCTGTGATAGGTCAGCAGTCCAACACCGACCATCACCGTATTGGTGCCCCTAACACCACGTACCAATGTGAAGCACCGAGCGCCCAAAGCCACAGTGTAGCAATCAGGAAATCAACTCTTTCCAGTGTTTTCTGTGACTTTTAACAGACTCGAGTATGCCGACTGTCAGCCTTTACTGGGCAAGATGTAATTTTCCAATCAACACCGTCACTTCCCAAAAGCCCCACTTCTGAACTTTTTCCAGAATCCAAAGGCTTTGGCGGCAGCCTCAGCAATGGGAATCAAATTATAAAAACAAAATCCCTCCTTTCGTGCCACGCTTCCCAGTGATTTTCCAGGGCTGAAACGAGAGGCAGACTCACTATTTGTTTCTGCTTCTGTTGGCTTTTAAAAGCACAAGAGGGTAAAGGAGCTGCTGGGCTGTTACTTTCACAGCTTGCTTATGTACACAGTGCTGTAACCTTTGTGTCTTGCTGGGAGCAGCTGCGCTGCGATTGTATTAGTCTGACTGACTGTAAACTGTGCGGTAATATGTAAAACATATTGTGAGTGATGATGACTAATTGGAGAGCATCTCACAAGACATTCTAAACTTGTGTAAAATGTCATCCAGCTGTAGGCTCTGTCCTGGATGGGATCTGTGTTACTTGTTGGAACTGGCTGGCTCATCCCTGGCTTTGTGGAGAGTGCAGGGTGACTGAGGGAGGGAGGAGGCAAAGAATAATGCCTGTGTCCAACCATGGAAACACTTCCCCATTTCCAGAGGCTGGAGTCTGATAAGATACTGAGCAAAGATTTTCAAAGATGGCTAAAGATTTTGGGTACTCAACTTCAGACAACATACAGGGGCCTGATTTTCTGTCAGGGACTTTATGCAAATCAGTTCTTGTTACTTAAAAATAAAAATTACTACCAGTTGGACCTCTCTAATCCATCACGCTCTGCTCCAGCAACATCCATGGTCCGGCATGATTTTATTTAGATGGATGTCCATTTATCATGGGTGTGGCCAAGTTTTCCACGGTCCCATAAAGTTTGTTTACAGCCACCTGTCCTGGCTCTCAGTGTTTTGTGCTGTTATTTAGCTCTCATTGACCCCTAAATATCCTCTAACAGCCCAGTAAGCAGTGGAAATGTTGGTAATGCTATGGTTTGTGCCATGGTTTGGCAAATTCTTTGGTTCAGCACTGGTCAGGTCCTGAGGGTGCCGGACACGAGAGGTTCAACCTATAGTCACATTGAGAAAACATGGTGCCAGATTTTATTTTCTGGCCCCAATTCCAGGGGGAGGTCAAAGGAGTGTCATGCTACTAGAAAAAAAGTCAATATGTCTATCACAGTGCAGGGGCTAATATCTATTGATCCAGCAGCAACTGTCAGAGCTATTCATCTGGAAGCCAGAGAATGCTAGAGGGCAAGCGCTGCCTATTTGGAGAGCACGCTGGGTGTGTGCACTCTTGCCTTCTGCTGGATGAAATGCCAGGCATGATCAGCTGTTTGTGACTTTGACACCTGCTAATGGCTAGTTTGCAAAATATTCTCCTCTAGTTCAAGCAGTATCAGGCTCATGCTTTCTGAAGTGGAAGGTCACTTTTTCAGTTCTCCACCTCAATGACCAGAGCTACATTTAGCAGCCATGTTTTCTCACAAAACTAAGTGACTGGGCAACAAAATGGCCATGTTGATAAATGTAAAGTAATGCACATTGGAAAAAATAATCCCAACAATATGATGAGGATTAATTTAGCTATAACTACTCAAGAGAGAGATCTTGGAGTCACTGTGGATAGATCTTGGTAAACATGCACTCAATGTGCAGCGGAGTCAAAAAAGAAAATGTTAGGAATCATTAAAAAAAAGGGATAGAGAATAAGACAGAGAATATCTTATTGCATATATATCAAACCATGGTATGCCCACATCTTGAATACTGCATACAGATGTGTTCGCCTCATCTCAAAAAAGATATATTGGCATTGGAAAAGATTCAGAAAAGGGCAACAAAAATGATTAGGGGTTTGAATGGGGCCATTATGAAGAGAGATAAAAAAGACTGGGACTTTTTAGCTTAGAAAAGATGAGATTAAGGGGGGAATATGATAGTAGAAATCTATACAATCATGACAGGTGTGGAAAAAGTGAATAAGGAAAAGTTATTTACTTGTTTCCATAACATAAGAACTAGGGGTCACCAAATAAAATTAATAGGTAGCAAGTTTGAACCCAAATAAAGGGAAATTTTTCTTGACTGCAGTTCTCAGTCAACCTGTAGAACTCCTTGCCAGAGGATGTTGTGAAAGCCAGGACTTTAATAGGGTTCAAAAAATAGCTAGATAAATTCATGGAGATTAGGTCAATCAATGGCTATTAGTCAGGATGGGTAGGAATGGCATCCCTAGCCTCTGTTTCTCAGAGACTGGAAATGGATGATAGGAGAGGGATCACGTGATGTTTTGAAAACTGGCCATTATTTTTTTGCAGAAAATTTAATGTAGTCCTAAATTCTTCATGAAAATGTGTCAGGTTTTTTTTTCCAGCAAAAAACAAAATTAAAAAATGACAGAATTTTGTTTTTTGCAAGCCATTTTTGGTAAAAGGGAGGGGGGAGTTGAATTTTCAAAAACCCAGAACCTTTCATTTTTTGCAAACCCAGAAATTTGTTAAGAAAAGATGACTAAAACCTTTAGATGAAAACATTTAGCCAGTGTTTAAAAGAGTGGATCTTTGTAAAAGCCTGTTTTTGCCCCACAATGCACATGCCCATCATCCCATTGGGATAACCAATCTGCATATATTAGCTTGCTCACACTCGCCACCTCAGGGTGATATTCATTTCTCCATAAACAATGCTGCACCTTCAAGCACGCTCAGCTTCAGATGGCATCGCCCTCCCCAAATGCACGCCTTCCCATTTCTGCGCGTGCCTGTGCGCACGCACCATCTCGTGGTGGTAGCCTCATTCCTGTGCATAAGCCTGCACAGTCACATATATCCTCCTCCTGTGACTTGTCCCTCCCCATGCACACTCACAAACAAACCTCCCTGCAGCCAGCCTCTGGATAGTCGGCAAAGTTCATAGGTTCCCGGATCTTGGCTGCTTTCTCAGCATGATTCTGAAACCCCTTCAGAACTTGTTATGTTACTTTGGTGATAAATTGTCATAATAAACTCTTCGATAGTATGAAGATAGGTCATTATTCATCATTGTGCGGCTTGGAAAAGACCATAAATCTGGAACAAAGGCCATTTGTTTGGTTTGGAGAATCCAAACCTTCACTGTTTGGAAGGATTCATGTCCCCTTGCCCTCTCAGTTAATCATTCTGTAAGTCCTCATAAATATCACAGTCTGGGGGGCGGGGGAAGTTACTCACTCTTGTTGTACCATTAAAAAGTGCAATGCCATGCTATGACTTTTACTTCACTTCTAGCAGGTAAACAGTTCAGCCACAGACCTACAGTATCTAATGCTAAGTCTTTGCCTGGGACATTTTCAAGCTGGAAGAGATTGTGGAAATGAATGTGATAAGAACTGTTTAGTCAGATCACTAAGGGTATACTTACACTGCACAGTTATTTCAGAATAAGCTATTCCGGAATAGTTATTCTGAAATATCTTATTTCAAAATAGCATGTCTACACTGAAGGGAAGCCTCAAAATGAATCTGAGGCAGGCTTCCCTAATGTAGACGTGCTATCTTGATTTAGAGCCCCAGGAGGAATCACTTAGAATGGCCCTGGTGAGGGGCTATTTAGAAATAGAAGAAGTGGAGTGTCTACACACACCATATTTCAAAATAGCTATTTTGGAATAGGCATTATCCTTCATAGAATGAGGTTTACAGAAGTCAGAATAAGCCATCCATTATTTAGAAATCATTTCGAAGTAACGGAATTGCTGTGTAGACGCTCGCATAGTTATTTCCAAATAACAGCTTTTATTCAGAAATAACTTTGCTATGTAGACACACCCCAAGAAAAGAGTTTCCAGTGCATACATGACAAGAAGCTTGCATGTGTTAATGTGTTCATGGATAAATGTAAAGAAACTGTTTTTCCCCCCTTTTCTATAGTATAAAAGTTAGTATTGCTTACACCAAGCATTGTAAAATCATCAATCAGCTCCCCAAAATAATGAGACCAGCTTAAAAATCTTGAGATTTAAAACAAACAGTAAATGTTGGGGGCTTTTCATTGGCCTTCTGGTTATTGAGCCCCGGGCCGTCCTTACCCGTATGCTCTGGCTTCACTTCCTCTGGAGAGGATCTAGTTAAGTTAAAAGCAAAAAAGCTGGCCAGACCTATTATCGGAACACTGAACCTGTGAAAGAGCCGTTCAAATGGTAATGAAGCCATTTCACAGGCATGTGCCAACCCCAGGAACATACTGTCAGTGTCTGAATTTATTGTGTGAGTCTATAAGACCTTAGTTTAAAATCTGCTTTAAAAGTATTTCATTAGTGTGTTGCTGAGGATTACAAAATCACGTCTCTAAAAAATTATCATTCCCAGCTGCCATTGGGCACAGGGGCACCAGTTTGATAATATTGCGTAGGGCCCCATAAATCCTAAGGCTGGCCCTGATTGAGCATCTGAGGGTCATGTTTTCAAACTTTTCTCCATAACCTTTAGGACTAGAAGGTTTTTTTTTAATGTAGGCTGAGGGTTATGTGCAATGAAACGACTCCTGGAGCTGAGGTTTTAAGAAAAGCACTCAAACTCGGGAGATAAAAATCACCAAGATTGATAATGCTGTAAACATTAATGAGTTGGAACTTGTATGAAAGAAAAAGGGTTTGTGACAAATAGCAGAAATGTTGTTTATTTAAAAATCAGAGTGAAATAAGCATCCGTTATAGCAAAGGACTAGTAGCACTTATTACAGCCAGGCCTCATTTGAGCAGGTACCACACAAATGTAAATGTAAATGTAAACCACAGAAATGAACAAGGCTGCAGCTTCACACACACACACACACACTCAGCCCCATGTGGCATGGCCCTCTCCATACACAGGCCTTCCTGTTCCTGCACATGTGCTTGTGCGCACACACAATCTCATGGGGATAATGCCACTTCCCCCGCACAAGCCTGCACACTGACATACATCCTCTTCCTGTCACTTGTCCCTCCCCATGCACACTCACAAACAGACTTCCCCGCAGCCAGCCCCTGGATTGTCAGGGACGTTCACGGTGGTAGGGGACTGGTACGTACACAGTCATCGGAAGAGGCTGTAATTGATCCCTAGAGGATATGAGTGAGTTACACACCCACTTACAGAAGGGCCCTCAGCCTTGCTGGACATATGAGATGTTGAATCTCCAGATTGGAAAAGCTAAGTGGCTGCAGCTAGTGACAGACTTATATCCTCTGCAGACTTGGCCCAGAAGCGGAGCTGTCTTACGCACGAGTGCACACGCACACACACAGACACACACACATTGCCACATACAGCTTTGCATTGCACCTCAGTCCTGACCTGCTCCGACTTTGGCCATTGGCCTTCCAGATCATCCTTGGGATTTAACCCGGAATATTAACATGACTCTCCAGGGGCTGATATCTTACAGCCCGCTCTGGTCATTCTATCCACATGCAGCTCTAGAAGAGGGCTGATGCCTTATGAGAAAATTTTAGGCGCGAGTCAAAATATGGATCTTCAAGAGGCAGGGTTAGAGATTCCATTGTGTCATTATTTTGGTTTGTTTTAATTTCCCAGCAGGATTCAAGAATTTTTGCAAAATACTTGGAGGAAGGGAGGGGAAGAGCAGAAGGGGGCAATTCATAGTGTCTCAGATGTTCCCACCCACCATAGTCAGCAGGAGGGGAAGAAATGCAGGGGAGCTGGAACTATTTTTAGGGAGAGGAGCTGAGCAGTGCCCCCCTCTACACCTGTTTGTGCCCCCTCACTGCCTCACACCAGGGGTTGCCAACTCTCCAGGACCGACTCCGTTGCTGCAAATGGCTTCCGGTCCATTCAGTCAGGGAGAGTTAGCAAATTAGCCACAGCTGGAGGCAGCTGAGGAGCCCTGGAATGAGGCCAGGAGCAGAGTCCCAGGCTGGTGATGGGACCCCAACTGGCAGTGGAGCCTCCAGGGCCGGTGGACTGGTCCCCCGGGATGGCGGGCTGCAGAGCCTGTGGGGACAGTGTATGGCAGGACCCGGGGGTGGGGGGTGAAGCCGACAAGACCCAGGGCTGGCAGAACTGGTTCCTGGGTGTGGGGAAGCCAGGTGCAAAATCTGGGGGTGCTGCATCGCCCCCTCATCCCCCTACTTCCTGCGCCTATGAAGAAATGGGGATATCTGCACAGAGCTTCAGTTGTGTGTCTGCCTGCAGGAAGACCTTTCCAAGCCACATCTGGTCCTGGCTTGTATCTCAATCCACATTTGGAGTAGCTCCATTGAAGCGAGTGGGATTATTTGGGGTTTACTGGAGCGGGGCTGAGACCACTCTCTGGCCCAATGTGCTTGCTGCTCTTTCATTGTGGGGTCTTCCTTCACCCACGTCATGAGGGGGAACTACCTCCGGGACCCTGTCCATATTCCTGGTACTTATGGCCACATGGACTTGCTGAGGATGGGGAGGCACTGTCCTTCCTACATCTTTTTATTCCACCCTATTCTTTTCAAGTTCGCTCTTGCCCTTCTCACTGTGCATAACTAGCGTCTGTAACACCTGGCTTTTCTTCTCTCTTTCCCTCCCTCTCCAGAGGGAGAAATTGTGTGGGGTGAGGATTAAGGGTTGTCAGGGCTGGGGCAGGAGGGGCTTACCTTGAGTCAGCCGTGCAGCGAGGGGGGGGGGAGGGGTTAAGGCAGCTTCCTGCCTCTCCTGGCACCACAGACCATGCTGCGCCCAGAGGCAGCCAGCAGCAGGTTCCCAGCCAATGGGCGTGCAGAGCTAGTGCTCAGGGCAAGGGCAGTGCACAGAGCCCTGTGCACTCTCCTCCCTCCCACACACACATAACTAGGAGCCGGGCCTGCTGCTGGCTGCTTCTGGGGTGCAGCGCAGTCTGTGGTGCCAGGACGGATGGGGAGCTGCCTTAGCCCCCCCCCACTGCTCACCTGATCCTCCTTCAGTAACAAGACCCAGGACCCGACATTCAACCCCCCAGTTTGAAAACCACTGGGCTAGAATGCCCAGCCCTTGGAATGGACTGGCGGGAGGTCTGTGATTCCAGACTCAGACCTATGTGATCTGCTCACCCAAACCTGTTGGCTCGTTTTATGTAGGTCACTAAATAACCATCACCAGATTTTGGCCTCTCCCACACTGAGCAGCATGGGGAAGTCTAGTGACTCCACAATGACCACTACTGCAACCACACCTGTCCTCCCCGCACGTGTCTGTTGTTTTTATCAGCCAGCCCGCCTCTAGTTCATACAAGCTGCGATGTGCCGTGTGGCAAAGGGAGGAAGAAACTCTTCTTGTTGGGTTTTTGCTGCTCTGTTTACAAAGGGGAAGGTGCTGGTGGTGGCTGAGAGGAACATAACCTTTAGGGGAGTGGGTTTCAGGGAAAATGAAATCCAGAGTGAATTCTGCTCGGCGGGGTTTTTTGTGGCAGTGCCGGACGGCCTTTCTCCTGGCTATGAGAGGGAAGTTCAAGCGAATGTATTCTGAGGCGCAGCCACTGTGATTGATTTATGCGCCTCACTTTAAACCAGAAACTATATAAGCAAGCAATAAATCATGGTCTTGGAGGAACGCAGAGCTATTGCCTGTGATTCAGCTAGTGATGGGAGGAAGTTTAGGGGGGGAAAAAGAAGCAAAAAGAGAGAAAATTGTCTATTTTTTAATAAATCGCCTGAGCTTCAGAATTGGTGAGTTAGAGTTTGATTTGGGATTAGAAGCTGGCTTGGGAACCAGGAAGCACTATCTGTGTCTTCATATAACCTCATTAACTCAGTAATGTTAAACACATTCTTCAGCCAGGCTCCCTGATTCTTTCTTTCTGTGGTCTGCCTTCCTCCCAGGATAGCCACACATCTTACAGGCATCTCAATGAAACCTTCCCAGTAAACATTAGCGATCACTTCTTAGCTGTTATTGTCTCTGCCTTCAGATAGCCAAGCAGGTATACACTTAAGTCCAAGATAAACACTTCCTTGGCCCTCATTTATTGCTGATATAAACTCCTATAAAGCTCACCACTCCGCTCACTATCATGCCCTCTATCGCCTTTTTGCAAAATGTAATCCATAAAATGCTTTCATGGTAACCTTATACATCGGCAACCAGTGATAACATCTCGAGGCCCCCGTGACAGACAGGAACTCGTAAGCATGGAGTTAATAATGCAAACTTTCAAAAAATGAAACTGGCAGAAAGAGACGAGGAGGGGAATAAAAGGAGCCGGTGTGGCTGTAATTGGGACCATGTGAGCTTCCTTAGAGAGGGATTAGGGGAAAGAGACAGGCCTCGCCCGCGAAGATTAGTTTCAATTAGACGGGCTGGAGGCGAAAGTCAGGACTTGGTGAAAGATTAAAACAAGAAGGGAGAAAGTTTCCATTGCTTTTGCTCCAGGCCTGCACAAGAAGTTTCAGTGAGATCACTCTAATTGAAGGCAAAACTTGCATGGAAGTTAGGAAGAACTCGAATTAATTGATTCGATGCTGTAAGATATTTTTTTTTTACCTACCGTGGTTTTATTTTATTTTCATCGTTACTTTTTTTTTTTCCTCCAAAGAAGGGGAGAGGGAATTGTATCCAAAACTCTGTAGGACTAAAATGAAATAGAAGGGAGAGCCTTGGTCAGCCATTCCTTGGCCAGTCAGTAGCTGACACACTTCTTTTCATGGTCTCCTTTCAGCTTAGCATCAACTGTTTGAACTAAATTGATGGTGTCGTCGTTACTACCATACGGCTAAGCTTCTTGTTTCACACATTAAAAAGTCTGTTCCTTTGACAGATTTGTTTTTCCCACAAGGAGATCTAATTTAGAGCATTATTCAAAAGTGCTCTATAAAACTAGAGTAAGAGAGTCAACCTGGCTTACATTTCCCAGCTGCAGGGTTGGGTAAAGGAAGCTTATCATCTTGTCTGCCTACCATCCTGAGCATACCTTCATTAAAGGGCTAAATGAAGAGACACATGACTCTGCCCCAAATGGGACCATGAGATGTTACTGTAATACCAATAATAGGCCAGATCTACACTTACACGAGAAAGTTGACTTAAGAATAGTGTAGTTGGCATTGACGTACCTTAAGTCGAATTTCTGCAGCATCCCCAGTGCAGGAGGTAGACAGGAGAAACTCTCCCACTGACTTCCCTTCTTCCTCACAACCCCATGGAGTGCTGGGATTGATGGAGGTACCATCAGCGGTTGATTTAGCGGGTCCTTAATAGACTTGCTAAATTGAACTCCGGAAGACCGATCTCTTTCCATCTTGGGATAAGTATAGACCTGGCCTTCATGGAGATAGCCTATTCCTTTTCAGTAACAAAGGAACAGAATCATAAAAAAATTAGAGATTGAAAAGATCCATTAATTCATCATATCGCCACCCAGTGAAGGATTCCTAGTCATAGATTCCAAGACCAGAGGGAAAACTGTGATCATCTAGTCTGACCTCCGAGGTCATAGAGCTTCCCCAGGATATTTCCTAGAGCAGAGCTTTTAAAGACACATCCCATCTTGATTTAAAAATTGACCATGGTGGAGAATCTGCCATGATCCTGGCAAAATTGTGCCAGTGGTTAATTTCACTCATTGTTAAAAATGGATGCCTTATTTTCAGTCTGAATTTGTCTTGCTTCAATTTCCAGCCATTGGATTGTGTTTCATCTTAGTCTGCTAGACTGAAGAGCCCAGTATTAAAAATGTGTCCCCCATGTAGGTGTTTATAGACTAATCAAGTGACATCTTAACCTTCCCCTTGTTAAAACTAAATAGGCCAAGCTCTGTGAGTCTCTCAGTGGAAGGCAGGCTTTCTAAACCTTTAATCATTCTCCTGCTTCTTCTCTGAACCCTTTCCAATTTTTCAGTATTCTTTCTGAATTGTGGGCATCAAAACTCAACACAGTATTCCAGCAGTGATTGCACCAGAGCAAAATACAGAGATAAAATAACCTCTCGATTCTGACTCAAAAGTGCGCTATTTACCCATCTAAGGATCACGTTAGCTCGACCCTTTTAACCACAGCGTCACACTGGGGGTTCCCAAATCTTTTTCAGAGTGACTGCTTCCTACATTTTTTGTTGGGAAATGTAGGAAGCATACATTTACATTCAGATGTATTACATTGCTCCCAGTGTGCCAAGCAATCTACGTTACTCTGTATTAGAGATCTGGCCTCTTTGCTATTTACCACTCCTCATTGTTTATGCCACCTTCAAACTCTATGGGCAATTATTTGTTTTCTTCCAAGTCATTGATAAAAATGTTAAATAGTGTGAGGCCAAGAACCAATGCCTGCCGCACCTAACTATGTACACATCGGCTCAATGATAGGTCTCAACATGTAATTCTAAGTTGCAAATTATCGGTTAGCCAGCTTTTTATTAATTTAATGGACATTAAATTTATATTATTCTAGTTTTGTTGTATGATACCAAGTCAAATGCCTTACATCAGTTAATAATAGTATGTCAGCGCTATTGCTTTCATCAGTCAAACTTGTAATCTCAAAAAATGAGGAGTAACATTAGTTTGAACCAAGGGTTTGGTTCGAACTAACATTTCCTGGCGCGCACTTCCTGGTTCGAATCAGCTGTTGAGCGGAGTAACGCGCCGGCGAGATCATGCTAATGAAGCGCGGGATATTTAAATCCCCGCTTCATTAGCAATTTCGGTCACCTACATTTGCATCCCTAGCTCAAACTAGGGAGCAAGTGTAGACGTATCCTTGGATACAAGTTGTCTGGACCATCTGACTTGAAAATGTCTAACTTTAGTAGCTGCTGTTTAACATCCTCCTGAGATACTAGTGAAATGGAAAGAACGTTATTATATGATGAGACTACATCATCTTTTCCTCCCTGTCCCAAGCACATAACAGGAATATTTATTGAAGACGCCTGCCTTTTCTGCATTATTGAATAATTCTATCATTTCCATCTATTAGTGGACTAATACCATTGTCAGGATTCTTTTTGTTCCTAATATACTTAAATTTCCTATTTTACTTAACTCCGCTCACCATAGATGTTTTCTTGTTTCACTTTGCTTCCCTTATCATTTTTCTACAGTTCTTAGCTTCTGATTTATATTCTTTGCTATCAGCTTCCTCTCTTTCATTTGTTATATGCTATTTTTATAGCTGCCTTTGCTCCTTCTTCTCTAAATCTGTTTTTTTTTAAGCCAATAGAGCTTTATTCCTCAATTGTGGGATTGTGGGCATCTAGTAAAGTGTTCTTAAACAATTTCCAATTATCACTTGCATTTTTCTCATTACATTCTTCCACCCAGCCAATCTGGCTCATAATTGTTTTCAGCTTTGTGAAATTGGCACTGTGTGTGTGTGTGCGTGCGCGCGCATGTGTGTGTATATAATTTTCATTTCTAGTTTGATTTGTTTGCACATTATAAATGTGATCAAGTCACAATCATTTGCTCCTAGGCTACCATTATTTTTGGTGCTGTGATCAGTCTCCCTATCTGATAGGACTAAGTCTAAAACAGAGCCACCCTCCCCCCCCAGCCCTGGTTGCAACACTCTTTGAATTAGGAGATTGTCATCTATAATGTTTAGAAATTCCAAGGATGTCTTAAAACAAGCAGCATGAGACTTCCAACATCCGACACTCAAACTGAGGTCCTTCATGATTACACAGCATTTTTTTCCTAGTCATTATAGACAGGTGCAAGGAGTTAGTCATCCCAATCCATAGTGTGATCTGATGGTCTGCAGCAGACACTAATACCCCATCTGGTGTCTTTTCTATTGGGACATAGATCTAAAGGCTTCAAGGTCCTTATAACTTTGAGTTACCAGTAACTCAGAAACAGGTAATACACTTTCTGACATAAAGAGCTACTTGCCCTCCCTTTTGGATGGATCTGTGCAGTCTGTTCTTCAGGGCTTTGTCCAGTTTTAAATCAAATGAACAATGAGAATTCCATCACTTCCTTTGAGTGAGTCTAGTCCAAATCCAATTAGATCTCCAATTTTCCCCCTCTGGGGAGAGGCTGGGGTGTGGGAGTCTGTAGCTTACTGCAAAATTTAAAATGTTCTATATAATAGAGGATTATTGTTCAAATTTAAATCCATTGAGTAAAATAAATTAACCTCACCGCTTACCACTGTGTGGTACCTAGCTAAATGTTTTTTGTAATACTTACTATATTTTTTTAAATGTAAGGATTGATAGCATTCCATGTTGCCCAGATAATGCTGCAAAGCTATAGGGAAATTTACAGCCAATATTCCCATGTTAGATCAATATTTTTATTCCATTAAAATTGCCTCATAGGGGCAGGGTACGTCATCTTCTTTCAGATTTCTGTATCAGAGTGTTGATTTTTGTTTGTGAAAGCTTCAGCATTAAAATGAGTAGTCAATTACAGTTAAATGCACTTTCACAGCCAGCCAGAAAAACATTTGCACTAATCAAAAACATCATAGCAACAGGGATTCCCAGAGAGATTTTTGTTTTATAAGAATGTTCTCTCTCTAAGAACATTAGACATGTACGTACTGAACAGCCATGCATACAATCTGTTAAAATATGATAGAAATTCATTTTCTATCTCCAGTGCATTCTAACTTTAACAGATTACAATTGATCTAAAATTTCTGTATTTAAACTAATTTTGATAATCGGCAGGGAAGCTCACTCCTACCCACTTCAGTGCTGCGATAATGGCTTTGCCTTTGGCTTCGGCTTCGTACATGCAGATTTTTGTCATTACACTTTCTCGGTTGCTGTTGTCTTTTTACAATACAATGGAATTAGGTATTATGAACCAGTTGCCTACTATATAAAATCAAATTGTTTACTTGTACTGTATCATTCATCCACTAGCTGTCTCTTGGTACAGTATATAGTTCAGGTAGGGGGTGATCCTTGGTAAATAAGGGAAACAAAGATGGAACTCAAGCTGCTGGAAGATGGTTTGTGTCCATAGTTGGTAGCTGTATGCATTAATAAATTCTTCCTTTTAAAGATAGTCCGTGATTCCATAAGTCATGATCTCCAGGTACTAGAATGACTCCTTTCAGCACAGGATCAGGGAATGGTGCCAAGGTAGCTTCAAGACACCTTTCCAGTTCCCATCCTCAGCCATGCCAAGCACTCCCCAGGGGTAGCTAAGAATTTGGCCTTCATTTTTAGTAGATTTTTCCAACTATGGAAATGACTTTATAGACCTTTCTGTAATGAATATTGATTGATGTTGGGGCATTGAAGTTTGTAACTTGCTGCAAAAAATAAAATATAAACAGTTCTATATCATAGAGGATTATGGTTCACATTTAAATCCACTGTGCAGAACAAATTGATCTCATCTGCGTGGTACCTAGTTAAATATTTTCTGTAATACTTACTATATTTCTTTAAATGTAAAGATTGATAGATTTCCAATTTTGCCCAGTTCCCCTCACTCCTTGTTTGCCTTTCCTTCTTTTTAAATTTTATTTAAATTGAGGCCTTTTTTTTTTTTGCCTGAAATTCTTGCACAGAGACCTGATAAATGGATGTTAAGAATGAGCACTTTCCAAATAGTGTAGGAGCCATTACAAAGGTGGCTTTCCTCCATGCCCTGCCCCTCCCTGCAGCTAGCAGCACACAAATAGCAGTTTGTGTTATTTTGGCTGGTCTCCACTATTCTGGGCAGGGTTCAAGAAATACATTGATTTATAGGTTGGGCATCCAAAGGTAGAATGCTTAAGGGTTGCTTATTGGTGACATTTAATAAGTTTGAGGCACGGTATTTCAGATTCGATGTATTCATATTTTATTCAGCTAACTATACGTTTATACTTATAACTTGATTTAGGAATGAGACAAGCTCCTTTCATGAGGTCTGTTGAATGTAGAGTCCTATTTATGACAAGCTCAGAATATATTCTTTGAGTTGAGCGAGCTCTTTACTAAAATAGAGCCAAATTTGGCTGTCCATACTCCCAGGAGCAGACCCATTCCATTCAATGAGGCTATTCACATGAACAGGGCGAGTGGGATTTGGAACCCAATCCTGCCAACCTATTAAGCGTGTAATTAAGTCCCACTGAAGTCTTGGTCCCTCCTGCTGTCGATTGTTCTTGCAGGGTCATTGGCTGTGCTGTACCATCCCAGACTGTTGAGCAAAGAAGGCCTGTACCCCATCTCCAGCAGATTTTTAGTATTCCATGGGGCAGAGCTCTGGTAGGGCCCCCTTGGGTCCTGCACTTCCTGGCAGATTTTACGATGCCTCAGAAGTTCATGGTGACCCTCCCACTGTCTTTTGTGTCTCTCAGCAGTGAGGGTTCCCTGTTTAATGAGTCATTTGCATCATAAGCCAGACACTAGCTTGGAGGGAAAAACCCTTTGCAGTCCAAAAGACCCTTTTCCCTGGTTGGGGGCAGGGGGGACCCGGTCCCACCCACTTACTCCAAGTTCCGGTCCAGGGTTCTAGGTCATGGCTACTAGTGGGGCTCTTGCCCTGATCCCCACCGTACAGCAGCCTCTCCCTGGGCCACTTCCCCAACCATCCCCCAGTACCTTCTCCCTGACGTCTTGGGAAAAACCTCCCCTGCTTGCCACTCTGCATTTCCTCCTCCGCTCTAGTCCATCCCTCTTCTCCTTCCCCCCCGCCCCCCTCTTGCCTGGGGGGAAACCTTTTATAGTGGACCAGCAGGTCCTAACTGGCTGCAGGTGTCCCATTAGCCTGCTGCTGCAGGCCAGCTCTTAATGAGTCCCAGGTGCCTGCCTGACTTAATTACTGAGCAGCAGTCTCTGGCAGCCTATTCAGGCAACAGGAACTGGCTCACCCAACTGCCCTTATACCTGCCCTCCATCAAACTCCTGCAGCCCACTGTCTTTGGTTTGCCGCATCCAGTAGAGTGGCAAGCAGCTAGCCACTCTAGCTGAGATGGGTGTCCCATTGTGCTAAGTGCTGAACAGACCCAGAGACTGAAATCACCATCTTACAGAAGAGGATGTTAGCCCGCTGCAGTGGCCAATTCCTGATGTGTCAGAGGAAAGGCTAAAACCCCTGGTGGTGTTCAGAGAGTTTGCCATGTCATGGGACCGGTACGACGTTAGCAATTTATTTGAAAATAATGGGGCTCCGAACTCAGTCATTATCAAATTCTTGGTGATTTCTTTGAATGTGCCAAATAGATCCAGATACAAACGTTTCATGCTGACTTGATTAGGTATAATCCAGCCATCAGTTTTAATAGCAGGTACATGGGAATGTGGGGAAACTATGGTCCCTAAATGTGTCTGATCCTTTTGGGAAATCTTCCTGAGCTCTTGGCCTTCAAACTATATTATGGCAATGGATTCCATAGGTTAATTGTGCATTGAGTAAAACACACATTCCCTTGTATCCGTATCAAATGGGTTACCCTTTCAACAACGGACAGTGAATACCCAGCAAGTGTAGAAGGGGAATGAGAAATTAAAGGGTTAACAAACAAACTATAGCTAAACAGCTGTCTGACACCAACAGGTGCCGATGATTGTTAAACCTCAATTAAATAATGCTTAATCAACATCCAGTGTCTATTTAGGAATTTTTCTTTAAAGTCGTACATTCATTTTGTGAGCCCTGGAACATGCTGGTTAGAGTCACAGCATTAGATAACAATGAAGCTGAATTTTAGAGGACAGTGTTGCATTTCCTGTCAGGACAGAGAACCTAGCAAATCTTGGCCCATTTTTTAACTGAAACTGGGTGGGTGGAGGAGAACCTTAAAAGTTCTGAAGTGCCATGAAAACTTTTTTTCACCTACTCCTGGGGTTGCTGAGGTGTCCGAGGGTGCATCTACACAGCAGCGTTATTTTGAAATAACTGACGTCATTTTGAAATAACAATGCGAGCATCTACATAGCAATTCTGGTATTTCAAATTAATTTCAAAATAACGGCTGGCTTATTTTGAAATCTGTAAACCTCATTCCACAAGGAATAATGCTTATTCTGAAATAGCTATTTCGGAATAACAGTAGTATGGACACTCCGCTGCTGCTCTTTCGAAATAGCTCCTCCCCAGGGCCATTCAGAGTAATTGCTCCCCAGTGCCTTTTGGGCCTCTAAATTGAGGTAGCACGTCCACAGTAGGGGAGCCTGCCTCGGACTAATTTTGAGGCTTCCCTGTAGCGTACACGTGCAATTTTGAAATAAGCTATTTCAGAATATTTCTTCCAGAATAGCTTATTTTGAAATAAGTGTGCAGTGTAGATATGCCCTGAAGGAACATTAAAAACTGAGGAGTCCTGTGGCACCTTAGAGACTAACAAAAATATATAGAATCATGAGCTTTCATGGGTAAAACCCACATCAGATGAATTGCAATGGAAATAACAGAAACTAAGGTATCTATAGCAGCAAAAGATGTACCTGTCAATTGTAGAATCCCTGAAGGAATGTTGTTAGCATAGCATTGCTCTTCTACCTGTTCCTAGAACCAGCAGTTTCCACAGGAAACTTTTTCCTATGGGAAATCCTAGTTCAGCTTGGCAAACTCAGCAGCTTCACTTGTGAAACTTTTCATCTGAAACTTTTTAAAAAGAAAAATGGCCTTTTTAAAAAATGGAAATGGTCATGGAAAAGTTTTGTTTTGATTGGAAAAAATTGTTTTGGTATTTGAAACTTGAGTTTTGTTTTTCAGTTGTCCCCCGCACACCCTTTTCCATTTGGTCACTGAAAGAAGGGTAGGAGAAGGAAAAGGGTATGTGTGGGAGAGATAGGGTGTAGAACAGAATGAGCAGAAGATCCAAATCCTAAAAGCTTTAAACAAATCTGAAAGATTTCTGACTTTGTGTTGCAAGTCAAAAAATATCTCTCTTTTCAAGATCCTTGTCCAAAAATTGAGAACTTTTGATTTTTTTTCCCTATTAAAAATGTGGAAGTAATGAATTTTTTCAGTGTCTTTCACAGAACACACTGACTTCATTTTGACCAGCTCTAGTCCCAAGGTTTGGTGAAAAGAATGAATGATTGTAAATATTTCATAAATTAAGACTCACTACACAAAATAAAGGCCTAAGAAGAGCACTGTGTAGCTTGAAAGCTAGTTTCTTCCACAGAATTTTCTCCAGTAAAAGAAGTTTCTTCCCCACCTTGTCTAAGCTCCTAAACATTAAGGCCGTATCTATCCTTACCAGAGGATCGACACTCCAGAGGTCGATCTTCTGGCATTTGATTTAGCGGGTCTAGTGTAGACCTATAAATCAAACGCTGAGGACAATTCCAGATGTTGTCCGTACTCCTTGTAGTTGCAAGGTGTAAGGGAAGCCAACAGGAGCATTTGCTCCCTTTGGCCTCCCGCTGTGTGGATGGTGCAGAAATGCATTTTAAAATATGTCGACTCCAGTTATATAATTTATGTAGCTGGGGTTGCATCTCTTAATTCAACCTCCTGCCGTAGTGCAGACCAGGCCTAAGAAAATTGTTTCAGAAAAGAGGCAAATGGAGGTAATTAATATACCTAAGGTCAGAGAGGCAGGACCAAGAAGCCCGATTCCCAGTCCTATTTTGTAGCCAGTAAGCAACACATAGTAGATCATCCTGGTCTATTGTGATATGACACTCACACATCAGTTCTGTTACAATGTCGCCTCTCCTCCTGTCTTCTTCCTTGATACTTCATTGTCTCAGGTGTTATAATTGGATATGGACCAGTCCAAAGAGGTGCCATTGATAAGGCAAAGGCAGTATTCTGACACCTTAGCTTGCAGTCACATGTAAAAAGTGTCTCAGTGCATTCTAGGCTGTGCCTTACTGTTTTCCGCCGCAGTCCTGAACGTGACTTCAGCCAGGTACAACCGCAGTCTGTTGCGCTGAATGAGGACATCTTGCGAATGAACAAAATGGAGGTCAAGAAACAGGCCTCCTCTGCTACTCAGTGCATACCCTGGGCTTCAATTAGAAGTGGCAACTGCCACCAAGATCACCAGATGAAAATTGTTGACAGTTGCCACTTTGCAATTTCAAATGCGGCATCACCAGACTCAAAAGTTAGAAGCATTTAAAAAAGTGGCCCTGCTAGCATGTCGTGACGGAACACAGAGTTACCAGGTTAGCACTACACTTAATTCAAGCCCTTTTCCTTTGGGGACCTGTAAAATCTTTCCATAGGAAATGCTAGAATAAGTAGGACTTTAATTTAGACCCTCCTTTATGTGAGACAGGACCGTCCTTGTTGTGCTTGGAGAGAGTTCAGCATGACATGTGCTTCTGAGGCGGCCTAATCCTGGCCGTGTGAAAAGCAGCACAGCAGAGGAGAGACAGATTGTGTAGTGGAGAGAAAAACAAGACACTTGGTGAAACAATAAATTCCCATTTAGGTTTTGGACTAAGACTTTCTACAGCCTCTTGCAATTAACAAAGCCCTAATTTAAAGGTGTCATTAGGTCTTGGCTGACTCAGCCCTAACATGTGATATTTGGTCTGCTGAGAGAGGGAGTGTGGGTTCAGGTCTCAACTGGGGTGAACAATTATTTATTTCAATAATAAACTCTTTGGGGTAAGGACTGCCTTTGTACAGCACCTAGTGCAATGGGAGGTCCTAGGATCTCATTGCTGGTCTTTAGTTGCTACTGCAATACAACTCTTCTTAGTCTACATTTTAGAGTTGTGAATCTGTCTGTTTGTCCATTCATCTGTGAGTCTATTTGTTCAAGAATTCCCCCAAAACGATGAGAGCTAGGATTACCATGTTTGGTATGCTGCTTCCTCTTCTAATAACTTAAAGCAAGATCAGGGTTTGGTTGTGCCAGGACAATAGGATGTGCCTGGAATTTGATTGTTTCTCATAAAATGGAAAACGGAAAGGGAGGGATCTGGCAGGAGGGAGTTATACTGTAGAATGACCACAGGGGGCAGCAAGTGGCCAGAGACGGGACCTGGGACAGCTATAATCCCATTCAGCCAGCAGGGGACAGGGCTTGAGAAAGGGACAGCTAGCTACTATATATTTCAGAGAGTTTGTCTGTGTGTCTGTCTGTGAGTCTGTCTATCCTCCAGCTGGGGGACATGCACCCCTCCTCTGGCCATGCCTGCTGTAGCTGCAGTGGCCATGGACAGATGCTTCTCACCTGACCCCAAGCTGCTGTGAGATAGGACTGGGGTTGTCATCTCTTCTGGGGGTAGCCTGCTACTGAACCCCTCATCCCATCCTAGAGCAACATTTTAAATGAAGAAACACAAAACTTATTTGAGTTAAGGCCCTGAGCCAGGCCACTTAAATATTCCAATGACAATTAATAACAACCTACTTACCACCACACCATCGTCTATGGAGAAATTATCATTCTGTATTAACCAAAAGCTTGTACCTTCCTATGAACGCACAACAACAAGATACATAAAGAGGAGCACTTGTGACCTCTAGGCTGGAAGATGGTATGGTCTTATGGATGGAACATTGGTCTGGAGTCATGGCCACCTGTGGTTTATGCCCAACTCAGCTGTGGCTGAGCAAGTAATTTCTTTGGCTCCCTGTGCCTCAGTTTCTCCATCCATAACCTTATGATAGTAACCTCTTTTGAGCTCTGCCAGTGAAAAGCGCTCTGTAATAGAAAACATACACATTGTTTATTGAGGCCGCCAGTTGGGACTCCTGGTTTCTGTTCCCCAATCTGCCACTGACTGAGTATGTGACCTTGGGCCTGACAACTGCCAGTCCCAGTTTCCTCATCTGTAAAGTTCGGGGATGGTAACACTTCCTGTTATCAAGTACTTAGAAGCTGGTAAAGAAAATCCAGTGAATGGGTATCATTCTGTAAGGTGCTGAGTGCTTCCTGGGAGGTGACCACCTCCTTGTCGAATCTGGCTTTGTCAGGTGAAAGTATTATTAAGGATGAGGTCAAACTACGTCTTTAAGTCCTGACACAGTCTCCCACTGAGAGCCAACAGGAAATACTAAAGCTTGTACTCCATAGATGATGCTCCAAGAAATACTAAAGATGTTGGGATTTGGCCATTACTATTCCACTAACACATTTACCCAGAGCTGCTTGGGTCCTTACCTCAATTAAGTTTGTGCACTTCCCCCTCGCTCCCTGACAGCGAGGAAGAGGAACAGCCAGCAACATCCCTATACAAATCTGGGGGGGAGGAAGCTTCAACCCCCTCAGCCTTCCCTAACGGGCACCAGGGGATGGAAGATTCAAAGCAGGGCAGTCCCAGATGGATTCACCCTGCCTGGTGAATTCTGTCTCTTTTCTGTATGACTTTAGGAGCAGCAATCTCATTCCAGGCACATCCCATTTTCCTGGCACAACCAAACCCTGACCTTGCATTACGTTATGATAAGAGGAAGCTGCCTACCAAATTTGATGGTCCTAGTTCTTACCATTTTGGAGGCATTCTTGAACAGACAAACATACAAATAGACAAACTCTAAAATATACAGTAGATTTTAGTATTTGCGACATGCTTCTTGACTAAGGCAACACAATTGCCTTATCTGAGAGTCCAAAGCTGCACACAGACTTCTTCAGGTGCCCTTTTAGGAAGATAAATTTGCAAAATGGGCTTGCTCGTTCATAGCTCCCCCCCCCTTTGCAAGGTTCGTTCTTGTGTTGTTTGTTCTCTCCTTTACAGTTCACTTCACTATACCCAGCAATAATTGAAACAAATGGCTTTAACTCCCCACCACACATTCTGATTTCTCGTGTATTTGCTTTGTCTCCAACTTGATTATGAAGACCAGTGAAAGAAAATAGGGCTGAAGAATAAAAGGAATCTGGGCTTGTATTTTAACTCATCCCTTGGGGGAAATCTTACCACTTCTGCCCAGCCTGTTTAATTCTGCAGTCCTGATGCAGGCAAAACTGCCCACTGCTCTTTGACTTGAGGTGAGACCAAGCTACAGGTTTTGTTTTCCAAGGTGTGTGAGAAGTATAATATGATAGGGATATGATGCACTGTGAACACTAAGCAGACGATACTGCAATGACCGTACAATTGTTTGGCGGATCAGGGCCTTCGTCTAGTTGCAAAACAGCTCCATAATCTGTTTCCTTCTTCCTGCTCCCCCAAAGCCTTCAGCTCTTGAGGGCATGTAGAAACCAGCTGTGCACAATCTCTTCACAACCACTGCGCAGTTGGTAAACAAACGATGCCCACCCCCTGCCAAAAGAAATGATACAAAAATGTATTCATTTTCCCTGCCGATGAAGGCTAATGAGGAGCACATGCGTGCTGCACTGAGAGAGAAAGAGAAAATGGCAAATTAAATCATGTCTCGTTTGACGACCCTTTAAGTGTAACAGATCTGCACTTGTGCCGTCTGACAGGCGTGATTGATACAGCGGGGCACTCGTCAATTTCTAAACACACGGGCTGAACAAAGAGTCACTTTATTCTGGCCCTTGCAGTGTACAGGCAGTCCAGCGCTGGGCTTGGTAAGCACCCCTCATGCGCTGGTGTTTTAGTTGGCAGAGCACTGAATCTCACTGTTTGGACAACTATATTTATTTTTATGATCCTTAAAATATTGTAACCCAGTCAACTCAACAGTCATTTAAGGTAATTTCTGGTCTGAACAGAATCTATTTTCTAGGCTACTTTACAACAGCACACATTTGCAGTGGTTCCAATTGTTTGTCCAAATTTCTTGATTTCTTGGCTTTGGACATTCTTATTTAACTGTAGATAGATGTGTTACATATGCATGGCTGACATTTTTAAAACTACCCCAGGGGTTTAGAGGAACAACCTCTATTAATATCCACATGTGTCTCAATCTCCTAATCCACTTTGAAATTCTCAGCTAGAGCTAATTCTTTAACATGGGCAAAACAACACATTTTCCCTAATCTTGTTCTCAGAAACAGCTGAACCATTTTAGCAGAGATTTTTTAGGAAAAAAAAATTCAGCCCACGGCAGATATCCCAGCTTGGAAAATTTCAGCCCACATGGTTAAGGTTTGGCAAAGTTATAAGCAATTGGAAAGAGGAATTTACAATGGGAGGTGTCGGGCAACTTTAATAAAAGGCCTTGCTGCCCGAGCCAACTGTAATAGAGCTAGGGTGGGATTATTAAATGGGCCAAAGGAGTTTGTTGATTTCAAAGCCAGAAGGACCATGGCAATCTTTTAGTTTGACCTGCTGTATAACACATGCCATGAGCTTCCCCCAAATCCCTGGAGCAGGTCTTTTGGAGAAACAAAGCATCTCGGTTTAAAAGCTGTCACTGGGTGGAGTCTCCATCATGATCCTCATTAAACAGTTTCAGTGGTGAATTACCCTCAGCACGGCATTCAACAGAATTGCCAGACCCCTGGGCAGGATGGGGGAGGTGGCTCTGTGCCACGGAAGGGGCGGAGCCTCGGTGAAAGGAGCAGAACTGGGGCTAGCTTCCTCCTGTAGGAAATGCGCCACCCAGGGCTCCAGTGGCGATTTAAAAGGGCCAGGGGCTCCCAGCTGTCGCTACTGCAACTGAGGCAGCTTGGTGGCAAGAAGCCCCTTGCCCTTTTAAATCACCGGGGCCCGGGACAACTGCCCCCTTTGCCTCCATTGGTTGTCAAAATATTGCACCTTATTTCCAGTCTGTTCTAGCAGAACAAGGCAGTAACAATCCAGTGTCTGGAAGTCAAAGCTAGACAAATTCAAAGAGCTCAGGTAGTTAGTTGACGATCTCTCACTGACTCTCAATGGGGTCCAGGCACCTATCTCCCAGCCTTTTGTATTTACACTCTTTCCTTCCCAATGGACTGCACAACATTCCTCACACTTTCTAACACAGGTGGAATAATTTACAGCTGATAATCAGACACTTCTGGGCAGTGCTTAGCAGCTACTTCATAGCAAAACTCCTTCACCGTTTAGGACAGGAAGTGAAGATGAATTGAAACAGCTGCAAGGGGGATTTATGTAGCTAGAACAGCTGTGCTGAAATTGGGCCAGGAGAATCCTGAGCTTGGGGAAAGCCCCATCGAATCTTTAATGGTTTTAAACCTTAAGGACTATGGTTGGCTTCAGATGAGGGCGTCCCAAAGAACAGAGCCTCCGTCTCCTGCTGGGCAGGTTGTTCAGTAATGAAGCAGAGAGGTTCACCACCTGGCATCACTAGCACCACTACCAGGAAGTGCCCAGGAAGTTCTGGAGGTGACCCATCCCTCCTCAGCACTGCTTGCCTCTGCTGCGTGTGTCTGATCATAGCCCAGCATGACATAGCTTCATACTTGTTGGACATTTCTTCTCATTGCTTCTTATTTTCTCTGTTCTATTTCAGGCAAAGTCAACTGCCAACATGTGCATGGTGTACGGGATGCTACATAAATTCACTTTAAGGGTAGAGTTCTGCCTCTGTCATTAAGATTGTTTAATTATTGGTACTTTACAGTTTCCTCCTTTTATTTCACTTGTCTGAGTAGAAGCACCCAGCAAACCTTAGCACCATGAAAGACTCATCACCCTGATACGGCTCTTCATGTCTAATATGGCGGGATCTAGCTCCCTAGATCTAAGACACTCAGGGCTATACCTATTAAGTTAAAAGGGAGACACACTTTGGTGCCATTCACAGATTTTTAGGACCCAATAGGAACAATTGCTCTTCTAGCCTGGCCTCTCATACAACACAAGCCAGAGAATTTCATCTGGTTACTCCTCTACCGAGTCCAAAGGCCTTACAATCTTTTTTTTTTTTTTTGGTGCTACTTTTCTGGCATATCTATACTTTGATTTTTCTGTTACTTCCCAAGTGAAAAGGCAAGAACATATGAAATATTCTGGCTATCCCATCTAAGGACTATTTCTGTAGGGCTACGTCTACACTGGCGCGTTCTCACACAAAAACTCTTTAGCGGAAGAGTTCTTCTGCAAAAACTCTTCCAGAAGAGAGTGTCTACACTGGCATGTGTTTTGTGCAAGAGATGTGCTTTTGCACAAGAGCATCCTTGCCAGTGTAGACGCTATCTTGCGCAAGAAAGCTCTGATGGCCATTTTAACCATAGGGCTTTCTTGCGCAAGAAATTCATGTTGCCTGTCTACACTGGCCTCTTGCGCAAGAAGAGTTGCGCAAAAGGGCTTATTCCTGAGCGGGAGCGTCAGAGTTCTGGCGCAAGAAGCCCTGATTTCATACATTAGAACGTCAGTTTACTTGCGCAAGAACATGCGGCCAGTGTAGACAGGCAGCAAGTTTTTGCGCAAGAGCGGCCACTTTTGCGCAAGATCACGCCAGTGTAGACACAGCCTTGGAGTAAATAACAGCTCAGGGCACAAACAAGCTGTTGGGGGCGTCTACCCTCTCTAATTCATGGGTTTGATGCTTGCCCTGGGTCATTGTAAGAAACAGAAGAGTGGCCATACTGGGTCAGACCAATGGTCCATCTAGCCCAGTGTCCCGTCTTCTGACAGTGGCCAATGCCAGGTGCCCGCAGATGAAGTGAACAATACAGGTAATTATCAAGTGATCCCACCTCTGTTGCCCATTCCCAGCTTCTGACAAACAGAGGCTAGGGATACCATTCCTACCCAGCCTGGCTAACAGTCACTGGTGGACCTATCCTCCATAAATGTATCTAGCTCTTTTTTGATCTTTGTTCAAATTCTGGCCTTCATAACATCCTCTGGCAAGGAGTTCCACAGGTTAACCTGTGTCGCGTGAAGATAAACTTCCTTTTGTTTGTTTTAAACGTGCTACCTATTAATTTCATTTGGTGATCCCTAGTAAAGATGTTCATTATCTGATGAGGTGACTATGCTCTCTTGTGTTCCTGGTGGTCAACTTTCTACATCACACTACCAGAAATGAAATCTTTTTTTGGCAGTCTCAGATGACATCAGTGGTGCTGTCTGTCCGCACAGGGGTGAATTTCACCACTAAAGTTTCCCATTTGTATCCCCCAGAATAGTGTCCTAGTCTCTTCACTCCAGTGTGGTGCTATGCAGAACTCCGTTTATTTAGACTTTTTTTAACCTGACAGTTCCAATCAAGCTAATTCACCTGAGACAGACCAACCGTCCTTTTATTTAGTTTAAACTATGTTACCTAGGTAACCCAATCCAGACCATCTCCATCTCCAGTTTACAAGGGTGGCCTTGGTGACAACATCTGTCCTGTGTAAAAATGTTTGCCCCCCCTTTCCAGAAGAGGATATTAAAAATGCTATTGAAACATCCACACCAAAATGAGCCTGCAAAGTCATTGCCCTCTCACCCCCGGGAAGGAAGGCATCAGAAAAGGTTTGCAGAAGATGCCTTTTGATTCCCTACATATGTGTTTTTAAAAGAGATTCTCAGAGCTGCCATGATTTCTTGGCAGACAGAAGAAACTTCATCCTCCCACTTCCTTGCTCCTTCTTATGTGAACAGAGAACAGCAATACCCGAAGTCCAGAGACGCAAGCAATTCGATGTTGATTGGAGCAAGCACGACTCCAGTTTCCTTTCCTTTTTCCCTTGGTTTTTCCACTCACTTACTGTTCAACCCTAATATAAATAGCAATATTTTCAGGTATACCTTAACCCATGGCTACTCAGTGGCCCATGGCCATGGCCTATGGCCCATTTGTTTGCAGCCCACGGTGTTGGGGTTTACGTGGGGCTCAACACACGGCCCATAGGTGGGAGGCAAAACAAAAAAGTAGTCAATATATTGGTCTTCTGTTGATATGCATTTTAGTAGTTAAATTCCTGGACTGTCATTGCTCACTAAAAGTGCTGTCATATGGGTGGAGATCAGGTAAATGTTGCATTTTATTAATATCAGCAGAACTGACTTAAATAGGGCCTGCGTGTTATGTAGTCTTGCCCTAATCTTTGTATTCATGCCTGTCAGTGTGAAAGAAGCAATTTGCATATATTTGCATATATATTTGCATGCATATGCAACCACACTTAAGTTGCGGCTCTCGGCACGTGCTGTGAGTATCATTGTGGCCCCTGGGGCTTCCGATGTTGAGTAGTCCTGCCTTAACCAATCATTCTACTGAAATTCAACTAACCAGTCCTAACATATTGTAACATGATTATCTAACCAATTATATCCCGCCACCCCAATCGGTCTACACCCCGCAAAATTAATTATACAGGAGACAGAGACAATCAAAGCACCAGACAGAACCAGACAGATAAACAATAGAGTGATGGGGAGTGGGTGCTGGCCAGACAGAAAGTGAACAACCTTAGTTTGTAGGCTCTTCCCTTTATCTGTAGGCCATAGATAAGAGTCCCCAAATGGTTGGAATGCACCGTATTTTAGTATGAATGCTTTGGACTGGTTTGAAATGTGCCAAACACCTTAGCTGAGGAACAAGGCCTCAGACAGATTGACTTTGTTCTTATATAGGCCTTTAGAGCCAGGCCTGAATATCTATGTCCTAACACATGTCTTTATTTAATCCCATGTATTCCTAGGGATACGACCTTATTGGTTTAATACTGACTGGGTTTCCATTAATAACTGGGACCATTTCTCACAGAACCACCCTGGGTGCGGGTGGTTCTGTCACCTTGCTGTATATTTCTGGCCTTTCAGAACAGGCGCTGAGCCCCGTACCATTCTATTAGACAATGGACGGTACACTTTATGGCTCTGACTTATAAAAGTACCTCAAGTCAGATTCCAAATTTGCAGCCCTACAAATCAGTGGGTCCAAATAATAGCAGAATCATTTTGGTGGAGCTGAGATTTGTACTCACCTGGTTTGCTTGTGCAAGTCAGTCGTTCAAGGGTGCTCAGCTGCCAAAGTGAGGGAGAAAAGAATCAGTGCCTGCAAGTATGTCTGGAATTATTTGCCACCGTAAATATATCTCAATGCAAAATTATGGGTGCCCATCTTCAAAACTGGGGGCTTTGTTGAAGCAAAAGTAAAGCTGCCTGGGAGAGAACATGCTTTGAAAGCCGCATCTTGAACAATGGGCGACTTGCAAAGCGTGCCTATGATAGGTGCCGCACAGGGCAGTGTGTAGGCGGTCTTCTCTGCCAATCAGCACAGAACAGAGGCATCAGAGTGAGAGTGGTAGGAGTGGAGGGTGCTGGGGGATAGCAGGCTGGTGCCTGGGGTACTTATCCAAACAGAGCTTCTCAGCCTCTTGAGACTTTCCCAACTCTAGAGAAAGTTTGGACATTTTTAGTAGTCCTTTTTTGGACTAGATTTCACTCCATTGGACTGGAGTGACTCCACTTAAAATAAATGAACTTACTCCGGCCGAGTCTACACTAGAACAGAAGGTCGACTTAAGATACACTACTCCAGCTACACGAATTGCATAGCTGGAGTCGACATATCTTAGATTGCCATCCATACAGAGGGAGGTCAATGGAAGCATTTGTTTCCCATACTCCTTGTGAGGATCAGGAGTACTGGCACCGATGGGGGCATCCTCTGTGTTTGATTTAGCAGGTCTTCAATAGACCTGCGAAATCGAACCCTGGAAGATCGACCATGGCAGCGTTGATTTTTGCATAGTGTAGACATGGCCTCCATGCTTATGCTGGTGTAAATGTGGGCAGTACACATAACAATAAATAGCCTGCTAGACACTATAAAAGGATAAAATTATCCAAAGATCCGGAACCACAAGAAGTCATTGAAAGGACGATAGCAGAAGGACATTTAGAAATAGGGCTGTAGTTTGTGCTTAGTTCCTGCATGTAAGTGTGATGATGCACTGTGGTCCCAGAAAGCCGAGGAGCTCCGCTTCAGATGGTGCCTCTTGATCCCCACTGATTCCTGAGTGTTCTTGGGTTTCAGGCAGCGGTGGAGGCCGAGGGGGAATTTATTTGTCACTTGACCTAGTGATGCTCAGCAGAAGCAAAGCCTGCAGAGTCCTTTATTGTTTGCCATTGTTTTATTTCACTGCTGTACATCATGAGGCTTTAAGTGCATCGCAGGCTGGTGGGACGCTCCTGATGGACAGCCTGCAGAACAAAGTCCTGTTTATCATAGGTCAAGTCGTACAGCATGGGTAGCAATAGCACCTTTCCTCCACACTGTCTTTGCCTTGCCTTTGTCCCAGAAGGAACAGCTCTTGGGGACCAAGAAGATGGCAGGCACTGTGTGAGTTCTTTCATCCTCAGCCTCTCTACTGTTGCAGCAAGAGTAGAGACCAACTGTCATGATAAAATGCCCTCCACACCTGACTTCTCCATCTAGCTGTAACAGGACCACAAAGCTGAGCAGATGCATGTTTTTATTGTTGGTGAATTCAACCAGGAATTGCTACACATCTCTGATTGAGATCAAACCAGCACAATGATGAGGTGCATTTATTTTGTTACACTGAATGATTACAATATGTAAATGTATTAAGCACAGTCCTCAGAATCTTGATTCTTCTTTGCATCATGTTTGGAAATCCCTGTTCCTAACGTTCATTTGCATTTCCAGCCACTACAGGTGAAACATCTCTAGTCCAGAACACTCTGGTCCAGAAACATCCATCATCCAAAATGATTTCAGTTAGCTGGGGGTCCACTTTTCATGGGTGTGGCCAGGTTTCCCGTGGACCCATAAAGTTTGTTTATGCCAGCAGTCCTGGCTCTCAGTGTTCTATGCTGTTATTTAGCTCCAATTTTACCCCTAAATGTCTTCTAAGAGCCCAGTAAGCCATGGAAGTGTTGGCAATGCTGCTAGACAATATTGATTTCCTGTGCTCCAGAAAATTATCTAGTTCAGAACTGGTCAGGTCCCGAGGGTTCCAGACTAGAGAGGTTCAACCTGTAGGAACTCTCGTCTCTCCCCAGGGAAGCTACAGTCTCACATGCACCTTCATGGGATATACAGCATCATGCAGCATTTCTGTTTTGTTAGGTATGGAAGACCCCAGTGTAGTAAACCTGGCAGTATGTAAAGTACACAGCCCTCCCTTGCAGCTACAGTTGACAGCTAGGATCATGCAAAACAAAGATGTGTCACTGTGGTTCCTGAGGAAGCCATAATGGCAGATGAAGTTTTAAAATGGCTTCTGGATCCAGTGCACTAAGTAGCTGGTATTGTGTCAGGGAAAAGATAACCCAGGTCCTGCTTCTCCAAAAGCACAACCTCCTACTATCTTACTATATATTTTAGATATGTGCGTCTGTCTGTCTTTTTGTCTGTCTGTGAGCCTCTTTGTTCAAGAACTCCTCCAATACGGGAAGAGTTAGGACCATCAAATTTGGTATGCTGCCTCCTCTTACCAGAACTTAACGCAAGGTTAGGGATTGGTTGCGCCAGGAAAATGGGATGTGTGTGGAATGTGATTGTTCCTCATAAAATAGAAAAGGAGGATCTGGTATGAGGGAGTTATTCTGTAGAATGACCACAGGGGGTAGCAAGAGGTCAGAGATGGGGACCTGGACAGTTGTAACCACATTGGGCCAGCGGAATGGGTGTGGGGAAGAGGGTGGTGAAGAAAGGGAGAGCTAGCTAGTATATATTTCAGAGAGTTTGTCTGTTTCTCCTTATGACTGTCTGTCTGTCCCTCAGCTTGAGGACATGCATCCCTCCCCCAGCTGTGCCAGCTTCAGGTGCAGTAGCCATGGAGGGGATCCTCGAGGAATCCATTCTGAAGCACTTGGAAGAGGGGAAAGTGATCAGGAATAGTCAACATGGATTCACGAAGGGCAAGTTGTGCCTGACCAACCCGATTAGCTTCTATGATGAGGTAACTGGCTCTGTGGACATGGGAAAGTCAGTGGATGTGATATACCTTGACTTTAGCAAAGCTTTTGATACGGTTTCCTACAATATTCTTGTCAGAAAGTTAAGGGAATATGGATTGGATAAATGGACGGTAAGATGGATGGAAAGCTGGCTAGACTGTTGGGCCCAACAGATAGTGATCAATGGCTCGATGTCAGGTTGGTAGTTGGTTTCTAGTGGAGTGCCCCAAGGATCTGTTCTAGAACCGGTTTTGTTCATCATCTTTATTAATGACCTGGATGAGAGGATGGATTACACTATCAGCAAGTTTGCAGATGACACTAAGCTAGGGGGAGAGGTAGATATGCTGGAGGGCAGGGATAGGGTCCAGAGTGACCTAGACAGATTAGAGGATTGGGCCAAAAGAAATCTGATGAGGTTCAACAAGGACAAGCGTAGAGTCCTTCACTTGGGACGGAAGAATCCCAAGCATTGTTACAGGCTGGGTTCCAACTGGCTAAGTAGTAGTTCTGCAGAAAAGGACCTGGGGGTTACAGTGGATGAGAAGCTGGATATGAGTCAACAGTGTGCCCTTGTAGCCAACAGGGCTAATAGCATATTAGGGTGCATTAGGAGGAGCATTGCCAGCAGATCCAGAGAAGTGATTATTCCCCTTTATTTGGCTCTGGTGAGGCCACATCTGGAGTATTGTGTCCAGTTCTGGGCCCCCGACTACAGAAAGGATGTGGACGCATTGGAGAGGGTCCAGCGGAGGGCGACCAAAATGATTAGGGGGCTGGAGCACATGACCTATGAGGAGAGGCTGAGGGATTTGGGTTTGTTTAGTCTGCAGAAGTGAAGAGTGAGGGGGGATTTGAGAGCAGCCTTCAACTTCCTGAAGGGAGGTTCCAAAGAGGATGGAGGGAAGCTGTTCTCAGTGGTGACGGATGGCAGAACAGGGAGCAATGGTCTCAAGTTACAGTGGGGGAGGTCTAGGTTGGATATTAGGAAAAACTATTTCACTAGGAGGGTGGTAAAGTACTGGAATGGGTTACCTAGGGAGGTGTTGGAATCTCCATCCCTAGAGGTTTTTAAGTCTCGGCTTGACAAAGCCCTGGTTGGGTTGATTTAGTTGTGATTGGTCCTGCCTTGGGCAGGGGGCTGGACTCAATGACCTCCTGAGGTCTCTTCTAGCTCTATGATTCTCACCTGGCTCCAAGCTTCTGCGGTGAGAGAGGACTGGGATAGTCCTCTCTCCATGGGGCAGCCTGCAGACTGAACCCCTCCTCCCCAGCCCCACCCCAGAGCAATGATTCAAATTAAGAAAAACAAAACATATTCGGGTTAAGGTCCCAAGCCGCGCCGGGTAAATCTAATTTGAACCAAGGGAGAATCTCCATCGGCTGTTATCAGAGTGTAGCCCTGGCACTGGACAATAGCTCTGATTCCATTCAGTAGAGGACAGTGGTGACACATGCCCACAAACAAGATCATTTGCACTGTCCGAAGGGATCATTCCTGTGTGTTTCCATTCCCATATCCTCATCTTTGTGCTGCCAGGCAGAGCTGCTGAAAAAATGCCCATGACTTTTCCTGGGAAGTTTTGGGGAGGGGTGAAATGGCGATTTCTGAAATTTCCAGTGAATATATTTCAGCTTCTTGGTGGAAAAACTGAAACCCAAAACCAAAGAGGAAAATCTTTGCCAGTAAGCAAAACCAAAAACATTTTACCCAAACCCCAGAAGGTTTATTGAAAAGGTTTTCTTTTTTTCCTCTTCTGTTTTGTTCATCAAAAAGACAGAAAATTTAGATCCAATTGAAAATGTTCCTTTTGATCCAGAAGCTGTTATTCATTGCAGAAATGTCTGGGTTCTGAAACGAGGAGCAGCTCCAATTGCAGGATTTTTGGTTGCCACTATGACTGGAAGAGGGATTGCAGGAAGACAGGCTGACCTGATAATGTCACCAACACATACCAGAAATGAATCTCATGAGAATTGTTGTCCACACTTGCCAGTGTCCCCAAGAAACCAACTGAAATGCACTATGCCCAGGTCTCGTGCTGTGCTTAAGTGGGGTCCACCAGCTCCTGTTGCTGCCCTCCTGTCTATGTGGACACAAAGCTCAAAATGAGATTGCAAGGCAAAAAAGAGATTGATCTGAGTCGAGTGAGAACTTATGAAAGGAGATTGTTAGATCCTGGCTGCTTGGAATAAATCCAGCTCCCATTGTAGCAAAGAGAAATTGGCTTTCTGCTGTACGGCGATTTCTGTAATGCAAACCGGTGTGTGGGGGGTATGTGATTGTCATTAGGAAAAGATTTTGCCAGCACAGTAGCGCAGACACTAGGGAATAATGCATCATACGCTGATACTTTCCAGGACACTGATTCTAATGGGGTTCTGGTGGGTTGTTTCCATCCTGTGCTCTGAATTTCTGAACCTCAAAGCAGTTAGGTAAGCCCATAGAGCATTATCTCAGCACTGCAAAGTTAAGATCTTTCTATCCCTACTCCAGAGGAAAGATTCCTCCTTCCTAAAGTCTTCGGTTTCACCTGCCAGCATTGCTCTTGCAGCGGGCTCACATTTCAAACAATGGAGAGTATAATGGGAAAAGCAACCACCCCCCATCTGTTCCAATATAATCTTGACCTAGATAAAGGCATGCACCTTACCTAAGCCCCTGTGCATCTTAAAAGAAAACACCTACAAAGTAGCTCAGAAAAGGAGGGACCTAACCAGTAACTCCCCCCACACCAGGCTCAGAACCTGTCAGGTTTAAACCAAGTATGTGAGGGGAGGGAAGGATGAATGGAGCTTGGATAGGAGACAACCAGTGAGAACCCAGGTGCTATAGGAAAAAGGTTGGTTGTACAATGGGCATTGCTCTGAGTCAATAGCATATCAGGGATTCGGCAGTATTATAGAGAAGGTGCCCCACATAACTTAGATATGAAGTAATATCAGAGGTACGGTTGCCTCGTAGACATGCATGGAACCAGTAAGGATATTCACAGCATCCTGCATAATTACCAGGGGAGTTTTGAGTAGGCAATAGGCAACTTGCTACAATAAACTTCTTTGCTTCCAACTTGGCTTCATATGTACCATTAAGCAGCTGTAGTACTCTATTCCAGAGGTGGCAGCATTTAAGTGCTGGGTAAACAGATCTATCGATTAATTCTAACACATACTGGACAAACTAGAGAAATGGTCTGAGGGAAACAGGATGAAGTTTAATAAGGACAAATACAAAATACTCCATTAAGGGAGGAACAATCCGTTTCACACATACAAAATGGGAAGTGACTGTGTAGGAAGGAGTACTATCAAAAGGGATTTGGGGTCACAGTGGAAAACAAGTTAAACACGAGTCAACAGTGTGACACTGTGGCAAAAAAAAGAAAAAAACATGATTCTGGGATGTATTAACAGGAGTGTTGCGAGCAAGACATGAGGAGTCATTCTTCTGCTCTACTCTGCACTGATTAGGCCTCAGTTGGAGTATTGTGTCCAGTTCTGGGTACCACATTTCAGGAAAGATGTGGAGAAATTGGAGAAGGTCCAGAGAAGAACAACAAAAATGATTAAAGGTCTAGAAACCATGAGCTATGAGGGAAGACTGAAAGAACTGAGTTTGTTTAGTTTAGAAAAGAGAAGACTGAGAAGGGGACATGATAACAGTTTTCAAGTATCTAAAAGAATGTTACAAGGAGGAGGGAGAAAAATTGTTCTCCTTGGCCTCTGAGGTTAGGACAAAAAGCAATGGGCTTAAATTGCAGCAAGGGAGGTTTAGGTTGGACATTAGGAAAAACTTCCTGTAAGGGTGGTTAAGCACTAGAATAAATTGCTTAGGGAGGTCATGGAATCTTCATCACTGGAGATATTTATTTATTTTATTTTATTTAAAACATTTTTACCCTGCCTCACTATTTAAAATATTTGAGGCAGCTTACAAAATTTTTAAAACACAGGATAAATATATATGAAAAATTAAAAGATGAGACCCCAGGGACCTGCTAAGACATCTCAAGAGGAGGGACACACACACACAGACATAGGGAGAGAGAGAGGCTCAAACACCAATAAAAGCATGAGTAAAAAGGGTGGCTTTAGCCTGGTGCCGAAACATTGCTAATGTTGGTGCCAGGTGAATATCCTGAGGAAGAGAATTCCACAGCCTGGGAGCAAAAGCTGAGAAGGCCCTGCTCCGTGTAGATGTTAATCTTATCTCCACAAGTGGAGGAACACGGAGCAGAGCCTCCCCAGCTGACCTCAATCCCCAGGCAGGTTCATATGGGAGAAGACGGTCCTTCCAGTACCCTGGACTCACCTGTTTAGGGCTTTATAGGTCATAACCAAGATGTTAAATTGTGCCTGGAAACATACTGGAAGCCAGTGCAGCTGCTGGAGCACTGGCATACTGCGCTCCGTATAACGAGTATTAGTTAAAACTCGAGCAGCCACATTCTGGACCAATTGACATTTCCGAAGGCTCTTCAGAGGCTGCCCCACATAAAGTGCATTGTGATAGTCCAGTCGGGATGTAACAAGAGCATGGATCACTGGCCACGTCATGCTTGTTCAGGAAGGGTCACAGCTGGCGGATCAGACAAAGCTGCCCAGAAGCACTTCTGGCCACCGAAGAAATTTGGTTCTCAAATGTTAAAAAAGGGTCTAGGAGGACTCCCAAGCTGTGTACCTGTTCTTTCAGGGGGAGTGTAACCCTGTCTAGAACAGGTACCATGCCACGTTCCTGAACAGATGGCCTCCTGACCCACAGGATGTCAGTTTTATCTAGATTCAACTTCAGCTGAATTTAAGTGCAGGTTTGACAGACAACTGTCAGGGATGATCTAGACAGTGCTTGGTCCTGCTGTGAAGGCAGGGGACTGGACTCGATGACCTCTCGAGGTCCCTTCCAGTTCCAGGATTCTATGATTCTATTGTTATTAAAGATACAATACAAGAAGTCATCAGAATGAGGAATCTCTCCTCAAGGACCAGGAGAAACCTGGTAGCTAGTAGTTTTATAAAACCACTAGGCCTTTATTTATTTATTCATGTGCCAGCCTTTGGGCAAGAATGCTTTCAGACAAGGGTTATTGTTTGCATAGCATAGGCTTCAGATCAGAAGTATATTATTTTTCAAACACGGTTCCCTAGAAAATAATGAAACAATTACCGGGAAGAGGAGTTCATAAAACTTTAGGAAGTTTGGGACTTAAAAATGAAGATCCACGCAGAAAGCCAGAACTCATAATGTTTGCCAGAGCCAAACAAAGCTCGAACCTCACTCACTTTTTAAATCTGGCAACCATCATTTTTGTCTCAATTCCAAATTCTGCAAACAAGTTCTTCCTACTCACGTGTTCTCTTCCTTCACCCATGTGGGTCAGATTCACACTACTGAGACATCCGTGCTTCTAGTGAGGAGAATTTGATCTCCTGAGGTTTACGTAGCCTCATGAGTCTCCTCAGCACTTATAGGTTAAAATTTGAAACTGGCAGTTCTCACCCTGTGTTCTGAGGAGCCATTGCTGTACTCCCACCAGGAGATAGCTGGTTGTGGTCCTGTGCATGCAGGTGGAGACAAGGGAGCAGAACCTCAGTATCTGTGCATGAACAATGGCCGTTATTTCCAAGGGCTGATTGCAAATGGGACTGGGAGGCTAGGGGAGGAAGTGCTGTGTGTGATTATGAATGCAAGGGGAGGTGAGTCCACCATGGAATTGATTGTGGTCCATGCCATGGAATTGATCGAGAGCCCCTGGTCTGAACACAAGCTGTACACATGTGACTCAGGCAAAACCATCTCATTCTGCGTAGGGAAAAAGCGATCAGTTCTGAGTCACTCATCCCACCGTGGAACAGGGCCTGGGCTTGACTCATATGTCCATGGAAAGCCACTTGGAGTCGATTCTGTCCTGCTTGTTAGAGACTTTCTGAACTGCTTGTCCACTGGGAGACTCCATCAGACAATCCGCATGATTCCGATTCTTCGTTACAAAAGAGCATGTAAGCAACAGGGCAGGTGTTCCTGACATTGAGCAATTGCTGCTGGCAGTCTGAAGACATTCACACATTAGCAGAGACCTTGTTCATTCCACAGACAGCTCCCCACTGGAAATTGTGTGTTTAATTGCACTGGCCCCAAACAAATGAAAATTAGGTCACCGAATCAGAGAGTGGGCTGGTATCTTACAATGTCCCTGCCCCCACCTGCCCTCCAGGGGCCCTGAGATCACGGTAGAGACACAAGGTCTGCTGCTTTCTGCATTTTCAGTGTTCCAGGTGCTTGTGTTTAACCAGGCAAAAGCAATTCTAAAAAGTGAGTGATTTTCACACTGACTTATGGGGACAAACCTGCTCCCGATGGCATGAATTACAAAATATTCATTGTCAGCTCCCTCCAGGGATGGCCTTACCATGAGGCGAACTGAGGCGGATGCCTCCGGTGCCAGACTATGTGGGAGTAGGGGTGCCACTAGGACCCAGAGTGTAGAAAATTGTGTCTGCTGCTGGTGCTGGTGTAGGTAGCAGAGCAGTATCATGAGAGGAGTAGAACAGGAAGAAGGCAGAATTGAAACCTTTCAAAGTTTTGGCCCAAGCGAGGGAGCATGGGGGTGTCATTTGAGCTCCCTGCCTCAGGTGCCAAAATGTTGTGAGCCAGCCCTGGCTCCCTCCCTTTCAAATCAGCCATTTTAAAGGGACCATTTCTACTAGACTGAAGTCCCTGGTGGATAGGGATCTTACCTGATGCCAGTTTGAAGAAAGGGTTCTAGCTGCCTGGGTGATTCCAGATTCTCTGATAATGAGGGCCTTGTAAAGACACTTACAGAGATAGTTGGAGGCCATTTAGCATTACCAAAATTTCATTTGAGAAGCAAGATATTGACTTCAACAGTGCAAAATGTTGTCCTGGGGAATCAAGTTAGCAGCATGCCCTAGATGGACAGAAGTGAGACCTGGACAAATGGAACATGTCCCTTAGACTATCTCTCTGTGTGGTCCATCTCTCCACTGAGTGGTATCAACCTACCTCTTCTCTGGGACAAATTCTTGACAGGAATGGGCATGGGCGCAAGCGAGAAAGAGCTAGATGGTCTGTTCTTTTGCAACAGAGCATGATGCTTTTTGCAGCTCGTGGTTGATTTGGGACCCCGGTTGCCAAGAAAGCATTCCTGTTACGGGTTGGGAAGCCTCTCGATCAGCAGGCAGCAGAAACTCAGTTGGTTTGGGTCCCACTCCAAACGTGGGTTATCGAAGGAAAGCAAAAATGCTCCAAAAGGGTAGCCACCCTCAGGTTAATTCTGTCTGGGCCTGTTTCACAAGTCTCTCTCTTTTTGTCTCAGGCAAGCAGTCTCGGCACTAGCACTTCCCCTCGGGAAGAGGTGCCGGGGACTCCAGCCTAGCCATACATCTCTGTCAAAATCTCTATGAATAAATTAACCTTTTTAAAGATTAGTGCACCCTAATACCGCAGGGTTTATAAAGAAAAAAACCAGAACACATGCTAATAGTGCCTTGACAGACCTCGCCAGGTTTTGTGCTGTGGATCATCAATATAGAGTTATACTGGCCCATGCTTTAAAGGCACCGTTGTACACATACAGACCAGTTGGCCTAATTTCTCTCTGTGGGTGGGTTGGGGAGGACGTGCATGCAAATTAAAACCAGTCATTCTGGGTGAGTAACCTTCATTAAAGCAAATAATAATACTAATTAATAAGCCTGCCTTCACCTTCTAACGCATATTTAATCCAAGGACCTACTGGCATGTCACCCATATTAATTAACTGAGAGCAAATTGTCTAATGTGAGGCAACTCACTTTGAAAAATTTGTCCACTATATTGAACACCCAGCAGATAAAATATTGCCCCCCAAATTTATTTCTGAAGCAAAGGAGGGAAGCTCCATTTTATTTCTGAGTCTGCTTTTCAGGTAGTTTCTTCCTCCCTGTCTACTGTGTCCCTATCCAGGACCCTATTTCAGTAGCACAGATCAAGAGAAGGTCAGGCATCTTTTGCACTAGTTTCTTGCTGTCAAACTGCTGGAATTGATCCCATTTTTTTCCAAGCACTCACTGGGAGCCATTTCAAAGATGATGGGGGATGTGTTTTGATTTTTGATCCTTTTGAGATGAATTATGAGGAGGAAGCTGTCTGCTATGGGAGGAATTAGTCAAATTCCTTGTCAGATGTGCAATCCCATTAAAAATGCATTATCTGTTTTCAAAGCTTAAGTATGGGTGTTGGTTGAGAGTCTTTAAAATATTATTGTAAATTTTCACTGAGAAAAAGGATCCCTGAGTCTTTCCTAAAAGGCTAATCCCACTTCAACTATCTTAAACCATCTACTTCTGGGGTGGCCTTCCCAAGCAATATCAGGCAGGAGCAGACATTGAAAGTATCTCATGACATTATTCCATGAAACTCGCACTGGAAGGGCTGTGGATTTGTTGTTAAGGCATCGTTAGCAAAGCTTGACTCCTAGAATTCAACTGATTTGTTATGAGGATGAGTCAGCTTCCACATGCTTCTAAAAATCATACATTGTGCTTCTGTGAATGACAGGCCCTCCCTGGACCAAGCTTCCAAAATGTGCTTTCACCTGCCTGAGTGTGCAAATCCCACAGCTGAAAATGCAAAGGGAGGATGGGTTGCCCTTTGGAGCATAGGTGCCCATTTTGCAAGTTTATATGCTCCTTTTAAAAGCCTCCCTTGAATATTCTGTGCACATGGGAAACATGAAGAACGTCTTTTATTGCTAAAATGTTTGTCTCTGTGTCTCACGCGTCCTAGTTTATTATTATTATTTATTATTTGTCTTATGTAAATCACATTTGCGTGAAAATTCCATCACTTCTCATATGTTCTTCATTGGTTCATAATCACAGAACCATCCAAATTATTCAGGAAAGAGACTCGACTGATCATTCAACCACCCCACTGGCTGGCGTAATATTATTCCCAACATTAAAAATCCAGAGATTTGTTCAGGCTGGCATTCAGCGTCTTAAACAGTGGTGCTACCCTTTCTTCCCATTCCCAGTCGCATTTCCAGCTCTCATCCTGAAGCAGTTTCTCACAAAGTGCAGCTCATCCTTTTTTTTTTATGATCCTTGTGTGTGACACCAGACACCGTTAGCCAGTCAACCCTGTGTTGATGACACAAGCAATAAAACGTTAAAAGTTCTAGCGGAGGTGGGGGTCATTTTTATGGTAACCAAGCCGGTTGATTCATCAGTTCAATATGAAGCTAAGAAATTCTAGTCTAGCCCGTGTTGTTCCTATAACACCATCATCACCATAATATTGAGCACCTGGTTCTCAGTCCGTGTACTCAATCTGCGTGTGTTTAATAATGAAAAAAGGAGGGTAGCCCCATCTTTGAAGAAAGGAAAAAGTCAAGGGACTCCTGTTATGTTCATGCCAGCACTGAGAGGCATGTTTCATGGTACATTTTTTCCTTTTCTAGGAGAAGAGCTGGCAGAAAGTAAGCAAATTCCACTGGTCTGGCTGAACATCCTGGCATGATCCAGTAACCTTATTTCCGGACTGGTTCTCTGGCAGGTCTGTGGGTTTCTATAACAACTCCAGTCCCTCTGCATCACAGTAGGCAAAAAAACACAGCACAGTCCTTATGGTATCTCTTGAAATATTCATAATGTTATAGGTTCAAATCCTTGCTAGGCAGCGTTGCCAATCCACCTGTTCAAATATTTTTCAAACAACAATGTATTAAAACAGCTATAAAAGTCCTAACTGCTTTGGGTAATATGTTATGTTTGAAACCTTTCTAATATGCTTTGGTATTATTTTTAACTATGTCTGAACTCCCAAGAGAGCACAACATGGCTAGAAAACAAACACTGAAAGTGAAATAAAGTGCACAGGAAGGAGAAAACAAGCCACAGCCTGATTTTTAGCCGATCCATACGAACATGAAGTCCAATGTTTAACAAAGTAGAGTTAAGGACAGTCCCCGTTCAGCTCAATAAATTGAGACCAACAAAAATTTTCACACCCCTTTCCATTTTGGGGTGATTGCTGGGGCTGGAAACGATGAAATACCAAGATGGGGTTTGCGTTGGTGAATTTTCCAGCTGCTTTTTGCAGATGCAGGAGATCTGTAAGGCTTGGAGAAATTTTATACAAGCATTTAGAGTAAAACGTTGGCCCCTCTGGAGTCAATAGGAGGTCTGCCATTAACTTCAATGGCATCAGGATTTCACTCCTACATTTTGTGGGTGCTTATTTGAGCTACACCAAACCTCTGAACCTTTTGTTATTTGCCCTGTAGTCCTCTCGAGATGTGTGTTTCAATTTTGATTGATGTCACTCTCTTCCATTAGGGAATCAACCATGCAGTTACCTTCTCTGCCACTACATCACACTGCATAGTGGCTTAATTCATGGGTATTCCTATAGACATCGTCGGCTTTGAAAACCCAGCCAGAATTTTTATATTTGCTTCCCACAAATATTCTCTAACAGCCACTCAACATTTGCTGTTCCCACAAACATTCCTCCCATCACTCTATGCACTAGAAAAGGTTTCCAGCCTTTTCCCAACTCTGGCCCTGCGCTAAAAGAGAAAAAAATCTTTGCCCTTTCTGCTTCTATCTATATAATATAAGAGAGAGAGTAGTCCCGTCTCTCTGAAACCTGCTCATCATGACCATGACTAAGTATTCACAATCCCCAGATTTGCAAACACATGCAATAGAATGTTCATGGAAAATGACAAGACAAGGAGGATGACCACAAGTGACTCAAATTCATCCCAGTCTTCATCAGCATTACCAGGAAATGTTTTGAGATACCTGCCGAGCTCCTGTTGTCAGATGTCTGCCAAGTACCATCATAAGAACATAAGAATGGCCATACTGGGTCAGACCAAAGGTCCATCTAGCCTAGGATCTTGTCTTCCAACAGTGGCCAATGCTAGGTGCCCCAGAGGAAATGAACAGAGCAGGGAATCATCAAATGATCCCACCCCTGTTGCCCATTCCCAGCTTCTGACAGGGGCTAGGGACACCATCTCTACCCAGCCTGGCTAATAAGTATTGATGGATCTAACCCCTATGAATTTCTCGAGTTCTTTTTTAGACCCTGTTCAAGTCTTGGTCTTCACAATATCCTCTGGCAAGGAGTTCCACAAGTTGACTGTGAGCTGCATAAAGAAAAACTTCCTTTTGTTTGGTTTAAACCTGCTACCTATTAATTTCATTTGGTGACCCCTAGTTCTTATGTTATGGAAACAAGTAAAAAACTTTTTGTCACTCAATTTCTCCACACCAGTCATGATTTTATAGGCCTCTATCATATCCCCCCTTAGTCTCCTTTTTTCTAAGATGAAAAGACCCAGTCTTTTTAATCTCTCTTTATATGGCACCTGTTCCAAATCCCTAATCATTTTGTTGCCCTTTTCTTAACCTTTTCCAATGCCAATATATCTTTTTTGAGATTAGGCGACCACATCTCTACGCCATATTCAAGATGTAGGCGTACCATGGATTTTATACAGAGGCAATAAATTATTCTCTTATTCTTTATCCCTTTTAAATAATTCCTAATGTTCTGTTTGCTTTTTTGACTGCCGCTGCACATTGAGTGGATGTTTTCAGAGAGCTATCTACAGTGACTCCAAGACCTCTCTCTGGAATAGTTATAAGCTAAATTAGTCCCCATCATTTTGTATGGATAGTTGGGATTATTTTTTCCAATGTGCATTATTTTGCATTTATCATCATTAAAATCCATTTGCCATGTTGTTAACCAATCACCTAGTTTTGTGAGATCCTTTTGAAACTCTTCACAGTCTGCTTTGATGTTAACTATCCTGAGCAGCTTAGTATCAAATTTTGCCACCTCACTGTTTACCCCTTTCTCCAGATCATTTATAAATAGGTTAAATAAGGATGGTCCCAGTATGGACCCTTGGGGGACACCACTAGTTACCTCTCTCTTTTCTGAAAACTGACCATTTATTCCTACCCTTTGTTTCCTGTCTTTTAACCAGTTCTCAATCCATGAGAGGATCTTCCCTTTTATCCCATGACAACTTGCTTTCCTTAAGAGCCTTTGGTGAGGGACCTTGTCAAAAGCTTTCTGGAAATCTAAGTACACTATATCCACTGGATTCCCCCTTGTCCATATGCTTGTTGACCCCCTCAAAGAACTCTAGTAAGATTAGTATGGCATGATTTCCCTTTACAGAAACCATGGTGACTTTTTTCCAACAAATGATGTTCATCTACTTACCTGACAATTCTAATCTCAACTATAGTTTCAACTAATTTCCCTGGTTCTGACGTTAGACTTACTGGTCTGTAATTGCCAGGATTACCTCTAGTGCCCTTTTTAAATATTGGCTATCACATTAGCTATCTTCTAGTCACGAGGTACAGAGGTTGATTTAAAGGATAGGTTACAAGCCACAGTTAATAGTTTCGCAATTTCACATTTGAGTTCTTTCAGAACTCTTGGGTGAACGCCATCTGATCCCGGTGATTTGTTACAGTTAAGTTTATCAATTTGTTCCAAAACTTCCTCTAATGACACCTCAATCAGGGATGATTCCTCAGATTTGTTACCTAAAAAGAATGTCTTACATTTGGGAAACTATCCAACATCCTCAGCCATGAAAACCAAAGTAAAGAATTCATTTAGTTTCTCTGCAATGACCTTATTATCTTTGAGTGCTCGTTTAGCATCTCGATCGTCCAGTGGCCCCACTGGTTATTTGGCAGGCTTCCTGCTTCTGACATACTTAAAAAACATTTTGCTGTTACTTTTTAAGTTTTTGGTTAGCTGTTCTTCAAACTCCTTTTTGGCTTTTATTATTATATTTTTACACTTAATTTGACAGAGTTTATGCTCCTTTCTATCTTCTTCACTAGGATTTAACTTCCACTTTTTAAATGACGCCTTTTTATTTCTCAGTGCTTCTGTTACTTGGTTGTTAAGCCCCGGTGGCCTTTTTTTGGTTTTCTTACCGTGTTTTTTAATTTGGAGTATACATTTAAGTTGGGCCTCTATTATGGTGTCTTTGAAAAGTCTCTATGCAGCTTGCAAGGATTTTACTTTTGTCATTGTACCTTTTAATTTCTAAGGGTATGTCTACACTAGCCCCCTAGTTCGAACTAGGGAGGCTAATGTAGGCATTCGAAGTTGCAAATCAAGCCCGGGATTTAAATATCCCGCGCTTGATTTGCATCTTCCTGGCCGGTCTCCATTTTTTAAAATTTACAAGTCCGGACTAACTGCCCACGTCTACACGTGGCAGGGACCCGGTAGTTAGAAATAAAGCCCTAGTTTGAACTACCTGTTATTCCTCCTGGAATGAGGTTTAACAGGTAGTTCAAACTAGGGCTTTATTTCGAACTACTGGGTCCCTGCCACGTGTAGTCACGGGCAGTTAGTCCGGACTTGTAAATTTCAAACATGGCGACCGGCCGGGATGATGCAAATCAAGCGCGGGATATTTAAATCCCGGGCTTGATTTGCAACTTTGAATGCCTACATTAGCCTCCCTAGTTCGAACTAGGGGGCTAGTGTAGACATACCCTAATGCTTCAGAGGGGTAGCCGAGTTAGTCTGCAACAGGAAAAACTTAAAAAACAACAGTCTAGTAGCACCTTAAAGACTAACAAAACATGTAGGTGGTATCATGAGCTTTCGTGGGCACAACCTACTTCTTCAGAAGCTGTCATATGAAGAAATGGGTTGTGCCCACGAAAGCTCATGATACCACCTACATGTTTTGTTAGTCTTTAAGGCACTAGTAGACTATTTGTTGTTTTTTAAGTTTTTCCTTTTAATTTCTGTTTAACTAATCTCCTCATTTTTGTGTAGTTCCCCTTTCTGAGATTAAATGCCAAAGTGTTGGGCTGCTGAGATGTTTTCCCACCACAGGGATGTTACATTTTATTACATTATGGTCGCTATTTCCAAGTGGTCCGGTTATATTTGCCTCTTGGACCAAATCCTGTGCTCCACTTAGGACTAAATCAAGAATTGCCTCTCCCCTTGTGGGTTCCACAGCCAGCAGCTCCAAGAAGCGGTCATTTAAGGTGTCAAGAAACTTTATCTCTGCATCCTGTCCTGAAGTGAGGTGTACCCAGTCAATACGGGGATAGTTGAAATCCCCCACTATTATTGAGGGTTTTTTTTATTTGTGTAGGCTCTCTAATCTCCTTTAGCATTTCATTGTCACTTTCACTGTCCTGGTCAGGTGGTCAATAATATATCCCTACTGCTATATTCTTATTAATTATGATTATGGTCTAGACAGTATTTGGTCCTGCCATGAGGGCAGGGGACTAGACTCGATGACCTCTCGAGGTCCCTTCCACTCCTAGTATTCTATGATTATTAGAACATGGAATCACTATGCTTAGAGATTGAATGGAACATTTTGGTTCATTTAAGATTTTTACTTCATTTGATTCTACATTTTCTTTCACGTATAGTGCCACTCCTCAACCAGCAGGACCTGTTCTATCCTTCCTATATATTTTCTACCCTGGTATGACTGTGTCCCATTGATTGTCCTCATTCCACCAAATTTCTGTGATGCCTATTATATCAATATCCTCCTTTAATACAAGATACTCTAGCTCACCCATCTCATTATTTAGATGTCTAGTGTTTGTGTATAAGCACTTTAAAAATGTGTCACTATTTGGCTCTCTGCCATTTCCTGATGGCACTCTTTTTCATTTGATTGTTTCTCATCTGATCTTACCCATATTTTATCATCTTCCATCCTCCCCTCCTTACTAGAACATAGAGAATCTCTATTGATAGACCCTGCCTAAGAGATGTCTCTGTCCGATATTCTCTGTCTTAAGATATTCTCTAAGATATTCTCTGTCTTATTCTCTATCCCCTTTTTAACGATTCCTAACAGGCTGTTTACTTTCTGACTGCTGCTGTGCCTTGAGTGGATGTTTTCAGAGAACGATTCACAATGACTCAATGGCACTTTTGGGAAGCTCCCCCACTTTTTATTCTATTCTTGATAATAACTTAGGCCATGTCTATACTTACTGGGAGATCGATGCTCTGGAGCTCGATCTTCTGGTGTTCGATTTATTAGACCCGCTAAATCAAATGCTGAGGGCAGCTCCAGCTGGTGTCTGTCCTTCTCAGAGTCATGAGGAGTAAAGGAAATGGGAGCATTTGCTCCCAACAGCCTCCAGCAGTGTGGATGGTGTGGAAACCATGATTTAAGGTACATGAAATTCATCTACATAATTAATGTAGCTGGAGTTGCGTATCTTAATTCAACCTCCCGCTGTACTGTAGCCCAGGCCTTAGTGTTCCTCCTCAGGTGTTTGTATTACTTTTGCTGCCATGTGGCAGTCCTTTGCTAATGCATAGATGCAATCACTGGAATATAAAGAGGTCTAACACGTACCTCCACAAATAAGTCTGAGCTACTTGAGCAACCCCAGTTATTTCTGCAAAACACAGCTACATTTGATCTAGGTCTACCTGTCTGCACAAGTCCAGCATCTGAATTCTACCTGGATAAGCAGGGTCTGTAGAGCTGGTCCAAATTTTACAGGTGAAACTTTTCCCTCCAAAAATGTGGTTAGTTGACACTGAAACGTTCAATTCCAGCAACCTTTTGGATTTGCCTCTGGGAAATGTCAAAACAAACTTTTTATTTTCATTTTGAAGCAGCGTTTAGAAACAAAATGACCCTTGGTGTTCTGTTTCACCTTAAAATGCCATTTTTTTTTAATTTTAGAAATGTCAATTTGAAATGAAATTGGGCATTTCGCATCAATTCCACATTTCCTGGGGGGAAATTGAAATTTTTCCAATGAAAAAAATTGAAATACGGATTTCTCATTAGAATTTCTTGAGGGGCGGGAGCAGATTTGTTTATCTGCTCAGTTCTACTGGTATGTTGGACAACACAGCAAGTGCAGTCCCATGTGTTTAGACCTTCCCGGTATATTTAGAAACACGGTGCGATGTTCTACTGTCGGGGAGACTGAACGGCCCTGCCTTGACAAAAATAATAATGTCTATCTTGACCACATTGCGGATCTCTAACAAAGCAAAACCCAGGCCTGTCTCAAGTCTGGTGCACATAAGCATGCAGGCAAAGTTGGGGGGGGAAGGGGAAGCTTTGAGAGGCAGGAATGTTTTTTGCACAATCAGGCAGATACAGCATGGTACAGTGAGACTATGCCAAGGACATTGGGAGGAACCTTGTACTGGTACATTCTATTTCTAATAAGCAAAAATTCAAGATGCAGCCATTAAACTATTAACCAAGCACATAGTTTTGCAACATCCTGAGTAGCAGGGTGTACCCCAAATAAGGGCATTGGGTATTTTAGGTGTCTTACACAATACATGATCAATTGGTCGATATTATTAAAATGGCCAAGTCTCGCTTTGCTATAAAATGGGCTTAGTAAGAAGAATCGATGGGTGGTAGGGAGCAGGATTGACTCCCAGGTCCTGCTCGTTGTAACCAGAAATAAGGTGCAGTCCATGGCATCCCGAACTGTGGGAATCAAAAGGACCACAAACCTCCTGCCTGGTACTGTAGGTGGCACATGGGTGAAGTGTAAGTGAACTAGGCTTAGTTATTATAATAAATCTTCTATTACTTCCTTTTGTATTGTTTGTGCTGCACTAATTTTTTTAGAATTTATAGTTATTTAAGGTTTAAATTGTGTAGTAATTGTTTTTATTAAGACTTATAAAAATTAAACAATTATATTAACTACTTAAAGCTTGCAATGAATAAGGAAGTGGTTAAGTCTCTCGGGAGTGTCCTGGTTTCCCTCGGATCTAAAATCGAATCACACAACATCTACCCAGGATGTTTAGCATCTTTCAATTGCTCAATCGTATCAGAGAACCAAGCAAATCAAATATAATTGGTATCATTGTTCCTTTTACTGCCACTGTTCTACACCTTCAGCATTTCTCTTAGTATTGATATCTACTCTCTGGGTATGTCTACACTACAAGGGTATTTTGAAATAAGTTATTTCAGAATAATAACTTCCGAAATAACTATTTCAAAATAGAATGACGGAATACTAGGAGTGGAAGGGACCTCGAGAGGTCATCGAGTCCAGTCCCCTGCCCTCATGGCAGGACCCAGTACTGCCTAGACCATCCCTGATAGACATTTATCTAACTTACTCTTAAATATCTCCAGAGATGGAGATTCCACAACCTCCCTGGGCAATTTATTCCAGTGTTTAACCACCCTGACAGTTAGGAACTTTTTCCTAATGTCCAACCTAAACCTCCCTTGCTGCAGTTTAAGCCCATTGCTTCTTGTTCTAGCCTCAAAGGCCAGGAAGAAAAAGTTTTCTCCCTCCTCCTTGTGATATCCTTTTAGATACTTGAAAACTGCTATCATGTCCCCTCTCAATCTTTTCTTTTCCAAACTAAACAAGCCAAATTCTTTCAGTCTTCCTTCATAGGTTATGTTCTCTAGACCTTTAATCATTCTTGTTGCTCTTCACTGGACCTTCTCCAATTTCTGCACATCTTTCTTGAAATGTGGTGCCCAGAACTGGACACAATACTCCAACTGAGGCCTTATCAGTTCAGAGTAGAGTGAAAGAATGACTTCTTGTGCTTGCTCACAACACACCTGTTAATGCATCCTAGAATCATGTTGGCTTTTTTTGCAACAGCATCACACTGTTTACTCATATTTAGCTTGTGGCCCACTATAACCCCTAGATCCCTTTCTGCTGTACTCCTTCCTACACAGTCGCTTCCCATTCTGTATGTGTGAAACTGATTGTTCCTTCCTTAGTGGAGCACTTTGCATTTGTCCTTATTAAACTTCACCCTGTTTACCTCAGACCATTTCTCCAATGTGTCCAGATCATTTTGAATTATGACCCTGTCCTCCAAAGCAGTTGCAACCCCTCCCAGCTTGGTATCATCTGCAAACTTAAATAGCATGTCCACACTACAGGGAAGCCTCAAAATCAGTCTGAGGCAGGCTCCCCTAATGTGGATGTGCTACCTTGATTTAGAGCCCCAGGAAGCACTGGGAAGTAATTACTTTGAATGGCCCTGGGGAGGAGCTATTTCGAAATAGCAGCAGTGGAGCATCTACACTACTGCTACTTCGAAATAGCAATTTTGAAATAGGCGTTATTGCTTGTGAAATGAGGGTTTATTTTTCCAGAATAAGAAGCCTGTTATTTTGAAATAATTTCAAAATAACGGGCTTGTTGTGTGGATGCTCACCTTGTTATTTCAAAATCACATGAATTATTTCAAAATAAAGCTGTCATGTAGATGTGCCTTCTGTGTACAAGATTAAAAATAGATCTAAATATTAAAAAGAAAAATACAGTGGAAAGAGATAAATAAACAACCTGCCTGCATTATGATGGCATTACAGGGCTGCTATACATGCACAAAGACAAGTGCATTCAGAATTAACCTAATGGAAGCACCTCAAATTTCTTCTCCATCCTTCTCATCCAAGGAAGCACATATGGGCCTTTGCTTTCAGGTCATAAGCAGTCCTCAGACTTATTTCAACTGAATTTCAAAATAGAGTATTTCCAAATTTGGCGCCTCTACACAGTGCCAAATTTCGAAATAATGTGCTATTTCCAGACATTTCCAATGAGGGTTACCGGGATGCTGAAATAGCGTGCCTGTTATTTTGAAAAATATTTTGAAATAACGGGTGGCTTGTGAAGACGTGGGGTAGCTATTTTGGGATACCTCCAGTATCCCAAAATAGCTGTGCAGTTTAGACATACCCTATGAGAGCTGTGGCTGCCTTGACTTCAACATTTCCTTGCTATTGTGGGTTTCTGTGTTAATGTTACTTTAACAAAGTTGTGGGTGTTTACTATAAATAGCGGGGCCGACAGAAATCCCTTTGCAACACTGTTCCTTCTGTGAGTGAGCGATCCCACAAGCCTGAACTAATTTAGGAAAGTATTGGCCATCTGATTTCAATATTCCCAAGCAGAGCAAATTCATGAGGGGATTGTTGGCCCATTCTGCAAGTGATCAACGTGGCTTGTATGACAAGGTGTTGATGCGCAGGAATAATAGCAAGAGTTAGGTGGGGATGGGGGGTCACTCAGCCAGCGGGGCGGTGTTTACAGGGAGAGGAAAGAAAATATCATGGTGAAATGTTTCCACTGCTTGGATAGTCAGCAGTCAAGAACTTGTCAGAGCCTCAGAAGAAACAGGGCTAGAGACCAAATGTGAAAAGGCAGGTATGGAGTGAGCTACAGCACTCCCAGAGGTAGAGTCACTGGCTTGTTATGCCAGTCTGCAGCCAAGCAGAATGCCCAGATGTTTAAAGTCCACCAGTAAGCAGGCTCTGGCATATACTGGCCACATCCTCGTTTGCCAGACAGAGGGGAGGGCTGTCATTATACCTGGAATAACAGTCTATTTTAAACTGGAGACACTTTTTAAAGGTCTGAACAAACAGGCTTCTGCACAGCTTGAGTTCCAGCTTTCTCTTCTATGTTAACCCCTTCCATGGAAGTCAGAGACATCTAGTGGCTGAATAATATGTTGTAAGCCATCATTGCCATGACCAGTGTACCACTATATCTGGGCAGGAGGACTGGTTGTGAAAGGGTGTGGTCAGAGAGAGTACTGATTCAATACTTCTCCCAAAGCGGGTTTGACCCCTGGAGTTTCCAGTGAGAGCTACTTCCTTTTTGGATGTACCATGAACAACACTACGTGAGGTGAGTGCCCCCTTGGAAGTAGAAGGGGCTTTGATGGCACAAAGTATATCTTGCACCCCACTCTGTGTCCTCTTCAGGGAATCGGCAGCTAGCTGACATGGAAATCTGAATGCAGATCACATTATACCAGGAGGATACTGAAGTAAGGGAGCCATGCAGGATTGCCAGGGTGTGCCTGTGTGAGAGTGAAAGAGGTGGAGGAGTAGAGAGGATTCACTTTGTGAAAAGAAGCAGCAAAACAAAGACCAGAGTTACTGTTCCTTATCAGGGCTGGCCCTACCATAAGGCAAACTGAGGCAGCCGCCCCAGGTGCCAGACTGTGGGGGGGTGCCACTAGGACCCAGAGTGTAGAAAATTGTGTCTGCTGCTGGTGCATATGTAGGTAGCAGAGCAGTCCCATGAGAGGAGTAGAACAGGAAGAAGGCAGAATTGAGACCTTACAAAGTTTTGGCCCAAGCGAGGGGGCATGGAAGCGTCATTTGAGCTCCCCGCCTCAGGAGCCAAAATGTTGTGGGCCAGCCCTGTTCCTTATGGAAAAGTTCTGGCGAATTTAATAGGAATTAAGCCATTAGCATTCTACAGACATATAGGATTCAAAGGAAATCACTCCAAATACCTATAAAGCGTAAAGAATGCAGCCTTTCGAGAGGCGTTTTTAACACTTTTTATAGCAGGGGTACAATTTTAGGATTACCATATTTGAACTTCCAAAAAAGAGGACATCCGTGTTAAATAATATATAACACATTATATATATGTGTATATATATATATATATATATATATATATATATATTTGCAAGTTCAAATATGGTAACCCTAACAATTTCCTATGATATTCTATATGTTCCAAAAATGATAGAGAAGTTATGGAAATGACTTGTTGTCTTCTTCCCCATGTGTGGTGGCCATTGTGTAAACTTAGGGTGAACACTGAATTTATCTCAACACAGCAAGCCACCCCATGTTTTCAGAGTCCCACATCACTAATTAATAGGGCTGCTACATCCTAGTCACACTCTTTGCAGCATGACCTTTATGTCACTGCTCATTTTCACTTTGCTGAGCTGCTCCTAATTTTGCAGAGTCCAGGTACCCTCATTTGGGTCAATGGCAGGCATTAAGTTCGATGGGTCAATGTAAGTTTGCCTTTTCAGTGTGTTGTTAGCGTGCTGCTCTTCCACCCATCTGAAATAACACTGCTCTTCCCCCCCCCCCCCCCCGCAAATAACAAAACGAGCCCAAATTTTGTTTTGCCAGTGGCTGCCTCCTATCGCTTTCAATGGCCTCGTCCCAGGAGGTAAGAAAACAACCCTGTGTACTTTGCACCAGTGGTATTCTGTTGTTTTGGCTTTCTGTGAATGACTGGTTTCAGGAGAATCTGTCAATGTTTCTTGCCAAAGACCAGGTTTTGGATGTTTGCTTTGGGAACATTTTGTGGTTGGATGGCTGTGTTCCACTCCACATGTAAATATGGGCAAAAACTCACATTCAACAGTCCTAAACCTTTGGACCCCGGTCAAAGAAGCTCTCCTTTCTCTTTAATATATTGAAATTTTGCATCAAGCAAAAGGACTATTTAGTAGCAAGAATGCCCAAGTCCTGCCAAACCTCCTGATTTGATTTGATGTTTTTTTCAGGCATGCCTAGCACAAAGACTGAACCTTTTATTTAGCAGGAGATGTAGGAAGATGGCGCTTAATTGAATCTGGGGCTGTCCAATGCGGAGCGACAGCTTAAGGGAGGCTGTCTTTTCCCTCAGCTTGCACTTGTACTCCAGGCCAGTTTCCACTCTCAGTTATATGCGTATAAATCACCGTAACGCCGCAGCGTCAATAGAGCCACACTGGTGTGACTGAGGCTGGAATTTGGTGCCTGGATAGCTCAAGGCCTGGTCTTTCTTCCCTGGGTCAGAGGACTAGGTGATGGCACAAGGACTTGCACTAGTTCAGGAGGCCGGGTATCCAAGAATGGGAGCCACAGAGCTGAAGCCCCACCTGACTCAGGCTGGTTAAATTGTGCACGTGGAGGGAACGTCAGTGGCCATCACAAAGCCTCTGTGTCTCTCAGCTCCCGCGGGTTAAGTGAGATGAGAGTGGCACTCAGGCTTATAGGCACAGGAACTATGGGAGAGGGATGCTGTGGCACCCCCAGACTCCCGGCCTAGCTCCCAAGGTCCCAGCTACCGGCCCCATGCACTGGGGGCTCTGCTGCTAGCCCCGCGTGCCATGTTCCAGGCTGCTGCCCTGCATGCCAGGAGCTCTGCTGCCAGCATGGCATGCTGGGTCCTGGTTTGAGCCCCACATGTCGGGGCCTTCTGCTGCTGGCCCCACATCCTGGGGTCCCGGTTGCAGCCCTGCACACTGCTGGCCTCTGCTTCTGCCCCACACACCGGGTTCCCAGCTCCCACCCCATACGGCAAAGACCTCTGCTGCTGGCCCCATGCCCGGGGTCCCCACTACGCACCCCGCAAGCTGGGGCTTTGTTCCTGGCCCCAGCTGGGGGTGGGGGTGGACCGAGCTAAGGGGGCTCAGCACCTCCCCTCCCCATTTTAAAAATGTTCCTGCGGCCTCTGCTCAGGCTTCGGGCCTGCACTTCTGCACAGGAGTGAATTTCACCTTGTAGTAAGCTGCTTGTACGCTTTCCCTCTGGGTACTAGGGAGGGCTATAGTGCACCCTTACCCCATGGAGCAGAGAGTTGATTGGGGTGATGGCCCAGCTGGGGAAGGGAAGCCCCAGCCCCCTCCTTCTTGAAGCCCCCCCCCCTTCCTCAACCTTTCCCTCTCCCTGAGGAGCCAAGCCTAGACCCTACCCCAGGTTACTGCCCCCAGCCCTCTGTGTCCTTCTTCACAGTGGGCGGTGTGGCCCCACCCTTCCCCAGTGGCCAGAGCGCTTGAGGCAGCTGCGTGATCTCTCTTGGTCAGCTGGAGAACTGGGCTTCTGCACCACAGCTCCTGTTCCCCTGGGCACCCAGGAAGCTGTGCCCCCAGCCTTCCCCAGTGGCCAGGGTGCCTGAGGCAGCTGCCCGATCCTTCCTGGCCAGCCAGAGAGCCATGTTGCCACGCCCCAGCCCTTCCGAACGGCCGACTCAGAGCATGGGCCATGTTGAGAAGGCAACGCCCTCCCTTGCCTCTGTTACCTGCCACCTGCACCGTTCGGCCTTGTTGGCTGAAAGCCCTACATTGACCAATACCACGGGCGCCAGAGAGGATGGGGTGCTGTGGAAATCAGCATTTCCTGCCCAACTGACTTCTTTCTGCCCCCAGAAGAGGCCTGAGAAGAAGGGGCTGAATTCTGCCAACCCGTATTGGCGCAAGTCCGAGGAGCAGTCCCGTTTCGTTGTTGCTGGTCCCAGGCCGGCAGGGTTTGCAGGCTCAGACCTGATCAAAGGCAAATTAAAACTGGATCAGCATTTCAGGTGTTGCCGCCATGTTCAGATCCAGGAAGTGACTGAAAGGGGCCCTGAGGCCTTTTGTCTGTGCAGAGCAATTGGTGCGAAGTCCCTTGCTCCATGTGGAAGGGGTGAAGGGCACTAGGTCATAGATCTCACTGTGACTAACAGCTCTGGGGGCAGGAGCACATTGAATATCAGTCTGTCAGTCAGGAAAAAGCCCTTTATTTGGAACCAAACTCAGGCCTGTTCTCATGGGAGCAAAGCACAAGGGTTTGTTCCTGCTTCCAGCATGGCTGCATGTGTACCCGAGCATGCGCTGGAGATGCTGGTCTCAGTGTGTGTGTGTGGGGGGGGGCACTTTATCTTCCACCCTCCTGGTCTTTAATGTGTCTGCTGTGACCCCCCCACCCTTGGCATGTAAGTCATGCTCCTTTTGCGTCCCCACGGATTGCCAAATCTGCGCACCACGCTACTTAGCCACGTCCACACACGAATTGCCATTGCCCTCCCGTTGTGTTCCTTGCAACATAGCTAGGATGGTTAAATATCAGTTAATTGAATCGTTGATTGACCTCATGAATTCTTATCGGTTACTCGACTATTCAATAGTCCCCGGAGTGCGCTCCGGCCCCGCTCCCGAGGAGCCCCCTGCTGCTCCGCACAGGGTGCCAGGCGGGAGCTGGTCTGCGAGGGGAGCCAGTTTAAAAACCAGCTCCCCTCGCAGACTGGCTGCCTGTTGCCCTGGGCCATTGCCTCTGATAAAGAAGCGGCAGTGCAACAGCAGCCCCTGTCTAGGGTGGGTCTGAGCTCCCAGCCCCGGCACAAGCCAGAACTGAGTCGGGCTGCCGGCCAGTCTGCTAAAAAATGAACTGGTTAGTGGGGAGGAGAGGGGAATGCGTGTAGTCTAGAGCATTAACCTATAAGCTTTTGCTTATCGGTTAATCGATTACTCTATTACATCATTGCTTAATTTGGCCCAGAAACTTCCATCGCATCTGGCTGGCTTTGTTCTCTTTTTCCCTGGCCAGGTCTGACTAGCTCTCAGCGCAGACATTCTTGCCATGGGGCTCTCTGTAAGTGACTCTCTCCTCCCGGGAAAGGACTCCCGGCACAAACGTGCTTTGGAGGGGGTGTTCATGGCTCTCGTTCCCTTTCTGACAGACAGGACGCATACGTGTCTGCCTAGGCCTTATCTCAGCAGCTAGCTCAATGCTAAACTTTCCCTTCCGTTATCATTAGTCCTTCGAGAGCAACTCTTCCAGGACTTTCTGACTCACATCCTGGAAACTTGCTTTTTTTGTTTTTTTGTTTTTTTCAGTGCCTTGGCTCTTGAGAGAGATTTTTTTTTTCTCCCTTCAAACTTGGATGTGCTGGATGCCTAAGACAGATAGGGACACATAACCCAACCTCCTCTTTCTGTCAGGCAGTGTCTGGATTCTCTCTGAAGGGCTCTGTGATGCAGGCTGGACATGTTGGATCATCGGGCTGACACAGTGTCAGGGGAGAGAGGTAATTTGGCCCTGATTCTGGGTTGCACAATGAAACGGAGGGAAGCTGGGAAGGGAAAGGCCATCCGGGAGCTAGTTATACTTTCGGAGTCCTCTGCCTTATCCCAGCCTTGGATACCAACACACACGCTGTGCTGGGGTTAAGCAGAGTGAGCTATAGGAGACGTGTATTCATGTTCTAGGCCTGCTGCTTTCTTTCTTTCAAATATTTTTGCCCCGCCTCTCTATTTAAAATATACATTTTATATTTCGAGGTGGCTTACAAAATTTTTAAAACATAATTTATATATATATACATTAAAAAATTAAATTAAATTAATTTAATTTGGGTTGGTTTCCCCCACACCTGGGTGTGGCTGGGAGGTGCTTCTGGGGAGTGGAGAGGGACGGGGCCTACAAGTCTTTCCCTACAAGTCAGTCCTCTCAATATCAGGCAGGTCCGCAAAGAAACATGAGACAGTGAGGACACGACACCTATTTAATGGTAAAGTAAGCCAGAGCACAGCTATGACTCAGCTCCGCTAGCTTTATGCATAGTTGCCCCCTTCACAGGTGGTGCTGGCAGGTCCTCTCTTTCCTCGGGGGTGTGGAATTTGACTGAAAAACTGGCTGTGGGTTTCGCTCGGTAGGGTTTGACTCTTTTTAAACTGGACTAAAGATTTTGCGAAGCAGCAGCTGGACCAAAGCAGCATCTCCTGCTTCAGAGCATGAAAGAAGATGGTAGATGTGAGTTTGTGGGACACAAAGAGGGGGGAAGGGGAGCAGGGGCTGGCCAACAGCCTCGCTGGGCTCCGGGAAAAGGCAGGAGGCCCTGCTCTAACCCTCTGGAAGGGGCAAGGCCTTGTGCAGACAAGGTGGGGCTGGAGCTAGGCAGCCCTCAGAGTCTCCCAGAGAGCCGTGCGCCTTCCCCGAGCAGCTGTCTTAGCCGCCCAGAGCGCAGTAATGGTGTTGGCAGCCAGGAGTTTTGGGCCCTTTTGTATCGCCAGGCCCGGGGGCAACTGCCCCTTTTGTTTCCCCCTCCCCCAGTTCGGCAGGCCTAGGCTAGCCCATGACCTCCTCAAGACGAAGGCATTGGAGAAGGGCGGGAAAGATTCCAGAGGGTGGAACGCAGCAGTTGGCCACACTTGGAAGACTTCCAGAGGGGAAGGAGTAGATGGCCGCTGCTCCTCTTCCAAGCCATCTAGAGTCCAGGGGGAAATCTGTAATTTCTTAAGAAGAGAGCTTGTCAGGAAGGATGCAGGCTGGCTCCATTGGTTTTAGAACAGTGATGGACAACCGAGGCTAGTGAGTGGGTCGCATGAGTGGCCGTCCTTCATCTCATTGGGCTGCAAGATTGTCGCGACCAAGATGGTCTCCTGAGAGAAGGTCGTTTCGCTTGTGTTCCTAGAAGTAGCAGGGTGCTGCTGACTGAAGCGCTTTGATTGGATGCAGAGGGAGCGCACGGCTCTGATCGTTGTGTGCAATCCGCACGCCTCTCACTTCACGTGCCCTTGTCTTATGTGTCTGTCACTGTGGTAATACCCAAAGGGGGAAGAAAACCCTACACAGATGGACACCAGTGAAATCTGGCAGCCCTGCACATGCGCAACGATAAAGAACAGTTCTTGTAGGCCACACAGAGAACCCCAATGGGCAGCACACAGCTCGCGGCCTGCAGGTTGCTCACCCTTGTCTTAGAGGTTTGGGGCTATATTTGCTATGGAAGATTTGTAAAGCCCTTTCTGTGTGTCTAATAGCCTGGTGTGATGTCTGATATGAATGTGTCTTTTGGGACACTAGGGCTATGTCTACACTGCAGAGTTTTTGCACAAAAATGCCTGGTTTTGTGCAAAAACTCGTGAAGCGTCCACACTACAAGTGCATTCTTGCGCAAGCAAAAAGGACAGTAGATCGTCAGAAGACAGGGCTTTTTGTGCAAGAGTTATTCCTCTTTCTACAAGGAATAAGCCTTTTTGAGCAAGAGCTCTTGCACAAGAAGGCAGTGTGGATGATCAACAGGGGTTTCTTGTGCAAGAAACACCTATGGCTAAAATGGCCATCAGAACTTTCTTGTGCAAGAGAGCGTCCACACTGCCATGGATGCTTTTGCGCAAAAGCACATGGCAGCGTGGATGTGTTCTTGCGCAAGAACTTTTTGCACAAGAAGCCTGAAGTGTAGATGTAGCCTAGGGGTGTGTTGACACTGCCCCGTAGCTGTAAATAAGCCAATAGAGCTATGCAAATTGCACATTTATTTCAAAATAGATTATTTCATAATCTGGCTCTGCCAAATTTCAAAATGACCCGCTATTCCGAAACATTTCTTACTCCTCGCAGAACAAGGTTTATAGCGACGTCAGAATAGTGAGCCTGTTATATTTTGAAGTAACGGGCTTGCTGTGAAGACACGGGATAGCTAGCCTTGGAGTCTCATAAAAAAACCACAGGCAGTCACCATTGTTTCAATGATGTTTTCATCTCCCACCTCCTTTGGAAGAGTATACGCCTTTGGAATTGAAAGATCTTGCAGCAGGGCTCGCCTTACCATGAGGCGAACTGAGGCGGCCGCCTCAGGTGCCAGACTGTGGGGGGGGTGCCACTTGGACCCAGAGTGTAGAAAACTGTGTCTGCTGCTGGTGCGTATGTAGATAGCAGAGCAGTCCCATGAGAGGAGTAGAACAGGAAGAAGGCAGAATTGAGACCTTTCAAAGTTTTGGCCCAAGTGAGGGGCCATGGCGGCGTCATTTGAGCTCCCCGCCTCAGGTGCCAAAATGTTGTGAGCCGGCCCTGCTGTGCCGTGTCCTCTCTCCTTTTTTTTTCATTCACGTGCACAAAGCGATCATCCAGAAAACACCTTTTCCAAGAAGATCCCACACGCCATAGGATATTGCTGTGTTCTTAAGGAACCGAACATCTCACAAACCACCGAGTTATTCGTATTATTAAAATGATGGGAAAATATAAACTGTGGTTTCTGTGTGCATGGAGTAGTGCGCTCTGGTGGTGGCGTGTAAACAGAATGAATGTGGCTCTGCGGGTTCGGGTTATTTTTAAACCTGTGCCATTTCAGTGAGGGTTGTTTCGTGGACATGTGATTTCACTTTCTGTAAATTTCTTTTCCTTGAAATGGTTGGCTTGGCTTTGAAACATGTAAATATTCATATTTTGAACATGATCTTTTAAACCAGGAGTCCAGATTTTGGCCATGCCAAGGTTTTCCTTAAAACAGGACCATTTATTTTTTTCACCAGAAAATTGCAAAACGATCCACGTTTCTCTCCCCTCCATCCCCAAATTCAGACTGCTTTGTGAATGTTAAATGACAAACAAAACCCTCTCATTTCATGGTTGTCTAATTTGGCTGTGAATATTTAGCAGCACTGACGGTATTTCTTTTTATCCTGACTGCCCCTTGCATTTGTCAGTCTCCATTGTTCATTTGCTTTAAGTGGCATGAAATGGAGATGCACAAGCCAGTTGAGCAATGCACATTCCCGGGAGGCTTTGGGGACCATTTCTTTATTCAGAATTCCATAATGGCGTTTTAGGCCAAATTTGTCAACATTAGAAGTCTGGAGTGAGATGGCTGGAAGCATGGAATTTTCTGATGGGCTTAACTGACTTAGGTGCACAAGTCAGCACATTGAAAGTCAGAGGACTTGGGCTCCTAAGTCACTTACTCTCCATTTAAAAATCTCACTCTCAGGCCTGGTCTATGATTAAAATGTAGCTTGAAATGCCTCTAGCAGGCCTGTTGACGGGGGGCGAGGGGGGGGGCGGCGACAAGTGCCCTGGGGCCCGGCCATTCAAAGGGGCCAAGGGCCCCCAGCTACTGCTATTTGTGTAAGCAGTGGCAGCTTGAGCCTGGGTCCTTTAAATTGCTGCCAGAGCTCAGGGGGGCGTGTTTGGGATGACATTGCAGTGGGACACAGTCCAGGCAGTGCTCATGACTGGCTATCCCAGCTCTGCCCCTTCAGCCTGAGGCCCCGTCCTTTCTGGGTACCTTTCCTGGAGACCTGGTCAGTCTGTTGGCTCGTCTGACCCCTAGTGCTGGGAGTGTGAAAAATCCACCCCTCAGAGTGTGGTAGTTCTGCTGACCTAATCCCTGTGTAGACTCAGCTAGTTCATTGGGAGGCTGCGTCCATCAGCCTAGCCTTGAGGAGATGGTGTTCCTGCAGCAACAGAGAAACCTCTTCTTTTGGCTGTGAGCTGTGTCTATGGCATAGCCACGGCAGTGTAGCTGTGCTGCTACCATCTCCGTAGTCTAGAAGTGGCCTTCGGCCGTATTTAGGCACCTCACAAAGGGTGCATCTACACAGCAGGGCTTAACGTGAAATAAGCTATGAAAACTGAGCAATGTCAATTGCGTAGCTTATTTAGAAATAGCTTATTTAGAAATAGGGAGCGTCTACACAGCACTTATTTCGAAACAGAGCACTCTTCCTCCGACTTCCCTTATTCCTCGTACAATGAGGGTTACAGGAATCCGAGTAATAAGTCCTCCAGCTGGACAGTATTTTGACACTATTTCGAAATAACTACCTGCTGTGTAGACACAGACTAAGTTATTTTGAAATAGTGTTGCAGTGTAGACATACCCAAAGTGACCTGGCTTTAAAAATGCTCAAGTGCACCGAGCAGCTCCTAATGACTTTGGGAGCTGCAGGGGGCTTAGCGCTTGTGGAAAATCGGACCATGTATATCAGAGCCCAGCGTTAGCCATAGAATTTGTTGGCTTTTGAGCAGTGACCTCTGGTTTTCTCTTGACATAACTATTATAGTCTTTGCCAGTAGGTGGGGTGCCAACCCTAGCAAAGGGAGCAGGGAAACCTCGTCTTGCCGCTATCAGCTTCTTGTTCCTGCCCATCCACACACAGGCTGGCCACATCTGGAAATGTTTGATTTGATAGAGTGTCGTTTTACATTGCAGAAATGAACGTAAGCGGTTTTTTAACCCACCAAGTGAGAAATGTGATCTGGGTTTTACTACTGACCCTTTAAATAAAAAACAGATCGCTTATTAAACCATTATCTATCAAGGATATGGAGAGGGGGTAGAAATATCCCAGGATCAGAATCAAATTGAAACTGACACGTTTCTGTCTACTGTCTGATACTCACGGAGGGTTTCATTCTTGAGCAGAGAGAGGGGTGGGGTGGAGAGTAGCTGCCCAAGCACAGTTTGGAAATGGCCTCACAAGGGGAAAATCAAACTCAGAATTTAACCAGAGATAGAGGATAAAGAAACACTGCTCACATCCTATCTGGGTTTGCTCTGACCACTTCCAGTTAAGTATTACCCAGGGAAAAGTCCCTGAAATGTATTATCGTGTGTTGCTTGTTATCCTGATATGGATCAAATCTTCTCTTGTGAGCTCTTTGAGTAGTACGAGAGCAGAGGATACTAACTCCATCCCCATGCTCCAGTTCTCAGAAAGGCTAATGCAGTGAGAGTTGCATCTGCAATGCGTGCATAAAAACGTCTCTGAGAGAATTACTTGCTGGTATAGATGGACATGGCTCCACTGAATTCAGCAGAGCTGAACTCTTCTATGCCAGTAGGGAATTTAGCTCTGTCTGCTTGTGCTTGAAGAGGAATCTGCCCTGGTCTGGGGCCATCAGTGAAAGTAACTTAAAATGTCTTACAGGCACTGTCCTATTGCAAGCCAGGTCCCTGCCAGCTCTTTAAATAGCTCCTGGCTGGCTTTTGCCGCAGCTCAGCCAGCTTTTGCTGGAGCTGTGCACCAGGGCGCTCCTCCTTCCTTTCACCTCTGTCTGGGACATTACACATACCGGTTTAAGGGATGCTCACTAAGGATACGTCTACACAGCAACACTATTTTGAAATAATTAGCGTTATTTTGAAATAACTTAGTCCATGTCTACACAGCAGGCAGTTATTTCGAAATAATGTCAAAATACTGTCAAGCTGGAGGACTTCTTAATCTGACTCCCATAACCCTCATTGTATAAGGAGTAAGGGAAGTCGGAGGAAGAGTGCTCTATTTTGAAATAAGTGCTGTGTACACGCTCCCTATTTCGAAATAAGCTATTTTGAAATAAGCTACGCAATTGACATAGCTCAAGTTGCATAGCTTATTTTGAGTTAAGCCCTGCTGTGTAGACGCACCCTAGCTGTTACAATTAACTCATAGATGCCTTCCCTTATATATAAAACCCATTTTTGTTTCTTATAAGGGTGCATCTACACTGCAGGGATTAACTCAAAATAAGCGACACAAATTGAGCTACGTCAATTACATAGCTTAGTTCGAAATTGGGAATGTCTACACAGCACTTATTTTAAAACAGAGCACTCTTGCTCCAACTTCCCTTACTTCTCACACAATGAGGGTTACAGGAGTCAGAGTAAGAAGTCCTCCAGCTGGACAGTATTTTGACACCATTTCGAAATAACTACCTGCTGTGTAGACGCGGACTAAGTTATTTCGGAATAGACATGTAGACGTTGCAGTGTAGACGTACCCTTGCACTGATGTGGGTAGGCTCGCAGTGACTTTAATGCACTTGCTCATGTGAGTAAGGGCAGAAAGATTTGCTTTGTGTGAATGACGACAGTAGGCATCCAAAATGAAACGAAGATGAGGTTTGAAATGGATTTTTTGCCCTCATGTTGCATGTAAAAGCTCATGTTACTTTGCTTGTATTATATAGCCCCACACTCGAGTGAGTGGATGTGTCATAAGCTGCCTAATGTAACTATATACTGCATAAATGCAACAGAATGCCTCAGAAAAGTGATATTTCATGCTTGCAGGCTAACCGTTGGGCAAAGATTAAATCCACAAGAAGTGGGCATGTCCAATTGTTAGTTTGGATTGGCAAATAATTCACGACCCGCATTATCTTTGTCTGCAATGTCTGCTGCTCGTGGTAAATCATTCTGGCTCTGTTTTAAACCATAACCTAGCTCTTAGGGCCACCTCCTTTCTCCTGCACAAGCACACGGAGGTGAACGGGAGCTGCCCTTATGCAGAGTCAAAATTCAACTTCTGGCATGGCTGGAATAGTGGCTTTCCTTCGTAAGTGGGCATTAGCCATGTGTGGACCTCAACTGTTTCAGAGAGAGGGTTCCAAACCGTGGGCTGCCCATTGTTTGTTGTGATGACTCATTTTTGGCTCTGAGATCTCACAAAGGCAGGCTTCTACTCACCTGATGAGAGGGTTTTACCCACGAAAGCTCATAATCCTAAATATTTTTGTTAGTCTCTAAACCCTAGTCTACACTAGGACTTTATTTCAAAATAATCCCCCCCAACATCGAATTTATAAGAGGAACGTCCACACTACCAAGCCTGCTATTTTGAAATAACAGCCCACGGAATTCGAAATCTGTACACCTGCTTTTCATCAGGAGTAACACTAATTCCGAAATAGTTCTTTTGAAATAGCAGTAATGTGGATGCTCCAGTCCCGCTGCTTTGAAATAACTACTCCCCAGAGTAATTCGAACTAATTACTTGTTAAATAGGGAGTTATTAAGCTGAATTTAGTAATTTCAGAATACTTTCCTAGTGTAGACCTGGCCTAAGGTGCCACAGGACTCCTCATTTTTTTAGTGCAGCAAAGGGCACTATGGCATAGAGGAGTGATCTAGGGATCAGTCAGGCACGCCTGAGCACTAATCCCAGGTTTGCCAGTGACTCAGTTTGTGGTTTTGGGGTGAAAAAAATCACATCCTGTCTGCATGCCTCAGTTTCCCCAGTTGCATGGCTGATAATGCTGCCTGAGAAAAAGTGGCATCAGAATTAACAACCCAGCTCTTGAAAACAGCTAAGAAAGCACAGGGCAATGTGCAAAAGCAAACAGAGTGTTAGGAATAATTAAAAAAGCGGTAGAGAATAAGACAGAGAATATCTTATTGCCTCTATATAAAAACATGGTACCTCCACATCTTGCATACGGCATACAGATGTGGTCGCCTCATCTCAAAAAAGATATATTGGCATTGGAAAAGGTTCAGAAAAGGGCAGCAAAAATTATTAGGGGTTTGGAACAGGTCCCATATGAAGAGAAATTAAAAAGACTGGGACTTTTCAGCTTAGCAAACAGGAGACTAAGGTGGGATATGATAGAGGTCTATGAAATCATGACTGGTGTGGAGAAATTGAGTGACAAAAAGTTTTTTACTTATTCCCACAATATAAGAACTAGGGTTCACCAAATGAAATTAATAGGTAGCCAGTTTAAAACAAACAAAAGGATGTTTTTCTTCATGCAGTGCACAGTCAACCTGTGGAACTCCTTGCCAGAGGATGTTGTGAAGTCGAGGACTTTAAACAGGGTTCAAAAAAGAACTAGATAAATTAATGAAGGTTAGGTTCATCAATGGCTATTAGCCAGGATGGGCAGGAATGATGTCCCTAACCTGTTTGTCAGTAGGGTTGCCAGGTGTCCGGTATTGACCTGGACAGTCTGGTATTTTCACCTCCTGTCCGGTAAAAAAATCAGAAAATACCGGACACCTAAAATGTCTGGTATTTTCTGATTTTTTTTCCCTGCCAGGAGGCGAAAATACCAGACACCTGGCAACCCTATACACACTCAGCAACTGGGCCCAGCCCCCGGCCCCCTCCCCAACCCAGCCTCCAGGCCCCTCCCGGGGCCCCCTCCAACCCTCCTCTCCCCGCTTACCTGGTTCCGCAGGGGAGCTCTCTTCCAGCACAGAGGAAGAAAACAAGATGGCCACCAGCAAAAGAAAGCCCCAAAGGGGCCATGCTGGTTTTTTTGTATTTTTGTATTTTTTTCCTCAGCAACTTTGGTCTCCCCCTTTTTTTCTCAAAAGGATTTTTTGGGGGGGGGGGTGTTTGGTATTTTTGGTTAAACCATATGGCAACGCAGAGGCTGGAAATGGGTGATAGAAGAGGGATCACTTGATGATTCCCTGTTCTGGTCCCTCCCTCTGGGGCACCTGGCATTGGCCACTGTCGGAAGACAGGACACTGGGCTAGATGGACCTTTGGTCTGAGCTAGTCTGGCTGTTCTTATGTTCTCTCATGTACATTGATTTAACTGCCTGGGCATAGCTCCTGGTTCATACCAGTAGTTATTCCTGCTGTAGGGGGTCCCCCAGGTGTTAGTGCCCCTAGAGAAGGGGGGCATTCTGCATGCAGCTGGGCCTCAAGCTGTTTCAATTTAAAGCAACTGCCTAGGCCTCTGGCAGAGGTTACCCAGCAAAGGGAAGATGCTTTTGAAGCTTTTGCCTACTCAAATGCCAACTAAATCCGTAGGACGTCAGTATGCAACCAAACCTGCAAGGCAGGCAAGTGGAAAATCTGTCACCCCCCTCCCCACTCCCTGCACCAGCTCCCTGTGTGACGCACAATATGGCAAAGTACAAATTGACCTTTCTGGGAAGTGATAACTGAAATAACATTTCACCATTTCAAATGAGAGACACTTCAACAACGACAACAAGTGCTGTGAGTTTCCTTCCTATCAAGTTGGAGGGGGGTTTCTGATCTCGTCGGTGTCAGATCCTTGATTGGCTGTCACTATTCTTGACATGCCCCGTTGCCTGTAGTGGATTGGCCAGGGGCAGATTTATATCCTCCTGTCACAGCCAATAGAAAGGAGGTGTTGTTTGAATCCCTGTTTAGTTACAGTGACAGAACCCTGATTGGGTGAAGCGTTGTGATTTATGGGTTTTTGCTGAGAAGTAACTGAGTTTTATCAGAACATAATGATGTGATACTAATGCTTATTGCGAATCAACATGGCTGACCAGCTTTAAAAGGTCAGCTTTTGACCTTGTCTGCATTTAAGTAGCTCTTACAGTAGTGTGGGTAGGCTGGGCTGACATACTTACCAAGAACAAAAGCCCACATTGTATCTTTCTTTGCTCCTTCCTCTCCATTTTGTTTTTAAGGTCTGAAGCAATTATTTTTTCTCTCTATGTGCCATTGTTCCTAGTGCATTAATGGGGTTGGATTTTGGATATGATGCCCCCATAGATGTTCCAGAGAGCATTTCAATTTCTATTTTTCAGCTCAAGGGGAGCTTAGACCGGTGGGTTTCAAACTTTTTTTCTCATGACCCAGTTGAAGAAAATTTTTGATGCCGCGACCCAACATCATGTGACTGGAGTGTGGACTCCAGGGTGGGGCTGAGGATGGAGCTTTGGGCTGTAGGAGGGGGCTCCTGCTTTGGGAGGGGGGTCAGGACTGGGGCAGGAGGGGCTTATCTCAAACGGCTTCTGATCAGTGGTGCAGCAGGGGGGTTAAGGCAGCTTCCTGCCTCTCCTAGCACTGCAGGCCATGCTGCGCCCAGAAGCAGCCAGCAGCAGGTTCCCAACCAATGGGAGTGTGGAGCTAGTGCTCAGGGCAGGGGTAGTGCACAGAGCCTTATGCGCTCTCCCCCAGCCCCCAAGGAGCCGGGCCTGCTGCTGGCTGCTTCTAGGGCACAGAGCAGTCTGCGGTGCAAGATAGGTGGGGAGCTGCCTTAGCACCCCCACTGCTCACCTGATCCCCCTGCAGCAACGAGACCCAGGGCCCGACATTCCACCCCCAGTGCTGGCCCATGACCTCTCATTTGAAAACCACTGGCTTAGACTGTACGTGGGAGGAAGGAGGGTGGTGTGTCTTTAACAAATGAGGTAGCAGCCAGAAAATGCACTGAAAAAAACTCTTCAGGCCCTTGACCATCTGACAAAGGTTGTCCAGTGGACATATGTTGTCTGTCTCCTATTGTGTGGTTTTCAGGGCCTCTGCACTCCTGGAAAATGTCCCTTACATGCAGGAAGAGATGTGCACATGCCGAGAGAGGCGGAGCTAGACACTCGAGTTGCTGCTTGAAAAATGGACCTAATCCAAAGCTCACGGAAGGCAAGGGCAGCCGTGCAAAGTGATCGTCTCATGGTGATCACCTCACTGCCACGAATGCTTTGGTGCCGCATTCATTGCAAATAATGTTGGGATATGTAAAAATTAATAGGGGTCTGGGATGATTATACATCAGGGGTCTAGCCAAAATAGGCATTGCCCTTTAAACATGTTTTTTTTCCTTTGTTTTCGCAGTCTGGAAAGATCGATTAAGAGTCCAGCCAAAGCAGATATTATCCTTCCTGATGTATAAACGTGTTCTTTCCCTTTGTTTTTGTAGCCCAGAAAAATAAATAAGTATGTAACTGTTTTTTCTGTGTTGTGTCTTCTACTTACCCTCATTGGCTCTGTATAAGATATTTTGAGAGTTACTTTTCTTGTAATCTCTGTAACCTGCTGGTCTGGAAAGTTTGTCGCATAGAAAAGTGTTGATTTAATTAGAAATGTTGTAAATAGTAATTAGGGGTGGGTACAATAATATTCATCACCTGCCTACTAATATTCATTGTATGGGAGTTAACATACCAGCTAAGGTTTTTGAGAAAGTAGTGATAGACGTGTGAATTAACACACTAAAATAGATAAAAGGGTGTAATTGTTGCCAAATTGGTGCCACTCGGAATGCTGTGTTGGATGTCCGAGGTGAACGTGCATAGACAATAAAGTGGTTCTGTTTACCCCATCCACTCCTGGGTCCCCTGTTTCTTCTCTAACAAATAACACAAAATCTGAGCCAGTTAATAGCACTTCCTTTCCTAACCCAGAGAGTACATTGAAGATGTTAGTTCCACTATCTGAGCAGCCATTCTCCCCATCCCTTGTTTAAAAGGTTACGAGATTTTCTATTACAAGCATTTGGTTGGGCAAATCACGGCAATCCCAGAATCTCCTTTGTGAAGGGGAACAGACAACCTGCTTGTCCTGAGTGTTTCATTTCAATGGGTGTCTTTCTCCCTTAGTCTCCTTTGCAAATCTTCCTCTAAATCTTTCACTAGATCTCACCAGGGTTACAGACCCAGATGTTGACAGCTGTATTGCTAATGTTACCAAGTTCATGGGCAACACACTGTTTCTACAGCTGCTTTGTAAGCCATTGTGCTGTCATGTAGCTTCAAAAGATCATACAGGCATATAAATCTGCACCCGTACTAATTCGCAGGCTACTGACGCTGTACACATAGTGTAACGTGCTCATTTTGTGAGTCACGTTTGTATCACAATGACAAGAAAAAATAGACACCTTTCCTATGAGGATAAGTATGGAAGAAATTACATTGTAATTTTGTGTACTGTAGGTACATACCATTTTATAGCTATTATTTAATGCCTTTTACACTCCAACTCCAGTTTGCCCTTGGAACTTGTTTGCTCTTTAGGCTCCTGCTTGGCTTTTACGTTCAGTTTCTGACATCTCTCCTGCTGTACCGTTTGCCATGTCTAGGTAATGAGCTGTTTCACATCTGGTGCCCATTAGGAGAAATTCCATGCTACCGATACTACGACTGTTGTGGAGTCTCTGAAAGGTGTGATTCTGAGGACCAGACTCTGCTCCGGTCTTTGTGAAACCCAAACAGTTCAATTCGCATCCATGAAGTTACTCTTCTTATTTATTATTTGTACGTGTCTTGATTTGTAGGGCAGATTTATAACTCACAGCAGACCCTAACCCTAAATAGTTCCCTGTTCTAGTTACGTTTCTTGTGGGGGGCTGACCATACGACATGCTGCCAGGTTATGTGTTTGTGGTTTGATCATGAGCGCTTCGAGCAAAACTCTTCCACAGTGGAATTCCGAATGCAGCCCCTTTGATATGTGTGAATGACTGTCTGTTAGTCACCTATGGAGTAGGACAGTCACCAATGCGGAGTTGATTTTTAATGCACCGAGTAGTTCTTTATAGAATCATAGAATACCAGAACGGGAAAGGACCTCTAGAGGTCATCCAGTCCAGTCCCCTACGCTTGCAGCAGGACCAAGTGCCATCTACATCGTATTTACTAAAAGCAAAATTAGAGATATAAAAAGGAGCATTGTCTAGTGGTTAGAGCAAGGGATTGAAGAGTCAGCATTTTATATTCCCACCTCTGGAATGGCCTGAAGCAACAAAATTCTCTGTTCTTTCTTGTACACAGCTATAAAATTGGATATAATAATACTTTCCTGATTCATTAGGCATTATGAGAATTAATGTTTTAAAGCAACTTGACAGCCACCCACAAAAGATTTTTTTGATAATATTCTTATGCTATATTGAAAACAGATTATTTGTTTTGAAGGAGAATAAGACACTTACAGATGGAAAATGATTGAAGGATATTTAAAAATCAGAGTTTCCTATTAAAATGTTAACAGTTTTATCACTCCGTTAGTCTAACAGCTATCTAACCACAATAAAGATGAAGGATAACAATTTAGCATGGATTTGATGAATTCACACCAGTTGAAGAGGCCAGCCTAGATATTAAATACAGATTATTCTGAATTCTTTTCTTTTAAATTGTCTTGTCTGATAGTTAATCTCAACTGGTCATTTGCTCGATGGAGGTGAGAAATGTTGCAACATGAGCCTTGACTATTTAGGACAAAACCGAGTGGCATAAATAACACACTTAGTATTGAAGTTTCAGAGGGGTAGCCATGTTAGTCTGTAACTGGAAAAATGTAAAAAATAATGAATAGTCTTGAAGCACCTTAGAGACTAACAAAAAATGTAGAAGGTATCCTCTTCAGCTGAATGGAGTTTAGGGGGTCCAATGAATTGACAATTTCTTTCCCCCTTTTTTTTCCTTCTTTTTTCTCCTCTTCCCCCCACCCATCTCCTCTCTGTGCAATTTATTTGAAAACTGGACCGCTTAAACTCCATTCAGCTGAAGAAGTGGGCTGTGCCCATGAAAGCTCATGATGCTATCTACATGTTTTGTTAGTCTCTAAGGTGCTCGAAGACTACACCTAGTTATGTAGAGAGCTTGCAATGCTGCAGCAAAGACTCCCATTTCTGTTTTGGCACCCATGCTGTTGCTTGCGGAGCAGTTTAGAGGTCAAACCACGGGTGTGAAGGGTCCAGCAGTTCTCCACATTCAACCTGTCACAGAGACATTGGGAACTCAGGTCAGAAGCCCTAAAGAGAAAAGCCAAAAACAACCTAAAAGGGACTGGAAATTTGAGAACAGGAGACAGCTGAAATAATGTTCTCATGCTTGGGAATCCACTCCTTGTGCATTGTGGTTCATGTCATCTGGACGGTCATATTCATTTGTCTTTCACTGTGAGTAGTGCCGTGCAAACTGGTTCCGATTATATAATCAGCCTGCAAGTTTGCCCACTATTCCAATCTGTTTCAGTCATGACACACAAAGGGAGAAATACTAAGTTTGATAGGTTCAGATAAACTTAAAAGAGAGAGAGAGAAAAAAAACCAAGGCTCTCAGTGGCTTATTTAACGCTCGTTCCAGAATGCTTGGCCTGGAACACAGTTTGGAAATCTGATGAGAACAGGGCTTTGTTTTTTCTTCTCCTGGTTTTGACTTTTGTCTGACATACCATGAGAACAGCCTTGTTCATGATACTTTATTAAATCCACTTCCTATCACAGCCAAAACAAGGAAATGAGGGGACACGAGAAGATTGGAAACAAACAAAATTTCCAGATTTTTTGGACCATCAAAAATGCTTTGGTTTGAGTTTGGGGTGAAGCTCTTTGTGGCTCCAGCCAAACAGGTTAACAATAAAAGATCAAACTCTGAATACTGACTTAGGCAATTTCCCATTAATTAACTTGAATTCAGACTATAAAAGCTGAGTACGGATGTCTAGTGCTAGCCCCTTCATCTTAATATTCAGCATTGAGATTCCATCATCGATACGAAAGTGCTCGGTAAATGGGCACAAGTTTCACCAGCATGATTTTACAGAATGGGAAATAGTGGCAAAGAAATTTGCCCAGGGTCACACAATGAGTCAGTGACAGAGATGAGACTAGAACACAGCATCTCTGGCCATGTCTTCACTTCCTGGAAGATTGACGCTGTGGCAATCAATCTTCTGGGGTTCGAATTAGCGGGTCTAGTAAAGACCCGCTAAATCAAATGCTGAGGGCACTCCTGTTGATACTGGAATGCCTATTCCTTGCAAGGAGTAAGAAAAGTCAATGGGAGCATTTCTCTTGTTGACCTCCTGCTGTGAGAACAGCACCAAAGCACGGCTTAAAGTACGTCGACTCCAGCATGTTTTTTACATACCTGGAATTGCATACCGTAAGCTGACTTTCGACTGTAGTTTGGACCTTGCCTCAGACCAGTGCACCCTGTAAGCTGAGTGCATGGGTGGCCACCCAGGAGAGATTCAGGTACCACCCACCTGATTGGCAGCGTGCCCATAGCCAGCAGCATGTGTTTCTACTAGTGGTGCACATCCACACATGCCTGAGTGCACATAACAAAATTTATTCCACCCATGGGTGGAAAAAATTAGAGGGAACCCTGCCTCTGACTGCTAGGCCTAGTCCCTATCCAGTTGATGACAGTCTTTGGCTCATATATCTCTAAATGAGACATAAGGCCTTTGCTGTTTTTTTAGTGTGAATTCATGATCCGCATCTTGCCTGAACTTACAATATCATTGTTTCATATACATGAGCTGCAAGTACCCTTCAGAAAATGGGATCATTCTCATTAAAATAATGGATGTTTTCTAGGGAATAAATTATCTGCCAGTGGCTAAGATCGGAAGAGGGGAGCTGTTGAATTGTTCCTTACCACCATGGCTGAACTCATCCGAGAGCAAAGCCAAACCATGCACCTCGATAAATGATTCTCTAGAACGGCTTTCGGACAGGATCTTTATATTGTTTTTTACACTGTGTTTCCCGCAACGGCGAGTCCAGCCCAGTGCCAAGTTGCTTTGGATGGTCACTATACGGCCATTTCCCTGCACACCAAAGGGGCAAGTGTGTGTGGACGCTCCATTTCTCACCACCTGGGTCCAATGTGGAACAGCAAGTTCATCAAATGCTGCGGGATGACAGGCAGAGGGTTAGTTGCTTCTGTCTCCTAGAAATCACCACAATCTCGGAGTGGAGGTTTTTAAATGTTGCCTTGTCATGTCCATTCCCCAGGGATTTGAACTTCTCCGCACAGCAGGAAGGGTCATGGGAAACTGCATGTCTGAGCACATCTGACCACCAACTAGAGGGCAGGTAAATTGCTGCATGATGAGAAGGGAGCTATAAACTCTAATTGGAAAATGTTCTGCATTCTAGTAAATCAGCACAGGCAGCGTTTCCCCCCCTCCCCCAAACCTTCTGCATGATGCACAGTTGCCTAGAAATCTCAATACCGCTCTTCTCTAGGGACACGATAGGCAGTGTAGTATCTCGCCTTGTAACAGAGTGTTACATGTATTGACAGCGGGAGAACACTGTGCGACTCGCCCTGCAAGCATGCGAAGTATCTCCGCGGGGAATCCAGTCTCCACATTAAGCAACCAGGGCTTGTTTTTTCATCGATGCATTGGTGCTTTTCCTATTATGTGTCCACGGTGGTGTTCGCGGCTTTGAAAAATTACTTTTCTGTGCAATGAGGAGCCGTTGTGCCCTCCTCCCCCGCCTTCCAGGCCTTGGGGCCAAAAGCCACACGGACGAGCAGAAACTTGGCCTCCATGTCAGGAGATAAGAAAGAATGGGAGGGAGGAGGAAAGGGATCAAAGGAGCTCATAGTTCTCTTAGTTTTGGGGGGAGGATTGCCATGAGTACCGATGCGTGTGGCTGTGTTCTGGTGGTTAGAGCTGGGAACTGAAAACCAGGAATCCGAGGGTCTCTCGCTAGTGTGTCACATGGCTTTAGGCAAGGTGACTTGTTCCATTTGTAAAATGGGCCAAGGGATAGCTCAGTGGTTTGCGCATTGGCCTGCTAAACCCAGAATTATGCATTCAATCCTTGAAGGGGCCATTTAGGGATCTGGGGTAAACCTGTCAGGGATGATACTTGGTCTTGCTGTGAGGGCAGGGGACTGAACTCCATGACCTCTTAAGGTCCCTTCCAGCTCTATGAGATAGGTATATCTCCATATATTCCCTATCTGATGGGGGCGATTGAGAGAATTCACAAGTTGGTTTATTTTGAAGAACGGGTGAGAGAAACGGACCGGCTGGCTTTGCAGGCTCAGGAATCCTTCGCTTCTTGACACATCCCATTTGAGCAGCCAAGCGATCCGTTCCCAAGACACAGAGGTGAATGGAACAGAGTCTCCTTGCTCATTGGTGGCATCACCATCTTGGATTCTAAGTTCAGCTAGGGATTTTGTGTGTTAAGGGAAGTTCTTTACTTTAAATTCAGTACCAATCTCTCTCGTGCGTGAGCTGAAAAGTGGGAAGCTCTGGGATTAACATTTCACAAGAGAATCTTAGTTAAAAGCAACAGCTATAGAGAAGGAAGTCTCAGTAGGCAGGTGATGTAAGCCATGCAGGGCATGGACTGTGATGTGTGTATATATTTGCAATTAGCATGGGGAATGAGGAGTGAAAATGCCCAACAATTGCATTGTATTGGGGAGAAGGGATTTCTGTGTTTCTGGCCAACATCTTCAGTGGAACAGGTTGGGACTTGTGTGTTGCACGGACTTTTTGGCTAAGTCTACACTGCAGTGCTATTTTGGGATACCTTCTGCGTCTTTTGAGCGTGCCTGTTATTTCAAAATGTAACGGGCTCGCTCTTCCGACCTTCCCGTATACCTCATTCCACAAGAAGTAAGGGACATTCTGGAATAGCGATTTATTTCAAAATAAGTGCTGCGTGGATGGTGCCAAATTTCGAAATATGCTATTTCAAAATTAACTCAAAATAAGCTACGGAATTTGCATAGCTCAAATTGCGTAGCTTATTTTGAGCTCTAGGTGCAGTGTAGATGCCTCCTTTGAAACACATTCTGTACAGGCATGAATTGCCAGAGGATGTGGTGAAGATCAAGACTTTAACGGAGTTCAAAAAAGAGCTAGATAGATTCATGGAGGTTAGGTCCATCAATGGCTATTAGCCAGGATGGGTAGGAATGGTGTCCCTAGCCTCTGTTTGTCTGGAAATGGGTGACAGGAGAAGGATCACGTGATGATTACCTGTTGTGTTCCCACCATCTGGGGGATCTGGCATTGGCCACTGTCAGCAGACAGGACACTGGGCTGGATGGACCTTTGGGCTGACCCAGTATTCCTATGTTCTTATGTTCCCTCTTAGGGGAGCAAATTTTTCCACACTGAAGTTGTTCTGGGACAGCAGGAGGGTTCCATAGTATATTGTATTCTGTTTGCTTTTCTCCCGGAGGCTTTCTCCCAGGAAGTTCTGGGCTTTTCCTGCACATTGTTTGCACGCATTATTATTTGTGTTAGCAACATTGTGTCAAGTGCTGAGTTCCACATGCTGCGAAGGGCCATCATTTTCCAGTTTATATTTTGGCATGCCTGCTCTGATCCTATCTGCTAATATCATATCGTATTTTGGCTTCTCTCCCTGACAGTTTGATGTCCCAACTTTTCCTTGTTAGCACAGGGAACTCACAAGCTGGTAGGGAGGGATAGCCAGCAGGTCTGGGATTGATTACCAACAAAAATCCCAGATAAGATCATAAATTTAACCCATCCCTGTGATGTGATCGTATCAGGATTCAAGCCCATCTAAAAAGTTGTTTCCGATTTTCAGCCCTTTCATATGGTTTCCATACATCCCATCTGTGGGTGAAAGCAGGCTTGTGGTGAGCGCTAATCTGTGCCAGGCTGGCTGAGCAGAAGCCCTCCTTTCTGTTGTTATTGTATTATAAAAACGGATAGAAATGATTCAGACAAGATGGACATTTCAAGGGGGATCAATTCAAAACACTGGTGAGATAAGACTGACTTGGCCATAAGAAAACAGCTTTTTTCCCATTCGGTTCCTGAGCTCAGATGCATTTAAACAAATTGATCCCTCAGTTTAACCCCATCAAAGTCAAAGGAGCTAGACCCAGGATGAAACTGGTCCGAGACGATTATCCCACTTGCAATAAAAAAAAAAGAGAAGAGTATTTTAATTGAAATGGGAATGGGACAATTCCTGGAAAAGCAGAATATGTAGCATCAATTGCAAATTAGCTTCATTATCACAGGCACTACAATGGATAGTTTTTCCCCCCTCTCCCTTCTTTTTCTGTTATAATTTTTTCTCCTCTCTCCTCGGAGGAAGTGGGTTTTGCTCACAAAAGCTCATGATACTATATATATATATATATATATGTTAGTCTCTAAGGCCATGTCTACTCTAGAAAAGTATTTCAAAATTACTAAATTCGACTTAAGAACTCCCGATTTAACAAATTCAAACTAGCCTGTCCATACTACAGGGAAGCCTCGAAATTAGTCCGAGGCAGGCTCCATTAATGTGGAAACGCTGCCTCAGACTTAGTGCCCCAGGAAGCCCTGGGGAGTAATTTGAATTCCTCTGGGGAGTAACAATTTAGAAATAGCAGGACCAGAGCATCCACACTACTGCTATTTTGAAATAACTATTTCGGGATCAGCGTTACTCCTGGTGAAAAGCAGGAGAACAGATTTCAAATTTCGTGGCCTGTTATTTTGAAATGACGGGCTTGGTAGAGTGGATCCTGCAGCTTATAAATTCGACCCGGGCTGGGGGGTTATTTTGAAATAAAGTCCAAGTGTAGACCAGGGCTAAGGTGCTATAGGACTACTCATTTTTTTAAAGGTACAAGCTAGCACGGCTCCCCCTCGGAGACAATTCCAAATGCATCCTCTGTGCATCAGAAAAAGAGATTTTTTTTTTCCTTTTACAATGGCTTCCATGCTATCCTTTACCTCCTCTTATAGGTGCAGTTCATCTGAGTGGCCCCTCTTCCCTCCCTGCAAATTACCATTGGTTTCCAGCCCCTTTGCCTGAAACCAGATTGCGGTTTACATCTTCTGCCGCGCCGAAATCATTGCTCCCTCATCTCTCCCTGGCACCCTATGGTACCAGGTGATTTAATGTTACTATTCCTTTAACAGCCTCATCGCTGTGCTGGCTATACAGTAGTTGTCTCCTGTGTGACTGTGCCTGGGAAAATCTATTACTGGGGTGTCATTAATCTGAGGCTGCCGCCTCTGGCACTTTCTGACTCTTCTATTTAATGGGCCTCTGCTTCCTGAGCTCGGGAGACCTGCTGTTTTCCTCTCTTGATCAGCTTTGTTTAATTATCAAAATATTTGATGCAGAAAATTGACATTAGTCGGGAAGGTTCCTGCCTTCCTCCTCCTCGCGCCCTCCCTCCCTGCCGGGGAATGACATTGAGATCTTCCACAGGCGCCGCCTTCACCTAAAAATAGCAGGACCATCGCTCGGACAATCATTTGCCTGTCCAGGCATGAGCAGGATTAGCAAGGCCCAGGTAGAGCCACCGGAACCCTTTGGTAGATACAGTGCAGAGCCTCACTGAGGCGTGACAACAAGCTGCTACCCAGTGGGATGCCCCGGCCATCCTTTCAGCTCGCCTTGCATCTCTGTAGCGACAAACACCGCCGGTGAACTCAGCCACCACTGCCAGTGAGCTTGCGTGGGGGTCACATCACCAGCCTGGGCTTTATCCGCTCTGCCCCAAACTGGAGCTCAGTCCCACGGTGCCTTTCCTCAGATGAGTTTACTAATAAACAGAAGATGCACAAAAGCTCAACATTGTACAAGCACCTTGGGGAGCAGAGACCTTTCTCTGCAGCAGGGAAGAGAGGACACTGGTGGAAATCACTTCTGCTGGCTGCCTCTGCAGGAAACCTTCTATTCTTGGAGGTCACTTCCTAGTCATATTGGCTGTAGCTCTGTTTTCAAAGGCTGCATCTCGTGTATCGGAATGCATTGCACCCTAAGCAAATCAGAAAGAAGAGCAAGAGGTGAACTGATTGTCATGTAGACATGCCTTTGCAGTGAGAGAATACCATGCATAAAAAGAGAGAGAGAAGCAGAGCAAATTCCAGTGGCCGAAAGTTTAATCCACACAAATTCACATTAGAAATGGAGCGCACGATTTTAACAGTGAGGGGGTGATTAAAGCCTTGGAACCAACTCCAGGAGAAGTGGTGGCATCTCAATCGTGGAACATCTTCAGATCAAAACTAAGTGCTTTGCAGGAATAGAGGCGTTAGCTACACGCATGTTATTGCGTTCAATTCGGAGGCAACTGGATGACATTCTCTGGCCAGTGTTGGGCAGGAAGTCAGGCTAGATGATCTTGCTGTGACGTCTGGCCTTAAACTCTATGGCTTTTTGAAAGCTCAGCTTTGCATGACCCACATCCCCTGTTTTCATCAGTCACCGTTCCTGGTCTCAGTCCCTGGGTTTGTCTCGTTGGTTGCTACCTGCACAGATCTGGTTTTGGTGGCCGACGGATGGTGCTTAGTAAGCTAGAAGGGGAAACACAGAGATTTCTGACTACAGGTTGAACTTCTCAAGTCCTGCACTCTCTGGTCTGGCAACATCTGTGGTCTGGCATGATTTCAGTTAGCCAGAAGTCCACTTATCATGGGTGTGGCCGAGTTTCCTGCAGTCCCATAAAGTTTGTTTACAACCACCAGTCTTGGCTCTTAGTGTCCTGTGCTGTTATTTAGCTCTAAACTACCCCTAAATGTCTTCTAAGATCCCAGTAAGTAGAGGAAGGGTTGGTAATGTTGCTAGACAATATTGATGTCTCATGGTCCGGCAAATTCTCTGGCTCGGCACCGGCCAGGTCCCGAGGGTGCTGAATTAGAGAAGTTCGACCTGCACAAAATTACTCAAGGGCATTCGGTCCAAAGCTGATTGTGAAGATTTACAAAGGGACTCACAAAACACAATAAATATGTTGATGAGGCTTCTATGCACACAGGTGCTTTATGTAAATGAGAGGCTGAGGGTAACTACCAAGAGGATGAGTGTATGCTGACAGGAGGATAGGAGGTGCAGGAAAGAATGGGGCAGGGGATGGAGAAGACTGCAGGAGGAGCCAGAGAGAGAGATCCTAAACAAGAATGGAGCACCTCTGCCATCCTCATGAGCAAGCTGAAGTACCAAAGCGATAGCACTTGGGCACAACTTAACCCATTCTGAAAATTCCCTCAGCGTCTAAGTCTGCCCTGAGGCCACGTGGAATGTGCATCTGTAGATGTGGTGCGTACTGTGAATGAAGGGTCAAGGCCACCTGTAAGTTGGGCACTTGAGGGCCACCCAAAAGAGATTCAAATGCCATTCAGCTGATTAGCAGAGGGCCCGCAGCCCCCACTGCTGGCAGCATGTGTTTTTATGGGTGGTTCACATCTGTGCAAGCCTTGGTGCACATAACAACATTTATTCCATGCCTGGATGGGAAAAAAGGTAGAGGAAACAATGGTTAGGGACTGGTTCCTCTCCTTTAAACTGCTGATGTAGCTTCACTGGATTAACTGGAACTACTTCTGATTTATACTGGTGTGAGGGAAGATTCAAGTCTATCTAATGCAGATCCATATGGGCGTTCCTCCTAGGGACAGATGTGATCTCTGTCACAGTGGAGGCATAGTTCCCACTGCCTGTTCAAGGGATGTCCACACACAATTAAGCAGATCATTCACCGGACCCCATCCTTGGCTTCTGTTCTGGATTGGCCTCTGGATTCGGGGTGCAACCGGAAATGTAGCCCAGAGACTCAAACTTTTCCCTAATCTCCCATACTTTCTCAAATAAGGGGGAGCCATTTGGTGTTTCAGGAAAAGCCTGGCATGATGGTTTGGTTTGATTTACTTGTTGTGTATAATTAGAAACAACTCAGCCACATTTGCGAGTTCTCTCCTTCTTTACATGCTCTAGCCATGTACATCTCCCCTACAGTCGGCTTCACATCAAGAGTAGCTCTGGTTAAGTCAGGCCAGGTCTACACTAAAAAGGAAGGTTGAATCAAGATACGCAACCCTGGCTACATTAATTACTGGACTCGATGTACCTTGACTCAAGTTTCCCCATTGTCCCCCCGCCTTACTTCTTGCAAGAGCAGGAGTACGGCTGCGGACAGGGGAGCCCTTTGAGTGTGATTTAGCAAGACTTAACTAGACTCACTAAATCGAACTCCGGAAGATGGATCACAGCAGTGTCAATCTTCCCCAGAGCATAGACATGGCCTCAGCGGAGGTTGACATTGGTATAAATCAGATGTAACTCTATTGAATGCAACCAGGTACTCAACAAGTATATTGTGTGGTCAGAATCAGCCCCTGTCTACTGCCCAAGGCTTTTGCATAAAAGATCCAATCTCGTACTTGCTGTTCATTACCTTGCAGACTGGGCATTATGGAAAGAAAAATCTCTAGTTCCTTCCAAACAAGGAATGAAAATAACCGTAATCAAGATAAAACTCGCCAAGGTGCAAAATGAGTTTTCAGATTCATAAGCACAAACCACCAGGAGTTAAATCCTCTTGGTTTCTTCCTAGAGCGCCCCAGGCACTAGTTTTCATATATATTTCTCCGTGGTCAGAAGCCAAAGCAGTCCGGTGCTATCTAAGACCTTGACTTTTTTCCCTGACAGCTACAATTATTACAGCCCGGGGGACTCATTTTCTCAGTCTGGCCACCCGCTGACCTAGCCTGCAACCAGAATACACTTTAAAACAACAGCAACAACCCCCCTCCGCAATCTCTTCTCCCCTCCCCCGCTTTCACTCACCCAGCTGTGGAATATTTTTACACCCCACACTCACCAAAGGACATTAGGCAGCACAACTGAAGGCAGGATTGCATTATCAGCACCTTTCCCCCCTCCCTCATCCCTTCCCCAAGATAAATTTTTTATGTTGTTATTTTCTTTCCTTTTGTGTTTGGCACTCGATATTTATGTGATAAACTGCAGCGCTGCAACTCAATGGGCCCTGGTACAACTGAATAGATATATAACTTCCAGGCAGCCCTGTTGTGCTTCTTCTGTGTCTTGATCCATTAAGGATTTCCCTAGATAACATATTCTAAACAAGGCTCATGCACTAGTCAAATGTGGGCAGGAAAAATACCCTTTTTGTGTGCCGAATTATTTGTGCCTTAAACTTGATGTGATCCACTAAACAGGATTGCAGAGGGTGGGAAGTCTTTGCTTGTCTATCTAATGCGCATATCTGTGTGCATATGGATTACATATTTCTCCAGCGTCACAGAGGAACAAATAATTCGCAACCCACAACTTATTTGCCCCTTTCTCTAAGCAATAAAGGCTCGTGAGTGACATCCTCTTAAATTAAGCTTTTACCATTTAACATGTGCTTATGTGTTTTGCTGAATGGCAGCCGGAGTCAGAAAGCAACCTCCGAGTCTACTCTGCAAAGGCCCAAATGCAGGGCTTCAGGCCTTTTTAATCAAAGATCTCAAGGGGGACAGAGGGTTTGGCATGAAACAGTAGAGGCAGAAGCTTAAACTTCAGCACAGTTCTTTCCTTTAATGCACATGATGTTTTCCAGTGACCTCTGTGTCATTGTTCAACATTTCTTATGTTAAAACACAACAAATAGTCTTGCAGCACCTTGGAGACTAACAAACCATGTAGCTGGTATCATGAGCTTTCATGGGCACAACCCAAACAGGAAGAGACCAACAGCCGTGGCCAGGAGAAAGGTCTCTGAGATGTGACATTTTATAAGGCGTGATGGAAAATATAAGCACCCATCAGGCAAAATATAGCAACTTGAATATATTTTACCAGACTATTTTTTATGAGGGAGTTGGTTTAAACTTAAGAGTTGCTAATCACTCACTGTATCAAATAGACTTTCTAAGCTCTGTGCATATCCTGATCCACTTTCAGGAAATATAATCAGCTGTGAGAAAATAATGCAACTCCCTACCAAAATGGTATCTCTCGAGCAACATTAGGGATCTGGGCCCAGGAGATTGAGTGTGGATCAGATCAGATTGAGAGAGCAATAAATATAAACCTGCCCCTTCATTCCCTTGTCATTCAGTGCCACGCTGGAAAAACATGTTATGTGTCTAAACGTTGGCATCATGCAGCCAATTCTGAGGACTGTAGTAAATGCAGAAATTGTTAGCACCATCCCCAGAACGGAAAGCATGGAACCCAACAAGGTCCTGAATTAGATGGATGGAATGGTAATGTTGTACCAAACAATCATGGTTTTATTGGTTTAATTCAAGGTCAAAGGCTTGCAAATGGATCACTAGATGGGAAAAAGCATTTATATAAAGTAGGGTTTCCTGAATATTTAGCTTTACAGGCGCTATAGTGGAAAGTCTCCAAGGGGCAGCCATGTTAGGGCATGTCTACACGAGGAAACTATTTTGAAATAACTAAAATCAATTTAATAACTCCCAAAATAACAAAATCGAACTAGTGTGTCCCCACTATGGGAAAGCCTCGAAATTAGTCCAAGGCAGGCTCTGTTAATGTGGACATGCTACCTCGACTTAGAGCCCCAGGAAGCACTGGGGAGTAATGAGTTTGAATGACTCTTAGGAGTAGTCATTTTGAAATAGCAGCACCGGAGCGGCCACACTACCGCTATTTCGAAAGAACTATTTCAAAATTAGCGTTATTCCTTGAGGAAAGCAGGAGTACAGATTTCATAATAAGCGGCTTTTTATTATGAAATAATGGGTTTGGTAGTGTGGACACTCTGCTTATTAATTTGATGTAAGAGGCGTTATTTTGAAATAAAGCCCTAGTGTAGACCAGGGCTTCGTCTGTAACTTTAGTAAAGTCCAGCCGCGAGGAAGATGCTGGAAGGATGTGGAAAACGGGTATGCATGGTGTATATAGGTGACTTCTGCTAAATGGGGTGTTCCCTTGGGCTCCCTCCGTTCCTCTGCAAGCACCAGTTGTCTATGGGTACATCTAGATGGCGGGGCTATTTTGGGATACTGGAGGTATCCTGAAATAGCTACCCTGTCTTTTAAACGTGCCTGTTATTTCAAAATATGCGTGCTATTTTGGCATCCCTGTAATCCTCGTTCCACAGGGGTTAATGGATGTCTTGAAATAGTGCATTATTTCAAAATTTGGCACTGAGTTGATTTGCCAAATTTTGAAATAAGCTATTTTGAAATATAATTGAAATAAGATACCCAAATTGCACAGACTAAGCCCTGGTCTACACTAGGGCTTTATTTCAAAATAAAATTGCGTATCTTATTTTGAGTTTAGGGTGCTGTGTAGATGCACCCTATGATTGCATATACAGATCAAGATCCTCTGTTGCCATAACTCCTTTGATTCCAGGGAGGTTAAGTCAGTGGAGAATTTGGACCAATATATTTGAGTTTTTAAAATAAATATAAACTCTCCTCTTCACTAAAACAAATATTTCTTGAATGTTTGAGTAAAAAGACACTTAGAAATGTTTAAGAGATTCTGCATTTTAGTTCTATGGTTGGAATTTTTTTTAGCGGTCCGTACTGTAGCGTCAATAAACAAACAGGCATAGCAAAATCTTCTTACTATTCTTAACCATGTTTTATCATGTGTCTTAAGCAAAGAAAAAATGTTGCCACCAGTCTCAAAAAAACAGATAAACAGATGAACACCATCTATCTATCCATCTTGATTTTTAAATGGCCCTCAGCACTGTAGTGCATTTAGTAGTGGGTTCATCTTCACAAGTATTAGCCCTATTTTCCCCAGCAGAAATAGATGCACAGGACACATACATAAGAGTGACTTGCCCAAGACCACACAAGATGTCTATGTCTGAGCTGAGAACTTCAGTCCACTAGATCAGAAAACATTGGCATGTTGAATAGGTTTTAAAAACCTCTTTTAATGAGATGTGGTTCTTAGATGCATAGTCCAAGAGCATCACAATGGCCCATGCTGAGCACTTGCGGCATGTGTGAAGTACTTGCTATCACAATTCTAGCTTGCAGAAAGGAAAATTTCTGCTCTTGGCTGTGTCTACGCTAGCAGAGAAAATCAATGCAAGATACGCAACTCCAACTATGTGAATTACGTAGCTGGAGTCAATATACTTTCCATCAATTTTCAAGGGCGGCCCCACAGAGGGAAGTTGATGGGAGAAACATTTCTGTCAACTTCCCTTACTTCGCGCAGTACTGCAGTTGACAGGGGTGCCCTCTGTGCTCAATTTAGCAAGTCTTTACTAGACCCACTAAATCGAAACCCGGAAGATCGATTGCCAGAGATTCAATCTCCCAGTAAGTCAGTGTTTCTTAACTGTGCGCCCTGAAGAACAACAGAATTCAAAATTGCCACCCTTAAAGGGGCAGGCAACCTTTTTTTTTGATCAACAACTTGGTGTTCCTCATAAAAAAAAATATTGTTTGGTGTTCTTCGGTCTTAAAAAGTTTAAGAAACACTGCAGTAAGTGGAGACAGGGCCCTAGACTCATCTGGTTTGAGTCCCTGAAAAGATCACAGAGGCTTTGGATGACTGTTTTGAGATAGATGTAATTATATGAATATTTAGAGGCCTGTATGGATACAAAATGTGTATCCACATTCTCATCCATACCTGCAGAAATGCACTGTGGATATCCACATTGACGACCATGGATACAGATATAAAACAGAAACCTGCAAATCTGCAGAGTTCTAGATACAAATTTGTGTCCACATCTGCATCCATGTCTGCAAAAATGAACTGCAGATATTCACATCCCCAAGGATATAAGGTGGATATCTGCAGCTTTGTAGGGGTGTATGAATATTGTACTTGGTACGGCATTTGACCAACCTGGTCAACCCCCCAAATCCATAACCTAGCATGTGGATCTGCCCAGCTTTGGTGGGCTGCTGTGTTTTCACACTGCCATTGGAGGTACCGCCCATAAAAGCAGGGGGGTCTTCTGGAAAGGATGCTTCAGGAGTGACCAATCCACATTGGCTGATGGTATGATATCACCTCTGGGCAAGAATAATTTTTTATTCTCAAACTAGCAAAAGTCACCAGCGGATCCGAGTCATGAGCAGTGAAAATGACCCATTAGAGCAGGACAGCTAAGATTCGTGCTGGTGTTTTGCGCACACTAATTGTAAAATCTCCAAAGGGGTCTCTTGGAAGCTTATGCCAGACTTGGAATTTTCCCTGCTGGAACCAGCTCTGATTAAAATACTCTCAACCCTCCAAAAAGTTTGGGGGAAACAGTAGTTGAGGTTCTCTGAGCCAGGACAGATCATGTTTGGCACAAACACACGTGCACACAGAGATTAGGAATATTTATAGTTTTCAGTGTCCTTTCTCCTTCCCTCCCCCACTCCCGGGCATTTTGATTTTCTTCCCTTGAGTCATGCCCGGCTGTGTCCTAATTGCCGAAAATACTGGCAGTGAGGCGAGCTCCCACACGTTGCAAGAATTTCCACCTCAGAGGGATGCTGAAAAGAGTTTTGCTCTCTAGCAACCTCTGCAAAACACTGGGAAGGCACCCATGTAACCTGGCAGGACTGGGCAAGGGTTACCCTAGGAGAGCGGAGGGCAACGCAGGCAGTGGTTTGCAAAGCAGATTTTCCAGGCAGTAAGGTTTCTGATTGCAGGACGGCAGAAAGGGACCCATTTGCTTGCCTGCCTACCCTCAGGTGCAGCGGGGGGGCTGGAATAATTTGGACTGGAGGGTGGTGCTGAAACCCACTGTACTAAACTGTAAGTCCTGTATATAATGGAAACCGCTTTAAGCCAGGGGGTGCTGGAGTAAGGCCCCCTACTTCTAGTTCCACCTCCTGTGCTTGGTGAGGAAGCGGTGCAGGGAGCCCCACCAGAGGGGGAGGGGAGGGCTTGTGGGGGCACCCCATTTAGCAATTAACATTTTAAGGGGCAGTGAGGTGCCCTCCCCACGGCTACCACCAGGCACCTGTGCTCACCCTCCTGGTGGGGCAGGTCTCCCCCTCTGATGGCGCTGACCCTAAGCAGACAGGCCCTGGCTGCTCCGGGGTATGGGGTTTAGCCAGGCCCAGGCCCCCACGATGAATCTCCTTTAGCGGGGCCGCGTGGCTCACCCCGGATTTGGCCGTCCCAGACCTACTTGAGGTTTCCGCCTCGCGCGGGGAAAGCGCCACCAGCGGGACTCTGCGCTGCGGGCGCGCGCGGCGTTTGAAAATGACGCGCACGCCCGCTGCGCCGAGGAGAAGGAGCGTTCTTAGCAAAGCCCCGCGCAGATGTGGCCAGGACTTTGTTCCGCTCCAGCCGCCTCTGAGAGGGGCCCATTATCTCAATGAATGTTTCCCAGCACCCGGGGCGCGTAGCGCTCTCCGGGCCGGCGGAGGCTATTACCATTTGCATGAAGACTAGCGCAAGACGGATGACTCCGCGTTTGCCCCGGGGCGCGCTCTCTCGGGTTGCTTATGACAATGTTCCCTTTGCCTCCCTCCTTCTGCTTTGATTTCTACTTAAAGTTTGATGGCTCTGTCCCCTCCAGGGGGCTATTATCCTGTATGCTAATAGGGCCATGCATATTCGATTAGCGTTGTCAGCGTGAGAGAAGAGGCACATTCGGTAAGGAGCTCTCAGGGGGGGAATAATCCCAGCAAGGGGCTCGCTGTTACGACATAATCAGTCATCTTCCCATTGCAGCGGAGCCTGGCTCTGCACGGCGGCTGCGCGGCCCCGGCGCTGAAAATTGCCGAGGGCGCGCGTCGGAGCGCAGCGCAGGCCGGCCTGGGAGAGAGAGGCGCCTTCGCTTTCGTGGCTTCCCGAGGCGAGAGGGGCGGCTGGGATCAGAGGCTGGGGGGCGCTAGCAGTGAAATCAGGCTCCGACCCCTGATTCAAGGCATGGCAATCGGGAGCTAGGAAAGGGGTGTAGGTCACCTCTCCACCAATGTTCCTTCTCATTTTTTTACCACCCAGGGGCGGAATAAATTTTCTTATGTGCACTGAGGCAAAGGCAGATGTGCACCCAGTCTCACCAATGAGGTGGGGGGAGGGAGAAGCGGGCAATTGACCCAGGGTCCTGCAATTCAAAGGGGTCCCCTCTGCTACAACTACTGGGTTGGGTGGGGTGCGCCGTGATCCAGGCTGTATGGAGGGCTGGCTGCCGCCAGTCCCATCCCTTCTTCCCAAGGCCCCATCCCTTTGGGGAGCATGGAGATGCCCCACCCTTTGCCCAGGGGCTCACAGAGGCTGTCAGCTCCCCTGTGTGCACTGCCAGTAGGAACATATGCTGCTGGCTGTGAGCAGCTGTGGTCCTCTGCTAATCATCTGGGCCGCACCTGAATCTCCCTGGCTCCCACATGCACTTCAGATCACCAGAGAAGCTGGCAAATGTTACATCAGGTTATCCTGACCCTTTGGCCGCTACCAGAAGTGAATAGGCCCATCAGCGAGCAAGGGTGGGAAAAGATGCCCAGTGAAGTGGATGGTCATAGCAGCCCTTCCCAATGGGTTCAATGAATCAAACTCATGTAGTCCGGTCCCAGCAAGTGGAATCCTACATGGCCCAGGAGCAGAGGCTGTGTAAATAGATGGTTATTAGTCCTGGCTTCTTCAGCTACTGCCAAGAGCCTGGCAAGTCCCGGGAGGATGAGGTGGGGGTAGGGGTGGGGAGGGGTCGGTTTGGGAAGAGGCAGCTCTCCCCAGTGAAGTCCAGGCTGTCAGAATTGCCCACGGACTCTCACTGCAGCCAGACTGCATTGGCCAAAACTCCCATCTAACTTTTGGATTTGCCCATCTCCCAAATCCAGCGCATTCTGCCTTGCAACTTATGCTTGCCAGCATTTTGGCTCTGCTCCTGTATTCCCCCCGCTCCAGGGAGCCTTTTTGCACTTTGAAAATGCTTCCAGCACCTGCAGGCTTTTCCTGGAACTTTGTCTGACGAGGGGTGAGATGCAGGCCCAGTCCCTTGCATGTTAATTTTAGAAATGTGCCTTTGGCTTTTTAAATAGGGCCTTAGAAGACATCTACTGGGGGCAGCTCACTCTGAGTTACGGGGCCTGTCCGTGCCCTTCAGAAATCAGATTCACAGTGAGGGATTTAGCTCAGCCTTCACTGGAAGAGGTACCACTTAGAAATGGTCATCACCAGTAAATTAGGACATAATTCTGCCACCCGTCTCCAGCCTGAGTGAGCAGTCCATTTCTACGCAGACAGACCCACTGATTACAATAATCAGAGGGGGTTGCTGTGTTAACCGGTAGCCATGAAAACAACGAGGCATCCCATGGCACCTTAAAGACTAACTGATTGATTTGGGCATCAGCTTTCGTGGGCAAACACCACTTTGTCAGATGGCAATTGTAACAAGTTGCAGTCCAGCCCAAGTAAAGATGACTGAGCCACACCCTGGAATATGAAATTCCTGAAGCCGTACAAATGACCCCGAATGGTTGGATATGTTGCAATACATTTGGCAACTGCATAAGCAAACTACAGGTTGTTAAGGAAGGCGACACTCTAGCCTGGTTCAGAAATGATCAAGCATTTAAGAGAAGAATAAGCTGTTTTTGGAGGGGCGAGCAGCCATTCTGCCAGGGTGTGTGTGTTTTAAAGAGACTTAAGTCATTCCCCAGTCAGCAGCAAAACCTGAATTCCTACAGGTAAAGGGGCAGGGTTCTGTGATTTAAATGTGACCATTATTGGAAGCAGGAGATATTTGCTGATTACAGCTGAGCAATCATAATGAGGAGGCAGAGAACCGCGTTTCCAATCAGACCTGTAGTACTTAAGATTACAAGTTAATATCAGCACCTTCTACTTGGAACAATATTTATCCTTGACATTTCCAGACATATGCCTCGCGCCAAATGTATTCAGCTCCATCTCCTGAGGGTCTTAAGATTAAAACCCCTGCTTTCTCACCTTGTGATCTGGCATTAATAGCTGATAGAAAACTCACAGACATGACTGACATCTTCCTAGAAATGCGAGCCTGTGGAATTAATGAATGTAATGCTGGAAAGCAAGGGTCAGTTTGGAAATAGGATTTCTGTTGCCAGCCAGCCACTCCTGGACTGGACAATCAGAGGTCGTTGTTCCTCCCCCCTTCCCCTCCCCTTAGCATGGAGTAAAATTGGTTTGGAGAAGAAAGCTACCTGGAAATATGCAGCTACTTCTATGCCAGCCTCGGAGGAGGAAGGACAGGACAGGTAGTGGAAATCTGGCTAACTTCCCTTCTAACCTAATGGAACAAAGCCCTATTCCTCGTAACTACCTTAGCCTGTCTGTTCGTATACAGGTCGAACCTCTCTAGTCCGGCACTCTCTGGTTTGGCAACATCTGTGGTCCGGCATGCTTTTAGTTAGCCGGATGTCCACTTATCATGGTGGTAGCCAAGTTTCCCGTAGTCCATAAGGTTTGTTTACAGCCACCGGTTCTGGTTCCGCACCAGTCAGGTTCTGAGGGTGCCGGACTAGAGAGGTTCAACCTGTAGTTTTGCAATGCTGTGAGCAAATCTGGGACTTCTAGGCCACTGGATGGCTCCAGCGACTGATGATTGGACATGGAGCCTATCACGTTTAGATCAATGATAACAATAGAGATCAAGACCTTAGCGAACCAAAGTTGATGGTTGAAGGAAGCCAAGGGCTGAAGATTATGTCACTCTAGAGGAGATTCCTTCTATGTCATCAGTGGGACACTGTGGGCTCGTCTAGACTACATCCCTCTTTCAAAATGAGCCCGATCAAAAGTGCAAATGAAGCGCAGATTTAAATATCCCGTGCTTCATTTGCATATTCACGTCCAATCGCTGTTTCGAAAAAGGGTATTTCGAAAGTGAAACCACAGTTTAGGCAGTCTAGACACGGTTCTTTGGAAAAAACCCCTTTTTTTAAAAAACCCGTACTCCTCATTTTTTTGAAAAAGGTTTTTTTCCCCGAAAGAACCGCATCTAGTCTGCGGTTTCACTTTCGAAATACTGTTTTTTGAAACAGCGATCAGATGTGAATATGCAAATGAAGTGCGGGATATTTAAATCCGCGCTTCATTTGCACTTTCAATCTGCCTAATTTACATCCCTCTTTTGAAAGAGGGATGTAGTCTAGGCATAGCCCGTGGGAGAAGTAAGTATCTGTATCCCAGGTGGAAACCTTTTTTGAGTCGGGGGCCACACACAGGTGAGAAGCAAAAAAATCAAAACAAAAAAATCCCCCCCAACAAAGAAAAATAGCAAACAAAACCCCCTCACTGACGTGGCTCTTGATTGAGAAGGAAAAAGACACTCCCCACATTCCCCTCGCACACCTGAGCCTAGGGGGGCCCACACAAGTGGATTTTGTTGCTCCAACCCTGTGTTGGTGGTGGTGGTGGGGGGCTGGAGTGTCAGCATGGGTTCCCCAAAACTGGGGGGGGGGAGCCCTAAGCCTTGGGGGCTGGATCCAGGTTAGCCAAGGGGCACACCTGACCCATAGGCCTTAGGTTCCCCACCCCTGATCTATAGCATGTGTGTAGCCCGTCATGGCAGCACTAGAGCTGACGCTGTTGGTGGTCATGTGACCCTTTGTCTGTGGCTGCCGTCTGCAGTTCTGTCAATGCTGCCCTTTTTTATCGTGTCTCCGGACACGACAAGATGCGCTGATAGGGTTGTGCAGAGATGAACCAAGAATCAGAGTTCAACACTTTTCACTGACAATGACTTCCACGACTGGAAGGGCTCTAGCAGTGACCTGAACAAAACGTGGAAAAAAACGTGGCTTTTTAGTCTTAGGTTTTGTTTTTCTTTCATTCCCTTTGTCCTTTTCTGGTGGCAAAATGAAAAAAGAAACAAAAGAGAGGCTGTGGGGGGAAAGGGACAGTGAGAGAGACCCTCCCAAACAGGAAAACATTTGAAGGGTTCTTTTTGGTTGAAAAGTGGAATAGATGGACAGAAAATATATTTTCCCCATGAAAATGCGTACCATTTTCCAACCAGCTGTGCCATCTACAGAACTGCACTGCCTCTCTAGCTATAGTGCACTTTTCATTATGGTTTCTGGAAGCACTGAGACTATTTTGATGTTCGCCAGTGACGTTGCCCCTGTCTTGGTCTTTTCAGCTAAGAGAGAAGGCAAACGGCAAGTCAGCTGGAATGCACAAAGGAAGAGGAATAAAGCAAACTCTTGTGCATTGGCTTCCAGTCTTCCTCTGAATTCAATTGACTTAAAAAGAAATAATCCGGGTCATTTACAAAATCCTAACAGAAATTAAAACCCGTCCATAATCATTTTTACAACATGCGGGCAATTCCACGCCACTAGTGTATAATAAAGTCATTCTCTCCTCACTCTGAAAGCACTCACCAAAAACCACCTTAAGACCAGGGTACAGTGACTTCAATTTGCTATTGAGTCTATTTATCTGTGTAGTCGCTTTCCAGAGACGCCCTTTTTTTAACACCACGGCTGCCGTTTGCTGATGTAATGCATTGCAATAATAAACAACGCTTGGCTCTGGGTGCTACTTATAGCTCAGTCTCTTTAAAAATTAATCTGAAGTTTGTCTAGACTCTGGCCACAAGCTCCTAGTAACTTCTTGCACCATAATGACAAGACCCTACGGGCATTTGCACCCTCTGTATAAAGGGATAATGGATCATTTGCTTGCTGGGGGTTTTCAGGCCTTGTAAGGGAATGCAAAAAAATATATATATTTCTGGTTCCAGGTGACCCTGTAGTTAAGCATCAAGCCAAAAAGAAATGGTTATAATTTTTTAAAATTAAGCTATTATTAGCAATTTTAAAAAAATGTTTGCCCTAGATACACAATCGTGATGAGAGCCCTGCAAGTTAACGGATATCCACTTTATATCTGTGGGTTTCCGCATCTGTGCATTGATATGCAGATATCTGTGGCTCGTTTTTGCATCTATAGATGCAGATGCAGATACAGTAATTCCTCATTTAACACGTGCCCGCTTATCACGTTTTTGCGATAGCACGATTTTTTTTTTTTAGGGAATGTTTTTTGAATTACACGACCGTCCCCAGAATAACATGATTTCCCCAGCAGGCCCATTGCCGGCAGCTGTGCGGGGCTTCCCCCGTCTCCCTGCAAAGCGGTGGAGGGTTCGCCGCTCGCCATGCCGTTCCCCGCTGACTCCTCCTCACCGGATGCCTTGCCCCCTCTCCTCCACCCCCACTTGCAGGCCGGCGGCTGGGTTTCCCCAGCCGGGCTGTCGCCGGTGGCTGTGTGGGGCTTCCCCCACCTCCCTGCAAAGTGGATTCACCGCTTGCTGCGCCATTCCCCGCCAAACCTCCCTTGCTGGACGCAGTGCGGGTCCCACAGACCTGTCACAGGGGCATGCTCCCAACCCAATCCCCCTCCCCTCTCCTCCCCTTCCCTTCCCCAGAGCCAAACACCTCCCCTCCCTGCTGTAACCCAGTCCCCTTTCTCCCCCAGCCTTATGTCCCAGTCCCAACAGACACCACTGCTTGAAATGCAATCCCCACTTTTTCCATTATTTTCAGTGGGAAAATTGACCCCGCATAACACGTTTTCACTTAACATGATCATTTTCTGAAACAGATCGGTAGTGTTAAATGAGGAATTACTGTACCAATTTTGTATCTAGGACCCCACAACATTGTGGCTATCCACTTTATAGCCACGGATATCCTCAGATGTGGATGCCGATATCTGGAATCATTTTTACAGATGTGCCCGTGCATAGAAAATCGGTATCCACCCAGGGGTCTAATGATAATATTTATTTGGCCGGGTTAGAATTATAAGCATTTACTGGGGAAGATAGTTCCTTTCCTTTTGATATCCCCTGTATGTATATAACGAGTCATTTTAATTTATACAGTAGATAAACAGCTTGATCCTTGACCCTTTAAACTGGAGTCTAGGTCTCAGTATGTTTCAGGGAAAGGCTGGGGTTTGTCAAAAATAACTTGCAGTCAGTGGAAACAATACTTCTAGGTAACCATTGTTAAAAAAATTGGGTCATACCATCTTCTACCTTTTTAGATGGAAGTGGGGTAGAAGAAGCAGAAAACCAGCTATCCATCTATCTACCTATCGATCACCATACCCCCCCTCTATCTGTTTGTCTGCATAGCTGCATTTCTTTCTTTCTTTCTTAAGGCTGTCTGTCATTATGGTAGCATAATGAACACCTCATGTGAGACATAAACACAGTGCCAACTTGCATGCTCCACTGTGTAGTTTTGAAGTCCTGAAAGATGCTGGGTACAGTTTAGGGTCCACTACCAGCATCCTTATCAAGTAGCAACTTCACATGGGAGGTGCCTTGTGGATTCTGACGGGAGTAGTCACCAAATGTGCATTTGGACTGCAAGCAGGAGTCCCAAGGTCATGCCCAGCAGGGCTGAGCTGTAGAAATTCCCATTGGAAACCGGAATGGTTATAGCCAATGACCCCAAACCCAGTCCAGCTCTGAAAGTCGTGTTGCTGGAAGATAACGAGGGACCCACATTCCCTTTCGTTCCTGAGAGTCAACCCATTTTGATCAGCCGAGCACACGGACATTGTGCGGAGAGAAATATGGAAGCAATTACTTTAAGAGCCGTGTTTTGGGCAATTCCCAAAGAGACATCAGACTCTGTATTTATGAAGCCTATTGCATCGGGCCCTAATGAAGCAATTAAGCAAAGGGCCCTCTGCCTTTGATCTAAATGTGGTAATTTTTACAAAAACATTGCCGAGTGATAGATACCCATAACTCAGGGTCCTTAATTGTACTTAATTTGTTTGGAATACGAATGTGCATTTAATTAAGCCAGGGCCTTGCCCACATGTTTCAAGAAGGGCTGTCAAGGAAAATTAAGGCCCAGTTTGCTTTTAAAGTTACTGGTTTTTATCAGGCCAGGACAGCGATCTTCGAACAGAAGGTTACAGATAATTAGACAGAGACCTCAAGCCAAAAAAAAAAAAAAAAGTGGAGACACTGTACAGCTGAGAGAGAAGAAGGAAAAAAAATATCCTTGATGAAGAAACGTAAGAATTGGCTGCTCATATTCCTGGGTCACGCATGGCTGGGATTTGGTCAATGTAACCTGTTGGTTACAATGTGTTTTGCATTCCTAGCCTTGGGGGGTGTGGCTGGCAGCCGGGTGCTGGGTTTAATGGTATGAGCGATGGAAGGCCAGGGTCACAATTCATGCTGCTCCAAGGAGGCTGTGAGCAGGCAAAGTGGGATGGTGGTGGGGGGCGGAGGCGGGGGGCAAGAATCAGAGCTGGTCCTCTGCATTGTGTGTGCTTGTTCAGGTGTGTACAAACCCAAGACAATGTGTGTGTGCGTGCGTGTGTGTGTGTGTGCAAGTAAAAGAGAATGTTATTCTGTCTTCTCCACACTGTGAACGTCTTGGCTGCAGTTTAGGGCCCAGTGCGACCCCCCTTACTAGACAGCAACTTCCTACAGATGTTGTCCTGTTGATGCTGACAGGAAGAGTCACCCATAGCAATAATTCCCTAGCCTGCCCTGTGGGGTGGCTTGGAGCTATATTGCCCCAGGAGCGACCTGGAGAACAAACTGCGACTCAGACTCACAAATCCCCTCCTTGTTCTCTCTGGGGAGGGAGTGACTTCACCCCTTTGTGTGGAGCAGCAAGTCTCTACTGGGCCACCCCGCCAGCGGCTTGGGGCCGAAAGCGGGGCACACCAGGGCCCATTCTGCTTCCTTCCCCATGGACTTGCAGGGGCCCTGCTTTGCTGTTGTCCTGCATGACACTCGTGTACTTGGCAGCTCTGTCATTCCTGGTGCATCCCCAGGAGAAACATCACACACGAGAGAGAGAGAGGAAGGAGAAGACCGTGCAAGACCCTCCCACCCCAGGGCCTGAGGGAGGTGCTCTGAGCCAGGCGACTGGGCCTTCTTGTCCGACTGGGTTCTAATGCTGCTGTGCATTCCTCATTGTTCCCTGCATGCCAAGGCCCGTTCAGGATGAAAGCAACATTTCAGGGATGCAGTGGAGTCCTCTGGGGGCAGCAAGGCAAGCCCCACCTTCTGTTTCCAGCTCTGACACTGGCTCACTGTGCACCCTTGCACTAGCCACTAAATTGCTCCCTGTCTGCCGTCCCATAGGTAAACTGAGGCTGGCAACACTTTCCCCTCCTTCTGAAATTGTTCCAAGAGCCTCACGTTGGAGGCACTTTATGTAAGTGAACGAGTTACTGTTAATTATTCTTATCTCCATCACCAATATACATCCATCAAGGTCTTGCTGATTTCGGAAACACTGATAACCAAAAGAACTACTGGGTGCATGCGCGCGCGCACACACACACACACACACGCACGCACACACAGAGAACTAGGCAACTTCATGGAGGATAGGTCCATCAATAGTGATTAGCCAAGATGGTCAGGGATGCAAACCCACACTTGGTATGACCCTCAACCTTGGAATGTGAGAAGCCAGGCGAGAAAGACAGCAGTGGTTATTTCCAAGAATGCCCTGTTCTATGGTCACCACCAGAGATGGGACATGGAGCTAGATTAGTTTTGGACTGACCCATTTGGGCTGTTCTGATGATTGTCCCTTCCCATGCATATATTTACCATCAGGTTTTTAGTACACACTGCTGTATCTCTCCACCTAACTACAGCAGGGATGGGTGTCCTACCCCTGAAGCTAAGCCTGTTTATGTCTATCTTCTTGAATTGCTACCTGTGCCCCTCTGCAGAGCTAAGCTTCCTGTTTCCGTAAGAACATAAGAGTGGCCAGACTGAGTCAGACCAAAGGTCCATCTAGCCCAGTGTCCTGTCTGCCGACAGTGGCCAATGCCAGGTGCCCCAGAGGGAATGAACGGAGCATCCATATTTATGTTATTTCGAATTTACAAGTTTGGAATTAGCATTATTCCCGATGAAAAGCAGGAGCACAGAGTTCAAATTCCATGGCCCATTATTCCAAAATAATGGGCTTAGTAGTATGAACGCACCGCTTACTAATTTGAACTTGGGGGGTTTATTTCAGAGTAAGGTCCTAGTGTAGTCCAGGGCTGCGTGAACAGTTATTAAGAGACCATCCCAGCCCTGAATCATTTGAATAGACAACAGAGCGAACAAAGGAAGAATTAGGATTCCTGTTTTACAGATGAATATTTGAGGCACACAGAGATGAAATAATTCATCCAAGATCACATGGGGAATCCCTAACAGAGCAAGGTTTTTTGATTCCCTGCAGCCTTTTAAAAATGCTCCATTGACTAACCACAGTGCTTTACACTGTGACGGACTGCAGGAGTACGTCTACACAGCAGTATTATTTCGGAATCACATCTGTTATTCCAAAATAACTATGCGAGCGTCTACGCAGCTAGCCTGTTATTTGGAAATGATTTCGAAATAATGGGTGGCTTATTTTGGTGTTTTTAACCTCATTCCATGAGGAATAATGCCTCTTCCCAAATAGCTATTTTGGAATAGCAGGCATGCGGACTCTCCACTGCTGCTATTTCGAAATAGCTCCTCCCCACGCCATTCAGAGTAATTACTCCCCAGTGCTTCCTGGGACTCTAAATCGAGGTAGTGAGTCCACATTAGGGGAGCCTGCCTCGGACTCATTTCCAGGCTTCCCTGTAGTGTAGAATCGCTATTTCGAAATAAGCTATTTTGGAGTATTTCTTCCAGAATAGCTTATTCCAAAATAATCGTGCAGTGTAGATGTAGCCTAGATGATGGAAGCTGACTTTTCACTGTGAAGTGGTACTTGGCCTTTTTTTCCTTGGGTAGCTCAACCTAAACATTGGCACAATACCCCCGATATTGACCCCAATACGGCATCAATTCTAATTTAGTATAAAATTAGCTGACTTACTAGAAACATAATAAAATAAATCCTATGTTATAAAAGTCCCCTTGGGTAGGCTGCTGCATACCCATCATGGTTTCATGACATGCTCTCAGTAGAATGTTAGAAGGAACATGTATACAGGCAACCGTGCCCTGTCATGGGACCTTGAGGGTGCATCTACACTGCAGGGCTTAACTCAAAATAAGCAATGCAAATTGAGCTACATCAGTTGCGTAGCTTATTTGGAAACAGGGAGCAGCCATACAGTACTAATTTCAAAACAGAGCCCTCTTCCTGTGACTTCCCTTACTCCTCGTACAATGAGAGTTGCAGGAGTCGGAGTAAGAAGTCCTCCAGCTTGACAGTATTTTGACACTATTTCAAAATAACTGCCTGCCGTGTAGACACAGACTAAGTTATTTTGGAATAGTGCTAGTTATTTCGAAATAGTGTTGCAGTGTAGACGTACCCTTTTTCTCTTAGACGGTATGTCTAAACTACGGGGGTTTTTTCGAAAGAGGATATGCAAATTCAGTGGAAATTTGCATACCTTCTTCCAATCTCACTTTCAAAAGAGGATCTTTCAAAAGTGAAAGTAGTCTGGATGCAGTTTTTTGGGGAAAAAACCCTTTTTCGAAAAAAAGTGTAAACCTAATTTTTTAAGGACAAGCATTTTTTTCAAAAAATGTTTTTTTCCTGAAAAAAAAGTCCAGACTACTTTCACTTTCAAAAGATCCTCTTTTAAAAGTGAGAATTTGCATATCCTCTTTCGAAAATAGAACGTAGTCTAGACATAGCCTCTGTGTGAAGGGTGTCTGGCTTTATTGGGCCCTCTGAAATAATATTCTGGAAGGGAAAGAATGAGGGGAAAGAGCAAAGGGGTAATAAGTGAGTAAAGGTGGGAGACGACAAAGACAGCGGAGCTTTAACTTGTCTGGGTGGTACTATGTATTTCAAAGCAACTCCAAGGAGGTCTCTGAATTTTATGGATCTGCGAAGCACATTGAGTGGGTTTCCACACGCGGCCCCAGAATACAATCCTTTTCATGGTAAATGAGTATGTCAGCTGTTTCACCCTCTTACCAGTGTTTAAAATTTTTACAGCAATAACACCGAATTTGAAAGGACACGAGAGGTGGATTTACGGGTCTCCTGGGAAATCAATTGTTTCCTGTTTCAACAGCTTCTTCATCACAACTTGCTTTCTTGGCCACCGAGTGATGTTCTATTAATCTCGGTGTGCAGGGATTGCAGTTAAAACCAGAGCTGAGTTGAGCCTCAATTTATGAAAGCACCGCCTTTGCCTCTTGAATTGGTCCACGGTGGTGCCCTTTGGGCTGAGTTCTATTCATCAAGCATAGGGCAGAATTAATCCCCAGCTTGTGAAGAATGCACAGAAAGGAACCTTTCATGAACCATTCAGTGTGTGCCGACACATTTCAAATCTGTCTGTCCGTCCAGCACAACTTTCAGCTGCTCTGTCACGCCGGTACCAAAGCAACAAAGCCACACCGCTTGTTCAAGTTTCGATCTGTTGTGCACGCTGATGTTTACCAATAGACATTTGTATGCCAGGCTACAAAATCAGGATTTGATTTGACAGGGAAGCATGTCACATCTTATCTGAGGACAGGGGATGTGCCCATGACTAAAATTAAAATCACTTCTCCCATTGCAGGAAATAACACCTGGGAGATGGGTATCAGTAAGGGAAGGGGGAACTGGTTTGGGAAGGAAATTGGCTCCTTTTCCCACACCAGGAATGCTTTCTGCAGCCAAAAGCAAAGAGGTACTGAAGCTGCTTTAATGTTCAGGTACATATGGTTTTGGCAGCGAGGGAGGTAGTGCATCGATTATATATAGTAGAAAGTGCAGTGAGATATACTGGTCTTTTGAGATTGGATGGGGTCCAGAAGACCCTGTTCCAGGAACACCAGAACAGTGTTCTCTCTAGTTTTTTCTGTCCGTGTGTGGACTTTTCCCATCCAGGTGCGGAATACATTTTATTATGTACACCAAGGCATGCGCGAATGGGCACCACCAGTAGAAACAACCAATCTAGCAGTGGGTGCTCTGGTGATCAGCTGGGTGGTATTTTGGTGTTTCAATCTCTCCTTAGTGACCGCACAAGTGCACAGTTTACAGGGAACAATGCACTAGAATAAACAAAGGCCCTGGGAATGGTACTGTAGCAGGAGAGGAAGGAGTCCTGAGGAATTAGGACAATCCAGGATACTGTCCCTTTAAGGACCCAGAACTAGGAGCCCAATAGCATTGGGTAGGACAAGGCTTCCTTTTCTTCCAACCAATCAGAGCGCAGCTCTCTTGTGGAGGGCAGTATATAGGCTGCATTCTCCTGCAGAACAGGATGCGTGCTCACAGGGAGCAGGAAGCCAGTGCCAGGAGGCAGAGATACAGCTAGGAAGGCCAGGCTTGGTGGCTGTGTGAAGAACTGGGGGCAGAATAAGGGCTCTGTGAGTGGCAAAAGAGGGGAGTTGGGGATGAACTTTTGTGTTACTGTGATGGACTTTATTTTTGGGACCCTGAAGATTATGTTGAACTGCTTTTGCCTATTAATCCCTCCCCCGGGGGTGGATAGCGGTAGTCTTGTAGAAAAACCGTGGGGAGTTCCTGAGGGGCCAGGAAGAGGGTTTTGCAGGGGCACCTCTGGCCAGGTGGGTAACCCTGCTACAGAAAAAGAATAGAAGAGCCAGATATCATAGAATTATAGAACTGGAAGGGGCCTCGAGAGGTCATCAAGTCCAGTCCCCTGCCCTCACGGCAGAGCCAAGCACCGTCTCGATCATCCCTGACAGGTGTGTGACTAATCTGCTCTTAAATATCTCCAGTGGTGGAGATTCCACAACCTCCCTTGACAAATTATTCCAGTGCTTAACCACCCTGACAGGAAGTTTTTCCTAATCTCCAAGCTAAACCTCCCTTGCTGCAATTTAAGCCCATTGCTTCTTGTCCTGTCCTCAGAGCTTAAGGAGAATATCCCCTGATAGAGGCTGTTTTGCCAGAAGAAGTTCCACCAAGCATATGAACTTTGCATGCATATCCAAACTGCAGCCCGTTTCTGATCCTTTGGTAGTTTGCCTTTCCCATTTAAATAGTAGCTCATTACTGGCTCTTTTTTTTTTTTTACGTGCCGCCTGGCCTGTGGCTGCTCCGACCCAGGTACCATGACAACCTCCTGGACTAGCCAATAGTTTATGGTAATTTTGGCTGAAATCACTTTGCTGATCTTTCTCCTTCTGGAGAGAACTAGCAAGTTGTGAGGATGTAGCCGCTAATCCGGGCTGACAGGTCAGACGGTTCCTCTTTGACTCTGGTTGCAAGGTGCGGCTCTCAGAGACAGGCAGACACTCATTTTTGTCTCCTTGTTGTAGCCTTGTTAGTTTCCAGTCCATTAAAACTGACACATCCAATACACTGCCTGTCTGTCACTGCTGCCCTTCACCTGGAGCATCTTCCTTCCGGCTGTACCCAGGACACGTCTTCACTGAGGCTCCACTAGCATATTTCCAAAGGCCCCCACCTGTCTGGGGCTATGTCTACACTACAGAGGTTTTTTTTGAAAATACGGCTGTGTTTCCAAAAAAACTTCACTTACGTCCACACTGCAATCACGTTCTTTTGAGAAAAAAAAAATCCAAAGAACAGAGGAGTTTTCCTGATGTTGGTAAACCTCTTTCCATGAGGAAGAAGCCTTTTTCCGAAGGAGTTCTTTCAAAAGAAGAGGAAAGAGGAAAAAGCACAGGTGCCCTGGTGGCCATTCCATCTGTAGTAATCACAGCTTAAATGTGAGACAGCGTCCATTCAGTGTGGACGCTATCTGTCGAAAAAGCAGATCAGTTTTTTGATGTGCTTTGGCAGTGTGGACACGCTCTGTTGGAAGAAGTTTTTTCAGAAGATCTCTTCCGGAAAAGCTTCTTCCCAAAGATGCCTGCAGTCTAGACGTAGCCTGGGGAGCTCGAGCCATCTCCCACTAAAGCCATCCAGTGCTTTCCCATTGGGAACTCGAATGGAATCCACCCTCTCCAGCAGTCATGATGGTTTGAGGTCCAAGGGAACACCGAAACAAGCCCTTTCCAGGGGCGTGTGGGGGAACATCTGCATGTGTGTTTCCAAGTTGGTTAAAAAGGGTGGATGGGAAGCCTCATTGGAGGAGGGCAAGACCCAGACTAAGGCTACGTCTAGACTGCAGGCTTCTTTCAGAAGAAGCTTTTCCGGAAGAGATCTTCCAGAAAAACTTCTTTTGAAAGAGAGCGTCTACACAGCAAAAGTGCAACGAAAAAGCCATCTGCTTTTTCGAAAGAAAGCATCCACACTGATTGAACTCTATCTTGCATTTCAGTTGTGATTACTGTGGATGGAATGGCCACCAGGGCACCTGTGCTTTTTCCTGGAGGCCTCTTCTTTTGAAAAAACACTCTCTTCCATGTCCACACACGTCTTTTTCCAAAAGAGCTTTTTCGGAAAAAGGCTTCTTCCTCACAGAATGAGGTTTACTGCCGTTGGAAAACCCCTTCTTTTTTCGACGTTCTGTCAACAGAACGCAATAGTAGTATGGACATAAGTATAGTTTTTCTGGAAAAACTCTGCAGTGTAGACGCACCCCTAAATGTGTGTGAAGTCAATGGGACCGTGTGCAGATGAACCACTGTGCATATGAGCAGCAGCATCTGCCCTTAAATGGCTCACCCAAGGTTATACAACAATTCAGTAGCAAAGTAGGGACTAGACCCCAGGAAAGCAGATTCTCAGCCCGTTGCTTTCATCATTGAACAGCACTAACTAACATAATGTATCTATTTCACAGCTCGAATTTAGGCAACGACTTTTTAATCTTTTGGGGTTTTTAGTGTTTTTTAGTCTTGTCAGTCTTTTTATTCATTTGTCTCCCTTCTTTTGTGCCTCAGGCCAGATCTACACTAAAAGGGAAGGTTGAATCAAGATACGCAACTCCAGCTACATTAATTACATAGCTGGAGTCAACGTACCTTGTTTTGAGTTTCCCTGCCATCCCCACAGCAGGAGGCTGACGGGAGCAAACACTTCTGTTGGCTTCTCTTACTCCTCTCAGGAGCAGGAGTACCGACTGCCAATGGGGGCACCCTCTGAGTTCAATTAAGTGAGTCTTAACTAGACTTACTAAATTGAACTCCAGAAGATAGATCACAGCAGCGTTAAACTTATGTTTAATGAAGCGATGGCCTTAGTCAACAACTCTAATGTCCTTTCCTCCCCCTTCCAGCTTTCCAAAGGAAAAAGAAAAACCATGAGAGGGAAATAGAAAGATTGAGTAAGAAAAGTCCTTGGTGACGCTGCTGTGTTATTCCAGATACAGTACTTACAGTGCCTAACCCTAGAATCTAAACCGCAGAGCAAAGTCAAACTGTTGTGTGATTCCTAGCACAATATTTATATATTTTTAAAAAGTGTTCGCACATAGTAGTGTGATATTGGAATGAGCTTCCTTTTTCCTAGACCCATAATCCTCTGGTTCTTTTTATTATATCCATTTTAATACATTTTATTACAATTTTGTGTCTGATATTCCAATAATTATCTTCCTAGGGTTAATCCCTATCCCATAGCAATACCATTAGGAACGCTACATGGGAGCCTTAAAATAGTTATTATTTATAGTATGCACTCTTTTCAATTCAGAGAAATCATTATTTATAACTCACTGATTGGAGAAACCGGGCAGTGATTTCCAAAGTAGAGTACATTACTCTGCTATGGTTTTGTCTGACAGACCTGCACTAATTACTCTGGGTGGTTTTGATGTATAGCCAAGAGCGGGTTGTAGAAAAATGTGTCTCACTAAAGCGTGGGTCCCCTAAGCCAAAAGTAAAACAAACAGTAAGAGATCCTTATCAAAGTCAGACCCTTATGAGCTGTGCACAAAAATTTCACTTTTTTTATAAAAAGTCCAGCCAGGACTTCTGTTTGTACTTGGAAACACTCACGTTCATGTAGTAAGAGCTGATGGCGCATGAGTCCCAAATCTGCCTTTTCTCTCTCCCTGTGAAGAATAAATCCAATGAGACCATCCAGGTTGCAGCCTTTGTTTGTGGCAAGAGAGCAGGACACCTGGATTTTTGTTTCCTCCTCTGCCTCTGACTCATTGTGTGATCTTGGGCAGATGTTAACATATGTATGCTTCAGTTTACTCCTTTGTAAAATGGGTATTCTGGGGATATAGCTAATGTTGGTGTAGCAAATTATAAGACTTAGGCCAGGTTTACCCTGGGGGAGAAAGTCAACCTAAGATATGCAACTCCATCTACGAGAATATTGTAACTGGAGTTGACGTATCTTAAGTTGAATTTCTGAGGAATCTCCACTGCAGTAGGTCAATGGGAGAAACTCTCCTGTAGACTTTCCTCATGACCCTGTGGAGTACCAGGATTGACATGGGCACCATCAGCAGTTGATTTAGTGGGTTCTTCCTAGACCCTCTAAATCAAACCCAAGAAGATCAATCTCTGGAGCCTCGATTTCTGGGTAAGTATAGACAAGCCCTTAGTGAAAAGCACTAAGGAAGAGCAATTTATTATTATTCCGATTCACTCCGGATCTTTACAAAACCTATTTAAATCTAACCCTGCTGCTTAACGCTTCAGTGTATTCCTTCACAAATTCAGGAGTCAGTGCTGCAAATGGGAAGATTATCCTTGTGCCTATGGTCCAGTAGAACCAAACATTTAAGTTGGTGCTTAACTTTAAGCACTTGAGAAATCCCGTTCATTTCGTTTGGGGCTACCCATATGTGTAAATGGTCTGCCGAGTTGGGGCACTGAGAAAAGAGAAGGGAAGTGTGTGTGCATGCACGCAAATGTGAATTTATGATCCCAACAAGAGCATCAGCACAACAAGAATACAATAAATAAGTCACAACAAAAGGGTGGAAAATTCATCCAAGATTCAAATCAATAAACGTAACAGGAGAGAAACTACAAGCTGTGCATTTCCACAGAGGCTGAGCTTTTGTGGGATGGATAGAAGCTGCTGAGCATGACCTAATGCCGGGGGGAAAAAAACCCAGCCACAGACCTCAGCATCTAAACAGTATGAATATTGAACCAGAGGTCCTTGAGTAATTGTCCTTTCTTCACTCGGGGGGTGAAAAGGGTACATTAGACATTCGCTAGCAGCAAATGGCACCTGACATCTCTTTAAGTGAAAGTCAGTTTGGAATTTTTTTTAATGGCCAAGCATAAATCTTTTAAATTATAAATCAATAAATAGTTAATTCAATAATAGAAATCTTTTAAATATTTAATGAGTCATATGCAGAATGGCTCTATAACGGGATGTTGATGGAACGGTGTCAAAGGAATTTGAATCAAACTTTTCCAAACTCCCTGTATTAAAATAGTTATTGATTCAAATGTAAAGTACTAAAGGAGTGTAGTAAAAATGAGATGGCAGCTGGGGGTATATGCATCCTATATTTGCTCACCTGAATCTCAATAAAAATACCAAATTGCTGGGGTTTTCAGGTTTTATGACCATTGCTACAAAGAAAACGACAAAACATCTATACCAAGTTGAGAGTTGGGGATTTTTTTTCAGTGTGTGCAGAATAATTGAAATGCTCCTTTTAATGATGTCTCACTTTCTGACTCAAACTCACAGCTGTTCTACCTCATGTAAAAGAGGGTCTCTTTGAACTAATAATGAGGAGTCCTGTGGCACCTTAAAGCCAAACAGATTTATTTGGGCACAAGCTTTCTGGGGCAAAACCACTTGGTTCAGAATTTAGTAGAACTAAATTCAACACCCTAAGTTCAGCTAGGGTGTCTGTATACATATCTCCCACTGAAGTCACTAAACTTTTTAGCAAGCATGTAGCAGGGTTTTAAAATTCAAGCCAATGTCCAGTTACACTAGGGCTGACTTTATCTAAAATAAAAGGACAAAGAAGGCTCTCAGTCTACGTAGGTATGTTTTCACTGTTGTTTCACTATGCGTTCGTGTTTCACTCTTGTTTCACTATGTTTTCACTATTGTTAAGTGAGCATTATAAAGACATTTTAAAGCTTCTTACCTTAAATCAGAGGTCCCTAACACATCTAGTGTATGTTGGTGGCTATCTAGCATATTCAGATTCTAACGGTTTCTAGCTCTCATGGTTGTGATGTTTCCTTTCCAAACATGACCTGAATGAAACCATGATAGTGTGCTCTCTTCCTATCAGCCATGCCAATGACAGGTCTGAGATGTGTGAACTCCCTCACTCTGAAGCCTCAACTGGGCATTGATTCTTGAGACTACTGATGACATTTTACATGCCATTGTTTAATGCTGATTTTTCAGATTGGAGGATGAGGAAGAAATGGCACCCAGAAGGGGAACTGGGACTTGCTGAAGTGGAGGTAACCTAGGAGGAGAGATATAAAGGCAGGGGTGGGGTGGAGAAAGGATGATGGAGAAAGGAGTGAAGTATAGGGCAAGAGCAGCCCTGGTGCTGTGTCTGAGTGGTTTGCCCACTGAGCAATGCTGAATGTGTCATAATCATATTGGTGACAAGCAGGGGAGTTGACAGCCTCTGTGGGCCCCTGTGCAAGGAGGGGGGCCCTGGCTCTGTGCTCCTGGAAAAGCCAGTGCCTTAAACGGAAGGGGTGGATCCAGAGTCAGCCAACCCTCCTCACCAACCAGAGCGTGCCACTACACCCCGTGCCAGCCCGAGGCGCCACTCAGAGCGTGGTGCCCCTCCAGCCCTTTGAGCTGCGCAGAGTGCGTTGTGTGGCATTGCATGGCGTGGCTTGGTGTGGCGTGGCGTGGCATGGCACTCTGACAATGATTTAAAGTAGCAGCGATGGCAGCCCCTTTGAATCACTAGGCCCCAAGGCAACTGCTCCCGTTGCCCCCCACTGTCAGCGGGCCTACTGATAATGAAAAGCATAGTCACTGCAGACAGGCCGTATTGCATATGTTACCTGACTCCTGATTCAGTGCACCCTCCCGTTTGACATGGGCGTCCCCTTGTTGACTGAGAGGAGTGTGGAGTCTTGAACGTATCCCTTGGCCCAGGCTCCACAACTGGAAAGGGAATTTGGCCTCTCACAGCATAAGTTTGACACCACAGCGCTAATCCCTCGCCCTCTGGATGTCTCCCTGGGGAACTGCGTGGCCTTGGCAGGAGGCAGCAGGGGATGGAGTAGAGGAGCTCATTGTTTCCTCCCTTTGTTATTCCCTTTTCCTTGAAGTTTGAGCCAATCAGAGATTAAGGTGAATGTAGTCGACAAAAGGCTGCCAGCACAACCTCCTGCCCTTTCGCTTTCCCTCTGGAACAGTTCCCGAGAAGAATGGCCTGAGTTAAGTCCCATTTGGAGCTGCGTCCACCAGGAAGTCTCAGTACACCCAGACCACGGAAAGAGAAATACGGGCCATTTCAGAGCTTCACTGCACCCTGAAGAATTCACTGCAGCCAAGGTTCTCTTACCCCCCTTCCCTCACCGTGAGCTCCACTTCACTCCTGCTAATCGAATAATTATAGCTTATGTTTGTCTTCCATGAACGTAACAATTTCTATTTCATTACTGCTGCAAAAGCAGCATTGACCCCCATTTTACAGAAGGGGAAACTGAGGCATGGGGTGGTGACTAGACTTGCCCAAAGGTAGTCCAGACCAGACTGGGCTTAGAACACACATATCCCTGTCTTCTAGGCCTTTGCTCAAGCCATGGGACCAATGTTTCTCTCTCCTGCTAAGCTTTACAACCATCTCCAGCTGGGGGATCTTGTCCAATTTCTGCTCCAAACCGTACATAATCCAATACTTCCCCTGCGGGAGGGAGGCCCCAGTGTTCCTGTCAGACATCTCGACTCATCCCTTTGGCTCAGGAATGGGCAAGAATTTTTGCAGGGGGCCACACCAAGAATTTTGGTAAGTGGCCAGGGGCTGCACTTTTCTATTATATTAATGAAGGGGGGGGGGCGGTCTGGGAGGGAGTTTGGGAGCAGGACAGGCTTCTATTTTGGGGCAGTGGGTGGGGAAGGGGGGATGCGAGGTCTGGGAGGGAGTCTGGGTGCAGGAAGTGGATCTGATTTGGGCTGGGGATTGTGGCAGGGATGGAGGTGAGGGGTGCAGGGTCTGGCCCTGGCCAGCGAGGCATGCACCATAGGTGGCCCCCGGCTGGTGACACCTTGGGGCACTCAGAAAGGCAGGCTGCATGTTGTGGTGGCTCCATACTACTCAAAGCTGCCTGCTGCTACTGCCAAATGTCCACATCCCTTGGAGCACTAGGTCACCATGCCCTGCCCCCGCAGCTCCCATTGGCTGGTTTCCAATTTTTACGCCAATGACTTAAAATCCACCTGCCACTGGAATTGCCAAGGATGCCCGGTTTTACGGAGGATTTCCATCTTGTTGGCCAGCGCAATAAATGAAGTAGCAATATTTGCCATGCCTGTTTACAGAGCCTCACCCAGTGAGGCCGTGACCCAGAAATGTTAGAATCAAACCACTTTTTACAGCGCCCGTTCGTTCCTAAGCCACCAGCTAAACTAAAAGATGTCCTTTGGGAAAAAAAAAGGGAGTCCTCAGTATTGCTCATCCACAATAACAATAACTGATTCTAAAGTGCTTTAGAAAGATTCTTTTTGTTAAGCTTCTATGCCCTGGGAAGTAGCCGAGGGTTACTGCACCCATTTTACAGATGGGTAAAGGTAGTTATAGCCTGAAAAGGGCAAAGCATACGTCTAAAGGAATACATTGGACTCCCTTACAGCTGTAGTCAATACCAACCAAAATGGTTCATTACCTGAAGTGGGTCCTATTGCTTGCTTCATAAGTGAAAATATAATCAATTCTAGCTGGTTCGATATTTTGAAGGGATCTGAGTTTCGTTAATATTCCACACACCTCTCCTTTCCCTGTGTATGTATCTGGAGGCGCTGTCTGCATATCCCTGTTTTTCTTCCCCCAGGATGACAGATATTGTAACAATGACAGTAGATTAATATCTCTTTAATCAGCCAAAATGAACATGACACACAAGGGTGACAGTTCAATTTTCTGGTAACAGATTGTGGCTATCAAAGCCCTCCTGTTCCAGCTGATTTTTATTCCTGGCAGAGATAATATGGCTTTGGGAGGACCCCAGCTCCCCGTCAGCTCATCAGATGCCCATTAAATAAATCTCGTAACACATAGGCGTTACTCACACGCCTGACAGGGCTCTGGTGGCTCCGGGAATTAAATGAGCTCTGACACATGGAATGTAGTGAGACTGTCACTTGGCAGGGGGAAGGCGCAGAACATATTTCAGAATAAGCAGTGAAGTGGCTCCCTCTCCTTCTTCCCTGTTTGTTTGTTGTGGGCATCTGGGGGTGCAAACATGGGTCAGGCACTGAGTCTGTCTCCTGGGCATAAAATGTCCAGGGAACAAAAGGTGAATGGGGGGAAGGTACAGTCGACGCTAGCCACCGAATTAGCTCTGTGGAGCGTTTGTTTGCAGGCGGGATTGCAGCCAGATCTTGTTTCCGTATCGGAAGTTTTAACTTCAGGATCTAATTCCAATCTTTTTTCTTTTTCCTGTGGCATTTCTCAAACAAGGTCGCTCCAGAAAGTGCACCAAAATAAAATAAAATAAAATAAAAAGGCAAATGCTCCCTTTTCTATAGCAGGTCCTGCACCCCAGCCTCGTTCAGCTCTCATTCTTTATTGCTTAGACTTGTAATACAAAACTAGGCTTCACTTTATGCCAAGGTTGGAATTTGTCAGTATGAATTTTTGTGAATATAATATTGGCACTTGCCACGAACTGCCTAGACATCCAGCAGCTGATAAGTTTACTCCTGCATTTGGGAAAGGAGAGAACCACTGGTATTCTGGAATCTGATCCTCTCATTGTTTTCTAAATGCATCTTCACCAATTATGGTGACTGTGGGTCAGTGACCCCCGACTTAAAAAGGGTTCCCCATCCCTGCTGTAGCCCATATGAATATAGGCTACTGAATTGCAAAGTGTAGGATTCGTCATCCAGCTGCATGTGAAATTCAACTGTGTTTTGTCCTGCAGATTCACACGCACCATCTTCCTGGTTGTTCTTCAAGCAAAACAAACACCAACATGTGAAATGTGTTTGAAACAGCTTAGTTTTGCGTGGTTTCCACTCCTGCTCTAAAACGTTATTCGCTTTTGCAAACCTGGCCTGCATCCCCAGTGTGTCTCAAAAGCTGATAGCAAACAAATGTAATCAATTCACTTACTGTTGGTTGCCTGACAAAACTTTTTGCACGACTCCTTGCTGCTTGTCTGGCAGAAGACATGCAACATGTTTATTTTCTAAGATAGAATAATGCAAGTATTTTGAATAAAAATCTTTCCAAGAGAAAATTAACAATACATTACCCAAACAATGAGATTAAAACATATCCATATGATTGTAATTAGGAAGTCAAATATGTCCAAAGGAGCATTCTGTCATTCCCCACTCCTGTTACAATCTCTGTGATACAAATGGGTTCGTATTTATGCCATTTTCTCTTTGTTCTTATTACAGCTTTTTTTCATAAGAATAAGTCATCAAGGTTTTAAATGACTAATACATTCTCTAAATTACAGTCAAAGGATGCATTACTTTATTTTTTTCCCCTCTGCATTCTGTATCTTAATTGCCTAGCTATTTCCCATCCTCCTCTCTGTAACAACTCATTAGCCTAAAGGGAAAAGAATAGAATGCAGCCCATCTAGAATATTGCATCAAGTAGTCGAGACCCCACTACCTGAAAAAAGATGATAAATTGGAGGGAGAAACTGTCATCACTTATGAGCCTTCTGAAAAATAGCACTTAAAAATTCACCCATCAAATATCTGTAAAACAAAAGAAAAAACACTCACAAGTGAGCTGCAGAGTCAGAATTATTGGCATGGATTATTTTGGTAATCATTTCAAATAATAAAATCAAGATGCACAGGATCCGTTTAAAGGGTATCTGGAAGGCCCTGTTTAGCAAAATATTTAAGCACGTGCATAACTTTGTGCACAGGAATAGTTGCATTGGGGTCACTAAGAATAATTGCATGCTTGCGTACCTTGACCAAGCAGGGCCAAATAGAAAAAGATGACATCACTGGATGTAGATGATTTACTTAGCTCTACTTATTGCCATCTGGTCACTGTAGCAGCTTACGTGAAACTACAGGGTGGTCTCAGTCATAGAATAATCGAATTGGAAGGGACCTCAGACTTCCTCTTATAACTGAAAGCAATGTAAGGATTTGGCTGTCCCAGGAAAATGGGATGTGCCTGGAATGGGATTGCTTCTCATAAAACCAAACAGAAAAGAGACAGAATCACCAAAGCGAGTACACTCCTCAAAATTGACATAACTGGGCGAATGTTGAAACTGAACCAAGAAGAGCCAGAAAAATAGGATGAACCTGGAATAGGATTGCTTCTCAATATACCTTAGGAAAGAGATAAAATGGAGACATTTGGAGTAGTGCTCTCTTTTGACACAGCTAAGTCAATGTTATGGTTTGAAAACTATAAGACAGTGTTATTGGAATCCAAATTGACTATACCCCTTTTTTGTTAAAACATAGCAAATGATAAGAGGTTATAGGGATGAAGAAAAAATACGCTTGATGGAATTTCCGTTTAAAAAAACTACTAAAAAAATCAAACAAACATTTTAACAATCTCTCTTTTTAAGAAATCCGAACTAAAAATTAACTTCATAAAAATAACACTGTGTTTTTGAAAAATACAATTGTTTAAATAAAGCAGGTACACATTCCTTTTATTTTCCAAAATAAACCTTAATTGAGTTATGGATTTGAGCAATGCCAGGTAAATCTGATAGTGTGTGTGTGTGTGTAGTTTCAGCTGATATTTTGGCTGTGTGTGTGTGTGTGTGTGTGTGGTTGCAGCTGATATTTTGGCTGTGTGTGTGTGTGTGTGTGTGTGTGTGTGTGTGTGTGTGCGGTTGCAGCTGATATTTTGGCTGTGTGTGTGTGTGTGTGTGTGGTTGCAGCTGATATTTTGGCTGTGTGTGTGTGTGTGTGTGTGTGTGTGTGTGTGTGTGTGTGTGTAGTTTCAGCGGATATTTTGGCATGCTGTTGACCTTCTAAAACTCACTCAAGTTTTTCTTCTTTAGTTTGACATTGACAAAGCTATTAGCTTGGTCACGGATTTTATGGGCCAGCACCAGCCTAAGATTTTTTTAAGCAATTAGGTTGTGACACTAAAAGTCATTAAGCAGCAGCTCTGAGACAGAGAGCAAACTTTCTGTGCACTTCACTACCCTCTTTCTCATGCTTACTGAGTTGGCACTGCAGACTCTCGGAGTAAGAAAGGGGCTTAGGGAATTGAGGCAAGCCTCCGTCCAAATTGCCTCATCATCTCCTTCCAAATGTTTATTGCGAGGTCTTTTCAAAGCCTTAGCACAGCCTGCTGAATGTTTCCTGTTATTGTTTGTCTTGGATGATTCAAAGGGGAGACATCCGACTTCAGATTTTCCCAGTGTAACAGTGCTGTTGTGGGCTCTGTTGTTTCACAGCTTTTTACCACTGTGGGAGGGGCTTTGAATGAACCTGCTGCTACCACACTGTTCAGGTCGAGGATGTTGGCCCACACCTATGCAAGTAGAAGAACAGCTTTGAAGGTATAAGGCGCTGCATGTCTGTTCCTGGCACATAATCCTCAACTACACCAAAGCTGCAAGCATTTTAGCATCGGAGACAGACACATGGCGAGTTAAGACAAGCGATCCTTGTAGCTTTATTTCTCCTGCACACTGTTTGATTTTCTGCTCTCAGCAGTTGGGGCATGCGCCTTGATTTCTGTATTGGCCAGCACCAGAAATAGCAGCAGAGAATGTGAAACAGCCTTGCAGTCAACAAGCAAACACACAATATAGTGTGCTGTTTGCCACTCCTGGCCATGCTGCCCAAAGCACTGGGGCTGGCAGCACTAGTATCAGGGCTGGTGGTGTGGCAATTGTGCCAACCAGGCACCGGAGTAGCTAAGGCTGTGGGGGAGGGAGGGAAATGGGAGGGGCTAGCCACCCCAGCTCATTGCATTGGCCGGGATTTGGGCTGGCTCCTCCTGGCAAGGCTGTCATGACCCTGCTCCCTGGTGGGGATTAGGGGGGCTGGAGTGAAGGGTCCTCTGGGTAAGATGTGGGCTGCAGCCTGTAGCATGTCCCCTTCTGACAAACAGCCTCTGATCAGCATTGAGCCGCCATTGTGTTAGGCACATACTGAGCCGCCCGTGCCCTGAAGAGCTCACAATCTAAGTACAGTAAAACTCCAAGGCTACGTCTACACTGCAGGCTTTTTGCACAAGAACAGACGTTCTGGCACAAAAACTTGCAGAGCGTCTACGCTGCACGTGCGTTCTTCGCAAGTAAATTTACAGGGCTTCTTGCACAAGAGTTATTCCTCTCCCCATGAGGAATAAGCCCTCTTGTGCAAGAGCTCTTCCACAAGAAGGCAGTGTGGATGGGCAACAGGGATTTCTTGCGCAAGAAAGCCCTATGGCTAAAATGGCCATCAGAGCTTTCTTGCACAAGAGAGCGTCCACACTGCTATGGATGCTCTTGCACAAAAGCACATCTCTTCCACAAAAGCACATGGCAGTGTGGACGTGCTCTTGTGGAAGTCCTTTTGCACAAGAACTCTTGCACAAAACAGTTCTTGCGCAAGAAGCCTGCAGTGTAGACGTAGCCCAATAGTTGGGCATCCAATTGTACAGCACTCCCGATAGTCCAGCATCAAAATGGCAAGAGCCTAGTGAGTGAGCTTCGGCAAAAAACGAGTCACAAGGCAGCAGCGGCAGCAGCTGAACCAAGCAAAAAGGGTAAAAAAGTGTTTAAAAAACTAAAACATTACAGTATACTGTATACAGTATGTACAACAAAAAGGGTTAAAACACTTTATATACAGTATATACTGTATACAGTATATATATATATATATATATATATATATATATATATAAAAACCAGTTTATAGTACCTCCTGATAGTCCGGCATGTCTGATAATCCGGCACCACCTAGGTCCCAAAGGTTCCTGATTATTGGAAGTCTACTGTAGATCACACAAAAGGTGGGTGAAAAAAACAGAAGCAAAGTGATTTGCCCAAGGTCACACATGAAGTCAGTGGCAGAATCAGGATTCGCTCACAAAGCTCCAGCATCCCTACTGCAGGACAGCGGTCACTGGACCACATGGTCCCTCTGGGGAGTTCCTTTGTGGTAAAGCCCCAGCCAGATCTAATAGACATACTTACATTTTCTTAGTAGTTTAACAGGAGATTTGGAAAATATTGGGCTAATGAGTTCAGAGCCAACCAGCACTTTGCCTAATATGTCAAAATAACTTGCAAAAGTTAAGATAACTTATATGATGTCAGTTTCATTTCTTTGCCTTCCTGGGATTCGAGGTAAATTAGTAAATGTCTGTATTGGGCTGGAATTGCTAAGGATAATTTCCATTCTTGATTTCAAACAGACCACGTATTCAGAGAGGCTGATAGTGGGATATGTACAACTGTAATCGAAGGAAATGTTAGTGTAAGGATCATCAAAGAGCCCATGCAATAGATTACTAGCCCAGCTGTGCAATTTCAAATTATTCTGATAATTCTAGAATTCATTAAAGAGCCCAAACATCAAAAACCAAGGCAGCAGCCTGTATACAGAAATAGAGAACATCACCTAGGCTAGGACTAGACAAAGCAGTTTTTCCAGTATCCCGGAAAAACTCTGCCACATCCAAGGAACGCATCTGCTCCTCTGCTTTTTTTTGCAGAAGAGCAGACGTGCTCTTTCCGAAGCCCTGTCTTCCTCCTCCCATGAAGAAGGGCTCTTCCGAAAGACGAGGTTTTTCTGAAATTTGGCCCAGTGTAGGGGGGCCAAATTACGGAAAAGCCTCTTCCGACAAAACTATCAGAAAAAGGTACACAAATTGCGGAGTGCAATTTGCGTACCCTTTTCCAATAAAACGTTGTAGTCTAGATGTAGCCCGATTCCTGCGTTTGTAAAGATCCCACAAATCGCTCTAGAGGGAGTCAGAGAGCTATTTCTCCAAAAGGACGGGCTAGTTTACAAATGCAGCAGAAACAGGGACAAAATAGCTCAGCCAACCAACTCTCATCCCCCAAACCCACTGTAAAGTGTGTTTGTGGAGAGGGGTGAGGGTTAGGCAGATAGTGAAGTCCCTACAGAATCTCTGTCCCCCTCCCCTGCATCTCTGGCTCAGGCAGATTTTGCCTGTACTAAAATTGTGGGCGCTTTTCACAACCACATACAAGATTTCAGAGTTCTGTTCTTCTTGCTCTTCCGGGAAGTTGATTTTGCTCGAATCAGGTTGCGGGTCATTAGGATAAGTTGTACCTGGGGCTTCTGTGCTTCCTGACTATTTTCTCAGCTGCCTTTAGTCAAATCCACCTGCCACCCCCCCAAACATTTTGAGTTCATGCCCCCCCATCAGCAGGCTGCTGCGCGTGGCAGTGGGCGTTCAGAGTCATGTGGGTTTCTCAGCTCTGCTTCGCCAGTTAAAACGCAACGGGCCAAATTTCCTCGACAGCTCAGCGTGCCCCATTGCAGCCGATGGCAAAACTCCCGGTAGGGCCAGGATTTCACCTGTTTCAGTAGAGCTCCTCTCTCTATCGCACTTAGACAAGGGGGCCGGATTTTGAAGAGCCCAGTGGGCGTGAGTGTCCCGGTGCGAGAATGAGATGGGGGACCCTTTTGAGTTGTCAGGCGCCCGAAGAGAGGGCCAGCAGGGAGTCAGGCCTGTATTTTCAAGGCACCCACAGTCAGGCTCCCAAAGAGCTGAGTTCTCAGAAGCGTGACCAGATGTCCTGTTTTTAAAGGGGCGGTCCCGTATTTAAGCTCTCCTTCGCGTGTCCCATTAGCATCATTACTAGCAGGTCCCACTGCTTGCCAGCCTCCCCCCCCCTCCAACAGTGAGTGTGTATGTGTGTGTGTGGGGGGGGCAGTGGCTGACAAGCAAGATAGATGTGCATGGGTGGTGGGTGAAGGTAGGGCTGGCAGAGGCAAGCCCCCATCCCCACACTCAGCCCTGCCCCTTCTTCCCATGCCCCACCCCCATGGAAGCCAAATCCCCACCCCCCAGCTCCACATGGAAGTGGGGTGGTGCATGGCCCCAGCCTCCCCAGCCCCGGAGCTCAGGCAGGGTGGGCACTGAGGGGCAGCGACACTCCCAGTGCGCCTAGAGCAGGTGTTCTGGGGGGCAGGGCCAGGCTGGTAGTTTGGGGAGGCCACGCCATCCCCCGCCTCACACACCCGCTGCTCCTGTAGGGGTGCAAGGCTGCTGGCAGCAACATGATGCAGAGTGCAGGATCACCACTCCCCCTGCCAGTCCCTCAGTGCAGCCCCCGCCGCGAGCCGGCTCTCGCCAGCAGGGTCCTGCCCCCGTCCCATTCCCAGCCAGCACTGGCTGTGCACTGCGGTGGGTGGGAAGTGCAGGCAGGCACCAGGTGGCGGCGGGTCACGTGTCGCCTCCCCTGCCCACCCCTTATCCCTTTGCATGCTCCCTCTCCCTGTCCTCTGTGCAGAGATCCAGCCCCTGGTAGGAGTGCTGCACTCACCAATGGCCACTAGTGTGTAGGGAGGGGGACAGAGCTGCTCCGTCCCCTCTTACGCAGAGTCACCTCTCTGGCCAGGTTCACTGCAGTCAGGGTTCCCTGGGCCTTGGTGCACAAGGCACCATTCGGGTTTAACCCTTCTTGCCTGTGCTATTGCCCGGGCAGGAGGCGGCTGGGTTATGTCGGCAGCCAGCAGCAGCCTGAAAGTGCAAGGACCTTTGGAAACTATGCGGGCAGGAAGGGAGAAGCTGCTTCCAGCCACAGGGGAGTGCCAAAGCCGGGCGGGGAGAGAAGAGCTCTGCAAAGACATGGGCCAGGTCATCCCTTCTCCTCTCTTCTCCTCCCCTGCAGCAGGAAACAGCTCCCAGCCCTTCCCTCCTATAAGTTATCTAAATTTTTGCAAGTTCTGTTGACATATTAGACAAAGTTCTGGTTGGCTCTGAACTCATTAGCCCAATGAGTCTCCTGTTAAACTACTAAGAAAATGCAAGTGTATCTAGTAGATCTGGCCAGGGCTTTACCACAAAGGAACTCCCAAGAGGGGTCGTGTGGTCCAGTCACTGCTGTCCTGCAGTAAGGATGCTGGAGTCTTGTGGAACCCTGGCAGATATCTGAGGGGGTGACCTTGTATGCCCCCACCCTGTGTTGCCTCAGGAAGGCACAGTGCCCGGCACCAGGAGAGGCAGGTCCTGCCTGGCATGGAGGCTGGAGAGCACTGGGCGGGGACAGCTGAGTGGCTTGGTCACCCCTTTGTGAGAGAAGTGCATGGGACTGCATGTGTGTCACCTCTCCTCGTGTGTGTGTGGGGGGGGGGGAGGACTGTGTGTCACCCCTCCCCACATGAACCCTAAAGCCTTAAAGATGAGGTAAATAAAAAGGATCCAACTATGCAGCATTTCTTTTTAACAGAGTCTCCGTCAACTTCCTGCTAATGCTGCTGAACCTGCCTGAGTAAGAGGACTTTTCCCAGATGTCCTGTATTCTGCACAGGGAAACACAGTCACCCTCGTTTTCTGGCAAATCTAGCACCTGATGCTGTTTCCCTGCGCTGACTGGAGTCGTGTAAAGAGGTGCACAAGCAAGATTTCCAACAGAGCTCAGACTTGCAACTTTGGACTTCATGAACCATGAAAAAACTGGCCAACCTCACAAACATTTGCAGAAATGCAGACCCAAAGGAGGTGTGAATGCAACCAGAGCTAAATGAGTGAAAAATCAAAGCATCTATTTACACAACCGTTTCTCCTGGATTCCCTCCTTGCGCCAAACCATAGAGAGTTTCACCTGTTTAAAACCACATGTGTCATTGTTAAAATTAAATATAACCATCACCCTGCCTGTTTCCTTTTACTAATTGGCGTGTTGTACAATTCAAATGAGCCATGCAAATAAAAGTAACATTGCCCGAACTGGACAGAGTCAAATGAGACAGCCCTGCTGAGTGCTGGAGTTTGGCCCATGTGCTGATATCATGCTGTCTTTGGGAGGTCCCTGTCTGCTCCAATCTTCTGAGTCAGCTGGATGGTGAAACATTCCAGAATATCTTATGCTTTGTGTTTCCCTGCTCTCTCTGCCTGCCAACATCTCTCTTGAATCTTTCCTTCCACTGTACAACCTGGTGAACTTCTATGTGTATGTGCACATACACACACGTGCACACACACACTTTGCAGCTCTTGAGTAACAGCCCTTTGAGAGTTGGAAAGCGCTTCATTATTAATTATGATTCTTTAGTGTCTAGGGGTTTCATTGTGCAAGGCCCTGAAGAGAGAGGCCCTGCACCAAAGAACTTGCATTCCAATCAGACACGACCAGTGGTGGGAGAACTGAGTCACAAGGAAGGGGTAGGCCTGACTCTGCTCCCACAGAAATTGTTATTGGCTTCAGTCCAGCACGGTCCTGGCCACAGTGAGTTGTTCAAGGCCCCATGGGGAGTCTGTGGCAAAATCAGGAACGGTACCCAGGACAGTGCTGTAACCAGGCCCACTGATGGGGAGGCAAAGGGGGCAATTTCCCTGGGGCCTGGCGATTAAAAGGTGCCCAGGACTCCTGGCCACTGCTGTGCTCCAAGCACTTAGCCCCATTGACTCCTTCCCTATATATCACTTACCAGATATTTTTAACATTCTAAAGTGTTTGGGGATCCAGGTTCTTGTATAGCAGGGAAAGAAGGGAGTATTCGCGCCAAGACTTCAGAGCACATGCCTACTCTTGGGATGGGGCCTTTCATCTTACCACAGAGACAGGGCTTTGCGCCTGAGTTCTCATTTGAAAGTCCCTTACATAGGGTACGTCTTCACTGGATGGTATCCCGAAATAGCTAACCCATGTCTACACACGCCACCCATTATTTAGAAATATTTTTCAAAATAATGGAAGTGCTATTTCGCCATCCTGGTAAATCTCATTGCACAAGGGCTAAGGGATGGCTCGAAATAGCGCGTTAGTTTGACATTTGGTGCTGTGTAGACATGCCAGATTTCAAAATAAGCTATTTCGAAATAGATTCGAGATAAGATACGCAAGTTGCGTAGTGCAAATTGCGTATCTTATTTTAAGTTTAGGGTGCTGTGGAGACGCACCCATAGTAAACTACACAATACTCCTTTGTCCACCAGAGAATGGTACAAGGTGAGGCAGTGGGTGATGGGACTCCTAGTTCCAGGAATCTAGTCCTTCGGGCTCAGCAAGTTCATGTGAAACTCTGAGTTTGCCCAAACCAGCCATGTCCAAGCCTGCCGAAGGCCGGCATTTGGGAAACTGTGCTGCTGGCAAAGGGAAATACCGTCTGGTTTCATAGAATCATAGAACACGAGAACTGGAAGTGACCTCGAGAGGTCATCTAGTCCAGTCCCCTGCCCTCACAGCAGGACCAAGCACCATCTAGATCATCCCTGACAGGTGTCTATTTAACCTGCTCTTAAATATCTCCAGAGATGGAGATTCCACAACCTCCCTAGGCAATTTATTCCAGTGTTTAACCACCCTGACAGGAAGGAAGTTTTTCCTAATGTCCAACCTCAACCTCTCTTGTGGCAATTTAAGCCCATTGCTTCTTGCCCTATCCTCAGAGGCTAAGAAGAACAATCCGTAGGCACACTGGGGGTGGAGTGTTGCTGCCCCCCAGCACCCACCCTCCCTGTGCTCCAGGGCAGGGAATGCTGGGGCCATGCACCACAGTGCTGGGGGGGCCTGGGTGCCAGGGCCACCCCATCTGCAAGTGATTTGGGGGGCAGGGTCTGGGCAGAAGGGGTGGGGCTTGAGGGCTTGCCTTCCCCAGTCCTACCTTCACCCACTGCTGATGGCACTGCCCCACCTGTAGCAGTGCAGAAGTAAGGGTGGCAACACCATACCATGCCACCCTCACTTCTGTGCTGCTGCTGGAGGCAGCTCTTGTGATGCCAGTATTTAAAAAGGGCCCTTGAGGTGATCCTGGCAATTGCAGACTGGTAAGTCTAATGTCAGTACCAGGCAAATTAGTTGAAATTATAGTAAAGAATAAAATTGTCAGACACATAGATGAACAGAATTTGTTGGGGGAAAGTCAACATGGTTTCTTTAAAGGGAAATCATGTCTTACTAATCTATTACTCTATGTCTATATTGCAGGCTTCTTGTGCAAGAACTTTTTGCGCAAGAGTTCTTGCGCAAAAGTTCTTGTGCAAGATCGCGTCCACATTGCCATGTGCTTTTGCGCAAGAGTGTCCATGGCAGTGTGGATGGTCTCTTGCACAAGAAAGATCTGATGGCCATTTTAACCATAGCAGTTTCTTGCACAAGAAACCCCTGTTCCTATTCACACTAGCCTTTTTGCGCAAGAGCTTTTGCGCAAGAGCTCCTCCTCCTCGTGAGGAGAGGAATAACTCTTGTGCAAAAAGCTGTCTCTTCTGACGATCTACTATAAACTTTCTTGTGCAAGAATGGGCTTGTAGTATGGACGCTCCACAAGTTTTTGCTCAAGAACAGCCATTCTTGCACAAGAAGCCTGCAGTGTAGACATAGTCTTCGAGTTCTTTGAGGGGGCCAACAAACATGTGGACAAGGGGAATCCAGTGGATATAGTATACTTAGATTTCCAGAAAGCCTTGGACAAGGTCCCTCACCAAAGGCTCTTAAGTAAAGTAGGTTGTCATGGGATAAGAGGGAAGGTCCTTTCATGGATTGATAACTAATTAAAATATGGGAAACAAAGGGTAGGAATAAATGGTTAGTTTTCCAAAAGGAGAGAGGTAACCAGTGGGGTCCCCCAAGGGTCTGTTCTGGGACCAATCCTTTTCAACTTATTTACAAATGATCTGGAGAAAAGGGTAAACAGTGAGGTGGCAAAGTAAACTGCTCAAGGTAGTTAAGACCAAAGCAGACTGTGAGGAGCTTCAAAAAGATCTCACCAAACTAAGTGATTGGGCAACAAAATGGCAAATGAAATTTAATGTTGATAAATGTAAAGTAATGCACATTGGAAAAAAATAATCCCAATTATACATACAATATGATGAGAACTAATTTAGCTACAACTACTCAAGAGAGAGATGTTGGAGTCATTGTGGATAGTTTTCTGAAAACATCCACTCAGTGTGCAGCAGCATTCAAAAAAGCAAATAGAAAGTTAGGAATCATTAAAAAAAGGGATAGAGAATAAGACAGAGAATATTTTATTGCCTCTATATAAAACCATGGTATGACCACATCTTGAATACGGCATACAGATGTGGTTGTCTCATCTCAAAAAAGATATATTGGCACTGGAAAAGGTTCAGAAAAGGGCAACAAAAATGATGAGGGGTTTGGAACAGCTGCCATATGAAGAGAGATTAAAAAGACTGGGATTTTTCATTTTAGCAAAGAGGAGACTAAGGTGGGTTATGATAGAAGTCTGTAAAATCATGACTGGTGTGGAAAAACTGAATAAAGAAAAGTTATTTACTTATTACCACAATATAAGAACTAGGGGTCACCAAATTAAATTAATAGGCAGCAGGTTTAAAACAAACGAAAGGAAGTTTTTCTTTACTCAGTGCACAGTCAACCTGTGGAACTCCTTGCTAGGGGATGTTGTGAAGACTAGGACTTTAAAAGGGTTCAAAAAAGAGCTAGATAGATTCATGGAGGTTAGGTCCATCAATGGCTATTAGCCAGGATGTGTAGGAATAGTGTCCCTAGCCTCTGTTTGTCTGGAAATGGATAACAGGTGAGGGATCACATGATGATCATCTGTTGTGATCCCTCCCTCTGGGGCATCTGGTATTGAACACTGTTGGCAGACAGGATGCTGGGCTAGATGGATCTTTGGCCTGACCCACTATGGCTGTTCTTATGTTCTCTGCCTTCAGAGCTGGGCTCCCAGGAAGAAGCTGCGGCTGCTCAGCTGTGAAGGCGGCACCACTGCCCACAGCAGCACAGAGGTTAGGGTGGCAGTGCCACAAGCCCCCCCTTTCCCCCCCCCCAATTCCTTTTAGGATCAGGACCCATACAATGACACCACTATGGAATTTCAGGTTTACATGGCTGAAGTTAAAAATTATTTAGAAAAGTGAGATGTCTGCAGGTCACCAGGGCCTGATGAAATGCATCCTAGAATACTCAGGGAGCTCATAGAGGAAGTATCAGAGACTTCAGCTAGCATCTTGGGAAAATCATGGAACTTGGGAGAGATTCCAGAAGACTTGAAAAGGGCAAATCTAGTGCCTCTCTATAAAAAGGGAAATAAGAACAACCCAGGAAACTACAGGCCAGTCAGTTTAACTTCTGTGCCAGGGAAGATAATGGAACAAGTAATTAAGGAATCCATCTGCAAACATCTGGAAAATAATAAGGTGACAGGTAACAGCCAGCATGGATTTGTAAAGAAGAAATCGTGTCAGACCAATCTGATAGCTTTCTTTGATAGGATATTAAGCCTTGTGGATAAGGGGGAAGCGGTGAACGTGGTATATCTAGTCTTTAGTAAAGCATTTGACACGGTCTCGCATGACCTTCTTATCAATAAACTAGGGAAATGCAACCCAGATGGGGCTACTATAAGTTGGGTGCATTACTGGCTGGATAACAGTTCTCAGAGAGTAGTTATTAATGGTTCACAATCATGCTGGAAGGGCATAACAAGTGGGGTTCTATAGGGGTCTGTTTTGGGACTGGTTCTGTTCAATATCTTCATCAACGATTTAGATATCGGCATAGAGAGTACGCTTATTAAGTTTGCTGATGATACCAAGCTGGGAGGGGTTGCAAGAACTTTGGAGGATAGGGTCATAATTGAAAATGATCTAGACAAACTAGAGAAATGGTCTGAGGTAAACAGGATGAAGTTTAATAAGGACAAATGCAAAGTACTTCACTTAGGAAGGAACAATCCGTTTCACACATACAAAATGGGAAGTGACTGAGTAGGAAAGAGTCTGAGTAGGAAAGGGATTTGGGGTCATAGTGGCCAACAAGTTAAACATGAGTCAACAGTGTGACGCTGTTGCAAAAAAAGCAAAAATGATTCTGGGCTACATTAACAGGTGTGTTGTGAGCAAGACACAAGAAGTCATTCTTCCGCTCTACTCTGCTCTGCTTAGGCCTCAGTTGGAGTATTGTGTCCAGTTCTGGGCACCGCATTTAAAGAAAGATGTGGAGAAATTGGAGAAAGTCCAGAGAAAAGCAACAAGAATGATTAAAGGTCTAGAAAACATGAGCTATGAGGGAAGACTGAAAGAACTGGGCTTGTTTAGTTTAGAAAAGAGAAGATGGCGAGGGGACATGATATCAGTTTTCAAGTATCTAATAGGGTGTTACAAGGGGGAGGGAGAAAAATAGTTCTTGGTCTCTGAGGATAGGACAAGAAGCAATGGGCTTAAATTGCAGCAAGGGAGGTTTAGGTTGGACATTAGGAAAAACTTCCTCCCTGGAATAAATTGCCTAGGGGTGTGTGGAATCTCCACCATGGAGATATTTAAGAGCAGGTTGGACAGACACCTGTCAGGAATGATCTAGATGGTGCTTGGTCCTGCCGTGAGAGCAGGGGACTGGACTCGATGACCTCTTGAGGTCTCTTCCAGTTCTAGGATTCTATGAAATCAATAAATGCAGGTTTTAAATCCTATGACCATGAAACTGACCCAAATGGATTGTGAATTTGGTAGGGCCTTTGTTATGGGTGCCGAATGCAAGCCTAAATAAAATAGCAAAAAAGCAAAAGGCATTTTAATTCATTCTGAACACGATTTCTCTCTCCCACATATAAGAATATAGTATTTATATGGCACCCGCCATGGGCTTGGTACTTTACACAGTGCTGTATGACATGTTATGACGCACTATATAAATACATACAAATGGAGTAATTGCACCTATCTGTTCTGAAATCTGTTTTCACATGTCACTGGGGTTAGAGCTTAGCATATGGAACATGTCCTTGCCGAGCAGACACTAGGAAAGCTGGACGTTTTAATGGCATGCCATGGTAGAGGATCCAGATCTTTTTGGGCTAGATCAATCACTTGACTCCAGACCACATTGGTCGTTATGCCTGTTGCACAACCTGTGTGGAAAGAGTTGTTTGTCTCAAGCTGAATCCCAATGGAAAGATACCCGGCTTGCAAAAATCATCATGCCAGCTGGCACCTTTGTCAAGTGTCAGCTAAAGGCTGGCTTCTGAATGAGCCATGAATACTGAATTCCTCTGCCTTCCTGAGGGGTGGTCCCCTCTGTTAGCACTGAGATAGCTTGATGAGGGTGGTGTAGAGAAGATTTATGTTGCCTGTGCATGTTGTACAGCAGTGGTCCATCGGGGTTCTATGTGTGGCCCGTGAGATAATTTGTTTTCCACTGCCCTGGCACAGTGTTGCCAGATTCCACTGGTTTCCCTCCCTGCCATTTTTTCCCCTACCGATATTACTAAAGTGACCCACACGTACAGCAAGGGCATGTGAAAGGAGGTGCATGCTGATTGCACACAACACCGACTGTGAGAGCTGGGTGCTCCCTCTGCATCCAATCACAGTGCTGCTACGGTTCTATTGGCACCGCCCACAAATTCTAGGCATGCAAAATGACCTTATCCCCTGAACCCATTTTGGTTACCACAACCTTGTGGCCCACGGAGATGAAGGAAGGCCACTTATGTGGCCCACACACTCATCTAGGTTGCCCATCGCTGTTATACATTCGAGAAAGTGGAATGACTCCACTCTCCGGGACTATCAGCGTGTTGCTTTTCAGACTTGATTCAGGATACAGTTTTAAATTGCTGCTGACACCTAAAAGAATTAGGACCAACAAATTAGTTAGGGCCAGATCCAGACAGCCCAACTCTACACATAATCTGTGGAGTAAATGGGTGACTGCTGGTGTTCTAAAGTGCAAAGACAGAACACAGAAATAAAGAGCATCAGTGAAGGAAATTAACCATTACAAGAACTTACCTAGGGATGTGGCAACTTCTTCATCACTTAGGGCTGCAGCAATTGATCCACTGGTGGTTGATTTATCGTGCCTGCTTAGATGTGATAAGTAGACCTCCTAGTGCCCCCCCATTGATTCCAGTACTCCACCAGGATGAGAAGAGTAGATGGAGTTGATGAAAGAGCAGCCTTCACTGACGTTACCTCATGGAAGACATTGCGGTAAGTGCATCGAATTCAGCTTCGCTATTCATGTAGCTGAAGTTGCGTAGGTTAGCTCGAAGGGGTATGAACGTAGTTTAGACAGGGCAGATAGTCTTTCAGTCCAGACTGGATGTCTGTTAAAAAAATACACGATAGTTGAGGCAGAAGTTCTGGGTTTGATGCTGACATTATTGGGGCACAATCTTTGGCCCCCAGGGCTCGTCTAGACTACGCCAAAGTTCCGAAAGAGGATATGCAAATTCCTATGGAATTTGCATATCCTCTTTCGGAACTTTGGTGTAGTCTAGATGAGCCCCCTCTGTGCAAGAGATCAGGCTATATGATCTCAAAAAAATGGCCCCATCTGGTTTAAGATCTGTGAGTTCAGTCCTTTGTGCCTGTTTATTATGGAGTGAGTGACATGTGGCAGATATTTCCTTAGAAATAATGTGCCTTCCCACATCCCCCTTTAGTAGCTGCAGGCTTCATGTCTGAATGCCAGCCTCTTTCAAAGATCAGGGTTAGTTTGTATTGGAAAGCAGGCCGGGGTACACGTGATTCGTGATGCTCTGAGCCCCTCTGGCAGCCAAGCTGGCGTAATTTAAGATGTCTAGATAATCATTGGAGTCCTATATGACATGCCAACCATTCCCTGTGTCCCTCCCCCCCCCCCCCCCCCGCCCTCATCTCACCAAGAACAACTATGTCCCTGACAGGCAGACATATAAATCTTAACCATTGAGAAACAAAGCCGTTTTTAAACTTTAACGAGCAGACTAATGGAAATAAAATGCAGAGAAAATGCAAAAAAAAAAGTTTTGTATTTTGGTATTCTAGTGGGGGTGAGTGCACACACTAAATAATAAATAAAGCAGGCAATGTTTTTACAGCCTCTTTTCATATTCGTGAATATTTAAAACATGCAAAAATGTGGAATAGGCATTTGCTAGGGACAAAGGAAACACATTTCTTTGATGTAAGGAGGGAAAAGGTGTACCGAGAGCGAGACGGGGAAACCAGAGCACTGCATGTTTAATGGATTGGCGGCTGACGTGAGGAGAGATTTCCAAGTGTGAACATATTTGTAGACAAACTGATCTGGCAAGGCAGCTTGGTAAGGTGCATGTACAGTGCAGCTGGCTCGGGAAACAGGATTTTGTTCTCAGGGTGTTAGGCTAACAGGAGCGATGCCTGTTGTTTGCTGGTAGCCCAACGGCAAAGTCATCCGGTCACTTTCATAGAAACACTGCTCTACAGCCAAAATGCTTCTGAAATAAATGTAGTCAAACTTTACTAATTCTGGGTCACTGAGAACGAAAATGATGCTTAAAATTGTTGATTGGCTCTAGTTTTCTACGTATGCTATTGGGTCAGTATATATGACCCTTGACTTGGGAATAGCGGAGGATAAGTGAGTTATAAAGGGAAGGGATCTCAATTTAAACCAGAAATGACTAAAATACATCTTTGACTGGATCTATGAATAAATCTATGACTGGGTTTGGACAGTACTTGCTTTTTAGGCAAAACAATGAATGATGCAATCTGAAGCTGGTATTGCGTCATACATGATATGAATTGCATCATGTTATTCCTAGAAGTCATGGATGATGCAATCATAACGAAGCTTACATCACGCTGCTGAACAAATTGCCCTATATCAGCTCTAGAAATCATACAGTATCGTGCTCTCTTATTTGTCAGTGTTTGATTTTGCAAAGGGACACATTTCTGTTTAGCCAAAGTGAGCAGAGATGCCTCGTACTTGTGTGAACAGTGCAGATAACTTCTGCTATGTTTGTGGTGAAGTGACTTTTGCATCACAAAAGCGCAGTATAACCACTATGGTTAAGAAAGCCTATCACCTTTATTTTGGCTGCAAAATTGGAGATCAGGACAAGAGGTGGGCCCCACACATATGCTGCAACACTTGTGCAACAAATCTTCGCTAGTGGTTGAACAGGAAAAGGAAATCTATGCCTTTTGCAGTGCCAGTGATTTGGAGAGAGCCAACAGATCATACCAGCAATTGTTACTTCTGCATGGTGCCTCCAGTTGGGAAAGGTGTGTCAAAGAAGAAAAAGTGGACTGTGCATTATCCAAACATTCCATCAGTTATACGCCCAGTACCCCATGGAGAAGGACTGCCGGTTCCTGATGCACCAGAATCATTCTCACTTGAGTCAGACGAGGAAGAGGAAGAGGATGAAACTTCTGGTCCTGAACCATCAATGTCACAGGACCCACATTTTCTCCCATCCTCCTCCTCTGAACCACACCTCATAACACAAGGTGAACTGAATGACCTTGTCAGGGATTTGGAACTACTCAAGAGTAAGGCAGAGCTGTTGGGCTCCAGACTACAGCAGTGGAATCTCCTGGCAGGTGATGTTAGGGTTTCCATGTTCCGTGACAGTCAAAAGGATCTTGTCCCATTCTTCTTCATGGAAGGTGCTCCATTTAATGAATACAAGAGACAAGCCAAGAAGCGCCGAGTAGACACTGAATAGGACTAAACTATGTACATAATAGTTTTTTGCCTTTTGTTTCATAATAAATTTTATTTATATAACCCTTTTGCTGATTTTTAAAGTGTTACATAAACAGGACAGGTGAAATATTATCATGTAAAGCAACCATAAACACATGAAAAGACCTAGGTTTACAATTTATGATTAAAACTCTACTATCTACACAATATACATAGACGTAAAATGTAAAAACTTAAATATCTTGGGGTATGTCTACACTACCACCCTAGTTTGAACTAGGATGGTTAATGTAGGCATTCGAAGTTGCAAATGAAGCCCGGGATTTAAATATCCCGGGCTTCATTTGCATCTTGCCGGGCGGGCGCCATTTTTAAATGCCCTTAGTTCGAACTCCGTGCCCGCGGCTACACGCGGCACGGAGTCGGTAGTAGGATCTCTAATTCGAACTACCGACTCCGTGCCGCATGTAGCCGCGGGCACGGAGTTCGAACTAAGGGCATTTAAAAATGGCGCCCGCCCGGCAAGATGCAAATGAAGCCCGGGATATTTAAATCCCGGGCTTCATTTGCAACTTCGAATGCCTACATTAACCACCCTAGTTTGAACTAGGGTGGTAGTGTAGACATACCCTTGGAAACAGTAGCCAATCAGTTGTTTTAATTGTCATATTTGAATTCAGCACATCAAAATACATAATAAATAGCACATTTTATCTCTGAAGCAGACGACTTCTAAAAAATTGTAGACCAGTGGAATCATAGTGTCATGGAACTGGAAGGAAACTTGAGAGGTCATCAAGTCCAGTCCCCTGCACTCATGGCAGGACCAAACTCCATCTAGACCAGTGATGGGCAAATACTGGCCCACAGGCTGGTTCTGGTTCTTGAGGTTAGCCCCTGGCAGTCTGTCACCATTATATTACCTGCACTTCCACAGGTACAGGTGATTGCAGCTCTCATTGTCTGCAGATTGCTGTTCCTGGCCAATGAGAGCTACGGGAGGCGGTGTTCTGGTCTGTACCACTTCCTGCAGCTGCCATTGGCCAGGAACGATGATCTGGGGCCATTGGGAGTTGCAATCACCCGTACTTGTGAAGGTGCAGATAAATATAGCAGCGTTAGCTCGCCAGGGTCTAACCCTGCTCAACAGCTACCATTTTATTGCCCACCCCTAAACTAGACCATCGCAGGCAGGTGTTTGTCTAACCTCCACTTTAAAATCTCTACTGATGGAGATTCCACAACCCCCCCAAGCAATTTATTCAAGTGTTTAACCACTCTGATAGGTAGGAAGTTTTTCCCAATGTCCAACCTAAACCTCCCTTGCTGCAGTTTAAGCCCATTGTTTCTTCAGAGGCCAAGGAGAACAATTTTTCTCCCTCTTCTTTGTAACACCCTTTCAGGTACTTGAAAACTGCTATCACGTCCCCTCTCCATCTTTTCTTTTCCAGACTAAACAAACCCAATTCTTTCAGTTTTTCCTCTTAGCTCATGTTTTCCAGCTCTTTAATCATTTTTGTTGCTCTTCTCTGGACCTTCTCTAATTTGTTCACATCTTTCATAGAATCATGTAGCTGGAAGAGACCTCAGGAGGTCAACAAGTCCAGCCCCCTGCCCAAGGCAGGACCAATCCCAACTAAATCAACCCAGCCAGAGCTCTGTCAAGCTGAGACTTAAAAACCTCTAGGGATGGAGATTCCACCACCTCCCTAGGTAACCCATCCCAGTGCTTCACCACCTTCCTAGTGAAATAGTTTTTCCTAATATCCAACCTAGACCTCCCCCACTGTAACTTGTGACCATTGCTCCTTGTCCTGCCATCTGTCACTACTGAGAACTGCCTTTCTCCATCCTCTTTGGAACCTCCCTTCAGGAAGTTGAACGTTGCTATCAAATCCCCCCTCACTCTTTTCTTCTGTAGACTAAACAAACCCAAATCCCTCAGCCTCTCCTCATAGGTCATGTGCTCCAGCCCCCTAATCATTTTGGTTGCCCTCCACTGGACCCTCTCCAAAGCGTCCACATCCTTTCTATAGTGGGGGGGCCCAGAACTGGACACAATACTCCAGATGTGGCCTCACCAGAGCCGAATAAAGGGGAATAATCACTTCTGTAGATCTGCAGGCAATGCTCCTCCTAATGCACCCTAATATGCCATTAGCCTTCTTGGCTACAAGGCACACTGTTGACTCATATCCAGCTTCTCATCCATTGTAATCCCCAGGTCCTGAAATGTGGTGCCCAGAACTGAACACAATACTCCAACTGAGGCCTAATCAGCTCAGAGGTGGAACAGAAGAATGACTTCTTGTGTTTTGCTCACAACACTCCCTCTAATGCAGCCCAGAATTATGTTTGGTTTTTTTTTGCAGCAGTGTTATACTGTTGACTCATATTTAGCTTGTGGTCCACTATAACCCCTAGATCCCTTTTAGCAGGACTCCTTCCTGGAGAGTCACTTCCCATTCTGTGTGGGTGAAACCGATTGTTCCTTCCTAACCACTTGTTCCTAAGTGGGGCATTTTGCATTTGTCCTTGTTGAATTTCATCCTATTTACCTCAGACCATCTCTCCAGTTTGTCCAGATCATTTTGAATTTCCATCCTATTCTACAAAGCATTTGCAGCCCCCTGCCCCCAGCTTGGTACCATCCACAAATTTTACAAGTGTGCTCTCAGAGTTTGCCAGACCTGCGCTTTGGTACCCAAAGGGTCTTCAGACAGGTGTCCAGGAAAAGGAGACTAAGCAGCTGTTCACCTTTCATGGTATTTAAAATCAGAAGGGACAGTTGTGATCGTCTGATCAGAGCTCCTGCATCACACAGATCATAGATTTAGTTTGGAAAGGAGAAGACTGAGAAGGAACATGATAGCGGTTTTTAGGTATCTAAAAGGATGTCACAAGAAGGAGGGAGAAACATTGTTCTTCTTGGCTTCTGAGGATAGGACAAGAAGCAATGGGCTTAAACTGCAGCAAGGGAGGTTTAGTTTGAACATTAGGAAAAACTTCCCAACTGTCAGGGTGGTTAAACACTGCAATACGTTGCCTAGGGAGGCTGTGGAATCTCCATCTCTGGAGATATTTAAGAGCAGGTTAGATAGACATCTGTCAGGGATGGTCTAGATGGTACTGGGTCCTGCCATGAGGGCAGGGGACTGGACTCGATGACTTCTCGAGGTCCCTTCCAGGTCTAGTGTTCTATGATTCTATGGTTCTATGATTTAGAGATTGGATTCAGCCACAAACTGTGTGTGTCCTTGGAAAGTCACTTGCTCTGACTGAGTCTCAGTTGTCCATCTGGGACCCTTCCTCTGTCTTGTCTATTCAGACCATCGGCCCTCATTGACAGGAGCTGTTGCTTTCTATCTCTGTGTACAGCACCAAGGGGTTCTGATCTTGAATGGGGACTCAAGTAGAAATGACGATGGAGCCATTTTTAATTAAAAAATAGGAACTTAGAGTGGGGGTGCCTTGGCAGACACAGAAAAGTGATTAGATACAATAATAGACAGAGCATGGAAGCCAAACGAATGCTCCACCCAGGTTCTCGTGAGTCTACTGTGATTTCTGAGATATCGGAACATCCCCATGGCTAACCTGGTCTGTGTCTTTGTGCTCAGGTCTCACGCCCCGCTCCCAGTATAATTCAAAACACACTCAGAAAGGCCTATTGCCGTGTCTCACAGGCTTGTTGTTGTTAACTAGTCCTCAGCTAATGGCTGCGATGTTTGTTTAACTGCATGCGAGGGTTTTTTTCAGCCTTTTGATTTCTTTTTGCCAACTTTATATTTTAATATATGTTTTAATGGAAGTATTTATAGCACACACGTCGTGTATAAAACACCATCGTAAAAACGTTTTGCAGTGAAATAAACGATGTTGTTGTAATTTCAGCGTTATATCTATTCTGTAATGAAAAAAAGGCCTGGGACTGCTTGAGCCTGCTCAGCGAGCTTTCACAGCCTTCTCTGGGTAGAGTGACCTCACTGGGCTGCTGATACGGACATGCATGGTGGAATGAACAGACATATGTGATGTCTACGTCCATGTGATCTGTGAGCCAGTGTACATGATTTTCTATCTGTCCCGGTGCTGTACATAAACAGTGCATGCTGTATTCTACTGTGGCTATTATTGGTTGAACCTCTCTAGTCCAGCACTCTCTGGTCTGGCAACATCCATGGTCCGGCATGATTGTAGCTAGCTGGACATCCACTTAGCATGGGTGTGGCCAAATTTCCTGCAGTCCCATAAAGTTTGTTTACAGCCACTAGTTCTGGCTCTCAGAGTTCTGTGCAGTTATTTAACTCTAATTTTACCTCTAAATGTCTTCTAAGAGTCCAGTAAGCAGTGGAAATGTTGGTAATGCTGCTAGACAATATTGACCTCCTGTGATCTGGCAAATTCTCTGGTTCGGCACTGGTCATGTCCTGAGGGTGTAGGACTAAGGAGGTTCACCTCTAGTTATGATTAGGGCACCCAAACAAATGCTGGGCATTTCATGGAATAAGTCACAGACAAGGTCTCTGCCACAAAGCTCTTACAATCAGATGTTATTATAGGAGATAAATGCATTCACTGCATTAATTTTCAAATATTTGGACAGAAGCTGCACTTGAACAGTGCCTTTGGGCACTCATGTTTTTGTGTGTGCAATGCAGGGGTTTGTACATGGGAATCTGCGTATATATGGACTGTGACCTATTCGACATGCAAAAACGTGTGGAGCTACTTACACAATGAATGAATACACATCTTGCAGGCAAAATATAGGTGTTAAAAAAGGTACCTGTCAACAGTAGTACCAGTGCTAATGAGGCAAAAGGAGTGGGCTGGAAAGATCCCATTCTTAGCTTTTGATGCAAATGAGGTGGCTTTACAATGCAACATCCAGTTAATGTCTTTGTTCAAACCCAGGGAAACAGTGTCAAATTTGCCTATGAAGGTCAATTCTGCACTCTCTCTCTGTAATTAGCTTGTGAAATTCCTCTGTAGAAGACTTGCTACTTTTACATCCATGAATGTGTTCCCAAGCAGGTCAACATGTTCCCCTACAGGTGTATGTGTGTTACCATTCTTAAGTCTGACTTTTGTTCATTTACCCTTTGTCATAGAGACTGTCCAGTGTGGCCAATATACACGGCAGAGGGGTGTTGCTGGCACTTCATGACTACAGTTTTTAGTAAAACCTCTGGTGCCGTTTTTTTCCTTCCCTTCAGTGTGTTATAATTTCTGGGATTCTGTTATTTCCAGCTTCTAGTTCACCTGAAGAAGTGGGTTTTGCCCACAAAAGCCCATGACACTATATATTTTTGTTTGTCTCCAAGGTGCCACAGGACTACTTGTTGCTTTTCAAATTACAGACTAAGACAGCTCCCCCTCTGAGACTTTTTAACCCCGAGGAAGTTGATTATGAATCTGCCACTGCAATCTGACCATACCCTGTGGGAGCTGAGGACTGTTGTCACAGGTGTTCATGGCTTTCTGATCTGCAGACTGGGTCCCTGCTATCTGTCTCCATGTGACAGCCGGACTCATAGCTTGTGCTTTCAGCTTGCTTGGGGGTTTCAGCAGTAGGATATGAATTGCAGTAATTTTCTGTCACTTCTGGTATCTTTCACTGGCTTAAAAAAAAAAGCAGTAATAGACCCTGGAAAGAACATACCATGTGTTTGTTTCTAAGGTGTCCATTACAGCTTACAGGAGAAATACTGCTGTAGCATCATTTCCATGATTACTAGGGAAGAGACAACTTTGAAACTCACTGCAAACAATTCCAGAGTGTGGGTAAGTTTTGGAATGACCTGAGTGACTGTCAGATGCTGGGTTTCAAGGCTGATCCAGAGGCCTACACATAATAGCAAATATACTCCCTGCTCATGAGAGCACACTGACAAGTTTCTCTCACCTGAAGGATCCCAAAGCATTTCAGAGGTGATGAGCTCTAGAATGCTCTAGTTGAAGTCAATGACAAAATTTTGGTTGGATTCCACAACAGCAGGTTTGAGTCCTGTATATACAAGAAGCACTTAACTTATCATGGTAACCATTCCCTCTGGAATGGGAAGGAGCCACTTGTTACGTGAGCTGAGGAAATCTAGGCACCAGTTGAGAATGAAAGGCGATGACCACCCCATCCACCTGAAACTCCCAGGAGATGTTATGCAATTCCCTTTTAATTTTGGCTAGGACAGAGTCTGCTCCTGCACAAAGATTTTTTTTTTATTGACAAGTGGCCAGGCAAAAGGCTTTATACAGGATGCCCTGTCAAAAAGAGATTGCCTTAAGCCAGGGGCTTTCAAACTTTTTTTCTCATGACCCTGCTGAAGAAAATTGTTGTTGCCTGCAACCCAACATAATGTGAGCTCCAGGGTGGGGCTGAGGCAGGGCTGGTTTATATATGGAGATATACCCATCTCATAGAGCTGGAAGGGACTTTAAGAGGTCATTGAGTCCAGCCCCCTGCCCTCATGGCAGGACTAAGTACTGTTCCTAACAGATTTGCCCCCAATCCCCCTCAAAAATTGAACTCACAATCCTTGGTTTAACAGGCCAATAAGCAAACCACTGAGCTATCCTTCCCCCCTCAAGCAGCTTCTGGTTAGTGGTGCAGTGGGGGTCCTAAGGCAGCTTCCTGCCTTTCCTGGCACTGCAGACCATGCTGCACCCAGAAGCAGGTTCCCAGCCAATGGGAGTGCGGAGCTAATGCTCAGGGCAGAGACAGTACACGGAGCCCTGTGTGCTCTTCCTTCTCCTAGGAGCCGGGCCTGCTGCCGGCTGCTTCTGAGACACAGCTCACTCTGTGGTGCCAGGGCAGGCAGGGAGCTGCCTTAGGCACCCCCCCGCCCCCACTGCTCACCTGATCCCCTGCAGCAACAACCCAGAACCTGACATCCCACTACCCAGTGCTGGGTCACGACCTGTAGTTTGAAAACCCACTGCCTTAAGCACTCATATCTGTCTAATAAATAGAGCCCATTTACCACTGGGGGGCTGCTTTGGTTTCATATCTGTGCACTGCACACCACACTCATGAATGCTGGACTTGCATACACATCAAGATTAGAGGGTTACAGTCCCTGAATCACCATGTGATTCACTAGCTAGACGAGTCCTGAGGCTACTGAGATCCAAGCTTTCATTGTTGATGCATGATCTGGCTGTGCATATGTAACCCACACACCCTCTGGCTGTGGTCCACTGTCCCAGGGAGCAGCACTGAGGCAACTCACCGAGCGAGAGACTGAGTTGATTCTACAACTTTAGCCACCACCAGCTGACTTAGCTCAAGTTGTAGTGGCTCATGTCTGATGTTCTAGGTTCTATACCTGCCTTGTTGATTGCAATGGTGAAATGCCTGTACAAAACCAAAGTTTCTTCTTTTGACCCTACAATGACCAGGTAGTTTTAATATTCAATGACTGGGACCCAGTTCAGTAAGACACATAAGCATATCCTCAAGTCCTTGCCTCTTTCAGTTTAGTACATGTTTAGGGGATTATGTCTCTCCTTTAAATCCCAGCTCAGCAAAGCAAGGATGTATTTAAGCATAGAGTGAAAGTTAAGCACATGCCTAAGTGCTTTGCTGAATTAGGAGCTGTGATGGGTAGTCTGCCCTGCACTGGCCCTTTAAGGGTTGAAAGCCAGCCCTGGGAGAGGGCTGAGAGCACAAAGCCCCACAGCTAAGGCAGATACAGCCAATTAGGGCCCAGCTGCGGCTGTATAAATAAGGGAGGAGAACACATTTGCTCTGGCTCTAGCTGGGGGTGGGAGGGACCTGGTTGCTAGAGAAGCTGGAGTCTTCCTGAGACAGGGCTGGATATGGGGAGAGCTGGAGAGACCTCACCTCAATCACCCCCCCCCCCCCCCCGACTGCAGGGCCTAAGGCAAGGCCTGAGAGTATTAGGGCTGGAGGGTCACAGCTGGGATAGGCAAAGGCAGCAGGTCCACACCCCCTTGCCAGTGATGAGTGGCTATCTCAGACTGCAGTTTGCCCTTGAGGCAGGGGCTAAATGAAGACTAGCAGTGGGTCAGGGAGGCAAGGTGGTCATAGGAGAACTGGGGGTTCCCTGGGAGGGGAGGACCCCAGAGTGCAGGGACACTGACCTAGGACAGTATGAGGAGGAAAAGGCATGTGGCCAGGAGGGGACATGGGGCTGGACCAGCAGAGGGGCTTGCCCCAGAGGCTAGGACACCAATCAGCAGAGGACACTCTGAGGCAGGAGAGCTGATTCCCTGAGTGATCAGCAAGAGGTGCTGTGGTGGTTAGTGCTGGCCCCGTGACAGGGCCTTTCACAACAGTAAGGCCAAATATCAGAAAGAAAGCTGAGGGCCATGTAAGAATACACACACTTTCTAGGCTTAGTCTTTTTTTTTTAAACTTGGACTTGCTTTATTAAAAAGAGTTTATATGAAATATGTTCTATCACTAATCTTATTTTTTTTTATTTGATGTGTTTATGTAAAAAACAAGTCAAATTAAAGAAAAATAAGACCAACAATAGAACATACACTTACTCTGAGTGAATGGCACATTTTAAAAATTAATACCCAACCATAAAAATGCTTTATACAAGACAGAAGCCTTTTGGTAACTTTTCCACCCCAGGAAAATAATAAAGATAATGAATAATTGAATTGTATGCTAAGGAAACCTACTTGCTGAGTAAGTGAAAAATAAAGCTAAGGGGGAAACTAGTCTAGACCCAGTGGACTAAGAAGCTGACTTTGCAATGATATGGGGAAAGGTAGCTACAGCACAGGATACCATTTTGAAACGTGGGCCTGGACATGTAACATGAGTGAGGCTGTGACATGGTTGAATCTGGCTCCTTCTGTGCAAGAGAAACAAACATGAAGAGAGAATGAGAAGTGGGTAGGATGATGTTTCGTGCAAAATCTTCACAATCAAACTCACTGCGGTGTGAAATTTGCCCGGATTAGTGTTGTGTTACAAACACAGAACTCCCGATAGCCTTTATGGGCAGCAGACACAGAGATCCTCAAGAAGGGAGGCTGAGTGTCTCTTATGTCTCTCCCTTAAATCCCAGCTCAGCAAAGCACTTAACTACGTACTTAGATCCAACTCTGTTCAGCAAGATGGAGCATAGCTTAAGTCCCATTAAAGGCAATGAGACTTAATCCTGGGCTTAAAGCTAAAGACCTGCTTAGGAGCTTTGCTGAGCAGGGCTGGCTTTACTCCCTGTACTTTTCATAGATGACGTGATCACTGCAAATATTATGGGTTCTTCCTGCATCCAAATGAACCCATGGCCTCTGTATCCAATGGCTCAAACTCCTCTAGAGAAAGGATCAGTCTAGTCACTCCTAATGGCGGAATAAAGCTCACACGTTAGCAGCAAGTTAATGAGATGCTTTGGGTGAGTCGTTTGGAGACTCACCAATTTTAGCAAAAGACGCTCGTGCTTGGCCATGCCTGCCAGGAGACAGCTGCTCATGCCATTTTATAGTGCATGCATGGGGCTTTCTTCAGGTCACTCTCTTTATGACCCGTATGGTTTTTTTCTTAGCAGAAAGGAGGCTTGTGTTTTACTCCTGGTCTGTTTGCTTCAGGCAGAAAGCCATTCCTTGCCCTTGAAGCCAGCCAGTCCAGGCTGTGTGGTCCATGTGCAGGCTGGATCTTGTTTCTGAAGCCCTGTTCACAGTCTGCGTCCTTTCGTGCCGTACTATAAAATGGCTGGGTTTTGCGTACTCGGCTTTGGAATGAGCCCCTTGGAGCAACTGGGCCCGTAAAGTTTTACAAGTCATATTTTATAAGCTGGAGTGAGTGGAACGAAAGGTGGGGCTTTTTGTTTTGATTTGACTTTTTTTGTTTAAAAAAAAATCTGAATCAGATTTAATTCACAGGTTCCAGAATCCTGGCCTGGCAAAGCAGGTTTGGCCACAATCCCTGGTGTTCTCACTCCCAGGACAGGGATCAGAACGAAATCTCCATGGGATGGAGGGGTCATGGCTAGAGAGACACCATGTGAAAATCACTTAGTAATCTGTCTGCTAATGGGGCTGACCATCCTCCTCTCCGCTCTGCCAACCCTGGTGTAGTCTGGAGTGTTCCAATCAGGGTCCAATTTTCTCCAGTTTAAATTTTGTGGGTTTAAAGAATTTCTTGTAAGAAAGACTCATAAATTGACTGTTCCTTATGGCTCAGACTTACTGCACTTAAAGGCACTCCGAAGGACGATGGTGTAGGTATAATTGATGCACTCCCACTGAAAGGGGCTATGGAGGAGAAGAGTCACCGAGATTTCCCCCCTTCCAGAAAACAAAAACCTATTCCAACAAAGGTTAGAGCATTTGTAATTGTGTGTGTGTCAGGATTAAGAGGTCAGCATGCTGGCTGCATGAGACAGCTATGCAACTCGCCACCTATGGAGCCTACTAAGGGATTGTCACCACAACATTGGGGATCCGTGCTGTGGTGATCAATCCACTGGCCATCGATTTATCGTGTCTCCTTAGAGGTGATAAATCAATTTCCGAGTGCTCTCCCATCAACACTGGTACTCCCCCAGGACAAGAAGAGTAGATGGCATTGACCTTACCGCAGGCAAGATGCCAGGGTAAGGATGTTGACTTCAGCTACGATATTTCCATTGCTGAAGTGATGGAGATTAGGTCGATGGTGGGGGTTAGTGCAGACTAGGCCTAAGATTCTAGTCCAGGGGTGGGCAATAATTTTTTATGCAAGATTTTGGTAAGTGGTCAAGGGCTGCACTTTTCTATGAAGGGAGTGCAGGGTCTGGGACAGAGGATGGGTGCTCAAGGGAGCTCAAGCAGGAGACTAGGGTGCAGGAGGTCAGAGAGGAGTTTGGGTGAAGGAGGGACTGTGGCAGGGACTTGGGGTGCCGGTCCAGGAGGAGGTATGGATGCAGGAGAGGATTCTGGCCTGGAGGAGGGATGAAGGAGGGGATGTAGAGTCTGGGAGGGAGCTGGGGTATGTGAGGGGGTGGGAAGCCAGAGGCAGGTCTGATCCAAAGGCACTTACCTAAGGGGCTCCCAGCCAGCAGCCCATCAGGACCCTCAGGCCTGCTAGCAGCCCCAGACCTCTCAAAATGGCTGGTTGTTTCATGTGGCTCTTTGTGCTGCACAAGGGCTGGAGGGTTTGCACTCTGCTCCCATCCCCAGCACAATGTCTCAGCTCCCATTGACAGGTTTCTGGCCAATCAAGAGATTGTTCTGGGGTGAGGGTCGGATGCACAGCCTCCTATCCCCAAGTAGTAAGAGCCACCTGGAATAGCCAGCTGCTTTGAGTGGTGTAGGGCTGCTTCTTGCTGGAGGTCCTCGTAGGGCAGGCTGCAGCACTTGTTGAAATGTGGCAGCTGTTTCATAGCCCGTCGTTTCACACTGGAGCTTAGCACAGGATGCCAGTTGAAACTTCTGGAGGAATTCAGCTGGGCAGAGTTCTCCCACAGTGGAAATTGTACCTAGTGCCTCCAAAAGCTCAGTTTCACATCTCCCCTGAAAGCAACACCTCGAGGGGTATAATATCTGTCTGTCTATCTGCTCAATAAGTGATCTATCTCATGGTTTCGTGTAACACTAATCCCTGCCATGTCTGAGCACTGAACACCCACATGAGAGCTTCAAGACAATGTCAATAATGGGCTTCCTATATGAGTAATTTAAATTGAGATCTGATGAGGTCACAGGTTGTCATGCTATGTGGATTTATGATTCTTTTGGCAGAAGAGGTAATTATTAAAGAAAACAGCTACAGACACAAACAAGCCAACTTCCACACAGCTCACGTTCCAGCCTTGTCTCTGTGATTCACTGAAGATCACAACCCATTTGAAATGCTACACTGCACATAGAGACATCCAATGGTTGAATTACATGTTGTGAGTAAAGATATCATGGCAGAGTTAGGTGGTACGGTGAATAGAGTATATATTTTTCTTTTCTTGCACAGTTTCTCTATTTCCCACACCAGGGCCAATTTTGTCTGGATGGCATCTGCAATTATCCAGTGTGCCGTTGCTGTTCTCCTTGAGAAAAAATATTGCTAACTTACGTAAATTCTCATCTGCATTGCTCTTCTCTTGTATGATTTTTGCATGAATCATTTTGTGAAATATATGGTAAAATATACCAAGTTGAAATAGAAATGCAAATCACTGACAACACTCCTTAGCTGTAACCCCCCTGGACCTCCTACAATTGCCCTGGTCAAGAACTTGTCACAAGGAAAGTTTGTTATTTTCAAACATTATCCCAACTTCTCAGTATCGGCCTTGGACTCATTCTGCATGTGGTAGGTTTACTCCTTCATCAACCAGGGATTAAGGCCAAGTCTACAATAAAGGGGAAAGAAGAATTAAGATATGCAACTTCACGTATGTTAATCGCATAGCTGGAGTCTACGTATCTTGATTTGAGTTTCCCCCCCTGTCCCCACATTGGGAGGCCCATGGGAGGAAATACTCCCATTGGCTTCCCTTTGTCCTTTCAGGAGGAGGAATACCAGCTGCCGACAGGGGCACCCTCTGAGTTCAGTTTAGTGTGTCTTAACTAGACCCGCTAAATCAAACTCTGGAAGATTGATCATGGTAGCGTTGATCCTTCCTGGAATGAAGACATGGCTTTAGTAACTTCTTTCCATCACCTGCTCCCACTGCCCATTCATTTTGATTACTGTTAAGCCTCTCGAATGCTGACGTTATTACTCACTTTGGTTATTTCACAGTTACTATGGCTGGCTCTTTCCCCCTCTTATTTAAGAATGCTAGTATACTACTATAGTTAGTTCAAGTCCCTCCTCCACTGGAAACTTCCTAGGCAAATTGCTGGCTCGCAGTTCCTTACCTGTCAACGGGGGTAGCAGCACTTTCCTATCTCACAGGTTAGTGAGAATAAATGCCGTAAAAAGACGGTAAAGAACGCCAGCAGTGCAGCCTCAGGCCAGTAGTCAAGAGTGACACTCATGTCTTCATAGCACAGTGCAGTTCTGAACATGCTCAGCTCACGGGGGGATCCAGGACATGAAATCTCTACCAGGGATGGATCTGAAGAGAGCAAAAAGAGGTGATTGCACACGCACCGAAGACAGGCTGATTTCAGCTTTGTAGCCAGTTTGCTCCCCGTCACTGCTTTGGAAGCTCCCAGCAGTTGCATCTAGGCTAGAGGTGTGATTCCCTTGCTTGTGCACACACACTTGCGCTGCTGTGAGAATACAGAACCATGGTGCCATGGCAGGATAGGTAGTGTCTAGGAAGACACAGTTCAGCTGTGTCGCATTCTTACCCAGTGGTTTCAGTTGGGTTGTACCTGGCACAGTGAATGCTCCTCGTGCTCCCCACAGCTACACGGCTATTTACACTCTTGCTAGTTGGATGACAGTTAGTGGGGGTATGTGCGCACACTGGGAAATCACTCCCCTAGATTGTCCTGTAGGCACAGACAGAGATGCACATTCCTGAGAGAGAACAGTTTCCCTAAACGAGCTACTGATGGTCATATAATAGGCTTTGGGTTGCAAGACCCATGCCTTGTCACCATAACAGAGGATAGGGTCAAGCTAGTTATTCCACTGCTTGCTATGAGCGTATTAAATGCTATAGACTAAGGAGAGACTGGCCCGGACAGTTTTGCTGACACTCATAAGTTCTCCCTCCTCTAGCACAAATGCAGAAAAAACAGTCTTAGCCATCTGTTCTTTCTTCTGATGCATGCCTCAAGCCCCCAGATATAGGCCACTCCTTGCTACAGCGAATCTGAATTGAGAGAGTATTTGTATGCACACTTCTTATTGTAGTGCTAGTGCACAGTGTTGCTGTCTAAGGGTGAGCTAATATAACTACCCCCAGGTAGATTTGAACCTCTGGAGCTTAGTGAAGGAGCCTCTACAACTTGAGTTATAAAGCCAGCTGGCTCCCAGCTTAGGCTGTAGAGCTCCCTTGTTCTTATCTCTTGCCGTAAGTGGTCTAAGTCCACAACACGGGACAGTGAACCACACTAGGTGTGTGGGTGACACTAACAGGTTCACATTTTTTATTTAGGGCAAAACACGTCTGAGGTGAGGCAATGGTTTTATAAAGTTTGTGACATTTTTAAGTCATTGCCATCCTACAGGTGACCAGGCATTTCCAATGTATTTTAATATATGAGTCCTGCTGTTCTCTTAATTGTTATGGGCTAGAGTGTCATTCCTATACGCGTGCAGCATAATACCTTCCTCTTCAACTGCTCCCGTAGAATCAAGTGCTACTCACTATGGGCAGCGGGTATGCGAGGCAGGGCAAGGCACTACCTTCCCAAACCACCAGCCTGGCCCTGCCTACACTCTGCCCCCAGAACTCCTACTGTAGGTGTACTGGGGGGGTGGGGTGTTGCTGGCCCCAAGCACCTGCCTTCCCCCGTGCTCTGGGGCCAGGGAGGCTGAAGCTGCATGCCCGCCCTTCCCTCGGTGCACTGCCCTGCATCCCTGTGGTGTAGGGGAGGAACGGGGAAGCGGTTTGGCTCTCATGGGGGGGTGAGGCCTCGGCAGAAGAGGCAGAGCTGGGGGTGGGGTTGGGGGCCTACCTTTGCCCACTGCCCATGATACTCATGGTAAATAAAATATCACAATCTGATCTCTGTTGGCTTCATTGGCTATTTCTGACCCAACGTGTGGCAGACATTTATGCCAGGCGCATCGTACTGTAGAAAAGATCGATCCTGTCATCCAGTTATGGATTTATGTTTAAAAAACACACAGGCAAGTTGTTTTTAGCTTGGTAATTACAAAAAGAAGTCGTGCCCATAATGGAGATTTTTACAAAAATAAATAGGAATTTTGTCATTCTGGTTTTTTAAAAAGATTTTTGTGCTCAAAAGATTATCCGGCTGTGACACCCCCGACACAGCTGCCTTGCGCTGGCCCGAGGGAGCCAGAACACAGCGCTAGAGGCTCAGTGTTGCAGGAATTGGGGTGTGGGCAGTTGTCGGCCGCATGCTCCCAGGTGTGGGATCAGGGCTACTTTTCCATTTTGTCTTGTAGCATGTGAATTTCACCTGCACGGAGAAGTGAATAGGGGTAGCAGGTTAGAAATCTCTGTCTGATCCACACTGTGCTCATCAATCGGCTGGGCAAGATGTGGATCCGGCCCACCTCCCACTTTGATGTGGCCCGCAGACTGCATCTGGCTGCTTTCTATTTCTATCCTGCTGCCCGTGCCTCCGAGCTTCCAGGAGGTGGCTCAGGCAGCAGGATCCTATTTAAATAGCTCCTGGTTGCGGTGCTCCCCCAGCAGGGGCTGGAGCCGTGAGTCTTTTAAATAGCTGTAGCAGTGCCAGGTTATTGCCAGGCAACATGGTAGCAGTGGGCCAGGAGCCCCTGCGCCCTTTGCTGTGTTTTTAAGTCAGAGCCGCCAGTCCCGGAGAACCTTTGGGGAGGCTACTCCTCAGCTCTGCCCCTTCTTCCCAAGCCCTACCCCTTCCTCCCTAAGCCCTGCCTCTTCCGGGGTGGATCCAGCTTGTGACCACATACTAAAATTCATTAAGTGGCCCTCCCTGCGAAAATTCTTGCCCACCCCTGATCTAATGCATGTTCATTCTGTAGTATTGCTACAACCAAGCATGCAAAACTCCCAAGTCAGGCCCCGAATAAGGATGACACTTAAACTAAATTGTAAATTTGAGGCTCCTTTTAATTGACTTCTGGATTTGGAGTCTCCAGGATTCCTGTCGTCAAGCTTTACTTTACAGTTGAGGATTTATTTTTTCTTAACGAAAGCCGACATTCTCATGGAATCACATGATCGGCGGCGCTGTAGCTTGAAGAACATGGCGTATTACAAGACTTGGCTCCATGAGTCATATCCACTGTCTCCCATTCTACATTCCTCACTTTGCCTTAACACTTTGCTCTGTTTGCCCTTAGCATGATGGTGCCGGGCCTGATTCTACCAATTTCTTGCACCTGGTGTTGTGGAAAAGTGGTGTAAAAAGCTACCACTGATGCAAGTGAGTGTAGAATTCCCATGTGGAAGCATTTTAGATGGTTATAAACAAGGGCACAAGTTGCAAGGCAGGAGAGAATTGGGCCCAATATTTTGCCCTAGAAAAAAGCCCGTCACTACAACAATAATTTAGAGGCGGTCAGGATTTTCGTAGTTGTAAGGAATATTACCTGCTATAAAGTTTGAGTGGTGTTAAATTTACAAAAAATGTGCCTGATGTAAAATCATATTGTCAGGCACAATTAGACGCGCTGCATAAAAAACCTCTTATAGAGATTACACTTCCCAGATTGTTTTACCAAAAACTTTGTGTTAATGTTATGCTGTGAAGGCCTCTTGCCATGAAACATTTAAGAAACAACAGTGTATAGTCTCAGATCTTTTATGGCATGGAAGAACGAACACTCCCCTCACGTTAGGCCAAATTGATGTTTTAAATTCAGGAGAAACCCCCTCACGTTATAAAAAGGAGAAAATGTCCTGAGAAGAAAGTGGTCGAATCATTCCAACATGTTATGGGTTTCAGGGTTATTTTTTGGTTTTCTTCCCCCTATGGAAAAATGTTCATGATCCTGGGCATATGGTCAAAGAACACAGACGTGAGATATTTTTAGACAAACACATTTGGTATAAAGTTACCCACTCCAATGCTTGCAGGGGGAGTCTAGGACAACCTAGCCTGTCTATAGCCCATGATTAGCCTCCTAAAGATTAATACAGAAAGGGCATCAGTGGAATGTGTTCAGGGGAAAGCCGCTACAAGGGAAATCTGTCCTAATTCGGAGTGCAAAAGGAAGGTTTGAGAGCGCCTTCAGGCAGAAATGATTGGCCTGGTGATCAGTTACCCAAGGGCTTGGCGGTTCAGGAGGGCTGCGTGTATTCTGTGGAGATGACAAAGCCCAGGAGAAAATTGCTCCCCCCAATGGGGGTGATAAGTTTCTGATACTGAGGGTGCATCGTTCCCACCCACGCAATGGGAGTGGAAAAGTGTGAGAATAAAGCCTCTCAAAATGTGGCAAAGGGTCAGATAAGTAACTGTAAAAATGAGACCGCGCCACCTTGCATGTCTGGTTCTTGGTCCTGACACAGCCGCTCTGAACAGCCTTAGTAGTGCAAAGAGCTGTGACGTGTATCTAATCAGGCAGAGGAAGATTCCCCCCGCTCGCTCCTATCTCTCCCTGTCCCCGCAATGAAGGGGCACAGGGCCAGAGTAAGCCCTTTGTGGCGTCTAGCCTCCACAACAGAGTCTGCCCGTTCCTACAAAGCCCTGAGTCACCTGAGTTATTCAGAATTAGCCTCCTGAAGAGACTCAGTCAGGTTTGTCCAGGCCTGTCCACACCACAGAGCCAATGTATCTGTGGTAGGGGAGGCTGGATTCTGTTAGGCCACATGCTTCACCACCAGCCTTGCCAATTAATTCAGAATGGGGAGCTGGGGGGGTGAAGCAGAGGGAGGGCAGCCTGGCCTGGAGGTGCCAGGCCCAGTTCACAGAGGGATAATTTTGGCTCCATTTGTGCACTTGAGCACCTGCCACCTGGGGCACTGTGAGGGGGACCCACGCGTGCCAAAAGACTCTGTGGGCCCCTGCGTAAAGTGGGGGGTGGGGTCGCGCTCCTGGAAGGGGTGTGGTCTCAGGTGGAAGGGGCGGGGCCGTGGGCAGCCTGGAGCGTGGCGCTGCCCCCCAGTGCCACCTGGAGCATATAGCGGGTCAGCAGCAATTTAAAGGGCCCGGGACTCTGACCGCTGCTGCTGCAGTAACAACAGTGGTGGCCAGGAACTGCCAGGCCCCTGTGAATCACCAGGCCCTGGGGCAACTGCTCCCTTTGCCCCACCCTGTCAGCTGGCCTGGGGGACCCAATACCCGATCCTGGCAAGGGCATTCCCACTGAGTGCCTGCTGTTTTAATCACTGCAGTGACCAGCATGGGAGCAGGTTAGTGTCGCTCGGTCCCTTCCCGATATGGAGTAAGAACTGCTGAGGCAGCTAGAGCCGCACCTCAACAGCGGCCGGAGCCCTGCACTGGGATATTATTATATAAACCAAGAAAATAATAGTAGTGTCTCCCCATAACCAGAGTCGGGGGCACTGGTCAGTTGGCTTGGCCTTTCTCCTGAGAGCTGTCCCCTTTCAAAGCCATACGCAAGGCTTTCAGTTTCCCTTTCATTCTGTGACTGACTGGACTTTTGGGTGCTTGATGACATCCTGGAAAATGCAGCCTCCTGGGGCAGATACAGCCCGGACATCTGCAGGGTGGGGCTTCCCTCATGGTGCCCCTTTGGCCTCTGCGACTGGGCGTGGGGAAGGGCGTAGAGAATCAGAGGTTAAGAGGCTCTTTGCACACAGCCCCTCTTCAGGAAGGAGGAAATGGCCGTATGGCTGAAGCACAGTCAGTGAAATCCCTGCTCCTGACACCCAAGCCTCTTGCATCCTCACTAAACACTTAGGTGTAGGAAACTCCATTGAGGACAGCTCCTGGCATGCTGTACAGCTATACCACTGTTGTGAGGGCTTAGGGGTGTGTGTGTGTGTGTCTGTGTCTGTGTTTATCCCTGACAACTGTCCATGCACAACAGCCCCACCAGCTCCTAATAGGTAGCCATTTAAAAACAAAACAAAAGGAAACACTCCTTCACACAATGCACAATCAACCTGTGGAACTCCTTGCCAGAGGATATTGTGAAGACCAAGACTATGACAGGCGTCAAAAAAGAGCTAGATACATTCATGGAGAGAAGGTCCATCAATACTTGTTAGCCAGGATGGGTAGGAATGGTGTCCCTGGCCTCTGTTTGTCAGAAGCTCAGAATGGAAGACAGTGGATGGATTGCTTGGTGATCCTCTTTTCTGTTCATTCCCTCTGTGCTACCTGGCATTGGCCTCTGTCAGAAGTCAGGATACTGGGCAAGACCTTTGGTCTGACCAGTATGCCCGTTTTTATGGTTTTATTTTCTCTGTGCTGTCACACGGGATTTACCCCTTGATTTTGTTCAGATTAACCAGTGCTGCAAGCTAGGTGGACTCATGTGCATTCTAGGAATGGCCGGCAACCCTGCTGGCATTAGATCAGTAAAAGTGTACCAAGACACACTGCACTCCATGTAACATTTTCACTTCCCACTTCCTGACCAAAATTCACCACAAAGGCTGCCGCTTGCCCCTTCCACGAAACACAAAAACATCAAGCGGGAAACCGAGCAGGGGAGTGAGTGTCAATAATGCTTAAAAACCAGGATCTGCATAATATCTGGCAGGGGAGAAAAAAGAAAACCACACACGCTCCTGGAATGTGTGTGCAGGTATGCGCTGCGTTTATTCTGGCACGAGCCAGAGTATGTCCTTAATAATGAGCCGGCGTGTCTGATGTTGTGTGCAGCTGGGCAGAGCTGACCATGAAAAGGACACTGAAGTGGGGACCAAAGAAAATGAGACTTTGGGTGTGGGGATTTGGAAGAAAGATTAGTCAGAGGTGGATATGATACATCTTCAGGAAAAGAGGACTGAACAGTCTCCTGCAAGCATAGGGCCCAATTGTGCAAATATTTATGTATCCATAATGTGACCCACATGAGTCGGTCTCATGAATGGGATTACAGACGAGAGTCAGAAAAAACAATTGGTCCCGTAGCACTTTCGAGACTAACAAATATATCTATATAGTATCCTGAGCTTTTGTGAACAAAACTCACTTCCTCAGATGAGTAGAGTGGAGAAAAAAGGGGGCAAACATAATGTAAAGCAAAAAAAGAAGGGAGAGGGGAAAAATACCTGTCAATTGTCATGCCCATGCTAATGAGGCTAACTGAGTGGGCTGGAAATGTCCCATATTTAGCTTTTTACGTCAGATGGGTGTTGAATATAATGGCCTGTCCAGCTCATGTCTTTATTCAGGCCATGAGACAGAGTGTCACATTTGCATATGAAGGCCAGTTCCGCAGTTTCTCTCTGTAGTTGGTTTTTGAAATTCCTTTGTAGAAGAACGGCTACTTTTAAATCCATCAATAAGTTTTAGGCTATGTCTAGACTACATCCCTCTGTCGGAAGAAGGATGTAAATGAGCCCAACTGAAAGTGCAAATGAAGTGCGGATTTAAATATTCCATGCTTCATTTGCATATCCACGTCCAATCTCTGTTTAAAAAAAGGGTATTTTGAAAGTAAAACCACAGTCTAGATGCGGTTCTTTCAACCCCCACCTTTTTTGAACGAACCTGTACTCCTAAAAAAATAAGGAGTACGGGTTCTTTCGAAAAAGGGTTGGTTTTTTTTCAAAAGAACCGCATCTAGATTGCGGTTTCACTTTAGAAATACCTGGGTTCTCATCAGGTGTACAGTGCTTTGTATGAGAGACAATGCTATCTTACAAAAAGTACAGTACTACTACCGTAAATCTACTATATATTTGAGAGAATTTGTTTAGATATCTGTCCATATGTCTGTTTGGTCAAGAACTCCTCCTAAACAGTGAAAATCTAGGACCACCAAATTTGGTAGGCAGCTTCCTCTTATCCTAACTTAAAGCAAGATCCAGGTTTGGTTGCGCCAGAACAATGGGATGTGCCTGGAATGGGACTTTCTCTCAGAAACCATCCAGGAAAGAGACAGAATCACCAGGGAGGTGAAAGGGGCTGGCTGGGGGTGACCCCCTGGCTGGACTACCTAAACCCCAAGCCTCCCACCCTCCAGTAGCCTTGGGGGGGCCTGAAGCTCACCCCGCAATTCATACGGGGACATTGCTGGCAGTTCCCCATCATCGGGGAGCAAGAAGAAAGTGCCCCATTTGCTGCATTCCTCACTCTGGCAGGGGAGCGCAGGGGGCAGACAAATCTGGACCCACCCCCACCAAGAGACATGCACCCCTTTCCCAGCTGTGCCTGCTGGAGCTGCAGCAGCCATGGAGAAGCGCTTCTCACCCGAGGGAGGGCTGAGGTTGCCCTCTCTCCCCAGGGCAGCCTGCATGCTGAACCCCTCATCCCCAGCCCCACCTCAGAGCAATGATTGAAAGAAAGCCTGGACATTTTCATTTTATTTTCCATAAATTAATTCAGTGAAGGACCTGAGCAACGCCGGGTAAATCTTCTAGTACTTCCTCAATACAAAATAGGAGGTCAGCTGTAGTCAATGGTAGAGGCTGGGCATATACACCTTTATGGTAGAATTGCTCTAGAATAAAAGTAGACGTATGAATGGTAGAAGTATTTCTTTCAACTTAAAAACATGTGATGTATTAGTTTTGTCCCAGAAGCCGCACGGCTTCTGTTATTTAAGTTGCTTTGATCTAAAAAGCTGTTTATTTATGTTTTATTGAACTATAAAACCTCCAGTAAACATGCCTCATGCTTTTATGATGTCCTACATGAATTCTATCATGAAAACATCAAGGAAAAATAATGAAGATCTTTATCGTGTGTTACTGGTGTCTTCCTTTGGAAGTTCTTATGCTTTACATTTCTGTTCAAATGACTGTAAAATTCATAAGGCCTGCAGATGTCTTGCCTGCAAAACATCTGGGGACTGGAAGGGCGTTTCTCCATACAACATGTCATTGACAAAGTGTTGCATTATACATAGCAATATCAGCAAATAGTGGTTTTGGAAGCTCACTCTGTAAATGCCACTTGTTACGACATCTATAATAAATATGTGGTGGTATCAATGGTGGTAATGATATTATGGTTTCAACGGAAGGAAAAAGTTGAATGATCAAGAGACCAGTGACAAGATGAGTTTCTTATTGGACATATTTCTCATTTGGAAGTTTCCAAAGAGTAAAAATTGATAGACAAATTATACGTTAGGGATCAATTAAACTGCCACAGCAATGCAACTACCTCTGAAAATAAATGTTGAAGTAAAAAATGAGATGTTTACTTGCAGTTCTGTAGTTCAGCCACTAGATGGCTCTTGTACTGCTTAGAATTTCAGGCAAGTTAGACTCACTGGTAAATAAGAAAGACAATGCTGGAACACAAACTGGGTGGAAGCCTGTTTGTTTGTAGTGGTTTTCTTTAAGAAAACTTATTGTTTAAGAAATTAGAATATTATAGATGATGACTGAAACCATTAAAGAGTGAACAATAATGTTCAAAATGGGTCAGGGAATGAAAAACGAAGGGGTGCCCAGTTAAAGAGGGGATGTAGGTAGACAGAATATAATTAAAATAAATAATCAGTGATTGCAAGTTGGCCAGGCCCATATTCTCCCAACCCTTGTGACATCACAGGATCTTTGACTGATCTCTCCCAAATGTTCCAAAATCAGTTTCCCCGGGGCCATAATGGCGCATTGGATCAGTGAAGGTGTCTTGTACTATTATTATCTAGACCGTACTTAACTCGTGAGATCTGACTGGATAATAGACTATGGCTGCAAAATATTCATAATAATCTGTAGTAAGTGAAGTGAGGGGGGACATGATAGCAGTTTTCAGGTATCTAAAAGGGTGTCATTAGGAGGAGGGAGAAAACTTGTTCATCTTGGCCTCTGAGGATAGAACAAGAAGCAATGGGCTTAAACTGCAACAAGGGAGGTTTAGGTTGGACATTAGGAAAAAGTTCCTAACTGTCAGGGTAGTCAAACACTGGAATAAATTGGCCAGGGAGGTTGTGGAATCTCCATCTCTGGAGATATTTAAGAGTAGGTTAGATAAATGTCCATCAGGGATGGTCTAGACAGTATTTGGTCCTGCCATGAGGGCAGGGGACTAGACTCGATGACCTCTCGAGGTCCCTTCCAGTGCTAGTATTCTATGATTCTATGATTCTAAGTGTGTGAATCATTCTGTAATCTCTTCCTAAATGCTATTAATGTTTGTAGACTCGGGGAAAAAATTCTGGAAAAGCAGGCTGAACACTTGCCTATTTCAATCCAGCAGCCAAAGCGTTAATTTTTGGGGGGTTCTCAGAATACATGCACGTGAACTAAAGAGGAGACCAGTGGGCTGCTGTTTTCCTATTGGCTAGAAGGGCCAAATAACAATATACTTTTTTGCAAAGTGAGCTGTGCACCTGCTCATTCTAATGAAGATTCATTAAGACTTGCCCTGGCTTGCACAATGGTTAGATCATAGTCCTTTCCGCTGCTCCTTGCACTCTCTTCTTTCCTCACCCATTAGTTCCTGAGCTCCTAGTGGGTTCTTTTTGCTTTTCTTCTACGTGGCGCTGGGAAAATGGATGAGTCTGGGTACATAAGATCAGCTGGTTGGCGTGCCTCACCACACTGGGAGTGGGCAGGCTGTTACAGTACTGAAAGATGTGCTGTGAACAGAGCCAATGAGTTTGTGGGTCCTGGAGGAAGCCGTGTCTGTTGCTGCCAGCTCTTACAAACAATGCTGTTTTGGTGTCTGGTGCAGTTAGTATTGTAGTAACAGGAAAAGCTACACCCATCACTTCATTTTTGGAAGAGGGGAGGGGAGTTTACATGTGTATGCTGCCCTGAAGCTTATGGAAAAATGTATTAAACCAAAAGCCAATGGCTTCAGGCCATGATACTCCCTCCTCTTTCACTAACCGAGGTTCATGTTTCTGTGCCTTTCACAACCTTTATGGCACAGTATAGTTAACCCCAACTATTCTGAAATCATGAGTCAGCCTCCCCCAAATCATGAGATTTAAAACAATGGGGTTCGGGTTTTTTCCCCTTTCTGGTGTTTAAGCCTTTAGGGGCACTCGGGTCATGCTTCTAGGCCTCTTCCTCCACAACCACAAGGGCTAAAGAGTTCCTTTTTCTCATTATTGTAATGAAGGCTGTAATTCTCACATAATCACTGGACTCCAGGAGCTGGGACTTTCAGAAAATCACCATGTGACTGACAATAAAATCATATGAATTGACAATACAAATCAAAACAACTAAAAGAGCCGCCAAAGTTCACATGGTGAAACAGAGAGAGAGAGAAACAGACAGACAGACAGATCATAAGATTGACTCAGAAATCACTGAAGAAGACTGGAGCTTCCAGAATGAGTCCTATCTAGGCATCATCCTCTCCATTTCTTTCTGAGTGGTGTCCTTTACCCCCCTTATGCCCTAATAAAATCTCATCCCCTCTCCCAAAAGTGAGTAGTGACAATGTAAATGAAGACTTATGTCTCTCTCCACCTACCAGTAATTCCATTAAGAGTGATTGCACACCAATGTTACCTTAAATTTTTCCCCAGTCATGTGCAGAATACATTTTATTGTATGCACCAAGGCAGGTACAGATGTGCACCACACAGAGAAACACATGCTGGCTGCTGTGGTCGATGGTGGGTGTTCTGCTAATCAGCTGGACAGCTCCGGAATCTGTTATTCATCTTTAATAGGTTTGGACCCATGGGGATTTCAAACCTACATCACCTTTACGCTGAGAGTAACATCAGGCCATTATTGTTATTTATTATTTGCACTTTGGTACCATCTGGTAGCCGCAATGCAGATCGGTGCCCATGTTGATTGGGGCTGTACATAGGGAAAGAAAAAGTCCCTGTTCTTCTGAACTCTCAGTTAGTGAGAGAAAGGAAAGAGCAGCCCATTTTCAGGTCTTGAATTACAAGGGAGTAAGAAATGCAAAAGTTGGCTTCCTCTCTGTTAGGTGAGAGAGCGAAAGGCTAATTCCATTTTACAGTCGTCTTTGTACCAATATAGTTTGTATGTTGAATTTGACCTCCTGAAACAAGGTTAAACCACAAGGATCCCCGAGAGAAGTTGCTATTCATCTTTTATATGTGAAGATTTTCAGGTACTGAAGGGGGGATAAACCTTATACGGTGTTTAATGGAAAAAAAATTATGACACCAACAACACATCTGTGTCTGTAATTTCACAGGTTTTCCTTTATATTTCTATGTCCGTGTATATATATAATTTAATATCAGCCTCGGGGTTGTGGTCTCACATGTCATCAGCTTGCAGGAAACTAGATCCTTGGAATAAGTATCAGATGAGTTGCTAATGTTTGAAAAAAAGCAAAAAACATGCTTCAGGTCTCCATTTTATTGCTGTTATTGAAGTCAGAATTTGTGATTGTAACCTGATGCTTGCCTCCCCAACATGTTTTCATTATTGTCTGGATAATTGAAAGTCCAGGCAAATTTGGATATGAGGAGGCATTATACATGAAGTTTTTCATGCTCAGGGCAGCCGAATGCTTAGGTGGTTCACATGAAAGATGAACACGTTGTACCATTTTTATGTAGGTTTAAATTGCTTTATTCCCCAACATCACTGGTCCAGATACAGGCTGATTAACGTGTCCTTCATTTATTCCTGTGTCTGGTTATCCAGCAGATGCCGGTTGGAACGGCTGTTAAAGCATGCAGTCAGCCAAGCTGTGCTGCCTTGTGAATGGGATGGATGGCTTTTAAAACTTTTTATTTCTCACTTTCGAGCAGCTTTGCAGTTCAGCGAGAAAAACTCAAGGGGAGGGCAGGGCTGGCTCTTTGGTTCTGCAAGGAAATGTATATGGTGAAAGTCGGTGGGAAGGGGCAGCGCCAGCCCCTGTCTCACCCACTGGATGGTCCGCGGAGGAGATGCACCTATGTTGGCTTTTAAAAAGTAGAGACATCAGCATGTCATCACCATAGATGGGTCTTTTTTAGGACAAGCAGTACCATCTGGCCTCACTTCCAAAGGCTCCGGGAGGGATCCTTGTGTGTTCTGTATGGAATCAGAGCAAGATGCAAAGGGAAGGCGAAACTGGCACATGAATCAATTTTCCTTATAAATTGGCTTGGAGAGGGAATGCGCTCAGGATGAGTCTACATGGCCCTGGAGGTGCAAAGAGGAGCAGACTAGAGTTCTCTTGTCACCTGCAAAGAACTTACTGCAGGTAGCACCTCCCCAAACTGGCACTCGCTGGCCTGGTAACATCTGTGTTCCTGGACCAGAGAGGCCTGGGAGCCTAGTGGCAGGAGGGCTAGTATCCGGCAGCAGGGCCAGGCCAGAGCCCATGGCCCAGCAGCCCAGTGGGGGCCGGGAGCCACCGACAGTGGAACCAGCAGCCCAGCCGGGGTGGTGGTAGTGGAACTGGAGGCAAGGGAGTTGGCGGGGGTGGAAATGGAGTCAGCAGCAATGAGGCAGCAGGTTTGGGGGCTGGTGGCAGGGGAACTCCTCTGGTCCGGCAAATTCCCACATTCAGAACCAGTCAGTCCTGAGAGTGCTGGACCAGGGAGGTCCAACCAGTACCCACCTCTCCAGAGGCCACCAATGCTCCAAAAGCCAGTCCTGTTTCTTTTTGGTAGTCGTGATTGTGAAATGGGTGGTCTCAGTCCAATCGTCAGGAGCTGGAATAACAAAAAACTCCCTCCCCCAGTTGGCAGTCAGCAGTGAGGCCAAAGCCTGAATGGAAGGATGATGGAAACTTTCCCCGAGAGGTAGTCCTTCCATGTCACCGGGGCAACACAACGACAAGTGACGGCTTGCCCTGCCATGACCTCAGTTACTCCTGTCCTGTGCATAAAAAGACTATTTGAGTCCTGAGGGGTACAAATGCAGCGGCTGCCCCACAAAATATACAAATGCACTGACATGCATGGAGGAAAGGACATGAATTTTGCAAGTTAGTTTTCATTAACCGGGGTTAGCTGGGAAATTAAAACAAACAGAAACTTTGGTCAGCTGAGCTTCAAGAATATATATGTGGCACAAGGCTCGGAAGCCACGGTGCTGAATCCATTAATTAGAAACTCTTGTCTCATCCACTAAACACCTGTGTTTTATCATTAATTAATCTTTGCACATCAGGATCAGTTAGGGCAAGCCCCCGGAATGAGCAGCTATCGGAAATGCAAAAATACACAAGCTGATTGCTTAACCCATGTTGTGATTTAGGGTGCCTCTGTTGTTGCAAACACAGACCTGCATTATTTGACAAGGTTCAAATTGGTGCATCCCGTTTCAACGATCTCATGTGCACTACATTTTAAAATGATACAGTATCTTGAAACCGAGATGTCACTTACTGATGCTTTCTGATTTTTTTTTTAAATCTTAGCGGAGCTAAACTCTCACATGTGGGTACATCTACACTGCAACACTGTTTCAAAATAACTAGTGCTATTCCGAAATAACTTAGTCCATGTCTACACAGTAGGCAGTTATTAGTGGCCTGATGTTACTCTCAGCGTAAAGATGAGTTAGGTTGAAAATAGTGTCAAAACACTGTCAAGCTGGAGGACTTATTCTGACTCCTGGGCTGTAAGAGTAAGGGAAGTCGGAGGAAGAGTGCTCTATTTCGAAATAAGTGCTGTGTAGACGCTCCCTATTTAGAAATAAGCTATTTCAAAATAAGATACACAATTGACATAGCTCAGTTTGCAGAGCTTATTTCGAGTTAAGTCCTGCAGTGTAGATGCACCCACAATGGCCTGCATCTTATTCACAATAGCCTGCAACACTAGTATGGCCTGGGTTTTCATTTAATTTTTTGCATCCTCTTCGAAGCTTCATACTGAAATTTGCTTCCATAACGAATTCCAGCTCTTTTTCCCAATGACAATGCACATATTGCTAGCAAATGCAGGTCAATTGCAAGGGCTGTTTCTCATTGTCTGTGTTGGACATTGGTATTGTATGGTTGTGCCTGAGTGATGCACTGTTGAGATGGATTCATTTTCTTCACTTATTCTTCGCAAAAAGCCAACAAGTAGAATATATTTTGCAATCTATAAGTGTATTTAGACACAATTCTAGATTCTTGTGTATACACACACACACACACACGGCTTGTCTACATGGTGTGTTACTTGACACCAGTGGGGTGGGTGTAACTTCTGGTTTCCATATTTGAGTCCTGCAAGTAACTAATTATTTGATTGGACTCTACCCACGTACCAGCTGCTGCCTCCATAAATCCACTGGGCAGCAGGCATCCACAAAAGTCTTCAGCATCGCTTTTTTGAATCAGGTTCTTTATGTACATCTCAACTTTTTGGTGGAAGATTCATGGCCCAAGCCATCATAAGCATTTTTGTTATGAATAGGGGCCCTTAAATATTTCCTTCTCATTTAATTTATCGTTTTTGTGGGTTTTCAACACTGGGTAACGGTTGGAAATAATGGAAGGCAAAGTTTGTCAATGAGAAAATGGCCTTGGAATAATAAAAGGGACAAGGGGAGGAAAGAAAAGAAAACAAACAAGCCATTGCTTTTAGGAAAGCTGTCTATTATTATTGTTTTATTAGTGTGTTGCATCGTGATAAGAACTCGGTGATTTTTGTTATAATTCAACATTCCAGGCACACAGTTAGGGGTGGAAGGAGTTAGGAAAATTGAAAGAACCACAATTACAAGAGTGACAAAAATGTGCCTCAAGATTAGTATAGGGAGGGGTGTGACGTGAGGTCATTTGTCACTGTCCAAACAGCGTGCCGTGCTGGCTATGACAACTGGCGTGCTAGATCTACAGCTCAGCAGTTCCACTTCTCAGGGGCTGGTATGAATTATTAAGTGCTGACTGCTCATTTGAGCATGAATATTTTCTGTCTACATGAGTAGGAACCACTGGAATTGTGCTTTGAATCTGGGGTTCATAAGAACAGCCATACTGGGTCAGACCAAAGGTCCATCTAGCCCAGTGGCCTGTCTGCTGACAGTGGCCAATGCCAGGTAACCCAGAGAGAGGGAACACAACAGGGAATCATCAAGTGATCCCTCTCCTGTGGCCCATTTCATTTCTGGTAAATGTATAATCACTGAATTTTTCAGCAATTACATATTTATATGTGTGGGGGGGTAGGGAAGGCGACTTAAAAGCCAGCTCCCTGTGAGCACTGGTTTCCACCTGCTCCCCCCTCCCGTGCTGCTGCCTTTGAAACAGAGGCAGCAGCACGGAGTGTGGGAGGTGTCCTTACGTGTAACTGTGAAGGTTAACCAATGAGCTCAGGCTCATTGGTCAATAGTTTAAACGTGTATGCTATCACATCCCTCATTCAAACAAACCCGGCACCACGCAGAATGAAGCTGAGTCTGAAACCAGGGATTTTCACCCAGCGCACACCTGAAAACAAAAAGTCTGTTCAGGTTCCTTTGGAAACGGGCCCGACGTTTGCTCCATGGGTGGGCCCAGGATCGCAAACCTGAGTGAATCTTGTGTCCTGAGCTGAGCTTCAAGAACATAAGAACAACCACGCTGGATCAGATCAGTGGTTCATCCAGCTCAGTTTCCTGTCTTCTAACAGTGGCCAATGCCAAGAGCTTCAGATGCCCCCTTTGTGCCCCCCTTCCCACGTTGGTGGCCCTGTTGATTCAGAATGTTAACAACTAAGCCCACTGCAGGAATTATAAAATTCATTTAAGCTATGACGGAATTTTTGCACAATAAGATGATTATTGCCTTGTGACATCCTTCAGGTTATTAATTTAAATTGGAAACTCCTTCAGACTGGGTATCATGCATGGGTTTTAAAGTTGAAATAAGCTCAAGAAAAAATAACTAGCGTGAAAATTATTGAGAAATTTATTACTAGTCTCACCAACTTGAATCACAATTTCCAACTCGTGTAATAACTGACTATATACAATTGTCAAAGGTCAAACTGCAATAAGATTTGGGCCATGCACTCTGCATTGGACCTACGTGCCTTTTTTGGTGAATAGTACATTCACTGGAAATATGCATTTTTTTCAGGGCACCAAAAATGTTCATAAATTTGGGTCAAATTTGGTGAATAGTTTCAGCCAAATAAAAACTGAGAATATCAAATGTTTTGTTCCATCCAGCCCATGTATTTTTTCAGCCTTTCCTTTCAGCAAGAAGAAAAAAAAATCCATTTTGGTTGCAATGAACCAGTTTTTTTGGAGGGAGATTTTTTCGGGGTGGAGACCTCCAATGAAGCAAAAAATCAGTTATTTGCTCAGTTCTGCTTCTTTCCCCCAGCACGGAATCTCTTATTCTGCTATGACAGGATCAAATGATTTTAAATGTTCTACTGCCGTTTTGGATCTAAGCAGCAGGATTTTTGTTGCTAGTAGGCCAGATTCTGATCTCAGAACGCGGTAAACCCAGAGTCATTCTGCTGTCATTAACTGTTACTATTGGATACTTTCATAAGAGTTTGTTGGGTTAAAAAGTGTTTGAAACACATGGAGTTTTGACCTTGTATCCAAGGTAGAAATTACAAGGGGAAAATGAACTCCTTTCCTGGTGCAACGCCTGTTTGGTCTGGGAAAAAGAATTCTCTAGGAAATCAGGAGAACTACAGGTTGAAACTCTCTAGTCTGGCACTGTCTGGTCCGGCAACATCCATGGTCTGGAATGATTTTAGTTAGTCAGATGTCCAATTTCATGGGTGTGGCCAAGTTTCCCGCCGTCCCATAAAATTTGTTGACAGCCCCCAGTCCTGGCTCTCAGTGTTCTGTGCTGTTATTTAGCTCCAATTTTACCTCTAAATGTCTTCTAAGATCCCAGTAAGCAGTAGAAGTGTTGGTGATGCTGCTAAACAATATTGACCTCCTTTGGTTTGGCAAATTCACTGGTTTGGCACCGGTCAGGTCCCGAGGGTGCCGGACTAGAGAGGTTCAACCTGAATTATAATTGTGCTGGGCAGGTCTGAACTGGGAAAATGCTGAAATGGAAGAGAGGGCTAGTTTTGATGCTAAAACAGTGTAGGAGCTCTTGCTTTCATTGAACATTGGCACACCCTAGAGAGAGGTTATAGGGTATCATTTTCAAACTGGCATCTTCATTTCAGAGGCAAAACGAATATGCAGAGGTCATTGCATGGGCGTGGAGTCTTTACACCTAGTAGTAGCCACTGGTACAATTGTGTATTTTTTGTACATGCCTGAGTGAATTCACTGATGCTCCTGAGAAGCGTGTATTCTAGAAATGGGCAAGAACGGGTGGTTTTGGTTTCTTACATTTTTTTCAGTCAAGGAGTGAGTCTGTCTCATTTTATTTGAACTCCCAAACTTTGCTTCTCCTCTTGGATAAATGATTCCAGTTTGGATCCAGCTTCAGTTTCAATATGGAGAGGACTTGCCTTGGGATTTGGGGGAAATGTAAGTTGGCAATTCATGATTCCATATTCACCTGTGCCACCAGTGGGACTTGTGACCTGGAACAAGTCACTTCATAATTCTGTGCCTCAGTTTCCTAGGTGGGGATAATAATATTTGTCTACTCTAAGGGCTTATTAATTAGCATTTGTAAAGTGCTAGCAGTTCCTCAGATGAATGACTCTGTAGAAAGGAAGAGTTATTATAAAAATGCAGCTATTTACATCCAGCTGTTTGTCTTGAAAAAATAACTGGTATGAAAACTATGGAGTAAAAGGCATTACTTATCAAAACAATGAATTGTTGAAAGACTTGGCAAAATGTTAACTAGCTTGGAAGTTACAAACAGTCAACCTTTTATGAGCCTTTCTCCTTCCAATGGAGAGATTTATAAAACGAGAAAAGAACATTGAAATATAAATCCTAGTGGAGTCACTTTTGCTTCTTTATTGCTCCTTTTTAATTTTTTTTATTGACTCATCCTTTGTGGTTCATATAATCACTGCTGCCTCATGGCTCATGCAGGATTTTTTTAAGAGCATATCTTGTGTAAAGTCAGCGAAAATGAATGACAGCTTCTTTTTTTTTTCATATGCCCCTACTGATGGCAGAGCCCCAGCCTCTTAAAAGACACGAGGGGGGATGTTTTCTTGGAACACCTGTTGGTTTTGGAAAAGCAATTCTGAGATTTTAGAAAAGTTTGTTTATAAAGGGTGCAGCTACACAGCAGGGCTTAACTCAAAATAAGCTATGCAAATTGAGCTCTGTTAATTGTGTAGCTTATTTCAAAATTGGGAGCGTCTACACAGCACTTATTCTGAAATAGAGCACTCTTCCTCCGACTTCCCTTACTCCTTGCACAATGAGGGTTACAGGAGTCGGAGTAAGAAGTCCTCCAGCTTGACGGTATTTCGACATTATTTCAAAATAACTGCCGGCTGTGTAGATGCAGACTAAATTATTTTGAAATAACTAGTTATTTTGAAATAATGTTGCTGTGTAGACATACCCTAAGGCTATGTCTACACTGGCAGCTTCTTGCGCAAGAACTCTTCCACAAGAGAGCGTCTACACCGGCATGTGCTTTTGCGCAAGAGCATCCATGGCAATGTAGACGCTCTCTTCCGCAAGAAAGCTCTGCTGGCCATTTTAACCATAGGGGCTTCTTGCTCAAGAAATTCATGTTGCCTGTCTACACTGGCCTCTTCTGGAAGAGCTCTTGCGCAAGAGGGCTTCTTCCTGAGAGGGAGCATCAGAGTTCTCGCACAAGAAGCCCTGATTTTCCACAGTACAATGTCAGTTTACTTGCGCAAGAACGCGCGGCCAGTGTAGACAGGCGGCATGTTTTTGTGCAAGAGCGGCCGTTTTCGCGCAAGAACACGCCAGTGTAGACACAGCCTAAGAGAAAAGCAGATTCTGGGACTTTCAATGTGAGAACTACTCGTCTGTGTCAGGGTTATCCATGATATTTCAGATGCTTCTTACTGATGAGTGTTAGGAATTTGGCAGCAAAAGGTAGGAAGTGAATGCAAAATTTGATACATATGTCCTTAGCCAGCAAAGGACGAGGCTTGTAATTCAGCATCTTTGTAGCCATATTGTCCTGTTCCAAATGTCTTCTCTCTGCCGCAGCCTTTTGATCTGGAAAAACACCATCTGGACCGAGCCTGAAAACATATACATAATGCCTTGATTGTTTGGGCTTTGCCACCTTCTTGCTCTGTTTGATCTGTGTCTGAGCAATCTCACTTAAAAAAAATTTGATGGACAAAAATGACCCAAAAGTATTGATGATGATGCAAAGAGTTTTTATGAAGAAAAGGCTTGGTCTTGTTTACAGAGAACAAGAGTCAAAAGAGTTCTGAATGCAAAGATTATTCCCTATTATTACAGAAACACCCAGAAGCTGCAGTGTTAAATTCTGGGTCTGAATTTCCCCCCGACTAGGAGTATTCAGATCAGGGCATGCTTTGTCATGGAGGTGCAAGTGGGATCCAAGGGCATACCCAACGCTCCCAAAGACTGGAAACTTTTCAGCACCCAGGTGTTGCTTTGGGCACCCAATCTAACTATTTTAAATCTACCCACAAAACTATTTTTAGTGAGGGTTAGATGATCCCAGTGCAGCTGCCCATTCAGGCAGCCTCAGAAACTCTCTGGAGTGTGAACCCCTTACTTCCTCTGGGAAGCAATTCCTGCTCCTCTGAATGGGGCTGTTGATTTAGTGTTAGATTTCAGTTGGACTCCCCGAGCAAGTAGCAGCTCACTGGTAGAAACAAGGAGTTCCCAACAAACACAGGGCAGTGTGGGTTTGATTATAAACGTTGCAGCTGCAAGCATGCACAGAATGCTAGTTGCATCCCAGGTCTGATTGGTTTCCCTCCCAAGTGACCCCCAAGCACCAGAGCTGCTCCAGTCTCTGTTGTCTTTAGCTTTCTTGGCTGGTCAAGGAAAAGAAAACTCCTTGGCAGTGTGCCATGCTGAACCCCCTCCCTCCCTTTCCTGATTGATTGTCACTGAAACCAGCTGCAGATGTCAGCTGGGCCTGCCCTCTGCTGCCAATTAGTGGAGGTCTGATGCTGAAACCGCTGACGGTCTTGCCTGGCACTCAGAAGGGGAGGTGAGTGACAGGGGTGGAGCTGTGAAACTGAAAAAAATATAAAAGAAAGAAAGCTAGGATCCCATCTGAATGGGTTAAAACCATCATTGGGTTGGATATTGAGCTATGGCAGGGCAGGGTGGTTTCAGCTCAGAGAAAGGATTGGCCCAGCTCATCTGTGCGGTCATATGGATTTCTACTTCCGGTGTCATCCTTTGGGTTAACAAACCCCCAAACTCCAGGGCTTTCTCTTGTTGTGGTTTTTGAGGCTTGACATTTAGCATCGGTTCAGTCAAAAGCCAGCCTGAAATAGTTGGGATTTCAGTGAATCTTGCTCAGCCTGGGGTAGGGTAACAAACTCCCAATGCACTTTGGCTGCAGCAGCAAACTTTGTCAAGGAATTTCTGCGCCGCTTTAAATCCAGAGCTGATCAATCATTCTGCCTCTTGCTTCGCCCCGAATAGCCCATGGACAAGAACGTCAGGTGCGTTCTAACAGAGGGATAAAATGGGGGAAACAATGGAACTAGTCCCTGAAAAAAGCAATATCCAAAGGATAAGTGTAGCAAATACAGAATGTGTACAGAATGTGTACAGTTTTCTCAAATCACCACATTTCTGCAATTAATCCTCTCTTGGAATATGTTATCTCCGTCTTAATGTTTTCTCTCACATTGGTCATAATTCTCTCTCTGGTCTAGCTAATAAAATTTTGTTTTGTTCAGAATTAAACTGAATTAACACTTATCACATACCACTTTTTTTTTGCTTTAGGATCTATGATTTAAAACCCAGCCGTAACTATACAGTACTACTTTTAGTCATTATATAATGCTACAGTTTCTCAGAGAGCTTTTTTTCTTTCTGTAGCTGCAAAGAAGTATGGTCCATATTGCATTTTGAAGCTGCATACTATATATTTCAAACCAAACACTTAGGGCATGTCTAGACACAGCCATTACCAAGCCTGTTATTTCGAAATAAGGGGCTTGTTATTTCAAAATAATAGTGCTGCAGTGTATATGTAGCCCTTCACAAGCAGGAATTATTTTGGGATACCGAAGGTATCCCAAAATAGCTATTCCGTGTCTTTTGAGCATGCCCGTTATTTTGAAATATCACGAGCTCACTATTTCAACATTCCTGTAAACCTCATTCCATGAGGAGTAAGGGACAGTGCCAAATTTCAAAATAAGCTACACGTTATTTGTAGTTAATTCTGTAGCTTATTTCGAGCTACGGGTGCAGTGTAGACTATGCATAAGCCTAAAGGCATAAGCTTATTTCAAAATAGTTATTTCTGGAGATATTATTTTGAAATAACTTATTTCAAAATAACTTGGTAGTGTAGACATAGCCTTAGCATTTAGTAAAGTTATAAGCAACTGAAAACAATTGAAACAAAATAGAATGAAATGAATGAGAGCAGTGGTCTTATGATGGAAACTGTTAGGCAATCTTAAATATAGACTTTATTATCAGAATAATCTGTAACAACAAGACACCGTTAACTTCAAGCCTGCATAAAAAGTTTCTCACCTATATGTTACTAACTGCACCTTTGCGTTATCAAAAATGAAATATTTTAAAAAAATCCTATTTACTTTTCCCACTTCCGCTTATTATTTTACTTGTTGCAATTCACTTAATTTAATGAAAATGGACATAGGGTGTTCTCTGATAGTTTCATGCTCTAACTCAGTGCTTGTTTCAGTTTATGTAGTTGCAGGAGAATTATTTACATCTTTAGAACTCTTTTCGTTATACTAAAAAGTTAAGAATGCGCTTGTTTCATCACATACTGAACTCATGGAACACGTTATTAAAACAATGTATATATTCAGATTTTTTAGTATTGCTAAATTTACTGTTGCTGAATATCTTATGAATTAGAGATTAATTGGTTAAAGGAACTAACCTTATGTTGGGTTTCATCTGTACTAACAAAGTACAGTACATATCCTTTAAAATATTGCATGTTGCAAAGTGCTTCAAGTGTAACTAGAATTATAATAATTTTTAGCAATATTATAAGACAAAGATCATTAATGAGTGGCACCTGGAAATGAAAGGGTTCGTATTTCTTTGATTAAGATACTTTTTCAGTTTTTCTTATCTCCAAAATAGATTGAGTTTTGCAGACAATTATTATTTTATCATCTGAATTCTTGTCTCTTGGTTTTCAAGCCTCAGTTTTATTTCCAGTTGAATATTGTGAATTGAAGATGGCTTTTTAAATTTTGATAATGCAGAGTCCCTTTCAATGTAGCAGTGTAACAATAAAAAATAAAACTACTTTTTCTCGAGGAAAACCCATATTCAAGTTTTTTAAATCTCTGATGCATCTTTGCTCCATGAATATCAATAATATCTTGTGATATTTTATTTTTGCATAATATATCTTCCTCTCTAATCTGTACATTGCAGTATGTTTGTAATATGTGCTGAAAGAAAAGCACTGTAAATACATTTAGGAGAAGTTGACGTGTTTTTAAAAATTCCTTCCTTTTTATTTGGTTTGTTATTTGATGCCTGCTTTGCCTTTTGAAAGCAGGTAGGTTTGTAATGATTCTTAAAACCTAATACAATTAAATTTAAACTCATAATAATTTGTCAGATGTTGAGGTTTTTTTATTTTAATGTTGACTCTAAAATTAGTTGACGTTGTCTTATTAAAACACTGAATACAGAGCTGAAATGAAGTACAAAAGCTAATCTTAACTTTCGACTAATTGCAATAAAATCTTTACATATACAAGCAAGATCAGAACCCATTAGCAGCCAATATTAGTTGAAATGAGACTAAACATTATATGGTGTAATTTTATTTCTAGAAGCAGTTTATTATTGCTCTAATGCAAAGCCCTTCTTCAACACAACATAGTTCAACTGTTTAGTCTTTCTTTGAGAGCTTCCCTTGGTGTAGGGGAAAGGATGCATGAAGAAAAGCCAGCAGTTGCCCTGGCTTATCTGGAAAACAATCTGGTGCAAAGGCCCCTAAAGAACAGAAGGATGAAATCTGATAACCCGGCTTTACTTGAACATTTTATAGTAACATAAAAGACTTTATTTTCTCTTTTAAGATTGGAAATGCATTTTGTTATGAAAATGTGGTGTTACGTTACCATAAACACACAAAAGGATTTTGCAAGCAAAGCCTTCTATAAAATTTCACAGCTACTGTATAATATGGGTCAACAGTGTAGGTACAATGGGACTTTAAAAAAAAAGAATGACAAGTCTGAAACCAGCACTATATATTTGAACATTGCTGTGGTGGTCTCTGTAGTGACCACATTCTATAGAAGGAAGTAATCAGTCACCTTTGAGCAATGTGAAAAAAAAATTCTTACAGATCGTAGAAACGTTTTTTTCCGGGGGGAGGAGGGAAGAAGAGAGCAGTCATGAACAATCTTTTTTTGTCTTTGACCCCTATTATTTTGAAGCATGAAAGTCCAGTTTCTGTAGGTTTTCTTCTTCAGATGGCTGATGTGAATGTAGAGCAACTATAATTTTACATTTACATGGTTAAGCCAGATAATTGCATCTGGAGCAGCCGGGTGTATTGCTGTGATGCCTCTTTTGTATTTGTGAATCGGGCATTGACTTGTTATATGTTCCACAGTCTGATCTGGTTGACCATAGTTACACCAGACTGTGGAGTCTTCCATATTCCATTTGTGCAGCGAGTATCTTAGTCCCAGGCAAATTCTGCAATTGTTGCCTTTGGAGCCATAATAAAATTGCAAAACCATCTCATGACTGGTATCTGCATCTGCCATGGTTTCATAGATTTCATAGAATACTAGAACTGGAAGGGACCTTGCGAGATTATCGAGTCCATTCCCCTGCCCTCATGGCAGGATCAAGCACCATCTAGACCACCCCTGAGAGACGTCTGTCTAACCTGCTCTTGAATATCTCCACAACCTCCCTAGGCAACTTATTCCAGAGTATAACTACCCTGGCAGTTAGGAAGCTTTTCCTAATGTCCAACCTAGACCTCCCTTGCTTCAATTTAAGCCCATTGCTTCTTGTCCTGTCCTCAGAGGCCAAGGAGAACAATGTTTCCCCCTCCTCCCTGTGACATCCTTTTAGATGCCTGAAAACCACTAACATGTCCCCTCTCAGTCTTCTCATTTCTAAATTAAACAAGCTGAATTCCTTCAGACTTGCCTCATAGCTCATGTTTTCTAGACTTTTAATCATTTTTGTTTCTCTTCTCTGGACCCTCTCCAATTTCTCCACATCTTTCTTGAAATGCGGTTCCCAGAACTGGACACAATACTCCAGTAGAGGCCTAATCAACGCAGAGCAGAGTGGAAGGATGACTTCTCGTGTCTTGCTCATAACACTCTGTGACGGGGCCACACGGCCCCGCAATAGCAGCGGCAAAGCCGCCGCTGCTTTCCTGGAGGGCGGGGGATGCTGTGCGGGGGTGGGGACACCACACCGCTCATGTAGACCCCGCCACCTGGGGACACCAGTGGGGAGAGAGAGCGGGCTAACCTGAGGAGGGGGTGACGTGGCTGGACCTCATAACACCAGAAGTATATTTATGGTGCGGGGGGGGGGGGTGGAATTAGCCAGCCACTCACCACCTGGTTCCTGTGCAGCCGCCAGCCTCCAGGCGGGGGAGCACTCACCGCCCAGTTCCTGCGCAGCCTCCAGCCTCCGGACAGTGAGCGCTCCCCTGCCCGGTTCCTGCGCAGCCTCCAGCCTCCGGGCGGGGGAGCGCTCACCGCCTGGTTCCTCCGCAGCCATAGGAAGGGGCAGGGGGAGCGCTCATCCAGCTGCGCAGGAACTGGGCGGTGAGCGCTCCCCCACCCTGGTAACCTGGGGACGGACCTTATGGCCAACCAACGACGCCAGGTCAAAGAACTCCTCCAGCGATACCGGTATGTCCTCACCCCAAAACTGGGAGAGACCATGTTGGGAAGCCATAAGATAGTTACTGAACTGGGCAAGACAGTACAGGAACCCCTTCAGCCGTTGCCCCGAAAAATGTGGGATACCGTTTGGCAGGAGTTACAGTTGATGAAGCTATGGGGCATCATCAAGGAATCCCAGAGTGACTGGAGGAGCCCCATTGTATTGGTGCCCAAGCCAGATGGCACTGTTCGGTTCTGCGTCGACTTCTGCCGTGTCAATGCCATCTCCCTCTTCGATGCGTATCCTATGCTATGAGTAGGTGAATTTCTGGAACTTTTGGGACATACTCAATATATATCAACATTAGATTTGATGAAGGGGTGCTGGCAGATCCCCCTAGAACTAGAAGCCAGGAAGAAAACCGTTTTCTCCACCGCGTTTGGACTTTATCAGTTTATAAGGATGCCATTCGGCCTCCATGGGGCAGCTGCCACGTTCCAAAGGGTAATGGACAAGTTGCTGGCTCCCCATCAGGGATACACCGCTGCATACATAGATGACATTGTGATCTATGGCCCCACTCGGGACGCTCACCTACAACACCTGGAAGTGGTATTATCCGCATTGAGAACATCAGGATTAACGGCAGTTACAAAGAAATGTCATGTCGCCCAGAGAGAAGTATCCTATCTTGGGTACACAGTAGGGGGAGGACAACTGAAACCCCAACTGGATAAAGTAAACGCCTTACGGAACTACCCTGACCCAATGACAAAGAAGCAAATAAGGCAGTTCCTAGGGCTAGCCAGCTATTACCGAAGGTTCGTCCCCCGATTTGCAACAATAGCCGCCCCCCTGACAGAACTAACAAAGAACTCAAAACTTACAAAAGTGCTATGGACACTACAGACAGAGCAGGCTTTCCAAACGTTAAAAGAAAAGTTAACACGGGCACCTGTGTTAATAGAGCCAGATTTTGAAAAACCCTTTTTTTTATACACAGATGCCTCCAAAGTCAGATTAGGGGCCATGCTGGCCCAGGAGCGGCAAGGAGAACATCCTGTGCTATACATCAGCAGGAAACTCCTGCCGCGGGAACAGAACTATGCCACCATCGAGAAAGAGGCACTAGCGGTAAAGTGGGCGGTTGAGCTATTGAGGTATTATTTGTGGGGCAATACATTCCAGCTAGTGACAGCCTTGGTGTGGCTGCATTCAATGAAAGAAACAAACTCCTGCATTATGCGCTGGTACATGGCGTTACAGCTATATTCTTTCAAAGTAGTCCACCGCCCCGGGAATAGGCACCAAAATGAAGACTTCTTCTCCAGAATAGCGGAGAGAGAAGGAGAAGGGAGTCCTGACCCGGTAAAGGGGGAGGTGTGTAATGGGGCCACGTGGCCCCACACTAGCAGCGGCAAAGCCGCCGCCGCTTTCCCAGAGGGTGGGGGAAGCTGTGCGGGGGCAGGCTAAAGAGCAGGCTAACCCAAGGAGGGGTGACGTGGCTGGATATCATAACGCCAGCACAGCAGAACGTGTGGCAAGCACGCAACATAGCGGGCGCCTTCAAAAGGGCCAAGACCAGAAGAGCAAGGGCGAAGCCGGGGAGTCCTGGAGCTTCCAAAGGGAAGAAAGATCGTCTCAACCCAGAGCCAAAGGGGAGGACGGACCAATGCAAGAAGACCACTGCCGCGACGAGGGCAACCCACCCTGGGAGAACCTGGTAGGAACCCCGGTTGCTAGGTGTAAAGGCAAAGACAGCGAAGGGGGAAGGAAGCAGCCAGGGGCAGGGCAGTATTGGCGCCCGTTGGCTGATGAGTTTTGGAGCCATGCCCCGTCAGCCAGCAAGGGGATTACTCGTCCCTACGCCTTAGGGCCCCGGGGTGGGACCCGTTGGAGAAAGAGGGCCTGGGTCCCCCTTACCTCCTTCCTGGTGTACAGGTGTCTTTGCTATTTACGGGAGGGGATCATAAGATCCCATATCGGACTATTGAACGTACGGGTGCGGGAGAACGAAAACTCACGGGAATTTGGGGCCACTAAGGGGGCAGAGGGCACGGGACCCCACTCGGACACAGGGACAGGGGCTCCAGACCTGGCTGAACCGCCACACACTCCTGTTAATGCATGCCAGAATGACGATTGCTTTTTTTGCAAGTGTCACACTGTTGTCTCATATTTAGCTTGTGGTCCACTATGACCCCTAGATCCGTTTCTTCTGGACTCCTTCCTAGGCAGTTGCTTCCCATTCTGTATGTGTGACATGGATTGTTCCTTCCTAAGTGGAGTAGTTTGCATTTGTCCTTATTAAACTTCATCCGATTTGCCTCAGACCATTTCTCCAGTTTGTCCAGATCATTTTGAATGATGACCCGATCCTCCAAAGCAGTTGCAACCCCTCCCAGCTTGGTATCATCTGCAAAATTAATTGTATTCTCTATGCCATCATCTAAGTCGTTGATGACGATATTGAATAGAACCGGTCCCAAAACAGAGCCCTGCGGAACCCAACTTATGCCCTTCCAGCATGACTGTGAACCATCAATAACTACTCTCTGAGAACGGATATCCAGCCAGTTATGCACCCACCTTACAGTAGCCCCATCTAAGTTTGTGTGGATGTGAGTTAGGGCTTTCCATGAGCTTCATGGGAGATCAAAGCTAGGGATCTTCTTCACTGGGTCTTTCACAAAGTGTTTGGTTGTGACTTCTTGTGAACTCCATTCAGCTTTTTAAGCTCCATCTGGGCTGAAGTTGCAATATGGAAGGTTAAATGTGTGGGTCCAAAACGGCTTAGGCAACTTTAAGCAGTGATGAGGAACGTTTTTAAGGTCCTGGTGGAGGGGGAGCTGTTCCTTTTCCATGATCCTCTAGAATTCCAGACGGGGGAGCAAAGTGCGATAGCACCAGCAGCCAAGGTATTAGAGTTAGCTTGAGGGTGATGCACCATGTTGTAGTGTTTAGCTGGACATCAACAGTTGAGTATGGTAACTTCTGGTCCCTCCCAGTGCCCAGTACTTGGCTATGGAGTACACAAAGGCCATCGTGAATGTCTGTAAGGCAGAATGGATGCTCCACAGCTTATACTTCCCAGTTTCTGGATCGGGTTGACCCTTGTTTTCATCTTGGCAGCTACCTTCTTCAGATGGTTGTGGAAGGTTAGCATGTGATCCAGCTTCCCTTTGGTATAGAGCGGCGTGGGGTCATGGTGGGGTGTTGCTGCAGAAGGTTACCTTCAGGGCATGGGCAGCATTCCTGGTATGACAATGGCAAGTAGTGACTGTTCTTTTATGAAGATGTGGTTTGAGCCTTCATTTCCAGACATATTCTTTCATGGTCTCCAGGTCCCCTGTAGCAGGTCATGACTCACCACTACAGTGCCTCCTGCTGGCCAGTCTGGGAATTAGCTCTTCAGCCTTGGAGTGCCCTCTGCTAGCCTTGTCCTGTTCATTACATGTGGGCTGTTCATGTCTCCACTGCTCATCAGGCCCTGTGTCCCTCCCAGCCCATGGTGCCTCTGTCCATACAATACTGCCCTGTGGCACTTTGGGGTCCTTCCCTCCCAAGGGAACCTCAGTCCCCTATACCCACCTTGCCTCAGTGACCTCACCGCCAGTCGTCATCTAGTCCCTGCCTCAGGGGCAAACTGCAGTCTGAAATGGCCACTCATCATTGACAAGGGGGTGTGGACCTGCTGCCTTCTCCTGCCCTGGCAGCCCCCCCTCCTCCCCCGCAGCCCTAGTACTCTCAAGGCCTTGAAAGCAAGACCTCAGACTGTGAATTTGCCTGGCCAGAGCTTCCCAGTTCTATCTGCCCTTCCCCAGCACTGCTCTGTCTCAGGTATCCTCTCTAGCCTATTCAGCAGCCAGATCCTTCTTGCTCCACAGCAGGATCAAGAGTGAAGTCCTTCTCTCCAGGAGCCCTTCATCTAGGTCCTAACTGGCTCTCTTTAGCCATCTTCTGATTGGTTCCAGCCCCAGCCTTCACCCCAGGCTGTTTTAGCCCCTTATGCATCACTGTGGGACAACTGCCCAATCCCGTCCCCGTTCAAGGTGAAGTTGATGTCACTAAAGGTGGCTGCTTCTGCTGCCAGGGCAAGACCATTCACATATGCAAATGTGCATGACTTTGTTGGAGGCATGTCGCTTGTGTAAACATTGAAAAGCATCAGTGTGGCTCCTGAGCCTTGTGGCAGTCTGTTGTTGAGGAATTGGGGTCAATTTTCAGTAGATAAAAAGCAGTCACTTCCACCTAGACAAATTCATTGTTGCTTGGAATGTCATTGCTTTTGCTCACATGACAAGATGTATTTGTGGGTAGGAACGGCTGACTCCTACCTTGGACATCCCCAGGAACAGACTGGGTTTTGTAGTGAGTGCTGGATGGTTTGCAGATTTGCAGAGTTTGGGTCCTGAGTGATGAAACTTGGGCTGTAAGAACACACAGAGTATCATGTAAAACGTGGTCTGCTGATTTGCACACAGATGTTCTTCAAAGCCTTGCAAAACTATGACTAAGCTGTGAATTCGGTCCAGATCAGAAACTACTCCTGGGGTCACTCAGAAGGTTTGTGATCTTAGTGGAGCTTTCAGACAGCCAGGGCTAGCTTTTGATCATGGATGACAACCAAATGGATGAGTGCCACATTGTTTTGAGGACTGTAGCAAACAAATCTCAGAGTTTTAATATAGTGGCAATTAGAACAATTTAGACAGAAGCGTGTCTCACTGGAATATATGGTTCCTTTGAAATTAAAACACTTTATATAATTATATTGATTTTACCAGATTTTCATTTTAGAGGAAAACTAGAGGAGAAAAGTCTGAAAGCATCAACGAGTCCAGTAGAACAGTAGTTTAATCACTGAGCTAGTCTTCTTTTTGTTACTTCTGTGCTGGATCGAAGTATAGATTGGACCTCCTTGGTCCGGCACCTTTGGGAACTGACTGGTCCCGGATGAGGGATTTTGCTGGACTGGGGAGATAATTTCTGGCCTCTGCTGCCAGCCCCACTCCCGTCCCTGCTTCCCAGCTCCCCCCCACAGCCCAGCTGAACCATACACCAGCTCTTGACTCCCTCCTGCCCCTGCAGCCCAGCTGAGCTGTTCGTCGGCTCCCAGTCCCCACCCTCACAGCCCAGCCAAGTTGCTCCCGCATCATACTGGCCTCCTGGCCCCTCACATCCCCCAAGGCCTCAGGACTGTCTGATCATGGAACATCCATCCATCTGAACCATGAAGTTGCCAGACGAGAGAGTTCGGGTTTATAGAGGTGAAACCTGCAATTTATTTGCATGTGATTTTTGGACATGACTTGGAATACACTAACAGACCAACAGCAGCTTCAGGGGGTAGCCGAGTTAGTCTGTACAGGATAAACTTAAAAAACAACAAATGGTCTGGTAGCACTTTATAGACTAACAAAACATGTAGACAGTATCATGAGCTTTCGTGGGCACAGCCCACTTCTTTATATGACGGGAGTTTTGAGTTTAGGAAGTGCAGACCCAAAATAAATAGGGGAGAAGAAAGAGGGGGGGAAGGGAAAAAAAGGAAGGGGGTGGGAAACAAGTAGCAGAGGGTATGAAAATATCAAAGGGAAAAACAAGTAGGCAGATCTATAAGCACCTGAAGACTGAATAGTTAAAAGAAGCCGATAAGGATCATAGGATAGCATTAGATAGGAAGGGTACTAACGCAAGAATCTACACAGACAAAGAGCTGTTGGCACCCTCATTGACTGTTAGGTTGATAATGTCCCAGCCATCCGTATCTCGATTGAGATGGTTTTGGATGACTTTGCAATAGCAAAGACTCATTTTATTACTTATTAAGCCACCTAGAGAGATTTCAATCTATCCACATTTTGACAGAACAGGAACTGCAACTTGAACTGTCAACGTTATGCATCAATGAGACAGAAGTGCAGCCTTCTAGTTTCTGTGCTCTAGTACCATTTCTTAGCACTCCATTCTGTAGTACTGAAGGCCATCACCTTCCATTGAGCTCAGTGGGACCTGTTGGCTCATTTTGTGTGTGAGCTTTAGTACACGCTGGTGCTTTTGCAACTTGGACTGTTTGCACATTCAGTGTGAACCAATACAAATACCATTTCAATGTAAAGTAGCAGAGACTGGCTAGGGAACAGCATGGCTAAGAGGCTGACTCGTTCCGTAATCTTTCATTTAATAAGCTGTAATGCCGTGCAAATTCGACAGGTAATTAAAGCCTGTCAGAACTCACCTTCCTATTTCCAGCGTCAGGATCATTCTTATTGAAGCTTTCACCCACTTTGTGCTTCACAGTCAAAACTGAGGTAACATTTGATTTACAGCATACACATCCAGAATCTGAGGAGACTGATGGATAAGAGAAACATACTAGTATGAGAAGCTAACCCTAATTTAATTTTGTTACTACCAATTATTAGAGGGAGACAATGAAAGAGAAAGAGAGAGAGTGCACCTTATAAAATAATATCTACTTTCTTTTTCGCCTAATCATGAGCCAGGGCGTAATTCCTCTCTGAGGAACACAGTGAACGAAACTGTTGCTAACTAAAAAAGAGCCAGAAAAAGCCAGTAGGCCAGGAGTAACCAGAACATCTCAGCAGTGCACGAGGGGTAACTGTGGTCTTTCACTGCTTATCCACTTATAATAACATTTGAAGATGCAGAAATGAGAGCAGCAGCTTCTGTTTCTGATAGCCCCTGTCGCAAGGAGATTTAATGGATTAGCGAAAATGATGTGAAAAAAATGGATCTCTGATTTATTACCTGTAATTTTTTGCTTACTGCAGCATTTTTTTCCCCTCAATCACAGTGTTTTCCATGTCGTTAACGTCTGCGTGAATAAGTTCTATGTTGTGTTCCTGGATTTGCCCGGAGGGCTCATCAGACAGCCCTTTGCCTGCAGTCCCCACCAGGCCTTTTAAACAGGAAGTTTAATTTTATAGTATTAAAAAAGAGAAAACGGTACTTAATTATCTGGCTGTGAAACAGCAGTACTCTTTCTTAATTTTAGTAGCTAATAAAATGCTGTTCTTGCAGTTAACTACTTCTGGTCCAAATGCGCTACAATTTTGGCTATCTGAATAGAATATTTTATGAACTGTTATATATTGCACTACAGTTTTTAAGCTCCACTATGACATATTTCTCTCAAGATTTATTAATATTTTTTATTTAAAACAATATATTAAAGAGAGGAGAAAGAGTAATCTTAGGTAATATTCAAATATTAGAAAAACATAACATAAACCAAACTTTTTTATTTAACTCCCCCCTCCCCTCTTCTTGTCCTCTCCCACTGTTGCTATAAAAAGTTTTTGGAACAACAACCCACACCTGCATCATTAATTCACTATGACTTCCAACATCATAGTATCAGTTTCAAGGGCCATTTGCTACTTAAATGACTTTATGAAAACAGAACAGTGAATGACCCCTGTGCAGTACCTACCTGACTGCATAAAATAACCTTCATGATCTTTTATATCCCTATATATCCACCTCTCTACCAATCATTTTCCTTTCTGAATCCAGCGCCTTAAGCAAATACTGCCTTGTGAACTGGGATATCTGTTGAGCAGAGACCCTCTCAACAAAAGCTTGGCCTACCTGTTTGCATTAAGCAGAAGGCACATTGGCTGTTTCCTGATTTGGGAATTGATTGCTGGGAGAAGCTATTTTGTCTGGGGCAAAAGATGGGGCTGCCAGAGTGAGTCTAAACCCACTGACACTAGAACAGTATTATCCATCGTGCTGAAGCAAAGTGGGCATCAAAACCACACAAGAGACCAGGTCCCTCAGACTAGTTTACTTGGGAAAATGCCCTTCTACCCAGTGATGTTCCTGCAAAGAATGTACTTGTCTCCATGGCTACATCTACACTGCAGAGTTTTTGCGCACAAACATCCATTTTTGCGCAAAAACTCGGAGAGCATCCACACTACAAGCACATTTTTGCGCAAGAAAAAGTACAGTAGATTGTCAGAAGACAGGGCTTTCTACGAGGAATAAGCCTTTTTGCGCAAGAGCTCTTGTGCAAAAAGGCATGTGTGGATGGATACCAGGGCTGTGTCTACACGCGCAGCTTCTTGCGCAAGAAATATGCAAATGAGGATAAGCGTGGAATATCGTAGAGCCTCATTTGCATACCTAATGAGCCGCCATTTTTGCAGAAGAGGCTCTTGCACCAAAAGGAGCTGTCTATACTGCCCCTTCTTGTGCAACAAAAACTCTCTTGCGCAATGCCACTACACTGATTATTTTCAGGAATAACGGCATTGCGCTAGAGGGTTTTTCTTGCGCAAGAAGGGGCAGTGTAGGCACCTGACATTGGCCACTGTTGGAAGACTGCATATTGGGCTAGATGTACCTCTGGTTTCACCCAGTAAGGCCATTCTTGTGTTCGTATGTTCTTATATGCATGTAGATAAACATCTTGGATTTTGGTTCAGTGGACTGATTGGTGCCATGAGGGGATTCACTTGGTTGTAGATGGGCATCCAGCAACATGTATCTGAAGACCACACATGGCCCTGTGGATTCAAAAAACTAAACAGGAAAACTAGAGAAAAAACAAAACATGCCGGAAACTGAAGCAACAGAAGAAATGTCTTACAACCCAGCATAGCTGTTCAAATATTCACAGCCTTCCAAGCAGCAGCCGTGCTCCAATATAAATGTGTGTTTGTGTCAGTATGGATATATTCATAAATAAGAGACTCTACAGAGGTAGAATAGTGGGCATGCATTAGAGCCGTGGTGTCCAATCAGTTCTGAAGCAGTAGCCGGTATAGTACCGCTATAGCTCCTGCTATAGTGAACTAGACACACTCAACCAGCCAAATAGCCACATGTGGCTAGTGGCTAGCAGCTAGCATGTAGAACACCATGGCACTAAAGTGTCATCATGGACTATGGTAGTTTAATTCTAGTTATTACACTGAAATCAGAGGCATTCTAATTACAAAAATGTACATGAGACTATGTTTTGCAATTCTTTTCCATTCAAAAATATAAAAAACCTTGAAAACCAATAGCAGTGAAGATGCTACTTGTTTTAATGATTTTCTTAGTGAAGATCTTAACCGACAATAAAAAGATTTTAATCTGATTCTGATCTCCAGTATTTTTGGTTAGCGAGCTAACTCTGAGTGGAAGTAAAACTGACTTGAAAGAAATCTGGACTCAGGTTAGAAAGGGTAGGATTGGTACACTTTATGGCATTGTAGAAACTGGAAATGGAGCAGATTTAGGTCAGGATATGAAGCCATTTAGAAGTATAGATTGAACCTCTCTAGTCTAGAACTCTCTGGTCCGGAAACATCCATCATCCGGAATTATTTTAGTCAGCTGGATGTCCACTTTTCATGGGTGTGGCCAAGTTTTCCACGATCCCATAAAGTTTGCTTACAGCCACCAGTCCTGGCTCTCAATGTTCTGTGCTGCTATTTAGCTCTAATTGACCCCTAAATGTCTTCTAAGAGACCAGCAAGCAGTGGAAGTGTTGATAATGCTGCTAGACAATATTGACCACCTGTGATCCAGAAAATTCACTGGTTCAGAATTGGTTAGATCCCAAGGGTGCCGGACTAGAGAGGTTCAACCTGTAAAATGTTATGCATTTGACCCTAATTGATGTCTTTGTTGGAAGGGTCAGCAAAGAGAATGGGATAAAATTGACTTGAAGAAGGCACTTCTAATGCTAAGAAGCAGGGCTGAGGTACATTGGCAGAAAATGGCATGAGGAGCTTCTACTGCTGTTGAATCTAGGGCAGTCATTTGTATTGTGCACTAAATTGAGATACTCGTGCTGCTTAGACAACGAGGCCGTGTCTAAACTACACCCCGCTGTCGGCAGAACCACAGTTTCAGTTTCGAAATGGCACTTGATTGAAACAGCGCCATGATGGGATTATGCAAATAAAGCACAGGATATTTAAATCCCTGCTTCATTTGCACTTTCGAAGTGCCTAATCTACATCCCTCTGCCGACAGAGGGGTATAGTTTAGATGTAGCCTGAGGGGAAATTTTTGCAAAAAAATTTATGAAAATGGCCTTTGGGTTGAAAGCTAAAATTTCAGTGAAAATTTAAATCAATTTTATTTTTTTCTATCTATCTGTAGTGACAAACTGCTCAAAAATAAGGGCTATTTTTTCAAAATGTTGACTTTTTTAGTCAAAGTTCAAAATTTCAATGAAAATGTAGACATTTTAAACATTTGAACATGCTCTATCCATGATAGCTATTTTTTGTAAGAGAAGTTTGTTAAACCTTATTCTCCTTCTAACTTGTCCACATTGGATCTTGAAATGTAGAAGGATCATTTCATAGTCACATTGAATTTTTAGATTTATATGCAACATTCAGAATGATTATTGAGCCAGTTGATTGGCCTGGACTGAAGCAAGAATGTAACAATTGTAAGAAAATAAATATCGATAAATTTCCAATAACCTTGTTGTTTCTATAGTACTCTACAACAAACTGTCTGCACTGGTCATAACACGTCTCCAGCTGAGATAAATCCAGCACTGGGCAGTCTAATGCCATAGAAGCATAAAATGTTACTTATTTTTATTAAGCATGTACTTATCTTCTCTATACTATAAGAGGTCTTTGATGTCACTGGGTATGGGATATACCTGCCATACAGAGGAGTAAAAGCACTAACTTGGTCTCTGTCCCAAACTCCCTGCACCACTAGAGTTGGAAGTACTTGGGGCTATGTCTACACTACCAGGTTATTTCAAAATAATAACTCCCAAAATAAATATTTCAAAATAACACATCCACACTACAGGGAAGCCTCAAAAATAGTCAGAGGCAGGCTCCCTTAATGTGGATGCGCAACCTCGACTTAGAGCCCCAGGAAGCACTGGGGAGTAATTACAGGCCCTCGGAGATCATGACACCGTGGGAACGAGGAACAATTCCTTTGAGTCCCCTCCTCCCAGCTGATTGAGTCAGGGATGGGTCACTATGGTAAGTGAGATATTTGAGGAGGGACTTGGATTTATAAGGGAAAGAATGGGAGTATTTCAGAGAATCTCCTGGGAAAATACTGCGTGTGGAAGAGTGTTTGTTCTAAACGTATCCCACCAAATTGTCTTTGCTGCAAATCGAGCCATGTCAGTAGATTTACTCCCAAGATTAATTTGGCCCAGCATTGCTTTCCCCTGCACCTGGACACGCCATGCTTTCTTTAAATGCAGCTTTAAATATTTGCTGCTTTTAATGAAAAAGCTGTGGTCGCTAGAGTGCCTCTTATAAAAGTCATGTAAACTGCTGCTTTAATGGACACACTGCTTTTTTTTTTAAAGCCAAACTTTTCCTATATTTTTTTTTAATGAGCCTAATTATGTTGAGGCCTGCCACATGGCCTGTGCCACTTCTTTTCCTTTCTAGCACTAGGCAGGCCAATCTCCTCCTGGGTGGATTCTGAGAAATGAATGTATCCCAAACCCACAGGCGGCTGTTTCTCTCTCCATCTTTGCTCCTTTGCTGGCTCCTGTTTTCACTGTAGCTGAGCATCTCCCCGTCTTCAGTGTCTTTAACCGCTCCACACTCCTGTGAGGTAAGCAGTTTTGATAGGTGGGGAACTTAGGGTTGACGTATGGAAAGTCACACAAGAAGGTCGTGGTTAAGCAAGGACTTGGAGAGCCCTGGGAAGATATAAAATGGGTATCTGCTTCTGCAGCTGCAAAAATACCTGCGGATAGCCACATCCACATTGGCAAATGCAGATACCTGTGGTTATAAAGCGGCTATCCGTGGATTTGCAGGCCTCGAAGGACTTGCATCCTGGTCTTTAGAATGGCAGTCCAGTATCCTAATGCCTGGATTCCACGTCCTTCCTACTTATCTGTTGACTGCTGTTCATTACGGGTAATCTCTTCTGTTGTCTGAGGTCTCTTAGCCCTGGTCTACATTAGGGCTTTATTTCAAAATAACCCCCCTTTGGTCAAATGAATAAGCGGAGCGTCCACACTACCAAGCCCGTGATTTCAAAATAATGGGCTGCTTATTTCAAAATTGTACTCCTTCGTTTCTTGGGGAATACCGCTCATTTTGGAATAGCAGCAGTGTGGACGCTCCAGTGCTGTTATTTCAAAATAACTGCTCCCCCGAGTAATTCGAACTAATTACTCCCCAGTGCTTCCTGGGGCTCTACGTCGAGGTTGCACGTCCACATGAACGGAGCCTGCCTCGGACTTATTTTGAGGCTTCCCTGTAGTATGAACATGCTATTTTGATTTTGTTATTTAGAGAGCTAGTAAGTCAATCTGAGTTATTTCAAAATAGCTTCCTAGTGTTGACATGCCCTTGCTGACCTCTGGGTTGACCTTTGGGCCAAATTCAACCTGAGAACAAAAGGAAGCCAAATTCCTGTTGCAGCTAGCTAGACTCAGTGCAGACTGTGCCCCATGCTCGTTGGCTCCTTTTGGTGGAGAAAGCTCCATATAAATTCAGCGTGGAAATATACGTATGATCGCACACATCCTTTTATGGCCATAAAGGCCTTTCCCCCCATGCTTATGTTTGAACTCGACTTGTCACTGTGATCCTGCTGAAATGTCCTTTAAGCTGCTCTGGGTGTACATCCCCCGCTATTTCTATCGGCATCCGGTGCGCAGCACGACCTCGACTGTCCTCTCTGTTACACCAGATTTACCAAGGTGAGAATTTTGCTATTTTGATTTACACCAGTAAACTAGGGGCCAGTGTGTCCTGTCTTGTGAGTACAATCTCCAGTACAAATCGCCCAGGGCACACATATGTAATTTCTTCTGCGTCAGGCCCCTTATGTAGGAAATTATCATTTGTTTGCATAAGGGATAATCCCCTGGTGAGCATCTGTTTAATAGTGGCCGTCACTTAGCAATAGAGGATATGCAATTCAGACAACCTCCCAATATATCTAACAGGGACCAAGTCAAAAGGAAACCATTGTCATCAATTACATGAGTCAATGCTTCAGAGAAAAGCATCCTTCACCACTATGTTTCTACCATTTAGCTGTGTGTGGTTAGTTAATTTGCAGGCATTAAGAGACTCAGGCAAATATCAACCTTATTAACCTTATGGCCCATATATACCAGCCAAACTAAATTAGGTTATCTTTAGGGAACACTTTATACTGGGAATTCTCTCTCACACACTCATTCACAAAACACAGAGACGGACAATGTTTGTGATGTTTTTTCTATACTGCCAAGCAAGTTTTTGTATATTAATGATGCAGCTACCATCCTGTTCATTAGAGATCCAGGTCCTGGCTAACAAGACCCGCAAGACTTGCTTGGAAAAAGTTTGCCTATTCACTGGTAAAGGGCCGCTTCTTATTTTATCCATGCTAGTTCACCCATCCCTAATATAGAGCCATCTCAAAATCTTCCCAGATCTATTTTGGGCAATAAGTCTGAGCAGGAAAATATTTCTGCGATGACACAAAGTGTCTTGTTGGTCTATTTAAGAGAGTCTTCAAAGGCTAAACTGGGATCGGACAGGATCCAAGACTCTGACGAGGAGGCGACATTTAGAATGGGTAGGGGGAGGGTTTTATGGAGTCAGCAGGAGGGAGGATGATACGGTATAACAAGTGGGTGTATAGAGTTAAAACGGTATTTTTGTCTTTGGACAATGCTGGGCCCAGCTCTGAACTCCTTTATTCTCATGCATATCAGAAGTAACTCCCTTGAAGCCAATGGGGTATGACCAAAGTGAAACCAGAACAACAGAGGTAAAAATCATGCAGAAAGGGTCCAAAATAGCAACAAGTGACATTGAAAATGACTTTTGTGCAAAAATAGGGTTGTTGGTCGTCTGAGTAACAGCGAGCCAAAATTTCAGGGCAAGAAATGAGGACCCAAAGACAATATGTAAATATGGCAGAGCAAAGTTTAGAAGTGGGCCGCCCCAAGGGACTCCATAACACTGCAAATAAGTGTTGGAGAACGAATTATTTGCAGCTATAAATTGTAGGCTCGGATTAAGTAATGAATGAAACCCAGAAAGAACAGCCCCTGAGACACTAACAAAAGAAAAAAAAATTCCCCGACTATTCCAAAGGAGTCTCATGGTCAAGGGTGTCAAGCGCAGCTGACAAATCGAGGGGAGTTAAAGCAGAGATCATGGCCTTGTCAAATGACATATGGAGTTCATTACTGACCCTTGGGAAAGTGATCTCTCCATGGGGACTGGGCTTGGGTAGAATGCACCATAATCTCGGAAAAGAGGATTTGAAAGTGGACTGTAACCCCCATCTCTCTTTTTGCCCCACATGATAAGATGGTAAACTGATTCGGCCACAGACCACAAGGGGAAAAGAGCAGAATGTTCCTCGATCAATGGCTGGACTTTGTCAATTGTGAACAGAGAATCGATGTTAATTGATAGTATTAGTTGTCAGTGTGAACTGGTTTTTTGGTTGCCGAAGTTAAGGACCATGAATAAGGAAGTCTGGCTGACGTGTACCATGAAATAATTACATGATAGACAATAAAAAATGGAGTTGTAACCTGTATGGTGCACACTCGCTGTCTGTGTATTCTTGTGGTTAGATATTCTACACGGAGGCCTGAGTCAGCCAACTTGCATCCCTCTTTGGTTCACGGTTCTGACAGTGTCCGTTTCCCCCTCCCCGAATGCTAAGCTTGGAGATGTCACTGCAATGACTCCATGTGGGAAATAGGTATTAGCAAGCAGTGGAATAAAAATGCAAACCAATGTAGGCCGTGACTAGGCAACTAAATACCACCGACTACCATAACTTTTGGACTGTACGTGACTGAAGGGCTGGATAAAAAATTCCAAATTTCAAAATCCTGACTGGTTTTAAGGGAAAATAAAACATGGGCAAACATTCAGTTGAATATTGGGGAAGACTCCCCTCTCTGAGCCAATGTTCAGTTCTCGTATTGACTTCGTTCTTTTGGTAAAGATGTTGAAGCCTTCCAGCTTCTAGTAAAATATCCAGGGGTGGCAACTGCCGCAGAATGAGTAACAGGACTAATTGTTTCTATTGATCTTCTCCCCAAGTGGAAGAGAGGATGCCAGTAAAACATAGACATTTGGGGCATGTCTACACAGCAGGGCTTAACTCGAAACAAGCGCCACAAATTGAGCTATGTCAGTTGTGTAGCTTATTTCGAAATAGCTTATTTCGAGTTTTGGTGCTGTCTACGCAGCACTTATTCCGAAATAGAGTGCTCTTCCTCTGACTTCCCTTACTCCTTGTACAATGAGGGTTACAGGAGTCAGAGTAAGAAGTCCTCCAGCTTGAGAGTATTTTGACATCATGTCAAAATAACTGCCGGCTATGTAGACGTGGACTATGTTATTTCAAAATAATGTAGCGGTGTAGACATAGCCTTGTTGTATTTCTCTGTATTAGTCTTGTCTTTGCCATGTACCTTACAGGGGAAATTCTACACATATCCTGGCAGCATAAAGACTATAGGAAGTAAATGCTCAGTTTTTCATTGTCTGCTGATTTCTCGGCACCAAGGTAGTTCCCTTTTCCTCGCCAGTCCCCTCTATCAATCCATTTGTCTACTCCATTTCATACTTTCTCTCTGTATTTCAAGTATCTCATTTTCTGCCCTAAGACCAAGGTGACACTTACCTCTCTCTATTCTTCACACCCTGGACTCTGAGGGTCTTATTCTGAAGACCTTGAGTGAAAGAGCTGAATTTATCCTTCCAGCTCAAATCTAGGCCTTTGTCAGATTTGAAAGCCACATCCTTTATGTTTTGGGGCTCTGTTCTCCGCTGGGGCCTCTTTCTGTGCTCCAGGGTGTTCCCCCTACCCTCCCAGGCCAGCAATCTCAGCGCTATCACTGACTGCTGCAGGCTAGCTGAAGAATGAGTAGACGTCCATTCTCCGCCCAACAGCTCCTCAAGCCCTCTGGATACTCTTAAATGGGAACTCAGGGTGGAGTCCTCTCAACCAGAGCAGGTAGCATAATAATCATGTACAATAGGGGTATTGAATCATTGGAGCCACTTACCATGGAACAGGGTGGATTTGTCATCGTTTAACATCTTTAAGTCAAGACTGGACGTGTTCCTAACCTGTGCTGAAGCTCATCCGGAAGTTATGGGCTGGATGCAGGAATCATTGGATGAAATTCTCTTGACTTGTGCTCTGCAGGAGGTCAGACTTAGATGTTCCTAATGGTCCATTCTGGCCTTAACAGCTACAAATCTAAGTAAAATTGGGTTCCAAGAAATTCTCCCCCCTCTCCATGCTGCCCCATGCATTCCTGTTACCCATACTACAGAAGCCTTCATGTCTTACGAGGACAAGAGAATTCTGTGTTAAGAGCAAAGCCAGCCCCAGTGGCTCCTTTGTTTCACATAACTCCTCATAACTTTTATAAGATAATACACCATTAAGTAATATGCTGGCCTATTGCGCGCTGATTGCTTGCTGTGCTTTCAGATATCTATCAGCCCTAAATAGCCACTCGTATTTACCCTCCTGCGCCTTATCACTAGGTGTACTTAGTAACCCGGATTCATTCGCCATCAAGTAGATTTCTCTTCTCTGTTGGATGACAGACGCATTCTTTAAAGACAACATCCCGAATGAGTCTATAATAGCCGTGAGCTTGTCAATGATCCCTGCTAAGCAGATTGAAATCAGGTTGTTTGCACTTTGAATTTGCTCAATTGGTCCTTTTCCATTATTCAACCAGGGTTGTGGCCGTTCACCAACCCTGTCCAGTGCATTAAATGTCTATTACTCTGTTTACCATGGTCATGTTAAACGCCGGCTTATGAATGTCAATTTGTTCTCCAATTAGCTATGCCTTATTGACTTGCCCTTAAACTTACAAACACCAGCTTTCTGAAGTGCCTGTTACTATAAAAACTCCTGTTTGCTTTATTTTTTAAAAGGGATAAAACCTTAATGTATCTTTCTAATTGACAACAACCTTGGTAATCCACCTTTAGAGCCTGTTATTTGGAGAGGGCCGGCGTTCATTCTAATAGCTTCATATCAGCGTTAATATTTTGAGACAGTTTTGTGTATGTTTAACTTGAATAGATGATGCATTAAGTGTGTTCCACTCTGTATATGGCATATTAGCAGCAATCCGTTTATGATGCAAAGCTTTTAACTCCCTTTCCATGCAGCACTGGAAAGTAAATGCATATGGGTTTGCTGGAATTACATTAAGAGAGCACATGTACATGAGCCGCAGAGGTTCCCAAAGATTTTCGGTGGTGTGCACTGTAGTGGAATCAAATGGCCGGTGGGCCTGGGAGAGGCTGGAAATGCGGGAGCAGAGACAGGCAAAGAGCAAGATCACAAGTAACCTCCCTTCCCCAAACCCTCTCCAGGTTCTCTTTGTCCGAGTGGCTCTAGGACTAATTTAACACAGCTAGGACTTTGTGAAACAAGAGATAAGGGAAGAACTCAAATGAGCATGCACACCTGTGTTCCTTCTCTCTCTCTCTCTGTCTCTCTCTCTCTCTCTCTCTCCAAAGATGGGTCTGATCCTGCAGGATGCTGAGCATGCTCACAACAAAGGGAATTAAAGGTGCCCAGCACCTCAGCAGTCCTGGCCCAAGATTTCATTTTAAAGACAACAGGGATTAAACTTTTCCTATAACAGATCCCTTTGCCCTAGTTAGACTGCCAATCGGAGAGTAGGCTAGTCTTAAGACGTAAGGCGGGGGTGGGCAAATACTGGACCCCACAGGCCGTATCTGGTTCCCCAGAGTTAGCCCCTGGTGGGCCCACACCACTATAGTTACCTGCACCTCCACAGTTAAGAGAGATCGCAGCACCCATTGGCCACGGATCACTGGTCCCAGCCAATGGGGGTTGCGGGAAGTGATGTCCCGGTCCATGCCACTTCCCACAGCTCCCATTGGCTGATAACAGCAATCTTCAGCCAATGGGAGCTGCATTTGCTGGTACCTGCAGAGGTACAGGTAACTATAGTGGTGATGGCCCACCAGGGGCTAACCCTGGTGAACTGCTGCTGTTTTATTGCCCACTCCTGCCCTAAGCATTGGTCTATGCTGGCTTTGGACTTGTGTGCAGAACGACCCTCCACATGGGCCATGAGCAGACATTGAGCCAGGGACTTTCAGCACCACAAATCAGACTTCCAGCACATCAGCTACAGGAACAGCTCCGTCTGACAACAGCAGTAGGCCATTATCCTCTGTGTGGACCAGCCACTAGAGGATGATACAGCACGCACAGAGCAGTAACCTCTGCAGCTACCAGCAAATGAAGCTCCCATTGGCTGAAGATTGCTGTTATCAGCCAATGGGAGCTGTGGGAAGTGGCATGGACCAGGACATCACTTCCCGCAACCCCCATTGGCTGGGACCAGTGATCCGTGGCCAATGGGTGCTGCGATCTCTCTTACCTGTGGAGGTGCAGGTAACTATAGTGGTGTGGGCCCACCAGGGGCTAACTCTGGGGAACCAGATATGGCCTGTGTGGTCCAGTATTTGCCCACCCATCTAACTTTCTCTCAGACTTCCTGAAAGTACCAGTCTTTGCATCATCTCCACCTTCAAGGCTGATCAGCGCTGACCCCATGCCTACTGCCCAGAGCTAGAAGTGAGCTTTGCTTCACACTGGTGAGAGATGGGGAGAGTTCGGAGTGGGAATTCCTTGTGGTGGTGCAGAAAGAGACTAACTGCGATAGGCATATTGCATCGCAGCTTGAGGTGTCGTTTCCTGCTCGGGCAGACACGATTCCTGCTAGCTTTGGTTGAGCTAATGCTCTGAAGACAGCAGTGTAGCCAATGCTGCATGAGTGGCAGGCAGTTCCAGCTGGCTACACTAGCATGTATCCCTTAGATGGGCTCATACTCCTTGTCTGAGCCCCCAGCCATGCTGTCTTCCATGCATTAGCTCAACCAGTGCTAGCAGATGTATCGCCACCCACGTTGGACATTCCCCCTCCAGCTGCTGTGCAGATGACGGCAATGCCAAAATGTCGTTAGTTTTCCATGTCAGGTTCACAGCTTAACAACAAACCTCGTATCCTCTCTCAGCCTCCCCTCACCGCTGAGGGGTTCTACTTGCCCTACGGGGTCACTCCGCAAAGAGCAAGCATCAGGAGCACTCAGCCGGCTCTCTCGTTGCCGTGCCAGTGCCATTGAAGGTGTTGATTTTCAGTTGTGCTGCTCGGAAAATTTGGAGCTGAAACAATTTGCAGTGAAACGTTTTCTCCAGAGAGGAACCCAGGGGAAAAACCCAAACGTTTCTTTTGTCTCTTCTAAGCTAGGAGGCTCCAAATGGGTCAGGCCCTATTTATTTCCACCGTTAGCCTCTTTGTTCAGGTGAGGCTAGAGTTTGGCTGAAGGACTTGTGCTGAGGCTTTGCTGAGAGGTGGCTGGAAGCACAGGGGCTTCTGCTGAGTGCTCCTTGACTAGAATTTGCTGTGTCTGTTGTTTAAAGCCTATGTTTCTCACCTTCAAGTTAGGCTACAAGGCCTTTATTTTCTTCTCAGGCTTTTCTCCCAGGTTAGGATAGATCTTACACTTGGCTACTGGATCTTAATTGCTATTAAATTATTGATGGGTGTTTTACATTGGCCCAGAGACATGGAGGAGTGTATTTTTAAGACAAAACGTAAATAAAATGAGCCCTTTAATGGCACCTTTACCTTTAGTTGCCTCCTTCCTGTACCCAGCTTGTGTTTAGTTCTTAGCAAAGCATTCATGTTTTTTACACTCTGTCCCTCTTAATAACTTGCCTCGTTCAGTGCGTTTCAATTACATCTTTTTTTTGCTCTCCCAATGTACCGGGGTTTCGTTCTTGAATGTTGGCAAGCCTATTCCAGACTCCAGGATCAGCTCTACACACAATAGTCCCAGTGTTCTCTGCTAGGACAGTGGAGGTGAGATCCTGCCCCTGTTTAAGTGAACACCACAGTTCCTACTGACTTTAGTGGAGCCAGGAGTTCCCCCTGTATTCTCTCTAAATGAGGATGGAAAGTGATTGACAAGAGAAGAGCTCTCAAGAGGACGTTCCCTTAACACAGTGATCCCGGCATACCATTAACTCACAAATATCACCCCAATTCCCTTTCTGCGTAGGCCAGCACAGCAGCAAGTTTGAGCTCTTGTCAACTGACTCGGGTTCCCACTATGGGGCCAAAAAAAGTATTAACGACATTCAGACTCGGGCCCTTCCTGCTTGCAGTTCGCAGAGCCCAGATATCAGCCTGAGTCCAAACGTCTACCTTGCTGTTTTCAGCCCTGCTGTGGGAGCTCCAGGAGCCCAAATCAGTTGAGTTGGGCTTGGAAACTCACTGGCTTATTTTTTTCTTTTCAGTGTAGACATTGACACTCTCTCTACCCAGTCACATTACTCCTCCTCCACATGTCCCTTTTCTCCTTTCAGCCCCGTCTTCCTATAAGACATGTCCCCAAAAGCAATGTCCATGCAGACAGGCCCACCGAAGCGGATGGCTTCCTATGAAGGTCGGAATTTGGTGGTTTGTCTCTTCTGCCGTGTGATGCTTTTTTGGGAACTTTCTTCTGGCTGGAGAGGACTCAACAACACAATGGTGGTTGTGACATTGCAGCATCATGTCCATAAGTGGCTTCTCTAAATGCTTTTGCTGGGCCCGGGCAATCTCTCATAAAAGCTCGTTATTGCCTCCTTACTCCTCCACTAGGTGCGTTATCCTGTCGGTATATGAATGACACAATTAGAGACTTACCAATGCTGACTTAAGGTCAAGCATAAAACTTCAGATGCCACTCTCCTTAATTAAGAAAGCTGAGGCCCCTAGCATAAAGCTCAGCATCAGAACGGACACGAAGCAGCATGGAATCAAATGGAGCAGGCACAATGACGGGGTTAAATACTTTGTGGGCACATTTGGTTCCTAGGTAACCAATTGAAATTGCGAAAAGTGTTCATAAAAGTCCATTTTTACTATTAGCGATCGTCTCCAAACAGATCATTAACTTCAATATGCTATCAATTGTACACTGCCGTTACAGGTGGCCTCCTAAATAACAGGCAATCAAACCTCATTAACACTCTAGTTTATAATTACAGTTTACTGTAATTCGGGAGGTATTTAGCATTTTGGAAGGGTGTTATTTCTACAGTTAGGGGGCTAATGAGTAGGGGGTGGATCTCTACCGTAAGTTCAGTCTTGTATTTGTTCCATTTCTTCTGAAAACAAGTAGAACACCATGATGCAAAACAAGGGACTACAGCCATTGGAAACTGCAAATCGTCTATTAAAAATTATTATTTCAGTAAGGAAATATTATAAATTACCCATTTTGTGCTATGGAAAAGAAAAGACTAAAACTTTCTGGTAAATGGAAGGTCACACATTCCCTGGAGTTAGTAGGAATCTAGGGTAAATCAATACACAGAAGATAGAACACCAATTCAGATCTTTGCCAATTTCTATGACCAAACTCGATGATTTGACCAAAAGGCCCATAAAGCTTTGGAAACTTTTTATTTTCACTTCTGGTATCTAGACAGAACCAAAACTGGGAGTGATGAAGTATTAAGAACGATCCTATTTTGTAACCCCTCTACTCTACTGTTATAAACTCAGAAGGTTCAGGAAGTGAGAAATTGTCCCATAAGTATTCAGACTTATGAATGTTAATCTTACCCATATGAGGTTTGCTTCGAACTTACTTGTTTTTAAGTAATGTCAGGTGGCACATTCTTACTGTGAATTGGAAAAAGGGCTCTAGCCACAAAAGTTAGACCTGAATTTCTCTGCATTTCATGGATGAGCATATATACGGTTTGGGACTTGGCTGACCTGTGCTATAAAGGTTGAACTGTAGCTCCATTCCAAGAAACTAGGGAGGTATGCTAGTATCAGGCAACATTGTCTAGTAGATTAGGTTGGGACTGGAGATTTGGGTTCTAGGACAGGCTTTGCCATGGATCACCTGTGTGGTTTTGGTCTAGTCACTTTGCAGCCACATTTTTACAAGTGGCCTCTGCTTTTTGGGGAGCCCGCAATATAGAATGACTGGTGAATTCCTGATTTTCAGAAGTGCTGAGGATCTGCAGTTCTCATGGACTTCAGCTAGTGTCATGGATGTCTCTGATGAATGAATAGAATCTCAAAGTGAAAGACCACCCAAAACTGCCATCAGGGGCCTGTCTTAAACGAAAAGGGTAATGGACCATTGGCACATCTGAACTTAGGCTTCTAATGGATTCTCCATCATTTAAAGCCTTTAAAACATGGCTGGGTGTCTTTCTAAAATACTGTATTTATATATAATTCTCTAATAGTTCAAACAGAAGTTTTAAGATTGGTGCAGATATTGCTGGGCAAAATTCTCAGGCCTATGTTGTGCAGTAGGGCAGTCTAGCATGGGGTTTTCAAAGTTGGGTTGTGGGCCCCCCCCCAAGTAAGCCGCTGGTGGGTCACAGGACGCTTTGTTTATCTAAGACAGAGGTGGCCAACCCGCAGCTCTTGAGCCGCATGTGGCTCTTTGCTCAAAGAAATGTGGCTCTTGCTAGTTCTGAGCTGTGGGCCTGGACTGCTCATGGCCGGCTTGCTCAGCACCTGGAGGGAGAAACACATGGCGGTGGCTCTGCTGAGACCCAGGCATTAGGTTAGAGGAGGGGGAAGGAGGCTGGGGGTGCCTGGCTCTGTGGAAGTGGTGGTGGGAGGGATAGCTCAGTGGTCTGATGATAAGCCTGTTAAACCTAGGGTTGTGAGTTCAATCCTTGAAGAGTGCCTTTTAGAGCTCTTGGGCAAATCCATCAGGGTAGTACTTGGTCCTGCTATGAGGGCCAGGGAGTGAATTCAAGGTCCCTTCCAGCTCTATGAGATAGGTATATCTCAATACATTTTTTTTTATAACACAGCTGTCATGTTTAAATTCCAGGCCAAAAAAAAGAATCAGCATGTACCTGGTTTACACTGTGTTTCTTTAAAGAAAATTCAAAGCCTATGGTTTGCCAGGCTGAAGCAATTATTCTGAGATATGAGTCTCTCCCTTATTGGTTTTGAATCTCTCACATTCGCAGTCTGGGACAGACCTGAATTTTTAGAACTATAAAAAAGCCATAATCTTCATAAGTAAAAAAAATTAGGAAACCACACCAGAGATCAACAAGCTGGAGTGAAACAGACACTTAATATTGTGCTAATTGACTTCTCAGTTCAGTTTAAAAAAACTCACAGGACATAATAGGGCAGTAGTGTTAAATTTAAAATACATGGTGGGGATGTTTTTTAGTGTGAGGATATTACTGTATTTTTAAAAGGTTTTTTTTTTTATTTGCTGTTTGGTCCTTGTCAAGTTCTCTGAAGATCTATGGACTGGCCATGAATTTTTTAAGTGACTAGAGACTTTTTTTATTGGTTTTTGTCCAAAATGTCCTGTAATGTTATTTTTATCACTACATTTTGTATACTATATCTATCTATCTGTCTGTCTATATAGTTATATAAAAATAAATATATAATACGTGGCTCTTTGCAGTCTATCCACAGCTGTTCTGGCTCTTTGTCTCTAGCTGGTTGGCCACCCCTGATCTAAGCGACCATAAGCACAGTGCCTTGCAGCTCCCATTGGCTGCAGTTTGCCGTTTCCAACCAATGGGAGCTGCAAAGCAGTTTATCCGGGTAGACCCATGACCCAACTTTGAAACCTCTGATCTAGATGATCACAATTGTCCCTTCTGGCATTAAGATCTATGAAACTATATAATATATGGCTGAAATTCACCTTCTGTAGTATAAAAGGGGAATAATACCTACCTATTTTACAGAGATGTCCTGTGAAAAGTGCTTTGGATACTGATGTCCTATATTAAAGCTAAGGCTTATTATTGCTGCAGGATTATTCATGGATGGGTATTTAGTCCTTAAATACTGGCTTTTTCGGCCACATGTATTTCTGCTGCATTTCTTTTTTTTTTTTTTTTCAATTGAAAGGCTATTCAGGGAAATCATTCTTGTTTGGTATTTATGTTGCCATATTTTTAAAAAAGAATGATAATAAATGAATAAAAGTGAGGAATAATCAGTGAAACAAGTAATACGTACGTCAGAGGCTGAATTTCACTTTCAAACACGTGCATCACTCTAGCAGTAGTCAGTGGGAATGGCACATGTGTAACCAAAGGCAGAATTTTGTCCCTCGGAGTTGAATAACTCAATTCAGAAATCTCACTAGAAAGAAAAATCAACAAGGAAAATATCTGCATGTTCCCATTTTATTGCAGCTGGTGAAGAAATGTTGAAATCAGAAAGATTTCCAGGTACCTTGTATCATCTTTGGGACAAGTGTGCATTTAGGGTTGGTGAACTGAACTTTGAAATACATGTTAAGAAATGCACACATACTGCATCTGATAGAATAGACCTTTCCACTGGATGAAGGGTCTAGGTTGATGTCTGGGTTTCCATTAGTGCCAAACAAAAAATTTTGTATTTCATCCATGTGTTTATAATCACTAAAATGATTAGATGTATAATTACATGTACTAAAATATGATCCAAATGCACCTGGTTTTTTCCGCTGGAGCTGAGAACGTTTTCATAGATTTCATACTTTCTTCCATACTAAGAGCCAGTTGCATAGCTCTTACTTATTCGATTTTATGTGCAGGGGTTTGCTGTCTGCTTAATTTCTACGAAGTCTCTGTGTTCTGTGGCCTCTGGGAATCCCTGGCTTGTAAGATTCCCAAGCCTTATACCGGGTGCAAGAAACAAAGAAGTAATTTTTCAGAATAAATTGAATGCTGAATGTTGTCTGAGCTACTGCGGCAAATGAAGGGTGAACAATTAAGGTTTGCAAGTATGAGTCATCTCTGAAAATAAAGCCCCTTGTTGGAATGGCAGAGGAAAAGAAATACATTATAACCAGACAAAGCTCAAAATGTTCAGAGGAGCAACCAGACTTTCATAGCTTCACCCAACTTCTCTACAACATTTGGAAGCAGAAATCTTAGAGAAATGAATTATTTTTGCAACATCACTGGCATTACTGGGTTTGGCACTGCCGGAAACTCTGCAAACACCATCCTATGTGTAGTATTGGCCTTTGATCCTGGAAATGAATAACTTGACCCCATTGGGACTACTCAGTAAAATTACTCATGTTACTGCCCAGGCAACCCAAAATAAAGGGACTCTAACTCAAGGTCACTTTGGGAAAATTAGGCTCAAGACTCCAGTGATCGCGAGATTATAAATAAAGAATTAAGGTGTAAAATATAGGTGCTACTCTTTAAGAAAACTGTAGTAGCTTCCCTATGAAATGGAAAATACCAGCAGCATAAGTGCATTTTCACTTAGCATGTCTTCTGAAAACTGACAATTGCTTGAAAATTGGTCTGTCCCCTCCCTTCATGTATGTACACGTTATTACATTTGAGGGTCCCAGACAGAAATGAAAGGCAAAATCCCCAATGTGCTTAAAACCCTGGGCCAAAACATGCCATCTTGTCCAGGGAAAACCGAGTACCTTACATTTCCAATGAAGCTACTTTGAGTTAATTTTAGGAGACACTCTCCAAAGGTGAGCATGTAGGATATAATATATTACTCTTATCTTTGCATCCCGTATACTTATGTTTATTAAAATCAATATAATCCATTAGCCAACATTGTTTCCATTTTTAATAATCTATTGATATATTGCCTGGGCTTTTACGGGACTAAACAAATTTCCTCTTTATGTGCCCTGTAATAGCCGGAGGTCAGGCTGGTTGAGAGCAGTTGCTGTATATAAATGTTTATTTACTGCCTGACTACTGATTGAGAACATATCTGGTCCACAAGCTTCAGATGGCTTTTAAACTAGAGATTTATGGCTTACTTCCTGTTTTCCAGACTCAGTGCACTGGTTTTAAGGAAGGTAATGAATGCAAGTATTGTGAAAGTAAGGGCTGATGTTTTACCAAAGTTGAACATCTGAGGATGTAGAGTGTTGGGACTTTGCTTATCTAGTTGTTCTCTTGTTTGTTTTCCTTTGGGTGGTTTGTATGTGTGTGTGTGAATCAGACATCCTGCGATTTAATTTTCCTCCCAAACACACAACTGACAGAGGATGGTCAGATCTTGAGGATGTGACTGTATTGGAATTTCTCATGGGTGCTGAAAACTCACAAGTACTCAGTGTTTCAGTTTGGACCCAGGTGAAAGATTGTTACAGTGAAACTGGCTAATTGTGCCCCTCCTTCCTATCTATCTATCCATCCCCATACACTCTATCTATCTATCTATCTATCCCCATACACCCCATCTATCTATCTATCCCCATACACTCTATCTATCTATCTATCTATCCATCCCCATACACCCCATCTATCTATCTATCCCCATACACTCTATCTATCTATCCCCATACACCCCATCTATCTATCTATCCCCATACACTCTATCTAACTATCTATCCATCCCCATACACTCCATCTATCTATCTATCTATCCCCATACACTCTATCTATCTATCTATCTATCTATCATTTGCTCGTCTGTCTGTGTGTCTGTCTTCAAATCTGTCTGTCCAAGAACTCCTCCTAAACAGTAAGAGCTAGGACCACCAGATTTGGCAGGCAGCTTCCTCTTACCCTAACTGAAAGCAAGGTCAGGATTTGGTTGTGCCAGGAAAGCAGGAAGTGCTGGGAAGTGCTGGGAGCTGTTTTCCAGAACATGAAAAGGGAAGGGCACAAAGAGGAGGGAAGCGATACTGAGAATGACCCCTGGGGGCAGCGAGTGCAGGGGGGAGCTATACTGCAGAGTGACCACTAGAGGCAGTTGCAGCAGTAAGAGAGTGGCCAGCAGGGCTGGGGCTCTGCCATCTTGCCGACCACCAGACTGGGTAAGTAGCTTGCCTGCCTCCTACCTCCCCCACTCAGAAACCTCCGACCCCACCCAGGTGCCCCCCTCAAAAGAGGCCAGGGCCTGGAACCATGGCATGGTCCTGGACAGACTACAGGCCTGCAGGCCACCGGGACTTTGCTATAGGCTAGGGAAAGCCCCCCCAAACCTGCTCCTCTGCCCCCTGTGAAGAGCCTGCAGGCTGAGGGGGGGCCCATTGCAGAGTGGGGGCAGCTCTTGGAGCCTCGCTCCCCCAGGAGGAAGTGCTCCTCCAGGAAGCTCAGTCCCCCCCCCCAGGGAGGAGGGTCCAGATGGGTAGCACAGCCTGGGGCCCCAAGAGGTGCCACCGCCAAAGCAGCACCAAACTCACCACCACAGGTGGCCCCAGTAAGCTCTCCCCTCCCCAGCCTCCCAGCCACCAAACCCTGTGCCGTCAGCCCCCACTCCCTGCCCTGAGCTCCCCAACCCCCAGCCCTCATTCCTGTACCTCCCTTGTTACCCCATCCCCTGCCTTGACTTCTGCATTCCCAGCCCCTCCCTGAGCCCCCTCCACATCGAACCCTGTGCCCTCAGCCCCTCACCTCCTGCCCTCACTCCAGCGCCCTCCAGCCCCTGCCCTGAGCCCCCCAACCCTTCCAGCCCCCTGCCCTCAATCCTGCACTCCACCCCCTTTTTATTCCAGCAAAAGACAGATACATTGCAAATACTGTCTACAAACAAGCTGTATCTAGTGTTTGAATCATTTTCCTTCTTTTATTAATACAAACATTTTTCCTTCATTTTTGAAAAACAGTCAATTGAACGAAAGCATGGCCATTTCCCTTTTATTTGCCACACAAACCCCCAACCCCATTACTTCACTTAAAGACCCCAGGTACCTCTGTTAGTGAGTTCATAGCAGGCAACATCTCTGATCTTCCATTAGGCCGCGTTCAGCAAAGCCCACGAGCACATATTTAGCTTTAAGCACGTGAACAGTCAGTTTCTCGCCTCAGTTTCTTTCCTCTATGGGCCCAAAGCTAGTAAAGCATTTAAGAGCATGCTTAACTTTAAGCGTGTCTATAGACCTACAGAAGTAAGGGTACGTCTACACCACATGCTTATTTTGGAATAAACTATTCCTGAAGATATATTCTGAAATAGTGTATTTTGAAATGGAACATCCACACTACAGGGAAACCTCAAAATTAGTCCGAGGCAGGCTTCCCAAATGTGGACGTGCCACCTCGATTTAGAGCCCCAGGAAGCACTGGTGAGAAATTACTTAGAAAGACCCTGGTGAGGGGCTATTTTGACATAGCAGCAGTGGAGTGTCCACATGATAGCTATTTTGAAATAGCTATTTTGGAAGAGGAGTTATTCCTCGTGGAATGAGGTTTACAGAAGTCGGAGTAAGCCGATGTTATTTCGAAATAACGGAATTGCTGTGTGGCCGCTCACATTGTTATTTCGGAATAGCGATAGTTATTCTGAAATAGCGCTGCCGTGTAGATGCACCTGATGTGTCTGGTTATATCGGAACCTTCACTGCATTTGTTTTGGAAGCCATGTTTCCTCCAATTACGTGCATCTAGAAGAATCAGCTCTGAGTCCCATAGCTCTCACAGAATCACTTTGGTCTCCTTTATTTCCTCTGAACTTCGTCCTTTACATTTGGAATGGTCTCTTGATCCTTACGCACCATGCCTCTTCCACATCTCCCTTCAACAAAACTTGAAAAACTCACCTCGCTGACACATTGTTTGCTCAAAAGGCCTCTGAGCTGCACTTGGGTTAGGGCCTTTAAACTATGAGCCGGGTTTCATATGTTTTAACTATTGATTGTTTTGTTTTGTTCAGGTTCCCATACAACCGTCACTGATGCATCTACGACACCATATCCATGAACAATGAACATAACAATAAATCGGCGAATGAGAATCCTGCATAACGCTCTTTGTCCCAGTCCAGGCACCTGCTCAACAAGAATGTGGACACTGTCTGAAGAGGAAACTATCGTCTCCAAGTATCAATGGCAAATCAGCATTTCATACTAGGGAGTTTACCTTTCCACCAGTGCATGCTTTTCTCATGGGCATGTATCAATCCTGCTGGTCTGTAAATTTCTTGGCAGCACACTGGAGCTGGATACGAGTGTGATTGATTGTAATTGTCCCCTCAGGATGGGATATTTAAAAAAAAAAGTTTACAATGCCTTTACATCTAGTAAATGTCGCTTCCCCATTGAGAGAGTGCGTGATGTGGCTGAGGAACGTTGTTATGCGGATGCTTTGTGGTCTTTTGAAAATCACGTGCAAAGAGAGTGCATGAGGTAGCAAGCCGCCGCTTCAGGAGGCAAACAGTGACAGTGGTTCTGACATCTGGACAGACCGTTCTCTTTCACACTAACATCGGGTGTGTCTATTTTGCACTGTTATTTCGAGATAACTAGCGTGATTTTGAAATAACAATGTAAGTGTCTGCAAAGCCATTCCGTTATGTCAAAATAATTTCGAAATAACAGACGGCTTATTCCAAAATCTGTAAACCTCATTCTATGAGGAATAATGCCTATTCCGAAATAGCTATTTTGAAATAAGGTGTGTGTAGATGCTCCACTGCTGCTATTTTGAAATAGCCCCTCACCAGGGCCATTCTAAGTTATTCCTTCCCAGTGCCCCCCTGGGGCTCTAAATCGAGATAGCACGTCTACATGAGGGAAGCCTGCCTCGGACTCATTTTGAGGCTTCCCAGAAGTGTAGACGTGCTATTTTGAAATAAGCTATTTCGGAATAAGTATTCTGGAATAGCTTATTTTGAAATAAGTGTGCAGTGTAGACATACCATGACCTTGATCCTGCAATATTGAAGCCGGGAGGAATTTTCCCACTGGTGTCAAAGGGAGTCAGAGATCCACAGTTACTAAAGGCCATTTTTTCAAAAAAGAATCAAAAATTGGGCTTAGGGCCCACGACATATAGTGCTAGAGTCTCCCAATGAGGCAGAAAGCAATGCAAGTTTCCACTGGCACTTTCAATCATGCAGCGGTGAACAATTCATCATATATAGCAACTCGTCTCCACGGAGCACAGAACAGCGTACAGAAGGAGGGTAAGCACTATGATAACCATTTTAAAGGGGGAAACTGAGTCATGGGACACTAAGTGGTTTGGTCAGAGTCATAGAACAAGTCACTGCCTGTCCCAGGAGCAGAGCCCAATGAGAAGTCCTGACTCCTGATTCCCTGCTTTGGCCCCCTCCAGCGTGATGTCTGCTAGGACACTCCTAGCTATCAACATGCAAAATGGATACAGTCTTTTTAGCAGGAAACAAGATGCTTTGGTGAAATTGTAACAGGCCTGGAGTCTGAGGGAAAGCCTACTAGTCACACTGACGTTCCTCGGGCATTCAGAGGGAAAAGGGGTTGAAAAGTGTTGTCTGAATGTTAGATTGGCCCCGACGCACCGGCCTAGGCCATTTCTGTGGGTTTTATGTGCATTTCTAATCTGTTACTCAATAAAAATGAGTCCTAATCAAAGCCACGCACGGCACAATGTGCACCGTGTGCTGCCTCGGGACACAGAAGCCCCTTCATGAAGCACATGCTTGTTAAACGGAGTAATGAGAGCCCTAACAAATCCCCAATATTTTGTAACGCGTTCATTAAATCTCTAATGATATCAGTGTTTTCTATAATCGAAATGTGTAGCTCTTTATGGACATACTTGGCACCAGCAGGAGACAGGGAGGGAGGGGCTGGGGTCATTCTAGGTGGAGAATATGCGGATACTAGCACCCCCCAGACCACTCTGCGCTGGCTGCAATAGGGCCATGAACATTTTGAAGATCACCTTTCGTCAAGCTTTAATGGGAAAGGAAGGGTCTTTCCTTTCTTTGGACAATGCAATAATGCAACTCCTCAGGATTACAGACACCTGCAGGGAGGGGAAAGGCACTCGAGCTGAGTGAAGATCCAAACACCATGAGGGCCTGATCAAAATGCCGTGGGAGACAATAGAGAGGAGCAGTTTTTAAAGCTGCTTAGGCATCAATTGATGGAACTAGGTGTCTGGAAGGATTTTGGAGTGGAAATCAGGCCCTTAGGCACTTTAGTAAATTCCAGTTGATGTGATCTAGACCAGGGCAACTCAACTTTGGAAGCCCCAGGGGCCACAATGATACAGCACATGCTGAGGGCCGCAACTTAAGTGTGGTTGCATAAACATGCAAATATATGCAAATAGCTTCTTTCACACTGATGGGCATGAATACAAAGATTAAGACTACACAACACACAGGCCCATTTAAGTCAGTTCTGCTGATATTAATAAAATGCAATATTTACCCGATTTCCATCCATATGACAGCACTTTTAATGAGCAATGAGAGTCCAGGAATTTAACTACTAAAACGCATCTCAACATAAGACCATTATATTGACTGCTTTTTTGTTTTGGCTCCCATCTGTGAGCCACATGTTGAGCCCCATGTAAATCCAAACCGCACCATGGGCTGCAAACAAACAGGCCGCGGGCCGCATGCTGCCCATGGGCTGTGTGTTGAGTAATCCCTCCTGTCTATGCTTTTATGTGCCTAAATACTTTCAAAATCTGGTTCTGGGAGTCTTCTGTGCACAGTGTATCAAGCCCCTAAAATTTAGCGGTTCAGCTTATCTGTAGAGCCCTGCAAATCCGTGGATATCCGTTTTGTACCCACGGGCATCCGGATGGGAACGTCGGTATCCACGGCTCAATTTTGCAGCTGTGAAGGCAGATGCAGATACAAATTTTGGATCGCGAGCCCCGCAAATTTGTGGATATCCACTTTATGCCCACAGGTATCTGCATCCGCGGCTATTCATGCCAATATCCATGGTGCATTTTTGCAGGTGCACATACAGATTTTGTATCCACCCAGGGTTCTACTTATCTCATCTCACAGCCTGCTCTGCAGAGGTGAGCTGGGAGTCTCCCATGAACAAGGGTGCTGGTGGGATTTCCAACACCACCATGCCCAGCACTGGGGAGGAGTTTCACAAGAACAGCCTTTCCCATCGTGTTCTACAGCGATGGGCAGTTCTGGATCCAAACTTCTAACAACCTCAGAACATGTCTAGCTCAGGGCTTCTGGGCCAGGCCCAACTCTGGTGTGAGCCCAGAGGTTGAAAGCAGGAGATGGGGCATGTCTACTCTTCACTACAATCTTTCTGAGCCTTCCAAGCCTTTAAAACAAGAAGAGTGATAAAACCCCCAGAGAGTCTGCAAGATGCAAGTTTTCACTTTTTGGCTAAGTTCTTGACCTGATCCTTCATGTTGCCGAGAGCAGATGGATGAGACAGAGTTACACAGAACAGGGGCTGGAAATAAAATCTCAGTTGCTTCACTACTTGTGCCCAAAGTTAAGCACAAGAAAAAGCCTTTGAGGCACAAGGGCTTTAGGCGCCTATTGACCAGACCACTTCTGTGCGAAAGAACTGGACTATACAGCACAGACCTGAGGAGAGGAGTGGCAGAGGGAAGCTGTAAGTGCATAACGGGGTGGACTTGGAGGACTTGGGCAGGAAACATGGTACTGGGGTGAGAATTCAGTCTGTGATGTTCAGGGAACCACTTTCAGAGAAGCGTCTACTCTGGGGAGTGAGAAAACAAAACACCTGCCTGCCGGAATGCTCCCCAGTTCCACCTACTGACAAAAACACATGATCTGGTTACAAAACCTTGACATGTGACATGTAGATGAACTATTTTTTCTCTGTTTTTAAATTTCAACTAAAAAAAGGCATCAGAGCTTTGAAAACCATGGGTCCATATTCTGGCATGAATGTGGTGAAAGTAAAACCAAAGATGCAGACCGTAATGCACAAAGACGTGCCAATGGCTATAAACTCCAGCTAAACGAAGACTCCGCGCTATCTCCTTGCTTGTATGTATTCCTATCGCCTGCAAGCAATATGGAGGCCTCCAAGTTTCATTGCATTTTCACCATAACCCGCCACTTGATTTTGAAATGAACATCAGCTTCGTTGTGTTTGGACTCAGGATGGAAATGACTCTGACATTCTGGAAACCTACTTCTGAGGCTATTTCACCTTTTGTGAAAAGATGAACGATTTTTATAGCATGACAGGGTGGCCAAATGCAGTTTAGTTTGGTCATAGCCACCTGTAATTAACCATCAGAGCTTTATAGTCATTGAATGAAATTATTGTATGAATTTTCAGCACTGTGTGCCAATGGGGTGGGGGTTTTTGCAGGAAGAGGGAAGGCAAAGCCCTGTTTTAGGAGCAAAGAATGCTCCATAAGGCAGCACGGTCCCCTTCTGCACACTAACAATTGCACACTGCAAACTAGAACTTTGGTGGGGAGCATGAACGGCACCGGCCACTCACACACATTGGCTAGTCTGATCAGAAACTTAAGACCCTTACATCATGGAATAATTAACAGCTTAGTAACTGGAGCAGGCAGGGCCCTGGGTACGCATGTGAAAAACTAAAAACAACCCAGCCCTCTCCCAGCCAGGTGCATTCCATGGGAGTGATGAAATGAAATAAGATGCACAAGAGAACAGCACATTGCAAAATCCTAACGGGAATTGGTATTTTTTTTTATGGTTCAGAGGAAACAGAGAGAGAGTCATTGACCCACTAGCTGAGGAAAGGCAAGGACAAAAGCAAGCAACCAAGCAATCCTGCCAGCTCATTACTGGTTCTAAGATGCTAATGATGGCCTGAATTAAACTAGCTACCCACCTGCACATCAGCACCGGTACCCACATGTAAGCATGTAACCTGATTTATACAGGACAGGATGGGTGCTTGGTATTTGATCTGACAGTGATATACCTCACCACCAATCCCCACAAAAAAGCAAGCATTCACTGAGGCCATGTCTTCACTATGGGGGAAATCAATACTGTTGCAATCAATCTTCTGGAGTTTGACTTAGCGGGCCTGGTAACCTGATTTATACAGGACAGGATGGGTTCTGACAGTGATATACCTCACGACCAATCCCCACAAAGAAGCAAGCATTCACTGAAACCGTATCTTCACTATGGGGAAGACTGATGCTGCCGCGATCAATCTTCCTGAGTTTGATTTAGCGGGTCTAGTAAAGACCCGCTAAATCAAAGTCAGAGGGCACCCCCTTTGGCGTCAATATTCCTGCTCCTCGCAAGGAGTAAGGGAAGCTGACAGGAGCATTTGCTCCCATTGACCTCCCATTGCGAAGACCGTGTGGAAACTCGACTTAAGTTATGTTGACTCTAGCTGGAGGTGCATATCTTAATTCAATCTTCCCCTTTAGTGTAAACCTGGCCTGAAACAAAGTCCTTCCTTCTGAATAAGACATGGGAGCTTGCTCTTCTTCACCAAGGGTCTTTATCCTTATCCTCTCCACAGTTCTCAACACTTCATTGAAATGAATTGATGGACGTACCATCTGGGTAGTTCTGAGCCTGGAGGTACTGTCAGTCATGGGTAAGTTGGGTATCTTCTTAACCCATGTACATCTGCACTGCACCTGTATCTTCCTCCAGAATGGCAGCATCTCTAAATGCTCTGAATGGCTGTTCTGCTCACCATCTGCAATGTGTCCTATTGAAGAAAATGTTCTGTGTGGCATGCTGACATCCATAGATGCGCTTCTTGGAATTCCGCTCAGTCCTGCTCGTCTTAGAAAGTGGTAGTATTAAAAAAGGAGCCAGCCTGCCTCTAGACTAGTATTACTCAGTGTGTTAGGGTTAGGATAGGAATACTGGTCTTTTCTGTGTGAATGAACATTATGTGACTGGCTCCTTTAGGACCTGATCCTGAAACTCCCAGTGGGATTGATTCTGGTCTCATGCTAGGCCAGTTTTACATGAGCTGAGCTCTGCTGCTTTAAAGAGAATTTGGATTCCCCATAGAAGAAAAGCAGGCCCATTAACATTTATCTACAGGTTCTCGGCACTGCTCGGTATCCGTCTTTTTTCCATCCACTTGTCTTTTTCACTGCACTGTATCTCTACAATTCATCTCTCCTGAGGTTGCTAATGAAATACGCTGGTGTCAGTCTGTATCACAGCGAGCCCTCGGCAAATCTTCCCAGCTGTCAAAATCACAAACATCAATTTGTTTAATTTTACTATTATTGATGGGTTGTATTATTGCAGTACTTAGAACCTGACTGGAAGATCAGGGCCCTCTTGTGTTAGATGCTATGCAAATAAGGAGCCAAACCTGCAGTCCCTGCCCCAGAAAGCTCACAAGCTACACATCAGGCAGGTTGCCACTGATTTTCCATAAATGTCTGACAATCCTAAAGCTCTCGATCTTGCACCTCTTGCAGAGGCGAGTTGGCTTATTGACACAGAGGAGACTCTTTCCATGAACAAGAGCTGCGGGGGTTGGGCATGGTACATTGCACTATCTCTGGCTTGCAGTCTCTGAACCAAATCAGTAACTTGGTTTTGATAGGCTGGTTGCAGAGAGCCAAGAAAATTGCATTGCTTCCTCCCCGCCCTGATTGCAAAGGGCCAAACTCATCTAATCTACTTCAGTGGTTTTACTCCCTGGATTAATTTGGTTTACAAGATGGAGCATTTCCAGCTGTTTACATTCTCTTCTTCCATGATCTGTGGCCTGTTAACTTTCTATCTTTTGTTTGGATGTTAATTTGGATTATCTAGTCCTCAAGGAAATCATTAACATTTACAGCCTCATAAAATCAAAGCAGAGCAGGCGTACACCCCGTAATTTTGGACTTCAGTAGCAGGGTTGCCAGCAAGTGGTGATGTCAGGGCTTGGTATCTGTCTCTTTCTCTACTCCTCTCTGTTTTAAAAAGTGAGGTTTATGCTTGCTGGGGCCAGAATGTGCACAACCTTCAGTAAGGACAATGTGTACATTTGGAGAATATTCAACAGCTGGGCCTGGCATTTGAAAGCCCAGAAGCTATTATGAAAGCCATAAAATGTCCATACTATAGGCAGCCAAAGAGGGCTATTGCTGCAGGAACACATGCATTCAGCTTTAGTTAGGTACAGTTCTCTAACTTGCCCTGCGCCAAGAGACAAAATTGGTGAAGCAGATTGTGGCTTATTTATGTTGTCTCCGGCTGGGCTGTGCAAAAAGAGATGAAGCAGCTGCTTCACTGTGGGCCTAATGGAACCCATTCCAGATCACGGTAAAAAGAAAGCAACAAAAATATATCTTCAGCCTTGGATTTCTATAGAACACCTGTAGTTATCCCCACTTAGAGAGAGTCCCATAAAAGACAGATGCAAAAACTTTGAGACTGACTTTGAGCAAATGCAGGTGCCTCCCGGAGGTTCCTGATGATGATGAGGATAATTAATAATAATCATATGGCTCTTACATTTATAGGCCCCACAGTGCTTAGCAGTCACTGGGAGTTAGCCAGGCACAGGGTGAAATTCACCCCTGTGCAAAATGCTGGTACAACAGTGGTCTCCAGCCTTTTTAAGCATGAGATCACTTTTTGAATTTAAGTGCAATCCAGGATCTACCTGAAACCCAAACACCCTTTTCCCCGCCTTCTTTGTGCCCCTTCTGAGGCCCTGCTCCCTTCTCACTCCATCCTTCCTCCCTCTCCTACCCTCCCTCACTTTCACCAGGCAGGGACAGAGGTTGAGGTGCAGGCTCTGATCTTGGATTAAGGGATTTGGTGTGCAAGAGGGGCCTTGAGCTGAACTTGGGGCAGGCAGTTGGGGTGCCCAAGGAGGTTCTAGATGCAGGCTCTGCGAGAGCATTTGGATGCAGGGGTGCTCAGGGCTGGGGCAGGGGCTTGAGATGCAGAAGGAGGTTTATGACTGGGGTAGGAGTTTGGGATGTGGGCTCCAGCTGGGTACTGCTTATCTGAGGTGGCTCCTGGGTGGTGGTGCAGGGGGACTAAGGCAGGCTCACCCCGCCCTGGCCCATTCCCTAAAGCAGCCAGCAAACTCCATCCCAAGTCCTGTTGTGCCTCCTCTCTGCTCTGTGGAGATAGGATACAGGGTGGGAGAGGGGGCACCTTGGCATGAGCCCTCACCTTCTCCTGCCCGGAGGCTCCTGAGGGGACAGCTCCAAGGGAAAGGGCAGGAGATGCACCACAGTCTGGGGGGAGCAGCTGAAGTGCCAGCGCTTGATAGCCTCTTGGCCAAACCAGTCAGGATCACCTCTCAGAGGCTCCAAGATCTACCAGTAGATCCTGATCTACTGGTTGGTGACCACTGTGGTACAAGCTCTGCTCTGTACTTAAGTCTCACTATTTGGAGGGCTAGGGTAAGGGGTTAGGGTTCTGTAGGCCTTCTGAGGTACACAGCTTTGGCCTTCTGATCAAGAGTGAAAGTCACCTTTACAACTAGACATCTTGGCCTCATGTGCACACACGTCTCTACAACCATCGTCAATGTGCACCTACCTCTGTGATGTTTCATAGTCTCAAGAAACCACGCAGAGAGTTAAGGGCAAACAATTAAGAATGCTGTAGCCACCAGAAATTGGTAGGAGTGAACACTCTGCCCATAGGCCTCCCCAAGGGGTGTGGTGGGCGTGTTTGAACCCGCTGTTAAATGCAGCTTTGTTTAGGAAGCAGAGACGGTTTATTTTTTTAACAGTCTGTGACCTGCAACAAACTTCAGGTTGGGTGTTAATGATCAAAGGTTTTGCAAGTAATTAAATTAGCGGAAAGCACTATCCCTGAGAGGCAGAGAAGCAGAAGAGGGCAGTTGGGAACAGGCACAACCTATGCCTTACTGTGCTTCTACACACAGGTTATATTCTTTGTAGCATATAAGAAGCCAACAGACCATGTTCTGGGCGAATGTGTTTTACTTAAATATCTGAGCTGGATTAACTACACTAGTTATTTTTCTTATGCAGTTAATAATTTAATTACATAATGATTATTGGGATACTTGAATGAATATAAAATGAAAATTCCATAGGATTGAAAATATATCTAAATATACTGTGTAAGCTATCTATCTATCTATCTAACGATCTATCTTACCTACCTACCTACCTGCCAATCTAGACTGTAATGCAATATTTATATAATATGTATTTAAAGACTCTAAGACCTCAGTTCACAAAAGTATCCATGCACAGGACAACACATATTTAATGCTAAACATGTGCTCCAGTGCTGTCCTGAATAGAGATGAACTAATTCATGTACTTCAGTAAACTTCTGGAACAGGGCCTAATAAGGTGGTCATAACAAGTTGCAGATCCATACATAAATCAGCATTGATGTTCCTTGTTCGCTCCAGACAGTCTATTTATGTCTTATAAAGTCATTGCCGTCTTCACCTAAGCCATTCTATCTCCCTATCCGGTGACCTGTTACATCTCAAAGGTATTGTGTCTATATCAACCAGACCTAAATAATAGATGTGTGAGCTAGTTCAGGTAGAATAAGAAGCCCCTAAACTTTCTCCCGAATCTCAACTCAAAACATTTTGAGGTTAGGAAAGTCTTGCCTACATTTCATTCCACTGCTTTGGGGCATGTCCTCGTTCCAGCCAAACAGAGGGTGCTTTTTGTGATACCTCTGCTTGGAAAGACAGCAGGAGTCATTAGAAAGTTCACGAGAAGGCCAATTCTTCTGAAGGCTCTTAGGCGTGAGAAGATCAGAAATATTTTATGTTGTTATGCTGGTGCTTTTATTAAGGCCATGTACAGGATTATTCATCAACTCTGTCTGATGCTTGTTGAGCTCTTTTATATGTGGGTTAAAATCGGTGTGGCCCATTCTTCCAAAATCTCAAAATCTGTTGAGGAGTTGTGTTGAAATAATCAAACCCAAAAGGGCAGAACACAGGCCAAGAGTTGCCCCCCAAGACAAGCCAGACAACAGCCCGGGGTTTAGTGGGTTAATTCCCATCTTGGGAGTCAGTTCCAGCTGGGAGCTAATTAAGTGCCACTGAACTAATTTAGGCTGAGAACCTTACAAGAGAGTTAGGTAATTTCCATAGGAGACACGGAGAGGGTGTTTTGCTGCTAGGACTGGGCGCTTTGGGGAAATGGATGAGCCACCAAGTCTAGGTGCTGTGGTTTGGCCTCTTCTGTCTACTGCATGGAAGGAAAACAGCTAGGTTAAAACAGAAGCCATGAAATAACCCCCAAACCATAGCCAGGGCAGTTTATGTTGCCTGCTGCCCCTTCAGTGAATACTCTCTCTTTGCCCTTTGACCCCCATCATGCTCCCCACCCTTCCTAAGTCAGCAGGAAGACACCTCTGGGGCCCTACCTCATTAAACTCCCTACACAGCTGTGGGAGGCAACATGGCAGGTGTTTGAGAGTGCCTAGCAAAATGTTGTGAGCCAAGGTAAAGCATTCCGAGCTAGGACTGTAAGAGGATGGTGGGTAGGCAGAATGCAATCACCCAAATTAGATAATGGCATAGAGAATATGCTTATAAAGTGTGCGGATGATACTAAGCTGGGAGGGGTTGCAAGTGTTCTGAAGGATAGGATTATAATTCCAAATGATCTGGCCAAACTGGAGAAATGGTCTGAGGGAAATAGGATGAAATTCAACTAGGACAACTGCAAAGTGCTCCACTTAGGAAGGAACAATCGGTTTCACACATACAGAATGGGAAGTGACTGCCTAGGAAGGAGTACTGTAGAAAAGGATCTAGGGGTCAGAGTGGACCACAAGCTAAATATGAGTCAACAGTCTTCTTCTTTCGAATGTCGTGTTCAGCGCTATATTTCTTCGTCAAAGTCAACAGTGTGACACGGTTACAAAAAAAGCAAACGTGATTCTGGGATGCATTAAGAGGAGTGTTGTGAGCAAGACATGAGAAGGCATTCTTCTGCTCTGCTCTGCACTGATTAGGCCTCAGCTGGGGTATTGTGTCCAGTTCTGGGCACCACATTTCAGGAAAGATGTGGAGAAATTGGAGAAGGTCTAGAGAAGAGCAACAAAAATGAATAAAGGTCTAGAAAACATGAGCTATGTAGGAAGACTGAAAGAATTGGGCTTGTTTAGTCTGGAAATGAGAAGATGGAGAGGGAACACGATAGCAGCTTTCAAGTGCCTAAAAGGGTGTTACAAGGATGAGAGAGAAAAATTATTCTCCTTAACCTCTGTGGATAGGACAAGAAGCAATAGGTTTAACTTGCAGCAAGGGAGGGTTAAGTTGGACGTTAGGAAAAACTTCCTGCCTGTCAGGATGGTTAAACACTGGAATAAATTGCGTATGGAGGTTGTAGAATCTCCATCACTGGAGATATTTAAAAGCAGATTAGACAGACATCTATTAGAGATGGTCTAGATTGGGGGTTCCCAACCTTCTTTGGTCCGTGTACCCCCTTGGCTTTTAGCAAACCTTCCCGTACCCCCTATTCAATATGAAAGGAAATAAATTCTAGTCTCTAGAATCCACAACTTTTTTCACTAACACTACTACTTTTGGAATATTTCAATTAGGATAATCTAGTTATTTACCAAATATTCCCCGTACCCCCTTGACAAGCTTCTCGTACCCCCTGGGGGTACGCGTACCCCAGGTTGGGAACCCCTGGTCTAGATGGTGCTTGGTCCTGCCATGAGGGCAGGGGACTGGACTTGGTGACCTCTCGAGGTTCCTTCCATTTCTACTATTCTATGATTCTATGACTGTATGAAATTGGAAATTGGCCGAACAGGGGGTGTAGGACCTGCTTCACCATTAGAAAGACTCAGCGTATCATCAGCATCCCCAAGCGGGCAGGCTCTCAAAAGATGGCTCCTTCGGTAGCAGAACCATATGTTGTTGCGTGTGCAGAGTATCACCTGAAAGGGAAGGGAAGAGCAAGTGACTATGGCTGGTGGTTGGCACCTAGGCTTGCCAGATGCTTTCATCCAAAATCCTGAACATGTCAGGGAAAAAACCTTGGTTGGGAAGAAAATAAAATTAAAAAAAAAAGAATATCAAACTTGTTGAGCAAAAACAAAACAAAACAAAACAAAAAAAAGTTTTCTGCGCCTTTAAGACTCCCTGCGCTCCTCACTTGCCCCCGCCCACAGCAGACGTGGCAGGGGAACAATGTTCCCGCTGGCCTTCCATCCAAGAAATACATGTCCAGTATTTTCTGGGGTTTTTTTACCGGACAGGGGCCAGAAATAATGGACTGTCCGGGCAAAAACCAGACACCTGGCAACCCTGTGACGGCACTGAGCCACCATCAGCATTTCAGTGGGGTCATTTCCCAACGGGCTGTACTGATTAATCACCAAAGGAGACCCTGGAACAGGTAGAGCCGGGATAACCTGGCTTCACAGTGGGGCCCATGTGTGGCATCCGTATGCGCTGAGCTCAGGCCAAACACACAATAAATGCTTTATTCCTTGGTTCACAGAAACGTACTTGAGGGAACACACCTTGATGCACAAGCACGGCTGGATACTCCACCCACCTAGGCAACTGAACACTGGCACTCGAGTCAAAGAACCTTTCTCCCCTAGCATGGAAGAAGGGATGATGGTCCCAGAGGTTAACAGCTAGAAGATATAGGTTGTAGCAGGTGTCGGAGAAAGGAAATCTCCCAGAGGCTGGGCATATTATGGTCCTGGGACTTGCGAACAGACGCATGGAGAAGGTTCCAGCATGCGACTATAATTCCTACTGCAGTATCGCCAACTCCAACAGCTCACAAAATGCCACGTGTAAGTCCCACAGAATCCTGTGACTAGCTTCAGAATCAGGGGTCTTATCACGAAATCCTTCCTCTTTCTGGTTTCGACCCCACCAGGGCACACTTAGCCCACAGCGCCAAGCCATTCTCTGCAGCAATCCAGGCTAGAAATGTCCTTTTTCAATGCAGGCTGGGAGTTGTCAGGAGGGGCAGCTAAAATGAAGACTAAATATGGTGACACTAGCAATAAGCTCATGAGAAGTGGCCAAGCTGCTGGAGAACTCTGCTGGTAAACAGCGATACTTGGCAGAGGTTTTTCATCCCCTTATTTTTCACAGGCTTGGTTAGTGACTCTAAACAGAGGGGACCAAATAGTGATACCATTAGGCTTTGTCTACACTGCTGGCAGAGAGTATGCAAATGAAGTGCTGATTAGCATTTTGTCATGCTTCATTTGCATAATCTATTCGAGCCATTTTTACGCAAGGGGTTTTTGCACAAAAACAAGCAGTGTGGACATTTCCTTTTTGCTCAAAAACCCCTTTTTGTGCAAGATCCTTATCCCACTCCAGGAGAGGCATAAAGATCTTGCACAAAAAGGGGGTTCTGTGCAAAAAGGAAATGTTCACACTGTTTGTTTTTGCGCAAAAATGGCTTGAATAGATTATGCAAATGAAGCATGAAAAAAATGCTAATCATGGCTTCATTTGCATACTCCCTGCCAGCAAAAGCTGACAGTGTAGACATAGCCTCAGTATTAAAGAGAAATTACAGGTTCTGATGATAAGTATAAGCAGGCTTTTGGAAAACTAACTCCCATTTAAAAGACAAGTTCCAGTGACAGCTAAAGGCAGCCCAGAGAATTTGATTACAGGGGGCTAATTTTTGCTCTTGTCTACACACATCTAAATCAGGAGTAACTCAACTGAAGTCTGTGGTACCTTGCTGTCCAATGACACTTTGTATTCTGCAATAATGAGATATCACCAGGTCTCCCTTCTGAACAGTAGTTTCATGATAGATAGTTTTGTAGGTTGAACTTCTCTAGTCCGGCACTCTCTGGTCCAGTAACATCTGTAGTCTGGCATGACTTTAGTTAGCTGGATGTCCACTTATCATGAGCATGGCCAAGTTTCCTGAAGTCCCATAAAGTTTGTTTACAGCCACCAATCCTGGCTCTCAGTGTTCTGTGCTGTTCTTTAGCTATAATTTATCCCAAACAGTTTTCTTAAGAGCCCATTAAGCAGGGGAAGTGTTGGTGATGCTGCTAGACAATATTGACCTCATGTGGTCTGGCAAATTCTCTGGTCTGGTGCCAGTCATATCCCAAGGGTGCTAGACTAGAGAGATTCAACCTGTAGTAATAACAGAAGTAAACAGCGTAAGACACAGGAAAGAGATAATCCTTACCCACTGCGTCCCTGTACCTTATGACCTGAATATAATAAGATACAATATTCCTATTTTCACCCTTTTCCAACAGGCAAAAGCATTCTGCTTTTAAAGACGGCATTGTTTTCAAAAGAGCAAGCTTCTATAAGCCTCATCTTCAGAATCTTCTGCAGGCTCTTCCAATGGTGTGACATGAATGGTGTTGAGAAAATTATGTATCATAGAAGTTAATGTCTTCCTGGTGCCGGCCTGGTGAATTATAACCTTTATAATACACTAAGTTTTCATTAACTGCGCAGCCCACTCCCTCCTTTAAAGCCCCAGGGTTGAAGCAAATGTCTGCAACAAGCAGCCAATCAAAACACCAAGTCTTGGATGGTCAAAGGATTAAAGCACGTTATCATATTTCAGCAAAGAAGATTATTAGGTGCTCACGGTGTGAGACTTGCATTTCATTCTACCGGCCGACGGCATGGGAAATTTGTGTGAACTAAAGCTTGAGGATTTGGCCCCAAGAGTTCTAGCTACAGCACAGGAGAATCCAATAACTCCATTCTTTTCCCTCATGTCTGTAATAATCATGGTTAAATGACATCTCAATTTTGATCACAACATCCAGGTTAGCTGGCAGATTTGCGTGTGTTCCTGGACCCAGCCAGGTGGCTATGAATTAGCTAGAATAAAGGCACGTCTTCACTTGCCACGCCAGAGATTGATGTTCTGATGTTTGATTTAGCGGGTCTAGTATAGGCCTGTAAATTGAATGCTGAGGGCAGCTCCACCCTGTACTTCTCACAGTCAGTAATGGAAGCCAACAGAAGTGTTTGCTCCCCGTCAGCCTCCCGCTGTGGGGATGCCACCAAGCTCAGCTTAAGGTAAACTGACTCCAGCTACGTAATCTGTATAGCTGCAATTGTGTACCTTAAACCAAGCTGCTGGGTCTATTGTAGACCTGGCCTAACTCTCTCTCACAGTAAGATAGGACACAGAGACACAGAGAGAGGGAGCCGTGTGTATGTTACATTTTGTCTAACATATTTACTATGCTCCTCTATGGTTAAAACCAGAGTCCAGTTCTACACTGCGGTATGGCTAAGTCTACGGGTATTAAGAAGCCAAAAGTGCAAAATAAGAGGAAAGCTTTAAAAGAAAGAAGTTTGCAAGCACATAAAATCAATGCATTTACAGTGTTTTGTGCTAAAGCTTTGCATGTCAGCCTACCTACTGTGTACTGTGTCTTTAAAACACTAATGGGCCCACTAAAAAAAGTACATGACAGTCCACTAGCAGCTCGCACACTAACAGGTTCTCATCTGACACCAGTAGGGAACCGAAGATATTTTATTATTTGGAAACTCCATATAGGGAAGGCCAGCCTTGAATCTGTCATTACTCCAAGAACCGCACCTCCCCTGGGAGTTAATTATTTTCTTAAAATGCAACTTGTACTGTTAGTTTAAAACATTCCAACTGTGTTCGCACTCTTTAAATCTTCTGTAAACCTTAGAGTTTAAATCACTTGCAGATAAGAGTAATTCTATTAGAAAAAAAATTGTTGGTGGAAGGGGAGAGAGAGAGAAATAAAAGGGCATTGATAAAAGTGTCCTGTGGGTACCCATTGCCCCGGCACCTTTAGTACTTGGCAAGAACTGTAACCCACAGTAACTTTATAGGCCCTGGCACAGAATGAAACAAAATAGGTGCATGCCACATTTTCCTTCCAAAAACTGCTGGGGAGAGACTCACCTCCTTTGTAAAGGGGCCAAATCTCTGAAATGGTACTTCAGAGTTCAGTAAACCCCCAGCTAACTGGACGGAGGGCTGCAGTCCTCTTCTGGGCTCTTATGTTTTGAAAAGGGACAGGCACAAAGGGCTTTGTGAGTGTGGGTTACCTCTTTGAAAACATCCACATGCCACTGTGCAGCAGCAGTCAAAAAAGCGAACGAAATGTTAGGAATCATTACAAAAGGAATAGAGAATAAGACAGCGAAAAATTTTATTGCCTCTATATAAATCCATGGTACACCCACATATTGAATCCTGCATACAGATGTGGTCGCCTCATCTCAAAAAAGAGACCTTGGCATTGGAAAAGATTGAGAAAAGGGCAACAAAAATTATTAGAAGTTTGGAACGGGTGCCATATGAAGAGAGATTAAAAAGACTGGGTCTTTTCAGCTTAGAAAAGAGGAGACTAAGGGGGGATATGGCACAGGTCTGTAAAATCATCACTGATGTGGAAAAAGTGAATAAGGAAAAGTTATTTACTTATTCCCATAACATAAGAACTAGGAGTCACCAAATGAAATTAATAGGCATTAGGTTTAAGTCAAACAAAAGGAAGTTTTTCTTCATGCAGTGCACAGTCATCCTGTGGAACTCCTTGCCAGAGGTTGTTGTGAAGACCAGGACTTTAACAGGGACCACGAAAAAGCTAGACAGATTCATGGAGGTTAGGTCCATCAATGGCTATTAGCAAGGATGGGAAGGAAGGGTGTCCCAAGCCTCTGTTTGTCAGAAGCTGGAAATGGGTGATGCGGGAGGGATCACTTGATGATTCCCTGTTTGTTCACTCCCTCTGGGGCACCTGGTATTGGCCACTGTACTGGGTACTGGGCCAGACGGACCTTTGGTCTGACCTAGTATGGCTGTTATAATGTTCTTTTGTCCTCATCTGGCAATTGCTGGGCTTGCAACATGGCAATGGTACTCTGGCATTTGCCCTAGGAATCAGCCAGGGTGCAGTGGTGTCATAGGAGGATGATATGTGTCATTTTGGAACTGGAGGTCACAGTTCCAACATTGCTTTGGCTGGGCTTCTAGATTTAAGAGTAATTCAGTGGTCCTGGGTTTAGCTCTCCCCTCCTGCTCCCGAATTTATTTTGGGCTGAAAATTGGCTTCTCACATCCTTAGAATACTGTTTTTCTTTTTGACCAAAGCTGGGATGGATTGAGCCACTTCATTGTAATCAGTGATGGGTGCCAATTGTCACTGACTTTTGGGACATTTTCACGTAAGAGGAGAGAGAAGCAAGGATGAGCAAAAGCCGGCGCAGTACCGTGGATAATGCAAGATAGCGATCATAGCAACTGTTGCTGCACAAGCTGGAAAATAGGTGAGATCGGTCATCTCCTTTAAAGAGGCATCTCCTCAGGTAATGACTCAGTGTCAGAGAATCCTAGGGTTGGAAGAGACCTCAGGAGGCCCCAGCCCAAAGCAGGACCAATCCCAAGGCAGGGCTTTGTCAAGCTGGGACTTCAACACTTCTAGGGATGGAGATTCCACCCCCTCCCTAGGGAACCCATCCCAGTGCTTCCCCACCCTCTTAGGGAAATGGGTTTTCTTAATATCCAACCTAAACTTCCCTCCGCCCACTGCAACTTGCGACCATTGCTCTTTGTCCTGATATCTGTCACCACTGAGAACAACCTCTCTCCATCCTCTATTGAATCCCCCTTCGGGTGATTGAAGGCTGCTATCAAATCTCCCCTCACTCTTCTCTTCTCAGACTAAATAAGCCCAAATCCCTCAGCCTCTCTCCATAAGTCATGTACTCCAGCCCCCAAATCGTTTTTGTTGCCTTCCTCTGAACTCTCTCCAATGCGTCCAGAACCTTTGTGTAATGGGGGGTCCAGAACTGGATGCAATACTCCAGATGTGGCCTCCCCAGTGCGGAATAATAGTGTCACTGCAATCCTCTACAGGGGAATAAGGGCTGTGAACATGTTGCCCTCTAGTGGTTGCAGGGCTAGACAGGGGATAAATCCTAATGTTGCAATACCTCCCAGGGATTCTCCTGTAGCTACTCTAGCAGGAATTTGGGTTTTGATGGAACAGAAAACTTTCTACCTCTGCTAACCCCTGTGAAGTGTATGAGGTTGTTACCGTCTGGTAGATCCCAAAAGTGGGATGCTCGTTCTGCATCCAACCACTGTGTGCCAGATGGAAGGGACAGAGGGGCATACAGGGTCTGTAAAAGCCCAGTTCTCATGGTGGATGGGGTAATTTCCTTTCTCCTGGCACTGCAGAAGCCAATCTAACTGTGGTGCGGGGGGCATGCTGGACTGGGGCTGCAATACACAGTGCTGCAGAGATGCTGCGCACTTGGATACCCCCCCCCCCCGGAGAGATTCAAATGTCACCCAGCTGATTGGTAGAGAGCTCACCGCATCCACAGCTGGCAGCTTATGTTTCTATTGGTGGTGCACATCTGCACATACCTAGGTGCACATAACAAAAATTATTCTGCACAGGGAGCCTCCCCCAGGAGATATTCAAATGCCACCCAGCAGATTAGCAGAGATCCCACAGTGCCTAGAGCTAGCAGCATATGTTTCTATTGGTGGCACATCTGCACATACCTAGGTGCACATGACAAAATTTATTCTACACATGAAAAAATTAGAAAGAACACTGTGTCCCAGTGCTGACTATATTATGCTGGGGGGTTTTCCAGTTTCTAATGAAGCCCTGTTTCTTTGGGTATGCCTGCACAGAAGCTGGGAGTGGGCTTCCCAGAACACTGGCATTAAAAATCTCTTGTACTATGAATAATTCTGTTACCCCTCCACCCCAAAAATCCAGTGTCTTTAGAGCACCCTGCTTGTCCCTTTCCTTTAAGATTAAAGAAGTTGGTTTAAGTATAAGAACCCACTTCGAAGTATCTATACGTTGTGGAACCACAGGGTGAGATCCCAGCAAAATTCATCCTTTTGACCAAACTAAATTAACTTGCATGTGGTTTAATATGTGTGCTTCAGGTTGTGGGATGACACAGAATCAGATCCTGTCTCCTCTAAATATACACTGAAGACCCTGAGACACATTGCTCCTTTTCCTGCCACCTACATTTCCCTCTTCCCCACATTTCCCTGGCTTTTCCACTTAGTTAGTCCTTATCTGCACCCCAGAGCTTTTACAGCATTTCACTGATGCTGTAAGTACACAGTTTGCAAAGTGTGTGGGAATTGTTCATAAATTGTGCTTTATGAATGTAAACTATTCTACAGAAATGGTCTGTGGATAAAGATGAAGACCCAAAATTTCATGTGGGTGTGAGAAAAGCTGCACCCAAATGCGGGATTTTTTTCACACGCACATGCCCCAGGCATGCCGGGGCGGGTGCCTTCTCTTTTGAACATCTGGCCCTCAGAGTCCAAGTCTTGCACACTAGAAGAAGCTCATTTCTGAGAGCTTCCTGTAGGGAATAAGAGCCAGAAACTGTGGTTGAGCCTCTTCTTTTGTTATAGCAAGAAAAAAACCACGCTTGTGAATTTTAGAAGCATTTTTGATCATGTTCTGAAAAATGCCCGACGTACACAATGCAATGAATGAATTTGGCAGGTGCTTCCGGTTTCCTTTAGGCGGGTGTCTTCCATTTATAGATGTTCTTAATAATGTAAAGCAGATGCAGCATTAGTCCTCACAACTGAACATATTTTTATTATAGACATTGCCTGCATATAATTATATGCATAGTAATATCATCATGCTGCCTTGTAAGACGCGGCACATTGCAGCATGCAGGAGCTGCGGTGAATGATGGATCCATTTGCACATTGCCATATGCCATCAATAGTAGCTGCTGCCACAATGCACTGTAATGGCTCCACGGGGGTCTTTGTGATGTGCCGTGTCGATGATTTATGTCTTAAGGAACTGGTGTTATGATACAGTGTCGGCTTGGCTCTGTTGGTGGCACGCACACTTCCAGACCAGAAGGTTGATGCTAGTTTACTCCTACCCTAGGATTTTAGCTCTTGTCTGAGGCAGGGCTTGCAGTGATGCTACTTGCTTAATCCTACCCATCCGCAGAATACGCAGCGGCGTAGGGCACCTGAAAATTTGGGGCATTGCAGGGTCTTCGTGTCCCCCTGACTCTTTCTAACCCTGTTCTGTGGGGGTACATCTACACTAGCCCCCTAGTTCGAACTAGGGAGGTTAATGAGGGCGACCGAAATTGCTAATGAAGCATGGATTTAAATATCCCGGGCTTGATTATCATATTCCTGGCCGGTCGCCATTTTGGAAACTGACTAGCCCGAAGTAACTGCCTGCGTCTACACACGGCAGAGAAGCACGATTCTGAGATAAACCGCTTAGTTTGAATTAACAGTTAAACCTCATGCCGCATGTAGACGCGGGCAGTTACTTCGGGCTAGTCAGTTTCCAAAATGGCGACCGGACGGGAATATGCTAATCAAGCGTGGGATATTTAAATCCCGTGCTTCATTAGCAATTTTGGTCGCCCTCATTAGCCTCCCTAGTTCGAACTAGGGGGCTAGTGTAGACGTACCCTGGCTCTGCTTCTTCTGGAGAGGATCTTGTTCACTTATAAGGGAAACACCCTGCCAGACCTATTAGCGGAACATCAAACCAGTGAAAGAGCCACTGAAGTGGTAATGAAGCAGTTTAACAGGCATCTGCCAACTCCAGGTATACGCTGTCAGTTTCTGAATTTATTGTGTTCATTTATGGGAGCTTAGTTTAAAATTTGCTCTAAAATACTTCATTAGTGCGTGGCTGAAGATTATAAAATCACCGCTGTAAAAAAATCATCCTCTCCTGGCTGCCATTGGGCATAGGGGCACCAGATTAATAGTACTGCGTGGGGGACCCCACATCTACGAATGGCCCTGCGCTTAATGGTGCTGTTCTATGCATGAGATATTGTAAAGAGGTCTCCAGTGGTCATGCAGGTGGGAGATCAGTCCTCGGGCACACTGGAGAAAGGGAAGGGGGTAGTGAGGCTTCCCCTTGTCAGCTAGCAATGAGATCCCCTCACACCACTCACGTTATGCCCACTTAGTGTTTGCGCCGTTTTTTTATTATTATTTCAAAATGCCTCAATAAGGCAGCACATTTCTTCAGCACCTCAGGTCTGAGTTTCACCCAGAGCCCCTACACCAGGGGTGGGCATGGATCCGGTCCACCAGGCTTAGCTTCTGGTGGGCCCTCATTGCTATATTTACCTGCATAGGTACTAGTGATCACAGCTCCCATTGGCCACGGATCACCGTACCTGGCCAATGGGAGCAGTGGGAAGCAGAGTCCAAGTCCACGCTGCTTCCAACAGCTACCATTGGCCGGAAACGATGATTCATGGCCAACGGGAGCTGCAATCACTGGTACCTGCGGCCATGCAGGTAAATATAACGGTGGCAGCCCGACAGAGGTTAACCCTGGTGAACTGCTGCAGTGCTATTGCCCGGGTCTCCCTTGTATTCTGTATTTACAAAGAGCTTTGATTGCTCCCTAAGCAAATTGTATGTCACTTATAGCCACAACATGTGAGCATCTCACAATCATTATCCCCATTTAACAGAGGGGGAACTGAAGAACAGAGTAACTAAGGCCTAGATCCTCAGAAGTATTTAGGCTCCTAATTCCCATTGACTTCAGTGGAAGTTGGGAGCCTAAATACCTTTGTGGCTCGGGGCCTAAGGTCACCCGGAGTCTCTGGAAGAGCAGAGTCAAATCCAAATCTCCCAAGACCTAGGCTATGCTCTTAAATCGTTGGAGCATATATGCATTCGTATTTTACATAGTGCACCTACAGGGATAGTAGAAGCATGAGCTCTTGCAGGAGTGAGAGGTAAGCTTGTTCTGAAAAAATGAAGAATCCTACTACACTCTCTGTCCAGAAACAAGTGGGAGCAGAATCAAATCCCATCAGAGATTTAGGAACATTTTCCAGAATCTTTGCAATTCTTGGTTCTGGTTGGGACCAGGAAAAAAAAACACCCAGAACTATCCCAGATGCAGGTATTAATGGAAGTCCCATGAGAAAGGCCTGTAGAGAGGATACCTGTCCCAGTTTTCATATCCCAGGAGTGGTGGGTTTTTCCAAACCCAAGCTAAAGCTTCGGGGTCTCTTCTCTCTCTGCATTGAAACCAACCTTCTGACTATTATTTTATCTTGCATCTATTTGTCATGGAGTCTGCAGAGAGATCTGGACAGGTGATCAACTTGCTTGAGCAGATGGAGTTTCTCTGTTCGGCAATATACCTGCTCCATAGAAATATCTCTGGCAATATGAGTGATACAAGGAAGTTTTTCCAGAGCAGTTTTACTGAAATTCTTGCATGTGTGTTAAAGGAAAAATGGAAAGCTATTTTCTGAAACACTTGAGTGACTCTGTCCAGGAAACCTAAAGCAAGCAATATATTTCACTCCACTGGACCCTCATGAAATGCTCAGAATAATCTACAGTACACAGTAAACAAAGCAGAAACCACTTCAGTCTGAACAAACCTGCTTAGAGGGCAAATTTCCTCCTTACCAAACAAAACCATATCTAATGAGACACAGGAACCCTCTGAAAACCATCAGCCATGAAAGGAATAAATAGTTTAATAAGAAAAACAACAACCCTTGTACAGCAAAAACTCGGAGATTGTATAAAGAAATACCTATTTACCATACGTACAAATGGGTGAAATATGACACCCAAGCCCATAAAAAAACTCAGAAACCCATGATAATGTTGCTGCTGTTTAGTTCACCCTACTGATCCTGAATATTCTATTCATATTAATTAAGAATAAAAATCAATCTAAATACGTTGGAGCTCCTTGGACGAATGGTACTAAATATAAAGGGCAAAGTGTTTCACAAAATCTCAATACCCTCTGAGATAAGAAAAAACTACGATGGCCCCTGAACAGGCTGGAAATGGAAGAAGAGATGTGCCTACAATCAAAGAGAGTCAATAGCAATTGAATATGTCTGGAAATACGTTGTCAATGTATCGTAAAAAGATGGGATTGGAAGGGACTTGTAGAGGTCCCCTAGTCTACTCCCACTGCACTGAGATGGGACCGTGAATACCTAGACCATCCCTGGCAAGCTTTGTCTAACCTGTTATCAAGACCTTCTGTGATGGGCATTCCACAAGCTGCCTTGAGAATCTATTCCAGTACATACTTATCTTTCAATCAGAAATATTTTCATAATATCTAATCCAAAACTTCCTTCATGCAGATTAAGTTGAACGTTTCTTCCCTATTTTCAGTAGACACAGAGAACAATCATTGAGTGTCATCTTTATAACAACCCTTAACATACCTGAAGACTGTTAGCAGGTCCCTCCTTCAGTCTTCTTTCCTCTGGACTAACCAGGCCCAGTTTTTATAACTTTGCCTCATAGGTCAGGTTCTTGGAAACTTTTTCATTTTTATTCTCTCCCTGGGACTCTCTCCAATTTTTCACATCTTGCTTAAAGTGTGGCACTCAAAACCGGACTCCATGCTCCAGCCAATATATTTCTTAATATATGATGTGCATATGGCATTATAGAAATGGAAGATCTTTCCTAACCAACCAATGGACAATCTTGGTCCAAATACTATAATCCAACAAGTTATCCACATTCTCAACACCATGCCGATGCATTTTCCCATACCAGGGGAACACCAAGCACAAGTCTATTTCTCTTTTAAAATGCCCAGTTCAGAGGAATGTATATTGCAGGAAAGAAAATTGAATTTTGACAGCATGAAACACTTTTAAAATTTCCTAAATTGCTGGCGGAGCCAAACAACATGAAGCATTTTGTTTTTAAGAAGACCCACAAATAGCTACAAATATATTTCTGCCAACCACATTGCTGTGCTCTCATTCCACCAACATGGGGCACTGGTTCTACAGATTCTGCCTCTGCTTTCTGGCTAACCAAGAGTGTCTCGCTTTCTTTTTGCCTTATCAGTGACCGTCTGAGTAGGGTATTGATTTACAATTAATCTTTTATGTTGTTTTGCAAGGACTTTGGGATAAGATCCTGTCGCTTTTGTTTGTCAGAACTCATGGCAGTCCTTGCTGTAGTAGTGAAGTGAAGAAAAGATACACAAAGTTTTTCAGGGTACAAAACATATATAGTGTTAGAACCAGGGACACACGAGTCTTACATCTGAATTGTTAAGACACTTGTCTGCATTTTACCCCTGTCTGTGTGTACGTATTAAAGATCATGTGTCTGCAATAAAGGCTGTCTTCAGAATGTTGTTTTCTGCAAGTGGAAAATGGACTTGAATTTTTAAAACAAAAAATGCTGACAGAGATTTAAGAACCAGCGTGATCATCTGGTCTGACCTGCTGCAAAACACACCCCATGGAATTTCACTTAGTGCTTCACATATTGAACCCCCAAACTTGTGATCTCTGAGGGGGAAAAATCATCACTACAACAGACGTGCAATTGGGTAAGCTCTGTGTAAAATCAAAAGCTTGTCTCGCTCATCAAGGGACAGGGATGCCGATGCCGGGGAGTAAAGGGGGCAGATACCCTGAGGCCAGGCCATTTAAAAGACCCAAGAGCCCCAAGCCCTTTAAATCAACATTGGAGCTCCTCAGGGGCACGGTCTGGGGGGTGCTGAAAGCTGGCTGGAGTAGGCATCTCACAGTCAGGGTAGTGCCAAGGGTTGGCTGCCCTTAGCCCCGCCTCCTCCAACCAAGGCCACGCCCCTTTCAGGGGCCTGGAGCCACGCCCCACCCACCCACCCACATTGCCCTGTGGCTGGCCAAGTCTGTCACCAGCTCTGCCAATAGAAGCTGGGCCAGTGAAAGATATGATCTCATCTGCCTTGTCTCTCACAATTATGTTGACATCTTTAGTTAACTAATGATTTTTAATCGCATTTATTTTGAGACTATTTAGCTCTGGTGAAAGCTGCCCCGTTGGCTGCCCCTAGAGTCTGCATTCCTCTATGAGGAACAGAACAGAACCAGCAGGAATAGCATTGAAGGGAGTTTCCCACCAATGCTCTTCTGCCATGCCAGCCCCATCCCTATTGGATCCTGGGCTTCTTGTTAAAGGGGGCCTGAGATTTTGCTGTGAGTGGTCAGGACAGACCCCACGGCAGGCAAATCATGGATCAGGTGCCACAGTGCTATTAATGAAGTTAGCGAGGTGATACACCAAGTTGCCCCAGCCTAGCAGTGCCAGTAAGGGGAGAAGCAGCAGAAGACTGGGGGCGGGAAGAAGAAAGACACCTGACTCTTCCCCGTGGCCCTCCTGAGCCTCACCGAGATGTCTGCCTTTGGCCAATGGATGGATCTGCCCTGGGCTGGTGATTGATCGGATCCTTCCTTTTCCTTCCTGTCCTCGGCGTTAATCTCATCATCCCACCAGAATGGGGGTTGCACCTCCTACTGGAGCATGAGACTGAAGGTCGTTTTGTTTGAATGTGCCTGCAACTGCTTCAACGGAAAGGAAACGTGTCTTAACCTGGACTCTCCTCGGCACGACGAAAGCATATTAAGCTCATTTAACTTCAATAATAAATAAATAATGAAGGGAGGTGCTTCGTATAAAGTGGATTGCCCCCCAGCTGATTTTGTTTGGGGCCGATTCGCTTGCAGACACCTTTCCTTCAGAGCAGCAGCAGCATAGAAGGTGGGTGGCCCAGTGTGCCAAATGGACCGAATGCAAGAGCAGATGTGGCCGAGAGTCCAAGATACAAAGAGACAAAAGCCTCCCAGGAGTCCAAGGGAGGTGGAAGGTTTTTGAAGCTTAGCCCTTTGCAGGACAAGTCCCTTAGTGTTCCCAGCAAAACAAGTTCGGCCAAACCCAAGCTGTCTGTCATGGCTGAGGGAGCTGACCCGCTTTCCCAGACGGTGGCCAGTTTGGTTTTGTGGACGGGAACAGAGCCAGTGCATCAAGCAGAGCTCACTCTGAGCAGCCAACATGAGATTCCTCATGAAGTGGGCATGGCACTGTGGAAATCTCCAAGATCGTTTCCCTACCACAGAAGGACAGAATGTCTCAAGACTCTGTCACAATTGAGAGTGAGAGTCAAAGTGGGGCTAAGGCGGGTCTTGCTTGTCTCCACTAGGCTGCAGCAATCGCTCCATTGGCCATCCATTTATCATGTCTGCTTAGATGTGATAAATCAATCTCCGAGTGCTCTGCCCTCAATGCTGGTACTCTACCAGGACACGATGAGTAGCTGGCATCAATGGGAGAGCAGCCCCTGCCAACCTTCCCACACGCAGGGGGTTAGTGTAGACAAGGCCAAAGTAAAAGGTTATCCACTCTTCAAAAGCGTGCAGTGGCATCATTTTATAAAGTGACTGTTTATTTTTGTGTGCACTGTTGCCGATTTGCCTCTCTGTTCATCTGTGCGCCTCACTATTTTACTTATTTCACAGAAAACAAGGCTTTTCTATCCCCTTCAGACTGAATAGCAGGCGTGTGTTCTAGCGCTGGAGTGAACAGCCACATTGGCTCGGTACGAGCCTTGGATTCAGCTGCCCTTCCTAGCACTAGCACGTTACTTACCCTGGCAGGCTAAAGCAGCCAAAAAAGTTCACGGCTGTGCCAGCTTTCATTTGCAGCATCTACAAATATGTTGAGTGCTATTTTTCAGACTGCATTTGCTTGTTTGTTTTTTTACTTTGGTTCCATGCCAAGACCCTTGAGTATATGAGGCTGCAAATAAAGTGGCATTCTTTGTTGCCTTAATTTTGCCAGTTGGAAAGCTTTAAAAGTTAATATTTATGTGAAATGATCTAATATTCATCTTTCTTGACGCATGTTTATTTAACATATTGAAAGTTAGCAGAGGGCTGTGTTTATTTTTTAAGATACCTACATGCTAAGGTACTGTTGTGTTGCATTCAGTTTAGCACAACATGTCTTGTTATAGACCCTTTTTATTGCAGCTCTGAAACAGATGAGAAATCTCTCTCTGGATATTTATTTTCATTCCTTTTTATCATTTTATATTTTATGTTTCAGACCTCCATAATCTTCCAAGAAAGAATTAAACTTTGGTTCTTGAAAATAATAATAATTAATAATAACCATCCTATAATAACTTTTCTGAAATGGTAATTAAGAAAATATTCAGCAGGAAAGCTGTAAATAATATACGGTCAGTTCTTTAAAAGAGAAGTGAGAAAATATTGTGGGTGTGCCATGCATTTTATTTGGATTATTTAATGTATTTTAAATTCAGAATTTTCTTCTTGATTCTGCTCTCACTTATGCTGGTGTAAATTGGAAGTGAAAGGAGCCAAATCAGTGTAAGTAACTAGAGTTTGTCAGAGGAGAATAAAGCCCTTATTTTTTAGGTTTGGGGAAAAGAAGGGTTTGCAATAACATAAATAACACAGGTTTCGGATCTGGATGCAGATTATGAACATCCCAAAGTTCATGGCATTTGGTTCATTCATTATAAAAGTGCCAAATTCAGGGTTGCATCCTGGCTGGGATTCTCTCCCAGGGCATGGCTTCACTAGGAAAATTTCGAAATAACTAAAATGGATTTAATAACTCCCGAAATAACAAAATCAAAATAATGTGTCCTCCCTATGGGGAAGCCTCAAAATTAGTCCGAGACAGGCTCCCTTAATGTGGATGTGCTACCTTGATTTAGAGACCCAGGAAACAGTAGGAGTAATTAGTTTGAATTATTCTTGGGGAGTAGTGATTTTGAAATAGCAGCACCGGAGTGTCCATACTAATGCTATTTTGAAATAACTTTTTTGAAATTAACACTATTGCTCGAGGAAAGCAACAGTACAGATTTCAAAATAAGTGACCCATTATTTCAAAATAACAGGCTTGGTAGTGTGGACGCTCCACTTATTTATTCGACCTAAAGGGGGGTGTATTCTGAAATAAAGCCCTATTGTAGACCAGGGCCCAATGAGCAGACACTACTGGCTTTCCCTTAATTCTATCCTTAGCTTCTTTAAAAAATAATACAGATTGCACTCTCTGGTCCAGCAGCATCCATGGTCTGGCATGATTTCAGTTGGCCAGATGTCCATTTATCATGGGTGTGGCCAAGTTTCCTGTGGTCTCATCAGGTTTGTTTACAGCCCCCAATCCTGGCTCTCAGTGCTCTGTGCTGTTATTTAGCTCTAATTTACCCCTAAATGTCTTCTAAGTGCCCAGTGGAAGGGTTGGTGATGCTGCTAGACAATATTGAACTCCTGTGATTCAACAAATTCCCTGGTTCGGCACCTGAAGATCCTGAAGGTCAGGTCCTGAAGATACCAGACTAGAGAGGTTCAACCGCCTTGGTTTAGGAGAGTATGGTGGTAGCCACGTTAGTCCTGGGATATGGGTCATATGACCCCACCCACCTTGTCTCTCAAATTTAGGAGAATTTAGAAATTTAGTCCAATGGAAAAGGCTTATAGCATTTAATGGAAAATCACCTTTAACCATATTTTTGGACCATTCTAACTGGATTCAATAGAAAATTCATTTCAAATGATCCACAAAGATCGAATTAAATTAAATCCCATGGGCCATATCCTCAAATGGTATAAATCAGTATAGCTCTATTAATTTATACTCATTTAGAGTTTGGCCTTTATGTGTTCCTCAAGTAATCTGTGTAGGACCTTATTAAGTTCATCTAAAACCCTGTAAGTTTAATTTCAGTTAAGTTCATCAGGATGCTTTTATAAGGGAGAACTGTGTTTTTCAATATTTGCTTGAGAAAGAAGCGTGATACTGCATGAAGTAACATTCTAATCAGAATTCCTTTCTCGTTTAAGCCACGTTTAGACGGACAGTTAATTTATCTCTGTTTAACTGCTGAATCAATCCATCCATCAAAACTACAAAACCTAATTAGCTGGGGTCAAAGTTACACCACCTCCGATAGGCAGTGGGGAATAATATGCGTTAAAATGGGAGCATGGGAATGCAGGGCAGATTTCATGACATGTGCCTGAAGGCTGCTTCTGGGCCCAGTGGTGGAATCCATGCTCATGCTGGTGAGGGTTTACTCATGTGATACCAATGATGTCAATAGAACTACCTATGCCCACCAGCATTGCTCCACAACTACTCCCCCCCCCCCATGCACATTCTCTCTCCTCTATGGCCTTAAGCCAGGTCTACACTAAATGAGGACATTGAATCAAGAAACACAACTCCAGCTACATAGCTGGAGTTGACATATCTTGTTTCGAGATTCACCACTATTCCCACAGCAAGAGGTTGACGGGAATAAATGTTCCTATTGGCGTCCCTTACTCCACACAGATGCAGGAATACCAGCCGCCAATGGAGGCATCCTCTGAGTTTGATTTAGCGAGTCTTAACTAGACTCGCTAAATCAACCTCTGGAAGATAGATCACGGCAGCATCAATCTTTCATTTAGTGAAGACATGGCCTAAGATTCAAACCCAATAAATCTCTTAAGGGCATGGCTCATGAGTAGTATGTGCTTAAGCACTTTGCAGGCCCCAGGGCCTTAATCCTTAGGAGCAAAGCTGCTCACATGGGCAGTGCACATGGAAGGGAGATGCATAGAGAAGGTTTCATTCTCCTGCCCGTACTCTGCTGGCTTGGAGCACTGCAGTTTTAGGGTTGTGTGAGCCATGGGTAGGTCCTCCAGCAATAGCTTGCGTGGAATCCTCTCTGCAGACTGAGTCTCCAAAGAAAGGGTATTTCAGTCAGTGCAGGCAGGTTTCCGCTCTTCCCTGTGGGAGTTTTGCTGTCATGGTGGGGGCTTGGGAGGCACTCTCCTCACTTGGCTTTCTCCCTCAGTGCTGGCCCTTTGTACAGAAGGGTCATTTCCCATGAGCCCTCTGGAGGAAACTGAACCCAAGGCATCTGGAACTAAAAAGCACTAGGGGCTGCTCTGTGAACTAACGTGTCAGGCTGGCACAAGCTAAGTCAAACCACTTGGTATGTTCCAACTCCTGTTGGGAGGCTGAGGCATTGCAACTTATTTGCGTAAAAAAGGGTGGAGTAAGGACCTCAAGACAGAGCCCCATTTGTCATTCCCTTTACCCCAAAACACTTCCGCTCAGCGGGGCTGGCCTATTGCCAGTGATGTCAAATGGGAAGGGGTATTTCCTAGTGGCAGCCTGGTGCTCATCTCTGGGAATTAAGACTTTATTGTACAAATCCCTATTACGCCCACTCTTCACCCACCTCTGCCCGGGGTTTCCATGGTGCTACACCTACAGCTGTGCGCTTTTTCACTAACTCTGACTCGCATGCAGGGGCATGACACGTGAGCCCTGAAATCAGGGAGGCTGAAGGTTAAATGCCATTAAAAGAATAGCCAGGCCAAGACATTTATTTCCCTGGTTTGTGTGGTAGTGCTGCTAGTCTGTGGAATGCCCCATTGGATTTTTCTTGCTGGACAGAGGCTAGCAAAGCACTGTAGGAAGATTGCTGGATGTGCTGGTGATGTGGCAAGCCATTTCTGCTATGGGAGTCAGGCAGAAGAGCTGCTGCTGGATAAATAGATCACACTGAGCACTTTTGGCCAAGCCAGGATATACGCATAAGCTGGAACCTTGGCCTTGCTTTCTTTTACCCTGTTTGCTTACCTGTCACTATGGTGATAGCTAACCCATGACCCCACATTTCATTTCTCCTTCCCTTTTGACTCCCGCCTCTGGTGGGCCCAGGATGCCAGACCCCATCGCCCACTTGTTACATTTTCAAACAAGCCTCTTTGCACATTCTCCCGGGCTGTCCCTCGCGCGTGGGAGGAGCTGTCCAGGAACCCCCACAAAGCTACCACCTTGTCCTCCTTCAAGTTCCTTCTTTCAACTCTCCCTTGCCAGGATGCCTTCAAAATGCCTGGTGACGCTCAGGCAAATTGCAGCTTTTTAAAAATCCTTATTCGTTCCATTGGGGAGAAAAGGTTGCTTATTAATTTTCCGGCTTGAGTACAGTAGGTGGCATGGTCACTCACGCCTCAAATTCACCTCCACAGCACATTGTCATATGTCTACAACAGGCCTCAAGTTTTCTGCAATAAGCTACACGCTGGCTAGTGAACAGAACCCCACCCCCACCCTGCAACTTATAACAACCCATCCCGTTCACCAGTGAAATCTCTAGAACAAACTCACGTAACACCCCCATAGCAGGAGGCATGGGTTTTCTCAGTGAACTAGCCTTCATTTCTTTATACTTTCAGGATTCTGTGGTACCAGATTTCAAATGCTTGTTTTAACTATATACAAGCTGCTTGTTTGGCCGTTCCTGTGCCTTATTTCACAGGCAGTCCTTATCGTAATTAAATTCTGTGCCCGTTGAATCCTGATAAATGGCTCGATGCTCCATTTGTCATACTCTGCGACAGCATACAGGCTGTGTTTTCTTAACACATGGTCCATGTTAACTGGTTTCATTGACTATGAATCTATAAAAATACATGTGGGACAGAGGGTATAGAGTACAGTCATGTCCGCCTGACTCCTTCTTATTCTAATTGGGCAGCAAAGCTATTTAATAGATTCTGTGGAGTCTGTTTAACTACATACTGCCAGAACAATGCTCTATTCATGTTCTGACCAGAACACTGGTGATTGGACTAATATCTTTAAACTAGAAAACAAGTCTTAATTGGAACAGATGCTGCAAATACCAATGCAAATGGCCAACTCATGTGTGATCAAAACCAGGTACAGACCATTGATTTGTTCTTAATAGCTGCTTTCATTTTTATTAGTGTATACAAAATTCACTACCACGATACAAAAAGGCAGTAACAATACTTTGGAAAATCACCTTTGTTTGAAACAGACTCTGCCATGCATCGTTTCTGGGAAGGCACTGTAAAGAATTTGATCCTACTTAGCACACTTAGTTTCATATTATATTACGGAAATTATCTTCTGTTTTCTCTTCGGGAATTCAGATAATCGTGATTTCAGGAACTGCGTGCTGATGTACAGGTTGAACCTCTTTTGTCTGACACCCTCAGGATCTAACTGGTGTCGAGCTAGAGAATTTGCCGGACCATGGGAGGTCAAAATTGTCTAGCAGCATTACCAACACTTCCACTGCTCACTGGGCACTTAGAAGACATATAGGGGTAAATCAGAGCTAAATAACAGAACAGAACTCTGACAGCCTGGACTGGTGGCTGTAAACAAACTTTATGGGACCATGGAAAACTTGGCCACACCCATGATAAGTGGATATCCAGCTAAGTACAGTCATGCCGGACCACGGATGTTGCCAGACCCAAGAGTGCCAGATTAGAGAGGTTCAACCTGTAGTCCAAAACCAGTTTAAATATTCATTTACATTACACATGGGGGTAGAGGTCAGACTATGCTAAATGTATTCCCAGACCTGATCCACCTAGCTAACTTGCTCAGTGCTTGCTGCTGGTGAGCTTGATAGCAAGACAAAACCTGCACCCACATTTGCCTGCCTATTCAGTTCTAGGGTATCTATTCTGTTGGGGCAATGCCAGGCATGGAGGGCTGGGAGGGGGGTGCGAGGGATCTGAAGCAGATTACTCAGAACACAGTGATTTTTCCAGCTGACATCTACTAAGTAAGAGCAAAACTGTTATCAGACCTCCGAACATGAATGTATATTTTGGGAATCTCATTTGCATGCTCTCTTCTGCAGGCTTTTCAAGCAGCAAAACTATTGAAAGCCATTGAAAGCCAAAGAGAGATGAGTTGCCTTCACTACCCAGAAGTATGGATTCCTCTGTGCCTCGGGCAGCAAATATTTTGATTTCCGGAACAAGCAAAAAAGCAGGGACTGCTTAGACTTGGAGAATGTCCGATCCCATCTGATCTCCCTTCCTATCTCATGGCATAAAGGGAAAAAGCAGAAACCAGGGTGAGATCCTAACCCCTGCTCTGCACCAGGTGGAAGGGCCCAAGATGCATAAAGGAGTCCTAATTGCCTCATATCATCTGGGCGGGGGATAATCCCTGCACAGGCTTTGTGGTCTACAGCCCTTAGCCACCTTCTCAGGACCCCCTTGGAAGTCCTGGGATAGGAGACCTGCTGGGGGCAGAGGGTGTGTGGTGACTGCGTGGCATGCGGCTCCGAGAAACTCCAGACATTGTGGTAGTAATGGGCTGCCATAACAGACGAAAATCCAGGAGTGTCTGAGTTATGCCAGCCCAAGATCCGTAGAGTGCCAAGGCACTGAAAACCTCTCTCCTGTGGGCCATGAGTTTGGAATCCCACCCGGCCTGACGCTGAAATACCAATCACCAAACACACAGCTCCTGTAAATTCAGGTGGTTTTTGTTTTGCTGTGAAATCAACATGAAGCCGATTCCTCTGAAAAATGCTGCAAATGCCAATTGTCAAGTGAAATGGTCTGATTTCTGGAGTGCAGACGGATGTGCCTTTAGAATAAAAGAGAAATGCTCCCTTTAGCATGTCCTCCGCTTAAAAAACAAGCATTTGCTTGTACATTTTCCACAAAGTGATTTTTTTTGGGGGGGGGGAGAGGTAAAATAGAACAAAATTAATCACCAGAAATTGCCTAGTGCAATAACAGCCAACAGTGTTAATTTCACACCGTGCTGAACAGAAACCTGTGTGACCATCCACGGGGCCTCCTGTTTAAAAAACTCAGGGAACAAAATAACTCCACTCCCCGCTTTTACTTGTGTCAGTCGTGCTCATTTCCCACGTTTCTTCCTGGCTAACTCAATCCCTGGCTGCAGAATGCTATTTGTTCTCCAGACAGGGGGCTGAGAGGGACAGCGGAAGGAACACACTGAAGAGCCGTGAGAGTCAAAGACCAGGGCAGTGAAATGTGCTAACCAGGCAGTGTTATTGACATTCTGCACGCTGCCACATGGCCTGCACTCAGCAGCGTGTGCCCTGGTGGCCATACGGATCACAGGATCTGACACTGATTTCAATCAAAGCAAAAGGAGAAGAGGTGAGTGAAAGGAGAAGGGAAGGTCTGGTAGGGCCATGATGCCTGTTGTAACGGCCATACCCCAAATCGTGCGGCTCTCCCAGGTGTGGGGGGGAGCTTGGTCTTGCCATATTTCACTTTTGTAGTGACCATGCAGTAGTCAGTGGGGCTCTTAGGAGGCCAACTCTGATTGGACTCCATTCACTGCTGTGTCCAGCAGGTTCCTACAGGCATTCCCCCAGGGCTGAGCCCCTGAGAGGAACAGAGCGGTCATTCGCAGCCCTTGTCTACTGGGTCCCACATCAGGCCAGGATGGGGATGTAACTAGAGTGCCCTTAGCAGTTGCCACTGATGGGGGCACCTACTGATTTCTGGCCAGGGTTGCCAGAGCCCTCTAAGGGAAAACACCCTGGTGAGGGGATCCTGGCTTACCCGATAAAGGATCGGATGCAGGAATGAGAGCAGCAGCAGCATCCAGGAAGACAAATGGAAGGCAGGAGGAGGTTGTCTAGGCCCTCTAGCACCTAGCTCCACCCCTTCTGCCTAAGGCCCCACCCCTTCGGGGGATGATCCTTGACAACTTACCAAAATTTGTGAAGAATATTATTGCCCACCCCTGGACTGTAGGGAATGGGAGAGGGGTTCTACAAGTCTGGATGAGCCCACTGCCAGCCTTTAAAGGATTCAACTGCCAGGATGGAAAGGCCCCGACCGTTTTCAGCACCGTTAGGGACAGTTCTTTGGAGGCCCGGCGGAGCTTTTTCCCCAACTCACCTCTGCCGCACACTTCCCCCTCCCCTCTGGCTCCCCCCACGCAGGCAATAGAATCAGCGTACAATAAGGTCAGTGTGCACAGGAGCAAGGAGTCCATTAGCAAGGGCTGGCACACAGAGCCGGCGCGGTGGGTGAAGTGCTAGGGTTTCAGCCGATGGGGATTGAGGGCCACGGTCCGTGACCCAGTGAGAAGCCTGCTGCATTCAGACCTGCTCATCACAGCGATGCTATCCAGCCCATTCTGATCTCAGGCTGCTGACACGACACACAATGGCCCTTCACAGAGCCAGCAGGAAGCTCCTCTGCCCAGGTGTGCTGGGGGGGGGGGGGATCTTTCAAACAGAACAAATCTTTCCTCTCCCCAGCTATTGTTCGGCGATCGGCAGAGGCTTTTCAAGGGCTCGGCCGTGGCGGAAAGGGAGCCAAGTTTTATTTTGACCCTCTGGGCCTGTTGAAAAGAGACGACATTTGAGGAGGCCTGGGGATTGACTGGCTGGAAAAAAAAAAAGGTCTTTGCTTGCTACCTACCGCAGTGGGAGACAGGTCGGAGACGGGATTGGAAAGGCAGGCTCTGGACGGCTTCAGGAGGGATGCCCCCATAGGGGGCCGGATTGAATTTGGTCTCCTTAGGGAAGGGGGAAGAAGGGCCTGTCAATCAACCCCAGCTTTGTAAAGAAACCCAAAGGATTGTGCTTGGCCAATGAAACAGGCAGGGCGGTAGAGCCCAATGCAAATTGAGTGAGTCAGGCCATTGCAATTTAAACACTGCTCCCCACGGGCTGGACAGTTCTCTTGCCCTCTGGTTAGTCTGGCATTTTTATTGCTCCACCCAGGGAGAGAGGGTGCAGTTTGCATCAGCTGTTGTCAACAGAAGGACAGGAAGGCTGGGATTTTGAAGAGGAGGGGGTGAAGCCTTCAATATATATATATATTTTTAAGTCAGAACTCTGGATTGATGCTCCTGAGAAAAGCATCCGGGCTGGTCTACACACAGACTTGCAGCAGAATAATAACAGGTGTGAATTATCAGAGGGGTAGCCGTGTTAGTCTGGATCTGCAAAAGTGGCGAGGAGTCCTGTGGCACCTTATAGACTAACCGAAGTGTTGGAGCATAAGCTTTCGTGGGCAAAGACATGCATCTGACGAAGTGGGTCTTTGCCCACGAAAGCTTATGCTCCAACACTTCGGTTAGTCTATAAGGTGCCACAGGACTCCTCGCCGCTTTAACAGGTGTGAATGAAATGGTAACAGGATGGGTTGTGCTTTACGGCTGAGAGGGCCTGGGCCAGCCAAGACGAGTTACCCAAGAGACACACCTGAGTGAGAGCAGGGGGGTTCATTATAAGAGCAGCAGGATGCTCAGGGTTAAGAACATCAGAACTGCCATACTGAGTCAGACCAAAGATCCATCTAGCACAGTATCCTGTCTCCCAACCAGGGTCGTCTCTTGGGGGGCTCAGGGCCTGGGGCAACCCCCACAACGGCCCACGTGCAGGGCCCAGGGCACCCATGCAGAGCCTGCCCTATCTCTGTTCCACCCCGCCCTGCCCCAGCTTGAACTCTTCCCCCAAGCCCGACCCCTGCTCCATATGCCACACCCTTTCCCACCTCTGCTCCACCCCCATTCCCTCAGCATAAGAGATTAATGGGGGCCTGCCACGTGGCAGCAGTAGCGGTCGCCCCCCTCCCTGCACTCACCATGGTGGCAGGAGATGGCGTGGCCGGGCACCATGCTCTGCTTCCTGTTGCCATGGAGAAGCCAAGCACAGCAGGCTGAGAGAGCCGTGTGGCAGGGCAGAGCAGAGCGGAGTAGGATGCCAGGTTGTTGCGGTGAGGGGGAGGAGACCCCTGCTGCCAACCCATGCTAGGCCCATCCATAGGACAGTTGAGATGGCTGCTGTGTGGGGCCTCGGGTGGCCGCCCCAAACGTCCTATGGATGGGACAGTTCTGCTTCCAACAGTGGCCAATACTAGGTGCCCAGAGAGAATGAACAGAACGGGGAATCATCAAGTGATCCCTCCCCTGTCATCCATTCTCAACCTCCGACGAACAGAGGCTAGGGACACCATTCTTACCCACCCTGTTTAATAACCGTTGACGGACCTATCCTCCTTGAATGTATCTAATTCTTTTCTGAACCCTGTTAAAATCTTGGCCTTCAAACATCCTCAGCCAAGGAGTTCCACAGATTGTGTGTTGTGTGCAGAAGTTCTTCCTTTCATTTGTTTTAAACCTGCTGCCTATTAATTTAATTTGGTGACCCCTAGTTCTTATGTTATGGGAAGGAATAAATAACTTTTCCTTATTTATTTTCTCCACACCTGTCATGATTGTATAGGGTTAGGGAGCTTCTGCGATAGGAGCTCCTGGCACCAGAAGGATTTGGAAGTCTTCTGAGCTCCAGCCAGGTAAAGCTTGGCAGTGGTGATTGAGTTGGGACGCAGCTCTGAGAATGGGGTGGGCATGGGCTCTCTATCTAAGGGGACAGAAAGATACTGACCTGGGGCTGGGCCAGCTTGTGTAAGGACTAAAATTGCATCCCAGGAGGGGAATGTTTTCAATGACCTTTGGACTGGAATGTCACAGTGTACTCCCAGGCTTTGTCTACACTGCGAGTTTTTGCAGCAGAAAATATGCTAATGAGGGACTCATTAGCATGAGTCACGATATCATTAGCATATTTTCTGCCGTTTCTTTTTGCACAAGAGATTTTTGCCCCAAAAAGAAGCAGTGTAGCTTCCCAGAGAGTCATAAGGATCTTGCGCAAAACCCGGTTTTTGCACAAAATGGAAGTGGCTACACTGCTTCTTTTTGTGCAAAAACCCCTTGCGCAAAAAGAAACGGCAGAAAATATGCTAATGATGTCGCAATGCATGCTAATAAGTCCCTTATTAGCATATTTTTTGCCTCAAAAACTTGCAGTGTAGACAAAGCCTCAGTGTTCTCCAGCAAAGGCACCCACTCTGGGCTGCCCACTGCCTCACCGTTGCCTCGCTTGAATGGAGGACCGTCTCTCTCCCTTCTGACCAAGGTATTTCCAGGTTCCTGCGTTCTCCACCTGCACTGCAACCTCCCCAGGATAGCACATTTCTTTTGCCTTTCTTCAGAGATGGTGAACAATGAGATTGCCACAGCTGATCTACCATGCTGTTCTTTCTAAGCAAGCACATTTATTCTTTAGGCAAAAGCACTACCAAGAAAACATCTTCAAAACCATGAAAGAACCTACCCAGATGCGACTACGCCTAACAGCACTCACACCATCTCCAGAAGGGTCTGTCTCTGGTGGCTGAGCACTCCTTCAAGCGGTTTCCGATTCATAGCACCCTTTTCTCAGAACAAGCACGCAGTCTTATGGGACTTATGGGGCACACTGTTCTCCCTAAGGACTAGGGCCCTCCAGGGACGAGCTGTCTTGCCTGATTGCTGGATCCAAAAGTAGGTCACAAGGTCCATTTACCACCAAGATGTTTATCCAAAAGTCCTTTGTCAGCTGGTGTTGGAGAATCCAGTTTGAACAAGTCGATATGGACCTCTTGGTGCAGAAGTGGGGGGACGGGAGCTTGATTTTGACTAATCACCCCTCTCTGCTCTCAGATCTTGGAGAAGCTGTTTTTTTACCCTTATGGATATACACAAAAGCCTTTAAGAACCCATAAACAATTGCATGTTAATAAAATGGGCCTGAAAGGTATTAAACTTAACTCAATAAGGTTCATCCAGCAGGTTGCAGGAGACTACCTTAAAATTTTTTTAAGAAGCCCCTGGAAGGGGAAACTGAGTCAGGCGGCTTGCAATGTGACCTGGGCACATAGGAGGTGGCTAATCTGGTGACAGAAACTGATGTAGTTATTCGGGTGCCAGTAAGCTCAGCACATCTGGGCCGTGACTCAAGTTTGCAGCTAATTCTGAAAACAGATGAACTTTGGGTGTCTGTTGGCTGTCACTTAGAATGCTTCCTCCACCTTTTCTCTCAACTTGGAACTTTGCGGCGACCACCCAACCAAACTCATGCAATCACCCTTTTGAAACACAAATTAAAGCATCAGTAATACAGGGGGAAAAATACCAGCACCGTGGGAAATGCTAGGAATGTAGCAAATGGTAAGCAGTCACTCCTGCAGGAAGTGTGATCTATTTGCAGAATGAATCAAACCCCACCAGTGAAGTTCATTTCACACAGTACTGAACGAAATCCAGATTACTTACGTTGTCTTGATGGTTGCACTCAGATCCCAGATGGGTGGGTAATAAAGTCATACATGATTTACTGCTAGACAATATATATTTTGGGAGGTTTACAGAGATCAAATCACAGAGTGAACTGAAAAATCCTCTCTGTTGTTGAGGCTACTTGGGTCTGCTGCAGGCAACAGCCCATTCATGGCAGGAGTTTGCCTTCTTCAAACAAGACTGTAGCCACTATAATTTAATCACTTCCATGATTAGGCCCATTTTATTTAAAAAATAAATAAGCCCTTGTGCTTTTTTAAGCATCATTTGAAAGGGGGTTCCGTTGGTTCTTTCCATGTCAAGTTTTTGTACAGAACTGTAACTTACAGCTGGTAACAGGAAAGTCTGATTTTCCAATAACAATATTCTCCCTGTGTCTTTATCCCTGAAATATAGCTATATCCGGATGCCAAATATAGTGTCCCAATGTCTCTATCCCTGGTATAAAAAATGTACTTGTCCCTCATGAAGAAACCGCACTCTTCCAGATGTGGGGCAGCTGACTCCAGGTAGAGGAGTCATGTCTGAATGGTTGTGTGAAGGGAATAACGTTTTTACCCCCCCCCCCCCGGGTTTAGTCACCTGAATCGGTGGATGTTCCAAGTGGGTTTTAGGACACCTGCAGAGAGAAGCAGTGGGGAAGGTGGGAGTCAGTGTGCATGGAGCTACCTGCCCTCCCATCTGCTGCCTCTGTGTCAGAAATGGCAGTGTGGGAGGAGGGGCAGGTGGGAGCTGGTGCTTGCGGGGAGCCGGCTTAAAAGCTGGCTCCCTGTGCACACCGGTTCCCGGGGAGCCGACAGCCCCCTCAAATGTAACTGCTGAAATTTCCAGCAGTTTCATGTTTACTTTAATAAACACATTTTAACATCCCTAGTCAATAGTAATTTATTGTAATAGTAATTGCTAAGGGAAATGGTTGTAAAATGCTACATGTGCTGCTCCATACAGATTTTTTAACTGTCCTAGTCTTGCTAAGCATTATTAACCATAATTAAAGCACGATTAGCATCCTTTTTTGTCTTCTCCTGAATCCTTATGATGGCCTTTGAAAACCCAGCTGCTGTCGGGTTGATAGTTCTATTGCCCTCGATCTGATGGTATTTGGTGGAGTCCTTGAAGCCCCAGAGCCAGGAATTGGGTGTCTCAGCTTTCATTTTTCTCAAAGTATGTCTCTAGTCCTAGTGGTTGCAGGGAAAAGCTTAAGGATGGGATAGGATTGCTCCCAAAGGCTCAGAAACCCTCCCTTGATACTGGAATGTGGATGGTTGACAATTTGTTGGTAAATAGGAGCTCTGCCTTTTCTCTGTTTGCCGTGGAGGGAGTAAGAAGCCCAAAGAGGAAGTTGAACTTAAGGTCTTCTCCTAGATAGAAAAGTTCAGTAAGAGGCCAACAGAAACAGAGCCACTGGTAGGGTGGCACAGGCTTTGGTGGTGAGTCCCCCAAAAAGGACAAGGCTAGGACTTTTGGGGGCAGAGTGCTGGGTGGCATTCAACTGAGGTTCAGAGAAAGACAAAAGTTCCTCCCTGAGGAGGGCAGAAGTGAGTTTCTTCATACTCTAGTTTAGGATCTTGCTGGAGAATTCCAGGGGAGCACCCTGTTGGTTCAGCCCTGGACAAAGGATGGTCCTAGAGAGCTTGTGGCCTGGTCTACACTACACCAGAGGGTCGAATTAAGATACATCGACTCCAGCTATGTAGTTGTGTATCTTAAATTGAGGTTCCACAACGTCCACATAGCAGAAGGCTGATGGGAGCAAATGCTCCCATTGGCTTCCCTTATTTCTTGTGAGGAGTAGGAGTACCGGCGCCGAAAGGGGTGCCCTCTGAGTTTGATTTAGCCGGTCTTCACTAGACCCACAAAATCAAACCCAGAAGATTGACCTCTGCAGCATTGATCTTCCTTATAGTGTAGACATGGCCACTGTGTAAAGAAGGTTTTTTGGACATCTGTATTACCTGAGAGAGGAGGAGGGAACTGAAACATGACCTGGCTACAGGGCTAACTTGTGAAGAGAAAGGCGACCCCAAGTCAAGATAAACCATGGCTCAGGGGCCATAGGCAGAAGGAGCCTGCTATACCATGCCCCACCATGTGGTGTGTCTACCCTTCTATGCCCATTTTATGTCATTTGAAATCCAACCTTTAGTGACTCTGACCTGCTCTTTAAATGCCTTCTGAAGTTGAGGGGGTAGGTGGAGGAGAACAGAGGGGAGACTCGCCTCTGCTTGCTGGGCACTAGGGCTTTTGAAAGGTGAAATGTCAATCCAGAACTGGGCTCTGTCTTGGGGAAGGTCCTTAGCATCACAGACAGGGCAGTGCTGGTGTCTCCTGCCGAGGGCTGTGGGAATCAGCAACTGTCTGTGGGTGGAAGAAGCCTCAAAAGAAGGACAAATATGAACCAGGTGTTGCTTGAGCAGCGGCCCTGAGGCAGCAACATGACGTTCAGCCCTGCCTTGGAGCTGGGATGCGGCAGCGACTGTCCGGCAGGGAGCAGCGCGTTTTGCCTTGGGTGTGTTCAAAGACTCCTCTCACGTGTTTGTTTTCTCCTGTCCGATTACCTCACTTGGGCCCGAGGGTAAGGCAGATAGCGTGAGGTATTATTACACTTGGTAAACAAGGCAGGGCCACCTGACACCGGCATGACAGCAAAGCCAGTGATTTGACAGCGGCAACGGGCTGGGTTACACATCTGCTGGCCTTGGCATGGAAACATGCAGCACTCTGTAGAGTCCAGCTGAGTGCCACTCAGAGCCAGCCTGTTCATAGGAGGGATTGGGGCAGCCGCCCCAGACCCCATCCTTTTGGGGGCCCCACAGTGGCTGCCCCAGCTGTCCTATGGATGGGAGGGACCGGGGGGATTACGGAGGGCCTGGCGCAGCGGCAGCAGGGGTTGACTCCCTGCACTCACCACATGGGCAGTGGGAGGTGGAGCGGGCCAGCAGCCTGCTCCATCACACAGCACCACCCTCTCCTGACACACAGGGCTCCGCTTCCCCCCGCCACAGGGAAGCGGGGTGCCGCGGGCCGGGAGAGGGTGGCACGATGGGGAGGATCAGGCTGCCAGGTGACTCCGGATCCCAACACCCATGTGGTAAGTGCAGGGGTTGCCCCCTGCTGCTGCCATGCCAGGTCCTCGTTTATCCCCTGGACCATGTTGCTCAGGGGAGGGAGCAAGGGGGCAGAGTGGGCGGGGCTTGGGAATGGGTGGAGTGGGGGCAGGGCCTGCGACAATGGAGTCCATCTATCTTTATGGCTAGCAGCAATATTACAGGACTGTCTGGTGTCCCCACTTGCCTGGGCACTGGGCAAACACATAGGAAGGGGACAGGAGCTTATAAACTAAATAGGTAAAGGGAGAGGTGCTGAACAGAGGCACTCTGAGGTGAAGGGACTTGCCCAAGGTCACCCTGCAGTTCTGTGGCAGAGCTAGGAACATACTATAGGAACATAATAACCAGATCTTCCCTGTCACAATCCAGAGTCCTGCTCATGGGATTACACAGAGTGCTATACCTCAGAGTGCTATACCCGGGGTGCTCTTCCCATAATCGATAGCACTAGGGGTCTCCACTTTCTATAAAAGCTGCACCCCAAACCTTCCTGCAGGGCTCAGGAGCACAAGTCAGCACAGAGCCTGTGTTTTCAGACACTTCTACAGTGCAGACCACTTCTTCCCATCAGCAGCTCTCCTCTCATGCCTGATTGCCCGGACCATGCCTCTGTCCATTCACAATGATAAGCCCCCTCCTTGTTTACCATGTATGGCCACGTAATGTCCCCAACACATCTACCCCATGGATTTTGTAGGAAAGTTATATTCATGGGAGGTGGGTGAACCTAGGGCTGGGGGAGGCAAGTCCCCAGGCCTGCCTCTTACACCTGAAGCCCTACCCCTGCTGCCCAGAGTCCCCGTGAGTGCCAAGCCCCCCTACTATAGAGGCAGGTCACCTGCCCCCCACCAGAGTGAGGGGCACAGCCTCAGTGTCCTCACCCCTGAGCATGGGAAGGTGAGTGGCAACACCCAGCTGCAGCCTCCTTGGTCCCATCCCCAATTTCGGTGGGGATTACGGCCAGGCAGCCCCAGGAGAGTGGGGAAGCTGTGCAGAATGGAGGGGTTTGGGTGTGGAGTGTGGGTGGGCATTTTGGGAAGGCATTGCCTTCCCCTATCCCATATACTCTCCGCCCATGGTTACAGTCACGCAATATTTGGTTTTGGTTGGCTCTTTTACCTTCTGTTGGTAGCTGGGAGGAAGGAGGCGAACGAGTTAGCTGTTTGCACGATGCTTTGAGATCCTCGGGGGAAAGGGGCAGCGTAAATGCCAACTGCTGTCATGGTGGCTTCCTACCGCTGCTGAGGTTACATGGCGCAGCATTTTCTGAGGTAAATAATGACATTGCTGGAACAATGGCAGGTTTGGGAGAGGGGAGAAATTTGGATCTGAAATGAAAGAATGCTCCGTGGAGTAGGCCTCACTCTTCCCTCAGTGTGCGTTCCCACCTCCCGCTAGCATGAGGTGCGGGCTCTGAGGGAGAATTTCCCCATCTTGAAGAAACGAGGGCCGTGTATCCCCAAATGGGCATAAATCTGACCTGCGCCTGATGAAATCCCCGCGAGCCGCGTGGCAGTTTCCCGACAACTGGGCGAGAGTCTTTCATCTGTGCAAAGTGGGAAGGCCTAGAGAGCCACACTGTGCTGAACAGTTTGCTTGAGTGCGCCCCTCCAATCTAGCAAAGCGACTGTTGTTTCTTCAGGGGCCTGGCCCTGTGTTTTTGTGAGCCGGGCCTAGCCTACCTGTTGTGCTGGCATATGAGACACGAGGGATACGATGCCAGTTATAATCGCCGCTCCATGGCAGTGTGCAGCATGAGGCTCCTATTTGCTTTGTTTATGAACTCTCTCATCGCCCCGTAGGCATGTATTTCTTGCCTCCGAGTCACGATTACGGCTTTAATTATTAGCATTTCCTTTGCCAGCAATTCCACAGCTTTCATGCCCTGAATCAGCAGGGCCCGCTGCCTTTGAAAGCCTTGAGTGCTTTACCCTACCGAGACGTGACTGGAGCCGGAGGAGCCATTTGGAAAGGCAAATCCATTTTTAACCCCCCAAACCTGAACAGCCTCACTTCAATAGCACACTGCTCCCAGGAGCCTTCGCAGAGAGTGACTTTTTGTGTCAGCGATTTGGATAATTTTAAAGAGACAAGTGCAGGGGGAGTAGCTGAGGTCTAAAATGTTGAAATATCTTAAAATGATCATAACTGAGTAAGTGTGCGGGCAGGAGGGGAGAACTGCCATATTCAAAATACCTTTAAATAAAATGGCTGCTTCGTCTCTTAGGGCACGTCTACAGGGCATTCTGGAGCAAGCCTGCGGATTCAAATCTGGTTTAGCGGGGCTCACAAAAGGAGCTGTCTAGACAGTGTTTTGAAGCTGCAGCTAAGGCAGGAGTTGAGGCTCTGAAACCTCCCTGCCCCTCTCCCCTACCCTGGACATCTCCAGCTATTTTTAGAGCACTTCCTAGCGTGAGCCCCTTTGTAGACCCAGACTGAGGCTTACTCCCACTCCGTCCAAAACACAGTGTAGACAAAACCCCTTAGGAATTAGCAAGCAAAGCCCATGTTTATTTAGGATGTAGGCCAAAGCACAAGGCCTCTGCCCTCTTGCCTCCCTCCATTGGGTCTGCAGCAGGGGGTTCACATGCACACACGAGCTATGTTCTGATAGCTCATTTCTGACCCCAGATGGGTCAGTTCTAGGCGCAGGGCTGGAGCATCTGAGAGCTGAGGTGGAGAGTGGGTCTGCCAAGTCCCAGAGGATGTAAATGCTGAGGAAGGAGAGGAGCCAGCAAACCTGCCACAGCAGCAGTCAGCAGAGAGGCCTCGTTCCTTTGGTTTAAATGGGTAGAGGCTGCTGTCAGGACCTTCCATTTTGAAATGAAATGGAACCCAACATGTCCCCATTCCGTAGACTTGGGGGCGATTGCATTTGCCTTTTGGTTCTCAGAGAATATCTTCTGGATTTGCTTTGATTTTGAATTTGATGCACAAGTGCCCAGAACTGCTGGATAAAGGCTTTGGGAAGCCAATCTAAATTACTGAAGCAAGAGGAATGAAATGGTCTGGAGATCGTCCCACAACATGTTTTCTTGCTTATCATGAGACGCTCCCCTCCTGCCCTAGACCTTTGGCCTAAGGGACACGGTGGAACCCTTTACATGTCACCACTTAATGTGGCACCGTGTATTTTACCCAACGAGGTCTCCAACTGCTTAAGGGGTGGGGAACCTTGTTTGGGTTGGGGGCCACTGACTGACAGAAAAATCAGTTGGGGGCTGCACATAAGTGAGAAGCAAAACAAACAAACAAACAAAAACCCCTCAGTGACATGACCCCTGACTGAGAAGCAGAAAGACGCTCCCCACATTCCAGACCTTAGAGAGAGTCCTAGACGAGTAGATTTTGTGTGCTCCAGCCCACAGTGCTGCGGGGCGGGGGGGGGGGGGGAGCCCTGAGCCTCGGGGGCCAGATCCAGGCAAGCTGGGGCCCCCAAGCCTTAAGTCCCTCACCTCTGGGGATCATACATTTAGATCAGTGGTGGGCAATCTGCAGACTGCAGGTGCATGTGGCCTATTTAGGTTTTATGTGTGGCCCACGAAACACTGTGTTTAACCGTTGCCCACATACAGGGTTGCCAGATTCCGCTGGTTTCCATCCATGTCGTTTTTTCCCTCCCGGGGTTACTAAAGTGGCTCGCATGTAAAGCATGTGAAGTGAGGTGCAGGTTGATTACACACAATGCTGTGAGAGCTGGGCGCTCCCTCTGCAGCCAATCCAATGGCTGCTATGGGTCAGTGGACGCACCCCTCAAATTCAAGCGCATCAAGCAAAAGTACCCTCTGACGGGAGACTGTCTGGGGCCCACTGCCCGCTGAGATAAAGGAGGCCACTCATGCCGCCCACTAACTAGCCTAGGTTGCCCCTCGCTGAGCTGAGTTCTCTCTGAAACTATTCTCTTTGAGGAGATTGTGTAGGCCCCATCACCACAGTGTCTAGGCACCTTACAGTCTTCAACCTGGGTATCCTCACAACACCCTGGTGAGGTAGGGCTGTGTTATTGCAAACTCCTTCTGGCTAGGAAGATGAGGCACAGACTGAACGGTGTAGGAAGCCCCTGGCAGACCCAGTACTCACCCAAAGGCCCAGAGTTCTACGCTATCCCCCTAACTTGTGGACTACTCTTTCCGCAGGCCTTAGCAGATTGGCACCAAGTTATTTCCTACGTGTTCTTTTTCCTCAGCCTTGGGAGAGAAGCGTTCAGAAAATACACGCCCTGCAGCCCTGTGCTCTTGTAGAGCTGGTCAAGCCACGGGGGGGGGGGAAATATATATACATATTTTGTTATTTATTCAGCACCAATGCCAGCAACATTCTCTGGCTAAATCTCTCACAATGAATAATTCAACAGGATCCCCTGCTACAGGGCATAGGAAAAGGGTTGTTTGGACTCAGCTGGACCCTCACGTGGTAATGGCTCCAAACCAAAAATCCCAGGTCCAGACCTTCGGCTGTTCCAAATTTGGATCCAGATTTAGACTTTGTGGCTTGGACCCGGCTGTGTTAAGAGTCAGAGCTTGCCAGATACAGACTTTCCTCAACACCCTCTGAAATCAAAGGGAATTCAGTGGACTGCAGGAGAAGACCCAAAGTTGCCCCTTCCGTAGAAGATCTAGGCCATGATCTGTCTTGTGGAGAACAGGCAGCTCTTCCAACTCACATCACCTAGCAAATGCCACCATGGGGCAACATAATGAAAAGCCAAGTCCTTTAGGAAGTCCGGCTTCACACTGGAAGTGCAGAGCGCACACGGCTGGTGGCCTTTAGAACAACTCTCGCATTAATTTTTTTCCTATGCCGACAACTTTGATTTATCCCAAGAAGGCTAATTTAAAAACACTCAGATGTGAGGTAAGCCAAGAGTTCTGGAAGACTAAGGGAAAAATGGTCTGTCAAGTGATGGATAGCGTGGGTGGATCGGCAGATACCCTTCTACACTTGCACTGCATCAGAAGTCGGGTCCTGGTTGACTGAGGGCAGAGGTCTTGCTCGCTTTATGAAGACCTCTCGTTTCGGTTTTAATTTTGAATGTTCTGCCCAAAGTCCCATGGAATGGCAAGAAAGTTCATCTGTTTGCAGTGTTGGGTTGGATGCCAGGCAGGAAACAGGCACCAAAAAGAACTTTAAAAAAATGAAAGAAATAAAATACATAGCAGTTGGGAAGGTTTAAAAACTCCCTGGTGCGAGAACCCAGGGTAATTTCCTCCTCTGCCTTTTCTCCAGTGTTAACAATACTGTAGTTGCAGCCAGTCTTGATCTTTCAGTGCAAACAGTGCCCATCTCCCAATAACATAGGTTGCCTATCTGTTCCTAAGGCCCTTGTCTTTTGCCCCTCTTTGCCTATTTTCTGGTCATACCCCTTGGCACACAGAGCTGCAAGTGAACCGTAGGAACTGGGACACATACAGTCGCAAACTCTGAGTGCACGAATCTTTACGCCGATTAAATCCAAAAACATTGCATTACTCCAAGCAGGGGAACGTCTGGGGTCTAGAGCTGCCACCCCTATTTCCTGAAGATGCCACGAGGACCACCACACAATGTGCCAGGGGCGCCGGAAATGGATTGAAATTTCCCAGGGTTTGCAGATAACATGTTACCTGTAAACATTACGTGGCTGAAGGGCGGCCGAGTTCAAGCTGCTGTCCAGAGTGGCTGAAAAGGGCGTTATGGGATACATGCTGGAGTCCAATAAACTCAACAAAAAGCCTGCCCAGTACATATCTGGTGACTGTCCACACCATTCTGACAAAAGTCTCTCGCGGAGGTGGAAGTTTTCTGTCGTGGACAACTGCCGATTCTAGCAACATCTGTCATGCTGTAGCATGGGCGCTCGGTGGTTTTTGTCATTCATAGGCAGTTGTTCTCAACAGAACCTGCAAGTGTAGACCGGGCCTCAGTTTGCTGATGTCCAATCATACAACCAACACCATTTGGAAAAGTCCTCGAATGTGCAGGCAGGGAGAAGCATAGTGGCAGCACTTTATGTTTCTGAAGTCAAAGCCCCTGATTTCCTGTTACTTGGCAGAAGGGGGCAGATGTAACCACCTTGAGGAGCAGCGTTTCACCATTAGCCAGGAGATTCTTGTTAGCATGAATAGGAATTACCCTCACATCCTTTGCATGTCAGCGGAAGAACAAAACCACTTTAGACCCAGTTCTGTCCTTAGATATGCCTGCTCCACTTCTGCTGACTTCCAGGGGCTCTGTCTGGCTTGTCCGAGGGTAAATGTTGAGTTTTCAAGTGTAACTGAACCATAGAAAAGGTCAGGAAGAGAGAAATGCTGCAATAACAAATCAGGGTGCACCTTAAAATAGCATTTAAACATTCCCCGGTCAATCAGGCAGGTAAAAGGTTTAGGTACCTTGCTTAAGAGGTGCCAGCTCCTGTCAAAATAGCAGGGGGGAAATGTAATAGCTCAAAAAGGAATATGCTTCTCAATAAAAATCAGATCGGTGGTTCTTGCAGCTTTATCACAGCAAGTGCAACGGGCCCTTTCGACGTGTGAAAAATCACACTCTGCTTAACTGATTCTTGGGAGTCAAGTGTTAGGTCACAACAGCCCTTCTTCAGCAGGAGCCCTAATAGAAGTTTCCTTGGTTAGCTGAATATTTTGCTGATAGGCCCCGCCCTTAGGGGGCGCTCACACCCCGTGCGCCATGTCGAGTGCGTGCTGATACGACACATGCTTTCCCTGCAAACTCAACGTGCACCAACTCACCGAGGAGTGAAGCATCGCAAAGGTTTTGTCTTTAGTTTCCTCGGTGGTTTTAAAGAGTTAGAAAGCAACACCTAGACACCTTAGAAGAAATCCACGGGACTGCTCTTCTCCAGCTTGGTTGGGATTTATAAGCAGATGCTGCTCCCGGGGCGGGGAATGGATTTTTCAGACTTTCCACCAGAGTCACATACGCTCGCGTCATTCCAGTTCTTCCCCTGGCCTAAGGTGCTGGCACCATTTCCTGAAGTGTTTTTCATTAGTAAACTTTTCATAACCTCAAACTGTAATAAGCTGAGCAGTAAAACCCAGGAGGATGCCAGCTGGAGTTGGCACCTGGCAAAGGCTTTTCAGAGCTGTTTGCTTAGCTGGATTTGAAGGATGTTCAGGATGGAGTAACAGCCCATGTGACTGAGTTTTGACTATATCACTGGCCAAGCTCCCATGCTATTATCCTTGAATGTGAGGTAAGGTGAATGCATTGCGTGTCGTGTTCCTAAAACCCTGCGCTGGTTGGAAAAAAGAATTCCGACTATACACACAATATAATGGGGACTAATTTAACTATAACTACTCAAGGGAGATCTTGGAGTGATTGTGGATAGTTCTCTGAAAACATCCACTCAGTGTGCAGCAGCAGTCAAAAAAGCAAACAGAATGTTAGGAATAATTTAAAAAGGGATAGAGACTAAGACAGAGAAACTCTTATTGCCTCTATATAAAACCACGGTATGCCCACATCTTGAATACAGCGTACAGATGTGGTCACCTCATCACAAAAAAGATATATTGGCATTGGAAAAAGTTCAGAAAAAGGCAACAAAAATTATTAGGGGTTTGGAACGGGTCCCATATGAAGAGATTTAAAAGACTGGGACTTTTCAGCTTAGAAAAGAGGAGACTAAGGGGGGATATGATAGAGGTCTATAAAATCATGACTGGTGTGCAAAATGCGAATAAGGAAAAGTTATTTACTTGTTCCCTCAATATAAGAACTAGGGGTCACCGAATTAAATTAATAGGCATCAGGTTTAAAACAAACAAAAGGAAGTTTTTCTTCACACAGTGCATGGTCAGCCTGTGGAACTCCTTGCCAGAGAATGTTGTGAAAGCTAGGACTTTAACAGGGTTCAAAAAAGATCTAGATATATTCATGGAAGTTAGATCCATCAATGGCTATTAGTCAGGATGGGTAGGAATGGTGTCCCTAGACTCTGTTTGTCTGGAAATGGATGGCAGGAAAGGGATCTTGTGATGATTATCTGTTCTGCTAACTCCCTCTGGGGCATCTGGCATTGGCCACTATTGGCAGACAGGACACTGGGCTAGATGGATCTTTGGTCTGACCTAGTCTGTCCATTCTTATGTTCACACCACATAGGCAACTTGAAATCATTTGTGTATTGGTGGCAATTTGTTACCTAGAGCTAACTTGTTGCAATGAGACACCAAGCTGGTTAATTGCCAATTTAACCTTAAGTGAATAATTATTCTTCATAGGCAAGAGAAGCTCAAACTTCCTTTTTATGGCTCTGAATCTACTTTTCACTCAGGGTCTGATCCTATCCCCACTGAAATCAATGGGAAAACTCCCACTGACTTCAGCGACACACTTAACAAGCTCTGTTAATTAAGCATACAGGAAGCAATCTGCAGCAGAAGGAACAACTGACAACAGGTTGGAGAAAGTGACTGGTGGGCAGTTGCATGCACAGATGAGTGTCTTGAATGCCTAAATATCCATCTGGGTACGCAGCTGCATGATTTGCTTGCACAAATAGGGCTCTGAGGATTATTACATGGGGCTGTCTGCCAACATTCCCTCTAATCCAGCAATGTTCCCTCTAATCCAGCAATGTTCCCTCTAATCCAGAGCTCTTGAAGAGCACGTTGATTCATGGTGTTCAAGCTCAGGAAGGGCAGGGGAAGAGCAGGGACAGAATGTGAATCAGGTGATTCATGGTGCTCTGAAAGTTCTGGGAGGGAGGAAGAGGAGTAGGTAGTGCAGGGCTCTAGTGCCCCAGTGTGCGAGAGGCACATGAGGGAGAGGGGCAGAAAGGGGGTCTGCAGGTTGCAAGTGGAGCCCCAGCAGGCTGCAGGTTGCCTACCACTGCTCTAATCTTTTCCATTAACATGTGGAGTTTTTTCCGTCCATGTGCAGAATATTTTTTATGTTCATCGAGGCATGTGCGCATGTGCACCACCAATAGAAACACAAAACCTAGCTGTACTAATGAGCTGGGCAGCACCTGAATCCCTCCTAAGCGGCTGTACAGTTACACAGGAAACACTGGTCTCTGCCTTTCCTTTTAAAATAGGTGTTCAAAGTTTTATCTCTTCTGAATTTTATTTTATTACTTATCTTACTGTGCAATCTTACTGCTACAGCTGAGATTTAGTACTGTATGTCAACTAGGAACTGTATGTACGTATAGTAAGACAGCCATGGCCCCACAAGTTTACAATCCAAATGGATTTTACAGACTCAGAGTGGGATTATTGTCACCATTTTGCAGGTAGGAAGTGGGGCACCGAGACTGAGTGACGTGACCAAGGTCACAGAGTGTGTCAGTGTCAGAGATAGAACTGACCTAATCACTTGTTTCCTGATCTAGTGGCTAAATCATCAACCTATCCCCCTTCTCAGCACTAGTTGTTTGGGCACTTTAGAGGACATGAGGGTCAGTTGTTTTACTGCCTTTCAGGGACCCAAGCCAGGAGGCATCCTTTTTACCCTTAGCCTGTAGGAACAGAAGAGTTAATTCAAAGCCAAGCAAAAGGACACATTTGGGTGAATATCTTTTTAAATATGTGGATTTTCATTTGGGCTTTTCTTTATACATTGTGGCTCGTTCTCCCAGCTTTTATTTCATTTTGGGCGGGGAAGGGGTTAAATGTATTTTCCCCAAATGGAAAATATGCAACTCTAAGTGGCTTTTGTGATGCTGGATTCCAAGCTGTTTGAATCAAATCTTAATCCTGCTGGGGCTTGCACCTCCCTGATTATTTGTCACTAGCAGGGTTTGTTACATTTCAGATGATACTATTAATTCCAGGCTCCGCTTTCCCCCAGAGATACTTAGTGACTGTAAAGAGTAGAAGACTGGGTCTGCTTCCCCTAGGACATTTCAGTTTACCAACATCGTAATTTAAGTTGCCCTTACAAGGGCTGTGGGATGGATTTATATTTTGTGGTATAGTTTATCATTTGTTTCCACTTTGCAGCATACCATTTCAGGGCTAGACAATAAACGTTTTCCCTGTTGATTTAGATCTTCTTTTCTATTTAGCCAGCATTGATTTTTATTTTCCTCCCCCGTGTTTTGCACGCAGCTGAAATTAACCCAGCTATTCGGTTTAGCAGCAGTGTCATTTGCACAGGGCCTGAGCCAGTGAGCACAAGGCGAGTCGGATCAGGCTCAAAGCTCTCCCTGGTCTTTGGCAGCATCGATGGTCGCTACCGCACACAGCTCAGCGAAGGACGTGTGTCACTGAGACACATCTGCAGGGTCCGCAGAGGGAGCACAATGTGGGTTTGTGGCTTCCACATAACCAAGGTGCAATCCCGCATAAGCTACCGAATGGACTGCTTGCTACTATGCAGTTTCACTGGGACGCCTTGTGATAGGAACCACTGCCTACAGGAGCAAGCGTTTTGCAGCACGGAACATGGGTCATAGTTTTGAAGCTGCTGTTTTAAAAATCTGTTTCATTTTATATAGCTAAAATCTAGAGGCTTTACTAGAGGATTATGAACAAATATAGGGTCAATTTCATCCCAGTGCGCAGAGCCATGCCAGAGCTGTGTGCCACTTGAATTCTGTCATGTGCTGTCCTTCTACACAGGGGTGAATTTCAGCTCTCCAGAAAAACAGAGCTGGTCTTAAAACATAAATCTTAATTTGCCTGTTTAAAAACTGTCCAAAGCTTAGCCTAGAATAAGCACCCAACCTGCATTTCTGGCATACACAACCCCTGTCTCTGATGGGTTTCATGGAGAGTTAGAAGCACAAAGAATGTAAGATCAGGCCCATGTTAACTAAAATTCTTCTCTCCCACACATTGGATCTCTATTTCAAATTCTTATTTTATAGTAGTTTTCCTTCATTGGGATCAGTAAGTTTTGCACTGTCATGCTGTAATCAATCGCCATTTGACAAGTGCTTGGGTTTTTTTGGTTTTTTTTTATTAGAGCTATTTTGTTTTAATTGACAAGCACCGGCCTTATTTTTTAGAATCATTGAATTTGCCTTTTATTCACATTTCAACAGGGGTATACAGCAATCTTCTGGTTCCTTTACATTTGTCCTTGGCTTTTTCCTAGTTTGGTCTGGTGATGGCCTTCACACTTATTTTTTAACACACAGTTCTTATTCACACACACAAAACAAGGCTGGTTCCTTTGTTACACAGACACAATATGAACATTTAAGATGGGACATTACATTACAGTTTAAAGAGAGCAATCAGCACACTTTTTTACTGATTTCATGATGCTAATTTTAAATTTAAAACAAAGCGGCAACCATAAGGGTCTATTTCTGCCTTGAAATCAGCTTCAGACACAAGATTCTGGCTGATGTACCAGTGGTACACTTAGGTCATTCCTTTGTGCTTTCAGAAATCATAATTATAAAATACATTAATACATTTAATACCTAAACTATTTCATTATTATGTTTTATTTTAACTTATACTTAACCTAAGATAGAATTTCTTTACTAAAACTCTGCTATATAGTAAGCCTGTGGGACTCATTTCCACAAGATATTAGTGAGAGAAAAAATGGAGAAATGTGGAGAAATTGGAGAGGGTCCAGAGAAGAGCAACAAAAATTATTAAAGGTCTAGAAAACATAAGCTATGAGGGAAGACTGAAAGAACTGGGTTTGTTTAGATTAGAAAGTAGAAGACTGAGAGGGGACATGATAGTGGTTTTTCAGGTATCTAAAAGGGTACTCTGAGGATGGGACAAGAAGCAATGGGCTTAAATTGCAGCAAGGGAGGTTTAGGTTGGACACTAGGAAAAAACTTCATAACTGTCAAAGTGGTTAAACCCTGGAATAAATTGCTGAGGGGGGTTGTGGAATCTCCATCACTGGAGATATTTCAGAGCAGTTTGGATCAACATCTATAAGGAATGGTCTAGATGGCACTTGGTCCTGCTGTGAGGGCAGGGACTGGACTTGATGACCTCTCGAGGTCCTTCCAGTTCTAGTGTTCTGTGATTTTATGATTCTATGAGACCAAGATCTGAGCCAGGGAAGGATCTCCTAACACCCCTCTGCAAGGTTCCTTGAACCTTCCTCTGAAATATCTAGCCATTTTCAGAAGGGGGTCACTGTATTGGATGGACCTCTGTGGCAATCGTTCCATTAGTGGGTGCTCCATGTATGGAATGACGGCAGATTTTGTACGAGAGACCAACATTTTAGAGCAAAATTCTGCTGTGAAAATTGGAGAGAAGGACTTTGTCCATCTGGTGCTTGCAAACAGGAGTGCAAAATGCTGCCAAAGCATCTGAAATCCAGATAGGCAGCAAATCATGCATTGAATGTTTTGCGTTTTTAAGAAAAACCTACAAACCAAACTCCCGGGAGTTTAAACAAACACCATCCAATGAGTCAGCGTGAAGATGGAAAATCATCAGGGAAGGCAGCGTTTGTTTTTACACGGGGGGGGGGCGGGGAGTGGAAATGTTCGGGGCACGTGGTAACGATTTGTAGCTGATGTGTTTTGAAATATCATTACGGGTGTCAATAAACCCATTCAAGTTCAACTTCAAAGAGTGTGGTGGTGTCTGGAGGGCGCTGAAGACATCGGACAATAGGGCTTTACACTGAAAGAAGTAAGGAAGCAATCAAACACCCCCCCCCCCTCAGAGAGGAAAGGGATCTTGCAGGGTTCTTAGCCAATCAGAAGCAGTAAACACAATCACCGATTCTGTGCTCTAAGACTTGTCCAATCCGGTTATTTTGTTCCCCTGTCTGAGGGAAGTCTGCCAGGGACCAGCTTTCCTCACCCGACTCCCCACAATGCATTGTGTTGCTTCCCTCTTTGCTCCCCTCTCTCACATCCAGTTTCTCCTGATGGAGCAGCCCTCACGCTGGGAGAACACACCCATGCCTGCCTGTTCATCTCTCCAGAAATACTCATTTCACCTGCCCTAGGGCACACTGTGCAAATCCACATGCCCCAGACAGGTGCTGACTGCACAAATCCTGCTGCATTGGGAGGGGCAGGGACTAGAATTCTGGTCTTTCAACTACATAAACCACAGGCCTCTAGCACTTGTCCTAATAGAGACCTCCCTTTGCCAGCAGTAGTAATAGGCCCTTTATTTTATTTGTGGGACAGCCTCTAGAGAGCAACCGGATTTCATACACAGCATGAGTCCTCTGTCTGCTTTAAGAAATATCTTTCCCATGGTGGGGTGCCTCTTTTCCTCTATTTCTTTTATTTTCTCCTTGTTAATTCGTTGTCTGTCACTAAGGTCTGGAAGCAGCATCCTCTCGAATTGCAACTCCAAAGAGACATCAGCTACTCATTTTCTTTCCAAGTATGAAAGAGACGCTGCAAAATCCTCTTTCAAGACTTAGGGTTCGTCTCCACTATGCTTTGTCTGCTTAGGCTACATCTCCACTTGTGGGAAGATCAACGCTGTGGTGGTCATTCTTCCAGCGTTTGATTTAGCAGGTCTAGTAAAGACCCCCTAAATTGAATGCTGAGGGCGCACCCCCATCAATGCTGGTATTCCTACTCATTGCGAGGAGTAAGGGAAGTCAATGGGAGTATTTCTCTTCTCAACTTCCCACTGTGAACACAGCACTGTAAAGTACGTTGACTCCACCTACATTTTTTACATAGCTGGAATTGTATTCTTTAAGCCAATCTTCCCCTGTTGTGTGGATCTGGCCTTAGACATAGTAAATTGAAGTACTCTCTGGTCAACACTGCTACTCCACCAGGACGAGAAAAGCAGCCAGCGTTGACAAGAGAGCAGCCCTCACCAATCTTACCGCACACACAATGCCGCAATAAGTACGTCGACTTCAGCTACGCTATTTGCATAGCTGAAGTCCCATAAATTAGATCGACGGCAGGGGTTAGTGTGGACAAGGCCTCAGTCACAGAATGTACACTGCTCACTTGGCATATGGTTTTCATGTCTATGGTTGCATCCTTTTAAATAAGAGCAAGGCATATTTGCCCCGGTGATTGACTCAGTCCCCCAGGAACATGCAATGGTTAATAAGGAAGTTCCATCATGGGAGGAAAAAAAAGGTACAGAAATGTGTTTTCTTTGAAGCTTCACTGAAATCTAAAAGTCGCGGCTTAATCCATTTTGAAGGGGGTATCAATCATTCTGTCGTGCAACACGCTATCACAGATGTGAAATATAAAAACGAGCTGGCCCGGCCGACGGACGCAGGGCCCATTCTCCCCATCCATAAAAGCAAACATGGAAACCATAATTCACACAAATAATAAACATTTTATAGGGGATTCAGGAGAAGAAAGGGAGAAAAGGGGACCTTGACACACTGGCCCTTGTGTCTTGCCCAACAAAGCTCATTTTGTTATTTGGGAGAGAAATTAACACCAATTCATCAGGCCACTTGTCAAGTTTATGATGGATATGTCACTTCTTGCTTGGAGCAACGTGGCTGAGATTTTTTGTAACCACAGTGGTAGACTGTAAAATGTGACTGCTGGTAGAAATTTGAGGACGTACCAGAGTTGGACAAGGTTTGGTTAGTGAAAAAATTCCTAGTCCCGGTGATTTCTGCTGAGCCAGGACTTAACCTGGTGTGTGTTGCTGGAGTCTTGTGGCTGACAATCATGTGTCCTGAGCACACGGCATGTTCTGAGGATCTCTGTGGTGCAAAGTGAGAGGTTCCATTTGTAGCTGACTCTGTGTAAACAATGTAGAGTGTGTTATAGTGATGCTAAGTAAACAGTTCTGCCCTCCTGTGAGACAGATTCAGCTCAGACGGACTCTTGTCCATTCGCTAGGAAGACAATTCTGGTAGTTTGTTGAAGGCCCACAGGGAAAAGGCGACCTATTACTCCATTTTGGAGAAGGACATGAAAGAACTAACTGGGAGTAGAAATGTCCACTTTTTTGGCCTTGTCATTGGGGCTGGAGGCAAATGGAGGAAAGGGAATGATGAATTATTAAGGCTCCTTGGAACTGAGAGAGGAAAGAATTTTAAGGAAAACTTATGTCAATGAGTGTTGTCTGCCACTACCAACATGATGGCTCTGACGAATGGCAAATAGTGATCCTGGAGCGCCATTCTGAGTATCCCATTATATTTAGATTGTACATATTTCTCCATATTTTAACTTTTTTTTTTATCATGGATTATTGGTTATTAGTACCTCTATATCCATGACTACATTTTCACCTGTGCTTTTATATATGAAGGTTTTCACTTATTTGATAAATACTTCACAATTTGCTTTATTTATTATTATTATATTTTAAATTGTTTTTTACTGGCCATGACAGTGGACTGGCCATAAAGAGTAGCCATGAAAGGGCAGATAGTCACACCTGTGCATATAGTTTGACTTCTTGTATGCCATAGGTCATAGGACTTCCCTGAACTAATTTCTGCTTGAATCAGAGCCCATCTTTTTAGGGGAAAAATCCTAATTCCCAGTGATAAAGGATCTATCAAAATATTTCAGTGGTTAATTACACTTACTGATTAATTGCACTTACTGGTAACAATTTGCATCTTGAGCAAAGTAAGCTGTCATGGGATAAGAGGGAAAGTCCCCTCATGGATTGATAACTAGTTAAAAGACAGGAAACAAAGGGTAGAAATAAATGCTCAGTTTTCAGACTGGAGAGAGGTAACTAGTGGTGTCTTCCAAGGGTCTGTACTGGGACCATTCCTGCTTAACCTATTTATAAATGATCTGAAGAATGGAGTAAATAGTGAGGAGGCAAAATTTGCAGATGATACTAAACTGCTCAAGAGAGTTAAGTCCAGAGCAGACTGTGAAGATCTTCAAAAGGATATCACAAAACTAGGTGAATGGCAGATACATTTTAATGTTGATAAATGCAAAATAATGCATATTGGAAAATATAACCCCAACTACACATATAAAACGATGGGGACTAAATTAGCTATTACCATTGAAGAGAGAGATATCTTTGAGTCATTGTGGATAGTTCTCTGAAAACATCCACTCAATGTGTAGCAGCAATCAAAAGAGCAAACAGACTGTTAGGAATAATTTTAAAACAGATCAGTGAGTAAGACAGAGACTATCTTATTGCCTCTATATAAATCCATGATATACCTACATCTTGAATACTGCGTGCAGATGTGGTTGTCTCATTTCAAAAAAAGATATCTTGGCATTGGAAAAAGTTCAGCAAAGGGCAACAAAATGATTAGGGGTTTGGAATGGCTGCCATATGAGGAGAGATTACTAAAACTGGGACTTTTCAACTAAGAAAAGAGGAAACTAAGGGTGGATATAATAGAGGTCTATAAAATCATGACTGGAATGGAAAAAGTAGGTAATGAAAAATTATTTACTTGCTCCCATAACATAAGAACTAGGGGTCACCAAATGAAATTAATAGGTAGCAGATTTAAAACAAACAAAAGGTAGTATTACTTCACACCGTGCACAGTCAACCTGTGGAACTCCTTGCCAAAGAATGTTGTGAGGACCAGGAGTTTAACAGGGTTCCAAAAAGAGCTAGATAAACTCATGGAGAGTAGGTCCATCAGTGGCTATTAGGCCAGGATGGATAGGAAGGTGTACCCAGCCTTTGTTTATCAGAAGCTGGGAATGGGTCACAGGGGAGGGATCACTTGATGATTCCCTGTTTTGTGCATTCCCTCTGGGGCACCTGGTATTGGCCACTGTTGGAAGACAGGCTACTGGGCTAGATGGACCTTTGGTCTGACCCAGTATGGCCATTCTTATGTTCTTATGTTTCTAGGTTGACTTTGATTAGCTTCCTCTTCCAGCCTTCCAATGCTTTGCTCAGTCTGGATTATCTTCAAGGAGGATTCAGATGAGAATGAAGAGGCCCACACAAGGAAAATGAGAAGAAGGAGGGATAACAACAATTAGAAGAGTTAAGAGATTTGACAGAGTATTTGAAAGTCTGGTGGAATAAAACTGAACATTAGATTTTAACCTCAAGTATCAATCAAAAGGACACCTGACAAAACATGAAACACTACTGCATGCTTAACTTGTGTAACTCACTGCTGCAGGAGTCCAGCATAAAATGGGGTTTTTAATTTAATTATTGGCCGCCAGGTTGGTAGTTTCCCAATCTTAAACAGCATTCCAAGGACATTCACTCCTCATCCTTCAGGCTATCACCTGATCACTAGAGCTGTGCAAATTCTTCTAAAGCTATCTAGCCATTCCAGATCATATGGGGTTGTGCCACTCTCTTTTTCCCTAACAGCAACTCACATCCCTGCAGCCCAATTCTATAATGACTTGAATCCTGGGCCGTCCACCAAACAATTCCCCATTTATATACATTCTTTCTTTCTGAGAGATTTATATGGCTCCCATCACCATAGTGTCCGAGGCTATGTCTACACTGTGCCCGTTTTGTGCAAGAAATATGCAAATGAGGCTAAGAGTGGAATATCCCCATGCCTCATTTGCATAATTAATGAGGCTCCATTCTTGTGCAAGAGGCTTTTGCGCAAAAAGAAGCTGTCTACACGGCTCCTTTTTGCGCAAAAACCCCCTCTTGTGCAAGAGCCATTCTTCCTGAAAAAAATGTGGAAGAACAGCTCTTGCACAAAAGGGGGATTTTGTGCAAAAAGGAGGCATGTAGACAGCTCCTTTTTGCGCAAAAGCCTCTTGTGCCAAAATGGAGCCTCATTAATTATGCAAATGAGGCATGGTGATATGCCACACTTAGCCTCATTTGCAGATTTTTTGCGCAAAATGGGGGTAGTGTAGACATAACTTGAGTGTGTCCCAATCGTCTGTGTATTTATCCTCACAGTACCCCTGTGACGTAGGGAAATGCTGCTATCCCCATTTTAAGCTTGAGGCACAGATAGATTAAATGTCTGTCTCAAGGTCACACAGCAGGAAACTGAATCCTCTCCCTGGTCCTATGCTAGAGCCCTAACCTTCCTCTCGATTTAATAGCAGCTAGAGGCTTTATATCAGGGGCCTTGTTGTGCAAGGTACTGCCACAATCTGCATCATGGGCATTCTCAGGCTACGGCTACCCTACGACTTTTGCCGGAAGAGGTAATGCAAATGAAGCGCAGACTAGCATTTTCTTGTGGTTCATTTGCATAAACTCTTCCAATCCGTTTTGGCACAAAACCAAGCAGTGTGGACATTTCCTTTTTGAGCAAGATCCTTAAGCCTCCCTTGTTTTTGCACAAAAACCCCTTGCGCAAAAATGGATCAGAAGAGATTATGCAAATGAAGCGCAAGAAAATGCTAATCCACGCTTCATTTGCATTGCTTCTTCCGGCAAAAGCCGTAGTGTAGCTGTAGCCTCAGTGATGTCATGGAGGTGCACAGGGTTTTAGTGAGCACAGGACACCCCTTCCTTTCCCCCACTGTTTTACCTTGAAATCCCAAATTTTCTAGTGAAACACACTCTGTAGGTTCCGTCTGGCTTCCAGACTCGGAACCTGGCCTGGGTTTGCCACCTGAAAGGTGTTTAACTAGCAGGATGTTGGGGGCAGGGAGGAGAGCATTTCTGCACAGGTAAAATGGTCGAGAGCATGAATCTGTGTAGTGTTTTCAGTAGAAACTGTATATTCAACCCTTCTCAAATACAATGGGAATGAGTTACTTAGGGAGGGGGTGAAATCTCCATCCCTAGAGGTTTCTAAGTGCTGGCTTGACAAAGCACTGGCTGGGATGATTAAAAAGAGGAGACTAAGGGGGGAAATGATAGAAGTCTATAAAATCATGACTGGTGTGGAAAAAGAGAATAAAGAAAAGTGATTTACTTATTCCCACAATATAAGAACTAGGGGTCACCAAATGAAATTAATAAGCAGCTGGTTTAAAACGTTTTTAAAGGAATGTTTTTAAAAGAAGTTTTTCTTCACTCAGCACACAGTCAACCTGTGGAACTCCTTGCCAGAGGATGCCGTGAAGGCTAGAACTTTAACAGGGTTCAAAAAAGAGCTAGATAGATTCATGGAGGTTATTAGCCAGGATTGATAGGAATGGTATCCCTAGCCTCTGTTTCTCTGGTGGTGGGTGATTGGGGAGGGATCACGTGAGGATTACCTGCTGTGATCCCTCCCTTTGGGGGATCTGGTATTGGCCACTCTGGGCAGACAGGACACTGGGCTAGATGGACCTTTGGTCTGACCCAGTAAGGCCGTTCTTATGTTCTTATGATTTAGTTGGGGTAGGTGCTGCTTTGGGCAGGCGGTTGGACTCGATGACCTCCTGAGGTCTCTTCCAGCCTTATGATTCTATGAAAGCATTCAAGAAAACCCTGTAAGTAGCATGTTGAATTTTTTGTGAATTGTGCCCTTCCACTTATAAAATCCAGTGTCTGTTGATGAGTCATGAGGCATCTGCAGGCATTTTGTAGAATGCACATATTTAAAATATTTCCACTGCTTCCCACCCCCCCATCGTGGGTGCCAGTTCATTACCAATTGCTTGCTCTTTAGTGGCCTCTGCCCATAAGGAATAGGTGAGACCACCTGGTTCCTTTCACAAATATTTCCCCTATAATTGACAACAGTCAACAGACCTGCAGGACCAACGACTGAATGGGTCACAGAGAATGAACTAACTTTTCATTCCTCAATATAGTCTGGCCAGGTCCGCTTTGAACCACATTGTCAATGGGACATACGGCAACTTGTGTTGCTCTGCGTTATACCTGTTCTGAGTAGGAGTCTTCATTCTCTAAAACTTCCAGCTGACGGGAGCAGCAAATTCACACACATTGTTGCAAACATAATCGTAACAAAGTTAAGTGTAATTCATGCATGACCTTGTTGTAGTGATTTACAATGGAGAGCCAATGTTGGGTCCAGATGGGCGTTCCAACCTCTCAGCCTAACTACTGTTTTATAATTGCAGTCAAAATTTCCCTTCTTTAAATCATAAACATTATGTTCCATACTGAATACTTCACTGTAAACTGTGCACAGAACATGCTGAACTAAATAGGGCTTCTATTGCAATGAATATTACAACCTCTTAAATGATTAGGACACCTGTTGACATTAATATAGACGTGCATGTGGAAATAAACGTGCCGCACATTGAAATATATGTACACAAATATTTAGAGGATTAGAGAAATTGCTAAAATGGAGAGAGCTGCATTTAACACGACCATGTGTGGAATCGAGGCTGAAATGGAAATAACATGCATGGAGCGGATCGCTTATCAGATGTTATGGTTTTGTTTTTAGTGGGTTTTCTTAAGTTCACTTGGGGCAGAAAAGTCTGTGCATTAACAGTCATGGATTTATATATTAAGTAGCCTATTTTAAATATATCTTTGTTTGGACTCTGCTTCTGGTTCGTAACCACCTTCATTTAGTAGCTGGCACCTTTCTCGTGCAAGCTGAAAAAGAAAGTAATTAAATTTAATAGAAGCCACCTTTGCTTTGAAGCTGCCCTAGATTTAAAGCCACAGAGAGAAGCAATTAAGCTGCAACCGCCGTGGATTCTCAACTAGTTATATGGGAATTTTTGTTAATGGGAAATTTTCACTGTAACTGGGACTGGGTTGTCAGACCTGATTGTGCTCAGTACATTCCAAAATTAATGATAGAAACCTTCCTCGGGAAACCTTTTCTTGAATCAAAAATACAATTTAAAAAGAAAGAAAAGAGAAAAAAATTGGAGTAAAGTGAGGTCCAAAGTCACAAACAAGATATTTCAAAACTTTTGGAGCATTGGTTGCCTCCTGGAATGTGCAGCGCTTATAAAGGCTAAGAAGGGAAGAAGAAAGTTTGTTTGCAAGCATGTTTATCTGCCAACATCACAATAGGAAGGGTGCTTCCCCCCCACCCCCATGGAAAGTATTAGAAACTTCATTTAAAGACAGCCAGTTTTCTGAAAAGAACAAAATCTGCAGAAATGACCTGTTTGTTTTTCACTTCCATGATTTTTTTCACAGGTAAGGTAGAGCTTTGAAACTAAGTAACAAGGACTGACAAGAAGCAGAATGCCATAACCAGTACCAAATGCAGCCCCGTTCCGTTTCAAAATAATATTTTAAGAGTTCAGCATGTAGGATTGAAAACAATTAAGTGAAAGGTTCTGGTTTGGGTGGGGGGACTGTCCAGAAATCAAGCAGGCGAAATGCAATGAGCTCCTACACAAGAGTGAAGTTGTTCTCATCTTTGACAGCTGTCGGCAATATTTGCAGATTATTAGGTAAGGTGTGGGTGCATGTGAGAGGTTTAATTATTTTCAAGCAGGCACTTTGCAAGCAGGTTCAGGAGTGATTCTTAAATAGCCCACAGTCCATAAATGAGTCCATATGGAGCTTATGAAAAAAAGCTCGTAAACTGTGTATTCATAATAGAACATTTCTTACACTGTTACCAGCCATGGGAGAAAAGCTGGTAGGAATAATACAGGTGGGGAAAAAAAGCATCGAGTGTTAGTTGTTGATGAGGCATTATGAACATCTGTGCTTTGGTGTAAACAGTTGATTATTTTTATTTGTCTTTGGTAGCACTTAGAGGCTCCCTTCAGGGCTAGGTCAAATCATGACATGCCTTTCTGTAAGAGATGCTCAAGTCAAACACAAATTATTGGCCTCATTAACACGGGTCCTACCATTGACAGTTACTTCTGCTGTTATATATATATCTTGGTTTCTGTTATTTCCACTCCAATTCATCTGATGAAGTGGGGTTTACCCATGAAAGCTCTTGATTCTAAATATATTTTTGTTAGTCCCTAAGGAGCCATGGGACTATTTGTTGTTTTTAAAGTTACAGACTAACATGGCTACCTCGCTGAGACAAATTATTGGGTGCAGTAAAGGGCTAAGTGGCTGAAATTTGCTGACCTCTCTAATGTAATGGTCCTGTCCATCCTGATACTCTGTGAATCTAAGGCCACATCTTCACTAGGGGGAAGATCGACGCTGCCACAATCAATCTTTCGGAGATCGATTTAGCGGGTCTAGTAAAGACCCGCTAAATCAAACTCAGAGGGCACCCCCATCAGTGACCAGTACTCCTGCTCCTTCAAGGAGGAAGAGAAGTCAACAGGAGCATTTGCTCCCATCGGCCTCCCAGTGTGGGGACAATGCAGAAACTCAAATTAAGGTACATTGACTCCAGCTACGTAATTCATGTAGCTGGAGTTGCGTATGTTAATTCGACCTTCCCCTTTAGTTTAGACCATGGCCTCAGAATCTAAGCAAGCCAGTTTTTCAGGGATGTATCTGAGGCCAGCAATCAGGTTTATGTGGCCCTGACTCAACTGAGTCTTCAGTAAAACCATTGTTACTTCATTGGTCCATTGTGAAGTACACGAGGGCAGAAATGGCAAATTCCTCAAAAAACTGCCTTGGTGTTAGTAGCATAAGAGCCTAGTTGATAACTCGGGGGAATGAGAGGGCTCTGCCATATATGACATCAGCAATCTAGAACATTTATGATCCAACATTCTGCTTGCAATTAGACCTCCCCAACACAGTGTTCAGGCGGGCAGCGAATCATTCAAAGAATGTTTGACCCCAAACTTTTAGATATCCCAGCTGTGATCTTTGACAATGGGTCTGGACTGTGCAAAGCTGGTATTGCCGGGGACAGCGCTCCCCGGTCTGTTATTACAGCTATTGTGGGCCGCTCGAAAGCCAAAGCGACAATGCTAGGAGCGGGCCAGAAGGAATATTATGTGGGAGAAGAAGCCCAGTCCAAGAGGGGAGTCTTATCATTGAATTATCCAATTGACCATGGCATCGTTACCTCCTGGGATGACATGGAGAGGATCTGGAGGCACGTCTATGAGTGTGAGCTGAGAATCAAAGCCAGCGACAGGCCGGTGCTACTGACGGAAGCCCCACTCAATCCCCTGCAGAACCGGGAAAAAATGACTGAGATCATGTTTGAAGGCTTTAAGGTGCCTGCCATGTATGTTGCTGTCCAGGCGACGCTGGCTCTCTATGCATCCGCACGCACAACGGGGATAGTGATGGACAGTGGCGATGGAGTTACCCACACGGTCCCCATCTATGAAGGATACTGTTTACCCCATGCTGTTTCCAGACTGGACATCGCAGGCAGGGATATCACGGAATACTTCATGAGACTCCTTTTGGAAAGTGGGCACTCCTTTGTGAGCACAGCTGAGAGGGAGATCGTGAAAGACATCAAGGAGAAGTTGTGCTACGTGGCTCTAGATCCCGTCCAAGAAATGAAAGCAAAGCCGGAAGAAATCCTCAAAGAATACAAACTGCCGGATGGAAATATCATTAAGATAGGCAACCAGCTCTTTCGAGCCCCGGAGACCCTTTTTATGCCCGCCAACATTGGCATCGAAGCCCCCGGGGTGCACAAAATGATCTTCAACAGCGTGATGAAATGTGACATTGACGTTCGCAGGAATCTTTACGGCAACGTGCTGCTTTCCGGGGGGTCCACCCTCTTTCCTGGGCTGGACGAGCGGATCCTGAGGGAGATGCAGCGGCAGGTGCCCATCGGGATGGCCGTACGCATCATAGCCCCGCCTGAGAGGAAGTACTGCGTGTGGATCGGCGCGTCGATCCTCACTTGCTTGTCATCTTTTAAACAGATGTGGGTCACCGTCAGCGATTACAAAGAGTTTGGGGCAGCCGTCGTGCACAGGAAATGCTTTTAGGGTGGGATTATGAAAGGGAACCCATGTCTCAAGGGAATCGGTGGTGTTCCAGAAAATGTGACCAAGGTGGGAACGTGATGACACTACAGCTGCTGGGGTATTTATAGGCTGACCAAACATTAAAGAAAATAAAACATTAGAAACGTACCATCCACTCTAGAATGGCTGTTAGTCTTATTTTCCTACCACCTCCCCTTGCTCCCATGTCTGCACATCCTTGCTCACACCTCTCATCCTTCTGGTTTTTACTCAGGATAGGCTGGGACTCCTTTCAGAGACATGGATGCTGTTCCTTAGCAAGCCAGAGGGGTCAGTGAGAGGGGTTCTTTCTCACCGCTGACTGACTGTGGTAGCCCCAAAATGCACGTCCTCCTGCCGCCAAGAGAGAAAAAAATCAAAACCAGACTTGGAGTCATGTAAGACTGAGCCCTTTCCTCCTGATGGAGCAACACAAAGCAGTGCTGGAGAGTCCTGGGGCCCGCATGGAAAGCTTATGTTGTGATATCTGTGGTATCATGATCCAGTTTATGGAGAACAAAGGTGATGCCCTGAAAGGATCGTTGCAATGGAAGTTCTGCTTTCCACGTCTTTTGTGTATTGCTGCTTCATCCTGCAAACATTGAGCTGGATGGGAATAGCCCCTTCCCTGACATTACTCATACGCATACGCATCTGCAGGATGAGGCCTTTAACTGCTCCAGAAAGCAAAAGACTTGAGCTTTCTCCTACGCTGTCCTGCACTTTGGGGTGGAGCTCCCAGTTAAATGTATCTGTGAAGTGACCTCATTATCCTCCTTCCTTAAAACTCTCCTTTGCCACATTGTCTACCAAAATCTTGACAGGGGTTGGGCCACTGGTATTACTGCCTGTCGTGCTGAGTAATATCGTTTCATTGTGCACTCCCCATGCTCCCCATTGGCCGCCCATCTGGATCCATCTATTGTCTCTGTCTCCTGCTTAGATTGGAAGTTCTATGGGACAGGGATCTCCTTTTCGTTCTGCGCTTGTACAACGTTTGGTACAAATGGGTCTTGGGCCAGGCCTAAGGTGCCTCGGTGCTGTGGTAAAACCAATGAGTGAGTTTCATGAATGTTTTACTGAATTATTTAATTCCAAGAGAAGCCTATCTTTTCAGCACACATAAAAGCATGTTTCTTTCCACTGTATTAGTTCAGAATAGCACTAATAACCCCTCGGTCAGGGTTTACAATAGGTGGACCATGGACCAAATCTGGACTGCTAGACACTTTTGAATGGGCCCCAAAAGATGTTTATTTAATTATTATCATCATCATTATTTGTTTTTTTATTATTATTATTTTCTCTCAAGCCTGGACCTTGACTATACATTGACCAAGAAATGTGGACCTTGACAAATATAATTGATTCACTTTGCAACAGGTCATTTCAGACAGCGATTGAGTTTCTGGGTTTAAGGTCCAAGAGGTGGGTTTACTTGCTGGTACATGGACACTTAGACTGTGTCTACATGACAAAAACCCCTTCCCCCAAGATGAGTCTCAGAGCCTAAGTCTACAATCTTGGTCTCTCACTCTAAAAATAACTGCCTCCATGTGGCGATGGAGCTCAAGCTCCAAAAACCACCCTGGCTCCAGAGTCTGAGTGCCAGCTTGAGCCCAGATGGGTCCACAGCTATTTTTAGTGCTGCAGGGTGAGCCTGTGTCTGTAGAGCCAGGCTCTGAGACTTGCTGCTGAGGGCGGGGGGGGGAAGGCTGTTTGTTTTGTGTTGTTTTCTCACAGTGGAGACATATCCTTAAAGCCTTCTCCCCCGGAAGCTAAAATCACCCCAGATTTGCTGTCCTTCCTCTTCTGTGACCACTCAGTACACTGTTCCACTCACCACTGTGCCCAAGGAAGCCTTTCCGGATTACTGGCCTTAGTGGCCCAGACTGGGTAGCACGCATTTCACTAGGGGGCACCAGAACAGCAGCTGGAAGAGAGAGGAGAATTTCTTCAAGAACAAGGATTGTTCTTCACTGTAACGTACGTAAACCGACTGGACATAGTCACCCTTAGGTGAAGCAGAATGATAAGCTCGTGACACGTTCTCCGTCAGCTTCAGAACTCAGCTGTCAAAACTGAGCTGTTTAGGTGAGTGGGGGGCATTGGCAAAAAGATCCATCCAGCTCATTCAAAATGAACACCAATGCACATAAATGTCTCTGGGTTAAAAATGGCGCATTGCTCTCTGCTTTACTGCAGTTCACATCCTTCATGATCCGCTGGCAAAAAAAATCCATATTTAAATTTCTTAATAATTTCTTGGTACAAATGACTAGGTGAATTAGCAGACTTAAAGACTTGAACATACCTGTTTCAGTTGCAGTGGCCACCAAACAATCATGATCTAGCTCATCCATTGTTATGTGTGCAGGACTAAGCCCTGAAAATGTCTTGCTTGCCACCACCTGAGTGGGGATAAAAATCCTGAATCCTGGTCAAAGTGAGGAGCATCATTCCTAGACTTTGGAGGCTAGCAAAGCTCGTCATCTTGCAAAATTGAGAAGATATGGTTGGAAGATGCATCCTTAAATCTTTGCCAATAAGTTCCCCAGAAGCAGCCTTTCCAGAGACTATTTAAGGTCTAGGGAGAAAGCTGGAATGATGTTTAATCCCCAAATGTTAGATGTGCCAGCTGTGATTTTTGACAATGGATCAGGGCTGTGTAAAGCTGGTCTGTCAGGAGAAATTGGTCCAAGATACATCATTCCTACAGTCATTGGCCACCATACCACAAAGCTGCCACTTTTAGGAATGGCTCCGAAGATGTGCCATGTGGGAGAAGAAGCCCAGCACAAACGGGATGTGTTGTCTTTGAAGTATCCCATTGAACGGGGTATAATTACATCTTACGATGATATGGAGAAGATTTGGAAGCACATTTATGAGCATGAACTGGGACTGAAAGCCTTTGAGAGGCCTGTGCTAATGACTGAGACCTCTCTGAACCCAATGGAGAGCCGAAAAAAACTGACTCAGCTGATGTTTGAATGGTTCAAGGTGCCGGCTTTCTACTTGTCTGTCCAAGCCATTTTGACCCTCTATGCCTCAGCCCGCATTGCAGGATTGGTCATAGACAGTGGACATGGTGTTACCCAGACAGTACCAGTCTACGAAGGGTACTATTTACCCCATGCTGTCTCCCGGCTGGATATTGCAGGCAGAGATATCACAGAGTTCCTCACCAAGCTCCTTGTGGAAAGTGGGCACCGCTTTGGAAGCCTTGCTGAGAAGCAGGGGGTCATAGAAGACATCAAGGAGAAGTTGTGTTACGTGGCTGCAGACCCACACAGAGAATTAGCCAAGAGGCCGGAGGAGGTCCTGAAAGAATATAAACTGCCTGACGGGACTCTGGTCAGTATCGGCAGCCCACTCTTTCAAGCACCAGAGATCCTCTTTGCATCAGGTCACTCTGGTAATAATGCCCCAGGCCTTCATCGGATGATCGCTCAGAGCGTTACCAAGTGTGACACCAGTATTCACAACACTCTCTATGGGAACATGGTGCTGTCGGGTGGTTCATCCCTCTTACATGGGCTGGATGAGAGGATTTTTAAAGGGCTAGAACATCAGGTCCCCAAAGGGGTCCCTATAAAGATCATAGCACCCACTGACAGGTGGTTTTCCACATGGATCGGGGCTTCTGTGATTACTTCCTTGACCAGCTTCAAGCAAATGTGGATCACTGCTGCTGATTACAAGGATTTTGGACCAAACATTGTCCAAAGAAGATGTTTTTAAAAGGACTTAGGTAAATCTAGCCAGCATCCATTCAGGACAGTGGCAAGTTCTTGCATTTGCTTGTTAAAAGGAAGGAATAAACACCTTGGATAGACGTTTGGCTTTTACGATTTGTGTACTTGGCTTCAGAGTCATGGAAATTAGAGATGGTGACCTCTTCTCTGTTCAGTTCCATGGCCAGTGCAGTGCAGTTCCCTTTATTAAAGACCTCTTGTTCAGGAATACAAAATAATCTGCTCAAATGATGTTTACTGGTGTTAATCGTAAGGCTTCTATCTAGCCCCCTCCCTGCTTCTGACATTGGCCGGAACCAGAGTGCACAGAACAAGTCTGTTCTAAAGTGGCCCACCCTTGTTTTCCCCTCCCACAAATGCTGTGCCAAGCCCCTCCCACTGACTTAATAACAGTAAATCTTATGTGTGACGTTTCGGCCTGAGCCTCTAAAGTCTTGTCTCCATATGGTGGATTGATGCGGTAGTGAGTGATCCACTGGCCCTTGATTTATCGCATCTGCTTAGACACAATAAATTGCCCTCCGAGCACTCTCCCGTTGACCCCCGTACTCCACCCAGGACAAGAAGAGTAGGTGGAGTCAATGGGAGAGCAGCCCCCACTGACCTTATCTCACAGAAGACACCATGGTAAGTATGTCAACGTCAGCTACGCGAATAGAGTATCTTAGATCAAAGGGGCAGGAAGCTGCAGTGCAGACCAGGCCTAAAAGACTCACTAGCCCAGGCCAAGGCAGCTATACAGTCAGCTTGTCCTGATCACACGCTGCTCTGTGGACTGGAGAGGCCCTGGCATAATTTAGGCAGCTTGGGATCTCTGTAGGACTGCGTGTTGTGGCTCCATTCCGTGCCAGGTTGCAAGGGGGCCCTCAGAGTTCAGCTGCCTGCTCCAGGGGGAATGCTCTGTGCCTAGAGCTTTTCACGCCCAGGGTAAAACCGCGGAGCAGGGGATGAGCATCTCCCCCCAGGTTTTTATGGATATGGTCACCATGTGTGGGCTTGATCCAAAGCCTGCTGAAGTCACAAAGAGTCTTTCCATTTAGGCCTTTGCATCAGCCATGAGGTCTGCCCATCCGTCCGTCTGTCTGTCTGCCTTTTAGGTCTCAGAGATGCATCTGGACAGAGGGGGTGTGTCTAGACTACAGGGTTTTGTCGACAAAAGTGGACTTTTGTCGACAAAACTATACCTGCGTCTACACTGCCGCTGAGTTCTGTCGACATAACGTCGACAGAACTCGGCAGTTTTGTCGATGGCGGTAAACCTCATTCGACGAGGAATAATGCCTTTTGTCGACTGAGTTCTGTCGACAGAAGGCATTATTGCCTCTACACTGTCCTTTGCTTCTACACTCTCCTGTCAACAAAGCGGCTTGTTTGTCGACAGAACTGATGTAGTCTAGATGCTCTTTGTCAACAGAAGCTTTGTCAGTATCTGTCGACAAAGCCTCTGTCGACAAAAGCCTGAAGTCTAGATGTACCCAGGAGGAAGAGAAATGAGGGTATCATAAACATGTACCATACAAGACTTGTTCCCACGCAGCCTCAGTTCTGGCATGTTAGTGCCCCAGGAAGCCCTGGGAAGCTTGGACGCTCATTTCTGATGGATCCAAACAGCAGAAGGTCCAAAACTTGGGATAAACTTGTCACTAAGAAAAGGGTCTGGAGCTCTCCGAGGGGAGCCACACTCTTTGCAACATTTCTAATCATTTCTTGGTTTAAATCAACTGTAAAATGTCAACATCTCTGCTGAGGCCAGGGATTGCAGAGGGGCATTTTTCTTGGAATAACCCACCCTGACTAACTGATTTTGGCTCTGCAATATGACTTAGCTGAGCTCGGTTTCCATAGTAGCCCAACCAGTTGACACTCCTTAATATTATTTGCCCACAGTGGCCTGTGGAAATGGCCGGCTGACTAGCCACAGTGCAGCCTTCAAACAACCCATCTGCACTCGACAAACTAAATTGCAAAGTGACATCATGTCAGAATACCACACAGAGGCCTTTTTACCCTCCTGTTTTTACATCACTGCTCTTTTGTGATGTTATCCATCCAAGGACTGAAGAGTGATCAAAAATATACACTCATGTTCACAGGCCTGCCATGGACACTTCCGGAGCATCATAAATGTTCCAGACCTGGCTCTGAGCTCACTGGCATTGGTTTTAAGTGGGCACAATTCCACTCCCTTCAGTAGACTTACAGCAGAGGAAGTGAGATCGGTATTTCACACACTATGTGTGTGAGAACCAAAATGAATTAGAGTGAGCCGGTCAGGATTTTGGGTGGGCCACCTGGGTTGGCAAAGGTTCTAGACTCAGGTTCCGTGTTGAAAGAAATGTGACTCGGTATCTTCCTATCTATGTTACTGCAGGTGGCACCTCCCTGGTCCGACACTGTCAGGACCTGAACGGTCCCAAACCATGGAGTTTGCTGGCTCAGGGAAGGTCAAGGCTCCTGTCTCAAGCCTACTTCTGGCTATCAGCCCTGCCAGGGCTGCAGTCCCACCTGGGGCCGGAGCTAGCGCTGTGTCCATTATCAATGGGGGTGCCAGTCCAGGTTGCTCTCCCGCCGGCCAGGCCAGGGCTCTACTTCCTGCTATGTTGGCCCCGCTGCCTTTAGTCCCAGCAGGGCTGTGCTCCCTGCCCCTGCCAGCCAGGGCTGTACTCCTGGGTGCCAGCCCCACTGCCTTCAGCCTGGGCGCAGCTGTACTCTCCACTGTCAACCCAGCTTCTGAACCTGGCCAGCCAGGGCTCTCTGGTCCAGCAATATCCATGGTCCTGCCAGACCCTGGATGTTGCCGGGCCAGAAAGTCCCAGAGTTTAGAGGTTTAACCTGTGGAGGATTTACTCGGCACTGCTCGGGTCCTTAACTCAAATACATTTTGTTTTTCTTCATTTAAATCATTGTTCTGGTGAGGAGGGGTGCATTAGGCAGGCTGTCCCGGGGATAAAGGACAACACCAGCCCTCTTGCACCACAGCAGCTTGGGGACATGTGAGACACACCTCTCCGTGGCCACTGCACCTGCAGCGGGCACAGCCGAAGGAGTCTGCATGTCCCCCAGCCAGGGGACAGAGACACACAGACAGACACTCAAACAGACAAACTCTCTGAAATATACAGTATTTAGCTGTCCCTTTCTTCACCCTTGCCCTTGCTGACCCAATGAGGTTATAGCTGTCCTGGTCCCCATCTCTGACTCCTTGCTGCCTCTCTGTGGTCATTCTGCAGTATAACTCCCTCCTACCAGACCCCTCCCTTTATGAGAAACAGTCAAGTTCCAGGCACATCCCATTACTCTGACAGAATGAAACCCAGACCTTGCTTTTAAGTTATGCTCGGAGGAAGCTGCCTACCGAATTTGATGGTCCTAGCTCTTACTGTTTAGGAGAAGTTCTTGAACAAACGAACTCACAGACAGATGGACAGACAGACAAGCAGACACCCATTTCTAAAATATATAGTAAGATTAAAACACACAAATAAAATCAAGAAACATCATCAAAACTAAGCTACTATTAATAATGAACTTAGAATGAAGCAATGCAACTGTCAAATCAAGAACTCACTAAGTCAGTCTCAACAAATTGGCCTTACCCTTGATTCGTATGATTTGCACACCTGATACTTATATACTTCACCTGATTGATAGCTTCTCTCTCTAAGGTCTTTGGACAAAATATTAGAATCCTGCAACTTGATCCAATCAGATTCAAACTAGGTCAGCCTTTAGTAATCATTAATTTGGAAATGGTGTGCTTCAATCAGTCATTTAAAAATATTCAGTATTTCATATAACACAGACATACCTAACCCAACCCTGCCCACCTATCCCCAAACCCCACTGATGTCAATAAGGCTACGTATACACTGCGGCGTTATTTTGGGATACCGGAAGTATTCCAAAATAGCTATTCCACGTCTTTTGAGTGCACCCGTTATTTCAAAATATAACAGGCTCTCTATTCTAACATCCCTGTAAACCTTGTTCCACAAGGGTTGAGACATTTTGGATAGCTCTTTATTTCAAAATTACCTCAAAATAACGTACGCAATTTGCCTAGCTCATTTCCGATGGATCCAAAAACCAGAAGGTCCAAAACTTTGGAAGCTTTTTGGTTAAAACTGTCACTAAGAAAAGAACATCTCAGAGGGGCCACACTCTTGGTGACATTTCTAATAATGTCATGGTTCAAATTACTTTTGAGGAAACAGGCATAGATTTTTCCTGAAGAAAACAATTTGAAATGACCTTCTGTCACCAGTTTATGGAAAATTCAGCACCATAAAATCCTATTAAAAACAGCTGATTGGCTGTTGTCAACAAGTCACTCAACATTCAGCCAAACAAACAAACAAACAAACAAAACAGTGTGTGAGATTGATGACATGGCCCATAAGATGTTCAAACAAGACAATGTATGGTAACCTTTATATTTTGGAACTAGCCATTATTACAAACAAGAACATTTCCAGGAATCTTTCTACTTAGGAACTGGGCATTGAGTCAAACCCTTTATCTTCTGGAATCCTCATCTTGAGAAGTTACGTTAAAAGCTATCAAGATGAAACCCAGGTAAGCAGTACAATGTTTAAAATCCATGTACACTCTGTGGTATACCCACATGGGGCGCGTCTCTAGCATATTTTAGACTCTAGTTCCATAAGTCAAGCAACTGGGTGTTTGGTTTTCCACAGGTTTCTATATCTCATGGAGTTATTTATGGGACTCAGAACGAGGGATTAAGTCATCCCAAGCTGTTAAAACAAAAATAGAATGTAAGCCAATGCAAGCACTAGAACCTGTCCCCTCTGGATGTGATGGTCTGAGACTGTGTGTTGTGCTGCTGCTATAATTCATCAGGGAGATAGGAATGGTTCAGTCATAGGGAGAGAAGCAAAACTCTCCTTACTGGTGACCTTCAGGGCATTCTCCCAGGCCTTTGGGAAGGGAACAGTATTCACTGGGTGGCCATGACGAGCGGTGAGCCCAGGGGGGACACAGAGGAACGCCCCCATTTGTGACTCTCGAGATTCTAGAATCTTTGACTAGACATTCCATGTCACCCAAGCAGAACCACAGAGCCAGCGAGCGTCTTGCCTGAGAATGTCTGATTCCAAAACCTTAGATCTCCCAGCTGTGATTTTTGACAATGGGTCTGGGCTGTGCAAAGCCGGCCTGTCGGGAGAGCAGGCCCCAAGGTCAGTCATTGCTACGCTCATCGGCTACCCCAAATCCAAAGCCATCATGTTTGGAGCTGGCCATCGGGAGTATTATGTCGGGGAAGAAGCTCAGTCCAAGAGGGGCATCCTGTCTTTTAAGTATCCAATGGAACATGGCGTAGTGACCTCCTGGGACGACATGGAAAAGATCTGGTGGCACTTATTTACGCACGAACTCAAGATGAAGCCCAGTGAGAGGCCAGTGCTCCTGACGGAGGCGCCACTGAACATGCTGGCGAACCGAGAAAAAATGGCCGAGATCATGTTCGAAGGTTTCCAGGTGCCTGCCGTATTTGTGGCCCTGCAAGCTCTGATGGCTCTGTACGCTGCCGCGCGAACGACTGGCTTAGTGCTGGACAGTGGAGATGGTGTCACCCTGACAGTCCCGGTATACAAAGGCCACTGCTTGCTCCATGGTGTCTCCAGGCTGGATTTTGCCGGCAGGGATATTACTAAGTACCTTGCTCAGCTGCTCTTGGAGACTGGACACTCCTTCGTGAGCACCGCTGAGAAGGAAATTGTGAAGGACATCAAGGAGAAGCTGTGCTATGTGGCGGTAGAGCCCAGCCAAAAAAGACAGGAAAAACCCCAAAAGCTTGCTCAGGAGTATGTTCTCCCAGACGGCAATACCCTCACGGTTACTGACCAGCTCTTCCGAGCGCCCGAAGCCCTTTTTGTGCCAGCTAATGCTGGCATTGAGGCGCCGGGCATCCACAGAATGATCCTTCAAAGTGTCATGACGTGCGATGGGAATATCCACCCTGATATCATGAGGAATGTGGTATTGGCAGGCGGGTCCACCCTTTTCCGAGGTCTCCACGAGCGGCTTCTGAAGGAGTTACAGACTCAGACCCCCAGCTTCGTCCCTGTAAAGATCACAGCACCCCGCGATCGGATGTACTCCGTGTGGATTGGGGCTTCTGTCCTCACCAGCTTGCCAACCTTTCGGGACATGTGGGTCACCAGGGAAGACTACAAGAAAACAGGACCCTCTGTGCTTCAAAGAAAATGCTTCTGAGAAGGCCAGCCATCCAGAAACACACCCCCGCCACCCTGACCAGCTGGGAAAGCAGCTAATAAATCATCGCAAATATAATTGATTTGTAGTAAGTGATTTTTATGGCTTGGTAAAGAAAGAACCCTTGTTCAGGGCACTTTTGCGATCCAGCATGCAGGTTTTAATTCTATAAATGTGTTTATCCGTGCTGGAACTGCAAATAGCTTGTCAGACTTTTATAGTCTAGAGAACAAGCCACCTCCATCCTATGTCTGGGAGGGCTGGCTCACAGCCCTTTCCCATAAGCTACCAAAAGGTGGAAAGAGAGCACTGATGGAAAAATAGAGGGCTCTGGTGTGCTACAGGCCCTTTGCTTTAGCACTGGACACTTCTTGTGGTAGCCAGGGTGAGACTGGAAGAAGCCCAGAAAGAATTAACATAAGAATGGCCATATTGGGTCAGACCAAAAGTCCTTCTAGACCAGTATCCTCTCTTCTGACCGTGGCCAATGACAGAGGGAGTGAACAGAACAGGGAATCATCAAGTGTTCTCTCTCCTGTCATCCATTGGGACACCATTCCTACCCATCCTGGCTAATAGCTATTGATTGACCTAACCTCCATGAAATTATCTATTTCTTTTTTGAGCCCTATTCAAGTCCTGGTCTTCACAACATCCTCTGGCAAGGAGTTCCACAGGTTGAGTGTTTGTTTGTTTTTCTATATGAAATGAAAAGAAGTTGGTCGAATTGTTAAAGGAAGGGTGTGGGCATTAGAGTCTCTATGTTCTGTTCCAAGCAATGCCATTGATTAGCTGCAGAACACCAGGATAATCACTTCACCCTCGTTGAGCCTCAATTGACCTCTCTAATGTTTGCTCCTCTATTCAGACAACTGCTTACCACATAAAGATGATGTGATGCTTAATTACAACATGTAATCTCAGATCCTTGGGTGAAAGGTGTTGATTTCTGATTTGGGGTTGTTGTTTTTTCATGAGATCTCCTGAGATGTTTGGCAGAGTCAGGATCATGGATGAAGTTCATATAGCCACATTTTTAGGTGCCTGTCTAAACAGGAGAATCATTACATAGAACCTACCCTTGTTAACTGCCCATCATAGCTACTACAGCAGATCCTCCACTGCTATGAATTCTTGCAGCTGTACATAAGGGTAAGCATCATAAGAACATAAGTACATAAGAACGGCTATACTGGGTGAGAGCAAAGGTCCATCTAGCCCAGTATCCTGTCCTCTAACAGTGGCCAATGCCAGATGCCCCAGAGGGAATGAACAGAACAGGGAATTATCAAGTGATCCGTCTCCCATCACCCATTTCCAGCCTCTGACAAACAGAGGCTAGGGACATCATTCCTACCCATCCTGGCTAATAAGCAGGGCTTGACAAATCCACTTATCTACTCACCCATGGTGAGTAGATTTCAGCCGGTCGCCCCGTTCACCAGCTGTTCGCGCATGCGCAGTGCGGGGCTGGCGAGTGGTTTTCGACGTGACCGTCGAGCCCTGCTAGTAACTATTGATGGACCTAACCTCCATGAATGTACCTAGTTCTTTTTAAAACCCTGTTAAAGTCCTGGTCTTCACAACATCCTCTGGCAAGGAGTTCCACAGGTTGACTGTGTGCTACATGAAGAAAAGCTTCCTTTTGTTAGTTTTAAACCTGCTGCCTATTAATTTCAGTTGGTGAGCCCTGGTTCTTATGTTATGGCAACAGTAAAGAACTTTTCCGTGTTCACGTTCTCTCATGATTTTATAGACCTCCATCATATCTCCCCTTAGTCTCCTCTTTTTTAAGCTGAAAAGTCCCCGTCTTTTTAATCCAAAGTAGGCTTCAGTGTTAAAAGCCGTGCCCCTGACCCCAGCAGCCCTGCTCCCCTAATCTGCTCAGCCGTTCCTACCGGAGCTCTGACTCCAGCCTCTCTCTTCAGCAAGACTAGTTTCACCACCTTTAACAGCTGACCCCAGGGCCTGGGATGGGACCAACCTAAATGCACTTTTGCTTGTGAACGCAGCTAATGGAAGGAACCGGAGAACACCTGAGGTAAAAGTGCAGTGGCTTCATTCACTGTCTCACCGAGCCCAGCAGAGCTGACGCTGTTGAGATCTACATTACTCCCGTACATTAATGTACATACCTAGAGCGCTTACCACACTGTTGTGAAACCTGATGCTGCGATTTTAACTCTTGGGTCTCTTGCAGTGTGTTACCTTTTAGCGGCCTACTGGAAATGTGTAAACAAACGAGGTACAACTGTAGACAGTTTAAATATTTTACAGCTCACTGACTTCCAGATGAGAAGGGATTTACAGGGACGTAAGTGAGCAACCTCCTGCTCCAATAATCCACTGCAGAGAAAAACGCAAAACATGTCACGCTGGAAAACACAGGACATTGGACGGAAGGGAGCACCTCACGGTGGTTGTCAGCATGGGGCCAACAGAGAGCAAAGAGAACTATTTGTCCTGCCAGGCCAGAGCTAGAAACTCATCTTCCACTATCAGAGAAAGTGCAGACCCCCCCAGACAACCGGGCAGTCCTTTAATAAGGTTTCATACCCAGTGGGCCGGCGTGCTAGCTGGTACAAACCAGCGGGGCTCCTCTGGGAATGACAGCAATTTCCATCAGTTGAGGATCTAGCTCATGGTTGGTCTCTAGCTCCTATTACGTGAAGCTCTTCCACCCTAAAAGTCACACGGCTCCCACCTCGTGAAGGGGGCCTTGCTGCTTCCATTTTGCGGATGAGAAGTGACTTGCTTACAGAGCAGAAAAACTGTAGCAGAGCTGCATATGGAACAAGGAGTGTAGACTCCTCATCGGTTTCTTTAACCGCTGCCCTTCACTGATCTTCAACAAGATCAAGTTTCTGCTCTGTAGTGCTCACCTAGAGTTCCTGACTTACTCTTATATCTTTTTCACTTTAAGACCAGGTCCATACTAAAGGGGAAGGCTGAATCAAGATACGCAACCCCAGCTATGTTAATTACGTAGCTGGAGTCGAAGTACTTTGTTTCAAGTTTCCCTGCCAACCCCACAGCGGGAGGCCGACAGGAGCAAAACACTCCCATCAGCTTCTCTTACTCCTCACAGGAGCAGGTTTACCAGCCACTGGTGGGGACGCTGTCCGACTTCAGTTTAGTAAGTCTTAACTAGATCCACTAAATCAAACTCTGGAAGATCGATCGCGGCAGTGTCAATCTTCCATTTAATGAAGACATGGCCTATGAAAGCCTGGGTCTTTTGCCTTCTTATCTCAGCCCAGAGACTGCAACTGTGGGACCATAGCCCTCTCCCTTAATCCAGTCCTGCCTATGCTGTTCCTCACTTCTGGATACCTACACACCATCATTCGCTATGGCTGTTAGCTCTTCCCAGCACGGAGAGAGAAAGGATGGTCTTGTGGTTCATGCCTTGTGTCGAGTCTCAGGAGATCTAGGTGTAATTCCTGGCTCTGCCACAGCTGCCCTGTTTGACTTCAGCAAGCTCCTTTATCTCCATGCGCCTCAGTTCCCCACCTGTAAAATTTGGATCATATTTCCTTTGTTCCACTTGTACAGTTTAGCGTGTCAATCCTCCGATGCAGGGACTGCCTCTTATTACATTTAGCCCCTAGAACCATGAAGTTCTGATTTTGCTGGGGCCACTAGGTTCTGCCATAATAAATCTTTCACCAACACAAATATTGACTTTAAACTAGAAATGTCTGTGTGTGGGAGAACCAGTGCCTACATCCCCAACCCTCTGGGACTTCAAGAAATAAATACTGTTATTTGAGAAGATGATACAAGAGTTGCATAAACATATCAACCTGCTACTAGCAATTCTCTCTCCCATGTTTCCCCATGTCTTCTTTGGCTTCCCACCTTAGCAACAGGGCTTATTTTCTTTTAAATATCCATTTGTCATTTTGTACATTCCCTGGGCTGAGAAATCTCAGGGTTTTATCGCTCATGTGTCACATCAGGCTGGGGTGATGCAGACTGAGCTTCCAAAACAAGGTAGTTGTCACCCTGCCTATTTGAGCCCTTGAGAAGTGTAGGAGAGCCTCCACTAAGGATGCTAAGTATTGAGTAATTCACTAATCGAAAAGTTGATGCAATTTTTCATTGACTATTCGATTAGTAGATAAGGCGGCTCTGCCCCTTTGAAATGCGGGTGTTTCAAAGGGACAATGTCACATGGAGCCTGAGATCAGCTGGGGACTCCGCAGCTGACCCTGGGCTCCACACAGCACTGCCGCTTTGAAACGCTGCGGCAGAGTTTCAAAGGGGCAGTGCCGCACGGAGCCCAGGATCAGCTGTGCGGCGCTACGACTTTGAAGTACCCCTCCTTCCCCCCCTTGCTGCCTCTATTTAATAGAGGCAGCGGGGGGGGGGGGGAGGAGCGACTAGTCGACTAGTCCTTAACATCCCTAGCCTCCACCTCACCCCATATTACCATATGCACTACAAAAGAACTGGGCTCAAACATGCACTAGACACACCATAATTTTCTTGTCTCAGAGGGGTAGCCATGTTAGTCTGTAACTTGAAAAAACTTAAAAAACGGTGAGTGGTCCTGTAGCATCTTAGGGTACATCTACAGAGTTGCATGTAGCTCAAAATAAGCTATGCAATTTGAGCTACGCAAATTGTGTAGCCTATTTTGAGGGCGCCTATTTTGAAATTCGGTGCTGTCTACCCTAACTTCCTAAAACTTCCTAACTGTCAGGGTGGTTAAACACTGGAATAAATTGCCTAGGGAGGTTGTGGAATCTCCATCTCTGGCGATATTTAAGAGCAGGTTAGATAGACATCTATCAGGGATGGTCTAGACAGTACTGGGTCCTGCTGTAAGGGCAGGGGACTGGACTCAATGACCTCTTGAGGTCCCTTCCAATTCTAGTGTTCTATGATTCTGTGATTCTATACCCTGCACCAGATTTTGAAATAGAGAGCTATTCCGGCATCTTCCTTATTCCTTATGCAATATGAAGCCGGAATAAGATGCTCGTTATTTCCAATGTATTTCGAAATAACGGACATGCTGTGAAGATGTGCAGAATGCTATTTCAGGATAACATCAGGAAACGAGCTGGGGGATAAAACTTGAGTGAAGGGAAGGGAGTCAGGACAGAGGGAGAACAGATCCAGGCAGAATCTGGTACATGCTAGCAGGAAAAAAATTGCTGTTAGGAACCCAGCTTCTGTTGTCCACCTAGGCCAGTGTCCTCTGTCTCTGATAGCAGCCTTACCAGATGTGTTCAGAAGAAGTTGTAAGAACCCATCCCTGGGCAGAGTAGTCTTTAGAGATGTCCTTATGACCCAGGTCTGAAAGTGATCCCTTTCAGAGGAGTGTCCAGAAAGGGGGCATATCACCTGTAGAGGCAACAACAAAAAATCTGGCATCAGTTTCCTCCTCCTCTAAGGCTACGTCTAGTCTGCAGGGTCTTTTTCCACTTTTTTTTCCGGAAGAGGCTTTTCTGAAATGTGGCCCCTCTACACGAAATTTGGCCCATCTACATCTCTTTTGAACATCCCTTATTCCTCTCACTGAGAGGAATACAGGGATGCCAAAAGAATGCACCCGCTTTTTCGGAAATTGGGAGCAAACTTGTTGGGCAAAAAAAATGGGGGGGGGGGCAAAATTGTTGAGCAAAAAAAACCCACACAAAAAAAAGAGTCACTGCACCTTTAAATCCCCATGCTCCCCGCTCCTGTTGCCCCCGCCAGATGCAGCAGGGGAAGAATGTCCCAAGCGGCCTTCCGTCCAGTATTTTCTGGGGGGTTTTCCGGACAGAGGCCGGGCCAATACCAGACACATGGCAACCCTAGTTCCCTGGATGCAGCAGTCTAGACATAGCTACATGGATACAGCCCCATCGACTGCATTTCCTTGAGTGAAGAATTTGGCCGAGCTGCCTCCATTTTTGGCCTTTGTGCTGCCGGAAGAGCATTTGGCTGTGATGCATTTGTTGGTAAAGGGTTAAGAATCTCACTGTTCTTTGCGCTGTAGAGGTGTTGCTACATTAAGTACTATTTTCCTCTACTTGGGAGAAGTTCTGTATCCATTACATATCCACAGCCTGATTTTTATTAAGCTGTTCCACACGAGTATTCTATTTTTTTTTTAATTTGGAAAACTTCAGCGTGCCCTTTTTTCACACGCACTAAAGCGAGCTTCGCTGAGATTCATTAGCCTCCTTTTCCCCAGTGTGTAAATGGATACTTCTCAGTTATGCAACTTCGAGGTGCACGACTATGAAACGCAGCAGAGGCTGCCAAGAAAAGCATTGTTCTCCTCTCAGACGTGTAAAATATTCATATTCAATAATAATAATAAAAAAACTTAATAAAAATTTCATAAAGGAACAGGGGCATTGTCACTCAGTTCCCAGGGCTGCAGCAACAGCAACTTCCAGGCCACAGTGTTACTTGGAGTTAGAATTTTTTTTTTCCTACTCAGTTAATGCAGAACGATTCCTTTGCAAAGGCCCAGAATTTCAGAAATGGCCTCGGATTTCAGAAACCCAACTTGAGCCTGATTTCCCTAAGGGCAGCACACCTGTGACTTGGATTCAAGTCAGTGAGACCTGCGCCGGCTGCTCAGACATGCCAAAGCAAAGGCCCATGAGAGTTTTTGTTCATTTGAGTGTCCCATGATTTATATTTGAACACCGTTTCCATGCCCCTACTGAGATCAGGACCCCTTAGGGGCAGGCTTGTTTTGTGTATGTCCGGCATGGTCTCAAAGAGCTGTCCATCTGGACTGACAAAGGGCAGGAGTGGAAAAGGAACTAAGACACTTGCCCAGGGGTTATGCAAGGTCAGTGCTAGAGCCAGGAGATGAACCTGGGTTTCCTGTCTCCACAGCTCATGCCCTGATCACACAGTCCTCCTTCCCCTGCGTGAGTGTGTGTATAGAATCATTGGAATCTATCAGGAAAGTTCTTAAGTTCTGGTGTTCTTATGGCCTAGGAGAAGTGGGGAGAGAGAGGGGCTTATTAGCCAGGGTGGGCCGGGATGGTGTCCCTAGCCTCTGTTAGTCAGAGGCTGAGAATGGATGACAGGGGAGGGATCACTTGATGATTCCCTGTTCTGTTCCCTCCCTCTGGGGCACCTGGCATTGGCCACTGTCGGCAGACAGAACACTGGGCTGGATGGACCATTGGTCTGGCCCAGTCTGGCCATTCCTATGTTGTTATGAGAGAAAGAGAGAGAGAGAGAGAGAGAGAGAGAGATTTATATATATATATATATATATATATATATATATATTAGTGGACGTTAAGATATATATATATCAGTGGACGTTAAGCTAACACCAACATCACAGCCTGGGAAACTTAGGGTACATCTACACTTGATTCCTCTCGAGAGAGAGGAATGCAAATGTAAACATCTGAAATTGCAAATGAAGCGGTGATTTAAATATCCCATGCTTCATTTGCATAATCGCGGACTGGCAATCGCGGACTCCTCAAAAAATGAGGAGTAAGGGTTATTTCGAGGGAAGGGTTTTCTCTCAAAATAACCCCGAGGGGACCGAGTGTGATGTCCCGAAATAGCGCTATTGTGGAAAAGCGACAGTCCGCGTTTATGCAGATGAAGCGCGAGATATTTAAATCCCCGCTTCATTTGCAATTTCGGATGTCTACATTTGCATTCCTCTCTCTCGAGAGGAATAAGTGCAGACATACCCTTAGAGATGGTCTTGAGAGACCTGTAGGAGCAATGCCATGAAGACGTTCTCACCCAAACTGGGCGAGCCTCTAAGAGACTCTGTGTCCAATTCATAGCCCTGGCAGAGGGGGCCCATCAGTGTCTCCAAGCAACCTTAGAACAGCCCGACGAAGCCAGTAGGGCAACTTTGACAAGCCAAAGGGCCAAGTTACAGTAACCTCCCTGGCTGCCCTTGACGCTGCCCAAAATCACCAAGGTGTGGGGAAGGGTTTTCCGAAAGCCCCCTTACTGAACATCCTTGCTGTGCCTGCCTTGGGGGAACCCTCTCTCCCAGGGCTTTTTAGGCTCCTTTATGCTATTCTGATCGTTTTACCCAGTGGACAGTGCTAGCACAATGGGGAAGGATTGCATCTGTAGAGCTCCTTTTAGTGCTTCAGGCAGTGGCGCGGCATTATTACCCCCTGCTCTCCAGATGAGAAATGAGAGGTTCCGTGACTTGCACCAGGTCACACTGCCATGGCCTGAGCCGATGCATGTTGATGTCAGTTTTAAATCTTTCCACAGATTTCAGTAAGCTTTGCATCAAATCCTTAGTCGATGGCAGACCTAGGAATGCACCTCAGATCCTGTTTGCTGTCTCATGTGAGCCGGGATAACTTGCATGTGGAAGAGTTGTAGGATCAGGTCCTGAGAACTCCGCAGAAACAGAGACTGTTATGGCAATGCTATAAATATTGCCCAAGAAAAGAGAACTACGGGGCAAGCAGAAAGGTTCTGAATTGAAAATTATTGTGTCTGGCAGTGGAATATTATGAAGATATATGGGAGTAAAGAATGAGAAACTCCAAAACAACCAATGCTTGAGATGTTTCTTTTATCTAAAATATAGCTGCTTAAATGTTTCACATAGAGCAAGTCCCAGGGAACATAAATCAGGGGATGTAAGTTATGTTTCATAAAGACCTCAAAATATAAGAGCTTTACCTCCCACATTTTTCAACTAAATATGTTAACTGGAAAAGTCTGTGAGACAATAAGTGTGCGTATTACCTAAGTCTTTAATGATTGCGCTGGCCAAACTGTTTTGCTCTATGTCCATGTTTTAGTGGTTATACACAAGACAAAGATTTTTTTTTTTTTTTTGAAAAAAAAATCACCACAGAAAACACTGTCAGCGGAAAAATTGTGAGTTTGAGTGACAGTTTAAAACTAAAAAATGGGTTGTGGCAGCTGTCCATCATCTCTGTGCAGTTGTGTTGGTGGTGGGTGTAGAGAGGGTTCCACATTGCCGTGCATTCCCTGTGTAGATGTCTGTAAATATGGCTTCTGGGGAGTGCCAAATATGAACCCTGACGCCAGACTTTGTATAGAGGAAAATGGGATGAATTAAATATCTCCTTTGATTCTGGAGCAAAATCCACACTTGTCTTTGCTCCCGTTACACACTTGTATTGGACACAGGGTGTTTTTCTTCCTGAATTATGCTTTTGATCCCCAACTTAGTTCAGGTATAGGAAACAGAATTAGCTCCCTGCAATAGTAAACGCTGTAACAATCAACCCATTGGGACTCAGACTCCTTTCCAAAGGAGAACAGGGTAAAAAGACAGAAAGGAACTGGGAGGAGTCTAGTGTGAAAAGAGGCAGGTGTCATGCCTGGGTTTTGCACGCTGCTGCATGCCCAAGACTCTGCACAGCATGGGGGCACTTAGCTGTGTTAGAAATGGGAGTGCAGCAAGGCATTCAAATGGCAGAAACTCTAAAGGAAAGATTTCTAGTGCTATTGTAACCACCACCTGGGGGGATTTGAACCTGGCATCTCTGGAGTTTAGTAGAGCTTGGGCTATTCAGCCAGCTTAGAGCTCCCTTGTTCATCTCTCTCACTGTAACTAGTCTAAGTGCCACTACATGGGACTGTGATCCACACTTGGGGTATGTCTAGACTACATGGCTCCGTCGACGGAGCCATGTAGATGAGTTTACTAGACATAGGAAAATGAAGCGGTGATTTAAATAATCGCCGCTTCATTTACATCAAAATGGCCACTACGCTGTACCGATCAACTGTTTGGCGGCACAGCGGGGCAGTCTGGATGCGCCGCGGTCGACAAAGGAAGCCTTTGAGTATGCCTCGTGAAATGTATCCCTAGGTGTGTGGGTTACAGTATGAATGGCAAGATTGCTTAGAGTGCGTCTACACTGCACCTGTAGCTCGAAATAAGCTACGCAACTTGAGCTACACAAATTGCGTAGCTTATTTTGAGTGTATTTCAAAATAGCTTATTTTGAAATTTGTGGCCCTGTCTACACAGAGCCAAATTTTGAAATAGAGCGCTGTTCCGAAACAGCCCTTAATCCTCATGGAACAAGGTTTACAAGGACGTTGGAATAGTGCACCCGTTATTTCAAAAGCTATTTTGAAATAACGAGCGCTCTGTTAAGACACAGAAAATGCTATTTCAGGATACCAGAAGTATCCCGAAATAGCGCCACTGGCTAGAGGCCCCCTCAGAGCGGGAGAGAAGATGCCATTGCTAGGTGACTAGCAGGGGCAGTGGGTATGTGAGGCAGGGGAAGGCATTGCCTTTCCAAACTGCCACCTTGGCTCTGCCTACACTCCACCCCAGAATGCCTACTGTAGGCGTACTGGGGTGGAGTGTTGCTGCCCCGAAGCATCTGCCCTCCCAGTGCTCTGGGGCCAGGAAAGCTGGGGCCATGTGCCACCCAACCTCCCTGTGGTGCTTTTGGGGGAGGCACAGTTTTGCTTCTGTGGTGGGGGTGGGGCCTGGCCAGAGGGGGCGGGGTAGGGGGAAGAGCTGGGGGCTTGCCTCCCCTAGTCCTACCTTCATCCACCACCCCTGGTGACTAGGTAAGGGGGTATAGAGGCAGAAGGCCAGTAAGGTCTGGAGAGAGTCTGTGCAGGGTTTTAGTGACAAGAAGAGAGGGCTCCCGCCTGCGGGAGCAATGGAATTATCTGAGGCTGCCGAACAGTGCGGTTGCTGAATCGAGATGAGAAGCTCTCCAAAACTTCCAGAAAGGCTCCTCATTTTTTCTGTCTGATATTTCCACGGCTGTGGTTTCTGTAGAGGCGAAGAGTAACATGGGGATACGTCTCTCCCTTTTGCAAAGCTCCCTGATAAATCCTTTTCCTGTCTTTGTAACACTTGGCCGCACTTTCTTTATTTCATATTTTTTAAGGCTCACATAATGAGAATGTGCTGAAGCAGCGTGAATCTGACTTGGGAAGTCAGCCGACCGTGGGGTGTCTATCTGCGGGCCCCAGCAATTCCAGCAGGTTTTCTCCCTGCTCATCAGAATCAGCTTAGATTCTGTATTTTGCTATCTGTTTTCATCCTGTGTCCGAGAAGGGAGGATGTCCCGAAAGCCTTCACATGGCTTGCCACATGAAACCACTTCCTCGCTAGCCAAAAGTTCAGAACATCTGTCTTAATTTGTCTGGCCCTCAGAGCTGCACTCTTGCAGAACTTGAGAATTTATGGCTGGCTTTTGCAATGAATCTCCCTCACCAAGGGTAAGGAGGAAATCTAGGGTGCTCAAACTTTTCTCTCCTTTTGGGCCTCCAAATAGCTTAGCTACACCACTGTAAATCCATTCCATTCTTTGGATTACTCTAGATTTACACCAGTGCCACTGAGATCAGAATCTGTGACAGGAGCGCTCGCTGTCTGTCTGTAGGTAAATAGTTACTGAATGGGTAAAGTGTTAATAAATAGCACTCGTGAGAATGTCTCATCGTTCCTGGATTTTGTAGACCTGATAGAACTTGCTGTGCACTTCAGACAACTTCCTCTGTGCAGTTCATTTATCAACTCCCAACAGAGGGTTCCAGCCAATGGAATGATAGTTGTGTTGAGGGATGCTTGAACTGTGATGTCAAAACAAGAGCAGAATGGTCCAGTAAATTAGGCAACTAGCCAGAGGCTTGGGTCCTGCTTCCAACTTGCCAGGGCCGGATTGTGAATGTCCCAGGGTATGTCTACACTGCAGTGTTTTTCCAGAATAATGGCCGCTATTCTGGAAAAACAATACTTGCGTCCACACTGCAATTGTGTTATTTTGACAAAAAGTCTAAATAACGGAGGGCTTTTTCCAACGGTGGTAAACCTCATTCTACAAGGAATAAGGCTTTTTCCAAAAAAAGCTTTTTCAGAAAAAGGCATGTGTGGACGTAGAAGAGGGAGCTCTGTTGAAAAAAGAGACCTCCAGGAAATAACACAGGTGCCTGCTGGCCTCTCCATCCACACTCATCACAACTCTACAGTTCCTGTGTTCTGGCAGCTCTTAAAGCCGCAGGCACCCGGGACAAGGCTTGTGTCAGGAAGCCAGCCCTGAGAGCTGGACCTCACCGCCCGGCTGCCATTGCCGCACATCTGTGCACCCATGGCCGAGCCTCAAGCCCCCCAGGAGTCCCCTTTGCATCCCAATGTCCAATCAGTGTGGATGCTATCTTTCAAAAGAGCACATCGCTATTTTGTTGCGCTTTTTGTGTGTGGACGCTCTCTTTCGAAATAAGGTTTTCTGGAAGATCTCCTCTAGAAAAGCTTCTTCCGAAAGAAGCCTGCAGTCTAGACATAGCCAAACTCACAGGGATGGGGGCAGTTTCTCATCCAAATGATGCCCAGGAGTTGATGGGACTATTTGGGTGTATAACTGCCCTCGGGGTGGGGAGGAAGGAGTTTATACGCAGCAAGAACCCACATGCCACTGAGTGCATTGCCTAAAAGAGCATGAGCATGTCCCAGCATGCCTGGCAGAGACTATCTCAATTCAGCTCCTAACATTTCAAAAAAGGTGTGGAGAAATTGGAGAGGCTTAGGAGAAGAGCAACAAAAATGATGAAAGGTCTAGAAAACGTGACCTAGGAGGGAAGACTGAAAGAACTGGGCTTGCTTCGTTTAGAAAAGCATCGATTAAGAGGGGACATGATAGCAGTTGTCAAGTACCTAAAAGGGTGTTACAAGGAGGAGGGAGAAAACTTGTTCTCCTTGGCCTCTGAGGACAGGACAAGAAGCAATGGGCTTAAACTGCACAAGGAAGGTTTAGGCTGGATGTTAGGAAAAACTTCCTAACTGTCAGGGTGGTTAAACACTGGAATAAATTGCCTAGGGAGGTTGTGGGATCTCCATCCCTGGAGATATTTAAGCGCAGGTTGGACACACACCTGTCAGGAATGATCTAGACAGTGCTTGGTCCTGCCATGGGTGCAGGGGACTGGACTTGATGACCTCTCGAGGTCCCTTCTGGTTCTAGCATTCTGTGATTCTAACCTACTTCTGGCTTTTGGCTCCAATCTTTCACCCGGTACCAAGGTCCCAGTCCTGCAACTTGTTATTTGGAGGCAGACCCCTATATTTGCATGGAGTCCCTGAAAACCACAAGGTTCTGTGCAGTCGCAGGCATCCGCCCACTCAGAGAGAAAATTTCAAGATTGGCACCTGAAGGCCATTGTAATCGGTGAGAGTTTGAGGCTGAATGAGGAACACAGGAGGCGGCCTAGAGATGTAATTAACTCTCCCCAAATGAAACATTGTTACTTAATGAACTAAAGCACCTCCCACCCAAACATGCTGTGAGATGTTCAGCACTGGAGCTTGGTCCACTGGTTGATCGACGCATACTGGTTTTATTTTCAGGTCATACTCGACGAGCTGGGTGCATGTCACGAGCCACTAAATGGATGGGATTTTTTTCTTGGAAGTCAAATATGTGAAGTAAAAACACCAATATTTCATGAAATTGCCTGATAATTTTTTCCACTATTATGCCAGGAGGAAATCCCTAATTTCTAACCTGCTCCAGTTGGCACCTGCTCCCATCAGAGCTGGAGTATCAGCGGAATTTGTAACATTTCCAGTTTTTCTGATGGGGAATTACAGGAAACCAAAATCATTCTTTCCATGAAAGATTTCACAGCCACTTTCATTTCTAATAGTCTGTCTCCTGGATGAGAAACCCTTTCGTGGATATCTGGTTTTTTACTGGCTATATGAGCTCCTACTGTTTACAATACATAGGCATCAACCAACCTATCATTTCCTTTCTGATGGAACCTGATTGCCTAAATGGAGTATCAAAACTCTAATTCTAGCTGCATGGTCCCGGACAATTAATTGCAGATGGTTATCCAATACAGTTGCACAGACTTCCTTAAAGGTTTCTAGTGACTGGAATGCATTCTGAGATATGCCCTACATATCCATTGTAGAGAACTGGCTGTGGACAATTAAAGTGACGCACTTCTTCTGGATAGCTCTATTGCTAATGATCTACAAAATCTGAACCAATCGTCTGCCTCTTGGATTTTTTTTTTCTTCTCTTCAAGTACCAAAGAGTGCTTCGGGGATTTTTTGGCAGGGGTTTCAGAGCAGGAAAATAGGAAATGAACTGGAAAATGTGAAGACTACAGCAAACAAGAGAATTCTGGAAGGAACACACTGAATAGACCCACCCTTCACTATTAAGAATATGGAAAGATTTCATTAAGAACAGACAAGAAAAAAGAAAAGTGTTGTCAGTATCACGCCACAGTGGAGTTCTGCCGTGGGCTAACTTACAGCATGAATCATTCCGAGGTGTCTGCCATTGGCAGGGGTGGCCGCTGCATCGAAAATCCCCTTCTCCAAAAAGAAACTAAGTCAGAACTTTGTAACATGGGACAAATGGAATTTTTAAACCATTTTGCCAAGGCCAGCCCCAGGTGGTGGGGGCCGTGCTGGATAGCCGGTGGCTGCTCCCCTAGTCAGGCCAGGATGGCAGTAGCTGCTCCCCTGTGGTCATTCTGGAGTATAACTGTCCCTGCTCTCACACCCCTCCCTTTCTGTTTGCTGAGAAATGATTACATCCCATGCATAACCCATTATTCTGGTGCAACCAGACCCTGACCTTGCCTTTGGGTTGTGATAAGAGGAAGTTCTGTGTCAAATTTGGTGGTTTAGGAGACGTTTAGGAGACGATCTTGAACAAGCACTCAGATGGACACACCGTCAGACAGACAGCTGCACACACTTTCCCAGCTATATAGTTGATTGATTGATTGATTTTATTTGTAGGCAACTAGGCTCTTTTCCCATTTCAGCCATGGGACACCTTCTGTGCCAGGCTACATGCTCCGTCAGGGGATCTCCAGTAGATAGGGAAATCAGGACACAAAAGTGATAGGACGAGGTGCTAGAATTCCGTTCTGGGTTCTTTTCCCAGCTGTTGGCCTTTGGAAAGTCACCTAACCTGTCTGTCCATTAGTTTCTCCATCTGTGAAAGAAGGTGAGTCACAATAGCCCTCCACGATAGTGGAGTTGAGAGGCTTGATTCTTAATGAGAGCTGAGTTCGATGGGGTGCTGGATGCCCCATTATTGGTCATTATTATTTTGTATTATGGGAGCACCTATAATTGGTTTCCAGCTGAAACCAATAACCCACTGTTCTAGGCACTGTGCAAACCCATAGCAAGCGACAGTCCCTCCCCCACAGACAGGCCTACAAGACAGGCAAAAAGTGAGAAACTAATGCACAGAGTTCAGGGTCACACAGGGAGCCTATGGCAGAGAATGCAGAACTGACTCCAGATCTCCCGCGTCCCAGTCCAGAGCCTAGGGCCACCAACACGGGGGAGGGGCAAAGGGAGCAGCTTCCTTGGGGCCTGATGATTGAAACGGGTCCACGACTCTTGGTTGCTGCTGCCGCTACCTCAGCAGCAGCTGCTGGAGCCCCTGGAGGCAACCCCGGTGGCACTCAAGGGCTGACTGGCTCAAGACATCATCTTGAGCTGGTTTCTCCTAGGGCCTGGTGAAGTCTCTTGTCAGCCCTGCCTTAACTCCAAGGCCATGCTTGTGCCTCACCTGGAAACCTCCAATGAAGGGAAATGGCAAGATTCATTTCATAGGCCCCAGCAGAAACCAGGCTGTGGTAGGTCTGCCTGGCTAGCCAGGATCAGGGGCAGCTGCCCACAACCCCCACTCTGTTGGAGCAGAGGGCTTAGCTCCAGCTCATGTAGCCCACAGATCAGGAGGGCTGGCTGGTGATAGATCACAGTCGAGCTCCAGAATCCGCACATCTCCTGGCCAGGCTGCTGTGCTCCAAGGCTGCTCTTTCTCCATAGGAAAAGGAGGGAAGGGAAGGTTTTGTCCCTCCACCCATTGTTTGTTGACGATGCTCAGCACCTCACGGGTCCAGGCTGTGTGCTCATGTAGAAGAGGAACATCCAAGGGGAAAGTAAAGCAAATGGGAACTTACTTTAGGGGCAGTGGCAGGGGGAAAAAATGGTCCTGAGGTCAGAACAAGAGTTGGTCAGGAAAAGGGGACTTCTTCCACAGAAACTGTTGATGAAAATGGGGGGAAACTATCATATTTGTCAAAGAACTTAAAAAAAATATCAGCTGAAAATACAAACAAATAGCTTTGGGTTTTCAGTTTTTCAGTTAAAATTTTCTGCAGGTAGTGGAGACATTTTGTGGAAAAAAATGGTTTCCAAAATCCAATTTTCTCTCAAAAACCATCTTGGATGGAAAATTTCTGGTCTGCCCTAGTAAGAAGAGTGCTTTCTGTCATGCACAGTGAAGGGAATTCGGCCCTGCACTGGACTCTGTCCTTAAGTCCCAGTTAAACCCTCCTTATCACGTTTAAATGACACTGAAAAGGTGAATTGGCTTTGTACGGAATTGGCTCCTCACTGGATAACTTTATTCCATTGTCCCCAGCTAGCAGGTTTGGGCAAGAAGACACCACCATAGGCGCATACCTTTGCACAACCCTTGGCTAGAATTTTGTTCGTTTCTGGTCATGCTAGTGCTGTTTTATGCCATGCAAATAGACACTGGCGACAACAGAAATGCGTGACAAGGGTGTGCTTGCCAGTCTATGTAAAGATATAAGGCGGGAGGGGGAGCTCATTTCATTCAGACATGTTTTTCTGCCCAGTGAAACACACAGTATCTGAGACATTGTGTTGTGGAAGGCAAACAATTCCCTGTAGCCTTTCATCCCTCTATGGTACATACCTGCCAGCTCTTCACTGTTGCTCCAGCTCTTCAGCATCAGCACATGCTGCCATTATCACAAAAGTTTCTGTCTGTTATAACCAGTGGGGGGGGGGGGACTCCTAAACCCAATATGGTTTGTGTTTCAAAAATGGTTTTGTTCTTTCTACTCTGCTCTGCGTGATTGTTGATCCTCCTCATGTCTTTTCTAAGCAAAGCACACAGCATTGAAATACCCACCACCGCAAAGTGCCGCAGATCAATTTATAATGCCTGCCTTTGCCAGACGTTTTTGCAGTTATGTCACATCCTATACATCCCATTTCTGGAGGAAAGTGGTTTTGTTTCGTTTTGGTTTTGCAGCACATTTTGAAGTATCTACTCTGCTGTGAAACAGAGCTGTCAACAGCCCACATTAAATTTATTATTTGTGTTTTACATATTTCCAGTGCACGTGTGAAGAGATATAAAAATCATGTTAGCAGTTATATAATATGCCGGGTGGGGGAAATAAAGGAATCCATACATTAGATATGTCACACGTATACTGGGAAGGAGAATATACCTTTGGGACATCCATCATTTCACTCAGTAGTATAATAAAGATTGTCCTATCTGAGTCACGTTTACCAATATCTCTGAGAGTGAAACTTCCTAACTGTCAGGGTGGTTAAACACTGCAATAAATTGCCTTGGGAGGTTGTGGAATCTCCATCTCTGGAGATATTTAAGAGCAGGTTGGACAGACATCTATCAGGGATGATCTAGATGGTGCTTGGTCCTGCCGTGAGGGCAGGGGACTGGACTCGATGACCTCTCGAGGTCCCTTCTAGTTCTAGTGTTCTATTAGTCTATGATTATCATTTTTGAGCAACCTCCAGGCTCACTGAAACCTACAAGCAGACACAGCGGGGGAGTCAAAGAGCATTAGGCAATAGCTGAGCACCTCACCTTGAACAGGGTTTACTCTGTACAATCAATACTCATTTACATTGAAGTACCTTCCATCATGAAGGGTCCCAAAAGTACTTAGTTAACTATGTCCCAATCCTATAATTGACTGTGCATGGGCTTACAGATGGGCTACTCTGGGCCTCACTGATTTCACAGGAGACGATGTGCCTTATTCTGTCTACTCTATATTTGAGAGTGTCTGTCCGTGTGTGTGTCTATCTGCTCAAAAACTCCTTCTAAATGGTACGAGCCAGGACCACCAAATTTGGCACACAGCTTCCTCTGATCATAACTTAAAGCACCATATGGGTTGGTTGTGCCAGGACAATGGAATGCACCTGGAATGGGATTACTTCTCATAACACCATACAAAGAGACAAAATCACCAGGCAGGTGAAAGAGGCTGATGAGGGGCACCCCAGCCCCAAGCCTCCCACCCCACAGGTGCCCTTTAGGGAAGGCGGGGGGACGAACCTCCTCTCCCAATTCACATGGGAACATTGCGGTTGTTCCCCTTTGTCAGGGAGTGACAGGAAAGTGCCCAGTTTGCTGCATTCCTCACTCTGGCTGGGGAGCACAGGAGGCAGATGAACCTGGACCTGCCCCAGCCAGGGGACATGTGCCCCTCTCCCGGCTGTGCCCACTGGAGCTGCAGCAACCATGGAGAGGTGCTTCTCACCTGGCCCTGAGCAGCTGCGGTGACAGAGGGCCGGCGTTGTCCTCTCTCCCCGGGGCAGCCTGCATATGAAGCCCTCCTCCCCAGCCCCACCTCAGAGCAATGGTCCAAATGAACATTTTCATCTTATGTTCCAAAAAACAAAAATTAATTGAGTTAAGGACCCAAGCGACGCCAGGTAAATCATCTAGTTCTATATAGTTTCTTGTACAGGTCTAATCACTGCAGGATCTGGACATCTTCCAGCAGTGTTTCAAGCAACATTACTAACATCTATGATGCGTGGCTTGTTCTTTCATCCTGTCTGCAGAGGAAGACACATGTATAGTGGAGTATCTTATTTTAGTAGAGTTTTATTTCTTTTCTGTATGTATTGTTATATGTTTATGAGACTGCACCTTCCACTGTGTATTTCAGGAACAGAACCTAAATATTAAAACTTGTTGACAAAGGCCAATATTTCTTTCCATAGTAATTTTTTGGGGAGAAAAATTCCGAAATCTGCTCCCAACATAAAAATCAGCGTGTCACCAATAATTAAAAACCAGCAATGTTTTTGTTCTTTGAAAACTGACCATTTTTATCAAACACCAAAAACACTTCCCTTTTGCATTCAGAAACTGGGTTTTTAAATATTTGGGTCAAAAATATGTTTCACCAAAGCAATTTTCAGTCAGCATTACCCAACAGAAATAAATCATTTCTCCCTCCTCCCCCTCCACTGAAATGCAGCCAGCTCTGGGGTGGAATATGGTAACTATTTTTTTCAGGTATCTATAAGGGTGTCACAAGGAGGAGGGCCTGCCAGTCTGTGGGGGGGAAGAAGCATGGCATTTTTTTCTCCACACTCCCATAACTCAATAACAGCTGATTTGTTTTCACTCCGATTTTCTTCCAAAAGTTCAGCTCTGAGAGGAGACAAAGGACAGAAAGTTTAAGCCCCAGATATATAAGCATATGGAAAATGGAGAGCTAATGTAGAAAATGATTTAGGAAACCTCAACATTTAGTAGGTACCTCGTTAGCTGCTACATTTGAAATGCAGCCAGCTCTGGGGTGGAATGTGGCAAGCATGCAACTATGTAACAGCTTGACAGGAAGTTAAGAGGTCAGCATCGAGCTGAAACTTCAAAGAACGTCATTATCCAAACTTGCTTGGCCAGGACACCCACGCTATCACCACTACTCCTGAAAAGTATCACGGGCTCGGCTCCAAACCCTGCGAAATCCCACGAGTGCATTATAAAATATCCCAAAGAAAGCAGTTTGTGCTGATAAGCTTCCAGACACTTTCTGTTTATCTGGACTGACTATTTTGAGGCTTGGCCATTTCCAGAGCTTGTCAGGGTTGCTGAGTATATTTTGAAAGTGGAGTAAGGAAAAACCCCTGGCTGATTTCTGGATATAGTAGTCACATAAGAGTTTGCTGCTTTGCAAAGTAGCATCATTGAATTAACCCAAATTGCTGAGCTCAGTCTGAGATAGCCTGATGTTAGGTTCAATGTGACTTAAGCAGACAGTTGCAAGTGTTTCCCTCATGTGGCATAAGGAAAACACGTCATGGAGAGAGCTGGATAGTGGATAAACTAGGGAAGGAGAGACATCTTTAGAATTTCTGCTTGTTCCTTTCCAGTGTTTCAGTGGACTTGAGGACACATTCCACTACCTACCAGAACCAATGATCTTCAAGTATAAAGGGAAAAGGAAACCATCACCAAAATCTGGCTGGGTACGGCTAGGGAATTTTGTTCTTCTTTGGGAATAACATACAGCTGACTACAAATGCATCTGCTCCTATTAAAAATAATACAGCTGCTTTCTCGTTGCATTTCTTCTTTAATTCATTCATGCTGCTTGTTGGAAATGCCATCATTAAATTCCTTCTGGGCCCTTGCTTGTTTTAAAGAAAACTCTCTGTGGAAAAGAGACTTCCCTTTAAATTTAGCACAAAAGAAAATCCCAATAACTTTTATTTATAGGATCAGGGCACGGGAGATTTCAAGATTTACAGCGAGCTTTGTAATTTTGTTCCCCTCATAAAAAATGTTTAACATTTTCCCCCCAACCCTCAGCAACAGCATTATTTCAAATGTCTGTGGCTGTTTTTTTCACTTGCTGTTTAAGGGTGAGTTCTAAAATACTGACTCAATCGGCAGTCTCACGAGGTAGCACTGTGTGGGTATAATCCACTGGGGAAAGTGTGTTACGGATCCCTCTCTGTGCGAGTTTGCAGGAGATATGAGCTGTTACTGGGCTTTCTCCTACACTGCTTTTGCTCTCCTGCTCAGTCTGTAATGGTGCATGCTTGCTCTGGAGGTTCTGGTTCAATCCTGGATGTGTCAGCTAAAACAGGGGAAATCGGAGACATTTTTTTTCTCATGACCCAGTTGAAGAAAATTGTTGATGCCCACGACCCAACATAGTTTGACTGAAGTGTGAGCTCTGTGGTGGGGCTGAGAGGATGTAGGAGGGGGCTCTGACTTGTGGTGGTCAGGAGGGGCTTACCTCGAGTGTCTCCTGGGCAGCAGTGCAGTGGGGGGGAGGCTAAGGCAACTTCCTGCCTCTCCTGGCACCACAGACCATGCTGTGCCCCAGAAGCAGCCAGCAACAGGTTCCCAGCCAATGGGAAGGCAGAGCTAGTGCTTGGGGCAGGGGCAGTGTGCAAAGCCCTGTGCGCTCTCCCCTACACACACACCTAGGAGCTGTGCTTGCTGCCAGATGCTTCTGTGGCCCAGCACAGTCTGCGGTGCCAGGCCAGGCAGGTTGCTGCTTTAGCCCCCCCCACTGCTCACCTGATCCCCTTGAAGCAAGGAGACCCAGCACCTGATGTCCCACCACCCAGTACTGGGTCACGACCCCTAGTCTGAAAGCCACTGGGCTAAAACGACGGCTGTTGGATACGCTTGATTCAGCTCACAGAAAAGGGCCTTTTTAAGGAGCAAATGTAACATCAGCAGACCCCAGTCGTTTCTGGGCAGAATCGAACCAGGGATTTCTGGAGCTCAGTGTAGCAATCTCGCCCAGATGAGCTAAGAGCCACCTGCCTATAAAGCAGACTCATTATTCTCTTTCTGTAAGTGGTCTCGGTGCCACTAGAAGGGACAGTGCACCGCACCCACACAACGCTTACATGAGCAATGTCGGGGAGCTCAGCGAGACAGCTTGTATGTGTGGAGTCGCCCACATGTGTTTGCAGTATCAGGCCCTTGCACTGATCGTTTGTGATCATCACCAACATGCAAGGGTTTGGGATTTTATTGTCGGGGATGCGTGTTCCTGGCAAATGCATTGGGGAAGTATCCAGAGGGTGAGAAATATGAATGTGGAATGACCAGCCCTGATGAGAAAATAAGCAATTGCTGGGTTATAGGCGTAAGTAGAGAGGGGTGTTGGTTTGCTTCGAGAACAAGCAGCGCTTGAGTGAACGGCTTTCGTGGCAGCACAAATCTTGGGTTTGGCTTGATTTATTTACGTTAAGATGCAGCGTCTTGAATGGTTTTTGCTTTAAAGCGATAGTTTTCCCTTTTTAGTGAAAGTTAGGCCGTGATAAACTGGTCCAGCTGTAAAATTAAAGGCCAAGGTGAAGCCCGGATGATTATAACACAGAAATGCACAGCAGCTTTTCTGCCAGGACTCGGGCAAAGGTGGCTATTATATGAAGTGTCACAAATGGAGCAGACATTCTGAATTATTTTTTAAAGAAATAACAGCCGATACTGGTCATTTTTCCCCCGTCGGGACCCGATTTCATTTTATTATTTTGCAGTCATTTTTTACACCTTAATTGTGTCCTGCCAGGTAGCATTTGGTGGTCAATATGCTTCCAGAGTAGCAGACTTCACAGGCAGAATGGCTCATTCTGCCCAAAATGGCTCATTAGGACAAAAAGTTGATTAAGGTTCTGATTCCCTTGAAAATGTCAAGCCCGTTTGTAATCTTTAATTGGTCTGCATTCTAGCTTGCTTAAGAGCAGAGTTAAAAAGCAGCTAGTAATCATGTTATAGAAAATATATTCCTTCTAATGACCGAAAGCTATCCCACTTGCTGTGATGCACCCAAACGACTGAAATGAAGCAAGCCTCTTATTCACAGCAGTGTATTTCCCACAGAGAGAAGACAGTCCCTCTTACTAAAGTCATTGAAGATCACTCGATAGGTGATCTCATTTGTTTATTTGTAAAGAGAGGTCTCAGTTCGCTCCATTTAATTGTGCACTTTTGAGGAAGTAAACTATTGTCCCATCTCATTTCATAATCCATGAGCGGAACTGGAACTCTGTAGCAGATGAGCAACGGAGGGAGTTTCCATTCAGGGTAGTGAACCTAGAGTTAAGGTGAGAAAAGGATCAGGAATATGTATCAGGAAACACTACTACAGGCGGCACTTCTCTAATCTGGCACTCTCTGGTCTGGCAACATCCGTGGTCCGGTATGATTTTTTGGTTAGCCAGATGTCCACTTATCATGTGTGTGGCCGAGTTTTTCGCAGTCCTATAAAGTTTGTTTACGGCCATCAATCCTGGCCTCTAGTGTTCTGTGCTGTTATTTAACTCTAATTAATCCCTAATAGTATGTCTACACAGCAAAGTTATTTCAGGATATCAGAGGTATCCTGAAATAGCTACTCAGCATTTTTTGAACGCATCCACTATTCCGAAATATAGCAGATGCACTATTTCGCCATCCACGTAAACCTCATTGTACGAGGAGTAAGGGATGGCTCAAAATAGCACTTTATTTCTAAATTTGGTGCTGTGTAGACAGTGCCAAATTTCAAAATAGCCTATTTCAAAATAGACTCAAAATAGGGGCATGTCTAGACTACATTGTTTTTTTCAAAAAAACTGCCCTTTTTTCAAAAAAATTTCATCTGCATCCACACTGCAATCGTATTCTTTTGAAATTAAATCAAAAGAAGGCAGGTGTTTTTTCGACATTGGTAAACCTCAAATTACGAGGAAGAATGCCTTTTTCGAAAGAGCTCTTTCAAAAAAAGGTGTATGAGGATGCAGAACAGGGACATTTTTTGAAAGAAGAGGCGATCAAAAAAAGCACAGGTGCCCTGGTGGCCATTCTGTGAATAGCAATCAGGGCTTTCTTTTGAAAGAGTGTCCATGCAGTCTGGACGCTCTCTTTCGAAAAAGCAGATCGCTTTCGAAAGAAGCTTGTAGTCTAGACGTACCCTAAGCTATGCAATTTGCATAGCACAAATTGCGTATCTTATTTGAGTTTCGGGTGCTGTGTAGACATACCCTAAGTAACCCAGTAAGCAGTGGAAGTGTTGGTAATGCTGCTAGACAATATTGACCTGGTGTGGTCTGGTAAATTCTCTAGTATGGAACCGGTCAGGTCCCAAGGGTGCTGAACTAGAGAGGTTCAGCCTGTATTAGTACCATTCTCTTAAAAGCTGCAGCTGAATCTTGGAACGTTTTGTGTAAGCTTTACTTTGGAGCTGATAGCCAAAGGGATATTCAACACCATGTACAAGGAATCTGAAGGGACCTTTTACATGTGACAATATATTTCTAAGATTCACCTTTTAATATACAGTTGGCATGGTCCAAACAATAGGAACCCTGGGTCTGATCCCACCCTGCCTTTGTCCTTTGGTGATTCACTTAACTGGTCTGCTGCTGTTTGCCAGTCTTTAGAAGGGGCCCAATACTTGTGAATGTCAACCATCTAGGTAAGTCATTTGCTTTGAAAACAGGAAGTTGTGCTTGCGTCCTATGTATTATTTTTATTACATTGATGATAATGTAGTAATATATGATATTGTAGTAAAATATGATAATGTAGTAAGGTAGTAATAATACCTAGCTCTTATACCGTCTTTTTATTGGTAGATCCCAATATGAACATTTCAGCCAAATATGGTAAATGACCTTAACTTAGAAAACAAATAAATTAAAATGTTTTAGAAGAAGGACTTGCAAAAATTGGGTGTACCCACTGCTCACTGCATAGATTTAAATTGGCCACTCCCTGCACTGCTTTCCCATTGAATAAACTCTAGTGCCATGTACTGATTTTCTAAGATTTGCATGAGGTTGAGTCTTGCTACCTGAGGAAGTTCCCTCCTGTGTTGACAATAACCTCACACGAGAGCGTCCGTCCACTGGAAAAAGGAAGCTGTCACAGAAGCAGGACTGAGGCCATGTCTCCTCTAAGTGGAAGATTGGTGCTGCCATGATCGATCTTCCAGATTTTGATGTAGTGAGTCTAGTTCAGACTTGCTAAATCAAACTCAGAGGGTGCCCCCATCGGCAGCTGATACTCCTGCTTGTGCAAGGAGTAAGGGAAGCCAATGGGAGTGTTTGCTCCCCACTGTGGGGTCGGTAGGGAAACGCAAAACAAGGTACATCGATGCCAGCTATGTAATTAACGCAGCTGAAGTTGCGTCTCTTGCTTCGACCTTCCCTATGAGAGTAGACCTGGCCTGAGATAGTGGCTCTCATTGGTAGGTGAAATAAGAATGACCATGGACCTCCGGATCTTAAGAGTTCAGTGCAACATATCTTTCTTTGATTTAGCTTTCCTGCGATCTCACGCTCAAGCCAACCATCACCATCAGGTTGCATATGCTTGTTTCAAAACCAGATCCCAGCCACAGTTTTAAGCTGGTTTCTGCCAGCAGGGCTGAATGGGGTAGATTTTGGTGTTGGCTTCTTGGGGAAAGTGTTCTGATGGAACAGGGGGCGTTCTAAGACCAAGAGCAGGAACTGCAGCAAATGTTTCAAACAATGGGCTAATGTACCGGGCATCAATTGTCTAGAAATAGGTACGCTGACTAGAAAGTGCATCACACACTTTCAATAAACTAAACAAATAAAATGTGTACTTATGGGCTTCTTGCCATGTGCAACGCATAGAAATGATGCCAGCACCTCAGAGCATTTCCTGGGGAATAATGCCACCTGGGAACCCTGAACAGCCACTTAGACCAGCTCCTCTCAGCCAGTCCTCAGCAAATGTTCCTCCTTTACAATTTTGTTGCTTAAACATTTGGGGAGGGGGAGCAGAGAGAGGCACAAAAATGCTGATTCTGTAAGTGCAAAAATAAAACCCTTGAAGATAATGGATTTCTGAAAGGCCTGCTTGCGCACCCACGTCTGTATTGCTCTATAAGCCATTGCTTCACAGTGGTTTCAGTGACACATGCTGGATCTGACCTAAATGTACAGCCCTTTATAAAATAGGGGTCTGGCACTGTTTTCCGTGTGCATCTAGAACAATTGCAGGCAACCTGCGGCCTGGGGGGCCACATGTGGCCCATTGGGTTTCTATGTGCAGCCCACAAGGTATTTTGTTTACGGTTCAATCGGCACAGCCCACAAATTCTAGGTACCCAAGTGCAGTGAGCAAAACTAGCCTATCCCAGGAGACCATCTTGGTTACGACAATCTTGTAGCCAGTGTTCCCTGTAAGCTGTGAACTTGTGCAGCTGTTCAGGAGAGATTCAAATGCTGTCCAGCTGATGAGCAGAGCACCCACAGCTGGGTGTTTTGTTTCTACCGGTGGTGCACATTTGCACATGCCTGAGTGCACATACAAATGTATTCCACACATGGTTGGGAAAAATCCGCACATGGATGGAAAAGATTAGAGGAAACCTTGCTTTGTTGTGGCCCACTGAGAGGAAGGAGGGCCATTCATGCTGCCCACTGCCTATTGGGTATTCAAGAAAAGTGGGTTTTAGCTGTAGGTCAACAAAATCTGTTATTTATTTTTTATGTATATATATATGGAGAAAAGTGCTCAGCAGAACCTCGGCAGCTACACATGGAATCTGTTTTTTCCTACGGTCATTATGTATCACTTTGAGGTAGGCTGATGGGTAGTTATTTCCTTATTGAATTCAGCAAAGGCTGCCAGAAATGCACAGTAAATTTGTTCAGGGAAAGTTGATTGGAGAGGCTTCCAATCAATAGCATGAGGATAAAGTTAATGTATTATCCCCTAATTAGATAGCAATATGGGGGTTTCTTTCATGCTTAATTATAGTAATCTAGCAAATTTATTGTTTTTTTAAAAAGTCTAATAAACTCCATTGTTCAGTGATATTTTGTTTTAAGTTAGTATTGGGTTAATTTTTACTTTCAGTGACATATTGGTTGTAAAATCATTTGTTTCCTATGCAGGATCTGAAGGAAAAAAGGTGTATTTATGTGTACAGACAGGCTTGGCAGAATTCAATACATGTTTCATAATTTTGATGGATAGATCATTGTTTATTTTTAAGCATTTTTATCAATTTTAATTTTCACAGAGATGCAAAATTATGGGGGATTATACTTTAAAAAAATCTATTTATGTTTTCACAGTTCTAAAATTATGTCATGGGGGTGGGTATTCATCAATGACAGTAGACACTGAGATTCAAAACTTTACATCTTTATAATATTAAAATATGAATCATGAGCAACACGTATCCAAATATACAAAGCAAATATCACTCAAGGTAGTTCACAGGAAGCATTCATTGCCCCGGATTAAGAGCAATGGAAGTATTTTTGCAGGTTTGTGTGTATACAGGGAAATAGACATTTTCTGACAAAAAACTCTAATCCTTCTGCAGGTTTTGTCTACGCTGCAATAAAGCACTAGTGTCTGGCTTCTATCGACTGACTCAGGCTGTGTCTACACTACAAAGAAAAGTCGGAAAAAGATACGCAACTTGCGAACTGTAATTTGCATACCTTTTTCCGCTTTTCTTCCGAAAGAGGCTTTTCCGACATTTGGCCCATCTACATAGGGCCAAATGTCAGGGGGGAAAAAAACCCTTTTTCAGAACATCCCTTCTTCCTGGTAAAATGAGGTTTACAGGGATGCCAAAAAAAAAGCCTCTGCTTTTCCAAATTTTTTTCGGAAAATCAGATGCATTCCTTGGATGTGGCACAGCTTTTCTGGGAGACCTCTGGTATCCTGGAAGAGCTTTGTAGTCTAGATGTACCCTCGGGCTGGCGAGGCTCAATCAGTGAGGCTATAAAAATGGCACTGTAGATTTTCAGGTTTGGGCTATAGACTGGTGTCAGATCTCATGAGGCGGGAGGGTCCCAAACCCAGGTACTAGCCCAAGCCCGTGTATCTAAGCCTGAATCACCTGCCCCAGGCTAGTGGCAGCTGTTCTATTATAGTGCAGACATACCCACAGTGGCTGCCCCAGGGAACCTGGTCTCTTCCCTTAACTTCAATGCAGAGGGCAGGTGAAGCCAGGCAGAAATTTGTGCAAAATTTGCAAATAACTCCTAAATGAACAGATCCTGGGTAAGGAAAAGCAGAGACATTACTTATGAAAAGAGCAGGTTGGCAAAAGGTAATACGTTGAGAACTGGGGGGGGGGAAATGTTTTCTACACAAAGTGTGGAAAAATTGGAGAAGGTCCAGAAAAGAGCAACAAAAATAATGAAAGGTCTAGAGAACGTGAGCTAGGAGGGAAGACTGAAAGAACTGGGCTTGATTAATTTGGAAAAGAGAAGACTGAGAGGGGACACCATAGCAGTTTTCAACTATCTAAAAGGGTGTTACAAGGAGGAAGGAAAAAAATTGTTCTCCTTGGCCACTGATGACAGGACAAGAAGCAATGGGCTTAAAGTGCAGCAGGGCAGGTTTAGGTTGGACATGAGGAAAACCTCCCTAACTGTCAGGGTGGTTAAACACTGAAATTAATTGCCCAGGGAGGTTGTGGAATCCCCATCTCTGGAGATATTTAAGAGCAGGTTGGACAGACACCTGTCAGGGATGATCTAGGGGTGCTTGGTGCTGCTGTGAGGGCAGGGGACTGGACTTGCTGACCTCTCAAGGTCCCTTCCAGCTCTAGTGTTCTGTGATTCTATTAAATGTTCCCACCAAATGTTCCACACACACGAGGTGCGCTGCAATTTTTTTTCAATTAATTTTTGTAACTGTTGTTCTAAGGAGAGTTTCATTTTACCTGCCTCAGAGTCAGCATCTCACTGAGTGAGCCCCTTTCCTCCTCCCCTCCCCGCTCTGCTAACAAAGCTGTGGCATGCTATAGCCCCCCGGGGAGCTGCCATTAGCTCTCAGGGTAGATAATTCAGGAAGCAAACCCTTAGTCAAAGAAAACAGTCTGGGGATCTGGTCTGTCGATGGTCAATGTGCTTTCAGGAGAAGGGAAAATCTGGCTAAGGCTGCTAATTCAGTGGTTTTCAGCCTTTCTTAATATTTGTACCCAGAGCTGTCCCATCCATAGGATGCTTCGGGGCTACTGCCCATGCCTTGGGGGACCCCGCACTGCAGAGGGGTGCAGAAGCATAGGGCCAGAGGAAATTAGTGGGGGGCCTGGTGCTGGCAGCAGAGGTTGGGCCTGTCCCTGCACTCACCAGCAGCAATGGGAAGTGGAGTGACCTGGTCTGAGCCCGCTTTGCTCGGCTGGCTTCTGGCATCGCTCCGAGAGGGGCCTTGCGGGAGGAGGTGGGACCGCCCCCTGCACTCACCAGCAGCAGGAAATGGAGTGAAGCACCTGGGAACCGGTGGAGTAGATTAGGCTGGGGCTGGGGTCCCTCTGCTTCCCATTGTCGTCAGGGAGTGTGGGGGCAGGCCCAGCCCCTGCTGCCAGCCCCAAACCCCCGTACATCCCCCAGGGCTGTGTCACTCAGGGGCAGGGGCTTGTGGGAAAGGAGTAGCATAGGGGCGGGACAGAGCAGGAGCAAGAGCAGGAAGGGGTGAGTCGGGGGATGGAGCAGGAGTGGAGTGGGGAGGAGGAGAAGCCGGGGTGGGAAGAGCTGATTCGGGGATGGAATGGGGAGGAGAAGGATGGGGCCTGGGTTGAAGGCAGGGAGTTGTCCTGGCCCTGCCCACTCCTGGCGATGGCCCTGCTCATGGTGTGGAAGGCCACACCCCAGAAAGAGAGAGAGCCCTGCCAGCCTGAACCCCAGCACAGAGTGTGCCAAGCACAGGGAAGAACTCTGCTGCCCTAGTGACCGCCTATGGGAGGTGGACTACTTGTACCCAGATGGCCAACTCCTCCAGACACCTAGCAGTTCGGCTGTAGACACACCCTGAATTTCAGCACAGGGGTGGACCTACCATAATGGGCCCTGACCCATCTGGGCAGTCGGGCTGTTCTTCTATGAGAAATGTTCACCTGGACTCATGTCTTCAGTTCAGCAAGATGTGACCCAGGAGAAAACCCTGCAGCTTCCACCATCTGCCTCCAGCCTTGGTAGGGGTAGGGACTCTGTAGAGACCTTGTAGCTTCCACTTCCTTAGAAAGCTGGTCCTGGCTGCCTGCGCCGGGTTTCTGCACCAGCTAAGAAAGCTACAGCTTATGGCCTTCGATTATGAGGGGCCTCTAAATACAAAAATGTTACTAGTTTTTAGTCGCATCCTTGCCTATGTACTGGCATAGATGCAAATATAAACCTTTTGTTCTTTCTATTTTCATTGTCCTTTCTATTAGCAAAATACACATTTGTGCTTGTGCCATGGGGCCTCTTACATTGGATATAGCTTAGGGCAGGGATGGGGAACCCATGGCCTGGGGGCCAGATCCAGACCCAGATCCTGGCTTGCCCAGATCCAGCCCCCAAGGTTCAGGGCTCCCTCCTCCCCAGCATTGGGGAGCCTGCACTGGGGCTTTAGCCCCTCTGCTATCCCCCTGTGGGACTGGAGCACACAAAATCTACTAGCCTGGGTCCCTCCAGGCTCTGGGGTGCAAGGGGAACATGGGGAGGGTCTTTCTCCTTCTCAGTCAGGGACCACATCAGTGAGGGTTTGTTTTTGGTTTTGCTTTTTTTGTTTTGGGGGTAGGGGGGTTGTTACTTTTTTTCCTTCTCACTTGTATGCCCCCGACTGATTTTTTTGTGGGTCACCAGCCCCCAACCCCAAAAAAGATTCCTTCCCCTCCACCCCCAGCTTAGGGCCTCAGCATGTCTAACCTGGCCCTGCCACCATCTCTCTGCTCAGCCACAGTGTAGAAGGCAGAGGGGGCACAGAGGTGGTGTCATCTGGGGCACAACTACAACACATTCCTAGAGGTGCTGAATCAGGCTCCCTTTCCCAGCAAAGCCCTTTCTATTTCAAGCCCCCCCCACCACACACACACCTTCAGCAGCTGGCCCAGGTTCCAGCATGTCTGTGTTCTGCTTGGCTGAGCAGGGCTTCTGGTTTATACCAGCTACCTGGATACCTGGTGTCCCTCTTATACCCAGCTACCTGATCACATGGCATCTGCTTATACCCAGCCACCTGGGCACCTGGTTCCTGCCTTATACCCAGTTCCCTGGGCACCTGGTGCCTGCCTTACCTGCGCCAGCCTAATGTCTTACCTGCCTCCGGGCACTGTCCTCCCCCCAGCTCTTTCTCATCTACTGCGCAGCTGAAGGGAGTGGAGGGATGGGGGAGTTTCCCGCACGTGGCTGTGGAGCCGAAAGGGTTAACAGGTTTCCCATCCCAGCCTGGGCTGGGCGAGCCGGGCAGGTCTCCCCGAGGTGCGCCCCGCGCGGCATGATTGATTGCGCCTTCCTGAAGGTCACGGCCGGAGCGGTTTTGCTCCGGGGCTTTCCTGGTGACTGCCCATTTGTAGCTGGCTTGGCGGAGCGGGGGCGCTTCTGGTTTCCTTCCTATTGGATTCGCGATTTGCCAGGCTCCTGGCCTGGTGGGACTTGAGGTGGGGGGGGGGCTGGGAGCAGGAGCAATTGACCCTGCGGCGCGATCTACCTCTAACTCCGTTTCCACAGGGACCTGGGCAGCCAGGGAAGCGATGCCTAGCGGGGCTGTGGCTGTGTTAAGCCTGTTAGTAACTTTGTGACTATGGGGAAAGCCGTGGTAACGGAGGAGGGGGGGATCAAGCCCCCGTCCCCACGCCCCTTGGAGGGGGGAGCGGGGTTGCGGGCAGAACACCAGACGCACCCCGCGTGGTGAATAAGGTGCCATGCCGCGTCTACACGGCAAAAAGAGCCGGACCGGCGCGCAACTCCCATCGAATTGGCTCCCTGAACGTCTAAACGCACCTGGCTCCCGTGTGAAGGCTGAACTTGGTCCCTGCCCCGAGGAAAAGAGGTGCGTGGGGGGGGGGGCGCGTTCGTGCTTCGGGCCCAGCTCCGGGGAGGAGCTGGGTTCGGGGCCGCTGCGCGCTCCGGCAGAATTCTGCTGCCCTCTTCCGTGTCAACGCAGCCAAGAGGCGCCGAAGCGAAGTGCGCCCGGTTTCGTGCCACTTCTCCCTTTGCAGGGGTGGCTGGGTGGGGAAGGAGGTGCCGCCGAACCTGAAATACAGACCCACCCTGTGCACTCTGTGATTATTGGGATCCTGTCCCCGAGGGTGGCAAACGACCAAGACCTGAACCGATTTTTTTTTTAGAAAAAACTGGCCGAAGAGGAGGATTCCCCCCTTTCTCCCCAATAGGGGGTCAGACTGCAGCAGCCACCGCGGGGCAGGGAGCCAGCATCACCAGTGTCCTGATCTGCGCAGGGTCTGATGAGCTGGGTTTTACCCACGAAAGCTCCTGGCCTAAGAACTGTGTGGGTCTCCAAGGTGTCACCGGGCTGTTTTTAAAGGATAGACAACGGTCTTCTTTCTAAAGCAACTCGGTCCCCTGGTATCCCTTCCCTCCTCCGCCCCCGGAGCTCCCGGAAACACCTCGGCCCTTTAAGAAAAACGCGCGTGGGTTGGAAGCCGAAAAGACCCTTCCCACGGGGGTTTATGAGCCGGTGGTCCATAAAAGGGTGCGGAGAATTCCGCGCCCCGCGGCACGTTGATGCACCGAGCCGGGTCGGATCTATAGCTGGCCGTGTGCAGGCTTCGTCCTTATTGTGAAATTTTGCGGGGGGAAAAAGGGGGTGTTTCCATGAGGGCCAGTGGGAAGTGTTTTCCAAGCCAAAGCCCCTCCCTGCTCCCTGCTAGGTGTGAGCCTGTGCTCCGCGTCTCTCTCCCCCGCCCCCCCCAGTGTATATTACGCACCCCCCACCGGTGAATGAAAGATCACTGCTCCATCACCTCGCACTCCATAAGTTTTCCCCTCTCTCCCCCCTACTCCGCTGAATTATGCCCTTAGCTGCCTTGAATTTGAAAGGGAGTGATAGAGAGAGAAAAAGCTGCTTTGTGCCCCTAAATGAATAAAATATGTTCCTGCCCCATCAGCTCCCTGTTTGCTCCCATTATGCACCTTTCGAAGAAAAGGAGTTAATCAGAAATGGGCTTTTCGTACTTAGCGCCTTCCCCAGAGGCAGCCAAAAAGGAGTTCAACTTTCCCAGCTCGCTTGGCTTGGATCTTCCTTTTAGGAACGAAAAAAAAGAGGCCCTTTTGCCTTTTCAGCAAACGTAGAGTGCGCAGGATTTTTGTGTTTGTTTGTTTGTTTGTTTTAACAGGGAGACGTTTAGAATCTCCCTGGTTGCGTAAATAATGAACGTGCAATTTGCTCTTTGCCTGCTGGGGCTCGGTACCTATTTGGCACCCAGACGTTTTTCAGGTGCTCCTTCGCCAGTCCTCAGCTAGCCTCTTGAGTTGAAATAATGAAAATTAAAGAAAGGAGTGTTTGGGAAAGTGTCTTGTTTGCCGGGGGGAGGGGGGCAAAAAAGTTGATAATTATGTTCCCGGAAAGTCTGTATTTACTTCTCTGCAAGAACTTCCCAGTTCTAAAACTCTAAACTGTGCACACGCACACACACACACACACACACACACAAATCAGTGGTGGTTTATTTTAACCATTTTCAATGTAATCCTTTTTCACTCTTTTTTTTTTTTTTTTTCAGGCGTGTGAGCTTGTGCTTCAAAAATCAGTTTTCAGGAAAAGGCCAGAACAATGCAGCCTTTTAAAAAATCTGCAGACTTCTGAGAATATGCCCCCTTTTTATTGAATACACCGGATTTCTCTTCCTTGCGGAGGGGAAGGTTTTGTTCGGTTGGACAGTCTGTGAATACTGTTCTGAAACTTTATTCAAGTGGGAACTGAAGAGGGAAATGTTAAGTTCTGAGAGGAGACAATGCGTTAGCATCTCTGAACAGAGTCCCTTGCATGCAAATAAGGCTCTGGGCAATTTTGGTCAACTTTAATTGGAAGGTGAAGTTAAGGAGACGTAAGCAAATGAATCCACAGGAGTCGCTCCCCGATGGATTCGCGCCGCGGGTCTGTTGTCTGTCTCCCCCCGCCCCAGTCAACCACGCCAGCGTGCAGGATTGGAGCAAGACAGAGCTTGTCTACACCTCCTGTAGCACGCTTCCCCGATTCAAACCGGATCAGGGATAAAGGGCGGCCGGGCTGGAACGTTGGAGAAGTACCCAGCCAAGTGTAAACGCGCAACCCCGCACAGTCTGTAGGGAATCGAACGACACAAGCAGTTCCATGTGCCGGCCTTATCTTTCCTGGGTGAGACCGGCCGCTCCTGCCTTCCTCATCCCAGCGCCGGGGAAAGGCAGGGCAAGAACCGCAGCATCTCCGGCACCTTTTCATATTCATTGTCGGTTCATTATTTAAGTAGGAATCCCCCAGCCCCCGCCTCTCTGAGCATCCTCCAGAGCTGGAATCACCCCGCCAGCTGGCTTTCCGAGGGGTTCCTGCAGATTGGGAGGGGTATTTGCTAGGGATAGGAGGGGACGTGGTTTCCTTGCTAATTCGCTGCGGCTCTGCTTGCTTTCGCCCGCCCCGCAGGCACTGTGTCGCTGAAACGAACTTTCCTCGGTTTCTGGCTCCCCACCCCGCCCCTGTCCCTCGCAGGGTCTCCGGGAATAAGGCCCTGTAGGCTAATGTCAACCCGGTCCGGGAGCCCGCTCAGGAAGGCGAGCTGCTCTTCGCTTAGCGCAGGCAATAGCGACCTACTCCGGATTGATTCTCGTGCTGGGCGGGTGATCAGAGTGACTTCTGTGGGACTTTTTTTTTGGGGGGGGGGGGATATTGGATTTTTTTTTCAGAGCCTAGAGCGAATTTGCAACTTGAAAGTGAGTTTAAATGTGGGCCAGATTTCCTGGAAGGGAACGGGGGGAGGGGGGGGCGGTAATCACAGATACAGCTTTTGCATTATCCCTTCCACTCCCCTTAATGACTGAGCCAGCCCTGGGGTTGTCTGTACCTGCAAATGACTAGAAAGGGAGGGGTGTCCCCAGAAACCGGGTCTCTCTCCTAGTCTGATCTGCATTCCTCAGCACACCAACTGGAAAATACCCCCCCCCCCGAACCCTCCCCAGCCCACGGGGAGTCTGTGTGCTTGCATAGCCTTCCACTTAATGGGCACTTTATTTTATTTAACTTTCTTGTGTTCCTTTTCTTGCCTCCAGACAAGCTGTTCCAGTCAGCTGCCTCTCTCGCTTCCTGGCCCCTCGGGGAGGGGGACTCCGCCCCAAAGTTCTTAAAAACATCTATCCGCTTAAAGTTTTTTTTGTATCATTTTCGCCTACTGATCCCCCTCCCCTCCGGTAATGCTCCCCCCCCGGGGGGGGGGGGGGGATTGTATCAGCCTGAGCCCAGCCAGCCCTGGATGACTTTTCATAGCTCGTGGCTGTGTGCAGACCCTTATTGGAATTAGCGGTCAGATTCCTCATTTCCCACAGCCATAAAAGGTCCTGAACTCAATTAATGGCTAATAATTATACAGCCCACTCCGCTGCAGCCGTCATTAGCATGGGAGGCGAAAGCGGGGGGTAGGGGGAGAGGTCGGCATGTAAACGAAGGTGACTTACTAAATACTCAGCAATGTTCACGGCGGTCGCCCCGTGTAAATAGAGGGCGAAATAAGGTTGCCCTGTTCTGTCTTCGTCAATTGGCCCCGCTGTATTGATAACCCAGAAGAAAGGAACCTGACACCGTTTACACGCGGTCCATGGGGGCTGACTCCTCCTCGTGTCCTCCTCGCTCCCGGACTTTGAAGCCACCGTTGTTTGATTAGGAATCGCTGCTCATCAGAATTAATTAGGAGCAATATTCCCACCTCCACCTTCAGCCCCATCCCCACCCCCTTGGTGCTTTCTCAGGAGAATTCGCTCCCTGATCTGCGGAGCCAAACAAGGCTTGAAACTAAAAGCCATGCCGGCGTTTGACTCTCTTCCCCACGTGTCTTCAGAGAAACCGGCTGTGTGCAGCCTGGAGGTGCGTTTAGAAAAAAACTAGAGGAGGAGGGAGGTGACTTTTCAGGAGTAAAGATCTGCACGAACCTACCTTTAATAATTGTTGTGGGATTTTACTTTTTTTTTTTTTGCAGGATAGTAAATTAAATCTGCTCGCAGTAGCGTTTAAACCTCCTCTTCTCCCCCCAACTTAATTAAACTCCCCCTCTTGGGTTACAAACCCTTCCGGTGCCCGCTTTGCTGACTATTAAAAATGGATCTATATATTTTTTTTTAATTTCGGACAAATGGAAAGAGAGAAGGTGTTGCTCTCCCTTTACAGAATTAATTTTTGATCGGATGGAGATTTTCTGAGTTCCTGACTGTCCTGTCCATGCATTGAACATACACCTTTGAAATAGGTGGAGAGTTTTCGCTGCTGCTAAGCAAACAGGGACGTTAAATAGAACGGTTTGCTGTGGTAGAGAGGATGTATTTCAGTAGGAAAACATGGGGTTTTTTTTCTCAAAAATGGGTTTTGTTTGCTAAATTATTATAATACACAGGCCCGTCAGAAAAGAACTCAGAACTGCTAGCAGAGGTAGGTAACAACCTCTCCTAGCAGAATTTTCTTTTTCCATTATAAAACGGTGTAATGGTGTATAACCTATCACTTGCTTCTTGATGTAATTTAGCAAGCCCTCCTCTCCCGCCCCCTCTCGCCACACAACGTTTTAATCACATTTCACAAAGCATTTAGCAACTTGGTTTTCATACAAAAAGGATGGGGTTTAATTAGCTGGGGCAGGCATCATGCAAAAACCAATTTGATTTCCAGGATGGCATTTTAAGACAGTTGAGACTACTACTCTCCAAAATAGTTTTAACCCTCCGATATGGAGGCTTGAATGATTCTTTGGATCCTTTTCGCAGCCCCTTGTTTTGCGGTTTCTGCTAGTATTCTACTGTGGACCAGCTAACGGTAGATTTGCACAATGGACTGCAACGAATTTCAATGAATTCTTAACTTTATCATGCTTCTTTCAAATAAACACTTAAATACAGATTGTTATGGTACATTTTCAGAGCCCCAAGGGAACCCGTATTTTTTTCGTGGAAATTAATAAACTGAACTGAAATTAGTGTGAGAATCAAAATATATTTGATCGTTTAAAAAACGAACAAGAAAGTACTGTGCTTTAGGAAAACACGTGCAGTAGGAGAAATATATTTCGATTTCATTAGCCAGATGAAATCGGTATTTTTCCTCCGATTTCATTTCTAATTTTCTCGGTAAAAATGTCTGAAGAATTCTCGTTGCTTTGGGGTCCCCCCCCCCCCGTACAAAAGACCAACAAGAATCCTCTCTCCATCTCCTTCAGTAAAGAATGATGTTTCCGACGCAGCTGTTTAAGGGCGTTTGGGTAAACAATATTTTTCCAAATGAGTATGCAAATGAACATCTTTAATCAAGGAAGGAGCCATTACAGTTTATTAGGGAAATAACACGCCTGTAAGTGAAGTAGCATAAATGTTTGCCTGATTCTATATTGCATTTCCTCGTATCAGTTCCCTTAGAAGGTATTTCAGCCTCTCTGCGTTTTCACTTCACATCCCCCCCACCACACACACACTCTTAGTACCACCATTCAGAATAGAGAGAGGGGACTAAGGGCTCTGGGCAAAAAAGGCAAACACCTTCCCCAGCAGAACTCTTTAGCAAACCGGGAGCAAAGAGTTCAGAACTTTAAATCCGGATTTATCTCCCTGCGTTGCAATGTCACTGGTGTTTTTGAACCGGAGCGTTTGCAAATCGGTTTGTGTGGCCAGCAGCGAATCCCTTGAACTAATCTCTCTCCCTTCATATATATGCCGGGTCCTGAGTTCTGGCTTCCCCGGCTCTCCCCCCAGTCACCCTCCCTCTCTCCTTAACTGCCCCCCTGGTGCCTACACACCAACGGGGCTTTCAAGCCAGGGCTGAAAGATGCGGAAAGGTCTGGGCGTGAGAATGGGGGGGTGCAGGGAAAGCGCCCCTGGCTTGCGCGGGTCCAGGCCGCCCTTAATGACAAGGTGGCTGTTGTGCGTGTTGTTTCCTTCGTTCATTGAGGCCGATTAAAGTGGGGGGGGGGGTAAACGTGTGACATTCTTGCGGTCTAATTCGTGGCTCGCTGACACCAGCGGAGAGCTCCCCCCGCCCCATGTGCCAAGGGGCGTTTACTTGTTTTTGGGGGGGAGAAAAAATAATTCTCTGTGTAATCTCCCTACAGAAACAATCGGCGTTTGTGCCGAAATCCTCAGGAGGAGAAAGCAGCGGCTCTGCCACCCTCCCCTAGCCCTTTTAAGCTGCTTCCCGACTTAAGAAGCAAGAGGCAACCCCCTGTTTTGAAAAGCTGCCGGGGGCGCAAAAAAAAAAAACCCACCCGAAAGCCGCTTCCCCAATCGGTCGGGCGGGGCGGGGGGGGGGGGGGGGGAGAAGGTCAAGCCAGGATCCTGGCCGCAAAGTGTCTCCTGCAGCGCCACTTCGAAGTCCACTGACGAAAGTCCAACCCAGTTCGAACCACTCCAGTAGCCCCCTCCGAGCCCCGGCGCGCGCGCGTGTGGACACTCGCCCTGGCTGGATTCGGACTCCGGTGGAAAGAGGGGTGGCGGCAGAGCCTAAGAAAGTCTTCACGTGGCCATCTCGCCCCGGCTGGTTTCTGGGTGCCTGGCAGACACCTCCCCAGCCCCCTCCTGCCCCCGGTTATGCGCGCCTGGGCTAAAAGCGAGTCTCCGAGGCAGAAGGTGCGCTCCTCTCTCCACCTCCGGGGCTTTGGTTTCTCCTAAAGGCCCGAGCGTTTCCCGGGGAGGAACGCGAGTCAGATCCTGCCCCGGGGCGCGGGGAATAGCTTTGCCCAAGCCTGAAACCTGCTGCGGGCATGTACCCAGCTTGCCCCTGGGGATCCGGGCGAGCTACTGTGCCACCCCCAGCGCTGGGCAGGGATTCTCTGGGCCCTGCTCAGCCACTCACCCGCCCTGTCTGCATCCTCTGAAATCGGTGTAAAAGGGCACAGAGCTCGCTGGGGGAGCGGGGAGTCCGGCTGCGGGGAGAACACTCGGTTATTTATTGGGCTAACCTTGCCAGGCCAGGCGGCCACATGTGACTCCCTCCCCCGGCAGACTAGCAAGGAATAGGGGACAGGCCCCCCACCCCCACCACACACACAGATCCGTGCAAGCGATACAAATTCAAACAGGTGCAAAACGGGATCAGATGGATTCCTTTGTACAATCCAACACCCGGTCCTGCGTCTTCTGTCCTCTGCCCGGGGAGGTCGGGCTTTTGACAGCCAGCCGCAGAATCGGCATGCGAGAGGGCTACAGAGGTTTCTTCTTGATTCATAGTTTGGAGCTCGGGCTTTGCTACGCCCCAGCTTTGGGTCGTTAGTCCGATTTTTCCCCCCTCCACCCGAGGTCAAGTCTGAAATGCAGCAAAACACGCCGTGCTCTGTACGGGCGAACACACCAGGGACTTGGGGAAGGCATGCGAGAGCGTACACAAGCAGGCTGCTAGCCGGGTGTCCTTGCGCAGCGAATCGAACTATAACCTAGAAGGAGCGCCGTGTAAACGGACATCACGCCTCTATTTTTGTTTATAAGAACGATGCACTCGAAATATATGTTTGACTTAAAACAAATTGTTCCCTGGAACAAAAGCGGGGGGTTCTTGTGACCCAATCCGGAAAGCACACTTCGCATTTTTAACACAATTTTAATAATTTCAGAATATGTGTACACACGCACTAAACTTCGGGATTTGTTCTTGTTTTTTTTTAAAAATTCCTCCCGCAATTCCTCCTTTCCCAAATGCTCTTGGATAAATCCGATGTCAGTTTTGTACCTGTTGTGGGGTTTTTTTCGGACGGGGAGTGAGGGGGAGGGAAAACTGCTCCCCCCGTTCCCACAAGGGATATTTCCTTTTTTCTAAATTATTGTCGGTCAGATGGGCAGGGGGAGGAGGAAGGGCTGGGGGACCCCGAAGAGAAAACCGTTTGATCTTGGTTACAACATTTAAATGGTGCACGGATCACATTCACTACAGGAGCGTTGTAAATACAAGGACAAGGAAAGAAATCGTTCCCAAGTCAAGCTAAAGGCTGCTCCCAGCCTCTTTGCTTCTCCTTAGTTCGCAGCCCACCAGCTCGTTTGCTTTGTTTTGCCGTTTCATTTCCTGCTTAATTTGTAATGAACAAATAAAATTAATGCTTTCAAAAAACAGGTCGGAGAGTCCCCCGTGTCACCCGCGCTGTCTAGGAATCTGTCCCGAGAAAACCCTCAAGGCTGGGCCAGTCGGGTACAGCGATTAGGGGAACGCAGCTGCTGTGTTGTTTCTGGAAGGAACACACCTCTAGGTATCCGGGATGCTACACTTTTGGCAATCCAAAGATTTATGGTTAAGGGTTGCGAAGCCAAGGAACAGGATTTCCAATTACACCTTTGTGCAGTCGGTGTAATTGCATTCTAGCCGGCTTTATAGGGAAATAGTATGTGGGTTGGGGAGGGGATATATAAAATCCTTAGGATTCTGCTGTGCTGTCTTCCCAGGTGAAAGTGATCTCTGACCGTTTCGAGTAGATTAAGTTCTTGCTACGCACCTGAGGGTCCCTTCACTCAGCCAGACAGCTGGAGTCTAGCACAGTTGTTAAATGTGTCAGCTAACAGAAGCACGGTCTGCCGTTTGCGGCTCCCTGGATTGAAAAGTTAGCTGGTTCTATTTCATGCATGTGTGTTGGGCGGTGTAATGCTCGTCTTGCTAAGGAGTCAGTGCACGGTACACCTTGTAGATTCGACCGCCCGCAAAGAATGGACTTGCATGAGGGGTTGTTTAAAAAAATAATAATTCTGCGTGCAATTAGCAACCTTATGAGGCGAGAAACTTCATTTAAAATTATTCCACTGTTCTTCCTCCACTCCTGACTCGTGTCAATTGGGCTGCAAGCTTATATCAATATTTGTTCAATCGGATTTAAAAAAAAATACCATTCGGAAAAAAATGAAAAGGGGTCCCCCCCCCGCCACGTCTGTTTTGTGGACACAATGAATGGCCAGTAAGGTGAAGGAGAAAATAGCTACGAGCAGTTAGTTTAACCCAGACATTTAGTTTATTGCCAGCTCATTTTAGGGGCGTGGAAGATACCTAGAGCCTTGCTAGGAAATAGTTCAACCGCTTTGAAACGACAGATCTACAGTGGGAACATTTCAGCGCCCCCCACAATGTGGGTTTCAACCCTTCGGGTCCGCACAAGGACTAAATATTGATACATTTGCAAGCGAGCGATCCACAGTGGGAATGTCAGCGCTTTTGGTGACACGGGCTTGGAAGTTGCCCTATATTTACATTTTTTAAAATGGTCTCCTTTTCCCTCCCCATCTATTACTAAATAAGCAGGGCCCTGCTTCCCTCTGCAATTAAAGCGCGCGTCGAGGAGAGGAAACCCAATAATTAGCCAGACTAATTCCCCTCCCCCCCCCCACCCTTCCACCTGCAGTGCAAAAGTTCAGCCGGCAGAATGGGTTCCAGGAGCAAGCCCGAAGCCCTGGCTAACTTTTCCCTTTGTTTTTGGCTTGCCCTGGCGTGAGAGGCCTCTGGTCGCCGGATCCCAATGTGGCTCGGCACATCCGAAGATTTCTACCCCCTCCCCGTCCGCTTATGTTCCTGAATGTTTATGAAGTCGCTCTCCCTCCATATTAATCTCATTAAATCCTACCTTTCAACCTTCTTCCGTGACCATCTGACCTGGCCACTTGAAGGAAAATAGCGCTTTCTCCGCAGTCAAAGGCAGCCCATCAATCACCGGGCTATTTACTCTTCGCTCCTTTCTTCAAAGAGGGGCTGTCTGAGCTGTCGCTGCCTCCGCTTCCGGGGATCACGGACAACTCCAAGGTCTGGGCAGCGCTCGCTGGGCAGAAGCAGGGTTTTTAATTTTCCCGAGGAGGCGAGCGCTATTGTTATGGGGCGTCCGGGGTCTGGCTCTGCGTTGGGACCTGCAAGGCAAAAGCAGGAGACTGCTCCGAATCAGGGTCTTTGCTCCTCCGCAGAGCCCCTTCGGCGGGTAGGGGATGGGGAAAGCAAAGCATCTCTCAGTCTAGGGAGGGCTAACCTAGGAACGGGATGGACCAGTCCAGACAGAAGGTCGAGATTCCCCCCCTCCCCAAGTGTGTGGAGGGGTGGGAGAGAGAAAGAAAGGCATAGAAATGATCTGGGATCTTTCTGAAATCCACACTCAGGTACCTGCTAGAGCTTTGAAGCAAAGGCACAAATGGAGATGGGAACAGATGTTTCTCTTTAATACACCCCTGCATTCTAATTCCCAGCCTCCTTTAAAAACACCGGCGAGCTGAGTTTGGTACCGTTTAACCTATTATTTGGTCTTAATTAATTGTCGAAAAACGAGAGAGCAGAAACATACAAACCATGCCAAATAATACAGATTAAGTGTGATTGCATCAGGTGCTAAACGCAGCCGCCCTGTGCTAATCACCCAACACAATTCCAATTCCCCTATTAGCAAGAGCAAGGTTACCTCTCTATTTAACAGGTAACATGCTGGCCTTGTGCAAATGTGTACACTGAATTTAAGAAAGGACTCTGCTAGCCACAAATGCCACACACACACACACACGCGCGCGCGCCAAACCCGGAAAAGGTATCAAAACGGGGGTTGTTTTCAATGTTTACTGAAAATGTGCGCACATCAGAATTTAGGAGTGGAAATGGTAAAGACAATTCTTCCAACAGTCTTGCAAAAAAAAAAAAAATTCCTCGTGAAAACCATTGCACGACGACGTGGTGCAAATCCCAAATCATGTTTTTAAATAACCAAGTAACCACTCCGAATCAAAGGGAGGGGAGAAGAATTGCACATAGAACTCTTTTTGCGCGTCTAAAGAAAAGTTATAGGAATTTTATTTAAAAAATTTCATTTTAAAAAAATACCTAAACCAGCATGTTTTAAATACTCGCCATTCGCAAACCACACCCTCCCCCCATCTCCGTGCCATACCATTGCTATGAAAGAAGAGTAATAATTAATAATAAATAATCACCTCTTTCTAGGATGGGACCTTGATCCTTAAATATTGTCCGGTGGGGAAGGTCGGTGTGCAAAGGGTTAGGCGCGGAGAGGGTTGATTTTTCTTAAAGGGGCAGATCAAGGAAAGGCTGTGATGGTGCTGGGGGGGGGGGGGGAGATAAGTGATCTGAAGAAGAGGATAGGACCAAAAAAAAACCCCTGATGGTGATGAATACATTGGAAAGTTTTTTTGGCCCTGGCGAGGGTGTCAGATTGAATGCTCTGTGCGCATGTGCGAAGGTGTCCAAACTGACAATGCTCGGGAGATGAAGATAGTGTGTAGCTGCTTCTGGGCTCAAGGAGAAGAAGCCACAAGCCGACAAGATGAGATCCAAGGCGAGGGCGAGAAAGCTGCCCAAAAGTAGGTCCTTTCTTTCCCTTCTTCCGCTTCCAGGGTCCCCCCCCGAGGTCCCGCAGGATCTGCGCCGCTGGCGGGCTGGGCGCTGCAAGTCGCTGGGGGGGGCCGGAGCCCCCTTTTCGTGCCCTTTCTCCTGCCTAGCGCCCAGATGAGAGAGCCCGGCTGTCCACCCCTTTTGGGTGTGTGTGAGCGGCTGGGTCCGGAGACGCACTGCGCGGAGCCGAGCGGCGGCTGGCGGTTTCCTGAGGGCTGGGGGGGGGGGGGAGGTCTGTCTTGCACCCCAGAAGCGCTTTGCTGGGGTGCACCCCAGAGGAACTGGAGGAGAGCAGAGCTGGCAACGAAGGGGGGGGGGGAGAAGCGAAAGTTCGCTGCAAAGTTGACGAAAGGGGATAGCAACTTTTTTTATTGAGTCGTTCCAAGTCTTGTGAAATAAAATATTCCTGGCTCTTGAAATAGTGGGCGCTAGAGGTCTGCGTTTGGCACCAGCCTTCTGAATCCAGAGAGAGGGAGAGACTTGGTGTTTGTGTGAGAGAGAGAGACCCCAGCAGTCTAAGGGACAGTTAGTGAGGAGACAGAGTGAGAGAAGAAGGGAAAAGAATTTGTATCAAAATGGATCCTTTTTTCACCAAGGCTTTGGATTCGCAGACTCCTCCGGGGAAGACATTGACACAGAAAGATTTAGACTCGCTCAGCTAAGGGAGGGGGCAAGGAAGTCGGGGGGGGGCTCTAAGGGGGTCTCTTTTTAGAGGTTATGATTTTGGAATTTCAACTCCTAAGGTTTGCGGCAGTCTCTCCCCCCCCCCCCCCTTTTCTCCTGGACTTTTTCTTTCTTACTTTCTGTTTTGCAAAGCTGAATCTTCACACGAGGAGTTGGCTGCCTGTAGAAAAGAGAGTGGTTTTATTCCTACCCCCACCGCTTCCACCTTCTTTGTAGAGTCCAGCTTTAAATACTTGCTTGTGTTTCCGAGCTGGTTCAATATTAAAGTTTGAGTGCAGTAGGGAATTTAAGTGTCTAGTGAATCTGTCAAAAGCTGCGCTTTTTTTAAAAAAAGTTTCTGTTTCATTCCGGCTCTGTGCAAAATATCTGGAGGCTGTAATTTCAAACTCATTCTCTGTGTTCCTTACAATTGTGTTTTAATACTTTTAAAATAGCGGTGTCTCGTTTAAGCGGCGGCCCTTTCACACTGATTCTTCCAGGACTTATTAATACTTGGACGGTCCAGGAATATGTGGGATCCGATGGGAGCAGCCCCTTTTGCATACACACACATTTTTAACGTAGGTCATGGCAGCGAAGAGGGGAGAAAGCTGTTCCAGGTAAGAGGAGCGAAGTTTGTGTCTAACTGCTGGGGAGGAGGAATTAGAATCTTAAATGACCATGGGGCTAGAGGAAAAGGAAGAAAACTAACTCGTATTTTAGGTTTCTTTTATTTTGTAGTTTAGACTTTTAATTTTCCAAATGGGGCCGGTAAGTGAAAGAGACACAGAAATCCCTTGCTATTTCAAGGGTTGATTTTGTAATTCAGGTGTAGTATTGTGTAGCATCTTTGGTGTGGTTTTTTTTTTAAAGTCAAGGGATTATTTTTTTTGTGGTTTACCGGGACCAATTCCTGCGTCCACTCAGACAGTGTCTTCCCCCTTTTTTCGGTTGGAATTGTTCTTCCCAATTTTGCACAGCACAGCCTGACCTAGGAGTCCGACGCTCCCTACACGCTTAATAATAAAGCAAATCGCATTTTTCCAGTCCTTTGCTTCCCTTTTAATCCTTGCAAAGTGAAGTGGCTTAGCGTAGCCTCTGAAAACTGACACGTCCAAACACTTTTCAATTTTTTTTTAAAAAAGGACACAACTCACATCCGCAAGCCCGAAGGCCAGGCCCAGACGCTTAACTCTGAGGTTGTATTTTTTTCAATATGCCCCATTAAGACACCCAACCTCCTTCCCCAGCTGTGTGCATGTGCGGAATATACGCACCCCTTCCTCGCAGTTATGCATGTGGCCGCGTGAACACAAAAGCGGCTTACAAAGCGCTTGGAGTGCCTTCTTAGCGAAGCAGGCTTGCACTTAACACTGTGATTTTCCACCTATGCCTTACAGGCCTCTATTTAAAAAATACCCCGGAAAACACTGATTATTTATCGCCTTATAGGTAAGAAGCTGAACATTTTTTAAAAGGCTCCCCCCCCCCCGGTGGAGAAGCGAGGGGGAGCATAATGGAGTAGTTTTTTTATGTTGTTGTGTAGCAGCTGAAACGAGAGTGCGTCTAATGCGGATGTGCGCACAGCCCGGCTAGTTAGACGCACAGGATTCTATAGTATGCGCCCAGCTTGCACTTGGAGAGCAGAGCGCGTCTCCAGGACCTAATCTGCCACCCCCAAGCTAGAGGGGCTTCGGGAAGGAAACTAGCCGCGGAAAGCGTTCCAGGGCCCGGCAGCGCTGGGCAGGGGAGCTGAGGGCCCCTCCGCCTGGAACGGGAGACTTCACTTCTGCATCAGGTCTGGTGCCTGAGCACTGAAGCTGGAAGTGTGGACTCGGGAGGCTGCGCGGTGATTAAAATCAGGTGTTTCACACAACTCGCGGCCCACCGGTTTATGGGGCTTGAGCCGAGGGTTTTTAGGGCTCACAGTTCAAAACAGTAGCCCAAAGCGACGCTTTCCATATCCCGGGAGTATTTATTTGCCAAACAGATGATACACACCGATGTGCGGCTCTCTGGCTCTCTCACACACTCGGCTGCTGCTCTTCCCACACAAAGCCCCAGCCCGATCATCCTCAACACACCTCTGTACGCGCCCTTGTCCAGCTTCGAGCCCATCCGGGCGTGCTTGCCGCTAGTCATACGCCCATCTCTCCTCGGTAAAGCGATACACCCGCATCCGGCGGGTTCGGTGTACAGGCGCGCAGTCTATTAAAAACTCAATCTGTTGTAGAATTTCATTTCATTGGACAATATTTTAAGCAGATGTGAAGTTCTCCTGGGAGTTTGCCTCGATTACCTGATTTCCAAAGGGGCTACGGGAGAGGGGGGAGTTGGAAGCGAAAATTCTTTGTAATTTTACTCTGGCTCGCCAGGAGAAGGGCAAGTTTGAAACAACAACAACAACAACCCTAAAGCAGTTCCCAGCTCGAGATGCAAATTGTTTTGGATCACTTGAGACTATAATTTATCTATTGGGACAGGAGCCTCTCGGCTTTAACAGCTGTAAATCAAACGATTAGGGTTTATAATAAGAGAAGGGGCCAAATTACGGAATTCCACAGCCAGAGAAATTAAACATACGGCCCTACGGTGTAATATTAATCGTTGCGTATTCTGATAGATATCTATAATTGTATATAAAATTTTGCACACACACAACAGTGTCTGCATAGATGAACAAACACACAGTGCACATGCTAAGCGCCTTAAGAACCGGTCCTTTGCAAGGCTTTCTGTATTTTGCGAAGTATTTACCACGGCTGCTCTTTAATTAGGGTTTTTAATGAAGATATCTTCTGTTCTAAATCCCTCTGATATTCGGGGATCTAAACGAAATTTCAGATAGATCATCAGGCATAAAAAAATCCAACGTGTTTGTGTGTATATGTGTGTGTATGTGTGTGTGTATAATTACACAAAATATTTTAATGGACCTAGTGCTTTAAAAAAGAACCAACAGTAAACAATAAGGGAGCCCCTTTTTCCTAGGACTGAGACTAGCTTGTCCATACATGAAAAATCTGGTGTGACTGGACACCAGCTATTCAGATGTTCACACATTGAAATCAGATTGTAGGGCACCCGATTTCAACTCGCTCCCTTTCGAGATCATTAGATTACTTTTGGAGGGTTCCCACCGATTTGGGTTTTTTTAAGGCCCTATTCTAAATAAACATCCGTGTTGGAAAACGACGGCCAATCCTTTTTGCGTTCACATTTGCTTTTCATTATTAGGGACATGACAAAGTTGAAGTCCGAGGTTTGAGTTGTAGGCGAGGATGTAACAATCGGGAGTTGAGCTGCGCTGAAGTATTTCTGCCAGTCTAAAGCTCCCCCCTGGTTATATAATGGTTCGTATGTATTACAGGGCTTCAAACCTCGCTCTTTTAGAGGACAGGTTTGGCTTTTCCTTTTATTATTTTTAATTGACTCTGTCCAAACACGCCGGTGATGCTACTGCCTTGGAAAAGAGAGAACGAAACGAAGTAAAATGCTGACAACCAACAACTCCCAGGATCCGCTCCACTATTTTTTTTTTTTTTTTTTTTTTTTAAAGCAGAAGGTTCGAAAGTCGCAGCAAGTGTTCGAGGGACAAACAAAGAAAGTTTCGCTGGTTTATCTTCATGCCCTTAAAAGTGACCCGCAGCCGGCAAACTCCCTGGCCCGGCCTGTGCGAGGCCTAGGGAGTTTGTTCTTGGAAGCAACACAAAAACACCCGGGGAGATCTAATGTTCCAAGAGACGGTGGTGCTGCTACTCCCCTTTGGGTCCCAGCCCCTCTTGCCGTGCTGTCGGAGCGGGGCTGCGGAGGCTGTTTCAGGAACAATAATGCGACGCAGGACTTTGGTGAAGAAGTCCGGGTGTCTCCTTCCCCTCTTTTGGGTCGCGGCTGGAGCTAGGGGGTGCCCCCCTCGGAGTCTATTTCCTTACTCTCATCTCAGGCTTTAATTTCTGAGCACTTACCAGCCGGCTACTAGACTGCCCTTGCCAAGGGGATGGGGGAGTTTGGGGGGCACAGAGGGTGGCCTTTATTGGAGAGTGGCCATATCTCGGAGAGCAAAAGGGCATAGGTGTGAGGGATGAAAGTCTCAGAGGGGTAGCAGTGTTGGTCTGTAGCTTTAAAAACAAGGAGGAGTCCTCTGGCACCTTAGGCTGCGTCTACACTGCAGCGCTATTATCCCGAAATATCTATTCCGGTGTTTAGAGCTGCCCCTTACTTCAAAATATCGTGGGCTCACTATCTGAAGTCTCTGTAAACCTTCTTCCACCAGGAGTAAGGGACGTTTCAGAGTAGCACTTTAGTTCAAAATAAGTGCTGTGCAGACAGCGCCAAATTTCAAAATAAACTATTTTGAAATTGACTGGAAATAAGTGATGAAATTTGCATAACTCAAATGGAGTAGCTTATTTCGAGCTGCATATATAATATTAAGCTTGCCTGGACAAAACACACTTTTTCAGAGGAGAGATCATCTCAATAATCTTATCTATCTATCTAGACAGATAGAGGGGGTGTATGGGGATAGACAGACAGATAGAGGGGGTTAAGGGGTATAGATCTGTATCTATCCCCATAAACCCCCTCTATCTGTCTAGATAGATAGCTCTATAGATATGTTAGTCATTAAGGTGCCACAGAACTACCTGTTGTGCGAGGGATAAGTGTGTATGCACAGAGGTGTGTATGTGGGTGCACATTGTATCCAGGCACATTCAACTTCGCTGTTGTGCTAGAACCTCTCTCCTGCTCTTCTGATGGGCCAGAGGCCAAAAACTTTTGTTGCTCTCTGTCTGTCTGTCTGTGTCTTTCTCGGGTTTCTATTTCACAAGCAAACAAGGCGCAAGGTTGGCGAAACGCAGGGAGATCTCTCTGAGCAGCAGGCCTGCGTCGGTGGCCTGCTAGCTGGCTGAACAGGGCTTTGATTTGGATCGATCTTTATGGGTTCCGCTCCCCCTCGCCCCTATATTTAAATATAACTATTGCCGTTTCCATAGGGGGCCCATCGCCTTTCACCCCTCCCCCGTCCCTCGCGTGCCCCAACCCCAGTCTGGGACTTTGCACAGACTGTATCTTTATTTCCTGTTCCTGCAAAGTCTCTCTCCTCTCTCGCTCTTCCTCCCCCCCCCTCCGCCCGATATCTCCAGTCCAACGCCCCAGGACTGTCTCCCAGGCGGGGGTGTGATGCGGTGGGTCGCTGGGGAGGAAGTTGGGGATTACAAACATCTCTATTAAAAGGGGGGGGGGCTGGGAAGGGGCCCGTGACCAATTCGCTAGAGCGGGGTGATTTTTCTTGAGGCCGATCACAGCTGTAAACAGTCCCGGACAAGATGCCAACACTATAAATTAAACAATTTGTTGTCACCTCGAGAAGGGGATTGCCCTTAATGCGGGCGGTAGTTAGCACGGCAGCAGCTGGTGGGAAGCCGGGTTTCCACAGCCCCGGTCCCCCAGAGACCGGGTGTAGGGAGGGACAATCCGCAAGTCGGGCAGGGAGGGACGGAGGGGGAACGAATTCCTTCCTGCGGGCGCGGCGCACAGCTGGGAACTCGCTCTGTCTCTGCGGATGTTCTTTCTGGGGGGGGGATGTAAACCTGAAATGAAGGGAAGCAAACCGGAGCTCGCTTCCCCTTGGCTGGAAAGCGTCTCTCATTTGTCTGGGAGAGCCGCTTCGCTCCTTCTGGTCACAGCATAAAGGGCGTGTGGTGGTTCCACTTCGCCGAGGCTGTGCGGCGTGTAAACACAAACAGGTGGAGCCACTCCGGAGGAAGAAAACACCGGCTAGGCAAACACCTTTCTCTCGGCTGTTGGAAGCGTGCAGAGCTGCCTGTCTCCTCCTCTCCCCCCTCCCCCTTGCTTTTCCCCTTCAGCATGGAAATCAGTTGCCTGCTCCCGGGCTATACAGCGCCGGTGGTTCGCATCGGCCGGGCGCCCAGTCCCAGCTGGCGCTTGGTCTGAATTCTGGCCACGCCTCTTTTGCCCTGCCCCAGGAAGGCTCCCTTCCAAGCCCCCTTGGCAAATCCAGAGTCGGAGAGGGGCTACCAGCGGGCTCAGCTCTTTCCTCCCAATGACACTCAGATCAGCCCTGGCAATTAACCGAGCCACCCACCTCTCTCCGGCTGGCTTGGTCCACCGGGAAGGAATTTGATGCGGTGTGTGTGCAGGCTGCGAAAAGACAGATGGGAGTGTGTGTCTGACATGTGCCCCCGGGGAAGAGGCGCTTTGCGCTGTGGAACTGGACCCACGCGTGGTTTTTCTTTCCCAGCAATCAGGGAAATCTCGCTCACAGTTTCTCCTCTTCTCCCACTGGCTGCTGCTGCTCCCCACTTTTATTCAATTAGGAGCCCGTGTGTGTGTGGGGGGGAGTGTTCCTCTGGTAATTAAGCTGATGGATAATGAGAGGTTCAACAAAAATGCTCCAAGATTAAACATATTTTTTGTGGTTGAATGTAGATGGTTGGGGGGTTCTTACATCCCAAATAGCTTTACATATAAGGCACCAGGATTTTTGATTTCACCCGGTTGCTAGATAAATGTGAAAGCTGCAAAAGGAAACAAATACAAACAACTGGCTTTTCTAGAGTCACAGAAACAAACTTTGCCAAGTAACAAACCAGGGATTAGTTGACCTGGGAGTTTTGATATGTTGCTGAACTTGTCCATAGGCTAAAGGGATTTAAGGCCGCAGAGTATTTTTCTGGAGCTGCAAAAGGCATTGCAAGTAAAGATGTCATTTAGCTGCATAACAACTTACTGATGCATGGAGCTTAGTACAACACTGTATGTAGTTTGTGAGTAGAACATATATTATGCAGACATCCCTACACAATATCCAGTTTGCAATATGAATTTAATGCAAATATATGAAATACACACACAAAGTAACACATTATGTCCTTATCATGACATAGCTGTGTACATTAACATTATCACTTGTGCCAATATGGGAAATAAAAACAGAACACATGATGTAACAGGTTCTGTGTTACATCTATCTAGATGGGCAATGTTAACATGTACACATAGAATTACAGAACTAGAAGGAACCTTGAGAGGTCACGTGTGTAACATGTAGACAGCCAAGCGTGTAACATGTGTACATATGCTATGCACACATCACCATCCAAAGGTAGCCTACCTGCAAAAATATGCCTGCTCTGTTTTAAAAAATGCAAACCTTTAAAAATAAATGCTGAGCTATGTTTAGGTTTTGTGTTGAACTGGTAGTGTAAAACTTCAGTTGAACCTACAGAGGAAAAGTGGGATCATTTAATAGACCAGAAAACCCCTCACCCGAGACCAGAAATAAAACAAATAAACAAGGAATAAAACAATTGCAACTATTCGTTTCTGTGGACAAATGCCCAGTGGAACTAGTAGGATTCGGGGATGAACAAAATATCATTTCCCCCCCACTTACGTGCTTCTCCCAAGGATGATGATAATACTAAAACCCTGAAAAAATTAAGTTTCTAAAGCATTAAATTGGAGCACACTAGCCATGCCCGAAACATGTAAAATCTCCTCTCATTCTTGAGCAAACGGCAATGCAAGAAGCTAGGCTTTCACAACACAGAGGCAGTGTAATTCATAGCTGTCGCTCACGGTAATAATATCCCAGCTCTTTAGCTGGCCGTAACCATTCCGTGGCTGGTGATAAAGGAATGCTCCAGTGTGCCTGCTGCATAGAGCTTACACCTGTCTGCATGGGTCGCACTGCTGGCTGCATAAATAGACTCAATTGTTAAGTGAAATACCTTAAGCATCTGACAAGGGAATCTTCTGTGTGAGAGGGAAATATCCCTCTATGACACGGCTCCATAATGTTTGTAAAGCACTCTGAGATCCTCAGAAGGAAAGACCCTATTGAGCAAAAAGCATTATTATTGTTATTATGACTATTATTATTATGGCTTACATATTTGATAAAAGCCGGGTAATGCTTAATATGGTGCTTTGAAGCTGAAGGCCTCAAGAAGTTTGCAAACATGAAGGAGTTTAAACCTCAGCAGCCTGCCTACAACAGGGGAACTGTAATTATTCATTTCATATTCCAGGAGGGGAAACTGAGGCAGGGAGGTGAAATGCCTTGTCCATGGTTCCTCTCACATAGTTGGTGTCTGACCCTGGAAGGGAAAAGAAATCTTTCCAGGCCCAATTTTGTGCATTCACCACTAGACTTTCCTTCTGAGTATTTTTCAGCATTACTATCATTTTTTCCCCCCACATTCATGATGAACTTCTGAGAAATGCAGTTCTTCATTTTTCTGCAGAAGAGGCTTTTCACTGTAAGATTCCCCTATTGTGTGTGGACAACAAGAAATGACAATATAAGTGCGATATCTAGAGATGAAGAGAAGTCTGTGAGCTGAAGGGCTTCACTTCTGCAAAAATGAGGTTATTTTATCCTTGGACAGTGTAACTACTTTCACAAAATATTGCTGTGACCTGTGCATCAGAACCTAAATGGTTCCAACAGATATTTGTCCAAATCAAAACCTCTGCTGAACAATAGGTTTCCCCCTGAGCATTAAAAAAACTATTTAAGTGATATAACTCATTAGGAGTGAGTAACCAGCCCATCAGTATGATTTCCGCCCCCCTGAAAAACAAAACCATCAGAAGGGTATGTACTAACAAAATTGTTCCTAGACTCTGGGCAGTCAGCACCCCTGTGCATGTCTAGTCCTGTCGATATGTCGGTGTTCCACCGAATCATTGCCTCTGTGGTGTGGAACTGTTCAATTGCCATGCTGCATTCTCATGGTCTTTTTAGTGTTGTTTGGATTATGGTAGCGCTGAGCTGCTCGAGTCCTGTTAGTCTCGTCTATGCTCAGACACATCAGAGAGACAATTCCTGTTCGGAAAAAGCTTTTTTCGCTGCCCTTCGTTGGCTGGGTGATGTGGCCCTCTTCACTAATCAAAACGATACACACATTTCTCCTTCCATACAAGCTTCCTTCTCCATGGATTTGGCGTCAGAGTTCTGTGGCCCAAAAGCGATTGCTTACCCTCTTTGCAATCAGGAGGAACTTTCCCACACTAAGGTGCATTATGTGGGTTTAACATAATTTCATAGTTAGGGTCAGAGTCCGCTTCCTTGGTTGACATTGTTTAGTAACTTACTTTGCCAGGAGTCCTGCAAGGAGTAAGGTACATCTCAGTTTAAGCAAGGGGACCAGAATCATGGAATCCCAGGGTTGGAAGAGACCTCAGGAGTCATCAAGTCCAACCTCCTGCCCAAAGCAGGACCAACCCCAACTCAATCATCCCAGCCAGGGCTTTGTCAAGCCAGGACTTAAAAACCTCTGGGGATGGAGATTCCACCACCTCCCTAGGGAACCCATCCCAGTGCTTCACCACCCTCCTACGGAAATAATTTTTCCTAGTATCCAACCTAGCCCTCCCCCACTGAATGCCACCCGACAGGTAAACTTAGTTAGCACTTGACATGTTCAAGGTGCAGGACTAAGGGGATGCCTCTGTTCGTTCATACAGGCTTCCCTTTCATGCTCCCTCACCAACATGCCTCAACATGTCCTGTGAGGATGAGTGGACCATGTAGTCTCTCTGCCCAATGAACCCATGTTCTCTGCTGAGAGAATGGAATAGTGAGGACAACAGATAATGAGGCCAACAGGTAGTGATGGCAGTTCTCTCTTGGACCTTTTATCAAATAGAAACTGGACCAAGACGGCCAAAGTGCTTTCGATAACCACTCTTCTGCGGCTCGGGTGAGGGAAACTTTTGGTTTCTCTTGGAAGGTAGAGTTTTTCCCATCTACCAGGCCATCAACCACCCCCTTTCTGTATTATTACAAGGAAGAAGCAGGAAGGATGTGTGCTGAATTTCCAAAAAGAACTATATGCACAGCTAGGATCTGTAAAATGCCAGATCAAAATAAGCTGGAGGGTGATGTATTTTCCTCCTGACAGATTTAAATCTTTCAGGTGTTTTGCTTTCAAGGTATTACTATGGTGGGGTATTTTTTGCCTGTCAAGTCTTTCACCAGGATCTCAAGACACAATGCCCTGGCCTCAGATACTAGGGACAATTTAGCCATCATTACTAGATAACACAGTAGCTCACCTGAGAGACCCATTTGCTTAATAGTTAATATTCTGTACCAAAATAAAATAAAATAAAATAAAGGCGTGGGGTTGGGACAGGTTAGACTCCAGTGAATGCTCTGCTGATTTTATATCCTTTTCTAACTATTTCTGTCCATGAAAATTGGCTTAATTATATCAAAGGAATGTTTCTCCCCCCCCCCCCATTCTGTATGCAATTAGTCTATCTTGCTGGCTGCAATTTATTTTAATAAAAAAATAAACCAGTGGTGTGTTCAGTTCCTCAGCCCCCAGGGACAAATGCGATTGGTGTGTTTAATTTCATTAACTACAATGCGGCCTACTGGAAAAATGTATAAACTCAGCTTTATACAGCTTAAACACTGGCATTTGAAACAAATCATTATTGCATTAGCTGTCACACTGGTAATTCTAGAATCCAAGACAAAAATATTATAGCTGTTTTTATAACCCTTTGCAAGTATACTGTTAAAATAATTTGTAATCATTTTTTAAACATGGCCTGGCGCTTTTGGTGAGAATATTTTATCACCCTTCCCAAAGAAGACTGCCTATACATTCTCACACAGGCATATTTTCTGAGCTGATTCCAACACCATTTCCAGTTTAGAAAATCCACGTTTCTCCTGCTATGGGTATGTCCCTTACCTTAAAATAGCTTATTTTGAAATTTGGTGCTGTCTACGCAGCACCAAATTTCCGAATCAAGCACTGTTCTGAAACGTCCCTTGACCGTTGTGGAATGAAGGTTTCAGGGATGTCGGAATAAGCTGCTCATTATTTCAAAATCTATTTTGAAATAACGGGCTGCTTCAATAGGTGCAGAGTAGCTATTTTGGGACACTTCCGGTATCTCGAAATCACTCCGCAGAGTAGACATAGCCTACAGATCCCCAAACTGAAGAAGGACTTTTAGGACTCAAATGTGATTCTTCCTCTGTGTGTGGTTTTTTGTAACTGACTGTATGTAGTGGCAGGACTGCAACCCCAACTTTTGGGAGATAGGGGGTAGTTCCCTGACAGCATAACTCAAAAGGTCAAGTATCATTCCAAGTACACCTTCCCACCCAGGTTGTTGATCATGTACTACACAGTCTGCAGTGCTGCATTGAATGAGGTACTGAACCATTTCCACTGGTTTGCTTATGGCATGAAGTTGAATGAAATATTTTCCTTATGAATCCAGGAAGATGTATTTTTGGGCGCAGTCTTCCTTCTCTTGATGGATCTAGTCTTTCCTGGGCTTCAGTGGAACTTCTTATGCACATAGAGCGACTAGGATTTGAAACTTCATGTCTTGTTTGCTGAATTTTCCACACCAGGACACCATCCTCCCGCTTATTTGTTAACACATGTGCATATTTTATTTGAACACGGCTAAAACTTCCCTTATGTCATCTCCACGTGCTGGTGAATAACACTGTGTTTAGTAAGAATTAGACATGTGAATATCACTGAAGTTGAACCGATAAATATCGTAGGGTAAAAAGAAAAGTGGGTCAGCTCTTGTGTATCAGCATTGGAGCTGGTGAAAACTGGATGAGAATCTCGCCCTGGAGACATTCTATAAAATATAGAAATATTGGAGAATGGATGGTTTCAGAGAATTTTCTGTTAGCATCTGGAAATCCATATACCAAAAGAGAAATGTCCTTTTTATTTATGGAATGAAAGATCACATAATCTCAGGAGAATTTTCATGGATCCCTAGGCCCTGGAATTGCCTTAGTTTCCTGTTAAAGGCAAGAAACAAAGCAGTGGTGTACAGAGGAGGTGACCTCTTTGACACAATTCAGCTGAGTTTTCTTGGTCCCACCATTTTCTCTCCTGCTGCCCTAATCCAGAGATACATCTTCTTTTCCTTATCACTTAAATGGTGATTGTTTCTATGCCCTGGTCTACACTAGGGAGTTATTTCAAAATATCCCCTCTTATTACGAAATAATAAGCAGCGTGTCCACGCTTCCAAGCCCATTATTTCGAAATAATGGGCTGGTTATTGTGAAATCTATACTCTTGCTTTCCTTGAGGAATAACGCTTATTTTGAAATAGTTAGTGTGGATACTCCGCTGCTACTATTTCAAAATAACTACTCCCCCGAGTCATTCAAACGAATTGCTCCCCAGTGCTTCCTGGGGCTCTAAGTCCAAGTAGCATGTCCACAATAACTGAGCCTGCCTCAGACTAATGTCGAGACTTCCCCATAGTGGGGACCTGCTATTCTGATTTTATTATTTTGGGAGTTATTATTTCGAATTCAGTTACTTTGAAATAATTTCCTAGGCTACATCTACACTGTAGCATTTTGTTGGCAGACAAAATGCAAATGAAGCGCTCATTAGCATTTCTCGCACTCTCAGTTGCATAGTCTCTTCCAATCCATTTTGTGGAACAGGTTTTTTGCGGGAAAAAACACAGTGTAGATGGGGGCCTTTTGCACAAGATCCTGTATACCTTGGCATTCTTGGCACAGATGAACAAGGCCCTGAGTTGCTGTAATATGCAGGGCAAAGTGTACCTGTGAGGCAGGGAGGGACCTAGGGGGAACAGGGGCTTTGCATAGCTCCTTTAAAACATAAGAAATGGTCATGTTGGATCAGACCAACTGTCCATCTAGCCCAGTATCCTGTCTGCCGACAGTGGCCAATACCAGATGCCCCAGAGGGAGGGATCACAACAGGTAATTCTAACGTGATCCCTCCCCTGTCACCCACCTCCAGAGAAACAGAGGCTAGGGACACCATTCCTACCCATCCAGGCTAATAACCATTGATGGACCTAACCTCCATGAATTTATCTAGCTCTTTTTTGAACCCTGTTAAAGTTCTAGCCTTCACCGCATCCTCTGGCAAGGAGTTCCACAGGTTGACTATGTTCGGAGTGAAGAAAAACCTCCTTTTGTTTGTTTTAAACCTGCTGCCTATTAATTTCATTTGGTGACCCCTAGTTCTTATATTGCGGGAATAAGTAAATAACTTTTCCTTATTCACTTTTTCCATACCAGTCATAATTTAATAGACCTCTTATACACCTTTACAAACCTTCTATACAAAGCAGAGCACTGCTGGGGGCGGGGGTGGGTTCTCTGATGCTCAGTTGGGAGACCTATGACCAGACAAACAGCACGTTATGATCAGGTTTGGGGAGAGTAGAGAGAAGCTACTTTCTCCTGAATGCTGTGGCCACCCCCCTATGCAAAGTCTATTTACTCAGGTTTATACAAAAGGCCAAGATTGGCCTTGTCCTAACATAAGCCACACCTGCCCTCTCACTTCATGGATCAGCTCTCTGAGTCTGTGCTTAGCAAGTTAGAACATTCAGTTTCTCCTCCCTCCCCCCCCGCCAATTATTTTTCTTGAGGCCCTGCCTTTCTGGCTGAGCAAAAGTGCGGAAACTTGGACAAAGAGTTGTTTAGGGAGGGTGGAAAATGTATCCCAGGATGGAAAGCTGGGATTTGCGGGTGTGTTCTATGCATTTAAGAAAGTGTCCTGAAAATCCCCAAAAAGCATGGTCAGTGAATAGGACATGTGGGAATCTGGGCTACGGGTTTAGCCTCCCGGTGCCTCTGTTTCTCCATCTGTCCAAGAAGGTGACAGGGCTTATCTGCCTTTCAACCACGTTGAGATCCAAGGATGAAAAGTGCAATGCAAGTTTTTTATTATGATTAATGGTTTAGGGGGCCTGACATAGCTTCCATCAAAGTTAATGGCAGCCTTTCTACTGATTTCATTAGATCAGACCCTATGTTCTATGGCCCCAATTTCAGGTTACACTTTTTTTTCCTTCCTTCTAAAATGTCTTCTAAAGAATGTTTTGCTCTCATGCAGATTTTGTGTCTTGTTCTTTATTTTAAACCTTTCCCCCTATCATTTGCTATTGTTTGTGCTCCCTGAGGAGAGGGCCTGCAGGGATCACTCATGTAAATTAAAATATAAGTTTTAAGAAATCGCGGTAGTTAAGGTTCACAAATGGTTTGTCATAAAACGGCATTACAAAAATATTTTTCTGTGCCTACAAAAAGCGCTGGTTTCATTTTATGCTTTATAATAGTCATGAAATAAAGAACATGCATAACCAGCAAATATTCATATATATACATATTTATTTTAGAATTATCAAATAGAAATAAAATCAATTTTAAATCCCTGTGTGGCATAACAACTATATTTAAACAGCAGTTAATGCCTCATGGAAAACTTTGAAAAGCCTGCTACTCAAAACAATTCTGCTCATATATCCCATATACCATGAATGAAAACCAGATCTTTGTTTCTTTGGGAGTTCTTAAACTCTTGCTTCCTCCTTGAAGAATAGTTTAAATGGGTTTGAGTCAGATTTACGCAGAATTTTAGAGCAGAATTTGGCCCACAGTCTCTCTCTGCCATGATGATTTAGTTTATTAACGAGATGCGATTGCTTTAACAAACAGGTTTGTTAGGACTAGCGGCTAAACATGGGCAGCTAGGAAACCTGTGTCCTCTTCTGTCCTTAATAACAAAACAGAGAGAAAGTTGCTACTTTCTCAGGAATTGCAAAATGTGGTGTTTAAAATGAATTATCACTAAATAGAATATTTGACATGTCTGTTTCAGCTCTTTAAGATTATTTCAATGCTTTCATTCAATGTAAAAAAAAGTAAAAAAAAAATTATCTGAAATGAAACTTGGAATAATTCTCTTATTTAAAATCATAAAAATCAATTCTGAAGTCTGCGCTCGCGTTCATCTGTGTATCCATGTCTATGCAGAATAAAGGATAGATACAGTACTCTTCAACCTACAAAAGTAAAAGGTTGGGGGGAAGGGATTATTTCCACTTCAAGGCATATGTTTCTTTTTTCCCTGGTGTGTGAGAGAGTGTGTGTGTGTGTGTGTGTGTGTGTGTGCATGTGCGTGTGAGTTCAGTTGGTATTGAAATTTTTATAGTTCTTTAGCTTCTCATGCTGAGACAGAACTCTTTGTGTTTAAAATAAGTGTTGAGTGCTTCGGTATAAGTATTCTAGCAAATATACCCAGCCCATGTTCAGAAACTTTCTCATGACATATTTTCATAAACACATCTGCAGTCATATGATTTAGCAGACAATAGGATACATAAATATTGATTTACATAATAGCTCTTTTTATTCCAGTGGTTCAGGAAATATGTTTTTCAAATGCTTATAAATCCATATTTACCCAGTGGTCTTTAACTGCCTATTCAGAGCCATTGGCGTTGATCGGGTCCATGAAAATATTGTTTCAGAAGCAAGTGAAAGAAATTCCCCATGGCTTATTCTGTATTTCTTTTCAAGTGGCTTGTCTGTGGAGTCTATCACTGTTGTGTTTGGATGCTTTAAAACACTAGTGAATTTCATTTCTCATCACCTCTGCGATGCAAGGAAATCTCATTATACCCAGTTTACAGATGGGGACACTGATGCAGATAGATTAACCCTTTGCTGACTTGCACCAAATTATTAGGCACAGATGGGGATGAAACACAGATCTCTTTGAAAGCCAAAGAGAGTCTCCCCATAGAAGAGAACCCTCCTGTCTCAGCTTCTTTTTAGGAGCCGTTACTGTATCTGGGGTGAGGGAGAGTAGTTGCCCTAACACAGCTATCTAAACCATAATTTTAGGCTAATTAAATGTAAGGTGTAACCCTAACGCCTGGGAACAGAAATTCAACAATGGAAGCTCAATGTCACATCTTCTGGAGTTGATCTTTTCCCCTGCTCCTTTGTCATTTCAGGCCTTGTCCTGTTGTTGCTCTATGTGGAATGCCTTGAAACTCGTAGCTCGGTGCCAGTCTTCACTGGGAAATTTCTGGGCTTTGCTGAGTTCATGTCACTGACAGAGGTTTATACAGTAGACCTTCTCTCCACCCTGAGCTTCATTTATAACTAGCCATGCAACTTGCACTCTCGGTTTGATCTGAGCCTTGTTGAATAGAGTCCTACCATTGACCTTCCCCCCTCCGTTGATCTAACCTACGCAACTTCAGCTATGTAAATAGCGTTACTGAAGTCAACGTACTTACCGGGGTGTCTTCTGTGCAGTAAGTTCAGCAGGGGCTGCTCTCCCATCGATTCCAGCTACTCTTTCCATCCTTGTGGAGTACCCGAGTCAACGGGAGAGCACTCGGAGATTGATTTATCATGTCTAAACAAATGCGATAAATCAACCACCGGTGAATGATCACTGCAGCGATAATCTACCATATAGGGAAGGATTTTGGAGCAGGCCCTCAAGGCACTGCCCAGTCTAGGAGCTCAATTCTATTTCACTTATGTCTGAGTCTACTGGGAGCAGGTTCTTCTGCATGTAATGCTAGTTAAACGTTACCTAGCATGGGTCTGTATGTCATACATCTGTTTTCGTGGAAGAAAATGCTGTCTTTGTCTCCTGTTCTAAAGTCCCTTTGTCAAGTGGCATCGCTTTTAAAACATTCATAAATAAACATGATTTTATCTGTAATTTTAAAAGAGCTATTAATGTGTCCAAACTGTCTCAAAACAAACACAACGGAGTTATATGTTTTGTGACAATTTCAGATTCCCGGTACAGAAAAAATGAACAAAACTTATTTATTCTACTCAAAGTATTTCATGAATTGGAGACATATAAAGAGCTTTCAGGATCTCCAGCTTTCTGAATTATATTTAACTCTTTGGATCTCCTGGACAGTGTCCTTTTATTGAGGATGTAGGTGTGTGTTTTGCCATGTGAATGAGGATAAGTTCTCAGTCCCCCTCTAAAATTTAAATCTTTACAAGCTGGCAGTGAGAAGACTCCGTGAACGATCACGCACCCATGTGTGCGCTTGTGTGCGTGTGTGTGTGTGTGTGTGTATACAAATATGTTTTATGTATGTATAAATGATTAAACAAGGGAAAAGAAAGTGAAGGCATTTAGATCACTCTTGTGCTTCAGTGTTCACGTTAAAAAAATTAGTCTCTCTTGAAAAATTACGGAATTATTCTTGCAGTGTCAGGTTCCAAGATAATGATGTGTCTGTGTGTGAAAATATTAAATTGCAATAACATGCAGAGTGAGTGCCTTTCTGAATGGGGTATTCAGTTCACAGCTTGGACTATGCATAAAGCTAGTGAGTGACAGAATACAAATGGTGTCATAAACCATCAGGGGAATTTGCAGCCTGTCTCCCTCTTTTTGATCTATATTCTATCTCTCCCGCTTGCTCTCTCTATCCATCTTTGGTTAATGAAACAGTTACACATATTTAATTATTTATCGCTATTTAGTGTCAAGAGCTATCAAAAACCAATGGCATTTTGCCTCTCTGAAAACAATGGGAAGACCTCAACATTGTCTCTCTGAGAATCTGGGCTAGGTCCTGTCCAAAGATGATGTTTTTAAAGGCCTCCTTGGCATGCCGTTGGTTTAATGTTGTAATTGTTGGGTGCAAACGCCTCCTTGATAACTTCCCTGACAGCGTGATGTATTTGCAAACACTTTGCTCATGTCTTCCATGGCTTGCTTTTCCCACGGAGAGAAATTAGGAATAATGCAGGAAAAATAGGGCTACGTCTACACTGCAATGCTATTTTGGGATACCAGAGTATCCCGAAATAGCTATCCTGCGTCTTCACAGCAAGCCCGTTATTTGGGGCTCGCTATTCCGACATCTCTGTAAACCTCATTCCACAAGGAGTAAGGGACGTTTCAGAATAGCAGTTTATTTTGAAATCTGGTGCTGTGTAGATAGCATCAAATGACGAAATCAGCCATTTCGAAATAAGATAGAAATAAAATACGCAATTTGCATAACTCAGATTGTGCATCTGATTTCGAACTACGGTGCAGTGTAGACATAGCCTAGGTATCCAGATCAGGCACGCAGGAGTAATTGCACATAGAGCTGAGCTGGTGCAAATTGGCTCAGCTCTGAGTTGAGCCAGCCAAAGGTTTGACGCAGTAACACAAATTACAAGGGACACTTTACAATATTTCTTTATAGCAAAAGCTTGTGGGACCCTCTCCATGTGAAAATCACCCCTCTGGAAAATCATGCACCTCTCTTTAGTGACAGCCTGAAAACCCTAAGTATTCTAAAATATTATTATGGCTATGCAGTCTGGAGGGTCTTTTAATATGTAAAAGGTCTAAAAATTGACCCTTTCACCTGCCCCCAGTTATGAAATGTTAGGGGCAGATTAATGCCCCTGAGCTGAGACTCACTTGATCAGAGATGGGAATTCCAGAATTGCAAAGCCCAAAGAGCATCTAAGTTCTGACACCCCCCCCCCCCCCGCCCCGTTCTCCTCCCCCTCCCGAGGTGTTAATCTTCACCCTTGGAAGGTTAGGTTGAGCTGCTAAAAGCCACTGTTTGTTATTGAATCTCATCTGCTAATTATGAGGTAGGCGAGGTGTTCAGAATCCATATCTGCCGTACCACCTGGGTCTTCTCTATTGGCAGCTTTGATAAGGGATCATTCTTTCCTCTGTTTCTAAGCTCTCCCTTTACCCAGGGTTTTAAATTGCTTTCCAATCCTGACAGACTACCCTCGTTCAAAGAGAAATGGGGAGGAGGCTGATGGTTATAGTTAGTATTAAGAGTCCATTACCAGAGGACTGATTTCTCTCAGAATCTCCTGGGAAAGGCCCCTCCTTGGCCCACCAAACAGAGTATTGCATTGTGAGGGAAACGGGCGGGAGGAAAAAGGAACCCAGACCCACTTTCCTCTGACAAAGAATCCTCAAGACTTTTATTCAGCAGAAGATGGAATAATATTTCTGGGTTTGCGATAAAGGCCATTTTCTGCTGGGTGGTTTTAGACATTATTGTCTGTGAAAAAAATGTGTGTGTCCGGGGGCGGCTTAAATATGAAATGAGATGCATATAAAGGCATCTCCATGTCCATACAATCATAAATGAATTGTGGATTGTTCATCTTATTACTCTTTTATTTATTACTAACAGATTTACTCAGTGTTACTCAGGTCCTTAACTCAATATTTTTTTTGAAAATAAAAAGAAAATGTACATGCTTTATTGAAATCATTGTATTTTTCATAAACACAGTGTTGTTTTTAGGAAGTTAATTTTAGTACATTTGTTAAAGGGGAATTCCATCAAATTATTATTTCTTCATCACTATAAATGCCTACTATTTGCTATGTTTTAACAAAAAAGGGCTGTAGTCAATTTGGTTTCCTATAACATTGTCTTCTAGTTCTCAAACCTTAAGGATCGATTTAGCTGTGTCAAAACAGAGCACTATTCTAAATTTCTCCATTGCATATCTTTTATGTGAGGTTTACTGAGAAGCAATCCTATTCTAGGTTCATCCTGCTTTTTTTTGGTTCACCTTGGTTCAGTCTTTTTCAACATTTGCTCAGTTATGTCAGTTTTGAGGCCTGTACATGATCTGGTGATTCTGTCCCTTTTCTGTTTGGTTTTCTGAGAAGCAATCCCATTCCAGGCACATCCCCTTGTCCTGGCCCAACCAAACCCTTATGTTGTTTTAAGTTATGATAAGAGGAAACTGTGTACTGAATGTGGACGTCCTAGCTGTTACCATTTAGCAGGAGTTCTTGGAGACACAGGCAGACTCATAGACATATTCTCTCAAATACATAGTAGATTTATATTGCAACTAGCCAATAACCCATCATACAACGGGATTTTTTGGGACTGTCCTCCATGTCTGTGTCTCTCTCTCTCCTCCTCCTCCTCCTGCCTCCCCCCTCTCTCTCTCAGGTCTCCTCCACCTCCTGCCTCTCTCTCTGTCTCTGTTTCTGTTCTCCCCCTCCTGCCTCTCATTCGGCTGGGCCCCACCCCCGGCCATGTACGTCACCGCCCCTTACCCTTACCCTCCCTCCGTGGCGCTTGGCTGAGTTCTGTGCTGCTCAGCCGGGCCGCCGCGGGGGAGCAAGCAGAGCAAGCAGCCATTGGCGCTCCCCTGAAGAGGCCTGGCTGAGCGGCACAGAACTCAGCCGAGCGCCACGGTGGGAGGCGAAGGGGGGCGGGGCAGTGACGTACACAGCCCCGCCCCCTGGCCATGTACGTCACCACCCCACCCCGCTTCCACTCCTGCTGTGGCGCTCGGCTGAGTTCTGCGCTGCTCAGCTGGGCCGCGGCGGGGGAGCAAGTGCTGCATGGGGAGCGTGGACCCCAAACGGCCGCTTGCCGCCGCTTGCTCCCCCGCCGCAGCCCAGCTGAGTGGCGCAGAACTCAGCCGAGAGCCATGGCGGGAGGCAAGAGCGCCCCCCCAGAGGCAAGTCTGTAACGCTACAGCATTACAGACTCACAGACATTGGGCTACTATATATATGATATCAAGAAGCACAAATAGGACTGAGGCCTAGTAGTGTTGGGTAGCATACAAATGCATAGTAAGCGATATTCTCCATTGAGAATACAATTTTGTGGCATACAGTGGTCATTTTTAATATATGCTGTCTTTGCCCTATAGAAATAAATACGTTTCTCTCAGTAGTTGTAGTGTTCCAATTAGTATCTTTGGTAAGTCCAGGAAAGATAGGGAGTACTTCAAATACTGATGTACCCATATCCATGCAAAATTGGCACATGTTTAAAAGGGACTCCTGTATGTTTAGGAGTTTGGAACTGGTCCCATACGAACAGCGATTAAAAAGACTTGGACTTTTCAGCTTAGAAAAGAGAGACTAAGGGGGATATGATAGAGGTCTATAAAATCATGACTGGTGTGGAAAAAGTGAGTAAGAAAAAGTTATTTACTTATTCCCACAATATAAGAACTAGGGGTCACCAGATGAAATTAATAGGCAGCAGGTTTAAAACAAACAAAAGGAAGTTTTTGTTCACTCAGTCAACCGGTGGAACTCCTTGCCAGAGGATGTGGTGAAGGCTAGGACTTTAACAGGGTTCAAAAAAGAGCTAGATAGATTCATGAAGGTTAGGTCCATCAATGGCTATTAATCAGGATGGGTAGGAATGGTGTCCCTAGCCTCTGTTTGTCTGGAAATGGGTGATAGGGAAGGGATCTTGTGAGGATTACCTGTTGTGTTTCCTCCCTCTGGGGCATCTGGTATTGGCCACTGTCGGCAGACAGGATACTGGGCTAGATGGACCGTTCTTATGTTCTAGGTAGGCTGTCTTTAAATGTACTGTACAGATCAATAGCTCTGTGTACTCTAGAAAAACATCAAGCAATGGGATGTTTTCTGCTTGCACATAGGAGCTAGCCTGCTTGTTTTTGTTCTCCAGGCACAGAGATCCTAAGAATTAAATAGATTTAAAGAAGACTTAGAACCTGTTGGAGAAAATATATGATCTTGATCTCTAAGGCAAGTACAAGAAAAGGAAATCACAATGCAGGACTTGCACAATCCATTCTTATTAGCAGAAATATAATATGAGAGCTGGCATATTGGCATTTCTATAGTACGGTCCTCCATGCGAATGTTTCATTTCACACTGTTTGAAAGATGTTTAGTATAATAGTGCATTATTTTATCATCTCTGCTTTCTGGACCAAATCTTACAGTCTTTATTTAATCAAAATTTCTGTTGGCAACCTTCCTCCAGCCTTCTGATTTTCATTTTCTACTGCTCCTATTTTCTTAGCACTTAGAAAAAAATTAAGTTTAGTGCAGAAGGTTTCACTTTTAAAGAGTGTAAGGGTTGATCTTTGGCAGGGCCAAGCATTCACTTGCAACCAGAGTTAGTGGAGACTGCTGGTGCAGGTTGTCAGTGGTAGCTGCAGCCTTAAGTCTAAGTTAGGACTTACCTAAGGCCAGATCTACACTAGGGGGCAATGTCGAACTCCTCCCCATTTCTCTTTGACTAGCATAACTGTAGTCAACATACTTTAGATCAAGTTACTGCCACGTTTCCACTGCGGGAGGTCAACGTGAGAAAGTCGCCCATCAGCTCCCCTTACTCTTCGCGATCTGGTGGAGTATCAGAGTCAACAGGTTGTTGATTTAGCAGGTCTACCGGGGTAGCTAGTAATCAAACAGTGGTTGATTTAGCAGGTCTAGTAAAGACCTGCTAAATCAACCCCCGGGAGATCAATCCCGGCAGCACCGATCTCCTGGTAAGTGTAGATGAGGTCTCAGATCAGACCTAATTTTGAAATGCTTTTGCTAGGTCACTCCGCTCAAAGTACATCCATGTTGCTGGCCTCCCTAAATGATACTTTCATTTCTAGACATTTTTATTAACGCACTCATTTCAGTTGTCAGAACAAAGTTACATGCTGAAACGCACGTTAAAGATTAGTCATGATCTCAAAGTTAATATTGCCACTGGGCCAGGCAGTCCTTCACAGGAGGAACTATTCTGCTTGCATGTAGGGTGGTGGGAATCAGAAGCGTGTGTACACATGCATTTCAGATTTCTGTCAGCTCATTCATTTTAGCTTTGAGAGCCACGTTTCCTTTCATTTTTGCCCTTTGGAACCTGGAACTGGTAGATGAGATTATAAAAATCTCAGGGAAATATATGGCCTCTAAAAGATAAAAAACTACCTAAATCTTTTGTCACCAGACCAGTGTCAGCTGTGTACATGGGGAGCTGACAGCCATGCTGGGCCCCAGGGCAGGGGGTGGAACTCTGCTCTCCTAGAAAGGGTGGGGCTTCGAGTAGAAGGGGTGGGGCCAGGGTTAGCCAGACCTCGCTGGCCCCTGCCTCAGCTTTTAGAAATGCTGGGAATGAGCAGTGTGGCACTCTGGCAGCAATTTAAAGGGGCCCCGGGCTCAGGGAATTGCTGCTGCAGGGCTGCTGCCAGGAGCCCCAGACCCTTTAGAATCACCGGGCCCCAGGGCAGTTGCCCATTTTGCCCCTCCATTGGCGGGCTTGTGTGCACAGTCCTAAGAGATAAAACCAGCAGTACAGCTGAAGTACCAGACTGTGGGATCAGATCTCTGCTAACCACATTGTCCCTTTGGAGAAACAGACTATTTCTGCTAGTGTTCAGTATCTGGAAAGCACTGTGCTCAGCCTAAGTTCTCAAATAAGGATCATTAGCACCTCTGGCCACAGCTGGAGAGAGAAATGGACTTAACACAAAACCTGAGCCTCCAAACAGTCTTCTGTCCTAAGGAGGAGTTACAGATCCATATGTACACAATGGCATTCATAACAGTTGTGTATATGTGGATCTATAGCTATATCAATAGCTCTTGTCTTTTCTACCCTTCATTTTCCATTTGAAGCCACATGGCAAAATTTTCAAAAGTGTCTAAATCCTATTTTCAAAAGTAACTTCAGTGCCTAAGTTATTTTTAAAAATGGTATTTAAACACCTCAATTACTCTGGGTGCTTTTGACACTTTTACCTTGAGCTAAAAAAACCCAGAAAAACCCTAACATTTCAACGTCCTGCACTAATTCATAGAATCATAGAATTCTAGAACTGGAAGGGACCTTGAGCGGTCATCAGGACCAGTCCCCTGCACTCACAGCAGGACCAAGCACTGTCTAGATCATCCCTGATAGATGTCTGTCCAGCCTGCTCTTAAATATCTCCAGAGATGGAGATTCCACAACCTCGCTCAGCAATTTATTCCAGTGTTTAACCACCCTGACAGGCAGGAAGTTTTTCCTAATGTCCATCCTAAACCTCCCTTGCTGCAATTTAAATCCTTTGCTTCTTGTCCTTTCTTCAGAGGCCAAGGAGAACCATTTTTCTCTCTCCTTGTAAGACCCTTTTAGATACTTGAAAGCTGCTATTACATCCCCTCTCAGTCTTCTTTTTTCAAACTAAAGTAATTCACAATGTATCAACTTGTTTGGGCATAGAATCACCGCATTGCGTATCACCACTGTGCCAGTACCCAATGGCTAAATGGAGAGAATATTGTGCCAGACCTTACTTTTGTGCTTCTGCAGGAGAAAGATGCCCCCCCCCCCCCGCCATTGCTTTTGTTGTTGAGAAAGATTCACATCAGCCATAAACTGGCTAATATCTAGTCTAATCTAGTGTAGTCTAGTCTAGTCTAGTCAAAAGGGAAGCTGGAATGACTAGGAAAGGTGGTAGAATAGGTCAATGACATGTAGTTTTGAATTTCATGTGAACATAAGAACATTAGAACAGCCAGACTGAGTTAGACCAAAGGTCCATCTAATCCAATGTCCTGTCTTCTGACCTTTGCCAATGCTAGGTGGCCAAGAGGGAATGAACAGAACAGGGAATCATCAACTGATCCTTCCCCATCATCCATTCCCATCCTCTGACAAACAGAGGCTAGGGACACCATTCCTATCCATCCTGGTTAATAGCCCTCGATGGACCTAACCTCCACGAATTTATCTAGCTTGTTTTTTAACCCTGTTAAAGTCCTGGCCTTCACCACATCCTCTGACAAGGAGTTCCCCAGGTTGGTTGTTCATTGAGAGAACTTCTTGAGTTTGCAAAAATAGGCAAGATCTCAAATAGACCTAGTTCCTGGTGATGTATAAGTGACAGTGACTGAAGTGGTCATAGCTGCAGAGAAGCAGAAATACATTGATGTTTCAGAGAGCATCTAGTGTTTCTGAAGTGATTGGTAGGAAACCAGGAACAGAAAAGTGGGGTTGGTGTTTGACATGCCATCCTCAACAGCTTTTGTGTTTTATTTTAGTAGGCAAAGTAATTTGGAATATGGGGATATTTATACCAGACTCAGCATTTTCAGCTTTCACTTCTGGGAAATGCAAAAGTGATCCAAAAAATCAATGTTATCCCAACCACTTGGCACATCCAAAAAAGTTCCCATTCTATACACGAAGGAATGTTGAAGTGTGCTTGAATAATCCATACCGCTTTGCTCACACCTAATTATAGTTTACAAGGGTATTCCTCCAGAATCCAATCTTACATTGATCTACTGTAAAGTAACCAAAATCATCTGTAGTCCCTCCAAAATTGACAGCACATACCAAAACTGGGCTTGCGTTTACATTGGGAAGTCTTTTTTTTTTCTTCAGCAGGAAGTTAGTTATAGTTCCATAAACATCTTGGTGGTAGAAGTCAGAAGAACCCAAAATGTCACATTCAATGTATTGATTGGGGAGTGATAGCTCATGTTTATAGTGCAAGTATAACCCATACACTCTTGGGTGTGGTGTTTTGTCTTATCTAGGGGCACAGAGACCACTTACAGATTAAGGGTTCAGCAAAGGGAGGATGGAATGGGATAACTGCCCTCGGGCCCAGCCATATGAAAGGGCCCAGAACTGTTGTCCCTTTAAATTGCTGTGCTCAGGGCAGCATTGAGGGTTGCCTGGGGGAGGTGCAGCGCTCTTTGAATGGCGTTGAGTGCTGCCTAGCCTCTGCCCTGCCCCTTCTAGAGATGCAGAATAGGCCCACCCCGTAGGGGCCCAGTGAGACAGTCGGCCCTGCTGGTTAAGGGCTTTTGGCTCATGCACTGAGCTTCAGAGACCCCATGTTTGATCCTTCTCCCCGGAGACTGGCGTCTGTTGGTGTTACCCAAGCAACTATGTTTCTATAAATCCTCAGATTCCTCAGGGATTCCAGGGACATTATTGGGATGCCAATAGGATCCTTCCAGATCCTATTTAGGAAACTCAACTCTGGCTGCATTTCAGAAAGCGATGGGTGAGATGAAGAGTTCAATGCCATTGAATTAGGCTGATCTTTTCTGTAAACCCATTGATAGGCATGGGTGGTAATGTAGGCAAGGGAAGGCACAGCCTTCCCAGAATTTCCCAGGAATGTAAGCAGTCTGGGGCTGTGGCCTTTCCCAGCCGCTGGGGAGGGTTAGAGACGTATTGCGGCAGCCTGGCCCTCTAGGTGGCCAGGAAGGGTGGGACTGCGGGTGGGTGGGGCTTTGGTCCAGGGGTGGGCTTCAGGCAGGGGGGGCGAAGCTGAGGTTTGCCTTCCCCAGCTGAGCCTTCACCCGCTGCCCACGTTGATAGGTCTATATTTACCTACTGAAGACAGGGCAGTTCTATCAGGGATGACTCTGGCTCTTGGTACAGTAATTTTAAAAATCTCTGTTCGCCACTGACTATTCTAGTGAGAGCGTTTTCATTTTGAAAGCCACATTGACTGACTCCTGAGTATATAGTCATAACTGTCCAGAGCAGAAGTTTCCATATGTTGGTGAGTCTGGAGAAAGGCAGCATCTTTAGATATCACACCCTTCAAGAGGACTAGAATATGTAAGACAAGGTCTGTCTGAACACTACTAAGCTGGTTCATGTTGTGCATTGAATGGCCAGTATCTGAAAGACTTGACTGTAAGGAAGTGTTTCTCAAAGTGGTCCGTGAAACCACTTTGAGAAACTTGTTCACTGGTGAACCAGAGCCAATGGCAGCCACAAGGCTCCGGGGCTGTGGAACCAGTAAATGAACACACTGGTGCGACCAGTTAGCACGTTTCCCAAAGTGGTTTCGTGGACCACTTTGAGAAACACTGCTGTAGAGAAAAAAACGACAAATGGTCTGGTAGCACTTTATAGACTAACAAAACATGTAGATGGTATCATGAGCTTTTGTGGGCACAGCCCACTTCTTCAGATGACCGGAAGTGGGCTGTGCCCACGAAAGCTCATGATACCATCTACATGTTTTGTTAGTCTATAAAGTGCTACCAGACCATTTGTTGTTTTTTTCTGTAGCAGACTAACTCGGCTACTGCTGTAGAGGAAACCTGAAATAGCTCCTGCTGCCGGCTTTAAAAGGCACGGGCCTTCCAGGAGAAGGGAAATCAACTGTGGAATTTATCCAATAGTGGCAGGATAAACTCAAACTCATATTGAATCCCATATTCCTGATGTGCCAGAATCTTGCAGATCTTCCCTTATAAAGATATAGGAAGAGCTGGAATTAACACAAATGCATAATAAATGCAGAGGAAGAAAATGAGATTTTTTTTCCCCCCCTCATGTGCATGCACGTGCGCTCTCTCACACACACACACACACACACACACACACACTCTATGCTAGCTTTGCTGGGAGCAAATGTTACTGTCATCAAGGACTTGTATGCTTAGAAAATTTCATTCAAAACTGCTTTTCAAATACTAAGCATATAGGAATCATGTCACCTCCCAGTCACCTCTGACATGGAAGATATTTAACTTTGCCCATGAACACTCCGTAATAATTTTGGAAATGAAGGGAAGAAAATATGGTAAAACCAGAAACTTCAGGGGGCCATGTAAATAGGAAGATGTCTCTTGGCATTTACAACTTCATCCTTGCTTCAGTTCTTCCTTCCTGATGCAGACATTTTACAATCTGAGAGACTAGGCGATTTACCCAACATTGCTCAGTTCTTCACTCAATGAATTTTTTTTTTAAATAAAAGGAAAATATCCATGTTTCATTTAAATCATTGCTCTGGGGCGGGGCTGGGGAGGAGGGTTCAGTCTGCAGGCTGCCCCAGGGAGGGAGGACAAGCAAACTCTCTCAAATATATGGTAGATTAGGCACATGTGTATGGTGCCTGCAGCACCTCCTATTGGTCTTCAGGACAAGCACTCATAGTTGTGAAGAACTGCTGCATGGAGGGAGTTAAAATAACAAAACAAAACAAAACAAAACAACCCTCTTCACTTTTGAACTTTGACCCAAAACTCAAACATTTTGCCACCGTTATTTTTCATTTCTAATCACCTCTTCCTTCCTAGCTTCCCCAAAATGTTCGTTCTTGTGTAGTTCTACCCTAAGTGAGAGAAGAAAGCACAACCGTGTGGCCAACGCTTGTAGTAAGAGCTGATGTTTTTCTTAGCCCTCCACTCCTAGAGTTATCTGATTTGCATGATGATCTCAGGGTTGTTTTTATAAGGAAGTTTCTGGACCTCATGGTTGAAACATGAACTAACTGCACTCAGAAGGAAAAAGGCAAATAAAAAAGAACCCAATTTTTTTTAATCTCGTGATTTTTAAGCCAACCTCATGATTTTCGAACTCTCGGGGATGCCGGCATGGAAAGACCACCTGCTTTGAGGTTTACAGTTTGAGGTTTGGCCAATCTTTGTTGGCCAAAAATGGCTGGGTAGTTTGGAGAAGGATCCAACCTTTGGGCACTCACCCGAAGCGAATGCCAAAGCTTTTGACGTTTGCCCATCTGCGTGTGGCGCAGGTTTCCCATTTGATTAAGCAAATTTATTCTCAGCTTAATTTGTCTATGTTGGCTGTTTGGATGAAATATGCACTTAATTAGGTAAAAAATACAGAAACATATTTATGCACAAGATTTATGCGAAAAATGAGAATCCCACTGAAATTTCCAGTAGTGCAGCAATTAAGTAATGGAATTCTGCAGTATAAACATGGTATAATTCAACTATAAAAATGATGTCTAAGTAATGTTAATGAGTTGACTTCAAGCCGCAGAAGCAAGAAAACTTCACCATTACAGCTGAAAATCCAGTTTAGAATGAACTATAGCTGAAATAAGGCTCTGTTAGAAGTGACCTGCACTTCCAGCTATAGCTCTGAATTTCCTTTCTGCATATAGAATATTTCAAACATGCCGACCTGGTAAACGCAGGAATAACAAAGCCTGTTAGGCCAGTTTTTGTTATGTTTCTTGCATAATGGAGCCCTAATCCATGACTGGGACCCCCAGTTGCTACTGTAATAAAAATAATAATCATTATTCTCTGGTCTGATGAGTAATATTCAGTTTGGGAGTGATTAAAAATAAGAATTCTTGAGAGAATAGATTCTGAAGGTTTTTAGGAATCATCTGTTAGAGTATGCTGCTAAAATTCTTGCTCATTATTATATTCATTTAATAAAGCCCTGAACAAAGATCAGTTTTTAAAATCCATAATAGTATTTTTTTCAGAAATGACTAGTTTTGCCTTTGGACTAATAGCTTGCAAAATATAGTCTCTGTGTGCTGCAATTGCTCATTCAATGTTTTCGTATGCTGATAATTTAAATGTTCACTTTGCTGAAATGCAATGCAGTCGGAAAATGACAAAGCAACTCTAAGCATGAGGATATGTGAAAAACCACCTCAAACTACCTCCCTTTATATTTTGTAAAGCCCTAATTTGAAAGCGGGAACATTTTCTGGATTTTAAACCTTGAACGTTGAATTTGTATCGAAATTTTGGTAAACGTAAGAGTCAAGTTTTATAGTTGGATTATTTAACACAAGCCCTTTTTTGTGTATGCTGCTTTCCCCACAAATGGGAGTTTATAACAGAAAGGTTTTTACATCCTTACGTAGAACAAAGACAACAGGGCTGTTCTAATAAAAATTGTATTTATAATTGCCTGATATATAATTACTTCTTTATTTGTTATTTTTAGGACAGATTAGCAGTAAAAGCAAAATTGCTTTTTTAAATTTTTTATCAATCTTGGTTTGTTTCTTTAAAATCACCTTATAGGTATTGACTAAGCAGTTTGCTGTGAAATGAAGTGCATCTCTGTTTACAGCATGGGAGCAAATTCTGCCAGTTATGGTTGTGCACAGACTAGACTAACATTTCTTTTAGAAGTTGCATTTTAGCCAAATCCCAGGTGATTTCAATGCACTCTGGCCTTCATGCTACATTTTCTTTTCTTTTCTCATTCCACTTCATAATGTTGTTTCTATCACCTTCCAAACCTAGTAAATAGCACACTGAAGATTTATTATGTTTATTTTAACACTGTAGCATATTTCATACCGTCTTCACAGTATTATTCAGACGTGCTATGTTATGTTTAGTCCAAGTTCTAGTGCCACTGCATCCAGGAACTTTCTTTGTGGGTAGTTTCTCTTTGCCAAATAGTATTTACACTTGCTTTTGAGGAGGAGGAAAGGAATGCCCCATAAATCTTGCACGGGATTAAAATTGGGGATGCCAAACCTGTTCGGATAGAAAACAAAATAAATCCCCTTCTCGTCGGCCCCTCCCCGAACCCTAACCCCAGACTCACAGCCACACTGAACCAGACTTTTCTGTTGAGACTCTGATATTCTTTCCATTGCTTGTCCTGTGCTTTGCTCCTGCCGTTAAAAATTATCCTGTCAGCAAGAGCAGTGGGGAGTTCAGGTTAATGTGCTCATACCATTGACTCAAGCAGCAAAGAAAAGGTACAGAGGACAGAGTGGCCAAAACTACTTTAGAGCACTTTCCTAGGTTGGATCTTAATGAGCATCCAGAGGTTCAGTCTGGACAAGTAATCAAACATTTTATCTAAAACTTCCCTGCTTCCGACTTTCTCTCTCCTTGCCTGGACACCTGTCTGGAAACAGACAAGAGGTGCTGCCCAGTTCTGAGTGGATTCGAATTACTGCAAGAATGTCTGCTTCACTGCGTGGTGGACTTGCTTTCTGCTGCTGACCCCAGCAAGTCGTGTGTGTGTGTGTGTGTGTGTATGTGTGTGTGTGCTTGTGTGTAAATGTACAGCAATTGTTAACGGGGCTATTTGGAACGCCAGAAAAGGCTCAGGTTGGTTTGAGTTCTGAGGACAAGCTCCGGAATACAATTTTTTTTAAAAGAATGGCAAAGTAGGTTCTTTATAAGTGTTGGGTCCTGTCCACTACCAATCCATATGCTGGGCAAGCTATTTTTTTAAATGGCTTGCAGATGCAATTAGCCATGTGTGCAAATGCTACCCTTGGGACATCAGACTGTGTATGCATTCAGATGCAGTGCATGAATAAATGCTAACATTCCCACGCGCAATTAAGTCCACAACACAGGAGGCCCCATTTAAAAACAACTCCTGTTCTCCTGCAATCAGCTGTATTATTAAATCAATAGCTCTCCACATGGGTGATGAAGTTGATCTATAAACATCTTGTTGCAGGATCAGGGCCTTAGTCCTTAAGAATGCAGAAACAATGATGAAAAGGGACTACTACATGCCATTGGTGTTAACACATACCATGGGAAATGCAGCACAGTGGAGGTGTGTTTGTACTGAGTAGTGGTTTTGTCTTTTATATATATAAATACCAATTAAAATATAATGTAAAAAGCTAAAGTATGCTAGTTATATTTTAGTATGCTGGTAAGGTAAATAAAAATGAAACAAAAGGCATATATACTGGGTCATTAAAAATGCATTGTTAAATCGGTCTGTGCCACAAAATTTCCTAATTAAAAACTGAACAGAAATACATCTGGAGTGGGACACAAAACCAGACTACTATAACCTGACCCGGAGTTCTGTATTTGGTCTATGGTTCATTTGTGCTGCCGGTAACCACTGTGCCGAGAAACACAAACAGCTCCTGGAACCATACCTTACAAAATTTCCTTTTTACAGCATCGCCAGTGGTCCAGCATAACCCCTAGAAGTTTTAGCCTAAGGCTTGGAGATCTGAACTCCATATGCATTTGGGGCTTTGGCTATAAGATCCCTTTTAATAGGTCAAAACCAGAAACAGCTTGGAATATTCACGTAGCTGTACCTTACTGCTTCCAGTGTGTAATGAGAAAAGTAGACGAGCTGTCAGAGCGAGCAATTAAGACGGATTCTTGTATATATTAAGTGTGGAATGCTGCAAATTAAATTGAACTAATCAAGGCATGTGAACGATGGCAAAGCTGCATGGGAGTAATTTTTTTTCTTAATTTTCTATATGACAATATGTGTCCCTCCAGTCCTCTTCTGGAACCAGTACAACGTGCCCAGTCTTGGGTCCCCCTAATTTCCTTAAAGCCCAAAGAGGATCTAGCTCTCTGTGGGTATGTCTACACAGCGCCAGATTTTGAAATAATGTGCTATTTTGGCACATCCCTTATTCCTCACAGAACGAGGGTTACAGAGATGCTGAAATAGTGCATCTGCTATTTGGAGACCTATCTTGAAATAGCGGGAGTGTTCAAAAGACATGTGGTAGCTATTTCAGGAGACTTCTGGTATCCCGAAATAGCCCTGCTGTGTAGACATACCCTATATGATCAAAGAAGGAAGTCCATGCTTCCAACAGATGGTGTCACTGGAGGGCAACAGAGGTGTTCCATTTCCTTGGTGCAGCCGCTTGGCATGAAAACCCATACCCCTTGGTAACCGTGGACTACTCTGTACACTGGCAGGCCGTGCATCGTAATGCTCATTCATGTTCAGAAATTAGCCACATGGCCCAAAATCGTATCTCTGTCTCTTATAGAAATGAGGGAACATCAGGCCAAAAAAAAAATCCCTTTGCCACAGCAAGTCTATGTCTAGACTGCAGAATTTTATCAGAAAAAGATACGCGAATTGTGCACAGCAATTTGCGTATCTTTTTCCGCTTCTTTTTTCGGAAGAGGCTTTTCTGAAATTTGGCCCATCTACATGGGGCCAGATTTCAGAAAAACCTCCTCTTTGAGAACATCCCTTATTCCTCTCACTGAGAGGAATACAGGGATGCTGAAAGAATGCTCCTGCTTTTTCGGAAACTGTTCCAAAAAAGCGGATGCATTCCCTGGATGTGGCAAAGGTTTTCTGGGATACCGGAGGTCATACCTGGGAGGTCAACAAATGCCTTTGATGTCGACCGCGGAGCATCCAGACTACCGCGCTGAGCTGACAAACAGCTGATCGGCTCAGCGCGGCAGCCATTTAAATTTAAATGAAGCGGCGATTATTTAAATCTCCACTTCGTTTTCCTATGCCAGGTAGCCTAATCGACATGCCTCTGTCGCCAGAGGCATGTCGTCTAGACGTACCCAGAGTTACCAGCAGGGGGCCTGACAGACTTGCTGGGTCTCTGGGCAAGGAGCAGAGGCCTAGCTCAGTGCTTCCTGAAGGGACGGGGCCTCTGGTGGAAGGGGCGGGGAGGGGGTGGCCAGCCCTCAGCAGTGTGCTGCGCCTCCCCAGCCAGCCCTCAGAGCCGCCCCGAGTGTGCTGTGCAGGGAGTCTTTCCATTGACTTCACTCAGCTTTGGATCAGACCTTGAGTTCCTAGGATAGTAACTCATCCCCAGCCCTTGCTATATTACCCTGCTTATTAATAAACCCTTCGTGGCCGAGAATTTACATGAGAGGCCTGGGATGTATTTAAGGTCAAAACAGGTCACTTCTGTGCCACTATTTTACTTTAATAGTATTGGTTTAAATCACCTCTAGACTCCTCTCTTGGCCTTCCCTGCGCTAGATGCAGCCAACCTGATAAAAAAGGTCTTTCTTTGTGCCACGATCCCCCTGTAGAAAAAGCTTAACATCTGATTTAGGTTTGCTGAAATAACAACAGATGTTTATCTTGTATTGTATGGCACATGGCACTACAACTCATAAACCCCCTCCTGGAGCTCGGAGCGGAGTTTCTGGTCCCTGCTTTGGACACTTGAAGGCTTTGTGCTATTTTTTTAAATGTTTTCATTTCTCTGCATTGTAAGCCGCTACCAAAGTATTTATAAGTATCACGTTATAAACCGTGAAACAAGGAATCGCAGAGGAGATTTTCAATACTTCCTTCCACTGAGCAGTGGACAGTATGTGCAGCTCCTTACCTGAAGTCTCAAACGACTGCAATAATTATTCATGCATTTCACCATTTCCCAGTAAGCCTTAATCCTTCTGGCTCTGGGATGGTGCATATTGTTCAAGAGACAGCAGACAAAAAATCCCCACATTTTACTGTAAAAAAACATGAGAGGAGCCAGCAAAAAGATGGAGGGAAAAGGCAAAAATGAAAATCCTGTTTCCCTGAGATTTGAAAAAGAGTCTACTACAACTCATTTTCATTTTACTCTGACAATGGAGAATTTCCACAGCTGGAGCAATTTTACACAGATAGATGTGTGCACCTCTCCTCCCCACACACACGCCCACAATCCACTCCCCTCCCTTTTCCCCAGATACACAATGCTCTGTTACCAGACAGAAATGGCAGTGCCATTCAGCAGCCCATTGGCAAATGCGCATGCGAGGGTCAGTTTGCATGTGCACATTTGTGAAATGCACATCAGTCGTTTTCACGTGACTTTACTTGGTGGATGATGGAGCTTTCTTGGAGAGGTAGACAGAGCCCTGGGAGAAGACAGGGAAGAAGGGCCTTGGGTAGCAGAGCTAACCTATAAGTGGTTGGAAACAAGGGAACACAAGTACCCTTCACATCTCTCACCCTAACTAGTCACCCAAGTGGGAAGGAGAAAAGAGATGCCCTTGTGTAATGCTGCAGAACAAGTCTGAGCTGGCAAACAGATTGTGGTAGTGGGGTGTGTGCTTGCGGGGGCTCCTCTAAAGCTGCGGACAGGGCTCCAGAGGAGGAGCAGAGCCTGTAATTTGGAGGTACAGGATGCCAGATTCACAGAGCTCTGGCCTGAAATGAAGCCCCCTAAGTTAAAATGAGAGAGTGAAAGATGAGTCTGCCATGTGACGGCTGCTCGTAGACTGAGACTGGACTGTTTTCACTGAAGATTTATTTGTGCAGCAAGTACTAAAGCAGACTCCTTACTGCTCCTCAAATATTCAGTAGAAGCCACATTGCCTTTAACGTACAGAGGGAATGGCTTTTCTGCCTTTGCCTGTATATTTCCTAGCTCGGTCATTCCAGAGACCTTGTAGCTTCTCTTTTAGCTACCTTATGAAGGCCTGGTTCATTTTGGGACTGGGCGAATGCAGTCCTTCTCTGTTTCCTTGTCTGGCTGCTTTATTTATTGTTTCCTAAATAATTTGATATCCTCCCCCCCCTTTTGAAACACATACGATAGCAATAAGCAGATACCAAAGAGAACTGGGAAACACAAAGCTTGAACATTCTGATAATGTACATTTGGTTTGTATTTATCATACTAAGATGTGTTTTAATTGGTTCACTATCAACATCCTGTAGCTTTCGGTCAGTCAGAAGAAAAACCTGTTTCATTTTAAAGCCGGTTCATTTCTTTCCTCTTCCAGCTGAGCCGAAAGGACAAGCTCCTACTGTATCTCCAAATTCAATTGCCTTAAAACATTCAGGAGGAGGATTAAAATACATCTTGCTTCACTGTTCCTGGCCATTGATCTAGTGCTTAGCTTGGTTTTAGGGGTGTGTGTGTAAAAAATAAAAGCAAAGCCGTTTCTCTGCAGCAAAAAAGCCAGGCAGTGACAAGCCTGGAAGTAAACAGCTGTGTGTGTCTCACTGCCCGTGTTCCTGATCAGTTTCCTGCTGGACAAGCACACAGAATATTTAAGCACCTGGTCAGCAGGCCCAGAACAGAGGCCAAGAACTGAAAGAGCCATAGAGATTTGACTGTCTTACTCACAGAGGTGGTTCTTCCTACACAAGTAGTTCTGTACCTGTTCTGTGGACGAACTGAAGCATCTGTCTGGCACTTTCAGCACCACTGAATGAGAGAGAAGTCAAATTCTCACTGTCTGTAAATGTCTATGGATGCTATGATGAATTGTGGGCCCGACACACAGAATTTGGATCTGTGCTGCCCAAACCTGATGAGCGCTTGGCTCCAATCTGTGTCTAACATGATTAAAGGTCTTGAAAACATGACTTATGAGGGAAGACTGAAAGAATTGAGCTTGTTTCATTTGGAAAAGAGAAGACTGAGAGGGGATGTAATAGCAGCTTTCAAGTATCTGAAAGGGTGTTATAAGGAGGAAGGAGAAAAATTGTTCTCCTTGAGCTCTGAGGATAGGACAAGAAGCAGTGGGCTTAAACTGCAGCAAGGGAGGTTTAGGTTGGACATTAGGAAACACTTCCTAACTGTCAGGGTGATTAAACATTGGAATAAATTGCTTAGGGAGGTTGTGGAATCTCCATTGCTGGAGATATTTAAGAGCAGGTTGGACAGATACCAGCTGGGATGATGCTTGGTCCTGCCATGAGGGCAGGGGACTGGACTTGATGACTTCTCGAGGTGACTTCTAGTTCTAGTGCTCTATGATTCTAATTTAAGATATATACCTAATGTCCTGTGTCAGTCACTGGCTGATTTGGTAAGGATCCCAGGAATTTTCATTCCCAATCTCCTGCTTTCATCTCCGGGCACAGGGCAATTCAGACAAAACTCAAACAATAATTACCCAATAATTATGTGCCCTGATCTTTCCTTACCCTGTTGGGGTAAGAGTGTCACTATTTACATGAACTCCACATTTTTTATGCCTGTGGAATGGATAGCCTTTGTATTACCTTTTTGTATAAATGTTTTCTTCAGATGACCAGTTTTGCAATAACCTCTATAGCCTCTTAGCTCTGTCTGAAAGTAGAGCTAAAATAATTTCTCAACAAAGCTGAAATATCCATATCAGTTATCTGAATGTAGCTATTAGAATAGCAGTCTCTGATCTCATCACAACTAGCCCTAAAAAATGCCTGTAACCAGAGGTGAAAGTAAGGGGGTGCGCCCTGATGCATTGCAATAGAACGGTACCTGTAATACCTTTAATAAGGAGCAGGTTTAAAACAAACAAAGGAAGCATTTCTTTATGCAATGCACAGACAACCCATGGAACTCCTTGCCAGAGGATGTTGTGAAGACCAGGACTTTAACAGGGTTAAAAAAAGAGCTAAATAAATTCATGTAGGTTAGATCCATCAATGGCTATTAGGCAGGATGGATACGAATGGTATCCCTAGTCTCTATTTGTCAGAAGCTGGAAATGGGTGACAGGGTGGATCACTTAATGATTCCCTGTTCTGTTCATTCCCTTTGGGGACACCTGGCATTGGAAGACAGGATACGGGGCTAGATGGGTCTTTGGCCTACCCAATCTGGCCTTTGTTATGTTCTTATTTAAGAAATTTTAGTTACTTTCACCCCTGCTTAGAACAGGATTAATAAATAAATGGCCCAAAGGGCTGATTTCAATACAAACTTTTGTAATCACTGGTCCATACAAAGGAGGATCTGCAGTGGTCGTAATGTGCAGTGCAAAATATGGGTGAGCTAGATGTGTAGGGTCAGTACTGGAGCTGTGGGGCCTCTTCTTCAATTCGGTTTCAATGCAGCCTTGCACAGAACATCCTTCTGCTCATTTCTGAACCATTGCCGTCTCCTACTGGCCCAGAGGTCAAAAAGTGAGGAACAACCAAATGCTCGCAAAAGGAGGAGAGGAACCAGTCCTTTCATGGGAAATAATAGTGTCTGGAACCAGCCACTCCCAGGGTGACAATGAATGTTTCTGTTGGTGTGGTGCAGCTGCTTTATGTGGTTAGACCATTTGAAGAAGTTTATTAACAGAAGTGGTGAGGCGGTCGCATTACCTGGAAGTTTACCTTGGTTGGCATCACTGAAGCCAGGAGAAGGTCTGCACTTGCAGACAGAGCTAAGGAGGGTTCATTGCACAGGGTCTAAAGGAGGAAGAGGGAGGCAAGTACTTTTATACAGAAAGCAAGGTGATCCTCACACGTATGCACTTAGCAGGAGGGATGTGAGGCAGAGGGAAGACTGTGGAACTTTATCTACAGTTTAGAAGCAATATTTGTTTGGCGGGTTTTGAATACAATTTTTAATTGGACATTTTCATGGCTATCCCTAGGGAGAATTTTCAGTTTCAGAAAATATTTTTTTTAATCCCTTTTTTCCTTGTATCCAAATCTCCCCTTTTTGCCCCTTTCCCCTTTGCAACTGGAAAGATGGGAAATAAAAATGGCTGAATATTTTTTTTTTTTACAGAACTGAAATACAACATTGAAAATGCAATTTTTTTCTTTGTGAAAAATTTCGGACTTTGAAAGGCTGCTTTTTCAACACAAATTTTATTTATATATATATATATATATATATATATATATATATATATATATATATATATATATATATATATAAAAAAAAATTATTATATATTACAAATTATATATAATTTGTGTTGAAAAAGTGGCCTTTCAAAATATATATATAAATAGATTTTGACCAGGTTTCAGTTTCCAGCTCTGAAAGGATCTGAGCAGCCAAGGGCATGTTTATTATAAGGTGTCCAGGCCTTTGTGGAGGGAAACAAATTATTTTTTTTCTGTATTATTCACTGTGTATACCTTTAAAAAAAAAGTTCTAGATTAAAGGTAAAGGGACAACTCCATCCCACTGGAGTATGTAGAACTACACCCCGGAGTGAGTTTACTCACTGGATTTTTCACAGATGATATAAAGAGGCCGCCATGCCAGAAAACAGATTCCGTATTTATTTAATTTAAGAGACCAGTAATCTGCCAAGTCTGCACTTTACATATAAAAATTAGAATGAACTTACAAATGTTCTTTGTGTTTTGCAAAGCAGCATTTTCTCTTCAACTTGTCAGGAATGCTAGCTTGAATAACGAAGCGCCAGTTCTGAATGTTTTTTTCTGCTTGTGTGTGTGCAGTGTGTGTGTGTGTGTGTGTGTGTGTGTGTGTGTACTTTTCGTAGATGTTTGGAAAACTTTACTTTGTTTGTTACTCTCATCTCTGTCTTTGTAATTAGTTTCTTTTACTCTGGGAGTTTGCTGCATGCACCTTGCTCTTGTGAGAATTTATACTGATTCCAAAAGGGGTTTTTGTTGTTTTCCTCTCTCTTGCATTGGCTTTTCTTCCTCAGATTTGTACAGAGGAGGTTCCTTCCATTTCTAGAATTGTGCTACAAAATTACTGTCCTGCCAGAAAACAAAAATGAGATACATCTTGAAATTGGCCGCCCTCCTCCCCAAGCATATCATCCTACTGCCTCCCTTCTCCACTATCTTTATTAAGTATAGACAAGCGCAAGCTTAGGAAAGAGCAGAGTTGAAGCCAGAGCACGCACATAGAGAGAAATGTCCACCAGGGATGTAGCTTCACTTCACTTGTGTGAATTGAAGATAGAGGAAATGAGGTAAAGGGCAAATTTTTCCTCTGCAGTATCCACCCTGTGAATTCCTATTGCATAGTCTGCACTTGTTCCACACACAGACTGCCTATTGACAGCCATGCACAGAGGGAGTACAGAATATGCAATCGAGATCCTCACCACAGATAGCAGCTCTTCCGTGTGGAATGGGGAGAAGAATTTTGCCCTAACTGTACACCAGCCGCCCCAAGCAGAGTCGGTTCATGAGACTAGCCAAGCAATCCCCACAAGATTACAATAGGGCCCTCAGTCTTGAAGGCGGAGGTGTTGATGAAACCGTCTTTGAACTATTTGAGGTTTCTTCAGTTTCTTCTTTTTTTTTTCCTTGTGGGGTTTTCTTTCTTCCGAAGAACAAAACAAGTAACTTCCCAATGCAGCCCCAGTCTCTGCAAGACAAGGACTCTTTTGAACTATTTTACATACAGTGCTGATTCAAAAGAATCTTCTTACAGTTTCCTAAGGAACCTCACCAGGATAATATTGTTGGTTTGGACGCTGCAAGCATCCATTTCAGGGTGAAAGCAATGATTACAGCTGGCTGAATAATACAAAAAAGGGATTCATGGAGAAAAGTGGTGAGTTTGGTTTGCTACTGCGATTTGTGGGGTCCTATTCCTTGTTGGGACGTATTTAGATAGCCAGCAGTCACAGGGCTAGGAAAACTGAAGGGTTCATCTGTCATGAATCATCCAAATTATCCTGTTGCACTCATTGCTCTTTATTAATTGTTGTTGCTGTATGTATTGTAGTCACACCCTCAGGACTCTGGCTGAAATGAAGGCCTGTTCCGCTAAGCTCTGTATTTACACATATTAGGGATGTAAAGGACTAGTTGGCTATCCGATGAGCAAATGCTTATCAGATAGTCGACAGGATGGTACTTAAAAGTGGCAGCGCCACACGGAGCCCGGGGTCAGCTGGGGACTCCCCAGCTGATCCTGGGTTCCAAGTAGTGCTGCCGCTTTGAAATGCTGGGTGGAGCCTGGGATCAGCTGGGGACTCCCCAGCTGACCCTTGGCTCCGTGAGGAGTGACAGCTTTGAAATATACAAGAGTCCCCCGTGGGGGCTCTTGTGCATTTCAAAGAGGAAGCACAGCATGGAGCTTGGGGCCAGTACAGGACTTTGAGCACTTCGCATTCCACCTTTGAAATGTACAAGAGCCCCAGTGGGGGCTCTTGTGCATTTCAACGTGGAAGCACCCGAGTGGAGCCTGGAGTCAGCGGGAATCCTCGTTGGCCCTGGGCTCCACGCGGCATTCCAACTTTGAAATGTACAAGAGCCCCTTCCGCAGAACGCGGAAGTGCTTATCGACCAGTCAAGAAATTCCATCGACTACTTGACTAGTAAATTAATTGCTAGTTAACATCCTTAACACATATTAAGATATGCTCCTGGATGGAACCTTAGCAAAGCTGGTCAAAAATGCCACAGCTTTTTCACAGACAGTTTGGAAATGTTTGGCTTGTCAACCACACAACAACAAAATAAAATCCAAACTGTGTTGTGAGGGGGTTTTTTTTGGCCATCTATTTTTTGGTTAAAAGTAAATACCTCAGTTTATAGTTATAACTTTTCAGTTTTCAAATACTGAGGCCCTACCTCTGGAGTGCAGGAGTGGGTATTAAAACTCCCTAGAAAATTTGAATGAAAATGAAAATATATACACAATTTGATTAAAAAGCAATATTCTATGGGAAAAAATGTTTTGATGAACACATTTTGACGAGGTTTATTGACTAGACAAAGGAGTATGGGCTGAAACTCTCTGCTCTGGCACTCTCTGGTCTGGCAACATCCGTGGTCTGGCATGATTTCAGTTAGCCAGATGTCCACTTATTATGGGTGTGACCAAGTTTCCCATGGTCCCATAAAGTTTGTTTACAGCCAACAGTTCTGGCCCCCAGTGTTCTGTGCTGTTATTTAGCTCTAATTTATCCCTAAATGTCTTCTAAGAGCCCAGTGTGCAGTGGAAGTGTTGGTAATGCTGCTAGACAATATTGACCTCCTGTGGTGTGGCAAATTTTCTGGTTTTGGCACTGGTCAGATCCGGAAGGTGCCAGACTAGAGAGATTCAACCTATATAGGATGATCACAAGAAAATCATAGAATCATAGAATACTATAACTGGAAGGGACCTCAAGAGGTATCAAGTCCTGTCCCCTGTCCTCATGGCAGGACCAAGCATCGTCTAGAAGATCATCCCTGAGAGATGTCTATCCAACCTGCTCTTAAATATCTCCAGTGATAGAGATTCTACAACCTCCCTAGGCAATTTATTCCAGTGTTTATCCACCTGGACAGTTAGGAAGTTTTTCTAAACCTCCTTTACATTGCTATAATTTAAGCCCATTGCTTCTTGTCCTATCCTCAGAGGCCAAGGAGAACAATTTTTCTCCCTGCTTCTTGTAACATCCTTTTAGGTACTTGAAAAAAGCTATCATGTCCCCTCTCAGTCTTTCTTCATGTTTTCTAGACCTTTAATTGTTAGTGTTGCTCTTCTCTGGACCCTCTCCAATTTCTCCACATCTTTCTTGAAATGTGGTGCCCAGAACTGGACACAATACTCAGATTGAGGCCTAATCAGTGCAGAGTTGATCGAAGAATGACTTCTCGTGTCTTGCTCACAACAATCCTGTTAATGCCTCCCAGAGTCACATTTGCTTTTTTTGCAACAGCCTCACACTGTTGACTCATATTTAGCTTCTGGTCCACTCTGACCACTAGGTTCCTTTCTGCAGGACTCCTTCCTAGACAGTTGCTTCCCATTCTGTGTATGTGAAACTGATTGTTCCTTCCTAAGTGGAGCACTTTGCAGTTGTCTTTATTAAACTTCATCCTATTTCCCTCAGACCATTTCTCCAGTTTGTCCAGATCATTTTGAATTATGACCCTATCCTCCAATGTTATTATTGTCCCCATATTATAGAGCTGCAACTGAGATATGGATGGGCACCTAACTTCAGTGGGAGGTAGGTATCTAAATCCATTTGGGGAGTCTCAACCTAAGTTACTTGCTCTAGGTCAGACAGGTAATCAATGGCAAGGGCAGGATTTGAACCCAGTTTCTTGAGTGCCTTTGTCACAGGCCAGCCTGTTCTTGGCACTCATTAGTTTCCTGCTTTGAAAAGGGGGGCATCGAATCAGTGAGCGGAACCAGGGCACTGTGACCTAGGGGACGAGTCACATGCCAGGAGCTGTTCCTTTAGCTCACCCCGGGGAAGCTACAGACTAAAACTTTCTGCCTGTAAAATAGTTGTCACATAATGATGAATAACAAAAACCCTTGTACAATCAGGATCCCTTTACAGCCAAAAAAAAAAAAAAAAAAATTGCAGCAGAGGCATCTGTGGGGATGCAGGGAGGTTCACTCAGAGGGGCAGGGAGGGGGCATCTCATTTAGCAGTTAACATTTTGGTGGGGGCACCTCCCAAGTGCAATCACCAGGCCTGCTCAGAGGGCAGGGCCCAGTGATTCAAAGGGGCCTGTTACCAGAGCCACAGGCCCTGCACAGGCTCTGAGGGCTGGGTGGGGAGGGGTGCCGTGCTCCGAGTGGCTCAGAGGGCTGGCTGTGCCTAGCCCTGCCCCTTCTTCCTGAAGGCTGTGCCTAGCCCTGCCCCTTCTAGGAGCACGAAGCCGCTTCCCCCCCACCTTGCCCAGGCGCCCACGGAGGCTGTCGGTTCCCCTGGGTACTGCAAGTCACCTATGGCAACAGGTAATTTTTCACCCATTCCAGCCACAATGCACAAATCATGCATCTCTCCACTACAGTGTCTTTATACTCCCAATCCTCCTCCGCACTGTGATGGAGACGCCAAATCCGCCCGCCAGAGAGGGCTGGATGGGGCAAAATGCTTGGGATTATCGTGAATTAAACAAATAATACAAACCCCTCTGAGACTCTGGAACCACCAAGTTCCACTGGGGTTACCTGCGTAACTGTATGATCGCACCGTTCTTCCTTCTTCCCCCTTCCTCCCTCCTGCTTGTTTTAGCTAGAATGGAGCCTCCTTGTGGCAAAGGCCGTGCCATTTGTTTGGCACCTCTTGCAGCGGGATCCCAAGCTCATATGTAAACTTGATACAGTTAATCAGTACTGAAGAGGGAGGTGTAGGTGAATAATAGGAAGAAAATGCAGATGTAGCCGTGGGCTCTACAAATAAGCCTATTATACCTCTTGGTTTTGCCTTGTGAGATATACTGGTCAGTAGGGTTGCCAGGTGTCCGGTATCCTACCGGACAGTCTGGCATTTGAGCCCTCTTCCCAGTAAAAAAAAATCAGACAATACCAGACATGTGCAGTGTCCGGTATTCTCTGATTTTTCTGGCTGGGCACCGGACGGAAGCCTGACGTGGCCAGCCCCGCCCTCGCCAGGCTTCTGCGCAATCACGGCACCCAGCTGGGAGGCGGGGCTGTGGTCCGGTATTTTTTGGGAGATCATCTGGCAACCCTACTGGTCAGCACAAGATACGTTGTGGCCTTTTTCCTTAGCAAGGCTACTTGATTATATGTTAATCAAGCCAATGCTCACTAACTAAGGGCCCATAGGAGAAAGAATACTCCCCTCCCCGGCAGGCTGATCATTAACTTCCACAGTTTGCAAGCTGATCTGAAATCAGCTGAGCAGCCCGGTACTTCGATTACAGAGGGTGCCGTCTAATGCAATCGGTGCACCATAAAGCAAGCCATACTTTGCAGTTCTCAGAAGTCACGCTGAGAGGGTCACTAGGTGGTTAACCAAACCTCGGCTTGATAAAAAAAGTTGCTTAAATTAAGCTAATGATGGGATCTCTGGCTCGCTAATGCAAGTGAGGAAGAGTTCAAAGCCCAGTATTTTGTGCAAGCAAAATCCAAATATGTGCCAAGTCTGTCTGATGAAGTGTCTTTGTCAGAACAATTAAATGAAGGTTAAAAAGGCCAGCCCTTTTCTCAACGTGTTTGGCTTGCTCTTTCTTTTCCCTCTTCAAGGTGTCTTCATGTTACATTTATTTGCTTCATGAATTCTGTAGTACACTAATCGGTCCTGATGTACAAACTCATTAGAAAATGAGCTGGAAATGTAAGATCCGTCAAATTTCAGAGCCTTCTGACATGGCTGGACTCAAGGGCCTTTTTGCAGAGAGGGGGAAAAAGGAGAAAGGAAAGAAGCTAATGAGGAAATGTCAGATAATGTAGAAGTCAATCCATTTCGGGATCAAGTCTTATAAACTTCAGAGCACAAAATTGTAGCATTGCCAGGGTAAACACTTCAAGAATTCTTCTGAGCCACAATTTACATTTGAAAAAGTTGTATTATTGGTGTTTCTGAATGTTTCTCTTTTGGTTTCATACTCTAAGTCAGCCAATCTCCATTAAAATACATACATACATATATATGTATATATATATATATATATCTCCCCCTACCACTAAAATGACTTCTTCTGCCTTAAACACAATCTCTTAGTGATATGAAGTTGCTATTAATTACTTATTTAGCTCCTACAGCCTGAGCCAGGATCACTGCCCAATTGAGCAAACACACAGGGAGAGGTATTTATTGCCTAGAAGAACTTAAATCTAAACAGAAAAAAAGGTAGGAAGTGGAACAAGAAGCCACAGAGGAGGGAAGTGACTTGACAAAGGTAACTCAGCAGGTCCAGGGCAAAGACAATAATAGAACTTAGCTCTCCTGAATTGTAGTTCCCTATTTGCTAGATCACACTGCCGCCTTATGTGTTGTTAAACATTGCATAGGCCACATGTGTTTCTTCTGAGGCACAGTTTTAAGAAAGAGGAACAATTAGTGAGTATAATCACTCCTGAAAAAAGTATGAAAATCATGTCTGATTTTACTCTTAATCAGAGCAGGGCCTCTTGCAATTTTCATATGTATTGATACTGGAAAAAACCGATCTCGTATATTACAGGCTGAACCTCTTTAGTCCGGCACCTTCGAGACCTGACCAGTGCCAAATCAGAGAATTTGCCAAACCACAGGATGTCAATTTTGTCTCGTGGGATATTAGAAGATGTTTAGGGGTAAATTAGAGTTAAATAACAGCACAGAACACTGAGAGCCAGGATTGGTGGCTGCACACAAACTTTATGGGACCGCGGGATACTTGGCCACTCCCATGATAAGTGGCCATCTGGCTAACTAAAATCATGCCAGACCATGCATGTTGCTGGACTGGAGAGGTTCAACCTGTAATACATAGAATCTTAGGGTTGGAAGAGACCTCGGGAGGTCATCTAGTCCGACCCCCTGCCCAAAGTGCCTCCTTGTATATAAAAAAGAGCCATGTGGGTTTTGTACACATTGGCCATGCTGTATAGAGTAGGCTTATAGAATTATAGATAGGGCTGGATTAAGAATGGGGCTTTAGGAAGTGAAGTCCAGGGCTGTGCAGCTATGGGAGAGATGGAAAAAAGATCTCTGGGCCACGAAAATTGCAGATCTTTTTGCGGGGCCCCTTTAGCCCTGCTTTCCAACCCTGCTGGTGTGTGGGGGGTGGGGATGCGGGAGCTCTGTGCATTGCCATTCCTTATCCCCTCAACCTCCTGCTCTGAGCCTGCTCCTGCACCCCAAGCCCATTGGACCTTACCTGAAGCCCCCTTCTGTGTCCCAAATGCCTCATTCCCAGATCCACACCTAGAGCCTGCACCCCTAGTCGGAACCTTCCCCCTCTCCAGCACCCATCCTCTTGCCTCAACCCACAGGCCCCTCCCACATTTTGAACACCTCATTTTGACCCCACCCCAGATCTTAGCCCCTCCTCCCCCAAAGCTAGTAGCCCCAGGTCCCCAGAAGAGTTAATCTGGCCCTGCCTACAGATGCCTCAAAAAGCAAAAATGTGACCACGGTGAAGAGATTTATCAAATAAACGGGGCCATTGTCAGCTAAGTTTGTGGGAGAGGACGTACTTCCTAGAAGAAGGAGCGGTTGCTATATTACTTCTCCTTGCAGTCGAGACTAGTATCTCAGAACAGAAGGGGAATAGTTAGAGTTAGCCATCAGCTCCTCCTTTTCTCCTTATCAGTCAGAACATGGAAATATCTGTAGGTTTATCCAGTCAGCCCTCCAACGATCAAATAACACGCGCAGCAGAGAGGGGCATTCGCATGCCTGTTAGGGCTTTGGCTCCACACCTGTGACAGTCATCATTCCTGCAGCTTCTAAAGGAAACAGGGAGAGGAGGGAGGCGGGTTAAGGGGCGGAGTGGAGCCTCCAGAGATCTCTAGAATCTAGTCCCAGCTTTGCCACAGACTCCCTTGAAACCTTGGGAAAGTCACTTAACTACTCTGTCCCTCCAATAATACTTCCTTTCTCCCACCCTTTGAGAAGAAGCATAGCCCTGTGGTTAGGGCACTAGTCTGAGAGTTGGGAGTCCAGGCTCCCATCCCCTGCTTGCTCTGCCACAGGCTACCTGAATGATCCTGGGCAAGTCACTTAGTCTCTCTGTGTCTTCATTTCCCATCTACAAAACAGGCATAATAGAACCGCCCTGCATCAGGTCGTTGCAAGGATAAAGCTAAAGTCATGCTCAGGGGGTCTGGTGATGGGTTATATAAGCACTTTGGATAGAAGTGATAGGTGTGTGGGTAGATTGTCTATTTAGATTCATGTTCCAGGGGACAGACTGTTCTTTCTATGTAAATGTACAGCACCTAGAAAAATATAGCCCCAGCTATGGTTGTATCTTCTAAGTGACTACCATAAAACAAACAGTAATCAAAAGGAGGTGGGTCCTTTCTCCTTTTCGAAAGATTTTTCTGAGCACACCATTTTGCAATGGGGCAACAGGGTTTTACCTCTTGACTCGAAAAAGAAGCAGAGTATGACCTTGAAAGCAGCAAAAGAAACGGTGTCATCTTGGCTCCTCCCCCCATTAGTGATGGCACTAGCAGTCCCGAGTTTCAGGGGATGCAGAGGAGCACAAGTAGGATTCAGAGCCCGTGCATGGCCGAATGCTCTCTGTCTCTCTCTCTCGGTTTGTGACTTGTTTGCATTCCCCAACAGGCCAGGGGGAGAGGTCGCTGAATGAGAGATCATCCAATGTTAAGGAAGAAGCTTCTGACGATGGGGAACCTCCACGACTGGGAAGGAAAGGGGTTGGGTGTATTCTTGTTGGTGTATTCCTGTGGGTGAATTCCTAAGGACGACAATTTGGGATTAGGGATGTAAAGTCCCATTTAGTTAGTTAACCAGATAAACATTATGTTTAACCAGTTAACAGATAAAATGGGAACAGCCCCCCGGGTCCTCCCCCCCATGGGATGGAGCGCCCTTCCCATTGTGCACCTGGGCCCGGCCTGCCCAGACCAGGCCCACCGCAGACAGAGGCTGCTCTGGATGGGCTGGAGCACCCCAGACCATGGCACACTGGGCCAGGCCTGCCACGGGAGGGGGTTGCTCCAGCTGGGCAGAATCGCCCCCTGCCCATGGTGGGTCCCACAAGGCTGGAACAGCCCTCTATCCACAGCAGGCAGGGGTCTGCCGGTTAACCCATAACGAGTAAGTATCACCCAGTAAAGGCGATGCTTTCCGATTGACTCGTTAACCATTCACATCCCCATTTGGGATCCAGCTGACTATAGACACTCAGTATCTTAAAGTACATGAGCAATAGAGGCAGACAGACATGTGCACATGCACTCCCTTCTTGCAAATTTGCTGCTGCTTCTAAAAAGAGCCATGCTTGGTTCGCTACCCATGCAATCCCAGACAGTTTTAAATACTTAACTCCATAGGTTTCTCTGTGTGTACCTGCTTGCACGTGCCAGCTCATTTCTCTCAGTGTGCTTCAGGGTCTTATTGATGTTGGGGTGTGTTTGTGAGCAAGAACCTCTGAATGACTGAGGAAAATAGATCACACAGCACCCGGATCAACTCCTCTCCCTTTGGCTGAAGAAGGGAAAGTGAATCCACTGCCGTTAAATGGATTGAGAGGGTTACTAAGACATAGAACCATAGAACTCTAGAACTGGAAGGGACCTCCTGAGATCATCGAGTCCAGTCCCCTGTCCTCACAGAGATATGGAGAGGGTCCAAAGAAGAGCAACAAAAATGATTAAAGGTCTAGAAAACATGACCTAGGAGGGAAGACTGAAATAATTGGGTTTGTTTTGTTTGGAAAAGAGAAGACTAAGAGGGGACATGATAGCGGTTTTCAAGTACCTAAAAGGGTAATAGAAGGAGGAGTGATAAAAATTGTTCTCTTTGACCTCTGAGTACAGGACAAGAAGCAATGGGCATAAATTGCAGCAAGGAAGATTTAGGTTGGACATTAGGAAAAACTTCCTAACTGTCAGGGTGGTTAAACACTGGAATAAATTTCTTAGTGAGGTTGTGGAATCTCCATCGCTGGAGACATTTCAGAGCAAATTGGATAGGCATCTATTAGGGATGGTCTAGAATGGTGCTTGCTCCTGCCGTGAGGGCAGGGGACTGGACTTGATGACCTCTTGAAGTCCCTTCCAGTTCTGGTGTTCTGTGAGTCTATGACGAGGGATTTGAGACCATGGGCAGGACTAAAACTTTGTTCTTCTGTGTGACTCTGCAAGGCACATTCATACGTTACTGTCTGGCAGGGTTTTGCTAACCAGGTGTTTTAAGCAGTATTGATCCTACTGGAAAGAGTTACAACACTTCTGCTAAGTCAGGCTATGTCTAGACTACAACGTTTTTGCGGAAAAAGGTATGCAAAATTCACTCTGCATTTTGCGTACCTTTTCCGCTTTTTTTTTTTGGAAGAGGCTTTTCTGAAATTTGGCCCGTCTACACTGGGCCAAATTTTGGAAAAAATCCCCCTTTTTCAGAAGATCCTTTCTTTCTCGTGTGGAATGAGGGCTTCCGAAAGAATGTGTCTGCTCTTCCGCCAAAAAAAAAATAAAGCGGAAGAGCAAACGTGTTCCCTTAACATGGAGTAGTATCCCAAAAAATCCATGCAGTCTAGACATACCGTCACTGGGGCAAGAGGGAGGATCTAGTATGTTGGCTGAACAGCCTTATAGGAGGAACTCCAAGAGCAGACCAGGTTGGAGATAAACTTTGTTGTATGTGTAACTTGTTAATTATATTAAACTCTAGGAAGTTTGGACTCTTGTTGACTGTCTCTGAAAGCAGTTGCTTTGGGTGTCTACTTGGATTGTTCCCACACCCCCCCCCCTTGACATCAAGATATGTTGTCCTGTAGCCAGAGTACACAGCAGGCGAAACATTGCTAAAACGCTTTTCCTTATGGATTATTATTAAAGAGCCGTGTGACAGCTCCGGCAGCTGAACCCATAACTTTGTGATCCCGAGGATCACGTTTGCCATTTCCCGGACGCCAAAGGGGCAGCCCTAATTGGTGGGTTCTTGTTAAGCGTCACGTATGAGCACACCGACGGGCTTTCTCAGAGCCTGATTTTCAGCTCTGCTGAGCACCCACCACTGTGGTTGGAGTGAAAAGGAGTGGTGGTTACTTGGCCCCTCATTTAAACCAGGCCCTGATAAATGAAAGGAAACTGAACTCCGCTAACAAGATGAGTTTGCTGGCAAGTTACTAATGACAAGAAAAGGCCTTCACTCGCCCGTCAGAAGGGACTAAAGATTTGGGTTCCAGCCTGTGTAGGAATCAGTGGTCTGCAGGGGCCATCTTGCCATATCTCAGATACAGTGAACTGAAGGGCAGCTGTCTGATGAAAATCAACTGGGTGTGTGCAGCTAAATACAACACAGTTTTTTGGAGGGGGGGGGGTCAGGCGTACAAAGTTGAGGTGAACACCTCAGACTCATCCCTGTGAGCACTGCTGCAGAGGTGAAGGGGGATGTTTCCTTTGAAAGGTTTGGGCTTCCCCCCACCCAAATTGGATTAGACAGTGAAGATTTGCAGAAGAGAAAAGGGGCATTCTGCTTTGCAAACCTGCAGTCCGTTTGCAAAGGTGTCAAAGAGCTAGTACTTCCTTCTGAGGGCTTTCCTCTCTTTCCTTCCTCTTTCTATCTCTAGGAGTTGTCTTGCCTTTCTTGCAAACAAAGCCACATCGTAACTTCCAGCTGTTGGAAACTCATGGTAACTTGAGTCCAGAAATGTGCTAACTCTTTCAGGACTTGAGTGGTAGCCTTGCCCAAGGAATCTGGATCCAGGTGCTGAGGAGAAATCCAGATTTCTCTGCCTCAGCAGATGAATACTGAAAATAAATAAATAAACAAATAAAGATTTTCACGTTCGCGGTTGAGTGAAGAAATTGAGGAGCATTAGGACCGTTCTGGCTCTTAACAGGATTCTGGTAAGTAGCTGAAGACTGTTTCTATTTTTTTTTGATTGCATAAGTGGATTGATAAGAGTCCAGAAATTTAGATGGATGCTGTCCCAGATAGGTCTGTTTAAAATAATCCTAAACTGTTCTCTGGATGTAGTAAGCCACGCTCATCACTGTGGCATTACCAGTCAGGATTTATTTGCCTCTTCCACATGTCTTGCGGCTTCCTTTCCGTCCTAGTCCATAGATCATTAGCTGAGCTATCCATCTTTGTGCTTGTCTCAGTTTGGTACCTTTTGACACTCTGCTAGTGTCTGATGTTCCCAGCCCTTCTCTCTTGCCAAGGGAAGACTTCTTATTGAAGCTGTCGGTGTTAAATGATTCTGAACTTTGCTTTCTGCTCTAGTGTTCCTTCCTTTTCCTTGGTCTCACATAGGATCCCAACCTCTGTGTCTTTAATGACAACTCCCTTAGGCCACGTCTACACTATGAAGAAGACTGATGCTGCTGCGGTTGATCTTCTGGGGTTCGATTTTAGTGAAGACCCGCTCAGCGGTGAAAGTAACTTAAACTTTCTTACAGGCCCTGTCCTGTTGCAACCTGGGTCTCTGCCAGCTCTTTAAATAGCTTCCTGCTGGCTTTTGCTGCAGTTCAGCCAGGTCTTGCTGGAGCTGTGCACCACGGCACCCCCGCTTACTTTCTCCTCTGGATCTGCTAATTCAAACTGAGAGGGCAGCCCCATTGGCAGTGGCAGTCCTGCTCCCCACGAGGAGTGAGGGAAGCCAATGGGAGCATGAGCTCTTGTCGACCTCCTGCTGTGTGGATGGCACAGAAACACGATTTCAGATACATCAACTCCAGCTATGTAATTAACGTAGTGGGAGTTGCGTGTCTTACGTCGCCTTTCCCCTTTAGTGTAGATCTGGTCTCAGGGTTCAGGGTTTTTTTCCCGTGCCTTCAACTGCTGTTCCAGCCCCGAACTTTTTCTTCCAGACTGGATCACCTGGGATCCTTTCTTAGTCATTGTTTATAAGTGGTCTTTCATTGCACCGTGGGTAGCATCAGGCCCTTCAGCTCGTGAGCTTTATCACAGTGGTTACTTCTTTTCATGCTTGAGAATAAAGTTGGCTGGGGAAATAGAAGGGTGGGGATTTCCAATTTTAACCTTTTTCACCAAAATATTGTATTTCGACAACATTTCATTGACATTTCAAAATTTAAAAATGTGGACCAGTTGTTTTTTTTAAAGCATGTTTTCTATTGGAAGCTCTAAGAGTTTCAGAATTTACTGTGCCGAGAATGGCTCTCTGCCTACCCCTCTTTGAATGTTCTGTATTTATCAAACATGCCACTCATAGCCACTTCTATACATCACCTAACTCCCTCTTCAGATCAAACACCTTTTGGTTTGGACTTAGGGTATGTCTACACTGCACGCTTATTTCAAAATAAGCTATTCCACAATAGTGATTCTGAAACAGCTTATTTCGAAACAGCATGTCTACACTGCAGGGAAACTTCAAAATTAGTCCGAGGCAGGTTTCCCTAATGTAGACGTGCTATCTCGATTTAGAGCCCCAGGAGGCACTGGGGAGGAATAACTTAGAATGGCCCTGGGGAGGGGCTATTTTGATATTGCAGCCGTGGAGTGTCTACACGCACCTTATTTCAAAATAGCTATTTAAGAATAGGTGTTATTTTTCATAGAATGAGGTTTACAGATTTTGGAATAAGCTGTCCGTTATTTCAAAATTATTTCAAAATAACAGAATGGCTGTGTAGATGCTTGCATTGTTATTTTGAAATAACACTAGTTATCTTGAAATAACGGTGCACTGTAGACGCACCCTTACTTTCCTGCTGTCTATGTGGCTGGTTGGTGCCTCACCCAATAAGCTTCTCAGCGCTAGATGACAATCTAGACGATGAAGGGGAGAGATTTTTTTAGAATGGATTCAGCCCGTTTTTTTGAAACAGTTGGGTTCACATCAACTATCTACTTCTATTAATAAATAAGCTGTTCACCATTAAACCAGTGTTACTTATTAGAGACAACGAGTAACTCCAGCGTTTTCCGTCAGTCTGCTCCTATCAGTCATTATTCCAGGGCTGTAACTAGAAGGACTACTGTGTACAGTAATTTTCTGCTTGCTCTTCTGTCCCTGAGAAGCTTTGAGACTAATAGCTTGCTGTGGGGAAGGAAAATTGTGTTTCAGAACACGAAGCCCCAGTTTTACCTTCTCAGAATACAGACCAAAGACGGAGTGGGAAAGTGCATCTTAAATCACATGGCAACCTTGCAAGGCTTGGTTGTTAGGGCCATGCACCTTGGAGGAGCAGTACATAGGGACATTTGTGCTGCTGCTAATCCTGTGTAGATAAAGAGAGGACTTTGGTCTGTAGGCCCTGACACCTCTTACAGGTGCTAGCTTGCTTGAAGTTGGGGGAAAATAACCTGACTTGCATTTTTCTTAACAAATTGATTACTTGTGTCACCGCAAAGGGCTGCCATTTGGCACCAGCCAATGTTGTATCAGTTGGGCCCAATCCTGAGAGCCTTATGCAGGCAAACGCTTTGGTAAATACAACTGAGAAAAGACTGGAGAAACAGTGAGTTTGGACCTGGGCACTTGGACCACTAATGAGAACACTAAGCCCCCCAGGAGCTGAGAGAGATGTGTGAGACACAGGAGGCATAAGGGATCTGTCAAAAAAGGCTTTTTTTCTCGACAGATCCCCCTCTAGACTGCCACTTTTTGCTGACAAAGTGCTGAGTTGGCAAAACGTGGCGGCCATTTTTATGCAAATTAGGCACGGGATATTTAAATCCCTGCCTCATTTGCAATGTCGACCTGCCTAATTTGCATCCCTCTGCCGACAGAGGGATGCAGTCTAGACGTACCCTATGTGTTTATAAAGCTAAATGTGGGACACTTCTAGCCCGCTCAGTTAGCCTCATTAGCACCCCTGCTACAACTGACAGGTACCTTTTTTCTCCCCCTTCTTTTTCTGTTATAAATTCTGGGTTCCTGTTATTTCCGCTCCAGCTCATCTGAAGAAGTGGGTTTTGGCTCACAAAAGTTCATGATACTCTCTCTATTTTTGTTAGTCTCTGAGGTGCCGCACGACTACTCCATGTGTCCTAAGGAAAGAGGGTGCCTAACCCTAGCTCTCCAGGACTCTGTTCAGGAGCCTCGCCATGGTACATCTTTTCAAAATGAAGTGCGAGTAAGATCATGTAGCTGGTTGGGAAGGAATTTCCGTCGGACATCCCCCTCCAAATCTCTGTTTGGAAGGATAGCCAATCAAGAATGCTGCACAAGCAAAATTGAAGTGTAAAAAAAAGCATCAATATAAACTTTTTGCTCTGGAATCTGTCTAGGAATAGCTGATCTTTTATTTTAATTTGCTGTGACAACAGATTATTTGAGTAAAACGGGGGCATGTAGTAAAGAGTTAATTTCACTGCTGCAACATACTAATTATAAGGCAAGGATGCATCCTGAATAGCTATGACTATCATAGCCTTACCTGAGGGCTTGAGAAGGTAAAGATGCTTGGAACAAAAACCCATTAGAGAAACAAGGGTGAGTGTCTGTGTCTAATAGCCAGCATGTCATTTAGTAGCTGTGGGCAAGGACTGGGGAAGGGCAACAAATTTTATATTTCTGGATGTTTAGCTGCTAAATTGCAGAGCAGGAAGCAAACTGTGAAACCACTTTACTATCAGAAGTTATAGACAGTGCAAACAGTTCATACCTGTATAGCTTTCCACTAGATTTCACTATAGATATCTGAAATCTAGTAGAAAGCTATACAGATACCAACTCTTTGCACTGTATATAATTCTGATGCTAAATCTATTATATTTATCTCTCTATATATTTTAGAGTGTGTCTGTCTGTCTGTGTGTCATTCTGTGAGTCCATTTGTTCAAGAACTCCTCCTAAACGGTAAGAGCCAGGGCCACCAAATTTGGTAGGCAGCTTCCTCTTATCATAACTTAAAGCAAGATCAGGGTTTGGTTGTGCCAGGACAACGGAAAGCCCCAGAAAAAGGACCGGTTTCCATAACATGCAAAGGGAAGGGCTGCTGTTCAGAGGGATGTGATATGAGAGTGGCCACTGGGGGCAGTGAGCACAGGGGAGAGTTATCCTGCAGAGCGTCCACTGGGGCAGCCGCACCACCAAGGGAGAGGCCAGCAGGGCTGGGGCTCTGCCATCTTGCCTGCCAGCACACTGGTAAGTAGCCCTCCTCCCTCAAACCATTTCCCCCTCCTGGCCTTTGTCTGTAGCACTGGGTGTGGGGGGAACAAGTCTCTGGTGGGCTGGGGGGAGCCTATGGCGAGAGAACTGGCCCTTGGCAGATGGAAGGGTTGTGTGGAGAGAACAGACCCCTGGCAGGCTGGGAGGGACTGGGGGGTAGGGAGGAAAACAGGTCCCTGGTGGTCTGGGGGAAGCCTGAGGGATAAGTTTATGTGTGTGTGTGTGTTGTGTGTGTGTGTGTGTGGGAACATATCAATCTATCTTCTGCCTGAGGAGGTCAGAACACTTCCTTGTAGCCTCCTCCTCCCCCCCATTCTGAGGTACATACATTTTGTTCTCCCCATTTTGCAAATGGAGAAATTGAGGCAGAGACCTGAAGGCCCAGACTCTCAAAAATGGCCTCTAATTCTGGGAATGTCATGATTGCCAGGGCCTGATTTTCAGAGGTGCTAAGCCCCTGCGATTTCCAGTGATGTCCATCAAAGCTGCAGCTGTCCAGCTGCTTCCAAAGATCAGCCCTGAAGTATCTTAAAATCTAGAGCTCATTTCTGAAAAAAAAATGGCTCTAAATAACATTCCCAGGGTCCCAGAAGATGTTGGTATCAATGTATCTATTAAAACTCAAGAGTTCCTATCTCTTAGTTCTGTGTTCAGAATAGTAGCCCATTTCTCCTTTCCAGTCCCACAGCATCTATCTAATGAAAACATTGGTTCAAAGAAGTGACTATACATGGGCATGTTGCATACCCACACTTCCCTCTGCTGCTGGATGGAAATGGAAGGGAGGGGAAGTTACCGGAGTGGGGAAGATATGTTTGGTGCATACTGTATGGTAGGGTTTTTTTCTGTCACCACTTCCTTCACTCTCTCGCTGTGAGGCACTGCATGGTTACTCTCTTTACTCGGTGAGAGTGTGTGTGTGTGTGTGGTGGGGCAGGAGGGGGAGCTTATGGGAAGAAAATGATGCTCTCACATTCCAGAAAAGGTTTTGCTCCATTATTTCAAAGGTCTGTTCCAAATGAATTTACTCAGCCTTGAGAAATGATCAGAATCGTTCCTGGGTTGGGCTCCGTTCTCAAAATCTATCCAAACATATCCCTAGGGAACATTTAGCAGGGGACACTGTGGCATGCCAAATCCCCTCTGGGTCCCATTTGGTGCAATGGATAGCTTTTGCTCTAGTATCATCACTGTTTAAGAACACGGGGAGGGAGCGGGGCTGGGAAGATGGTGAAGGTGCGTTCTTGAGCTACAGCTTTGATGTCCTCAGGCCTGCGGTGAAAGTAACTTAAAATGTCTGATAGGGCCTGTCCTATTGCAACCCAGGTGTCTGCCAGCTCTTTCCACAGCTCCTGGCTGATTTTTGCCGCAGTGCAGCCAGGGAGCAGCTGCGCACCAGGGCGCCTCTGCTCCCTTTCACCTCTGCCTCAGACTGAGGGGAAAAAATGGCGCACGATTCCACATTGGGAATAGCATCACGTTAGCACGGTTCCTAGGGCAGCAGTGACTCGCACACCCTTGTCCTAGGCATGCTCTCCCTGTTCATCTGGCCCACCACGTATCACTGCTGAGGAGGTACATGCTAGCTACGCACCACAGCTCCCTTTGACTGCTCTTCCTCCAGATTCTCCACTCCAGGGAAACCTGATCGGATGCTGCCCCTACAGAAAATAGATACAATCTGCCCCGTCCCCCCTTCAATTCCAGTGTGTTCCTGGCCACCTGGGTACGACCACCTCACACCCCCTCCCTCAGCTTTGTGTTTGTGATTCACAGCCAGACTTTCAAGAGTTGTTGTTTTTTTAGTGGGTATCATGCGCCGAACCTCTGCTTGTCGTTCCGGGGCATTGAGCTTGTGTGTGAACCAGATGACCAAAAAGCTCTTCCAACTGTCCCTATTCCACGTAGGGTAAACTAGCACCAGTTTGGGGACATATTCCATTCTGGCCTAGAATAGCTCAGAAGAGGAAGCTGCCTGGTCTGATGGAGAGAGTACTGGGCTGGGATTCAGGAGGAAGGCATTCCTACCTCTGACACTGCCCTGTTTGGTGACTTTTGGCCAATTCACTTCTCCTTCCTCCCCCACTCTTTGTGTTGCCTGTTTAGACAGCAGACTCTTTCTTGCGCCCAATGTGTTTGTCTTGCGCCTGGCAGAACAGGGCTTCTGTGTCATGTCGGAGTGGAGAGGCATTATTGCAATATGACAAACATGAGTAATAACCTTAATCAGTCCTGTTTGAATAGTGTGTACTACTCGGCCTGCCTGTGGTGGGGAAGAGGTGCATCTGAACAGAGGCCTGGACAAATACACGCAGAAGACATGCGTTGTGAGAAGGGGCAGCCATTTTTTGTTAAGATTTGACTCTAAAAGAAAATAGATGTGGCCAGCTGGAGAGCTGCCATAGCTTTGAGCCACACCTCCCGCTCCTTGTCCGAACACAGAAGGTAACTTTGAGGTGAATAGAACGTGGCCTCTTACAATATTGGGTAGAGCATATAATTAATCCCTAACTCTAAAGGGGTTGGGAGAGGGAAATACCGGGGTGGAGGAGAGACACTAAAGTGCGAGCAGTTGCTAGGAGGGCGGGTCTGAAAGGCCCCTGGACTTGTCTCAGCAGCTTCTTGCAAAACAAGCTGCTTGCAAATATCCATGGAAAACCAAACTCAAAAAAAGTCAAGAGGCCGGAAGGGCAGCAGATTGCTGTGGCTTTCCTTCCTTACCTTAATGCCCCAGTGCCAGGGCAGGTGAGCTTCAAAACTCCCCTCAGTTGGTTCGAAGCACTAATTGAGTGGCCAACTACCACAGGGTATTCTGGGAGGTACCACGGCTGCCATAGGCCCCCTTGAAACTGCACTGTTGGGAGTCTGGCTAGACTTAGGCCGGCCTTTCAGCTCATGGCCAACGCCTCCCCTCCTCTAGCAGCCATTACCTCATGCACCATTTGTCACCGTCTCAACAGTCCTATGAGGGCTCATCCATGACTCTGGAAGGAGCTGAGCACCACTGGGTCTCTAGTGGCAGTTGGGAGAAGTCCAGAGGCAGAGTCCGATGGAGACAGAGCTAGGCAGGGAGTCGAGAGAGCTGGGTTCTGTTCCTGGCTCTGTTCCCAGAGCTGGTCTTAGGGGTGGGCCAGCTGGGCGGTTGCCCGGGGCTGCCATTCTCAAGAGGCCACCGACAGAGTTGATCTTAGGGGCAGGCCGCGACCACATTTCAGCCCGGCCTCCTGAATTCTCTGTCCAGGTTTCGTCCCCAACACCCCCTTCTTATTTTTGCTCAACAAATTTTCCCCGGCATATTTATTTATTTAACTTTTTTGCTTTTTTTGCCTGGGACTGCCAATTGGTTAGGACCAGCCCTGCCTAACCCACTGTAGGTGTGTCTACACTGCATCATTATTTTGAGATAACAAGTGTTAATTCGAAATAACAATGTGAGCGTCTACACAGCCATTCTGTTATTTTGAAATAATTTTGAAATAACACATGGCCTATTCCGAAATCTGTAAACCTCATTCTATGAGGAATAACGCCTATTCCGAAATAGCTATTTTGAAATAATGTGTGCGAAGATGCTTCACTGCTGCTATTTCAAAATAGCCCCTCACCAGGGTCATTCTAAGTTAATCCTTCTGGGGCTCTAAATCGAGATAGCATGACTACATGTGGGACTCCTGCCTCGGACTCATTTTGAAGCTTCCCTGCAGTGCAGACATGCTATTTCAAAATAAGCTTTTCGGACTAACTATTCCAGAATAGCTTATTTCGAAATAACCGTGAAGTGTAGATGTACCCTGTGTGACCTTGAGCAAGTCTCCCCTGTGCCTTAAGCTCTCCCTCTGTGAAATGGGGATAGCAGCTCTTGACCCCCTCTCTCCCCCTTCCACATACCTCCACTGGGCAGCGTGCCTAGAGCTCCATGGGTGACAAGCTGGTTGTGATTATCACTTGAGTCACTCAGCGCCTGACAGAATCCAAGCCACGTTCCATTTGCAAGCTGTGCACAGTAGCTGCTTGCTCCTGGCACCGCTGACCTTGGCAGTTATTCGTGTCTCCGGCGCTGATATGCAGGGAGGCCCTGGCAGCCCCTGCCACTCTCCCGCTGCCTCTCTGTTTGGCCGAGAAGTGCATCGATGTGGAGGCTGTTGGACTGATGGGTGGCCACCAGCATGGCTTGGACTGTCCTGTTGGGATTGGCTGGGAGGGGTGGGAAGGGAAAGAGGTCAGAACACAGCTTCCTCTACTGGGGAATCCTCACCTCTAAGTGCAGGAATTAAAGCAAAGATGCCCCATAAATACAAATGAAGCCCTCAGAAATATAAATAATCTCCTCTCCCCTGGTGTTAATCATTGACTCATACCTCTCCCTTCCCAGAGTGGAAAAACGGAGGTAGGCATGGGCTGTGTGGCTAGGGCGGGTGGGGAAAACCAGCAGAGTTTGGAGGGTGGCAAAGTAAGGTTGGTTTTCTGATGTATTTCTTCTTAACCTCCAGCCCTCACTGAAAAAATCAAAGATGGCTTTTAGGAACCCTGCGTACGTATCTGGTATAAGCATGCCTTGTCTTCTATCTTCCCCCCTCCATGAAAACATGGGGCTGTCACAATGGGGGTGAGCCAGATTCTGATCTCACTGAGGACTGTGTCTATCCAGAGTCACTCCAATGACTTAAATGGAGTGACTCTGGATTTGCACTGGTCTAACTATGATCAGAATTGGGTCCTTTTGCATTTATTTTTTTTCCCGATGTTCCCTCTCTGGTTGGAGGTGGTTGTTTGTCTTAACCCTACTTTTCTGCCATTGGATTACTTCTCTTTTCCCTCTCCACCCATTCTCCTCTCACCGGTGGCGCAAGGCAGAACACACAAGCAGCAGCATGCAAATCGAGTACCACGAGCCTGAGTAAGCATCAGCCTACCCAATCCGGATTACCAATAGGTAATGGCTCCAATCCTGGGCTGTTTTCTTATTCTACCCATGGAGATGGACAAACTTTGCCCAGCTGGACTTCATGGGCAGTTGGCAGGTGCCTGCGCTCCACATGTAAACTGAATAAAATGAAGTGAACGGCAGTGACCTGTCTCTGAAAAACAGAGGTGAAGTCTATGAAACCTTGAATGGGGTTGTGGTGTGCTTTGGTTTCCTTGGCACATACGTCTCCTAAGCTGAGGGTGATCAAACCCCTCTTGGGGTGCGTCTACACAGCCGGGCTAAAGTCAAATTAAGCTACGCAACTTCAGCTATGTCAATTGAGTAGCTGAAGTCGAAATGGCTTCATTCGGCTTTTGGTGCTGTCTATGCAGCAGAAAGTGGAATGAAGAGCGCTCTTCCTTCGACTTCCCCTACGCCTCATGAAATGAGGGCTGGAGTAAGAAATCCTCCACCTCAACATTATTTCGAAATAACGTCAATTTTTCTGAAATAACGCTGCTGTGTAGACATACCCTCACAGAACTCTGTGGGTTGGACTTGGGTTACCCTGTTGTACAATGATTAGCTATTAGTGTCAGACTTTTACTTTTGGTTTCTTCTTTATCTTGTGAGACATCTATGGTCCTCTTCCATCATCAGTGATACATCCCCTGTTTTTGGGTTGTGGATCATTCACTCCTATTATTTTGGTGTGACTGTGGAGGACAAATTCTGTTACTTTGACCGGGGACTAGATCAAAGTGCATTTACAAATCACCAAAGAGGGTGCACATGAAGAGTGAGGGCTAGTTGCAGGGTAGATTCACGCCCCCACCTTTCTGCAGACTAAATGTTCATGTAGACAAACCCTCAGCCTGTCTTAGTTATTTATAATACACAGACTGGTGCATAAGCATATAGTCCATCCCCCTCTGTCAGGAATATCAGCCCAAACTCCAATGCCTGGATCCTAGGATGCAACTCCATCAAGAATTGACTCTAATTAGAGAGATCCAGAGAGAGCACGTAAACTCTGCTACTGTTTGATACAGCTCCTCAAGAATGAACCACATCACCAAGCTAACAATAGAAGAACATTCCTGACTGTTCATTACTCACAGGCTAAGAAAAATTATTTGTAAAATCATGTGGTGTAGCGCCATGTAGTGACTTGCACCATTCCGCGGTAAGGCTCACACTTGTTAACAGTTCAGGGACAGGGTTAGCGCCAGTTCTAATTTTAATCATTCATAGACAGAACAGCCACCACATTTTCCCGTATGCAAATGTTCTGTCAGAGCAAGACTATCCACCACTGTCTGGCCATCTTCCGTGCCGTAAAAGTGTGTGATCTAAGCGAGGGGAACATTCAGTCTGTCGAAGGCCTTGACTCGCTGTGTCTATTGGATGACACAGTCCTCACCAGTGTGGGATTTTTGTCTTGTGGCTCAGCTGCTGCTGAATATTCTCCTCAGTGAAAGAGAGTTCAGCAGCATTTTTTTTTCAGCTAGTTAATCCATCCCGCTAGGCAGTTGTGGGATTGGGCAACAACCACTGGGCTTAGGTCTTGACCGTTAACCAGCATCTTTGGACCAGCTTTCTGGCCTGAGGCTTAAGTTCCGTACTGATACATGACATGACCGTCTTCTTGTTCTGTGCTTGGACAGTGTCTAGCACCATGCCACCCTGGTCCCTCACTTGGGTTCTTCAGCACTCCCATCATACAATTAATACATGGCAATAATTAACAGGGTCTTGTTCCTGGGCTGCCAAGGGATAGACATTCAATGGGAGTGTCCTTTATTACTGTTCAACCCATTCTGGTTTCTGCAGTTGTTGATAATTCCTGGGAGCCGAGACTAGAGTTCTCCTTTGGGAGCCCCTCATCAGAAGCACTGTTGCCCACTTAGTTTGTTGCAACATGTGCTTGGGTGCAACGAAAGAATCTACTGGTGTGGTTAGAGAAGAAGACTTGGAGTCAGGGCTCTGAGTCTTTGACTTACCATTGAGCTTGTTCAAATCTCTTAGGGCCTGATCTGACACCATTGAGGAAGGAGTGGGGTGAGAATCCTTATATTTACTTCCATGAGTGCTGAATTGGGTCTATAACCTTTCAGTTCTACCATCTAAAACTGGAATTATTGCCACCTCTTGTGGATGTTGATAGATTCTGGGATGAAAGACACATGGCCACTTACAGAATATATATTGTGTCCTGAAAGTAGTGTGGCGAGGAGGCTAGAAGCTGTTATTTCAATCTGCCAATGTCTTCGTAATCGAAGAAGATCTTATTTCCCTCACCTGCCTGCACACACCCACACACGCTAAACTGGATTTTTGATTCATTGGAATTGTATTCTCAAACAAAGGCTGAAACAAACTTGATGACCAATCAATTTTTCCCATAAACCGGCTCAGATGTGTTTCAATAACTAGCAAGCATTAAGGAGACATTGACACAGTGTTATTGTAGTAAACATATTGTTGGAATTATTTGACCTTACTTCATTACAAAACCTCCATTCCATCCCATGTGTAAGTGTGAGAGTCAACAATCTTGTGATTCAGAAGGAAAGATTTTATATATACTTTATTTCTGTTTTTGGTTTTTTCTTCTCCACTGCAAGAGTAACAAATAAATAAAAATAAGCAAAGGCCACCTTGTCCTACAAATGGACAAATTAACAAAGAAAAAGGTATGCTGTCATACTTTCCTAGAACAAAATTAATCCGCAGCAATAAAATACACTGCTCATAGTGCTGTTTGCACAGGTTTGTATTTGTATAAAACAGATGGAGATAAATAAGTTTCTAAGCCCTGGTCTACACTAGGACTTTATTGCAAAATAACGACCGAGTTTATAAGTGGAGTGCCCACACTTCCAAGCCCATTATTTCAAAATAATGGACAGCAGAATTTGAAATCTGTACTCCTGCTTTTCATCAGGAGTAATGCTAATTTCAAAATAACGGTAGTGTGGACACTCCGGTGCTGCTATTTCAACATAACTGCTCCCCAGAGTCATTTGAACTAATTGCTCCCCAGTGCTTCCTGAGGTTCTAAGTCTGAGGTAGCACCTCCACATTAACGGAGCCCACCTCGGACTCATTTCGAGGCTTCCCCATAGTGTGGACATGCTAGTTCGCATTTGTTAAATCAGGAGCTATTAAATTGAATTTAGTAATGTTGAAATACTTTCCTAGTGTAGACATGGCCTAAAAGTCTCTTGACTGTACAGGAAACTAGAGAGACAAAAGGGTGAAGTAATATTTTTATTGGGCCAACTTTTATTGATGAGTCAAGCTTTTAAGAACACCACAGAACACTTCTTCAGCTCTGTATTAAGATGAGACACTCTGAATACCTTTGTGGACTTGAAGACTAGCTCAAAAGCTTGTCTCTCACCCAAACAGAAGCTGGTCCAATAAAAGATGTTACCTCACACACCTTGTGTCTCTAATATCATGGGACTGACCTGGCTGCATTCATTTACAGGAAACTGTCTATTGCACATGAAACTTTTTTGAAAGTTTTTTTTCTAGGTTTTTATTAAGTTGTCCTTCACTATAGATTTTGAGCTAGTGTGAATGTGACTGAGAAGCCATAGAACTCTAGCAACTCACCGTAAAGGATAATCTAGGCCCCGATTCAAGCAAGTGCTTAAGCATGTGCTTAAATCGATCTATATTCAGGAAAGCACTTAAGCATGTGCTGAACTTTAAGCCTGTGTTTAAATACTGATGGGATTTAAGCTCCTGTTAAGCGCTTTCTTGATTAGAGACTGCGATGAAATCATTGAAGGAGTCTCGGTTTATGTAAAAGAAACTGCCCATGTTTCAACGGCCAAGGTGGTGATTCTAGTGATCACAGGGAGATCCTAATAGGTGTCCATCTTCTTCCTCGTTTATCCCTGCCTACTTCAGGTCATGTTGGCATCCGTACCAACCCAAGCCCGGGGCCTTGCAGCCTTGCAGGCTGTATCTGCAAATAGACATTTTTCCTAGATGTTAAACTATTCCCCCCTCCCTTCTCTTCTTCCCACCTCTCTCCCTCCCTCCTCAGTCCTTGACAGAGGCGCAAACACTCTTAAACGAGAGATAGTGGCTTCCATCCAATGGAGCCCTGCTTAATCACTGAACATCGTGGGAAAAGCACAAGATGAGGGCCGAGAAACAGCCCATTGTCTGGGCAAGATTAAAGCCCCAAAAGCCGTATTGTCTAGTGAGGGGATAAATCTTCCTGCTGTCACTCAAGCCCTGAATTAAATTCCCCTTCATTTCTAAAGGGGCTTATCTGCTCTGAATAGGCTGTTGCGCCACAAGCGTAAGGGACCGTATGAAGTGAGCTCCTGTCCTGGGCACCTTCACAAATAAACGAAAAGCAGGAGCAAATCTGGAAGAAGGGGAGGGGGGAGGAAGAAAGTGCTTTGGACCGGGGAAGGTTGGACCTTCATTGTTGTAGCGGATTTTTGTGTGACACAACAAGGTAAACGAAATGCCCGTTTTGCGCAACCGTCCAGATTTGTCACTGTTTAAATAGAGGTTGGGGGAAGTATGTGGGGCGGTGGGGGAGGGAATCATTACATGCAAGAAGAGCTCTGGTAAAGGAATGTTGCGGTGTAGGCTGTGGAAACTCCATAGCCTAAGTCCGATTCCCTCTAGGGATGGCTTACGGGAAATGGAAGTTATCTTGTGTTCTTCCTCTTCTGGAGGCCCATTATCCTTACGATGAATGCCAAACGAAAATGGCCAGGTATTTGCCTCGGCCACATGTCCTGCTCTACCAAAACGCTGGATGAGGAAAGTCAGCTGCAGCCAACACGAGGCAAATATCGACACTGCTCTGCATTGAGGGTGGTGCTGAGATGCACAGTCCCTGCGGACGCTATTGGAGGAGGACAGCTATAGTGTCACCTCCAGGAGTCCTCGGAGCACGCTGCCTCTACTCCTCCTCAGAATCCTTCTCCACAGCTGGCATTGCTGGTCAGCGTGGATAGAGTCATGGTTCATCCTTGTTTTTTCACCCTTTTCCTCCTCCACGGTTGTGCCCAGCTCTTGGATGGGGAGGTTCTTGGCATGAAATACTCCCCTTTGTATACCCATGCAAGACATAGGCACAATGTGGCCCAAAGAATACAAAATTTGACTATTCTGTGCCCCAGTTGGCAATGGGTTCTGTCTTGAATTTCCAGGGTTCAAAGAATGGGATGGCAAAGTGCACTCTTGAGATGGCAAATGTGGGAGGGGGTGTCCAGGTTAGGGTCCCACCTTTGAAAATTGAGCCTGGTGCATTAGAAATCCATTTAAGTTACTCTCTGGAGGTTGTTGGAGACTGAGTAGTGATCTCTGCAATGCTGAAAGACATTCTTGTTGCAGTTTAGCTGGAAGATGCTACCCACTCACTAATGTATCTTTCATTCAGTCTGGTGTTCATTTCTGCCAAGGAAATTAAAAAAAAAAAAATCTTACATTAGCTGTGTTCAGTTACAATTTATTTCTGTTTTAGGACCCATTGATCCAAACTACTGTTCTCAATTTTTGATGCAATTGGGTCTGATCTTGCATACGTTGGTGTAAATCAGGAGTGACTCCACTGTATACCCTGTATAAATCAGATCAGAATCAGGTTCTTTGATTTTATTTAACATTAGGGCCTTGACAACAACTAATTTATTGGTGGTTATACTATGCAGGTTGAACCTCTAGTCTGACACCCTCAGGACCTAACTGGTGCCAAACTAGAGAATTTGCCAGACCACGGGAGGTCAATATGGACTTGATGACCTTCTGAGGTCTTTTCCAGCTCTATGGTTCTATGATTCTATGAATATTGTATAGCAGCATTACCAACCCTTCCACTGCTTACTGGGCTCTTAAATAACATTTAGGGGTAAATTAGAGCTAAATTACAGCACAGAACACTGAGAGCCAGGACTGGTGTCTATAAACAAGCTTTATGGGGCTGTGGGAAACTTGGCCACCCCCATGATAAGTGGACGTCCAGCTAACTAAAATCATGCCGGACCACGGATGTTGCCGGACCAGAGAGCGCCGGATTAGAGAGGTTCAACCTGTATTATTGCTTTTTGTTGTTAGCTAAATTGGTATAAATGTCTGTAAGTTTGAGCACATGTAAATAGAATCTCCATAGAGAGTAAAGGCTGGATGTGAAATATTCTTGAGTCAGACTCAGAACAGTACCAATTGTGAAGACTGTGTAAATGTCAAAGGACAAAGGCATTTGTGCATCTCTCATTTATGGTATTAAGTTATGAAAATATAAATGGTGCAAAGGGCTTATTCTATGCAAAATAGCTGGCCAAAATAGTCACATTAAGAAACCCACTTTTTGTCACTTTCCTTAATTTTGGTTTATTGAACTACAAGGACACTGCATTTAGGATGTGGTACATTTTGGTAAGTGCTAAACAGGGTTTTCTGCATCCTGTGTGAAGTTTCCTCTTGTCAATGAGGTTTAATGCTCTCTTGTACAAATCTCTGGATGTGCAAATACCTTCAATCTCTCCTTTTAACAACCCAAACCATTACTGAAACAAGAGGGTTTACACCTGTTTACCAGACTAATGTAATTAGCCAAAAACAGAGTTGAAAGAGCTTTCTTGGAAACAGTAGTTTGGAAATGTAAATAATACCTTTTCCCCACCCTTCCCCTGTGGAATTTTGGTGTTCTTGTGGACACTTGCTTGGGATATTATTTCTTTTACTTTAGTGGTTTATATCTCTGGCTTCTTGTTTTTATAAACCCGTTCTAAATTGGGTTGAAATAATATGTTTTGTGGGCTTTTGTCTACAAAATAATAATTAAGAAAAAAATTTTTATCTACTCTTTCCTTCCATTTTGATAATAGGGAGTTTTACAAATTCCTGACCCAATCTTGCAGTCCTTGGAGTTGACAAAACTCACTTGCTGTCAATGTTAGCAAATGCTGACTCATCCTCCAAGAATTAGGTACTTACAAAATCAAAGGGTTGATTCTTTCCTGCTTTGCTCCTTGTATTGTCAATAACACAGGTGCAAAATAATTACTTGTCTCCAGGTTTTGCAGGTTTGGAATTGTGATTTAGTAGTATTTTACATCCATTGCACACACAGGAATGGAAAAAGAACAACAGTTTTAATACTATGGGATATTAGAAGCTGAATGGTATGGGAGCTGAATATAAATACAAATAGCAAGGGTGAAAATGCAAATAGCAAGTGTGAAAAACTGGAATGGGTGTGGGGTGATACTCAAGGCTTTGTCTTATATAGGTGACTATCAGGACTGTACTTATGATATTGGGGCATCTGGTCTCCCTAGCCTAACTAGAACTGAGCGGAAAACTGTTTTCTCATCCTGCTGGAATTTTTGAGAAACCCAAACGTTTTCTCTTTCCAAATCAGGTTGAAATGTCAAAATCTCAAATATTTTGACAAACTAAAAATCTTGAAGCGAGTCAATGAAAGTGCTTCATTTCAATTTAGGCATCATTTTATTTTGATTCTTTTTATTGTACATTAACTTAAATTTATAAGTGAAAGGTCTTCTTGAAACCCCAATCAACACCATTTTCTGTTTATATATATATATAAAAATTAGAATGGGCTGTTTCAACAATTTAAATCTTTTTTTTTAAATGTCCAAAACAGGACATTTGTCAAAACTGAACTTTTCCTTCAAAAATTTTGGTTTAGATGAATCAGCATTTCCCAATGAAAAAATGTTTAATCAAACAATTCCTGACTAGCTCTCCAACTGATCAACTGTCACGATGCTCTCTCTCCCAATATCTGGGCGAGTATGACTGTCATCCACCAATGAAAAATTAAGTGGTTGTTTTCAGCAGCTACTTGTGTTTTGAAAACTAATGAATGCCAACAATGCTCACTTTATGAAGCTGTTTTTTAGCTTCGGGCTCTGTGAATTACCTGGTTAACTCACTGGCTGACACAATATGAAACAAACCATGTTAGAAGAAATTAAGCAATGCCTTACATGAGGATACAAACACTTTTTGAAAGTACGCACAGATATGTACAATTGGATGGAGGTTCAAAAATATTGGATGATTACAGATTAGTTTAAATTAGAAATCTTGATATTTTCCTATTCAGCTGAAATCTTGCTCTGTTCAGATCCTTTTTTTTTTCTTGTATTCTGAAACCTCTTGGAAGAACAGGGTCTAAGAAAAGCACTTTCCAAAGCTCCCACAATGCTACTTTAAAGTCATTTATATTAAAAAAAATAATAACAAGCAAACAAACTTGTAAGCCCATGGGATGCTTCTGCCCTGTGGGTTAATGGCACAGGTTTTTATACATCCAAATCCAGCAGCTTTCAATAACAAAGGATGAAATTCACAAAACAAATTGCTTCTCTCTTCATAAGTCACGCACTCATACGCTGGGGTAAAGATGTGTTGATAACATTAAAATAGTTTAGTCGCTGATGAATTGTAAATTCCCACCGAGTTTCGGCCTGGCAGTTGTGTTGTTAACAGCATGGTGTGGGACATAGAATGCATTCAGATTGTGGGGTGCACGACTTCATTTTTGATATATTATTTATATTTTTAGGAGAATAGCGAAGAAACACCACTGTGAAATTTTGGTAGGCAGCTTCAAGAAAAGAGCAAAATATGCAGAGGCGGTTTAATGAACATCCTTCGTTCTTTAAAACTCGGTGTAAATCTGACTGCCCCTATTTGTGATTTTTGGGGAGGTGCGGGGGGTGGGCTGGGGAGGAATTCTTCTGAACAAAAGGTGCCAGATTTGCATCCCTTTAAAACAGAGCACTGCTGTTTATCCACAGAAATGGGGCAGCACAGGAAGTAGCTGTCAAAGCTTCACTGGTAAATGTTCCACCAATGTGCCCCCCCCCCCCAAGTCTGTAAAGATGCCCTCTAGAGAAGAAAAGATTTCCATCCAATCCATGGGCTCTTTTGATGTTACTCACATAAGTCTGGGTACATCCACACAGCGGTTCAGGTAGACAGATGCACTAGCTCTGGTTGAGCCAGAGGGCTACAAATAACAGCGTAGTTGGGGGGTAACATAATTAGCGGCTTGAACTAGCCACCTGAGTACAAATCCCCCCAGACACCCTGGCACATACTCAGGCAACTAGGGCAAGCTGCTAGCCATGCCGTCCCCAACTACACCACTACTTGCTTAAGCAGAGCTAGCCGGTGTCTGTCTACCTGCCCTGAAAAGCAGGCTCCCTGCTGCAGTGTGGATGTACCCGAACAGGTTGGTTGTTCTGACGGGTATGTGGAGATCTGTCCTCTAGGAACCGAAATGGGGACCTCCAAAGAGCTGTCTGCTGGTAACAGCTCCAGGCTGATAATGTTTGCATCTAGACAGGTACATCTAGATCTTCCTGTGTCACCACCGCACGATGGAGAAGCCCTATGTTTTCCAGAATTGATGTAATACACCTCCGGGGCTTTCACTTTTTGGGGCAAAGTTGACCCTGGTGGAATGGTGATGGAGTTGAAATCAGGGCAAAATTGACCCTGGTGGAACTGTGAAGGAGTTGAAACAAATTGTGCCTTAGGAGCCTTTTTGTAGCATCTGATATTGGATGTCAAGGAAATTTTTATTAAAAAAAAAAAAAAGTTGTCATGTTGGTTTTAGAGCTTTTCCCAGTAACCAGCTTAGTTACATCTTTACATTATCCAGCGCACTTTAAACTTCACCAATGTACCTATCAGAAAGGCAGTAATAGAGGGCTTGCTATGCCAGTTAGGGTAAATATCCCACTCATTTCAGTTTATTTGCAGAACAGTATTTGGCCTACCTTCTGCAATTAGAGTCACCGAGTTGTACAGCTGGATATGTTTCCTTCAAACTAGGGAAACCTCCCTCAAAGTTCCTTCCTCAGGTCAAGCAGGGTACTTTAGCTGGACCCAAAAGGGTTAACAAACAAACTGCCTGAATTGCTTTGTTCACTGGAAATCTAATCAGATGTTAACCTACAGTCTATATTCAAGCAATCCTTTCCTTATGATAGTGATTAGTATTACACTCCGAATGAATAGACCAAGGAAAGATTCCTATGGTAACCTTCAAAATGCATTCCATCGGCAGGCTCTGCCTACTCACAATAATTACATTCTTAACTCGTCTAACAAATAGCATGCTAATTAGCTGCTTAACCAGCCTCAGCTCATTATTACTGGGCCTGGGCAGGTTTGAGTAACGTGGCCCAGAGAGAACACGCTCACATAAAATCTGCTAGGTTTGCCATGTGGACTGAGTTCCTTCCCTGTGGCTGGGTTTTCTCTTTCAGGGACTCCTTTTGCAAGACAGCACCAGCCTACATTAATCCATTGGTACGCAGCATGATTTGATTTCTTCTCAGAAAAGTTGGTTTCTGTCGGGCTTGCGGGTGCTGTAGTTTAGCATCTGCTTAGCTCCACGGCTAGCTACAGGGAAGTCATTAGGGTGTAGTTCACAGGTTACTCCAGAGATAAGTGTGTTGTTGGCACTAATTACTCCCTGCTCTTGGCTTCATGCTTGGCTCAGAGGTAGTTGATGTTCCCTTTCTCAGCCCAATTAAGCCACAACTGGGATTTCTATCCATCTCCATGCCTGAGGAATCTAGGCACAGGTATTCATGGGCAAGTTCTTTAGTTCTTCATCATACTAGCTCTCTTGGCGTCTTGATGGTTTGAACTGAGGATCAAGAGAAGGTGCTCAAGTTATGGTTTAGTGTTGGCTTTTTCACAGTGGCAATCACCGACTTTATTTAAGAGGGGTATACTTTTTAGCACAAGTTGATTAAAGAAAAGCAAAGGTGTCTCAGAGAGGACTGTGTCAAAAAGATAAAAGGAGCCTTAAAATCTCTAAAGTCCTTGGTTTGAATCCTGAGCAGGTCAAAACCAAAGCAGGGGCTCTCAGTGTAGGTTGGTTATGTGTTTATCACAAACATAACCATCCTTGGGGTTGGCATTAAAGGTGGCTTTTCTTTACCGCTTGTCTATGCACACAGTTCTAATGGTTTAACTTAAGAGGTGATTTTTAGTCAGTTTAAATAAACCCACGCAAAAGGCCATGTCAGTGCTGTTATTTCGGTTTAAATCAGGCTTAGTTTGTTTTAATTGGAGTTGATTAGGAACAGGTTAATTAACACAGTTTAACTAAACAGGTGCAAATTTGTGTGTTGACAAGGCCTTAGCAAAGCCGGGAAGAAACCAAGGAAATTGAGCATCCATCTTACCTCATCAGGACTGATACCTTAAGGTGCGTCTACACTGCAGGGCTTAACTCGAAACAAGCGACGCAAATCGAGCTGTGTCAAATGGCTTATTTCGAAATTGGCAGCATCTACACAGCTCTTACTTTGAAATAGAGCACTCTTCCTCCGACTTCCCTTACCCCTTGTACAATGAGGGTTACAGGAGTCGGAGTAAGAAATCCTCCAGCTTGACAGTATTTTGTCACTATTTTGAAATAACTGCCTGCTGACTAAGTTATTTCGGAATAGAGTTGCAGTGTAGTCATATAAGGAAGGTTTTATTGCTACTTGTCTATGCTGTCTCCATCCTGTGGCTTGCCAGAAACTCTGGCTCTCAGGGCAGCTGGCATTTGCCAGGGTTTACTCTTCAGTGTCCCACTCTGGATCCCTTGTTATGACTGTCACCGGCACCCTCATTGCGGGCTTGCATTTTTATCCCCCATACTCAGCTAAGCTCTGGGTTCTGGGTCCCCTCCCTCATTTGACGTGGCAGCCTTGCACTGTGCAGGTGGGCTCAGCCAGCCATCCCGGGGCATAAAGGGCTAATGTGGTGTTCCAGCATGGAAGTCATTTCAGTATATTTACCTATGCCCTTACCCATCCATCCTTGGCTCTTCTCTGCATACCCAGACTGTGCCAATGTGAACAGCACCTCATGCCGCACCAGCCTTTTACTCCCATCATTTGCTTACAGATGTTCCGGCTGGGTCAGACTGAGGTTTTTGTTTTTCTTTTTTCTAGACCTTGCATTTAGCATCAGGAATGAGTCTACCAGGGAAACAGCACTCACGTGAAGCATTTGGAATATTTTCCACCCAAATTGGGAACCTACAGATCGGGCCCCATCCTGCAGTCTTCACTCTTGCCCAGCTCCCAAATATGACCAAAGTTAACGAAAGTGCCATGTACGTAAGGACTGCAGGATCGGGACCTGGTTATTCACCTTGTTATTAAGGTTAGTTGACAGTAGCATGTGTGTTTTAATAAGAGATTACAACGGTGAGGGGGTTTGAAAACCCATTTTACCGTTCTTTGGTGTCAATTGGCAAAGTTAACCCAAAGGTAAACATGGGAATAATGCAAGCACAGTTACATGCCCCGTAGTGCAAACTTAGGATATTGCAGGGCTGTGAAATGGTAAAGTTCTCTCCAAATACCATCTGTCTCACTTTTATATCCTTAACCCAGCTGGAAGTGCCTGTCTTCTTACCATGATTTCAAATACTGATTTGCTTACTGCACATCAACAGGTTACGTTAATATATTAAGCATAGCATGCTTATTTTTTGTTTTCATGCCTCCTTGCCTTCTAACCCTTCATATCTAAACCTAATGCCATTTTAATTTGTTTTACTCCTGATTATTTTTTTCTCATCTGCATGTTCCTGAATTAGTCTTATGTCATTGAAAAATATGGGTAAGCTGCTTGTCTCCAACACAGTATGTATCATTCCCCTTTGTGAATCATAGGTCACAGCTGACTACAGAGATGCCATGGAAAGGACAGAGCTGTGTTTATAGTTTATGGAAGATGCATTTGACTGCTGTGGTACAGCTTGAACTTGAATGGGAGTGAATATTATGCTCAGTAATGGTGAGTCTACAGTGCAGGGCTTAACTTGAAATATGCTATGCAAATAGAGCTATGTCAATTGCGTATCTTATTTCAAAATAGCTTATTTCGAAATAGGGAGCGTCTACACAGCACTTATTTCGAAACAGAGCACTCTTCATCCGACTTCCCTTACTCCTTGCATAATGAGGGTTACAGGAGTCAGAGTAAAAAGTCCTCCAATTTGACAGTATTTTAACATTATTTCAAAATAACTGCCTGCTGTGTAGACACGGAAAAGCGCTAGTTATTTCAAAATAATGTCTCAGTGTAGATGTACCCAAAGACTGGTTGCATAGTCCATAGCTCTCAATTGGACTTCTCTTCTCCTGTCTCTAATTTTTGTCCTACCCGACATCTCTGTATGCTGGTAGGGCACACATTGGTATCTCCATAGTTAGAATAAAATATATTGTGTTTGCTTGCTCCCCTTGAGAAATTGGCAAACTTTCTTGAAATCAGTAGAAGCTAAAAGTGCTTTTTTATCCTCTTGGTTTTTTTCCCCAATTGCTAATTCCTGCCCTTCTTTGTAAGGGTGAATTTTCAAAAGGGCTTGTGCATTTCTCTAGACAGATGTTAAAATGATTGGGATTTGCAAAGTTTCAAGAAGTCAAACATCTTTTAATAACCCTTGTAAGTGCTCAGCGTTCTCTGTATTCCCATATGCACTGGTTATTCATGAATGACAAAATATTAGTGCAGGGATCGTGCCAGACAATTAACTGAGGAGCGATTAAATGATGAATACATAGTTTATAATAACCACACTTTTATTCTTTGTTTAATGTCTGATTTTTTTCATATTAAATATATCTGTTCCTTGGCTTGTCTGAAAATGTTAACTAAGGATAAGGAAACAGCTCTTTTTGTTAAAAAAAATATTCAGTTGAATTTAGAAAAAAAGCCCCCACAAATAATTGTTTGATGTGGCTGCATTTTTGTTTTCACAATTCACGAATAATTAAACAAATGAGTCTCTTGCAATTATATTTGTAGATTCTTTATTTGGTTTGTGGAAACAAATATATTTGCAGAACTCAGATTTGGAATTCATTTAACTACAAGTGTTTGTAGTTGAATCTACAGGCTAATTGTCACCCAATCTTGGAGAAAAATGATAGTGAGCTATCCAGTCAAACAAAATGGGCTAACACGGCTCAAATTTAGATCTTGCTCACAAGTAGTTTACTGCTCCAAGTATTCAGCTTATAAGATGAGAAATTGGTAAACTGATTCAAGAAAATTGTAAACTGCTTGAAGATAATTCATGAATGGAAAGAGGCTAAATTTGTTGAATGCATTATTTGCTATGAATGGTTTCTTCAATTTGAATTGCAGCAGCTGCATATTACAGTATAAATCAGGGGAAAAAATCTAAAAATATGTATGTTAAAAGCATAATATTTTAACCAAATTACATTTTGAATAACACAAGTATTAATTTAACCATTGACAGAAGTTTCTAGGTCAAAAATAACCGAGGAATTCCATTCGGCGCTGAATATTTATAGCTCTGTCAATAGTTATGATAGCTGTAGCTGGTGTCTAAGGAAACAACACTCACTGAATTCCCTTTTTACTGCTGGACCACAACAAAGACTCAGATATGGAGGTGATGGGGGATTGTATAAAAATTGTGATCAATTACAGAGAAAAACATGAGTCTCCCAATGCATTTTCCTTCTTGTCTATCTTCCAGATTGTGGGCAACTAGTGCTTTGAGATGGCTAAGTACACATTATTATGAATACATTTAAAATGGAATACAATTAATATTTGATCTTCAGAAATTCCTTGGCCCCTCACAAACTTACCAAGTATTCCTTTTTTGGTGAATTGGTTCTGTTAAGATAAGGCCCTTCACTCAAAATTCTCACTAAATGAAACACCAGCCTCTCCAAGACAACATTTCCAGCAACTCTGGGTCCAGCAGCAAAAGAACTATTGAAAACAACAAATCTCACCCCATGGGTGAAAAGGAGATAACTGGTGAAGGTAACAAAGTACCTCCTCTGGCTACAGGTAGGCTCGGTACCTCCATGCTGAGAGAGACGTACATATCAGTGGCCATCTTAAGTCTATGTGATGTTGACGTTAATGAATGAACATGCTTTCCAGACAAAGTCTTCACTGTTCTGGCGGCAACAGGAGCATAGTTATTTTTCAGCCTCCCTTCCCTGCAGGGACATAGTTTGAAAATTGTTTCCTTAATTGGTTAGTGGCTTTCTTGTGGATACTGTATTCCTCCATCTTTTAGAATTGATCTTAATTTCCATGTCTAAACCATGGTAACTGGTTTGGTTGTGGCTAACTGGGATACCCTGGGCATGGTTCTGTATCAGCTGAGATGGGATGACTGACTTAACCTGACAGGCCTTTTGGGTCAACAAGATGGGGCTCTGGCATGGCTTTTACAGTAAGAGGCCCTTGATCCTGGAGTTTACTCACCCGCCAGTCTGGCAGAGCATCAGATCACTGTTGATCTGCAAGGTGAGGTAACAGGTTGACCAGTTTGCCTAGGCCTCTTTGGATGGGGCAGGACTGAACATGATGAATAGTGGAAATGGTAGTTTGGCTGGGAATGTTTCTGTTCCACTTGGGTTTTTAGTGAAATTTGGAATTTTTGTGGTATAACCTTTATTGCATGTGGACCCGAGAGAGTCATGCCCACATCTGAATGGAAGAAGAAACCAATCAGTGTAATCTGAGGCATAACATATTGAGGGAAAGATTTTCATATGATTTTGATTGCTCAAACTGAAGTACAATTAAAAGAGCCTGATACTCAGAAAGTCTCCTCTGCTCCTTTCAAGTATCTCAAAACTTATTGGTCACTTCTGAAAATCTGGGCCATAAAGCCTCTCTTCTTAGTTGGGGGTGAGCCAACTAATTCAGATATGGTAAAAATCGGGTCAGGCATTGGTCCAACCCGCAAACTGACCCTTTTATTAGGTTTGGAGAAGTTGGCTTTTGCAAAATAACCATGACCTTCCTACTGCCAGTTGGTATGGGAAGTGGAATTACTGTGCAAGAGTCTAGCTTTGTGGTACATTCTGCTGGCTCGAAACCCAGAAGTGTGGGAAATCCGTCCCCATGAGCAGGGGAACGGACAGCTTCAGGAAGGGGCAGGGCTGAGGGCAGAAGGGGTGGGGCTGAGGGCAGCTAGCCCTCAGAGCTGCACAGAGTACATTGCTCTGGCAGCAATTTAAAGGTTCTGGGGTCCCAACCACCGCTGCTACCAACACTTTTGAATCACTATCCACCGGAGCAACTCCCTCTCAGACCCCTCTGTCAGCAGGCCTGCCCTTGAGACCAAAGGGGTTTTAGGTAGATTGGCCCAGTATTCGGAAAAGCATCCAAACCCTTTCTTTACTGGTGTTTCTGAACAGAACCTCCAAAGCTGCTGAGATTCAACCATCTCTAACCCTGTCCTCACTTGTAGGTCCAAAAGCGGCACAGGCTTTAAATCTGGTTGCATTAATGCACCTCCCAGATTTGTACAGAACAAGGAAGAAATATGTAAGTGCAGCTTCTGAGGCCATTCTGAAAGATTCTTATTATCCTTCCCCAGATGGCACCAGCTGTACGCCCGGACCGATACTAAATGACTGTAGTTTGTGCCAAATATGTACTTGAGTGGGTTGTACATGCCCTTTACAAATAGAAGCTGAATGTTAATAGATACTGAATGAAACCCATTGCCAAACCAAACAGAGCCCCTGGATATATACACGGCATGCAGGGAAATTATACATTTCAGCAACGCTTGCTGCAGAATGCAGGCAAAGGATTTCAAAGTGTTGGTGGATTTAATGGAGTCGTTGCTAATTCTGAGCATGCTAATAGTTCTGTGAAGATGCAGGCAGAAGAATGAGTAAAAGGTTAAAGACCGCTGCTCTGATATCATGTAAATTCAGGAGAGGGTCAGCATCTGGGGTTGTAAACAACATCCCATCTAGGAGTACATGGAGTTCTGATCCTTTCAGGTATTTGAGCCTTTGTCTGCTGATATAACGCTTGCCTGTCAGCCCCACGGTCAGAGGCCTAATCTTTTTTTCTTCACTCGCTGAAAAGGTCCCAGCGCCACATCGGGGCAACACACTGGCTGCCTATTCTCCTTCCCTATGGAACGCAATCACTGGACAACTCTGCTATAATTCACTCCCTGGCCAGCCCTTTGAAAAGGTGGGCTGCCTCAGTGCTGTTAGCCCAGCAAGATAAATCATGTACTCGAAATTAACTTCCATTGAAAGGAAGGGGTGGAAGAAAAGCCGACTGGTCAGGCGGAGCTTGCTAAAGAAAAGATGACTAGAGTTGATAAATGTCATTGCGGATAATTTGGGGGCTGTGATTAAGATCTTATCTAGGTAGGAAGTAAATAGAAAAGACTTAATAAAAGTCCTACCCGGGGATCCATGCTTATGAACTTGTGAAGTTTTAATTTTTTTTGTAAAGCGAATGCAGAAGAGAATACCAGAAAGGTCTTCATTAAAAGGAATGTTGTATTCGGGGCGTTGCCTAAAGGGATTTAAAAAGCCCCTGGGTAGAACTGTGCTTCTTCTTTTTCCCTTCTTTTTCACAGCGGAGAGAGAAAGCATCTTTGTCTAAAAATGTTTTTAAAAAGTTAAAGGGCAGACAATCAGGAAAGAATTGATGAGGATTCCGGGGTAACGATCATCTGTTTTCCCTGTCTCCTGGCTTCTTTTTTTTTTTTTTTTTTTAAATGAAAGGGCTTTGCTGCCATAAAGTTCTCTACAAATAAAATGAAACCATATCCCCTTTAGGTAGGGGAGAGAACACGGAGGCCTGTTTGTTCACAAATATACATACGGCTTGCTCAGAAGACACAAACTGCCTGCTATATATTTTTATTGAGCTGTGCAGATTTTGCTTTTATTAATATTGTGCTTTTTTTTTGGTGTGTGTGGCAACCAATTGCTTCAGCAGCAGAAAGCTGCAGTAAACTCAGTTAACATCTGTGAGATTGAGTGACAGGGGTCTGGAGCCCAGTGTGAATTTTCCATCATGGGGTAGCAAGCCCCCTCGCCTCCCTTGCGCACCACTTGGCTGATATTACTGTAGGAACTACATTTACAACACAGAGGGAGCGCAGACAATCCTTAACAGCTGTACAGCTGTTTTCTGTGCATAGACTTCTGTTAGCTAATGAGAATGTTTTAAAATTTTATTGAAGAGTGTATCCTGTGATCTATAACCAGCCTAATCCAAATCTCTCAGGGATATTGAGCTGCTAGAGATTTCCAGAAACCTTACAATGCCAGCTCCTAAATTACCCAGGTTTCTTATTTACTTCCTCCTCTCCACTTTAACACCATCCCCCCACCTATGTGTGTGTGTAAAACTGGGTGTTATATGTTATATACTTTTGAGTAGGCAGGTGAGGGCACAAAGAAAAGTACATTGGCAGAGCCGAAAAGTATTTTATTGTTACCTAGACTCACGGGTGAAAGTTTTGCGTTTGTCAGAGATAGGAAAACCCACTGGGGCCATTTACATCTCAGGCCAACTTGTTATATTTATTTGTTTGTTTGTAGAACAGAAGAGAGTCATGGAACATGCAGAGAGGAGAGCAAGGCAGATTAGCTAATGACATTACCTTTCCTCGTTCCTCCATCTTTTAATAAGTTGTTACACAGCAGCACCACATAGAAACCCGGAATCTGCCACTGCAGCATATTCTGCCATTAGCCGTGAAGGCATGCATTGCGCCAGATGGCAGAATTTGGCACGGCGGTGACCTTTCTGCATAGAATAAAGACATCGGCAGGTTGATACAAATTAATTAGCTCAGGCTGCAGATTCAGATGGGATGGTTGTCTTCCAAACGAAGACATCAGGAACTGAATGGGGGACCGCCGCAGCGGAAAACACGAGCTTCTGCGACATTAGCTGAAGATTCAGTCACTTAGCTGTATTGCGGCCAGAGGCTCATGCATAACGCACACTCACAGGTCGCTACAAAAGCATTTGTGGTAGCACTGGTGGCTTGATCCAACTCCATGAAGTCAGTGTAAAAGCTCCTATTGCCTAGAAATGCCTCGCCTTGAAGGTTCATTAACCATGGCTTTAGTCAGCTAATTGCTTCATATTTCCCATAATTAACCATCTTCCCTCAAGGTGTGGTCACATCGTTCCTTTGGGCTAGAGGTTTGAGTGAGGAGAATAAACGGAACCTTATTGGGAACTAGAGAGAATTGTCTGTATTTTTCAAAGCTCAGTCAAATACAAGGAAGATAGCAAGCAATAAGGGAGAAGTTTCTATCATTTTAATATTCAGATGGATTCACGTGCAACTTTGAAAAGGTGCAGATTCCACTTGGGACAGAAGCAAAAGGAGGCTGATGAATGATTCCAGGTAGACCAGTGTGCTAACCATTTAGTCTTTTTCTTTTCCTGTCGGTGACTCAGTCTTGCGCCGATCCACAATTCTGCAAATGTGTTTGTTGTTTGCAAGTATGAACCAAAGCTCAGAGCAGGGGTGGGGAACATAAGGCTTGCATGGGTCCACCCCTGAGGCTCTAGGGTCCCCTTCAGCTCCATCTCCTCCTCCCCCCTCACTGTTCCCCCTGTGGGGCTGGAACACACAAAATCTACTAGCCTGGGACCAACTGATTTTTCTGTGGATGAGCAGCTCCTGACCCAAAAAAGGTTCCCGACCTCTGGTTTATAGGATAGTAGTCTACTAAAACAAGCTGCAGTATAAACTGTTCATAGACTACTTACTGTTTGGGTGTGTCTGCACTGTGCCAGAGCTCAAAATAAGATACACATTTTGAGCTACACAAATTGTGTATCTTATTTTGAGTCTCTGTCAAAATAGCTTATTTTGTAATTTGGCACTGTCTACACAGCGCCAAATTTTGAAATAACCTGCTGATCTGAAATGTCCTTTACTCCTCATGGAATGAGGTTTCCAGGGATGTCGGAATAGCGAGCCTGTTATATTTCGAAATAATGGGCTTGCTGTGAAGATGTGGGATAGCTATTTCGGGAGACTCTCGTATACAAAAATAGTGTTGCAGTGTAGACTTAGCTTTCGTGATGTGTGATAGTTCACTTGGCATGTGATGTGTCATTGCTGCTCCCAGATTGGCTGACCAAATCTTTTAAAATGGGAAATAGTGACTGATGAATAAGTTGGTCATCCTTTGGGTTCAAAGATGACAATGACATCACTGGTTGGTTTGGTTTCTGTGAACATGTCAGTAGCTGATCAGGTCAATTTGAGCTTTGAATTATCTGTGGCCACTTAACAAGAGATATCAGAAGTCATTCGTCAGTTCTGCTCTGTGTTGATTAGGCCTCAATTGGAGTATTGTGTCCAGTTCTGGCCACTGTGTTTCAAGAAAGATGTGAAGAAATTGGAGAAGGTCCAGAGTAGAGCAACAAAAATGATTACAGGTCTAGAAAACATGAGCTATGAGGGAAGACTGAAAGAATTGGGCCCATTTAGTTTGGAAAAGAGAAGACTGAGAGGGGACAGGATAGCAGCTTTCAAGTAGCTAAAAGGGTTTTACAAGGAGGAAGGAGAAAAATTGTTCTCCTTGACCTCTAATGAAAGGACAATAAGCAACAGGCTTACATTGCAGCAAGGGAGGTTTAGGTTGGACATTAGGAAAAACTTCCTAACTGTCAGGGAGGTAAAGCACTGGAATAAGTTGCCTAGGGAGGTTATGGAATCTCCATCACTGAAGATATTTAAGGGGGCAGGTTGGATAGACATTTATCAGATATAGATCGGGGTGGTCAAATTCCAACCTGTGGGCTGGCTGCAGTCTGCAAGGTTAGTGACTGGTGGGCTGCCACTGCTATGTTTACCTGCGCCTCTGCAGGTATCGTACAATCGCAGCTCTCGTTGGCTGCAAATTGCCGTTCACATTGGCCGTGAACGGCATTTCATGGCCAACACAAGCTGCAATCGTTTGATACCTGAAGAGGTCCAGGTAAACATAGAGGCAGCAGCCTGCCAGGGACTAACCCTGGTGGGCTGCTGTTTTTTTATTGCCCACCCCTTATTTAGACAATGATCGGTCCTGCCATGAGGGCAGGGGACTGGACTCGATAACCTCTCAAGGTTCCTTCCAGTACTAGTGTTCTACAATTCTATGAAAAACCTCAGAGCGGCTGATGGATAACAAATAGAAAATGCCTTTGCACTGCATGCCAATGTAGAGACCTGTAGAAAGATCAACCCTTTACCAAGCTTTGGTGCAAAACAACTCCCGTTGACACCAATGGTCATGAATAGTGAAGAATGAGGTACCTGGACATGGCACGGTGAAGTAGCCATGTAGCTTTGGAATGGTTCTTTATCAACTTTTGAACCTTTAATGAACCTTTATTTCACTAGGAGGGTAGGGAAGCACTGGAATGGGTTACCTAGGGAGGGGGTGGAATCTCCATCCCTCGAAGTTTTTAAATCTCAGCTTGATAAAGCCCTGGCTGGGTTGATTTATTTGGGATTGGTCCTGCTTTGGGCAGGGGGCTGGACTCGATGACTCCTGAGGTCTCTTCCAGCCCCAGGATTGTATGATTCTATGAACTGCATTGCTAAGAATTCAGCTCTCTCTCACAAACACTGCAAACAGCCCTACCTTTGAGAATCCATCTGGGCTGAGGATCTTCCAGGGTTTTGTGTCTAAAATTTCTGTCTGTACAGTCCAGCACACACATGAGTTCTACGGTGCTTTATCATTTCATATTAGGGAACCCCTGCAAGGGTGATTTCCTGTCAAATGACACAATCCTGAATTTTTATTTTCCATGAAAAGGGAGTGCAAAAGGCACTAACGGAGCTCACTTTTTTTAAGGGAAAATGGGCTTATAGATTCCAGGGATCTGTAAGACCCCCTTCGGGCCATCTTTTTCAGCTGTTGATGGTAGAAAATGAAATATCCTGCAGAAATTCCTTTTCCTGCATCTATTATATTTGAAAGGGCAAAATAGGCCCCCCTATTTAAATCATATTTAGAAGGGAATGCGTGAACGCTTCCCAAGCAATCGTGCTTTTCAATGGTCCCATCAGCACATCATAATCTCCTTTATTAATGACTCTGAGAAACTGTGGACCCAATAAATTGCATGTCGGGTAAAGAATACAGTGAGGATTGGAAAGTGACAGATAAAGCAAATATCCTGCTCCTAAACAAACACAGCAGGACAGGAGAAGATGACAAATGATGGGATTGTGTCAGCTTGAAAACAGATTGGACTAATGGCACGCTGGACTTTGCACTCCAGGGGATCAATACTCTATCAGGCAGGAGAGCTTGAGACCTTGTGAATAGCATTTGTATGGACAAAAGAGAGATCTCTGCTGATAGTCTGGGCATTTGTTGCTCGCATCGTACCGTCTCCTGCGTACAATAAACTTTAAATTAAGACAAAATGGGGTTTATTGGGAGGACTGGTTGAGGGGGAGGCTACTATAGACTGCTAGGTAAGTGTTTTCTAATGATTCTTCCTCTGATGGTACAAACAGGGATGTGGCAAATTTCATGCTTTAGCAAGCCTCCTGTCTCTGTCTTTGGGGCTGAGAAGACTTTGGCTCATTTACCTGATTTCCACTCTCATGGAAGCCTGTGTGTGTTTGCACTTGATGTGGTTTTGTCCTTTAAGGGGCGAGAATCTACTTGTTTCAAAGTCCATATTTTTGTCCTTTTCCTTCTCCCACAAGTCAGACTGTGCTGAGTGATAGAGACGCAGCCATATCTCTCTGGCCTCCTGGAAATGTCCAGGCTGGCATGAAATGGATGGAATTGGCGGGTGCTTTGGGTGGTGGAAGTTTTCAGTAATCGTTAGTTATGTGATGCAGAACCAAGTTGCCCATCCTTAAATAGAATTCAGAAGAATACAAGAAGCTGCAGAGTCAGAGAGCAGTAGATTTGGATAGGCTTATGCTGCCCTGTGTGTTTCCTCACAGGGCAGTGTGTACACACATCAGGGCGTGTGGATTAAAAGCAATGCCTCAGATACTCAGTGACAGCCAAAGAAGGCATTGGAGTGGTGGCACAAAACCACCTTTATATGTTTCCCCCTACACACACACACACACTCACACCTTCCCTCCTACACACACAGACACCCCTTTCCTCCTACACACTCAGACACCCCTTCTCCTCTACACACACACACACTCCTTCCCCCTACACACACACATGCACACCCCTCCCCTCCTACACACAAACACCCCCCCTTCCTCCCTATACACAGACATCTCTTCTCCTCTACACAAACACACACACACACACACACACATACTCCCTCCTTCCCCCTACACTCACACACATATTCTCCCTTCTTCCCCCCCCACTTCTTCCCTCCTACACACACAGACACCCCTTCTCCTTTACGCGCACACACACACACTCCTTTCCCCTACACACACACCCCTTCCTCCTACACACTCAGACACTCCTTCTCCTCTACACACAGACACTCCTTCCCCCTACACACATACATACACACCCCTTCCCTCCTACATACAGACATCCCTTCTCCTCTACACACACATACACACGTACACCTTCCCTCCTACATACACACAGACGCGCACACACATTCTCCCTTCTTCCCCCCCCACTTCTTCCCCCCTACACGCACACACACACTCTCTCTCCTTCCCCCTACACATACACACACACACACCTCCCCCCGGGCAGGCTGCTGTATGCTGCATGGGAGCTGCTCGAGTTTGCACCCACTACCAGCATCCCAATGCAGCCAGAGATCCCCAGAGTGCAGGAAGAGTTTGTTGTCACCAGCCACACACCTTTGCACTGCCATCCAAGAAGGGCTGTGGGAGCCTTTGTTTCCCGCATTTGTTTCTTCCTGAAGAACATAAGAGCAGCCAGACGGGTCAGACCCATGGTCCAGCTAGCCCCGTGTCCACAATGGGCAGATGCTTCCGAGGGCATGAATAGAACAGGGGGAGCAATCCATCTATTCTGGCCCAGCCCCAGCTGCTGACATCTGGAGATTCAGGGACACTCTGAGCAGGGTTGTGCCCTGATCATTATGGCTAATAGTCACTGATGGACCGATCCCTCCATGAACGTATCTTGCTCTTCTTTGAGCCTCAAAGAAACTCCTGTAAATGATGTTGCAGGGAGGTGCAATATAGTCTCTTTTCTAGCATGTGCACACAGCTAGCTATGCTTAGTGTCCTCAGCCAAGCCCTCTTCAGGGAATGGTGTCTCAGAACAGGCTGAACCTCTCTAATCTGGCACTCTCTGGTCCAACAACCTCTGTTATCCAGCATGATTTTAGTTAGCCAGGTGTCCACTTATTGTGGGTGTGTCCAAGTTTCCTGGGATCCCATAAAGTTTGTTTACAGCCCACAGCTCATTGTTCTGTGCTTGTTATTTAGCTCTAATTTGCCCTAAATGTCTGCTGAGAGCCCAGCAAGCAGTGGGAATTTGGTAATGCTGCCAGACAATACCAACCTCCCATGGTTTGGCACATCTCTGGTTCGGGACTAGCCAGGTCCCGAGGGTGCCAAAGTAGAGAGATTCAACCTGTAGCAGTTGCAGGCCTGTACTTGAAGTGGGTAAGGTGCCCCCAGCAGTGAGCACCTCTTGTGGGCTGATGTATTTCCGAAGGGAGGAAGGTGAGTGTGTTGTGCGTGGAGAGGGGGGTGTCGGGCAGAGAGCAGGAGTGCCAATGCACATGGAAGAGCCACCCTTAGGATTATTGTAGGAGACTTTCAAAATTGCCACTACGGCTTAGGCACATGGATCACATCCATTGGCTTTCAGAAAGTTGTGTGCTCCTAAATCCCTTTGAAAATCTTAGCTGTGGCATTGGAGAAGTTTAGCCTCCCCAGGTCAGAGGTCAAGTAGATATCTCCCAGTTAGGAAGCTTGCGGTATGAGAGAGAGCGATACCCCGGTGATCAGAATTCCCAGGCAGAGCTCAATGAGGCTTTTAAAGCTTTCCCCCCCTCCTTTCTGACAGATACAGAGCCTTATGAGGACTAATTACAATTTTTTTTTAAAAATTAAGTCCTATTATGCTCCTCCTTCCAAGATTAGGCAGTCCAGAGTCCTCCTGCAATTGCCGCACTTGGCGGCACTCTTCCCTTTCCACAGACTCCCAACCTGGCCCTGCTTCCTCTGCCCTAGATAACGAACATGCAGGCAGACCCATGGCAAGTAGGGTGGCCTTTCCATGCTAAGCTGTGAGCCAGAACAGAAAGGAGCAGTCCACTGGCAGCGAGCAGTATGGAAACCCCACCTCCATCCACCCTGGTGGTAGTTTTGTACGTTCTTTGGTCAGCACAAGATTCAGGACTAAGAATCCAAAGGCTTCATGAACTGAAATTTCTCTCATGCTTTTGAGTGTTCTAACGTTGTCCTCAGATGTTCCGTCTGTCAAAAACGCCATCCGCTACAGAACTAAATTAGGTCTAAATTTTTGTCCACCCCATTGTTTTATTTTGCTTATATTTTAAAATGTGTTTTGTCACTAAAAGGTATTTCACCCCCCCCCCTTTTTATTTGTATTGATCTCTTATAGCACCGGTTAATTGCTCTCAGCTAAATTGTGCCGTCATTAACAGATGTTTGTTATTCACTTGCTAAAATACTCCTGACACTGATCGTAGGGGGGAAACTCTCTGATAAAACCAGAACTTTTGACTTTCTCAGCTAGTAGCACCTGGAGATAATTGACGCAAAGGGGATGCTATGGGAGCAGGAGTGTATAAAACTTGGTTTGTGTTCCATATAAGAACAAAAGAATCGACAAAGTTCATTACAACCTTAAATCCCAATCTTACAAGCCATGCCAATGGGGTTACAGGATTGAAATCAATAGGGCTGTTTGCACGATGAAAGATTTGTTGGATCAGCCCCTAAAATGTGTATTTTTAACTTCAAAAGGTCAGGTTCAAAACCCATGAGATATGTATATTGTTTGTGCTTTTTCAAGGTATTTATTCAGCTTTAAAGTCTCCTCAGAATGAAGGGGGAGGGAGCCATTTGTGCGCCTATCAGTTTCTCTGTTGATAGTTCTCTCTACCCATTTGATACTTTAGATAAATAGGCATGAGCTCATCTAAAGCAACTCTTTTGGAAAGTTCCAAATATTTATGATCAGAGTCTAACAAGCTGATATTTTAGGTGTGTATATATATAAGGATATTCTGGAACAAGACAGGGTTTATAATTAAAGCTTTTAATCAGAAGCAGCATGTGAATTAGGATCCAGACAAAATGTATACTATGAAACATAAAAAAAGTGGAAAGTTTAACTGTCATGCAACAATTTAGACATGCACGTATTTTTTAAAAAAATATATACAGTATGTAATTAAAATAAAGTATTCTGAATGTATATGTAAAAGCGTTAGACTCTATATGAGTTTTATGGAGCTATATGGACTCTTTGTAAAATAAATACCAACAAATATATATTTTGGTTTGCTAAAGGATCTGTGTATTTTTCCCTCTAATCATAAAAACTTTGGAATGCAAATGGAAACACAGTTGACCAGGAAAAGGTTTATATGAAAAACATGGTCCTGTGAGTATTGGACGAGCTTTGTAGGTCTATTCCATGAACACATGTCCATACACAAATGTAAACAGTATTGATTATAATTTGTTAGTGCAGTCCTTAATATCAACTTCCCCTTACATTCACTAGAATTGCTGAACTTGCTAGACAGCTTTTCTGTACAGGTCTAGTATGGTAGTATTATATCAGCAACAGTCTGTAGGAGCCATGATATAGTCCTTACAACTCATGCAGTACCTAGAACTGCTGTGGCAAAGTTTTTTGTTCCCTCTTCATCGTGCTTCTTCCCCTGAAATGTGATTAAGATTGAGAGCAAAATCAAATGGCTAAAAATATGGAGACCCAAAGTCCAGGATTTCATTCCCCGCTCTGCCACTGACTTCCTGTGTAGCCTAGGGCAAGTCATGCATTGTGCCTTAGTTACGGTAGATATATCCTGAAAAGAATACTTCTTTCCCTCCTAAGGGTGTTGGAAGCTTAATTCAATCACACTTGTAAAGCACTACGGGTATGTCTACGCTAGCTCGTTAGTTCGAGCCAGGTAGGCAAATGAGGGCAACCGGAGTTGTAAATGAAGCCCGAGATTTAAATATCCCGGGCTTCATTTGCATGTTCCCGGGTGCCGCCATTTTTAAATCCCCCTTAGTCCGAACTAACTGCCCGCGGCTAGACGCGGCAGTTAAACGTTAATTCGAACTAACTCCTTAGTCTAGCGTATAGCCACAGGCAGTTAGTTCGGACTAAGGAGGATTTAAAAATGGCGGCGCCTGGGAAAATGCAAATGAAGCCCGGGATATTTAAATCCCAGGCTTCATTTGCAACTCCGGTTGCCCTCATTTGCCTACCTGGCTCGAACTAATGAGCTAGTGTAGACATACCCTTAGAGACCCTTAAAAGTCAGGGATAAAAAGAATGCCAAGGCACCATGATGTTATGATTAAAACAACCTGGAATCTACTAATATGATACTATTAGAACACCTTAAAAAAAAAACCCTGAGTTTTGATTCCCACTCGTGTTGATTCAAATGGCTCCTTCTCCAGCCTGAAACAAGGAGGATAGTATAAAGAGCTAGCTAGCTTTCTTTCTTTTGCCACTGCTTTGTGGGATCTGAATTGGTGCACAGATGGTGGTGGTGGGAAAACCAATTTTGTTTACAGGGGGTCTGGCTCACCTAGGTTTGTGATGTGATGTCCTGGGTTCTAAGCTAGAAGGGACCACTGTGTTTATTTAACCTCCTGCCCTGTCATTCATCCCTAGACGTCAAACAGTCTGGAGATAATAGAGAGGGCGTGTTGAGCATGAGGAAGGGAGACCGTTGAAGATGTGTTTCAACTGCTGCTTCACCTTGTCTGGGCTTCCAATGGAAACAAGCATTTTTTTTTTAGAATGTTTCAACTTTCTTCTCATAGAATCATAGAACTGGAAGGGACCTCGAGAGGTCATTGAGTCCAGTCCCCTGCCCTCACGGCAGGACCAAGCACCATCTAGATCATCCCTGATAGATGTCTATCCAACCTGCTCTTAAATATCTTCAGTGATGGAGATTCCACAACCACCTGAGGCAATTTATTCCAGTGTTTAACCACCTTGACAGGCAGGACATTTTTCCTGATGTCCAACCTAACCCTTCCTTGTTGCAGTTTAAGTCCATTGCTTCTTGTCCCATCCTCAGAGGCTGAGGAGAACAATTTTTCTCCCTCCTCCTTATAACACCCTCTTAGATACTTTCTCCTCTGCCTCCTTTCTGTACTGTATGCCTAATAGCTTCAGAGGGGTAGCCGAGTTAGTCTGTAACAGGAAAAACTTAAAAAACAACAAATAGTCTAGTAGCACTTTAAAGACTAATGAAACATGTAGATGGGATCATGAGCTTTTGTGGGCACAACCCGTGGCGTCCATTTTCATTGGCCTGTCCACCCCGACTTGGGTTTCCTAAGCTGGGGGAATTGCAGGCTATGAATCTGAGCTTTCCTGATGAACAAAAATCCTTTTTGCCTAACTTTAATAAGAAACCTATTGCTCTGTTGAAGCATCAGTTAGGACCTACCGCATCAAAAATAAATGATACCTGCATAGCAATCCCCCACTTCACATTTAAAAGGAGAATTCCATTTAGTTTTTGTGATCTGTGCCATCAAGTACCCGCCATGCCCCTCCGCCATGTATATTGGCCAAACCAGACAGTCTCTACGGCAAAAGATAAATGGATGCAAACCAGACATCAGAAATGGTAACACACATAATCCTGTAAGGGAACATTTTAACCTGCCTGGTCATTCAGTCATGGATTAAAAGTAGCCATTCTTCTACAATTTTACCAATTACAGAGAGAGGCTGCAGAACTGGAATTCATCTCCAAGTTTGACACGGTTATCCTAGGACTGAATAAAGACACAATGGTTGGCACATTACAAAGCCAATTTCTCCTGCCTTTAACATCTGCATTTCCACATCAAAAGCTATGAATGGGACACATCCAACCTGCTTAATGAGCCTCATTAACACGGGTCCCACAAAACAGGTACTTCTTTTGCTGTTATATACATCTATTGATTTCTGTTATTTGCCCTCCAACTCATCTGATGAAGTGGGTTTTACCCATGAAAGCTCTTGATTCTATATATTTTTGTTAGTCTCAGAGCGTATGTCTACACTACAGAGAAGATTGAAGCTGCCGCTGTCGATCTTCCAGGGTTCGAATTAGCGGGTCTAGTGAATCCAGCTAATTGAAACTGAGAGGGGTGTTCCAGTCAATGCTGGTAGTCCTGCTCCTACAAGGCATAAGGGAAGTCGAAGGGAGAGTGTTCCCCCTTCAACTTCCTGCTGTGTGGGCAGCGCCAGACGTCAGGTTAAGGTACTTCGACTTCAGCGATGCAGTTGACATAGCTGAAGCTGCATATCTTAATTCGACCTTATCCCGTAGTATAGATGCACCTTAATGTGTCACAGGGCTGCTTGTGTTCCTAAGAAATTAGAAGGCCAAAAGTTTATGAGGTCTAAGCCAATGCCAATGATCCCAGATGTGACAAGCATGTTTGTATAGGAGGCCCCTGACTTGCGATGTGATTGGTTCCGCAGGCAGCGTCGCAAGTCAGGGGCGTCGTAACTCGAACCCTCATGTACGATAGGCACTGTGTGCCGACGTAAATGCGGGCCTAGGACGTGGTCGTGGGTTTCCGGCCCCTTCCGCACTTACAAAAATGGTTGTAAGTGCAGGGGGTCGGGACTCGGGCGGTCGCAAGTCGGGGGCCTCTTGTATGTTGCTTTCCCCAATTATAACCCTGGGTGAAGGATGTCCAGAGAGAATGGGGGATTGGAAAGAAAGGCCATTTCCCAACACATCACCAACCTCTCTTGCTGGGGAGAACCCTTGAAAAGGAACTTGGTGTGTGTAACAACAACACTTATCTGCAATGCATCCAGCCCACGGCTGCTCGTTACCTTAACAGGCAGCTGCACAAGAAGGAAAGTACATGCATTATATTTGACAAGTAAAAATGCATTGACTCTGCCCCATCATTTGTCTTTATTGGAGCCCTAACTGGAATCAAAACAGGTAGTAATAGAGGCATAAGGTGTAGTATGACACTGGGTTTTTTTTAAATACGTGTAACTATCTTATGAAGGGAGACATGGTCATGTAATTTCCTAGGCTGGTTGATCTTTGCTCATGGTGCAGTTTGCTGTGCTGCAGCTGAGCTCGTCTCCATGCACGCCACTTTTTCACCAAACGCCCCTCACAAATTCATCTAGAAAGCGATCGATTCCATGCTGGGATGGAGTGGGACAGGACCTCCTCTGCAGAGCGTGCGCGCTGTTTCCCCTTTGTGAGCAGCCCCAGGCTCTGTCAGCCTCCCGCGTGCAGCCGTCGGCCTTGCACGCACAATGTGAGCTGCTCATCAAGGCAGGGTAGACGGGTTAAATAAAGTGCCATCAGGCCTACCCCCTCGCTCGGCGGTTGGCTCTTTGTGCTGCCAGACGGGCGAGCGAGGGACGGGTTGCTCCCGTCGGGATCCTTGTTAATTGTCTTTACCATCGTTCAGCCTGAGATGATATTTCAGTGGAAGAGGACCAGGAGGAGTCGATCGCCTTTCAGAAGTGTGTGTGTGTGTTTGTGTGTGTGTGTGTGTGTGTTTGTGTGTGTGTGTGTGTAAAAGTGTAAATAAACCACACATCTTTAAGTGTGAAAGGGCCGGGATGGAATAGAACGAAAAGCCTCTTGCTCGCAAAGATAGCTGGCGATGTACTTGTTCTGTGGCTCATCGTTATAAACCTGACATCCAGTGTAATGTGTGAAGTGGAAGCATCCCCAGATCAAATTCAGCAAGTGGAATAATTTTGTAATGTTGTTGTACTGAACAGTTTCTGTTGCTTTCAGTAAAGATTTATATTTGGGAACATAACACAAGAGAAACCTTTCAGTGCACCTGAATTTCCTTATGTGCATTTTTTTTAGAGCACCAGTGTTAGATTGCTCTTAACTTTTAGATCTGTAATGCTGACAGGTGGAACCGAACCTGGGACCTCTGGAGCTTAATGCCTGAGCCTCTACAGGAGGGCTGGGCAAAATATGGCCTAGGGACCAGATCTGACCCATCAAGCCACCTGGAAAAATAACCACCTGATCTGGCCCCTAGACAACTCTGCCTGGACCCTCAGGCCCACAGCTGCCAGTGTTTAAAGCCCAATCTGTGTGGCTCTCTGGTCTGTAGGGAGGTGGAACCTTCATGATATTTCCCCACCCCCCGCCCAATCCTCAGCTCCTATTGGCTGGAAACAACAGGCCAGTAGGAACTGAACCCAGCCAATCTCTCAGCTCTTATTGGCTGGAAACAACTAACCAATAAAAGCTGAGAGATTGGCCTGGGGGATCAGGGCAGCACAAGCTTCTTCCGCTCCTGAAGCTGAGAGTCATGTGGAGGGAACAGCCTCAGTTTAAAGTGATCTGGGGCTGCGGCAGGCAGGGAGCCCGGCCTGCCTTGCGGGTGCTGCAGGGCTGCTGGCTGGGAGACACTTAGGTAAGCACCTCCCAGCCAGAGCCTGCCTCTGGAATCCCAGCCCCTCTTGCACCCCAACTTCCCCCCCCCCCAGGTCATCATCCAAACCATCTGCACTCCTCTGCCCCAGCTCACAACTCCCTCCCTGATGCTGTAAACCATCCTACACTCCTTCCTCAGGCCAGAGTCCTCTCCTGCACCCAAACACTCTCTTAGACCCTGCACCCCATTCCTCTGCCCCAGGTCACCACCCAAACCCTCTGCAGTCTGCATTCCTTCTTCCCCTTCTCCCAGGTCACAATTCCCTCCCAGACTTTGCACTCCCTCCTAGTGCCCCTCCCCCAGGCCAGAATCCTTTCCTTCACCCAAACTCCCTCTCAGACGTCACACTGTCTCCTGTACCCCAGTCCCTTACCCCGTGCACCCTTCTGCACCCAGCCTCCACCCCCTCCACAGAAAAGTGCGGCCCTTGACCACTTTCCAAAACCTTGGAGTGCCCCCCCACCAAAAATTATTGCCCCCTCCCCCCCCGCCCTACAGCTTGAGCCGAAAACCGTCTTACTCTGAGCTCAGCCTGTATAGAGCTCACTCTTTTTTTTCTCTTGGTATGTGGTCTAAGTACTACTAGGCGGGACAGTGAACCACACCCAGTAGGTTCCATACTGATACAATGAGTTCAACTGCTCAGAAAGTTTTTCATCTCTGAGCTCCTTGGTTCAAGTTTATCTTCACTTCAGTCAGGGAGATGAAGAGTTAAGGGAGCACAGGTGGGCCATTGCTGCCTAGCAGAGAGATTGTTACCTGGGCTCTGAGTGAACCTGGTTCAAATCCTGCCCAAGAACCAGACCTGGGTGTTGATTCACTTATTCAGAATTCAATGCAAGGATTGTTCTTAGTGGAGAACACTCTGATGGACATGTCCATTACTTGCATTATGCCAATGTTTTGGTTTGCAATTTAATTCTATAATTTTAGTATGTTAAAAGAACCAAAGTCTTTCTTGGTGTACAATATCCATCCTATTTTCATTGTCTACACGTGAGCCCAGATCTTGGGGCTCTGAGTAACCTATAGAGAGGGCGTGTTTGTGTGTAGAAAAATAGCTTAACTCTCACCTCTGCAATCCTATGATACCTTTCTTCAAGGCAGATTCCCCAGCTAAGGGCTGTTCTAATCAGGGATTTCCCTACACGTATACCCCCCTGAATTTCCCCAACACCCCCCAGTTTTGTGAACTATGGTGCCATACAGCCCACCTTCACCTGCACAGTCTCATCTCTCATCGGTCCTCACCCCCCGCCCCTGTAAATTTGAACACCCCCCCAAATTTCAGTTCCTGGGAGGCTACTGGAACTTCTAATTCCCGATGGCTCACTTCGGCATTGTGGCATCTGGAAGTCCTGATCTTTTCCTGGCAATCAAGGCATGTGATGTAGAAGTCCCTTCATTGGCCTGACTCTGCTATACGCGTATGGTCCTCTCCTGGCTAGTAACAGTGACTTTGGACTCCATTTAAAGTGGCAGTGAAGTTCAAAGGAGTTGCACTGTGCTGGAGAACCTGTTCTACAAAGCTCTGAGGCCATGATCTTCAAAACTGGAGGAGTGACCTGAACACCTCTGGTGGCCAATTTGAGCTGCCTTCAAGGGATTTGATTTTCAGCCTTTTAAGTCTCGTCCTCCCCTTTCCACCTTCGCCCCACCTGCGTTCTGCATCTCCCTCACTCTCCCATGGAAATTCCAAATCCTGGGTCTCCCTTAAAAAGAGGCTATCCAACAGGTGCTACATTTTCCCAGTAACTGTCAGGTGGCAAATGTCTGCTCAGGGATATCTGAAGACCAAGACATCTACGGCCCCAGACTAGAAGTGGGGAGGGCTGTTAGCATCATGGATGCTAGTGTCCTACAGGAGTAGAGGGGAAAATACACTTCTAGGAATAAAAAAACCAAATCTTGCTAAATCATTAAGGAGATGGATTCAATCTGCCTTGGACATCTTGCTTATCCAGTATAATTTAATTTCACATATATCAAGTTTCCCTTCCCTATCGTCAACACCTCCCCCCAAGGAGAGACAACTACCACAGAGCAATTTCACTCTTCTGAAGCCTCGTTAATGTCGCCAGTTGTTCATTTTGACTGATGGGATTTAATTGCCAGAAAATGGGCCAAATGTAAATAAACTTGGGCAGCTCTTTAAAATTCCATAGCACTTAAAACTGCCTGTAGCAAACAGCAGTTTGGATGGATGGACGACAACAAACACATGTTTTGGATGTCAAAATGGTGCGGGGCTCTTGGGTCTGAAATAGAGCCTGTCCTCATATCAGGAACAAGAAATCTTCCCTCTCTCATGTGGACAGAACTTAAAGTAAATAATATGGCACCCATAAGGAGGATGATATAATGAGAAAAGAGAAACCCTCCACTTAGGTAATGTGGTAATAGGTACCTTAGGCCATCTCTTCCTCCATTGGAGAAATTCTATCTAGGTATGCAACTCCAGCTATGTGAACTGAGTAGCTGGAGATGACATACCTTGCATCGATTTTTTGGGGCAGCCCCATAGCAGGAAGTCGACAGGAGAAATGCTTCTGTCGACTTCCCTTACTCCTTGCAGCAGTGTGGAGTACCAGGTCAATGGGAGTACTCTCAGCATTTGATTTAATGGGTCTTTACTTGACCCACTCAATCAAATCCCAAAAGATTGATTGCTGGAGTGTCGATACTCTGGTAAGTGGAGACAAGACCTGAGAAATGTTGGATGGATAGATGATACTGTTTGATCCTCACTTAGATTCATTTGATTGTAAAGAAAGTACAATAATTATGGGGTGGGGCAAAGATGGTTAAAGTCAACTACCAGAGCTTTGAAAGACCAGTGCAATAACAACAGATATAGAGGGGTACTTGGTGGTTTTGCACTGCTATCCTATCCTCATTTTACAAACGGAGAAACTAAGGTACAAAGAGGGGGATGTATCTTGTCCAAGCTCCTGCCCCCTCCCCCACAGGACAATGACAGAGCCAAGAATAGAACCCAAGATCTGTGCTCTAGCCATTACACCACACTGCCCCAGGAAGGGGAGCACACTTTGGGCCTTGATCTTTGTTTCCAAGGGTCCCCCTGCCATTGATGAGAGCTCAGTTGCAGGCCACCAGCTGGTTGTAGGATGTTGGCTCCTTTTATAAGATCTCTTATATTAGCCCAAAGAATATTGCTTGAAAAAAATATGCAGCTGGGTAGATTCTCTAAGCCAACAAACTCATGAAATTAGTGTCATTCCCCTTAGATGTAGCAGTTATAAAAGTACATGTTTTGTTGACTTTTATGTTCGAAGCCTTTTAAGTTGTAGGCTGTAAAATAGAATGTAATTGCTAACGAAACACGTGCAAGTACCAGTAGCGTTCCAGAATACAGATGAGCACCAATCAGGGAGGGGAGGGCAGAAATGTAAGTGCTTTCAAAGAAGTGGGGAGTTTTGGAGGAGCAAGGAAAGGCTTCACCTAAAGACAGGTCATATTCTCAGGCTGAGCAGTCTGTGTGTATCAATATTTCCTGAACTACAGTGTTGTACAGTTATTTATGATACTGACACCATAGAGAGAGGGTGATTTAATTTTTTTAACAAACCCCAACAACCCTGCATTTGATTCCATGTGCTTGTGACATAATGAACTTAGCCACAAGAGTTAAATTGTTTATTTTACTTTCAGACATTAGGTTGCTGCTTACAATAGTTAACTGTTCGGAGTTTATTTTCTCCTTCTCCAAATAAGAACTCATTCTGTGTTTAGATTAGCCACGGGATATAATAAACTTGCTAATATGTCAAAATCTTGTGCTGGGAAAACATAGGTGGTGTTTTTTTTCCTCTTGCTCTTTAATTGTGTTGTGCATTAAAACACAGCAATTAATGCCTAGTTTCTGGAGAACATACTGGAAGGAATAAACCAGACATAACAGGGGATAGTCTAGTGAGATATTCACAAGGAAGTCTTGTCTGGTTTCCAATCCTATTTTGTAGTGCAGCATGGTCTTAATTTTCATGTGTACTAAGTTAGGCCTTGTCTACACTGAGAGTGAGATGGGAAAATACAGGGTAAAAAGTTCAAAAAAGAGTTGTACAACAAGAGGCACGTGGCGTTAGTGTCCAAATCTCATTAAAAAATGTGAGCAATATGAAGGTTTCTGTGGACTTCACTATTTTTAAGCAAGAGAGTGAAGCGCCAAAGACATTTCCAATTCTAAAGTTTCTTCAGCCTCGCGGAGTTTTTCAGAGGCATCTTGTGAATGTATATTGGATTTTTAAGTTATTAAATTGACTTATGTTTGAAATCCCAAGCCATTTGAACAATCTTATGCTAAAAAAACGAAAGCAAATGGTTCCTAATTAAAACAACAACAACAACAAGCAATAGAAAAAAAAAGGGTCCTTGATGGGGAACAAAAACATTTTTGTTGAGTCCCAGTAGAAGTTTGAGCTTTGTCCGAAAGCTTTCTCCACTCTGCAGTGCCGCCCGCTCATTGAATAAGTGAAATGAAGCCCTTGGCGAGAGCTGGTAAGTGTGGAACAAAGGGCAGCAGTGAAAAATGAACACAGTTTCAAAATGCAGAGAAACAGATGTGAATCTGCAACAGAGAAAAGGAGGAAGGGAAGCCCATTACAGAGACCATACCAAGGGCGGAATTTAATCTGCAAGACATTTTGCTTACTACACTTTGCTATTACCATGCAATGTTTTACAGAAACATACTCTTCATTATCTCTGATATTCAGGGTTAGAGAGCCCGCTTCTCAGACAACAACTTTTGAAGATTTTTGAAGAACATGCTTCAAAAGAAAGGGGGGGCAGGGGAGAAGGTGGGTACTTATTAAGTTCTGCTAATGTTAGTGATGTATTGAGTGAAACATCATGAAAAATGAAAGCAAATCCTGGTATAATCTCGACAGAACAAAAGGCTTTCAGTTAAAATAGAAAAATGCTAAGGCGGTATATATCAAACATGGCTTTTATATTAAATGTGCATGTGGCAGAATATGGATCACATTATATGAAATGTTGCTTCATTTTTTTTTTGGTGGTGGGACCAAGCACCTACAGTTCTCGTTTGGGAAACATTCGGGCAGTGCGGCACTCAAGTGAGATTTTTTCTCAAGTTTTCTAATTAGGGGAGATTTGCCCAACGACACTTGGAGAAGAAAAAATGTTGCTCATCAGTCATTAAGTACAAGGTTTACATGCCTGGCGTGAGTGAATGTAGCTGCATGTCTCATTCATCTTTTCTTGAAAGGGTAAAACTAATGTAATTTGGGGATTTCCCCCCTCCCCATCCAAAAAGCTAACGGTTTATAATCAATTAATGCTCTCCAATTTGCCTCGTGGCTTTCTATCTTTGCGGGTAATTTCCCCAATTCCAATGATTGCTAACCTGCATCCTAAAAGTAATAAGATATAGCCAGAATTGACATGAAAGTTAGATAGCTCCCTGCAAAAGTTAACTGCTCCAAAAGAAAATAAAACTCAGAATTTTTTCTCAAAGGCCAGGAGTAGCCTTTACAATGGCAGTTGTTTCCTTTAATGCATTCAATTCATCACAACTGTAAGACGATGTCTTTTTAAATAGCCTGCATCCTTAAAAATGAATATAACCCTCTTTGGCTCATCAAGTCTGGTGCCAAAGTTATCCTCTTTGGCAGTGAAGAGACTTCATCTATTAGTTTAGGACTCAAGCAGCATAAACAAAACTCAAGTGGCTGGAGGGAAAAAAAAGGATCATTATGTGAGCAAAAAAAAATTTAAACATCTTGACTCAACGAATGCCACAATCCTGTCATTTCACCAGACTGTCTCTGCACCAAGCTCCAAAAGGAAATCGCCTTTAAGGAAGGGAGGGAGAAGCGGAATCTTTCCTAGAGCACACGATTTTTAATTTAATAAAGACCTGGAACGGGGTTTCTTTAAATTTTATTTTACTTTGAACAGGTTGAATCCTTCCTGTAAGCCTATAGGAATACTGTTTCTTTTTGAATTAATACCAGCACCATAAGACTAAATTCAAACCAGGGCTTCAGAAATGGCTAGATTATTTAGAAAGCAAAAATTCAAACACTTTTTTTAGAAAGAATGCCCAAGGATGGCGTCGTCACACGTTGGGCTGTCTTCTAGGAAAGAAACCATGACAGATTGGAGGGGAAAAATTTCTCTATCAATCTTGCTATGCCACCTCTGATAAATCAACGCACCTTAATTAATTACATTCTTTTTGTCCCAAGACTTTAAAATTGATGAGGGTTGTGCCAGTGTGTATTTATTGCTCATTAGCTGCATGACTATACCCAATTTCTGCAGTCTATTCCCAGACTTTTAGCAACTCCTCAGCGCATTGTGGCCATCTCGTTTTACTCACTGTATGGGTAATCTTCCCAGTCATGGTCGCTTAGTTTTGTTACTACCCTGTGACCGAAATGTGATACATAATGGCTGCGTGTGTGTGTGATGTGTCTTTTGCGTTTACTCATACCACAGTGCCTGCACACACATGCATATATATCTTTGTTTTGTGTGATTGATATATCGCCGGAGGTCACTTACTCATACATACATATATATTTTATATATATGCTGTGTGTGTGTTTTGTGTGTGATATTTGTCTGTCTGTCAATCTAGCTCTGATATATCATACAAACCACAGATCTCTGTCTCTATCTAATATACTACACACACACACACGACCCCTGGCTAATTCTGCTCAGAGGCCAGTAACATATTCACCTGACCAAAATTGCATGTGTTTTAATTGCCCTTATCTTTGTAAATCAAATGTTGGACCCCAAGGGCTGGTAAAAATTCTTCCTGCTACCAGCTGAATACTAAATGAAACCACTCCCTTTAAAAACTCATGCTGGAGGCCCCGCACGTGAATTCTTCTTCTCACGCCGACTGGTTTTGTCTCTCCTCATTCTCACAGAAGGAGAAGAAACTTCAGGAGGTAGCCAAATTAGTCTGTACAGGATAAACTTAAAAAAACAACAAATGGTCTGGTAGCACTTTATAGGCTAACAAAACATGTAGATGGTATCATGAGCTTTCGTGGGCACAGCCCACACAGTCATCTATCGCAGTCAGTCACAGTCATCTGAAGAAGTAGGCTGTGCCCACGAAAGCTCATGATACCATCTACCTGTTTTGTTAGTCTTTAAAGTGCTACCAAACTATTTTTTTTTAAGTTTAAAAGGAGAAGAGACATTTCCAAAAAATAAATGCATTTGAAGCTGGATCTTTTCCTTTATACGGAGTCTTTCAAAATGCCCTGTAAGTGGGCTAAGAACTGGTGTGTGTTAGGCATGTCTCCCCAGAAGTCCCAGCCTCAAGTGCACGAGTTCATTCATGCAAAGATAACAAGATATGGCCTGTTTTCATTGAGTACTCTTGGCGGCACTGGGGCAGAAATATTCAGGGTCTTCAGTGCAGTTCAGCGTGGCTGAGTCCAGTGTGTCTGGCTTGCACTGAAGTTCATCTCTGGGTAGCACATGCTTGTGAAACAGGGTCTCGCTGTCATTTCGCCAGTTGTCTAAGAGCTTTAGCCGGCTCCCCTCCCCCCCAAAGCCATGAAGGGAGTGGCTTGGGGAAGAGGACAGCATGGAGAGTTTCCCAGGCTACAGCGAGGATGGGGAGATAACAACCAGATGGGAACTGTCATGACTCGTGAGGATAGTGTTGCTGCTCTTTGAAGATGGACAGCACGCGGAATGAGGAAAATGAGGACGGGGACGTGTGTGCCTGAGAGAGAGCAGTGAAAGCAGAGCCTCTGGGAGAGGGGCCCCAAAACTTCCTCCCCCTCCTCTGGGCATTAAAAAGCACTGGCCCTTTTCACAGGTGCTGACTCTGCCACAGTAACATTGCCAGGAACAGCTGCATCCCCTGGATGAGAGGAATCACTGGAACCATGAGGGGTTCTCTCATTGCAAGGCCCTGTCTGCAGACCAGCGGGCTCCTGGGAGAGGAGGGGGGGGCCCTATGACAGGAGGATTCTGCCACTTCCTGTTCTCACCTGGGAGAGTCCCTATAACAGCGCTGGCGCAAGAGAGCTCCTTGTGGGAGAGATGGGAGCTTGCTGCAAGGATACGGTATTTCAGCTGCTGGATATAGGCCAGACCCAGTAGTTCTTGGTGGCTGTCTAGCTCCCAGGTTGTCTGATGTAATCTGTTTCCCATGGCCATGACCAATGTTCCCTCTAAGTTTTTCCATCTGTGTGCAGAATAAATTTTGTTATGTGCACCAAGGCATATGCAGATGTGCACCACCAATAGAAACACATGCTGCTGACTGTGGTTAGCTGTGAGTGCTCTGCCAATCAGCTCGGAAGCACCTGAATGTCTCCTGGGAGGCAGCTCAAGCGCTCAACATACAGGGAACACTGGTCACAATGCAGGTATCCCTAATTCCTGGCTCTGCAGTCACCAATGGGGCTGTGGCCAATGCTAAAGAGACTCCCTTGACTCAGTGCATATTTGAGTGTCATTTCTCCCAGGAGTGAGCCTGGAAGGGCGGGTACTTGTAAGTGGGTCCCATGGGATGTGACTGTGGGAAAGGTACGAAGACGGGCACTGGGGCTGCTGCTGTTTTTTCATGGGCGCCGAAGTGGCGAGACTTCTTCAGCAGCTGTGAGCGCAGGTGTGTTTTTATTTCAAAAGGCCCAGTTTCCACATCAGGAGCCAGTTAATGGCTGCTCCTGGAAAACAAAGGAACCAACTTATGGCACTCACAAGGGAGAATCAGCCTGCGGGTGGCTTTCGATGGTCATTCTGCTGGGTTCTGCTCATTCGGGGCGAGCGTTTCCTCACAGTCAAGGAGTCTCCATCTCAGGGAAACTTACCTGACAGGTCCATGTGTCACAACGTGCCCGCTCCCTGCAGAACTCTTCCCCTCCTCCCCATGTATTTCAATTGTTTGGAAAGGCACAAACATAAGCATACCTATTTTTGTCTTAAATAATTAAACTTCTTATCCCTAAAACCACATTCTTAAGCCCTAGACACTGGGAGACATCAGCAGTACTGGAAATGCTGACACACATGTGATGTCAGGTCAACTGGGCTACTGACCTGGGAACAGAGAAGTTCCTGCATAAGCCTTTTCAGGTTTGGGGCCTCAGCTTCCTATTAACTAACGGGGGTGGGGGAGGGGAGTTACACTGATGTCTATCAAGTATTGTGCTACTGATTTTTTGTTAAGAAAAGAATTCCTCCATTAAGTTAATGGGGAATTTTTACATTTATGTCACCGCATGTCCTGAAATGAAGGTCTGATCCTGATCTCCATTAAGCCAGTAAAATTTGGACTTCATTTTTTATGATTTTGGTTGAATGCCAATTTCATTGAGTTCAGAATCTGGCCTTCTCGCAGGCGTCTCATTTCCTCATAGTTTTGCCAATGAGATTTTGATTTACCTGAATTCATTTTGTCAGACAATGTGCCCAAATTTAATTCTTCTAAGGGCAGTTGAAAAGAATCTCCATATATTACAATAATATGCTAATAAACATGGTTCTTCTATAGTAGCTTTCATGCAGAGTGTTATTAATACTTAGGGCAGCAAGATCTCTGTACATTAAGTAAAGCATTATTTTGCCCACATTATAGGTGGATAAGCCCAGAGAAATCGAGGCTAACGGTTTCAAATTTGTATGTCTCTACTGCATGTTAATGTGAGCTGTGAGTGCTTAGCAGTACCAAGCATCAATGTGACCACGTCGCCACTTAGTGGAGGCTCAGTTCTCTGGCAATCGATCTTCCGGGGTTTGATTTAGCAGGTCTGTTACAGACTTGCTAAATTGAACATTGAGAAAATCGATGACAGGTATGTCGACCCCAGCTTCGCAATTCTCACCTAAGGCATGTTGCGTGTCTTTCATCGATTTTCTCTGCCGGTGTAGACCTGGTTTGAATTTCTAATTAGGTACCAATGTCTGGATTAAGTTCCTAACTTTAGTCACCCAGCTTTGGAAATGTGGGTCAGTCTATCCTACTGAGGCAGTAGAAGTGCAGGGAGTCACAGCTCTACCTATCTTCTAACTAACAGACCGCACATCACTCTCTTAACCATAGAGTATGCCCTTTTTAAAGAGTGATGGATCAGAGATTATTATGCCCACCACTTGCTCTGCCGGAGGTTTATATGTTCTTGTGAACTTTTATGACGAAGGTGCAGCGCTGATCTAGGCCGTTAGGCAGACGTATGTCAGCTCCGCATATTTTGGAGGCAAAATGAATCTCAGAAGTTATAAGAGAGATGACAAGACCTATCTCCCACATGGAGAGCCTGTGGTATAAGTATGCGCTCTGTGGCGTGGGCTTCAAGGACCCTCCAGTGTACAAGGTGTATGCCTAACAATGCCAGGTTGCAAAGACTTGGGAAGAGATGAGTAACAGAGACTACACCCATAGACCATGCTGGTCCAGTGTTGCGCTAGCTCCTGTGCTAATATGAAGTACAGGAGCCCCAAAGGCACAAATTGAAATGACCTGTACTACAGGGTCCTCTGGCCTCTCTGCTGCCCTGATCAGAGAGGGGGAAAAGAGTAGCAGTTTCCAAGAAAAGTCTGCCTGCAGCCCCAGCCAGTCCCTCATGTAGGGGATCTAGGTGGGAAAGGTCAGAATTACTGCTCTAAGTGCTATGGCTGATAGGCTGGCCCGTCCCTGGCTTGTAACCCTTCCTCTGCAGTGAGTATCTTCCACTGGAAGGGAGCCGTGCCCTGTTGCCCAGGCTGGCTCCTTGTGTGGATGCCCTAACAGCTGTAGATCTTGTTGCATCTGAATGCTTAGGCAGCTGTTCTCCATGTGCGGAATAATTCTTTGCCGTGCACCGAGGCAGGTCAGCACGCGCACCACCCCTAGTGGGCACTCTGCTAATCAGCTGGGCGGCGTTTGAATCTCTCTGAGTGGCCGCACAAGCGCCCAGCTTACAGGGAACCAATGTGGAGCACGGACATGCTACTGCACCCCCGTGAAGAATTCTCCACCTCGGTCCAGATAGGTTTCTATAGGGGGGCATGGACCGTTTCCTGCGCTTAGGTGCGGGATTGATTTCTTTTCCCTCCGAGAAGCTTTGTGGTGCCTGTATCTTTATATATGTGTGTGTCTATTAGTTTAAAGAAAAGCCACAGTTAACCCCTTCAGTGTGTGCAAACCGGGCTCCATCCCTACCACTGTCCTTCTCAGAAGCTAATCTACGTGACGGACAGATAAGACCCCTCACTCATCAGTTCACCAATGGAATTTATTTTGGAATAATGGAGTGCGGAAACCAGAGTACCTCAGCTGGAGCCACATGGCTTGCTTAGTCTTGGAATGACGGCGGGGGGTGGGAGGGCACTGAACAGGAGTTAATGGCTGTGTGTGTGTCGTACAGCTATTTTGAGCCTGAATAACTGTTCCTTGGGGGGGGGGTGTCTGTGTGTGTGTGTGTGTGTGTGTGTGTGTGTGTATTTCGCTTTAGCCAGACTCTCACGCAAAACATCTGCAAACTTTTTCTAAGACTTAATAAGGGGTGGAAGCACCCTGGTTCTATAGAAATGCATGGGGCCATCTTCTTAAAAACCTACAGAATTTAACAAAGAAACACATCCTTCCTATGGGATGTTGAATCAGCTTTCGCATAAATTCTATAGGGCCGAGTAGAAGAAACGTTCTGTAGACACAACACCATTTCACATTCATTTCTGCAGGGCTTTCCTATAAGAGGGGCTGGAGGGGTGAAAGGAAATCCTTTTTTTTTCCTTTAATTTTTTTGTGGCATTGCTAGTTTAGAACCTCTGTGGTACATTAAGTAGTTTGACTGACACGGACAATGTCAAAGGAACTTGAAAACGAGCTGGTGTTTTGAAAAGGTGGCGCTGATGTTGTGTTTTTTAGGAAGCAATTATGCGAGTCCTATTGACCAGCGGAAAAAAAGGGGGGGGGAAATCTTTTTGGTCCTTTCGTATGAGGTTCAGTACTTTTTGCTGCCTGTTATGGTAAGTGTTGAACATTTGTAACTTGCTTTTTTCCCTGAAAGATGATGAAATTATAATGCAATCCTGCACGCTAAAGGCGATGTGCCAATGACCAGTTAGAATACCAGCATTAACCTAATTCATTAAGTGCTAGATGCCCGCTTTGTTTGTTGGAGCTTGCAGCCCTATTGATGTCAAGCAGGCTGTTAAAAAGCATAATGACATGGCATTAGAGACCCTGAGAGCAATTAACAGGCTGCTTAATTAGCAAAAGGAATTAGAATTTGAGTGGCTGATCTTTGCTTAAAGACTTGTAAAAAAGCTGGAGCAGTTATCTGATTATGCATTGATCAAACAGGCTAACCCTGTCCTTAGGTAATTCTCTTCCTTCCATTGTAATCGTTGAATATACAACTGTTTAAATATTCTGAACTGTCTCAATAAACAAGAGGAGAAAAGCTGGCCATTATAGGGGAGATGTATACAGAGCCTCTTTCCCGCTGTTGACTCAAAGGTTTTTGAGCTCCGAGCAGCAGGTACTGGGGCTTTTATGGCTTCATTTTCAAAAACTGTCAGCCACTGCCTAGGAAATGAATGTTAAGGTATCTTTAAAAGCACACGGGCAGGCTGGAAAGGCTCTCAATGTATACCTTTATAAGAAAGAAAGCGGTAATGAGCCCAGAGGGATCTTTGTACATAGGCACATAGAAGTGACTGTATCCCTGTGTTCCTCCAGGGTTAACGATTTAAAGGAAGGCATGTGTTCGATGGTAGTCTACTGCACTAGACCTGTCTTGGTAAGGGTTCACTTCCCTCACCACTGTTCCCTGTAAGCTGAGTGCTTGGGCCGCCGCCCAGCAGAGATTCAGGTGTCGCCCAGCTGATTAGTGACCGGCTCACCGCGGATAGCATGTGTTTATCTGGGTGGTGCACTTCTGCACATTCCTCAGTGCACATAACAAAATTTATTCCACCCAAGGAAGGAAAAACTTAGAGGGAACCTCGTTCCTCACCCCTGACTAAAGCAACCGCCCTTACAATGGAAGCTAGCAGCTGTTGAACGGTACACAGCAATGCCATGCAGTAGCAGGAGGCAAGTTGCAGACCGACTGTATCTGGGTAAAGAGGATTACAGGCCGTGTGAGTGAAGCAGTAAAAAACAAACTACCCTCCAAAAGTCACAACCCCCCCAAACTGATGCAAGCACCATAACAAGTGTGTAGTCACTTCCAGAGATGCCTCCTGAGCTACCTTCCTTTCTAAAGGGCTACTGGTTTTTTGTTTTGTTTTTTTGTTTTTTTGAGGCCTCTGGCTCTTGATAGGTCTCTTTCACCAGAATATTGTGCTGCCCTGACAACTCTGTCAGGGTACGTCTATGCAGCAGGGGTAAACTCGAAATAAGCTATGCAACTTGAGCAGCTTAAGTCGAAACAGCGTATTTTGAATTTGGGCAGGTCTACACAGCACTTATTTCGAAACAGAAGCACTCTTCCTCCAGCTTCTCTTACTCCTCGTACAATGAGGTTTACAGAAGTCGGAGTAAGGAGCCCGGTATTTTGAATGTATTTCTTGTAATAACGGGCTTGCTGTGTAGACGTGCAATACGTTATTTCGGAAAAATGTCCGATATTCTGAAATAATGCTGCTGTGTAGACTCACCCTTAGTGTGAACCACCTGATGGCTTTACTTTGGGTTGTCGTGAAGATTGGAGGCTGATTGGGTGCGGGGTGGAGGAAATAGCCCTCTGAGAGCTGCTGCCACTGCGTGCGAGGGTTGAGGAAAGTAGAATAGGGTCTTTGAAGCAGGTTGCAAAATTGTAATTTGCAGAGGGAAAAGTGTGTGTTGAATGCGCTTTCCTGCCTTTTCCAGCTCACCTGCTCCATGTGTCGAGTCCATTGCCCACAGACTGAAAGTCAGAGAAGCAGAGAGCAACTAATTCCTGTGTACAATATTGTTTCCATTTCGTCTATCTTCCTCGGGGTTGTGATTGGCTCTGAGTGTGTTATGACATTCTCCTTCATCAAACAGTAATCATGGAATCTCCGTAAGGGGTCAGCATGGGTGGTGGGGAGTGGAGATTAGAAAAGCGTAGAAGTGTGGGCCTTCTTTTTTAGGGGTGAAATTAAAAATTAGATGAATTGCAACTAATTAAGAAACTCATTGCCTCCTTATGTGGGTAAAACCCCCTGGCATTCTGTGGGGTGGTCAGACCAGATGATCCAGCCTATGGGATACTTGTTTGACCTTGCTGTGATTTTGGCAAGAGGCAATTGTTACTATTTGGCAAAGAGTTACTTAAAAATCCAACAGCAATGCTTCTGCTTGCCAAAAGCTGATCTATAGAACAAATTATATACATGATTTGTTCCTTAAATGTTTTTCCCTACTGCTACACATGATATCAGCTTACCTAAGAGACATTCTTTAACATGTGTGTTTTGGTGCCGACACTGTATTTTATATTACTATCTGCATGATCTGTGTAATAGAAAGAAAGGGAACTTCATCCTACCTTGGAGTTATTTTGACTGTATCAAGAGTAGCTTTCTCAGTCACTTTCAGAATCTTGTTTGGCCCAAAGTGATTGTCTGATTCTTCATTGTTTTGTTTTAGAAACATTGCTTCTAAACGTGGTCATCCCGCCACCATTGTTGATTTTCCTTTCGTTTCATTTTGTCGTTGTCTTCTAAACAGCTAGAAAGGGAAGCCAAAAAATAGCATCTTTATAATTCAGTTAATTAAGACTGTATGAATTAACGTCAAACTTTGGATCCTGTTTCATGTGTGTGGGCAATACTACGAAGGAACCAACTGTTAGTGACCTAAAATCTCATGAAAGTTTACATAATTTTTAATGCCTCACAGTGAGCTACTTGCAATTAAGGTAACAATAAAGCCGTGTTTAAGGGGACATTGTTCTCTAGTAATGATGGGCAACCTAGGCCAATGAGTGGGCCACATGAGTGGATCTCCTTCATCTCCGTGGCTGCAAGATGGTAGTAACCAAGATGCTCTCCCAGTTGTGCTCACGGCACCTGCATACCTAGAATGTGCAGGCTGTGCCAATTGAACTATAGCAGCGCTGTGACTGGCTGCAAAGGGATTGGCCACTCACAGAACCCTGATGATCCGCATCCAGCCCTTGCGCCATGGATTGCCCACCTGTGGCTTAATGAGTCTGCAGTGATTTGCCTTTATGGTTCTTTTTGACAAATCTGGGCCTCACTCTTCTACCATTCAAAAACCTATAGCACATGCATGCCTTTCCCTCATTTTCATATTTCAATGATTAACTACCCCAGTATAAAAACAGAAACATTCCAATAACTGCAGAGGTTTATTTGAGACAAAAAAAATTGTGTCTCCTGAAACTGACTTACTGAGAAATGGATTATTAGGCTGTTTGGGCAAAGAAGATGTTCATATTCTTCTAAAAATGGGAACGCCACATTAATAACTGGTTCTGTCTTTGAAATAAATTCCATACGTAGATGTATCATGCAGAGAGGTTTTAAAGAAAAAGAAGTAAGAACAACTATGCATTTGGCACACATCAGTGGGTGAAGAAGTGTGAAAAGTAATATACATGTGCAATTGTTTGCAGAATCAGGGCCTACACTGGCAAATAAACCGTGTTTTAGGACTATCCTATTAACTCTCTGTTTTATATACAATTTGACTATATCCAAGGACTTTATCTTACAGACCTTATTTAATGTCAACTAGATTTTTGTATGCAATGTTTTAGCTATGTTTTTCCCAGGATATTAGACAAGGAGCATGAAGTAATATATCTATTATTGAACCAGTGTGTGTTGGTGGAATGTATAAGCTTTCAAGAACTAGGGATCACCAAGGAAATGAATAGGTAGCAGGTTTAAAACAAACAAAAGAAAGTGTTTTTCTTCATGCAGTGTACAGTCAACCTGTGGAACTCCTTGCCAGAGGATGTTGTGAACACCAGGACTTTAACAGGGTTCAAAAAATAACTAGATAAATTCATGAAGGTTAGGCCCATCAATACTTATTAGCCAGACTGGGTAGTAATGGTGTCCTGAGCCTCTGTTTATCAGGGGCTGGAAATGGATGACAGGGGAGGGATCACTTGATTTCCTGTTCTGCTCACGCCCTCTGGGGCATCTGGCATTGGCTACTGTCAAATGACAGGATACTGGTCTAGATGGACCTTTGTTCTGACCCAGTATGGCCGTTCTTATGTTCTTAGTTATACAGAGCTCTTCTTCAGGTCTGGGGGAGGAAGTTGAGTATCTGAGCTAAATACAAATTTGGACAGATAGTTAAGCAGACAGGATAAGGATAATAATTTGTTTCTTGCATTTGCTCAGGAAGTAGATATCACTGTTTCGTCTGGCTCCCTTCATGTTGTAAAGTTTCCATTTTAAATGGCAAAAATCAAAATCTTCCATAGGTTTGGTTTTTTTTTTGAAGAGTTGTTCCAAGCCATGTTGGTCCCAGGATAAGATCATTGGGATTTTTTTTTGGTCTGGATAAGAGCTTTATATGGCTATAATATCTGAGTGGCTCACAATGTTTAGAGTATTTGTCCTCACAGTACACCTCCTCCCCTCCGTGAGGTAGGGCAATGCTATTATTGTCGTTGCTCTGTGCCTCAGTTTCCCCTCTGGACAGCTAAGTGACTTGCCCAAGATCACACTGGAAGCCTACAGCAGTGTAGGGACTTGAATTCAGGTCTCTTAAGCACCAGTCTAGCCTCACCATTTCTTTTTTCCCCTTTTTCTTTCCTCATAATTTTCTCAGAATGCTGTTTAAAAGGGATTTTCTCACGGGCTACTTAATTTGTGTGTAAAGTTAAAAATGAAAACTGGGAAGTCTTCTGTGTAGTTTATCATGCTTGAAAACTGAGTACTTTGAAGTGCTTGAATCCAAAATCTCTGGTGATAAACATGATTTCTAGAAAATCTGCTCTAGATTAAAATGTTGTCATGAAGATTAATTAATAACTGGCTTTTTAATTAAACTCACATGCAGCAGAGTTGAAAATTTAAGTACAGCAGCATACTTGCAATGCATGGGAAACCAGAAAATTCACTGACTATAAACAGGAAGTGAAACTCACTAGGATAGGTTTATCGTGCAAATTGGGGGACATGTAACTGGTGAATTACAGAGCAAATGGTAAATATCAGCACTCAGGTAACCAAGCATATCCAGTACTTAAAATTCTTTCTGGTTCAATAACCAAAGGCATTCATAACAACATGGAAATATTTTTTGAAATATTTGATTTTTTTATCTTCTCTGTCAGTACTTAGATTGCACCCATCACAATAGTATGCATAGGCCCTTGAAAGATTTTAGTTTATAGTTCAGTCCTCCAATCAGTGAGGCACACAAGTAACTTTACTTTCATAAGACGTTCTATTATCTGTAAAGACCATGGGAGTGCTCATAAAAATAAAGGTCTTCAATGCATATATTTTTCTAGCCCTGAAATCGTAATTGTCCATTGACTGCGTTTTGGCATATCATGAAGGTGAGAGCTTGTAACTTGTAGCAGCAGGTTTCTTCTTGATTCTGGCTAGTTTCCTGTACCAACCTGTAATCCCAGTGTTGGTAGTATCATGTGATGTCATTTCCCTCCCACAACATTAGAGTTTAGTGGGTGTAATTATGTGATTAGCATGACTCTAGTCCAAAGATTGAGGCTACTGTGTGGGGAAATTCAGAAGCTGGGTTGTGATTGAGACTGGAGTTTTTCTGTTGTGTTTCTGATCCTCTCTGTTGATAGATATAATTAACTGAAATCTCAGCTCTGTGTTGAAGGACAGGCTGATAACAAGAAGGTGTGGCTAAAAGTCAGGCCACTCGAAAAACATTCCACATTTGTATGTTATTGTCTTCCACCCGCGTTGTCATCTGTAGCCCAGATTACATTGTTACCACCTCATATTGACCAGAAATGCATGATCGCTAGTAATCAGCATGGCATTAAATAATCACAGAAGTTGCAGATAAAGAGGATCTATTAGTCTGTTTCACCTTGCGCCAAATCAGGACTGGCCTTTGCAGTGCATTTCCTAGTGTGGTGTATGTTTTACATGTGTCATGAGCGAGCTTTGAGTAATAGTCACCTCTCATTTGGATTTTACGAACAACAGAATGGGGCTTTCATGTACTGGTGAACTAGCTACATCCAGACCCTTCCATTTTCGCTTATGCTTATGTGACCAGTGATTTCCTTTTGAGTAGAGCAACGACTTTATTTTCTCTGAAACATTAGAGTTGGAAAGTGGCTTCTAATCGGCTGTGTCAGAGGTGGGCAACCTGCGGCCCGGGGGCCCCATGCAGCCCATCGGGGTTCTGTGTATGGCCATTTTGTTTACCATTGCCCACATGCAGGCTTGCCAGATTCTGCTGGTTTCGGTCTGCGTAGTTTCCCCTCCCTCCCCCCGACCAGTAATATTAACGCAGTTAATGGCTCTTGAACATTGTTCTGTAAAACTGAAACTCGGGTGTCAACGGGAAGTAAGGTGACACAAGCGCATGTGAAGTGAGGGGCGTGCTGATCGCATACAATATTGACAGCAAGAGCCGTGCGCTCCCTTTGCATCCACACAAAGCGCTGCTGCGGTTCAGTTGGCACCGATTGCACATTCTAGCTACACAGCCGCAGTCAGAGACACTGCCCGACCCTGGGAGACTGTCTTGGTTATGACAATCTTGCAGCCCATTGAGATGAAGGAGGCCAAGTCATGCGACCCAGTCACTAGCCTCAATTGCCCATCGCTGGGCTGTGTAGTCCTCCATCTCTCTTTAGATCCCCTGGCATTCTTCTGCATCATTGACGTGGTGTCTCCCCCACCCACCCGTTATATTTGGAGGTAACACCCGAGTCTTAGATTTACAAAACCACTTGCAAGATCCATTCATGAGCTTCCCGCAAGCAGGAAGGTCCCAAGATATTGGCCAGATTCCTTGAGTGATCCGTAAGGACAGCTTTGATTGGAACGTAAGAATGCTGTTTTGCTACCTTTGACGCTAACAAGTGCTGGGGGTTTCCGAGGAAGGTGGAAAGCTACCTGGCTAGTGAACCTAAGGCCAGGTCTACTCTGAAAAGTTAGGCCACTTTCCAATTGCTGTAATGAGTCTACAATGAAGCACTGCAATGGCGCACCTGCAGCTTGGAGGCTGGGGGAGAGGTTTCTTCCCTGATCACAACCAGGTGATCAGAAACCTAGAGCATGAAAAACAATGTGTGTGTGTGTGTGTGCGCGAATGCTATTGTTTTTGCTAGTGTAAATTGGCTTGATAGCACTTTGGAATGCAGTTTCTTCAAACAATCTCTAAAGTCTCTCAGAGTGGTAGCTGTGTACGTTTATATTTGCAAAAACCAACACGACGTCTGGTGGCACTTTGGAGACTAAAAGATTTATTAGGGCATAAGCTTTTTGTGGGTAAACCCCACTTCATCAGATGTATTGGAGCTGGAGTTACAGAAGCAGGGGTCTATAAAGGGAAGAAGTCACTTGTGTGGATGAGGCTAATCAAGTCAGGGTGGAAGTGGGTGATTCGCAGCATTTGGTGTGGAGATGTGAATATCCAGAGAGGGGAATTGCCTTTGTAATGCGGTAACCAGCTGAGAATTGTATTCAACCCTAAGTGATAGTGTTGAATTTGTAAATGAATGCCCGTTCAGCCTTGGTAACCAGGTTTTGAAATTCTTTCATAGAAGGATGGCTACTTTCAAATCCATTACTGGATGTCCAGGGAGGTGAAAGCATTACCCTACAGGTTTGTGTGTTACCTTTCCTGATGTCTGGGGTGTGTCCATTTCTCCTTTGGTGCAGAGACTGTCCAGTTTGGCCAATAAGATTAAGTTATCCCAGCTATAAAATAATTCTTAGCCAGGGCTTAGGAACCTCCCATAGAAGGTGCTGTAACACTGCAAAATGCTGTATATGTGCACACAGCTGAGGAAGTCTTTGGAGGTATATTAAGAAAAAGAACTATAGATTACAGGGCCAGATTCTGCCTTCTTTATCCCTATATAACCCCAGTGTTGCTCATTTAGTGAAATGCAGTGCAGCAGTGTTTAAAGAGCGGCCAAGTAAACCCACTTACAACTTCCAATGCTCACAAAGACAACTACTTCCACTCCAAAGCTATAGCAGAGCTCCCCTAATATTAACATCAGACTGCATTGAACAGTCAAAGGAAAGTAAATATTGATGCAAGACAAACTACAGTGCATAAAGAAGTTAGAGCTTGAAGAGAAAACAAAACAAGAAAAATCACAGTGCAGAAGGGCATTTGAAAATACTTTTTATAACTTCTGAAATGTTATTTTTTTTAAACTCAGTTTTATAATTATTGATACTTTAGGGATGGGATTTTCAAGAATCTGGGATGGTTAGGCACCTAGACCCAGGCTCTCAAATTTATTTAGGCAGGACGGTAACTCTTTAATTCCTTTATGCTGCTTTAGGAAATCCCGGTCTGCATTTATAGTCAGGGTTTTTTTCTATAGGTTTTTTGAGTGCTCTCTGAGCTGAATACTAGCACTGTTAAGTCCACTGCTGAAATGCAGCCTCTGGAGGTGAAGTGTGGCAGCAATAGCAGATAGCAGTGTAGGACAGAAAGCGACCAAATGTCAAATATAATTGAATTGCAGGGAGAATTTATCAAGGCCAAATAAACTGTCCATGAGAACAGGGCCCACGGACATATACTCCTCTTTTCAGAAAAAGTAAGAGACATCTTTACAATCTCCCAATGGCTTAGGACATGCCTACATTACAGGGACGATTGACACTGAGGCAGTCAATCTTCCAGTGTTTGATTTAGTAGGTCTAGTGGAGACACACTAAATTGAATGCTGAGGGAGCCAGTCCCTTCACTCAGTTTAAGGTATGTTGACATGAGCTACGTTATTTGTGTAACTGGAATTATGTGTCTTAATCCGGCCTTCTCCCAAAGTGTAGACTTGCCCGCAGGACAAAATAGAAACAAAGAATACAAGGAACTTTGCAAAACAAAGTACTAACATGAGGTTAGATGATTTGGCCATGTCCCTCTTTAAGACTAGAACATGCATTAGGGATTCCAGTGCACAAAGCCAACTGGCAGCCGTAAGTAGTGAAGGGAGCATTGTACAACGTCAAGGATTGAAGGACACATAACAAAATGTACTTGGGTTCTTAGGTCACGATGAAAGGTGGTCACCATATTTATTAGGGCTGTTTGATCTCTAAGCTGTGTTCTCATAATAGCCAGTCTCCCCTACAAGCTCCTGGCAACTAGCTCTGCTGAGAAACCAACTAAATAAACAAAACTGGAGCTGGTGGGAAACATCCTCTCCCCCACAGCTCAGCGATGACCACTCTGGTGGATGGTGGAGAATGGCACCGTCAGTGTTCTGTGTGTTGGGTTGGAAGGATGGCAGCAAAGATGCAAGACTTCAGTGGTGAGTGGGCAGTACTGAAACCACGATGTGGGGAAAAGAACTTTGAGGCTCTGCCAGGGATGGTCAGGCCACTCATTTCGCCAGGCACCTGATTTAAAAAAAATTAATTGACCCCAGCACTGGGTGAGCTGACTGAGGGTGCGTCTAGACTGCAGGGGGTTTTTCAGAAAAACGGCCGTTTTTCTGAAAAATCTTCACTTATGTCCACTCTGCTATTGTGTTCTTTTGAAAGAAAATCGAAAGAACATAGGGGGTTTTCCGACATTGGTAAACCTCAGTCTATGAGGAAGAATGCCTTTTCCAAAAGAGCTCTTTTGGAAAAAGGCATGTGTGGACGTGGAAGAGGGAGTTTTTTTGAAAGAAGAGGAAAGAGGGAAAAGCACAGGTGCCCTGGTGGCCACTCCGTCCATAGCAGCATTTCTTAAAGTGTGTTCTGTGGCACACCGGTGTGGCGCGAGGCAGTTGGAGGTGTGCAGTGGAGAGCAGAGTTCAAAATGGCCGCCCTTAAAAGGGCAATGCCTGCTCTCCTGATACAAGGGCAAACTGTTTGGTTTTTTTTGCTTAACAACTTCTTTTCCCCATCCTTTTTTGTTGGTTTGTTTTGCTCAACAACTTTTCCACAGGGGCTTTTTTGTTGGTCAACAACTTTTCGCTTGGGAATGGCCACCCTTAAAGGGGCAAGCCTCTTTTTTTTTTTTGGCTCAACAAAAAAATCCTTGGTGTTCCCCATAAAAAAAATTATTGTTTGGTGTTCCTCGGTCTTAAAAAGTTTAAGAAACATTGGTCCATAGTAATCACAGCTTAAATGCGAGATAGTGTCCATTCAGTGTGGATGCCTTCTTTCAAAAAAGCAGATTGCTTTTTCGATGAGTTTTTGCTGTGTGGACACTGTCTTTCGAAAGAAGTTTTTTCAGAAGATCTCTTCTGAAAAAGCTTCTTTCGAAAGAAGCTTGCAGTCCGGATGTACCCTGAGATAATAACACACCCTTCAGCCTCTGACTCCATAGAATCGGGATGTGCTTTTTTTTTTTTTTTTAAAGCAGGGAACATTTAGACAGTATTTTCCTTTCCATTTCCCCCAGGCGCTACACCAGGTGTAGTATTTACCGCCTGAACTGCTAGCAGGAAGGGAAGAAATCTCCTAGGAGCATGTTCTGATACTGCAAGCTCAGGAATTCTGTGTGCTTGGATGAGACCGGAACACCTTGGGATTCACATAGTACTAATTAACACTCACTTAAAAACTTTTTCTAGGGTTTTAGGTGGTAATTCTCAAGTAGTGAGCGTATTTTTGCTTAACTGACTTCCCTTTCGCACAACTCTTCCTGCAACTGAAGCCCAGGCTTGTTCTAGACTGAGTCTCTGGAGGCCGTATTTGCTAAGTCAAAATGTTTTCAGACATATACATGCTTTCTAGCAGAGTTTGAACCTGCTTTAGCCTCTTTTCTATTTTCACAGTTTGACTCTTAGCTTCAGGAGCAAGGTTTCTGTTTGAAGCCGTCACCTACTACACTGCAGCTTGATTCCCTTGGATGGCTTTTTCTCATTCATTTTAATTTGTCTTTATTAAAAAATTAAGTGTACACTTGGAATGGGAGAAAAAAGAGCAAATTATGTTTGTTTATGTAGAATAGATGCAGGTACATGGGAATAACCTAATGAGAGATTAGAATCTCCATGAACAGCCCTATTTAAAGGAATCAGGGTAAAAACAAATGGCTGTTTATTTTTAATGGACTTATTTTCCTTAGGTAACTAGTTTACAGGACTTGAGTGATGTAAGACCCAGAATAAAAATTTTGAAATGCTGAAGTCCCATTTTCAACATTGATTTTCAATGGGAGTTAGGCTCCTAAGTGAATTAGGAGCTTTTGAGAAATGTCACCCATTCTCATCTCAGGTGTTTCCCCCCATTTTGAATGAATGAAACTGCAAGTCTGTAAATACAAGTTAAAAAATGAAACCCAGACATGCCTTGTGTGGAGGAGCAATTCTGGTACTGGTGGGTTGATGAGGTGATATATGGTGGGTGTATTGGTGACTGGCAGATATTAAGGGGACTGACTTGTCTGTTTTTTTGGGGTGCTCATCAAGTATCTTCTATCTCCTCTCATTTTTGTGCCAATTATTTGTTTTAATAGGGGTAAAAGTCTGAGAGTTTATCATGGCTGTTTAAAAATGTTGAAAGAAAGAAGCAATGTGATATTAGTTGTCATCTCTCAGAAAGAAAGGCAGTTTAAAAAAAACACTAAAGGGCATAAATCAGGCAAAATACAGTGAAAGCTTTGTTATCCAGCACTCATGGGGAATGGGGGTTGCTGGTTAATTGAATGTGCCAGATAACAAAGCTTATTGTTCTGTCTCCGCCCCCTACTGGCAGATCTGGCTCCCAGCAACTCGAGGCAGGCTAAGGGGAAAGAAGGCGCCTGCTGCTGATGTCAGCCCTCAGTGGCAGCTGTCAGAAATCCCACAATGGCTGGCTGGACAGGTGGGAGTCAGGCGTGCACGCCTGAAAACGTGGGACTGGGGGCAATGCTGGTTATCTGCTCCATAATCTCATAAGATAGCCAATGAAAGACCTTCGTTGGATAAAACAGCCTTAAACCAAAAGGCAAGCCCAACGCCAGGCAAGGTGATACTGACAAAGTGCCACCAAATATGAGCCGAATCCTGCTGTTTGATGAATTTCCAGACAGGGAGCTCACTGGTTTCGTTTAGTTATCCTTGGAGAATCAGGCCATTGCATGTTTATTATGCAACACATTAAATTGGTGGCCAAGACACTTAGTTGCGTCTGGTGGTGGAGAGACACGGAAAGAAAAGAGGCAATAAATGAATAAACTCCAAACAGTGTGATCTTAATGATGAAGGGGGCGAGCAGGGGGGAGCATTTAAATCAAGCTGGTGCGGAGTCATACTGTTTCAGGTAATCTGGACGTAATTAGTGTAATGGAACATACTCCAGCCCTAAGCATCTGTACCCAGAGTTTTCAAAAAGTAAAGATTAAATTTAAAGAGATTAGACAACTTTTCCTCTCCCCCCCCATGATATTAGCTGTTCAAAAATGACAAAAATGTCCTTAAGCCTCTCTGAAGGAAGGGTGACCAAACAAGCTGCCTTTTGTTTAGCGATAGAGTTTGCCTGTGAGTTACTGTGAGGTGGTGTCCGGTCACTGTGTGCGGGACCCAGAAACATGACTTATCTATCGCCAGCAAAGCGAATCAGGTTGGGGTATTAGAAGGGGATTAAAAGTCAGAGTTGCTAGTGCAGCAGGAAAGCCACCGGCCACCCACAAGATGTGGTGGAGTGAGTAGTTAGCAAGCCTGTCTGCAACTGATAGGAAATTTCATGCCGGGCTCTTCCTTCCAGTGTTCATTTCAATGAGTTCTGGGCAAATGGTATTCAAACAGAGTGAGCAGTACATTAAGGCCAACATTTTCAAAACCAGCTAACTAATACTGACTGTCAGCAAGGAAGTCTGCCCCACTGCCCAGATCAGTTTGAAAACAGGTGATGTTGAAAATATAATACCCCTGAAAGTGGGAACAGCTTTAGGCTGTGGATGCTTATCATTGGGGAACAAATGATAATTTTGCAAAAGGCACCGGCTAACCCTTTGTCTGCTCAGTAATCACAGTGTATGAGTGGGATCCAAAATATAATTATTGAAGGAAATACACTTCCATATTTCCTTGTGTATGCACATTCACAGCATATGAACACGGCCCAAAATTTAGTTGTTCACGGAATGAACTTTTCGTATCCCGTTGAGGAGACAGGAGGTTCCAGATCAAGAGGACTTGATGGTTCAGGGGACTGGCAATAGGAACCTAAATCTCTCATCCCATCAGTGCAAATGCAGGTCAATATCTGCAAAGTTTTGCTTGGGTGGCTGTTTGGTGGCCTGTGGGAAATGGGTCTGTGGGTTTAAACTAGCTCCTAACAAACAACTGCGCCATCTTAAGGTACAGTGATTGGCAGCCTGGTTGGCAGCGTGAGAGGAGAGGTTTGTGACTGAACTGGCCTTGGGAAAGGAACTTGCCACTCACTTTTAAAGGTGACTCCTTCTACTCTGTGTGGAGGGTCATTGGCAGGTGGGGGAGGCAGGGCAGACTCTGCTGCCGTGTCCCTATGCCAGATGAAATTGGACAAATAAAAGACTTCATTGTTAAAGGCTGTCCACGGGGCACCTTTCCCTTCTGGGCATGTATGCACATGGATGTAAAATGTTGGTCTCTCTATTTGATCATATACTAGATGACTTACCCCGCATTGCCTGGGTCCTTCAGGGCAGGAGGCTGGCAGGGTGGGAGATGCAGAAGTCAGCGCAGGGCCTTGGGAATGTTGGGGGCAGTGCAGGAGGCTGCAGGGGGGGGTGAGAATGAGGGTTGGGGGGTGATGAGGGGCTCAGGGTAGGAGGGTCCCATCCAACAAAGGCCTTTTTTCTCCCCCCAGACCTTTGGTAGTCTGGGCCTTCCCCCCCCCCCCGATGCTGCAGCCAAGGGCTGGTGGGGGAAGGGTTTGGGGCATGGGAGCTACTTACCTGGTGTGCTGGCAGGCAAGATGGCGGAGCCCCTTGGTGGTATGGCTGCCCCCAGTGGCCACTCTCACTACCACATCCCTCCAAACAGCCCTTCCCTTTCCATAGCATGGAAAACATTCTCTTTCCTGTCACTTCCAGTTTTCCTGGCACAACTGAACCCTGACCTTGCTTTAAGTTAGGTGACGAGGAAGTTGCCCGCCAAATCTGGTGGTCCTCGCTCTTACTGTGTAGCAAGCGTTCTTGAACAAATGGTCTCGCAGACAGACACATAGACAGATAGACGCACAAATCTCTAAAATAGATAGATCGTGTTTACAGCTGGAAAGGTTGTTCAAAATCCAATTAAAGATGTTCTGGACACAATTTGACCAACAGATCATTAAACAGAGTCCAGCCCTTGGACTAAAAATGAACTGAGACATGCCCAAACCAATTTCAAAGCATTTGAAATGGTTTTACCATTTGAGCTGATGGCAACAGGCAAATCTCTCTAGCACGGCCGCCTCCAGACAAGTCCTAACGCCACGTGACCCTCTTAATCTCTCAGAGCCTAAACACAGGCCCAAAATTATCACCCAAACCAGTCTGATGTAATGTGCCAGCGTGGATTTATTTTAAGCATTGTGTCTTTTCAGATACTTGCTTCCTTGTTATTCTCACCATTACCACTTGAGTGGATATTGGTAATTATGGGGCTCACATTACCTGAAGAGAAACAGGTATTCAGTGTTCCACACAAACCTTCCCACAAGGCAGATCACCTGGCCCTACTAGCTCAGTTCAATTTTTCTGGTCTTTGAACTGTTCTTTGGGTTGCAGACATGGCAGCCGAAAGATTTACATAAAAAAAAAAATCTCAAATGTTGCTATTTTTTGTTAAAATGATCTTTTTCTTTTTTCTTCCTCCTTTACAACCTGAAAGCCCTCTTAGCGTATTCCCTTTATTCTTTGCCAGCTTCTGGTCTGACCCTGATGGGGAACATCAGGAATAACTTACTGCATGGATTTAACTCCACATACTTCCCTTGTGTCACTCCAAGTGCTGGATCATGTAATGAATGGCTCTGCCCATAGAATGTTAAATGTTGGCGGTGGCTCTGTCTATTCGAATTGTCTGCTTGGTTTCTGATTTGATTGTTCCAGAGGCCCAAATGTACCGTGGCTTTGCTAGATTCAGTTCTCTGTAACAAATAAAGAAGCATGAAAATAGGGGTGGGCTTATTTACTGGAACAACCTATCAGCAAATATAAATCTCATCGTCATTTTCAGGCAGGCCCTAACTTGCAGGCCTCCCTACTGTTCTGGAGTACTGGCTCTGAAGCTCAACCCTGAGTGTTCCAGCACTTGGACCCGTGTGTACCTCTACCTCTCTGTTCCTCATTAAATCAAAAGTTCATGTGTGATGCAATCACTGTGCTCCTGAGGAGTCTAAGTTATAGCTAGAGCTCATCAGAAATTTTTTTTAAATGTAAATTTTTGCAAAATGTATCTTGTTTGTTCATTTATCCAAATTTTGCTTGGAAGGATATTTTCTGACCAGTTGCCTCCAGAGTTGTATTAAAGGGGTGTCAAATTATAATAATCAAGGAGCATCTTGCCAAATGGATTCTTATTCTAAGTTTCTAGAATCATTAGCATCACAGGTTCACAGCATGGGTCAACCGAACTTTTCATCCGTCTGTGGGAGATGCATTGAGTAACGGGCTGGGTCTCTTTCAGAGTAGACAAAAACCACCTGTAGATCTGAGAGATCTCTTTGTATGTTCTGTGAGAGGAGGAGTTTTCTTAGGTGTCTCAAACCAAAAAGATCCAACCCTTCTCTCCCTTGTAGTATACATGACACAGAAAGAGAGATTCCAGCTTGGATCAGGTGCCAAATGGCCAGAAAGTGCAACAGAAGTGACGACAAAATTCTTCTCCTGCTGTAGAACAGCAGGTGCCCCAAGGTCAGATCAGTTGGTTCCTTTCAGTTTGTTTATTTATTTGCGTGACCAAATGCATCTAGAAGCCCTAATCATGGAGGAGGGCCCCATTGTGTTAGGTGCTGTATGAACACAGAACAAAAAAGGCAGTTGCTGCCCTAAAGAATTTCCAATCTATGTCTCTCCCTTTAAATCTCTGATCCGGGCACCGGTCAACGCATAGAGGAGAAAACAAATAGCCCTGTGGTAGCTATCCCTCTGCTCCTAGGTCTCTCCTCTCAATACATACTTTGTACAGGTTGAACCTCTCTAGTCCAGAACACTCTAGTCTGGCAAGGTCTGTCATCCAGAATTATTTCAGTTATCCGGGTGTCCACTTTTCATGCGTGTGGCCAAGTTTCCTATGGTCCCATAAAGTTTGTTGACAGCCACCAGTCCTGGCTCTCAATGTTCTGTGCTGTTATTTAGCTCTAATTTACCCCTCAATGTTGTCTTAGAGACCAGCAAGCAGTGGAAGTGTTGGTAATGCTGCCAGACAATATTGACCTCCCATGGTCTGGAAAATTCTCTGGTTCGGAGGATGCCGGACTAGAGAGGTACCACCCATATTATTGAAATGCTGGATTGATCCACCTAGAGCAAAACTGATTCAGTGACTTCTAGACAGACTTGGGAACTCCTTTTCCACAAGTTCACCTGTACTAATTGTTCTGTAAGGAGGACCTAATGTTTAGGGGATAGTGAACTGGTTCAAATGAAATACAACCCCCCCACCCCCTCCCACATCTTTGGCCATTTTTAGGTGTGAACCTCGGAAAGATGTCTTTTTTAAGATCCTAGGACACAGATGAGCCTGAGCAAGACAGGATCAAAGGGTGCCACGTCCCATTCGGAAGGGTTTCCTTTTGCTCACTTCAGAGATCTGCCACCTGGGAAGTTTGGCTCTGGATCCGGACTTTGCCAAAGTGTGTGGCGTGTAGCAAGGACAGGGGCGGCCCGTGGCTATAGGCAGACTCGGCTGCCGCCTAGGGCGCCGCCACCTGCGGCACCCGATGACGTCACGGGGGCGCCCGGGGCGCTCGCTGATGATGTCAGTCCATTGATGGCCCTGCAGGCGGGGGCGCCGATCGTACGCTCCGCCTGGGGCGCCAGCTGCTGCAGCCGGCCTAGGACCACTCCTGAGCAAGGAGATTCTAGCTCATCCCTGGAAGTGTCCAGATTATTATTTTTTTCACTCAACTTTGCACCTGCAGCTTCTGACAGGGCACAAGAAACTCCCCCTTCTCCGCCAAGCTCCTAAAAAATCCAAAAAACCACCAGCAACAAAAAGCCAAAATTATCCTAAGAAAAGTGGATTTTGCCAGTGATCTGGCAAGAAATCCTTTCCACGCATGAGCTTTCCAGCCAACTGTGGCAGACTCAGAAGCATCTAACCTCCGGAGTCTGAACATGTGGCGGGTTACTTGCTTTACACATTGCGGGGAGGGAAGCCAGCTTGTGACACACTCTGAATAGCAGGCTCACACCTGTGCTGCTTATGGCCCACCAACACCCCCATCTCTGCACCAAGGGTGGGCGCAATGTTCACAGCCTCGTCCCTAAGCCCTGATTCCATCAGCAGGAGGGTTTCTTAATCAGCCCTCTGACTCTGAAGCCTCCGCTTGACCTTTCCAAGTGCATCGGCCAGACAGCAGCCATGTGAGGTGGATCATATGGAACAGATTTAGATACAAACCCATATCATCCTACCGGTGGAATGCAAAGTCCCTCCCGATCCCTTTCGCAAAGCTGCATCATGTGTATGAGATAAATCCTGGGGACATACAGGGCTGCCAGACAGCCGCAAAGGACAATAACATCACTATCTAAAACAAACCGGACTGCACCGCTCTGAGATTTCACTCTTAAAGGTGTAGCAGCCTTCTCCCAATGTCGCAGGAAACAAGTATAATTGCTTGGGGGAAATGCTGTCCTGCCTTGAAGGTGCCTAGGCAGAATGGAATGAGACACCAGCCTAGAAATAGCAATGGCTACTGTTAGTTGGAAACAAAATGCCTTTAAAAAAACAGCGGGGGAGACTTTGAGTACTTGGAAAAAATATTAGTGAACTAAACTTTTTCTGTGCCTCCAAAGGCTATTCACTATTTCCTCAATCCAGCTTGTCTGGAATGATCTGTTATCTCTTCCAGGAGCTCCTGTTAACATTGCTGAGAGCTGCATGTGCAATAAAGAACAAACCTCTGAGGCCGTGTCTTTGCTAAATGGAGGATCGATGCTGCCACGATCGATCTTCTGGAGTTTGATTTAGCGAGTCTAGTTAAGACCTGCTAAATAGAACTCAGAAGGCACCCCCGTTGATAGCTGGTACTCCTCCTTCTGCGAGGAGTAAGGAAGCTAATGGGAACGTTTGCCCCCATCAGCCTCCTGCTGTGGGTACAGTGGGAAAACTCGAAACAAGGTATGTCAACTCCAGCCAAGTAATTAACTGAGCTTGATTTGACCTTCCCCTTCAGTGTAGACCTGGCCTAAGAGTGTGTATCTTCAAACGGGAAGAGTTTCGTCATTGGGCCAGATTCTCTGATGAGCTCCCACTTACATAGCTAGATTTTTCAGAAGAGCTCAGCATATTGTCTGAGGTTGGTGCCAAGCTTTTGTGAGAAATCTTGCCATGAAAGTCACAATGAGAGCTGAATCCCATTGGGGCTACTGACTCCTTGACAATCTGGCTTTGTATTCATAGAAGCTAGTAAGGAAAACAGGACTGCCAAAACCAGTCTTCACATTTTTAGTGAGAGAGGCCTCCAAGGCGCTTGACCAACATAATTCTTCATTCCTTTATTCCATAGCTTGTCCTTTCAAACTGCCTTTGCCTTAGGACTCTACAACTCTGACCTCTAGCACCAGCATTATACCTTTAATTATGTCTGCTAGACAAATATGTCCCCTTCAATTTACCTCAGTCAACCCATGCTATGAATCTCGGTTGGTCAATGTAATGTAAGGCTCTGATTTTTGACAATGCCATTAGCAGGGAAGCATTTTAAGCCACAGATTGTATAATCATCTCTATACGGTGGCGTTTCCCCCCAAATTAATCAGCAGGGCCTGTATTTAATCAACAACAGTCTCTGGATGTTTTTTCCTCGACGATTAGAAGCCTGTGTCTCAGTGTTTCATAGTAAACTGGATTTTGCACCTTATCTGATTTTAATAAGCATGACACGCATATAAGTAAGCAGACACTTGACCTTGAACATAAGACCAGATGAGCAGCAGTAGCCCTCTTGGTGTTGCTGACAAAGCAAACAGTTGAAACATGGGAATTAAAATGTTCCTTTTTTTTCTTCAATATTTATCCCTTTTTTTTTAACTTAAGCTCTGACACAAAAATACAACACAGTTTGCTCCTGAGCCCGTCTCCAGGATGTTAATATTCTTATTAAAGAGCAACGAGGATAGAGAGCAAATGGAAAAGACTCTGAATTTCTTTGCTTCCTGGAACTTGAGCATGGAGATATTATTAAGATGATTTGTTAAATAATAGAAAGAGTTTTTCATTTCCTCATTTCCAGCGCCAGCTAAAGCTATCTCCCGGCAACCTGCTTCTCATTCCTTAATATTTAGACTTATGGGCCAATTTGAGAATATTTTCTTTCTTGCTATGATTAATGCTTCCATGAAACAATGTCATCGCAAGCCATCTACCTGCCTTGTCAGCTTGGCATCAGGCTGGCTGTGCTGTGCTGTAATTTATGACTTGAGCCAGTAATTTGCAAATCTAATGTAAGGGAGGCTATGAGGATCTGCCATTTGAATGCTTTTTACTGATTTGGTAAGTATCTCCACCATTAGCGAAACAAATGGCACAGGGATCAAACATCATCTCCAAGGCTCAATAAATATTTTATCAGCCATAATGGAAATTGTCAAATTGATCTAATTGTACAATACGTTATCAACAAGATATCAAAGTTGGACGTGGCCTCTGCCCTTGTCTCTGGTTTGCAGGCTTTTGTCTTCGATTGCTGCTCCCTGCGAGAAAAGTAGGAAAGTGTAGAGTTCATTACAAAGTCGTGTAAATAATATAACAAGTAAGTATCCATGCAGAAGATAAATTCTGGTGACATAATTAACTCTGCCTGATTTTAAAGTGGGATTGGGGGAAAGATGCATTTAAATCAACTAAACAGAGATCTTTTGAGACTGGCCCTCTTCCCATTAATCTAACGCAGAATAGTAAATTTTCTCGTTTACTTTAAGCAGGCGCAGGATACAAGTCTTGAGAAAACATTCATAGCACCAGTCATTTTAATGGGTGCTGAATGAGGGCATTCAAAAGCAAATTTTAGCCCCGTGGCTGGTGTTTCAGGGACAAACTGATTAATTACCTAAGTAATATAGAAAATTGTGTCCCAACCATTGGTGACTGAAATTAAATTAAATAATTGGCCTTTTTGGCTTCAGTGCAAGTTCTGGATATTCAGCACACTGAAATTCTGACTAATTATTTAGAAAACTAAGGTGTGGCTTTGGGGGTATGTGTCTAATTTTAGGCAGGCAACTTTGAAAACTTTGCTCTTAGTAAATGTGCTACAGCCATAGATACGTTTAGCTTTGTTTATGTTTCGTTTGTGTTTATGTTTAGTTTTGTCTATTTCTGGCTAAAAAGACCCTTCCCTGTAGGTTCATGAATAGGAACTGAGCATCCAAACTCCTTTTGGTAGTTTTGAAAATCTCAGTCAAGGTTCCTAGCTGGGGCAAATTCCTAAATTTTTGTCATGAGCAAATGAAATTCTGCCATTTTTCCCCGTGTATGGTTGCCTTTACCAGCAGGCCTTGGTGATACTTTTATCCATGAGGACTCACAAAAATATCAAGTTGGGGTGGGGTTTTTTGCGTAGAACTGCTCTTCAAGGGATGCGGGACTGCCCTACATAAGTCAGTTAATATGCAACTTTCATTATGCTCATTTGCAAGCCACAGTGCAGTGTGTTAGCATTATCCAGCAGGAAGAGCAGGAGACCTGGAAGCAAGACACCTGGATTTAATTCCTACTGTGTCACAGACTGACTGTATTATTGTGAACTGCTTTCTCTGCACCTCCAGTTGCGTGTCCCTTAAAATGAAACAGTGAGTGGTCCGACTTCTGTGGCACCTTCGAGATTAACCAAAATATATAGACTCACAACATTCATGCCTGCTGCATACATGGGGTCGCTAAGATTCAACATTTCTAACGTCCTTTGAGACTGTTGGATAAAAGGTGCTATAGAATGGGAAAGAATGTTAATTTTTATATGTCTTAAACTATTTATCATCTGGGTAACATCATACCAGAGCCTGCCAATGTCTCATCCACGGTAAGTAGATGACGAATGTCAGTAGCAGTGTTCTCGTTTCAGAACCCTAAACATTTTCTTGGATGCAGCCTCTAGCAATGTTTTTCATTAGATCTCGTGGAGACTTAAATAAAAAGTCTATACTTGATGTTTTTGGTTTCCTGTCATATTCAATAAAAATAAGAATAGGGAGAGGGGCGTCTTAATAAGAACCGTGAGTTAAAGTACCTTTAGGTAGCATTGTCTTAAAAGGAAGGGGTTTAAAATTAAACCAACAAGCTGCAAACATCCCCTCATGTAACGTGCTGCTCATTTGTCAGCCACAACCACTTTCTGCCTTTTAAACGGGACACAGAAGCAAATGGGAATGGTGTGGAATTAGAATCAATTTCAGGACATTCATAGATGAGCACCAGTCAGATCATAACAATCACAAATTGCATCGAAGGCAAATGGGCTATTTTACCAGTATAGTGCAGGCTGACAACTTGACGCCTGAGCTGAGTTTAGGGTTTCATGGAGCCTGGTGCCTCGGGGTTGTTGAGTTGAGAGAGGATTCAAAACATAAGCCATATCCCAATGCTCTCCTTCAAATGCGAGTTTTAAGTGTGCACTTTTCTTCCTCACCCAATATTTGGCTATTGTGTCTGGGGACCTGAGCGGTCCTGAACCAGGGAGCTTGCCGGATCAGGGGAGGTCAATGCTCCCCTCCTGGCCACTGGCCCCCCTCCCACTGGGGTCGTGCCTTCCCAGCCCATCACGGACTCCTGGCTGCAGTTTCCTGGCCCCAGCCTCCCTGTTCCCCCATTTGCTTCCCCTGCTACCAGACCCTCTGCAGCAGGTCTGGCTGTGGACCATCCATCCGAGGGCTTCCCAGCTGCCGCCGTTCCTTCTGCAGCCAGTCTAAATGCTGCTAGTCCCACAACAAATCTGAATATTTTTTAAGTGCACATCCAAGGCCTGCCCCCAGCTGTGTGGAAAGGAAGAGAAATGTAGTTGTCCAGTAACCAGAGTGTACAGGTAGATAGGTGTGGCTTGCTAGAGAGAGTGGAGGGGGTTCGGCCCAAACACCTGTCCAAAGAGTTGTGGTGATGTAGAGTGCTAATCAGAAGAACATAATATCCCTTGGCCTTGTGGCGGTTGGTTGTTGTCATTTTTCCTGTTCTTTTAAACTATGAGTGTTGTGAACCTGACCCCAAACGTTGTTGCCTCAGTGAGGGAGGACGGGGAAGGAGAAGGGTTGTGGAGCAGTCGTGCTCGGTTGAATTGTTTCAAGCATAAATCAGGTGTCTCCAAATATCCTGTAAGCTCTGGAGCCACCGGAGTGTGGGAGGCAGCGGTTGAGCCCCACACAACCCAAAGAGTTTTGGGGCCTAGGCATTATCTGCTTTGCCCCCTCACACATGGTGGTGAGGGGGGTGCAGCTGTTACTGTAGTCCAGGGAGGGGGAGGCAGAATTACAGCTTAGGGAAGACAAGATCCTCCCCACAGGACTGAATTTGGCAAAGAACGTTGCGTGGCTTCGCAGAGGGCAAGAGGCTTTGGCCTGGCATACAGAGAAGACAAGGGGCTCTTGGGCCCAGTTGGGGCAGCCTCTAACTTATTCCAGGGCTTTTTGCTGCCAGAAAATGAATTCCCTGCAAGATCTTCCAAGCACTGTGATAGCCTGTCAATCTGCCCCGACCAGCTCCCCCTTCCCCCGCAAACTGCTTGCCAAGAATGAGCCTGCAAGTGGTGACAAAGCTGAGTGTGTGAGTGAGCCCAGCATTTACAGCTGGGATCTCCTGGACATCGATTAACTTTTGGAGGGAGAGTTATTTCTTTGAATGCATAGCTCATTTGCTCCTTCTTTTCCCTGCCCCCACCCCGGCCAACCTAGATTTTTATCTGTAATGGCTGTTACAGGGGGGAAGGGGGAAATACAAAATGTTGTTCTTAAGCATTCGTTTTCCAGGCCAACAATAACCCGAACCTAGACAAGTAACTCCCGCCTAGTTCCTACGAAGAGAAGTGTTAGACTACACAGACAGTGAGGTCATTCATAGCCACTATTGTTTCCTGATAACCCAATTAAGAAAGTGCAGTTTATCTAGCCTGTTTCCATTTAATTATCTAATTTGTCTGACCGAGTAGGGAGAGCTATCTCCTCTGTGCTGCCCGGCTGCTATCACACCCAACGGTTTTCCTGCAGTGTGCTCCCCTGGTGCTTTTCATTCATTTGACCTATAGTCCTAGACACTTGTAAATCAGGAAGGTGGAAGGAGCCATCACATTGTTTTCCCTTCCGTTATCGTTAGCCAAGAAAGGTGTGCACGAGATTTAGAGTCCCGGCACTATTGCCTTCTTGCTAATCTAAGACCAAACTTTAATAAAGATATTTTATAGTCCTCCATTTAGAACCAGAGATTTTTAAAAGGGGGGGGGGCAGAGAGGTTGGTGAATATAGACGTTTCTCAGCAAAGGGTCAAATAGCACAAAATAAACTCTCATATTCAGTAGAAGGGATTGAAATACAAGTATTAACCCTTCCTACATGGGGAATGAAAGATGTTGTAAGTTGTGGTGAACACTGACTGTAATGTGATGCTGAAGCAGATTACAATGAAGCTCAAAAAAAAAAAAAGCTTTGCTGAGATGCCCATCGGAAGCAGAGGGTCAGTATTAAATGAATAACCTATTCATGTCAGACTTATGAGGCGCTACAGGGTGTGTTGGTCTAGTCCAGTTTGATTTCTTGGATTCCTTATTGTTCAAATGTTGGCTTACCCAGAGATGCCCCCTGAAGCCAGGTTCATCTTCCTTATTTCTCTGACCAAGTAGTTTTAGGAGCTGGTTTCTAGAAACCTGCTCAATAAGCACAGTGTGGTTGAAGCAGGTGAGTGGAGGTCAGAACTCTCGGGTTGTCTCACTGTTGGAGGAATGTTGGCAAGTACTGTGGACCAAAAATGTTCCCATGTGGAGGCCTAACTTTGAGCCCCAAACTCCTAGGGCTGCCAGGTGTCCGATATTGAACCGGACAGTCCAGTATTTGAGCTTTCTGTTCGGGAAACAAATTGAGAAAATATAAATGAGAAAATATCAATGTCCAGTATTTTCTAAATAAGATGTAGTGTAGATTGTGATGTAATGTCAAGTGTGTCCGGTATTTTTGTTGAAACCATCTGGCAACCCTATAAACTCCATGTTTAGAAACCTAAATGAAAGACCTGATTTTTCAAAAATAACTAAAACCATGAAAAAAAACAAATAACGAAACCCCTGGAGCCGCTAAATACCCATCAGCGCATGGGATCTCTGTTCAAAATGGATCTTCTTCTTAGCACCTCAGCTCCTGCTGTAGTCAATAATTACAGCCATGGTCCCTCTGAGTCTCAGTTTGCAGCTCGGTGACAGTGAGTTATGGACACTTGGAATTGTCATAACATGCAGGGTGGCTGAAAAGACTTTGCCAGGCCCGGGGCAAGCTGTGTGTGGGAGGGCCGGCTCTGGGCCTTGGGAAGGGGCAGGGCTTGGTGGGAAGGGGCAGGGCTGGGGACTAGCCTCCCATAGCCAGCTACTCAGGGTGCTCCACTTTGGCCTTCAGTGGTGATTTCAAGGGCCCGCAGTTCCAGTCACTCCTGTTTCCTCACTAGCAGCAGTGGTGGCCTGGAGTTCTGGCTCCTTTTAAATAATCTGGCCCAGGGCAACAGCTCCCTTTTTCCTTCCCCCAATGGGCCTGATAACAGGGCAGTTCAGTATCCTCTCTCTAATGGTGTCTAGTAACACATGCTTCAGAAGAAGGTTGCAGGGCCAGGGAGGAATCCTGTAACTAAAAATGATGGACTTTCCTGTCTATAAGGAGGGGCTCGTCTAGACTACGGGGAAGATTCGAAAAAGGATATGCAAATCCCATGGAATTTGCATATCTTCTTCCAATCTCACTTTTGAAAGCAGAGCTTTCGAAAGTGAAAGTAATCTAGACGCGCTTTTTTCAGCAACCCCCTCCTTTTTCGAAAAGCCACGTAAACCTCATATTTTGAGGAAAAGAGGCTTTTCGAAAAAGGGGGGGAGGGTTGCCAAAAAAACACGTCTAGATTACTTTCACTTTCGAAAGCTCTGCTTTTGAAAGTGAGATCGGAAGAAGATATGCAAATTCCCATGGAATTTGCATAGCCTCTTTTGAATCTCCCTGTAGTCTAGACATAGCCAAGGTTTATTCTTAATTCCCTTGGAGTCTTGAAAGAATAGTTGGTGTTTGTGAATCATTTGGAATGGGATGAGGGATATAGAAAGGCAAAGCTGTATTATTCCCTCTGCTACTTCCACTGGCCCTGCTGCCAGGCCTGTTAATGATTATTTGTACTACAACTGTGTCTTCAGGCCCTAGCCAGGATCGGACCTCCATTGTGTTAGGTGCTGTACACACACAGAGTAAGACACAGTTCCTTCCTTTCAGAGCTTTAGAGTCCAAACAGATCGGATTTCAGGCTGTAGGTGCTACTGTCATACAAACAGTAAATGATACAAAAATCCTCCTACAGGTTGAACCTCTCTAGTCCGGCACTCTCTGGTCCAACAACAGCTGTGGTCTGGCATATTGTAGTTAATCAGATGTCTACTTATCATGGGTGTGGCCAAGTTTCCCAATGTCCCATAAAGTTTGCTTACAGCCACCAGGCCTGGCTGTCAGTGTTCTGTGCTGTTATTTAGCTCTAATTTACCCCTTAATGTCTTCTAAGAGCTCAGTAAGCAGTGGAAGTGTTGGTAATGTTGCTAGGCAATATTGACCTCCCATGGTCTGGCAAATTCTCTGGTTTGGCACTGGGTCAGGTCCAGAGGGTGCCGGACTAGAGAGGTTTAACCTATTGTAAGGGGTGGAACATTTTAGCCTCTCCTTAAAACATAGACTTATGTCATGCATCGGTTATCTTGCTTAAATTTGCTCTTCTGGTACTTGGTTGTCTGACACATGCATCTTTCCAAAGATTTTTTTTAATTTGTTTGATCTGCCAGGCACTGTTTCTGAAGAAGTGCGTTCTTTATTACTTGAAATTAACTATGAATTGTGCTATCTGCTGATATCGTGGATATTTTATTTGCTCTGCTACAGTCCTGTGCAATTCAAACAGGTGAGAAGATACCTGAGAAGGGTTTGGCCTTAGTTGCTGGTATGTCTAGTTCTCCCCTCCCCATCAAAAAAAAAAAAAAAGCAAGACTGCTGTACCGTACATACCTTTGTGTGTGTTTGTGTTGTGTCATGCTGAATCATGTTTGGAAATAAGTTTAACAGTTCATCAGAAATTCACTTCTCCGTGAGTGTTCAGCATGTCACTGACTTCCTGGGATCCCGAGCCAAAGGTCGCCCGTAATGAGCCCTCCCCACAACCTTCTGTGATCAGCAAAACTTTCCTTAGGCATGTTACAGAGAGATGTCTGTAAAGCAACTTCCTCTGCACAAAGCCATTAATTCAGGCTTCAGCAATGTGAGTGGCCCAACCTTCCTGGAGGCGTCAGCGCCTCTCAACACCTGATCCTTTTAAAAGCCACAGCCAAAGGTTTTGTTTTTGCGATCTGCACACTTTTTTGTAACTTCTGCAACTGCAAACTTGAGGCCGTGTTCCCACAATGAACTCTGCAGAGGCGCCGCTGAAATCTGTGTAGGGATTGACCCACTGAGGCCTCATGACAGGGTTGGGAGAGCTAGTTTTTGGAGTTTTCAAACATCGGGGCAGGTTAGGTGCAGGCTTTTTCCCCCCCCTCAATATTTTGCTTGTTTCCCCTGGCAGAAAAGGGGAGCGAATTACTGTCTTGTATCTCATAAATGAGTCATGTCGTGTCATGTTTATAGAACATCATGATTCAACATGATGGCATGATGTGACTTCAGGTAACCTGATGCCTCTCTTTCATAGGGATTGTCAGCTCAAACACTTGTTATAATCAGAGAAGAACACAGGTTTTTTGGCAGGTGGTTGAATGTGGTGATTCTGAGCTGTCTCTGGGCATCTGAGAAAACACAGATGGGTCTTTATCATTCTATCTCCAAACGCTTATGTCCGGAATAATCCATTTATGGCACATTTCCTCTAGACATGTCAAAGCCCCTTTAGAAAGTGTTACCCATGTTTTACAGACGTGAAAACTGAAGTACAGAGAGGTTAGGTTGTCTTTCCCAAGGCCATATAGCCAGCTGCAGAATTGGGAATGGAACCTCCTCTTGTGCTGTTAGCTGCTAAGTGCGCTGCCTCCCAGTGGCTGGAGGAAGGTGAATGCAGGAAAGCTGTAACGTTGTGATTGCTTGAATGGCTTCCATTACCAAGCATGTTGCAAGGACTTTCAGGCCAATTCCTACCTTCCCTGGGATTTTTTTGGATGGACTCCTAAAAGGATGGAAAATGGGGAAGAAGCCATCAACTTGCAAGTGCTAATAGCAGTTCTGAACACAAGAACATAAGAACGGCCATACTGGATCAGACCAAAAGTCCATCTAGCCCACTGTCCTGTCTTCCGACAGCGGGCAATGCCAGATGCCCCAGAGGTAGTGAACAGAGCAGGGACTCATCAAGTGATCCCTCCTCTGTCGTCCATTTCCAGCCTCTGACAGAAGCTAAGTACACCATTCCTACCCATCCTGGGAAATAAGTATTGATGGACCTATCTATCCTCCATTAATGTATCTAGTTCTTTTTTGAACCCTGTTAAAATCCTGGTCTTCACAACATCCTCTGGCAAGGAGTTCCACGGGTTGGCTGTATTCTGCATGAAGAAAATCTTACTTCTGTTTGTTTTAAACTTGCTACCTATTTATCTCATTTGGTGCCCCCTAGTTCTTATGTTATGGGAAGAAGTAAATAACTTTTTCCTTATTCACTGTCATGATTTTATAGACCTCTATCATATCTCCCCTTAGTCTCCTCATTTCTAAGCTGAAAAGTGCCATTCTTTTTAATCTCTCTTCATATGGCAATCATTTCAAACCCCTACTCTTTTCATTGCCCTTTTCCAATGCCAAGATATCGTTTTTGAGATGAGGTGACCACATCTACATGCAGTATTCAAGATGTGGGGGTACCAAGGATTTATACAAAGGCAATAAGATATTTTCTCTCTTATTTTCTAGTCCCCCCCCCCGTTTTTTTTTGCCTCCACATTGACCACACAACTTTCTTCATTTGCTTTCCCAGGATCGTTTCTTATTGGCTAGGTAAAAACAGAGACATTGCATTGTGTCCTCTCTGTAAGGGATTCCTTGCACTGCACTGTACTCACAAGCAGACACCCCAATGCCTCAAATAAGCAAGAGGAACAGTACCATCCATTGTGCCACCGGATGGGCCCAGCCAAAGAGTTTGCGGGGTGCAAGGCAGTGTGGCTGAGCCTCATGGCTGCAAGTTAGTGGCCGGGTGGGCGGGGCCGGGAGCTTGGCAGGGTGCGGCCCTGAGCCAAACAGCCACGTGGCTGTCCATCCAGGGAGCGAGTGAGCAGCAGGGTAGGCGGGGCCAGGACCTGGGCAGCGCGGGGCCCTGACAAGTTAGCGGCCAGGTGGGCAGGGCCGGGAGCTGGGCAGCGCAGGGCCCTGAATGCGCGGGGCCCAAGGCAACCGCCTCACCTTGCCCAAAGACCGGGCCTGCCACCAGAGACATGCTGCGTAGGCCTAGCTCGTCTTTCACATCCTTGAGCACAACATGCTGCGCTGTCCCATTCCAGGTCCTGCATGCCATTAATATTTGGGGCTTAGCAGAGACTATGCTTGGGTTTTCCTGGCAGCCATTTGCAGAGCTCAGAGGCAGTTGCTAAGTGTGCAGTTGCTATTGTGTGCCATGTGCCCGGGGCTTTATTATTCTTTGTTCTTCCTCTCCTGTAAATGCTGAGTTTCTGGCTTTGGAAGGTACTGCTTTTCTTTCATGAATATTTCAAGTCTTCTTCAAATAGGGTCCTTTTTTAGACTTGGATCGTGTTTACTTGATGTTTATCTGTGTAAAGGCCAACCACCTGAGACTGCTGGATTCACCAATAAATAAGTGAGATTGTTGTCACCATAGAAAGGTGATTTAAAATTAGCAGATCATCTGTGATCCTCGTTAAAATAAATACACATTTTGTTCGGTCCAAATATAGTGTTCATGAAAGAGAGGGGAAATAATAGAAATCAAAAGGTTGTGAAATGATTGGCAGATTTCTCCGTTACATTGGCCAAGCATCTCAAGTGTGACTTGTAATATTCTTAGCTCCTCAGCCATGGACTTCCCCAGAGAGTGAACCGTTTGGTGAGACATGTCCACAGAAGACCAGTGTTTCCTCTTCCACTGTAGACCTCAGATTTGAACCAAGGTTCCAGACACTAACTCCTTTTGCTTCAGAGTATGCTCAGTTCTCCTATACCAAACAGGGCAATGCATTCCATTTGACATGGAGTGCCCTGTCCTCAGATCTATCAATAATGTGGGGCTCATACCATCGTTTGATGCAAGGCAAAATGCATAATCTTACATTACAGGGTGCTGTTTTGTCACTGAGCTGGTTTGTGGATGCACAGTCTGACTTTCCTGAGAGAACTGCTTGCAATTAATAATCTGCTTCCAGTTACTTGAATGAAAATGTTTTATTATCAGGTGAATTTTTCCCTGAGGAGGGTTGGTACCGACTTGTGTCACTGGCTGCTTGACTGTATATTCCTCCACCACTGTGGTTCCGATGTGATGTCTGCTGGATTTTCTATAACTGCTAATCAACTCCATGAAAAATTCAACCTGTAAATGTAACTCACATGCCATATGGGTGGGGTGCACTGTCCCCTCTAGTGGCACTTAGCGCACTTACAGAGAGAATAATGAACTTGCTCTACAGCCTTAGCTGAGAGCCAGCTGGCTTTTAGCTCACGCGGGAGAAGCTCATGCCCTAAGCTCCTGAGGTCCCGGGTTCAATTCTGCTTGTCAGCGTTACATGAGCACTTTGCTCCTGGTAGGAAAGAAGGGTATGTCTACACTTGCAGCCTATTTCGGAATAGGGCTGCAAATGTAGGCATTCGGAATTGCAGATCAAGCCCGGGATTTAAATATCCCGTGCTTGATTTGCATCTTCCCGGCCGGGCGCCATTTTTGAAATTTACAAGCCCGGAATAACTGCCCGCGTCTACACGCGGCAGTGAAACGGGTGTTCGAAATGAAGCCCTATTTCGAACTACCTGTTAAACCTCATTGCAGGAGGAATAACAGGTAGTTCGAAATAGGGCTTTATTTCGAACACCCGTTTCACTGCCGCGTGTAGATGCAGGCAGTTATTCCGGGCTTGTAAATTTCAAAAATGGCGCCCGGCCGGGAAGATGCAAATCAAGCGCGGGATATTTAAATCCCAGGCTTGATTTGCAATTCCGAATACCTACATTTGCAGCCCTATTCCGAAATAGGCTGCAAGTGTGGACATACCCGAAGAGATTAGTACTGCTGGGCTACTGTCCAGTTACAGCCGCTGCTTTGTAGCAATGTATCCCAAAGTCACCTATAAGGATATCTCCCTACGGGTCCCCTCCTAATACTAATACTCTAGAAGCACCCATCTCGCTCTGAATAGTACCAGATCCATTTCTAACCCTTGGCAGCAATTCCTAGCCTTCCAGTTGCTGCCAAGAAACATAGCATTGTTTCCATATGTGCAAAAGAATATCAACAAGCCAGTGAGACCTGGTGGACACTTAACATTTAGATTGACTTACCTACATTAATTAGGGGTACGGGAAACTCACACATCTGACCACCATAGTTACGTTTACCCGACTCCAAATATAGATGCAAATAAGTTAATGTAAGAATTCTTCCATGGACCTAATTACCATGGCTGGGGAAGGTAGACTCCAAACACCCATGGAAAAACTCATTCCCTTGATTCAGGAAGGGTCTATACTATCTCATTATAGTGATGTAGCTGCAGCTGTGCCATTCTAATGTGTCTAGTGTAGACATAGGCCTAGGCACCATAGCTTTACACTCCTGATCCCCAGGGATTTAATTTCTTTTCATCTACTCCTTGAGTTCCTGCATGGAGCATTCCCACGGGCAAGTCAGGAAAATGGCGCATCCTGCTTCTCTGAGACTATCCGGGCATTTCTCCTGGCCCAATGGCAGGAAATGCCTACACTTGTGTCACGAAACACTGATGATCTGCCATTTCACCGGCATTTGTGATCCACCTGGGAAGCCTGCGGTCTCCAAAATTGTTGAGTTGAGCTGGTGGAATTTTTTTTCAAGTATCTGTGCATCTTTTCATCATAAAAAAGCGTGGGACTTAGTTTGCTCTTCATGGGGTCATATTATTTCTTAAGTATTTGGAGAAGTGCCAGGAATTCTCCAAGTTGTTTGTAACTCATGAAAGCTTCACATATTTTCTCCTGAATTATGATTCGTTCAAATATTTACACTGGAAAAGTGCATCCGTTCCTGTTTATTCTCTTGTTTAAGATGTTTGTTGGCCAATCAAGAAGCAGAAATAAAATCATGGGATTTGCATGGGTGGTTGGCCACACAATGCAAATAGCTGAAGGTCCAATCCTGTGCAGGAAAGCTAATAAGATTTTTGCCATCACCTGTAAGCAGGAGTAGGTCCTAATAGCAAGTAGGTGAAGTGAGCTATTCATAGACAACCCATGGTTTGAATGTGATCAGTCCAAACTGCTTCAGCAAATACTTATGAATAACAAACACATTCAGAGGAAAAAAATGGATCCCCTAAGGCTGAAAGGGGCTAATTTTGTACTCAGATAATTCATACTCCCCAAGGTCTGCCATGGAAATGTCAGACATGGAATTTGTCTGCCAGACTAGATCCCTTAATTCTGTACTTTTGTTCAGTCTGATCTAAAGCCACCAGAAATGGTGAGGTCTCCTTCATAGATTCTTGTTCAGTACTGAGGTACTGGAGAGTCTTTTAAACTAGTGAGTCTAGACCCCCCTATTCAATCAAACCCTAAAGTGAATAGGAATTTATATTGACCCAAAGATAGATTTTTGATTCTCCCTAGCAGTTTAGCATAAGAACATAAGAATGGCCAGACTGGGTCAGACCAACGGTCCATCTAGCCCAGTATCCTGTCTGCCGACAGTGGCCAATGCCAGGTGCCCCCAGGGGGAATGAAGAGAACAGGGAATCATCAAGTGATCCCTCCCCTGTCACCCATTCCAAGTCACAAGAAACAGAGGCTAGAGACACCATCCCTACCCATTCTGGCTAATAGTCATTGATGGACCTAACCTCCATGAATTTATCTAGTTCTTTTTTGACTCGTGTTAAAGTCCTGGCCTTTACACTATCCTCTGGCAAGGAGTCCCACAGATTGACTGTGCCTTGTGTGAAGAAATGCTTCCTTTTGTTTGTTTGTTTTAAACCTGCTAACTATTTATTTGGTGACTCCTAGTTCTTGTGTTATGGGCAGGAGTAAATAACTTTTCCTTAGATACTTTCTCCACACCAGTCCTGATTTCATAGACCTCTATAAGATCTCCCCTTCATCATCTCTTTCCCAAGTGGAAATGTCCTAGCCTTATTAATCTCCCCTCATTTGGCAGCCATTCCATACTCCTAATAAATTCTGTTGCCCTTTTCTGAACCTTCTCCAATTCCAATGTGTCTTTTTTTGAAATTAGTTGACCACATCTGCACGCAGTATTCAAGATGTGGGCGTACCATGGATTTCTCCAGAGGCCATATGATTTTTTTGTCTTTTTCTCTATCCCTTTCTTGATTTCCAACATTTTGTTCGCTCTTTGGACTGCCACTGCACATTGGCTGGATGTTTTGGGAAAAATGACTCCAAGAGCTCTCTCTTGAGTGGGAACAGCTCATTTAAACCCCATCATTTTATATACAGAGTTGGGATTATGTTTTCCAATATGCATTAATTGCATTCATCGACACTGAATGTCATCTGCCTTTTTTTTTTTGGCACGCTTACTCCATTTTGTGAGACCCTTTGGAAACTCTTTGCCGTCTGCTGTGGACTGTGCTGTCGTGAGCAATTGTGTGTCATCTGCAAATGTTGCCACCTCTGCTATGTTGCCCTGCATCTCTTCTTTCCCACCATTCTACACACCAGGAGAGAGAAGTCTGTATCCTTTTACAGGGCAAGCATCCCAAAAAGGATCCTGTATTCATTTCCATTACGATAAAAGACAAAACAACTAAATTAAGTTGGACACCATCTTTGCATGACGCAAGGCTGCAAGCTCCGAAATTCTCAAAACAAAAGAGGAGGAAGGGGGGAGCCCGTGGCCATCAGGAAAAAAAAGCGTGTTGGGGCCAGCACTTTTACTGTTCCTTAACTCAGAACTGAAATATTTTAATGCCTCCAATGTCAGGGTAGTTGAAATTGCAGCTTACGCAGGGTAAGGGCTAAAAAGTTTCATTGGACCGGGATGATACCTGAGTTTGTTGCTCTTAGGAGCTTACGTCATTTTATAGCAAATATGTTTGTGGTTCATGTCAATGACTATGTGACTGTCTGAATCCCTGTTCTCTCCATTCTCATTAGGGAGATGGTTTAGCCAGCTACAGGGAACATGTGCTAATGACTTGGCAGGGTAAAAATGCAAGGGAAATACAAACTGTCTTCTAGCACTCAAGGTTTCTTTTTCTGTCCTTCTCCCCCCTCCCTTTTTTCGTAACATCTTTGAAAAGCTAGACTATTTATTATGGTTAAGTTGGCCACTGACCCATTGGCACAGAATGCAATCTCATACAAAAACTTGTTGCTAGATTTTATTTCACTGGAAATGAAGGAGTGGAAAAGTTAACTGATTGGGTATCTTGCCTCATCCGATTTAATCATTTCAATGAAAAAAAAATGTGGAGAATTCCTTGGGGCTCAAGTCACAGCATTATTATCAATTCAGATTCAATGAGCCTTTGCAAACCGGCCCTTGTCTTCGGTGGAATCTGATCTTCTCATGCAGAGGTGCTCTGCCTGATTTTTTTTTTTTTTTGGTCCTGAAAATTATTTCTGGTTTCTTTTTAAACTAGGTTTAGCTTTTGTTTAAAAACTGGCCTGTGTATTCAATAGATACATTCTTATTTACGATTTAAAAGTTAATCCAAAGGTCTTTTTTAAGATAAAAGAGTCTTCCCTTTTGAGAAGTAACTTCCACATGAAGAAAGAAAGAAAGAAAACAAACAAAACTGGAAGGGACCTTGAAAGGACATCAAGTCCAGTCCCCTGTCCACACGGCAGAACCAAGCACCATCTAGATCATCCCTGATAGCTGTCTATCTAACCTGCTCTTAAATATCTCCAGTGATGGAGATTCCACAACCTCCCTAGGCAATTTATTCCAGTGCTTAACCACCCTGAGAGTTAGGAAGTTTTTCCTAATGTCCAAACTAAACCTCCCTGAGGTCAAGGAGAACAATTTCCTTCCCCCCTCCCTGTGACACCCTTTTAGATACCTGAAACCCACTATCATGTCCCCTTTCGGTCTTCTCTTTTCCAAACTAAACAAGCCCAATTCCTTCAGACTTCCCTCATAGCTCATATTTTCTAGACCTTTAATCATTTTTGTTGCTCTTCTCTGGACTATTCTTCTCCAATTTCTCTATATCTTTCTTGAAATGTGGTGCAGAGACAGACAGAAAGAAAGAAAGAAAGCCATATTGTGCCACACATTTAAAAACACTGATGATGAAGTCCCTAATTTTTAAGCTCTGATTGGCAAAGCACCTAGCAAAGGGCTATGGGATTAAGCGGAGAGTGCAGGAGAAGTTATCAGTGCCTTACAGAGGCCCTTTCTACTTCAACATTGTTAATAAATGAGGTGGAAGACCTGCGCCTGCTCCCATTGGTGAAAGAGCATGTGTAGAGCATAGAGTTCAGTGGGCGTAGAAGTGGACCCTCCTTGTGTAGATTTAGTACTAAACTGAAGTGCTTCCCAAATGAGAACGGCTCTGCAATTTGGGACTTAGCAGAGGTAGGGTTCATTCCTGGCTCCGCTGCGGATTTCCTGAATGACGCTGAGCATGTCACTTAATGGCTCAGTGGCTTGGTTACCACCCTCAGTTACACGGGGATACAAATAATTCCTTCCTCCCACCATGTTGCTTGTCTTTAGATGTAAGCGTTTCTGGGCAGAAGCTGTCTCTTACTGTGTTTGTATGGCAGCCTCACCAGTCACTGGAGCCTCTACCCCACCAATGGGCAACCTAGGCAAGCGAGTGGCCTCCTTCATCTCCTGGGAAAAGGTAGTTTGCTCACTGCGCTTGAGTACTTAGAAGTCACAGGGTATGCCAACTGAACTGTCACAGCACTTTGATTGGATGCAGAGGGGGTGCCTGGCTCTCACAGTCAGGGTTGTGTGTAATCATCCAGAACCTCCCTTTATTGCCCTCGCTGTAGTGCATGTCACTTTAGCAATAGGAAAAAAGGTGGATGGAAAGCAGCGGAATCTGGCAACCCTGCGCGTGGGCTACAGTAAACGAAATATCTCACGAGCCACACATAGAACCCAGGTGCCCACCACTGCCGTAAGAACTAAATTAAAACAAGTAACAAACACTATTTCCCACTGAATTCAATAGGGGTGATGTGCAGGTATCTGAGGACAAGTAGGGTTACCAGATGGTTTCAACAAAAATACCGGACACACTCGGCATTACATCACTATCTACATTACATCTTATTTAGAAAATACCGGACATTTCTATTTTCTCATTTCTATTTTCTCAATTTGTTTCCTGAACAGAAAGCTCAAATACTGGACTCTCCAATTCAAAACCTGGCAACCCTAAGGACAAAAGCGGGTATCTAAAAATACACATTAAATAGAAGAACTAGAAATTACTTCTTCTTTCTACCAAGACGGGAGGTCACGGTTGTGTGTTCTCCTCACTGCTGCAACAAGCAGACCTGTGTACGGGGCATGTCTTCCTGCTCTATTTTAGATGTGTGGTCCACCGACAAATGTTGCAGAAGAAACAGGGCCACTGGTAGGGGGAGACATAGGAGGCAGCTGCCCTGGGGCCTGGTGATTCAAGAGGGCCTGGATCTCCTGACCACCACCACTGCTACCTCAGCAGCAGCAGCAGTGGCCGGAGCTCTGGGCCCTTTAAATCGCCGCTGGAGTCCTGTGTGGTGAAAGTCCTGGTGGTGCTGAGGGCTGGCTGGGGGAGGCTAGTCTCTAGCCCTGCCCCTTTTTCTCAAGGCCCTGTCCCTTCCAGTGGGTTTGGAGCCAAGCCTCTCTTTCCCCGTAAGAATTGATCAGGACTCCGGCAGTCTGTTGCCAGCCCTGAGAGAAAATAGATTATCCTGAACTAAAGGTTTGGCAGGTACAAAAGCTTTACAATTCACCTTTAAAAATCCCTCAGAGAAACAGTGTCCACAATGGATGACTCTTCCATGAGCCTGCATCAGTACCCCATTCCTTGGCCTCCAATAATTGAGAATTGGCTCAGAAGGTGTGGTTAAGCAGCGAATGATGAGGGGATTTATAAGCAAGTCCCCAGCAATCTTGTTTGCTCAGAATTTACATTTGAAATGTATTGAATCTGAACGGATGAAATCTCTCGTTGAGATCATCATACACGAGCAATGTTCCTTTGCGAAGGTGGGGAAGGGGAATTTTCACGTGGTTAAAAAAAAACCCCAAGTCATTTGGAACGCATTTCAAACAAAACATTAGAAAATGTTGCTCCTTTGGCAGGTGTTTTAGTTTAAAACTTAGCTGTGTTTTCCTTGTGATTGATAAATTACAGCTTGATTTAGATGTCAGTGTACAAATGGCAAGATAACTGAGACAAAGGAGGGGCTTCCTCATGTTACAGAAGTGGCTACCCTCAGGTAAAGCACCTTGGTTGTTCATAAATTGACCCCCTGACCTTCTAATCACTGCCAAATTATCCAGCTCTTTCTTCTACAGTCTTCATTATGCACTGTTATTAAACAGACTCATTTCCTCTTTATTAGGACGGTTTCACGGAGATTCAGTAATAACCCTTCTCATCAGCTTTAGGGAGCACGTATAAAAGTGCCAGAGTGATTTGCCTTAAGATTCAGTGTAACCCTATGGTTTTGCAGCAGTTTTTCAGTCATTTGCTATTAGTAAAGCAGTGCTGCTGGCTGGCCGTTGTTGTCTTTCTTTTATTTTTGTAAATTCTTTACAAACGAAAAGCCCCTACAGATGAAAATTCTTCATACAAAGTTTACATTGGCCCAGACATAAGGAAACTGCCAGAGTCAGTGTCTCACCCTTCCCTTCTTACACATACTTTCAAGCCATGGGTCAAATCAGGCTCGCTACAGAATATGGAGGCCTTGTCTACAGTGAAAGCTCTCAGCCCTTAGAGCAGCTTTACCTAGTATGTGACCGGGTACGACCCCTCTAGGATAGATCTGGTTCACCAAATAAAGCTACTCACAGCAGTCATTGCAGCTACACAACTGGTGATTTACAAGTGAAGCTACACTATGTCTCCACAAGGGAGGGTAATGCAGACAAAGCTACCCTGGGTCTACACTGGGGGTGTGGCACACCAGTTAAACACCTCAATACAAGTGACAGCTCTAATCTATTGATCTGCAGAAATCCCAGAAGCGTGGGCTCGGATGCTGATTCTGAGTAAGTCAGAAGGGAAAAGAACAGGAAGTATGTTTTGCCTAAACTAACAGAGATAAGGTTGTGTTGCTTGCAAGATGTTTTTCAAGGCTTCTCATCAGCCTTTTCAGTGAAGCACTTCCAGTTTTTCAAAGGATTTATTGTGAAGGCAGCACAGGGAGGGCAAGCAAATTAAAGGTTCAAGAGTACCCCCACTACAGTCCCACTCCACCAGAAACCTCAGTTCAGCTGAAAGGAAATTCGTGAGCTATGGCTTAAATGTTCAGACATGATTAGTGAGGTTGGGAGTCCAAAACCTTAAAGGACGCTGATATTCAGAAAGTTCTGAGCACCTTTAAGGGGACTCAGGTTGGTCACCCAAAATCATTACAGGTTGAACCTCTCTAGTCCGGCACTCTCTGGTCTGGCAACATCCGTGGTCCAGCATTATTTTAGTTAGCCACATGTCCACTTATCATGGGCGTGGCCAAATTTCCCGCCGTCCCATAAAGTTTGTTTACAGCCAGCTAGCTCTCAGTGTTCTTTGATGTTATTAGCTCTACTTTACCCCTAAATGTCTTCCAAGGGCCCAATAAGCAGTGGAAGTGTTGGTAATGTTGCTAGGCAATGTTGACTTCCTGTGGTCCGGCAAATTCTCTTGTTCGGAACCAGTCAGGTCCCGAGGGTGTTAGACTAGAGAAGTTCTATAGTAACCTTTATACATTCATCATTAGGCAATCTTAATGATACAGTTTTTGTTCTTCATTATACATCTGGACAATGGGCTTGTCCAAAACTACCAGATCCAACTGCCTTCTCCCAAACTTTGCAAAGTTTGGACCCACCTCCAAACTTTTATTGCTAAGATCCATCTCTCAGGATAAGCAAATGAGTAGAGAAAATAAGAATTCAGATGGAACCCACCTTTTCCCTTTAAGATTCATGATATGTTTTCTTCTAGTTTGCATTTTTTTTTTTACGGAGACGTAGACTCTGAACTGCCTAAGTCTGTCAGAAAAGCCGTGCTGAATTACTTAAGAAAAGGATAGTCTCAGAAGAGTTCCTTTTCAGCACCATTTACAAGTTCAAAGAAGTTCAAATAGTTCAGAAAAAAATTTCATGAATGGTTTGAATCCTTTGGGGTCTATCTATTCCCTAGTAGCGTCCATCGCTACTAGATCGAGTCCTCTTTTCCTCAGGCAGTCCCCAGTTACTCAGAACTCCCATTTCAGTTAGTTACAGTCAAGAGCAGTGGTGGATCACATGAAGCCCAGGCAGGCCTGGCCAAAGAGTTTGCGGGCCCCAAGGCAGCATGGCTGAGCTGCACGGCCGTAAGTGGCCGGGTGGGCAGGACCAGGAGCTGGGCAGCGTGGGGTTCTGAGCCACACGGCCGTGCAGCTCCCAGTGAAGGTAGCGAGTGAGCAGCCAGGTGGGCGGGACCGGGAGCTGGGCAGCGCGGGGCCCTGACGAGTGAGCAGCCAGGTGGGCAGGGCCAAGAGCTGGGCAGCGCGAGGCCCTGAATGTGCAGGGCCCAAGGCAACCACCTTGCTCGCTTTGCCCAAAGGCCGGGCCTGAGCCCACAGGTATTCTGTGGGTGGCCTGCAAGACATTTTGTTTAAGGTTGCCCACGTGATGGGTTGTCAGATTCTGCTGTTTTCATCCACATAGTTTTTTTTCCTACTGGTATTAAAGTGATACACACATAAAACAAGGGCACAGGAAGTGAGGTGGGTGCTGACTGCACACAACATTGACTGTGAGAGCCGTGTGCTCCTTCAGCATCCAATCAAAGCGTGGCTATGGTTCAACTGGAACCACCCTGCTAAGTTTAGGTACGCAAGCACAGTGAGCAAAACTGCCCTGTCCTGGGAGACCACCTTGGTTCCGACTAGGGCTGCTTATGCGTCCCACTCGCCAGGTTGCCCCTCATTGGTCTAGAGTGTGTAAAGGCCTGAGCCTGGAAAGTCTCGAAAGGAGGAGCCCATCCTCGGTGTCTGTTGGCTTGGAGGGTGGTGAGAAAACTCAACACCTCTCTAGTGGTTGCTCAGTACCTTGTAGGATTGGCCTCTAAGAGTGCATCTACACTACACCCTTACTTTGAAATAAAGCACTATTCTGAAACGTCCCTTCACCCTTGTGGATTGAGGTTAACAGGGATGTTGGAATAGCGAGCCCCTGATATTTTGAAATAACGGTCGAACTGAAAAGATGCGGGATAGCTATTTTAGGATACTTCCGGTATCCCAAAATAGTGCCGCAGTGTAGACATAGCCACACTGAGTAGTAAGGACTGTGTTCTAATGACAGCGTATCACCATCAAGAATCTTGATCAAACATTTCTGTTTTGAATGGCTAGCTAGTAACCCTTTAGAAGTGCCAGATAATACAGAAGTTGGTCCAATAAAGATCTACCTCAGCCACTTGTCTGTCTGATGTACTGGGACCAGCACAGCTACAGCCATGCTGCAAATAACTTTAGGCTGGTAAGTTTGAAAATTTTGGCCAAATAGTTTCTTACAGTCTAAGCTCCAGAGGTCCCAGGTTTGGTTCTGCATTACAGGAACACTGGGCTCTGGATTGCCAAGGTGTCCACTCCACTAGCACTAATTCTGTTCACACAACCAAACCTATGCTTAAATTTAAACAAGTGAGTAGGCCTATTGAAAGTTAGGCATGTGTGCAAGTGTTTGCAGGACTGGGACTTACTGTAAATCCAGTGATTCTACCAACTGTAGCAAGAATAACTAATTATTAAGAAATTATATTAAGTGTGGTAAGAGGGTGACCATTTTAGTTACCCACTGCTGGGTGTAAGTACCAGGTATTTCAATCCTGGCAGATTATTTGTTGGAAGATTTTCTAAAATAAAATAAAATAAAACAAATAAAAACCTTGGTTTTGCCTCATGCACAGAGACTATGTCTGGTGATTAGCATCTCTTACAAAAAGCGCTCTCAGTTTAGGTTCACAGAATTATTTCCCTGTTATCTTTGTCGTCAATGGTATTATTGTATATAGATTTTTCAGAGCTGCGTTCTGTTTTTTTGGAGTAAAAGGGAACCTGCTGTATTGTTTAAAATGCACTTGTTCCAATTCTGAGCCCTTTCCATCTGTTTTCCTTTTTCCTTCCTCTTGATAGGAACAGCATTTCCTCTGCCTCTCACTCTGTCGGAGGAACAGGGAGGGAGGCGCGGTGTAAGGCTTCCATTTAGCTGATCTTAGCCCAAGATTCCAGGCTCAGCAGCTTCAGGAAACTGGCAGAGTTATTTATTTATTGAGCCCAAAGGCCTTGGGGAAAGCCAGACTGAGGAGAATCTATACAAGTAGAGCCACAGGCTATCCCCTGTGAAAAATGTGAGTTTGGACAGCAAATGTACCTTGGCCTCGATTGGCAGGGAGATACGTAGAACTGTTGCCCAGCTGTTGAGTGGCCCAGGTGATATGAGCTGGGGCCTCCATCCAGTTTAAAGTGGACAGCGGCCAATATCACAAAAATCACCACTACACACAGCGCCAACTGCTATCGTCATTCTTCTGACCTCCATGCACACCCATTTTGCCCTTAGCAGAGAGGCCAAGGACACTGACTGGAGTGTAGAGGGTTAAGTCCTCTCTCTCCCGTCGATGTTGTCTTCTCAAGGCTGGGTTGAGGAGCATTGGTAGGGTTCCGTATCTGAGGAAAGTCTGCCCTGTCCCTGCCTATGCTGTTCCCATGCTGTGGATGAACAAGGTGTGAACCTCCCTGGCCGTTAATTGCTTCTCACCAGCATTCAATTAAAATGGAGAGGAAAACAAGAAGAGAAAAATGCCAAAGAAAAAATATTTTTCACAAAAAGGCCCTGGGAGATTAACCAGCATCCAAGTGATGGAACTGGGTTCATATCTTCTCCTGACCCCTGAGCGCACATCACCATTCTTATGTAACCTTGTCTTCCTCCTCAGAGCTGTACGGGGTAATCGATTTCTTTAAATTAATAATGCGTAAAAGGAGATTTACACCACAAGGCTAAAATATTGTCTTTGCCTTTTATTCATGCATTTGTCACTGTAGTCTCTAATAGAGGTGCTCAGCGGGGGGATAAATAATGAAGAGGGGGAAATTCTGTCATAATCCAGGACCATTTGCAAATTCATCACCGATATTCTTTTGGAAGGAAAGACAGAAGGAAATGAAAAATATGCACCAGGGCTAATATATCTCACTGATTTCCCTCTCCCATTTATTCAGAGCACCTACTTTGAGCTATGATCGAATGGGAATCCTAGAAATTGCCATTCCTTTCTAAAAGGCAAGTCAGAGGCTGCTAGTGAATTCCCAGGCAACAGATCCCATACTGGTCAGGAGTGCCCAGTTAAGGTATTCTAAGTTAGGGTGCAATACATGCATCTTTAATTTTTTGATTAATTGGAGATTCAGGTTATTGTGTAGAGAACAGCCAAGGACAGTGCCAGGAATTCTTCAGCAGACAAACCTCTGTGTAAAAGAAAATGAAATCGCCAACGTTTAAAATTCTAAAAATAAACAAATAAATAAACTTTTATTTCTAATTAAAAGTAGAGATGAGTGAAATCAAACAAAAAAGGAGCAAATATAACATTTTGATTTAATTTGTCCTAAATTCTAGGTGTCCTTTGATCTTTCAAAAAGTTCCATTCACTTTAAAGAATAATGTTGTGGCTCTAAAATGCCGAGGTTCAGCTGCAGTTGGAAGTAGAAAGCATTTTGATTGGCACGTTCCCAGACCAAATGAACTCAGGAGTTACTAGAAATCTGGGGGCATGAGGGGGGACAGGAAACTACTTTCAGGAAGGTTCCAGGACATCAGACAAGGCTAACTGGCTGGGGGTCAGGAAAGAACAGACTCTATAGCCCTGTACATTATAAGGGATTTTACATATTTCTCTGGAAATTTGGTATTGCCAGGAAACTGAGATAGATGGAATGTTGATCTAATCTGATAGGGCAATCCCTATGTTCTTAGCATCCAAACTGGAACCCGTGGAAAGAGAAATAGTGACTGGAGATGCTCCTGCCATAGAAACAAAAGCCAGGAACATTGCTTGCCATCGTGGTCTCTCTGCACAGAGAACAACTCTGTGGTCTTTGCTGATATTATTGGTTAAGAATGAGACCCCAGCATGGCAGCCAGTGTATAACAATGGAGAATTGCTTCAGGTAGGGGAAACTTGAGCCCCGTACGTATGCCCTAGGCCAGCAACATTGCTTATAGCACCTTGAGCTCTTAACAGTATGTGGTCTCCAGAGATGGAAAGCATGGCTCTTTGCTTGGTCTCTCCCTGCTGCCAATCTGGAGCTGTGTTAGAACCAGCAACCAGAGTGAAAACAGGAGGGAATGTAGTAGCACTCCGAAAAGGGGGAGAGGATGAAATATATCATAAGATAATAAGAAAATAATCCATTAAAAGTCTCTGTTTCTGATTATCATGTGGTTTTATGTTAATGAAGTTGTTCCAGGCCTGTTTGAGTTTAAGTCAAGCAGGGGAATATGACTAATATGAAAAATATGTGGGGATGAAGACCCTAAGTTAAAAAGTCTGTGTAACGTTTCATGTTTTTCATTCTACATGCATTTCACGATAAATATAAAGCAACCAGTAAGTGGAAAGGAGAAAAAAAAAAACCCCACAGAACCAGATTTTCTGTGGCCCTCAAATTGGGGCCCGTAAATCTGAGGGTGTAAAAAAGACGTGCATTGGCACATGTACACGGGTGTGCAAAATGGATGACTTGCATCTGGTTGTCCTTCTGTTTGTGCACTTTCTCACCTGAGCTGGGCTTTCACAAATGCAGAATTTTGCATGTGTTCCCAAATGAGCCCACAAGTATCAATCACTTTTTTGTTTTAGAGGTGGCCTGCGATTCTGCAGGGTTTTTATATGTCAGATCAGAACTCTGGAAAGCAGAGAGAGGACTGGGTAGGGAAATTTGGTGAAAGAGTGGGAATTAGAAAAGGCAAAAGCAGCATGGAGAAGGACCTCTTTATGGTCTGTAGAGATCATATGTTCAATGTTGTGTAGTGACAAGTAACTGATAATTAACAAAAAATAAATGCAAATTACTCATCACTGTCACACAATTCAGCCTGTTTTCTAAGGTTCCTACAGGCTTGGTTTTTTGGGTGGCACAAGTCCTACAAGCTTTTTTCAATTGGTTCTGATCAGTTTGATACTTCTGCTTCTAGTTTTAGGTTCAAATGAAAATCTGAGACTCAGATTTTTCATATGTACATTGTTATGGGCCTATGAGAAATTATGAAATAGATGAATGCCAGAATTCAAAGAGAAACTCAAAGTTACTACTTTTCATTCAAACTGTATGTGTTTGCCCCAGTGTGCAAAAAACCTAAGCTTGGCGTTTGATTGAAAAAGTTTGCAAACTTTAGCAAAACAGAGGATGAGTTTGCAGAATAACCCCAAAGTGGAGTTTGACAGCTCTGCCATTTCCTCTGCTTTGGTGCCCTGATTATTTTTTTTTTTTGAGATGATGAGTTGGGCTGAGAGGCAGAGGTCAGAGATACCAGAGCTGTAACAGTTAAAAAAGATGAATGAAGTCAAATTTGAAAAACTCTTCATAGAGGGATCAGGAGCTGGCAAAACCAAACAGCAAGAAGCTTATGGGCATCCCGGTTTCTGGAAAAGCGGAATGTCCAGGAGAGCGTGACAATGAGTTTTTCAAATCTGACTCAAAGTAAAAAGTAGATTCTGCCACATTAAAATGAATTTGTGACAGACACGTTTTCTGACTCAATTCAAAAGCTAGCATTTGGCCAGCCAAAGGGGATTCCACAGAATAATTCTCCTTTCTGCTTCCTGCAGGAAGTAACCAGGGAAGCCACCATCTCTGAATTACACTTGGCCCTAGGCAAATCGGGGATTGTACTTTTTTCTTCTTCTTCTTTGAAAGCCAGACATCTGGGTGTGGGTTTTTAAACAAAATGCCCCCCAAAATTCAAAATAAGGTACACACATCCTTTAAAAATACATAAAAAAACTTTTAAAAAAGACAATCTTTCTAAAAGCACACCAAAACACTAAAAATAATAAAAAAGTGCACCAAAAAAGTCAAAAATAAAGTTTTAAGCTAGCAATGTAGGAGAAAGATTGGATGGCTAACAGTTAGCAACTACCTTGAATGCTCTTAGCCATCCAATCTTTCTCCTACATTGCTAGCTTAAAACTTTATTTTTGACTTTTTGGTGCACTTTTAAAATTATTTTTAGTCTTTTGGTGTGCTTTTAGAAAGACCGTTTTTTTTAAAAGGTTTTTTAAAGTATTTTCTTATTTTTGTCTTTTTGGTCTTAAATCTAATGTGTTTCAACAAATAAAAACTCCAAGATCCATTTTGATATGCTTTGTATTTTGAGCTAGACTGTTTTACAAAATGTTTTTGCACTACATTACATTTTTAATTAAATGACATTTTTAATTAAAATCAGTTGTGTTTAAGGCAAGGATAAAGTAATTGTGGCGATCAATCAATTGTTTTGTTGGTTAAAACAAGGAAGGCTTCGAAGATGCTGTAATTCGTCTAAGGTGTCTTTATGACAAACATTGTCGCCCATGAATTTGTCTGGATCGATTCGTCGATCTCTACACCTTCCAAAGAACGGACTCGACTGAGCTAAACAAATGGTTGAGCTGGCACAAAGTATTGAGAGCCAAGATTCACAACTGCTCTATCCACCGTGGTCCCTTTTAGTTTGTGGACAGTGACTACATCCTCATGGATGATTGGAAACATTTGCTGCTCCACAAAACCGCATCCAAAATTCAAATTGAAATGTGATTGGCTCTGTGATGTGCTTTGCGACATCACCTTCAAATTCAATTTCAACTTTAGGAATATCAGTTTCGTGAATTTGGTAGCAGTGGAAGTAGGGCCATATTATATTAGTGATGGTGCCAATTTTGCCTCTGGCTAAGCCTTTTGCTTGGTCAACATTGTACCAAAGCATAACTTTAGCACCCAGATGTATTACAATTGTCTTTGGAATGCCTGCCATTCGATTCATCTTTGTTGGGATAGCTTGATAAAGGTTAGGCACTCGTCTTTTCTGCTCAATGAGGGTATATTGCACTGTGATTGTGAACATTTGGAGGTTCGGATTGCCTAAAGTAGACAAAACTTGATTATTGTGGCTGTCTACCATTTTACAAGTTGGCATGATTCTCAAAGCTTTTCAGGGTGAAAAGTCTCCTTGTTGTTTGCTTTCCTCACATTTACACAGTAAAATATTTAGTTGGTCTCATGTGAGTTTTTCCTCTTGAAGATTATTTAACATTTTGATAAATGTTGTATCCCCTCGCTGACGCATATTTTCAGTCAATTCACAAAAGCTAAAGAGGCACCAGAGCTGCACAGCGGGTCTCATTGAAACTGGTTGCTTATAAACGGGACTGCCTGATACTGGTGGAAGTTGAAGGGAGATCACCAAAGAGGAAGATGTTCAAGCATCCCAAAAATTCATCAACATTGATCAAATATTTGTTTGCAGAAATTGTTACCCATAGCTTCTTCCTCTGGTTCTTGTTCTGGTGGATTTTCTGCTCCTTGTTAGTCTTGCTTTGGGGCTTCCTCACAGTTTTGAACCTCTTCATTTCACACTCTTACAATTTTGTATCGAAGGTCAGGCTTTCTTGTGTTAACATAAATGACTCTTCTCGTGCTCCTTTTCATAGGCAGGCCACACAGACGGAAAGCACACCCGCAGGCGGAGACTTGATGTTGATTTAACATTGCCACAAATGTTTTAAACAACTGTTGAGAAATATTGCTTTCCTCCTCTCTGATTTGAGCAATAGTGTCTCTGCGGCTTCTTTCAAGACTCGTAGGCTCACATTTAGATACGTACTTGGAGATATAATAGGCCAATAGCAACTCCACATGGTTGAATGTCCATGTTCTCACACCAGCAGCTTAAGATCAAACCTTCTTGAAGCCTCTGGGACACATCCCAGTCAAATCGAACTTTCCAGAAGCCCTTCCAACCCTTGCAATACAAATACAATGCACACCCATATATTTGCATACATATATGCAAACTGAAATAAGATTGCCTAATAAAAATAATTGTAATTTGGTGTTTTATTTTTGTTAGTTTAAAAGAAGAGAAAGTGGGAGAGGAAAAAAATGTGTTGATTTGAACTTCAAGTTGCTACTATGTGTGTAAGTCTGGTGTTGGTATTCCCTGAGGCAGGTAACAAAGTCCATCTGTAATATTTTGAATTGAGTCAGAAAACTTGTCTATCACAAATTCATTGTAATGCAGCAGAATGTACTTTGTATGTTTGAATGGTCAAAAGGGACTATTTTTTTCTACTCTGTTTTGTAATGCACAGTGAGGTCTGCTCCCTGTCTGGGCAGCCTATATTTGATTACAATATAAATAATATGTCACTAATTTAAATAATTGTATTTTCAGCTTTTATGATTATAGATAGGCTTGGCAGATTTTTTTTTTATAATTTTGATGGATCATAGTTGTGTATTTTAAAGCATTCTTCTGGTTTTTATCAATTTAAATGTTCAGCATTATGCATCATTGTGATGTTTAAGCACTTTTTAAATTTTCTTCAGTTTAAATTTTCACAGTTGCAGGAAATTCTGGGGCATTGGACATTTCAGACAATAATTATTTGACAATAAATGATGAAATTAAAAAAGTTAAAGCTTTATAACAATTAAAACACAAACTCTCAAGATGACTTGTCAAAATTTTTAGTCTTTCATCAAAATGTGATAAGTTCTCAAGCAGTATTTTTCTTACTTTGCCTATCTGTATATTTCAATTATTATTAATGAAAATTGTTTTGTCAGTTTGTACACTGTTAAATCTGCATTTGCCAATAAATATCATTATTTAGTCCTTCAAAACCTAATTATATCATATATATCATCATAAAATGTTAAATCCTGCAGCTTTAGTGTATTTAACACCTTTGATACAAGTTATATTCCAAGTCCACTGCCGGGTTAAAAAAATAGAATTATAAAGTTAAACAAACTGTAGTATTAAAGGGAAAAGGAAACAAGGAAGAAAGACAAGGGAGAAAGGAGAAGTTTGCAGATGACACATGAAATGGAATGATGCAAGAGGGCAGGAAGACTGTTGCAGGAGTTTAGGGGGAGAAGGGTTTGGAGCTCCAGACTGTGATCGGGGACTAAGCCAATGGAGGCTTGCTACATGAATTTGAACATTCAAAGAGAGAGAGAGCTGTTATAGAATTATAGAAACCTTGCTACATGAATTTGAACATTCAAAGAGAGAGAGAACTGTTATAGAATAACTAATGTACATTTAAAAGAATTCTATAGTATCCTCATACTCATCTGGAAATAAAGACCATACATTCGGGACATATTAGTTTCCATTGATTAGTTGGAAAAATCCCTTCCATGTATTAACAATGAGGAGTTCTGTGGGACCTTAAAAACTAACAGATTTATTGATAAATCTGTTAGTCTTTAAGGTGCCACAGGACTCCTTGTTGTATTTGCAGATAAAGACTAATATGGCGACCCCTCTGAGACTCATTTCCATGTATTAATTAGCTCACTTGTATATTCACATCAGTTGTTATCTTTGGCCCTTGTTCAGCACTGCACTTAGATATGTGCTTAAAGTTAAGCATGTAGCTATCATCTGGATTCAACTCCCATTGAAGCTAACTGAAAGATTCTTTCTTACTTCAGCGGGAGAAAGGCCCTTGAGCACATGTTTAAAGTGAAAGCTAACTGTATGTGTTTAGCTGAAGCAGGGCCTTTAGATTTCTAAGCCTCGTCATTTTATTCTTTTAGCAGCTAACATAGAATTTTATAACCGTTTTAACATTGTCCAAGAGAGGTGTTTGGCACATGCTTGTAATGCTGCTTTCCATACTAGCTACATTGTTTATATCTTGCAGCAATGATGTGGTTACGAGAAAACTTTTGGGAAGGTTTATTATTGATGTGAGATCTTTGGGTCTGTCAGTATGATTTAATCCTTGTACTAGGGTAAGTCCCCATCTTGCTCCATGCTGGACAAAGCCATAACACGACAAGCCCCACAAAAAATGTACATGTAAATATTTGGTTTTGTGGATCATAGTCAATAACCTCATTCCAGAATCGCTTAACACTGTGGTACAACTCTAACTTTTTTAGGAAGATGTAAATATTATTTACAAACTATGGTAGGAGAAAAGAAGAAAGAGAGAAACTCTGCTTCTTTTACATACATCCTTGAACCTTACTTCAGTGCATACATGTGTATGTGCTGCAGGTTGAACCTCTCTAGTCCAGCATCCTCAGGACCTGACCGGTGCCAGACCAGAGAATTTGCCAAACTACGGGAGGTCAATATTGTCTCGCGGCGTTACCAACCCTTCCACTGCTTGCTGGGCTCTTAGGAGATGTTCAGAGGTAAATCAGAGCTAAATCACAGCACAGAACACTGAGTGCCAGGGACGGGTGGCTGTCAACAATCTTTACGGGACCATGGGAAACTTGGCCGAGCCCATGATCAGTGGACATCCGGCTAACTCAAATAATGCTGGACCACGGATGTTGCTGGACCAGATAGTGTTGGAATAGAGAGGTTCAGCCTGCACTGTGCTTCCTGTGCCTCTCTTCTTATGAACCCATCTGTCTTTGTACCTCAACTTATCTACTATATAGTTGAGAGAGTTTGTGTGTCTGTCTGTCTGTGTGTCCATCCATCCATATGTGGGTCTGTTTGTTCAAGACTTCCTCCTAAATGGTAAGAGCTAGGACTGCCAAATGTGGTGTGCTGCTTCCTCTTACCTTAACTTAAAGCAAGGTCAGGGTTTGGTTGCGCCAGGGCAATGGGGTGTGTGTGCAATAAGGATTGTTTCTCATCAAACGGAAAGGAAGGGCTGTGATAGCAGGGACAGTTATACTCCCGAATGACCCCAAGGGGGCAGCCAGTACCCCAGCCCTGGGGAGAAGCTGCTGGCCAGAACATGTGGCCTCTGCCATGCCAGCCTGGCCCCTGGGAGCAGCAGCTGGCTTGCCAGTGAGGGCCCTGCAGCCTCGGGTCGGGCTTGTGGAGCAGCTGGAGGCCAGGCTGCCTGGCCTTCCCATCCCAAGCTGGTCCCAGGGAGCAGCCAACAAATGTGCTGACTCCTTGCCCTGAGCTCCCCACCTTCTACCCTGAGCCTTCCCACACCTCCCAATCCCTTGCCATGACTCCTGCACCCCCAGACTCCCATCCCCTGCCCTGACTCCTGCATCCCCACACCCATGTAAAGGACCTGGGTAAATTCTCGAGTAAATTATATTCCACATATTTATCTTATCGGTAGCATCAATATAACAATAATCAAAAGAACTTTTTTTTTGCTAAGTTTGAAAAGTGATTTAAAATAACTTTGTGTTGTCTCAGTCTAATAACTAGGATTGCCAATCTTCCAGGATTGTTCTGGAGTCTCCAGCAATTAAAGGTTAATATTTAAATACAGGTTATGTCTTGTGATGAAACTTCCAGGGATACATTCACCCAAAATGGGCAACCCTAATCACGACCGATTTGAGAGGCCAAATTTTGCTCCATTAACAGCTTGGGCTTCTTGTTTTTAATTTAAAATAAAACAAAGTATTGGTTCATAAATCATGGTGGAATAATTTCAGTGCCTCTAGCTTTCTCCTTTTCCCCTCTGCCTGGATGAATATTGCCAGTGAAAGTCAACACTGGGTAAGAATTTTTGCTCTTACTCTTGGAAAGCTTTGCAAGTCACTTCCAATAACAGTTAGTACTTCAAGCAATGTGGGGTTGTTGCCAGTCATCAGAAAAAGAGCTTTTAAAAAATATGTCTTAAGTGTATTTTTTAATAATGATTTTGAAGATTGAGAAATTGTCTGCAGGGCCTAGTCGAGGTTCTGTGGAAGAGGGGTGGTTTTTGTTGCCTAAGAGCTTTTAGCCATGGCATGGGACCAAACAAAGATAATTCCTGCCACAAGTGGGACTCAGTAAAGAGGTAACTGGATAAAATTCTTTGGCCTGCAGTATACAGGAAGTCAGATTAGATGATCTAATCTAATTCTGCCCTTAACCATCTATGAATTTGTGGTAAACTGATTTTTTTAATTAGCCAGACCTACTGAACCTTAACTATGGAAGATTCTGCTAGCTTCTCCAGTACCTGTGTAAAAGACACCACGCATTGGATGGGTGTGGAAGTGTCAGGAGGGATGAGTACTACACGAGGTTGGATGGAGCAGTGGAAGAGGATGCTGTGGAGGTCGGGGGCGTTTTTCTGTCACTGGGCTTGTAGTGTGACTGGGGGCTGGGACAGCAGCTGTATTAGTGAGGTGGGCTTTCTGGCCTGCCACGAAGGTTCCTTATATTGTATTTGTCACCTAAACTTGACCAGATGACACACAGAATGCCATGCACAACTATGGCCTGAGGGGGATTGTTGGTGGTTGGGGTGTTTGCATCAAGCCTCAAATGTAGATGGTCTCCCATCAAAAAATGGAATCTGATATAGCGGGGTGTATTATGTATGTGTGCCCTGGGATGATGTTAACATGGGAGTAGTGTTAGTAACTCCAGTGCTGGTTATTAGTTACTCAGATTGCTGATAAGAGCCATTGGGATGGGCAAAGATTCACCATGTATACTGACAGGTTTCCTGGTTTTCATCTACACCCATTTTGGTTCCTTCTTTCATGCTGTATTTATTGTCGGGTGTAAACAGAAGAAAAGAGCTGTTGTGGAACTGTATAAATTGGCACAAGGTGTGTTTGTGGGGCTGTAGCTGGGCAGTGTAAATGGGAACAGACAAAATCCTTTTTAGCCCCTGGTTATTACTGTATCTGAGTAGCAGCCTTAAACTGGAATATCACCTTGCCTTATGCTTGGCTGAAATGAATTAAGTGGCAGGAAATCATGGATTTCCGAATCCAGCTTTCCTCACAGCATTCCTCCCTAACAGAGAAGAACTAAACTGATGAAAGTGAGTAACGAGAACCAGGTCCTAAAATTCTCTTGCAAGGTAAAAACAAAAAGCCATCGACTTGTCTAGTAAGGATCCCACTTCTTTGAAAACAAGATTTTAGAGAAAAACTATGTAGCACTTTAAAGACTAACAAGATGGTTTAAGAGGTGATCAGCTTTCGTGGGCCAGACCCACTTCCTCAGATCATATTGTGGAAGAGAATTGGCATGGCCATATATACCAAAGGATTACAATGAAAAAAGTATTCCTTTGGTATGTATGGTCATGCCAATTCTCTTCCAGAATATGATCTGAGGAAGTAGGTCTGGCCCACGAAAGCTCATCACCTCTTAAACCATCTTGTTAGTCTTTAAAGTGCTACATAGTTTTTCCTTTTATTTTATCAAGATCAGACTAACACGGCTACCTCTCTATTACTATTCAAGATTTTAGAGAGAGACAGAATCTCTAATTCAGGGGATGGAGGGCAATAAAAGCTGGATAAGAAGTGGTAGGCTACAATGAAGACAGAGTGCATATAATTATAATGAGAGGCTGCAGTTTGCTGTTAATTTCTCTGTAGTGCCTTTATATTAATGATCATCATATTGAAATACTGTGACGTATCCTATCATCAGTGGGTTTAATCTTGGGTTTGAAAAATCTGACTGGTATGCTTATTAAGCAAAAATAATTTGTTTTTAAATTTAAACAAATTTTTGCCATTCCCACTATGGTTTTACTATCTTCATACCTGGGAGTAGCCTTTCTGTTGGAACTGGTCTTTTCTGGTGGGAGTTACAAAATGGATGGTACAGGGCAGGATCGAAAGAATGCACTTCCATTTCCATTCCACGCATGGCAAAGCAGGAGCATTGAAAAGTATGGTGGAGTTACCCCTTCTACCAGTCCTGCAGGGCTCCGCTTTCCCATGCATTCAAATGGGAACCACGGCCCTTCCAACCTATTTCGTGTTGTGGGACCTTCAAGGTGAAAACAGTTTGGCGATGATTCTTTTATTTAACTATCACAGGGACCACTTATTGTCTATAGGGTGGCCCACTCCTAAGCAGCTGTATTGAAACACTTTTGAGTGATCATCTCTTTGAGGCTTCATATGGGTCAGTGTTTTCAAAGTTGGCCGCTGTATGCAGGTGCTCAGATTTGGGGGTGTCACAGATTTCCAGGGTGCTCAGCTGGAAATTTTGAATCGGCAATTGCTTTTTCAAAAATGCGGCCTTCGTGACCGATAAGGGATGTGGATCATTTCTTTTAAATCATATTTCCTGCCAACAACGCCCAGAGCTGTAGGAACCGAGGCAACAGTTTTTGGCTATTCATTTCTTTTTGTGGGGGTGGGAAGGTATTTAAATGGCACTTGATGCCAAAATGTTGCAGATGGAGCAGTAAATTGGAAAATAATACCTAGCCTTGGCCAACCATCATCATGTACACAAAAAGAATTTCATTTACAAAAGCATCTAAGTCCCACTGGAAGGTCTGGTATGCTCCTAAATCACCTAGATGCTTAAAAAGAAATTTACCCATCATGCTCAGTGGACACAGGCCAAATTACAGTGAAACAATTGGATGTTTATCCTCACACCCTCCACTGGAACATTTCTGCCTTCCCTAGTCTCCATGTGCAGATCACTTCTGCTCCACTGTTACTATCTAATTTCTCTTTTTTTTTCTGCCTCACCAACTTACCCCCCCGAATAAAAATTCCTCTCTTTTCTAGCCCTGTGGCTGTGCTCTCCTTTCCTCTGTTTGGGTCCCAGAGCCGTGCTCGGGTCAGCAGCAAGCTAACGCTTTTGTCAGTGTGATTAATAGCGCTGTGGATTGTCGTTAATTCACTGGCTAATGACTGCAACTCTGGCCGCTCTTGGAGTAATCGGGTGATGTATGTGGGGAGCGCGCACCTCATGGCAGAGGTGAAAATCATTTCGACAAGTCAAATATTGTCACCGGGAACAAATGGCTCTCCCTGTTAATAAAAATTAATGAATTTTTTTTTACCACTGGCCCGGCTAAATGAAGCCACAGAGTGAATGAGCAGCGAGGACAAGCTCGGTGGAATTAAGCACTTTATTTGCTGGTTAAAACTATAAACATCTTTATTACGGTTGTGAGAAGAGGTGGCAAATGTTGGGGGGGGGGAAGGGGGATTGTTCGTGCTTCGAAGCAGTTTTCTCCAATGGAAGTTGGCTTTTTTAAAAGAGAGAGAGAGAGAGAGAGAGAGAGAGTGTGTGTTCTTACCTTTCCCAAGCCCTCCAAGGCTCTGAGTCCCTACCCTGGTGGTCAGCATCCTGCTAATCTCTGTTGTGCCCCTGACTGAACTGTAGCCTTTGCTACACCTGCTTATTTCAGAAACCACCAAAGGATTGGAGGCTAGGGGCAGAGTCAGGGAGCTGAAGACCACAGGGGCCCCAAAGAAGTCACTAGCCACTTGTTATTGTTTTCTTATCTGCGGTAAGGCCAAGTGGTCTATTGCCTGCTGCCAAGTCAGCTGCCTGTCTGGCCACAGAAGTGTGTGGCTTTGGTTAGTGAGGGTTTTGCTTCTGAAGGAGCTTGCTCTGTCCGTTCCTTACTGTCTTCCCAAAGTCACTTGCTGCTTTGAGTCCAGACGTTCGGACTCAAAGGTCCAAATGCAGCCAGAAGAACAGGACCGTCCAACTCCTGTTTAAAATGGCAGCGTACCCCATCGGGCCTTCAGAAGAGACCCTAGAGGTTGGCAGTCCATCTGCTTGAAGATAAGGAAGTTTCCATCTACCCCTTTTTACGTATACCAGATGTAGCTGATGTGCTTTTGACCAGCTGAACAACCCATAACTGGCTGAGATCACCAGTGTTATGCGGAAAACAGAAACAGCATAACTTTTCTGGAAATCCTTCCCCATTGCACCAAATCTTTCTGAACAGCCAATATCCCATGGAAAGGGTCTTGTATGTGAAAGGGAAGAAAAGAAAGACTGACCTGGCATGAGCTCTTACTCCTTGAAAGATTTCACATAGCTGGCTGCCTGTGGAGCAGCAAAGCTAAGGAACTGGAAAAGGAAAACAAGGGGGAAGCCCTAAAAAAAATACCCAAATGTTACGCTGGACTGAATATTATGCGCCCAGGTGCACCTTCCAGATGGTAGGGCACAGCAGTGATCCGACAGTGTTCTGTATGCTCTCTGTGCTCTAGGAAAGGTTGTTTCATGTGATGCATCCAGGCAATTTCCTGCAAGGAACCCCCCGAAAGGAGAGTTTCCCTGTGCTACTGCAAAGCAAAAAGAAACTTTTTAAAAAATCTCCTCCCTCTTAATAACAAGGCATCAGCATCATCCTGGATGATGTTAAGAACTTGTGTCATTTTTGCCTGCGCTCTTTTTTAAATGAATGTTCTTTGAGTGCAATTTTTATATCCATGAACATCCACAAAATTGCTGCACTGCATAAAATTAGTTCGGTATGAGCCAACAAGAAAATCGATAGCTTTTAAAAAAGCTTTGTAGGTTTTAACACAGGACATTTTGATGAAAATGTATAGGAAGGTAACAAAGCCCATATCTACACTAGGAAACTATTTTGAAATTACTACATTCAACTTAACTCCCAAGTTAACAAAATCGAAATAGCGTGTCCTCACTATGGGGAAGCCTCGAAATTAGTCTGAGGCAGGCTCCATTAATGTGGACATGCTACTTTGGACTTAAAGCCCCAGGAAACACTGGGGAGTAATTAGTTCAAATGACTCTGGGGAGCAGTTATTTTGAAATAGAAGTACTGGAGCATCCACGCTACTGTTATTTCGAAATGACTATTTTGGAATTAGCATTATTCCTTGAGGAAAGCAGGAGTACAGATTTCAAATTAAGTGGCCCATTATTTCAAAATAATCTTTTAGGGAAGGGAGGACTCCCTGTACCAGAAGTTGGCGCTATCAAACACTGTTGCGAAAGAAGGCAGGTCTTTGGGAATGAAAAAAGATCCCAGTAGGTTTGGATGGTTAAGGATCCCATTATTCTCTGAATCCCAATCCTCTGGGCAAAAATCTTATGAGGATTTTGGATAATGGCATATTACATCACTTAGTTGCTTTTCCATTATTGGCTGGAGATGGTGCAGTGTCATTGGATACCAACTAATAGGTACTGAATGTCACCCCAGAAGTGACTGCATTTCAGAGATGACTGGTGCAGAAGTATTATGCTTAAAAATGAGCTAAGTGTAACATGCAAGAAGCAAAGGCAAACAATGTGTCCTGGCATTAAAAATTACACAAACTATAAAAGTTTCAGAGGGGTAGCCATGTTAGTCTGTAACTGAAAAAACTTTAAAAAACAACAAATAGTGTTGCAGCACCTTAGAGAGTAACAAAAAATGTAGATGGTATCATGAGTTTTCGTGGACACAGCCCACTTCTTCAGACCTTTTGCAATCCCAAGGCAAACTTCATTCATCTGAAGAAGTGGGTTGTGCCCATAAAAGCTCATGATACCATCTACATTTTTGGTTTTTATTTTTTAAGTTTTTACAAACTATAAATTGAGAGATCTTGATAATGCAGATGTAGCACCAGGAGACTTGTCTTCATGGAACAATTTTTCTCTAAATAAAATATTGGTCTTTCAACCTATTCATAAAACCTTCACTCTGACTATTTGTGGATCTGTTAATATTTTAAATAACTATGTAGATTCTTATGTGAGCAGGTCAGAAAATTTCTAACGGAACACTTTTTCCATCAGAAAATTGGATGAAATTGAAACACTTCGTGGAAATGTATCAACTTGGCCAGTTTTCTACACGGAGCTTCATGGTGACATTATCATTTTGATATTTTAATCATGGAATATAAACTCAAAACAAAATGTTTTGACCTTGAACCTTTTGATCAGATTGACATACAATATTTCAGAATATTTAATTTAGGGAAAATTTCCAAGACTGTCGACTTTTGGGTCTGATGCAGGAGAAAAAAGAATGTTTTCAATCTTAGGATTTTCTGTGGGCTGGGAATTCCATTTTTGATTGGCTAAGTTCTCATGGAACACGATAGTTCACCAAGTACTTTCCCTCCCCTTCCTTGCTCTGTGTATTTCCCCATAGAATTTTCTATGGAACTAAGTGGCCTCATTTGCACACCGATTCCTCTGCTTGGAAAGTTTCAGAAGCCACAAAAAAAGGAAGGATTGGTTTGGGGTCTTGGGTCTCAGCTTGAAATCTTCTCCAGAGATATGCACCCTACACAGAGGCCCAGGGACTTATTTATCTCTTTTTTCTCATAGTTTCTTGTACTCTAGTGGAGCTCAGTGAGGGTGCAGGAACCTGCCCACAAGGTGCAGGATCATGGCTAAGTCTTTCCTGTTCCGTTCTGTAGAATGAGGCACATTGTGACCTAGGAAAATATTTAGATTTGCCTTGTGGGAAAACAATGGATAGATGTGTCCCCTTTAAGTGACCAGTTGAGCAGAAGTACATTGAAGATATGGATACTCCTACTTGCTTCTTTTAATTTTTAGCAATTGCTGTCTTAGTATAGCTCGCATCTTGGTTTTTACATCACTGCACCGTGGATGGCAATGCGTGTTCCTATGACCATTGCCCTTCATTTCTGTTGAAAATAACTGATCATTCAAAAACAATTCCTTGCTGATTAAGCCTCAGTTCTGAAGTTTAGCCTTATCAGGCTGTTGCCTTGTGTGTGCACAGCGGAGTGAATTGCCATCCGCATGGAATAAAAGGCTTTAGATCTCCAAAATACCACACCTAGAACCCTGCATATCTCCTTGTGGATTGTGTCAGGTATAATATTTCCCAAAGTACTTGTCTGTAATTATCCTTATAGAACGGGTTTTCACAGTCACGTGACTCTCAGTGAACGCGATCAGTAGAGCCCTGCGCAGATACAAAATTTGCATCCGCATCCGCAACTGTAGCCACAAAAATGAGCCATGGATAGCCACAGTGACATCTGCGGATGAGGAGACTCATGGCTATAATGTGGATATCTGCAAATCTGCAGGGTTCTAGATAAAAAAAAATTGTATCTGCACCCACATCTATATCTGCTAAAATGAGTTGCTGCTATCCACATCCATATCTGTGGATGTGGAGACTCGCGGATATAAAGCAGATATCTGTGGATTTGCAGGTCTCTAGTTATCAGGTCTGTGGACACCATTTATTTTTTAGTTTCTACCAAATGAACACAACCCACTAACTAGGGTTTCTCTGTCCGGCCTCCTTCTCTACCACGGCCATCTTTTACCAGAGCAGATTGACCAGTTCTGGCACGTGTCTCGATAACATCGCCTTCTTAGCATTAAATTCCAGGAGAGGAAGAGTTAAGGCAGAAATAAAATCTTGAGGTGCTGACTGTCAGCTCAGATAGTGCTTAGCAAGGGTTGAGGGGGGAAAAAAGAAGTCAGTTGTGATTTAGAAGAGAAACAGTGAGATTTGAGCAATTCCATGGAATACCTTTCCTAGCCCCAGGGCAAGTGGAAGTGGTATATTAACCAAGGAATAGAGCAGAGGAGGGGGGAAAGAAAGGCCAAATCACATTTCTTCGAAACAAAGAGGCTTTTTACCAGGAACAAGCCTTGATAAAAATTACAGTGGCATCGCAACTCATTTCACCCGCTCTGCCTCGGGCTATGTTAAAGCAATAAGGAAATAGGGGATGCAGCAGCCCCTGAAATACAAATACTGGGGTCCCAGGAGGATTTTCAATATAAATAATCCTTTTTAGAATAATGTATTGGCTTTAAATAGTGCCAGGTGGCATGGTGCAACACCTAAGAATGCTTTGGAAGAACTATGATTGAGGCAGGATACTGTACATGTGCTGGTAGCTATACAGTAAACTCTCCCCCACCTGCCCTTCCACTACTTCCCTTCCCTCTCACTCAGTATTGCCTCTAAAGGGGTCCCCTTAAGAAACCAGATAAAAGGTAGCATAGTATGGTGGGGTTGTGAGGTTGGGGCCCCCAGTGAGGAGAGCGTGACAGTATTACCACCCCCCCTTAATTTTGAGGACAACATCACTGAGCGTGGTTTGGGCAGATGGATCTCTCCATAAACCATTTTGGGAATAGCAACGCATACTGCACGGACCACAGAATCATTGGCGTGATTGCGTCAAGCGAGTTGCACATTGTTTCTGCACCTGGTTCCGTTCTTCCCACTGCTCAACACCGTCCTTGTCAAAACTGCAGTCCGCTGATGACAAGGTGCCAAAGAACGAATTGCTCGAAGATCGAAACAGAGATATTCGACTTGTGCAGATTTGGCTGGGTATCTTTTGAAGTGTTTCTTCTGCCCTCCAAGCAATCAGATGTGACCAGGAGTCATGAGAATTACCATTGCAGATGATGGGAAGGTTGGGTGTTTATGAGGGGTGAATTTTCTGCTTGATGTGTGTTCCCATCTCTGTGTGGCTTTGGGTAAATCACAACCTCTCTGCACCTCTGTTTGCTTGTCTGTAAAATGGCTAGAAAATACATTCCTAATTCTCATGGCTGCCATGCTATTTACATACTTGCAAAGTGGTAGAAAAGGATTATAAATTCAGTTCATTTTTATTATTACAACATGCCTCGTTGTTTGTGGACATACTCTTATCCCCTAACTGAATGTGACGGGTATTGGAAGAGACCTGTAAATGGGTTTCTTCACATGAGCAAAGCGTTGGGATGAAACACTTGCTTAGCACTTTGTCAGGGACCTCTTTATGCAGTATTTTTTTTTATTAGAGAGGAAAGCCTGTCTGTAAAGAGCACTTCAGCGAGCAGGGGAAAATCCAAATGTCTCAATGGAAAGGTGTTCACTATACAAACATTAATTGAAACCAGGAGATGAAACATGTGAGGCAAAAGAAAGAGATCTCTGTGGAGCACTGGCCTTAAAATAGGTTTAATTGTGTTTCTTTGCTGTTACTTTTAAAATGAATGTTGTCCATGTCAAATATTATTTCCCCTACAACCGTTAAACATTTCTAGAGGCTAGCAGAGCAGTGGGGCTGGAAGGAGGTGGTGCTTGGCACAGGAAGAGAGTTTAGTTTAATTAACAGAGCAGCAGGGGCTTGTCTCTTTGGCCAGTGAGTGGTGTGCCTTTAGGACTTCTTGGGGAGTCTTTCTAGATCTTTCTCTGCCAGCTGCTTTGAATCTGTCAAGGTAAGCCTGTGCTAGTGGTGTGAGCGGTGGGATACATTAGAGGTGGGACTCAGACATGAAAGTCACATTCAGATCTGTGCTCAATGCTGCCAATTTAAATATTTTTATTGTGAATCTGGAGGTGCTTGTTTTTCCCTAACGCTACAGTTCCTGGAGGCAAGGTATTAGAGGAGATTCCTAGCTTTTCCTTTTTCTCTTTTAAAGTAAATGTTTGGCCCTGGTGGCTGTGAAGAACAGCTTGAACATATGTCCCAAGTGAACCCTTCCGGCTCTGAAATTAGAAGACAAAATTTAAAATCAGCCCAGCATTTATGATTTTTTTTTTAAATTATGATTTTGAGGCGGCGCAAGTCATTGAGCTGGCTGGGAAATTTTCAGTGGGATGGTTTTCATCAGAAAATTCTGACATGGAAACAAACTCAAAGTGGAAAATGTTGGTTTCAACAAAAACGTTTTCTCGGAAAGGCTTCTCAGGCCAAGAATTTCTGGTTGAAATGAAAGAGAGAGAGAACAAGCTAGAGATAGAGAGACCCCTGCAGGGGCTGCGCTATTTTATACAAATATCCACTGGGCCAGAGGAAGTGATAAGGAGCTAATTGCCTGGAGATTAGGGCATGCCCCAGTGAGGTAGTAGTCTGAGGTTCAGATCCCTGGTCTGAATCGGGCTGTAGGTGTCTCTCCTATTTACACCCACCTTTACCTACCTCCAGGGCTGGAGACAGACTTTTCAATGGCTGTGCAATAAAATCCAAAAGTCAACCAAGAGCTCATTCTAACCTGACCTCCCCTCACCCTGAACAAACTGTGTTTGGGGAGGGAGTTTCTGGAGGGCAGCTGGGTTAGTCTTTCTCAGCTGCCTCTTGTGGCCAGGGGCCTCCTGATTTTAGCTTCTCTCTTAGCAGCTCCCATTGAGCTAGAGTTGACACACTCAAGACTTGCATCTCTATGGTTCTCCTGGGCCACAGGAGCCTGTGAGAAGCAACGAGGGAGCAGGAGACAGAGCCAGGGTCCTTCTTAGCAAGGCAGCAGTCTCTGGACACTTCCCACCTTGAAAGCAAAAGGATATGGTGCAAGGGATGGGCCAGAGCTCTGCGCCCCGCTAGGAGATGGCAACCCAGCCAGACCAATCCTCAGCTGAGGGCAGGGGCAGCCAGAAGACAAAATCCTCAGCTGAGGGCAGGGGCAGCCAGAAGATAAAATTTAAAATCAGCCCAGCATTTATGACTCATCCATAAGCAGGCAGCATCTAGGCCCAGGGGCTAGCAACCCAGCCACAGCCTCCCACCCACTCTAGAACAGGGAACAACCATGCGTAGAGACTCCTGGACCAGCCTGAGTTACCTGGATCTCCAGTAAGATGCCAGCACTAGCTTGGAGTGTAGCTATGTTCCTCAGCCTTCTTCCAGAAGGTATATTTGTCCGTTTTCAGTGCTGATCTTCAGGACATTTGCCATCATTTATGTTACAAAGCTAATGCTGTTCTTTCCTTGGCACGTTTGTACAGCTTCATAAAACCTCCCACTATCCAACCTTCGGCTTTCACTAGTAGGGAATTCCCGCCCTTTCTCTGCCATTTTGGGCAGCTGCCTAAAAGGCCCCACCCTTGGAAATTTCATCTTGAGTGGGATTTGGACAAAGCTTCTCTCTGAGTTCCATGTCTGGAAAACTGCGATACTCAAGGGAAACGCTGGTATTTTGGGCTGCAAGGAGAAAGAGGTTACGAACCCCCCCGCCACACACACAACTCACATGAATCCATATTTGATGGGCCTCCCATCATTGCTCAGTGGAACATTGGGATCCATATCCCGAATGCTGAGGTAACTTGAGATGGGCCCAGATTTGGGTTTTGAAAACAGAGATTGGATTTCTTTGACTCCAAGCTGTTCTTTCAGGACCCTCTAAGCTATGAGACTCTTCAATGAACTGTTGAAGATAAAGCTAATAGCACCGATAGCTAAAATTGTGGGAGAAAGTCACTATGGAAGATTGAAGCTACTCACAATCGTGTATTTTTCTACTTGCTATGAACTACAGTGTGCCAATTTTACAGAAAAACTCAAATTTCACACATTTCTTACATTAAAACAGATTTCTCATGTGTGAAAAAGTAACCCTTTTCAGATTGCAAGGCAGCCATGAAATACACATGTAGCAATATGGGTATTTACACACTTCTGATTTTAAAAAATAATCATTATAGCGTGTTTGGGGGGAAGGAGTAAATAATATTGCCCTAAATGGTGAAAATTGTAAGGTGAAATTTTTCTGCCCAATTTTTCTGTTCATGACATGATGTAAAATTGTTGAACAGGGAAGAATTTTTTTTTTGGCCAGTCTCAAAAAAATCCACTTTATACTGTTACATTAATATTTGCATCTCTTTCCTCTTAAAACAGAGCCCGTCTTTTGACATCCACCTCACGGCTCAATCCCCTGTCCTGCATTGATTCACTAATTCGCTCTTTATTCTGCAGAGTCCATTAATACAGTCCCTTTATTTTGCTCTGCCTTCCCCCCGCCCTTCCGTGCCCAGGGTATGTTTGTCTAGCTCACGTGAGGAAATATAAATTGTTATTGATTATTATTAATATTTAGCATGTTTTTGAAAATGTCTTTTCCCACTGCTATTAATCTGCTATGTTAATAATGCCAGGACTCCAGATCTGGACCCTAGGGAACCTTCAGTGAGTAGAATGACAATGAGACAGTGACAACAGCAGAAAAGCTTTCGCTTGGCAGAGAAGTGAATTCCAAATGCAATGTCTCCTCTTGGAGAGTTACAAATGCTTTATTCTTGTTCTGCAGTTTGCGGCTCAGGGCTGAGAGAAATGCTCAGCATCATTTGTTAGGGGTTTGTTTGTTTTGTTTTGTTTTTTTTTGAGAACTCAACTTGTTACATTTATTTTACCAAAACTAAATTTCTCTTACCAGACACATTATCGTTCAAGGAGCACTTTTTTAGAGTTCTGTTTTGTTTTGGTTTTTTATTTATTTATTTATTTATTACCTTTTCATATTGTCACGAAAGAACTTTCCATTGAATTGGGAACCTTTTCATGCTTTTCCAAACCTGATGAGAAAATAGTTTCAGAGAAAATAAGCAAAGCATCAAAAGACAGTTCTGATTTTTCTCTCAGGATCAGGTCTTTGCCTCTTTCCTACATTGTATTAATTGCTCATATTTTGTCCCCTAAATTTGCAAAAAGCTTATTGAGATTAAAAACTACAGTTCTACTATGTACTCTACATTTCTTTGGCTGCATCATCACTGAGAGTTGGTTTTAGCAAATAATTTTCCACAGAAATCCCCCCAAGACTGTGCTATCCTCCCTAGTGGCTTTAACAATGCCTAACTTGGCCATATTTTTTCTTTAAAGGAATCTATCTGCTGTATCTCACTAGGCCATGAACTGTCTGCACAACACTGTAAAATTTTAAGAAATGTATTCATACATTTCAAATTCAAATGTAATATTGGGCATGTAAAAAAAAATACAAAAAGGCAATCAGGTAAAGTTTAGCTGCAGACAGCAACCTCCTGTTAATAAGACTTTGATTCTAATAGGCTCTTCTGTGAAAATATTTTTGATGCCTGGCTGAACTAGACTTTTACTGGAAATATAATACTGGCATTTAGTGGAGAGTTATTTGGACACTCTCCCTGCTGGTTTTACTAGAGGAAAATGTGTATTAAGGAACACTTTGAAATATTGTTACAGGATTTATTCTCCATTCCGCCAGCAGAAATCCTTTAATAAAAGAAAACACTTAATTTTGTATTTAGAACTGAAAGCACTTTAAATCTTTAAAGCTTTTGCTTTTTACAACCAGCTTCTACAGAGACTTTTTTTCCTTGAAAGATTATTTTAAATATGATTGTTTAACTCCTCAGTTCCATATTTCTGTCATTACCAATTCTAGGTGCTCATATTTTGATAATTCTACCTTTTTATAAGGGAACTGTGTCTCACCTAAGGGTTGGAGAAGTAATAAAGATAAAATCAGAACAGGCTCAGCTGTTGCTGGAAATCTGAAATGAATCTGGGCTTAAAATTCAAATCAAACGTGGAACAGTTGTGAAGTTTTGAATAGTTCAGCTATTGAGGATGTTTTTAGGTCTCTTTTCCTCGCACTTTTGAAAACATCTGCATTTCCTGGTTTTGTCTATGAAATAAATACTTTTAAAGGGCTACTCTCACAGGAGACGAGATGAGGAAAGCTACACCTGTCAGTCACTTAAATGCCATTTATAGAGTTGGGGTGATGCTAGGCTGCTTTGTTAGGTGGGAAACTCAAATTTAGTCAGAATCGTGGAACTTCTGGACCTGCTATAGGAGATGAGCCTTTCGCTGACTTATTTCACATTTCATCGATTTAGCCTTCATTTTGATTTTATGTTGGAGATGGATGAAATAAAAACCCTCGTCCACTCAGGAGCCAATTTCAAGGGATATAAAATGATTTGCCTTGAGCAAGTCTTGAATATCTTGGGTTTGTATATTTTGCATGAATTTATCCTGACAACTACCAAGAAACAGTATTATCTAGTGGTTAGAGCTGGACTATGGGGACCTGGGATTCTTGAATTCTATTGCCAGTTCTGTTACCTACTTTTTGAGAGACCTGGGCCAAGTTGCTTAACTTTCATGTACCTTCATTTATCCTTCTACAGAATCTCAGAGGATAGCCATGTTAGTCTGTAACTTTAAAAATAATGAGTAGTTTTGTGGCACCTAAAAAATCATGATTTTTTGTGGGTAAAACCTACTTCATCAGATGAATTGGGGTGGAAATAACAGAAATCAAGATATAGATAGATATAGATAAATATAGATAACAGCAGAAGTACCTGTCAATTGTAGGACCTATATTTATGAGGCCAATTAAATTGGCCCATTCATAACTTTTGATGTGAAAATGCAAATGTTAAAGGCAGGACAAATTGGCTTTGAACATCTTAATGCTGTGCCCACCTCTTAGCTGTTTTCATTGATTCCAAGGCCAAAATGGATCTTTGTGATCCCTTGGCCTGGATTTCTGTACAATACAGGCCAGAGAACTGCCTTAAAATAATCCTTAGTGCACACTGTCCAATCTTGTTTTTAAAATTATCAGTGATGGGAAATCCCCCATGACCTTTAGTAAGATGTTCCAATGGTGTATTAGTGTCATTGTTTAAAAATTGCCTCTTATTTCTAGTCTGCATTTGTCTCACTCCAACTTCCAGCCATTGAATTGTGTTTTACCTTTCTCTGCTAGATTGAAGAGACTGTTATTAAATATTTGATCCTCATGTAGGTGTAACCTATGCTCCTGCTGGGTGTGGTTCACTGTCCCATAGAGCAGCACTTAGACCACTTACAGAGAGAAAGAGAGAAGGAGTTTGCTCTACCACCTTAGCTGAGAGCCAGCTGTCTTTTAGGTTAAGCTGTTGAAGCTCATGCCCTAAGCTCTGGAGATCCCAGGTTCGGTTCCGCCTGTTGGTGTTACGTAGGCACCTGGGAAACAAGTCAATCCTTAACCTTTGTTTGTGAAGCCAAATAGACTGAGCTCTTTGAGTTGATCACTGAGACATGCTTTCTAATCCTTTAAAAACAATGAATAGTCCCATGGCATCTTGAGACGTTCCAATCCTGTAGTTATTCCTGTGTTTCTTCTCTGAATCTTCTCCTATTTATCAACATTTTTCTTGAATTGTGGTCACCAGAAGTGGGTGTAATAGTCCAGCACGTATTGCACCAATGCCAACTACAGAGGTAAAATAATCTCTTGACTTCTACTGGAGGGTGTCCTGTTTTTGCCACTAAGGACTGCATTAGCCTTTTGGTCCCCATTTGCACCAAGAGCTCTTTTTCAGCTTATTATCCGTCACGACCCCCAGATCTTTTCCAGAGTCCCCACTTCCCAGCATTGTGTAGGTGTGATCTGCATTCTTTGTTCCTAGTTGTGTAGATGGACATTTTAGCCACATTAAAATGCATATTTTTTGCTTGTGCCCATCTTACCAAGTGATCCAGAACCTCTGTGTCGATGACGTGTCCTTTTTATTGACCACTCCCCCATTTTTGGGTCATCTGCATACTTCATCAGTGATGATTTTATATTTTCTTCCAGGTCACAAAAAAAAATGTTAAATACCATAGGGCCAAGAAGCAGTCCTTGAAGGACCCCACTAGAAAGAACCTTATGTTGAATTATGTATCCCTGGTTTATAATTATGTTTTGAGGCCCATCAGTTTGCCAGCTTTCAACATGTTTGATATGTGCCATGTTAATTTTATATCTTTCTAATTTTGTAATCAAAATGTCATGTAGTACCGAGTCAAATACCTTATGGAACTCTAAGTGTATTATATCAACACGATTACCTTTATCAACCAGACTGGTAATCTCATCAAAAGAAGATATCAAGTTATCTTGACAGGACCTATTTTCCATAAACCCATGTTGATTGGCATTAATTATGTTGCCCTTCTTTACTTCTTTATGAATCGAGTTCCGTATCAGCCGCTCCATTATCTTGCCCGGGATCGATGTCAGACAGACAGGCCTATAATTACCCAGGTCATCCTGTTTACCCTTTTTAAATATTGAGTCTTATTATTTTTACTGTGCTGTAAGATCATATGATAAGACTCTCATGTAAATGAAAATATTATGCTTCACTGATGTTTAAATGATACATGAGAAGCACAAGAATTAAATTACTCCATAAAAAGGGAAGTAAGAGCCTAGAAACTAAGGGAGTTGGAATGAGGATGTCAGCTCAAGATGGGTGCCTATTCAGATTTGTTGATTCATTTCAGCCCCATTTGCATTCCATTACAGTTGCTTGCCACATGGATTTGGGCCATTTGAGGTTTGCGGAAACTAAACTTTAGATTCCCATGTGCAGTGCAGTTAGTTGTTCGGTCATCCCATCAGAACAGCAATGATGCCATGTGATTTAGCGGAATAATCCGAGCTACATAATGCATCTTGCAAGTGGATTTCAAATACCAGAGCCTTGCATGGAATTGTTTGTCATCAATTCACAGAATTTTTTTTTTATTGCTAGGTTTTGGATACTTTAAAGTGATGAAAAAATTCATGGAAAATGTGATCGGCCCATGAATATCCCACACACAGAAAATAGACTACATTATTTTATTATTTTTATTATTTTATTTGTATTATTTTATCATCAGATAAATTCATTGATACACATTATGTTCTCAGCTCTGGCATCATCCATTATCGTAAAACCCCAGTGATATAACACAAAAAGGACAAGGAGGCATTATGTTGTCCCAAGCTGGAAAGTTGTACTTCAGATATTTTCCTATACTACTGAAAAGTTAGGCAAAAAAAAAAAAAAACCAAGAAATAGTGCAATCATTTTAATCTTCAAGTTAAATGCAGAATTGGACCAAATCATTACACACTGTATAAACATTCTGAGCTAGAAAGAGACCATTTGGCACTCCAGTGGCCCCTTGATACACTGCCCATCTGTTTTTCAGGTAGGATTGTTTCCCTCCATGCTTACTTATTTTAAGAACCTGTCCAGATCTTTTTTGAAATTGTGAGAGGTTGTGAAAACCAAGGATTTTCATGAATGAATGAGAGACATCCCTAAATGGTCTCTGTGGCCATTCCAGAGTTGTACAGACATGTGAGGGCATTGTCCAAGGGTCCATGTGTTTATAAATGATTTCTCATTGGTGCTCACCCAGATGCTGCTGGATTTATTGCTCTTTGTCCAATGCCCACTGGCAAGTAGTGTCGCTCTCTGAATATGCAACTTTGATGGGGATGAGAAACTACCACGCACAGTCAACTTGTGGAACTCCTTGCCAGAGGATGTGGTGAAGACTAGGACTTTAACAGGGTTCAAAAAAGAGCTAGATAGATTCATGGAGGTTAGGTCCATCAATGGCTATTAGTCAGGATGGGTAGGAATGGAGTCCCTAACCTCTGTTTGTCTGGAAATTGGTGACAGGGGAGGGAATCATGTGATGATTGCCTGTTGTATTCCCTTTTTCTGGGGAATCTGGTATTGGCCACTGTTGGCAGACAGGACCAGGAGCGGCCCGAGGCGGGCTGTGGCAGCTGGTACCCCAGGCAGAATGCGCGATCGGTGCCCCCGCCTGCACGGCTGTCAATGGAGTGATGTCATCATCGCGTGCCCCGGGTGCCCTGTTGAAGGCGGCGCCCTAGGTGACGGCCGAGTCGGCCTATAGTCATGGGTCGCCCCTGGACAGGACACTGGGCTGGATGGACCATTGGTCTGACCCAATATGGCCGCTCTTATGTTCTAAATTTGGGAGGAAATGGAGTGATAGTGTCACGCATGTGCTGTGCTTGCTTTCTGCTTTCCCAGTGAAATAGATTTCAGTCCATTTCCTAGTGAATCAAAAGTGAAGCCTCTTTTCCGCCCCAGGCACTAATTAGCATCATTTGTGGAATTGGGGGAGGAAGCACTTTCAAAATACAGCATAATAGTAACCCAGAATTTCTTTAATTCTTCAGCTTTGGTGTCCCTCACCTTCTGAGAGCTAAATCATCAAATCCTGCTTTCCGCCTGTTCAGACAAGAGGCCTCATAACCATGGTGGGGGGGGGGAGGGGATCATTCTTAGCATCCTAAACAGCTCACTGAGCAACTTGTAAACCGAGGAGTGAGCAAAAGAAACAGGTCCAGATCACCTGGACGATGGGGACATGCAGAAGAATGAGCCCCTTCTGAAGCTTGCAGTGCATGTTACTTTGTTTGGCAACACTTCGGAATGAGCGCCCCAAAATGCCTGGACCGACATTTCCGGAGAATATGGGTCTGATATTTCAGAGATCAGCAGCTCCAGTCCCAGCAAAGGGGAGCTGCAAGGTAAATAGGATGAAGTTTAATAAGGACAAATGCAAAGTACTCCCCTTAGGAAGGAACAATCCGTTTCACATACACAGAATGGGAAGTGACTGTCAAGGAAGAAGTACTGCCGAAAGGGATCTACTGGTCATAATGGACCACAAGCTAAATATGAGTCAACAGTTGTGATGCTATTGCAAAAAAGCAAACATGATTCTGGGATGCATTAACAGAAGTGTTGTGATTAAGACACCAGAAGTCATTCTTCCGCTCTACTCTGCGCTGATTAGGCCTCAGTTGGAGTATTGTGTCCAGTTCTGGGCACCACATTTCAAGAAAGATGTGGAGAAATTGGAGAAGGTCCAGAGAAGAGCAACAAGAATGATTATAGGTCTAGAGAACATAACCTAGGAGGGAAGACTGAAAGAATTGGGCTTGTTTAGTTTGGAAAGGAGAAGACTGAGAGAGGACATGATAATGGTTTTCTTTTCAAGTATCTAAAAGGGTGTCACAAGGAAGAGGGAGACAAATTGTTCTCTTGACCTTTGAGGATAGGACGAGAAGCAATGGGCTTAAACTGCAGCAAGGGAGGTTTAGGCTGGACATTAGGAAAAACTTCCTAACTGTTAGGGTGGTTAAACACTGGAATAAATTGCCTAGGGAGGTTGTGGAATCTCTATCTCTGGAGATATTTAAGAGCAGGTTAGACAGACATCTACTGGGGATGGTCTAGATGGTGCTTGGTCCTGCCGTGAGGGCAGGGGACTGGACATGATGGCCTCTCGAGGTCTCTTCCAGTTCTAGTGTTCCATGATTCTAAGATGCCCCTCCCTTCTGAAAACCAGGCTCTGTATCCAAACTCCAGGGTCAATGTGAGCCGGTGCTATTCAGTTTTGCCCTGCACTAAACTGCCTTGCTTGCCCTTGTATTTCAACACTGGCCAAGGTGTAAGAAGAGCTGTTTAATCACCATGCCTATTCAGTGCTTGATGCCTTAGGAGGATCTGCCAATCTGGTATTCCTTGTGATTCACAAACATGACATCTAAGATCTGGATGGAGACCCCCAAATTAGTTTCATATGAGTCACCGGGATGAAGTTCCAGAGGCCTTATCAGATGTGGAGAGCAGAATAGGGAAATGGGATTGGGGACTGAAGGCCCAAGCAATCTTTCAGAGGGAATCCAAGAGAGCTGCTGGTTGAGTACTCTGAGGGTTATTTCTAAAATTTTTCAGAGGTACCAAGCACTGTGGCTGCTATCAACTTTGAAACTTAAGTACCTGCTTAAGTGCTTTGTCGAGGGCGATAGGCCTGTTCTTTTGCACCATGCCTCTGAGGCACTAAAGATCAAATTTTTACTTATGGAAAAATATAAGAGAGAATCCCTGAATAGGAAAGAAAAGTCTTTTTCGCCCTCTTCCCACGCCAATAAAAAACGGCAAAAGGCTCCTTTTTTCCCTGTTTTGCTGGAGGTCTGATATTGTTCATGCTGTTTTGCTAATACAGCAATAATCCAAAACGATTTCCAGTGCAGATTTTTAAAGAGAAAAGTTGAGGCTAAAGCAAAAAAAACGCTGCAGGAGCTTTGCCTTGTTCGGCTGCCATAAAGGGAACTCTGATGCATTCCCTTGTCAGTTGCAACGAATGTTTGCTGCCGCTGCTTTTCCTCTGAACTCAGCGCAGAAGAAATAGGTCTCAAGGAAGCCTTAAGCTAATGGATATTTTATGCCTTTGGTGTTTGCTTGAGTATGTCTTTTAAATTACGGTAGACAGTAGCCCGCTAAGCAGCAGTTGGAGACAATATACCACAATATTCAGCAGCTATATCAGTTTCCAAATTTGTAAAGAAATATCAGTTATAAAGGATGAACAATAAAATGGAAAAAAAAACCCTCAATAAATCAACCAATCTCCTTCAGGATATATTTTAACTAAAGAACTCAGCCATCTCGCTTTCCCTCTGCACAATTTCGCTTCTGTCTAGGGATATAGACAATATATTGATATTCAGATTTTCAACTCTTCCACGCACGTTTTCTTTGGTCTGAGATCGCATGCTAGCCTCCAAAAAATGTACAAATTCATTGGTAGCCTGAAATTTTCTCTGCAGTTAAGAAAATGAAAATATTAGAGCATTTTATATGTAGGCTGTATTTATGCAAACCAAATCCACTAGAGAATCCTTTCGGAGCCCTGGCAGGGCTGTGGAGCTGAGCCTGTTGCTATTTTATGTGCAAGTAAAAATGACCCATTTTCTGTGAACATCCAGTTCTTAAGCCGCCTGCCAAATTTTAGCTTGGAAAGTCACCGTATGTCAGCCAACAGAATAATGCAATGGAGTATGACAAAAGTGTGATGGGCTCAATCCTGCGTTCTCTTTGCTCTCCGAACTCCCTCTGCATTTAATGGGACTTTTAAGTGCAGAAAGAATGTAGGATTGGGCCCAGTATTATGTCTTGCAAGGTCAGGGCAAGAAGAACACTGACTTGCTGATCAAATCTTGTTCAGACGCTGGCTGAGTTCAGTGTGGGCGGATTCTGTATGTCTTAAAGGCTAAGGAATCTGCACTGTTCCTCCAAAAGTCTGTGGATATTAAAGTTGTTTAATCATGTCACATAATGAGGTGCATTGCTAATGGGATCTTACGTTGTAAAAAAAAAAAACCACTCTCGTTTTTATGCAATCGTTCATGTGCTCCTGCTTTTTAGCCGGGAAATCATGCCCGTTCCCTTTGCTAGATGTGTAGATACACACGCACACACACTATATCTATATTTATATAGTACAGCTGTCCAATAGATTGTTCACAAGGCTTATCACCAATAATAAAGCGCCGCCTTGATTGTTGCAGAAACCTCATTGGTGTCACACAGATTTTAAGCCTCTCCCCTTCTCTGATTATCTGTGGAAACAAGCTTTCGATATGGCCTATTGTCGAGCAAGTTTGCCAGTGAGCTTTGAAGGACTAATTTTAGTTTCATGACAACAGCAATAAGGTCAAGTTGGATTTCTCGAGCGCTTTTCACATGACCAGACATTCCAGACCGTGGAAATACTTGTCAGCAGAGGAGGGAGTACACAGGATAGCATGGCTGTCATTAGTGAGTAGCAACACCCCCCATGCTGTAAATAAAAGCCATGAAAGACAACAAATCTGGAATGAAACTCAGTAGAAGACACAAGGGTTGTCTTGGGGTGGTTTTTTTCTTTTTTTAGTCAGTCAGATTAAATGTAGAACATTCAGGGGTGTACCTGAAAGGGATAGTGGAATATGTAGTAGGCTCAATGACGATTTAGTAGCATACTACAGTGACGGCACCTCCAGCAGCAGTCCTATGCTAGGGCAGCGGTGGGCAACCAAAACTAGGAATTGCACCACATGTGTGGCCCTCCTTCACTTCAGTGGGCCGCAGCGATTCGCAGCCCACTGGGGTTCCACCTGCAGCCCTGCGGCCTCCCCATTCTCCCTTTCCCCATGCACCTCTCGCACACTGGGCCCTGGGGATGCGAATGGTCAGCCGGTTCAATGGTAAGAATCACCTTGACTTGGTGATGCTTACTGGTTACAGCCTCACCGGCCTATCCCCCCCACCCACCCCTGTTTTAGCGGTTTACTGGTGAAACATAACATTTAACGGGTTAACTGATTAGATGGGATTTTGCATCCCTGTTGGGCACTGGAGCCCTGCACTTTCTACACCCGCCCTCCACCCCCCCAACAGCATTTTCAGAAAACATGCTTTGCCTGATTCACATTCAGTCCCACTCCCCCCAGAGCTGGAATGCCACGAATCAGCTGTGTGCGCGCTCCATCAGTGCTGGGGGGGGGGTAGAGGGAGAAGGCGCAGGAAGTGTGGGGCTCCAGTGCCTCAAAGCATGAGAGGTGCGTGGGGGAGGGGAGCAGAAAGGGGGTCCGCAGGTGGAGACCCAGTTGGCTGCAGGTTGCCCATCACTGTGTTATGTGAGGGGAAGAAACCAGGGAGGCTCGACCAACTATTGGACTCCATCCTCTAATGCCTGGACTTGCCCCATACGCACCTTGAACACATAGGGTATGTCTAGACTACATGGCTCCGTTGACGGAGCCATGTAGATGAGTTTACTAGACATAGGGAAATGAAGTGGCGATTTAAATAATTGCCACTTCATTTACATCAAAATGGCCGCCACGCTGTGCCAATCAGCTGTTCGGTGGCACAGTGGGGCAGTCTGGACGCTCCGCAGTCGACAATGGAAGCCTTTGTCGACAGCTCCGATAAACCTCATTCCACAAGGCATAACAGAGCGGTCAGTGGAGCCATGTAGTCAGCGGAGCCATGTAGTCTAGACATACCCGTAGGTAGCACTGACTGAACCCACAACTGTCTGCAGGCAACACCTTTAAAAAGAGAGAAGCCTTCACACTGCCGAGCTTGGATAAGCTTCTTTGGGTGGCAGTTGCTCATGGCCGATTTCACACACCGCCCCGTTATTTCTGTTCAGACATGACAGCAAAATATCCCTGCTAGACTTGACAGTAGTACATGGATATCCTGAGGTAACGGCAGATCCTCTTGTATGGACGGGTGATTACAAACATTTGCATTTAAATCAGCCCTTTGGGGTGTTTAGTTATTAGTCCTGAAAGACTTTCTGACCTCCCACTGCTCACGGGAGGTTTCTAGAGCTGCCCACCAGGTAGTGGTTAGCTCAGAATTCCCACAAGAATGTTCCTTTTCATGAGAACTGAGAATTTCCACTGCCAGTACCAGAAAGTATGGCAGCACTGGGAAACGAAACAGAAAGTCCAGGGAAGAGCAACAAAAATGATTAAAGGTCTAGAAAACATGACCTAGGAGGGAAGACTGAAAGAATTGGGTTTGTTTAGTTTAGCAAAGAAAAGACTGAGAGGGGGACATGATAATGGTTTTCTTTTCAAGTATCTAAAAGGGTGTCACAAGGAAGAGGGAGACAAATTGTTCTCTTGGCCTTTGAGGATAGGACAGTTTTCTAGTATCTAAAAGGGTGTTACAAGAAGGCAGGAGAAAAATTGTTCTCCTTGGCCTCTGAGCACAGGACAAGAAGCAATGGGCTTAAGTTGCATTGAGAGAGGTTTACTTTGGACATTAGGAAAAACTTCCTACCTGTCAGGGTGGTTAAACACTGGAATAAATTGCCTGGGGAGGTTGTGGAATCTCCACACTGGAGATATTTAGGAGCAGGTTGGACAGACACCTGTCAGGGATGATCTAGATGGTGCTTGGTCCTGCTGTGAGAGCAGGGGACTGGACTCGATGACCTCTCGAGGTCCTTTCCAGTTCTAGTGTTCTAGGATTCTATGAAAGTCGTGACAGAGTCAGGCTGGAGGACTCCAGCAGACAGAGAGAAAGGCAGCAACAGCCCTGAACAATTTGGGGCAATGGGGATAGGGCTGCTGCAAATTAAGCAGAGCCAGTTGATCTCACCTCAGGCTGCCATTGAACCTGTTAAAAGGATGCCCTCCTGACAGGAAGGGAGGAGGAGAGTGAGGCAGAGCAGGGCAGGGCAGAGCAACACAACACAACACAACATAACACAACACAGTATTGCCAGGGATAGCTAAGTGGTAGTGGGTGAGGTGCCTCAGACCAGGGTCGCTAGGTCCTCCTTGGGCTGGCGGCTTGAGAGCCCAGCTGGAGAGCTGGACAGAACTGTTTTCGCAGCTCAGCCTGACCCTGGGGCATTGGCCCAAAACCTTTGTGGCTGAGAGACTGGAGCTGGAATCCTGCCAGGGGCAAATAGAGCAGGACTGAGGCTGCTTGAGGTAGGCCTGAGCTGGGTGTCGGGACCCAGGAGTGGGGCCACCTTTCCACAAAGGAGAGGAACTAACCACACTTCATTGACCTTCCAAAGCGTAGCCAATGTCGGATTGCGCAGCGTCACTTGGGATTGCTTTTTAATTTACATTTGGACTGGTCTGGCCAAATAGCAGCAATCCTACCTTAGTGGTCTGTACCAGAGAGTAATCTCTATTGTCTACCTGCACCATTTCAAGTGTCTCACAGGTTGTGCTCTACTAAGCTCCGCTATGCTTTCAACTCGGTTGGAATTCCTGCTTCTTAAGTGCAAAAGAGGCTAATCATAGAGTAGAAAATAATTTGACTTGCTAATACCAGAAGAGAAAACATTTCCAGCAACCACAAGTATTTTGGGGATTATGGCGTATAATGCTTATGAAAGCTTGTTTCTGGGGATATGTTTGCGTAAGCAGGGCTGCGCTTTTTACTAGAGGAAACATTTATGGGCTGTAGCAGAGGGTTTGCTGTGCTTCCCAAAAGGTGGGGACAGAAAAAGCCAGCGAGGGAAGAAGCAGCCTTCTCCCTCACTAAGGTGGGCCACACAGCTTCTTAAAGGGGGCGGGGGAGAAATGAACTTGGAAAAATCTTTATGAGGTCTCAAAAAGAGAAGAGGAGATATTTCTTTAATACAGAAGGCCTATTCTGAGGCTATAAAAGAGATGTAGTATGTGCTCCTTAAGCACAGCCCTGCTGTGATAGCTATTCTCCCCTGATAGTTCCTATTTGGCAGCAAGAAATGCCTTCCATGCTGAAGCGAAAACTGTAATTTTTGTTGGGTGCTATTTTTCCTCATGATTACATCAGAGGTCAGTCATTAATATTCACCGTGGGAGTCCTTCTCATTTCTCCATGGCCCACAATGAGGCAGTTGTTGGGGTTGTTATCATAGTGGAAACTACTGTGCAACGAAAGCACAGTCATGCTGCCTCATATTTAATTGAGAGAGGGTAAATCTGTTCCCAAAATACTTCAGCTCCGTATATTGTATGACAAATGTGTTTTTCTTTTCCCCTTCATCTGTGTATGTTTCCCCCCTCCTCCTTCCTTTTGGATGAAGAAAGCTCCATTTCCTCTACATGTGAGGGTCATATCTCAGCAACTGGTTCTTTATGGAAAATCCCCAAATATTAGTAGCCTGAGAATCACTCTGTTTCCGTTCCTTTGCTCATGTGGGCCTGGTCTACACTAAACCAGGCAAGTCAATTTAAGGTACGCAACGCTTATGCAAACTGCATAGCTGGAATCAGCTTCCCTTAAACTGAGCCGTGGAGGCATCCACACAGTGGGAGGCTGATAGGAACAAACATTCCCATCAGCTTCCCTTACTCCTTGCAGAACGAGGAGTATTGGAAGCTGGTGGGGGCTGCCCTCAGCGTTCGATTTATAGGTCTACATTAGACCCACTGCATAGAACACTAGAAGATCGACCTCTGGAGGGTCGATCTTCTCCCTAGTGTAGACATGCCCTTGCAGTTCACCAGAACTGGCCTAGCTTGCTTTTCGACCCTGTTTAGACTCAGATGACACGGCTCTATTATCTGGAGTTCACATTGACATTTGGCTTCCCCGCTTCCCATGTGCTCCTGTGGAGGTAAAGATCCTCGGAGAGGCATTGTCGGCAGGCCAGGCCAAAGAGTTCGCAGGGCCTAAGGCAGCACGCTGTGTTTGGCTGAGCTGCACGGTCGGGCGGCTCCCAGTCAGGACAGCGTGTGAGCGGCTGTGTTGGCAGGGCCGAGAGCTGGGCAGCACAGGGCCCTGAATGTGTGGGGCCCAAGACAATCAATCACCTGTTTCACCTTGCCCAAAGGCCGGGCCTGATTGTCGGGGCATAACCTTCACCTCAGGCATTCTCTCTAGCCCCACTGAGTCAAAAGACCTGCTTCTCACTCGTTTACATGGAGACGGGCATGGAAGAGCTTTGTCGCGGCCTTCAAAATGAGGATCATAATGGGAATGTCATGGTGATGATGGTATGTCTGCACTACAGCTTGTGTTGGTTACACCGACATAAGCACCAGTATGGACAGCACTATGCCAATAGAGTTACTGCTGCCAATGGGAAAGCGCTCTCCTGTCAGCTTAGAGCAGCTACATTAGAGGGCTTATAGTGCTATATCCAGGGCCACTGACAGCTGGGAGCAGGGGGAGGGGCAAAGGGGGCAGGAGCTTTGGGGCCCAGGGATTTAAAAGGCCCTGAGGCCCTCAGCTGCCCTGGCTGCTACCTGAGCAGGCCCTTTCAATCACTGCTGGAGCTCTGGATGGTGTGCCAGGCGGCAGTGAAGGGCTGGCTGTGGGACTGTAGCCCATAGTACTGTCCCCTCTGGGCAAGGCCCTGCCCCTTCCGGGAACCCAAAGGCAGGCCCCTCCCCCCGTACGGTGAAGTTTCTCCTCAGCCCTGGCCACAACTGCAGATGCGCCACTGTAATCTCTGTAGTGCAGTCATGCCCTTAAGTCTCACTCCCATGTCGCTCCATTGAGTCCTGAAATAAGGGATTGGAATTTGCTGCCCCGGCGACGTACAAGGCCCATCCTCCACCGACTCGGACCGCTAATCGGCGGGGGTGAAGGTGCTTTGTACACGGACAAAATAATGTTATTTATACTTAATTTGTTGTTGGCAGTGCCCCGCTGAAAGGCGATTCCCAGGCTCGCCCTTTTGAAAGGCAATTTACAAATACAGAAATGTGGGCATCGAAGTACCAATTTGAGTGCCAGCAGGTGGAGTTTGGAGACCTCAGGGATGCTTCCACATGGGAAAAGTGGGCCAACGACATGGCCCTCAATGTAGGGCGGCTGCTTATTGTGTTTAAAGTTACAGACTAACACGGCTCCCCCTCTGTGACTTTTTATCATATTAACAGCGAGGCTTCTCCTTGCCTTTGAAACCAGACAGTATCTTGAATCTAGCTCTGGAAAGTGAGGTACCTCTTCCATCAGACTCCCTGGGATCACAAGGGAGTAGCAAAGCCCCATTCTGTTTCAATGACAACAGCAGAAGCCATATTTTACTGAGCCAATGTGCTAACTTATTGGGATACATTTATTTATATTAATTTAGAATTAAGAACTATGGAATAGCCTTATGGCATAGCCTCTACTCACCCAAAGTAAATGCAATTTACAGAGAACAATTAGGCTGTGTCTAGACTGGCAAGTTTTTGCGCAAAAGCGCCTGCTTTTGCGCAAAAACTTGCCAGCTGTCTACACTGGCCGCTTGAATTTGCGCAAGAACACTGACGATCTAATGTATGATCGTCAGTGTTCTTGCGCAAATACAATGAGGCTCCCACTCGGGAAAAAGCCCTCTTGCGCAAATGCTTTTGCGCAAGAGGGCCAGTGTAGACAACTCAGAATTGTTTTGCGCAAAAAAGCCCCGATGGTGAAAATGGCGGTCGGGGCGTTCTTGCGCAAAACCGCATCTAGATTGGCACGGATGCTTTTCCACAAAAAGTGCTTTTGTGCAAAAGCATCCGTGCCAATCTAGATGCTCTTTTCCGCAAATGCTTTTAACGGAAAAACTTTTCCATTAAAAGCATTTGCGGAAAATCATGCCAGTCTAGATGCAGCCTTACAGTTTTATTCAGTATCTAATAACAATCTTATTAGTGCTGGTGTTTGGGAATATTAATTTAACATTTTCCCCAAGTTTCTCTTAAAACTGGTGTCTTCCTGGCAAACATATAACCCGTGTTTATTGAAGTGACTTCATATTGGGAAATAATATCAGTTTGGCTGTAGTATAGCAGGAGGCACATGGTTACCAATTTGTTACACTGGATTCAAATAATGTATTATAACATATAGGCTACGTCTACACTACAAGGTTTTTGTGCAAAAACAGCTGTTTTTGCACTTAATCCTGCAGAGCATCCACACCTCAAATGAGCTCTTGCGCAATTAAGTGGGCAGTTGAACGGCAGAACAGAGGGCTTTTTCCGCTGTAGGCAAGCCTCCTTTTCTGAGACATAACTGCTTTTAGCGCTACAGCGATTGCGCAAGAAGGCAAGTGTGGACTCTCCAGAGGGGTTTCTTGCGCAAGAGTGTCCATGCAGTGTGGACGCTCTCTTGCGCAAAAGCACATTCCTTTTGCGATGTGCTTTGAGGTGTGGATGTGCTCTTGCGCAAGAAGTTTTTGTGCAAAAACTCTTGCGCAAAACGCATCTTGTGCAAGAAGCATGTAGTGTGGACATAGCCATAGAGCAACCAACACTATAGCAGAAACTATGGAAATCCATGCTAGCCCCTAATTTCATTTCCTAATAACTTTCAGCAGGGAGAGGAGGCTGAAATGTATTCCTTGCTGAATCGCAACTCATTGGGGAAGGAGGCTTGGGTGTCTTTCTTTTGCAAACTTATGGAAAATCTCTTCAGTTGCCTGTGTGCGAAGGGTGCATGTACCAAAATGCATGAGCGTGAGTGGAGAAATTAGCCCATTTGATAATGTTCTATAGGCACATAGTGGATAGTCTGCTTGTAAGAGAAGTAATGTCTAGTGGTCAGTGCCACTCCACCACTGGGCATATCCCCTTAAGGATTTTGAAAGACCCAGGAAAGATATTCAAGGATCTAAAGAGAGACAAGGACACAGAAGAAGTGATCCCAGGAGTAAATAGCAGTTGAGAGAAAACCAGGCACTGTTTCCTTAAAGGCCTGGAATCAGGAGACTGGCAGGCGGGGAAGCAGGAGGAGTTGTCAAGGTTTGTCTTTCCCTCCAACCAAGTGGGGGATGAGTTGGGAGAAAGGGGCCAGCGTAAAGGTTGCCTCCTTCCTCACAGAGAGGGCAGACACTGATGGAAGAAGGCTCCAGTTTTGGAAGGCCGGTGTGATGGCAGGAGCATCTCAGGGAAGCGGCAGAGGGGCTGACGGAACAGTCGTTAGCCACCTAAAACAGGGTCCCTGGGCTGAAACCCAGAGGAGAAGGCAGGCCTCTATCTTCCCACCAAAGCACGAGGTGGTGCACAGGTCTTAAGAGTAAAAATGGCCAAGAACAAGTTCCAGATAGATGTGGGACTCCTCTACTCATGATTAAAGAAGGTGTGTGTGGAGCACAAAGGTTCAGCTAAAGAACCCCAATTTGGAAAACAGCTACCGTGAAAACCACCTGTAGTCATATCTGCCCACGTTCTGCTCCTTTAAGAGCAAGAAAGAATGGCTAAGGTGCTAGATGGAAGCCGAGGCAATCTGAGTTCGCTTCCCAGTTCGGTAACAGCCTTCTTGGTTGAACTGGGGCAAGTCACTTAATCTCTCTGCAACTCAATTCCCTGACTGTAAAATGGGAATAAACACTGAAGGCCACTAGACTTGGAATTCCCTGACTGGGACTTTTTGTGTCAGCTCAAAGGGACATAGACAGAGTAGTGAGCTGGCTGGAAGGCTAGGCCACAAAAAGCTACAACATATCACTGGGGAACCAGAATTGCTAAAGTGGGTGCTAGACTGAAAAAACCCCTGCAACACCCTGCATGGATGCTCTCTGGAAGTGAGACACACACACATTCACAAGGCAGAATTCAGACACTGCTGTAATTCAGAGGAACTGATGATTGTAGACACACACACACACACAAATGCGCACACACACACACACACATTTTTTTAAGGCCTCCCTCAAGAATGTTTTGGAATGACCAGCTCAGTGGTGAACCTATAACCTGAAACCACTACAAAACCAAAATAGAGAACTTCAGGTTTTCCTTCAAGGAAATAACACACTTATTGTGTAGCATATTTCCAAAAGGCATTATGAATCTCCTGTTCTTGGCAAGGCCTTCCAGCGACTGAGAAGAGTGACTGGAAACACTTCTGCTATAATTGAGGCTGGTTAGCAGGGATTGTAAGCCTGTATTTGGATTGCAAATGGCCATGATACTTTTACAAATTGCCCTGCACTGGAACTGTGTGTTTACTGAAAAATACACCTCCTCTACTCTAGCTTAAAGAAGGTATGTGGAGTGCAGAGGTTGGGCTAAAGAACCCTGTTTGGAAAGGAGCTACAGTGAAAACCACTTATAGTCATATCTTCCCTCACCCCCTCATTCTGCTCCTCTAAGCACAAGAAACAATGGGTAAGATGCTAGATAGAAGCATGAGATCTGGATGAAGCACCCAGTTCTGTAATAGCTCTCCGGGGTGAACTTGGGCAAATCACTTAATCTCTCTGTGATTCAATCCCCTAACTGCAAAATGGGGATAAACGTAATTTCTTTCTCCCATTGTTTATCTTCCTCATTTATCTGGCTTGCTCTTTGAGGCAGGTACTGTCTCCATTTATAAGCAATGGACTTAAACTGCAGCAAGGGAGGTTTAGGTTGGACATTAGGAAAAGCTTCCTACCTGTCAGGGTGGTTAAACACTGGAATCAATTGCCTAGGGAAGTTGTGGAGTCTCCATCACTGGAGCAAGTTAGACAGACATCTATCAGGGATGATCTAGATGGTGTTTGGTCCTGCCATGAGGGCAGGCAACTGGACTTGATGACCTATTGAGGCCCCCTTCCAGTTCTAGTGTTCTATGATTCTATGTGCGAGCTGTTGCACAAACTCTAGGTGCTACTGTAACATAAGCAATAACTTAAATACTCCAAGGCTATATCTACGCTGGCAGGGTCTTGCGTAAGAACAGCCATTCTTGCACAAAAACTTGCCAGCTGTTTACACTGCACGCACGTTCTTGCGCAAGTAAATCTATAGTACAGCGTCAGAAATCAGGGCTTCTTGTGCGAGAACTCTGACGCTCCCTCTCAGGAAGAAGCCTTCTTGCGCAAGTGTTCTTGCGTAAGAGGCCAGTGTAGACGGGCAACATGAATTTCTTGTGCAACAAACCCCTATGGCTAAAATAGCCATCAGAGCTTTCTTGTGCAAGAGAGCATCCACACTGCCATGGACGCTCTTGTGCAAAAGCACATCTTTTATACAAAAGCACATGGCAGTGTAGACGCTCTCTTGTGGAAGATTTTTTGCACAAGAACTCTTCCTCAAAAGAGTTCTTGCACAAGAAGCCGCCAGTGTAGACGTAGCCCAAGAAGGGCCACAATAAGCAAAATTACACTGAGTATAGCTGTGCCAAACATAAGCCCCAATTTCAGATTGTCCAATTTGGGTGCGTCTACACTGCACCTGTAGCTCGAAATAAGCAGCGCAATTTGAGCTATGCAAATTGCGTGGCTTATTTCGAGTCAATTTTGAAATAGCTTAGTTCATAATTTGGTGCTGTCTGCACAATGCCAAATTTCAAAATAACCCAATATTCTGAAACGTCCCTTTCTCCTTGTAGAACAAAGTTTACAGAGACGTTGGAATAGCGAGCCATTAGATTTCAAAATAATGGTCTTACTGTGAAGATGCAGGATAGCTATTTCAGGATGTCTCTGTTATCCTGAAATAGCGCTGCCGTGTAGACGTAACCTTTTACAGCAGGATTTTCACTGTATCCAGGTTCTAGGTTCCATTGCAGGTTCTAGGTTCCATCCTCCAAACATTCCTGAACAGGTTTCTCGTTCCTAATATTCCTTTGGGTTTATTTAGCTTTTAGAAGCAAAAATCAAACCAGAAAATTGATATATGTGGTGATAGTCTTAATAATGGTGTTTCCTTGTAATTACCTCCAGTGTAGTAATTTGTGCTTCTAAAATAATAGCACTTATTTCCTAATTGCTCTGGAAGAATGGATCTTCAACAGCCTTGCATGATTAAGGATATTTTCTGTAAAAACAACAACAAACCTTCCTCTCCCTCCCCCCCCCCGCCAAGTCTGATGTATGATGCAATTCTGCAAGGCTAAGCAGCCTCTGTTCCAACTGCAATCAATTCAAGTTGAAGGTGCTCAGCCTTCCCTGAATTGGGCACAATGTCTGTAACCAGATGTGGTTCCCAATTCTGACTGATGTTAATGGCTCCTACTTACACTTTTTACCTTTATTCTGCATACGTCCCACTTACATGGTTGATGTGGGTGTTTCTGAAACCTAAACCACATAAGAACTTTCAATGCCAGGCAAACAGCTGCAATGCTGCTCTTGCATTTGTGAAAAGATCACACAAATCAATTAAAAAAAGGAAAAGAAAGCCCGGGCTGCTTATCACCTCATCGTTAGTGTTCTGAATGCTGCTACGTTAAATAAGTGTTTTAGCCACATGACTTTGAAAGATTTTGGTTTCTTTAGGGGGGAAAAATGGTTTTAAATAGTTCTTGAATTGATCTGTTTCTTACCAGCTCGTGAAATGCGGCATGGAGTATTTTTCTGGAACCGGTATGATACGACTTTTCCAAAGCTTTCTGTTTCAACAGTGCAGCACTGCATGAAACCACATCCCTGTCCTTTGAAGTTTTATGAAACAATATATGTAGTGTGGTTGAGAGATAACTTAAAATGTCCACTGCTGAAGCACAGATGATACATGACGCTTAATGGGATGTTATAAGCGAGTGATGCAATAGGTCTGCTGGAGAAGGAACATTCATTGCGGCGTGCCACGCCGCAAATAAAGACAGAGGCATGGTTGGGAGGTCAAATTGGCCACAGCTTTTATTGAATAACCCATTGAACCAAATAAAGCAAACCTAAAACGACTCTGGCAGCGTGTGCCAGACTTCAGTCACAGGTGCGGTTGGCTTTCTTAGGGTCACTGCCCTTGCCGTGGAACAGAGCTTCTTGGACACTAATCTGCAGTACAGTTGCTGGGGCTAGGGACCCCACAACCTTGAAATGAGTTATCGATACTCCAGTTATGGGATGTGCAAGCAGGAGTGCTCCTGGTCATTGAAATGGACATGGCGTGTGTACCCTTGTAGATGTCCCTCCCAGTAAGTTTGGCAGAGAGGAGCATGGGACAGGCGTGGCTGTTCCTCTCACTCATGTGTGAATGATGCCTCATCAGCACAGCTCACAAAATGGAGGCAAGGATCCATCAGCGTTGTTTCCCTTTATTATTGGTTTAGGTTGGACATTAGGAAAAACTTCCTGTCAGGGTGGTTAAACACTGGAATAAATTGCCTAGGGAGGTTGTGGAATCTCCATTTCTGGAGATATTTAATAGCATGTTAGAGAGGAATCTCTCAGGGATGATCTAGATGGTGTTTGGTCCTGCCATGAGGGCAAGGGACTGGACTTGATGACCTCTCGAGGTCCCATCCAGTTCTAGCAGTCTACGATTCTATGATTAGTTTCTCTATTTTGAAAGTATTGCCTGCAACAGTGTAAATTTTGAGCCAAAATTGGGTACCTACATGGAGCGCATTTGTGTATCGGAGAACCTCATGACCCCATAAAAAAAATGAAAACTCACTAGAATTATCTGATCCTGGGTCATGTACATTTCATCCATAACTTTACTTTAAGGTGGCTTTTTGCACTTGATGTAAAAACCACTGAGTCTGTAAAGACAGTGAACAATAACGGAGAGCTCTGACCCATCTTCTCCATTTTCCTCTGTCCTTATTCCATTATTGGAGGTCGTCTGGCATTATCCTGAGCCTGTAGCACCTGTAGCAGTCATGGTTGCTAGCCTCCATTCCATATGCTGATTTGAATACCACTTAGCCACTACATAGATCCCTTTCTCCTTCCTTTCTAGAGGCCACAGTTGCCTTTCTCCATAAATTCTCAACCCGCTGAAGTGTAAGCTTCCCCAGCACACAGTCAGATGCTTACAGGGCCGTCGAACGTAATAGTCATTCACCAGCTGGACTCGAATCTTTAACCAGGCAAAGGTAGCTCCTTAAGGTCTCTGTCATGAGCTGTGCATTATGCTACACAGATCTGCACCCCAGCTCTGACTCCACCCACCTTCAAATTATGGGGAAATTCTGGAAAGCCCCCAAACTCAATGGGGAAAGCTAAAAGTCTGAATTCTCAATCTGGACATTCACCTTTCCTCTAGAACCATGATGTTCAACCAGTTATGAAGCAGTAGCCACTGTAGGGGACTAGAGTGGCTACTGCTATAGTGAACTAGCCACACTCAACTGGTCAAGTAGCCACACGTGGCTAGTGTGTTGGACACTACGGCTCTAGAACCATTCCTACCCTCTACAATGTCCACTGTGCTTTGATGTTCCTTGTCTAGGGAAGGGGTGAGCTAACTGTTGACTTCAGGATTTTAGAATGTGTTGTTCTGTTGTTTCCCCTGTAGGTGACAGTGAGATTGTAAATAATATGTATGAGACAGACCCTGATCTCCTGGCTGGTGAGAGTGCAGAGGAGGAAACTGAGGACAGTATTATGTCCCCTATCCCCGTTGGACCTCCATCACCTTTTCCTACCAGTGAGGACTTCACCCCCAAGGAAGGCTCACCTTACGAAGCCCCCGTCTACATTCCCGATGACATTCCAGTCCCACCAGACTTTGAACTCAAAGAATCCTCGATTCCAGGGGCAGGGCTGGGGATATGGGCCAAAAAGAAGATCGAAGTTGGGGAAAGATTTGGACCTTACATGACAATACCAAGGACCACATTAAAGGAAACAAACTTTGGATGGGAGGTAAGCATGCCAAATATGATTGATCACTCTCATTTGTCTTATATTCGAAATACTTATGAAGCTATATTGAGTTCCAACTGGCCTGGTAACAAGAGTATTTAGAAAGGAGGTACCCTGCTAATGTCATATTTCTTTGGCGTATTTTGTACCACAGTTTACATGCACTACTTTAAAAAGCAACAGAAATCCTGCTGGATAGCTTTTGGGCTTCAAATGTCCCTCTAGCACCATTGTCAGAAGGCTGGTTTTTGTGACGTTATGTCATTTCTTCAAACACACATTCTTGCTATTTTCTAAAGTTGCTGTCACAACAGAACAAATCAGATTAATCGCACAGGACTTTGGAGATGCCAAAGTACATATGTATGTTACCTTAGCTGGCCAGTCCATATTTGTCAGACCAGTCCTTCAGCTGGTTGTAGAAAAAACACTTGCATCCATTAGTATCACTGATGAATGTGTTCTAGAGCCCTTTGCCATGTGACAATGGAAAAGAAACAGAAAACGGGGCTCTTCTGGCTCCTTATTCCCCCAGAATTGAACGAGGAGCCATTTTAGAATAAGGAAAACAGTAATATCCTTAATACACTTGTCTGCCTCTTTGCTTGACTGTTGAGTTTACCCTAGAACCTTTTCTAACCTCTCCAGCTCTGTGAATTCCTGTCTGCAAATATACCACACCACTCTTACGGTATGGAGAATTATTTCTGAACTGTATATTAGCTCAAACATAATTTAGCTGTTTTGGAGAAATGTTGTTTAACACGTTGTTGTTAAAATTCTGTAGGAAGGTTGTGTTGTGTTTAATCTCTAGACCTGACTGATAGGAAAACAAGGCCACATTTTCAGTTCCAGGATGCTCAGCAGTGTTAAAACACCTGAAATTTTATTAACCGCTATGGTTTAAAGAACCCGAGGGAAAATACTTCCTAGCAAGGTTTCCAGTACTTTTTGGTTTTGGTCACGTTAGAAACGGTATAGTACAAGAACTGCCTGTCTTCTGGTATTTCTCCTTCCCATCCTGGCTGATATTCAAGGCAAATACATGATGTAGTTTCTTTAGTTTTGTTCACATGCAATTCCAAAATATTAGAAAAACCATGCTGGTTTTAATAAGTTCACATCTACACTCGGAACCACCAAGTAGCATATTTTTGGAAAAAGAAATATATCTCTATATATGCTTATTCTCATCCTTAAAATAATAATCCTCATTCTGAAACAATGCACTTTATAACAATAAGGACACATCTTATTCTGTCATTTGCAGAGATGGGAGAATAGAGGTGACAGCTTCTTACAATGTTTTGCAAACTAAATACCCTACTCCAGTTCAAAATGTGGGTGAAACAATTGTTGTTTTTTCACAAATATTTTTACACATGAAATTCTGTTTGTATGACTTCAAAAACTAAGTGAGTAATATGTGCAATTCAGATCTCTTTCTGTAAGGAAATTAAATTTGTCTTGTAACTGAATGGATTTTGTTTGAGACAAAAAGTGGAAATGCCATATGACGTCACATGGCCAATCAAAAAAACAATTAAAAAATAATCAAAAATAGGTGGCAGAAGCCACCAGAAGCCTACACATTTTTGTTTGAACTCATAAACATTAAGGAATATTCATACTCTGAAAAATTGTCATATTTCATTTAAAATGTTTGCACTTAACTCTGGTTATATTTACACTCCTCAAAATTCATTGAGTCTTTAGATTTTACAATCAGATTCCAATGAATCCTCGATAAATGTGTTCAGCTGTAGCTGATGTCTTTGTCTACTTTTTAAAATGTCCAATGTGCAGAAAAAAGAAAAAGAAGAAAAGGCAGTGCACAAAGCCCGACTAAATATTACCTTTCCTCTGTAGTAGGAAGTTCCTGAAGCGTTAGAACTGGGAAGTTGCTTGAATTATGAATGATAGAGTCAGGGTTCCCTAGCTCTCCGGCTATGTCTACACTGCAGAGTTTTTGCACAAAAACTCACGGAACATCCACACCTCAAGCGCATTTTTGTGCAAGAAAATTTACAGTGAATCGACAGAACAGAGGGGTTTTGGCGGTATAGGTATTCCTCTTTCTATGAGGAATAACTCCTTTTTGCACAAGAGCTCTTGTGCAAAAAAGTGTGTGTGGTTGGGAAACAGGGTTTTTTTGTGCAAAAACAGCCTATCGAAAGAAGCACAGGTGCCCTGGTGGCCATTCTGTTGATGGCAATCACGGCTTTCTTGCGAGAGAACGTCCATGCAGTCTGAACACTCTCTTGTGCAAAAGTGCATCGCTTTTCCGATGCGCTTTTACAGTGTGGATGCGCTCTTACGCAAGAATTTTTTTCAGAAGATCTCTTCCTCAAAAAGCTTTTTGCGCAAGCCTGCAGTGTAGACATAGCGAAAGAAAGAAAGAAAGAAAGACAGACAGACTTTCCTCGGTATGTAATGGAGGTGCCTTCTAGGTTCATCCCTGAGTTAGCTCCTGTTGTGAAGTTTGTAGGGCATAGAATGGTTGGTCAATATCATGTTAAATTGATATCATGAATAAATTGTCAGGGAGGCTATGGAATCTTCATCACTGGAGCTATTTAAGAGCAGGCTAGATAAACAACTATCAGGGGTGGTCTAGAGGGGGCTTGGTCCTGCTGTGAGGGCAGGAGACGGGACTTGATGACCTCTCGAGGTCCCTTCTAGTTCTAGAATTCTATGATTCTATGTTCAAAATATGCTTTTGAAAAAGACTCCCTCCTCCCCCTCCCCCCCATTCAAGTACTGGGAATATTTGTCCATTTCAGGGAGGGGGTGAGCACAGGGAAGCTTGGGGAGCACATGAAATACTGTTTTCACACATTGAGAGAAACATAACATCTTGTGGAACAAAGGAAAGTCCTCAAGGAACATGAGAAGTAAATGGTTCTCAAGCTAGGAGGTGGGAGGGACTGTGAATTGGAAGTAAATCCTCTTGTTTTTCTGAACCTGACAAATGTGGAATTGGTCTTCGAGCTTTTTTGTCCTCCTCAGGATGATCAGAGTTTAAATATGGTGCCATGTCTTTAGCTCACAAGTCCTGGAAATTGAAGGGAGTTTGAACACTGGAGTAGAGTGTTTTCTTTTCCTCCTGTAACCTTGAGGTAACTTTGTTCTTGTCTACTCTAGTCTTCAGATAGAAGTCTCTGTTTACTTTCATGTTTTGCAGTAATGTTCCATATCACCATAACTCAATGAATGCTAGGCCTGGCACAAGCTTTTTCTATTATCGGCCATATATGTGGACTCTGTGATACTATTTATTTTTGCAGTGTACGTGAGAGAACTTTCCTTCTCTATGGTGTACCTCACATGTCTGTGGCATTCCTTTGTTCCCTGACCTGCCAGCTACTTTTCATGCAAGAAAGTTCTCGATATTTGTCTTCAATCTAACATCCTCAAACAGTCTTTGACCTACTCTGATGCTATCTGTTTTGACCTTGTGAGTTCAAATACAAGTCGCCTCTTTCTTTGTGTGTCCTTTCTCCTTTCAGTTGGTCATTTACAAGTCAGTGATGAGCAATTTTTAATAATTGCTTTTTAGAAATCTACTTTTAGTCACTTAAGAATCTTCCATGCATTACGTCTCAGCAGCATGGCTGGAGAACTTTGAGTTCTGAATGGGAATGCATGTAAAAATAGCACTTGTGCTATTCTATTTGTTGAATTTACATTTTGTTGCTATTTCATTTGAGTGTAAGACTGGAAAAACCTGAAAACAGGTTTCCTGTGCTGTCTCCTCTAGTAATCCTTTTTCCTAAAGAATAATAATTTCTTAGAGCAAGCAAGTATTTCCATCCTCCGGCAATGACAGTCACTACATAGGAAACTGGACACTGTTAAAGGATGATCAGTAAATTTTTTGTAACACGTTAAAATTTTAACTAGACTCTATATCTCTGTGCTATTTGTTGCAGAAATAACAATCAATGATATAGAGAGTGTTAGTAATAGATCATGAAAAATGTTCACAATTATAACAGTGCTAATTGTGTGCTACCTACTCCCATACCAGTAACTACTCAACTATAGTTCAACATAATCATTAAAAAAAAAACTTCTGTGTTACTTGTGGTTTCCAAATTCCTTGATTTATAGTGCTAGAAAGTAGAATCCTTTCACAGGACTATTTACTTACTGACAACTAATACTCTACGAATATACAGTTTGATTTGCTGTGCAGCATTTCATGAATGTGTTTATTTCATGGAAGATCATTGTTCTTGGTTTGATAGTTTCTGACAGAATAAGTGGATGTCATTTCATGTCCAATAGCTGCAATTTCTAAATTAAAAATTTGCAGTTACAAATAAAAAATCCTGAAGACTTTTTTTTTAAATGTAACTTTCTGTTTTTTTGGTAAAACTTAAAAAACAACAAATAGTCTAGTAGCACCTTAAAGACTAACAAAACATGTAGATGGTATCATGAGCTTTCGTGGGCACAACCCACTTCAGATGATGCAGATTTTTTTTTTTTTTTTGGTGCTTTGGTTTCATCCCTCAAATGTAAAATGCTTGAACTTCAAAATGGGAGGTATTAAAGCCATCTTGGACTAATATAAATTAAGAATGCTGCTGGAACTTTTAATAACACTGAGGGATCAAGATCTCAGGGGATTTTTACATCTTGTCTGAAAGTTGGTTGCTCTAATGCTCACTAGCACCACCTTTAGATATTGGGTCAGCACTAAATCTAGCCAGTATTTTTCATCATACTTTCTAATTTTGACCACAACAGTGGAAGACAGTCACATTCTTTTTTGCCTTATATAGACCAGTTTCATTCAGATTCTTCCAATAATGTTTTCATAAAGTACTTTTCTTTGTAGTAGCTGACTACGAAGGCTGGGGGCTATCTGGAAAATTCAGATCAGGTGTTTGACTTAGATTTTGCACACCCCAAAAATGTGAGTTTCTGCAGAGCTTGGGATTGAGTTGACCCCATCTCTAATTATCCAGGAATGGCCCCAATCTTAGGTAAATATAGGGATACTGTAATGTAGGAGGTCATTACTATAAAATATTGTGGCTTTAGGATTTTTTTTTCCATAGGAAGAAACATGGTAATGCTATAGAGCCCAGACTTTTAGAAAATTGACTCTTGTTCTGCACTTTGTAACTCAGGCTCATCTGCATTTTTTTTTTTTAAATAAAGAACAAACTCTTTTGGTCTGGCAAACTTGTGAGAACAGGTTTTCTTGTAAATATGGAACAATTCATTCTGGTGAGGATGGAATTACTTTAAGATCAGCTTTCTGTTTCTAGGCCTAGATGAGAGTAGGCATGTGAATATTAAAGCAAAACAAAACAAAAAAACGCTAATTGAACTTCTTCAAACTTCAGAATAGGCTCAGGGACCTGTTTGAGGTAGGGGTCAGTTCTAATTTCATCTGAACAGCTTCACCCGTGCCTGGTGTTGATGCAAAATATCTAGCTCCAGGAGGCAAAAGAAGAATGCCATTTGCTGAAACTTTCAGCTTATTCATTATTTCCCTTTATAGCCTAAAACATCACACAGGGAATACAGAAGGCCAGGTCTGACCTTGAAAGAGGAAAAAAAATGCATAATTATTTATTACAGACATTTTCCCCTTTAGCGAGACAAGAAAATTCAGGTTTGCAGTGTGTGAATATCTCCCATTTTATCTGCTCCCTTCCTTTAACCACATTGTTTCTTTATACATTCTTTCTCAAATATTTGCTTTCTGGCCTTGGTTTTTATGCATATTCTTTAATTCAAACCACACCTGTTAACCCCCCTCCCTCAGAATAACACTGCACGGCAGTGAATGATTCACGCTCATTTCATAAGAATAATTGAGATGTGTCGACCTGGTAACTTCCCCCTCCCCCCCCCCAACAGAGATGACTCAGTAAGTGTTCATACAGTTCGGTGTATGCTCTGTGTGTACTCTCTGAAACAGTCATTCCTGGAAACCATCACCCCGCTGGTTTGTCTGTTTATTTTTTATTGTTTAAAAAAGAGGATGCAGCCCAAATTAAAGGCCCTGGATTCTGTGTTGTGAGTGACTGCATTTCAGTCATGCCGGCTGACACAGAATGTACCAGACACAGGATCCCAAATAAATCAGAGCATATTTTCACTTGATTGCCCCTGGGGCCTTAAAAAAAAAAAACCTCCACAATGAATATGATCATTGGTTGAGTAAATAATGACATTTATCATAGTGCTGTTTATTTTGCTAATTAAGAGATGGTTGGGACTGACATCTTGGAGGGAAATATAGCAACGAATGCTAGGCAGCTTGGTAGCAGTGTTCCAAAATGCCTTTAGGGTAGTTTGCGTCACAGCATAAATACAACTAATAGAACAGGATTATGAGTCCCTCTATTCCAACTTGCGTCTGAAGAGTGACAATCCATTGAGCCATAGAAGGAGATTTCTTGCACCTGTCGTATAAGCGTCAGAGAGGCAAAACAAAATTGCCCCTTACTGAGCAAAAAAAAAATTTTTTTTGTTCCATTTTTAATGGTGATTATAGAAACCATCTTTCTGAAGATACACAGTTGTGCGGTTAAATTAAGAGCAAGCAGTTCAAGATACAGCTAGCATTCCTTGCTTGGACGCGCCAGAATCATATCCGGGCCAGTAGTAAATGCTGGTGGTTTCTGAATATCTGAAACATTTGATGTTGTCAGTTATGGATACTAGTTCAGCCTCCCGCAGGAGAGACTATTTAAGCATTGTGTGTGGTTTTTTGTTTTGTTTTACTTTTAAGAAATTGTGACGCACACACACCAAAGAAAAAATGTGCTTCAAAGAACTGGCTCTGAGAACTGGGGAGAGTCATATCTCCTCAGGGTTTAAACAAAATTAAGTCAAGTCAGAAAAGAATCTGAACTGGTTTCAGAAAGTGATGGTTTCTGGATTGGTTTTCACTGGGAGGAGCACAGAATCCAAACTATCTCACTTCACTTAAGAAGCTGATCCAAAGTCCACTGGCGTCTCTGAGAGTCTTTAGAGGATCGAGCCCTGAAAGAATTTATGTTCCCCACAACCTAAGGGGCAAATAGTTTTATTAGTGCAAAAACCAACCAAAAATCCTTGACTTTATAGATACAAAGCCAACCAAAATCCTTGACCCTATAGAGAAAAAGCCAACCAAAATTCTCAACCCTAAATTGAACTGATATTGAACACCAAATTTGTTTTGGAATTCAGATTTGGACTCCAAATTGGAAGGGCTAAAACATGAGGGATCCCATCCCTGCTGTGTTGCCACTACAGTATTGCTAGAAAGGAACCAAAATAGTTATCTCCCAAGAGATTGTGTATTCATTTCTCTCATTTCTAGACCAGAAAGGTTTGGAGAAGCATCTGAGCTCTTCAGCTATATGCAACTGAACCCAAGAATCTGTTTGCCCCACCTCTTAATAATGTATATCCTGATTATATTTAGACCGAAAGGATATGATGCTATTTCCTTGTAACTTTTCTTTCTATATATTCTGATTCCCTCAATTCCTCTAACCTCTCCCCTGAGAGTAGTGTTAGTATAACAACCATTCGCTCTCTGAAGGCAGGAATTTGTGAATCACTCCCTTCAGAACCACATCTAGTGCTCTCGCAAGATATGAGCAGTTTTAGGCCTAGTCGAAGATAACCCCCACCATCAATCTAATTGATGTGATTTGCATAGCTGAAGTCGACGTACTTACCGTGACGTCTTGAGAGTGGTAAGGTCAGTGGAGGCTGCTCTCCCGTCGATGCTGGCTACTCTTCCTATCCTGGTGGAGTATGGGCATTGATGGGAGAGCACTCACATATTGATTTATTGAGTCTAAGTAGACATGATAAATCGACCACCGGTTGATCAATCATATTTCTACAGGGATCCTTGGCAGTTCCAGAAATTGTTTCAATTACATAATTCTGCAAAAGCAAGAGTCTGCAGGGTATTGGGCATATGGTAAACAGAAGAAGAGACAAGGTGCATCTTCCTAGGCACATCTATAGGTTCTAGTAGCTGCTAAAAGTTATTAAAGCATAATTGTTACTAATTTAGTAGTTAAAGTTTGTGTCTGAATGATTTTCATGGGTTGCAAACTTGGCTGTAGCCAGTTGGTGTCAGCTGAAATTTGGCAAAGTAAGTGAATTTTTAAAAAAACAGTCTGTTGGAGAAAACATCTATTGAACTTTTCCTTTTGACTTTTTATTTACGATGGGATTTGAAAGTTGCTGCCTGGATGGGCTTGGAAACTGAGACATCTTCCCATAGAATAGGTACAGTATGGGCATCAACAGTGCCGATGTCTCCCATTACACATTGCCTAGACTCTGTTGTGGTGTGACTGCCTCTCAGACTGAGTGGATGATGCAGCCTCTAGATCCCTTTATTTGTTGGTTTCTCTGCTATGAGTGGCATTAAGAAAATATGCCAAGCTTTGCTGGCAGTAACGTAGGGATACTGGGTTCTGGTCCAGAAATGAGGAGTGCAAAACCATTTATCTCAAATGCCAGAACTTCAGAAAAGTTTTGGAATTGGGTTCTAAAATTGGATTGACCTAAGGCAGGTAGAGTTCTTGTGTCTACAAAGGGAAATTACTTCTCATTAGTTATGTCCAGGGCTTTTTTTGTTTGGCCAAATTTTATCTGTAGACAAAGGTGAAAAATATATCAAACCAGGGCAAAGCAAAACTATAGACATCCATGCCACTGTCTGATGCTTCACTGACAACATGACCTAAGGGTTAGAGGAGGGAGTCTGTTTTAGCCCAGGAACGCCAAGAAATCCTGCACTATCTTAAGCACTGCTCTGAAACATGGGTATATAAGGAATTAAGGAAAAAAAGAGACAGAAGCAATGACTAAGAATACCTCCCTGATATTTCTCCTTTATTTCCATAAGGGGTAATAACTCATGAGTGATCCGGGAGAGGGCACTTTCTTTAAATAGAACATTCTGATTCACAAGCAGAAAAAGGAAATAAATATTTTCTTTTCGTCTTTGAGAGACATACATGAATGCCAGCTTCTGAAGCACTATTTTATCATCTACATTTTTTTAAAAAGAGAGAGCTAGGAACCAAGAATAGCTCGTTTGTGACCACAGGACTTGAAAAATAGCCTTTTCATTGTCAGAACTCTTGCAGGGTACAGGACACTATTTCTTCCTCTGGAATGTTAACCTTCATATAATTCTAGGCTTTATTTTTTTTTCTTCTCCCAGAAAGCCCTGGCTGACGGAGCATTAGAACACAGTAGCTTTTTGTACAGGGAATGATCGATACGTTAGAATTAAATCACACGTGTTATGTGGAAGGCACCATTTTTTATCCTAGCTCATCTCTGGTTCCAAAATGCAGAAGCATCACTAGGTGGCTTGCAACAAGTCAGTGACTGTGCAGAATGTAGTGGTTGCCCTAGGAAAGGAGTCATATAATTATTTTCTTTAGGTTCTCTCTGGGTAGCTCATCCCTGACTCCTTTGGCCAGACTCAGACTTTCCAGTGCAAGTTGTTTGCAAAGTTTGCTCAGTTTTCAGTCATACCTGCAGGAAGCTGCCAAACTTCAAAGCCCCATACACAACACGATTTTATTACAAAATCACTAATCAGCCTAGAATTAGATTCCAAAGGTTTTGCAAACTTGATCTGAGTTTTGAGCTTGTAATGAAATCTGAAAACAGGTTTCAGATTGGGTTGCCAATAGCTTGTGCTGCCTGTGTCTTGTGTGAATGGGATGGGATGCTCATGGAAAATTGTCGAGGTTTCAGACTGAAATTTTGTAATATTTAGCGACATGACTTGACAGCTATTTTCAGATTTGAAAGTTTTGTATGTGCAGGGACAAGGGTGGCCAGGTGTCCGGTTTTGAACCGGACAGTCTGGTATTTGAGGGTTCTGTCCGGGAAATAAATTGAGAAAATACCGGACATAGAAATGCCCGGTATTTTCTATTTAAGTAAGTTTTATTATTATGAGTATCAATACGTAGTTACGTACTGCCTGGCTCGTAGACGCGCTCACGCTGTGTGTACATGTCTACCAGCCCAGCCAGGCAATATGCAGCGACGCAGTAGAGAGGAGCGGGGGCGGGATGGAATCCCCGGGCCCGGACTCACTTGTGCTTCTCCGGGACTATGCATGGGATGGGCAGCGCCCCGGGATCTGCATGCTCCTGGGCCAGTCCCACTCCCTGCTGGCTGGTTCCCTCCGGCCAGCCCTGCTCCCTCTGACCCCCTCCCAGCCAGCCCCGCACCCCGCCGGCCGATTCTCTCCCCCGACACCCTCCCGGCCAGCCCTGCTCCCCCTGACCTCCTTCCGGCCAGCCCTGTTCCCCTCCCAGCCGGTCCCCTCTCCTCATCTGAGATCAAGTGTGTCCAGTATTCTTTTTTTTTTTGAAGCCATCTGGTAACCCTAGAAGGGACTGGTGGGTTTTGTCCTTTTTTTCATGAGGTGGTTGGGCAACTCCCATGTCAGCTGCAAATGCAGAGGGGTACAAAAGGTTTCAAATTTGAGCCTCTCAGGAGCTTTTCAGACTATGGAGACGATCAAGATACCAAATGCTTGGCTTAGGAACGTACATACTTTCAATTGCTCATTCTCGTCCTCTTTATTTATTTAATCCCAACAAAATGCTGGGTGCTGGACAATAAGCAAAATGAGACAATCTCTGCCCTATAGAATTTACCATTTTGAAAGAGAGAAACAAAGGAAGATAGGTGTTATGGGAAATACCCGAGGAAAAATAACATAGGGCACGCCTTCACTTACCATGCTGGAGCTTGGCCTTCTGGTGTTCGATTTAGCAGGTCTAGCTAAGACCCACTAACTCGACCGCTGAGGGCAGCTCCACCCAGCACCTGTACTCCTCACAGTTGTGAGGCGTAAGGGAAGCGGAGAGGAGCATTTGCTCCCGTCAGCCTCCTGCTGTGGGGATGGCGTCAAACTCGGCTTAAGGTAAGCCGACTCCAGTTACGAATTTTACCTTGCTGGAGTTGCGAATCTTAAGCCGACCTTTCAGGTCTAGTGTAGACCTGGCCTTAGAGAGACATTTTTGGGAGGACTGGTTAGTAGGCAAAAAAGCCCTTATATGGGCTTTGCTAAAGGAGGTAAACTGGATTGGCAGCAAAGAGAGGTAGGAGGGCATTTCCATGCATAGAGGTTGAGGATTTAGTTCTGCTCCCCCCTCTCTCACAAATCACTTACTTTTTGTTCTGAACTGCACATCTTGTCAGCTCCTCTGCCCAGCCATCCCTGTCAAATATCCACCTGGGCTCATTTGTGCATCTCTCTTCATTTCCTGCTTCTCTGTGCCCTCTCTGAGAGCAAACAGATAACAGGATCATTTTAGACACTGGGCTAAGTGGAAGCTGGTTACCTTAATCAGGTTCCAGCCTGGTAATAGTGGGCTGCGACCAGTTAATGTGTTTGCATTGATCAAAGACATGCACATTCAAGTGGGATGTGTAAATAAAGGAGAGGCATCTCTTTCTGAAGGAAAGTCAATGTGTGTACACATCAGAAGGCCCAGAATGGGAGGGTGGTTAGTCAGAACTTGCCATCCCTTATTGTTTTGGCTTCAGAAGTCAGTGAATGTATTTTAAAAAAAAATCTCGTGCACTGAGGAGTTTTCTCACCCAAATGTTCTATCTTATCTGCTGCTCTTAGCTGGGCCTCACCTGACCCTGCCTTGACAAGACATTGCTAATTCTAAAGTAAATCTCCAGGTGGTCTCTCAAGTGACATAAGGTATGATAAATGACACAGCAGCTTGTAAGTACTGACCCTTTGAGAAATACCACTGTATTTAATCCTTTTTATAACTTTTCTGGTATAGAAACCACTGTATTCTAACCAGTTTCTCCTGGGATCAGCCCTGCGGTAATTTATTCAAAAGTGAGTATTTTGCTTCTTTTTTATCTGATTAGCTGGCAGTGTGTTCCTTCATTTTGAGAGAATGCTTGGGCAAATCACTGGTTTATTTGTACATCTCATTGTGTCATCCCTGTTCAGTCATGTTCAAAAATACCTACAATTCCCCCCTCTCCCTCTACCTCCCCCCCCCAATACTACCTCCCTTTTCCCATTTAGATCTCACTAAAGTCCATTCTACCTTATCAGCACAGTAATTTCACGAACAGAGCTAGGATTTCTGCCATTTAGGCCCCGGCCATTGTCTGTCGCAGCTGCAGTCAAGATAAACCCTCACCCAGAACAAAGTTGGAATGACCTTTTACAAGCAGAATCTGCCTTGTTTCCCTCCAGACTAATTTATCAACCTTCATTTCAGCCTAGTCTCTCAGCAGAGGCCTGAAAGAACATTACAGAGAGCATGAATGAACAGGGGGATTAAGATGCTTGCCTAGTCCCTCTTTTTCATCAGACACCTTCTGGATTTACTGAGATGTAAGCTGTAAATGACCATAAGTGGTGAACTGCCGTAAACTTGGGGGCGGGGGGGAAGAAGCCAACCAAATGTTTGTGAGAAGAGGAGTGAAGTAGGGAAGTGGCAAAACCTCCTTCCTGCCTTGAAATCAGAAAGTGGTAGTTCTGAGTGACGGCGGAGTTCTTTGCTAGCCTCCTTGTATCCGGTCTTGACTGATAGAACAGTCAGTCATCCCTGAGACAGAAAGAAGGGGTTGTGCAGGATTTAGTGTTCAACCTACTGAAACAGGCCCACAGCTGTTTCAGAGAATTCTAAGCCACGGGAGGCTTCTGCTTTTAGATTGAACTTGTTGGTCCAATTAATAGATTACTTAGCAGCACTGAGGTGTACCAAAAGTCTTCCTGTGTAGCAATCCAGGCTGCTGTGCTTTGCCCATCTTTGCTCAATGAACTGTATTTTCAAAATAACAATACTGGAAAAATAGGGATGTTAAATATCGGTTAAGTGAATAGTCGATTAACCTCATGAATTCTTATTGGTTACTTGACTATTTTATAGGCCCCGGGGGTGGGGCTGGCAGCCAGTGTGCTCCAGCCCAACTCCCGAGGAGCCCCCGACTACTCTACACTGGGGTGCCAGGAGGAAGCCGGTCCACAAAGGGAGCCAGCTTCCTTCGCGGACTGGCTGCCTGTCAGCCTGTGCTGCTGCCTCTGATACAGAGGCAGCAGTGTGGGGTGGCCGCAGCCCCTGTCCAGGTGGGATCTGAGCTCCTGGACTCGGCACGAGTTGGAACTGAGCTGGGCTGCCTGCCTGGCTCCTAATGCACTTCAAATGCAGAGTCGCAGCGGGGGTAGGTTCCAGACCCAGCGCAAGCTGGGACTGAGCCAGACTGCTGGCCAGCCTGCTAAAAAATTTACTGGTAGGGGGGAGGAAGGAACTGTGTGTAGTTTCTAGCATTAACCGATAAGCTTTTGCTAATCAGTTAATTGACTACACCATTACTTCCCTAATATTTAATATTGGCAGGAATTAATTGTCTTGTTTATTTTTAACTAAGGGACTTCAGCAAAGGTGAAAAATATCAAAAGGGTACTAAAAGAAGTCCTCTTTATCTTCACAGCAGGCAAAACAGAGGCAGCTGCCCCCATCTGGAGGCATTATTGTGACATGGGAAGAAGATATTTGTCTCTTTGGGGAAAAAATGGAAAAACATAACCAAAAAAATTGCTATGAAGATCTTTTTGTGTATCCTAGGGAGTTGTGGTTATTTTACTGGCTAACATGAATACAACAGGGCATAAGCCTTAGATCTTTCTTTTGTTGATGCTTATACTTTTTGGCTTCCTTGCTCTTTTTATGTAATAAAAAGGGGTTATTTTTGTTTAATAGTTTTCAAATACATTACTGTGAAGCAGGCGTTTCTGTGTGTTGGGAGGGAAAAAAAATCCTTGTCCATAAAATTTGCTTCAGTGTGTTGGATTACCTTAATTGAGTTGACTTGAAAGCTTTGGCAAGAGAAGAATTAAATACAATGCCAATGGCTTAACTTTTATTGGTGGTGGTTGTAGCTGTTATGTATGTATTTTTTGCCATCCAAGTACATAGCATGAACAAGATATAAGGGGAGGTAAAGTCCCAGCCTGAAGGAACTTGCATTTTAAATTCATTACCTAGCGAGTATCAGGTGCACAGTTTATTGGAATGATCAGATAATGGGCAACTCTCCAAGTGGTATAGCGTACAGAGGGATACGGTTTTAATGGAGGGAAAAGATGTTGACTGTGACAGGTGAGCTTTTGCTGCCTGGCTGCATGAAGGAGAAGGGAATAATGCGAAAGGGCCTGCCCAGAAGGCAATCTGAAGATTGTCTAAGGAAAAGAATGTGAAAGGGCCCATTTGAGACATATTGTGTGTGCGTTTGCTCACAGTGATAAGTGATGGAAAAACCTCGAAAGGTTTAGAAAATGGGTTTGGTTGAGGAACTACCTCTTTGGCAGCTTATCTAAGGGCTGTGAGCAAGACATGAGAAGTCATTCTTCTGCTCTACTCTGTGCTGATTACGCCTCAGCTGGCCTATTGTGTCCAGTTCTGAGCACCACATTTTAAGAAAGGTGTGGAGAAATTGGAGTCCAGAGAAGAGCAACAAAAATGATTAAAGTTCTAGAAAACATGGCCTGTGAGAGAAGGCTGAAAGAATTGGGTTTGTTTAGTTCAGAAAAGAGAAAACTGAGAGGGGACGTGATAATAGCTTTGAAGTACCTACAAGGGTGTTATAAGGAGGAGGAAGAAAAATTGTTCTCCTTGGCCTCTGATGATAGGACAAGAAGCAATGGGCTTAAATTGCCGCAAGGGAGTTTTAGGTAGAGTTGCCAGGTGTCCGGTTTTGAACTGTACAGTCCAGTATTTGAGCTTCTGTCCGGGAAACAAATTGAGAAAATACCGGATGCATAAATGTCCGGTATTTTCTAATTAAGTAAGTTGTATTATTATCATGAGTATTAGTATGTAGTTGCGTACTGCCTGGCTGGTAGACACGCTCACGTGAGCCTGTCTACCAGCCAGGCAGTACGCAACTACACAGTAGAGAGCAGGGGAGTGGGGGCGGCACCGGGGCGGGATGGAATCCCCGGGGCTGGACTCTCCTGTGTGCCCCACCAGGACTGTGAGCGGGACGAACTGAACCCCGGGATCTGCATGCGCCCGGGCCAGCCCTGCTCCCCCCGACCTCCTCCCAGCCAGCTCTGCTTCCCACCAGCTGTTGCCCCCTCCTCATCTCCCTGGCCAGCCCCGCTCCCTCCAACCTCCTCCCGGCCAGCCCCACTCCCCTCCCCCCCCCATCTGAGATCAAGTGTGTCCGGTATTTTTCTGAAATCATCTGGTAACCCTAGGTTTAGGTTGGATATTAGGAAAAGCGTCCTAACCATCAGGGCAGTTAAACACTGGAATAAATTGCTTAGGGAGGCTGTGGAATCTCCCTCATTGAAGATATTTAAGAGCTGGTTAGATAGACATTTTTCAAGGATGATCTAGATGGTTTTTGGTCCTGCTGTGACTTCAGGGGACTGGATTTAATGATCTCTCAGGGTCCTTTCCAGTTCAACAGTTCTATGATTCTATGATTCGATATGATTGATTCAACTTCCATAGGGTTGCCAGATGGTTTCAACAAAAATACCGGACACATTTGACATTACATCACAATCTACATTGCATCTTATTTAGAAAATACCGGACATTTATATCTTCTCATTTATATTTTCTCAATTTGTTTCCTGAACAGAAAGCTCAAATACTGGACTGTCCGGTTCAAAACCAGACACCCGGCAACCCTAAACCTCCAACATTGAGTTGGGAACCTCTCATGGAAGGCTCTAGCAGTGAGGTTTCCAGTTCTTCCCACAACCATTCAGCCCAGAAAATAACATCCTGATAATTGACCTTCCTTTCTGAGCCTCAATAAGCCTGGGACATAGAATGGCACATGCCAGTTAAAACAAGAGTGACCAAACCTTCATAAACTTCAGAGATTCTGATTGGAATCAAGCTGTGGGTGAATCCTTTTTTGTTTGTTTGAAATATCTCTTCCAACTTCACATGTTCATAATATACATATCCCCTTGCAGTTATTTGGCTGGTTATCTAGAAATGCCAGAGTGATGGCATTCGGTAATGTATAGTTTATGTGCTTTATTTCCCCTCAGACCTGGGCTGGACTTAACTCAAGTTTTATTATATATCATTAGCAAAAGTCCACAGTGCAAACTCACTCCACTCTTCTCAAGCATATAACCTGCTCTCCTTTGGAGTTGCTTTAAGACAAAAAAGATTTGTGCAAATCCCTTGAATGCCAACTGGACCATTGCTTCAGACAATGATTTAGAGGCACTATGGGAAGTTAAGGATCTTTTGCTATTCACAAGTGCTTAGATCATAACCAAACTGAATTTCAAGACTGAAGGAGAAAAAAAAGACTGCCTTTTTCTTGAGTGTTGTTGAAGCAAAATGCAGATACTCTAAACAGGACAGGTTATTTTTGGCTGTGGTCCAATTTCCTGGGAAAAAGACAGAGAGGAGCTGAACTTTTTGCAGCCCAGTGCACTTGTGCTTAAGTTTTACTAAATTCTATGAAAGAATGTTGAGAAGTGCAGATTCAAGGCAGGCTGTAAGCTCCTTGGGGCAGAGATGTTAATGTCTGTCTTTTGTACACTGCCAAGCAAATTGTCCACATGGGCAATCATCATCATCGTTACTGAAAGATAAAGAAGACGGCCTTCCCATTTCACTCCCACTAAACAGTTGTTTGCCAGTATTTCTCTTGTAAGCCCTATTTTCCAAATTTTGTATTTTTTGGAAAGGATTCATAGCAAGCAGAAATTCACCATGCAAGTTCTCATCCCACATGCAGTGATTTGTTACAATATTTGATAGCAATCAGTTAGCCAATTTCATATTTAGCGATATGAGCTTATGTCATAAAGTATGAGACAATATGGGTTAGGCTGGGTTTGATTCTTTTTTGTTGTTTTGTTCTCCCTAGTGTGCGGTGACGAAAACCTTTTTTAAAGCACTGTAAGGCATTAAATGTGAATAAGCTAAAAGAAGCAACTTTAGCTCCTACCAAGTTCAGTTAATTAATCTCAATAAGTATAACAATTCCTTATTTGTATCTAAAGAATTCCCAGCCGATGACTTATTTAAATCGACAGACTACAGTTATTGTCCTAATAATTCTCATTAGGAATACCTACCTCAAAAATAAAGTGTATTGATCTCATATGTGTTAGATAAATGAAAGTCAGATTTACCTACTGATGGGACAAATTCAGAAGTGGTGAAGGTTCACATTGATAAAAGACTCCAATCTATTGTAATTGATGCACTCAAGAGACCAAAGAAAGGGGTAAGGAAAGGAGATATGGAGGAGAGAAAGAACACCTAATAATATTTTCTTATGCTGTCTTATTTGCTATTCTCTCTTCTGGTCTCTGGTGTGCAATTTACACCAATTCATGTTGCTCCCTAAGGCCATATCTATACTAGAGGGGACAGTCGAATCAAGATACACTACTCCAGCTACTTTAATTATGTAGCTAGAGCTGACGTACCTTGATTCGAGTTTCCCCACTGCCTTGACAGTGGGAGGTGGACAGGAGCAAACACTCCTGTTGGCTTCCCTTACTCCTTGCAGGAGCTGGAATACTGGCCACCGATGGGGTGCCCTATGAATTCAATTTAGCAGGTCTTAACTAAACCTGCTAAATCAAACTCCGGAAGATCAATTGCAGCAGCGTTGATCTTCCCTGGAGTGAAGACATGGCCTAAGACCCACAGCTTCTTGGATCTGCTTTCTGATATTGATGTGTAACTTATACTACCTTAGACATCACTTCTGAATGAGGGCCTGTTTATTTGAAACTTGAAAGATACATTATTTTCCCTTCACCATTGATGCAACTGATTAAACTCTAAATACAGGTTCAAGAGTAAGTGGCTACATTTTATATAGAGCAAATAAATGTGCTTTTGTATCTACATTTTACTAGAAATTGTAACTGGCAAGACAGAGGATAGAGTTGAACACAGGATGTGAATGATAAAATACTGATACTATACCTTTTAATTTATTACCTGTATTATCCACAGCCTATGTTTTTCCAACATGTTCTCTCTCCTTCATGAGTTGTGTTTTCACTAGACTGGCATTTTCCTCCTCTGATGAATTAACTGTCAATTGAAGTTAGTGAGATAAATCAAAACAAATGGACACAGAACCCCATATTGACTTTTTCACTGCCTGATTCAGAAAACCAAATTCTGAAAACTGTGCTGCTATTATGCTCACTTAGGACTAAGCAAATTTACAAGAAAGGAGGAATTGTAGGGATGCAGGTATTTAATTGCCACCAATTACATTTTTCATTGCCTTTATTTTATGTTTGATTTGTATAAACAATGCAGATTATTCCCATGGAAACAACACATGGATATTGCAGAAGAAAAGTTCATTTTGTGTCTCTATTCAGAATGCTCAAGGACTTAGAAAATGGTTAAATGAAATTTAAAACTCTTAAAATTAGGGCCTTAGTGTACACTGGAAAAAGTTTGCTGGTATGGCTATCCCAGCAAATTGTCCCAGTGTAGATGCAGCTTATACTCAAGAATAATGTTAGCCTTTTTGACAACTGCATCACATGGTTGACTCATCAAATTTGGAATATGCTGTAACCCCCCAGATTTTTTTTTAGTCGAGCTAGATACTCCCCATTTTGTAATTGTGCATTTGATTTCGTTGGTCCTAAGTGTGTGTAGTACTTTGCATTTACCCTTATTTAATGTTGCCGTGTTGATTTCAGACCAATTCTCCAATATATCTTGGTCATTTTGAATTCTAATCCTGCCCTCCAAATTGCAAGCAGTCCCTCTCAAGTTGGTATCATCTTCAAATATTATGAGCATACTTTTCATTATCAAGTTATTAATGAAAATACAGAACAAAACCAGACCCCTGAGGTGCCTCACTAGATATACCCCCCACACACTTTAACCACAAACCATTAATAACTAATCTTTGAAAATGGTCTTTCAAACTAGTTTTGCCACCCACTTAAGTAATTTCACCTAGATTGCATTTCCCTCATTTGCTTTGGTAGAGTCTGTTGAGTGATTATGTCTCTGAATTAGTGACTGTAGCTGAAGTTCTGCTGTGCAAATAGATTGGAACGGGCCTAGAATAATGTTGTTAAACTAACTTCTTTTCACATTACTCTGAAATTAACTCGAGAGCTCAGATAACTTACTATGCTTCCTATATCTTTAAGCAGAGAGCCAGCATCGTCTAGTGGGTTGGCCTGGTATCTGGGGTCCACTAAATTCTAATCTTGGTTTTGCATTTCCTTGCTGAGTCACCCTGTGCAAGTCATTTGACCTCTCTGCCTCAGTTTCTTCATGTGTAAAACGAGGCTATTTATTGGTCTTAATAAGTCCCAATAACCATCCATGTTATCGCCAGTAGATAAAATCCTCCATCCATTCCATGGGTTATGTTGTGTCTGTGTGGTGGCTTTCTCAATTCAGAAGATACATTCAAGCTATGTTGTCTGAAATATAGATTTAAATGATATTTTAGTTTTGATCAAACATGGGAAAACTTGTAAAGAAAAATGAGTGTTTCCACTTATTGCATAGGAGTGTCTGGCAGAAATGATAAATTGTCTTTAAATGTGAGAATACAAATCCACCTCAAAGTTAATACTGGAAGCACTGCCTTTCTAGTACAGTGGATGTATGGATTTCTTGGTCTGATCTTAGGACACGTCTACACAGCAGCGTTATTCTGGAATAGCGGACGTTATTCCGAAATAACTTTGCAAGTGTCGACACAGCAAGCCCATTATTTCAAAAAAATTTTGAAATAACAGGAGTCTTATTCCAGATTCTGTAATCCTCATTGTATGGGGAATAACGCTTATTCCGAAATAGCTATTGGTCCAGCCAGGTGAGGAGGCAACGGAACCTCCCCTTGAGATGCCCAAAGGTGCCCTCAACAACAATATGGGCCTTGCTGAGCCTAGAATTGAAGCATCCCTTGCTTTGATCCAAGTGTCCAGTGTAGGGCTTCATTAGCCAGGGGAGCAGTGGGTAGGTTGCGTCCTCTACAATACAGGTCGGCATGAATATGTCCCCGATCCTGATGGTGCAGTCAGGGAAAAAAGTGTTGGCGTGCAGCTTCTGGAAGAGGCTGGAGTTTTGAAAGACACATGTCGTGTGCCTTCCCAGACCAGCTGACATAGATATCCGTGAATTGGCCACGGTGGTCGACAAGGGCCTGCAGGGATGTCGAAAAGTACTGCTTGCAGTTGATATAGTCAGAAGCCTGGTGATGGGGGACCCGGATGGGGATATGGGTGCCATCAATAGCACCCGCCTCCCCGCAGTTGGGGAAGCCCATGGTGGCAAAGCTAGCAATGATGGGGCCCACCTCACCCAGGTTGATGACTCTGCACAGCAGGATGGTGTCAATGGCCCTCACCATCTGCAGAAGGAGACAGACAAACAGAGAATCACAGGATTGCCAGGGCCCTTGGGAGGTCCCTGAGCCCAACCCTCCCCGTCTCCCCTCACACACACCAGGAGCAACCTCGACTTGCCCCCTCTGCCCTCAGGGCTTTGTGAAGGCAGGACTGAAAAACCTCCCAGGGAGGGGGCTTCCACAGCAGGCAAAGGAAAGTCTTTGCTGTCCCTCAGTGAGGTAGGCGAAGGAAAAGAGCCTGAGACAGGCCTGTAGAGGGGGATCCCTTTATGCTCGAGCCTCAGGCAGCAGCTCCAGGAAGTGAGTGCTGTCCTGATGCCCTGCCTGACATGCTTCTGGGTGGCCTTAAATGCGATTCAGCGTCCAATGAGTGTGGATGCGCTATTTCAAAATAGCCGTGAGCTGTTTCGATGGGCATTTGCTGTGTAGACAGACTATTGTGAAATAAACTGTTTTCGGAGTATTTCCTCCAAAATAAGTGCTCCATATAGACGTACCCTTACTGACTATGTGTGATACTGAAAACAAGACAAATCATATGCCGGTCTTACAGCAAGTGTTGAAATCTTTGTTGGTGATTACTTATGTCTTAAATGTACAGTTTAATATTTGGCTTGGAAGTAGTTTCTAGACCAACTAGCTTCTTTAGGGTATGTCTAGACAGCAGCATTATTTCTCCAACTCCTGTAACCCTCATTTTACCAGAAGTAAGGAAAGTCGAAGGAAGAGTGTTCTTCTTTCGACTTCCTGATGCGTAGACAGTGCCAAAAGCCGGATTAAGCTACTTCAACTTCAGCTACGCAGTTGACGTAGCTCAAGTTGCATAGCTTAATTTGACTTTTGCCCTGCTATGTAGACGCACCCTTATTCATGACTACATCACTTGATCATGTACAAACAACAAGGAGTTCTGGGGTACCTTAAAGGCTAACAGATTTATTTGGGCTTTCATGGGTCAAAAGCACTTCGTCCGATGCAATGAAAGCTGAAGCCCAAATAAATCTGTTAGCCTTTAAGGTACCCCAGGACTCCTCGTTTTTTGCAGATGCAGACTAACACAGTGACCCCTCTGAGACCTGACGACGTGTAACACCATTGTGGGGTAGCCCACGCCAGATTTTGCAAATAAAGTTAGCCCCATCTCACCCTGAAGGGCTCTTATAAAGTTTAATTGACAAAAATAAGAGGTTAAAAAAGAGTGTGCAGCGGAATGGCTGGAGAAGAGAGGTAAAGCTGTCTCAGCAGTAGGTTAATTGGAGCGTGGAATACCAGTGTAGATGGGAGCACATAGTTTCCTTGGACAATGTGCTAAAGAACCGGGAGCTGGGAAGGACCAGCTGGGATTGTTAGTGAATTAGCTGAAGTCAGAACCCCCTGAATGAAGTAAAGAAGTAAAGGGGAAATGAAGGTTAGGGTATAATTCAGTCTAAATTAGGTGGGCCATTCACAATGCATAAAAGGGCTCTGAGCTTCCTTTCTTGGGGAAAATGGGGAGGAAAGCTCACTTTTGTTTGGATGTGAGATGAGTGGTTGATTTTCAGAATGTATTACCTCCAGCCAGTAGTGTCGGGAGCATATTATCCCACATGGATTTGGATGGAGAGTTGGAAATAATCATCCATGTCATGAATTTGAATGGCAATAGGTTTAATAAGACAGAATTAACTCAGTTATGCTTTGGAATATATTTAAATACACTGTGAATTATGTGAAGCAAAACCAATTCCTATATTTTAGCTTTGCTTACTTCCTCTTAAAGACAGAAACTCTGGAAGCAGACACCCCTGAACCCTAGGTCTGGTGACGTGGGCGCATCTCTACTTTTCTTGGGAAAGACATATGGCCCTATTTGCATATATGTTCCCATTGTGTTGTTTATAATAGGCGAGGCCACTAGAAATGACATTGCAGACATGAAAAAGTGTGTCTGTAGCGAATAAACTTGCTCTCCCTAAAGTTCCCTATCATGACCGTAGGAAGTCGTTGATGTTATTTGGTGATAAAAAAATAAAGAGAAGCTAAAATTGTTATTGCAATTGGTTTAATTTTATTTTTCTCCCTCTAAGAAAGAATGTTACAATTGAGATCATTTGGACAAGTCTAATATCCCCATCATTCACTTCAGTCTAGTCACATAAGAGGAGGAATCATTTCCTTATTACAAGCACTTTTTTCCAATCCAGGAGTTTCTTATCCAGGGGTCAGTGTATTTTAACAGGTTATTAGGTTTCAAAACTTTGTTTTAACTGCCTTGTCCCATCTTTGCGTTGTATATATAGTTTCCCGTTTTGTACTTTTTGTGTATGCTAATAAGATCGACAAAGCATTGCCAATACCATTTCAGTGTATTCTTCAATTAGAATTCTTCTGATTCCCTTTTGTCAACTCACATAGGGACATGGTCATTATTTGGATGAGCTAGTTGGTATTTTCTAAACTTATAAAGGTGGCGTTGTCAATTTTAATGTGCTGGCTTCTAATTAGCTCAAATGAGATCGAGACAGACAGCTTAGTTGTATTTGAAATAGAAAAATCTGGCATGGAGCTTGATCTTTTGATTCCAGATCAGTTTTGTGATCAATTAGTTTGTAATTTGAAGGTCAGAAATGCAACTAAGCTACTATTTGATCAGAACAGTTGTGATGGGCCAGTGTTTTAGGAGGAGGCTCTACTCTATGTCATGGAATTGGGGAATACTGTGGCAGAGAAACACAGGATTAATTTTACAAATGACAATAATAATGTAAACTGATTTCATCAGGACACAGCGTGCAAGTCAGGCCATGATGCTGCGATGTGATTTTTTAGCATGGGCCGGTAGGTAGTTCGAGGGGACTCTTTACAAGCATAGGGGTCCAAGCTAATCAACCCTAATATGAGATCGGAGGGGGAAAGATAGCAGTGATGATTTATTCATCCCTAGTTAATAACCATACCCACAAGTGCCAATCAGAACTGCAGTCCCCACTCTTTGAAAGCCACAGCTTGGAGGTCCCCAAAGCACACTCCAGTGTGGGGGGCTCTCTCCTGCTGGCATACTCCTCTTTTCTATATTGAAATTGATCCAGAGCCAGCTGATCTCAAGGGTGCCACAGACAGAGAAGCGATTTCTCAGGTTCAAACCATGAAGCAGTGCTTAACCGAATAGATCCTATATGTTAATAGTGGCTGTTCTTTCTCAGGTGTGCAAATATACCTAATACAGTTAAATGTGGGGAAGGGTTATGGTACATTTCCTGAGTGGTGCAAACCAGGGTTAAAACTACAAGTGTTTTTTCTCTTCCATGTTAAAACAAATCTTCCAAAGACTAATGTTTGGGCCCTGGAATTGTTCAGAAGAGTTCTCCTGCGTGTCTTTTTCTGGTATCCCTACAGAAAAATGCTCCCTTGCAGTGTTTGTAGGATCTGATGAACTATGTGCCTGTGGTTCACAATGCTTAGTATCTTCCCGATGCTACACTGAAAGCATTTTATGGGATAATTTACGACCCTCTGACTTCCCACGGATGTCACTTGAGTGATGTTTGAAAAGTGCTTTGAGATCTGCGATGTGAGAAGCTTTATGCATTTATAGGGGCAGTGGGGAGGTTGTTATGTAGGCAAGGTGGTCTCCATGGTGGTGCAGAGCTTGGCTACCTCACAGGCTATTTTAGCTGCTGAAATTGAGAAATTCCTGTTAGCGTCTTTTCAAAAAAGCCATAGAATGTTATGGTTTATTTCCACATGGTTGAAACTATCACAAGCCAGACACAGGAACAACATGCTGGCCCACAGATGAGAGAACTCCTGTCCAATCGTGGATCAAAGCTAAAGCTCAGGGCTTAATTTGTAATGAAAGAGGTGTCGGGGCTCTGGCAGTTTTTTTTACTTTCATGACTGATGCAGCAAGCCCAGTAGTACTGGAGATATTAACTGCCAAGCCCACAATTACTGGCGCTCAACCTTGGTGCAAATAAAACACTGATAAGACATGAAACAAAGGGAAATGCACATGGTTGCTTGTAATCTGAGCAGGCCCACCAACAGGGATGGGGGGGGCAGGGAGCAGTTACCCCAAGAACCTGGGTCCTGGCTGCCACTGTTGTTACTGCGGTAGTGACAGCAGTTGGAGCCCCCAAGCCCTTTAAATGGCCAGGTGGCGTGCCCTGAGCAGTTCTGAGAGTTGAGTGAGGTGCAGTGAGAACTGGCTGCCGCTGCCCCACCCCTTCCTCCCTAAGCCCCATCCCTTCCTCCCTAAGCCCCACCCCTTGCAGGAGCACAGAGTCCCCCCCCTCCGCCCACCTTTCCCAGAAGCCTACAGAGGCTGTTGGCCTGCCTGAATCGGAGCAGAATTCCACGAGTGTCAAATGAAGAGGTGGAAGAGTCTCTCTTTGTACCGTACCTGCCACCTGCCACATCCATTTTTCTATGTTCATTCAAAAGGCTTATGTCAAGCCCAGTCAATTTAAATGAGATTCAGGACTGGAACGGCAAAATAAGTGTTCAATCAAAGTATTTGATGAATCACTTAAACAATCTTGCAGATTGCAAATTCTGTAAATGTAAGTTCTGCACTTATTCAAAACTAGTGAATGTGACAAGACTAAGAGACAGGAAAGTCAAAACAGCAGGAAGGAAAACTCAGATCCTTTGATGAGATTAAAATACCAGCAATTTAAGTGGCAAGCAGGTAGGACTCGGCGGCTTGTATGGCTTTCTAACCAATACTTGAGCATTTACAAGGAGAATATACAGATGGGATGAAGAAGAGAAGGCTGATTTGATGATTGCCTCACAATTTCACCTTTACTTCAGCATGTGTGTGTTTTTTTTAATATCTTGAATAGCATAATTTGGATGGTCAGGAAAGTTTTTCTGTTATTAAATAGAATGACAAGTGACTATAAAAATGGGAGTGGAAAAATCTCAACAAAACCCAGAGTGTTTCTGAATGGCAAATAATTTTCCTTGGTTTGACTTCTTCTGGCACTTCATTCCTCTTGAAGATTTTATTCTGGTGTCTCCGCGTGAAATGTTTCAACAAACTTTTGACTTGGCTCTAAATTGATTATTTTTTACTCAGCTATTCTGACCAGACATCTCTCAAGCACTGTATTCCATACCCCACTTCCTGCAATTTCTCCAAAAACAAAAAATGGAAAAAAATAAAGCAAAAGAAACTCTTAATTGACTTAATTAAATCTATTTATTTGACAGTTGCCCTCTTTCTCTCCTCTGTCTCTGTTCTTTGTTAGACATGAGGCTATAATGGTTGTGAAATTATGGGGGAGGGGACTTTATTTATCATCAGTATAAATCCAAGCAGGGAAAAAGCAAGATTTGAAAAAGCAACATTTTTCTGATTAACAAAAAGAAACTGAAGAATCCCATCATTCTAGGTTGCTGCTGCAATTCAGCAGTCTGTGTTGTTCTAAAATGCACTTGTTGGCAGTGCTGCTCCTATTCGTCTCTGGTTTGGTTCAACCTCCCTTCCAGCCTCAGCCCCCTTTTCACAACAAAATGGGACTTTGTATTAAAATTCTGGATTCAACCCTGTTTGGAAGTGTTTATACTTCTCAACTGTCCCTTATTTTCAGCTGTATTTCTATTCCTCGGAAACCTGGTATTCCCTCACTTCCGCCCATTGCATCAGAAATGTTGGCTCATGAATGTGAGGACATAGTAAAAGTTGTTTAACTTTTCGCGCACATAAATTCCTTCAAACGCAAACAAAATAAAAAGTTAGGAAGACGATTATACCAGCAGCCAGAAGAATTGAATAAATTTATTCCTGGATCTTCACAGACTACTTAAGGCAAGTCACTTCACTTTGCTCTCCCCCCCCCCCTTCTTTCTTATAAGGGGATTGTATGCTTTAAGGGCTTGATCCTGCCCTGAGAACCATGCATACTTGGACATCTGCCTGATGTGTTCTGAGCACAAGATCCAAAGCTCATTTCAGTTTGTAAACACTTGAAGATTCTCAGAAGGAGTGGCAACTCATTACATTATATGAAGTAAAAATTCTTGCGTCCTGCATGTGTGGGCTTTGGCAGGTGTGCAGGGTGGTGTGCTTGAGGCCTGCGCTTTATGGTTACTAGGCTGTTCGTTTTCTCTTGCTCTCTTTGGGTGCCAAGCTTGGTTTTGCTTCATGGTCCCTTAGTGCCTAAGAATGTGCAATGAGAGCCTCTCCTAAACAGAGCAGTTTTCCTAAAACACTGGCTAGTAAAGGTCTGTGTTCTAGACCAGTAGCTATTCAAGCACTTCCGGTACATTTTCTTGATATTCCAGTCTTACCTGGTCCACTAACATTGGGAAATAGTTAATATTCTTGTAATATTTGGTATCTGAACATACATGTAACAACAAAAGCTGATATTTGGGAAGTACCAAATTTGTATTCAGTATGGCCACGTGGTCATTAAAAATAGAATAACAACAAATAGGATCATTCGTTTCAATTTAAAGCGGCGAAACGTTATCTGAATCTGAATTCCACACTGCGTTACAGCTTCAGTTCTTTGCTCCACTTCTACATGTAGGGAAGAAAAATAATTTTTGCCCCTTCAAGGCCAAATCCTACCCTTGGAATTATGCCACGAGAGCTCATGAACTCCAATCCCACCTTATCTAATACATTATAAAATCTTTAATTTTCAGGAGTAAATTATAGATTGGGTAGCACCTCTGTCACATGGCCCATAAACCTCGGGTGCTCCAGGCAATGGGTTGTCTCAAGAGAAGCCCAAGTGATTTAGAAGATTCCCTTTTAGTGCATTATTTACAAAGCAGCAATGTTTCAACCCCTAAATAGAAAAAAAGGGAGGTATCAGTCAACATTAGCGCTAGTGACAGTAAGTGCTTGCACTGGTAGTTGTACTAAAACAGTACAAAAACAAATACACAAAAAGACGCCAAACAACTTACAAATTCCTTTTCTGAAAAGCAAACACATTGAAACCAATTTCATTTGAATTTTGAAAGGTAGTTGACTTTGACAATTCTTACGTAAGGCTTCATCCTGCAATTTTTATTTTCTTCCAGTGAGTTGCGGAAACTTGATAATGTAAATTGTAAGGGGAACTTCAAGTGATCCCATAATTTATAAATATCTTTAAAAACATGGGCTTTGCTTTAGTCATATCAGGATTTTTCCTCACGTTCAGGAACAGCATCTCACTTTTATGGCTCTGTTGCTATTTTCTAACCTTTTTTACCCTGTACGAATCTGTATTTTTGCTAATTATTTTGTGATTTATTAAATGTGACATATTTACAAATACAAACTCATCTGTAATAGGTCCTTTCAGTCTTTAACTGCCAAGCTAATTGTATCCTGTGTAAGTACTAGTTGCAAGGTGGAATTCTAGAGATATAGCCACTTTTATTTCCTGTCATGCCCATGGCATATTCTAGCAGACATGGTGAGACTAAGCTGTGTGTGTGTGTGTGTGCGTGCGTGCGTACCATGAGAGTGTGCACATCTGTTGCTCCAGCCTTCTTAAAACGCTTCACCACAGTAGGCAAAATGGATGAAACATGGAGAAAAAAAGAGACAATAAATAGTTTCCTAACCTGGCTTTGCTAATAGAGAAAGTTCGTTAGATTTATTAATCCTCATTTTCCTTTGGACTGTCAGGTTTGGAGTGACAGTAAAAAAGCTTGTGACGACTTTGGCTAATTTGCACTCCTTTCACTTTCTCATGAAAACCCATCAGGACGACTGAAGAACTGCTCTGCAATTGACCTTATTCAATAGCAGAGTGATATACTGGGAAACAGGCCAGTTTTCACAATGCCGAAAAGAGCAAATTGGACGGAATCTTTGTTCCTCTCTTTCTTTCTCTTTCCTTTTTATGCCAGTCTTGCTCTAGTTAAGCTCCCTCATTTGTTCCCGCAGTAGCTTGAGGGCTCAGGTCACCCTCTGGGGCTGCCATTGCAGGTGATCACTGGACTGCTTGTCTTGGATGTAGAGGGAGGGCGGGTAGGAGGGGAGTAGTGGAGAAGTTGGAGGCTAGGGACTGAGGCACAATGGGACAAAGTCCAAGCTCACAGCGTCCTGGCCCGGTTTGTGTTCAGTGAGTATTTTTTTAGTGCATGAATTGCTAATATGACAGAGTGCTTACACAACCAAAAGACGAAATCCTCTTCATCGCTGCATTTTCATTTTCTTTGGTCTTTTGGGTGAGGCGCTAAACCGGTTCCCTGATTCCATGTGCCCACTGCTGAAATGGTAGCTCTTTTGAGAGAAGAGGATTGTTTTCCCTGCAACAGGAACAACATTCTGCCTCCTTAAATCCTCCTCCAAGGTTCTACTGAATATTGTGATTCTTCATCTCCTGAACTGGCCAGGAAGTGCTGTCATGAGCTATAAAACATGTGATAGGTTTCAGCCCCAAGGAGGGTGCTTTTCACTCGCTGGATGAAACGGTCCTTATGTGCGTCGGATGAAACCTCCGTGTAGCTGAAGGGTGCTGTAGTCCTCCTATGAAAGACAATTAGCTCTGTCATTTAGAAGCGCCAGTAAAAAAGCACTTGTACCCATTTGAAATGCAGTATCTTCTGTATCTGTAGAACAGCTGTGATTCACTGGGTTTAAATAGACTCTAAAATTCTCCTGAATGAGCCATGGGAGTGAATGTTAAACTTGACACATTGTCTAAAATCAAAAATTTGTACATTTATACATTTCTCCCCCCCCCCCGCCCACTGTAACCCCATGGCCCTTTGTGCTTTTTAATTTTCTAGCTGTATATAATAGCACACGGAGCCTATTAGAACCATGGGTGGAAAAGGTCTGCCAGACTCATTCAAACCCATTTCTTACATGCTGATTTGTACCTGGTTTCCTCTTTCCTTAATTTTTTCTCCCTGGGCCCATCTCCTCTTTTCAGTGCAGCAGGAAAGAACTGCCCCCCCCCCCCCCGCGCACACAGAAAACCACAGAGACATACTACCCGCCCCTAGGGACACATAAGCCAAAGATGACTATGCCGCTTCTGCTCCTCTGCTTTCTTGTACCTTGCAAATTTCACTTTCAATTCTAAAAGCAAAGTGCTAGCTTTGAAAGTTTCTAATAACCCTGATTTTAGAATCTGATCAGTGCATCATCCATCGAAGTTAACAGATTTCCAATTGCTTGGCTCCTCTATGGCTCAAGCCCCGTGATCCAATCTTGCACTGTGCTGAGTATCTTTCCCTCCCACTGAATTCCCTGGAAGTTGAGGATCACTCAGCAACTTGCAAGATTGGGCCATTATTTAAGGGAAAGTTAAAATCAGAATGAAGCAGTAGAGAAGTCTATGGAAATCTGGAACCATAATTCTGCCTGCGGTGTCACCAGGATGAGGGGAGAATGGTCCTCTGGAAAAATGACCAACTTTAAAATGCAGCCTGGAACACATGGCAGGAAATGCCACTCCAGAAAGGTGCAGGACACTCTGGAGCCAAGTCTAATTGCCAAAAAAAGGTTCAGCAAAGTCATTGGAAGCAATCCCAAGCTTTACAACCCCCATGTGTCTGAACCCTATTCTTGAATGACCTTCTCTGAAAGCAAGACGGTATTTCCATGTCCAGGATTCATTTGGGCCATCGGGCTTTTGCTGGGGCCCACAAGAAAGAGCTTGATTGGGGCTGCTCCCTGGGACAGGCCAGGATGGCAGGGGCCATACTGCTGTCTAGTAGCTGCTCCCTGGGACTGGAGTACTTGCTGCCCCCCGTGGTCATTCTGGGGTATAACTGTCCCTGTTATCACACCCCTGTCTTTCCTTTTCATGTGAAACAATCACATTCCATACACATCCTATTTTCCTAGCACAACCAAACTCTGACCTTGCTTTATGTTGTAATAAGAAGACACTGCCTACCAAATTTGGTGACCCTAGCTCTTACCGCTTAGGAGGAGTTCTTGAACAAACGGACTCACAGATGGATGGACAGGCACACAGATAGACACCATTTCTAAAATAGATAGTATATTTCAAAAAAGGACTGAGTACTCTTTGCTCTAGGCTATTTTTAACACATTTTATAGACTTAAGGGGAGCCCTTCACCCAAAATACATATAAATAATAACCTAGTTGCTAAGTACATATTGCTGATCTTTGTGATCCCCTCTACCCTTGTGTTCCCTCTCTACTCGGGGAAACAAATGTTTCTTATATCCCTGTATTTTAAATGCCAAGACTATATAAGCGCATTGCCGAAGGTGATACAATCTGTATATCCAATATGACCATTTCCAGATGTACTTCAGTTAAATTATAAGTATTAATATTTTTTACTTTTTTATTTTTTATACTAGAGAGGGTGATCAGGCATCTGGTATGCTAAATGTACAGCTAGATTTTGCCAGTCTCAGAAAAATGATCAGAAATTGGATCAGGCTGTGAACAATATTATAAAACACCATATACATACTTTTATCTGTTCCCGTGTATGCTAGGCATGAACCCGAAGTCTTCATCTGTCTTGAAAAAAAGAAAATTCATTTTTTTAAAGTTGAAAGACTTGAAATAATAAAAAAGAGCTAATTTCCCCCTATTTAGTTTAGCTGGGGCAAAAAAGAGGACTTGAGGTTAGGGTCCTAAACTCTTTAGCAGATTTCAATGAGTACACTGTTCTTTCACCCAAACTACACCAACTGGTTACAAGATTTCATCAACTACACTGTTCTTTCACCCAAACTACACCAACTGGTTACAAGATTTCAGCAAGTACACTATTCTTTCACCCAAACTTCACCAACTGCTTAAACACACTTGAAGCCCATTCTTTGAAAAGGAGTATTGGGTTCCTTTCAGAAAAGCCAGTTTTTCACAGCATAAACCCTGGCTCTTTTCTGACGTGATCAAGTCTTCAAAATGTGTTCATATGAGAAAATAGAACTGCGTCTTACTGAAATAATAGCCTAAAATATTAGCTTTACTCTCTCCAAAGTGGCATTGGCTTATAAACAGCAAGCCAGCTGAGTCAGCAAACCTTGGTCTGAGGCATTCTTTTTCAGGAAAGTTTACTAATGCTGTTTTAGAGACTCCTCCTATAGAAAAGTTATAAACTCACTGTGTATTTAGCTGTTTAAAATAAATCATTGAGTTGTAGCAGGGAGAAATATGGAAATAATATTTTTTCTGCCTTTTTTCATGGGCATATATTAATACCAGGGAAAGTGGCATAACTAACACAAGTCATGCTACGTGGCATAAATCTAGATGAAGACATGCTACTGTGTAGAATGCCCTGTTGTGACCATTGTATATTTCTTATGGTATAAGAGAAATATACAGCTATATCATAACTCTTGGGTGTAGGTGGCACAGAGTGAATCAACCTTTGCCTCTCATTCTTTCCATGTATCTCATTGTCTTGTTGGCATCCTTCTGGCATTCTCTCTGCCGTCTTCTTGCCCTCCTCCTTCTGGTGCCCTCAGGTCCTCTCATTTCCCCTTCTCTCTCTGAGATTCTGCCCATGTTCGCACCCTCATTAATCAACGTCAAGTCCCAGAGTGTACAACAAGGGCTGTATTCTTCATCTGCCCCCTCAGCCCTCATACATCCCATTGTTCTGAAAAACTGATTCAGATGGCAAGAAAACAGCCGATGCAGCACATAAAAGAGATGAGGCAAAAATGAAAAGAATCAAGGGGGACAAAAAAAGAGAAGGCATTTTTTCCCTGAAACACTCGAATAAATACTCGGCAATGATAATTTAAATTATTCATACATTTATGAAAACATCCATTGAAAAGTGAAGTGTATGATGCTCTTTGTCTATTTGCTTGTCTCTTGTTTGTGATTAACCTTTACTGTAACTTGGGGTGGCACTGCCAGGCACACAAAGGCCAGACTTTTCTTTCCATGGGAAAAAATGTTTCATCATATCAACATGAAAAATTAAGTGGAGGTATTTAGTGCTGATGTGGCAATTTGCAAAGCCTTAAAGATGCAGTGTTGTCCGTGCTCGAAGTCCAAATACTGTCTGTTCAACAAAAATATACAAAGCAAGACATTACCAGTGTGTTCTCTTACTGCTGAGTTGGCCATATATTCCACTTTCAAACCCATGAAGTCCTCCAGGAGCCAAGTAACTTAACATCACATGATAGACAGGATTTACTGTACTTAAATAAGGGTAATTTATGAACACACACACACACACACTCTAAAGTGTAAAGTAATTGAGAGTGTCTCAGATTCTTCTAATTCCAACTGCTACTAAGCTGCACGTGGTAAGTGTGTCCAAAGGATTTATGAAATGTTTGTTTATAAAATGATGCTGATGTCCTTGACTGCAGTAAGAATTGAGAAACTGTTTATGGGCTTCGTCCAAGTCCATCAAAATCCTCGAATCCTAGAATATTAGAACTGGAAGGGACCTTGAGAGGTCATCGAGTCTAGTCCCCTGCCCTCACAGTAGAAGCAAGCACCATCTAAATAATCCCTGAGAGATGTCTATCTAACCTGCTCTTAAATATCTCCAGTGATGGAGTTTCCACAACCTCCCTAGGCAATTTATTCCAGTGTTTAACCATCGTGACGCTTAGGTAGTTTTTCCTAATGTCCAACCTAACCCTCTCTTGTTGCAATTTAAGCCCATTGCTTCTTGTCCTATTATCAGAGGCCAAGGAGAACATTTTTTCTCCTTCTTCCTTGTAACACTCTTTTAGGTAGGGTTACCATATTTGAACTTTCAAAAGAGAGGACACTCCTGAGGAGTGTATCTTTATTAGTATCTACCAACTCTATATACTATCGTATATAGCACATTAATACAATACATGGTATTAATGTGCAACATAAGAAAGTATATAGAGTTGGTAGATACTGATACAGATATACTCCTGAGGAGTGTCCTCTTTTTTGAAAGTTCAAATATGGTAACCCTATTTTAGGTACTTGAAAACAGCTATCATGTCCCCTCTCAGTCTTCTCTTTTCCAAACTCAGCAAGCCCAATTCTTTTAGTCTTCCCTCATTGGTCATGTTTTTTAGCCCTTTAATCATTTTTGTTGTCCTTCTCTGGATCCTCTCCAATTTCTCCACATTTTTCTTGAAATGTGGTGCCCAGAACAGGACACAATACCCCAGCTGAGGCCCAATCAGCGCAGAGTAGAAATCTTTCCATTGTATTTCACTGGGCATTTTAAGAAGTCCTGTCACCACTGACTGACTGTCTAAGCTCTAGGCGGGGGGCTTGATAGATAACTTATAGGACAGTTTGACAAACTGAATTCAGATCTAGCCTCAACTTGTTGTCTGTTAGATTGAAAAACTAAAGTGGGGTGGGAGTATTGCATTTTTGACGTGCCTCTGTACTTTATGCTTTCATCTCTGACCAGAAGAAATACTCAAAGAAAGGCTTTTCTTATCGCATGTGTGAAGGGCCAGGCCTAGACCAAAAGGAGTCCCAGGTGAAGAGCGTCTTTGGTGCCTCCCCATTTGTTAAACTGTGAATAGAGTATTTTTTTTGCTTTGGTAGCCCATTTACTGCACAACTTTCATGCATGTTTTATCCCTGTCACATAAGATGATAAATTTGCACATTAGGCTCTGCAAATCTGTATTCATGCCAATAATAAAAATGGTACCCAAGACTGGTGCCTCCCAAGCCTGGCCTCCCAGGTGTTTACCTGGGTAGCCTGGCCCTACATTTGGCTGTGCGGCTCAGGGTAATTCATCAAATTTCCACCCAACCACACAATAAACAAGATCTAGGTAACTTTGACTAATCCATAAATAATCTTGCAAAGATTTGCATTCTTAAGAGAAAAGATTTCTTCTTGCAAATATTTTTCAGTGTTTTCCAAAGTTACCTGAAGAATCTTGAGGTTTTTTCACCTTAGTACATGGAGGGGATCCATTGTTTTGCAATTAACACCAAGGTTGCATCTGCACAACACCTGAAACTCAAAATAAGATGCGCAATTTGTGCTACGCAAATTGTGTATCGTATTTCAATTGTATCTTGAAATATCTTACTTAGAAATTTGGCACATCTACACAGCGCCAAATCTGGAAATAATGCACTATTTTGAGACATCCCTTAACCCTCGTGGAATGAGGGTTACAGGGATGCTGAAATATTTCAAAATAACGGGTGCCTTTAAAATACACGGGATAGCTATTTTGGGATACCTCTGGTATCCCAAAATAGCCCCGCTGTCTAGACGTACCCCGAGGGATTAAAAGCAAAAAACTAGTTACTGTCTTTCTATTAACTCCACAGTTGACTTCCTTTGTTACTTGGACAAGTCACTGATACGCTCGATTCAGTTTCTCCTCCTGTAAATGATAGTGCAGTAATAGGTACCTACATCAAAGGGGTATTTAGAGACTTAATGTATCAATCCTAGTAAACCTTGAGATCTTCAAGACTACCACTGTAGAAGTCTGACCGTTCAAATAAAAGGCAGTCTCTCCATTTACCTTAATGGCTTTAGATGAGAATATAGATGGGCAAGCATGGTTATCGTTACATTCGTTTTGTTGGTGTTCCCCCTTTTGTTTTACACCTTTCTTTTTTCCTCTCTCTCTGCACCCTCCTTCATGCTTTACTCTCAATTTTCAATTTATGTTACAATTTTAATATAGTCCCTGGGTTTGTGCTTTGCAAAAATGGAAGCATCTTGTTTCAACACAAAACTTTTTTTTAGTAAGTCTGTTAAAGGAGGCTGTCATCTTTAGGATAGGGTATTTATGCAAGAAGTCTGGTGGAAAACTATATATTAAAAGAGGAAAGGAGCTACAGAAAAAGTCCTAACTCCTGGCAATACACTGTCTTGCTGTGAATTTCTTTTCAGCTGTGATTCCTTTTTCCTAGAAGTTATCCAGCACTTCCTAGCTCAGTGATTGGGGATACTGGCAATTCAGAATTTTTTTTCTTAAAGACACTGGCTGTATGGAGTAATAGGCAAACCTCTAATTAGTCTGAGGTTTGGTTTGGTTCAAATGGACAGCCCCCATTTCAGTTTCTTCTCGGAAGTGATTTGATTCAATCCGTCTCTCCCATTGCTCTGAGCCTCTCTGCAGCCAGAAGCCCCACTAAGTCTCTCCCTCCCATTTATGTGCCACATCAAGTTGCCCTTACTGCAGAAAGGGATCTAGGGGTCATAGTAAACCACAAGCTAAATATGAGTCAACGGTGCAACACTGTTACCAAAAAAGCAAACATGATTCTGGGCTGCATTAACAGGAGTGTTGTGAGCAAGACACGAGAAGTCATTCTTCCACTCTACTCTTAAATATCTCCAGTGACAGAGAGTCCACAACCTTCCTAAGCAACTTATTCCAGTGTTTAACCACCCTGACAGGTAGGAAGCTTTCCTAATGTCCAACCTAAACCTCCCTTGCTGCAGTTTAAGCCCATTGCTTCTTGTCCTATCCTCAGAGGCCAAGGAAAACAAATTTTCTCCCTCCTCCTTGTGACACCCCTTTAGATACCTGAAAACTGCTATCATGTTCCCCCTCAGTCTTCTCCTTTCCAAATTAATCAAGCCCAATTCTTTCAGTCTTCCTACATAGGTCATTTTCTCTAGACATTTAATCATTTTTGTTGCTCTTCTCTGGACCTTCTCCAGTGTCACCACATCTTTCTTGAAATGCAGTGCCCAGAATTGGACAAAATTGGACAAAATACTCCTAATCAGTGCAGAGTAGAGCAGAAGAATGACTTCTCCTGTCTTGCTCACAACACTCCTCTTAATGCATCCCAGAATCAGGTTTGCTTTTTTTGCAACACTGTCACACTGTTGACTCATATTTAGCTTGTGGTCCACTATGACCCCTAGGTCCCTTTCTGCAGTACTCCTTCCTAGACAGTCGCTTCCCATTCTGCATGTGTGAAACGGATTGTTCCTTCCTAAGTGGAGCACTTTGCATTTGTCCTTATTGAACTTCATCCTATTTACCTCAGGCCATTTCTCTAGTTTGTCCAGATCACTTTGAATTATGACCTGATCCTCCAAAGCAGTTGCAACCCCTCCCAGCTTGGTATCATCTGCAAACTTAATAATCATATTCTCTGTGCCAATATCTAAATCCTTGATGAAGATATTGAACAGAACCAGATCCAAAGGAGACCCCTGCTGAACCCCACTTGTTATGACCTTCCAGCATGATTGTGAACCATTAATAACTACTCTCTGAGAATGGATATCCAGCTAGTTATGCACCCACTTTATAGTAGCCCCATCTAGGTTGTATTTCTGTAGTTTATTGATAAGAAAGTCATGCAAAACAGTATCAAATGCTTTACTAAAATCTACGTGTACTATGTCCACTGCTTCTCCCTTATTCGCAAAGCTTGATAGCTTTCTTTGATAGGCTATCAGATTAGTTTGACATGATTTGTTCTTTACAAATCCATGCTGGCTGTTCCCTATCACCTTGTTATCTTCCAGATGTTTGCAGATGGATTCCTTAATTACTTGCAAAATCTGCTTGCTGTAGAGCCAGGTGCTACCTACTCCCTCCATGTAACATGGGCTAAGATGGGGCACGATGCACATTACCTCTCTTTCATGATAATTCATTCGCTACTCTTCTTAGCTACTTCTAGGAATTATCAAAGCGGTCCTTTTTCTACCCTCCATGTACACGCCCACCAAAAAACCAACCAACCAAATGAATACCTGTTTGTCCTCCGATTTTCAGATGGTCACTCTGAATTTTGGGGGACGATAATGTGAGTGTAACTGCACCTATAAAGACTGTGGGACCCAAATATCAGTAACAATGGTGCTCATGTTGCTTCCCGGTGTTAGTGATCTACAATTCACGGTGTGTCCCTTTCATCCTACAGTGGGGATTAGAAAACATCTATAATGAATTCTCTGCAAGCCACAGTTGTGATGCGGAATTCTTGGGGGTTGGGGGGGAGGGAAGGGGGGAAAATTCTTCAGGTGCCATTCTATCATGATTCCTCTTCTTAACCCGCATTCCCAGGGCTGAGTGATATGTCACTTCCACAGAGTTTGCCCATATACAGTCTGGAGATGCTTCAGTTCTGTAGCAGAGTCCCTCCTCCCATCAGAATCACCAGTGCTGGGCTCTGGGAAGGTAGCCAAATGCCACCGAGGACACTGCAGTAATAAATCATCCTCCTTCCAACATCTGCAGGCCCCAAAGGCTCGCCTCTTGTGGATGATGATCCCCCCCTCCACCCCCGCTTTTTATCCTGTCCCTCTCTGACAAAACACCTATTGTCATAGCCGGAGTGAAGAAGAGTCCTTTCTCTTTGACAAAGGCAAGTTGTGAGCTGCCAAAGATGATGCCAGTGACTCTGCGGGGAGTCTGTATCTCACTCTCTTTCCCTCTAGTTCCTACTTTTTCTCTCTCACGGGGGTCACCCAGAGCCTTTCACTGCTGCTTCATATTCACATAAAGACATCAAGAAAAAAAAAAACCTCCCCAGAAAGAATTATTAGGCATGGCTGTCAAATGCTTTATCAGAAGGGTGGGAGGAGAGAGCAGAGAGGCCAACACAGTAACTCTTTATGTGCTATCATTGTTATAAGAACGAATGTACGGCTGCCCGCATCCCGACCATTCCTCGTCTTCACAAATGCCGCAGAAATATGAATGTAAAGTACACTCGTTAGGCACCTGACAATAAGGCATTTGGCTTCCTCACTCTATTTTCTTCTAGATGAGGAAATTCCCATCTGATTCCATTGTTCCGAGGAGCATTTTTGTAAATTGAATGGGTTTTTATTGACTGTCATTGGTATGCCAAACTGCTGAGCGATTTATAGGAACAGATAGATCAAAATGTCCCCAGCCCACTTTTGCTTATGAAAGGAATTTAAAAAAAAAACCCCACCCCAACCACCAAACCCTTTTCAGGATATTAGTTTTTCACATCAAAGGAACAACGCTGCATTAGTACAATTAAGTTAGAATAGTGGAGTATAAGGCCATCCTTGCATCCCTGATATACCAATACAACAAATGTGGGGGCTTTTTTCATCTTCCGCGTGTGTGTGTGTGTGTGTGTGTGTGGTTGGGCGAGACCTCCTGTGCCAATAAACAGATTCAGAATTATGAAATCACCCAGTTGTGACAGGTTAACGCAGCAGAGAATTCTTGAATGTGCTGCTCATCTCTTTCCTCTCCCCCCTCCCTGCCTGCCCACAAGCTCAAAGGGAACTTTGGAGAGCTGTGAATTGAAGGTTTTACAAATTGCCTACCCAAGGTTCATCCAGATGCCAAGTAGCCAAGTCTATTTTTAACCCTTTAGAGCCCTGCTCCTATTCACTGCTCGCTGCAACAGTGGGCAAAACTTTACTGGGGGCTACTTTAAGAAGGCCTTCCTGGCCTTTGGGAGGGAGGGAGAAATTAAGAACTGCCACTAATCCTTTGGAAGGCGAAGACTGTAAAGTTAACAGTTGAGTAGCCTATTAAAATTTACTGTGCCCGGCATCAAAACAGAAGAAAAGTGCATCTATATAAAGTTTTAAAACATCCTTATAAAAATCCGGAAACCTAACACGGCATTCCTTCAAATTATTCCCTTAGCAAACATTTTTATTTCCAATTAGCAAAAGAAAAATTGCTAATTTGCTGCAGTTGGACAGGCCTGACGTCTCAATCTGCAAAGTGTCAGTGCTGTGAAAGGAAATGTTTCACACTGTGCTGGAGAGAGAGAGCTGCTCTAAAGAGGGTCAGGGCATTGGGCCCAGAAACCAGATTGACTGGCCACAGTGCTAAATTACTCACACAAGACATACATTGTCTGCCATGCCAGCTACAGAATACTCACTTTTTCATTCTTTCCCTTTTGGAGTTGGTGTGTGTGGGGGGAGGTGAGGGAAAGAGACGGTACAGGAGAAGGGGCAGGGGTGGGGGGTAGGGAATAAAGGAAGGGCCAGTGGCTTGCTATTAATTTAGCCTTAGTATCTTCAGCTGCTGCCTGCATCTGGAGATTCCAAACTGCTGTAACGAGGTTATATATTACTCTAGCCCCCCTCTACCTTTTCTAGGAGCTGAGTGATAAAATAATCGGAACACCAGCCACCTGATTTGCACCAGGAGGTACCTGAACACAACACATTTCATTTCTGTAGATGAACCAAAAAAAAAAAAAATGGGTAAAAGAGACACGATTGTTCTTATTTATGGGTAAATGAGGCAATGGGGGTTAGCGATATACCTGGTACATCCTAACAAGTCTTTTGCTTTGAAAAGCACATTGGGTAGAAGATAAATTAAGATCTATCTGAGGAAGACCACAACCCAAAGATAAAGTGGGAGAAACAACGAACTGGGGGAGAAGACGTCGTCATTCTTCAGCCACACGAAGAGTTGATTCATGTCCTCAGAGAGCACTTTTTGTGATGAGCTGTTACCAAAGCCCATGAAAAAGGATCAGTGCTGAGATTTTCAGTGAAACCCTTTTAAAAGGCGTTTGGAGGCAAGATCAGCATCCTTCCTCATCCTGGATCCAAACACCACATTGGGCTTGTTTCAAATCAGAATTTGCCAAACTTTCGAAGGGTCCCGCCTCAATCCCTTGGCTCTGAACCTTGCCCTGCTACATGCTGGGGTGCCCGGAACATGTAGGCCATCCTGTGACTTCCCCTCACTTCTGTTATCTCCTATTGTGTGAGGATATTAAGTGCCTGAGGTGCAGTGACTCTCATTTATCTTATAGTGCATAACTCAAATATTGCTGACCGGGTAGTGTAAAATAAGCCAAAGCACCCAGAGCGAGGGATTGGTTGCTTTTGTGATGTTTTTATTATTTGAACTGAATAAACATCTCACTATCCATCATGGAACAAGTTACGCGCTGTCTCTGCATCGAGGTGCTAATACTAGCCTCTGTGGCGGGGTGGCATGGGGCCGAATTAGCTGAGGCATTCACAGTGGCTGGAAGACGTAAAGAGGCACAACTGTGAAGTTTTTATTACTCTTGCATTTTAAGGGCGGTGACCATCACATCACAAACCCTCTCAGATGTACGACAGGGCATTTCAGGCTTCCTGGCACACATTGCCACAAATGGTTGTCTTCTTTTGCATGCTATGACAGTGGTCACCAACCAGTCGATCGGGATCAGCTGGTAGATCTTGGAGCCTCTGACAGGGGATCCTGACAGATTTGTCCAAGGGGCTATCAAGTGCCGACCCTTCAGCTGCCCCTCCCCCCACTGCTGCGCATCTCCTGCTCTCTGCCTTGGAGCTGCCCCTCAGGAGCCTCCTGCTTGCTGGGCAGGGCAGGGGCAGGAGAGGAGGGGTGCTGGGGCCAAGAAGCCTCCTCTCCCACCCTGTATTCTACCCTCGCAGAGCAGAGGGGGGCACAACAGGACTTGGGAGAGGGAGTTTGCTGGCTGCTTTTGGGAGTGGTGCAGGGCCGGGGCAGGGGTGAGCCTGCCTTAGCCCCACTGCACCCCCACCCAGGAGCCACCTGAAGTAAACCAGCTGGAGCCCACATCCCAAAGCCCTACCCCTAGGCCTGCATCCCTAGCCCAGAGCACCCCTGCATCCAAACGCCCTCCCAGAGCCTGCACCTAGACCCCCCCCTCCTGTACCCCAACTGTCTGCAGCTCAGAGCACCTCTCACGTTCCAAATCCCTTAATCCATGGCCAGTGCCTGACTCCCCCCCCGACCTGCTGCCCCAGCCTAGTGAAAGAGAGGGAGGGAGGATGGAGCGAGCAGGGGCGGAGCCTCGGAGAAAGGGCACAAAGGAGGCGGGGCAAGGGTATTGGAGATTCAGGGAGATCTTGGATTCAAAAAGTGACCGCAAGCATAAAAAAGGTTGCAGACCCCTGTGCTATGATTAGCTCTTTTGGAAGACACTCCGACCAGCTGGCGATTCCCCCGCCCCCAGTCCCTTCTCTTTACATTTCATGAAGAATCAGAGTCAGGTCAGCCAGGCCTTATTTGTGTGGAAACCCCTTATGGAGAGCCCAGGATCCAAATACGTTTCTGCAGAGAAGACTAACTGACAGCATAACTAATTTATGCGACGCCTCAAGAAGCTGGTGCACCTTGACATAAGAATCGCCACCAGCCCTTTTCCTTCCTAGACAGGTTCTGGGTTTCTTTTCGCTGATAGTCCCATCAGGACCTTTGTTTCCTGATAAAACTGGATTCCAGTGGAGAAACCTAAACACATTAAGGGCTCCATTACACCCTCCTCGCCTCTGCATACTCCTTAAAACCTGCCTGGGGCTTTCCTGTGCATTAAACAGAGCAGATGCTTACCCTATTCCTCTATGGCACAGTCCAGTCCAGCCATCACAGTTATTGCTGATATCTGTGCACAGCTGCCATGATAACACAGCTAACATTGTCAATGTGCCTCTGGTTAAAAAAAAAACAAAAAACCTGCCCTAAGTAAACTACGTTCCTGCAAAATACCTTCCCAGTGCTGACTTGGTATCTTTTATTCTGTGAAGCCTGAAGATGCTCTTCTTATGAGCGGATCTCCAAATTATTCATTCTTTTGAACCTCAACCGGCTGCGGGTTGTGATCTGATCAAGACACACGACTCTGCAGAGGTGAGCTACAGAAAGGAGTCAGAAAAAGGCTCTTTTTTTGGGTCTGGGGCACCAGCTTTTGAATGTGGCCCAATTGGAAGCCAATCTTTTTTGTAGCTCCTCTTTGAGGCAAGGCTCGGTGCAAAAAGTTTGAACCGCACAGCCGCTCACCTGAAATCAAAGTGGGTCAGTCAGGGAATGCAAGAAATAGTTTCTTTTGAAGAGATACTTCTTACCGTCTGGTACAGGAAGGAAAGGAAGGAGACGGTAAGTGTTTGGGGAGAATTTAGAGAGGTATTTTGGGAAGAAGGGAAGGGAAATTGATGGACCTCAGTGCTTTTTTGTGATGTTACTGCCCGGTACGCAGTATTGGCACCCAGTCAGAGCTTACCTGGAAAGAACGGAGCATATTGGCACCTCTGTATGCAAATGTTCGACAGTCAGCTGGGCTGCATCTCTTAAAAGGGCACTGCCGGCCCCATCCCACTTTTTTTTTTCTCAACAACTTTTCCCCTGGAGTACCGGCACCTTCTCTTGTTTTTTTTGTTTTTTTACAAAAAAAGCATTGATGGGCCTAATTCTGTGCTTGACTGAGTGAGCCACCTCAGCTGCCGGTCTTGGAATTTGCAACTTTCTTTTGGCACACAACTTGACCCTCAGTATCAGAAGTGCATTTTAGAACTTTCTATCTAAAATCCCTCCTCTCTCTTCCTCCTCCCCCCTCCCACCCCTCAGCAAAGCTGCTTGAAATACTCAACAATTTCTTCCTTTCTTATTCATCCATCCGCAGAACGACTTGAGAAATTACAGTAGCTGTGCAAATTCCTCATGCCCCCCTGCTAAGATGCCTCTATCTGGTCTGGATGGGCTGCTTCTATGGGAAGGGAATTCACAGCACCTCTGTCTAGGCTGCTGACAAGAAGGTGGCAAATTAGTACCAGGGATGATGGTGCTTGTGGCCCAACAGTACCATGGGTCGAGTCTCAGGTCAGGTAAAATAAAAAGCGCCCTTGCAGAGCTCCATTGTCAGGGTCTGTCCCAGATGTTTTTGCTTTGTCAGACAGCCTAAAGGGTAGAGCTGAAAACATAGGCCACAGAGGTTAGGTGGTGTGTCATTCGCTGTGTTCTCACATGCGGTGGCTCCCTCCCTAGAAGCCAAAGGTGTGATGGCAAAATCACCTTGGCTACTGGATCCTTCCAAGTTGAATTGCCCTAGTCCATAAGCCTGGGGACCTGATCAGTGCCAAACCAAAGAATATGCTGAACCACGGGAGGTCAAGATTGTCTAATTGCTTTCCACTGCTTACTGGGCTCTGAGAAAACATTTAAGGGTAAATTAGAGATAAATGACAGCACAGAATACTGAAGGCTGTAAACAAACTTAATGGGACAGTGGGAAATTTTGGCCACACCCCTGAAAAGCGGACATCTGGCTAATTAAAATCACGTCGGACCATGGATGTTGCTGGACCAGAGAGTGCCGGACTAGAGAGGTGCAACCTGGATTACTTACCAGCACACCAACTTTATTCTCAGTGAGAGAAGACTGGGAGAAGTCCAAGGACTTTACACGCGCAAATACCTCCACCTCCAAGCTGCTGCTGTCATCCCAATGGGGGCATTTTGTCAGTCGGTGCCCACCTGGGCTGTGGAGTGTTTCCACTCCTCATAAAAGGCTACTTTGCATGGGTTTCCACAAAGCCAAGTGTTTATACTCTGTGGAGAGGGGAGATGCCAGTGCCTTCCATCGTCTCTGATTGCCCCTTCTTTCTTCTGTTTTTTTCCCTCACTCTTTTTTCTGTCTCTGGCGTTCAGTGGGAGCCTCCAAACTGAAAACCTAGTTTAATGCTCTTTAAAAACTATTACAATAATTTATGACTGCGCATGGCTGAGTGGAGATGCTTTGGAAGCCAAATGTCACATTTTGTAAATCCGGCGGCAGCGTCCGGTGCCCACAAATACTTCAGTGCATACACTTGTGCTTTTGTGGAAAACAGCCTGGCCGTTTTTGAGTGGCAGCGGAGCAGCTAAGCGAATTGGCCCCGGTGTGTAATTTGAGGAAGAATTTGTCACTGCTTCTCTGTTGCTTGTGGTCTTTTTCAATTGCTCTCTTCCTCCGTGAGCTTCAGCGTTCAGAGCCAGCCTCCACAGGCTTCTCTTGGGGGCAGGCCTGGAAGTGGCGGGGGCCCATCCCGGGAATGCACTTTTCCAACAGAAGAAATCTCCATAAAAGCCTTTTCCGAAGCCTCATGGTTGGCTGTCAGTATAACATCCTGCTGCCATACCAACATGGGCTGTAATCTCGTCACATCGCCCTGTGTAAAAACGGAGGAGCCTGTCCGGTACTGGGATGGAAGACCTCCCAGGAAAACTCAGGGTGTTGCAGGAAGTGGTGAGGGTCAAATAGATGGCACTTGTTGAATCAATACCCCAGCACGATGCCAGTGGGGAGAGAGCTGCTGACAGCTGCTGCAGGCCCCCCTACTGGAAGGTGTGTGTGGGGTTGCTCCACACCCCAGAAGGGCTGGGGCCTCATGTGGAAGGGGCGGGGCACTTTAGCACTGCCTGGATTGTGGTGCACCCCCTCTCCCAACCTTTAGAGCCATGCAGAGCACCCAACTCAAAGCAGCAGTGGTAGACAGGAGCCCTGGCACCTTTGAATTGCTATGCCTAGGGGCATTTACCCCCTTTCCCTCCCATCGGTGGACCTGGCTATTGGAGAGCCTGGCTTCCAAACAAGTCATAACACTGGTATCTTTTCTTTTGCCAAAAAAATGATGTGGGATCTTAATGAGAAGAATCACAGAATCATAGAATGAGAAGGGACCTCAAGAGAAGAAAATTATTAGCCCCAGTGTGCTAGCCAAGTTTCAGGGTGGGCCATGATATTCTGCCTCCATAAATTAACCCAAGCAGTTTCTGTGGTAATGGTATTTCTTCACTTCCTAGCCTGAGTTGTTCTGCAGTATTGCAGAGGGATGTTAAATAGCTGCCATGTTCCCCCCAGAAATGGCTGCATTGCAGTTGTGGGTGAACAGAACCTTATAGTTGTAAATAGTCTGTAAATCATTTGGGGCCCTTTCAGCCTGGATAAAAGCCGGATAGAAATGTAAGAGAGTCATTTCTGGCCTGAGCTGCTTTTTGTCCGATAGCTGTGACAGTGATTGTGAATGAGGCAGGTATATGGATGAGGGAGAAGACAATCTACAAAACCCGAGTCAAGATATGTATCTAGTTCTGGAAGTCCCCTATGTTGCGCAGTCTTTGCTTCTGGGAAGAAAGGATGGTCTCACAGGGAAGGCACTAGACTGTGACTCAGGTGATCTGGACTAAATTTCTGACAGTAGATTCTTTGTGTCACTTTATCCTCTGGACATAAATTACCTACATATCACATAAATGTGGATAGTTAAACCTGGGGGGAAGGCAGGATTATCTGCCTTCTCTAGAATGACAACTGTCTGAGACAGGGACAGTTTTTTATTATGTGTTTGTACACTTCTAGTGCACTAGGACTTTGATCTTGGTTGGGGCCTTTAGGTCTCACTGAAATACACGTCATAAATCCCAAGCATTGTTACAGGCTGGGGACCAACTGGCTAAGTATCAGTTCAGCAGAAAAGGACCTGGGGATTACAGTGGATGAGAAGCTGGATATGAGTCAACAGTGTGCCCTTGTAGCCAAGAAAGCTAATGGCATATTAGGGTGCATTAGGAAGAGCATTTCTAGTAGATCTAGGGAAGTGATTATTCCCCTTTATTCAGCTCTGGTGAGGCCACAGCTGGAGTATTGCATCCAGTTCTGGGCCCCTCACTATACAAAGGATGTGGACGCATTGGAGAGGGTCCAGCGGAGGCAACCAAAATGATTAGGCGTCTGGAGCACATGACTTATGAGGAGAAGCTGAGGGATTTGGGCTTATTTAGTCTGCAGAAAAGAAGAGTGAGGGGGGATTTGATAGCAGCCATCAGCTCCCTGAAAGGGGGTTCCAAAGAGGATGGAGAGAGGCTGTTCTCAGTGGTGACAGATGGCAGGACAAGGAGCAATGGTCTCAAGTTGCAGTGGGGGAGGTCTAGGTTGGATATTAGGAAAAACTATTTCCCTAAGAGGGTGGGGAAGCACTGGGATGGGTTCTCTAGGGAGGGGGTGGAATCTCCATCCCTAGAGGTTTTTAAGTCCCAGCTTGACAAAGCCCTGGCTGGGATGATTGAGTTGGGGTTGGTCCTGCTTTGAGCAGGGGGCTGGACTCAATGACTCCTGAGGTCTCTTCAGGTATGTCTACACTTGCACCCTAATTCGAACTAGGGATGCAAATGCAGGCATTTGACATAGTCAATGAAGTGGGGATTTAAATATCCCGCACTTCATTAGCATGATCTCACCAGCGTGCTAGTTTGAATCACAGCTGATTCTAACCAGGAAGTGCGCGCCGGGACACGTTAGTTCGAACGAAACCCCTTGGTTTGAACTAACGTTACTCCTCATTTTTTGCTATAACTATTTGCATCCCTAGTTCAAACTAGGGTGCAAGTGTAGACATACCCTTCCAGCCCTTGGATTTTATGATTCTATGAAACCATAACAGAGGAGCGGTCTGCCCTGTTGCAGAGGTAGAGAGTTCAGCCACAAGGCTGAGATTTGGAAATTAACATCCACAATTTAGAGATGTTCAGAGGAGGGTGAACATTTGGCCCTCCTCATTAAGAATTGGTTTCTCCTTCCCCATAGGATTTTCTTTCCCTTTCCTGTGCTGATATTTAAGCTTTCTCACTGTCCATGCCTGAGACTAAAATGTCTGTGTGAATTTCTTCATGCGAATTGCAAGCAAAACACATTATAGCAAAAAACACATTATAGCAAAAAATGCTTTTTCCTTGTGTGTCTACTGTATCTAATAGCAGATATGTTGCTCGGGAAGTTACCTACATATATCTGGCAGCCAGTTCATCTTCTGGGCTGAGTCTGGGTTGCAAAACAGAAGCCAAATCAGTTGTAATGTCAGCTGACCAAATAACCAGAGTGAAAATTGCTGCTCTATTGATCGGCCATCTAAGGCATTTCTTTGGGTAAATTATCAGAGGCATCTCTCCGGAGTGGCTTTAACTATGACACCACTCATGAAAGCATGGTTTGTGAGGCATCTGTTGAGTATCATTAGTAAGTAAATGTCTCTGAGTTTATAGCACCTGTTATCTGGGACTAATAAAAAACACAGTGCATTGAAGAATTGAAGGTCAACCCTTCTCTTGGTTCAGGTGATTCAGGGTATACAGAAAAACTAAAGAGATTACATACATACACACACCCACTCACACACAAAGAGCTTGTTTCTTTAGTATAATAAACTTCTTATTGTGATAATGGTAGGAGATGCAGATGGTTTAGCCCGGAGACATTTTTTTTAAATACCAAATATAACTTCTCAAAAATAGATCTCCCTGCCTTAATCCAGAGCCGGTTTTACAATAGAGTTTGAGAAACTATGAGACCAATTTTTAAGACCGGTGCCATAATTGCATTTGCAACACTTGCCTATTGAAAATCTCCACATTTTGCTGTAGAGTAGTGTTTGCACTGTGCAAAAGTGGCTGTCCCATGTCCATAAAATAAACCCTTCTGGTTCTCTCCTTGTTTGTAATGACTCCCATCATGAGTTGAGGTAGAAGTTTTGTGGGTGGCATTTAGGATGGTAGCATTTGAAAGCCAGCCCCATGGTTTGAATTCTCTGAGAAGGCATGTTCTGTGAAGTCGACGGTACCAGCAGGCAATTTGATCCACAATCTTTTTCTTAAGAGTTTTGAAGCTACGCTGACTGCATAATAAGCATATTCTTATCCTTCCCTCATTCGGGTCTCTTTTCATTTATATATTTTTCTCCATTTACTTATGTGTTTTGGGCTTGAACCTTTGTTAACCACTTTTGTAGGCATCGCTTACACCAATGCAAAATAAGCATAAAAGGCTACTGCTCACTCGGGGATAAAATTGAATTAAGGTACACAACTCTAGCTATGTGACTAGCATTGCAGGAGCCGATGTGCCTTAATTCGAATTTCCACAGCATCCCCACCACCAGAAGTCAATGGAAGAAACTCTCCTGTCGACTTCCTTGAGACCTGGTGGAGAACCGGAGTTGATGGGAGTGCAATCAGTGCTGGATTTAGTGAGTCTTTACCAGCCCTGCTAAATCGACCCCCAGGAGATCGATCTCCACAGCATTGATCTCCCAGTAAGTGGAAATATGGCCTAGGATCTGGAAATGTAAAACACTTGGTGGAGTACCGGAGTTGATAGGAGCACAATCAGTGCTAGATTTAGTGGGTCTTTACCAGTCCAGCGAAATCGACCCCCAGAAGATCGATCTCCCAGTAAGTGGAGACATGGCCTAGGATCTGGACGTGTAAAACACTACTCCAGATTTTGCACTTGTGTTGGTGACTGCACAAGGTGAAGGATAATGGGGAATCAGACCTTCTTTCTCCCAAAATATTATTTGGTGCAAATATATATGAAAAAAAAATCTTAAATGTCTGCACTTTCGTTCTGTGCTTTTGAATGAAGGGTATCATTTAGAATGGTGCTATTCTCCTCTCCACTATAACCTTTTTTAAAAATTAGATAGCACGGTATTACCTAACTTGTCTCCCCACTCTGTAAGAGAATGGAAACAGGTAGCCCATGTCCAGCTCAGTCAGGTGCTATTCCAGTGAAACAAACACTACAGTTGTTGTGAGCCTCTTCTGAAAAATTCAGATTTAATAGAAAATCTATTGAAACAATCAAAGTATTCATCTTTCAGAAAAGCCATTGTGCAAGTGCAACGTAAAAGACAGCAATAAATCACCAGGCTGTGCACCTCAAATAGATAATCAATTTCACAGAAAGCATCAATAATCAGAGTTTGACATTTATTACCCTTTGGATGGTTTATCTTTTGGGCGAGAGGACAGCAGTCGTGGTGATGAATACCAGTTCTGCTGTGGAACACAATTAAATGGTGCAAGGGTAAAGGGTTTTATATTGTGCAAAAAAGCAATCAAATTTATAATTGAACCAGATTGCATGAAATCTGTCGGAAATAAATATGACCCCCAAATGCATAAAACTTCCATCGTGTGGAATAGCTCAGGAGATGATGTCACAAACTACTTTTGTATATTATCTTTTGAGTCACTGGTCTAACCCTTCACTAAAGTTAACAGGCCTGCAAAACCAATCGTCTTCTACATCAGGAGAGTTTTTACCTTGGGCAGGAGATGAAATGAAGACTGAATTGGTTCCTTCTTTTATCAGTGCACGCTCACCTGACATCTTTCATTATTCATTCCCAAAGGAGGAAAGTATACAGAAAGTTATATTGACAGCTTTCTCAAAACCTGGAAGGAGCCAAGAGGGATCAGGATCTAATCCAATAAGGATAATGAAAAAGTCGTACCTTTTTTTCCTGCAGAACTGTTTCCTGGGGGTTGCCCTAGATCAGCGGTTTTCAACTTGTTTCTTATGACCCATGTTGAAGAAAATTGTTGATGCCGTGACCCAACATAATGTGACTGGAGGGAGGGCTCCGCGGTGGGGCTGAGGATGGAGCTTTGGGGTATAGGAGGGGGCTCCGCCTTTGGGGGGGGGGGTCAGGGCTGGGGCAGGAGGGGCTGACCTCAAGCGGCTCCCAGTCAGTGGTGCAGGGGGGCTAAGGCAGCTTCCTGCCTCTCCTGGAACCACAAACCATACAGTGCCCAAAAGCAGCCAGCAGCAGGTTCCCAGCCAATGGGAATGTGGATCTAGTGCTCAGGGCAGAGGCAGTGCACGGAGCCCTGTGCGCTCTCCATCCCTCACCCCCACACGTAAGAGCCAGGCCAGCTACCAGCCGTTTCTGGGGCACAGCACAGTCTGCTGTGCCAAGAAAGGCAGGTAGCCTACGTTAGAACCCCCACTGGTCACCTGATCCCCTGTAGCAACGAGACCCAGTGTCCGACATTCCACCACGCAGTGCTGGGCCGTGACCTGTTGTTTGAAAGCCACTGGCCTAGGATACGTCTAGACGGCAGGCTTCTTTCGAAAGAAGCTTTTTCAGAAGAGATCTTCCAAAAAAACTTCTGAAAGAGAGCGTCCACACTTCAAAAGCGCATTGAAAAGGCATTGGATGCTCTCTTGCATGTAAGCTGTGATTACTATGGGCGGAGTGGCCACCAGGGCACCTGTGCTTTTTCCTGGAGGCCTCTTCTTTCAAAAAACTCCCTCTTCTGTGCCCACGCACCTTTTTCTGAAAGAGCTCTTTTGGAAAAGGCATTCTTCCTCGTAGAATGAGGTTTACCAATGTCGGGAAAACCCCTGCATTCTTTCGATTTTCTTTTGAAAGAATGCAATAGCCATGTGGACATAAGTGAAGTTTTATCAGAAAAATGGCCTTTTTTCCACAAAAACCCTGTAGTCTCCACGCACCCCTAGAGAACACCTTCCCATGTGCTTCCAAATGAAATAATGGAGTACACAGTGGGCGAACTTGTGAGAAAGTTCTCAGGTTTGACAGGGTTGCATTGTGTCCAGCTGTTACTTGCAAGTGCTGGAAGACTTTTGCGAATGTAAGAAACTCAGATTTAAAAGTTAATGTTACAGATTAAATTATTCAGAAAAGGAATGGGCAGGTAGGTTGTCTTCTGCAGTTTGAGGTATGTTGTTATTACCGGTTATTAGAAAGTTGCCTTCCAGGCAGATTTTGTTACTGCTTCTGAGAAACATTCATCGTTTCATTAGCTTTTACACCATGGTTGCCTTAAATGTGTACCACCTACTAACAATAAATGTAGGACACCGAAGCTGACCTAAACTGAAGTTTTGTGTTCACACCATTTTATGATGGCTGGCCCAACGTGATCTTAAAAACAATGTCACATTTCTGGAAACAACCCCATCGGTCCATTTTGGATAAAAGTGGGAGCAACCAAAAATATTATTTGCAAGATCAGAGATGATTGAATTCAAATGCAAGCCCCGGATAATTATGTCAATCAGCTTATTGTGCTTAGTGTAATTTTAATATGATGTTCACCTGCAAACTGAGACTATGAATGAGGGAGGAGAAGTGTACCATTGTGGTTTCTAAATTTACAATCCAATGGGGAAAAAAGAAACCCTTTTGGCACTGGCAAAGAAGATATGTTCTGTAACGCTCTGTGTTTTCTTTCCTCATTCTCTGTTTTATTCACCAGCTCATCCAAAACCAGGACAAGAATCTTTGTTTATGCATCGCACGGGATACTGCTTAGTTAGAAATGTGTTCTTTATATAAATTAAATTTGCTGTATAAAAACAATGACTTAAATTAAAGGGAAACTATTTTGTGAAGCCCAAGAGGAAAGGGTGTGGGGGAAGGGTATAAACAATTACATTCAAACCATCACCAGGTTCTGCTACCCGAGAGCTAAGAATCTCAAAATATCCTAAGGGGGTTTCTAAAATTTGGCAAAAAGGTAAATTACAGAGCCAGATTCTCAAAGCTCTGCAAAACAACACTGACCGCAAAAATGCATGAATGTTTATTCCAGGATGTGTACAAGCACATTTGTGCAGCAATTCTTAATTTTAGCTCATAGCGTTCATTTAAAACAGCGCATTTGTGTCTTGGGAGGAAAGGTAGCCAGGGATGGTATGAATTATTCAGTTTCCATTCTGATTAGAACAGGTGCCATGAGCCAATTTGGGGTAAGAACATAAGAACCCAAGAACAGCCCTACTGGGTCAGGCCAAAGGCACATCTAGCCCCATATCCTGTCTTCTGACAGTGGCCAATGCCAGGTTTTCCAGAGGAAATGAACAGAACAGGGAATCATCAAATGATCCATTCCTTGTTGCCTATTTCCAGCCCTGACAAACAGGGGCTCAGGACACTCCCCCCCGCTTTCCCATTCTGACTAACAGCCATTGATTGACCTACCCTCCATGAATTTATTCCATTCTTCTTTTGAATTTATCTAGTTTTAGTCCTGTTAAAGTCCTGGCCTTCACGCCATGCTCCAGCAGGGGGTTCCACAGATGGACTGTGCATTGTGTAAAGAAATACTTCCTTTTGTTTGTTTTAAACCTGCTGCCTGTTAAACCATTGCAGCCTGTGCTAGTGTATTTATTCTTCCCTTGCTTAACGAACAATAGGAGCCCATTGCTCTCGATGACCTAGAAGTGGATACACCAGCATCAGGATTTCACAGTCCGTCCTTTCCATTTTTGCAATCTGCAGATATGTGGGGGCATTTCGGGATGACAGAGGGAAATTCACAAGCATGTTATAATGTTGTGCATTGCCCATAAGCTGCAATTCCTTGGTGGCACGTTGTGATGATTTGACAACTCAGATGGAATCCCTCGCAGTGCTCAGATCAGTGATTATTTACTTTGGACAGGCAGTTAAAAATGTGCTTTACTTTATTAAACCCTCTTCAGCTGCTCAAAAGAAAAAAATTCGTCTCCCGCATCTGGATGGATGATGGATGTTTCTGTGTCTATGAAATATTGGTGGTACTTTTAAGACATAAACAGAAATGCTTTTTGGCAAGACTGTGCAGAGAGACATCTTTTACCCTCAGTGCTCCTTTTGGCATCAGATTAAAACAAACAAACGAACAAAAAAAAAAAGAGCCTTGCAACCAAAACTCAAAGGTTGAATTTCTCTAACATTATCTGCCAATCTGCATTTTGAGCTTTGAATAAAAATGATGGCTCTGTGTGGGCGCTTCTTCTGATTTATAATGGTCTATTATAAATCTGAGAGAGTTTGTCTGTCCATCTGTCTATCCATTTGTCTGTCTGTGTGTCTGTCTCTTCAGGAACTCCTCCTAAACGGTAAGAGCGAAGACCACCAAATTTGATACACATCTTCCTCTTACCATAACTGAAAGCGAGGTCAGGGGTTGGTTGTGCCAGGACAGTGGGATGTGCCTGGAATGGGATTGCTTCTCCTAAACCATACAGTAAAGAGACAGAATCACCAGGCAGGTGAAAGGGGCTGGCTGTGCCCACTGGAGCTGCAGAAGCCAGGGAGAGGTGAGAGAGGGCTGGGGCTGTCCTCTCTCCATGGGGCAGCCTGCCTACTGCACCCCTCCTCCCCAGTCCCGCCCCAGAGCAATGATCTAAATGAAGCCTGGTCATGTTAATTTTATTTTCCAAAAAAAAAAAATTGAGTTAAGGACCCGAGCAAGGCTGGGTAAATCTTCTCGTAATAAATATTTGCTGCTCTTGTTCTGAGCGATTTGCCAACTAAAAGCGAACAAGTAGGAAGGCTTAGCTGCCATGGGCCAGCTGTCAAAAGTGACTGGTGAGTTTTGAGTGCCTCGGTAATTGGATGCCCAGTGTGAAACTCTTTAAAGAGGAAAGGCTGTCAGAGAGTTCCCGCACTCTGCAAAACAGGGCCCTTTCGATAGTTTGGGGGCACCCACATTGAGGTGTTTGGAATCCCTGACCACTTTTTAAAATTTTTGCACACAAGCCTGGCTTCCATTCATAAAGGAGCTACAGTAATTACCACAGTAAAAAGGATACTCCTTGATGGATTCTTCTACTACCCCAAAGCTACTGGTAACATTAAAAGTGTATAGTACTTTATTCCCTGGCCTCCAAAGATGGCAGTGCTCGCTGTCCTGGAGCAGTGTTTCTGAACCTTTTTTAATAAAGTACCCCCTTTTCAAAAAAAAAAAAAGTACCCCCAGTACTTACAGTTTTCAGACACACCTTTTTTTTTTCTACCGTTGCAACACATTTGTTTAAACAACTTAATTGTAGCCAGGCAGGGGATGAAATTTTTGGGTGTAAAAAGTACAAAAATAATAAAGCACTGTAAAGCTTAAATCAAAAATTCATTTTTCTCCAAATTTCACTTGTGTTGATGTACCCCCTCAGACTTCTCTTGAGTACCCCTAAGGGTACTCGTATCACTGGTTGAGAAACACTGTCCTATAGGTTCACATTCCTTGTTAAACATTGCCTCGTTTTAATCAACAGTGTGGCTAGATTGTGGCTTGTTCTGCGTGGATGCACAAGTGGGGTGTGTGGAGGCAAAATCAACTTTCCACCTCACCCCTTCATCTGCAGTCCTGACATCTGGCCATTTACCTCACCTTTGCTTTTCTTAGGCTGGACCAGTAAATAATCCCCTAATTTGTCAAGTCAGCAGATTTAGCAGGCCCAGTGAGCCCCCTAATGAGAACGGCGGAAGGGGAGGGTGCTATAACTTAAGAGCATCTGTACCAATCAGCTAAGCAGCCCAACAAGGTAATGATGGAACTGCTGCTTCCGCGGGCGCTCCCCAGAAGAAATCCTCAGGTGGCAGCAACATGGTCCTTCCAGCATGATGGAGAGCAAAAGCCAGAAGCTAGCTGTGCTTTAGAATCCATCCTGCAGCCAAGTTCTCTCTCAGGATGGGTGGGCAGTGAATTGTATGTGCAGGCTCCAGATTCTGAAAAACTTTAAAGCATAATGTTGCCCTCACAATTGTGGGGGCAGTTAACACTATCACCTCTCCTTCTAGGACTTACAAAAAACCCCTTTGGCCTGGTCTACACTATAGCGGAAGGTCGATTTAAGATATGTAACTCCAGCTATGGTAATTATGTAGCTGGAGTCATGTTTCTGTGCTGTCCACACAGTGGGAGGGGCCTCATGAGGAGCAGAAGTACTGGTGCCGACAGGAGCGCCCTCTGGGTTCGATTTAGCAGGTGTAGTATAGAAGATTGACCATGGCAGCATCAATCTTCCACATAGTGTAGACATAGCCTTTGAGGTGCTCCTCAGGGAGAATGACTCTCAGGCTATTCCAATGGCTACGTCTAAACTGCAATGCTCTTTCATGATACCGGAGTATCCCGAAATAGCTATCCCATGTCTTCACAGCAAACCCATTATTTCGGGCTTGCTCTTCTGATGTCCCTGTATACCTCACTCTACAAGGAGTAAGGGACATTTTTTAATAGCGCTTTATTTTGAAATTTGTGCTAATGCCGAAATAAGCCAAATGCCGAAATAAGCTATTTCGAAGTAGCATCAAAGTACGACACACAATTTGTGTAGCTCGAATTGCGTATCTTATTTTGAATTACGGTGCAGTGTAGATGCACCCAGCATGTCCAGAGACGGACGTAGGGCAAATGCAAAAAGTCTTTTGAGGGAAAATGTTTCCTGCTCTGCTCTTGAGAATTGATGAGCGTTTTGGCAAGAGGTAGGTCAGAGGAACCAAAACACCTCAGCTCCTAACAAATCATGCATTACACCCCATCTCTATTCACTGTCTTTGGGAGAATGAAAAGTACACTCACTCAGTGCTACCTACAGCATGTGATACCACTACAGGTTAACTTGCAAAGTTATCTATAGACATAGATGCACTAACGACTGACGTCTGGCCATTTACCTCACCTTTGGTTTTCTTTGGCTGGACCAGTAAATAATCCCCTAATTTGTCAAGTCAGCAGATTTATCCGAGGCGGCTTGTAAAAGAGCAAGATTGTAAAGGTGGAAGCATTTGAGATGACCCCAGCCAGCAAGCACAATGGTGTTCAGTACAATAAATGCAAATGAATCCCCACCTGCAGAAGGTATCAACAGCCTAGGCAGAAACAGAAACTGAGTTCACTTTGGACTTGCTGAATTCCTGTCTCAAGGAAATGCCTTGAAATTGCCACCCACTCCCAGTCTGGCTGATTAAATAAAATATTGACCCTTTCCAAACACAATATTATCATTCCAAGCATAATATTATCCAGCAGTGTCTGAGATTGTTTCTACAGCTCTTAAAAGTGAATTCACCTGGCACCGTCTATCTACTCTGATAAAGAAACAACAGTGTGTGCTTTTTCAATAGGAAACTGATTGTGCAATGTCTCAAATTTATCCATACAATCATTCTGGTAACCTTTCTTCGGCGTGAATATCATTTGCCTAATATTACTTCCAAAAAAAGGAAGAAAAAATGGCTTTTTTTCTATCCCCCCCATTGTTACTTTTCCCTGTACAAAACCATTACTACTGGGAACTGTTTGTCAAGTTAACGTACCAATTTCAAACAAGTATCCTGGTTTTGATCTGCAGTGAGTCTTGGCGACAAATGGTGAAACAATGGCATACACAAGAGCACAAGCTGTTCCCAGAACAAACAGATTGCACTGAGACATAAACACACAGATCCATCGAAATTTACCCCCTGCAGCAGGGATAGGCAAATACTACATTGTGGGCTGGATCAGGTTGCACCAGGGTGAGTCCGCACATGGCCATATTTACCTGCTCCTCTGCAGGTACAGGAGATCACAGCTCCTGTTGGTCACCGTTCCCAGCCAATGGGAGCTGCGATCGCCCGTACCTGCGGAGGTGCAGATAAATATAGTAACAGCAGTGGCCTACCAGCTGGTGAACCATTGCCACTTCATTTTCATTTTGTTTTCTCCCCTTAAACCCACCTGGTTTAAAGGGCTGCAAATGGCATTTGCACTTCTCTGGGATTGGCCTTACATTTCTTTCCCAGTTTTCTGCATGTACTAATAGGGTAATTTTTCTTACGCTAACACATGGGTTGGTGACAACCTCATCATGTGCAAGTGGCAGTTGTGCAGTCCTACTGATGGGTGTTAGGGTGACATAGCCCACCCTTTTACTCAGGGTGTCAAGTAGGGACACATTCCTGGACAGCATCACCTATTAGAAAGGCTGGTCTGACCTGTTTGTATCTCTTCCTTTCCCAGTGTGACCCAGTAAACTAAAACTGCGATATCACACAGTGCATTTCCCAATTTAGATTTTTGAATGTGTGGGGGACAGTGAACATTGTATAGTGGACTTCTTTTCCTTGAAAGATGATTAATGATCAAAAATCTACATTTAAGCAAATCTCTGCTATGGTATTTCTTAGGAAAGGTTGTTTTGCATTGCTACATTTACATGGAACGTCATTATTTTTTATATAGTTAAAATCAGTCTTAGATATAGCTTAGATATATAAGACTATATTTATAGTCTTAGATATATTGAGTTGGGTTTAGGAGACATCCTATTTACATAAACAACAAGAAGTCCTGTGGTACCTCATAGACTAACAGATTTATTGGAGCATAAGCTTTTGTGGGCAAAGACCCACTTCAGCAGATGCATGTGGGTCTTTGCCCGTGAAAGCTTATGCTCCAATAAATCTGTTAATCTATAAGGTGCCACAGGAATTCTCGTTGTTTATGCAGATTCAGACGAACACGGCTAACCCTTCTGATTCTTGACATCCTATTTACAGTGAATGGCAAATGCACTTTTATTTGTGCAGGTGTTTACCTGATAACTTTGAAGTATCTAGGAGACTTCTAGTGAGTTCGGCAAAGTTTGTATTATTTGAGCAGAGGAAAGATTTGGCTTCTTAGCGACCACGTAAAAGAGAAAAACACGCTATCCTAACATAAGAACAATTTATTGCCTTATAAACATGCCCTTTGAACATGGTAGAATAGTTCAAAATAACATTTATTTTAATTTAGGCTGCAAGTTGAAGAATGAAGTAAGTTCAAATCTCCTCCATTCTCACTCAAATTCCTGGAGTCTGACTCTATAATCATTACGTTTACATAAGAATAGAGGTTACATCATTCAGGAAAGGAAATGGCAGAAGCCAAAGCAAGCACAAATTAGACTATTGGCTCTTCTTCCTCGCCTGAGGCCATGAGAAGAAACTCTGCTCATAGATACATGTTCTCTTCCTTCTCTTAGTTTAGCACTGATCATCATGGCAAGGTGTTGTGATGGGAGGATTCCAACAGTATTGTTAGCCTCAAAGGTTTCATTCTTCATTGATGCCTGCCTATTTGGCAAGGCTTTGGCACATGAAGACTGCCTTGTTTGACCTTACCGGTGAACGCATTGTGTGGCTGGTTGTACAGAAGTGAACTGATGGTACTTGCCTCTGATGTCCAGGTTAGGGATGTTAAACATTGTGGAATGGTTTCAGAGGGGTAGCTGTGTTAATCTGTAATAGAAAAAACCTTAAAAAAACAATGAATAGTCAGTCCTGCAGCACCTTAGAGACCAACAAAAAATACAGATGGTCTCTGAAGAAGTGAGCTGTGCCCACAAAAGCTCAAGATGCCATCTATATTTTTTGTTAGCCTCGAAGGTGCTGCAGGACTATTCACTCTGTAATGGGGCAACCATGTAACTGGGCAGCCCCTTCCTGCCTGGCTGCCAGGGAGGTGGCTTCACTGCCCTGCCACAGCGAAGCCGCCTCCCAACGAGCCGGCTGAGTGTAACCAAGACCACTTATCGGTTAAACGTTTAATCGGTTACGCTCTAACATCCCTAATTGAGGTCTGAAGTCAAAACCTTTGCTGGTTAATCTCTGCTGATGAAGGGGGGTGGGGAACAGCACTGAGTTTCTTGATTTTACCTGCTACTGATGAGTTTTATCCGGTATTCAATTATTCTTACCAAGGATGAATGAAAGCGAACTATGAGGTCTGTAATTGCCTTGGTGCAAAAGTATTCAATGGAACAAGGGACCTCCCACCAGCCCCATCTCTCCCAGATAGTAAGCCTCCTAATAAGCAGAGCAGGAAGCTGTGGCTTGCTGTTCTGACAATGAGAGCACATCATTCAAAATATCTTTTGCAGATTCTATTGCTTGTAGCGGGGTTGTTCCACAGAGGACCTGGAAAAGTCGTGACTCAGCATGAGTGATGGATGCATTCCTCCAAAGGACACGCCTGTGCTTGGAGATATTTATGTTCCATTGAACTTGTGCACCGTACAGCTGAAGCCTAGGGAGTACAGTCTAATGGTTAGCACAGGAGACTGGGAATCGGGAGCATCTTCCAGGCTACTGAAGTGATCAGGAAAATCATTTCACTAGCACTGATATCCACACTCCCAATCATTTTATAGCAGATTATTGTGGGGATGAGTAGATTTAGATCCCAACACCGTTTTAATACTCTCTTCTTGATTGGGATGGATATTTTGAAGGTACTTTGGGGAAGGAGAGTGGGTAAGATTAAATATTATGAGTTCATCTCCCTAAAGAGATGATGTAGGTGAGGTAATATCTGTTATTGGATCAACTTCTATTGGTGAAAGAGACAAAGTTCCAGATTCAGCTCTATGTAAGCTCAAAAGCTTGTCATTTTCACCAGGTCCAACGCAAGATATTACCTCACACACCTAGACTCTCTCCTTGAGGCCAACTTGGCAACAACAACACTTCATATTCCTCGGCAGGCCAATATATGTCCAGGAGAAGAAGGCTGCAATTTAGTATGAAGTATGATCTCTTCAACCTAAGCTCAGAGGTCTTAGTACTTTAGAGCAAGCATATGGTCACTGCTGCCATTACCGGAAGATGTATGATCTCGCCTTATTTACTTAGGATTATTACTGATCATCTTAACAAACAGGTTATCAATATACAAAGTGAGGAAGAAATTCATTTATATTATTCTGTCAATATCAAGGTCATTTCTATAACTAAAAAGGGCTGTGGACCGAAGATGGATGGGGTATACACAGCCGAAGCTAACCATGTAATTCATTTGCTGCTTTCCTCCCTATAGCAAAGCTTCGTCTCAGGTTTAACTTTTCAAGACAGTTTTTGCTCAAATAATATGGAACTTTCAATGGAAACGTAATAATATTATGTCGCTCTGAAGCACCTTTCATCAGAGGACCGCAAGTCACTTATGGTCACTTAGCTCATTAATCCTGAAAATCAGCCTGTAATGTTAGCATTGAATGTGCTATCCATATTTTGCAGATGAGAAAATTGAGTCACTGAAGAGGTGGAAATAAAACTCAGGAGTCCTGATTCCTGCTCTAACCACTCAATAATGTGTCTTTCTCAACACTGGGGATAAAATAGAGAAGTTCTTCTCCTAGTTTTCTACTTCTAGTCAAAAGATTTGCCTGGTTCTATTCCAGTTTTTATTTATTTTGTATTATTTTACTCAACATTTCTATTGAAATGTACTTTATTTTTTAGAAAATGAACCTATCTGAAGAATTGGTCTGAAAGAAAATCACCTCAGAAAAACTATGTTAGTTTGAGTCAAATTCAGAACCTTCCTTTTGTTTGTTTATGTATGTGTGAAACTCTCCTCCTCTTGGTCCTGGCTGAGGTGCCAAAATACAACATGAAAGACTTTCTCTGGTATTCCTAGTTCAGTTAGAAGAAGGAATTACCAGTTACCTAGTCCAAAGTACATGTCAAGTTTATTAATAGTGATTTATCCATAGGCCTTTGTGCAATCCAAACTACACAAACCTTCTTAGTCTTCATAATTGTTCTGGAAATGTGGAAAACACTTTGAGAGTGCACGTATTTACTATATTAATAAAAATGGCCTTCATGAAAAAGACCTATAGGGTGAAATCCTGATCCCAGTCAAGGGGAGTTTTGCCAATGACTTCAATAGGATGAGGATTTCACCTAAGGATTAAATAGGAATGACAGCAATAAAAATTACTCTAAAATCCTATGCAGTTCAATGCAGAATGAGGTCCTTTCTGTTTGAAATTCTATAACAGGGATACAACATTCTATTCCGTCCCAAAGGACTTTTTATAAAGGCCATGGCGGGAGTGAGGGTTCTTCTGCATCCAGACCCAGCCATAAGCAAGAAGTTCAGAGGAAGCCATGAAAGCTGAAAAGAATCCCCATTTTCTGTTGGGACAAAAGTTTCCATTGTTGTGTGTCATCATCAGCACTGTTAGTCCATTCCTAAATAAAATCAGATAAGGGCTTGATTTGCCCACCTAGGTCAGAACCTCCTTGAATTCTAGAAATTTTAGCGTTAGAGCTAAAAATGTATGCTTAGACCACGGGTGAGTTAAAAGTCTTCACGCTTCGGGAGCACTTGGGCTCTGATTCTAAATTTTACAGCTAAGGCCCACCTCTCGCAGAAAAGAACGAAGATTAATTCAAGAACTGATGGAGAAAATAGTCCCAGACTGAATCAGAGCCATGCCTGGCTTCTCATTAAGCTCTCATGTCCTCTTCTGGGAAAATTTCCTTTCCAGCTCTCGCTCAGGAGACATTTCTGTCACATTCCACCTTTTGGTCCAGACTTCTCCAGTTGAGTAAAGTAACAAGATTTCTGTGGGATTATTGTAGTGCTGTTCCCTCCTGCACACATTATTCTGTTTATCTGGGTGATTGCTCAGCTGGCAAGCCAATTATGTGGATGCTCGCCCATAAGTCTTGCTTTCAAATGATTTCTTGGAATTTTAAGAGTGACCTTTTCATAACACATAGGGATTGTGGTCTGGCTGAATCTCAGCAAGACTGAGGGGAAAAAGTGAAACGAAAGAGATTTGTTCCGTAATTAATTAACAATGAAAATAAAGACATTGGTCTGAGGGATGGAAATGCTGTAGTTCACTAAAGCATACAGAACTGTAGTGCAGAGTTTAATTATACCAAATAACGTATTTGACGCCTAGTGCATAGGCTCAAAATAAATGTACGGTATTTAATATTTCCTCCATGGTATAATTATCAATATTCATTGGGGAATGAGTGTGTGTGTGTGGGGGGGTGGAGTTGAGAAGGCTTGATTCTGTCACCCTTACTTTGAATCACACCGTGAATAGACCTGTTCTAATCAATAGGACTACTCACGGCGCAAAGGACTACTCACTATGAGTTAAGGTGGCAGAATTTGGCCCTTAAGGATTGAAGGCCTGATCTAAAACCCACTAAAGTCAATGAGAGGCTTTCAGCTGGCCTCAGGCTCTCTAAGCACTTAAAATGTGACCTCAATTGTCACAGACTGACTACAGGTTGAACCTCTCAAGTCTGGCACCTTTGGCACCTGACTGGTGCTGAACCAGAGAATTCACTAGACCATGGGGGGTCAATATTGTCTAGCAGCATTACTAACACTTCCACTGCTTGCTGAGCCCTTAGGAGACATTTAGGGGTAAATTAGAGCTAAATAACAGCACAGAACACTGACAACCAGGACTGGTGGCTGTAAACAAATTTTATGGGACAGCGGGAAACTTGGCCACACTCATAAGTGGACATCCTCTAACTAAAATCATGCCGGACCATAGATGTTGCAGGACGAGAGTGTGCCGGACTCGAGAGATTCAACCTGTACTACCAAAATATACAGTCAATCCAGTTAATGTTTTCCCCCTTCATGATGCATGCTGACACTAAATAGCAGGAGTAGCCAACGGGTGGAAGGAAGGCCAAATCTGAATGGTGAAATCTTTTTACATACTGACCATCATCATCATTATTATTCAGTTATTTTCTCTGGAGTCTGCACCTTGGTTATACCATGACCAAAGAATTTGGACAACTACCCCTGCTATATAGTCAAAGTTTTTTGGCGCACGTTTTCTTTCTGTTTTAATTATTTGCCATCTTGGGCATGTTGCTGTAGGACAACCCTCATTGAGAGATGGGCCTTGGGTTTCATTCTGGAAGCAGTGCAGCTTATAGTCACTCTATATTTTGGGACTTCCATTGTCGGTATGGGCCTGCTGCATGCAAATCTCATCCTGGCTCCAGAGTCCCTAAGGAGTGCAGTCACGGGAGCAGGAAATGGGCATGGTTGGTTCAACTTATTTTTATTTAAATAGCATCAATACATGACTGTTAAAGAGTTTGTTGGGCTACTGAAAATGGAGGAATGGTCCAGAATTTAGGCCATAAGTACTTATGCTTTAGAAGAGTATGAAAGGCAAATGCATGTGTTGTTTGTGTCCAGAGAATACATATAATGAATGAAATACTGCAAAACTGCCAAACTTCCAAGTATGTTTCTCATGCTCATTAACACTGGACTTTAAGAACCTGATAAGACTGCAATATAAAATCAAACAGCCCCTAAAGACTGGGAGATTATATTTAATACCCTCCTATCACCAGCCTCTCAGTGCTTGGCAAGAGAAATGGTGACATTTACTAATCAGTACCCTCTTTTATTTGTCTTGGCTGAAAGTCTCAAGTCCTCAGCTTATTGAAGTTATTACAAATGCTCTCCATTAGATTCTGTTTAACTTCCTGGTATTTGCAGTAGAATTTGATCACAGTGTTGTGGAGGAGCTATGTCCTTAAAACAAAAGGCAGGAGTTCAGATACCATGCATGTAATTTGCATGTTTATTTTCTCTCTTGCAATCTTGTTCTTTAACTTAGTCTTAGCGTTTGACATTCATTGTTTTCCCCCCTCGTCTGACCTTGACATTTTTTTCACTCCTTTCTAAATGTGTCAACTTTTGTGTTGGGGAATATCTGGCGTGATTCATTTCTAGTTTATGATTTAAGAAATGTGTTGGTTTCTTTTGCATCGCCTCTGATCATTCATCTTTATAAAAGTGCAATTAACCCTCCTGAAGGTTGCCAGAAGAGACACAGCATGGGCAAGGGGCCATGAGGGGTTCCTCTGCAGGGTGCCAAACATGTGCTGGCCTAGCAGTGAAGTCATTCTCTACGGCCTGCTCAGTCCTTAGCCAGTCTCTGTGCCATACTGGGTTTTGTGATATGGAAACCAGTTTAGTTCGGGATTGAACCCACCACCCCTGTTTACACAGGTCACTAAATTCCTGCCAGTCTGTAACCAGGTCTCCTTTCCAGTGGCAAAGGGATATGCATATACTTATCAGAGGGCAGAATATATCCTTCAAAGTGATAAGTTCCTTGGACATCTGGGGCCCCTGATCTGTTATGTCACAGATTCCAAGGACCATATTGATCAGCTCATCTGACCTCCCGTATTAACTTCTTTCCCAAACCTGTAGCATGGTACAAAACAACTTTAATCAATCGTATCACCATTTTATATATTTTAATGTTACATCATTATATGGTTACATATAGAATCATATTGGATTGTTACATATAGAATCATACCCTGAATAAGATTTCCATAACTCTTAAGTATTGGGGATTAATTGTACTCTCCCCCCCATATGCTGGTAGAAATTATGTCCCAATTCAAACCAATGTCATCACAGCTGTTTAAGAGAAACATAACGCTTTTGTTCTTGAGGTTGGCAAAGAGTGAATTTGGCTTCAGCTTCAACACATTGTTATTCTGAATGAAACCAGACAAGTCTATCTATAGACTCAAATTCCAACTCAAGTGTCCCAGATAGCACTTGAGTTATTTCGAGCCCTTTCTCAGGCAGCCTAACAAATCCATGCTGTTCATCCTCAATCATCCACCCAGCCAGGAAAGCAAATGCTGCCGTTCCACCCCCACTCTCCAATAAATATTAAGAACATCTTTCCTCCATTTCCTCTTCATTTCAGGTACATCAATTTGAAGTACTCTGAACAGGATATTGAAAAGTTCCTCCATTTAGCAGTGCTACGCAAACCCAATTCACGCAGCACATTATGACTTTTCATATGTGGTTTGCCAGAAAATATTGTGAAGCACAAAGATTTTTTTTTCTTTAGGATGAACACCAGAAACTCACTTCTAGGACCTCGCACATCTCTGTCGTCATCACGGCAATGGTACTTCACAACCAAGGATGGGGAAGAAGGACACCAGAGCAAGCTGTTTCGATGTTACTTTAACGGAGTGCTCTGATGTCTCAAGCATTAGCCCCCCATTGATTGCCCTTGTCCTGATGCTGGGCTCCTGCCAGATTTCACAAGCTTTTCCCACTTCTTCTCCGGGACGTGCGTGGACCTCAGATGCAGAGAGGAGTTGGGAGAGACTTGAACTCTGCCAGTCCATGCAGTCATGAGTGGCACAAAAACACTCCGCCATATAGAAAGCATGAGCTGAAACCAGCAGCTCATGAGACAATCAAAAGCTGTTAAAGCAAAAAAAAACAACAAACAAACAACCCCCCCTCCAAAGCCCAAAAAACTCCCCCCCAAACCAAACAAATAAAAAACGGGGGAGAGGGGGAACCCAACTGATGAGATGTTCCCTGGGGGTCAAAGGTCAGATGTAACTCTGATATCCATTTTGTTTCATAAAATGAGCATGAATCTTTACTCAAAAGGGGATCCTCAACCTTCATTCCCTCCAACCTTCACCAGTAGAACAGTTATTGTGCACAAAGGTAGCTTTTTAGGGTGGCGAGGTTTTTAATCCATTTGGCCTTTCCTATAACTCCACCTGGGAGGTCTCTGAGTGGCTTTAATTGCAGGGTGCTCCTTCGCGTGGCCTGTCTCTCTGCACGATGGGGTGGTTCTGAGTGCAGAATGGTGAGACAAAAAGGACCATTAATCATGGCCGTGTTTGATGAATGTCAGGAGGCTCAGGTGAAGAGGGCAGCTTTGCACAGCAAGGTGAACACTGGCGCGCACGTTATGGGAGATGATGTTTACACAGAAAGCGTCTGGATTAGGGTTAATATTAAACCAACTCCTTTCCTGTCTGTATTCAAATAACGACAAGGACCTGCATTTGCCCCATTGTGCCTAGTTAGTGTGGTTCATTGTACACTGTTTGGGAAGCTGTGTAACTGCTGGGCTCCACAAAGGGAATTAAGGGAGTTTTTATTTGTAATTTGGGACATCTCTTAAAATCAGACTGTTCATTATTTCGCTGTATTAAATAATGAAGCAGAATGTTTAGTAGGTTGGGGAAGAGAATTTTGAATCAGAGTCACTAACGTGTCAATTCCTGGCTCTGCCACAGGCTCACCCTATAACCTGGGGCAGCGCACCTGAGGTCTGTACCTTGGTCTGTCAGTCTGAGAAAAGGATGTTCCTTCCTTACCAGGATGTTTTAAGGCTCAAGTCATTTCACATCATTTTTAATCTTTTCAAAAACTTGGCTAACAATCACTCTCAAGGTTGCAAAGATTACCTACACGTTTGGATCTATGTCCAAAGTGAAGATCGGAGGCTTAAAACATGTTGTTCCGATTTGGGCTCGTGTCTAAATATTTCTCAAGTGCTGAGAAAATGGGCAGAATAAACAAAGGAAAAAAAGATCGAAAGTTGCATTTAAAGTAGGTCATGCCTACAGTTTCAACACGATTTTGAAATGATTTAAAAATCATTATAGTATATAAGGATCCCAAAGGGTTGGAAGTATGAATATTTCTTTCAATTGACTTTGGTGGGTTTTGTGAAGGGTCCGGAAACTTTTAAAAATGATGCGTGCCTGTGTGTGTTACAGAGAATATATTTATATATTGACTATGTATTTTTCAGAGTTTGTCTGTCTGTCCATCAGTCAGTCCATCTAGCTGTCTGTTCAAGAACTCCTCCTAATCATAAGAGCTAGGATGACCAAAATTGATAGGCAGCTTCCTCTTATCATTACCGAAAGCAACGTCAGGGTTTGGTTTGTGCCAGGACAATGGGATGTGCCTGGAATGGGATTGCTTCTCAGGAAACCATGCAGGAAGGAGACAGAATCATCAGGCAGGTGAAAGGGGCTGATTGGGAGCACCCCATGTCCCATCTGGGGCTGCCCCAGCACCGAGCTGCTGCCACACCCCTTCAGGCACCCTTCAGGCTGTCCAAAGTGACCGAGTGAAATGTGAGGCATGGGACAATCCATGGCCATTCTGAAGGCTGGGCAGGAAGTGAAAAGTGGAATAGTTTTGGAATGAGCAGCAAACGTATCCAGCCATCCTTTCACAGAAGGGGAGGGACTAATAGGACAGGTGGAAGGCTTTATTAAATTGCAGAGATGGAAACAGTTGTTTGGCTGGTGATGTGAATGATTACAAAGATTCAGGGGCAGATTCTCAGCTCTGTCAACACGCACCACGAATAATTTCCCCGATCGCAGCGGGGTTCCTGACACTCACACCAAGCCACAGATTGTAAAAGCATTTAGGCATTGCCACACCCAGTTGTGCAAGAGTAGTGTTAGGGCCAGGGTTCCCTGTAAGCTGGGCGCTTGTGCAGTTACTCAGGAGAGATTCAAATGCTGCCCAGCTGATTAGCAGAGCACCCACAGCTGGGTGTTTTGTTTCTACTGGTGGTGCACATTCACACATGCCTTGGTGCACATGAAGAAATGTATTCCACACATGGATAGAAAAAAATCTGCACATGGACTGAAAGGATGAAAGGGACCATTGCTTAGGACTAGGGATGTAAAATCCTGGCTAATTAGTTAATTGGTTGAATGCTAGGTTTAACAGGGTAAGTGCAGGATCCCAGTGGGGAGTTGCCGCTGCCAGATCCCCTCTGCTCTGGTGCATATGGAGATGCCCACCGGGACCTTCTTCACTGATGCATTGCAGGTCCTTGTAAGAAACAACTTGGCAGAAAGCTGGTTCTGCTTTGGCTGGTTGCATGGATCTATCATTTCACTGGGTGTTCCCTGGTATTGTGCCAGGAGAGTAAGCAGTTGGGATTCTCAAATTTAATTGACCTGAGCCTGTATCATGGTTCCCATCACAGACCATTAGGCTCAGGTGAGATCCCATTGACTTCTGCTTAGGCACAGGAGTCCATTCTCATAGATCACAGTGCAGGATGAGGCCTCACTTTATAGTTGTGCTCTCCGGATTCTCTGTGGCTGTCCCTGAAGGCTGCAGTGCAGAAAACATTCAGCAGATTCCTACTGTAGTTGAGAGCCAGGATTCTTTCCTGAAGTATCTGATTCTGCTTTTTTGGGTGCAAGATATTGGATACATACTAGCAAAGCATCATTATTATGTTTGATATAGGTCAGTGTGCAGTGCCCTGGTATATTGTGAAGAATGCTGCAGTTAGCACATACAAGTTGCTATTGACACATTACAACTGGTTGGTGCATGACAAAGCCAGTTTCTCCTGCTATTAACATCTCCATTTCCACATCAAAAGCTAAGAGTGGGACACATCCAGCCCACTTAATTAGCCTCATTAACATGGGTCTTACAATTCACAGGTGCTTCCTCTGCAGTTGTGTATATCTCTTGGTTTCTGTTATTTCCACTCCAGTTCATCTGATGAAGTGGGGTTTGCCCATCAAAGCCCATGATTTTGTATATTTTGGTTAATCTCTAGGGCTATCCATACTACGGGATAAGTTTGAACTGAGATACGCAACCCCAGCTATGTCTTTGCATAGATGGAGTCGAAATATCTTAAAACGAATTTTGGTGCCATCCACGGTGCAGGAGCTTAACGGGAATACAGTCTCCCTTCGACTTCCCTTACTCCTCATAGGAGCAGGGCTACCAGCGTCGATGGGCATGCCTTCTCAGTTCGAATTAGCCTAAGATGCCACTGGACTACTCATTGTTTTTAAAGTTACAGACTAACACGGTGGTCTCTCTGAGATTTTTTTAAGTGACCGTTGTGATTTTCAGAGTCCAGGTAATCGTAGATGGCAATAGTTAGGCCTCTATTCAAAAGAGCACTTAAGTATATGCTTAAAGATGAGCATCCACTTAAGTCCCATTGACTTCAGTGGGGTGTAAACACATGTTTAGGTGCCTTTCCTGAATCGCAATGCTTTTCTGCATCAGGACTTTAGTAAATAGAAGATGATGTCGACAAAGAAAAAAAAGCATTTCGAAAAATCTTTGCAGTCTTCATTTGAAGGAAACATTTGACAAATTCTCTTTTATATTATATGATTATAAATGTGTGGGCAATGCATCAGAATCAGCTTTCACACCGATCATCCGCAGCAGGGTTTGGCTCAGCATATAGCTTCTCCACCCTCGAATTTGCTGAGTGTGTCACACCATGCCCATTTCAGATTTTTTTTTTAAGTGACAGTTTATCTGAGCTCAGGGAATGAATGGATAACATTACTATTTACATAAGCGCATTGTGATCTGTCTCAGTAATGTAATCAAATTAGGGTTAACCGCAGCTGGAGAATGCCAGCTTGTAAACTGTTTTTCAAAAAGAATCACATGGCATTGCTTGACATGTTTAGTATACATTCGGGAGGCTTTGCAAAAATTATAGCTCATCCCTAACTAATGTAACAAAAGTGGGGATTCTGCTGCCATCATCTCCTATACCCAGGAAATGAACTAGAGTGAAGTTCTTCGATGATTGGAGGAAAGAGGCCTCCAAACAGATTCCCTTCGCAAAAATTTCTCTGACATGGCTGCTGCTGACATGTTGTCTGTCTTTTGGCTAAAAACGACAGAGCCGTTGATAGAAACAGCATATGGTGTAAATTTTGAGGACAGTTATGAGCAACTGTGTTAACTGCAGAATTACAGCCCACTGTGCGTGTCAGGCACTATATTTAGGATTACAGCATTCACATAAGACGAAATCTGGCCTCAGCAAGAATTACCCAATGGGTGGATTTTCAATTTTTGGTTGCTTGATGGTGGTACTTTTCTTATTAGAATCATAGAATACTGGAATTGGAAGGGACCTTGAGAGATCATCAAGTCCAGTCCCCTGCCCTCTCGGCAGGACCAAGCACCATCTAGATCATCCCTGATAGATGTCTGTCTAACCTGCTCTTAAATATCTCCAGAGATGGAGATTCCACAACCTCTGCAGGCAATTTATTCCTGTGCTTCACCACCCTGAGAGTTGGGAAGTTTTTCCTAATGTCCAACCTAAACCTACCTTGCTGCAATTTAAGCCTATTGCTTTTTGTCCTATCATCAGAGGCCAAGGAGAATAATTTTTCTCCCTTCTCCTTGTAACACCCCTTTAGATATTTGAAAATTGCTATCATGTCCCCTCTCAGTCTTCTCTTTTCTAAACTAAAAAAGCCCAGTTATTTCATTCTTCCCTCCTAGGTCATGTTTTCTAGACATTTAATCATTTTTGTTGCTTTTCTCTGGACCTTCTCCAATTTCTCCACGTCTTTCTTGAAATGCGGTACCCAGAACTGGACACAATTCTCCTAATCAGCGCAGAGTAGAGCTCAAGAATGACTTCTCGTTTCTTTCTCACAACACTCCTCTTAATGCATCCCAGAATCATGTTTGCTTTTTTTGCAACACTGTCACACTGTTGACTCATATTTAGTTTGTGGTCCACTATAACCCCCAGGTCCCTTTCTGCCGTACTCCTTCCTAGACAGTTGCCTCCCATTCTGCATGTGTGAAACGGATTGTTCCTTCCTAAGTGGAGTACTTTGCGTTTGTCCTTATTGAACTTCATCCGACCTCAGACCATTTCTCTAGTTTGTCCAGATCACTTTGAATTATGACCCGATCCTCCAAAGCAGTTGCAACCCCTCCCAGCTTGGTATCAAACTTAATAATCATACTCTCTATGCCAAAATCAAAATCATTGATGAAGATATTGAACAGAACCAGATCCAAAACAGACCCCGTGGAACCCTGCTTGTTATGCTATGCACCAACCTTATAGTAGCCCCATCTAGGTTGCATTTCCATAGTTTATTTATAAGAAAGTCATGCAAAACAGTATCAAATGCTTTACTAAAATCTAGGTCTACTACATCTACCACTTCTCCCTTATCCCAAAGCTTGATAGTCTATTAAAGAAAGCTATCAGACTGGTTTGACATGATTTGTTCTTTACAAATCCATGCTGGGTGTTCTCTATCACCTTGTTATCTTCCAGATGTTTGCAGATGGATTCCTTAATTACTTGCTCCATTATCTTCGCTGGCATAGAAGTTAAACTGACTGGTCTGTAGTTTCCTGGGTTGTTCTTATTGCCCTTTTTATAGATGGGCACTACATTTGCCCATTCATAATACTATTTTTACTATTATGATGATGAATTACGTTTATGTGTGTTACAGTAGTACCTAGAGATCCCAGTTCAAATTAGGGACTCTTTTTCCTGCACAGGAGTCCTTCCCCGTACGCAGAATACTCCGTCGCATTGGGCATCCCCAAATTTGGGGCACCACTGGGTCTCACGTTCCTCCTCCTATCTCTGTTAATATCTCTCTTAATGTCTCACGTTCCTCCTCCTGTCTCTGTTCCGTGGCTCTGCTTCCTCCAGAGAGAATCTAGTTGACTCCAAAGGGAAAAAGCCTGACAGAGCTATTTGCAGAACCCTGAACCTGTGAACGAGCTGTTCCAGTGGCAATGAAGCCATTTCTCAGATGTTTGCCAGCCCCAGGTACACACTGTCAGTGTCTGAATTGACTGTGTGACACGACAGGACCTTCGTTTAAATTTTGCTTTAAAAAGTTAGTGAGTTGCTGAAGATTATAAAATCTCAGCTCTAAAAAATCACCCTCCCTCCAGCTGCTGTCAGACCAGTGGGCACCAGCTGAATAGTGCTGGGTAGGGCCCCACAAGTCATAAGGACGGCCTTGTTCCTACAAACACGCAGGGTCCATCCACACAGCAGTTAAACATCCGTGTCTGGCCCATGCCAGCTGGCTCAGGCTCCGGAGCTGTAACATTGCTGTGTAGACATTCGAGATCAATCTGGAGCCAGGGCTCGGTGCCCCTCCCTCTCTCATGAGGCCCACAGCTTACATTCCAGCTCAAGCCTGAGTGACTGCACCCATGGACACCCTGTGGCTTAGGCTAGGGAAGGCTCCACCTTCCCAAAGCGCCTGCCTGGCTATGCCCACACACCGCCCCCAGAATGCCTACTGTAGAATCATAGAACACTAGAACTGGAATGGATCTCGAGAGGTCATTGAGTCCAGTCCCCTGCCCTCATGGCAGGACCCAGCACCGTTTAGACCATCTCTGATCGATGTCTGTCTAACCTGCTCTTAAATATTGCCAGAGATGTAGATTCCAAACCTCCCTGGGCAATTTATTCCAGTGTTTAACCACCCTGACAGTTAGGAAGTTTTTAGGCATTCTGGAGGTGGAGTGTTGCTGCCCCCAGCACCCGGCCTCCCTGTGCTCCTGGCCAGGGAGGCTGGAACCACCTCTTCCCCTCCCCTAGTGCTCTGGGAACTGCACTGCAGATATGCTCCCTTTCCTTCTCTTCCTCTCCCTGGTGCTCCAGGGAGGCTGGGGAGTGCTCGGCATGCTGCCTCACCTCCTCCCCTCCCCAGGGCCTCAACAGAGAGGGTGGAGCTGTAGGTGGGGCTGAGGGCCTGCCTCCCCCGCCCCAGCTGCACCAACCACCTATGTCTGCACCACCATTTTGCACTGACTGATCCCAGCAGCAGGTGTTCAACTGTAGACATAACCTTTAGTAAATGGCAGACTCCGCTGCCCCTAAGATCTTACACTCCTTACACACACAAATTATTCTTATTGCCACTGCACAGCTGGGGAAATGAGGTGTTTAGTGATTAAGGTATTTGACTAACTTACAGAAGAAGTCCATGGCTGTCTGGGACATGATCTTAGATTTCTTGGGTTCCTAGCTATTGTCTCAATAACAAGACCATCCTTCCTCTTTAAAGTCCTTTGTAAGAATTAACTAATCTGTCTTTCTAATGTATGTAGAAGAGAGGTAAGTGTTACCTAGAGCTGGGCCAAACCAAATCTCGGATGCTAAAACCTCATTTCCTACCCTTGAACTTGGAGAGGTGTAGATTTTGATCCTGATTCGATAGCTGAATGATTGCTGTGTAGCAAGTAAAATCAACCCCCCCCCCCCAATCCAACCATATGAACTTTGGAAAAATTCAAATTAGGACCCTGAAGATTGTTACTTCTGAGTGAAATTAGTGGGAGCATGAAAGCCCAGCTCCTTTGAAGATCAGGCTGTTCCAACAGCAGCTCCATGGAATCTGCTTGGAGCGGTGCATGTTAAACTGTTTAATTTTCAGTATATCTGGCTGATTTCTCTTCACATTTTTTTTATATGGCTCTAGTATTCGCCTTTCACTCCTGTTTATGCTTAGCTCCTTTCCAAACCACAATTTCAGTATCTATTAAAAGTTATGTAAAATATAGAATCAGTTAGAACTCTTGATATTTGAAATATGACATGTTACTACAGCTGAGCTCAGACACTTTTGCCAACATTTTGAGTTCAGTAAATTGATCAGTCTCTGCCCTGGGTCACAGAGGCCCATTAACTTCTGGACAGCTCCCCAAACCTGGTGTAAATTAGCCAGATATGCCCTCAAGAAGTGGAATAATAATAATAATAATAATAATAATAATAATAATGATAATAATGTATGTAAATTAGCTTTCAGACCCAAATCAATTTACACCAACTGACGGTCTTTTCTGTTGTTAAAAAGGGCTTTTTTTTCTTTAAAATATGCAATATTTCTCATTTAAATTTCGATAAGCTTAATTTCCATCTCAGGATTTTGGACTCTTGCAACAGTAGCTGATGGTCACAGTACCCTCTGACATTGAATTTAGGATATAATCCTGCAAGGTACTGAGCACATGAACCTCAGTTGAGCACTTAAGCAGCTGTTCTACTTAAAAACATCCTTTTCCTATACACAGAAGATGCAGATACATAGGGCAACTGAAAATTTGGGGCAGCACTGCATCTTAATATCCACCCACCCACCAACCTTTTCCTATCCCTATTCTATGGCTCTGCTTCCTCTGGAGAGGATGTAGTTAAGTTAAAAGGGAAAAATGCTTGCGCTATTAGCAAAACATGGTACCCGTGAAGGAACCTTTCAAGGGGTAATGAAACCATTTCACAGGCATTTGCGAACCCCAGGTACGTACTGTCAGGGTGTGTCTAGACTACAGGGTTTTGTCGACAAAAGTGGCCTTTTGTCGACAAAACTATACCTGCATCTACACTACCGCTGAGTTCTGTCAACATAACATCGACAGAACTCAGCAGTTTTGTCGACGGCGGTAAACCTCATTCTAGGAGGAATCACGTCTTTTGTTGACAGAGTTCTGTCGACAGAAGGCGTTATTGCACCTACACTGTCCTTTGCGTCTACACTCTCCTGTCGACAAAGCAGCTTGCTTTGTCGATAGAACTGGATGCAGTCTAGACACTCTTTGTTGACAGAAGCTTTGTCGACAGTATCTGTCGACAAAGCCTCTGTCGACAAAAGCCTGTAGTCTAGACGTACCCTCAGTGTCTGAATTTACTGGGTCAGTCGACAGGATCTTCGTTCTAAATTTGTGTTAAAAATATTTCAGGAGTGCTGATGATTATAAAATCATATCTCTAAAAAATCATCCCTGCCACCCATCAGGCATAAGGGCACCAGTTTAATAGGACTGTGTAGGGCCCCATAAATCCTAAGGAGCAGTCCCATCAAAATCAATGGAATTTCTTAAATGCCGTGTTGAACTGAGGCTAGAGTATTGTCTGGAGCTTTAGAGTGCTTTCCCTGATGGCTCCTTAGAGCATTTTGTAGAATGTAAGTACCTAGCCTGCCCATCTGCCTGCTTTCCTGTCTCTAACCTCTACCCATCATGGAAGTGCAGTCATCTGAGGGGGAGGATTTGGAGAACACCGTGCGCAGGTAGAGGAAGAATATAAACAGGCAGAATATGTATAATTCAAACAAGAATCGGGCCAGATCTCTGGAGTTAGGACAACACCTGCTGTTAAAAAAAATGCCAGAAGGCCTTTAATGAGCACAAGTGGGTTGGAAAGCCTCCATCTCGTCTGAACGAGGTCTCCAAGAGCTCACTCCTCCAAACCCAAACCATTCCCCTCACCAAGGCTGGGATGCTGACCCAAGGGAATTCTTTGTGAATGCCAATCTAATTCCCCACAGTGCTGAGGCGCCGGAACACGTTTTATAGCAGGGGTGATGGAAGATAATGGAAACCACATCCCCCCTTTGTCCTCCTAGTTCCTGCCCTACTGCCCCGAGACCACTGTGATTGATTTCTTCTTCCTCCAATGTGAGCACCTTCAGTGCATGAGCATTTCTTGAGCTGGTATATTAGAATCTTCTGCAGGCCTGGCTTAATTATTTTCAGATACATTATTTCCTTACAGCTAATGGATTTTTTTCAAGGTGTGCTGCTGGTGCAGTATATTGGAAGTGGTGGGTTTCCTGGCATCTATACCAAAAATGACTGCATCACAACTAGGGATGTAAAACAATATAAATATATTCACCTTATAACTGCTAACAATTCTATTGGTCACATGGTTAACTGAGGGCAGGAGGCTGCTCCTGCCAGCCAAGAGCCGGCTAATCAGTTCCTCTTTTGCATCGGCGGCACCTTAGTTCAAATCTGGTAAGGGTGGTGCTTACCGTGTAACTGGTTAACCAGTTACCCATTTACATCTCTAATCACAACCTCTGGATTTTCCGATGCATTCCACCTTCTCTGTGCCTGTACTCTAGGCTGGATGTTTGTGACTGTGATTGTGATTGTGTGTGTGTGTGTGTGTGTGTGTGTGTGTGTGTGTGTTTGCATATGCATGTGGCACTAAAGAACTATTAACTGGAGCACTTGAAAAATTTCTGCAAGAAGATTTTTTTTGTGGGACATACTTGCAAACTAACAATGAATAATGCCAGTATGGCTAGTATGCCCCCAGCAAGTAAAGTGTTTTTTAGGTCCTTTGGTATGAAATGTGTTTTCTAAATGTACATGGCTACTTGAGTGGAATGCTCTGAACTGGGACATCCCATTGGTGACACTGTTTTTTTTTTAATCAAGCAGGCATCCTTTTAAGAGGCAAGACTAATTTGAAATACGCTACTGTACTAGAGTAAAATATAGAAACAAAATTGCATTCATGGCATTCCACCTTTATTTTGTCACCTTTTAATCTTTGATATATTTTGTTATGTTATTATTATAGATTTTAATGCCATTGTTTATTGTAAATATGTCTCAGAGGTACAGCCGGGTTAGTCTGTCACTTCAAAAACAATGAGTGGTCCTGTGGCACCTTAGAGATTAACAAAAATATACAGAATCATGAGCTTTCCTGGGTAAAACCCACTTCATCAGATGAATTTGTTAAAGCGGGTTTTACCCACAAAGGCTAATGAGTCTATATATTTTTGTTAGTCTGTAAGGGTACGTCTACACTGCAACATTGTTTTGAAATAACTAGCGTTATTCTGAAATAACTTAGTCCGCATCTACACAGCAGGCAGTTATTTTGAAATAATGTCGAAATACTGTCAAGCTGGAGGACTTTTTACTCCAACTCCTCTAACCCTCATTGTATGAGGAGTAAGGGAAGTCAGAGGAAGAATACTCTGTTTCGAAATAAGTGCCGTGTAGACCAGGGCTACTCTATACATGGCCCGTTTGTTTATGGCCTGTGGTACAGTTTGGGTTTTTGCGGGGCTCAACACAGCGGCCCACGCATGAGAGCCAAAATAAAAAAGTAGTCAATTCAGTTGAGATGTGTTTTAGTAGTTAAATTCCTGGACTGTCATTGCTCATTAAAAGTGGTGTCATATGGGTGGAAATCAGATGAATATTGCATTTTATTAATATCAGCAGAAATGATTTAAATAGGGCCTGCATGTTCTGTAGTCTTGCCTTAATCTTTGTATTCATACCCATCAGTGTGAAAGAAGCTATTTGCATATATTTGCACATATATTTGCATATATATTTGCATGTATATGCAACCACACTTAAGTTGTGGCCCTCGGCATGCGCTGTGAGTTTGAGGACCCCGGGGCTTCCAAAGCCCTGCTATAGATGCTCCCAATTTCAAAATAAGCTATGCAATTGGCGTAGCTCAATTTGCATAGCTTATTTCGAGTTAAGCCCTGCATTGTAGATGCACCCTAAGGTGCCACAGGATTAGTCATTGTTTTAATGTTAAATATGTTACATATTATTTAAAAGCAGGATTTAGAATGCCACAACTAGCTAGAAACCATTAAACCCTTGGCACTAGCCCAGGAGCAGCCCTAGATGAGCTGCCGGCAACTGGCGCCCTACGCGAAACATGCGATTGGCGCACAATCAGCGTCCCCGCCTCCAAAACCCTCAACGGCCATTTAACTTGGTGCCCTAGGCGACTGCCTAGTTTGCGCCTATGGACGGGCCACCACTGCACTAGCCAAATATGCCCCCGAGAAGTAGAATTTATGCTAATATTATTCTGCTTACTTATTGACTTCAGTGGGATTTAAGCATGGGCTTAAGTGCTTTGCTGAATTGAGGCCTGAAGCAGCAGGTTTAACTTCTCACCAATTTTTAGACTAATTTAATTCTATGAGAGACATCCCAGAATAAAACGATTACTGAGGTCCATTGCAGTGTATTTCAATAATAGTAAAGGTTGAACCTCTCTAGTCTGGCACTCTCTGGTCCGGCAACATCTGTGGTCCATCATGATTTTAGGATCCAGATTTCCCTTTATCAAGGTGTGGCCAAGTTTCCCGCAGTCCCATAAAGTTTGTTGACAGACACCAGTCCTGACTCAGTGTTCTGTGCTGTTATTTAGCTCTAATTCACCCCTAAATGTCTTCTGAGAGCACAGCAAGCAGTGGAAGGGTTAGTAATGCTGCTAGACAATATTGACCTGCCATGATGTGGCAAATTCTCTGGTTCGGCACCAGTCAGCTCCCGAGGGTGCCGTACTAGAGAGGTTCATCCTGTAGTACTGGTTTAAATATTATAGCTAACTGTTAAAATGTTTACATGGATATCCTGCAGTTGAGGACTCTGGTCTTTGTATCTACTGGAATTCTTTTTCATTGCAAACTGGCTTATTTTTGTCTTTATTATTTTACAGCAAGTACTGACTGATCCTGAGGTGGCATCCCAAGAGGGCTGTATAAAGAAGGTAGGAAACATTTTAATCTTGTCCGAGTTGTGTTCATTACTTGCCTTTGTAAGTATCTTCACCGCTTTCCGTTTCCACCTGCACGTGAATATGTAATTAACGTGTGTCCAAACACATGAAAAATGATTTCCAAACTCGTTTTCCATTTATATGAGGGCAGGATTGTACCTCTAGTTTGACCTGGGGTACATTTATGTGTGATTTGTGGATCCAGTACTTAGATAAAAGGAATCCTTATGGCAGTTATAGGCCAGGGAAGAGCTGTTCAAACCTGGAAACCCCATTTTCCAGTGAAATGGTGTCTGTTCTAACTTAGAAGTAGATGTCCATTCCCCATATGATGTTTATTTGAAATCAAGGGCATCTGGTATGCATATATAAAAGAACAGAATTTAACTGGTCTTATGTATTACCGAGCTTTCCTTCAGCTTGTGATGTCTTAAGCTATATTTGCAGGGAAAATCTGCTTTCAAATATATTTCAGCTGTATTGAAAATTCTATAAATGTCTATATTGGAACAGTGTGACAACCCCATAAGCTACCTGGGTCATTAGCCTGTCTAGTATTTTGGTTAGGATTATTTTAAATAACATACAAATAAGATTCTTTCCATTGATATCTTTGATTCATGCTAATACTAAGGTAAAGCATAGCGAGTCACATTTGATATTAGTCTATCTAGATGCCCTTAAGAGGGGTGGGATGTCCTTGTTTGAGTCATGAGTTGGCTTTAATTCTTTTCACATATTATTGTCTTATTAGAAATAGACAAATATGAGATTCAAAAGCATCAGATATTTTAAGTTGGAAAAATGTAACCACTGCCATTTTATTCAGCCAGTTAGGGACATCTTCAACACTATTTCTTTTTGCTCCGAAAGCTAAAAGAAAACACTTGTGCAGTTCTGCCAAATGCAGCAAGATCTAATTCTTGTCAGGCTCCAAAGTTAATTTGAGAACAGATATTTAGACACATCTATGTCCAGGAGGGTCCGTTCTATTCTCACCAGGTTGAGCAAAATCAGCATTTATTTTGGAAGCTAAACTTTTCTCTATGAAATGTCTGTTAACCATCCATTGACCTTGCAAGGGGACCGATAGCAATAGGGCTGAACTTTTTACCTTGTTGATCTCCATAACTCATTTCATGTTCCTCTGTGCCTCAATGGGATCCTTTTGTTTGAGCAGACATGGTGACAAGGTGGCAGGTTCTTATTATCATAACCCACTTATCACAACGGTGGATGGAAATTCTCCATGGCCTGCACTGCTCTTCTTATGTGGTAGTCTCTTATTACAATATTGCAAATTCACATTTAAACAGAAGAAGGCTTTGAACCATGGAAGAATAGGAGGAAACATTAAACTGACATCTTCAGATTAATTAAAAAAAAACCACAGTACAATTGTACTATTTTTGTTTCGAAGCAAAAGATGGCAACTTTGTCCCTCCCCCCAAAAAACCTTTCTTGTGTCTTCCAAATCCCCTTACTCCAAACGTAAACCTGAGCAATGATGGTATTTGACAGAGGGACTGCCACTGTGACTTTTTCTTCCAAATGCATTGTAGAGAAGCACTGGTGGGAGTTTATGAGGTGATAAATTTACTGAAGGATGGACAGTCAGGTTTTACAGCCAGGGTAAAAAAGGTCAGAGCAGTAAGGTAAAGAGTTCAAGTCTAAACTTAATGGCTTGTGAAAAGACCATTGCTGGACAGCTTTTTAGCAAGGAGGAAGGGGGAAAAAAGAATGAAAAATAACCCTATATGATTTTTTGCAGCATCAGGATGGGACTATGTGACCTAATTTTGTATAAGAGTAATTGTTGCTTTATCTGCACTTCTCTCTGACAGTACAAGCAGCCATGGGGGGAACATTTCAGTTTCCAGACTTGCTGAATCATGACAGTGCCATACCCAATGGGATACAACATTTTCGGGGTTTGATTTCCATTTAATCTTCTTCAGTTTTGAGGCATGCTGGAAGACAGGAATATGTCTCGCTCCCCATCCCACCACTAAGACAGATGTCAATGTAGTGGGTGGGCTGGAAACAAGGGAAGTCAGAACCAAGTGGTGGTACCCTGGTTTGGAAGTAGGTTCTTTGGGTGGCTCTTGCATCAAAGGTTCTTAAAGGGGCAGTAGCAGGGAACATAAATTAGGAGTGAGCAAAAAAGAAGTGGCCGAGAGGGAAGACCTGAAAAAAGTGAGAAAGTGAGAGCATGGAAAGAACGTAACAAATGACTAACAAAACATGCAGGTGGGATCACGAGCTTTCTTGGGCACAACCCACTTCTTCAGATGACTGGAGTTTAAGGGGTCCAGGTTCCACATAAATAGCAGAGAAAGAGAGGGGATTGGGAGGGAAAGGAAAAGAGAAAAAATAGGAAAAGAATAGTCAATTAGAGTGTCCATGCTCTCTGAGAACATGGCAGGAAGACTGACAGAACTGAAGTATAGTGGGAAACATGTGAAGTTTGTTCACTTTAAGCCCTCAGCATCATTTTTCCTGGTTAAATTACCAGCTAGAGAAAGTTTCTACTTTTTATCAATCCTTTCCCATTAATAAACTGACCGTGAAATGCTCAGGAATTTTACATGGAGGACACTATTATATAATTAATAAAGGCTATCATTTAGCTTAGGGTAAAATGAAAATCAACTCCAACTGTGTTTTTTTTAAGGTTACATTTTCATATATTCCCAAGCACATCTTGCCTGATGAAATCTGCTGGCCTTTATTTTATTTTTCTTAAAGGGCAGCTGACGTGCTTTTTATCTGCATTTTCCAAGCTTCCCCACTGCAGATAATACAGCTTTATATCCTTATCAGTTTGATTTAACATTGAGAGGGAAATGAAAGGTAATACTCCCTGTTCAGGTAGGAAACGATGCCAGTGTTCATTCCACGATGCTTTAATTTAGGATGGGTAACGCTTCTTGTATTTAACTTTGCTCTAAAAGTCACTTTGAATGAACATGTGAAAATCATGCTGAGCGGGGTGCAGGCCCCTGCATTCCCAGCCAACCTCTTCTGGAGGGACTGTTTTTCCAACCGTGGTGACAAGAGACCTCAGGGACTTCTCTCTTCGGTAGACTCTCTGTTTAGTCTCTGTTTACTTAGAGGGAATCGCCTGAGGGGCTACTGGAGAGAAAACATCTGTGGGAGATAATCTATAGAGTTATCTATCTATCACTCTTGTCGGCCCTGTCTCCCGGGAGAGCAAGCTGAGAGACTTGTAATAAAAAGGCATCACTGAAGAGGCTTTAGGGACAAATAAAGAGACATGTTAAGGGCCAGCTGAAAATGGATAGAAGACATTATTAAAGCTCAATAGCAATCTTATCAAAATCCAATAGGATAGACGTTTGGCAAAAGGTTTTAAATGTATTCTTTGACTTTCTGGAGAGCTTGAATTTATCCATTAACAAGACTGTACTACACAGGGAGAAGGAGATACCATCCTCTTTAAAAAGAGTTAGATTCAATCTGATATCATAGAGCTATCTCTCTCTCTCTCTCTCTCTCTCTCTCTCTCTATATATATATATATATATCCCACTTTTTCTTTTGCCCTTTTTTGGCTCACTTTATTTTATATTACAACATGTAAGATGCTGATAATACAGTGCAGATGGAAAGAAAATATAATCTGAAAGTAACCCCTTTTTTCCAAAGTAAGTAACTGGGTTTTCACTAAACAATGCTCAAGGCTACCAAACTATCTCAGCCTGGGAAACCTCAATGGTTTAGGAAGTGCCACAAAGTGTGCCATGCAAGTGGAAAGTTGTTGGTAGCGTGGGTTTTGAAATTAAAAAATAACTTAGTTTTGTCGCTGCACATATGAACCTATAAATCTCGCCAGGCTTATTATTGTATACAAAATGCTACAGGTCACGAAAACCATCTGATACTTCAGAAATGCATTGTTCGAATGGGATGATTGATTGATAATTATGATAATTTGTGAAATGATTATTTGGGTATTATAACCATAGCTTGTCCCACTGGGTTGCTGTGAAGACATTTTCTAAAGCCTGGGCCATCAGAAATGGCCTCTGGTAACAGGGGATATGGAAAGGTCTCCTCAGACTGTCCCAGCGGGATCTCTAGGGCTGATGAATGATGACCTGGAGGAGTAAGAAATCAGACTTCAATAAGCAGTCAGGAAGGTAGTTAGGGAAGAGCAGGGGAACTGTTAACTGTCTTTTGTGGAGCAATTACTAGCTAGGCCATACAGCCTGAGGCCTAAGCATGGTCTATCATAATATTAGATACTCACGGAGAGAGTGACTTAAAGATTTTAACTTCAGCTGTTCAATGTTCATGGATTCACAGCATTTCTCATGAGTTTACTATACTGCATTAAACACTTTACAAACGCAGAGAAAGTGACCAATGGATTCCCTAAAACTGGAAACAAAATATCCCCACATTTCAGTAACATTTGTTTTAATTTACAGATCCATGAATGGAGCCACTAACTGCCTACATTTAGGATAAGTGTGAGCCGTTAGAAAAGGTCTTTCCAGTGGTAATAGAGAGGGTGCAGACCAGAGAGTAAATGTAATTATTTCTAAATTGTGATGCTGTCTGTCTCTTGTGTTTATATTTAGCTCATGTTTTATCTTTATCCGCTCATAAAAAGCATTAATCCAGCAGGAGTTCAAAGCCAATTCCATGAGGTGTCTGAAACCAAACGGGGACGATGTTTCACAAAACTGTATCGGCGTGAACAGCAATATCCAACAGTCATATCTAAAATCCAGTTTCAACATGATCTCTGACATGGAGTTGCTGTTTCCTAAGAGCTTTAATTTGCTCATTTTATAGGTTATATCTTTATGAAATAGAAGTATGTTTAGCTGCCACAAACAGAGGCAGCTTTGAGTTGATTTTTATAATCTTTTCTTGAATAGACTTGCGTCATTCCAATAAGCCCTGGACAAAGGACTGAACAGTTTTCTGAGAGTCTTTTTTACAACATTTCTCTCTTTCCATTGTTCGAGGGCTGCTAATAAAAGAACCAGGAGTCCATTAATTCAGTGAATGAACATATAGTAAAGTCAGTTCCCTCTTGAGAACAATAATGTTGAGGTCAGTTTAGGTTTCCATGGAAACTAAGTACTAAGAAGTTTGCATCCTTGATTTTGCTGAAATGAAGCATGTAAAGTAAAAATGGTGTAAAGCAGCCATGGAGAAGTTAGAAAACCAAGTGTTGGTCAAATAACTTTGTACTACTAATGCTGTGGATTTAATTTCTCTGATACAATTGTCTGATTAGTGCTGTAACTGGGGGGAGAGACATGAGGAGGGGGAGAAGGAGTGTGTGTGTGAGAGAGAGTGAAAAATACTTCTTCGAAGAGGCTTTTTTACGGTGGTAGTTATATGTATAAATCAGGTCAAGTTAAGAAGACCTGCAACTGTTAAGATTTCTCTCTGTCTCCGACTCCGGTATGCTGAAGTGAACTCTTACCCCACGTAACACAAGAGCATGTGAACTCAGCACCTTTGCAACAGTTTCAATTTTCAATATTGTCAATACTATGGATGATAAGGGTGACTGATGGTAAATTACCACAGCTTCTGCTTGTGAGTTAATGCAAAGCACAGAGAGGGTGAAGACTTCCTTCTTTCATTACAAATGTGACTTTTTTGTAAATTAAGTTGATTTTTTTCACCCTCCACTCTCGCGGAGTCTCCATTAAATCAGCACAGCCATCAGATTAATCCAGAGTGCAATGAAGCTAATTAATTCTTTTCACACTAATGTTTTGCCCGCTGTTATATTTTCATGTCTAAGTGACCAATGTATCCCAGGGAATAGTGGCTAAACTGTATTACTGCGCTATTTATACACACTATTCTAAATGACACACATCTATAGTACAACAATATCTCTTAAGATAAAAATGTGTATTTCCTTCAGAGGCTGACAGGTATGTGAGATCCCTTTGCCTCTCTGGAATGGATCTCAGTTTTCCTCAAACAGAAAATGCTCTGACTTTGAGGAAACCTAAGTTAATTAGCAGAAATAGGTGCTAATGGTTTGTGTTGGAATAACAGGAAGGTGTCCCATTTGACAAAATCAAAACCCAGATTGGTATGAATCGGTGTCCTCCCCCCTCCTCCCTTATATCTTTGCCTTGGTAGTTTGAGGAGGGGCGTGGTTAGATCAGTTATTCCTGTTTTAGTTCATCTCTATTAGCCACTTAATTTTAAAAAAACCAAAACACTACAACCATTGTACCTGTCCTTTGCTAGTATTGATGCAGGCACATCTCGCTAAGGACATGTCTCCACTTCAGGGTGGAGCCACGCTGCAGCAATCAATCCACCAGCGGTTGATTTAGCGAGACTAGTAAAGACCCACTAAATCGACCACAGATCACTTTCCCATCAACATCAGTCCTTAAGCAAAATAAGATGAATAAGGGGAGTTGACAGTTTTTTTCTGTCTACCTCCCGCAGAATGGACCCTGCAGTAAGTAGACCTAAGCTACATCGACTTGAGTTACGCTACTAACATAACACAAATTGTGTAGCTTAGATCCACCTGTCCTTGTAGTGTAGACCTACTGTAAGGCAAAAATGCTGACAATTAAAGCCAGCCACGCAAGTCATTACATTTCTCTTTTGACTCATGTGTGATTTTATTCCCAGAATGGTTTGGCCATGTAATTTTCAGCATCTGGGTTATTCACAAAATGTTTGCCTTGATTATTTGTTCATTTCAGTTCATGCCGTGTGGTCAGCTAACTAAATCACCTGGTATTGCTTCCGCTCCCTCAGTGGAAACTAAAGCATTTTAAAGAGGAGGGTAATGAATAACAAAGTGAATAACACTTTCTGATGTGACTTTTCAATTGAATAATCATTTATTTATAGGCGTCTCATGCAAATGTATGAATACCTGTGGCAGCTGCTGAAATAATAGGAATCTGTATGTCATTGTGGTGGAATTCGACACTTTTACTAGCAAAATGACTCCGAAATATGCCTTGGCTATTTAACCATTTCTTAGCCATGTTACATTCACCTGTATATGTGTGTGTTCATGGCTGTCTCTGTCAAAAGAACCAGATAGAAGGCCATCTGTGAAATCCCAAACTCTTGCTCAGCTTACGCATTTGTCCATTTAAATTAAGATGTGGTTTTCGTGGTTGGAATGCACTTGAAAGCATGCTGTTTGTCAGACGGGAATTAGCTGCAGAATAAAACAAAAGTGGAGAGTTTATGTGCTGCCTCTGAGGTGATTACTTTTGAAATAATACTCTGGATGATTAGGAAGTATTACAGCCTCCAGTTAGTTTAAAAATGCCAGAATGCCCCAGAGATCCCCGTGTATCTGCTGCCAGCCGGCCCCCATCAGAGCTGAAGGCAGCACTGTCTGGAGCCCAAAATCAACGTCAGGAAGGTCATGTGAAAGAAAATCCTCAGTCATCAGGAAGCCCTTGGCCTCATGGCCTTTCTGACATTTTCTGACAAACCTTAAATCACCAAAGCAGACAAAACATCACCAATTTCAGAACGATCGCCTCTGGGACATCAGAACTGTACATTAACTTAAAAGGTAACGAATAAAAGCCTCCAAAACAAAACCAACCCAACCACCCCCACCCTGGCCTCTACAGCCACCGGATGGATGTGGCAGTATTCGAGATCTAAATTCAGAGCCACAAATGAGACAGATTGGGAAAACGGAGACGACTGTAACTAATACTCTAGTTTAGAAAAAGAGATGCAAGTGTGTGTGTTGCCACCAATTATTTAGATGCAACATAGTGTATATATATTAGAGCTGTAAGAATAGATTACCCTGAGTGGGACAGATTTGGTTGCAGAATTGTTTGGACGCAGGATTTATCGTATATGTTACATACATTATAGAAGCCAGATGGTGGTAGTAATAAAATCTGTAATCTTCAGGTGCCTGCAATATTCTGTTAATTAAACTGTGCAGCTCTATTAAAGTGAAGAATATGTATAAGCTAGGAGGCCTATTAGACCTCTCCAGCTCAGAAGCCTAGACAATAATAGGGGGAATAGCGGGGGGAGGAAAGAAGGGAAGATTGGAGAAGCTCCTGGCAGCACTGCACAAACAAAACCGAAACAAGACCTAACGTGTGATAGTAATACTTTTCTGAGGCACTTAACCAGAGCAGGAAAAAAAAAAAAAAGCTCCTTTTGGGTTTTGGGGGGCCAGAAATGTATGTAGGAGGGACAGACCAACCAGTATGTTGCTTGAGTCCTGTGCCTAGTTCAAGCATACAATACATTTTCATGTTGCCTCTCAGACCAGTGCATTCTTTTGACATGGAGAATCTCTGCCTATAAAATTTGCTGAAATAATCTGCTTTATTTTGCAACCAGACTTGGTAGCTTCATGCACAAATAATTGCCTACAAAAGTTTGCAAGCACAAAATGAGAGGCTGATTTGAGGCATGTGGAATATTTGGCCCTATATCGGAATGAATATGAGTTGTAATCCAAAATGAATATTTCTTTTCATTCCATTTTATGAAGTCCTTGATTTCCAGTACCGTAATACAGGTAAAGAGAAACTGAAGGCTCTCAAATTTCTACAAATCATAGTATCTTGAGCAGTGATGAGCAAAAAAATGGAATTCCCGAATTTCAAAATTTCATTTCAGACTTAACTGGGATGAAAAGTGGAAATCTCAGAATATTTTGTAAAGCATCAAAATGAAACATTTAAATAACTTCCTGTCAAAAGAGATGACAAATTTGGTACATTCCCACCAAAACTCTTGATTTTGTAGAATCAACATTTTACCAATGGGGAAAAATGTTGTCAGAAAATATTGAATCATCTCTCATCATAAACTTTGTTTTAACTCTCTGAGAACAATATCTAGCTCAGAGGTCTCAAATTCCCAGCCCGTGGGCCGTCCCTGGACAGAGCGATTGTGCAGTCCAGTCAGAGACTCCTACCAGACCAGAGGGAGGTGTCTGTTACTGCTGCCAAGCCCCGCCCATTCCGCCAAGCCTCACCCTTTCTGCAAAGGTCCCGCCCCCTTCCATTTTTCCCAGGGCCCTGACAAATCTGTTGGCTCCACTGGCTATAAATTATATATATGAACAAGAAGCTAGGATTCAGACATGCTACTTCAACTGGTTTTTTTTTCTCTCTGTCTGAGCATTTGATATCTGAATTACCCAGATAAATCAGGAGATGAGAGACTACAAATAATGGGGACTTCAACTGTGTGATGTTCTACATAAACATAATGGCTACAGGCAAAACTTTAACTCTTTAGTCCCTCTAGAACCTTGCACAGCCCCACAGAGCTCTGTAGACAGAGACAGGGGCAAAAGGTCACATGATAACGTTCATGTGCTTTAATATATCACCAATAAAGCTGCAGTGAAGCTCCGGACTGTCCTCAGATAATCAGAAACATTCTATGGCACATTATTCTCTATCACCTTTGCTTTGATTTTAGCTTTCCTGTATTAACAGCACCTTCATCCTAGCAGTGTTCCACAGAACTCTGAAGATAAGATAGTGGAAAAAATAGAATGTGAACTTCATCCTTCCGCCTTTAGTTATGAATTGTGTAATTTAGGCTGGAATTCTTCTCCTCTTAGATAGATGTTACATACTGAAAATTCCCTGATTAGACCTGGGTTGCTTGAGTCAGGAAGAGCGGGTGTTATCAGTCTTTGTGTACATTTTCTGTGTTTTGCAGAACTTTTCTCTCCACCAGAGTGCTGGTGTTCCCAGGGTATCTGTAGAGCAAGGGAGCCAACAGCCATCCTGGGTCCCTAGGCAACATGAAGGGGACCCAGCTTGATGTTCCCAGAAGGGCGGAGTCTTCGGTGGATGGGGTGGGGCCAGAGGCAGCCAGGCCTTGGTGTCACCTGGAGTGTGCCGTGCCATGCCCCCATCCCGTAGGGCACGTCTACATTACATGGAAGATTGATGCTGCCGTGGTCGATCTTCCAGTGTTTGATTTAGTGGGCGTAGTCTAGACCCGCTAGATTGAACTCAAAGGGCACCCGCTGTTGACACCGGCACTCACAAGAAATAAGGGAAGCCAATGGGAGCATTTGCTCCAATCAGCCTCCTGTTGTGTTGGCTTCTGCTACATAACTTATGTAGCTGGGGTTGCATTTCTTACTTTGACCTTCCCATGTAGTGTAGACCAGGCCTTAGTGCTGCCCTGAGTGCACTATGTGGCATTCCAGCAGTGATTTAAAGGTCCTGGAGTTCCAGCCACTGCTGCCATGGTAACAGCTGCTGCAGCTGGGATTCGCAGACCCTTCAGAATCGCCAGGCCCAGGGCACATCTAGACTACGTTTTACTTTTGAAAGAAGATATGCAAATTCAGTGGGAATTTGCATATCTTCTTCCGATCACTTTTTCGAAAGTTTTTTTTTTTTTCGAAAAAGCAAGCAGTCTAGACGCAGTTCTTTTGGGAAAAAAACCCCTTTTTTCAAAAGAACTTTCTTCCTTAAAAATTGAGGTTTACAGGTTCTTTCAAAAAAGGGTTTTTTTTTTCAAAAGAACCACATCTAGATTGCTTGCTTTTTCAAAAAACACTCTTTCGAAAAAGCGATCGGAAGAAGATATGCAAATTCCCGCCAAATTTGCATATCTTCGTTCGAAAGTAAAACGTAGTCTAGACATGCCCCCTGTGGCAGTTGCCCCCTTTGTCGCCTTCCCTCCTCCCATTAGCAGGCCAGTTGAAGAGGCTTAAATTCTGGCAGCCCTTGAGAAACCTTAGATCCATCTGCTCATTATAGGACCATCCCTTGTCACAGTGGTGGGCAGCTTGTGGCCCATGTGGCCATCAGGGTACTCTGATTGCATGCCATGAGACATTTTGCTGATGTTGACCATCCACAGGCAGCAGCCCCTAGAATTCCCAGTGTCTGTGATTCACCATTCCTGGCCAATGAGAACTGTCAGGGGCAGTACTTGCGGACAGTCCACATCAGCAAAATGTCCCATGTCCTGCAATCAGATTACCCTGATGGCCCCATGTGGCTCACAGTTCGCAGGTCACCCATCATTATCTTAATAGATGCAGGAAGGACAACATTTTCAAAACCAGAAGCCTAAAGTCCAGCTCCTAAATATTTATTTAGACAGCTGGATAATTGGCCTACATTGCAGAACATCCCGTTTTGTGTTCAGGTGTATAGAATACCTGTTGTTATCAATAGTGCTTGACCATCTCAGACCATTTACTAAGGTACCTGGATTCCTAACAAAAATCCATTGGACATAAGTCAGAGTTGTATGTAACTTAACTTAGCTAGTATGAATGACCAAAAGAAGTGAAGAAAAAAAAGACAGTGACGGCATGCTACCTTGACTGCCGATTTTTTGATGTTCCTGACATATCCTACAAATTAATACAATTCCTACTTTCTGTGAAGAACAAGAATTGAATCCCAAGAGATGCTTTTGTGTGGGAGAGGAAGGGAAGAAAAGAGAGGTTCATTTTTGTATCTCTAGATTTTATTGTGACTCTACTTAGTGCAGAAGCGTGTGGAGTGGATACTGAGAATATCTGTGATGAAAGGAAGTTTCCCATGTTCCAGGGAAACTTCTGCTGAAATTTAGTTAAATAATTGTCCCACCTGCTACTGGATTTAGAAAACCTTGTCCATTTTAAGACAACTCTGCTCTTATACTGACTTAGGCCACGTTTACGCTGGCGAAGAAAATCGATGCAAGATACTCAAATCCAGCTATGTGGATTGTGTAGCCGGAGTCAACATATCTTGCACCAGTTTTCTGGGTGGCCCCACAGTGGGAGGTTGATGGGAGAAACTCTCCCATTGACTCCCCTTACTCCTCATGACAATGAGAAATACTATCCCCAATGTGGGGTGTCCTCAGCATTCAATTTAGCAGGTCTTTATTAGACCTGCTAAATCGAACCCCGGAGGATCAATCCCCTGTGCATCGATCCTCCAGCAAGTGGTGACGTGACATTAGTTGATTACAATATACTCCATCTAAATCAATGAATGCTGGCATGAAGTAGATGGATGTTAGCCTGTAACTGAACAGTTTTCCTTGTTGTTAATTACTACTTTGGAAACAGGTATTCACATCCCCCATTAAAATGCTTTCAGAGTATTATTTCACAGCCTGTTTCCTCAGGCCTAGAGGAATTGAATGGAAAACCTGAATTACTGGAAACAGTTTCTGAATTATCTTTAGACAATTTCTTGCTTCAGAATCCAGTCAACATGATCCAGGAGAAAATTAATGCCACCCCACTTCGATTATTGGCAGGTTGGAGTGGAAATTTCAGAAACAAACACAGAGGTTAGTGTACCAAAATCGACTTCATGGTTCTTTAGTTAGAGTATGAGACCTGGTTCCTTGAGAATTTAATTTCAGAATTAATGGAATGACTTTGTGCAATGTTTTTCTGCAGCTATTGTACTTGTCTAAAAGAACTAAAGCTTGCCTTCCATTGGTCATTCTCATGCGTGACTGATATTTTTTTAATGGAAACCTTTGGTGAATTTTCTTCTGCTCTCATAGTTATAGCCAGGGATGACTCAGAACTTCTTGGTTTTATTTCTGGATCTGCAATTTTGACTTACAACATTACACTGGATAAGTATCATAAAAATTATATGAATCAGTTTACACATCTTTCAGATAGGAAAAAAGAAACTTCCTTGCTTCATGGGAACATTGTGAGGCTAAATCATTAAATATTGGGAAGAGTTCAGATTTGATGATGTTGACCAGGGGTGTATAAATGTTTACACAGATAATATACTACCTCTTTTCTGAGAAGTAAGATGTACTTTTGCTTGTTCCCATCTCTACTACTGCTGATAATGACTATTATGATAATTCAGCTAATATTCTTAGTGTAAGTGATCAATTCCTTCTTAGCCAGTTAGTAAGATATTTTTTCCAGAAGGTAATGTTGATAAATTAAGTCATAAAAGCAAGATTTATAATTTAGTGCTGGAACCATGCCCGTGTTATTCCTGAGTGACGGTGAAGGCTTCAAGCATCCTCCATACGAATGTTTGTGTTTTTGTGACTCAAAATCTTTGCACAAAAAGAGCCCAGTCAAATAGCCATGACCATGAAAGTAGTGTGTCTGGAGATAATTAAAGGCCCTTTTCTGTTCGTATATACCACATGATACAGAGGCTGGAGAAAAAGTCGTTGATGACTCTCAGACATTTTGGAGTCCGTTTGGTTTGGATACATACTATCAAGTTCAACTGCTTCTCTAAAAGTTATCTGGATGCTCCAGGTCTACAATGCTTAGGTGGAAATCTTGTGCATAACATTTTTAAGGTGATATTTCCAGTGATCTCTGTATTTAACTGCACTAAGAAATAGACTTTCTTTTATTTAGCGGTTCTGCTTCCAATCCCAGACAGCATCTTGAAGTGTTAGAAGCTCATGAAAATAAATAACGAGAAACATAAGCAAACATTTTTTTTTCCAAATTGCAAAAAAGGTTCAGAGTTGGGCATGGTTTTCTAGAATGAGAAGTTTTTATTCTTCTTTTCTCCAAACTGGTTCTTCTCTACATAGGCAGAGCTCCAAAAAAGGATGTAATTTGACATAAATGGCTGATTTCTAAAGAACAGGTCAGAAGTTGTATTGGCAGAAATTTTATGAGAAAACTTGCACAGTTTTTTTATTGTATTTTCCTTAGCTTCTTATAAAAGGGGTCAGTGCAATAGACAGTAAATGTAATGAACATCAAATTCACCCACAAATGATGGGGTGGCAATGGATAACCATATAGTTATCAATCATTGCTAGTTTTCAGTTGTTCTAGTACTTATTGTTTTTGGGGGGTCTAGTATTTTTCATTGCATTTCAGTATGTATCCTTCAGTGAAACATTAGCATATGTATGATTTGTAGTGAAGGAAAGAGGAGCGTCAACAAACGCTTCAATTTCTCCATCTCAGTGAAGGCCTTTCCTTTTCTGATGGAAAATAAATTAAGAAATCAAATTCCAAATAAAATAAATATAAAAGTAGGAAGACCAGTGAAATGATACATATACAAAAGGAAAATAAAAAAGAACATTTGCCCCTAACTACAGTTAAATAGAACTACAGCATACACTTGTCATTGATAAAGTTTGGCCCATCACCAAAATCCTAGGCCTTTTATTTCTAGGAAGCATTCATTTTATTCTCTTAACCGCCCCGGAAACCAGTCCAGTGTTGCAACAAATAAGCAACACCACCTCAGTTATGTAACATGCATATTCCTGCTTACCCCATTGTGGCTTGCCAATTTAGCCCATGAGAGAAAAAAAAATCCTTCCTGACACCCTAAACATGTGGTTGGCTAGATGCACAGCATCTGTTGGGGTGGGTTCCCATTACTAGTTCAGGTGGGTAGGGTTTGAGCCAGAATGGAACCATGAGAAACTCCATGTTGTCTCTGTGCTGGGCTTACTCATGGGAGCTAAGGAATACTGGCCAATCAGCACCTCTCTCCCTCAGCTAGAGCTATCTATTGTCCCTTGGCAAGTGCCACCCTCCCATGCTACTTGGATTGTCTCCTTTTCACCGGCAGCTCCATCAATTTCCCCCCTTCTGTGGTAGCATTATTGGATCCTTATCTGAATGTCTGAAAGTATTGAGGTTTGTCTGTGTCTAAAATACCCCTCATCACAAATCGTCGAATCATAGAACTGGAAGGGGCCACAAGAGGTCATCAAGTTCAGTGCCCTGCCCTCACAGCAGGACCAAGCACCATCTAGATGATCCCTGATAGATGTTTGTCTAACCTGCTCTTAAAAATCTCCAGTGATGGAGATTCCACAACCTCTTGGAAGTTTATTCCAGTGCTTAACCTAAATGTCTAACCTAAATCTCCCTTGCTGCAATTTCAGCCCATTGCTTCTTACCCTATCCTCAGAGGTTAAGGAGAATATTTTTTTCTCCCTTCATCTTGTAACAACCTTTTAGGTACTTAAAAATGATTATCATGTCTCTTCCCAGTCTTTTGTTTTCCAGACTAAAAAAATCCAATTTTTTCAATCTTCCCTCATAGGTCATGTTTTCTAGAACTTTTTTTTGTTCTTCTCTGGACTGTCTCCAATTTCTCCACATCTTTCCTGAAATGTGCTGTCCAGAGCTGGACACAATCCTCCATCTGAGGCCCGATCAGCGCAGTTTAGAGAGCAAGAATGACTTCTTATGTCCTGCTTACAACACTCCTGTTAGTGCATCCCAGAATGATTTTTGTGTTACACTAGTGTCTCATATTTAGCTTGTGGTCCACTATGACTCCTATATCCCTTTCTGTGGGATTCCTTCCTAGACAGTCCCATTCTGTATGTGTGAGATGGATTGTTCCTTCTTAAGTGGAACACTTTGCATTTGTCCTTATTGAATTTCCCTCTGTTTACCTCAGACCATTTCTCCAGTTTGTCTAGATCATATAAATTCTATGCCTCATTGTTCTCTGAGGTTCAGTTTTCCTTATCATGTTCCTTTGCTCTTTCCATTTTAAAACAGATTTAGTGCTCATGAGAGGTGGCAAATTCAGAGGAATTCAGTCTGCAGGGCTGTGTCCATTATTTCCAGAAGAAGTACAGCATGGACAGCAGCAGTGCAAGTTTCAAATAGCTTTCCTCTCGCCACAGCTACCAGCTCAATAGAAAATGAGGATGCAGGGAGGGGGAGGGAAGTAAAATGGATAAATATCTTTTAAAAAACCCTCTATAAACCAATCCTCTGAATTAATCTGAAGAGCCTATAAAATAAGACAATGATTAATTAATATGAAATAACTGACATCTTAAAGAATAGCCAATTAAACATGGGATTTCTTTTTAACGATGACTTAGTATGTCAAAATATTCTCCTGCTTCAGCCATTAAATTTGTTTGTCCTTGTGGCTGACATTGCTCAGTTTCTATGTATCATTGCAATGGGTGGAAACATCTTTTAACTGCCAGACAGCACTTACCGATAAGCTAGCCAATTAATAATGTTGATTTGAAAAGCCTAAGAATAGGTGAGAAAGCAAAGTCCTTTGGTAAGTCATATTTGCACAGTATTAAGAGTCCCTTTTTTCCTGATCTAGTAAACATGGTATTAGGAACTATGTGCCGTTGAAAAGCTGGGAGACTATAGTGATATGTATAACTGATAATTGCCACTCCCAATCATTCAGCGCCCACTTATCATGCCTTTTGTACATACATACCTTTGAAATAGACAAGCTATAGCATATGTATTCCTCCTTCCTAAATATTGATGGGTTGAAGTTTGTGATACATTGACCTGCTTTATCAAAGGAGTCAGCTCAGAAGAATCAGCATTTTCCTCAAAGCTGATTGCTTATAGTTGCAGACCTTAACTTAGGTGTGGAGATACTAACAGCAGCCAGCTGTTTGCTCAGCTGATACTACAGTCTCCTCCCCTTTGCAATGACCCTGCATTCAAAGGACTAGATGAATACACCCTCTGGTGAAAAGGAAAAGTGCTCTAAATCTGTAAGTGATGGTCGCAGCCACTCAGCGAGTAAATTTATTACTAATTCTACACAACTGCTGCTTTTTATTGATGGACAAAGCCTGTAATATGAACTGGCACATGATGTAGTGTGAGGGGTGTTTTTGCAGGATGGAGGACAATCAAAGGTCAAAATCAAAGGTTTGCAAAGAGTGACAGGAGTAAACTGACTGACGAATTTAGTCTAACATCTGTATTTATTAACAAAAAACGTAAATAGTATCATGAGCTGTCGTGGGCACAACCCACTTCTTCAAAAGCTCATGATACTTTTTATATTTTTTGTTAGTCTCTAAGGTGCTGCATGACCACTAGTTGTTTTTTAAGTTTATTCAGTTATAGACTACCATGACTCCCCCTGAGATCTGTATTTATAGAAGTCGACTTAGTCATAAAGTGGTATAAACAACGAGTAGTCTTGAGTCTCAGGTTCATCTCATCTGAGGAAGTGGGTTTTGCTCACAAAAGCTCATGACACTACATATATTTTTGTTGGTCTCTAAAGGCATGTCTACACTAGGAAATTATTTTGAAATAACTAAATTTGACATCATAACTCCCGAAATAACTATTTTGAAACTAGCCAATTAGCCCGTCATAAGACGGGATTTTCAGGTCTCTCCTCCACATCGGTCTTCTCTCCTGAGCCTCCGGTCTCTCGCTCCGGCTCCGTCTCTCTCTCTCTCCTTCTCCTACTGCCTCCCCCCCTCTCTCTCTCAGCTCTCCTCTGCCTCCTGCCTCTCTCTCTGTCTCTCTCTTTCTCTTCTCCTCCCCCTCCTGCCTCTCATTCGGGGGACCTCGGAGCCCAAAAGGCCGTTTGGGCCTGCACTCCCTATGCAGCACGGGCCGCCTAGAAGGAACAGCCAGCATTTCAGCAACAGCGCCACCCAGAGGGAACAGCCAGCATTTCAGCAACAGCGCCACCCAGAGAACAGCCAGCATTTCAGCAACAGCGCCGCCCAGAGGGAACAGCCAGCATTTCAGTGTTACAGACTCTCAGACATTGGGCTACCATATATATGATAAGCTTATTCCCTGAGGAAAGCAGGAGTACAGATTTTGAAATAACCAGCCCGTTATTTCGAAATAATGGGCTTGGTCGTGTGGACGCTCTGCTTATTATTTTGAAATAAGGGGGGTTATTTTGAAATAACTCCCTCGTGCAGACCGGGGCTAAGGTACCCCAGGACTGCTCCTTGTTTTTAAAGTTACAGACTAACATGGCTACCCCTCTGAGGGTGTGTCCACACTTGCCACCCTAGTTCGAACTAGGGATGCAAATGTAGGCATTCAAAATAGTCAATGAAGCGGGGATTTAAATATCCCGAGCTTCATTAGCATGATCTCGCCGCTGTGTTACTCCGATCAACAGCTGTTTCGAAAGTGAAAGTGCGCGCCGGGACGTGTTAGTTTGAACCAAACCCCTTGGTTCGAACTAACGTTACTCCTCAAAAAATGAGCTGTTGATTGGAGTAATGCGCCAGCGAGATCATGCTAATGAAGCGTGGGGTATTTAAATCCCCGCTTCATTGACTATTTCGAATGCCTACATTTGCATCCCTAGTTCGAACTAGGGTGCAAGTGTAGACACACCCTGAGACTTATAAAGTGACTGCCATGTAATTAAAGATCTTCATTTTAATTTTTTTTCTATTTTGTTTAAAATACACGAGGAACTGATCAGTGCTTATGCCAAATGCCTTTCGAAAAAGATGAAAACTGGTTAAAAAAGAGTCCAGAGGGCCATGAGTAAGAGGTGCAAGGGGTGGGCGAGTGAGGCGTGCTCGGTTCTCACAAGGTGCAGCAGGCAGGCGGGCGAGGGGGCAGACGCCAGAGGGGGCAGGGGCAGGGATCCTTGCTATTCATGAAGTAGCATTTGAGGAAGGATTTGGCCTGTGCCCACAGCAGTCTGACCATCTCAACTGCTGGGACCCAGCTGCCTGCCAGATTCACCCCTCAGGACGACAGATGCTCTCTGCCATCCAGTGAGGGAGCGGCCATTTTGCCCCGCGAAGTGGGGAGCTGGGTTCGGGGAGTTTCAGCACTTCTGAAACGTTGGATGAAAACCCAGTCGAACCCAAATATTGAGCTCTTTAAAAAACCAGGGAAATGTGGAGGAAATATCAGGAAACACCAGAACTGAAGTGTCTTACAAATACCTCAAGGGCCAGCCATCAATTAAATGTTATTTATCTTGTGGCGTTAGGAACGTCCCCGTGTAAATTCTTACACGTTAGCAAGAGAATGCCTTGTACTATGCAGGTCTAAGTAACAGATCTCAACAATAACAGGAAAGGGGCTATAGGTAGGATTGGGTGAGAGAGAGTTTTTCCATCCTGTGACTATTTTTTGAGATGTTCAGACTTTTTTTCTGTTTTGCACTGGGATGGAACCAAGAACTTTCAGTGTTTTCCCTCCCCCCCCCCAAAAAAAAAGCGCAAGAGAGAGAGATCGAGCGCACCTTCCATAGCTTGGTAGCTAGTACACTCACCTAAGATGTGCCTGATGTGATGAAGGGCTTGAAGGGTGGTTTCCTATGTCCTAGGAGTATTCTGGGGTGGGGTGGGGTGGGATGTTTGTTACTCTCTTCTGTTGACACAGTTCCACCTTGTATAAATACTTAACAGTTCACTGAGCTGGAGAGAGAGAAGGATTCTATAGCCTGGTGATTTAAAAATCATTTTGATGAAAAATTCTCAGTTAGGTTTATTATAGGGTTGAGTTTAGTTTTCCTATCGCATCCTGCTAGGACACTTGTTGAACTTGGTGGAAGGCTATAGATCAGGGTGGGGAACCTCAGGTCTGGGGACCAGATGCGGCCCTTGGATTGCCTGGATCTGGCCCCCCAAGGCTCAGGGCCCAGCCCCAGCATTGGGGAGCCCGGGCTAGCACTTCAGCTCCCCCTCTGCTCTCCCATGGGGGCTGCAGCACACAAATCTACTAGGCTGGGCCCCCCTGGCTCTGGCATGCAAGGGGAATGTGGGGAGTGTCTTTCTGCTTCTCAATAAGGGACCACAGTGAGGGGTTATTTTCCGCTTCTCACTTGTGTGCAGCCTTCGACGGATTTTTCTGTGGGTCAGTGGCCCCCAATCCAAAGAAGGTTCCCCGCCCCTGCTATAGATCTTACTTTCTTTCTTAAACACACTTGACAGTTGTATCCATTTTGCTCAGAGAAAGTACCAGGCAACAAGAAGCAATGGGCTTAAACTGCAGCAAGGGAGGGTTAGGTTGGACATTAGGGAAAACTTCCTGACTGTCAGGGTGGTTAGACACTGGCGTAAGTTGCCCAGGGAGGTTGTGGAATCTTCATCTCTGGAGATATTTAAAAGCAGGTTGGATAGATGTCTATCAGTGGTTCCCAATGCAGTGCCCGCGGGTGCCATGGCGCCCGCCGGGGCATTTATGTGCACCCGCCGAATGATCTGGGCTGGCCCTGCTGCGGGTGCATGGCGCATGGGTGGCCCCAACCCCGGACGCGTGGTGCGTGAGCGGCCCCGCCCCCGGACGTGCAGCATGTAAGCGGCCCCATCCCCGGGCGCCCGGCAGCCCCAAAAGGTTGGGGACCACTGGAGATGGTACTGGGTCCTGCCATGAGGGCAGGGGACTGGACTCGATGACCTCTCAAGGTCCCTTCCAGTTCTAGTGTTCTATGATTCTGTGATTCTAACAGCAACTGTGTCCTTCCTTTGATGCACCTTAGAGACTAACAAAACATGTAGATGGCATCATGAGCTTTCATGGGCACAACCCACTTCTTCAGATGAATGCAGTAAGGGGTCCAGGGTTCAATAAACAGCAGAGAAAGGGAAGGGGTGGGGAGGGAGAGAGAAGAAAAAAATAGAAGAAATATTGTCAATCAGTGTTCGTGCTAAATGAGGCTAATAGAGTTGACAATATTTTTTCCTAATTTTTTTCTAAGGTGCTGCAGAACTATTTGCTGTTTTTTAAAGGGTTTTTTTTTTTTTGGTTACAGACTAACACAGCTACCCCCAAGACTTCCTTTGATGGACACCTTCAAAAACCAGGTGAATCTCAAAGGAATTTGCCCCATAAAATGTGTGGAATGTGTCGTGTGGGCAGCTTTCAGAAGCGCTCTAAAACTTGAGCCCAATTGATCAAGCAGGAAAAAGGAGCAGCTTTAAATATCTTGTTTTTGTGTGATGAATCATTAGTCATTCTGTGTGTGTGTGTGTGTGTGTGTGTGTGTGTTAGAATGCAAGTGTGTATATCTGGATAGATACAGATATTAAGCCTCAAAGCAGTTCTTTATACAAAGATGGCACATGGGTGCCAGACTACGCTGCTGCCTTCAGCAATTTAATTTTTTCAGCAGCTGCCTACCTTCGGATGGTGGCGTTAGAGCTGATGATCGATGCTTCTGATCAGGGAGTGGACTTTGAATGCGTTTGTGATCTGTATTAATGGGCGTAAGCATACAGCGACCTATTGCACTGTTACAGTCTGTGCTCTTGGTGGAGCTGTGAAGAGATGTTGACCATTAGGGTCATAATTCAAAATGATCTGGATAAATTGGAGAATTGGTCTGAGGTAAACAGGATGAAGTTTAATAAAGACAAATGCAAAGTGCTCCACTTAGGAAGGAACAATCAGTTTCACACATACAGAATGGGAAGCGACTGTGTAGGAAGGAGTACGGCAGAAAGGGATCTAGGGGTTATAGTGGACCACAAGCTGAATATGAGTCAGCAGTGTGATGCTGTTGCAAAAAAAGCAAACATGATTCTAGGATGCATTAACAGAAGTGTTGTGATTAAGACACCAGAAGTCATTCTTCCGCTCTACTCTGTGCTGGTTAGGCCTCAGTTGGAGTATTGTGTCCAGTTCTGGGCACCTCATTTCAAGAAAGATGTGGAGAAATTGGAGAGGGTCCAGAGAAGAGCAACAAGAATGATTAAAGGTCTAGAGAACATGACCTATGAAGGAAGGCTGAAAGAACTGGGTTTGTTTAGTTTAGAAAAGAGAAAACTGAGGGGGGACATGATAGCCGTTTTCAGGTATCTAAAACGGTGTCATAAGGAGGAGGGAGAAAACTTGTTCATCTTGGCCTCTGAGGATAGAGCAAGAAGCAATGGGCTTAAACTGCAGCAAGGGAGGTTTAGGTTGGACATTAGGAAAAAGTTCCTAACTGTCAGGGTAGTCAAACACTGGAATAAATTGGCCAGGGAGGTTGTGGAATCCCCATTTCTGGAGATATTTAAGAGTAGGTTAGATAAATGTCTATCAGGGATGATCTAGACAGTATTTGGTCCTGCCTGAGGGCAGGGGACTGGACTCGATGACCTCTCGAGGTCCCTTCCAGTCCTAGTATTCTATGATTCTATGAAAACTAAACAACGCTGATATTTTTGTCTTGGTGGACTTAATGTTGCAATTCAGTCAGTGTGATCTGCACACTGCCACTGTTCAGTGAAAACACTAATGGCTAGAATACCGAAAGTGTAAGTAGTATAGGCTACCGCACTTACCTCTGGAAACAACTTATAAACTTCTGTGAAAGTCTACAATGACAGCTTGACTGCTGCCCACATGGGTAGGTGCTCATTGGTATGAGCTTGGTTGAATAAACCAGCTCTTAATTATCATAATTGTACTTTATATATGCACTTCAGTTCATAGCCTAGGATATCTATATCTATGTCTATGTCTATGTCTATGTCTATGTCTACACCTCCCCCTGAAAATGCTCTGCTTTAGAGGAAAAGAAATGCCCTTCATATTTCAGCTGATAATGAGAAGTTAATAAAATAGGGATTTCGTGCAGTGTAGGACCTCTGACATCTTAATCTTTATTAAAGAGACTTAAACTACCAAGGAACTGCTGGTGCTGACTGGCACAGCCAGACTCAAGAAACACCAGGAGAGACTGGTCAAATGAACTGTTAAACAACTCTTCCTAATCCATCAAGGAGAAACAATAAGTGCTGGAAACATCTATTTACCATGCATCAATCACGCTTACCTAAGCAATTTCTAATTAATTATACTTCTGTTATATACTCCCAGAGATGACTAGTCTGAATGAAACATTTGCTTTATTAAACAAAAAAAACCCCTGTTTGTTGACTTTTCAAATATTGTCCTACTCTGAAAAGAGCACTGGAAAAAAATCCTAGTTTTCTGAACATAGCCTTTACCTAGTTTTGTGTTAAAATCTTACCAGGAACTCCAATAGCACAATTTCCTCTTGTAAAATACTCACAAACATGAACTATGTTTTTCCATTTTGTAGATGCTAGAGATTTTGTTGTGCTCAGTTCTGTTAAAACAACAGAAAGTAAAACTGTGACCAGATTAATAAGGTGCAAGACTCCATTAGACCTACCGGAGACTGGCATTTCTGAAAAGAACCCCAATAATAGATCTTTTGTACAATAAAAGCCAGCTCCCTGCTTGTTTTTGCTGGTTGCTTTCATCCAAAGTTATACAAACAGATTGCAAACATACAGCTGTGGGTTTCATTAATAGACTGATTGTCTTCTACTTAGACTCAGACCATACAATCTTCTTTTTCAGTTCATGGCCTTGGAAATTTAAAAGTTGCATTAATATTTTTCCTGACCAGTGTAATTTTTACATTGATAAATTGAGCCTCGTGAATTTACCTTTGCTGGTGCCTTACACAGCTATACAAGTATAGCGTTTTTTTCCCCCCAGTGACCTTTGATGATACAACATGGCGGGAGTATAAATGTATATATTTAACAAACCCATCATTGTGTGGGGTTTTTAATGTCATTTGCTAATCCACTGAGGGAAAGGGGAGGGACAGAGCCTTTGTCAGTATTCAAGCAATTAGGATAATTAAAAAAGAAAGCTTATTGGGTAAACATGCTCTTAGATTGTGACCTCTTAATTAATGGACCACAGGGAGAAATTACAGCAGTGGCAAGATAATTAACACATGCATTTAAAAAGAACTGTTAGACAAGGGTATTATAGGATAGCAAGACACAGATTTGAATCACCGAAGGGCTATGGAGGTGAACAAACACAGTTGAACGAGAGACAAGATTTGCATGTGTGAGTGCCCCACTACACAAGAAGGAACAGATTAGGTTAACTTCGTTATCACCCATAGATGACTCTTTTAGAAACCCGTCCCCTTCAGAAATTTATCTCCAAGATGGAGAAATTGCAGGGTTTGTTGGGTTTTTTTATGTTGTCTTTAATCAAAATAACTCTTTGGCACTGAATATATGTTGCCTTTTCAAATCACATTAACTATTGCTAGTAAAAACACCAGGAACTTTCTTGCCCCCGTCAATAAAAGGCTCGCATTGCCACGGAATATCAGCAATGTGCCTTGTGGCAGAACCATTCAGGGTTGTTTTTTAACACATCCTGAGAAACTGAGGCCAGGTCTATGCTAGATCTGGAAAGCTGGCTCAAGGTACACAACTCCAGCTATGTAAATAACATAGCTGGAGTCCACGTACCTTAAGCCAAGCTTGACACTGTCTTCACAGTGGGAGGTTGATGAGAGCAAACACTCCCATCTGCTTCCCTTACTCCTCACGATTGAGAGAAGTACCGGCCAAGTACCGGCCCCGACCAGAATCACCCTCAGCATTCGATTTAGTGGGTCTTTACTCGACCCACTAAATTGAATGCCAGAAGATCGATCTCCATCACAATAAGTATAGAAGTGGCCTAAGTCTCTATTCAAAGCAGTCATAAGGCTACCTGCAGCGATTCTCTTTTTTTTATTGTTCTTATTAACTTCATTAGTCTGTTTTAATTTTTTTATTCAATAGGCAGGAATGGTGTCCCTAGCCTCTATTTATCAGAAGCTAGGAATGGGCAACAGAGGATGGATCACTTGATGATTATCTGTTCTGTTCCTTCCCTCTGGGGCACCTGCCATTGGTCACTGTCGGCAGACAGGATACTGGGCTAGATGGACCTTTGGCCTGACCAAGTCTGGCCATTCTTATGTTCTTCTGATCAAATATACAGATTACAGCACTGATCAAAATGGAATCTGTAGTTAGAATCTAAATATTTGTATTTGAATACACATTTTGGTTTTAGGGACAAATTCCAAATCCTCTGTCAGCTTTTAACTTCAAACTCTTAAGAAACCTTTGGGTTAGATAAAGCTGCCACGTATACGTTTCCCCTGACTTCTAATTTCTGAAAATAATAGGACAGATTTGAAAAAAGTCTCCTAAATTGTACTGGAAGTTTTCTCATGCACTTGTTTGTGCATCTGCAATTTTATTTGCATATAGTTACATAAAGCGCCTCGTCAGATCTATGCTAACTCAAGTCTCTCTTGTACTGCTCCTGGGGATCCTAGTAGAATCGACTATTTTATTAACCCAATAAAAGAATATTGACTTCTCCCAAGAATAGCCATGGCCAGGGGACCTCAGTGATGGAAAGTCCATCTTTGTTGGACAAGGATTATAGCTGCACGAAATACCCAGAATTCCCACTCCAACATGGTGGGGATGCAAAATTTTTTTGCTCACCTGCAAAATTTCATGATGCTGGTTAGAAGAGAGCATGGCCAAGATACCCATCCCGTAAGCTGATCCACAACAGGCCGATGGCATGGCTTCTATGAAGCCTCAGCCATCAATTAATTTGACCACCTCCATGGAGACAAAGACATTACAAACATTGTTAGCTGGCTGTAGGGGCCTTACCATGTTACGCACAGCTATCCTCTGTGCACAGACATGCAACTTGCAGCAGAAATGATGGGAGCTATGCAAAAGCATAGATGTGATTGCTAATATAAAGTTACCTCATGTGGCTTTTAGGAGGCCCTAAGTTGCCAGACATCTCAAGTTTTCCATTTCAGTAATGAATGTTCTGGGGTGTGCAGAAGCCAGATAGGGGGTAGGGGAAATCCATCTTTTCCACATCTAATTTTGTGTCTTGGACCTTTGTTCTGATGTTGTGCTGTATTTTAAGAGGAAGGGAGGGTTCTGTCAAGGGAGAGAGGAGTTTGTGGTTATCATCCCCATCACGTGAGAGTGCCTTTTCATTTGGCCTTCCTCTCATGAGTCATCAGTCATATTGCGTGTATTGCTTCTTCGGGAGGGAGCCCTGTGCCTCACCTGACAAGTTAGGAGTCAGGAAGTAGTCAAAGGAGTCTGGAGAGTGCACACCTGGAGTTGGCAATCAGGATGTGCCCAGCCGATGTAGAACTACCTCTTCAGAATGCCCGAGGCATGCTCAAAGACCAGTGAGCCCATGAAAGATAAGGATCTTTGAAAGATAAGCTTTGGGGAGAGTTATTCTGGCTGTGTATGTGGTGCCTGAAGCCTGACAGACGTGTACTCATCATCATCAACAGCCATGGGCTCAATGCCCGTTGGTGTCCGATGCCTCCCTCACTATTTCCTTCCATCTTTCCCTGTCCAGTGCAGAGTGGCTTAGTTTCTGTAGACTAGCTCCGCACCAATCTACTATATCATCTCCCCACTCTCTGTGGGGTCTGCCTCTCCTATTCGGACCATCCATTATGCCGAATACCAGGGTCTTCATTTTCGCTCGTCGCTCATTCTGCAGATATGCCCGAATAGCTGCTTTGTCATAAACTGTGAAATGTGGACACATTTGGGCTTTTTCCCCAAAAAAACCCCACAATACACAAAGGAAGAAAAACCTAAAACATCACTATTGATATGAATGAACTCAACCAGTTTTGTGTCACAGGATATCAGTCTCTACATCTCTCTCTCTTGCATGCACACACACACAATACCCAATGGGGTGGCAATGTATCGCTCACTGAGAAGTGATTTGCATGAATTTCCACTGCTCACAACACCATGGGAAACAAAGAGGGGCTCTGCCAGTCCCATATTTTTTGGATCCAAGGAACATGCGTCCCAAATCCCACAGACTTCCTGGTAAGTCTAGGGATGGCTTCCTTTGTCTGTAGGGGCACGTCTACACAGCAGGGCAAAAGTTGAATTAAGCTACACAACCTGAGCTACGTCAATTACATAGCTGAAGTCGAAATAGCTTAATTTCGCTTTTGGTGCTGTCTACACAGCAGGAAGTTGAAGGAAGAGCACTCTTCCTTCGACTTCCCTTACTCCTTGTGAAATGAGGGTTATAGGAGTCGGAGTAAGTTCTCCAGCTCGCCATTATTTTGAAATAATAGCTTGCAGTGTTGACACACTCTTTGTTATTTCAGGATAACATCAGTTATTCCGAAATAAGGCTGCTGTGTAGACGTACCCTATGTGTGTCACACATTCAAGACAATACTCACCCTAACTTGCACATTAAAGATCTATATAAAGAAAAAAAACACCACATGTAATAACTCTGATTCTTTGATTAGTGACTTAGGCCCCAAATTTTTAACTAATTGAGTACATTAAATAATATGTCCCTAAAAGACTGACTTTTTCAAAGCTTCTTTAATAAAAATTCTATTTGGGATTTGACCATAATGGCTATTCTTGCTTGCCAAAACATGACTTCTTAGCAGGTGACTTTCATCAAGTACATCTGAAATAGTACCTAAATGAATTAGCAATAAAATGGACTTAGGCCTAGCAGTGGGAGCCTCCATTAATCTTGGGTTAATCACTAAAGAGATGCCATTCACTTTTCTTAAGAAGTCACATTTTTCTCCCCTTGCTGGCGACCAGATTTCATAAAGTAACATATTTCTAATGAAAGGGCTCTGCTTGAATTAAAACCCTGAAGGTTTATGCAGATTTTAGTTTTGATTACTGCTGGCATGGGCTCTTAGCAGACTCCAGAAGGTAGGGCTGCCGTGAAAGAGTCCCAGCGTGCAATTCATAATATTCTTTGAAATAAAATAGTGCACTTGTACTTAGTGGCTTTAATCAGCTCTGACTTTTGATAGTCAAACAATAGCTAATTACAGTAACACCTGCCTTCTAAGTCATGTCATGTAGGTTATTGCCAACAAGAGACCTTGTATCTTAGCTGCATGATTATTATAGAGTCTAAAACCTATCTGTACAAAAAAAGTAGAACTGACACTCTGCAAGTTTGGTAGCCATTAGACAGGTTTTATTTTCTGATGCATTTTCTTGCTTTTCTATTTGCTGTTTTCTGCATTTGAAAGGGGGGAAATCGGTGTTTGTGACCACATTGGGAATGGAGCTGCAGCAAAAAAATATATATTTGTATTTGTCACTCTTGCGATTGTATAAAGTATCCAGAACTATTTCTGAATATATAGATTTCTAACCACATTGGAAAATGTTTGACAATTGAGCGGTGTATAACAAATACATTCAGAAGCCAACATTCTTGGTATGATTTAAAATGTGGCATCAAACAGCAGCTATCCACAGGGTTTTATTTCTCTGTCTTTAAACATAATAGTATTTGGGGAAGGGGGGGTTGGAGAAATCTGGGTCTATTTTTTTAACTCTTACCCAAACTTGGAGGAATTGCATGAAATAGACCCCATATCCAAACATCTGATTTTGGAATGAACCAATAAGGTTTTCAAAAACCAGTCCCTGCATTTTCCCCTTCTCTACTTTTCACTGGAATGTACAGTCGGATGAGTTCGTCTCTAAGTGCTCGCTGCTGTGGAAGCCATAAATTATCGTCTCATTGAAGACATTCTTTTCTCATTAATTTTGCTAGCAAATAAGTCTTTGTTTTCACAAACCCAGTCAAGTGAGTAACGTCAGTTGTTGGCTACAGGCTCAACAGACCTTGTAACAACTTTCCAAGAATTAACAATAAAGATGTGTGTAATGATAACATGATGGATGCTCCCTCCTCTAGGCACAAAGAGATAATAGGCCATGTTCTGCTCTTTGTTGTGGCGCTGTGTAAATGACAGAACTATATGGCCCAGGGAAGGTAAAAAGAGGAATTGTGATAATTGGGTTCAAAGAGAGCCTAGCATTAACCATGCAACAAAAATCATCACGTCAAGAGAATGACAAATAGATCGTGTGTTGTAACATGCACATGTATCTAAGCTTTACATGGCTAAGCCCTTATAGTTATAAATTGGGTTCACTGAAAGTGATCGGCTGCAACTTGACTATTTAAGCTCTTATTAAAGCAAAGAAATAGATATGCATTTGGTAAGCAGCAAATGCATGTAAAGGGATGTGTTGTAGCACAGTTCATTTTCAATACCTTGCAAATTTATATACATTATTATCTACCATTCATTTGAGAGACTTTGTGCGTCTGTCCGCCGGTGAGTCTGTCTGCTCAAGAACGCCTCCTGAAACAAAGAGCTAGGGCCACCAAATTTGGTAGGCAGCTTCCTCTTATCAGAACTTAAAGGAAGGTCAGAGTTTGGGTATGCCAGGACAATGGGATGATTGCAGGATTCAGTTGTTTCTCATCAAACTGACATGGAGACGTCCAGTACCAGGGACAGTTATACTCCAGAATGACCACAAGGGGGCAGCAAGCACAAGGAACAATTATACTCAAGACTGACCATGGGAGGGCAGCAAGCAAATGCACTTCCAACAGTCCCAGAGAGCCACGGTGCTGCTGTCAGCCAGGAGGCACGGCCCCAGTTGTCCCAAGCCAGCCCTGGAGAGTAACACAAGCCATCCCCACCACTATGAAAGACAGTTCCTGCCCCATATGGCTTACAATCTAAATGGACAAAACAGAAAGAGGGAGAGAAAGTAACTTGCCTCAGGTCACAGAGCTGGTCAGGGGAATAAATGGAAATCAGACCCCAATTCCCTATCTAACACTCTAGCCACTAGACAGGGCTGCCTCCTTTACCAGCCTCTGGGAGGAGATGTGAATGGCACAGTGGTTAAAATGCTGGTGGTCCTTCTACATTGTGCTCCCATCATTGCTCCCTCTAGTGGAACTACAGCAGTGGTGGCAACATTAGGACATTTTAAGGCAGAATAAAATGTCTGTTTTCCTATGTCAGGATTGCCTGGTGAAGCTCTAACATGTTGAAGTTCTATGTGAAACCTTAACTCTTTGCGACCTGGGTGTATCTATTAGGATGTAGATGTACAATACCTGGTTCCATACTAATTATCAAATAATATGGTATGATGCAATTTTATCAACATGTATAGAACAGCGTCTTTGTTATCTCATGCTACTGGTATTTCCTGACTTTTCTCTTCCACTTTAACATTGTCTTGCTGTAGCTTAGGCATTTGATTTTGAATATCTTGTACATAGCTTTCTAATTAAATGGCGTACTCTCCACTCTTTAAACACTGAATAGATAACTATGAATCTTGCTTTATATACTGGTTGCCATACACAGCATAAAAACATAGAAATGCAGACAGATACATTGTGATTCTTGATATTTAAGCTCTAAAAATGTGCAGTGTTGAGTTTTGTGCATTTCTCATTGCAGCTAAAGTATTTTTTTAAAATAAGGCTGTTAATTACCAGGATAAGAGGGAAGGTCCTCTCATGAATCAGTAACAGGTTAAAAGATAGAAGACAAAGGATAGGAATAAATGGTCAATTTTCACAGTGAAGAGAGGTAAATAGCAGGCTCCCCCAAGAATCTGTACTGGGACAAGTGCTGATTAACATATTCATATCTGCTCTGGAAAAAGGGGTACACAGTGAGGTGGCAAATTACTTAAGACCAGTAAGTCCAAAGCTGACTGCAAAGAGTTACAAAAGATCTCACAACACTGGGAGAGTGGGCAACAAAATGGCAGATAAAATTCAATGGTGCAAAGTGCAAAGTAATGCACTGTGGAAAACATTCCTCCTACACATACAAAACGACAGGATTTAAATCAGAGGTTATCACTCAAAAAACAGACCTTGCTGCCATTGCGGTAGTTCTCTGAAGACATCTGCTCAATGTGCAATGGTGGTCAAGACAGACTGTTAGGAACCGTTAAAATATCAATGCCGGTGTAACGCCGATGGGGAGAACCAAATCTGGAACCTTTGGAGCTTAGTGCATGAGCCTCAAAGGCTGTAAAGCAGTGTTTCTCAAAGTGGTCCATTAGCATCTTTCTCAGAGTGGGTCCGTGGACTACATAGTGCAGTGAACCACACCCAGTAGGTGTGTGAGTTACACCGGTTCATAAATCTGTTGTGCACCCACATTGTGCATCATCCTGCTTATCCCTTCTCAAAAAAGATATATTAGAATTAGAAAAGTAACAAAAAATGATTGGGGTATGGAATAGCTTCCATGTGCGGAGAGATTAAAAAAAAAGATGACTATTCCATTTAGAAAAGAGATGACTAAGGGGTAATTTGACAGGGGTCTGTGAACCCATGACTAAGGAAGTGTTATTTACCACTTGCACAAGAACCCCAGGTCACACAATGAAATGAATAGGCAGCAGGTTTAAAACAAACACGAGGAAGTACTTCTTCACACAACACACGGTGGAATATGTTGTCAGGGGATGTTGTGAAGGCCAAAAAGTGTCACTGGGTTTAAGGAAAAAATAGCTAAGTTCATGGGGGATGGGTCCATCAGTGGCCATTAGCCAAGAAGGTGAAGGTCTCAACCTCACACTCTGGGGCCATGTCTACACTATGAAGAAGATTGACACTGCTGCAGTTGATCTTCTGGGGTTCAATTTAGCAGGTCTAGTGAAGACATGCTAGTTTGAACTGGGAGGACGCCAGTCTTCCTGCTGCTCATGAAGAGGAAGGGAAGCCAACAGGAGCATTTATTTGATCCCATCAACCTCCTGTTGAGTGGATGGTGATTTAAGATAGGTCGACTCCAGCTATGTAATTAATGTAGCTGGAGTTGCGTATCTTAAGTCGTTAATTGTCTTGGTTCATTTATTGCCTTGGAAGCATCTGGCATTGGCCAATGTCAGAAGACCAGGTAGTGAGCTAGATGGTCTGACAAGATGGCCATTCTTATGGTCATTATGTTCTTATGGGATTTTAAATAAAATAAGTAATGTGGGTTATACGGGGTGTTTGTATTGAATGCCTGGTATACAGGATATTCACAGTACATGCATCACTGTTACTTTGATGAATGGGGGGGAAAGTGCATGCTGAAAGGCACAGATGTTAACTTCACATCCCTGAACTATGCTCCAGCGCAGCATTTAACGCGCCAACTTTTGATTTCTTATTTAGTTAGTCCCACTCACCCTGTCATTTGTCATGTTATGCTCAAGCGGTGCAGTAAGACATCTTCTTTATATCAGTTACCATGTTTGCCATACCTGATCAGTTTGATTGATCATTGCCTGAGCCACAGGTTGGTAATAAGCTGTTTTGAGAGACTCCCACATTTCCCCTGGGACAAAATTGGCATGACAGCCTTATAAACTGGCCATTTATCAACCGGCTCCCCAGTGATCAGTGTCGGAGCACCGTTCAGCAAGCTGCATGGCAGTGGGGATAGATTAGAAACCACTGGACACTCCATTGAAGCTAATATGAGAAGTACAGTAAGAAAGGATGTGGCAGCTGCATCAAAATTGTAAGCACAAAGGTTGTGTTTTAATTTTTTCCTCTGTCCGCTCAGGCCACAACCTGTATACCAATTATGGGTCAGTTTAACGAGTCCAGGTAAAAATCTGCCCTTTCAGATGCATGTCAGATTATAGTGGGTTTTTTTATTTGAATGGACCTGCTCTGGCCTGGAACCTGAGAAAACCATCTTTTCTTTGAATAAGAAGACCTGATTCAGAAAAGTTTCTATATTACAGATTGGGAGGTATCCTTTCTGTCTACCAATGTGCAGATGCTAGTAGGTAGGGCCCTGTGAAATTCACAGTCCATTTCGGTCACTTCCCAGTCATAGAATTTTCAGGCATGTCAGTGTCACCCTTTCAGATGTTTACATCTGAAATTTCATGATGTTGTAAACATGGGGGCTCCAACCTAAAACAGGAGGAGTGCAAAGCTGTTGTGAGGGTCATCATGGGATTGCCTCCCTCACTTCTTTGCTGCCTTCAGAGCTAGGCTCTGACAGCAGCAGCCGGGGGCTTCCTGCAGGTCGGGGAGGTAGCCAGAGGTGGGTCTGATCAGCTCCTAAGAGTGTCCATGCAGGGGAAGACGAAGTCCTATCCCGCCCCAGCCCCACTGGAACTGGCAGTGGGAGCCCCTTTCATGGTAAGAGGCTCCAGCTCCTGGAGAGGGAGATCCGATTTCACAGTCCGTGATGAGTTTTTCACGACTGTGTATTTGCTGGGATCATTCTACTGAACAGCATTGAGTTCCCAAGTCAATGTTAAGACCCACTCTTCCAGCAGTTTTAAAGGGCCAAAACTGTATAGACTCTGGTCTAGGAAAGAACTGAATCACCTGCTTAATTTAAATGTCATGCGACTATGTGCACACTGATGGAAAAAGGCCTCGGTTTCGGTGGTGATGTAGGTCCTAGTCACTGTAATGATCTTTGTATCTTAGTTTCAGAAGAAAGTACGATATGTCATGCTACCTCTCATTCATCCTTGTGTTAACAAGTTATCTGCTGTACATTGCAAATGGAAAAACAAACAATGGCCGAGCAGGACGGCATCAAATATTGCAAAACTTTTCTTCTCTCAACCTGCTTCTGCTGTGTTGTTTTTTCCCAGGGAATGTTGGCGAAGTGGCTTCTATTGCATACGTTGAGTGCGAAGTTATTCCCAGACTGTGCAAACTGTAATTTTTAATCTTAACGATAGATTTAGTGACCACTGAAGTATAAAATAGACCTCGGTGGCCCAATCAATCACATTTGCATAGTTTAGAGAAAGTATCTGTATGAGATTTTTTTTATATCAGAATGTCTGTACTAGTAATAGATGTGTATAAGCACCCATAAACCTGTTTGAATTTAACCTCTCTCTAAATAATGCCAACAGCTTTAAGGGAAATCTCTAAAGCAACTGCAACTGCAACATAAACAGCCTGCAACATAAGGCTTAAAAGCTACTACAAAAACCCTAGAAGATTCATGGGCTGCAATATTACTAAGGCGCTCTATAGTGAATTGAAAAGCCTTGCAATTAAGGTACAATGTATTACCAAGTACTAATCAACTGACAGCCCTTGTATTTCAGTGTGAAGTACATATAGTAATAGTAAACCTATTGGCTGCGTCTAGACTGGCACGATCTTGCGCCAGAGCTATGCAAATGAGGCTCAGCGTGGAATATCGCCGAGCCTCATTTGCATAACTAATGAGCCGCCATTTTTGCGGAAGAGGCTCTTGCGCAAGACGGAGCTGTCTACACTGCCCCGTCTTGCTCAAGAAAAACCCTCTTGCGCAAAGCCGTTATGCCTGAAAATACTCAGCATAACGGCTTTGCGCAAGAGGGTTTTTCTTGCGCAAGACGGGACCGTGTAGGCAGCTCCGTCTTGCACAAGAGCCTCTTCCGCAAAAATGGCGGCTCATTAGTTATGCAAATGAGGCTTGGCGATATTCCACGCTAAGCCTCATTTCCATAGCTCTAGTGCAAGGTTGCGCCAGTCTAGACACAGCCATTGTGTTAAACCAGCAGTGGACAATAACTGGCCCATGGTCTGGACACGGCTTAGCAGGAAGAGCCCCTGGCAGGCTTCCAGATGCTTTATTTACCTGCACCTCCATAGGTATGGTAGCTTGAACTCCCATTGGCTGTGGATCACCAGTCCTGGCCAATGGGAGCTGCAGAAAGCAGTGTCCCGGTCTGTGCTGCTTCCTGCAACTCCCATTGGCTGGGAACAGTGATCCCTGGCCAACGGGAGCTTCGAGTAGCTGTACCTGTGGAGCACAGGGAAATAAAATTCTGGTGGCCTGCTGGGGCTAACCCTAGCAAACTGCCTCTGGCTTATTGCCCGTCTCTGTGTTACACTGACTGAGTAGCAGAAGCTTCTAAAAAGTTTGAGCTAGGAGCTCAGATCCTTCTGACATATGAAAAAGTCTGGCTGCAAATTTTATGAGATCAGGTGAGGTGCTGAAGAGTCCATTCAGACTGAATGTCCCCAGGGCATTCTACACCCGTTAGATTATCGGTCTGTCCTGGTTTGGAGTGAGCTAGAAATACCCCAAAGGGCAACTTCTCTTCTGCGTTATTTTGGAATTTCTAGTCCTGGACAAACTATCAGGTGCAGATGTGAGAAAATGTTGAGTGTGGGAAGGTGAGGGTTTTTTTAAGTTTCTTCTGAGGCCAGGTCCACACTACGGGGGAAAGTCAGCTTAAGGTATGCAATTCCGGCTTCATAAAAAGCATAACTGGAATTGATGTATCTTAAGCCAAGCTTTGGTGCTGTCGTCACAGTGGAAGGTCAATGGGAGAAACGCTCCTGTCGAATTCCCTTTCTCCTTGTAAGGAGTAGGAGTATGGGTGCTGCCGGGGGCACTCTCAGCATTCGATTTAGCGGGTCTAGTGAAGACTCGCTAAATCGAATGCTGAAGATCATCCCCCCGGAACCACAATCTTCCCACAAGTGGAGATGTAGCTGAAGTATTCAAGCCAATGTTGTGGTTGGTGTAGCAGAGGGAGCACACCTGGAGCACTTGGCCTGGTGCAAGATCTGAGGCCTGACCCAAAGCCAGGCCATGTATTAAAGCAGATGCTGGCAAGTTCGCTACGCAGTACATGAACTCGGCAAGGTTGTTGCTGGTGTGCTAAGCACGCCATCTTCCAACTGGTACAAATCCATCCCAATCCAGTACAACTGGAGATAGTTCTACAAAGTAATGCATCGGGAGGTGTTGTCCGAAATATCGGGAACAAGGGGAGGTGACAAACAGACGTCATGAAACACATAAGGTGGTACATAAGTTTTGTCTCAGTTTATACATGTCAGGGGATCTCGCCTTAACCCTTTGTGCACCCTAGAGGGCATCAGAAAACCTTGCTGCTGATGGAGCTTAGTCCTCATCACTAGGCACTCATGCGTTAATGTTCCTTTAGACAGGGGCACTAGAACCATTTTCATGGTGGGGGTGCTGAGCTGCCCCCCTTGCACCTCGCTGCCCCACCTCATCCATGCCCCTCACCTCCCCACACTGGGGCCACATCTGAGGGTGGCTGCCGAGTCCCAGGTGTAGGGATGATGGTCGGGGACCTGGACCCCGCAGTGGAGCCCCTGGGCCTGGCCACCAGGACACCAGGCAACAGCAGACTCATAATGGCCGGGACCACAGGGCCATCAATGGAGCCCATGGGGCCAGTGGCCAGGACCCCAGAGGCTGGGGAGGCTGGGGCTGGAACCCCACAAAATCTACACCCCTCACACTCCGTCTTCCCATGCCTGTAGAGATTCATCTGGGAAGCTTGTACTGTGTCTTGAGGGCAATAAAGCTGGTCGGGCACCTTTGACATGGAATTGAGTCTGTCCTCTTGTTGGGTAGTTCTGTCCAGGCCTGCTGAGCCTGCTACCTGCACAGAGCTGGGACCGCCCACGGAGACAACACACACACAAGCCAACTGAGAACCATTGGGTTCGCCTTGTTTTATTTGGACTTTTCTGCCGACCACAGTCACAAACCGAGATAGTTATGAACTTCAAAGTTGAGGGACATGTTGATCTGAAGCCTTGGGGTTCTAGCGTGGCCTGTCCTGCAGTTTGGAACGGGATCGTAGGCCTAGTTCATTTCTTGTTTGTGTCTGTGTCTCTGAAGAGGGTCCATATTAAAAACCCACCAAGGCCCTCATGTAGGTAAATAGCACAAGGCCGCTTTCTCTCCACATGCGTTTTTGACTGAGGGCATCTGTTTGTGGAAGAAAGAATGAGTGTTGCAAAAACAGACAGACACTCATGGAATTTTGTGCTTGGCTCCTTTATCACAGAGCTGGTGATCATTGGGAAATTTTCTCCCTAGATGAATAGGCAGAGTTACTGACCGGCTATGACTCGATGGAGATCCTGCTGAGGAGCTGGGTAGTCCTCTCCTTGAACTGTGAAGACAGCTGCTAGCCTTTCACATGCGGAGATGAAAACTCATAAAATGTTATGTAGCGACACTGACGCAGTCTGAGGTCAGGGCCCCAAAGAAGCGAGCTGGTTTTCTGGGGAAATGTGGTCAGATCAAAGCACTCAGAAGAACAAGATGTTCAGATGACAGGAGGGCCTGGACACATGGTAGAATAAGAGGAGATACTGTTCAGGTCCGTTGCTGTGGTTAGCTGACTGGAGTTCTGAAGGTAGCTGTCTCGCAGGAGGTAAGGCACACTGCCTTGGAGAGCAGCTAACCGTGCCGCTCCTTGCCGGGAGAAGGAAACATTGAAAGGCTCTGTGCTTTCAGCGCTGTCCTTGCAGACTGAGCACACATACTGCAAAACTGCTGCTTCTTCAGAAACACCGAGCCTGCTGGTGCAGTGGGACTGGCCGACGTGCATGGCTCAGGAGACGGGAGACCAAAAAAGAGGGATTCTCCTCAGCCCGGAAGGGCTTAAAAGAAAAGACAAAACAGCAGCCTTTTCCTGTGAGAGCACAATCCCAGGGAACCCCTGGCTCCAAGAATGCCCATAAAACAGCATCGAGGCCGGGGGGGGGCCTGGGAGTTGGGGTGAGAGGCTTCAGGGAACGGCTCGGATGCTTTAGTACACATTTACCTGGCAGTCAGATGGGTCTGAGTGGGCGTTGCGTGTGGCGGGGGATGGAGGATGTTCTGGGCTGGCTACTAACCGGACTCTAAAAGCTGGCTTGTATGAACTGTGAAGCCTACAGATCAGAAGATGTGACCCCAGGTCCCCAGAGTCTGTGGGTCGTTTGGCAAATTTTGGCAGCTGAGAGTTGTGATGTGTGTTGAGTGTGTGATCTCTGCCTCTAGGATCTACATACTAGACTGGGACAGACCAGGAGGAGCGTGTGGGGCGGGGGAAGATACTGGAAGAAGAAGGGAAGAAAGGTCTTGTAACAGAGGCGCAGGAACGTTTTTAAGAGGGGGGGTGCTGATAACTCCCCCTTTCCCTGTCCCCTCCTCCCCGCAGCCCTAGTTCCCTTGCCTGTGCCCTGTAAGAATGAATTCATCCAGCATCCAAAAAACCATTTCGGCTTACCGTTTCTGGGAGGGGCGGGGATGTGCTACACAGCAGGTGGGAGGTGCTAATGGAGCCATCCTCCTGTGCATATAAATCCGCTGTCCTTGTCTTTCTCCATGAGAACAGGTGCCCACATATGCTGCCTTTTGGCCCCTCTGGAACGGAACACGGTGCAGCAAAGGGAATCGCTCATAGAGCAATGAGTTATAAAACTAAACAAAACAATAAAGCCTGACTCAAGCAGAAACAATTCCAGGAGACAGCTGATGGTGATAACAAGCCATGATCTCAGCTCAGGAGGCTGAGGGGGTGACAGTCTCCGTGTCCCAGATCGTTTCCTTTCCACCAGAGGGAAACTAAACACTGCACAGCAGGCTAGAAAACACAAGCCAGAGAAAGCCCTGGGATTGCATAAGACAGGGGCCTCCAACCTTTTTAAGCACAATCACTTTTTCAATTTAAATGCAATCCAGGATCTACCTTGAACCCAAATACCCTTGTCCCACCACCTCCGTGCCCCTTCTCTGAGGCCCCGCCCCTGCTTACTCCCTCCTCCCTCATCCTCCCTCCTTTTCACCAGGCCAGTGCAGAGGTTGGGGTGGGGGGGGGCGGGGATGCAAGCTCTGGTCTTAGGCTATGGGATGTGGAGTGCAGGGAGGGGATCTGAGCCGAGCCTGGGGCAGGGAGTTGGGGTGCAGGACGGGGTTCAGGGTGCAGCATTTGGGAGGGAATTTGGGTGCAAGGGGCTAAGGGCAGAAGCTTGGGGTACAGGAGAGAGTTCATGACTGGGGCAGGGGTTTGGAATGCTGGCTCCAGCTGGACACTGCTTACCTCAGGTGGCTCCTGGGTGGTGGTGCAGTGGGGCTAAGGCAGGCTCACCCCTTCCCCAGCTCTGCACCACTCCCAAAAGCAGCCAGCAAACTCCCTCTCCCAAGTCCTGTTGTGCCCCACTTCCACTCTGTGGAGATAGGGATGCAGGGTGGGAGAAGGGGCACCCTGACATCAGCACCCCTCCTCTCCCTGACCTACCCAGCAAGTAGGAGGCTCCCAGCATCACGACTCCAAGGCAAAGGACAGTAGATGTGCAGCAGTGGGAGAGGGGCAGCTGAAGTGCTGGTACTTGATAGCCTCCTGGCCAAACCAGTCAGGATCCCCTGTCAGAGGCACCAAGATCTACCAGTAGATCCCGATTTAATGGTTGGTGGCCACAGTTATAAGGGTATTAAAAACCATGAGATTCGTCCTGGCCCTATTGGTTTGTGTGTTCTGTGGGGAAACCCACAAGCAGCAGAAGAAAAGCTTATGTTGTGTGCCATGTATATTTTGGTCCCTCTCTCTATATGCCTCTGTCAAGGTGTGTTTCAGAGTGAGGGAACCTGCGTGCTTATATTTGACATCAGGTTTGTCAAACTTTCATCGGTTTCAGCCTGCATGAGTCTTCATGCCTCCTGACATGTAGAATTTGGCTCCTGATGAACCTTTATGGTTCAAAATAACACTGGTGAATTTCATTTAGCTCCATGCATTCCATGTGAGTTTCACAGAACCCAAAAGGCAACAAGAAAACCATCGCAACTGGAAAGCATCCAACCCTCTCCGTTTGTCTGTTTCATCCACCTGGCGCGACCTGCACATGATAAGAATGCTGAATGCTCTTCTCAGTGCTGCAGAGGCCAAAGGATGAAGACAAAATCAACACGTGCTCGGCGTGTTTCTCCTTTGTCCGGCACGTTGTTTAGTTGTTTACACCAGAGCTATTCAGACTGAAGCTGTGAGCCCCAAGTGGCTTTCTAATGTGTCCTTTGCAGGGCAAAATATTAAAACACTGGCGATTTAATTTTTAGCCACTCACTTTGCTTTCACTATGTCATTAATTGTAGTCGATAAAACAATAAAATTTGGTTGGTCATTTTGCTGTGAGAATAAGATATTTCAAAAGAACGAGGAGTCCTGTGGCACCTTAGAGAGGAGCAGATTTATTTTTTAGGGCACATATCAAAAGAGTAAATGAAACAATGAGTTTGCATGACGGCGGCTCCTCTGGATAATAGTGGTCGCTAATTTGGCCACGGAACCGCTGAGTATCCCTGGTTTACACCCCTGCAAAGGAAGGATAAAGCATTTCCATTCTGGCTGGGAGCCTTTTACATACTCTTCACACAGATGTAAATGGCTGCCCCAGGTAGCAGAGAATCAGACTCTGTAGTGGGTGAGATATAGACAGTAGTTGTGTCTTCCCACTGTATCAGACCAAGGGACTAAAAATTAGGAGGTCCAAAGAATTCTGTTTCCAAGCATCACTTGGGTGCAGAAGGAGAATTCATGGTCATACTGCTCTTATCCCGGCTCTTGGAACCTGCCTTTGCTAACTTGCTTCCTGTTTCTGACTGGAGTGTCCTTTTCCAGGAGCGTAATCCTTACAGTAAACAAATGTTTGTCTACTGGCAGGCTCCCATATTCTACTATACCAAGGCCAATGATACTTAGCATAGCACAACAATTTATATCAAGAACTAATGTGTTGTTTGATTACAAGAATAAAACCATTCCCCTCATAGTGTTGACACCCATACTTAGAAAGGAGGGGACTATACTTAATCTTGAGTATGTCACACCAGAGACAAAGGCTCATCTGTAGGGCAGGTCTACACCACAGTAACAGGTCGATCTATGCTAATCAATTGGAGTTACGTTAGTTGCATAACTCAAATCGACATAGCTTAGATCTACTTACTGCAAGGTCCACATCGCGCTGGGTTGACAGAAAAAACTCTCCCGTTGACTCTCTTTACTCTTCTCATTTTGCTGGAGTACCAGAGTCAACAGGAGAGCAATTGGCGGTTGATTTATCATGTCTATGATAGATGCAATAAATCAAGCCCTGCTGGATCAATCCAGCACATAGTGAAGACATGCCCTAAGGCATGACTGGGTCTCAGGAAATCTGAGTTCAGTGCCAACCATCTTAGACTTCCTGTCTGAGGTCTGGGCATTTCACTTAATCTCTCTGTGCCTCAGTTGCCCTTTGGCAAAATTGGAATAGACATTTTCTCCCATATTCAGTTCGCCTAGTTTTCAGTTTGATCAGGAATGGAACTAGCTCTTATTAGGTGAATATTAGTACAGTGGGGCTTTGATCTTGGTTGAGTTCTCTTGACCCTTTCAGAATAGAAATTAATAGGACTGGATTGGAATTTTTTGGCACAACATCTTTTTTGGTCAGAGAACGCTGATTTGTCAAACCTAAATCTTTTTTGTAGAAGAGCTGGTTTCAGTACATTTCACAGCTTCCAACATTTCATTTCAGCATTTTTAATTTAAAAAAAAAAGCCAGCTTTCCGGTTCAAAATTATTTTTCATTTGGACATTTACGCTGATGGGAAAAAACAAAGAAACCAACAAATAAAAATCTGCCCAAACTATTTTGAGATGTAAACATCTTGATTCACCCACAATAGGGGTTTTTTTCCCCCAACGTTTCAATACAATAAAATATTTGTCCCAATTCAATTTTGAAATTGTTTCCAGGGCATCAAAACTGTTTCCCTCCTAGCTGGACTATTTAATAACAATTAAAATTAACCTCTAGACATGTACGTTCTGAGCTATGTTCTGTCCGTTCTTGGGAACAAAGTAGGATAAATAATTTCAGACCCTTTTATTGATGCCAGCTTTAGTTACAGTGATGTAACCTGAAAGTAGCAGAAGTCTGGAGACAGCTAAGACTCAGATTTGGAGAACAATTTATATATAATACTAAAACGTGAATGATATTTAGCAGCTTGTGCTGCTTCCTGTGTTCTGACAAGTACAGATTAAAACCTCTCTAGTCCGGCACCCTGAGGACCTTAGTGATACCGAACCAGAGAATTTGCCAAACCACAGCAGGTCAGTACTGTCTAGCAGCATTATCAACACTTCCACTGCTTGCTGGGCTCTTAGCAGACATTTAAGGGTAAATTAGAGCTAAATAGCAGCACAGAACCCTGACAGCCAGGACTGGTGGCTGTAAACAAACTTTATGGGACCATGGGAAACTTGGCCCCATCCATACGTACAATCATGCCAGATCACGGATGTTGCCAGATCAGAGTGCCAGACTAGAGAGGTTCAACCTGTAATGGATTCATGCTTCCATTTTTCCTGGACTCAGATGAAAAATGTTGACTCCTCCTCCATCCCTAGCTTGTTCCATCGAAGGTAGAAAACAATTGCTCCCACCAGAACCCACTTCAGGCACCCTGAGATGCTGGCAATGTATCAATCAGAAAAAGGGAAAAAAATATATAAGAAATGCAAGAAAGCAGAGGACAGAGTGCAAGGAATTGGCGACTATCCACAGTCACCATTGTTTTCTCTCACCTCGGTCCATCTCACCAGCATGTAAATATGTTGCAGTGTAAGACATCCAGACCCGCTCATTAGATTGTGACTGCCTCTTCCATCAGTGACTGGAGGTTTGCAGAAACTAAAAGACCTAATTCCACTGAAAATTAATGGAGTCTCTTCTATTGAGTGGTGCGGCTTCTGTAGGTGGAACAGAAAGAAGGTCGTGAGCATTCTCCGTGTGGCATATGAGCAGTTTAGCTATTGATCATAATTCCTAAAGGTATCACTTGTCATCTTCAGAGTGCAAGTATTAATCCTCAAAGGCTCCCACTGTGACCTAGGTCGGTGTTGTAATTCCCATTTTACAGATAAGGAAATGACTTCCTCAAAGCTTCAGAAAGATTTAGTGGTAGAGGACTGTTTATCACTCAGGAGTTCCTTATTCCCATTGCTGTGATCTGACCACTAATCCACATTATTCTCAGGCCTGGTCTATGCTAAAGGTGAAGAATGAATCAAGATACATGACTCCAGCTACATTAATTATGTAGCAGGAGTTGATGTATCATGATTTGATTTTCCCCACTACCCCCACAGCAGGAGGCTGACAGAAGCAAATGCTCCCATCGGCTTCCCTTACTCCTCATGGGTATGTCTACACTGCCACCCTAGTTCGAACTAGGGTGGCTAATGTAGGCATTCAAACTTGCAAATGAAGCCCGGGATTTAAATATCCCAGGCTTCATTTGCATGTTCCCAGGCAGGCACCATTTTTAAATGCCCAGTAGTTCTAACTGACTGCCCACAGTTACACGCGGCAGTCAGAAGTTAATCTGAACTAAGTCCTTAGTTCGGATTAACTGTTACTCCTCCTGCAATGAGGTGTAACAGTTAATCCGAACTAAGGACTTAGTTCAGATTAACTTCTGACTGCCGCGTGTAGCCGCGGGGAGTCAGTTAGAACTATGGGGCATTTAAAAATGGCGCCTGCCCGGGAACATGCAAATGAAGCCCGGGATATTTAAACCCTGGGCTTTATTTGCAAGTTCGAATGCCTACATTAGCCACCCTAGTCCGAACTAGGGGGCTAGTGTAGACATACCCCATAGGAGCAGGAGTACTGGCTGCCAACAGGGGCGCCCTCTGAGTTTGATTTAGCAAGTCTTAACTAGACCCACTGAATTGAACTCCAGAAGATCACTCTAAATTCCCCAAATAGATTATTACCTCATTGAGTATTTATAGGGGTTATTAGTATGCAGCTGAAATGCAGAGGCTCCCCATTAAATATTATGCTCTATCATATCACTGCTGCTGAAGTGCAGAGGCAGCAAGACTGTAAATCTGCAAACTGAAAGTCTGGAGTTTTGTTAAAAAATAAAGGTGTTGTCCAACTACAGCACTCGTTTTTCCAAATGAAATAAAACTTGTATTTAAAATATATTTTTCCTGCTTCTTCCAATATACCCAAAGGCACTAGCCTGCCTTCTGGATTAGGGAACACTACAATTTCAATTGATAAATAAAGTCCTTTTTGAATTGCAAATAAAAAAACACATCTGAAACCACTAACCAGCTACGCTTTTATTTTTATGCCTATAAAAATGTCAGAGCCATTTGTTTTTAAAATTTTCCAATGACAAAAAGCACTTCTTTGAGCGACTCTGTCCAGGTTTCAGTTGAAAGTGGAGTTACAGTGTCCTGAAGTTTCAGATGGAGGGTGAACAAAGAATTCCACTGAAAAAGTAGCCTCTCTTTTTCCTGTTTTCACCTAAAATTGTCATACGAGATCCTCGAAGTTCAGTTGAATTTGCATCCAGACGTTCAAGGGTGAAACCCATGCTTCCATAAAGTCAATGGAAGTTTTGTCATTGACTTTGATGGAGCCAGGATATAAGCCCAGAAGCTTAATCCAGTCCTTTGCATGTTCAAGAGCTCTCCCGTGCTTCTTGGATTGATAGTGTCCGAGATATGGCAAGAACAGTTTTGGTTACTGCATTTCTAGATTCCAGATGCAAACAGGATTTCTTAATCTTGATTCCAGATGCAAACAGGAAGAACAAAGATCCAAAGAACAAAGACAAATAACCAAAGTATATATTTTTTTAACGTCCAAAGGTTGGGGTTTTGGAAGAAGTTCAGGATAGTTCTTAGTTTATCTGAAAGATTTCATCAGCTATCCTTCTTCTAAGACCCACACTTATAATTTTTTTAAGCAATGATTATAAGATATTTTAACCCCCAGTTTAAAAGTGATTTCTGCCAACACAGGTGAAATACTGTGTGTGCCTGTCAAAACACTTCTAAATGGAAAGGGAAACCATTTTCTAATAAGTACACACCTAGTGCAGAAAAAAAGGGGAGAGTTTTCTCTTAAAAAGTATATTTCTCTTTGCATTGTTTTACTTGTTTCATTACAAGAAGCATTTAAGGTTTCTGTAAATGCGAGGGAAAATATTTAATATTTTTTTCCAGTTTGAGTACTTTGTTGTTTTGGCAGCACGTGGTGTATAGTCATTTTCACTTTCTTCCCTGTAAGTCCGTTAATCAGTTTCCCCTGTTGTTTGTGGATGTCTTTTCTACAGGAACAAGGGAGAGAGACAGGAAAATGCTTTTGTAATGCTACAGAAAAATGGCAGGGAAACTCTAGAGCAAATGCAGTGCCTTAGACTCCTTTTAATTAATTTTTTTAACTGATTAGATTTCAAAGTGACTTAACACCGTCTTAAGATTTTTGCCTCATCTGTACAGACCATGTAAACCATACTTTATCCCTATTAGAAGAAATAATTTTTTAAAATAAAATCTCTGCAGTCTGAGGTTGCGTTGGGATATTAATTCAGATGTAAAAAATAGCGTGGAATCCTGTGGCACTTTACAGATGACCAGATTATTTGGGCATATGCTTTCATGGGCAAAACCCCACTTCATCAAATGCAGCCCTGGAAAGTGTATGCCCAAATAAATCTTTAAGGTGCCACAGGACTCCTCGTTGTTTTTGTAGGTACAGACTAACACGGTGACCTCTCTGATAATTGTGATGCAATAATTGTCAGTTCACACTTCTACTAACTTCTTATGAATGAAAGCTTTTCTGAGAACTTGTCTTCATTCATTCCCCCAGTCTGACTATGGTAATACTGTACCATCCAACTCAATGTAAACAGTTGTAGGATTTGGCATTTATAGAGTAATATGTCAAGATATAGTAGTTTTGTCCTAGGATTAAGCTGAAGTATTCTTAAAAGAAATCAGTGCAGCCTCATTAAAGTTATATGCTCTCAAAATATGAATGAAATGTCAATGTCATTTGTTTTATGGAGAGCTTAAAAAAAGCAAATAGCATTCATTTTAATATATTGAGTTGCATTGTTTTTTGCCATGTATATAATGTTCCCATTGAAATATAAAAAAATGATTAATCATAAGGTCGTATCAGCAGATGATCAGAATATGGAAATATTAAAGTTACGAGGAAGATCAGGACTACAGAACATGACTGTGTGCATTGACTTTTCTAATAATTGATTAAGTGTAGTAAGGTGAAGTTGATCTCCTTTGCAGATGAAGAAATATAGGGAAATATGGGTAAATTATTAAAATAAATATATTTATCTCCCCTTTAAAAATTATACTTTATATGGAAAAGAACCATAATTTTTTTAAAAAAAAAAGCTTAACCTTTTAAAATAACCTTAAGATAAATGTGAGATGACACAATCCATAAATGTTGAATATTTTGATGTATACTTTCTGTTGTTTTTGTTTTATAGCATATCCCCAGAGAGGAAATGTTTTAAAAACTGGCCAGACTGATATCTTACACATAAGCATGCCATTTCTTTTCTTAAACATATTGTTTGCCTGAACATTGGTTATAACCACTGTATGAAGGTGCCCTCTATCGATGAAAGATGGAATTTACTACAATAATAGGCAAATATGGTTTTGGCTAAGCTTAGTGAGTTTTAAAACTTAAATAAAATATACTTTTTTCTCCTTCTTCTCAAAATGCTCTCCTCAGAGGCTGCCAACTTTATCTGAATCTTAAAAACAAAAGCCAAACTCCTGTGTTTTCTGGCTGGCTAATAAATGGTACGGGACTTTGATTCATGCAGAATTTTATGCTTGTTCAAATAGCAGGCATGGCGCTGTGTTTTCTTTGAAAACAAAATCCGTTCTAAAAATAATAATGCTTACCTGACAAAACACATGACTAATGTAACTAATTATTTGTTACACTGTAATTCTGTGTATAAAGAACCCCAATTTCTAGGTGCAGAAGCTACCTTGTTGTTAATGCTCCAGTTAAGCCAAGCAGATTGCTCAGCTTTTGATTTCTGATCTTTGCTCCCTGTTATAACTTCATCTTCAGGTAGTGAAATCCTGGATGTATTGAAATCAATGGCAAAAGTCCTTTTGATTTCAGCAGAGGCAGGATTTCACCCCAAGGGGGTGTGAGCACGCTTTAGTGCCTTTTTTATTTGTTTGTTTTTGTCATTGTCTTCCCCCCGCCCCCCCGCCCTTCCCCAACACATACCCAAACATTCTTAGTAAAAATTTGCCAAGGAAGCACTAGTTACTGCACAGTGTTTGCTGAGAACTGCTGGCACAATAGGTCTGGCCTTGCCAGTAACAGAGCAATACTCTCTAGGGAAAGGGGGTGGAAAAAGACTCACTTAACGAATTCAGAGCTGGACTCAGAGGCAAAACACACTTTGCAGAAACATGTGCCTTGATGTATCTATTACTGTGTGCCTTTTGCTTCAAGCAAAATAATAAAATAAAACTAATACCCCTTGACAAATGTAAATGTTAAAGATCCAAACATTCTGGCTAGAAGACGTCTGTTTTCAACTTTCCATACAGTGGCCGGGAAAGAGTCACGATATTTTGGTTCTCTTTTTTTGTTTCCTGTGTCTACTATTTTATGAACATTATTAAAGATAAAGGCACTGAATCCTGCTCTCAGTAATGCAGGTGAAGCCTGAAGCCATTGCACTTACTTGAAGAAAGTTACTACTCATTTGCATGGGCATGAGAGAAGCATTTTCCCTAACACACATGTATCTTTGTTTTCTTGTGTAGCTTTGCAAGATGGTTAGTTCCACTAGAAACCGTCCCACAGTTTAAGCCCAAGTCAAAGCTTTAAGAGCTGGGTTTCTGTTCCTAATACTGGATCCATGAACACTACATCAAAAATGACTGCACTTTTCTGGATTTTATTATTCCAGTAAAAGGATTGTTCTTGGATGCATGACTACTAGGGCATTGAGAGGAAAGCTGTGGGAAGATTTTCGTTAAGAAACAGCGTTTCAAAGCCAAACGTGCCCAGCTTTGTGGGGAAAAAATGCCATTGTCACAAATGTCTGGGCTGGCAACAGGACACTGTCCTTTTGCTGCAAGAATATTTCTAGCTCAACTTTTCAATTTCTTTGCAAAAATGGCAAATTCATGTGTGGGGCAAATTCAGGTTTTTTTGTCCTGAGAACAGAACCTGCCTTAGAACTGGCTAAATAGTCCTTACTGATGTACTTTATTAAACTGGGCCATTTTTGCCTTGTTGTGTGAGAGCTAATCCCTTGTACACGGTAATAGTTTCATATGAGGAACCGTCTTGAGTTAGGCAATGATACAGTAGCATTAACTTTGGGCACCAGCGGTAAGTACTTCTGTGTGAGCCACTGCTGAGCACTGCAACCCCCCTGCTGCTGAGAGAAAGGCCGTGAGGAGGGTAGGGAGACTGGAGTACAGAGGGACAACTTGATAGTAATAAAAAAAATCTGACCCTTTAGGTGGCAACAGACTTTGTCTAAAATTTTAGCTTGATTCCTTGTGATATTAGGGCCATTGGTATTTTAGGACCGTTCCAGATTTGGAGAACGTTAAGACATTGTTCGGCATGTTCTGAATTTTGTGGTTAACATGGAGCTGCCCTGAAACTTGTTTTAAAACTGTGTGGATCCCTTTAACCACATCAGAATTAGGCCCTAAACTAACGAAATAACTGTGCTCCAAACTGTTTAGATTTATAACTTTTCTCTGGAAATACTTGATATGCATTCGATGTTGTTTGCTAAAACTTTATTACTCCCACACTTGAAAATTAATCTACAGAGGATAGAAGCGGCAGAAGTTGATTTATGGTGCATCAGCCTCTCTTTAGCAGAAAACAGACGGCATGTTTATACAACAAACTAAACATATAGAGACAATTAACTGGTCTGGAAGTGCTGTTTCTGATTTATTTTAAAAGTACGACCTATAAAATGATTGTTAATCCTTATATGAAAAAAAAATCTGTAAGTGTTTTCTTTTTTCTTTCCTTTTTTATTTTACATGTGTCTAGATTTATACACAAAATGCAAACTTCAAGCTGGATTGTGTATAGATTGATACAGAACATAAATAAGACTATGTTTAGACACAATCTGTATTTGGAGGTCAAAACTGGAAATGAAAAAAAAATCTTGTGAGGTAAAAATTAGGCCAAATATGGTAGGTAATGAATTCTTGCTTATGTCAGTAATTGTAGCTTCTCCTCTTGGGTGCATTAGTGTAAAACCCTGAGTAATTTCAGTATGTTTTTTGATGGCAAATTATAAATTACAAGTAGAGCACGGTGCGCATACAAAATCAGTATCTGCATCGCAAAAATAATCCATGGACAGGGTTGGATTAAGACATGCTGAGGCCCTAAACTACGTCACATAGCATTACCAAAAACGTGTATTATTCTAACAGAAAGCACAATGAGAATAGAAATAGTAAAGTTTTGTATTTGCATATCTACCAGTACATCAGCGAGGATGCAACTAAAAACTAGTCATTTTTTTGTAATTAGAGTCCCCTCATAATCTAAGGCCATAAGTGGTAGCTTATTTAGCTTGTGCATAAATCTGGCACTGTCCATGGATATCCGCATCCACATCCGCAGAAGTGAGTACCTGTGGATATAAAGCAAATTTACAGGATTCAGATCCAAAATTGTTATCTGCATTTATGGCTGCAAAAATGAGCTATCGGTATCTGCCTCCACAGATGCAGATAAGGATAGCTGCAGCTGGAAAGCGGATAGCCACGGATTTGCAGGACTTTAATTATAAGAGCTGCCGGATAAGAGAGAGCTGAATTCCTGTGGGCCCTCTCCATCATCCCACTGTCAACATGTGTGTAGGGGCAAAGCAACTGACCACTTAGTAGTAACCCAAACCAAACCCAAGCCCCATATCTTTATTATACTAAAAAATGACAGTCTTCTGCTGCTGAATCTGATTAACCTTTTAAATTTTCAGATTAACATGTGGAGTTGTAAGAATTGATAATAACTGGCATGTGATGTCCGTGTTTACTTCTAAAGTCAGTCATCTGTGACTCAGCCAAACTGTATGCCATACAAGTTCTTTTGGAGACATAGCAACAGACATTTGGGTGTTATTCCCAATAACCCATGACAGCTATGAAGGATCCGGAGCATTCCCAATGAATTGTGGTTCTAAGAATCATTATTTAATGTGCACTCTGAGAAAAGGAGCCATTTAAAAAACCTAAATAATTTGGATGCATCCTTATTGGCCAATATGGACTAAAGAATTACATAATGTTGGCCTTTCTCCATGTTTGTTTCCAGATAAAAGTCCCTCCTTAAAGGTTGTTTTTATATAATATGTATTTATCTTCTCTAGTATGGATCTTTATTTTATTATTCTTAAAACACCATCTATGTATACCGTGCTTTAAAGACAGTTACATAGAATACGTTTCTGTGAGAGGTTACAGTCTAAGTTAAAGGAAAACACTACACTTTGTGCCACACAATACAGCAGCAGGCATTCAAGAGTTTCCAGTGCTCTTTCAAACAGGGCCTCGAGTCATTCTTGGAATTCACCTGTAGGATTTTGTTTTAGCTAGAGATAAACTTTAGTAGATTCAGAAAACTGATTCAAAATGTGGATGTTGATCTGAACTTGTCTGGTCTAGAAATCACACCAGAAATCATGTGAGTACCAGTGCTCTTCATTAGATTTCCCCTGCATCTTCATTGCACCTGGATCTGAGCACTGTAAGCTTTCGTGTTCTTTCCACATGTGGTCCCGGCAGATGCCAGGAAGAGAAATGGCACGGAAAACACGTTCTGAAGCCATTAACCAAACTCAGAACCTCGGAAAGGTTCTCTTCATGACTGGAACATGCCTGGGAGAACGTCCCCTTCTGGTTTCATTTAATCAGAACCAGTCTGCCCAGCCCTAGTTAAAACCATACGTTATTGGATTAAGTGTACTTAGAACAAGAAGTGTGTGCCGGGAGTGGGGCGGGGGTGGAGAAGAGGGGCTGGCTGGGATAGCAGGGATGATTTTCAAACCTCTTCCCTCTGCAAAATTAGTGGAGTATGCAGTGAAGAGCCCAGGTCATTTGATCAGCAAAGGGTTAACTTTAATTTCAGAGTTCCCAAAATGTCAGCACTCCTTTATCCAAAAATACAGCAGCTGGCTTTATCAACATATGCTTTTCATTACCTACAAGGCTTACAATATTTTTGGTGTCTGTATCAACTTGATTCAATTACTGGTACCACTGTGAGGGAACATTACCTCCAGGGAAAAGGGGGCGAATGCCTCACTGCTCATGGATACAGGGGAAGGAGCAGATTAATATAACAGATTTACATCAAGACTGCTGACTCCATTACTTTAAAACTCCTGTAATTGACTTTTTTAAAAATGACATTAGCATTTAAATGGTACTGTCGTTACAAGGGTGAAGGTTCAGCAAAATATGATCAATTTATTGAGCTCTTCAAATGTTCTTTTGATATTTTTTTTTTGTGTTGGTTGCCATGCCGGAGGGGTTTTTGTGTTTTGTCAGATACAGAAAAAGTCTACAGCACTGAGATCTTCAGCAGGGCAGCTACTGCCTGGCTGTAGATGACAGAGTTTACCTAAAACAGAGCATGTGATCATCCTCAAAGTTGTCTCCTTTGCCTTGGTTTTTAAGCGCCTGTCTAAGATGTGAAAAGTCCCTTTGTGCTGTTATTCACAAACAGCAAACAGACAGTGTGGAGAGATTATCTTTGCTCTGGCGGCCTTGGCCGTGATGCAAATTCTCCCTACATTTTAGATGGGAGCAGTATCCACCTTGAGCTCTTCATTGCCTCACGGTGGGTCTCTCAAAATGATAAGAGCTGCGTGCAGAATATATAAAAACCTACAGTAAGCACAGCTACTGTACATTGAACATCATGGCTGGACTTTTCAAAATGGCCTAAGGAGGGTAAAGGTTGGACCTCCCTATTCCGGCACCCTCAGGCACCGGTCCCAGACAAGGGAGTTTGCTGGACCAGAGATCTGGTGGGGGAAGGGTGCCAGCTTCCTCACTGGGCTTCTCTCCCCAGGCACGTGGCACCGCTGCCCCCGGCCCCCTGGCTGTGGCAGCCCTGTGGGCTCTGGGGCCCTGTGAGCTCTGGTGGCCATGACAGCCCTGTCAGCAATGCAGTCCCACGAGCTCTAGCAGCCCGGCTTGCCTCCTGGCCCCACGAGCTCTGGCAGTCCTGCCGGCTCTGCTGCCCTGCTGGCTGTGACCTCTGCTGCCCCGCAAGCTCTGGTGACCCTGACAGCCCTGTAAGCTCCACCCCGCACATCCACACATCTGGTGGGTCCATCAATTCCCCTGCCCCACCGGCTGTGGACTGATGCTTTGAGGACTCCGCTGCCCCACTGGCCCTGCCAGGCAGCTCCTCTCACAGCTGCCTGCTGGACCATGGATGTTGTCAGACCAGAGTGTCCCGGACCACAGAGGTTCAACCTGTAGGTGCCCAAATCCCACTGATTTTCAATAGGAGTTAAGTGTGTGTCTAAACCATTTGAAAAGCTCAATGAAAACACAGCTGTTCATCACTCGCATTTCGGGACATTTGCTTGGTCTTGGAGGAAATGGAATCTACACCCGCAAACCCTTATTCACACAGACAGTCTTTACACATACATGTGCTTCCATTTCCACAACATAGGTGAAATTCTCCTTCAGACCCAAGTTCAGTTGAAAAGGAACTCCACTGAAGAGAATGACTTTTTCAGCCATCACAAATAGGTAGATAGTGAATATGCAACGGGGCAGTTGTTCAGCCATTATCAGTGATTTCAGATTCTTGTCTAACGTGCTTTAATGATCCTTAATGAATTATGATCACACAACCAAATGCTGTGGAGGATGTCCATCTCATGGGGATGAGCTGAAGTTTACAAGGTCTGACTTGTATGGCAGCATGCGATTTTGTGGAACTGGTCCTTTGATACAGGTAATGAGCAAACATCTTAAATGATTCCTGAAAGATTCTGTTCAAGAATGCAATTTGCCTATCTATCTTTCTATCTATCTATCTATCTATCTATCCCCATACACTCTATCTATCTATCTATCTATCTATCCCCATACACTCTGTCTATCTATCTATCTATCTAGCTATGTAAGTTTTCATAGCAACAAATCATTTTAGACGTAAGGAGAACATGCTAATTTTTTCAGCACAGTCGACTGGCAGCACTCCTATTCTGGACTTCATTTTAAGTATCCAGTCCTGGGATAGGAGTGGACCAGTGCTGGAAACCACAGCTCCCCTCTCCTTATTTTGAACTTTCACCCAGAACTCAAATTGAATTTTAGTAGCATCTTTCATGAAATTGGAGAAAGTTTATATCACTTTTTGACCTCCTTTCTTTTAATTTTTCTACTGCTCAAAACTTTTCAGATTGTGGTCTAGATCAGAGCCAGACCTATCAGGATATCATACAAGAGAGTCATTTTTGTTGTATCTGTGCACCAAGAACAGGAAATCATCAAATGATTCCATTCCTGTCACCCATTCCCATCTTCTGGCAAACATAGCTAGGGACATCATCCCTGCCCACCAGCCATTGATGGACCCAGCCTCTATGAATTAATCTAGCTCTTTTTTTAACCTTGTTAAAATCTTGGCCTTCACAACATCCTTTGGCAAGGAGTTCCACAGGTTGACTGAGTTGTGTGGAAAAATATTTCCTTTTGTTTGTTTTAAACGTGCTGCCTATTAATTCCATTGGGTTACCCCCTCATTCCAGTGTTGTGAGAAGGATTAAATAGTCATGATTTTATAGACCTCAATCATATCTTTCCCTCGTCTTGTGTTTTCCAAGCTGAAAAGTCTCATTAATCTCTCCTCACATAGAAGCTGTTCCATACCCCCTAATAATTTTTGTCGCCCTTTTCTGAACCTTTTCCAATGCCAATATATCTTTTTTGAGATGGGGAGACCACATCTACGTGCAGTATTCAAGATGTGGGTGCCTCAAGGATTCATCGCAAGCAAGCTAGAATTAAACCCCAGCAAAAAGCTTGTTCTTGCAAGATTCCTCCTTCACGAGGTTTGGATTGTGCAGACAAGACCTGAACCAGTACCCAACAACATCAATGAGTGGGTTTTTTTATATTGATTTTAATGGGCATTGGATTGGACCCACAAGTAATGAATTTCTCAAGTCTAAACTGCTGAACAATTGGACGTCCCTTACCATTATTCCTTTTCTTACCACTGTGCCGCCACATACTTGAACAGGTTCTTGCCTCCTTTAGGACCAAAAGGAAGGTTGCATCCTAAGGGTTTTTTTTATTCTCCTCGACTGAACCTTTTTTTTTTTTGTAATGACTCTTTTTATCACCAATTAATTCAAGAAAACAGACAGCGCTTCTTTTGGCTTTGACACAAACAGAGATGGATATGCAAGTGTACGGAGTAGTTTGAAGTATATTTCTTGTCACCTGGCTTAGACTAGATGGGGAATGGTCCCCTCCCGGAATGATCTCTCTAGCACAGGGGTGAGGGAGAAAGGGAAGGGATGGATTATGGATAAATCGGACTTGTATCTTCTTCTTTCTCCAGGGTTGCCTAGTGCCTGTCACTACTAAATTCACATTCAAAGCAGGCATCGGAGTGAAACGGACCAAGGACTCTTGGGGGGTCCCCTGCACTTTCCCCTGTTTAAAACAATCTTCCCTCAAACATCTGCATCATTGTGTCGAATTTGCCATCAGAGCTGCCTGGCTGTGGCAGATACAATGGCGACACACTGACCTGATTCATCCGGCTAGAAAAGTCAGCCCCAGACACAGAGCCTGAACTGAAACTACAGGGGCATTAATAACTCAGACACCCCCCTACCTAACTTTGCTGCAGAATGCTTGGTAATGACCTCGCTCCACCCTGCCAGCTCTCTCTGACCTCCTCCTCTTCAGGATGCTGCTTAATTTGCACTAATTACATTCCAGTCTGACAGGAACTTGGACATTGTCTCAGACTTTCAGGTACTCTCACTGCTCTTGTTCCAGGACAGAATGCTCTGGCTAAGTAGGAGGAATATTATAGCGATGACACAATAGCCAGCCCACATAATCAGGCTGTATTTTATATATTGTCTATGTTTATGTATGCACAGACACATGTGCACACACACACACAACATATATATGTATAATATGACATATAAGATGACCTTCTGATGACAAATGCACCTTTGAATTTGTCTCTCTGCTGTAATTGGGTGTTGCTACTGAGATTTGGGATATTTTGGATAATAAAACCTAAAGGAATGTAATTCTGGTGTTAAATGACTAATTAATAGTTTAACAGTGTTTACCTCTCTGGATATTTGGCTTCACACTGTCACTGGTGTGTCCCCAGAATTCTCAGATTAAATAAGCAGCCTCTGGGTTGACTGGGGTAAGAGAAATGCTAAAATGGAATAGGTCACAAGCCTTAGGGCTTGTCTATACCTACCTGAAGATCCACACTTCAGAGATCGACCCTCCAGGGTTTGATTTAGCAAGTCTAGTAAGGCCCTGCTAAATCAGTCGCTGACAGTGCCCTCTTTGACCCCAGTACTCCACAGGGTTGCGAGGAGTAAGGGAAGTCAATGGGAGAAACTCTCCCATCAACCTCCCACTGCGGAAACGCCACAGAAAGTTGATGTGAACACCAGCTACACTATTCTCGTAGCTTAAGTCGACTTGCTTTCTTCCTTATTTACTTGCAAATAAAATATAGGACTTCCCTAGATGGTATGCTAGCGCCAGTGGATGTGTGAATTCTAGATCACATGAATGTGTCACATGCTAACTGGTCCTACATAGACCTTGCTAGAATACACTTAAAAAGTCCCCCAGTGCACATTAACATGTACTGCTTGAAATGTATTTGCAATGCAATGCACTAGGGAACTTGTACCACATGCCAGCATGGTCCACACAAATCAATTAGTGCACAACATGCTGGTGCAGACCAGAAGTTACATCCACCCTACTAGTGTAAACTAACACACTGTGTAGACAAACCGTGTGTATAAGTGTAGATAGGAATCTAGATTTATGTCTAAATACACATATAGATTTCAAAATATATTCTACTTGTCAGCTTTTTTACTAAGAATAAGTGAAGAAAATGAATCCATCTCAACAGTGCATCTCTCAGGCACAACCATATAATAACAATGACCAACGCAGACAATGGGAAACCAACCCTTGCAATTGACCTACATTTGCGAGGAAGTGTGTGCACTGTCATTGGGAAATTTAAGTTTGAAGCTTCGAAGAGGATGCTAAAACTAAAACAAAAACCCAGGCCACATTTGGGTTGCTTTACAAAGAATAAGAGGCAGGCGATTGTGAGAGTTTAGCTCTACTAAGATTTTTTTTTTTAAGTAGAAAGCATCAGCAAGTAACCTCTGGGTTTCAAAATATTGTATCATTTTAAAATGCAGCGTGCATGAGATCGCTGAAATGGGATACACCAATTTGAACTTTGTCAAATAATGCAGGTCTGTGTTTGCAAAGACAGAGGCACCCTGAACCCAAAATCCCTTGAGCTGTCTTTCAAAGAGTGATAGTTACGGAAATTAGCAGTGCAGAAATCCATACTAATCATTCATCAGGAGTCTTATTAACTGTCTTACCCATGTTATTAGGAGTGGGCCCAGGCTTTCTGACCTGAGCAGCTGGGGAAGAGAGCTTCTTCTCCCACAGCTGTGAAAAAGTGATGCAAGTTGGCCTCTGATGACAATGCCTTTAAGGTGGAGGGGTCCCCTTCCCACCCCAGAGCTGGTTCCTTGTAATTGTTATGGTGTGAGGGAACAATAAAAGAGGAGTCTAAGGGGGGATATGATAGAGGTCTATAAAATCATGAATGGTATGGAAAAAGTAAATAAGGAAAAGTTATTTACTTGTTCCCATAATATAAGAACTAGAGGCCACCAAGTGAAATTAATGAGCAGCAGGTTTAAAACAAATAAAAGGAAGTTCTTCACACAGCGCACAGTCAACCTGCGGAACTCCTTGCCTGAGGAGGCTGTGAAGGCTAGGACTATAACAGGGTTTAAAAGAGAACTAGATAAATTCATGAATGGCTATGAGCTAGGATGGTTAAGGAATGGTGTCCCTAGCGTCTGTTTGTCAGAGGGTGGGGCTGGATGGCAGGAGAGAGATCGTTTGATCATTACCTGTTCGGTTCAGTCCCTCTGGGCACCTGGTACGGTCCACTGTCGGCGGACAGGATACTGAGCTGGATGGACCTTTGGTCTGACCCAGTCTGGCAGTTCCTATGTTCTTATGTTATGTTCTTAATAACACAGTCTTAATAAAAGAAATGTATGCCCTGTTGTGCCAGAGGATATGAGTCATATTGCAAAAACAGGTGGTCAGTCTTGTCAGCTCACACTTGCCAGGAGCTCAAAAATTCCCCTGGATAAGGCTTTGCAACCATAGGCCCTTAGTCTCTTACTCAAACTACAGTTCTGCATAAAGTTGTTGCCCAGCATATACTTTCCTCTGCTCATCAAAACAGAGCTTAGTGTTCGAATAAACCAACCCAGAACACGGTGCTTGTGAGTGGGTTTATTCAAGCACGTTGATCCACTGGAACCACTTAATCAATTATGCAGATTAGTCTTCACTCTTTGGACTGAGCAAATTCGTAGTCTCAAAAGGTGGCAGTGATCACTCACTGCAAACAGGAAGAAGCAAAGTCAGCTTCCAGCCCATGGATGCTCATGTCATTAGGCCATGTCATAAGAATTTCTTTAATTACAAAGGGTATGGCTACACTACCACCCTAGTTCGAACTAGGGTGGTTAATGTAGGCATTCAAAGTTGCAAATGAAGCCCGGGATTTAAATATCCCGGGCTTCATTTGCATCTTGCCGGGCGGGCGCCATTTTTAAATGCCCTTAGGTCGAACTCCGTGCCCCCTTAGGTTGAACTCCGTTCCACGAGGAGTAACGGTAGTTCGAATTAGAGATCCTAATTCGAACTACCTACTCCGTGCCGCGTGTAGCTGCGGGCACGGAGTTCGACCTAAGGGGATTTAAAAATGGCGCCCCCCCGGCAAGATGCAAATGAAGCCCGGGATATTTAAATCCCGGGCTTCATTTGCAACTTCGAATGCATACATTAACCACCCTAGTTCGAACGAGGGTGGTAGTGTAGACATACCCAAAATGTCTTCGCATAAATGCAAAGAAACAATAAACAACATGCAGCCCAGCCAAATTTCTCATGTTCCTTTATTTATTGGCGGTTGCCTAGAGTTTTATCAAAGAATAAAGATGGGGGTGGGGGGTTATAAATATGTAGCCTAGTTTTTAGGAAAAGGAATGGAAATTGGGTTTTTGTTAAAGATCATGCGCAGTACAGACCCCTGATAGTCACCCAGCATTAGTTTCCTGTGCAGGAAAATTAAACTGAATTGTTGTTGAATCTAATTTTCTAACTCTTTCTTTGGAACTTATGCTAGCGAATGTCTCCACCTTAAGAGAAACAAAGACCATCAAGGAGATAAATAATACTTGAAAAAGACAGGACCATTGTTGGCTGGTCCTTTATCTGCAATTTGACTGTGTTTCCTAAGTGTTGAAAGGGGCACTTTTGTGGCAAGTATGACACAAATAACCTTCACCCTTGGTTGCACCGTCTAGAGACAGTTAAATACCCGAGGGTAAAGGAAAATGAACAAGTTACAGTTGATTTGATATTTTTTAATGACAGTCGAGAATATGAATGATCCATTTCAGCTGCATTTGTTGTGGGGTGATTTGATAAAACAACAGGATGCATTCTTAGGCATTTTAAAATATCACAGCAAGTGTGTGTGTGTGTGTCTCTGTCTGTCTGTCTTCTATTCTGTGGCTATAAGGCCATGCTTATTTTCATGGTCACTACTATTTTGAGTACCAATATGATCACTAATAACACTTACACAGAGCTTTACCTGTGAAGTCCACCACCCAAAAATTAAGAGTGAAAATTTCAAGAGGGAAAAAGGACTTAGACGCTCAACTTATCTCGGTCATCTCAGCCTTGTGACGGTTCACCCCGCCCTATGCTTTATGAAATGGACTTATGGACATAAATGTACATAACTCAAAGGTGCTTTGAGCAAATTACTTCATGTTGCCTATCAATCGTCATGGCTTAATCTGCTGGATCTGTTTATCTTATTTTGGTGTGTGTATCATTCTTGTGTGTGAAATGAGACATATAGAGTAGACAATACTTTATGGCTACGTCTACACTGCAGGCTTTTTGCGCAAGAACGGCCTTTCTTGTGCAAAAAACTTGTGGAACATCTACACTGCACACATGTTCTTGCTCAAGTAAATTGACAGTAAAGCGTCGGAACAGAGGGCTTCTTGCGCAAGAGTTATTCCTCTCCCCACGAGGAATAAGACCTCCTGCTCAAGAGCTCTTGCGCAAGAAGGCAGTGTGGATGGGCAACAGGGGTTTCTTGCACAAGAAACCCCTATGACTAAAATGGCCATCAGAGCTTTCTTGCGCAAGAGAGCGTCCACACTGCCATGGACGCTCTTGCGCAAAAGCACATGGCAGTGTGGACGCGCTCTTGCACAAGAATTTTTGCACAAAACAGTTCTTGCACAAGAAGCCTGCAGTGTAGATGTAGCCTAGGGGTTTTAAATATGTGAATGAAAGTCATCCAGGGAGACCTGAGTGTCTGGGCAATCCTATGCAAATAGCCTTTTGTCCTTAAGTCTGAGCAGTGGTTGGTAGGGATGAGCCAGGTGACTCCCCATGCAATAAGGGAATCTTTAAAACACAGTAGGAAAGTAGTAGTCTTGAGTCTTTGGCTGGCACACCAGAGGGAAGGAACCAAAGACCCCAGGCTGAGGGATGGCCCTGGTTTTGAAAGCTTTGCTGGAAAAGAGACAGTTTTAGGATGAGTTTGTAATGTGTTTCTCTACTGAGGCTTCAGTGTTAGAGTCAGCTAAGAGTTTCCTGTTATTTTGAGTTTGTAATCTACTTTGCTCTGCCTGTTCTCACTTATAACCACTTAAATCCTATAGCTTGTACCTAATAAAATCACTTTTACTTACTATCAAGCCCAGTGTAAATAATTATTACCTGGGGGAGCAATCAGTTTGCACATTCCCCCTTTCATTGCTAAAGGGGCTTACCCAAATAATTCATTGGGGGGTTGATCCCATTTGCAGAGTGGTATCCTGGGAAGCCGGGCCCAAAACTGCACTCTCCTTGGACCTGAAGAAATTCAGTGTCGGCATTGCTTCTCTGAGGTGGGGTGTGATTCTCAGCTCTGTGCCTAGGCTGGGAAACCCCAGAGAGCGGGAAGGTGAGTGGCAGTGGCTGTGTCAGCACCCTGGGAAGCCCAAGGGGTCTTCTGTGACCTCATCCCATCACGGTTCACCCCATCACAAGCCCTGCCAGTTAGATCTAGATAAGTTATGGTTTCAAAAGTGACTGAGGTTTGTTGCCACAGGGAATGGGTGCCCACTGAACAGCGTATTCAAGGGCCCAATTTTCAGCACCTTTCAAGAAGTTAAAAGTTTAGCATCGCAAAGCATTAGTCACTTTAGAAAATGTAGGCCACTAATATGAGATAATTTCGAAGGAAGGAAGGGGGAGGGAAAGGGAGGAAGGAAGAAAGAAAGTATGGGAGAAGGGAGGAAGGAAGGAATGTAAGGAGGGAGAGAGAGAAAGGGAAGGAAGAAAGGAAAGGAGCCTGTTTAATCTATCAATAAAGATTTTTTTGATTCAGAAATAATTTAGTAATCCCTCTAGCTACATTTAAGAAGCTGACATATACAGTGAAATATACATTTACCAAAGCATTACACCACTCTGCTCATTCTGGTTTAATTGTAGCCGTGACTTTCATGTGCTTGAATTCTTGACCTGAGCAAATAACCTGAAGTCATTTTCTTCGTTCGGTCATTCTGTCTTTCATAGTGTGGAGCATTCTGGGGAACCGCAAGGACGTAACCCTCTCCACGATTATTTGAGGGATAATATTTAAGGACGCACAGAATAACAGCAACAGCAAATGCCAGCAAACCACTTGTCCAACTGAAAACTGTATTTGAGGAACTTTGGTGTAATCCTGTGAGGTGCTGGGCATCAATTGCAAGGCACCAAGTGCCTTCCACCCCTTTTGGAATCTGGGAAATCAGGAATCAGTGCAGAGGCTCAACAAAAGATTGGGCTCAGTATCTGCATGGCGCTACGGTTTCTGAAAATAATCTGCACTCCACATTACAACAGTTACTACTACAATCACTCAGAGCTCCCGGATATGAAATTATGGTAATCAGTATAAACATTTGCATCTCAATCCACACCTACACCCAGCACTGTAATGAAATGTTCTAAAATCGCCATGGACACTGGTTTTGATAATATACGGTTAAAGGTTGTATTGATATCTTTATAGTGATTCATCCATCTATGAACCAGGACAAGGTATTAATAAGAAGGGGTTGTATTGCCAAGGGCTAAGTTAGAGTGCAAACTTATCAGAGGCACTGAACTTTGATGCTCTGCTTTTAAATAGAATTCCATTATTCTTTCATAAATACAGAGATGCAGCTATCCAGGCCGTGAACTGATGATCGCATGGGAATGCAGTTTAACTAAATTAATGAATACTATTTGCTTTGGGGACATGCTTTGTCTCACCTGATATTATGCTGTTTCATTTTTTTGTGAAGATTGTTGAGTAGAATTGATTGAGAGAAGCTGTATGCGTATTGCTTGCCAATGCAGAGTACGTGTTCTTTCCCCTTTGTCCATCCACTGGTCCCTTACATGCATCTCATGGAAATGCCAGGCTAATTTCTCATGGGCCATGTCCTCCTTTCTAAAGTCCACTGTTAATCATAAGAACATCAGAACGGCCATACTGGGTCAGACCAATGGTCCATCTTGCCCAGTATCCTGTCTGCCGACAGTGGCCAATACCAGATGCCCCAGAGGGAGGGAACACAACAGGTAATCCTCATGTGATCCCTCTCCTATCATCCATTTCCAGACAAACGGAAGCTAGGGACACCATTCCTACCCATCCTGGCCAATAGCCATTGATGGACCTAACCTCTATGAATTTATCTAGATCTTTTTCAAACCCTGATAAAATCCTGAGTGAAGAAAAACTTCCTTCTGTTTGTTTTAAACCTGCTGCCTAATAATTTCTTTTGGTGACCCCTAGTTATTATATTATGGGAATAAGTAAATAACTTTTCCCTATTCACTGTTTCCACACCAGTCATGATTTTATAGATGTCTATCATATCCTTCTTTAGTTTCCTCTTTTCTAAGATGAAAAGTCCCAATCTTTTTAATCTCTCTTCATATGGGACCTGTTCCAAACCCCTCATAATTTTTGTTGCCATTTTCTGAACTTTTTCCAGTGCCAAGATATATTTTTTTATGATGAGGCGACCACATCTGTACGCAGGATGTAAGATGTGGGCGTAGCATAGTTTTATACAGAGGCAATAAGATATTCTCTGTCTTATTCTCTATCCCTTTTTTAATGATTCCTAACATTCTATTTGCTTTTTTGGCTGCCGCTGCACACTGAGTGGATGTTTTCAGACAACTGTCCACAATGACTCCAAGAGCTCTCTCTAGAGTGGTTATAGCTAAATTAGTCCCCATCATATTGTATGTATAGTTGGAATTATTTTTGCCAATGTGCATTAATTTACATTTATCAACATTAAATTTCATTTGCCATTTTGTTGCCTAATCACCCTTGGTCTCCTCGTTCTGCTCCTGGGGGGAACTAACCTGACACAGTTCCACCACCAGATGCCTCTCCATGTCCCTTTCCAGCTCTACAGAACCCACTTTTCAGACCAATCAGAGCCACCACAAGGCAGGAAAGGTCCCAGATGCTTTGAACACAGACTGCTGTCATGAAGGGTAGGTCTGACGGATAAGTCCAGTGAACCCGGGGGCCTCACTGCACTAGGTCCACCTACTAAATCCCATTAGCGTCAGGGGAATGATGTCCGTGCCTCCACAGAGCAACAGGTTTTCACAGTATCCTAAGGAGCATTTGCATCACTAGTATTCTCAAAGGAGACGTGTCTTTCAGAGGAACTACGTTGTCTTTCCTTCCCACAGATGCAATTGTCCTGCAGCCGAGTTCACTTTCTCACTGCTCTTTTGTTTCGTCTGGACCGTGTTTAAATTAAGTCTTTCTTATTCCTCCAAAGCTCGCTAGCCAGAAGACCGCTCCAAAGCAGCCCAAAAGCACTAAATGATATCCTTAAATGAATACGTTCCTGTTTTTCCTGAGGGTAGATTGTCACTAATTGTATGAGATAGCCTGCTGCGTGACCCAAATGGGCTGCCCCCGCGGGGGCACAGATGCTCCGGTGGACTGAGAGGAAATCTACAAGGCAATTTTAATGATGGGAGCAAAATCCCTTCAAATATTTCCATATAAAATGTTCTTCAAATATCCAATGTAATGTTTGAGATAGCCATGGGAATTATGATTCTTTTCGCAAAGTACACCAAGATAAAGAACTAGAAAGTGTCTGTATCTATCACCACAGCTGTTTAAAATAAATATATTTTTAAATTTTCTTTTAGAACACTGCAGTCCTGTGAAAATATACTTACGTTTAAGCACACGCATGAGTGCATAAGTGTTTGCTGTATTGGGAGCTGAATATTATACATCTTTAAAGCAGTTTAGAAATATTCCTTAAATAAGTTTCGACAACCCCTCCCCGATATGTAAGAGGTTAATATCAGAGCTAACCAGGAATTCTTTAATGAAATCTTTTTCATCTCAAAAAAATTCTGTTTGGTCAAAACTGAGCCTTTTTTTGCAGGAAAATGTCAATTTAGATGAATTTATTGATGGAGGGAAAAAAAGGAAAAAAGTTTCCAAACAGTTGATGGATTTTATGTAGACCTTTTCTAAATGAAAAAAAAAATTGTCCATCTTCTGCCCAGGGATCCCACATCAGTTTACAAGCATTACACATTCTTCTTCACAATACTGCTGCCAAAGTAGAAAGGTATTATTATCCGCTCTTTAAAGAGAGGGAACCCAAGGCATGCACAATTCCCCAAAAACATCTGCGGCAGAGCCAGGAAAAAAAATCTGGATTTCCAGATGCCGGGCCAGATTTTTAAGGATACTAAAATCAGTGGTGGTTAGGTGCCCAGGCACTTTTGATAATCCCACTAGACAACTCTGCCTTTTTTTTTTTGTTTTTTGAGCTTAAATACCTTGAAAATATGTCCCCAACTCTGGTGTTTTACCTCTTTCCTCCTTCGATTTTTAAACATAGTGGGCCAGTTTCTTTCAGTTACATACATACCACCACTGGGGAGATTAGTGTGGTTTCTCTTATTGTCATTATTACCCTCATTCCTTTTTCCCCCTAAAAACAATATCAAATCTCCTCTTCTTCTAACTTTAGCCACTTAGGGCATGTCTATACTTACCGGAAGATCGACGCTCCAGAGGTCGATCTTCTGGCGTTCGATTTAGAGGGTCTAGTATAGACCTGGAAATGGAACATTGAGGGCAGCTCCTGCCCGCATCCTGTACTCCTTGTGCAAGGTATAAGGGCAGCCAACGGGAGCATTTGCTCCCATCGGCCTCTCACAGTGTGGACGTCACCAAGGCTAGTGGTACAGACCTGATAGAACATCTATAGTCACCCAATCAATGACAGATTGCCTCTACCATAAATGCAGGCATTTTTATTCAGCATCATTTTTCAGTGTTCAAATAATGCTGCTTCTGCCCCTGTTAGAGGGAAATTCCACTATCTGAGTGTTTCCATCACCTCTGTCACCATAACATTTTAGGAGCATAGTAGAGTATCATAGTATTTCATTAACACAGGTCCTACAATTGACAGATACTGCTTTTGCTGTTAGATATATCTTGAATTCTATTATTTCCACTCCAGCTCATCTGAGGAAGTGGGGAAGGGGCGGCCCGAGGTGGGCTGCGGCTGCTGGTGCCCCAGGCGGAACGCGCGATCGGTGCCCCCGCCTGCACGGCTGTCAATGGTGTGACGTCATCATCGGGTGCCCCGGGAGCCCTGGGCGATGGCCGAGTTGGCCTATACTCATGGGCCACCCCAGGTTTTACCCATGATCATGGTTATTTCTATATTTTTGATAGTTTCTAAGGCACCACAGGTCTACTCGTTGTTTTTGAAGTTACTGACTAACACACTGACTAACACAACGACCCCTCAGAGACTATGATATCTGTGCATCTCCAGAGTATTTGTGGATTTATTCTCATAGCCCTCCTTTGAGATGTATAATTAGCCACCTTTTACAGATATGGAACAAAGGGGCAAGTCACTACACTTTTCTGTATCTCCGTTTCCTTACTAAAATAGTCGTAGAGCTAAATCACTCATGTCTGTGCAGTGCTTTGAGATCCTCGGATGGAAAGCACTGTATAAGTTCAGAACATTTATTTATTGCTGTGTATTAACTCACCAAAGGAGACATTTAAGGAGTTAGGTCTGGCCAGGAGGCCACATAGTCTGGTTGACTTGGAAATTATGTTCTCATTATTTCACTAGAAATAATTCACTAGAAATAATTTCACTAGAAATAATTCACTAGAAATAATTATTTCACGAGAAAATATGTTCTCATTATTTCACTAGAAATAATAAAACTAAGGAGAAGGGTCAGATGAGATGGTCCCATAGAGATATGGAAACTAATTCTAAGCCTGAAAATCAACATTTCTGAATAAATGGTGAATTGAATTTAAACTAAACTCAGGTTTGTCCTACCAGATGACTGTCCTGTTGAATGATTCTTTTAATTCATTACTGGTAACTTTTATAACTTAACAGCAATAGAGTTTGCTACATTTTTTTTGCTAGAAAAAAACAACAACCAAAACCAAAACCAAAACCAAAAATGTTTCTTGTTAGATAGTCTTTTAATGCATTATTATGCTCAGCTTGATTTTCTAGGTGGAGCAACAAAGCAAATTCTCAGTTTTGTCCTGATGGACTTCATCTTCTGTAAGATTATATATACGTAGGAAGTGAAAGGGGCTATATCACGGAGATCTATAAAATCATGACTGCTGCAGAGAAAGTGAACAAGGAAAAGTTATTTACTTGTTCCCATAACATAAGAACTAGGGGTCACCAAATGAAATTAATAGGTAACAGATTTAAAACAAACAAAAGGCAGTATTTCTTCATGCAACGTACAGTTAACCTGTGGAACTCTTTGCCAGGGGATGTTGTGAAGGCCAGGAATTTAACAGGGTTTTAAAAAGACCTAGGTACATTCATGGAGTTTAGGTCCATCAATACTTATGAGCTGAAATGGTGTCCCTAGCCTCTGTCAGAGGCTGGGAACAGGTAATAAGGGAGGGATGACTGCTAACACTGAGGACTAAGCAAAACAAGCGTATGACATGTTTTAGAGCAAAATTCTGCTCTTTGATCTGATTTTCAGTTCTCTGAGCTTCAGAGTAGCTGGTGGTCACAAATTCTTCACATGCTTTTCATGCAGAATAGAAGTTTGTCATGCAGAATATAAAAAAGGGGTGAAAAAAAAGAAATTGTGGAGGCCTGTTCCAAGAAGGCTGCATGGAAAAGTTTCCTCTCTCCCCCTTATCTTTCAATATATATTAATAAATATAAACTTTTTTTTCCCAATGCTTCCCCATCCCCTCCAAAAGTGGATTTCTTGAAGGGCTGGGAAACATTATTAGAACTGGGCAAACTTTTTGCAGCCAAAGAGTGTACAGGCTGAAAAGTCAACCCAAATCTACTTGTGAATGTATGTCGAATGTGCTGTAATAGTTCAGCCAAACTGAAACATTGAAATGGTCAGCAATATGGACCCTCATTTTAATTTGCATTCCCAGTGTATTTTTAGGGGCATCACAAAACAGCAGGAGGAGGAGGTAGTGATGCCTTCATTAGAGTTTTTAGCCCACTGGTTAGAGCACTCCTATGGGACGTGGAGGACGCAGGTTCACTACTTCCCAGTGCCTGAGAGTGAAGGGATTGGAAACTGGATCTCTTACATTGCAAAGCAATGCCCTTGCCACTGAGTGATGGGCTATCCTAGCGTGGTCTTTCTCACTCTCTCTGGAAGCTCGTCCTGTTGTATAAATACTTGAATAATCATGGGAGCAGGGTCTTGAACAGGGGTGGGCAATAATTTTAGATGGAGGGGCCACTTCACTAATTTTTGAAGTGGCCCTGGGCTGTCCTGGAAGGGGCGGGGCCTCTGGCAGAAGGGGAGGGGACAGGACACTTCCATGCTCCCCCTCCCACAGACACTGATTGGCCTGGGGGTGGGGGAGCACATTAAGTCTTTGCCCCCACCCTGCCCCTGCCTAGAGACAGCTGCCATCTGTTCTGAATAGTTGGCAGTTTCCTCTAGGCACCCTCCCCCTTGCAGGGCAGGAGAAAATTTTGCATGCTCCCCCTAGCCCCAGGCCAATCAGAGCCTGGGGGCAGGAGGAGCACACGAAGTCTCTCGTTCCTTGCCCCCGGCCTGCAAAGGGTGCACGGCACTTTCAGGGCGGAGGCAGGGAGCGAGGGACTTTGTGCACCCTTCCCACCTCCAGGCCCTGATTGGTCTGGGCGGGGGATCGGCAGGGCATCCATGGGCCAGATCCACCTGCTTGCTGAGCCAGATCCAAACTGCAGAGGCCCCTTTGCCCACCCTGGGTGTGTCTAGACTACATGGCTCCGTCCATGGAGCCATGTAAAGTAGTTTACTCGACATAGTCAATGAAGCGGGGATTTAAATAATCCCCGCTTCAATTAAAATAAAAATGGCCACCGTGCTGTGCCGACAATTGGCTGATCCAGCACAGCGCAGCAGTCTAGATGCTGTGCAGTCGACAAGGGAAGCCTTTGTCGACCGCTCCTGTAAACCTTGTAGCCATGTAGTCTAGACACACCCCCAGGTCTTGAAGCTTGGTTGTATCTTAGGTGAGTGTCCGAACAATCCCCACACTAGGGAGTCATTCTCATTCTCTTTCCCTGGCCCAGGGACAATTCAATGCCATTCATAGCAGCAATTCATAGCGATTCATAAAGGCAATGAATCCCCACTTTTCAAATTCGTTTTCCACATAGTTTTTCTTCATGCAGTGTACAGTCAACCTGTGGAACTCCTTGCCAGAGGATGTTGTGAAGACCAGGACTTTAACAGGGTTCAAAAAAGAGCTGAATAAATTCATGGAGGTTAGGTCCATCAAAGGCTATTAGCCAGGATGGGTAGGAACGGTGTCCCCTACCCTCTGTTTGTCTGGAAATGGATGACAGGAGAGGGATCGCGTGTTGATTACCTGTTGTGTTCACTCCCTGGGGGGTATCTGGTATTGGCCACCATTTGGTAGACAGGATACTGGTCTGGATGGACTTTTGCTCCGACCCAGTATGGCCTCTCTTATGTTCATATGTTCTTATGTTCTTATAAGGCAAGGGAGGGAACTGAAGGCAGGTCTCTGACTTTTGGGTCACTGGACATTTTTTGAAAAAAAAAATCCTTTTCAAACTGAAATGAAACTTGTTTTTTTGATTTTTCAGAATGGCCAGCAAAGCAAAAAATCTATTATGCGCCCAGTATTGCAAATGATTTTGGTGGGGTGGGTGAGTCCATTTGTTTGTTTGTTACTAAAAATTAAAATAAAATTGCATTTTGAAATAAAATAGATACCAGGGTTGGCGGTGCAACCGGAAAACATGGAAACAACCCCATGGGTTGCGGAGACAGTAGGCCTGATTAAAAGTGCAAATTAGATTTAGATTTCCTGAATATCCAACAGCCGCTAAGCAGTTTTTTGTCCTTTGTTCACGAACGCTTCCATTAAAATCTACAAAGGGTCTGAACTGGATTAGACTCCCACAGTTACTTTGAAATAGCAAAATACAACTTGGCTGACAGGGGCCATTTAGAAACCTTTTGCAAAAATGATCTGCAGAAACGCTAGCACTCACCAGTTACAAAATGTCTACTCTTGCCTTGCCCCTTTGCCAAGTTCTCCTTTTGTCTTGCCATGAGGAGGATAAATTATCCGACTCACAGAGATAAACCACAGTGAGGTGAGATTACTGAAGCTGAACACTAGAACTCCTGGTGCTCCATCCTCTTTCGTTGCTGTCTCTCTGCCAGCTTTGGTTTTGTTTTGGTTTTAAGCCCTTCATGAATAAACTCCCACATTTGTTTCTTTTCTAACCCCCCTCCCCAAAAAACCCCATGCAATTAATGTTAAGATTTTAAATATCCAATTTGCACCAAATGGATGGAATACAGCAAAATGTGGTATCAAGGAAATGCAAGGAATTGTCGGCCCAATGTACTGGATGTCTTTTTTCTGCTTCAAAGTGTCTGCCATGTGTTGGGATGTATGTAGAACTGCTACTATCTACCTTCTACCATAAATACTTTACGACCTGACATATTGTGGTTACGCTAAACTTTCTCTTAGGATTGTGCTTAGGACAAATGAAACACTGTTTCCCTATTACAGCCTTGATATTCTTTTACAATCTATGTCTACTAGAAAGATCAATTTAAAGGGAAGGGGAAATCAAGAGAGGTTTCCCTCCAATAAAAGGGCTGACAGGATTTTCCATCCTCAAGATAATTCCTTCCAAAGGACCCATAGAAATATGGCCTAGCTAGAGGAGAAGAGAAAAACATTTGGTCAATGGAAGAGAAACGGCTTCTAAAAACGAGGAGTCCCATGGCACCTTAGATACCGGCATACTTGTTTTTAAAGTTACAGACTAACACAGCTACCCGTCTGTGCCTCTATTAATCTTCACTGTGGTATCTAGATGTTTCTAGGGTTTGTGATTAGGAATATGTGTGCATGCATCTGAGCAGAGCTATGGGAGAGAAAGAATTCTTTGCCTTTATTTTCCAATCAATGCTCCGAAGGATTGCTACTAGGGATGCTGATACTGTTGTGGAGTTCCATTTTTTTTCCTGTTAAGGAGGGACCCAGCTGGTATCAGTGACAGCTGGGCAAATCTGCTGAGAGCAGATGACAGATAGATACTGTCTGTTGAGCTGGATGAGCATTTGGCTTTGTATTTTGTGCCTAAAACATGGTATTTAAATATTTTTGTAACAGGTAACAAATACAGAGATGGGGTCGCGCGCTAGAACAGCGATGGGCAAGCTAAGCTAGTGAGCGAGGTGCATGAATGTCCCCCTGCCCTGTCATCTCAGGGGGCCGCAAGATTGTCCTAACCAGGATGGTCTCCTGGGATAGGGCAGTTTTGCTCACTGTGCTTGTGTACCTAGAATTTGTGGGTGGTGCCGATTGAACCGTCTCAGCGTTGTGATTGGATGCAGAGGGAGCGCCCGGCTCTCACAGTCACTGTGGTGTGCAATCAGCACGCCCCTTCCTTCACAGGCCCTTGCTGTGCTCACAGGTCACTTTAATAATACCAGCAGGAAAACAATGACGTGGAAGGAAACCAGTGGAATCTGGCAACACTGTGCATGGGCAATGAGAAACAAAATGTCTCGTGGGCCACACATAGAATCCCAAGGGGGCACAAGTGGCCCTCGGGCCACAGGTTGCCCCTCTGTGCTAGAGGGTGAGGTCAATAGGAACAATGGAGTTCAGAGAACAAGGAAGAGGGTAGGACACCTCCGTCCAATCCAATATTTGTATTTCTGGGTTCAGTCTGCCTGCTTTGTACCTTTGGGGTTTGGGCTCTGAGCAAACCCAAAGCAAGACTCAGGCAGAAAGTTTTAGTGTCACCTGGCTTTGCAGTAGGAATTGCTGGCATCTGTTCTGTGTATTTGTGTATTGTTTTCGGTGCATCAAGTTGTGTGCAATTAGTCTGTGAAACGATATGATCTTACCCTGGCTATTCCTGGAAGCAACCCCCTGTGTTGTGGAGACACATTCGCTCTGCTTGTTACACTCACTTTTTGTCCCTGGGCTTGAAAACAGGCCTCTGTTCTTCAATGAACGCAATGCAGGTGCACATTCCCTGTGTGCGTGGGTGAAGGATGCAACCTGCCCGCAAGAGACTCATTGCAGGATCTGGGCCTCAGACGGTAAAGCCCAGATTTGCTGTTCCACTCAGAGCCACAAGACTTACATGGCTATGTTGCGTTTCCCAAAGTGACATAGGAGCCTGAGACCTAATGAGACAAAAGTGTGTCACCAAGAGACACTGGTCCAGTAAAAGATGTTATCTCACCCACCTTGTGGCTGTGTCGTCGCTCTGCAGAATATCAGCATGGCTGTGACTGATCTTGCAGAGTTCAATTTAGCAGGTCTAGTTAAGACCCACTAAATCAAACTCAGAAAGCACCCCCATTGGTGGCCGGTACTCCTGCTCCAGTGAGGAGTAAGGGAAGCCAATGGGAGAGTTTGCTCCTGTTGGCCTCCCACTGTGGGGACACTGGGGAAACGCGAATGAAGTAATGTTGATCCCTGCTACATAATTAACGTAGCTGGAGTTGCATATCTTGATTTGACTTTCCTCTTTAGTGTAGACCTGGCCTGCATCTCTAACATCCTGGGACTGACACAGCCATAACAACACTGCATGCAAAAGTGCCTTTCATTTTCATTTTTGAAAATGAAACTTAGCCGTTTCAGAGCAATGCCTTAAATACCTTTAAAAATCTGAGCCTAAATTCTTCTGGGCAGAGACGGTGTGTTCCTGTGTGTTGGAGAATTGCTTAGAATGGTGAGTCCTTATTTCGACTGGGCATTTTTGGGTGCTGTCATGACACAAATGATAAATGATCATAAAAAGTTCATAAATCAGCCCCAATGCTTTCCATTAACAATGTGTATAAGTTTGCAAACCTTTCACCACACTTGGCCTGAGTTAAGAGTTTATAACAACATGGAAAATTAAGAGACTTTCATGTTTCAAAACACAATTTTAGCACTTCCCTGTTAGGGAAGCTTCGGCATAAACAGCTCCATAGGAATGTAGGATATTAATTATTAAGCTACCTTGGAGGAGGATTTTAGGGGGTTGTAACCAGCTCCAGTTGCAAGGATTTGTTATGCCTACCTAATCCTGAAATCAGAAGAATACAGTGAAATATTGCCACATGTCACTGTGTCATTTGGAGTAGCCATGGTAAAATCAACACACATTAAAATTCCTCGGGGAGTCAAAATGGTACTAGTACTAATGTGTCCTGTTCATGGGATCTTATAACTCCCTGTGGGGCCCAAACGACACCAGGCCTCATCTGCTTTTTCAGACTGAATTCTGCTGCTCTTGCTGTGTGGTCTTTGGCATGTTAAGCTTCCCTTTGGCGTGCTGAAAATGGTGGCGGAACAATTAAGCACATGTCTTGCAATGCTTGCTTGTGTAACTCTAAAAACCTCTCTCAACTTGTAAAATCAAACACCTTGGGGTATTGTTTGGACAGTGGTTTATAGAGGCAGCAGATGTGCATAGCATGCCGTAGGAATTCATATCTTCCGCAAGCTTTACCTGATTTCCGTGCCTGAAAGACGTGTAAGCTGGAATGTAAGACTCGCTCCTTCTAGCTCCTGTCTAACTGAACCATCCCCTTTCATTAGCCATGGTGTCTGAGCAGCTGTGCACAATGCAATCTATAAGACTGGTGTTTATTCACATTTTAGATGTGAAAAATGTGAATTCTGTTCAATAGCTGACTACAGAAAAAATAAATAAATATGGTGTGAGTGTGGGAACCTTCCAAAGCTGGGGCAAAATTCTCTTCACTGAACTACATTGCACATAGAGCTAGAGCAGGGGTGGGGAACCTAAGGACGGAGGGCTGGATGCAGCCCCCAGATTTCCTGGATCCAGCTCCTGAGGGTTGCACCTCCCTGCCCCCCAGCATCCTCCCGTGGGGCTGGAGCACATAAAATCTACTCATCTGCCCCCCTGAGACTCTGATGTGCAAGGGGAACGTGGGGAGCATCTTTCCCCTTCTCAGTCAGGGGCCACTTCTGAGCAGCCCCCAACAGATTTTTCTGTGGGTCAGCAGCCCCCGACTCAAAAAAGGTTCCCCCCACCCCTGAGCAGGGGGAATTCCTCAGAATGACTTTGCACGCACATTTGTGTGAATTCGTAAATGCCATTGGCTTTAACTGCACCCATGGCCTCTCTGGGGTCGTTTCTCACCAATACTGCTGAAAGAGCTTTATTAGAATAGCCGCTCACAGAAAGCAAAGCTTAATTCTGAGTGTGGTTGAGTTGGGAATTGCAAAATTTGCGTTCCATAATAGGTGATTTGAAATTCTCATAGCTAGTCAGACAAGGAGTCCAATCAGGAAACGGAACTCCAAGAGGATTTGTGTCACTATTATTTATTTTTTGTATGACCATACCTCCTGGAAGCCCTAGTCACGGACCAGGGTCCTTTTGTGCTCGGTGCTGTACAAACAGAGAAGAAAAGGACAGTTCCTGCCCCAACGAGCTTAAAGTGTGAGAAGTCACAACCAATGGATACAAACAAGTAAGGAAGTTCCAAAAACCAAAGATATGCTACTAGTCAGCCTCATAGGCAGAAGTCTCAGCATCCCAACAGCCTAATTGTTGTCAAGTTTTTTGTCGGAACCAGGCCAACAAAGAGTTTTAAGGAGGAATTTGAAGGAGGCCAGTGCATTAATTTCATGGCGCTTACAATAAGCGCCTTCCACATGTGAGGAGTGGCCAGAGAGAAAGCAAGAAGATGCTTGTTTGAAAATGTAATGTGTGTGAGGGAGGCTGGCATCTTGGCCACTGAGAGGTGGGAATCAACATTTCAATATTGAATTAGTAAACTGTTCGCAAACCGAGAAAAAAAATGACCTTCATCCGGCAAATCACTCATTACACATCTGTAACTGCAGGTCTGAATATTCTGAATGCAAAGTTTCCATTGCCAACTACACAAGTTCTGAACTTCATGGAGATTGGCAGTGGGGGATAGGGATAGAAAACTTTCCCCCTTGTATCTTGACACTTGACTGGGAGGATAAGATGTAGACGAGTGGCGGACGTGTGTTCCCAATAAGAGTCACTGTATCATAAGGACATAAGAACAGCCATACTGGGCCAGTCCAAAAGTCCATCTAGCCCAGTATCCTGTCTTCTGATGGTGGCCAATGTAAGATGCCCCAGAGGGAGTGAACAGAACAGGTAATCATCAAGTGATCCCTCCTCTGTCACCCATTTCCAGCCTGTGACAAACAGAGGTTAGGGACACCATTCCTATGCATCCTGGCTAAGAAGAGTTGATGGACCTAACCTCCATGAATGTATTTAGCTCTTTTTGAAGCCCTGTTAAATTCCTGGTCTTCACAACATCCTCTGGCAAGGAGTTCCACAAGGGTATGTCTACACTACCACCCTAGTTCGAACTAGGGTGGCTAATGTAGTCATTCAAAGTTGCAAATGAAGCCCGGGATTTAAATATCCCGGGCTTCATTTGCATCTTGCTGGGCGGGTGCCATTTTTAAATCCCCTTAGGTAGAACTCCGTGCCCGCGGCTACACGCGGCACGGAGTAGGTAGTTCGAATTAGGATCTCTAATTCGAACTACCGGTACACCTCGTTCCATGAGGAGTAACGGTAGTTCGAATTAGAGATCCTAATTCGAACTACTTACTCCGTGCCGCGTGTAGCCGCGGGCAAGGAGTTCGACCTAAGGGGATTTAAAAATGGCGCCCGCCCGGCAAGATGCAAATGAAGCCCGGGATATTTAAATCCCGGGCTTCATTTGCAACTTCGAATGCCTACATTAGCCACCCTAGTTCGAACTAGGGTGGTAGTGTAGACATACCCCAAGATGACTATGTGCTGTGTGAAGAAATACTTCCTTTTGTATATTTTAAACCTGCTACCCCCTTTGAAAGGATTGCTGTCACTTTCTTTGCTTGGAGGGATGAACTGACATGCTGAGCTACATCATTGTTTTTAATGTCAGAAAACAATGGGGAATGATACCCATCCCCCTCAAAGAACGATTGGGGGGTGTGATGACTAGAATAACGGGACACTGAGCTTTTCACCTCAGCCTCGCCAGTTCAGGCATGATCAGAGATTTATTCCTGCCTATTGTCATTTTGGAGGCTAAATCTAAAAGGAGATCCCTCCAAATCCATGTTGGCAAGAAGTAATGAGCGGGGGGTGGAGGGGAGGGGATCTTCCATCACCTTTGCCCATTCTAAACCTACTCTTTGGAAAAATAGAAGGCTTTACTCTTCAAGCTTCTAATCTGCCATCATCTTTCACAAGCACTAAATTCACTTTAAGGGCCACATTTTCAAAGAGCCTTCAACCTGGCCTTAATTTGCCTTCATGCCGCTTTGGTGCAATTATATATTTATTTATTTTTTTCTTTCCCCATAAATCCATCTCCCCAGCCTCTTAATCAATTTAATTCCTTCCCATCTGAGGTCAGAGATGGAAAGCATCGGCACCCACTTGTCGTGGCTGCAGACATCACCTGGAGTGATTTTATACCACTCGGGGTAGATTTTTCTTGTCTTAAAACAAACCTGTTATCTATGGCCACAGTGGGCCACCAGTAGGCAGGCCATGGATGGCAAGCTACATCATGCATCCATGAAAGGGTTAACTGCCAACACAGAACACTAACAGAGAGATGCGAGCAAACAGGCCTGAACCGAAATCGGACCCATGGCTTCCCTCTAATGAAAACCAGATCACTCCAGCAACAATCGTTCCAGTGTTACTAGACACCGTTCCTGGCTTGGGAGAGGTGTCACTGTTGTTGTTTTTATTATATAGTTATCTATATCCATTCTCTGAGTCTACAGTCAATGCATCTGATCATCTGGGGTTTTTTTTTCCAGGGGAAAATAAAGTCTGCCCAGTCAATCGATTCTATATTTCTCTCCTGCTGCTGAACTGTAGGGTCACTGAACAAAGAAGAAAAGGAGTTTGTAAGGTTACTGGGCCAAATAGTCAAATGGTGTAAACTGATGCAATTTCCTAGATTTCCATCAGCAGCTTACAAAAAAAAATGTCTTGCATTTTATACCAAACAAACAGTATTGACCTGCTTTCCACATAAACAACCATTTGTCTGGAGATCCCAGCAGCCGCTGCCTTCTTGAAAGTTTGCTCAGTTGCACAAGAGTGTTATAAATTGAAAGGAGACTTGAGCTAAGAAATTTCTACTTTATAGTGGGCAGCTGGACTATGAGAAGCCAAAGTGAAGGATTAGAATTTTCTTGGACCACTTCTTGAGGATGCTTTTATTGACAGACACACTTGTTAGTGATTTTATTAGGCAGAATTAGTGTCTGTGTCTTACAGTAATTTCGAAAAATATTGAGATCAACCTATAAAGTATTTTCTGTCTCCGCAGTGTAGGACAATGAAAACATGCTTTCCCACCATTTTTTGTTTGGGTTATGAATTTTTTTCATGCATCCCCGTCAAGCCTGGCACATTCCCCTCCTTGTGGTTGTGTTTCTTTGCTGTGCTTATCTCTGCCTTGTTACTGGCACCCATTTCTAAAAGAGACATATGCAGGCTTCCGTATGTTTCAAATGCCAGCCCTTGAAGGAAACAGAAACATTTTAAGCTTTAGCAGACTGCATCAAAATGTGCAGTCTGTCTTTTATACTGTCCATATAGATTTTGTCCTTTGTAAAGTATTTGGAAGAGGTAACAAAGGGATTTTGATCTTACTGAAGAAAAAAATCTGATTTCAAACTTTTTACACCACTGAGCAGTTTTATTAACTAGTCAAATCAAGTAAGAAGGTCTTTATGAATTTATCCTCCTCCCTGATATCTCTGAACTGGCAAGTTGTGCTTCTATGAAGGCTGGAATTTTGATCTTACACAAATATTCCAGTGCTTTTTAAACATGTTCCAGATAGACATTTATTTTGGCTACAACAATATTTTCCTTTTATTGCTGTTATGAGATTCAATATTTCCAGAAATAACTTCTGAAAGGTACACGTGGGTCGTGAGCATGTGCGATCTTCACATACAGCAAAGCAGTATTTTAAAATGTACACTAACCGATATGCTTTCGAGAAAGTGATGGGTATTTTTATGAAGCTCACATGATTTGGAAGGTATTCCTATTTATTCATTAAGAAACAATATGTATCCCTAGACACACAAGTAATGACATCCCTAAATACATACACTTATGATTTACTTAGCATGTATAATGAATACTAGCAGAAGCCCAACAATTTGGGTTCATTCTCAATTTTCTTTATTGTGGTCTGGGAGCTGTCTTTGGGGGCTAGGTTTAAATCAATGTGCAATGGTTTAAATCTGATTTAAACGGTAAGCTGTGTAGGAAACAATTGCTCACTTCTGTTCTAGCAGCTCCCTAATGACATAGCTCATGACACAGGGTTGGGGGGTTTTTCACATGAAAAGTACTTTACCGTCAATAGCAAATTTCTACAGCAACCCATCAGGAAGGTAGGCAAGTATTGTTATCCTCTCTTGTGGATGGAGAAACTGAAACACGGAATGCACATCTCCACTGCAGCTCAGAACATAAGCTCAGGTGTCACGCTCTGCTTCAGCAAGCACGCTAAAAATAGCAGTGTGGATGTTACAGCATGGGCAGTGATATGGGCTAGACCCAGGGGGCTTGTATTTGGGCAGCTAGCCTACCCCATCACCCATGCTACAATATCCACGCTGCTATTTTTAGTGCGCTATCTTGGGCAGGGCGATCTCATGTCTGGAGTGGAAGGCACATTCCCAGATGCCATGCCAATGTCCTATGTGAAGTGCCTGGCTAAAAGCCCCGTTAGGAAGTCAGTGGAAAGGACCAGGTTCAATCATGGGTAAATATAAAAACAACGAATAGTCCTGTGGTGCCTTAGAGACTAACAGAAATAGATATATCGTACCATGAGCTTTCATGGGCAAAACCCACTTCCTCAGATGAGCAAAACAAGAGATGTATATCGTTAGTCTCTAAGGCCTGGTCTACATTAAAGGGGAAAGTTGACTTAAGATACGCAACTCCAGTTATGTTAATTATGTAACCGCAGTCAGAGTATCTTAAATCGCGTTTTGGCCCCGTCCACCCAGCAGAAGGCCAAAGGGAGCACTCATTCTCATCGACTTCCCCTACGCCTCGTGAGGAGCAAGGAGTACCTACGGGAGTGCCCTTTCAGTTCAAATTAGCAAGTCTTCACCAGACCCACTAATTCGAACCCTGGAAGATCGACTGCAGCAGCGTCGATTTCGGCATGGTGTTGACAATCCCTAAGGTGCCACAGGACTCCTCATTGGTTTTAGACACAGGCTATCACGGTGACCCCTCTGAGACGTTGATAGATAGTCTGCCAGGCCATGATGCTTCTGTAATTTACTAAATAACATTTGTGTGTAAATATTCGTGAAGGGCACGCTTCCAAAAGTGGGAGGTTTGACCAATCAAAACCATTAAAAAATTCAGCTGCTTCTCCACGGTGTCTGAATTCACCCTGAACTTGGCCAGTGGGCAGTAACAATTCCATTGACTCCAGCTGCAATAGGAGCTGCAGCTAGGAGAAGGTATCTCACAAGACAAGAAGCAATGGGCTTAAACTGCAGCAAGAGAGGTTTAGGTTGGATTAGGAAAAACTTTCTAACTATCAGGGTGGTTAAACACTGGAATAAATTGCCTGGGGAGGTTGTGGAATCTCCATCATTGGAGATATTTAAGAGCAGGTTAGATAAACACCTACCAGGGATGATCTAGATGGTGCTTGGTCCTGCCCTGAGTGCAGGGGACTGGACTTGATGACGTCTCAAGGTCCCTTCCAGTTCTAGTGTTCTGTGATTCTAAGATTGGGTGTACAGCCTGTTTTGCTTCTAGATCAAAAGAGAATTCCTCTCCATGGTCCTCCTTAGCCTACCACCCAGTATTTCAGTATTTCCACATCTTGTCCAGCCTGGAACCCAACACCTTGGAGTCAGAAAAATAAATAAATTTCCACATCTTGTCCTGTGGTTTGTAACAGGATGGATCAGTTGATAATTGCCCTGTTTGCTTAGTTTGGAAGCATCTGGTTCTGGTCACTGTCAAAAAATAGGCTACTTGGGCGAGATGGGTCATTGGTCTAACCCCGTGTGGCCATTCTTATGTTCTTAATCATTTCAAACTCAAGCCTGCTTTCTTAAGAAATGTTTCCTCCATAATGTGTTTTTGTAGGTCTGCTTCTGGGAGCTTCTATGCCACTTGTAGCTATTGTAGGGCTGTCCAAGATGCTATCATCGGTGGTGGTATTGTAGGGCTGAAAGTACATGTGTACTGTTCATTTTGCTGTGTTTGGAACACTTGATTTTAGTTTTTGGTGCAGAGTTATGCGGACATCCATGTAAGCACAGACATTCGATCATTTATCTAGTATACACAAGCACGTACGTTCTCACTCTTTGTAGCCTGATGTTTTCAGAAGACTGCGTCATTTCCCATGCATTTCTGCAACACTCTGCAATCTGCTGACCCAAGCCAAAACCTCTCCATCCTCCTCTGCCCTCTGGGAGGAGTTAGGGATTTGTGAATGTGTGAAAGCATTAGCTGCCGGTTGTAACTGGAATTGAGCCTAGAGGAACCCAAATCCTTCTGCGGGAAGGCTTGTAATGCATTATCTCTGGAATTGGCCCAGCTTTCAAAACCAGGAAGTATTAATAGGAATAAATGTGAACGCTATTAGCACTTGCAAAACTATGATTTACTATCCATTCTGCATGGGAACTATTGTTTGGTTGCATAAGGTTTTCTAGTTCAATATAAAATGTAATTGATGGATTGGTACCTTCCAGTGCAGAAAGATTTAAAATCGAGAGATTCCTCTTTCAATGTAGTGTAGATAGACAAGCCCTTAGCACTTTCTTCTCGATACCAGCAGGTTCCTAGTTTGCAGCTATAGCGTCTGCTTTGAGAGAGAACGCGTTTACATTTGCTCTTTCATAAGAAATGGTTCTGTTTGCAACAGTGAGAAAGAGGGGAAGATGGTCCAATGTGGTGGGAAGAAAGCCGGCAGAGTGTAAGAGGGATCTGTGTGGTTGGATGTGGGGCACACGAGTAGGAACCAGGTAGTATTAAGGGTCTCTGCGAATCAGTGGGTAGAGGCATGGAGTGTGCATCTGCAGGAACTAGGTGAAAATGATGAGCTAAGTAGGAATTGCAGGGCTAACCAGTGACCATTAGGAAGAAAGGATCTGTGCTGTGTTTACACATAACGAAGCCCTATGGCGCAGGACTACACGTTGGTTTTAAAGTTACAGGCTAACACGACTACCCTTCTGACAACGCGTCTACACTACGGAGAAGATCGACCTTGGAAGGTCGATCTAGCGTTCAATTTAACGGGTCTAGTATAGACTCCCAAACTGAACACTGAGGGCAGCCGCTGCAGGCTTTGTGTACTCCCCCTTCTCTGAGGAGTAAGGGAGGCCGATGGGACCATGTGCGCCCATCGGCATTCTGCAGTGTAGACACGGTGGCGGCTCGGCTTCAGGTAAGCCGAATCCAGCTATGCATTTTGCATAGCTAGATGGCGTACCTTAAGCCGGCTTGCCAGGTCTAGTGTATACCAGGCCTTAGCGACTAACAAAAATATATATCATGTCACAAGCTTTCATGGGCAAAGCCCACTTCTTCACATGAGCTTGCTTTCAATCTGAAGCCTGGTGCAGGTGTAACCACACACCTACGGCTTGTCTAGACTATGCAGAAGATTTGAAAGAGGATATGCAAATTCCGCAAATTCGAAAGCTCTGCTTTCAAAAGTGAAAGTAGTCGGGATGCGGCTTTTTCGGCAAACACCTCCCTTTTTCAAAAAGCCGCGTAAACCTCATTCTTTGAGGAAGAGTGGCTTTCGAAAGTGAGATCAGAAGAAAGTGAGATCAGAAGAAGTCATCCCAGGTTCAGATCCACCTGGTGGCAGTTAAATAGACACATTCCGATTCCAAATGAGTCCATTCACTTCTCATTCTGATTTTTGCTTGTCACGTAGCCTCGATAGCTTGGGACTAACTGTGCACAACCTGCCTCGGTTTTGCTAAAGCACCGTTCCTCCAGACATTCCGTGAGCACGAAATCTGCTCTGAACTTTGAGGCACATCCTGTTTGATGCCTGCTGCCATTCCAGCGCTTCAGTAAAATGAAGGGAAATCTTTGCTGTACTTTACAGTGTTGGCTGCCTTGATTATAAATCTATACAGCTTTACTGAGTGAAGTATCAAATGACTTCTGCTTCCGAAAAAGTAATGCAGTGCCCCTGGTTTTGCCTAGTTATCTAATTCTTCTCTCTCGAGCCACTCTTACTTCCACTAACTCTCTTCTACTGCCAGTTCTTTTGCCCTCCTAGTCAGTCTGTTCCCTGTTAAATCTCTCCCTCTGTCCTCTCCTTCATCCTTTGATCTTCTGGTTAGGATTCAGCGCCTTCATTTTTTGCAATTACCAGTCTGGAGTAAGGATACCCTTGACCTCTTCCCAGCAGTCTGGCCAACATATGGGACAGGAAAACTGGCTTTTATTTCAGGCTTTTTGGATGGATTATACCGGTAGCAGCTCTGCCGGGCTTGGTGCCCTGTTGATGATAAAGTGATAGGCATGTTGCGTACAGAGCGACGCGCAGAGAAGCATTCTCCGGCTGAAGCTGGATTTAATGAGCATAGATCACTGATAAGGGATCAGATGTGGTGAGGGAGTAAAGAGAGGGGGGCCTGGCATTTTGAGGGTTAAACAAAGCCTTATGGCCCAGCTAGCCCCACCCCACTTTACCTGTAGCCAATGCCAGGCCTGCAGGAAGGATAAAAGGAAGGAGCCTGGCTCAGTTAGCTGCTGACCAGCAAGGAGACAGGAGAATGGTTCTGCTGTCTACAGGACAGAAACCAAAGCCTGTCCACTTGGCCAGCCACAGGAGCAAGTAAGCCTTCAACCCCACTCCCCCTGGGACAAAGGGGGAAACCAGCTAGAACCCTAGCTAATGGGAAAATAGACTCTTGGGGTCACGCCCCAAACTCAAGGACTATACTCATATAGTGGGCTGGAGTTTTTAGTCAGGGGCACCAGTGGCAGGGTTCTGCACCCCTTTCCTGCTGGCTAACTCTGGGACCCTAACCACTAGGCCACCCTGCTGCCCGGGAGACCCGGCCACAGGTACAAAAAACTTATTCCATTCATCGCTCTGGTGGGAGGAATCTTATGTCAGGTTCTACCTCACTTGCCCCATAGCACAGTCCAGACAGGAGCAGGCTCCGTGTGGCTCTCACAATGGTAAATTCGTCATGGGGTCCTTAGTGCTTTCCAAGTTCTGAGAGTCAACAAGGCAGCACAGGGCAGTCCAAATAAATCAAACTACCATGTCTGCTTTGCAAATGATTAAGGCAGGAGGTAGATTTCTGTTTGCATCTCAGGCAGAGAGGTAGAGCCATTATGCTGGAAGGCCACATCTATTGACACTAACGGTACGACTACACTGCAACACTATTTCAAAATCACTAGCGCTATTCTGAAATAACTTAGTCCGGGTCTACACAGCAGGCAGTTATTTTGAAATAGTGTCAAAATACTGTCAAGCTGGAGGACTTCTTACTCCGATTCCTGTAACCCTCGTACGAGGAGTAAAGGAAGTCAGAGGAAGAGTGCTCTGTTTCAAAATAAGTACTGTGTAGACGCTCCCTATTTCGAAATAAGAAACGCAATTGACGTAGCTCAAATTGCATCACTTATTTCAAGTTAAGAGCTGAAGTGTAGACACACCTTAAGGCAGGGCTACTCAACATGCGGCTCATGGGCCTCATGCAGCCTGCGGCTCGTTTGTTTGTGGTCTGCGGGGCAGTTTGGGTTTACACAGGGCTCAACATGCGGCCCACAGGTGGGATCCTTTGAACGTAGCCTCCACTGGGAACACACTCCAGAATGGCGAGGCATCTCCCAGCCGAGGTGAGCATTGAAAGACGCAAGCGGATGGGTTGGCTAGAACAGACGAGTACAGGGTATCGGTGTTTCTAGCCCCCAAGGAGCAGGCGCTGGGAGCGCTGGGGCATTGTGGGAAGTGCTTTGTATTTATGCCCTCCCCTGTCGGTGTGAAATAAGTTATTTGCATATATTTGCATGTATATGCAACCACACTTAAGTTGCGGCCCTCGGCATGTGCTGTGAGTATCATTGTGGCCCCCGGGGCTTCCAAAGTTGTGTAGTCCTGGCCTAAGGAGTATCCTAGGAGAAAAAATATAACCAGAGAAAGATCTGACATGCTGCAATCTGACGTCTCACGCCTCCATAAGACATGGCACAAGTCAGTACTTCCCCTGCCTCTTGACTTTATTTACCCAGTCTTAAAACATGACAAAATGGTCACTTCCCAGCTAGTTTTTTAGGAGACCGGTGACTAGAGGTGGAACAATTTTTGTTTGTTTTTGTGTGCTTTGTTCTACTACTTTGTCACGTTCATCAAATCAATAAAAAACATGGAGGAACTCCCCTATGAAAGAAAATGCAGCACTGCCCTTCGAAGGCATACAGTTTTTACCCTTCTCAGTAAGTATCTTAATCTGCAGAGGACAGGGAGGGGTGTGTGTATAATTTCAATGAATCACCAATAAGACATCCTGCCACTCCCCCTGCCCCACACAGGTAACTGTGTTTCAGATTGATTGGAATCCTGTCTTCAGGGCATAGTAATAATCCAAAGTGAAGATGGCATTTTGCAATGAATGGAGGAAGGAGCTAGGAGCTGGAGAGATGAGTCTAAGCAGTGACGTCAGCCTGCTTGGGAATGTATCTGTGGATTTAAATGACATCTCAGGGGACAGTATCAAACTTCTAAATTTCATTCATCCATCAGATGGGAGAACAAGACCCGGCTTTCAGTCAGCCGGGAGCTGGAGTTTTCTCCTGGAGTCATTGAGCTCAGACCACACAGATAAAGAACTTCTTCTGTTCCATTTGAAAATGTTTCAGGGTAGAATCATCTGTCGCTGGGCGCTGGGCCGGAGGCTTTTCAGCTCTGATTAAAATAGGGAGTTCAGCATAACACTGGAGCTTTTGAAACTCTCGCCAGTCCTGCCCTCCATCTTAACTTCCAGAGTTTGCTTGAAAGCTTCCCAGGGTTTGAAGCAAGCTGCCTGGCATGCAGCTATTACCGATCCTGTTTTCATTCCAGGCGAACATTCCTCCTGGAAAGGATGGGCTGTGCCTAGCAAACATTTTGCTGTTTGTGCTTTAAAAAAAATGCCCTGAAAGCTCCCTGCTTTATGTATTACATGTGAAATTCATTCACTTCCTCCCATCAAGTATCTTCCTTCCTGAAGCCCACAGCCCAAGTTAAATGAGCTTTCTGTGGGGTAGGGAGTTAGATGAGGTTTTAGTGACCAAATCCATACCCTAACTCAGGCTAGACTCCAGCCTATCTGTGCCCTCCCTCCCTCTGAGGTCTTGTACAGACTAGGATTTAAAGATGTGTCCTGACAACATGCCCGGGAGTAACTGACAAGCTTGTAACATCGAAGGTAGACAAGGGTCACAGTCCTTCACATGTACGAAGCTGATGGAGTGAAAGTCTATAGGAAATGTCAGCTTTCGTCCACCCGTTCAGCATGGGTAAAGTGATGTACTGTCTTTAGTACAATAGTTGGTTAAAAAACGTTACAGGTGACCCCCGACTTACAACCGCCTGACCTACAACCCCCTGCACTTATGACCGCCTGTCCCCCGCACAGCCGGCCCTGGGAGCACTTGCGCCTTGCCGCTTTCCCCCGGCACAGCCCCCACCCAGTCCTGGGAGCAGCTTGTGCTGTGAACTACAAATCCCAGGAGGCAAAGCGGGCCAGAAACAGAACCCCCCATGTTTATCATTGCGCCTATGGGAAAAAAGGGTTCGACTTACGACCGCTTGACTGTAGTTATTTTGGGTTAGCTAATAGGCTAACAACACAACTTCTCCTTGGCCTAGCCCAGGGATTCTAGCCCCACCTAGACAAAACCTGTCTCCTAATCCATCCTACGTGATGAACCATCTGCAGTTTCCATGCACCCTGGTGTAAATACAGAGACAGTGCCTCTTGTCCTTGCAGGCCCCCCGTGCTCTCTGCCAACTGGCTTATTAATAGTGGCCTATCTATACACAGTCTAGAGTAGGGCTACTCAACTTTGAAGCCCCAGGGGCCACAGTGATACTCGCCGCAGGCTGCAACTTAAGTGTGGTTGCATAGACGTGCAAATATATAAGCAAATATATGCAAATAGCTTCACTCACACTGAGGGGCATGAATACAAAGATTAAGGCAAGACTACACAACACGCAGGCCCCATTTAAGTCAGTTCTGCTGATATTAATAAAATGCAACATTTACCCTATTTCCATCCATATGACAGCCCTTTTAATGCTCAGTGCAGTCCAGGAATTGAACTACTAAAACACATATCAACAGAAGACCATATATTGTGGAGTGTGTTCCCAGTGGAGGCCATGTTCAAAGGATCCCACCTGTGGGCCGTGTGTTGAGCCCTGTGTAAACCCAAACTGCATTGCAGGCCGCAAACAAATGGTCTGTGGGCCGCATGAGGCCCGCGGGCTGCGTGTTGAGTAGCCCTGCTCTAGAGCTTCCCTCCCTCCATGTCCCATGCTTTCAGAGAGCTGTAGACCCCTTCTTTGTGTGGTGGCCTTGTCTCCACCCTTTTCTGCCTTATGTGCCTTCTTCAACTCGCTGGACCATGCGGGGGCCCACCAGCCAAATGTCACCTCCGGTGAGGTCTCATTGGTGGGCAGAGACATTCTGGTGAGAGTTTTATACGTGCTGCTAACATACATCTCCATGCTGCTAAATACAAGAGGTCGTTAGGATGGGATTCTGCCCATTGACACCGCCTCACGGTGATGTGCATCTGTGCTTCATGAGGGAGTCCATCCATTTCAGATTGGTTTGATTAGGTGGAAATTGGCAAATCTGATCAGGTGAATTTGACTTGGTCTCTTCATAAGGAGAGTGAGATGGGCTTCACCTTACCTTTAGACGCTCTCTGCAAGCAATATGTAAAACACAGGACTTAGACCACGTCTACACTAGGGGACAAAGTTGAACTAAGAAACGCAAATCCAGCTACGTAACTAGCTAGCTGGAGTCAACATATCTTAGTTTGACCTCCCACAGTGGTGATGCCATGGAAATTGAATGGGAGAAACTCTCCTGTTGAGCTCCCTTACTCCTTGTGACTCTGTGGAGTACTCACTCTATGGGGGCACCATCAGTGGTCGATTTAGTGGGTCTTTACTAGACCTTCTAAATTGAACCCCAGGAGATCAATGTCCACAGTGTTGATTTCCCGGTAAATAGAGAAAAGGCCTTACAAAGCTCCTGACTATAAACACAGGCCTTCTTATATCAATATGCACAAGGATTTGATGGGAAAGGCTAACAATCACTCACCTCTTCCCACTATCCTTTCCCTCCTTGCCAAGTAACCATGGAAACAGAAGAGCATTACAGCAGGCCCAGCTCAACTCATTCAGTCTCTCTTGGGCAAAAGAAGGATGTGAGTTGCCCGCTCAAGAACGCCCAAAAGAAAATGCCTTCTGCCAACTGCCTCACTTCTAAGCTAGGAAAATCTTAGTTCAGCTAGTTCCATTGACTGCAAATGGCAGCCATTGCATAAAGAGAGTGGATTTCTGGGCCACCCAGGGCCCAAGCCTTGTACACATTTATAAATCAAAACCAGTCCCTTAAACACAGCCCAGAAACAAGTGTGGCATTGACTGTAAGATGGTCTAACCTGCTCTAAGTGTAAAACATTGCCCAATAAGAGGGCATTGTAGTTCTTTATGTTTCAGAATAGTCCCAAACTGAAGTCTAGAGAACCAGGAGACTATAGCAGGCTAGTTTTGAAATGACTAAGCACAGAGACGAAGGCACAAACCCAACTGCTCCCTATTGATCCAGGGCAGGACCTCCTGGCTGTAGCAAGGCAGCCAAACTGCAGAATTATGTAATGAGTGTCTGGCGCACTCCCCCAGTCAAGGTAGCTGATGTAGTCTTCATCATTTCTTCCAGATACTTGCCCTAGTGGAATAACACTATTGTGGTCTTGTCTGTATTGAGCCTCAAATAGGATAGTGGTAACTATTAGTCTCATCTAGCCATTGGCTAAGTCACTAAACTGCCTCAGCCAAACATAAGAATGTAAGAATGGCCATACTGGGTCAGACGTAAGGTCCATCTAGCTCTGTATCCTGGCTTCCAACACTGTCCAATGCCAGGTGCCCGGGGGGATAAACAGAGCAGGGAATCATCAAGTGATCCCACTCCTGTCACCCACTCCCAGCTTCTGACAAGCAGCGGCTAGGGACACCATTCCTATCCATCCTGGCTAAGAGCCATTGATGGAGCCATTGTCCATGAAATTTATCTAGCTATTTTTTTAACCTTATTAAAGTCCTGGCTTTCACAACATCTTTTGGCAAGGAGTTCCACAGGTTGAGTGTGTGTTGGATGAGGAAAAAGAGGGAGCAGCGTGTCTTCTGCATACTGAAGATATTAGGGCAATTCATCCTTGGCCCTCTTGATGGTTCTGCATTGACACTGGACAGGAGAGGTGATGAGAGAGCCTTTGGAAAGCAAAGAGCCAGCCTGGAATAAGAACGAACTGAAAACTTTGGCCAAACCTTGAACTGAGACCCAGAGCGCTCTTTAAAAGTTTAAAAAAAAAAAAAAGAAGAGGGTTCTTAAAAATAAATGTGTTTAAGAAAAATCTGTCCTTGAACTTCCTGTTTTGCTTAAATTACAGGAAACAATCCAGTTACAGCGAGGGAGAATTGGCTTCAGAGTCTCCAGTCAAAATCAAGAATTGTTGAAAAACTAAAGATGTGGACTATTTTTTTTTCTAGATATTTCAGCCTGATTCCTAGTACACATGAGTTTGGGAAACTTCAGATAAGGATCTGGAACACAGCTCATTATCCTGACTCATTTTACTGGAAGCTGCCATTGAAATATATCCCCAGCTAACTATCTAGCAAGACTTAGTCAGTACATGTGATTCAAATGATGACCTACTGTATTCACATCCTATCTGGGTCATCATTAACCAGACAAAATTCATACTGCATGACAAAAGCTGTGTGTGTCATATTTATGGACAGCTCTACTACGCCGAATGAGCAAAACCACACAGAGAGCAAAGGAGTATGTCACTTACATTAAAACAAAAATCCGCTTTTCTATTATAAAATATTAGACTGGTTAACTTTGCATCCTAACATGGAAAGATACATTTTCACCTTTGTTATGCCCTCGTTAGTGGTTCCTGGCACGTCACATTAACTAATTTGAGATCGAATTATCAAATTTGCTCATTGCTGCTAGCACTAATTTGAAACCGTACAATAAAGAACAGTTTGAGAGGCAGATGAAAGGTTGCCACCCACAGAGGTTCCAAGACCTGTCCCTGGTGTATCACAGCAAGGTTCGGAAAGATTTTGGGTAATTGCAGTCATGAGCTGGAGTTGATTGAAGAAAATTATACCCTGGTTTTTTTAACAAGTTTTTTTTTTCCTTTTTTTTCCTTTTTGTGTATGTGTGTGGGGTGAGGGGGGAAGCTTTTCCTAAATTATGTGGTTAAATACAATTACAAGGAAGACAAAGTATTGCATTTTCAATAACTTTATGAAGACTGCAGTTACAACTCCTTTCTTCTTAAATCTTATTGAAGTTGCTGAAGAATTCTCATTTAAATGTGATTGCTATTTTTTTAGTTTTTAAAAGTGTTAGTGTGTCTGAGGTTTTGTTTTGGTTGGTTGGCTGGCTTTTGTGTGTGTGTTTTGTCTTGTTAGACTTTTCAACTTTTAACCGCAAAAATGTTAATGATATAGTTTAACCCAAAATGATGGAAAATCTTTCACATTCTTATTAATGGGAAATCTTTACTATCCAAAGTGATTTTTGACTTTAAAGAGAAAAGTTTCCCATTGACTAAGTCTGAATGTAACAAATGTAACACAGGCAATTTTCTGAACGTCTTCCAAAAAAATTTCATTATTGCCAAGAAAGTACTAACAGAATTCCTCTTTCCCAGCAAGTTTGTCACAAGAATAGGTAATAAGAAAACTAAAGAGTTGAATTTGGGACCTAGAGTATTTATGGCTTTGTAATACAAATGCAAATATCAGCAGTTAATCTGTTTTGGAAATGTAACAGATACTGTTATAGATGTGAGGCAGAAATTTCTGAGATGGCCTGCAAGGATTCCTTGTGCAAGAATCTTGAATTTTCAAAGCTCCACAGAATGAAACAGGAGGAGCCTGGAGAGAAGCATTTTCTTTCTGACCTTCCTGAGATAAATAATTAAGATGGAGTCTAGATAAAGATCACTGTCAAAGGTGAGAGGTCAACTTGGCTAGCTGGCCTGCTCACTCCAGCAGTCACTTGGCGGCGGCAGCTGCATGTGTGTCAGCAGGAAACAGGAAAAGGGTTTTGCTCGGTGGGTAGGGGGTGGCGTTGAGAAAGGAGAGGCAGCCAAGTATTATAGTGTATATCAATTAAATGGTGTTTATAAAAATCTCCTCCTCCTAGCCAAGGTTCAGGGGGCAAATTAGGAGATGCTAATAAGGCTTGAAATTTGGAGAGTGCAAAGGTTAAAATGTTCTCTTATTTGGAGCCCTTAGGCATTGCTGGCTTTAGAGCAGGCTTTTCAGCTGTTCAGAGTGGGGTTATGAAATAAAAGTGATTATTACATGTGTGCTGAGGCATTAGAAACCTTACCCTGGGGCTTCCTGCTAGGCTGTACACCCAAATGCCCCATGCCTGTTGCAGCTTGGAACACTCATGCCTTAGCTCAGCTGCGAATGGAGGTTTTGCTGCAGCAACTTCTGCCGTCTACCTGTTCACTCTGGGCATTTGCCTCGGGTCCACACGTTCAAGACTCTCAAAGTCCATTCTGAATCAGAAGAGTTTCCTGTTTCAACTGCAGCAAGTCCCTGGAGATGAGTCGCCCCTTTTCGTTATCTCCCTTTGTTTTGGAAGGAAGGCGCGCTCATTGGTACTTAGAAGTGATGCACACCTCATAAGTACCTAAAAAACACCCTCTGTGCTGGCCTTTGGCTCCTTTTCTTACATGTACAAGTCCCAATCCAGACGGGGACTCCACTCTCGTCATGAATCCTGTGCACTAAAGTGAGCTCCACCTAGATTCTCTAGGGGGCTCCTTGAACGGGAATTCTCTTCTCCCCAGAACAGCACTCTAGTTACGAGACAACAGTTGAAACGTTGTACAGTATGTTGACATTTAGATGGAGGGTGCTGCCCGCCATGAGGTGTTAGCAAGCAGGTCGGAAGCTAAGCTGTGGTATTAAGGGCAATTTGGGAAAGAACATCTCCGTTAACGATGATTGGTCATTGGAAGAATCCGAATATGAGAACAATCAAATAATAGCAACAGCAGAAGAACAGAGGTACAGTGTTAGTGTAACCCACACACCTTCTGACTATGAGTCACGGTCCCACCTAGTGGCATCTAGACCACTTACAGAGGGAGAACAAGTTTGCTCTCCAGCCTTAGCTGAGAGCTGGCTGGCTTGTACCTCAAGCAGTAGAGGGAGGCTCATGTATGAAGTTCCAGAGGTCCCAGGTTTGGTTCTGCCTGTAGGCGTTAGGCTAGCTTGGGAAGGGTAGTTTTTAACGCTCATTCCACTTGGCAGCATGTTGCTTCCACAAAGCTTTTTCCTCAGACAACTCAAGCTATGACCTGGTCTTTTGCCCCCTAATAAAATTAAAACTGACATGATGGTAAGCCCGTGCTGCAGGCACCCACAGATCTTCGTGGGCTCGCACTATGCAGGTTTTGCACTTTCTACAGATACTTAGATACAGTTACCCACTATGCATGAGCACAAATACCAGTGCCTCACCCAGGGCTGGCCTTACCACGAGGCAAACTGAGGCAGCCGCCTCAGGTGCCAGAATGTGTGTGGGGGGGTGCCACTAGGACCCAGATTGTAGGAAATTGTGTCTGTTGCTGGTGCATATGTATTCTCTCTGCTCTAGATGCACAGAGATGGGGGAGTGCTGTGCTGGAGGAAGGAGGGCACAAGAGACATAACAGGCAGGCAGGAGAAAAGGTGGCATGGGGGCGTCATTTGAGCTCCCCGCCTCAGGTGCCAAAATGTTGTGGGCCAGCCCTGGCCTCACCAGTTTTGTTCTGCATGTCTACCGGCTGCATGGGTCGATCTCTGTGGGCTCAGCTCAAGCATCCCCATTTGTAACAAGCCACCACCACCACCACAACAAAAAAGGAACTGTGCCTTTAATGATCACTGCAAGATGTCTGCAGTTTGGGTTGGCTTCTTTTTTTTTTCTTTTTTTTTTATAAAGTCAGAGTGCTTGGGGGCTAGTTCCAGAGCTCAGTGACAGAGAGGAAACAGGGCCAGGAATAAATGGCCTGTTGATTTACTCAAGTTACATCATTTTCTTCCCCTCAAGAGCCTATAAATCTCACGCTCCTTGTAAAAACAGAATTTAAAAACAATTGAGAGCTTCTGAGACGACCCCTTAGCTTCCAGCCGCTGAGGCCTCTGAATATAGAGCTGCCTTTCACAGGCTGGGCCACTTGTTTCATATTAGATACTAGGGGAGCCCCACTTCCAGCCAAGCAGCAGAAGCTGTTAAGATATTTTATAGTCTTCCGAGTGGTTTAGATAACACTCTCCTCATACAGATCACGGAGCGTTAGCTAAATACCAGGCTTCCTGAGTTGGCAATCAAACTCCAAGAGTCATTAATTCACACATTCAAGTTTCCACTCTCTTCGATAATATTTCTGATCAAAGATGCCCCGACGGGCAGAGGTGCCGTGGTTAAAAAGCGGACTCTTCTGATTATTGTAAAATGTGTGGCCTTTCTGGTTCAATGCAAGGCAAAATGCTCAGTTGTTCAGCTTGCTACAACTCTCGTCAATTTTGGTTTTTAAGTCTCTCCTCCGAGGCAATTTCTCAGTTCCCCAGGGATTTTTTTGAAGGGCATTATTCTTTCTATGCTAATGGGATAGAATTGGCTTCAGCGCTTTCCCGAGGTGGGTTTGGATGCTGTTGGTTTCAGTGGAATTCTGCCGGCACCTGTAGGCAGGGGTGAAAGTAACTTAAAATTTCTCAGGGGCTCTGTCCTATTGCAACGTGGGTCCCTGCCAGCTCTTTAAATAGCTCCCTGCTGGCTTTTGCCATAGCTCAGCCAGCACTTGCCAGAGCTGCGCACCAGGGCGCATCCATTTACTTTCACCTCTGCCTGTAGGTGGACGAACAGATGCACTTTATAAATATTGCTGTGCTCCAGATTTGTTCATAGTGAGTCCCTTCCTACCCGTGAACCAAATACTGTACCAGCATAAGAGAAGATAGCATTAGTCACGCCTTATGTTAGATGCCGGACCTAGAATGATTCCATAAAAACAGTCACAGGGCAGAGTGGAGCGTTTGGAGAATGGTTGCCGTTACTAACACTGAATTGGGCCTCGTTCCTTAATCCAAGGAAGTGAAAGCCCCAATTCAAAAGCCTGTAGGAGCATTGAAACAACATAAGGAGCTTTTCTCAGGCTATTTACAACTTCTAGCCACTGCCTGCAACAATGTGATCACATCTGTAATGATGTCAAAGAGGCATTTCTTAACCGAAACCACACTTTCTAATGGTTAATAGCCAAGTCCTAACGGCAAAGCCCTCGAGTTCTAGCCTCGTTTTCGGCAGCTGATAAGCTGAAAAGTGGGTTTGTTGGGACGGGGCTGGCTTGGTTATATAAATTTATAAAAATCTGTGACTTGAAAATATTCCACTTGACATGCTCCATGAACAAGGATTATTTTTTTGTTCGGTAAAGGGAAAAGTAATGGTTACTGCACATTAGCCTGCTGTCACCTGCTAAACATATAAACAGAAGGCTAGGGAGTTTATTTATCAGTCTTTTAAAAATTCGGGAATGATATTGTGGTTAAATGTAGGAAAAGCAGAATGAAAGAATGAAACCAGAAATTCCTTATAGACCTCTCTTTTTTTTCCCAGAGAACAGAAATAAACACATAGGTTGACATAATTCAAAAATGTGAGTATTTACCAGATTCTGGCTTGCTGCCGTCCTAGTGCAGGGAGGAGGAAGGAGGATTCCCTGCGGGCACAATCCACACAAACTAAGTAGATTTGCTTATCATTTATCAAAACAAAAAGGAAGTATCTGATTAATCACTTTCTAGGCTGAGGTCTCAATCACGATGGTTTAGGCGGCCATTTATTGCGGGCTGCGTCCCAGCTATGTTATGTTTTCAATTTACACCTTTTGTTTGGAACTTTCCACGTGAATTGATGGGGAGATTAAAACATCTGGTGGATTCTTTTCCTCCCAAGGCCTCTTGGACTGGATGGAAATCTATACATAGAAGGCAAATGCCTGTAGATTTTAATTACTAAAGAACCTGAGTAAGACATTTTTCAGCATAAAATGTACACATGGAGCTAAATCCACTCCTGGTTTATGCAAGCTACTGGAGGCACAATGCAGAGCACAAGTTCCCTAGTGATGGAGAATCTGTAGATGGAGCTTGAGATATGGGGTGAGTATTATGGCCAATCTATTAGGGAGGGACTTGGTGCCCAGACCCATCAAAAAGAGGGTGAGGCAAGTCAAGGAGAAGGTATGGTCATGGTTGATTCTCCACAGCCTCACTGAAGTCTCCATCACTAAAGATTCCAAATCCCAGTGGGCAGCTGCCTCATAATGTATAGCTTCTTGTTCATATCCATGGACATTTGCTCACGTGCACACACACACACACACACAACAACAACAACATAAAAACAGCCATACTGGGTCAGACCAAAGGTCCATCTAGCCCAGTGTCCTGTCTTCCAATATTGGCCAATGCCACGTGCCCAGAGGGAGTGAACAGAGCAGGGAATCATCACGTGATCCCTCTCCTGTCACCCATTCCCAGCTTCTCACAAACTGAGTCTAGGGACACCATTCCTATCCATCCTGGCTAATAGCCATTGATGGACCCAACCTCCATGAATTTATCTAGTTCTTTTTTGAACCCTCTTAAAATCCTGGCCTTCACAACATCCTCTGGCAAGGAGTTCCACAAGTTGACTGTGCGCTACATGAAGGAAAACTTCCTTTTGTATGTTTTAAACCTGCTACCTATTAATTTCATTTGGTGATCTCTAGTTATTATGTTATGGGAACGAGTAAATAACTTTTCCTTATTCACTTTCTCCATACCTGTCATGATTTTATCACCATCACCCCCTTAGTCTCCTCTTTTCTAAGCTGGAAAGTCCTAGTCTTTTTAATCTCTCTTCATATAGGAGCCATTCCAAACCCCTAATCATTTTGTTGCCCTTTTTCTGCACCTTTTCCAATGCCAATAGATCTTTTTTTGAAATGAGACGACCACATCTGTGCACAGCATTCAAGATGTGGGTGTCCCATGGTTTCCATACATGGAAAATTTGGAAATCTCAATGGCTACTTGTCCTTTTATGTTAAAAAAAAATACACGATGAGCCACTCCACAACAAGGGCATAAAAAGTCATCTGATGCATGAATTCAAAGTGCTGAAGATGGGGCATCTGGGATTCACAATTCTGGGTTCCTGCAGTGTGTGCCTCCTCAGTCTTTTATTTTTGCAACTGTGAAGGCACCATGCTCGTCTTCGTAGATAATATTTAAAATATACCAAGTGCCAAGAAAAGAACAGGTTGCACCTCTCTAGTCTGGCACTCTCTGGTCCAGCAACATCCATAGTCCGGCATGATTTTAGTTAGCCACGTGTTCACTTAGCATGGTTGTGGCCAAGTTTCCTGCCATCCCATAAAGTTAGTTTACAGCCACCCGTCCTGGCTCTCAGTGTTCTGTGCTGTGATTTAGCTCTAATTGACCCCTAAATGTCTACTAAGAGCCCAGCAAGCAGTGGCAGACAACATTGACCTCCCACGGTCCAACAAATTCTCTGGTTTGGCATCAGTCAGGTCCCGAGGGTGCTGCACAAGAGAGGTTCCACCTGTATTAAGTATAATGAGAGGCTTTATTGTCAAATAGGTTAGATCCATGTTCAGAGAGCAGGCAGGTGCCACTTACACCACGACTAGATTTGACTCTCTTTGCATAAGCAAACTGGTTTGGGGTGTGTACATCAAATATCAGACATGCAAGTGTCTGCAGTCCTCATTCTTATGACAGGATTATGATCTGTTGACTTGGAGCTGGATGTCCCTAGGATCGTATTTACAACTGTATTTAGGAATCAAGTGTGAACCAAATGTGTCCAGAATTGTGTATCCAGATGCAATACCTTATACTGCCAATGCTGCACCAGGAGCTAAATGTGCTGCAACTTTTCGGGGTGAAGAGGAAGAGCATTTTGTACTATGGCCAGTCCAACGTGCCAGTGAGCCAGGGAGTGCTCCAGGTTGTATGTACAACCCCTGTGCCAGTCATCTCACCGATACTTGTTCCATGTTTCTCCATCAGGCTCGTTATTGTCAGTGAAAGAGTGAAACATGATCGCCCAGAATGCAGTTTAAGTTATCGTGGTGCTCATAGATTACCAGTGCGCCATCGGCTCTTGTCGTGAAATGTTACAACGTGTTTCATTTTTGCATTGCAAGGGCTGCCTTTGGCCTCTGTCTCTAGAACTTGGAACAGCTCTCCAAAGCACACAGGCACACCCGTGCTAACATGTATCCCAAAGATCCATGGGGAAATGTCAGACCGACGGTGAATAGCAACGCCTTTTTGTAATGAAAATGCTTTAGGCTGGGAATTTGTTGCAAGCAATTACTGCACATTTCTAGCATGGATGTTGTGCACACTGTGCCTACGAGTTCGTGTAAGTTTGAACTCCTGGCTCCGTGCTGGATTAAAAACAGGGAGGACTGTTTTATCTCTTCGTTTCTGAATCATAGAATCTTAAGACTAGAAGGGCCTTTGAGAAGTCATCTTGTCCAGTTCCCTGCACTCAGGTCAGGACCAAGCATCATCTAGATCATCCTTGATAGGTGTTTATCTAACCTGCTCTTAAATATCTCCAGGATGGAGATTCCACAACCTCCCAAGGCAATGTATTCCAGTGCTTAACGTGGCTCTCAGAGTCTCTTGAATTTCACCACAAACTTTTTTGTTTATAATCCCATGCCTGTATACCCTGGAAAGAGCATTCAGTAACAACAGCAACTTCTCAGCGGCCCATACTGCCGTCCTTGTGCTTTCAGTGCAGAGTTCTGTTTCTGGAAGGGCCTTTTTATTCCTTTCTGATTAGCACAACACTGCAGAGCCAGGTTGAAAATCTAGTTCACATTCACCCTATAGGCTGGAGAATCCATCTTTTTTACTTTTGTTCTTTTTCAGGCACAATAATGCCTAGTTTTTTTTCCCCCCTTCCCCAATCAAAAATCAGTTGACCAGCCCCCAAATACTGTGATGAGCAGAAAGCAGGTTCTGAATTCTGCTCGTGTCCCTGGTATTTTCTTTCACCAGAGTATTAATGAGGGACTGAAAAAAAAAAAGGACCTCACAGATGCCAAAACCTGTTGAGCATTGAGTTGTAGTCTTGATGGTGCTTCAGTTCCTCTGCTTGAGAGATAGGCAGTGTTTTTCAGGCTGTTTGACAGTTATCTCCTCAGCAGCTTTACCAGGCTTATACATCTCCTTTCAGCAGCCCCCGATAGAACTGACAGCAGGGGGATTCTGTTTTGTCTCAGGGAAGAGGAAAAAAAAGTGGTCTTTTGCCAGTAGTCGAGGCCACACTCAAGCACCAAGGGGTACAATGTCTCCTCTGTCTCGGAGAGAAAATAGCTTCTGACAGGAATCAGCTTTCAGTCAACGGCCAGGCATCTCTCATTATGGGGGGCCCGACCTGCCGGCTGCTATGTAGATAACCTGTTATCGTAGAAGATTGACTGTGGAGCTCAATTGCCTCACGCTGCTGCTTCTGTCGGCTCCGAGAACACTGTAAAATGTCTTCGTCGCAAAAGTTCATCGGGACGCACACTCAGCGTGTGCATGTGGCTCTCTCGGTAGGTTTGCAGCAAAAGCCACCTGTCCCGGCCAAAATGCAAACATTAGTACGGACCATGAGTTGGCTCAAATGATGGTTATTAGCAACCTTGTACAGAGCCAGCACTCGTGGGGTAGTTGTAGGCACTGACAGGTGCTTTGACATTCTAATGGCTGGAATACTTTGGAAACCCCCAGAGATGTTAGTAGAAATGCAAAGATGAATGGGGAGGCAGGGATTATATCCATTCTTCAATAGTCTTAACAGAGGCGCCCAGGCGGTGTGGCTGGAATTTTCAAAAACATCCTCATTCTGGGGATCCCACTTTCTAGGTGCCCCCCAGAAAGGTCTGGTTTGCTTAGCACCTGCAGTGTCCATCTGCCACAGTTAGATTTGAGGTGTACAGTGCATCTCCTACTTGGGCTCTGGCAGTGTCCCCTCTCATTTTTTTCACCCATGTGAGGAATAAATGTTGTTATGTGCACCGAGGCATGTGTGGATGTGCACCATCATCAGCAACACATGGTACCGGGTGGGAACGTGGTGCTAATCATCTGGGCAGCCCATGATTCTCTCCTGGGTGGCCACCCAAGTGCACAGCTGACAGAGAGCAACTGGGCTCCAGGTGTCTCATGTTGGGCAATGGAAGTTAGCAGTTTAAAAAATATGAGCTGTGGTGACCTCCCCAAAGTCCCCCAATAAGTGCAAGATAAGTCCAAGAATACAGGGTCGGATTCTGAGCACTCAGAAGACGCTTTCTGTAACCCTCTCCATTCCTCCCAAGTCTAATTTGACATGAATAGCTTCCAGCCCCTCGTTTCCTGGAGCTCCCATCTTCCCAACCCCTCTCCGGCACTGGGATTCATTTTTCATTGAGACCATACACAATTAGGGCCAACAAACTTAGACAGACCTATTATAGTAATTCTGTTTATCCCGACAATAAGTTATTTGACCTCCCGGCCGATCATGTTACTGATACTGAATGTATCAAATCACTGACGTGCTTGCTGATACTCGGAGCACCAATGCCCTGACATCTGGGGAATGAAGTGGGGCCTTATTCAGAGACACAGAGATAGAAGTTGCAAGGAAGAAGATATTGCTAAGGAAGAGCTTTTGCATGTTCTAGTAAGGACACAGTCAACAGATTCCAGCATTTATTCTTTTCTGTGCCCTAGCTGGGGAAAGAGATCTCCTGAATAATCTATCCCAGCTTAACGTTAGTAGCATCACTTCCATAGGGCTGTGTGGAAAGCTAACGAATGAACTTCAGAAAGGTGGATGAAACTGAGAATGGATCCAATTTTTTACCTTGGAAAACTGATAAGTGTCTGATCATCCCAGTGCAGAAACAGGTCACCTTAATGGCCTGTAATTCTGAAGGCTGGGCTCTTGGGGCAGGTCACACTGAGATTCATTTCTGGGCTGTTCCTTTGAGGCAGGGGTGGCTCTGTAGCCCACCACTCTCCTCTCCCCAGGCGAATGCCCTATCCCCTAAGCCACGCTGGAACCTATCCCACCTCCATATCTTCAGGATGTCCCTTATATCCTCTGTTGGTGGTCCAGTGACTCCCGCGGTGGGGCTAGAAATGTGAAGGAGAGGTCAGCTCTGAACTCACGGCAGAGACGCATGTTCAGAGAACACGGGTTTCCACTGGCAACGCACGCATGCGCCCTGTCGTGTCAGGAACCATGCAGTCAAGCAAAGCGATGTGCTGTGAGCTGCATGGCGTGGGCAGTTGTTCTCAGGAGAGCTACAGATATAGGCCTGGCCAAAGGGTTTGCAGGGCCCAAGGCAGGACACTGGGAGCGGGGCCCTGGGCCCAGGTGGGTTTGCGGGGCCCAAGGCAGGACACTGGGAGCGGGGCCCTGGGCCCAGGTGGGTTTGCGGGGCCCAAGGCAGGACACTGAGAGCGGGGGCCCCAGGCCTGGGCGGGTTTGCGGGGCCCAAGGCAGGACACTGAGAGCGGGGGCCCCAGGCCTGGGCGGGTTTGCGGGGCCCAAGGCAGGACACTGAGAGCGGGGGCCCCAGGCCTGGGCGGGTTTGCGGGGCCCAAGGCAGGACACTGAGAGCGGGGGCCCCAGGCCTGGGCGGGTTTGCGGGGCCCAAGGCAGGACACTGAGAGCGGGGGCCCCAGGCCTGGGCGGGTTTGCGGGGCCCAAGGCAGGACACTGAGAGCGGGGGCCCCAGGCCTGGGTGGGTCTGTGGGGCCCAAGGCAGGACACTGAGAGCGGGGGCCCCAGGCCTGGGCGGGTTTGCAGGGGCCCCAGGCCCAGGCGGGTTTGCAGGGGCCCCAGGCCTGGGCGGGTTTGTGGGGCCCAAGGCAGGACGCTGGGAGCGGGGCCCCAGGCCTGGCCGGTGGATGGTGAGTACTCAGCAGCGCGGGGCCCCGCCGGTTCCAGCGATGTTTTCTTTGTCAGCGAGGTGAAGTCTGCAAGTGGAGCACGCCTGGAGACCGGCAAATGGGAGAAGTAGCCCCAGAGAAAGGGAACTGCAGGGTGGGGGTTTGTTTTGCAGCCCTGCGAAGGGGGCAGCAGCGTGGGAAGCTCCCTGCAGGTGGAAGGGCCAGATCAGAGCCGTAGGCAAGGCTGTGCCCTCCCCGCCGGCAGGCTGTGCCGCTTCCCAGCTGCTGGTAGGGCTTGAATTAATTCCCCCGCTGGATGGGCGTAGATCCTACAGGCTGCTCTGCTCCCCCCAAGCTTTGCTGGCAGCTAGTCAAGCCCGGCTGATGCAGCTTGTGTGGGCAGCCAGCTCTGGGCCAGGGAATTCACCGCGACATCCTGCAAAGTGCATGGCCCTTGTTAGTGGCCCACCCCTGTGAGCAGCGCAGAGCCCTGATGGCCCGGGGCTCAAGGCAACCGCCTTGCTTGCCTTGCCCTAACGCCGGGCCTGGGGGGTGCTTCTTTTGTAAATGTGGACCACAAGGGTGTGAATGCACCCCTCATGGTCCCCCCAGTAAGCGGGGAAATCAGCCCCATCCTTCCCCTGGCTGGCATGGGGGAGGGAGACTCGTGCAGCGCACCTCTCCTGCCTTCCCCAAGCCGGCCGGAGCATGCTTACTTCAGGGATCATGGGGGGGGGGGCTTTCACACCCTTCGCACACACACCCCCCACTGTACGGGCCTGAGATAGGAGGGATACACTGGTATCTGCGAGGATAAGTAATGAGTTTAGTGGAGCCCCTCTAGGCATAACTCAGACACTATCTCTACTAGGTAAATGTAATTACAATCCGTAAAAGACCCTCAGCTCTCAATGAATGTATTTTGAGAGAAAAAAAATGACTCTACCACAAGACCTTTACCACAATCCCTGCAGGGCTGGATCAGCATAGTAGTTATTGCTTCACAAACATTTTATATAAAATATACCCAACTACGTTCCAGTGAGGGGCAGTGTCATCTTATATCTCGAAATCTAGAGCAGTGTTGCTTTCTCTCTCTGTGTTTCTCTCTCTCTCTGAGTCATTGGCTGAGTTACTGCCCCTTTTTTTGTGCCTCACCATACCCATTTAGGGATGGGTACTTATCCTCCTCACTTGGTCATTCAGGATTAATGTTTATAAAATGGAGAGTGGGGAAGGAAAGCACTTCATAGGCAGGCAGGGTGGTCCTGGTTTAAAAAAATATAAGGAAATGATGGTGTAGGATTTGGAGAAGACTCAGGGTATGTCTACACTACCACCCTAGTTCGAACTAGGGTGGTTAATGTAGGCATTCGAAGTTGCAAATGAAGCCCGGGATTTAAATATCCTGGGCTTCATTTGCATCTTGCCGGGCGGGCGCCATTTTTAAATGCCCTTAGTTCGAACTCCGTGCCCGCGGCTACACGTGGCACGGACTAGGTAGTTCGAATTAGGATCTCTAATTCTAACTACCGGTACACCTCGTTCCACGAGGAGTAACGGTAGTTCAAATTAGAGATTCTAATTCGAACTACCTACTCCGTGCCGCGTGTAGCCGCGGGCACGGAGTTCGAACTAAGGGCATTTAAAAATGGCGCCCGCCCGGCAAGATGCAAATGAAGCCCAGGATATTTAAACCCCGGGCTTCATTTGCAACTTCGAATGCCTACATTAACCACCCTAGTTCGAACTAGGGTGGTAGTGTAGACATACCCTCAGAGAAGAGCAACAAAAATGATGAAAGATCTGGAAACCATGAGCTGTGAGGGAAGACTGAAAGAACTGGATGTGTTTCGTTTGGAAAGGAGAAGACTGAGAGAGGACATGGTAGCAGCTTTCCAGTACCTAAGAGGGTGTCACAAGGAGGAGGGAGAAAAATTGTTCTCTTGGCCTCTAAGGATAGAAAAAGAAGAAGCAGTGGGCTTAAATTGTAGTAAGGGAAGTTTAGGTAGGATGTTAGGAAAAATAATACTTCCTAAGTATCAGAGTGGTTAGACACGGGAATAAATTGCCTAGGGAGGTTGTGGAATCTCCATCACTGGAGATATTTCAGAGCAGGTTGGATAGGCATCTATCAGGGATGGTCTAGACGGTACTTTGGTCCTGCTGTGAGGACAGGGGACTGGACTCGAAAACCTCTCAAGATCCCTTCCAGCTCTAGTGTTCTATGATTTTCTGATGCAAATATGAAAGTTTTGTCCTTTTAGCGTCCTGTTGCACCTGATCTGGTTCAGCTGTGCTCCTCGTGCTGGTATTTGTTGTGATAGCAAACGCCGGACTCCTCTCTCTTACCCCTGTGCCCAGGTTTTTGTTCCTCCGGGCACCCCACCTTGATTTTTCTTTTTCATCCCCTGCTCCAGCTGCTGGAGCAGCTACAAAGAGCAAAGAGGAGCAAACATGCAATGCTCCCCAGGGCCACAGGCACTGGGTGAGATAGAGGTGCTTTGTGCCTATCTTGCTCATGACATCGTTTGCTGAACAATTCGGTGGCAACTGCACACTGTCAGCTCGCGCTGTCCTGCGGTGGGACAAAGGGGAGCTCTGAATGCAGGATGCGCTGTCATGCTTTCATGACACTTTTATCTGACATTGGAAGCTAGAAACAAGTTCCCCGCAGTAACACTGAGATATATATATTTTTTAAATAACTAAACGTGGGCTCCTGCCAGCCCTGACTCAGCACTACTCAGTGGTGTGAAGGCCTACTCCGTGTGAGGAAAAGATTGCAGGATCTAGCCCTTCAGGTCAAGGTGATTCCAGGGATAAGATCTCGTGAGCCTAGTTTTAGCTTCTTCAGCCATGTCATGGAGGCAAATGCTGCCCCCTTTTTGGGACTGTAGGGTGCACCAGATGCAACAGAGCCATTTACAGGTTGCACCTCTCTAATCTGGCACCCGGGGGACCTGAACAGTGCTGAGCCAGAGAGTTTTCTGGACCACAGGAGGTCAATATTGTCTAGCAGCATTATTGACACTTCCACTGCTTACTGGGCTCTTAAAGTTTGTCTAGACTGCAGCACTATTTTGGGATATCAGAAGTATCCCGAAATAGCTATGTCGCATCTTTAAATGCTCCTGCTATTTCCCAAAATAGCAGGCACGCTATTCCGGCATCCCTGTAACCCTCATTTCATGAGGGTTAAGGGATTTGTCGGAATAGTGCCTTGTTTTGAAATTTGGCGCTGTCTACACAACACCAAATTTCAAAATAAGTTTTTCGACCTAGTCCCGGAATTAGCTACGCAATTTGTGTAGTGCAAATTGCACAGCTTATTCCGACAGAAGGATGCTGTCTAGATGCACCCTTAGAAGACATTTAGGGGTAAATTAGAGCTGAATAACACCACAGAACCCTGAGAGCCAAGCCTGGTCGCTGCAAACAAACTTGTGGGACTATGGGAAACATGGCCACACCCACAACAAGTGGACATCCAGCTAACCAAAATAATGCCAGACCACAGATGTTGCTGGACCAGAAAGTGCCGGACTAGAGAGGTTCAACCTGTATTATTATTATTTGCCTTGATGTAGCACTGAGGGATCCAAATCAGGGATCAAAGCCCCTTGGTTCTAGATCCTCTATAAATTCAAACAACAAAGAAAGTCCAGGGGCTTTCCATGGAGGACATTTAAGTGTCTGAACTCTGCTACATGTTAGCAGTGTCCATCGTAAATCCCTATTCTGTAGTTTCTTGAGCTGTTTACGCTTCGCCCTCTCTCTCTTTCCTAATTCCTGCCAGAGGGACCAAAAGATCACAGAAATGGACTGCACCCCAATGATTTCTACACTGTCGTGAACAGCAGCATGTGCCTCAAGGAAGCGGGAATTAAGTGTTTCAGGATCCGTAGTAACAGTATGTGCAGGAGGCAGGCAATCTGACAGTTAGGATTTGATTTCCCCCACGTTGTGACCGGTACAGCAGTATTTGAATTACAGAGGGATATCATCACGTAAAGCTCAATACATCCCCTCCTTCCGCTCACCAGGCTGTCCGGGCATTGAGGGTAGAATATGTCAGGCCCAAGGAAAGTGGAAAGGCCTCTTCAAAGAATTCCAACTTGGAGGAGCTGTTTGGCATCACTGTCCCTTTAAGAATGAAAGCTCCCGTCTGTCACAGCCACCTCATTTTGATTTCTATCGACAAGTGATGATGTGCGGGTCCACACAGCAAGCAGGAGCTTGAATTCCCAGCCAAGAGGGGTTAAGGGTGCCTTTTAGACTCCTGTGACCTCCCACTTCACCTTGTACTTGTCAAACTCCACTGGCTTTCTTAACCCTTCTGTGTCCAGCGCAGGCGGTTAGCAGTAACCTGTTCTCTGCACCACATTTCTTAACACTACACCTCTAAGCCTTTACACAGAAGTGCTTGTTTTAGTAGTGCAAATGTAGTCTGCCACACATGCGGTCCTGGGCAAACGGGTTTTCTCCCAAGGTATTCAAGGAACAAAGCTATATTTTTCCTCTTCACATTTTCACCAGCACTCATGTGGTACTTACCCTAACTGATCACGGGTTCTGGCCCCACAAACACTTCTCAGCTCAAGTGCTGGGCCGGGGAGACCTGCTAACACTCTTCCAAAGTCAGGCAAAGTATCAGTGTGAATCCTGATAAAAGCTGTTATGCTGTATTGTCAGCAAAGCGTGTGGGCCCCCCCTCCCCCCTCCCGTGTCTATCCTTATTAAAAAGCCCTCTAGAATTTTATATAGCAGGGATTTTGTCCTTTATTAAATTCTAGAGTCATGCCAGACTATGGATGTTGCCGGACCAGAGCGTGCCGGATTAGAGAGGTTCAACCAAAGGCCAAAAGAAACAAAGTGTTAATTTAGGCCCTCAGATCCTTATTACGGTTTTTCAGTAAGTGACCTGAAATTTGAAGTGCTGAACTCCTGGTAAAGTGGTTCTCAGCATGACACAAATCATTTCTAAAATAACAATGTTACATACGCAATTCCCCCTGAATATCACTGGCTGTTGAGTCTAGCTTGTGTTTGTGGCTTTCAAAACCTCCCAAAACCTCTTGTTTTGGACCCTAACCTTCCCCCCTCCTTTTTTTTTTTTTGGTTTTTTTTTTTTTGAAATCTTAGCCTTAGCCCTTATAAAAATCTGTAGGACTTTCATTAAGGGTAATTAGTCATTCTTTTATAGGAAAATATTAACTCTTTGGAATTAGAGAAATGGTGGGTTATGGTCACAGCCTTTCTCGTGAAACCTTTTTTCCAGTTGCGATTCCCAGTTACTTGAACTCTTGGAGCAGAGAGAGATTCACTTTGAATTTTGGACTCATATAAGAGAGGAAATTTCAGCAACCCCACCACATTTTGCTTGATTTTTGTGACCAGCATCTCTCCAGGGTTTAGCTGCAAGTCTGATGTTGATTTAATTGAATTCCTACCCTCTAAGTTCTATTTTTCAAAAGCTGAGCTTTGGTTTTAATGAGCTTTTGCGGTGAACTCGGTTCAGTGCATGGAACATAAATAAGGGGTCTAAAAATGGCCTTTAAAAAAGTTTTTTTAAGGCACTGAACTAAAGGACTTTGTCACCTATTAGCTCACGGGTAGAAATTAAATCCCATACTTGCAGCCATGATTCAGGGTCAAGAGGTAAGGAGATAAGTCCAGGCTTTTTGTGAATGGGAGCTTGACTTTCAGCACACAGGAAGTAAGAATGAATGCGAGGAGAATGGCAGGAGTCAGAACGTGAAACCCCAGCCTGGTTTGATCTGATAAGGGATAGACACTAAACTTAACACTGGCAGGGCGACTCCACACAGTTAAGAGACAGACACGGGCCTGCTGAGTGAGCCTAGAGTGTTTGCAATCACTCCAGTTGACTATATATTTGAGAGAGTTTGTCTGTCTGGGAGTCAGTCTGTTTGTCTGTCTGTTCAAGAACTCCTCCTCCACAATAAGAGCTAGGGCCACCAAATTCAATGGGCAGTTTCCTCTTATCATAACTTACTGCAAGGTCCAGGTTTGGTTGGGCCAGGACAATGGGATGTGCCCGGAATGGGATTGTTTCTCATAAAACCATACCGAAAAGAGACAGAATCACCAGGCAGGTGAAAGGGGCTGGTTGGGGGCATATCCCTTCCCCCGTTTGGGACTGTTTTGCTCCGAGCCTCCCACTCCCTGTGCACTTTAGAGTGCACAAAGGAGACTAGGGTTGCCAGGTGTCCGGTTTTGAACCAGACAGCGCAGTATTTGAGCTTTCTGTTTGGGAAACAAATGGAGAAAATAGAAATGAGAAAATATCAGTGTCCGGTATTTTCTAGCTAAGATGTAATGTAGATTGGGATGTCATGTCAAGTGTGTCTGGTATTTTTGTTGAAACCATCTGGCAACCCTAAAGGAGTCTGAATCTCCTTCCCCTCCTGATTTGTGCGGGAACATGGCTGGCCATTCCTCTTCATCAGGGAGTGAGGGGAAAGTGCCCAGTTTGCTGCATTCCTCACCCTGGCTGAGGAAAGCGGGAGAAAAGGAACCTGGACTTGCCCCTGCTCGGGGGACGTGCACCCCTCCCCCAGCTGTGCCCGCTGGTGCTGCAGCAGCCTTGGAGAGGCACATCTCTCAATGCCTGGTAAATCCTGTAGTGTTATATAATATTCTTCCCAGATAAGGTAATATTCTTCACACTTTTCTTTGCCACTGATGTGTCTGCCTTGCTCCAGTGGCCTCTGATGTTACTGCTGCTGAGCTGAATCCATTCAAATTCCCTTGTACACCCCTCCCAACACCACTCCAACATCAGTGATGTTGAAGTGCCATCCACAGCAGAGGAAGAGTCACGTCTTGGGAGTCTGACTCACCTGCCGATGCCCATTCCTGTTGACAATATGTGGAGTCATACTGAAAAAAGTAAGTCTCGGGTATTAAAAGCGAGAGACAAAAGTTGCAGGAATCAGCTTCTCAGACTCAATGCTCTAACACAGTCAGCATGTAATGGAGAATGCAGCATTGGCTTTGGGCAGCGCCCTCAGGGGTGGGAGGTAATAATGATAGCAACACTGCCTGTGGGCAGCAACTCTATAGACCTTAGGGCAGTAGAGGCTGCTGGGCTGGAGCTGGCAGGAGCCCTGCAGATAGTAGAGAATGCATCAACCTGTGGAACTCCTTGCCAGAAGATGTTGTGAAGGCTCGGACTTTAACAGGGTTCGAAAAAGACTTAGATAAATTAATGGAGGTTAGGTCCATCAATGGCTATTAGCCAGAATGGGAATGCTGTCCCTGGCCTCTGTTTTGGCAGAGGCTGGGAATGGATGACAGGGGTGGGATTACTCTGTTCCCTGTTCTGTTCACTCCCTCTGTGGCGCCTGGCATCGGCCACTGTCGGCAGACAGGACACTGGGCTAGAGGGACCTTTGGTCTGACCCAGTCTGGCCATTGTTATGTTCTTATCACGAGTTTCACACTATAAAGTACGTAGTAGTAAACCATCGGTCTCTTGTTTTCAGCGTTATTCTGCTTATAAAATTACTGCATGGACTGGCAAACGAACTAGCCATGGATACAAGTGGGCATAAGGCTGGTCATGCGGGCACAGGGGTCGCAGCAATGCCAGCCTGGGTCGGTGGACCTGGTTTGTTTCTGTCTACATTACATAGGACAGCCTGCCTGGTTTTCAATGCATGCTTAGACAGCAGCTCATCCACTGAAAATAACTCAGCCTTATTTCAAGATCTATAATGTGGGTTGAGTTTTTTCCTAGCCTTAGAATGGGCAATTAGAATTCGCCTCAGATCAGGTACCAGTTCCCAGGAAAATCATCAGTTAATTGATTCCAATTACTCTAAATTGTTTCTCATACATTTCAATTAGTCTGCTGTGTAGTTAAGAACAGTACCACTCAATTATACTAGTAATCAAGACGTCTTTAATAACTGCAGTGGAAAGATCTCAGTGAAAAGAAGTTTAAGCAGTAACATTTGGAGATCAAAAAATTTTTATATCAATGGATATTTCCTGACAGAAAAGAGTTAACTTCCCCTCCCACCGCATCCCCCAGGTGACAGAAGTGATTCTTAGAGACAGAGGAAATAACTATATTATAAATGTGTCATTATTAGGCACCAGAAAGTTACCATCTTGCCCCTATTATTCCACAGCTAATGGAAGAGATTAAAACTGAAAAGCAAACCTGTTTACCAGTAATTAACATAAAATACAGTCTCTCATCACCCATGAAGGGTAATTACATTTCTTTTGTGAAAAAGTTTGTTAGAGAAATTTTAGAGCCAGATTTTTTTTTAATCAGTACAGAACCATACCGTGGCATACCCAAGATGGGCCATTGTACGAGTAATAGTCATGTGCAAAATATTCACAACAATGTGTGAAATATGGAAAAGGTGGGGTTTGTGCCTCCTACAATACTGGACAAGGAACCGATTTTTGTGGAAAATTTTGCCAAGAAATCTACTTTTTTTTTTCCTCAAGCAAACAGTAATCTCCTTTTCTACTTCACATGAGCCCATGAGGGTTTTTCTTAGTGAAAATGATCTATTTCATCAACATTTTGCATAAAGCAACAATTTTTATGCAAAATTCCATACAACCACTATGGGCGTTGAATGGGCAATTAAATATTGCACTGCAGGTTGATACTCTCAGTGAGCTAGAGAGAAGTTGTTGGACAGATTCTCACATAAAATACCCAACTTTAGCAGTACATGGTGTGCTGCCGTAGGACAAGTTCTGTGCTGGGATAAGAGCACACATGTCACTATTAAATGTAACTGGAGATGTGAGGAAATAGTTTTGCTACACTATAACAGTTAGACCCTTCAAACATGTAAAATAGAGGTAATGAAAACTTACCTCTGAAAAGTACTTTCTCAGGTACATCAGAATCAGTGACCAAAATGTTTAACATTTGTTTAACAACATTTTAGAAGAGGCAGAGAGGATTTATTTTTCTCTAACATGGCCAAGCAAAACAAATAAATAGCATTTCAAATCAGCCAAGCAGGTCTAGAGGCCTTTGGAATTTAGCCTTTAACATTTGGGTTAGAAACGCCCGTGGACATTCATGCAGTCCAATAGTTCATGTAAAACAGTTATTCAATACACATTGCCTTATATTTCAAGTTAGGTTTATTTTGCGCCTCATTTACACTAGGAGCCTATAATAACTGGATTGTGAACCAGCTCTTTTATCTTAATTAAATTAAATATTAGTATAATTTACCTTCTGCTGTACCAATGTGTGGGCATGATTCCAATCTAACTATATACATGCTATACTCGATTGACTTCAATTGAGTTCTTCCAGATTTGTACCAGAGCAAGGGAAAAGAAAAAATTTGCCCCCACTGAGTGTATATTAACTTGATTGTACATAAAAAATATTACCTACAAAGTCTCAGCTTCATATGATCCATGCAAAAAAATCTCTGGCATACCAAAAATTTGGGAACAGAGTACTGTTAATAGGAAAATGGATAATACAGGAGATACTGTCCAGGTTGGACCTCCCTGGTCTGGCACCCTCGGGACCTGACCAGTCCTGAACAAGGGGATTTGCCAGACCAGGGGAGGTCCCTCTCCTTACAGCCCATGCTGCCCCACTGTCACTGGACTAGAGCTTCAGCCTGGCCCTACTACCATTTCAGCCCCCTGGGGCTCTCTAGCTGATGGAGTTCTGCAGCTGGGGCCAGAATTTCCTGGCTACCACTGAGGCTGGGGTTGGAGCTCCCTGACTGCAGGAGCCAGAACTCTCCACCATGCCATCCACCCCTCCCCATCATTGGGTTCCTGGCTGAATCACCAATCCCCACTACTGTGCTCCTGCCCTGCCACCAAATCTCCCTGTTCCCGGGCTCTGTGGTCCAGGAACATCAGTGGTCCATGCCGGACCATGGTTGTTGCCAGACCATAGAGTCCCAGTTAAGGGAGGTACAACCTGTACTTACTGTATTAAACATTTCACGTTTAATGCAATAAAGTCCTTTAGGTCCTGCTTGCCAGAGTCCAAAGGAGCAGAAAATAACAAAGGGGCAGGATGTGTGTGTACACATGCAACAGAGACAATGTGTGTGTGTGTGTCCAGCTATGGGTATCTTCACACCATTATTACTAACTAGTGCCCAAGGGAACAGATAGAAGCAGAGAAAATGTTTGCAGTAAACCTTGAAGCCACTGGATATTCACCAGATTTGGGAGGAGGGGGTATTTACAAACTAGAAATTCAGACTAGGTTCACGCAAATGAAGCTGGGATAGATTTGATTCATGTAGCAATATAACATAGACATTCTCAGTTTCGCACAGTTTCCACCACAGCTGGGGTGTGTTACTCAATTGGGTAGCTCTGAGCTGCTTTTTGCAACTCCTGGGGCTGACAACTCAGCCAGCCAGCCTGGCATCACCGCATAGGCTGCAGAAGACACACTATGGCTATGTCTACACTAGCAGCTTCTTGCGCAAGAACAATTGTTCTTGCGCAAAAACTTGCCGGGTGTCTACACTGCACGCACGTTCTTGCACAAGTAAATTTACAGTCTAGTGTCGAAAAACAGGGCTTCTTCCAGAAGAGTTATTCCTCTCCCCATGAGGAATAAGCCCTCTTGCGCAAGAGCTCTTGTGCAAGAGGGCAGTGTAGATGGGCAACATGAATTTCTTGTGCAAGAAACCCTTATGGCTAAAATGGCCATCAGAGCTTTCTTGCGCAAGAGAGCGTCCACACTGCCACAGACGCTCTTGCACAAAAGTACATCTCTTGTGCCAAAGCACATGCCAGTGTAGACGTGCTCTTGTGGAAGACTTTTTGCACAAGAACTCTTCCGCAAAACAGTTCTTCTGCAAGAAGCTGCCAGTGTAGTAGCCATTATGAGAATAGGGGAGCCACAGGAATAAAGCCAACCCAGTCATTGTCACACCAACGGGAAGTGGAGAAGGGATTGCTTTGCCCCAGGGGACTACTCAGCAGTTCCTTGAAGGACAAACAGCCATCTTCAGGGTTTCCAAGATCAGAGTGCAAGCCGTCCCATGAAAATCACCATGAAATGTGAGCAGAACAATGGGAGCTTAACCAAACCACCAAGATCTGGTGCCAAATTTTGACTGAGGTTTCCCGTCAAGAATTTGGGTTTGTTCAACCCCCAAACTTCAGGAAACTCCAAAGTCAAGAAACTTTGAAAACCAAAGAAAATATTTACCTGACATCCTTTGAAAGGACAGGGTGGGGATTTGCGTGCTTCTAATTACGGCATCTGTATTTGCAAGGGTGAGTAGCCTTAGAGTTCTCATCAAACACAGTTATCACTCACGGCTTGAGCTGGCAAAGCCATGCACTTATAGGACTTGTGTTCACCTCAGGGGGACTCCAATTCACATTCCATTCACACGGAGGGCTTTGCCCCTCCAGTCCTGGGAAAGTTAGCAGCCGCATTCTCCCTTTTTAAAAAATTTCAATCATATTCACTGATTTTTTTCAAAACCAAATAAATAAAGCCTCATTTGGTTGTTGTAACAAACCAAAAAAAAAAAGATAAAAAGAGAATAATTTTTCAAAATGCATAATAGAGGTCAGATTTTGTACATGAATACTTGGAGTTAGTGCTTACTGGCTTTTTTCAAAGCCTCCTTCTTTTACATCTTTCTGCCTCTTTACTAGTCCTTCTTTCAGCATATCCCTACTACTGGTCATTCATGTTGCCCCGGATTTGGGAAGGGATCTGTGACTGGCACTGAAACTGACAGGGTTACCCAGGAATCATTTTTAAGAGTTTATTATTTCTGTGTGGAGTGAAACCACTTTACATTATAGCCCTGCCGTGGCACAGCCAAGTGAAGAAGACAAGCCAAAATTACATAAAAGGCTCTTTTGCTGACAAAAAGGTTCATGCTCTTGGGGTCATTAGTCTGAGCCCACTGATAGACACTGATCCCTCTCAGCTCTGCTTTTTATGGGCCTTCTGAACCAGGCTTTCATGTGGCTCGTTCTTCATTTTCCATCAATGAATTTTGGAATGTTTGGGGCTTCTTCCTTTTTTTTTTTTTTAAAGATGCGGAGGTGAAAAAGAAAGTTGGGTTTCAAGATGTTTTCTATTTCCCTTCTCCTAATGTGTCAGCTATCTCTGCCCCAGTGAGTCATGTGAAGGGTTTCAAACAAACAGACGGTTCTTTCTGGAATGGTTGTAGCTCTTTTTAGAAAAACAAAAATCTAAAACCCCACACTGTCATCATTTCAAAGGAAAGGAAATAGCTTCCATCACTGAAACTTGATTTTACTGCTAGACCTGGGGGAAATCTGCATTTTCTGTATACTCATTGTAAGTTTGGAGAATACGAAAAAGAAAGATGGGTTTGGAGGTTTTTGAGGTTTCCAGAGGATCATATGTAACACCTAGATAAGATTCTGTTCTTTGTCAGGTACCGACAGTAATTCACAGTTGCTACTAATGGAGGTTACAAATGCATGCTTAGTTCTGACTCAGAAGTTAAAGAAGTCATCTTGGAGTCATGAGGATTCATGGATTAAATTCCTCCTCTGTCACTGACTTGTTGCATAAGCCAACATGAGCTATTAGACTTGCCATTGCTCAGTTTTCCCATCTGTAAAATGGCTGTAAGACATCCTGAGCTGAGTCTTTCTAAAGTGCTTAGAAAGCTTGTGAAGAAAATAACAGTGCCAGATATTAGTCTTATGATTTTGACCATATTATAGATAAAGCTGGCTGAAGTTTTTGTATGAAACTTTTTTTTTCCAAAGAAAAATACACATTTGACAACACTGAACCATTTTGTGATTTTGTGTCAATATTGCCACATTATTTTGGAAGACACATACCCCACTCCCCAAATCTGAAAAAATAAAATCAAAGCACTTTGCTATGGCATTTTCAAAATGAAACATTTCAGTTTTTTAGTTCAAAACACTTCTACATTTAAAAAAAAATTCCTTTAATTTTCTTTTTCAAAGAATGAAAAGCATTCTAAAATGGCAAAAATATAAATAAAAACTTTAGATTTTGTCCAAAAAACTGTTTAGTTTGACTCAAAACAATTTTTTTCCATTTATAATTGACTACTTAAAAAAAAATTTGTAGTTCAACCTACGGTGATTTTTCCCCCTGATTTTACAGAATTGCCAGTTAACTAAAAAAAATCCATTTTTTACATTGTAAACCCAATGTTCTAATGTTTTCTCTGCATTGTACTGAGGAGTACTCATCCTTTGGACTACAGATATAGGTGCACATCACCCTAAGCATTCATTTGGCTGGAAGATTGAAGGATATTTGTTTCAATAGCCGATGCAAAGAAATCTCCATTAACTCCTTTTTTCTTCTATGTGTATATATTGCATCATAAGGACTGAATCCTACAGCTATGCATAGCATGTGCTGCATACACAGAGCACATGCTGGGTCTCAGACGTCCCTTTATGAAACATTCGCTGATTCACATAGCTCAACTATAGGTGAAAGAAAATAAAACATTAAAAATCTACCGTCTTTAATGTTACAAATAACAAATAAAACAATCATTGCTGAGGCTACTCAGCATGTCCCAAAGCTAAGTATGGTGTTCAGTAAGGTGATAGGAGTATCTGGGATTTAGTGAGTATTGGCTATTTCTGAAGTATATGGGCTCTATTCACAACACGGCAGAGGTGCGGTTTTAAGTAAAGCCTGGGGCCCGGAGGTTGGGGCCTATTCCTATGGAATAGGGATTAGTTACAGAACAGACAGGAGCAGATTCTATGTATCTGACACTAAACATTGCATGGCAAAAGTTGGCCGTACTGAGAATGAGAGATGTGAGTGCTCAGAAAAAAAAACTGCTTCATGTGCAATCTCTCTTTCCTTAAAAAGAAAAAAAAAAACCCCAACAACACTCCACGCCTGCAAGCCTACGGTGAGCTTAAAATCAATAGGGGAAGTAAAATCCCAGCCCAGGTAAGCGCCAGATGCTGGTACGGTTAGAAGCAGAGATCTCAATCTACGTTTTTGATCTCGTCTGTTTTCTGCGGTGTGTGTTTCTGCATGGATGGCTCATTTCTGTGACACTGCTATGAATATTTTGTGGGAGAATTACCCGCACTCCCCTGTGAGGATAAATAAATGGTTTGGAGATTCTGAAGTAGCAGAAAATGTGCTAAAGATCCTTTTGATTTAAAAGGGTTTAAGCTATCGGGGACACCAAAAGGTCCTGATTAGCGTGGGGGTGGGGTTTCTCGCTCCCTGCCCTCCGGTGTGCAGCGCTTAGAGTCAACCGCCAGGGTTGGCCCTAAGTGCTACATGCTCCCCTGTCCCTAGGCCCGGATTGGCCTGGGGGCAGGGAGTAGGAGGGCCTCTGTGGGCCGGATCAACCTGCTTGACGGGCCAGATCTGGCCTGCGGAGGCCCTTTTGCCCACCCCTGAGCTAGACAGTTCAGCAAAGAGTCCTGTGAGATAGGGCTGGGGAAAGGATACAGCCTGATCGCTGTTGGGAATGAAACCCTTACTGCGGTCCTGCACAATGTAAGGGGAGTGACAACACAAACGGCTACATGCTCGCTTCCACTCTCGTGAAATCACCCCTGCCTTGGAAGGTCTCACCTCCAGGGCATAAGGAGAACCTGGTTTCCTGGTCTAGTCAGTCCTTGGTTTTCTTGCTCTTGGAACATACAACAGCTCATGAGCAAGTACAAAGAGCCAGGCTATGTGCATTGACTCAGCCGTTGAATTGGGGATTCAGCTACAGGTTGGACCTCCCGGGTCCAGCACGCTCGGGACCTGACCAGTCCCGGACAAGGGAGTTTGCTGGACCAGGGAAGGTGTGGGGGGAAGGGCGCCAACTTCCCCACTGGGCTCCTCTTCTCAGCCTCCTCCCTCAACCTCCCAGTCTTGCAAGCTGCAACAGCTCTGCTGGAGTTCCCATCTCCGCTGGCCTCACAGCAGCTCCACCACCCAGCCGCAGCTCCTGCTGGCCCTGCCGGCCTTGTGGCAGCCCCATCACCCTGCTGGAGCTGCCACCGGCCCCATCCACAATGGGCTCTGCTGCCCCTCACACTCCACCCTCCCTCCCCCAGCTTCCCTGCCCTGCTGGCTGCAGGCTCTGATGTCCTGCGGGCCCCGCTGTCCCTGTCAGCCGGCTCCACTCTGAGTCACCGGCTACCTCAGTCGCTGGAGCTCTATAGCCCCACAACATCCGTGGTCCTGCCAGACCATGGATGTTGCTGGACCAGAGAGTGCTGGACCACAGAGGTTCAACCTGTAGTTTCATATTTGCAGGGCAAAAAGTTCTATGCTGGCTTGTCCTACCTCTTCTTCCCTCCCCTCTCACTTTCCCCCAGACCTTAACACTAGCATGAAAAGTAAAAGTAATAGAATGAAGTCTAGGCATTTACTTGGCAAAACCTCTGAGGCTGCAAACAAAATGCCAATAAATGCCAAAGTTCCTGCGCGTCTCAAGAATCAACTTTCTGGGTCAGTGCATCCGATAGCGTCTTGAATGTTCCCCGGGAGAATAAAACAATTATTTTTGGCAACTTGCATTGATTTCGTCTAATTTTTCAATGCTACACCCCACACAGCCGCTATCCTTTGCATTCATATCTGTCTCTTCAGGAAATAAAGCCTACAGAAAATTCAATAAACCAATTGTTTACCTCATTGATTGTACTTTTGGTTCAGAAAACTCAGCAGACAGCACAGTGTTAAATTATTAACTAAATGTTACCATTCATAAGGGACATGTCTCCATAAAAATCACCTAAAAGAACAATGATCTTTTTATAACACGAATAGCCAAAAGAATACCCAATCAGCCCAATGAAATAAAATTCCTAATGCAATGAAAACAAAAAGCATGGTGCCTAGGCACATGCAGGTACGCATAAAGGAGCAATTGTGCGAATAAGGGGAAAATTTCACGTGCACATACATTTTTTTTATATGCAAATGCTTATTTTTATTTCAGTTATCTGATTTTGCCTGGGAATTATACAAGCTTAGGCATCACATTTTCAAAATTTGGCCCTTTGATGATTTTATAATTAAACTTGTAAAAGATAGATAGATAGATAGATAGCTGGGGTATATGGGGATAGATAGATAGATAGATAGATATTGATATATAAAATAATTGTTATTGTTGTTATTATTATTGTATTATTACTTGGTCCAGCCTGGAGTGCAGGAGACTGGACCTGATGACCTCTCGAGATTTTCCAGTTTTTCAAATTTTGAAAATGCAATATTTAAGTTGGGCTGGTAAATTCCAAAACAATATCAAACAAAGTTTTAAAAAGTTTGTGTATATCTTGATCTTCATCTCTATCTATAGTGTTTATGCACATGTACATATACAGCCCAGATCTAAAGTGCCAGCACTTCTATACTCTCTCTGACGTGCAACCTAATTCACTTCTGAGTCAAAGGAAAGAGAGACATTATTGCCATACCCTACCGGAGGCATTGAGCCATTGCACCACACACATTCATTATTCAGTTATGTATTTCTCTAGACTCATAATTACGGCTACGCTGGGCTCTAGCTGTCATAACAATTTAGAAGCTTCCCCAAAGCCAGAGAAAGGAGAACCAACTAACGCCACCACCTTACAATGACTAAAAGTGATGTCTCTCCTTCCCCATAATCTTGGGTAAATGAATGGGACTTGCAGCATGTCAAGAAGGTCAATCAATTTGGGCTATTTTAGGCCTGAGAAGCAGCAAGGGTGAATCCCTTATTACCGACTGGGAGGAATCTGCCGAGTCAGCAATATCATTTCCTAAGGCAATTTTTTTCCCCTTGGAAGTCTCCTGTCAAAATTCAGAGCAGGCCCAACTTTGTGGTGTATATGATACTGACAGATTCACAGAGAAGGTTTGGCTGAAGGTTAAGGCCTACATTATGGGAACAACCAAGCATGGTACACCTGAAATGTAAAATACCAGTGAAATGCAGTGGGGTTTAAAAAAAAAAAATCTATGAAGCATCCATGATAAAATCTCCCTTTTTTGGATATATTTAACACATCTATGTTTCAAAGCGCTTACAGACATGGACTAATTAATGCCAAAGCCACCCTTACGGGATAGATAAACGCTATTAGCCCCATTTAACCAATGAAGAATGTGAGACATAGAAGTGTTAAGTGAGTTGCTACAAGCCAGCGGCAGAGCGGGGGTTTGGAATCCTTAGCTCTGTTACCTGCGACTCACGCCACAAAGACAATGCTGCCCCTAGGGTATGTCAGGGTGTATTGGATGTGTCCAGCCCTTAACAGTCTGAGACGCTGTGATGTAGTTATTTCTGCTGAAACAGAACCTTCCTAAGGAAGGCTTATTTAATTTTAAAATAGGGCTTTTCCTGGCATGTTGGGTCTGGAAAAAGTTCATCAGATTTCACTTTTGTTTATAGCATTGGAGAGAAGTCATAATGATGTCCCTGATCAGTTTAATCCCTGCGAAATATGTCAGCCCAATGTGTTTATGTTTTCTGTTCTGTGCATTTAGTCAGACTCCTACTTTACAGCTTTCAGCAGGACACTGAACGTTCCTGGCAGCTCGTGTTCTAACATGGTGTTACCCAGCAGGGAAGAAATAAAGGGAGGATGTTTGGGTTAATGTGGTTTAATAAAAGATCAGGTTTAAGGTCTGGAAAAGGGAAGGAGAAGAGTTTTTCTGCCAGTGTAGACTCTGTGAGATCTTTCAGCCTCGAGGCTCCCTGAACATTTTGGATCAGAGAGTTAAAATACGGGGTCTAGTGATTTTGTGTAGCTTGTATCAGGAGCTGAATTGTCAGACCATGTGAGGTTTACTGCCTTTCACCTCCACATGGTGATCTTGCTCAGTTATAGTGATAGACAGTTTACAGAACATGTGGTTAAGAAATGGGATGCCTTACCAATTTTTTTTCACATTGAAAAGAACACATCACAGATTCCTTTTTAGGGCCCCATATCCATGAAAGCTGTAAAAGAAACATTTGTGAAGAAATGATTGATATTCTGTTAAAGAGTCACAGAGGGTGCATCTACACTGCACCGTTATTTCGAGATAACTAGCCATTATTCCGAAATAACAATGCGAGCGTCTACACAACCATTCCATTATTTCAAAATAATTTCAGAATAACAGCCGGCTTCTTCCAAAATCTGTAAACCTCATTCTACGAGGAATAACGCCTATTCCGAAATAGCTCTCTCAAAATAAGGCCTGTGTAGACGCTCCACTGCTGCTGTTTCGAAATAGCCCCTCACCAGGGCCATTCTAAGTTATTCCTCCTGGAGCTCTAAATCGAGATAGCACGTCTACATGAGCGGAGCCTGCCTCGGACTCGTTTTGAGGCTTCCCTGCAGTGTAGACATGCTATTTCAAAATAAGCTATTTCGGAATAACTATTCCAGAATAGCTTATTCTGAAATAAGTGTGCAGTGTAGATGTACCCAGAGAGAATTTAACCAGACTCTGCAAGGATCTAGCCCTTTACAGACACTGTACAAATAAAACTAACGACTTTAGCCAAACTCCCAAATCTAGCCTGCCATGGAAACTATATTTTGATACAAAATTCTCCTGAAATGTACTCAGGTCCTACCCATTCTGGCTCTTGATTTCAGAGTTATGTAGTTTCGTATCCTGAGTTCTAAATGCACTTAGAATGGAGAAATCGGGGTCTGTTTGGTGGAAAGGACTTCGAATTATTTATTTATGTTCTGCTCTGTTGCCCCAGAATGGATTATGATGGAAAGCAGGGCACTCAGACTTTTGAGGGGCAGAGCATTTTGCATCCCCTTTCAGCAGCCGGCCCCCCAGCCTGACCCAAAGAGAAGCCTGGGACGACAACTAGTGGTCAGCGAGCAGTGGATGTTCTCTTTCAAGGGCAGGAACAAAAGAGAAATCAGAGTTTTTGCCAGGCACTGCAATCTCTAAGAAATCTCCTATAAAGATTGGGGATATAGCAGATGAGCAGACTTACCCAGCATTTCCCAGTCCTTCAGGTCAGGGCCTTGGGGATGTGGGGGCAAGAAGCTGAGGGGCAGGAATATGTTTTCTCCCTCCCAGCTCCTCCCCCAGGCCGCCTGAGGCCTGTTCTCTTGTCCACCAGGCCACACACCCCCGGGCTGGCAGGGGCCTGTTCTCTCTCTCTTCCCCCAGTGCTGCTGCTGCTAAGGACTGGGAGGGAGGAAGGGTTTGGGGCAGCGGGGATACTTACTGGAGTGCTGGCAGGCAAGATGGTGGCGCCCGAGCTCTGCTGGCTACTCCCTTAGTGGTGCAGCTGCCTCCAGTTGTCACTCTGGAGGATAACTCTCTCCTGTGCTCACTGCCCCCAGTGGCCACTCTCAGTATCACATCCCTCCAAACAGCCCCTCCCTTTCCATGTCACGGAAACCAGTCCCTTTCCCAGGGCTTCCGGTTGTCCTGGTACAACAAAGCCCTGACCTTGATTTAAGTTCAGAGAAGAGGAAGCTGCCTACTAAACTTGGTGGCCCTCGTTCTTGCTGTTTAGGAGTGGTTCTTGAACAAATGGACTCACAGAATGACACACAGACAGACAGACCCACTCTAAAATATAGAGATACATACCTGGGATGATAGAACTATATGCCAGGTTCCCATTCAATCAAACAAGGTGGCAATGGTCCCTGGTGTGCAGAAGGGTGATCCTTCAGTAGGACTAGAGGCCGAAAAAAATTACATTCCACTGCAGAAAAAGGCTGCAAAATCTGGCGCTCTTGTGTCTGACGTACAGCTAGCCCACTAGGTTACGGATGATTGATTACAGCACTATTATCTATGTCCCAGCAACTGCCTAAAGGCTCTAAATAAGATCAAGTCCTCATTGTGCTAGGTGATGTACATGAACCTACTCAGAGACAGATCCTGCCCCAAAGAGCCTGCAGTCTAAACCAGGGCTGGACAAGATGCAGCCCGGGGGCCAGATCCGGCTCGCCTAACACTTTGATTTGGCTGGCAGACTGCATCTGGCTGCTTTCTATTTACATCCTCTGCTGCCCATGCCACCGAATTTCTAGCCATTGGCTTAGACAGCAGGATCCTATTTAAATGGCTCACAGCTCCCTGTCATGGTGCTACCCCAGCAAAGGCAAAGCTATGCGCCCTTTAAATAGCTGCAGCAACCCTGGGTGGCTGCCAGGTAATGCAGTAACTGTCGGGTCAGGAGCCTTTTGTTGTTTTTAATTCAAAGCTTTGGGCTTCAGACCACGCTGGGGGAAGGCTAGTGCTCAGCCACACCCCTTCTATCCCAGGCCCCGCCCCTTAGGGGTGGAGCCAGCCCATGACAACATGCCAAAGTTCATTAAGTGGCCCGCCTGAGAAAATCATTGCCCACCCCTGATCTAAACAGACAAGCATGGGGGAAAGGAAGATTATCTCCATTTTACAGATGGGGACCCGAGGCATTGAGAGGTCATACGACTTGCCCATGGTCACAACAAAAGCCTGGAAGATATTTGAGAACTGAGCCCAGATCCTGCACAACCCAGTCCAGTGCTGTGACCATCAGCCCATCTTCCCTGTTTGCTGCTCCAAATACGGCCAGTTGCAGGCAGTGCGTTATTCTTACTGGGATTCACCAGGGCCTATGTTCTTTTCTATGGCAAATGCCGATTCCAGGCCATTGGGATTAAGGCCAGTGATGCCCAACATATTCACTCCCGGTGTTTGTGTTTCTGTTGCTTTCGTTTCATTCTGAATAATCATTTTGTGCCGTGTTTTTTTTTTTTTTTACATGAACATAAAGCAAGTTCCATTCAACTTTCTTTTTAATATTCATGCCCGAATCCTCTTTGTTGCTCTGGAGGGGGGGAAAAAAGGTCTATAGTGCGGGGAGAACAGTTCACTGTTACTCTCTGAAAATATATGTGCTGGTGACATAAAGCCATCCCTATCCTAGTGCTTGACTCACTTCCACGCTGAGTCCTCTTTGTGCATCGAGACGAGAACACACAGCTTCTGCCACTTAAATGGGCTATTTTTCTTGCAAAATATACCTTTTAGAAAAGCATTTTGGGAACAAGATTCTTGCTAAGAGTAACAAGGTAAGTTGTCCTGGCAGCATTTTATGCTGCAATCCAGCTGTTTGGGAGCTAGTGGTTTAGGGTGGATATTTTTCCCCCCTTGTCCTATTTATAAGAGTTGCAAATGAAAGATTTTTTTGTATGGAAATTAGGACAAAAGTAATGCCACCACCTTCAAAAAAAAAAAAAAAAAAAAAGGAGGGGAGCCCATTGTCAGGCCTCCAGGTTCTCGCAAACAAGACTATATTTTTGAAAATTAAATCTATTGGACTTTCCTCCTGTAATGGTAAGGATGGGAAAGTAAAGCAGCCATGCTCTGGGTACAGAATGATGGAAATGTCCCAGTAGCTCTTGTCTGAAATTACAGTAATAATTCCAGAATTATAGCAGCCAGAAGTTAATGTATTTCTCCTCAGTATTGTCAGCGGCAAACCAAAGCCCATTAATTTCCCACTCGGTGTTTGTTTGAGAAAAATCATCCTGTGTCAGAGGCTGCTGGTGAACTTGTCTCCCAGTGACATTCCTAGACCTGCTCTGTCTCCCAGGGAGGGGCCAACCGCAGCAGGAGATAAGATACAACCCATGTTCACTGGGAGGTGTCAGTGGGCAGCTTCATGACACATGATGAGTGATAAAAGGCTGTGGAAAGGTGCTGATGTGGCCACATTAGTTAATGAGGTCATAGCCGAAGTTGCTCTCCCACTGATAACCTGCAAATCCAAGTGACGGGAAGATAGCAGTCGGGTGTTTAGAAGTCCTGTCCCTCTATTCTCTTACTGTCTGTCAGATTTAAGCCGCAATCAAAACCAACAAAAATGCTTCCGGAAGAGTAATGCGCATTCTTTTCCCAGGTTCCCGAGCTGGTTGGAGCGATAAGAAGTCAGTAGGATACGGATATTTGTGCTCAGGGGCATTCGTTCCCATTTATTTGTGTACAAGAAGAGAATTAGTCTACTGAGTTTTACAATGCAGAATCTACTTGAAAAGAATAGGCTTTAGTAAATCTTATTGTACATGTAAGCTCAGCATTGCTGTGACCTTCTACTAAAGGCCTAATAAAATCCAGATATGTTTGTTTGTTTTTTTAGTCTAGCACAGTGGTTCCCAACCTTTTCAAGCATATGGACCCCTTTTCAATCTATTAAAATTTCGCGCACCCCTCCCTGGGGGAGAAAAGAAAAGAAAAGAAAAGATTGAGCACACCACGATGGACCTGACCCTGATTTTTAAACTTTCCACAGACCCGGGCCACCAGGGGTCCGCAGACTGCAGGTTGGGAACCACTGGTCTAGCACATATCCAAAGAACCTAGTATCTTTAGACCGGGGGTGGAGAACCTTTCTTGGGTCAGGGGCCACTGACCCCCAGGCAAGTAGATTTTGTGTGCTCCTGCCCCATGGTGGGATAGCAGAGGGGCTGGAGTGCCAGCACAGGTCCTGCAGTGCTGGGGGAGAGCCCTGAGCCTCGGTGGCCAGATCCAGGCAAGCTGGGGTCTGCAGGTTCCCCACCTTTGCTCTACACAATGGCCTGTTTTGTTGATGACCCAAAGCCTTGGGAGGACCCATTCTTCTTCTCATTTTACAATGTTCAGTTTTCCAACATGAATGTTGTTTAGTGAAAAATTCAACGTCTCGCCTCCATGGGCGGTAAGACGGAATAACCCTTAACTTGCAGAGTCAAGGTTAGACAAGCTGGGGCTGTGCCTTCACCCTTGCAGGGTGGTATGCAGTAAAAAGACCCACAGCAGCAGAGGTGTTTGTGAGCTCCGCTGCCCACCGATCACCTCTGGACAATGCTCAGAGCTGCACTGATCACATCTGGAGCTCATGTTAGCTGGGAAAGACCAGCGTCAAGTCAGGACGTTGAAGACAGTTTGGCAAGGTGAAGGTGCGGGCAGAATGAAAGATCTCGAGAACATCCCAAATTTGACTGTGCTGATGTAACTCACACACCTGCTGTGGGTGGGGCACTGCCCCATGGAGTGGCACTTAGATCACTCATAAAGAGAATGAGAAGTCCTGTAGCACCTTATAGACTAACAGATTTATTGGAGCATAAGCTTTCGTGGGCAAAGACCCACTTCATCAGATGCATGTAGTGGAAATTCCACAGTCGGGTATAAATATACGGGCACATGAAAAGGAGAAAGTACCAGTCAAGAGGAAGGCTAGCGATAACGAGCTCAATTCAGTCAGGGAGGATGTGGCCCACTTCTAGTAGCTGATGTGGAGGTGTGAACACCAAGGGTATGTCTACACTTGCCCTCTAGTTCGGACTAGGGAGGCAAATGAAGCATACCGAAGTTGCTAATGAAGCGCGGGATTTAAATATCCCACGCTTGATTAGCATATTCGCAGCCTGTTGCCATTTTAAAATGCCGGTTGCCCGATTTAACTCACCGCGTGTAGACGCGGTAGTCCGATCCAAAACCCTTCCCTCAAATTAACTGTTATTCCTCATTGCAGGAAGAGTAACAGTTAATTCGAGGGAATAGGGTTTTGGATCGGACTACCGCGCCTACATGCAGCGAGTTAATGTGGGCGACCGGCATTTTAAAATGGCGACCGGCTGCGAATGCTTCATTAGCAACTTTGGTATGCTTCATTTACCTCCCTAGTCCAAACTAGGGGGCAAGTGTAGACATACCCCAAGAGAGGAGAAACTGCTTTTGTAGTTGGCTAGCCATTCACAGTCTTTGTTCAATACTAAATGCATTGTGTCAAATTTGCAAATGAATTGTAGCTCTGCAGTTTCTCTTTGAATTCTGTTTTTGAAGTTTTTTTATTGCAGGATGGCTACTTTTAAATCTCGACAGTGTGTCCAGGGAGACTGAAGTGTTCTCCCACAGGTTTTTGTGTGTTACCATTCCTGATATCTGATTTGTGTCCGTTTATTCTTTTACGTAGGGACTGTCCAGTTTGGCCGACGTATGTGGCAGAGGGGCATTGCTGGCACATCATAGCATATATTACATTGGTAGATGTGCAGGTGAATGAGCCCGTGATGGTGTGGCTGATGTGGTTAGGTCCTGTGATGGTGTCGCTGGTGTAGATGTGTGGGCAGAGTTGGCACCAAGGTTTGTTGCAGGGATTGGTTCCTGAGTTAGAGTTACTGTGGTGTGGTGTATAGTTGCTGGTGAGAATTTGCTTCAGGTTGGTGGGCTGTCTGTGGGCGAGGACTGGCTTGCCTCCCAAGGTCTGTGAGAGAGAAGGATCATTGTCCAGGATGGGTTGTAGATCGCTGATGATGTGTTGGAGAGGTTTTAGCTGGGGACTGTAGGTGATGGCCAGTGGTGTTCTGTTATTTTCTTTGATGGGCCTGTCTTGTAGCAGGAAGTTTCTGGGTACACATCTGGCTCTGTCAATCTGTTTCCTCACTTCCTCAGGTGGGTATTGTAGTTTTAAGAATGCTTGGTGAAGATCTTGTAGGTGTTTGTCTCTGTCTGAGGGGTCGGAGCAAATGCTGTTGTACCTTAGTGCTTGGCTGTAGACAATGGATCATGTGGTGTGTCCAGGATGGAAGCTGGAGGCATGTAGGTAAGCATAGCCGTCGGCAGGTTTTCGATATAGAGTGGTGTTTACGTGGCCATCACTTATTCGCACTGTAGTGTCCAGGAAGTGTTTTTGCAGATTCAGATTAACACGGCTACCCCTCTGATACTTGTCACAAAGAGAGAAAAAGAAGGAGTTTGCTTTACAGCCATAGCTATGAGCCAGCTGGCTTTTAGCTTCAGCTGTGGAGGCTCCTGCCCTAAGCTCCAGAGGTCCCAGGTTCGGTTCTGCCTGTCGGCGTGACACTGACAGCCCAGCTCTGTGACTATGTCAAAATGCATTCAGTTGCCAAGGATGTCTGTTTTCTTTTTTCCAGCCTGTTACTGCGTCTCTTGCTCCCCCCCGTCTGCACAGAGATACTTCCCAAGTTCCTTTTCTATGTGCAGTACTGTCTCCTGCTTAGCAAAAGCCAGAGAATACAATGCAGGAAGAGGACGTTCTCGTCCACTTCTCTGCAAAACACACAGCTCTGCTAGGTTTGAAAAACATATTGTCAGCTTTAATAATAGTAAAGGTCTGGAATTCGGTAATCAGGTAAACCGTGCTGGTTTTCCCCTTTCTTTTCAGTAGATTTTTCTCCTCCTAAACAAATCAAGGTCTCAGCAATCTCTTGTCATGCCAGTACTGAACTTTCTGTCCTTCCCATCTTAGTCACTCAGATGTAATTTATTTAATCAGCGTCGCAAATGTTCAAAGAGTTCCATGCCACCTCAGCCGCTGCTGTATTTTTAGCACTTGTTACTCAACTGGGTCTGTGCGCTGGAGAAGAATGAATGATTATCTGGGGTTTGCTGTTATTCAGGCATTTAAAAGAGAGGTTGGGAACACCTCAGAAGCTTTATTATCTGGAATTTTGATGTAGTTGCATGTTTAATGATGATTTAATTTTTAAAGTGAAGTTAGCACTGGTGAAAGGTGACAGGTCAGATGAAAAAGTCCTCTGTCTACCCACATAGTAGTTATAAGCATCCTCATCTTGACCTAAAAAAGTGCCTCAACCCTATCCTATAGAGGCCAGTTCAAGTATAAGGACATGTCTTCACAATGGGCTGGATCGATGGGCAGCAATTGATCCAGTGGGGGTTGATTTCTCGTGTCTATTATAGACACGATAAATCAATCACTGGAGCTCTTTCGACTCCACCAAAATGAGAAGAGTAAGGGGAGTCAATGGAAGAGCATCAGCTATTAATTTACTGCTGTGAAGATACTGCCTAAGTATGTCGACTTCAGTTATGTTATTCACGTAGCTGAATTTGCATAACATAGCTGGAAGACCCATGGTAGTGTAGACAAGGCCTAAGTGTTGGAGGATCAGATTAAATAAAAGCTGACCCAAACCTTCACTTAACACTCTAAGGGAAGTTGAAACATAATTCTTTTGAGGCTGAAATAAATCTTGGTGACTTTTTGTCTGATTTTTTTTTTCATTGTTTGGCAACCCATTCCATCCAGGGCTACATAGGCTTAAACAGTACAACGAAGGGGCTGCGTCTAGACTGGCAAGTTTTTCTGCAAAAGCGGCCACTTTTGCGGAAAAACTTGCCAGCTGTCTAGACTGGCCACTTGAATTTGTGCAAGAACACTGACGATCTAATGTATGATCATTAGTGTTCTTGCGCAAATACAATGACTCTCCCTTTCGGGAAAAAGCCCTCTTGTGCAAATGCTTTTGCGCAAGAGGGCCAGTGTAGACAGCTGAGAACCGTTTTGCGCAAAAAAGCCCCGATGGCGAAAATGGTGATCAGGGCTTTCTTGCGCAAAACCGCGTCTAGAGTGGCACGGACACTTTTCTGCAAAAAGTGCTTTTGCGCAAAAGCATCCGTGCCAATCTAGACACTCTTTTCCGCAAATGCTTTTAACGGAAAAACTTTTCCATTAAAAGCATCTGCGGAAAATCATGCCAGTCTAGACGCAGCCAGGATGTTTGAATTATGTTTTGAGCCCTGACAAAGGTCTACAACTTAACAACAGTCCATGTCAGATTTCCAAACCAGTTTTGGAGGACTACTATCAGAGATAGACCTTGATGCTAGAAATTCATCCCCATGTTGACCAGAGTCCAAGTCTGCTGATCTTCAAGGCTACATTTGTTTGTGCTGGCTGTTAACTAAAGAGTATTCTAAAGTGATATGTGGGAAAACTTCATTCTGGGTTAACTTTGATCAAAATGTCTCGTTTCATTAAACTAGAGCTAATATCTTTTCTCTGTTTATAAAATAGCCATCAATTGATCATGGATTCTTTGAATATATTGTGGCAAAGTCTGTGCTAAGCCCTGTGGGTCCAGCACTTCCTGGCACGTTCTTGTGGGCCTCAGAGGCTCGCAGTGTCCCTAATTACTGCCACGAAGGCAAGGGTACCCTGCTACCAGAGCCTCTTTCATCATTGGCCAGTCCAGTGTCCTTCTTTCTCCAGTCCCTGCTGGACCTTGCAGCCAGAGGGGGGGTTGGGGGGGAACCCGGTCCCACCCACTTGCTCCGGGTTCCGGCCCAGGGCCCTATAGGAGATGGCAGCCCCGAGCAGGCCGTGTAGCTTGGCCCTTGCCCCATGAGCAGCAGCCCTTCCCTGGGCCACTTCCCCAACCCCTCCTGCAGTACCTCATTCCAGATATCGCAGAGCAAACCTTCACGTCAGCTCACTCGGGTGTGTTTTCTTGCTCTGGGCTGCTCCCTTCTCCTTGAGTTCTCCTCTAGTCCATCCCTTTTCTCCTTCCCCCTTCGCCTTGCCTGGGGAGTGTTTTTATAGTGCACGCATCCACCTTAAGTGGCTGCAGGTGTTCATATCTGCCTTCCATGAGGCCTCGGTAGCTCCCTGCTCCCAGGCTGCCACTATATATATATATATATATATATATATATATATTATTTGAAATCATTTGATAGCACTCTTTAATGGATATTTTTAACTACATGGATTGATTGCAACCAGCTCCTTGCAAAAAATTGATCCTTTATAATCACTATTCCAGCTGTGTAACTTAGATTGGGCATGTGGTATTCTTTCTGTGCCCTGATTGGATGAATGAACAAGCACTTCCAGGTTGGATATTCAAATGCATGAAGGAAATTATTCGTTTCCTTAAATACACTCTTATGCAGCTTTGAAATTCACTTTCCCCCAATTAGCATGCCAATAAAATTTGACTGGGTGAACGTTGATCTGAAGTGAAGAGCGCCAAAGTAGAGGAAGTGAATTCATTTAAAAATTTGATTGAACTATTGAAAAGAAAATATTTGCACTGTTCACCGACCTTTAATTTCCATCTTATTTTACGTATGGGCCCAAGTCTTATGGTGGGTGCATCTTCATGCATTGTAAATTAAAAAATAAATAAGGCTCCAGATGTGGAGTTAGCCTGGATAAGTTTCAGGAAAGTGTTTCAACTTTTGGATGCTTATTCTAAGTGGACCATTGGAGGTTTGCCCTGTATGCACCAGTCCATGTGATCCTTGGCCTCTTCGCGAAGATTACCAGACACAAGGTGCCAGCTTTATTAGTTATAGTTTATCGCTTTGCAGGACAGGAGATCATGTCAACAGGTCAACAGGTAAACTATACAAAAACATAAGAAAGTCAGAAGAACATGTTCTTGGAAATTAATGCACCAGTTATTCCAGAAATTATGGCGTTTCTATCCTTATTTCATCTTGAAATTAGGCCCAGGTCTTAAAAGAAAAATGGCTTCTACCATGAGCAAGTTACTAAGTCCCTCTCTGCACTCTTCTAGGAATGTGCAACTCAAAATGCTGGTGGGGTCCCCTCAAAGAGAGGCATTCTGGGCTCTGCTCAGTACTTCCGTCATTATTATGTGCGCGCGAGAAAAAAAATGTATCTATAAAATTCTGAAAATTAGCTCCAAAGACTACAAACTGGGAGATGGAATAGCACTTACAGTATCTTAGAATCATAGAATCCTAGGGCTGGAAGAGACCTCAGGAGTCATTGAGTCCAGCCCCCTGCCATCAGCAGGACCATCCCCAACTCAATCATCCCAGCCAGGGCTTTGTCAAGCCGGGACTTCAAAGCATCTAGGGATGGAGATTCCACCCCCTCCCTAGGGAACCCATCCCAGGGCTTCCCCACCCTCCTAGGGAAATCGTTTTTCCTAATATCCAACCTAGACCTCCCCCGCTGTAACTTGAGACCATTGCTCCTTGTTCTGCCATCTGTCACCACTGAGAACAGCCTCTCTCCAGCCTCTTTGGAACCCCCTTTCAGGGAATTGAAGGCTGCTATCAAATCCCCCCCTCACTCTTATTTTTACCTTCCCTTAGTTATTAGCATATGTACAGGAATCTTTCTTGAGAATGGGCAAACTGAAATGGATGAAACAGCACCTCCCCTGCACCATTTCCCAAGACTCAGACTGGACCTGCTTTACTCTCAGTAGAATGTGAGTCTGTTGGTGGCTTGAAGCAAATGCCAGCATGCTGCACAACTCTGGAGTAAGTCCCCTGGCTTCCAGCGTCACTGGACATCATGTGGAGTGTGCGCTTTATTGTTTATTTGTGACTCTCATTAAGCAACATCAGGCGGCAAATGTAAAAAATGTTCCTTAATTACTTACCAACCGGGACAATGCTGAGTTCTTTACTCAGTTCTTAGACAGGCAAACTCCCATCATGTTCAGTGGGGTGGAGACGAGTGAGAAGTCGATGTATAAATACATTCCTTGCATGGCTCATTGGTTTCATAGATAAACTCCTTGGCTTGGGAGCAACAATGCCAGTTAAGACTTACCTGTTTCATCACATTTTTTGGCCTACACAGGGCACATACTTACTGATTCCAGTTTTCATGTTCTATAAGTTCACCTCTTTTTTGCCTTTTGTTTTTGGCCACATCAGTGCCTTGTAATGTTCTAGAAAAATAAGCATTTATAGACTTTTCCCTCTTGATAGCATACATTTGAACAGAAATCAGTGGTTTTAATAGCAACACAATAGATACACAAGACAAAACCAACAAAAAAAATCCTTCAAAATTTTCTTTTCAAGCAGTGCCATGCATTATTTGCATTTTTAACTACCCTTATCCCTTTGTTACCAGAGCAACAAAGAAATAGCCCATGGAGAGGAAGTCAGCCATGAACAGGAAGTGAAATATACATCAGGCTTAGTGGACAGGATGTCAAAGAACTTTTAAATGAGCCCTCCTATTTTCTATTTGTTTGTTTCTTATTCCCAGTGTTTATTTTTTTAAAGAACAATTACAATAACTGTTATGTCCATTGTTCTGAGTGCGAACTGGAAACCAGACTACAGAAGCATGTCAGAATGGCACTGGTTTGTCAAAGTGTGCCCTCTAGTGGGTGGCCATGGTGTAGCATTTAGGACGCCTGGCTCACTCCCATTATACTGCAGTAGACTAAGCTGGCTGTCCATGTTGGGTATGGGTCTATCTAGACATCTAACCTAGTATCTCGTCTTCCAACAGTGGCCAATGCCAGGTGCCTTAGAGGGAATGAGATGGGTAACATCAAGTGACCCATTCCCAGCATCTGACGTATAGAGACTAGGGACACCATCCCACCCATCCTGGCTAATAGCCATTGGTGGACCTAACCTCCATGAACTTATGGCAGCAGCCCAGAACTGGCAGGGAACAAAGGTTTCCCCTCTCTGTCAGCACACTCTGGGTGCCTGAAAGTAGTCGTCTAAATTCCTATCTAAACACCTTAGTAAAGATGGCTCATTTTCAAAGACGCTCCCATTAACTTCACTGGCAGCTCCCTGGCAGTCAACACCATTGAAAATTAGGCCCTTCCTTTCAGTGCCGTTATCATGCAGTTAGGTGCCCATGTAACCCACACACCTGCTGGCAGTGGGGCACTGTCCCAAGGAGCGGCACTTAGACCACTGTCAGCGAGGGAGAGAGAGAATGAGTTTGCTCTGCAGCCTTAACTGAGCACCAGCTGGCTTGTAGCTCAAGCTATAACGATTCGCGCGCCGAGGTCCCAGGTTCGGTTCCACTTGTCAGAATTTCACCCACCTTCAGACACTCACTCTTGGAAACACTGGCTACTTCCTTGAAGGCTTTAGTGATCTTTCTTCTGCTAGCCACAAAAATGCACTGGAAACGCAGCCTTCTTGGCTCGCATTTCTTGTGCTTTCTAGCCGGCCAGGTGAGTAAGGCTAGAAAAGATAAACCTCAGAGCGTGCCCTCTGCTCCAGCTGTCAAGAAACCCCTCGCCTGTGCCTGCAGCTGTTTTGTCCCCTACTGGTGGACGGGAGCCAGTGGGATGGAAGGGACAATCGCTGGAGGACTGACAGTGTCAGCAGGAGGCTGACTTTTTTTAATGGGCCCATCCAGGGTGTCACTGCTTCCCTGGTGTACTTACGCCCCCAGGCCAAAAGTTGAACCCTTCCCCTTCTCATGTACATGTTTTATGCCTTGCCTCGACAGTACCCGAGCTAAATTTCCCACGGCCGCCACGTAATCCCGAAGCAGCGCTTGAAATGTGAGCATGGGCTCGGAGCTGCCTCCTGCTGACACTGTCAGTCCTCCAGCGATTGTCCCTTCCATCCCACTGGCTCCCGTCCACCAGTAGGGGACAAAACAGCTGCAGGCACAGGCGAGGGGTTTCTTGACAGCTGGAGCAGAGGGCACGCTCTGAGGTTTATCTTTTCTAGCCGGAGCCTAAATGTTCCATACTAGCTCTGAGCTAACACCATTTATGGCTCCAAGGCGCCTTTCCCAGTGCTAAGGGAGGGGAGGTAAGCACCAGGGTTAGGCAGCCTGGAATGTCCTGGGATTTCAATCAGTCGTGAGGAGGACTTTACTCCTTTGGTGAATATTATGTTTCTCCTGAGACAGACGTATAAACTGCCCTTTTATGCTCTGAGAGACTGGGCTCCAAACACCGGAATAAATATTCATGCCTTGTTGAAGAGCCGTATCTCTACTTCCTACACGGGCAGAGAGCAAATCTGTAAAACTGTGTGACCAAAATGCACTGCAGTGGTGGGTGACACGGTCTTCCAGAGAGGCCCCAATCCTGGAAGCCATCTGGGCCTGATCCTGCTGTTCACGGTGGTGGGGGCACATCACTGCTCAGTGAAATCCATGGAGACTGTGTGCCTATTTACAATGGTGAGCTGACCAAGAAGGCTCAAAACGTTCAATATAGAGTCTAGTTATCAGAGGGGGCAGTGCAATTTGGGGTGCTGAGGTCCACATTTAGGCTCTCAAGTCACAGGACTGGTGTGGTGGAAGATGGAGCGAGATTGAAAGAGTTGGCTAAGTGATGCCTGGTGAGATATAAAAGCACATAAATATTTGAATGGTGCCAACACCAGAGAAGGGGGAGAAATATTAAGGAAGAACAGACTGGTGTATAATGAGGAAGTATCTCATCAGATGTTCTGTGCAGCATTAGATACCGTAGATCAGCACGTATTTTTTCAAGTTTTCAAGTACCTAAAAGGGTGTTACAGGGAGGAGGGAGAAAAATTGTTCTTGGCCTCTAAGGATAGGACAAGAAGCAATGGGCTTAAATTGCAGCAAGGGAGGTTTAGGTTGGACATTAGGAAAAACTTCCTACCTGTCAGGGTGGTTAAACACTGGAATAAGTTGCCTGGGGGGGTTGTGGAATCTCCATCACTGGAGATACTTAAGAGCAGGTTAGACAGACACCTGTCAGGCATGATCTAGACCAGGGGTGGGCAAGAATTTTTACGGGGGGGGGGCACTTAATACATTCTGGTACATAGCCATGGGCCAGCTCCACCCCCAGTACGGGCAGGGCCTAGTGTAGAAGGGGCAGGGCTGGGGTCTAGCATCCCTCCAGAATTGTCTGGGGTCAGAGGCTTTGAATTAAAAATACAGCAAAGGGCTTGCAGCTCTGTCCCCTACTGGGGGAGCATTGCAATTGGGAGCCATTAGCCATTTAAATAGGATCCTACTGCCTGAGCCACCGCCTGGATATGTAATGGCACAGGCAACAGACTATAACTAGAGAGTAGCAAGATGCACCAAAATGCTAGGTGGGCCGCATCTGGCCCCCGGGTCGCATCTTGCCCAGTCCTGATCTAGATGGTGCTTGGTCCTGCCATGAGGGCAGGGTACGGACCTCGATGACCTCTCGAGGTCCTTCCCAGTTGTACTGTTCTAGGATTCTACATTCCTGTCTCACCTCCTGGAAGCTGCAAGGCAGAACAGAAACAGCCTGTCATGGTTCAAGTCCTTCCTCTTGGGTCAAACCCGCTTGAGACCATTGCTCCTCGTTCTACCATCCATCACCACTGAGAACAGCCTCTCTCCATGCTCTCTGGAACCCCCCTTCAAGTAGGTGAAGGCTGCTATCAAATCCCCACCCCTCACTCTTCTGTAGACTAAATAAGCCCAAATCCGTCCCCCACCCTCTTCTCCATAGCAGGAGTCAGAAAGGGGCATAGAACTCAAGTCTGGTTCAATTTAAGACAAGAGCCACATTCACAGTGACTTCACTGGAACCTGGATTGGGCCTACCTCTTGCAGCGGGGTTTCCTGCTTCTCAGAGACGAGTCTGCAGATATGAGCCATAGGGCACCACCCGACCAGCTGCGATGATTTGTGGTTCCGAGCCTGGGCTGACTTCTTTTATCTGATTGTTCTCCATAAATCTGCTTTCAAACATTCTCACAGGACTTGCAAGCCCTTATTGGGGTCCCTCCGTCACCTTACCCTTTCTCTTTTCCCTTTTGTTTTGATTTCATGTCTTAAAGACGTTGCGGTTTGCTTTTAAAATTACTTTCTTGCCCAGAGTGGTGCTATTGTATTATTTTTTTCCAAGGAACTCTTGTAGGGTTGCCAGGTGTCCAGTTTTGAACTGGACAGTCCAGTATTTGAGGTTTCTGTTCGGGAAACAAATTAAGAAAATATAAATGAGAAAATATCAATGTCCGGTATTTTCTAAATAAGATGTAATGTAGATTGGGATGTAATGTCAAGTGTGTCCAGTATTTTTGTTGGAACCATCTGGCAACAATAGACTCTTGCAATGTTACCTGCCCTGAGTATGGAGGCAGTTTCAATATTTAAAATCATTCTCCTACCTTGCTTTCTCTCTCTCTTTCTCTCTCCTAATTTGTATTGCTGTTTTGAATGCGATTTAATGCTGCATTTTCACATACCTCTGCTCTATCATTCGATTCGCTCTCTATTTCTTTTGGACTTTGGGTTTTTTTTTATCTCTCTTCCTCCCTCCATGGGCCCAGCCTCTGTGATTAAGTCGGCAGCTCTCCTGCTGTTTTTAATAGGCCTGTAGGCCTGACCATCTGATGAGAACCAAACTGCACAGCTTGCTCCTGAATACTTTCACTGGAATCTCCTAATGCACAGTATTAATCATTGCTGTCAAACCATTCAGGCCCTAAATATGTCCACCCAGGATAAAATTATACCAAACAGGATAAAAAGGATTGGGTTCATATTAAAAACAGATACGAGACAGACAGTCCCCTGAATTTGGGGGCCCAATGGGTACCGGCATTATCCAGTTTAACAAAGAATGGATTCCTCAGAGTCAGCTTTTCATTTTTAGTAGTCAGAAAAGTTTCAAAATACAAGTATAATGAGTCAAAGGAAATATAGAAAGGTGTGGCTTCCTTTAGTGCTTACTAATATATATGCCTGGGTAATAGTTTCCTGACGTATTCTATTCAAATGCATTTCTCTTAGTGAACTTAAGGGTTGTAAAGCGAGAAATCTTCTTTTGCTGCAAGGAATAGACAGTAACTGCTGTCTCAGTAGCCATTGCGCTTGACGTCTGGGAGCTCTTTTCCACAGTCTATGGTTTGAATTTGAGCCTGGGAAGAGTAGAACTTGGCATATTCACAAAGCATGGTGTTACTTCACACATCCCAAGCAAGGTAAGGCTGCTTCTCTGCTGGCTGGTTTGGAATGATAGCTGTGTGTCTTAAATGGTGTCTATTCTGGCGATTTCTGAGCTGCCTGGGGATGCAGTCACTTGGAATGCCTCTGGTTTTGGCGTGTTTATGCTTGTTCCCATGTTCCCTCTAATCTTTTCCATCCGTGTGCAGAATTGTTCCATCCATGTGTGGAATAAATTTTTCTATGTGTGCTGAGGCATGTGTGAATGTGCACCACCAATAGAAACAAAAACCTAGCTGTGGGCACACTGCTAATCATCAGGGCAGCATTTGAATCTCTCCTAAGTGGCGGCACAAAGCACCCAGCTTACAGGCAAGACTGCCCTTCACCCTCATCCGCTGAAAAGATTATTTCTAACACTTGGCAGCAAGAAAGCCTTTCTTCTTTGGAGTGGGTGATCAAGGCTGATCAGGGGTACTATACAAGTGACATAAGGTTAGTGGTAAAAATTCATTACTCCTCAGGCTAAGCTGATTGGTGACTTTGTTCAATGGTCTGAGATATGGCATAGCGACAACCCCAACATGCCTGCCTGCTGGGGTGTTAAAAAGGTAGCCCTGCACAGATGCCTTTCAGTAGTGTCCGCCACAGAGGATGTGTTCATTATTCAGCACTATAGACCGGGCAGGCTGTGGGAGCTGGAAGTGAAAGCTGCCCATCTAGCAATCGCAACAGTCTTAGGTAAATGTAGGAAATGTCACCGGGATTTGATTGGAACTACCGCAGGTCGTTCCTGTTCTGACATCACTGGTCAGAGAACAGAATGAAATATCAACCTGCCCCCCATTCTCCGTGTGTACTGATGCTAATGTAGCCATACACCGGGCTCTTGTCTCTCTCTGCTCCCCTACTTTGTTCTGTCCAAGCTGCAAGACTTACCAGCCCATTTTGTGTATTTCTCACACCCTCACAGGATCACAGAACACTAGAACTGGCAGGAACCTTGAGAGATCATTGAGTCCAGTCCCCTGCCCTCATGGGAGCACCAAGCACCATCTAGACCATTCCTGATAGATGTCTGTCCAACCTGCTCTTAAAAATCTCCAGTGAGGAAGATTCCACAACCTCCCTAGGCAATTGATTCCAGTGTTTAACCCCCCTGACAGGCAGGAATGTCTGTTCAACCTAAACCTCCTCTGCTGCAGTTTAAGCCCAATGCTTCTTGTCCTCGCATCTCTGGGCCTTCTACCATGTAACGACCTGAACTGAGACCAGATCTAGACCCCCCCAGACCCTTTCACGTGGGCTACCAGAAATACATCAGGTGGTTGCAGCATTCAACCTGAATTCAGAACACTGAACAACCAAGGAATCTGTTTCCCTGCCTACAGATGTAAGAGACTAGTTGACTAGTCACTTATCAGACTTCCCCACCCCCTTGCTGCCTCTAGCAGAGGCAGCAAGGGGGGAACAGGAGCTGGTGCAGGAGGGAGCTGTCTTCAACACCAGTTCCCCCAAGCACCATCTCCGCAGGGGGCACCAGGCCCAAGCCAGGAATCCGCTGATTCCCGATTCACACCCAGTCCCAGATGCTGCACTCTGCTTTTAAAATGCTTTTTAAAAAACAGAAGCGCAGTGGGGGTGGGGAGCCAGTGCGAGCCAGGCCAGCTGATTCCCGGCTCCCGCTGGGTTCCCCCTACTGCGTTTCAGCCTTTTACATGTATTAAGAGCTTCTCTTTACCTTGCTCCCAAGCACGGAAGCTTGTAAATGGATGGCTCACCTATGGAGCACCCCCACAGACCTCAGGGCAGCCACGCCACTTCGCCTTTTGGTTCCTCAAGGGAGCCCAGTGCAGCCTTCAGACTCTGTCGCCAGCCTTTGTTTGTGTGGTTCCTTTCTTGCCAAAAGTCTCACTGCCAGAACTCCCTCCCCCCCCAGCACAGAACCCACAGTCCATTTTGCCCAATAATCCCAACTCCCCATAGTCTGTAGCATCTCTCAGCGAACCCTCCCGCCCCCATCCCCGCCACTATCAGCATCTCTTCCTAGCACCGCAAGCTCAGCGTTTCTCAACTCTCTTTTCTTCCCAGGGAGCGCTCCAGCTCTTGCCTGCACACCCCCATGGGCTCACCCCACCATCACCCTCCAGTCTTTATCCCTCTCCAGACATCTGGCTTCAGCTTTCTGGGTCAGAGACCCAGCAGGCATCTCTCTCTGCACCTCTCAACTTAGCTTCACGTCCCTGGCCAGCGCTTTCTGGCTGGAGATCATTCCAAACCCCTCCTCCTCCCCCGGCTGTGTTCTGCTTTCACCAGCCTGATTGGGCTCCAGGGAACTCTCCCCAGATTCCCTCCCTGAAGCTCTCAGCCTGGCTCTGTGGAGCACACTTTACCCGCAGGGGACCCGCTCCCTCACCAAAGGCTGGGGTTCCAAACTCTCCCCCGAAGAGCTCTCTGGATTTGGGGTTCCCCTCTCAGGCTTCTAAACTATCCCAGGGTTAGCCCGACCTTCCAGATTTCCTCAAACTAAGGCACACCGGTGCTGGAGCTGGACAGCTAAGTCGAGTTTCAGGGAAGGGGCCAACTGTCCTCTTGCAAAGCTCCCTAACCGTTTTTCAAAGAAAAGGCCACCCGATTTTCTTTTGACACGGGCACATCCCAGTATATTTCCCCTAGCCCCATTCTCCTGAATGGCTGTGCCATTGTGGCAGAAATTTAACAAAGCAAATGAAAACCAAAACCAGCCCCCTGGAAGCAGTCACCTGGCCGGTAAAATTCCGGCCACTTGGCTAAAGTTTGGCGGAGTTATAAGCCACTAGACATGGGGGGTTATAGGGAGGTCAGACAGCCTTAATACTGGGCTGTGTTACCAGCTCCACTGAAAATATCCAAATATTAAAAAGTGGTGATTTGCGCGTTTTCCTAGCCCTGTTGGCACTGCCTTTTCGGAGAGGGGGTGACCAGGATAGATCAGTCCTTTCTTGTACCAAATCCTCTGCAGAGTATTCACCCTCCCAGACATATGTTTACCTGGTCTGTCCATTCAGATTCTGCCTACATTTGGAGCTAGGGCTGTGGTCATGGGGACCCCATGGCTTGAGGAGGCAAGCCCTCCCCCCCCAGACCTGCCCACCAGAAACTAAGCTTCCCCTCATTGTGGTCTGCTGGCCCCTTCCCAGCCTCCCCCCCCCCAAGCAATGTGCTGTTGGCCCTTGCCCCCTCCCAGCCCAGGGTAGCACCCCCAATCTCCTCCGGCTCTGGAGCTCTGGAGAGCCAGCGGGCGGTGAGGTCCCAGCCTGCCCTGGCCCTGGAGCTCCGGAGAGCCAGTGGGCCATGAGGCCCCTGCCTATCCTGGCCACAGAGCTCCAAAGAGCCAGCGGGTGATGCAGCCCTGTCCCTGGAGAGGTAGCGGGTGGCACGGCCCCAGCCTGCCCTGGCCCCAGAGCTCCGGAGAGCTGGCCAGAAGACATGGCACAGGGGTGGGGCTGTACCGCTCACCCCCTGACCAGCAAGGCCCTCCCTGCAGCCGAGCCGCCAGCCCCAGCACCGGATGGCCAGAGTATCCCTAGTGCTGGCAACACAGGCAGCGCAGCCCTCAACTTGTCTGCCCGAACCTCTGGCATCACAACAGCTGGGTGGCGCAGTGGGTCTGAGTGATGCCGGTGGGGCCAGGTGAGGCTGTTTGGGAAGGCCAGGCCTTGCCCCCCATGCTACCTGCCGCCCATGGCTGCGATACCCCTGCTTCCTCTAATCAAGCTGTGTAAATGCAGTACCCCGGGCCAGTGGCTAGCTGCCTTGCCTAGGTGTCCCTGGGGCTCCAGGCAAGTTTGTATGCAGGGCAGGTGGCTTGTGAGGCTGCTGCCCATGTTACTGGGCTTCCACTTCTATTTGTAGCATGCGAGCTAGTGCGGGTATATCTGCTCGCACCTGGAATCGCAGCTCCAGGACCAAGTCCAGGGCCGCCTTGTAGCTTTACATCTCCTCAGCCCATTCTTGCTCTGTACACCAAGCTCTGGGCTTCCTTTTTGTCGCTCCGGGGCCTTTCCAAGGTTTGCCTTGCTCCCTACCGAGAGTGCTTTGCAAAGGCTGGCACCTCGCCCATCCAAAGGGCATGCCGGGCTCACGTCCCCACATGACATTGGCCTCCCATCCTTGGAGAGGGCCGTGAGGTGCTTTGAAAGGGACAGAACTCCCCCTGCTCCGCGGCATAAACCAATCTCGGATAAATGGGGGTTCGGAACAATGTGCCCACCAGTCTTTTCTGTCCGAGGGTGGATTTTTTCCATCCATGTGTGGAAAAAATTTAACGCACACCGAGGCATGTGTGAATGTGCACCACCAATAGAAACAAAAAAATACCTCGCTGTGGGCATTCTGATAATTAGCTGGGCGATATCTGAATCTCTCCTGCGTGGTCGCACAAGCGCTCAGCTTGCAGGGATTCCCGGTTTGGAAGAAACTTTTGCTGAGGGTAAATGACTACATGATTTCCCTGCTTCAGGGAAGCCTGCACCTTGCATTGTAACATTTGATGCTGGCCAGTGATAGCGACAGGATACTGAACAGACTGGACCATGGGTCTGACCCAGATTGAAAACTCCTTTGAACTAGAACAGCCTTTTACTTCCTTGCCTTGGGGCTGGTCTACACTGAAAACTTACATCAGCTTAGCTGTGTCTCTCACAGGTATGCAAAATGCACACCTCTGAGAGGTGTAGACATGCCTATCTATCCTCCCTAGGTACACAGCACTAGGTTTCTTCCATCAACCTTTTAAAACAAATAAAAGGAAATTCTTCACACAGCGCATAATCAATCTGTGGAACTCCTTGCCTGAGGAGGTTGTGAAGGCTAGGACTATAACAGGGTTTAAAAGAGAACTAGATAAATTCATGGAGCTTAAGTCATAAATGGCTATTAGCCAGGATGGGTAAGGAATGGTGTCCCTAGCCTCTGTTTGTCAGAGGGTAGAGATGGATGGCAGAAGAGAGATTGCTTGATCATTACCTGTGCGATTCACTCCCTCTGGGACACCTGGCATTGGCCACTGTCAGCAGACAGGGAACTGGGCTGGATGGACCTTTGGTCTGACCCAGTCTGGCTGTTCTTATGTTCTTATGCTAACCTAGGTACCACCTCTTGGGGATGTGGACTACCTACAGTGATCAGAGAAGTGATTCAGCAATTCCAATGTACCATCTTAAGTGTAGCCATCCCCTGCATTTTGTAAACACAGAGCAGTAAAGAAGGGTGTGTTTTGTATTTCTTTCTCACTGTTTAAAATGTAAGAAATTTTCCTGTGGTGGAGTTCATCAGCACTAAACCTTCCTATATTGGTACTAGAGATCATTTGACCTAACAAAAGGAAATTATATATGATTTTTACCTGGCTTCTTTTCTCTACATACTCACTACAGTATACATGATGATTCATGTCAAGAGAGAGAGGGTGAGATTGCACATAATTCAAACCATTGAGAAGGAAATGGACTCTTGGAGGTGGGCTGAATAGAATAGAAAACTATTAATAGTTGAAAAATGGCCAAATGTTCCCTTCTGAAAAGACAATGTGAAACAATTATAACCAGTAGCGCTAATATTGTCAGTGAATGCATTCTTTTAGCTCGGCTGACGGGGGAAAAAAATCCATTTGCCAAATGTAGTCTTTCAAAAATAACGAAGAGCCATTTTCTAAGATCAAAAGATCCCTGGCACAAATTAGACACATGACTAGGTTCTATGTACCCATGACTTTTCACATATATGAACGGACTTGATTTTATCTGTTTAAAATGAGCACCGATGTCTCCCTCAAGCACGTTTTTAAAGTGTGTGTGTATATAAATCCTATCTTGCTCTCCTTAGAGAATAGTATACGAATATTAGAAAGCTTTGTTCCTTATGTATCTGTTTTAGTGTAACATGTTTCCATAACTGTATTATTAGTTTTGTCCAGCCTACAGTAAAAAGTGATTCTTTAGCTGGCATTCTAGTGTTAGGTCATATTAAAACCATCTGTAACAAATCTTTATTTGCAGTTACTTTGGAGTTCAAATTTCAGTCTCTACTCCACCTGTCATCAATGTTTATCCTCATAAACTTTCACAGCTTCTTTTATTCTGACTTTTTTTCTCTCTTTCTAGAAACCTTTTTTTTTTCTGGATTGTTGGCAATCTTGTTCTTATTTTTCAAGCTGAATTTCTTTCTATTTGGCTTAGCAGAGTCACAAGATTCATGAAACCATATCTACAGTATCTGGAAAGGAATTACAAGTCTTTTTGATGTGATCTTTAAGGGGAAATAGTGGCATTGCCAAATGTGATTCTGTATACATTTTTGGCATGGGATAATGGTCTATCATATTTAACATGAAATGTGCCTTTCTACAAGTTAGTACAAGCATGCTTTTGTTTTGACTCTGGTAAATAATTCTGTTCACACTCACTAATAGCTATTTAGGGTATGTCTACGCAGCAGTGTTATTTTGGAATAACTGACGTTATTTAGAAATAAGGAAATGCTCGTCTATACAGCAAGCCATTATTTCGAAATAATGGTGATTAGGAGGGCTTCTTATTCCAACTCCTGTAATCCTCATTGTACGAGGAATAAGGGAAGTTGGAAGAAGAGTGCTCGATTTTGAAATAAGTTCTATGTAGACACTCCCAATTTCGAAATAAGCTACGCAACTGACATAGCTCAATTTGCATAGCTTGTTTCGAGTTAAGCCCTGCAGTATAGATGGACCCTTAGAAAGAACATTGAGAATTTATAAAGGTAAATTCACCAAAATCTATTCTGCAGGCTGATTACTTTACAATACAGCCAATTGTTTTGAGTCTTACCAATAATAGACAGTAGCGGAGTCTAATTAAAAGCATTAGTAATTAAGTTGGTACCAGGTAAATTAGGGTATAACTACATTAGAATATATCAAGAAACATATTTCCCACATTTAAAGGCACACATAAATAATAGAAATAATTGTTTTATCTGCTAACATCCAGTGTTAGATCAGATTTTGTTTGAGGTTGTAGATATACGCTGCTAATCAGCTGTTTCACTATGACAACTTTATTTTGTGCCTCAAAACATATACTCGTCTGAGTTATTAATCAAATCTGTGGAGGTTCTATAGAAAAAATATCCTCCGGAGATGTTAGAGGACAATTTGACTATTTTTTGCCAGCACTGATTTCTAAAACTGGGTGAATCTAGGAACTCTCTTATAAGAACAAGTTAGAACTTTTGGTTCAGCATAATACTCAGGAACTCAATAGTCAAAGGACTCACCCTTTAGATTTACTCTGAGTGTTTGGCTGTGATGATCCAATCTGTGTGTTTCAAAATTATCTCAGGGTCTCTCATACTTCAGCCCATTTCCTTATTATCTCATACAATGGATAGTTGTAGCAAAGTCCCTATCAGATTTCCCTAAGTCTGTGGTACTTCTGTTACAGGGTAAAAACCTCTCCTTGGATCAGGGGCTTTGGTTTTGATATTTTTAGATTATGTTAATTTTCTATTATAGAAACATAGATTTGATTTTGTTAACAAGTAGGGGCTGATTAGGGAGACAGGATGTCAGTGTTGTGAGCATTGTACTGATAGTAGAAATACTTTTGTGAAGGGGAAGGTTTTACCTGCATTTCCTAAAGACTGGTCAAACTCTAGAGCCACGTCTTGCTGTGGCAGAGATCGATCTTCCGGCATTTGATTTAGCGGGTCTAGTTAAGACCCACTAAATTGAGCATAGAGGGTGGCTCTGGTCAGCATCAGTACTCCTTGCAGTTGCAGACTCCCTCTGTGAAGATGGTGCCCAGCTTGGCTTAATGTAAGCCAACTCTAGCTATGTATTTTACATACCCGACCTTCCAAGTCTAGTATAGATCTGGACTAGGTTTGCCTACCTCATCTGCAAGTGTTTTCCTCACCCTGCCTCCTTGAGCAAGGACACTTTGTTTCCAGCTCTTGTGTGCTCTGTCCTGGACTTTGCGAGCTGATGTGTCCCAGAGAAGTGCAGCTGCTGCTGTGGTTGATAAATCAAAAACCTGGTCTTTAGTGTAGGACTCCATCGCTGGCATTGGAAGCCAGTAGAAGGAGTTAAACATAGGCATGATGTGCTGACATGAGTCTATAACATGGAGAGTACAGGCAGTCACATGCTGTACCAGCTACAGCCTATGTGTCATGTTCACCTTCAACTTCAAATGCAGTGAATTTCAGTACCCCAGCTTGAAGGTAACAAATGTTCACATTATAGTGGATGCTCTGTTTCTAGGGTGCCCAACATTATCAATTGTAAAAGTTTCTTGCAATCTCTTTCCTAAAATCTACATGATCTGCAGCAGGCTTTTTAAATTCATCAAGAAGACAGCCATGGAGTCAGAGAAGAACAGGTGGAACCTCTCTAGTTCGGCACTCTCGGGACCTGACCGGAGGAGGTCAAAGTTGTCTAGCATCATTACCAACCTTTCCACTGCTTCCTGGGCTCTTGGAAAACATTGAGGGGTAAATTAGAGCTAACTAACAGCACAGAACACTGAGAGCCAGGACTGGTGGCTATGAACAAACTTTATGGGACCACGGGAAACTTGGCAACACCCATGATATGTGGACTTCTGGCTAATTAAAATCATGCCGGAACATGGTTGTTGCCAGACTAGAGAGTGCCGGACTAGAGAGGTTCAACCTGGACCTTTTCTCTGTCCATGCAATTCAATTCAAGTCTAGTTGAGTTATAAGCTGTTAAAGATTGCCATTTCCCTTCTTTTACTTGAATTCCTCAGGAAAATGTTGTCAGCCCTCCAAAATAATAATCAAACATGAATGTTCTAACAAGTCGGGTCCATGCTACAACCAAAGCAACAGCGGAACATTATTATAACCCTATTTTTTCCTCAGGACTCCTGCCCAATTCCATGTGTGATTTGGCTGCATAAGGGGTAAAATTAAGACTATCCAGGCAACATAAATCTGGCATTTCCTTACTTTTGAGCATTTGACTTTGCAGTCCAAATAACTTTCTTTTAATGTCATTTTTGGAGGTAATTAATATTCATGATGGCTGTTTGCTTATTGTTGTGAAATAAATTGGAATTCTCAGATTGATTCTTAGGGGCCATCAAGCCCCATCATGGCAAGAGCAGGGCTGAACCAGAATCTAAAATCTAAGCATCTCTAAACTTATGTCAAGTATCAGAGGGGTAGCCGTGTTAGTCTGGATCTGCAAAGCGACAAGGAGTCCCGTGGCACCTTATAGACTGACAGATGTATTGTAACATAAGCTTTTGTGGGCAAAGACCCACTTCGTCAGATGCATGCCCACGAAAGCTTATGCTCCAATACATCCGTTAGTCTATAAGATGCCTCTGACGAAGTGGGTCTTTGCCCACGAAAGCTTATGCTCCAATACATCTGTTAGTCTATAAGGTGCCACAGGACTTCTTGTCACTTTTTCTAAACTTATGAAATTCTAATATAGGTGAACGTTGTATGTGTAGTATCTACCTTCTTACTTGGTTGATCCGTAACCTAGGTTCCAAATGTTCTTGAACATGCTGCATGAAGAGAGCTTAAAAAGACTGGGACTTTTCAGTTTAGAAAAGAGGATACTAAGGAGGGATATGACAGAGATTTATAAAAACATGACTGGTGGGGAGAAAGTGAATAAGGAAAAGTTATTTACTTGTTCCCAAAACATAAGAACTAGGAGGTCACCAAAAGAAATTAATAGGTAGCAGATTTAAAACAAACAAAAGGCAGTATTTCTACATGCAACGTACAGTTAACCTGTGGAATTCCTTGCCAGAGGACTTGTGAAGATCAGGACCCAGTTAGGTCCATAAATGGCTATTAGCCAGGGATAAAGTATGGTGCCCTAGCCTTCATAACAAGGGCAGGAGATGGATGGCAGGAGATAAATCACTTGATCATTGTCTTCTGTTCTCCTTCTCTGGGGCACCTGGCATTGGCCACCGTCAGCAGATGGGATGCTGGGCTCGATGGACCTTTGGTCTGACCCAGTATGGCCATTCTTATGTTCTTATGTTCTTATGACTTCAACAGGGTTCAAAAAAGAGCGACATAAATTCATGAAGGATACGTCCATCAATGGCCATTAACCAGGATGGGTGGGAATGGTGTCCCTAGCCTCTGTTTGTCAGAAGTGGGGAATGGGTGAAAGGGGTGAGATCCCTTGATGGTTATCCATTCTGTTCATTCCCTCTGGGGGCACCTAATAATGGCCAATGCTAGGTGCCCCCAGAGGGAATGAATAGAACAGGTGAGAACACAGGATACTGGGCTCGATGGACCCTTGGCCTGACCCAAGATGGCCGTTCTGATGTTCTTAACATCTACATTCTGAATCAGAATTTTGCATCTCAGACCCATTTCTAACCATTGGAGTCCACATGGATCACATCTAAGAAAAGGGCCCACCTGGCCAATTGCCACAGTTGTAGTCCAAACATCTCAAGAGAGTCTGTTTTTTGCACCCACCAGGAGCATATGCAGCTGAAGGAAGAGATTTAACACTGTGTTGACATAAAAAGAAATGAAGAGAGGGTCCAGTGGAACCTTCCTGTCATCGAAAGTAACACGGGCAGGGGGCAAAGACGACTCCGCCACGATGTGCACAGAGCATGTTTTCCTACCCCCCGTGACCTCAAGGAAGGGCGTGGTAGAAAGTTTTCAGCTGTGGCAGTGCTGCCCATTCACACTCTGGTCATGTCCTTGAGTTTGCACTGCGGAGCAGAACAGTTAGGCCGAACTCCTATAACATTCACGGCATGGGCGGTGGGTATAAGAGGCGGGTGATGGCAATTCCTTCCCACACTGCCAGGCATACGGGATGCCGCCCACACTGGGATGCTAAGGCAGTGTGCCCGCCCCATGCTCCGGGGTTGGGGAGGCTCCTCTGGGGGCAGAGCTTGAGGCAGAAGGGGCGGGGCTTTGGGCTTGCTCCCCCAGTCCTTCATTCACCCACTGCCTGTGGTTCAGAGTCTTTCCTTTTTCCTTAACTTGAGGTGTTTCTTTTTTGTCCGAAGTGGCTTATCCTTGGTCGGTAATGAAGTGATACCAGGTGGGCTTGTGATGCCCCATTAGTGTAAGCTGGCTACACGTCCAATTCTAGTCTTTCATTTCCTGCCACCAAACCCTCTCTGTGGGAGTGAGCGAAGACCCTGGGTTCACAACTGTGACAGTGTCTCTCCGGCAATATTCCACCGAAAGGCCAGAAAGACCATTTGAAATGAGAGAAAGTTGCAAGAAACAATGTGCCAGGTGTCATGTTATACAATTCTGTGGTGAACATGCAGACAGTTTAAACTCTTTTCTTTTAACCACTGCTTTTTTTTAACTCATTTAAAGCTTCACTTATTGCCCTGTCAGAATCTGCCTCTTTCTTCCTATTGATTCTACTGATTCAATTTGGTCTCATTGTGGTTAGATTAATTGCTAATTGCAGGGCTGTGGTTAACCAATAAAGTGGGGGGGGGAGGGATGAAACCTTGGAGAGCAATGGAACGTTTAGTTTCCCTTAATTAACTTACTTTGCACCAGATGACATGGTGATGGCAACCTTGAACATTTTTAGATCCTAAATTTTCAGTCGTGATGTGTGACCTCTATTTGTGGTGCTCCTTTGAAGGGGCTTGATTTTCAGAGGGTGTATGCTCTGCCCTCCTCCTTTGTCAAGAGCCTTTCATCTGAAGAAGTGGGTTTTGCCCACGAAAGCTCACGATACTATACATCTATTTTTGTTAGTCTCTAAGGGTATGTCTACACCACGGAGCAAAGTCGAGTTAAAATATGCAACTTCAGCTACGTTAATTGCGTAGCTGAAGTCAGAGTAGCTTAACTCAACTTTAGTCGCTGTCTACGCAGCAGGAAGTCGAAGGAAGAACACTCTTCCTGCAACTTCCCTTACTCCTTGTGAAATGAGGGTTACAGAACTCGGAGTCAGAAGCCTGTTATTCTGGGCTTGCTGTGTAGATGCACACTCTGTTATTTCAAAATAACTTAAGTTATTTTGAAATAAACCTGCAGTGTAGACTTGGCCCTTGATGCCACAGGACTACTTGTTGTTTTATTAAAGTTCTTTTTAAAGTTACAGATTGACACAGCTACCCCTCTGAGATTTCTTCTGCAGAACATTATACTGTGTGGTTAACTAATATGCCTTTCTATCCTGCAGGCTAGCATTTACCTTATTAGACATGTTATAGTAGACTTCAGCCAGAACTCCTGCACTGTAAATTGTGATAATAAACCCTGGATAGTAAGTATTTGTAGGTTGGGTCTATATGCTCTAAGAGCAAAAGTTTTTAAGTTGCTATTTTGAACCTGATGTTCCAAGTAGAACTATTAAACATTTCAAAAAAATTCTAATGGTAATGAATGATTTCCGCCTACTGATCGTGAAACAAAAGGTTCATTTCTCAGAAAACAAGCATTCTACTGTACTGGAAGAATCACCGCTTCAAGAGTTCTCCAGAAAGTATGTTTTCCACTCTGATATCTGTTGTTGCTCTTTCAAGCAGGATCTGGGGAATAGTTAATAAGCACATGGTTTCTCTCAGTGTTTCCAGGACTACCCAATGTAGCAGAACTAGTAACTTGCATTCCTGCATCAAACTGTGGTGCAGGGCTGACGGAAATGGGACACTCTGGCATCTATTGTTTCTATCACTTTCCCCAAATTCACTGAAAATACTTGTGAATCAGGTGCTTGGTTTGACAGTGTGTGTCATACAAAATCGTACCAGATGGGTGGTCACAACTACAAAACTGTAGCATTTCACCGAAAGAAGCAAATACGTCACTGGGGCTGTGTCTAGACTGCATGGCTCCATCCACAAGGCATAAAGGATCTGATGACAAAGCGTTCTGGGGTCGGCAAATCCCCGTCTAGACTGCCGCACTGTGCCGACAAACAGCTGATCGGCACAGCGTGGTGGCCATTTTGATTTAAATGAAGCGGCGATTATTTAAATCTCAGCTTCATTTCCCTTTGTCATCCTGCCTCATCTACATGGCTCCGTCGACGGAGCCATGTAGTCTAGACACACCCTGGGGGAAGAGCCCAGTCATTTGCGAACAAAGAATGCATTTTTGTGATTAATCGATGACGGCTGCTTAATGACAGCGAGCCCCCTGGTTTGTTGTGCTCCCCTTTGTTCCCTCCCCCCCATCAGTGTGTTGCAGCTGTTGCCTCTATTCTTGTATTTCAATTGTAAACCCTTCTTTGGGGGCCGCACAGTGCAAATGATTATTAATAATATTTTTTAATCCATGATAATGTATGAACGGTTGCAATAAATATTTGTACTGGCCCTTTGTGAGGTTTCCAACTTTTTTTAAAAAATTATTTTTGCACTTATTTCTGGTGTCAGTTGGGGAAAAGGAAGCAGCAACACGACCCAGTCTGAGACAGCGGAATCTCGCAGCTTGCAAATGTGATCTCCAGTTTGATTTCCAGACAAGCTAAACCTAAGCAACCAGTATCTGGGTGCTCATTCAGACCTGGAGAGATCTCTCCTTATTGCCACGCCACCCTATGTGACTCTGCCTGGGGGATTTTTTACATTTATTTTTAAATCGTTAGGTCAGAGTGTGTGTTGTGTTGTGTTGTGGTGTGTGTGTGTGTGTGTGTGTGTGTGTGTGTGTGTGTGTGTGTAATGATTCCAATGGGGTTTCAGCAGCAACGATACATTTGTCAGAAAACAAGCCTCATCTTTCAAGAGCGCATTAGAGGCATTTTTCGTCTCTTTGACGTTATGAAGGAAGAAGAGGGGAGTGAAGAAAATGTGACAAACCCCAGCTCTTTAAGGCGAGGCTTGTTACTGCTCTGAGTGCCCTAAGGGTTAATGTAACAGTTTTAAGTCCTTCAGTCACACCCACCCCCATCTAGTGAACACTTCCAAATAATCCCTTTATAATAGAGCCGTTTCCACAGATTGTATCTAACCCGCGCATTAATGGGGCCCATTGGTGTCAAGCATTTTAAAAAATACAGGCCAGGCAGCTGCCCTGGGAGCCCCTCTCTCTAACCATAGACATTAATGATCTTTTGCCCCTCTGACTTCGCTCCCCTGCTGCAAGGACAAAATTAAACTACCGCGGATGGCAAAAGAGTTATTTGGTGCCCGGGCAATTGCATACTTCCAAAACTCTCCATCGCGGAAGGCCAGATGGACTTTATAGAAACCAGACCCAGGGCACAGTTTTAATTATCATAGTCCTGTCAGAAATGAGTGAAATTCGGAATGACCGCATGAAACAAACCAAAAGCCTTGCACATGGATTTTTTCCTCAATAAAGTTTTATGGCTTCTTAAAGAAACAGCATTCATATAGTTTATGAGGCCTAATCATTCACTAATGCCTATATTAGTGCACCTGTGGCACTCAGCCCCATGGAAATTACAACACTCGTCTCTGCTGCGTTCTTTTGAGGGCTATTGCAAACTCCTTGTCAGAAATGGAGCATATGTTCTGGGAATACGTTGCACTCGCATTTACTAGCTAGCAAGCAAGCCAATCAGGCAAAGGAAAAGACATTTCTCTGCTAAAAAGTGTGTTTCAGTGTGACATGAATAAGACCACGGGTTGAACCTCTCTAGTCTGGCATCCTGGGGACCTGATCGGTGCCGAACCAGAGAACTTGCTGGACCACAGGAGGTCAATATTGTCTAGCAGCATTACCCACAGTTCCACTGCTTGCTGGGCTCTTAGAAGATATTTAAGGGTAAATTACAGTTAAATAACAGCTCAGAACACTGAGAGCCAGGACTGGTGGGTGTCAACAAACTTTATGGGACCGCAGGAAACTTGGCCACATTCATGATAAAGTGGATATGCAGCTAACTGAAATCATGCTGGACCACGGATGTTGCTGGACCAGAGAGGGCCAGACTAGAGAGGTTCCACATGTACTATTTATTAATGCAACTATTTGCAAAGTTTGCTGTGTACCACAGTGAAATTACTTGAAGAGACAAATACAATTACTAGAGCTAGACAGTATGTGCGAAATCTTCATTGAATAATATTTTTAACATGCATCATCATGCTGAATAATGACTTGGTCACTGCTATGTGACTTGCTCTAGAGATAATAAAGTAGGTGTCTAACATCTTAGCCATCTGCTAGCAATACTCATGCGGCCCGAGTGTGTTCCCAACAGTTTGTTCTCAGTCCTTTCCACTACATGTTCTGTCTGAGCTATCTAGTCTCTTCCGTTGGTCCTTATTTCCATCTGTCTGTCTACATAAGTGGCCAACATCAATGTAGAGCCTGCCCCAGAGAAGGATTTTGAGTAGTGAAGCATGTATTTCTGGAGTAGAGAAGGGGTCCATTTGGTTAAGCTTTCAAAGCTTGGAACTGAAGTATAGAAAGAAGAGACACATGATTGTGAGTCCTACCCAGACATCTGGCCTGGACCAGAATATTTTAAAAAACTACCTTTCTCTTGGTGTTTCAGCTCTGGTCCCCAAAGTAACCAAGAAGTATGCAATGAGTTATCAATCAATTAATCAAGTCAAGCAGACTTTTTCAAGCTACCTGATCACTATTCTTTGGTTAAAGGTCTGAGCTAGCTGATTTCTTGTTTTGCCAGAGCCGTGGGCCCAACCCTTTTTATCAGCTTCAGGATGTTTAATTTTACTCCACCGATGGATTTTAATTCTAACTAAACTTCAGCTGTGCTTGGGAAACACCCTGAGAAAGAAAGAGCTGTTTGTTTGCCTTATGGAGAGATGAAGCTGGCTGACTGCTCTGTGATTGATCTATGTCGGGGAGGGCGGGCGGCAGGGTGTGTGTGGGGGGGGGGGGGGGGAGGGAAGGTACAGCATTTTGTGTAGTTTGGCTGCAGTTTGTGAATGTCAGCAATAGGTCAGCGGTGTCAGGAACCTTGTATAGCAGCTATTAAACAGAAGTCATAAATATAAAGTAAGTGGTTTTATGTCACTTCTTCCTCCCCTTCTTTTAAATCCAGGGTAGACTTTGTGATTAATGGTGATTAGCGTTATCGCAAGTAATGGGCCATTTCTGGAGGAATGGGGAGGAGGGGGAAATACTCTGCTACAAATATTACAACCATTTTGAGACAAACAGGTTACTGAAGGGAGAGATCTATCTCACAGAGGGAGGAGGTGGCACGAAAGGGATGGGTCTTGTCTGGCTGTTAAAAGTCCTGTTCGCTAATGAGGTCCCTTTCAACGGCGTGCTGACAGCCCCAGTACATACTGGCTGTGTTAGCTTCAGCGGTGCTGGAATGAAGTCAGCTTTCTCTCCCTATGTTTTCTCATTACTTCATCCATTTGGCAGCTGCTAACGGACTGGATGAGCTTAGCCAAAATAAGATGCAGAAACATGGAAAAGACACTTGGTGTGGGCAGACGTTCTGACTGGGGAGATGGGCAGGAGGGGAGAAAAAGTTGCTTTTCTATGTATTTTCTCTTCTTTGAATGATCAGCCATGGGGAAGAGGTGGCGGGGAGAGGGTCTTCCCCGCACATGCTCCGTTTGTTCCGTCTCTCGGCTATGCCTCTCTGATAGGAATGAGCGGTCTGAGCGCGTTTCCTTAGCTCGTGGCTCTTTACCACTCTGTAGTGCAGTTTTAAAGATACAAAGTGTCCTTTTATTGGATTTATCAATTCAAAAAGGGGCTAGCAGTAAACTGAGAATATTTGGATAAACTTGTCAGCCCTTAGGACTAGAAAAGGACTTTTGTTCATAAAGAGAAAAAAAGCCATGACATTACCATGGAATCACTGGATCCAATCCAGTAAAAACTGAGCCTGGAATAGAAAAAAAAATGGATGAGGGGTGTCTAATGAAGGATCTTTTACTTCAGGTTAAATGTTTATTTGTATTTATTTATTAGAATGTGAGTTTGACATCCTAGTGCATGCCCTGGTCCGGTGACAGCGTCTCTTAAGAACGCTGCCCGTCCACAGCCAGAGCTTTGTTTATTGAAGGAAAGAAAGAAAGAAAGAAAGAAAGTAAACACTCCTGTAGCAAGTAAATGGGTCTACAAGATGCATTCCCTTCTATGGTCTCTCAAGACCTCTGAGGTTGTCCGATGTGTTTATTTTCTGGCTATGTAATTTTCAGTGATGGGGGGGGGGGAGGCTGTGTGGTGATGTCAGATGTGTGAGGTTATTGGGGTGCAGCATCATTCACCAATGAATCTTATTGCAAGGCCCTGAATGGCAAGTGCCAGCCCCAGGCAGGAACCCGAGGTGGAATGCCACATAGCCCGGCCTGTGAAGTGACTGTACACAATGATGCTATTGGAGACAGAACAGATGGTTAGGGCTCCAGGCAAGGACTTGGGAGACCCGGATTCAATTCCTGCTTGGCTACTGACTTCCCGTGCAACCTTTGGAAAGTCACTAAGGCTCCGTTCACACTGCCACTAGGGGCAAGCCCCCCATCCTGGGTAGGCAGGGTTGCCTTAGCTCGGCTTGAGCTAGCCCGTTAAAATGAGCAACGTGAATACTTTGCAGCTCAGGCAGCCACTCCCCACCCCTGGCTCCAAGCTTGCGTGGCGAGCCAAATTCTTCACCAGAACTGCTGTCTCCATCCTACTACATTTCGTGCACTTGCTGGAGCTGAGCTAGCATGAGTATGTCGACCTGGGCTCTAGTACCAGTGTGCCCTTAGCAGCTCTGTGCCTCAGTTTCCCATCTGTGCCCTCCCTCATAGGGGTGCAGGGAGGATAAAAACACTAAAGACTTTGAGGTGCATCTGTTGATGGGGGGGGTGGTAAATGGGCAGCTGCCCCAGAGCCTGGCAATTTAAAAGGACTTGGGACTCCCAGCTACCGCCCCTGTGGGTTTTTAATTCACTGCCGGAGCCCCGAGCACTGTGCTTTGGGTGCTGAGGGGCCGGTTGGTGTCGGCTAGCTCCCACATCACCCTTTCCACAAGCCGCTCTCTCCCCATCGCACAGAATCCCAGCAATTCTGTCAGCAGCTCTGCCTACAGTGATGGGGCCATGTCCTTCAATCCCACAGCCAGACTGTGTTCCAGCGCGAAGCACTGTAGAAGCATTTCCAGAATGAATTGTTTAGAGCCCCATTTTCCTCTGGTTTTGGCAGTCGGGGGGGGGTGCCAATCTGGCAGAACCTCCGTTGCCTGCTGATTTCTTCTCCTGATCCCATAGATGCCCTTGTGTGATCTATGGCCCAAAATGGGGTGGGGCAGGCTTGTCTCTGCTCAGCCTTCTGAAAATACTACCCCCGAGTTAATTCTGAGGGTGAGTGATGTCTCCCTCAGTCGAATGAATGGGGAGGCTTCCTTAAGGGTGCTTTGGAGCAGCGAGTGGTGGGGCTACATGTGACCTGTCCTACAGTAGAAGCAGCAGCGTGGACTTACTGCGCTTTTGATGGTGACTCAAGATCTGCATGGATCTTGAGACATTTGCTCTAGGGGAGCGAACTCCATTCCTGTTCCAAGGCGAGAAGGTGAGGGGTTTCCATTTAGCCATGCTTAATTTTTCAGTTAATGATCAGACACCTAGGATGAGAAGTCAGTAAGACAGTCTAAGATGCAGGACTGGACAAAGAGGGAGCAAGTTCAGAATGGAGAAGTAGGTTTGTGAATCATCTGAGGCTACGTCTAGACGGCAGGCTTCTTTCGGAAGAAGCTTTTCCGGAAGAGATCTTCCAAAAGAACTTCTTCCGAAAGAGAGTGTCCACACTGAATGGAAACTATCTCACATGTAAGTTGTGATTGCTATGGTCGGAGCGGCCACCAGGGCACCTGTGCTTTTTTCTCTTTCCTCTTCTTGCGAAAGAACTCCCTCTTCCCCATCCACACACGCCTTTTTCTAAAAGAGCTCTTTCGCAAAAAGGCTTCTTCCCCGTGGAAAGAGGTTTACCGATGTTGGAAAAACCCCTCTGGTCTTTTGATTTTTTTCTCGAAAGAACGTGATTGCAGCATGGACGTAATTGAAGTTTTTTTGGAAAAATGGCTGTTTTTCTGAAAAAAAACTCTGTAGTGTAGACATACCCTGAGTGAAGAGGGTAGCTGCTGCCATGTGAGATTACCCAGAGAGGGTGCAGCCAATGGCTTTGAATGTCTGCAAAGAGGCTGCTTTTATACTAGATGTAAATGTAAAAAGATGCACTGGGTACAAATCTTTTCCTTAGATTTATTTCTGTTTAATCACTTATGAAAGTTTTACTGACTTCATGTAACAGATTTGCTAACCACCCATAAACCATGTTTTGCTGCTTTAATTAAACCATTTCTATCCATGAGGTTTTATTCACAAACTGACAACATCAATATAAACATATCTCTGGCAGAGTAATTAATAAAAGCAGGCAGCTCATGGGAGAAAACATATGTCTCGTATCATCCTTGAAGATTCTGCTGTTATATAGTTCTTTCAAAAAAGCCAAGCAATGTCCCAATTAAAATACTACATGGCTTATGTACACCCATATTTAATTTGGGATAATTGACTCTGTTATGTTCATCCTTGGGAACACATGGGGCTGCCAGATGCATACGAGAATCATTTATACCATGGAAATACTCCATAATTAGACTTCTAAATGCTATAGAATTAGGTTTAATAAACTCTTTCAACAGCATTTCAGGCTATGAATGGATACTTGAATTTACTATGTAGGTGCTTTCAAAGGGAGCGTAGGTAATGTTGTCAGGAATATATATTTTTAATCTCACAGTATGTTTCAATTAATGGTGTTTGTATTTTGCATGCTGAAGAATTGCTGAAGAAAAAAAGGATTTAATTTTTTCCTCTATCATTCATATCATGATTTTGTTATAACTTGAAGGAAGGTTAAGGGAGGCTTCAGCTCAGAGATTCTCCAGTGTCTTTTATTTAACAACTTCATACATCAAAATGATGCCACAAGGAAATTGGAGAAGTATTCATTTTCACTCCAAAGTGGTCAGCAAGGGCTAGCTAGCTGAGGCGGCAAAGAACCTTCTAGTTTTTTCCCAATTTTTTTTTCTAACCTGGAAGAGATCATCATCTTGAAGACAATTTGAGAACCACCTTCCTGTTTGCATACAATTAATCCTTCTCTCTTGTCATTTACCAAGTCTCACACCATTTCTCTTTAACCCATTGTCTTGGGTCTTGTCCTGGATTGGCTTTTTCAGATTACAAGCTCCTTGGAGCAGGCAGCATGTCTCATCTTAGTGCTAAGACACCCCGGGGATGGGATAGACACCCAGGCAGCTACAGCGGTTGGTTTAAAAATCATGCATAAGAGAAAGAAATCCTGTGAAACCGGCAAACATTTAACCTTTTACAAATGGCATATTGGGGTGCATTAGGAGGAGCATTTCCAGCAGATCTAGAGAAGTGATTATTCCCGTTTTTTTTGTCACTGGTGAGGCCACATCTGGAGTATTGCATCCAGTTGTGGGGCCCCCACTATAAAAAGGATGTGGACGCATTGGAGAGGGTCCAGCAGAGGGCAGCCAAAATGATGAGGGGGCTGGCGCGCATGACCTACGAGGAGAGGCTGAGGGATTTGGGCTTATTTAGTCTGCAGAAGAGCAGAGTGAGGGGGGATTTGATAGCAGCAACCTGAAGGGAGGTTCCAAAGAGGATGGAGAGAGGCAGTTCTCAGTGGTGACAGATGGCAGAACAAGGAGCAATGGTCTCAAGTTACAGTGGGGGAGGTCTAGGTTGGATATTAGGAAAAACTATTTCGCTAGGAGGGTGATGGAGCACTGGGATGGGTTACCTAGGGAGGGGGTGGAATCTCCATCCCTAGAGGTTTTTATGTCCCGACTTGACAAAGCCCTGGCTGGGATGATTTTGTTGGGGTTGATCCTGCTTTGGGCAAGGGGCTGGACTCGATGACTCCTGAGGTCTCTTCCAGTCCTAGGATTGTTGCTCAAACTGAGGGGGGGGGGGTTCTGACCCAAAAGGGAGTTGTGGGGGTGTTGCAAGGATATTTACAGGGGGTCACCCTTACATCTGCACTGCCTTCAGAGGAGGGTTCCTGGAGAGAGGGGGCTGCTGACCAAGGGCCCAGCTCTGAAAGCAGCAGAGCAGAAGGGTGGTGCTCCCAGCCAGCAGCCGCCTCTCCCCAGATCTGACGTCAGCGCCACTGCCAGCAGCAACACAGACCTAAGGGTATCCATACTGCAGCTTCGCCCGTACAATAACCGTGTGATCCTCCCACGGTGCCTTTTGGGTCCAGACCCCCAAAATTACAACACTGTGAAATTTCAGATTTAAATACCCAAAGGCATGAAATTTACAATGTTTAAAATCCTATGACTGAAATTGACCAAAATGGACTGTAAATTTGGTAGGTCCTGTATATAGTATGTCAGATTAGTTATTGTTTGGAGACTCCTATCAGTGGATCAATTGGGCTGCAATGTCTCAGCACAATAAGCCAGAGTCAAGGTATTAGTGTGCCCTTATTCAGGGTTTGCAATTAAGTTTTTTACTTCAAGAGGTCACCTTAAACCATCTTTTGACACCAAAATGAGATACCTGTGATAATAGATCTTAGAGTTTCAAAATAGGAGTTTCTCAAAATACCCAAAGAGCAGATAATTCATTCAAATCAGTCCCCTGGTATATGTAATTTATATTTAAACTGGCCTGAGCTAAAGTTCACCCTGAAGGCATTGGAATCCAGACATACAACTTATTCTTGTACCACTTTATAGTTTAAAAATACACTTCCTGATGGCAGACAAGATATTTGCTTTGTGTCCTCAGGCTGAGCGCTCAAATCCAAACCATCCAGCTTTATAATGAAGTAAGATCAATCCTTCATTAGTATGATTTTGATCAGAGCATCAAATATGGATGCAGGGGTAAGCGGGCTGACCAAAGAACAAAAGCAGCAGCTGTCTATGGATAGATTGTCTCTCTGACAAACAATAGAAGGATATAGGCTCTGTGACTGTTTGAAAGATGTGAACACCAAGAAAGGATTGTAAGCTATCTGAGGCAGGGGTTGTTCTCTGTCATAGAATCACAGACTTGGAGAACTGGAAGGGACCTTGAGAGGTCATCGAGTCCAGTCCCCTGCCCTCATGGCAGGACTGAGTGTTTAGATCATCCCTGACAGGTGTGGGTCTAACCTGCTCTTAAATATCTCCAGTGATGGAGATTCCACAACCTCCCTCGGCAATTTGTTCCAGTGCTTCGCCCGCCTGCCAGCAAGTTTTTCCTAATGTCCAACCTAAACTCCCCTTGCTGCATTTTAAGCCCATCGTTGTTAGTTATCTGAGTAGTGCCTAGCACAATGTGGCCTTGAAGCTCTACTGGGGCCAAGGTACCAGCACAGTATGATGAAGAGAAGAAGAAGAAGGAGGAGGAGGAGGAGGAGGTCGTGGTGGTATTAGTAGTAGTAGTAAAGGGATGAAGCTGGGTGCAGGAACATTTAGGCTGAATGTCAGGAACGAGAGCTCTCTGACTGTGAGAGTCTCCCCAGGGAAGTGAGAAAAACCCCACTGCTGGAGTAATTGAAAACTAACCCAGAAAACCCACAAATGATAAATGATCTGGAGAAAGGGGTAAGCAGTGAGGTGGTAAAGTTTGCGGATGATACCAAACTGTTTAGGATAGTCAAGACAGAGGCAGACTGTGAGGGACTCCAAGAAGATCTCACCAAATTGAGTGATTGGGCAACAAAATGGCAAATGAAATTTAATGTGGATAAATGTAAAGTAATGCACATTGGGAAAAATAACCCCAACTATACGTACAGTATGATGGGGGCTAATTTGGCTACGACAAATCAGGAAAGAGATCTTGGAGTTATCGTGGATAGTTCCCTGAAAACTTCCACACAGTGTGCAGCGGCGGTCAAAAACGCAAATAGGATGCTAGGAATTATTAAGAAAGGAGTAGAAAATAAGACACACAATATCTTACTGCCCCTGTATAAAACTATGGTACGCCCACATCTTGAATACTGTGTACGGATGTGGTCTCCTCACCTCAAAAAAGATATTTTGGCCTTGGAAAGGGTTCAGAAAAGGGCAACTAAAATGATTAGGGGTTTGGAATGGGTCCCATATGAAGAGAGGTTAAAACGACTGGGACTTTTCAGTTTAGAAAAGAAGAGACTGAGGGGGGATATGATAGAGGTATATAAAATCATGAGTGGTGTGGAGAGGGTGAATAAAGAAAAGTTATTTATTTGTTCCCATAATAGAAGAACTAGAGGACACCAAATGAAGTTGATGGGTAGCAGGTTTAAAACTAATAAAAGAAAGTTCTTCTTCACACAGCATGTAGTCAACCTGTGGAACTCCTTGCCAGAGGAGACTGTGAAGGCTAGGACTATAACAGAATTTAAAGAGAAGCTAGATAATTTCATGGAGGTTAGGTCCATAAAAGGCTATTAGCCAGGAGATAGAAATGGTATCCCTGGCCTCTGTTTGTCAGAGGCTGGAGAGGGATGGCAGGAGACAAATCGCTTGATCATTGTCTTCGGTCCACCCTCTCTGGGGCACCTGGTGCTGGCCACTGTCGGCAGACAGGATACTGGGCTAGATGGACCTTTGGTCTGACCCAGTACGGCCGTTCTTATGTTCTTACGCACAGGAGAACGGACGGGGGAGTAACGCTCTCCTGCCAGGGAGATGGATGTGATGACCTAACAGGGCTTTGCCATCTCTGGCTATCATGGGCAGTGGGTAACAAAGGGCGGGGGGGGGGGGCTGTGTCTCCCCAAACAACCCAGCATGCCCCTGCCCATGCTGTGCCTCCAGCCCCTCTTGCTTCCTGCTGGGGCTCTGCTGCGGCTCTCCTCTGTGGCCAGGACCTGGGCAGGGGCTAGAGGGAGCTGGCCTGTGGCCAGCGGCTCTGGGCGGCTGGAGCTAGGGCTTGCACCACCTGCCCACCTGGTGATCCAGGGCTGGGGGAGGAGAGGGACTTCTGGGCTTTGGCAGGGAAGGACGACGGGAGGCCTCCGGCAGAAGGAGCAGGCCAGGCTGGAGACTAGTCTCCCCAAGCCCGGCGTCCGCCCTGGTCCCGGCCCACGGTCAGGATTCTATAGCAACGGGCGGAGTGGCTTAGAAAGAGCAACAGAATCAGCACGGGGCTTTGAGGGTATCTCAGAAAGGCCCCTCACAGCGGCAGATGGAGTCTCTTGATTCAATGGGTGCATGAAACCAAACTGCGGAGGGGACACCCACCACCTGCAGACCCGCCTTCCAACCCGGAGAGGGGGAGGGTCCCAGGAAGGGGACCAGGTGGCTCCTGTCCCATGGGACTGAGTCTGGCTCCCCATTTCAGGCGTTCGGAACCAGTGCCTGGGAACGCAGGGCCACTCCGGGCGCCAGGAGGGCTTAATAGGACGTAAAAAGATCTGTGTGGGCCTGACGGCAAATCGCGTCACTTGCCACGTGTCCGTTGATGCGCACGCGGGAAAGGGGAACCATACCGACCTTGTGTCGGGTTCAGAGGGGTCTCTGTAAAAGGCTTTTGAAATCCCCAGATGGCAGGCACCACAGAAGTCCAGAGTCAAACTGTCTGGGACAACAGGGAGCAGCCCATGGCCTGTGCGTTGCCTCTGGCTCTGGGGGCTCTAAATTATAGTTCCCAAGGGCAACTCTACTACTCAGGAGAGTTATGCTTGGTGACTCTCCCTGTGAAGCTCCAATGCCACTGCAAGGCCGACCAGAACGCTGCCTCCCCACAGCTTCCCTGGAGGTCACAGGCTCAGCTTTGGTACCGGTCCCCAGCGCTCAGGGGCAGTGAGGAGAGAGTAACTCTGGCTGCTTCATGGCCTACTTCCCTCCCGGGCGTTGGAAGCCCCAGGGAAAGCAGGGTAGGAGCTGACTGTCTGGTGCTCTTTCTCTGACGTAAATGGGGACCCTAACAGCCAGACCCACTGACAGGGGGGCAAAGGGGCAACTGCCTCAGGGCCTGGCAATTCAAAGCAGCCAGGGCTCCCAACTACTGCTACTGAGGCATCAGCGATGTCCGGAGCCCTGTGCGCAGGGTGGGGTGCTTCAGACAGAACTGAGTGGTGGAGGGGGTGTTCTGGGTGGCGTTGAAGGCCCCACCCCAGCCTTCCCCTGTCCAGGAGCATGTAGCCAACCCCTCTCTCCTTGCCCAGGGGCCGGGTGAGTCTGTCAGCTCACCTGCTAACACCGGGTGCCTGAGAGCAACCCACGAGAAGGAGAAAGAGCGCAGGATCTGAGAACCAACCAGTCTGTGTCACAGCTCCGTGAGTCTCTGCCCCAGCCTGTATTAGGGCAGCCTGGAGGTGCCTCCAACTTGCCCCAAAGGTAACGACCCCCTGGGGCTGTCAGCCAGAACACAACATGCCTCAGCCTCGCACTCGCCCCACCCCAGTACCCCTGTGCTTTGGGCCGAGGGTTCAGAGATGGAGGCCCGAGTGGGCCTGGCTCTAGGCTTAGCTTCAGACTCCAACTTGGGATCTCTGTATGGAACTCTGGTCCCATCGCACTGCATTACAAAGGGGGTAGAAGAGGGCAACAAATCTGTCCCCAGTGACTGACTGTGGGCCTGAGACCTTTCTGAAATAATTCGTTTCTGAAATAATTTGTTCTGCTTGCCGCTGACCTAGCACATGTGCACGCCTGCCCTCTGTTGGCCAGACCAGGTCTGCACAACTGCTATGGGCACATCTACACTGCGCCCTTCAGGCGGCATTTGGAGCACACATCCGGGTCGCCCCCTACATAGGTATCACTAGCCTTGTAGACAGTGCATCCTGGCTCAGGCAAGCAAAGTGTGGATGCAACTTGCATGTCACTGTGGCTTGTAGCTACCCATGCCCCGCATGCTGCCACTGATGATGTGTAAACAGGGCCAATCGGGGCGGGGAAAGGGGGGGGCAGGAGGACCATTTGGCCTGGGCCTCAAGCTCACAGGGTGCCTCAGATTTAGGACACTGGTTCATTTTTTTGACATATTATAAGTTTTGCCACTTGTTTTTAGGCACATAGAATCATAGGACACTAGAATTGGAAGGGACCTTGAGACGTCCTTGAGTCCGGTCCCCTGCCCTCATGGCAGGACCAAGCACCGTCTAGACCAGTGTTTCTTAAACTTGTTAAGACTGAGGAATACCAAACACTAATTTTTTTTACGGGGAACACCAAGGATTTTTTGTTGAACAAAAAAAAGGGGGGGTCAAAAAAGGATCAGGGAAAAGTTATTGAGAAAAAAAAGGGTCAGGGGAAAGTTATTGAGAAAAAAAAAGTCACCTGCCCCTTTAAGGGTGGCCATTTTGAATTCTGTTTTTCTCCGCAGCACACCTCGGACTGCCTTGCAGCACGCCGGTGTTCTGTGGAACACAGTTTAAGAAACAGTGATCTAGACCATTCCTGACAGGTGTCTGTCTAACCTGCTCTTAAATATCTCCAGTGATGGAGATTCCACAACCTCCCTACATAATTTATTCCAGTGTTTAACCACCCTGACAGTTAGGAAGTTTTTCCTAATGTCCAACCTAAACCTCCCTTGCTGCAGTTTAAGCCCATTGCTTCTTGTCCTATCCTCAGAGGCCAAAGAGAGCAATTTTCCCCCCTCTTCCCTGTGGCACCCTTTTAGATACTTAAAAACCACTATCTCCATGAGACCAAAATGTGACCCACTCTCCCAGTGTTACAGCTGCACATGTCAGCAAATAAGAGATGCGATTTGGTAAAAGACATCTCTTTTTTGGTCGATGGATATAGATTTTGTCACATTCAAGGATTTAAAATGTTCATAAATATTGATACAAATACATCGGCTCTGCTAGCACAAGATGAGTCCATGACGAATGTGGCCTTGCAGATCAGCTGATGATACTAGTGGTTGGTGCTGGATGAGGGTCATCATTTTTTAAAGTGGCCCAGGCCTCTCTGGGCCTCTGAGAGAGCCGGTGTGTAATGTAGATGTAGCATAGATGTGAGAGCCATTATCTGGCTGCAGGATAGACCTGCCTCCTTTTCATTCAAGAGGTAGAGGGCTTTGTTTTAGGGGCAGGAGGATATGAGTTCTGCCCCCATTGTCCCAGCAAAGTTCCACATAGTTCCACAAAGTCATGGCACGGTGACAACCAGAAAGTTCTCAGCAGCTACAGCTTTGTTACCATCTTATTGGGTGTTTTTGTTTCTCCATCATAACAGAGTTCATGGACAGATTTTAGGCTGGATCGTAACAGCTTCAGCAGAGCAGGCGCTTCCAGTGTTGCAGCGAAACAGTCGTGCAGCCTCCACGGTCTCATGTTTGCATCTCCTTTTCGGCTAACATCAAATATAAAGAAAATAACACATTTCAGCTTCATGATTGGCGAGCAGCATGTTACTACTGTGAGATGGCTGCTTTGATTGCCTTGCTCTCGAAACAGAAGTCTCTGTTCTTGGTTTTGGTCAGCTCAGTTGATCAGGAGGGTGACCTACAATATCCTTTCGTTCTTTTTTTCAGTGCCAACCACGTTCACAAACTCATCTAATTCACACCTTCTACAGAGCACAAGAACCATCTGCAGTGCAGCTGCCTTACTCATTTCTGGCAAGCAAGGTTGCGAGGACTGTGTTTCCCCATACATTTGTGGCACCTTTGATGAGGGGGTGCTTCCTGTGTAAATGAAACTTTGGGTGTGATATGCTCAAAGCAATATCAGCCTGGGGGGGCGGGGAATGGTACTGCTCGTCTTTTTCTAAACCTCTCTGCTCACAAGGTGTAAGGTCATGCCCAAGGCTACAGTAATGTGCAAGCTCTCAGCTTAGAACGTGGTGCAATTGAATTGTTAGTATATGGGAAAATGTACGCTGGTAGGTTAATGGTTCTAACCTGCTTGAACACAGTAGCATATGCTGACGGTCCGAAGTTCATCCATCAAGCAAGTGCAACATGAATAGTATGTAGCATAAGCTTCAAAGAAACAATAACCTGACCATGGTGTCTCATACTATGACCTCTGTGGCAGGGAATTCATGGTTCGTGACTCATTCCATTTTTTGCCTTCTTTGCTGAGTCTCAAACAGCGTCCAAATGTGATGGTTGGTTTTGTGATTGGACTACACCTTCCTTCAGTCACCACAAAATACAAGTGGAACCTCTCTGGTACGGCACTCTCTGGTCCGGCAACATCTGTGGTCCAGCATGATTTTAGTTAGCGGCATGTCCACTTATCATGGGTGTGGCCCAAGTTTCCCGCAGTCCCATAAATATTGACTTTCCATGGCCCAGCAAATTCTCTGCTTTGACACCAGCCAGGTCCCGAGGATGCCAGACTAGAGAGGTTCAACCTGTAGTCACACATTTTGCTAATTTCTAATCTGATTCCCACTTGAATGAGTCATAGGAATCCAAGGCTTCAAATTCTTATTGCCAATGTCTTTGGCTCTTTCACATCCCTGTAAGTGTGTTTTTTGGTCTGAGAGCAGAGGTACAGGTGAATTTCAACTGTGAGACCTTAAAAATGCTTCTCACCAGGATGAATACAACTTGTGCCAAGAACATCTGAATGACTGTGTCATTCTGCAAAATGTCTTTGCCTTAATCTGGAGAGATTTTTAAGTGGAATCATGTTACAATCCTATTTCCCAGAACTTTTCCTGCAAGTAATTGAATTTTTTGGCATGCTGAATAAGCCACAACATTTTTAGGGGGAAAAAATTGCCCAGGCCTCCATACAAAAGCAGGGGAGAGACTAACACATCAACTCCAACTCCATTCTCATCTTATTTTAATTTAAATTCAAAATTATAATGCACTGCCACTTTGATTACCCAAACCTCAAATGTCTGAAACTTCCTGTGAGCTGAAAAAGTGTGATCTCTCAACATCTATTAATTGAATCAAAAATGCCCTTTAGTTCTAAAATCTTAGTTATCTGAACTCATTCAACATTCCCCCTGTCATTTGGATAGTTATAATTTCTTTGGTATATTATTAGTGATCAAGCAGAATAGGAGCTTTTTTTTGTTTGGGTTGGGTTTTGGGGTTGGGAGAAGCTAGAAAAAAAGGGAGTCCAAGAAGTTGTCAAATAGCAGCCAATATTCTCCCATTGAAGAGGCTTCTAAGAGAGATTAACACAACGTTATTTCACACGGGTCATCTCATGCTTGAGCCTTCAATTGGCTTTGCAAAAGCTGTGAAAAGGGTGGTACAGGTTGAACCTCTGTGGTCCAGCAACATACCTGGTCCGGCGTCATTTTAGTTAGCCAGATGTCCACTTATCATGGGTGTTTCCTGCCATCCCATAAAGTTTGTTTACAGCCCCTGCTCCTGGCTCTCAGTGTTCTGTGCTGCTATTTCATTCCAAATTACCCCAAATGTCTTCTAAGAGCCCAGCAAACAGTGGAAGGGTTGGTAATGCTGCTAGACTATATTGACCTCCCATGGTCTGACCAACTCTCTAGTTCGCCACCAGTTAGGTCTCGAGGGTGCCGGACTAGAGAGGTTCAACCTGTATTTCCTGATGAGTATTCCCAATACGAATGGGCACTTAAAGTTTCTGCTACTTGTTTGGCAAGAATGTGAAATGTGGCCCATGGTTTTGACACTCAGTGCTTCCCATGAATCATTTGGAAGAGGTCCACAAGTCAGAGGTGCTCCACAACTCCATTCCTGAAGCTTTAAGAAGAGATAAAGGGATGGGGTGATGAGAACTGATTTCAAGCAAGCAGCAGTCACCCTCCAGGATGCTGGTCTAGAGAAATACATACACAAAATGTTAATGGAAGTGGATCAAGTCATCTGAAGAAGTGGGCTGTGCCCACGAAAGCTCATGATACCAGCTACATGTTTTGTTAGTCTTTAAGGTGCTACTAGACTTTTGGTTGTTTTTTAAGTTTTTCCAGGTGCTCAGGGTTGGGTTTGTTGGGTTTTTTAAGACAAGCTACAGTTTCTTCACTGCAGGGCAGGCTATCTGCTGATTCTGTGGCTTGATTTCCAGCCTAACAGAAAGAAAGGTGGGCTCATTCTATCCCTGCTGTTGTCTGTTCGTAACGCAGAACTGGTAAGAGGAGACTTCAGTGGCTCGGGCATGTGTTACAAATGGATCAGAGCCGACTACCAATCAGGGCTCTCAGTCGGAAGCCAGAAAATCCAACAAGCAAGAGGGGTTAGACCTCGGATGACTTGGAAGCATACGATTATCAATGAAAAATTTAATTTGAAGTGAGAGGGATTAGGCCGCATGGCAGCTGATACGCAAGTATGTAGAACGGGGAGGGAAGCCTTTTCTGAGTTGGGGGCCGCTGACCCACAGAAGAAAATCAATCGGGGGCCCCACACAAGTGAGAAGCACACAGGTGATGGGGGCCCAGACTGAAAAGGGGAAAGACCCTCCCCACATTCCCCTCGCACACCAGACCTGGGTGGGAGGGACAAGCTAGTAGATTTTGTGTGCTCCAGCCCTGTGGGGGGAGAACAAGGGGGCTGGAGCACCAATGCGAGCTCCCCAATGCTGGAGGGGGGGGGGGGACCCGAGCCTCAGGAGCTGGATCCAGGCAAGCTGGGGGCCACATCCGGCCCCTGGGTCTGAGGTCCCACCTGCCGATGTAGAATGTGGGTAGGCCAATGTGCTGTAAAGTGTGGAATGGACTAAGGTCTAAGGTAAGCATCAAAAGACAGCTGCTGAGATCAGCGTTCCCCGGTGGCAGGTGCTGTCAGAGACAGTCACTGCACTTGCACTTCAGGCAAGTCAGACAATGCAGGGGGAGGGGGCAGGAAGGGGGGGAGGGCACATGGGGATCCTCATGTTCTTTTGTGGTTTATTGGTTTGGGGTTTTTTTTATAAAGTGAAATGCATTATGAAAAAGAACAGAGAAAGGATATGTTCTGCGCTCTTTCTTGGGAAGAAAGTTTCCAAGTTTGGTGTGCGTATGCTGGAAAGAGCCAGACACTCCCATTTCTGGCTCGTGTGCACCCCCTGTGCGGCAGCACCGCAATCCGACTCAAACGTTGCTTTTTGGGCAGCCAGCTGTTGAATTGAAATCAGTGGGGCATGAATGACGTTACTGGTGGACCACGAGCATTTGCTGGGATACATTCCTGCCATCCACTCAAGCCTCCTCTTCTGTTTTGACATTTTTACTTTCTGGGCTTCTGCGCGGCGATTCGCTGTTGCTGTGAACATTCAGCCTTTCTCTCTCAAGGAGAGTGAGGTTGTGGGGGAGGAGGCAGGGAAAGAGAAAGAGAAAGCAAGGGGGGGAGATTTCATGCATCGGCAGCAATTAGCATGATTGGCATCTCTTTTTGGCATCCGGTATTATTCAGGGTTGGCTTCTGTGTAATGAACCTGCACCTTTAAAGCAAGGCAATAAGCAGGGATCTTTTTACGGGAGAAGAAAAGCAGAACAGTTGTTGATTTGTATCATAAAGTTTGAATTTCTCGTCCTTATCCCTTTGCACGGAGATTGCCCTGCCACATAGATCAAGTGTGAGTCCTCTTAAACCTTCTCGTACGTCTGGGGCTGGTTGCTTTCTAGAGAAGGAAGATGCTGACATGGAAATCCTGTTTAGTGAGCTCTGGAGGCAAGTATGTTGTATTATTATTGCCGCTGTTGCTCTCTCTGGTGAGACATGGTATTTAGAGTACACTCAGCTGGAATCAATCTGCTGTGCTTGAAAGACACAGCCATGAAACAGACTAATTTTTTATAAGGACGCTGCCATTTCTCAGGCTGTCTCTCCCCACCCAAAGCCAACTGATACATTGGAAATATTCACTGGCAGTTCTCTGGGGGTACATGACAGAAGAACGATAAATAATGGTCAGACATTCGAAAGGCTAGAAGGTTTGATTCAGATAGGAGACAAGACATTCAGATGCCTTTCCAAAGCTCGTCTGAGCTTATCCAGACTCTCTGGGTCCAGAAATAGTTTGAAGGAGTAGGCTGATTTCATGGGACTTCTTGTAGTCTTTGGACTTGGTTTTGTGGGGTGGGGCTTGGAGGAAAGTAAGTTTTGTCCTTCCCCTGTGGAAAGAAATACATGAAATAAATCACCAGAACAATCTTCCAGGCCTTGCTGAATCCAGATAATGTACTGAATGTTACCTAGAAATAAAAACATAACCGAGTGAACTGGTTCAATTCTGGTTCTGCACTTGATTTCCCATCCGTGGGAGCTGTGTCTCCTGTCACTGCTAGACTTGTTAATGGGAATAAAGCTGCCCAGTAGCTGTGAGGGCCACCAGAAGACACAAACCCCGGATTTGAGAAGAGAAGCTCCATGAATCGGTCCATGGATGCGCTTTGTCAAGTCTGTCTCAAGAGCGGCCATTAACACATTTGTCCTAAAGGAAGAACATCTCACAAGGGTTTATTTTTGCTTCACATATTCTGAGCTTTCCAAGTCAATGAAAATGCTATATTTTGGTACAGGATGAACCTAGTCTGTCACCCTTGGGACCTGACTGGTGCCGAACCAGAGAATTTGCTGAACCATGGGAGGTTGATATTGTCCAGCAGCATGACCAACACTTCCATTGCTTAGTGGGCTCTTAGAAGACATTTAGGGTGAATTAGAGCTAAATCACAGCACAGAACACTGAGAGCTGGGACTGGTGTCTGTAATCGAACATCTGGCTAACTAAAAGCATGCCGGACCAAGGATGTTGCCAGACTAGAGAGTGCCAGACTAGAGAGGTTCAACCTGTATAAATAATAATTTTTAGTTGTGCAACATCTCCTGCCATCTGAAGTTCTGAAGTGTGTTACAACTCTTAGGCTGTGTCTAAACTACACCCCTCTGTCAGCAGAGGGATGTAAATAAGACACCTCAGAAGTGCAAATGAAGCAGGGATTTAAATATCCCACGCTTCATTTGCATAATCGCGTTCTGGCACTGTTTCGAACAAGCGCCATTTTGAAACTGAAACCGTGGTTTAGACACAGTTCTTCTGACATCTGGGCGATTTTTTGAAAGGATCTTTCCCGTTGTTGGAAAAAATGCGTCTAAACTGCGGTTTCAGTTTCAAAATGGCGCTTGTTCGAAACAGCGCCAGAACACGATTATGCAAATGAAGCACGGGATATTTAAATCCCCACTTCATTTGCACTTCCGATGTGTCTAATTTACACCCCTCTACCGACAGAGGGGTGTAGTTTAGACGTAGCCTTAATGAATGTATGCCCCATGACATGTCTGTGAATAGTAGTATCCCCAATTTACAAACGCAGAAATTCTGTCATGGAGAGATTAAAATACAGTCGTTAATGATATGTGATATTGCAATGATTATATTGGTTGTTACAAGAAGGAGGAAAAATGTATTCTCCTTAACCTCTGAGGATAGGACAAGACGCAATGGGCTTAAATTGCAGCAAGGGAGGTTTAGGGCTGGACATTAGGAAAAACTTCCTAATTGTCAGGGTGGTTAAACACTGGAATAAATTGTGTAGGGAGGTTGTGGAATCTCCATCTCTGGAGATATTTAAGAGCAGGTTGGACAGACACCTGTCAGGGATGATCTAGGTGGTGCTTGGTCCTGCCACTAGTGCAGGGGATTGGACTTGATGACCTCTTGAGTTTCCTTCCAGTTCTATGATCCTCTGATTCTAATCAAACACACTAACTTGCCTCACATGAGTGGTCCCTTTGAAGTCAATTTACTACTTTCATGAGTAAAGTTATATATGTGCATCAATATTTTCAGGATAAGAGACTAAGCAGTTTGTCTAAGGTCATGTAAGACATCTATGGTGGATCCATCAAATAAAACCCAGGTCCTGGTTCCTGAAGAAACCGTCCTCCAGTCCTTGTGCTCCTGATCATATGGCATTGATCTTTTGGATGGTCAGTCATCTATGTGGGAATTAAATTTGAGCCAAAACAGTGTCCTTTATGTGTTATAAAGTAGTTCTATATGAGTAACCCTTGAAGCTCTTCCTGTGACTCCAAGCGAGTGGAAAGCTAGAGAACAGGGGCTGGTTCTGTTATACCTCCCGCCGACTTTTCAGCACTGCAACCTGTTTTTGTCCAACACATTTCTTATTAACTCTTTGTCAGATCACCAGGACGCCTGGTTAGTTGCAGGCAGAGGGCAGAATTTATGCGTTGGTCCAGGCTTCATGTCTACACACTGACAGAGGTGTTTCTCTGGACAGTATTTCTTCTTCTTTGTTTTGTTGCAAGAATGGGCTTTCTGTTTCACTTACTTTTAAAAGTCATAAATTGTAGCCATTTTTTCCTTATTTAAAAAAAAAACAAAACCTTATGGCAACAGTTTATTGCTCTAAATCTGCTTGTGGGTCATTAAAGAAAAAAAAACTCCCTCGTTCCTGCCAAATAAAATTCGTACCTCAGCCAAACTGTCAGAGGCAGATCCTGCAACTATGGGATGAGAAGGTTTATTGCACCCTCCGCTTCTGGGGAGTGGTGTTCTAGCAACAGGACGCTGGGTCATTGAAGGCAGAGTCAAGGGTGCTTCATTTCTTCATGCACGCTAGGAATCCATTAGGCGAACTGACAACAGATCCCCAAGCATTCCACTCCAAATGGCACACCTCTGCGAAAGCCAAACATTGGACTCTGCCCATTAAAATGTGAAAGGAACAACCCAACGAGTCCCCACAAATTAGAGAAGCAGGAAATCTCAAATGATGTGCAAAAAAAAATGTAAACGGTTAAGAGACATTTTCCATAACTCTCGCTTCATAACTTAGCATTTCTGATGTTAATAAATTACAGGCAGGAATCTCTGCAAGATCAATGAGCCCTTTGGAGTCAGATCCTGAATGCTATGCAGCAGGAAGCTAAGGAAGCTGCTAAGTGAGCCCGGGAACAAGACAACAATTTCCTTTTGGCTGGATAAAAATGTGCCTGACCCGAAGCTGGTCAGAACCTTAGACCTGGCTCCAAAATTCATCTCTCTGTAATGGGCCTATCCAACCCCCCTCCTCCAAACACACCTGAAAACAAGAGCATGGTTGGATTGTTTAAACTGAAAAGAGTAAAGAAGGGGGAGGCAGAGAAACTAACAATAACCCCCGAGGGCATGTCTACATCACAGAGTTATTTTGAAATGCCTCCCGTTATTTTGAAATAACAAGGTGAGTGGCCATGCAGCAAGCCCATTATTTCGAAATAGCGGGCTTGTTATTTCAAAATAATGGCCGCTGTATTTAGGAGGAATAATGCCTATTTCAAAATTGCTATTTTGAAATAGGGTCAGTGTGGATGCTCCAGTGGCGCTATTTTGAAATAATGACTCCCCAGAGTCATTTAAAGTAATTAATCCCCAGTGCTTCCTGGGGCTCTAAGTCGAGGTAGCACATCCACATTAAGGGAGCCTGCCTCAAACTAATTTTGAGGCTTCTCTGTAGTGTGGACACGCTATTTTTGAACTAGTTATTTCAGGAGTTATTATTTTATGATCACTGCAAGGTTATTTTGAAATAAGTTTAGATCAAGTCAAAGAGATCAAGCCATGACAGCATGGACACAGAGGAAGAGGTGGATTATAGCAGAAGAAGTGACACTGTTTTGATGGGAAGAGAGAAAGAAATGAAGGAGTATTGCTGAACCCTAGGCTTGGTAAGAGAATGGTGAAGAGGATAGTGGAGCTGTTGAATGTCATAGAGAAAGGGGAGAGAGAGAGGTTATGAAAAGGCCTCATTCAATTTTTGGCATGTTGAGTCTAAGAAAGCAGAGAGGAAATCCGTGACAATGAATCAGAAAGACAAGAAGAAATGGGTGGCCGATTGCAAAGGGATCGTTCTTCGTTTCATTTATTATGATTAATTACACAATACGGCTCAAGGGCCTTAATCTAGATAAAAGCCCTTTTGTGCTAAGTGACCTACAAGTGCGTACGAAGTCATAGTCCCTTCCCTGAAGAGCTTATGCTAAGGGAGAGGTAGACCTGGACATAGTCAAGACACACGTTCCTCTTCCCCACTGAACTCTGCTTTCTGGGCAGTGGTACCCCGTTTTCATGGTAATGTAGGCAAGGAAGAATACACTCACTGTTGGCCTCACACTGAGTGAAATATCCATACATTATCTCTTTTGCCCTTTTGCCCAAAATGCATCGATTTCTAGTCACACATGATTTTTATGGTGAGTGCTGATTAAGTCAGGTAACCCTGGGCCAAAGTTCCTCTCGAGCTCACCTGTGGAATGTCACTGGCAGAAAAGAGCTCACTAGAGTGTGAAACAAAAAGCAGAATTTTTCCCTTCAGCTTTTCACTTGATTATTTTAGATTCACTTGCGAAAGACACGTGCGGCTTTTACATTTTTTTTGTACCATTCTGTTTGTTGCCACTGACTATCCGGGCCCAGACATCTAAGGCTGGACCGTCAAGCAACCCTGCAGCTGCTCCCAAAAGAGGGACCTCTCAGGGCATTTGTGTGTGTGAATTGTTTGCCAGTGTCGATAAGGAAAAGTCCATGCCATTTAGAGAGAAGTGGGGTTCTGTGAATAAGGTCCTACACTAGGACATGAGAGCTGAATTCAATTCCTGGTTCTACAATATACTCTCTGTTGCTTACTCTCTGTGTACCACAGTGCCACATCCCTAAAATACAGACCACAGTACTTCAACCCTCTCATGGTTTCGCCGTCTTTGCAGTTTAAATGGTGAGTGCCGTGATCTTGGTTGAGGTCTTCAAAGGCAACTGTCATACCATGAATAATAATTTAACACCGCAGAAGGATGGAATGGTTGGCTAATCAACCCAAAATCACTAGTCACTTTGAAAAATGTTGGCCAGTGTCTTTAACTGATTTGGAAACAGGTGCTGCACTGCATTAGCAAGCACTAAGTTTCTGAATATCTTTCTACATAAACTGATGAAAAATTAGATGTAAATTTATGGGGAGTTTTAAACATCTTTCTGTGTACGTGCACATTACACACACACACACACACAATACACCACTCATATAACAGGGGCCTACTTGCCAATTTTTTTCATCACATTTTTTTGCAGTCAAGATATAACTTTCCTACAGAGTATCAGAAAAGGATGTGGGCGTTTATAATTAGTATATTTCAAGGTGTTAGCCACAGTTTACAGGACTAGTATAAGAATGCCTATACCATGGACTGGGCTGCACAGTACTTTATTTCAGTAAATAGTTGATTCTACCTATCTTACTGTGACTTTAGAAAATCATCCATTTTAGGCAGTTCATGAAGTGGGGCATTTGAAGCTTGTCAGACAAATAACTGAAGCATTGAAATATGCTCAAATATTTTCATCAAAATTTACCAGCAAATTTTGCAATTTTTTCCCTTTCATAGAGAGGGGGAATCTGTATGGTAAATTTTGGCAAATTTTGACATCTTAATGCCAGTTTAGATAGTGGATTTACACAACCAGCCTTGTGTGTATGTATGCGTGTGTATGCACATGCGTGCATGTGTATGTTGTTTTGCTGTGTCATTTTTCCATCCACACTAAAATGCAAGCAAGTATAGTAATTACAGAACTAACTATTGTGTTGTGCCCACAGATCAGGTAGTTAATCCTATAACAACTCTTTTTCACTTCCTATTAATTGTGGGCATAGAAAAAAAGCAATGGTGTCATTATTTACTAGGAAATAAAAAGTTGCTCTTTGCAAACCTGGAGGCCAGGTTGACTTCTAAACACAGTTACTGGGGTTCACTGTTCTTCAGTAAATGTGTTTATTATCTGTGCATATGGTGTTTGATCTGTACACAACCCTTATGAGCGCTTCCTCTTCTAAACCACGATAAAGGTGATGCTCCGCCTTTCCACAGAAATAAAATCACACGCAGATTTCTCTGTTGCACCAACATGTAGCGTGCATGGCATGTAGACTCTTACATGAATCCAGGCCTCTACCAAAGAAAGGGTGATAGTGACAGTCTTACCTCTGACTATGGAAGGTATTCTAGGTTATATTTAGCTTCAAAGCTCTTGATTTATATTATGGCAAAGCATACAGGCCCAAACTGGGATCAAGGCCTTATTGTGTATAGCATTGATTTTCAAACTAGGGGTCACAACCCAGGACTGAGGGGTGGAATGTCGGGCGCTGGTTCTCGTTGCTGCAGGGGATCTGGTGAGCAGTGGGGGGCTGAGGCAGCTCCCTGCCTGTCCGGGCACCACAGACTGCGCTGAGCCCCAGAAGCAGCCGGCAGCAGGCCCGGCTTCTAGGGAGGCGGGGGAAGGAAGGGGAGCACACAGGGCTCCGTGCACTGCTCCTGCCCCAGGCACCAGCTTTGCATTCCCATTGCCTGTAGGGTGGCCAGGTGGCCAGTTTTGAACTGGACAGTCTGGTATTTGAGCTTTCTGTCTGGGAAACAAATTGAGAAAATACCGGACATAGAAATGTCGGGTATTTTCTAATTAAATAAGTTTTATTATTATCCTGAGTATCAGTACATAGTTGCGTACTGTCTGGCCGCTAGACATGCTCCCACTGCGTGAGTGTGTCTACCAGCCAGGCAGTACGCAACTACGCAGTGCGGGGGGGGGGAGCTGGGGCAGGATGGATTCCCCAAGGCCAAACTCACCCGTGCGCTCCGCCGGGACCGTGCGTGGGACAGGCAGCGCCTGGGATCTGCCTGCGCCTGGGCCAGCCCAGCTCCCTGCTGGCCGGTTCCCCACTGGCCAGCCCCACTTCCCCCGACCCCCTCCCGGCCAGCCCCGCTCCCGCCGGTCGATTCCCCCCCAGTCTCCCCCGCCAGCCCCATTCCCAGTTCCCTCCCCCCATCTGAGATCAAGTGTGTCCAGTATTTTTGTCAAAACCATCTGGCAACCCTAATTGCCTGGGAACCTGCTGCTAGCAGCTTCTGGGGCACAGCCTGGTCCGTGATGCCAGGAGAGGCAGGAAGCTGCCTTAGCCCCCCTCCCCTCCTGCTACACTCCCGGGAGCCGCTTGAGGTAAGCCCCTCCTGCCACAGCCCAACCCCCCCCCCAAGCCAAAGCCCCCTTGTACACCCCAAAGCTCCATCTTCAGCCCCACCCCCGGAGCCCACGCTCCAGTCACATTATGTCGGGTTGCATCATCAACAATTTTCTTCAACTGAGAAAAAGAAACAAGTTTAACACCGGCTGGTGTTAAGCACTGTCCAAGTCCAGAGTGAGAGAGTCAGGTCACACAGGAAGACAACGACAGAAGCAGACATTGATTCTGGATCTCCAGAATCCTGGTCCAGTACCTGAGTCAGTGGCGATTCTGATGCAAAAATTCTGTTGGCGAGGTAACTGGCCTGCGTGGACTGGGCTGGTGCAGATTAGAAGTTCCCTGGTGCATGCGTAACCCAGACACCTAGGCTCCATCTACACTGCAGAGTTTTTGCACAAAAACTCGCAGAGCGTCCACACTGCAAGTGCATTTTTGTGCAAGAACAGATCGTCAGAAGACAGGGCTTTTTGTGCAAGAGTTATTCCTCTTTCTACAAGGAGTAAGCCTTTGAGCTCTTGTGCAAAAAGGCATGTGTGGATGGACAACTGGGGTTTCTTGCATAAGTAACCCCTATCGGAAAAAGCACAGGTGCTCTGATGGCCATTCTGTGAATGGCCATCAGAGCTTTCTTGCGCAAGATAATCCGTGGCAGTGTGGATGCTCTCTTGTGCAAAGGCACATGGCAGTGTGGATGCGCTCTTGCACAAGAACTTTTAGCGGAAGATCTCTTCCCCAAAAAGTTCTTGTGCAAGAAGCCAGCAGTGTAGCCGTAGCCCCCGTGTGAGGTAACTGCTACTGGGAGGATTTGAACCTGGGAAGCTTAGTATAGGAGCCTCTACAGCTTGAGTTATAAAGCCAGCTGGTTCTCAGCTTAGGCTGTAGAGGTCTCTTGTTCTTCTCTGTTGCTGTGGTCTAGGTGCCACTGCATGGGACACTTTGGCTGTGTCTAGACTGCAAGCCTCTTTCGAAAAAGAGCGTCTAGACTACAATGAGTACTTTCAAAAAAGCAAGCCGCTTTTTTGAAAGAGAGCACCCAGGCAGTCTGGATGCTGTCTTTTGAAAAAGCATAGTTTGTATTACATAGCGCCTTTTTTCGAAAGAGCACTTTCAAAAAAAGGCGTTATTACTCATAAAACGAGGTTTTCTGTGGTCAAACAAACTGCCATGTTCTTTCGATTTACTTTTGAAAGAACATGGCAGCAGTCTAGATGCAGGGGAAGTTTTTTCGAAAAAAGGCCCCTTTTTTTCAGAAAAACCCTGTAGTCTAGACACACCCTAGGTATGTGGGTTACGTACGCTCATGTCGTCCCTATTTAAAACAGTCCTATCAGGAGCGGCCCTAGATGAGCTGCCAGCAACTAGCGCCCTAGGCGAAACGTGCGATCAGCACTCGATCGGCGCCCCTGCCTCCAAAGCCCTCAACGGCCATTTATCTTGGTACCCTAGGCGACTGCCTACGTCGCCTGTATTGACGGGCCGCCACTGATTAAGGTAGGGGATTTTTAGTGCCCGCCAGTGATTTCCGCTGAATGCACAACATGCGAGGAGGCTCTAGGATTTATATCCCTCTACTGCAGACTCATTCACCACGTAGGCAAGCCCTGAATGTGTTGATAGGCAGGACAGAGTCCTCCGTATGAAGAAGCACTAACAAGAGCTGTCCTCCCTTTCAGCGGTGTGTGCTGTATGTTCATCAGCTGTATTCATTTCTTCCAAAACTGCGCCGTCCCCAGTGTAGCCACATGGGCATCCCCAGAACACCTGATGTCAGGAGTAGAGTGAGGTTCTACTCCCACCAGCATGAGCCACACCAGCGGGGGGCAGAGCAGCAAACTCCTTGAAAGGGCGTCTCCCATCTCATACCAGACAAAACCTTCCCAGCTTTGTCTCAGTTCCGGCCGCGGGATACACCAGAGCAAGTCAAACTCTCCAGTTTAAAAGAGGAGGAACGGCCTGCCTGCCACTGCCCACGGACCCTGAACTTGACACCTGTCTTACACTGCAACAGGAGGCTGGGTTTTGTTTCAATCAAAGGCAGAGAAACACACGTTGTGGTAAAGTATTGGACAGAAACCCAGGTCGGTGGTGTTGCTGGACCGCTGTTCATGCCACCTCCGTTTATTTACAGGCTGGAGGAGGAGTGTGTGAAAAACAGGGGTTTCAGTTCTCAGGGTTTTGCATAAACATTTTTTCCGGTTTTGGTTCATGAGATTTCACGCCCCCAGAGTTTCAATTTGGGTTTCAGAGATCAAACCAGTGAGCTTCATGTGATTTTTTTAGCCTGGCCTTTGTTAGCTAGGCTTCATTTTGAAACCCAGCGTCTCTGTGGTTTATGAATTGCGAATCTTTCAGCAAATGTGATCGGTGTTCTGGGTTCAGCCAGCCCTCCTGAAGTGTCTTTCCCCAGCCCTCTGCGAGCACAAGCTTGTCATTTGGATCATGCTGGTAGTCTTGGGTATTGCTGTCTTATGTGACAGAACCTCATCAGCATTTGGCTTTATTCAAATTGTCATTGCTTGTGATGCACAATCCACCTTGACAATGTTGTGAAGGGTGAGCAGATCCCTCCTGTCTACAGGACGGTTTGGGGTGGCTGCGCCAGGCCCTGCACTTTTGAGGGCCCCACAGTGACCTTCTAAACCAGTGTTTCTCAAGCTAGTCCGCGGATCCACTCTGAGAAAGCTGCTACCGGGCCACTATAGTTTGTTTACTTACCACAGGGGTGGCGAACCTTTTGTGGGTTGGGGGCTGCTGACCCACAGAAAAATCAGTTGGGAGCCACACACAAGTGTGAGAAGCAAAAAAACCAACCCTTCACTGACATGGCTCCCGCTAAGAAGGAGAAAGACACTCCCCACGTTCCCTTCACACTTTAGAGCATAGGGGGGCCCAGCCCAGTAGATTTTGTATGCTCCAGCCCCGTGGTGGGGCAGCAGGGGGGCTGGAGAGCCAGTGTGGGCTCCCCAAAGCTGGGGGGAGTCCTGAGCCTCAGGGGCCAGATCCAGACAAGCCAGGAGCTGCATCCAGCCCCCAGGCCTTCGGTTCCCCACCCCTGACTTACCAGCTCCCATTGGTTGCGGTTCGCCGTTTGCAACCACGGGGAGCCGTGGGACATGGCGGCCTGGTCACACTGCTCCATGGCTACGGAGCTGGTAAAGAAACAAACTGGAGCAGCCCAGTAGCAGCTTTCTCAGAGTCGATCCACGGATCACTGTTCTAAACCCTCCTATGGATGGGAGGGACCCAGCGGGTATTACGGGCCTGGTGAGGGGCAGCATCAGGGGTCGCTGCCCCCCACTTCCCACGATGGTGGGAGCCAAAGCGGCCCGGCAACCTGCTCCTCTCTGCCCCGCCACACGGCCCTCTCCCAGCCCACTGGGCATGGCTTCTCAGCGGCAGCGGGAAGCAGAGAGCCCCGACCCCAGGGCGATCCGTTTCCCACTGCCGCCGAGAAGTGGGACACAGCAGCCGGGAGAGTGGCATGGCGGGATGAAGCAGGCTGCTGGGCCTCTCTGGCTCCCGCCACCGTGGGAAGTGTGTGGGCGTGACCCCTGCTACTGCTGCCCCAGGCCCCTGGTAATCCGCCAGGCCCCGTTTCTAGGGGGAAGGTAGGCGGGGGCAGAGATTGGGGAAAGGGTGAGGCAGGGCCTGCAGCAGGGGGGTTGCCTCAGCCCTGCCCTGCCTGGCGACAGCCCTGAGGGCGGGAAACATCACCAGATGCCGCCTGATTTGCTCATTACCTTCCAGCGTCTGCCCAGACTCACAACCCGATTTTGTCACCTGGAGAATTTTTATTAGGTCTCTTAGCACCCTGCCTGCCCCCGCAGATATGTCCACGCTGCCGAAAGGGTGTGTTCCTCTTAAGTCAGCAAACGTGTGTTAGTTCACTTGGGTTACAGGAGCTGACACAGCGACACTGCTTTTAACTGGGGTTCGCAGCTTAAATAAGAGCCTGCACAAGAACCTGGGGTCAGCTATTCAATTGTGCTCAATGTTGAGGTGTCGCAACTTTCTTGAGATTTAAAGCCAAGGAAGCGAACCTTCATTCACAACACACTTTCCTCTACAGCAGGGGTAGGGAACCTCAGGCCTGGGGGCCAGATGCAGCCCCCCCCCCCACTCCCCCACCATGGAGCACACAGAATCTAGTGGGCTGGGCCCCAGGCTCTGGTGTGTGAGGGGAATGTGGGGAGCTTCTTTCTCCTTCTCAGTCAGAGACCATGTCAGCGAGGGGTTGGGGTTTTTTTTTTTCCCTTCTCACTTGTGTGCAGCCCCCAGCTGATTTTTCTGTGGGTCAGCGGCCCCCAACTCAAAAAGTTTCCCCACCCTTGCTCTACAGTGTAGTCCTACCATTTGCGAGGCCTCCTTCTACACGGCTCAGACCACATCATCGATTCAGACTCACCCAAAGAGATGAAGGGCGGTGGGAGTAGCCAGTAAGATAGTAATTGTGTTTTTAAAAAAGCATCTCCAAGTCAGGCGTATCTAGTGCCTTTGCCCCCATCCATGACTGAAGAAGACGCGCCTCTTACACAAATTCAACATGTGAGAATCGTTTTCTCAAGGATAGGTCGAGTCAGTGGTGGCAAATGCACGCCGGGTCCAAGAGAACTGCCCCCTTAAAAGAAAAACCCTTTCCCAACATCTGAACTTTTAATGTTACAGATCACAGAATCCCAGGGCTGGAAGAAACCTCAGGAGTCATCGACTCCAGCCCCCTGCCCAAAGCAGGACCAACCCCAACTCAATCCTCCCAGCCAGGGCTTGGTCAAGCCAAGACTTAAAAACCTCTAGGAATGGAGATTCCACCCTCTCCCTAGGGAACCCATCCCAATGCTTCCCCACCCTCCTAGGGAAATAGTTTTTCCTAATCTCCAACCTAGACCTCCCCCACTGCAACTTGAGACCATTGCTCCTCGTTCTGTCACCTGTATCTTCATTTTAACGCTTATCTTTAATACAGATCTGCTTGTCTATGGGAGTTTCAGACGCCCCATGGCTTTGGTATATAAGCATTCATCAAACCAGACCTCGTACTTTCTGGTAGGCAGAAGGTTAAGAACCATTTTTTACAGTTAGTTTCAGACTTTCACTGTGGAAATGTATGTGGCTGGACCAGAATCTGTGACTATTCTTCTCTGAGGCGACCTCACCAAAGTAGTTCACACTTTGGTAACCTCAAGGCGTGTTTACTGCAGTTCACACAACACTTGAGCCCATCCAGATGCTCCGGTGAGTGCAAAATGCAGCAGCTCATCTCTTGAAAGTGAGATGCTGGTCTGCAGGTAGCAAACCCCAGTGCATCTTGCTTGGAGCTGTTTGGCTGGATGGTTACAAATCTGTCAGGCCAGCGCTGGTCTAGGACCCTGTAAAATGACAGCTCCTGCGCTCGGTGGCCTGACGCAGGGCATTGGATGGTCAGAGGCCTGCGAGGATGTGTGTGTGTTTTTTCTATCAAAGTATTTCAGGAGGTCGGGCTGAAGTGGAGTTTCCAAAGGAAGGCAGGACAAAGACGCAGGGAGGGAAAATTGTTCCTTGTGGCAGCAGCATCTTTTATTAAGCTTGCCTGATATTTCCCACTACAGGTGGGACCTCCCTGGCCCGGCGCCCTCGGGGCCTCAGCAGTCCCGAACAATGTAGGTTTCAGGACCGGGGAGGTCCATCCTTCTCCCTGTCACTAGGGTTGCCAGATGGTTTAACCAAAAATACTGAACACCCCCCCCCCGCAAAAAAAAAACACCCAGGAAAAAATTCTGTTGAGAAAAAAAAGGGGGGAGACCAAAGTTGTTGAACAAAAAAAAAAAAAGCGTGGCCCCTTTAAGAAATGATTTTGAGGCTTTTTGGCCCTAATAGGCTGCTGGTGGCCATCCGCAATTTTGTCTCCCTGCTCCGGGCTGCACAGCTCCCCTGCGGAACCAGGTAATCATCTGGTATTTTCGCCTCCTGGCCGGGAAAATATCAGAAAATACCAGACATTTTAGGTGTTCGGTATTTTCTTAATTTTTTACCGGACAGGAGGTGAAAATACCGGACGGTCCGGGTCAATACTGGACACCTGGCAACCCTACGCAGCCACAGGCTTGCTGCCCTCAGCCCTTCCGGGGCTGTGCTTCCCATGCGGGGCCGGGACTACGCTCCCCAGGGCACTGACTCTGGCTGGGACTGTGTTCTTGCCGCTGGCTTGGGCTGCACTCCTGGACTCCAGTCCAGGCTGAGCTCCCAGGCACTGGCCCTGCTACCTCTGGCCTGGGCAGGGCTACGCTCCCTGCTGCAGCAGCCCAGCCGGTACTGTGCTGCCAGCTCCCGCCGGCCCCACTGCCTCTATGCTCCCCACCATACCGGCCCTGCTACCACTGCAGTTGCGCTCCCCACCACCAGCCCAGCCCCTGCACCTGGTCAGTGGGGGCTGTCTGGTCCAGCAGTATCCATGGTCCGGCAGGGTGTTGCTGGGCCGGAGAGTTCTGGATTTTAGAGGTGCAACCTGTAGCAGATTTAGCCGGCATTCCTCGGGGCTTTAACTCAACCTATTTTGGTGGGGGCGGGGAATAAAAGGAAAATGTACAAGCTTTCTTGAAAGGATTGTGTCTTTTCAGAAATACAGTGTGATTTTTACAAAGTTCATTTTAGTAATTTTTTTAAATGGGATTCCATCAGGTGTATTTTTTTGTTCATCCCTATAAACTCTTATCATTCATGATATTTTAACAAAAAAGAGCTGGAGTCAATCTGGTTTCCAATCACATTGTGTTCTAGCTTACAAACCTTAAGCATTGATTTAGCTGGGCCAAAACAGAGCACGGCTCCAAATGGCTCCCTCTCTTATCTCTTTTCTGTAAGGTTTGTTGAGAGTCAATTCTAGTCAAAGTTCATCCTATTTTTCTGGCTCAGCTTGGTTCGGTCTCTTTCAACATTTGCTCAACTAGGTCAGTGTTGAGGACTGTACTTGATTTGGGGATTCTGTCTCTTTTCTGTTTGGTTTTCTGAGAAGCAATCCCATTCCAGGCCATCCCATTGTCCTGGCCAACCAAACCCTTGTGCTGCCTCAGGTTAGAATCATAGAATCACAGAGCTGGAAGAGACCTCAGGAGATCATCAAGTCCAGCCCCCTGCCCAAGGCAGGACCAATCCCAACTAAATCAACCCAGCCAGGGCCCTGTTAAGCCCAGACTTAAAAACCTCCAGAGATGGAGATTCCACCACCTCCCTAGGTAACCCATTCCAGTACTTCACCACCCTTCTAGTGAAATAGTTTTTCCTAATATCCAACCTAGACCTCTCCCACTGTAACTTGAGACCATTGCTCCTTGTTCTGCCATCCGTCACTACTGAGAACAGCCTCTTTCCATCCTCTTTGGAACCTCCCTTCAGGAAATAGAAGGCTGCTATCAAATCCCCTCTCACTCTTCTCTTTTGCAGACTAAACAAACCCAAATCCTTCCGTCTCTCCTCATAGGTCATGCGCTCCAGCCCCCTAATCTTTTTGGTCGCCCTCCGCTGGACCCTCTCCAAGTTATGATAAGAGGAAGTTCTATGCTGAATTTGGTGGTCCTGGCTCTTATTGTTTAGGAGGAGTTCTTGATCAAACAATCTAAAATAGGTAGTAGACTAGCACGATTACCTGGTGTTGCTTGGATCCTTAGATAAAATAAGTTTCATTTTTTGTCATTTAAATCATTGCTTTGGCGTGGAGCAAGGGATGAGGGTTCAGTCTGCAGGCTACCCCCAGCAGAGAGGACAACCCCAGTCCTCTCTCACCACAGCAGCTTGGGGCCAGGTGAGAAACAACTGCAGCAGGTACAGCCAGTGGATTGGTGCATGTCCTCTGTGGGGGGACACACAAATACACAGACAGACAGACACACAGACAGAGAAACTCTCTGAAATATATAGTAGATAGCTGTCCCTTTCTCCACCCCTGCTGGCCCAATGGGTTTATAGCTGTCCTGGTCCTCTTCTCTGGCCCTTTGCTGCCCCCCCTGTGGTCATTCTACAGTATAGCTGTTCCTTCAACCAGAACCCTCCCTTTCCATTTAATGAGAACCAATCCCACTCCAGGTACATCCCATTGTCCTGGCACAACCAAACCCTGAATGCCTTTAAGTTATGATAAGAAAAAGCTGCATAGGAAATGTGGTGTTCCTAGCTCTTACCATTTAGGAGGATTTTTTGAACAAATGGACTCACAGATGGATAGACAGATAGATGCACATTTCTAAAATATATAGTAAGATTACTGGGACCCTCTTATTGATTGCTTATAACTTCAGCCATTCAGGCTGAAACATTTCATGCTGGGTGTCTGACTTAGTCTGAATGTATTGGAAGATTTCAGCCTAGACAGATCATCCACTTCCAAGAATGAGACCAGGGAAAGATGTTGTTTTGCCCATGTTTTAAAGAAAATTGTGGTGACCTTTTCTAAATCGCTACCATTCTCATCTTGGAGGAAGAGACTTGACATTTGGCAAGGGACTGGTGTTTTTTGTGTCAGGGATGTACCTTTTGCATGAAACTCTGCCACCCCAGCTGCTGGCAACAGGGGCCAAATGAGCCCTAACATGGAGGGTGGGGAGAAAGGGGCATCCGGCTCACTTGGTTGTCTGCCCCGAGCAGCCAGGCCCAGGCAGGGAGGAAGCAGCTGCTGCCTCCCAGCCAGGCTCCATCAGGAAGAAATGACTCTGTGCCATTCCCTTCCCAGTGTCTGGGGAAAGTGGGCAGACGTACTGTGGGGAGGCACAGGGAGAGAAGGGTGGAGCCCCCAGAGAAAACGTGGGTTGGGAAGAATGTGCAGCCCCAAGTGGGAATCACTGGGCAGAGGACACATGGGAAGGTCACGTCTCTTCCCCTTTAGATTGTTCCCCACACAATATGGGGAGGCACCTGTCACCCATGATTCCAGCTTAGGGCTGAACCAGACTTTCCCTGCAATTCCTGCTCCGGGCAGCTGCAGACAAGACATTTGTCTCTCCTGTACTCTCTGGGCACATGGAGGAGGAACTTGAGATTGGAGCAAGGGGCAAAGAAAATGGACTGCCGTGAACAACCTGAAGAGTCCAGACGGAAATGGACCAGATGAGGACATGGGAGGAGGCAGGGAAAAAACAGGCCTGGCAGAGGGACCAACTGGAGGAGATCGTGCCCAGGGTTCAGCTTGACGGAAAGAGGCAGAAGAATCTGTGAGCACAACAGAACGCGCTGCTCCAGAGCTCGGCGTGAGATCCAGAACCCCTAAGTGTTCACTGCTGTGGCAAATATCTTTGCGACCTATAGGCAAAGAACCTCCTTCCCCTTGGGGGTGGCTCCGCCCAGTGACGCCAGCTGCCGAAAAGTACATAAAGAAATTAAAAATTGTCCTCTGAGCATGGTTTGAACAGTGTGCAGGAAATGAGGCAGGGGACTGTCCGTTGCACAACGAGGAGAACACAAAATGTTGAGAGCTGCTTACTGAGTGAGGCAGAGGCCCTGTAAAGGGAAAAAAATATGACCCTGAAATTAAAGGCTATCTCCTAATAATGCGAACACAAAAGGGCACTAATTAAGGTTACACAGGCAACTGGGATGTGGGGAGGAGTCACTTTGCAACCGTAATAAATTTTTGGGTGTGCAATTCTTACGAAGTTCCATCTCCTCTTTCCTTTGGTGTTTTACCTTTGTCATGTGACAGAGCCAGGAAAAGCGATTCTGAATGTAGAATAACCCACCGGGTTTAGATACACCTCTGGGTGCAGAGAGCACAGGCATGCAACAAGCGGTAAACAATGACCGGGGCTGCACCTAAGTGGGACGTGAATAAAAGTACACATGGATATTGTCAGGGCTCGACAATTAGTGTAATCTACTCGCCTGTGGCAAGTAGATTACAAGCCGGCACAGCTGCGCAGTGTGGTAAACGCATGCACAGCAGGGTCTGCGCATGTGCAGCATGCCGAACCGCGTGGCTGGCGAGCAGGGCTCACCGCCACTTGGCAAGCCCTGGATATTGTTATTTTCTCCCACTTACATGTTCCCATGCAAACACTTTCTGTCAGGAAGGAGAAAATTTCCACTGAAGCGTCAGTATCAAGTTTTTATACAAAGCTTTAGGCCAAACACTAACCCAGTGGCAGCCAATTATTTTTTGTCAAGGTCCAAGTTTCTTAGTCCAAATATAGTCCAGGTCCAGACTTCAGAGAGCATGAAAAAGAAATAATAATGATGGGAATAGGCAACCAGGGATGGATCACTTGATGATTATCTGTTCATTTCATTCCCTCTGGAGTTGGCAGACAGGATACTGGGCTAGATGGACCCTTGGTCTGACCCAGTATGGCCGTTCTTATATTCTTATGTACTTCTTCACAGAGCGCACAATCTGTGGAACTCCTTGCCAGAGGATGTTGTGAAGTCCAAGACTATAACAGGGTTCAAAAAAGAGCTAGATACATTCATGGAGGACAGGTCCATCAATGGCTATTAGCCAAGATGGGCAGGAATGGTATCCCAAGCCTCTGTCAGAAGCTGGGAATGAGTACCGGGGGAGGTATCCCTTGATGATTCCCTGTTCTATTCATTCCCTCTGTGGCACCCGGCATTGGCCACTGTTGGCAGACGGGACACTGGGCTCGATGGACCTTTGGCTTGACCCAGTGTGGCCGTTCTTATGTAAGTAAATAAAAAGATGCTGGGGTCCTTTCAAAAGCATCTGATGGTCCATGTTTGGCCTGTGGTCTGCCTGTTGATTACCCCGCTCTGACCTGAATTCCCCTGTTTTCCATTGTTAATGCAGCTGTTTAAGAAGGTATGGTCTAATGTTCTGAGCAGAAAGCGGGACATCGGGCCTCATGGATCCAGATCCTCAAATCATGTGCAACTCCACATGTTGATTTGCCCCTGCTGAGACTCTGGCCCAGTGGTTTCTTATTTCCAACCCTGCCACCGATTCATTGGTATTTTCAGCATATCGCTTAACTCTTCTGCTCCTCCCTACGTCCCCAGTTCCTCCATCTTAGAAATAGATGGAATTATCATGCCGATGAGGAATTAATTGCTGGTAAAACATTCTGAGAACCTTGCGTGGCTGAAATAATCATGCAAGGTTACCGGATCTATGAGAGTTAGGGTAAGTCTACACTACATCGCTATTTCAGAATAACTAGCGTTATTCTGAAAAAAAATGCGAACGTCTACACATCAATTCCATTATTTCGAAATAATATAGAAATAATGTGCAGCGTATTCCAACTTCTGTAAACCTCATTCCACGAGGAATAACTCCTCTTCTGAAATAGCTATTTCGAAATAGCTCCTCCCCGGGGCCATTCTACGTATTTTCTCTCCAGTGCTTCCTGAAGCTCTAAATCAAGATAGCATGTCCACATTAGGGGAGTCTGCCTTGGACTAATTTTGAGGCTTCCCTGTTGTGTGGACACTCTATTTCAAAATAAGCTATTTTGGAATATATCTTCCGGGGTTGCTTATTCCAAAATAAGTGTGCAGTGTAGACATACCCTTAGAGGGAAATATAGGTCTAAAAAATAACACATAAGAGACAGTCGAGCTTAGTGAGCAGAAACTAGAGACATGATTAAAACCTTTTTATGCCATGGGTTTTGTTTCGTTTTTTTTTCTCACCCATTAGATAATGTAGTTCTGTGTGATGTGGTAATGATTATTTTGTGTGAGATGCCAGAATAAAACAACATACTATGGTGTGAAATGTTCAGTACCGGCTGATCTCTACATGGTCAAACTGTTATTTTTCTGCTTCAAGAAAGCAAAAGCCAAAAGACTCATGTTTTTAAAATGTCCTTTTTGGGTCACGAACTCCATATCTCTCCCTTACACCAGAATCTTTCTGGGTTTTTCTTTCTGGTTTTTCCTGCACCAGAATCGTTCTGGTTTTTCTAATGATTCTAGCTCATTGCAGAAGGGCCAGTATAATTGAGGACAGAATTGTTTGCTGCCCACCTTTATTTATATATTTAATTTTGCAACTTTAAGAAAATAGCCCATTTACTACCCCCACTGTTTGTTTTTGAAGAACTGAATGTCTGTGGGGTTTTTTTGTTTGTTTGTTTGTTTGTTTTTTGTTTACAGTAGTAAGTACAGATTGAAGCTCTCTAGTCCAGCACTCTCTGGTCTGGCAAAATCCATGGTCCAGAATAATTTTAGTTAGTCAGATAGCCATTTATCATGAGTGTGGCCAAGTTTCCTGTGGTCCCATAAAGTTGGTTTACAGCCCCCAGTCCTGGCTCTCAATGTTCTGTGCTGTTATTTAGCTCTAATTTACCCCTCAATGTCTTCTCAGAGCCCAGTAAGCAGTGGAAGGGTTGGTAATGCTGCTAGACAAAATGAACTTCCCATGGCTCATCAAATTTCTGGTTCGGCACTAAGGGTGCAGGACTAGAGAGGTTCAGCCTGTGCTGTGAGCCTCTTTTCAACCTAATAATAGAAATAGATATCATGGCAACGGAACCATGTAAGCACCTAGATAGTTCATAGAAACCAGCTCAGAAAAGGTGACTTGGTTAGTTGTAATAGCTATGTGGGTAATGGAGCTCTGTTTTCATTTCTCATTATTAGGGATCTACCAAATTCACTGTCCGTTTTGGTCAATTTCATGGTCATCGTATTTTTAACAAATTATACTGTTCATATTTTCAGCTCTTGACACCTGAAATTCCATGGTGTTCGCATTATACGGGCCCTGACCCAAAAGGGAATTGGGGAGGTTGCCAGGTTATTGCAGGAAGGGTTGCGGGACTGCTACCCTCACTTCTGCACTGCTGCTGGCAGCAGCGCTGCCTTCAGAGCTGAGCTGCTAGAGAGTGGTGGCTGCTGGCTGGGAGCCCAGCTCTGAAGGCAGAGTTACTGCCAGCAGCAGCCACAGAAGTGAGGGGTAGCACGGTATGGTGTTACCATCCGTACTTTGGCGCTGCCGCTGGTGGGTCTGCGGCCACCTCGCTCTGAAAGCAAGCACTGAACTGAGGATGGCAATACTGTGATCCTCCTAAAATAACCTTGTGGACCCCGCTATGCCCCACAATTCCTTTTTGGGTCAGCACCTCCCATTTGAGAAATGCTGTGAAATCTGTGTAGTTCCAGGTAAGACACAGAACCAGATTTCACAGGAGGAGAGCAGATTTCACAATCTCTGGCATGTTTTATGGATGTGATCATGTGCCCCTTAAATCAGTGGAGGTTCTTCTACACTGAGACTCTTTCCTGGGATGTAAGCAGCTGTGTAATATAACTGATGTTATTCAGTTTGTATATCTTTATCAGACATATCAATTAACAGCTGTTTCTCTTTCTTTCTTGTTTGGGGGCCCAGCAATGCAAACAATTATAAAAGAACATTTCACACTTGTTGATTTCCATATTTGTTGTCATTTCATATCAAGTGAAAAACATCTTCTACATCCTCTTTGTCCTTAGATTGCTGATGACCTGGGAAACGAAAAATTCTGTGCGGACGCTAATCAGACTGGAGCTGGAAATTGGCTGAAATACATCCGGGTGGCCTGTTCCTGTGATGAACAAAATCTAGCTGTATGTCCCATTAATGATCAGGTATGCTTCTGCTCAGCCGAGCCATTCGAAAGTGGTATTTTTTTATGGCTTTGGCAATTATCGGGTTGCTACATTCCACAGATCACTTTCACAAATACAGGTTTGCTTTATATGTAGGGGAAAAGTAAAACCTCCCCATGTGAAAATTCAGAGGACATATTTACTACATTCAGTTGAGACAATAGCTCTCAAATCTGCATGCTTTTCTGAACTTCTCTCGTCAGGGAATCAAACCTAAACAAGATGAATTTAGACTTTCTCCTGAGATCTGTGGTATTTCTGGAATTAGGGCCAAATTCACAGTATGACAGGAGCAGCCTCCCACCTGGTATTTTTCCTCCATTCTCTTCAGGTTTTAGGTCACTGGGAGCCCCCCCATTTCCCTACCTTCAGCTGATGCTAGCTCTAGTCTGCGGAAATCTGATGGTGACTGCCGGGCTGCCCTCAGGGTGGGGGGGAGGCAGTAGGTGGAACTTGAACCCACAGTCCCATTAATGCTCACATTTTATTTTATGTGAATTAGCTCTCCATTCCCTCCATATATTTAGACATGGAAAAATTAGATCTTTATTAGTGGAAGTCAGTCGATGGCAATTTCACTATATGCAAACAAGCCAATAAAAATATTTCCATTGGTAATAACTGAAATTTATAGCTAAGCGCTGTCAAAAAAATGTGGCTTCAGAATGTATTAAACTCAAAATCCCGGGCTTGGAACTTTTGAATTAGGCTGGTTACAAATAGACTAGCAAATGAATAGTAAAAACAAGGATGGTCTGAGGCATGTTTTAATGTTAATTTGATTTTAACAATTTATAAAGCTTTGTACCTTTTTTTACACTTTATGTCGACTGGCATGAAATAGTACTTTTCTGACACTGTAATTTTACACAACTCTGAAATTTTCAATTGATGAAAATCTAAAAATCCAAACATATAACATTTGGTACTTGCCAGCTCCCTATCCTCACACACACACACACCCACACACACACACACACACATGCATGCACACTACTGCCCACACACAAACACACACAAGCCATAGCATTCTGTTTGTGACATCACACTTGGTTACTGTGCGGATGACATCACAGAGAAAGTATTATGGCTTTGCATGAGGCATACACACCATGAGAGTATAAACTGACAAAGTTCCCTTCTTTAGTGCACATGTGGATATCCATGCCAGTAAAATCTGAAAAAAAAGCAAATAATCAGATAGCCCAGCACTCTGCCTCTCTGACAGGAGACAGACACAGAATTGCTCCAGAATGGTGAACCTTGTTCTCCTTTGTCCTGCACCTTGTGTTGTTCTTTGCACCCATGCAGAGTTGGTATAAAAATCCACCCTTCTATTTTGGTAGCACTTTTCACTGTCATACAGTTCATATACAGATCAAGACAGTGGAAAATCAGGTCCTAGGTGGGTTTTTCCCCCCAAAAAAATTTTGCACCTTGTGTGTCACCTCTTCTATAGGGAATTAAGGCTCCTTGCCTGGTTGAAAAAGTGGTGTGGAGAACTCAAGTTGCTTCCCTGCCAAATGGTAAACAGAATAAACTTCCCAGGGAATCAATTTGGAAGTTTTGGAGGTGGCTTGCATGCTCCCAAAGTAACTCTCTGGTAGCAGATTGATCTCACCCTGGGACTGTAACAGAATTTATGCCACGTACAGGCTTGTTCATAAGGTAGCCCAAGGTAGGATGACATGGAAATGCTAGGGAAATAAGGCTAGAGTCTTGTTTTAAGAACAGGTTAGATAGACATCTATCAGGGATGGTCTAGAATGGTATTGGGTCCTGCCATGAGGGCAGGGGACTGGACTCGATGACCTCTCGAGGTCCCTTCCAGTTCTAGTGTTCTGTGATTCTATGATTCTATAAGGCTGGAGCCATTTCATTTTCAAGACGTCCTGTTTTCAGTTTCAGTAGCTGCCATTTTCTTTCGTTTATTTGTATCCTTCGCTGACACCCCCACAGACATGGAGAGTGTTGGTAACAGAACCCTCATGGGGATGTTACCACTTCTTTGTGGGCGAGTCAAGAAAACGACGCATCTATTTCTTTCCACGTATTCTGCAAATGCTGCAAGAGCAACCTAATGACAATCAGCAGATTATCTCCAGGTTTCTTGGACTCCAAGATAGAGGCTTATGTAGCCCAGTCTAGAGCCATGATAGGTGTTTGGGCCCGTCATTTATCAAGCTTTGTAGAACACCAGCACTTTGGCTGAATCCAAGAGGCGGAGAGGGATACCTCTTCAGTAGCTCTGCTGTAGATGTCAATAAAATGATCTTTTTCAGGGTGCTGTAATAGTGGGGATCGGCTGGCCCAAAGCCTTCTTTTCTAGTAGGAAAACGGCAAAGCAGTAGCAGCAAGCATGAAACCAGAATTCTCTTGATTAAAAAAAAATGAACAGAGATGCGTGTTTGTATTTTATCACAGTTTGAGGAGTTGAAAGTGCAGACTAGTTTTTTTTGTTGTTGTTTATTTCTATGGGGGTGCACATAAAAATTATTCTGCACATGGATGGAAAAAAATTATTCCGCACATGGATGGAAAAGATTACAGGGAACATGGAAAGCATGGCGGGGAAAGCCTCGCACACTTCCCCCTCCCCCAGCACAATCTCTCAGCTCCCAGCTCCCATGCTGACAGTGACAAGTTGTGAACTAAGTTTTTGTCTGTATTTAAGCATGTTTAAGGGTGGGGTCCACCAACTGATGTGAGAGGAGTAGAAACCTACTAGGCATGGTGTGGAGATGTCTGTAGCATGCCCTCCTCGGGGAGGAGATATTACAAGGAATTAGTATGATTTTTATAATGCTATTCTCAAAGGCTCCGTCATTTTCCCTCCTAGGCATATGACAATGTGGTAAAGATGGATTAGCTAGTTTTTGTAAAGCGCAAGAAAGATTGAAAACTCGAAAGGGACACAATGAACAGTCAGCTCTGGGGATTTATAAGACCTCAAATAGAGTGAAGTACAGGGCTAAGGTGTTGATTCAGGCCCCTCTGTCCTGCGAAGTACAATACCAATATTATTGCTTCCTAGCAGTATTGATGAGCTTTCAGAGGCATAAAAGGATGAGTGAGCTGCGAGGGAGAAGCCATTTCTACCATGCATGTTACTAGAGATGGCGTTACAAGAAGCTCTTCAGCAGAAATGGAAGCCAAAATATTGCTCTGAGTCTAACCTAGAGAGGGAGGCCCCAGTTCATATGGAGGTTAGTTCCATCAATGGCTGTTAGCCAGAGTGGGTAAGGATGGTGTCGCTAGCCTCTGCTTGTCGGAGGCTGGAAATGGTTGACAGGAGAGGGATCACTTGATAATTACCTGTTGTGTTTACTCTCTTCATAGAATCATAGAATCCTAGGACTGGAAGCGACCTCGAGAAGTCATCGAGTCCAGTCCCCTGCCCTCATGGCAGGACCCAGTGCTGTCTAGACCATCCCTGATAGACATTTATCTAACCTACTCTTAAATATCTCCAGAGAAGGAGATTCCACAACCTCCCTAGACAATTTATTCCAGTGTCTAACCACCCTGACAGTTAGAACTTTTTCCTAATGTCCAACCTAAACCTCCCTTGCTGCAGTTTAAGCCCATTTCTTCTTGTTCTATCCTCAGAGGCCAGGAAGAACAAGTTTTCTCCCTCCTCCTTGTGACACCCTTTTAGATACCTGAAAACTGCTATCATGTCCCCTCTCAGTCTTCTCTTTTCCAAACTAAACAAGCCCAATTCCTTCAGTCTTCCTTCATAGCTCATGTTCTCTAGACCTTTAATCATTCTTGTTGCTCTTCTCTGGACCTTCTCCAATTTCCACACATCTTTCTTGAAATGTAGTGCCCAGAACTGGACACAATACTCCAACTGAGGCCTAACCAGAGCAGAGTAGAGTGGAAGAATGACTTCTTGTGTCTTGCTCACAGCACACCTGTTAATGCATCCTATAATCATGTTTGCTTTTTTTGCAACAGCGTCACACTGTTGACTCATATTTAGCTTGTGGTCCACTATAACCCCTAGATCTTTGGGGCATCTGGCATTGGCCACTGTGTAGATGGACCTTTGGTCTGACACAGTATGGCCGCTCTTATGTTCTTACGTAAAATGAGAATTGGCATGAACTTTTCACCCAACACTTGATCCAGTCCACAGCCAAACTTGGTGAAGTTTGAAATAATTTCATAACGTTTTTTTCTCTCGTTCATATTTGACCATGCTCCTACGGCACTTGATTTGGGAGATGAATGGGAAAGCGTCTTAGCCTTTTGACTAAGATCAAGTGTGATCTGGATGAGCTCCTTCTGTGAAATTGGGTGTTTTGTGCTCTCATATCCCAAACGATGCAGGTTTCCTGGGGGAAGACCAGCATTTCCCAAATCGGGGGTGTCCTGACTCAGATGGGAGTTGCAGAGTGGTGGCAAGGTTATTTTAGGGGAGGTCATGGTATTGCCTCCCTTATTTTGGCTCTGCCTTCAGCACTGCTGGCCAGGTGCCCAGATCTGAAGGCAGTGCCCCGCCAGCAGCAGCTCAGAAGTAAGGGTAGCAATACCGTGCTACTCACTCGTATTTCTCTGCTGCTGCCATCCAAGGGAATAGCAATTGCTGATGGAGGACCCACCTCTGCAGGCCAGAGCACAGAAGTGACGGTGGCAACACCACCCTGCCGTCCCTCCTTCTGTGCCACTGCTCTGCCTTCAAATCTGAGCTCCCAGCAGGCAGCTGCCACTCACCAGCAGCAGTGCAGAAATAAGGGTAGCAGTTCTGCCACCACCTCCCCCTGCCACAATAACTTTGCAACCCCCACAACTCCTTTGTGGGTCAGGACCTCCTCCCCCCTCCCAATTACAGCATCATGAAATTTCAGATTTAAATCGCTGGAGTCATGAAACTGACAATTCTAAAATGCTATGACTGTGAAATAGACTGAAAGGGACCTTGATTTTGGTCGGGCCCTATCCCCCAGAGCCTTACATTTATCGTCAGCTGCTTGTCTTGCTTCCAAAGCTGCTCAGTGCTTTATGTAGCACAGGGAGCTGGATTCCACATCTCAGTTTGGGAGAGGGATGGGATAAAAATCATAAGGGCCATCATGTTTCTCCTGACCTATTACCTAGACCTTTACAGTCCTTCATTATGTGCAGATTATGCAGGACTCCAAGCAGGGAATAAATGCTCTGATTTCCTCTGAGTGTATTAGGCTGAGCTTGAATAATCTGTGGCATTGACTCAGGGGCACCAACAGCCTCTGTGGGCCCCAGGGCAAGGGAGGGCAGCTCCGTGCCCTCAGAAGGGGTGGGGTCTCCGTCTGAAGAGGCGGGGCCTCAAGCTGAAGGGGCGGGGCCAGTGGCAGCCAGACCTCTGCACCAGCCAGAGTGCATGGCATCAAGCTCCAACCACTGCCGCAGTCGCAGCGGTGGCTGGGAGCCACAGGACTCTTTGAATCGCTGGGCCCCGGAGCAAAGATTGCAACTGCCTCCCATCTCCCCTGCCCCCTGGATGCAGTCGTATCTTTGGGACTTCCAATAGATTCAGCAACTCCAGTACAATGGGATACACAGACTTATACCCTTTGGCACCGCCTTATATATCACTAGCCCTTTCTCCAGTGAATTGTGTCCATTCCTGGCCTTCAGAAATGTAGTTTTGCCCAACAGTCTATTCAAGCAACTCTACTTCTATAACGCCTGGCATTGCCAAAAGGGCCCGACACCAGGAATTTAGAGAAGCCGTTTCCAGTTTCTGAATGAACCAGCAGAGCCACTGAAATAAACATTAACTGCAAAGGGAATCGTTAGAGTGGAGTAAGTACCTTCCACATTTGGGCTCCTTGCAAAACTATTACTAAAAAATTAAACCAAATAAAAGAAATATGCAAATTGGATGTTAATGTCCTTTTTTTTTTTTCCTGTTTGAACTATTAACCTGTAGAGCACTGGCATTTTCTAAGCATGCCGGGTTAATGGTTCAATTGAGAGCAGCATATGTGTTTTGCCAACATCTAGCAGGCTAATGGATTATCCGGTATCACATTGTATTCGAAGTCCAATTTATCACATTTATTTTCCTTTGTGGGACTTCAGGGTTGTGCATCGCTCCCATTTACATAACTGTCTGATTAGAAAAAACGGCTTCATTGCCTCCCCCCGCCCCCGACCTGCTTTCTCTACCTCCTGTTACATTCTCGCCATTTCCTGTGTATTTGCTTTGGTAGCCGTTCACTCCGAAATACATAAAAAGGGAGCAAAATGGTTATTCAAGAAGAGGGAAATGAAAAGGCCCCCCAAATGTCACTAGATGGTCGGCGTTTCAAAGTGTTTTCTCTCTCCAGCCTCTTTCCTGGAGCAATGAAGACTTTTAGGTCAAGCCAGCTGGTAGGCATGAAAAGCTCCAGTGTACAGGGGATAGCAGACAATGGTGATTGATAACCACACGCTTCTGTGAAAAAAGTCATAGGCATAGCAACAGTCAGGTCTGGGTGTACTTTTTCTCAAGGAGCTCATTATGACAGCCTGTGGGCAGCAATAGGGCCATGCAATATTTGGAGTCATCAGCAGCTCATTAAAATCCACGTTAACATTATGCCCTGGTCTACACTGGGGCTTTATTTCGAAATAGCCCCCCTTAGGTCGAATTCATAAGCGAAGCATCCACGCTATTAAGCCCATTATTTTGAAATCTGCACACCTGCTTTCCTCGAGGAATAATGCTAATTTCAAAATAGTCATTTCGAAATAGCGGCAATGTAGACGCTCCGGTGCCGCTATTTTGAAATAACTACTCCCAGGAGTACTTCGAACTAATTACTCCCCAGTGCTTCCTGGGGGTCTAAGTGGAGGTAGCACGTCCACATTAACAGAGCCTGCCTTGGACTAATTTCGAGGCTTCCCCGTAATGAGGACATGCTATTTCGATTTTGTTCTTTAGGGAGTTATTAAATCAATTTTAGTTTTATTTTGAAATAGTTTTCTAGTGTAAACATGCCCTGTTATTATCAAGGTTAACATTTACATGGGGGAAAATACCAGCAAATATATCCATGCTGGATTAATATTACTTCCCCTCTTCCAGTTTTCCACACCACCTTAAAAGCAAAATGCAGGCATATTTCTTTTCTTGGAAAAGGTCAAACCGTTGGCACAATCTATGCGTGACTCTGTTTTGCACAATTGCTAGTGGATAGTCTGGTGCGAGGCATTTCACTAAAGACAGATCTGTCTAGGCTTTGCACCTGAGGTTATTTTAAGGTGAAAGGGGGAAAAAACAGGAATATGAAATGAAGAAGTAACCAAAAAGAAAAAAACAAATCCCAGACTTACACCTTGGGGCCAATTCCTGTTCCCACTGAATTCCACGGAAATAGGGTCAAATCACTGCAACCAGTCAAAGTCGTCTCTTGGGTTTTAGAAGACAATTTTATATTTTGAACCTTAGCCAACGTAAGGTTCCTAATCACTGTGTACTCACTAGACAGCAAACTCCAGGGTTAGGGCTTTCAAACCCTGCCCGTCAGAGCCAGGAGGATAACAAGGAGCAAAATAATGAAGACACCTTCTGGACTTTCAAGTGCATTTTAAACCCCATCATGGCTACTTGAAATCTCTACAGTTAGACCCTCATTTAAACTGGAGAAGGGAGGGAGAATCATATTTCACTCGTCATTCTCCTTTCTTTTGCTGGCATTGATTAGAATTCAGTGTAAATAAAATAATAATGAACACTCAGATAAGGGCTGATCTTTCAATACTTATGCTCATGGTAAGTCTGTGCACACAAGCAGCATTACTCACATGCTTATATGTGTGTAGAGTTGAAGCCATAGTGTTTGACAGGCATGAATCCTCCCACTTCTCAGGTGTTGGGCATTTAGTGTATCAGATGATCAGAGCCGAGGTAACACTTCTTTCCTATGCACTATAAACTGTGAATAATTCTCTGGGGTGTGATTCTGCAAGATCCTATGCACCCGGCAGTATCTACTAGAATTTAGGCAGCTCAGAGCTTCATCGGATTAAGCAGAATGTGACTTTTTAAAGGGAATGAATGCTTTCAATTCCTGCCTGACAAACAACTGAATGTTAATTTTCCTGCATACAGTACAGTGCACATACTGTCCATATACTGGGGCTCCGAGTAAATGGAGAAAGGGTTGGTGCCTCCCATTCAGTAGGCACGCAAAGATTAATCTTTGTTCTTTAAACATGTAAAGAAAACAAAAGCTCTGTAATAAAAGATTACCCACAAAATAACTAAACATCGTTGTGCTGATGAAAGCCAGGGCAAGGTTTTAATCAAAACCCTTTGCTAGCCAGACGAAAATCATACATGTTTACCTTGGGCCGTGGCTCTTTTCACTCATATTTGTGCTAGGACTGGAGCTCCGATCTCACTGACAGCAGGAACGGCTCCAATAGAACTATTCTGGGTCTGCAGAGGTGTGTCTAAGAGCAGAACGTTGCTGATGGCCGAAAATTGTCTTCACTTCTTTCTAAAGGAAATTAGTGCTGTTCCTTAAAGATGCCAGCTGTAACATTTTTAGCCTCTTGTTCCATTTTTAAACCCATTCTCCAAATATACATTTGAGCATGATCTTTTTGAAGGCAGGGCCAATTCATATCCAAGTCAAATCAAAATACACACTCTCAAATCACCTACACATCTGGGCAAAGTCCTGGAATACTTCCCCAAAACTGACTTGGGCCAAACCACCCTGGCATGGTATAATTTACTTACATCTGACTGTATCTTTAGCTCATCAGCACTTAGAAATACTTTTAGGATTAGTCACGTAATTTCTAATATAACAAACTAGTTGCAAGAGAGAGAAAAAACTGACAGCAGTAATTCTCCCTTTAAATTCTCTCAAACTGTGAACATCACTTCTGTTGCACTCTGATGCAATTAGTGGGTGCGCTTTTTGATCTTTGGCCGAACCCAGCAGCTGTTTTCTCAGTTCTGTGATGTGTGCCTTTCTTAAAAGCAGAAAAATGCTACCACGCTGAAGCTTAAGTAAATAGCAGCCGTCCTTCATGCAACAGGTAAACAATGCTGTTTCTAATGAAAGATACTTGAATAATGAGGTAGTCCTCTGACATACTCTGTTCACTCCACATCTTCATCTATTGCAGGGATATTGGAAACAGTTAGACAATTACCACATTGTTTTTAAATGTCTGCCTGTTTCAAGAACACTCTTTTCATAGAAAAGATGTGCCGTCTTTGACTACATTGTGCCATCATATTAATGAGATAGGGCTTAGAATTCTGCATAATCAGGCATTGTAGTGAGTGTTATTTTAATATGCTGAAAAATGATATATTCTGCTCAGAGCTAGAAATCCCCAACACCAGTCTGCCATCCTCAAAAACAGCTTGAGGAACACAAATTTTAAAAGGGAAAAATAAAAGGGACTCATAAGAAGTCCCACGGAAGTCACAGAGGGAGTCTTTCCTTTGTGCTGTGGTTTGGGCCCTGATAGAATATAGATTTGTCTTTTTTTATTAATAATCCATATCTAGCCAGACTCAAAAATTCTTCAGAAAATTAAGAAGTGCAAACCAGAATGTAACATTTTCAAGTCTTTGGGAGAGTGTTGCATTAAAAGTATATTTTGTATTTTGTTCCTAGGCTAAATATCATTAACCAGCCCTTAATATTTGTTTGGTGTTTAAAAATCACAATGGTAACATCTTCTGAAGGAAGAAAAATGAAAAGAAAATGAATAGGACTTTGATGAAAGTAGAGAATGTAAATTATTTCAAAACTATAATCTCTTATTGTACGATTTAATCTGATATGTTTCAGTTCATAGCAAACCAAAGGGAGAAAGGTTTTAAACCCAGCAGTAGTTTTAATTAATTCAGAATTTCAGGAGCACAGTTGCAGGATGAAGTTAATTATAACAAAGCATTTGATAAAATGAATGTGACTCCTGCAGATTATAATTTTTTTTCAGAGTAATTAATCTATCTTGTATTTTTACATTTCTTGAGTGTCACGGTTTACCTCCACTGCTTTTTGTTTTTGAAAACATATGGGAGGGGGCACACCTAACGATGATATAATATTGAACTAGATTTAATTTGAGGCGTTGATTATTACAGTTTTGAGGCTATCGATGAAATCCTGGCCCCAGTGAAAGAAATGGGAGTATAAGTATTCACTTCTCTCCATTCTGGATTTCACTCATGATTTTAAAGCATCTGCTCTTTATATTTATGTATAAAACAGAGTGTCTGTGGACTAGATATTCCTGAAGATTTTGTTGTTTGTCAGTATTGGGATGATTTTGGCTTATTGGCTCAGAGAGGTGTGCTCATTAATAGGTAACTTGGGTTTCAGAATTTTTCTTGGGTCACGGTAAATGGCACTAAATTATCAATTTTGTACCTGCTGAGACTAACCCTAAGGTCTTACACTCAGACAGTTTTTACTCAGGCAAAACTCCCATTGAGCTCATTGCGAGTCTCACCTGAATAACAACTGATCAAAACTTTCAGTATTTGGCTCATCGGGTCTGTGGCACGAGATAGGAAAGAAATAACATGACGTGAAAATGAAGAAAGGCCTTTTCTTAAAAAAAGAAACACTCTGTATCAACTGTAGTTTTCCCTTGGAGTCGATCCAGGATGCAAATGACTGTGGTTTGTATATCATGATTATGCATATTCTCTCTGGGACACGTTCACTCCTCAACGTTATGTATTTTTAAAAGTAAGGACGTGCTGAGCTGCTGAAGAGCTTTTCCAGCAAGTGGCCCTGATCCTGCAAGCAGATCTGCATAAGCTGACCCCACACACTATCCCATTGATTTGCAGGATTAGAGCTTATTCTTGATCTAGGAAGGAGTTCGTCACAGTCCACGCAGTGAAATTTTGATGAGAAAAGTGCAGTGTTTCAAAACAAGCTTAATATGGAAAATGCAAGAATGGGATACTAGTCAATTTCAGATGGATTTTATTTTTCCCCTTAGCTAATGGATCTCAGGTCCATGTTACTGACGAACATTCCAAATTAGACCATGGAACTTAAAACAGCTTTTGCGTTAGAACTCATTGGCCTGCTGTGAATGTGATAATTAATCTCTGGCTGAAGTTATAGGACTTTTAAAATAAAGGAACACAAAGAGAGGCAATTGGGGATATCAAATAAATTGTCTTAAAGTTATTTAGCAATAATGGACATTTTTTAAAAACAAATACTTGCCATGATCTAGTCTGCATTCGTTTAAACTTCTTGCAATTAAAATAACAATTTTTCTTGCAGTTCAAATAAAATTGTTTTGAATCACAGGCCTTTGAATGAAGAAAGAGTTGAGAAACTAAAATCCTCTGCCTGTCTGAAACTTAGACTGCTGGCTGTATAACCCAAACTTCCTTTTCCTTTGATTTGCAGCGATGTTGTAGTCTCTATTACATGCATAATGTAGGGAGGGTCTCCAGAGAGAACAGTCCTCACTGATAAGATTAGGGGGAGTGTCTCAGACTTGAGTTTAGATAATCAAGAAAGGATCACCAAAGAAATTCCTCTCTAAGAGAGATGCACAGAACGAGCATGCAGTGAACAGGATGGTCTTTCAGTGCACCAGCTGTCACAAGGCCTAAAATACCGGCTGCCTCTCTCTAAGTATAGAGTATGATGTTTGTCACCAGCTCCACTGGTGCTGGCCTATCTTACTGGAAAGCTTTAAACTTAACTCAAGTCTCTGAATTGATGCACCGTACCCAGAGAAAACAGGTTAGATGCTGCATTTCTTTTTTCTGTATAACTTCTTACCTGTACTGGACTCGTTTTCTTTTCACGTGATTGTTGGCACTTTTGTTTTCACGAAGTCCTTGTTTTGGTGTGCTGCGTGTCTTGAAACTGATCACAGTGTTGAAGGTAATCATATCAAACAGTATTTGGGTCGTTATCAGCAGGTTTGGCTGGTGCTAGATGTTGCTGGTGTATTTGGTATGCAGATTCCTAAATTGGTAGAAGGAGGTTGGGATGAGATGGCCTTAAAACAAGTGTTACATGAAAAGCAGTGAGTGAGAGCTGTAGTGTAAGGTGAAGAGAAAGAGAGCTGGTAGCTCTTTTGGTGTTTATTTACAAGCTATTGCTTTAGTTGGTAAAGACTGCCCCCTAATGGAAGAGCTCAGAAGACATAATAAAGCGCCCTCCTAACTAAACTACAGTATAATACTAGGTGTTAGGTTTACAGAAAATCAGCGCTGTTAAGGTAATTAAAAATACGAAAAGTAATTGCCGTCTCTTTTTCACTTATGTTTAGGCCAATCAAATATATTTTTCAACAAAGACCACAAAATGGTTTGAATGGAAGCTATATCCCTGAATGCTGTTTATTACGGCAGATAACGTGCGAGGATTTCTAATGATCAACTAAAAGTTATGTACTTGGTAAACACATGTTCCCAGCTTGTTCTTTTAATGGGATTAAAACTATGAATCATCGTGTAACTTGTTATCTGATGCTGACACACTGGTCCTATTCTTTCCTCGGGCGAAACTTTCCCTTTGCTTCAGGAGAATCACGTCCTGAATGTGTAATTGAAAATGGTTACATTTCAATGCATTTCTTAAACTGTATCAAATTAAAATAACAAACACAGAGAAAAGAGGCAGAAGAGACAAAAGATAAGCAAGATATTATTTTCCCCTAATTGTAATTATTCCCCAGGCCACACCCCTGCAGAAACTTCTAAACTATATAGTTTATTAATAAATAACGGAGTATTTCATAGAATCATAGAACATTAGAACTGGAAGGGATCTCGAGAGTTCATCAAGTCCAGTCCCCTACCCTAATGGCAGGACCAAGTGCCATCTAGATCATCCCTGATAGACGTCTGTCCAACCTGCTCTTAAATATCTCCAGAGATAGAGATTCCACAGCCTCCCTAGGCAATTTATTGCAGTGTTTTACTACCCTGACAGGTAGGAAGTTTTTCCTAATGTCCAACCTAAACCTCCCTTGCTGCAGTTTAAACCTATTGCTTCTTGTCCTGTCCTCAGAGGCCAAGGAGAACACTTTTTCTTCCTCCTCCTTGTAAAACCCTTTTAGATACTTGAAAACTGCTATCATGTAGGTTACTGGCATATGATAAACTGCCATCTCTGTGTTCATCTGTAATGGGGAATATTAATTAATGTATGTATCTGAATTTTTTTGATCTCATTAAGCATTCATTCTGGGGGTAAAAAATTCGAGTGAGTAACCACATTCAACTTTACCCTACTGCACTTAGTGAGACTCCTTATGGGAGTAAAAACAGTGATTTATGTCAGTTTGGGCAAGATCAGATCCAGAAACAATAAAGGCCCAAATCATGTGAGGTGCCCAGCTCTCCTCAACTTCAGCTGGGGTTGCAGATGTTGTGATCTTCTGAAAGTTGGACCATTCTTGTGTATCGCTGGGTCTGTATGGAGAAATGAAAGAGACTGTGAATAAATATTCAACCAAGGGATATTGATCAGTACACACCATTAGACTTATAGGAATTCTGTATGTTTGTTTCCAGCTGAAACGGTGAATTGGCAGAGACTGAGTTATTATTGTAACTAAATCAGTGAACTATGAAAGTGCTGAATATAGTCTAGCGTCTACTCAGAAAATTGCCTGGAAGGTGGGGGAAGGAAACTTACCATTGATTAACTTGAAAAATAAAATTCTTCTGAGTCTGTTCTGTAAACGCTGTGGTCTTTTTTCACCGTTACTAAAAGGATTGCCCAGTATTAACAAAGCCTTCCAATTGACTTTTAAGGTTAATAGCTAATATCCATTGAATTCTCGGGGCCTTGCTATTAGAATAGTGCAAAGTCCAGCAAACAATTTTGGAAAATTGGAAACCTTCTTGGCAGGGGTAGAATGTTGTGAACCTTTTGTCCCCACATTTTCCCTTTACCAGGTACACCAGTTCAACCCCTCTCACCATGAGTTTCCTCCCAGTCTTTCATTACTGGATCTCCATGCTCCCTTGGTCAACTTGCTCCTAAAAACTCTTTCCTGTGCTTTCCTGTGTTGCGCATAAGGGGTGCGTGCATGTGTGTGTGTGTGTCTGTGTGTGTGTAAAACACTATTAGTCCATTCATTCATTAATTAAAATAAATGAATGCAATGAAACCTCAGGCACACATTCCAAAAGTAAGGACGTGATCTCATTACGGTAGCCCTCACCCTTTCCTCCCCTCGTTGTTTGTGGCTCTCACTTAGCGCCTCACCTCTAACGAAGCCGACGTGAATGTGCCCGGGTGCAGGGAGCTGCCCAGGGGGAATCATTTGCAAAAGGAGGGTCAGAGATTGTCAGCTTAGTTGCTTTGCAAACTTGTGTAAAAGGCTCTAACGTGGTTTTGAACGGTGCATAATAAATAACAGGGCACCCGACGCTGTGTGCTTAATAAGCACTCCCTGCCATGTGTTGTTGGGCACGTATTGCTTGCACATTCGTCTGTCGTCTCTTGGATTCGGTGAGGATTCTTGTACAAATAAAACAAGTGCTAGTCCCTTCTAATACATGTGTCCCTTGAGTTCTATTCCGGGTTATGCTGTACACACAAGTGGTCAACACTCACTCCTGCGCAAGAGAGCTCTGGTCTGTAAATTCTTTCTGCCCATTAGAGCCCTGCGTTATGCACGCGAAGCCGTGGCATAAGGGTTGCATAGGACTGTTGCGGCGACTGCCGTCTACGTTCCCTGGCCATGCTTCAGTGCAGCAAGGTCAATATCTTAGAGGTGCGATGATGTACTCACCAAAGTACCAAATGTTTTGCCTATAGAGGACTCAGTGTGGCTGACGATATTTTGAATAGGGACGGAATCACGTAAGGCAATGGCTTTCAAACTTTTCAGCCTGCGGCCCACCCTGCTCAACACAGACCTTTCTGCTGACCACCGGCCAACCACCCATGATGACAAAATGGGTGCAGGAGCAGCCTGGGGGCAGTTGGGTCTGGGTGGGAGGGAGGGTGCAAGAGCAGGCTGAGGGTGGTGGGGTCTGTGAGGGAAGGAGGATAGGCGCAGGAGTGGGCTGAGGGTGACGGGGGCTCTTGCAGGAGCAGGTGTCTGAGGCGGATGGATGGCACTTTCCTGGCTCTGAGCCTCCCGCCACTCCCAGGCACCGCCCCCCACTGCTCCCATTGGCCATGATTCTGGCCAATGGGAGCAGCAAAGAAGCCACTAGGCGAGCGGTTTCCTGCGCTGCCATTCCCCCAGCTGGGAGGAAGAGGTGCAGCAGCACCCCGAGCTGCTTCCCCCTCTCTAGCCAGATCTGACCCATGCGGCTCACCCTCCCCTCACAGCTGGAAGCCGGCACTCCAATCTCACGGGTGGGGTGAAGGGTCACAGGGCTGGAGCGCCAGTACAGCCTCCCTGCTGCAGGGGAGGGGCTAGCCCCGAGCCCGCAGCCCACCTGCAAAACAGTCAGATCACACTTTTGAGAGCCACTGGCGTAAGGTAATTGTGAAAATCTTTCAGGACTCAGTGTAAATTAATGAATCTCCATGGACTTCCAGGGAGCGATGCTAATTTCGCTCAGCTGAAGAATTGGGCCTCCGTGCTCAATTGTATTTTCATGTACATTAACAAATATCAGTTCAGGAACCTTTTGGGGGGGGGGGAGTTTTTGTGTGTAATCTGGATGAGAGAGGCTCTTACTGTAAATACTACTTTATCATTCAAACCTCATGAAACTCTGACACACATAGAGTGTAAATAAAGGCAGAGAAAGAGCTCTCAGTCGTAATTATCGAACACCTTGAGTGACAGCCTCCCCTTCTAGCCAGAATCATTTGAGTTGTTGCATACAATTACAAAATACTGCTTTGCATATTTAACGTGCCTGTCTCCTCTTTGTTTTCCTATCCCCAGATCTATTACAAAGTTATTAAAGAAATTGGGCCGGGAGAAGAACTGCTGGTGTATATGAAGGAAGGTGCCTTTTCTCTTGGGAACATGCCACCTAGTTTGGAAGGTGAGGTCCTTGTTGTTAGCTAGCTCCTCTGTGCACCTCACAACCAGGGAGGGGTGGAACCAAAAGCACATCCTGTAAGAACCGAAGTCTGCACTCTTGTGTGTTCTGTTCTGCTAACTGCAGGCTGTTCGGAGGTTTTACAGTGATACCTTTTCTCACTTGCATGGTGACAAATCTCCCTCTGTCAAAACAACAAGGCGCCCTGTGGTTCCTGAAAGACTAACAGGTTTATTTGAGCATATGCTTTTGTGGGTAAAAACCATTTTGCCAGATGTCCACAAAAGCGTATGCTCAAACAAATCTGTTCTCGCTGGTTATATTGGTTATCTTAGTCAGTGAAGTCTGAGCAAAACTTTTTTTCACTTAAGCACAGGAGCAGATACATGAAAATATATAACACAGGTTGAATGTTTCTAGTCTGACACCCTGGGATCTGACCAGTGCCGAACCAGAGAATTTGCCGGACCACGGGAGGTCAATATTGTCTAGCAGCATTACCAACACTTCCACTGCTTGCTGGGCTCTTAGAATACACTGAGTGATAAATTAGAGCTAAATAACAGCACAGAACCCTGAGAGCCAGGACTGGTGGCTGTCAACAAACTTTATGGGACCAAAGGAAACTTGGTCACACCCATGATAAGTGGCCATCTGGCTAACTAAAATCATGCTGGACCCTGGATGTTGCTGGACCAGAGAGTGCCGGACTGAATAGGTTCCACCTGTATTAACAAATGTTAGGGTTTTGAATATGATAGGGGGCAACTCACTAATTCCCAAGGTGGCCATGGTGGTTTGTTTCCAGTCAAACTGAGCCAAACCATTATGAGATTTGCAAGCCAGGCCATGTTTTTAGATCATATGGCCAATGTGACCAGTGCCAAAGCATACTACGGATGGCTCCACAACATCCCCTGACATGCAGAGTGAGAAGCTGGGCGAATGTTCACAAATAAAGGGAACATCTTCATTGCTACAATGCCTGGCAATGCACGTCTTTTTTGGCAGCAGGTTGGAATGGCAGGTGAGGGGCCTGGGTCACCTGGGCTCACTGAGTGAGCAAATTGTTTAGGGGGACGTTGCATTGTGCATTGAGCCGACCTATGGGTTAAGCATTTGTATTGAGCTCTTACATTCGCATAGTCAGTTCCCTCCTAAGTAGATTGATACTAATTATTAAAGTTCAGCCACCGCACAGCACTGCTAATGAGTTGTTACGTTTTCACAGAAGAGTGTTTCATAATTAGTTACTGCACGGAATGGTGAATCCTGGGGTTCTGCTTCTGTGTTTTCTACAACCTGACAATGTGAAATTAAAGGTAACTTGCAAAGGGGGGAAAAAACCCAAATTGTGTCCCCATCTCCACCTTCCCCCTTTTATGATGTTTAAAGATGGCCCGGAAATGGATTTTCCACATCAAAGGGAGAGAGGTTTCTGTTTGTATTTCATTAGATAGAGAGGGCTTATCTCCAGGGAAATACTCTGCGACTATTGGAGAACTAGTGATATGATGACATCATGAAAACAAAGAGCCCTGCTCTATACTAAGACCTTATTCCCAAATAACCCCCTCCCAAGGTTGAATTTATAAGTGGTGCGTCCACGCTACCAAGCCCATTATTTCGAAATAATGGGCCACAGAATTCGAACTCTGTACTCCTGCTTTTTACGAGGAGTGATACTAATTCTGAAACAGTAATAAATAATAATGTGGGGGCTCCGATGCTGCTAATTCCAACTTACTGGCATCCGGGAGGCTTCCTGCAGTTCCTCGAGTTTGCTTCCTGGCTCTCTAAGTTGAGGTAGTGTGTCCACATTAATGGAGCCTGCCTTGGACTCATTGTGATGCTTCCCCATAGTGAGGACATGCTAGTTCGAATTTTTTAAATCGGGTGTTTTTAAGTCAAATGTAGTAATTTTGAAATAATTGAAATAGTTTCCTAGTGCAGACATGGCCAGAGTGAAAAATGGAGCAGTTTTGGGGTGGGGAGAAAAAATAGTTGGACTATTTACAACTTTGACTTTGGATTAAGACTTTTTTTTAAAAACTGGCTTTTTATATAGGTGACATGAATATAAAATTCTTTTTTTTTTTTTAAGTCGCTGGTGCTGCGCATGGTCAGAGATGGATGGGCCTTTGGTCTTACCCAGTCTGACAGTTCCTAAGTTTCTATGTTTTGTTTTGTCTTATTAATACTTACTAAACACAGTGACTAACATTAAAAGGTCAGTACCCCCTCTCCTTGAAGTGACACAGCTCACAATACAAAGCTCTGAGGAATGAAAGTGGTCTCCCCACAAAAACAAGGAAGACCAGACATGTTGTTTCTGGTAAAAACCTAAGCCACAGAAAACCAATTTGAAAATGTAACCTTAGAAGCCTCCTTTTAAGAATCAAAAAAGGACACAACCCACCTCTTTAAAAAATCCTTTGCAAGTCACATGTGTAACACTGAAACAATTAACTCACTAGAATGCTAACATGAAGGGCTCTGTGCTTCCCAAATAAAAGTTACTATAGGGGGTGTTAAAGAACTAACTAATATATTTTATTTTATTTTTTTTTGTGTTTGGCTTTAATTTGGTGACAATGAAAGTCAAAGAAAATGAGAGGGTGGATGAATTATATAGTGACCAATCTGAATTTAAAAACAACAAGTAGTCCTGTGGAACCTTAGCCCTGGTCTTTACAAAAACTTTATTTTGAAATAATCCCCCCCCAAGGTCAAATTTATAAGCTGAGCGTCCACACTACCAAGCCCGTTATTTTGAAATAACGGGCCACAGAATTCAAAATCTGTACTCCTGCTGTTCTTCAGGTGCAACACTAATTCTGAAATACTTATCTCGAAATAACGGTAGTGTGGGCGCTCTGATGCCACTATTTCAAAATAACAACTCCCCAGAGTAATTTGAACTAATTACCACCCAGTACTTCCTGGGGCTCTAAGTCTGAGGTAGCGCATCCAATTAACAGAGCCAGCCTCAGACTAATTTCAAAGGTTCCCTGTAGTGTGGACAAACTAGTTCGAATTTGTTAAATCGGGAGTTATTAAGTCGAATTTAGTAATTTTGAAATAGTTTACTAGTGTAGACGTGGCTTTAGAGACTAACAAAAATATATATTGTATCATAAGCTTTCACAGGCAAAACCCACTTCATCAGACGATGAGCTAATGGGGAATAACAGAAATCAAGTATTTTATAACCAGTAAAATACAATTAAAAAGGCACTTGTCATTTGTAGGACCAGTGCTAGTGAGGCTAATTAAGTGAGCTGAAAATGTCCCAGACTTAGCTTTTGAAGTAAAAATGAGGAGTTAAATGCAGAGAAGACTGAATTTAGTCCATCTTTTCTGTTTACACATTGACTGCGGGAATGGTTCATGATTGGTGCAAACGTCTTCACTATTATTTGATGAGAGATTTATACAAATTTATTTAAACCTATGAGTTGCTCAAGGGCTATTTGCCTATTATGTTACCTAATCAATACTTGAAAACAAAGTTATTTTGATTGGGCATTCTGGTCACATGCTGGGTTTTGTTCCTTACTGGGTAGATTAATTTAACTCCTGCTTTCAGAATTCTAATGCAAATATTTAGGGCTCTAAATATAAACTCCACTTTCTGTGCATATTCTTCAATAGTTGCTGTCTGAATGAATGGTCCTACCAAAAACCTCTTTTGCTAAGGGTATTCTGAAAAAGTGAATGAAAAAAAAAGGGTCCAAATACAAATGATACAAATTAACTGCGATATTCCGGTTCATATTTTTTAATTGGGTTTTTCAGTAGCCGCTCAGAAATACTAATGCTATTCTTGAGAGCAAGACAGAGCAGTGAGTATTTTTTTCCCCTTAAAATAATGGCATAAAAACTAAATATACCTTTGAGAATTTCTGTAAAAAAAAGGCGCAAAATCAGGAAGAAAACTCAAAGCTGCTTAGTTGGATGTAGGATGATCTGTTTGGCTTCAAAGATTAGTTTTTAATTGACATTTATTTGAACAAGAAAAAAAACCCACCTTGTTCCCTACAATATGCCTTTGTTGTCATTATATAACATTTATCTACATCCTCCCAATAATGTGTCATGCTTTTGCCCGGTAATTGCTTCTAAATTGTAATAGCCCTACATCCAATATTTGTCTTTTTAATACTTTGTCACCTTCAGTAATGATTTCCTCCTCCTGTCCCAACCTCCCCTCACCCCGCTTTTCAGCTCTGAACTGCACAAAAAACAAAATGCAAAAATGTTCCGCACAAAGATAATTATCAGAAAAATCTTTTCTCCAAACCTCAGCGGCATGCAGTAGACCCCTTATCACTGCAGGAATTTTGAGTAGGGCTCTTGAACTCCTTTGAGACTTGAGGCTGGTAGATTAGCATGTAGATGCCACATAATTGTGTTCCCCTTGGTTTCTCTGAAAGCTATTAGGCACCGATTTATTTTTTTGTTACATTCCTGCTTTGTCCTGAGTGTTACTGATAGAACTTAAGATAGACGCATATAACCACAGATTTGACAAACAAGACATGGAGCACTAGCAGCAAATTTTTGTTGTCAGATTTTTCTTTTTCTTTTTGCTAAGATATCAAAGTAGGAACTTGGTTTTGAAGGGCACAGTTTTTGGGTATTGGACTTAAAGGGGGGGGAACCCTTACTGAATCCAAAGACTATAAACTGGAGGTAGAAGGATGATCTAGAGATAAAGGCACAGCTCTGAGAGGCCACATCTACACTAGAAGATTATTTAGACTTCTGGGCACCCGATTTTACAAATTTGAAGTTCCGTGTCCTCGCTACAGGGAAGAATCGAATGTCGTCTGAGGCAGGCTCCATTAATGTGGACGCGCTACCTCAGACTCAGATTTCCAGGGAGCACTGGGGAGCTGCAGAAGGCCTCCTGGAGGCCAATTAGTTCAAATTTGCAGCAACCGAGTATCCACACTAACGTTATTTCAGACTCACAAGTTCGGGAATAGTGCTATTCCTCATGATAAGCAGCACTACAGAGTTCAAGTTCCGCGGCCCCTTATTCTGGAATAATGGGCTTGGTGGTGTGGATGCACTGCTTACAAATTTGACCTTGGGGGATTAATGTAGACCAAGCTGGAGTCAGGAGATCTGAGTTTAGTGTTGAGCTTCCTTTGCAATTTGGGAACCACTCCTACCTGGGATTGATCTAGTCTTTACATATGTGTTGCATTTTCTTTCCCTGCAGCAATACACAAGGATCTTGTGAGGCTGGACTCACTAATGACTGTCACTATTTGTTTGCATGAATATCCAGAGCTCTGAATGCTAGAAGAGCATCTATTCCAGTATTTCTTAAACTTTTTTAAGACCAAGGAACACCAAACAAGAATGTTTTTTATAAGTAACACCAAGGATTTTTTGTTGAGGAAAAAAAAAAGGATCAGGGGAAAAAGAGTCGGGGGGGGGGAGGAGGGGAGTTATTGAGCAAAAAAAAGGGGTCGGGGGAAAGTTATTGAGGGGAAAAAAAGGTCACCTGCCCCTTTAAGAGTGGTCATTTTGAACTCTCTTGTTCTCCGCGGCACACAGTTTAAGAAACAATGATCTATTCTGTGTCATTTTGGGGTGTTCAGTTAATCTACATACCAGTCAATTTCTCCCTTCCCCACCCCATAAATGTTGAACAGTTTATTTCTAGGGTTTCTGAGAATTGGATAATAGTTATAAGGAGTGGGGGCATGTTGGGGTGTGTGGCTACCACAGTCTCTGTCATCTTTTGTGTCTCTCTGATACATTTTCTTTTTTCCATGTTAGAAAATCCATTTCCCTTCGTATTGTTCATTCTCCATGATCATGGAAAAGCTCTTGTACTAGAAAAGGGAAGAAGAAAGTTCTCACAAGTTTGCTCAAAATACATACTTTTCCCCCCAAAAGATATGAAGCATAAATAGCTGTAGCTGCAAATTATTTGTTGCCCAAAAGATACACAAAGCAAAACCAAAAAATGCAGGTGACTGAACAAGCCAAGCCTTGGGGTTTTTTTTTCTGTCATTACTTAACAGAAGCCTTATTGGACCAGATATTCAGCTCATGTCAAGAGAGCTTGGCCAGCTTGTGGCGTCTGAAGATCTGGACAGACATGTCCAACTTGTGTTAATGTTGACAGCTAGCAGGACAGGGCAGTGGGAGAGGTGGGATTAGCCAAATAAGAATTACCAGCTGTCACAAATGTCTCTACCGCTGTGCATCGAAACAAAAGATGTGTTACTTTCCTTAAAGGTGTGGTGTTGTGATGTCGTGTGTGCATGTGTGTGTGTGCACACATGATATTGACAGGTATCTAGCTAGCTAATGAAATATTCTCCCTTGAGAACAGGTGTCCTGGTGTTCCTGCTAAATCTGCCTGTATCAGCAATAAGCAACCTAGGCTAGCGAGTGGGCTGCAGGTGTGACACACACACCCCTTCATCTCAGTGCATCGAGGCCGTTGTAACCAAGATGGTCTTGTGGGCTCATGTAGTTTTGCTAACTGTGCTTGAGTACGTAGATTTGGCGGGGGGGGGGGGTTTGCCGGTTGAACCGTAGCAGCACTTTGATTGTATGCAGTCAATGTTGTGTGCAATCAGCATCCACTGTAGTCATCCCGTAGCCTAGGCAGAGGAAGGCTTTGCCAGGCATAGCCCTGCCCACACTCCACCCCCAGAACGCCTACAGCGTGTTGCTGTCCCCAGTGCCTGGCCTCCCCGTGCTCTGGTGGCCAGGGAGGGAGGAGAGAGCTGTGCCATGTACCCTCCTCCTTCTCCCCACTCCCAGAGCTCCAGGGGCCAGGGAGGCGGGAGCCGCACCACACTCCCTCCTCTCTCTTCCCCTCCCGCGGTGCTCCACGGGCTGGGGAGGCTGGGGCGTGCACACACACTCCCTCCCATCTCTTCCCCTCCCTGTGGGGGGTGGGGCCTCAGCAGAGAGGGGGCTGCAGGTGGGGCTGGGAGCAACCACCCCTGGCACCCATCTCACTTCAGATGCACTGGCTTTACTTGTGTGTCACTTCAGTAACACCGGTAGGAAAAAAACTGCTCAGACAGAAACCAGCAGAATCTGCCAACTCTGTGCATGGACAATGGTAAATAAAATGTCTCGTGAGCCATTTATAGAACCCAATGGGCCGCAGGTTACCTACCCATCACTGGCCTATATCCATCTGTGCATTTTATACCTAGAAATTGGTTAGGGTAAAATAAGAACCAACCAAAATCACCACCTAAATCTGGAAGGATTTTTGAAGCTTGAGGATATTCTTTGTTAAATTGTTTCTGTGAAAAAAACAAAACAAAGCAAAACCCCCAAAAGCATCCACTTCTGCATTTCCAAGGTTAGGATAAAAGAAGAAGCACCAAAATGCACTGAGACCAGTAATATTTTTGTTCTGTTTGGAATTATGATACTCTGAATACTCCATAGAAGATCAGGCTTTTGTGGGATTTCCAAACCATGGAAGTTTTAATATAAACTGAGAACAGCTATGGATGAAATTTGATTATTTGTCCAAAGCAAAGTTTTGTCTAGATCACAAAGGAAGGAAGGAAGGAGGGAGGGAGAGAGGTAGGGCAGGGGGAGGGAGGGTAGATCTATGGGATGAGTTACTAAGGCCATGTCTCCACTCGTCAGAGATTCAACGCTCTGGCAATCGGTCCTCCAAGGTTTGATTTAGCGGGTCTAGTCAAGACCCACTAAATCAAGCGCCGAGGGTGCCCCTCTCGGTACTGGCACTTATCGCTGTTGTGAGCAGTAAGAGAAGTTGACAGGAACATTTATCCCACCAACCTTCAGCTGTGGGGCCACACCAGAAAATTGGTGCAAGGTACATCAGCTCAAGCTACACAATTCAGGTGGCAGGAGTTGCATATTTTGCATCAGTTTTCTCCAACCTGGCTTGAAGTAGTTGTTCTTGTTGCCAGAACAGTTCAAGCAAACCAAGGCTATGTCTACACTGCAGTTCTTTTTTGGAAAAGGGTACGCAAATTGCGAGCCACAATTTGCGTACCTTTTTCCGATTCTTTTTTTGGAAGAGGCTTTTCCGAAATTTGGCCCATCCACATGGGGCCAAATGTGGGGAAAAGCTCCTATTTTGGAAGTGCCCTTATTCCTCATAAAATGAGAAAAACAGGGCTTCTGAAAGAACACGCCCGCTTTTTCAGAAACTGATCCAAAAAAGCAGATGGGTTCCTTGGACGTGGCAGAGTTTTTACGGTATACCACCGGTACCCCGGAAAATCTCTGTAGCATAGACATAGCCCAAGGAACCTCTAGAGAAGAAATGTTAGTTAGCATGTAGATGGGGGAAGGAGGGGCTAGACAACCCAAACTAGTCTTGTCTCACCTGACTCTCTGGAGTCCAAAGACAGAAGAAAAACATAGGCATATTAGACAAGGATGTAGCCTCCAGGAGATGCTATCTGGGAAGTACACCTGTCCTTCTGCCCAGCTCTGCTCTGTCCCAGAAAAGACGTAGTTGAGCCAAGAGATGTGTGTGCTGATGGTGTTGTACATTTAGCCTGGAATCACTTTGTAGCAACACCATTCTGCCACATCCCCTACAACGTGACAATGTAATTTGATAACTCAATCCACACACGATTTTATTTGATAAGAAACAATTTCTTGATGACAGAATGAGCACAATAAGTGCTTCTGCTCATATTGCCTTGTCAACCTTCTAGTAAATCTGGGTAGCTTCTCTTGCCGTTGTTTAGCGTTCTCGCTCCCCAGTGACACAAAATATGTCACTTCCATGTTGGCTCTGTTCTGAAGATCTCTAATAAACATTGTTTCTTCCCTAAAAACTAGAAAAAGCCCAATCCAGCTTCCCCAGAAGCCAAGGGTACTATGGCCATTGCTCACATCAGTAGCAGAGGAATCAGACCCGTATTATATTATCTATCTAAGCTACAAGTTGAACCTCTCTAATCTGGCCTCCCTCTGGACCTGACCGGTGCCAGACCAGAGAATTTGCCAAACCATGGGAGGTCAGTATTGCCTAGCAGCATCACCAACGCTTCCACTGCTTACTGGGCTCTTAGAAGACATATGGGGTGAATTAGAGCTAAATAACAGCACAGAACACTGAACGCCAGAACTGGTGGCTGTAAAAGTTTATGGGACCATGGAAAACTTGGCCACACCCATGATCAGTGGACATCCGGCTAACTACAATCATGCCGGACCACGGATGTTGCTGGACCAGAGAGTGCCAGACTAGAGAAGTTCAACCTGTACTTGCAAAGGAGAAAAAAGTGAAAATGTCGCTAATCTTGCCCCTTTTTTCACGTTTTTCAAAATTTGATCAAAAATGTTTGGAAAAAACTTTTGGTTTTAGGAAATATTAACTTGCTTCCCTTTGTGTGCCTCCCCCCTCGCCCCAATCTCCTCTTCTCATCTTCAGCAAGTCACTTAACTTCTCAGAGTTTCATTTTCCTCCTGTGTCCAAACAGAGCAGCATCCCTGCTGGGAGAGCTAATTGCTTAGTTAATATCTCAACATTATTTTGCACACAAAGTGCTGCGAGTAGTGATTCTTATTTATTATTGATGCTGTTTAGTTTCATTCCATACATTGGGAAGTAACTGACAATGAGAAAGGAGGATTAATATTTGAATCACAAATAAGGAAGCAAAGACAGTTACGGAATTTATTCTGACTTCACTTTCTTTGGTGTAATATCTTGACTCCAGAAGTGGTCCCCCTGATTTATACTGAACCTACATTTGGGCCTTGAAAAACAAAGACTAAGTGATGCTGAAATTGTATGCACAATTTTTGCTGATTTGCACGTGTAATTTATAGAAGGGTAAAAAGTTAAAAGATAAAAGATAAAAAGGCAGAGACTCCGACCGACAGGGGACTGAGGCTATGGGAATGCATCCCATCTTTTATGCTCTCACCTCCTTTTGTACAATGATCCCCGTCAGAGCTAACAATATTAGCCAAGATCATGAATTCACTCCCAGCTCTACCCTCTTAAACATAATATTTGTATTACGCCTCTTGAGTTCATCAGTCTTGCTACAGGCTTTACATATGCAGTAACGCTATTAACGTGCAAGAATGAAACGTGAAGTGCAAAGAAGGCTTTCAGAAATGGAACGGGGCTGAGAGAGGGGAAGGGGGAAATCCGGCAGAAGGAGACTAAATGGTAATTCAAAAGCTTCTGTTTCAGGCTGACTGCTGGGTGGAGAAACCCTGGATTGTCCCAACTCCCTCACAGAAGTCGTTCTCCTGGAAAATTTACAGCTCTGAGCTGATTGTTTGACTTGGCACTATAGTCAGGATGCTGCCTTGTAAACTTAATAATAGCTGCCCTCTTTTTAATTTGTTTGACCTTGACTACAATAATTTATTATGTGCATTAGATCTTTTTTTGTTTTAACAAAGAATTTGGCTTCTTTTTCTTCACTGCATGATGCTATGGTTTCAAACCCCTCCTGCTTCATAGTACACTGTGGCTGCCACATAGCAAGCTTAGAGGTTTGATGGGAAAGGCAATCCCTTGAAAACCATGTTCTCCAGGTTGCCTTAAAGTAGAGGAGCTTTTCCTAGCATAAATATATTATCTTTTTACAGGGTTCCTTTTCAGATGAGAATCCTTCTTATTTGCAAAACTTTCCTCCCCACCTCTTGGCAGGCCCATATGAGGAAACAGCCGCAACGTTATTTATATTTTAGAAACCATGTAATTGCCAAAATAAAATAAAACAACCCCGAGCCCCAACACTATGTAAATCCAGTAACTCCTGTCAGTGTCAGCAAAAAGCCCCAGCAGAGTTGAGGACAAAAAGCAGACGGGGGTATTCAAATTGCTGCTGGTCAAGGCACTTTTCTATAGCACAGAGCATGCAGAAAGCCACAGGCTTTTTAGGTTGTTTGATGGTTGTATTTGCACCATTCATGTTTGATATTCACTGCCCCAGCCCAGTTCGCGGAGGTGCATTCTGTATCGGTAGCGTTCAAACACGCTCTGTTCGAGCTATGTGCAGTGCCCGTCATTTTATTCCCAGGCGAAATTGTGGCTCCAAAGAGTTGACATTGTTCAGACTTTCCGCAGCAGGCCTCTTTTGTCTTTCTGGTTGTAGAAGAGCCCACATTTCGCTGTGAGGACTGCGATGAACTCTTCCAGTCAAAGCTGGACCTGCGGCGACACAAGAAATATGCCTGCAACTCTGTCGGCTCGCTGTATGAGACGCTGAATGAGGAGATCAAACAGGAAGGGCTAAGCGATGGCCAGGTCTACGAGTGCAAAGACTGTGAGAGAATGTTCCCCAATAAATACAGGTATTGCTGAGGCCACAGAAACAACCCCAAGGTGGGACGTGGAAAAGTAGAAGAAATTATCCTAACACAAAATATTACTTTGAAGTGCATGGATCTAGGGGGAGCAGGAGTGATAGTAGACCATGGCTTTTCAGCTGTAGGCCACCATCCTGAGGGATTTGGGCTTATTTAGTCTGCAAAAGAGAAGAGTGAGGGGGGGATTTGGTAGCAGCCTTCAACTACCTGAAGGGGGTTCCAAAGAGGATGGAAAGAGGCTGTTCTCATAGTGACAGATGGCAGAACAAGGAGCAATGGTCTCAGGTTGCAGTGGGGGGGGGGGTCTAGATTGGAACCTAGAAGGAAGTTCTTCACACAGCGCATAATCAATCTGTGGAGCTCCTTGCCTGAGGAGGTTGTGAAGGCTAGGACTATAACAGGGTTTAAAAGAGAACTAGATAAATTCATGGAGGTTAAGTCCATAAATGGCTATTAGCCAGGATGGGTAAGGAATGGTGTCCCTAGATTCTGTTTGTCAGAGGGTGGAGATGGATGGCAGGAGAGAAATCGCTTGATCATTACCTGTTCGATTCACTCCCTCTGGGACACCTGGCATTGGCCACTGTCGGCAGACAGGATACTGGGCTGGATGGACCTTTGGTCTGACCCATTATGGCCATTCTTATGGATATTAGGAAAAACTCTTTCCCTAGAAGGTGGGGGAAACACTGGGATGGGTTCCCTCAGGAGGTGGTGGAATCTCCATCCGTAGAGGTTTTTTAGTCCTGGTTTGACAAAGCCCTGGCTGGGATGATTGAGTTGGGGTTGGTCCTGCTTTGGGCCGGGGATTGGACTTGATGTCCGCCTGAGGTCTCTTCCAGAGCTGAGATTCTATGGTTCTGCATATGGCTCCGACTGGTTGTTCTCAGAAAATCACTCTCGATCAGGCAACTGATGTTGAGTTTGTGGTCTCAGTTCATGACTTAGGTTCCCCTGTCACGGTACATTTTCGATTTTCACTCCTCCGCAGAAGATCCATCCTGATAATTGGCTCTGATTGTTGGCCACGTCAGCGGGAAGCTGGACCAGACATGGTGTCTAAATTCCACCTCCCTCTTTTCAGGTCTAGACTGAGGCACGTTGGCAGGGCTAGTATGAAGGTCCCGCTCCTCATTCTGATGGGCTGGTTCAGTAGCTAAGCAGAAGTGTTCAGTTCTGTCAACCAGGCATGACAACATTTGAAAAGAGCATACCAACAGGGCCCGTTCCTTCACCACTGAAGTCAAGGGGACGATGTTCTCTGCCAGAGAAACATGGCAGTAGGGTTACAGTATTGCCCGTCTTACAGAGGTGATCCAAAAATTTCCATCACAACAAAATCTTTGTTAAAATATATTTAGTGAAAATTTTCTTTACAAATATTTTCTGCTTTCCAATCCCTTCTGAAGTGAATGAGAAATAACTCACTGGGGGAAAGGGGAGAATGAATGATAAAGCTCAGGTTAGTCTCTTCTCTTTAGTAGTATCAGCCTTTTATAATGAATTTTACAGGGAAGGTTTTAATGAAAATGTGGCAATTGCAGAGTGCCTATATGTGCATTAAATTGGTCACCTTTAAAAAAACTTAAAAATCCTCTGCCCAGTTAAACTTAGTTACAATTCCCTTTCCCAAAAATTTAATCCCATGCATAGATTAAATGTAATACCACTTCAGTTGGAAACTACCAATTTTGTTTGGTCCCCAGCAAATCTGAACATTGCCCTTTATTCATAGAGAGAGAGAACCCCCGCTAATGCAGCTGAATAAATCCAGTCAATACACCTAGTTTGCCTAATCATTCTTGGAACATAATAGAGATCAAATCAAGAATATCAGTAGACAGCCGAAACTGAGCACTTAGCAGATGACGAGGTAAACAGATGTGCTAATCTCACTAGATATTTTCCTGTAAATATTGAGTTTAGTTGTCCATATTTTCCTCAAAATAAACTCATAAATCACGACTAACCACAGGAAAATAATATCACTTCATGGGTGAACCTACTTTCTTTATCAAAATGGGTGATTATTCTTCATCAGTAACAGCAAGTCAACAGCAAGTGTTTTGCTTGTGACGATTAGCAATCAGAACTCGAAGGGAAAAGAGAGGATGTCCCATGGAGCAGGGAGATTTTAAACTGCCTTGGTTCATCAGAAATGGTTAGCCGCCAGAAGGAAATCTAGCCAAGCACCAGAGGTGGTGTGCAGAAACAGCAACATGCAGAGTTGTCATAACTTGTGAACCCACAAATGCCGTCATGTCACAGATATTTGAATATTTCAATTTTCAGTTTTGGCTCGGAGTGGCGAAAGAAACTAGGGTATGTCTACACGAGGTCGTTAGTTCGAGCTAGGTAGGCAAATGAGGGCAACCGGAGTTGCAAATGAAGCCCGGGATTTAAATATCCCGGGCTTCATTTGCATGTTCCCGGGCACCGCCATTTTTAAATCCCCCTTAGTTCGAACTCCGTGCCCGTGGCTACACGCGGCACGGACTAGGTAGTTCGAATTAAAGATCCTAATTTGAACGACCATTACTCCTCGGGCTTCATTTGCAACTCCGGTTGCCCTCATTTGTCTACCTAGCTCAAACTAACGAGCTAGTGTAGACATACCCCTAAGGACTTGTCTCCACTGTGCTGGGGAATGATGCTTCAGTGATTGATACACCGGCCGTTGATTTATCGTGTCTGCCCAGACATGATAAATCAATTTCTGAGCACTCTCCCATCAAAGCCGGTCCTGCACCAGGATGAGAAGAGTAGCTGGCATTGACAGGAGAGCAGCCCCTGCCGACCTTACTGCACGCAAGATGCCGCCGTAAACACGTCAACTTCAGATACACGAGTTGCGTCGCTGAAGTGACATAGATTAGATCATTGTCAGGGTTTACACTAGGCCTTAGGGAGTTAAGTACCTAATTCCTCAGTTCTTAACTCCCTAATGCTCATGTCGAAATCCCAGCCATACGGCCTAATCTTGAGATGCCGTACCTTTATAGAATAGGGTCTATGGAATATAACAGACAGACAGAACCTTTCTAGCGGGTTTTTAACTGTCCTGTAGAATATAATATAGAATTGAATACCTATGTTAAATTTTTATAGGGACAATTTTTTAAAAACCTATTGAGAAGATTTCATTTTCTATTAAATTTCAATGGATTTTAGCAGTTCTGTGGAATTTCTCTATATGGCTGGGTATCTGCTACTCCCAGTGATCTGTATTGGAAGCCAATATGAGTTACAAATGTTCCTCTTTTCTCGGGATCACAGGATTTCCAGGGTGAACAACTTCCAGCTTTTTTGGCACTTGAATTGCTAATGGGGTAAATCTTCTTTACCACACTGTATGTTCGTCCTCGGAGGAAGAATTTCCTGCCCTTCTTACCCATCCCACCACCCATCCCAGTGGCTTCCCTTTACTGTCACCCCCTGGTTTGCTGGCTCAGCAGGAGAGTTGCTTGCTGACACATACACTCAAGATGAAAAGGCAGACAGAATATTTTGGCATGGGGGAAATACAGCAACCTACAGCTTGCTCTGAAAAGCTATCTGTGTAATGGCTGTCTTCCAGCAGCCACTTCGGCTGGCCATCATCGGGCCTGGTTTGAGAGGTGCTGCCAGTTGGCAGAAGTTGAAATCGCCTAGTTAAGTCATAAAAGACGTCTGACATTTAAAAGTGAAATGTGTTTGCACCTTATCACATTTCTTTCAAACGCGGAGTCCCCAGTGTTCTGCAGAGCGATGGGCTTTGTGCCCATGAAAATGGCAACAGGATCGAGTCAGCAGCTACAGCAAATAGCTCGTCTTTCCTTGCCGGAACTGCAGGAGTCTCTGTCCCCTGTAGGTTTTTTCCCCTCATGGTCCTGCGGGACTGGAGGTCCATTTTCTCTTTTTCAAGCTAAATGGAGCCCACTTTTGAGGGAGGAAATTTATGAAACGTAACAAATTTTAGAGGAAAGAATGGGCCTGTTTTCAAATGTGGAATGAAATGCCAAAAGGAAAAAAAAAGAACATTTCCCTAGACACAGCCTTGATTGTTAACCTGCTGGCCACTTTATTTTAAAAGATTTTGAAGTCACGTGATGTGAGAAGCACCATCTCAGCTGGTTAGTTCTGAAAAAAAAAGCAATGGCTTATCGACCTGTTTCTCTGTCACCATCTTTAATCACCATTGTCTTTCTAAAATCTCCTTGGTACAGAGGCCCTAAAGAACCATGCGTGAGACAGGATTGCGGTCACTGTAGCTCCGTTGTCAGCAAGTGTCTCTAAATTGGAGGTACAACTGGGCTGTCCCTAAATTAGAACCGGTCGAGGACTACGTTATTCATTAGCTCGCTGACTGTGGCTGAATGCCTGAATTCTCTGCTCTGTGCCTGTCTTTCTTTCCTAGCCTGGAGCAGCACATGATAATCCACACGGAGGAGAGGGAGTACAAGTGTGACCAATGTCCAAAGGCTTTCAACTGGAAATCGAACCTGATTCGTCACCAGATGTCACATGACAGCGGCAAGCGATTTGAATGTGAAAACTGTGTGAAGGTATGGTTCAGGCCCTTATGCAGCACGGGTTTCCCAGCGCCATCCAGGAAAAGGCCTGGCGAGCAGGAGAAATGACGCTGCGGCAATAATCAAACGCAGTGCGGCTATCGGCATGGTTTTATTGTCTCGGGCAGGCGCTCAGCAAGATGCGGCCCGGGGGCCGGATCCGGCCCACCTGACACTTTGGTCCGGCCCCCGGGCTGCATCTGGCCACTTTCTGTTTATAGGCTTCTGCCCATGCTTCCGAATTTCTAGACAGTAGTTCAGGCAGCAGGATCCTGCTTAAATGACCCATGGCTCCCGGTCGCTGCTGTGCCCCGCTAGGGGCTGGAGCCATGAGCCTTTTAAGCAGCTGTAGCAATTCCAGGCGGCTGCTAGGCAACGCAGTAGTGGTGGGGCCAGGAGTGGTGTTTTTAATTCAAAGCCCCTGGCCCACACGCCTCTGGGGGGAGGCTAGTCCCTAGCCCCTCCCCTTCCTCCCCAGGCCCCGCCCCTTCCGGGGGTGGAGCCAGCCTGTGACCATGTACCAAAATTCATTAAGTGTCCCCCCTGCAAAAATTATTGCCCACCCCTGCCTTGAGTCATGACAACTGTAACCCTTATTCAGAATAAGGTAGTATGAGTAACAGGAAGCAAAGAACAGACTCTGCAGCCCGCAAACTTGGATGTGGGACCCGATCCACCAGCAAGCAGCCATTCCCATAGCCCTTTCCCCAGCATCACGAGGCTCTCTAGATTTCAGGAGAGCCCCGTGAAGCATGTGTGTTGTCAGGCAGATAGACTGAGTTGTTCAGAAGCAAAACTATTCATAAACTCGGGTATACCATAGAGGAGTCGGGTGCCAACAGATTTGCCTGATACAAGTCAGCACGGACTGTAGCTGTTATCTCTTTGCCGAGCAAGGAGAAAACCCTGCAGTGCTGAACTCAGCATCTCTTAATCCGGACCAGGCTTATGACAAACAACAGTTGTCAGCCAGCCCTCCCACTGCTGCTTCCTCCCACTCCCCATCGGTCTGGGTCCCCTCAAAGCCTTTTCTCTGTTCTCGTTTTCTCAGGTGTTTACTGACCCTAGCAACCTCCAGCGGCACATCCGTTCCCAGCACGTCGGTGCGCGAGCCCACGCCTGCCCGGACTGCGGCAAAACCTTTGCCACCTCGTCTGGCCTCAAACAACACAAGCACATTCACAGCACTGTCAAACCTTTCATATGTAAGTTGTCACGGCCATCACAGCGCTCTGGCTTTTGCTCTAATTGCACATATCCTGAGGGGGGCCCCCGGCACAGGCTGTACCTCTGTCAAGCAGCCGCTGTAATTTTATAGGTCAGAGCACAAGATGAAATTCCCCAGCAATTTTTTTTTTTTTGCATGCGCCTTGTTTTTTCAGTAAACATTTGTGGCAGTTTTTGACTTTCTTGACAAGTTAAAAGCTGAGTTGCTCAGAAGTCCCAGGGATGCCATTTTCTCATATCTTTTCTTTCTCTCTCTCTCTTTCAAATGTTCCTGTGGGTGACATAAATAGATAGCCTGAGAGAAATGTATTTCTGGGGGCTTCAAATCACATGCCCAGCGTGAAGAATTTGGGAAAGCAGCAGATACTAGAAATAAGACACTTTAAAAAGCAGGGAGGTTTTTTTCTTCTTTATTCATGAAGCCTTTAATCTAGACAATACTCGGCCACCATTTAAATGGCAAATTAGCTGCATCAGGAGGGCGTGTCTACACTGCGGGGCTTAACTCGAAATAAGCTACACAAACTGAGCTACGTCAATTGTGTAGGTCATTGCAAAATTGCTTATTTCAAGTTTTGGTGCTATCTACACAGCACTTATTTCGAAACAAAGCACTCTTCCTCCAACTTCCCTTCCTCCTCGTACAGTGAGGGTTATAGGAGTCAGAGTAAGAAGTCCTCCAGCTTGGCAGTATTTCAACATTTTATTTGACTATGTTATTTCGAAATAATGTTGCTGTGTAGACATAGCCTTAGAGACTAACAGAAATATATACTGTATCATGAGCTTTCGTGGGCAAAACCCACTTCCTCAGATGAGCTGGAAGAGATCCAAAGGGATCACTAGATCATTAACCCTGGGAATGCTTGCAAGCTCTTAACTGATTTTCTTACTGCTTTTGGGTTTTTCAAAAAATCGACATAGTTTCCCATTGCACCTGGGTAATTGTGCCAGAAGGTATATTCGACAGACCTAGAAAAGTGCATGAAGTGCTCCAGGCATTGGCATGTGGCATCTCTCCGAAAAGGGGGGTTATGTAGTTAAAGCACAAAAGAGGATCTCTTGTTCAGTTCCTGGCTTTGAGGCGGAAGCTGCATGTTACATTGGGGTGGACAAAAGGCCAGATGCAGTTTGCCCCTGGTGGGCTGCTGGTATTTTATTTACCTGCATGGCCGCAGATATGGCCACTTGCAGCACCCATTGTCTGCCAGTCATCATTCCTGGCCAACGGGAACTTCAGGAAGTGGTATCTCGGTCCATGCTGTTTCCCACAGCTCCCATTGGCCAGAAACAATGTTCCACGGCCAATGGGAGCTGCAAATGGCCGTACCTGTGACCATACCTGTGGCCAACCCTGGTGAACTATATCTGGCCCATAAACCACTTATTGCCCACCCATGTGTAACATCACGAAAACCCAGTGAACTTTTCTGTGCCTCCGTATCTCCAAATGGGAAGAGTGCACAAGGGTAGGAGTGAAGTGACATTCATTCATGTGCATTGAGATAATCCGACGGGCATCAGTAGGGAAATACAAAATACTGTTGTGATTCATTTTGCTAACTAGAGAGATGATGATGTGATCTTTCATTTAGCATCTCATGCCAACTGGCACATGAAAAATAGAGACTTTGAAGCTCATAATATTTCTGCGTTGAAATGAACTGTTTCTTCCAACAAGGTCTTCACTCTTGAATCAAAGCAATGATGGGGAAAGTGTTCTCATCCATATCAAGGTTTGAAATAATTTGAAAAGAAGTCTACCCAGGTCATGTGTGACAAGCAATGTTCCCTCAAATTTTTTCCATCCATGTGCAGAATGCATTTTGTTATGTGCACTGAGGCATGTGCTGATGTGCACCACCCATGGAAACACATGCTGTGGGCACTATGGACACTCTGCTAATTGGCTGGGTAGCATTTGAATCTCTCCTGAGTAGCCACCCAAGCCCTCAGCTTGCAGGGAACACTGGTGACAAGTGGAGATTCGTGTTGATAGGGTGCATCTACACTGCATCGTTATTTCGAGATAACTAGCATTATTTCAATATAATGCAAGCAGCTACACAGCCATTCAGTTTTTCGGAATAATTTCGAAATAATGAGTGGCTTCATTCTATGAGGAATAATGCCTATTCTGAAATAGCTATTTCGAAATAAGGTGTGTGTAGTCACTCCACTGCTGCTATTTCGAAATAGCCCCTCACCAGGGTCATTCTAAGTTATTCCTCCCCAGTGCCTTGTGGGGCTCTAAATCGAGATAGCACGTCTATATGAGGGAAGCCTGCCTCGGTCTAATTTTGAGGCTTCCCTGCACTGCTAGTTCGAAATAAGCTATTTCGGAATAACTATTCTGGAATAATTTATTTCAAAATAAGCATGCAGTGTAGATGTACCCATACTGAATCAGTTTACAGGGTCAAAAGTAAAAAATGTCCATGGGTGTTGGGGCACTTCCTGACTAGGCTTTACAGACTCTTGGGGCCACAGAGTTCCCTGGAAATTGTTTTTCTTTCTGTTTAATAGAAAGTATTTGCACCATTACACCTGAATAATAAAGCAAGTTGGTTTGGGTGCTTTTATAACTATAAAACCCAGAACAGTAAGTGAGATGATTCCATGTGAATTTCCAAAATCACTGCACCTCTGGGCTTTGAAACAAGTATTTTTAAGCCCTCCTTTGGTATTGGAATGATGAAATAAGATCTGGTCTCCTTTCCAGCACACTGTTGCTTGTGCTGCATAACCATGAGGGTGTTGCAAAGATTCTTTCGGGCATGGAGGAATGAAAAAAAACAATAATCCCTTTCTTCAGATGAACTTATTTTTAATATTACCCTTCATCTTTCCATCTGTTTTTTTCTGCATGAGATGATTATACTTTGCTTGTTTATTTGCATTATTAAACATATTTACCATAGGGATACAGCTCACCCACAAACCCAATGTTCAGCCAACAAATGTTTACAAAAAAGTGCATTCTCTTCTGATGTAATTTACTAAAGTAGATTAGCTATTTATTATGAATTTTTATATCTCTTCCAAGCCACAATATAACATCTTTTGGCACACACAAAGGGAGACATAGTTAAAATTAGAAAGGGGGTAATTTTCCACTGGAAAGAAAAATATACAAACATCTTTTCAATAAATCAAAAAATGTGACATTTCTCCAAAAATTATTAGTAATTTGAGAGGGAGTTATAAATTCACACACATGGAAACACTTGTGTTCACACAGACCAATATACACGCTCTCTTGAATACATGCAAACATTCTCCGAGGTCTACAGATGCTCTCTTTGCAAATACACAAGCATGCAGGGAGAAACACTCCTGCACTCTAGAATTAAAGAGTCAAACAGATGCAACTGTCAACGCCAAGAAACTCAGAGTTAAGGCTGGAAGCTCCATCCTTACCTTGGCCTACTTTCTGCAACACTTTGGGTATGTCAACATTACTACGTTTTGTCTCCAAAAACTGCATTTTGGCAACAAACCGTGAGAGTGTTCACACTGCAACACCACTTTTATCAGGAAAAACACCCAGTTTTAGTGCAAAAAACTCCCACCTCTGTGAGAGACATTTTTCTTTTCCCCTCCCATTATTGTCGACAAAGAGCCAGTGTAGACACTGTGCTTTGTTTTGTCAAGAGAACTGGCTTCTGCCAGAATCCCACAATGCCTTCCCTGCTGGCTCTGCTCAGTGTTTTGTGATCTCTGCTGCCCTGCAGGCATGTGCCCCCTGCTCTTTCAAAGCTCCTGGAAATATCTGATAGCTGAGTGAGCTGCTCTGTTTGGGGAACAAACGAAGAGCAAATCATTGGAATGCTCCTGTTCTGTCCTGTACTAGGAAGCCAGCGGCGGGACCGCTGCTGTGGGGGCGGGGGACAGATTGCTGTGCTGCTTTTCTACTTATTAGGCCTCTCCCGGCAGCTGAGGAGACTGTGGGAGAACTCGAGGGAATCCCAAGAAAGGCAGGGATCTGCTCTGCCTTCCCACAACACTGCCCGGTGGGATACATACCCAGCGTGCATTGCTCACACTGTCAATGATGGAGGCCCCCCCCACCCCAGTGTGGACATGTTCTGTTGACATAGAGAGCAAATGTAATTCAGCTTCTGGCAATTTGTGTTTTATTGATGTTTAGGTGTTGACGTAAGTCTTGTCCACACATCTTGGTAGTGTGGAAGCAACCCTAATGTATGGGAGGCCCTTCATCCTTCTGAGGCTGCCTGAGGCATGTCTCTGGGGCTCTGTAACCATGAGAACACAGAGCAAGTCCTTGCGATTTCTGTGTTTTGCAGATGCTGGCAGATCCCCCTGTACAAATTCAGGCACAAATACAGCAAACCCATAATTGTTTTCACACTTACCCTCATGGAAAATAGCTGGGGATTCATTTCCCTTCTTGAAATACCCATTAAAACCAAGGACATGTTAAAAAAACAATAAAGCCAACCAACCAAAAATCCTCCTTTGAAAGTGTCAGAGAACCACAATCCTTCGGTCTAGAACCACAATCCTTCTGTCTACACAAGAACAGGCTGCCACAGGTTAAGGTGTGAATGCTGGAAATTAGGGATGGACTGAACAAGTTAGATCAAATGACCATCATTTGGCTTTTACATCTCTTTGGATCTTAAAAAAAATGCTTGATTGTTATTTCCCCTTTGCATTCGGCAATGTCTCTGCTCTCCTGAGCTGCATGCAGGGCCAGAAGCATGAGTGTTAAAATACCATGAGGAAAATCAGATCTTCTAGCAACACTGTCACCAAGGAGAGCTAGTCTGCTCCTGTGAGATTCTTCTCCCCTTTGGGGGGGGAAGGTCCCCATGCCAAATCTGTGAATGGGCTTGGAGGTGTCTGGGGTGGAAATAGTATTAGAACAGCTCCCCTGGCCATGTTTAGATACTTCCATTCCTGTCCCGATGTAAACCAGGAGGATAATAAATTGCAGCAAAGGTTTCACTTTTAACCCAGGCATAGGGGCCTCTTGTATAGGAGGAAGTATTGCTTCATCCGTAAGCCACAGGACTGGGTGTCAGGGCATCCGGCTTCTATTCTCGCTTGGCTACTGTCTTATGTAATTCACTGAACCTTGCTCTGCTTTGTGAAATGGTGATAATAACAACTCTCTTGTGAAATCAGTGAAAGCCTGTGTTCACTACCAGGTGAAATGTATCCCCGTGCAAAGGGCCAAGCCAAAGGATGCCACTTTAGGTGAATGTGGGGGGGGGAAGTAGGACTTGTGCTGACATTCGGCACAAGGGGTGAATCTCACCTTACCGCTTTGGAGGTGAAATGGAAGTGCCAGGCCGTCTCGTAGTAAGTGCTGAAGGAACACCGGGGGAAAGAAATTAAACTTCTTTGGATTTCTGAAAGTTTGGGTTGAGTTTGATTCTTGTTTCCCGAGAACCACCTCGCCTGGCCTATCGGGGATGAAATCCTGCCACGTAAAAGTTGTCGCCTGATATTTAGCATCCTGAATGACTGGTGATATTTAGCAGCCTGCATGGAAAATGCTGCCAAGCATTAACTCTGCCACTGCAAGGGTGCCCTTATTAATTTAACAAACACAAGATCTTGCCTTCTTCCTAGCTGAGGCTGAGCCCTGGTTTGAGAAATATTTATAGAACATCCCCGTGGAGCGGTAACTTACTATTAATGGCATTTTTAAAAAAAGAGATAGATTTGATTAAATGAGGCAACGCTCTTCTCCCTTCAGCCTTGAATGTTTCCTGCCATGCCAGACGATGAGGAAAGCAGGCTAGCTAATATAAATAGATATTATGATTAAAGTGCATGATTATCTTTATTTAAAATAATAATAATAAAAGTCCTTGAGCTAGAATTGCACATTACATCAGGTTTCTGAAGATTTCCAGGGGTATAGCTGCGAGTTGAGATTTGCGTCCACTGGGGCTTTTTCACAGGGAAATGTGCTGGTTATTATTTATCACTTGTATTACAGTAACCTTTCCACGTGTCCACCACCAGTCCAGCCTGCTGTGCTGGGAGCTGTACAAACACAAAGTAAGAGACAGCCCCCTCTTTTATAAATGGAGAGCTGACATGCCAAGAATGTTAAGTGACTTGCCTAAGGTCGCACAAAGAGTCTGCGGCAGAGGAAATAGAGCAGTGACTTACACCAAAAGGCGGGGCTCCTCATTTCCTTCACTCTTTGGGACAAAGGGGGCGAGGTGGGATGAAGAGCGGGGAGAGGCGTCCCAGCATAGCTCAGCATTCCGGGAGGGAAGCAATTTCATATTAATTTCATATTGGCTTTGTTGTTTGGTTTCTGTTGATGCGTTAGGTGAGGTCTGCCACAAATCCTACACACAGTTCTCCAACCTCTGCCGCCACAAGCGGATGCATGCGGACTGTCGCACCCAGATCAAATGCAAGGACTGCGGCCAGATGTTCAGCACTACCTCCTCTCTCAACAAGCACCGGCGCTTCTGCGAGGGCAAGAACCATTACAACCCAGGGGGGATTTTTGCTCCGGGCCTACCTTTAACGCCCACCTCCATGATGGACAAATCCAAACCCTCCCCCAACCTCAACCATGCCAGCCTGGGGTTCAATGATTACTTCCCATCCCGGCCTCACCCCGGGGGTATCCCATTCTCCCCTGCTCCCCCAGCTTTTCCGGGCCTTACTCCAGGGTTCCCAGGGATTTTTCCTCCCTCTCTATACCCCAGGCCTCCTTTGTTACCTCCCACCCCACTGCTCAAGAGCCCCCTCAACCATACTCCAGACGGAAAGCTTCCGAGCCCCCTGGGGAACCCGGCCCTGCCATTGATTTCCACCGTCAGCAACAGCAACCCGCCCATCTCTGGGGAGGAGAAATTCCAAAGCAGCCTGGAAAACTCCTACCTGGACAAGCTAAAAGCCAGGAACAGCGACCTATCCGATGGGAGCGACTTTGAGGACGTCAACACCACCACGGGCACGGACCTCGAGACCACCACCGGGACTGGCTCCGACCTGGAGAGCGATGCGGAGAGCGACCGGGACAAGGGGAAAGACAAAAGCAACCAGGCGGAGAGCAAGCCCGATTTTGTCAGCAGTTCCACACCCGCCGGCTCCACCAACAACGTGAGCGAGCTGCCCCTTTTCTATTCACAGCACTCCTTCTTCCCTCCCCCTGAGGAGCAGCTGCTCCCCACGACGGGGGCAGCCAATGACTCGATAAAAGCAATCGCCTCTATTGCCGAGAAATATTTCGGCCCCGGCTTTATGGGGATGCAGGAGAAGAAGATCGGCTCCCTCCCATACCACTCCATGTTTCCCTTTCAGTTCCTCCCCAATTTCCCCCATTCCCTGTATCCTTTCGCGGACCGGACCCTCAATCACAACTTGCTGGTCAAGGCAGAACCAAAGTCACCTCGGGACCTTCACAAAGTGGGGAGCACCAGTGCAGAGTCGCCCTTCGATCTTACCACCAAACCCAAAGAGATTAAGCCAATCTTGCCACCCCCCAAGGTCTTGCCAGCCCCGTCTTCTGGGGAGGAGCAGCCACTGGATCTAAGCATCGGCAACCGCATCCGAGCCAGCCAGAATGGAGGGCGGGAGCCCCGAAAGAACCACATCTACGGGGAACGGAAGCTCGTGGCCAGCGACGTACTACCCAAGATGTCGCAGGCTCAGCTGCCGCAGCAGCCATCCCTGCATTATGCGAAGCCATCCCCCTTTTTCATGGACCCCATATACAGGTATTAACATACCCTTCCTTAACCATTTCTTCCTACAGGCTGGTTTCAGAGCCGGGGGAGAGGTTGTGACGCAAGGCACATCACGACGTGGCGGGGGGGAGGTGGAAAAAAGCAAATGAAAGTTCATTACAAGCCAGCTCCATTTGATGGTACTTTCCCTCTTTGTTCAGGTGTAACCCACACGCTTAGCGTGCGTCCAGACTTCATTTCCTCTTTCGAAAGAGGAATGCAAATGAGGGAAATCAAAAATGCAAATGAAGCACTGATTTACAAATCTCACACTTTATTTGCATAATCTCTTCTGATCGCTTTTTCAGAAGAGATTTTTTCCAAAAAAAAAAAAAAAAAAAAAAAAAAAAAGCAGTCTAGACGGGATTCTTTTGAAAAAAACCCTATTTCGAAAGAACCCTGTAAACCTCGTTTTTTCAGGAATAAGGGTTCTTTCGAAAAAGAGGCTTTTTTTCAAAAGAACCCCATCTAGACTGCTTTTTTTTCCCCAAAAAAATCTCTAAATCCAGGGACCACGTAGCAGAAAAAAATAGTCCACCTTGTTTCTGAGTCTCCAGAAAGAGTGAGCATGGATTCAAACTCACAGGAAAGGCTTGACTCCTCTGTCACTTTAAAACCTTTTACAAGTTTTTATCAAACACTAAACATGGTGGGACCCCCGTTACAAAAAATTGACACATTGCGTTCCCCACCCTTGTACCAGCAATATCCCTGCTGTTAAAAGATGCCATGGTACCACAATCCTTATCCAGTGGCAGATACTAATACAGGTTGAACCTCTCTAATCCGGCACCCTCGGGACCTAACTAGCACTGAACCAGAGAATTTGCCGATCCACGGCAGGTTAATATTGTCTAGCAGCATTACCGACACTTCCATTGTTCACTGGGCTCTTAGAAGACATTAAGGTGTAAATTAGAGCTAAATAACAGCATGGAACACTGACAGCCAAGAGTTAGGGCTGTAAAAAAAACTTTATGGGACCACAGGAAACTTGGCCACATCTGTGCTAAGTGGACATCTGGCTAACTAAAAGCATACCGGACCAAAGAGTGCCAGACTAGAGAGGTTCAACCTGTAGAAGGGTATCCCATGAAAACAGCACCTGCTATGCACTGCCTTGCTCCTACTGCATGGCTGATAAGTGTGGGAAAACATGATGTCAACATCTAACTAGGCCCAAGAGCTGTCAGCTAAGACAAGGATTAGTGAGCCATTATAGCTTTGCTATGAAGAAAGCCCCAGTCTCCTTGCCAGCACTTTCTGGGCTGATACCGCATTGCTTACTGACATGCTCACCATCTGGAAAGAAGGCTGCTTCATGACATGGCACCTCTCCTATGTTCTCTCTGCCACCGCTTACGATCAGCCTACTCCAGCGAAGTGATGATGTAAATAGTCCAGTGTTTGTTTTTTGTACAACTATGTCTGGACAATAAATAAAGGGGATCGGGTGGGAGCGGAGAATCAGCATAAGGTTCCACCAGACCACCTCTGGGTAGTCTCAAAAGGAATGCTAAAACAACAGAGGTTGAAAGGAAAGCACTTGCCAGCTAAAATAGCAGGCGCGGGAAAAGCATGGAGGACTATAAGAGAGATGTAAGTGAAGGATGAGGGTGTCAGTTGCTGCATTCCATAGGATGCAAATAGTTTTAGTAAGATATGGGAATAGAAAGTCGGCAGTGGAGTCGCTTGCAAACCAGACTTCAGATGTAATGAGCTAACTCGCAAAACTTCCAAGTCCTAGCTTGAAAAAATATGAAAATATTTTGTTTCTAAACATCTCTTTATCACTCTTCCTCATATCATTTGGCTTCTCTTCTCCCTTCTGCCCCCCAAATGCAGTTTACACCCTTGACATTTGCTCTTGGCGATATAATTTAATGCAGCCAGACAGCCTGAAATCAGGGCAATTTTCAACTCCACCTCGTTAAGGTAATCTTCTCAGGCACTGGGCTGAAAAGCTCCGCTTAATCCTTTAGTCCCTGTGGAATTTGGCTTGGACCGGGAGATCAGCCCTTTACCGTGCTCAGGCCTTGACCTTGGAAGATGCCAGAGCTGAGTAGAGTGCGGTGACATTGCTTCACTCAAAGGCACCTAGGAATTTTATTTTTCATTTTTTGACGCAGGTTGGGTTGTTTCATGGGAAACCTTCTAGGCAGCTCGAGGAGGGACTTCCCCAGTTAATGTATCGGCCATTTTACACTGGATCCAGTTGGAGTTTAGTTCTACTGTTTGTCCTTTTTTCAGCAAAAATTACTCCATTCATGATTTTTAGGCACAAACCACTAAAAATAAATAATAATCATTGGGGCTAAGTTTTGGATCCTCGTTTCTCTTTTCCACAAGAAAGGCTAGCTTCAAATTCCAGTCATGCCCTAAATAGAACGGGGCGATCACTTCGTCACTTTTTTGGCCATTTAAACACTGTATCAAGCAGCTAAGCCTCAACACCAGAGTCTGTTTTCATTTATCCTAGAGAAATGTAGTTAAGGCTACTATGGTAACTCTAAATTTTCACTGGTGTACTGGAGACAGAACCTAGTCCACGGTTTGAAGGATGCAGCTGCATTCCTGTGAGTTATTTTCCATAACACTACTTCCCCAGCAAACCATCCAGTTCCCCATTCACACTTTGGCTGAAGGACTTCACCACTCAGTTTCACTGCAAATTGACGATGCCGTGACATTAGCACCAATGATTTAAAAAATAGGAGCCAAAAGTTAGACTTCTAAATCCATATATAGGTGCGTAAACCTGAGATTTTTCAAAAGTGCTTTCGTGACTTCATAGGGGGTTGGGCTCCTAAGTCACTTAGGTGTTTTGGAAAACCCAACTCTTAGGAGCCTAAATGTAGATTTAGAGCTTGCTGGCATGGGGAAGAAACCCACAATAGCTATTACGAGTGGGCATCAGCGACTCTGCATTAATGCCGCATGTGGATTCTCTTGTGTGCACTAAGGACCCGGCTACACTGCGGAGAAGGTCGACCCTCTGGAAGTCGATCTTCGAGCATTTGATTTAGTGGGTCTAGTGTAGACCCCCCAAATCGAAGGCTGGGCGCAGCCCCTGCTGGCATCCTGTACTCCTCATTCTGCGAGTACGGGAGTAAGGGAAGTTGACAGGAGCGTGTGCTCCCGTTGGCCACGGTGGATTGGCTTATGGTAAACTGAATCCGACCACATGTTTTGTGTAGCTGGATGGCGTACCATAAGCTGACTTGCCTGGTCTAGTGTAGACCAAGCCTCAGTGACCATTAAGAGTGTCCTCACAGAGTAGCTCATGCTCTTTAAATTCACACCCTCACTCCCTGCACGCTACCTTCCTTATGTCGATAAACCCTTAGTTTAAGCCAAAGTTGCAGCTCGTATTTGTGAAACTTTCAGCTGTAGGCCTTTACCAAATAAAGCCAAGGCAAAGAATGTCCAAGGAAATAAATCCACAACCCCTAATGATTTTAGCTGGATATTAGCACACATGGGGGGGGGGGCACAACCTCAGGTCCAGCATTAACTATATGATGAAGACACGTGGGGGCAAAGGTCTTTCCTTGCTCTGGCTGCCGCAGACCCTATGGCATCTCCTCCTTGCACTTAGCTACTGCAGCACGGAAGGGTGTCAGTCAGAACAGTCCGCCACCCCATACACCCTTGTAGAGCAGCAACAGTGCCAGGACACGCCTGCATAGCCCAGCTCACCCTTTGGTTCGTTGCCAGCACCAAAGCATTCATGGCATGGGCTGTAAAGCATCGTTTGAAAGAGGAAACATGGCCTCCGCCTCACATCAGTGTGCTTTCTGAGACCCAGTGGCGATTCCCACGCCAACGAGAGGCGCGGTGTGTCGTCTTTATATGTATTGCTCGTCAAATGACTGAGCTGTCTTCCCCGGTTCCAGCCCGGTGGGGTATGTAACCCTCTGTGTTGTTGTCCAGCAGGGTGGAGAAGCGGAAGGTGACAGACCCAGTGGGTGCCCTAAAGGAGAAGTACTTGCGACCTTCCCCGCTGCTTTTTCACCCGCAGGTAAAACCAGGGGAAACACGACACAATGCAGGGCTGAGAGGAGGCCAAGGCCTGAGAGCGGGAGGTATCACATCCCTGACTGCTGCATTATTTCCCAACGCACGTTTTTACACCAAAGGAATTTCAGCCCCAATTTCAGCCTGATGGAACCATGGCCTTCCTTGTCCTTTTGTGCTCAGGAAATTCGCCTTGTTGGGGTCCCAGTGAGAAAGGGCTAACCTCTTGCTGTCCTCTCGTCCAAAAGGCAGCTTTAACTCTTAATTTCCCTGCACCGTGGGCAGTAATTTAAGCTAAAGCAAAGCTGGGGGGGAGGTAAGACGCTACCCAAACAGAAGAGGCGCATTTCCCTGCGCGCGGTTAGTTTGCGCCACCGTAACAATTGCACGAGGGGCGGGGCAGTGGAGAATCAGGCCTTCCCGATAAATGTTGGTTCAAGAATGAATTTGTGACTGAGAACAAGAAGGGGCCCCTCCTCACTGGAGCCCCTGCACTGCAGTTGGGCCCAGATGGAGTCTCTGTGCTCCCAGAAGCTCAGAAACGGTTCCATCTGGGCCTCATTAAGGTGTCAGACATCTCCAAGGGGATGGAGAAAAAGAGGCGCCAAGCCCTCAAGCCAACAGGGCTGATAGCCAACATGGGCCCTGGGGCAAGGTGAGGGGGAGGTGGTTCTGAGCCCGTGGAAGGGGCGGGGCCTGGGCGGAAGGGGTGGAGCCAAGGGCAGTCAGCCCATAGCACTGCCCAAATCCCAGCAACCCTCCCCCCCAGCCCACCGAGCCACACAGAACAGCACTCCTGCTCTCTGGTGGCAAATCAAAGGGGCTTAGGGCTCCAGTTGCCACTACTCAGCAGCGTCCAGGAACTCTGGGTCCCTTTGAATCGCCGGGTCCCGGGTCAGTTGCCCTCTTTCCTTCCCCCATTGGCGGGCCTGCCCCAAGCAGTGGCTAGCAAAGTCAGCCCCATGTCTGTGGGGGGCCGTGCGGTACCCTCAGTGGGCCCTCATGCAAAAGTGGCCTTAAAAGCCCTGAGCCCAGAGGGACTGTCCGTGAAAACCAGGCCTGTGCAAAACACATGAGACAAACACCAACTAAAACCTCTGTCATGTCACATGACTCCGGTGCTCTGGGAGACTCATTGCTGCTTGAGAGACCCTGCAGTCAGTTCTGCCATGCTCCCGTACTGTCCCCTCCCCACACCCTGTGTGAGCCCCGCGCTCGGGTCTCATTCATATGTTCGAGCATTGTTCTCTCGCGACAACATTTCCCACCTTGGATAAATAACCCGCAGGTTTGTGAAAGCAGAGTCCTGGCTGCATTCACAGCTAAACTTAGTCCCTTCATTGTTTCAGATCAGGCCGAGAGTTTGGTTAATAACTTCCCCTGATTTTTCCTTCAAGCTGGCTGGATAACAGCACCAGGCTGCTCAGGAACATCCTGTGTTTGTGTGGATTAGAATAGTGGGGATATCTGCCTGTAAAGGAGCTGATAGCAGGGAGGAGCTACTAAAGCCAAGCTGGGGGCCAGCAAGACGGTGAGAAATTTACAAGCCCTGAACAAGAGCAAACATTGGGTGGAAGGCTATTAACATTGTTCATTCAAACCAGACCCCCTCCTCTTCCCATGGAGAAAAAAAAAGACATGGAAGGCCTGGTTATCTCTAATAGCTTATTACACAAAATAGTCTAAAACCTAAATATCACTCAGCCTGAAACTTCCTGATAACTACTTTTTTTAAAAAAAGTACAATAGGTTACTGTACAAAGGGTATTTAATCTTAAGCAGTAAATTCATTCTGATCTGGATAATTAAATGACCGTCCTGTTCCCATGTTGTGCATGATGACAGATTTCGGAGGTAGCCATGTTAGTCTGTTTTGGCAAAAACAACAAGGAGTCCAATGGCACTTTCAGAACTAACAATTTTATTATGGTGGAAGTTTTTGTGAGTTGCAACTCACTTTGTCCGATGCATGAAGTGAAAGAAAAAGAAACAGAGAGTAGGGGTAGAGTGAGGGGAATGCTACATCAGAGCTAATTCAATCAGTGTGGATAAGAAGGTGAGAAGACTTAAAATGGAAAATTGCTCATTGTAATGAGAGAGCCATTTCTAGTGCATATGCAAATTTGACACCATCTGAATGGGTCTGAATAGGGATTGGGAATGGTGCTCTCATTACAATAAGTAATTTTCCCCCTTTAGGTATTCCCAGCCACCTTGACTGCATCTGCTCAGAGGAACCACTCCCCTCTCTGACTCCCTACTCTGTTTCTTTTTCTGTCCCTCCCTGCACCTGATGAAGTGAGCTGTATCTCATGTAAGCTCACGCCACAATAAAAGTGTTAGGCTTTAAGTTACCACCGGACTCCTTGTTGTTTTCCCATGTTTTGTAGTTAAGCTGGCCACATCAAGGGAAGCAGACAGAGAAGTCGCTTTTATCTAGAGTCTTGTGGAATTCATCCAAGCTGCCCACCCATTTAATATCAAGAGAGCTTGTTTGCCCCAAACCCATACATTGAGGCTATGTCTACACTCGTGGGTTCTTGCGCAAGTATGACCGTTCTTGTGCAAGAATCTGCAGAGCGTCCACATTGCCTGCCCGCTCTCGCGCAAGGAAATTTACAGTATGGCATGGTAAGAGAGGGCTCCTTGTGCAAGGGCTACACTCTTTTTTAACAGGTGTAAGCCCTCTTGCGCAGGAGCTCTTGCTCAAGAGGGCAGTGTGGACGCTCGGCAGGGGTTTCTTGTGCAAGAAAGCCCTATGGCTAAAATGGCCATCAGAGCTTTCTTGCACAAGAGAGCGTCCACACTGCCATGGGAGCTCTTGCGCAAAAGCACAGTGCGCACATGGCAGTGTGGACGTTTTCTTGTGCAAGACTTCTTGCACAAGAACCCTTGCGCAAGATGTTCTTGCGCAAGAAGCCGCCAGTGTAGACATAGCCTGAGGGTTTTTGTATATGTTTTTATCTCCTCCTCTTATAGCCCGTATTAATTTGGATGCACATGTGTATGCCCAGCTTCACTATTTCTCTGAAATGGAGCACAACTGAGACATAAATTGATTTCACTCCTCCAGTGGGGTCCTGATTTGGATGCCCTTCCTCATGTGACAGGTCCTATTGACCTTGTCGGGAGTGCTGGACAGTGGAATTGAGCCCTACTATGTGGTACAAATTGAGCATTCAAAAGTCATTTCGCCCTTAAAGCTAAATGAATGTTACTCAGCTCTGGTCCTTCATCCCATATGTCTCTGCAGCCCCTCTCCAATGATTTCAGATAGTCTGACATGGTCTATTCTAAACCGGCCTCATGCCATGACTTCATGATTACTTAATGGCAATCCCTTTCCCACCTGTTAACTTTCTTTCCTTCTTCTTTTCTCTTTCATTCTACCCGTCACTTGTTCTAAATAACAAAGCACCTCCGCTCCTAGAGAGCCCATGGCCGGTGTTTAGAATTTTAAAATAAGCTCACAGCTGTCATGCTAGCAAACATCTCTGACTAAGTGCCTAAAGAACAGAGCACAACAAAAGATATCTCCAGGTATTCCAGCAAAGGACAAAGTGACATGGCTCTAAAAGATCTGGATAGTGTTTTAACATGATGGTTTTGTTACATGACTGGCAGCTAGGGCAGGGCTTTTGCTGTAAACGCTCAAGTAACCTTTTCAAGTGGCTGCTGCTAAGTGTTACTTACTATTTATCATGGGCTGTGAGGCTCCAGCTAACGGGCTGTGGACTATTAATGAGAAATGGCTTTACTGTTCCTCTCTTTTATTTTTAAGGTTTATGAAGGGTTGTCAACCTTCCATCTTTGGTGATTAACACCACTTTTTATAGTGATACATTTTTTAAACAACATTTTGGCTCTCGTTCCTCCCCCCCCAACCCAGTTTGATAGAGTACAAACGTGCAAAAAGGTCAGCCCTTCCTGTACCCTAAAGCATCTAGATTTTGATATATGGCTTCCTACTCCCTTCCGCTCGCTCACTGTCCCCCCCAGCTCAGCGGCTGGCTCTCCAACTCACAGGATCTCACTCCCACCCATCGTTCACTTGTTTTATCCGCAGCAAGGAGGCAGTTTTATTACTTGCTCTTGTGTTTCACCCCACTTTTCAGCTTGATAGCTTGACAGACTCCTGGTGAATGGAGAACCGACTGCTAAGGGCGTTGGCCAGGTCCTCTGGGTTGCGTTGCCCCCTGGGATTGTTTGCACAAGCGTTTTGGTTCTGATGAAAGTTTAAAATGCTTCCTCTCCCTTTCTCCCCCATTTATTTTTGCATCTAACTGGAATTATTTGCTCCCCCCCCCCCCCCGCGGGGCTGTTTATCCACCACCCTTGGTCATGGAATCTCATGCTCGGGTGATAGGACAGCCACTGGTGTGTCCTGCGTTCATGCACCCTAGAGGCCACCCATGGTAAAGAAGACCAGTTAGTGATGTCCATGCCTCCCCCTGCACATTCCCCAAGGAGCAGGGAGCAATTGTGGAGCCCACATTCTTCTGGGGGGGGACCCCAGAGTTTTCACTGCGGCCTGAGTGACCCCCTGTCCTGATGTTATAGGGACAGTTGTGCTATTTTTCTTATAGAGGTTCCTGTTACTCCCTACCTCACTCTTGATTTTTTGTATTTGCTCTCTGCTCACCCCAGCCCAGAGATGGACACTGCAATGAAGCTGTCCGTTAGTCCGAGCCCGAATCAGCTGGCACTTTCCGACTTCCTCAGCTCCCCGCCCCGTGTTCCTTTCCCCTCCCCCTGCTCTGTGAGTCTGTCAGACATGTCGTTTATGGCCTCTCTAACGTCTCACTCTCTGAACTTCCAGGAGCCCAGGATAGTTTGGCTGGACTTCCCTTCCAACCCATATCCCGCTCACCCTTTCACCGCCATGACTGGCTTCTTGGTGTCTAATTAAAACATTGGTGTCTTAGCTTTCCAAACTCTCCGGGGAGTCACTCCCAGGCTAGCTCTGACCTCTGATCCACGCTGTTCCCTGCCAAATGTCCCTCTTCCAACCTGGTCGTCATCCCTTCTCTGTGGCTGGCGAACACGCCTTGACTGGTTCACTTTGGCCCTGCCCTTCATCTTGAATTCTCCTGCCTCCTCCTTGAGAACCCTTTCCAGGCTACAACCTTCCTCTTCTCTTCGCCCTGGAGTTGTCTGTCTCTCCCACTGAAGCTCTTGGCGAGACTATGTAAGGGTGGTGGATGCGCTGTTCACAATAAAAGGCTTGTCTGCCACATTCTGGGCCCGTGTTGGCTTTGAGTTGGAGGGAAGTGTTTGCCCTGCTACTTCTGCCTTCCACACTTTCGTCTAGTTTCATCGCCTGGTTTAGATAGAGGCGGAGAGACGCCAAGTGCATTCCGAGGCTGTTATTAATGCCCAAAGTAAACACCTGGGCACAAGAAGATAGGCATGGGCCTTGTACGGCTTCTAACTTCGCAACGCTCACTGCACAGCCATGCCTGGCTTTATCAGCTGGATCTTCAGCTGATCGCGCAGAGCCTGGTTAATTATTTGTAAGTGCCTCCACTGAGTTAAAGTGAATCTCTTTTACTCTGTGGGTCTGGCTTTGGAGGGGGGTGGGCTACAGCCAGCAGTAGCCTCCAGAACACACAGTGCAGCTGAGACTCATGTTCTGTGCTCCCCAAGCTCTTCTTTCAACGGCTTTTCGTAACATGCCTCTCTCCTTGCGCAAACAGATGTCGGCCATCGAAACCATGACAGAGAAACTGGAGAGCTTTGCGGCCATGAAAGCAGACACCGGCGCCTCCTTGCAGTCCCTCCCCCATCACTCCTTCAACTTCCGGTCCCCGCCCCCAACGCTGTCCGACCCCATCCTCCGCAAGGGCAAGGAACGCTATACCTGCAGGTAAAGGCCGGGGTGGTTTGGCCGCCTGTGGAATGAACCCAAGCTGCTCCTCCTGGGATTACTATTCCATCATTGTTAAGGCAACATCAGAGCATACGGAACAGGAGGTGGAATTGCACCAGATATAGGCATTCTGTGGGGCGCATGGAGGAGTTACCAGTCTCCATTGGGGCGTAGGGTGACGCATTAATTCTATTTGACAAACATTCAGCAGCCTCCTTTTACCGATAGCCTGAATCTGGCAATTCTCACGCAAAATCGAATTTTCTAAACTAATTTGGGGGGGAGGGGAATTGAACTAAAATCAGGCTTTCCGTACAAGCTCGTCGTAGCCTCAACTCTCCAAAACGTCGCCACTGCAAGTGATATTTTATGCAGCAAAACAATCCTCCAAATGTAGGCATGGTCACAAAAATACATGTGGATCCATCCTCTCCGCAAAGCCCTATATCTAAGCATGCATATTGAACTACAGGCATCTGTGTGTGTGCCTATACACCCATGGTTTTAGGGGTAATTAACAAATTTTGGGGCCTGTTCCCATTGTATTCCATCTTTAGTCCCGGATTTTAGTTGGGTGTTCAGACATTCCTGAATCCTATTATTCACCATGTAAAAGTAATAGAGATGTAGCCGTGTTAGTCTAGTCTAGCTGAAACAAAAAACAGGACTATGTAGCACTTTAAAGACTAACAAGATGGTTTATTACGTGATGAGCTTTCGTGGGCCAGACCCACTTCCTCAGATCAAATTGTGGAAGAAAATAGGCATGACCATATATACCAAAGGGATACAATCAAAAAAAGTGAACACACATAAAAAAGGACAAATCAAATTTCAGAACAGAGGGGGGATGGGGGGAGGTAAATGTCTGTGAGCTAATGATATTAGAGGTGATAATTGGGGAAGCTATCTTTGTAATGGGTAAGGTAATTAGAGTCTTTGTTGAGACCCTGGCATAAAGTGTCAAATTTAAGCATGAATGACAGTTCAGAGGTTTCTCTTTCAAGCCTGGTGTGAAAATGTCTTTGAAGCAGTATGCAGGTAATCAAATCATTGAGACAATTGGCGATTTGTACTTTTTTATGTGTGTTCACTTTTTTTGATTGTATCCCTTTGGTATATATGGTCATGCCTATTTTCTTCCACAATTTGATCTGAGGAAGTGGGTCTGGCCCATGAAAGCTCATCATCTAATAAACCATCTTGTTAGTCTTTAAAGTGCTACATAGTTTGTTTTTTGTTTCACCATGTAAAAGTGTTCTGGTTCATGATCCTCCCCTCCCCACAGAAACATTAACTGTCAGGTTTTGCAGTGACAAATATGATCCCTCCTTTAATGCTTTGTTTGTTATTATCATAGTGCATGAGCATGGTATGTGTCAATATCGCCCCCCCCCCTCCTTTTGTGTTCATTGTGAAATCCAGTTCCCTTTCTTATTTTCCTGCTTGCCACTTTGTAAAGTTGAACCACCTGATCTGGGGCAGATGGTCGCACCTGCAGTAGTTCTTCCAGACAACGGTAATTTATAGTCATGTGACGATGAGTATTTGACCCTGCTTTCCTGTTCCTTCTCAGCCTTTGAACATAACCAATTGTCTTTTCCCCTATTCCTTTTACTCCGTGTCTTAAATATGATTAATTGTACCAATCTTTCTGCACTTTAATGGTGTGGTGTGGCGCCACTCATTTGAGACGGGAAAATGCTCTCATTTGGGCGTATCACCAAAATGAAAGACAGACACAGACACAGAGAGAGAGAGAGACAGAGATGTGGGTGATACGCAATGTTGAGAGTAAACTTGTACCGCAAAGGGTTAATGCTCCAATGGTTACTGTGACTTCTCCCGTCCTAGGTACTGCGGTAAGATCTTCCCCCGGTCAGCGAATCTGACAAGGCACCTTCGGACGCACACAGGAGAACAACCCTACAGGTGATACTTTTACCCTGATAATATTCCTTCCCTACATGTTGAAGGCCTGGTTCACTGTGGTGCCATTCCATTGATTTCAATAACGTTACCCGTGCATAATACTGCAGTCACATAGTATTCCATGGAGTGGAATGGTGAGGTCATACATTATGCATACAGGTTAAAACCGTCAGTCTTGGAAGCCTTATGTTAGGCACTTACCCTCTATTTAGATATATGCTGGCAACTGAGTGGTTTGATTTTCAGTGTTGTTTAACACTCTGGTTAACTGTTCACTTCAAGGAGAGCTGCATACTGTCTTTAGAGAGCCAACCAATTTGTAGTAGCTGCCAGTGAGTTAGCTCTTGGGTTTAGCTTGATGCATTTTCTTTTTTAATAGTTGTCACGGGTGCCTGGAATAACAGCTCGTTAGGCCTTTTTTGTATATCTTGCTTGAAATCTGAGTAAGTAAATAAATACAGACTTGCATGCCTGACCTCAGTCAGTTTGAAAGTATTGGCCACCGTAAGTAAAAGGCCTGATTTTCACACTTCAGTGTCCACTTGCGCGTGCACAGAATTACAGATGAGCAAACCCCTGCGTTCCCTTTTTAAACCTGTTTGCCTCCAGAAGATTCTATCCCCAGCTCATGCAAGTAACAGAAACTTTGTATGCAAAATCCACTCAGGGCACATGTTTTTGAATTTAGTAGAGCTAATTGGAAAATTTATATTTTTCATTGAAAAATGAGAACGGGAAAGTTTGCCAAACATTTGTTTTTTCCTTTCAGCTGTTCAGTTTGTTTTATTGGTTGCTCACAAAAACGTAGACAAAAAATGTTCTGATTGGCTCTAGTGTTACTGTATATGCAAAACTGAGCTTAAATAATCAAAGAACACATTGCGTTGTCACTAAAGTTTAGCATAATATTTGTTAACATTTTCAGAGCCAGCCTTAGTTACTGTTATTGGGGGTTACGTTAATATCAACAATTCAGGGCACTTTCAGACTTGTGATTGTGTTTTAGTAATTAATATCATGGGGAATCTTTGATAATAACCATATAAAGGCAAACAGAAACTATTTTAGGAACAGCAAAAGGTTGTTTGGTCAAACATACTGGATATTTTGGCTGTTTAGTTTAACTTAATGTATTTCCCCCTCTTATTTAAAACTTTACTGAAACAGTTAAATTTTAATTGTAAGCCTTTTGTGAAGAATTATTGTAAGGCCTCCCAAAAGTAACACATATTTTGTAACCATTTGCTGTGCTTCTAATTCTTCCACTTTATTATTTGGTGTGAATTGAATGAATACTGCATATTCATTCCACACCCTTCTTTCACCAAAATGCTTGCTCCTGATTGCACATAGATCGTTAGTCCAGTTTTCTTCCAAAAAAGGAGACACACAACCTAACAAAGGTTAGGAAAATAAAGATTTATTTGATCTGGTCTTCTCCCAGAAAATGAGCTATGTGTGTGTTTTATAATAGAGGTTTGACTTCTGGACAATGTTGCATTGGAATAGTACTCCTGAGAGTTAGTGATATGTTTACAGAAGAGTTTAATTATCATTGATTTTCGTCTGCTCTCTGAGAATGGCCATTTCCAACTTTAGCAACAATAATTGTTTTGAAAGCTTTTGTAGCAAATGCTGACTTTGTCTGGGTAAAGGGATCTCACTGATTCTCAGGACTTTTTTCTTGTTGTTGCAACTTTTCTTTTGATTCTTTAAGCAGTTCCTGTGTTCACTCCTGTAATATGAAAAAAGTCTCAGGGGGTAGTCATGTTAGTCTGTAACTTAAAAAACAAGTAGTCCTGTGGTACCTTAGAGACTAACAAAAATATATATAGTATCATGAGCTTTTGTGGGTAAAACCTACTTCACAAAGAAGTTTTTACCCATGAAAGCTGAGAATACTACATATTTTTATTAGTCTCTAGGGCTACGTCTACACTGCAGTGCTATTTCGGGATACCAGAGGTATCTCAAAATAGCTGTTCTGCGTCTTTTGAACGTGCCCATTATTTCGAAATATCACGGGCTTGCTATTCCGACATCCCTGTAAACCTCATTCCATAACAGACGTTTCGGAATAGCGGGTTATTTCGAAATAAGTCCTGTGCAGACAGCGCCACATTTCAAAATGAGCGATTTCAAAATAACATCAAAATAAGATAGGCAATTTGCATACTCAAATTGCCTATCTTATTTCGACCTACGGTGCAGAGTAGACACACCCTAAGGTGTCACAGGAATATTCACTGAAATATGGAAGATTATTCAGACTCATGAACAAATTACATACAGGGAACACAGACACACATGGACATGCACAAATGCAGGAGCAGCATGCTCAGAGTAGGAATTAGCAATTCGGGAAACCTAGCCTCTATTCCTGACTGCCACTGACAAACTGTCTCACCTTTGGCATGTCACTTTACCCTTATTTGTCTTACTTTCCCCATCTGTAAAATAGAAATAATACACTACATTATGGGGGTTAATTAACTCAAGTTTGTACAATGCTTTGAAATTTAAAGTGCTACTTATTTTTATATTTAGGTGGCATTCTTTCCTATTTATGTTTCTTTTCCACCAGCTGGGCTAAAATTCAACAGTATGTTTCAGGATTCAACAATAAAACAAAGCAATCAAATTTACTATTCCAATTTCCTTCAGAGGAGGACAAAATAAGTTTGGCTTGTTGTGAAATAATGTCAAATTTCTCTGGCAACTCAGGTAGTAAAAACCCAGGGCTCTGTCATCCTTCTCCTTGGACTGCAAAGCAAGATTCGGAAGAAGCATTTTTTTTTAATGCCCTGCTTACTGTTTAAAGCCCAAGAATACAAGAGTGTTTTGTTGGGTCTTTCCCCCTCCTGCTTTGAAACGACCTAAAACCAGAATCAAGAACAAGCAAAGGCCATTTGGCTCAACAAGGCTTACTCCCTGTTTCAAAAGTCCATTCTCTCCAGGATGCCATCTAATTGATTCTTGAATTACACCCAATCTTGGAGCCTTAGCAATCTTGCCTGTTACCCTGCTCCCTAGATCTGCGATTCTTTCTATAAAGATGTGCTTCCTGGCGTCTGTTTTGAATTTGTTTTTCTTTAATTTCCTTTTAGGCCCCCATGTCCTGTTGCCTGCACTAAGTTGAAACTAACAACTACAGCTGACATTTACCATGTCATTTAAGATTGCACACGGGTCAATAAAAACCTCTTCTTTCTTGTTTTCTGTTAAAGATCATGGCCTAACTGCATCCATGGTGAAACTCCACTCAAGACTAGGAAGTGATATAGGGAGGGAATATGAACCTATATGTTTAAGGGCTTTTACTGTTTTTACAGAGCTTGTTATTGAGTCTTCAAATAAATGTAAAGTTTTGCAAGTGGAATCGTGCCGTGTAGAAAGAGCAAGGCAAGTAACATGCTAGTTGAGATTTCATCAGAGTATCTTAGTTATAGGGTGGTTAGCTCAGTTCCACGATGTTATATACCGGTGATCTAACTGCCTTTTTCCCTCCGAGTAGCTTATTAAACCATGTCTCCGTATTCCTTGAGGTCTCCCAGGTTTTCTCCTCTTTCTGTGAGATCTTTCTCAAAGTTCCCCCACTCCGGCTCAACACTATCCATCTTTTGCTCCTGCACATTATTTGTGAGCCTGCTGGTGTATTTCTTTTAAATTGTTCAGCAATAAATTTCACTCGTGTGTTGCCTAACCGAATGTAACTCCTTTTGTATTCTCCTTTCCTTCACCCTCTGCATTCACCTCTTCCCTAAAGTTAAAGATGGTCTTTCTGGGGAGGTAATTTATTTAGATTAAAACCAGCCGAGATCCAAGTTCTGATCCCTCTGGGGCCACGCTGAAGACAGTATGTCTCCCTCGTCTCTGCACTCACAGACATTAGAAATGCCTCCCTTCACTTGCCCCTCTGTGTTCTGTTTTTTTAACAAGCTCTTGAGCCGTTCTCCATATCCTACCAGGGATCCCCATAGCTCATGGTTAAAGGGAGGGCCTGTCAAGCGAAACTTTTCAAAGGCTTCCTGAACATCTAAATAAACTGACAAACATAGGGCCAAATCCTTCTTGCCTTACTTGTGCATAGTCCCTTTGAAGTCCCCAGGACTGCTCCTGTGAGGAATGTGAGCCAAATACGGCAAGCAGACCTACAGCCGTCGCAGCAGCAGCGAACAATTATCCTGCGGTAGCAGTGAAAGATGCCGGTGAGGACTGAGGCCTGGTTGTGTCAGGCGCAGTACAAACAAACGTAAGGGCAATTACTACCCCAAATAGCGGGCAGACCCAAAACAGACCGAAGGGAGGGGGATAAAACACACGAAAAAACGGTGGATAACTGCCAGGATTTGGGGAATGGCCTGTTTCGCTACGCTTTAATTTTTTAACGGGGGAGGAATGGTAGAGTCAGAAGGAGGAAGGGGGTATGGAAAGGAAGGAATCTGCAGCGATCTAGCCACACTTAGCTGGCACGGGTGTGTGGGCAGCATGCTAGAGAGGGGCAAAAGTGACAATTCCCCAGGGGCCCGGTGATTCAAAAGAGCCCAGAGCTCTCTGACTGCAGCAGCAGCAGCGGCTAGAGCCCTGAGCCCTTTAAATTGCTGATGTTGCGGCATGCTCTGGACAGCTGTGAGGGCTGAAGACAGAGGAGGTACACGCGGCACTGAAGGCTGGCTGCCCAGCCCCGCCCCTTCTGCCCAAGGCCCCACCCCTTCTGCCCAAGGCCCCACCCCTTCCAGGAGCATGGGAATGTCCCCTCCCACCTTGCCCAGGGGCCCGGCGGGGCTGTCGGTCCCACTGAGAGCCCTAAGGAGGGAGCTGAGGGAGAATGAGGAAGTTTTTCTCAGGGGAGTATTTCCCAGGCACAAGACACAGACCAGTGGACAGGGAAGGCAGTGACATGAGTCACGTGAAGGAGGGAGCGGCTAATGAGAGGTTACTAGAGCGAAGCAGGGCAGGGCTCAGCAAGGAAGAGCCAGGAAGGCAAAGACAAGAAGCTTGTGCACGGTGCAGCGGCAAAGGAGCCGCTCATTAACGGCTGCTGGGGGCGTGAGGGCCAGAGCAGAGGCAGTCAGAGCAGGTGGTTGGAGCAATAGTCCGAAGGGCTGTCTGAGCAGCATGAGGAGAGGGCTTTTCAAGGCCGAGTTTGCACAAGTGAAGGCCAGGCAGGTAGAAGCTTCTGCATTCAAGAAGCTAAATGCCTTGTGTCTCTTTCTAGAGGTTTGTGTCATTCTACGGCATCCTTGTCCTATTGCCGGCGGCCTAAAACTGGGTAGGGGGTGATGCACCTTGGAATCAAAACATGCCTTGGGCGGCTGCTTTCTTACACTTACTCTTCCAGAGTTATGGTGTGCCCCCTCTCTCTCTCCCCCCGCCACACTCTGAGACAGCCTCCTTCAGAGCCCTCCACTTGTCCGCACTTGTGAGTGCCTGAGAATCTCCCCGTTGTTGTCCAGCACACATGTCGTTCGAAGTCATTTCTCGGTGTGACGGTCTGTTCTGTGCACGCTTCAGTTCTTCATGTAGCTAATAGGGCATGGCTCAGATTGGCGTAAATTGGTTTGGGGTTGGTTTAATTGCGGGGGGGGGGAGGGGCGGGATCCTGCCAATTTTAGCATCACCTTTGTGTACTTGCTGTGTGTATTTGTATCTACAGAAATATGACCTTGCGGAGTCAAAATGTGCTTGTTTTCTTATATTGTCCCATATGTTGTTGTTATTATAGTTCAAAAGGCTAGAAAACAAAGGGGAAGAATTGGAAACCAGGTATCTACAGAATAATTAAGCCCTTTTTAAAATATGGACAGTTTAATCTTGATTATCAGAAGTGGTGGGCAACTCACCTTCCGGTAGCCTCAGTAGTAGCTTCAGATGCTCAACATATCTGCAAAGCAAATCCTTCTCATTGCAGGAGGGAAAGGGAGCTGCACAAAACTTGGGCATCTAGTCATCAATGAATAAAATAGGGTGTTTTTTTTCCTTTTTGTTGCCAGCAAAATCAAAGTTCCAAAGAGGCTTCTCGCTCCGTTTTCATCGATGGTTCAGTTTGCAGTTTTGTAGGAGTGGAGTTAAACAAGAAATGTATTTGGAAAATAGTTTTGGAGAAAGCCAGCTTGAAAAAAAATGTGATAAAGCAAAAGCCTGTGTGTTTCCTGGAATATTCTGCATGAAAGGACATTTTATCTAACGTCTTGATCCCTGTTTGAGATTGAACAGCCATTAACACTGAGGTGGAGGTGGAATCCATAAATATTTGGGAGGAGAGTTTTCTCTATATCTGTTATATTCAACAATAAGCTACTATATATTTGAGAGTTTGTCTCTGTGTGTGTGTGTGTGTGTGTGTGTGTGTGTGTGTGTGTGTGTGTGTGTGCAAAAACTCCTTCTGAACGGTAAGAGCTAGGACCACCAAATTCAGCAGGCAGCTTCCTCTTATCATAACTTAAAGCAAGGTCAGGGTTTGCCTGTGCCAGGACAATGGGATGTACCTGGAACTCTATTGTTGCTCACAAAATGGAAAGGGGGGGGGGGGGCTCTGCTATTTAATGACCACATGGGGGCAGCAGGACATATAGGATGGGACAGTCATACCCTATAATGACCACAGAGGGGCAGCAAGGGGCCAGAGATGGGGACCAGGACAGCTATGACCCCACTGGGCCAACAGGGGGCAGGAGAGGAGAAAGGAACAGCTGTCTACTATATATTTCAGAGAGTTTGTCTGTTTGTGTGTCTGTCTGTGTGTCGCACCCCTCCCGCAGCAGCTGCAGTAGTCATGGACAGACGCTTCTCACATGGTCCCAAGATGCTGCGGTGACAGAGGGCTGGGGCTGTCCTCTCTCCCCGGGGCAGCCTGGATACAAACCCCAGCCCCACCCCCGAGCAATGAATTAAATGAAACAAAAAACAAAAATGAATGAAGGACCTGAGCAACACTGGCAAATCTCCTCAGCCAACAGCAGGGTTTTTGTGGTGTTCTGCAGAACCTGGGTTTAATGGGCCAGATTTTGCTCCTGCTTATGGCTGTGTATATCCAGAGCAACTCTCCCGAAAGCAAGTCAAGTTATTTACGCTGGCATGAGGGCAGAAATTGGTCCAGAAAGGGTAAAACGATTTGCAAAAGTTGGCAGAGGAGGAAACAGTCCCCCGTTGGTGCTGCTTGTGGTGATGGGACGTGGGGAAAGGAGTCTTGAGGAATGTTAACTTGCTGAGAGTCAGGCTGGTACAAAAAGGAGGTAATGTCTGAAGCCTTCCTGGCTGAATTCCTTCCTCGTGGCTCAAAGCTGCCCTCTTCAGTAAGTTAGGTACATCCCTGCTCCTCAGTGCAAATGAGTGCACAACAGCACCTCTGCTCTTGCAAAGGCCTGTCTCCTCCGACTTTGTTTCAAAGATAGGGTTGCCAGGTGTCCGGTTTTGAACCGGACAGTCCAGTATTTGAGTTTCCTGTTCGGGAAACAAATTGAGAAAATAGAAAGGAGAAAATAGAAATGCCTGGTATTTTCTAACTAAGATGTAATGTAGATTGTGATGTAATGTCAAGTGTGTCCGGTATTTTTGTTGAAAACATCTGGCAACCCTATCAAAGACCCTGAATATAAAGTTTTGACACATCAACCTGTGGCTTCTCCAGAGACTTGTTTGAAAGGGAGACTCTTCCCCACTTCCTTCTTTCTCAATGCTCTGCCCCCTGGCTCCTTACACTCGCTAACTTCCCACCAAGAGGTGGGTTTCCCCCCACCTTTCCAAATGCCTTCTTGGGTTTGTATGCTCCTTTATTAAAGAAGTCAAGACTTAGTTTTCAGATTGACCTATTCAGAGGCAGGCTGTGCGTGTCCCTCTGTTAGTTGGAGATTGTTTTGCAGATGCTGGGTACCACTGCAATATAAATATTCATTAGTGGCTATTAATGACATGTGAATAGGCCTATGCCCTGACATCTCTTTGCTCCTTCAGCCCTTTAGAAATTCCACAAAAAAAATCACTAGAGTCTATTTTCTCTCCAAATGACTCTGTCACTTGTGAATCTACTCATGGCCTGTTCTTTTTCCTCCTGTCTCCTTCTCCTTCTTCTTTCTTTCCAAAATAAGAAGCCTGAGAGACATCACTTCTCCTTTCATGTTGGTACCTTTATACACAGAAATGTAATTATTTCATTTTACGTGCCTATTTGTTTGGGCTGGCTAACCTCTTAATTAATCTGAACCCCTTCCTCCTGCGTCTTGAATAATAATATCAGAATTGTCGGCGATGATTAATGCCCCATGTTTCTAGGTCCTCCGTCAAGGTAAGATTTATAGAGCAATGTTTGATGCTAGGGTTTGCTTTTTCTCCCCCTCGGTTGCGCTCACTGGTATTTGCTTCTATTTTTCAGGTGTAAATACTGTGACAGGTCATTCAGCATTTCCTCTAACCTCCAGCGGCACGTTCGAAACATCCATAACAAGGAGAAGCCATTCAAATGTCACCTGTGTAACCGATGCTTTGGGCAGCAGACCAACTTGGACAGACACCTTAAGAAGCATGAACATGAGAATGTGCCAGGTTGGGGGTCCACGTTTCAGTTTAATTCTGTTAGGGGCCCGGGAGAGAGAAATCCCCAATTTAAGTCACTCGGGCTATGTCTACACTGCAGACTTTTGCTGGCAGGGAGAATGCTAATGAAGCGCTCATTAGCATTTGTCGCGCTGTCATTTGCATATTCTCTGCCAATGCTTTTTATGCAAGAGGTTTTTGCACAAAAACAAGCAGTGTAGACGGGCTGTTTTGTGCAAAAAAACCCTTTTGCGCAAGATCCTTGTACCTCCTTTTTTGAGGCAAAAGGGGGGTTTTGCACAAAACGGATCCATCTATATTGCTTGTTTTTGCGCAAAAACCTCTTGCGCAAAAAGCATCGGCAGAGAATATGCAAATGACAGCATGACAAATTCTAATGAGTGCTTCATTAGCATACTCTCTGCCTGCAAAAGCCTGCAGTGTAGACATAGTCTTGGAGTTACATGTGTGCATCTTCATGGAAAGATCCATTCTTGTGTGTGAATGTTACTGGGCAGCAAAAGAAAAATATTTATTTTAGATGTCGCATTTCTAAAATTATAATGAAATCTCTCTTTCTCTTTCTCTTTGGCTACATCTAAACTGCAGGCTTCTTTTGGAAAAAGCTTTTCTGGAAGAGATCTTCCGAAAAAACTACTTCCAAAAGAGTGTCCACACTGCCAAAGTGCATCGAAAAAGTGATCTGCTTTTTCGAAAGATAGCATCCACATTGAATGGACACTGTCTCGCATTCAAGCTGTGATTACTATGGACAGAGTGGCCACCAGGGCACCTGTGCTTTTTCCTCTTTCCTCTTCTTTCAAAAGAACTCCTTCTTCCCTGTCCACACACACCTTTTCCCAAAAGAGCTCTCTCGGAAAAAGGCTTCTTCCTCGTAGAAAGAGGTTTACCAATGTCAGAAAAACACCTCTGTTCTTCTGATTTTTTTCAAAAGAACACAATTGCAGTGTGGACGTAAGTAAAGCTTTTTCGGAAAAATGGCTGTTTTGCCGAAAAAATCTGTAGTGTAGACATAGTCTCTCGCTTTCTCTTTCTCTTTCACACATACACAAACACACACAAACATTTTAAAGTTGAAAAATGTATTTTACATGATCACATTGCTGAAGCAGGTAAATTATTTTTCACAGAAGCAAAAATCTAACAAACCAACCCCACAACAAGAGAAGGAATCTGTACATTGAAACCCCATATGTAAACATTCAGACCAGAAAAAAATTCTTGAAAAAGCTACAAGCAAATCAAATGGATCCTTTTTCTCCAGTGTTTTTACACCATCAATGACAATAATACTGAAATGTGTACAGACAGTACAAATTCGAAGTATTATTTAGAACTACCCCATGTCCAAGGAACACATCCTCTATTTCAAAATAATTTTCTAAATAATGGACACATAATTTCGGCATCCCTGTAAACCTCTTTTTACAAGGAATAAGAGATGTCTCAAAATAGTGCTTTATTTAGAAATTTGGTGCTGTGTAGATGCACCAAATTTCAAAATATCCTATTTCAAAATAAAATCGAACTCAGATACTCAATTTGCATAGCGCAAATTGTGTATCTTATTTCAATTTTAGAGTGCAGTCTAGACGTACCCATATATCAGAGAGGAAGTGTGGCCCAATGCTTAGGGTTGGAACCTAGGAGATATGGATTCTGTTTCTAGCTCTGTCCTAGCCTCCACGTGAAACCTTGGGCAAGTCACTTATTCAAGGTATTGAAGCACCATCAGAATTTTCAAATGTGCTCGGGGCAGGTTTGAAAATCTCATGAGATGCCTCTTTGCATCTTTAGGTGTATAGATACTTTTAAAATTCAGGCCCTTCATTTCTCCAGGCCTCCATTCCTACATTTGTCCAATGGAGAACATAAGACTGCCCTGCCTGCCTACAGTGCTATGATGATAAATTCACTAAAGCTGGACAGGAGCTCAGATACTTCAGTAGTTAGTGTGGGGGGGGGGGACGGGAAATAAGAACCTAAGAGAGATGGAGAATAATACATAAGAATATTTTCTGTCCCTGTCCAGATATTAACTGTGTCTCTCTGTGCACATTCACTTTTGGAAGAGACCAGCTTTTCTGCTGAGATTTTTGTTTCCTGAAGCTTTCTTTACATGTACAGGTTGAACCTCTCTAGTGCAGCATTCCCTGGTCCGGCAACATCCGTAGTCTGGCATGATTTGAGTTAGCCGGATGTCCACTTATCACGGGTGTGGCCAAGTTTCCTGGAGTCCCATAAAGTTTGTTTGCAGCCACCAGGCCTGGCTCACAGTGTTCTGTGCTGTTATTTAGCTCTAATTGACCCCAAAATGTCTTCTCAGAGCTCAGGAAGCAGTAGAAGTGTTGGTAATGCTCCTAGATAATATTGACCTCCTGTGGTTCAGCAAATTCTCTGGTTCGGCACTGGTCAGGTCCCCAGGATGCCGGACTAGAGAGGTTTACCCTGTATATTCCTACCATGCAGAAAATGCTTTATTGTGTTAATCTTCCCCCTTGTTTTCTGTTGAGAGCAGCGTTGGCAACACCTGAGTCTTTCTCTTGGTTCTTCTCTTGTCTCTGTGCAGTGAGCCAGCACTCAGGGGTCATCACTAACCACCTTGGGACACGTGCCTCCTCCCCAAACTCGGAGTCAGACAACCATGCACTTTTAGACGAGAAAGAGGACTCGTATTTCTCTGAAATCAGAAATTTTATTGCAAATAACGAGATGAATCAAGCGTCGACTTTAACAGAGAAAAGGTAAACAAACAAAGCCACTTTCTCATGGGAACGTCTTAACAGGGTTTTCCAGGGCTGGCCAGCCATCTCCGTGTTCAGGGCTTGATTTCAAATAGCTTAAGCAGACGATAGTGATCATGAGAATCCTGCAGGGTACTCAACTTGGGCTCCTTAACCAACGTCCCGATTCTTTCCTGCTCGTGGCAGAAGGTACATAAGAACGGCCACACAGGATCAGACCAGTAGCTCCCGCTAGCCCAGTACCCTGTTTTCCAACAGCGGCCACTGCCAGGTGCCCCAGCAGGATGGAGCAGAATAGGGAATCCTCGAATGATGCGTCGAATATGCAGAAAAGAATTGGAAAGCGCTGTACAAGGAGTCTCAGGAGTCAAAGTTCCTGTCCCAGGATGAGTGCTATAGCTCAGACTGCTGTGTAGCACAGGAGGAAAGGATGGGCTGTCTCTGGGCGTGAGCATAAGGGACGGACCCTCCATGAGTCCAGAAGTCAGTGGGGAAGGGCGCAGAAGTCAGTGGGGAAGGGCACTATTGAGGAAGAATCAGACACTCATCAGTCAAGAGGTTCACTTTTCAAAACCCAGCGTTGGCTTGAGGGTCTAATCTTCTTTCGCTTGCATGCTACAGGTTGGACCTCCCTTGTCCAGCACCCTTAGGAACTGATCGGTCCCAAAGGAGGGAGTTTGCTGGACCAGGGGAGGCCAATTCTGGCCCCTGCTGCCAGCCTCCAGGCTCCCCCAGTGGGCCACCAGCCTCCTGGCTGCTGGGCTCCCCTCCCAGCCGCGCTTCCAGCCACCATCCTTACAGTGCTCCTGGCCCCAGCCCTGGCCCAGGTCCTGGCTCTGGCCATCAGCCTCAATTGCATTCCTGGCCCTTGCCACCAGCCACTCGGCCACTGGACTCCTGGCCACCCCCACCTCCTCCCAGCGGCAACATCCATGGTCCAGAGAGTCCCGGACTAGAGAGGTCCTACCTGCATCAGACATCTAGTTTCTTATTTGCTTCTAGGATCGTTATTGTTCTTGGGAAGCTTCTGCAAGTGCTCTTGGTGCATTGCTACCTCAAAGACGTGGCCACCATAGATCCTACGGCGCCAGGTCCCAGGGCCTGGATCAGTTGACTCAGGTTCCCAAGGCTCGAGCTACAGAGCCAAAAATCTTTTCACTTGGCTGGCGCCTGGGATCTGAGACCTTCCCCCATGCCAGGCCTCAGAGCCCAGGCTCCCGTCTGAGCAGGAATGTCAACACTGCTATTGGGCGTTCATGAGCCCCGGTTAATTGAGCCTGGGTCTGAGACATGGAGTCCGGAAATTTTCTCTGTAGTGTTGACAAACTCTAGGCAGTGCGGGGTTCAAACTTTTTTTCCTCATAACCCAGTGGAAGAAAATTGTTGATGCTGTGACCCAACAGAACGTGACTGGATTGTGGACTCCGGGGTGGGGTTGAGGATGGAGCTTTGGGGTGCAGGACGGGGCTCTGGCTTGGGAGGGGTAGGGCTGGGGCAGGACGGCTGACCTCTAACGGCTCCCGGTCAGCATTGCAGTGGGGGGGGGGCTAAAGCAGCTTCCTGCCTCTCCTGGCACCACAGACCATGCTGTGCCCTAGAAGCAGCCAGCAGCAGGTTCCCAGCCAATAGGAGTGTGGGACTAGTACTAGGGGCCCTGTGCACTCTCTCCCCTCCCACACACACATCTAGGAGCCAGGCCTGTTGCCAGCCACTTCTGGGGTGCAGCGTAGTCTGCAGTCCAGGACAGGCAGGGAGCTGCTTTAGCGCCCCCACTGCTCACCTGACCCCCCTGCAGCACCGAGACCCAGCACCCGACATTCCACTCCCCAGTGCTGGGCCGCAACCCCTCGTTTGAAACCTACTGGCCTAATGCACCTTCCATGTGAACCCCCTAGAGTCTGGGGACATGGCCACAGTGCATCAAAACGACTCGTTAAACCCTCATTTTCCTCCAAGCAAAAATACCCGTTATGGCTGCCCTGTCCCCATCCAATCCCGGAGCCCATCTCACTGAAGCCGGGAGGTTGCCAAAGGAGCACAGAAGCCCCAGTTCTGGGTTTGGGGCTGAGTCGGCCAGCAGACAGGAGAGGAAGGTCTCAGGAAAGCCGAGTGTGCAGTGACTTGGATTTTGACCCTGCCTGGCTGGAAATTGAGTGAGGCTGGGCTGAGACCTCAACATGGAAGCAAACGGAGGAAAAGGGCCTTCCCCTTTTCCCCGGAAACATGATCCATAGGGAAGAACCCCCCTGCCACAGAGAGCCCTTTTGAATAGGCTCATTAATGGCCGTGGCTTAACATGAAACGTGGCCCAGATCCCCCAGTGTGCAGTCTCTTCAGAAAACCATCTCCCTCTACCCCATATCGATGCGTCTAACGAGCCCCTTCCTACCCTGACTATTTCACCCTCTCCTCGCTTGTTCGTATAGAGTAGACATCAGCTCTCTGTCCCCCACCCGTCGGACTCCTTAGGGCAAATTTAGACTTCCAGTGGCGAATGTCACTAGCCTTCTGTGGAACTGCCACAGTTCACTGCAAGTCTTCACTTGGCCCTTTGACTTTCCCTTCCATCCCCTTCCCACCAAAAGCCGCGTGGCGTCATGGGCTCACTGCTCCAGTGAGTCCCGCTTCCCAAGTAGAGTGGGGTGCCTAGCCTGCTTGTCCATTTAATGGCAATTTCAAAACGTTTTTTAAAAAAAGTTTCAGATAGGACTGAAAATAAAAATGTTAAACATTTCTGGCAAATTGAAAAGACACACACAAAAAATTGCTTTGAGTTGAATGAAACATTTTGGTTCAGTTCTTCACTCTGCTCTTCTTGAACACTTTCGATATTTAAAGTCAAATTAGAAGAAATGGGTAAACAGCGTTTCAAACAAAAAATGGTTTCCTTAGAAAAAATATCCAAAGAATTTTTTTTTTTTTAATTTTTAGTTGGGCCAGGAAAATCCCCAAATTTGTTGAAATTGACCAACTAGTTTGCATAGATGTTGCCAAATGTTTGTTTTCTCCTGGGAAAAAGTTGGCTCCAAAACTTTTTGCCCAGCTAGAGTTCCACAGATCCCTTCCTTTACTCCTTCACTCATGGGCCCAGTCGTGGATAGTCAGTTGTGTTCATGAACAAAGAACAAATTGTGCTGATGCTGGATGATTATGTGGCATTCAGTATTGAACTTTCCCGCAATGCAGCGTTGTGTTCATTGCCCACAGTAGCAACAGTCTTCTGGAACTTACATGTGGAACGCAACACTTCACTCAGAAGGCTTGTAAAAATGTGAAATGTAGACGTTTTCCATTTCCTTCTCTACTCCGTTGCCTTCATCTTAGCCCTGAAAGCAAGATAAAGTAACCCCATCTTAGCCACAAACTTCCCAGCGAAGCTGTTTGTTTAGATTACATACGTGGAAATAAAACAGGGGGGAAAGGTTCACTGTATTTCCTGAGGGTAATTTGGAATCTTTGAACCTCGCCTGATGTAGACAAAAAAATAGACAAGAGCAGAACTTCTCTGCAGGCTGGTATAACTGATCCAGAGGGAGAATCAAATTTATGCCCGTACCTTACAGAAAATCGATCAAAATTCTCTAAAACAAACATGCTGATGATGTGTTTAGACTAAGTGACAAGATCCAGGGCTTGGAAAACATCTGAGTTTCCCCTTAATTTTTTAAACCTTATTTTGACTGAGTGATATTTAATCTACAGAGGAACCAAAAGGGACATTCTGTGTTGTACAAATGTCACTCCGTTCCAGGCCCGGTTGCAATTATGCTCCTGCTGCTCTGTTGTTTTTACAAATGACCATTGAATGCTGATACCAAGTTTGAAAGCTTTTTTTGTTTTGGTTTAAAAAAAACCAAAAAAGCCAAAAATGCTTGTATGGGACCTCTGTGTAATTAGTGTAATCTTGACAGTGACGTTCCTGATTTTAACACAAATCAGGTTGTGGAAACGTTCGGGATGAAGAAGTTAAACTTCTCTCATTCCATTTATCAGTACTGCAGAGCGTTCCAACTACATGTTATTACCATTCCCAAACGGTAACTTGTTCTCTTAACCTGGCTTGCTTTATTTTCTTGGTGGCTTATATATTCTCACGTCCATATGGGTATAACCAGGGGACAAAGGAAGATTTAGGTGGGCTGTTAGGTTTCATTTCAAATGTTCCCTATCCAATTGTGGAGTTTTGTCACTAGACAAGTGGGTATTTTGATACTATAAGCACAAACACATACCCCTTTGTCCATAGAAGTTACAGTCCAAAGAGTGAAGATACTTAAATCCAGATTAAACAAAATCTAGTTTTAAGAATGAAATATAATTGACTCACTCTGTTAGCTCTTAGATAATCTTACATTGGTGAGAAAGCCTGGCTTAGATTTTCTAATATTCTCAGAGAGGTAGCCCTGTTAGGCTGAAAACAAGAAGTAGTCTTGTGGCACCTTAGAGACTAACTAAAATATATACACAGTCTCATGAGCTTTCGTGGGCAAAACCCACTTCCTCAGATGAGTTGGAGTGGAAATAATCAAAACCATGATATATATATGTAACAGCAAAAAAGTGCCTGTCAGTTGTAGGACCGGTGCTAATGAGGGTATTTAAGAAGGCTGGAAGTGTCCCATTCTTAGCTTTTTGATTTAAAAATGGGGTTGTTAAAGGCAGCAGAGACATGTCTTATTACACTCCAAATTACAGAGTGAGGCCGCAGAATTGACATTCACCTACAAATATGACACTGTTACCCTGGACTTGAACAAAGACATTAACTGGGTGCCGCATTATAAAACCAGCCTTCCCTACACTGCATTTTTACATAGAAAGCTAAGAATGGGACACTTCCAGTGCTCTTAATTAGCCTCGTTAGCACAGGTCCTACAACTGACAGGTACTTTTTTGCTGATATATACCTCTTGGTTTCTGTACTTTCACTTCAACTCATCTGATGAAGTTGGGTTTTACCCACGAAAGCTCATGAGACTGTATATTTTTGTTAGTCTCTAAGGTGCCATGGGGACTACTCATTATCTTCTAATAGATATTTTTTGCCCCCAGCCATTTTGAATCATAAATAACCGGGGAGGAGGGGGGTGACAGAATGGCCAGGCCCCGGGGCAAGGCGAGTGGGGGTGGCTCCTTGCTCCTGAAAAGGGCAGGGCCTCAGGTGGGACTGGGGACTAGCATCCCCCGTGGGGCTCTGGTGGTGATTTAAAGGGCCCAGGACTCCAGCCATCATCACTGCCATAGTAGCGGCGGTGGCAGTCATGAGTCCTGGCTCTTTTGAATCACCAAGTCCTAGGGCAGTTGCCTCTTGGCCCCTCCCCCATACCTGTCAGCAGGCCTGTAAATAACAAATCAATGGTTAAATGCCTGATGCTTGCATCATTGCTGTTCCCAGCTCACCTCTTGGTTCCTTCCCTCATGCTCAAACCTTCCAGGCCAGAAATCCAAGACATGGACAGCAACTCCCAGTGTCATGGGTTAGCAAACGAGAAAACGGACGATGTGGACGAGGAGGAGGAAGAACTGGAGGAGGAAGATGACGACAGTCTGACAGGGAAGTCCCAGGATGAAACCGTATCTCCCACAACGGAGCCCCGAGGAACGTTTGAGGATGAGGAGGATGAAGAACCCGCATCTCTCACCATGAGCTTTGACCATACCCGAAGGTGGGTGGGGCCGTTTCCTCCGGGAGGCCGAACGGGGTTAGATTTCTTACCCTGGGTCATTAGTAGGTCATGGGAGGTGTCACTTTGTTTTCCAAACCATGAATCATACCTCCAGTTTGCTTTTAGGCATCAGCCCTAGGGAACTTCATTTTCACCTGGCGGGGGGGAGTACCAATAATTCAACTGAAATGCAAAACTATTAGAAGACACACACACAAGGCCTGAAAAACACACAGCGGGAAGGTAAACAGCAAGTGAAAAAAAAAAAACCCAGCCTCCTTAATGTATCATGAACACCTCTGCTGGACACAATGGGAACGTCTTGATTTTCCAACCAGTGGTCAGCCAACAGAGAGCAGGTACCAGGAAGTGTAGACAACGGCCATTTTGCACTCCCCCACCCATTTTATCCTCAGCAAAATGGCAGCACCTTCTTGTCTCAGGATGTCAGGCCCTGCATTCATTTCAGGTGGAACAATGCAGCTGGCCTCTGTGTGGGCAGAACGGTGTCTCCCACAGCCTTTGCTTGCTTTTTATGTCCATCCGTGCCATGTACCCGGGTTAGTAAACCACTAGGAAGACAGTCTCTGGTACAACGTTGAGGTATTGAATGGGTATTCTCTTTTACTCCTGCTTCCCCGCATTGACAATACAAAGCACCCCAGTGTAGTTACGTAACCCAAGACAGCTGACATTGATAGTGTGAAGAAGAACACTTATCAAAAAGGGTGGAAAATGGAATCCATTCCTTCCTCTAGCTCTCTTCCCCACTTGCCTTTCACAGAATCTGTGGATGAACTAGCTGCCAAAGTTCATCCAAAGTGCGGCCCCGTAAATAGGGCAGCAAACTAGGAACCAGGAAACCAAGCTGCTGGTACATCGCTCTGCCATCGACTCCCTGTGCGCCCTAGCACTGAAGTCCCTTTAGGACTTGTCCTGGACATTTCAGCCATTTTTGACTCTCAGTATTTTCAAAGGGGAGGTGCCCCTCCAACTCACACTAACTTCATTTGGGGTTGTTGGCATTTGGGAAAAACTAGGTCGTAGGTATCCAGAGATGGTCCATGACCTGGGGCACTCAACACTGAAAGTCCGCTGTTGAAATTGTAGATTTTAGCCCTTCGTGTGCAGGTCCACCGACCAGGGGGAGGGGCAACTGCCCTGGGGCCCGGCGATTCAAAGGGGCTCAGGGTTCCTGGTTAGTGTGGCAGCAGCAGTGGCTGGAGCCCCGGGCCTTTTAGATAACTGCTGGAGTGCACATGGTGTGCTCCATGTGGCTCTCAGGTCATGGGGGAGGACTGTGGTCCACTCCAAGCAGCATGGAGGGCTGGGGTGGGGCCATGCTCCAAGCAGCATGGAGGACTGGCTATCCTGGCCCCACCCCTTCCCCCTCAGGTCCCGCCCCTTCCAGGAGCGTGAAGCTGCCCCCTCCCACCTTTTTCAGGGGCCTGCGGAGGCTGTGGGCACTCCTGTTCTTGTGGTACAGGTCTCTGTCCGCTAATGATGCTTTGATAGCTATGGATGAAAAGTGCTATATAATGCAAAGTATTGTTATATTCAGAGGGGTTTTTCAGTGCATCTGTGTTTTCCAATTCAGCCAGTTAATTGGCACATTAAAAGCCTCAGGAATACGGTGCATTGGCTCTCTTCCCCCAACTTTCAGGAATAGCTTAGTAATCAGGCATCTCTGATCAGGAGACTAGAATGAAAGCAGGAAATAGACCAAACCACTGACCATACAGGAGCACTAATGCTTGAGATGTACGTGCATAACCATGCTTCATGCTTTCCCCTTTTTCTTTGCTCCTTTCATCATGCCTTTTTTTTTTTTTTTTTTTGGGTCTACCTGCTTGTCTGTCTCTCCATGCATGTGGCTTGTGAGAACCCATGGTATGTGCATGCAGGCACTGAGTTAGCGACACACACATTGGTTAGATTGTAAACGGTGAGACGAGCTAACAACAGGTCAACCCCTTCCCCTGGTCATTGGTACAGGTGTATTGAGGAGGACGAAGCCGGCTTGTTAGATTTGGAGCAGATGCCGAATTTTGGGAAGGGGCTGGATCTTCGCAAAGCAGCCGAGGAAGCATTTGACGTTAAAGATGTGTTTAATTCCACCTTAGACTCTGAGACAATAAAACAGACTCTGTACAGGCAGGCTAAAAACCAGGTAGGTATATGACAGAACATTTTACTGAGCTGGGTTCCTTCAGCCAGGTCTGTGCTCTGTCCACACTGAATCAGAATTCGGACTAACTTGGGAATCACATCTGTTTGCTGTCATGTTGCAGTCCTGGAGAAATAGGAGTCGGGAGGGAATTGTTATCTCAGGTTTTATATAATCAATTTCCTGTACCATTATAATGCTGTGGAGTGAATGCAGGTTTCTCTTTCTGTCTATAGAAACGTAGACAGAAATATGATGATACAATAGTTACAAACTTTGGGCTAGAACCCTCAGCTGGTATATATTGGACAAAGCTTCATTGGTTTCACTGGATTAATGACAAATTTGCACCAGCTGAACATCTCACCCATTGAAACTGTAATAAAATAGAACAGGATTATTATTATTAATTATTAGTATTATTATTACCAATAATAACAACAATAATACATTAATAATGGCATAAAATCTGATTCCAAATTTTATTTTCTAGACTTGCTTGGAGAATTGCATCATCTTAAGCAAATTTAGACAATGCCCTCGTTTTGCATATAGTGCTTTCAGCCTAACACGTTGCACCTTTCAGATAAAAATTCTCCATTATCCCAAAAGACAGGCCAGTGCAGGCACAGAAAAAGCAGATGCCGGCCTTCTTCCAAACCTGGAAGCAAAGCCCTGATGTTTCAAACAACATGGAAAACTTTTTTTTTAATTAGCATGGCTCTGAGCTCACTGGGTTTGCCATCAGCAGAAATGCCATGAGAGGCTCTGTTCTCAGGGCGTTTGTATCCTGGTGCAAATAAAGCAGCAACCCATGGCATGAAGGAGCTGTTCTGTGAGCTTTCCAGCCCCATTGCCAGAACAAAGAGGATACATTGAAATGAGCTGTAGAGAACGAGTCTGTACAAAACCTGCAAACTTTTTGCCATTATCCACCTCTTCTGACCCGCCTAAAAAAGGCCAAACAGTTCAAAGGCTTAAGAATACTAGGGCAGGCCCCAGGACATCTTTATCTGCTTCAGGTTTTACTGGGGGTGAGACCAGCTACTGATCTGGAGTCATTCTGGCCTCGAAGCAATGGGAATATAATACAGTTTCTCTTAAAGACCACCCCAGGGTGCAAATAAATGCAGTTTCCTAAGAGAGGCGGGAATTTAATTAAGGATCAGGTGGGATTATGCTGGAAACCATAAGGCTACTTTTATATCAGAAGGGTAGCCGTGTTAATCTGGATCTGCAAAAGCGACAAGGAGTCCTGTGGCACCTTATAGACTAACAGATGTATTGGAGCATAAGCTTTCGTGGGCAAAGACCCACTTCACATGCATCTGACGAAGTGGGTCTTTGCCCATGAAAGCTTATGCTCCAATACATCTGTCAGTCTATAAGGTGCTACAGGACTCCCTGTCGCTACTTTTATAGTAGCTGCTTAAGACTGGGATCAGGAAGTTGGGGTGTGGGTTGCCTATTGGAGGAGGTGGGGTTATGTTGTACAGATTTGACTGCACTGAAGGGAGTATTTTGGTTATAAAGACAGCACAGAAGTTCTCTTCTAGTGAAAAAGGAAATCAGGTCTCCTTCCAGCACAAGCCACTTGCATGCCTCTGTCTGCGTCCTTTTACTAATACGCTGAGTGTACTAACTGGTTCGGCACAACTTGATTTTTCTTGGCGGCAATGTCAGAGCTCTGGGACATGTTACATATTGGCAGATGTGATCTCACCTAGGCAATTTAAAATTCTCTGCTCTGCATGCAGGCAATCTGGTGGGAAAATAAGATTTGATCTGGTCTGCCCCGCCCAGAAATCTTACATTTCTAACAAGGCTAGCTCCCTGTCACTGCAGTACTGAAATGCACACGTTCATGCAAATACCCCTAAAGTAACGCCCCCCCCCCCACAGCGCATAGAGATGAGCATGAGAAACGATGGTCAGATTGCGAACTAGATCTAAATTTGAGCTTCCATGGGGGAGAGGGAGGTTATATTTGGAAGGGGTTTTTGGGAGGGAGGGTTGTTACTGTTGTTTATTAAATTTGTATTGCGCTAGCAGATCAGTGTTCCACTGTGCTAAGCTTGGGTGGGCAATAAGCAACCAGATGCACCTCGCTGGGGTTAGTCCTTGGCGGGCCGCCAGATGCGTTATTTACTGGCACATCCGCAGGCATGGCCACTCGCAGCTCCCATTGGCTGGGGATCGCCATTGCCAGCCAATGGGAGCTGCGGGAAGCAGCTCAGACCAGGACTCTGCAAGTAAATAACAGGTCCAGCAGCCTGCAACGGGCTAACCCAGGTGTCCTGCATCTAGCCCATGGGCCAATTACTACCCACGCCTGTGGTAAGCACTGTACAGAGATTGCAGTAAAGAGAGCATCCTAGGGCGAGCTCCCAGCCTGCAAAGATTTAGACACGTACCTGTCATTAAACAGGGGGTCACTCCCTCGACCGTAACCCACCAGGCGTAAAGTTCAGCACAGGCATAAAGCGGTGCAGGATCAGAACCGGGGTTGTTCTAAGGTGCAAAACAATGGATGAGACAAACAAACGTGGAGGAGGGAGAAGACCTCAGTAGCAGCAAAGCCACCAAATGATCATCCATAAGCAGATGGACCAGGCTTTGTCAGCTGGCCGTGCTGTGATGAAGATACCCAAACATGCCTGCCCACATACCACATGCACATTCCCAGACAGACCCCCCTGCAGGCTCCGATTCCCCCCAGGCCCAGTGGAGATGCTCAGGGAATGAAACATGCCACGGGCAAGCTCCTTTCCACTGAGCCACTCAGGCACCTGCAAATCCCCATTTCAAAGTTTCCTTTTCCTTGAGCCAACCATCGCTTGTGGGGACCAGAGTTTCTCAGGCACGAGTGCCTGCCTTCCCCAGGTGCACTGCACAATTACCCTGCTCAGGTGTGTGTGCATGCGGCGGGGGGGCCGCACGACTCATCAGCAACACACACAGTTCTATGTGCACTTTTGAAAACTGGCCGCCAGAACTCCCTGAGTATGTTCAGTAGGAAGAATAATGCCCTTTACGTGAGGGGCCTAGAAGCAAATGGCAGCATTTGTTGTGCAGTGTAAAGTGCAAGGAAGCAAGTTAAGGAGTTAGTTTAAGACACTCTTGCTAAACCCACTGCTGCCTGGTAAAACTCTAGACTGGTGATGGGCAATTGAGGCTAGTGAGTGGGCTGCATGAGTGGACTCCTTCCTGTCAGTGAGCAGCAAAACTGTCCCAATCAAGAAAGTCTCCTGGGTTTGGGCAGTTTTGCTCACTGCGCTTGCCTACCTAGAATCAGCAGTGTGCTGAGTTGAACAGGAACAGCACTGAGACTGGATGCAGAGAGAGTGCCCAGCTCTCACAGTCAGTGTTGGGTGCAATCCACCCATGCATCACTTCACGTGCTTTACGTGTGTGTCACTTTAGTAACACCAGTAGGAAAAAAATGGACACAGATGGAGACCAGCAGAATCTGGCAACCTTGCGCATGGGCAACAGCAAACAAAACATCTCAACAGCCACATAAAGATCCCTGCTGGGTTGCAGGTTGTCCATCCCTGCTCTGGGGCAAGGGCCATGTGTTTTCCTCACCTGTGAACATAAATGTGGATTGTCAGGCATGATTCCTATCCCACTCCACAGTGACTGACACGACTGTCCTGAGTTTCTGGTATGCAAATAGTCACATGACTTGCTACTTCCTGGGGATTATCCCAGGTACCAGGAAGTGTGCATTCACCCATTTCCCTTCCTGTGCTTCTTCCCCTCCTGTAGGCTTATGCAATGATGCTGTCCCTTTCTGAGAACACTCCCCTTCATACTTCCTCCCAGAATTCTCTGGATGCTTGGTTGAACATGGCAGGAGCAACGTCAGAGTCGGGGACCTTTAACCCCATCAACCACCTCTGACGGGTCGAGAAGGCGCGGGTTGAGAGTCCGAGCGAGGAGGTGGCGGAGCTGCGGGTGCTTTATCAGAAATTCAGGCGCGCAGAAGATGGATCAGAGGGCCTCAGGGAGTCGTCTGGGCTTTTGGCTGGGAGACTAAACCTGTCACCTGTGACCTGCCAGTCCCGCCTTGGGATTGATCGGCAGGTGCTCCTTCCAAGAAACCCTCCACACAGGACAGCCCTGAAGCAGCCCTGGGATTCCGCCATCTCTAAGAATCGTGTAAACAAGAAGAGAATTGCAACGGTGCAATCATATACCGGCCCCAACACAGTGACAAGCCAATATACCTGAGCCAGCTACTTTCTGCTTATAAACTAAAACTTGAAGTCATTCAGCCCTCTGCCCCCCGCTCCTCCCCCCCACAACACACACACACAACATTCACCCCCACTGAATAACAGTCCCCAGGGGGGAAAAGATCAAGAGCTGCTCCATCCCTGGTGCGATTGTGATGTGGACCCTAGAGTGATAGCCTGGAATGGTGAATGTGCCCCATTTAACTTCGCTCTTTGAAAGAGCAGGCAAAACTCCACTGCCCGCAACAGCACCCTCTCCAACATGCAATGTCCACACAGGGCTAACTTCTGCCAAGAGCACAAACAACTGGTGCAGGAGTATTTCTGGGGCTGCATATACGTGCCCACAAACACGTAGACAACGTTAGCTTGACCCTAGACAGCTCCTATGTATGTCTCCCCCGGAGGGTCTTTCAAATGCTGTCACTTCAATGTCGGGGGAGAAACCCCTTGTATGGGATTGCTGGTGGTTGCTTATGCCGAGAATCGTGCTCCCACTTCCCCCATCATTTCTTTATATGGCTAAAGAAAAACCCCACGCCCTTCCTTTTGGAATAACTTTGAGTGCTGCTCAGCTCTCCAAGAATGTGGGCAACGATATGTTTTCTCTCTGGATCTAAAATTACTTGCAAGTGTTTATGGGTGATTTTACATTGCTTCGACGTCTCGGCTCTTTTGCTGGCCTAAAGCAGCCGCCAGAAATCCTGCGACATTGGTTTGTGCGCTCGCTGCATTGAAATAACAACCTGGTATTGTAGCTGTGATTTGTAGAGGTCACGCGAAAGCGGGAAATCATTCTGAAAGGGGTGAGAAATATTACAAAGGGTAACATGGGCTTCTTGGACGACATTTGTAATGTGTGTGCTGAGAAATGCCTAGATTTGGTGTCACCGAATCAGAGATGCCTGAAGGTAAGATAGGTGCCTGCCCCAACGGGACTTTAAATTAAAGTAGAGGGGCCCCAAATTTTCCCATCTGAGTGCTGCATCAGCAACTCGCCTAGGGACCTCCGGCTGCTTGAAGGACCCGGTTTTGTACAAGCCCAATTCTGATCCCACTGAGGGTACGTCTACACAGTAACGTTATTTCGGAATAACTGATGTTATTCCAAAATAACATAGTGCGTGTCTACACTACAAGCCTTTATTTTGAAATAACGTCGAGCTGAAAGACTTCTTACTCCAACTCATGGGAACCCTCATTTCACGAGGAGTAAGGGAAGTCGAAGGAAGAATGTTCTTCCATCGACTTCCTGCTGTGTAGGCAGCGCCAAAAGTCGAAGTAAGCTATTTCGACTTAAGCTACACAACTGATGTAGCTGAAGTTGCGTAGCTTAATTTGACTTTAGCCCTGCTGTATAGATGTGCCCTCAATGAGCAGGGCTCTTTCCACTGACTTCAATGGACTTGGGACCAGGTCCCAGACACTTAACGCTGGGTCTACTCCTGGTAGTAAGCGCTACTCCTTGTAGTAAGTGCTACGCCTCGTGGTAAGTGTTTTCAGAATGGGATCAGTAGCCAACTTCAGAGAAATTTCTCATGGTAGTAAGCACATCTGTGTTTGAGAGATTGGACCCCTAGTTTATAAGTATGGGAACAAACGGTAGCTGCTCTGTTGTTGAACATGGGGGTGAAGATCATGGAAGCAGTGTAGGTTCCAGCATGCAATGCTCCATCCTGAAACAATGGCTTAGATTACAATGGAGCATTGCATTCTGGGATTTGTAGTCCTGACGGGCCACACCTCACACTCCAGTCGTCAGCCACGAGGCCTCAGCTGGTTGCCACTGGGATAGAGGGAATGGAAGGATAATTAGCAGCATCGCATAATTCTCCATAGTTCACCCAGCGAAAGATGACACGCCTCCCGCTAGTTTCTCCAACACACCATGAATATGTGCCGAAGGCTCCGAGTCCAGCAGTGATGTATTTAATTCCCCCCACCCCCTCCGGTTTCAGATATTTGCACAAAGCTCTTGACTAGGCATAGCCCAAGAACTGACAAGGTCAAAAGAAACCAGTCTCTAAGAGTCAGATGAAACATTCCTTTCCCTGGCACGTCTGCCTATGCTAACATTACAGTACTTGCCATTTACTTGGGCTTTAAATTATTCCTATAGGGGCCAATTTAAAATAATAAAATAATTGTTTTTTTTCCTAATGGAATTTACCTTAATCTGTATATAACTTGTAATTTTTTTTTCGAATTCTTTTCTTATTTTATTTCTTCCTTAACAGTATTTTTGCATTGGATATCATTATTGTGAAGAAATAATGTTAATATAAGTATCTAGTGAAGGACCAAAATTGTGTAATTAAGGTTGTATGTTGTATGATTGATAACCAGGGAGTAGATTTTGTATGTGCCAAATGACCCTACATAATCCTGCTATTCTTGCTACCGATTTTTCCGACAATCATCTGTTTTGTTAAATTTCAGTTTCCAACTACATGTGCATGTAGGATGTGTTCTATTTATTTCTTTTATTGTTTGGGGGAAAAAATCTCACAACCAGAAAACAACAACAAAAGAAAAATCCTTTTCCAACATGCCCTTAATAAAAAACCAAACACATTTAAAAAGAGAGAGAGAGAGAAATAAAGCAACAAAACCTGTAAATAAAAATAACTGTGAAACTCCATATTGTAGCCAATATGGCATGCAATGCAAATGTGCCATATTTGAGGGGAAAAAATCAGTGCTTATTTTTATAAAGGAATGGAAACAAAATCCCAGTAGTGTAATGTTTTGTTAACTGCATGAAATCTATGCCTTGTAAATACCTCACATACAAATCTAGGAGGGCAGATGGTTAACACTGGAAAACATCAGGAGAACACTGATTCAGCTGGCATTTGTCACCATTTATGAAAGGAACTGGTATAATTACCAGAACAAAAAGGTGGCTCTTCTAAAATGGGGTTGTACATAGTGAGGTTATCAGCAATACTGTTACTAAAATATTTACTCTTTTGCAAAACAAACATACCCCAAAAGAACCCACAAGGTGAAGTTTCATCCTGCAAATATTCTCTTTAAAGTAAATCAATGGGATCATGTATAGGTTGAACCTCTCTGGTCCGGCAACATCCATGGTCTGGCATGATTTTAGTTTGCTAGATGTCCACTTATCATGGGTGTGGCCAAGTTTCCCACAGTCCCATAAAGTTTGTTTACTGCCTCCAGGCCTGGCTCTCAGTGTTCTGTGCTGTTATTTAGCTTTAACTTACCCCTAAACCTTCAGAGGGGTAGCCTAGTTAGTCTGTAACTGGAAAAACTTAAAAAACAACAAAAAGTCTTACAGCACCTTAGAGACTAACAAAACATGTAGATGGCAACATGAGCTTTTGTGGGCACAGACCACTTCTTCAGATGAATGGAGTTACCCCTAAATGTCTTCTAAGAGCCCAGTGAGCAGTGGAAGGGTTGCCAATGCTGCTAGATGATATTGACCTCCGTGGTCCGGCAAATTCTCTAGTTCAGCATCGATCAGGTCCCAAGGGTGCCGGACTAGAGAGGTTCAACCTTGCATGTGTTTGCAGGATCAAGGCTAAGCAGCCCACTGCTATGGATATTATCAATGATAGTGCTCACCACACACCAGCAGGCATTTAAGCACATTCTAAACTTTAAGCATAGGAGTCAGCCAGCCCTCCTCTGTTAAAACAGGTAAGCCTGTGCTTGGAGTCAATGGGACTGTTCTTTGTTTAAAGTTAAGCACATGCTAATGTGTCTTTTTGGAGTGGGTGCCCTGCTAGAACAAGCCCTTAGAGCAGGCGTAAGGGTCTGGCATGGGGTTTTGAGGAGGTCAACCTCGCTTCTCCGTGTGTGGAGATCAATGGTGACCTTATCTCCAAACCTTGGACAAAGAACTTAGAAACAGAAATAGTATAAAAGCTTTTTTTTTTTTTTTTTTGGTCTTCCCTGCAGTCTGTGGACACCACCCCATTATTTGCTGCACTGTTTCTTCAAAAGAACAATGTGCTCAGAGCTCTTAATTCTGCCTGAGGCAGAGCAGTATGTTTACCTTCTAGGCGCCGCGGCTGAGTAGTTCACTGATCTGAACAGGGCTCGTCGAGGAAGACGTTAGCACTCACCGTGAGTAACGGTGACACTGTCTAGACCTATATTAAGGAGATGAAAGATTTTTTTTAATCATAAAATGATTTTTTTCTGTTTCCTGTGACAGGTTGAACCTCTCTAGTCTGGCACTCTGGTCTGGCAACATCCATGGTCCGGCACGATTTTAGTTAGCCAGATGGCCACTTAGCGTGGGTGTGGCCAACTTTCCTGCGGTCCCATAAAGTTTGTTGATAGCCACCAGTCCTGGCTCTCCATGTTCTGTGCTGATTTAGCTCCAATTTACCCGTAAATGTCTTCTAAGAGCCCAGCAAGCAGTAGAAGTGTTGGTGATGCTGGGAAGCAATATTGACCTCCCGTGGTCCAGCAAATTCTCTGGTTTGGCACTGGCCAGGTCCCAAGGGCGCCGGACTAGAGAGGTTCAACCTGTACTTTAAAAGACCACACTTTGTTTCCTTCCTTTTCTTCTAGCTGGTCTGTGTCCATTTCAGAATCCAGACTTCTCTAAATCAGCACTGACTACACATTTTAAGATATTTCCCCCAAGCCAGATAAACAAACACCATGCCTAATCAAATTTCGTATCCCTTCGCCCCTTCTTTAATTGCACTCAGAATGTCATGATTGGTAGCTCCTGATTCTGGGGGGCTTGAACAAAACACGGTCGCTTATTTTGGAGGATGTGTTCTGAGACCTGCTTATGTCAAGAATAAATAGTGGCAAGAAAGATCCCACGTCAGGACGGAGACTCCTGTAGAGCTAGCAACAGGCAGGATCTGGGGTCTTCCCGGGAGCTAAGTAGCGCCCGTGCACACTACACCACTACCATATTATGCTCAGGAACCATGTGCTACATCAATGGGGGGGGAGTTGGAGGGACTGCCATAAGGCCTGGTAACTGTTTGAAATCAAGGGTCCCATCCCAGAGGTGATGATGGGGGATGGGGGCTATTTTTATAACCTGTTTTCCTGTCTGCAGCAGGTAGCCATATTGCCATAGTAACATGGGGAGGAAGTGGGGACGAACTGGACCCGCAAGGTGGTTGTTCCTGTCACTCGGTGGATCCACGTTGAATATTAGCAGCCTCTGGCTGTGCCAAACTGTTCAGTACTGCTGAAATAAAACTATTAGGCAGAGGGGCCCTTCCTTCTACTGATTGCTTCTTTCAGTGTAGATATTTTATATACGTGCTAATTATAAAAGCAAAAAAAAAAAGTTCAAAGTACCTGCTGCTCCTCTCTGTTGCTCACTCAGATGCCAGCATTCAAAGGCAAGAAGTTAGTCACTTGGCAGGTACAGACCGTTCAAGGTGCAATGCGAACGTGCCAGCTCCATCCAGGTAGAATGCGCTTGCTTTGTGTTTTTGGGAGCGCCGGGTCTGTCGGGGGAGAATGCACCTGATCTGCTGTTAGACACACCAGGTACGTGCCCGTCGGAGACACTTGCTGACTGTTTTCCAGAATCCATCGCCTGGGCTGCTGAACGGCCCGGCTGCGCCCCGTAATCGCATGTCGTGACGTCACTGGACGATCAGAGCCCAGCCAGGTGCTGGCAACAACCCAAACCCAAAGGGTTACGAGCAACACAAGAGCTGACACGCCACACGGCATTCCAGGATGCAAAGCCAAGTTCCGATTTTCTGTCTTGCTGCACACCCTTAGTGGAGCCTCTCGGGTTCCCCCGAAATCAGCACTTAGAAAGTCAATGGCTATTGGCAACGGCTTCTTTTCTTTGCATTTCAGACGCAGCCTTTACAAGAGCACTTGCACAATGACATATTACCATGTTTAGACTCTAAGGATCAAAGCACTGGATTGTGAGGCCCCCTCTCCCCCCTCCAGCCTATTTCAATCTACTGACTTGCATTCAATTTTTACGTGCTGTATTTTGTGTGTGTGCGTGTGTGCGTGCGTGTGGGGGGGGGGGAAGCATCATAGTGTAGGAACCTGCACTTTGCTGCCTGTTTCAAAACAAACAGGGAGTGAAGCAATCTGCTCAGACGTGTGTTGGTAACATGAGGGCAAAAGCTCTGCTCCTAGTGGATGGTCAGTAGTGTTTAAAGCCATGAAACGGTTGCTCTGTAGTGTTGAGTAATACTGTGATTACAATGTATTGCATTCGTTCAATATTTTTTTTCTTTATTCTGTCATTGATTCTTATTACCACTTTTGGAAAAGAAGGAAAAAGAGAGAGGGGAAAAAAAAAGGCAGCTTTGATTTCCAAATGTGCAATTCACATGTGAACAAAGTAATTCTGAAACTGTTCCTCAATGTATTTTACGTTCTCATCACGCTCTTCAAAGCAAGAGATATTTTGCCCTGATATAATTTTCAGCCTGCAGAAGATGTAATTTAAAACATATATATATTATGCTTGCAAAAATCATACATCTGCATCCTATGTCAATCCTTCTCCCATTGTTACAATACAGATTTGATTTAGGGGTTGGTTTTTTGTTTTGTTTTGTTTTTTTTCCCTTTAGAACTGTATAGTGTTTTGTTTTGTTTTTAAAAAGAAATCAATTGTAAATGTCTGGTTTTCATATAATGTTTAAAAAACATTGAGAAAGAGGATGGTGCTTGTTCCATATCATTCTTGATTGTATATTGCTTCTGTTATGTTTATAAGTAAACTGTGCATGACTTGTGTTTAGCAGTCATTATGGTGTCTGTTTGTGAAATTTTTATCAAAAAGAAAAAAAATTCTGTAGATGCACTTATTGTATATGTGATTAGGTTCCGCGTCCAAGGCTTGATGCCTTGAACTGCCAAGGAAGAGAAAAAAAGAGGTGGCAGTTATTAATTAATATGAAATCGCTTTGTTGGGAGCATACTGAAATAAAAGAGATGACGTGTAGAAAATCATTCAAAAAGGCGATTTTACCAATTTCATTTTGATGCTTGTGATAAAAGGCAAATGTATTTGTGTAGAGAAAGACCTTTAAAATAATGACTAGGAAAGCTGATTTTGAGGTTAATGCTGTAGAATAGGAATGTATACCAAATGTAATCTTTCCAATGCTACAATGAATTTATACATGAGATTGATATGCAATAAACCTGTGTGCTTTTCTAAGGAACGGCCCTGGGAGCTTTCTTGACCCCAGACAATGTACCTCAAAGTGGTGCATGAAAATTGTGCCACATTTTCATTTTGAAAGTTGAGAAATCCCAAAGGATGCTGGTTGGGCCTAAGAAACTCACCAGCGGTCCCGTGTGTTTCTGTGGGAACAGAGGTTTGAATAAAGGACGGGGCCCTTCATGGCTATCTGGTTTTAGGTGAGATGAGGTTGTAAAAGTTGCAGGGGGCGGGGTTGGACTCTTTGATAGTCTCAGTTTGGGAAAACAGCATCTTGGATTCCCTGTGCCTGCCCGACTCCACTGTTGTTGCTGTGTTTTAAACAGAGAGGCAAAGGACAGTCAATTTCTTTTTCCGGCTGTAAGTTACACTTCATATGGATGTAGGGCAGGGGTGGGCAATGAAACGGCATCTGCTCGCCAAGGTTAGCTCCTGGGAGGCTGCTGCTGCTTTATTTACCTGTGCCATCGCAGGTCCGGGTGATCGCAGCTCCCATTGGCCAGGGCCGGCAATCTGCTGCCAACGGGAGCTGCTATTCCCCGGACCTGCAACGGCACAGGTAGATATGGTGGTGTGGGGGCCCACCAGGGACTAACCCTGGCAGACCGGATCCAGCCCGCAGGCTAGTATTTGCCCATCCCTGAGGAAGAGTCTCACAAGGGGTTCTCCAATGAGAAGGGGAACACTAAAGTGCTGGCGATATTTCTTTAGAGAAGGCCACCAAGTACAGCCCTAAGGATGAGGAGTGAGAGCAGAGGCATGAACTCGCTTGTCAGGAGAAAGGGCTTGTGGTGACCACTAAAGCTGGCAGGACATTTGCATTGTTAAGAACATAAGAACGGCCACAGTGGGTCAGACCTATGGTCCATCTAGCCCAGTGTCCTGTCTTCCAACATTGGCCAAAGCCAGGTGCCCCAGAGGGAATGAACAGAACAGGGAATCATAAAGTGATCCCTCCCCTGTCACCCATTCCCAACTTGTGACAAACAGATGCTAGGGACTCCATTCCAACCCATCCTGGATAATAGTCATTGATGGACCTTTCATCCATGAATTTATCTATCTCTTTCTTGAACCCTGGCCTTCGCAACATCCTTTGGCAAGGAGTTCCACAGGTTGACTGTGAGTTGCGTGAAGAAGTATTTCCTTTTGTTTGCTTTAAACCTGCTACCTATTAACATTGTAGAATGACCTTAATGAGTGTAACCTTTACATGGCCACATCTGAAAGGCAGCAAGAGACATTTTAAGCAGAACTTCTGGATGTTTTGGAGATGACATTGGCGTTTCTGGTACTCTAACCCTCTTGAGTTCTTCTTCCCAGGTCAAGAAGAGATGTCCAGCGCTATTGGGTACGTGAACGTCAAACTAATGGGGTTTCCTGTTTCTTAGCAGAAAATTCCCAGTGGCAGGTGAGTCTCTTCCATTCTGTGAGAAGAACTGAAATATGTTGTGAATATTTTCCCCTCAATGCAGTGAGCGGAGAGTTAGTGAAATCTCTAGCGGTGGCGGTCAGAGGTTTCAGCAGGGCCACTCGGAGCAAAACCAACTTAAAAGCAGGGTCTTTGAACTCACGATGTGCATTACAAAACTGATGAATGGTCCGAGCTTCAAAAAGTCATTCATGGTGCTCATATGACAGTATGCAGCATACAACATAATAGCATTTCCCCGGTGTTGGCCATATAAGGGTTTCAGTCTCGGCCAAACTTTGAATTGAAATCCTCTGCCTCTCTGTGGCAGCTGGCAACCTCTCTCCTTATTAGCCCTGGAGGGGAGTTAAAAAAAATCTATTGGATAAGAAAGCTTTGATAATAGAGTGATTGTCAGGCGGGCTTTAGCGAGAGAACAGAGACATTGAAGAGAATATTGCTGACAAGTGGACTTTGTCATCCAGAAAGCACTCGCTTCTCCCGATAAACTGGCGAGAGAAAGGCTCCATTTGTAGGGAGAGAAAAATAATCAACAGGAGAGGGGAAAAAAGAAAGCCAAGGAAAGTTCTGTTCCCAGCAAAATGTGCGTTGTCCGTGGTGGGGTAGATCCATCGTCTTCCTGAGTAGGGTTCCATCCTGTTCACTTGCTGGGACATCTGTTCTCTGCCGATAACCATACTTTCTTGAATATACAAAATGCAGCCTAATAATCAAAATAGGTGTTTGATTATACGTATGTAGGTCTACAAAGAAGGTGTGAATTCCAAAAGCCAGGGAGAGGGTCAAAAAGATTCGAAATGGGAGGAGGGTAAAATACAGCCTGTGGGCCACATCTAGCCCACAGACCCTTTTGTCTGGCCCCTGGACTCCTGCCCAGGGAGGCTAATCCTGGATCCCCCCCTTCTGGCCCAACAACAAAAATGATTAGGGGTATGGAACGACTGCCATAGGAGGGGAGATTTAAAAGACTGGGACTTGTCAGCTTAGAAAAGAGATCACTAAGGGGTGTGGAAAAAGTGAATAAAGAAGACTCATTTATTTATTCCTTCCCATAACACAAGAACTCAGGGTCACCAAATGAAATTAATAGGTAGCAGGTGTAAAACAATCAAGAGGAGTTTTTCTTCACACAACGTGCAGTCAACCTGTGGAACTCCCTGCCAGAGGATGTTGTGAAGACCAGGACTTTAAGAGGGTTGGAAAAAAAGCTATATAAATTCATGGAGGATAGGCCCACCGATGGCTATTAGTCAGGATGGGTAGGAATGGTGTCCCTAGCCTCTCTTTGTCAAAGACTGGAAATGGGTGATAGAAGAGAGATCACTTGATGATTCCCTGTTCAGTTCCTTCCCTTTGGGGCACCCGGCATTGGCCACTATCAGAAGACAGGACACTGGGCTAGATGGACCTTTGGTTTGACCCATTATGGCCGTTCCTATGTCTCTAAAACTACAGTCCCGCTTGCTCACTGCAGTGCAAGATGTTGTAACGCCAGCAGGCAGAATCGAGCCTGGGACCTCTGGAGCTTAGTGCATGAACCTCTACCACATGCACCAAAACCCAGCTGGCTGGTGGCTAAGGCTATAGAGCAGACTCATTAAGTTCTCGGTGAGGGTCTTGGGGCCACGAGGCGGAAGAGTGCACCACCCAGCAGAGGTGTGGGGGTTACAGAGCCACCATGTCTGAGGGACGAGCCAAACTCTTCTGAGGTTTGGGATGTGCTTTGGGTGTGGCCTCCGGCCAGGACTGGAGCCACATGCTAAACTTGGCTCTGGACTTGAATATTTCTGCTATTCAGTGCTAAGGGTCTGGACCGAGCCCTCTTTAAACTGTATTTTTTTTAAGCAACACCTAGTTCTCATCAACAGCTCGATTCCCCGAAACCCATCAGTAGCTTGAAGTAGCCTCCTCCTTGCTTCTACCATTGTAGCTCTTCCATGGTTGAGAGACGGGTTGGGGAACCAGCCTTAGAAATGTGTGAACAAGATGAGCCCTGTTCTGCCATCTCCCTGCCCCCCGTCACCCTCGCCCAACAGAGCGATGACAGAGCTTCTGTCAATGGACTTGCCAGCAGCTCCCTGTCTCATGTGAAGGTCACGGCACAGAGATGTCCTGGAGAGAGCCCAACAGGGGAAGATTCCCCCCTTGCACACTGGCACGACGTAATAGGTCAGGGGAACAATGAAGAACGAGATCGGCAATGAAGCGCGCGATTGTTCTGGGGAGGATTCACGCCCACGGCAAATTCCGTTGCAGGGCAATCCTCGAAGGCAAAGAAAATGCCCCTTATTATATCGCCTTGCACCCTGCGGGAGTAGAGCTGTCAAGGTCAGTAACGCGCGATGGGGGGGAAACTTCTAAAGCCCTGAAACCTGCCTGCTGCAGACACCCAGATGGTGAGCGAATGCTAATATCCTTCAGCTTGGCCCTGTAGGAACTGGAGTTTATCCTTAGAGCTCAGGATTTCTGGCTCCCGGCCCTGGGCCAAATGAGAACCATGGAGATTTGGGGTTTTAAAAAAAAAAACAACTATTGTTTTTTGCACAAAAAATGGCTCTTGATTCGGGTTGGGGACAAGTTTGAGGTGAAAGCACAGCTCAGTTCTGATATAATCCGGCCAAGTCAGCCAGGCCTGTTGATAGCGGGTGGGAGGAAGTAAATGGGGCAGCTGCCCTGGGGCCCAGCGATTCAAAAGCACTTGGAGCTCCCCTCACTGCTACTTCAATAGCCATGGCAGCAGAGCCCCGGGCAGTGCTGAAGGGCAGGCCGGGGGGAGGGGAGACTAACCCTCAAGCCCCGCCCCTTCAGTCTGAGGCTCCGCCTCTTAAGGGAGCATAGAGCTGCCTTTCTCCCCTCCCCGCGCCAGCTTTGCCCTGAGGCCTGGCATTTCGGTCAGCCTCCCTGCAATCAGAAAATAAGCTACAGAGGGTGTGGAGAACCCAGCGCCAGCTGGTGGCACTTGGCAATGGTGTGATGTAGTGGGGATTGTGTTTGCTCTGTTTGCTTTGTGAGGCTGTATGTCGGGTTGCCAGATGGCTGAAACAAAAATACCGAACACCTCCCCCCCCCCAAAAAAAAACCACCAGGAAAAAATTTTGTTGAAGGAAAAAAAAAGAGGGGGGGGGACCAAAGTTGTTGAGCAAAAAGAAAAAAAAAAAGACTCCAAGAACCTGGATCACTGCTAGGGGTTACCAGGTAGTCATTAAAAAAAAAAAAAACGGACACGCTTCATGGGGGGAGGGGGGAGGAAGGACCGGCCAGGAAGGGAGCAGCCCCGCCTCCCAGCCGGGACTCCCAGCCGCTCCCCCTGTCCACGCCAGGCTTCCGTCCGGTGCGCAGCCGGAAAAATCCGAAAATACCGGACATTGCACATATCCGGTATTTTCTGTTTTTTTTACCGGACAGAGTGTGCAAATACTGGACTGTCTGGTACAATACCGGACACCTGGCAACCCCAGTGGTATGTGATTCCTGCTGTCCTGTCCTGTTCCCTTGGGAACCCGTGTGTGTGCCTCAGTTTCCCTGGGCACTGCATGGGTACCCGGCTGGGGATGGAAATGTTGGGTGCAGCTTTCACTGAGGGGAGGCTGCCCCAGGCTGCCCCATGTCCACAACTATAGCTCAGGCTGTCTTGTAACCTGAGCTGAGGTGGGAAGGGCAACCAGGTAACACCTTGCCAGGGAATCGGAACAAAGGGGCGGCAGGACTGCCTGCAGGGCTGGAACCAGTTGCTGGGTGTGAGAGTTTCTCTTGGCTGGCGGAGGATGCAGGGAGGAGGCCCAGGGCGCCAGCTCTGCCGCTCCCCCCCCCCCCCGCCCCAATTTGGATTGTACTGGCTGCTCCTGGTTCCTGTGTAAACAACAAGTCGGTGCTACTCTGTGGTCTTGTCAAGGAAGAAACCTTCTCTTCTACTTGCCGGCTGAGAGTCCCGTCTGCCTGTGGATGGGGGTGCAGGGCCTGGTGACCCCCCCGCTCTCCGTGACAGACGGTACCTAGATTTGAGCGGTGCAGTGTCATTGTGGCTGTGCCTGTCCCCAAACATTAGAGCATGGGTTCCCAAACTGGGGGGCATGAAGAAATTCCAGGGAGGTCGCGAGGTGACCCAGACCCTCTCTTAATCCCCCCCCCTAAGTTTTTGTTTTTCAGCCCCAGTCAGTTCCTTTTTTTTTTCTATGAGGTAAAGGTGTGAGGATTCCTCAAAAATCAAAAAGGGGGCATGATGCTGAAAAGTTTGGGAACCACGGCATTAGAGACGCAAAGCGGGGGAGGTGCATTGTTCCCTCTAAGCTGAGCATGTGGGCAAGCGCCCAGGAGAAATTCAAATGCCGCAGATTAGCAGCGCGCCCACAGCCGGCAGCGTGTGTGTCTCCTGGTGGTGCCCCTCTGCACATGGCTCGGTGCACAGAACAAAATTTATTCTGCACACAGATGGAAAAAATGAGATGGGAGCCTGGGTGCGGTGATTTCTGTTATTGAACCAACTTCTCTTGGTGAGAGGGACGCGCTTGCGAGCGACAGTGGGGTCTAGGGACAGGCTCGCGATACAGGGTTATATAGACAGGTGGCCCGGAAGGCAAGTGTGTGGGGAAAAGCAGCAGAATCTGGGTCTGAAGGGGAGCAGGGTTCCAAGCTGGGTGTCCATTTCTGGCACCTTGATGCGCTAGGGATGCGAGCCCCTGGAGAAGCAGGTATGGCCCTGCTGGATCTATGTCAGGCCCAGCGGGGAACCGCAGCGAGATGGGTGCTGATTTAAAGGGTGCACTCCTGCTAGACGCCCCTCTAGACGCACTGCTTTGGTACTACAGCTAGCAACAGCCCTGGCATTGGCACAGGGTGGGGAGCCTATGGCCCGGGGGCCACATCTGGCCCCCGACTTGCCTGGATCCAGCCCCCTAGGTTTGGGGATCCCCCCAGCATTGGGGAGCTGGTGCTGGCTCTACAGCACACTACTTCCCACCCAGCCCTCCCACCCCGAGTCTGCTCCGGCCCCTTCCCACCCTCCCAGACCTACTAACCCCCCTACACACTCCTGGACCCTCCCTCCCGCCCAGCTCCCACACCACAAGCCTGCTTCCTGGCAGCTGCCCCCCCACACACACACGCACTGAACCCCTCAGTTTTTGCCCCACCCCAGAGCCTGGAGGTCCACAAAATCCACTAGCCTGCCCCCACCAGGTTCTGAGGTGTGAGGGGAATGTGGGGAGGGTCTTTCTGCTTCTCACTCGGGGGCCACGTCAGTGAGGGGCTTTGGTTGGGGGGGGGGGTTGCGTCTCATTTGTGTGCGGCCCCCGACTGATTTTTCTGTGGGTCAGCGGCCCCCGACCAAAAATAAGGTCCCCAGTGTCATGACAGGCTGCAAAAACCCACCAGGCCCCCTCTGCAACCCTGCCTGGCTGCCCCCTGGCTAGCTCTCAGGTAGCTGGGCTGGGGCTGGAAAAAGAGCCCATGATTTCCCAGCCAAGGCCAGGCTGCATCTGGGGGCTGCTGGGCACAATGGGGCTGCCTGGTTTCTGAGAGTGGGATCCCTCCAGCCGGCCGGCCAGGAGCGGTCTCACGGCCTGCCACTAGGGAGCAGGTCTGCATCGCAGTTCAGTCTCTCCCTCTCCGCACTGGGAGGCCGTTCCGAATTCTTCCTCCCTTCATAGGGAACCTCCCCATGAAAGCCTCTTTCTCGTCTTGTGGTGATTCTACCAGGGCCCGGCACTAGTGGCCTTCTAAGGAGAGGCTGCCTGCTGGGACCCTTCAGGGAGTCTTGAGAGAGGGCAGCAGGCCTGAGAGGGAGGGAGGCAGAGGGAACTGGACACAGCAGGGGTGTGGGAGAGCTGCCTGGCACTTCGGGAGAGACAAGCAACCAGAGCCATTTGGCCAAGAGCGGCAGGAGGACCCGGGTTGAATTAGGGATGTTAAATATCAGTTAATTGAATAGTCCATTAACCTCATGAATTCTCATCGGTTACTCGACTATTCGATAGTCCCCGGGGGTGGGGCCGGCAGCCAGTGCGCTCTGGCCCCACTCCCAGGAAGCCCCTTGCCACTCTGCGCTGCTGCCTCTGTATCAGAGACAGCAGCGCAGGGTGCCAGGCGGGAGCTGGTCCATGAGGGGAGCCAGTTCAAAAACCGGCTCCCCTCACGCACCAGCTGCCCGCTGCCCCGCACTGCTGCCTCTGATACAGCGCAGGGAGGCAGCAGCCCCTGTCCAGGAGGAGGGGGCGGTCTGAGCTCCTGGATCCAGCATGAGCCAGAACTGAGGCGAGTTGCCTGCCCGCCTGGCTCCTAATACACTTTAAATGCAAAGCTGCAGCAGGGGTTGGTCCCGGACCCGGCGTGAGCCAGGACTGAGCTGGGCTGCTGGCCAGCCTGCTAACAAATTGTACTGGCAAGTGCGGTGGGAGGGATGTGTGTCGTCTACAGCATTAACCGATAAGCTTTTGCTTATCAGCCAATCTGTTAATCCACTACACTATTAGATCCCTAGGTTGGATGGGAGCTGAAACAGGCCTGGTGGTGAGAGCTGCTCCTGGCCGGGAATCCCAGCTGAGCAGATGCCTTGGGCGCTGGCCCCGGGGAGAAAGTGGAGGATCCACGTTGGTGAGGGGAAGCTGAGCCTGGCAGTGAGAGGGCGGCTTGGGAGACAGGATCCCCAGGAGCAGGGGCAGGACTCCCCCACTACACAGATTGTTCCAGGCCCCCCCTCCCCTGCTGATGGCCTAAATCCGCAGGCTCCCTCCCCTCCCCCCCAGGGAAATCTCTGCAGTCCAGAGCTGGGAGCAGCAGGGAGCAGACTTCCACTGCTATTGCCGCTGGGGCAGGGCTGCAGCTGCAGTGGAGCCTGCAGGTACTTTCACCAGCTCTGCCCACAGAGGACACTCCCTGGAACCGGATACACCCCTGCCCAGCACCTGGCTTTGTCTTTCTGCCTGGGTGAAGCCGGGCCGCACTGTCCCCGCTGGGAATTCGCCTTCTCCCTCCCTGCCGAGCAGCAAGAGTGATTTACACTCAGTCCTAGGGCAGTAAAGGGTTAACCGGTAAGCATTGCTTTTCCAGCATACCTAGTTAACCAGTGCCCCAAGCAGCCCCTCAGCTGGGCCCACCATGCCTAGCTGTGGGGGGGCGAGGGTTGCTCCAGTGCACACCCCCTTCCCCATCCATGGGGTGACAGGCAGTGACACCTGTAACCAGTTAACAATTTATATGGGATTTTGCACCCCTGCTCACTAGCACACAGGTGGATGAATGAGACGCTGGCACAGCAGGGCACTGGGAATCGCACCCTCCACTCTGGCCGCTAGGAACAGGAGCAAACCTTGATTCAGTCTCACACCCCATTCAGTTCCAATGCCACCTAAGGCCCAAAGACTGGGCCCAACCAAGGCCAGCGCGGCCGCCTGTATTTCCACAAGGGGCAAGGCCATTCCCCACCCTCCATGCTATGATTTTATGGGATTTTCTCCCAAACTCCTACTTCCCAAACTGCAGAACGGCTGCAGCCAGGACTTTGGTGGGGGCCAGGCAGGGCCTCCCTTCAGTCCTCTGGGCCCCGCAGGGAAGGGAAGGCAGAGGCACAAGGCCGGTCCTGGCACAGGAGGCCAGCTCCTGGATCCTGCCAGAGCCACCCCCCCTCTCAGAAATCATGAGAGTGGCTGAGGAATCGTGACGGGTTGTCGGGCTTCGGGCAAGACACCTGGGGCCCGTCTGTGTCTCTGGCGTTGGCGCCTCCAGGGCCCCTATGGACACCTTTTCTGGCTTGTTTCGGCCCCTGGAGAGGGAGAGGGTGACCCTAGGGAGGGCACCCTAAAGCTCAGATGCCCCGATTCGGCCTCGCCAGCTGCGTTTGCCGCCTGCGCTGCCAAGCCCGTGCCGCCCCATTTGGGTTCACATGGGCTGTGGCAGGGAATCATGGACCAGGCAGCCGGCCGGGGACGGGGGCGCAGCGGTCTGCAGCGTGCAGATTGCGGGCAGGGCAAAGGGCAGTTTGCCCTGGGACCCCCATTTGAGGGGGGCCCCCCAAACCCAGGGCGCCCAGAGATTCCCCAGCGCGGGGCTGCCCAGGACGCGCAGCGCCGAGCACAGGCGCGACCCCGGCTGCAGGGTACCCTGGGCTGGCCGGGCCGGGCCGGCTGGCAGGTGGCGGCCCCACCCCCGGGGCGGGCCGTGCCGTGCCGAGCCGAGCCGGGGTGGGGCTCCGCCGAGCGTTGCTCCCTGCCCGCCCAGCGGCTCCGTCCGCCCGCCCGCAGCCGCCGCGCTCTGCCCGGGACGCACCTGCCCGGAGGCGATGGGGGCTCCGGGCCGCCGCTGACCTCGCTCGCCGCGCAGGTAGGAGCGGGGCGCCCGGCCGGGCAGGGGGCGCCGGGGCGGGGCCGCCTCCGTGCACGGCCCGGCCGGAGCCGAGGGGCTCCCCGGGGGTGAGTCTGGCCCCCGCCATGCGCTGAGCCCCCCGGGCTGCGGCTGCTGCTGGCCCTCGACGGGGTGGCAGCGGCCGTGCGGTGGGCTAGGGCCCGGGGGCCCCGCTGCCTCGGCAGGGTGGGGGAAGCCGGGGCTGGCCTTACCAGGAGGCGAACTGAGGCGGCCGTCTCAGGTGGCAGACTGGGGCGCGGGGGGGGGGGCAGTAGGACCCTGGGAATTGAGACCTTTCAAAGTTCTGGCCCAAGCGAGGGGGCATGGGGGCGTCATTGGAGCGCCCTGCCTCAGGTGCCAAAATGTCGTGGGCTGGCCCTGGGGGAAGGCGCAGTTTGCTGGGGCACCCCCATTTAAGCGGACCCCCAAACCAAGGGGCCCCCCCACACTCCCTGGCGTTGAGCCCGGCAGCCCGACAGGCAGGGTCCCCCAGGCCAAACCGGAAAAGGGATGCTGCTGCTGGCGCCCTCGCTGTACGTCCAAGCTACGTTCCAAAACACTAGGGCCTCTAGCGAAACAACGGAAAGTGGGGTATTGCCCCCCTCCCCCTCCCCCGCCCCCGGCTCACTTCCATTTGCGCAAATTGTTGTTTTGTTTTGTCTTGCTTTTTGTGCGACCTAAGAGCGGGGATGGAAGGACTTGGAAACGCGTCCGTTCCTCCCAGTGTCAGTGAGTTCAGTGCGGAGCGGGTGTATCCCGGGGGCGACTTACAACAGCGACGCCCTGTACCCTGGAAGGGCCTGGCCCTTGTGAAAAGTGTCCCAGGTGCTACTGTCCATGGATAGTGCACTGCGCTGGGCTTCGGGAGCCCCAGGTTCGGTTCCTGGTTCTGCGGCTGCTTTGCAGGGTCACCCTCGGCAGGAGGGGACTTGCCCGTTTCTGAAACAGAGAGAACAGAACTGAGGCTGCAAAGAGACGTGGGTGAAAAGTGCTCACTGAGAGCGAGGGGTGTTGCCTGCTCTTATCACTTTCCCTTTGGGTTCACATGCAGTGTTTGCCCTGTCGCTCCGGAGTCACTCCTGGATGCTGAGACTGTGCAATTGGGTAGACATTTGGAGCAGGTGATGGCTATTCTGCAGTGCTGTCAGGCTAGTTATGGTGTGCAGCGGTGTCACTTCCAGTGTGCCTGGTAAGCTGAGCGGATGGCCACCCAGGAGAGATTCAAATGCTACCTAGCTGATTAGCAGAGTGCCCACAGCCGACAGTGTGTGGTTCTATTAGTGGTGCACATTTGCGCATGTCTTGGTGCACATAAAATTTATTCTGCTCATGGGTGGAAAAATTAGAGGGAACACTGGTTGCTTTCTATCACCACCTTGTCCCCGCTCTTGGGATATACTGGAAGTCTCTGCACCCTAAGGATACCTTTGTGTAAAACTTGAAAGCCCCTGCCACAAAACTGGGAGAGCCTGGGGAATTACTAGAGAAACCTGCTAAAATCTTTGGCAAAGCTCTTTGGGTGTGTTTATAGCCGTGTTTGTGTAGAGCATCCACTCAGGTTTTTGTAGAACTCTGCTTGATATTGGCTTTTGCCATCGCCCGTTCTCAGCGGGGCAGGTTTCCTGAGCTCTGGGAACAGCAGCGCGGAGAGGTGCAGTGTGAGTATATATTCAAGTGATGGTCCAACCTTGTGACTCCCTTCGTGGCATAGCTACTGATGGCTAAGACGAGAGAGCTTCGGTTCATGGTTCTGGATTCCGTGGCAGTTCGGTGTCGGTGTCTAGCCACCGTAGGTAAATGGGAAAGCTGGGTCTAACTCTGTACGCATGGTTTTGCACCAACCCAACTGGTTGGCTTAGGGATATGAGTTTTCTTTTTTACTAGCATCACTCCAGTGGTCCAGCCTCTGGGGTGGATGCAGATCTGTTGGTGTTAGGTCTCCCTCCCTCTTTGGGAAGCAGTCATTTGGCTCTCCTGGTAATCGGCCTAGGTGCTGGGGGGGGGGGCATGCTCCCCAGCTTGATGCAGATTCCATCATGTACAAAGTTTGCAATTTGGTTTTATCCTAGCTCTGTACGGTGTGCTTGGGGGTTTGTTTCCGTCCATGCTCTGCTCATATGCAAACTTAAATGAGACAGACGCGCCTTACTGAGGAGAACAGCTGGGAGCAGTGGGGGGTGAGGCTCTGTTTGTTGGCAATGGGCGCTGTGCGGACCCCTCATGGTAGGTATGGAGCAGCAAAGCACGCCTCTATTTACTGCCATCTTAACTCTGCAATCTCTGGTGCTGTGAAGCAAGCAGAGTAACCTGCCTCTCCCTTCCTGCTTCCACTGAGCAAACTTCAAGGAGAGGCTCCGCTCTCTCCTGGGCAGCTATTGAACTGTGAACGCGCTGCAGGTGTTCCTGCAAGGACTCTCAGCTGCTTGTGTGACGTGGCATGGCCAGGACTCTGTGCAGACAAAACAATGGCCTCAGCTGCGAAGGACTGTAGCCATCTGACTGTTAATGACTGCACTCAGGGGAGGGATGTGGCAGAGTTAACTCCTGGCTCTGTTGCTAAACTGTCACTGACCATAGGGTAATTAGCAGAGTAGGGTCTCTGTATTCTGCTAGGAGATTATTGGCATGGCCAGGAACTCGATTTTACCAGGGGTCAGGTTATTTGGCGACCAGCAGTGTCAGCGATGTCTGTTGATAGTCCTGTTTTTTGTTGATAGAAGAGTGATCAAAGCTCATGCTTCAGGGACCAAGTGGATCACTGGTCAGGAGGGAATCCCAGCCCTGTGTAACGGGCCTAATTGTATAATGGAGTTTTCAGTCCCGTATGGCACATGCTATGTTCCGACACTTGGTAGTGAATTTTGTCTGTCTGGAATTGACACAGGGATGCTGATTAGCTCATCTGGTCTGGTGTCCCATTGCTTCCAGTTGTGAGACCCTGCGGAAGAAAGAGAAAAGCATCTAATGCTGTCTAGGGAAGGATGGGAAGGAAATTCCTTCTTGATCCCTGCTAGCAACCAGTTTATGCCCCAAGGCATAGAGAACAACCCAGCCCAGCCCAGCATAGCTACCAGCAGCAAACATTCCTTCTCCTGTCCCTGTCTGATCCTTCTCTGGGTAGCTGCTGCAGAGCAGCTACTGCTTTTCTGTGACACAGCCAAGTAGAAAAACAAAACAAGGCCGGTTTGAACCGGGAGCTTTATCCTAACTCTGCACCATGTCTCCCCTTCCGCGCATAAGCAAACTTAAATGAGACTAACCCCTGAAACTGGCCTTTCATATGTACACAACTGCAATCGGAGGGGCTGGGTGAGTAGGTCTGGACTCTGGAGCAGGGGTTGGTGATAATTGTTGATGGGGAGCCGCGCCAAGATTTTGGTAAGTGGTCAAGGGCTGCACTTTTCTATGGGCGGGGCGGGGTGTGGGGCAGAGGTTGGGAGCAGAAGGGAGCTCAGGTAAGGGATTGGGGTGCAGGAGGGGGTGTGGGCTCAGAGGGCGTTTGGGGGAAGGAGAGGGTGGTGATCTGGGGCAGGGGATTGGGGTGCTGGTCCAGGAGGGGCTATGGGTGCAGGAGAGGATTCTGGCCTGGGAGAGGAGTTTGGGGGGTGTAGAGCCTGGGAGGGAGTTGTGACCTGGGGCCAGGGGTGGGGGTGCAGCAGGGGGTGCAGGGTTGGGGAGGGGTATGGGTGCAGGAGAGGATTCTAGCTTGGGGGAGAGTTCCAGCCAATGGGAGCTGAGGTGTGCTGGGGGCAGGGGGCAGGGGTAGCACATGAAGTTCCGCTTCCCACCCCCCAGCCAGTCACTTTGAGTGATCCGTGGCTGTGGCAGCTGCCTGAGGGTCCCAGCGGGGCCGGCCGGGGGCCGGCTCCAAAGAGTTGGTGGGCCGGATGTGGCCCGCGAGCTGTACCTTGCCCACCCCTGTTCTGGAGGCCTGTCACATGTAGTGCAGCCCGCTGGGTGAGATTAGCATCTCTGAGGCCAAGCCCCGCCTTGGTCCCCTCTGATAGAGGGCAGAGCTGCGCCCTTCAGAACCAGCTGCTGCCCTGCCCACTGGGAACACCCCATTCCGCAGCCGGGGGCCCAGTGACATGAGGAGGCCTGCTGGAGAGTTGCCCTCTTCATGGCATTCTCGGCAGCAGGGAAGGCCAGGCCGGAATGGCATCAGTGACCTGGAGGTCCGTTCCCGCAGTGCAGCTGGTCTGAGAAGCTGCTTCTCCTTTCTCCCTCCTCCCTGATAGTACCCAGGCACAGGGACCATCTGCACCCAGCACACGGCACCGTGTTCAGGAGCGTCCCAAGGGAGAGCCGGGCAGGGCTGGGGAGAGCCTTGTTCTCCTTGCTCAGGAGACTGGCTCCTTTCTTCAGTGCTGATGTAACCCCCCTCCCCCACCTGCGGGTGTGGGGCACTGTCCCAGGGAGCCGCACTTAGACCACTGACGGAGAACGGGAAGGAGTTTGCTCTGCAGCCAGCTGGCTTGGAGCTCAAGCCGTAGAGGCTCATGCACTATGCTCCAGGGGTCGTGGGTTCGGTTCCGCCTGTCCGCGTTACACCCAGAGACTGGGTAAGGATGGGTCTGGTGAGTGGTAGCTGGTAAGTCACTGGTGGGTCTGTGTAACTGGACTCGAGCGCGAATGCTCCAGAATGCAGCCCTGTGCAGGGAACCTGTGAACACGTGGGCACGGACTTAGCGCTCACAAGGTGTCCTGCTGACTTCCAAGGGGCTGGTTGCGTGAGTAAGGCCTGTCAGTAAGGGTCTGCAGGCTGGGAGCGTTCTGCACAGGGCCCTTGTCGGTTTCAAAGCAGCAGGGAAGAGTGTGACGTAGTGGGGGTGCTGTCTGCTCTGTAGCCCGTTGCCCCCCTGCACTGTGATGTGTGATTCCCACTGACTCACCCACATGTTGTGATGTAGTGTCAGAACCTTGCTGGTTGCTGTGTTGTGGGCTGTGGATGACCCCTACTGGCCTCTGCCTGTGAGCACGGCCCAGCAGGTGGGCTGCCTAGGTCAGGTAGATAAAGACCCAACCGGTCAGACCAGTTGAGGGCAGCGAGAGAACTAAGGAAGTGAGTGTTTGGGGCGGGCGGGGCAGTTGCTGGCTGGAAAACATGAAGGGAACAACCTAACTGGAGGACTGAGGGTTTGAGGTGGGAGGCGATGGACCACATCTGTGCTGTGCTGAATCCTGGAGGAGCAATAAACCCTCTCTGTTCTACTGGCCGGAGGAGTCTGTTCTTGCTGCTACAGGACTGCAGGATTGGGGGGACCCCAACTTGCCACCACAAAGAGGCATTAAGGGACCGTCCTATAAAGGAAGTACAGAAGCGTTCAGAATAGGAGCCGGTGTGAAGGCATCAGAAGTCAGACAGACCCTACCTCATGGCATGGGCCCGTTGTTCTTACTTCGGCGTGCTGCTCTTCCTTACTGTGCCTGTTTCCCTCCCCCAGAGGTGAAGTGACAAGCCAGAGGTCACACGGTGACTCAGTGTCAGAGCTGGGATGACAACTCGGGAGCTCTTGGTTCCGAGGTCCGGGCTCAGAACAGCAGAACCCACCTTTCTCGGAGCACTAGCCCTGGGGAGGGCTGGAGGCTGCAAGTAGCTGGCGTTCCTGTTTCGCACTCTCTGTTAGCTGCCTTATTTCTACTGTGGTTAAACAGGTCCTTACGCTTCAGCACAGCCTGTGGCAACCAGGGATGTGAAAGGTTAACTGGTTAACCTCAACAGGTGATACTTACTAGTTCCGGTTAACCGTTAACCGGTGGGGGCCGAAGCAGCTCCCTGCTGAAGGCAAGGCCTGCTCCGGTGTCCAGACCACAGCGTCTGACCACACAGATAAGCCAGTTAAACAGGACTTGACATCCCCTGTGCCAGCGGAGGGAGCAGGCCGGTTTTATTTTTCTCCCCCCCCGCAGGGGACTTGGCAGCACACTGGCCAAGCAGATGAAAATGAGCAGCATCTCTCCATCAAGCCGGCTTTTGTGGACCGGGCTGACTTGTCGTGCTGGCAGTGCGTATAAAGAAGCCGATGTTTCAAGTCTTGCTCTGCGTTTCCTGTAGGGAATGGCTCAGCGAGGGCTCGGCACAATGGGACCTCAGTCTGGACAATTTGGAGCGAGGGTTGTTGGGTTTTTTTTTGTTTTGTTTTGTTTTGTTGTTTTTGGGGGTTTTTTTTTTTTTTTTTTTCAGACGTCATGGACTGGGGGGAAAAGGGGTGTGAGCAGAAGGGCACTGGTTGTGTTGCCCACCCCATTAGCATCTCTAGAAAAGCAGTATGCCGGGGGGGGGGGCGGGGCGGGGCGGTGCGGTGTCTTCTATTTGCAAGTGGCAGCCACCTTGGGTCACCCCAAACCTGACTTTGCACACAGGGTACATGCCTGGCTTTCCAAATGGCTCTAGAGACAGCTGGTTCCTTTGGGGAGTGGGGGATGGAGCTGAGGTGCGTCCTTTCTAGAGCAGCGGTCACATCACGGTGTGGTTTCCCCCAGGGCGGCAGTAGTGGAGCAGGGAAGGGCACAGGAAGTGAAGGGCAAGGACAGCAGGTGGCGGTTGCATCCTAATCATCTTCCCTGTTTCCCGCTTGGAGCAAAGAACTGGCCCTTGCCCTAGTTGACATCAGCCCTGGAGTGGAGCCAAGGAAATGGCAGAGTTTTAAATCCAACCAGACTGGCCAAACCTCTTTTTTTGCCCAGTAGTCAGGGTGTGGTCTGTGTGCGCCTTTCCCTCCTTAGCAGGGAAGGGAGGAACTCCCCAGTGTTGGCAGGAGCGCTGTTTGTCTTGCAGTAGTGGCGGGGACGGAGGCTTGCTGCACTAGGCACTGTGCAAACACGTGAGAAGAGAACTTTCAGCAGGGACCAGGTGTGTTTCTTCTCTGCCCTCCCCGTGGGCAAAAGACTAACTTCCTCTGGACCTGGTCAGCGGCAGCTTCGCTTGTGTGTCCTGTCAAACCCAACCTCCCTGGTGGAGGCACCACAGTGTTGGACCTGCGGTGGATTCTCTGCGTGGATGGAGTGGGGGGCGATCACGAATGAATTGCAGGTGCTGTTAACGTGTGCCGAGGTGTGAGGGTTTGTGCATAGTTTAATCCATGAGAGTTCAGCCTCCCAAGGTCCCCTGCCATAGGGAAGTCATCAATAGAAGGGAGATCCCATGATGCACAGCTCTTTATGTAGTGCTCTTTTGATAATAATTGCTTTTATTGGCCAACCAAGCAGCACATGCACTGCAGCCTGCTTAGGAGCATAAGAACGGCTATAGTGGGTCAGACCGAAGGTCCATCTAGCCCAGTGTCCTGTCTGCCGACAGTGGCCAAAGCCAGGTGCCCCGGCGCAAATGAGCAGAACAGGGAATCATCAAGTGATCCTTCCCCTGTCACCTATTCTCAGCTTCTGACAAACAGAGGTTAGGGACACCATCCCTGCCCATCCTGGCTAATAGCCATTGATGCACCTAACCTCCATGTATTTATCTAGCTCTTTTTTTAATCCTGTTAAAGTCCTAGCCTTCACCACATCCTCTGGCCTTGACAACATCCTCTGGCAAGGAGTTCCACAGGTTGTCTATGCACTTCGTGAAGAAAAACTCCCTTTTGTTTGTTTCAAACGTGCTACCAATTAATTTCATTTAATGACCCCTAGTTCATGTGTTACGGCAATGAGTAAATCACTTTTCCTTATCTACTTTCTCTGCACTGGCCATGATTTTATAAATCTCTGTCACATCCCCCCTTAGTTTTCTCTTTTCCAGGCTGAAAAGTCCCCATCTTATTAATCTCGCCTCATGTGGGACCAGTTCCAAACCCTTTATAATTTTTGTTGGCCTTTTCTGAACTTTTTCCAGTGCCTCTACATCAGGGGTGGGCAATAACATGGTGACAGTTTGCCAGGGTTAGCCCCTGGTGGGCCGCTGCCGCTATATTTACCTGCACGGCCTCAGGTACTGGTGATCTCAGCTCCTGTTGGCCATGGGTTGCTGCTCCTGGCCAATGGGACGTGCTGGGAAACAGCCAGTGAAGCTGCGATTGCTGGGACCTGAAGCCATGAAGGTAAATATAGTGGTGGGTGGTACAACATGAATTAATACGTCTATATTTCTTCTCTTAAATATACCTGATACTTCTGATCCTTGGCTACATCGTGTGAGCCAAGACCTGAGTACACGACTCCAGCCCTGGAATTCCCGGTTGCTTCCCATCTGGGTGAGAACGAGGGTCCCTTCCCCAGAGACTTTCCTTTCCTTTGAATGATGCCGCATTAAAAGGCGGGGGACTCGAGGTGCAGCCAGGGCTGCCGGATAGAGCCCGTGTGTAAAGGACGGTGTGTGGTGCACTCCCTTCTTGTCCCCGGGCTCCGTGGGGGCAGGGACGTGCCTCTCCCGTTCCGTGCTTGAGGGGAGGAAAGAGGAACGGCCCAGCAACAGGAACAATAACGGCCTGTATTCGGAAGCTCCCGGAGGATAATGGTGACTGGGATGTAACATGGGGCTGTGGTGTTAGTCTCCGGTTTTTCACAGAGGAGGTTTTGATGGGGGAACAAACAGCTCCTTTATGCTCCTTGTTTTCGAAAGACTCCCCAGAGCTGCCAGGGGATTCGCGTTGTCACCTGCGTGTCCCCGCAGCTCCTGGGTTTCACTTGGGCCCACGCGGCTACTTGGCCAGAGGTCGCCGTTGCTGTAGCAGAACGCAGTCGTCAATCAGCGGGGGCCCGGCTGATGGCACTCGGATAATGGAGGCAGCTCTCGGGGTTCGTTTTTGACTCGTTTATTTCTGGTCAGCTCGTGGGCTGTGTGCGAGGCCTGGCTGTGGTACTTCCACTTCCGTTTCTCCCTTCCTTCAGCTTCCCCGAGCTGGTGCTTCCCGATTCCTCTGCGGCAGGGCCGGCCGCTCACTGCACGTGTGTGCAAGGCCTCGCACGACTGGCTCACGACCTGAGTTGGAAGGTCAAGGTGTTGGCCAGAGGTGACTCATGGGCCAACACATGGGCGGTGTACCTACCCCAGTGTCCCTGGCAACATTTTAATTGCTACATCGGGTGCCCCCCACAAACCCTCTCGCTGTTCCTCTGGGCAGCACGTCCCTGCACAACCCCGCCCCCAGCAGACACCAGTCGCCTGAAGTGTTATCAAACTATAATAACCAGGGTTTGACAAATCCACTTATCTACTCGCCCGTGGCAAGTAGATTTCAGCCGGTCGCCCCATTCATCGGCGGTGCGCGCATGCGCGGTGCGGGTCTGGCGCATGCACGGTGCGGGGCTGGCGAGTGGATTTTCACCGCAGTTGTCGAGCCCTGATAACAACTAGCCAGTCAAATCATGTGATGCCTGGTTGGGTTTTGCCAGGCCTGCTGTTCTGTATATGGATTCATTTGTCGAGTGGGTTTTTTTTTTTTCATACTTTCTCCCATCACAAACGTCCGCGACTAGCTCGCGCCCTTGTTTGCCGTCAGTCCTGAGGAGATTTTATATTCTCCTGTGTTTGCAAGAGGCAGCAAATGTGGGGGGTGGGCAGGGAGATGTTTGCTTGCCTCTTGACAACCAACCCAACCCATCCAGTCTGAGAGACCCCTTTCTGTTGGTTGTGGGTCTCCCTTTCCCCGGGAAGAGGGGAGAGCTAGTCCCTAAGCCTCGTGTCTTGTCTGTTCTCTCTGCAGGGTGCCCGGCTCCCCACAGCGCCAGCATGTCTCATAGGCACTCGGACGGCTCCATGGGCGACAAGGCCCTTCTCCTGGAGCACAAGTTCCAAGCCGAGCTGCGGACAGATGATGACGGGCTCTCTCCCCCTGGGAAACGCAGCTCCCGGGCAGCCCTGGACAATGGCTCTTTCGCAGCCCAGAGCTCCCCGTCCCCGACCGAGCCCCGTCGTGTCATCCTCAGCACCGAGAGCCCGGCTGCGCTCAAGATGGGCACCCAGCAGCTGATTCCCAAAAGCTTGGCCGTGTCCACCAAATCCAAGACCCCTGCCCGCCACCAGAGCTTCGCCATGGCCACGCTAAGTCGAGAGGCGGCTCGCTGCGACCTCAAGCGGATGTCCGCCCCCAGCATTTCCACGGACGACTTCGACTTCGAGTTGGATTCTGGCGGGGGGCTCAAGCGCAACCTGCGGAACACGTCGTACCGGGCGGCCATGAAGGAGGTCGAGAATACCGAGGCGCTGGAGCCTTCGAAGGGCGTCGCAACCCTGAAGCCCTCAGCAGAGGACACCCGCGTGCAACCGGCCCGCAGCCCGGGGAGAACCAAGGTAGGCCCAATGCTGAGCTTCCAGGCCCTCCTGCCACATGAGCATCACCCAGGGCATTCCCCATCTGCCCTTCCCTGAACAAAAGGTGATTGGGGATCTCAATACCTCAGCCCCAGGAGCCGAGCTCGTGGCACTCGGTGCTGTACAAACAGAACAAAATGGCCCCTCCCCCCAAGGGGCTTCTGCTCTAGATGGGGTGGGCAGTAATTTTCACAGGGGGGCCACTTAATGAATTTTGGGACATGGTCCCGGGCCGGCTCCACCCCCGGAAGGGGCAGGGCCTGGTGCGGAAGGGGTGGGGTTGGGGATCAGCGTCCCCCCAGAGTTGTCTAGGCCCGGAGGCTTTGACTTAAAAACCCAGCAAAGGGCTCGTGGCTCCCAGCCCTGCTGCTACCCCTTTGCCTGGCAGCCCCCTGGCTACTTAAAAAGCACACGGCTCCAGCCCCTTTCGGGGTGGCGCTGCAGCCGGGAGCCATTTCAATAGGATCCTGCTGCCTGAGCCACCGCCTGGAAATTTGGTGGCGCGAGCAGCGGGATATGAATAGAACGCGGCCCGATGCTGTCTCTGGGCTGAATCCAGCCCCCATCTTGCCTGGCCCTGCTCTAGATAATAAGCTCTGCCTCATCTATCTGGCCAGACTCCATCAGCTGCCTGGGTGTCCATGAGGCCATATCTCAGGGCAGAGGTTTTCTATCTGCCCAATTCAGCTGGGCACTGACCAGCAGGGACAGGGCGTCTCTGCCTTGAGTCCTTTAGTCGCCCCCCCAGTAGCTGGTTTCCAAATGCTTGCGGAGCTGTGTTGTAAAACCAGTTAATCGAGAGTTGGAAACTCTGCCGTTTCCTCGACAGGTTCTAGCACCCCCCTCGCTGTGGGTTAGTCCCCAGGGTGATACGGGCTGGGAAAAAGCAGCTGACCCTCAGCACCTGCTTCCCATGGGCGTAGGTTGCTAGCGATCATGCTGCTCACACGGTTGATGCCTTGGCCCTGCTTTTGAAGAGCTGCTGTACTCACTAGGAGGGTGGGGAAGCACTGGGATGGGCTCCCTAAGGAGGGGGTGGAATCTCCATCCCTAGAGGTGTTTAAGTCTCGGCTTGACCAAGCCCTGGCAGGGTTGATTTAGTTGGGACTGGTCCTGCCTTGGGCAGGGGGCTGGACTTGATGACCTCCTGATGTCTCTTCCAGCTCTATGATTCTATGATACTTGGTGCGCTGGCCGGACTGCGAGGCCCTTTTTGCTGCCTTCTCTCTGTGTCCAAGCATCCTGCTCTTTCCCAGGCCAACCCATTCTTTAAAGTACTTACTTACAGCCAAGAGGGCCGGGGTCTGATTTCCAGCCCCTTGCTTTGACTCGTGAAATTGGCGAAGTCATAAACCATCCAAACGCTTCCGCCCCCTCCCCCTCCCCCTCTCCCATTAGCTGATCCGACTTCTAAGATTCCACTTCCTGCAAGTGGCTTTCATTACGGCCGTTTAAACCCTAAATATGGCCAGGAAGGGGCGAGAGGCCAAAGTACAATAAATAAACTAACTCCCAGGCTTCCAGTGCGTCTTCGACATGTGTGCCACCTTGAGCATCTTCTGCAGCTGGGCTGTTTCACATCCTTGGTTGAGATGAAATGAAATGCACCATCTGAACAGCTGTGCCTTTCCGAATTAGGGCTTGGGAGGTGGGGTAGGAGATGAGTCCAGGTTCAGTTTTAGCTACTAAACTCCTTTGGCAAGGTGGTGGCGATTGGTGGGGGTAAGACCAGGCTGTGTGTAGCTGATGTAATGTGGTGACTCATACTTTGGGAGGGCCGTGATCCAGCTGTTTTAACATCAGCTCATGCGCTATCTGGCTCCTTCGTTCACTCACAGTCACATCGAAGACAGAGAGCAGCTGCTTGTTTTGAAGTGCTTTGCACAAGTGTGCAATAACAGCTGGTGGGGAGGGGCTGTGTAGCTAGCTGTACTGACTGGTGGTTAAGCACAAAAATGTATTTCAGAACACAGTACAGACATAACCATGAGGGGAAATCTAGACGAGTGAGCAGACCACACAAGGGACCCTCCTTCATCTCAGTGGGCCGCAAGGTTGTCGTAACCACAACAGTCTCCCGGGACAGGAGAGTTTTGCTGAACCTGTGCTTGGATTGGCTGCAGAGGGAGCGCACGGCTCCCATAGTCACTATTGTGTGCAGTCGGCACCCACCTTGCTTCACTGCCCTGCCTTTATGTGCGGGTCCCTTTAACAATACCGGTAGGGAAAAAATTTCCGTGGACAGAAACCCGCGGAGTCTGTCAACCCCCTGCGCATGGGCAACAGTCAACAAAATGTCTTGCAGGCCACACACAGAACCCGGATAGGCCGCATGTGACCCTTGGGCTGCAGGTTGCCCACCCCTGGATATACCCTGAAAGCACAGAGAAGTTGCAGCTTGGAACATGTTAGCAGTGCAGACAGAATCCAATCACATTAATGAGTGAAGCTACCCCCGGGAGTCAGTGTAATCGTGTGTGTTTGCAGAGTCAGTTCTCAGACTTGCACCCTGCTCAGGGCTCGTGTTAGTAGAAGAGTGAAGGGAACCCAGAAATGAACGCAACAGACACTGTCGCTGATTACCTACAGATATTGTTTGTGCACATGCTGTGACAAGTAGAGAGGCAGTGGGTGGCTAAAAGAAATACTGAGAGAACTTTAGGGCTGTTCTGATCCAAAGTTATGTAATGCAAGATGAAAGCTGACTCACTCCCTTATATTTGAGTATTATTATTAAAACCAAACAAACCTGCAAGTGAGACCAGAGGAATTCACTTTTTTTCCCCTGAAATACTTTATTTATTTTTATTTTATTTAAATATTTCTACCCTGCCTTTCTATTTAAAATATTCAAGGCGGCTTACAAAAACAAACAAAAAAAATACAAATATATATAAAAATTAAAAATATGAGAATTTAAAATATGAGACCCCAGAGGGACATAACCAGCTAAAAACATAAAGAGAGGAGGAACACACCCATACAGACTCAAACATTAATAAAAGCACGAGTAAAAAGGGTGGCTTTAGCCTGACGCCAGAACAGCGCTAGTGTTGGCGCCATGCGAATATCCCGAGGAAGAGAATTCCACAGCCTGGGAGCAAAAGCTGAGAAGGCCCTGCTCCGTGTAGATGTTAATTTTATCTCCACAAGTGGAGGAACATGGAGCAGAGCCTCCCCAGCTGACCTCAATCCCCGGGCAGGTTCATATGGGAGAAGACGGTCCTTCAGATACCCCGGACCCAACTCATTTAAGGCTTTATAGGTCATAACTAAAACCTTAAATCGTGCCTGGAAACATACCGGAAGCCCGTGCAGCTGCCGAAGCCCTGGCATAATGTGCGCCGTATAACTCGTGTTAGTTGAAATATGAGCATATGGACTGGATAACTAGGTTAGGTAACTGGTTAGGTAACTTCCTTTTCTAAGCAACTAAATTGAAAAAGAAAAACAAAACAAATCCACATGATTGAGAGAATACCTGCCTTCTAGCCTCAGCCCTGCAACTGATTTGCTCTGTGACCCTGGACACCTCACTTAGCCCAACATTTTCAGATCTGGCTCCTGGATTTTTTTTTTCGTGCTCTTACCTTGAATAATTCAGCTTAGGTGACTGGATTTCCAGAGATCAGAATCAGGGGGAACTCTGCCAAAGGCAAAGGAGAAAAAGAGAACAGAGCCCCATATTTTTGAAACCGAGCAGTTTCTCTTTCTAGCCTGTGATGTAGGTAAAATGGGACGACATCTGTCCTGACTCTCCTTCTCATTGATGCATCCCTGGAGCTGTCCACTTGTGGCCTGATGGGACTTTAAGTGAGTACAGGCTGAACTTCTCTGGTCCCGCAGTCTGTGGTCTGGCAACATCCATGGTCCACAGTGATTTGAGTTAGTTGGATGTCCACTTACCCTGGGTTGGCCAAGTTTCCTGCAGTCCCATAAAGTTAGTTTACAGCCTCCTGTCCTGGCTCTCAGTGTTCTGTGCTGTTTTTTAGCTCTAATTTACCCCTAAATGTCTCTAAGAGCCCAGCGAGCAACTATACATACAATATGATGGGGGCTAATTTTGCTATAACTAATCAGGAAAGAGATCTTGGAGTCATCGTGGATAGTTCTCTGAAGATGGCCACGCAGTGTGCAGCGGCAGTCAAAAAAGCAAACAGGATGTTAGGAATCATTAAAAAAGGTATAGAGAATAAGATGGAGAATATCTTACTGCCCTTATATAAATCCGTGGTACACCCATATCTTGAATATCTCAGAAAGATATACTGGCATTAGAAAAGGTTCAGAGAAGGGCAACTAAAATGATGAGGGGTTTGGAATGGGTCCCAAATGAGGAGAGATTAAAGAGACTGGGACTTTTCAGCTTGGAAAAGAGGAAACTAAGGGGGGATATAATAGAGGTATATAAAATCATGAGTGGTGTGGAGAAAGTGAATAAAGAAAAGTTATTTATTTGTTCCCATAATATAAGAACTAGGGGACACCAAATTAAACTAATGGGCAGCAGGTTTAAAACAAATAAAAGGAAGTTGTTCTTCACACAGCGCATAATCAATCTGTGGAACTCCTTGCCTGAGGAGGTTGTGTAGGCTAGGACTATAACAGGGTTTAAAAGAGAACTAGATAAATTCATGGAGGTTAAGTCCATGAATGGCTATTAGCCAGTTTGGGTGAGGAATGGTGTCCCTAGCTTCTGTTTGTCAGAGGGTGGAGATGGATGGCAGGAGGGAGATCGCTTGATCATTACCTGTTCAATTCACTCCCTCTGGGACACCTGGCATTGGTCACTGTCTGCAGACAGGGTACTGGACTGGATGGACCTTTTGTCTGACCCAGTATGGCCATTCTTGTGTTCTTATGGACGTGCTGGTAATGCTGCTAAGCATGGGTTTTATGCTTTATCTGCCTATTTCCTTGTGCCAGTACAGTAAAACTGTGTAACAACACTGACACTTTGTTATGAAGAGAGCTGATAAGCCTTGGCTAGGCATAAGCTTGTATAGGGTGTATCAGTACAGTCAGACATTAGTAAGCAGCGTTGCAAGTGTTGTTCCATTTCTTTGCCTTGGTGAAATAAAAATAGAGACCCACTGTGACGTAGTGGGGGTGCTGTCTGCTCTGTAACCCGGTGTCCCCCTGCGCTATGATGTGTGATTTCCACTGACTCACCCATATGTGTATTAGCCCAGACACCCGATAACAAGGCTCTTTCCCCAGGGGAGAGACACAGGAAGGGAGGCGGAGATGCACACCTGATTTGGGGGCAGGGTCTGGGAGCGAGGCAGTCTTGGGCTGGAACCATGAAGGAAACAGACTAAGGAGGGGGCTGGAATCTAGGGGCCCAGGGACCCCATCTCAAGGGGCCTGAGGCATCCTGGCCCAGACTCCTGAAGACACATCACATCTATGCTGTGCTATATCCTGGAGAAGCAATAAACCCTCTCTATTCTACTGGCTGGTGGAGTCTGTTCTTGCTGCTACAGGGCTGCAGGATCGGAGGAACCCCGACTTGCCGTCACACTCACTTGCTACAATATTGACCTCCTGTGAATCTGCAAATTCTCTGGTTTGGCACCGGTGAGGTCCCGAGGGTGCTGGATTAGAGAGGTTCAACTTGTAGAGAGTCCTGCCATGCGTTACGGGTGTGCTAGAACCTGTCGAGGGAACAGCAGACTTTCCAAACCTCAATTAACTGGTTTCACAACACCGTTCCACATGCGTTTGGAAACCAGCCATTAGGGGAGGCAACTACAGGGAAGAAATTGGAAGAAAAACCCTTCCTCTCTGCACATATAACCTGACTTGCTGTCATTGCTACAGAGCTCGGTGTTTGGATTGTTTGCATTTCATCCAGACACCAACCAGAATTTTTCCTCTTGCATGTTTATAGCTTTTCGTTCCCAGGAGCGGGCTAAGGGGGTGGGAGAGAGGCCGGCTCTGTCAGTAAGTCATCAGAGGCTGGAAACAGGCTGCTAGTTGGTGACTAGGCCACGCTGCTAGTGGCCAAAAGTGGATAGTACTTAAGAGCACTTATCTGACCTATGGTGAAAGTTGTGGAGGACTGCGGAGGTCGAGAGATGGAACCAACTTGTTCACTCATCTAGCACATCCCCTGTCAGTGCAGGATTACTCTGTTAGATGCTTATCAGTGTCGTAAAAAATCTCAGACAGGGAGCCATGTTAGTCTGTAATTTTAAAAACAATGAGCAGCCTTGTGGCACCTTAGAGACTAACTAAAATATATAGGATCATGAGTTTTCCACTTCCTCGGATGAACTGGAGTGGAAATTACAGAATCTGGGGTATATAGATAATCGCAAAAGAAGTTACTTGTCAATTGTAGGACCAGTATTAATTAAGCTAATTAAGTTAGGCTGGATCTGTCCCAGCTTTTGATGTGGAAATGCGAATATCAAAGGTGGAGAAATTGCCTTTGTAGTGTGTTAACCAGTTAAGATTAAGTCTGACTTAATTAAGTTCATTAACACTGGTTCTACAATTCACAGGTAACTTCTTTTGCTGTTTTATATATCTCAGACTCTGTAATTTCCACTCCAGTTCATCTGAGGAAGTGGGTTTTACCTACAAAAGCTCATAACCTAATCTGCTAACTTCTAAGGTGCCACGGGACAGCTTGTTGTTTCTAAACTTATCAGTATCGTGTCAACTCAAGGGTTGGCAGCTGCTGTGGAACGACTGAAGACTGAACGCCCTGGAACGTGTCCCTCCAGGTCAGGGCAGGGACACTAAGAGAGCAGGAAGCTCAGGGAAACAGCATATGTATTGCAGACACTGGGCTTGGTCTGTGGGTACACGGCAGACCCAGGGCTGTTAATACAGCATCTCCACTCCCTGTAAAACTGACTTGAACAAACCAGATGCTGGCAATGGCATGTTATTTCAGAGGGGTCTCTGTGTTAGTCTGTAACTATAAAAACAAGTAGTCCTGTGGCCCCTTAGAGACTAACAAATATATATAGAATCATGAGCTTTTGTGGGTAAAACCCACTTCCTCAGATACATTGGAGTGGAAATAATAGAAACCAAGATATATATAAAAAACAGAAGAAGTACCTATCAATTGTTAATAGGCAACAAAGGTGGAAGCGCCCTATTGACTAATCGAATAGTCGATGCATTTTGCATCGACTATTCGATTAGTCAGTTACTCGATATTTAACATCCCTAGTTTGTGTGTTACCATTCCTGATGTCTGATTTGTGCCCATTTAGTCTTTGTCATAGAGACTGCCCAGTTTGTTTGTTGGGTTGGTTTATTCCAGAGCTGTGAGATGCGGGGTGGCTCGGTTCACCCCCCCCCCCATACTGACGGTGTCTCTCCTGTGACCCTTACAGAGAACACTGGGGAGGAAGCGGATGCAGCGACACAGGGGCTCCTTTAAGGATGGTGAGTTGTCTTTCGCCCCCGCTGTTCACAAACTCGTTGGTGTTGAAGGTGACCATCTCTCCCTGGGCGCTGCTCCCGCAGCGGGGCCTCCAGGCGGGTTCGTGAGTGTCTGCCGACTGAGAGGTGCCCCCTACCCTCTCAGCCGTGGGGAGGTGCCCTCTTGGCTCAGCCTAGGAGAACAGTCTGTGGACAGCCAGAGTCCGGGTGTGAGCAGTCCCTGTGGGAATGAGCCATGCAAACAAGCCCTCCCAGCCAATGAGGCTCCTGCTCCTGGGTTAGAAGCAGGAAGAATTGATACCTTCTCCCCCGCAGCAAGGAGCCTGCACTGGTGCTCATGCTCCAGCCCCACACCCCCACTTGTGGGGGAGGTAGGGAAACAGCTCCATGTGCTGCTGCTCCCGGTCCCCCAAGCTGGGGGAAGGGCAGCTCAGGAAACTGCTCTCCTGAAGGCTTTCCCAGCTGCTCCCATTGGCCGGAATCACAGCCAATGGGAGCAGCAGGGGGCGGTGCCTGGGAGTGGCGGGAGGCGTGGAGCCAGATAAGCGCCCCCATTCCCCTCCCACCCCATTCTGGTAGCCACCCCGCAACCAAGCCTTGCGCTGCCTCCTCCCCGCAATTTGTCATCATGGGTGATTGGCGGCTGGTCCGGGGGCAGGTTTGGGGTGGGCCGTGGGCCAAACAGTTTGAGAACCACTGACCTAGACTGGAAGCTCCCCAGGGCGGGGAACCTGCCTCCATTCAGCAGTGCGCTAGGGATCTCTGAGGTGCTCTGGAAATAACTCAAGTGATTGAGCCTGCGCCAGGGTGCCGGGCGCTCCTGAGCGCTGGTGCCAAGTTTGACATTCCCCCCTCTCGGGCGATTGCCCTTCCTGCTGGGGATGATGTTAACTAGCTCTTGGGCACTCCCTGTCTGCCCCCTGCGGCTGCTTGTGCTCCTGGCCCTCTTTCCTGGGAGCAGGGGCGGCCTGTTGCAGGGTCCCGCCGCCTGGATTTCTCCGGCTTTGCACGGGGCAGTCACGGGGCCTGTAAATGTCTCCTCCATAAAATCTCTCCCTTCTTATGTTTTCTCTAAGTGCCTCGATTGGCCAGAGAGGCTCCCTGACCCATTCGGCACTCCCATGCCATCCCTGCCCCGGCACTCTCCTTTGTCCCCGTACCGCATCCCGGCCTGGCCACAGATCCTGCCCCTGCTGAGGAGAGCCTGCTCCTGGGGGCCATCGGGAGGCTGTCGGATGCAGGGTCCTTGTGGTTCTCACAGGAGAGCTGGTCTCTCCCCTCCCCCCCCCCCCATTGTGAAAAGGCTGGGCAGCGGGGAGTGATTTCTCAGAGTCCGTCTGTAATTTCCTGGCTCGCCTCCTCTCTCCAGAGCCCCGGCTGTACCAGGAGATCCGTGAGAGAGGGCTGAACTCCATCAACCATGAGTCAGACGATGACTTGCTCGAGGAGGAATCCATTCCGGAGGAGCATCCCGCTCCCAACTCCATTGTGGTGAAAAGTTATCGCCCTGCCCAGGTGACCTGGAGCCAGCTCCCTGAGGTAGGGACCAGGAGCCCTGCTTCACGTTCTGCTGCTTTGTCCTGTCCTCGAATCTGCCAGCCCTGCGGCGTGCCAGAGAGCGCTTGCTGCCGCGGGTCCTGCTAACTCCGGGCAAACTACCAGAGGGATTTCTAGGCCTGGAGTACGACTCTGGTTTTCCTTCAGCTTCCCACTGCGGGCGGGGCTGGGGCTGTGTGGAAGAGGGCCGCTAACCTGGAGGTGCACGGATGGCACGGGCTCCTTCCAGCGCGTAGCGTGTTCCCTTGCTGAAGAGGAGCAGATGTATTGGGGTGGAAGGTCGCTGTTTTCTCTGAGCCAGCTTTGGTGCTCGCTCTGTGCGAGTCTCCCTGGGGGCTGGGGAGGATTTATTAATTTGGCTCAGAGCTAGGTCTGAGTCTGTGTAAATCTTGCTAAGCCAGGAAACGGACGTGACCCGCAAGGGCTGTGGCTGCTTTGTTTCTCTGTTCAACCAAACTAGAAAGGGGACGAAGGGCTTGAGAGTCAGCATTCCTGACAGTCACGGGCTAGCTCTGTGACCATGGCAAGGGGCCGAGGCTGCTCCGCTACAGGCTGGGGTGGCTGCCTCAGGGCCGGGCTGGCAAGAGGAAAAGTGAATGTTCCTCAAACCTTCACGGAGGAGGAGCACCGGGTTTGGAAAAGGCAAATGGCTTTCACTCTTTCCTTGCCAAAGCAGGGGAGATCCATATGAGCATCTCATTGGCCGTCCTGGGATGTCATTCCAGATATACATCAGAACCCTCTGTGGGTTTGTCCATCTGTCTGTCCCTAAACTCATTTTCTTTCTCTGCCAGTGTTCTTCTGTTTGTTTCTTCTCCTGATGTGACTCTTCTACCAAATGCCGCTGACCCTTCTCGAGAATAGGGAGAGGCTGCTAGAGGGGAGTACAAATCTTTATGAAAAACATGATTCTCATAGAAGTTCTCATCGAACACTAGAACTGGAAGGGACCTCGAGAGGTCAAGTCCAATCCCCTGCCCTCATGGCAGGACCAAGCACCATCTAGACCATCCCTGATAGATGCCTATCCAACCTGCTCTTAAATATCTCCAGTGATGGAGATTCCACAACCTCCCTAGGTTTAACCACCCCCGACAGTTAGCAAGTTTTTCCTAATGTCCAACCTAAACCTCCCTTGCTGCAATTTAAGCCCATTGCTCTTTGTTCATGGTTAGCTTATGACTTCCATGGCTGCAGGTCTGTTCTCCTGATTTGCTTCCTTGCTGCTCTTTCTCATGGCATTGCCAGTATTAAACTTTCAAGACTCTCTCCAGGAAAGTCAGGTGTAAGACCCTGTAATAAAGTTTAACCCTGACAGCTGCCCAGCAGACTAGTTTAGCACGCACTGGTGCCTGCTTGAGGATTTGCTTTGGCTGGGGAGTAAGAGCAACCTGATAACCCTCAAGCCAAGAGGCTCCGCTCTCCAGTGGCATCCTGCCATAGAGTGCCCTGTGCTCCAGGTGCACTCAGATTATCAGAGTAATCCCCGTGGTGCGCAGTTCCGCAGCATTGACCAAGGGTATTGGGAATGATTTGAACCCTCTTTTGAAGCCTCCGTTGTTTGCTGCTGGAAGCCAAGTGCCAGGTTAGGTGGCCACCCTGCTACGTCGGCTCTTATCCCCCTAGATCGCAGAATGCGGGAGGCTGGGGAGAGGCCCTGCCGGATGCCTTGGGCGACGGTGCCCCTCCGGCGATGCCTTCAGGTGGGCTGTGGCGTTGGGAGCTGTGTTGTCCTGCCCACTCCACGTGACCTTTCTTTGTTGTTCAGGTGCAGGAAGCAGGCCTCGTGGACAGGATAACCCCCGAGGAGCGCAAAAGGCAAGAGGTGAGAGATGCGGTTATCCATTCATGAGGGCTGCGGTAGAGCCAGTGGGGTGGGGGGAGGCTAATAGGAGCTTTGTGCTAGGAGAGACATTTCGGGCGCTCAAGTGGGTGCAGTCTTGAGCCTCCTGCGGGTGCGTTTCGGACCCCTACGACCAGTCTTCCGGCCTCTGCCTGGAAGGACACTGGCACTCCACGCTTCTCTAGGCACTTCCGTCCTCCTCGTCCATGTTGTCAGGGGGAATGATTGTGCTCATGGGTTTGGTTTCTATCCCCCCCCCTCGCCCCCTGGATCAGGCAATCTTTGAGATCATCACCTCGGAGTACTCCTACCTGCATAGCCTGGGGGTCCTGGTCGGTCAGTTCATGAAAGCTGAAGAGCTGAAGGCGACCCTGACCCAGACAGAGCATCATCACCTCTTCTCCAACATCGGCGAGATCCTGAGCATCAGCAAAAGGTAAATCATGGAGAGGAAAATCTGCCCAGGAGTGGAGCCTCTAGGGGTGCACCATTTGCTTCCAGTCCTATGGGCCAGTGGTTTTCACTCAGCGCTGGGGGGTGGAATGTCGGGCGCTGGGTCTTGTTGCTGCAGAGGGATCAGGTGAGCAGTGGGGGGGGGCTAAGGCAGCTCCCTGCCTGTCCTGGCACCACAGACTGTGCTGCACCCCAGAAGCGGCCGGCGGGAGGCCTGGCTCCAAGGTGGGGAGGAGAGCACACAGGGCTCCATGCACTGCCCCTGCCCCGAGCTCTAGCTCTGCACGCCCATTGGCTGGGAACCGGCTGCTTCTGGGGGCAGCTTGGCCTGTGGTTGCAGGAGAGACAGGAAGCTGCTTTAGCCCCCCTGCTTCACTGCTGACCGGGAGGCGCTCCAGGTCAGCCCCTCCTGCCCCAGCCCTGCCCTCTCTGCCAATCCCCCTCCTACAGCCCAAAGCTCCATCCTCAGCCTCGCCCCGGAGCCCACACTCAGGCACGTTCTGTTGGGGCGCGGCATCAACAAGTTTCTTGAACGGGGTCATGAGAAAAAAAGTTTGACAACCGCCTGCCCGGCTACGATTAAGTTATTTAAACAAATGTGTTGCAATGGTAGAAAAAAATTGTGTGTGTTTGAAAACTGTAGGTGCAAGGGGTAGGTACGTCTACTTTTTTTTTTTAATTTAAAGAGGGTACTTATAATTTTTTTTAAGGGGTACTTTGTATAAAAAAAAAAAGGTTGAGAAACACTGGTCTAGCTGCATTACCAACCCTTCCACTGCTTGCTGGGCTCTGAGAAGACATTTAGAGTGCATGTACACTGCAGGGCTTAACTTGAAATAAGCTACACAAATTGAGCTACATCAATTGCATAGCTTATTTCAAAACAGGGAGCGTCTACACAGCATTTATTTCAAAACAGAGCCCTCTTCTTCCGACTTCCCTTACTCCTCGTACAATGAGGGTTACAGGAGTCAGAGTAAGAAGACCTCCAGCTTGACAGTATTTTGACGTTATTTTGAAATAACTGCCGGCTGTGTAGACACGGACTGTTATTTTGAAATAACATTGCTGTGTAGATGTACCCTTAGGGGTAAATTAGAGCTACATAACAGCCCAGAACACAGAGTTAGGACTGGTGGCTGTAAACAAGCTTTATGGGACTGTGGGAAACTTGGCCACAGCCATGCTAAGTGGACACCCAACTAACTACAATCATGCCAGACCACGGAGGTTGCTGGACCAGATAGTGCCAGATTAGAGAGATTCAGCCTGTACTATGCATTTTATTGAAGGAAGAGCTGCGGGGTGCTGCTGGGTAACCCATAGGGCTGCATGTAATATGTTCGCAAATGGACCCTTTACCCGTCCCACCTCCCCTTCCCCTCTGGCAGTCCCTGTGCCATGGTGCTGAGCCCAGCTGACTGGAATAGCTGGGAGTTGGCACCGTGGGGTGTGTTCCTGTGACTGGTGCCTACTGTGTCGTGTCCTCAGTGCAAACAGGGATGGGCTTACAGTCCCTTCCTCAAAGGGCTCACGAGACTATCCCAGGCCTCCTGCCGCCGCTGCTCTGCAATGTGGGGGAGCCTGGGGCAGTCCCCCTGCAGATTCCTGTCCTTGTGCCCTAGAAGAGCCTTGGCGTGTGGGGCCATGAGGCAGGCGCAGCGGAATCTCCTGGCACAGCCCTGGTCGGGTTCAGACGTGGCATTGGCTGGTAGAGCCGAGATGCCTGGAAGCCACCCTGACAAGCCCCGGCTTGTCCTTCCCAGCTTGCTCCGTGCCTGCCAAAAGCACAAGAGCTCCAGCTCTACCCCTGCTCCCAGGGGGCGGGGGGCTGAACCTTTCTGGCCTGGCGCTGAACCCAAAGTGCACTGGCAGCTGGGAGCGGGGCCGGGTGAAAAAGCAGCACAGGGAAGCGCAGGCGAAGGACTCGCCCAGCCTGGGAGCATGTGTTGGGGGCGTGCCAGGGCCTGACAGCCTGTAGCCATCTCTGTGCATGGCTGCCTCACGGTTTGCCCTGTGGGAGAGCAGGGCCAGAGCCAGCCTGCACAGGCTGGAGAGGGTTTTGGCAGGCAGGGAGCAATAAAATTACTCCTGAAACAGCCGACCCGGGGAAGCTGTTGGGGGAGAGATACGCGCAGGCCTGGGAACCAGTACTAGTCCCAGCTCTGCCACTGGTTTGCTCCGGGGGTTGGGTCAGTCCCTTAACCCCGGCATGGCTTGGGGTCCCCTGCAGTGAAAGGAGAGGGGGTGGCTTTGGGCTGGCTCCTTTGGCCCTGGGAAGGGGAGAGGACCTGTCCTGTGGCTGATAAAAAGTTGTTGCTTCTGCTTCCTGAGCAATAACCAGTGAAGCCAAAGTAATAATAGCTAAACGTAATTATACAGCTGGCGGGCAGGCTAATCTACACCCCTCCCCCCGACTTTGCTTTCTGGGAGGTCTCTTCCCTCAGTGCCTATGGGGCAGGAGGGATTTCTGGTCTCTCCGCCTGGCTCCTCCTTTGCAGGGATGAGAGAACAGAGCTCCCCTTCTCTGTGGGCGCGAAGCTGCCTTCCACTGCACAGCAGTTCCGGCTGCAACGCTGAGAGCAGAGCGTCCCGCCCGGAGCTGTGTGGCACGGGGCAGAGGGAAATCCATCATTCTGTCAGTCAGAACCTCGCCTTTTTCCAGGAGCCCTCTGTGTGCGTAGGGACGCTTTTTGCTGACTCTTTCCCCCCGGGCGGTCAGCGCTGACTGACTTGACTGTGATGCATGGCCCAGGTGCTCTTGGCTGAGGGCTCTTTCTTTTATGGCCTATTGCAAAGCCTCCCCCCTCTGCTCGGAGCGAGAGCTCCTTATATGGCACTATTGGGTCTCTGGAGAGCGGAACGAACCTCACACGCAGCAGGGGAGATCTGCCAGGGTCTCCCCAGCCCGGGGCAGCCAAGTGTCAGCCTCAGCCCTAGAGACCCTCTGAGCAAAAATGGCCCGAGTGAGGCACCGAATCCCAGCTGTGTTCCAGTAGCCCTGGGGCGAGGGCTCATTTCGGCCTGAGAGCGGAACCGTGTGTGTGACTCCTCTCCAGGCTCGATCCCAAACTTGGGGAACTTTAGTGTCAGGTCCAGACCCTGGGGCCTGTCTTTCTGTCTGAACCACCTGCACTGTGTTGATTCTCTCTGTGTGAGCGAGCAGTGTTCCCTCTTATGTTTTCCATCCATGGGCGGAATAAATTTTGTACTGTGCGCCAAAGCACGTGTGGGTGTGCACCACAATTAGACCCACATGCTGCCGGCTGCGGGCGCTCTGCTGATCAGCTGGGCAGCATTTGGATCGCCCTGGATGGCCACCCAAGCACACAGCTTCCAGGGAACACTGTGCACAGTGTTTCTCCTAGTGGTGCACACCTGTACATGCTTTGGTGCATATAACAAAATGTATTCCACCAGCAAGGGGAAAAATGAGAGGAAACATTGTCTCGTGAGGGCTGATATTTAGGGCCATGAACTACCCCGGGATGAAATTTCCCATGCCGTGTTCTAACCTTCTCTTATCTCTCCCTGTTCCATGCTACTGGCTGTGATAGCGCCTGGCAAGCCATGTGGCTGTGCGGAGCTGGCTCTGTGATTCTGGGGTCCTGTGTGATTTCCCTTCTCCCTGGGGCCAGACGGTCTGCATTCCCACGTGGGGAAGCTCCTCTCTGTGCAGGGGAGTCAGCCTGGAGAATTGCAGTTTGCATACCGCACGCTCCACCCCAGCACGTTGCTCTCTCCTTTGGGCCTGTCACAAATCCCCTGAAATTGCAGGCATGTGCTGCGTGACCTGTGCTTGGCCCGGGCAGAGGTTTTGGGGGCTTGACTCCGGGGAGCTGCACTTGCCCAGGGCCGAAGCATAGGAAGGAGGTTTAGAGCTAGGCTGACCTGCTGGCCACGACTCTCAGTGCTGCTGGGAATGGGTGGGTTTCCGTTTGAAAGTCCCTTCTAAGGGAAGGGTCTGGCTTAGTTCCCGTGATTTCCTGCCTTGTCTGATGCTGCGATTTCAGGCTGTCCCCGTAGCGGAGCTGCCTGAGATGCTGATGCAGGGAAATGGGGAGATCACTGCTGGGGCCTGATGTCTGAGGCAGGGTCTCTCTGAAAGCGTGGGGGAAGAGTCACAGCCTTCTCTGACTCATTGAATCCCAGGGCGGGAAGAGACCTCAGGAGTCACCAAGTCCAGCCCCCTGCCCAAAGCAGGACCAGCCCCAACTCCATCATCCCAGCCAGGGCTGTGTCAAGCTAGGACTTAACCACCTCTAGGGATGGAGATTCCACCCCCTCCCTCAGGAACCCATCCCAGTGCTTCACCGCCCTTGCTGACTGTTTGTAACTTGGGCTGCCCAAACTTCACATCCCCAGAGGATACGTTTGTCAGTTTGCTGAGAACACGGCGGCGTGGCGCCTCTCCCGACGTCGACACCAGGAGCTGAGCTGTGTGTGGGCCGAGTGTGCTAGTCAGCAGGCGGGTTCGCAGATAGTGGGGGGAGCCGCCTTGCCTCTGGTTCGGTAGAATTTGGGCTTGTCTGTCCAGGGTACCTGCCCGGAGTAGCTGTGGGGACGGATGATTCCGGAAAAGTGCTGGACTAGCTCCCTGTGAAGCCCTTCTATTCCAGACTAGAAGCCCCTTTGTTCCAGCATGGTCACGCTGCTTTGGAAACTTGCTCTAGAAAAGAAGTGACTTCTGGAGCAAAGCGTCCACACGGGGGGCTAATCTGGAGTCACTCCTTTGGGCAGTTTCTTCATGTAGACAAGCCCTTGCTCGTCTCTGCAACGTCAGGCAGGAGAGTCATGGCCATGGGGCCCCAGCTCCTCCTGTGGTACCAGGTGTTTGTGGCTCACCCACTTCCTCAGGGCTGAGGCTTGGCTTTGGGACCAGGGGCTGTAGCCTGGTGAGTTTCTCTCCCTGAGCTGAGCTTGGAGGAGGAGGTGCACCGGGGAAGAGCTGTTGAAAAAGTCTCTAGGCCACAGGGCATTAAAGAAGGGAGTGAGGCCCGCTGAATGGAAAGCAGGCCCACTGACGGCCTGCGACAGCAGCAGCCACCAGAGTCCTGGGACCTTTAAATGGCCGCCGGGGCCCTAGGCAGCGCACTCCAGGTGGCGTTGAGGATGGGGAGGTGGCGGGGTGCAGTCCAGGTAATGCTGCAGGCTAGCTTCCCCTGCCCCGCCCCTTCCACCCGAGGGTCCCCGCCCCTCCCAGGAGCAAGGAGCCAGCCCCCACACGCCTTGCCCAGGGGTCTGGTGAGTCGCTCAGCTCCCGTGGTGGAAAGCCATCGATCTGGGGAAAGAAGAGATGGGCTCTCAGGGTATGTCAAGACTGTGTCCCTCTGTCGGCAGAGGGATGCAGATTAGGCAGGTCGACATTGCAAATGAGGCAGGGATTTAAATATCCCGCGCCTAATCTGCATAAAAATGGCCGCCATGTTTTGCCGACTCAGCACTTTGTCGGCAAAAAGCGGCAGTCCAGAGGGGAATCTGTTGAGAAAAAGCCTTTTTTGACAGATCCCTTATGCCTCTTGCAAGGAGGTTTACAGGATCTGTCGAAAAAGGCTTTCTTTCTCGACAGATCCCCCTCTAGACTGCTGCTTTTTGCTGACAAAGTGCTGAGTCGGCAAAACGCGGCGGCCATTTTTATGCAAATTAGGCACAGGATATTTAAATCCCTGCCTCATTTGCAATGTCGACCTGCCTAATCTGCATCCCTCTGCCGACAGAGGGATGCAGTCTAGACATACCCTCAGAGACAAGAAATGGCGAGCCAGAAAGGGCAGTAGGGACCTTGGCCAGAGAGCATCCCTGCATGCAGACACACTTCATCCACTTCCCGAGCTCCCCCTCGCCCCCACCCTTCCCAACCGCCCTGAGAGCCTTGTGTGTTCACTTGTCCTTGGCAGCTTTTTTGAGGACTTGGAGAAGCGGCACTTGGACAACGTGCTGATCCCCGACATCAGCGACATCCTGGAGGACCACGTGTCGAACCGCTTCAACCCCTACGTGGTCTACTGCTCCAACGAAGTCTACCAGCAACGGACGCTCCAGAAGCTGCTGTGAGTGTTGCTGTGGGGCAGGGCTTTGTGGTCTGCACCTAGCCACTAGCCGCCCCGCCCCCCAGGGAGCCCTGGCCGAACCTCCGGTGGCTCAGAGGGCTCCTGTTCCAGGGAAGCTGTGTCACTGCCCTGGCTGCCGTGCTCAAAGCAAGATGTGGGCGTGATGCTCTGCTGCGTGGGACGGTGAATGCAGGACAGCGGAGCTGACCACCTCCTAGGCCCCCTGAGCAACATGGGGTGGGGCAACGCCGCACTGCGGGAAGGGGCGGAGCCAAGGAGAAAAGGGGCGGGGCTGAGGACAGCCAGCCTGGAGTGTGTGTCAGCCCGCCCAGCTTTTAGCTCTGCTCAGAGTGTGCGGCCCACTGCTCCAGCCCACTGCTCTCGTGACAGTTCAAAGGGTCCGGGATGCCAGCGGCTACTACTGTGGCAGTGTCCAGAGCCCCTGGCTCCTGTGAGTCACCAGACCCAGAGCAGTTGCCCCCTTCCCTTGCCCCGTCCCCCGTCGCAGGGCCTGACGTGGAGCCTCCCTTCCACTCACAATAGCATCCTGGGTTGCCTGTTTTGTGTGGGCAGAAGTCGCCTAGCGGGGAGGGGAGTGAGGCTCCCTCCTTGCCCCCCACAAAGCATCCTCTCGTCCCCCACAAATTATCAACATCCTGAGGGGAAAGTGCTTTCGGGATGGCTCTGTTCCCTTCCCGGATCTGGAGACTCGCTGGCGTGAAGCGTCTCGGACCCCCAGCCTGGAAGCGAGGTCCCCTTGCCGGGATGCCTGGGTTTCCAGTCATGCGTTCTCCGCCTTGCGCTGAGGTCCCTATCGTTTATTGCAGTGTCAGTGCTGATAGTCACCTGTGGGGAGGACGGAGTGTCTCTGGTGCCGTCTCTTAAGCTCTGAGGAGATGGATCCAGGCAGCCGCTGAACAAAACGCGTGCCCCAGTTGTTCCTGTGTCCCTGGGAGCTGTCCCCCGCTATTAGAAACTCTGCAGAGTCTGCAACTTCCCTGGGCCGTGAGCGCCTCTCGTGCACACAGGGTCTGCCAAGCCCACGCCTAATGGAGGATCCTTGTGTCCCATTTTAGAGCCACCAATGCCACGTTTAAAGAGGCCTTGAAACAAATTGAGAGGAAGCCAGAGTGCGGTGGGCTCCCCATGAGCTCCTTCCTCATCCTGCCCATGCAAAGAGTCACGCGTCTCCCCCTGCTTATGGACGTAAGTCAGAGCCAGCACGTGGAAGTCCCTGCACCCAGACCGAGTGCACCCTGCCCTGGGCAGAGCACAGCAGAGTATCATGGACATGCCTCCTGTCGGTGCTTGGGTGGCGTTATCTCGGTGCCGTGGGGAAAGGCCGGGGCTCCCCTGGCTCGGCTGGCAGTGATGTGCACCAGGGGTTTCTGAGAGAGCAGTCTCTGGGAGATTCACCCCCCCCCCCCGCGTGCTGTCTCTGAATCCAGCAACCCCCCAAAACCAGCCAGCTTGTGGGGGAGGGGGAGGTGGGAAGGAGGAGCCAGTTTTGTTTGGCTCAAATCAGCTAGTTTCTGCGAAGGGCGAAGGCCACGTTCATGCCCTTGTTTCACGAATGGCCCGCAGAGGTAACCCTGCGGCCTCTCCAGTCAACACCAACAGAGGCCAAGTGGAGAAGATGCCTCCAAGAAGCAAAATGGTTGCTTCTCCTCGTTCGTTTATAATTCCCTCCATGCCTCATGTGTCCTGCCTTCCCTCACTTGCATGGGCTAGTTATGAGCTCCCAGCTGGGAGTGGGGCCTGGGTTTGCCACCTCCTGGGGGGAAGAGAGCAAAGCAGTTTCAATTGATCTTTTGTTCCGAAAGGCTCCTGGAATGTTCCCTTTGCCTTCTAGACGGTGTGTCAGAAAACCCACGCGTACAGCACGGCCTACGAAGCTGCTACCCAAGCCCTGAAAGCCATCAGCAAGGTGAGGCCTCCGGGGCTCTGGAAGAAGACACTCTGTATGTGGTCTAGCTACAGGTGCTTTGCCTCACTTCAAGAAGTCCCGCAGGGCTTACAGAGTACATAGGATACCTGACTCTCAGGACTGTGAGGACACACAAGTCAGCTGCATGATTAGGTCTCAGTTGGAGTATTGTGTCCGATTCTGGGCACCACATTTCAGGAAAGATGTGGAGAAATTGGAGAGGGTCCAGAGAAGAGCAACAAAAATGATGAACCGTCTAGAGATCTTGAGCTATGAGGGAAGACTGAAAGAACTGGGTTTGTTTAGTTTGGAAAAGAAAAGACTGAGAGGGGACATGATAGCGGTTTTCAAGTACCTCCTCATAACACCCTTTTAGGAAACAAATTATTCTTCATAACTTCTGAAGATAGGACAAGAAGCAATGGACTTAAATTGCAGCAAGGGAGGTTTAGGTTGGACATTAGGAAAAATTTCCTAACTGCCTCGGGAGGTTGTGGAATCTCCATCCCTGGAGATATTGAAGAGCAGGTTAGAGACACATCTGTCTGGATTGGTAGATGGTGCTTGGTCCTGCCATTAGGGCACGGGACAGGACTTGATGGCTTCTCGAGGTCCCTTCCAGTTCTAGGGTTCCGTGAGTTACAGTTGTCTTTATCCTTTTGTTGCTCTGCAAACCTAGAGGCATCTTACTGATGCCTTCTAGCAGAACGTCTACACTATATAAACCAAAGAATCGACCCTCCTGCCCACAGCCCAGAATGTGATGATTCCAGCGAGCATTAGTACTGATTTAGCTTGACACCCCCCCCCCCCAAGGGTCTATTGCTGTATTCTGGCCTCTGAGCCAGTGATGGGTGAGGGGGGTACATGTGCATGATTTAAAAGCACTGAAGGGTAGCTGTCGGTGGAAGAGATGCCAGTAACACTAGAGTCTGAAGGTACGTCCTGTCACGAGGGCCTGATCTCCGCTGTTCTTAGCAAGTCGTTTCGTGTTCCTTGTGCTCTATAAAGCAGTCCCCCTCAGACAGCTCCTCAAAGAAGGCCTCCCGCCTACTGCCTTCCAGGCTGGCTTTGAAGGGAGAAGGAGAGCTTCTGAGATGAGAAGAGGGGAAGCAGGTTGCCTTGCTCCTGAATGGCCGATGGTTTCTGGTTCGGAAGGGTCTGGTAGCTGTGGAGGGATTTGCAAGGAAGTTTACTCCAAAATATCCCTGCAGTGGGAGGCCGTCAGGCCGAGGGGAGGCGGGAATAGTGAGGGAAGTGCATGCAAAGGGGAGTCCGATTCTCCTGTTGCTGAATCGTACGGGCACTAGGCGTGGGAGCAAATGAGTGATGAGTCAAGCATGTGTACTTGCTCGCTGTCCAGAGATGAGATACCAGCTGCTCAGCCGGGCTCCTTGGTGTCTGTGATAAAACCAAAATTCTCCAATAAAAACCATAAATGTCCCTGTTTTCCCACAATTCGAACGAAATGCTGATCCTCAGTTTCCTTGGCCACAGCATGTGTGTGTCTGTCTGTCTCATCAGTTGAGCACAATGTTTTGTTGATACATTTGTCAATGTTTAAGCAAATTCAAAGCCTACTAATCCTTCAGTCGTTATAAGCAAATACAGTTCATAGAGTGATCCAGTCCCCGATATTGTTTCTTTACTTTTGTCAGGGACCTGCTGTATCAGCCTCTTGTTTTCGTTTTTCATTCTTTGTTTAGCACTTTCCATGCGTTCTACAGTGGTCTGCCTCTGATTGTATTCTACAGCCTTGTTGCACACAGCGTAGTACCAGCAATGTAACATTTGTTCTTGCCAAACTCCGTGATAGGGTTTTTAGGGGTGATTTTTGAAGTATTTGGCATCTTTCCATAACTTTAACTACTCATGTATGGAGGCTGAAATGAAATTGGGTGTGCATTAAAACACTGTTATACCCTATAAACCCTAAAACCCTGTACACCGTTGAGTAATCTCTGTATACTGGAAGCAGTTTATTGGCATACGTTTAGCTTGTAAATTTTAAAGTGCATTGAGAAATCAGCCCCAAGTCTGTGTGTGGGGTGGAGTTCGGGGGGGGGGGGGGCACGCACTGAATAAGTGAACACTGGTCCTTTCAGTAAAATGTACTTAATAGTTAATATATGTCTTTTTTTTTTTTTTTTACATTTTGTGAAAAAAGTCTCTTTCAAATTGTAAATTGTTTTTTTCCATGGCAAATGGATTCTGAGGATCAGGAATTCTTGGGCCATAAAGGGGGGAAGAGGAAGGGTGGCCACCAATGTTCCCTCTAATTGTCTCCATCCATGTGCGGAATAAATGTTATGTGCACCGAGGCATGTGCAGATGTGCACCACCAATGAAACGCATGCTGAATGGCTGTGGGTGCTCTGCTGATCAGCTGGGTGATGCCTGAATCTCTCCTGGGTGGGTGTCCAAGCACACAGCTTACAGGGAGCGCTGGTGGCCACTGCTTGTTGTAGCCCTTAAATCAGCGGAGTCCTCGTCAGCATTGCCAGGAGCTGCGTGGTGAGGACAGAGGGAGGGAACTGCATTTATTTTGCTTTCAGAGAGGAAGAAAGGGCTGGAAAATCAGGGTGCAAGCAGGCAAAAATGGCCCAGCAATGCAAGCCCGCCATGGCTGCGGTGGGGGAAAAAAAATTGCCTTAAAGTTCTGGTGCATGACTCCAATCCTCCTGCCTCACTTCATGCGTCACTTTAATGGCAGTGAAGGACTCCAGGTTGCCCACAAAGCCGGAGGCTTCTCTGCAACCATGACACCCGCTGTGTAGAAAGCGGTATCCCAATCTTCAGTGGTCTCTGACTTTCTGCTTCTAGCTGGTTAAGAAATGCAACGAGGGAGCCCATACGATGGAGAGGACCGAGCAGATGGTCACACTTCAGAAACAGCTGGAGTTTGGCAAGATCAAGGTGAGGAACCCTTTGCGCTGGGAATGTCCCCTGGCTGCGACGACTTACACTTTAGCAGGGGTGGCAGCTTTTTCAGTGCTTGCAGCCAGATTGGCAAAGGTATTTAGGCACCTAGTGAGATGTATGAGAATGCGTGAGTGAGTTAGGTCCCTTGAAAAGCCTGACTCTGAAGAGTTAGTGTTGTCACTCTACGTGGTCTGAAAATGGTCAGGTCACTAAAAGATCTGTCTCTTGTTCTACCAGGACAGTCCTTCAATGCTAACTCACTAAAGGCCAGATTTTCAGAATTGCTCAGTGCCCGGCTTCGGCATCTCCAAATCCTTGCTCTCAATGGGAGCCGCTCTGAACATCTGGCCTTAGGATGGCTGTGTAGCTCTCCACTGACAATGTGATAAGTGATTTTTGGGGGTCATTTCAGATTCTCCTTTTACTGTTGCTATTCTGTCCCAAAATTGATTAAACTTCTTGGTCTCTGGCAGCCTTTCCCGCTGATTTCTGCTTCCCGCTGGCTGCTGAAAAGAGGGGAGCTCTCCCTGTTCCACGGAGAAGATGCTGGCATTTTCCGCAAAGGCTTTGGCCGGGCCAGCTGCTATCTTTTTCTGTTCAATGACGTCCTGTTCGTAACCAAGAAGAAAAGGTAAGGGAGGATACTGATGGTCTGTTTCTTATTGAATTTGTAAGAAGAGGCTTTATCAGTTGGTTTGACGTTGACCTTGGCAATTGCCTAACCTGATGCAGTCAGTAGCACTGAGGGGGCATTACCTAGTGGTGAGGTGTCTAATGAATGCCCCTCTGTATATTTGCAAAGCTAGAATCCTAGTAGACTTGGTGGTTCAGAAGTATGGTGGGTGGTGTGGAACCTACACACCCGCCACCAGTTTGAATCTGTAGGGAGTGCCGTTTGCTGCCCGACAATGGTTTGATGCCGATGTTAAGCAAGTTGGTATCCTGACTTGAGCTCTTACATAATGTGTGTCCTAAAAGGGTGTCATAAGGAGGAGGGGAAAAAATTGTCCTCCTTGGCCTCTGAGATTAGGACAAGGGCTTAAACTGCAGCAAGGGAAGTTTAGGTTGGATATTAGGAATAAACTGGCTAGCGAGGTTGTAAAATCTCCGTCACTGGAGATATTTAAGAGAAGGTTGGGTAGGCAGGATCTATCAGGGATGATCTAGATGGTGCTTGGTCCTGCCGTGAGGGCAGGGGACTGGACTTGATCTCTCGAGGCTCCTTCCAGTTCTAGTGATCTATGATTTCAAAAAACCCAAACAAACCAAATTCTTCCCTCATCTGAAGGAATGGGTGGTGCCCACAAAAGCTCATGATGCTATCTATCCTTTTTTGTTAGTCTCTAAGGTGCTACAGGACCATTCGCTGTTTTCATACCCCTCCCTGTTGGCACTCACTAGAGCAGTGGTTCTTAATCAGGGGTGCACTTTCCTCTGGGGGTATGCAGAGGTCTTCCAGGGATACTTTAGCTCATCCACATATTTGCCAAGCTTTACAGAAGGCTACATACAAAGCTCAAGCCTAATCAGTGCAGACTGAAATTCCATAGACAATGTTTATATTGTTCTATTTACCGTATACTGAAATTTAAGTACAATATCTACAGTCTTATTGATTTATTTCATCATTGTGTGGTAAATATAGGAAGATAAGCACTTTGTCAGTGATTGTGTGCTGTGACACTTGAGAACACAAGAACGGCCATACTGAGTGAGACCAAAGGTCCATCCAGCCCCGTGTCCTGTTTTCCGACAGTAGCCAATGCCAGGTGCCCCAGAGGGGGTGAACAGAATAGGGGATCATCACATGATCCGTCTCATTGCTCATGCCGCCCACTTGTATTGTATGTCTGATTTTATAGAATCATAGAATACTAGGACTGGAAGGGACCTCGAGAGGTCATCGAGTCCAGTCCCCTGCCCTCATGGCAGGACCAAATACTGTCTAGATCATCCCTGATAGACATTATAAGCAAGTAGCTTTTAAGTGAGGTGAATTTGGGGGGTATGCAAGACAAATCAGACTCCTGAAAGGGGTACAGTCGTCTAGAAAGGTTTAGAGCCCCTGCCGGCAAATGTTACTTTTGTTAATCTCAGTAGAGAAGCCAGAAACTGACTGAGTCTCTTCCCCCTTGTGCTAAGATGTTTCCCCCAGAGCAGCATTGGGGCATGTTGCGAATAGAGCTGGGTGGTTTTTTTAGGCAAATAGTAAATTTGCTGAAAACTGCATTTGGGGGAGGGCTCTGAAACCGTTCCCAAATTGGGTCGAACTCAGTGAACAGTTTCACTGGAGGGGGAAAAAAAGTTGAAAAATAAAATTTAAAAAGTTTAAATGTTTCACTTCAGCTGCCTCGCACGACTTTGCTGTTTCACTTCAAAACGGCATTTTGTTTGGCAATTCAGTTCATTTAAAACCCATAGAGCTGGAGCAGCTCCTGAAGACGACCTAAAACAAACAACTGGGCAGAGGGAGAATCCTGTCAGGGTCTAAAATGCTTGTTTACTTTGACCAGAGGCAAAGCAAGTAAACAATAACATTTCATGTCGGGTCCAACGCGTCTGTATATTTTCTCTGGATTTTCCAGTTCTGTCCCTGAACCCAAAATCCAGGGATTTTCTCAGCTGGTTACATGATAGGGGGTGAGGGGTGAGTAGAAACATGTTCCTGTCCCACTGGGTAAGAAGTAGGGATGTAAAATCCCGTTTAATTACTTAACCGATTAAATGTTACGTTTAACCAATAAACGGGGGCACGTGGCCCCCCTGCCTGCTGGGGTGGGGGGAGCTGCTCCAGCCCCCATGGTTAAGCAGTTAACTATTAACATCTGTAGTCAGAAGCGGCTGTACCCTCCAGTGCTGTCATTTGAGTCCCTCTGATCAGTGTTGGGGGCAAAGGACAAGAAATGCAGACGCTCAGAAGTCCGCCCTGCTGTTTTATTAGGGAGTTAACTGAAGACGAAGAGGCGTCCTAGACTTTTGCCCAAGACGCTCCCGGAATGTTTTTAAAACTTTTGATCTTTGACCAAATCCTTTGCTTACAAGTCATTAAGTCGGAGTCATTTAGGTACACGAGTCAACCCAGAGCCCCACCTCTTCCCCTCACAAGGGCCCGGTTATGGGAACTATTTGCTTCCAGCTGTTTGGGAGCCCTACCAGTGGGCAGTGAAACCAGCCCAGTGAAGCTGGCACCCACCACTTCGCTCTCAGGGACAAGGGTGAGGAGAGGTGGTGATGATCTTACTTAAAAAGACTCCCCCTGCCCCCCCAATCCCATGATCCATTGTGTCATTTGGGTTACAAACTTGCTATTCTTGTGTCCTTTATACCCATGTCATCCCTTTTCCCTCTGAAAACAATCCAGGACCCACTCTGCAGGGTGTTGTGTGCCTGTGTGAGCCCGTTTTTCTTTTATCTGTTTATGTTCCCAGGACAAATGTGTCACTGGGGACCTCAGAACGGTCAGTTGGGGCTTCCGCACGAGAAATCTTCCTCTGGATGGATTGCTCAGTTGCTGTTAAGCTAGACTACAAGAAGCTATGTGGAGGGGCACACAGCAGGGGTCAGAGAGGGGTAGGCCCATTGTGCGTAGTCCACCAGCTGGCCAAACCCGAACTGAAGCTGCGTAGCCAAAAGCCAAAATCAAACCAGCCCCTGTCACAAATACTCTGCCGTTGGCTACAGGACACGGTGGGTTTTGACCATAGTGTGTCAAGGGCCGGATCCAGACTGGCGCTGTACAGACACGTAGCAACAGATGGCCCCTGCACCAAAGAGATAACTGCTCAAACCAGTGAGTTCCCATAGCTCATCCAGCGGGTTTGTGGCCTTCCGCTGGCCCTTGCGGCCTCTCCACACATATGGCTAATTCACTGAGAGCATCCACCCCGTGTGCAGCGCCACTCCCAAAAAGGCAGCAATGTCAGAGAGTGTTCGGAAAAGGAGAGAGAATAGGACCGAAAATATCATCCTGCCTCTGTTAATCCACGGTCCACCCACGGCTTGAACGCGGCGTGCAGTTCTGGTCGCCCTGTCTTGTGGAATTGGCAAAGGCACAGAGAAGGGCAGCAGGAAAGACGAGGGGTGTGGAACTGCTTCCATGTAAGGAGAGAGTAAAAAGCTGGAACTGTTCAGCTTAGGACACAGACGACTAAGGTGGATAAAATAGAGGTCTGTGGGATGATGGGTGTGGAGAAAGTGGATAAGGAACTGTTCTTTATCCCTTCTCAGCACATAAGAACCAGGGATCACCCAGCTAAATGAATAGGCAGCAAACAATAGGGAAGAAGTTCTTCACACAAAGTGGTGTTAACCTGTGGAACTCCTTGCCCCAGGGTGTGTTGTGAAGCCAAAAATATAACAGGGCTCAAAAAAGAATTAGATTCTGAGAGGATGGGGCCATCACTGGCTATTATCCAAGATGGTCAGGAATGTAACATCTGCCAGACACTGTAAAGAGATGACTCACTGATTTCCCTGTTTTGTTCATTTTTTCTGCAGCCCCTGGTATTGTCCCCTTTTGGAAGGTGAGATACTGGGTTGGATAAGCCTTTGGTCTGATTCACGATGTCTGTTCTTAGGTTTTGACGTCCAACCTCAGCCAGTAACCAAGATCAGATAGGGGCTGCTGATCTGTTAAGGTGTATTGCCCCTACTCTGAAGGGCTTTCCACATCTGTAATAGCATCCAACCGTGTACAAAGCCAGGCCTAGGTGTGAAAGGCATGTGATGCAGCTCTGCTGGTCTCCAATCCCATCAAAGCGCTGCTCGCGTGGACAGAGACGAGTTGCCCTGCTGCTGGCGTAGCTCCGGCCAGCTCATGCATGTGCCCCGAGCAACACAAACCAGACCAGTGGTCAGAGCAGCTTTGCTGGTGTAACAGCATCTGCCCTCGAGGTGTCTGCCAGCCCAGCTATGTTGGTTCCCTACAGTGCCAGTCATTAGGATACCCCGATGGCTGCACAAACCCCGTGGCCTAGATGGCAAGTCGGAGTTCAAATGAGCTTAGAAAAGCCCCGATGGAAGAGCTAAGCTTTCATAGGATCTTAGGGTTGCAAGAGACCTCAGGGGTCATCAACTCCAACCCCCTGTCCGAAGCAGAACCAACCCCAGCTAAATCATTCACCCTATGGGTGTTAAAAGGAGGAGGGAGGACAAATTGTTCTCCTTGGCCTCTGAGGCTAGGACAAGAAGCAATGGGCTGAGATTGCAGCAAGGGAGGGTTAGGTTGGACATTAGGAAAAACTTCCTACCTGTCAGGGTGGTTAAACACTGGAATCAATTGCCTAGGGGGGTTGTAGAATCTCCATCACTGGAGATATTTAAGAGCAAGTTAGATAAACATCTATCAGGGATGATATAGACGGTGCTTGGTCCTGCCGTGTGGACAGGGGACTGGCTTAATGACCTCTCGAGGTCCCTTCCAGTTCTAGTGTTCTGTGATCCCAGATGGGGCTTTGTCAAGCCGGGACTTTAAAGCTCTAGGGATGGAGATTCCACCACCTCCCTAGGGAACCCACCCCAGTGCTTCACCACCCTCCTAGGGAAATAGTTTTTCCTAATATCCAACCTAGATCTCCCCCTCTGCAACTGGAGACCATTGCTCCTGGTTCTGTCAGCTGTAGCTTTGTGTGTGTCCTGGTGTTTGATGGGCTCTGGTAAACCTTAGGGGAGGCTGCTTTGAGACCAAGTTCCCTTCCTTGATGAGCGTGGCTCTAGAAGCGACCACTGTAAGGGTCTAACCTGCTGCACTTTGTTGCCTCTAGCGAGGAGAGCTATGCGGTTATGGACTACGCCACGCTGGATCAGATAACGGTGGAGAAAATTGAGAGCCCTGACACTCCCTCGTCTCCCCCAGGGAAGCCAGGGTCAAGTGGCGGCCACTTGTTTCGAGTGATCATGAAGAAGAACAGCGAAGGCAAGGAGGAGAAGATTGTGCTGTCTGCGGAATCACTGTGAGTGTCGTTCGGTGGGCTTCCTTCCGAAAAATACAGAGGGGCTGTGATTTTTTTTTCCTGGATTGTGGGTGGGTTACTTTTAACAGTGAGAACATTGTTAGAAATGTGCAACAGGTTAACATATGTTACGCCCGTGACTTATTTTATAGCACTTGAAGAAATACATTAGAAAGGCCACCAAAACCTCTCCTCCCCCATAGCGCAGAAATAAGTTTTGCCTTAACTCTGCCCTATTTATCTTCTGCAAATTGCGTAGCTCTGCAGAGAAGCAGCAGCTAACACATTTCCCAACATCTCCCACATTGGTTTTGCTTTTGTTTTGGAATCTCAGCTACTTCCTCCTTTCTGCTTTCTCTTCATCCTTATCTACCTATCCTTCCCCTTTGTCCTCTGGCCAGAAGTAACTTCCTTTTGCTGCTGTTAAATCCTGTTCTCTCCTGTGGAGACTTGTCTTTCTTTTCATCTTTCACTTCCTGCTCTTCTGAGATCAAAATGGCACGTAGAGTCTTTCTCTCAGAGGCTGCATTCGCCTGGCCAGATCCTTGACCCTCAGTCCTGGTTTAGAAGAAGTTTGCGTGTGGAGTGATGGTTTTTTCACGAATCCCAAAACTTTTGCCTCTGATCCTGGGTATTTTTTTCAGCCATGTCTACAATTCTATTGTGTGTCACCTGATTTTTCATTAATGTGTGACAGTGTGACAAAGTCCTAGATCTACTCAGCAAACATTTAGACTACTTCTGCTTTAAAGCCTCAGCTCTCTGCTCGTTGGAGTTTTCATCCTGCAGAGACTAAGTCCAGACACACTTTATGTGGATTAAATGATTAGTTCAGTAATCCATCTGTCAGATGATTGATTCTTTGGAGAGAGGGTTGGAGGGTAGCTAGATGCACGTGGTAAAGAAAGACCGGTCTTGTATATCGCCTGCCAAGACCATTTGATTCTAATGCAGGCTACTTCCACACTTGTTACCTGCCCGTACCAAGGTCTTTAACACTTTCCTCTTAACAGGAGTGACCGGGCTCGATGGATCACTGCTCTGATGCACAGAGAAAACCAGGCAGATGACAAGGCTAGGAAAGGAGGTACAGCTTTACTGATGACCAGCCCTCGGGCGTTAAGGGCTATTTTTAACATGTCTGCAATAGGGACGTGAATGGCTAACTGGTCAGCCTCACCCTTAACGGGTGAAGCTTACTGGTTCCAGTGAACTGATAGGGGCTGGAGCACCTTCCTGCCCGGGCGGGGGGCTGCTCCAGTCCCACAGGGCCCATTGCAGAAGGGCTGCTCGGGCCGGCCAGCCAAAGCAACCTCTGTCCGAGGCAGGTCCGGCCCACACAGCGTGTCGTGCGGGGGGAGGGTGCTGTTCAGGCCAGCTGGAGCAGCTCTTGTCTGCGGTGGGGGGCACTCCAGCCTCACCCCTCCCACTCCACCTGGAGTCGGTTAACCGATGAAACATAACATTTAACCAATGAAACAGGATTTTACATCCTGAGACTGTAGCTTGCATGGTGGTGTCTGTTAATTATTGTCCAGCTCGACATGGTGAAGGACTGTGACGCTCTCCATTCAAAGGTCAAGTCTCTGAGTGGAAAGTTTGTGACTGCAGAGGCTTCCCTTGTGCTGTGGACGTATGTGTCTGAAATACAGAAGGGTGTGATTAATTCTCTTGTTGAGAGACCCATTCTTCTGTGTCGCTCCTTCTCCCGCTAGCGGCGTTTGCCTCTCAGGGAGGTAACAGACCTTAACTTCTGCATAGGGATGTGAGCAACTAGTCAACTAACCAATAAGCAGAAGCTGATCGGATAGTCAACTAGTGATGCGACTAGTTGCTTCCCTCGCCTTGCGGCCTCTATCACAGGGAGGCAGCAAGGGGGGAGCCAGAGCCAGTACTGGGGGGAGCTGGCTTAAAAGCCGGTTCTCCCCAGCACTGTCTCCACAGGAGACGGGAGGTAGAGGCACAGCGGGAAACAGCACAAGTGGGGACTAAAGCAGACTCCACTCCAGCTGGTTCTGCTGCGATTCTGCTTTTGCAACGTGCAATAGCCCTGCTGGGGCGCTTGCACGTTTCAAAGGCTGAGGCACCGCAGGGCACGTGGGGCCAGCCCCCCACCGGCCCCACGCTCCCTAACCCTCACCCGTCAGGGCTCTTGCTACAGTTCAAAGGTGGAGGAAATCCCATCTACTGTTCAATTAGTTAATTAATCTGAATGTAACATCCCTACTGCTGTAGTTAACTCTAAATCGGTCCCTTTAAGATTCTGCCGGTGGCTTGTGCTCTCCTTGGAACAGTGAAATGGGATGCTAAAAGGGGGAAATGAAAATGTTCTGGTTGGAGGAGGAAGCGAAACAGACTTCTGCTCCCTCTGCTGGCTCTGCGGCAGCGGCTGCTGCCCACATGGGACTCCTGAATCAGTTCATGTCTGGGATACACCAGCAGGGGAATGGAAAGGCCCTGTGAATTCCAAGCCCTGCAGACATGCAGGAAGTGGGAGATCACTGCCAAATGAAAAGCTATAGAGATGTAGCCGTGTTAGTCTGATCTTGCTCAAACAAAAGACAGGACTATGCAGCACTTTAAAGACTAACAAGATGGTTTATTAGGTGATGAGCTTTTGTGGGCCAGACCCACTTCCTCAGATCAAATTCTGGAAGAGAATTGACATGACCGTACATACCAAAGGAATACAATGGAAAAAAATGAACACATTATAAAACTGACAAATCAGATTTAGAACAGAAGGGGGGATGCGGGGGAGAGCTAGTATCTATGAGATAATGATACTAGGGGTGATAATTGGGGAAGCTGTCTTGGTAATGGGGAAGGTAATTAGCGTCTTTAAGGCCCGTTCGTAAAGTGTCAGATTTAAGTATTCAAAGATGCTAATTACCTTACCCATTACAAAGATAGCTTCCCCAATTATCACCCCTAGTATCGCCGCTGATACAATAGAAATAAAGTGTCTTTCTCCAACTTCTGTGTAGCCTCCCCAGCGGTGGGCATAATGCAGAGTGTGGGACCTGATTGCTTTGTTGGTTATGTATGGACCATTATCAGCCTCAAGTACTGGAAAGTTCTGTCAGGACCCCCAACAAATCACGGGACTGGCTTAAAAACCATGAGATGTACAAAAAAAATGCTGGAAGGGGCAGGCCATGGGACTCTCAGGTTCCCCTCCCCGCTCCCAGGTATTGCGGCCCTTGCAACGCAGTTGTGAGAGCTGGCAGCTTTGCCAGTCACCTTCACCAAGACCCCTGGCTCCGACCAGCCTTGGTAGCACATCAAAGAGCAGTCCTGGGCAAAGCTTGGCCAACAGGAGCCAAGGGGAGGGCTAGAGCCACTGGAAACGGGACCTTTTTGTTCAGCTGATTGGGTCTGTGCCACTTCCTGCCCGCGTGGTGGCTTGGCTTTGAGATTGCTGATGAAATGGCCCTGAAAGTCCCACAGGGCAGCGGCATAGTTCTGCCTCCAACCGCTGTGAGCATTGCTGCTCTGAATAGGCCTTTCCCAGTAATCGTTTACCTATTGCGCAGCGGCCCCTTTGGGGCTACGTCCGGGCTGTGAGCCTGTCGTGCGACTTCCCTGCTCACGCACCCGTCCACACGCAGGCTGTCCCTGCGCTCGTGTGAGCGCAATAGCAGGGTAGCACGGGAAACCGTAGCAGAGCACAGAGGCCCTGCTGAGCGTTTACTGTCCTGCCATCAGTGGGTGGGTTTGTGCTCGGGGCGGCTCAGCCATGCCTCTCTGCCACCGCGGCTGCAACCGCTCGCTGAGGCCATGTCTACGCTAGGACACCCTTTTGAAATAACTAACTTCGGCTTAGTAACTCCTCAAATAACACATTCGAACTAGCATGTCCACGCTGCGGGGAAGCCTCGCGATGAGTCCGAGGCAGGCTCCGTGAATGTGGACGCGCTACCTCGACGTACAGCCCCAGGAAGCCCACTGAAGGACTCTGGGGAGTCGTTATTTCAAAATAGGAGTGCCGGGGCGTCCACACTGCCACTGTTTCAAACTAACTTTCCAAATGAGCGTTAGTCCCCGAGGAAAGCAGGAGAGCAGAGTTGGAAATAAGCGCCCCTTTATTTCGCAAGAACGGGCTTGGCAGTGTGGACGCTCCGCTTAGCCATTTGACTCAAGGGGGGTTATTTTGAAAGGAAGCCCTGGTGTAGACCAGGGCTCAGAACGAACCCCGAGATCTTGCAGCCTCATGCAGCCGAGCCCCGGGGGCAGGTTGGGGCGGAGAGGAGGCGGAGGAATTGCTCGCAGGCATGGGGTTAAGGAGGGATTGGAGCAGAGTGTTGGGCTGCCCTGAGGAAGGCTGTGAAGCAGGAGTGTAAAGTCCCATTGAGTTAGTTTAACCCGTTAAATGTTATGTTTTACCAGTTAGCTGATTAAATGGGAGCGGGCAGTGGTCCTTCCTGCCGCAGCCAGACTGCAGCCCCCCCCGCTGCGGACAGGGGTTGCTCCCGCTGGCTGGTGGGCCCCATGGGGCTGGAGCAGTTCCCTGCCCACTAAGCCTCGCGCTCAGGCAGCTGGCCATTAGCATCCCTCCTGAGCCGTGGAGCCAGTTCGGGAGGCCCGGGAGAGCAGAGAGGTGGGTGGGGCAAGCGGCCCCATGAACCTGGTGTCTGAACGCTCAGCTCGAGTGGTTGTGGGGCCCCCGCCAGATCTTAGCTCTGCTCTGGACTTGCCCATCTGTGATGGGCCGGAACGCCCGTCCCTCCGGTGGCGCCTGCATCCCGCTGTGATTTTCCAGCGCCCCTTGCTTGTGGGAAAGCAGCCGGTCTCCCCTCGCGTGGCAGCAGGCAGTGATGCAGGAGGGCCTGGCCGGCCCGTCGCCAGCCCTCTCCCCGGGCCTACAGGCAGCTTGGCGGTGGGGTCCGTCGGGACGTAGCCTCGTGGCAGCTTTGCTTTTCGTTCAGTCTCCGTGTTCTCTGTCTCCCCCCGCTAGAGCTGAGACAAGTGGAACTCATCAGGGCCTACTTGTCCAAACAGACGGACGAGATCTCCCTGCAGCAGGCTGATGTTGTCTTGGTCCTCGGCGAAGAGGGTGGTAAGTGGTTGGGGTGAGATGGAGGGAAGAGAGGGCTGGGAGCCAGGACTCCTGAGGGCTGGTCTTGGCTCTGGGAAGGGGAGGGGTGGGGAGTGGAGCTTGACTCGGGCTCTGAAAAGGTCCCCTCCCTCCCCCCGGCTTTTTGGAGGAGGTGTCTCTGGGCTGTGGCCCTGATGCTGCCCTGAGGCCATTTGACTGTGGAGAAGTCCCTTCCCTTCACTGTGTCCGTGCCCTGGGGAGAATGGCGCCGTCTCTTGGGGGTGGTGGTGGGACATGCTTTCAGGCCCAGGCATGGCGGCTGCTGCCAGGTTACCCCGAGGGTGGGCTGGGACCGTAAGGAGCCATCCGGAGCAGTAACCGGGCTACCACGTGACTCCCCAGTGCACTGTGCGATTGGCATGCCTGGCTAGCGCTGGTCAGAGTGTCTGATGAAGCCGGTTCGGTTTGGGTTGGACAGCTGGGGAGTCCAGGCTCCAGCACTGCAGGGCCCCTCCACCTCATGGTCTCCCCGGGCTGGGAACCCCAGGGCCCCTGCCGTGGAGCAGGAAGCCTGTGTCAAGCTGGGGTAGCTTCTTCCAGGCCCTGGCAGTTCACGACTTGCTGGTGCCCGGCAGCAAGGGGGTAGAGCAGATGGTGTGGGGTGCTCCCTCTTGGGGTTCCCTTTGCCCGTCTCTGAGAGCTCTGCCCCCTCTCCTAGGCTGGTACCTGGGCGAGAGGCTGCGGGACGGCGAGAGAGGCTGGTTTCCACAGTCGTGCGCTCAGCCGATCACCAACCGCAACGCCGTGGAGAGCAACGTCCGCCGCATGGAGCGGCTGCGCATCGAGACGGACGTCTGAGTACCCGGCCACGGGGCCGGTTCTCTCTCTGGAGTGAGCCACTTTGAAGGCTGCAGGCTGCAGCCTTGCAAGTTAGCTGGGCCCGTAGACCATGGAGGAGAGAGAGGGGAGTCAGACCTGCCCATGCCCTCGTGGCCTCTCCCACGCTGCTGATCCTCGGAGCAAGCGCCATGGCTCTTCCTGTCAAGGAAACTCTCTCGGGGAACTCCTTTGACTCACCCCTGAGTGCCTCGTGCAGGGGTTGGCCCTGCACAGCCTCTGCGTGTGGGCCGCCGTGTCTCGGAAAACTTCAGCAAGTGTCGGCGGCTACTTTATATCGTCCGGTCTGCCCCAGCCCTTCTCACGCAGCTGGGCGGCTTTCTAATGATCCACTGGAATTTGCTGCCCAGAACTGAATGCCATGGCTCCCGGCTTTGAAACCCGAGCAGGGGGCTTCCTGGAAATAACCAGACACCCCGCTGGGGAGCTGGGGCTTTACTTGGATATTTGAGTTGGCGTGCTGCTGTCTCCGATTCACCTTCACTCCCAGGCCATCGCCCACCCCCTCCGGCCTGGCCGACTGTGTCGGGGATGGAGCGTGCGCAGGGGGCGGCTTTGCGGGGTGCACGTCCAGGTGTGGGGTTCATAAACGTGTACCCTGACCGTGGATATTTGTCCTTTGTTCATGAGTCCAGGAGTCTGTCCCTGTCTGGCTCGACGCTGCTCGTGGCTGGAGCAGAGCTGGGCAGCGTGGGGCATGCTCGGGGGGGGGGCGAGTGTCTGTCGTCGCAAGGCTGAGCGGCCTCCGACCCAGGGATGTGATTCTGCATCCGTGCAGAGAGTGATTCCTTTGCAGCTCGGGGGGGCCAAGGTGGGTGGGCCCAGCGTGCGTCCCAGTGCTCTTAGCACCAACTGAGAGCTTCGGAGAACTCCCCAGTGCTCTGTGAGGTTTGGGCTTTGTCCTGCACGGTGGGGGGTGCATTCAGAAAGACCAGCCGGCGGGGGGAGTACATGCAGGGAGGCGGGGGTATGTTCAGAGAGGCCACCGTCCTGCAGGGGGGGATACGTTCAGAGAGACCAGCCGGCGGGGAGGGGGGTATGTTCAGAGAGGCCACCGTCCTGTGGGGGGGGGGGGGGATACGTTCAGAGAGACCAGCCGGCGGGGAGGGGGGGTATGTTCAGAGAGGCCACCGTCCTGCGGGGGCGGGGGATACGTTCAGAGAGGCCAGCCGGCGGGGAGGGGGGTATGTTCAGAGAGGCCACCGTCCTGTGTGCGGGGGATACGTTCAGAGAGGCCAGCCAGCGGGGGGAGGGGGGGTACGTTCAGAGAGGCCACCGTCCTGTGGGGGGGGGATATGTTCAGAGAGGCCACTGTCCTGTGGGGGGGGGATATGTTCAGAGAGGCCACCGTCCTGCGGCCGGGGTGGGGGGTACGTTCAGAGAGGCCAGCCGGCAGGGAGGGGGGCTATGTTCAGAGAGGCCAGCCGGCAGGGAGGGGGGGGGTATGTTCAGAGAGGCCACTGTCCTGTGGGGGGGGGGATATGTTCAGAGAGGCCACTGTCCTGTGGGGGGGGGATATGTTCAGAGAGGCCACTGTCCTGTGGGGGGGGGATATGTTCAGAGAGGCCACCGTCCTGTGGGGGGGGGATATGTTCAGAGAGGCCACTGTCCTGTGGGGGGGGGATATGTTCAGAGAGGCCACCGTCCTGTGGGGGGGGGATATGTTCAGAGAGGCCACCGTCCTGTGGGGGGGGGATATGTTCAGAGAGGCCACCGTCCTGCGGCCGGGGTGGGGGGTACGTTCAGAGAGGCCAGCCGGCGGGGAGGTCACGGAGACAGCACTGGGTAAGAGACCTGGCGTCGGGGGATTTTCAGCTGCCGTGTGGCTTGGGCTGGAGGAGCATTTCCTGTGAGTCCAGGGAGCTTCAAGGATGCTTGTGCAGCACAGAGACCCCTAGAGCCCAGAGTGCCTGGAAACCAGCTTGGTGCTGGGCGGGTGAGGTCATTGCAGGCCAGGCTCGAAGTTTTATCCTTTGCCGTCTGACGGGCTCCCTCCCTTTCCTGCCGGCCCCCTCGGCTCCCCAGGAAATGGACCGGAGAAGGGCGAAGGGAAGAACCAGCGCGTGAGGAAACACTGGACCTCGCATGCAGCCTGAGGGGAGCAAATGGCTGAAATGGGAATTTCCTCTGGTCGGCGGTGCTGCTGCTCCCGCAAATCTGCCCCCCCCCCCCCCGCAAGGGTTTTCATGGGTGTGACTAGCTTGGTGTTGCCGGAGGACTGGGCCGTGTCATGGTTTAGCACCTGGTTTAATAACGCTGAGCGCAGAGGATTGGTGGGGCTGGCTGTTGTGCTCTGTCTGGGAGCCTGGATTCCAGCACAACCCAGGGCAGGCTCAGAGAGGAACCAACTCACTGGTGCCCGATTCCCCTTCGAATGCAGCTCTGTGCCCCTCCCCAAGTGCTCCAGGCAGATGGCTTTAAAGTGTGAGGGAGCAGAGAGACTCACTGGGCTGAGAACGACCGGCTGCGTACGGTATTTCGCCAGGAAGCAGCAACTGGAGAATCTAAGATGGAGGCAGGAGCTGAGGTAACCTTGGCCATTCGGAGGGGGGCTGGCACCGACGGGGACTTTGCAGGGTTAAAAGGGCTTTGCCTCTACAGCCCCAGAACTGGCATTCTTCAGGCTTGGAGTCTCCTGGTCACCTAAAGCCCCCAGAAACGCTATTGCCAACGAAGACTCACTAGGAGGTCTCCTTTGCACACTCGGCACTAGGTGATCTCCAGAGCTCCTCTCCTCTTTGTCCCCGCCCCATGTCCTCTCACGGCTGGTTTGTAAGTTGTGTTTGTTCCAAGCCGTGTCCAGACAGCGGCAGGAAAGCACAGGCCTTAAGAGCCATCTCCCATCACCATGGGAAACAACCTGCCGATGACTGTTGGGAACCGGTGGAGAGTTGGTGGTTTTTTGAATAACGTTTCTCTCTTAACAGCTGGTTCTTAAGCGCCTTTAAAAGCTGCAACTGTATGAAATCTCCGCCACGAAGTGAGGGACGTTTAAAATGGTCTTCTCCGTTAACAACTTCTCTGTTGTGGATTGACTGGAAGGAGGATTTCTCAGGACAGTTCAGACTTTCTAGGCCCCCCTCCCTTTCCCCGCCCCAGAATAAGGAATGGGCAGCGTAGCCTTTTGAGATGAATATTGGGGCAATTGGATTATCGGGGGGGAGGCTGTTTTCTGAGAATGGTAAAGTGGCTGCAAATAAACTGCTCCCTCTTGGGGGTCTGAACCCAATGAAATATCTTGCTTGGTTTGGTTATAGGGCTTCTTTTTACACACTGGGCAAAGGTAGAGCGGGGTTGGGATGCAGGAAAACATCCCCCGTGGGTCTAGATCAGGGCTACGCAACACATGGCCCACAGTCTGTTTATTTGCAGCCTGCAGCATGGCTTGGCTTTACGCGGGGCTCAACACATGGGCCTGCGGGTGGGAGCCAAAACCAAAAAGTCATCAGTATGACAGTCTTATGCTGATACGCGTTTTAGTAGTTAAATCCCTGGACTGTTGTTGCTCTTTAAAAGTGCTGTTATATGGGTGGAGACGGGTAAATGTTGCATTTTATTAATATCCGCAGAACTGACTTAGATGGGGCCCGTGTGTTGTGTAGTCTTGTCTTAATTTTTGTATTTATGCCCAGTCAGTGTGAAAGAAGTGATTAGCATATATTTGCATATGTATGTGCATGTCTACGCAACCACACTTAAGTTGCGGTCCTCGGCATGTGCTGTGAGTATCATTGTGGCCCCTGGGGCTTCCAAAGTTGAGTAGCTCTGGTTTAGATGAAGGGTGTGGATTGACCAGCAAAAGAACTTGGACGTGCCCCTCCCCACCCCCGGAGCAGCGTGGCGGGGTGGAGTTCTTGGGAGCGAAAGCCATTATAGCCCGTCCCTTCCCCAGATTGTGCCTCGCTGAGCAGCGAGCGCCCGGTGGGGCGTCCTCCTTACTCCTGCGCTGCCCTTTCAAGCGCTGGAATCCTCCCCCACCCCCAGCACCTCCACGGTGCATCCGATTCGCTTCTGGAAAGAATTACAGCTCCGGCTCCCCCTCTCCCTTCTCCCCACGGTACGTTTCCCTTGCCTGCAAATGTGTTTGAAATTACTCCAGTCTGCGTGTGGGAGGTGTGGGGGGGAGCCCACAGGCATGTACAAGGCCAGCTGCAGCCAGTGCCATGTCTCATGCCTGGCGTAGTGTTCTGAGTCCTTTCTAATATCCCACCCCACTGTCCGGCCTGCTCCTTGGGTTTGCGGCTGGGTGTAAAGGACCAGCTGCCTGGTGTGTGTGTGTGTCTGTCTGTCCATTAAACGTGCGACGCGGCTGGAGGCTCCAGCCTCTGTACTGCGGGCTCACCCGGGGGACGTGCACCCTGCTGTCTAGTGTGTGTAGCAGATATTTAAGCCGATCAACTTCCTGATTTGTGATGCGCGGCGAGGGGTTCGCTGGCTCCATGCCACGTGTGCTGCTCAGCAGGGAATCTGGCGGCCGCAATGTGGTGAGTTATCTGGAGGGCTTGTGTAGAGCATTGCCCAAAGGAAAACGGGGCCATTCAGGCAAGCTAGGCGGACCGGCAACCTTCAGAAATGGCTGAAAGAGGGGGGGAAACTCCAGGGCTGGGCTGTAGGTGAAGACCCAGCTGGGGAAGGCAACCCCCAGCCCCGCCCCCTTCTGCCTGCAGCCCCGCCCCTTCTACAACCTCCCTCTCTGGAGCCAAGCCCAGCCCCCACCTCAGGTTACTGCCTCCAGCCCCCTGACTATCCTGAGACCCCTTAGTCTCACCATCCTGGTGCAGCCCCAGCCCTTCCCGCCGGCCCGAGACCCAGTGTTCTCCAGCGGCCAGAGAGCCAGGCAGCCGTGCCGTGGTTCCAGCCCTCCCGACCGGCTGGAGACTGGGCAGCTGCACCGTGGCCCAAGTGTTCCCCGGTGGCTGGAGAGGCGTGGCCCCGGCCGACCCGGGTACTGGGAGCCTGGGCAGTTTTGGGAAGGCAATGAGCTTCCCTTGCCTACGTGCCCCTCCGCCCATGACTCCGGGGCTGGCTGGTTCTTCTCCTGGACGGCCCGATGAATGGGCATTGGGGTTTCAGAACCCGTGTGGCGTGGCTGCTCTCTTGGTTTTTCTCCATGCAGCGAATGAGGCTTTGGCTCTTCAGTGGCGGCAAACTCTTTCCCTCCCTCCCCCCGGTGGTGCAGGAGGCCTGGTCTGGGCACTGGCAGGAGCAGCTGCCTGCTGGCAACGCTGTCGGTAAGAATTCCCTAGCGTTCCCGGGGCTAAATCTGCCGTCTCTTCGCTTGAGGGGTATGTCAGCTCTGTCCCAGTGCAGGAGGATAGTGACTGGCATCCCTGTGGGGAGCGGCTGCTAGGTGTCCACCTCCCAGTTGCCATGCTCAACATTGGTGCCTCCCCCCATGTCAGCCAGGAGATGGAAGTAAGTTGGGCCTTGTACTGCTCGGTCCCTCCATGTCTGGGGGGAGGTGTTAGCAGGGGCGCACACACTACTTAACAGACAACAGGTTTAAAACAAAAGGAAATTTTTCTTGACGTAGCGCACAGTCAACCTGTGGAACTCCTTGCTGGAGGATGTTGTGAAGACCAGGACTTTAGCAGGGTTCAAAAAAGAGCGAGAGAGATTCATGGAGGTTAGGTCCATCAATGGCTCTTAGCCAGGCTGGGTAGGAATGGTGTCTCTAACCTCTGTGTGTCAGAGGCTGGGAATGGGTGACAGGGGAGGGTTACCTGTTCTGTTCACTCCCTCTGGGGCATCTGGCACTGGCCACTGTCAGAGGACAGGGCTCTGGGTAAGATGGACCTTTGGTCTGACCCAGCCTGGCCATTCTTAGGTTCTTCTGTCGCTGCCTTTGCACATGGGTCCTCCGCTTTCCAGTGCTGTCCCTCCTGCCTCTTTCAGGAGCATGTAGGGGGATGCAAGAGCAAGTGTCACCCCTGGGGCTGAGCCTGCCAGGTGTCCATTGTTACCTCTCCCATGGCTGTATCCACCTTCTGCAGCCCTTCTCTGGGCCCCATCACACCTGTCAATGGGCTTCAAAGTGTGTAACTCTTCTCTGCCACGCGCAGGCTGTCGCTTCGGAAAGAACAAAAGCTACTGCAGGCTGAGCCTCTCTAGTCCGGCACTTTCTGGTCCAGCAACATCCGTGGTCCGGCAAGGTAGTAGTTTGCCGGTTGTCCACTTAGCGTGGGTGTGGCCAAGTTTCTCACGGTCCCATAACATTTGTTTGCAGCCACCAGTCCTGGCTCTCAGTGTTCTGTGCTGTTATTTAGCTCTAATTTACCCCCAAATGTCCTCTAACAACAGCAAGCAGTGGAAGTGCTGGTAATGCAGCTAGACAATATTGTCCTCCCATGGTCCGGCAAAGTCTCTGGTTTGGCACCAGTCGGGATCCCAGGGGCCTAGAGGTGGTTCGGTTTTTCAGATCCCAAAGTGAAAAAGCGTCCTTACTTATGAGACTTTTGCTTAGATGGGACCAAATTTGTGCTCTGTCCCACAACTTTGCTCCTGATGCAGACATGGTTGCAGCGGGAAGGGTGGGAGAGGTGGGTCGATGTCGTAAGTCTGTAGCACAGACCCACTCCAGAAGGCACCGGCCCTGTTCTGTTTTTCTTGCAGGGACTGCAAATTAGAGGCTGACAGTGAGAACATCGGGGAGGCGTGTGCGTGTGGTTGAAATGCAGGCGTGGGGGATCTAAGAGGTCTGGATTTTATTTGTGCTTCTGCGGCTGATTACTGCATGATCTTGAGCATGTCTCCTAAGTTTTCTGAGCCTCTTTTCAGCCATGTGGCCAGCAGGGATTCAGAGTTGGAAACTGCTTTGCGACCCTCCGCTAGAGAGCGCTACAGAACCGTCCTCCCCGCCAAACTCTTGTTCAGCAAGCGATTAACACAAAACAAATTCACAGGGTTTTTAAAAAATCACAACTAACGATAAACTAACGATTTAAAATTGGGATCCATATTTTCGGATGTTTTTTCCACGTTTACAAATGTAGAAATGTGATTTCACTTACAGCACAGAATACAAATCGGTTTTGATTGCAAGTATTTTTATCAGAAAGATAAAAGCAATACAGACGGAACCTCTGAATCTGGAACTCTGGTCTGGCAACATCCGGGGTCATGCTGGACCATGGATGTCACTGGACCAGAGAGACCCAGTGGCCAGGAACGGGTGCCAGCTGGAAATCTGGTGCCTGGGAGTCCTAGCTGGGCAGATGCAGCTGGGAGCCTGGCTTGGAATCTGCAGCCGGGCCGGCGGCGGGGGGCCGGTAACTGGGAATGGAAGCCAATGGCCAGCACTGGCAGCCAGGAGTGGCCCGGTAGCCCAGAGAGGAGCCCAGGACTGTGGGTCAGCAGTCAACAGGGGAGCACTGACTTGGCCTGGTCTGGCAAACTCCCTGGTTCGGATTCTGCGGGTCTGAGCGCAATTATGTAAAAGACAATAATAATAATAATTCTGCAACAGGGAGCTGAACTTCCACAGTAAGGAGCACGCCCGCGTGTATGTGGGGGGGTGCACTGAACAATGCTGTTCCCTTTCTGTTGTGCAAATATGTCATCAAAGCCAGTAAGAGACAGCGAGCACTGTGCGCTTTGTGGCCTGGCTTCTTATTGAAATGGATGTTTGAAAATGGAGAGAAAACACCCCAAATATTTACAATAAATGTAAATGGGTCTTTTATGCCTGTGTAAGCGTACGATTGAAACTGCGATTAGTAGTGACCTCGCGCTTGTGCTGAACTGTGATTTAATTGTTCAACATCCATAACGGATAGGATCACCAGGGGGCGGCCTAAGCTTCCGAAACGTAACGCTTGGTGCAAGTTGCATGCAGGGCGGCTGTGGCAGATGGGAGTTTGATTAAGAGTCAGCTCACTGGGCTGCTTGTTGCTAACGGTCTGTATCACCCTAGTACCTGGGGCCGGGATAGGCACTAATTTGGGGGGGGCACTCCCAAGATTTCGGTAAGTGGTCAAGGGCCGCACTTTTCTGTGGAGGGGTTGCGGGATCTGGGACGGAGGTTGGGTGCAGAAGGGAGCTCAGGGTGGGGTGCAGGCTGAGGGGGAGCATGGGTGAAGGAGGAGGCTGTGATCTGGGGCAGGGGCTTGGGGTGGAGGGGTTGGGAGGGGGTATGGGTGCAGGAGAGGATTCTGGCCTGGTGCAGAAATGTGGGGGAGGGGGGGGTGCAGGGTCTGGAAGGGAGTTGTGGCCTGTGGGAGGGGGGTGAAGAGGGTTTGGGTGATGAGCTGGGGCAGGGGCTTGGAGCAGAGGGGATGGGAGGGGGGATGGGTGCAGGAGAGGATTCTGGCCTGAGGGATGGTGTAGGAGGGGGTGTAGGGTCTGAGGGAGCTGTGACCTGGAGGAGGGGGTGCAAAGGGTTTGGGTGGTGACCTGGCGCAGGGAGTTGGGGGGAAGGGAGCAGCCCTTAATGTATATGAAGACCATTATCAGCCTCCCCGCCCTGTCCTCCCCCCCTCTACCCCCTCCCGTTCAGTTGTCTCAAGACTAACCAAGTCCACTTTTTTAATCTTCCCTCAGAGGTCAGGTTTTTTTAAACTTTGGGTCACTTTTTGGTTGCTCTTTTAGGGACTCCAACTTGCCCCCAGCTTTCCTAATGTGTGGGACCCTAACCCTGTCCCCCTAAAACTCCTGCTTACCAGCCCTCTGCAGCCAGTCTGAGCCTTCTGCTGGCCCCAAGAGAGCCCTTCACTGGGGCTGCTGCAGTCACTTGGCTGGCGATGTGTGAGGGGAAAACACTGCAGAGAAAAGGGGGGACAGCTGCAAGAGCCCCCTCCCCCAGGTAGGGTCCCCCAAACCAGGCACTACAGCAGGAGCACAGGAATCTCCTGCACCTCCTGTTTCACCTCATCCCTTCAGATCCTGTCCAGTCCTCCTCCCCCTTCCCCCAGTATTGCTCACTCCTTCCCCCCCTCCTCTCGTCATTCGGTTGCTTCTGTGGGTGGTTGAGGTGTTGGATTTTTTTTTTTTTTACTTAATGCAACTCTAATGAGCCAAACAGTTTTGTTCTCTCAAGCTAGAATTTTCCGTCCCCTCAGAACTAGATCACTGGGAGTCGCTGACTTTGGGAGGAGGGAGGAAAAATAAAAGGCCGCCTCTGTCTGGTTAAATTTTGAAGGGTCGGGCTGTACTTCACACCCGCACATGTTTTCTCCACGATGAAGATTGTTCTGTGGGACACAGTGACCAAGCCATTAGCTGTGGCCCGGGGGGTGCTTTCGGCCTACCCTCAACTAGCCTGACCTACTTCAGGAGACACGGTGGCCCTGGGTCCTTTCCAGTTCCAACCGTGACACTCCTGGTTCCACGAGCAGTCCTGTGGCACCTTAGCCCTGGCCTACACTTGGGTGTTATTTTGAAATAAGTGGAAATGGTGCATCCACACGACCAAGCCCGTTATTTCGAAATAAGGGGCTGGTTATTTTGAAATACTCCTGCTTTCCACAGGGAATAATGCTCATTCCGAAATAGCGGCAGTGTGGATGCTCCACTGCGGCTATTTCGAAATAGCTCCTCCCCAGACTCATTCGCACTAATGACTCCCCAGGGCTTCCTGGGGCTCTACGTTGAGGTAGCACATCCACATTAGGGGAGCCTGCCTCGGACTCATTTCGAGGCTTTCCCGTAGTGTAAGACGCTAATTCGACATAGTTATTTCAAAATAGTTTCCTAGGCTAGACGTGCCCTTGGAGCGTAACATAAATGTGCGTATAGGATCGTGAGCTTTCATGGAAAAACCCACTTCCTCAGCTGAGCAGGAGTGGAAATAACAGAACCAAGATATTTATAACGGGGGAGGGGGAGTACTTGTCAATTGTAGAACCGGTGCTAATGAGACTAATTAAGAGGGCTGGAAGTGTCCCCTTCTTAAATTTGGATGGAAACGTGCAGTGTAGAGGCAGAGGAAACTGGCTTTATAATTGTGAAAGGTCCTTGTGTCCTGATGTAGCAAAGGCCTGAGTCAGACAGAGCACGGGGACAGGGGCAGGGAGGGACGGAAAAGGAAGGAGAAGGTTCCCAGAGACCCCACGGTGCCCGATTTGATTGGCGCTCACTCTGCAAGCCACACGGAGGAAGGGGGACTTTGTGACCCCTACTCTGGCCAGGGAGGGGCCACACACAACCAACGTTCTGCCCTGCAGCCTTCACAGCCGCCATCTGGGTTTTTTATTTTTAGCCCAGTCAAGTACTTCAGCAGGGTGGCTCTATTAGCTCAAATCACACAGTCACCCAAGCGCCATGGAAACTAACGGGTGGTGCGCGTGGGCAGAGCAAACCAGCTGGCAAATCCCAAAGTCCTTTTCCACAGCTAACAGCTAACGAGTTGGTCGTTTGGGATCTACTTTATCAGCCAAGAGCAGCCCATCAACCCGCCTGACGGGAGCATCTACTGAACTTCCAGCTTTGTGGGGCACGTTCTGTGGGGGGAAAAACCAGCGCCCCACCCTGGTCGTCTTACTGCCTGTTACCGTACATCCTGCAGGTGCACACGCTGGGGCATGAGGAGACCCAGGTGAAATAGCCGGCACGTTGTTTCTACACCTGAGCCGGGATCTCCACATCCGTGCACAGCCACCGAAATTCAGGTCAGCACCGCAGGACAAAATGGCTTGAAACCAAGAGCCCTCCTAGCGCAGAATCCAGGTTTGTTCCGTGCCTGAGCAGGACGGGCATTGTGTTGGGGGCGGAGGGGCTGCCAGAATGAACAAACAAGCCCGGTTCCTGAAGAACGAAGGCCGGGCTGGGGGGCTAGGATTGCAGGCGCTCCAGGTGGCTCACCCTGAGACCGTGCCTAATTAAGGACCAGCGGCAAACAGGCCTCTAAGCTAACCACATTGTGGAACTCCACTGCACTGCATAGTAAGAATAAATGAAACTGAAAATGGACGGGGGCTATTATCGGCGGTGTAGCTGTGCTCTTGCTACGCAGTAGTAAATAGAGAGCGGCTCAGGCTGGTTTTTTTTTATTACCCCCAGGTTAGTTCAGGGGTGGGCAGTTTTTGAGGGGGAGGCCACTCCAAGGTTTTGGTAAGTGGTCAAGAGCTGGACTTTTCTCTGGAGAGAGGGTGGGGGCTGGGGCGGAGGCTGGGTGCACAACGGAGCTAGCGGTAGGGGACTGGGGTCTGAGAGGGCATTTGGGTGAAGGAGGGGGCTGTGATCTGGGGCAGGGGATTGGGATGTGCGGTATGGGTGCAGGAGAGGATTCTGGCCTGGGGGAGGAGTATAGGCGAGGATGCAGGGTCTGGGAGGGAGTTGTGACCTGAGGTGGGAGGTGCAGAAGGTTTGGGTGGTGGCCTGGGGCAGGATGTGGGGTGCAGGAGGGGGTGGGGTGCTAGAGGCAGTTTCTGGCTGGGAGGCGCTTACCTAGGCGGCTCCCAGCCAGCAGCCCAGTGGGACCCTCAGGCAAGCGCCCTCTATGAACCGGCCAATGGGAGCCTCCCCCACCCTGTCGCGCATGGTGCGGAGGCACAAGGAGAAGCCAGCTGCTTTGAGCCCCAGGGCTGCTCCCTGTTTGAGGGTCCAGCAGGACGGGCTGCAGGCTGGATCTGGCCCGTGGGCTATATTTTACCCACCCCTGGGATAATGGGTACCCGGGGATCTCTGTGTAACTGCATCATCCCCAGTACTATTATCATAAAGCAGATCTATCGGTTTTGCTAGCTCCCCAATTGTTCTTTACATCGAACCACAGCTAGCGTGTTTTCAGTACCTGCATTTCCCCAGGGTAAATCCTTGCGCTCAGCCCTCTGCACTCTAAGCCTGTAGCAGCAGCAGCAACAAAGCCATTAGAGTGCAAGAGGCTACGTTTTGGTGCCCAAACTTAGGTAGGCTCTCAAAAGGCGACATAAAAATTGCACACACATGTTCACGCTTGCTCCCTTTGTCCACATTGGGGGCACCATCAGCGAGTGTGAGCAGTGCCCTGTGGGGATGCAGCCCCCCAGTGCCTGGTGACACCGTGTGCCACTAGGTATTGTGGGAAGGTGAAACGGATTGCAGTGCATCCTGGAACCATGCTGCATATCCCATCATGCATTGCTTTTTATCCCACCCTTCTATTAGCTTCCATCTTTCTGTTGAACCATTTTTTCCACAGCCATACTTTGCTGTGCACCAGAGCATCCGGAGCAAGCAGGGATGGGTCCTAGGCCCTCTGTGCTGTCTGTGTGTACAACAATAGCTTTGGAGAGTTGAACGTCCTCCATTTACTTCTTTTTTTGCTGGTCTTTCATGGTATGTGTCAAATGTACCTTGCTCCAACTATATTTTGTGTCCCGTTATCACGTAAGTGTGTAATATGGTGCCACTAACCCTTGTGCTCAACTCTAAGCTATAGAATGCTAGGAAACCTGAGCAGGCAGGAGGAAATGCAGAAATACTTGGGCTGTGGCTACATTGGCGCCATCTTGCACAAAAAACTTGCTGCCTGTCTACACTGGCCCGGAGTTCTTGCGCAAGTACACTGACGTTCTAATGTATGAAATCAGTGCTTCTTGCGCAAGAACTCTGATGCTCCCGCTCAGGAATAAGCCCTCTTGCGCAACTGTTCTTGCACAAGAGGCCAGTGTAGACAGGCAACATAAATTTCTTGTGCAAGAAAGCCCTATGGTTAAAATGGCCATCAGAGCTTTCTTGCGCAAGGGAGTGTCTCCACGGGCATGGATGCTCTTCTGCAAAAGCACATGCCAGTGTAGACGTTCTCTTCTGGAAGAGTTTTTGCACAAGAACTCTTCCGCAAAAGAGTTCTTGTGCAAGATCATGCCAGTGTAAACGTAGCCTTGCACTACTGTCACTTAATCACAGCAGTTCAATCCAAGGCAGAGCTTAGACGCCATCAACCTTTCCTGCAGAAGTCCTCTTATGGCATGTGAACAGGCATTTGGGGCAGGAGTTTCAAAGCACCAAATGTCAGTGAAAACACCAGTTCATCAAAACCAAAACTGTGCAGGAAAGGATCCGTTTCAATGAAGATTTCCGTTCCAAAAGAAGAAAAGTGTCAAAGCTGTTGCAAGCTCCTCTTGGCACCTTTTAAAATGACATGGGTTGGTTCAAAAACTCAAGTTTAAAAAAAGAGAAGGAAAAGAAGGTGCAAGCCAAATCAAGATGTTTGAAATGATAAACATGAAACATTTTAGGTGCTCCACTCTGAATGGTTTTGGTTTTGTAGTTTAGATTTCCACTTTTTTGGCCTGACTTGGGACTGGAAAGTTATTTCCCACCCACCTTGAATGCTCAGTTCTGTTGAAAAACCTGCCATTATTATCTTATCGAAACAACCATTCATGTCAACATTTCACTGCTAGCCTAAACATTTGGGAGCTGTCACAAGCCCACAACATGCTTGGGCTATTAGGCGTTTGGCTCAGCTGCTCACACAATTCCCACAACACTGGTAATTATGGTTTGTCAGAATGATCAAGTTAAAGTGTAGCAACATATCTAATTCTAGATGGAGAATGCTTATTTATGTTGCCTCTAGAGAGATGTGATTCATAGTTTAGTGGTAGCTAAATGTGTCAAATAATGACAATAAGACAACAAAAAAGAAGGGCGATTAAATAATAAATGGGAATTGTATCTTTGATTTTAAGTACAGGTTGAATCTCGCTGTTCCACCACCCTTGGGACCTGACCAGTGCCAAGCCAGAGAATTTGCCAGACCATAGGAGGTCCCTAGTGTCTAGCAACATTACCAACTTCCATTGCTAACTGGGCTCGTAGAAGACATTTAGGGGTAAATTAGAACTAAAAAACAGCACAGAGCCAGGACTGGTGGCGTTAAACAAACTTTATGGGGCTGTGGGAAACTTGGTCACACCCATGCTAAGTGGACATCCAGCTAACTAAAATCATGCCAGGCCATGGATGTTGCCGGACCAGAAAGTGCCGGAACAGAGAGGTTCAACCTGTATTACTAATAATCGATAAATGCACAAATCAGAGCAATTTGCCTGTGTGTTCTTAGCAGTAATGTGAATCCCGATATTGACCTATTTGAAATGCCTTTGCCAGAAATGTACAACCTCTTTGAACCTAAACCAGCTTAGTTATACAACTAAGACCTGTTTTGAGTGACTTAAGTTTGTCATAGCATGCAGTGGTAGAAGAGAGACGTATCACCCTCATGCTCTTACTTATCAACATGACATTCTTGTTGCATTGAGTTGTTGGACAGTGTCATTTCTGAAGTTGCTTTTCATGCATTTACCGTGTTTCTGTCTGACTCCCAGGACAAAGGTGAAATTGGGCTTGTGGTCTGACACTATCAAAAACACACTGAACTGTACGAATTTCACCACATACCAAAGTGTTTGGTATTGCTTTTCCTGTGCATTCAACTGGGGTACACAACTTTGTCCTGGCAGTACGTGTTTTTTGGAGAGATGAAGCCATGAAACCGTCTTCCCTTTAGTTTTTATTATAATCCAAACCAGGTACCACATTATGCTGGTTTAACATAATACTGTGTTCTAGCAATCATCCAAAGGAGTACAAAGTAGAACATCTGTAAATAAATAATGTTTTCACTAACATTAAACTCCCCACTAAACTTGCTCAAGCAAACAGAGGCGTGACTAACCCATTTATCCTTGAGATGTTTATTTGGAAAGACTCATTGCTCATTTGATGAAAGATGAAGTTACAAAGACTGATCTACTATGCTACTGCAGCCCATTATTTTATGTACAAACTAAACTACTGCGTTTCCTAGAGCATGTGATGCTGAAAGAAGCAGTCCCATGTAAGTCAAGTCTCGTTAGTTTTAATGAACTTTGCACAATCCCTAGAGTCCTTGTTGTCCAGGAGTATCTAATGCTCATCTCTGGAACCAGGACTTACAGTACATTTTGGAACTTAAATGCTCTTATGACCAACATATTGAATGTTTATTTTATTACAGCACCCTGGCCAATGGTAAATGACAATTAAAGAGTGCTCACAAATTCGAAAGGCAAGTGATGCAGCACCGCCCCGATCTTTGGCTACGGAGCATGAAAAGACATTTGTACACCTTCCCATAAATATCTTTACATAAATAGTGTATTCCGATTAAAATTCCAGGCAGGCAATAAAAAAACAATTAGAGGATGAGTCACAGGACTCCAACAATTGCCCACTGGAGAAAAACCACCTTTGAGCTATTGCTTCTCTAGTATAGAGTACAAATGAAATGCTTCTGTGGTCCTCTGTTGGGCATGAAATTCCAACAACAGTTCATCCAGGGGCGTGGCTTTTTACACATGTGCTTGCAGTCTCCTGGCTGAGCTGAGGCGAGCCGTGAGAGAGCCCCAGATTTCTTCAGGCTGGATTTCAGACAGGAGCTGGCCTGGTACTCGGTCGCCCCTAGAACTGCTGTGGGGTTAGTATTAGCTAAGGCGGGTTCTGCAGAAAGACCAGGGCCTTGTTTACAAGCTTGCTCTTGTTTTTCTTCAGACATGGTGCCGGCATGACCTAATGCTTCCCAGGCTGGAAAACGCCCCTGGGAGAGACTGGGTGAGGTATTCTAGCTGCCACATCTACAAGAGAAGGGGGAACAAGGTGAGATCTCATAAGAGGTCCAGGCTCATAGGTCAGTGTACCCCCTCTACCTCTGTGCTGTGCCACCAAATGCTTTTCCACTCAGGTGCAGCTTTTATTCCACCCAGGTGCAGACTAGATTTTGTGCACACTGTGGCATGTGTGAATGTGCACCACCAATAACCACACACAGCCGCGCTGGACAGCATTTGAAGTTCTTCTGAGCAGCTGCACAAGCTCATGGCTTGTAGGGAACACTGGGGAGGCCCCCATCTTCATAGGGCCACCACGACTGGCTTAGCTTTACTGGGGCCTAGGGCTCTGGTTACAGGCCCCTGACGGGCTGAAGTCCTGCGCGTCTGCTCTGGCGCCCCCAACCTGCATAAGCGGCGAGGGGCGGCAATGCCTTCTGTGGGTCTTAGTGTGCACCCCGTCCCCTCTTTCTGCCACTAGTCTCATCAGCTAGGTCTACACGTGTGGCGTCTTGCAGGCAAAATATGCAAATGAAACAGGGCCGAGCCTCATTTGTATACCTAATGAGCCACCATTTTTGCAGAAGAGACTCTTGCGCCAGAAGGAGCTGTCTACACTGCCCCTTCTTGCGCAAGAAAACCCCTCTTGCGCAATGCCGTTATGCCTGAAAATAAATGGCCACTCATTATGCAAATGAGGCTCAATGATATTTCATGCTTAACCTCATTTGCTTATTGCTCGCACAAGAAGCCGCGAGTGTAGACACAGCCTTAATTCCTGACAGGCGCCTGCTGCTGGCAGACGGGTGACTCTTCCCCCGAAGCGGCTCTGTCAACTTACAAGGAAAAAGCCTGCCAGCCTGGGAGCACCATGAAGCGGTAGCTGCCACTTCACAGGCAGGCACCAACCCCGAACCTCTCTTTCCAGCAGTTTCAAACTCTCCTGGCTGTGTCTAGACTGGCATGATTTTGCTCAAATACTTTTACCGGAAAAGTATTTGCGCAAGCGCGCGTCTACACTGGCATGTGCCTTTGCGCAAAAGATTTGCTCTTGCGCAAAAGCATCCGTGCCCAGTATAGACGCTCTCTTGCGCAAGAAAGCTCCGATGGCCATTTTAGCCATCGGGGTTTCTTGTGCAAGAAATTAATGTTCCTGACTACACTGGCCCTCTTGCGCAAGAGGGCTTATGCCTGAGTGGGAGCATCAAAGTATTTGCGCAAGAAGCATTTTGCACATTACAAAGTCAGTGTTCTTGCGCAAATTCTCGCGGCCAGTGTCAACAGGCAGCAAGTTTTTGCGCAAAAGCAGTCGCGCAAACCCTCCTCTGTTTTGGTTTGCTATGGTAGCATCAGTCCCCCGTGAACCGCAAGGGGTGCGTGCACACTGCTTGCCATACCGCTCAGGCACGGGGGTCTAGTCCTGGCCTGTTCTGCAGGCCCTCGCCCAAGGAGCCCCATAGGCGTGGCTGTAATCCCTGGCTGCTTGTACAGTGTTTTACCTCAGTGCTATAAGCTGAGCCGCTCTCCTGAGGCGGAGGTGCTGGGGGCAGGCTAGTTGCCAGCTCGCGCCGCGGTCTCGGTGTCAGACACAGCACTGGCCCCTGCCTGGCTCATGCACTAGTGATAGAACAGTGGGGGCGTGGGGGAGGCGGAGCGCCTCAAGCAGCTTCTTGTAGTCCTGCCCCCCCTCAGGCCTGTGTATGTGTCCCAGGGAGTCGGGGGGTGGGTGTGGCGCCTGCCCAGTGCTCTGGGGCTGTGGGCACAGCGGCCGTGCCACCCGGAGCTGTGGCACTGGCACTCCAGGGCTGGGACCTTGCCCCCCCTGCCCCCAGCCGAGCAGGGTTGGGGCTGCGGAGGGCATGCTTTGGGCTCCTGCAGGGCTGAGGAGGTAGACGCGGGGGGAGGGGGGGCAGAAGGGGCTGGCCTCTCCAGGCAGCTGGGTCACTGGCCACTCATACCACCAGGAGCGGAGGGGCTGGGCTTTGCTCCCGCTCTCCGGGACACACTCATGCTTTGGCTGGCAGTGACATTTGTTCTAAGGGCACGCGGGGGTGCTGCCCCGGCTCACTGCAGTGTAGCTGGCTGCAAGAGGGAGGCACACCCTGACTGGTACCACGCGAGGGCCGGGTACGGCTGCAGTCACCCCCTACGGGGCTGAACGCTAAACCGCGCTACCACCGAACAGACCGCCCTTTGGGAAGAGCTTGTCAGGCCTGGTTCGTGGGGTTGCATTGGGGGGGGGGGAGCTGCTACCCCCAGGATGCCCTCCACTGAGGGGGCTGTCTCTACTGGCTCCCTGCTCTGGTAACCCTACCGATGCCTTCTTCCTCACTCCCCTTGTAGCTGACTTGACGGAAGTGTTTCAGGTGACTAGAGAAGTCGTTCCAGGGCCGTTTGCTCCTGGATTTGTCAGAGCACCCCAAGGGCCCAGAAGGGGGTTCCAGCACCATTCAGTTGTGGGCTTCTTGACTACAATCAACAAGACTAGAGCCGTGTGGTGTGATGGGGACCGGTGTTCCCCCTCATTTTTTCCATTCATGTGCAGAATAAATTTTGTTATGCACTGTGGCCTGTGCACCACCAGTAGAAACACATGCTGCCAGCTGTGAGCACTCTGGCACCTGACTCTCTTCTCGATGGCCTCCCATGCGCACATGGTTACAGGGGACACCCATCTGCTAAGGGTAGGACCATAGAAAAGAGCTGCGACTGACCTGGTGGGCTGAGCCGTCGTTCACTGGATAACAGGCGAGGCGGGCCACCTGCAACAGCAAGAGAAGGCGCTTAGGCTGGGATTTCTAGGGCAGATATGTGCAGAGCTTTGGCACTCTGCCTTTTGTTAACAAAATGGGCTGCAGGTAACACAGAACTGCCTCAAAGTGTCTGCTTGCCTGGCACCTGCAGCGAGGCCCAATGATTCATACAAGGACAGTTCACAAGAGCTCGGCAGACATGGCGTTTGGCAGTTTTGTTTAGGAAGAGTTTTGCAGCATCATTTCCATGCAAGGCCTGGGGGGCCAGGCCCAGAAACCTTGTGCTGCAGTGTAAACAGAAAAGAAACATTTTACTTGGGTTTAATGACCGTGTGTGCCGACCTGAAATGATTTTTCACATGCACAGAAACACCACAGCAAACTACCTGACCTGTGTCCCTACTCAGTGCAATAAGCATTTTTATACATTGCACTTTGCAGCCAATATATAGCAAGAGCACAAAAGTAAACAGACCCACTGAAGCATTTTTCTACAGGTTGAAAGTCCAGCACTTTCTGGTCCAGCAACATCCATGGTCTGTCATGATTGTAGTTAGTTGGATGTCCACGTCATAGGTGTGGCCAAGTTTCTCAGTGTCTTCTAAAGTTTGTGACAATCACTAGTCCTGGCTCTCAGTGTTCTGTGCTGTTATTTAGCTCTAATTTACCCCTAAATGTCTTCTCAGAGCCCAGTGAGCAGTGGAAGTCTAGCAATTGCTGCTAGATAATATTGACCTTCTGTGGTCTGGAAAATTCTCTTGTTCGGAACTGGTCAGTTCCTGAGGGTGCCGGACTAGAGCGGTTCAACCCGTACCCTCATATCGACACATTCCTATCCACAGCGTATTGTATGGGTCTATTTCTAGTTACTTCCATACGCTAGGGCATAATTACCTGACTCTCAGATTCCCCACTGTATTCACGGAGGGGCAGCTGGATTTCTATTGCCAATAAGCAGGTTTGTCAGTTCTGCTGTTGTGGGGCTGAATGAATTCCTCGGCATGTAACAAATTGCGCCGCTTGTGCGCGCGCTGAATGCCAGCTGGAAACATGCAAGGCTGCTCCTGCACGTGGCAGGAAATGTCACGCCCACGCGTGTGCACCCCATGCACTAGGGGCACGAGCCGTGGTCTCGTTTCCTCACGGCTGTGGCCGCGAGCGGAGAGAGACGCCACCCCTCCCCCCGGCCATACCCTGTCCCCCACCACTGTTGCATGCGCCCTGCAGCTGGGATCTTAGGGACACGAGGCTGCTGTGTTCGAGCTGGCTGATACCACGCCCCAAAGGGCCCCACGGTGCTAGTGAGGTGCTCTCGCGTTCAGCACGAACCGCAACCATTTGCATTGCCCCGCCCTTTGCCATCAGCTCCTGGTGCCCGGTGAGCGTGTGCGCTATGGGCCTAGCAGCCCGGCTGCGGCCGTTACCTTCGCGACAGGTCGGGCCCAGGTAGCCGTTTAGGCAGGTGCACTGGCCGTTCTGGGCGTTGCAGAAAGAGTTGGCCGAGGCGCAGTCGCAGGGCAGGGTGCAGTTGGGGCCAAAGCGATCCAGGCGGCAGGCTGGAGAGGCAAGGAAGGCAGAGACTGGTTGGCGTGGCTGGAATTCTCTCCACGCGGGGGCTTGCCTTGCTATCGACGCTGTCCCAGGGCTGGAGGTGACAGACCCAGGCACAAGCCTGGCGAAACGGAGGGGGCAGTTTGCCCAGGCGAGAGATGGGACAGGCTGCTCCCCTGCTGCTCTTCACTTCTGGATTTGTCAGACCCCAACCCCCCAAGGGCCCAGAAGGGCATTCCGGGTCCATTTGGTTGTGGGCTTCTTGACTACAGCCCACAGGAAGACTAGAGGAGTGTGTTGTGAAAGGGACACATGTCCCTTCTAAATTTTGTCCATGCATGTGTAGAATAAATTTTGTTCTGTGCACCAAGGCATGTGTGGATGTGCACCACCAGTAGTAACATGCTGCCTGCTGTGGGCACGCTGCTCATCAGCTGGGCAGCCCCTGAATCACTCCTCGGTGGCCACCCAAGCACGAGAGGCTACAGAGAACACTGATGGAGACACCCATCCGCTAAGGGTTTGACTGGCCATAGCCTACACTGCCGGGAGACTGGGAGGTGAATGGTCCTGCAGCCCACAGGAACATCTGGACCTGTCCATCTCTCCCCATCCTGCCTGCTCAGCGTTAGTCCTTGTGTTGTACAGCTGTGACAGAGGGTGCAGTTCTCCTCGCCCATTAGCGTAAGGCTGGTGCAAGAAGAACCAGGTCTGCTGCCTTCAGGGTAGGTCACACCACCACCCGCTCCCTGTGGTACGCACAGCCCCAGGCAGCAGCGTGATGCTAGTGCACCCGCCTTACGGTCCTCCACCCTCACACGCTTCCGCATAGGCTATGCCTGCTGCGCCTAGCCTGCACTCACCCACGTCACACTGGGCGCCCGTTTTCCCGGGTGGACACAGGCAACGTCCAGTGACTGGATCACAGGGTGCGTGGCCCTCACAGTCACACAGCTGCTGGCAGCTCTCTCCGTACCGCCCCGCCTCGCAGCCTGTGAGCACAGGAGAACCGGTGAGGCAAGACGGTGCTTTTTCACACACACCACCTTCCCCAGCCGGACACTGGGGGCCAGTCCTGGGGGATTAACCCCAAGACTAGAGCCGATCTTCTTTACGTGGAAATGACCCCGGGACGCCGGGGACCGGTAGGCGCCCCTCTGAAAGCAGGGCCAGGCCACGCCCTGTTGTGTCCCTGCTGGGGTGACAGATGCTGATTCTGACGTGGCCCTAGGCTCGCGGGTTGATAAACAGCACCAGGGCATGTTGTGCCAAGTAGCTCGTTTTGGGGTGGGGCGATAACAAAGGGCTGGAGTCTCTGGGGGGGGGGGGGCTGCTTGGCTACACCCGAGTTGTTCCAACTGGCGCCAAAGGGCTCAAAGCTGGCGGCTGATCCCTGGGAAGGAATGGTGTCTCGGTTCAGAGCAGGGACTGACTGGACGTCAGACTCCAGGCTTCCACCACTGGCTGCACCATCCCCGGTTTCAGTGAGCAATGGTGCTGGTGCTAATTAACTACCCCCGTGGGCTTGGGGCTTGAGGCGCGGGTGGCAAACCCAGTGCTGAACAATGCTACCTCAGCCTTCCTGGGCCGGGGGCACCTGAGGAGTAGTGTAACGTATGGTTCGTACCTCCCCCAATGCCCCGCTCGGTGCCACTGCGGCCAGCGGGCCATCCAGGCACTGGGGGCATTGCTGAGTCTCACACGAGCATAAGAGCGATCAGCGCGGGGGCCCTGTGTGTGCAGTGGCAACACTGTCCCTACTGAAGCTGCAGTGACACAGGCTACACCTGTATAAACCAGGCCTCTCTGGCTGGCCCATAGATGGTCCAGGAGCAGAGTGTCCCGGCCCAGGGGGCAAGGGGGTGCGGCGAGGCAGGTGCTGGCACAGCTGGGCTGGGCTGTGACAGGGGGGTGGGAGCAGGGGTGTAGGGCTGGCGGGGGAGGATGGGAGCGGGGGGGGGAGGGGCGGGCCAGAAATGACCTCCCCTGGTCTGGAACATCCCTCCTCTGGACCAGGGAGGTCCAGCCTGTACGTACCTGCCTGACAGCGGTCTTTGTGGAAGCCAGCAGGACACAGACACTGCCCGGTCACTGGGTCACAGGTGGCTCCGTTGTGACACTCACACAACTCCTGACAACGGAGTCCATGGAAACCTGGCGGGCAGGCTGGGAAGGAGCCCAGGAGGGACGTTCATTAGTGACCGCAGCGTGATCCACTGGGGCCTTAGTCTTGGTGGGCCCCGTTCCTCCCCCTCCCACTAACCCATGGGGGGAGCTGTGAACCTAGGGAAATGCCGCGCAGCAGCGGGCGCCTCTCCTGTGTTGTGAAGGGGCAGGAGGCTCAGCCAATGGGCGTGCTGACACGGTTCTGTCTGCAGAGCAAGGGCCTGTCTCAGCTGCCTCTGGCACTATGCTGCACCCTGGAACCCCAAATAATCATCACTGATTAGTGTAGCGCTGAGCAGGCCTGTGCACGGAGCAGGGCCCCTTTGCGCCAGGGGCTGTACAAATAGACCAAAGAGACAGACCCCGGAGCTTGCAAATTATCAACACTCAGCTCTGGAAATTCAGGACGCCTGTGGCATGTAAACAAGCCTTCATCTTTCCATGGAGCGTGCCAGCAGAAATCTGTACCCAGTAACTAATGCGTCACCCGTCTGACGTGTTTCCTAGACACCCTGGGAAGGCCTGGTTGGGTTTGCCTGAGAACATCAGCTTCCATGGCAGTGAACAGCCGGGAAAGATTTAAAACTGCAAAGCCTGATGTGAAGCAGGGCTGGGGAGGCGAGAGCTTTTGTTGGACCAACATCTGTTGGTGAGAGAGAAATGTGCCAGCCACACAGAGAGCGTCCTCGGGTCCGGGCGGGAGGGGAGGAACCATCACAGCTAAAGCAAGATGGAACCAACTCCTTAGCAGAACTAGAAAGCCCGCGTTCTATGGGGCCAGTCCAGGTAGAGCGGACTGCTGGTAACTCTGCCGGCAGGAGACAAAAAGGGCGTGTTGGTGGGTTACAGAGTATTGTAAGACGCCTGGAATCCAGGATCTCTCTTCAGTCCTCGAGTGGGTGAAACTACCCAAACTGGGCCAAGCTTTCCCTCTGAGGCCGCTGCGTGGCCTTTCCCACCTTCCTGCTAAAGAGGCTGGGTTATGAATAAAACAGATCCATTTGTTGGATCTGAGCACGCAAAAGAGACAAATTGTTCTGACATTACAGAGGGGCCCATCTTGCTGTGTTGTTGTTTTTTAACTCCAGGTTGTTTTTAAGCAGTTGCTAATGCGGCTCAGGCTATCTACTATATATTTGAGAGAGTTTGTCTGCCTGCCCAGCAGTCTGCTGCCCATCCATCCGCCAATTTGTGGGTTTGTCTGTTTGTTCAAGAACTCCACCTAAATGGTAAGAGATTCGGCAGGCAGTTTCCTCTTACCATAACTGAAAGCGAGGTCAGGGGTTGGTTGTGCCAGGACAATGGGATGTGCCTGGAATGGGATTGCTGCTCAGAAAACCAAACAGGAAAGATACAGAATCAGCCAGCAGGTGAAAGGGGCTGGCTGGGGGCATGACCTCCCCATCTGGGACTGCCCCAGCCCCAAGCCTCCCACTCCCAATGCTTCCTTTAAGGAGGGCAACTCCCCCCCCCCGCCCTCTTCAATTTGTACAGGAACATTGCTGGCTGTGCCCTTTCATCAGGGAGCGAGAGGAAAGTGCCCAGTTTGCTGCATTCCTCACTCTGGCTGGGGAGTGCAGGGGGCAGATGAACCTGGACCTGCCCCAGCTGGGAACATGCACCCCTCCCCCAGCTGTGTCCCATGGACAGGGGCTTCTCACCTGACCCCAAGCTGCTGCCTTGAGAGAGGGTGGGGGCTATCCTCTCTCTACCCGGGACAGCCTGCATATGAACCCCTCCCCCCCCCAGCCCCAGCCCACCCCCGAGCAGTGATTGAAATGACACCTGGACACTTTCATTTTCATTTCCAAACAACAGAAAGGAACGGAGTTAAGGACCCGAGCCAGCGATGCCGGGCCAATCTTCCAGCATGTGCAAAGGGCTGGCCAGTGAGACCAACAGCTTCTTTCACTTGTCTGATACCCTGCCTGCGACAGGGCCACGAAACACTACAGGGCACTTTCAGCTGGGCTGTGCCGGGTTCTGACCAGCACTAGGCTGACAAATGTCAGGTGTCAAGGCTCGTGTGCTGCTCTGTCCACATGCCCAGCCTGCCCCCTCCCCCCGGCAATGGTGCAGTGGGGAGCACGCCGGGGGGCATCCCAAGAGGTTGAACAGTGAGCTGAGGCCGGTCACTGGACTTGATGGACCTGCTGGGATCCAGCCCAGAGCCTGCCCTCGCTGCGTGCGGGTGGGAAGGGACGGTGCCATTGGGCCTTTCTCTTGCTGTGATGGTACGTGGCCCCGGTGCACATCAGATCTGCCCCACGTCCCATGTTAAACACCCGTAGAAAACCCAACCTCGGAGGGCAGGAGCAGCAGCCCTGCGCCTGGTACTTACTGTGTTCGCACATATGCCCATAGTGCCCTCTGCTGCAGCGGCAGGCGCCCGTCACTGGGTCGCAAGTCCCATTATTGCGGCAGGCGCAGGTCAGCTGGCAGTTGGCGCCGTACTTCCCTGGGGGACACTCTGCAGGGGACGCACGGGAGAGAACGTAACTGATGTACGGCTCATTTGCCAGCATGTCTGGAGCCCTGGTCCGGCCCCATCACCAGGGCATCCTGGCAGGGACCACCCAGCGAGGCATGGGGCCCAGGACAAGGGGGTGTCTGTGCGCCACACACACTCAATGCCTTTTGCAATGGCCGGACAGGTGGCAGCGCAGGGCCCTTTCAGGGGGCTTACCCAGTTCGCAGAACTTCCCGGTCCGCCCCAGCCCGCACACACAGGAGCCGTCGGCTGCGTGGCAGATTCCGCCGTTCCGGCAGCCACACGTCTGCCTGCAGCCTGGCCCATACTGGCTCTTCTGGCAGGCTGAAAAAGACAAAGAGAGGGAAGCCAAATCCCGGCGTGATCAAAGAAGCTGCACCCGTGGGCATGTGGGAGTCTGCCTGGACCCAGCCCCGCAGCCCTTTCCACGCCCCGGCGGTGAAGTGCCCGGTCCGGCTGAAATGTTTACCAAGTTCGCAGCTGGGACCGGTTCTTCCTGCTGGACAAATGCAGACTCCTGTCACGTGGTGACAGGTGGCTCCTTTGCCGCAGGAACATAGGTGCACGCAGTCCTTGCCATACCGGCCAGCGGGGCAGCCTGGGAGAGGGGAGAGGAGAGGTCTCATTTCCTTAAGAGATGGGAACATTCATGCCAGAGAGTTCTTAGAAGCAGACCGGGGCCTTAGGACGGCTTAGGTGGTCAGGACTCTTGGGGGTTTTTCTAGGGTCTGCCACTAACCATATGATCTTGAGCCGGATTTGGTAAAAAAGACACAAGAGTCATCTGGAGCCATCGTGCTGCGGGAGGAAAGCATTTTAATAGGCTCCAGAGCCTCCGAGCGCAAGGGTGAGCGGCCGGATTAACGCCGCACTACCCCTCGCAGCAACAGTCGTGGTGCAGCAAAAGAAACACAAGCAAGAACGCGATTCCACTTCAATAAAAGCAAGAAATTCAGTCAGTGGCTTAGGAGATGCAATAGTGGACAAGCTCTTGGTCCACCATTCTCGCCCATTTGATTCAGAGGAAACAAAAATAGTGCACACGGCCAATGGTGCAGTGTGGTATCGGGGCGCTCAGATTCCATCCCCACCCCACAGACGATCCATTCGTGCCGTGCAGCATGACATCATCTCTATCTGCACAGCACAAGCATCTCAAACTCCTACCCAGGGCTGTGACTTCCTCTGGGAAAATCCATTTTGGCAACCGTGTGAATTTTTTGCAGTGATTCGCTTTCCCTTTATTTCACTGATGCATCATTGGAACCATGATGGTGCATGGAGAAAAAAATCCACCCCTCCCCAAGCAGCAATAAGAAAACTCCCTTCCACCAGGGTATTTGTAGCAGGGTCACCATTGTGCCTGCTGGCATTTTGATAGAAAACATTTTGCTGGAACCCAAGAGGAAAAGGCTCCATGAATCTGTTCTTAGAAGAGGAACCAAAGCTGTCAAGGTTGTTTGGCATTGAGGACATTACAGTATTTTGTAGTGGGTGCTTTCTTATTCTATTTCCTATGTGACTCTTTCTGCTGTGAATGTCTAAAACCTTTCAGGTGTAAGAAATGCCCCAAACGAACGGATTCTTGCTTTTACGGTAGTTCTGGACAATGAATCGGCTAAACCAGGAGTCCCTGGGAGTGAGATGAAAAGGGAATGGACCGTGCATTTCAGTAGCAGTTGAAAACTCTCTTGAGAGCCTCACTAAACTAGGCCGGGGAAGATAGGCAGTGTATTGTTTTGCAAAGCTTGGCCTGGAAGGCAAATTTGCTGCTTGAAATGTGCCTGAAATGTTCTTAGACTGTGGCATGCACCATAACAGCGGCTGTTTCCCGAAGGGCACCATCACATTCGTGTGCCTGGCTGCAAAGGAAGTGGCATGTAGACAGCTAATGTCCAGATTCACCCCATGGTTATTCAAAGCACCGTGCTCCTCAACCTCAGACGTCCCCAGGGATCCCCTGACCACTCACCCACGCTGCAGTCAGCTCCAACGTACCCAGCAGGGCACTGGCACATCCCTGTGGTGGGCTCACAATAGCCTCCATTCTTGCACTTGCACTGCTGCTCACAATTGCGGCCATACCAACCAGCTGAGCATCCTGGGGGGAGAAAAATTGAAACCCCCAATGCTTAGAAAACTGACCCAGCCCAGGCACTGATCATGCTACCTGTGCAATGACATACGCAGGGCCAGGGTCTCCGCCGATTTTTATTACTAAACGCTCACTGGGCGAGGGCAAGGCAAGCTGATTAGAAACAGGGTGCAGCACCCTGGCACCATTAATTTACTCATCAGCGAACCTGTAGTTAACCCCATTTACGTGCGCATCCGGTGACCGTTGGCGTGAGTGATGTGGAGACGAACGAGTGCCCAAGACCCAGAGAAGGCCAGGAGAAGGTCATTTCCTGTCTATTTTGAGTGAGATGCTGCTGATTTCCTGACTAATCGAAATAATAAGCGCATGGAGAGCCAGGGAAACCGGGCCCGCTGCTAGGGAAGACTGAGGGAGCCAGGGCTGTTCTTGCCTAATGGACTGCCTGAGGGAATGGGCTGTTTTGATTAGCTACAACGCACAGAGTGTGACAGGAATAATCAAAGCACCAAGGGCATTCTGGGTTCCTTCATCCTCCCAGCACCTGCCGCCGTAAAGCCTGGCTGCTCAGATGCAAGACAAATCCCAGGTTCTATCTCGCATTAACCAAATCTTATCTTGCTATAGATTTTAGAAATGTGCATCTGTCTGACTGAGTCCATTTCTTCAAGACCTTCTTCTAAATGGTAAGAACTAGGGCCACCAAATTCAGTAGGAAGCTTCCTCTTATCATAACTTACAGAAAGGATCAGGTTTGGTTGTGCCAGGACAATGGGATGTGCCTGGAATTTGACTGTTTCTCATAAAATGGAAAGGAGGGAGTCTAGCAGGGACAGTTATACTGCAGAATGACCACAGGGGGGGCAGCAAAGGGCCAGAGATGGGGACCAGGACAGCTATAAACCCATTGGGCCAGCAGGGGCAGGACTGGAGAAGGGGACAGCTAGCTATTATATATTTCAGAGCGTTTGTTTGTGTATCTGTTTGTGTATCTGCAGCAGCCACGGAGAGGCCCCAAGCTGTTGTGGTGAGAGAGGGCTGGGGTTGCCCTCTCTCCATGGGGCAGCCTGCATACAAACCCCTCCTCCCCAGCCCCACTCCAGATCTAAATGAAGCAAAGCAAAACTTATTTGCATTAAGGACCAAGCAACGCTGGAGGTGCCATAGTGGAGCAGTTCCAAGGCTCCTGGGGTTCAGTCTGTGGCCTTCACTAGTATCCAGTGTGGCGGAGAAAGGTGGCGCCCCCCCTCTCCTCTGGGAAGTGAATTGTGAAGAAACTTCCCACCAGACGTGCAGCGCATGCTCCTTGGGGCGCGCAGCGTGCGGACCCTGACTGGCTCGCGTGAATTCTGACAACACGGGAGACAAGGGGGTGAGCGAACTCACTGAGCTGGCAATGGTTTCCATGGTAACCAGGCGCGCAGATACACTCCCCCGTGACAGGGTGACAGTCCTGGTTCGCGGCCGGGCACTGGCAAGCCTGGGCACAGTTCAGCCCAAAGGTCCCTGCCAGACAGGCTGTGGGAAGAGAAGAGATGAAGACAACACACCGTTATTGGGGGGGGGGGTCAAAAGTCTCCCCTTAGCCCCACGCTCTAGTGCAGTGATTTTCAAAGGATGGGGCGCGGCCCAGCACTGGGGGAGAATGTTGGGCACTGGGTCTCATGGCTGCTAGGGGATCAGGTGAGCAGTGGAGGGGGAGGGGGGGCTAAGGCAGCTCCCTGTCTGTCCTGGCACCACAGACTGCGCTGGGCCCCAGAAGTGGCCGGCAGCAGGCCCGGCTCCTAGGTGGCAGCGAGTGGCCAACACGTACAAGATAAAAAAGCAAAAGAAGCCAAGAAATGAAGCCAGTCGCATTTCAAACCAAGCTCCGCCCATTGCTGCTTGGCAAAGCCTGGTGACAAAGCAGGAACCGGCCAATGGGAGTGTGGCGCCAGTGGCGACAAAGCAGGAACCAGCCAATGGGAGTGTGGTGCCAGTGGCGACAAAGCAGGAACCAGCCAATGGGAGTGTGGCGCCAGTGGCGACAAAGCAGGAACCGGACAATAGGAGTGTGGCGCCAGTGGCAACAAAGCAGGAACCAGCCAATGGGAGTGTGGCGCCAGTGGCGACAAAGCAGGAACCGGACAATAGGAGTGTGGCGCCAGTGGCGACAAAGCAGGAACCAGCCAATGGGAGTGTGGCGCCAGTGGCGACAAACCAGGAACTGGACAATAGGAGTGTGGCGCCAGTGGCGACAAACCAGGAACCGGACAATGGGAATGTGGCGCCAGTGGTGACAAAGTAGGAACCAGCCAATGGGAGTGTGGCACTAGTGGCGACAAAGCAGGAACCAGCCAATGGGAGTGTGGCACCAGTGGCGAGAAAGCAGGAACCAGCCAATGGGAGTATGGCGCCAGTGGCGACAAACCAGGAACTGGACAATAGGAGTGTGGCGCCAGTGGCGACAAACCAGGAACTGGACAATAGGAGTGTGGCGCCAGTGGCGACAAACCAGGAACCGGACAATGGGAATGTGGCACCAGTGGCGACAAACCAGGAACTGGACAATGGGAGTGTGGCTCCAGTGGCGACAAACCAGGAACCGGACAATGGGAGTGTGGCGCCAGAGCCTGGGGAAGGGGCAGCCTGTGGAGCTGGACCTGCTTCTGGCTATTTCCAGGGTGCAGCGCGGTCCCCTGCGCCAGGATAGGCAGGAAGCTGACTCACCACTGACTGGGAGCCGCAGGAGGTCAGCCTGTGCCCCAGCAATCCTCTGTCCCAGCCCCGAGCCCCCCAACCCAGAACCCCCTCCTGCACCCTAAACATCTCATGCCCAGCCCCATCCCACAGCCTGCACCCCCTGTGCCTCACCCCCATGCTCCAGCCCAGAGTCCCCACCTACATACTGAACCCCTCTAGCCCCCAACCTGTACCCCAAACCCCTCATCTCTGGCCCCACCCCAGAGACCACAGTCCCAGGCAAAGCCTTCGCCCCCCTCCCCCGCACCCTCAACCTCCATCCCCGCGGCCCCACCCTGGAGCCTGCCCTCTAGTCAAAAGAGATAATGATGCTGGGTCCTGGGCATCAACCATTTTCTTCAACAGGGTCACGAGACGAAGGGTTGGCAAACCCCGGGCCTAGCGGAGGTCATTGTTGGACTCCCCTAGAGAGCCATGATTTGGAACGGCCTTTAGTGCGCACATGTCCTCCGCCACTCCAAGCAAGGGGCATTGGGAACCCGTCTCCCTGGGGTATCCCGCTGCAAGGAGCGCGGAGGAGGTGCTAGGACCCCCAGAGGAGTGGGACCGAAGAGGACAGGAAGTGCTTTCTGACACTAGGCTCCCACTGCCATCATGGCTCCGCCCATGCAGAGAGGAATCTGCAACCCGCACTCGTGGCACGGCAGAACTTGCTCCCATGTCTGTCTGTCTCCCCCTCTCGCTCCTACCCACGGCAGGCAGCTCTTTCTGACGCTGATGCGTTGCTACCCGTTGGGTGGAATCTGCTGCACGACTTTTGCTCCCTGCGCATGGCTAGGATTCAGTGGGCATGTGCCGCGGGCCGGCACAGGAGCGGCTATTTGGCTAAGCAGGATTGTTAGGAGTGATGGATTGACCCAGCTGCTCCATTCGCCGTACATTTTTCACAACCGTGACCCATGAATCCCGGAGGGCAGCCGCACTGGCCAGTGATGTGGTTGCAAGGCATTCCCGGGGGACAGTCGCAGTGGCCAGCACAGTCCTTCCCAAACGAACCAGGCAGGCAGGCTGTGGGAAGGAAACAAGGAGGGGGAAAGACAATCAAGACCGAAGATTTGCAAACTCTCTCTCGGGCTCAGCACCCGCAGGACTGCTCCGGCCCTGAAATACAGCTGAAGCAAGGGGGCCGTGCAGTCTTTCTGGACACATGACAGCAAAGCCCCACTACCGATGGGAGCTGAAGGGACGTTGTGTCCCAACTGGGCACCTTCTGTCCAAGGAGCTGTTAAGAAGCGGACGTCTCTGGAAGGGAACACATCTCAAAGTCTGGCTGCTTCTCGCAGCCAGCCCCTTCCTCTGCCCCTTTCTCTTCCTAGTGCCTCGCGAGGCACCAGACTGACAGGCCAAGGAAACAGCCCTGGGAACTGCAGAGGTACAGCAGAGCGTCAGCCGGATTAGCTTCCCAGGGCTGCCTTGGCCTGGCGGGACTGGGAGAGAGGCGAGTGGGAAGTCAGTGTCTGGGCCCCATTTAGTGCTCGGCTCTGCTGAGGCGTCACTCTTGCTGTTGATCAGGGCCAGCCACGCTATGGCGACCAGTCTACGGGACTCGAACAGCTGGCAGCATTTCTTACAGCAATAGCGATAAAAGCCTCTTTCTACAGCCCCTTGCTCATCAATTAGCCTCATTAGCACCGGTCCTGCCATGAAGAGGTGCCTTTCCCCCCTTCTTTTTCTGTTATAAGTTCTGGGTTCCTGTTTTTTCCACTCCAGCTCGTCTGAGGAAGTGGGTTTTGCCCACGAAAGCTCATGACACTATCTCTATATTTTTGTTAGTCTCTAAGGTGCCACGGGACTACTCGTTGTTCTTAAAGTTACAGACTAACACGGCTCCCCCTCGGAGACTTTTTGCCCATCCCCTGAGCCATCTAGGCCCACGGTGTCTGTTACTCTAGGGAAATCAGACGCATTCCCCATGTGTCCGTGGTTTCATCCGCGCCAGGAATGTATCAGGAAGCCTGAGCAGCAGCGGCAATGCCGAGGTGGTGCGATGAGAGTGTGATGAGGGTGCGATGAGGGTCTGAGTCTCTCACCTTTTGCACAGCTCTGGCCCCGCCAGCCGCTGGGGCAGTCACAGGCGCCCGTGATGTGGTGGCACGAGGCTCCATCTCCACACGCACACTGCTGCGCACAGCGCGCTCCGAACGTACCCTCCAGGCAAGCTGTAGAGATCCAAACAGGCCGGGAGAGGCGGGTTACCGGGGTGGGGCAGGAGGACTACAGGTTTGGTCTCGTTTCATTGCCCAAGGCCGTCCCGACCACGCTCTCCAGCCACAAAGCACATCAGACGTTGCTTTGATGGCCCCTTCATTTGCTCGGGCCGGGGGATGGAGTTTTATGTTTCGTTTCATGTTTTGACAAGTCCAATGGGATGTGTCAGTCCGCGGGGCTGGGACTAACGAGACTGGGAACAGGCTCAAACAGACCAGACTTGTTTCTGTGCTGTGGTGGCGGCGCGAGGGGCCAGACTGACAGAGGTGGTACAGCTGTGAGAACCCGGGGGGAAGGCACCATTGTCTATGATCCATCCTCTGGAAAAACCAGTCCCCCAGGAGATCCATTGACTCTGCTCCATACTCTGTAACTACCCACAAGCTCTGCGCCTCTCTGACTCTTCTGCTCACACGTGGAGGTCATCAGGCCAGTTGGGCCAAACTCAGCCCTGGCAGAAACAGGTCCAGCACCCCCTGCAGACAGAGGAGTTCTGTTGCACACACTGACGCCCAGGCTGAGCGGGGCACAGCATGCTGGGTGCGGGACGGTGCTGTTCTCTGTGGGACAGCAGACCACCAGGGCAGAAACATGAGCCAAATCCAGAGCAGGTGCTGAGGTGGGAGGAAAAGCTGAGCATGGGCGGTGGGGGACCCCGTGGTTTGGGGGGGGCAAGCCCCTCCGACAAGAGCCCAGGCCTACCCCCCGACTGTGGCCTCTGCTGGCTCCTGTACAGCCTGACCACCCTCTGCCGTGTAGCTGCTGTCCCTTGCCCCCTCCCTGCCCCACGGTAGCGTCCACAGCCTCCCTGACCTCGGAGCTGTGGAGAACTGGAAGGTGGGACAGCCGTAGCCTCCCCTAGCCCCAGAGAGTCGTCGGACAGCGCGGCCGCAGCCTCCCCTAGCCCCAGAGCCCTGCAGTGGTCCTAGAGTCCGGAGAGCTGGTGGCCAGTGCAGTTGCAGCCTTCCCCAGGCCTGGAGCCATGTAGAGCCAACGTAGAGCTTGGCTGCAGCTTGCCCCAGCCTCAGAGCCCCAGAGAGCTGGCGGGTGGTGCACCTGCTTTCTGCTCCAGCTCTGAAGGTCTGGAGAGCTGGCCAGCAGGCATGGCACAGAGCCAGGGCCCTGCTGCCCACACTCCTGGCCAGCAAGGCCCTCCCCGCAGCCAAGATGCCGGCCCACCAGCGCTGGACAGCCAGAGCGGTCACAGCCCCCAACTGGCCTGCCTCAGCCTCACAACAAAGGAGGCTGGGGGGAGGAAGTCTGGGGGACTCTGGTGGGGCCTTGGCAGGACCACATGAGGTGGCTTGGGAAGGCCGAGTTTTCCCCTGCCGATGAAGCCTACCATCCATAGGGCTGAGCCAGGCAGAAAAAAGGAGGAAAGAAAGTGCTGAGCCAGCAAACGGCTCTTAGCATAAACATTCTCTGCTTCCTAGCTAGGTGTGAAAATCTCTCCCTCTCTAGCCATGTCAGAGCTCTCTGACAGCAGGACTCCTGGCACCATGTAGGATCGCATCATCACTAGCATTGGGGCTAGTTTCATACTTCACCACATCCTCTGGCAAGGAGTTCCACAGGCTGACAGGGGAGGGATCACATGAGGATTACCTGTTGTGTTCCCTCTCTCTGGGGCACCTGGCATTGGCCACTGTCGGCAGACAGGACACTGGGATGGATGGACCTTTGGTCTGACCCAGTCTGGCCATTCTTATGTTCTTTTATATTCTTATGTTCTTATTCTTTCATCTAGGAGGAAGTCAGAGGCTGGTTCTTAAGCAGATGGGAACCAGGCCAGACTTTCCTTGTCTACATTTTAAAGAATCATTGATAACTACTCTCTGAGAATGGTTATCCATCCAGTTATGCACCCACCTTATAGTAGCCCCTTTAGTTTGTGTTTCCCTAGTTTATTGATAAGAAGGGCATGTGAGACTGTATCAAATGTCTTACTAAAGTCTAGGTACACCACATCTACCCCTTCCCCCTTTTCCACAAGGCTCGATATCCTATCAAAGAAAGCTAGCAGATTGGTTTGATATGATTTGTTCTTTACAAATCCATGCTGTTACTTATCCAGATGTGTGCAGATGGATTCCTTAATTACTTGCTCCATTATCTCCCCTGGCACAGAAGTTAAGCTGACTGCTCTGTAGTTTCCCGGGTTGTTCTTATTTTCCTTTTTATGGGTGGGCACTAGATTTGCCCTTTTCCAGTCTTCCAGAATCTCCCGTTTTCCATGACTTTTCAAAGATGATAGCTAAAGGCTCCGATCCCTCCTCTATCCGCTCCTTATGTATTCTAGGGTGCATTTCCTCAGGCCCTGGCGACTTGAAGTAATTTGTAACTTGTTCTTTTCCTGTTTTAACTTCTGAACCTACCTGACTTCCGAATGACCGGTGTGCAGAGCGGCTGAGAGGGAACGGGACGTGTACTGTACACACAGCTCAGCCGGAGTGTGCAGCAATGAAGGGGACACTCAGGAAGGAGAAGATTAGGATTTCTTAGCTTTGGAAAGCCTCAACCAGCTCTTGCAACTTGCCTGACCTCTGTCCCACATTAAGCAATGCTCCAGCAACATCCCAGCACAGGTTGCAGCCTGCTTCCTGCCACCCATCCAGGGAACAATGCAGCCGCACACCCATCATCCCAACAAAAGCCCAGAACCAACACCACGTGGCTAGGGAGGGTGGGAAGGCTGCAGCAGACAACTCCCTCCTGCCCTCGCCTTCAGTTGATTAACATCCTCAGACTAATTACCCACCTGCCGTGGGCGCTAGACCTTCTGGGGGGAGAGGGGCTCGTCTTTGGTGATATTCTGGGACTTGATCCAGTGTGGCTCCCATTTCAAGCCAGGCACTCCGGTGGCTCTGGCTGCGGTAGCAGCAAGGGCGCCATTTTGGGAGGGGGGGGCCATGCGTGCCGAGACGTGGTTTGTTTTTCTTCCAATATCCCAGGTGATCAGGGAGCGAGGGGAAAGTACTTGGATTCCGCGCCTGCCTCTCACCCCTGGCTGGCGAAGGGAGGGGGCAGAGGAGTAATTCATGGAATCCAAGTACTTTCCCCTCGCTCCCTGATCGCCAGGGCTAGGGGAAGAAAAGCAAACAGCGTCCCGGCACTCATGGCTGCCCCCCGCCCTCCCGAAATGGCACCCTAGAGTAGCAGCAGAGGCAGCTGGGAGCCCAGAGTGCCTCTGAATCACCATGCCTGGGGCAACTGCCCCCTTTATCCCCCCTCCGTCGGCAGGCCTGCCTAGGACATTTCAGCTTCACTTCCTTCCATTGCCATCTGCTCAGAACCACCTGTGGCACTAGGTGGCTGCTCCTGCAGGTTTGCCACTGACTTCAGAGAGAGGGGGAGCCACGTTCGGGTCTCAGGGAAGAGACGTGGCCTTCCCGTGACTGCAGTGCACTGGGGACCACCAACTTTTCCTTTGTTCAGCCTGGGAGGGGCGCAAGGCAACAGGCAAAACAAGCCCACACAGCTAAAACCAGGGTGTGTTTTCTCTTCAGCTGCGCAAGCCCAGTGTTAGGACCTTGATTTACTCGCTAATTCCCTGGCACCTCGAAGAGATGGAGCAAGCAAAGTATCTGCTGCCTCCAGCCGGGAGGCCTTGTGCTGTCCTTGCTGTATCAGAAGCAGCCTTTGAATAAAATATGGTAACTAGACTTCCCTGAGCCTCACAATGTTTTCATCCGTGGGATGGCTCTGACCAGCCAAACCCATTTCCTTGTCCTGGCAAGTTGGCCAAGCTGTCACTGGGGGAGGGGGGACTTGCAGCTTCCACTTACGGCTTTGGCACTGCTGCCCAGTCCAGCCGGCCTGGCAGACGCAGAGCCCCGTCTGACGGTCACACAGCCCCCCGTTGCGGCAGTCGCAAGCTTGCTGGCAATCGGCACCATACCGGCCTTGCACACACTCTAGGGGGAAGCCAGAGAGGTAACTGAAGTGGTTTTAGAAACAGAATGTGACAGGCTCTTAGTCCAGAATTACAAACCCACAGCTCCTCGGGGGGAGGGAAAGTAAAGAGGTGTCGACACTGCGGCTGGGAGCCAGGGAGACAGACTGGCACTAGCGGTGCTGAAGCTGGCATGCTAAAAGCAGCAGCGTGGCCTAGGGATGTAATATAACCCTTTAAACGGAGCCCACAGGCCATAGCCTGGGAACCAGCTATCACACAGCACTGCTGGCTCTGTATCAGAGGCAGCAGCACAGGTCAGCAGCCGGTTTTCTGGGAGCTGGGCTGCAGGCGGGAGCCGGCTTCAAAATCAGCTCCTGCTGTGTACCGGCTCCCAGAGAGCTGGCTGCTGCCCCACGCTGGGGGTCTGCAGTATAAAGCTTATATTGCAGAGCCCGCAGCACAGCTGGCTCCCTGGGAGTGGGGCCAGCAGGCTCTGCTCCAGGGAGCAGGCTTCATTTCAGTCTCTGCAGTATTAGCTTCATACCCCAGAGCTCGCAGCATGTAACTCAGGGGTGGGGAACCTAAGGCCCAGGGTCAGATGTGGCCCCAGACTTGCCTGGATGGGGCCCCAGAGGCTCAGTCCCTCCCCAGCATTGGGGAGCTCCAGCCTCCCTACTGCCCCACCGTGGGGCTGAAGCACAGCCTGGCCCCCCCAGGCTCTGGGGTGCGAGGGGAACGTGGGGAGGGTCTTTCTCCTTCTCAGCCGGAGGCCACATCAGTGAGGGGTTTTTTTTGCTTCTCATTTGTGTGTGGCCCCCAACTGAGTTTTCTGACTTGATCCCAGAGGCTGAGCTTAGCCGGCTGCCCCCCCGCCCACTCCCAGCAGTGTGCACGTTGCTGGATGTAGCGCTCTGGCTGGAGCAAAGCCACTGCACGTCTGCCTGCCCGGGCTGGGCAGCACATCCCAGCTTCAGTGTAAGCAACCTGCAGTCGGCACATGCGCTCACCAGCTTGTCCTAGGACCAGCCATTTGGCTCCTGGCGTTTTGGCTCCATAGAGCACTGGTGATCTGCCCCTTGGGTGCAGTCTCACCTGAGATTAGATTAGATTAGTCCAGCCATGAGCAACCGAGGCCAGTGAGTGGGCCGCACAAGTGGCCCTCCTTCCTCTCCGTGGGCCCCAAGACTGTCAGAGCCAAGAGGGTCACCCGGGATAGGGGAGTTGTGCTCCCGGTGCTTGTGTAGCTAGAATGTGCGGGCGGTGCCGACGGAACCGTAGCAGCGCTGGGATTGGCTGCAGCAGGAGCCCACGGCTCTTAAAATGGTGGGTGCCATCAGCCCCCACCTCACTACACATGCCCTGGCTTTGCATGAGCGTCACTTTAGTCATCTCAGTAGGGAAAACAACATGGACAGAAACCAGCAGAATCTGGCAACCCTGTGCATGGACAATGCTAAACAAAATGTCTCCCGGGCCACCCCTGGAACCCCAACGGGCTGCATGAGGGAGGGCCTTGGGCCACAGGCTGGCCACCGCTGGATCAGAGAGTGCATTGTACTCACCTGATGGGCACGCACAGGTCAGAGCTGCAGGGCTGCTTTGGGTCGGCAGACTGGCAGTCCTGTTTCCTTTACATTTAACACAAACAGGGCTCACACTTGGGTTCCCTGAGAACACACAACGCTCCTCACGAGCCGCCCATGCCAAATTACTGTTTTTGTACAACTGTGGGGCATGGAATGACTGAAGTGAAATTAGGGAAAACTTCCTGGGAGTAGGCCAACTGGGCAACAGCTGTTCTGCAGATTCCAGCGGCCCGTACATCACATGGCCAGCCGCTCCACTCCCGGTACTTACCCCGCTCACAAGCCAATCCCATCCATCCTTCTAGGCACGTGCAGTGCCCCGTGACGGGGTCACACGATCCGCCGTTCCGACAGAGGCACTGCCGGTGGCAGTTCTCTCCATAGAACCCAGATGGGCATGCTGGGGGGGAAATCAGGACAAAAGCCAGTCAGGAAGTGGATCGACGCTGGGTTTAAAATGCAGAGGTTAGGCCTGTTGTAACGTGGGGAGCAAGGGAGGGGGATCAGGACTAGACAGTCATTAAATGGAGCCACTGCCTCCCCCCACCTTACCCCTGAGCCCACTATGGCTGTCGGCCCTGCTGGTTGTAGGACCCGAAAACGGACACAATCACACGCTTAACTGTAAGGGCACGTCTAGACTACATGGCTCCATCGACAGAGCCAGGTAGATTCGGGTTGTAGGCAAAGGGAAATGAAGCGGCGATTTAAATAATCGCCACTTCATTTAAATTAAAATGGCTGCTGCGCTGTGCCAATCAGCTGTTTGGCAGCACAGCGCTGTAGTCTGGACGCTCCGCAGTCGACATCAAAAGCATTTGTCAACCTCCCCGTTATGCCTCGTGGGATGAGGTTTACTGGGGAGGTCAAAAAATGCCTTTGATGTCGACCGCGGAGCGTCCAGACTACAGCGCTGTGCCGCCAAACAGCTGATTGGCACAGCGCGGCAGCCATTTTAATTTAAATGAAGCGGTGATTATTTAAATTGCCGCTTCATTTCCCTTTGCCGAATAAACAAATCTACATGGCTCCATCGACAGAGCCACGTCGTCTAGACGTGCCCTGAGTGCCCACGTAGTCCCATAGATTTGCGACTAAGTGCTGGATCAGGGCCAGAGCCTTAGCATGAGTGCAGATGATTTCAGCCATAGTCCAGGCTCAACACCAGAGCGCTCCACCCAGACAGATGCAAACCACCACTCCCCCACAGGCCTGGATTTGTTTTTCCAATGGCTGGTTTTCCCCCCGAGATAAGGCAGAGGAGAGACCGGGCATAGGAAGTGATCCCAATGCGTTACCTTGCTGGCAGGTGGCTCCGGTCCATCCAGCCGCACAGAGACACTGTCCACTAACAGGGTCGCAGGTGGCATCATTGAAGCAGATGCAGGGCTGACTGCAGTTCTCGCCATACCAGTGATCTTGACAGGCTGTAGGGAAACGAAAGTAGAATCATAGAATCATAGAGACACTAGAACGGGAAGGGACCTCAAGAGGTCATGGAGTCCAGTCCCCTGCCCTTACGGCAGGACCAAGCACCATCTAGATCATCCCTGGCAGGTGTCTGTCTAACCTACTCTTAAATATTTCCAGTGAGAGAGATTCCACAACCTTCCTAGCAGGGCCGGCCCGAGCCATTTTGGCGCCCCAAGCCCGGGATCGCAATGCCGCCCCCGGGTGCACAGCGCATGCATGGGCCCACCCCCCGGGGTGCACGACACATGCGCGGCCCGGCCATGGCCACTGGCGCACAGTCCGGGGCCCGCCCCAGGGCGCATGCACTGCCCAGCCCAGCCTGGCTTCTGCTGCTGGCACGCGTACAGGGCCCCGCGGCTGTGGGGGGAAGGGCGCTGCTGGCCGGTGCTGCGGGAGCCGGACGCATGGCGCCTGATGGCAGCTATAAGGGACGCCGCGCGCGCCTTACAGCTGCCATCAGGCGCCCCCCATCGGTTGGTGCCCTGGGCAGCTGCCCGGCTCGCCCACCCCTCAGTCCGGCCCTGCTTCCTAGGCAATTCATTCCAGTGTTTAACCACCCTGACAGGCAGGAAGTTTTTCCTGATGTCCAATCTAAACCTCCCTTCCTGCAGTTTAAGCCCATTGCTTCTTGTCCTGTCCACAGAGGTCAAGGAGAACAATTTTTCTCCCTCCTCCTTGTAACATTCTTTTAGATACTTGAAAACCACTATCATGTCCCCTCTTGGTCTTCTCTTTTCTAAACTAAACAAGCCCAATTCCTTCAGTCTTCCCTCATCGGTCATGTTTTCTAGACCTCTGATCATTTTTGTTTCCCTTCTCTGGACCCTTTCCAATTTCTCCACATCTTTCTTAAAGTGTGGTGCCCAGAACTGGACACACGACACAATACTCCAATTGACGCCTAATCAGTGCAGAGTAGAGCGGAACAAGAAGTAACAGGTATTGGTTGCGAAAAATTTTTACTGCTGATTCAGAAATGCAGCTCTTTGGGACCAGACCAAGCGGACACACCAGAAACCTCACCAATCAAAAAGTTACAAGAAGTTCACAAATATGGATGTTATTTTCCCAGGATATTTTGAAAGTAATTCATTAGTAAGCTGTTTATACAGACTCCCCAAAGCTCAATATGACCCCGCAGTTAGGGTCACAGAAACTGAGCCATTCAGAACTTTGGGAGATAAACTGCAAAATAGACAAAATCCCCCCCCCCCACCCGATTCCCCTGAGATAAACATGTCAGAGAAATGCAGCACAACTCCCATCCAGGTCCAAAGCGGCTCTTCAACACTGGGCTAGAAATCCTGCAAGAACAGGCCTTCTCTGAGCCATTGGGGATTTCCTGAGTAGAGTCATGTTTGCAAGAACTGCCCACTCTGGCACTTCGACATCTGCCAGCAATCGGCAGATGGAAAAACAAGAGAAGCTAACTCAGCGTTTCAGAGCCTTCCTATGGGCAGGGGTTATAGAAAAGGGTTAAGGTCCAGACAGGGCCATTGCAGCGCCCCGGGCAGACAGTTTAATTGCATCCTGGGTTGGGGGAGGGCACATGCGCGGCCCTGCCCCTGCGCCGGCGCGTGGGGGAGGGTGCATGCGCGGCCCCACCCCCGCCTGGCGCGTGGGGGAGGGCGCGCGGAGCTGGCGGTGGCAGGACGCACGTGCCGGGAACGGGCCGAGCCTGGCTGTGCAGGGCCCCACGGGGGGAAGGGCGCTGCTGGCCGGCGCTGCGGGGGTTAATGTGACCCCCGCCCCGGGCGGCTGCTGCAGGGTGGCCGCTGGGAGCTGCTGCAGCCCGCGATCTGGGAGCCGGGCACGCGGCGCCTGATGGCAGCTATAAGGGGTGCTGTGCGCCCCTTACAGCTGCCATCAGGCGCCCCCCGTAGGTTGGCGCCCTGGGCAGCTGCCCAGCTAGCCCATGCCTTAATCCAGCCCTGGGTCCAGAGGCCAGGGAGAAGGGGGCTTGTTTTTCCTGAGTCCATTCACCCTCCCTGACTGGCCCAGCTGTTCTCAGTTGCAAATAAAGAGCACAACTGAAATGGAGAGAGGAGCTCAAAAGTGGCAAAGACCCATGGAACCAGCACACATCTGGGGAAGGTGAAAGCCATCAATAGTGCAAGAGACACTGGTGTCTGAGACCTGCCTTCAGACTACATCTAAACCCTCCGCCTTCCTCCAGAGGCAGCCACACTGGGAGGAGGACGGATTTCATTCCTGCAAGACGTTAACAGGGTCTTTGATTATTTTGGCACAAGCAACTGCACTGACTCTTCATAGCAACGTGAAGGCAACAGCAAAGCTTTGTGTGCCCCACAGGAAAGACGTCTTCCCCCGCCCCCGCAATGTTTGATTCTGCAGCACATGCTCTTAAGGAGCTGCTGGCATCTCATGAAAAGCTTTGGAAAATATTCGCCAGTAACAACTTCATCCTGGTTGAGTGATTACCTGCAGCCAATCAAAGCTTCCGCAGCAGTTTCACTGGAGAGGGGAGTCCTGGATGCAGAGCCAGATTGTCAGCTGGTGGAAATCAGAGCGGGTTCGTTGGCTTCAGTAAAGCGAGGTTGATTTACACCACCTGAGATCTGGCCCATCACTGTGCATTTCTTGGTGTTCTGGCTAGAAGGGCACAGTCTACCATCAAAGCTGATCTTGGAAAAGAGACAACGGAGAGGGGACGTAACAGCTGTCAAGTACCTAAAAAGGGAGTTACAAGGAGGAGGGAGAATTGTTCTTCTTGGCCTCTGAGGACAGGACAAGCAGCAATGGGCTTAAACTCCAGCAAGGGAGGTTTAGACATTAGGAAAAACTTCCTAACTGTCCTGGTGGTTAAACTCGGGAATAAATTGGCTAAGGGGGTTGTAGAGTCTCCATCACTGGAGATATTTAAGAGCAGGCTGGACAAACACCTGTCAGGGATGGTCTAGACGGTGCTTGGTCCTGTTGTGAGGGCAGCGGACTAGACTTGATGACCTTTCGAGGTCTCTTCCGATTCTAGTATTTTATGATTCTATGTCCATGGTATACAAGAGTTACTGTCCTCATGCAGCAACATCCAACAGGGTTTAACGTCTCAATCAGCATCTGTCACCTCCTGCTGCTTACTCCCTACCTGAGGTCACAGTGCTTTCTGTGTCATGATGGCAGTGTAGGTGCGAGTAAGCAATACAAGACATGAAAGCACCATTCTCTCTGGAGCACACACTAAAACAGAGAAACAAGGTTGCTACAGTATCTATTTCAAGCTGTTTCTGACCAGGTTCACCTTCGAAAGGCATCAGTGGGGACCCTCTACAGGGACAGCTTGAATGGTGGAACCTACTCTGGTTGCAGTGAGGGCCAATCCAGCCGGCAGAGCACATGCAACGGCCTGTCACGTGATCGCAGTGGGCTCCGTTCAGACACATGCAGGTTTTCTGACACTCCAGTCCATAAAATCCATCGGGGCAGGCTGGGAAAACAGAAAAAGGCCAGAAATACTTGGATAAATGTCAGTCTGGGCAGAAGGCTGGCAAACTCCCCAGGAGGAAGGGACGCTACACAATAGCTCATTTAGCTAATCAAGTGCTTTGCTAATGGATTTGTAGCAACTTCATAAGTAATTTCTTACACTCTTGCCCCACACCAAGGTTCATATCTGGAACTCCAAAATACTGCAATATGAGAGCCAGGGAAGGCAAGGACTGGCTCTCCGAGAGACATATGTTATTGTCCTATCAAACACGATTCTTTTTCTATGTTAATATAACTATATTAACCAATACAGCATCTTAAGTCACGTTGACTGGTTAAAGCAGGATACCGGGATCTCAGTAACTGAGTGAGCTGTGCAAAGTTTATTTAATACTTAAGTCTTGTTGCAAGGACTTAAGTGGTGCGTGGACCAGGTGCTAGTTCTTTGCACAGGGATGAATTTCACCCTCAGATGTTGGAGAAGCCCCTCTGTGCCTCAGTTTCCCTTTTAATATAAGATGAAGACTGTGGGCTTGTCTTCATGCGGTGCACAGTCAACCTGTGGAACTCCTTGCCAGAGGATGTTGTGAAGACCTGGACTTTAACAGGGTTCAAGAAAGAGCTAGATACATTCATGGAGGTTAGGTCCATCAATGGCTATTAGCCGGGATGGGTAGGAATGGTGTCACTAGCCTCTGTTTGTCAGGAGCTGGAAATGGATGACAGGAGAGGGATCACTTGAGGATTAGCTATTCTGTTCACTCCCTCTGGGGCATATGGCACTGGCCACAGTCTGACCCAGTACAGCCGTTCTTACGTTCTTATGTCTACACAAATCCTCGGTTCACAGCAAGCCAGGGTGGGAATCTACCACACACTCACCTGCCATGCACTAACTCTCTGTGTGGACCCTGCTGATGGACAAGAACAGTTCCCTGTGAACTTTACCACCTCCGCTTTGAAATGGTGTGGCTCACAGCACAGGAAGGAACTTTTAGTGCCCCTCAGCAGGGTCCCCATGGGCTAGGACAGGACAGAGTCACGCTGTACGTGCTGCCAACTAAGCAGTTGTGTAGACAAGCCTTAACGCTTCCCAGGGGTGAAGCTTCATTCCTTCACATTTGTAACCTGCTTGGAAAGCCTTGGCTGGCAGCTGTTCCGTCAATGCAGAGCTCGACAGTGTAATTGTTACAAACTGGGCCGAAAGCCTTGGGGAATGTTTGTTCCTACATATTCAGTGCTGTGGTTTGTCCCGCCTGTGTGGAGAGCTCACTTCCTGGTTCACTGGTGGGATACGTTTCCTAACCTATAAAAACTGGATTTCCTCCTTCAGCCTCTCTCCTGTGCATGCGGAGGCAGCAACACGCTCATCTCAGGGCCTAATCGTCTCTTCCCTCTTTGCCCCCCTCCTTCCGGTCCTTGCCCCTAACATAAACCTGTCATCAAAGCGGCTGCCAGCTCCTGGTGTTCCCCTTTGTTGCGTGAGTGGGGGGGTCCTCTAGCCATCACTAAGGGAGGTCTGTCACAGTACCCACCGTAAAACCAGGGGGCTTAAATCCGGGTCTGAACTGAAATGGCCTCTTTGGGGTCTCACTCAACTCAGGGGGGAGTTTTTAACTTGTTTGGTTTTCACCGTACAAACGACACATTATTGTGCTTGCTGCAGATGGCAGCAGGCAAGGTGTGGGATCCGGGGCATTCTGGCCAAAGCAAAACGGGCCCCGGTTTGTGACTGCACGGAGATCTCAGCAATCTCTCCCATTAAGGCTCAGGCCCACGGGAGCAGACAAACCTGCTGGTGTCTGTCTCAGCATCTGGTGAATCTCAAAGGACAGTTCACAACTGCCAAGACATTTGGTTAGCAAGTTTGGTTACAAAGACGTGGATCGACATTAAGGGTTTAGCTACCATGATTGGAAGCATTGGACTAGGATGAGTATCGAGATAGTCTAAAGGCCCTAGTGAAGGATCGGGATCTCATTGTACAAACACATAATGACATAGATGGCCCTTGCCCCAAGGGGCTCGCAGCGAGAGAGGGGATTCGCCACCCATTCGTGATTTAGTTGGGGCTGGTCCTGCTTAGACCAGGGGTTGGACCAGATGGCCTCCTGAGGTCTCTTCCAACTCTTATCTTCTAGGTTCTGTGATCAGCTTGATTTGAATAAGAGCATACATAAGAACAGCCAGACTGGGTCAGACCAGTGGTCCACCTAGCCCAGTGTCCTGTCTGCCAACAGTGGCCAATGCCAGGTGCCTCAGAGGGAGTGAGCAGAACAGGGAATCATCAAATGATCCCTCCTCTGTCATCCATTTCCAGCCTCTGACCAACAGAGACTAGAGACACCATTCCTACCCATCCTGGCTAATAGCCATTGATGGACCTAACCCCCATGAATGTATCTAGTTCTTTTTTGAACCCTGTTAAAGTCCTGATCTTCACGATATCCTCTCGCAAGGAGTTCCACAGGTTGACTGTGCGCTGCGTGAAGAAAAAATTCCTTTTGTTTGTTTTAAACCTGCTGCCTATTAATTTCATTTGGTGACCCCTAGACCCCTAGTTACTTTGGATCATTACCCCAAAGCCAAAGTACCCAACCCATGTGGAGTGGGATACTGGGGTTTCTTGCCTCTGACTAGACTTCTGTGGCTCTTTCAGTCTCCATGGGAAGCAGGCCGTGCAGCGCAATCCTTTTCAAATACATGTATTATGCAACATTCAGATAGCCTTCATGGGGCCAGAACACACCCACTCGTGTGCAGTGCATGCACATGCATGTGCAAACATCGGGCTGTGTCTATAACCCCTTGCTGACGTGCACCTTCAATTACTTTGTATGAACCTGTTCTCTCCAGAATCACACTCTGGGGCCAGCTTGGGACAGTGACCTGTTCCCCGCAGCTTGGCTGGGGGCTTCTTGTCAACACTTCCAGTAGGACAAATCCCAGTGACATGGAGACTACAGTAGCCATGGCAGGCTCCTTTCATCTCCTAATGGAGCAAGCTCTGGATACTCACCACGCTCACAGAATGTCCCGCTCCAGCCAGGGCTGCACGCACACGCCCCACTGACGTGGTCACAGGCGGCTCCGTTGTCGCACTGACACCGGTGTCGGCAGCTTAGCCCAAACCAGCCTTCCGGACACTCTAGCAGATACAAGCAACCCATGTTGGCCAGCAACTCCTTCCAATCAGGGCGACTTTAAGTGGCTAAGCTAGGCCACTGGGGCACACCCAGCCGAGCGAGGGCAGCGGGGAATGAAAGCTGGGCTATCTAACAGTTGTTTGGTGGGAGCAGATGGGTGGTTAGGGAACAGGTCCATGTCACCAAATCACCTGTCGTGACGGGCGCTCCATTCAGCAGAACCTCAGAGTTACAAACACCTTGGGAATAGACATTCATAACTTTGAACAAAATGTTGACTGTTCTTTCAAAAGTTTACACCAGAACAGCGACTTAGTGCGGCTTTGAAACTTTACTCTGCAGAAGAAAAATGCTGTTTTTAATATCTTAATGTAAATGAAACAAGCACCAAATCAGCTTCCTCGCCTTGACAAATCTTTTTTTTTTTTTTAACTTTCCTCTTTTTTTTTTAAGTTTATGTTTCACATAGCACTGAACGGTATTTGCTTTGTTTTTCTTTCCTCCCTTTTTTTTTCTCTGCTGCCCAATCGTGTAATTTTGGTTCCACATGAAGGATGTGGTTAACCGGTCAGGCGGTAACTCTGCTGTTTGTAACGTCTGAGGCTCTACAATAGCAGCAAAGAGGCTGGGTATGGGAAAAGAACCAGCTCTAATCCCAATAAATGCACCAGGAGGGGGAAAGTTTGCCCTGCTGCTACCTGCTCCTTCACCGCTGTGGATGAGCAGAGATCTTCACTCAGCAGGGCTGCGAGGCCAGCTCCTTTTCCTACCGCCCAAGCCAGCAGAGTTGAGCGAGGTTGAGCGCTCTGGCCAGGAATCTAAGGGCCGGACCGACCCGCTGCCGACACTCACTCTGATCACAACGGAGTCCCGTGTAGCCAGCGTCACAAATGCACTGCCCTGTCCTCATGTCGCAGCTTCCATCGCTGTTGCTGCAGTTGCACGTGTGCGTACAGTCTGGGCCCCAGTGGCCAGCATCACAGGCTGAAACAGAGGGGGGACCGCGCCCTGAGCTGCAAAGCCCTGCCAGCGCCGCTGGGCGAAGACACCGCGCAGGGAGGGCTTTTCTTCTCTCCTCTGCCTGCGCGCAGTGTCCAGCCATGGGACCAGGTTGTGTGGATGCAGCCGCAGGCCCTGGTGAGGGCACCACTGCGTTTTGCACAGGGACAGAGTCCTTTTGGCAAACATGATCTCCACAAAGAAAATGGAAGGGGCAAGGGAGGGCCGGGGCCGCTTAGCAGAGGGGCTGGGCGAGGCTCTCTGATGGGAACAGCACGGACAGAAGGCCGACAGAGGACACAGAACTGAGACGGCACACTGGCGACCTCGCCACAACGCCCAGGACACACCCAGGCAGCCTACCTCTCCCGCAGGTATCCCCAGTCCAGCCAGGGGCACAGCGGCATCTCCCCGTCACCGGGTGACAGTGCCCCTCATTCCCACAGCGGCATCGCGTCTGGCAGCCTTGCCCAAACCAGCCAGCTGGACACGCTGCGAGGGGGAAAGAGAGATGAAGCACAAACTGCTGCTATAGCAACGGAGTGGCGGGTCCGTGTCTAAGAGGCAGCATGTGTTACATGCCCCGATTTCCAGCGGGGCTGTCGAGCGGGGCCCTCCACATTGCTCCTCCCCTCCAGCCACCTGCTTTTAAAACCTTGCATGCCTGAGCTCAGAGGCTCCCTCCTGGGCTGGCTGGCTCCGGAAACCTGCCTGGAGGGGCCATGTTCTTTCTGCAGGGCTGCTTCTTTCCATGTGTGGGGGGGAGGACGATTAAGCCTCTTACCCGTGAGCTGCTCAGCTTTAGCTCCACAGGACTTGTCAGGTCCCAGGGCGGGTGCCTATGCAGAGCGAGGAACTGACTGGGCCAGCTGCCCAGCCCCTTGGTGCCGTGGTTTCCGGGATGAGGCTACATTTAATATTTAGTTCCTGAGCGACGTGCAGTCCCGGGTGATGTGGCTCTGCCAAACTGGCACCCAGTCCAGCTGCAGTGATGCCGATGGGAGTGCCCATCCCTTGGGGGAGTGACTACCTCAACAGTAGCTGGAGGCTGCATCCCCCCGTGAGGCCATGCCAGCACAGCGCGGGCACCACAGCGGCACCGGTACAGCCCCTGGGGCGTCCACACGTTCCCTCTGGAAGGGGCCCACGGTAGCTGGCAGGAAGGAGCTGTGAGGATGCCAGCAAGGGCCTGGCACCCTGGGGTGTTCCGTGCTCAGCTCCCTTTCTTGTTCAGCCAGAGGGATGGGACACTCCAGGCCTCGCCTGTGAGGACCCCAGTGACCACCAGGCACGCGCCTTGGCAGAGACGCAGAACGCACCCGGCCCCAGCAGCCCCTTACCATCCTGGCAGCGGTGGCCAAGGAACCCAGGTGGACAGCGGCAGACACCGGAGGCAGGGTCGCAGCTGGCGTTGTTCTCGCACTCTGGGCAGATCTGCTGGCAGCCCGCTCCCCAGCGGCCCTCGGGACAAGCTGCAACACACACAGAGAGGGATGCCAGGGGAGGGGCAGACACCTGTCCGCTAGGAAGTGGCTTAAGACCCCCATGCTGCTCACTCTCCACCTTCCTGCCCTTCCTCGTTACTGCTGCTCCTCACTTCCCAGCCAGGGGGTAGCAAAAGCAAATGCCACAAACAAAAGATGCTGCAAAAAGCACTTGGAAGTTTCCAGATCTGTTGCTCTCCTCTTCTCTCTCCCCGCAGCCCACATTCCGGGGCCCCATCCCACCCTCCTGCTTCCAGAGAGCACATTTGCTCTGTTTACCTTCGCCAGGAAATTTTATTTTTCTTATTTACTTTGAATCAAGCTTTTCCCCCTGATTCGCTGGATTCGGGAAAGAGGAATGAACATGAAATAAACAAAGCCAGACAAAAGCATCGCTTCCCTGCATGCTTCTTGCGCCTGTGACGGGAGCGAAACGAAACCCGACTCCAGGGACAGGAGGGGAGCTAATGACAGGAAAAAGACAGAATGCGTCCCATACGTAAACTTAACAAGCCTTGTCCTCCCTTAGCAGGCAAGCTTTCCGGGAGTGGCTGGAACACTGAATGAGCTGGGCAATCAGTTTCTTCAATTCAAGAGCATTCCTTCAAACATGACAGCCCTGGGCACCTCGTTATAAGGCCCTTAAAGGGCACTGAAGAGACAGGGTTATTTTATTGTTTCTTTGGGTGTGTCTAGACTACAGGGTTTTGTCAGCAAAAGTGGACTTTTGTCGACAAAACGATACTTGCATCTACACTGCTGCTGAGTTCTGTTGACATAAGGTCGTCAGAACTCAGCAGTTTTGTCGACGGCTGTAAACCTCATTCTGCAAGGAATAACACCTTTTGTCGACAGAACTCTGTCAACAGAAGGCATTATTGCATCTACACTGTCCTTTGCGTCTACACTGTCATGTCGACAAAGCAGCTTGCTTTGTTGACAGAAGTGGATGCAGTCTAGACGCTCTTTGTCGACAGAAGCTTTGTTGACAGTATCTGTTGACAAAACTTCCATTGACAAAAGCCTGCAGTCTAGACGTACCCCGGATGACTTAAGGGAGGCTTGTGCTCTTGTGAGCCGGACTTCCTCTCTCACGATGCGTGGAGCTGGGGGACAGACAACATGCACCCCAGTGGCAGGGGCTAGGAATGGCATCATGGGTCTGGAACGCCGTTCCCTGAGCAGCCAAAATGCTCTCTCTGTTCTGCTCCTTTTAGGGAAACAAAATGGGAGTGAAAACAGGTACATTGCCCCTACGAACTCAAAGATGCTGCCGGCCCCACAGGAAAGACTATTAATTCCTGAGCCGGTTTTGTGAGTCCACTTTGCTTCTTATGGGTATAAGCAGGCTCCATTTGTTGGGGGTGGGTTAACCTGAATTTTGCTTTATTTTCTTCTGATATTTTAGAAGAAAAATGAAATTTTATGGTGGGCACAGGCCCGACCTCATGAGCTCTTTACTGAAGCAACACTGCTGGGAGTCTCAGATAGCACCGTTTCAGAAAGAACAATTCATCCAGTGCCGGGGATTGGTCGTGAAACAAAATGCCAGCCAGAGTTACTAAGATCAAACAGGCCGAGCCAAGTTTTCTCTAGATCTTTGGAGGCTCCAGGTATCCCAAAGCGCTCTGCTGCGTATGGAGCTGAACACACACAATGCAGTGACTGTGCATGCAGGCAGCTGCAGTATATCAAATATGGGATGGTGAGGGATATACAGGCTATATCCACACTGCTGGATGGATTAATGGGCAGCGATTGAGCCAGCAGAGGTCGATTTATTGAGTCTAGTATAGACATGATAAATTGATTGCCGATTGTTCTCAGCTTGATTCTGGTACTCCACCTCGATGAGAGAGCCTTTCCTGGTAACACACCGCAGTGAAGATACTGTAGCACATAGATCTAAGTACACTGACTTCTCCTACGGTTTTCACATAGCTGAAGTTGCATAACTTAGATCGATCTCCCCTGTAGTATAGTCCAGCCCATAGTAAAGCAGGCCAGCCACTCACTGAGATTTAAAAGGGGCTTGATCCTGCAAGCAGTGTTCCCTCTAAGCTGTGCAGCCATACGGCTTCACAGGTGATTCATCAGCACTGCCCAGTAGGTCAGCTCTGACTGGGCGAGGCTGATGAATCACCTGCGAAGCTGGGCAGCCACACAGCTTAGAGGGACCACTGCCTGCAAGCCTTCTGCATGACGCTGCTCTCCATCCATGCTCACTCGTGCATGGAGACAGGTTTGCCTTCTTGCCTGCTTTATGCAAACATGAAATCCTTGCCCAACCGTTTCCAATGTGTTCCTGCTGCTTCACGTTATCACTGCTCCAGGTGAATTCTGACCTGCTCCTCGGTAAGAAAATATGTCAAGTAGGTGTCTGCATTCCTTCAATTTGGGTTTCACGTGCTAGACAGAGACCTTGCTCGGTGTTCCGAAGACCTGCATTTAATTCCAAAAAGGAGCCAAGAAGCTGAGAAATGAAAAGCTGAGTCAGCTATCCTGGTTAAAGTGATACAAGTCGTTCCAATGGCTGAGGGGAATTATTAAGTGCTGTACTTATGCGTCCTCTATTTGCTCAGTCAAGCTATTAGAACTAAGACATTTCAAGATGACTAATATCTTCCAGCTGTGGTATCTAACTTTTTATTTAGGGATCTCTGGTCTTCCAGCCAGTAAAGGGACAGAGCGAGGACCATAAAATAAATACTACTCTGAAAAGAAAAATTCCTTCGATGGCAACCACTGGAAACTCCATCTCATGTTTCATTCCTCCTGCCATTGATCACTTGCTTACACGTCATTCAGCATGGACAACGGGCCTTGACTAGCTGGTTTCATTGTCAGCGTCTTGTACGCTTGAAGAATGCTGCTTTATTTTTTTACATCCACACGATCTATGTGCAGAAGGTTTGTTATAAAATCATTTAATAAAAGAAAAAGAAAGCCCCAAATGGACAGCTAAGCTCTATCCCCACCTCCCCAACCACACCTCTTGCCTCCTCACCTCGGCCGCAGTCAAGTCCTGTCCTGCCTGGCAAACAGATGCATTTCCCAGTGAGAGGGTCGCAGGGGGAGCCATCGCAGGAGCAGGCTTGTAAACAGTTAACCCCAAACTTCCCTTCTGGACACTCTACAGTTAAAATAATGGAGGAGATACCACAGGGTCACTATGACACATTACCCAAGAGAAGACTGTCAGTCAATCACAGCTCAGACCCCTCACACCATCCCAAAGGTGCTACCTTTCCTGACTCGGTGGGTCTAATTCTGGCTGCTTCCTGGTGCATGGGTCAGGAGGGGAGAGGGACCACGGACCCCTCAAATGGAAAGGAGCAGAACTGCACTGTTTATTGCTGAGGAGAGGGGTTGTGGGGTGCAGCATGAACATGGGACCAGACACTGCTGCTGCAGACGCACTCCATGCTGCAGCGGGGGGCAAGGGGGGGGAGGAAGGGGTCTTTGTAGGTTGTGCATGTAGCCGCTCAGTTATTTGCTCTCGCCACCATGCCCTCCCCCTCAGCAGACCAGCCTCCCACTCTGTTTTTCACCCCAGCCACCATGCCCTCCTCCATGCCCCCAGGGGAGGTCCCTGACAAAGAGGCAGCACAGAAATTCCACACAACCACACTGGTTTTAGTTTTCTGTTTGAAAAGAGGCTCTTCTGTTGCTGCCTGCCCTTTTGCCACAGAGCTCACGGCCCAGCAACAGGGGCTCCGAATCTAGCATTCGAGGCCAAACAGCCTTCCCATGCTGCCTATGGCTCGTTGCCATGAATGCGACCCTGCCTTATCAGAGGCACGTGCTTCCACAGGCAGGGGATGGATTCAGCCAGGCCCTGCCAGATGTTAGCACCACGAGCGCCGAGACTTGGCATGATCTGCAAACCAGCCCACCCGTCTTTCTGACACGGAAGACATCAGGTCAGTGGCTCCCTTGCACTAAAATGCAGCGGACTCATTTTCTGGCAACGTGTTTCTGTCATCTCACCAAAGAAATGTCTGGCAAATTCATCTAGGGTTAAACCGCAATACTCAGTGCAGCAAAGGGAGAGCTCACCCCAAAAAGCAAAACCAAAGCACGGTAAATTAAGAGAGGCCGAGAAGGATATTCACACATCTAATTTGCCCAGTGTCCCCCTAACAACGAAGGAGGGTATTTCTGTTTGGGTCAGGGGTTTCCTGTCTCAACAGTACAGTCTGTGGAGACGTCACAACCATTCAATTGTCATATCAGTCTCTTGCCAGCCAATGATTGCAATGGCCTCAATTCACCATTATTGCATGTCTGCAGGATACAATAGGAGAACCAATGCCATGCATGAAGCACCCGTTTCATACCCTACATCACAAATAAAATGGATTCATATTGGAGCCCACACAGACACCGCTGATGTCAGATGACCACACGCAAGCGCCAGGAGAAACGGCACTAAGAAACTTCAAAGCTGCTCAGGGCAGCCTACAGATGTCACTGCACCCTGGGCAAGCTCGGGACAGTGGCCCTGGGCTTCTAGAAGGGTCAGGGCCTCATGTGGAAGGGGTAGGGTTGGGGGCCAGCCTCCCCCAGCTAGCCCCCAGTACTGCCCGGGACTCTGACGGCAATTTAAAGGGCCCAGGGCTCCAGCTGTTGTCATTACCGCTGTAGCAGCGGTGGGGGATGGAAGCCCCAGACCCTTTTAAGTTGCTGGGCCCTGAGGCAGCTGCCCCATTTGCCCCCCTTGTCAGTGGTCCTTTAATTGCCTGCCTCACCCACTTGAGCGACAGGAATGACTTTCAACACCTCAGCACCTCTGACCTCCCATCCACTAGGGGGCAGCTATGCACACACATACATGGCAGCACATTATTTTCCAAATGAGTCAAACCTCTACTCTCCCAGATGATGATGATGATGATGATGATGTTGATTTGCACAGCCTGATGTCCAAAAGACCCCCAAAGGCTAAGACGGAATTTCTCAGACATTACAGTCAAACCTTCAAGAAACAGCACTTGTCGACTGGATAATTTAATGCAAAGTGAGAGACAGAATTATCATGCACAAGAGGAATGCAGAGTTTTCATTTCTTTCAAGGATGATTTGCGAAAGTCAGATCTTATTTTTTTACAGGACGATCTGGTTTAGTAATTAAGTCCCATGTGGACCGAGTGCCTCAAAGTCAAAGAGCCTTACATCCTATTTGACTCTCTGAGGAGAGCTCCATGCTCTGAGTGGTTTTGTTCAGATACCCTAGAGTTTCATGAGACTCAGGCAGTGAAACACGTGGACCCTCACAAAAGATGAAGGGGGGGAGGGGAACACACCAGTTCAGAGATTTAAAGAGCAACAGGGCAGAGTTTTCTGGTGTTTCTCTTCTCTGTTAATTGATGGCAGATGCTTGTCTTCGCTCTTTAATAGTTTCCAGACCCAAACAAGAGTCAAGAGCCCACTATTTGTATGCAAATATTTGTGTTATTTCCTGTGACTCTTCCCTGAGGACTTAGCTCCTTTCTTATTCTTTACAAAAGCATCTCCTGGTCCAATTTTCCAGCCTCTGAATTAGCTCAATTGCTCTGGAGGCAACACATTTCTCTGCCATGTGTAAGATCTGAGGCCACTTGTGACCGGAGGAAAGACTTCTACTTCCTAGGTGACTGGAAGCCAGGAACGCTGGAGTGAAGCACAAACTTTGCAAAGGATCCCTGCATCTCCTCTGGCAGATTCCAAAAACTTTCTTAGATTTGGCAAGGAGAGCGGCATATAGGCGAAAGAGGGCATGAACTGCAGGAGAATAATGCTTGTTTGGTATGGAAGAATCACTAAGAAAATCAGTAGCATTTGGTTAATCCCATGGACATAACATTGGTCATGATGGGAGACAAAAGCACTTTTCTAAATCTCAGACAGTGTTGGACAATCTTCCCAGGTCTCAGCTGCTCAGTACAGATGTGCAACCCAAAAATCAGATTTTTACCACAGAAAGGGGCCAGCTGCAAAGCTAGGACACGACTACCCAAAGTTCTGAGGCAAGCTCAGATCCAGGGTTTATCCCTTGAGTCTAAAACTTTACTAGATTGAGAAATCTGATAAGAATGGGCTTAAGATTTTAAGCACCTCCTGCCTAAGATCAGAATGAAATTAACCTGAAACGAACAACTTTTCTTATTGCATTTTGGCCCAGTCATTTATACACCTAACTAATACCAGGAAGCACATGCCAATGAAAAAAAACTGGAAGGGGAAAAAAAGGGAAAGTACTCTAATGAAATAGTTTGAGTGGGTTAAAGTGATGGGCAAAAGAGTGTGTGGGGTAAGGGCATTTCTTATTTCCTCTGTCTCTTTTTGCAGCACTGTGATACTCGAACACAAAATTAAACCACAGATCTTGTCACTAAGAGGGTATTCATGTCAGCAGAGCGCGTGCATTGCAGGCACAGGGCCAAAGCCTATTGAGATGGCTAATTTGCTGTCATTAACTTTTCACAGGGATATAGGGCTGATACAAAAGCAAACCCTTTGAATTGTTCTACTGGAATATTTTGGTGAAAATCTCTAGCTATAGATCAATGGGCTACATTTGCTGTGCTATTATTCAGCACAAGTCCACGCTACTAACTTACACTAACATTTGTAACTGCTAAGTGGGGGTGTGGATGAAGTGCCTGGATACAAGACTTGAGCCAAACCTAAAACCCTTGGTGGTTACACTAAGAATGTGGATGCTGTGCGGCAGCAAGTGTTTTTATGCTGTGGGTTTTTGCCTTTCTGTGGAAGATGCCACCACTCGGATATTTCCTATGAGATCCAAGTAGTTTGTTCTGGGGTAAGAGGCGGAGAAATGGGGCCCAGATGGGGCCATCTCTCCTTGCAGCATCCTCATGGGCCAAGAATTGAGGAATGAATATGTCACACGCTGCCACCACGCAGGTCGCCCTGACGGTGTTTTATGGTCCTTCCCCAAGCCGGTGTCTGTCTTGTCTACTCTGACTGAAGTTCTTCTGCGCAGGGACTGTCTGCCACTCTGGGTTTGAACAGTACCGGCCCCTCCTTGGCGGGCCCATCGGCACCAATGTAACACACATGCAATAACAATAACAACATGTGCCATAGAACCAAACAGCCAACCCAAAGGGGATGGTGCTTTTTGATCGTGGGCCAAATCAGAGCCTGAACCAAAGTGCTGTTTTCTAAATTCTGTTGCAGGCATGTTTCATGCCTTTTTGCATCAACCTAAGTGATTCCCTTCAAGAAAATCTAACACACACATCTGCCATAGATCTCTTGCAGTCTGAGAACTGCCCTGAGGTTATGTATTTCAGTTGTCATACTCCTGGATGGCCCTCTTCTCTAAAGAGGAGAAAGAGCACAAATTGAGGTGAAACTGAAATGCAAGATTTTCTTTTCCTTGTGCAGATTTAAAAAAAAAAAAAAAAAAAAAAGCTGTACAATGGGATAAAAGGCAGAAAGGAGACTGGGATTCTACACTGCCAGGGATGGAATGCCTGAAAATGAATAGATGTCAAAGGAATAAAAAGAAAATGCGGCTAAATAGTATCATTGACAAAAGCCAAGGTGCCCACAGGCAAGATAACATGAAACTTTTCTCTCCTGCTCTGATTAAGAATCATTATTTTAAAAATTCCACTCTTTAAAGAAAGTGCAGGACTTTGATACAGAGCCTGGTTGTTCTTTTACTGTTGAAAGTAATTTCAATTCAGCTGATGGGATCCGCTGTAGGAGGGGAAGCCTGGAGGGTTGGAAAAGTAGCTCTCGTGGTCCCTTCTTCACTACTTCAGGGAGGGGAAGGTTAAACTGAGCCTCACAGATACTCAGGCTCCACACAGGCAGCTGGCAGAGGGCACTGCAGGCATCCTGGCAAGCTCCTTGGCCTAAGTATGCAAGAAGATGGCACGTGTGAACTGGATGTTGGGACAGAGAACTTTATCCCAGTTCATTTCTGAAATTCACAAACCCTTTGGTGAACTTGAGAAGAGATAAATGAAAGAGGACTAAGGCAGGTAATCTGTACCCACGGCACACAGCCCCATCACACAGAAGGCAACATTTTCAAAGAGACTAGTGATTCTGAAAGCCCAACTTGAAGCGTCCGAAAGAAGCCACATCAGGTCCCGTTACTGTGTGCCACTCTGGGAATCCACAACCTGAGACACTAAGGCACGGTCTCCACTACAGTGGAAAGTCGAATTAAGATACATAACTCCAGCAGTGTTAATTGCGTAGCTGGAGTTGAAGCATCTTAAATTGAGTTTCTGCACTGTCCACAAAGCGGGAGACCGACAGGCGCAAATGCTCCTATAGGCTTCCCTTATTCCTTGTAAGGAGCAGGAGCACTAGCGCCGATAGGGGCGCCCTCTGAGTTTGATTTAGCGGGCCTTCACTAGACCCGCTAAATTGAACCCCGGAAGATCGACCGCGGCAGCATCGAGCTTCCATGTAGTGTAGATATGTCCCAATGGCAGCTTTTGAGAATTTAGGCCAGAAGCCACACAGGAGTGGCTTTAATAATGCTCCATTTCAAAGAAGCCTCTACCTAAAAATAAACCACTCACATCAACCCTTGTACAACTCTATGTCCTTGATTTGTCTGCTAAGACAAAGAAATGTGCCACCCTCAATGTAAAGGGCTGTAAATGCCTCCGTGCATGTATTGATGGATTGAAACTGGGGGGGTGGTTCTAAATAGTTTGGCACTTATCTGGAAGCCAGTTAGATTGTACTTCCAATGAGACTTAGGTTCCCAACCCACATAGGCCCTTTTGAAAAATCTACCCTGTATCCACAGCATGCTTGGAAACTGTTACACCTGCCACTAACTCCTTTGTAACCTGAGAGACAAGTAGCTTTTAGACCAGTATAACAGCGATGTACATCTATTGGCCCCAAACAGCGCAGGGACACCGTAGCAAGAGGAATCAGCCTTGCAAAGTGTAAAATGTCTGGACTCTCCCTGCCCAATTATTCTGTCTCTCAGCTTTCATAGCAGGTTGGTGGCTGCCATACCTGGGAGCTTTCCTCCTTCCCACCCTCTAGTTTGGATACGCTGAAAAATGGAACAGGATATGTGCACCATCTGCCTTGCATAACACCCTGCCTTCCGCAGCCCAGCGCCACGTGTGGCTTTTACCTTGGTTGCAGTTGTCTCCATGGTAACCCTGGGGACACTCTTTCTGACACTCTCCGCTCACGTGGTCACAGGAAACTCCTGGGTGGCAGCGACATTTGTTCTTGCAGCCAGCCCCGTAGTAGCCGGCCTCACATTCTAGGAAGGATCATCGTTGAGAAGAGAGAGCATTCAGCATGAGCAGACAGCGTGGGGAGGAACATGCAGGCCACACTGAGGATCGGGGACTCGAGGGATTTGCAGTGGAAATTTCACAGACCCCGGACTGATCTCACACATCCCATCCGGCCGGACAAGTTTGGGGAGTTTCCACCAGCAGCCCATGTGTGTGGGACTGGACACCCTAACCTTGCTGACCCAGGCTGAATATTGGGCTTGTTCCTCTTGTAAGTGACAGGAGGTCCTTGAGGAGGATCTTTGTGGTGCTTTGTTCTCCCAATGAAACTACTGAGCAAAATTAAAAAAGCAAAGCCAAGGGAAACACTCCCCTAAGCAGCCTGTGTCGCCGAACCACTCAGGCTTTCCGTGTGATTATTGACGCCCTACGCAGCCGGAACGCCTGCACCCTCCATCCCCTGCCGGGACAGGGGGCAGCCACTCTATGGGGTAGGGTTGTGCTCAGGGCTGTGTGGACAGGAGCTGTGTGGGGGGCTTAGGGGAGGGAGGAGGGTGAGCAGGCAGACTGAATAACACAGCCTGCTGGAGCTGTGGGTTGGGAGGCAGAACAGCCTGCCAGAACTGTGGGCTGGCAGGTGGAGCGAGGTTGCAAGGGGTGAGGGAGGGCAAAGGATTGGGGTGAGGAGACTGGGGGGGCCAAGGGATTGGGTCTAACAGGGCTGGGAGGCAGAATGAGGGGCTGGGGGGCAGTGTGTGAGGCCAGAGGACTGGGTCCCACAGGGCTGGGAGGCAGAGTGTGGGGCCAGGGCAATGGGGCCGCCAGAGCCGGTGCTGCCCGCGGCTGGTGGTGGCCCTAGACACACTGGTGCCCCAAAAGTAGCGGTGCCCTACACAGCTGCACAGGCCTCAGGGCGGCCTTGTAACCACTCACTTGTCTGACAGCTGTTGCCGTGGTAACCCGGTTTGCATCTGCAGGTGCCATCCTTCTTGTCGCACTCCTGGGTGTTGTGCTGCACACACTGGCATTCCTCGGAGCAGCCCGGCCCATAGGCCCACTTTGGGCAGGCTACATGGGGCGGGAAAGCATCAGGAAGGGCTTTGGGAAACCACAGGGCAGAGGACGGACCAGCAGCATCGTTATCACCCTCCAAAGACCCTGCCCAAAGGGAACCCTCCCCAAGATCCACCTGATAATGTCTCCTCCTGGCTCTGAGCAGCTTAATGAGGCCTGAGAGGCTAAACGAACTCCCCTGGCTGCACGTGCCAGGTGGGGACCAGGCCTAACTAAAGATGAAGCTGGGTGATGACTATAAAGAAGGGAAGACCAGATTAGAAGGGGGCTGCAGGGACAGAGGGAAGAGATGTTTCAGTCCACTGATGGCTGTAGAGAGGGGAGAGGCCGGCAGGGTCTAAGAGGGGGCCCGGGGGATGGCTGTCCTGGGGGATTCTCCCCTGAGTACAGAAGTCTGGCAGGATTCTGTGAGAGACACGGACCCTCCACTAGCTGCAGTGGTGAGCCCTCATCAAAGAGCTGGATCTGGACTTCGAGGAGAGAGCCAGGGGAGGCACTGAGCTGAAGGAGAGAGAGGGATGATAGGACAAGCCCAAGGCAGGCAGAAGTTGGCTTGGTTTGTTATCCTTTTCGTTTGGGATTTGGTTGGGGGGGATTCCAAAGGAGAACCCTGCGAGTCCCAGCCCTGGAAAAGGCTGAAGCTAGACAGGCTGTGGGAAGATGGTTTGAAAATGAGAGATGTAGTAGTCCAGGAAAGCAGGAGCAAGAAGTCTGCATGAGGCCCCCGACAAGAGGATAATGGAAAGCTGAGAGAAGGATATGAGACCCATGGGACCCAGAGATGAAGTAAGGACAGTTTTGACCCTGGAATGGGTAAACTGCGACCTGGCTGGAGAGCCAAGTTGTGAGGAGAAGCAGACCACAGCATGACCGGACCATAAGCTGGGGGTGCTGGAGGAAAAAAGCTATCTATGCCATTTTCAGCCACCCCTTCTACAGCTGGGCGGACTCACCTAAATGGCAGTATCGTCCGTAAAGTCCAGGGTCACACAAACAGGCCCCGTAAATCCGATGGCACCGACCTCTGTTGGCACAGTTGCATTTCTTCCTGCATTGTTTCCCAAAGAACCCTTTAGGGCAGCCTAGAAAGAGGAAGACGAGCTCTGGTAAGAACGCCCAGCTCAGGAATATCATGTTACTGTCAGCGGGGGTGCTTACAGCAGAACTTGGCAAGAACACCCTCCTTGCAAATTCCACCCCAATGCTGTATAGGATAAGAAACAATCACAGTCCTACACAGCACCTGATGTGAAGGTAGGAATGGATTATTTTGTCACCGAGAGTAACGTCTGAATCGCTACAAGGTAAGACACTGATAAGGGGATAATCAAATGACAGGCTTCTGGGCATAATTCAATGGCTGCAGGAGTCAGGAAGGATTATCATCTTTCACCTCGTTGACAAGGCTATTGATTAGATTAGGTGCATGATGGTGTTGGGGCTCTTTGTCGCATCAGGGATCAGCAAATAGCAACACAGGATACTGGACTTGCTGGAGAGTGATTTCATCTAGTCTGATACACCCTACATTCAATGTTCCCTCCAATCTTTTTCATCCATGTGTGGATTTATTCCATCCACGTGCAGAATAATTTTATGTGCACTGAGGCATGTGCAGATGTGCACCACCAATAGAAACACAAAATCTAGCTTCAGGTGCTCTGCTAAGCAACTGGGCAGCATTTGAATTTCTCCTAAGCATCCGTACAAGTGCCCAGCTTCCAGGGAATACTGGCTAAGTTACAGGATGATAATAAACCCAAACTACAGACAGCTCTCTGCAAACAAGTGGAAAACTTGCCAAAGTACCATTTCTAGCTTGTTCCATGCCCCCCCCCCCGTCAGCACAATGGCCCCAAAAGTGGGATGCACAGAAGCACCAGATGAGATGCACCAGGTTAGGAATAAAGGCCAGTAGGAGACAAGTGCCCTGTGATTTCTGATCACCCCCCAGACCAGCACATTACATAGTACTTCCACCCTGTCTGCATGCAAAGTACTTTCAGGGTACCCAGCGCCACTGTGTCCACACTGGAAGGATGAAGAGCTGAGTCAAACGTCTGGGATGTCTAGCTTTTTCAGACCTGACATTTACACCACTAAGCCACCCCCTGGGAAAAATTACAATCATATTTGAACAGGCAAAGGAATAAAACCGTTGCCGAGGGTGTTGGTTTTTTTCACGCTGAAGAACACAATATTAGAAGCACATGCCAAATGTACTGTGTCAGCAGAATGCTCCAACCAGAATAGGTGCAGGCCGCCAAACCCTTCTGCCATCTGATAACCTCAGATGGTTTAGGAAGCAGAAAGGCTGCCTGGCCCAGTTCCCCAGCTCACTGTTCTTCATCTTCACCCCACCTTCCTGCTTTTCCACTGAACCCCGGTGCCTCTTGAACTCATTTATACTCTGCGTCAACTGCCTTCTCCCGGAATGGATTCCATGTGCTCCGAGCCACTTGCATGAAGTCATTCCTCATGGACTCCCTCTCTTCATGGTCTTAACAGTGTTTTAACCGTTCAAGGGCGAGACACAAATCAGTATCAACACCAGCTTAATGGCTTCCTGTTGCGCAGCAAGGTGGGAAGCTGCTACTCTCAAATGGCTTCAGCGTCTGCTGCCACTGCAGTGACTCCGCCCACCTTTCACCTGTCCACTTCACTTCTATTGCCTGTGCCATGGGGCCATTTTATTTTCCTCTGCCTCCTACTGAAGCTTCCCCAAGACGTAATCATCGGTCTAGGTTGGGACTCCAAAAACTGGGACTCTCTGGTCTGGCTACATCCGTGGTCTGGCAGGACCAGAGATGTTGCTGGACTATGGAATCAAGGCTGGGAGCCCAGTGGCAGGAGGGCCGGCAGCGGAGCCAGAGCTGGGGCTGGGTCTGGGGCAGATGAGAGTTGTATCATGGCGGGGAGGTGTGTGTGTGGGGGGGCAGCAGCAAGGAGGGGCAGTAGGCTGGGGAGCTGGTAGCAGGAGACCTCCCCTGGTCCAGCAAATTCCCTCATTCGGGACCGGTCAGGTCCCGAGGGTGCCAGACCAGAGAGGTCCAACATGTAGCAGTCAGTGCCCGTTACTGTTCCCTGGCTCATGCAGGACACTGCCGTTCTGCTCAACTGGGGCTGCAAGGAGCTGGGTGCAGGATTTGGGGCATGACTTAGGACATGGATTCATGTCAAGTGGATCTTTCAATCGGTCTTTTCATAGGAAGAAAAACATTTTAAATGCAAAGCTACATGACCAGCAAAGTGAGACGGAATCGAGGGATGGTCACAGTCCCGGGCACGCAGCGATGTTCCAAGCAAAGGGTTAAAAGGTGCCAGGTGCCCATAAAATGCAGGAGTCAGGCAACAGATTAAGGAATAGAAACTGAACAACAGAGCACATCACGTGTAATGAGCATCTAGGTTTTAACAGGAGCACAAGAGGCCTGAGAGCCCCCAGCACCGCACCTGGCCATGACCTCCAGTTATCACTACAGCAAACACTGCATTGTAAGGTACAAACTCAAAGAGCAAAGGAACGACCCTGCTGGGAATGTAACTTGTACACGGGTAAGAAACACTGTTTTCCTCTAGCTCTGTCCCCAATTTCTTTAAAACACATTCCATTGTGAAAAGAGAGCAAAACAATTAGGAGGCAGAGACCATGCGTATCCTGAGCACTGGGGTGGCCACCCAGGAGAGATTCCAGTGCTGCCCAGATGATTAGCAGAGTGCCCCAGCATGTGTTTCTACTGGTGGTGTGCATCCACACATGCCACCGTGCACAGAACAAAATTTATTCTTCACATGGATGGAAAAAATTAGAGGGAACGCTGATCCCAAGCCCATATCCTTCTGTCTGTCCCCCATATGCATTGCACTGCGATAATTCCTTTCTTTTTCCAATCCTTTATAAACTCTAATTAACCATCACAGCCCATTGGTGAGGGCGATCAGTATCACTGTGGCCATTTCACAAATGGGGACGTGGCAGGGGAGAGGTTAAGTGAGTTGCCTATGGTCACCAAAAGAGTCAGTGTCAAAGCTGAGATTGATGTTCCCTGTTTCCCAGTCCTGTGCTGACACTTTCTGCTCTCCCCACCCCAGCTCCCACCCTGCTTACCCTGTGCAGGAAACATTCCTCACAACGATCCACACCACGGAGGGCTAGGTGGTGCCCTCATTCACAGTATAGGAGCACAAGAGCGGCCCAGCGTTTCCAGCACCCTGCTGTCTGACTTAATGCAATGAAACAAGCCTTCCGGCACAGAAGCAACCTCCCTCCCCATCCTGCTACTCTCTCACTGGGATTCAGGGGAGCAGAAAGAGGGCATCTCATGGGTGCATGAAGCAGGAGATTGGGAAGCGTGACCATACCATCTTCACACAGTTCTCCACTGACCCCAGGCGGGCAGCGGCACTTCCCAGTCACTGGATCGCATGAGCCTCCATTCTTACAGTGGCAGGTGAGGCTGCAGTTCCTCCCGAAGCTGCCTTCGGGGCAGGCTGTGAAGGGAGAGACAGACAGAGGTCAGGAAGGGGACTGAGCTGTCATGGCCATTTCTTGATTTCTGTGGCCCTAGACTGGCAGATTAGTTACAATAAGCTCTGACACTCGCCCCGAAGGCTTTCCAGCAAACTCAGCGAGACCTTTACCTGCCTGACGTGCAGCAAACACAACCTGGCATGGCAGAGATTCGAACAGGGCACAGTCAAACAGAGCAATGGGCATGGGAATGTGTGAAGCCAATACACTGTGCAAGTTGGACTTTTCTCATTCCTGGCCTGCACCTCTCTGCTCCAGTGTATCCCAGTGCGGGGGCAGGGACACACGCCAGTCCCAGGTGCCAGCTAATATTCAACCCTTTGACTGGTTTCCTCCTTGTACGAGGCCTGTTATCCCATGTATTGTATTTTTCTGGATTAGACTGTAAACTCTTCAGGATTGGGATTTTGCCTTCTATGGTGCTGTACACATCATTCTTGATGGTAGCAATAGGTATAAGCCAAACATGTCAATGGATCACAGTTCCTAGTGTATACAAACCCAGGCAAAGCTGAACAAAAATCAGAGCTATGGTTCGGTTTAGATGCTTATTCGAGCCTCTGAATTTTTCTTCTTCTCTTTCTATCGGCAACCCCCCCCCCAGCATTGCACCCTACCCTATGGAAAATACCTGAAAAACAAACTCTTTCAGCTTTACCTTTTTTTGCTGAAAGTAAGGGCACCATTTTGGGAAGGTGGGGGTGACAGTCATACGTACGGGGACGTGGCTTGCTTTTCATCCGTTCCCCTCACTATCAGGGAGTGAGGGGAAAGTACTTGGATTCCATGAATTACTCCTCTGCCCCTTCCCTTCACCAGTCAGGAGTGGGAAGCCTGTACAGAAGCCGGATACTTCCCCTCGCTCCCTGACAGTCAGGGGAATGGGAAGAAAAGCCAGCCGCATCCCGGTACGCACAGCTCCTGCCCACCCCCACGCTCTGCCGAAATGGCACCGTTGACTGACAGGTACATTCCAAATTTTTTTTTTTTTAAGAAAATAAACCTTGAAATCCAGCTGCCAATTTCATTACCATTTTGTCAAGCTACATATTCATTTTGATCTAGTCTTGTCTGAAATAGAGACAGCTAAAATTACTTGCTTAAAAATAGATTTGCCTTAGAATCATGGAGTCCTATTTCTATTTACAAGCATGAACCCAGAGAGATGGGTGGCAACCTAGTCCTTCCCTTTCAACTCATTGCAAACACAGTTCCAAATATTTAAAAACCAAAGTAAGGAGACCAGAGAGTCCTGGTTGGAGAATCCAGATTTTGCAGTTCAAATTCAAACTGAAACTGCAAATATCCACTAAGCGCAGCCGCTACTCTGCAATGGGCAACAAATGCCAATAATGGCTACACAGAAAGAGGCCCAAAGGGAACATATTCCTTCATCTGAACTGCCAACAGCTTTGAAGCCAGGGGTTCAGTTGGAAGGAGGAATTAGGAGGACTCCCTTTAGTGCCTTAAATAGTTTCTTAGTCTTCAAGTCTGTAATCTGTCGAATTCACAGCCGATAGGTTTATGTGCCGTCTGAGAGCTAAGCTCAGACCCAGCACCAAATGCAGACATGTGCAGGGCTGAACTCTAGATTCATTCCCTCTGGGATCTATCTGGTACGGGGAGGCAAAGAACTTTATTAGGGATTTTGTCCAGTGACTACCCCATGCTGCGCCAACACACACATGGCAAAGGCAAGCAATGGGTGAAGAAAAGCCGGAGCCGTTAGTGCTAATTAGACCAGCTGGGAGGCTGTGCTCACCTCACTCTTCTGTTTGACTGGCTTTTGGAAGGAACACCAAACCCATCTGATCACCCTGGCCTTTGCTTGTCTCTTCCCCAACTTAACTCACTCTGATTGCACAGGATTCCACTCCAGCCCTCCGGACAGTCACAGCCCGTCCGGTCCTCACGGCACGTACCGCCGTTGCGGCAATCGTCACACGTCAGGCTGCAGTCGGGACCGAAGGTCTCCTCCAAGCAGACTGGAACATAGAGAAGCTGCAGATGAGAGGCCTTTCCCAAAGCTGCTTCAGCGAGCTGACGTGTTCCACTGAGCAGCCAAACCCACCACGCTCAGGGACTCTGGCCCTCCAGCAAATACAAGTGGAGCAACGGTGCTGGAGTGGGGTGTCTGGGACACGTGGGAAACCCAGCATAGAGCCAGGGAATGGTCTGCCCTTTGTGAGGGTTCCTATCAGAAGCCACGAGACCCTGGAATGATTGCGGGGAAGTCTTGGCGCTGCTGGAATCAATAACAAGACTCCCCTCGACTTAAACAGAGCCAGAACGTCCCACTTGGTGTCTAATGAGAGGTTACACATGAATGCAAACTCAGAAGCGCAGAAGGTGGGTGGGGAGGTGCTTCTTCTGCTTGGCAGCAAACCAATGCTCTGAGACAAGATATTGGTGTTCAATAGGTTAAGGCCTTAAGTGACACATTGCAAGCCCTGGTTTACAACCATGGGTGGTGGGTATGTGAGGCGGGGGAAGGCACAGCCTTCCCAAACCACCAGCCTGGCCCTGCCCATACTGGGGTCAGAGAGGTTGGGGCCATGCACTGCCCGCCCTCCTCATGCTCCAGGGCCCGGGAGGCTGGGGTCGTGCAATGCCCCACCTCCATGTGATGCTGGGGGCAGGGCCTGAGCAGAAGGAGCAGGGCTGAGGGCAGGGTTGGGGGCTTGCCTCCCCTTCACCCACCACCCAGCTTTGCAATGAGGAATGCTCACGTTTGCATAATATAACTGGCAGTGTCTATGGAACAGGGGCGCGCCCCTTTTCCATCTGCAAGCAAAGACTTGCCCACCACAACCGGCACTGAGTGCACCGCCACCCAACCCACATAGGCTCAATGGACGGCAGCACCCCCGATCCGTGCAGCAATGCGGGGGGTCTTACCAGTAACACAGGTTTGTGAGCCTCGTTCTGGATGCACTCAGTGGCACGTGCAAATTTGGACACAAAAGTTAGTTCCAAAAGTGCAGCTACTCTTCAAGGCACCAGAGAACTTTCCACATGCCCTTGCTACCAAATGCCCACCAAATTTTTCTGAAAGCGTATGCTCTCCTCTTGCTTCCACCTCTTCCTCTTCATACTCTTCATCCAGGAGCTGAGTGTACTCATCTCGCAGGACGGCGACGTGAGGGATGGTGCGAAGGATGGGGTGTCGTCCATCCACGGCTTCTACAAGGTCATCTAGAGCTGGGGAGAGAGCAAACATTGCCATCCAAATCACCAATGCAAAGAGGAGAAATTCAAGGCCCAGGGACATGAGAGATAAACAAGAGATGAGCAAAGGACACAGAAAATGTGAAATGAAAAGAGCAAGATTGGACAGAGTCAATGGTGTTGAGTGCTGATTTCGTGCTTTAGAGACTGCTCCAGTGTCCCACACAACTGTCCCTGTCCCTGGGGACTGTGATTCATTCCCTGTCTCTTTCCTTCATCTACCTTCTTTTATTTCTTTCAATCTAGATTGTATACCATTCCCATCCCGAGAGTGTCAAATGTATCTCTAAAAGGTATGTATTTTATATTTGCAGTGAGATCTGAGTTCCCAGGAGGCAGCAAACCAATGCAAGGTTTCTGTTACACAATGCAAGGCCACCATCTCAAGCTACTGCAGGGGCACTCTTACGTTGGTTAAAATGCACAAAAAGAGAGCACAAACACGAGGGGGCATGGTACAGCTAAGATTGGTTCCTCCGTTTCCCACCTTCTCCTGGCTTCTTCACAGCGCTTCAGCAGCTACCATGAACTGCATCGTTGTAATTCAACAGAAAAACCTCTGCATCCTATAACAAGATTAATGGAAGATGTATCTCAACCCTGCCAGGAGGAAAGTCTCTGAGAAAGTAGGGGAAAATATCTGTCTCTGTTGCTGCAGGCTGTGGGGGTTCTGATAATACTGTTCACAGTACCAGTGCGTGTCAATAATGGAGCTGTGAAGAAGCCAGCACAGGTTCAGAAAGGGTTTAATAAATCTTAAATCTGCCACCCAGCATACTTTCAAAGCAGCCTGGAGGATTTAGACATGAGCCTTCCATTCCTTAAAAAGATGCACATTGAAATCCCCCTAGATTGCTTTGGAAATCTCAGATTTGGCCTCCCTACAGCGAAAACGACTGGATTATACACAAAAATACGTAAGGAAATGACACTAGATGAAAGCAGTGTAAGGGAAGGAAAGGGGGATATATAAGAAACCCTTGTTTTCACTTCCTATCATTTCCTCTTGAAGATTTTATATATAAATACCTTCATCAGGAAATCTCTCTCTCTCACACACACACACCCCTCCCCAGGAAAGCTCTCTCTCTCTCTCACACACACACACCCCCCAGGAAATCTCTCTGTCACACACACCAGGAAATCACCTCTCTCTCTCTCTCTCACTCACACACGCGCACACACACACACCAGGAAATCACTCTCTTTCTCTCTCTCTCTCATGCACACACACACACACACACACACACACACACACATACTGTTTCTTACAAATACAGCTCCTCCGGTCTTCATCCAGTTTGTATCCAGTCTGGCAGCTGCATTGGAAGGACCCCACCACGTTCTGGCACATGTGCTCACATTCCCCATTATTTGAGGAGCACTCATCCACATCTAAAACACATACACGGGAGGATAGCTATATGCGCCCATGTCTCGTATAGTTCAGAGACACCAAGGCACACACAGAATTCAGAAATAACGAGGAGTCCTGTGGCACCGGGTATGTCTACACAGCAACATTATTTCAAAATAACTTAGTCCGCGTCTACACAGCAAGCAGTTATTTCGAAATAGTGTCAAAATACAGTCAAGCTGGAGGACTTCTTACTCTGACTCCTGTAACCCTCATTGTACGAGGAATGAGGGAAGTCGCAGGAAGAGTGCTCTATTTTGAAATAAGTGTTGTGCAGACGCTCCCAATTTCAAAATAAGCTACGCAATTGACGTGAGCAGTCGTTGGGGCACCATGCGCAGAGCGGCTGGCCGGCTGTGATCTGCACTCGGCCGAGTGCACTTTGTTTTTTTATTAAAATGTAATGGCAGGCCGCAAAAAACTTCGATCAGGCCACATGCGGCCTGCCAGATGCCCGTGTGACATGACTGGTGTAGACGCACCCTTGGGACTAACAGAATGATCTGTGAGTCTCTAAGGGCATGTCAACACTAGGAAACTATTTCAAAATAACTAAAATTGATTTAATAACTCCAGAAATAACAACATTGAAAGAGTGTATCCTCACTACAGGGAAGCCTCAAAATGAGTCCAAAGCAGGCTCCCTTAATGTGGACACACTACCTTGACTTAGAGCCCCAGGAAGTGGTGGAGGGATAGCTCAGTGGTTTGAGCACTGGCCTGCTAAACCCAGGCTTGTGAGCTCAATCCTCGAGGGGACCATTTAGGGATCTGGGGCAAATCTGTCAGGGATGGTACTTGGTCCTGCTGTGAGGGCAGGGGACTGGACTCAAAGACCTCCCAAGGTCCCTTCCAGTTCTATGAGATGGTATATTTCCATATATTATATAATTAGGTTGAAGGACTCTGAGGAGGTTCTATTTCAAAATAGCAGCACCGGAGCACCCACACTACTGCTATTTTGAAATAACTATTTCGGTATGAGTGTTATTCCTCCAGGAAAAGCAGGGGTACAGATTTTGAAATAAGCAGCCCATTATTTCAAAATACCGGCCTTGGCAGTGTGGATGCGCTGCTTATTCATTCGGCCTAAGGGGTGGTATTTCGAAATAAAACCCTAGTGTAGACCAGGGCCAGGGTGCCACAGGACGGCTTGCTGGTTTTGCAGATACAGACTAACACGGGTGCCCCTCTGAGGCTTGGCGCTATACAATCAGAGACTGACAACAAGTTTTACTGTTCCTGCCTGACTTTCTAAAATTAAATCAATTTTGTGCTGAGGACATGACTAGGCTGAGAGTTCTGGAGCCTGAAGATTCTCTTTCTCCCACATCAGAGAAGGAATTAGAATAATTTCTCCTTCCCATTTAAGGGATTTATTCAGCCTACCAATATCTATGCCTAAACAGACGTCGTCTTTCTGTCTTATTCAGCCATGTGGACCTGCCAACATTTCTTTATACTGAACAAAGATCACACAAGCAAGTCAGCCACAGATACTGGAAAATAAAGTTTTCCCGAGTTTTAAGCATCAGCCTATAGACGCTGGGCCAGTTGGATTAAGTTAATCTTCCAGCTAATAACATAAAATGGGGCTGGATAGCTATGCTAGTGACAAAACAGGCTATCATCAAGGAATGGAAACCCCAAATCCCACCCATTCACTGTATTCTGACTGGCTAAATGAGCTACTCAGTACAGATCTGGTGGAAAAACTGACATTCACTGGGGGAAATAATTGGAAGAAATGGAAAGATGTTTGGGACTATAAGGAAGAATTTCTTGTTGACTCCCTTCAGAGCTCTCATAAGTCATTATCCTCCTAGCTATATTTTTGTAGACACATTGGCATTTGCCTGGGCCACTTTAATGCCAAAATTACGGGGAATATTGGTCTATCGCATGCAATACAAAATGGCATTTCTATGAACTGGTAGAAGAGGTGGGACCAAACCAACTCTCTTCAACTTTGGGAAAATCTGGGTTGGCTCCAAACTGGGCTTTTTAGCTGATACTATATTGCAGCTAATCTCTGTCTTACTTGTGTGTTTCTTTGCTTCTTTTCTCCTACTAAGAGGAATCAACAAAAATAAGCCTTTACGTCTGATTTGACATTTATCATAAGTGCAATGTAATTGTAAATCCAGGCATAACTAGACTAGAGGAAGGACCCACACAGTCATGCCTGTGGTTGTCACTAAGGCCAGGTCTACATTCACAGGAAATGTCATAGCAAGATACCCAACTCCAGCTATGTCAATTATGTAGCTGGAGTCGATGTATTTTGATTGGAGTTTCCCTGCCGTCCTCACAATGGGAGGCAGATGGGAGCAAACGCTCCATCAGCTTCCCTTACTCCTCGCACAAGCAGGAGTACTGGCAGCAGGTGGGGACACACTCTGAGTTTGATTTAGTGAATCTTAGCTAGACTTGCTAAATCAAACTCCGGAAGATCGATCATGGCAGCAGCGATCTTCCATTTAGTGTCGACATGGCCTCTCCCAATACTGTAATGCAGAAGAGCTGAGCCAATGCCCTTCCTCTGTCCCCCACAATGGCCCAGCTAGGCATTGCTACTTACCATCACACCCACAACCATCGGCGCTGAGCCTGTAGCCAGCATAGCAAACACAGTCGTAGCCACCAGGATAATTGTAACAGTCCTGCTGACAGCAATGAGAATGGGACTCACAGTCATCGATATCTAAAGACAGAAAACAACACGTGTCAGCTAGCCCCAAATCTGAGAGTTTCTGCTTTGTAGAAAGCTGATGCACGCATCTGTCCCAGCCCCTCTTTTCTAAACTGTCTGACGAGCAACCTTCTCTGGCCTGTGATTTGTTTAAAGGCAAAGCGCAAAGCTCTGCATCCCCGATCAATAATGGAAACAACATGCCATTTTAGAAATCATCAATACATATGTTTTAAACATAATATCTGCACATGACAGTCCCTTCCCTTTGTGGCAGCTGACAACTTCCTACCACTCTAAAATAAAGCAGGCACTGTCTTGTGTGCAAGGGTCCCCTGACCCCTGGATGTAGCAGGAAAGAATGAGAAAGACGGAGTCAACATTTCTTCTAGCACTGTAATCATCAGTCGGGATTATTTGTTGGAGATCACCATGAACTTCATGTTTCAAATGGTCTCTAAACAGAGCGGATTTTTTTAAAAAATACATTGATGTTTACCTTTCATCTGACTGCATTTAAAAAGTGACTCAATACCCAGTGTAACTGCCACCCGGCAGATTTGAACCTGGGACCTCTGGAGCTTAGTGTAGGAGCCTCTATGGCAATGTTTCTTAAACTTTTTAAGACCGAGGAACACCAAACAATTTTTTTTAAGAGGAACACCAAGGATTTTTTGCTGAGAAAAAAAAAAGTCGGGAGAAAAAGGGTCGGGGGGAAAGTTATTAAGCAAAAAATAAAAGGGGGTCAAGGGAAAGTTATTGAGAAAAAAAAGGTCGCCTGCCTCTTTAAGGGCAGCCATTTTGAACTCTGTTGTTCTCTGCGCCACTCCAACTGCCTCAGGGCACACCGGTGTGCCGTAGAACACAGTTTAAGAAACACTGCTCTACGGCTTGAGCTAAAAGCCAGATGGCTCTCAGCCTAGGCTGCAGTGGTCTCTTGTTCTTATCTGCTGCTGTAAGTTGTCTAAGTGCCACTACATGGGACAGGGAACCACAGTAGGTGTGTGGGCTACATTAGCAAGTAAATTGTGGAAGTACTGGGACCTAATGTCCAGTACTGGGACCTACACTGCAGGAGGCTGACAGAGGTGCTCCCTTTACTCCTCACAGAACAAGAAGTACCAGACGCCAGTATGGGCTGCCCTCAGTGTTTGATTTGGGGGGTCTGCACTAGACCCACTAAATCAAATGCTAGAAGATCGACCTTCAGCAGATCGATTTCCGTAGCATAAACATGCTCTGAATTACCCCGAGTTCTAAGGGAATAACATATCACTCAGCAAGCCACGGTGCCATCTCTGCACGACAGGCTGCTCCCCTTACCAGTGCAGGTTTTCTGGTCCTCATCGAGCTGATAACCAAAGTTACAGGAGCAGACAGGGCCGGAGCTGGTGTGACTGCAGAGGTGGGAACAACCACCGTTACTGGCCTCACAGCTATTCACAATCTCCATCTCTATCCCTGGAAAGCAAACACACAGGCTGGATGGGGCATCTTGTAACATGTGCACAGTATTTTCCCAGGGGATCAGGGCCAAGCCATGTCTGCCACACCTGATTTTCCAGTGCCCCATTCAGGCAGGCCCTCCGCATGTAGGATAACAGACTCCCAGAACAGGTGTGTGCACATCGAATGGCTGTCTTTGCCCAGCCCTCGGGAATAATACGAGTAGGAACAGGAGAGAGGGTTTGGGGGTAGCTGTAGTATGTGGAGGTCAAAGCGGGGACAGGTAATGATGCACAAACACATTACTAGAGCCCTGCATGAATATAAAATTTGGTATCCGCACCCACATATATATCCGCAAAAATGAGCCACAGATATCCAAACCCACATTCGTGGATGTGGATATAGAGCGGAGAGCCACAAATTTGCAGGGTTCTAGATACAAAGTGTGTATCCACATCTGTGAAAATGAACCGTGGACATAAAGCATATATACATGGATCTGCAGAGCTCTACACATCATATGCATTTCACAAAACCCTATACCCCATAATGTCCCTGCACAAATCCTGATCTGGCCGAATTGTGGGGCAGCCTCTCTGCAACCTTTCAAATAGCTTTGAAAATGGGCAGAAAACCCCCCTGCATACTCCTGCTGCTGACTGCTGCTTTCGGACCAGCTCCAACGCCTGCGGCCTGCCAGAACCTGGCCCATTTCCTTGCTGTCAGTTCTGCACACAGATTTAATGACAGCTAGAAACTGCAGCGCAGCACAGAGCTAATTACAGAAACATTCAGATACTGAGCGCCAGGCGAGTTGGAGCCACTTTTTGTAATGCTGGAAGAAACATGAGTAGCAAACAGACACATGGGTTTTGCCAAATGATATAAAAAGGGTTTTTTAATTCAGCTGTTTTATGGCCAATATGAAACTTATTAATTACATATTTTAAAATCAGGCTAGCTAATTAAAATCTTTGCAAGCACAAAGAAACTTGTCCCAGAAAGGACTTTGGCTCAGTTCCGTACATTGCTTCCAAACAAAAGTTTCGGTGTTTTCATCACTATATGTTATGCGATATTTATCTTCAGCACTTGGAAAGTCCTGGAGTGGGAGCATGAAAGCCACGAATGCTGCCCCTGCGTCTCCGCTGACATGGGGCAGAGAGCCATGCCGACGTAGAGTGAGGGCTTGTCTCTCACTTGGAATGAAATGAAGAACATATTATGATTATTATTATTGTTTGAAGAACATAGACAGTGCGTGGTCCTGCTGTGAGGGCACGGGGATGGACTCGATGACCTCTCAAGGTCCCTTCTAGTTCTAGTGTTCTGTGATTCTATGATTTTCCCCTTGTTGCCATTGCAAGAGTGGTTAGGTCATTATGAAAGGCAGGCCTTCTGCTGAGATAAGAAATGTTAACCATGCACAATGTGAGGACTCTTGCAGGAAATTAACATCACAAAAAGCCCTAAATTGGGCCCTTTCTGGCAGTTTTAGCCAAGCAGCCAAAACCTCAAAGAGATGCAGAAATGAATTAATCTCTCAGGCCATGGCTTCACTAGATGGAAGATCAACACTGCCACGATTGATCTTCTGGTGTTTGATTTAGTGAGTCTAGTTAAGACCCGCTAAATCAAACTCAGAGCCTTCCTTCCCCCATCAGATGTTGGTACTCCTGTTTCTGCAAGGAGTAAGGGAAGTCGACAGGAGTGCTCGCTCCCATTGGCCTCCTGCTGTAGAGATGGCAGGGAAAAGTGAAAAAAAGTATGTTGACTCCAGCTATGTAATTAATGAAGCTGGAGTTGCATATCTTGATTCAACGTTCCCTTTGAGTGTAGACCTGGCCTCACTTCTAGCAGTGGTCATTTCAGAGCCAGGTTGAGGTATGCCAGCGGGGGCAACGTATGTAGGTGAAGCTTGCATTGCCAACAAAGGTACTGTGTCAGTCTCATAGACTCATAGAACACTAGAATTGGAAGGGACCTCGACAGGTCATCAAGTCCAGTCTGTTTGCTGCTGTGTACCTAACTGGGCAGAACAGGAGCAATCCAATGATTTGTTCTTTGTTTGTTCTCCAAACGGAGCAGCTCACTCAGCTGTCAGATACTTCCCAGAGTTTTGAAAGGGGAGGGGGCACATGCCAACAGGGTAGCAGAGATCACAAAACACTGAGAAGAGCTATCAGGGCAGGAATTGTGGGGTATTGGTGGAAGCCAGTTCTCTCAATGAAAAGAACTGAGGAAAAGACCAAAGGCTTTCGTGGGGCTGGAAGTTTTTTGTCGCGAAAACTGAGTGGTTTTCCTCACAAAAGTTGCATCACAGTGTAAATGCTCTCACGTTTTGGCGACATAAAGTGCCAATGTACTCAAGCCCCTCGTTTGCATCATCATTTCATAACCTGAAATGTCTCCTTTCTCCCCTGCAAGGAATCAATGGGACCACGTTAGATCAAGTTCTGCCTCCGTTACAATTCTGCACTTCTGGAGAGGATGGAGAGCCGCAGAATTTGGTCCAATGGGTTTAAACAGCTATTAATACAGCATCAAAACTATGTGCTTCCATGACAGCTTTAAAGACCTGGCCCAGCGCTTGTCCTGGTGGGAGAATAAGCAGACCCATCAGCGTCCCTTGAGGGATGCCACTGAAGATGCTTAGCACTCACATTGTAGAACAACGTCACACAAAGGCTTGTCAAGGATTTTCTCATTGTTTACCCCCCTCCCTCCCTTTTTTTTTTAACCCAGTCAAAACAGAGACCTCTCCCCTCATTGCCTTGGGGCTAACGAGCCCTGGCAAGGTGGCCTATACTTACTGTAGCACTGCTTGCCATCTTCCCCCAGCTCATAGCCAAGGTTACAAGTGCATTTAAAGGAGCCGCGGGTGTTGAGACAGCTGTGCGCACACCTGGCCAGCCCGGTCGAACATTCATCCAGATCTGCAAGAGAAAGGTAGGCGATCACCAAAACCAAGCTCTGCTGGGGGAATGCTCTCCCGAAGAAGCCCAGCTCCTTGCTCCCAGTGTTTTCCAGTGAGGGACTGTTTGTGGGTCTCCTTTCTGAACTGCCCACCGCAGAGTGGCTTCTTGTCCCTCCCAAAAGGTGAACGCTGGACACTGCATGATGGAGTTAACTGGGACTTCAGGAGAGCAGGGATGTGAACAGGGGGTACAGCAAACATCCATGGTTCGACTGGTCTGGAGCACAGCTCGGAAACTCTTGTGAGGGTCTTTCCTTCACCCTGCATGACTGCATTTCTGGATGCTGGGATCCCTGGCTCAGAAGCCTGCCTGGGTAGGAATAGCGGGTCGTACGCTTTCTTCTTTTCCAAAACCTCTGCCCCGGACTCAAACCAGAGACCAAGCATTTCATTGAAGGTGTTTCTGAATTTTTTTTGAAAGGGGGCGGGGATTCCTTACATTCTCCTGCACCTCCCACCCTTGCTTGCTCAATGCAGTTGAGACCATAAGCCGAGATGCCAGCAAACAGAAGGGCTGGAAATCAGGCACTATTCATCTCTTCACAGGAGACTGCCCGCCCTGCTGCCGTGAAGTAAGGCTGCTGGACAGATTTCAGCTAATCACAGGAAATATTGCATGCTTTCCTGATCTGAACCTCTGGAAAAGCTTGAGGTTCCTTCATCACTGTGTTAGACTGGCTAGTTGGACTAACATACACGGACATGAGAACATAAGAACGGCCAGACTGGGTCAAACCAAAGTTCCATCCAGCCCGGTATCCTGTCTGCCGACAGTGGCCAATGCCAGGTGCCCCAGAGGGAGTGAACAGAAACAGATGTGATCCCTCTCCTGTCGACCCTTTCCAGCCCCTGAAAACAGAGGCTAGGGACACCATTCCTACCCATTCTGGCTACAAGCATTGATGGACCTAACCTCCATGAATTTATTTAGTTCCCTTTTGAACCTTGTTAAAGTCCTGGTCTTCACAACATCCTCTGGCAAGGAGTTCCCCAGGCTGACTGTGGGCTGCATGAAGAAGAACTTCCTTTGGTTTGTTTGAAACCTGCTGCCTATTAATTTCATTTGGTGACCCCTAGATCTTATGTTACAAGTAAATAATTTTTCCTTATTCACTTTCTCCACACCTGTTATGATTTTATAGACCTCTATCCTATCCCCCCTCAGTCTCCTCTTTTCTAAGCTGAGAAGACCCAGACATTTTAATCTCTCTTCATATGGCATCAATTCCAAACCCCTAATCATTATGTTGCCCTTTTCTGAACCTTTTCCAATGACATCAGCAATAGTTTGCAGAGCAGGACAAAGGCTGTGTCTCTCTCCTTACAAGGCACTCTTTGGGAACCATACCTTCACAGTTTTTGCCATCCGCTGCCAGTCTGTAGCCAGGGTGGCACTCACAGTGAACTGCTCCCCGGCGGTTTTGGCACTGGTGCATGCAGCCTCCATTCCGATCAGCACACAGGTTCCTCACTGCAGAAACAGAGCAGGGAGCAAGCGAACACCATCTCAGCCAGATCCTCGCTCTTGCTGGCAGGAGCCGAGTGGAAGAACAAAGCACTGAGTGGTCATGGATATCAGAGAGAGCCTGTCGCTCATTTAATCCGACTATCAATACAAGAGAGAAGCGCCATTCCTGGCAGAAAAGCTCCTCCTATGCTGGGAGGGGTGCCCTGGACTTGGCCCAATGTTCCAAGTGAACCCTGAATTCTTTTGAGGACTCTCTGAAGATGCGTTTACCAAGCAGTCCCTGGCAGAGCCTGCCTGCCCCACAGGCTGTGGGCACAAAACAGTCATGGCATCAGCTGCCCCACACAATCCCAAAGTACTTTACCAAGTTTGTTGACTCTACATACACTGCAGGCCCTTCCCCAATAAAGCACGACTCTTCTGGGGCGAAGCATGGCGGCTATTCAACAGCTAACAGAAACACTGCACATTTTAGGCCACCATCGTATCCACCTGAAATCACTAGGGGAGTTTCTGGTAGTCAGAATGCAAGTAAGTGGTAATTAGGCCAGGACAACCAGGGAGGTGAGCTCTGGGGATTCTTATGTGCTAAATAGAAATATGCAGGACCTTGGTTTTGTGCCTCACCTGAGAAGAAGGGTGTGCCTAGTCCAAGGTCCTGGCAAAGCTGACCTTAAGGGATCATTTTCTAGCAGAACATAGTGTAGGCCCATCCCTGTGCAAGGATCAGGAAGGAAAAGTAGGGCCCATGTCTTCCAAGGTTTTTTTTTTTTTTTACCGAGAGCTAACCTGATTCTGACCTGTTCCAGGAGCCAGGCAGATATGCAACAGAGAAATAGCACCGGAAGCCCCATGTATCAGGTCCCAAATAGTCCTATTCTCCCAGCAGCTCCACAACAAAGACCTCCCCTCTCAGAACTTATGCCAAGTGCTATGAATGAGAAGCCTGAGCTTCTGTTCCTTCCCCCTTCAAGCTTCATCCCTCCCCTGGCAGGCAGGCAGGACAGCCTTAAAACTGTGTTAGGGCCAGCATGGCCAACAGCCACCCTGAGCCCCAAAACAAGGTGTGTGGGGAGCTGGCGCCACCCCAGAAGAGGTGGGGCCTTGGGTGGAAGGGGCAGGGCCAAGGGCAGTCAGCCCTTAGCACCGCCCAAACTTCCACATGCACCCTCCCAAGCCCTCAGAGCTGTGTGGAGCAGCACTCCAGTGGCAATTCAAAGGGTCCAGGGCTCCAGCCCCTGCCATAGGAGCAGCAGCAGCTGGTGGCTCTGGCCCCCTTTGAATCGCCAGAACCCCGGGCAACTGCCTGCCCCCTCATCAGCAGGCCTGGTTAGAGCAGCAGGAAAGTGCAGGGTTTTCTCTTCCAGTGGCAGAGACTGCTGTCCCTTCACCTCCTCCAGAGAGCATGTCCCAGGGCAATTTCATTTGGGTTGGCCAGACTCCTTTCTGCTCCTCCTCAGCTTCCAAAATAATTCCCAGAAGATGGCCAAAGCAATGTAATACACCGAACTGGCACCAGCTTCCACTACAGTGTAACTACTGATCTGTTCCACATCTGAGCATGCTGGGGTGGCACCTCTCCTCCCCCCCTCTTCTCCTTCCTCCGACCGGTTTGTGTTCAGGTAGCGATACAAGCTACTCTCGAAATTATCATTACCCGCTTCATGTCGGGCTCTGCTCTAGGAATGGGAGTGGGAACATGGGAAGAATCATGTGCAGGGCTGTCCTTACCCATAGGCAGAATACGCAGCTGCGTAGGGCACCTGAAAATTTGGGGCACCTCTGGGTCTTCATGTCCATGCACCCACCTGTCTCCTCCTAGCCCTGTTCTGTGGCTCTGCCTCCTCCAAAGAGGATCTAGTGAACTTAAAAAATGACAAAGCCTGCCACAGCTATTGGCAGGACATCGAACCTGGGAAAGAGCCAGTCAAGAGGTAACGAAGCCATTTCGGAGGCATGTGCCTACCCCAGGTAACGTTGCTGCACCAGTTGAATAGCACTGTGCAGGATCCCCTCCTCCGGCTGCCATCAGCCATTGGGGCACCAGTTTAATAAGATTCCCCTCCCCCTAAATCCTAAAAATGGCCCAGCTCATGTGGAACTCCCACCGTACGGGGCTTCTTTGAAATCCATCCAGCTGTGGCTACAACCTGGGGAAGCAAAGACAAATGGGAGGGACAGCTCCTGTGAATTCACAATTCATTCCACGTGCTCAGAGCGGACTCACGGACACAGTGCTTGCCATCCTCTGTCAGCTGGTAATTGTACCGGCACTGGCACTGATGCTGGGTTAGGGTCAGCTGCACACAGTCGTGTTCGCATCCACCATTGCTGACGGCACAGGTGTTCACAGCTAGGAAAGCCAATGATTAGAGCAAGTTAACAAGCTATATGCGAGAGTTTGCTTTGCAAGAGCCAGGGCAAAATACAGGCACCGATATGCAGATTTACAAATACAGCAAGAATCAGACTGGCTAATTAAACTTCCAAACTCTGGGGCATATTCAGTCCTTGGCAGTTCCTGGTGAATCTTTAAACTGTGCTATATAGACACACACTGCTGTTCTCTTAAGCAACTATTTTGCATTCAATATACAAGAGAAGAGCTTAGAAAAGAGGAGACTAAGGGAGGATATAATAGAGGTCTATAAAATCATGACTGGTGTGGAAAAAGTGAATACGAAAAAGTTACTTACCTGTTTCCAAAACATAAGAACTAGGAGCCACCAAAAGAAAATAATAGGCTGCAGGTTTAAAACAAACCAAAGTTTTGCTTCGCTCAGCGCACAGTCAACCTGTGGAACTCCTTGCCAGAGGATGTTGTGAAGACCAGGACTTTAACAGGGTTCAAAAAAGAACTAAATAAATTCATGGAGGTTAGGTCCATCAATGGCTATTAGCAAGGATGGGTAGGAATGGTGTCCCTAGCCTCTGTTGGTCAGAGGCTGGAAATGGATGACAGGAGAGGGATCATTTGATGATTTCCTGTTTTGTTCACACCCTCTGGGGCATCTGGCATGGGCCACTATCACAAAACAAGATACTGGGCTAGATGGACCTTTGGTCTGACCCAGTCTGGCCATTCTGATGTTCTAGGAAAGCATTCGGGACAGCACACCCAGACCTGGTACACTGTTCTTCAATGATGAGAGCAACTTTATGCAGCGGCATGAGTCAGCATCTTGAAAAACACTGTTTACTCGGAAGAAAGAGTTCCCGGTACAGCTCCCAGCTGCTCCTCTGGGAAAGGAACACAAGCCAGGACATTTCTTGGATTCCATCATCGAATGCTAAATTCAGAAAACAACCTGGGAGGGAAGTTCACAAATGTGTTTGCTTTATAAACACTAATCCCGCCCTCTCAGGTGGCCGTGTCAGTGGGCAGGGAATGGGGACAGGTTGTTTGTAACTGAAACGCTTGCAATTGTGCTCAAACGCACTGACTGCAGGTTCAATAGCCCAGCCAGTTTAAGTCAGTAATTACTGTTCACAGTCAATGACCATTGATGGCATATCCCAATGCTTCCTCATGGCAAAACGATACAGAAAATTTACTTACTGGACTGGACATGCAAAATAAGGACATTCTGATGACACAGGGGAAAGCCGACAATTACCTCCTAGACTCTGGAATATATGTTCTAAGCCACACCTGCAGGTTTGCACATAAATCCCGCTTCCTAACCTCCAACTTGCGGCTTTGAAATTGTGACCTTCACACAGAAGTTAGCAGGTTTGTTTAACCATCCACCTTATCGCTAGGGCTACTGCTATCGATGTCATTCGGGTATCGTCTTGTTCACACAGAGCTGTGCCGAGAAATATGCTGACAGGGAACACCACACAGGGCACTGAGAATCCAGGTTCTTGAGCTCTACTGTTGGCCATGCCATTAAGTTTCTGTGGGGCCCTGTGCAAGTCACTCACCTCTCTGTGCCAAGGAATTTCGAAACAACAAAACAAAATGGTTCTGCTTGGGCTACAAGAAAAAAAAACAGCTCGTATGATCTGGGATGCCAGGAAGTCTCCACTGAGGTTCCTGAATTAGCCTACTCCCCGAGATGGCGAATTACCCTTAATGAGTAACATAAGGGTATAAGCATGGCCAAACTGAGTCAGAACTGTGGCCTCAGTACAGATCCTCACCACTTACCACACTCCACTGTGAAAGCTGACTATTTAGCTCTACTCTTTGTTTCCTGTCTTTCAACCAGTCACTGATCCATGAGAGGACCTTCCCTCTTATCTCATGACTACTTACACTGTGTAAGAGCCTTTGGTGATGGATCTTATCATAAGAACATAACAATGGCCATACTGAGTCAGACCAAAGGTCCACCTAGCCCAGTGTCCTGTCTGCGGACAGTGGTCAATACCAGTTGCCCCAGAAGGAATGAACAGAACAGGTAATCAATAATCAAGTGATCCCTCTCCTGTCACCCATTCCCAGCCTTTCACAAAAGGGGTTAGGGACATCATTCCTACCCATCCTAGATAATAAGCATTGATGGACCTATCTTCCATGAATGTATATAGTTATTTTTTGAACCCCATTAAAGTCCTGGTCTTCACATCATCCTCTGGCAAGGGGTTCCACAGGTTGACTGTGCATTGAATGAAGAAATAAAGGCTTTCTGAAAGTCCAGTTCTCAAAGATCCATTGGATCACCCTTGTCCACATGTACGTTGACTCCCTTTAAAGAACCAATAGTCTGGTGAGGCATGATTTTCCTTTACAAAAGCTATGTTGACCAGTGTTCCCTCTATTTTTTCTATCCATGTGTGGAATAAACTGTTATGTGCACTGAGGCATATGTGGATTTGCCCCACCAGTAGAAACACATGCTGCTAGCTGTGGGCGCTGTGGGCATTCTGCTAATCAGCCGGGGCGGCATTTGAATCTCTGCTGGGTGGCTTCCCAAGTGCTCATCTTACAGGGAGCTCTGACGTTGACTCTTCCCCAACATACTGTGTTCATCTAAGGCTATGTCTAGACTACGGGGAAGATTTGAAAGAGGATATACAAATTCTGTGGGAATTTGCATATCTTCTTTCGATCTCACTTTTGAAAGAGGAGCTTTCAAAAGTGAAAGTAGTTTAGATGTGGCTTTTTCAGTGAGCCCCCTCCCCTTTGTCAGAAAGCCACTTTTCCTCAAAAAATGAGGTTTACACAGCTTTTCGATAAAGGGGAGGGTTTCGCCGAAAAAGCCGCGTCTAAACTACTTTCACTTTCGAAAGCTCCACTTTCAAAAGTGAGATCGGAAGAAGATATGCAAATTCCCGTGGAATTTGCATATCCTCTTTTGAATCTTCCCCGTAGTCTAGACGAGCCCTGTGTGTCTGATAATTCTATTCTTTACTATAGTTTCAACCAATTTGCCTGCTACTGACATTAATTTTACCAGCCTGTAATTGCCAGGAACACTTCTGGAGCCTTTTCTAAAGATCAGCATCATGTTAGCTATCCTCCAGCTGTCCCCTGTTCCAGAGGAAATTTAAATGACAGGTACTTATACAGTTAGCCATTCTGCAATTTCATATCTGAGTTCTTTCAGAAGTCTTGGGTGAATGCCATCTGGTCTGGTGAGTAATAAGTCACTAAATGCTGTGTAATGTATTGATTTGTTCCAAAACCTCCTGTACTGACACCTCAATCTAGGACAGTTCCTCAGATTTCTAAAAAGACTGGCTCAGGTGTGGTCCTTTGGACCATGTATAGTGAAGATGCAAAGAATTCATTTAGTTCCTTCACAATGACCTTGACTTCCTTGAGTGCTCCTTTAGCCCCTCAATCGTCTAGCGGCCTCACTGTTTGGCAAGTTTCCTGCTTCTGATTGTACTTACAATTTTTTTGCTGCTAGTTTTCGGTTTTTGTCTTTTGCTAGTTCTTCAGATTCTTTTTCGGCCTGCCTAACTATGCTTTTGCCTTTGACTTGCCCTGAGGAAAAATGTCCCTCCAGTAGAGGTGAGAAACAGACCCTAAAACTTTCTGTTAAATACATACACTCATGTATGTAGCATTACACTGCACTTCACACTTCAGAATAGTCTGTGTGTATGTGTGTGTCTGGTCCTAGAAATACAACCTATCATGTAAACCTAGAACGGAGTTCCGATCAGCACAAGAATATGCATGATAGTGACCCACGGTCAAATATATGGGACCTTTTCCTCAGTTTTCTGAAGAAATTGCTGTACCTATGGGGAAGAGTCTTGTAAGGCAGCGTTTCTCAAAGCATTTCTCAACTTACAGGGGAGTCCTTCAATGACTCCACCCCACAGCAACTGCAGGAGGGGTGAGTCAAGCTTTTTTTTTTTTTTTTGCTTAACAACTCTCTCTGGATCTTTTTTTTTTCCCCTCAACAATTTTGGTGTGTGTGGGGGGGTCACACAAATTCCATGAGCATTTAGGGGGTCGCGGTATCAAAAAGTTTGAGAACCCCTGTTGTAAGGGGATCACTAGAGTCCCTAACGAAAAGCAACTCTCCACAAACCAGCACTGGTCAGGTACTCACCGTGCTTGAGCAGCCTCCAAAGTATTGCTAAGCAGTCAACCCTGGAAGGCCAATGCTAACAAAGCTCTGCCCTGTTTCGTGGGATCCCTGTGTTCTGATAAAGTTCCCTTCTGTAAAAACATACCCTTCTCTGGAGACACCACCAGGTTCCAGCACACTCATTTTTAAATATTATTATTTTATAATATAATCACAATAGGTCAACAATAGCACTCAGAACCCACAGCTCTTCCTGTTGCTGACCTCAAAGGGCATGTCTACACATCAGGGCTAAAGTCGAATTAAGCTACGCAACTTCAGCTACATCAATTGCGTAGCTGAAGTCGAAATAGCTTAACTCAGCTTTTGGCGCTGTCTACAGAGAAGGAAGTGGAAGGAAGAGCACTCTCCCTTTGCCTTTCTTACTCCCCATGAAATGGGGGTTACAGGAGTTTGAGTAAGAAGTCCTCCAGCTCAACATTATTTCGAAATGGCTTGCAATGCGGACACACGTTTTGTTATTTCGGAATAATGTCAGTTATTCTGAAATAACGCTGCTGTGTAGACGTACCCAAAGGGCTTTATAAACATGAATTATTGAAGCCTTTCTCTCCCCATATGGTGGTGCACAGAAAAACAAATACACGTGACTAACACCTGATTGGAGTGGGACTGAAATTCTGGCCAGAACTCCAACTGAATTGAGCCTTCCGGGGGCTCAGAAAGTTTGCTGTCTTGCTCTTGTCAGGCTGTGGATATTGAATGCCTCATTTACTCATCTTTGGGTGCTCTCTGGGTGCCTCGGAGGTATGCTGGACACCCCCCTTAGCTTGATTTGGGGTGTCATAGGCCACCTCCCCCTTCTGAGTGGGATAGGAGTCCTGTAATGCCCCCAATGGCTTAGTCAAAGGGGAATTCAGCACACCCCACCGTTGTAAATGGATTTTTCATTTGTTATTTTGAGCTTGCTTTGAAACCAAAAGACCTACTCCCATAGAAAGGGTTACAAAGAGATGGAAAGAAGGTCAGAGGACTATGCCCAGAAAAAAAGGCTAACAAGCGATATCCACCGACAATTCACAGCTTTTAGAAGTCACATACAGTACAGCTCTTTGGCTCAGCTACGAAAAATGACCTCTGAGGTTGGATCTTTACAGGATGGAAACAGACCTCTCTGACTTGTTCAATGCCTTTCTTTCCCCCTCCTAATTAACCCCATTGAACCTGCATCATTTTTTGCCGCCTGTCAGCTATCGTTTGGAACAGTTTCTATTGCAGCAAAGGAGACTGATGAAATACTGAAAGCTGCTTGATTACCAGTCTATTTTTACCAGAATGTTAGCGATACCCCAATAGACTTTGCTGTGGTTGTGCAGCCATGTGATCCACAGCGCACATGGAAAACCACAAAAATGCTCTGATTTTTCTACAATTCCCCAAAGCAGATCTGCTCAACCCAGAGCTCAAGACCTCTCTGATACAGAACACTTTGAACTTCCATTTGCATCAAGGCAAACATGAGTCTCTGATTAACTAAACATTTTGGGGGAATAAAACTGACTTAATTGGGTCAAAATGTTGCAGAATGCTGCACGACGCTGGAGGAAGAACTATCCGCCTGTGTTCATTGTCCTGAGGTGGCATCACTGAAGAATTATAGTTACGTCACTTGAGTTATAACAGAGCTGGGTGGCAGCCATTTGAAATGTTCTGGTATATTAAAATGTTTAGTAAAAACATATTCAAAGCCTCTTTATAGTTCTTGTTTTAAAAAATCACTAAAATAATGCTAAACACAGCCAGCACATTTCCTCTTATGGGAGAAACACAAGGCCAAAGTTTCAAATCCATAAGACGTCTTAAGTTTGAAACAAACTCACATTGTGAAACTATTTATTAGAGTTTGGAGTCTGAGTTGCCCTTGTGACCCATCAATGCTGTACACCAGACTCCTGAAGATTAAAAACTGAAAGTCAAAATTCTTGTCTCTTTTCATTTGAATGCCAATGCCGTGTGGCACTGACAGCCCAGAACAGGAAAATGCTCAAAGAGAGCCACACAGCAGCAATAACATGGACAACATCAGTGCGGGGTTATCAAAGCAGGTGTGAAAGGACAGCCTCTACAGCTAAGAAAATCAGGTCCAGTCTCCCATGTTCATTTAGTCCTTGGTCTGCCCATTGATCAGATGCTACGTGCTAGCAATTGTGATCGTGGTTTTGTTATGGTGATGGGGACAATTAGGGTATGTCTACACTAGCTTGTTAATTCGAGCTAGGTAGGCAAATCAGGCAACTGGAGTTGCAAATGAAGCCCGGGATTTAAATATCCCGGGCTTTATTTGCATGTTCCCGTCCGGCCGCCATTTTTAAATCCCCCTTAGTTCGAACGTGGAATGAGGAGTAACAGTTAATCCGAACTAAGGACTTAGTTCGGATTAACTTTAAACTACCGCGTGTAGCCACGGGCAGTTCGTTCGAACTAAGGGGGATTTAAAAATGGCGGCCAGATGGGAACATGCAAATAAAGCCCGGGATATTTAAATCCCGGGCTTCATTTGCAATTCCAGTTGCCTGATTTGCCTACCTAGCTCAAATTAACGAGCTAGTGTAGACATACCCTTATATACAATGAGACAGTGAAGCTTCCAGCATATGACATGTACGGCCATCCACTGTCAGACAGCAATCACTTTCAGTCATTATAGGCAACATTGGATATAAGCAACTAGTGAAAGTGACCAGTGTTCCTTGTAAACTGTGCTTTTTGGCAGCCACCCAGGAGAGATTCAGGTATCACACAGCTGATTAGTAGAGTGCCCGCAGCCACCCACAGCTGGCAGTGTGTGTTTTCATTGGTGGTGCACATTCACACATGTGTTGGTGCATATACCAAAATTTATTACGCACCTGGATGGAAAAAATAGAGGGAACATTGCAAGCAACTAACCGGCAAGTCCTCCTTGACAAAAAGCCTTTTAAAAGACAGCCTTTGGACAAACTGCTACCACGTCTTTGCCATGACTTTTCTGTGGCACTGGAACCAAATATGGTGTGATGGCGGGTTGTGAAGTGCCGTGACACCATACTGCAAAAGCCAACTCAAAACATTTGAGGAAAAGTCAGGAAGAAAAGCAAAAAGGTGAAGAAGCAGGAATGTTGAGCTCTTACCAGTATTTTATTTCCTCTCATTCTCCTCCCCAAAGTGCAGTAGATTGGGTTGGCAAATATATGATGAAAGGCTAATAATCCCATCTGAGTGTCATACATTCTGACAGTGGGCATGATGACGAAATGCCGGGTACATTCCGGCCCAGTACAAGTAATCGGAGCCAGACGTCATTATCTGGCAAGAGGCATAGGAGCCAGAAAGGGGCCTGGTTGGTACCCCTGGAGTATTCAGCATGAAGCAGTTTATGGTGGAGAGGATCAAAGCCGTAACAGCATGTTGCCGTTAATATATACCACCCACACTACGCTGACTAGCATCTTGGACGCCAGCACTAAGAGAGGCTGAGAAAAGAAGCAGACTGGTTTAATTTAAGCACAGGGAATGGCAAGAACTAAGAAGTAAACAGCTTCCTCTTTTTTTTCCTTAAAGGAAAGGCTTATTAATCCTGGGCCTCTTTAGGATGCCATCTCACAAAGCAGTAGGTGAAGGTAAGGCAGGTTCATTACCAGCCTTATCTGAATTATTAATCCATTTTTTTACCAAGTCACAGTAAAACCAATGTCCATTCCCACATGCTTTCCCTAGCTCAACCTTTCTGTGATGACCCTGCCAAAGCCAATGTCATGTTGAGTATCACGTGGACTCCTGTGAGGAAAAAAGAAAAGGGGATTTTTTCACGGATATTTCACAGCCTTAAAAGAGACCGAACAACTTCCATCTCGCCTCTCGAGTGCGTTTGGGTTTGGGAAAGGTCCGGGGCTGACAGCACTAGTAGAGCATGAGATCCTGTCAGGGGGGTTAAACACTGGAATAAGTTGCCTAAGGAGGTTGTGGAATCTCCATCACTGGAGATATTTAAGACACATGGCAGGGATGGTCTAGATGGGGCTTGGTCCAGCCGCAAGGACAAGGGACTGGACTCGATGACCTCTCGAGGTCCCTTCCAGTTCTAGTGTTCTGTGATTCTACGATCCTCTGCTGACCCCGAAATCGATACTGCCCGGACAGTGCCTGCATTTGCCGCACACAGAAAGCCACGTCTGTCAGCTGACAGTCTGACAATAGAATGGACTGACTCAACTGGCAAAAAAAATCACACACCTGAGTCAGCTTTGATTCAGCACAGAACTTGAGCAAGTGCTTAGTTTATATGCCAAAAGTTCAGCACTTTTAACAGGGCAGCTGGTTCCATAAACGCAAGCAAGGTGGCTCTCCTATCCCAATCCAGGTGCAATAAATAGGGTAGACCAGCCTCTGGAGAGTTATAAATGAGGCACAGCCTAAAGGCATGTGCCAATTCAGAGGGCAGGGAGGGAGACAGAAGAGCCAAGGGATCGAAAGGCACAGAGAGCTCAGGTGGGCAGAAGAAGATGCTAGTTGATTCTCTGAGCCAGAGGGCTGAAACTGGCAGGCCAGACAGGGCTGAAGAATGAGAGAGGTTGGAGCCCAATGATGTCTCCGGGCAAGAGCTAGAACTAGACCTGAGATTGAAAACAGGAGAAGGGATGGCGTGAGGCATGGTGAGCAATGACAGACTCAGACCTGACAGTCTAAGGAGATGCCACAGTCTAAAACAGGACACTAGAGGTGTCCCAGAGCACTGTAAAAGCTGCCAACGCTGTACCTGGGGTGCGTGGCCAACCCGCAGCTCACGAGCCACATGTGGCTCTTCCCCCCCATCAATGCGGCTCGTGAAGCCTCCCCCAAGGCTCACGAAGCTGCCCTCACGTCCCCTGACCACGGCCCATGCCTCCCAGCTCCCCTGTGCCCACTGGGACAGGGGAGCCATCTGCATCAAAATGGCAGGAGCCTGCTGAGGCCAAAAAGCCTTAAAAAGGGCGAGTCCTTTTTTGCTCTGCAACTTTTTGCCACAGCTCTTTGCGCTGGATCATGGCTCTTCGTCTGAAATGGGTTGGTGACCACTGGTTTGCTGAGACTTGCCAGATTCTATGTACTGTTGGGACTCTGGGGGAATTCCAGATTATGCTTATGGGCCTCCTGCAACTAATTAACCCTACTTGTGCTTGGAAACCTTGTGGGGAGTTACTGGGGATTCCAGAACAGGGAAACTGAGGCACAGAGCTGCTCCCAGGGCCACCCTGAAGCCACTAGGCAGAACCATGGAGACAGCTGCCCTACACACACATGCTTAAACGTTTTGCTGTATCACCCCCTAACGCCACATACCTTAGCCAGTTGGTGGTAGAGCCAGGGAACGAATCTGTGGTCCTCATTCAATGTCCCTTGCTCTCTCTTATACACTATTTTTTTCTTTCATGTCCACCTGGCTTGCCGTCAAAGGTAATAGGGACATTCTTTAAATACAATTGCCCTTAATCAAAGCCGTGAGCATGGGCTCCGTCCCCTGCTGCTTAACACAAAGCCTTCACCTCCAAGAAATGTCTAAGTGTTAAATGCCGCTGTACACAGCAAGGGTTAAAAATCTTCAAACGCATCGGTCTACATTGGCCATACATCACATGGGGGTTGAAAAACAAAACTCTAGGCATGCGCTGGGTGTGCAACTTTAGCCACACACAAAACTTTAAAACACACTCCTCCCGTCCAATCACATAAATCCCTGCTCTCCTTGAGAGTTCATCTAAATTACTCTTAATGATCCAAATAGGCTTCCAGTGTGTAATCTAAGCTCCAGCGACATGTTGTGTGCTAATAAGGACCGTCTCAGCATCCCAAGCCAAAGAAAGCAATTGGCTCAAAGCAAATCCCTCAGTTTGCTATGGAGTCCAAACCCAAAGAAAAAGAAACCCTCTCTGAAGCAGCAGAAAAGGACAGGGAGAGGTTTGCCATCAGCCTATCCATTTCCAAGCACGGGACGGGAGGTAATTTCAGGATAGGGTGACTTTGTTCCTTTCTTTAGGAGAAATCTCTCCACTTCTTTTTCCTTCCTTCTGTGCCAAAGCTGCTTCACCCTGGGCTGTCCTACTGCAGCACAGAAAACAAGGACAATGTCCAAGAGTTTCTTACCACCTTGGTACAGCTCACACTATGAGTTGTCAGCCCGGGGGAGAGTCTACACTTCGCTGTGCACACACGTGCCACCCACTCACCTCCTGGGCGTGGGGCATTGTCCCATCAAGTGGCACGGAGACCACTTACAGAGAGAGAAGAGTGAGCCTGCTCTACAGCCTTAGCTCCATGGAAGCTGGTTTTTAGCTCGGGGGGGGGTTGAGACTCCTGCACTAAGCTCCAGAGGTCCCAAGTTCAATTCTGCTCGCAGACAACTGGGGTCTGCTGGCATTACACACACACACCAGTTCCAGGGAAGGTGGGTTTAACAACTGTGCCCCCTCCCAGTCCTCAGCTGCTACATGGCCGCAGGGCTATGTAAGGTAGAACAGCCTGTCTCTGGCCGCTTATAGGCAGCAATGTGCCCCAGAATCTCACCTGCATGGCACTGAGGCTCATTCTCTGCCAGGCACTCTTCCCCGCAGGTCAGCACAGCGCCGGAGCTAGAGCTTGCAAAGGGACCTTCGGAAGACAGCCCGTGGCTTTCTCTGCCTCTGCTCCTGCACCAGGGAAATTGGGCCAGGCAGCAGCTGGGCCTTTCCGGGCCCCTTTGTCCAGTGTATATGGTGAGTGTGGGAGCTGAAGCATTTTTTGAGGGGAGTAGTTATGCCTAGTGGGGTGAGCAGGGAAAGGCACGCCATGAGTCCTGGGCTCTTTTCTTGACTCTGTCTCACTGTGCAACACTGGTTAATTCATTTACACTCTGGGTGAAGCAATTTAGCCACCAATGAAATGGGCTTCATAAGAGATTGTGTTGGCAGACACACCTGTAAAGTGTTTAGAGAATCTTGGAAGAAAAGTGCTGGAAAGGCAAAATGTACCTCCCCGATTGAACAGATGTAACTCTGCTACCTAGACAGCTACAAATATTAAACTGCCATGCTTCCCATTCTGTTGTTATCTCTTTTCCCTGGGTAAACTCTTTCCCACAGATTTTACACATTGCAGGAACCTAAAAAACCTGCCTCACCTCTGCTTTGCAAAATGTATTCTTGTGCGAAGTACCCGGGGCAAACATCTACAGGGCACAAAGGAGGGGCTATCTGAAAGAGCGAGAAAGGGCGGGGTTACCCATTACAAACACGGAATAGTAACCCAAACAAAGAGCTGGGAGAGTGTTTGTCCTCTCCCTAGGCTACCCTGTTTGTAGTCTGAGCTCTGCAGCAACAGGTTTTGTGTCTTCGGGGTTAACAGCAACCCAGCCTCCCATCATGGAACTTGGGAGACAGGATGTGCTGTAGTCAGGACTGCTGATGAATCAACCGTTTTGTGGGTTTTGTGGCAACAGGAAAGCATTCCGAGAATTCAGCTGATATTTTTCGACTAGAAACTTCATCGCAAGATGCTCTTTCTGGCTCCAGAATCCCGTCTGGCACTGCACTTCTGCTCCCGGGCGTTGCCAACAGCTTCCTCGAGTTAGCTTGACGGCGGCGCTGGACTGCAAGGCTCCTGGATACCTTGGCTCAGAGCGCCAGTAGGAACCAATATATGTTCCATGTTTCCTTCAGCCTCATATGCCATTTGGACGCTGCATTTATTACTCACTAGCAGATGTACCCGGGGTTGCTCGGGTCTGTAAGTGAAGTGATGGTTTGTGGTTTGTGTGGCAAATAAAAGGAAAATGGCCAGGCTTTAGTTCAATGACTATTTTTTTTAAAAATGAAGGGAACAAGAAGTTTGTATTGATAAAAGGAGGGAAGTGATTCAAACAACAGACAGAGCATGTGAATAGACACTATTTGCAGTTTCTCTCTCTTTTGGTAGAATAAAAAGGGAGTGGGGGTGCAGGAGTGAGGGCAGGGGCATGGGAGGGTTGGGGGGTTCTCGGGGCAGGGGGTGGAAGGTGCTAGGGTGAGGGAATAGGGTGGCAGGGCTCAGGGCACAGGGTTCGGGGCGGGGAGGCTCAAGGCAGAAGGTGGGAAGCTCAGGGCAGGGCATAGGGGCATAGCACTCAGGCCAGGGGGCTGGGAGGCTGGCGGGAGGGGGGCGAGAGCTTACTGGGACACCCATGGCAGCAAGGGTGTTGCGGCTTAGTGGCAGCTACCTCCCAGGGGGCCAGGGCTACACTCCCCAGAAGGTGACTCCTCCCAGGGAGCCCAGGCTGCAGCACCCCCTCCAAGGACTGCAGGCTGTCCAGGCGGCCAGGCTTGGGAGGCTGTCCCCAGCCTGCAGCTTGGTCCAGGACCCCAGCCTCTCTTATGGGGGGGGGGCCTCCTGAGAGGTACCAGGGAGTCCCAGGTGGGGAGGGCTGGGGGCAGGTGGGTTACTTACCCAGTATGATGGCAGGCAAGATGGGGGAGCCCCAGCCCTCCTGCCTACTCTCTTGGTGGTGCCCCAGTGGTCACTCTGCAGTATAACTCCCCTGCTGCACTTGCTGCCCCCAGTGGCCACTCTCAGTATTGCATCTCTCCTCTCTGTGCCCCTCGCTTTCTAAGTTATGGGAAACAGTCCCATTCCCGGCACTTCCTGTTTTTCTGGCATAACCAAACCCTGACCTTGCTTTAAGTTAGGAGAAGAGGAAGCTGCCTGCCAAATTTGGTGGTCCTAGCTCTTACCATTTAGGACAAGATTGTGAACAAATGGGCTTGCAGACAGACACACAGACAGACGGACACACACATCTCTAAAATATATATACAGATTCTTTGTTTCATTATGATATTTTCTATAAATGCAGGAATTTGGTGCGTTAGCTGCACTGAGACTTTTCTGTGCTGCAACCAAAAGAAATCCCATACTGAAATGCAGCCCATGCACACAAAGTGACCTGATCCTGCAGAGATAAAAATCCCATGAACTCAAGGGAAGTTTTGCCTGGATTAGAACACCACTACTGGGCCCAGGTCATTCAGAACGTCACTGGGATACAAACCAGATTCGCCTGCTCCAAAAGCCCAAGCTCCTACATATCTGAAATAGGAGAGAACATCCTTCAGCAACCAGGCAATACGAGGTCTATGACACACAGCTGAAAAGTTCTGATTCCATCCAGCAGAGTGCAGCAGTGCAGACAACAGGCCCACATCTAGGAACCAATTCATTAGAATACGGTGATGGTCATACAGGACACTGAATGTCTTGGCAGGCAGCAACCCGTATAACAACTAGAAAACATTCCTTGCCAGTTAGATCAGTGGTGGGCAACTTGCAGCCCGAAGGCCACATGCAGCCCATCAAGGTTCTATGTGCAGTTCATGAGACATGTTGTTTACCGTGGCTCATGCACAGGGTTGACAGATTCTGCTGCTTTCCGTCCACAGAGTTTTTTTCTTGATGGTGTTGCTAAAGTGACCCACATGTACAGCGGTAACAGTAACTAAAACTTTCTTACAGCCACTCTCCTATTGTAACCCGGTTCCCTGCCAGCTCTTTAACACGCTTCCTTCTGGCTTTTGCCACAGCTCAGCCAGCTCCTGCAGGAGTTGTGCACCCCCACTCACTTTCACCTCTGCACCTGTACAGCAAGGGCATGTGAAGTGAGGTGGGTGCTAATTGCACACAACACTGTGAGAGCCATGGGCTCCCTCTGCAGCCAATCAAAGCTTTATCAAAGCTTTATGGTTTAATCCGCACACCCCACAAATGTTAGGTGCACACGCACAATTAGTAAAACTATCCTATCCCAGGAGATCGCCTTGGTTATGACGATCTTGCGGCCCACTGGAATGAAGGAGGACTACTCATGTGGCCCATTCACTAGCCTGGACTGCCCATCGCTGATTTTGGTGCTCGATTTCCTAACTGCATCTACAAATAGAGGTTGCTATGCTGTCCTTTAACAGTGTGTCTACACATATGCATCCAGTCTTGGGGTGCAGCTCCAAACCAACCTCCAAATCAACCACAGTTTGCCTGCCGCCGGGGAGGATCCACCGCATGTGGCCAACAGTGTATCTGCTGGTTTATCACTTAATTTGCTCTTCCCATTTCTCTCTCTCACGCATAACCCCTCTACCTTCAGCATACCTGACCTCACAGACTTCATTTAACAAGGAGAAATGTTCTCTTCCTGACTGGTGCATGAGCTGGGGGTTTGTAAAAGAAGAAAACTAAAGAATAAATGAAGGTTATGGATAAGCGAGGCGTGGGGTAGGTTCTGCTGCAGACTACACACTTTCCTACAGCCCTCAAAAAGCCAGCCCTGTAAGACTTGTCAAGAATGTTGGCTTAATAAAAACCATGTGATTTCAAAGATCAAGTCATAGCAGAGCCTCTGACTTTGCAGGGTAAATATTTATCCAGCCTGAGCCCTGGCGGAGTGAGCTACTTTCATGTACTTGTGAAAACACCACAGAAAGCAGGCACACGGTCAAGGGCCAGGGATTATTACAAAGTGACCCACTGAGTGAAGACTGGCTCGATTCCCTGCATTTTCCAGACTGTGAGGTGTTATCAGCCTAAGTATCAGAGTGTGGTGAATGAACAGGAAACCCCTGCACAGTTCCCTGGAACATATATCTTGGAAGAAAGAGTGTCCCTTTGACCTCCTCATGTTCATAATGTAGGGCACTTTGTGTGGATTGTTTTTAACTGAAGGAATGACTAGGGTGTGTTTGAATGATGTCTGCAAACTCAAAACACCTCGTAACACTGCAGCTGAGCTGCAGTTCATGACGGCTAAAGTGGAGCCGGCGGCTGGATGGTATCCCACTCCTGGCACCAAGAGAGCCACCACACCACACTGAGAGGGTAGAAACCATCGACCCGGAAACAAATGCAGAAACAGAGGCACTCATTGGGTGGGAGCATTCACAGTTGGAACCAAACGGAGGCCTAGAAGAGAAAGGGAGTCATAAACATCGCCCATTTACTGTGTGTGGAAATAAACCCTACTTCTCTATTCCAGTCTGAGCTTTTAAAAATTACCGTATTTTCAGCTTGGATCCTAGTGAACAAATGGCTTCACGTGTTATTATATAGAGTTATAATGAGCGCACTGTACATTCTTCTATCATGAAAGTGTGTACAGGGAAAAAAAACATCACTCCTAAAATGAGAATGTTACAGCTGTTCTTGTGGGGTTATTTTTTAGAAACATTAATTTATTAATTATATAGTGGGCAGGTTCTACAAGCTCTTTATTCCTATTCCAGTTCATATTTAGGTTGAACCACTCTAGCCCGGCACTCTCTGGTCCAGCAATGTGATTTTAGTTGGTGAGATGCCCATTTATCATGGGTGTGGCCAAGTTTCTCATGGTCCCATAAAATTTGGTGACAGCCACCAGTCCTGGCTCCCAGTGTTCTGTGCTGTTATTTAGTTTTACTTTGCCTCTACATGTGTTCTAAGAACGCAGTAAGCAGTGGAAGTGCTGGTAATGCTGTAAGACAATGTTGCCCTCTTATGGTCCGGTAAACTCTCTCATTCAGCACTGGTGAGGTCCCGAGGATGCTGGACTAGAGAGGTTCAACTTGTAGTTGTACTTTGTTTGCCACAGAGGCATGCTGGAATAATGTCAGGCCCTACCAACCCCAAGATCAGGAGTTTTGAGAAATTCCCCCAATACTTCCCTTAATGGAAGGTCAGGTTTAATAGAGGGGGGCACCTTAGTTCTGGTAGGTGAGCTCCAGAGCCATGCATGTTACCGTTAATCCCTCCTGGGAAATCTAACGCAGAGCAGCTCTGCAGCCTGCATAGACGTGATTAGATTCGCACTGGAATTTTTTTGCACAGATGTTCCAGACAAGTAGTAAAGTTTCTTTATTAAAAAAAAAAGCAAGAAGGTTCCTGGGACTTCATGGAAAATCCATTTTAGTTAACTGAATGTTCCCATTAATTATGATTGTCCCTCAGATGCTTTCTTTTGAAATTCTTTTGGTCTGGGGGACCTTTGTGTCTGAGGTGAATGCTGCCAAATGAGAGGAATTCACTCGACAGAATTTTTCAGTCAGTGAGAAAAAATCCGCCCTTCAGGCCCGAGTAAGGGAATTTGGCCCTTCATATTACAAATCCTACATTTCCACACGTAACAGTCGCGGATGGATACAAGGGGATGGTTGTTGGTTCAAGTGGTCATAGAAATGGCCTGGGAGACATTGGCTTCTTCACTCTGTTGGCCATCCTTTCTCTTTGGATTTCCCTTGCAACTCATGACACCCCATCAATGGCCAGTCTAAACCCTGAAACATTAGAAAAATCACTGTGGCTGGTACATTGGGGGGGGGGCGGGTTTTTTGGAGTGCACAAGGGTGTGGAGCCGATGGATAGCAAGGGAGGACGAGTACGTTAATAAATGCAGTATGTAGGACAATGTAATGGTGCGGTGTGGCATGAAAGATTTATGGCTTGATTTGGGGATGGTCACATCTTACTGGCTGGTTCTTCCCCCCCACAATTTTTGTAGCATTCTGTGGCTTGACAACTCTCAGATTCCCCTACACCCAGGAATTTGTGCCACTTATACAAATATTTACTCAAAGAAGGTGCAAAATGGCAAATAAACAGCACTCCACAGGAACTAACCACTGCTGCAGCAAGAGCCAGAAGGCTGACAGCAAGCTCAAGGCAGGGCTGAAACCAACGCCAGCCACCATGTCTGAAATCCAACATACGCTCAGAAGGGGCGGCCTGGCTCTGCAGCAGCCAAGGAGCTGTATGGCTGGGCTCTCAGAGGGAAAGGTAGAGAGGAATTTATTTCACGGCACACGTCCATGGCTAGATTCCGTGTGCTGCTGTTCCAGGCACAAACCAAAGCGTGTTGCCGTGGTTCTAAACACTGTACCAGAGAGCCCCTGGGGGAAAGTGACCCTTTTGCTGTGCGTCTGAATATTACTGCACTGGGCTTCTCAAAATCAAGCACTGCATAAGGAGCCATGTGGTTGGAAGACACCCCTATCCCCCAGAGCAAAGCCCCTGCACACGTCTCTGCTTCAGGGAAAGGCTGTTTTGTAATGAGATTCATTATCTCAGAAGCCTCAGTATAAACCGTCCCGTTTTCTATTGAAAACCCCAGCTCCTCATTCCGAGTGCATTCCTGAGCGAGCAGCAGGCTGGCTTTCCTTCCTCGATCCCCTGACATGAAAGCTGATCTTGGGCTGAGGGAAGGACTCCAAAACCGAGGCATCAATAAAAACTGGGGCCCAACCAGAAAAACCCAGCCCCTTCACTGCCCTTAAAAACGTGGCCTTTTGTGGTCCCTGGACGTTGGTTCTCTCCCCTCTCTGCCTCTTTAGTTGTGATGTAAGACACAAAGAGGACTTTCTGCCTAGCAGAAAAAACAACACCTCCCCCCAAGTGTTGTGCATGGTCAGAGATACTCAAGCTCTTTGCATTTAAATTACAACAACGTGTGTACAATCGCCCATAAAATAAAAGGCTGGCAGAATTACATGGATGCAGGCTTGGGGGCAATTTCGTTTCTAATGGATCATCCAGGTATTTTAATTCACTGAGAGTATGGACTCAACTCTTAATCCCTCCCGGTGCGTCATTCAGCTCATGAAACAGTCCAGAGAAGAGAAGTTCTATATGGAGTTTATGCCCTGTTGGGAGAAATATATCCTAATTACTGCAGAATGTCCTCTGAAATACAAGAACCAGGGATGCAAGAAAACTTAACAGTTGGGGTCTGGGTCTGAAAACCAGACTGAACTAGGAAATGGATTGGATTACTGAAGCCAAATACTGTATATGGCGCCTTTCAAAGATTGCAGAACATTAGGGAAGGAGAAACGTTTCTTTAACTTTTGAAAAAGACTTTAAAAATCTCAACAAATGTTTCACAAAATGGCTGGAACATTTTGGAAAAGATCTAGTGAGAACTAGGAAACGCCGTATTTCTCTGGCTCCTCTCCTCCTACTATAAATGTAATGCCATAAGCAAATAACACAAAAATATGGGTAGCAATTTGTTATGAATTTTATGTGTGTGGAACTCAGAATGCATGCACATTTTATGCAACTTGTTCTCCGGGGTCTTAACCAGAGGTTTATCTCTCTCCGATTAAATCCTACAGACTTTAAACTAAGAAAAGGGGGGAAGTTGGGAAGAAAGAACAGAAGACCTAACTTGATCCCTCTGGCTCTATCTGACCCAGAAATGGATACTCAATTTTTAAAAGTATAAACCAATTCAGAATGAACTAGGCATTCATAGGATATGTTAGAAAGCACTTCTTACACTAACTTCTTTCCCTATCCACTGTAGCTGGCAGATAAAAGTTGATTGTAGGATGCAATAAAGTCCTGTTTTTCTTGAAGAGCAACACAAAATTCCACCAGATGTTTCTGCTTTGAGATCAATTGCAATTTTATGAAGAAGTTTTTGTCTCCCCTCTCAAACACCAGCAGGCACCAGAACTCAAGAGACCCGTTGCTGCTGCTGAGGAGTACGCTGGCACACCCCGAGGCCACACGTCAGGAACTAGCAACGGAACAGGATCCAAAAGCAACGAATCTTCCCATTTGCCCAGAGACTCCACACAAAGTGAATGCTGTGCTTGTTCCTTGGACAGTCCCCCCGGATGCTGAGGTTCCAGCTTTCTGGGTCTGGCTGTGCCTGGCAGTGGAAGAGCCAGAACACCCCAGGGCAGGTTGTTTCTGCAGAATTCCCAAACTGCAGGAAGTAGCCGAAGCCTCACTAGAAAACATGTTCTTGGGCCATTGCCAGTCTGGTTGTGGACTCCCCAGATACCCAGTAAAGAGCAGAGCCTCCAAAGAGAGCCCTGCAAGTCCGGGGCCTGCATCTGCCGATGTGGATGCGGATAGCCACAGCTCAGTTTTGCAGATACGGATGCAGATACAAATTTTGTATCTAGAAGCAGGGGGGAAAGTAACTTACATTTCTTACAGCTACTGTCTTATCACAACCTGCTCCTTCCCCCTTAGAGAGTGCTTTAGGGCGGGGGTAGAGATGGTGATACAACAATAGCGGTAAGAAATGTAAGTGCAGGGAGGAGTGCAGGGGGTTCTGGGCAGAGGACTGGTTTGGGTGGGGGGCTGCAGGAGTTCGGGCTGGGGCTGAGGATGCAGGAGTCATGGTTGGAGTGTATGAAGGGCTCAGGGCAGGGGGTTGGGAGCTCAGAATTGGGAGATGTAGGGGGTGTAGATTCAGGGCAGGGGGCTGGGCGGTATAGGGGTGAGTGCGGGGGAGAAAGGGCAACATTTCAGGGAGTGGAGGCCTGCACCCACACTTACCCAGTCGCTGTGTGATTTTTTTCCTGTTTGCTGTGACTAGGTAGCGAGAGGAAAGTGCCAAGGCTGCTGCATTCCTCCTCTGCCCCTCCCCTGGGCAGCTGGGAGATAGAGAAACACAGCAGGCTCTGCACTTTCTCCTCACTCCCTTGTCACAGCAAACAGGGAAAAACACACAGCGACTGGGTAAGTGTGGCTGCAGCCCCTCCACTCCCCGAAATGGTGGCGGGGGGGCTCAGAGCTGGGGCAGTCCTAGAGGAGAAGGAGGCGCCTCCAGCCAACCCCTCTAAGCTGCCTGGCTGCCTGGCTGCAGGAAGTCGGGAGCTGGGCTGGCAGTGACCTGTCCCGCCCCCTGCAGCCGAGTGCCCCAGCCAGCCAGGTTCTTGCTGGAGTGTCACACCGGGGCGCACCTCTTTCTAGCACCCTGCAAATTTTACCTGCTTTACATCTGGGGGCATCTGCAGCCGCAGATATGAATGTGGTTCTCTGCGGCTCATTTTAGATGTAAATGCAGATACAAATTTTGTATCCATGCAGGGCTCTCCCCCCAGACTCCAAGGTTCTCCCATCACTGTTTTATATCACATCAGATAAGATACTAATAAGAACCTCAATCGCAGTAGAGCCAACATATTCAGTTACACTATCACCTTTTACACTCATTCAACCTCTCCAATGAAAAATACTGTTTAATTGGTCCTAAATGGGTAGATAATTTGAGCCAAATCCTGCAAACCTGATGCCATCCTTAATCAGGGACAGCTCTCAGGGCACGTCTAGACTACATGGCTCTGTCGACGGAGCCATGTAGATTTGTTTACTCGGCAAAGGGAAATGAAGCGGCGATTTAAATAATCGCTGCTTCATTTAAATTAAAATGGCTGCCACGCTGTGCTGATCAGCTGTTTGGCGGCACAGCGCTGTAGTATGGATGCTCCGCAGTTAACATCAAAGGCATTTGTCGACCTCCCCGGTAAACCTCATCCCACGAGGCATAATGGGAAGGTCAACAAATGTCTTTGATGTCAACCATGGAGCGTCCAGACTACAGTGCTGTGCCGCCAAACAGCTGATCGGCACAGCACGGCAGCCATTTTAATTTAAATGAAGTGGCGTTTATTTAAATCGCCGCTTCATTTCCCTTTGCCTACAACCCTAATCTACATGGCTCCATCGACGGAACCATGTAGTCTAGACGTGCCCTCATTGACCTCCGTGGGAGCTTCTCTGCACAGTCAGAACTGCAGGATTTCATTGTATCCATTTCCAAAACGATCGGACATGAATCAAATGCAGCTCAAAAACTTCACCTTTCTTGTCCCAACAGGTGATCATTTTACATCAGCAGCATAAGATCATAGGAGCAGCCACACTGGATCAGACCAAAGGTCCATCTAGCCCAGTGTCCTGTCTGCCAACAATGGCCAATGCCAGGTGCCCCAGAGGGAATGAACAGAACAGGGAATCATCAAGTGATCCCTCCTCCGGTCATCCATTCCCAGCCTCTGACAAACAGAGGCTAGGGACACCATGAGTACATCTACACTGCAGGACAAAGTCGAGTTAAGATACGCAACTTCAGCAACATTAATTGCATAGCTGAAGTTGAAATATCTTAACTCGGCTTTAGGTGCTGTCTACACAGCAGGAATCAAAGGAAGGGCGTTCTTCCGTCAACGTCTCTTACTTCTTGTGAAATGAGGGTTACAGGAGTCGGAATAAGAAGCCCATTATTTCAAAATTATTTCAAAATAACAGGCTTGCTGTGTAGAGGCACACACTGTTATTTCCAAATAACGTGAGTTATTTCGAAATAACACTGCAATGTAGATGTGCCCCATCTCTGTCCATCCTGGCTAATAGCCACTGATGGACCCAACCTCCATGAATTTATCTATTTCTTTTTTGAACCCTGTTACGCTATGTCTACACTGCAGTGCGTGTCTACGCAGCAAGCCCGTTATTTTGAAATAATTTTGAAATAACGGGCTTCTTATTCCGACTCCTGTAACCCTCATTTCACAAGAAGTAAGAGAAGTCAATGGAAGAATGCCCTTCCTTTGACTTCCTGCTGCGTAGACAGTGTCTAAAGCCGAGTTAAACTATTTCGACTGCAGGTATGCAATCAATGTAGCTGAAGTTGCGTAGCTTAACTTGACTTTAACCCACAGTGTAGACGCACCCTCAAAGTCCTGGTCTTCAGAACATCCTCTAGCAAGGAGTTTCACAGCATCTGGTCAATGAGTGGGAAACCCTACAAAGCTGCTGTGAGGCTTTGAGGTCCTCATGGAAAAGTTTGGAACACTGTTAGTTTACAAATATAAAGCATGCTCGTTTGTAGTGGGCGAAATGGAGGATACCCTCATAGCCCTGAGCCTCTTATGAAATACTGTTTGGCAGAGCCTGGTTCTGCCTCTGTACAACCGGCTTCTTTTTCCTTTCTCTAAAACACCTTCTCTACTGCCAGACAGATTCATTAGCCTCCCAGGCATGAACGGGCACGCAGCTCACAGACACCTTCTCACTGCACCTGACTTGGCTCCCCATCTCTAGGCAGCTCACTAACATGTGGGTTTGGATTAGACATTCTTCAGACCAGATTACAGAATGACTGAAGTCGGCCTCAACCCAGGCTGGGCACACATGGAGCTAATTGCGTGTGTCCGGAGGTTACCACGGCCACAACAACAGCATGAAGGAAAACCACCCCCCCATGCTCGGTAGCCTACTTTGACACATCTAGACAGCAACAGCTCACTCCACAAAGCCATGGGCAACCAACAGACAAAATCAGGACTCACTTCAATCTTTTGCCCACAATAACGTCACAAGAAACTTCGGTGTTTGGGGAAGGGGGGGGGTGAGGTTCAAAATGGTTCACTTTGGGGGTTGGGTGGTTTTGAAAATATCATGCCTCGTAGCCACTGGCCCAGAAGCAAAACCCCAAAACACTCTAAGAAATCGGCCACTGATTTCTGCCCTTCCACACGTCCCCGCCTTGCATGGGCAATGGAAGCAAGAGGGAGGGGCGAAAGGAAAGCACGTTTGTGTCCCATGAAATGCTGCCCCGGGGCTAAAAGGGGCCAAGAGAACTAGAGGCTCCCCAAAGAAGGAAAGCCTCCACTTACCAATGCAGGTCCTGCCATCCGTGTGCAGGCGAAAGCTTGGCTTGCACTCGCAGTAATAGGATCCCAGAGTGTTCACACATCTGTGCTGGCAGCCCCCATTATGAACCTGGCACTCGTCGACATCTGCAGATGGGAGGACGGACAGAAACAGTCAGAGAAGTGGGCATGAGAACAGCTGCCCCTAGCACTGCTCCCGGCTATTGGCTGACTCCAGAGCTGAGAAGTGGGCAGAGGAGACGAGGGGAGAGCACCATATCCTCGGGTTTCGCCACTCGAGCCATTGTGAAAAATCACAAGGACAGACGTGCAAAGAGCACCAAAGTGCATCACGAGCCATTTAAAATAAGTCTTCCTGCAGATCTCACTCTGCAACAGCACCATCCCCAGTAGGGGAAGAGTTACTCTGGGCAACTGTCGGACACTGGAACGTACTATCGGGTACAGAGAGTAGAGATGGACTGAATTAAACAACTGGAATATTCCAAGGGGAAATCCCATCTCTGAGGCTGCGCTCTCTCTCTAACCAGGCTGGGCTATCCCATTTGCTCTTTGTGTATTAAATTATTTATAATAGTGACAAGAGTAGACATCTAGCATGTACGGCCTATAGCCTAAACAAATACCTTCAAGCAGCAAGTTTTAAATCCCTAGATTCCTGCAATTGTGCATCGGGATCCTCGCAAGACGCACTCAGCCCTGAATCTTTCTGAGCCAGACACACCCGGTTCCACGCCATTTACTCTGTAATAACGACTGGGCTGGCTGAGTGCCTCCCTTCTCTGTACGGACACCAGAGCTCAACTTTGCCAAAGCCTGCAGGCACTTCCGATGCACGTACACAAGGCGTAGATCTGCCAGTGCCAGCCGGACTCCCTGGTGAGCACAGGGGGTCATGCACATAAATCAAGTGCACAGAAGCTCTCCGTACAATTTTGAAAATTTAGGCTGACATAAAAAGTGTGTGTTTGTTCATGTGATGTTGGCCAACATTCCCACTTCCTCCCTGAGTTGTCTGCATGGATGCTACTCACAACCCAAACTATGTGACTAGATAGATAGATAGGTAGATAGACAGACAGACAGACAGAGAGGGTTTAAGGGGATAGATAGATAGGTAGATAGACGGACAGACAGAGAAGGTTTAAGGGGAAAGATAGATAGAGAGATGAAGAGTAAATGTTATTACAACTTATCCCTTTCATCCCCCATTTCCCAAAGCACTACATACATTTAACAAACAGCATGTATTGGTTTCACTTTATATGTTGCTGCCAGATCACTAACCCTGGGTGGAAGGTGAAAGATGTTTAAGCGGCACCTAGTAATTCCACATGTCATTATATGCCAGACAGCAAAGCAAGCTGTCCTTTCCCACTGAAACAGTGTTGTAATGGACTTGTATAAGAAATATTTCCTAATGAAATGACATCTGTTTAAAGTCAACTTGACCCCACATATGACACACAGAAATGTGTGTGTGTTGCCACTTTCTTGTCTGCCCTTTCTAGTTCTTTCTACTGCACAGATATCCACAGTACCGTGGCTTTCACACCAAAACAAACAGGTGCAAACTGAGGCAAAGTTTTCTACAAAAATAAATCCATTCAGCCAGCATTCATTTGTATGTCCATTTGCCTAATTAAAACTCTCTGGGCTTGAATAAAGGCCATTCTCCCTGCCAGAACAATCTTGATCTTTTCTTTTTTTCTACAAGCAAAGAGCTTTCTTTCGAGGGTTCAAATGTTAACCAATCCATTATTTCTTGAGCACACATCCTACCCCACCTCATATTTAAGGGTGTGCAAAAATAGACAGTTTGTGTTTAAAGACAAGAAATTAATTTCTCTTTCCCAGTGACTAAGTTGTCCTTAAACAGTGTAGAAACAAGGAAGGTACCCACACTGGGAGCTTCATGATAGCCATTGCTGTCTTAGCTAGACACACCCTGAAGGCAACAGCAAAATTCAGACACAAGATTCCTTACATGAAGAGCAGTTTGTGTTTGAGAATCAGTCAATTAGCATATATATAGCTCTCACACACCTACATACACACCCATACTAAGATACATATCCAGACAGAGAAATTACAAGTCTGGATTTCATTTTTCTTCTGTTTTTTTATTCCCCTCTTCCCTTCCTACTGTGAGGCTGAAAGTCATATTAGTCCAATGTAACTGGACTAGTATAGCAAGAACACCATTCTCGTCTGCACTGGAGACAGTTGGCTTCTTGGCTGAGAGAATAACCCAGTATACGTTGTTATTCTCCAGTTTCTTTTCCATTGCTTCAACACTCCTTTCATGACCGTATCAAAACACTAAGAAATGATCCCAGAAATATTTCTATCAAATTGCAACTGAAATCTGAAAACCACCATGGAAAAGAACGGCCAATATAATTAAATGCACTTCTCTCCAGTCTGTAGCAGGGAACAACACTAATCCTAGGAGATGGAAAATGTGAGACCTTTTGTTAAATCTCATCTGAAAATTCTAATCTGTAATCATAGGTTATCAAAGCAAAACACATTCTTCCTGGAGGTAGACAGACCTATCTCAAGTAACACTATTGCATGCTACATGGGAGATCATGCAGAGTATTATGATAGTCAAGAACACAGGCGATGCCAAGTACGAGTGATATTTTTAATGGAGGAGCAGTTCAGACAAAACATGACCTATGAGGGAAGACTGAAGAATTGGGGTTTTTTAATCTGGAAAAGAGATGACTGAGAGGGGACGTGAGAGCAACTTTTATGTACTTAAAAGCATGTTACAAGGAGGAGGGAGAAAAATTGTTCTCCTTAATCTCTGAGGACAGGTCAAGAAGCAATGGGCTTAAATTGCAGCAAGAGAGGTTTAGGTTGGACATTAGGAAAAATTTCCTGTCAGGGTGGTTAAACACTGGAATAAATTGCCTAGAGAGGTTGGGGAATCTCCATCATTGGAGATATTGAACAGCAGGTTGGACAGACACCTGCCAGGGATGATCTAGATGGTGCATGGTCCTGCCGTGAGGGCAGGAGACTGGACTTGATGACCTCTCGAGGTCTCTTCCAAGTCTAGTGTTCTATGATATTATCAAGTGAGAGAGTAGGGGGAAAAAGCCATCCGGAAATGTACAGAAAAGCAGCAACTACCATGCAATAAGCACCACTGAACTCCACAAGGAAGATGAGTTCCTTGAGCATGGTGCATGACAAGACATGTTTCAGAGCACAGAGCACAGCTAAGGGTAACTTTCCCCTGCAAGCAGCTTCATTCCCCTCACGGCAGGAACACGGTAACGCGGAAGAAAGGGCACACCAGGTACCAAAGCTGAGGTTGCATGTGCTGTTCGTCAGACCAGTTGGGTGGGGGGAGGAGGACAAACTACTTTCCCACACACACTCTAAAAGAAATCAATGGAAAAGCAAAGGCCCGATGGCGACAACTGACCAAAGCTGTGACCATGGCTCAGAAATATGAGGTGTAAGGAGAGACACACTGGCTGGTAGGAACAGAGTCATGTGTCGTTCTCGTTAGTGTAGGTGGCCATGTGTTCGTTTAGGCAGACAAACAGCAGTGGCTGCTCGCGTGGGTTGCTGAACCACTATTCCAGCCCCACTGTGGGGGGATTTCACACTCAGAGCTTTGCAGTTCAGTCCAATTTGAGGTAGCAGAGCTAACATGCTTTCCCTGCTGCCTAGAGAGCTCCTATGGCTTGACAGATTACGGACTCTTCACACCTGGCCTGTGACTCCGGACCCTCCGTCTCATGAGCCTGTCAAACCCACCCTCCTCTCTCAGCCTGAGCCTCCCGGGAGCTTTCAAAAGGAAGATGCAATGAAATGAGTCAAACAGTTAAGGCAGGAATGGAATTTCAGCGCACAAGATTCATGGACTTGGGAGGTTTCCAATGTGCCGGATTTACAGTACACCAGGGGCGCGCATTCTTGAGCGCGCCGGCCAATGCACTGCCATGGAGATTCCCCGATGGCTTTATTCAGCGTCAGCTACTGTCTCTTTCCTCCTGTTGCTCAGCAGAGGGAGCGAGTCCTTTTAACACGCAGAGCGGGGCAGACAGCTCCCCCCAGCCTCCCCTTGAACAAACATGCGTCAGCGCTGACCGTGACTAATAACACCGAGAAACAATTCCTCGTTGTTAATCATTCGAGGGTGTTTCCCACAATGGTTTGTGCCTTTGCATGCAAGCCCTTCATGGGAGCTTGTTCCGGCGCACATCAATCGCCGGATCCCTGCTCCCTGCCAGCGCGAGCGCCCAGTCCTATGTTCATTCCTCCCCTCCCACAGCTGGGACTGGGCGAGGGAACCAATCGGTCCTCGTCCTTTCTTTGGAAGGAGGAATTCAAGTCAACATGGCTTGTGGAAAGGACCTGGCCAGTTGGTCTGCATGCCCCAGAGCCTACATTTCCCTTGGGTGTTACAGTTCTCCCAGACACCGATGGGTCTGAGCTCTGCCCATTTGTGTTCGGCTCCCTGGGGTGGAGGTCTCAGTGTGGAAAGGAAGGTGCTTTCTCTGCTTTTGGTTTTGGACTGACGGCGCAAAGGCCAACCCAACAGCTCTGCAGGGAGAAAAAAGCCAAGCCCCTAAACACTGTCACGGCTGGAGAATCAAAGACCCGACATTCAGCTGATTCACATTGGGATGTGAATAATTCACATGCCCAATTCTGCTCCAAAGGGAGTCAATGGGAGCAGAGTTAGGCCAACACGGAGCACTTGTGAAAATATCATTTCTTTTAAGTGAACATGTGCTCAATTCACAGCCCCCAGGAGTGTCGTCCGGCAGAAAACAAGGACAACACCGGGGGGAGATGCACTCAGCCAACGGCCTTCATTCTTGAACCTTTCTGGGGTGAAAGCATAATTACAGCCCATTCCATCTGGGCTGCCTGATGAATCCGCCCACAAGAACACAATACAGCATGGAGAAACAACCAAGCTGTTTCAGTGGTTGGCAATGAAGATGTGGGTCCACATTTTAGTGGGGTTTTCAAATACAGAACGTTTGTCAAGCAATGGTGAAGTGGAGTGAGGGAGAAAGGGGAAGGGCCAGACTAAAGAGAAAGGAAACAAGAAAGGAACGAGGAAAGCAGTGACTATTAACAACAGACAGCAGGAAATCTAGCATGGAGTCAAATGGGACCCATTTAGACTCTACGGACCTCCAGGAAAGCCAAGTACAGCTGGACCTGTCATAAGACAAAGCCCTACTCAATGTATTTGCAATCAAAGAATCTCAGAAACGACCGAGAGACCTATGGAGTCATCTGCATAGTTCCCTGCGGGACATGTGTTAGTAGAGAGTTTAGTCTAAATTGAAAGGCATCACCTGGGGATGTTTCCACCATTTCCCCTGGAGCCTACTGGCCGACTCCAGAGAGCTCACCATGAGGAAAAGTTCCTGATCATCCACCGAGATGTAATCTTCATTTCACCCCGTTGCCTCCCCCAAATAGCTCCTCTTCCCTTCATGATCACACACTTGAAAACTCTGTAAGCATCTGCTGCCTGGCCTATCCCTTCCCAGCCGGGCTAGGAACAGTGCTTCAACACAAGCCTCTCTCCGTTCCAGGGGGGCGGAGCAGGGCTGGGGCAGGAGGGGCTGCCCTCAAGCAGCTCCCAGTCAGCGGTGCAGCGAGGGGCCTAAGGCAGCTTCCTGCCTGTCCTGGCACCGCAGACCAGGCTGTGCCCAGAAGCAGCCAGCAGCAGGTTCCCAGCCAATGGAAGCTAGTGCTTGGGGCAGGGGCAGTGCGAGGAGCCCTGTGCGTTCCCCCCTACTCCCCACCACCATCTAGGATCTGGGCCTGCTGCTGGCCGCTTCTGGGGCCCAGCGCAGTCTGCGGTGCCAGGACGAGCAGGGAGCTGCCTTAGCCCCCCTCACTGCCCCCCTCTGCAGCAACGAGACCCAGTGCCCGGCATTTCACCCCTCGGGGCTGGGCTGCAACCTGCCGTTTGACAGCCACTGCTTCAGTTCACGCAGTGCTTCGCTGTGTAGCAGGTTCACTGAGCTCTCTCCCTGAGCTAGGTGCAAATCTCCAATGAATGGTTACTCCTTTATCGGTGGGGACAGCCGTGCGTATGCAGCGCTTTCCAAGACGGATCTTCAAATACGGCTGGTAATCCAAAGAGTTTTGAATCCAGCGCAGGCAGGTCAAAAGAGAAGGCAGAGGCTGAAGTCATGGACGATGTGAGACGATGAGGGTGATTAACCACATTGCCCTGACTGAGCACGAGTCCCGGTTTGACTTTAACCAAACTATTTCCTCTCAGAGGGTCTTAGACTACGTCTAGACTGCACTGCTTTTCTGGGATACCTCTGGTATCCAGAAAAGGCAATGCTGCACCCAAGGAACGCGTCCGCTTTAGAATGGACGCACTCTTTCGCCATCCCTGTAAACCTCATTCTACGAGGAAGAGGGGATGGCTCGAAAGAGCACATTTTTCTGAAATTTGGCTCCGTGTAGACGCACCAAATTTCGAAAAAGCCTCTTTCTAAACTAAGTCGAAAAAAGATGCAGACCGCAAATTGCGTATCTTTTTCCGACTTACCAGTGCAGTCTAGACATAGCCTTACTAGACAGAGGGTGGCAGCAGCTTGCAAATCACTAAACCGCTTGCACAGAGGCAGTTTATCTCCTGTGAAAAGCTGAGGAGGAGGAGGGAGAAGAGAAGATGAATCCCAGCTGTAAGCACAAGCAGTAGATAGGCTTTGGGGCTTTGCTGTATTTGACTAAACAGCCAGAGCCAGGTTTTCCTCTCTGTGGCGATTTGCTTGGATTAGAGAGGAGGGATGCAGGCGGAAAGGTTAACTGAACGCTCTAAAGGCACGTGCATGAGGGACTGTGCTACTTTATCTGTTCAGTACCAGTTTGGTAATGTTGATTGCAGCAATTACAGGAAATACTGAGGCTGACGGAAGGTGGGATCAGCAAAGCCACCGGCAGCAGAATCAGACGGACTGCTAACCGTTCGGAGCACTGCAAAGATGCCCACGGACCTGATGGCCTACTGTGCAGATTCCCCTGGGGACTGCAAAAAAAAAGGAATTAGTCTGAGTCACGCCTGTTCTCATCCTATTCCCCTCCCGCCCACTGGGCATTCTGGGTGATTGTGAAGGGCTCTAGTAAGCCACCCATGCACTGTCCAAAGTCCAGGAAAAACGCACCAGCAACAGGTTCCAACTTGAGAGAATCACCAAGGAGGCCGGAGGTTTTTCACCCCCTCCTTTTCATCTCCTGTGCTCCGACCGCTGGGCGGGGCTCTGCCTTCTCCCTGTGTCAGAACACCTGGCCATACTCTGCAGCTCCTGCTCACTCTGGGCGCCACAAAGCCACATGGGCAAGGAGGAGGAAGAGGAGGTTGCTGCTGCTGGCTCATGCCTGTACAGGCGTAGGTGTTTAATGCCAAGCTGCAGTCATAAGAGTGACAGGCAGAGTCAAACCTGGGACCTCTGGAGCTTAGCACACGAGCCTCTACCACATGAGCTAAAAGCCAGCTGGCTATTAGCTAAGGCTGGAGAACAGACTCATTATTCTCCCTAAGTGGTCTCAGTGCCATTAGATGGGACAAGAGAGTACACCCAGAAGGGGTGTGGCTTCCACAAGAGGAAGCACTTCTTCATGCGGTGCACAGTCAACTTGTGGAACTCCTTGTCAGAGGATGTTGTGAAGGCCACAACTTTAACAGGGCTCAAAAAAGAGTTAGAGAAATTCATGGAGGATAGATCCATGCATGGCTAGTAGCCAGGATGTGTAGGGATGGTAGGAATGGGAGACAGGGGTGGGATCACTGGATGATTCTTTGCTCTGTTGATTTCCTCTGGGACACCGGGCACTGGCCACTGCTGAAAGACAGGGACCTTTGGTCTGACCCAGTCTGGCCGTTCCTGTGTTCTCAGTGCAGTCTGAGGGCCCGAACAGGTCATTTCAGAAAGGTTAAGGTACTCCAGTTAATACTTCAGGGCAGATCATCTGTCCTGCTTCCCTGAGATGGGACAAATGGAGGGGCAGTCACCTGCAAGGCCTCTGCCCAGGATTCTCCCAGGGGATGTGGAGCTCGCCCCCGCCCTAGGCCACATGGCACAGAGGAGAAGCAGCTGACCTAGGACTGGGTCGGGATCAGAGCATCAGGGAGCCATAACCAGCTGTTAGTTATGGCTTCTCCCTTCCATTTCTCCTGGGCTGCCCTAGGTGACTCGTCCTTCATTAGGCCCTGCCCCACGCTGAGGCAGGGCTAGCTGGAAGGTGCCCAAAGTCCATCGAGGAAGCAAGAAATGGAGCAGCTGAAGTTACTCTCCTCCCTGCCCCACAGTGCAAGATGCAGCCACTGGAGGGGCTGCTAAACAGCTGTGACAGGGAAGAGACAGCTGCCGCGCTGAGCGCCCCAGCGGTAGAGCTGATTGTGGGACAGCAGGGGAACCAGTGGGAGGCAGCAGTGGGACTGATGCAGGCACTTCAGCTTAACCACTGCAGGGTGCTGCTCGGGAGCAACGCTTCCAATTCGTAACCAAATGCACATTTTCTTCTTAATGCCGCGGCCCCTGGAGGCCACTGGTTGGACACCCTGCTTCAGCACCTCCCGCTGGCCCAGAGGGTCTCCATCCTGATTGCCTGGGTGGTCTCCTTTGCCAGGCCTGTCCGCTAGCGGTGCTCTTGAAACAGCACAGAATTCTTTCCGCGCCTGCAGCACCTTTCCCCTGAGGTTCTCAAAGCCACTTACACGACAGAACCAAGCCTCAGCCAGGTACCGGTTTCCTGGGGGACAGAGGGATGCAGGGACTGGAAAGAGGCATTCAGAAGCATGCTGGCAACAGGGAGACATCAGTGGCATTGCCAGTGTGCTGTAAGAACCACCACTCTCACACTGTTGCAGGGAACTGATCCCATCCTGCACCGGCCTGCTCTTCACTCACACAAGTAGATCTGTGGCAGGCGACGGGATTACACACAGTAGTAAGGGCTGTAGAATGCGGCCCTGTGTGCCTTCCAGAATCGTGAGGCAAGAGACCCCCGACCTGTCCACCAGACTGATCATTATCCTCTCATTGTTTCCTGATGTTCCTCTTGCCTGGACCCTTGTCTTACATTCTGACTGTAAGCTCTTTAGGGTAGAGACCGTCTTTTTCTTCTGTGTGTGCATCACGGGCTCTTTGTCCATGACTGGGGCTTGCGGGCACGAATAAACAATAATAGCAACAGCCCACAGGAGAGACGCCCAGAAACCAGTGTCCCACCCAACACAGCCCCAGACAAGCTTGCTTTTGGAACAGGATCTTATTTTTCCTCTTCTTAATCCTCCTCCCGTTTTGGCGCCAGGCCCGGGGAGAAATGCCAACGAAACTGGCAGATCCACGGAGGTGAGCAAGCAAGCAAGCAGTCTCCAGCCCTCGGGGAAAAGGAGGAGAGAGAATTTCGCTTTTCAGTGTCAGCACTAAAGCCACCACAGAGATGGGTTCACTTTGGAGCCCAAACTATCCATGAGACTAAGAGGTCAAAATGGCTCTTCGGTCTCTCTCCACATCCTGCGCGAAAGTGCACTATTGTGATTCCACAATCTGATTAAATAAAAAGGGAGTTATTTAACTAACAGAGGCTCCCAAATTCATAGTCAAGTCACCTGCTTTATCCCTAAAGCACCTTCATTTTACCTCAAGGAAACACAGTTGGGAGAGTCAACTCAGATCTTCTCTCGCTCACATTTCAGCCAGGACCGGATTACGACACACTGAGATGGTAAGGTATGTCACGATTATGAGGCTCCAAAGCATTACCAAAAAAATGAGTATTATTCTAACAGAAAGGACAATGAAAACAGAAATAATACAGTTTTAGATGCGCATCTATACCAGTACGTAGGCGAGAATGCAACTAAAAACTAGTCATTTTTTTGTATTTAGAGTCCCCTCGTACTCAGAGGCCCTAAAATGTAGCTTACTTAGCTTGTGCATAAAGCCGGGACTGATTTCAGTCTCATCAAGGGACTAATGATGATCCTGCATTACTCAGGATGGAACATAGGTGCTCCTCATAACAGGCAGGCATCAGGATCTCCTCCTGTGTCACCCCTCATCCTCTCATACCCCCGCCTCGTTGTGCTAGACACCATTTGGCTGTACAGCATGTCTATGCACAGAATGTCCCCAAAGGGGCCATGTACACTCCTGAGCCTGTATAAAGAATTACACACAGAATTACAAAGGGGGGAAAGCATGACCAGTTGATATAAACAAAATCAATCAAGTGTGCTATGTATTGTACTGCATTTACATCTCTGTTATATGCATTTATGTCAGATCTACCCCTCTGCCAGGTCACAACATAGGTCCCCAAAGGAGAACACATTGGATATTAACATAAGAATAGATCCTAGAATTAATCTGTTTTAGCTAAAAAAAAAAAAAACCCAACCAACGAGGAGTCCTGTGCCACCTTAAAGACTGATAGATTTATTTGGCATAAGTAGGGTTGCCAGATGGTTTCACAAAAAATACCGAACACCCCCTGCCCCCACAAAAAAAACTGCAGGGAAAAAATTCTGTTAAGCAAAAAAAAAAAGAATTAATTAACCAGGGCCGAAATGCAGTCATGGCCCCCTTAATTCCTGGGCTGCTCCATCCTCCCCCCGCCCCAGCCAGCGCGAGCTGCACCACATGTCCCAAGCAGCCGTCTGTCGAGCGCTTGAACCAGGCCTCGGGAAAAACAGAAAATACTGGACATTTTAGATGTCCGGTATTTTCTGAATTTTTTTACCAGACAGAAGGCACAAATACCTGGCTGTCTGGCTCAATACTGAACACCTGACAACCCTAGGCATAAGCTTTCATGGGTAAAAGCTGCTTTGTCAGATGCATGGAGACAGGTGGGGTTTGCCCACGAAAGCTGCTGCCCAAGTAAATCTGTTAAGTCTGTAAGGTGCCACAGGACAACTTGGCTTTGCCAACACAGACTAACCCGGCGACCCCTCCGAGACCTCTTTTCTCTAGTAAGGAAAGGAGCTATGAGGGAACCTTTGGCACTGCAAGGAGTCACCCAACACTTCACATATCAGAAATTCAGCACAGAGCCTGTTTCACAACTAGATTATAGAAGCATTTCAGACGTTGTTTGCCAGAAGCTGGGAATGGGTGACGGGAGGGATCCCTTGATGATGATCTGCTGTTCACTCCCTCTGGGGACCTGGCCTTGGCCCCTGTCAGAGGACAGGACACTGGGCTGGATGGCCCTTGGGTCTGACCCAGTCGGGCCGATCTGTTCTGACGTTCACAACGCTCTCAGATATGAAAATATACACCGGCACTCACTCGCCAGCCAAACCCTTCCCCCGCGCTAAGCTACGACAGTGCCAGCCCCAGGTATGTGCTACCCTGAAATGTCTGCGTGCTGCCCTCTTCCAGGGGGGCGACCCCCGCTAGCGGGTGACATCTCAGCATGGCCCCAGCTGAACGCAGGCACGTTGCTGCGGAAACAAAGAGACCAAAGAGAGTCCCGGGCCCCGTGCTGTGGCCTGAGGAGGAGAGGGAAGAGAGACAATCTGTGAGGCGGAGTGCCCAGAGAAAGCTGCCGCTGTGCTGTTCCCAACATGCCCTGATCAATGGACGACCGACCGCGTGCGGCGCGGTACCGTGCGGGGGCACTGGGTTTGATCGGGCTTCTAACCCAGCTGCAATGACTCCCCTGCAGCAACACGGGGCACTTCTCTCAGGGCCTCTCACCCAGCGAATTCAGCCAGCCATGCAGCTCCCGGAGATCAGGCGGCTCTTAGGCTAGGTGGGTGCCCAGCACACGGGTGAGACATCTTTGAGCGCACATTCCCCCTGCAGTGTCTGGGTCAGGCAGAGGGGAAAGGCAGCAGGTACATCCCACTGCGCCGCTCCAGGAAGGAGCCGGTCGGCTGCAGCGCTGGGCTGCAGGAAGAGGCTCAGGGTGCTCCCAGCCCGGTTCCAGACTGCCACATTAAGCAGCAGGCAGCCAGGTAGGTGAAAGGGGCTGGCTGGGAGCATGCTACTGCCCCACCCCTGAGCCTTCTACCCCCCCCCTCCCCCGGGTATCCTTTAGGGAGGGCATGAGGTGGAAGCTCTGCCCACCCCCAACTGTACATCCTGTCACTCGTACATCCCGATGCACCACACAGTACCTGGATTGTTGTCATGGTCAGGGAGTGAGGGCAAAGCGCCCAGTTTGCTGCAATCTTCTCCCTCTGGTTGGGGAGTGCAGGGGGCAGATGAGCTGTGCACTTTGCTCTCACTCCCTGACTGGGACAGCAAGGGGAACAGCAAGCAGCTTCAGCCTTCCTGCCCTCCCCCCACATACCCCTACACACCCACCCCAACCCCCTGCCCTGAGCCCCTGCACCTCAACACTCCCCTGCCCTGAGCCCCCCGCAATCCACCCCACACTTACATTTCTTACAGGTACTGTTGTATTACCAGCCTGCTGCCCTGAGGGACTTCCCCAATGGCTGTGGGGGTTGCAATATGACAGTACCTGTGAGAAATTTAAGTTAATTTCCTGCCCGGGCTCAGTTCACACCTTCTGAGATTGTATGTGAAGTTCTCAACTCAAAAACAAATTGACTTGAAACTCTCTGATTTCACGGGGCTTCCATACGTTAGTCCACACACCTTCAAAACTAGGCCCAAACACGCTGTGCTCATGTAAGAAGAAAGCACGGGATGGGTTCCACCCCGGACTTCTCAGCCTTTTTCTTTCTGAGGCCCCTCCAGCGCGTTGTAAAACCTCCCCGGCCCATCTGTGTCACTAAAATTGATGTTCTGCATATAAAAGCCAGGGCCGGTGTTAGGGGGTAGCAAATAGGGCATCTGCTTGGCCCCGCACACCTCAGGGGCCCCCACGAAGCTAAGTTGCTACAGCCTTGGCTTCCGCCCCAGGTAGCAGGCCTCAGAGCCCCAGACTTCAGCCCCACATGAGTCTGATGCTGGCCCTGCTTGACGGACCCCTAAAACCTGCTAAACCCCTTGTTGAGAGCTATTGGCATGACCAATGCGTCCAGGAGGATTATAATTCCGAAATTGAGCTCATTTTCTACACCCATGGTCATCTCTTGGGCTGAAAAAGCCTCACCCCCCACCAACAAAATCTGCACTATCCCCGAGTGATTTAGTCTCCAGACCTCTCCCAGCAGGAAACTCACAGCATCCTGAGACCTACCACTTGGAACCTCCGTGGTGCAACTGGCCAATAAGTCACTGAAAGGAATATTTGGCTTACCTGTGATATTCGGCCCTACAAGAGAGTACGTCTGGCTCTCAGGCCCACCCTTGGCCTGGAAGACGGTGAGAAAAGAGCCGCACAAGAGGGATTTAAGGCTATGTCGATGGCACTGTTTTCAGTGTTATATGAACAAGGCTTTTTCTGTAGCTGAGGACGTTTTCATCTGGGGAACAGTAGCCACCAGGACAGAGCGTGACAGCAGCCTGGTATTGTGACTGCCAGCTCTGAAGTACCTTCATGATGCAGCCCCCAGCTTGCCTGGATCCAGCCCCTGAGGCTCAGGGCTCCCCCCAGCAGCAGCTCAGTTATAGAGGACTCTCAGAGACAGTGGGCCCGGTTCACATCTGACACCGATGTAAATCAGGGAGGCTCCACACCCAGCCCTGGTCTACACTAGGACTTCATTTCGGAATAACCCCACTTGGGTCAAATTAAGAAGCAGAGCGTCTGCATTACCAAACCTGTTATTTCGAAATAACAGGCCGCTTATTACAACATCTGTACTCTTGGGGTATGTCTAGACTACAGGGTTTTGTCAACAAAAGTGGACTTTTGTCGACAAAACTATACCTACGTCTACACTGCCACTGAGTTCTGTCGACATAACATCGACAGAACTCAGCAGTTTTGTCGACGGCTGTAAACCTCATTCTATGAGGAATAACGCCTTTTGTTGACAGAGTTCTGTCGACAGAAGACGTTATTGCAGCTGCACTGTTCTTTGCATCTATACTCGGCTTGCTTTGTCGACAGAACTGGATGTAGTCTAGATGCTCTTTGTCGACAGAAGCTTTGTCGACAGTATCTGTCGACAAAACTTCTGTCGACAAAAGCCTGTAGTCTAGACATACCCTTACTTTCCTCAGGGAAGAATGCTAATTTTAAAATAATTATTTCGAAAGAGAGGCAGCGTGGACGTTCCAGGGCCGCTAGTTTGAAATAACGACTCCCCAGAGTGATTCAAACCAATTACTCCCCAGTGCTTCCTGTGGCTCTGAGTCCAAGGTAACGCATCCACAAGAACAGAGCCTGCCATGGACTCATTTCAAGGCCATAGTGGGGACACACTAGTTCAGTTTTGCAAAATGAGGCGTGATTAAGTCCAATTTAGTTATTTTTTAAACAGTGTCCGAGTGTAGACATGCCCCCAGAGGGCTACATGGGTGTGAAACTGGTGTAAGTGGCACAGAAAGAAGGTGAGTGATATCATTAAAAAAAAGGAGCAGGTGAGCTAATTTTGCATTGGATGTTAAGCTTTCTGTGAATCCTCCTTTTGCTGGAACCTTAGATTGGGATGTGAAGCCTGCCCTCAGGTGTAGCGCATATATCCTAAGGGAGAGTCTGAACCTGTGGAAGCCACTAACCAGGAGTGGGATGGAGACAGTCCACATGAGGTGAATTTGAAAACAAAGCACCGGTCTATAAAGAGAAAGAGTAACACACACTCTTGCCAAAGGTGTGTGACATTTAGCAAGCACACTAGTACAGGAGCAAGTGAAATATGGCCCACGGGCCAGCCAGCCCACTAAAAATTTGGATCCAGCCTGCCTCCGCTCAGCAGGAGCTCCCTGCCTGCTGCAGCCCCACACGCCATTTCATTGAGGCATGCTCCATGGGGAGAAGCTGGTCTCCATACACCATCCCTGCCACCAACTCAATCATTGCAGCTCCCATTGGCTCGAAACCGGCCAATGGGAGCTGCAAGAGCAGTGTTCACACCCATCCAAAATTATTGCTTCCCCCCCCCCCCCCGACTATTATCACCTCCACAAACAGCAGCTTGTGGTCATTATTCATCAGTTTTCCCTCGTGCTGAGTAACTGCATTCTTTGCTAATTATATGACTCATATATGTCAATTGTTTCAAGCTTTTGGTGGACCCTGGACTCCACATAGTCTCCGTCATTTCCTGAATTTTCAGACATTCTCAACCTTTATTGCCCAGCACATCTGCTAAACAAGCTGCCAGAGAGACACATGTGCAGGCATGCGCACAAAAATCCCCACATAAATCCAGTCACCCCGAAACAGGACACACGTTCTCTCGCTGCTCCCCAATCATGCACAATTAAAACCAGCACACATAAACCAATAGGCAAGAGGCTGTTTCGGATTAGCATCCAGTGGAGAATTTTTGAAGGACACAATCATTTCTTAATTATCTCAGTCAAGCGACTAGTCGAAATCCAGCCCTGGTGCCAGAATGCGCACCTCTCACTGGCACAGATGTCAGGGCAGAATTTGGTCCTCCGTTCTTTGCTAATCCAGGGGATGGAAATGGTGGGGGGGGGGCGCTAATAATTTGCTTTGGGGTGCAGCTGGATTACCAGCTGTCATAAGAACATCAGAACAGCCACACTGGGTCAGATCAAAGGTCCATCTAGCCCAGTGTCCTGTCCTCCAACAGTCTCCAACACCAAGTGCCCCCAGAGGGAGTGAACAGACCAGGGAATCATCACGTGATCCCACCTCTGTCGGTCATTCCCAGCTTCTGACAGAGGCTAAGGACACCATCCTACCCACTACTATTTTTAGCACTTACAGAACTCAGATCAGAAGAGCAGAGGACAACATGTTACACAACAGCAGCAGAATGTTCTTAATGTTTATAACCACACAAGATGTTGTCACAACGAGAAGTCCTGTGCCTCAATCAACCTGTTTCTCATTAAGGTGTTCCCAGACTCCTCGTTGTGCTTGCAGACACAGACTAACACGGTTCCCGCTCTGCGACCTGACAAGCGGTAGTGTGACTCTATCAATGGCAACTGCTTGGCTTTGCCAGGAAATCGCCACCCAGCAGCAGGCTCCAGGCAAAGCAGTTGGGAATTTTGTTTTTAACAAAGGCACTGATGTGCCTTGCTGTGATGAAATCGGCTGTGCTTTCCAGGCGGTGGCTGTCCCCTCAGCACTCGCTTGTGTGAAAACAGCATCTCTCCTCCTTACTTTTTGTCTTTAATTACTGCTAGAAAAATGAACACGCTAACAGCATTTCCCATTACAGGCAATGACACTAGGACAACACAACGCCACACAACTGCATCGGGTCCCACCATGCACTGGTCCACACAACCCATTCTGTCAGTCAGAAAGCAGCATTCTACCCTTGCATTTACTGCCCCGCACTACGGAGTGGTACCCCTTTGGCGTTTACAAAACTCAGACCTGCACAACCTATGACTTAATACTAATTTTTTTATATGCTTGCTGCACAGCAGCTACACAGCTTTATAGCAACTGAAGTAAAAGCAATTCCATAAAGTAACCCTCTCTGCCAAGAATGACTTTTCAGAATAATACATCCAGTCAAGCAGGAATATATCTATAAAGCTGAAAAATTACACCAAAATGTAATCTGATGTGCAATCTGATCTCTGGTATGCGATTTCAGTAGTTGTCAGGACGGGAGTTACTACTTATACGGCAGTTTCCTGCCTCCAAGCTATTAATAAAGAAAAAAAAAACATTTTCACCTCATACAGGTTCATTGTTCAAGAGCGTGTATTTCAAGAGCATCCCTGTAACTGTGAATATAGCAGGGAGACCTACCTGGCCTCAACTCAACTCCATAGCCCGCATGCCCCATATAACAGGGGTAACAGCTCCTCCAGAGATAGTGGAAGTTAACACCAGCGGCACCAAAAAGGCCACCGCACCAGAGCACCATCCAAAAAACCCTCTGCTCTCCTCCCATGGGGAAAAGACAACAAAAATTTTTTAAAAAGCCAAAAAACAGGATTCCAGAGCCAACTACAGAGACAATGATGTCGCGCTACCCACTGGGGAGTAAACGCTTCGGTTCAAGTAAAACCAACCCAGAGTGTGTCTGTCACCCTCAGGGCAAGCCGCACACCGAGCCAAGCTGCCCTGCAAAGACTCACAGATGCACAATGTGCCGTTGTAATAACAGCGACTGCTGCCTAACAACGTGTGGCATGCGGGGCCAAGCTTTCTTCGAAACCCTCCCACACCCCTTCCCTTGAACGGTCTCAGTTTTCGATCCGCCCCCTGCAGGTAAAGGGCAAACCCCGCAGAAGAGTCTCCACCCTCGCATTCATTCACTCTCCCCTCCCGCCCTGCTCGGCTTTTCCTTCTTCTGTCAGGAGCCAGGATTTGTGCGTGACATCACATTCCTCCGAACCTCCCTCCCACCCCACACTGAACGAAACCAAAACATTCCTGGCAGGCAGCTCTGGAGCATGCTTGGGGAGTTGGGTTTGGGCCAAGCTCGAGTTCTATAATTGGCTAAGTTAGCAAAAAAAGAAAATAGGAGAGTTGGGGGGGAAATGTGTGTGTGTGGGGGGGGGGGGATAAAACAACACAACGTTTTGGAAAGCCCTGCCTAGACACTAGTAGTGACTATAAATATGCCAAGACGCTCACACGCTGTGGAACACGAAGAGAGGTTGCTCTTCTAGGAGCAAAAACCCTGACAAACCAAAATATGAGTTTGTGAGGATGCCTACAATAAGCCATCAATTAGCAGATAATTATGTCCCCACTGCCGTGGCTTTACAGCACTGTGCATGTGAAAATGATACATCAACCAGACTAGTTAACAGCTGCCCCCTATCAACCAGCCCAACCTCCACAGTCCGACCCCAAATTCAAGCAAATGCTGGCCCAAACCAGGAGGCCTGCCCATTGCATTGACCTCTATTCTTGGCAGGAAATGGGGGGACTGAATTCCAGAGATGAGGAGGCTCTACCCCTAACTCCTTGCCTCCAGCATCCAGTTCTAGAAAGTGGCATTAGAAGCACCTCAGCTGACATCGTGTATCTTTACAACGAAGGCAGGTATTTGGGAACCCACCTGCAAAATTCGGTGTCATTATTTATATGTACAGATCCTGCGGATAATCTTCATATACTGTTAGAACTTTTCTGAATAGGTGTGTGGCTAGAACTGTGTGAACAATACAAAAAATATTCTGCTAGAAGTGTTCAAAAATATTAATGAAGTTGCTTTGATTGTCTTTGCTTCATTATGTTTGCTGACTCCTGGCAGGAATGTTCAGGGAAGGAAAATGCACATTGCAGAACATTCACAGGAAATGAATTCGGAATTTGTGGTCATGAATATTCCACCAGGAAATTGCTGCTAAGAAATGCAACACATCCAGTGAGGAACCAGAAACATAGTAAGTGTCTAATCAAAACATTTTGGGTCATGTTGCTTTTTAAACAGACTGCTTGCAAACAAGTTACAAACCTCATTATGTGAGGCAAGCATTCAGCAAATACATTTGGAATAAGGAACATATTTGAAAAGAAAAACACAATCTGTTTGCAGACATTCCCAGAGAGGTAACAATTAATGAATTAAATAAGCAATTCCTTACAGATATTTGGCCAGCTCTGTTCCTGACTGATGTACAGGAACATACTTCCTAATTTTCAAATGGAAAATAAAAAACCGCAGACCCCAGCCTAGGTGAGCAAGAAACATAACTATACACTGCTCAGGGCTGGATAATGTTACAAATGAAGCTCTGCATAAAATGAACTTTGAAAAGTATTTTGATGGCTCACAGAATTAAGATTCTGAGCCTGACAGAGTCTGGCTAAAACAATTGTGTGTATTTTGGTGCACGTCACTTTTGTGGGCAAACATGTAATTGTGCATGTAAATGTAGTAAATGCTCATGCAATGGGTCAGTTCATTCAAGTGGTCTCCTGTAATGGCATTTGTACTGTATTTGCACACATAGCTTGTGCACACAAATGGTCAATTGTGTCTGCCATTCTCAAAATCTGTCAGACACAGCCTTTCCCTTCCAGGTCACTGGCACTAATACAAGTCTCTAGCAATCAAAAATTACTATCTGACTACTGTGTGATCAGTATGAAATGTACTGGTGGTCTCAGAGCAGCGCCTAAGCACCTCGAGGTCATGGCAGAACCTATTTGGTGCTCTTGTCTGAGAGGAGAGGTCAGGAGTTCAATAGGTAGCACAGATTTTACACTTATCTCAAGAGCAGCGGTGGGCAGCCTGCAGGCCCTGAACTGTATGCGGCCCATCAGGGTTCTATGTGTGGCCCACAAGACATTCTGTTTCCCATTGCCCATTCACAGGGTTGCCAGATTCCGCTGGTTTCCATCTGCGTAGGGTTTTCCCCCCTACCAGTTTTACTAAGTGACACACATGCAAAGCAAGAGGATGTAAAGTGAGGTGCGGGCTGATTGCACCCAACACTGACTGTGACAGCCAGGCACTCCCTCTGCATCTAATCACAGTGCTGCTCCAGTTCAACCAGCACGCCCCGCAAATTCTAGGTACACAAGCATAGTAAGCAAAACTACCCTAACCCGGAAGACCAACTTGGTATGACAATCATGTGTCCCCCTGAGATGAAGGAGGCCACTCTTGTGAGCCACTCACTAGCCTAGGTGACCCATCACTGTTTTAGAGGCTGTTCCTCCAGCTATAGGATGAGGCAAGTGGTTGGGGGAGTTAGGAAGACAAAATTGACACTATCTGTGTTGTACCCAAGGGTGACACAACCTGTCCCAGGACGGCTACACAACTGGCAATCATTAGTTTTGGCTTTACTAGTTTATTCTTTGGCATTGCCCTGAACAGGACATTACAGAGACCAGTCATAGGAGTTCACGTAGTTATGTTTTCAATACGCGGGCCGTGTTTTAAGGAGCAATTTGAAGGAGGATCATCTGGTAGCTTTGAGGGTAGTTACAGGTAGCTCCTCCCAGGCAAAAGGGGCAGCAGAGGAGAAAGCACAGAGGTGCTTGTTTGAAGAAACGCTGACATATTGTGCCCTGCTCTGTCTGCAGAGCCCCATACCACAAGGCACCATTTATAATTCCTCTAGGTGCAAAAGGCCTCTGAGGGAAGTTCCTGGAAGGGGCTGTAGAAAGGCATGGATTAACAGAGTCTTGTCTTCAACTGACACACATGTACGTGTGTGTGAACACACTTGCTTGTATGGGCATGTGTGTGGTGGAGCCTGTGTGTATGTGCTGTGTCAGAGGGGATGTCTACCAGTCTGTGTGCTATGAGCAGCATGTGTTGTGCACATGTGGCTGTGTGCATTATGAGCTGCACGATTCTTGTGTGGAAATGTGTGTGTGTGTATATATATGAGAGAGAACATTGGGTACTGTTGAAAACAATCAAACACGGGTTAGCTCTGCACAAACCTGTCTTTTGAATCAAGATGCTGAAGGATGAAAAACTCGCAAACTGTTCCCACATAGTTCCCAGCCTTACTAATGAAACAATACAAATATAATCTCTCCAGGAATGCTCAAAAACATGAATAATACTTGCAATTCCCTTCTGGAAGTCTAGGAGTCGATGCTAATCTCTTTCTGGATTTTTTACTTTACAGCAAACAAACTCATTTTCCCTAAATGTTTGCACCGGTTGCTTCTGAATAAGGATCATGAAGAAAAAGACCATCGCAGGCTCAGACAAACATCCTATGCATATTAAAAAGAGAAAGGGCTTGCATTGTTTCATTATGCATTTCATCTGTCTGCTGTCCATACACAATGCTAACAGAAGCCTACAAACGACACACACAGGCACCAGAGCCAACCACAACAGTCCAAGCAAAACCCGGCTGATGGTCTTCCTCATTTTGTTCATGAAAAGGGCTACAGCACAACTTTAACATTAAAACAATTCCTTAGAGCTTTACAGGGTGCTCTGATAGCCCCCTGAGGCCACTGGAAGCTGTACATCTGAGTGCTGGTCCTTATGTGACACTTAACTGCCTTAACACACCCTGCACCTGTGGAAAGACAGGGTTCTCTTTTCCAAATGATGGTGGAATGGATCTGTTATTACTAGCCTATTATCAGTTTTCAGTCAATCTCCCACTGGTGAAAGGTGCCACTATTTAACTGTAGAATAGGAATAACACAGACAGCCACTGAGCCGGCTTCCAATACTCCACACTCCACAGCCTGTCGTGCCTTGACACACACCTAGAGAAACAGGTGGTGAGAGAAGAGTTCAGATTCCATGACCCATTCCATCTTTTCATTCATGTATGGGTTTTTCCAAGGCACCTCAGCATAATTTATCCTCTCCCTGGGGTAGGGATTATTACTACAACTTGAACCTCTCTAGTCCAGCACTCTCTGGCCCGACAACATCCATGGTCTGGCATGATTTTAGCAGCCAGATGCCACTTACTATGCGTGTGGCCAAGTTTCCCAGGATCCCATAAAGTTTGTTTACGTCCTGGCTCTCAGTGTTCTGTGCTGTGATTTAGTTCTAATTTACCCCTAAATGTCTTCTAAGAGCCCAGCAAGCAGGGGAAGTGTTGGTAATGCTGCTGGACAATATTGACCTCCCATGGTCCAGCAAATTGTCTGGTTCGGCACCAGTCAGGTCCTGAGGGTGCCGGACTAGAGAGGTGCAGCCTGGAGGAGGGAACTCAGGGATGGAGGTGATGAAGCGACAACCATAAAGTTACATGGGAAGCCAGAAACTGAGCCCCCATCTTCTGAGTAGCAGGCAAGGTAACTAACCATAAGACCACGCTTCCTCTCTTGATGTCTCTGCTCACACGGACACTGAGGGTGGCAGTTAATGTCAATGGCGACTGGTCTGTTTTGTGGTGTAGATTGGAACGTGTGGCTTGGAACGTACAGCTCAGACTCCTTACATTAGCGGGTTTCAACTTACGCTTCAAAACGACATACTCCCAAAGACGAAACAGCAAAATCCCAAAGCACACTGACACCTCCCTCACTTATTGCCCAGCAGAACTTACGACCCCTCCACGTTCCAAGGTAAGAGGTCCCAGAAAACAGCTCCAACCCAATGAGGGCGGCAGTCTTTAGTGATGATGTAGGAAGCCTCCCCACCCACCACTGACATGAAGAACTCTCCTTCTCCCTTCTGACCCCCAACCAGGATCCCTCCCACCCTGGGACGCACAATGACTCCTGCCACCAGAGTCATTGCCTTTTCCTCCCTAGGAATGACATAAAAGCCTCCTCTTCCTCCTCAGTGCGACCGATACTTAGCTCGCCAACTGATGGCTCTCTCCCCTTGCAAGTGACACCCAATCAAATGCTCTCCAGCCCTGCAATTGAAAACATGGTGGCTGTGTCTAGACTGGCCAGTTTTTCCGCAAAAGCGGCCGCTTTTGCTCAAAAACTTGCCAGCTGTCCACACTGGCCGCTTGAATTTGCAGAAGAGCACTGACGTTCTAATATAAGAAATCAGCGCTTCTTGCGCAAATACTTTGACACACCCGTTCGGGCAAAAGTCCTTTTGCTCAAAACCTTTTGCGCAAAAGGGCCAGTGTAGACAGCTCAGTTTTGTTTTGCGCAAAAAAGCCCCAATGGCGATCGGGGCTTTCTTGCGCAAAAGCGCGTCTAGATTGGCCAGGGACGCTTTTGTGCAAAAAGTGCTTTTGCGCAAAAGCGTCCGTGCCAATCTAGACGCTCTCTTGCGCAAATACTTTTAATGGAAAAACTTTTCCATTGAAAGCATTTGCACAAATTCATGCCAGTCTAGACGCAGCCGGTATGAAAAGGTTAGGGACACAGCCTTTAGAAATGTAAAAAGAGAGAGAGAGAGAGAATTGCACGTTTCGGTTCTTTGCCCTATAGCGACAGGCTGAGGGAGTGAAAGCTACGGCAGAACACCATAGTATCTCCCAAGCTTCTGGGCCACCTACGACCCAAAGTGAGAACAAAAGAGCAGAGAGTCTGGCTAAGGCATATTTCTCTAGCAACCACTGAGGTAAAGAAACTTTACTGGGTCTTTCTTTGTATTGATTTGATGAAATATTTCTAAAGGAAGGCCCTGTGCTCAAGCCACACTAGTTACCCTAAGAAAGTCATAATATTCCCAGTCCCTGTGCTCGGTAGGAGAGCACCTACATTTCAAAGAAAAAGAATAGAGAGGTAAGCACAGCTTATTGGATTTTCCAGAGGCCAGCTCATAAAACACAGTTCGCTTTCTGCAATGTTCCATACCATGTGTTCATCTGAGCGGAGGAGAATTGCAGCTCCTATTAGTGGTATTATTTGGTCACAGGAAAAGTCCAGATGGAAAGCTGTGGTTTAGACAGGAATGAATAGCACTCCAGGGTGAATACGCAACACTGAAGGAGTCTAGCGCAGGAGGAAAACAACAGCCTCGTGCCATCACCACACACTTTCCAAAGGAAGGTGACTAGTCCCTAGTCGCTTGAGTAGACTGTTGCCAATGCCAACAGCTACCTTACCCTTCACGATGACCCATTCAGCTCCCCATGGTGTTCATTCATGGTACCACACTGCATGTTTGTCGTTCATATTCTGCATTTAAAAGGAACATTCTACACCCAGAACGCTGACCATTACTCACTGGAAGAAACATGTTTTTTTCCAGAAAATGTATTATTTTAAAGAACAGTCTGAACAAAGAACAGTCGGTTAAAATTGCTGATGTGATACAGCAGGCTAAGTTGTTAGAATGCCCCTTTTCCGGGAATCCGGGCCTGTCCACTACTCTGGGTTCCGGCCCAGGGACTCTAAGGCAGCACAACAGATGGGGTTTGTTCTACTCCCTGTCTGGCAATTACTTCCCTGGGACACTTCTCTAAATAATCCCTCCCAGCACCTTTCCTATGGTACTTGAACAGCCTATCCTGCTCCTCCACCACACTCTGCCTGACTTGCAGGTCTCAGCTCTCACCCAGACACCTCTTACACTCAGAACTTTGGCTCCTTCCTTCCTCCTTGTGTGCCCCTGGACTAACAGAAGAGGAGCCATTTTAAATCTGTCTCAACTGGTTCTTGACTGGCCCCAGGTGTTCTAATTAGCCTGACTCCCTTGGCTCTGGAAGGCTCCTAATTGGCTCCAGGTGTTCTAACTGGCCTGATTGTCCAGACTGATTCCGGAAATTTCCTGCTGGTTCTAGGCCAGCTCCTGCCAGTTTACCCAGGGAACAGAGACCTACTTAATTGAGGGCTAACCCACTTTCCTTCTAGCACTCTTCCATGGTACTCTGGACTAACCCTGCCCCCGTATGCAATCAATTGCAGTTATTAGGAGCTCAAATACATTTGTGGATTTGGGCCTACATCTCTATCCCCTTATGTAGTGTACAGATAAATATACATCTACAAGCTTAATTGGAATACTTAGCATTTCTATAGCACTTTTCACTTGCAGAGTGCTTTCTAAACACGTCACACAACAGCCATCTGAGGGCCTTTAATGTCCCATTGGACAGACAAGGGAAATGAGGCAAGTGGAATGGGTTACCTAGGGAGGGGGTGGAATCTCCATCCCTAGAGGTTTTTAAGTCTCGGCTTGACACAGCCCTGGCTGGGTTGATTTAGTTGGGATTGGTCCTGTCTTGGGCAGGGGGCTGGACTTGATGACCTCCTGAGGTCTCTTCCAGCTCTACGATATAGAGGTTAATAGACTTTCCTTGGAAGGGATCAGAGTCAGAGCCAGGATTCCCAATAAGAAGGTGTTGTGTCTCAGCCCTGCGTGAAGACCTTTTTGAGGGACAGACAAGGCAGATGTGCATAGTACTGGTAAGTGATGAAATAAATAAACGTACCAGCTAAAAAAATGAATAAAACCTTTGAAAACCTAGCAGCCTTTCTAGTGAATCTCTAATAAGGAAATGCGAACGGTAAGGAAGCTGTGACTATTGACAGGAAATCTGTTCTTGGGAGGTTATCCCCATAGATGCAGCATTGCAGTATCCAAAGACAGGCTACAGAAATAATGAGAAGACTAAAGGGTACGACCGGGGAGGAGAGTCTGAAGGGAAGGAGTGAGGGAGAAGAGGGGAACATGCAAAACATCCAGAAACACCCAAGAGGTGATAACTAAGAGGAAGGGAAACAAACGGATCAGACGAGGAAACTGACTCTAGATCTGTGCAGTCAGCTCCATGACACAATGGAATAATCCACCGTGGAAGTCACGGATGCTTCAGGGCTATGTGAATGCAAAGAATACCGGGCATTGTGCTTAGAGGTGCAGAGTAGAGCCGCTCCTGCATTCATGGGGGTTGCAGGCATGTGGGTGTGACACAGAGCGTACTCCCTTGTAGATGACATATTTGGGATTCTCCTTAAGCTGTTCCATATGCTGCTAGTTGTGTGACTATCAGCCCCTGCTTTGCTACAGTGATTGCACTGCCTTTGTGAGCAGGTTGTGAGAGCGAGAACAGACACTTTTCAATACCAGAGCTCCCTCCAGACTAAGTGTCTTTTTTCCAACAGTCACCAATGCCTGATGCTTTAGAGCAGGAATGGGCAAGATACGGCCTGCCAAGCAGGTCTATCCAGCCCGTGGCCCGCCCTGCCATGCCCAGGCCAATCAAGACCTGTGGGCAGAGGAGTGCGCGAAGTCATTCGCTGGTCAAAGCAGCTGGCAGCTCCCTCCCGCTACCAGGGACATGCGGCGCCTAGAGGGAGCTCCCAGCCATTTTCAACAGGGAATGACTCTGCACGCTCCCCCTCCTGCAGGTCCTGATTGGCCTGGGGACAGGGGAGCATGCAAAGTCTCCTCCCCCTACCAGGGTATACATGGTACCTAGAGGGAACAACCACCCCTTTCACTCAAAGCCCCGCCCCTTCCACTTGAGGCCCCACCCCTTCCGGGACAGAACTGGCCCATGACCACCTATCAAACTTCATGAAATGGCCCACCCCTGAAAAAGCTACTACCCACCCCTGCTTTAGAGAACAGTATGAAAGTGCCATAATAATCTACTTGTACCATTCCCTCGCACAGGGGAACTTTTCTTTTTGGTTCCACGCAACGTTCAGTTTGTTTTAAGCAAGTGGATTGACCATTCCAGGGCTGGGAAAGGAGGAGGACAGCCACAGACCAGCCGTTAGCTACACGGAGGTAGGAGGTCCCTCTCCAAGCCATAAATATCTGTAAGGTTACAATCGCCATGCATCATAGGAAGCATGGCTTAAAGTGCCTACAATAGGAAATGAGACCCAAAGCCCATGCTCCCCATGTCTCTCCCCATAACCGCTGCTTCCCTCTCTCTCATGCTGCCCAGTCACATTGCAGCCATCCAGATTCTTCTGCAGCACGAACCCATTTTCCCCTTCCCCCTACGGCGTGGGCTCAGCCCCATATGCTGTATTTCATTGGCACACCAAGTGTACAGTCAGGGATGTCTGTCTCCTCGTCTTCCCCTTTCCCCTACTGACGTGTCTTCACCTGTCCCTCCCCTGCTGCTGCTGTGTTTCTTTCTGTCCCTGGGGCAGCCTGAACTGTTCTAGGGTTAATGCTTTTGGCCATCAATATCCCGGCAGCTATTGTGTGTCTGATTTTCATTCTATTCCCTAGTCTTAAAGGCTACTCCTGCAAGGTGACCTTAGCTGAAGGAATAGGAATTGACAAGCACTGGAAAGTCAAGACTTTTGAATGCTTTCAGTCCAACCCTGCTCCATGGAGATTGTGCTTTCCTCAGAACCGTTCCAGGAGGAGAACAATGGAGCAGAGCTGGTTTGTGAAGTGAACCAGTCCTGTAGGAGGCCCTGAAGAAAGCATCAACCAATTACAGCATATTACAGCCCACCGCTAGTGGAAACTGAAGACACTGCACGAAGAGACCTTCTAGTACAGGTTGAACCTCTCTTGTCCGGCACCCTCAGGACCAGACCGGTTCTGAACAAGAGAGTTTTCTGGACCACGGGAGATCAGTGTTTTCTAGCAGCATTTCCAACACTTCCACTGCTTTCTGTGCTTTCAGAGGACATTTAGGGGTAAATTAGAGCTAAATCACAGCACAGAACACTGAGAGCCAGGACCGGTGCCTATAAACAAACTTTATGGGACTGCGGGAAACTTGGCCACACTCATGAAAAGTGGACATGTGGCTAACTGAAATCATGCTGGACAGGTGTTGCCGGATAAGAGAGTTCTGGACAAGAGAAGTTCAACCTGTTCAAAGCAACTTCACAGAGGGGAAAAAAAATACATGTGGTGTCAGCAATCCCACCTGCGTGGCTGTACTTTCAACCCTGGGTCACAGGTTGGAAGCATTTAGCAATGCAGCTGTTTGAGTTTGTACACCTGCCTGCCCACGAATGCATTGGAGGGTAATACTGACTCTTAACGTGCTGATGCCAAAGAGGCAGAGGATGGAGGCCTCTCGTTTGTCAGCGCTATTGACAGCTAGTGCATTCACAACACTTTCTCTGCACAAATCCCCCAGCTGCATGTTGGCATTTGTGAACCCTGGGAACACACCAGTGTGGGGCAGGTGCTTCTCCGGGTCAGTGGCAGTCTGGGTGCCACTGCTGGCAAATATCGCCAAACCCCTTCGTAGCCAGCGCGCTGTAATTATAGCTGCAGCGCTGCCTTGCATGCAGTGATGTAGCCCGATGAACTGCTCCAGGTATTTTAGCCTTTGGGGAGGTACCGGACAGGAAGGGAGAAGGACAAATGGTGCGAGCTTGTTCCCTTGTCCTGGGAACAAAGCCATGGCCCACACTTTGTTCTCCCCAGACAAGTGCTCGCTTGCAACAAGACGGTGGCACAAAAGGAACAAATATGCCCCACGGGTGTTCCTGCCAGGTCAGATGGGAAGCATGTTGACTAGGTTGTGTGAGGGTAGTTTGCCCTGTCACTGCCCAAACAGCATGCTTGCTGTGAATAAAACAGCGGACTCCAGTTCTTAACACTGCTGCCAATCTTCAGTGTTTTACAAGTGTTGCAGTCATTTCCAATGAACATTCAGGAGAGGACTGAAGCACATGTGTAAGCAGGTAAACCGAGGCACAAAGCTGACACACTGAATTAGTGGCAGAGCCCGGACTAGAAGCCCAAAGTCCAGACTCGGAGCCTTCTGCTCTATTTCTACTCAAATGCCCATATTCTATGCCAGGCACCTAGCTAATTATGCTAAAAAAAGGTTAATATTTTAATAGATAACAGTTAGACCCAAAGCGCATTAATAGAACTAGAGCCATATGCAATTCATTTCAAATGGTCCAGGCTGGACCTCTCTAATCCGGCACTCTCTGGGCCGGCAACATCCGTGGCCTGGCATGATTTTAGTAGCTCTAATTTACTCCTAAATGTCTTCTCAGAACCCAGGAAACAGTGGAAGTTCTGGTAACACTGCTAAGCCTGAACATTGTTTTTATGCTTTATCTTACTTCTTTGTGCCACTTGGGTGTGCTTATATAGGGTGTATCAGTACAGTCAGACATTATTAAGCAGCACTGCAAGCATTGTTCCATGTATCCCCCTTGGAGACATACAAATAAAAAACGATCTACTCGCTACAATATTGACCTCCTGTGGTCCAGCAAATTCTCTGATTTGGCACCTGTCAGGTCCTAAGGGTGCTGGACTAGCGCAACCTGTATTAAAAAGAGACGGAAATGCTTATACCTTTAGTATCATCAGTGGATGAACTGGGGCATAGCATTGGTATGCATTAAATTTCCTGAATTCCTAATCAAACCCAGGTTAGTCTAACATGGATTCCAGAATAATCTGGGGATTTAAAGACAGAACGGAAGAAGCTTCACCTAGATTTAGAGACCGCACAAAGCAGAAGCAGCAAAACTACTGGGTGATTCAGTTTATACAGCATTCACTCGTCACTTTGACTCCCTACTAACCTTTGCTATGAAGAGGTTTGGCACCGCTCGGCTCTGTTTGTCCACACTTAGAGGAAGCGTAGGTTCCAATCTGTTGAGCTATGACATTTTGACTGTGCAGATTAGCCGCTCGGCTGTTCTATCATTGTGCTGTGCTATGACATTGGCTTTGGAAGAGACACTTAAATAAACAGCACAGGAAATTTAACACACACCAGGCCTTGCTGAATGCCCAAATGTGTTCCAGACAGATTTCTGAACTCTTCTAAATATGCATAAGGAAAATGTTAGTTGATAATTAAATAAATAGAGCTCCTTTTGTGCAGAATTGTATGTCTTTCACAAAAGCTAGCTAAAATTTGAAATTTCATTTCAGATGATGCCCCTGTCTTCAGAAGGGTTTCAATAGTTCAGAGATGCTTCTTCCATGAGTAAAAAGTAGTATTTAGTCTCAGAGGGGCAACCGTGTTACTCTGTATCTGCAAAAACAATGAAGAGTCCTGTGACATCTTAAAGATTAAGGTTAGTCCATACTAAAAGGGAAGGTCGAATTAAAATACACAACTCCAGCTATGTTAATTACGTAGCTGGAGTTGACGTACCTTGTTTCAAGTTTCCCCGCCTTCCCCGTAGCAGGAAGCTGATGGAAGCGAATGCTCCTGTCAGCTTCTCTCACTCCTCACAGAAACAGGAGTACCAGCCACTGATGGGGGTGCCCTCTAAGTTCGATTTAGCAAGACTTAACTAGACCGGCTAAATCAAACTTCAGAAGATCAATCATGACAGCGTTGATCTTCTGTTTAATGAAGACAGGGCCTTAGAAATTTATTTGAGCATAAATTTTTGTGGGTAAAAACCACTTTCTCAGATGCACTGGAGTGGAAATTTACACACACACACATCCCTGCCCCTGTAATTTCCACATCCGACAAAGTGGTTTTTACCCACAAAACCTTATGCCCAAATAAATCTATTAGTCTTTAAGATGCCACACAAGACTCCAAGTAATATTTAGACAGATGACCTAAAACTAACAGTTTGTGAAGACCACACTCTGGAGGTTTGGGAACCTCTTGCTAGTCATGTTCAGTACACAGTACTGCATGCACCGCTGTTTAGAGGAGTTCTTAATTTTGTATTGGATCCTTATCCCCACAGCTGTGCAGATACAAAATTTTGCATCTGTATCTGCAAAAATGAGCTGCAGATATCCACATCCACATCCATAGCAGGGGGCTCCCCGGGAGAGGGGCCTGGAGTGCCTGCCAGTCACTCCCCCGGAGACTATCCAATAGTCGGGTAACCTCTAAGATTTGGTGTGGTTACATGATGATTATATTAAAAGCTATCCAACATCCCTACAGTACAACCCAGACGGCGTGTAGATTACACTAGGACAACCAAATTCAGTAGACAGCTTCCTCTTATCATAACTTACAGCAAGGTCAGGGTTTGGTTGTGCCAGGACAATGGGATGTGCCTGGAATGGGATTGTGTCTCATAAAAGCATATAGAAAAGAGACAGAATCACCAGGCAGATGAAAGGTTCTGGCTGTGCCTGCTGAAGCTGCAGCAGCCATGGAGAGGTGTTTGTTACCTGGCCGCAAGCTGCAACGGTGAGAGAGGGCTGGGGCTGTCCTCTCCCTGGGAGAGCCGGCCTACTGAACCCCCTCCTTCCCAGCCCCACCTCAGAGCAACGATTGAAGTGAAGCCTGGACATTTTCATTTTATTTCCCAGAAAACCAAACTTAATTGAGTTAAGGACCCCAGCAATGCCTGGAAAATCTAGTAATGAAGTAAATTTGGCAGCCTCCCTCTAATTCATAGTTGGGTACTTCCCAACACCAAGCAGCTCCATTGGTGGTAGTCTCAGCAGAAAACCAGGAGTGAATAATTCATGGAAGTTCTTCTGTCTAGACATGCTCCCCACAGCTGCTGGGTGAAAACAGTATGGGAATGTACTGCTTGGGCTGTACCTGTTTCATGGAGAAGAGGGCTTCAGTCCTAAGGGCTGCCAGTCCAGAGCCAAGCACCAATGGCAAACTCATTTTAAAAATAGATTGTGTTTTACTTGCGAAAAAGAAATGTTCCTTCCAATTCAGTTGTCTGAAGGGCATTGCTAACATGCCAGATGGCAGGAGTTAATTGAAAGATCACGTATCTGCGGAAGATGTTGCAGGAGAGCTTCTCAGTGTGTCATTAAAGCTAGTCAAAACTGTCAAACTCTAGGATAGCCAATCACTTCCCAGAAATTTTACCCTTCCCTCTGGCTTGCATCCCTGCTTCTGAGATCCCAATTGTTCACCGGTCAATCTCAAGCAAGGGAAGAAGTGACTTTTTTCCTCTTCTTTTTGTTTCAACTGCATTTCTCATCGTCGATCTCTTTTTGCTGTGAAGGACTCAACGTAACAAATCCCTCCAATACTAATTAGAGAAAGGCATGTGGTTCCCCAAGAATTAAATTACATCTGTCTCTGGGGCTGCCAAGTCCTCACAGCAGGTCCTTGAGATTAAAGTGGTTTTTGTAAAGTTTCCTGCCCTGAATACAAACATCAAGTCCTGAAGTTTTCGCTTCTCCCCCAGGCCCCCGCTGATGTGCAGCTGTGTAACTGATACAGCAAGGAGGACAACCCAAAAAGGACCTACGATTTGGTGTCACTGAAATATTGCAAGGGCCATTAATCAAATCACATGGCGTAGACAGTAAAACATCAGCCTTTGCCCCCATGGTTCAGGTTCTTAGCAAAGAGGTGAATTCCAACATGGAAACAAGGACGAGAACAGGATGTTGAACTCCTTCCGCTTTGGAGTCCAGGTTGCTTAATTCAAAGTCCAACGGGACATCCAGTAACAAAAGCAAGTTTCAAACTTCAACTATCTCTGTGTCTCCTGTGTCTTTACTTTAAAAAATGTATAAAAGTGGATCTAGGCCCATTAACTCTTCTTTTACATCCCCCTTAACAAACAGGGCATCGGATGGTGATTTCTGGTTCTGATGTACAAATAAGGAGCAAAGGTATGCTGCTTCAGAAGAAGCAGAGTACGCCCTGCCACAGGAATGAGAATTTTTGCCAATGAGCTCAACCCTAGTCCTATGATTCGTCACTATTTTGGCCCTGGAAGAGTTATTTACTGCGACCTTCAGAACCCCTCAATGCCAGGGGGCAAAGGGTTCACTGTTTTGTAAAAGTGATTTCTGAGGCCAGCAAACTCATTACATCGATACCACTTTCATGGTATTTATTCATAAACAGTGTCTTGTCAGGGGTCCCATGAAAGCCAGTGACACACTGGTTATGAATATCATCACAAAAGGGATATACGGGCACTGTACAAGGAGTTATGTGTACACAATGAAAATGAAACAAAGCAGAGTTCAGAATTGGATTTTCTGCCCGACATGAGAACATAAGAAGGGCCAGACTGGGTCAGACCAAAAGTCCATCTAGCCCAGTGTCCTGTCTTCTGAAAGTGGCCAATGCCAGGTGGCCCACAGGGGATGAACAGAACAAGTGATCAGCTAGTGATCCATCACCTGTCATCCATTCCCAGCCCTGACAAACAGAGGCTAGGGACACCATCCTGGCTAATAGTCATTGGTGGACCTAACCTCCATGAATTCATCTAGCTCTTTTTTTAACCCAAAGCATGTCTATTCACCTATCCCTTTCTGTGACATCAATTAACCATTGTAAGCCAAATACAATGGAAGCTACATAACAGAAATCTGTGACATCAACCAGGAAAGAGCACACAGGGAAAAAGCAGAGGGGGAGAAGAGTGTTTTCTGGGGGAGCACTTTAAGATACACTTCAAAGGTTTTCTGAACTATATCTGTGGGGATAGGGACAGCACCTCATTATCTATCACTGAGGAAACAAGAAAGAGAACACTTTATGCATGCAAGCACAAAGGATCCCTACCATGCTGGATGGAGATGCTTGGGAAGTTACTTGAGAGGAGAACTTACTTCAGAGAGGGAATTTAGCATGTCAAAGTTAAGTTGAGACTCCAAGAAGAGTGTTATTCCCTTGTTTCTTTTGTAACTGTGTTGTTTCCAACCTGCTTCCTCACTGCTCCTTTGAGTCTTTCATTCTCTGTTCTGTCTTATTAAAGTTGTTCTTGGTTTTATCTTACTATGTATTTTAGAAACATGCATCTGTCTGTCTGTCCGTCCGTCTGTGAGCCCATATGTTCAAGAACTCCTCCTAACCGGTAAGAGCTAAGATCACCAAATTTGGTAGGCAGATTCTTCTTATTGTAATTTAAAGCAAGGTCAGGGTTCAGTTGTGCCAGAAAAATGGGACGTGCCTGGAATTTGATTGTTTCTCATAAATGGAAAGGGAGGGGTTTCACAGGAGGGACAGTTATACTGTAGAATGACCACAGGGGGCAGCAAGGAGTCAGGGCTGGGGACTGGGACAGCTATAACCCCATTGGCCCAACAGGGGTCAGGGTGGAGAAGGGGACAGCTAGCTACTATATATTTAACAGAATTTATCTGTTTGCGTGTCTGTTTGTCTATATGTCTGTCTGTCCCCCAGCTGGGACACGCACCCCTCCCTCGGCTGTGCCTGCAGCAGCTACAGCAGCCATGGAGAGGTGCTTCTCACCTGGCCCCAAGCTGTTAAGTACCCAAGTGATGTTGGGTAAATCTTCCCGTTATAAATACATCTCAGAGTTGTGTTATTAAGCAATGTGCGATTCCTCAGCTGTAGGAAATACGTGAGCTTTTGTGAGTATCCAGAAACGGGGGCTGAACTCTGCTGGGGATGTGCTTAGATGGGCTTGGGGCTGGGTTATGTCTTTTGATATCTGCAAGGCAAGGTAAGAGCTGACAGAACTCTGAGGGGAATGGTTGAATGGCAGAGGGGCTGGCGGTACCTGGGAGCTGATAGGCCAGGGGTGGGCAAAGGAGCCTCTGCGGGCCGATTCCAGCCCACCAAGCCAGTGGATCCAGCCCACAGACACCCTGCCACTCCCTCGCCCTCAGGCCAATCAGGGCCTGGGGGCAGGGGAGCGGGGAAGTCTCCTCCTGTCCTGCATGGGGTGCATGGCACTTAGAGTGAAAGCACCATGCATTCCTTGCAGGGCGGGGACAGGGAGCAAAAGACTTTGTGTGCTCCTCCCACCCCCAGGCCCTGATTTGCCTGGGAGTGGGGGGAGCTCGCCAAGTCTCCTCCTGCCCTGCAAGGGGACAGGTGCGTAGAGGGAACCGTCAGCTGTTCAGAACACCTGGCAGTTTTCTCTAGGCAGGGGGGGAAGGAAGACAGGAAAGAATTCACATACTCCCTCACCCCAGGCAAATCCGGGTCTGTGAGAGGGGGAGCACAGAAATTTCTTGGCCCCACCCATTCCTCCAGAGGCCCCGAACCTTCCGGGGTAGTCCGAGGACACTTCAAAAATTAGCGAAGTGGCCCCTCCATCTAAAATTATTATCCAATTCTGTGATAGGCTGTACCTACAAGAAAGAATCCCTCTACATGAAGCAGTGAAGTGACTCACAGTCCTGGACACCCGGAGGAAGCCTCACAATTACACCCAAACGAACGAAGCTGAGCGTCTTGAAAATGTGTATATTCAGCAGCATGTTGTACGGATGTGAGACATGGGTGATAATGAAAAATTAGAAGAGAAGGATATTGGCGTTTGAGAGGAGTTGTTATAGAAAGATCCTGAGAATAGGATGGATGCAGAAGGTCACCAACGAGGAATTATATAGGAAGACACAGCCGAAAGAGAACCTACTGCAGAAGGTGATACAACGGAAGCTACAGCTATTCAAGCGTATCTGCAGAATGAACGACGAGCGAAAAGTGAAGACCCTGGTATTCGGCATAATGGATGGTCCAAATAGGGGGGGCAGACCCCACAGAGAATGGGGAGATGATATAGTAGATTGGTGCGGAGCTAGTCTACAGAAACTAAGCCACTCCGCACTGGACAGGGAAAGATGGAAGGAAATAGTGAGGTAGGCATCGGACTCCAATGGGCATTGAGCCCACGGTTGTTGATGATGATGGTGGTGATGATGAAAGTGAGCACGAGTGTCATGTACAACACCATCCAAATCATAAAACACTTTGCACAGGTGTACGTGACCACTCAAGGGTTACAATTGTGGAGCATCAGACTCCAAGGCTTTGGATGAGGTCATTCAACCCACGTTAGTGTGGAAACTGGACTGATGATATCACAAAAGACAGGTGCTGGACACCTCACAAGTCAGTGTAGACAGGACTGGAAATGCCACAGGAACTGACTTGCTCATGAAACGTCTGCCCTTTATGGTCCTCGCAATTGAAAAACAAAACAAAAAGTTGAGCGGAGTCTAAGTTTGGGCCAAGGTTCATGTCAATTTTAATTTTAGCCAAATCATTTTGCTCATTTGTATTGTATAACAGCTCCCCAGGGTCTGTACTTGGTTGGTTCACTCCCACTGGTATCATGAACCCATTCAATCATCTGAGAAACAAATCCTTGTCTAGAGAATTCTGGGGAAATTCAAAATGCCGTAACTTGGCTCCGCTAAGGCCAACGCTGTTTATTTCACACATCTTGATAGTGCATGTAAGACGCCAGGAAATACTTTTCAGCTATTTTCTGCAAAACATGATAAATATACCAAACTGGCACGGAGGCAACATTTTTTTCTCAAAAATTCCTCGATGTCCAAACCCATGTTCACTCTCTCCCAGCATGTCAGTAATGTTTGTTAATGACTTGGAATTGTTTCTGCTTCCTCCGACGAAGCAAATCAGTTGCAGGAAACGGATGAAAATTCTATTACAAAACATGACAATCCTCCCATATCAATACTAGAAGATTTACCCAGCCTTGCTCAGGTCCTTAAGTCAATTAATGTTTGTTTTTCTTCATTCAGTCACTACTTGAGGATGGGGCTGGGGAGGAGGGGTTCGTCTGCAGGCTGCCCCGTGGAAAGAGGACAGCCCTGGTCCTCTCTCAACACAGCAGCTTGGGGCCAGGTGAGAAGTGCCTCTCCATGGCTGCTGCAGCTCCAGTGGGCACAGCTACGGGAGGGATGCATGTCTCCTGCCTGGGGCAGGTCCAGGTTCATCTGCCTCCTGTGCTTCCCAGCCAGAGTGAGGAATGAAGCAAACGGGCACTTTCCTCTTGCTCCCTGATGAAAGGGAACAGCCAGCAATGTTCCCATATGAATCTGGGGGGAGTTTTAGCCCCCTCTCCGCCCTTCCTAAAGGGTGCATGGGGAGTGAGAATCTTGAGACTAGGGCAGTCCCAAAGCAGGGCCACCCCCAACCAGCCCCTTTCTCCTGCCTGGTGATTCTGTCTCTTTTCTGTATGGTTTTATGCATCCCCGTATGAATGGGGGGGTGAGCTTGACTGACCCCACACACACACACAACCAAACCCTGACCTTGCTTTAAGTTATGATAAGAGGAAGTGGCATACCGAATTAGGTGCTCCTAGCTCTTCCCATTTAGGGGGAATTACTTTTATGCGTCCCCATACGAAGCCCCCGCACAGCCAAACCTCGACCTTGCTTTAAGATATGATGAGAAGAAGCTGCCTACCGACTTTGGTGCTCCAAGCTCTTACCCGTTAGGAGGAGTCCTCGAACAAAGAGACCGACGGACAGACTCGCTCGCCTGCTCACCGACAGACAGACTCGGCCATAGAGTAGATAACAAAAACTACACAGCCGGTATAATGATGATGAGTTCAGGCTCTAGAGGGAGAAATATTCAGACGACCAGGGGCCCAGACTATTACACCACAGGCAGTAACACCTACTGTCACTGCACGGAACACACAAGTGTAGCTCTTTTGCCTGTTTTGTTGAAAGAGTAACTTCAGAGTGGGAGATGGGGGGCAAGGTAAAGCAGGGAGGCCATCAAGCTACCTCAAGAACTGAGACAGCTGCATTTAGTGCCTAGGGGGCCCAGGAGCTGGGGATGTGGGGGGTTCAGGAGTCAAGGCTGGGGGGGTATAGGGTGAGTGCGGGGCAGGGGCAAGGGCACCATTTCAAAGAGTGGGGGAGGGTTGCAATCGCACATACCAATACCAGGTTACTGCTGCTCTCCTCCTTCTTCCCCCAACTCCCAGGGAGCGAGGGGAAAGTGCACAGGCTGCTGCATCCTCCTCTGCCCCCCGGCAGGTGGGAGTGAGAGGAAGGCACAAGCTGAGCACTTCCCCCTCGCTCCCTGGCAGTCAGGGGGAAAGGAAGAAGACCTGGTACTTCCGGCTGCAGCCCTCCCTCCACCCCCGCCCTCCCGAAAGGATACTGGCAGGGGGGCTAGGGTCTGGGGCAGTCCCAGATGAGGGAGGAGCGCACCCCACAGCCAGCCCCTTTCACCTGCCTGGCTACCTGCTGCTTAGCCAGGCCACCTGCAGGAGCAGTTGCAGCCGAGCACCCCAGCCTGCTGAGCATTTTCTGGCCGGAGCGCTACACCGGCTTCCTTCCACCCCCTCTCAAGAAAAAAGCAGAGGTCATTGAGGTGTCCCGGTTCATATCGACAGAGGACAGAGTAGCAAAAACCAGGACTGCCCTCTATATGACAGAATGAATGGCCCCCTAATGTAAAGACAGATGCTTTGGGTGAAACCCCTGCCTCGTTACGACAACGGCAAACTCCAGATAGCTTCAACAGGTCCAAGCCTGACCCACAAAAGCGGATTTTCATCCCAGCCTCAAACTAGACACCCTTTCCCCACCTCTGTGGGTACAGCTGGTATCAGTTGGGATGTCCCTGCTACTGACTGTGCCCAGAAACTGAGCCCTTACGGCCTGCTAACATAGCAGAAACCAAGACTAATCCTCTCAGGAGTTGAGCGTTACCATCAGGCCTCTGTAGAATGATCTATGAATTCTTCCAAATGGCTAAGGAGCTGCCCATTAAATTCCACAGCACCCTCAATCACGTGGCTAAACCTCTGTTCCAAAGGTAACTTAAGCACAAAAATAAAACGCGCCCCTCAGAGATGATTTCAGAAGAGGTGACAGTACTGACACCAAACAGAAGGCTACATGGCTTTGGACAAACTCTGCCACTCTCGGAGGAGCATTAAAATGACATGCTGTGTCCAGCCAGTATGAAATGGCTATTAGGCAACACCATGAGACAAGGAATTCCCAGCAGGGGATGAGGAAAAGGACATCATCTCATTGTTTTTTAATGGCTTGGACCTCAGGTGAAGGGCATTTTCTTATATCACCATCAAAACAAAAACAAAGGTATAGAAATCAGGCAGAAGGGGGATGGCAGGGACTTTGAAGTAAGCAAGCAGAGAGGAAGATGAAATTGGATTTTCTATTCATAGAAATTGAATAGAAGGTTGAAACTCTCTAGTCCGGCAGCCTCAGGACCTGGCCGGTGCCAAACCAGTGAATTTGCCAGACCACAGGAGGTCAATGTGATCGAGCAGCATTACCAACACTTCAACTGCTGACTGGGCTCTTACAAGACATTTAGAACATAAGAATGGCCATACTGGGTCAGACCAAAGGTCCATCGAGCCCAGCATCCCATCTGCCGACGGTGGCCAATGCCAGGTGCCCCAGAGAAGGAGAACAGAAGACAATGATCAAGTGATTTATCTCCTGCCATCCATCTCCTGCCCTTGTTATGAAGGCTAGGGAACCATACTTTATCCCTGGCTAATAGCCATTTATGGACCTAACCTGCAAAAATTTATCAAGCTCTTTTTTAAACCCTAATAGAGTCCTGGCCTTCACAGCCTCCTCGGGCAAGGAGTTCCACAGGTTGACTGTGCGCTGTGTGAAGAAAAATTTCCTTTTATTAGTTTTGAACCTACTACCCATCAATTTCATTTGGTGTCCCCTAGTTCTTGTATTATGGGAAAAGGTAAATAATTTTTCTATAATCACTTTCTCCACACCATTCATGATTTTATATACCTCTATCATATCGCCCCTCAATCACCTTTTTTCCAAACTGAAAAGTCCCAGTCTCTCTAGCCTCTCCCCATATGGGACCCTTTCCAAGCCCCTAATCATCTTAGTCGCCCTTTTCTGAACCTTTTCTAATGCCAATATATCTTTTTTGAGGTGAGGAGACATTTGGGGTAAATTAGAGTTAAATAACAAGCACAGAACACTGAGCACCAGGACTGGTGGCTGTAAACAAACTTTATGGGACCACAGGGAACTGGGTTGCACCCAGGATAAGTGGACATCCAGCTAACTGAAATCATGCTGGACCACAGATGCTGCCAGACCAGACAGTGCCGGACTAGAGAGGTTCAGCCTGTACCAGCATTTACATGCCATGGCTGGGTCAATGTTAGCATCTTCCTTCTAATTTCCCACTGCTGCACTAGCACCAATACAATGTCTCCGGTTCAAAGGAAGAAAAATTGGACATCTGGAAATTAGAAAGGCCAACTTAGCTGGATATGTCCTTATAGGAGCAGCTTTTACACATGAATTCACTAGCAGCCCATATTTTGGATGCCCCTTCCTTTTGACTCACAGCTCTTGTTCCCCTGACCATTGTAATGGAGAGTTTTGGTTTTCAAAGAAGGCCAGTCCCAGTTTATCCCCATTTAGATGGCACCCAGTGGCATGTCTGTCATGGCAGACAAGGAATCTGTGAGCCCTTGTAAGAGAAGCGTTTTATGTGGAAGTGAGCAAAAGGAATGGAGATTTCAGCCCGGGTGCAGAGACGACTTTTCTTTGGCATCACAGGCTCCGCGCTGAGGCCTGTTAACTTACTCTCAAACCTCAAAGGTGCTGGCTGATTTAAGATTGTTTTAGTTAAGTCTGGATTGGATGTTGGAAAACTCAAGGCAATTCTGCCTTTCCAGGATGTTTGTTTTAGGTTTCAGCCACCATGTGTAAATTAGCAGAAACTGGAAAGAAACGAAGAAATATTTCAACAGAGGCTTCTCTCTGGCTAATCACCCTCCAACCTCCCAGAATGAGGTATCAAATTCTGCCAGATTTCCATTCAAAACCATAAATTTCTCTCCAGAATTAGAAACGCCACCAAAGTTCACTTGAAGTCTCTCCAGATTCACATATTTTGCATTGCTCCATTGCGCTCTCTCTCTTTCTCGCTCCCCTCCCAGCCCCCAGCTGAAGAGATTGAAGGATATTTAACAAGCTAAAATAATTAGCAAGTCTGTCTGCCTCATTGAAACTGAAGAAAATGTTCTTCCAGCAGTTGTCCCCACTGGTGGTGTCATCCCTGCAATGTAATTGTTAAATTATATGACTGGTGTTCGCTTTAGTACTTGGGCGCATCCATGCAGAACGCAGCAATGTACTATTATTTAATCAGAGATTAATGACAGATACAACCAACCACCTGTTTTCCAAGCATCCGAGTCCGCCCTTTCCTCAAACAACCTGAACAAATCAGCCCACGTAAAACCAGCTCAGCACAAAAAGTTTCCAAAACATTGTCAAGAAGGCCAAGCTGCTTTGAAACCACAAAGCAGCCCTGTTCCAGTCACAGACGGTGCACAGCTGGGAACGGGCCCTGACAGAACCGTTTCATTCCCGAAGAGAGAGCATCCCATGATTTCACTTTGCACAAGGAAGTTATCTGCGGGATGAGATAATAACATGTTGCCTGACATAGAAAACGAGAGAGAGAGACCAGATGGCCTTTCCCGGCTAACGGCCTTTCATTCCCTTGGCAATCTGGCTGATATGTAAGATACCACTGCTGCCTCCCGGTAGCCAGAAGGGGCTTTCAAATGGAAGGCACCCTAGATGAAGGAAGAAAAGACGTACTGTAATTAAGAGCATACGTGAAGCCAAGCGGTTAAGCTGCAATCACTCATGGAGCTGGGAAATGTTTTGTATTTGCTCTCCTCGTTACAATTCTTGTCAAAAAGGAAACAAAAGTCCCAGGCTTGTTCCCATCCAGTCTGCTATGCTGTGTTTAAGCTAAACCTGATTGCCTCTGACTCCTTCGCAGGAAGGGAGGGCGTTGGTTCTCCAGAGGATTCACATCTTATTTTGTGCTCTGAAATTATGAAAAGAAGAAGAATGCTGCCAGGGAAGGAGGGGCATGATTTCAGGGGCACAGAACTGCTGACCCTGCTGGGGCCAAAAGTGACAACTCTATTGTTCCATGTGCAATCACACACCACCCCGAAATACGTCCCCTCTCTCCTATACGTTCCACAATAGTACTGCTGGCGTACACATCTCCCTCACCCCACCCCCCCACCCAGCCTGCCCAAACCCTATTATTCCTACTCCTCCCCCCTGCATGTACACCATCTACGCTATTATTTATCTTGCAAACCGTCCTGAGACTAGGGATGTAAGCAACCAGTCCCTCGACTAGTTACTTCCCCTCCCATGTGCTGCCTCTGCTAAAGGCAGCAGGGGGCATGGGGGAGCAGGAGCCAGTGCTGGAGGGAGCCGGCTTAAAAGCTGGTTCCCCCCAGCACTGCCTCCATGGGGGGGAGGCAGAGGAGGCAGAGGGTAGCGGGGACCGGGTGCAAGCCAGGAATCAGCTGATTCCTGGCTCGACATCCTGTAGGCTCTTAATCCATTTAAAAATCAGAAGCACAGCGGAGGGACCTGGCACAAGCTGGGACAGCTGATTCCCGGCTCGCGCCAGGTCCCCCGTGCTGCGCACCCGCCTTTTAAATTTATTAAGGGCCTGCCGGCTCTTAATACATTTAAGGCAGATCTGCCGCGGGGTTAGCTCCCGCAGCCAGTAGCTAACCCCGCTGAGGCTCCCCTGCTTATCGACTAATCGACTAGTCAATGGAAAATCCCTCTACTAGTCAATTAGTTGATTAAACTAAATGTAACACCCCTACTTGAGACACAATCTCTGTGGAAGGCCCTATTTTAAATACAGCTGAATGGTACAGAAGAAGAAGGATAAGGATTCTGAACAGCAGAAGGGTCTCATCAGTACAGACACTTAGGGTACGTCTAGACTGCAGCGCTTTTCCGGGATACCTCTGGTATCCCGGAAAAGCAATGCCGCATCCAAAGAATGTGTCCACTTTTTTGGAAAAATTTTCAGAAAAGCGGACATGCTCTTTCACCATCCCTGTTAACCTCGTTTTACGAGGAAGAAGGGATGTGTCGAAAGAGCGGGTTTTTGCGAAATCTGGCGCCGTGTACATAAGAACATAAGAACATAGGAATGGCCGTACTGGGTCAGACCAAAGGTCCATCTAGCCCAGTATCCCGTCTGCCGACAGTGGCCAGCACCAGGTGCCCCAGAGAGGGTGGACCGAAGACAATGATCAAGCGATTTGTCTCCTGCCATCCCTCTCCAGCCTCTGACAAACAGAGGCCAAGGACACCATTTTATACCCTGGCTAATAGCCTTTTATGGACCCAACCTCCATGAAATCATCTAGCTTCTCTTTAAACTCTATTATAGTCCTAGCCTTCATAGCCTCCTCCACGTGTAGACGTGCCAAATTTCGGAAAAGCCTCTTTCGACAGAAAAGCAGGAACAAGATACACAAATTGCGGTTCGCAATTTGCATATCTTTTTCCAACTTACCTTTGTAGTCTAGACGTAGCCTTACAAGCACCCACCCCAACACCTGATTCCTACTCTACAAATCACAGGGCGGTCTGATGGGTTCTGTAAAACCGCTAGGCATTACTCTGCTATAAAGCTGTCAAGGCTTGGTGGGGTTGTGCTATAGCCGACTCCAGCAGAGGAAAGCTTAAGAGCAGGCCAGAGGGAGCCTGTACAAACTGCTTCCAATCAGAGAGAGGCTTATAGGGAGCCAATCAAAGGGCGGCTTGCTGGAACAGTCCTGTTTATAAGCAGCTACTCAGGAGAGCAGAGGACAGTTGGGTCCTGACCAGGGAGGACTGGTTCCCTGGGAGAGGCACCTGGGATGGAGCAGTGCTGGGCAGGTTCAGGGAAGCTAGAGAGAAGCCCCAGCCTGATACCTCCCAGGCTGTGGCCTTGATACGAGGGCCAAGAAGGTGCAAGAGTCACGGGGAGGTGACTCCAGGGAACACAAGCAGTCAAGGGAAGAGAAGGAGGGCAGGAGGCGGCTGCTGCCACAGAGTCCCTGGGTCAGGACCCAGAGTAGTGGATGAGCCTGGGCCCCCCTTCTCCTTGCACTGCACCAGTCACACTGTACAGACTGTGGCTTGCCCCTGAGGCAAGGGGCTAGACTTTGGGGCTGAAGTTGACCACTCAGGCAGGTGGAAGGACTGAGGATTGCTGATACCCCCCGGGAAGAGGGCAAGAACGGAGCGGTGGGCACTGCCAGAGGACAACGCAGGCCAGGGAGCGGTGTGGATCTGGCTACAGACACTGGAGTAGAGACAGGTGAGACACCACCCAGAAAGGGGCGCAATCCAACCAACTGAGCTAATTCCCAATGTGACCAGCAGGTGGCACCGGGGCGGGGAGTCAACCCTGTTACACCCGGCTCTGTGCTATCTCAGGCAATTCTGTATCACATGCAGCTGGAGGAGCCCAGGCAATTCATCAAGGCCCCCACAGTGGGCCCACCTCAGCATCCCATTCCTACCTTCACACGCCTTCCCGTCTCCCTTCAGCCGCCGCCCTTCGGGGCACTTGCAGTAGAAGCTGCCGATAGTATTGCAGCACTGGGACTCGCACCCCCCATTCCCGGCTTCGCATTCGTTGACATCTGAAAGAGACAAGACATTGAGGGGGGGAGCGTGAGATTTCAGTGGGGTGCCAAACTACGGGGATGATTAACGCAAGTTAAAAGGGAGTCTCTTTTCCATCCGCTTCTCTTTTTTTATTTTTAATTCAATCAATCTAATGCCAATAGGGAAAAATAAAGGGCAAACTACAAAATAATTCCCCTGAGTGAATGCGAAGGGACACATTTTAAAGATTAAAAATGTTGCTACCAAACAGGCCCTCACCCCACTGAATGTGCAGTACATGTGTCTGCATGCACAGAGATATTTGTTTACACTCACAAATATCCTGTTTCCCACTCATAGGTGCATGAAAAAAACCAGACTGGTGGCATCAGGCACACCACTGTATTTTTCAGAAGTTATCTATGAGGCAAGGTTGGAGAGTTTTATCCAAAGAACGTCATACATTATTTAAAAAAAAAAAGACCAGACATTTGCATGGGTAAGAAAAGATGCAGGATAAAAATCACAAAGATTCGCCATCCTTGTATTTCAGGGTCTAAGTTGAAAGACAAGAAACTTCTCATTGTGTCTTCAAATTGCCCAGTTAGCGGCAGGTTTAAGGATTTCACTGCAACACTCAGAGAGAGCCACAAACACACAGACCATCAGTCTTGTCCTAGGAAAGCAGTTTATTGCCATAGTAAGAGACGAGAAAGTGCTATTGTGGGGTAATTTAGACATGCAGTTCTGACATAACCCAAACCGTCGTGCGTTCAAACCAGGGTGCACCTGGAAGTAACAGAAAACATCAAAACTGCAAGAGCCACATCATTCCTTCCTGCCCAAATCCCCTGATCAAAGAGATTCCCGTTGCCAGAGCTGCTCAAAATGACAGATTTGCAGAGGCAGGACAGGGAGCCTGGTTCATGCAGCACTAAGGAAGAAGAAGATAAAGCAAAATAATTGCTTAGCAGGAGTGGGCTATTTCTCAGCCAAACGTGCTAAACACTCACTGCCCTCTCCTGGAGAACATGGAACAGTTTGTATTTTCTGTATTTTTATTTCAGCTCCTGCCTTTCCTCCCACGTTGCTTACTATTATGCATGTGAACCAGTACCCGATTACCGGGTAAACATCACCGGTTAACTGGAACCCAGGAGCAGCCCCCTTTTCCATGGCCTAGGAAGCAAGAAACTGGCCGCTCCGTTCATGGGGGCCCAGGAGCAGAAGCCACCCTTCCACCCTGTGCTTGGGGCTGCTGGCTCAGGGACGGCAGTAGCAGGCGACAGCCCCAAGCGCGAGAGGGACCGGCAGCGGCAGCCCCAAGAGTCGGTGGAGAAGGGGGCCGGGAGCAGGATCCCACTAATCAGTTCACGAGGATTTTACATCCTGGGTTACGATACATCTGAGGTTGCAGGTTTCTACTGGTGACATCATCAAGCAGATGGTTCCAGCGGCACAGATCAATCCCGGAGTAACAATGGCCCTTTCTGCATCCCGGTGCCCAACAGGGCAACAAGGACTCTTGGAAGGGCTCTTATTTTTCATGCCCCACCCTCTGTTGATCTGATGTAGAGTCGGTGCTAGGCAGGAACAGGCTAATCCAGAGCAGAAACAGGGTCCCTCATTCGCTTTTTATCATGTGCCGGGGGAAATATTCCTGCATAGGGCCCCAGGACACTAGCACCGCTCTGAGCTGATGCCAGCTTCTCTGTTTCCCCAGGGCACTCATGACCAGCGGCTCTGCAGCCCTGCAACGGGCTCGCCCCGCTCCTAAAGTTCTAGTTCAAACAGATCGGTTCAGGGACATCCCGAGACACACGTGCATGGCGGAGGGCAGGGTGTCAAACCAGGCTACGACCTGGCCCCTTGTGAGCTACGAATCTATGAACAGTCCCACAGAGCAACAGATACAGGGTAGTATGTCCGCTGAGTCGTCCACATGGGAGCGATCACAGCAGGTTGTCACCTGGCTGACCCCATGGGAGTCTCCCAATAGTCTAATGAGCCCATTCAAAAGCTCCTGCCCAACCCGTCGCAGATTGTGATGAACAAGGGGATGAGACGGAAACAGGAGAAATCCATCTTCAAATGGCGCAGAGCAGGATCCTTCAAAACCACACACGACAGGGAGAGAAGAGCGGAAATCTTTCTTGACCCTGACAGCTCAAACGATAACATGAATCCATCTCTCACCAACCACCAGTGAGAGTGGAAACTATTTCGAAATTACTAAATTCAACTTAATGACTCCTGATTTAACAAATTCAAACTAGCGTGTCCTCACTACAGGGAAGCATCAAAATGAGTCCGGGCAGGCTCTGTTAATGTGGACAAGCTACATCGACTGAGAGCCCCAGCACGCACTGGGGAGTAATTTGTTTGAATTATTCGGGGGAGTAGTTATTTCGAAATAGAGGTGCCGGAGCGTCCACACTGCCGTTATTTCGAAATAACTATTTCGGAAGGAGCATTATTCCTGATGAAAAGCAGGAGTACAGATTTCAAATTAAGCAGCCCGTTATTTTGAAATAACAGCCTGGGTAGTGTGGATGCTCCGCTTATAAATTCGACCTAAGCGGGGTTATTTCCAAATAAAAAAGTAGTGTAGACCAGGGCTAAGAATCCAGAAGTTAGAGAAAGACTGATCATCCCCAATGAAAAGTTAACTCTGCACATGTTTTGCTCACTTTCTCAAAGAAAACAAGCAAAAAGCCCCTCTCAGCTTCTCAATCGAAAACCCCATTTCTGCTTTTATACTCAGCACCAATTTTCAGACTTTTAATTCCTGATCTGTTCTGGATGTCAGCAAGTTTCACGAGCCGTGGGTTTACTAAGCCTCAGCAGAATGAGATCTCTTTCCCACTGCATTTGGCTTCACTGTTTCTTGCTGGGGATCGGCAGGGAATCACCTTCTCTGTGAAAAGCTGGCAACAGCTGCTCATTTCAGCAAATACTCCCAGAGACGAGAGAGAGAGAGACATGAGAGACACATCTAGAGAGAGAGACTCTTTCTGCGACCAAATTTCATTACTTACCCAACAGAAAGGGTTCAATTTCCGGGTCAGCTAAAAAAGCAAAATCTTTCACTCTCTGTTGAAGAACAGCAGAGCCATTATGATACATTTGCACCCAGAATTCCATAAAAATAAACCAGAAAGACACTGATATGTGGCCTGACCTGCAACCATAGTTGCTGACACCATGGGAAAAAATAATGGGTGCTGAACACCCGCAGGTGGCCCTGCGGATCAGCTCCTCCTCCTCTCCCTGGCACCTCCCGCCTGCCACAATTAGTGGTTCAGCGGCTGTGGGGATGGGGCAGAGCAAGGGGAGGGCATGCTGAGGGAGGGGTTTGAACAGGGTGGGAAGAGGCACCGTGGGGGAAGGGGGGAAGCAGAGGGGAGTGGGAGAAGAGGTGGGGCGGGGCCTAAGCTGAAGGAGGGGTTGGTGCCTGCGACTAGTGTCCCTGAAAAGAATACACTAAAATCCATATTACTCTTGTGTGATGAACACCAGAGAGGTACCACCGCAATGGGAACAAGTGCTACAGTGTACATATGTTCCACCCCTCTTTGTACCTGGGCAACTTACAATCACGCTTTGGCATGAAGAGTAGCTGTGTGAACACAGGACATGCCCCAAATGTACCTTCTGACAGCAGTGCTAAGATGCATCTCACACACCAGCCATCTGTGTGTGTTAGCAATGTGTGTGTATCTGTCTGTCTGTCCACCTGTGAGTCCGTTTCTTCAAGAACTCCTCCTAACCAGTAAGAGCTAGGGCCACCAAATTTCTGAAGCTTCCTCTTATTATAACTTGAAGCAAGGACAGCGTTTGGTTGTGCCAGGACAATGGGCTGCCTGGAATTCGATTGTTTCTCATAAAATGGAAAGGGAGGGGTCTAACAGGAGGGACAGTTATACTGCAGCATGACCACAGGGGGCAGCAAAGGGCCAGAGATGGGGACCAGGACAGCCATAACCCCATTGGGCCAGCAGAGGGCAGGGTGGAGAAAGGGACAGCTAGCTACTATATATTTCAGACTTTGTCTGTTTGTGTGTCTGTCTGTCTGTACCCCAACCAGGGGACATGCACCCCTCTCCCTGCTGTGCCTGCAACAGCGACCATGGACAGTCACTTCTCATCTGGCCCCAAGCTGCTGCGGTGACAGAGGACTGGCTAAATCTTCTAGTGGCTTTATATTAGGGATGTAAAATCCCATTTAATTAGTTAACCAGTTAAACATATTGTTTAACTGTTTAAATGATTAAGGGGGGGAGACTGCCCCCCTCACCTGCCACTGCTCTGGAGGAGCCCCTGCCTGAGGGGGTCCGCTGTGGGGCTGGAGTAGCCCCCTTACCATGGCAAGCGGGGAGCTACTCCAGCCCCCACCGGTTAACCGTTAACTGATTAAACATTCACATCCCTAATGTGCATAGAGGCAAGAAGATATTCTCTGTCTTATTCTCTATCCCTTTCTTAATTCCTACCATTCTGTTTGCTTTTTGGACTGCCGCTGCACCCTGAGTGGATGTTTTCAGAGAACTATCCACAGTGACTCCAAGGTCTCTCTCAGGAGTGGGTAACAGCTAATTTAGTTCCCATCATTTTATACTTATAGTTGGGATTAGGCTTCCCAATGTGCATTACTTTGCATTTATCAGCATTAAAATTCATCTGCCATTCTGTTGCCCAGTCAACTAGTTTTGTGAGATCTCTTTGAAGTTCTTCAGTCTGCCAGAAAATGCTGATTCACGGAAACTGAAACTTGTTTCAAGTTTCTGCATTTTCACAAACCACTGGGGCTATTAGCTATGCTGGGGCAGAATTCACTCTCTCCCCTCTGTTTTGTTTTTTATTTGTTTGGAGATTTTAAAAAAATGGATAGTTCTGGTTCTGTCCCAATGCAGAAAGGAACTTTTTTTTTTAAATTCTGAAAAGCCAAACCCATTGAACTTAATAGAAAGATAACCCTCTGACTTCAACAGGCATTAAGTCAGATCCTTAATAAGTATTTTATTGTTTTTTCGGTACATAAAATGATTGTGTGATTACCAATTGAGAGAAGAGGAAAGCACCATTCTTCTTTTTGGTTCCTCTGTTATCTAAAGACAAGATGACACTGTTCTTTAACTGTACTTAGGCCAACGGCACAGAAGGAATAACTTAGAATGGCCCCGGTGAGGGCAGAAAATAAGGCCAGCTTTCAGAATCAGAAATCAATTTAGGAACAACAGCCCCAAATCAGCTGAAGTTTACACATCCCTTTCCCCTAAACTTGATGCACCATCCTCCCCATAATCCATCTGGAAGTCATTAACTGGCTATATGTCCCATCCTCTTAGGCCACGTCTTCCCTTACCGGAGGATCAGTACTCTGGCGATCAATCTTCCAAGGTTCTATTTAGTGGGTCTAGTAAAGACCCACTAAATCAAATGCTGAGGGTGCCCCCATCAACACTGGTACTCCTCGCTGTCACATGATGTAAGGGAAGCTGACAGGAGTGTTTCTCCCATCGACCTCCCACTGTGGAGAAGGTGCCAAGCTCAGCTTAAGGTACATGGACTCCAGCAATTTTATTTATGTAGATGGAGTTGTGTACCTTACACTGACCTTCCCCCTGCAGCGTAGACCTGGCCTTAGAAACTCCTCTGGGGTTGCTTTCTGCAGTGCAACATTTTCGTGCCTCACTGAAACACGCAAAGTGACTTCAATTAATTCAAAACCAACAGACTATATTCATGAGCCAATGTTCCTAAAGACAGCACATCAGACTGCTATGCAACCTTGTACTAGTTGCCATTTCACACTTCCATCTCTCTGCAGCCAACAAGCACAGGATCAGCAAAACTCAGCTGCCTGGCAGGGGTGAGAATTCAAATGAAAAATCAAACAAACCATAGTGGAAACACTGCAGATAATGTAACACGGTTGCTTAGATAGAGGGTTACCAAACAGCAGGGTGTTCCCTTGTACAGGAGACACTGTATATATCCTGACCATCCCGTATGTGGAACGCACCCAGGAGTCATACTCAGAACCAATTCAGTGGTACCAAATTCTGCAGCAACCTCTAAAATGGCATATGTATATAGGACGCAGAGGAGATTTTTAGGAGACTCCACGTCAATGTAAAAGAGAAAGAACAGTCTACCATGGCAATACTGGGACATCTCATATTTTCAGCGACAGAATCCAAAACAAACCCAAATTTGGAGATGTTCATTCCAATCAGACATCTGAAATGTGTGGGGAGCTTTTAAAGAGATTTATTGGTTCATTATCAAATTCTTGGCATTTGGCACCTAACAAGACATTCAAAACATGTTCAAAAGCTTCAGAGGGGTAGCCGAGTTAGTCTGTAGCTAGAAAAACTTTAAATAACCATGAATAGTCTAGCAGCATCTTAAAGACTAACAAAACACGTACATGGTATCATGAGCTTTTGTGGGCATAACCCACTAACGTGTTTGGGTTCAAGTAGCTACAGGGGGCGGGAGACAGGCACCCCATTTCTACACACACAGCAGTTAACTTTGACCGATCTGAATCCAAACTCATAAACTGTATCAAATGCCAAAGTAAGACACAGTTCTTACCGGTAAGGCCAAGAACATTATAGCTGGCAAGCCATACACTGGAAGAAAGCTGCACCTTGGAAGAAAGTTACTCTGGTCTTGCTTTGTAATGTTACATAGAAAAGTAATGCACAGACAGTGTGGGTGTCTATTGTTAACCTAAACAATGCAAACAGTGCAAGTTAATTAAATCTGGGCTGAACTACTGATGATCAGTGGTCCCTCTAATCTTTTCCGTCCATATGCAGAATGAATTTTTCTGTGCACCAAGGCATACGCGAATGTGCACCACCAGGAGGAACAAAACACCTAGCAGTGGGCGCTCTGCTCATCAGCGGGGTGGCATTTGACTCTCCCTTGAGTGGCTGCCCAAGCGCCCAGCTTACAGCTTTTGAAACTTAGCTGGGTGGCCACTCAAGCTTTCAACTTACAGGGAGCCCTGGCTCTGGGCAAAACATGCAGAAAGAATATGTTGATTCTCCCAGTCTGAGCACTCTTCTACAGTCAGACCAAATGCCCTATCCACTAGGCCACTCCAGAACCCATCTCACCTCCCTACCTTCAGAACATCCCTTATCCTGCAATGTTCTTATCACTTTGTCCTCCTGGCATGTTTCATTCCTGCACTCGCTCTGCGCTTCTGGATTGTGTCTGTGACTCGGGCTGCCATTGCAGTATTTTTATCATGACAGACCTAGCATCTTGCGATGGATCCTATGCTTGTGAGATTTCCTGCCCAAATATGCACACCCCAGTGGACTGAAGAGTCTGAATAATCTTCAACTGGAGCATCAGCCACTCTGAGAGCTTCTCCAAACTCACCGCAATCCTCACGTCTGAGATCCCTCCACCACGAGGAGAAATTGCATGGCTCCTTGCACCTGAATTCACTACATCAGACCAGTCCCAAATAGGGTTGCCAGGGGTCCGGTATTGTCCCGGCCTCTGTCCAATAATAAAAACAGAAAGTACCAGACATGTAAAATTTTCTGTTTTTCTCGGACAGAAGGCCGCATGGGGATTTAAAGGAGCGGGTTTTTTGTTTTTTTTTTCTCAACCAATTTTTTTCTCCGTCATGTATTTTTTGAGAAAGTATCTGGCAACCCTAAAAACAAAACAAAAGATGCTCGGATGGGGCAGTGATGTGAGCCGTACAGATGAGATAGGTGAGGGAGAGAGAGAGATGTAGAAACAATCCCCAGGAAGTGAGACAATGAACACCGTCAGGAAATGAAAGCCCTGCATTCTCAAAATGATGAGTCCCAAGGGGCCAGAGTTAAGCTAACCACTCTGCTGAGGAATCAGACATTCCATATGAACTGTTTACGATGCCATGATGAAGACCGTCTCACAAGCTCTGCGAGGACTTTGCAGCAGGCAGGCCAAAGAATGGGGGAGGGAGGCTAAAATGAACAGAAGGATACGAACATGAAAAAGAGAGAAAACGTGTGCATCCATGTCAGCGTGGAAACACGTTCACTATTCCAACATACACACTCCTGCAAAGAAAATTAACCTGGGACCCGACACCGTATTTCTAGACAGCGGCATCTGAACTGTCCGTGAAAATTGATTCACCAAGAAGGTCCTATGGGTGGCATTCTTTAGTCATTATAACATGGGCAGTGGATTGTTTTTATAGCAGTAAGAGAAACCATCCAGCTGTCTGTAGTGACCTGACCTGTTAAGTTCACCTCTTAATACCAACGGAGACTTAAGTATATTAAACATGAGGGCTGTGAAAGCCTAGAATATATGAGGCTTTGGGAGTGGGAAAATAGAACTAAGAATAAACGAGAAAAGCTCCAAGTTGTGCAGGAAGATTTCAGGAGGTGCGGGGGGGGGGGGGGAGGAACAGCCCTGAATAGTTTGTGGTTTTTATTCTGATGCTGTCAAATTACCTTTAATAAATTATGTCTGCAGCTTATGTGGAACTGTGCTTCTCAAGTCAAACAGTCCCTGTGCATTCTGAACCTTTGACAGTTTACAAACTGGGAGACTTACAAATCACTTGGTGTGGGACAACTCGACATTCGTCTTTTGGCTGAAGCTGTGTTGAAATATGGCAGTGTTGGAAAAGGAGGCCAAATAAAGTAAAATGAGCAAGGCTCATGCGATCCACGAGGCCTTTCTTTTACCTCCCCCAGACCCTTCTAATTTAGACCTCAGGAGATTGCCAAATATCACTGGCTGAAAAAGAGATACAGAAAGCACAGAATCTAATTTTTGTGTGATTCATTACCTCCCAATACTAGCGCATGCTACATTACTCTCTCTCAGAGCTGCCAGATTCCAAAGTAAGTTTTCTGAATGTAAATCTATTTGCCCAAGTCCTGTATCTACATGTTTGGGCAACATGAGTCACTGTTCTTCCAGCAAAACGTGATCGTGTTTATCAAAAGAGGCCTGAAAAAGTGGAGGCAACGGCTTCACCTCTGTTTACATATTGAAACATTTCAAACAGGCCTTTGCGCACATCACAGCAAGGAAATGGAGTGTTCCTTTCCGCAGGAGGCTAATACTCGAGATGCACAGCAGTTTGCAATGTCACCCCTAGCCAAGCAAATATTTTTTCCTGCTTTGGGAATTCCACCCAATTCTCAAACTCAGACCATCACCGCTACAAGGTGCTACGGACCCCAATCCTGGCCAGATCGGATTGGCTATTGGAGGCCAGGGGGCTGTTTGGGTCTTCTCCACATCTGGTGCAGATTCGGGCTGGCTGGTAAGAGAATGGTTCTCATTGTGCCTCACGTGGTCCATAGGGGCTTGTGTTTTATTCTGAATGCACGGAATGTGGCCTGTGACCAGTTAGCGCATAGTAAATGAGAACAGCTGTGGTAACAAACATAATATTCCTTATCAGTTTGGGGGCTAGGTTGAAGGAAGGACACAAAATAACAGAAACGTATTGACGGGGGTGGATATACAAAGACCGGCCACTTGCTTCTCAGAGAGAGCGCCACATCTCAGCAAGGTAACAAAATACAGGTCCTGGGGATGTCTGTGTCAGGGAAAGAATGTAGCTCTATGCAAGACATTCTTCCCAAGGTGAAGGTACCTAACTGGAATATTCCTGCACCCCTAGATGTCAGGTCGCTCATCTGGAGGTAATTTTTCCATTCTCTTCCAGACTTCCAGGCACTTGTCTAACTACTTTTGTGCGTGTCTCCAATACCTGTAACCACTTCAGAGAGAGCCGCTGGCATGCCCGTTATGCCACATGATGTTCGCGTTAATGACGTTTTGCTCTTCCACGGCCCCTTTTATGTGAGGAGCACAGAGAGCGCTGCAGATGCTGGCCCTGGGAGACACATCACTCGTGTTGGGCAGAGAAGGATGATGTGTATTTTACAACAGAAGAATATTGCTACAAAAGAGGTGTCTGGCTGAGGAGGCATCTACACAGTAAAGTTATTTTGGAATAATGGCTGTTAATCCGAAATAACTATGGGAGCGTCTACACAGAAATTCTGTTATTTTGAGATAATTTCAAAATAATGGACAGCTTATCCCGACTTCTGTAAACTTCATTCTATGAAGAATAATGCCTATTCCGAAATAGCTATTTCAAAATAAGGCAAGTGTAGACGTTCCACTTCTGCTATTTCGAAATAGCGCCTCACCAGGGCCATTCTAAGTGATTCCTCTTGGGGCTCTAAATCGAAATAGCATGTCTACATTAGGGAAGCCTGCCTCAGACTAATTTTGAGGATTCCCTGCAGTGTAGACATGCTATTTTGAAATGAGCTATTTTGGAATAACTATTCTGGAATAGCTTATTCCGAAATAACTGTGCAGTGTAGACGTAGCCTAAGGCTTTGTCCACACTTAGCCCTGGTCTACACTAGGGAGCTATTTTGAAATAACCCGCCCTTAGGTTGAATTTATAAGCGGAGCATCCACACTACCAAGCCCATTATTTCAAAACTAGCCAATTAGACCATCATAAGACGGGATTTTCAGGTCTCTCCTCCATGTCGGTCTTCTCTCCTGATCCTCCGGTCTCTTGCTCCGTCTCTCTCTCTCTCTCTCTCTCTCTCTCTCCTCCTCCTACTGCCTCCCCCTCTCTCTCTCTCAGCTCTCCTCTGCCTCCTGCCTCTCTCTCTGTCTCTCTCTTTCTCTTCTCCTCCCCCTCCTGCCTCTCACTCGGGGGGCCGCGGAGCCCAAATGGCCGTTTGGGCCCCGCACTCCCCGTGCTGCATGGGGAGCGCAGAGCCCAAACGGTCACTTGTGCCACCTGCTCCCACGCGGCGGCCTGGCTGAGCGGCACAGAAGTCAGCCAAGCGCCACGGCGGGAGGTGAAGGGGGGCGGGGCGGTGACGTTCATGGCCGGGGGGGGGGGGGAAACCTGGAGCCGCTGTCACACCACACGTCACCACCCCGCCCCAGCACTCAGCTGACTTCTGCGCCACTCAGCCGGGCTGCCGCAGGGGGGCAAGCGGAGCAAGCAGCCGTTTGGGCTACCCCGCGGTGGCCCGGCTGAGCAGCGCAACGGCCCCACACTCCCCATGCAGCACGGGCTGCCCAGAGGGAACAGCCAGCATTTCAGCATTACAGAGTCACAGACATTGGGCTACTATATATATGATAACGGGCCACTTATTTTGAAATCTGTACTCCTACTTTTCTTGGGGAATAACACTAATTCTGAAATAGTGGGAGCGTGGAGACTCCGGTGCTGCTATTTCAAAATAACTGCTCCCCAGAGTAATCAAACCAATTACTCCCCAATGCTTGGTAGGGCTCTAAGTCAAGGTAGCACATCCACATTAACGGACTAATTTCAAGGCTTCCCCGTAGACAGGAAATGCTATTTCAATTTTCTTAATCAGGGAGTTCTTAAGTCCATTTTAGTAATGTCAAAATAATTTCCTACTGTGTACACACCCTCAGTGGCAGCACTTTAAGCTGAATGTGTGGCCAAGGCACGAGCACGGGGAGAGAGCTCTCCCAGCACTGTAGCCTGGTTCACCCTGGCTCATGGGGGAGTGTTTTTTCACACCCCTGAGCCAGAAAGTTACTAGCTCTGTAAAGTGCCTGTATAGACTTGGCCTAATTCAGGCTTACACACTGAGTTGGTTTCAGAGGCAAGGTTAGAACCTAAGTTTCCTAATGTCTACTCCTCCATTCCCACACGAAGCCACACCCACGCACACACATGTTTGCACACCCAAAGACACAACCTAAAGGACTTCGTTAAGGTGCGCTGCTGCTGAAAACATGGTGCGGTTCTCTGCTGCACGCAGTAGTACTTGTGCTGTGCCGTTAACAACCACAGAGAATGCCAAGACCCCAAGGCTGCTTCGCCTCTCATTTCTTATATTCCCTGACAAACCAGATGATTCCCCTGCAATGAATTAATAACTTCCGCTCTCCCTGTCCACTGGGCTGACAAATGTGTCTGGGTGTGGGGTGCCCTTTCCACTTCTGAAACATGTGGCTGCACAAGTTTTGTTTTACGTTTTCAAAATCCTAAGGCTTCTTAAAGCTGCACAAAATCCTCCAGGGTTTATATCCAATTAATCCTCTTGTTGCAGCAACCCGCTAGGGTTAGAAGACCCCCAAAGGACAGTTCATTCCAAACATATCGTGGAACACAGCCAGGCTACCACGGGTCTTCTAGAAGCCGTACATAATGATCGCTCAGTGTTATCCCTACAAATGGATTTCCATTCCCCAAGGATAATTAAGTAAAAACTCCCACAAGTTTTAATTAAACCTTTTATGATTTAACCCTCTAAACGCAGAAGCTGTGTACACGAAGACGTCATTCTAGCAATTTCTCCCAGGATGTGTTGAACCCGACTCTGGGGAGAAAATGTTCATAGACTAAAACAACTTCCTTGCATTTTCATCAAAGGACCAATACAGTCGATACATGTCACTAGGCCATTACAAATCTTTTTGGGAAGCAGAGGCCAGCCCTGGTGGATTCATTAACCAGGCACATGGCAGATCATGTTTTATGCAGAATCAGAACATGGTTCTAAAATGCTGCAAACTTCACTTTGCTCGCAAGCACAAGAAAGAATGATTTCCTCGACCCTGTCCACTATTAACAAAGCCATAAAGGCACAGTTGTGATTCGGTCCAAACTGCAGTGACTCTGGATTGGTCAGATAGATGCCAACTGGAGTGGGAAGGTCTCTATGAGGGATGTTGAGTTTCACAATGCAACAGGAAGGGAGTTAAGAAATAGAGCCCTTTGGGATTTTGATATGCTTTGAAAGGCCTTCAGTATTTGAAAACCCAACTGATGTTCTACGAGTTCAAAGGGCATCTCAAGGTAATGAAGTATCTGTCAGGCTGCGTTACATATGAAGAGAGTAATAAAAATGAGTTCAGATTAAAGGAGGGCTTTTCGTGCCGCGAGGAGCCTGAATAAGATTTATTAATAAAGAAAAGCATCTAGGAGGCCAGGGTTTTTCTGTCTGTGTTGAGCTCATCCTTAAAATGTTTAATCATTTCATTAGTTTTCGCCTCCTGGCTTCACTTCTCCTCTGCAAAATCCTAACCCTATACTTATCGCATCAGTCTATTACGGGAGAAATTGCAAAGCCAGAAATCAGCAGTGTGACCTCCCTGCAGGATCAAACAGAAGCTGGAAAACTCCTCGTTTAACCCCCAAAATAACAGATGTAATGAACTCACACTGAATAAAGTCATATAGACTTAGGCAGCTCGCCTGGCAGCCGATGGAGTAAACTGTTTGTGGTTATCTGTGGTTATTGGGGTTTGGTGGTTATCTGTGTTTTTTATCTCAGGGTGCATCTACACAGCACTCTGAACTCGAACTAAGATGTGCTCTTTGCGCTATGCAAATGGCGTATCTTATTACGATTGTATTTTGAAATAACGCGCTATTTCGAGGCATCCCTTACCCCTTGTGGAACAAGGGTTACAGGGATGCTGGAATAGTGCCCCCATTATTTCAAAAAATATTTTGAAACAATGGGCGCATTTAAAAGATGCGGGGTAGCTATTCTTGAGTGTGGTCTTTGGTTTTGGAGCCAAATGAACCTAAAATCCCAAAGGAAAACTCAGTCAAAATTGCCCTCTTTCACCACGTCACATCAGAAATGAATTTCACATAGTTGTGATGCAAAATCACAAATAGTCCCAAGAGTGTTCAAAAGGTTCATAATGAATCTTAGTAAATTCTGATGGATCCAGGGGGAGGTAAACATTTGTCATAAGCCCGAAACGACATGAATTTCATTAGGTTTGAGGAGGGTTTGTCGTGTCGTGTTTGTAACCAGCTGAAAGCCTAGTATATTTGAAATTACCATCATTTTCTTCAGTATGGAAATCTCTCTTTAAATAATGTTTATATAAAGAGATAATCTAACTCCCTGACAATTAAATTAACTCCCACGAGGAAGAGAAGCATGGGGTTTTTGTTGTTGTTGGTTTTTTTTTTTGCGTAAAGGTTTGGTAAAATAACACATTCAGATTCGACAGTGACAAGGGTGGTATAAATAGATTAACATAGATTCCTGGAGCTTGTAGATCTCAAAGAATATGACCGGAGGCTATAAAAGCTCTTTGCTCCATCCCTGAAGCATGCTATTCACTCACACAGTCAAGAGTGCTCAGTTAGGAGCTGTCACTGGATGATGCATGACAACGCTTGCACTGTTCCTCCAAAGCAAAACGGTCTTGTTTATATTCTTCTGTCTTGTTCCCTCCCTTCCTAGCAGGAACTGGTATGGGAGCTGGCATTTGTTTAGCTCCATTTTGATTACACCCTGATCTTTCCTTTGTTTGACCCTGAACGTATAACTGAGGTAACATTCTGGCTAGCCTCCCAAACGAAATGATGGAAGCCCCATTGTATATTCATTTCAAATTGAGAAGTGCCCCAAGGAAAACTGCAGAAAACAATCTGTATTAGTGAGGGCGCTGACTGGGTGACCCAACAGCCCTTTGGCAGCTCTACAGGCGACCCCTGACTTACAACCGCCCAACTTACGACCCCCCCACATTTACAACCATTTTTCTCATGCGAGATAGCTCCTAAAAAAACCCCAATTTACGCCCACAGCTCGCATTTATGACGGTGTACGATGCAGACTCCACGCATCATCCCAAAGCAGGAAACGTAAAAAATCAGTCAGACGTGCCAGTCTGCAGCTGCTGCTTGAACTGCGCGCGTCTCCGCCACATCAGCCTTCACTTTTTAGTTATTTTTGTGCATTATTTGAACTATTTCGTTTAGTTTTCCTCCATTTCCATCGTCAATTTTGGTATTTTTAGGGCATGAAATGGATTTCCAGGAACAGAACGGCCATTTATAACATTGGGCCTATGGGAAATAAGGGTTCGACTTACAACGGTTCGACTTGCGATAGTTTTCCAGGAACCAATTAGGTCATAAGTATGGGAGTTGCCTGTATAATCCTGTGACAGGGCCTGCCATATGCGTTGTGAAAACATGCTTAAGATAAGGATGTCATAACTGGCCCACCAAAGGGGGCAGTTGCCCCAGGGCCCGGGGCAATACAATACACAAGGGCCCAGAGCGCCCGGCCACCGCTGTTACTGGAGCAGCAGCAGCAACTGGAGCCGTGGATCCTTTAAGTTCTCCTAAGCACTGCATGGTGTGTTCCAGGCAGACTGAGGGCTGGCGGGGATGAGGGAGGCGCCGCAGTCCAGGTGGTACTGAGGGTTGGCTGCTCTCAGCCCCGCCCCTTCTGCCAGAGACCCCGCCCTTTCTGAAGCACGGAGCAAGGCCCCTCCCCCCTGCCTTGCCCTGGGGCCCAGCAAGACTGTCAGCCCCACTGCGCCACAAACACTTAGGAGGCCGCTCAGGAAAAATTCTAAGGCCACCCAGCTGATCAGCAGGCTTTGTATTTCTTATTGATGGTGCACATCTGCACATGCCTCAGTGCAAATATCAAAATGTATTCCACCCATGGATGAAAAAAGTCCACATAACGGATGGAAAAGATTAGAGGGAACATTGGTCGTAACTCAGATACGGTTGGTGGAAGATGGCCCATGTAACATATCATTGGAAAAGTTGTAATTCGCTAACTATGCCTATTCCCTCGGTAGGTGTGTATCATTTTTGTAGATTAAGTTAGGAATATTAACCTGGGTATCTGTAATTTCATATTTGCTGCTTTGGCTTGTTCCCAGGGCTGACAGTTCAGGTGCAACGATAAAAGAGGCCTCAGGACTGATAGCCCATCAGCAAGAGACAATGAAATGGAAAAGAGCTTAACCTTCCTGGGAACGCAGGCATCAGCCTGTGAAGAATGGCTACCGAGACATGTGATCATGTCACCTGATATTGGAACCCATCTTGAATGTTGTAAATTCCCATAAAAGGCTGGGAGGGGGTTAAACTATGGAACAAAGGACTCCGGCCTTATGCAAATCCTATGCGGGGGGGAGGGAGTGAGGTGATCCAGGTCTTCAGTTCTCCCCATCTACTCCACCCAAGATGGCTGCTGGAAACAATGAAGACTGAACTGGAGAAAGGGTCTGGGCCCAGGTGTCTGGCCTGTGAAGATTATTAGAACTACATTTAGGGTAGGACCTTACATGTAACTAGTTTCTTTAGAGTATTAAGCTTAGCTTGTGTGCTTGTTTATTTTGTTCAGTTACTTACTTTGTTCTGTCTGCTCCCTCTTATGGACAGTTAAATCTTCTTATACTTAATATAATCACTTTTGATTAGTGATAAACCCTGGGTAAGTCATTACGTCCTGGGGGACCAAAGACTCTATACCTCTCTCTCTTCACATTGAGAAAGAGGGTGAATATCATGAGCTTACACTGTACAGCATAAGACAGGTTTTAACTAGTGTTTAGCTCCCAGAGGGGCTGTGTACTCAAATGCCGGGCAAAGGTCTCACGCTGTGTTGCTTTCAGAGTGTGTCTGCAGCGTGGAGGTGTGACCCTGTCTCTGTGTCTGTGCTGAGGCAGGCTGGAGAGCTGGGCACAGCAAGACAGATCTATAGGGTGCCCAGGCTGTCGGGGGAAGCAGGCTCAGTGGGGTCGCCACACATCAGGTGACAGTCCCAAGGAGGTTCAGACCCGTCCCAAATCCTCTACTGTAATTGTTTTTACCACAGATACATAGGAATTATCCCAATGTCAAAACAGGTAAATACCTTCCCAATGCTGCTCCGGAATTCTCCCAATAAACATATTGTTGTGACTGCCTAGCGCAAATAACAGTAGGAAATGAACAGGGATATGGTTTACCTAGGGAGGGGGTGGAATCTCCATCCATAGAGGTTTTGAAGTCCTGGCTTGACAAAGCCCTGGCTGGGATGGTTTAGTTGGGGTTGGTCCTGCTTTGGGCAGGGGGTTGGACTCAGTGACTCCTGAGGTCTCTTCCAGCCCTAGGATTCTACTGTTCTATATTAAGGCTCCATACTTAGTAAAAAAGAAGGATTTGAAAGAGTCAAACATTTTACTATTGTAATCTTGGGTTATCCTCATAGACCTCCTAGGGCTATAGGACTTACAGGGCTATGGGACTTCTATGTAAAGCAGGCTACAGAATTCTAATTAACCCCACAAGTATGGCACTGTGCGATTTATTTTGCCTCTATTGAATGGCCATGAATCAGCTGTCACCAGCAGCCAGGTGTCATGAACAAACAGTGGTAGAGGTTGGTCACTAAATCAAACCCAAATCCACTGAAGTTGAGCTAACTTGAAACAGCTGGGCAGGAGTCAGCGCGAAGAGACCCTTTGCGTGCTCAGTAAAAGAGACTGTATCGTTCCCAGGAGATGATCGTGCATCTTTGAAACAATTCATTACATATCACCACCAAAGTGTGCATGTTGCTGGCATTCCCTCATTAAATGTGTTTGGGCCCCATTATAGAGCTTATGTGAGACACGTACCCTCCAAAATTAAAAGCCCATCCCCCTGCAAAAAATCCGTGAATTAGGTGTTAAGAACTTTGTTATAGAAACCCTTTTGCTTTTTGAGGAGTTTCCAATAAAATACTTTGAACTGACATTCCGAAGAGCTAACCAGTACACAGACCATGAGTCAGACTTCTACACTAATGTAAATCTAGTGTAACTTCTCACTGACTTCACTTCAGTTATGCCATGTTTTCACCAATGTAAACGAGAGCAGAATCTCTCTATGACTCTGCGTTTGTAAAATATTAAAGCTGCAGTAATGTTTTCCTTTGGTTATAAAACCCAACTGTAGTAAAATGTCTCCTGTATTCATATCTCCAAACAAATTCAAACTCAGTTCAGGTTCACTGAAAGCTCTGAAATTCTTTCAAGTAAGCTAGGACTAAATTTGAACAAATAAAGGCCAAGATTCATTTCTCAGAAAACTTGCAAATTCTTGCAAATTAACTGAATTAAATTAAGATTTACACTGAATGTTTGGTCTTTTTCAAAATCCAGAACTCACCTCAAAACTCAGAGGGTGTGTATTCCATATAAGTCTGAACAGTAGAAAAAAACTGGAAGAAATCCCTGAGGGGAAAAAAAGGCATCATGTTTCATATGGCACTACAGCTAAATATCAAAGCCATTTCTACAGTAGGAAACTATTTTGAAATTACTACATTTGACTTAACTCCCGAAATAACAAATTTGAATTAGCGTGTCCACAATATGGGGAAACCTCAAAATTAGTCCAAGGCAGGCTCCAGTAGGGCATGTCTACACTAGGAAACTATTTTGAAATAACTAAAATTGATTTAATAAGTACTGAAATAACAAAATCAAAATTATGTGTCTACACTACGGGAATCCTCAAAATTAGTCCAAGGCAGACTCCATTAATGTGGACGTGCTACCTTCACTTAGAGCCCCAAGAAGCACCGGGGATAAATCAGTTTGAACTACTCTGGGGAGTACTAATTTCGAAATAGCGGCACCAGAGTGTCCACACTACCGCTATTTTGAAATAACTATTTCAAAATAAGCATTATTCCCCAAGGAAAGCAGGAGTACAGATTTCAAAATAAGCAGCCTGTTATTTCAAAACAACGTGGTTGGTAGCGTGGACACTCCGCTCATTAATCCAATCTAAGGGGGGGTTATTTCCAAATAAATCCTTAATGTAGACCAGGGCAGTATGTGGACACACCACCTCGGACTTAGAGCCCCAGAAAGCACCGGGGAGTAATTAGCTTGAAATACTCTGTGGAATATTTATTTCAAAATAACAGCACCAGAGCGCCCACACTAAAACTATTTCAAAATAACTGTACAGATTTGGAATTCTGCAGCCCGTTATTTTGAAATAACAGGCTTCGTAGTGTGGACACTCAGCTTATCAATTCGACCTTGGAGGGGTTATTTCGAAATAAAGTCCTAATGTAGACCTGGGCCAAATGCTCATGAATGGGACCAATAATGTGTGCTTGGAACAGAAATACAACTAGTATCCAGTCACTAGGGTACGTTTACACTGCAACGCTAGTGCGAAATAATTAGTGCTATTCCGAAATAACTTAGTCCGTGTCTACACAGCAGGCAGTTATTTTGAAATAGTGTCAAAGTACTGTTAAGCTGGAGAACTTCTTACTCCAAATCCTGTAACCCTCATTGTGCGAGGAGGAAGGGAAGTCGGGGGAAGAGGGCTCTTTTTCAAAATAAGTGCTGTAGATGCTCCCAATTTTGAAATAAGCTACGCAACTGACATAGCTCAATTTGTGTAGCTCATTTCGAGTTAAGCCCTGCAGTGTAGACACACCCTTAGCTGTGACAACAAAAATAAAATACCTACTTTCTCATTTCCACTGCACTTCAGCAAGAATACATGTAGCAAGTTTTAAAAAGTTAAATCCTTCAAAAGGCTAAAATGATAGAAAAAAGTGTGTTAACTGAAAGTCAATTAGCTATCTTGGGATGCCGTCTGAGCTAGTTAAATACTGAAGTCTGCTAAAAGGTTTGTGGCTAATCTCCATTCAATAAACTGATTTATGATATTGAATACTTGGCAGCAACCGTCATCTCCTACAACAGACCTCAGTAAGTGGGGCCATGGGCCTCTGCCATTCATACCACTGCACACAATGTTAATTCCCTGCACACAACATGGGGATCTCTACAAGCTTTCATCCCATCTCAGTATCTCATGGCCACACGGCTGTGGTAGCAATCATGCATGTGAGGTTAAGAAGCTGACAGACATGGCCCGTAGATTCATTTCAGGTTCCTGGGTATGTGATGGGCTTAGCCACTGATCATGCTCGCCGTTGGCAACTGATCAGTTGTATTTAGGGCAGACTCAATTCCTCACAAAAAGTCAAAAAGCTCTGCCCCTTGACACTGGGGCAAAGTGGCTGAGACTGTAAGCAGACGCCGCCTCGGTGAAATTATCCATCTGCACTCACTGACTGCAGCAGGAGACCTGGCCCAATACACTTACACCCACAACTGACAACAGAGCACAGGTCTAAGAAATCAATTTCTGGAAAATCTGCAGCCTGGAGAACCCAAGAATTTGGTGGGGAAGTTTGAAAACCGGTTGAATTGCTGTACTTTTCCCAGTCCCCACTAACAGTATTTTCTCAGCATGAGACACAGGACTAAACTCTCTAGAAAAGCCACAGCTAGGAAATGTGACACACATGCTAGAGAAAAGAGGACTGAGTCCATGTTTGGTAGCAGAGCTGCGCAGTACAGGTTGGACCTCCCTGGTCTGGCACCCTTGGAACCTGACTGGCCCAAGATGAGGGATTTTGCTGGACCCTAGGGAAGGTCATTTCTGGCCCCCTTGCTGCCCGCCCCACCTCCTACCCTGCCGCCCCATCGGGCTTCCCTGCTCCACTCCCCATAGCCAGCTGAGCTGTATAGTGGAGTCCCTGGCTCCCTTGGGCAACCCAGCTGGGTCTCATGTACTGGCCTTCCTGCCCCCCCCCCCCACCTAGCTGAGCTGCACCCCAGCTGAACTGCATGCTCGACTCGCGTCCCTCTACCCCCCACATTGTGCTAGGCTCCCAGGTCCCCCCACCTCCCACATGGCGCTGGGACTCTCTGATCCTGGAACCAGCAGGACCACAGATGTTATTGGACCAGAGTTCCCAGTTTATAGAGGTGAAACATACACAGCAAACTTGTATATATTTTTTCACACACTTGAAACTTGGCTCAGCTGCATGAAGAGGTTTCTCTGAGGCTCACAGACCTTATGGGGAACCTGATTTGCAGGGCTTGCGCCCATTTCTGGCTTCAGGTGGAAAACATTTGAAATTCAGAATTTCCCATTGTTTCTACCCAAAGCTTGCAAATTCTGATGATACAGGGTTTGACGGTTGGCATTTCAATCCTCAGCCACATCATTCCACATTACCAGTGACATTAACCTTGAAACAGTATCTTTGCTTCTCCCACAGCAGTGTTCTTGTCCTTGCCCGCACAGATCCCGATGCACGGAGCATCTTTTGCAAACCCACCAACATGGGACACTCTCCTCTGCACCTCAACAAGTCTTCCGAGGTCTCCTCCCTCCCCTAGTGCCTACAAGAAATGAGCTGATAATGACAGATCTTGGGGACAACAGAGAGAAATCTATTTATCCTTCCCTAGCTTGTTTGAACACAGCACCATATTACCGTGCTCAAATGATGGACCCTGCCAGAAATAAATAATCAGCGTTAACCACAGTAAACGTAACAAAGGCAGGCTTGGGGCAGGAGGTGGAGAGAACTGAAACAAATGTAAAGGTTTCATGTTAATGCCCTGCAAACCAAACCACTCAAGATCTGTTCAGGTCTGTAAGATTTGTCCATCGCTGTGTCTACACCCTGACCTGGGGTGATTCCCACTGAGCTAGTACAAGCATAAAGAGCAGCGTAGACACAGACACATGGAGCCAACTACATAGCAATTGGTTTCAGGTGGGCTTGTACTCAGTATGGCTTAGCCAGGCCTCTGCTACTGTGGCTGTACAGTTATTTAATTACCCTAGCTCAATGAGCGCTAGATCACATATGCCTACCCGAGCAGGGGACTCGTACCCCCAGCTTATAGTGTAGCTACAGCTTTTACTATCTTTCTTTCATCCATCTAAATCCCTGAAAAATGACTCCCCACTGACCATACCAGGATTTCCTTTCACTGGCTCTGCTCCAGCTAAAACCGTCTCAGTTTATAAATCAGATTAAATTGCTGGATAACGGCATTTTTAAGGAACGATTCTGTCTCTCGGGGCAAATGCCAGAGTCATTAAAAGCTGGTAACTGGATGCCTATGATGAGTACAGGGTTTCTAGCATTTTTTTAAAGGAATCTGGATTCTTCAAGAGCCAAAAGGAGGTTGTTCCAAATGGCCCCACATTCACTCTGCAGACCGTCGTTGGCTGTGAAAATCATTCACAATGAAAATGGTTATTTCCAATGTCTGGCTGTCCATGATTTCATATATTAGAAGATATCTCTACACTACTCTATTATTACATATATACATTGATTGAATTAATTTAGTGTTGGTGAAAAGGGTTAAGTTGACAGCCTTGAATAATGAAGCCCTCAGGATACAAACACAAACAGTCCAGGAAGTGGCCGTCCAAGTGACTCAACAATTCACCTCAAACTTCCCCTGGAAGAATAAACACTAAGCATGAGAGGAAAATTCTGTCCCCGTGTCTTACCTCCTAAGAATTCAACGCCCAACCTGAGGTACCATTGTGGAGCATGAACTTCAGGGCACTACAGAAAATGTAACAAGTGATCCAAAGGCTAGCGAAATTCATGGGCGCCTGGACTGGGCCCAAGGGAAACAAGTAGAGATGGGAAAGCTGGTATGGTAAAACGAGACCCTTTCGAGCCCACAATACAGAACTCTAACAATACTCCCTTTGGGGACTAGATGGATCCTTTTCTCATGCTAACTCACCCATGAATTTCCAGGTACTGGCTGGTACCATTAGCAAAAATGCCATGGAGAAAACCTGTATTTGTGAGACTTCCAGAAGAATCTTGCAGACTCCAGGAAATGCAGGAAGATACAGACCTCTGTGTGGTTCCCTACTGTAGACTCTTGAGAATTGCTTACGGCAGGCAACAGGTTGGCAGATTCATGCAAATCTGCACATGGGGTTCACAACTCCAGAGTTTCGTTTTAACTTTGAATGAACCCAGCAATTCAAAAATTAACCCAGCCAGAACTAAGGGCTGATGGGCATGAGTCAACTCTTGCTGAATCTAGTCTAACCCTGGAGTTTGTGCAGTGAGTGTTGCCTGTTTTTTTGATTCAACTATCTAAATTGGTTGGGGTTGTAAATTACTCAATGAGTTCCAAAAACCAAGTTTTTCACTATGAATCAGAAAAATGCACAAAACCTTTTCAAAAGAATAAAACAGTGATTTTTAAAATAATTATAATGATTTTGGTGTGGAAGTATGCTCTATAAGAAAGAAAACCCTGCAATTTTAAATACCGTATATTAACCAAATTCATTTCATCCACTTTCCCTCTTTACATTTCAATAATTAAGGAGAATCTATCACAGCATTTAATAGCAAATAAAATACTTCCTATGTTTCTTCTGTAGTTTCCCTGTTAACCCTGGAAACCAAGTATGGGTCGCCTAAAATAATTTAACAGGCTCCACCCATTCTTGATTTCTAAGATTATATACAGGAAGTATCCAGGAATTCCAGCAGACCTGTTCCTGGAAAGAAGCTTCCTAATACTATTGGATAGATCAGAGTCCATCAAACCCAAACAGCCATAGAATCATAGAGGATTAGGGTTGGAAGAGACAGCAGGAGGCCATCTAGTCCAACAATCAACTCAAGTCAAACTAAATCAGCCAATCACACATACATGCACACACACACACACACACACATATCAGGGTGAATGGTCTGGTGTGAATCTGGACACACCCAGTACAATCAGAACTCTAGTAAGACTTAAATGTACCTCCTGTGCTGTTCCAAATCATATTGAAAGGATCTCTTAAAAATGTGTAAAGATTAGATTCTTATACTCATAATTTCCAATTAGTAGCACTTTACTCCACAGGTAATTCCACTCAATCCAATAGGGCTTCCTGTAGAGTAAGGTGATTCCCAAACAAGTAAAGGAAATAGGATCTGACTTGAAATTAGGAAATAGCAATGAATTTAGACCTCTCTTTTGGTGGTGGTGTTGATACAAAAAAGAAAAGGGTAGTATCCACACAACGTGAGCAGATGCTGTTCTAGGTTCCTTCATTCAGCTCTTCCCATATACCTCAACGCTGGCCAGAAACGCTCCTTCCATTCCAGTCAAACCCACCCTCCCACACAAAGATGCCAATACATTTCCACCCTGATCTCACGCACCTCCTGCCATTCTAGACCAGGGTCTACTCTGAGAACAGGCCAGTTAAAATTCTGAAGCATTCAACTGTTGTGCTTTTGTATTTCATTTTCCAACAACTTTCTAGATTCCTTTGACATTTCCCAAGATAGTCCAACATTGTTGCGAGATATGTATCATAAACTACAATGAATCTGTTAGATCCTAAGGGGGCATCTACACTGAACCAGTAGGTCAAAATAAGATATACAATTTGAGCTACGCAAATTGCATATCTTATTTCAATCTAATCTGGAAATATCTTATTTTGAAATTTGGCGCTGTTTACACAGCGCCAAATTTCAAAATAAACCGCTATTCCGAAATGTCCCTTAACGTTACAGGGGCTCCAGGGATGTCGTAATAGCGAGCCTGTTATTTCTAAATCTATTTCAGAATAACGGGCTGGTTCAAAAGACACGGAATAGCTATTCTGGGTACCTCCTGTATCCCGAAATAGCGCCGTAGCTTAATAGATCACCTCAGCCACGGAGGTTCAGACAAACCTGTGAAACTTGGAATGGCCAGAATGGGATTTGCAAACAAATATGTTACTGTGATTAAATTTCCAAAACAATCTGCACCCTTTTAAGCAGCTTCAGGGACACGCACTGAGTAAGATGCTTTCTGAAATTCAAATATCACTGGCTGAAAATCCATGTTTTATGTAAAACTGAATTCTGCTGTTTTGGGATAGCTTCCTAACTTTTTTCCACTTTCCTTTCATGCCTACACCAGGGCAGGATTCACTTCAAATTCATTCTCCATATGCAGGTGGATCCCCATAATTTTCTCTGCCTCCTTCCAGCCATTAGAACTGGCAGCAGCTTATCCTCCCCACCTCCTCTATAGGACTCCGACTGCATTTCATTAGCATGCCCCATAAGTGCACCATAAACACCACTTAGCTCAGCTGCATATTTATTTCTTTTCTAGCGTTGCTGAGAAGTTTGAGACATATTCCTATGGTTATGCAAAAGAGGCCATTTACATCTACCTACCCAGCATATCTCTTCTATACACACACGGTACAGCTACTGCATATTTTAGAAATGTGAACCTATCTGTCCATCTGTCTGTGAGTCCATTTGTTTAAGAAATCCTCCTAAATGGTAAGAGCTAGGACCACCACCACATTTGGTAGGCAGCTTCCTCTTCTCCTAACTTAAAGCAAGGTCAGGGTATGGCTGTGCCAGGACAATGCCTAGAATTTGATTGTTTCTCATAAAATGGAAGGGAGGCTGGTAGGAGGGACAGTTATACTGTACAATGACCAGCAAGGAGTCAGAGCTGGGGACTGGGATAGTTATACACCCATTGGGCCAGCAGGAAGCAGGGTGGAGAAGGGGACAGCTAGCTACTATATATTTCAGACAGTTTGTCTGAGTATCCATCTGGGTGTGTCTAGACTACAGGGTTTTTTTTAAAAAAACTTCCCCTGCATCTAGGGTGCTGCTGCATTCTTTCGAAAGTAAATCAAAAGCACACAGCCGTTTTTTTTACCACAGAAAACCTCATTTTACGAGAAAGAACGCCTTTTTTCGAAAGTGCTCTTTCGAAAAAAGGTGCTATGTAATGCAAACTGTGCTTTTTTGAAAGAGAGCATCCAGACTGCCTGGGTGCTCTCTTTCGAAAAAGCGGCTTGCTTTTTCAAAAGTACTGGCTGTAGTCTAGATACTCTTTTTCAAAAGAGGCTTGCAGTCTAGATGTAGTCTGTCTGTCCCCCATGTACTCCTACCCCAGCTGTGCCTGCTGCACCTACGGCAGCCATGCACAGGCACTTGTTTCTGGGCCCCAAGCTGCTGCAATGAGAGAGGCCTGGGGCTGTCCTCTCTCCCTGTGGCAGCCTGCAGACTGAACCCCTCCTCCTCAGCCCCCCCACCCAGAGTAATGATGGAAAGGAAGAAAACCAAAACGTATCTGAGTTAAGGACCCGAGTAACACCAGGTAAATCTTTGAGTAGGAGATATAGAAGTGGTCACAATGAGTAGCTCACTGGCCCATTCAATGTGATGCTTTTAGCATTGTCCATCAGCTAGTGGCAGGCTCAGACGCCTAGTTCACAGCAGCCTCCACACGCTGTGCATCTTCTGCCAACATCTCCGAGTCGTTTCAGTCGTGGACGTCGCGCTGTAGCACTGAACCGGTTCTCTCGGCTCCTAATGACGTGCTCACCACAGCCTCCCTTAAACTCCGTCAAATTCTCATCTCACTTCATTTATATAGGCTTGGCAGTAAGAGAACAGCTTTCCTTACATAGCAATAATATTTCCATTCCTTCATCTCAGACCTGGGGGCTGGATGTGGCTCCTGGCTTGCCTGAATCGGGCCCCCACAGGCTCAGGTCCCACCCAGCATTGGGGAGCCTGCACTGGTGCACCAGTGTTGTCCCCCCCCCCCAGACACACACACATGGCTGCATTGTGGGGCTGGAGCACACAAAGTCTCCTAGGCCAAGCCCCCCTAGGCTCTGGTGTGGGAGGAGAATGTGGAGATGTGGAGAGTGATTTTCTCCTTTTCATGTGGGGGCCATGTCACTTGTGTGAGGCTCCCGACTGATTTTCCTGTGGTTCAGCTCCCCCCCCCCCGCCCCCACTGCTTTACCTCTTTGAAAGCAGGAAGTGGAAATGGATACAGAATTGTAAAAAAACAAACGTCAATTGAAGTTCTGTGAAACTCTCAACGCTTTTGAGAGTCAGACGTTGGTTACGTCTACATTGGACATGGGAGGTGCTACTCCCGGTTCAGATAGACATGCCTGCACTAGCTCTGCTCCACCTATTGGTAACCCTCCACCCAGGCCGCCGTAGGCATGTTGCTGCTTTTAGGTGCTAGTTTGGCCTAGCTAGCCTGAGCACATTTCCATCAGCTGAGACTCACATCTCCTACCTCAACTGCAGAGGTACCTTTTTTAGTTTTGGGGTGAAATATGGGGCTGGTTTTGTTTGATCTGAACAGATCAGCCCATCCACAATAATATGCAGATTGGTTCCCTGTCTACTTGCTCTTGTAAGACTGAGAAAGGTTCTCCCACTTCGGGGAGTCTAATGATTTTTAATATCTCTCTCTTTAAATCGCTGTGTTTGGAAAGTGATTACAATCCCCCTTGGTACAAATGACACACTGTCATCACCTCCGCATGTATTTTATTTGCAGTGTTGAGGGACATGTTGCAAGGTCATTCAGAAGCAGTATTTGATTCAGTGCCATCTTTTCGTTATAGCTGCCCAGCCTGGCTTCTGGCTTCAGATGAATAATAGGCTCTCTCCAAATTTTAATGGGAAAAACATCTGAGCAGCTGTAACATTCTTTGAGAAAAAAATTTGACGGAGGCTTATTTTTAAAACTTCTGTAAGATTTGCCTCATTAATCTCTGATGGCCAGAAAGTGGCTTGAGACAAAGCCAGCCCCATCGATAAGATATGCTGTCACCCAGGAGAAAGAAAACTGGGGGCAGGGAACACAATGGGATCCAGATGGGTGGAGGATAAGTATTGGGATATCAAGGCCTTTCACCTCTTCGTCACTGGTCTAAAGAAAGAGGTCAGCTCTTGTCATCTCAAATGCCATTAGCCTTAGAGGGCTTTTTGGATTCTCTGTGAAACCAGTTGTGTGTCAGTTCAGTTTCTAGCAGACAACAGTCTAGGTCCCACAAAACACCTTCATAATTAGCCTAATAATCCCTTTGGTAGGAGCCCCAGCAGAGAGGCCATAGACACTGTGGTGTCCAACACACTAGCCACAAGCCACATGGTTATTTGGCAGGTTGAGTGTGGCTGGTTGGCTTGAACAATGTGGCTATTTGGCCGGTTGAGTGTGGCTAATTTGCTACAGCAATAGCCACTCTAGTGGCTACTGCTTCAGAACTGGTTGGACACCATGACCAGAGAGGGAACGGAGGGAGCATGGATGCTCAACTGCCCGCTAATCCCTTGGAAGGAGGGTGCTATAGCTAAATGTGCCCTCTTGCCTATGCTGTACCGAGGTGGCCAACAGACGACAGTCTCCAGAATGGTCCTTCTGACGCCTTTATACCAGCCAACCCACTGAAAGGAAGTAACGAGCAACAGCAAAGATTGGGGACTCTCATAAAGAAAAGCAAACTGATTTCAAAGAAAAGCCATTTGAGCACATCTGGTACTTTATTTATGGAGAATCAACATTCCCAGATGAAAGAAACCCACCCAATTAAACTGATAACAAAAAACGCCCTGACTTTCCATCTGCCTTTGGGCAAAGAGCCCATTAACAACTTCCTACCTATTGTCAAGTGACTTTACAGCATCTCGTGAAAAGGCCTGGAGGAAGCATTAAGAATGGAGAGCCCCAAGCGCACGGCATCTGTCTGAATCCTGAACAATGCTGCCCCTTATCAATGCACAGCCAATTTCCCAATTCTAAAACACACACATCAAGGAAATTCTGGAGCACCCAGGGCACTGCGGAGGCAGAGATCAGGGAACTTGACCTGCAAGAAAGACGGGAATGTCTTTGTACATTTTTCTTACAGGCCAATAAAAAGCAAAATCAAAAGGGACCACACATGTCAAGGCACCAGCCAGGTTATTTGTCTCCCCAAACCCCACTAGACAAGAGGAGTAGCCGGTTAGTTGACCCTTTCTGTGAAGGCAAAAGGAGGGTGTTGCAGAAGCCTTACTAACTAAAGAACATCTATGGACTTGAACTGAGTCACAGATTAGCAGGCTCGCTTTCACAGCCTACACCCTGCTGGAGCCCTGGAGGGGGCTGTTCCAGGGTGCATGGCACTGTACACCAACTTCAAGCCCTTCCATCGGTCATGGCAGCTCTCTCAGACACATGGTCTTCCTCGTATTAACTACGCAAAACCCGTGTCTGTTTAGCATGAGTTGCCCTCAGCACTGACGGAGGCTGGATGGCCTAGTGGATGGGAAATGGAAATTTTCACACCTACGTTGTGGGTTCCAAATTGGCTCAGGCTGTCAGTCCTTGAAAGTCCTGACTAGTTCAGGGGCTGCTTGCGATGGATGTGAAACGGGTATCTGCTCAGTCTAGTTGCCAGTGGACTGGTGCAGGGATGCTAAATTTTGATGAATCAGCTAATCGAGTAGGCAATGGAATAGATTAGTCGAGAAGGGGAAGCACCCCGCTGCACCCCTCCCTTTGAAATGTCCAGGAGCCGCCCGCAGCTCTTGTATATTTCCAGCGGGGACTCTGTGCCTCTCCCTTTGAAATGTGCAAGAGCCGCAGGCGGCTCCTGTACATTCCAAAGGGAGAGCAGCGGCAGTGGGAGCAGGGCAGGCGGGTCTGTTTCAATCCCCGCTCGCGCCGTTTCCCTGATGCCCCCTGCCCCCCACGGAGATGGTGCTGGGGGGGGGTACCAGATTTTAAGCCAGCTCCCCCCAGCTCCGCCTTGTGCTCCCCCCCTTGCTGCCTCTCTCTGATAGAGGCAGCAGGGGGGAGGGGAAGCAACTAGTCGAGTTCCTCCTCGACTACCCGATAAGCATTTGCTAGTCAACTAGTCGCTTCCATCCCTAGACTGGTGTTCACATCAAAATCGGTACCCAATCTGTCCCTTTGTCGAGAGACCAAGACATGAATGGGCCTGGAGGCTCTCGCCCCCAGGAGATGGTTTTTTTTAGGACAGGGCTGGGCAAGATGTGGCCCGGGGGGCGGATCCGGCCCACCTAACACTTGGATCTGGCCCATGGACTGCATCTGGCCGCTGTCTGTTTATACCCTCATCATTTCCAGGGGCTGGCTCAGACAGCAGGATCCTATTTAAATGGCTCATGGCTCCTGGTTGTGGCAGTGGAGTCACAAGCCGCTGTGATCCCAGGTGGATGCCAGGCAACGCGGTAGCAGCAGAGCCAGGAGCCCTTTAAATTGTTGCTGTTTACATGGCTCATGGCTCTCAGCCCTGCCACTGCCGCAGTGCCTGGCAGCTACATGGGGTTGCTGTGGCTATTTAAAGGGCTCCTGGTTGTGGTGCTAAGCTGGCAGGGGCAGGAGCCGTGACCCCTTTAAACAGTGGCAGCAGCCTGAGCGGCTGCCAGGCAACACAGTAGCAGTGGGGCTGGGAGCCATGAGCCCTTTGCTGTGTTTTTACTGCAAAGCCTCCAGCTGCAGACAACTCTAGGGGGAAGCTAGTCCCCAGCACCGCCCCTCCCACCCCAGGCCCTGCCCTTTCGGGGGCGGGGGGCGGAGCCGGCCTGTGAGCAGGACCAAAATTCATTAAGTGGCCCCCTGCAAAAATTATTGCCCTCCCCTCCACTGTAGAAGCAGGTGAGGCATTACCAGTGCTGGTTGGAGACAGGACCTCAGTGTGGCCCAGCAATGGGAATCTGCTTCCCAACCCCAAATTCTCCCTAAAAATTGGGAAAACAATCACACTTTAAACTGTGCATCGAAATCATGGAGGGAAGAGGCTTTATAGTTGTATCCAGATATCGGGGGAACCTCACAGAGCTGCTAACCCCATTGGCATAATATGGGATGTTCTTGAGATGCAGGGCAGCCCTGAAAAACGTTTCGAAAACCAGCTCTTTCTACTGCAGGCATTCCCCTTCTCAATCACAAAAGGCCTAGCCTCTTCTTCCCATCTGAAAAGTGTCGCTCTGTCTCCCCAGGCTCATATTAACAGTCGGAATGAAATGAAATAAACACCAAATAACTGGAGCAAAATGCAAACCAAGCCCTAGCACAAGGCCTGGCAATGTGTCACTCCAATGGTGTTGAATTGCATTTGCATGCTCCTCCAGGTTTCCTGGTACAGATGCGAAGGAAAGTGCAAAGCAGTTTGGGGGGAGGGAAAGGGGCAACATCTTCTAGTCCCTGCGAGTAGAACCAAAGGTTAAAATAAAAGGAGCGGGGAGGGTGCAGATCACCCTCTTTTGTGGAAAGCAGTTCCCCGTATCCTCTGAACTCACTCTGACTTCAACATCTCTCTTGAATTGTGGACACCAAAACTGGAGACAGTATTCCAACAGTGGTCACAGCAGTGTCCAATACCATGTCATATAACCTGCCTACACCTATTCAAGATTCAAAGGGATATTTCCCCATCCCCATTATAGTATAGAATCTGCCTAAGATATGCAACTCCAGCCATGAGAATAGCATAGTTCATGTCAATGTACCTTAAATCGAATTTCTGCAGCACCTCCACTGCAGGAGGTTGATGAGAGAAACTCTCCTGTCGACTTCCTTTACTCCTCATGAGCCCATAAAGTAACAGGGTTGAAGGGGACACCTTCAGCAGTTGATTTAGCAGGTCCTTACTAGACCCACTATATTGAACCCTAGAAGATTGATCTCCAGATCAGTGTTTCTCAAACTTTTTTTATAAAATACCCCTCTTTAAAAAAATTATAAGTACCCCCAGTACCTACAGTTTTCAGACACACAAATTTTTTTTCTACCATTGCAACACATTTGTTTAAACAACTTAATCGTAGCCAGGCGGGCGATGAAATTTTGCGGTGTAAAAAGTACAAAAGTAATAAAGCTCTGTAAAACTTAAAACAAAAATTCAGTTTTCTCCAAATTTCAGTTGTGTTGACGTACTACCCCCCAGACTTCTCTCGAGTACTCCTGAGGGTTCTTGTACCACTTGTTGAGAAACACTGCTTCAGATCACTGATCTTGGAGTAAGTGTAGACCTGACTTGAGCCGTCTGTTCCTAGCAGGTGGTCACTATTCCATCCCCTAACTTGACCTGAAACAACCTGGATTCTTCTTTGAGTTAGAGTCCCAATGCGGATTTTCCCCCCGATGCCTCTATTCATCAAATAAGAAGCAAAGCAAAAAGCTGGCTTCTCAACCTTCTGTTAGGAGCAACATTTCCTTTGCACACTGGGGGAGGGGATCAGGCACACACACTATCATTAGCCAAGACAGACACATCCATGATTCCACAATAAAAGCTTATGAAGCTCATCTGGCCAATTCTATGGGCCACTTTTCTCCAGCCAGCTAAAGCAGACGTGCTAATTAAATCACAAAGCCAGCCATCCCTCACAGCTGCCTTCCAGATCCTGGGACAGATCCGTCAAACGAGCCATGATGACCAAGGAAAGAAGATGAGCTGGCACGAAAAATGATTATTAAAGGGACACTGTCTTACCTAACTGGCTTGCAAAAGCCTCTCTTTGATGTTTTCAGTCAATAGTTAATTTGGGAGGCGGTGCCATTTTAAACATCACTTCTCTGCAATTCTGGGCCAACCCAGACAGCACTGGTACATTCGCAGGCCTGCTCTTTTAGAGTTTGGCCTGTTACCTTGTACAGACAAACTATCCATTCCTCTCACAGCCCATCATGACCTGCAGCAAATATATTAATTCACTTTTAACTAAAGGGCTGAGGCCAGGCCCTCTGATGGAGGGAGGGGAAGGGGGAGACAAAGGAGACAGTTGCTCCAGGGCCCAGAGATTCAAAGGGGCCCGTTCCTCGTGCCTCTCAGGGCTGAGGGGGACGCGTCATGGTCTGGTGGGTGCTGACGGCTGACCATCTTCGGCCCCGCCCCTTCTGTCCTCAGCCCCGCCCTTCAGAGGGCATGGAGCCAGGTCCCCCGCACACCTTGCCGCAGGGCTTGCGGTGACTGTTGGCCCCCCGGCTGAGACTAAGACATATGTGACCCAAACACTGACATGAGACCCCCCCCAGTAACAACAAAGGCACAATATAGAGGACTGGAAATTCCAGCCTTTGCTGGTCATTTTGTTTTGTTTGTTTTATCAGCCACAATCAAAATTCCCAGCTCCAAAGCGCTGGGCTGTTTCACTGCAGGCTTGTGCTGCACATTTCTGCAGCCAGACCCCAGCGGAGAACCTACGTTGAAATGTGCTGGCCCTTCGCAGCAAGGAAAAGCAACCCAGGCCTGTGTGTGAACGATCCTCCTGAGAATTCCCCAAGAGTTGGAGCTGCTTGCGTGTCCTTCCAATAGAGCAAATGAATTTTACGCTTCTATGGCCAGTCGTACCAGACTACAGCCCTGGTTCAGCTGCACCTTGGAAGGAAGCTTTTGGTTTCTGAAATGCAAACCATGTTGCAATTTCCCTAGGCTGTCTCCTGTAAAAAGAATGACTCCCGGACCGGTTTTCCTCCAGGAACAGACAGCAAGAAACTATGACTCCACAAAGCCCAATGTTTTGAGGGTTTTCCCTCTTTCTCTGATGCTTTGTCATGTTCTTGTTTCCTTCTCTTAGGGTGCGTCTAGACTACAGAGTTCTTTTCAGAAAATGGCCGTTTTTCCAAAAAACTTCACTTACGTCCACACTGCTATTGTGTTCTTTTGAAAGAAAATTGAAAGAACGCAGGGATTTTTCTGACATTGGTAAACCTAATTCTATGAGGAAAAATGCCTTTTCCGAAAGAGCTCTTTCAGAAAAAGGCATGTGGACGCAGAAGAGGGAGTTCTTTCAAAAGAAGAGGAAAGAGGAAAAAGCACAGGTGCCCTGGTGGCCATTCCTTCCATAGTAATCACAGCTTCCATATGAGAGAGTGTCCAATGAGCGTGGACTCTCTCTTTCGAAAAAGCAGATCACTTTTTCGATACACTTCTGAAGTGTGGACGCTCTCTGTCGGAAGAAGTTTTTTCGGAAGTTCTCTTCTGAAAAAGCTTCTTTCGAAAGAAGTCTGTAGTTTAGACATACCCTCACACTGCTTCACTTGCTGTGCGCAAGCCAAGCATCCATTCACTGACAAACAACTTTTAAAATAAAAAAAGAGGGGCCCAGTGGCTCCTTAGACATTAACAAAAATATATGTTTAGTTTGTTCGTTCGTTAGTTAGTTTGCTCGTCAGTCTCTATAGTGTAACAGAACTACTCTTTTTTAAAAATAAAGTTGTTTTTAAAGTTATAGACTAACACGGCTATCTGTGAGACTTTTGATTCACTAACAAAGGCATTTGGGAGGCATACTTTCCAAGTTACTTGCAATTTTAATGCAAACCAGAAGAGGGAACCGGTTGCTCTCATTCTCTCTTTTGGAACAGCAGAAAAGTTGAATTCTTTTGTCTGGGTGCACAGGGAACACCAAGTGTCTCAGGACTAAACACACAGCTTTTAAAAAAAAAATCACAGTATAAAGTTTTACATTAAATATTTTGTATCAAAATTCCAAGGAGGTGAACGTGCAGATACCAGGCCCAGTTCAATTTTGATGCTGGTGTTGAATTTTTTCAAGTGCTGTTCAATCGCTAATGGCATTCTTCAAGGCAAAGAGAATTTGTGCATTTCTAGTTCATACCCAGTGTCCATCTGCCTTGGTGTATAATTCCATGCTCTTCACTTGAAAAGCAGAGAGAATTTGGTTTCAGAACTGTCACCGACCCCCAAAGAATTGTATCTTTCATGCCCAGTCAGAAACACCACAGAGACAAGACATTCCAGTGAGGGCTGTCAAAACCCTGAAGCAGAGTTGATGAAAATCAGGAGAGAGAAAGATTCATGGCCGTATATCTTAACTGGCCAAAAAAGAAACGTTTTGTGTGAGGGAGCAATTATTCAGACTAGCTTAGGTTCGGTGTCCCTAAGTCTCCAAAAAGGCAGCTTCTCCAAATTACACAGAACTCCTGAGCCTCCAAAACTGGGTAGGAAAGTTCACAAGAATAGTTTTTCTCTGGAGATTTCTGACACTTCTGAGCCAACCTGACAAGATATAATGGATCCTTTAGAAGTGTGGCCCTAGAGAAAAGGTAATGGTTCCAGTCAGTTCATTTCTTGAACTGGTTCACTGCTCCCTAATACTTAAGTATAATGCTTATACCTATTGTTATTTGTAGAGTTGTACAGCTGTTCTAGATTTGATTTTAACAAATAGGGAGGAACTGGTCGAGAATTTGAAAGTGGAAGGCAACTTGGGTGAAAGTGATCATGAATTCATAGAGTTCATGATACTAAGGAATGGTAGAAGGGAGAACAGCAAAATAGAGACAATGGATTTCAGGAAGGCAGATTTTAGTAAACTCAGAGAACTGGTAGGTAAGGTCCCATGGGAAGCAAGATTAAGAGGAAAAACAACGGAAGAGAGTTGCTAGTTTTTCAAAGGGACATTATTAAAGGCCCAGAGGAAAATTATTCCATTGCATACGAAGGATAGAAAGTATGGCAAAAGACCACCTTGGCTTAACCAGGAGATCTTGCATGATCAAAAAATCAAAAAGGAGTCATATAAAAAGTGGAAACTAGGACAAACTACAAAGGATGAATACAAGTAAACAACACACATATGCAGGGGCAAGATTAGAAAGGCAAAGGCACAAAACGAGCTCAAACTAGCTAGAGACATAAAGGGTAACAAGAAGACATTCTATAAATATATTAGAAGCAAGAGGAAGACCAAGGACAGGGTAGGCCCATTGCTCAGTGAGAAGGGAGAAACAATAACAGGAAACTTGGAAATGGCAGAGGTGCTTAATGACTTCTTTATTTCAGTCTTCACCAAGAAGTTTGATGAAGGAATGCTTAACATAGTGAATGCTAGTGGAAATGCGGTAGGTTTAGAATTTAAAATAAAAAAAGAACAAGTTAAAATTACTTAGAAAAAGTAGATGTCTACAAGTCACCAGGGCCTGATGAAATGCATCCTAGAATACTCAAGGAGCTAATATGGAAGGTTTCTGAGGCTTTAGCCATCATCTTTGAAAAATCATGGAAGTCAGGAGAAATTCCAGAAGACTGGAAAATGGCAAATATAGTGCCCATCTATAAAAAGGGAAATAAGAACAACCCACGAAACTACAGACCAGTCGGTTTAGCTTCTGTGCCAGGAAAGATAATGGAGCACGCAATTAAAGAATTAATCTGCAAACATCTGGAAGAATATAAGGTGATACGTAACAGCCACCATGGATTTGTAAAGAACAAATCATGCCAAACGAATCTGATAGCTTTCAGTGATAGGATAACAAGTCTTGTGGATAAGGGAGAAGCAGTAGATGTGGTATACCTAGACTTTAGTAAGTCATTTGATACAATCTCACATGACCTTCTTATCAATAAAGGAGGCAAAGCCTACAACTTAGATGGGGCTACTAGAAGGTGGGTGTACAACTGGCTGGATAACTGTTCTCAGAGAGTAGTTATTAATGGTTCACAGTTATGCTGGAAGGGCATAACAAGTGGGGTTCTACGGGGGTCTGTTTTGGGACCAGTTCTGTTCAATATCTTCATCAACAATTTAGAAGATGGCATAGATAGAGAGTACTCTTATTAAGTTTGCAGATAATACAAAGCTGGGAGGGGTTCCAAGTGCTTTGAAGGATAGGGTCATAATTCAAAATGATCTGGACAAACTGGAGAAATGGTCTGGGTGAAATTAAATAGGATGAAGTTTAATAAGGACATATGCAAAGTGCTCCACTTAGGAAGGAGCAATCAATTTCACACATACAGAATGGGAAGCAACTGTCGAACAAGGAGCACTGCAGAAAGGGATCTAGGGGTCATAGTGGACCACAAGCTAAATACTAGTCAACGGTGTGACACTGTTGCAAAAAAAGCAAACATGATTCTGGGATGCATTAATGGAAGTGTTGTGAGCAAGACACAAGAAGTCATTCTTCTGCTCTACTCTGCACTGATTAGGCCTCAGTTGGAGTATTGTGTCCAGTTTTGGGCACCACATTTCAAGAAAGATGTGGAGAAATTGGAGAGGGTCCAGAAAAGAGCAACAAAAATGATTAAAGGTCTAGTTGGGATTGGTCCTGCCTTGGGCAGGGGGCTGGACTTGATGACCTTCTGAGTTCTCTTCCAGCTCTATGATTATATGAAAATATGAGCTATGAGGGAAGGCTGGAATTGGTCTTGTTTAGTTTGGAAAAGAGAAGACTGAGAGGGGACATGATAGCAGCTTTCAGGTATCTAAAAGGGTGTCACGGGGGAGGGCAAATTGTTCTACTTAGCCTCTGAGGATAGGACAAGAAGCAATGGGCTTCAACTGCAGCAAGGGAGGTTTAGGTTGGACATTAGCAAAAACTTCCAACCTGTCTGGGTGGTTGAACACTGGAATAAATTGCCCAGGGAGGTTGTGGAATCTCCATCACTGGAGATATTTAAGATCAGGTTAGTTAGACATCTATCAGGGATGATCTGGATGGCGCTTGGTCTTGCCGTGAGGGCAGGGGACTGGACTTGATGACCTCTTGAGGTCCCTTCCAGTTCTAGTGTTCTTTGATTCTATGATATAATGCTGTCGGAGGGAGTGCTGCTTAGTTAACCCTTCCAAACCAACCACAGGCTATTGCCCAAAACCAGTAGAATAGGAAATCACTGCAATATGGGGGTGTAGAATAGGGAAAGGATGGGTAAGTATGAAAGGCTGCACCAGCAATGGGCAACCTAGGCTAGTGTGTGGGCCGCATGAGTGGCCCTCCTTCATCTCCGTGAGCTGCAAGATTGTTGTAACCAATTGTTGTACCAAGGAGTAAGGGAAGTTGACGGGAGCCTTTGCTCCCATCGACCTCCCACTGTGGAGACTACGTGGAAACTCTAATTAAGGTACGTCAACTCCAGCAATGTAATTAAAGTACCTAGAGGTGCGTATCTGAATTCAACCCTCCCTGGCCTTAGTAAAACAGACATCACCTTAGGCAGTAACAGGTATTACATTCATGGGACTCTCTGGGTCCTGCTACTCTGACTGGAGTGTTAGGCCATGGGTCTCCAAGCCATTAATTCCAGAGATACACCAAATACCTACAATAGCTGGCATGTCACACACCAGCTTTCACTGATTAATCCGACATCAGGCTACGTATCAGAGCCAAAGGCGATAGGAAGGAGTAATGAGCATCTTAATCGGTGAACTTTTGATGTGCGCGAGCAACCGTTGGGTTGAAACTGTTGTGTGAGAGAGCTTCCCAGGCCCTGCTCAGCACAAATATAAAAAGTAGCTTCAGGTTTGCTCTGGATGGGGCAGGAGGAGAGACTGAAGTGCTGCTCTAGCATTCCCGGCCCAGGTGGGACTGCATCAAGACTCTCCTAAGAGAGCCTTGGCTCTGCAGATATTCAGTCCTGGAGGGCCCAGGTGATCAGAGAAGAAACAGAACATCTGCTCTCTCATCAGAGCTGAATCACTAAGGTCCTCCCTCACCAGGCTTAGACAGGATGGCCTCTTTGTGCAATAGGTGCTTGCTGTCTTCATCACACCCTTCCCAGCTCTCATGCAAAGGGGCATTCTCGCAGGCTCCGCCCTGCTCAGCCGATAACGCTTTTTCCTTGCACAGCCTCATTTAGCCAAGAAAACCAAAGTGCTGAAAAACAAACCCTAAATGAGCCCTCCAGTTCTCTGTCCCCCTCCCTTCTGCACCCCCACCAGACTGAGCATTGCGCCCATTTTACAGAAAGTGACAGGAAGGAAACAAAGTAGTAAAGTGGCTGGCCCAACATCCCAGAGGGATTGTCTTTTGTTCTGTGTCTGTGGCAATGGGTCCAATTCCAGACGCAATGCTCTTAGGTACTACGATTATACAAAGAAATAACATCATCATTCAAAGTCAGTGGAAAAGCTGGGAATAGAACCCAGAAGTCCCAAATGCCGGACTCCTGCACTAGCCACTAGAACACACTACAATTCTTAGACAGCTTACTGTCTAATTCTTGTTTAACTATGCTAATCATAGTCATAGACTCATAGAACCTTAGAACTGGAAGGGACCTCAAGAGTTCATCAAGTCCAGTCCCCTGCCCTCATGGCAGGACCAAGCACCATCTAGACCATCCCTGATAGATGCCTATCCAACCTGCTCTTAAATATCTCCAGTGATTCTTTTTAGCTGTAGTGAGAAAAAACACGGCAACCTCAGATCATTTGGGCCCCTTGTCTCCATTTATCCACACAAAGGCACATTGCATTTTTCAGCAGTATTGCCAACAATTCTGGCAATCTCTCTGGCTGCTGGAATTCCTCTTCCTCCATGACCCACACAAGGTTATTTCCCTGACTCTCTCCTCCTGTCACTACTAACTAAAACGTCCCTGCTGAATATCACAGCGGCCAGACCGCCAACCACAAAGCCACTATGTATGCTGACCGCTAATTACAGGCAGCTCTGGTCTATGTCTCTCTCTGTGTCTGTAGCTCTGTAAATATAGATTTAAACACATCCTTTGTCATAACACAAGAGAGCATATTTCTGACCAACTCAGCTGGATGTTTTTCATTCTTTTGGCTAAATGGCAAGGTTTCCTGGGAAAAGTGGATACTTAATAGCACATTGAAGTGCCTGTCAACAGCTGACTCAGTCCCAGCAGTTTCCCAAAGACAATGTACCAATACTGTCAAAGCAAATCATCTGGCAAGATATTAGACAAGCTACCATAGCTGCTGGCCATCCCCAGCCTGTACACAAAACTTTCCTATGACCTGGACTCATGCCTCTTATAAGTGACCTTTGTTTTAGAATCAGAGGGGTAGCTGTGTTAGTCTGAATCTGCAAAAGTGGCGAGGAGTCCTGTGGCACCTTATAGACTAACCGAAGTGTTGGAGCATAAGCTTTTGTGGGCAAAGACCCACTTTGTCAGATGCATGAGCTTATGCTCCAACACTTCGGTTAGTCTATAAGGTGCCACAGGACTCCTCGCCGCCTTTGTTTTAGAAGAAATAGAATCATAGAACACTAGAAACTGGAAGGGACCTCAAGAGGTCATCAAGTCCAGTCCCCTGCCCTCATGGCAGGACCAAGCACCGTCTAGATCATCCCTGAGAGATGTCTGTCCAACCTGCTCTTAAATATCTCCAGTGATGGAGATTCCACAATCTCTGTAGGCAATTTATTCCAGTGTTTAACCACCCAGACAGTTAGGAAGTTTCACTCTCAGAGATACTGGTAAATGGCAGGACCAAGCAGTATCTAGATAATTCCTGTTAGATGTCTATCCAACCTGCTCTTAAATATCTCCAATGATGGAAATTCTACAACCTCCCTCGGCAACTTATTCCAACGATCATCCACCCTGACAAGTAGGAAGTTTTTCCTAATGTCCCACCTAAACCTTCCTTCCTGCAATCTAAGCCTGTTGCTTCTTGTCCTAGCATCAGATGTTAAGGAGAATAATTTTTTTTCTCCTCTTTGTAACACCCTTTTTAGCTACTTGAAAGCTACTATCATGTCCTCTCTCAGTCTTTTCCAAACTAAAAAAGCCCAATTCTTTCAATCTTTCATGGATGGCATTTTCTGTCCTTGTCCCCTAAATGCACAAACAAGACGGTCATTTTGCGTAACATAATGGCTGGTCACATTTAGACTCAAAGAAAATATAAATATTATTTCACACGACAGAGCCAGCCTATGGATTCTTGGTCACAAACACTGTATCTAGAGTATTAGAAAAGGTTAATCGTCGTGGTTACAAGACAAGCGATGCCTCAGACGCTTTTCAGGCCCTCCACAGTGTCCCCCTCAGGGGACAAATTTTCCTTCCTTTCCCTGACTCAAATTTAACCATTCTTAGACTAATCTCTGGGTTGCAGCCCTGTTTCCCAACCATTTAACATGAGAGGCCCAACTCTATGAGACTCCAGCCAGCAACTTCCCTCTGGAAGCCAGATCAAGGTGACTCAACACAGCTTTTCCCACACACACAGGGTGTATTTGCCCAGAGGTGCACAGCAATCACAGACGAGGGTTAAAGCGTCCAAAGGCCTGGACCTTACCTAACGCTTATTTGCCTCACAGCGTGGGCAAGCTTGGCTAATTCACACCCCGCCTGCATGGCCTCTGACAAAGTCCCTCTGCTCTCCGCAAAGCGCCTCTGAGGACTGCACTCCCCTGTCCTCCCTACAAGAAGAATTTGCAACTGGTTTCTGTCCTTTTGATCGTCAGCCCTTAGCCGCGGCAAAGCAGCTGGGTAACTTTGCCTCGTGCCAGGAAGAAGCATCTTCCCGATTAACAGCCCAGCACCAGCACTGACCCCCCCCAGTAGCATCCCCGGCCACTGGGGGAGAGAAAGCATTTGCTGAACACTCTCACAAAAATGGAAGCTGAAGTCTGGGGATTGGTTTCTGACCCTGAAAGGAGAAGGAGGTTGGCAGCCAGCTCCTTAGCTGTTCATGGTTCAGCTCTTGCCTCTGTCTCCTGTGTTAATAGTGAAGGTTTAACCTTGGTGGCAAAAGCAGACAGCTCAGTCACTGGATTTCAGAAGACCATCCACCTTCCTTAGTATCAATTTTGTTTCTGGCTGTAGCTCTCTTCCCTTCCCAGTTGCCACCAGGCCTACGACTCTCGTTGCTAGTTAAATCCTTCGTCTTTCTTAAGTAACCCTACTTTTGCTTGATTCTAAGTGCTTACAAATGCTGTGTGGTTTACAGGAGAGGTGGCTTAAAACTGGTAAATTGGGCTACACTGCATCTTTGGGCAGAGGATCTGGAATTTCTGCATGTGCCAGGGGCTGGGTACTACAAGGGAACGCTGGGGACTCGTGGATTGGGATGCAGGGACTGCTGACCGGCAAAGCAAAGTGAGGGCTGCCAAGGTTAGAGCAGAGTTACCTTGGCTGAAAGGCTGGCAGGGTTCTGGAGTTGACACCCAGAAAGAAGCCATCTTCCCAATTAATGGCCCACTGGGAAGGCTCCTTCTTGCTGGAAGCAGAGGGTAACAAGGTGACCCACTGTCCTGCATTCCGCAAGAACCATCCCATATGGTGCAAGATTTTACCTATGGCTCTTGGTGGGGAAATGTCAAGATAAGGGCAGCTGGAGTGGGGTCTGTTCCTCTGCAGGCCTCTTTCTTCCTGCGAGAACACGCTCTCACCCCAGGAGCTACCTTCCCCTGCAACGCACGCGGAGGTCTGTGGATGCAAAGTCCCTCTACATGAGCCAGGTGCCCAGCTCCCAGCAAGATGGGACTGAGGCCAGTAGCTGAACACAACAGAGAATGGATTAAGCAGTAATGGAATTGCTCTGTTTTTAACAACAAACGAGTGCAAGACACTGCAAAACATTTTATTAAAGCTAAATAGATCAACTTGTTCTTGCTCACCAAGGGGGAAATCTTGGCCTGTTTAAGTCAATGGGAGTTTTCCACTGACTTCAATGGAGCAAGGATTTCACCCTTAGTAATCCCCCCCCCCACACACACACACATACACACACTACACTTCACATACACTCAGCTTGCATACATCTATAAATAGGGGCTCATTGGCAACTTAAATCTTCAACTGCAGCCCTCTAGCCCTATAGCACAGACTTGGGTCCAGCACAAAACATATTTCTGCTTTAGGAAACAAGAGTCCAGCGATAGGATCGGCACCATAATTAGGTAGGAGATTTGGACAGAGTTATTTTCCACATATTTCTGTGCCCCCATCCATGAAAAGGTTCACCGAGTAACTCCAACCACTTTCAACTCAACTCTTGACTCCTACTTGTGAGTCATGGGCAAAATAGGGAGCAGCATGAATCAGACAGCGCAGGGGCAGCATACTAGGAAAAAGTCAGGAAACCTGCCCCAAAAAGGCGCAGTCTGCAGAAGACATGACCGGTGAACTAGCTTTTATACTACAAAACCAAACAAACATGCATGTGATTTGTATGTTTTCCAAAAAGGTTTTAAAATGGCAATTTTTTCATATCTGTAGTAAAAAGCAGTTGCTTTATTAAATTAGAAAAAAGATGTTTAAAAAGCAAAGTTACAGGCTATTAAAGATATATTGTATTATATATTAAATATATTAACTCATTAACTAACTAAATAATAGCTAGGGATGGGTAGCTATTAAACTTAAACTTTACTGTAACTTTAAAAACAATGTGCAGTCTTGTGGCACCTTGGAGAATAACGAATTTATTAGGTCATAGTGGGTAAAACCCACTTCTCCAACACATCTGATTAAGTGGGTTTTGCCCATGAAAGCTCATACCCTACTAAATCTGTTAGTCTCCAAGGTGCACAGGACAGCTGGTTGTTTCTAAATAATGGCGAGTACAGCATGTGTTATGTTATCTTCAGCAAAGCTAAGAGCAGGAGATCGGACACTACATAAAACAAAACTGGAGGAAGTTTTCACACAAACCTCTTGGAACTCAGAGGGGAAATAAAGAATAAATTATCAACGATGAGGGTAATTAACCATTAGAACAATTTACCAAAGGTCCTAGTGGAAGCTCCATCACTGATAATTTTTTAATGATGGTTGGATGTTTTTCACTAACACTCTGTTCTAGGAATTATTTTGGGAAGTTCCACGGCACGTGTTATACAGGAGGTCAGAGATGATCGCAACAGTCCCTTATGGGCGTCTGTGAATTCAAACCACCACAGTTTTGCATTGCCCCAGGTACCCTACTTCATAGCATTCCCAAGACCTTCACACAAAATGAAAGGTCCCAGAGCGCAGTGTGGGTGGCTTTTTTTTTTCCCTGAGTCTCCCTGGAAACTTCCGGAGCTGGCTTTCTCATGGGATTTTATTTCTTCGCTGCTAGGCCCAGCCAGAACCTGCCAGGAAGCACAGAGGTGTGTGAACACCTCATTTTAAAGAACTGTAGGCTATTAACTCTAGCGACCTCCTCTACATGGTCGTGTATAAAGCTGTTCTGTCCGGTTGTTTCTGGGGCTGGAGTCGCGGGCTCAGACTGTATTGGTGCACATACTCTTTTGCTTCCATTTTTCTAGACTGCAGATCCAATTCAAATAGCAGTAAATAAATAAATCATCATCCTCGTCATCCTATCAACCCTAACTGAGATCAGGGCCCAATTGTGCTAGGAGCTGTACATACCAGAGTAAAACACAGTCCCTGCCCCAAAGAGCTTAACATTTAAACAAATAAGGCAGTCAAAGAATGGGAGAAAGGAAGTATTAATATCCCCATTTCACAGCGGAGGCACGCAGAGCTTCCCCTCATTCTAGTACACTGCCTCTAGCCTCCTTCTTCATCCCAACTCGCTCTTCCTTAGCATTACACAGGTGTAATTCCACTGACTCCAAGTATGTGGCTCTCGATTTATATTATTGTAAGTGAGGAGAATTGGCCCCTGCAGGTGTACTCAGTACCAGGAATAACACTCCTGCCAAATCCTACTGCGTTATGCAGCATCCCATGCCATGTCCTGATCAGAGGACACAACGAGACGCAATTTGCCAGTGCTTTGTATTCCTGTGAACTCGCTCCTTTCCTGATGTGTAAGTGTTTGCATGACATGACAGCCTGAGAAAGGGAGACAGAGAGCACACATTCATCTCAGGAAGCCCCGAGTTTGGAGTAGTCCAGACAGTCTCTGCTGAGAACATAATCCTGCAATAATATCCCTTTGCACTTAATGAGTTGCTGGCCTGAGACCAGGTAAGACAAGGAAATGGCGGAGAGCCAGGACCAGTCCGCAGATGCTGAAACACCTGCAATGACCTGCCTGCCGCTTCCTGCTGCAGACAGGAAACAGTGGGACGGTATCCTTTCCCCATGATTAACTGACATGAGTTCAAGAGTGAAACAAATCAATGGAAGAGCCAAAAGCAACTGAAAAGCAGAGACTCCTAGCAGGCGAGTCTACCAGACACGGGGTCTCCACAGTTCCTGTGATGCAGGAGCAGCCAAGTTCCAGATGAATGGTACAGAGAGAAGGCTCTTAGGAGCAGAAGCCTTGCCATGATGGAAGAAGCCATCACTCGATCTCAGCTCCCCCTTCTCCAGTATGTTCTTTCTGAGAAGGGCCTGACGCATCGGCCAAGGGCCGATGCGTCAGGAGAAGATAAAAATCCTTTATAATACATCCAGTAGCGCAATACAACAATAGGGGACTTTTATGCCCTGAAACATATGGATCAGTAGCCCTCAGAATATCTAACCTGTGCTACTTTATCTGTAGCTGCTATTTTTACTCATACAAGCAGCTCATCCTTTTAAATTCACATTAAATGAACTGCCTTTCAGTACCATCTGCAACAGGGTAATTATTTCATAGACTCATAGAATCACAGAACACTAGAACTGGAAGGGACCTCAAGAGGTCATCGAGTCCAGTCCCCTGCCCTCACAGCAGGATCAATAATAGAAATGTAGCCGTGTTAGTCTGGTCTAGCTGAAACAAAAACCAGGACTATGTAGCACTTTAAAGACTAACAAGATGGTTTATTAGGTGATGAGCTTTCGTGGGCCAGACCCGATTTGAGGAAGTGGGTCTGGCCCACGAAAGCTCATCAACTAATAAACCATCTAGCAGGATCAAGACATCCCTGACAGGTGTCTGTCTAACCTTCTCTTCAATATCTCCAGTGATGGGGATTCCACAACCTACTTAGGCAATTTATTGCAGGGTTTAACCACCCTGACGGGAAGTTTTTCCTAATGTCCAACCTAAACCTCCCTTGCTGCAGTTTAAGTCCATTGCTTCTTGTCCTATCCTCAGAGGTCAAGGAGAACAATTTTTCTCCTTGTAACACCCTTTTAGGTAAGTGAAAGTTGCTATCATGTCCCCTCTGAGAGGCTACATCTATACTGCACAGTTATTTCAGAATACGTTATTCCAGAACAGTTATTCCGAAATAGCTTATTTCTAAATAGCACGTCTACACTGCAGGGAAGCCTCAAAGTGAGTCCAAGGCCAGCTTCCCTAAGGTAGACGTGCTATCTCGATTTACAGCCCCAGGAGGAATCACTTAGAATGGCCCTGGGGAGGGGCTATTTCGAAATAGCAGAAGTGCAGCATATACACACGCCTTATTTCAAAATAGCTATTTTGGAATAGGCGGTATTCTTCTAGAATGAGGTTTACAGAAGTCGGAATAAGCCGTCCGTTATTTCAAAATTATTTCGAAATAACGGAATTGCAGTGTAGACGCTCACATAATTATTTTGAAATAACAACAAATGTTAAATACATATTAAAACGCTCATATATAAGGTCCTATTTCCAGGCGGTGGCTCAGGCAGCAGGATCCTATTTAAATGACGCACAGCTCTCGGTTGCCACGAGTCTTTTAAATAGCCGCAGCAACCCCACCTAGCTGTCATGCAATGCCTTAGTGGTGGGGCCGGGAGCTGGGAGCCCTCTGCTGTGCTTTTACTCCAAAGCCTTCGGCCCCAGAGAACTCTGAGAGGAGGGTGGTCTCCAGTCCTGCCCCTTCCACTTCAAGCCCCGCCCCTTCGGGGGGCGGGATGTGTGTGGACCAGGCCCATGACCAAAATTCATTAAATAGCCCCCCTGCAAAAATTATAGCCCATTCCTGCACTAACAGGACACCCCTGGTCTGGTGAGTCAGCAGAAAGATCTCTATTTTGATGCATCGTACTATAACGTGACTTGCTGCAGTTTGGATAAATAATGTACTTTGCTTCCACTCCATAGCTCCGATCCTGCAGCCTGCTCTCGATGGGTGTTTTGCCAGCACCCTACCCCACTTGATCACACACTGTGATATTCCAGGGTCTGCTGAAGTATCCGCCCCTTGTGCTTTTTGTTTTCCTTTAAAATACAATAATTCTTAGTTATGGTCCATGCTTTAAAGGGATTCTATCCTCAGAGACTAACTCCACACGCAGAACAGAGAGGGCTCTCCTCTTGCCTTCAAACAAGGGTCAATTTCACCAAGTGACAATGCTCTTAGTGCTAATGAACTGAATTCATTCAGCTCTGAGATGAAACATTGCATAATGCGTTTCTAAAACGTGAGTTACTGCAGCATATCTCTGTGAAAACAGCTGCACTGGGGAGAAGCCGCAGTGTTCAGAGAATTAGAGCTGCTCTCCTTTATTTTATATGTAGCATATTTAGCAGCAAGGGGCAATCTAGGTTAAGGAGGGGCCGCATGCGTGGCCTCCTTCATCTCAGTGGGCTGCAAGAATGTGGTAACTTAGATGGTCTCCCGAGATAAGGGAATTTTGCTCACTTGCATCCCTAGAATTTGCAGGGTGTCCTGATTGACACATAGTAGTGTTTTGGGAGGGAGCGCACGCATCTCACAGTCAGTGCTGTGAGCAATCAAGCCCGTGCCTTACCTCACATGCCCTTGTTTTACATGCACGTCACTTTTGCAATACGAGTAGGGGAAAACTATGCAGATGAAACCCAGTGGAATCTAGCAACGCTGTGGGTAAACAAAATGTCTCCTGGGCCACCCATAGAACCCCAATGGGCCGCATGTGGTCCCCGAGCCACAGGCTGCCCACCACGGATGTATAGGCATTTAGTTACATTTTTTATAGCATTATTCCAATGAAAAAGCAGTTGGGATCATCTTAAAAAAAAAAAAAAGCAGATGCACTAGATGCTAAAATGCCTGGGGTTCACTTTTGCCCTAATGTAACTACATTAGTGCTGGAGGCATTTACCCAGGGCTGGATTTGGTCCATGCACTCTGACGAGGGAAGAGAGAAGATATTTGCCAGCGAGTCTCTGAAAATTCGACAAGAGTGACTGGCCAAGGGCGTGTTGCTCCACACTCCTGTTACTCCTGTACTTCTGCTGCTTCTTTACCAGACCTGTATGAGAACGTTCCCACCAAATCAGAAAGTGCACAAATGCCTCCCACGGAGGGTTTTTTTTGCCAACTGGAATCTGAGGAGGGTTTGATTGCTCAGTATTCCTGATATTCAAAAAAGCTTTATCGTGAGTGATTCCAAGGACAATTGTCTAGCTACCACTGACACCAGGCAAGGACTGTGGTTTTACCTAGACCGACAATTAAACAAGATAAACCAGAGGGGGTTGGAAAATGGGGGTATGACGCCAAACAATTTGCTCCTCTATTATTACAGCCCTTTTGCCCTACCTCAAAATATAATGTCCACTAGGGCCTTGGATCTAGCCAGGACAGAATCCCCCCTGGTGTAAGCTTTGTGTAAGGTTGCACACACTGCCTTTTGAGGCCCCCAGGGCAAGCCCAGTCAGAGAGGACGTCCTGGTGGGAGGAGCATATCAAAGGGAAGATAGGCAGCGACACAGCACATACCTAAGATGGAAGGGGTTCTAGGCAGTGTTACCGGGGTCAGGCTGTTACGGGGGTCAGGCTTCCTCCCAAATCTCCATGGGCCTCTGGTTTTAAGGTGCTTCGCCACCATCTTCCTAGGCTGTGAGTTTGGTATTCTCCCAACCCTGGTCTACACAAGGGCTTTATTTCAAAATAAACCCCCTTAGGTCGAATTAATAAGCAAGCGTTCACACTACCAAGCCCGTTATTTCAAAATAACAGGCCGCTTATTTTGAAATTTGTACTCCTCCTTTCCTCAGGGAATGAAGCTAATTCCAAAAAATAGTTATCTTGAAACAGCGGGAGTGTGGATGCTCCGGTGCCACTATTTCGAAATAACGACTCCCCAGAGTAATTCGAACTAATTACTCCTCGGTGCTTCCTGGGGCTCTATGTCGAGGTAGCACGTCCACATTAACGGAGCCTGCCTTGGACTCATTTCAAGGGTTCCCCGTAGTGAGGACACGCTATTTCAATTTGTTATTTCGGGAGTTATTAAATTGATTTTACTTATTTCCTAGTGTAGACATGCCCCCATTTAGCAGCACAGAAATAAATCTCACTCTCTGAGGTCACTGTGGTTTTTGCCTCACATGGTTCCTTCCTTTTGCTCTCGTGTACGTGCTTTGAAAAATACTCGAAACCTGATTTTTTTAAAGTGCACATTTTCAAAATATAACCAGTTTACAATCAAATGGCATGTCCTGAAATGTATACATTTTTGTTTTCCTATTTTAACACATTACAAGGGTTTTTTCTTCATCTTTACAGATATTTTAAAATGGACTATCCCTTGCTAAATGTCTATATTCAAATGTACAAAGTAAACGCACTGAAAAATGTATGTATTGTTATTCCCAGCCTCAGTTGAGGGGTTTTAGATAACAATGGTAAATATAACAGATACCAAACTTCCAGATAGATCTTTGTCTATTTCCTTTTCAGAGTACTGGAAGGGCCCTTTTTTAAAAATAAATGGAGATGGGATAAGACAACTGTTAAGGAAGCTGGTTTTAGGGTAAAATGTATTATAAAAAGAACCCATTGTAGCAGGAATGCGGCAGACAAAACTAATGCGCAGTTAAGCTCTGTCTGGGTAACTTTATCAGGGTATGACCAGATACGTTTCCTTGATAAATGTGATTTTTTTTTACCCTTCCAAGCTTATCATTTCCCGTCTTTCAAATGCTCTTATCAGGCTGGCCATTTATAATGTGCTGTCTTTCCAGGGATCACACAAGCTCAGCCTGCCTCCCTCTATATACGTTGCAAACAACAAAGACTCAACAAAACATGGGTCCCAGGCAGCACCTCCAGGAAATCTAGGAAAAAGCATGGTCCTTGACTAGGGATGTAAAAGGTGAACCTCATGCTTAGGCTACGTCTAGACTGAAAGCTTCTTCCAAAAGAAGCTTTTTCGGAAGAGATCTTCCAAAAAATACTTCTTTCAAAAGAGAGCGTCCACACTGCCAAAGCGCATCGAAAAAGCGATCTGCCTTTTCGAAAGAGCATCCACACTCATTGGACACTCTCTCGCATGTAAGCTGTGATTACTATGGACAAAGTAGCCACCAGGACACCTGTGCTTTTTCCTGGAGACCTCTTCTTTCGAAAAAACTCCCTCTTCTGCATCCACACACACCTTTTTCCAAAAGAGCTTTTTCGGAAAAGGCGTTCTTCCTCGTAGAATGAGGTTTACCAATGTCAGAAAAACCCCTGTGTTCTTTCAATTTTCTTTTGAAAGAATGCAATAGCAATGTGGACATAAGTGAAGTTTTTTCAGAAAAATGGACGTATTTCCAAAAAAACCCTGCAGTCTAGATGCACCCTTAACGGAGGAGGCTTACCGGTTCCGGTTAACTGGTAGGGGCTAGAGGAGCTCTCCACCCGCTCTGGCCAGGGGGCTTCTCCAGCTCTGCGGGGCCCACCAAGAGCAGTCCCTGTCTGACTGGACTGGCCCACCCACCACATGTTACAGACCACGGCTCCCTGGGAGCAGAGCCTGCAGGGGTCCACAGCAAAACCTTCCCGGGAGTAGGGCCAGCAGCCCCTGCCAGTCCCGCTCCTACGGAGGCTTCACTGCAGGTTCTGCAGTGTAAAGCTAAGTTATACACTGTAGAGCCCGCACTGCGTGTAATGTGTAACCACTGAGATTTTTAGTGGTTACACAATCACCTTTTAAAATAACTTTTTACATCCCTGGCCTTGCCAAGAATATGCCTAGATATGTTCTGTCATATCTGTGGGGTACAGGGTGCCCTTTAAAAGGCTGTAGTTCCCTGGAGTAGTCAGACAGGTGCGTCTACGCTGCACTGTAGCTCAAATTAAGATACGCAATTTCAGCTACGCAAATTGCACATCTTATTTCGATCTTATTTTGAAACAGCTTATTTCATAATTGGCGCCAAATTTCAAAACAACCCACCATTCCAAAACATCCCTTACTCCTCGTGGAATGAGGTTTACAGGGACGTCGGAATAGTGAGCCCGTTCTATTTTGAAATAACGGGCTTGCTGTGAAGATGCGGGATAGCTATTTGGAGATACTCCGGTATCCCGAAATAGTGCTGCAGTGTAGACGTAGCCGGAGCGTATCCAATGCACGTGCTGACATGGCAAGATGCTGCATCCCACGTTGGACTTATTTCACAAAATCCTTCTCTGTTCGGTGGTCCTGGGTTCCTCCTGCTTTTCTGCCATTGTATTTCTATGGCTGACGGAAAGACTGAACCAGCCAACCGAGACATCTCTGGGGAGCTGTGACAGACCGGGCTGAGTCTGGGCACAGCTGAGGGCGTCTGCTCAGGGCGAACTGCTCAAATTCGGGGCTCCTTACAGCCCCCAGACTGGAGACCTTTGCTAATAGGCCACAACCAGTCCCACAGAGCACTTCAGCTGCCTGCCTGAAGCCTCATGAACAAAACCCTTCCAACGCCCCAGCAATATCTGTGCCCCAGATGGCCCTGGGCCTCGTACACAGGTGAGGGGTTTTAGGGCCCAATCTCACCTTCCCCGAACAAGTCCTGTCCGGTTCCAAGAAACCATCCACAGATCCCAGGTCAATATACACTCTGGACCTTACCCACAAATCACGCTGAGCCAATCCTTCAGAATCTAACATCTAAAGGTTTATTACTACAAGAAAGAAAAGCATGAGAGTAAGGTTGTTAAAGTATCATACATTACATGCATCGAATCACCCAGTTCTCGATGCAGGCTTGCAGCAGAGATGTTATAGCTGCTGGCTTAAAAGTCCTTGGTGCACATTCTATGCCAGGATGGGTCCACAGTTCTTCCCGGCTCGTGAATCCCTGCGAGGCCGCATCTGGGGTCAGGAGCAAATCTGCAGACCAAGATGGAGTCGGCCACATGGCCTATTTATCCCTCCTTCCTGGTTTCTCCCAAGCTGGCTAGAGTCACGTGGCCAGGCGTGTCTTTGGCCTCCAGAGATCCATTGTTCCCTGGAGACTTGCTCATTAGCATGACCATAGGCCAACATTCCCGGCCCATTACTCAACCACATACAGAGAAACTTCCAGTCTCCATACAGAATACATATTCATAACTCCACCCGCAGACATTATACAGATATATGAAGAGCATATACAGAACCAGTAGAAAGTAAGCTTTTGTTTGACACCTCACATGGCCCCCTTTGTACCGACTTTTGGGGCAAACACCCCCCCCCCCATGGGTGCAGCAGTGACCTGGCTGCTCCCCTCAAAATCCAATAACGTGACAGGAGCATCTTACTCCTTCAGGTTCTTTTTGACAGAAGCTATGTTATGGATAAAATGTCCTACGGCTGCTGCACAAAAAGACTAAAGAAAGACTTTTCTGAGCTCTCTGTGGCTAGTGACCTCTTATTACTTATATAACACTGGAGGGGCACCTGGAGGCTGGCATCAAGGTTGGGGGCTCATTAGACTAGGAATGGTAAACAGGCAGAATCAAGGCAGGCTAGGCCCTGAGAAGCCTACAGGCCAAACAGATGCAGCAATGAGAAATGGCCAGACAAAAGTAAGCACCAAACATCACAGACTCACTCTGAAAATGGTTTCAATTCCCACTTGGTTCTCCTTCTGTGATTGACCTTAAACATGGCCAGAGACTGGCTACAAATGCACCTTTTGACCTTAACAACAACCACAGTTAAAGAAAACCACTTAAAGGGAGAACCAGCTTGGCCTCAAAGCCTAAATGACATGGTTTGTTCTGGTTTCTGGGTGCACATTACACCATTGTCCCTCAACCCCTTTGGCTCTTGCCAGCCAGTAGGGTACTGGCAGATTCGAGGGTTTTGAACAACATGCAGCGATTTCTTTGCTTAGAAGTGACGGGAATGGTCAATTTTGCTAAAAGGGAAAACAACAAGAGTCTTGTGGCACCTTAAGGACTAACAAATGTATATGGCAGAGCCTTGCATGTTTAAAAGTCTCGGGGGGGAGCTGTGTTAGTCTGTAACTGAAAACCCCCACTTAAAAACAACAAAATAAACAAAGCAACAGAACACCTCTAGTCATCACCTACAACCCCCACTTTAAACCCCTCCAGCACATCATTGACAATCTACAACCACTCCTGGAAAATGACCCCTCACTCACACAGGCCTTGGGGGACAGGCTAGTCCTCACCTACAGACAACCCCCTAACCTGAAACAAATTCTCTCCAGCAACCACACAGCACCCCTCCATCACACTCACCCAGGAACCCACCCCTGCAATCAACTCCAGGGCCAACCCTGCCCACACATCTATACAAGCGACACCATCTCAGGTCCTAACCACATAAACCGCCACATCAGAAGCTCATACAACTGCACACCCACCAATGTGACCTATGCCATCAAGTGCCAGCAATGTGCCTCTGCCGTGTACATTGGCCACACTGGACAGTCTCTGCGACAAAAGATTAATCGACACAAATCAGACATTCAAAATGGTGGCACACAGAAAACTGTTGGGGAACATTTTAACCTGCCTGGGCACTCCCTAATGGATCGAAAAGTGACTATCCCCTCACAAAGCAATTTCAAAAACCAGCTCGAGAGCAAAATGGCAGAACTTGTCTTCCTATGCAAATCTGACACATTTAATCAAGGTTTGAACATAGATTTGAACTAGATGGGCCACTACATTCAACACCCAAATGACATCAGAAGCTAAGTATCAGGCACTTACGGACCACTCTATTAGCCTCATTTAGCACGGACACGCTAATTGACAAGATTTTTCTCCCTTTCTCTCCCCATCTCCCACCTTTTTCTGCTATTTCTTTGTACCTCTGGACCCCTTGCTCCATTCATCTGAAGAAGTGGGTTGTGCCCACGAAAGCTCATGAGACCATCCACATGTTTTGTTAGTCTCTAAGGTGCTGCAGGACCATTCATTGTTTTTTAAAGGTATATGGCATAAACGTTTGTGGGCTGGAGCCCACTTCATCATCTGAATTCTAGTCTTGCCTCGCTATACATTGGATGCGACACTGCTGTGCCATGTCACTGACTCGTGCCTCAGTTTTCCCTACTATAAAATAGGAGTGATAGCACTTCCCTATCTCATGGGCTGTTGTCAGGTTTAATGATTAGTATATTAACTAGAAGATTTACCCCGTGTTCCTCGGGTCCTTAACTCAATTAATTATTGGTTTTTGGAAAATAAAATGAACATGTCCAGGCTTCCTTTCAATCATTACTCGGGGGGGAGGGGCTGGAAAGGAGGGGTTCAGTCTGCAGGCTGGACCATGGAGAGAGGACAGCCCCAGCCCTCTCTTACCACAGCCGCTTGGGGCCAGGTGAGAAGCCCCTCTCCATGGCCAGTGCAGCTCCAGCAGGCACAGCCAGGGGAGAGGTACACGACCACCGCCTGGGGCAGGTTGAGGTTCATCTGCCCCCACGCTCCCCAGCCAGAGTGAGAAATGCAGCAAACTGGGCACTTTCCTCTTGCTCCCTGATGAAGGGGAACAGCCAGCAATGTTCCTGCACAAATCAGCAGGGGGCGCTTCAGTCCCCCTGCCCTTGCTAAAGGCACCTGGGAGATGGGAGGCTTGGGGCTGGGGCAGTCCCAGACAGGAGGAATGCGCCCCCAGCCAGCCCCTTTCACCTGCCTGGGGATTCTGTCTCTTTCCTGTTTAATTTTCTGAGCAGCAATCCCATTGCAGGCACATCCCATTGTCCTGGCACAAGCAAACCCTGACCTTGCTTTAAGTTATGATAAAAGGAATTTGGCAGTCCTAGCTCTTACCATTTAGGAAGAGTTCTTGAACAGACAGACAGACAGACCGGTGCACAGACAAACTCTCTCAAATATATTGTAGATTTTAAGCACCTGGGGATTCTTGGGTCGAAAACAAAGTATTACTGGTGCTTGGACACGGCAGTCCTTGTCACACTAGAAATGTGACAAACAGACCTAAATGAGAATGAATATCTCTCCAAAGCTCTTAACAGCAATAACTCCTGCTTCAACAGTCAGCGTCATACAAGGGAATGACATTCACCCTTGGAATACATTCAGAGTCCATTGTTTACAAAATACCATCCCCAGGTTCTTAGAGACCCAGCAGATCCTCTCACCCTAATCCCCACATCTAATCCTTCTTTGGGGGGGGGGTGTCTAGCAGGCACACCATTGGGCTTGAGGTAGCCAGCTGCTATTTACCAAAAACGGATGAAAGGGATTATGAGGAAGAAGAAATGAGAAAAGGCCAAATATCTCAGAGGTATTTGAACAGCTAGTCACATGTGACCTGTAAAGGTAAAGTTTGATGTTGTAGTTAGAAGGATTTACGGCTGTGGTGTCCTCACAGGTCTCTGGCTCCGTCGATGAGGATAACCAGAAGGCTGCTTGCGTGTGTGCTCACTGATGTGGGCCCAATGACCTCAGCAGACCCCGAGAGGGCCCCCAAAGACCAGAAACCAGATAAGGATCGAAGGTGCCCGGCTAGGTTTATTGTTAAGCGAAGTACAGTCATAGCTGTCAACAGACTCCACTGAACCACTACGCACATGTACTTACAACAATGGCACCAACTCAACCAGTGGGAAACTCCCACCGCTCCCCGGCTGGACAAAGACTGTCTCCCCAAGACACCACTTTATGTACAGGTACAAACAACTCACACTTCACTGCTGACGTGTAAGGTTGCCACCCTCTGACACTGCTTAGTTAACACACATCACCCTGAACCTCGTGGTTTAATTAGATCATCTCTATCCATCATGCTGTCATTTTAGACCCTTTCCTGAACCTGTATCTGTATCTGACGGGAGTGTGTACCAAAGTCTTTTTTAATGAGCTGCTGGTACCATGTGCTTTCAACTTATGACCAATGACTGTTCTGTACCTGGGCTGATTACCAATTAGTGTTTTGCACTCTCAGCCCAGTTTGTGCCAAGTTCTGTGAGCTGTGGCCTGCCTCTTGCTCACAGCTCAGCTTTGCTTTATGTTAGCCATGTTTTGCCCATTGTTAGCTAGGCCTCAGGCCTCAAACCAGGCCTGTGCTACATTGGCTTATGTTTTAGGCCTTCATCCTACTACAGATGTCAGACTGGAAGGAAGTTTATGACAGAGATTAGAGACACACAAAGTGACGTGGAAAAAAACCCAACAGACCTGAATTCCTGCCCACAACCCTGACTGATGTTTAAAACTGTCCTGAGGCTGGAAAAGATTAGGTTAACTTTTTAGTGGTGAATGTTCCAAATTCCAGAATTCAGACAGACCAAGGATAACAAATGGCACGAAGAAGTTTATCCTCTTGGCATTTGCAACGGGATGTACCAATGCAACTTTTCTAAGCCAAAAGATCTTCAGATAAATACCTGTTGGCTGGAATCCAAACAGGCCCCAAACATCCAGCATTTAGCTCCCCTTATCTTGGATGGAAAGAAGCCCGTTTCCAGATTAAGGGATTGAATTTGCTGCCTTGCTCCTCAGGCTAGTGAGGATTTTGGCGTGTGTGGTATCAGCAGTGGATAGTAAATCAGTTTAGCAGACAGCTATTTTTTAAAAGCGGTTTCAAATTGTCAGAGGATGTGAAAAGACAGGTTGAATTCCACCATTTGGGGGCATAATAAGCAACTATGCTGTCATGCCAGTGCCAGAGACGGGAGATGAATGACCATGAGTAGTTCCTGTAAAGCAGCAAATCAGGGTTGATGTGAAGGTTTCGGGAGCAGAGAAGGGGAGATCAAGATGAATAACGGCAGTTATCAAAATGCACACGGTTTTCAGCCTCGCCTTTGCGGCCCAACGTTCAGGAGTAAGAAGTAAAACACTCAACACCATTGGATTTGTGCCCAATGTTATTCCCGAATGATCAGTTCATCTGAGCTTCGCTAATTACATCTATAAACAACACTGCAGCCCTAAGATATACTGGTGATGTCTACCAAGAGAGGAAGAGAGACAGGATGAATACATGGGCTGTGCTAGGCAGTATGCCAGGCCATGCTGATAAAAAAGCAGCAGGATAAACTAGCTTCCCAGCCCAAATGCCAGGAGACATTCCCAGGGCCAAACTTTGTTCAAAAACTCCACGCAGAGATTTCTTCCTTACTGCAGAAATTGCGACTGCTACTAATTCCACTATCTGTAACCCTTTCACTGTCACTTTGTGCTCCCCATCTGTTTGCAGTGTCCACCTGCTGTCCCTGATAACCTCTCTGAAGCAGGAAGCCTCATTTCCCTGTGTGTGTACAGTGCCTAGAGCAAAGGGTCCTTGCTCTCCAGATGAGCCTCTAGAGGCGACAACAGATTCTAACAACAAGCTGTTCATTTCGTCTCGGCAAACATCTAAACTGTAAATAACAGGACCAACCCTACAGTTGTTCAATCTTCTATTGAATCACCTGAGTCAGACAGAGATCTAAGGAATTTTGTCTCCGGAAGGATTACAGTATTTGGCCCAAAATATAAAAACTGGATAGGCATTACCCACAGCAGAAGTTTAGCATCCAAACTACTGTGCAGTAAGTTTGCTCAGCTCAAAAAAATCTATTGGCATTGGAAAAGGTTCAGAAAAGGGAAACAAAAATGATTAGGGGTTTGGAATGGGTCCCATATGAAGAGAGATTAAAAAGACTTGGATTTTTCAGCTCAGAAAAGAGGAGACTAAGGGGGGATATGATAGAGGTCTATAAAATCATGACTGGTGTGGCAAAAGTGAATAAGGAAAAGTTATTTACTTATTCCTTCAATATAAGAACTAGGAGTCACCAAATGAAATTAATAGGCAGCAGGTTTAAAACAAACAAAAGGAAGTTTTTCTTTACTCAGCGCACAGTCAACCTGTGGAACTCCTTGCCAGAGGATCTGGTGAAGGCTAGGACTTTAACATGGTTCAAAAAAGAGCTAGATAGATCCATGGAGGTTAGGTCCATCAATGGCTATTAGCCAGGATGGGTAGGAATGGTGTCCCTAGCCGCTGTTTATCTGGAAATGGGTGACAAGGGAGGGATCAGGTGATGATTACCTGTTGTGTTCCCTCCTTCTGGGGCATCTGGCATTGGCCACCATCGGCAGATAGGATACTGGGCTAGATGGACCATTGGTCTGACCCAGTGTGGCCGTTCTTATGTTCTTTGCATTTCCCGCCTTGCTGCTGGAATTTTTAACCAGACTCCATGAGATCGTCAGACTAGGAATCAAAAATGCAAAATGATTGAACTTAAAATAAATAACACCTTTTAAACTGGGAATAAATTAAGTGGGCATAAATAGGGGTACAACACAGGTATAGAGAAGACAGATCACAGAATCATAGAATCATGGAACACTAGAACTGGAAGGGACCTCGAGAGGTCATCAAGTCCAGTCCCCTGCCCTCACGGCAGGACCAAACACTGTCTAGACCAGCGTTTCTCAACCAGTGGTACGAGTACCCTTAAGGGTACTCGAAGGAAGTCTGGAGGGTACGTCAACACAACTGAAATTTGGACAAAACTGAATTTTTGTTTTAAGTTTTACAGTGCTTTATTATTTTTGTACTTTTTACACTCAAAAATTTCATCACCCACCCAGCTACGATTAAGTTCTTTAAACAAATGTGATACAATGGTAGAAAAAAATTTTGTGTGTCGGGTACGGGGGTACTTATAATTTTTTTAAAGGGGAACTTTATAAAACAAAGTTTGAGAAACACTGGTCTAGACCATCCCTGATAGATGTCTATCCAACCTCCTCTTAAATAACTCCAATGATGGAGATTCCACAGTATCATGCAGTGTGACCTCATCAGTTTATCTGAAATCTGGCCGACAACCTCTCAACTCCATTGTTCCTATGCTTGAAGAAGTAGCAGCCATGGGATCAACTGTATTCAAATTATAACTGCTATGGGACCTACTGTCACATAGTACATTTACTTACACACACACACACACACACACACTTTATATGCATTTCTGAATCTTATAGCGCTTTAGAAAAGTTAGTGAACAAAGCCACAACCAAACCCCTCCTCCAGACTGGGGATGGAAAGTGTATGGCCTGAACTGCAAAGGGTGCTGAGTACCCACAGCTACAACTGCAGACAATCAGAGCGGAGGGTGTTCTGCACCTCTGAATATCAAGCCCTGATGAAGTTAAATAAGGACAAATGCAAAGTGCTCCACTTAGGAAGGAACAATCAGTTTCACACATACAAAATGGGAAGCGACTACGTAGGAAGGAGTACTGCAGAAAGGGATATAGGGGTTATAGTGGACCACAAGCTAAATATGAGTCAACAGTGTGACACTGTTGCAAAAAAAGCAAACATGATTCTGGGATGCATTAACAGGAGTGTTGTGAGCAAGACACAAGAAGTCATTCTTCTGCTCTACTCTGCGCTGATTAGGCCTCAGTTGGAGTATTGTGTCCAGTTCTGGGCACCACATTTCAAGAAAGATGTGGAGAAACTGGAGAAGGTCCAGAGAAGAGCAACAAGAATGATTAAAGGTCTAAAGAACATGAGCTATGAAGTAAGACTGAAAGAATTGGGCTTGTTTAGTTTGGAAAAGAGAAGACTGAGAAGGGACATGATAGAGGTTTTCAGGTATCTAAAAGGGTGTCATAAGGAGGAGGGAGAAAACTTGTTCTTCTTGGCCCTCACGAACAAGCAGCAATGGGCTTAAACTGCAGCAAGGGAGGTTTAGGTTGGACATTAGGAAAAACTTCCTAACTGTCAGGGTGGTTAAACACTGGAATAAATTGCCTAGGGAGGTTGTGGAATCTCCGTCTTTGGAGATATTTAAGAGTAGGGTAGATAAATGTCTATCAGGGATGGTCTAGACAGCACTGGGTCCTGCCATGAGGGCAGGGGACTGGACTCGATGACCTCTCGAGGTCCCTTCCAGTCCTAGGATTCTATGATTTTGGTCATGCAGCAGGACCAAACTTTTCAGAAGTGGCCACTGACGTAGGGTGTCCAACTTACAGCACCTTGAAAGATCAAGCCCAAATTGAGCCCCACAGAGAATGAGACACACAAACTCAGTGGCCACGTTTGAAAACTGTGGCCTCGGCGTATGGCCAAGACGGAGCAGAATCCAGACTATCTGACTCCCAGTCCTGTGCATAAGAATCCTTCTTCCTCCGCTAGCTCTGTGCACGTGCGCATCATGCGCAAAAAGAGAAAAATTTAACTATAACATTTTATAAAAGTATCTTTTGCTTATGCTAATTCAGTAATCTGGGAATTTTAGGGTCCAATATCTCAGAACATTTCCTGAGTAAGTACTGTGTATCTCATTGCAAAGGAAGAGTCCTGACTGCCTAATGATTGATTTTAAAAGCCCCATTTTTAGCCCTGCAGGGAAAAAAAACATTGGTCTGAAATGTGTCACTGAATACTGTTCAGCCTAAAGAGTCAGATTAGAATAGTGCTTCAGGGGAGGGGAAATTCTACATTTGGGAAGGGGAAAGGAGTACTCTTCTGGCAGGCTGATTTAAAAAAAATGGCATCTATTTGAATCAGCTCAGAGTTTTGGAATGCTAGAAAAAGTCCCGGTGGAGATGGAGGAGTATGCAGAGTTCAGGTATGCTGGTCAAAGTTGAGTAATAAATTCAATTTATCACATGGATATAATCTCCACACATACCGGATATATATCACCTTAAACTGCCTTTCTGAAAAGGATAAATTACCGGCTTCTGTTAAATTTCTCTACAAATGTAAATATTCAATACAGCCAAATTACAATCCAGTAGTATCTCAGAACAAGCGTATATGTATTACAGGATTCATGTTTCTGAATTGTCTAGACTGATTCAGGAAACCTGTAGGTTTAACACGCTGCAGAGCTTTTAAGGCAGAGTACAAATGGTGGGATCTGCTCTCAAATGAACCTTCAAGTTGTAGGACTCGAGAAATGATTTGCCCCATCCTGGCCATAAGTCTAGTACGGCTCCTTAACTCAGCCCCTGGAGGTTGTACACCAGGCTGAGTAGCGAGAAATTTTAAAGAGGCCTTCTAAATGCTCCCAGGGAAAGTGTGAAGGTTCAGTCTTTTTCTGGTTCAAAGGAGATAGTCATGGAAGTTCAAATGCTTCAGAACATATGCAGTGAACAGTCTAGCTGCTTGCCGGAACACTATCCCAGCTATCTAAAGGTTAAACATCTTATGAGAATTGTTTGGGTTTTTTTAACTTTCTGGTTCCTCCTTGCTTCTAGCTTACGCAGTGGCTGTTGTATGTGGTGTAACACTTTCACGGTCCGGCCAGAACTAGGATATGCAGAAGTGCATGGAAATGAAATAAAATATAATAATGTTTTAAGCAAATGTGTCAGAGCCATAAATCTAGCTGCTCTGAAATCATATGAAGGGCAAAATTTCAAGAAAGGCTGCTGCTGCTGCTGCTGCTGCTTTTTTTTTTTTTTTTAAATCCTTCCTCAGCATGGGCAGAGGGTACAAGAGGCAAGGGAAAGCATTGCCTCTCCTGGGTCTTAGTACCCAACCTCTCACCTCTTCCTATTCCAACTCTTCCTGCAGGCTCCCATAGACTCACTAGGCTGCAACAGCCTGCTAAGTGAAAATTCTTCCAGCTTGCCAGACCTGTTAGCATAACACTGAAAGTATTAAAAGAGCCATTAAGGGGTAATGAAGCCATTTAACAAGAATTTGCCAATCCAGATGTATATATTTACTGACCAAAAAACCAGCTGTGCAGTATTACATATTTACTCAGAATCTGTTAGTCTGCATGACCTTAGTTTAAAATTTGCTTTAAATATTTCATTAGTTTGATGTTGACTATTATAATGCTCTAAAAACCCTTGCATAGATTTCCAGATGCACAATCTGAGTATTCATCTTTTGCCATAAATGCCAGGGACTAAAGAGTGAGAAATCGGCAGAAATCATGGGGTTCGGAAGTGACGTTAAACAGAGGCCTGAAAACTCTGATTGTCTAGGTATTCAGGTGACCCAAATAAACACCACTCTCCTGTTACCAATGTGCGTGTGTTTCTCTTCCACTGCCCTCCCAAATGAGCCATTTGTGGATCTGAGATGACATGGACTGTAGCAATTCCACAGTATCCTCTACCACAGGGAAACTGAAATACAGGTCAGACCTCCCTTGTCCAGCACCCACGGGACCTAAGGGGTCCTGAACAATGGAGTTTGCCAGATGAGGAAGGTCAAGGCTCCCTACCCAGCTGCAGGCTCTGTTTCTGGGTGGAGCTACAATCCCTGCTGACTGCTGCCACTGCCTCCAGCCACCTACTGTGCCAGGCCTGTGTCCCCCCACCGCGCCAGTCCTATGCAGGGGCCGGCCCTGCTGCCTCCAGCCCTGGCAGTGATTGTGACCCCGCCGCTGCCTTGGCGCCGGTCCAGATTGCATGCCCAGCTGACTCCAGCTCCGACCAGGGATGAGCTCCCTGCTGCTAGCCCCAGTCTGGACTGCGCTCCTGCACCACACCAGCCCCTACTGAGGCTGCACTTCCCACAGCACCTACCCCGGCCGGGACTGCATTCCTGGCCACCGGTCCTGCTACCTCCAGCCATTGCTCTCCCGCTGGTGCTGGACTCCCCACCACCAGCCCAGCCCAGGTTAGGATTCTGAACCTGGACAGCCGGAGCTCTCTGGTCCAGCAATATCCATGGTTCTGCCAGACCAGAGACCCAGATTTTAGAGGTTCAAGCTGTATCACATCAGATCGGATCCCATGTTGTGTTGGAGCCACGAATGGCTCCCCTTGGCATTTGAAAAGCTTGGAACACACATACCAGCAGCACAGAATGGACATGGAAATAGAAATCCGAGAATCTATAATATAACATAATATATGGAGATATACCTATCTCATAAAACTGAAAGGGATCTCGAGAGGGCATCAAGTCCAGTCCCCTGCCCTCACGGCAGGACCAAGTAACATCCCTGACAACCTGATTACCTCCCCAGGGTAGGCCCTTTCCAGCCTATTAATTGTTCACCCTCTGGCCTGGGAAGCTACCACCTGAACATTTCAAGAGAGCTCTTTGGCACCACATCGTTTCCCACTGGATCTTGTCTCTATTTTCACCATTCGCATGAGTGACTCTAAGATCTAGTCTGGCCTGCAGCTTCCCCAGACGGACTGTTTCTTCCATGACAATTCAATTATTGTTTCAATGAGACTGTGGCCAGGTGCTTCACAGAGGCTTCCTGGCTTAGTGGAGATTCAATATAAGGTCTGTGACTAGGGATGTTAAAATGCGATTAATTGACTAATCAAGAAGTCGATAGACTTTTTATCGACTACTTGATTAGTCAATAGGGGAAGGCAGCCCGGATCAGTTCCAGCTCGTGCCAGGTCCGGGACCTACTCCCCCCGCAGCTCTGCAGTTGAAATGTACTAAGAGCTGGACTGCCTGCCCGCCCAGCTCTTAGTACATTTAAACTGCAGAGCCGCAGCGGGGATAGGTCCCGGACCCCGCACAAGCCGGGACTGAGCCGTGCTGTGTGCCTGGCCAGAGCAGCCTCTGCCCACAGTGAGCTCCGGCCGAAGCAGACAAGGGCTGCTTCACAGCAGTAGCCTCTGCCCATGGCCAGCCTTGGCCCCCACAGACAGGGGCTGCTTCCAGAGCAGCATCTGCCCCCCACCTCCTCCATGCTCTTGCCTCTGATAGAGGCAGCAGCTCGGGGCGGGGGAGGGGGGGCAGACAGCATTGCAGCGACAGTGCTAGGGGGAAACAGCTTTTAAGATGGCTCCCCCCAGCACTGGCTCCTGCTCCCCCCCTGGCCATTTGCTGCCTCTGACACAGAGGCAGCAAATGGGGGTAGGAACGCAAGTAGTCAACTTGACTAACCGATAAGCCTAGGCTTATGGGTTAGTCAACTAGCCCATTACTCACTTACATCCCTATCTGTGACCTCTTCCTAAACCCTAAAAGCAGGTCCATCTCATCTGACTCTTTCCTGCGTAACTCAGAGCATGAAGAACCCTTCACTGCTTCCAGCAACAAGTGTTCAAAGGAAGACATAATTAACAGAGGAACAAAAACAACGTCCTCCTCATCAACCTTGGCAACAGTTGGTGACCACGAAGCCCATCACACAGTGACAAGCAGTAACAGGTTTATTAGTCCTTAAAAAAGACAAAGGCAAAGGATGAAACCATAGGCTGGTTTGGAATCCGTTCTTCACCACCAACATCTGTTGGACTAGCAGGAGTTATTTGTGTTAAGTTGTGGAAAGGCTCTGGGAGAAGTCACCTCTGTCAGAAATTGGTTACACACAGCTTGAAAATGTAACCACACAAATAACTCCAGGCTGAAGACCTCCTTTGAAGCGATGAAGAAAGGGGGCTCAGAGAGATGCCAGTTGATGGTCAAGACCTCGTGTGCTCCTTTGGGTCTATACCTACTATTTCCCCCTAAGACATATTCCTCCCTTGACTGCAGAACGAACCAATTAAGAAAAGTAAGCGTAACGTACTCCAGGCAAAGACCCAGAAAGAAAACAGCTGAGGAGAAAAAGGAAGTCCCTGGTGAGATGTTCATCATTTCTGACTGAGAGATCAGTTGTATTTCAACTGAGACTTTCACTTTGAGTTTCCTATTCCCAGGAGGAAGGTTGTCCCTGAGAAGGAAATGCTCTTGCGCTATGCAGGACAAATGTATTCATAACATGTGCAATTTACTGATGTCATGTCACTTCCCATTCATCCTTTCCCTATCCTGCACAATCCCCACCAGAGATCTATTATTTCTGTTACCCTTTTCCTACCCATTCCTTCCGGTATTCCCTCTCTGGCCTCCTCTTCATACCCATCACTACGGCAGGTGCACTAGCCATCCACAAGTTAGATCTGACAACTGGCTTCCTGATTGTCATGAACTTGCTTGGTCTCTCGTATTTCTCTCCTTGTCCCACAAACCCGCTTCTCTCCCTCCCCTCCCAAGTTTGGTACCCTCCCCTCCTCAGGAATACTCACGCGGCATGCAAAGGGGGCACATCCGTTTAGCAGGGGATCCACTCAGAAAAATACTTGAATAAGAAGCTTGATTCCAAGTTCACACCTATCCTTCACACAAGAAAAAGATCTAGAGGTCATAGTGGACAACAAGTTAAACATAAGTCAACAGTGTGACACTGTTGCAAAAAAAAAAGCAAACATGATTCTGGGCTGCATGAACAGGAGAGTTGTGAGCAAGACACGAGAAGTCATTCTTCCATTCTGCTCTGCTCTGATTAGGCCTCCATTGGTGTATTGTGTCCAGTTCTGGGCACCACATATCAAGGAAGATGTGGAGAAATTGGAGAAGGTCCAGAGAAGAGCCACAGAAATGATTAAAGGTCTAGAAAACATGACCTATAAGGGAAGACTGAAAGAATTGAGCTTGTTTAGTTTAGAAAAGAGAAGACTGTGAGGGGACGTGAAAGCAGCTTTCAAGTATCTAAAAGGGTGTTATAAAGAGGAGGGAGGAAAATAGTTCTCCTTGGCCTCTGAGGACAGGACAAGAAGCAATGGGCTTAAATTGCAGCAAGGAAGATTTAGGTTGGACATTAGGAAAAACTTCCTAACTGTCAGGGTGGTTAAACACTGGAATAAATTGCCGAGTGGGGTTGTGGAATCTCCCTCACTGGAGATATTTCAGAGCAGGTTGGACAGACACCTGTCAGGGATGCTCTAGACCAGTGGTTCCCAAACTTTTCGGCATCACGCCCCCTTTTTGATTTTTGAAAAACCCTCACCCTTTCCCCCCAAAGAAAATAGCAGCAAAACTTGTTGAGGGGGAAAAAAAGGAACTGACTGGGACAGCAAAACTTGATTGGGAGGGACTGGGTCGCCTCGCGCCCCCCCTGGAATTTTGGCACACACCCCCCCTATTTGGGAACCCATGCTCTAGACAGTGCTTGGTCCTGCCATGAAGGCAGGGGACTGGACTCGATGACCTCTCGAGGTCCTTCCTGTTCTATGATTCTAAGATCCTTTTAGAGCATTTAATCCAGATACCTATCAGCAAATGGTGCCCCAACTGTCTCGCCAACCTCCAATTAGTTCAAGTAACCCCCCAAAAAGCAGTCTTCCCCTTCTCTGCTCATCAGACATCAAGCCGTGACCTGGAGGATGACTGCTCGGCTCACTTCACGATTGCAATTCAGAGCGTAACAGGCAGCGGCAGCAAAGGGAACGCAGCCTCATGCCAATGTGTTACCGAGCCTCTTGGATCAGGCGAGTGCAGTGCCGTTCCAAGAGAAGGGAAGAATGTGCCTTACACTAGACGGGGCTGTTTTGCTCAGAGCGGGTCCATACATTCGTCACCACCGCTGTCCGGAGAACGCCTGGTTTACAGATGGCCCCACAGGCGGGAGTCCACGTGAGTCTGGCTGTGCACTCGTGGCCAGTAGCATACGGCTCATGCATGTCCAGAGGCACGCGCTGTCAGACTGGCTCCTTCCACTGCTCCAGGTGTGGTGTGATAACTTGCCAATTCTAGGGAACATACTGGCAAGCAGAGCCAGACGTCACACGCAGGGTTACACCTCACACCCTAGGACTCAAGCCCCCCTGAGGAGACCTGCTTCTTCCTTGTAAACAAGCCACCTTGCAATAAAAACCCTTCATCCTGAAGGTTGGAAAGTGTCATATGGTCTTCTCCAAGAGGCAGTGCCTGTGTAGATGTTAACTGGCTGCTTCTCAGCTCTTCCTTCTTGGCCGATCGCATGCAAAGCTGGCAAATGTCTCACAATGGGATGCTGTGGAAATACCACAGTTCTTCAGTGCTGTCAAAACAGCCTACTCCGCTATTTATAACTCCTGAACAATGCAACTAGTCTGCCTGGTGGATGAGACCTAAATCTGAGACCCTGACTATTCACGGTCGTTAGAGGTCACAGGGCATGTGAAAGCAGAGGAATGGTGATCACAGTAAACTGACCAGTTTCCAAGATGGATACTGCAGATTCCACCTCCACATATAACCTATGTGGGTTATATGACCGGTGTGGAGAAAGTAACTACAGAAAAGTTATTAACTTGTTCCCCTCACATAAGAACTAGGGGTCACCAAATAAAATTAATGGGTAGCAGGTTTAAAATAAACAAAAGGAAGTTTTTCTTGGCGCAGCACACAGTCAACCTGTGGAACTCCTTGCCAGAGGATGTTGTGAAGGCCAGGACTTTAACAGTGTTCAAAAAAGAACTAGATAAATTCATGAAGATTAGGTCCATCAATACTTATTAGCCAGAATGAGTAAGAATGATGTCCCTAGCCTCTGTTTGTCAGAGGATGGAAATGGATGACAGGAGAGAGATCACTTGATGATCCCTGTTCTGTTCACTCTCTCTGGGGCACCTGGCGTTGCCCACAGTTGGAAGGCAGGCTACTGGGCTAGATGGACCTTTGGTCTGACACAATCTGGTCATTCTTATGTTTTTATGGGTTCTTGGGACATGAGAGTATTCTTCACTTTCAGCCCAAAACTGTTGCATCAATGACTGTATTTTAATGGTGAATGAAATGAAAACTCTACATGAAAATTTCCAATGTAGGGATAGGGGGGAGAAGAAGCACTTTGAAAGATAATGAGGAGTCCTGTGGCACTTGGAAGTCTAATTTATTTGGGCAAAAGCTTTCATGAGCAGGAGCCCACTTCATCAGATGTCACTCTCAGAAGTTTCCATTTCATGCATCTGATAACATGGGCTCCACGACAGCTTATACGCAGACACATCTGTTAGTCTTGAAGATGCCACAGGACTCCTTGTTTTTCCTGAAACAGACGAACACAGCCACCCCTCTGAGCCAGACCTACGTGGCTACTCCCCTGAAACTCTGTCAGATCATTCTGTAAGCCTACATCTAAAAACACCGTGACTTCTGCCATGGAGTCTAAACCTTTCACTTTCAGATTTTTCATTTCTGTTGCAGGTCACATTAGCTAAAACATCAATTAATTCAACATGGGCCTCACAGGAAACTAGGGATGTGAGAGTGTGACCATGTAAACGGTTAAGCAATGAGTCTGGGCTCATCAATTAATGTTCTCGGTTACACGCAGGCTCCCGGTACACGTGGGGAGCCGGTTTAAAAGACAGTACCTCTTGCACAACGGCTCCCAGGGAGCTGACTGCCGCCCTGCACTGCTGCCTCTCCATTAGAAGCAGCAGCTCGGAGTGGCAGGCAGGAGCCGGTGTGCGCAGGGAGCCGGTGTGCGCAGGGAGCCATGTACACTGGCTCAAAGGGAGCCGACAGCCGCCTTGCATGTAACCATGTAACCGCTGACATTTTCCCACATTTTAACATTCCTCCAGGAAACGTGGCACCAGACTGAGGATCTTTGCTCAATCTCTCTGATTCTTTTGTCCTGCAAGATGGACAATTGGAAAAAAAGAACAGAGATGTGCATGTGGGCACTGACAGGAAAATACGACCCCATTCACAACTTCACTTAGTGTCTTGTCCCTTCATTTAACCAATGTCTCTGAAACCCATTCTATTAAACAACCTAAAATCTGATGCTGACCATCAGGGTCAATTATGTCCATGCATCATACGCCATCAGGGTGCCTGCAGGAGGAGGAGGTGCAGGGGGGCACCCAGAGGAGCAGGGAAGCAGCATGGGGGCACATTTTAGCAATAAAAATGTTGACAGGGCCCAGAGGGGCAGTACACCGCCCGCATGCTACCACGGGTCATCTATGTGAGCCATTATACCCTTACACCCTCCTTCCTTGCCATGCCTGGAGATGCACTATGTTTTTACACCACTATGGTTTCAAGATACAGCTGCGGAAAGCGTCAGACCCAGAAGTTTGATGTTCAACTGCCTTGAAAATGCAAATCTCTGTGTCTTCACCAGGAAGTTTCACCAGTAATTTCAACTAAGATCTGCTGGAATATAAAAAAAAGGTGCTTCTGCAAGTCGAGTCAAACCAGGAAGACGAGCCCTTTTAAAACAGCAACAATGCCACAAATGTGGTGACACAAACATGGCAGCAGAAGGCATACAATCAGCATCGCCCTCCTCCCTCCTGCCTTTAAGCTTCATTTATCCAAACAGAGGGATGTTTCTTTTACATTTGGAAAAACTGGTTTGCTCAACCCACTCCCTTACGGGCCCCCAGACCCTTGTAAAGAAGTCTGCAGCACATCCATAGTGAGTGCCCAACTATGCGAGTAGAGAAAGAATCACAATACCTGCCCTGTATATCTACTGGGACAGCCGGGGAGACCGCAAGCTCGCCTCCAGACAGACTGCGGTTTTTCCACAGACGACGGAGGAGGGACTTCTTTGATTTAATTGGCAGCGTCTGCCAGTCACAAAGACTTTACAGGTCTCCCTAGGTCCGTCTAAGTCTCGTTCATCCTCTTCCGTCTAATAAGATCTGATCATTCAATTAGCCCTCATTTCAAAAGGCTGTTCTGTTGTCTTCAGCAAAGAGAAAGGCTTGTCAGAGAAGGTAGCAGAGCAGGCTGTTCAGCCCTGAGCAGTGGCTTCATGCCTGGCTTGAAAATTTTGCCCTGGACATCCAGAGAACTTGGGGAGCATAAAAAGACAATGAGGCACTGACGTAAACAGCAGAGAATGAGGATAGTTTGATCAGGGGAGGGGTGGGACAATTGCTTCAAACCAAGCCCTGCAAGTCTGTGGCTATTCACTCTATATCCAGGGGGGGCCGCATCCACGGCTCATTTTTGGGGACACAGATGTATCGGCGCAGGGCTCTCCAAATAAAACCATCCTTCAGATGTCTTTGCGCTGCAGTTCAAGCAGTTCTGGGCCAGACATGCCAAAACACCCCAAGAGGGACTGTGCTCCTGGGGCGTTTCTAGCACAACTCAAAGTAATCTGGGTTGGAAATCATATGAGAGAACAAGTCATCATGAGCTTTCCAGGGCAATTTTGCAATCCCAAGGCTTTGGGAGAAGCATTTAAAACTACAGGTTCTTATCCAAACTGAAGAGGACCTCTCAAAGTTGAGGTTCACTTGTCATAACAAAGCCCAGAGAAGTTTCAGTAAGAACTAGCTCACTGGCTTCCAGGGTAAGTGTGTTCCTTGCATACTCTCTAGGGCGGGGTGGGCGGTAATTTTTTATGGGGGGGGGGGGGCTCCAAGATTTAAGTGGTCAAAGGCTGCACTTTTCTACAGAGGCAGTGCGGGGCTTGGGGCGGAGGTTGGGTGTAGAAGGGTTGAGGGGTTTGGAGTGTAGGAGACGGTATGAGGTCTGTGAGGGAGTTTGGGGGAAAGGCGGGAGTTGTGATCTGGGGCAGGTGATTGGCTTGCAGGGTTCAGGAGGGGGGATGGGTGTAGAAGAGGATTCTGGCCTGTGGGTGGGATGGAGGAGGGGATGGAGGTCTGAAAAGGAGTTGTGACCTGGAACTGGGTGTATGTGCAGAGGATTTGGGTTGTGACCTAGGGCAGGAGGGAGCGATGATGACCTAGGGCAGGGAGCTGGAGTACAGAGGGGGTGGGCAGACTCTGGCTGGGAGGGTCTTATCTAAGCAGCTTCTGGCTGGAAACCCAGACAGGCTCCCTCCCTCCACCTACCTCTAAGAATGGAAATCGCAAAACCCCTTTGCTTTCTGTTTAAAAACCAAAACACGGTCACAACTACGTCCCTCCTGGGAACATCTGTTACAGAACTGCATCTTGTGCATGGGGTTTTTAATGGATTGCAGCGACATACATAAATATCACAAATAAATGGTGAAGAGCAATGGAGTAAACCCAGCACGGAAGTTAACTTCTGGCCTCCCTTTTTAAAATGACGGATGTATCTTTCCGCATCCCTGCACAATACGAACTGGAGAGCTGGTACCTGTAAAAGCCAGTTAAGCTTTTTGTTTATCAGGATGACAGGCAAGATCAATAGATGAGCACACCAGTTAAACATCAGAGCAGAACTGATTGGCCATAATAAAGCCCTTCACTTCGTTTCTCTTTGCCTTTGATCCTGCACATAAACACCCATTAAAAGCCCATTTGTCAAACCTTTCTTTTCTTGATAATAAACAGCTGCTTCTTGTCCAATCCCTTCCAAAAGGCCCAGAATCAGTGAGCTGACAGATTCCCTGACAGCAGTTTACAGTGACTAAACGATGTATTCTCAAGAAGCAGTTGCATGAAGCTCCCCCAGGTACACGTTGGTTGAGCTTCTAGATTGAGGCTTCCAAAGGGGTCTATAGAAGTTAAAGCCCCTGCTCCCATGCCAGTAAGAACACGGCATTTTCTCAGCTGTGAGCTGCAATGGAGGCGCTAGTATGTGTCCCCAGGTAACAGCCAGAGTGTGGTTAACCAGGAAGTAAAGACCTGACAATCTATTATCAAGTAATCACCATGACCAAAACGAGGCACAAATGGGATTTGATTTCTTTTAGTAGTAATCTTCCTGAGATACTTGCCTCAGAAAATTTTCCTATGACACTTATCTAAAGGCAGGTCTACATTACAGGGACAAGTCCATCTAAGGTATATGCAATTTGAGTTACGTTAGTAGTATAACTCAAATCAATATAGCTCTACTTCCTGCAGGGTCCACACTGAGCTGAGTCAACAGAAGAAACTCTCCTGTCAACTCCCCTTATTCATGTCATTCCGATAGAGTACCAGGAACTGACAGGAGAGTGATTGGTGGTCAATTTAGTAGGTCTTTGCTAGACCTCCTAAATCAATCCCAGGTGGCTCAATCACCACAGCATAGATGCACTGCACAGTGGAGACATACCCTGTGATGAATGGGAGGGGTAACACCCTTTTATGGACATTCCAGCCATTCCGTTAACTAAACCCTTTCTCAGAAGTTGACTCTTGAGACCTAGCCCTAATTGTCTTGCCTGTGAGGGTTAAAACCATAGACAGTGCATCCTAGAGAGTCCCCAGCAAAGCTAAGGAAGCAGGAAGTGAGTTGGCAGGAGACCAAGAGAGCCAATGGAAACAGAGTGTAGGCTTTTCAGTTTAAATCAGTAGCCTTCCTGTTCCTGCCAATGCGTAATGGCAGCCCCTAGAAGGACCGGTGAGGAGCCAGGGAGCAAGGTATGGAGAATCCAGCAACTTCCATGCCTAAGGAAGTACTAAATCTTGGGACTACAGATATGAGAGTAGAAGAGGGAATGTTTGGCCAGATGCAATCAGGTTATTTTCTTTATTTTGGGTTTGTTGCTGAGCATAAGTAACTACCCCCTTATCCTGCAACTTTCCAAACTGAATCCCAGGGAAATAATCCCAGGGAAGTAATTCTCTGTGTTTTAATCCTTTTTTTTTTTTTTTTTCAGTTGCTCTGTAACACCTAGCAACCCAGTAATGTTTCACCAAGTGAGTTTTCTCTTTTATGTGGTTGTTAATAAAAATCACCTTTTTAAGACCATGATCTGATTTCTGTGTCCTAGAAAGCAGGAGGTTCTGTGGGCACATGCCTGAGGCTGCAAGCTAGGAAAAATTAAAATTTTTCAGGCTCTCTCAAGGAGGAGGGTTAAAGAGCTTAAAGATACCTCACAGGAAAGAATTCCCAAATGTGGCTTCCTGGGTTCTCAGAGGGGATTTTTGCATTTGGGTGGTGGCAGGGATACCAAGCCAAGGCCAGGGAATCTGTGGCCTGGAGGAGTTTTAACACAAGCCTTCAGTGGCAGGGTATTTTTAAAGTCTCATGCAAGCTCCCACCTTCTGCCCTTGAAGTGCCAGAGTGGGGAACAGCCTTGATATACCCTTAGGCCATGTCTTCACTAAGTGGAAGATTGATGCTGCCATGATCGATCTTCCAGAGTTTGATTTAGCGAGTCTAGTTAAGACCTGCTAAATCAAATGCAAAGGGCTCCTCCATCAGTGACTGGTACTCCTGCTTCTGCAAGGAGTAAGGGAAGCCAATGGGAGCATTTGCTCCCATCAACCTCCTGCTGTGGGGATGGCGGGGAAACTTGAAACAAGATACAGTGACTCCAGCTTGATAATTAGCATAACTGCAGTTGCGTCTTGTTTCAACCTTCCCTTTTAGCATAGACATGTCCTATGAAATTAAAGATGTACTGACTGAAAAAATAAGATCGATCATTTCAAAGTTTATTTAGAATGGGTCAAAACGATCTCATATGTAAGAAACAACATGGACATTGGCCACTTTTTGAAGGGAACTTGCCACAAAACCATTTTAAGGTTTTAAAATGTTTGACTGTTGGCTGTTCCCCCCCACCCCGCCTTACTCCCAACAAACCAGAACTTCCATTTTCTGACTGGGAACAGAACCAGAAGTTTTGAAATATGAAGAGAAAAACTAACTAAAACTTCAAGTGGCAGGGAAAGGGCCAGTCAGCTCGAAAAAGAACTAGATAAATTCATGGAGATTCAGTCCATTAATACTTATGAGCCAGGATGGGTAGGAATGGTATCCCCAGCCTCTATTTGCCAGGGGCTGGAAATGGATGACAGGAGAGGGATCCCTTGATGACTCCCTATTCTGTTCATGCCCTTGGGGCATCTGGCACTGGCCACAGTTGGCAGACAGGACACTGGGCTAGATGGACCTTAGGTCTGACCTAGTATGGCCGTTCTTATATTCTTATGGAAGCAAGATTTCCAACTCAATTTTGCAGCACCAGGAAGTCTAGAAACTTTGGAGAAGCAGCAGAACTTTGGGGTGTTTATTCAAAGTTAATCCAAACACTGCAGCTTTGAGGTTTGCAGGACACTACCAGGAGCAGTGCACACCATTCATGTGAGCGATCTGTACCTTCCTAGATAACCTTGGTTTCCTTCCAGTCTCTGTTTACAGTATAACTGAGCTCCACACTACTGAAACCCCAAAGGGGGAAAATACCCTGAGACTCTCAGGAGCTAAGTACCAGTTAGATGAGAGGACGGGCTCTGTGAAGCTACTGATTCCTCAACTTGTTGTATAACTTTCATTAAAGAAACCACTTGATGCTCCCTGATGCATAATCGGTATCAAGGGTAAAATGAAACAAACACACACAAAACCCTTACAAATCAATTCAAACAATTGCAAAAGCAACTGACTTGTTTGTGTTATGACTTTTATTAAGCAATTAACAGTGGGGTGAAATATTGCACTGCTACTGAAAAAAAAGTGATCTCGTTTTAAGTAGATTTTATGAGTGCATTCTATGTTGTCCTCAGCAAATGTATTGCCAAGCTCCAAAAGGCATTAATACACCCTTCCTTTTCCCCCTGATGAAAGGGTCATCGCTACTTAAAAAAATAACCCACAAGTGGGGAAAAAAACCCAAAGGTCAGCCCTTCGGAATGCACTTTCAGCGTCAGGTTCTCCCGTTCAAATTGTGAAAGAAACTGACACCGTTTAAACGAAGTGCAAATAAATTAGTTCCATCACGGCAGCTCAGAGCCCCTTACCAGTGGCGGTAATACCACAGGGATGACTTGAGCCCACACGTGCAAAGAAATGGATCATTTTCTGAGAACAGTCAGTCACTGAGTGCCACTACAATCCATTGTGCAGGCTTCAATGTATGGACTGCTTTGTGTCCTTGACATGCAAAGACCCCAAATAGTAAAACAAGTTGTATACATGGGTGACCAGTTATGTAGGCACAGCCTTCCCAAAACTCCCTACATGCCCGGCTGCCAGGAAGGCCTGGGGCAGTGGCACAGGAGTCCAGCTCCCCCACCCTCTCGAGCGATGTCTACACTGCACAGTGATTTCGGAATAAGCTATTTCAGTACAGTTATTCTGAAATAGCTTATTTTGAAATAGCACGTCTACACTGCAGAGAAGCCTCAAAATTAGTCTGAGGCCGGCTTCCTGAATATAGAAGTGCAATCTCAATTTAGAGCCCCAGGAGGAATCTCTCAGAATGGCCCTGGTGAGGGGCTATTTCAAAATAGCAGAAGTGGAGCGTCTAACACACGCCTTATTTCGAAATAGCTATTTCGGAAGAGGCGTTATTCTTCATAGAATGAAATTTACAGAAGTTGGAATAAGCGTTATTTCAAAATAACGGAATTGCTGTGTAGACGCTCACATAGTTATTTCAGAATAAAGGCCATTATTCCGAAATAACTTTGCTGTGTAGACACACCCTAGGTGGCCATGAAGGATTGGGCTGGGGTGGGTGGGGCTTGGCTCTAGGGGCGGAGCCTTGGGCAGAAGGGGCACAGCTGAGATTTGCCTTCCCCAGCAGGACCTTCACCCGCTACCCATGACTATATTTCAGAGCAATGAGAAAGGATGAAAGGAAATGGTAACTTTTCTTTCTGGAGCAGTTCCTATGCTGTGAGGTGCCAGGGCAGCTCCCGAAAGCACGACAACTGGGACCAGGTGAGAGTGGGCAGTGCCCATCTTGCTGAAAAATCAGAAAAACTGTCTTCATCCATTGGCTCTGAGGGACACTTTTATATGTCAGCTTTGCCTCCCCTCTTTAAATGTCACCTGGATCCCAATAAATGAACCTGGGTTCTTTTACTAGTAACGCCCTCTGTCAATTACTGCACTACATAGCCGACATGAAACAGCTACTCCGGCAAGGCTGCTTGCCCCTTGATATGCCTTTTATCTATGTGAGGAGCCCTGTATGGATACAAAATGTGTACCCGCATCCACCTCTGTATCCGCAAAAATTTGCCACGGATATCTGCATTGACATGCCCAGATGGGGATACCCGGGGCTATAAAGTGGATATCTGCAAATTTGCAGGGTTCTAGATACAACATTTGTATCCACATCTGCGTGCATATCTGCAAAAATGAGCTGCGGCTATGGATACCCCAGATATAAAGCAGATCTCCACAGATTTGCAGGGCTCTATCTATATGCCAGTCACTGGTGCTGGAGAGCAAGGAATGAACAAACTGTTTCCATGTCATACAGCCGGAAGATAAAATGAGTGTTAAAAGCCCTCTCCCATCCATTCTCCCCTCGCATGCTCTATATTACCATGGTAACAAAGATTTCATCTACCACAGATGGGAACCAGCTTTACAAAGCCAGATGCCTGCAGGTCTGGGCCTGGGTATCAGGCATAACATCTCACTTCTCTTCTGGGCCTTCTCGGCACTTTTAAAGAGAACCCTGGCTGAGTGCATTCCTGGCATGGGTTAAAACCAGGGCTGGGCAAACGCCAGCCAAGAAAATGGGAAGCTCTGCAAACTTACCCCTGTGTCTCAAACGGATCCTGAACCAAAACGCCTTGGAACATTTCAAGATGTACTTCTCTTACCATGCTATTTGGCATCTCACCATCCAGCAACAAAAACTCAAGAGCCACAACACTATGAGAAAAGGTGTTTGTATCCCGAAAGTGGACAAGCAGTACCCTCTCTCCCGTGAAAGCCCGTTCTTCAATGTTACAGCCTCCATTCTAGACATGCAAGAGAACCTGGGGCATTCAGACAAACACGCGTGGCTACATTCTGAGCTCGTACAAATCTCCACAGCACCGGTGAGCTAGTGATGCCACCTTACAGCTGCCGAGGATTTCTCTCAAAACTGTCCCAAAATCACTCAAAATCCACTTTTGTGGGGGTGCGGTCACATAAGACTACAAAAATACGTGGCAGAGAATCATACAATCACCGAATACCAGAATTAGAAGGTGTTACAAACAATGTATCGTATCGTCTGTTGTCTGTGCAAATAATGTATCATGTATGGCTTGTAACGTGCAACTATGTATATCCAGCTTGCAAAATGTTGTGATGCGCTATTAATTTAAGTACAATGCCAGAATGCTTATGCTAGCACCTTAGACACAGAGCTGTCAATCATTGAAAGAACCATTACTGTAAGGTGATTTAGCACGTAGGGTTAAACTGACTATGTAAGTTTGAAAATATATGAATATTCATTAGAGGGACTGTTACTCATGAATATGGAATTTTCGAAATGTGTCATCCAGTCATTTTAAACTTATGTAAATAAGCATTCTTGTCCACCAATCATTTTAAAGTATAAACCGTATGAATATGCATAAGCCCAGCCTTATAAATCCTCGCAACACCAGTTTGGGTTCGGTTGCGTCGGGGCGTCGGGCTTAGGCATAGATCTAGCTTAGAGAGAGAGAGAGAGTGCGAGAGGTCTAGTGTCTTGTCCCGGGTCGAATGAGTGAGGGTTAAGCATCATCTCAGATTTAAGACAGGCGGAAGGCTTGTTCTTATATTCTGATAGTCTTCATTTAGTTTAGGTTTAGTTTAGTTAGTTTAGTTTTTAGGTAGATTAGATTTCGTCTTCGTGTTTGTCCGTCAGGCAGCGTCCGTCTATGCATGTCGGCCGTCGTCGTGTCTGTTCGGCGGGCGCGTCGCGAATTAGTTAAGGTATTATTTTAGGATAGATTAAGTTTAGGGTAGAGGTAGAGTCTTAGCATCCATCGCCGTCGAGCTGCTTCCGAAGCGCAGGAAGAGCTGGAAGAGTCGTGACCCGCGGAAGGCGAAGTCATCGCACTCAACCTCAGCGCTTCGTAGGATCGCCTGGCAGCTCCTCTCCCGCGGCTTTAAATTAGCCAACGGATTGAGGTCGCCAGCTTCGGCGCCACCAGCCATCGAGGGACTCCTGGCCGTTCCTCCCTGAGGGCTTTCAATTAGCCCAAAGGTTGTAGGTCGCCAGCAACCCATCCATCACCACTGCGACGTGAGACTCTGGTAGTATAATTGGTTATTTTAAAAGGGGACTTCCCCCTAGTTTGTAAATCCTGAGATTTAGTTCAATATAGTCCTGTGGTTATGAAATCTATCTAAATTGTTAAGTATTTATTTCATGCGCCACTCTTTGGGTAAGGACAGTCTGCAACCGGTGAACAGATATGGCATTCGGGGTCGCACCTGCCTTTGTAAGTTATTAGCATCATAAACAATTAGGCTAATCAGGCATTCCCTATTAGTGTTACCCATGAGGGTGTAACAAAGGGACCTCGAGAGGTCATCAAGTCCAGTCTCCTGCCTTCACGGCGGAACAAGCACGATCTAGATCAAAGGGTGGCCAACAAAATGGAGGCAGTTCAACAAGGTTAGCCCCCTGCAGGCCGCCGCTGCTATATTTACCTGTGCTTCCACAGGTACAGGCGATCACAGCTCCCGGCCATGGATTGCTGTTCCCACCCAATGGAAGTGGCAGAAAGTGATGCAGACCGGCACACTGCTTCTCACAGCTCCCATTGGCTGGGAACTTCAATCCACAGCCAACAGGAGCGGCGATCGCCAGTACCTGTGGAGGTGCAGGCAAATATAGCAGTGGGGGCCTACCAGAGGCTCACTGTGATGGACCAAATCAGGCCGGTGGGCCAATATTTGCCTATCCCAATCTAGATCATCCCCGACTATCTCTTAGCTAAGTATCTAGGATAAATGGGTTTGGAGTTGATGCCTATGTGATATGCGCTTGAACAGACATACACTCCTGCAAAGGCATAACATACTGTAATCTAGTGGAGCACGCCAGTAATGTGTTCAAATGTAAGAAACCTCTCTCCACTGTAGCTGTTACAGGACTTGCCAAAGCTGCAGTATCTGTACAGTGGTGGATTACATGCTCGAGGGGGTATTTTTATTGTGCACTTTGCTGGGTATTTTTATGTCGCACATAAGCTGTAATAATCAAATCCGGAAGCCACAAAGCCTGAGTGATGCTGCAAGGTGTGTTTCTGGGCAGACTGCTCTCTGGGACGCTATTCCAGATTTGTTTCAGGGTTGGCCCCTAAACCAGGATAAGGAAATAGCTGCCGTGAGTTACAGGAAATAAGTTACACCATATCGGCACAGCAATCTGCAGCTGAAGAGTTCCCACCCTCCGTCCCCGGGAATGGAAACAACTGGTATCACAGCCCATCAGACTAACCCTGCCCATCAGAGGGACCGGCTGCAATGCCGCTGCAGCTGCCGCAAAGCCCACCCCGTGCAGGAAGGGAACTTTGTTTGTAAGCTCCGCCCCTGCCCACTGCATCCACAAGGCTGGTGAAAGAACCAAGGTTATGGCTGTGCCGAAAAGACTGTGGCACAGGGCTCAGCAAGCTAGAGGGTGCCATCACTTGCAAACTGGAGACATGACCCAGAGGCTGCTCTGTGGTTGCACATTTTCTTGATGAGCTTATCTTTGGTGTGTAACATACTAAGGATCTTTGCATTTTAGCCCTGCTGGTGTATTAACTGGAAATGACCCAGTCACACAAATGCTGTTATTACATTTAGTCCACATGGAAGCTAAAGGGAAGGGCCCCGATAAGCCAAGTGGCCATTTCCTGTCCAGCCAGTCCACGTATCTTGTTTGGAAAAGCATTTCGGAAGGCAAGGCTTGAAATGGAATGTTCCTTAACTACAGACCTGCAGCACCTGACCCTTGGGTGGCCAAGAGCACGAAGAACGGAACGTGGCATGAGCTACCTGGAGCAATTACACAGAAGCCATTCCGGTTATACCACAGATGATGCCAGAGAGCACGAACGTGAATGAAATCCTAGGAGTCCTTCCAGTTCTTAGGAGACCAAGGGAGAGAGCAGAAGTGGCGGCACTGGCACATCCTTTGTGTGCAGGACACAGACCTGCTTTTCCTGCAGTGCTGCTTAGAAGATTTCCAATGCCCAGTAAATGCCGTGACGATGGAAGGTGTCACATGTCTACCCCTGGAAAATAACACTTCCTGGCAAAGTATGGGTGGCAGCAGTACAAACTTCCCGGAACATTGTCCTTCTAAGGGTGTGTCTACACAGCAGCGTTACTTCGGAACACTGGAGGAAGGTGGGGGCCATGGCACGGTAGTCCCGTTTCCCCGGCCACTGGAGGAAGGTGGGGGGCCATGGCACGGCAGTCCCGTTTCCCCAGCCACGGGAGGAAGGTGGGGGCCATGGCATGGCAGTCCCACTTCCCCAGCCACTAGAGGAAGGTGGGGGCCCTGTCACGGCAGTCCAGCTTCCCCAGCCACTGGAGGAAGGCGGGGGCCATGGCACGGCAGTCCCGCTTCCCCGGCCACTGGAGGAAGGCGGGGGCCGTGGCATAGCAGTCCCACTTCCCCAGCCACTGGAGGAAGGCGGGGGCCATGTCACGGCAGTCCCGCTTCCCCGGCCACTGGAGGAAGGCGGGGGCCATGTCACGGCAGTCCCGCTTCCCCGGCCACTGGAGGAAGGCGGGGGCCATGGCACAGCAGTCCCACTTCCCTGGCCACTGGAGGAAGGCAGGGGCTGCAGCACTGCAACCCAGCTTCTCCAGCCACCAGGGAGGGCCAGGCTGACTGGTGTGGAAAAAGTGAATAAGGAAAACTTATTTACTTATTCCCACAATATAAGAACATGGGGTCACCAAATGAAATTAATAGGCAGCAGGTTTAAAACAAACAGAAGGAAGTTTTTCTTCACTCAATGCACAGTCAACCTGTGGAACTCCTTGCCAGAGGATGTGGTAAAGGCTAGGACTTGAACAGGGTTCAAAAAGAGCTAGATAGATTCATGGAGGTTAGGTCCATCAATGGCTATTAGCCAGAATGGATAGGGATAGTGTCCCTAGCCCCTGTTTCTCTGGAGGTGGGTGGGGAGGGATCACGTGAGGATTATCTGTTGTGTCCCCTCCCTCTGGGCCATCTGGTATTGGCCACTGTCAGCAGACAGGACACTGGCAAAACCAGCTGCTCTAAAAGCCTTGAACTACATGTTCCAAAATAAAAGCTGTGGAAAGAAAAAATGTATTTTTACGGTACCGGCTGAAGGAGACCAGCACAGAAATCTAACCCCTAGGTCTGTCAGAGTCAGAAGAGGGACTTATTTGATTTCTTGGCACTCATGCACAGCACGGCCTCCTGTTCTGGTGTCAAGTGGAGTGTTTCCAGATCCCAGTTGTGTTTTCATTTGCCCAGGAGATGGAAAGAAAGCCAATTTCTGTGCATTCCCATAAACCAGAAACACCTGTTGGCATTCAGAACAGTGCCTTGGCTGGCTCTTGCCGACTGAGAGTCTAGCAGGTGTCACTGCAGCCAATGGGAATAGCTAGCGTGGGTTCAGAGGCCCCACAAACATTTAGCTACGCGAAGAAAAATGTCTGCATAATTGCATGCAGCCCGCGTGCACGTGTATGTACGTTAAACCATAAGAACCAGCGGGCCCGTAAAGTGAAGCACGCAGTTGGGTGTCTGAGAGGAAATGAATGCAGTTGAGAATGGAAAACCTCGCCCCCTAAACAGCAAATGCTGATTGGACACGCCAGCCAACCTCTCGCCGTGTCTGCTGGCAAAAATGCTGTGTGCCTCCTTTCGGCTTGCAAGCATTCTGACCCCACTCCTCAGCCAGGTGGGGGAAAAAACCATGACTCCAGCCACGCAACCCTGTAGCCTACTGTACCAATTTGACCTAGTTTCCTAAGGATTCTATTGTCCTTCTAGGCACGGACACCAACGGCTGTTATTACAAAGAATTAACAGCTGGACACGTACTAATTCTGTGAGACGGGATGGACAGTGTTAACTCCAGAGGACAGGAATTATATAGCACTTTGTAATCAGGAGACTGCCTGAACAGCGATTACCATTACCTCATTTCCACTGAGGTAAAATCTTGAAATGTGATATGTGTTTTCTCTAAGGCCAGATAGGACCTTTGGCCATAGGAACATAAGAACGCCCAGACTGGGTCAGACCAAAGGTCCATCTAGCCCAGTATCTCGTCCTCCGAAAGTGGCCACTGTCAGGTGCCCCAGAGGGAGTGAACAGAAACAGAAGTGATCCCTCTCCTACCATACCTTTCCAGCCCCTGAAAATAGAGGCTAGGGACAGCATTCCTACCCATTCTGGCTAATAGCCATTGATGGACACCTCCACCCCATAAGTTTATCAAGCTCTTTTTTGAACCCTGTTGAAGGCCTAGCTTCACAACATCCTCTAGCAAGGAGTTCCACAGGTTGACTATGCGCGGAGTGAAGAAAAACTTCCTTTTGTTTGTTTTAAAGCTGATACCTATTCATTTCATTTGATGACCCCTAGCTCGTGTTATGGGAACAAGTAAATAACTTTTCCTTATTCACTTTTTCCATACCTGTCATGATTTTATAGACTCTATCATATCCCTCCTTAGTCTCCTCTTTTGTAAGCTGAAAAGTCCCAGTCTTGTTAATTTCTCTTCATATGGGACCCATTCCAAACCTCTAAATCATTTTTGTTGCCCTTTCTGAACCTCTTCCAATGCCAATATATCTTTTTTGAGATGAGGCGACCACACCTGTATGCAGTATTCAAAATGTGGGTGTACCATGGTTTGATATAGAGGCAATAAGATATTCTCTGTCTTATTCTCTATCCCTTTTTTAATGACTCCTAACATTCTATTTGCTTTTTTGGCTGCTGCTGCACACTGAGTGGATGTTTTCAGAGAACTATCCACAGTGACTCCAAGATCTCTCTGAGGAGTGGTTATAGCTAAATTAGTCCCAATCATTAGGCCAACCCATCCAAGATCATCAAAGGGCATCGGTCTTTCTTAGCCATCATCGAACATTCCAGTTGCCTTTGAAGGAGTAATCACAACATTTGGTAGACTTACTCATTACAGACCACTGACCATGGCAAAAGATTTCTGAAATCCCACCTTTCAACCAGAGCACCAAAACATTCTCTATTTAATCATGCATAGAATGTCTTACTATTTTCTGTGATCCAGCTGGGCTGGGTTTGAGGTCTCCAGTTCGGGGAAATTAAGTATACCTGGGGTCAGCAGTTCTAGTTAATGAATTTTAGCCAACCTAACTGGCGAAGGTGAGTGCATGTTCCAGAGGTACCACTGCTTACAAGCCGGTCCCTCCTCAGAATGGACTGCCATCAACCAACGAGTAAAACTCTCTGTGCATCAATTCAGCCTTCTGAAACACTGATGTAATAGTAACTCCCTTTGAACGGTGCTGCTAGTTGTGTTCAGTGAATGTCAATTAGGTTCAATTTCAATAATTACTATCTGAACCTCTTTTACCTCCAAAACGGGCCAGACACCACCTAGAACATCAAGAGACTTCTGGTGGGATCAGCTTCCAGGCCCAACAGGAGATCCTTCAAGAATGGCCTTTGGGGGGCTATTTTAACACTTTCAGCTCCTATCTCAGCATGAAATGAGAGAAAATACAACTATTGGAAATAGGGATGTTAAAATGCAATTTCTTTCCTAATTGATTAGTCGATAGATTTTGTCAACTAGTCGATAAGGGTAGGCAGTCCCAGTGCTCAGTCTGGCTAGTACCGGTTCACAGCCTCACCTCCCCAGCTGCCACTCTGCATTGCACAGCCAAGGGAAACTGCGGGCGAAGGCGCTGAGTCAGTTTCTACTCCACCCGTTTCTTTTTATCCATCACCCCACACACACTGAGACACCAGGCTGAATGAAAAGAAACACATGGAGCAGGGACCAACTCAGCACACGGCTTCCCTAGGCTGGGCAATGCAGAGCGGCAGCTGGCGTGTGTGTGTGTGTATGCACGTGTGCTGTACAATGCAGAGCAGCAGCTGGGGGGATTCAACTAATTGACGGTGCTAATCGATAAGCTCCTGTTTATCAGTTAGTTGACTAGTCGATTAGGCGCTAACATCCCTAATTGGAACATCTCAGAACTTCAGTCATGGTTGATTTTTGTGTTTGGCTCCAAAAATAGGCAAAGGTGCGGAGCAGAAAGGCTGGTCTATGGGTTTTTGGGGGGAGGATGGGGTTAAACCCCAACTGATTCACACATCTGTTCCTGTGAGGCTTTCAAATAATTAATTTTGTCAAGCCAACAGGTGTCAGACTCCGAAGAAAAGAGGCGTACAAAGGCAAATTGATAACACTAGCCTCCCATTTGAACTTGATATAAAGATACCAGAATAAGGAGGATTCCTGTTTCCTGCGATATCATTTTTCACTGGCATTCGGTAACAGATGTTGGGCAATAAAAAAACGATTGTAACAAATTATTTTTCTCTCTGGCTGGTGCCAGCTGTTGATCCGGTTACAGTGGTTGCTAGAGAAAGTTTCTCCCCCTCCTCTGAAGAGCTCTGTTATCAAACCACTTCTTCGGGCTTGATAATATACAGAAGAGCAAGGCTCCTCTGCAGTGAAAGAATTTCAGAGAGCCACTGGAATGCACAGAGCTGCCAAGCACTTGAATTTGATTCAAGGATATGGGGAAATTGTCCTATTTTCCCACACGCCCCTCATTAATTATACTACTGGAAGTTGCAATCTTCAGGGTCTCTTCCTGGAACACAAAGCATCTCAAAGACATTTTGACATTCCCAATTATCAGCTTCTTGAATTTTTACATTAGTTGCTTTAAAATAAACATTACATTTCTATTCATAAGGGGCTCCGTTCACACTGGGACCATGGGGGGAGAGAAGAACATGTGTTAGGATTCAATGCAATGAAAAAGAATAAAGATTAAGGCAAACCCTTCAGCTAAGCTGATTGTTTCAGAAACAGAATTAAAAGGTGATATGAACTGGCACAAAATGACCTTCTAATTGGGTTCCTTAGAAACTGCCACACGCTCGTGAGACAAAAGCCACAGAAAGACTAGCCACCTCCGCAAACATGCTTTGTGACATTTGAAACAGTACATAAATCATCTTTAAACATATGACAAGTCTGACCATTTCTACAAAGAGTGAGCCAACTTTTACCCTTTCTTCTTCAACCGCCATTCCTAATTTCACCACGAAACAGGTCTATTTTCACTGGAAATTGTCCTATTTTCCAATTAGAATCAAAAGTGAAAAAAAACCCTTGCATTTTGAGTAGTTTTGAATTTTGCTACATTTTACTGAGCTATGAATCCTAATGCAACATGATCACAAATTACACCAAGCTCTGCTGTACGCTTACTACTACTTTGAGAAGTATTTTGAAATGATCTGGGGCTTTTCAGAAGTCTCCTGGAGATAACTCCCAATGAAAGACCATGAGAAAGAAACTTTCTTAAGATACTTTTTTTTATTATGATGTAAAAGGACTGAGATACTTGAAAATTCCCAGCAGGGTACAGAACAGAAACCACTCAACAGCCGCAGGGATCAGTCTGAAAGCAGGGGAACGTAGGGACAGACCTCTGAAGCTGGAATTTGCTTGACATTCCCAAAGCAATTAGATAAGCTCTTCTAGGAAACTGAAATAAAAAGCCTACTCTGGTTTATTATTTCATCCTCTGCACAATGTCTCAGCATATCTCAGGAGGCATAAAAGAGAACCGTGAAACACTTAGGCTACGTCTATACTGCACCCTTTTTCTGCAAAGCTTATGCAAATGAAGCACAAAGTAGAATATCACCATGCTTTGTTTGCATAATGAATTAGGGGCCATTTTTGTGCAAAAAACAGCTGTGTAGATGGCTCCTTTTTGCGCAAAAATCCCCGCTTGCACAAGAGCTGTTCTTCCTGAAAAAATGAGGAAGAACGGCTCGCGCAAGAGGGGGGGTTTGCGCAAAAAGGAGCCATCTACACAGCTTCTTTTTATGCAAAAGCCTCTTGCGCAAAAATGGTCCCAATTAATTATGCAAATGAAACATGGTGATATTCTACTCCACGCTTCATTTGCATAAGCTTTTGCGGAAGAAGGGTGCAGTATAGACATAGCCTTAGAGTAATATTATTAATCAGATTGATGTATCTGCTGCAAAAACAAATACACGTTGACCTGCCCTCTACCACCTGGACTCCGAGACTAAAGCCTCATTTTAGAGCTTCCAGTGAAATCTTTTTAGAGTACAAATCGAAGAACTGACTGAGGAACTTGCTGGACTATTCATACTGATTTTCAATAAGTCCTGGAGTACTGGGGAAGTTCCAAAAGACTGAAAAGCCAGGTCTACACTAGACCCAACAGGTCGGCTCAAGGTACACAACCTCCAGCTATGTAAAATGCGTAGCTGGAGTCCGATTACCTGAAGCCGAGCCCTGGTGACGGCCACGCTGCGGGAGTCTGATGGGAGCAAACACTCCTGTCAGCTTCCCTTATGCCTCACAAAAAGAGGGAGTACCAGACACCGATTGGTGCTTCCTTCAGTGTTTGATTTACGGGTCTATACTAGACCCACTAAATTGAATACCAGAAGATCGATCTCCGGAGCACTGATCTTCCAGTAAGGATAGACGAGCCCAAAGAAAGGTAATGTTGCCCAACTTTTTAAAAGTATAAATTGGATGGCACAGATAATTAGAGGTCTGTTAGCCCGGCATCAGTCCTAGACAAGATAATGGAGTGATAGGTACAGGACTCTATTGATAAAGAATTACAGGAGGATAATGTAATTAATGCAAATCAGCATGGGTTTATGGAAAACAGACCCTGTCACACTCACCTAATCTTCTCTGAGGAGATTACAAGATTGGTGGATAAAGGGAATAGTGTTGATGTAAGTTTCAGAGGTAGCCCTGTTAGTCTGTTTCATCAAAAACAATAAGGAGTCCAGTGGCACCTTAAAGACTAATAATTTTATTATGGCGTAAGCTTTCACGAGATACAGCTCACTCCGTCAGATGCTTGAAAGGAAAGAAAAAGAAACAGATAGTCGTGGTACAGAGATGGGAGTCTTATTCAATCAGGGTGGATGTGGATAATTCAGTGAGACTTCTATGAGTCATTTGACTCAATACTGCGGAGTATATGGAAGTTATTTTACCTCTGTATGTGGGCCTGGAGTCCTGTGTCCAGTTTGGGTGCCCACAATTCAAAAAGAGTCTTGATAAACTGGAGACAATTCAAAGAATCAAGAGAGTGATGAAAGGGTTAGAAAACCTGCCTTGTAGTGCTAGACTCAAGGAACTCCATCCATTTAGCTTAAGAAATAGAAGGTTAAGAGATTACTTGATTACAGTCTGAAACTACCTTCATGGGAAACAAATACTTAACAATGATCTCTTCGGCCTAGCAGAAAAAGGCCTAATATGACCTAGTCACTGTAAGTTGAAGCTAGACAAATTCAAGACTGGAAATAGGGAGTCAATATTTGACAGTGAGGGTAACTGGAACTAGAAATTTACGAAGAATCATGGTGGAGTCTCCAGCCAACATTAGATGATTTTTTTTAAAAGATCTGCGGTAGGATTTATTTTTGGAAATTCTATGATCACCCTGGTATTTTCCAGCCTTTATATTTATGAATCTATGAAACCATTAAGGGCTGCGCAAAGTAGGGTGACCAGAGAGAAAGTGTGAACATTAGGGACAGAGGGTTGGGGTAAAAGAAGCTTATATAAGAAAAAGCCCCAAATTTTGGGACATCTGGTCACTCTAGCACAACGCTACAGGTAGCAGATTCACCTTTGAAGATTATAGCCTTCACTGGGCCTTCCTCAGCAAGCTTCAGAGCAGGCGTTCTACCTGTATTAGTGTCACGGTTCAATCCCCCACCCTGACACTCAGCATGTAGAGATGGGGGGAGGGGGCGGCTAGCAGAATAAACACTGCAAAGCCTGTCTCTGTGATTCCCAGAGACAAACTTATTCAATCTCAGTCCCCCTGAGATCCAAAAAAGACAAAACTGGTTCCTCGTTGCCACCATCCAAATGATTACAAGAAAATACAAAAATATACCTTTTTCCAGGGAGAGATCACTTGGGAATCCCCTCCCTAAAGTAAAGCTTTTCCCCCTGCCCCAACCTCCTTTTTGCTTGGAGTTGAGAAAACAGAGGGAATCCACACACAACAATGGACTCTGCCCTTGTAACTAGGCACTTAATCCCAAGGACACAACAATCAACCAATACTGGTTAATTAGAATGAAAAGAAAACTCTTTTATTATCAAAACAAAACTATTGTTGCAAGCATAGTAAATTGACTAGGTGGTAAATTGCCACAATTGACACAGACTCAGCGAAAGTCCCTGGGCTGTAATCCTGAGTTACAAAAGAGAAAAACAATTAGCCAGCTCAGACATGATTTCCAAACCCTCAAACAAGGAAAACAATAAACTTTTCCCTACTTACACATTTTAAGAAGTCCATTCTTGGAGAGAGAAAGCATCTCCCATCTCCCTCAATACCTGGGAGAAACTGCTCTGATCTCAAACAAAGAAAGAGAGAGAAAACCCCATTTTTCCAGTTTGAAATACCTACCTGCATTTTTATTGGCTCACAGCCTGAATCCCTTGTCCCGCATAGGTGTATCTCCAGTTGCTTAACCCTTTCCACATTCTTCAGGTAAGTCAGACGCTCCTTAGCAGCTCCCACTTATGACAATTGCATTTCCACCTGATGGAATTTTGCTGTCCCCAGTTTTAAATTTCATATTTGTTACAGGAAAATTCTTCCCTCTGGTTTGCAACAAACACTGTTCAAATGGAAAATATCAGCTCTCGAAAGAGTGGCAGAATATTGGCCCAAAATTCCTATTAACTTAAAAAAAAAAGATACTGTGCTGGCTCATTCCGATCAAGAGGATATTATCACAGAATGTTTCAGGTAACACGAAAGTCAAACTCTTGGCTCCCAAAGCGTCAGCATCCTCAGTACCTCACGCCCCATCCCTGATGATCATCACTGTCCAGCCATGGGTGAACCACAATAAATTCAGAACTGGGGTTCAATTTTGATAAGCACCCAGAAATCTGGATACTCACCCAAACTACTTGAACCTCTAGGAGCTGAAAGAAATGAAATAAAGAGTGAAATAATAAATGTTGAGCAAATATTTTAGGCCCTCCTGAGGTTTGATTTAGATTTGCTTTTAAACATAAACAAAAGTTTGACGTGTTTTACCTTCTCCTTTAATCAGTTCATCTAGCACTTGATCCCTCCAATAACCATACAATTCTGTTGAATATAGATTCTGTTGAATAGATGTGTGTTCCACACACATTCCCACAGCTGATTATTCTGCCCAAAATGGTCTAAACCTTTTAATTTTTGAACAAATATAATACTACAGGTAGAACCTCTCTAGTCCGGCACTCTCTGGTCCAGCAACACCCATGGTCCAGTGTGATCTTAGTTAGCCAGATGGTCACTTATCAGGAGTGTGGCCAAGTTTCCTGCACTCTCATAAAGTTTATTGACAGTTACCAATCCTGGCTCTCAGTGTTCTGTGCTGTGATTTAGCTCTAATTTACCCCTCAATGTCTTCTAAGAGCCCAGCAAGCAGTGCCAGTGTTGGTAATGCTGCTAGACAATATTGACCTCCCATGGTTCAGCACCGGTCAGGTCCCAAGGGTGCCGGGCTAGCGAGGTTCAACCTGTATTATTATTAATTATATGCTGTTCAGACAAGCCAGCTTGGTGGGTTAGTGTGTGTCATTTTCCACTGGTCTTTAACTTCCTGACTTTGGGAGCCATCGCATTCTCTGTGTAATGGGTCATAGACTCCATACTCACTCTCTCCATTTGGCATCCATTCATCATGTTTCCCTTAGTACCAATTATGCTCCGAGACACCAGGAGTCCATTTTCAGACTTGATTATATTTTCATAGCTTGGGAAATGATCTGCTTTCTCCATACAAATATAATCTGTCTCACCTCGGTGCGTACATTCTGGCCTTCGACAGATGGTTTATGGGAGCAAAATGTTTAGGTTCCCACACAGCTCACAAATCACAAACAAAAGAGAAAACCCTATAACTGCTCTCTGGATCCCCATCTAGATTGTCCAGAGTCATTAAGGTTTTGCATATAAACGCCTCCACCCCCTTTTCAACTGGTCACAGCCGAGTGTAATCATCCGCTTGAAATCCTTGTGGGGAAGATTAGAGCCAGGACTGACAGTCAGCTATTGTACTTAATGATTAAGGACCTGGCCACGTGAGACACTCAACAGCCTCTGTTTCCACTGCAGTCCATGGATGCTGAAGACAAGCGGCTCTATGAAGGTGACATTAGGCACATCACATGGCTGGGCCTACAGTTAGAATAACTAGTAACATAGCTTAGACACCGGGGCATAAACAGGCTGGTTCTCCCCATCTCTCTTATTAGCATCAGGTCCTAAGCTAACAAGCTACTGCCCCCATCTCCCCGCAAAACTCAAACTCGGTCTGTTTTCTCTGGACTAAGAAATGTCGGAGTCCTCTCAGCTGTACCTTTCAGAGACAACTGCTGTCTGCAAGAGCTTTTATCACCCAATAACAGAAACGAAAGTCGCCTTTTTCTGTGCACCTGCTGGCTGGAATTTGCTGGGGCTACTGGGAGCACAATGATATAAAACACTACCACTGAAGGACAGTTATTAGTGAGGATTATGCTGCAAATGCTTGGGTAATCCGCGCCCTGCTTGCTCTTAAAGACAGCAAAACCGGTTGGACAAAATAAGAACTTTCTCTTCTGCGTGCTGCCAGACCTCTGTCAGCTCCAGAAATGAATCTGAACAGAACTTTACGTTTCTGAAATACTGGGTTACTTTTTTCCATTACATTTTCACACACTTCTGGTCCCAGGCGGAAAGCACAGAACCCCATTGTACTACAGTACCAGGAAGCGTACACAATATTTCTAGTAATAGAGATGTAGCCGTGTTAGTCTAGTCTAGCTGAAACAAAAAACAGGACGATGTAGCACTTTAAAGACTAACAAGATGGTTTATTAGGTGATGAGCTTTCGTGGACCAGACCCACTTCCTCAGATCAAATTGTGGAAGAAAATTGGCCTGACCATATTTGTATATTACCAAAGGTGGTAATTGCCCCAGGACTCAGCAATTCAAAAGGGCCCAGGACTCCTGGCGGGTGCCCTGGTCCCTTTACATCACTGCCGGAGCGCCAGGCAGTGCTAAGGGCTGGAGGTGCACTGTGCTACGGGCAGCAGTGAGGGGCACTTGTCCTCAGACCCACCCCTTCTGCCCTCAGCCCCACTCCTTCTGCCCTCAGTCCCGCCCTTTCCAGGGGCACAGAGCCAGGCTGCCTCAAAGCCCTAGAGCCACTGGAGGCTGTCGGCTCCACTGTCATCAACTCATTCAAGAGAAACACAAAATCATGAACCTTGTCTGGCTATTGTCTGGTAAATAAGGGCTGGATTCAACCCAAGAGAAGTCTGAACTAAACGGAGATTTTTGCTGAATTTGTGGGGAGATAGGCTGAAAAGTCCTACTGCAAGTGTCTGGCAATCATTTTAAGCCTGTGAATCTATTATGTTATTGATCTAGGGTGTTGGACTTGGACAATTTCCGTGTCTTAATTTATTATAAAAAATTGTCATTTCACATTCAAACACTCAAAAGCATGTAAATAATTGCATTAGTTATAGGCTAAGCCCCAGTGCGTACATCCAGATCATTTAAAAACATACTTCTCATTTCCAGACACATCCCACCAGAAACTTAAGAGGTATGTGTGGGGGGGATGAGGGGTTGACATGAAATGTGTTATTAACTGGGTCTGATCGCAAACACACATCAGGAAAGGGACTGGAGGGAAATGGGGTTCTCAGACAGAGCCACAGCTATTCTCGCTATTTCAATGTTTGCTCTTCCCTTTAAAACTTATTTACTAGATCTCTTTTTGAACTAAATACACTCCCACATGGCTTTGGCTGATTCTCCTCTTATGGGCTTCTTCAAAGAGTTCAGAGCTACCTATGTGTCAAATACTAAACATTTAATGCTACAGGTTGAACCTCTCTAGTCCAGCACTTTCTTATCCGGCAACATCCATGGTCCAGAGTGATTTCAGTTCGCCAGATGTCCACTTAACATGGACGTTGCCAAGTTTCCCGCCATCCCATAAAGTTTGTTTACAGCCCCCAGTCCTGGCTCTCAGTGTTCTATGCTGTGATTTAGTGCTAACTGACCCCTAAATGCATTTTCAGAGCCCAGTAAGCAGTGGCAGTGTTGACAATACTGTTGGACGATATTGACCTCCCGTGGTCCGGCAAACTCTCTGGTTCAGCACCGGTCAGGTCCCGAGGGTGCCAGACTAGAGAGGTTCAACCTGTAGAAGGCTTACCCATTGTTGCCGGGATCCGGCCTAAGGTAGGAGTGGGGCTGTGCACACAGGCCGCTAAACCTAACCCTAACCCCAGCCAACTAGCCCAGGCTCCTGCACTCCTCTGCTCCCCGACTCCAGCGGGATTAGAAAAAGCCACACACTGTGAGTTGTTTGTCAATACGAGCATTGTGACTTCTTGGCTGCTGGAGGAAAAAAGGTTCTGTTTCCTTTAGTGGAGGTGTTATGAACAGCAGCATCTCTCCAGGACTCCAAGGAGAGTTCAGGAACAACAGCTGCTCCTTAGCCCCACAAACAGCTTTTAAATCAGCCTCGTCAACTGTAAAACCGTGAAACATTCAACACAATATCCTGTGACTCTCAAACCAATGAACCTTCGCGGGGGGCTCAGTGGATTTGGACTAGGCTAGCGACCCGAATTGAATTCAAGGTCTTCTGATTCTACACACATCCAAGGCAGCCCTGAGTTTTGTTCTGATGCTGGAACGACAACGCTTTCTGCTCCCCCGAAGAAGGCATTTTCTTCTGCTCCCAAAAGGGGAGACTCCAACCCCTTTCCAGGCGTGCCTAGAATGCTCTGACCGTGTTTTGCAATCAAGTGGTTTTGGCTGCCTCTCCCTGCCTTGACAGCCACCTCTGAGAACTCTACGGTAAATCCATCTCTCCAGCGCAGGGGTGGGGAACCTAAGGCCCGGGGGCCAGATGTGGCCCCTGGCTTGCCTGGATCCAGCCCCCGAGGCTCAGGGCTCCAGCCCCCCCTCACAGGACTGGAGCCCATAAAATCTACTAGCCTGGGCCCTCCTAGGCGGTGGTGTGTGAGGGGAATGTCTTTTTCCTTCTCCCTTGGGGGCCACGTCAGTGAGGGCTGTTTTTGGGCTGGGGGGGGTTGCTCCTCTCTTGTGTGCAGCCCTCGACAGATTTTTCTGTGGGTCAGCGGCCCCCGACCCAAAAAAGGTTCCCCACCCCTGCTCCAGCCCCTACAGAACCCCTCCAGAGCACTTCCAGCTGAACAATTTGAAGGGATTAGTGAAAGAAGCAGCGTTATTAGTCAATCAAGGCGCTCCCGGGGCAAGTCAAACATTTGTGTAAAGGAGGACAGCCACACAAAGGAAAGAAACAGTGACGTCCTAAAAGACAAAGAAAAACTCTTTCAGCGGGCTTTGAAAAGGGGGATGCTAATAACAGCGCCTTCCTCACTTTGTTAGCCAGCCTCTGCTTTATGTGGCTGAAGGAGGTTTGGGTTGGTCTGGCAGGCCATGCAGAGCACAGCCAGCCTAATTAGAAAGGTCAGCCTCCAAAGCACACAAAGTTCAACCAGAAAAGCCCTCCCAAATGCCGTGCAGTGGAAATCGTCCATTGTACAGAGAAATATTTAGTCAGCAAACACAAAGCCAAGGCAATTAACCTCCTGTGAAATCCATCCAAGTAACTGATTTGCCGTGTAAAACAAAAACAAAGGCCTTTGTGGCTTTCGCCCCAGATCACAAAAGTTCACAGAAAAACACTTTGGTCCCAGAAGGCACAGGGCCTGGCGCTAGGCCGTAGCTAGCAACCAAGGTGTGGAAAGTTGTTTCTGCAGTCTCCTGAAAATGGAACAGCAATTGATGTGGGAGAGAGAGAACCGGTTACATTCAGCAGCTTCTTCAGCATGTATTGCCCAGGTGTGGCTGATCCATTCAGCCACGTAGCAGAGGCAGGCAAACGGACGGTTTGGGCGGCTAACTGGCAGCCTGTAAGAGCTGCCCTCCCACTAACAGACCTCTGGATCAATGCTCCAGGCCACGCCGCCTGGCGACAAGGCTGCTGAGACGTCCCATTGGCAGGAGCAGAACAGCCCTGCGGCTGCTGCCGAGAGAGGAGAGTGAGGGGGCAGGATTGAAAAGACGCTGGTTCTCATCTGGAACTGCTGCCATTTTCTGTGGAGGAAACACCACCAATAATGATACAGGATGAACCTCTAAAAACTGGGACTCTCTGGTCGGGCTACATCCGTGCCGGACCATGGATATTCCTAAGGTCAGACAGCCCTGGAGGTCAGGATTTGGGCCTGCAGCCAGGCACCCTGCCGGAGCCAGGAATCCAGCCAGGGCCAGCAGCCCAGCTGGAGACAGAAGCCACAAGGGGGCCAGCAGCAGCCACAGAAGAGCTAGTGGCAGCCCAGCCAAGGCCAGTGACCAGGAGCCCGGCCGGGGCCAACAGCCTGAGTGGACCTCCCAGAATTGATCTCCTCTGGTCCGGCAAACTCCCTCACTTGAGGCCAGTCGGGTCTCAAGGGTGCAGGGCCAGGGAGGTCCGACCTGCACTCAGTAATGTTGCCCATCTAACCCTTTCCCTTCAAATGTCTCCAAGTTATTTACAAACCAATCAGAATTCAGCCCCTGCTCTCAATGGGGAACCAGAGACACTGCAAGTCAAGAGATGTGCCCAAGGTGACAGAAAGTCTGTAGCAGAGCCAAGAACAGAACCTGTCTTCTGAACTCTCCTCTCCCCAATCTCAGGCTTTACTCAGAAGATCATCCATGTTCCAGCCAACAGAGCTTAAATGTAAGCTTCCGTATAGAATGACCCAGCCCTGAGACCACTACCCCCAAGAATACTATTGCTAGATGGCTACCCATCTTGGGACCAGCCCTGGACAGAGGGTCTTAGAATCAAAGTAATCTATCCATTGGTGCCACCTCCCCGGCTTTATCTGCCAATAGCTAAATATTATACTTCAAAAAAAAGCAAAGCTTCCCACTCAATGGATTATAATCATCCATTTGGCCCAGGATATTTATATGTCAAAGTTGTAAGCTACTTTTGTCTTGATAAACAATGGCTTATATCCCACTCGAGAACAGGCGCACACTGGATACAAAATGGCCTGGCCTACACCAGTTCTTTGAGAGATGTTGATTATGCTAGCAGAGCACTTTTATGCCATTATTAGAGTATCTATACTGCAGCCAATGTTCACTGTAAGCGGAGCACTTGGGTGGCCATGAAGGAGAGTTTCAAATGCCGCCCAGCTGATTAGCCGAGTGTCCCCCAGTGCCCACAGCCGGCAGCAAGCAGTTCTCTGGTAGTGCACATTTGCACATGCACTGGTGCACATGACAAAATTTATTCCACACATAGGTGGAAAAGATTAGAGGGAACACTGACTATGGTCTATAATCAGAGCATGCCTAGGCCAGTATAAATTTTAACTATAGACTAGGTCTTATTAATTCCACAGAGACCCCTCTTAAAGCAGTTGGAAAGAGACAGTGATTATCTCTGGCCCGCACAGGCTGTAGGCTGCCTTGCCCAGAGAACTCACACCAGTTTAACTAGAGATGTGATATCAAACAGCTTCTTTAAACCAGTGCAACGTGATGAGTGGACACTCATACACAGGTTTAGCCCTGGCAAAGGCTGCTTTAGCTTGCCCCTTAAATTTAACATAGAATTTAGCATCCGTTTAGATAAAGCTGTTTAGCATCACACTTTGAGGCCAGGTTTACAATAAAGGGAAAGTTTGAATCAAGATACGCAACCCCAGCTACGTTAATTATGGAGCTGGAGTGATTGTACCTTAATTCGAATTTCCCCACCATCTCCACAGGGGGAAGCCAACGGGAGCTAACACTCCCTTCGGCTTCCCTTACTCCTCGCAGGAGCAGGTACAACCTGTACTTTTGTCTAGGTATCATTTTCTCCACCTGTAGCAAACATGAAATGCTTCACTTGTGTCACCGGTTTGCACAATAGGAAACCTGTATCAATATGCGAGAAAGGACTAATGGCTGCTGGCTTATAGGAGCACAAACTGTCCCCGTTCATTCACTTAACAGACACAAAATTAGCCGAGTGTCAGATAAGGAGAGATAGGAACACATATAGGAACACAAAACATAAGAACGGCCAGACTGGGTCAGACCAAAAGTCCATCTAGCCCAGTGTCCTGTCTGCTGGCAGCAGCTAATGCCAGGTGCCCCAGAGGGAGTGAACAGAACAGGGAATTATCAAGTGATCCATTCTGTTACCCATTTCCAGCCTCTGACAAACAGAGACTAGGACACCATTCTTACTCATTCTGGCTAAGAAGCATTCAAGGACCTAGCCTCCATGAATTTATCTAGTTCTTTTTTGGAACCCTGTTAAAGTCCTGGCCTTCACAACATCCTCTGGCAAGGAGTTCCACAAGTTGACTATGTGCTGTGCCAAGAAAAACTTCCTTTTGTTTGTTTTAAACGTGCTACCCTTTTCAATTAACCAAAAATGTTTAAAAATTGTTTTTGATTGATCTGAAATGATTATCTTTGTTCCTTTGTTTTTGGAATTGCCAGCACACTAACAATCTCCACAGCTCACACAGTTCTGCTAACATACTGAGTGCTCTGAGAAAGCAAAGCAGTTTCTGGTTTCACCCCTTCTCTTGCTCTCCAGCCTCATCACTATTGTTTTCATGATGGTTGATCAGTTCCCCTGACCCAAAGATTCAGAACCTGCCACCCACTGACTGCACTGGGAAATAAACAAAAGAAGTGGGCACCTAGGTTACTAAACTGTTTCCTTTATACCGAGTACCTGCGCTTTCACAGTAGGAAACTTTAAGATCCTCACTGTGTGCTCTTACCTGCAATTCCCATCTTTTTTTTAACCTTTCACAGGGATTACCCTCCCTACAGATGTGCCCCATTTATCACAACATGACAATCCCAGAGCAGGTGCCATTCTAATTGCATGTAGCAAATGTAGTTCAACTTCTCAAGCAGGTCGCGCTGCAGAGATCAACAAGAACTGAAAAGCAGCAGGAAAGTAACAGATCCGACTTCTAAAGGTGAGTGATCCAAACTGTACCATTTTCAAGTGTGACAATGGGCCAAACTGGCTCCCAGACACACACCCCACTACCACCACCACCACGGATATGGGGAGCATCCTGCAGATCCCAGGGGGAACAAAGCAGGGCCGTCCTCAGGATTTATGGGGCCCTATGCAGAATTATTAAATTGGTACCCCCATGCCTGACAGCAGGCCAGGCTCTCACACACATTTTAGATAAGGGTCGTCTTTTGAAGGAAACGACAAGTCTGAAGAGCCAAGCATTTAGGGCGAAAGATTCAGATTGTGCGTCTCAAAAATCTATGCCCAGATTTTTTTAGAACTGTGATTTGCAAGCTTCAACAACAAGTGAATGAAATATTTTAAAGCAAATTTTAAACTCGAGTCCTGCCGACTCACACGTCCTGATTAAATAGAACGGTAATGCACACCTGCTTTTGTCAGAAAATTCAGAAAGTGACAGTATGTATCTGCGGGTCAGCAAATGCCCGTTAAATGGTTTCATTATCACCCCCATGGCTCTTGGATCATTTCAACTAGAACCACTCAGGAGGAAGACTCGCCAGAAGGCAGCAGTCAGCTGTGGAGGGAGCCTGCAGGAAGGGTCAGTACTGGGATAGAGGAGGCAGGAGGGTGGACATGAAGACCCAGGGATGCCCAAAATTTTCAGGTTCCCTATGCAGCCAGGTATGTCTAAGGTCAGCCCTCAGGCAAAGTATCTCTAAGGTTTATAAAGTTTACAGATGATACCAAGCTGGGAGAGGTTGCAAGTGCTTTGGAGGGTAGGCTCATAATTCAAAACAACCTGGAAGAGCTGGAGAAATGGCCTAAGGTAAATAGGATGGAGTTCAATAAGGACAAATGCAAAGTGCTCCACTTAGGAAGGAATAATCCGTTTCACACATACGGAATAGGAAGCAACTGTCTAGGAAGAAGTCCTGCAGAAAGGGAACTAGGGGTCACAGTGGACCACAAGCTAAATATGAGTCAACAGTGTGACCCTGTTGCGAAAAAAAGTAAACATGATTCTGGCATGAAGTAACAGGAGTGTTGTGAGTAAGACACGAGAAGTCATTCTTCTGCTCTACTCTGTGGATTAGGCCTCAGTTAGAGTAATGTGTCCATTTCTAGGTCCCACATTTCAAGAAAGATGTGGGGAATTTGGAGAGGGTCCAAAAAAAGCACAAAAATGATGAAAGGTCTAGAGAACATGGGCTAGGAGGGAAGACTGAAAGAACTGGGCTTGTTTAGTTTAGAAAAGAGAAGACTGAGAGGGAACCTGATAGCGTTTTCTAGTATCTAAAACGGTGTTACAAGGAGGAGGGATTAAAATTGTTCTCCTTGACTTCTGAGGATAGGACAAGACACAATGAACTTAAATTGCAGCAATGGAGATTTAGGTTGGACATTAGAAAAAACTTCCTAACTGTCAGGGTGGTTAAGCACTGGAATAAATTGTCTGGGCAGGTTGTAGAGTCTCCATCATTGGAGATATTCAAGAGCAGGTTGGATAGACACCTGCCAGGGATGATCTAGACGCTGCCTGGTCCCGCCATGAGGGCAGGGGACTGGACTTGATGACCTCTCGAGGTCCCTTCCAGTTCTACTGTTCTATGATTCTATTCTAGGGTCTCTTCAAGTAAGGGAAGGGAGAGGCAAATTCTGATGGGAAGCAGGGAAAATCCAGGAATGCTGGGGCAGGATACATGAACACAGGGGTATATTCCAAACAGGTGAAGCTCAACTCTGGGATCTCAATATCATTCAAATATTAGGACTGCCAAATCCAAGTGATTAGAACAAGCCAGTACAACGGTTGGGATACAGTCTCTGTGTTGTTGCTGATTCAGACTGTACTCCTCAGCATGGAGACTTTATACAATTTGGCAGACCTCTGGTAACAACCGATCACGTAATCTTTTACACCTAACGCCTGGCAGTCAGAGAACTGATTTACACCCTGCCGTTCCAGGAATGAAGCTTACTGTGAACATATGATGAGCTGGTGCTGAAGGGTTTCAAACAGGCACTTTCCCATCTATTCTACCTTTCACGTGAGTGTATTTTCCCTTTGCCTCGGGCAGGCTTTCTGTAAGATTATCTGCACAATAAGAGACAGGAGAGCTGGGATAAAATAAAAACAAGTCCAAAACTTTACTTGAAATGTGAATCAAGCTCTAAACTCTTTGTAATATTTGGTAAGATCAAGGTAGCCTTAAAACAGATGATCGCCCTGGTTTCATTCAGTGCTTGTCTGTCTGGGATTTATCTTACTTCACACTCGTGGTGCTTTTCCTCTTCATGCAATAAACAGACATAAATTAAAACAACAACTTCTGTGTGCCTTTCTTTGTGCTTCCTGATTTTCACTCAGAAATGAAAATATTTGCTGCGAAAGGCAATTTATTCTTCTGTCAGATTTTTTACATGTTCACCCTCTAGTCCTTTTCTTGGAATTCACTCGGGATCCAAATTCAGCATTGGTTACCTTACCTCTTCCGTGACTTTAACATAAGAACAGGGAAGCGATAGAAATCATAAACAATGCAGCCTTTCCTGTTTAGGTCTGACCTTTCAAACGTGCTGTCGCTTCCTTCTAACCCTTGAAGTGAGCAGACATTCGTGTCTGGATATGTTCCCTGAAAGGAGCAGGAAGGCCGGGCCTTTGGAAAGTTTACAAACCATAGGACTAACAAACAGTACACAGTTATCTTAGTGCAATGGGACTTTAGAAGGTTGCTCCTGCCATTCACTATGAGACATGCTTCACTGGGAATTAAAATAATTTGAGGAAGCAAACAAAAAACAATCCGCTCAGTTCAACTGGGTTCTGCTGTTTTAAAAAGGAAATTTAAAAAAAAAAACTGAATGTTTTATAGATTGAGATTAAGAGCCATGAAGAATGATTCACCCACCATCCCCTGGTCTTCTCTGCACTTTTCTTTAATTAGCTTATTTCAAAGTAACAGGGTTTTTTTCCTAACTTCAGTTAAGGATCACTTTGGGGGTGCAGCATTTTGCCTTTTGCATATTCTGGGCTGCCTTCCTTAGCTGCTATACCTCAGTTTTCCTTGTAAACTGAGGGATTGGGTGGGCGCCCAAGAGAGAGTCAGGTGCCACCCAGCTGATTACCAGAGTGCTCACAGCCACGCACAGCTGGCAGCATGTGTTTCTACTGGTGGTGCACATCTGCATATGCCTGGGTGCATATAACAAAATTTATTCTGCCCATGGATGGAAAAAAAATTGAGAACATTGTGTAACTTCAGCCTCCCTCTATTGACATCAATGAAGCTATGCTGTGATACACCAGGCAACTCCCAGTGTTTTGCATTTTGGAGAGTTATTTAAAAATTAACATCGTAATTACAGACAAGTGGATTCTCTGCACTGCCATTCAAAGCCCAGTCTGAATCAAGCCATTTGTAATGTTCAACAGACAAGCTTGGGTAACATTCTTTGATTTTCTTCATTTTTGTGATTGCCACTTTGCTTTCTGGTTCTTTCTAAAAACAAATCCTGAACCTCCAGCCAAAAGACTGCTCTGCCAGGATACTCAACCTGAGAGGAGATCTTGTCGAACTCGGCTGTTTCGTAAGTTTTCCTACCCAATGTTGCACTCCTTTACAGAGCAGACAAAAGGGAGAAACATTTTTATTAGGGGTGCTTGTCCAAACTGGCTCTTTGGAGGTTGACCCAGCACTAGGTTTTAATAGAGAACCATAATTTCTACTCCCTTTCTACTCCACCTCTAATTATCTGCCTAGGAAGTGCCCCTTTCCAGCAGATACTTCAGCTTGCCTGCAAATCGGTTACGATCCTGGGGAAGTGAGGAACACACTGGTCTAACAGGGATGATGACTAGCGATTTATGGTTCCATTGCTGTGTTCCATTCTTCCACCTTTGTAAAGGTCCTGGTTTTTTTCTTACCTGGCCAACCCCATGGAAGTGTCTGAATAAGGCGTGCGGGGTTGAATGTGCCACTAACACAAGCTACCACTGTCCCTCCCTTTCTGTCTCATGCTGTTCCTGCATAAGCTTTACAGAGAAGGAAAATAAAGGCTAATCTCCAGCACTACAAAGGGGGGGACGTTAGTGGAATTTACAGATGTGTTTTTCTTGCTCGCCAAATAAACGAGTCAGTTCCCCTTTTTTTCCCTCCAGGCAACACTATTTTGGGGTACCAGAAAAGATGCTTTTATTTTTAAAGTTGCAATCCATTATAATTTAGGGATGTGTTAAACATTTGCAAATGTGGCCATGTTGACAATTTCCCAGGTTCTAGATGGGAAGGTGCTCCGTGTTTATCTTATGATTTGGTGCAAGGGAAGATATGAAAAAATTAGCGAGTGACTCTTTGAGGAATGTTTACTTCCAAAGGACACTACTCTCTCTTTCTTACACACACACACTTCCAAGCATTCTGCCGAGAGGACGTCACCTGTGAATTACCGCTCTTCTGATCCCTCCTCGTGGAGAGAACGAGAGATAAACAAAATGTTAACAAGGGGATGGGTATGGCAGATGTTAAAGAATGGCTGCATGCACAGATCACTCCCTGGGGCTATGTCATTACAAAAAAAATGAACTGTTGGGTATTTTGGAAATATTCATTAGCTGCAAAACCAAAAGCAGGAATGCCAATTGCAAATGATTTGTCGAGTGAATCCTTTTTCTTCCTACACTAAAATTTCAATTTAACATTTCACCTTGACCCTGTCCTAGAATGTTAAGTGAGCAGCAGGTTAAAACTGGAATGCTGAGTTTCCTGCAGGCAGCTCCGGGAAGGGGAAAGCGATGCCAATCAAGTTCTGTGCCTGCTCTGTCAGCAGAATTTAGAGCGGCTCTAAATTCTTTTCCACATCTGCTCTGGTGCAACGTAAAACAAAAAAACCAGGGCTGAAGGACATTCCCGCTGTCCTGTAGTCTGTCCAGGCAACGAAACATACGACAGCCCCCTGCAGTACTATGTTCAAAATGCACACAAAGTGGTTCGTTGCTATAGGCTCGTGGAATGAAGTGTCTCTATGAGAGGAGGGCTTACAAAAAACATCTATAGCAGGACAGACCACCCTGTGTGAGTTCATCTGTCACTGCTACCCAGCGAGGTCTTTGAAAACATGTTAGCTCGAGGGACGATGAACCTAGGGGTGACGTCCTGCGCTGCCTCACTGTGGCTTCATAGGGAAGGTGCACTGGTGACGTGGTAACTGGTGTGGAGCACAGATCCCGGCCCTGCACAGAAAACCAGGTGCAAACCCGGAGACATTCGAGGCTGGCGATTCCATGGGTTCAAGTCTACCTGCCTTCCTCTCGGGGAGCACTAGCACCCTTCAGGGCAGGCGTCCAATTTAAACTGGTAGGTGGCAGGGCATGCCCTGGTTGCACACTGAAGCACAGTGCTTGTGCTTAATGCCCTGCTCTGCCACGCAGGAGACCAGAGGTCAATGTGCGAGCTCAGGCTCTAGTTTTCAAACGATGGCTCGCGACCTAGTATTGGTGGGTGGGATGCCGGGAACTGGGTCTCATGGCTGCAGGGGGGTCAGGTGAGCAGTGGGGGAGCTAAGGCAGCTCCCTGCCCGTCTTGGCACCAGAGCCAGTCTTAGGGGCGGGCGAGCTGCGCGGTTGCCCAGTGCCACTATGTTCAAGGGGCTGCCAACAGAGCCTGACAGAAGCTTGGGACACACGGCTATTAAAGGGGCTGCGACCACATTTTGGTCCTTTCTTCTTTTTTTTTTTTTTTTTGCTTGACAACTTTTGTCCGGCATTTTTTGTTGGTTTTTGCTGTTCAACAAATTTTCCCCAGAGGTCGCCCAGGGCTGCCAATTGGTTAGGACTGGCCCTGCCTGGCACCACAGACTGTGCTGAGCCCCAGAAATGGCCGGCAGCAGGCCCGGCTCCTAGGTGAGACAGGGAGGGGAAAGTGCACAGGGCTTATGCACTTAGGGGAGGCCAGAAAGCATGGCGAGGCTGCTGGACTCCAGGGCTCAGCTCCTGTTTCCCTCGCTACTTCAAACAGCCAGGCAACGGTTAAAGCTTTTGCTCTGAACTATGTGCAGAGTCATTCTGGATGTTTCAATGTATTTCATGGCGTCTCCAACTGCCCTGGAATGCAGCTCATTATTAAAATGAACGTTCGGCTGTGATGAGTGACAAATCAGATGAGGAGATGACATGTGCGGACTAGGAATTCTGGCATCTTTGGCAAAACTCGCTATCTTTGCCCTTTCAACTTATGCTGCCCGGTGCTTGTCTTCAGGTGAGAGATGCAATCTCAAAGGTTTGTTCAGGGCAGGCAATATATGATGCCAAGGTTTGGCAAAGGCTGTCTTTCAGCCTTCTGGGTCATGTGATTGCAGAGTCAGGGCCTGACAGGGCAAAGGAAACCACAAAACTGCAACCCCCTTCAACGGCTTCAAGAGGTTCACTAAGGGGGGAAAAAGAGACTTCAAGTCGAGGACTGGATGAGTAAGGCCAGGTCTACATTAAAGGGGAAGGTCAAATCAAGATAGGCAACTCCAGCTACGTTAATTACGTAGCTGGAGTCGATGTACCTTGATTCGAGTTTCCCCGCTGTCCCCACAGTGGAAGGCTGATGGGAGTAAACATTCCTGTCTGCTTCCCTTAGTCCTCGCAGGAGCAGGAGTACTGGCCACCAATGAGGGCAGCCTCTGAGTTTTTTACTAGACCCACTAAATTGAACTCCGGAAGATTGATCACGGCAGCATAGATCTTCCCAGAGTGAAGACATGGCCTAAAACAAATGGGTAATAGGAGACAACGCCTCTATTATGTTGTGAATGTGAGCCACTACTATTTTAAAAGATAAGGCCAGGCCTATACTAGGGGAGAAAGTCAACCTAAGATACACATCTTCAGCTACACAAAGAGTGTCGCTGGAGTTGGTGTACCTTAGGTTGAATTTCCGTGGCGTCCCTCTGCATGCCATCGACTTCCCTTATTCTTTGCAACCCGGTGGAGTACCATAGTCGACAGGGGCACAATCAGTGATTGATTTATCGGGTCTTTATTAGACCCACTAAGTCAAACCCTGGGAGATCGATCTCCAAAGCATCAATCTCCTGGTAAATGGAGATAAGCCCAAAGTGAAATTAGCTAGTGGACACAGTCTAGCACCTAACAGAGGAGCATCTATATCACAAGTATCAGTGCAATCTGCAGTACCATTGCAGATTTCACAAAGCACCAACTGAATTATCATCACACACTGAAATCCTGCAGATTAGGGAGGTGTGCCCCATGGTTGGCTGTGCCAAAACACAGCTTGCAGAGCAATAAAGAACAGGCTCTGCTGAAGTCAATGGGAGTTTTGCTATTTACTTCCGGGGGGGGCGGGGTCAGAATTTTAATCCTGCTTAGCACCTTGCCCTCCATTTTTTTAAAGGCTTGATTCACACAGATTTCCTAGTCGCTGGCGGGACACTTTGGAGAAGGGAAAAGTTGGTTAAACTTCTGTGTCTGCACTTCCACAACATCCCACTTTGTATCGTACCAATGCAAGTACCAAGCCACAAACAACTTGTAGTGGTTCTGTTCTCTTTCACCAAGGCATAAGGAAGCCAGCCGCTTGTTGGTTCGTTTTCTCTGCCGCGGGAGGGGAGGCTGTGCAGACAGCTTCAAGCAGCCCCATGCACAGAAAGAAACATTGGCGGGTATGTTGGTGCTGGACCCAGTATGCCAGCAGGCCCGCTCAGAGCTGGTCACTAACTCTGCTGGCAGCCCATTGAACAGGACAGCACAGTGAGCTCCAGGCTCAAGAAGCCATTTGGTTCCAAATGAAGCCTCCGTTGCTGAAGATAATTCGGGGTAGATGCCCTTCAGCAAAACCACAGCACCAAATGGTTGCTGCCAGCACACCTGGGCCTTCAAAGAAATTTCTGTTTTAATGACTGGGGAAACTGGTGTATTTTACACCAGGAAAATGGGGGGAGCACCAAATACAGGATCACAAGCTAACTCAGCGTGCACTTGCTGTTCGTCAGCCCCGTCAAGCCCAAAGAAAGACTCAGGCCAGGTCTACACTAGACTCGGAAGGTCGGGTTAAGGTTCACAACTCCAGCGACATAAAATAAGAAGCTGGAGTCGGCTTCCCTTAAGCCGAGCTTGGTGCCGTCTTCACAGAGGGAGGCCGATAGGAGCAAACGCTCCCATCGGCTTCCCTTACTCCTCATGACTGCCAGGAGTGCCAGTGTTGACTGGAGTTGCCCTCAGCATTCAATTTAGTGGGTCTTAATTACACCTGCTAAATCAAATGCCAGAAGATCAATCTCTGGCACAGCAAGTGAAGACGTGGCCTCAGGTTCTCCGGGAGAGAACAATTCTCCTCCTCCAGCCTGCCCAGGCTGGATCCAGAGCCAGCTGAAAACACAATCTAATGCTGAGAACAAACACTTTTACAGCAACAAAGACTTTCTGGATGAACATGCAATTGTACTTCTGAACGAGCACAAACCAGGGTTGTTTTTTTTTCTTTAACAGGATTATCTGAATGAGACTTAAAGGCCTTTTAAGCACTTCTTAATTGATACCTGTAACAATCATTAAAGTTCCTTACAACAGATGTGGCATGAAAAATAGGCTCTAACATGCTGACTCAGCAGCTGAAACCTCGCTGGCCACCTTGCAGGTGAGCAAGTAATTACCTGCTTTCTGGTACACCAGAATGGGGGGAACTTGTCCTCTGGCCCTCTTCAAAGTGCAGCATTCCGCTGCTCATTTATTCTGCAGCAGCGGAACGAGTACAAGGACTGAGGAATATAGCAAACCGCCCCGGCTCTGAGCGTCCACCCAGCTCGCCAGCAGCAGAACAGCATATTCGGGAACAAGAAGATGCTGAATGGCGTAATATAAGAAGTTCACTAACCTGCTCAAGACAGTGTGTGTGTGTTGTGTTAGGAACTAGTTGCAGAGAGTTTAACAATTCAAAATCAATAAGCTCAGAGAGAAGACAGAACCGCTCTGGCTAGTCCTTTCTGTTGTAGACTCACTCACTGTTTAAACAACATCTACATGCGAAAACACAGGCTGAAACCCTTGCTGGAAATAGCTTAACCATTCCTGCCCCTTTCCAATGGCTAGCAGCTCAGTTCATGGGAAATGACCCCAGGGGTGCTTTGTTCAACCCCGTGTTAATCAGCTTCCTTCTCAGACTCCAGCCAACCACTGCTACTGGGGGTGGCCAGGAATAAAGGCCACTGTACATTACGCAGCACTTGGGCTGTATTCACAGCAAGGCATGACAGGCACTTCCTTCCCAAATATCTCATTCCCAAAACATCACACGCAGGAGCCAGAGTAAGTGTTGAGCAAATTAATGGCACTCTGCAGATAAAACCGCAGCTTGCAAAAGATAAAAAGGATACTGGGGCAGGAACAAAACGTCAGGGGAAACATCTGTCATTGCTTGTGCCCCTGGCTTTCAATTCAGAGTAAGGCTGAAGGTAAGGGGCTGGCAGGTTGCTTACCGTACTGACAGCGGGGTCCTTGGAACCCAAAGGGACAGTGACAGAGCTGAGAAGATCCCTCCATGCAGTGTCCGCCATTGAAACACACGCCGTAATTGCAGACAGCTAAAAGGGGAGGGAAAGAAGAAACACCGTAAGATCATAATTGCACAGCCATCCAAATAACCGAAAGGCCAGTTCATCACCATGGCTCCCCAAAGCCCTTGGCAATCTTCAGTAGATACCCAACCAACGCACAACCCACGCACCCCTTCAGGATTAAAGAAGAGCCTCAGTTTAATATCACACAGAGAGTGGCCCCAGCAATCGAGGACAGGAGGTGAAGCGTATCATACCTCATGGCAGTGCATGTATTGAAGCATTTACCCAAACTGACATGTGTGTGAGGTTTTAAACTCCAGCCTTCCAAAGCTTCATGGGGGTCTTTAATGACTCTGTCATGACTCATCTGAAAAGTGATTTTCATATTCAGTCTGGGATATTGATTCCTAAGTGAATCAGAGGAAACAAGGCCGCTTACCGAATCATCAATATCATTTTCTATAGCGTCTACCGATGGGCGTTCCCCTGGAGATACCCCACAGAATCACAGAACACTAGAACTGGAAGGAACTTTGAGAAGCCATCAAGTTCAGTCCCCTGCCTTCACAGCAGGACCAAGCACTATCTAGACCATCCCTGGTAGATGTTTATCTAACCTGTTCTTAAATATCTTCAGTGATGGAGATTCTATAACCTCCCTAGGCAATTTATTCCAGAGTTTAGCCACCATTACAGTTAGGAAGGTCCAACCTAAAGCTCCCTTGCTGAAGTTTAAGCCCATTGCTTCTTGTCCAACCCTCAGAGGTCAAGGAGAAAAATGTTACTCCCTCCTACTTGTAACACCATCTAAGGACTGACCCAGAATAACCCTACGTGGCTGGTCGAATACGCCGGGATACAGAGGAAAGCATATGTGTGGTAGTTTAGAACAACTGGGTTAAGTTAACAGCGGAATCACTAGGATGAAGAAGGCTGTCACTGCCCTGATTCATCCTTGGCTAGGCTAGCTCCACATTAGCAAAAGGTTTCTACAAAGCATCAATAGCTCCAGGGAATCTTATAATTGAGAAAAATTTCAAAAGTCGGGGGGGGGGGGGCGGAGTTTGGTTTTTTTTTTTTTTTTACAATGATTCAGCGTTTGACCTGTCTACCATCCCCCATCAGTGATAGGGTTGCCAGATGGTTTAACCAAAATTATCAAACATTTCTTCCCACCAAAAAAAAAAACCACCAGGGAAAAAATTCCATCCGCCATCTTGTCTCCCTGCTCCGGACAGCTCCCCTGCAGAACCTGGTAAGCACCCAGGATTTTCGCCTCCTGGCCGGGAAAAAATCAGAAAATACGGCACATTTTAGGTGTCTGGTATTTTCTGAATTTTTTTTACCTGACAGGAGGCGAAATATCAGACTGTCCTGGTCAATATCGGACGCCCGGCAACCCTAATCAGTGAACACGAGTGAATACTTTCAAATGATACATTCTTTTTCTTTAAAAACTATGTCCCAGATTTATTTCTGTGCCACATTGAGGCTATGTCTACACTACAGAGTTTTTGCAGGAAAACGGCTGTTTTTCTGCAAAAACTCGTGGCGCGTCCACACCTCACGCGTGTTTTTGCGCAAGAGAATCGAAAGGTGTGTGTGGATGGGGAAGAGGGGTTTTTTGCGCAAAAAGAGGAAAGAAGAAAAAGCACAGGTGCCCTGGTGGCCATTCTGTGCATACCAATCAGTGCTTACTTTCAAGAGAGCGTCCTTGCAGTCTGGACGCTCTCTTTCACAAAAGCCCATTGCTTTTTCCATGCGCTTTTGCAGTGTGGATGCGCTCTTGTGAAAGAAGTTTTTGAGGAAGATCTCTTCCGATAAAAGCTTCTTGTGCAAAAAGCCTGCAGTCTAGATGTAGCCTTAGAGTCCTGGGTTCTTTCTGTGCTGCTCCTGCATCACTAATGGCTGACATCACTAAATGCCAAAAGCAGCAACCAGGAACTGCATGCCTTACCTTGCCCCCAGGGGCTGTGGTGGGGAAAACAGAAAACCTTACACTTGTCACTTTGCCATTAAAAAGCCTTTCAGTTCCCAGCAAAGTGATGCTGCCCACAGAGAGAGAAACAAGCCCTTTGGCTCATCTCTCAAGTGCCGTTGGTGCATATCGGCTTTTATGGGGCATTAAGCTCCAGTGGAGAAAGCACGTGGCTTGGAATCAGAAAAGGTCCACTCCTGGCACTGTCGTCAGACAAGCTGCTTTACCTCTCAGAATTTTAGTTTCTCTGGTCACGTCTACACTAGACACGGCAGCTCGGCTCACGGTATGGCTTACTTTAAGCCAAGCCCGGCGGTGTCCCCACATTGGGAGGCTGATGGGAGCAAACGGTCCTGTTGGCTTCCCTTCCTTCTCATGAAAGGAGTACTACCAGATGCCAGTGAGGGCACCCTCTGAGTTCGATTTTGCAAGTCTTAACTAGACTCACTAAATCGAACCCCAGAAGATCGATCACAGCAGCGGTGCTCTTCCTTTTAGTGTAGACAAGGCCTCTGTCGGCAAATTGAGAACAATAATCCTGACCTGTAAAATGCTTTGAGATACTTAAATGACAGATAGGAAAGGGCAAAGTGTTATTATTTAGATACAGCCTGTAAGGGCCAAATTCTGAGAGGGCCTGCGCATCCAGAATGTGCAGACCCTCAGCACCTCTCCAGACGCGGCTGTCCATGAACTAAGGGAGTTCTGCCGAGCAAACATACGGAAAGGAACATATCCTGTGGCATAATCCCATAAACAACATTTTGTTACCAAAAGGGCCATTAAAATCAGCTTGATCTGAAACACGTTTTGCTCCAAGTTGTAGCTCATCCAATGTAATTACAGTCAAAGAGTGAGAATCCAAAGGGGCATTTTTATGAAGGCCCAGGGTTTATAAAAGCCAGTTGTTCCCTTGGACGAGGTCCATCTGCGCTGTAACAGAAACCATCGCATTGAACTCCTAGCCGATGACAGCAAGTAGCTCTCTCTATCTTCTGTAAACTTCCTGAATTCTGTGCATAACAGCAGGGCCGCAGATTTCTGACATCGAAATGGCTTGAGGGCATTCCACTGTGGAGCGTGAGGTCAAATGAATGAGACGTGCATATTCCTCCACAAGTCCTGCTGTTCTGCATCTCCTCCCAAGCAGAGATGGCAGCATGTGGCCCTTATTCATGGAAGGCAGCACCCTTCACTATTAAAAACTCAGCGTCCAAGCCAAAGCCCCAGCGTGGGTATGAATACGCCTGAAATGCCCCGTGCCGTTTCAGTGGGATACCAATTTCTTCTTCACTTCCTCTTCTAAACACTTCCATAGCCTTGCACAGCCCTACGTTCACCCACCGCCCATGCCTGGGACAAGCTTAGCATGGACTGAGCCAGACATTGATCCTGTCAGGGAGACACCCCCCAACCTCCCACCTCACTCCCTGGACAGGGCTGGCCTGCTAACCCCACATCAGCAGCTGTCGCCTCAACAGGGTAACCGAAGCAAGGACGCTGCACAAATTTGCCCCCCATCCAGAATTTTTCTTGGTGCCACTCCTTGCTTATTCAGTTTTGGATGCTTCTCCGAATACCCCCACACACCTGCTCCCTTCGTGCCTTCAATAGCAAATTCTTTGCTTTACGGTTCAGTCATGAACTCACTGTGCGCACCTCTAAAATGTGCCCTCTGACTGCTGGTCCGGTTCCACATGTCAGAGCAAAGTGCTCTCCTGGCTCCATCATGCTGCTTTGCTGACACACGTGCGGCTCGGCGCAGCGAGAGGCAACATGTGTTCCTATCTGACATGTGTACCGTGAAATCTTCAGAGAGACGGTCTCATTGATTAACCAGGTGCTGGACTGCAGCCCACAGGGAAAGTAACACAATAAGTAACCTCACAGGTACTTGCTCAGGAAACTACTCTACCATGGAGACTTAAACAGATGAGATTTGGGGCTTATAAGAGGTAAAATGTTAATCGCCACAGTCCAGAATTTTCAAGGTCTCAAATCCTGCATTGTATGTAAAATCTTTTTTAAATAACTAAAAATGGAGAGATTTTGAAAGTCAGCCCTAGTTTGAATAAGACCTCACTGCCCCTAAAAACCTCTAGGTCATACAAAGTCTCGACATCTGCTTGAACTAGATGAACTCTTCATTACAATTTGTTCAACAAAACATTAGCAATGTTTTCCCTCCATGAATTATCTGCATACAGCCAGATGTTGGTGAGAGGTTGAAGTTTTTGAACAGAGAAGTATGATTACTTACAGATTACTCACAAAGAATACTCCGAGATACTGCTTTGGATATTCGTTATTCCAACAAACGCAGAGATGTAACATACATCTAACAACACCGATAGGTGTCCGTACTACAGAACTGTTTGTGTAGCCATTGTGGAAGCTCTTTGTGATTTGGGAGAGCAGACACAATACCATACTTTTTTAAGCGACCAATCACACAGAACAAATAGTGACTATTAAGCAATGGGCCCAGCAAACAGTTCATGAGCAATCCACAAGCAGAAAGACATTCACTTCATCTTTTTGGCTGAACATTTTAAACAAATGTTCATACAAACTTGCTGATAGTTCATGAACAGAAAATATTTCTAGCTTTGGTGAATAGTTTGTTATGAGGAGTATGTGTTTATTTTACTACAACGATGCTACAGCTTCCTTGTTAGCAGAGTCTGGTAAAAAGAAGTCCTCACTCACGTGATGAAGATACGGGCATTTTGATGATGATTTGATTCATTCCACAGCACTAATTATGAACAATTATATATAATAAGGATCTGAATGGTTAACTGGTTAACCAATGGGGGCTACAGCAGCCTCCCCACCCACCCCCGTTGAATCGATTAACTGGTTAAACATAACATTTAACTGGTTGCCTAATTAAACAGAATTTTACATCCCTAACATACAAGTGTATAAGCTCTTTAATGCACCTTAAAATGCAATGCAATGTGCTGTATTTATGACTTTCTGATCAGTTCTTTGTACAATTCTCCGATCAACCAACCCTTTCCTAAAGCTGAGGTAAATTGTATCCACAGCTGCTTTCCCTTGCAATTCTTTGCTGCTTTCCCTCCAACAAAATGCCATTAGATTTGTTAGGTGTGATTTCCCTTTCAAGAACCCAGCCTAATGAAATGCGAGCATTCCAGGTGCTCCGTCACCCTGTGTCTGATCAGCACACCCAGTATGGTTTCCAGGCAGACTCTTGGTCTTTTTCTGCACACTTTTGACAATGTATTGAGTGGTTACGAGTCTGGAAAGGAGGGAGTGTATCTCCCCTGTTTCCTGTCTGGCGCTGCAGCTTTCTTCTGCTTAATCTTCATATGGTCTCATTTTCTGATCCCATCTTCCAGTATAATGTGAATTTCCTTTTGCATTTCTTATTATTGGGAACGTATGTCCACTTCTGGAATCTGTCCCCCATATGCCTTGTTGAATGAATCCATATGCAATTGTCATTTTTGTTTGTTTTAACATAAACAACAGCTCTTTCCTCTACCAGTGAATTACCTTGGTTATTTACTCTAGATCTAGAATGAGAAACTAGCCATGGAACATCTCCATGGACCACTCACTCCCTGGCTCTTTCTTTTGAAAGTGTCAACAAACAAGAAGTGGGGATCATCTATCTGTTTGCGATAAAGTGGACACTTAAATATTTGGCAACTGGACTGACGTCACCAGTTCACATAGGTCAGACATTAGATGGCAAGAACTTTCAGTCACTAACAATTAGGGAATCATTTACTTCAGGGACTCAGGCTAAGTCTACATTGGGAGAGAAATTCAATTTAAGATACACAACTCCAGCGATGAGAATTGCATAGCTGAAGTTGACACACCTTAAACTGATTTTCTAGGGCGGCCCCACAGTGGGGGGGTCGATGGGAGAAACTCTTCTGTCTATTTCCCTTACTGCTCTTGATGCTGAGGAGTCTTGGAGTTGACAGGGGTGCCCTCAGTATTTGATTTAGTGGGTCCTTACTTAAACCTGCTAAATCAAACCCCGGAAGATCAATCCGGAGTGTTGATCTTTCGGTAAATAAACAAGGCCAGAGAGCTGAAAAGCTGCATTTCTTATTCCCAATCCTTGCAGCCACCTAGCTTCTGGGTGGAAACTGCTGTTGCAAAATAACCGGTTAGCAAATCAAGAAAATTATACTCCAAAACATCAAACTGTCCCCGAGTGGCATGGGTGAAAGACCAAATTACATCAGAGCAGATGGACTTCTGCATCTTGCAGGAAGAAAGCTGCTGTATAATTACTAATTAACCTTCTCTTTCAAGGCTCAGGCTATTCTGTCCCTGAACCAGAGATTAAAAATGCAATTAAGTCTCCCTTTCCCAACTTCTTCTTTTGGAATGCCAAAGGAACCCTGTTCCCAACTTGCTGCTTTCCACTGTTGAGCCCAGTGTGGTTAATTCTCACTGTAAATTCTTTGCTCAAAATAATGCATAAAGAGCAGAGCTGGTTTTGGTATTTATTGAAAAAATACTGAGTGTTTAGAGAAATGCAGATACTCCTAGCTGCTTTTCTGGGGCAGAGGAGGTGATAGAAAACATGGCATCAGAGCTACCATCTACTTGCTTATGGGTTAGTTAGACAGAGTCAACATTCAATGAAGATTTGGTACTGTCTCTATGGATGTACTAAACTGTGGAGCTTACTCCCCACAGTTGGGCAAATGAGCCAGAACTATTGCCTGTATAAGATAAAATAACACTAAGAGTCTTAACTATTTCATAACTAGCATTGTCCAAAATTTTGAGTTATAAAAAAAAATATCAGTAGAAACTACTTTCTACTGGATGATCAGAACATCACCATTCTAGCAGATGAGAAAACAACATTGAGCATAAACTAGTAGTAAAACAGAGCACTCAAGTTTCATTGTTCTAGCCAAGTGAAATGCAAAAATGTACACAGATGGTGAGCAGTCAGTTAAGGTATTGAAATCCTTCCTTTTTCATAATCTAACTTATTGTTAACCAAAGTTAGGGGAAACATTTTTAAATACGGACAGTTCTTTTCCCATTAAATGTATGTTTCCTAGGATTTATCTAAGCACAGTGTAATTAGTTAATACCTCCCACTTGGATAATATTAATCCAATGCAAGCAGAATTGTGTAAAAATAAGAATACACTGACAGTTCCTTCCCTCCTTCCTTCCTTCCTTCCTTAAAATAAAATTGTCTATCTGTGGGGTCTTACAATGCTGTGAGTCACTGTAATAATAATTTCTTACTTAGACTAAACAAATTCTCTAACAAAGTCCAAAACTAAGCTTTATAACTGGAGCCCTGCATGCATACAAAATCTGCATACACATCTGTATCCACAAAAAATGAGTTGAAGATATTTGCAAATTTGCGGGGGTTTAGATCCACAATGTGTATCCGCATCCATATCCGCAAAAGTGACCCGCAGAGATCTGCATCCACATAAAGCGGATGTCCACAGATTTGCAGGGCACTATTTACAACAGAAGTCGATGCTAATGCATTTCACAAGGGCAATCACAACCCAGGTAATTAACAACACTGGGCAGGTGGGGGGGACAAAGTGTACATGATGTCTAGATGAGCATGAGACTTTGCAGCTTTGTGCATTTGAAACAAACCTTTACATAGGGCCTGACCCAACAGTGCTCACTCAGTCTGACTCCAATGGAACTTTTGCTTGAGTAGGGAGTGCGTCCGGGCCCAGACTGGTGCAAAAGCAGGAGTGTGAAATGATGGATTACAGCTTATGCATTCCGGAGAGGAATGTACTGCAACTGCCAATTCTGTTGTGATCATCCATTTTAGGGGCCCTCCTGTCCCATTGATCCAATTTATGAGTCCAGAGACCATAATTATTCAAGTAGCTGAAATTACAAGAGACGGGGCTGGTGATCCAAAAAGTATTGGCTCAGAAACGGTCATTTATTAGAACTAGCAGAGAAAACAAGTGACCCTGACGAATATTAACGGTTCAATGAAAGCCAAACGCAGCTTAGATGGGGGGGCTTGGTTCAGATTGTCCTGGACTCTTATAACTAACATGGGCTGCCATCCTGCCTAATCACTAGGGTTGCCAGATGGTTTAACCAAAAATACCGAACACACCCTGCCCCCCCCCAAAAAAAACACCAGCAGGGGAGGAAAAAAAGGAACCCCGAAAGTTATTAAGCAAAAAATAAATAAGTAAATAAAATAAAACAGCATTAAAACCACATGGCCCCTTTAAGTACGAGAGGGGAGAGGTTGAGAACTAAGATCCAGGGAAGGCATTGCTTCCCCCTTGCTTCAGGTCTTTTTGCTGGCGGCCATCTTGTTTTCTTGATCGAGCCCCCCCAGGTAAGCAGAGGAGCCGGGATCGGGGTCTAGGGGCCAGGGGAGGCTGGGAGCTGGGCCCAGTTGCCGAATGTGTCTTAGGGATGCCAGATGTCTGGTATTTTCACCTCCTGGCAGGGAAAAAACCCAGAAAATACTGGACATTTTAGGGGTCCAGTATTTTCTGAATTTTTTTACCAGACAGGAAGCGAAAATACCGGACTGTCCGGGTCAATACTAGACACCTGGCAACCCTACTAATCACTGAATGGAGCTTGGCAGCCAGCAAAAAGTGTCACCTCTCAAGCCTATCTTGAATCTTTTTCAGCAGGGCCCGGCGCGGATACAAAATTTTGTATCCGCAAAAATGAGACACCGATCTCTGCAGATATAAAGTGGATACCTGTGGAGATCTGCAAATTTGCAGGGTTCTAGCTTCTATGATGAGATAACTGGCTCTGTGGACATGGGAAAGTCAGTGGATGTGATATACCTTGACTTTAGCAAGGCTTTTGATACGGTCTCCCACAACATTCTTGCCAGCAAGTTAAGGGAATGTGGATTGGATAAATGGATGGTAAGATGGATAGAAAGCTGGCTAGAAGGCCAGGCCCAGCGGGTGATGATCAACGGCTTGATGTCAGGATGGAGGTCGGTTTCTAGCAGAGTGCCCCAAGATTCGGTTCTAGGACCGGTTTTGTTCAATATCTTTATTAATGACCTGGATGAGGGGATGGATTGCACCCTCAGCAAGTTTGCAGATGACACTAAGCTAGGGGGAGAGGTAGATACGCTTGAGGGCAGAGATAGGGTCCAGAGTGACTTAGACAAATTGGAGGATTGGGCCACAAGAAATCTCATGAGGTTCAACAAGGACAAGTGCAGAGTCCTGCACTTGAGACGGAAGAATCCCAAGCATTGTTACAGCTGGGGACCAACCAGCTAAGTAGTAGTTCTGCAGAAAAGGACCTGGGGGTTACAGTGGATGAGAAGCTGGATATGAGTCAACAGTGTGCCCTTGTAGCCAAGAAGGCTAATGGCATATTAGGTTGCATTAAGAGGAGCATTGCCAGCAGATCCAGAGATGTCATCATTCCCCTTTACTCGGCTCTGGTGAGGCCACATCTGGAGTATTGTGTCCAGTTCTGGGGCCCCCACTATAGAAAGGATGTGGACACATTGGAGAGGGTCCAGCGGAGGGCAACCAAAATGATTGGGGGCTGGAGCATATGACCTATGAGGAGAGGCTGAGGGAGTTGGGTCTGTTTAGTCTGCAGAAGCGAAGAGTAAGGGGGGATTTGATAGCAGCCTTCAACTTCCTGAAGGGAGGTTCCAAAGAGGATGGAGAAAGGCTGTTCTCAGTAGTGACAGATGGCAGAACGAGGAGCAATGGTCTCAAGTTGTGCTGGGAGAGGTCCAGGTTGGATATTAGGAAAAACTATTTCACTAGGAGAGTGGTGAAGCACTGGAATGGCTTACCTAGGGAAGTAGTAGAGTCTCCATCCCTAGCGGTGTTTAAATCTCAGCTTGACAAAGCCCTGGCTGGGTTGATTTAGTTGGGATTGGTCCTGCCTAGAGCAGAGGGCTGGACTTGATGACCTTCTGAGGTCTTTTCCAGCTCTATGGTTCTATACAAAACGTGTACCCGCAAAAAGGAGTGGTGGATATTTGCGTCCACATCTGTCGAGGTAGACGCCCGCGGATATTAAGTGGAGATCCGCAGATTTGCAGGGCTCCATTTATCACACTAAAATTCTGTTCCCAGGGAAGCAAGCAGGAGTCTAGCCATTGACTTCAGTGGAGGCAGGGATGGGGTGAGAAACGGAGACCGGGTAGCCTTGTCTATACTTCTCTTTCGGAGAGTTGCCTACTGCTGTCATAATGTCGGCCATGCCTGAAGCTTAACCAGTGAGGGATACAGTTTCATTGTAACTGTAGCTACAAAGCCTTCTAAGCACCTTCCCAGACACTGTCCTTAAAGCTTGCTCCAAGCAGATGTAGCTCAGGTTCTGTATGTGCTAGAAAGTTAGACTTCTTCTTTTGCAAAGTCAGGTCTGGACTGAAAACAGAATGGGTCCTCTTTGTGGTTCACCTCCCTCCCCGGCTTCCTGGCAATACCAGTTCATTTGCAGTGCCACTGGAGCCTTTTGGGCCCCAGGATATTAGAGAGACAAGGTGGAGGAGGGAATATTTTTCATTGGACCACTTCAGTTCAGGAAAGAAACACGTTTTTGAGCTACACAGAGCTCTTCTTCAGAGCTAACTCAAAAGAGAGCTCTGTGTAAGTCACAAGCTAGTTTCTTTCACCAACAGAAGTTGGTCCAATAAAAGATATCACCTTCCCCACCTTGGCTATGTCTACTCTACAGAGTTTTTGTAGAAAAATGGCCATTTTTCCCGCAAAAACTCACAGAGCGTCCAAACCTCAAGCGTGTTTTTGCGCAAGAGAATCAAAAGAACAGAGGGGTTTTTGCGCAATTGGTATTCCTCTTTCTACAAGGAAGAAGCCTTTTTGCGACAGCTATTTCACAAAAAGGCGTGTGCGGACAGGGAAGAGGGGGGTTTTGCACAAAAAGAGGAAAGAGGAAAAAGCACAGGTGCCCAGTGGCCATTCTGTGCATACCAATCATTGCTTACTTTCAAGAGACCGTCCATGCAGTCTGAATGCTCTCTTTCACAAAAGCCCATCGCTTTTTTGATGAGCTTTTGTGGTGTGGATGCGCTCTTGCGCAAGAAGTTTTTGCGGAAGATCTCTTCCGACAAAAGCTTCTTGCGCAAGAAGCCTGCAGTCTAGACGTAGTCCTTGTCTCTCTAGGTTTGACTTTCTAACTTGGTGATGATTTATCCACCCGATTTTATTTTATTCTATCGAATATCTTGATTGTTCCTTAAGTCCAGCAATGAGCCCAGTGATACCAGGGTCCTACTGAAGAAAGCAACATCTGATGCTCTTTATAGACTTTATTGTTGGCTTTTGTTATTAAGCTGATGTTTGAGTATATAATTTAACACCGATGCTGCCCGCTCATGGGAGCACTCCTGCTTCACAGCTTGGGACTGATGTTTTCTTAGGGGCAATTAAATACACCATGAATTGTGGAGAACATGGGGTTTCTTGGTTTTCGTGTTGTCTAGCACTAGTCTGGCTCTCAGCAAGGCTACACATAACCACAGAAAATATACCTGAACTTACCATGAGCAACACCAAGAGTGCAAAAAGTCCAACTGTGATGAGGCTTTAATTAGTTTCATCATTTCATCTTTGAGGCTCTTGCTCCACTGGGAATTACTGATATTGCCAAATGTTTTTCTCTGTTAAACAATCATCATAGTTTAATTTCCATTTTTAAATTTGTTATCACAGTTTCTCTCTTTTCCAAACACACAAATTTCCATATCCTGGACTCAGATTACAAGGAAACTTCAAGTTTTTCATTTGCTAGCATGTAGCACCTTATTTCATGAAGAAATGGTTGAGGAAGACATCAATTGTGAATCTATTTATAATACAGACTGTCCTGCTACATCTCATTGCCTCCGGGAAATTACATATGGACTGGACATTTCTTGTGTTATTATGGCCGCTCCAAGAAAAGTCTTTGTGATTCTCCATACTAAATTAATACTGAGTCAACAGACATTATATAGCTGGAGTCGACTTACCTTAAGCCGAGCTTGAAGGCATCCCCACAGCAGGAGATCGATGGGAGCAAACGCTCCTGTCAGTTTCCCTAACTTCTCGCAAAAGGAGGAATACTGGATGCCACTGAGGATACTCTCTGAGTTTGATTTAGCAAGTTTTAACTAGACTCACTAAATCAAATGCCAGAAGATCAATCACAGCAGCAGCAATGATCTTCCTTTTAATGTAGACAAGGCCTGATTGTCTTCAGGTATTTAACTACATGTGTCAGGATCTGAAGGGATGAGGGTGACCCCTGCTGGCATGATGTTCCAGGCTCAGCCCAGGGCGCTAGCACAATGGAAGAACTCCTCAACAGACAAGCACTAAAACCAACTCAAAGCCTGAGACCGAGTTGGTGCACTGTCCCTCTTCGCAGTCAGCGACCAGGCACGTAAAAGCGGATGGTTAAAATACAGGCAAATATCCCAATACCTGGTGTCAGCTGGAGACCAACAGTCATCCAATAATGGTGCAGGTGGAATAACTCCTATCCCCACCTCTCTCTCCCAGCACTCCTCTAGTTAGGAACCTCTCAAGTTTCTATCTGGCTTCAAGAATTCTGGTGAGCAATTCCTGGGAGGTTGTATTCTTCGCACAGTCACTCCCAAGACTCAAATTACTTCAGGTTGAACCTCTCTAGTCCGACACTCTCTGGTCCGGAAACATCTGTATCCCAACGTGATGGTAGTTAGCTGGATGTCCACTTATCATGGGTGTGGCCAAGTTTCCCGTGATCCCATAAAGTTTATTTATAGCCACCAGTCCTGGCTCTCAGTGTTCTGTGCTGTTAATTAGCTCTAATTTACCCCTAAATGTCTGCTAAGAGCCCAGCAAGCAGTGGAAGTGTTGGTAATGCTGCTAGACAATATTGACCTCCTGCGGTTCGGCAAATTCTTTGGTTCGGCAACGACCAGGTCTTGAGGGTGCCGGACTAGAGAGGTTCAAGCTGTAGAATAAATCACAGCAGAGTCCCGAGTATGCATTACTCCTTCCAGGCAACGTAGCAATATCCAATCTGGTACATTCCCCTCCCCATTACCCAAACTAACAATATTCACTGTTTAAATAGCAGAGCTACTGGACCTCTAGTTCCCATCCATTTGTGGCATATTATTATAGTAACAGGGATAGCCCAAAACATCTCCATAATACTTACAGATATTTGTATATTTGCCTATACAAAAACAAAAGTATTTGCTCATGGAAAAATGTGCAGTGAAGATCATGAATACTTGTTTCACACATGCCAGTCAGAAGCTTTGCACACACAAATGGATGTAAATATTGTCAATGCAATTTCAGAAACCCTTTGAAAATTTGCCTTTAAAGCCACACTCATCTGAAGATCCATTGTATACCAGCAGGACAAAGGAAACCAAACCCACACAGGTACCCACAAGCCAGGTGTGGGAACAATACCTCTTCTCTAGCTCACAGCGCTGCTAATACTTGCACTGATTGGAATGTCACCTGCGTGGCAGCAAGATGACATGTGATCAGAGAGGGGTGTTTGTGTGGGCACAACAGGTCATCTTCCTTTCTCCCCATTTCTCCTCCCAACTGCTGTGGCCATTCTAGACACACAGTGACTCTAACACAATGTGGCCTTTGTCTCATTATCGTATGCCACTGCTTTCCCCTGAAACACACAAAATACAACATTCAGAATGTTGAAAAGTTTCTTAAATGGCACAGAGACTCTCTGAAATATTTTGCTTCTTGAAGTTGGCCTGGAGAGAGATAAATCTAGCCTGGGACAGGGCCTAATGCCGGGGAGAAGTGTCATTATGCCACCGGGAGCAAGGCAAAAAGAACCTGTCCCCTGACATTGACAAAGCACATCTAGGTCAAGAGATGGGGATGTGCCTTCAGATTCTGGGGATTCACCTGGCTCCAAGGAGCAGCTCACAGAGCCTTTGAACTTATTGGCAAGAGGATAACTAGCAGATCTGACATAGGAGCTTTGGAGAATCAATCAGTGGTGTGAAGGAGATCAAAGCATTTCTTGTGAGCGCCTGCAACCAAAGAGTAAAGGGACAGAACAAAACCTCCAGCCTGTGGTGAAGACATATTGCTGCCACAGAAAAGGAGTGAGAGGGGGAAGGGAGAGAGAGGGCCCATGTCAGATAAGAACCTGAATGGAGTACATGGAATCTACATACTGAAACTCTGTGTCCAGGCTGCAAATGTTAAATGCAGGGAAAGTAGGGGAGGGGGGAGACAGGCACTCTCTTTATTTTTTTTCTGCAGCTTGACACAAAAATCAAGGAATCTAAGGAACAAAGCCAATATTTCACTTATGTCCTTAAGAAGCAATGTACCAAGAACAGAAATAATGTTAATTAACAAGGTGACTGATATATAGCAGCTGAGGCCTTGTCTCCACTTACTGGGAAATCAAGGCTGCAGAGATCAATTTCCTGGGGGTTGATTTAGTGGGTCTAGAAAGGACCTGCTAAATCAACTGCTGATTATGCTCCCCTCGACTCCCATACTCCACTAGGTGACAAGGAGTAAGGGAAGACCTCCCTTCCCCACAGTGAGAATTTGAACTAAGGTACATTGACTCCAGCTATGTTACTCACATAGCTGCAGTTGTGTACTTTAGTTTGACTTGGCCACCCAGTGTAGACCTGGCCTGAGACATCACTGAAAAATCCAGAGGCATTTCTGCCCTGGGTTGTCAGGGGTTTTATTTTTATGATGTAACTAGGAATACGCAGAAGCTCACTTGCTGTTTATGGTAAGTAAATACATACTTTAAAATTCAGTGGTTCCTACTGCTTACTCCTCAACCACAATCCTAGTCCATTTGTTGTAATATCATAATCTTCAACAAGGCAATTGCCCGTGATGATCAAAAGAAAATATGAGGGTTTCAGGTGGGGATTAAGCAGCAGGATTGAGTAAAACCCCAAAGAACAAAGAGCCTGTTTTCATGCACAACTCCCTTGGTGGAGGGGGACATTATACCGGAAAAGACAGAATGGCTCCGAACTAAACAACTCCATGAAGCACACACAGCTCTTGAAATCATCTGATTGTTAACTCTTCTTATCACTCTGACTTGCTGGCCTTGGCGCCTACAGAGACCTACAGTTTCAGTGGATTAGACTTTATAACTCTCTCAGGTATTTAAAATGTAACCAGCTGGGGATTTCTAAGGCCCAGGGACACTGGCTGCCTCTACAAATGAGCTTTCCCCCCCTCGCCCCCCCCCCCAGCCCGAAAGCCTCCCAGCCTAGCTGTAAGACCAGTACAGCTCCATCCATGGAAGCAGCAGCAAGGGGACTGGGGTCAGCCAGCTGCTCTGCATCCAACCCTTCTTAAAAATACACATGAACACTATTCAACCAACAAAATACATCTGGCAGCAATCTAGGACTGACCCTTCATCTGGTCAGCCAGTGTATTAAGTGTCTGAATTATATGTCTGAGGAAACCCTTCAATAGATAGCTCTGTCAGTGTTTTCTGTCTAATTACGGGCTGAGCACATTCCACTCTGACGAAAGTAAACTGTAACTTATGGCACTAAGGGCCAGATATGTAGGTATTCAGTGTGGTTTTCAGAAGCACCGAAATGTCTAAGATTCCTTGATTTCAACAGGGGTTTGGTGCCTAGACGCTTCTCAAAACCCCACGAGGTGCCTAAATACTTTTAAAAAACTGGCCTCTGGCCCCAATTTCTGAGGGCATGTCTACACTAGGAAATTCTTTCAAAATAATAACTCCTAAAATAACAAAATCAAAATAGCATGTCCACGCTATGGGGGAGTCTCACAATGAGTCTGAGGTAGACTCCATTACTGCGGACGTGCTACCTCAACACAGAGCCCCAGGAAGCATGGGGGAGTAATTAGTTTAAATGACTCTGGGGAGTCATCATTTCGAAATAGCAGCAGAGGAGCACCCTCACTACTGCTATTTTGAAATAACTGTTTCAAAATGAGCGTTCTTGCCTGAGGAAAGCAGGAGTACAGATGTCGAAATAATCAGCCCGATATTTCAAAATAACAGACTTAGTAGTGTGGATGCTCCGCTTATTATTTCAAAATAACTCCCTAGTGTAAACCAGGGCTGAGAGTATTTAGGGTTTTTGCTCCATTTAGCTTTGCAAGGCCTAAGGGACTTCATCTGTGAAGTCCCATTTTCAAAAGTGACTTAGGCACGTAGGAGCAGAAGAGTGATTGATTTTCAAGTCCGGATGTTTTTTCTAAGAGACATGCTCTGGCTCAAACAGGAATTACTTCAGCAAGCTCTCTGGCCAGTGCTATGAAGGGGTCAGACCACATGGCCACAGTGGCCCCTTCTGCCTTTATAAGCCATGAACAGGGTCCTGCCCCATTCCTGACCACGGAAAACACGTCACGGACCAGGAAACCTGCTCTCCCTCCATGAAACCTGGTCTTTTGTGGGCTTTTCCGCTGTGCAGTACAGATTTCACAGGCGGGACCAGTGTTTCTCAAGTAGGGGGTCCTGATCCAAAAGGGAGTTGCGGGGGGGGGGGGGGTCACAAGATTATCATGGGGGGAGGTCGTGGTATTGCCACCTTCATTCTGCACTGCTGTCAGAGCTGGGCGGCTGCAGAGCAGTGGCTGCTGGCGACACGCACAGCGCTGAAGGCAGCACCCCACCAGCTGCAGCACAGAAGTAAGCGTGGCAGCACCTCACCACGCCGCCCTTGCTTCTGCACTGCCGCCTTCAGCACTGGCAGCCAGAGAGAGCCAGCTGCTCACTGCGGGCCTGGCTCTGAGCCACGCCCAGGAGTAGTGCAGAAGGCCCATTAGCAGTACTGCCACCCCTGCCCCTACAATAACCTTGTGACAACTAGGGATGTAAAATCCCCTGTCATCAGTTCACCAGTGAAACATGATGTTTAACTGGTTAACCACTTAAACAGGGTGGGTGGGGGGCTGGCCCGCCTGTAGTGGCCCCCCACCATGAGCAAGGGCTGCTCCGGCTAGGCTGGAGTGCCCTCGGCCCCCGACATGGTGGACCCCGCTAGGCAGGAGGTGCTCCAGCTCAGCCAGACCACCGGTTAACTGGTGACTGGTTAACCAGTTAACCATGAACATCCCTAGTGACAACCCTCCAACTCCTTTTTGGGTTAGGCCCCCCGGCAATTACAACACTGTGAGATATCAGATGGAAATAGCTGAAATCCTTAAATTTACAATTTTTAAAATCCTACGGCTGTGAAATTGACCAAAATGGACCATGAGTTGTGTAGGGGCCTAGCTACAAATCCATGAATGCTGAGCAGCACAATGCAGACACGCCTTTAAAAAATGGGCCTCTTCTATAACTGAGCCTTGAAACAAAGACCCAGCAGGAGGTACCATGTCTTCCTCTCCCCAAATCCCAGTACCAAGCATAATGATGATACCGCACAAGCATCCTCTCCATACTTCCCCAAAGGATCCCGAAGCTTTACACAAGCTATATTGCTGCGACACCACTGTATGCAACCGCACCTTGGCGCTGCCAAAGCTACGTGGGGCTCACAACACTTCTGACTAAAACGGCAGCATGCATGTAAAATGCATCAGCACCGTGAGGAGGAGACATGTTCCCTGCTACTAGACAAATCTCCTGAACTTGTGCTCTCCATAAAACACCCCTCTGTGGGCACGTCTAGACTACCCTCGGCTTCCTAAAGAAGATATGCAAATTTGGCGTGAATTTGCATATCTTCTTCTGATCCCTTTTTTGGAAGAGCTTTTTTCGAAAAACAAAAAAAAAGCAGTCTAGACGGGGTTTTTCGCACAAACCCTCCCATTTTCAAAAGAACCCTTACTCCTCAAAAATGAGGTTTACAGGGTTCTTTCAAAAAAGAAGGGGTTTGCATGAAAAAACCCCGTCTCCGCTGCTTTTTTTTTTTTTTTTTTAAATCTCTTCCGAAAAAGGGATCAGAAGAAGATATGAAAATTCGCACCGAATTTGCATAGCTTCTTTCGGAAGCCGAGGGTAGTCTAGATGTGCCCTGTTTCTCAGGCTGGCAATGGCAGGCTGCATGTGTGTTGTGCAGGACGGCGTACATGCTCCATGGGCACATCCCAGCCTATCCGCTACATCTATAAGAAGCTACTATGGCAGGGCTGGAATAGCACCGCAGGTTCTTGCAATGCTCAGGGCTGGAACGTTAATAGGCAGAAGCAGGAGAATGTCATGAATTATTGGCCAGCCTGTGTCATTTGTCTCCTAGCTCCAGATCAGCCGGAGAGCAAGGACTGGCATTCTGGTGTGCTCTGAACACACCACGCTTTGGAAACAATCATCGTACAAAAAGTAAAGAGAAACTGGAAGATATGGGGCTCGTAGCATCAGTTCGTTGGTTAACATAAAGCAATGGAGAGAGCAAGAAATACATTAAGCCAGACACTTCAATGCATGCAAGAGATCATTTCCTCTTATTGGGAGATACAAAAAATACCACCTCATCCCTGCCCTCTTCACTGTTTCACAACGAATACCCCCACTGCCCTTGGCAGCGATGCTTTAAGAAACAATGACAGCTTTGCAGTAAGCCACAATGCCTATCCTCCTCCTCGCCCCCCACCCCATTATGCTTTGATTCTGGCCGTTTGCACTTCTACAGCCCCTTTGGCTGGGGGATCTCCTGGCACTTTACAAAAGCAATTAACCAAGCCTCCAGAAGTGAATATTCGCCTCCTCCTCCTGATAACAGATGAGCACAGAGGGGCAAAGCGATTACATGACCTGCACAAGGCAAGTGGTGGCAAAGTTGGGGGCAGGACTCCTAATACTCACTTTCTCTAAGCATTCGATACAGTGTCTCCCACTTCATTCCCAATTCTGCTCCCCAGGGCCCCTTGATTTTCTGGTCAACAGGGAGTGTTCGCACTGGATCTACACCTAGCTGGTATAACTACAGCGCTGGTGTAACTATCAGTATGCAAGCAGTAAGAAATCTGAGGGCTCCTCACCGGTAACCAGCTATCAACAGTATCCCAGCAAGCACACAAGAGATGAGGGGTACATCTAGACTGCAGGCTTCTTTCAAAAGAAGCTTTTCCGAAAGAGATCTTCCAAAAAAACTTCTTCCAAAAGAGAGCGTCCACACTGCCAAAGTGCATCGAAAAAGTGATCTGCTTTTTCGAAAGACAGCATCCACACCGAATGGATGCTATTTCACATTTAAGCTGTGATAGCTATGGACAGAGTGGGCACCAGGGCACCTGTGCTTTTTCCTGGAGGCGTCTTTTCTTTCGAAAAAACTCCCTCTTCCATGTCCACACATGTCTTTTTCTGAAAGAGCTCTTTCGGAAAAGGCGTTCTTCCTTGTAGAATGAGGTTTACCAATGTTGGAAAAACCCCTGCGTTCTTTCAATTTTTTTTTCGAAATAACGCAGTAGCAATGCGGACGTAAGTGAAGTCTTTTCGGAAAAACGGCTGTTTTTCCGAAAAAACCCTGCCATCTAGAGGCACCTTAGGTGACAACACTTTTCTGATGGTTTAGTTTCGTCTCTGACTGCTCAGAGCCAGTTGCCCAGGCTCCGCAAAGCTCCATTAGCTCCATAATGCTCTTTGAGATATTAGGATGACCCCCCCAAGGCCATGTAGGACATGCTTAGCCGCGGAGGCATTTTGCAACACACATTAAGGATGGGAGTCAACTGATGAGCTTTTTGGAATCCTGGCAATGTAAGGATTCAGCTGGGAAATGTCAGGGTTGCTTGGAATTAAGAGGGAAAGACAAGCATAAAATCAAAGGACCGAAGGAATGAGCTTTTAGCAGAAAGGGACGGGAGCTCTGAGCAGCTATTTCTACTGATATGGAAAGAGGTATCAGCCATAAGCGGGAGGAAATTATTCCAGTTCTGTGTAATGGCTCAGGGAGGCTATCTTAGGGTCACAGCTTAGTGGCCAGTCCTTCAAATCACATTCTCTTTGTCAAGTTTGATTAGAATTCTCTTATCGTAATGTTTTATCAGACTGCAGCCAGTTATGATCCACTATAATATAGAGAACTAATTTCCCCATTACTAAGTTTCCTGTTATTCTTTTTACCATTGATAGCTGCATGCATTAAATACTGACTCTGATTTTCCTACAGAAACACAATTGCCTTCTTAAATTCCCACTCTATGTGAGGTCCTGACATTGTCCTTTATCATGCTTTTCTCCACAGTGCGAATTCCCCATTCCACCATCTACACATACACACTCATTCAGCACACCTGATACAAAGAAATAACCTCATTTATATTACCAGTTTGTGTTTTTTCTCTTCTCCCACTAGTTCCCTATGGGTTCAGGTTTCTGGGGTTATCTATTATATAATTTAGAGAGTTTGTGTCTCTGTCCATCTGTGAGTCCATTTGTTCAAGAACTCCTCCTAAACAGTAAGAGTCACCAAATTTGGTAGGCAGCTTCCTCTTATCCTAACTTAAAGCAAGGTCAGGTTTGGTTGTGTCAGGACATGCGATTGTTTTTCATAAAATGGAAAGGGAGAGGTTCAGAAGGAGAGACAGTTATATTGTAAAATGACCACATGGGGGCAGCAAGGGGGCCTGACATGGGAACCAGGACAGCTATACCCCCATTTGGCCAATAGGGGTCGGGGTGGAGGAAGGAACAGCTAGCTTCTATATATTTCAGAGAGGTTTCCCTTTTGAGTGTCTATGTGTCAGTGTGCCTGTCTGCCCCCCAGTCGGGGGACACGCGCCCCTTCCCTAGCTGTGCCCACTGCATCTGCTGCAGCCATGGAAAGGTGCTTCTCACCTATCCCTAAGTTGGTGTGGTGAAAGAGGGCTAGGGTTGTCCTCTCTTCCCAGGGCAGCATGCAGACTGAACCCCTCATCCGTAATCCCCTCCCCTCCCTCCCCTCCCACACCGGAGCAATGCATTACATAAAGAAAAACAAAACTTATTTGAGTTACGGACCCAAGCAACACCAGGGGTGTAACACTTCTAGTTATAAGTGAATAAAAGGACATATATGCTGAATATCAAGAAAAAATTCCTAGCAGAGTAGATCATTAGACTGCTGGAGTAGTAGCATAGGGAATGGTGGATACCAGTTCACCCATTCTTGTCACACGGGAAAGAACATACCACTGTGTTCATCCTTAAATTCAACTGGGTGTGCAATCTCAAAATAAGTGAGAGCACAAAAATCTCACCACAAAGATCAGGACAGACTTACCTCTCTCTCCACAAGGACTAAAGGGTGAGGCTATGGGAGAGAGAGGCATGACCAACAGGTATAGCAACCCCAGCCAAGAAGGTCAGGACTACCCTGGAAGGGAATAATTTAGTTGAGTTTTGCTGCTTGGGTTTCTTGGAGATGTTCTTGGAGCATCACGTCTTTAACTGCATGTTGCAGGTGTCCGTACTAATTTCAGTTCCCCTTTCCTTCAAAGGGGGTAACTTGGCCATCGCGTAGTGTGTCTGGAGACTTGCTTTAGAATGGTCATCAACCGGGCCCAGCAGAATTCCAATTTTTCTTAAAGACACAGTGTCATTTAGTTACCCTTCACCGCTCTATGTAAGTGTCTCGTGTTGTCCCACCTCTGTACCTGCTTCAGGTTCAAAGGGCTCAGGTAGTTAACTCTGAGAAGCAAACATGCCCTTGTCATGGAGCTGAGTAGGTCATGACTGGCAAGGCTGAGCTATTCCTTTGCCTTGATTTAAATCCCTTTCTGACCGACATCTGAACCCCCCACCTTAGACCTTCGAGACATGATCACTGAAATACTTAGCCTGGGTGCTAGTTCTTCTTAAGTTAGAGTTTCAGGATTTGACCACTTTTTCTTTTCTCCCCAAAAGACTGCTTAACAATACAAAGGTAGCATTGAAGTTAAAATACCCCGATACCCAGGCTAATGAAACTGTGATGAAATGCTGCCTCCGAAATCCAGCTATCTTCCTGGCTAAGGTTTAAGTCACTTTTTATGACTATGCAGCACTGGGTGCCATTGCAAACCCGTACATATTACCTGGGGAGAAGCTCAGAAACTCACTCACAGAAATCCAGTTTTGGTGGCTCTCCTTACAAATGTCAATTTTTATATATATTACTTCCAAATGCACAGAGCTTTTCCCCCAGGTATTAAGACACACAGACCATGAAGCTATAAATATTTTTGTTGGAACTTTCAGCACAGACACATTCCACACTGCCTCTTTAGAAAAGAACCTTAAAATGTCACTAGTAATCTAGTCCCACAGACTGAGAGCATGTTTGTTTGGTTTTTTAGAGGACGTCAATATTAATCAATGGAATTCTCTCTGCAGGCAGGAAATAACTTTCAGGTCAGGTGGAACATGAAGACGCTTCAGGTTTCACTCTGTGACCCTGGGAGATCTCACAGACAGAGTCTGGTTGTCTCGGGGTTTGGCTGTACATCCACGAGGAACCTCTACAGGCGGCATGGACTGGTACTAATAGTTCAGTAAGTTCAGTTTCCTCCAAGTCCGTACAAGCAAGGGCCACTGCGTGGTGCTAGGGCAGCAATGGACAATTTAGGCAATGGGCTGCACGTGGTCTGGGGGCTGCAGGTTGCCCACCACTGTTCTAGGAGCTACTGGAAGTCCTTGTGGAGATGTAACACAAGAAATCAGGAGATTTGTGTTCAACTTCTTGCTAGGCCCCAGATTTCCTCTGAGGCTTTGACAAGTACCTTTGCCTCTCTGGCCCTCAGTTTCCCTGGGTGTAAAGCGGAAATAATAATATTCTATTCTAAGGGACCAAGGGGGCCTGAAAGTCTTAATTCAGTCATGCTTAGAAAGAGATCCTCGGACTGAAGGTGCAGCATATGGCATTCCATTGTTACACAGTGTGACCCAGTTCCTACATTTCATCCCAGACATGGCTGCCATTCTATGGATGCAATGATTGTTGTGTATAGACTATGAAAGTTCATTGGAATCTTCAATAAAAGACGGCATCCAAATTTCATATTGTATTACACTGTGGAATGGACAATAGCTACCACAGAGACATCAAACCACTTGTTTTTATCAGGGTTATGTCTGACCCAGGGTGAGTGGGGGAGGGGGTAGCACTATTCTCTGGCTCATTTCTTGGCAATGATATTTATATTTAGGCATGAACTTTACAATCTATGGGACTATGTAACCCTTCCCTGGCTGATAGGAGCCAACCCAGCACTTCCTACTTCAGGAAGGCAGACGCTCAAAAGAAAGCATGTTACTGCAGCACCAGAGAAAACCAAGCAGATCTCCCTGTTTAAGTCACAGGGCCAAGAGCTGGTGAGCTGTGAGCATCTTTATGCCACTGTCTGTTAAGAATCACATTCCCCTGTGAGAAAACTCGGAGATCCTAAAACGGAGCAAAAAAAACCCGAGCTTGTTTCAAGACTGAGCGTGATATGTGGATGGACAGAACGGTACGATGCGACTGCTTACAATGACATATAGCTCACCCGCATCTACTGTTAGTAAAACTCTCCAATGGTCGGAGATGGGACACTTGGTGGAGAAGGTGCTAAGTTACTACAGTGAATTTTTTCCAGGTATCAGTCTGGTGGGTCTTGCTCACATGCTCAGGGGCTAACTGACCGCCATATGTAGGAAAAAATTTCCCCCAGGGCCAGATTGTCAGAGACCCTGGCATTTACTCCTCCCTTTGCAGCCTGGGGCCCGGGTCACTTGGTGGTGATAATCGGAGTAAATGATGGATTCTTTGTAACTTGACATCTTTATTTAAAGACTTGAGGACTTTGGTATCTCAGCCAGACGTTCTGGGTCAATTACTGGGGCAGGAGAGTGCGGTTCTGTGGCCCGTTATGTGCAGGAGCTCAGACTCGATACTTGCGATGGTTCCCTCTGGCCTTAAAGTCTATGAATTGGTAAGGAGGACAAATCTGAGTGCAGAGGGGCGCTCCCTACGGGGCATTACATTCACTTTACTTGTTTTACTTTTGACTTTTTTCCCTTTGTGTTTAACTTTGTCTCTCACTTTTTTCTTAACTTGCTATACAATGGCAATCTGAGCCAGCACCCCCTGAAGCTGATGGGAGTCTTTCCAACAACTTTAATGAGGGCAGATCAGGCTGAGCAAAATGGGAACTGCCAGTGCCCAGCCCCTCTCTGAATCAAGTCCCCTTTTTATTTTCACTACATCTGGCAAAGTCAACATTACTCAGAATGTAAATGTTCTTATTTCATGAAGCGGATCTACCCTCTTTCTGGCCTTGATCATTAGCATGCCTGTCCTACTCGGAGAGTTTTATTTCTGAAGTAACCCTTACAACGAAATGTTACCCAAAAAACACAGTTGTAGGACTTTTTGCAGCACCAACCTCCCTTTGTTTTCAGACCCCTGCCAGTGCAAGGCACAGCAGAGACTGCGCTTGCCAGCTACTACCAATGGATATTTGGGGTGTTAATTTCTGTTGGGTGACACTGATGTTTATAGAGAACTACTCCTTTAAACTGAACCCTGCCACTCCTATTCCTGTTTCAACAGACAAGGGGCAGAGGCTCGCAGGGACACAAAATAGGGAAGTCAAATACAACGGAGTAAAGTTAACTGAGAAAAGTATTTTCCATTCACTGCACCACAATGTACACACACTTATGAATCCAAATCAAGACTCCTCATAAAATAACCAAGCCTTCCTGCAAGGAGACTGTGACGGTTTCACAGCCTCACTCCACATGGTTTATGCAATGGACTTACAGACACAAACATGCATAACTCAAAAGATGCTTTGCACAAAATACTTCATGTAACCTATCAATCTTAATGTCCCAGTGTGCTGGATCTGTGTGTCGTATTTTGGTGCATGTATCACTCTTCTATGTAAAGTTAGAAATATAGGGGATGGGATGGTTTATGGTTTTAAATGTGCAAATGAAAGCCATCAAGGCTGTTTCCAATGCTGGACACCTCAATGTCTGGGTGACCACCTGTAAACTCCTTCTTTTGTCCTTTGAGTCTATGCAGTGGTTGGTCTTAGGAAGTCACGTGACCACCCCAACTGGTAGGGGCTGACCAGGAAATTTTCCATGGAAGGTGGGAGGAGAACAAAAGTTCCCACCCCAAGTGAAATCTATAAAACAATGGGAAGCAAGCTGTCCCTTTGTCTTTGGCTGGCATGTCACTCCCAGGAGAATGAACCAGAAACCCCAGGGTGAAAAAGATCATCCCTGGTTTGGAGATTTAGCTGAAATAAGAATTGTTTTCAGGTAAGTTTGTACTGAGCTTTTAGTGTTAGAACTAACCGTGCATTGTTGTTATTTTAAATGTGTCATCTACTTTGCTCTGCCCGTTTTCTCTTGCAGACACTTAAATCCTGTGGTTTTGTACTTAATAACCTCACTTTGCTTTACTATCAAGCCCAGTGTAAGTAACTGTTACCTGGGGGAGCCATCAGTGTGTACATCCTCCTTTCATTGTTAAGGGGGGCTTTATTTGTGGTTCTGATCCCATTTGGGGGTTGGGCTCCTGAAAGCTGGGCCCGAAACTGCATTCTCCTCAGACATGAAGAGTGTCACAGTGTCTGTACTGCTCTTGAAGAGGGGGGCGGTGATCTCAGCTTGGTGCCTGGGCTGGGAGAGACCAGGAGATCTGGCCCAGCAGGACAGCCCCAAAGAGCAGGAAGGTGAGCGGCAGTGGCTTTGTCAGCACCCCGGGAAGCAGCCCCAAAGGTTCTTCTGGACCACCCCCATTGCAGTCCTGCAGGAGACCTGGCACAAGATTTATGTGGAGGGTTGTACAGCCCAGGGTTATGCACCACGCATGGGTTTGACATGTGTGCGCAGTAGAAACCAACGGCTGAGCAGGGCTGCCCAGAACAGGCCCCTCTGAGTGCAGTCTGAGTGCAGTGCTCATTGAACGATATGCTAAAGCTAAACAGAGATATGAAGCTCAGCATAAGGGAACACACTTTGGTGTCTTCAAAAGGCTATTAGAGACTATTAAAAGCTCCCCTCTTAAGGCGATTCGAACTGGGCTGCTTTCTATGCACCCCCTGGGGATGTTCAACATGCTCTTTCATCTCCACCTCAGTCACCAATAACCGCCCCCCACACTGGACTGCACATTTTATTCTCCCTCTTTAGCCACAATCAATCCCATGTCTCAGAACCTGGAACACAAACAAGAGTCTGCACCAGCATTTCTTGGGCTTTTAGGATACATCTATACTGCACGGCTATTTTGAAATAAACTATTCCGGAATAGCTTATTTTGAAATAGCACGTCTACACTGCAGAGAAACCTCAAAGTAGTCCGAGGCAGGCTTCCCTAATGTAGACATGCTATCTTGATTTAGAGCCCCAGGAGGCACTGGGGAGGAATAACTGAGAATGGCCCTGGTGAGGGGCTATTTTGAAATAGCAGCAGTGGAGCATATACACATGCCTTGTTTTGAAATAGCTATTTTGGAAGAGGCGTTATTCCTCGTAGAATGAGATTTACAGATTTCAGAATAAGCTGTCCGTTATTTTGAAATTATTTCGAAATCACGGAATGGCTGTGTAGACGCTCGCATTGTTATTTCAAAATCACGCTAGTTATTTTGAAATAATGGTGCAGTGTAGACTCACCCTTAAATGAAACTGTCTTGTACACATGGAAAATCACAATCTACCGAACCACCCACTAAATCCTTCTTCTTGTGCCTCCTTGTGTTCCCTCCTTTTCACCATCCTCAGTTCCTCTCCCTCCAGCAGTTGTATTCACCAAAACGGAAGGAGCTAGCAGGGGTACACAGACGCAGTGTCTCTTCCTGAACTCCAGTTGTTCCATTCAGATTAAGAGCTACCAATTGTAAAGACTCAATGGGATCCATCTTTTCAGCATCCTAGAGCTAACAGTGGACTTCAGGAGGCTACCCAGACACACAAGCCTTATCCTGCACAGCAAGGACTTTAACTACACTATTCAACCCATGTGGAATGTATGTGACATCTCAGATGCCATCTGAAACTAACAAGCTCTAAGCCAATCTTATCAGTTATCATTAAGGAAAGGAATCTGATACCAGAGACTTCTGACCTTTTCCCTCTCTAAACGGGCTGTGCGGATGAATAGCCCGGGACAAAGGTGGGTGAAAATGCAATAAGGAATGACATGGTAACAGAGACGCAGCAAAGCAGGGAGGAGTGCTTTAAATCAAAGTGATTTAAATCACATCTTTCAATCACAATTTGAATCATCAAGCAGGAAACCTCAATTTAAATAATTGATTCTCATCTTGTTTTGCAATTGTTCTTTTTTTTGTTATTTTCCTAAAGAAAGATTGAATCTCATTGGTTAGTAACCATTAAAAATGTTCATTTGCAATTGAATATAGCCCTTTACATAAAAGTTGGTACTTTTTCCTAAGCATAAGAACACAATATAGCTATACATATTTAAGCAATTACAGAGCTTAACATGCATTTATTCAAATTATCAATATTTGCGTACTTCATTATATCAGAAAATGGTGTATAATGCACTTATTAGATGATGATCATTACTGTGATTTACGTCAAGCTCTATTTGGATAGAAATTGGAACTCAATTAAAAATGTATAGAAACAACATTGTAAAACTACTGTATTCATGAAATAGAAGTTTTTAAATGTGCTACACATATAAGTTTATTGAATCGTTTGCATTTAAAATGAACCAATTTATTAAATATGGGAAGTATTACCTGTAGTTAGTGAATTGAGTTGTTTATTTCTGGCAACTATGTCCCTCAAGACTTTAGAACTAGTAGAACTCATCATCTTGCATTTAATTGTTACTTGTAGATGGGAAGAGGAAAACAAGCTTGCCTTTCAACTCTTGGTGGTTTCTTAAGTTGGACTGAACTAGTCATTCAGATGAACTAGCTGAATAAACTGAAATGAAAAATATTCTCTCTGCATCCACAAAAGAGGCTAGTGGTGCCAAAATGAATAAAATGAAATCAACACACTTTGGTTCCAGGTGTTTAACCAGTGACTTCCACCAGGTCAGAATGTTTCTGTTTTTAGAAATTTCTGCAGCAAACATGTGCAGCTTAATTTTTATCTATGAAACTTGCCATCCATTTCCCACTTATCCATTCCCAGCAGAGGCACTGAGCTTGCGGGTTATTAAGTAGGTCCCGGCCTGGTGGCGCTGTATGGACCATTCCCCTACCTCTCCATACGTGGACCAGCAGCATTGCACATTTTGGAATAATCAAGTTCTCAGTGCTTCAAGCCAGCTGCAGACCTGCTACACAAGGACGAGGTAGAATGTGAGATCAGTGGTCTGGGCAAAGCACTCTCCTATCAGGCAGGCAGAGGTGTTTCACCCATAGGGCACACCGGGGCAGCTGGCCCAGGTGCTGGACTTTTGGAGGCCCCACAGCAACCGCTCCAACCATCCTTGGGACAGGAGGGACCCAGGGGATTATGGGCCCTGGCAAGAGGTCACAGCAGGGGTTGCCCCTCCACACTCACCATCCAAGTAGAGCTGCATTAGGCTTCTCCACTGTGGCAGGAAGCAGAGCGCCCCAGCCCCAGGGCTTGAGAGAAGGGAGGCACAGCCAGCCGGGAGAGGGCGGTACAGCATGGCGAGGCAGGCTGCCGGGCCGCTCTGACTCCCACCACCTGCATGGTGACTGGGGGGGTGACCCCTGCTGCCACTGTGCCAGACCCCCATAATGCCACAGGCCACATTGCTTGGGGGAGGGGGTAAGGGGGCAGAGCAGGGGTGAAGCTTGGGGGAGGAGTTGAGCAGGGGCAGGACCTATGGTGAGGGGGTGGTCTCAGGCCCTGTACCTGGGGCACTGGGATAGTGTTGCCGCAGGCCCTGCACCCCCCTCAGGGCGGCCCTGCAGACAGGTAATACAGCCCTGAGGGAAGCACACTCTTCAGGGTTGGGTTAATAATCAGGCGGGCACAGGGGCCCTGTTCCCCCATAATATTATTTAGCATATTCCATCGAACATCGGATACTACCTATAGGCTATGAAAGAGAAGCTACCGGCGTGGCTGAGCTATGGGCAGAAGTATATATGGGCAGATGGGGAGTGCAAAGTTCCCCCAATAGAGCACCACGTACTTCTGCTTTTAGACACCATGTGCTTCTGCAGACAGAGGGGTTCGCCGGGCAAAAGCAAGAAGAGCAGAAGCAAGCAAAGAGGAGCATTCAGAAGCCTGGAGAAACAAGCAAACTGTGGTGAAAAAATGTTAACTCCAATAGGAAGACAGAAAAAAAAAAAAGAGATGGTCTTAGCTAGTTTGATTCTGCCCGGCATTCTCCAGCACCAGTTCTAAGTATATTTTCACCACTGATGACCTTACCCAGTGTCTGCATGGAGCAGAAACAATCTCTATCGCCTCTCTGAGGACAACGAGTGGTCCTCTGGCACCTTAGAGACTAACAAAAATATATACAGTAGGGATGTTGATGTGTAGTCAACTACACAATTAACCGATAAGCTTAGGCCACTCGATAAGTCTAGGCTAAGCCTGTCAACTACACACATTTCCCACCCCCTTGCTGCCTCTGTATCAGAGGCAGCAAGGCAGGGGGTGAAAGCAGGAGGCAGCGCTGGAGGCAGCCGGCGTAAAAGCCGGTTCTCCCCAACACCAGCTCCATGGTGCTGCCTGCCCCCGTACTGTGCACTGCTGCCCCTATCTGATACAGAGGCAGCAGCGTGGAGTGACAGGGGGCTCCCTGGGAATGGAGCCGGAGCGCACTTGGCTGCCAGCCCTGCTCTTGGGGACTATCGAATAGTCGAGTAACCGATGAGAATTCATGAGGTTAATTGACTATTCAATTAACCGATATTTAACATCCCTACCATATATAGTCTCATGAGCTTTCATGGGCAAAACTCACTTCCTCAGAGGAGTGTATAGGAAATACCGACCCAGCAGCCGGTAACACTAAAATCAACAGGTTACATGAGCTACTTTGTCAAAAACACTTTTGAGTTATGCGTGTTTCTATTCATGAGCCAACTTTCATAAAGCATGAGGGGAAGCATCACAATTCCTGTGAAGATGTGACAGGGTGTCCTCAGAAAAGAATATTTTGATATATGAAAGAACAGGTTTATCCATCCCAAGATACTGTGGACTGACGCAGAAAGCCAGGGTACATGTTACTTGCTGTGCTGTAGTGAGGGGCTGCCTGCTTTGTACCCCAGTGTCCCCACCTGGCTGTACAGTGAAGTGTGATTCCCACTGACTCACCCCACATGTGCATTGGCCCAGCCTGAGCAGCTAACAAGACTCTTCCCAGAGGGAGAGACAAAGGGAGGGAGGCGGAGACGGCCACCTGGCTGGGGGGGCAGGGCCTGGGAGCTGGGCAGTCTTGGCTGGGCAAATATGAACAGAAGAGACTAAATCAAGTAGTGGGGGTTCAGAGGCCTGGTTACCCCTGCCCCAAGGGGTCTGAGGCTGCCTGCCCCTTACTCCTATGTCCACATCGAACCCGGGCTGTGCTGTATCTCTGAGACGCAATAAACCCTATCTATTCTATTGGCTGGCGGAGTCACATCTTGCTGTGGAGAGGGGTGCAGGGTCGGTGGTCCCCAACACGCCGTCACACTTGCCACCCCACAGAGCCATGTTGACTGTGGGGGAGGGGCAGGTAGAACATTTAGGATAAACAACAGCGCTCTCCTATTGTGGCTGACAGTTGTGTGCCGGCTTGGAGCATCCCGGACCTGCTGCACCAAGTTCTAACAACGTTTGGCCGGACATCACAGACTGGACCAAACCAGGTTATAACTGGAACAAGAACCCTCCTCTATAGTCCTTGCCTAAGTCACGTTGCCAGGGGTATAAACTCCATTTTAAGCTCAAAGAAACTGGAGATAAAACACGTAAGAACATAAGAATGGCCGTACTGGGTCAGACCAAAGGTCCATCTAGCCCAGTAGCCTGACTGCCAACAGTGGCCAGCACCGGGTGGACCTAAGACAAGGATCAAGCTATTTGTCTCCTGCCATCCCTCTCCAGCCTCTGACAAACAGAGGCCAGGGACACCATTTCTATCCCCTGGCTAATAGCCTTTTATGGACCTAACCTCCATGAAATTATCTAGCTTCTCTTTAAACTCTGTTATAGTCCTAGCCTTCACAGCCTCCTCTGGCAAGGAGTTCCACAGGTTGACTACACACTGTGTGAAGAAGAACTTTCTTTTATTAATCATAGAATCATAGAGCTGAAAGAGACTTCAGGAGGTCATCAAGTCCAGCCCCCTGCTCTAGGCAGGACCAATCCCAATTAGATCAACCCAGTCAGGGCTTTGTCAAGCCGAGACTTAAATACCTCTAGGGATGGAGACTCCACTACTTCCCTAGATAACCTATTCCAGTGTTTCACCACTCTCCTAGTGAAATAGTTTTTCCTAATATCCAAAAGCCAGTGAACGGAAGCAAGGGAAAATCCTTGACTTTGAAGTCTGCATTCCAGCCTACATTGCAGGCACAAAGCAAACACGGCCCGCTTTGCTCCTCCCAGGAGTCATAAACAAAAACACCCAAACAAACAAACTTAAAAGGGAGCAACAGGGTCTATTGACTTGTGCATATTAAGAAAGTCAATGGCATTTCTTTTTCAATCACGTCCTCAACAGGCACGTGATGAATATTTCAACAACCCAGTGCCTTTGTTCTCAGAAGGCCCAGACTTACTTCATTCCTTATAACAGTCGGGCACCAACCATGCCCTCTGCTTATTATCCTCTGAATCAAATCTTCAACAAACTGTCCAGTGCAGTGAGAGATTATTCCTGCACCTTGGACTTTCAGTACAGGCTGAACCTCTCTAGTACAGAAAACTCCATGGTCCAGCATGATTGTAGTTAGCCACGTGTCCACTTTTCATGGGTGTGGCCAAGTTTCCCGCAGTCCCATAAAGTTTGTTGACAGCCACCTGTCCCTGGCTCTCAGTGTTCTGTGCTGTAAATTTAGCTCTAATGTACCCCTAAATGTCTTCTAAGAGCCCAGCAAGCAGTGATAGTGCTGGTGATGCTGCTAGACGATATTGACCTCCCGTGGTCCGACAAATTCTCTGGTTTGGCACTGGTCAGGTCCCGAGGGTGCCAGACTAGAGAGGTTCAACCTGTGTGTATAGTCAGGATGATGAGTTCAGAGGTTTCTCTAGGCAGGGCTAGGCAGTTCTCCTTCCCTTCCTCTTGCTCCCTTCCTGGATAGAATTATTCACTTCCTCGATAGGAAATTCATTAAAGTCCTCACTTTTCTGAGTTCAGCTCAGGACACTGGGTTATTAAGTACCCAGAGAGTTTCCTTTGACACAATGGATTTAGTCTCTTTTATTATTATCCTTTACATCAGAAAAATAAAAAACCGGCTCGCTAGACGTGTCTTACTCTGCTTTCACCTTCACTTCAAGAAGCACAGTGCATGAAAAGTGTCCGCAAGCCCGTCTGAAATACAAAAGAGCGCTAGCTGTAGGAGACATTTTCCAGCGCCCCGGGTCAATTACAATCAAAATCATTTTAAAATTGAGTATGAAAACTGTTGGCATTCATTCGTCTGATGCCAGGACAGCCTTTGCTAGTTCACCTGTCTGTCGCCTTTAATGAAAGCTAAATTTTAATGAGACTGGTAGGAAACGCATCTCTCAGTGCTAATTAGAAAAGGACCTGATCATTTTAGTCAGTTACTGAGCATGAAATTAATTATAAAATCATAAGCAACATATGTGATACTCCCTCACTAGTGACTTTTATTTCTATGTACATGTGTGGCTAGATCTCTGTATGATCCAAGAGATTTTTTTTTCAAGCTATCCAAACATACCATTTAATCAGTCTTGTTTCATAATAAAAACACAGGAAATACTAATAATATTTTGCACTTCCATAGCATGATCCACCAAGAAATTTTAAAACATTTTATAAAATAAGATTAAAGGGAGCTTTGCAACACACTTACGAAGTAGGTACTTTTAAACCCATTGTACAGATGGTTAAATTGGGGCAAAGGGCAATTTGCCAAAAGTTGTAAAGCACAGCAGTACCCAGCAGTCTTCACTCCAAGTCCCTCACTCGAAACCTCTAGAGATATCACAGCCCCAGCTTATTCATACTGGATGGCTAACTCCCTGTTCTCAGAATGTGACACTAACATCTTCAGTTGAGATCATGACAGTACTAAACCCCAGCAGCGTAAGAAATCCCAGGAAATCAGCCTAAAAGAAGGGGACAGAAAGAGCCCCAAGTTCTGCCAGTGGAAGCCCAACCATGAAAAATCCTAAACTAGAACCAAAAGATCATTTGACACATTTGATCCTTTTCAAGACAGTCTGGCAGGCACTTCCCCTTACACATAAATTCATGAATGAACCCCTCCCTCTCTCTCTCATTCGCATTTATAAGTGCAGGGAGGGGCAAACAAAACAGGAAGCACACAGCTGAGGGCCAGTACATTTCCAGCCAAATCTCACAGGGCTCCTGAAACACAGTACTGAAGCACAGCTTTGTATATGAACAGTTCAAGGCACTTCATTTGTTCAAAAACTTCACTCCCCAGGCTTCCTCCTATGATGAAAAGGCAAAAAGTTGTTCCAGAGAATACAGAGCAAGAGGAATTCCTGGGCAAACGAGCTAGCTATCACTGGCATGTTCACTTACGTAGCCAGCCAACAATTAGTATTATACTTAATGATAACTCCACTCAGAGCTTGGATTACAGCTTTCCACCGCTTCTGCCAGAAGGACAGTATCAATCACCAGGCTGTGATGCATTTTAAAATGTTAGTAGCTTTTGGCAACTGGGTAATAAAGAGGCTTCATCAGAGTTCAGAGAGAAACTTTCCCTCTTAATAAAAGAAAGTATCTTTCTAAGGCCGGGTCAATACTAGACCCAGAAGGTTGGCTTAAGGTTTGCAACTCCAGGTACGTAAATAACATAGCTGGAGTCCATATACCTTAAGCCAATCTTGGTGCCATCTTCAGAGTGGAAGGTCGACAGGCAGGAGTGGCCCGAGGCCGGCTGCAGCAGCTGACGCCCCAGGCGGAACGCGCGATCGGCACCCCCACCTGCAGGGCCGTCAATGGACTGACATCATCATCGGGTGCCCCAGGCACCCCGTGACGTCATCATCGGGCGCCCCAGGCGGCGGTGCCCTAGGCAGTGGCCGAGTCCGCCTATAGTCACGGGCTGCCCCTGTCGACAGGAGCAAACGTTTCCGTCAGCTTCCCTTACTGCTTGCGACTACAACAAGTACCTGTGCCGACTGGGATAGCCCTCCACGCTCAATTTAGCAGGTCTTTACTAGAACTGCCAAATCAAACGCCAGAAGATCGATCAGAATGGCAAGTGGAGATGTGGCCTAAGAGAGGGGTTTATAGCAACTGCTGCAGTGCACCGGCCATAAAATGAGCATGCAAAGACAACTGGCCCAAGAGTAAAACCTCATTGGTATGCAGTGGTACTTACAGTAAAGACAGCCAGCATCCCCTCCGAGCTGGGACCATCCCGGGCAGCACTTGTACACGGTCTGGTACTCAATGCTGTACACCTGCCTGTAGTCCGTGTAGTACGTCGTTCTAAAACACAAAACACAAGCCCCGTGAACCCTCGGAGGAGCAGGGTTTAGTATGAAAGGGAAGCACCGGGAAAGATTCAGTGCTGACGGTGGCACCTAAATTAAAAAAATTCGATTTCAAAGACGGTACTTTTCCACTGATTCTAATCATGATTTTGGACCTTAACCGAATGCTTTTCGACTCATTTTTAAACAGGGAGGAGAAAACCCGGGGGAGTGGGCTCCAGAAAAAGCCAAGCACTTTTCTTCTTTTGTGTGTCATTAATTCTTTTGCAGTTTTCATAGGCCTGGAAGGAAACTCAAAAAGCTATCAAGTCCAGCCTTGTCTTGGCAGGACTAAGCACCATCTAGAGCAGAAGTTCTCAAACCACGGTCTGCAGACCATGAGCTCCATTCAGGACAGTTCCCTCTAAGGTGCTCACCTGGGTGGCTTCACATGAGAGAATGAAGGGCTGCCCACCTAGTTAGTGGAGCCATGCAGGTGTGGCTCCACTAATTCGGTGCCTGGACCCTGGAGAGGATGAGCATGTAAGGCGAGGTGGTGCCCTAAGAGGAACAGAAGGAGATGGGGGACATCAGGGTGAGGCAGTGGGGTGAGAAGAAGGGGTGGGGAAGATTTGGGACCTGCAGGGCTGCAGTGGCCAGACAAAGCAATTGTCCCTAGCTGTAGGGCTGTAGCTGCCGGAGAGAGAGGTCCACTTTCCCAGCCCCAGCTCTGTAGCTGCTATTTGGACAGACCAAAGGGGTCTGCCCAAACTCTTGGAAATTTTCAGGTGGTCCATGGAAAACCAAGTTTGAGAACCACTGATCTAGCCCATCCCCAGCAGATGTTTTGTGCCATCGCTTTCCCCCTCATTTCAGCCACCGTTTGTCAAAGGAAAGTCCATTTATAAAAGCAACAGGTATTTCAACTCAGCCTGGGTGAGCGCGTCACTGCAGGGGCCGGCGAGAGCTCAAAAACGATGCGGCTTCTGAGGAAGGAATAAGAAAGCATCATGATAGAACCCTTCTGGGCAATGTCAAGCTACTCCATGCACAGGTGGTTCCTGATGCAGTTGTGGGTTAAATCACAGGCTACTCACAGTTAGAGCTGTGGGTCAGTTCCCAGTCTCCTCAGTTCTCTTGCTCCCCCTTAGCAACTTTGAGTAACTCTCAACCGGGACTGGAAGGGGCCTCCTGGCTCATCAAGTCTAGTCCCTTGAGATTGATCCAGCCATACAATCCCATTCATATGTGCACCATGCTCTTCTGAGGGCTCCTGCTAGTGCAGTGGTCCCCAACGCGGTGCCCGCCGGGGCATTTATGTGCGCCTGCCAAGTGACCAGGGCTGGCCCAAGCCATTCTTGCACCCCGGGCCCCAGGCGCCCGGCGCATGCGCGGCGCCACCCCTGGGTGCACGGCACATGTGCGGCCCCGCCCCCGGGCGCCCGGCGCATGCGCGGCCCCACCCCCGGGCGCCCGGCAGCCCCAAAAGGTTGGGGACCACTGTGCTAGTCTGTTGCCCCTTCCAGACCAGGCCTATTTAAATAAAATGAAACTGGCTTTGTGATTGACAGCCATGGCCACCAATAGGGTGACAAGAGCATGCAGGGCTCGCCAAGCGGCGGCGAGCCCCCCTCGCTAGCTGCGCGGTTCTGCGCTCTGTGCATGCGCAGATCGCTCTGCGCCGGCTCTTCCGGGTTGTAATCTACTTGCCACGGGCGAGTAGATTACATTATTTGTCGAGCCCTGGGAGCATGGGTGTCACCCACAACATTGCTTTTCACACGTCCCCAGTGCTGGGTTCTGTGGAGAAAACCCACCCCGCAGCCTACGCTCTCAGAAGGCGTCCCTGAGGATTGCAAGCCTGGGCCAAGTTTCTAGCGAACCTGCTCCGCTCCCAGGGCACGTCTACACTACAAGGGAAAGTCACAGTAAGACATGCAACTGCACCTACGTAAATTATACAGCTGGAGTCGACGTATCTTAAATTCCCGTCCACACAGTGGGAGGTCAGTGGGAGCAAAAGCTCCTGCTGGCTTCCCTTACTCCTTGCAGGGAGCAGGAGCAGGGGCGGCCCTAGACTAGCTGCCAGCAACTGGCGCCCTAGGCGAACCATGCAGTCGGCGCCCCCCCCTCCAAACCCCTCAATGATATTGCGCCACCATTTGGCGCCCCATTTAGCTTGGCGCCCTAGGCAACCGCCTAGTTCACCTATATGGACGGGCCGCCCCTGAGCAGGAGTACCGGCGCCGACGGGCGCCCTTTGAGTTCGATATACTACACCCGCTAAATGGACCCCTGGAAGATCGACCATGGCAGCGTCGATCATCTGTGTAGTGTAGACTGGAAGGGCAATCCAAAGGCAGAGCGAGCCCGTGCGAGCCTCGCAGAACTAATTCCAGGGTCACATCTTCTGGAGAGGAATGGAACATCTAAGCCACAGCACATCGGACCTGGGACATTTTCCGGCCCAAGGCATTTCTCAATAGCAAACCATAAGGCCAGTGCAGCTCCCATTCTCTCTGGCCCTCCTGAAGGGAGAGTGCCATTCCTGATCCCACTAGACCCCAGGCTCCTGAGAGACTTCATCCTCAGTGTCCATATCAAACTTCCTCCCATTCTGGACCACCACGAACCCCTCAGGTCTGGAAGACAAGCCCCACAGTGACAAGTGCCCTGATCTCATGCCCCCAAAACCATCTGTTAAAACACTTGCCAGCTCCCAATTAACAATCACCCCAATATAACACCCAACCAAATCCTGAACCCCCCAGCACCAGCTGCCATATTGCTGCCACCACAAATCTGTTGCATGGGATAAATAACAATTCCTAACGCTCAGATCTCAAAGCTCTTTGCAAAGGATTATTCCCATTTCACACACAGGAAAACTGAGACACAAAGTGAGGGGGGGGAAGTAACATGACCAAGGTCACCCAGCAGGCTAGTAGCAGAGTTAGGGACAGAACCCTCAGATCTGCTGAGTCCCAGCCCTGTGCTCTATCCCTGGCCTGTCATTTGCTGCACCTGATGTTACAGTTCTTCTCCTGGCCCAGGAGGAGCAGGATTGTTACACCTATGTTTGATGATACCCACAGCCCTGAGCAGGAATGGGGCTCTGTTACCACAGGCATTGCACTACAGCAGAAACTGAAGATCTTTTTTAAAAAATAAGGAGTCCTGTGGCACCTTAATGACTAACAGATTTATTTGGGCATCAGCTTACGTGGGCAAAACCCACTTTGTCAGATGCATGAAGCTTTTTAATGACTCATGCTCATGACTTCCAGGGTGCAGACTGGTGAACAAAGGTTGAGTTAAAACATAAATGTGACACTGTTTTTTTCCTGGGAATTTCGTGCTCTGTATATATGAAAATCAAAACAGAGATAAAACTTTTGAAGGCTGATTTTAAAATCCCTACTTTGGCAGAACATGAAACTGCTCACCAAAGCACCATGGACAAACAACAACAAATATTTGGCACCACTAAAAGTGTCATATGTGTCCACTGAAAATATTTACCCTAACTAATTCTGACTGTTTGACTTTGGCTACATGACTCGTCAAAGAAACTAAATAATGGTGCACTATCCAAATTCTTTCTCCATGAAGGAAATCTGCAAGTACACTTCATTGCTAATAAGCAGTTGACACAAGAACAGACAAAAATAAAAACAGTTGCCCATTTCTGAACAACCAATTAGCAAATCATGAAGGAAATAACCTAGTTCCAGATACAGGCTGAACCTCTCTAGTTGGGCACTCTCTGGTCCAGCAACATCCATGGTCCGGCATGGTTTTAGTTAGCCATATGTCTATTTATTATGGGAGTGGCCAAGTTTCCCGCGGTCCCATAAAGTTTGTTTACAGCCACCAGTCCTGGCTCTCAGTGTTCTGAGCTGTCATTTAGCTCTAATTTACCCCTAAATGTCCTGTAAGAGCCCAGCAAGCAGTGGCAGTGTTGGTAATGCTGCTAGGCAATATTAACTTCCTGTGGTCCAGCAAATTCTCTGGTTTGGCATTGGTCAGGTCCCGAGGGTTTCGGACTAGAGAAGTTCAACCTGTACATCTAACAATGGAATTTACCATTTTTCACCAAGACAGCTAGCAATCAGGCTGAAATCTATCTCAATCTATCACTGAGGGCTAGCCAGCTTCTTTCGTGAGTTCCCACTCCTCTAGAAGTTGGTAAGATGAAGAGTTGCCATTGCTATCAAACAGAGCCTGGGCTTCAGAAAAGCGGACTTTGACTCCCTCAGAGAACTGATGGGCGGGATTCCCTGGGATGCTTACATGAAGGGGAAAGGAGTCCAGGAGAGCTGGCAGTATTTTAAAGAAGCCTTATTAAAGGCACAGGAAGAAACCATCCCAATGCGCAGCAAGAAAAGCAAATATGGTAGGCGACCAGATTGGCTTACTGAGGACATCCTTGGTGAGCTTAAACACAAAAAGGAAGCTTACAAGAAGTGAAAACTTGGACTGATGACTAGGGAGGAGTATAAATATATTACTCGAGAATGTAGGGGAGTTATCAGGAAGGTGAAAGTGCAATTGGAATTGCAGTTAGCAAGGGATGTGAAGGATAACAAGAAAGGTTTCTACAGGCACGTTAGCAAGAAGAGGGTGATCAGAGAGGGTGAGAGGTAACCTAGTGACAGATGATGTGGGAAAGGCTGAAGTACTCAATGCTTTCTTTGCCTCTGTCTTCACGGACATGGTCAGCTCCCAGACAAATGCACTAGGCAATGCAGTATGGGAAGGAGGTGGACAGCTCTTGGTGGGGAAAGAACAAGTTAGGAACTATTTAGAAAAGCTAAACATACACAAATCCATGGGTCCAGATTTAATGCATCCGAGGGTACTGAGGGAGTTGGCAAATGTCACTGCAGAGCCACTAGCCATTATCTTTGAAAAGTCGTGGAGATCAGAAGAGATCCCGGATGATTGAAAAAAGGCAAATGTAGTGCCCATCTTTAAAAAAGGGAAGAAGGACGATCCAGGGAACTACAGATCAGTCAGCCTTACCTCAGTCCCCAGAAAAATCATGGAGGGGATCCTCAAGGAATCCATTTTGAAGCACTTGGAAAAGGGGAAAATGATCAGGAATAGTCAACATGGATTCATGAAGGGCAAGTCGTGCCTGACCAATCTGATTAGCTTCTATGATGAGGTAACTGGCTCTGTGGATATGGGAAAGTCAGTGGATGTGATATACTTTCACTTTAGCAAAGCTTTTGATATGGTCTTCCACAATATTCTTGCCAGCAAATTAAGGGAGTATGGATTGGATAAATGGACTGTAAGATGGATAGAAAGCTGGCTAGACTGTCGGGTTCAACAGGTAGTGATCAATGGCTTGATGTCAGGTTGGCAGTCAGTTTCTAGTGGAGTGCCCCAAGGATCTTTTCTAGGACCAGTTTTGTTCAACATCTTTATTAACGACCTGGATGAGGGGATGGATTGCACCCTCAGCAAGTTCGCAGATGACTAAGCTAGGGGGAGAGGTAGATACGCTTGAGGGCAGGGATAGGGTTCAGAGTAACCTGGACAGATTAGAGGATTGAGTTACAAGAAATCTGATGCGGTTCAACAAGGACAAGTGTAGAGTCCTGCACTTGGGACGGAAGAATCCCAAGCATAGTTACAGGCTGGGGACCAAATGGCTAAGTAGCAGTTCTGCAGAAAAGGACTTGGGGGTTACAGTGGATGAGAAGCTGGATATGAGTCAACAGTGTGCCCTTGTAGCCAAGAAGGCTAATGGCATATTGGGTTGCATTAGGAGGAGCATTGCCAGCAGATCCAGAGAAGTGATTATTCCCCTTTATTCGGCTCTAGTGAGGCCACATCTGGAGTATTGTGTCCAGTTCTGGAGCCCCCATTACAGAAAGGATGTGGACGCATTGGAGAGGGTCCAGCGGAGGGCGACCAAAATGATTAGGAGGCTGGAGCGCATGACCTATGAGGAGAGACTGAGGGATTTGGGTTTGTTTAGTCTGCAGAAGAGAAGAGTGAGGGGGGATTTGAGAGCAGCCTTCAACTTCCTGAAGGGAGGTTCCAAAGAAGATGGAGAGAGGCTGTTCACAGTTGCGACGAATGGCAGAACAAGGAGCAATGGTGTCAAGTTACAGTGGGGGAGATCTAGGTTGGATATTAGGAAAAACTATTTCACTAGGAGGGTGGTGAAGCACTGGGATGGGTTACCCTAGGGAGGTGGTGGAATCTTCATCCCTAGAGGTTTTTAAGTCTCGGCTGGACAAAGCCCTGGCTGGGTTGATTTAGTTGGGATTGGTCCTGCCTTGGGCAGGGAGCTGGACTTGATGACCTCCTGAGGTCTCTTCCAGCTCTCTGGTTCTATGATTCTATGAGAGCCACAGACATTGTTCAGAGACAAACTGCAAAATACAGTTCATGGGAGCCAAAAGAATCAACATTCCCCAAGAAGGGATAAAGTACCAACTCTGATTTCCTCCAGAGATAAGGGACATGAAAGGCATGCACTCTGATAGCCAAGCCAAGCCACGGGATGGTGCAGCCACCCAATAACAGCCTGTCTCTTTCCTTGCCCTCCTTTAGAATCCATCAAATGGAATCATACCACAGACTTTGCATGGAACCTGGGTTCTGTTCTGGCCCCAACACATTTCAAAATGTCCAGCTGAGCTGCAGTAGTGAACCGCCACGGCCCATCCCTAACTAACTTCATGAATCAGGCCCAAGATTCACATAGTTACTGAACCTTGAACCCAAGAAAGATTTAAGTAGATTTAGATTGTGATACAAACACAGGAAGTCCCCAACTTACGAATGGGTTGTGTTCCAAAAGTCAGTTGCAAGTCGGTTGGTTGGAACTTGGAACTCATTTTCCCATAAAAACAGTCATTAGGTTCCCAGGCTAGCCCACAGAAGCCTTAACCCCCCAATGGAGCTGAAATACTGTATATTTGCAGTGGAAAAGAGCAGAGATCATTTTTGTTTAACTTTGAATGCCGGTGCTTAGAGGAGGGTGAGGAGGTAGGTGGAGAGTCTGAAGACGAAGGAGGCGGTCAGCATGGGCTGGAAGATCCCGGAGGAGCAGGGGGTGGTTATGCAGCCAATGATTTCCCCTTCAAAGTGCTGCTTCTCTCCAGCCACTGGCTGCATTTCCACCCCCTGCTCCTCCAGAGTCCTCGAGCCAACACCAGCTCCTGCCTGATACAGAGACAGCAGCGGAAGGTGGAATAAGGAGGTGTGGAAAGAGCTGTCAAAAGGATTATTTATCTTCCCTTTTGTTTTCTCCTTTCCAGTGCCTGGCCCAGAGTCATTCAAAACGGGCAGCACTAATGGAACTGCATCTTATAAAGATACTGTGGTGTCCTGCTGATGAGAGATCCATTTACAGACCCTTGAGTAGGCGGCATACATGCTTCAGGGTGTGAATACTGACGGCTTTGTCAAACTACACTCTGTGTTGTCAAAACAGGCACAAATAGCACCACAACTATGCCATTTCCAGGAGCAGCTAGCTACACAACACCTTGGATGTTTAATTTAGCCACTGCAAAACAGTTCTTCACACTCTAAACCAGCAAACATCACATCTTGAGGCCCCGCATCTTACACACACCAGCAGGCCCATAGAATCATAGAAACTACAAGGCCTATTGGATAATTGACTCCACCAGCACTACGGCCCAGGTCAATGAAGGATTGCTCCCTGCAGTCGATTTTCTAGCATAAAGTATTATTTATTTTTATAAAATGTGATAGTCCCAATAATCTTGGCCCAGGTACAAATTTTATAAAAACACCCACTATTGCTTTTGATAGCAATGTCCACAAACAACAAAACTCTCTCAGAGTCCACTAACTCTCGGTCCATCCACGTCCAGATGCTCTGAGGGGAGAGCAGAAAGCTTAACCCTCCAAAGTAAGCAATTAAAGCAACGGATTGTGTACCATGCTATTTTACTGTCAAATCATATCAAGTAAGATCTTTTATGCAACTCTGCAGTGCATTGACCCTTGCTAAAAGATATGCACATAGCAGGGTTGGGGGACCTAAGGCCCGGGGGCTGGATGTGGCCCTTTGCTTGTCTGGATTTGGCACCCACGGCTCAGGGCTTCCCCCCGCCAGCATCGGGGAGCTGGTGTTGGCACTCCAGCCTTGAGCCCCCTCATCCCAACCAGACCCCTCACCCCCAGCCTGCTCTCCTGCACCCTCCCAGATCCCACACCCCAAACCTGCTTCTTGGCAGCCCCCTCCCACACACTAAACCCCTCATTTTAGCCTCACCCCAGAATGTGGGGGGGGGCTCACAAAATCTATTGGCTTGGGCGTAGGCATTGGTGTGCAGGGGAATGTGGGAAGGGTTTTCTGCTTTCCAGTTGAGGGCCACTCCTTTTTTTTTGTTTTGTTTTGTTTTGTTTCTTACCTTTGTGTGACCCCCGACTGATTTTTCTGTCGGTCAGCAGCCCCCGACCCACAAAAGGTTCCCCACCCCTGGCACACAGGCTAGGATTTGTATATACAACAAAAGTAACTTGTGGTGCAATTTCAGCTCTCCATTGCCCTGTCCAGTTGCTCACCCCCATCCTCCAGAAAAAGCCTAGGAAAAAACATGAAACAAGGGGTTTGTCTGACCCATACACACCCCATCCATGTTAGCAGGCCCACTGTGGGCTAAGGCTCAGAACAATAGGTATCTTCAGTGGCACGAGAACACACTTGGGGACAGTAGGGCCCGACTATCTTTAATTACCGCAGCAGTTTCCTGGATTAGTCTCAGCTCAGCCCTACCGACAGCTGCTCCTCATTAAGCAGGTGAAACTGCACAGAAGCACTAAACTGCGGCGGGGAGAGGAAGAGCAGATGCTGCATTTTCCTACTCACGTCCATTAACTCAGATAAGTCGCAGCCAAGCTCAGGCAGCCGGTTGGTGCGTCAGATCCTGAGCCTGTTCAGATGTTTCCTTGAACCCAGTGCGGTTGGAACACAGCCCAAGCGGAGCAGCTCCAGCAGGTGCAACGGGGGCTGCACGATGCTCCCGCAGAGGCTGTAACCCTGCAGGCCGGTGACTTCGGCTGCACCACACCGAAGAGTTTAGCATCCGCTCTTCACTCTCACTGGGGGTGTTCCTGCTGCAACGGCAATGGCCACCAGCCAGGGTAGCAGGAAGACGACATCAGAAGCAACCTGGCGAAAGGGCTTAAAAGTTCCTGGGATCTGGCTTATTTTTCAGGGGCAGCTCCATGGCTTCTGGTAGAAACTAAATCCCAGCTCTGGATCGCACACGCGGTCCTCAGCCCTGGAACGGTGAGACACCATTTGCCCCACTTGTGACTCTTCCTGCCAAGCCGCTAGCTGGCTACTCCCGAGGGCTCCAGTTTCCCTCCTCAGACAAAGTGCTGTCGCTTTGCAAGACTGCTCTCCGTGCAGCCCTGTCAAGCAGCGAGCCACACCACGGAGCTCTCCTGGGGAGCCTCTGCTCGGGGAGCCACCCCAAAAACCCACTAGCCACACAAACTTTGCTTGGAGTCTTAATCAAGAGGCCGAGGCCTGGAAGGCCCTGGGGAATGCAGCCCTCTCTTTCGCATAGGAACGGCCGGGCGAAGGCCCCTCGGGGATGGAGTGGGCTATGGTGGCCTGCACTTTGCCTGCTGAGGACAGAGACGGTCGGTCTATGGGGTTGTCCTGTCAGCTCACTTCCCCAGCAGCAAATCCACTAACAAGTGCATCGACCAAACCGAAACGCAGACACCATCATTTTTTTTTCCCCAAACAAAGTAACACTTAGGGGTGTGAAAACGCAGGTAAATGTGTAAACATGTCAGCATTGAAAAACTCGGGTGACGTTGTTACCAGCACCCGCAGCCAGCTCCCCGGGGGCCAGTGCATGCTGGGAGCCAGCTCCCTGTGTGGACCGGGCTCCCGCCTGCCACCCCACTGCCTTTGCGTCAGAGGCATCAGCAGGCAATTTCCCAGGAGTGGGGTGGGAGTCTGCGTGTAACCGTGACCATTAACCGATAAACCCAGGTTTACCGGTTAACCGTTTACACAGTTGTATGCCCACATCCCTCGCAATAATAATAATACATGGTTAGACTGAACCTCCATCTTCATTCTGCATTCAAGGGAACTTCTGGTCCTGATGGAAAATGATGCGGGTTTAGTTCCTTGATTTACAATGTCAAAAAACACACATCAGAGACCTGGACCAGACGCCTGTGACTGGAGAAGCGCCAACCTTTGATGCGGCGGCCGACAAGGCACCTATCATTGCAAAGGGCACCCTCAAAGACAGTCAAAGAGACAAACTCTATGATAGAAAATCAGAGGGTTCGTTTGCTGCGTTATTCCCATTATGTAGATATCATCGCCAAGATCATTACTGGCAATGATAGGTTGAGAGCCATTCCTTAACCCCAATGCTGAAAAGCCATCTCTCCCCCCCACACACACACACCCCCCAAGATACCTCTTTGGAATTAGCTTCCTGATGCGTCTTTAAAAAACGCTTATAACTGTTTAAGGGGACATGTATAGGCGGTGGGTGAAGGCCCACTGGGGAAGGCAAGCCCCAGCCCCGCCCCTTCCTCCAGAGGCTCCGCCCCTTCTGCAACCTCCCTCATACCCCCATGGAACCAAGCCCAGCCCCCACCCGAGGTCACTGCCCTTAGCCCTTGTAGTGTCCCCCATCCCAGCAATTGGTGTGGCTCCACCCTTCCCAGGGGATCAGAGCACCTGGGGCAGCCGCCTAGTCTCTCCTGGTCAGCTGGAGCGCGGGGCTACGGCCCTTACCGTCCCTGGAGGTGGAGCAGCCAGGCTCTGGCCCCAGCCCTCCCAGGTGGCCGGGGAGCTGGGCTGCCGCCCCTGCCCTTTCGAGCAGCTGGCGGAGAGTGTAGGCAGTTTTGGGAAGGCAATGCCATCCCTCGCCTAGGTAACCCACTGCCCACGGGGAGGGGGGAACGGAAACGGGGCGGAAAGCATTATCACCCCAAGGTCTGTGGTTGGCCCCACAGCCAGGATTGCAGCCAACGGAGGAGAGATCCAGGACTCAGCCTTCGCAGTGTCCTTCTTTCACAGCCCACTTCTCCAGCTCTGCCCAGCCGCCGTGCTCCCGAACCAGGCTCAGCTGCTGCTCGCCTGACGTGCAGAGAGGCGAAGCGCCTGTAGCAACTTCCAGCTCAGATCTCTGCACTTCAGCTACCAACGGCCAACTTCATCCCCCTCACCGGCAGGTATCATTCGCCTGACTTGAGTATAGCAGTCCCTGCATACAGCAGGGCTAAATCGCATCCGACTTTTCTTTGTTGCCCCCATTTTTAAAGGAGCATCCCAGCCAATCTGAAGTCACCTGCTTTGTGACAGCCATTACACCCCGCCATAGGGAATCTCCCCAACCGCCGCCACCATCTCTCCGGGCAGACAGGATGGCTCTCGTGGCAGCGCCAGCTCCTTACTCCTCGCTGATTTCCTCCACAGCCTCGCACGCTGCCTCATTCAACGGCGCTCCAAGGTTGCAGAGATGATCACCGGTGCGTGTCTGCTGTTAACAAACTCCACATCACAGAACCCACGGCTGAGCTGCTGACAGCCTCCTGCATTCATTTAATCTTTTTTTTCCAGCAAATCTGACATGCATCTTGCTCAGTGCTGGCTGGAAGGGAGCCCAGGGTCGGCGGCATGTTGTCCATGGATTCACAGATTCTATGTCTGGCCACGGCTCATAGAATTTTACCCAGGGAGTTTTTAACCAAGCCCTGTAGAGGAGAACTCCATTGCTAAGTGCGTCATAAGCAAGTTCAGCCTGTAGACCAGAGGTGGGCAAGAAAATGGCAGCCGTTCACCAGGGTTAGCCCCTGGCAGGCCGCCATTATATTTACCTGCGCCGCCACAGGTACTGGCGATTGCAGCCCCCGTCAGCTGCGAATTGCCGTTCCCAGCCAATGGGATCTGTGGGAAGCAGTGCGGATCGGGACACCGTATGCCAAATGCTCCACTCAACGGGTTTCCCCGTGTCTGTGTTTGTGGCCGCCTCACATTCTTCCTCTCTCTGGTGGCTCCTGGCGAGGCTCTGGACAAACCACTGCACAGCATGCAAGGCCTTTGCAATGCTTGCCTCAGCATTTTGCAGCTGAGTGAGGTCCATGCTTGCCCTGCTATGGCATCTGCACAGATAACCGGGGGGAAAGGGCACAAAATTGTTTTGTTGTTGCTTTCAAGCAGGGAGGGAGGGAGGAGCAATATGGGCGGGACATGTACCCAGAAACACCAGCTGTACCGTGTGTGTCCCATCAGGCACTGGAAGCCTAACCCAGGATGCAAATGAGTGGCAGGAACTGTGGGATGGCGACCCACAATGCACCACTGTTACAGTCAAAGGCAGCCACGCTACTGGGGATGCGCTCCGTCAACCTCACGTGCCCAGTGAGGACCATGCACCTTCGACTTTGCAAAGTCAGGTGCTAAAAAGTCAACAATAAATTCAACCCACATTCGCAGTGTAGACGTTCTTGTGAGCTTCTTTATATTTCAGTATTTCTGGTTCAAGGTCTTTAAAAGAGGCTGCTGCTGCCTTGGCCAGGATAGTTTGGAAGAGGGCAGGTCTGTGATTTCTATTTTCATGAGAGCAACTTGGGAAGCTGTTCAGGGAGAGGACCTCAGCCCTCTCTCTTTGCCTGCTCTCAGAAGATCCATTTGAATAACTGCTTCTCCATCCCCTGGAATAGGTACAACATCATTTGGCGCTTTTTTATCAGATGCACCTTTCACTTTCAGCTTTCACACTGGAATTCTTTCATGCACGGCAGAGACATTAAAGGAGACTTATAAAGTGCTAGCATCTCAGAGCATGGTACCAGGAGGCAGGGAATAGGATATGTAAAGTAAACAGTGAATTTTTACATGGCATTAAACCTCTCTCTTAACAGCTGCTAGCGCAATATATAAGAAAAAATGACATTTATGATATTCTATGAAGTAAGATGGTCTGGATTTATTCTGGGGTGTTTTCCTGTCATATCACACTTGGTGATGTATTACCCTGTGTCAGTTCCTACTAACAATCCCAAGCAGCTCTTACTCTTCACTGTTTACTTGGCATCACTTAAAATACTTCTGGGAGGAAAGGGTGGACAAATGTGAGACCTCAAGGTCAAAGGAGGTGGGGAAGGCTGTGGAAACAGGGCAAGCAGCTCCAACTGGGGAAGAGCCCATTGTGTCCGTTTTCGGCACCTTTGTGGCCCACCACATGCACTGCTAATAACGGGCTCTGAAAGAAGCAACCTCCAGCCCCTCTCAGCTGAGGGGGTGGACAGACACAAAATAAGCACCAGGGTGGGATGTGGTAAAGAGAGGAGAAGACAACAGGGGTTCAGAAGAGCCTCTTCCCACAAAACAGCCTGGCTACTACTAAACATTGTCATCATGAGGTTGCATCGCTTGCTGAGAGCAACCAGCATGGGGCCGCGCTGGGACAGATGCCGAACAAACAGGAGGTAAAAGGCAGTCCCTACTCCTACGAGCTTACAGCCCACAGACAAGCCTTAGCAGGAGGGTGAGACAAACAAGTGGGCTGGGGTGGAGATGAAGGAAGCCATGGTCATAAAAGCTAACAGAATGCAGGCAGTTCATAACCAGCGACAGTAACCATAACTCACCGCCAACTAGTAATCAAGTAAAAGGCAAGTTAAGAACACTTCAAAGGTGCTCTGCAACACGGAGCCAGGGTGTCCAGCTGATCCCTGCCTCCGCATTGCAAAGCCCCTTTGAAGTGTCGCTTCCAAGAGGCAATGCTGCATGGAGCCTGGGGTCAGCTGGGGACTCCAGCTGATCCTGGGCTCCATGCAGCGCTGCCCCGTTGAAACACCACGGCGGCATTTCAAAGGGGAGGCACACACTATTATTCGCACGATTAATTGTTTTAATCGCTTGACAGCCTTAGCAATTATACTAGCCTGGCACCCACAGACACCAGCTGGAATCAGGGTCCATTGCAGCAGGCACTGTGCAAATACATAGGAATATACGGTCCCTGTCCCATGATTATGTTTCAAGGTTCACAAAATCCTCTGGGACAGCCCTGTTTCTAGGCAGACCATGGTGGGATTAAATAGCTGCACCACTGATGGCTAATCTGTGGCTGTGAGCCACCTGTTTCCCTGCATGTGTCTTCCTGCCTAGCTTTGGGTCAGCCACTCTACGAATTCTTTAGGCCAGAGGGCTTTCAAACTTTTTGTCTCATGACCCAGTTGAAGCAAATTGTTGATGCCGCGACCCAACAGAATGTGACTGGAGTGTGGGCTCTGGGGTGGGGCTGAGGATGGAGCTTTGGGGGTTAGGAGGGGGCTCCGGCTTTGGAGAGGATTAGGGCTGCGGCAGGAGGGGCTGACCTGGAGTGGCTACTGGGCAGCCGTGCAGCGGGGGTGCTAAGCAGCGTTCCCTCTAAACTGCGCAGCGGCACAGCTTCCCAGGTGATTAATCAGCCCCGCCCAGTCAGTCAGCTCCATGCACAGAGCCCTGAGCCACTGACTGGGCGGGACTAATTAATCACCTGTGAAGCTGGGCTGCCACACAGCTTCACGGGACCACTGGTGCTTTACAGCGCTGTAATTTGCCACGCCCAAGGAGGGAGCGTTTTTTCACAGCCCTGAGCCAGAAAGCTACAGCACTGTACAGTGCCGGTGTGGACTTGGCCCTGCTCGGGTTAGCCTTTCCACTCGGAAGGGGGGGAAAAAGTCCATTTCCACACGGCAAGAGAGAAAAGCACCTACCTTCGTTCATAGCCAGTGCACCACAGCTGGCCTCCGCAGCCCGGTTTCCACACTTTGACCATCCGAGTGAAAGCTTGGACACATGGCTGCCTATGCCCCACTATCACCAGCTCTTGCTCCGCACAAACGTTTGGCCTGTCGAAAAGAGAGAAGCAGACAGCTATTACCCTACCAGGGCAGCAGGGGGCGAGGCTGGAGAAAGGGACAGATCTCTGCTATATATTTGGGGGGGGCTGGGGTAGTCCTCTCTCCCCAGGGCAGTCTGCATACTGAGCCCCTCCTCCCCAGCCCCACCCCAGAACAATGATTCAAAGAAAGCCTGGACCTTTTCATTTTATATTCAAAAAAACAAGAATTGATGGAGTTAAGGGCCCAAGGCACCCTGGGTAAATCTTCTAGCAATACAATAAAATAACACCAGCATCTCGCATGTCAAGAGTAACTCCCTGTAGGACCAAAGGCCTGGATGGATCACGGAGTCTCACCATACACTATCAGGGGACTATCAGCATCCAACGTTTTAAAGGTGGACAGGCTGAGGCAGAGAGAAGGTAGAAATCTGGACTAGGGATGTAAAATCCTATTTAATTGGATAATTTAACCAGTTAAGCAATTAAAGGGGGGTATGAGGGAGGGCCGCCCCAGCCCAGCAGGGCTAGAATGGGCCCAACCACCCACCGCAGCTGGGCTGTACTGGCTGCTCCAACCTCCACCAGTTAATCAGAACCAGCAAGCATCACCCATTAAGGGTGATGTTTACCAGGTAACAAGTTAACCTTTCCCATCCCAAATCTGGACAAAGTTCAAAGAGTGAGTCAGAGGCAGGGACAGGTCTAGAACTCCTAAGGTTGACCTCTGACAACCATCTCCACAAGCCTCCCCCACTTGATTACAAGTGTGGTTACAGTAGGGGTCGTCCTGCAAAAAGTGTCAAAGTCACGTCTTTTTATACCATTTCGCCTGTACGGAAATAGAAGAATTATAACAGACTCTTCATTTCCATCGCCACTTTTACCCCAGGATCTCAAAGAACTTTATGAACAATTGATTCAGGCAGGCAGCACCTCTGGGAGATTAGTCAGAGATACAGATATCTCACTTCTCCAGTCAGGGACATGCTGACACCTCTGGCGTGAAATGCAGCTGATGTCTCAAAGGCATAGCATCACTATGTGGTTTAGAAGAGGAAGTAATTGCATTGGGAAGCTCCCTGTAACAGGAAGTAAAACATGCTGTCTCCAAATGAAAGTGAATGGGGAATTGTAAGGGACTAGAATATAATGGAGTGGAAATTTGTGCAAGAACCCAGTGTCAGACACTGTACAAGAGTTTCCATCCTATCATAATGTACAGTCAAAATAAGAAAAAAATAAACCTGTTTAACTATTACACATTGAAGTTCCTCTCTTTATTGTCAAACCAGCATGACAAGAACTGGCTTATGGAGTTTTACGTTGCCAGACACCTATAGCAGCGGGGTCAGAAATGGCAAACTAACCAACAAATCTGCTTCCAAGTATTTCCCAGCTTACCTCCAAGGGGGAAGGTGCTTCATACTCTGAACTTTCAAACCAGGGGAAGGAACACATTGGGTGATGTTTTCTTTGATAGCATTTGGAACACATACAATTAATCAATAGCTCCAAAACCTGACGAAAGCTGAGCAAACATATCAAGAACTCAGGTGTTCTTCATTCTCGTAATGCTTTGCAACCAAATTATTCAAAGATTAAAATATTTTGGCTTCCCAAATGCAAATAAATAATAAAACTATGTAATCGCTACGCAAGTTTCAGAGGCCCAGAGTTTAACATTCGTAGTACATGTGATCAATTTGCTTTTGCCTCATCATACAAAATAAAATTTTGTGTATTGCTAAGTTCATATTACATTTTCTAAAATGCCCTTCCACCGAACGGAAGTGACTGGGGTTGATTCCAGAAAAGAAGCGGGCACATGGGATTTCCCACAGTAGACTAACTGTTGCGTCATCAACCAAACACTATTCATTAAAGCTACACTAGGATTGACTACCAACCAACCATAGCTAACTTGAAGCGGATGTGCTATTATTACCAAGCAGTAAAAAAGGCATTTTCCCCCAATACATAATAATAAAGTGGAGAACCTTTTGGAAGTCAGTTTTAGTTGCCACTTCCAACTTGGCCATGGATGATATAAGAGATATTTTGAAATTGCGTATTTTGGACAGTCAGGAGCAGAGAATGTGTTTGATGATCCACAAATGAGCTACAGCTGCATTATGACCAGGATAGGGCTGATATAGCGGGAGGACTATATTTCAGAAAGAGGATTTTTGTTGTGTGTGTGTTTTTCGTGTTTTCTTAGAAAATGTTGTTTCCATATTTGTCACTCGTGTTTGCCAGACTGGTTAAACCTGAGCTTATTTTAGGAATGAGTTCTTTCCTCCCGTTTAAAAAGATAAGTCTCCTCCTCCCCTCTTGTAGGACCCCCTGCCTGGCCAGCTACAGGACTGAATTATAACCAAGTTTCAAACCAATGGCACTGTGAAGCCAGACCAGGAGTTCCTAACCCAGTGGTCTCCAACCTTTTTAACCACAAGATCACTTTTTCAATTTAAGTGCAATGTAAGATCTACTTCATACTCAAATACCCTTGTCCCACTTCCTTCCCACCCCTTCTTTGAGATCCTGCCCCTGCTCCATCCCCTTCCTTGAGGCCTCACCCTGCTCACTCCACTGCCCCTTTCTTCCTCATCCTCACTCACTTTCACCAAGCTGGGGTAAGGGATTGGGGTGCAGGCCCTGGTCTTAGGACAAGGGGTATGGAAAGATCTCTGGGTGTAGCCCAGGGCAGTGGATTGAGGTCCAGAGGGGTTCAGGGTGCAAACTCTGAGAAGGAGTTTGGATACAGGGGGACTCACATCTGGTGCAGGAGAAGGTTCAGGACTGGGACAGGGGTTCAGGATGGAGGTTCTGGCTGTTCAACATTTAACTGAGATGGTTTCCAGGTGGTGGAGCAGTGGGGTTAAGGCAGGCTTATTCCTGTCCTGGCCCTGCACCACTCCTGAAAGCAGCTAGCATATACAACAATGGCTCCTTGGCACCATGTGCTGCCCCTCATCTACAGGTGCTGAGCCCACAGTTTCTACTGGCCACAGAGTGGTGTCTGCAGGCAAGGACAGCATGTGGAGACCGCCTGCTCTGCCTGTCTCAGAGGCTGCAGGGACATACCAGGAACAGCAATTACCACGGGGATAATTACTCCAGCCACGACAGGTTAGGCATTTGAGAACTCACTACTCAAAGAATTAAATTTAAGCATAAGAAAGAAATGAACATTATGAAATGCACAGACCAGTCAAAAACCTAAAATAACCCACTCTGCAAGCAGTACAAGTAGTAACAACAACAACCCGCATGTGTGTGTTGGGTTGGGAGATGAGAGTGAAGGACAGTGTGTGTTTGTGAGAATGGCAGAAACACACACAGTGTGTGAGAGTGACAGAAATTTGCATTGCCACGCTCCCTCCATCCCCTTCTCTGTGTGGAGATCCGGTACAGGAGTGAGGGGAGGAGGGACACCCTGACATCAGCACCCCCCTCTTCTCCCTCCCAAACCTTGCACAGCAAGCAGGAGGCTCCCAAGGGGCAGCTCCAAGGCAGAGGGCAGAACAGCATGACAGTGGATGGAGAGGCAACTGAAGTACCAGCACTTGATAGCTTCCCATCCAAACCAGTCAGGATCACCTGTCAGAGGCTCCAAGATCTACTGGTAGATCCCCATCTACTGGTTGGTGACCACTGTCCTAACCTAATTTTGACCATATGTGGCACAACGAAAACAGATTTAAAAAGTTACAATGTACTATGCACGACAGCATTTTGGCAAAGAAACAATGAAAATACTTCAGGGATATGGGTACAAAAATTGTATGCTTTGGGGTCACAGGAGTAAACAGGGAGTGACCGGGGGGCTGAGGAGGAAAAAATACTGAGAAGTCCTGCTCTGGTTCATTCTCACCCTTCTCTGCCCTGCTTTCTATGATGGGAATTAAAGTCACTTATTAAATCCTGCACAGCTCCCACCTTTTAAAGTAAATATGAATGTAACCCAACTTCTGACTGACAGGAATTTTCTTAACGGGTCCTAACTGGTTCTTGCCAAAGATGTGATTGTACACTAGTCTAGTGGTACACAAGCATTCTCTTTATTCTGAATAGTTCTGGATGGTGGTTTAAGGGGGTGGGGAGGTATTCTTCTGTTTGGAGGAACTTGTTTTATTTTGCTTTAACTCCCGTTTCAATCAGGTTTTCTGACACTGAGGCGTTTGGGATGGTGGCTGGCACTGGGGGTTCTGAAGGTGGAAGGCTGGTACTGGGAGGGTTGGGTGCAGGGGACTCTGGGATAAGTGGCTGGCACTGGGGAGTAGTGGAGGGGTGGGTGGCTCTAGCAGTTAGGGCTGGCACTAGGGGGTTCAGGGGGCTGGGGTATACTGCAAACAGCCAGCTTCAGCTGCAGCAGCCACCCGCCACATGGCAACTGCTGGAGCTGAAGCTGACTGCTCGCAGAGGCTTTGGGGACCGGGTCTTTTGGCAGACAGGTAACATTTTCTTTGCATATTCATTATTTGCATAATGAATATACAAATATGCAAATAAAATTATACCAGCTCACCAAAAGTTTGTGAATGGATCCATGGTACAAAAAAGGTTGGGAACCACTAATCTGAATGTAACCCAACTTCTGGTTGGGTTCTGTTGGTCCGGCCCAAGATTTTATGGATACCATGACCACCCTAGGATTATCCCAAGAAATAACTGACCCAACACATGTTGCAGGTCATACACTCGATTTGGTTTTTTGGACTAGGAGTGATAGAGTTCTTGAGATAAGGGATGTGGCTACACTCCCTTTGTCATGGACTGATCACTACCTGATCAAGTTTAGACTATCTGCTGACCTTCCCCTCCACAGAGGCGGAGGACCAATTAAGATGATCTGCCCTCAGAGGCCGATGGATCCGGAGGGTTTTCTGAGGTCCCTGAGGGATTGTTCAGCCATTATGGCAAATAGTCCTGCAGATACTCTAGTTGATACATGGAACACCGAAGTAGCCCGAGCAGTTGATATGATTGCTCCTAAGCGCCCTCTTCGGACCAGTCGAGCCAAGTTTGCTCCCTGGTTTTCCGGGGAGCTGATGGCAGCAAAACAGTCTGTGCGACGGCTAGAACGCCACTAGAGGAGAACTAGAGCTGAGTCTGATCGACTGCGGGTTAGAGCTGAACTGCGAGCTTACTCTGTGGCAGTGCTGACAGCGAAGAAAAGCTACTTCTCCACCCATATCGCGTCCGCACAATGCCGTCCAGCGGAATTGCTTCGAGTAGTGCGGGGCCTGTTGCAGTCTGGCACGCATGACGAAATAGAGGAGCCTTTGGCCCCCCCGCTGCAATCTGTTTGCAAAGCATTTTGCTAATAAGATCGCCCGCATCTGGTTGGATTTAGGCTCTGGTTGCTGTGTAAGTGGGGCACAGAATGTGTTGAGTGCACCACCCAGTCTTTTTTCTCTGGATCAGTTTCAGCTATTGCAGACTGAGGATGTGGACAGGGTGCTTGGAGGAGTGCGACCGACCATGTGCTCACTTGACCCCTGCCCTGCATGGCTTATTAAATCTAGCCAGGAAGGGATGACTGGCTGGGTCCAGGGGATTATTAATGCATCTTTTAGATCTGGTATGGTTCCTGCTGCCTTGAAAGAGGCAGTGATAAAACCGTTACTCAAGAAGACTTCCCTGGACCCACATGACTTAAATAACTATCGCCCAATTGCTAATATTCCCTTCTTGGGCAAGGTACCTGAGAGGGTGGTGGCGCTGCAACTCCAAGCTTTCTTGTAAGAAACAGACTACTTAGATTCATTTCAGTCTGGCTTTAGGTCTGGTTTTGGAACAGAAACAGCCTTGGTCGCCCTGGTAGACGATTTATGCAGGGAGATAGACAAGGGGAGTGCGTCCCTGTTGATTCTCCTACACCTCTCAGCGGCTTTTGATACCATTGACCACGATATCCTTCTGGGACGCCTGGCGGAGTCGGGTATTTGAGGCACTGTTCTGCAATGGTTCCGGTCCTACCTGTCAGGACGCTTTCAGAAGGTGGAGCGAGGGGGCTGCTATTCGACCCCGTGGCGATTGTGCTATGGGGTCCCGCAAGGTTCCATCTTGTCCCCTATGCTGTTTAATATCTACATCAAGCTGCTGGGAGAGGTCATAAGGAGTTTTGGAGGACGGTGCCATCAATATGCAGATGACACCCAACTCTATTTCCCTGTGACATTAGAACCAGGTGTGGCAGTGACTGATCTAAATCGGTGTCTGGAGGCAGTGATGGTTTGGATGAAGTCAAATAAGCTGAAGTTAAACCCAGATAAGACCGAGGTCCTGTGGATCAGGACGCCATCTGTGCGTGAATGTGGCATGGCACCTGTTCTAGACGGGGTTACTCTCCCCCTGAAAGAACAGGTACGCAGCTTGGGAGTCCTCCTGGACCCTTTTTTAACATTTGAAAATCAGATTTCTTTGGTGGCCAGGAGTGCCTTTGGGCAACTTCGTTTGATCCACCAGCTGCGACCCTTACTGAACAAACATGACTTGGCCACAGTGATCCATGCTCTTGTTACATCCCGACTGGATTACTGTAATGCACTTTATGTAGGGCTGCCTCTAAAGAGCCTTTGGAAACTTCAACTGGTCCAGAATGCGGCTGCTCGAGTTTTAACTAACACTAGTGATACGGCACACATTATGCCAGGGCTTCAGCAGCTGCACAAGCTTCCGGTATGTTTCCGGGCACGATTTAAGGTTTTAGTTATGACCTATAAAGCCTTAAATGAGTTGGGTCTGGGGTATCTGAAGGACCGTCTTCTCCCGTATGAACCTGCCCAGGGATTGAAGTCAGCTGGGGAGGTTTTGCTTCGTCTTCCCCCACTTGTGGAGATAAGATTAACATCTACGTGGAACAGGGACATCTCAGCTTTTGCTCCCAGGCTGTGGAATTCTCTTCCTCGGGATATTCGCATGGCGCCAACGCTAGCGCGGTTTCGGCGTCAGGCTAAAGCCACCCTTTTTTTACTTCGTGCTTTTATTAATGTTTGAGTCTGTATGTGTGTGTTCCTCCTCTCTATATGTTTTTAGCTGGTTATGTCCCACTGAGGTCTCATATTTTAAATGCTCATATTTTAAATTTTCATATATATTTGTATTTTTTGTTTGTTTGTTCTTGTAAGCCACCTTGAATATTTTAAATAGAAAGGCGGGGTAAAAATATTTAAATAAATAAATAAATAAATAAATAAATAAAATAATCTAGACCATCCCTGACAGGTGTCTGTCTAACCTGCTCTTAAAAACCTCCAATGATGGAGATTCCACAACCTCCCTAGGCAAATTATTCCATTTTTAACCACCCCGACAGTTAGGAAGTTTCTCCTAATGTCCAACCTAAACCTCCCTTGCTGCCACTTGAGCCCATTGCTTCTTGTCCTATCCTCAGAGGTTAAGGAGAATAATTTTTCTCCCTCCTCTTTGTCACAACTTTTTAGCTTGACGTCCCCTTCCTCTCTTATTATAAGAAAGGGTGTAGACCTTTATCATGCCCCTTTTTCATGAAAAGCACCTGAAAGGACAATAGGTTTACTCCTAGCCAAAGCTAGTCATTGCCCTCATCCTTTTCCTGAATTAGTGTAACAGAAACTACTCTACCATGAAGGATGAATTAGATCAGTGGTTCTCAACCTGATGTCTGTGGACCTCTGAGGGTTTGCAGACTATGTCTACGGTTCCATGAAAGTTTGTTGTTACCACAGAAGAGAGATTTACAACCTGTGGTAGGGTGCTCAGACTATGCTGAAGATTTCCAAAGAGGTCAGCACCTCCATTTGAAAGTTTGTTGGGGGACTGCAAATGAAAAAAAAAGTTGCAAACCACTGCATTAGATCACTAGGGCTATCCACATTGCAAGGCTCCAGCTCCCCCAAAGGAGGGTGCATTCATATTATTATAAAATGACTGAACTTCTGATTAGGTCCAAAAAGAGAACCAGCATCTGCAAGAGAAGAGCCATACACAGTGGGGCCACCATGGGTCCTAGTGCATGATATGAGAGGGCAGGCTCTGTGTGCCCAGAAGAGGCGGGGCCTCAGATAGAAGGGGTGGGGCAAAGGCTCCCCCTAGGCCTCAGCGCAGCGCTGCAACTCTCTGGCAGCAATTCGATAGGACCCGGAGTTCCCGCATATCGCCTCCTCTGCCCCAGCCCCCGGCGGCAGGCCTGGCCATACAGGTCAGTTTGCCTCTTCCCTGAGGCCCACTAAAATTACATATTATAGAACCAATAGTCATTGCCTTTTTCACAGGCACAGCGTTTAGGGAAAAAAAGAGGTTTGAATCCTCTCATCTGTTTTTCCAGACAAGGCTCTATAAATCCTTTTAGCAAATATCTCTGCTGACTGTGCTCTCTGCTCGGCGTGTGGAAAACATTTCAAAATCATAAATCAAAGAAACATGTGTTCTGAATAGCAGTTCTTCATATCTCTCTCCTTAGGCAGAAGCTTACCTCATAGCTATTAACACTCTGCACATGCACTGTACCTCCAGGCAAGGTGAACCATAAAGCCACTTTGAAAGATCCAACAACTACTTGTCCACAGATCCCTGAGAGGAATATTTTTCTTTTAGCACCTTTTAAGAAAGAGCACCTTAAAACCAAAAGCAAGAGTCAAAGAGGAGTCAATTTTCTTGAGGACCTGGGAGGATGTTTGGGAGGATCCATGTTCATCCACCCTGACTTAGTCCAGAACACACACACTTCAGTTACAGATTAACAGATTATTTTTCAAACCGCCATCCTCGCAAATCCCACCTGAGATCTTCCTGCCTCTGACACCATCACCAGAAGTAATGAGTCTGCCGCTAGACTACACATGCATTGGGTTGATGCAGCACAAGACAGACTAGCCTAGAACTTGCGATCGCCTAGAGGCACTGACGCTGGCAGGGCTGACAGATGCATGCACTTTCTTTAGTGAATAAGGTGAGAAAATCTGAATTGAGCTGGCAGCAGATCTAGTGCATGAGTGAGCGCGTGTTTTGCCTAACCACTTTTCAGTCTGTGACTGTGGTTCCATGAATAGGAATCAGTCGTTTTAATTTAGCAAACATCATCTGTGAATTAGTGAGATTTTTGAGCAATTTGTTGGAGGAGAGGGTTCCACTTCTGGGGCTTCATGCATTTTTTTAAAAAAAATCTTTCTACAGCGGCAAACTACCTCAATAATTCAGACATGGAGAAGTATAGCAATTCCCGTTGGCATCTTGCTGCTCCAAACATTTGATTATGATACTGTTACAGAAAGCCTGAAAATCCCTTTTGGATGCATGACGTGTTTCCCTAACAGCTTTGTTTTAAAATCCTTGCCTGTTGCTCTCACACGTGGCCACCAAAGAGCTATTCAGTTTGCCAAGCCTCAAACTCATCCGTGCACCGGTATAACAGCCCCAAGTCCCAAATGGAACGGAGGCCAGGGAAACAGTTATCTTCTTGTCCAAAAGGCAACAAATCCATCTATATAATAATGGTCAAAACTCGTTATTTGCAGCTGATCAAAGGGCACTCTACAGAATGGTATCGCCCTGCCTGTCCTTTGCTATTTACTTACAAATGCCTCACCCTTTAGCTGTCTGCACATCCAAAGAGGAAGAACTCAAAAGAACCACAAGAATGCGGTTGGCAGCAGCAGTGTTTCTGGAGTAATTTATTGCAGTGAATGAGAGGTTTCTTGTGTACCAAACAGTGGGTTTGTGTCTGAATAGGATTGTCAGCCGTGCTCTGTTGGGAATTAGGTTTCTAAATTAAATTCAGCACTTCCCATTCTGTGGCATTTTCTTTTCTCGAATACACTGGCACAATTCTCATTTCCACTATGTGAGCCAACAATCCCTGCCCGGCACTGCTGGGGAGAGAATATGGAATTCTTTACATAAGTAAGACAGATAGCTTTACAGTAATTTTCCAAAACACAGGCACTGAACAGGAATGCCTCCATCCCGAAGAAGAGAGGTACTGAGCAAGGGGAAAGATGGCTTGGGTTTACTCCACTGCACAATGCTAGTTTCTTTTACAACGAAAACAGAGAGAGACCCCTGCACAGAGAGCTCTTCTCCTGGCAGAAGACCAAACTTTAAGGACGTTCTCCCAAAGAAGCCACACAGTTCATGCCAAACCAAAGCTATAACATTTCATTACAAACTCCAGGGCTAAGTGCCTCTAGATTAAGAGCAGGGGAAAAGAGGCACGGTGATTATAAGAGAAATGTGTTAAGAAAAGAGAAATCGAATCGAGAGCACTAGAAAAGCAGCAGTCTGCGAAGTGCACAGTTCCATGCCATGCTCACCCACTCCCTACATCTCAATTAGAAAAAAAAAATCCAAGTATTTCGGACAGGCAAAAGGAAGCATCCCTACTTCTCAAATCCTTGTTTGGCTTTGCTCTGTGCACACGTACGATTAGGAAATTTAAAAAAAAACCACTTGTTTTAATTGTCTATAGCATTGTCACTCTCTGCTGACCTGACTGGCCCACCTGGGACTCGCTTCGCTCGGTACTTACATACGGGGCTGTAGCGTGTTCCCAGGGGTGAACGAAGACACTGGCAGCAGGAGAATGAATTCTAGCACCAACACGTGTAGTTCCATGGCTGCTGCTCCTTCCCCTTTCCTAGAAAGTTTTGCAGCCTTCCCAAGTGACAGGCTGGCAGGCGTCTCTTCCTCAAAGAAAAACTCTCATGATGACCTCCTGAGGCTGCCAGTTTCTCCTGTGCTGACAAAGAACGAGGCTGTGGGAATTCACAGAGCGTCCTGCTGGGGTTCGCTGGGAGAGCAGATTTATTAGTCTTGGACTTTTCCTTCCACAGGCAGGTTTCCCGGTATCTGCTGTCCAAGGGAAGTGAGGACAATGCCGGTGCTCCGAGCTTTTGCAAACCCCAAATCTGGCTCCTGAGCCTCTCCTGTTAGTAGTAACCTATGCTGAGATGGCTTTTCCTTCTGGCATTTGCTTTCTCACAGGCTCCAAGGTGCCAGTGGCTTACAGGATCTGGGTTCAGTCCAGCAGGGAAGCCCCGTGTAAGTTTGATTGGTCTGGTGTCCTGATCCCCTTCACAAGGCAGTGCATAACCCAAACCTGAGCACAGGAGCGCTCACAGACACATCCAGCTCCCAGAGGACAGACAAAACCCCCAGCCCCTTTCAGCAATGGGCAGAGATTTCCATTAACCTTCGCTCCATCCCCTAACTCATCCTCCCCACATGCTTCCACCTTTCCCCTGGCAGAAGACTCGCTCTCTTGCACACACTTGCTTGGAAAGGAGCAGCTCTCCTCTCCCCTGTGCTACACGAGACCCACCAAACTTTCTTCTTGCCTTTCCCAAGTCTGTCTTTCATTCACATGCTCTCTTGTTTCTTTCTTGCTGACAGTCCCAAACTCCTCCCACCAGCCGTGGCCAGCCCTGAGGAGAGGAAAGGGAGGGGGGAACCCAGCAAAAGAGCAGCAGGAATAATTTCATTCTGCAGATCAAAAGTCAGTCCTTTTGCTGGACTCCCCACCAACTCTCCACACTGTGCAATCCCGCCAGCTCCCAATGACAGGTTTAGCAGAGTCACAGGGATCCGAGACTTCCTGCACATCCAGAACAGGCAAGGCAGCTCACAGCTCTTCCGAGAGCAATTCCGGGGGTATGGGAAGGGACAGGAAGACAGAACAATTGATGGCTGGAGGGTTAATAGTTAATCATTTGTGCCTTGCTCACAAATCCCTGTTACTTAGGGCATTGTTTGCTAACATGCAAAATTAAAATGACAATTAAAAGAATAAATAAAGCTGGACCCAAGGGGGAAAAATCATTCCAAAATAACTGGCAAAGTGGGGGAGCAAAGGGATTAGTCTAATTAGTTATTTGCCCTTTTCTAGTTAATTGTCCCTCTGGCAAAGGAGAACTAAATGGACCATGGGGTCCGATGGGGGTTAGAGCTGCAGGGGGCGGGAAGCTGTGTTTTATTGGGGGGGGGGTGATGTCTGCTGGCTCAGGGGTAAGGCTGCAGTTTCATTTTACTTCTGCCCTTGTAACGTGTGACTGGGGCACCCAGAGGCCCCCTTTTGTTAGTATAAATGCAAACAAACACAGCGGCCCTGTCCAGCATGCTTCTCATTACCCCCAGATCTCCTTTTCCTCATACACTGCTGCAGCCAAGCACTCTTTAAAACTCTGATTTCAGTTCAGACTTGGCAAGCGGGAAACACTCCCCCCAACCCCTTCACCTGCACTCGGCTCCATGGTTTGGCCCGAATGGGAAGTTTAACTCAAAATAGTAAGGGCACCCTTACCTGTTTAGTCTGGAATGGCTTTCAGAGAAGGGCTCGTTCAGGAAATGGAGCATTGACACTGAATTCTAGTTCACTGATTCCCACCAGACCCAGCCGACTAGCGACTACATCATGTTGCCATCTAATGATTGTTAACTAGCCAGTGAGAAATGAGTTGGTGGGTCTCAGTCCAGTTCCCATTTGGACGAATGTTACTCCTCACCCCATCCAAAAACAAAACAAAACACAAGAGGCCTTTGTGGCCCTGTTAGTGTCAGTCTGAATGGGCTGATGAGAATTAAATCGGCTACCAAAGACTGGCCCTCCTGCTTGCTCCAAGAGATGGGGCCAGCAGATGTTACTGGAGTGCGTTGGCTGGGACAAGTGAAGATGGGAAGAGCAGACAAGAAGTGTAAACGTGCTGCAGTAACAAACGCACAAGTGAGGAGCTGGCTGACAAAAAACGGTGGGGAATCAGGGAGAGGGAGGTGAACAGCCTGCTCCACCAAGCTGGGGATCCCCCAGTAGAGGTCTGACCTTCAGTGCAAGGTGTGTGTAATGAGGAGGGCGGGAACACAGAGGGACCATCTGCTCGAGTGAGTCTCCCAGCCCTAGGTGGGTAGTTCTTCAACCAGGAATGTGGAAGAAACCAGACTTCAGGACAGATGCACCTAGAGGGCACAAGTGAGATTGGAACCTCATTGGGCCAGGTGCTGAACTCACCCTAAGAGACAGGCCCTGCCCCCAAAGAGTTAATGGAAATGTGATGTGAGAGTTTAGGTTGGCTGGACAGAACGTGTACCCTAGGCCCCCCACCCATGACCTATACTTCTCCAGAGGAGCAATGGCTTTCCCAGCGCCTTCCGTACAGAGAGAGAATCTTTTGGTGAGCAAGCGGGCAGAAGCTTCTCAATGACCCTGAAACTCAAACTCTCCAGTCCGTGGTGTGGGAACACCAGTGTACTGCGATGGTAAGACACTGGGAGCACATGGGGAACGCTCCTAGCCCTGATTATGTCTTTGAGGAATGCAACTTGCATTTGTTGTGCACATCGTTTTGTTATTGCCGCTCTTCTACGCACAGAGTTTAATGCTGTGGCACTTGGAAAATAAAAATGAGATGTGGGGCTCCTGGCTCAAGGAGAGCAAGGGACATGTGGGCATTGCACATGTTGCTGAATGCCGAGTATCAGTAGTCTCGGGCAGTGTTCCCTGTAATTTTTTCCATCCATGTGCAGAATAAATTTTGTTATGTGCACCAAAGCATGCATGAATGTGCACCAGCAGTAGAAATGCATGCTGCTAGCTGCAGGTGCTGTGGCTGCTCTGCTAATCAGCTGGGCAGCATCTGAATCTCTCCTGGATGGCCACCCAAACAGCTTACAGGGAATACTGTCAGGGCAAGATAGAAAAATAACAATTGCTTTTGTTAACAGCTAAATGTATCCAGCTGAAGAAGATGGAAAAGGAACAACTCCTGCAAATAGCTGGTTATACACATTAACCCTTTCATAAATGTCCCTGTGCTATCTTTACATTCTCTGTGTAACATTCTCCCTAGGAACTAAGTAGTTGCTTGGTCCAGCAGCAGGGACTTCAATATTTTCTGTTCTAAAAAAGGGACATGGCTATGCAAGAATTAAATTGTTAAAACTTCAGAGTGTAAGTCAGCACAGTAAGGAAATTCAAGCATTCATTTTTCTCTCAGGACCCTGAAGACTTGAGTGAAATTAAACTGATTTCTTAAAATAAAGGGAAACTATGAAACTATGTCCTAAAATTGCTTCTTGTACACAGCAGGTAAATTCTATTTTGTAAATTATCTTCACATTTAATTTCTGAAGTGTTGTTCAAGGCTGCAAACTAACATTGTTAAAATGGCACGGTGGAACTCTACACTGGTCTCTCAAGGACTCAAGATCAAATTTGCTCAGTTTACAAGAAGAAAGATGTTCCAGATCTCAAAGTCAATAACCTCAACCTGGGATCTGAAATTTGTATCAGCTCCTTCTGGCTCATGCATCACTAGTAAAACAGATTCCTCGTGAAAAATCTTCCCTCAGGTACACCAGTGAGAATATATGGCCATGTCTACACTACGAAACTATTTTGAAATTAGTACATTCGACTTAATAACGCCCAATGTAACAAATTTGAAATAGCGTGTCCACACGATGGGGAAGCATCAAAATTAGTCCAAGGCAGGTGCCATTAATGTGGACCTGCTACCTTGACTTAGAGCCCCAGAAGCGCTGGGGAGTAATTAATTCAAATTACTCTGGGGAGTAATTATTTCGAAATAGCGGTACCAGAATGCCCAACTACCACTATTTCAAACTGACTATTATGGAATTAGTGTTACTCATGATGAAGAGCAGAAGTACAGATTTCGAATTCCGTGGCCCATTATTTTGAAATAACGGGCTTGGTAGTGTGGGCGCTCCACTTATTAATTCAACTTGGGGGGTCATTTGAAATAAAGCCCAGGGCTACACGTGACACACTGGGTCAGGCCACTGGTCCATCTGACCTAATACCCTGCTTTCCAACAGCGATTAGTGGCAAATGCTTGAGAGGGAATAAACAGAACATGCCAATTAGCAAGTGATCCATCCACAGTCATCCACGCCCAGAGTCTGGCAGTCAAAGGTTTAAAGATACCCAGAGTATGGGGTTAAATCCCTAAGCCTCTTGGCTAAAAGACAATGATGGACCTATCCTCCCTGAATTTATCGTATTCTTTTTTTAACCCAATTGTACTTTTGGCCTTCACAACATCCTCTGGCAAGGAGTTCCACAGGCTGACTGCACTGTGTGAAGAAGTACTCCCTTAGGTTCGTTTTAAATCTGCTGCCTGTTGATTTCATTGGGTGACCCCTCATTCTTGTGTTATGTGAAAGGGTAAATAACACTTCCTAATTTACTTTCTCTTCACCACTCACGATGCTTTAGTCCTCTGTCCTATCTCCATTCAGTCCCAGTCTTTTTAAACTCTCCTCCTATGGAAGCTGCCCCACACCCCTAATAGTCATTCTTGTACTTTTCCCAATCCTCATGTGTCTTTTCGGAGATGGAGGCGCCAGAACTGCACACAGGTTTCAAGGCATAGGGATACCATGGATTTTTATACAGATAATAAATATTTTCTGTCTTCCGATTTCTATCCATGACTACATAGTCTGTACTCAGTTAACTCTTTGTGGCCAAACTGTCTTCACTAAGGTCCCGTTTCTAAAAAACATTTACACATGTTTAAATATATTACCATAGTAGTCGTGTTCATTTCCATGGGGCTAAAGGTAATCAGACAACCCTTTGCAGCATCAGGACCTAGGAGATGAATGAGAACAAATCAGGCCATTAATGCAACTGGAGCTGATCAGGGCATCACACTCCTTCAACGGGTACTTTGTAAACAATTCTGGTGATGATGCAGAAAAACCAGACCATGGATCGCTCCTGCCTGTGCTGTTCTCAGGGTTACAGGGAGTTCAAAGCAATGCAGAGTTACTGGAGTCCCACAGGACAGCTCTGATTCTGGATACAAACAGAGAGCCAAAGATGCCTCTGTGCTGCTGGGTTCACTCACCTGCTCAGTCAGGAAGGATTGAGGCCACTTCAGAGTCTCTTTTCAGGACCTTGCCTCAGGGCCCAGAAAACGGAAACAGAACCACCAGAATAAAGTTGTTTCCCCTGTCCAGCGTGGCACAAGTTCCTAAAGGCTTTTCCCTCACCTCTCAGCGCCCCCAGGGCCTTGCCCTGTCACAGGGACTCCAGGGCTGTTCTCACTGTCCAGGCCTTCTACATGCAATTCACATAATAGCTACCCCACAACCTCAGCCGGACAGCAGCTGGTCAATTGGAGGGGGACCCTTAAAAAGGCCAGCCACCCCGTGAGAGCCCCATTCTTACAAAGTCACTTTTTTGTAGTGGAATCACACTTTAACGGTTAACAGAACCATTCTCTGGACATTCCCAACCTTACGGAGTCTGAACTGTACTCACTTCGCTTTGCCCCAGAGCCCATTCCTTCATGCGCCTGCAAAGAATTCCACTGTCCTTTTGACTATGGACAGACATTCAAAGCTTTGGGGGACATGAGGTACAAGAAGTGTCTGACTCCTAGGGCTGTGAAAAATGAAGGGAAACCTCAATTGCAATGTGCTAAACCGAGGTGAAAGGAAGCGGGTGCACCCTGGTGCACAGGTCCAGCAAGACTTGCTGGCTGAGCTGCAGCAAAAGCCAGCAGGGAGCTATTTAAAGAGCTGGCAGAGACCGGGTTGCAACAGGACAGGGCCTGTAAGAAACTTTAAGTTACTTTCACCGCTGGCTCTAACACAATGTAAAAATACACAAGCAGAGTTCAGTTTTCGGATAACATACTTTTTAGTAGCGAGCGCCCTCTTGTGTATTTGGAAGGCACACGCAGTTTATAAGAACAAATTCGGGCTTTTAGGGAGTCACAGTTACTTCCACCAAGCATGAAAAAGGGACCGTGGCCCCCGCTGAAGAGACACAAGGGCAGAGGAAAGGGAAGAAGAACCAGAAAGAGAAATTATTCCAGCTGCAAGTTTATCTTCCCAATTCAGAGCTCAAGTAACTGACAGTGTGATTATCCTCTAGGCTGACTTTTGTACCGAGGATGGGAGTTAAAGTCATCCTCTGACCTCCATGCAGGGCTGTCTGGGAAGAAAAGGTGACACTACAATGGAGAAAGCCCTGGTTTAAACACCCAAGGTTTGGGCAGTTAATGTTATTGAACATGAGGCCAAATCTACAACCCTTACATTCGTAGCTTTAGCGAAGACTATGGGGACACTTCCATAAATAAGGGGATGAATAAGAGTTTCAAGAATGGACTTAACTTAAGGAACACATGTGAAAGATCAGTGTCTGAAATCCTATACACTCTGAGTCAAGTCTCTTGAAGATGTTTTCAGTTTTTACTGTCTTCTAGCATAAGCGTTTGCTAAAAATGTCTTCTTCAGGCACAAAAAATAGTAACCCTGGAAAAGGTAGAAGAGTTACAATACGGGCTGACAAACAGTATATCTAGAATCTGCAGACAAGGAACTGGAAAAAAATTAAATACTTGGATACCCAGAGCTATTTAATCTTGACTCTCAAATAGAGGAAACATGGTCCTGTGTAGAGCATTCTGGACTTAAAAGTTCTACTCACTAGGTGACCTTGAGTAAATCACTTATTCTGTGAAAAAATAAGAACAGTGATACTTACCCAGCTTTGTAACTTCTTTAAGATGTACAGGTTGAACCTCTCTAATCCGGCACTCTCTGGTCCGGCAACATCCATGGTCCGGCATGATTTTAGTTAGCTGAATGTCCACTTATGATTAGTTTCCCATGGTCCCATAAAGTTTGTTGACAGCCACCAGTCCTGGGTCTCAGTGTTCTGTGCTGTTATTTAGTTCTTATTTACCACTGAATGTCTTCTAAGAGCCCAGTAAGCGGTGGAAATGTTGGTAATGCTGCTAGACAATATTTACCTCCCATGGTTTGGCACTGGTCAGGTCCCAAGGGTGCCAGACTAGAGAGGTTCAACCTGTATAGATGACACATGCCATATAAATGGTATTATCATTGCTTCTTGGAATACTTACACTTAGGGTAATTTGATAATTGCTCAATTTGTTATGCTTTCCCCTCCAATTCAGTGTAAATTGTATATTATATCTCATTATTAACTGATACATATCAGATTTCTTATTAATAAGAATGATAAAATAAATAAGCACTGGAGCACAGTAGGTAATGTAATCTCAGTGTTACTTACAGAAAAGCAGAGGCTGGTTTTCTCACTGAATCCAGCATTTCCAGGATGGGTGTGATGAGTTTTACTGCCCTCTGCTGATAGAAATGTGATCAATTTTAACAAAAAGAAAGGAAAAAATTGTCTCCAAGTGTTCAAACAATGTCTTTTTAATACATTGCAAATGCGAATGTTTGTATCTTTAAAAATGGCTGATTATAAAAACCAAATTAAAGGGAAAGCCAGTTCCTATTTTATTTCAAAAACAGACTGGAAAAAAATACAAGATGGGCAACTTCTCTCCCGCAATAACCTGGTGCCAGTGTGTCTCAATCCTGATACCTCTAAATTGTCTCCATGATGTTCTCCCCTGTAGCTTCTGCCATATGGAAACAACCTTCATAGACCTGACTCCGATTTCCAACACTTCAAATCTCATCCAAAACCATTATTCACAATCCTTTTCATTTCTCCTTCTCCCTCTAGTATATTTTATTTAACTCAACAGTGTGTTTTGAGATGAACTGCAAAATATTCAAAAGCACCTATGTGATTTGTAAGCTTATGTCCCATTTTCAAGAGACAGACACTCCAGGAGCAGCGGTTCTCAAACTTTTTGGCCCACCCTGCTGAACACAAACCTTTCTGCAGTCTCCAGCCAGCCACCCATGATGCTAAAATGGGTGCAGGAGTGGGTTGGGAAGTGGAGTCTAGCTGGGAGGTAGGGTGCAGGAGCAGCCTGGGAGTGGCGGGGTCTGGAGGGAGGGAAGATACAGGAGGGGGATGGTGTGCAGGGTCTGGTCATGAAGAGGATGGGGGACACTTACCTGGCTCCATGACTCCCACCACTCCCAAGCACCATCCACTGCTGCTCCCTTTGGCCATCATTCCAGCCAGTGGGAGCATCAGAGGAAACCTCCAGGCGAGAGGTTTCCTGCACTGCCATTCTCCCAGCCAGGGTGGGAGAAAGGGCACAGCAGCCTGCAGAACCTTTTCCTTCCCCTGCAAGCTGGCCTGTGAGTCTGGCCACCAAGGTTCCCTCTAAGCTTTGCGGCAGCACAGCCCCACAGCTGTTTAATGAGCCCCACCCAGCCAGGGGCTCAGGATTCAGCGCACAGAGCTGCCTGGCTGGGGAATGGGCACTTTTCCCTCAGTGACAGCAACAGTTCCCTGCTGAGGACAGAGAAGCAACTCTCCCCCAACCGATAGGGACGTGGCAGGATCTGGGCTGTAGATGGCAGCAATATTCTGTAATCACACCCTGTAACTATGCCCCACGAATTTGAGCACTGCAGCCGACAGCTTCTTAGCTTCGTGTTTTAAACCACATATCTTATAAATCCCAGTAAATAAAAACACTGGGAAATGTGCCAGTAAAAATGGCACACCCAGCTGCTTTTTTTTTTTTTTTTAATAACCTGTGCCTGGTGCTGCATCTGAAGCAATTTTCCCAACATGCTTTTCCAGTCTCTCGATATAGAATTTTATTGCTTTTATGACACTCAGTATTTTTTCAACACTTGTTCCCCATACAGGTTACAACATCGCCTCTCCCACCCTAGCAGACTGCACTGACTGATACACCCCATTATGATGAAACAGAAAGGGGACAAGTCTGAGATTTGAAACCCAAAACCCCTTTACATCCACAGCCATGTGGGATACCAGATATTCCCATATGTCAGATGCCCACATTCTGCCCAGACCAGAAGTTAATTGGCAACTTATTAAGAATCCAAAGACCAAACTCACATACATTAAATAGATCTGGTCAAAATCATCCAGGCCAGATCTTTAATACAGAGAGGGTCTCACGGTTCCATCCCAGCTGGTGATTTTCCATCCTGAGCCAGCCCATTCGGTACTGCCAGTCGGGTTGGGCTACATGTGTGCATTAAAGAAGGTAGGGCATATCCACAGACCACACTCTGGAACAGTCTCCATTGTAGTTTATTGACATCAGAAAAAAAAGGCCCATGAAATGGAGAGGATAGAACCAGGCCCTCTGACAGGGGGCTACAGGGGCCAATTGCCATGGGGCCTCCAACCACCGCCGTGACCCCCAGCACCGCACTGGTGCTAAGGCAGGCTTCCTTCCTTGCTGCTCACCACTCCTGGAAGCGGCCGGCAACACAACACATTCCTGTTGCCCCTGGGGGTGGGGTCTCAGCATGCTGCCCCCGCACTGAGTGCCAATTCCACAGCTCCCATTAGCCAAAAATTGTGGCCAATGGGAGCTGTGGTGGCAATGCCTGTGGGCAGCGGTATGTAAAGACCGCCTGGACCTCCCCACCTAAGAACCACTGCCAAAGGGGTGTGCCGGTCACTTCTGGGAGCCATCTGAAGTGCTGATCCCCTCACTTTTCCTGAACCCCATCCTCTGCCCCAGGCCAGATCCCACACCTCCCTCCCCGAGCCCAACCCTGAGCCCCTTCCCTTCCCCAAACTCCTTCCCAGAGTGTGCACCCTGCTCCCAAGCCCCTCCTCCAGCCTGGTGAAAGTGAGGGCAGGGGAGAGTGAGTGACTGAGGGGGGGCGGAGTGCTGGCAGGGCCTCAGAGAAGGGGAGGACAGGGGCATGGCAAGGGTCTTTGGGTTTGTGTGATCAGGCAGTTGGCAAGTCTACCAGGTGGGCATGTGGAAGCCATGGCCATGCCAGAACTGTGCAGCCAGCAGTGCAATCAGCAGCTCTCAGGGCACCAGGCAGAGCACCACCCAAATGTTGGGGGGAACCACATCCATGCAGGCATGCAAGGGAATCCACTGATTGTTCTGCCCCATGGCCTGGAATTGCTGCCGGCAGGCCTGGGCTGAACACTGTTGCTGGCTAGACAGGGAAACATTCGCAGGGAAACTCTTTCCCATCTTCAACTGAGATCTACTGACTGCCCTTTGGATGCAGTTAGCACTGAGCCCCCAAACCCACTTCACACCTGCTTCAATCCTGGTCTCCACCAACCCCTCTATCCCTCCACCTTGCAACCGGGCCATGACTGGCTGCGGGAGAAGCCCTCAGCTTCCACTATGCAGAGGGGAGACTGATTGCTGTGTAATTAATTACTCTTTTGCAGGGCCATCCCCACCAATGCTAGTGCCACACAGACAGAACACCTCCGCAGCGGTAGCTTGCAGGAGCAAAAGCTGTGGGGGGCAGGCCCAGAGATGCAGGGGCAGGAGCAGGGCTAGGAAGGAGGCTCACCTAACAGCCTCAGGGGAGCAGTAAGGCGGCACAAGGGTGGCAAGGACAGGCTGGAGGACTCGGGGGAGCAGGGGCAGCCGCATAGCTGGCCACAGAGAAATGGTGTTTTCCCTTCTCCCGCCGGCTGTGTGGTCGCCCCTGCCATGTCTCAGTTCTCCTGCCTGCACTCACACCACTTGCTGCCACCTGGCAAGCAGTGGCTGGGCACAGCCCATGATGGGCCGGCCGGGGTATGAGGCTGGCCACCAGAGCCAATACGCAGCTGCCTAGGGCACCATGAAATCTGGGGCAATTTAGTGCCTCAAATTTTGTGGTGCCCTACACAGCAACGTATGTTGAGCAGCAGGAAGGGCCCTGCTCTTCCTCCTCTCCCCCCCGCCCCCACTCCCAGACCCTGCAGCTCCCCCCTGGCCTTCCTCTCTCACATCCTCCCCCTTTCACCCCGCCCTCTGCCTCCTGTTCCACCCCTGCCCCTTGTCCCCTCCTGTTCTACCCCCCTTCCCCCTCCTCCTCCTCCTGTTCCACCCCTGCCCCTTGTCCCCTCCTGTTCTACCCCCCTTCCCCCTCCTCCTCCTGTTCCACCCCTGCCCCCTCCCCATTTCCCTCTCCCTCCCCCTTCCATCCCTGCCCCTTGTCCCCGCCTGTTCCCACCTCCCGCCCCAGCACCAGGCCGGAAGCGGAAGGGGCGGGGCGGGGCCGGAGGCGGCGCCGGGCCGGAAGCGGAAGGGAAGGGACGGGACGCGGAGCCCGCGGCGATGCTGCAGCTGCGGGACGCGGAGGAGGGCGGCCCGGACGCGGGCCCCGGCGGGGGCGCGGCGCTGCTGGTGCCGGCCGAAGCCGACGTGCCCTTCGGCCCGCCAGGGGACTCGCTGCCGCCCCGCCGCACCCTGCGGCCCCTCAGCGTGCGCAACCCGACGCGCGGCGGCCGCCTGAAGGAGTACTTCGTGTTCCGGGTGCGCGCCCGGCCCGCGGGCCGCCCCGCGCCCCCCCCCGCGCCCGGCCCGCGGGCCGCCCCGCGCCCCCCCCCCGCCCGGCCCGCGGGCCGCCCCGCGCCCCCCCCCGCGCCCGGCCCGCGGGCCGCCCCGCGCCCCCCCCCGCGCCCGGCCCGCGGGCCGCCCCGCGCCCCCCCCCCGCCCGGCCCCTCCCGCAAGCCATGCCCGGGCCCCGCCCCTCGCCTCGCCCCGCCCCTCCCGCAAGCCATGCCCGGGCCCCGCCCCGCCCCGCCCCTCCCGCAAGCCATTCCCGCCCCTCGCCCCGCCCCGCCCCTCCCGCAAGCCATTCTCGCCCCGCCCCTCCCCTCCCGCAAGCCATGCCCGGGCCCCGCCCCTCGCCTCGCCCCGCCCCTCCCGCAAGCCATTCCCGCCCCTCGCCCCGCCCCGCCCCTCCCCTCCCGCAAGCCATGCCCGGGCCCCGCCCCTCGCCCCGCCCCTCCCCTCCCGCAAGCCATGCCCGGGCCCCGCCCCTCGCCCCGCCCCTCCCCTCCCGCAAGCCATTCCCGGGCCCCGCCCCTCCCGCAAGCCATGCCCGGGCCCCGCCCCGCCCCTCCCCTCCCGCAAGCCATGCCCGGGCCCCGCCCCTCGCCTCGCCCCGCCCCTCCCGCAAGCCATGCCCGGGCCCCGCCCCTCGCCCCGCCCCTCCCCTCCCGCAAGCCATGCCCGGGCCCCGGCCATTCCTGTCTCCCCTTTTCCAGGGGACGGAGGGAGGACTCGCCTGCCCGCGGATGGGGTGAAGGCCTGGCGCTAGATGAATTCACAGGCAGACGGGGCAGCGGTGTGTGTCCCTCGTCTCTGCAGCAGCTGGGAATGGGCGACAGGGGAGGGATCACTAGTTGATTCCCTGTTTCTGTTCACTCCCTCTGGGGCACCTGGCGTTGGCCACGGTTGGAGGATAGGACCCTGGGCTAGATGGACGTTGGGGCTGACCGTGGGTGGCCGCATTTATGTTCCTGACTCTTATGCCATAGATTAACCCAATCTCTAGGAACAAAGCCCACCAAAAATACATGTCAGTATGGTGTTGGTTCAGTTGCTGGGGCAAGAGATGGCAAATGCCAGAACGGTTTAAAACTGAGAAATCAGTTAGAATATAAGACAAAACAGCGGTTCCATTGCTTGAGATGGAGGAAAGCCTGGAGGACATAGGGTGGGTAATAATCTTTGATGGGGGGGGGGCCACTCCAAGAGGATTGCAGTCTTCCATGATATTAATGGAGGAGATGTGAGGTCTGGAATGGAGGTTGGGTGCAGAAGGGAGCTTGGAGTAAAGGATTGGGGTACAGGAGGGAGACTCTAGTCTGGGAGGGAGTTGCGTTGAAGCAGGTGGTTGTGACCTAGGGCAGGGGACTAGCATGCAGGGGTGATCTGGGGCAGGAGATTGGGGTGCGAGATCTGGGAAGGGGTATGGGTGTAAGAGGGGGACAGAGGGTTTGCGTATGTTGAGGGGGGGAAGGCAGAGAATTGGCTGTGGCCAAGAGGCTTACTTGTCGGCTGCCAAACTTGCCTGCCTGCCTGCAGTTTAAAATGTTTCCCAGCCAGCCTACCTGGCTGTGTGCTTCATGAGTAACTGAGCCCAGGAGATGGGGTATGATTCTTCTTAGGTGTCTGTTGTTCTAACAAGCATCTCCCATTGGCTGATTTCTGCCTAATACCAGCCAATAGGAATGTGCTGGGGGTGGGGCAGCTCCTAAAACTTACCCCCTCCCCTCTAGTTTTAAAACAGAAACCCATGTTTCTACACTGCGGGGCAAGGTGGGGAGCCTGTCTGGGGCTCCCCGGTGCCTCTGCAGGCCAGATCTGGTGGCTTGGCGGGCCGGATGTGGCTCATGGGCCGTATTTTGCCCAGGCCTGGACTAGCAGTTGATTACAGTACCCTGGCTAGGTCTCCCTCTCAGATCTCTCAGGCTGGTCGTGGTGGGTAAGTGCTATAGAATAACTCTTTATATAATAGACAAGACATATCAAACATGAATATGTAAAAAGAGAAATATAAACAGATTCTTTTTGATTTAGCCTGGAACTATAGAGCAGGCCGTAAATGAGATTCGTGTTGTTGTGATGCCCACTGAAGATGGAGAGGTGCAAAGTGTGTGGTTGCTCACTGAGTAAGTAGCAATACTAATAGACAAAGGGGACTTAGCTGTTCGGGACAAGATTTTTTTTCCTGGATTTGCACACCACTTGAAAATGCTGTATGTGAAACATGCATGTAATTGGAGCATTGCTTTGCTGTGTAAAGCTAGTAGGAGAATCATGGCTTTAGTATATAGTTAATCCAGGAACATTTATCTTAACCAAACTTTTACTCTTTACTGAACGTTTTATACATTTGTGTATTGACTCAGTTTGTAAAATCTTAGTCTCATAGTTACTAGTATTTCCAGAACTCTCCTCAGCTGATCCACCATCTATGATTTACTTATAAATACAATTGCTAATCAATTTAAACCTGCTAAATGCAGTATAGTTGTGCTCAAAAAAATCTTACCTCATCCACCTTGTGTTTTAGTACTGGAAAAGACATCACAGACCTGACTTTATCAAAAGCCCAAGCAATTAATTGTTTGAATGAAAGGGATTCTCAAGTTTGGTAAGACTCCAACATTAGTCCTATTAAAATAAAGGCTGCAATAACTTGTCTTGTTAACTTTCCTAACCTGTGTTGAGAGGGATGAAACCATAGCTCTATGCTCAGTTCTTCAGCTCCAGTCACTTCACAGAGCAAGGAAATTCATCAATTTCAATCCTGTGCCTGCTAGTAAGCACTGAACTGGTAGAAGATCAGTAAGACTATAAGCAGTTGTAGCTGACATTTCATAGGCTGGGTAGCTAATCGCTTAGGACTGTTAATACAAAATTAGGGATGTTTGAGTGTAAATGACTAACTGTTTAATGGATAAGCAGATGCTTATTGGTTAACAGGTGTTGCCTCCCCAGGAGCTGGGCAGGCAAGGGCTGCAGTCTATGTGCCTGGGGAGGAGGCTTCACTGCCTCCTCCACTCCCAAAGAGGCAGCTTCACTTAGCTTTATACTGCAGAGCTGCAGCGTAGGTCAGTTACACGATTACCCTATTACATGATAGACAGACAAGGGAGTGCCAGGACTCCGTGTTTTTACAAAATTCTTTGAAAATAAAACCAACATCAACTCTGTCTTCTGCTAAAAGCTTCTAAAGTGTCAAAAACTGTAGCTACAGTCTACTCTAGACTGCTGTAATAGTTAAGCAAAAGTACTAAACAATCCAGAAATGGAGAGGCACTGATGTGATAGAAGCAGTTGTTTCTGTGTCCATAGAGGAAACATTGTCAATGTCACTGGTACTTCCAGCAAAACAGTAAGCTGTACGAGAATTATTTGGCCTTCATGGTAAAAAGTTGCAGATTTGTGCTACCTCTTGATTTGTGTAAGCGTTAAAACAATGTTACAGACTGATTATATATTTATCTGAAGCTTTTTCCTTAATTTTTAAAACTAATTCTTCATATTACTCTATGTATTTGAAACATGCTTTCACTGTCAATCCTATACAAAAATGGCCACGAATAGGAAATGCAGCATCATTATAATTTTCTACAGATTAATACTGCTGTTGCTTAAATAATTCTCAGTTGCTATTGTATTAGTGAAACTACTACATGTTTAGGTAATAATTTCAAGGTGGATAGTAAGAACTGTGGTAATCTTCCATTTTTCTTATCAGAGTTGACCACTGGAACAATGAGAAGGAGCGTCTAGTTCTTATCACTGACTGGTCCCTTCTGATCTGTAAATATGACTTCATCAGCTTACAGTGCCAGCAGGTTACTAGAATATCACTTAATGCAGTTGACACTATTTCAGTTGGAGAATTTGAGTTCCCATCTAAATCACTGAATAAGTAAGGTTTGACTTTTTTTTTTAAGTTAACTATACTGTTAAGTATCAGAGGGGTAGCCATGTTAGTCTGAATCTGCATAAACAATGAGAAGTCTTGTAGAACCTTATAAACTAACAGATTTATTGGCGCATAAGCTTTCGTGGGCAAAGACCCACTTCGTCAGATGCACGTAATGGAAATTCCAGAGGCAGCTATAAATATACAGGCACATGAAAAGAAGAGTACCAATCAAGAGGAATGCTAGAGATAACTAGGTCAATTCAGTCAGGGAGGATATGGACCACTTTTAGCAGCTTATGTGGAGGTGTGAACACCAGGAGAGGAGAAATTGCTTTTGTAGTTGGCTAGCCATTCAGAGTCTGTGTTTAATCCTAAATGGATAGTGTAATTTTGCAAATGAATTGTAGCTCTGCAGTTTCTCTGTTAACAGCACACCACTGGCCATCACCTACAGCTAAAACCTCTCCAACACAGTGATCTCCAACCCATCCTGGACAATAATCCCTCACTCACAGACCTTAGGAGGCAGGCCAGTCCTTGCCTACAGCCAGCCTGAAGCAAATTCTCACCAGCAGCTATACACTGCACCACAGTAACTAACTCAGGAACCAATCCCTGCAACAAACCTCAGTGCCGCTCTGCCCATATATCTACACCAGCGATACCATCATGGGACCTAACCACACCAGCTACACCATCTCGGGCTCATTCACCTGCACATCTACCAATGTAATATGCCATCATGTGCCGCAGTGCCCCTCTGCCATATTCATTGGCCAAACTGGACAGTCCCTACCTAAAAGAATAAACGGACACAAATCAGATATCAGGAATGGTAACATACAAAAATCTGTAGAACACTTCAGTCTCCCTGAACACACAGTAGCAGATTTAGAAGTAGCCATCCTGCAACAAAAAGAACTTCAAAAACAGACTTCAGAGAAACTGCAGAGCTACAGTTCATTTGCAAATTTGACATTATCAACGTAGTATTGAACAAAGACTGTGAATGGCTAGCCAATTACAAAAGCAGTTTCTCCTCTCTTGGTGTTCACACCTCCACATCAGCTGCTAAAATTGGGCCACATCCTCCCTGACTGAATTGACCTCATTATCTCTAACCTTCCTCTTGATTAGTACTTTTCATGTGCCTGTATATTTATAGCTGGCTCTGGAATTCCCACTACATGCATCTGACGAAGTGGATCTTTTTCCATGAAAGCTTGTGTGCCAATAAATCTGTTAGTCTGTAAGGTGCCACAGGACTTCTATTTGTATATACTGTTAAGGCTATTAGTCTTCCTCAACAACCATATATCAAGTGTGCAGTTGTTCATTGTTAGCATATTAGAAACTTGTAAATCTGATTATTGAATATTAGTCTTACCATAGACCAGAATGTATTACGTTGTATGAATATAAATGTGGAAGGGCCACATGTTTAATTTTAATAACTTAACTTTTCATACAACTTAAACATAAAAACCATCTTTGCTTAATTTGGGAGCTAATATAAATAACTGTTCACAGTATTTTATTTTTGCTGATACAGATAGTCCCCGACTTTCGAACGAGTTACGTACCAAACACTTGGTCGTAACTCAATCTGTTCGTAAGTCGGACCCCGTTCATTTAAATGTGACTGCATTGTTTGTAAGCGCGGATCACGTTTGTAACTCGGGGACCACCTTAATGGGAGGTTGGTTGTAAGGACGAACGGTCATTAGTCGATGTGTTCGTAACTCGGGGACCACCTGTGTTTAGAGACTACTTATAACTGTTAGAAAAACTTAAATTCTAAAATGGACCTTGTAGTTTTCATTTAGGTGTTAAGCTTTCTCGGAGCCATTTCTAATTAACCTGTTCTGTAAAGAGCTTTAAGGCCTGCCCTATCAAATATGTGGTGTCTTCAAATTTGTTAGGCGAGAAGGCATTGGTATTCGAATTCAATGGGATAAGCAAAGCCGTGCGTCCTTCATAAACAGATGGAATCCATGGTCCACAAACGTGCCCTATGCAACTTTTATGGAACATCCAATGGCAAATGCAGATGAGAAGATTGCATCCCTTTGCCAAGTAAGGATATTTTCTACATTGTATAAGATATGACCATGTTGATAATTTGAGATGGATACAATTCTTAAGAACTTATCACTTTCAAAGGAGGGTATGATGGTGAAGACACTAGCCAAGCTTTTTCTGTGCCTTCATTTATTTCAGCAGGGTAGTATCAGTTGAGTCTTGTTGACTGTTCAAATAGGCTATATGTACACTGCACCAGTTATTTCAAAATAGCACGTCTACGCTGCAGGAAAGCCTCAATTAGTCCAAGGCAGGCTTCCCTAATGTAGACGTGCTATCTTGATTTAGAGCCCCAGGAAGAATATTTTAGAATGGCCCTGATGAAGGGCTATTCTGAAATAGCAGAAGTGGAGCATCTACTCGCGTTATTTCAAAATAGCTATTTTGGAATAGGCGTTATTTTTTGTAGAATGAGATTTACAGAAGTCAGAATAAGCGGTCCATTATGTCAAAATAATTTTGAAACAGAATTGCTGTGTAGACATTCGCATAGTTATTTTGGAATAACGGCTGTTATTCCAAAATAACTTTGCTGTGTAGACACAGCCATAGTGAAAGTGAGGTTGCAGTGATTTCCAAATTTACAAAATACATTGAAGCTGAAAGAGGAAAACGTTTCCTTAAAACAACAGGTCCAGTTATATCAAGCTTCTTTCCTGGGAGGTGGTCTAGGCTTTACCTAAAGTATTTGTAGCTTGTAATTCAAGAAGAATCCTAGTAAATTATATGTAGTTACAAATATAAACCCCTCTTGTGTGTGCACATGTGCTTCAATGACTCGATTTTTTTTTTTAAAAAAGGAGAGCTCTTCAGATGAAAGTCTGTTTATTTACCTTATCAGTAGTTGACAGCTAAGCAATTATTACAAAAAATTATTATAGCTCAGTGGTCCTCAACGCGATGCCCGCAGGCGCCATGGCGCCTGCCGGGGCATTTGTGCGCCCGCCTAGTGACCAGGGCTGGCCTGAGCCATTCTTGCACCACCCACCCCAGGCGCGCAGCGCATGCGCAGCCCCCGCCCCTGGGAACCACTGTTATAGCCGATCTTTATGCAAACATCTCTTGTGTTTAGGAAAGCAGCTTATTTGAAACAATTTGCAACAGTAAATGCTAGCATGCAGAACTTGTTATAAGATGTATGTATACTTACACTTATCTAAAGTTGTAATCTGTTTCAGTAGCAGTGGCTCTTATGTATAATTTTGCCTTCAGAGGCAAACTAGCAATAGATTTTCAAATAATGGAAAAATATTAAGCTGTCAGAAGCAGAGCAGGTGTATTTAATGCTTTTTTTCCCCCCCAGCTGGAGAATTTTAAGACTCAATTAATCCAAGCTGTGAAGAAAGCCCACAAAGAGTGTCCATTGCCAGGGAGAGCCAATGGAGTGCTAGTGCTGGAGCGTCCTCTTCTTATTGAAACTTACGTGGGATTGATGTCTTTCATCACCAATGAGGCCAAGCTTGGCTACTCCATGACAAGAGGCAAAATTGGATTTTAAATTAATTGCAATCAAACTACTCTAAGGGATAGTGATTTGAGATGAGTATTGTGGGGAAAGAGTTGGGAGAACTCACCACAAGATAGAGAAAACAAATCAATTGCAAGGATAAAAAGGGATTGGTTAGTTACAGAAAGTGACCATTTCACAGAACAGTCACTTTACTCTTATGAAGTTAATGGATGGCTAAGTCAGCTATTAATTTTAGGGGGCCACAAGGTAGTTGCATTCTTACAGTACCCTGGATTTAACTTACTGTAACTAAATATATGCAAGTCTAGTGAACAATGATATTTCCTCTTACATTTCTGGATAAATGTCTTTCCTTACTAAGTGAATTATCTGTGATAAATATTCTATATCATATCAAATATAGATACATAGCATGTTTGTGCCACATGGCAACTGAATTCTTATGTAAATATTGCTACCAAATCCTTTCAGGTGCAGTTGAGACTGACTTTTTTATTGGCTAAGAAGTTACAGGTTAGATCTCCAAAAACCATGAGTCCCGGCTGGGATCCCCAGTGGCTGAAGGGCTGGCAGCTTGGAGCCACTAGATCTGGGACCGGAGCCCCGGTAGCAGGGTCCAGCAAATTCCCTTGTTCAGGACTGGTCAGGTCCCAACGGTGCCAGACCAGAGAGGTCCAACCTGTACCAATATCTAAACTACAGTAAAACAAGGAATTTAATTCAGTGTCAAGAATTTTTAAAGACCTGCTAAAAAGGGACAGACAGCTAATTTGGTCAAAACTGGAGTGTTAAACTTAACTAGTGGAATTGTGCTGTTGTAAATTGAAATATTGGTTGACTCATCACTGGTCTCAAATTGCTATCAAATCTGAATAACTATTTACAGGTTTATCTCATTTATAGTTTCTTTGCAGCTGTCTGAAATGTTTGGTTATTCTATTTCAAGATATTTAAAAAAGACAGTTAAAGGATATCTTTGCTTTCCTGTGATGTTACTTTTAATACAACATGTGAATGAGCATTTTATAATTAAAAGGGAATTCTACTTTGAGTTGCTTTATAATACTTAGCAAAAATGTATTGGGGGGGGGGGGGGGAGACAGGTTTTCCCATGGACCAGAATCGTACCAACGTAAGGGGATTTTGTAACCCATTTGGCTATTTAGACTTTGGGGAAAGGGGAAGCTTTAGTCACAGTATTATACTTCCATCTTATTAACTCTTCCATTTAAGTTTTTAGAAAATAAATGTCACAGTATACAAAGGTACTGAACAGAATTACAGTATGAGATTACGATGACAGATTTCATTGTGGATTAATCCTTTATACAAGTTGTCTTAATCTAATTTTATCAGAAGAATTTTCTCTGCTCCTCAACTGAGTGGAATGCTGTGCAGCAGTGGAATTGATTTTTTTTAAACCTTTTAACTTAGTGTATGTGTTCTTTTTGAATGTGGCTCTGGAATGCAACAGGCTGCATGTTCTTTTTAGTATGGGCTCTTTTCTAAGAGTCTAGCTTTTGTTAATCTTTCAGTAAAGATTAAGTTTAACCTTGTTTGTTCTCTGGTTTTTAATTGGTAGAATACCAGTTGTTGTATAATAGGGATATAAACCCTATATATCTATTGTACCTTCGTTTTGAAGCATTTGGTGCTGGCTACACTCGGGATGCTGACCAAGATAGACCCCTTCTCCCCAGTAGTTATGGAATTCTACTTCCATTCCATCCACTCCTATACTCCACGTTTGTCATTAATTCTGGTCCCTGTGTGCTTTTTCCAACTTCCCACAACTGAAACAGCTGTGAGAAAGGATGCCATGGCAAGAATCTCACCCATCTTTCAAATGCTGTTCTACACACACATGTAATTTTGAGAACACTGTTCAGGCTCTGATAAGGTACTTGTTTAACACTTAGCTGCTAAAGCAAACTGGTTCTCACGTATTTGCTCTTGATGACTTTACTTATTCATGGCTAAAGTGATAAAAAAATTCCCTCTTCAGAACTGCAATAAGTAATTACTTAAAATTATTCTGGGTCTAATTACTTTATGCATTTCATTCCATATTTAATTCTAATAGAGAGCATTCACTATACTGAGTGCAGATTGATGTACAATGGTGTGCAGTTAGCCACTATCCACTTGAAGTCACGATGACAGCAACAATGATATGTACATGTCCATTTCAAACCTCAGTTCCAGTGTAGATTATTAATATGGAGAAATCAACATTTAAGGGCATGCTGGGCTGAAAGATGATAGCCACACTAGCAGAAGTTAGCAAAGTGTTTATTGACATTTATACAAATTAAATAATTTCTATACACTATTTACAAACAGATCCACTTGAGAAAATATTTTGACAAATTTCAAGTCCTTGAACCCTAAAGCTTCTAAAATCTAGACTACTGGTTGCCACAATTTTAGTTGCAAAATCAAAGCGCTAAATTATTTTGTCAAACATACTTCATTCAGCTATCACAGTAATTCACACAAGGGAGTCTTCTTGCACTCCCCCAAACATAAGATTCGCTATTAGTACAAAATCTCTTCCTACTGAACAATGTGGGCCTGCCTTCTCTTATCTGTTCCATATAGATATAGCAGCACTTCTTTACAAAGCTCTATTTGCATAGTAGGCTTTTCTAGCCTTATGGGGAACAGCAGGAGAATTCCTTTATCTGCTCTTATTTTACCTCTCCTCTTTCCAAGTAGCACATGCAAAAATGATCTTTACTCAGGAGTGCCATGGAGTCCCCATTAGAGTGCCAGCAAAGCGAGAGGACCTGGAAGTCACCTGCAGATAAAAAACAAAGCAGCAGCAAGAAATCAAAAGTTACAATATTCTATTCCAGAAGTCTTCTCTTAGTTGGAGTATCTTAATTCCTCAGTAAGAGATAAGCTCAAGCAAACAGAATTTTGTACTGCACATACCACTATAGTTGAGCTTGACCATATCATGAAAGTAAATGTCACAAAACTAATAACTATTACAAAAATTCACAACCCTTACACTGCAGTGGTAATTACTCCATGGAAGAAAATGTTAAGCCAAGATAGAAAAGATAGGTGTCAATTAGCCAGCTAACAATGCCAGGTAACTGAAAGATCTTCCTATGCACCTGCATACTGAAAAAACCCTGCCTTTTCAGAATGAATTTAAGATTCAGATTTTGTTACTTTGTGGTGCTTCTGGTATTTCTATACAGTTCTAATTTCAGCATTTGGTATTACAGATATGAAAGGAAAGCCTTAAAGTGCTTCTATTTACATGTCAATTATCATGTGAGGGCAATAATTGAATAATCTTGATGTTAAATGTTGTGCTATTCTTCCCATAATCTCTTGATTGTAGGGAATATGTGACTAAACACCGAAAACTTATCACTGAAATAAGGATGTTTTGACTGCTTTAATCACTAAAAGTACAATCATTTATATACATTAAACAAACTAATTATTCTGACATGCAGCAGTAATTTTAGGCAGCCTTACCTTCCATTGGTACCTGCACTGACACGCACCCTGCTGGGGACCACAGGTACACTTTGCTATTCCCAGTGCAAATGGCAAGTCGAGGTTGACATGGATCCCACTGGAAAAACTGGACAGCATACAACTGTTCTAAGACTACAAACAGTTTCAGCTTTTGAACATCCCAGATCCAGATGGCATTAGGAATGTTATCTGTTGGAAATGGCAAGGGAAATTATGAGACTGCTGTAAAGACACAGTACAATGTCACAGTATTATGTCCCATTAAATGGGCTTCACTAACAAACATCTCTACACTACTGCTTGTAACATTGGTGTGGAAGAGTCTGAACTCAGGATGTTAAGTAGTGAGTAAATGACTAATCACAGATTGTATTGAGTACACGATTAGTCGATAAGGGGCTGCTGCAGCCCTGCAGTTTAAATGGAGCAGGAGCTGGGCATGCAGGCAGCCCTGTTCCTACTATATTTAAACTGCAGGGCTGCAGCAGGAGTAGGTCCAAGACCCGGCTCGACTGTGCCTCTGTCCCCCCCCGTCCTCCCAGCACTAGCTCCTGCTTCCCCTGATAGAGGCAGCAGGAGAGGGATGGAAATGCAAATTGTCGACTCAGCTACCCAATTAGCCTAGGCTTATCGGGTAGTCAACTGTTCAACTCCTCTTTTTACATCCCTAGTCTGAACAACTAGCTTTGATTCATAACCTTACAATCCCTTAAGTAATGGTGAAAGGTGACATAACTCCGATTGTGCACAGAGGGCTTTCAATTTTAAAGTACAATACAGGTTGAACCTCTCTAGTCTGGCATCCTCAGGACCCAACCAGTGCCAAACTAGAGAATTTGTCAGACCACAGGAGGTCAATGTGATCTAGCAGCATTACCAACACTTCCACTGCTGACCAGGCTCTCAGAAGACATTTAAGGGTTAATTAGAGCTAAATAACAGCACAGAACACTGAGACACAGGACTGGGGACTATAAACTAACATTATGGGACTCTGGGAAACTTGGCCACATCCATGATAAGTAGATGTATGGCTAACTAAAATTTTCCTGGACCATGGATGTTACCAGACCAGAGAGGTTCAACCTGTACAGCAGTATCTTGGCACTGTGCCTTCATCCTCGCTTTGGGGAAATTGCCACCAAGACAAAATGACTGGCTTTTCTAAAACTAGATAGAGATGCCACTCTAGGTGGGTCTTGTCATGTGAACATTTCTCAGCTAGGAACTGGATTAAGACCCTTCCCTTCTACCAGTTTTATAATTTTTTTCCCCTTTGATCAACAACCATTTAGCATCAGAAATGCTGTATTGACAGAGTTCCAATCTACTGAGGGGAAAGGTTATATGAAAAAGTCCAAAACCTCCATAGTTATTGCGAATGCAAAATTAATTAGCAATGTTCTGAGAAATTCTGAAAGTGACTTTTGCACAGGGAAGAAGAAAAGAGATTGATTTTAGCTAAGATTTTATATAGTGAGCTAAGATAAATAGTAGGGATGGGAAACGTTAACTGTGTACACGGTTAACCTTCATGATTACACACAGGCTCCTGGTACACACGGGGAGCCGTCTTAAAAGCTGACTCCCGCACTTACCCCAGGTCCCAGGGAACCATCTGCACCCCACTCACACTGCTGCCTATCAGATTTTCAGCAGTTACATGTTTACGTAATTAGCCACATTTTGAAGTGAGATAGTTTACCACATCATACTTAAAGCCAAGGTTATAAATTCATGCCTCACCAGGAGCAGCAATTAATACCTGGTTCTATAGCTTAGTGGTTTATGGTAAAGGTTGAAGTCCCTCTGTGCTAGCCTAATGGAGCCTCAATCCACTAGCTGTGACTAGAATACAAATATACTTGTTTATTTATAGCACAAAACCTAGACAAAACCAAAAGGGTTTCCCTTTAACATATAGTCCATTAGGTACTAACCATTTTTGGTTGCCAGAAAACAGTTATCTGGACTAAATGCTAGCATTCCAATTCCTATTCTGGGATTTGCCCGATCAGCAACCGGTTTGACACACTGTAAAGAAACTGGTACCTGGGAAATGTCATCTGAAATTTGAAATAAAAGCACTTTTAACAAGCGAGTCCATATGGATAAGGCGGTTATATTTCTACCTTAAAACAGTTAACAGTTATGTCTGAAATGATAGGTAAAGAGTAATATTTTAAACTTCAGTAAGATGTTCTATCCAAAGAACTAGACAAGAAATTTCTGTTGCAGAGACTTAAATCAGCCAAAATCTCCCTGTTTGGAGGCAAATTTTGAACAAATAAAATAACATTAGGGAGGAGGGTGTGGTCTGTCACTTCTACCGACATTCACTCCCAAAAGTTTGCCACACCTCTCCAGGAACCCTTCATTGTCCTTAAGATCATAGAATCCTAGAGCTGGAAGAGACCTCAGGAGCTCATTGAGTTGCCCTCTGCTGGACCCTCTCCAATGCGTCCATATCCTTTCTGTAGTCAGGGGCCCAGAACTGGACACAATACTCCAGATGTGGCCTTATCACCAGTTCCCAATAAAGGGAAATAATCACTTCCCTAGATCTGCTGGCAATGCTCCTCCTAATGCAACCTAATATTCCGTTTGCCTTCTTGGCTACAAGGACACGCTCTTGACTCATATTCAGCTTCTCATCCACTGTAATCCCCAGGTCCTTTTCTGCTGAACTATTATTTAGCCAGTCGGGTCCCCAGCCTGATCTTCACTTTTAGCCACATTCTACAACCATCATCCTTTCTAGCAGAGACAGACATGTCCTTTGAGGTTTTGCATTTAATTAAATGGGCTTCCCATTAGCACCCTAAGGTTTGCCACTCCCCACCCCACCTCCACAGGCAGAGTCAAGGCTTAAATGTTTTACATCACAAGTATTCTAAAGTGGCCCATTTTAGTTTGCTCACATTTACTCTGTGTTCTGAAGAGAGAGCTGGCTTGCGCTTTGGCTGGAGGGAAGGCAAGGCTCTCCGTTTCAACTCTGGGGGATTTCTCCACTTCCTTATATACAATCTGCACAGAAAGAGAAGACAGTTTCACAAAAGAGCTTAGCAAGATTTGAACCTACTCTGTAGACTCCTCCACATCCCACTGTCAAAACAAGTATTAAGGCTCATTCATAATACATTTATTTACACAGGGTTGATCAATGCTGTTTGTTATTGTACACTGGGAGCAGGCAGACCTGGGCCAAGAAATGCTGAATTTTGAAACCTGATGGTGTCCATATTTGAAAATTGGGCCCACATTCAGAAAAAGCAATTGCATGAAACAGAAACAGATAGTGATTTAAATAATCCAACGATTGTCATTTGAGAGCCTATGTAAAACGAGTCAAACAGAATACACCTTTCCACCCATTACCAACTGCAAGTGAATTGAGTAAAATAACTGTGCTGTCTTTAGTACAGTAGGACAGGTGGGGGTTTTTTTTGGGGGGAGAGGGGGTTGTTGGTTTGGTTTTGAGGTTTTGTTGGTTTGGGGTTTTTTTAATAACATTCCATGCCATTGAGAACCACTGCAAACTAGAAATGTTAATGGGGTCATGTTAACGGAAACTGATTGGGAGCTCCAATTTAATCATACTTTCAGCATTTCATCACTAATTGTACAGCTGGAGCTCTAGTCTTTCCAACGGACAGGGACTGAACTGGTTTATCTGTTTCTCATTTGAAGGATAACTAACATGTGCCTGTTGTAGCACTTGGTCTGGCAACCAGATTTACATCTAGAATGTAGCCCAATAGAAATGCTCGAGTCATGTTGACCAGACAATAATGAAGACAGGTACCAGAGATAAAACTGCTTTCTAGCAAGGAGACATTTTACTTAAGTATATTCTGCATGGCAGAGTACTTGATAAGCAACAATGATAAATTTAAAAAAAAAAATCATATAAATCTAAGTCTGCTCACCACAAACACTGATCCTTCTATAACATGTCAGATCTTCTCTGTCCCTTCTAATGGCTATGTAATAATATTACAACTGATGAAGAGTCTCCCTCACAAGGGGTGGGGACAGAGAAAACCTATGATTTTGAATCAAAACATACAATTATCTCTCTGCTGAGAACTGCAAAAAACTGTGGCCACGGACTCTCTGCATGTGAAAGGATAAACAAAGCAGATTTGTGACAATCATTTACAGAAACTGTTCATATAGGGCACATCTACACAGCAGGGCAAAAGTCTAATCAAACCACAACTTGAGCTATGTCAATTGCATAGCTGAAGTCGAAATAGCTTAATTCGGCTTTTGGCGCGGTCTTCACAGCAGGAAGTCGAAGGAAGAACACTCTTCCTTTGACTTCCTTTACTTCTCGTAAAATGAGGGTTACAGGAGACGGAATAAGAAGTCCTCCAGCTTACCATTATTTCAAAATAATGGCTTGCAGTGTAGACACGTTCTTTGTTATTTCGGAATAAGGTCAGTTATTCTGAAAGAACGCTGCTGTGTAGACATAGCCTAAGTGAGCTAGATTTGCCTATACAAATGAAGATTAGGTGAGATTGGTCATAAGACGCTTCAAATCCAACACCATTTATACTGCAAATTGTCTAGTGCAGAGAGTTACAAAATTCTGATTCATGTTCAGCTTCCTAGCACTTGGGTACAACACCACCTGAAATCCTGTCTGTAAACACAAACACCACCTTTAGCAGAAGATATTAGCACTTAGCAATAATTATCCATGATTCTTTTACACAGAATAAAAAGGAGGATGAAAAGGAAAAGAGAATGCACTGAGAGAAGCCCAAGAAAATACATCATTTTTTAGTTACTTATTAACATTTTCATTCAGTCTCCTTAGTAGCATTTGCAGATCAGCAGGGAAGCAGGAATTCAGTCAAAGTAAAAATTTTTTACCAAAGATAGCAAACAAACTACAGGCTGGCCCTCCCAGATCCAGCACCCTTGGGACCTGACCGGTCCGAACAAGGGAGTTTGCCAGATCAGGGGAGGTTAGGGCTGCCCTGCCTGGGTGCTGCCAGACCAAAGAGGTTCAACCTGTACTGCTAATGATCCAATGAATCCCAATTCTATACTTACTATCTTTGGGTTAGCAATGGTCACAGGGTGTTCAAACTCTGTAATCTTCTTCCAAGTCACATGGTTCAAGATACGCACCTAATTCAAGGAAAATGTATTAAGAGGTGATTCCTTGGACATTTTGCAACTGGCTTGAATGGGTTTCATTTAAGTTCTTTTTTTTACCTTTTCATCATAGCTGCCAATCGCCAAGAACTGACTGCTGGGACTCCAGGCAATTGATTTAATACCCAGTGACCATTCATAAGCACTGTATGTGGACAGCAGACGGCCATCAAGGGAATATAGCAAAATTTTATACTGCAACACAAATTGATTTGATTTAAAGACTAGTGACACTGTTAAACTAACACATAGAGACTAAGTAACTCCTTTTTATCACCGTCTAAAATGTACAGATGTTCAAAATGGAGTTTTCCTTTTCTCATAAATTAATTCTTCAATTATTTATCTGGATAGTTCCTAGGATCTTATGCAATTTTTTAAAACCAAGTTTGTAAATTAAGTTTATAAAATATACTTAAATTATAGAAAAATGTAATAAGGATTATTTGATAGCAATGACTTTACATGGAGATTTAAAGATTTGACACCCATCACCAATGGGTAAGTACAATATTACAAATTGTTTAAGCCCTTCTTTTATTTTCTGTTTTAAGATATTGCATTCTATGTAGTAGCAAGAAAAGTTGACTTAATATCTGTTCAGGAGTCCTTAATTAAGTGTTCAAGATCTTCAGAAATAATCTGCATTTTCTCATACCTCCAGACAGGTATCCCACACTGCCAACACACAGCCATTAGGAGCCCATTCAATCCCAGCTAGGTCTTGAGTTTCAGTGTCAAAATGCTTCCCAAATGCAGAGGCAAAAAAAACCAAACAAAACAAAACAATGAAACAGTTTTAAACACTGCACTTAAAATGTATGGTTGCACATGACTTTAAAAAGTAAAATCCTGATTTAGTATCACATTATCATTACACATTTAAAAACAAAAGTGTGCTATTTTAAGATTTTTTATGTCTGACTGCATAAAATAGAAACGTTTCCTTTGCTTTTGTTATAATATGCTACATTTGCTTCTTCCTCATTTCCTCGTAACACACTATACAAAATGAAAGATCTTTTGAAACAATGTACACTTTTAATTTTAAAAACATTCTTTTATGTTGCAACTACTTGTTCAAATCATCATTTTGGCAAAAGCTAGTTCTGATCATGGTGCTTCTGGAATGTATTTTACTGTCAACAGGATTATTCAGATTAAGCCAGAACATTTGAATGTAAAAAATGCTATGCTTTATCCTTACTCTATATAGTTTTCTGAGCAGAGTTTGTCCGGTTTCTAATACACCTGCAGGCCAATGAAAGAGCCAGACAAAATGCCTTGTATTGCCAAGTCTAAAGTGGGGCATTACCATTGTTTAATAATGTAGTTATACTCTACACTACAGAGTACTCTTTAAATTTGTGCAATTGCAGCAGTAGGCAAGGACACTTCTTACCCTCAGTAGTTGCCAATCACTGCATACAAAGAGGCTAATGAAATCTTTGCAGTCACGCCTCTCTGCTAATGCCATATAGCGACCATCCTTCGTGAAGGCTATTCCTGCCAGAGAGATTACAAAAAAATAGTTACACATATACACACCATTGAAACTGGCCCTACTAAAGTACCAAATCTGAAAATTATGAGCTAAATCAGCTGGGAATAAGAATTTAATCAGAAAAATGTGAATGATTGGGAATAATTTTGTAACACCTATTAGATGCCCCAAAAGTCACAATACAATCAAGGAAAAGTGGTGTACTATTTAAGAGCTAATCTGATTTATGGGGAAGTGAAGGCAGCTATAAGATTATTATACTACATATTAACTACAAGTTAACTACATTATTTTAAAATATACAGAAACACGCACAGATGGTAGTGAGTGGAAGTTGATGGTCACAATTATAATCAAAGGTTAACTACTGTGGAAGTTGATATGGGAAGCCAAGGGGCACAGGGACAAATTATAGCAGCCAACAGAGTTATGGAAAATAAGGGGGTTTTAAAATACATTAAGAACAAAAAGAATCTGATCAGTGGTTTTTATTTATTACTAAATGGAAATGGTGGTATCATCAATAGTATGCAGTTATAAACAGTTCAGTATTTGGTGAAAAAAAAAAGTATAAGCTCATCATATGGTGATAATACCCTTTTCATTCCACTAATCTCTCTGGAGGATGATAAACAACTACTAAACCAAGACTTACATCCATGATTTTTAAAAAAGATGGCTGAGGCACTCATTGGACCATTAATGTCGATTTTCAGTAAGTAGAGCACAAGGGAAGTTCCAGAAGACTGGAAGAAAGCTAATGTTATGCCAATTTTATCAAGGGTATATGGGATGGGAAGAGTAAATTGTAAGTCTAATCAGCCAGACATAAATCTCTGGCAAAAAAAATGAAGCTGCTGATATAGGACTCAATTATTAATGCATTAGCTATTTTGGCCACAGCATCACACTAGGAGCTCATGTTTAGCCGATTAGCTCCCTCCAACCTTAAGTCTCTCTCATAGTTCCTGTTTCCTAGGATAGAGTTCCATAATCCTGCAAGTATGCCCAGAGGTGCCAACTCCATGGGTGCTCCAGCACCCCAGAGATGAAAAAATAGCGGGTGCTGAGCTTTATACAGGAGCACAGACTAACAATCACAGTAATGCTTTCTGGCCTTGGAATCTATAGAAAAGGAGGTCAAGAGCAGAAAATATGTGAAATCACAGCAAAAGCTTTTCTCAGAAGAAAGGACAGTTTAAAAGACAAGCAGAAGGGAAAAAAGGATTTAACAAGATTAACAATTGTTTCCTTCTGTGCAACCAAAGAATAATAATTTGTATTACCATGGCAGTTTTTACACATTAGATAGGTAATTCCCAAAACTGTCATTTCAAAAGCACTGTAGAATTTTGCTAATTTCCAGAATCAAATCTAAATAATGGCCGATCATAGTTATTCATAGCTTCACTTTGTTCAAATAGAGAAATTAGTTATATAAGAGATCAGAAAGGACATGAAAGATCAGTTCCAACAACCCTCTTATTGTACATACAACAAATAATTGCTTTCTGAAAGGATTATATTTTATGAATGGCATAATCTGACCACAGGCAAGTAGCCAAAAACCAGAGTTCTCATCATTAATCTGACACCATCTCCCTTTTCAAAGTTGGTCTGTAAAATGGGGATAAAAAGCACTCCCCCCTCTCCCCCCTTGTGAGGGCTAGTGTTTTTGGAGTGCTATATAAAAATGCCAAGAAATCTTAAACCATGCTGAGTGATCACATTCTTCATTTGTGTAGTGACACATGTTGAGTCTCAGTGAAATGCTTAAGCCAACAAAATCCTTGTCCAAGAGCCTATACTGTAAGCAGATGGAGCTTCCATCTCTTTCTCTGATGATACATCCTGCATATAGACCAATCTCACACTTTTCCTGGGGTCTGTCTTCGTAGTAACACAACAAATTTCAAGTTCAGATCTTCCTTACCAAGCTTGGCTGTACCCAGTATTTTCCCTACATAACTTCCTAGTACCCACTCTAGTTGCCTTTGCTTCTGCAAGAGGCATATGAGCCTCTCTTCCATCCTCCCTTCAGTTAACAAAATACAGCTGCTACTGACTCAGCTGTAAATACTCAAACTTCCTACATGGTTCAAGCACCTGATACTAAGAGGATTCTGAGGAGCCTGGAGTCTCTGTGCAGGATCCTAGAGTCTGTCACCCTGTTACATACACATATATGAGGGCTGAATATTATTGCGTAATAGAGATGAGCAATTGAAAAGGGATACTTAGACCACATATTTTGTTCTGGGTTTGTCTCACAATACAGTCTCTAGCTATGCTCGCTACAGAAAATACTGTATTACTGGTTTCCAGCAGACTTGGCAATGGTTTTGTTCAGTATCTTCTTTTTTCACTGGAGTTTGGACAGGTGAATAAGCTAAATATTTCTCATTCCTAGTGTCATGATCATGAGGGTTAGCCAGCAGCCTGGGAACTAAGGGGTTAACCTTACCTAAGTCAGGTAGATTCAGCCAATAGGAAGGTAGGTAGGAATTTCAAACTAGGACAAAGGAATTTTTGGGCTTCCCTCCTTTGTCTCTAGGGAGTTTCTCCCCATCTACTATGGGGGACAGACAGAATGTCTCCCTCCAGAACAGACTCTTCACTCTTCTGTAAGTAGGGTAAAGTTTAGATAAATCCGTTAGGTTTTTTTGTTTTATGGGTTGGGAAATGGGATCTGATGTCTGTGCATTTAAAAATGCTTTTTGCTCTCTTTTGTAACTAAGCTCCTGGCCCATGATGGACTTCTCTTCCATGTGTATATTACTTTGTAACTTTTCCATCTAGTCATTATGCTTTCAACAGGAATACTGTGGTGATAAAAAAAGTTCTCTCTCTTTTCTTTTCTTAACCTGGCATTGGTTAATTTTTGTGTCCTGGTTTGTACTTTAGGGGTGAGATTTCCCAAGTGATATCCCTCCTGATTTTCTTATCAGTACTTGGGTGGTGGCAGTGGAGTTTTATCCCCAAAATCTAGGTTAAGATTTTGGGGGGAAGTTTTTTACCAAAGCCTGGAAAGATGAGGTTTTGGGGTACTTTTGCAGGCCCCCACTTCTGCATTTATCGTGCCAGAGTGGGGAAGGAGCCTTGACACCTAGTAAGACCACTATGTATGTAGGTCATTCTACTTGCCTAAGTTGTGCCTCCCTCTTTACACTGCTATTTTATACTCATGCTATTTGGGTTTGCAGGATTTATATCTGCATGTCACTGTAACTGCAGATGTACCTTAAGATACACATGTCCCTCCAGGCTAGTGTAATAAGCATCAGCAGGAAGGTACTTGAAGGCACCCTGATCATAAACATGTTTGATTATATGTAAATTCCATTTTCCTTTATCATCATGTTAATGTCCTTCCGATACTAGGTCTGATACACTCACCGTGCTGACAAGCTTTGGGATACTTGATATAAGAAACAGATTTGGTACACAAGGACCAGACAGTTATCCGCAGCTGTTGGAAAGAGAAAGGCAAGAAAGTATTTGTTTATCTTTGCAGATAAAAAAAAAAGTGTACAGAGAATCTAATTCAAACACTAAACTAGATAATCATACTTTTTGTACTGGAGGACCTCACATTAAAACAAACTGGAACCAAAGATTTCTCCTAACAAAACTGTTCCATTTAAATATTAGTGTCTCTATATTATATTGTACTTATGTTTTATTACAAAACCTCTTTTCCTAACAATTTCTGTAATGTCTTTAATAACTGATCAAGTCAAAAACAGCTTCAAAAACTTAGACTTATAGCTGTCCTGTTTTATTTAGTTCTGTAAAACTGTTTTCAGGTGGGGTTTATATGGAGGTCATTATAAAAAAGTCAAGTTGGGTTGGACTGTAGTACACAGAATTATCCAAGACACATGGAGATTGATACTGTCTGTCGAAAGGCTGAAGATTTCAAAGCAGCACACCCAGCTCTCTTCCAGACAAATCTATTATGCCACTATCTTTTCAGTTTTGTTTTAAATGGAGACATAATACCCACCTTGGTCCAGAAGTACGGCAACAGAACCCTGGGCTTTATTTAGGGTGCTTAGTAAAAGATCACGTTATTGAAAATGCAACTGAACTTGGGAGCTGCCACAAACTAGATCCCCAGACCTACACTTTGAAAGTATGGCCCAGATTCCCTCTTGCCTGCTCCCTCTCCCCCAAAAAAAGTATTTCCTAGCTTCCACTGAAATCAACCCTTAGACTAGGATCTGGACCAACGTGCAAGACTCTATTCAAAACTGAATCTACACACGTGTGCTACAACATTTACACACAAGAGGAGTGAAACTGTAGTGATTAGCTTTATCCTTTCGCTTCCTTATTGCTCAGGTTTAGCTAAAGGAAGTTTATGAGCTCTAACGGGTCGGAATGTGAAGTTCCCACAAACACAAAACACTTTTCAGTCAATGATATTTATTCCAATTTAGTAGCGAAATTACATAGCAGTACACTGTTGATGAGATGAATAAAAGCAGAATGTTAATGTGGCCAATGATACTTTATTAAAATGTATATAACGAATTATTAAATGCTGAGAGTTGTGTAAAAGCTAGCATAACAATTACCAATGTGTAATAGGAAATAATTTTTGTACAGATTTGTGTGATTTCTAAACCCGTACAGGAATCTGGAAGAACAGGCTTGCAAGAGGTGAGAAATTCTTCTATTTAGATCCTTAGTGAATGATATGAGAATGTGAAACAGTATGTCAACTTGAGAATACTGACTTTTCACTGTACTTTTTTTTTTTTTTTTTTTTTTTTTTAACTGAAGACTTGTGCCAGCCCATTTTTGTTTTAGTTTCCCCTTTCTCAACCACACAAACAGAAAAATGACTTGTTATTGGAAGGACTTTATTTTCAAAAGAATCCATAAAAACCATGTACGTAGTGTTTGGGGTATTTTTGGAGGCTCATGCATCTGCAGAATTCAGGAACTACAGAAGCAGCAGTCAGCTGCAAAGCAGGCCTCTCCACAGCACATCAAGGTCACAGCCTGTATTAAAAGCTCTGCACTGCTATCTGCAAATTATTCAATTAAAAACAAATACTCTACCATAGCAATGACAGCAACCCCAGACGCCTATGTATTCATCAATGTGTCAGGTGAACCTTGCATTTATGTTTGGGGAGAGGAATTTTTTCTAACTTTTCAATAGTTTGTTACTAGCATATTTACCTGGTGTTGCTTGGGTCCTTAAGGAGGGGCTCAGGGCAGGGGGCTAACGGGGGCAGGAGACAGGATTAGGAGTGAGGAGAGGCTCTGGGCAGGAGACTTTGTAGGGGGGCAGAGGCTGAAGCCCCTCCCCAGTATTAATACCAGGGCTGCTTCCTCTTCCCCTTCCTGTTCGTGTCTAGGAGTGAGACCAAAGTGTACAGCTTCTCTGCCCCCTACACTCCTCACACAGAGTGAGAAATGCAACAAACTGTGTTTTTTCCCCTTGCTCTCTGACAAAGGGGAACAGCCAGCAATGACCCTGTACGAATCCATAGGAAGAAGCTTCAGCTTCCCCCCTTTCCTAAAGGATACTAAATTATTTTAATTTTGTTAGCAAATATTTTTATGAACTCTAATCATAATGAACTCAGGACTTTTTTCCGATGAAAAACAAAAATAATTTTTTAAACCTTTCACCCAGCATATTCCTGTGTAAAAAGTAGTGCATTCAGCTAATTTAGTGGCAGGACTGTTTGTGCAAAATTTGGTGTCCGCAGGTAATCCCAAAGTATGACTATTTTGCACAACCAAATCCACAAACAAACTCTGCAAAATAAATAGATAGATAGATAGCCAAGGGGACTGTCACTACCAGAAAGTGACAGATTTAGTACAGTGGGACACCAAGAAATCTTTCCTGAAACTATCAATGCACCACCAAATATCTTACGAACAGTAGCAAAGCAGGTGTAGTACAGTGTTAAACCACATCATTGTACATAATGATTTTAACCCTTCCAGTAAGCAAAGGAGGAAAAATAAAATCTAGAATATTTATGGAAATATCAGTAGTTACAATAATTAGTCTGAATCCTGAAACTAGAGGACAGAATCTCATTTTGAGGCATAAACCAACCACTTCCAGAGTTAGGGAGAGCTTCTACCCTGGTTAGTTTACTTTATAGTTGTGCACTTATTATTATTATTATTATTATTAATAATCCTCTTTGCTCCTGATGGAGCATAAGGCGCCAACGAATCTTCTCCAGCCTTCACAGTCCTGAGAAAGCCAGATGACTTCTTCCCAGGTCATGCCCTTCCTTTTCATATCCTCCTCCACAGTCCTCCTCCAGGTGCCCAACGGCCTCCCTCTTTTACACTTTTCAGGTGGAGTCCATCTGAGTGCCATAATGAGGGAGTCTTGTTTCGCTCATCCGAAGGACATGCCCCAGCCATCTCCAGCGTCTCTGCTTGATCTCGTCCACAACATTGTTGATGCCAGTACGCTGGCTTATCTTCTTGTTGGTAACATGTTGTTCCCAGCGGACTCTGAGGATACGACGAAGGCACCGTCCTTCGAAACCTCTGAGTCTGCTCTCAATCTTTTTGTTAGTCCTCCAAGTCTCTACGGCATACAGCATGACTGAGCACACATTCAACCTATAGATCTTCAGTTTAGTCCTGGTCTGCAACAGTGACGACTTCCAAATAGCTGTCCACTTACTGTATAGAAATTCTTGCAACTTCCTCCGAAGCATCTGGTACCGAACACCACTGGAGATGGGATTCCTAGCTGAATGGCCCACTAGTCTGATTCAGCTGTGGCATATTTTATGTTTCCACAGCAATTTTTTAGACTCTTATTTCACTAGAATGAGTTTTCTTGACACCAAGATAGATCCTGCGCTTGATCACTAACACATCTGGTACCTGGAGCTGCCCTCTGATGCTGCTAACTGAAATTCTTAAATTCCACTTCAAAAAATCCTGCTAAATGTCACATCCACAGAGAAGCATTAGGAGAGGACCAATGCAAAAGGACTAGCACCTTTTTCTAATATATCAGCCTCTACACTGAGCATCACAAGATGCTTCATATAAAGAAGCAATCTAAAGAATAAAGGAAGCTTATAAAGAGATTTAAAGATCCTGCTCAGAAGTCGAATCAGAGTATCTAGACAGCAGGAAGGAGAAACAACCAAATGAGGCCCCCAGGCCTCTTTCATGTCAAGCAAAAAAAAGAGAGAAAAGATGCGGAAGGGAGCGGCAGACATGCGCTTAACTTGCCTTTTTCACTCTTCTATGTAGCTTTGTATGAACTGAGACTTAAGGGTTCTGTGACGGAGCGGCTTCCGCGCCCCACAGGGCCAAGGCGCCGTCCCCGGCATGCTGGGGAGAAGCGGCAGCCCCGCACCGGCTTCGGACCTGTGCGGCTTACTTCGCCGCGCTCAGGGGAGGGGCCGGGGGTGTGAACGGGCCAGGAGCGCCCGAGCTCTCAGGGTCCTGGCGTAAGCCGGGAAGCCGCGGGGCCGACGCGCCGGCTCCCCTAGGAGGCGGCGCATGCGCAGAGTTCTCGGCAGCTCCAGCTGGAGCAAGGAAGAGGGCATGACCGGGGGAATAGACCCGGGCCCCTCCCCCGGCGCGCCGGACGTCGCAGCAGCGAGACACTCAAAAGGAGCGCCACCGCCAGTGCAAGGGAGGAGAGGAGACGGAGCTAGGGTGCACCGGGCCAAGGTGCACCGAGCAAAGGAGCACAGAGGAGAGGCGAGCGGAGGAGATGGCAGGAGCAGCCCGGCGGGAGGCCTCACGGGGGCTGCAGGAGCCGCCCCTACGGGGGGCACCGGACAAGGCCACCACCACGGCGTGGCGGGGGAGGTAGGAAGCAGCTCAGGGCAGGGTATTATACCCGGGGGGTTGGTGTGTTTCGGGGCGGATTCTTCCCCCCACCAACCAAAACTGGGGCGCGGTCCCCAGTCTTTAGGGCCCTGGGTCGGGGTTCGGAGTGGGGGTGGGCCCGAGCCCTCCTACCTCACCTCGCTGGCCTGCCGATGCCCCGGAGAAGGGGACGCTAAGAGAGGACCACCCCTGCCAAACTCGGGGCAGGATGGGTGATGGAGAGCAAGCAGCGCGGGGTTCGCCCACGGGACCGGCAACAGGGCGTGGGCTCGCGGGCCCCGGGTGGGGCACGCCCACACGCCCCATAACACGTGGTGGAAAATGTGGGCATCGTAGCGGGGCACTGACTGTGGCCTTCTCTTGGAGAGAGCGCAGAAGGGGCAGACCGGTCCCCCGCGAGCCAACCATGGAGACCCCCAAGCTATTGGAGTGGATGGTGGAAACGCAGCGGCAAAACCACCAACAACAAACCCAATTAATTCAGCAATTGATGTCGCAGGCCCAGGAACAGCAAAGGCAATTGATCCGGGAGTTGTGCGACCAGCCCGCCACCCTGGTGGGGGCACGGGAGGCAACCCTGGGAGGCACCACCCAGCCCCCGATCCGCCTGACAAATATGGGCGCGTCAGACGATCCCGAGGCCTACCTGGTAACGTTCGAGCAGGTGGCGGCCGCAGCCCGATGGCCAGGAGGACCACTGGGCCATGATTTTGGCACTGTATCTCATGGGCCCGGCACAGCTAGCCTACCATGGCCTGTCCGGGAAGGACGCCCTACACTACCACCGGGTCAAGGAGGCTATTCTGGACCAGCTAGGCGTCACCCCCGAGACCCACCGGCAGAAGTTCCGGGAAGTTCGTTATGGTGACGGAGCTCGGCCCCGGGCAGTGGCACAGAGAATCAGGGAGGCGGGAGCCGTTGGCTCGACCCAGAGGCAAAGACTGGCCTGCAAGTAGCAGAGCTGGTGTACTTGGAGCAGTTCACCCACGTCCTCCCGGCGGAAGGACAAAGGTGGGTCCGGCGACACCGACCCAGCTCTCTTGATGAGGCTGTCAGGCTCATGGAAGATTTCCTAGCCATCAAGGGGATCGACGAGCCAGGGAGGCCCTGGACTGAGCCATCCCGCCCTACCCGACCGGGCCCCGGGGCTCGGAGAGACAAGGAACGCCCCGGGCAAGGCGGCACCCCGTCCAGGGGTGGGGAGGAAAAGCGGAGGCTAGCCCCTGTCTGGTCCCGCCCCACTCGCAAGGAACCCGCCGGCCGGGGAGGCGAAAGAGAAAGGGAGCCCCCGTGGGCAGAGCCCAAGCAAAACCTCTGCTTCGAGTGTGGGCAGGAGGGACACTTTCGGCGAGACTGCCCATATATGGATTGTTCCTACGGGCAGGCACTGATGGTGAGCCAGTGGGGGCCCGAAGGCAGTCAAAGGCTTACGGTCCATGTACACATCGGGGCGGTATGCGTGGACACCCTGGTGGACACGGGGAGCAGCCAAACCCTCGTCCGAGCCAACATCGTGGACCCCGAGAGCCCGTGGGGACCTCCAGTATGGATGCAACGTGTCCAAGGGGACGTCTGGGAGTACCCCACGGTGTGGGTAGCTCTGACCAACACAGGTGGGGAGATGCAGTGCCAGGATGCCCTGGTTCCCTGGCTGGCGTACCCCGCAATACTCGGCCAGGATTGGAGGGGGTTTCAATGCCTGTGGGAGGCGTGACGGAGCTCCGGAGAGACCAGCCAGGCATGCGCGGCCGAGCCAGGCCCCACGGCAGCTCTACCCGCAGACGACCCTCCGAGGAGGAGCACCCGGACCAATGCAGGCCGGTGGCAGTTGGCCACTGAGGACGTCCATGACGGGAAGGACTTCGAGGCCCAGCACGCCAATGCATCGCTATGCTGGGCCTGGGAATACGCGACTGACGGGCCCAGGGACAACCCCGGTGACCGGGGGGGGGGGGGCGGGGAATGGACCCCATTTTGAGGTACACGCCGACCGACTATATAGGGCTGTAACCGACCCTGTGGAGACTTGAGACAGTTACTCGTCCCAGCCAGCCACCGGAGGGCAGTACTAGAATTGGCCCATGATAACCCGTAGGCTGGACACCTGGGGAGGGAGAAGACCCTCCAGAGGGTCCTCCAAAGGTTCTACTGGCCCAGGGTGCATAGGGAGGTACAGGACTTTTGTCAGTCCTGCGAGGCCTGCCAGAGGACGGGGTCCGGACGGGTGCCAAGAGCCCCTCTGGTGCCCATGCCAATAGTGGGGGAGCCCTTTGAACGAAATGCGCTCGACCTCGTGGGGCCCCTGGAACGCTCCAAAACGGGGAATAAATATCGGCATTATCGTGGTCGTGGATTACACCACGCGATACCCCGAGGCGGTCCCACTCAGGAACACCACTGCCCCCACTCTCGCCACCAAGCTGGTAAAAATATTCGCAAGGGTAGGGATCCCCAGGGAAATCTTAACCGACCCAGGCATGAATGTGACCTCCCGCCTAATGGCCGAACTGGGCAAGTTACTGGACATTAAACTCCTTAGAACGTCCGTATACTACCCCCAAACGGATGGCGTGGTGGAACGAATCAATCGGATCTCGAAATCTATGCTCCGCCGGTTTGTAGATGAGGACCCCCGCAGATGGGATGGCCTTCTCCCAGCCTTGTTATTTGCGGTCAGGGAAGTCCCGCAGGTCTCCCCTTTCGAACTTTTGTACGGGCGGAGACCCCGAGGGATACTTGACGTCCTTCGGGAGACATGGGAAGAGCAGGGGCCAAGGGGCAGCGGTTCAGTCCAGTACATAATACAGTTAAGGAAGAGGTTACAGAAGTTAGCTAAATTCACCCGGATTAACCTCACTAGAGCCCAGGAGAAGCAGGCCCGGAACTATAACCAAGGGACGGAGCTGAAGACCTTTGAGCCCAGGGATCAGGTACTGTTACTCCTCCCGTCTAAGGAATCCAAGTTGTTAGCCAAATGGCAGGGACCATTTATGGTCGTTCGCCAGGTCGGAGAGGTGGATTATGAGGTTCGACTGGAAGGTAGGCAATGGGGCTCGCAGATTTATCATGTGAATCTGTTAAAAAGGTGGCGGGCCCACGAACAACTCCTGGTAGTCCTGGCGGGGCCGGAAGTAGAGCTGGGTCCGTGGGCCGGAGACCTAAATCGCGCAGCGTCGCCCCCGAGGACCAAAGACCTGAGCCCAGAACAACAGGATGACCTCCGCGCCCTGCTTCAGAGGTATCCTTCGGTACTATCCACCTTACCGGGGAGGACTGCGGCAATGAGCCACCACATCGCAACTACCCCGGGTAAGAAAGTGTGCGACGCGATCCACCCCCTCCCCCGGAAAATGTGGGACACCGTAAGGGGGGAGATATGCTCGAGTTAGGGGTAATAGAGGAGTCCCATAGTGAGTGGCGGAGCCCAACTGTCCTCGTCCCAAAACCAGATCGAACGCTCCGGTTCTGCATAGATTTCCGAAAAGTTAATACCCTCTCCTGTTTTGACACGTACCCCATGCCGCGAATAGACGAACTGCTTAGCCGACTAGGGGGAGCCCAGTATATCTCGACCCTCGATTTGACCAAGGGTTATTGGCAAATCCCCCTTACACCCGCCTCTAAGAAAAAGACTGCGTTTTACATCCCTTTTGGCTTGTTCCAATTCGTAACAATGCCCTTCGGCCTTCATGGGGCGGTGGCAACCTTTCAGAGGCTCATGGACAAAGTGCTCAAGGACCACCAGCTATATGCAACGGCCTATATAGATGATATAGCCGTTTTTAGCCGATCTTGGGCCGATCATTTCCGTCACCTGGAGGCCGTCTTAAAGGCCCTAAAGGAAGCAGGTCTGGCTGCCAACCCCAGCAAGTGCCTATTCGGGAGACAAGAGGTAACCTACCTCGGGTACACGGTCGGGGGAGGGACGTTGAGGCCCCTTGTAGATAAGGTCGGGGTATTGAGAGACTACCCAACCCCAACAGGTCCGACAGCTGCCGGGGCTAGCTGGGTACTACTGGCAGTTCGTGCCGGCTTTGCGACCATAGCCGGTCCCTTGACCAACCTGACCCGGAATACCCAACCGACGAAGGTACGGTGGACTCCGCAGTGCGAGAAGGCCTTGCGGGACTTGAAGGACCGCCTGACCCACCCACCTGTCCTGAGGCACCCAGATTTCTCCCTGCCCTTCATAGTCCAGACGGACGCCTCCGAGGTGGGACTGGGCACAGTCCTCTCACAGGAGGTGGAGGGGGAGGAACACCCCATACTCTGAGTAGGAAATTGATAGCCGGGGAGCGGAATTATGCTACAATCGAAAAAGAAGCCTTAGCAGTGAAATGGGCAATTGACTCCCTGAGATATTATCTTGTAGGCAATGTGTTCAAGCTTGTAACCGATCATGCACCACTCTGATGGATCAGTTCGATGAAGGACAGCAACGCCACAGTGATGAGGTGGTACCTCGCCCTACAGCCTTATCAGTTTGAGGGCACACGGGAACGCAGAATTCTTTTCCTGTCTGCACGAGGACTCAGACGGGGGGATGCGTTGGATCTAAGGGAGGGGGTGTGTGACGGGGCGGCTTCCACGCCCCACACGGACAAGACGCCGTCCCCGGCATGCTGGGGAGAAGCGGTGGCCCCGCGCCGGCTCCAGACCTGCACGGCTTGCTCCACCGCGCTCAGGGGAGGGGCCGGGGCTGTGAACAGGCCGGGAGCGCCCGAGCTCTCAGGGTCCCGGCATGAGCCGGGAAGCTGTGGGGCAGACGCGCCGGCCCCCCCAGGAGGCGGCGCATGCGCAGAGTTCTCGGCGGCTCCAGCTGGAGCCAGGAAGGGGGCATGACCAGGGGAACGGACCCAGGCCCCTCCCCCGGCACGCCGGACGTCGCAGCAGCGGGACGCTCAAAAGGAGCGCTGCCGCCAGCGCAAGGGAGGAGAGGAGACAGAGCTGAGGTGTACCAAGCAAAGGAGCACAGAGGAGAGGCGAGCGGAGGAGATGGCGGGAAGCCTCATGGGGGCTGCAGGAGCCGCCCCTACGGGGGGCACCGGACACGGCCACCACCGCGGCGCGGCAGGGGAGGTAGGTAGCGACCCAGGGCAGGGTATTAAACCTGGGGGGTTGGTGTGTTTTGGGGCGGATTCTTCCCCCCACCAACCAGAACTGGGGCGCGGTCCCCAATCCTTAGGGCCCTGGGTCGGGACTCGGAGTGGGGGCGGGCCCAAGCCCCCCTACCTCACCTCGCCGGCCTGCCGATGCCCCAGAGGAGGGGACACTAAGAGAGGCCCACCCCTGCCCAACTCGGGGCAGGGCAGGTGACGGGGAGCACGCAGCGCGGGGTTTGCCCGCGGGATCGGCAACAAGGCGTGGGCTCGCGGACCCCGGGTGGGGCACGCCCACGCGCCCCATAACAGGTTCCTAGCGCTAACTTTAAGAGTACATAAAGTAAATAAGAGTACATAATGTCGTAAACTGACCTGCAATAATCAAGTTTTAGATCACTACAACTGCTGACTTCCAAAGACACAAAAATACACCATGAGGCTGCTCTGTATAAAAGATTTACTTAAAAAATACCAACACAATGCCTACGCACATTCTTCTGTAACAACTGCAGAAGTGGCATGCTGCCTGCTCCTGTTAATTGCAGTTAACTGAACTTGCCTCTGTTCACTCCCTTAATGCAACCCAGCATCTCTCTCTCTCTCTCTCTCTATCTCTCTCTCACAAACACACACACACACACACACACACACACACACACACACACACACACACACACACACACACACACACACACACACACACACAACACACACACACCGCAGTCAATACAAGCTTAACAGCCGTAAGCTTTAAAGCGTAGTTCTGGGTTACAGTCAAGAATGCAACTTTATAGCTGCAATACTGACTTGGCATCCTGACCATACTGGCTATAGAAGTGTCAAAGTTTAAGGCCAGAAGAAACTCACCACATCATCTCATCTGACCGCCTCTATGTCACAGGCAACCACCGCCAACCCCCAGCTGCATACTAAACTAGGGATGTAAGTGACTACCCAATAAGCTTAGGCAGCGGGGATGAGGGACAGGAGCCGGTGCGCTGGGGGGCATGAGAGGCTCTTACATTTAGAAAGCAGAGCCACAGCATGGGGTCCCAGACCTACCCCCTGTGGCTCTGCATGCCCGGCACCTATTACCTTTAAACTGCAAAGCCACAGCTTTTCAACTCACTGTGTACTCAATACAAATTGTATTGAGTAAATGATTGGTCAGTTACCTGCTTTTTAACATCCTTATATTAAACCCAACAACTGAGATAAAAACAAAAGCATTACAGCCCACAGAAGACTCAGGGGAGTACCGCGCCACAGGAGGAGAATAGGCAGAATTGAGGATGCCAGTGCCCAAACCCCCACATGATGCCCTCCTCTCCTGCCCCCACATGAACTGTCCTGACCCTCCAGTATAGGGAAATCCCTGCTGCTTGAGTCAACCCACAAGACAGGTGAACTCCACATGGAAGGGGAGGGGAAGCAAGCCTCTCCCCAAGTTGAAGAGGCACTAACTTCTCTGTTTCAGTCTCCGCTCCCTGAGGGAAACCAGGCTGTGGAGGAACCATCTGCCCCATCTCTGCTCTACCCTCTACTGCAGGACAGAATGCATGCCATGTCAGTGCCCAACAGCCCCCTGCCTTCTCATGCAGCAGGACCACACTCCTACTGCACAGGAAGGGATGGAAGGCACCTCTAGCTAACTTTGCTTGGACACCACAGGCTAGCACTCTGGGTGGACTAAATAAGCAAATGAGGTCTATAAATATATTATTTCGGCCAAGAACTTCATTGACTTTTGTGCTGTTTGGCAGCTTCTAAACTTTAAAAAAAACCATGTACACGAATACAAAGCTCAAAAAAAGTATAGCCATACGGGTACAGACAGAAAAAGTGATTAAAACCAAACATATTGGGACTACATTTTAATAAGATCATTCTGAAAGCATCTATGAAGGATATGTAGCCAGAAAAAAAGATACTACTTTTGCAGTCAATATTTTCTAAAAGGCATTTACTGTTCACTACTGCAGAGAAATCTACACCCACTCAAGACTGAAATTACACAATAAAGATCATAATACAATGCCAAAAATATCTTGCATTGTATCAGATCCAATTATTCTTTATCCTCCCCTCCCCACAATTCAGTGAGTCCTGGGAAAAGCCAGTTATGACAAGTTTCATTATAAAGTTCTGTTCTACTATGCCATTTTGTCATGTGGACACTGAAGAGCATATTTTAATATTACTACACATTTCCACACACATCTAATCTGTATGGGTATGTCTACATTTGCACTCTCTTTCGAGAGAGGGATGCAAATAAAGACATTCAAAATTGCAAATGAAGCTGGGATTTAAATATCCTGCGCTTCATTTGCATAGTCACATTATGGCGCTATTTTGAAATAACAGACACTGTTAAGACGCGGTTATTTTGAGAGAAAACCTCTCTCTTGAAATAACCCTTATTCCTCATACAATGAGGTTTACCAGTTATTTCAAGAGAAGGGTTTTCTCTCAAAATAACCACGTCTTAACAGCGTCTGTTATTTCAAAATAGCGCCATAATGTGACTATGCAAATGAAGCGCAGGATATTTAAATCCCAGCTTCATTTGCAATTTTGAATGTCTTTATTTGCATCCCTCTCTCAAAAGAGAGTGCAAGTGTAGACATACCCTATGTTATTTCATTGATAATGAATAAATGATGTCAAGGACCTGAGAGGTACAGACTGCACACACAGTACATTACATAGATTACAAGCCTCTAACTGTTACAAAGAGATAGTTATAAGAGAAATACACAACTAAATGAAGGTCTTATACATGGGCACTCAGGATTCTTGAGCAGGCAAAGCACTTATCTTCAGCCTCTTAATGCACCTGTGGAGTACAGGTGCCCATAATGACCTATAGGAGCTCCTGTCCTGCTCGGCTATGTCACTGAGTAGCAGCTGTGGTCTCCTACAATAAGCAAGTGGTTGGGAAATCATGAGATGTGAGAATCACATCATTTAAACAAGTGAGGTAGACCAACATTTTCAAACATGGGGGTAACGTTAGGCACCTAAAAAAAGCCACTTAAAATGCCTGAAGTTTGATACCCAAGTTGGAAGATTTTGTTTTTACTCTCTACAACTCTGAAATCTATCTTCCTTAATCAACGGATGGGATATCAAAGTGCTTCTCAAACTTTGAGAAACAACCGATGAAATGCAGAGTATAGTTATACTGTGTACATTTCATTGTCAAAGTGTAATTAAGTCCCATGGACAAGAGAGTCTTCATATTCCCAATGATAACAGCCATATTGATCCACATACTTGTCCTAACCCTCTATATAATGTAACACAAGACAGATGATTTCACTGCTATTAGAGACAAAGAGGGAAGTATAAAGCTCACTGCATGTGAAAAAAGATAAACAGCAAATTAAAGTTTAACAAATGAGTTTTCTGTGAAAGAGAATTTCTGCTGCAGAGAAAAACTGATTTGATCAGCAGCAAGCATTTCTTTACTGACCATCCTCAGATGTTCTCTCTTTAGTGCAGATGACTGGATTAAGTGAATTGTAAAACTTAAATCCTAATGGTAATGGTGTACAGGAAGTTTTCAGCTGTTGTTTTGCAGTGGAAAACCAAACCAAAAGCAGCAGCATTTTTAAAATAGCCTAAAAACAGCTGAGAATAAAAGAGTATTTAGATGGTAATGTGATAAACAGTCTCCAGTGCTTGGTTAGAGACTTCATCCCAACTTTGACAGCTTCAGGCAGGTGTGAGACTGGTGATTTTCACAAGATAAAAAGCACGTTTTTAAACAATCTTGCGTCTCAAGTGACTTAACTTTTGTCCCAGACTTGACTGGGTCACAAGGCCTCCTTACATAGCTGATTCTATCAGCACAAGATTTCAGAGGATTATTCAGGGCACATTCCTTAACAGAAAGTATATTTCAACCAAAATAGCCATTTACAATTATGAAGGATTAGCTCCAATATGCACAAAAAGCACACTTTTTAAAACTGTGGCTGTACTTTGCAGTAGATTCACTAGTGTCAATCCCCTCACTGACTTAGAAAATGCAGAAATAGGCAGTTCATAAAATAGGATTTCTAATGGAAACATTGGATGATTTTCTGTTACTATTGTTGTATTGTAATTTGGCAAACACGGGAGTCACAATGAAAAAAGTGGAGACCCCCTAGGAATCCAGAGAGTGAATTATCTACAAGAATTTTGAAGTGGAAAAAATGAATTTATCAAGTAGGCATAAACTGCAGAATGGGTGGGATATGACAATAACCTATAAGTCCCAAAAAACAATCTGCATTATACAGCTAATTACAAGCATATACTTTGCACTTCCTTACATTCTAGCTGAGTTCTCTTCAAGACACAGACTCCCACACTATGCAACATGCATACAAAAAGACTATCATAAGATGCAAGCTATCTAGCACAATATTTGTTTTCCCACTGATAGCTGCTACTAGGCTGTTAAATTAATATAGCAATAAGCACAAGTTTTCTTGAAAGTGTAATTCTGCTCTGAAAGTGGATTGTGAAAAAATGGTCTCTTCTCTCTTTGGATCTGAACTCCTGCCCTGTTCAGAACTGCAGCTGTTTAGGGTAGGGGGTAAAGTGAGCATACTACAGGTTGAAACTCTCTAGTCTGGCAACATCTGTGGTCCAGCATGATTTTAGTTAGCCGGATGTCCATTTATCATGGGTGCGGCCACATTTCCTGCATTCCCGTAAAGTTTGTTTACAGCCACCACTCCTGGCTCTCAGGGTTCTGTGCTATTATTTAGCTCTAATTTATCCCTCAATGTCTTCTAAGAGCCCAGTAAGCAGTGGAAGCGTTGGTAATGCTGCTAGACTATACTCACCTCCCGTGGTTCAGCACCGGTCAGGTCCTGAGGGTGCCAAACTGGAGAGGTTCAACCTGTGCAAAATATAAATATAACTACTAGGCATGTGAATGGGTAACCAATTAACCTGTAAGCATCACATCACTCTTACCAAGTGATGCGTACTGGGTACCAGTTAACCAGTACCTGGGAGCTGTCTGCTGTGGGCAGGAGCGGGATTCTGCTTAATCAGTTAACCCATTAACTGTTTAATCAGGATTTTACGTCTCTAATGACTATAGGAGACAAATGATTTCTATTCCATTTCATGAGTCAACAGAATTATTAACTAAGATTTCTAAGTGAGCCAGAAGGAATCCAGCCTGACTTTTATATGCTTGGCTGAGTTTGCAGAACTGGTAGTTAGAAGTACATCTTTTAAATCTGTAATTAACCTGGAGTGATCTGGAGTCACTGAAACAGAAACATGGAACCTCACAATACCATTAAGAGAGTCACTTTGCAGACTCTAATCACACTAAGGCAGCTAAAATCAACAACTTGAGATCAGTTCAATGCACCCTGGATGATAAAAATCAGGCTGTAAACTTTGCCTGTACCCAGTCCTTATTTTGCACTGTTGTGTGGTACTGTGTGTGTGTGTGATACAAAAGGGAATTTTTTATATAAAGAAAGTTACAAGTAGAGCCTTGTGCAGATACAAAATTTGTAGCCACAAAAAATGAGCCACTGATGCAGATACCCATGAATATCTGTGAACGTGCAGGGCTCTAATTATAACCAACTGAAAGCACTTTGGAGTATGCTGACAGCAAGCAGATATGGTGTCAGTCCCTAATAAAGGGTTAAACCTTTTGTATCACAGTTTACAATATCTCAATCTGATCAGCAGCTTGGACAATTTACAGGACTGTCTTACTGCAGCGCGCGCGCGCGCGCGCGCACGCACGTGCACACACACACACACACACCCCGCCCCGCCCCCTCCCCCCGAAGCCACTCCACAATCCTAGAAATGCAAGTTACAAGAGCAAGTCTGAAAGCTCCTCACATCTGAAGAAGGCTTGCAGGATTAAGCTCTGCATATCTATATTGTTTTGTTACTTAATAGGAGAGCACCAGAATCTGAAAAAAAACAGTGAACGAGGGCAGAAGTGTTACACCACACATGATTGGGTATGGTGGTTTTGTTTTGGGGGCGGGGGGGGGGGGTTGTTTTTTTTTAATTGAAGACATTACAAGCAAAACCAAAATTTGTTAACTGTGACATGAGGAGCAGGGAACACAATAAATCCCTAGGAACTTTTAACTCCCATTATTAAATGTAATAAATACAGTGTAACATGCATAGATTAACATTTCTATGAAGACCTTAACTTCTTTTTTAAGTGTAACTGCAAACGTTTTGCACCTTTTATATACATCATATTCTAACAAATATACACCAGAACAAAAGAATAGCCATACTAATGCTCCATCTAGCCCAATATTCTGTCTTTCAACGATAGCCAATGCCAGGTGCTTCAGAGGGAATGAACAGAAGATAATCATCAAATGATCCATCCCATCTCCCATTTCCAACTTCTAGCCATCACATGCTAGGGATACTTCAAAGCATGGTTTTGCATACCTGTGTATCCTGACTAATAGCCATTGATGGACCTATCCTCTAGGAACTTACCTAGTTCTTTTTTTAACCCTGTTATAGCTTGGCCTTCATAACATCCTCTGGTAAAGAGTTCCACAGGTTACGGGTTGTGTGAAGTAATACTTCCTTTTGTTTGTTTTAAACGTGCTGCTTATTTATTTCACTTGGTGACCCCTAGTTCTTGTGTTATGAAAAGGAGTAAACACTTCCTTATTTACTTTCTCTGCACCAGTCATGATTTTATAGACCCCTAACATATCTTCCTCCCCCCTTAGTTGTCTCTTTTCCAAGCTAAAAAGTCCTAGTTTTATTAATCTCTCATACAAAGGCCGTTACATACCCCTAATCATTTCTGTTGCCCTTTTCTGAACTTTTTCCAATTCCAATAGATCCTTTTTGAGATTGGTGTGATCACATCAGCACACAGTATTGAAGATGTGGACGTACCATGGGTTTAGAGAGAGGCAATATGATATTTTCTGTGTTATCTATCCCCTTCCTAAGGATTTTCATCATTGGTAGCTTTGACTGCTGCTGCACAATGTATGAATGTTTTCAGAGAACTATCCACAATTACACCAAATCTCTTTCTTGAATGGTAACAGCTAATTTAAACCATCATAATACATGTATAGTTGGGATTACATTTTGCAATGTGCATTGCCTTGCATTTATCAACACTGAATTTCATCTGCCATTTTGGGGCACAGTCGGCCAGTTTTGTGAGAACCCTTTGTAACTCTTTACAGTCTTCTTGGGACTTAACTATCTTGAATCGTCGGCAAATTTTGCCAGTTGACTGTTTATCCCTTTTTCTAGATCATTTAGGAGTATGTTAAACGGTACTAATCCCAGTACTGATCCCTGAAGGACACTACTATTTACCTCTCTCCACTCTGAAAACTGACTATTCTAGTACATTGGTGAGGCATGAGTTCCCTTAACAAAAACGATGTTGATTCTTCCCCAACAAATCGTGTTCATCTATGAATCTGATAATTCTGTTCTCTACTATGGTTTCAGCCAGTTTGCCTGGTACTGAAGTTAGATTTACCAGCCTACGTGGCATTGCCTCTGGAGACTTTTAAAAATTGGTATCACATTAGCTATCCTCCAATCATCTGGTATAGAAGCATATTCAAATGATAGGTTATATACTACAGTTCATAGTTCCTCAGTTTCACTTTTGAGTTCCTTCAGAACTCTTGGGTGAATACCAGCTGGTCCTTGTGACTTGTTATTCTTTGCTCTTATCCGTAATGAGATTGTGTGCTGGATGCTGAATTCAGTGGACCAAATTCAGAATTCAAAAAATTGCTGAGCACTGAATAATGTTTTCCAAGAGATTTAGTCAATAAAGCATAGGTTAACTGCGATTAAAGACTACACAGCAAAGCCTGGAGAAGACACTATATATATATATATATATATATATATATATATATATATATATTAGTTTAAGTGATTTATGTTTAGCTTGTTTTATATGGATAGTTATGGTATATCCAGTTTAAATGACAATGCTGGGCATTACTTAGCAAAAAATAAAATACAAGGAAAAAGAGGACTTCTCTATACACAATGTAAGAGAGTAAGACTGGTCACTGAGTTGAACTGGGTTCCATTCTGCATGTTTCAATTGTGTCATGTGTAAAGTGTTAGATGTTAAAATTAGAATCTGTCATTGGAGATTTTTAAGGGCAGGTTAGACAAACAGCTTCAGGGATGGTCTAGATTGGGTGGGCAATAATTTTTCATTGAGGACCACTCCGAGCTTTTAGTAAATGGTCAAGGGCTGCATTTTTCTTTGAAGGAGGTGTAGGATCTGGGACAGAGATTAGGTGCAGAAGGAAGCTTGGGGTAGGAGACTGGGGTACAGGAGAGTGTGGAGTCTGAGAGGGAGTTTGGGTGAAAAAGGGGGTTGTGATCAGGGGAAGGGTAGTGGGGTGCAGGGATTGGAAAGGAATATGGGTGAAGAAAGGATTCTGGCCTAGGGGACAGGTAGAGAAAAGGGGATGCAGGATCTGGGAGGAAGTTAGGTATAGGAGAGGATAGGGTGCCAGAGGCAGGCTCTGACTGAGAGGTACTTACCTAAGCAACTCCTGGCCAGCACCACTGTCAAGCAGGCTTCCTGCTTGCCAGCAGCCCCCCAGCTAGCTGTTCCACACTGCCCCAACCCAGCAAAATCTCTCAGCATCTACTGGCCAGAAACCGGCGGACAGAAGCTGAGAAATTGTGCTGTACTGCTGCACCCCCAGCAAAATCTCTCTGCTCCCATTGGGTGGTTTCCAGCCAATAGGAGCGGATAGATTTTGCTGGGTAACAGGGCAGCACACGAAGCCACTCCCCTCCCTCCCACAGCACAGAGAACCACAGGGAGCAGCTAGCCGCTTTGAGCGGCACTGCTCCATGCTGAGCAGGAGAGCCAAATTAAAAGACTTGGTGGGCCGCATCTTGCCTGCCCCTGATCTAAATGATACTTAGTCCTACCATCAGTGCAGGGAACAGGACTAGAAGACCTCTGAGTTCCCTTCCAGTTGTACTATTCTATGCTACCTATAGCATTTGGTATTACTGGATGTTGTGCCATAACATTCAAACTCAGATATATGGGGGGTGTACGCACGCACGTGTGTATATATGAAGGATTCATTGCAATAAAATTTGTTTAAACTGAAACACTGTTCGATTTGCTTTAATCTTAGATACATACAGCATAATGCTATGTGTCTCAAAGGTATCCACTACTGATTTTGCACCCCATAAGTGGTGATGGGTTTTGAAGTATTCATGGAAAGTCCTCCCTATATTTTAAGTTAGATGTTGATTTCTTGTATGCAGGTCAGGAAAAAAAAAATCAATGTTATTTATTACACTTTGTTTATAATTCATGTATCACACAGAACACCCACAATGAAAATAACTCATGCAGTTTAGTTACACAAAATTATAAATTGCATAGGTAGCTAAAAACAAAGTATTACAATCACCTTTAAAAAAAACATTATAGTAAGAGTATGAAAAGAAATAAATGAACCTATCTTGGATCTCACATGTTGACCTGAAAAAGTTACCAGTATGAGTCAATTAGCGAGTGCTACGTGAAAATGTCAGACTACCAAATCTGTATAGTATGGGTTAACATGGAACCTATAAATGATCCCTCAACTTGATAATGTACATAGTACGATGATATTAAGTATCTTGATAGTTCCTGTCTCCTGCCCTGTCTGTCCCAGTAGAGACTAAGGACTTAGTGTACTAGAGAGTAAACACAACACAGACACCAGCATAACCCAAGCAGCTGTCTGACCCAAGTTAATTTAGCAACCCATTTACAGCTGGACAGAAAGCCTATCCCAGCACAGATGACAACTTGGCAAAGGCTTACATGAAATCCTGCAGGGTCAAACTGAGTTCTGAGAGGTGGTAAAAAATACTCACTAGTCCACCCACGCATGCACATGCCATTATACACCGTCCTGTATCATGCAGCAGCAGGAGCCACCCACAGTTTTAGTTACTCAAACTACACAACAATCCTGCCTGTCAGACACATGTCTGTGTTTAGTTTGAACAACTGGACTCATTTTAATCCTCACGAAGGACAATCAGTACTGAGAAAACTTGTTCCTGCATTCATCAACCTATGGTCACCCCAGTCCTCTGGAAAAAAGAAAAAGCAGTGCTGATACATAGTAAAAAAAAAACAAAAAAACAAACAAAAAAAACCAAACAAACAAAAAAACAAACCAAACCACACACTCACAGTATTCTGACTACATCTGACACCAAAAACTCATGTGTGTGAGAGAGAGTGAGAGAGAAGGGAAATATTGTCTGGTTGTATTCAATTTCACTCACACATTTGAAAACGTTAGTATTCAAGGCTCACATTAACTCTCTGCTGTCCACTCAGAACAAAACCTTCCTCTTATAGCTGCAATAAAGATGCCAACTCTGATATTCTGCTCTCCTTGCTGGCACAGGGCTTCTCCCCTGGATGATGATGGGAATTTCATACAAGTAAAAACAGCAGGATATAGGAATCAAGGTCCACTGCATAGAATGGAGAAATAAAATTTCCTTTTATTTCTTCACCTTTACCTCTAAAAGCATGCTCATATCCAGTCAGATGAAATTTCCATAAGCATTAAAGAATTTTGCTCCACACAGAGACTATGAATTTGTTGGATTAAACAGTGAATGTCATGTTGGTGAAAGTTGCAGGATGACAGCCCTGGCATAGAGAGACCTATGTTTACCCACACAGAACAAATACAATAGTAAGGCAAGTTTACAGTATTTAGCTCTTAGCTTCTTTTCACTAAGGCCACGTCTATACTTACCATGCTGGAGATCGATCTTCTGGCGTTTGATGTAGCAAGTCTAGTAAGGACCTGCTAAATCAAATGCCGAGGGTGCCCCCTCTCAACACTAGTACTCAATTTTGTGAGGAATAAGGGAAGTCAACAGGAGCGCTTGCTCCTGTCGACCTCCCACTGTGGAGACAGTACCAAACTCAGCTTAAGATACACTGACTCCAGCTACGTTATTTATGTAGCTAGAGCTGTGTACCTTGAGCCAATCTTTCGGGTGTAGTACGGACTTGGCCTAAGACTGTTAGGGTACATCTACACTAGCCCCCTAGTTCGAACTACGGAGGCTAATGAGGGCGATCGAAATTGCAAATGAAACGCGGGATTTAAATATCCCGCGCTTCATTAGCATGTTCCTGGGCGGTCGCCATTTTGGAAACTGACTAGGTCGGAATAACTGCCCACGTCTACACGCGGCAGTGAAACGGGAGTTCAAAGTAAACCCCTTAACTCGAATTAGCCGTTAAACCTCATTCCACGAGGGGGCTAGTGTAGACATACCCTTAGTGCTTTGAGCCCAGGTCAAATCAGATAGTTCTGAAAACGCCTATGAACCCTTGGCCCATTGTTTACAATGAGCTTCAAACCAGATTCATACAGACTCAACTCCCCAAGGCATATCTTGGCTACGATTCCAGACTAAGGCCCTTACCCTGCAAGCACTAATACATGGTTAATTTTAGTACTTCAGGAAGTTCCATGAAATCAATAAAAGTTACTTATTTGATTAGTCACGCATGTGTGGAACTCTCTTCAGGTCAGACTAAGTCTCAGAAGTAACACGAAGGCATTAAGAGTCTGGAAGTGATAGTAATCTAACTGATATTCATCATCAAAGCTGAGTGATGTAAAAAGTAAGCATAAGCATGAAAAGTTATACATGAATTACATTTTAACAAATTTCTGTTTTAGTAATTTAAGGTGAACTGAGTAATATAGGTTTATATAGTATGCTTTTAATAAAAATAAGGCAATGTTGTTTAGATCAATTAATGATAGACTCATAGAACACTAGAATTGGAAGGAACTTTGAGAGATCATCAAGTCCAGTCTCCTGCCCTCATAGTAGGGCCAAGCACCATCAAGATCATCCCTGATAGATGTCTATACAACCTCCTCTTAAATATCTCCAGTGATGGAGATTCCACAACTTCCCTAGGCAATTTATTCCAGTGCTTAATCATCCTGACAGTTAGGAAGTTTTTCCCAATGTCCAACCTAAACCACCCTTGCTGCAATTTAAGCCCATTGCTTCTTGTTTGTGAGGGCAAGAGACTCAACTCGATGACCTCTCAAGGTCCCTTCCAGTTCTAGTATTCTATGATTAATTGATCTAAACAATATTGCCTTATTTTTATTAAAAGCATGCTATATAAACCTATTACTCAGCTCACATTAAATTACTAAAGCAGAAATTTGTTAAAATGTGTTCATGTATTACTTTTCATGCTTACCCTTACTTTTTGCATCCCTCAGCTTTGATGAAGAAAATCAGTTAGATTACTATCACTTCCAGACTCTTAATGCTTTTGCAGAAGAATTTCAAAATAACTGTTCTTAAGAGTTATAGAAACAAACTTTTCCAAAATCTATGAACAGAAATGTATTTGTTTTTTGCCTAAATCTGAATTTCAGATCATATTTGTTCTATGTCCCTTTGCATAAATACCAGTTTATCATGTTTTTAAATGCATAATTTCATTTTGAAAGGCATAAGTGTTCCATATTCCACTTTTTCATCATAAACTAAAAAAGCAAACTGTAAAAGAATGAAGCAGTAAGTAAATCAGAATTGATCTAAAATTGAGAAAAAATTACATATTCATTGATCAATAGAATAGTAGAGCTTTAAGAGCTTTCGGTTATTTTAGGAGCCATTTGCAGACAGTAATGTGATACTTTACAGAACAATCATGACTTCACGCTTACGTGAAACTCAGTTGTATTGAGAATATGACGGCCATCCGGACTCCAGCACGAAGCTACCAATCCTGCTGACCCTTCGTCAATCTTGCAGTGCCAGTCTGGCTGCTCCAAGGACCAGACCTAGTCAGAGAGACCAGTCAGTTCAGCAAACTAAATAGCTCGTCAAAACTCTCCTCTTCTCCAAGAACCACACTACAACTAAGAAAGAAATTCCATCAACACATACCACGGAGGTCAGGAAACCTTTGAAAGCCTTTGGCCATGAAGGACTGGCGCTGGATACCATTACAAAAGTAAGCCGCACATCTCTGTGTATTAACACAAGTCATAAAGCATATTTTCATCTGTCATGTTTTCTGACTAGACATCTTTTTTAAAACTTTTGCTCCCTTTAATAAAAGTCTGCATGTATTTCCTTCTGAAATAGAGGCATGAGATACTTTTGTAGCAGTCTTTTTGTTTTTATCAATTTGCTCCAACTGTTTTTATTCTGGTGTTATTTGTCTTCAGACTAAAAAACAGAATTTTAAATCGAGGTTTTGACAAACAGTAGCAAACTCAGCTTTCTTCAAATCGTGAGCTATTAATCAGAGTGTCAGTTACTTTGGCAAAGACACTCAATTAGTGCTTGACATTAGAAGTTCTCAATTCAGCAGTTAGTAAATTCTAGACAGGAACAATATGCCATGCTGTATCTGTGCTTACCTGAACAATCCCTCGTTTGTACATGGCACATAATATAAAGAGAGAGTCAGACGACCATTCTATGTACTGGATCTGATCCAGGCAAGTGTACAGTTGAAGGATCTGGAGGCTGTTCACATCTCTAACTATCAAACGGTACTGCACACATGAAGCCTGAATGCAAACAAAAATAAACCGCTTAGTTGACGCACCCATATCAGACTTATTAACTGAGACTTCAGTTCTGAGACTTGTGCTGTATCACTCACACTCCACCACATTGATCTAGAATTTAGATGCTTGGGATGCACTAGGATTTATACTTTTGGATTTGTTCATTTATGAGCCATATGATCAATTGAAAAAGAAGGTGAAAAGAGATTAATCCAAGGCCCGTGTTTAAAAAAAAATGATGGTATTAATGTAAGAGTTTACAGAACTCTCCTGTGTGTTCAAGGCTGCAGGATGGAAATGTTTGATTTCAGATTAACTTTTTATTGAAAAAAGTACTAAATTTGTTTTACATTTAAAAGTAAAACACATTTCAAAAAATTTCTATCACAAAAACTGGGGGTTTTTTTAAGTTGACAATCAACTTACATCTAGACAAAATTCAAAAATGAGTTAAAATGGTTTCAGATATTGCACTTCTGCTATACCTTTAAAACACAGGAAGCAGACAGCACCATCAAATGCATGAAGTAAGCAAACAGAAAGATAGAGGAGGAAAAAAGTGGGCTGTTATAATTATACTACAGGTTGAACCTCTCTAGTCGGGCATCCTTGGGACCTGACCGGTACCGAACAAGAGAATTTGCTGGATTACAGGCAGTCAGTATTGTCTAGCTGCATTACCAACACTGCCACTGCTTGCTGGGCTCTTAGAAGACATTTAGGGGTAAATTTAAATAACAGAACAGAAAACTCAAAGCCAGGACTGGGGGCTGTAAACAAACTTTATGGGATCACGGGAAACTTGGCCACACCTATGATAAGTGGACTCCTGGCTAACTAAAATCATGGCAGACCACAGATGTTGCAGGACCAGGGAGTGCTGGACTAGAGGTTCAACCTGGAGATAAAACTTGATTAGCAGTCTAAGTATTTTCAGGATTAGGGCCTATAAAAGTAAGGAAAAATATCTATTTGCTCCATTACTACTAATTATACCTCAATTGCACCTATCTTTCAGAACTATTTTTCTTCCATTTAACTTTTTCCTTTTAATAAAAAATTGGCTAAGGCCTCATTCTGGATTAAGTTAACAACAGGCAAGTGAAGTAACACACATGTAAGCAATTGCACAATAAACAACTCCCAACAAGATCAAGGTCTCAAGATCTTGAAAATCATCTTCTTCAAACCATACATGGGTTTAAATTTTGCAATTTTTTGTGTTTTAACAAATTAACTAAATCTGTGCATTAGAACATTTGCAATTTTTAGTTTAACACACTGAAGGCCACATCTTTGTCCCACTGAAGTCACTGGGAACACTTTTGACCCTGAAAAGTCAATTTCTGGGCTGAGATTTTGTTTGACAGTCTATCAGTTCAAAGGGTAGTTTTGTATCTTGAAACTAATGTGACTGCAAGTAAGGAAGAAACTGATCACCAGTGGGTGTCACTATAATACTTAGTATTACTCTATCTCTACAATTATTAGAGCAAAACAGAATTTGATACTTGAGAAGTTTATGTACTGTAACTAAACTGCTCACTAAACTATTTTGCTAAAACTAATTTTTTTGAAGTTACTCATGATTTTGTATCACCTACAGTCAGGGCTGGCTCGAGCCATTCCGGCACCCCGGGCAACGGGCGCGACGCATTTTAACTTCTGTGCCAGGGAAGATAATGGAGCAAGTAATTAAGGAAATCATCTGTAAACACTTGGAAGGTGGCAAGATGATAGGGAACAGCCAGCATGGATTTGTAAAGAACAAATCATGTCAAACCAATCTGATAGCTTTCTTTAATAGGATAACGAGTCGTGTGGATAAGGGAGAAGCGGTGGATGTGGTATACCTAGACTTTAGTAAGGCATTTGATACGGTCTCACATGATATTCTTATCAATAAACTAGGCAAATACAATTTTGATGGGGCTACTATAAGGTGGGTGCATAACTGGCTGGATAGCCGTACTCAGAGAGTAGTTATTAATGGTTCACAATCCTGCTGGAAAGGTATAACAAGTGGGGTTCCGCAGGGGGTCTGTTTTGGGACCAGCTTCGTTCAATATCTTCATCAACAATTTAGATATTGGCATAGAAAGTACACTTATGAAGTTTGCAGATGATACCAAGCTGGGAGGGGTTGCAACTAATCTGCAGGATAGGGTCATAATTCAAAATGATCTGGACAAACTGGAGAAATGGTCTGAGGTAAACAGGATGAAGTTTAATAAAGACAAATGCAAAGTGCTCCACTTAGGAAGGAACAATCAGTTTCACACATACAAAATGGGAAGCGACTGTCTAGAAAGGAGTATGACAGAAAGGGATCTAGGGGTTATAGTGGACCACAAGCTGAATATGAGTCAGCAGTGTGATGCTGTTGCAAAAAAAGCAAACATGATTCTGGGATGCATTAACAGGTGTGTTGTGAGCAAGACACGAGAAGTCATTCTTCCGCTCTACTCTGCACTAGTTAGGCCTCAGTTGGAGTATTGTGTCCAGTTCTGGGCACTGCATTTCAAGAAGGATGTGGAGAAACTGGAGAGGGTCCAGAGAAGAGCAACAAGAATGATTAAAGGTCTACAGAACATGAGCTATGAAGGAAGGCTGAAAGAATTGGGTTGGTTTAGTTTAGAAAAGAGAAGATTGAGGGGGGACATGATAGCAGTTTTCAGGTATCTAAAAGGGTGTCATAAGGAGGAGGGAGAAAACTTGTTCATCTTGGCCTCTGAGGATAGAACAAGAAGCAATGGGCTTAAACTGCTGCAAGGGAGGTTTAGGTTGGACATTAGGAAAAAGTTCCTGTCAGGATAGTCAAACACTGGAATAAATTGGCCAGGGAGGTTGTGGAATCTCCATCTCTGGAGATATTTAAGAGTAGGTTAGATAAATGTCTATCAGGGATGGTCTAGACAGTATTTGGTCCTGCCATGAGGGCAGGGGACTGGACTCAATGACCTCTCGAGGTCCCTTCCAGTCCTAGTATTCTATGATTCTATGCACGGCTCCACCCCCCGGCGCACAGCGCATGCGTGGCCCTGCCCCCAGCGCGCTGCGCACCTTAAAGCTGCCATCAGGAGCCCCCCATAGGTTGGCACCCCGGGCAGCTGCCCGGCTAGCCCCTGCCTTAATCCGGCCCTGCCTGCAGTATAGAAAACTCACAAAGTATAAGGATTTGACTGCAAAAAACTAAGTGATCTGCTATAGGGATGTAACCAAGTAGTCGAGCAGTCAACTAATGCTAAGCTTATCAGGTAGTCAAGCACTCCACTACTCACTTTACTGTATCAGAGGCAGCAAGGGGGACAGGAAACAGGAACCAATGCTGAGGGGACCTGGCTTAAAGCATCAGCCCCTATTCACAGCAGACAGGGCTGGCCACCAACAGGGGCTGCTGCCAGAGCAGCTTCTGCATGCAACCAGCCACCTGGCTCTTAATATATTTAAAAGGCAGAGCCAGAGCAATCCCAAAGCCTGCGCAAGCCGGGACTGCTCAGTCCCAGTTCACGCCACCTCTGGGAGCTACTCCCACTGCGGATCTGCAGAGCCCTCCCCTTAACAACTAATCATGTAGTCTATACAAATTGTATCCACTACACAATTAGCCAATACTTGCTCCTAACATCCTTAATCTACTATTTGTCTCTTTTAGGTTCACTATTATGATAGCACCCAGCAACCCAAACTAAGATTGGGATCCTGCTGTGCTAGACACGGTATAGCAGTCCCTACCTACCAAAGAGCTTACGTTCTGTCTAGAAAGGCAGAAAGGGCAGGAGGGGAAATACAGGCAGAGAAGTGAAGCGATTTACCCAGTGTTACCCAGAAAATTAGTGATAGAGTTGGGAACAGAATGCCGGTCTCCTAGTTCAGTGCATTGCCCTAACTGCTGGATCACGATGCCTTCCCCGTGGCTTTCAAAAAAATCCAGTGAAATGATGGCTTTTAACATTAAATTGAAGAATACCTTAATGGATTCCTAAAACATATAGGTAATTTTTACCAAAGCAAACAAGGGTGTATCCCTCCTCGGCTCCCTCTCCCCCCAAAAAATAATTACTGCCTCTCAAAAGTCAGCTTTTATCAAAAAACACTAGGGCCAATAAATACAGATATTTCTGTTTCATTATTTTTTTACAATCAGACTCTCACAATGAATAAGATACTTTAAAAGCTTCAGAGGGGTAGCAGAGTTTCAGACTAACTGGAAAAACTTAGAAGCTTCAGCGAGTAGCTGAGTTAGTCTGTACAGGATAAACTTAAAAAACAACAAAAGGTCTGGTATTATTTTATAGACTAACAAAACATGTAGAGGGTATCATGAGCTTTCGTGGGCACAGCCCACTTCTTCAAATGACCAGAATTATGAGTTTAGGATCTGCAGACCCAAAATAAATAGGGGAGAAGGGCAAGGGAACACGTCAATCTACCTAATCACTCTTTTAAAAGATCTCCATGTGGCTGTCTTGTCACAAACCAGTTCTACTAGTCAAATACACAGGGAGGCACTGGAATTACAATTCATCCACAAAAATTCAGTTCTCACTCTGATCATCATCTTCTCAATCAGGACAATGGATGGCTGGGACATTACCAACCTAACATTCAATGAAGGTGCCAACAGCTCTCTGTGTGGATTCTTGTATTAGTTCTCTTTGATCCTTATCTGCTTCCTTTTAACTATCCAAACTTCAGGTGCTTATAGGCATCAGCCCTGCCTACTTGTTTTTCCCTTTGATATTTCATTCCCTCTGCTCCTTGTTTCCCACCCCCTTCTCTTTTTCCTTCCCCCCCCCTCTCCCTTCACCCCTATTTATTTTGGGTCTGCACATCCTAAACTCATAACTCCAGTCATCTGAAGAAGTAGGCTGTGCCCACGAAAGCTCATGATACCCTCTACATATTTTGTTAGTCTATAAAGTGCTACCAGACCTTCTGTTGGAAAAACTTAAAAAACAATGAATAGTCTAGCACAGTATTTCTTAAACTTTTTGACACCACGGAACACCAAACAATAGTATTTTTTATGTGGAACACCTATGAACATTTTCTTTAAAAAAATTGTAGTCACACAAAAAAACCCCACAAAAACAAAGAAGTAACAAAAACAAAGAGGAGGTCACAGCACACCTGCAAGTTCTTCACGGAACACCAGTGTTCCGCAGAACATAGTTTAAGAAACACTGGTCTAGCAGCACCTGAAAGACTAACAAAACATGTAGATGGTATCATGAGCATTCGTGGACACAACCCACTTTTTCAGATGAATGGAGTATTAAAAGTCCAGTTCCAAAATAAATAGGGGATTGGGGGGGGGAAGAAGGGGAAAAAATAGTGAATTAAAGTGTTCATGTTGCACCTTCTCTATCAGCTTCATTAGCACAGGCACTACACTTGACAGGTACTTATTTTTCCTTCTCCCTTATTCTTAGGGTCCCCCTTTTTTTCCCCTCCACTCAATCTCATCTCATCTGAAGAAGTGGGTTTTACTCACGTAAACTCATGATACTGTATATTATATAGATATCTAGTTATTTGTTAGTCTCTAAGGTGCCACAGGACTACTTGCCGTGTTACACACTAACCCAGTCACCCCTCTGAGACTTTTATTTGCAGGGAGTACCTTTTGATTCGAGATTTACTAGCCCACATGGATCTACAAACTGTCCCCTCGCTTTCGTTAGACGTTTCCTGTCGTTATAACTGATTCTACATGAAGCTGATGGGAATGTCTCCCAGCTCATGAGAAAGACTCAGAACCAGTGTTCCCTGTAAGCTGAATACTTGGGCAGCCACTCAGGAGAGATTCAGGTGCCCCCCCCCCCCGCTGATTAGCAGAGCGCCCATAACATGCATTTCTACTGGTGGTGCACATCTGTGCACACAACAAAATTTATTCCACACATAGATGGGGGGGGGGGGACAAAACAAAACAAAACCATCCCTAGAGCGCCGTGCTCAGGACAGGCAGAGCGGGTGTGCGGGACTGCAGAGCGGATTTCAGAGACCAAGCTGGGAGCTCTGGGGAAGGGGGGGGGGGGCAGCCCCCGGGCTTTTGCTCACTTGCGGCTAAGCTGACCCAGACCCCGCAGCGCGCCTGCCGCGCCCCGCGGTCTCCCTGCGGCCCCCCCCGGACTCCCTCGCGCGGGGCCACTCACCAGGCACCGGCCGTCGGGCGAGACCCTGCACAGCAGGCTGGAGAGCTTGAACCCCTCCGAGAAATTCATGGCGGCCCCCGGCTCCTGCGCGCAGGGTCGCGCCCAGCCCGTCTCGCCCGGACCCGGCGGGCGGCCCGGGGGGGGGAGAGGGGGGCGGCGTTAGCACGCCCCGCAGGGAGCCTGGCCCAGGGGCCGCCGCGGGCAGCCAGGCCCCAGCGCGGCCTGCCCCGTTGCCCTGACAACGCGGCCTCGCAGGGAACGGCAGCCGGACCAGGCCGCGCCTCGGGGGGGGGAGGGGGGCGCAGCCACTGCCGGATTCAAACCCGCCCGCCCGCTCTGGGCCGCCTCTAACCGCCTCTCCGCGCCGGAAGCGGGCAGGGCAGGAGGGGGGGGGGCTATTGGGGCCGGGCCTGCTCCGGGGCAGCCTGGGAGTTGTAGTCCGGGCTGGGGTTGGGGGGAGCAGACACGGCTGCGCGGAGAGGGGGGGTCACAGACACAGGGGTTTCCCTACACCCCCCTATGGGTGTAGGGAATTTCCCCCAAGCCCCCCCAGTTTTGTGAACTATGGTGCCATACAGCCCGCCTTCACCGTCAGGGTGTCACCCCTCATCGGCCCTGACCCCCCGCTTGTAAACTCGAACACCCCCTAATTTCAATTCCTGGGGAGGCTACTGCACAGACAGACACACAGGGCCCTCCTGGAGAGGCAGATGGAGATACAGACCCAGGGGCACCAGACAGACGGATGGCGGGGGCAAGGCATTGTGGGACGGACAGACAGACAGAGGGGAGCCTATGGGACAGACAGAGAGGGGGTATGTGTTGGACAGACAGACAGAGGGGAGTCTGTGGGACAGACAGACAGAGAGGGGGTATAAGTGGGACAGACAGACAGAGGGGAGTCTGTGGGACAGACAGACAGAGAGGGGGTATATGTGGGACAGACAGACAGAGGGGAGTCTGTGGGACAGACAGACAGAGAGGGGAGGGGTTATGTGTCGGACAGACAGACAGAGGGGAGTCTGTGGGACAGACGGAGAGGGGGTATGTGTTGGACAGACAGACAGAGGGGAGTCTGTGGGACAGACAGACAGAGAGGGGAGGGGTTATGTGTCGGACAGATAGACAGAGGGGAGTCTATGGGACAGACGGAGAGGGGGTATGTGTTGGACAGACAGACAGAGGGGAGTCTGTGGGACAGACAGACAGAGAGGGGGTATATGTGGGACAGACAGACAGAGGGGAGTCTGTGGGACAGACAGACAGAGAGGGGAGGGGTTATGTGTCGGACAGACAGACAGAGGGGAGTCTATGGGACAGACGGAGAGGGGGTATGTGTCGGACAGATAGAGGGGTATGTGGGACAGACAGACAGAGAAGGGGTATATGGGGACAGACAGACAGAGGGGAGTCTGTGGGACAGACAGACAGACAGAGGGGAGTCTATGGGACAGACGGAGAGGGGGTATGTGTTGGACAGACAGACAGAGGGGAGTCTGTGGGACAGACAGACAGAGAGGGGGTATATGTGGGACAGACAGACAGAGAGGGGGTATGTGTGGGACAGACAGACAGAGGGGAGTCTGTGGGACAGACAGACAGAGAGGGGAGGGGTTATGTGTCGGACAGACAGACAGAGGGGAGTCTGTGGGACAGACAGACAGAGAGGGGAGGGGTTATGTGTTGGACAGACAGACAGAGGGGAGTCTATGGGACAGACGGAGAGGGGGTATGTGTTGGACAGACAGACAGAGGGGAGTCTGTGGGACAGACAGACAGAGAGGGGGTATATGTGGGACAGACAGACAGAGGGGAGTCTGTGGGACAGACAGACAGAGAGGGGAGGGGTTATGTGTCGGACAGACAGACAGAGGGGAGTCTATGGGACAGACAGAGAGGGGGTATGTGTGGGACAGACAGACAGAGGGGAGTCTGTGGGACAGACAGACAGAGAGGGGAGGGGTTATGTGTCGGACAGACAGACAGAGGGGAGTCTATGGGACAGACGGAGAGGGGGTATGTGTCGGACAGATAGAGGGGGTATGTGGGACAGACAGACAGAGAAGGGGTATATGTGGGACAGACAGACAGAGGGGAGTCTGTGGGACAGACAGACAGACAGAGGGGAGTCTATGGGACAGACGGAGAGGGGGTATGTGTTGGACAGACAGACAGAGGGGAGTCTGTGGGACAGACAGACAGAGAGGGGGTATATGTGGGACAGACAGACAGAGAGGGGGTATGTGTGGGACAGACAGACAGAGGGGAGTCTGTGGGACAGACAGACAGAGAGGGGAGGGGTTATGTGTCGGACAGACAGACAGAGGGGAGTCTATGGGACAGACAGAGAGGGGAGGGGTTATGTGTTGGACAGACAGACAGAGGGGAGTCTATGGGACAGATGGAGAGGGGGTATGTGTCGGACAGATAGAGGGGGTATGTGGGACAGACAGACAGAGAGGGGGTATATGTGGGACAGACAGACAGAGAGGGGGTATGTGTGGGACAGACAGACAGAGGGGAGTCTGTGGGACAGACAGAAAGGCTAAGTGTGGGACAGGCGCGTATGTGTGGTATAGAGAGACAGAGGGGCTGTGTATGGGACGGACTGGCAGGTAAGTGTGGAAGAGACAGCAGACATGAGAGGTATGCATGTGACAGACAGCAGGGTGTGTATGGGACAGAGAGACAGGCAGGTGTGGGGGGATAGAGAGACGGTCTGGGAGGACAGGCCGGGGTTGGAGGCACACAGATGGCTGCGGCGAGCTCTGTTGTTCGGGCCACACAGAGACTGGACTGTCAGAGGTCCCACCTGATTTATTATCCAGCTCGTGGCGCTAGTGAGGGGCCAGGTAATTCAGTGGCTCTGACAGAGGTGGGGGGGGGGTGTCTCTACTGTGCACGGGGGGGACTGGTGACCTCTCCAGAGCTGGGAGTCTTCTCCTGGGCATCCTTCTCGTATCACTGCAGGATGCGGCTGGTGCCGAATAACACCGGCATTTAAATGCCACGCAGCGTCTACATCTGCGTTAATCTGGTCACGCCGCTGTTAATCCATTTGCAGATGCCTCCTGCAGCTACAGAGCAAGCGCTTTACTTTTATCCTGTACGTGCGGGATAACGCCTGTCCAGCCAGCTGCCAGCCCAGCTGTCTGTACTTCTCAGGTGGAAACGAACTCCTCCCTGGGAATGCACGCCTGAGAATCTTTGGTATCAGTTATTTATATACGTGCATACAAAACTCATACAAGCCAGGTAAAGAAATATCACATGTTCGTTCTGCTCCTAAAGCTTTACATCTGTTTCCATAAATTTCGATGAATTTTGCCAGTTTTACCCTTCAATAGTCTCTCCTTTCTGTGATACAATCATCCCAAACCCTTGTCTTTCCCTTCCTACCTCGGCAATATTTTAAATATCATTTTAAATAATTTTCTTCTCACCTTTTTAGCTATAAGAAATAAATTATGTCATAGTTAATGTGACGATTCAGAGATCTGGTTTTGGTTTGTGTTGGTTTTGTTGGCACCTCACTGCTGTATGTTTTGTTTACAATCCGATTGCAAGCATCCACCTATAACTATATTGTTACACATGCGTTTTTCAACGAATGCACCACTAATCCTTTCAGAATTTTTTTTTTTTTTTTTTTTTTTGCCAAGAACTGTTTAAAATTTGGACCCAACAATAAGTACTGTTACTGTTTAAAAGGATGCAATGTTTTTTTGCTGAAGATGTTTATTACTATGTGACCAAATCCTACCGAATTTGCTTAAATCGCAGATAAAGGAGAGAGAACAAAATATTTCTGGTGGCTTTATACTATAAAAAGCCCTATCAGCAAAACTTTTATACGGAACTGGACATTTCAAGGGCTCTATCCTGGGGAGTTTTGCCTAAATAAAGACTGCATGACATTTTATTTATTAAGATTCAGAGGGGTAGCCGAGTTAGTCTGTAACAGGAAAAACTTAAAAAACAACAAATAGTCTAGTAGCACCTTAAAGACTAAGTGTTTTGTTAGTCTTTAAGGTGTTACTAGACTATTTGTTGTTTTTATTTTATTATTATTATTAATAATAATTAATAATAAAAATAATGTAATGTTGTTTGTTGTCAGGATCCAACTGTGCTACAATAATAGCTCTGCTCTGCAGAACCATCTCTGGTATTAAAATAAGGAGTTAGCATCGCCTACCTTTGCAGAGAAGAGTATTTTGAATCTGTAAATCGTCAGTTTTACAGTGTAGGCTTACAAAAAGCAAACGGATTCCTCTCTCAACTAACGAATGGGGCCCTTGTACTAGAGACAAAATATGTGTTACTAATTCTCTCCTGCTTTTAATTTGCTCTTTATTTTAATTTCTGTAGCAGAGAGTTTTATTCTCTCTGCTTCTCCAGTCTCTGTTTACCTGCAGTATCTGAGTGGCGTTAATTTGATACCAGAATTGGATGCCGGCACCTGACATATTTTCTCGATTTGATTTCCTGGAAATAGGTTAAGAATTAAAAAAAAAACCCACTTAACGGTCACAGAGACATAACAGGAGAAAATATGCACGTGTGTCCTCGATGCTGCCTTGGAATGACCATTTATTTCCACACTATTGTGTTGAGGGAGGTGTACACCCTAGCGGTTTTGTGTGATAAACTATTGTTCGGGGTATTTTGCGGGGCACTGATGTGCGGTATTTCCAATGGCTTGAATTATCTAGTCTCAGCTGTGAACCTCGAATCCAGTGTTGGGTTTAAGTGTCACAGTGAGCGGTTTTAAACGAAAACCCTTCCTGGAAAAAGCTCCGAAATCTCGGACAGCTCCGGCGAAAGACCAGCCTCCCCTTCTCCCTCTTGTCCTTCCGAAAGGAAATGAGGGGGGGGGGGTCGGCGAGGGAATAGGATGCGCCTGGACCCTCTTTAAAAGGACCAGAGAGCTGGGGGAGTGGGGCCCGTGTGTAAATCGGAGCCGAGAGGAAAAGTGAACGAAATCTGGGGAGCTCAGGGGTGGGCCGCCTGGGGGCAGAGGCGCACCGGGCTGGGACAGAGCTGTGTGGGGCAGGCGCGGGGCGGGGGGGGGGGTCTCTGTCCTGGCACCTCTCTCCTCTCCCTGCACAGACACCCCCAAACAGGCCACCCCCAAGCTTGCGCCCCGCTGGTCCTTCTCCCCCTCTCAGGCCAGGGGAGCATCCAGCGGGGCGGCTGCCCAGGGCCCCTTTGCCCTGCCAGGGAGCTGCCCCGGCCCCGGTCTTTGCAATCTCGTCCCTTCCCCCCTCGCGGCCCTTCCCGCCCGCGCAGCGCGGAAATGCGCCGTCAGCTGTCCCCAGCCGGCTGGCGCGGAGCAGCGCGCGGCGGCGCGGCGCGGCGCGGGCAGGCAGGGGTTAAGGCGGCCTTGTGCGCGGCCCCCGGGACCCCGCAGGGCGGCTGGCATCTGGCGGAGGCGGAGGCGGAGGAGGGGACACCGACCCCCAGCCCGGCCGGGGAGGCGCGGCGCGGCGCCCAGCGCAGCCCGGCTCTGCCCTGCCAGGGGCACCGATGCCGCCCATCGCCCGCCCGGGCGCACAGACCGCGGCCGCTGCAGCCAGGTAGGGCCGGGCTGGGGCTCAGCCCGCTGGGAGGGGGGCTCAGCGCGCCCGGGGCGGGCAGCCGGTGGAGGCTGGGCTGGGGGGTACGCTCGGGACTCGCCCTCTGCGCGCCCCGATCCTCCTGCCCTGCCCCATAGCAGGGCCCTCGGCCTTTCTCCTCCAGATCCTCCACTTGCGGGGCCTGAAGCTCGGGGGGGGGGGGGCACTCAAGGGAGGGGGCACCCAAGAGCCTACTGAAAAGCTGGGTTCATCCTGGGGTAGCAGCTCTCTCACCCCATCCCCCCTCCCCGCATGGCAGTGCCCGGCTGAGTCTTCAAACTTCACTCCCCGGGCAACAAAGCCCCCCTCCCCCCAGCGGCTCCTTCCCGGGTAGCCCAAGAAAAACGAGGCGTGAGTCTCCTAAGGTGTCGGGTCTGCAGCTATTTATACACAGAAAGGCAGGAGTAGGACCCACAATGTGGAGCGATTCCTTGTTCTCCCAGGGACTGCACGCTCATGTCTTCCCTGGTCACTGCAGCCTCTGGTCATTGTCAATCTATTTCAACCCGGAGATGGTGACATGAGAGTTTGGACGGTAGGACGCTTTCACCACCTCCCCCAGGGCTGGGGTGGGCAAGAGAGGCCCTTTGGAAAGGGGTGCCTGTGACATCAGTACCCACAGGTTGATTCTCCCTCACGCTGGGATAATTTCAGTGAAATCAGAGCTATATGGCAGAGCAAAACTGGTGAAAGCAAGAGGAGAATCCGGCCGTGTTTCTAGTTAAGTGCTGTGTGAGAAACCTGCCTGGGAATAGCCTGGGATGCCCGTTTCTTCTGGCCTGACACTCTCATTGGGGTGAAAGGAGGGTAGGCAGGAGAAGGGGGAAAATCATCCATCCCTCAGCTTCCCCAACAGCTGGCTTAGAATGGGTCTCCAAGATCAGAGCCAAGGTGGCAGTGTCCTCTTGAGTCTGCTGCAGGTTTACACATCAGAATCTCCTGGGCTGTAAAGGGATGAATATGTGGCAAGCTTTCAAAGCAGCCCATTTCCAGCAGCCACATTTCAAACTCAGAATATGTTGGAAGGGGGTGAGTTGCAAAGAATGTTTTGTGAAATAAGGAAAATATTGCGCTTTGCCCAAAAAAGAAGTTTTAGTCAAAGCAGGACACATGTGTAACACTACTACCCAAATTCTGTTCTCATTTCCTTGGGTGTAAATTTAGTTTTCTTTTCTACCTGGGTATTTTGATGGCCATAGTACTTTACCGCAGTGAAGTAAAATAGAATAAAACCAATGGGCTGAAGAAAATCAAATTAAGCAGGATTTACACCAGTAAGTATAAATGACAGCAACATTTGGCCTGGCCTACTAACTACCATGAAGTTTCTTCTGGCTTATACTGGTTTAATTCAGGGCAGAATTTAACCCTCTGATTTAACTGGAGTTACACTAGATTTACCCTGCTGTAACTGAGCAAAGAACCTAGCTCACTGTGTGTTCCAGATCCAGTCACCTTAATCCTGAGAGAGCATGTTAGTGACCCTGCAGGAGTGAACTGTATTTTGTTACTATGGCTGTTGCCATGGATGCCAGGGTAACCAACTAGGAACATTACACAGGTGAGGGAGCCAAGCTACAAAATGTAACAGAACTTTTAAAACAAAGATAGAGAAGTGTTCTCTGGAGAATTAGCCGAACATGAGCACTGACAAAGGACAGGCTAGTGCTGTCTAGGTTTTAATTGTATTGGGCAATGGAGAGTTCCACCCACAGCTCTTTTCCCAGCTCTGAGATGTTACTTGATTTTCTTTGCGTATGCTTGGTCAGTCAAAGGTGGGAAATTCTGCTTGTCCTCCCAGGACAGGTGTGTCTTTTCCTTATAACAAGTAACGTTTATATTTCTGCTTGACAGAATTTGATTTTTAATATAATGTTGACAAATAATACCCATGTTTATTTTGAAGCTTTTTACGCTTTTATTTATTTATTTACATTTTCACATTAGTGCAAAATTAAGGATATAAGCCTTTTTTATGTTTGTTGATTTAAATTTTCATAGTTGCAGGAAATTATGGAGAGGGTTCAGACAGTTATCTAATGACAGTAAGCACAGATTCAAAGAGTTAAATATAAGCATTAAAACACAAATTGTCTATGTCACATGTCAACATAAAGTAAATATCCTTAAATCAGACTCTAATTACTTTCTCAAGATGAATTTTTCTTGTTTTGCTAACTGTAAAATTTGATTATTGCAAATGGAAATATTTTGGTTTGTATGTGTGGTGAAATCAACATTTACTGACATTCACCAATAAAAATCTAATCCTTACAAACCTATTTATATTTTGAGGGTTTTTTTACGAACAAAAATTGAATTGAAACAGCTTTATTCTAATTCAACAAGTTGTTTGCTGAAATTATTTCAGATAGAAAGTTTGGGGGACAGTGAAGCATTTTAAGGAGTGTTTAGTTCTTTGTTTTTTTCTTAAAAGATAACAGAGCAGAGCAATAAACTCCAAGAGTTTCAATAAGAGCTCTAGGCAAGACAGATTATCCACCCTCATAGAGTTTCTTTCCCTGTAAGAACTGAATATACAATGTCCTCTTATATAGGAAGTAGGGGGAAAAGTGTGTCTTAGTGGGCAATATAATGTTGCTAGTCTGGTCCTTTCCAATCCTCTTGATATGTTGATTTTGGGCCAGTCACCAGTCTTACCTGTGTGTTAATTTACCTATATGTAGAATGTGTATAATGGGTGCTTGAGAGTCTTAACTAATGCTTTGAGATCCTTAGGTGACAGGTGCTATAGAAAGGCAAATTGTTAACAACCTGGTGTCCCTTGGGAAAAGAAGAAAATATCTTTCTTAAATGAATATTCTGCCCCGAGGTTAGATGGAGCCAGAATAATAACCACTCCAGTGTCATTGTTATTTGCACTTGGGCATAAATGAGAAGTTCATTGCTGCTTAGAAGACTACAGTCAATTCACAGTATGATGCATACAGCCCATCCACAGAATGGATAATGACTTAGAAGTTTCTCTGCCTTATCTGAGGTGTTTCCCCCCTTTGTAATCTGAACACATTCTCAGCATCTGAGAATAACATGTTTTGTGCCAAGTGCCATCTGGAGATTCAATTCACTTTATTACCTTCGCCAGTTATAGGGTGATTAATTGCCCACCTGCTGTTTCTGGCTGCAGTGGGGGTTCCCCTGAGAGACCCTCTCTGGGGAATTCGTCTGTGTAATGAGGAAGCTGTTCTTACGTTTAAAGTTACAGCCAGTGTTTCAAGTCATCTGTGATGTTGGCTCAGCAGAGACCAGCCATACCTAATGTCCTCAGAACCAAACTTGCCTTAGGCCTGGTTTACTCACAGGTTAGCGTGTGATTCTTTACCAAAGTAATAAAAGAGGAACAAACCTTTAGTGTGGATGCCATTATCCCAATATGAGGGGACCTTATACCAGTATGAGAATAGCTCTATAAAGCACCATTATACTAATATAACATTCGCACTAGAGGCTTGTAGCTCTTTAATTATACCAGTACTAGAAGACCAGCGTTGCTCAGGTCCTTCAGAGCAGGGGGCTGTGGTGTGGGGGAGAAGGGCTCAGGGTAGGGAATGAAGGTTACTTGTCCCCAGGGTGGCAGGGAAGCTGTGCACCCCACCTTCTGGCTTCTCTCCAGGGCCTGCCCCGGGGGTGGGGGGGAGGGCGGAGCAGGCGCACCCTGGCTGCTGACTTCTCCTTGGGTGGGTCCTTCTATGGTCATGGATGAGTATAACTGTCCCTCCTCTCACCCTTCTCTCTTTTCATTTGACATGAAACAATCGAATTCCAGGCACATCCCATTGTCCTGGAACAACCAAGCCCTGACCTTGCTTTAAGTTAGGCGAAGAAGAAGCTGCCTACCGAATGTGGTAGTCCTAGCTCTTGCCATTTAGGAGGAGCTCTTGAACAAACGGACTCACAGATGGGTGGACCGACAGACAGATGCACATTTTTCAAATACATAGATAGTAAGAGGTAAAACTTTCTCGTGTAAAATCTAAATGTCTCTCGTGGCTAAATTCCATTGATCTTAAGAGCCTATTCGGATTTTCAAAAGCACCCAGGGCCCCATTTTGAAAGGCCTGTGTAGGTGTCTAAATACCTTTACAGATCCATCCAGAAGAGACTTGCTCCAGGTCAGCAGGAAGTCTTCTAAATCCTAGTCCAATGTCTTAACCACAGAGCCATTCTTCCAAACCTCAGCTGCCAAAAGAGAATATTGTTATCTACACAAACTTCTGGCTTGTATTTTGAATAATAAAGAAAAGGGAGATGTGTGTACCATATATGCTCATATAGACGGCTATTGAACATACTTTGCTTTTAGTAACACTTTATGTCTGATAATCAAGTAATGATAAGGAACAGAGATGGAACTAATAATTATGCAAATAGTGTAAGCAATCAGCACACTATTTAATAAGATGTGATATGCAACACCATGTGATTAGACACCAATTTCCTTATGCTTCCTTTCACATTCTTCATTCCCTACAGTCCACAAATGTCAACAAAACTGTCTCATAATTAGAAGAGTCCCCTATATGTATAAATATATTTTAACAAAAGCATGTTCCAGCTTGCTTCTTGATTCTTAATTTCTGATCAGAAGCAGCCTTCTGACTAATTATTGGCAGTAATGAGAGCAAACACATCAGCTTGTGAAAGTTTCCCTTGGCAAATTCAAAACGAACTATACTGGTAAACAAGACTTGGATAAAAAAGGGAAATTCATAAGACTCTGAGAAAAAGGCAAAGTGGATTTGAGTTTAAATAAAATGAGGGAAGACTAGCTAGCCTATGTTAAAATCAGTATTAAAAGTATAAGACAAGTCAGGCTTCATTTCAGTTTCACAGGTAAACAAACTGCACCCTTTTTTTATAACAGTTTAATTTGCACACTGAGTGTCCTTGTTTCTGCATTACTCAAGATCTCAATTCTTTTATTGTTCCGAATTAGTGAGGCAGCAGGTGCAGTCTTTTTTAGAGCCCGACGGTTGCATAAAAACAAATTTCCACTGGCTTCTTTCTTTCCTTGTCTTAGGGTGGTTTAAATTACCATTCATTCTGAGTCTCTTAGGTCTGGAGGAAGTATTTAAATACCTCTGCAATTACAACTGCGTCTGGCCTGGCTGTCAATCACAGTCTAGAGCCAATATCTAGAGCCCATTGCCCCGCCTCCTGGGGAAAAGCAGCCAATCAGAGAGTTCCCCCCAGGCTGGGCTGATATTAGCTGGAGGTTCTTCTGTCACCAGAGCTGCTCCTGCCCTGGCTGCTCTGTTGTGACCCCCAACTCCTTGTACTGCCCTCTCTGCACCTCCAGCATCTTCTCTTCCTCTGCCAGGCCTAGCTCAGCCGCATTCCCTCCTGCATCTTCACCAGCTCACCACTCACTCAGCTCAAGCATATTTCCTGGCCACCCCGTTGAATCTCCTTCCTGTCCTCACCTAGACATTGCCATCCCCTGTGTGGAACGCTGCCCCCCCCCCCCCCCGCTTCTCATGTCATGTGACCTGCCCCTTCTCCCTCCCATCCTATGTGTGGAACGCTGTCCCCCGCTTCTTGTGTCATGTGACCTGGCCCTCCTCCCTGCCATCCCTTGCGTGGAACACTGACTCATGCTTCTCGTGTCATGTGACCTCCTGTGCCTGCTTCACACCCCTCCCCAGAGCTCACTGTGCCCAGCAGACACCTCTTGCACAGCCCCTGGGATGCTTTGTGGGTCTGAACTGCTCCTACGGGAGCTGGACTGCGGTGCGTGAGCTCCTTGGGACAAGGACAGTTTTATTGTAGAGCTCTCCCCAGTGCAAAACCTCTCAGACTCTGAAACTGAAAACACGTCACTGCTACTGTCAGCTGAGACGTGCAGCCAGCCACTGAGAGAGAGCAACATATTACGCTGCTGCCTGTGATGTGCCTGGGCAGCACAAGAGGTACTACAGAGATTCCTCTGCCTGCAGCACCAAATGGGCACACTGATAATAACGCATATCTCGGCAGTGACAAGAGCTGCAATCCTAGAACAAGGCCCCATAAGCCCCATGGTGCCAGCCGCTGCACAAACATATATCAGAAAGACAGTCCTTGCCTACAAGAGCTTATAATCTTCCCAGAGCGCACATTATAAACACAGGTCATGCAAGGTAAAGAATTTGTGCACATGTAGTCCACCAAAAGGCATTACTCTCATGACCTATTGTAGCCAACCTGAGCTTTTGGAAATGAAATATGTTTTTCACCCATGAAAATAAATGATTGTATGTTCATCTCAGGCAAAGTGAACATGTCATCACTAATGCATTCAGACCCTTGTAAAATGTCAACCTATAATGAATACATCAGAACATCTTTGTACAGGTTGAACTTCTCTAGTCCGACTCTCTCGAAACTTGACCAGTGCCAAACCAGAGAGTTTTCCAGACCACGGGAGATCAATTTTGTCTAGCAGCATTGCCAACACTTCCACAGCTTTCTGGGAGTAAATTTACATTTAGGGGTAAATTAGAGCTAAATAACAGCACTGACCATTGAGAGCCAGGGCTGATGGCTGTAAGCAAACTTTATGGGACAATAGGAAACTTAGCCACACCCATGAAAAGTAGACATCCGGCTGACTAAAATCATTCCAGATGATGGATGTTTCTGGACCAGAGAGTTCTGGACTAGAGAAGTTCAACCTGTGTATGTGGGAATAAAAGTTGTGACTATTCTAACCACAGACAGAAGTCTACCCTATTAAGTGTGTTTTGGAGATGCCTGGTCCAGACTTTTGGTTATTATTACCCACCAAGTGGGACTAAGCAAACAAGTTAAAATGATGTTTTTAAAAGCAAGAAGACACATCAGTTTCCTTTTTCAAGCGTCTGAATGGAGTGAAACACATAAACACCAACAAGACTGAGAAGGGAGTGTGAAGTTATTGTACAATTTTGTAATGAAAAGATAATTAGCGTATTAGTTGGAGGCTCTGCAGGGCATTTCCTATTGTTTTCAATCACAAATGGAGGGGCCTTTGCTGGCGACTGCTCTAGGCACAGCTTGGCAGGTCAGTTTTTCCCACCCACATTCAGCTGTCATTGGAGTGCAGGTGCCTGTGATAAATTATACTCCTCAACAACTGTCTGAAGAGAGAGAGAAAACTCCTGGGCTCCTGAGCGTGAGCGATCACCTTGTGATAACAGCCTCGTTCACGCAGCAGTTGATTAAACACTAATACAACAGAGCCTCTCCATTCATGGGCATGTTTACCATGGGGGAGGTAGCCCACATTTCTGGAGCCCTACATAAGCCAACCTTGCTGAGCTTAAGTGACCATCTTAATTCCTGGGCAGAAGTTGGTCGCCCGTTCCCCACCCCCTTGGAACTCCCTTCTGTTCCAGGAAGGAGAGCGCAAGCCCTTGCCACACTTTTCACATAGCTTTCAACAGCTCCAATGTCATCGCCTAGGCGACCAGGACGCTCCTTGCTTGTAGTGCAGCAAATAACGTAGAGTCACAATACCAGGCCTCCCCTTGTCTGCTGGAGACCTCCGGGGGAACTCAAAACGCTCAGGGCTCCAGAGCAGGTAGGGGGCCCAGGGCCGTGTGTGTGTGTGTGTGTGTGTGTGTGTGTGAGATTTATTAGCACAGACTCTCTGGATTTCTCAGTGTGGCACCTAGAGGATGATTTGTGGCTGCTTTGCTCCCTAGGGTAGGTCTATGACATTAAGCATCTTGGGTACTTTGAGCCAATGTGTTGCTGATCCGAAATTCTAGTACTGGTGGAGAAAAATGGCAGCAATGCCTCGGATAAAAACCCTGCGTGGTAGATCGTTAGATGCCTGGTGCCAGGTCACCTGCAGAGTGACAGAGGGAAGTTGTGTCATGCCTGAATTACCACAGCAGACTTCAGGGGTGTCACATTGATACTGAAAGGTTGAACTTATCTTCCAGAACTAAGGGGGGGAGGGGTGGCTTTAATTTAGTCTGCTCTCCCCTCACAAAACTCCCAGAGACTTTTCTTTCCTGCTTCTCTCTGTACCAGTCCATCTTCCCACTTCATCGCCCTAATCTAGGATTCTATGATTCTAAGAACTAGAAGGGACTTTGAGAGTCAAGTCCAGTCCCCAAGCACCATGTCGGTCAGTGGATTCCCAATGGGGGGTTGTGACCCAACACGGGGTCGTGGAATGTTGGGAGCTGGGTCTGGTTGCTACAGGGGGTCAGGTGAGCAGTGGGGCGCTAAGGCAGCTACTTGCCTGTCCTGGCATCACAGGCTGTGCTGCACCCCAGAAGTGGCTGGCAGCAGGCCCGGCTCCTAGGTGGGGAGGAGAGCACACAGGGCTCCCCGCACTGCCCCTGCCCCTGCCCCAAGCACTAGCTCCGCACTCCCATTGGCTGGGAACCTGCTGCTGGCTGCTTCTGGGGGCAGCATGGCCTGCGGTGCCAAGAGAAGCAGGAAGCTGCCTTAGCCCCCCCAATGCACCGCTGACTGGAAGCCACACAAGGTAACCCCCTCCTGCCCCAGCCCTGCCCCTCCTACACCCCAAAGCTCTCATCCTCAGCCCCACCCTGGAGCCCATACTCTGTTCAAATTCTGTTGGGCATCAACAATTTCCTTCAACTGGGTCATGAGAAAAAAAGTTTGAAAACCGCCGATCTAGATGTTTGTCTCCTGCCTTTAAAATTCTCCAATGACTCCACAACCTCCCCAGGCAATTCATTCCAGTGTGGAACCACCCTGACAGGCAGGAAGTTTTTCCTAATGTCCAACCTAAACCTCCCTTGCTGCAGTTGAAGCCCATTGCTTCTTGTCCTACCCTCAGAGGTCAAGGAGAACAATTTGTCTCCCTCTTCCTTGTTCATGGATTCATCACTGTGATGGCTGTTTTCCAAACAATTGGGGGTTCCTTGAATTTCTTCTGTTCTCCCATCACAAGAGGAATACTTTCTCCTCTGCAGGAGGCATCATGGGTTAGCCAGTGCTCAGTGCCTGGAAGAGAAACATCACCTGCTCCCTTAGGATACTGCATGACTGACCTGTTTGACTGTTATGAACTAGACACAGCGTAGGATCTGTAAGGTACGGTACATGCCGTGCCTGTCTTAGGAGGTGGTTATGCATCAGCAGAACCTGAGCCCAGCAATCTCAAGGACAGCATTTCCTCGGGCTGGGGAGACGTCTAGAGAAACCCCAGGAAAGGCCCTGCTGTTCATGGTAGGGAGGCACAGAGAAAGGCAAATGGCTGTTGGGCAGAATTTGAGACTCAGGTGGGCTTTGGCAAAGCTTAATATCACTCGTCCCTTCATGCAGGCTCCATGTTCCAGGTCTGAATGGAAGAGGGTCTGATTAATTACAGTAGTCACGGGTTGTCACCTGAGAATCTCAAAGCAGTCGCCAAGCTTAATTCACTCTCTTAACCACCCCTGGTTCGGGTGAGCATCTTTGAACATATTTACAGATGGGGAGAGTGAGGTACAAATTGAGTCATGTGACATGAAGGCCACACAGTAGGTCTGTGGGAGAGCTGGAAATAGCACCCCAGGAGTGCTGACCCCATCCCCTGTTCTAAACACTACACAGGCAGCACTCCCTTTCTGGAAACATGGCTGCCTTGTTGTCTCTCAATAGTTGTCTCAGTGGCACTGATGTACATAGGGCAGACAGCCTGTTTGGGTGTGAGCCTTTCCCTTTCAGGGCATGGCTGAAAGCTGTTGGATAATGGGAATTTAAGGTACCCCCTCTGATGTCTGGCATCTTGCACGCTCATTTACACCAGTGCATAATGGGTGCAGAATAGATTCATAGAACTGGCAGTGACCTTGAGAGATCATCAAGTCCAATCCCCTGCCCTCGTGGCAGGACCAAGCACCATCTAGATCATCCTTGACAGGTGTCTATCTAACCTGCTCTTCAATATCTCCAGTGATGGAGATTCTACAACCTCCCTTGGCAATTTATTCCAGTGTTTAGCCACCCTGACAGTTAGGAATTTTTCCTGATGTCCAACCTAAACCTCCCTTGCTTCAATTTAAGTCCACTACTTCTTGTCCTATTCTCAGAGGCCAAGGAGAACAATTTTTCTCCCTCCTCCTTGTAACACCCTTTTAGGTACTTGGAAACTGCTATCATGTCCCCTCTCAGTCTGTTCTTTTCCAAACTAAACAAACCCATTTTTTTCAGTCTTCCCTCATAGCTCATGGTTTCTAGACCGTCAACCATTTTTGTTGCTCTCCTCTGGACCTTCTCCAATTTCTCCACATCTTTCTTGAAATGTGGTGCCCAGAACTGGACACAATACTCCAACTGAGGCCTAATCAGTGCAGCGCAGAGCAGAAGAATGACTTCTCGTGTCTTGCTCACAACACTCCTGTCAATGCAGCCCAGAATATCACCAGAGCAGAATGGTAGCATTTCATTTCCACCTGGCGCACTCACCAGGCACTGTTACAAGTGACGGAGCAGGTGAGCAGAGAGCCGAACCTCCGTGAGCTCTCAGTAGCATGTTGTTTAAGAATGCTGGCAGCAGCGGAACAAGTCTGCATGGAACAAGTATATATCTGATGGTGAAATGTAAGGTTCCCTGTGACGGGGTTGGCACTCACCTCACAGGAGCGCCCCGAGTGTGGGTTCTTGCACTCTGTATATGTCTACACTGGCGGGTTCTTGCCCAAGAACCCACAGTGTCCACACTGCCCGCTCACTCTTGCGCAAGAAGATTTACAGTACGGTGTCAGAAGACAGGGCTTCTTGCGCAAGAGCTACACTCTTTTCTAACAAGTGTAAGCCCTCTTGTGCAAGAGCTCTTGCGCAAGAGGGCAGTGTGGACGCACGGCAGGGGTTTCTTGCGCAAGAAAGCCCTATGACTAAAATGGCTATCAGAGCTTTCTTGCGCAAGAGAGCATCCACACTGCCATGGATGCTCTTGCACAAAAGATATTCTTGCGCAAGAACCCGCCAGTGTAGACATAGCCTGTCAGTCTCAAAAGCCTTGTGGCTACTCAGCCCTCTGGGCGAGTCACACTCTGTGCGATCACAACCCCCTACCCACTGCCCTCTGTGGAATGCATCTCAGCTTGTTTCCCCACTGAGTAGGAGAGTGGTGCCTCCAGGACTTCTCCTCCTGGAGACAATGTTCTAACAGCTCCCCACTCTGAGCTGTCCCTGGTACAGCCAGCTCTGACCATCTCCCTTCCAGGTCTGGGCTGCAACTGAGCTGCCTCTAGTCCTGCTGCTCCTCATATATAGTCTCTCCTGGCCCCTGATTGGCTGCTTTCCTCTTAACCACTCTAGCTGCCTGAAGCACTTCTCTATGGCTCTTTTGGCCTTTGGGTCTCACCCCATTAGATTCCCTTTGCACAGTAGGACAGTGAAGGAGTTAGAACACTACCCCAAATATCGCTGAGACATGTCTACTGTGGCCTTGTCTTTGGGGGCCATTGTACTGTGAACAGTTGCCAGAATGACCCCACTGCTATGGTATTCGATCTGAACCAAAGCTGGAGCCCAAACCAGGTCAACAGGACAGAACATTGCCCTTTATGTTCTTGACACTGTTAAACAAAGGAACTGACATTTTTAATACTAGTGACCTGGCAAGGATGCCCAGCAATTGTGCAAGGGCATAAAACACAAAGGTTCTGCTAACAATTAGGTGCTTAATCAACTGGCAAGGTGGTACTGGCAATTAAGACCGCCGTTCCATCATGTGGGCAGAGGGACATGAGCACCGAGGATCAGCACTAGCTCAGAATTGCATGTGTCTGTTGGTGGAAGTCATCCTCTAAGTCAGTGCTCACCAACCAGTCGATTGGGATCTACTGGTAGATCTTGGAGCCTCTGACAGGGGATCTTGACTGGTCTGGCCGGGAGGCTGTCAATTGCCAGTACTTTAGCTGCCCCGTCTCCCACTCCCCTGCTTCTCCAGCCTTTGCACCTGCCCCCCTGGGAGCCCTCCTGCTTGCTGTGCAGGGTGAGGGAGCTGGCGTGAGCAGGGCAGGGCCTCAGAGGAGAGGCAAGGAAGGAGGTATAGCAAGGGACTTTGGGTGTGATGTGTATCCTGGGTTGCACTTACATTCAGAAAGTGCTTCACAAGATTGGAGACCACAGCTCTATGTAAAACCTAGTTTCAAACTTGAATTAATCACGGTTGTGGCTTTGCAGAGTCAGCTGTTGTATTTCCCACTGCTTTCCCCTCCAAGCACATCCGTGACTTCTGGGGCATGCTGTTGATTCACGTTCTCTGGGCTACCCTGGCATAGGAGAGGTCACGTCGGCTGAACATATTAATCAGATTTACTTGGAATGTACAATACGACCAACGTTACACCAGAGGGGGGTTGCTCCAGAGAGACTGAGTGTTTCAAAACATGTCTGAAGGATTCCTTTGGAAGCCCTGTGGGCAGGCAGTTCACATGGATGATAAACCCACAAAACAAATCGAGCCAATTAGAACAAACCAAAGTCTTTCCACAAGTTTTAAAGTCCAACAGTCCAGAGCCTCCATGTGAGAGGAGCAGCCCTGGATAGTTACCAGTCAGGGGGCCATGTTGAATTGAGAGCCCCAAAAGCAAGGTTTGCTTTTGCCGCTGGCTATTTTTAATCTTCTGAGTTCCGGGCATTTCCTGTAAGGCAGTGATTAGCGTCAGAGGGCAGCAGCCACGGGGTGGGGTTGGTCGGAGAAGAGGATTCCAGCGAGGAAGCCTCCATTTTGAATGAAACCACAAGCACAAAGGCGCTGGTCCCACTGGGTTAAAGCAGCCAAGGAACCCGACTGTGCATGTTACAGTCTGTGCCCTTTTCAATGTCCGACACAGATTTGCCACGTGCCCTGCTGGGCAGCATGCAGCCCATCCCCCACACGGCGCAGAGAGGACTCTGCAGCCAGCAATGCCTGTTCATCAGCCACCGTTAGACAGTTAAGGGCGTTCAGACGAGTTGCTTGTCCTGTACAACTCTTCCCTTCCCTTGCAATTTGCATGGGGCACAGACATGCAGAAGGTGCATGCAGCATTCCGAGGCAAAGGCTCTCAGAGGTACCGTTTGGCTCTGGGTCCAAATTCTCCCTAAATTCAAGGGTCTTCAAGTTTGGGGGGGTGCCAGAGAGTTCTTCTTTGCAGGAAGCTTCCCAGGACTGGCCATCCAAACACCAACCCTAACTAGAGACTTTGTCCTGAGCTGACAACGTGACTTTAGTGCTGCTAAGAGGTGCTGGGTTGATGGTTTGGTGACTGAAGTCCTCTGTTTAGTCAGAGACCACACACAGCAGCAGCAGAGACAATGGGAGGATTCCTCTGCCGAGAAACCTCAGTCCTAATCCAAAGGACCCTGTTAAAGAACGAGAAAGGAGTTTAATCTCCCTGGCTTATTTGGTGTCTTTTGAGATGGTCAGCAAAGGGCCAGTTGCATGGTAGTTTTCTGAGGTGGCCATTAACTGGACAGGGACAGATATCAGATGAGAAAAATATTTGGACATTACTCTCCACCTGGGGGGACTTAACCAAGTGATTTTGGAGTGAAAATCTCCACAGCCCATAATCAGTCCTCTGGGATATCACCTGACATGGAAAATTCCTGAGAGGATCAGTCAGTGGTTTTAGAGACCTGGTTTCAGTGAAATCCTAAACACAATATGTGGATGGTGAGACAATGAACACTAGCCTCCCCTCCCCGACATTATATTACTACCCAGCCTCAAACTTAGGCCAGGTCTACATTGGCAGAAAAAATGGAGGCAAGATATGCACCTCCAGCTACATGAATTGCGTAGCTGGAGTCGACATACCCTGCATCAATTCTCTGGGGCAGCCGCACAGTGGGAGGTCGATGAGAGAAACTCTCCCATCGACTTCCCTTACTCCTCACAAGAGTGAGGAGTACCGCAGTCAATGGGGGCACCCTCAGTGTTCAACTGAGCAGGTCTTTACTAGACCTATTAAATCAAACCCCAGAAGATCGATTACTGGGGTGTCAATCCTCCGGTAAGTGGAGACGTGGCCTCAGCTGTGTTAATGGAGCCACTGATACCTGCTCTCTTTCCTATTATTGAGTATCAAGTGTACAACAATACCACAGCAGTGTTTATACTAGGAATGTAACTGGTTACCTGGTAAACATCACTCTTTCTTGGTGATGCTTACTGGTAACTGGTTAATCAGTGCTTGGGCCGGCTGAAGCAGCCCCTCACCCTGCAATGCACTGTGGGTAGGGGCTTCTCCAGCCTGGCTGGTCCCACCACAAGCCAGGGCTGGGGATGGAGTCGGGAGCCAGGAGCTGGGAGCTGAGCCCCACTAACCATGAAACTGACAGAATTATTATCAGTTACACAGTTAATATTTGTATATATATTTCTTACAGCCCTAGTTTATACAGTGTCAGGAGAAACCCACAGCTGCTTCGTTATGTAATCCCAGCTATAGCGTGATCTAACGACTAGCGCACAGGACTGGGGACGCAGGATAATTGAGTTCTGATCCTTGCTCTGACACTGACTGCGTGTGTAGCCTTGGCATAGTCACTTCTTGCCTCAGAGCTTTATCTGTGAAAGAGGGACACTGCTCCTAACTTCCCCTCCTCACAGCTAGTGCTCTAGAAATCAGAGAGGAAAATGACCTGTTAGGATATTCAGCCCGTTGCTCTCTAGCAACACAGGATTATTCCTCTGCTTAAATGGTAGAGCTTCCAGCATTTGCATTGGGACACTTTTCCCCTTCCAATGGCTCTCCCTGTTTAAATCTTGCTGTTACAGACATTCCCCCAACCCTAAATAGCTTCGTCCTGAATTAGAAATAACGGTGTAAAATTAAATCTCATTTTAGGGCATTTCTCAAACCAGGGGTCCCTATCCAAAAGGGATCAGCAGCCTATTGTTGGGGGAGAGAAGGGGTCACGGTCTTGCCGCCCTTACTTCTGCACTGCCTTTTAGAGCTGGGCACCTGGGGTATGTCTAGACTACATGCCTCTGCCGACAGAGGCATGTAAATTAGACATACCGACATAGTCAATGAAGCGGGGATTTAAATATCCCCCACTTCATTAGAATAAAAATGGCCGCCGCGCTGTGCCAGCTCAGCTGTTTGTTGGCACAAAGCGGCAGTCAAGACGGGGATCGGTCGGCAAGGAAAGCCTTTGCCGACTGATCCTGTAAACCTCGTTGCACGAGGCATAAGGGATATTTAAATCCCCGCTTCATTGACTATGTCGGTATGTCTAATTTACATGCCTCTGTCGGCAGAGGCATGTAGTCTAGACATACCCCTGGTGTGAAGGCAGCGATGCTGCCAGCAGCAATGCAGAAGGGTGGCATGGTATGGGGAGTGGGGTCCTCATATTTTCAAAGGGGCTCAGCAAAAAAAAGTTTGAGAGCCCCTGTTTTTGAGGGTGCTCAATTTCCGTTAATATTGCTGCAGACTTCTGGAGTTACTAAGACTTGGAAAGTACTTTGCAGTTCTCTGCCTTTCATTCCAGGCTGTCAAAGTATTACTATTACTATGCAGCCATATTCTCTGCTGGTTCCTACCCCTTCCTTTCCAGCATCTGAATGCCCAGACTAGTGTAGTGACCATATTCCTAGCCCAAACCTCTTGCTAGACCATCGAGTTTATGCCAGGGAGTTTTAGTGGGAGCTCTGAGCTGTAAAGAGACACAGACCTGGCTTTGCCTCTGAACTCCAAAAACGCCCTTAAAATACTCAGGTTTTTTTTTTTTCTTTCTGAAAATGACTCGAACCACGTGGTTAGAACCCGGGTCACCCATCCTGACCACATTGTAGTGGCTGCTGTGCTGAGAACGTGCAGCTCGTTCCAGAGAGTGCTCCTTCCCTGGACGGCGTAAGGCAGCATGGAGCCAGGGTAAGGATGCTCACAGAAGCCCCCCGGCAGCTCAGAAAGGTTCTAAGCTTTCTCTTAAAGCTGCAGCCCACGCTCTTTTCTTTCACAGAGTTTCTTTCTCTTGGGTGAATGGAGCTGGGGGACGTGGGTGTTCAACAGACAGGATCCTCGGGGGCTAAATTTGTAGCAAAAGAGTCCACGGTGGCTTCTGGGAAAGCCCCCCTCAGATAGCCCTTTGTGGACACTGTATCTCCCAGTTTAGCCACGAAGGTAAGAGAACCCCAGGCTCTAGGATCAGCTGAAAGAGACTTCTCAAACTGCTTTCACTTTAACTTACAAGGTGATATTTTCAGTCACTTTTTTATCCTTTAACTCTCTGATTGACTCAGGGTAAGCACTGAGAGAAAGGGGACGGACAACCAGAGCTGGCATGGGCACCCCTGTACTAAAAACGATAGCTCACTGGGTTAGAAAGCTGCTGCTTCCAGATTCTGCAGTTTAAGATCGAAAAGCAGGAAGCTTTGAGGTGCTCAGTACTAGATGACAGCACGAAGGGGCTGTGAGGAGCTAATCTTGGCCTTCTGCCTCAAAGAGGCTACCCAATGCTCCCTGAGTTGGGGTCGATGTCGCTAACTGGACCAAAATGGGGTCCAGTGGCCACGCGGGGGACGGCAAGGAAGTGAAACCGAGCGATTCTGCAGCAAGGCTCCATGCAGGCTAAGGCAGCAGAGATCCAAGATGGCTGCAGCCTGGTGGTTTCAGGAAATGCTGGCGTCTTTGTGAGGGATTTCAGGGAGGTGAAGCCGTGGGGCAATGACCAAACCGGTGCTCCCTGCACATTCCTGTCTAGATTTGGGAAGGGCCATGAAAGCATGGCTCTGCAGGGTGTGACATTGGGTCGCTGCCTCCTGCTCCGAGTGAAAGAGAGTTGTCTCTGTGCCCACGGCGGGAAATCCTCCCCACTCTGCCAGTGCTCGGCTCCGGGCTCCACCGCGGCACACGCCATCTTGTTACACTGGAGTGCCCAGTGCCTCGTCGTCTGGACACCTGCAGTGAACACAGATTCCTTCCCTCCCTGGAAGCAGCGCACCCCCTGGTCAGCAGCTTCCCCTCAGTTAATGCTCCCTTCAGCACGAGGCACTAGGTGGTGGCTCTAGTTCAGTGGTGAGGAACCTATTTTGGGCTGGGGCTGCTGATCCACAAAAAAATCAGTCGGGGGCCACACACAAGGGAGAAGGAAAAAACCCCCCCAAAACACACCCAATTGACATGGCCCCCCGACTAAGAAGGAGAAAGACGACGCTCCCCTCATTCCTCTTGCACACCAGAGGCTTCAGGGGGCCAGGCTAGTAGACTTTGTGTATTCCAGCACTGTGGGGGAACTGGAGTGCCAGCACAGGTCCCCCAATGCTGGGGGGGGAGGCCACGAGCCTATGGGGCTGGATCCAGGCAAGCTGGGGGGCCGCATCTGGCCCCCAAGCCTTAGGTTCCCCAGCCCTACTATAGTCAAACCAGATACACATTTATTTAGCACAGCTTAAGATAAAGATCCAAAATAGATGCAAGATAAAGGACTGGAAACCCCAGGTTACAGATAAACGTAAAATAGAAAATGCAGTCGAGAGCCTGGACTACTTAGCCAGTGATTCCCTTTCTGTCTCATGAGGTCTCTTTCTCCCATGGATGGTCCTTATAACACTGGTCCAATCTGGAGAGGTGGGATCCACTTTTCATGGGATGCTCATGCTGGCAGAGTATCTTGTGTTTTTCATCTTCCTTCTCCTTCTCCTCCTTCTTCTTCTTCTATATAGCCCCAGCCTTTCTGAGGGACCCTATTCAGAGTCTTTTCTTGGGTTTTCTTCATCTTTGTCAATGCTCAGTCCTCCATCTTCTCTGGTCTGTAAACTCAAGGCTGGGCTAGGTGGAAGGAAGTTGCTTGGTCTCACTCCTTGAATCAGCTGAGACCCACTGTCTGAGGTGACATGCGTTGTCTCCAGCGATTTTGGCACAGCCTATATTTTACACAGCGCTTCAAAGATTACCCCCGCAAACTCTCGCAAGAACCATGATTAGCAGCTAGTCCGTAGCTTTTGCCAGACACCACACCACAACAGCCCACTTGGGTGAAGCATCCAGAACCTGGTCAGACACAGGTGTAATATGCCTGGTTGGCAGTGGGTAAAAGTAGGACTGGGGGAGGCAAGCCCACAGCCCCCCGCCTTTTGCCCGAGGCCTGGCCCCCATGGGAGCCATTCTGCTCCCTGCCGTAGGGGAAAGCCTTCAGCCCCTCATGGGAGCCTCCTCGGCCCTGGAGCACCATGGGGAGGGTGGGCAGCACGTGGCCTGAGACTCGCTGGCCCTGGAGCATAGGAAGGGTGGGGGGCACACAGCCCCAGCATCTTCCAACTCAGCCTGGCTGAAGCCTGGGGCAGCAACACTCTGCCCCCAGAATGCCCCGGCGGGAGCCCTGCTGAAGCAGTAGGCGTTCTGGGGGCGGAGTGTGGGCTGGGCCATGCCTGGCCTGGGGGAAGGCAATGCCTTCCCCTGCCTATGATACCTGCCACCCATGCTGCTTGGACATGTCTGGGCATGTCTAAGCAGGCCTATGCCCCGTAGCAGCTGGTAGTGACTTGCAGCAAATCCACGCATGCCGTCAAAGGCTACTGCTGGAATCACGCCAGGCCCCGCCGGCACTGAGTGTCTCCAGGCACACTGGGTGACAATCCGGGTCGTCAGAATTCCGGCATGTCGAGTGGATGGGGCACAGTCCCTCACAGGTGGTGAAATTTTCGGGGATGTCTGCAGCTCCGCCATAAACTAGGCATAGTCGTTCCCATTTTGGGATTTTTGGAGAGGCGGATCCTGCTGTGTTGGGGGGGTGGGGCTGACTCTTCCAGTTCAGTGCAGCCCATGCCTGTTGTCTCTCTCTCTCTTTTCTGGCAGCCTCCTTCTCAAGTCTTTGCAGTTCCAGGGCTCTTTCATCAGCAGCTCTGCCCTGCACTCGCTACCCCCAGTGGTCACTCTCAGTATTGCATCCCTCCTTTCTGTGCCACCTCCCTTTCCATGTTACGGAAAACGAGTTCCCATTCCCAGCACTTTCCATTTTCCTAGCACAGCCTTACTTAAAGTTATGATAAGAGGAAGCTGCATACTAAATCTGATGGCCCTAGCCCTTACCGTTTAGGAGGTGTTCTTGAACAAACAGATTCATGGACGGACAGACAGACAGATGCACATTTCTAAAATATATAGCTAGGCTGCTGTTCTGCTCCTGCTAGTTAAGGTTAATAATGAACTGATGCATTTTTGGAGATGTTCCTATGCAGGAGCACATTAGCATTAGAATTGCAGGAGCACATGAAGATCAAATTGCTTTTGATAATATTTTTGGCTTATCACATGTAAACTCTTTTAGAGGGCTGCATGACGACAGCGCTGGCTTTCCCAGCGATACTGGTGTTCTCATGTTACATTTGTTATGACTCACATGTAGTCACTCCCTCCATCATATACACGAAGTACTATGGTGTCTCAGGAGAGCTCTGTAAACTCTGGACTTCTGTGGTTACCCCCACACCCAAACAAGTGTCATTGGTAGCAGAGCCTGTGTTCAAAAAAGGACCCTGATTCAAAGAGCTGCGATGTGAGATTGTGGTCGACTCTGTTGTGTTCTTATTGCACTTTCTGATTAGGGCAAAAATTATGAATTACTGTTTGTCTCATTGTTAAAGGGGTATTTCAAGTCAATGACATTTGTGACGGAAGGTGAAAGAATAATAATTATGAGGGAAATGCCACAGAATAGTCAATGAACATGTCTGCAAATGAGATTCCCAAGTGTAAGTGGAAGTTAATGGATGTGAATAGTCAGGAGGTTATGGTGGAGGTGAATACTACAGGTTAGACCTCCCTGGTCTGGGTCAGGTCCCAAACCAGGGGATTTGTGGATCAGGGGAGGTCCCCTGTCAATGGCCTTCCAGGCTCCTGCCCCTCCTTACTTCCATCTGCTTCTGGCCTCACTGCTCCTGGGCTCCGGCACCAGCACTCCTGCTGCTGGCCCATCTGGGGCTCCATGGCTACTGGGGCCGGAGCTCCATGCCAACTGCCAGCCCAGCTGCCACCGGGGCCAGAGCTCCAGCCGGACCATGGATGTTGCCAGAGCAGAGAGGCCCAGTTTCGGGAGGTACCCCCTGTCGGAAGAATAGTCTACAGCACACAGGGCTGCCTGAAGCTACAGTGGACACTTTGACAAAGTGTAGTGTAACCTTCTCAAATGGGAGTCCTGGGGCCAGTATGTACAAGAGCTGGGTTGGACTCCAAGCCCCCACTGGACATCTGCCCCTTCCACGGTTTCTGGGTATTTAGAGGCCAACTGAAAGGTGAGAACATCTCCGGAACGACAGGCCAGGTGGAAAGCCCCAGAGGCCAGATGGCTGCCACGGGGACATTTCCACTGCATCTCTTTTCTCTCACTCTCAGAGGGAAGTTGGTTTTGTGCTGATGGAAGGAGACAGGCCGACCACTCTGGTGTGCGGCAATTGCTCTCTCCAGAGACCAGGCTTGGCATGGGCAGAGGCAGATCAGCCTCCCCATCCTACCCCAACCCCACTCCACAGCCCCCCGGGGTAAGCTAGTCAGGGTCTGACCCCGAGCCCAGTGAAATCAGTGGGAGATTTTTCCATTGATAAGCCTGAGCCTCCATGGCTTATCCAGTCCTTGGCTGCTCTGTTGGACTGCCAGTGAGGGAACCAATTAGTGCCAACGATGACGAGCTCATTGGGCACTGTACAAGAGCCTCTGTTTCATTCCTGCTGCAGGCCACTGAACGGCTAGCAGACGGTAACTAATTATATTCATTTCTAGTCACAGCATGGGGCCCCCAGGAATGTGTAACCCACACACCTAGTGTGGTTCACTGTCCCATGTGGTGGCACTTAGACCACTTACAGCAAGAGCTAAGAACAAGGCAGCTCTACAGACTAAGCTGGGAGCCAGTTGGCTTTATAGTTCAAGCTGTAGTGGCTCCTACATTAAGCTCCAGAGGTCCAAGGTTCAACTCTACCCAGTGGTGGTCACACATGGACTTTCTAATCTAAGTATGTGCTTTTCAGAGCTCCTGTCAGCAAATTATTGGCTGTGTTGTGTTCATTTTCAACCCAGCAAAACACATTTGATGCATCAGTTGCTGCTGAGCTTTTCAACATGGTTTGTTTCTTAAAGTGATGGTAACATTGGTTTATATCTGGGGTGGGCAAATACTGGCCCGAGGGCCAGATCTGCTCTACCAGGGTTAGCTCCTGGCAGGCCCCCACTGCTATGTTTACCTGTGCCTTGGCAGGTATCGGACAATTGCAGCTCCCATTGGCCACGAATCGCCATTCTCAGCCAATGGGAGCTGTGGGAAATGGTGTCCCAGTCCATGCCACTTCCCTCCATTCCCATTGGCTAGAAGTGGTGATCCATGGCCAATGAGAGCAGAGAACCTCTGATGCTTGCAGAAGCGCAGGTAAATATAGCGGCCGTGGCCCAACAGGGACAAACCCTAGCGAGCCGCCGTCATGTTATTGCCCACCCCTGGTTTCTATGGAATCAGTGGCACAGTAGCTCATCCTTTCCAGTCCATTGCTGGCAACGGTCTATTCTGTTCCCCTCTGGTTCCTACGCTGAGCCTGTCCCTGGTACTTGTGAGGACTCTGGTATTCTGCTGAGAGAAAGCTGGGCATTGCTGGCTGTGCAGTTTATTGTCTGCATAGAGTGGAGCCTGCCTAAACCCACACGAATGCAGCACAACTCTTTGCGACCTGGCATTTCCATAAGACTGGCTGTGCGCAGCTTTAAATCAAAAACATAAGGGCAGTTTCAAGCAGAAGTTAGAATAGGAGTGGGGAACCTAAGGCCCGGGGGCCAGATGTGGCCCTCAGCTCGCCTGGATCTGGCCGCTGAGGCTCGGGACTCCCCCTCAGCATTGGGAAGCCTGCGCTAGTGCTCCAGCCCCACCTCCGCTGTTCCACTGTGGGGCTGGAGCACACAAAATCTACTAGCCCTCGCCCCGCAGGCTCTGGTGTGCGAGGGGAACGCGGGGAGGGTCTTTCTCCGTGACAGTCGGGGCCACACCAGTGAAGGTTTGTTGTTCTGTTTTGTTTTTTGCTTCTCACTTCTGTGTGGCCCCCGACTGATTTTTCTGTGTCTCAGTGGCCCCCAACCCAAAAAAGGTTCCTGCCCCTGAGTTAGAACATAAGAACGTAAGAATGGCCAGGCTGGGTCAGACCAAAGGTCCATCTAGCCCAGTGTCCTGTCTGCCAACAGTGTGAGTTTGAGAATAGTATCTCCTCAGCTTGGTTTTACATTTCATTCCCTCACGCAATTTATTTTGGCTTTGCCAGAAAGCCCCGGTGCACTTGAAGGGCATAGCTCCGTAAATCCGCTTAGCTCCACTGACTTCAGCGATTAGCTGTCGCGTTACACCGGCCGAGGCTCTAGCTCAAGGAAAAGAAAGCATTTCCCTTCCTTTGGAATTTCTAACCTCTCATTCCTGGTGGGTTGAATGTCTGGGGTCTTTGAAAGGACATCGAGATGAAGGAAAGGCTCCCAGACGGAGCCAGATTTTGATCTTAGACTTTACTACAGGTTGAACCTCTCTAATCCGACACTCTCTGGTCCGGCAACATCCGTGGTCCAGCATGCTGTTGGTTAGCTGGATGCCCAATTATCAGGAGCGTGGCCAAGTTTCCTGTGGTCCCATAAAATTTGTTGACAGCCACCAGTCCTGGCTCTCAGTGTTCTGTGCTGTGATTTAGCTCCAATTTACCCCTCAATGTCTCCTAAGAGCCCAGTGAGCAGTGGAAGTGCTGGTCATGCTGCTAGGCAATATGGACCACCGTTGGTCCAGCAAATTCTCTGGAATGGCATCGGTCAGGTCCTGAGGGACCCTGTTTAGAGAGGTTCAACCTGCAGCAGGCAATTAGGAGAAGGGAAACCTTCTTTCCCTTGGCTTTGCTACAGCAGCAAAGAGTGAAGTGAGTGGCAGTCCCCCGCTTGCATGCTGGGACCTGTAGTCTTTTCTCTCAGGCTTCACTATTCAGCATGAAGGAGGATGCAAGCTCCTGTGCAAACTGTCCTTGGATTATAGCAGGCAGCCCTCAGAGGGGTCAAATGTAGGTGCCCCTGTGGCAGGGAATTTATTCTCTTCAGCCAGTGCCATAGCCGGGTCCTGCTGCCTTGTACTAACGTGCTGAAGCATCACAAAGCAGCGTTCCTGTCACACAGCAGCCTCCGGTCCGTACTACTGTGGAGCCCTGGGGTGAAACCCTCCATTCAGAAACCTCTAGGGAGCCTCACATGATCTTGCTGCTGAAGGACCAAAGGGCTGGAGGAAGTGACAGATTGCTTCTCCTCCCCCCCCCCTTCTCTCCAGGACCCATTATGAGCAGGCCTGGGCTTGTCGGGCCCGGCAGTGCCAACAAATGGGAAAGGCAGCTACTCGCTCTTTCTTCCACACGCCAACGACCTCTAGAGGCCTGCGCTCGGCCAGACTGGGGACTAGATTACAGTGCTGGCAGCCAGTGAGAAATCAGGGACTGCGGGTGGGGGGGTTTCTGTACTGGTTGAACCTCTGTAAACCAGGATTCCCTGGTGCTGGACCACGGATGTTCTAGGACCATAGAGTCCCGGCAGAGGGCTGGTGGCTGGGATCCTCACAGCGGGGCTGCCCAGCGTGGCCAGGAGCCCTGCAAGCAGGGAGCTAAGCTAGAGCTGGGCTGCCCAGTGCAGCAGAAAAAGTGTGTGGGGGGAGGACCTGCAGGGCAGTGAGGCCAGTGGCATGAGGGGAACTGGTCAGGAGGCTGGCAGCCAGTCCAGGGCTGGGGTAGCTGATAGCAGGGGGGGCCAGAAATGACCTCCCCTGGTCCAGCAAAATTCCTCCTCTGGCATCAATCAGGTGCTGAGGTTGCCGGACCAGAGAGGTCCAACCTGTCATGGGTTACAGACAGAGAGATCTTCCATTTCCCCACCTAAAATTAGAGTCCATTGTTACCCACACGTTGTGCTGCACTGGCTCAGTAGGAGATTTTCAATCCATTTTATTTTAAACAGAGTTCACTGAATCTTGCTTTTATTATCCATGAGATTCCCTGGGCAGGCCCTGGAAATAAAGAAATGGAAAGGAACCATTTGATGGTCTAGTCCCTCCCCCTGCATGCACAGGACACATCCCCGGGCGTACACTTGGTCAGGCACAAAGCTGAAAGGTGCTGGATAAGTACAGGCTGTTCCATTTCTATGCGTTGCGGCCACACTAACGATGCTGTTTTCCTTTGGGCCCAGAGCGATTTATCCCCTGTCCGACTCCCCCTCTGTGAAGATGTCCCAGTCTTCTCCAGTGGATGAAGGGACGACGTTTGAACATCTCTGGAGCACACTGTAAGTGCTACTCGATCATTGTGCCAACCCTCATTCTGGGAAACAACTGGTCTGTCATTGCTTAGTGCTTAGAGACTCATATTGTGGAGTAGGACTTAAAAGGGAAATATCTTTCTAGGTACCTCTACCTCTATGGCTGCAAGGCCCATGTTTTCATGCACGTATTTTTCATGTTCAGATTTTTGCTTGCTCAATAGCTCAGCTTTGTCCACTCAGGCTACATTTTACCAGCCCGATCTCCTTGCTTCAGGGTGCGTTTACACTGCAACACTATTTCAAAAGCACTAGCGCTATTCTGAAATAACTCAGGGTATGTCTACACTACCACCCTAGTTCGAACTAGGGTGGTTAATGTAGGCATTCGAAGTTGCAAATGAAGCCCGGGATTTAAATATCCCGGGCTTCATTTGCATCTTGCCGGGCGGGCGCCATTTTTAAATCCCCTTAGGTCGAACTCCGTGCCCGCGGCTACACGCGGCATGGAGTAGGTAGTTCGAATTAGGATCTCTAATTCGAACTACCGTTACTCCTCGTGGAACGAGGAGAGATCCTAATTCGAACTACCTACTCCATGCCGCGTGTAGCCGCGGGCACGGAGTTCGACCTAAGGGGATTTAAAAATGGCGCCCGCCCGGCAAGATGCAAATGAAGCCCGGGATATTTAAATCCCGGGCTTCATTTGCAACTTCGAATGCCTACATTAACCACCCTAGTTCGAACTAGGGTGGCAGTGTAGACATACCCTTAGTCCGCATCTACACAGCAGGCAGTTATTTTGAAATAGTATCGAAATACTGTCCAGCTGGAAGGCTTCTTACTTCAACTCCTGTAACCCTCATTGTGCGAGGAGGAAGGGAAGTCGGGGGAAGAGGGCTCTGTTTCAAAATAAGTGCTATGTAGATGCTCTCTATTTTGAAATAAGCTACGCAATTGAAGTAGCTTATTTCGAGTTAAGTCCTGCTGTGTAGACGCACCCTCCGTGGAGGTCCTGATGTGAGAGCGCAGTGAGAGTCGAGATCATGGAACAATCTGAATGAGAAACGACCCAACACCTCCTGGGATCTGGTCCAAAAACCTGGGCACCCCAAATCTGGCCTCCTGTTTTAATGGCTACCTCCCCCCCCCCCCCCGCCCTCCGTGCTAATGCTCTAGAGCTGCCCTGCACATGCAAGGGTGTGTTTCCAAATGCTGCAGAAAACAACTCCAGCCCAGCTGGGATTTAGTTTCCCCTGTGCTGATTGAAGGCCGACGCCCAGCATGCTGTGGCAAATGCCATGGGCTGGAGAGGACTGTTGGGACGTGCTCGTTTCAAGTCAGAAGAAATTAGGAAGTTGCGACACCCTGGGCCAGTGCTTTTCAAACGACGGGTCGGGACCCAGCACTGGGGGGTGGGATGCCGGGCGCTGGGTCTCAGTGCCGCAGGGGGATCAGGTGAGCAGTGGGGGGCCTATGGCAGCTCCCTGCCCGTCCTGGCACCACAGACTGCGCTGGGCCCCAGAAGCAGCCAGCAGCAGGCCCAGCTCCTAGGTGGGAGGGGGATGGGAGAGTAGAGTAGAGGACTCCCTGCACTGCCCCTGCCCAGAGCACTAGCGTTGCACTGCCATTGGCTGGGAACCTGCTGCTGGCTGCTTCTGGGCGCAGCATGGCCTGCGGTGCCAGGAAAGGCAGGAAGCTGCCTTGGCCCCCCCACTGCACCGCTGACCAGGAGCTTCTTGAGGTCAGCCCCTCCTGCCCCAGCCCTGCCCCTCCCCAAATCCCTTCCTACACCCCGAAGCTCTATCCTCAGCCCCACCCCGGAGCCCACCCTCCAGTCCCATGATGTTGGGTCGCGGCAGCAGCAATTTCCTTCCACTGGGTCATGAGTCAAAAAGTTTGAAAACCCTCTGGCCTAAGAGACTTTAGTGCTGCTGAGAGGGAAGCAGCCAAGCTTGTGCCTGTTGAGTAGAGTCTTACCAGCCTGGTTTAGCCCTTTAGGGAGTTGCCCCTTCTCCCCCATGCTCCCCTGCTCCACGTATTGGGCTGCAGAGAATTAAAGCAGGGCTTCCCCTGGGCGCTAGCTTGGGCTGTTCTAACTGGCATGGGTGCGAGGAGAGCCTGCCAGTCTTCATAAGGGACCGTGCCCTCTAGATCTGTGCCTAGGGGGGACCTTCACACATGGCCTTGCCTGCTCCCACATGGCAGGGGGCTCAGCTGTCTCTGTGGCATTGTCCCTCCACTCAAGACTCTCCTGTCCTCTCTGGGTGACTCTGACTCCCCCCTAGGGGAAGTGAGTGGAAACTGGCAAAGCAAGAGGGATGCACCTTGTCCACTGCCAGCCCCACCCAGGTGAGTCAGAAAGGGGTGTAAGAACATCAGAACGGCCACACTGGTCAGACCAAAGGTCCATCCAGCCCAGTGTCCTATCTGCTGGCAGCGGCCAATGCCAGGTGCCCCAGAGAGAGTGAACAGAACAGGGAATCCTCAAGTGATCCCACCTCTATCACCCATTCCCCTCCTCTGACAAAAAGAGGCTAGGGACACCATTCCTACCCATTCTGGCTAATAGCCACTGATGGACCTAAGCTCCATGAATCTATCTAGCTCTTTTTTGAACCCTGTTAAAGTCCTGGTCTTCACCACACCCTCTGGCAAGGAGTTCCACAGGTTGACTGTGCGCTGTAGAGACCTGGGCTACATTCTCTTTCATTCCTAGCCACTCGTGGGGGCCCTGGGTACAGCTGCTGCCATGGGGTGTCCCAGTTCATCCGGTTCCCAATGGAGTGGGGCTACCACAGAACCAGGGACAGTTCTGCACAGGGGTCCAGTGCCGAGGTGGCGTGAATGGGAGTTGGAGGCGGATGTGATGGACAGGCCTGGGTGTAGGTGCTTCACGGCTGGGTGGATGAGGCCAAACCCACTCATCACTGCTTGGCTCTCTCTGGACCTGGACTCCTTACACCGCTCCAGGGCTGCCTGATTAAGAGCTGAGCGTTCCAAAGTGAAGCAGGCAGCATTTTCTAATTGGTTTAGCTCCCTCTCTGGCCTGTACTTAGCACCCTGACTGAAGAGGAAGGAAGGCCTGTGGGCCATTCCCTTTTCTCCTCTGTGCCCTCCCCGGAAGGAAGCAATGCTCTGTCTGGCTGTTCGCTTGCTACTGAGGGACAAGCAACACCTGTGTCCTCTGAGTCTCATGCTGCATTTATCCCCCACAGAAGACAATTTGTCCAAGTAAAATGTGCTCAAGGGGGCAGCCCTGGGAAAAATCAAAGGCTGGAGGCGGCCAAGTTCAAGGGAAAGCCAAGGCGGGGGTGGGATGGATGAAAGCCGCACGAGGGGAGCTGAGAGGCTAATGATATGCCACCTCCTTTTCTCAGGGAACCGGACAGCACCTATTTTGATCTCCCTCCAAACAGCCATTCAGGGGAAAGCGAGGTGTCTAACCAAGCAGAGGTCACCATGGACGTCTTCCAGATGAGGAGTATGAATGAGTCCGTCTTGGTGAGCGCATTTCAGTTACAAGAAAGACAGTCATTTCAAACAAGGGGTTGTTGGGCACCAAGGGCTGGGAGTGACATACGGAGCCTTTTACTTCTGCGGGTATGGCTACACTGTGTGTGGGGGGGAGGCGCGGATTTCAAAGAAGGTATGCAAATTGCATTTGTATTTGCATATCTTCTTCCATTTTTTTTTTCCGGAAGAGGATTTTCTGATATTTGGCCCACCTACACGGGGCCAAACATCGGGAAAAAAACCCTCTTTTGGAAGCCCCGTTATTCCTCATAAAATGAGGTGTACAGGGGGCTTCCGAAAGAGGGTTTTTTCCCAACATTTGGCTCCATGTAGATGGGCCAAATATTGGAAAATTCTCTTCTGGAAAAAAAACCGGAAGAAGATATGCAAATGCGAGGGCAATTTGCATACCTTCTTCGAACCCCCCCCCCCCCACAGTGTAGCCGTACCCTGTGTTACGGGCTCATAAGCCAAACAAAGCCAGTGCTGATCAAAAGCCACTGTATTAGTGCATGGAATAAGCAAGGTTCCTCTGTATTTATTGTACTGCATTATGCAGTAACCTCATACAATGGCCAGGAAAACAGTATTATTTATTATTATTACTTATTACTTATACTTAATATAATAATAAATATATTATTCCTGTATATATTATATATAAATATAAAATACATATTATATACATAATGTAATAATAAATATAACATAATGTATTACTATAATAATAAAGTCATAAGTATTACTTATTAGTAAGTTTCGCTGGCATGTCCAGAGAGGAGCCTGTTTTGGACAGGGGGGCCATAGGACTGCCGAGCCTCTGGGCAGGGGCCTTGGATGGAAGGGGCGGGACTAGGGGTGGTTGCCTTCTTTGTCCCCTCCCCTGCCCCTGTCGGCGGGCCTGTTCTCAGAACAGCATGTGGGTTCTCCGCCTGGAGTGGAGATCACCTTAGTACAGCCTCCGTCAGCTTGACCATGGGATGGCTCTCTCCCATGTCACCTGGCAGAGGTACAGTCGATTGACCCCGGTGATCACCATTTCATTCTTGCCTGCAGTAACATCTGGCTAAAACACAGAGCAACTCTGGCCCCTTGATGCTGAAGGACTCCCCATCCGTGCACTCAGCAGGAGCAGCCATCCAAGGCCCCATACCCCCAAGTATCCCACATGGGAGCACCGTGCTAACACGGAAACCCGAGACAGGCAGGCAGAGGCATGTTGAAGGAGGGGCTATTGTAGCTGCAATAATTACAGTGCTCTAGTAGCTGCCGGGAGAACTTAGCATCATGCCTCTGCTTGCTGGGACACGCCAGCCACAGGCTCGCTGCTACAACGAAGGGGGAGGACCGTGCAAGTGCCTCTTAACAACATGAATAACCTATAATTGTTCAAGTAGAAACACGCTGCGCGGGAAAAGTCATTTATAAGAAAGTCTACAGGCTTAGCTCACCGACAGCCCACTCCTGCCCCTGCGGAAGCGACGAGGCGCTTTGCCAGGGCTCCTAGCGGGAGCTAGACTGGGCTCTTCGTACCTTCGGGGGCTGCCTGCTTAGAGCCAGGACAAGAGCTACCCCGTCTGTCGGGGAGAAAGGGTTTGAAACCTTTATTGGACGTGACTGATTCTGAATGGGGAGAGAGCAAAAGAAAACAGAAGCTTCCCAGCCTGAGCGGGGCTCTGCTCCCTGATTTTCTTGCCCTGTTTCTGGCAGGGGCACTTGGCTGGGAATTTTTTCCCTCCTCACTAAAATTCATGCCCGAGGTGGCATTTCTTGGCTCACGTGAGCTCAGCCTAACTCGTGCGAGTAGCCGGTGACGTGAGTAAGATTTTTGTAAGATCAGAGCCTGCGTTTTGTTATTGAGGAACCTTCCCAACAATGGCTAGAGTACAGTAAATGCATTCGTGGAGCAGAGGTTTAAAAAGCACTGCCTCTGTTTTCTCAGGAGGCCTCCCTCACAAGGCATCACGGATCCAAAAGGTGCCATTTTTATTTTGCTCTTTTACGAGATGCCCCAGGATAAGCCATAACACACAACGCAAAGCATATGTCTAGACTACATCGTTTTTTTAGAAAAACTTCACCTGCGTCCACACTGCAATCGCATTCTTTTGAAATTAAATCAAAAGAAGGCAGGTATTTTTTCGACATTGGTAAACCTCAAATTACGAGGAAGAATGCCTTTTTCGAAAGAGCTCTTTCAAAAAAAGGTGTGCGTGGACGCATAACAGGGACATTTTTTGAAAGAAGAGGCAGTCGAAAAAAGCACATGTGCCCGGGTGGCCATTCTGTGAATAGCAATCAGGGCTTTCTTTCGAGAGAGCGTCCATGCAGTCTGGACATGCTCTCTCAAAAAAGCAGATTGCTTTTTCAATCCAGTTTTGAGGTGTGAATGCTCTCTTTCGAAAGAAGCTTGTAGCCCAGACATACCCAAAGGGAGACTTGGACCAGTGTACGCCAAAGAGTCTTTAATTATGGGACACAAACAGTTCCAAGAAGCAAACACTTGTGTTTGGAACCCCCAGATCTTCACCGCTAGCTCTGTAGGCTGTATTTGGCAATAACGGTGTATACTTTATAATGGGGGGAGGGGAGACCTAAGACCCAGGGGCTGGATCTGGCCCCTGGCTTGCCTGGATCCGACCCTGAGTTTCAGGACTTCCCCCCGCCAGCATTGGGGAGTTGGTGTTGGTGCTCCATCTCAGACCTCCCACCCCCAAGCCTGTTTCCCAGCAGCCCTCTCCCACACACTGAACCCCTCATTGTTGGCCCCCCACCCCAGAGCATAGGAGGCCCACAAAATCTACTAGCTTGGCCACCCCTAGGTGTGTAGGTGGAATGTGGGGAGTGTCTTCCTGCTTTCCAGTTGAGGGCTGCATCAGTGAGGTGGTTTTTTAATTCTCGCCTTTGTGCAGCCCCCAACTGATATTTCTGTGGGTCAGTGGCCCCTAACCAAAAAAGGTTCCCTGCCCCTGCTTTATAAGAAGCATTAAGGGCATGATCCCCTTGAATATCACTGTACTCTGAAATATTTGCCCCTTCTATGCTACAAATCACACAGAGTGTTACTATAGCAGAAAGTAGCAAGGGGGAATGAGGTTCTTTGTGCTTTTCTTCTATTTCTTTGTGCACCTCTTAGCACTGTGTGTCCTCAGTTTCCCCATTGCCCCCGAATAGTTAGAGTGAGTTAGGCACACAGTCGTGCGATAAGTTATGTTAGTGCAGATCCCTGAGCCCATGAAGAGCCACTCAGATGCCAGGCCCTGGTGCACAGTCGTGCGATGAGTTATGTTAGTGCAGATCCCTGAGCCCATGAAGAGCCACTCAGATGCCAGGCCCTGGTGCACAGTCGTGCGATGAGTTATGCTAGTGCAGATCCCTGAGCCCATGAAGAGCCACTCAGATGCCAGGCCCTGGTGCACAGTCGTGCGATGAGTTATGCTAGTGCAGATCCCTGAGCCCATGAAGAGCCACTCGGATGCCAGGTTCTGGTGCACAGTCGTGCAATGAGTTATGCCAGTGCAGATCCCTGAGCAGCCACTTGGAAGCCAGGTACTGGAATCGGCCTGCGTGCACCGTAGCATTGCAGCCTAAGTCAGAAACTCCGTGTCTGAAAAGACCCTTCGCATCAGACACAGGAGAGCAAGCACTTAAAAAGGAAATGTTGGGGCTCAGCTGTATCAGGGAGAGGCAATTTTATGGTTAGCCAGTTGAAAAAGACCCAGGTTGGCTGAATCTCTCCAGCTACTGTATCCTGAGTGCCCTAAACCAAACATGAATCCTGCCCACCCCTCCCAAGCGAAGAACCCCGGGTGGGGCTGTGTTCATCCATGGTTCTTGTACTGCGTGATGCCGTATTCTGGGACCTTCACATCAAAGGCTAGAGTAAAGTCAATTCATTTGTGGAGCAGAGTTTTAAAAAACTCCAACTGCTCTGTATTCTCATTAGGTCCCTCTGCTAAAGATGTTGGCATCACTGATCCATAATGAGTAGGGTTGAGGAAACGAGACTCCCCCCTGATTCCGTGTTTCATAGGAATGGGCCCCAAACCAGCCAAAGGAAATAGAGCTCACACCTTCCACATCATCCAGTGGAGCTGACCGCTAAGTGTCAACATTCTTATGCTCCCAATGGTTGCCCGGCTAACCCAGGAGATGGCTACGATATTGTAAGTCAGATCCTGTTATCCTGGCTCACACTGAGGGCATGTCTTCACTCGCCATGCTGGAGACCGACGTTCTGGCATTTGATTTAGTGGGTCTAGTTAAGACCTGTAAATCGAACACTGAAGGCCACTCCAGCCGGTGCCTCTGCTCCTCGCAATCGTGAGAAGTAAGGGAAGCCAATGGGCATGTTTGCTCCCATTGACCACCCCCTATCAAGAAGGTATCAAGCTGGAGTTGTGTACCTTAAGCCAGCCTTCCAGGTCTAGTATAGACCTGGCCTGGGTAATACTTTACTCCGCAAGTGGCTCCACTGAGTGCCACTTCTGGAGTAAGGGATTGCTCAGTGTGAGGAAAGGTGCCAGAATCAGGCCGTGATCGAGTAAAATGTTTGTCCCGTGAAGTCTCATTGTCTCACCACAGTCAGATATCTCACCACATTATGGCTTCAGGCATATTTTTGCCTGGGAAAGTTTTTAAGGGAGATACTCATTAAATAAGGTTTAATGGGGAGGAGTGAGGATTGCGAATGCTGCCGTGGATGAAAACATCCGAGATGCCTGCTGCAACTTATTTATAAATGATCTAGAGAAAGGGGTAAAGAATGAGGTGGCAAAATTTGCAGATGATACCAAACTGCTCAAGATAGTTAAAGACCAAAGCAGACTGTGAAAGCTTCAAAAAGATCTCACCAAACTCGTGATTGGGCAACATAATGGCAAATTAAATTTAATGCTGATAAATGTAAAGTAATGCACATTGGAAAAAATAATCCCAACTCTACATAGAAAATGATGGGGGCTAATTTAGCTACAACTACACAAAAGAGATTTTGGAGTCACTGTGGATAGTTCTCTGAAAACATCCACTCAATGTGCAGCGGCAGTCAAAAAAGCAAACAGAATGTTAGGAATCATTTAAAAAGGGATAGAGAATAAGACGGAAAATATCTTATTGCTTCTATATAAAACCATGGTACACCCACATCTTGAATACTGTATACAAATGTGGTCGCCTCGTCTCAAAAAAGATCTATTGGCATTGAGAAAAGGTTCAGAAAAGGGCAACAAAAATGATTCGGGTTTGGAACGGGTCCCATATGAAGAGAGATTAAAAAGACTGGGACTTTTCACCTTAGAAAAGAGGAGACTAAGGGGGGGGGGAGAAGAGAGAGGTCTATAAAATCATGACTGGTGTGGGAAAAGTGAATGAAGAAAAGTTATTTACTTATTCCCACAATATAAAAACGTGGGGTCACCAAGTGAAATGAATAGGAAGCAGGTCTAAAACAAACAAAAGGAAGTTTTTCTTCACTCAGAGCACAGTCAACCTGTGGAACTCCTTGCCAGAGGATGCGGTGAAGGCTAGGACTTTAACAGGGTTCAAAAAAAGAGCTAGATAGATTCATGGAGGTTAGGTCCATCCATGACTATTAGCCAGGATAGGCAGGAATGGTGTCCCTAGCCTCTGTTTCCCTGGAGGTGGGCGACAGGGGAGGGATCACGTGAGGATTGCCTGTTGTGATCCCTCCCTCTGGGTTACCTGGCATTGGCCACTGTCGGCAGACAGGACACTGGGCTGGATGGACCTTTGGTCTGACCCAGTCTGGCCGCTCTTATGTTCTTATGCTGTTTCTGTATTGTCATGGCCCTGTCTGGGACACATAACAGGCTTCTCCTGCCCTCCTCTTGAACAGGAAACCTCCACCCGCTAGGCCCCTAACTCTGTGCACACACAGTGACACACCCACGGGTCTGGCTGCTTCACTTGTTCTCTTGGCACCTCAGCCCTACTTGAGTCTCAGGGAGGAGAGCTGGATCCTCTGCCTGTTCTTGACCAAGCCCCTTCCCCTCCCTTGGCCTAAGTCCCTGCCTCTTTCCACCCGAATGGCCTCCCGCCGCGTCCTCACAGCGGTGCGGAGAAGGGCAAAGTGTTATTCTTCATGCGGCAACACACGGAGAAGAGCTCCGACTGGCCTCGCTTAGAACTCTTCGCTCCATAGGGCTCCGCCTCTCTGCTGCGTGGTGTCAAAACGCCCCTGCCAGACAGGTTTGGTCTCCTCTTTCATTTTAATGAGTACTTAGAGCTCCTGCCCCTTGATCGCATCTCCCTCCTCAAACCTCTTTTCGCTCCTCAAAGTCCTGGCTGTCTCCTTCCGGCTGCACTTTCCCCTCCTCTGTGGGCTTCTTTGCCTCTTCTCCGCAGCCTTTGTCTGCCTGGCAGATGGAGCAGGCCACTGACTTGCTTTGTGACCCATGGCAGGTCACTTAAATGCTCTGTGCCCTGGCCTAAGCATCTGCAAAAGAGGCAGAACAGCGCTTCCTTACTTCATGACCTGGGGGCTTGTGCTGCTCGGTTCACTAGTCTTGGTAAAGCCTCGCAAACTGCTCCGGCGGAAGACGTTGTTATTAGAGATGTGATGTGAATTCCAGCCCAGTTACTAGTTTCTCGGAGAAGCAAAGACAGCAGATCCATAAAGTGGGCGGAGCAGAGTGTCCAGATGATGTGTCAGGACATTGGCTGGATACCACATATTACAGGCTCTTGGCCTTGCCCCTGCAAGACGGACAAGGTGTGGGAGCTCGTGTCTTTAACTGAACCAGCTTCAGTGGGGGGAGAGATGTGGTGTCGAGCTTCCATGGAGATCTTCTTCTGGTCAAGCCTGCAGGCTTGCCTCTTTCACCAACCGAAGTTGGTCCAATCAGGGTGAGTCTATACTGCACCGTTATTTTGAGATCACAATGGGAACATCCACACAGCCATTCCGTTATTTCGAAATAATTTTGAAAAAGCAGATGGCTTATTCCGAAATCTGTAAATCTCATTCTACGAGGGATAACACCTATTCTGAAATAGCTATTTCAAAATAAGGCGTGTGTAGACGTCCCACTGCTGCTAGTTCGAAACAGCCCCTCCCAGGGCCATTCTAAGGGTATGTCTACACTACAAAGTTAATTCGAACTAACAGCCGTTAGTTCGAATTAACTTTAATAGGGGTTACACATACAAACCGCTAGTTCGAATTTAAATCGAACTAGCGAAGCGCTTAATTCAAACTAGGTAAACCTCATTCTACGAGGAGTAACACCTAGTTCGAATTAAGTAGTTCAAATTAAGGGCTGTGTAGCCACTTAATTCGAACTAGCTGGAGGCTAGCCCTTCCCAGGTTGCCCTGGTGGCCACTCTGGGCCAAACCAGGGAAACTCTTCTGGCCCCTCCCGGCCCCGGAGCCCTTAAAGGGGCACGGTCTGGCTACAGTGCTTGTGCCAGTCGCAAGCCTGCCAGCACCCAGCCAGCAGACCCTGCACCTGGCACGGCATGAGCCAGCCACCCGCTGCCACCCAGCCCTCCGCCTCTTCCCAGGACCAGGCTGGCAGCTCCCAGGAGCCTGCCCGGGGCTGCAAGAGGCGGGCGCCCGCCTGGTCTAGTGCGGAGATCATGGTCCTCATCGAGGTTTGGGGGGAGGTCTCCAACATCCACGATCTCTGCACTAGCCACAGGAATGCAGCCGTCTACAGCTGCATGGCTGCCAGGCTGGCCACCAGAGGCCACATGCGAACCCAGGAGCAGGTTTGCATGAAAATCAAGTTGGTCCAGTGAGACCCCCGACCCTGAGCCCTGAGCTTAAAACATAAGAACATAAGAATGGCCGTACTGGGTCAGACCAAAGGGCCATCTAGCCCAGTAGCCTGTCTGCCGACAGCAGCCAGCACCAGGTACTCCAGAGGGGATGGACCGAAGATAATGACCAAGTGATTTGTCTCGTGCCATCCATCTCCAGCCTTCCACAAACAGAGGCCAGGGACACCGTTCTTACCCCCTGGCTAATAGCACTTCATGGACCCAACCTCCATGAATTTATCTAACTTCTCTTTAAACTCTGTTATAGTTCTAGCCTTCACAGACTCCTGTGGCAAGGAGTTCCACAGGTTGACTATGTGCTGTGTGAAGAAGAACTTTTGCTTATTAGTTTTAAACCTGCTGCCCATTTCATTTGGTGTCCTCTAGTTCTTATATTATGGGAACTAATGAAGAACTTTTCTTTATTCACCCTCTCCACACCACTCATGCTTTTACAGACCTTTATTTTTGAACACGTGTCCTTTATTTTTTACATCAGGAAGGGGGGCTAGGGAGGGGTAAGTGGAAGGAGGTGAGGGAGGAATGGGGCATGAGCCCCTGATGGGGAGGACTGGGGTGGCTCTGCGGGCTCCTCGGGGTGGAAGCTCTCCTGCAGGGCCTCCTGGATCCTGACAGCCCCCCCGATTGACACCCCCAGATGGCAGCCTGTGCAAGTGCAGCCAGGCTGATGGCCGAGTGCTGTGATGTGCCGAGTGTGGGCACTCAGGGCACTCCAAGACAGGACTGCTTTGCTGTCCCTCATTGAGGTAGACAAGCAAGCGGGGAACCCTGAGAACTGTCTGTCTGGGGTGGGGGTCGGGTCCCTTTAAGCACAGCCCTCGGCTAGCCTGAGGCAGCAGCTCCACGCTCTAAGTCCTAACCTGATGCCCTGCTGGCACTGGTTCCGGCCAGCCTTAACTTCGGTTCAGGGTCCACTCAATGTGGACATGCTATTTCGAATTAGCAAAACGCTAATTCAAATTAGTTTTTAGGTCTAGATGCACTAATTCAAATTAGCTTAGTTCGAATTAGTGCTGTAGTGTAGACATACCCTAAGTTATTCCTCCCCAGTGACTCCTGGGGCTCTAAACCAAGATAGCATGTCTACATTAGGGAAGCCGGCCTCAGACTCATTTTCAGGCTTCCCTGCAGTGTAGATGTGATGTTTCAAAATAAGCTATTTCGGAATAACTATTCTGGAATAGTATATTTCGGAATTGGTGTGCAGTGTAGACGTATCCTAAAAGACAGGCCCTCATCCGCCTTGTCTCACCCATATCCTGGGACTGCACAGCTGCTATACCACTGCATTCTTCCCCCAGCAATTCAAATGACAGCTCAAGCTCCTGAATGTGCCATGCAACCAAAGCTGCATCCTCTCTCATTTTTATCCTCACTAAAGACGTCTTTAAGTCCCCTTCCCTGTTGTCACCTCAAACTTTTCACCTCTCGGAAGCAGCATCCTAAAAGTTTTGTTGTGAATACTGGGTTATTGGTCTACAAGATCATGGGCTGGTTGGTATTGAAATTATTATTATCAATATTAGGCTGAGTCTTAGTAGTTCAAGGAGCCAATCTCCTCCCAAAGAAGAGACTAGACAGCATGCGCCTGCCCGGCTGTTGAGGGTTTTCATTCAAACGCCCGAGCTCCTGCAGTTTGCTGCTTTTCCACCCTCCTGTATTTGCACTTGCAGATTTCACAAGTACATTGTGTGTTGTGTTCAATGAGGAGGGCCATCTTGTTTGTACCTTAATGAGAAAAAACAGTGCATGCTGCCCTTTTGCGGTGATACCCAGACCCCCTTCGGGCCCCCAGATGTGACTCCAGGGGCTTATTTCAAATAGACAATATTGGGCTGTGGTTTTGATTGACACTGCAGGTCAAGGCACAGCAAAATACTTGCACTGTAGACTGGTTTTTTTTTTGCAACAGTTCATAATGGTGTATGGAAACAGCAATGGGCTTAGATTGCAGCAAGGGAGGTTTAGGTTGGACATTAGGAAAAACTTCCTAACTGTCAGGGTGGTTAAACACTGGAATAAGTTGCCTAGGGAGTCTCTGGAGTCTCCATCATTGGAGATATTGAAGAGCAGGTTGGACAGACGTCTATCAGGGATGATCTAGACGGTGCTTGGTCCTGCCGTGAGGGCAGGGGACTGGACTTGATGACCTCTCGAGGTCCCTTCCAGTTCTAATATTCTATGATGCTCAGGCCAGGTAATTGCACATGCAAGAGCAATTGCAACAGGAGAACGGTTATCTGATCGATGCAAGCACAGAAGCACACTAGGGTTTTGCATGTTGGGATGGGTTAAAACCACAGGAGTCCCCATGGGGGTTGTCCTGCAATGTGCCGATAATGCCACAGATTCCTGCCTTCCCACTGTCTGGGGCTCCCCCCACCCTGTCCTGCTGGGCCTGGTCCTCTGGCCTCTCCCAGACACAACACAGAGTTGGGGTTAGCGCCCCCTTCAGAGCAACACAGGCACTGAACCAGACAGAACAGCTCTGGGAGGACTCAGTTCTAAGGGCTCATCACCCAGGAAACCAACCCCCAAAAGGGACCAAACTCCCAAACAAATCCATCGTACCTTGTGTAACAGTTTTACACAGTGAAAGCAAAAAACCAGCCCACTTTATCAATGAAAGAGAGAGGTGCACAGTGATTGCTTCCTCCCAGGTAACAATTATTTACACTGGGTCTGATAATACACAGAAGTGTTTCTATTAAGTATAAAACGTAGGATTTAAGTGGTTGCAAGTGAAAACAGTCAGATCAAAATAATTTCCTAAATTAAAATGATCTGTTAGGGATGATCTAGGCAGTGTTTGGTCCTGTCATGAGGGGCAGGAGACTGGACTCGATGACCTCTCAAGGTCCCTTGTAGTTCTATGATTCTATGATTTTAGGGAAAAATGCTTAGCTAGTTCTAATCCACTAAGAAACATGGTACATGCAAGTTCTTAACCTAAATAGCTGTTCTCATTGCAGGTAAAAACTTCAAGTCAGAGTTGGTCTTTGCTCTAGCTTGGGTCTATAGCTTTTCAGAGCTCTTCAAGTATCCTTTTAGGTTGGGCAGGCTGTTACAAAGGCCAACTGAAGAGAAAAACTGATTGTTTCTCATTGCTTAAATAGGCTTTCCCCCAGAGCAGGAATTCTTTGTTTGGCTCCTCCCATCCCCATGGAAAAATACCAGGTTCAGGATCGATTCCAGTACCAGATGGCATAGTCACGTCTTTTTAGGACCAACCACTGTTTGGGCTTACAGAACAAACAAGACTATTCACAGGTTGTTGTTTTGATCACCGAGCCATTAAGTTGCCAGGGCATCAGTATTGGCCCTCATTAGCACATTTAGCATTATAATCAGATTCTCCCTCTTCATATTTCTGTCTGAACCAGGGGGCAGCTCCATGGATCCTGGGCTTGTCGGCCCTGGCTTTCTTTCTGCCCTGTGTTCCTGATGGGAATGAGGAGCCTCCAAGGGTACTGAGCTATAGTTCCGTTACGTTGTCTAGCCAGGCATGAAGTGCATCTCATGAAGGTGTCTCCTGGGGAGTTGGCTCAGCGTGCCAGCCCCTCCCATGTCTCCGGAGGAGAGCAGGCTAAATCTGAGCTAGCACATGCCTACAAACGCTCATGTCAGTGGGTGTTTGCAGCAGACCTGCCCAAGACGAGCTTGCCAGTGATTCGCTGGATGCACAGCATAGATTCCTCTTCCCAGCGGCACGTTGTGACGTTGCTAGGCTGTGAGCAGGTTGGAAAAAGGATAGGTGGAGCAACTTAATGCCCTAAAGAATTTTGAATATGAACTTAAGAAATGCTAAACAAATTAGTCTGCATCCGCAAAAACAACGAGTCCTGTGGCATCTTACAGACTAACATTTATTTGGGCATAGGCTTTCGTACCGCTTTGTCAGAGGCCTGGTCAACTCCATGCACCTGGCAAAGTGGTTTTACCCACAAAAGCTTATGTCCGAATAAAGCTGTTAGTCTTTCAGGTGCCACAGTGGTTTAAACAAGTGAGGAAATGTGGTCTATTTTCCCACTAGGTCCAATTACCAGTGTGCAGTAAAACTGTAAAGACTTGAAAGTTGAGTCTTCATACATTTCTCTGCTTTGCTTTGGTCTAGAAGAGTTTATACACAACTTCAGCTATGGTAACTGCATTGCTGAAGTCGAAGTAGGCGCTGTCTATGCTGCAGGAAGTGGAAGGAAGGACACTCGTCCTTCAATGTTCCATACGCCTCGTGAAATGAGGACTTCAGATGTCAGAATAAGAAGCCCGTTATTTCAGAAACATTTCAAAATAACGGGCTTGCTGTGTAGACGCACACTCTGTTATTTCGAAATGAATGTGCAGTGTAGACATAGGCGAAATGTCCTGGGAACGGTGGGGGTGGGAATAATTTTCTGAAGGGGGTGCCAAGAGTGATTGAAACAAACTGTCAAACTTGTATCTCTGTGGTGTCTCACCAGTTCTGTTTGCAGAACTAGTCATATTCAACTGGCCAAATAGCCACATGTGGCTAGTGGCTAGCGTGTTGGACAGCACGGCTTTATATAATGGAAACCATTTCAATCCAGGCAGTGCTGCAGCACCCCAAAAACCTCTAGTGCCAGCACCCATGGCTAGGAACAGGCACGGCAGGGAGACTTCTCACATCCTGGGTGAAGCCAGGTCAGGACTCCTATCGGGGCAGCCTTTCCCACAGGGGTGTGCTGTTTCTGATTCCAGTCCTGACGGAAATGAGGGACAGGGCCATGTTGTGTTGTGGAGGGAGGGGAAGGGGAATTATCCAACAACATTCAGATCTGCACACGGACGTGGTTCAGGATCGTTTCTAGGAGGGGAAGAAATTTCTGGTAAAATTCTCACTTTCTCCAAACCCAGACGTAGTTCTTAGCAGCCAGGAGTCCTACAGCCTCTTTCTCAGATTCTGCCGGTGCTTCGTCACTAGTAGTGAAAAGAGGAAAACAGAAAAGACGCGGGGTTGCTTTGGCCACAGCATTGATTTCCAGCAATTATTCAGCACCGTTGGGCTAGGAATTGATCCTTCCCTGGACAGATCTTGTTCTGCCGCAATACCTGGGGGGTTGTGAGGCTGACAATGCACCTGGGATTGTGGGTTAATAATAGGGCTCATTTTTAAGGTGGAATCTCATGTTTAAAAAGTCCAGGAGCTACCAGGCAAGAAGATACTAATCCCGTTAAGAGTGAAGAGATGGCTAATTATGCCCCACGGGTGGTGTGGCGTGGAGTTAAATGCTATAGCTGGGTTAACAGTTGGATAACAGTATGGCCCATGCGCATCTGTGGCTATCCCTGCCAAGAGACAGGGCGTCAGAACTCCCACTTGCGGCTGTAAGCTGGTCACCCGGGCCCTACATGCAGAATTGCCAGGGATCTTGTGAGTCTTTCATCTCCTTCTGAAGCAGCAGGGAGAGGCCACTGCTGCAGGCAGGTGATGGGCTGGTGGTTGTAGATGGTGCGTCAAACCCTGTTTGCCGGTGGATGGCTTTTGCAGCGGAGAGCAGACCTTCCCCTTCCTTGGAGGGTGGTGCACACAGGGAGCATTGGAGGGGCATCTTGCTGCGTCCCCAGTGGGCTGCTTGCAGAGCCAGTAGAGCAGGCACAATCTATTCAAGGAGCCTGCACCATTGTGCTGCTCTTTGCTGGGGACACTAATTGGGGGACTTACACCTGCACTGTGAACTGTGACGCTCTTCCTCTGTCCACATCTACTTCCCCTCTTGCTATGAATCCCCCTCGCTCCCAAGGAGGCCTCTGGCCCTGAGGCGCTTTCCTAGACCACCCTGTCCATTGACTTCTTTTGAGCCGGCCCTAACAAGGCTTCTGAAGCCTTTCGCGACCAGCCGGGGGTTTCCTCAGGGCTCAGAAACTGGAAACTCCAGAGTCAAAGCCCCCGAGTGGGGCAGAGGTCTGTCAGAATCCAAACAGGGCTCAGACAGTGAACGCCTCAGGGTTTGCCTTCAGCCACACCGTTGTTTGTGCCCATGGTTATTTTTTTGATATCTTTCCTGGGCGGCTGGCAGGTGAGACCTGTCACCATGACCATTTATGAGCTGCATTTGACGTGAAGGTCTCTTGTAGTCTGGGTTCATGTTGGAAGACAATTAACAGCGTTGACATGTAGATGGGTAAAGGGAAGTCTTGGGATGGTTCTAGTCAGTTCTGTTGTAAGCTCTGGGGGTGGGCAGGCGGGGGCTCAGGCTTGTTAAGGGAGGGTAATGACATAAGGATGGATATGGGGGAGGAAAAGTTGGGTTATTGGTGAGAGAGAAAACCCAGGATATCAGCCACCCATCAGCACCCACCTCGCTGTTCTGTGACTCTGAACCTCCAAGAACTCCCTACCTATGAACGCACGTGTCTGCTTTTCCTCGCAGTATGTTCCTGTCTTTTACTCTTTGGTTAATGGACCCTGTGCTGCTGTTTAGCTTGGGCTGCCGTGTTGGAACAGGTGTGTGGCTGCCCTCTGGGAACGTCCCTACTGATTCCTGAGCAAGGCAAACTGCTCCTTTATCTCCCAGAGATAGGGATGTATCCCTCTTGGTTCCTTGCAAGATGGTTTCCTAGATCTGTAACCCCATGAGCTGACTGTGCCTCTTTCTGCATTGTACTCTTAATCAACACCCGTCCTTCAGAAGCAAAGGAAGGGAACCCTGTGGGTGTCATATGGATAACAGAGTGGAGGAGGAAACTAAAAACAGCCCTCGCCGTATATAATATTCATGGGTGGCGAGGAGAGAGGGAGAGAGAGAGATGAGGAATAGATAGATTGGGTGTGTATGGGGATGGAGAGAGAGAGAGAGAGATTGGGTTTATGGGGATAGATAGATAGATAGATAGGGTATGGGGTGGATAGATAGATGATCCATCAAAAGAATAAAGGCCAATGTCTACATTTGCCCAGCTCCAGAACCACAGTACTTGGGTTAGTGCAAATCTAGCTGCCTTGTTCTGCTGATAAAAGGTGCAGCTCAAATGGCTTTTAGCTCCATTGATCCTCTAACAAGCAGCTTTTTGGCATTAAATCCAGCTGAATTTAATTCTGGGGAAGGACCCTCAGACTCCCCCTCGGTGGGGACATTTGGTACAATCCAATACATCATTGGGCAAGCCTCAGCCTGCCCTATGTTTTAATGAATAGTCATGAGGGAGAGAAAGGGGTGGGCCTGAGTTTTGTTGTTAGATGCAGATGATAGAACTAAGGGAGATGGAAAAAGCGAGAAAGCCAACAAACTGCAGACAGGTAGCCAGCCCAGCATCCCCGGGGCTACCTTCCTGGTCACTTGCCCTTGTCTTTATGTTCCATTATCGCATGCCGATTAATACCCTCTTTATTTTTTCCATCCTTCCCTGACCCCATGACTCCTGTGGCGGGAAAGTTCCTAGTTGTTTTTAAATTCCAAGAAGACTAAAATGCTGTATATTAGCGACCCCATGCAGCATTACACCACGGTAGGTGCTACCTTTTTTGAATGGCATTTGATTGATTACTTTTCCTCCAAAGGGAATGCCCTCCTCCAAGGAAGGCAGCAGGCTCTGCAGAATATGGCGCTCGTATTCTGGTTTCTTGACTTTTGTGCCCGTTGCTATGTGCTATCATTTGGGCAGGGCGACCCAAGGCAAAAAGGGGCTGATGTAGAGCTGCAGTTGGGTGGGTGCTCACTTACGTGCTCTTCTGCACATGCCACGGATCGGGCCCTTTCAGCACCAGGAGGCACTTCTCTGTTCTGAGCATCAGACAAGTTGCAATGTCAGAACGTTGCAAGATTCTACATCGGGATGAGGGAGGGGGGTTTACAATGTTTGTCTACTTAGCTGGCATGTCTCTGGTGCACTCTATTTATATCTGTGATGTGCATGGAGCTTTGCAAAATCTTCAACATGATTAAATCTTCAGCTGAGATAGAGGGTGGAGGCTCCTGTGTCCCACCGGAATACATCCGCCCAGGTCTCTAGACCTTGCATTGTGATTTCTCCCGAATCTTTGAGCAATGACAGCTCTGAGCTGCCGTTTAAAGAAGCAGTCTGACTTCAAACTTCTTAGCTGCTCAGCAGCACCAAGGTGCTGGTGCATCCTTCATTTGGGACTTGCTCATTTGCAGAAATCATGGGAACACTTGCATCTGTGTGTGTGTGTGTGTGTGTGTGTGTGTGTCCCCTCGCACATTTCCAGGGTGGGAGATTATGACAATTAAAGCTGGACATAGAGTCTCATCTCTATAAATTCAGCATAGTCTGTTAACAATATGATGCTCTTTTAGTACACAAATGTTGTTTTGCTCTTCTTGTATTCAGGATATACAAAGCAAGAGTGCCCTTAATGTACATACAAGGTGAAGGAATGACATCTATTCCCAAATGTGTTTCCTTTTTAAATAACACAGAAATTTTTTCTGCGGACAGTTGTCTGTGGTATTTACTGATAAATACATAAAGAGTAATACAGTGTTAGCAGTTCTTGATTGAAATTATTGAATTGCTTATTTCTGCCTCCTCATGTGGTGAAAACCCACGTGTTGGCTTGGTTTTGTACTGTAATTCTGTTACGCTCTGTGCCGTTCTTGCGATGATAATTTCTATTTCATGTTTACATGTGGCTTTTTCTTTTAACTTGTAATCTAGTCATTCTCAAAAACGAGTGAAAGTTGTTTCGGGCACGGCAGCCACCCCCGAAACCCTCTGCTAACATTGGGGGATTTACAACCACAGTTTCCTATTTTTAAAAATAGTCTTGAGTCTTTCTCTTGTTGCTTTGTGACTCGTTCACACAATCCCCATGGGAAATCAGCTATACCGGGGAAGAGGGAAACTGACTCTATCCAAAGTGCTTTCAAACGATGGAAAAAACATAATGGGAGGATAAGGGGGGGTGAAGGAAATACTTTCCTAATCTCTATGGCCCCTTTTGGTACCTTTGTTCACTGTGTGTTATCTGGCCTTGTATTGGATTAATTTATTTAATTAACTTCTGCCGGTTTATGAGAGTGCTAAAAAGAGAACCCGTCTCTCTGCCTCATTTGCCCTGGAGAGAAATGAAAAATACAGCTTCAATGCGTCAATTTAAAACAGCTCACCATAATCCCCATCTCTCCAACAAGTCTCCAGCCCAACAATCACAATTGTCAATTATTTCAGTGGGAGTGCTGACAAATTAGAGTACTCCTCCATATGACTCATAGCAGCAGAATCCAGCCCTTCCTTCTATAAGATGAGCTGTTTCTGTAACAATTGTAGGAAACACGTGTTTGGGGAGAAGAGTGCATTTTAAAGGGATGGTGTGGCTGGTTCCATGGACCGAAGATCACTGAGGGAGCTGAACACAGAGCTCTTGTTTTCACAAAGGGAGAGCTTTACTTTTATCGGCGGTTGTCGTCTTTTGAAAAGAAGTGTGTCTTTTGCACTCCGCGTCAGTGCTCGTGACAATGGCTCACGCTGGGATAGCTGGCTGGAGGGAATCTTGCACTGTAAATACATAAATGTGTATTGTTGTTACATCTAATGAAGCTAAAGTGATAGTTGCAGCAAATGAATCTAGAGTGGTAGCAAACATCCCTCGGAAAGCGCTTATAGAGCATACAGAATGGATGCTTTGGAACTTCAGTATCTCACCCCTTGTTGTGGGGTATTTTGAAACACCAGCAGTAATTTTGTTGCATATTTGTCTTCTGCAAAATATCCTGGCACAAAAAAAATATCTAGGCCTGGAAGCTTCTGTTTTATTGTGCTCTGATTTAGAATTACTCAGATCTAATTCAGGTTCACAGAATCCTAGGGCTGGAAGAGACCTCAGGAGTCATTGAGTCCAGACCCCTGTCCAAAGCAGGACCAGCCCAAACTCAGTCATCCCAGCCAGGGCTTTGTCAAGCCGGGACTTAAAAACCTCTAGGGATGGAGATTCCACCCCTCCCTAAGGAACCCATCCCAGTGCTCCATCACCCTCCTAGCAAAATAGTTTTTCCTAATATCCAATCTAAACCTCCCCCACTGTAACTTGAGACCATTGCTCCTCATTCTGTCATCTGCCACCACTGAGAACAGCCTCTCTCCATCCTCTTTGGAAACCCCCTTCAGGAAGTTGAAGGCTGCTCTCAAATCCCCCCTCACTCTTCTCTTCTGCAGACTAAACAAGCCCAAATCCCTCAGCCTCTCCTCGTAGGTTGAAGCTCTCTGATCCAGCACTCTTTATTCCAGCAACATCCATGGTCCAGCATGATTGCAGTTAGCTGGATGTCCACTTACCATGGGGGTGGCCAACTTTCCCGCAGTCCCATAAAGTTTGTTTACAGCCACCAGTCCTGGCTCTCAGGGTTCTGTGCTGTGATTTAGCTCCAATTATCCCCTCAATGTCTTCTCAGAGCAGTGGCAGGGTTGGCCATATTGACCTCCCGTGGTTGGGCAAATTCTCTGGTTCAGCACCGGTGAGGTCCTGAGGGTGCTGGACTGATGAAGTTCAACCTATATGCTAAAATTGGGTGGGGACATTCCTACTGGTGGACATTGAGACCTTTCTCCTAGCAACAGTTCGCACAAGGGACTTTCATCTATTGCGAAGTGCTATAGGTCAGGGCTTAGCTCTACACGCAGGTAGTGACTGACTCACAGGGCAATTATGCTTACATTGTAAACTCGGTGGTGTAGGGACTGTGTGTGTGTCCAGCACCTAGCACCACGAGCCACTGGTCTATGACACTACGGCAAGGGATAAATAATAATAATACAAAGAAAATATTGCCCAATGGGAAAACGATTCTGGAAACGCAGGATGTGTGGCCCCAAGCTGGAAACCTTTTTCTCAGCTCCTGCTGTGATGGGAATGGCTGGTTAGAAAGGACTCTCTCTCTTGTGTGCTCCATCCCAATAACTCACATGTGCTCTGGGGAAGCAGGGCACCTCGTGCCAGCGTGGCAGCCTTGGTGGAAGCAAGATGGGCGATATCTTTGTGAGAGAGGGAGCAGAAAGTGAGGCCCCTCCCTACAGGAGCAGCCTTGAGGGTAGAGAGGGGAGGTAGGGGGAGTTGTCTTTTCTCTTCCTCCATTCTCACTCCCCCCCCTGCAGGAGGTGTTTCAGGGGGGATGCTCAGAAGTAGGTCTGAAGCTACCGCCTAGGCAGGAGAGGTCAGGCCAGCTGGCTGTGTCCATGGTGGGTGGAAGGTTGTCTTGGCTTTCCCGAGGGGGACATATGGGTTGCGGGAGCTGTGGTCGCTTGCTGCTGCTCCCCAATTCCCATTACTGGACATTTTACTTATGGGTAAACCGAGGCTCAGTAAAGCGGTGTCACACAATCACATGGCGAACCAGTGGCAGAGGAGGAAACGGAGCCCAGGAGTCCTGATTCTAACCATGGTGAACTTGCAGCATGGTTTAAGAGCTCTTCCTATTTTTGTAGAATTTTGCAGGCAACATTTTCAACAGATCCCTGGTTTCTGGATTTCTGCAGGCTGCAGAGCTCTCGGCTCCATGAAAAAAGACACTGCCAAGAAGTGAAATGTTGCATGTTTATTTCCCACGATTCGGGATGTAACTACTGAACAAGGCACACTTCATTCTGTACCCCCACTGATCTGAACATACATTGCAATTATTTTTGAAAGATGAATATTTATGCACAGAATGGGAACCTGAAAAGTCAGTTTGTTGGTTCTTCAGTGTAAACCAGGTACTTTCCGTTTGCTGCTGAGACAATAGATTTGATTTTCTTATTTGACAATGAATGTTTTTGGCAGGATGTTATTTGGGTGTTCCTTTATTACCAGGGATGGGAAACCTACAGCCCAAGGGCTGAATCCGGCCCCTGGCTTGCCTGGATCCAGCCCCCAAAGCTCAGGGCTCACCCACCCCAGCATTGGAGAGCCCCACTCCAGCACCTAGAGGGCAGGGTGATTAATCAGGTGATTAATCAGCCCCACCCAGTCAATCAGCTCCATGCATGGAGCCCTGTGTATTATCTGACCTTATGAAAGGGGGCCCACAAAATCTACTAGCCCAGGCCCCCCTTTGCTCTGGTGTGCAAAGGGAATGTGAGGAGGGTGTTTCTGCTTCTCAGTCAGGGGCCATGTCAGTGAGGCGGTTTTTTGTGTGGCCCCTGACTGATTTTTCTGTGGTCAGAGGCCCCTTGACCCAAAAAAAGTTCCCCACCCCTGCTTTATTACTATAAAACTAATAAGAAAACAGTAGCTCTGTGCTTATCTGACTAACCATGCCATCATGGGCTGTAGGGACTGTGTTCTAGCTATATTTTGATATCAGCGTAGATAAAGTTTCTTGTAATTGTTTCTGGAATTATCGATAGTTCATGAGGTTCTTGTTTATCTCAGATAACCAATACAGGAGGCGAAAGGGAGGGTTTAATGCACACATGTAAGGGAAGAAGAGGGATGTATTTGCAAACACAAGTTAGATCTTGTTTGACATTCCATCTGTTAGTCACAGAATCCTGATGATCTTACGGGAGAGGTTGAGAACTGGAGGTCTTGCTTGGAAAAGCTGGATCACTTTTTTTTTTTATGCCATTATACTGTAAACCAGTAACTTTCCTTCAGGTGAGGTTAGGGTTCCAAGTTAAAACATGTCTCTTGAGTCTGACGTCCGGATAGTTATGAGCGTTTCAGACTGACTTCGTTGGGGAACGCCGGGGGGGCGCGGGGGAAAATGCGAAGAGCTGGGCCCTGGTGTCAGGTGAAATCATTCGTTTCAAAAGGGCCATTTTACACCCTGAGCCATGATGTGTGATGGCAGGGACAGCCCTTCCTCCTGGAGCAAGGGGGGTGGCTTGAGAACGGCTCGCAGTGGCCCGGGTGGGTCAGGTAAGGACAGATGGCAATTTTCACATCTAGATGGCTGGATCCAGTCCTGCTGAGGCTGGGAGTGAGTGGCAGTAGTGACCTGTCTGTGGGCCATTTGGCAGCCCCGTGCAATGAGTTCTGAGAGCAGCAGGACACGTGTCCAACTCCCAGGCGTCACTTACTAGCAATGCTGCTGGCTGGCTGAGCAGAAACCCCAAAGGATGGGGAGCTGAGGAGACGGACTTGGCCAGGACAGTGTGAACGTTGGGAAACTGAAACAGTTGTATGTTCCCTGGAGATGATTCCCTCAGAGGTGGCTTGGAGCTCACGTGAAGAACACTATCTGAAGGAGGCGGGCACGCTCTGCGCTCTTCCGTTGTCCGGGTGAGCTCTGTCCCACGAGTGAAAAAATGGAGAAACTTTTTGGATCATTATAGTAATAGAATCATAGAATCTAGACCTGGAAGGGACCTCAAGAGGCCATCAAGTCCAGTCCCCTGCCCTCACAGCAGGACCAAGCACCATCTAGACCACCCTGATAGATGTCTATCCAACCTGCTCTTAAATATCTCCAATGATGGAGATTCGACAACCTGCCTAGGCAATTTATTCCAGTGCTTAACTACCCCTGACATCCTCGCCAGAAAGAGACCCTGTGAAATTGAACAGCTCCCTGAGGCTGGTGGGAGTTATTACCAACACTGTCCTGGTTGTTCATGGTCTAAGTACAATTGACAAGAATATGTGAGAACTTGCCATAAGAGAAAATGTGAAAAAGCTTATGGGATAACGGGTTACAAAGTGCATAACCGTTTCCATTAAATATCACGGGGAGGAAATGGTGGGAAAATTCTGCAGAGATTCTTCCTGAGCAAATCTCAGACGCGTTCAGGGTGTCCATTCAATGGGTGTGTCTCGTGGCCACTTTGCTGGAGTGTTCAGCCATCAGGTCCTCAGCTTAGCCAAAGACTAGGTTCCCCATGTAGATCAAACTTCTCTCAGACCAAAACGATAATCTCAGGAGAACGGGCTTTTTCATCTGTGAGATGTCCAGAGTGTCCTGGCTGCGTCTGAATGGGAAGCGGCACAGGGTGGAGAATTGAGATATTTCTGCTCTGATCCCAAATGGCACCAAGAAACATGCTCCATGGGTTTTTTTAGAAATATATATTTCTGGATCTTTTAATTCTTTTCCCACCTCAGAAAAGGGCTGGATTTTTGGGCTGAGATTTGGATGAAGGATTAGGCCAGGAATTGTTTTCCCCAGAGGGGTTCTGCTACACTTACATGATATTTAAGGCCATCGGATTTACCAGATAGAGGAGAACAAATTCCGTCGTGTGCCATTGTGACACAGGCAGGACCAAACATGCCCTAACGTGCCCAGGCAGGCATGTTGCACCTAAGTCTGACCAGCTTCTTGGTACTTCACCAAAGTGGGAGAAAGCTAAGAACTAGCTGATCGTCATGGTTGTTATGAGAAGTTTATATGGCAGATATTTTCAGAGCGATGGAAATGTAGACTGTCGTGGTCCCAAACGGTTGGAGATGAAACATGTCAACTGAAGAGGGGCGGGTCCCAGCTAACTTGAAGAATGAGGATAAGCAACATCTGTTGACCCAGCCCAGCCTGGTGTTTACAGTTTGAACCAGATGCAGCCCAGAGCACCTACAAAGAAACAAAAACCCTCCAACAAAAACCTCTGAACAGGGGGACCCTCAAGGGCTGAGCAGAAGTAAATGAAAACAAAATGACAATGAAAAAAAAACAAAAAATGTCTGAGGCTGCACAAAAGAAGATGCGGATGCTGAGGCACAGGAGGGGATTTGGCATGGAGATGACAGTCTGCCTGCGTGAGTATCCCTGCCTCTGAAAAGTGATTGCAGCCAGAGCCATCTGTGCCCATACACAGACTATGCAGTGATGTAGGGCACCTGAAAATTTGGGGCAGCACTGGGTCTTAAAATCCACCCACCCGCCTCTTCTTATTCCTGTTCTGTGCTTCCTCGGGAGAGGATCTAGTTAACTTAAAAAGGAAAAAGCCGTCCAGAGCTATCAGCAGAACACTGAACCTGTGACAGAGCCATTCGACTGGTAATGAAGCCTCTTCACAGACATTTGCCAAGCCCAGGTACATACTGTCAGGCTATGTCTGTACTGCGCCCGTTTGGCGCAAGAAATATGCAAATGAGGCAAAGCGTGGAATATTGCCATGCCTCATTTGCATAATGAATGAGGCTCCGTTTTTGCGCAAGAGGCTTTTGCACAAAAAGGAGTCATTTACATGACTCCTTTTTGCGCAAAACCCCCCTCTTGCGCAAGAGCCGTTTTTCCTGAAAAAAATGTGGAAGACCGGCTCATGCTCAAGAGGGGGGTCTTGCGCAAAAACGGAGCCTCATTAATGATGCAAACGAGGCACGGTGCTATTCCAGGCTTCGCCTCATTTGCATATGTTTTTGTGCAAGAGGCTCGAGTGTGGACATAGCCTCAGTGTCTGAATTTACTGTGTGAATCGACAGGACCTTTGTTTACAATTTGCTTTAAAATGCTTCATTAGTGTGTTGCTGAAGAGTATAAAATCACATCTCTAAAAAATCATCCCCCGCCTCAGCAGCCATCAGGCATAGGGGTACCCGTGTAACAGGACTGCGTAGGGCCCCATCCATCCTAAGGATGTCCCTGATTGAAGTGTTAATCCACCCTCACAAAGAGAAACAGGGAAACGCTGGGGGGGGGGGCGTGTGAGGGGGTGAATAGACGGGTGTGGGTGCGCGTGTGATGGTGTGGGAGTGGGGGAGGTGGAGGTGCATGCGTGAAATGAGAAACAGGCTCGATTTGCAACGACGCAATCGTCATTCCCGCATGAGACCTAGAGGATTTTACAGAGTCCGGCAGTTCCACTTTGTACAGACAGAGAGCACTCTAATGACTCTAATGAGCGTCTTGAACAGTGAGGCCCTTTCCCTCAGTAAATTCCAACTTTTACCAGATAAAATTCCCTCCCTTCCCAGGGCATCCGTCTCTTAACGTTGTAAGACATTTGCCTTGGGGGAAATGACACTATTTCCCCAAAGCAACCAGCGCTTTCACTCTGGAAAGCAGCTTGAATGCCATGACAAATCTGAGCAATGAACAACAACAAGAAGTCTGTGAGACCGAGGTGGCGCCATGGTTTAGCCTGTCGGGCAGGCGTGAGGCGTTCTCTCCAGCCCTCGCCTGGATATTTTTGTATTTAAGAGTTTTACATTCTTTTCCAGCGTGATCCCACACACAGGCTCGTTGCATCCAGCTTCACCCTGATTCTGAGGCTGTCTTGTGCCCTGGGTGCATGCATGCCTCTCCTACCAGAGAGAGAGAGAAACTGGAGAAGCTCTCATTTAAGGGAAGAATATTTTGTCCTGTTCTGGTGAAATGTTGTGAAATCAACAGGAGTTTTCCACTGCTTTAAGGAGCAGGATATAATGATCTATTTGCAAGTGATACCGGCCCTGTCTGCATAGTTTCTGAGCACCTGAGGTCTATGATGAGGTGTGGTTGGCAACATCTGTTCCATAAAGCTCATTTGGTGGTCTGAATTGGCAGCAGTAACGGTTGTATTCTACCCTGATTTCCTGGTCCCTATTCTTTGGATGGGCAGACCTCTGTTTCTCCAGTTTGCAGCTGTTCCTACTCATTAGGAATCATCTAGGTTTTAGTACAGGGGTGGCAAACCATTTTTGGGTTGGTGGCTACTGACCCACAGAAAAATCAGTCAGGGGCCGCACACAAGCGACAAGCAACAAAAACACGAAAAACAAAATTAAAAAAAAACCACCCTCACTGACATGGCCTCCGACTGAGGAGAAAGACACTCCCCTCATTCCCCTCACACACCAGAGCCTGGGAGGGTCCAAGCTAGTAGATTTTGTGTGCTCCAACCCCACAGGAAGATAGCGGGGTGCGGCCTGGACCGCTACTGAGGGCTCCCAAATGCTGGGGGGGGGAGTCCTGAGCCTCGGGGCTGGATCCAGGCAAGCCAGGGACCACATCCGGCCCCGGGCCTTAGATTCCCCACCCGTTTCAGGGTAAGATTCTGAGAGATAGAGGTGGGGGCTGCTTTTCAGACAATCTGTGGGTGATGCTCTCTCCTAAACTAAGTCGCACGACTGGGAAGCTTTGGATGAGGGTGGGCTCGATAAAGAATTTCAGTTTGTCATTAAGCCCACGACTTTCAACAGGGACCAGTGATTTTGAGACACCTGAAAGGGCCCAGTTTCCAGATGCCAAGCAAGCGCCCTCCCCACCCCTGCTCTGAAAATCAGGCCCCTTTCACTCAAGCATCCACCATGAGCAGTCGCTTTGAAAATCTTCTGTGAGGGGAAAGTGGCATCAGGAGGCAAACGAGGGTCTGTGGTGTCCCTCTAATGGCAGCTGGCCCCTGCATTGCAGCAACCCAGAAGTGAAATGTCACTGTGGGGCTTACAAATGGCCCTCACCATGAGCGGCCAAGAGCCAGGTTAATTACCACAGAAGGAGGACGTGGATGGTTGTCCCACAACTGGGAGACCCCCAGGGAAAATCTCCTCGTGGCGAAAGCTCGTATCCTCCGGTGGACAGGGCCAGGGGAGCCCCTGCGTCCCAACTGTGCTCCATGGCATCAAGTATGGGATGAGGGAAGTCCCCCCCTCAGTGGCACCCAGCCCCATTCCTGGCAAAAGCACGGGGGCGGGGTGGTGGCAGGAGAAGGCCCAGCACATGGACCCCTGCTGCAGCCCTGGGCCTGGCAGAGTTCTCACTCCCCACGGCTGCCTCAGGGCTGTGGGGCAGAGCTTCTCTGGGCTTGGGGCTGCAGTGTGGGAGGATAGGAGAGAGCAAGGCTGCAGTGGGGGTGGGGGGCAAGAGTGGGGACTGGGCTGGGGAAGGGGCAAAACTGGATGGGGAATGGGGGGGGCCGCAGGCCGACAGGGCAGAACAGGGGTGGGGAGGCCCTCCACACACACTCTTGCTCTGGCCCAGGGCCCCCCAAAAACTTCCTCCACCTCTGCAGCAGACCCACATTTGCACAAGCTCAGAAACACCCCTCCGCAAGACACACAGCAGTGGCTGTTAGCAAGCGATTGTGACCCGCCGTGTGTAACCAAGGGGTCTCGCCGTGGGTATAATAGACGGGGCCAGGCAATGCCCTCCCAAACCGCCAGGCCTGGCCCTGCCCGCACTGTGCCCCCAGAACACCGGCGGCTCCAGCATCGCTGCCACGGGAACCAGAGGCAATCTGGGGGCAGAGTGTTGCTGCTCTGGGCTTTTGCCATGCAGGGGCTGCAGATGTTGGGGCAGTGCGTCCTCCCCATGCTCCGGGGCCGTGCACCACCCGCCCTCCCCATTGCGTTCTGAGGCGGGGAGGCTCCTGGGGAGGCAGGAAGGCTTGCCCCCTGTAGTGGGGGATGGCTCCTGTAGGGGGTGGGGCTTTGGGCAGAAGGGGCAGGTCTGGGGCTTGCCTCCCCCAGCCCCACATTCACCCACCACCCACGGACTCGCCTGGTGGCTGATCCATCGGGGGAGTGGCTGATCTACAGCAAGCAGTGGAGGCGTTCTTTAGGACCAGCGGCAGTCACGCCTGATGCTGGAGGTCCTAAATTCCATCCCCACCGATGATTCAGGGCGGTGCCTGATGTGAAGGAGCCTCCAGCAAACCCCGCCTTTGTCTCACAGTGATCACGAGGCCTTGCCGTTGTCGAGCAATTGCGTCTTTGCACAGGAAGTCCCACCCCCCCGGTCTGGGTAGCTGTGTGCACTGTATTTGAGTGGGTGGGCGTATGGAACAGAACGCAGCGGCCCGTCGCACCCTCCCTCCAGAATCCTGGAGGGCAGAACAGACCCGGTGCAGGAGGCCTGGGAAAGGAACCAGTGGCTCAGCCTTTGGCAAGATCATGCACAAGGTGCCCAAAGGCCACGTGGCTGGGAAAAGACAGCCCTCCCCGTCGGAGCGGCGCGTAGAAGTCCCCGAGCTGTCCGTGCCATTCACCATTACTTGGTGCGTGCCCCTCCCCCCCCCCCCCCGGCAGCATCTTCTGTTCCACACTGGAGCCGTAGTGGCCTTTGCTCAAGTCTACCTTTGACTTCATTGTTGGGTGGCTGCCAAGCTTCCCCTGGGCTGAGCCCAGAAGCTGTGTTTTGCAGCGTGCATGTACATGTACCGACGTCGCTGTCTGGCTCCGCAGATAGAGACTTTTCCAAGTTGTTTTCTCCTGAATTTCTGACAGCCCCGGTGTGGTCTGTGCTGCTTTGGGGGCAGCAGGATCCTCGTGACGGGTTCACTCACGGATGTGTTCCAAAGGGACTAGTGTCCGAGTTTGCTGAATTTGGGGTGGGGAACCTCAGGCCTAGGGCCTGGATGCGGTCCCTGGCTTGCCTGGATCTGGCCCCCAAGGGTCAAGGCCCCCTCCACCGCACTGGGGAGCCCATGCTGGCACGCCAGCCTCACCACAGGGCTGGAGCACACAAAATTTACTAGCCTGAGCCACCCTCGGCTCTGGTGCGCAAAGGGTATGTGGGGAGCATCTTTCTCCTCAGTTGGGGACCTGGGGGACACGTCAGTGAGGGTTTTTTTTTTGTTTCTCACTTGTGTGCGGTTCCCGACTGATTTTTCTGTGTGTCAGTGGCCCCCCAACCCAAAAAAGTTCCCACCCCTGGTTTACGGGCTGCTGTGATCTTTCAGGATCTTCTGCGTGGGCTACGGCTAGGCTTTTGGCGTTCCATTTGTCAGTGGTGGTGGGCAGCGTATGATCGGCCTGTGATGTGTAGGCAACAGGAAGAGAGGGACACGGGAGGGAGAGTTTGGCTAATCCGGGCCACTTCTCTGATGGGAACAGGCAGGAAAAAAATGAGGAAAGTGAAATCAGTCTGGGAGAAGGGGAAAGGAAGAAGGAAAGGGGCGTGAAGCTGGGGAGAGAAAGTAGGGCGTGAAGGAAGCAATATGGTGCCTTCCAGTGCTTTGGATGATGATACAACCAAACATAATTCACCTGTAATCACCAAGCCGTTGTGACAAGCAGGACACATAGCAAACCAGGCGGGCCCCACAGCAAATTATTCAGCATAAGCTGGCACATTTAGTTGATGGACAGGTGGCAAACCCAGGAGTCCCGACTCCAGCCCTGTACTTGGGTCCCCAGCCCACACTACTTCCCTCTGTTATCTCTTCAATGTGTGTCTCCACAGTGCAGCTGCCCAGAGAGCAACTGGCCACCGCCCGGCCAGGCTGCCCGGATCTGATAACAATGAATCCAGGCGGTGGGTCCCAGCTTGAAGGCTGCTCTTTGCAACGGGGGAAGCCCTGGAGAAGCCTTTGCTGGGTACATGTGATACCAATACTAAGGCAGGGCAGTATATGCAGCCATGTAATTCATTCAAGGTGGCTTTTCTGGAGGGAGCGGGGATGGCACACAGGGAGAGTTTTCCTCTACACACGCGGGCACTTGGTTTCTGAGAACCAGGCACACGTGTTTTGAGGACTCGGCTCTCTCGTCCAGCCTGGCTTCTTCTCCGTGCAGGGAAGCAAAATCCTGCATTTGCGGTGGGAATAAAGTCATATACATGCAGGTTTCATTGGGGGACCGAGGGGAGAGGAGATGGGCAGTCACAGGGGGGCCCCTTGTTTACTCATAGGCATCTCAGACAATGAACAAACCAGGGGAGGAAAGATTATCAGAAAAGCTGGAAGGTAAATTCAACTCCAGGCTTCAGCATCAGTTTCTCTTGAGAACTGATTTTTTTCACTAATCTTTCTTTCTTTCTTTCTTGTCTAAAGTCTGGCTATTGCTTAGTTTCTGGAATGGGGCTTCTCTACGACTAAGTTGGGCCCAACCTACAAAAGAGATCCAGACCCTCACAGTTTAGCATGGCTGGATTCGGAGGGTTGGCTCAGCCCGTTAGAAAGATAGGAGCTATTTGCAAAGTTTGTTTCTTGGCCTGGGTTCCCATGTAATATTTGGGAGCGTATGGCTCAGGGCTGGGGGGAGAGGGAGGGTTGATCTGATCCTACATGAAGTGTAAGTGTTGAGATTCAAAATGGAAGTGAACGAGCCTTAACAGAAAGGCCCCTGATGGATCTACGGGGATCTATCAAAATCCTTCTAAACATCTTCAGAACTTAACAGAGGAAGGAAGCCTTCCCGTCACGCTTTCCCAGTCCTGTAGGATTCTGTAACCATGGTAGAATTCTCCATTGGTGTGTTCTGTAGGGTGACCTCTAGGATCATTATCATGTTCTAGGCATTTTCTGGCCATTCCCCTAAGGGGAGTAGCAGAAAACAGCACCTACGTGCCTCTGTCTAGCTGTGCGATCCTTTCCCTGCTAGCCAAAGAGGGGGTTCACCCTGTTAAGGGCACTGGCCATCCAGGAAGCTTGGCATCCGGCTGCCAAAGCTGACACAAGGGGGTGATGTTAAGGTGCCAGGTTTAGCCCTCTCACAGGTGGTAAAAAACAAACCCACCCCGAAGAGGGATTTCAGCTCACTTCCCAGTGCACTGGCCCTTTAAAGAGGCTGTAACAGGACACCTGAAGTCCTGGAGAAGTGTAGCTGAGGTTTCATTGTCTCTAAACTGGCTGGTGTCTTTTTTTTTCCCCCTCTCTCCTCCCCTTTTCCCTTCCTCCAGTCCCAGTTTAACTTGCTGAACAGCAGCATGGATCAGAGCATCGGCAGCCGTGCAACTTCCACCAGCCCTTACAGCTCCGAGCACCCCTCCAATGTCCCAACGCATTCTCCCTATTCGCAGCCCAGCTCGACCTTTGACGCCATGTCCCCTGCTCCCGTCATCCCCTCCAACGCCGACTACCCCGGGCCCCACCACTTCGAGGTGACTTTCCAGCAATCCAGCACCGCCAAGTCCGCCACTTGGACAGTAAGTTGCATGAGTTCTTGACTTGGGGAGAGAGGTGCATGCGTGTGGGTCGCCCTGCTTGCCACGAGTCCGCCCCCAGCCCGTCGCTGGCGCGGGGTCATTTCGCCGAGGGCTACCCCAGGCGTGTGTACGCGCCGCGGACTTGGCAATGCCAGCTGTGCTATGTACAATGGGTCAGTCATCAGCAGAGGGCATTGTGGCTGTCACCTTGAGAGGCAGCACATGTAACACACGCCAGGCAAGCAAAACTCAGGGGAATAGCAGCCAGATCTTTTCGGGCTTTGTTTCCAGACACAGTAGAAGCCAAGATTTTTATTGTTATTGTGTCTTTCGATTCGAAAGAGCCGGTGAATCACTGGAGCTCGAGGAGCCCTGATGATGGAACATGTAGCCACCGCAATATCGTCCCGCACCGTCATACAGTGAGAAAAAAGAACAGAGTAGCCCGTAGATAGTCAATACAACAGTTGTATAGACCCATCCCTACATGTACCCCAAAGGCCGGCCGCTGGCCGCAGGGAAATGAAGGGTGCTGCTTTTCTCATCAGCGGTTCGGTTGTCCTAGGGGCTTTTGCAGACGCATGGGCCATACAGAAAACAATGATTTATGCTTATTTATGTGTCAAACATTTCTGTCCGAGACTTTTTTCCAGAAGCACGAAAAAATTCCCTACTCAGATCCCCCCCACCAAATCACACCAGGGAAAGGAGATTGCTCTGGGGGACAGAATTCATTTCCCTAGAGAAACGCCTGCCAGGGTCTAAGGACGGAGGGGAGACAACTGACATATAAAGGGAGCAAAGGGGTTTCCTATAGGGTCATGGGCTGACAGCAGATTATGAGCTACATGCATTAGCCCTACGGGTGATGCCGACGTTTATGTTTGGAGGCTGCTATGTTTCGTTGTTGTGAAAGGCCTTTTCATGCTGGACAGAAAGTTGCCTTCCGGCTGCTTACCGTGTGGGCTCAGAGCACCGAAACCCCACATGCGGCAGCTCCTGTGCGGTGCCTGTCTGTCTGGTACGTACCGCTCCTCCAGCGGCAGCTGCTGCGTGTTGGAATGGAAAGTACACAGTGACTACAGCCTAGTGGGAGCGTGGCAAAGAAGGGGAACAGATAACAGCTGGCTCCCCGCAGCTCGTTTGATCATTCTACACAGCCATGCCGCCCCCGGGAAGCTGGATGGGGAGAGCAGCGAGGGGTTCCTGCCACGGGGCTCCCAGGTGAGCAGGCCAGGTAGATAAATGGGACTGCTGAGGTGTAAGCATGCCCAGCCCAGTGCTGGAGGAGGGAACTCCTCTCTCCCAGTCTCTGTAGAACTGACCACGCTCAGTGCCCGTCCGAATTCTCCCCGGCAAGGATACGCCAAATGATGTGGATAGTGGTGTCAGCAAGGAAACCAAGCAAACGCACAGTAAATCCATAGAGCTCTGTACAGCTCGGCACTGACTCCTCAATCTTCAGCAGCTGTTGGAAGACAGAGGGAGAGCCTCTCAGGCAAGCCAGAAATCAGCCTGTTTTAAAGGGATCCTGGCTTACTCCACGGTTTGGCGTAAAGGGCCAGATTCTGTGGTGTAAATAGCACCGCTCCGCTGAGCTGGACTATGTACCTGGCCAGCTTTCTAGTTCAGCGGACAGGCTGTCTGTGTGCCCCCTGCCCTCTCCGGGTCTGTGAAGCGCAGATTAACAAGAGGCTACCTCTCTGGATTAGGTCTGGGAATTAGCTTTAGGCCTGGAGGGTAAGAAACAACCCCAGCCTGTTCCTCTTCCCTTGGGGAGAAAACTTCCTCAGTGAAGTGTGAAGGTGGGTGGAATCGCACAGGTAGCGAAGGGACTCAGGACCAGTGCTCCCTGTAAGATGAGGGCTTGGGTGGCCACCCAGGAGAGATTTGAAATTCACCCAGCTGCTGGCAGAGCATCCACAGGCCTCCTCCCCCCCCCCTCGGCAGCATGTATTTCTATTGGTGGTGCACATCACAAAATTTATTCCACTCATGGATGGAAAAAGTTTGAGGGTACACTGCTTAGGACTGTGCCCTGAGGCAGAGAAGAATCTAGGTAAGCTCAAAGGGGCAGATTTGGACAAAGTTTCTCTCCAAACCCTGCTTCTCTGGGTTCAAAAGGAAACAAACGTATGTGCTGTGAGAGGGCTCAGCTCTGAGATTTCTCCTTCCTCGGGCACCCACACGAGCCCCCGCAGGGAGCTGGGAGTGCAACCCCGTGCTCATCGCACACGGGTTTGTCAGATCCAAAAGACAGGGCTGCCCTGATGCCTGTCGTTTGACATCCCGAGCCCTGACAATGCAGGTGAGACACGAACGATCAGCCTGGCAGCAAAGAGCAAAGGCAAATTCACTCAGCGTTTCCTTGGGGGACTCAGGAGCCTACCTGGCCTGGTGTTTCCCGCCAGCGATGCAACTCTCGAGAGGCAATGAAAAGCCGGCAGCGGTGCAGGCTGTGCTCGCCGGCTGGATTCCCTGGGACAGGGACAGGGCCCACATGTCAGAGAATGCATGCCTGGATTCCTACAGCACTCCTGACAGTCACCCCCAAGCCCAGGAGCTGTCCAGTACGTGTGCATCCCGGGAAAGCACCCGCCTGGTCCCCGGGGAGTGCACTGTTAGGAAACGGCCCTTTCCCAGTTCTCAGATTTGCACCTTGTCGCGGGGCACGACGCACCACCACGGCGCCTCCTGCTGGCAGCCCTGGAAATTAGCTCATTCCCAAGGCGCCCCCCTCTGGCTGGCGTCTCCCCGTGTCCTCACGCCTTCCTTCAGTTCCAGACCCGCACTCCCGGACGGCGGCATCCTATTCAGGACACTGCCCTCCGGCAGGGCCCTCTCCAGTGTCTCTCGGCCCCCTTCCGGGGGGGAAGGGATGTTTATCAGTCTCTGCACTTTAGGGTCCTCCCAGGGAACCCCCAATTCCCCTACACCCACCTTGTCTCAGTGACCCACGGCCAGTGTTCATCTAGTCCCTGCCACAGGGGCAAACTGCAGCTGAACTGGCCACTCAGCATTGGCAGGGGGTGGGGACCTGCTGCTTTTGCCTGCCCTGGCTGCCTCCCTGCAACCCTGGTACCCTCAGTCCTTGCCTCAGGTCCTGCAGCCTGGGAGTGAGGCCAGGCCAGAGCTCCGCCTGCCTTTCCCCAGCCCTGCTCTAAATCAGGAAGCCTCCAGCTTCCCTGGCAGCCAGGTCCCTCCTGCTCCCCTCTCTCCTGAACCCTTATTTATACAACCCCCAGCTGGGCCCTATTTGGCAGTATCTGCCTCAGCTGTGGACTTTGCTCTTAGCCCTCTCCCAGGGCTGGGTTTTAGCCTTACAGGGCCAGTGTGGGGCAGACGCCCCATCACACACCTGGAACATACCCAGTGTGTTTCTACCCGATGCCGTACCATTCCCACACCAGCAGCAGCCTCAGTTAAGGATAGAGCCGCACGGAAACAAGTGCACTGAGCTCCTCCGTACAGCCCACAGCCGCCGACTGCATCACCTCCCTCGTGTTTCAGAACGAGCCATTTTCCTGCTACTATGGGCTGTGTTGCTGACTGTTCTGTCCCCAGTTATCAGGGGCTCTTTGGTTCTGGGACTGGAGCTTGTTTGCCATCACTAAAGACCCGGGCTCTCTGAGCTTCCCTGATGATGTCTGCACTGCATGGGATGCCCACAGCACTGGTTATGCTGCCAAAGTCCTCTGCCATCATGCAGAGGGCTTCACATCAAAACTAGGATGGATTCAGCATGTCAGATATTATGGAGTCCTGTTCAGGAAACTGGGGTCTTGGCTGGACCTTGCACAAATGCAGGACAAATGACCCAAATCCGGATTTCCCTTGCTCCTGTGAAGCATGGTGGAAACGGCTTGCATGCCGTTCAGATTCAGTAGAACTCTGCTTAGATTAGAATGAAGTACAGGTTGAACCTCTCTAATCTGGCACTCTCTGGTCTGGGAACATCCGTTGTCTGGCAGGATTTTAGTTCACCAGTTGTCTGCTCATCATGGGTGTGGCCAAGTTTCCTGCGGTCCCATAAAGTTTGTTTACAGCCACCAGTCCTGGCACTCAGTGTTGTGTGAGTCAAGTAAGCGGTGGAAGGAGGTGATGCTGTTAGACAATATTGACCTCCTGTGGCTTGGCAAATTCTCTGGTTCAGCACCAGTCATGTCCCCAGGGTGCCAGACTAGAGAGGTTCAGCCTACCCCAGAATGCATCACCATCTCATTGACAGAATGGCTCAACTGTGTAATTTTGTATTTTCTGTTAAAAGCAAGAGATTATTTTCCAGTCTCAGACTGTTTCAGCATATCACACTGGGCTGGCTGCAATGCTGGTTTATTGTGTCCTCACACTAGGCACGAAGCTAGTCTGTCGGGAGGGGGAATGGCTGACGCGAGAGGCTAGTTCTCATGTTTGGAAACCGCAAATCATCATCCCCCATTGTGTATTCCAGTGCCCACGTCAGTTTTAACCTTTGAAAGGGCTCACAGCTCATTTGTACCATTTGGAAATTAGCCTCCAGGAGGTTGTATGCACTTGGATATTGCAGTGAAAGAGGGAATACGTGGGATAGACAAGGCCTGATTCTACTCTCGTATGCTCTATTGTAAGTCCATTTGTAGTGGCGCCACTAACGTCTCTATAGTTACACCAGGTAAAACCTATGTGAGACCAGTATCCAGCCTCTACTTTCCCTGTATTTTGTACAGTGGAACTTGATGCTTGGTTCCAAAATCAGCTGTATTGCCAAAGCGAGCAAGAAGGAGATTATTTTCCAGGCCTGTTTTCTTTCCACTAGATTACATGCGTTAGCACCCTGCTGGATACAGATCTGGAGAAGGAGTGTTTGTACAAAAAAAATTATCACAAATAAATCAAGTGATCATACTTGACTTTCACTTGCTACGTGCAAACACCATATCGTCTTGACCAGTGCCATCTGTACTTAGTACTGGTAAATGGCCAGTTTCTTAAAGCTGAAAACAATTATGAGCAAAACTGAGTGACAGGACATCGTTAAACACAAAATTGTGAATGATAATTGGGAATTGTTTAAGAACACTTTTTTAGATGCCTAATCTCCCCCCCAAAATTCCATATTCACAATAAAATGCTTTGTTGGTTTAAAAAATATCCTATTATGAGGAAAGGTGAAGTCATAAATAATTATATATAAGTATATGGAAAATTTGGAAAACAAAAATATTGAGAGTACTAATCAGAATTTAGGTAATGCAGACAATTGTTAAGGGAAACTAAAGTTATCAGTGAAAAATCTCTGGCCAGTGGGATTGAAGACAGTAAGAAAGATTTCTTTAATTATATCGGGAACAAATAAATAATGCTGTAAATCTGATACTAAAAAATATGGTAAAACTATCAATCATGATGCGGACAAGTACTCAACAAATAGTTCTGTTCTGTATTCAGAAAGAAGCAACATATTTTCATGTCTTATAATGATAAAGAAATGTTTTCTACTCCATCAGTACAAGGAAGGATTGTAAACAACAACTATTAAAAGTTAAACATTTTAAAATCAACAGGATTAGATTTGCCCAACGAGCTCTCTGAATCACAGACGTTATTTTTTAACAAATCTTGGAGCAATGGACTGGAGTGAATGATCAAAGAACCTATTGGCTAGTTACCCGGACAGTGATACTGGGCATAATCATGGGATAGGCTGAAAGGGAACACAATCGTTAAGAATGAAAAGGTGATAGCATAATGAATACCCGTCAATATGGATTTATGGAAAACAGTCTAATCAATAGGTCCTTGATGTTGTGTTTTGATGAGAACACAAGTTTGGTTGCTAAAGGTAGCTGTGTTGACATAATATACTTAAACTTCTGCAAGGCACTGGCCTGAGAGCATCTCTACACAGGGGGTTAGTGCACAGCAAGGCAGAGTTGAAACCTACAATGACCAACTTGCTGCGCACGGAGCGACCACACACTAAAAGTTGCACTGTAAACATTTAGGTACTCGTAGGGAAGAAGATTTTGGGTTGTACATGGCTTTTTTGTCTTGGCTTAAAAACACAAGAGCCAATGAGTGGAAGCTGAAGACAGACAAAATCAGACTAGAAATAAGGTGCAAATCCTTGACAGTGAGCATAACTAACCATAGGAATAACTCACCAAGGGATGTGTTTCTCCAGTACTTGGAGCAGCTCCGTTAGGCTGGCTATCTTTTGAAAGATAAACTCTAGCTCAAGCATAAAGTATGGGTTCAGTGAAGGAATTGCTAGTAAGGTTCCCTTGCCTATGCAGTGGAGGTTAGATTGCATTGTAATTCATCCCTTAAAATCCGTGAATGTATCAGTCTAGGAAAGGGAGCAATGGGCTAAGGCTGCAGTTGCAAATTGAGGGCATATGTGGGTCAGAAAATGTTGCTTTAGGGCTTTCCAACAGGAATGTCCCACAGAAGATGTGTGTGAATCAGGCGCGCCTGTCCTGTGAGCTGACCACCTTAGGGTACATCTACACAGCACCTTAAACTCGAAATAAGATACGTAATTTGTGCTATGAATCTATTTGTGCTATTTGTGCTTCGACTCTATTTCAAAATAGCTTATTTTGAAATTTGGTGCATCTACACAGTACCAAATTTTGAAATAACACGCTATTTCGAGGCATCCCTTATCCCTCGTGCAATGAGGTTTACCAGGATGGTGAAATACCACGCCCATTATTTCAAAAGTATTTTGAAATAATGAGTGGCTTGTATAGATGGAGGTAGCTATTTCAGGATACCTCTGGCATCCCAAGATAGCCATGCAGTGTAGACGTACCCTTAGAATCATAGAGTCATAGAAGAGACCTCAGGAGTCATTGAGTCCAACCCCTGCCCAAAGCAGGACCAACCCCAACTCAATCATCCCAGCCAGGGCTTTGTCAAGCCAGGACTTAAACACCTCTAGGGATGGAGATTCCACTCCCTCCCTAGGGAACCCATTCCAGTGCTTCATCACCTCCTAGTGAAATCATTTTTCCAAATATCCAACCTAGACCTCCCCCACTGTAACTTGAGACCATTGCTCCTTGTTCTGTCATCCGTCACCACTGAGAACAGCTTCTCTCCATCCTCTCTGGAACCCCCCTTCAAGTAGTTGAAGGCTGCTGTCAAATCCCCCCTCACTCTTCTAAACAAGCCCAAATCCCTCAGCCTCTCCTCGTAGGTTTCTCCAGTCCCCTCATCATTTTTGTTGCCTCCACTGGACCCTCTCCATTGTGTCCACATCCTTTCTATAGTGGGGGCCCCAGAACTGGATGCAATACTCCAGATGTGGCCTCATCAGTGCCCAGTAAAGGGGAATAATCACTTCCCTAGATCTGCTGGCAATGCTCCTCCTAATGCACCCCAATATGCCGTTAGCCTTTTTGGCTACAAAAGCACAGTGTTGACTCATATCCAGCTTCTCATCTACTGTCATCTCCAGACCGAGTCTGTCTCTCCACAAAGCAGTCGTGGTTTCTGTCTCTTAGTACAGTGCTTCTGGAATAAAGTCATTGGTGTGTTTGGTGCAACACCCTGGCGCCGGGCTGCTTTTCTAACAATCTCTTTGTCAGCAGAGGGCCATGAGGGGGGACAGAGCCTGAAAATGAGATTTTGTTGCTGTGCCTTGGGAGGCCCCCGGTGTTGGCCTGTTTCCTGGGGTGGGAGGAAGGGAATGGATCTGCTGCTGAACAAGACAGGGCATGCAGGGCGTCTACCTGCTTGTGGGAAGCTGTCAGGACTCTCCGTTTCCTGGTGCTGCCTGTACATGCCGGAGCTGGGAGCCGATCTCGGCGGTTTTCTCACATTCGCCCCGCTTGCCACGCCAGCCAGCTGGTAACTGATAGATAATTAGTATTTTTCTCAAGGACTATTTCTGATGGGCTGCTGCTCCCCCTCCCCTCTGAAAACGTTAGCATCCTTGCCAAAGCCAGCAGAACCGTTAATAGGGTCTTTGCCTACTGCGGCCTGTCTGCAAAAGAGCCCTAGGAATCAAGCCACCTCCCTCCACAGAGCTGGATGCATCCCTGCATCCCCTGATGAACCAGAACAGAGGGTCCCTCCAGTCTAGCATTGTGGGCCTGATTTTCCAGTGCCTGGCCTTGCTAATGGTTTACGCTAGCACTTGGCTCTCTCTTCGCCCAGGTGTATGTGGCTGCACATGGCAAGAGAGAATCAGCCCCCATCTCTGGCAGGGAAGGCGTAACTTTCCATCGTGGTCCTCCTGGAGAGGGGGTTATTGGAGGAAGGAAGACGATGTTCACCCCAGGCCTTGACTGGTGACCATGCTGCTGGTCTGAAGCTAGAAACTGGCCAGCCCTCCAAATGAAATGGAGCAGCGCAGGACTGACATCTGGCTAGAGGCACAAGGTGGATTTAGAGCCCACTTCACTTATATTGTTTCAAGCACAGTGCAGGGAATGGAGCTGCCAAGAGAGACTGTGAGCCTTGACTGGAGAGATTCAAGGCTGGGACAAGGCATCAGCCTGGCAGGGATAGGAAATCCCTCCTGCCAGGATGAATAGCGAGGGACCTAGTGACCCACTACGAGTCCGGCGCACCCCCCCGAGCGAAGTCCGTTCAATACCACAGGGACAGGCACGGGATAGGAGCCTAATGAGAGCGCTTTGCCGATTTCACAGCTGGATTAGTTACTGCATCGGGGTGAGGGCGGGGGATGGGGAGAGCCAGGAACTCAAAATACTGGATTTGGGCCTGAGAGAAGGGAAGATGACCGAAAATGTGTGTGTCTCAACGGCTGGCTGATCCGGTGCTAATCATCATCTACAATACGCTGTACGGTACACAGACAATGGCGAAAGTGTGTCTCCCTCTAATGGCAGCAGGAGGAACTAAGGAGCCATGCCAGGAGTTTGTTAAGGGGGCAGAACGCCCAGCGGGGTGCCAAAGGCCCCTTCGGAAGGGCTGCGGCTCTAAGTCAGATCACACTCTGCCTCGGAGCTCTGCGAGCCGCTGAAGAGCAACCCCCTGGGCGAAAGCGCTGGGAGAGCCTGGAAGGGCAGAAATTGGAAAGCATGCGCGGCAGGGCCCTGGTCCAGAGTCCACAGACGTCAACGGGAGCCTTTCCACGGGCTCCGGCTGGGCATGGCTCATGCTCTGTGAGCCCCAGATACCATGGGATGGGGGAGAAAGGCCCACAGCGTGTGTGGGAGAGCTATTTGGGCAGGCCCAGGGAAGACGCTGGAGCCGTAGGCTGTTCCAGCATGACCGTGCTATCAGTTGCATTATCTCAGAGGCTGACGGAATACATGGACTGATGCCTTTCGCAGTTTAGCATGAAGAGGGAATTCTCCCTCCTCGCTGCTGCCGGCGAAGCCCTGTTAGACGGGGCGGCGGTAAATTAGCAGCGCTCCATCCAAATCTTCCCAAGCCTTAGCACACTCCATTCACCCCTGTGTCACACCTCTGAGGCCATCTAACAGCAGCCTGGCCTGGCCGATTGACATCAGTGGAGGGACAGGAGCTTGTCACACTGCCCTACCCTCCCATCCTACCCTCCCCAGGCAAACGCCCTATCCTCTAGGCCACACCGGAACCCGCCCCACCACCTCACCATCAGAGCACCCTTTATCCTGCCTTCTGCCGGGGCAGCCTGTGTATTGTCTATCCCTCCGCAAAATTCCAGCCCAGCTTCACCGGCCTCGGTACCCTGATGGCAACGGCTGCAGCGGAGTTGACGCGCACTGGCCCCAGGCTGGATGGCCCAAGAGCCCTTGGGCGGCACGGGCTGTGAAGGAGGAATTTCCGTCTCCTCCTATGATTTAGGTGGGCCCCGCTCTGGCCTGGATGACGTGCCCAGCTGCAGAAGTTTCACCCATGCACCTGCCCGGCACCTAGTCTGTGCATAAAGCCATGGGCCTCCCCGGCGGCCAGTCCGGCACCTCTCCCAACCAGCAGCTTCATGACCCCGGAGGAACATGGAATGATGCCAGAACCTTTACAGCAGGGCTGGGGAACCTCAGGCCCGGGGGCCGGTTGCAGCTGCCGGCTTCCCTGGATCTGGCCCCCAAAGCTCAGGGCTCCCCTCACCCCAGCACTGGGGGGCCCGTGCGGACGCTAGAGCCCCTCTGCTGCCCCTCTACCTGGGTGGAGCACGCAAAGTCTAGTAGCCTGGGCCCCCCCTCTCCCCGGCTCTGGTGGTGAGGGGAATGTGCGGAGGGTCTTTCTCTTTCTCAGTCTGGGGCCATGTCTGGAAGGGGTTGGTTTTTTGTTTTGTTTTTGGCTTCTCACTTGTTTGCGACTCCTGACTGATTTTTCTGTGGGTTAACAGCCCCCAACCCACAAAGGTTCCCCACCACGTGTGTGTGTGTGGGGGGGGGCAGGTCTTACAGCCCACTGGACTGTAACAGTCTAAGTTCAGCAGGGTGTGTTTTCTAAGGAGGGGTGTGTCGATCTCATCTGGAAGGCTGTTTGCCTGCTGTGTTTTCTGCTGCTATCTGGGAAGAATCGGCATTTTTCCTCTTCTATATTAGAGCAGGTTAATGACATTCTCATACACTCCAGTGAATTCTAGTGCTAGCTGGCTTGGTGGGGGAAAGGGGGAGCAATTTTACCTGTGTGTTACCATCTTCATTGGCTTGGAGGGAGGATAGTTTTATAGTTCAGGGACTGGAGATCTCAATCAGTTCCCAGCTCTGCCACAACTCACTGAGTAACCTTGGGCATGTCATGTGTCGCTCTAGGTCTCGGTGGCCCATCTGCAGAATGGGGATAAAACTCACTCCTTTTTCCTGCCTGCCTATTTCGATTGCCCTTTCCTTGGGAGCAGAGACTGGCTCTTACTGTGAGCCCACATATTTGGGGGCCTGTGGCAGGAAGCTGACATCTGCTCTGCTAGTGAATGGCTGATTGGTTGCTCCCACTATTTTACTCACCAGAACACTATCGTTTAAAATCTTGTTTATTTACGAGGCTCCTTAGATTTCCCCCTAGTGCCACTGGTTGAAATGCAGGAATTTTGGGGGCCATTTGCTCACCTCTCCAAACCCGAATCTGGCAATTTCTCTAGGGCCTCCCCCAACTTCAGTAGCAAAATGCAGAGATTCCTGTGGAGTAAGATGGAGCCTTCTCTAATTACCTGGCAGCCTGCAACTGATCAGCCTTTCTCCCACAGTTCAAACTCCACAAAGTTGCCTGCTGAGGTTTGAAATTGCATTCACAAGAGGGATCTCCCCTGCCACTGAAAGCATATAGAAAAGGGGGATTGGCCAACATTTGCTCTGTGCACAGAGTCTGCAGTTCCCTATAAAGCTTGAGATGTACCCGGATTCCTTCCTGGCTCCTGAGTAGCCTGGCCAAGTACGATTCCTGAATCCCAGGCTGTGTACTTATAACAGGTACGTGTCCAGTGCATGATGATGCCAGAATGCTTGGTCTCCTGCTTAGGAACATAGGCTGTGCATCCTGGAGCAAAGCCTCAATCCATTCGCTTCCATGTGGGGACCCAGACCTGGCAGGGGAGGGCAAATAAAATGAACCACAGTGCACCTGCCATTCACACCCCGGAGTGCGCCGCCCCTTTGCGGGAGAGTTGTGCGGAAGGTGAGCACATTGGGCATGCTTGGCAAAGAACCTCCGCTCGCAGCGCTTTGCAAGCCAGGATAGCATGGCACAAGGGCAGGTCTGTCCTCAGCCAGGGGGCCTCTCTTGGGCATGAGGTGCAAGGCAACACCCTGGGCACGGTTCTAGGGAGCGGGGCCACTGCGGGAACCAGAAGTGTCATTCCTTGCCACAAGGCCCTTCCCAAATAATCCACTCTCTGGCTTGCAAGTGCCTTTTCCAATCCAACCTGGAAAACACGAAACTCCCCTGGAAAGCACCATGCCGTGGAGAGGGGACACATGGCAGGCAATGCATTCACGCCCTAATTGCCCACTCACGCTCTTGCAGCACCCTGGAACAATGTTCCCTCTAATTTTTTTCCCATCAATGAATGGAATAAATGTTGTTATGTGCACCAAGGCATGTACAGATGTGCACCACCCATGGAAACATTTGCTGCCAGCTGCAGGAGGCTGTGGGTGATCTGCTAATCAGCTAGGAAGCATCTGAATCTCTCCAGGGTGGCTGCCCAAGCACCGAGCTTACAGGGAGCCCTGCCCTGGAACTTTACAGCTTTGTCCATGCTGAGCAGTCAGGGCTGTAGTCCTTTGACCTCAGTGTTTCAGAATGCACAAGGAGAGCTGCTCTGAGTTCCTGATGTGGCCACAGACTCGCTGGGGACCTTGGAAAAGCTCTCTGCACCTTATAATAATAATAATTCCTCCTCTCTCTATGTAGATTGCAAGGTCTTTGGGGCAAAGGCTGTCCCTGGCTAAGCACTGTGGGGCCCCAATCTTTGGTGAGGGAGCGCTAGCTGCTAAAGATTGATTAGGATTGCACCCCAGGTTAGATTCTGTTGCCCTGTGGTTTTGCACCAGCGTTTTCAGCTAGATTCCGCAACCATATTTCTTCACTCTCCACCCCCCCACACGTTCCCCGGTGCATCCCAAAGCAACTGCATGTTGCTGGGTTTCCTACGTGCTTCCTAGTGGCACTGGGCATCTGTGCAGACTTGGCCATGTGCTCAAAGTAGCCAGCCAGAGAGCGAGTCGGGCTGCCCGGGACAGATGTGAGACGAGGTACGTGCGGCTTGGCCCAGCAATGACTAAGAGAGGGTGTGAGTATTTTAAAGGTGTAAATGGCAGGGAGGGAGAGGAATCCATTAGGGTGAACCAAAGGACTGTAATTGGCGTAATGGCAGGATAGTAAGCAGGCTGAAGAACCCCTTTGCAGAGAAATCTATTCACTTGTGGTCCTGCTAATAGATTGGGGGTGCAGGTGGTGGGTGCAGCTGACGGGGCTCTGGTAACAGTGCCCCAATGAGATCTGGGTTTGCAGGATCACGCGTCCTCCTGCAGATCCCCGAGGTGTGGGGTGAGCTCTTGGGCAGAGCAAAGCCTGAAGGGATGAGCTGGGCTGATCTTGGCATGGATGGGATGGGCTGATCAGGGCAGGGCCTTCTTCCGCACGAGGTGATTTAGGTGACACGCAGCACCTGCTGTACACCCCGAGGAGACCAAGGGCCCTGTCGCTTTGGGCAAGAGGCAATTTGACGATGATCTGTTGATGGAGAAAACTACCCAGTGGTGAAAGTAACTTACAGTTTCTTAGGGACACTGTCCTATTGCAACCCCGGGTCTCTGCCAGCTCTTTAAACAGCTCCTTGCCGGCTTTTGTCACAACTCAGCCAGCACTTGCCGGAGCTGTGCCCCAGGGCACCCCCACTCCCTTTCACCTCTGGAGCTACGTTCCATTGGGGGCAAAGGTGGGGCTACCAATGCTCACAGCTGGTTGAAACCTGCACCCACTGAATGGCATCAGGCAGGGGAGGTTTGGGGAAGATGTGTGCTCCTCAGGAGTCCTAGGTTCTATTCCTGGCTCTGCTGGGTAACTTTGGGGCAAGTCACTGACCTTCTTTGTGCCTCAGTTTCCCTATTCTATCAAATGGGGATAATGCTACTGGCCTCCTTTGATTCTGAGCCTCTGGAGGGAAAACGCTATCTAGGAGCTAGGTCTGGTTATGTTCCCTTTATATCCGAACGGTTACTGTCCTAAACAACGAGTAGCCTCGTGGCACCTTACAGTGCATCTACATAGCACCTTTACCTTGAAATAAGCAACACAATTTGCGTATCTTATTTTAATGTTATTTTGAATTACCCCATGCCAAATTTCAAAATAAGGTGCTATTCCAAAATGTCCCTTAACCCTCATGCAATGAGGTTTACAGGGCCATCAGAATAGCGAGCCCGTTATATTTCGATATAACGGGCTTGCTCTTAAGACATGGAATAGCTATTTCACGATACCAGTGGTATCCCGAAATAGCTCCACTGTGCAGATGTCGCCTTAGAGACAAACATGGGCTTTCATGGGCTTTTTTCCCTTCCTTCTCCCTGCTTATTCTGAGGGTCCCCCCCTTTTTTCCACTCCAGTTCATCTTATGAAGTGGGTTTTGCTCACGAAAGCTCATGATACTATAGATATGTTTGTGTTAGCCTCTACACTGCAACGTAGGTCAAAATTAGATACTCAATTTGAGCTATAGAAGCTACGTATCTTATATCGATCTTATTTCAAAATAGCTTATTTTGTAATTTGGTGCTGCCTATCCAGCGCCAAATTTCAAAAGAACCTGCTCTTCCAAAGCATCCCTCACTCCTCGTGGAATGAGGCTTACAGGGACATCGGAATAGCGAGCCCGTTGCATTTCAGAATAACGGGCTTGCTGTGAAGACGCGGGATAGCTGTTTCAGGATACTCCGGCATCCTGAAATAGCATTGCAGTGTAGACGTAGCCTAAGGTGCCACAGGACTGCTCATTGGGTTTCAAGTTACAGACCAATACGGCTCCCCCTCTGTTACTGTCCTTTTGGTGTAAACGTTCACTCTTGGTCATCACCACTGGTCAGAACCAAGCAACTCAGCATGTACTATCTGAGATTCACGTCTAAATCCACTTCTTTACTTCTGGAGGGATGGACAATATGGCTGGGGAGTGGGGTCAGGCAGGGCAGGGCTGTCTAATTTTATAGACAGTCCGTGTAAGTCTTGGGTCCATCTCCTGATACGCTGAAGATGATGCAGTGGCCACAGCCACATCCTTTCTTCTGCTAAAAGGGAAACATAGTAACTGGTCGTGGAATTTCCAGCCCAGTGCAAAATTCTAAAGACCAATTACAAAATGGGTTGTTCTAAAAATGAGGGGGGAAAAGCCCTGCAGTCGACATGTCTTCCAGACTCTGTTGTAACAGATTCGTCCGAGCCAGTTAACGGTATTTGCGGTTTGCAAGATCCTACATGCCTGAGTGAAATGACAGACACGTTATTATCACCTCTCCACTGCGATCTGTCCAAACCTGTCCTGGGATGTGGCTCCCCAGCTGCCTGCTAGGGAGAACAAGGAAATTAGCAGCCCGAGGCAGCACTTTCCTTCTCTCGCTCCCTCTTGCCAGGCTAGTGGCTTTATGGAGATCCACTGCCTGCAGTCCTGGGCACGTCTTGAGATGGGCTAATGAGGAGGCTGGAATGTGAGGAGGAGGAGGAGGTGGCAGGGGGAGGCAGTGGGGAAAAGGAACTGCTGGGCAAATCATTTCCTTCGAGAAAGAAAGCAGCAGCCCGTGGGTCTGAGCCTCCTCCAGGAGGCAAGTCTAGACCCTTCTGTGTCAACAGCTGAAGATAAATAAGATGTTATCAGTTCAGAATCTGTTGGGACACATCCGTCTAGCGGTTCTGCAGAACAGAGAGGACGGGGGGAAGGGATGTTTCGATCATGCCTTTTCACTCAGAATAGTTCGATTCAGTGTTGGTTTTAGGCTCCCAAAGCGCGAAGGGAAAATAAGAACGGCCAGACTGGGTCAGACCAAAGGTCCATCTAGCCCTGTGTCCTGTCTGCCAACAGTGGCCAATACTAGATGCCCCAGAGGGAGTGAACAGAACAGGTAATCATCACGTGATCTCTCCCCTGTCATCCATTCCCAGCCTCTGACAAACAGGCTAGGGACACCATCCCTGCCCATCCTGGCTAATAGTAATGGATGGATCTAACCTCCATGAATGTATCTAGCTCTTTTTTGACTCCTGTTAAAGTCCTGGTCTTCACAACATCCTCTGGCAAGGAGTTCCACAGGTTGCCTGTGCACTACGTGAAGAAAAACTTCCTTTTGTTTGTTTTAAACCTGCTACCAATTAATTTCATTTGGTGGCCCCTAGTTCTTATGTTATGGGAACAAGTAAAGAACTTTTCCTTAGTCACTTTTTCCACACCAGTCATGATTTTATAGACCTCTATCATATCCCCCCTTAGTCTCCTCTTTTCTAAGCTGAAAAGTCCCAGTCTTTTTAATCTCTCCTCATATGGGACCCATTCCAAACCCCTAATCATTTTTGTTGCCCTTTTCTGAACCTTCTCTTTTTACCTGCTCCCATCACAGGAAGCAGCAGCCCCGGTAGATATGAGCAATGGAGTAGCTTCTCCCTTCATAGAGTTTGGATTTCTGTTTCTCTGCTCAGGATGGAGGGTAGTAAATGGTAAAACTCGGTGCTGTTTGATGCTACAGGCCAGCTATGACTTCAGTTGATTTGCATGGGGGATTAGCTGGGATTGGTCCTGCCTTGGGCAGGGGGCTGGTCTTGATGACCTCCTGAGGTCTCTTCCAGCCCTATGATTCTATGATTAGAATGGGATTTTGACGAGTCTCTGTAAAACCCTGCCTTGGTCCTAAACAATAGGTAATAGACATCAGCCTTGAGATGGAAGTTATTAAAGAGTCTTCTCACCAGAGCAGATTATGTCCCCAGGGGTGTTTTTATTTTCTGGTGCTAATTCAGAATGTCTGCTCTATCCCGCCCCTGAAATGGCTGCCTTTCAGAAGAGAGGGGATATGACCTCTAATCCATCTCACTCTGGAACTCTTGGGTGTGAAGGTGCTGGAAAACGTACGGGATTTGCTCAGAGATGTGCTTGAATAATGAAGGGCTGTCCGTGGTTCACTAGTTTGGCTCTGCCAAGAATTCCTGCTACTCTGGCATTTACTTGGACTTCAGGAAAGGAGATGGCAGTAGCAGAGAAGAAATAACTAAGCAGGTAGAGGTCTGACTTTCATTGTAACAAATGAAAAAACTCTGTCATTAAAAACTGCATCAATAGGGCAAAAATTGCATTAAAAGCTATTTCAGATAGAACCGGCTCAGTTTACATTAGAGCCGTGCTACTACCATGGTTTGCTATTAATGATCAGAGTAGCGCTGAGAAGCCCCAGCTAGGCTGAGGCCTTATGCTTGTGCCTGTACAAACATAGTGTAAAACACACCTTATCTTCATTTACCAGGAGACTGACGCTGCAGAGATCCATCTGTTGCAGGTTGATTTAGTGGGTCTAGTAAAGACCCGTGAAATCGACCACTGATTGCACTCCTGTCGACTCTGGTACCCCACCGGATCGTAAGGAGTGAGGGAAGTTGATGGAAGAGCTTCTCCCATTGACCCCCCCCACAGTGCGGATGCCGTGGTAAGTGAAACTAAGGTACGTCGACTCCAGCTACGCTATTCTCGTAGCTGGATTTGTGCACTTTAGTTTGACTTTGCTCCCTAGTGTAGACCTGGCCAACCTCTGCATTTGTTCAGTGAGGGAAATAACATTAATAATAAATCTAGTGAGGAGGAAGATGCTAAAGGTCTATATATACCCAGGGGGTACAGGAAGAACCATAAACAAAGGGAAGGAATTATATGGAGGTGACAGAATGGGTTATTCATAGCTCTAGTCTGTATTAGAAATGGAATCCTGGAAGGGAGGTCTCTCTGGGGAAGTGAGAAAAGGCCTAAAACCCAGGTGTTCTGGGAGCTAGTCCCCTGCTGAAGCGACTAGATTCGCAGGCTGAGTAAAGACAAACATCTACAATTGACTATGTTCTACCTGGGACAGCTCCTTTGGAAGAGGGCCAAGACTTCTTTCAAAATACCTGTTCAGAAGCTCCTTCCCGAAAGCGACGGTCGTCTTTCTTTCTGCCCATTCTCACCCGAATGGGAACAGCACGTGCTTATACCTCAGAAAAACCAGCGTCACGACTCCTCCAAATTGAGATGAGAACCCTTAATGTAGGGCAGGTGAGATGATCACCCTGGCCCCGTCCAGCTTTGGACAGTATAAATCTATGAAAACACAACGCAATCACTTGGGCTGAAGAGATCACTGAGGGGGATGGATATATTTGGTGCTCAGGCAAGGAAACCAGGAGCAAACATCCCTTTGCACCCTGGCGCATTATGTACTACGTGATGGCTGGGTTTTTGTCCTATTACGTGTGAGTGAGCTACACGGCAATTCATATCACATAGTACAATGCCGAAAATATCTACTATAAGAGGTCACTTATTTCAAAATAAATAGACTGTGAAGGAAGACAGATGACTAGCCAGTGTCTTTAATAGGGATGTGACAGGTTAACCTGTCACGCAAAATAGGGGGGGTGATGCTTGTTACCGGATCCAGTTAGCTGGTAATCAGAGGGGGCTGGAGCAGCTCCCCGCTTGTCACAGGGCAGGGGGCGGCTCCAGCACCCCAGGGGACTCAACACGGACAGGGGCTGCTCTCGTCTGGAGTAGCCTCTGTCCACAGGGAGCCAAGAAGCCCCACACACAGGGGCTGCGGCAAACGGGCTGGATTGGTCCTCACCTCCGATCCCGCGTTAGTCGCTTAACTGGTTAAATGTTAGATGTACCTAATGTTTTACCAGTTAGCGGAGTAACTGGAATTTTACATCCCTAGGTCTTTAATAGCTGTTCCACTACTACAGCGGTCAGAAGTGCAAGCAACGCAAGATGGCACCTCTGGGTCAGTGTAAGGCATTCGGACTTGGGATTCCAACTTTGCGACGGCCTTGCACTGAACTAGAGCAAGCAACTTCACTAGTGAATGTTTTAGTTTGACCACTTGTAAAATAGGGCACATGTATCTTAGCAAATGCTTGTAAAGTGCTTGGATATCTTAAAGGGGCTAATTTCCACAGGTCCATTTTTTCAAAAGGCAAGACGCTCCGGACTATGGATCAAAATGCAAGTGCAATGGGTGATTTGCTCATGCAAATCACCACTTAGATGTCCAACTTTGGCATCTACACTAGATATGCAATTTCTTGTGCATGAACGTGAGTGCAAAATATCTGGGCTTCTTCCTTTTGAAGATCGGGCTAAGTGCAAAGTGTTATTTATTTTTTAAAACCGAGGAGTCTTGCGCAGAGCAGCAGGGGACATGCTCATTCAAAGGGAAATATCTGCTCTTCTCAAAGGAATAACTCTATGAGACTGTCACCGAGAGGCGGAGAGTCACTGGGCCCTGCACCCCCATCCATAGCCATAGGAGAACAGACGGTTTATTGACAGGGGCACAGAGTAGAACAGACTTGTCAGCACAGGAACCAGAAGCAGCCAGGACAACCCATCCTGCGGAGAGGGAGGCCCAGAGCCAAAGTCCTGGCCCTCCCACTGCCTCCCCACCCAGCCAAGACTCCAGCTCCTGCTCCCAGCCTGGCTCCTCCTCCAGCCTTTGTCCTGTGTCACCGGGTGGCACCCTTCCCGGGCTCAGGTTACAAAGGACACAGGCCATTGTGTATTTGCAGAAGGCTGGGGAAGCCTCCTTCAGTGGAAGTCACACCCGAAACTCCCATCACCATCTCCGGATTGGTGCTGTGCCCAGAGAAACTGAGGCACAACCATGGCGTTGCTACAGGACAGTGGAAATCACATGCAGCATAACCAGGGGAATAAAGTCGCCACCGAGGCAAGGGACGGGTCGCTCCCGGCAGAATCCTGCTGAAGGCAAACGGGGGAGGCATGAACTGAGCGGACATAGACAGGTAGCTGGTAGACCAGCTGTGCCAAAGAAAAGAGACATGCACTGTAGGCAGTATTCAGACGGGATGTAAACCAGACTGTGGCTCTCTCTGGGGGATCAGCACACAGCCAACCGCTTGTTGTTGTGGAAGGATCTTTGAAGGCAATCCTGGAGCTGTCCAGACACGAAACGGTTATCGGTGGAGGCATGTCTGTGTTCGGCTGAAGCTCTTTTGCCTGCGGGGCAATCGCTTTTGCTATTTAACAGAGCTTTATCCATGTCATAACATGGCCTACTGAGAGCACATGAACTCACCATAATGCGCCTCTCCTCTCCCAGAAAAATGTTATTTCCCAGGCATGTTGGGAATCGCCCGGGAATGTCTACATGAAAGTCTCCTTTGACAGGAGCTGTCAGTTTAACACCTGGCCCAGGAGAACCCCCCAAATAACCCTTGTTTGGCCAGGCTGAAACAGAATGTATCAGATCAGTCAGACGGGGGTACGTCGTTCCATGGGCAAAAACAAAAGGGTCAAGCTTCTCGAGTCTCTCCTCACAAATTGCAGTGAGATGCGAGTTTCCAGGGAGACTATGCTGATAGGCTAAACGGTCTCACATCGGAGAAACTGCCTCGTGCGTGTCATCAACGTGTCGTCAGTTCCGGAACCCTTCGTTAGCCCACAATCTGGGGATGTCACCACAAGCGTCACACAGAGCTCGGCTGCTTTGCTAACAGGAAGCTGACCTGTCCAAGCTGTAATCAGACCCTGGAACGTCTGCGCGGCTCCGACAGGCCAGGAGAATCCTCACTGCCAAATTCACCCTCGTGGGGTGTATACAAATTGTTACGTGTCCTCTCCACCCCTTCTTCAAACAGCTCCTCTGTTTCAGGAGCTAGATCAAAACGGCTCCTCTCTGTTTAAAACCCTCCATTGATGGGATTCCAGCCAACTCTAGCTCTACTTCTCTTCCCTGAGAGATACCTATCAGAGAATACTAACTGGAAGGGACCTCAGGAGGTCACCAAGTCCAGTCCCCTGCCCTCACGGCAGGACCAAGCACCATCTAGATCATCCCTGATAGATGTCTGTCCAACCTGCTCTTAAATATCTCCAGTAATGGAGATTCCACAACCTCCCTAGGCAATTTCTTTCAGTGTTTAACCACCCTGACAGTTAGGAAGTTTTTCCTAACATCCAACCTAAACCTCCCTTGCTGCAATTTAAGCCCATTGCTTCTTGTTCTATCCTCAGAGACCAAGGAGAACACTTTTTCTCCCTCCTCCTTGTAACACCCTTTTAGACACTTGGAAACTGCTCTCATGCTTTTACTCCCTTTAGCACAATCTCTCCCCCTGCTGGCCAGAGAACGGTCCCCTCCACAGCTCCTCTCATCCGGGACAGTGTGAAACTAACTCCCCACTGCCTCACTTCATGGCTCTCCGCTGGAAAAGCGTCCTTCGTCCCTTGTTTCTCTCGCCTAACTTCGCTTTTGCTAGTATTTCACTTCATAGCTTCTTTAGCTACTTGGAGGTGCAGTTTACAGGAGAGGAACCCGTCAAAGTGAGCTGTAGGGCAGCAGAGACCTTGAGACAGCTGCACTCTGGGTGCAAGCACGGGAAAGGTAACGCACCTTGAGATAGGAATAAAGCCACATCCAATGCACACCGCCTTTGTATGGGACAAAATTCACAGCAAAAGGGGTGGACTTGAGCCAGGTGTGTTTGCCAGAAAGGCCAGCCGTCCGGTACTCAGCTTTAGATTCCAGGAAGCTCGACCTTTTTTTGTTGGCTGAGTCTGTGTGTGTGTGTGATGGTGGAACACATTAATTGTAGCTCACACTCCAAGCTACTTGAAAAACTGCCTGAGAGAGGTGCCAGCCCAGTGAAATCCAGCCTGGCAGAGCCGCCCATGGCACATCGCACTACAGTCAGAGAAAGGACAATTTTCACTCTAAAAACACTGGGCAAATTCTAAGAACATAAGAACGGCCAGACTGGGTCAGCCCAAAGGTCCAGCTAGCCCAGGATCCTGTCTTCTCACATCGACCAATGCCAGGTGCCCCAGAGGGAGTGAACAGCCCAGGGAATCATCAAGTGATCCCTCCCTGGTCGCTCATACCCCGTCCCTGCCCATCCTGGCTAATAAATATTGATGGTCCAATCCTCCATGAATTTATCTAGCTCTTTTTGAACCCTGTTAAAGTCCTGGATTTCACAACATCCTCTGGCAAGGAGTTCCACAGGTTACTGTGCGTTGCATGAAGAAATACTGCTTTTTGTTTGTTTTAAACCTGCTACCTATTAATTTCATTTGGTGACCCCTAGTTCTTATGTTATGGAAACAAGTAAAGAACTTTTCCTTCTTCACTTTTTCCACACCAGTCATGATTTTATAGACCTCTATCCTATCCCCCCCCCTTGTCTCCTCTTTTTTAAGATGAAAAGTCCCCAACTTTTTAATCACTCTTCGTATGGGACCCGTTCCACACCCCTAATCATTTTTGTTGCCTTACTCTGAGATCATCAATGTCCATCCAGGGCAGACTGGACCTCAGAATGCCAGCTGTCCTCCGAAAGCCCCACCCCATGCATAACAAAATGCACAGAACTCAGTTATCTGCACCGGAATGATAAAGGGCTGAGTTATCCTTAGCACAATTCAAACCAATGGTTCCAGGGAACCTAGTGGCTGCAAATCACTCTATCCCATATGCAGAGTGGGACACTTACAGCACTTTATATCCCCACATGCATCTAGATCAGCATGTGCACATGATCAGCTCAGGTGACAGAATAAGACAAGCCAGGGCTGTCAGATCCACATTAATACAGATTGCTTGGATATCTACAACAGTCGCATTGCCTGGGATGCTTCCAGCCCACCCCCTGAGTCTCGTTAGCACTGGCATTGCAACTGACAGGTCCTTTTCCTACCCTCCTTCTCCCTTCTTCTTCTGTTATAAATTCTGGGTTCCCCTTTTTTGCCCCCCTCACTCCAGCTCATCTGAGGAAGTGGGGTTTGCCCAAGAAGCTCATGATTCTATGTATGTTTGTTAGTCTCTCAAGTGCCACAGGACGACTCGTTATTTTCTGGCTGGTTAGCAGCACCTGCTGCCCTCTGGCCCTCTACCTTGGGCAGACTGGCTGTAATCACCTAGCAAGGCACTGGTCACGCCCTCCTGTAGTTCAGCTGAATGGAACCTCAAAAGCAGAATGGACGGCATAAAACCCCCAACATACTCACAGCCCCTCCTCTGGGGATGTAGCGTCGCCTGCCCGGGCCCTGCAGTTCTGTCTGGTATAGCATGAAACTGGCCTGGGGGTAAAATGCTGGGTGCCCCAAGCAATTAGGGCTAAACCTGCCCTCAGTTCTATGGCAAATCTAGAGGCTGGCTGGGGACATGCCAGTGCCGTGGAACAAATGCAGCGGCACGGAGAAAGCACTACACTGGCATGCCCCCTTTGCAGCTGGTCTCCAATCAGAGCCCTGTACACACACTGCCCAGGAAGCTGGAAGCTGCAGGACTCCAGCCCTCTCCCAAGCTGGCTTTTGCTCTCCGGGCGCTGCTGAGCTTTAATGACCCTTGGAAGGAAGTGGAAGGGAAGGGAGGGGGGCAGATTTTCTCATCAGCACAACCTTGTCACAGAACACACCGTTAACCTGTGGAACTGCTTGCTGGAGGATGTGAAGGCCAGGATTTTAACAGGGTTCTAAAAAGAGCTTGATAAATTCATGGAGGTTGGGTCCATTCATGGCTAATAGACACAATGGGCAGGGATGGTGTCCCTGGCCTCTGCTTGCCAGAACCTGGAAATGGGTGACAGGGCAGGGATCACTTGATGGTTTCCTTTTCTGTTCAATCCCTCTGGGGCACCTGGCCTTGGCCACTGTGGGCAGAGAGGACACTGGGCTGGATGGACCTTTGGACTGACCCAGTAAGGCCGTTCCACATGCCTGTGTATTTGAAATGGAAGTCGCCCTGGAGAAGCTCCCCTGCTTCACAGCTCACTGCCCTGCTGTCAATGTTCCTAAACATCCCAGAGCCCCACTCGGCTGTTGTGGATTTTGCTGTCATGGTAGGAAAAGGTGGGACATGCCAGTCACTGACCATGGAGCCTCCTGTGACCTCTTCCTACCCAGTGGCAAAGCAGCAACTGGTCCATGCTTCCACACCCCACTGAGGTAGGGCCCCTGACACGGACCCCAGGCTTTGTGCTCCATCCCGAGTGGGAAAATGTCCTTAGGCTGAGCTACGCAGGGGGCTGTACATACGCCACACACGCTATCCGGCCCGGGGGTGACCTCAGAGTCACACCATGTAGCCGGCTCCCGAAAGCTGGGGCATGACGGCGACGGACATGGAGCCCACACACGATTGAGTGGGACTGGCCTTTGGGAGCTGGGTAACCATATTAGTCCCACCGTTAAGTTCTGCAAACAGTCACAGAGAGAGGAGGTGATGCGCCCAAGGTCACACAGCAAGTCAGTGGCAGAGCAGAAGAGGTTCCCCAATGACCCCAAACTCCAGCCTCATTCCGTGGGAACGAGGACTCCCTGCAGCTTCCCCCAGGGCAGGGCAGCCACTGGCTCTCTCCAGTCCTCCCAAGGGGTGAAGAGTGCAGAAAGAGCTTTGCTGGGGCCCTGCAGTCGCCTCCCGGGACTCTCCATGTTGGTGCATTCCCAGCGCGCCAGTCGCAACGCTCCTGCTTTGTGTCCTGCATGTCCCTACCCTGGGATAGCGAAGGCTCAGGATCCCCCCTGGCTTTTCAGAGCAGGCTGACTTCCTTTTCACCCCTCCTCTGGCTGCCTCCTTTACAGCCCTTGGCATCTGCACCCACCCCATCCACACCCTGCCACGCAGGGTTCCCATCCACCAGGCCCCGGAACAGCATCCAGCTGGAAGGAAACCAGCCACCCAGGGAGCTTCCCTCCCCACAGCCAGGCCTGACTGCCACGCCCACTCAGCCCCACAGCATGCCGGGGTCATGCCTCTTGTAAGCTCTGCTCCTGGTGCAATTGAGCCCAGCTGAGCCCGCCCTGCTCTGAGAATTGCTGCCCAGAGAGCATGCACCTGTGGATACTGGTAACCCCATCCCTGCCAGGCTCAGTTCCTTACCCACGGGCTCTTTATTTGGCAGTGATTACTGTGCAAGTGCAGATCAGTTAGTAGGTCCTACACTAATTGCTGTGGACTCCACCCTCCAACTGAAGCATGGTGTGTACCTGGCCATGAAACTGGATTTACATGAGAAAAGGTGGTGTGTGGTTAGACTAAGGCAGGGGTGGGGAACTTATGGCCTGGAGGCTGAGACTCCCCCGTACTGAGGGACGCATTAGTGAGGGTTTGGTTGCTTTTCACTTGTGTGTGGCTCCCACCTGATTTTTTTTGAGACAGCAGCCCCCAACCCAAAAAAGGTTCCCCGCCCCTGCTCTAAGGGAACTCGATGTATTGTTGCGAGGTCTGGGGCAAGTCTCTGTGCCTCAGTTTCCCATCTGTAAAACCTGGCTAATAGTATTTGTTCACGCTGGTCAATGGCTTTGCGATCCTGCTATGAAAAGCTCCAGCTAAATGCAAAGTACCATAATACTAATGACTGGTTCTCCCAGGGACGCAAGAAGCACACCCACAAAACCTGTGCCCTGAGAACACCGGGGATTTGTTTGGTTGCCATTCCTCATGGCTGCCCCTTGCAAGGAGGAAGTTGCTTCTCTTTCCCATGATAAACACACCCTGGAAGAGCCTTCTGGAGAATATTTCAGTGGTTAAAGATACATTGTTTTCTAGCTACAATCAACCACCCCAGGCATGCCTCCATTGCCTGCTGGTTTGTCTGACTGTCTCTCTCTTGCTGTTCTTTGTCTGACTGTCTCTCTTGCGATACCTCTCTCTCTCTCAGCTGACATTTTTTAGTACAGCATCTTCAGCCTCTACTACAGTAGCACTGAGATAGACTAGCTGCTCAGACTGGACCCTTCTGGCTGTGCTCTGGAGTCCAGTAGGCAGCCACACACCACTGGCCACTGGTGGCACAAGACTCTACACAATGCCATGACAGGAGCTAAGTACTTGAGCCACCACAAGGGAACTTGCACCCCACGTACCTACACTGTTTGGAAAATCGCTTCCCCAGTGCCCCAAAGTGGGCCGTGTGACATGCATGGGTACTGGATATGCTGGTAGTGTTCAGTGATCCCTGTAAGCTGAGCTCTTGGGCTGCCACCCAGGAGCGATTCAGGTGCTGCCCAGCTGATTAGCAGAGCGCCCATAGCCGGCAGCATGTGTTTCTATGGGTGGTGCACATCTGCACATATGTTGGTGCACATAACAAAATGTATTCTGCACATGGGTGGAAAAAATGCAAGGGAACATTGGGAGTGTTGTGTAGTGTCTATACAGAGGCTTCCAACTCAAGCCAGGTATCGTGGCAGGACAATGGTGAATAATTTCAAAGAACAATATGACGAGGTGCTACAGAAAGCCTACGATGGGCACCCAACAGCAGCTTATCATGTAGCGGGACACATGAAAGGCAACGCAAAGAAGAAATGACATAGTAAATTACACCAAAGTGAGTCTCAAGTGATTTCCTTTGCCAGCAGACAAAGAATCTTTACATTGGCACAATAACCTCAAAGTGTTTTGCACACAAAAGCCTGCAATTGCCTCTATAACGAGTAAATATTTCAATTTGCCGCTTTCCTGCCATGTTGGCTCCTGGGTTGAGAGACACAGAAATCAGCAAGTGGGAGGCTCATAAAAGCTGGAGGAAAATGAAGTCCATTGTCTCCACACATTGCAGGGTGCTGGACTTGAGAACTTTTAAACTTATACATGACGAGAGCATTGAGAGCTCAGTGTCCAGAAAAGTAATTACCTTTTGGGCCCCACACTGATGGAGAATACCATGCTGCGGCAATGGCTCCTGAGACTATGCCTGCCAAAAATCCATTTCTTATTTCTGTGTGTACATTCAATGGACAAAGCACGTGCTGCAATAATTAGCTGATAGTAGAGCCCCGCAAATCCACAGATGTCTGTTTTATATCCACGGGGATCTGTGGCACATTTTTGCGGATACAGATACAGATACAAATTTTGGATCTAGCCCCTTGCAAATTTGTGTATGTCTGCTTTATAGCCATGGGTATCCGCTAAGGATGTTAAAATGCGTTTAATTACATAACTGTGAAATGCCGTTACATGTGGGGCAGCAGGCAGCTCCCTGGGAGCTGGTGCACACAGGGAGCTGGCTTTTAAGCCAGCTCCCGAGCATTCTGGGAGCCTGCACGTAACTGTGACGGTTAACCGATGAGCCCAGGCTCATCAGTTAACCGTACACATGGTTACACTTTCACAACCCTAGTATCCGCATCTGCAGATGTGGCTCTCCTTAGATCATTTCTGCAGCTGCGCATGCAGATACCAATTGTGTATCCACACAGGGCTCTACTAGAGTTAGAAATAGAAAAGGCCAGGTCAGAACACACCTCAGCCCACGGCTTGTCCCAGCTGTATTGCTTTGTGCAGCATGCCTTTCCAAAGCAGCGGGGCTTCCACAGTGACCCGGGGGCTCTCTTCCTACACGGCTCGCAGCTACAAAGTGTTTGGTGAGACTTGTTCTTAAATGTCCCTTCCTTAACTCTGAGAGGCAGGACGGCGTGGTGAGCTGGGGTCGGTTCCTAGTTCTCGGTGCCTTTCCTATATGGAAGAGAGAGGAGATGATCCTCCTCTCTTATTTAGATTGCAAGATTTTCTCTCCTGTCTGTGCAGTGCCCAATACAAAGGGGCCCAGTCTGGGGGCGGGCCTCTCAGCGTACTGTAAGGTAAGTGGAATCCCATTGTTCTGACTGACGCCCCTTTGTACCACTCCAAAGAATTCCCCTCTGACCACCAGAGCCTTAGTTGTGTGCGTGCGTTTTGTGTGTGTGTGTGTGTGTGTTTGTGCGCTATACAAACGTACCTACGCTCATCAGTCCTCACACATCAGTCCCCGATTATCTTTGTTGTTTTCCTCTGAACTTTCTCCCGAGTGACGAGATCATGCTAGTGCTGGGCGGCCCGGCACTAAATACGTGGGGTTAGTGCCAGGACAAGTGGGCTGTGTGAGTCCCAGAGGAGCGCCCACCCTGATGCTTAGTTCCAGCTCCCTTTTGGGACAGGGTGCACAGCTGTTCCTGGGAGCCATTTAAGCACTGAATGGTAGCCCTGGTCTTTCAGAACCGCTGCCAGTATAAGATCGGGAAAGTCTGCGCATTTACTCCAGGCCTGGTCACCTTGGAGTAGTAAAAGGACGTGGGTGCGGTGTCGCCCTGGGAGCAGTCACCAGCTTGGCCTGAAGCCATCAAGTTGTCCCAGGCAATTATTAATCCAAGTAAATGTCCTTTTCTTACTGCTCCAATACAAACGAGGGAGCCAAGCATAGGCCAGCCCCATGCCTGAGTCCTGAGCTCTGGCCTTGCAGACAGAAAGCCTTCCCTGGACGTGGTGAAGATGCCGCCCCTGCTTTGGCATGACAGGGGGGTAAAACTTGTTTCTCTCTGTCCTGTGGCTTAAAATAATCCCGTGGCCTCACAGAGTAGCAAATGATTCACCCTCCTGACCCTGCAGCACCCAAGACAACTGGGGTGCGCTTTGTGGGATGTGGGGAGACCCATGGAAACAGGAACCATTTTACCCATACACAGAGCATGCAGCTGTGTAGGGCACCTGAAAATCTGGGGCACTGCTGGGTCTTAATGTCCATCCACCCGCCTCTTCCTGGCCCTGCTCTGTGGCTCGGCTTCCTGCAGAGGATCTCGTGAACTGACAAGTGAAAAGGCCTGACTGATTGGCAGACCATTGACCCAGTGAAAGAGCCATTCCAGTGGGAATGAAGCCATTTCACAGGCGTTTGCCAGCCCTGGGTACATACTGTCAGTGTCGGAATATCCTGCGTCAGTTGACAGGACCGGAGTTTAAAATTTGCTTTAAAAATATTTCATTGGTGAGTTGCTGACAATTATAAAATCACAGCTGTAAAAATCATCCTTCCCCTCCCGCCCCCACACCTGGCCAGGCTGCAGTGAGGCATAAGGCTGTAGTCCAGCAACATCCGTGGTCCAGCAGGATTTTAGTTAGCCAGATGTCCACTTATCATGAGTGTGGCCAAGTTTCCCGCAGTCCCATAAAGTTAGTTTACAGCCCCAGTCCTGGCTCTCAATGTTCTGTGCTGTGATTTAGCTCTAACTTACCCCTAGATGTCTCTAAGGGAATGTCTTCACTTGCACCCTAGTTCAAACTAGGGATGCAAATGCAGGCATCCAAAATAGTCAATGAAGCGGGGATTTAAATATCCCCGCTTCATTGACTATTTCGGATGCCTGCATTTGCATCCCTAGTTTGACCTAGGGTGCAAGTGTAGACATACCCTAAGATCCCAGCAAGCAGTGAAAGTGTTGCTAATGCTGCAAGGCAATATTGACCTCCCGTGGTCTGACAAACTCTGGTTTGGCACCGGTCAGGTCCCAAGAGTGCCAGACTAGAGAGGTTCAGCCTGTAGAATGTTAGAAATCTCTTTGGGACACAGCTGGCCTTAGCAGAGTCCCCAGGAAGTGAAAAGGGAAATGTGTCTTTAAGAGAAAACCCTTTGGGGGGTTTGCCACTGTTTCTTTTGATTTTTGTGGGGGATGGTGATTGGTTTCCCCCTTTCCTCCCTCCCCCCCCCCCACCACTTGAGGGGCAGTTGATCAGACACTACAAAGGGGGCTTTCCCCGCCATTCCTATCCCCCGTACTGCGTGCATCCCAACTTGTTACAGCACATCCATGCAGGGCGCCAGCTGCTACATGCACAACTGCTCCTCCAGCACTTGGTGAATTTTGGGATCCCTGAGCAAACCTGCCTGTTTCAGCATGTTGGAATAAACCTCTTCCTCTCTGCCCCCACCATGAAATAATCCCAGAGCTCCACTGATGAGAGGCACCCCGGCTGCTGAAGGCCGGTTCCAGGAGCTGATTGGATTGGTCGTGTGGGGGGGGGGGGAGGTCACATGGTCTAGCAGATTCCAAGGATGGGGGGACGGGGAGCTTGTGTCTCTGTGTTCTTGGCTAACTCCCTCACCCGACGTGCATGCGGGCAATGGCTGTATCGTCTAGGAGTAGCATGTAAAGCTCCTGTCCCACACCCAGGTGCGCGCACGCGCACACACACACACAAACGCGCGCACGTGCGCACACACACACACACACACACACACACACACACACACACACGTACGTGCAGCCAGGCCGCATTTAGCCAGGTGGAGCGCAGCGGGTTATTGGAATATGACATTTTGTGGCTGGGGCAGGCAGGCATCAGCCAGCAGACACGGGGCCAGAAGAAAGTTCTGCCCTGCCTCTTGCAGCTCCAGTGACGTCCTAAGCCCGGTCCTGATGGGGCTGGCAGGCGTGTAACTGAAGGCAGCAGCTGGCTCTTGGCAGTTGCTCCCCCCCAGGCGATGGCAGGGGAAGCCATTACCCCTGCTCCTTAGCATGCTTGTCGCCAAACCTTGTGCCCTTACAAACCCTGCCCTGTGTTCCGCCTGAAAACCAGGCAGGCCGGCCAAAGGCACGGGCATGGCCTGTTGCGCTGATGCAGCCAAGGTGCAAAAAAGCAGAGGAAGATGGGGCAGTGGAGGAGGAAGGTGGCAGACCAGGGGGCCTCAACAGGAGTCATTTCTAAAAAGCAGGACCTGCAATCTGCCTCAGCGCCATGGAGGGAGGCACATAATGCCCCCTTCCCCCCCCCCCCGGCTAAATTACAGCACCAGTGCTTTGGGGCGGGGAGCGTGTCTTGCTGTTTGTGTACAGCACCTAGCGCAGAGTGGGGGGCTCATTCGGATTGGGGACTGTTCGGGGCTAGTGTCCTATAAATCAATGAGGGGGCTGTGCGCGTTTTCAGGAGCCCAGGCTGGTCTGAGCAGCAGCAGCTGGACCCCACCGTGGCGGGCACCCTGGAATGCGAGCGCAGTCCCTACACGCCTGCCACCACCCTCCATTCTGCCCCCGCCCGCCCTTTGCCCGGGCAGAGGGATGTGCCCCTACACTCAGCTTTCCCTCTTCCTTTCCAGTACTCCCCGCTGCTGAAGAAGCTCTACTGTCAGATCGCCAAGACCTGCCCCATCCAGATCAAAGTGGCCACGCCGCCCCCGCCGGGCACTGTCATCCGGGCCATGCCCGTCTACAAGAAGGCAGAACACGTGACAGAGGTGGTGAAGCGCTGCCCCAACCACGAGCTGGGACGGGACTTTAATGATGGTGAGTGCTGGGCTCCTGCCCCTCCCACAGCCAGTCAGAGAACCAAAAAGCTCCCAGTGACGCGCAGAGGAACCCACCACATGCTGCCTGATGTGTGCCAGGAGGGAACCCTGGCTCCCAGGACTCAGGAGGTGGCAGGAGAGACAGATCAGGGCTGAGCAGAGACAGAGCTAACAAGTGCCACAAACACGGCCAGAACCAAGCGCTCCAGCCAGCCTGTGCGGGGGCAGCAGGAACTTTCCCTCGCCTCTCCCTGGGCCGGCTGTCCCCCGTGCCCTCTGCCGGCGGAGACAGGACAAGTGCCCCGAGCCCTTTATTTCAAGGTCTCGTCTGCTTTCTCCTTCGATGGTTTTCACCTGCTAGCTCAGCTGCCACCGGCTGCTTGTGGCACCCGGATAGAATTTCCAAAAGTGCCCACGTTCCAGTCCCCCCAAGGGATCTCGGCACCTAACGGCCATTGATTTCACTGGAGACGAGGAGCCTAAATGCCTCTGAGCATCTGGACCCGCGTGACTTGGGATCCTAGGTCCCCTGGGCAAAAGCTGCTTAAGAGCTTTTGAAAATGTTCCCCCCGCTTCCATCCCTCCTAGAGACGGTCAGAGGAAGAAAGGCCGGGTGTGGCTCCCACCAGCACCCTGAGCAACTCGCTTACCAGGGTGTCCAGAGGACAAAAGGCTCAGAGCCCAGTGTTGTGTGGGAGATTCCTGCTGCTGCTACGCAGAACACTCCGCTCCCAGTACAACCCTTTACCTGGGGGGGGGAGCCTTTTAGGGGAGTGGGGCCGCTGCCCCCCCCCCCAGAAAAACACACTCCGCTCCCAGTACAACCCTTTACCTGGGGGGGGGAGCCTTTTAGGGGAGTGGGGCCGCTGCCCCCCCCCCCCAGAAAAACACACTCCGCTCCCAGTACAACCCTTTACCTCGGGGGGGGAGCCTTTTAGGGGAGTGGGGCCGCTGCCCCCCCCCCAGAAAAACACACTTCGCTCCCAGTACAACCCTTTACCTGGGGGGGGGAGCCTTTTAGGGGAGTGGGGCCGCTGCCCCCCCCCAGAAAAACACACTCCGCTCCCAGTACAACCCTTTACCTGGGGGGGGGGAGCCTTGTAGGGGAGTGGGGCCGCTGCCCCCCCCCCCAGAAAAACACACTCCGCTCCCAGTACAACCCTTTACCTCAGGGGGGGAGCCTTTTAGGGGAGTGGGGCCGCTGCCCCCCCCCCGAAAAACACACTCCGCTCCCAGTACAACCCTTTACCTCGGGGGGGGGAGCCTTTTAGGGGAGTGGGGCCGCTGCCCCCCCCCCAGAAAAACACACTCCGCTCCCAGTACAACCCTTTACCGTGGGGGGAGGGGAGCCTTTTAGGGGAGTGGGGCCGCTGCCCCCCCCCCCAGAAAAACACACTCCGCTCCCAGTACAACCCTTTACCTGGGGGGGGGAGCCTTTTAGGGGAGTGGGGCCGCTGCCCCCCCCCCAGAAAAACACACTCCGCTCCCAGTTCAACCCTTTACCTCGGGGGGGGGAGCCTTTTAGGGGAGTGGGGCCGCTGCCCCCCCCCCAGAAAAACACACTCCGCTCCCAGTACAACCGTTTACCGCGGGGGGGGGGAGCCTTTTAGGGGAGTGGGGCCGCAGCCCCCCCCCAGAAAAACACACTCCGCTCCCAGTACAACCCTTTACCTTGGGGGGCAGCCTTTTTTTTGGGTCAGGGGCCACTGACCCCCAGAAAAATCAGTCGGGGGCTGCACACAAGTGAAAAGCAAAACTAACAAACCAAACCCACCTCACTGACGTGGCTCCTGACTGAGAAGCAGAAAGACCCTTCCCCACATGCCCCTCACACACCAGAGCCTGTGGGGTGGGGCAGGTAGATTTTGTGGGGGAAAAGCCCCCAAGGAGCCGCTTCCCCCCCCCCCCGCAGGCAGAACTTATGGATCAGATCGGGCTCTGGGTGACGGGCTCCTCCCCCCACAGCGGGGAGCCAGTACTGGAGCCCCAGCCTCGTGGGGGAGCTGCAGAGGGTGGAAGGGGTGGGGCTGGAGCACTGCTGCAGGATCCCCAATGCTGGAGGGGGAGCCAAGCCTCAGGGGCCGGATCCAGGCTAGCAGGGTTCCAGAGCCGGCCCCCAGGCCTTAGGTTCCCCACTCCTGCTTTCCCTGCTGAAAATGCAGCCCAGCCCAGACAAATGCAGAAGGAAGCGAATGGGGCTGGGCCTTTTGACAGGGGTGAGGTAGTTAGGGGGCCCTGTCTCCCAGCGCAGGACTTGCCAGATGTGCTTCCCTTCAAGGGAGGGCCTGCTCCCCCATTCGCCGGTCTGAGCGGGCGTGAAGCAAAGCCACGGCATTCTTCGGGCAGGGCCGTTGTACCCACATTCCCCGGCCCGGAACTCCAGTCACTCCCCGGCTGGGGCCTGCCGCGTGCCCCTTCCCCAGAGCCACGTCCAGGCAGCCCGGCCCACAGCCTCCTCACGGAACACACGTGGAAGACGGAAGCGTCGACACGCCCAGCCCAAGAGGGGCTGTGGCGGCAAAGCTGCCTGTGCCCCGTGGCAGCCTGGGGTGGCCTTTGCACAGGCCGACGGTGGCGCTGCCCCCCGCGAAGGCAGAGCTGCCATTGGCGATGCCCAGAGCCCATCGGCGAGGGCCCAGGCTTGCCCAGTCTCGGAGGAGGAGGGGCTGCAGCCCCGAGGGAGCGTTTCGCTTTGCGTTTGTACTTGCCTACGCCTGCCAACGGGCGGGGGGGGGGGGGGCGGGGCGGACAGGGCAAAGGGGCCTGGGGCTCCCGGGCACAGCTGCTGCTACTGTGGCAATGGAGGCTGCCGGAGGCCTGGACCCTATAAATCGCCTGAGGGCTGGAGTGTGTGTGTGTGGGGGGGGGACACGCCTTGCTCAGGGTGGCTCTGAATGCTGCAGGGGGGGGATGCGCTCCAGGTGGTGCTGAGGGCTGGCTGCACCCAGCCCCGCCCCTTCCCCTGAGGCCCCGCCCCTTCTGGGCACATGGAACTGGGCCCCGCCACCTTGCCCCGGGGGAGCTGTCGGCTCCACTGTACTTGCCTTCGGTGACGGGCCCAGCCCTGCATTGGTTCAGGCTCCCTGGGAACAGAGCCGGGTGAGAGTAAAAGTCAGTTCGACAAGCCCTTTGGCTCCTCAGGAATTTCAGGTTTATGCTTAATGCCACATTGGGTTGAATTTTGAGGTCAGTTGTTATGTGGCCTGACTCAAAGCGGGCCCCTTGGGCCCCTTACGAGCAGGTGGAGCTGAGGGGAAGCTGGAGGGGACAGTGTCTACACACAGATGTTGAACTAGTTTAACTGCCATCGTTTTTTTAAAACCCCTTTACCTGAGATAACACCCCTCCCCATTCAACTCGCTTATGTTGGTTTGTTTAACCTGATTCCCAATCACCGTAAGCTAAACTGAAACATGCCTGGTGTAAACTGACCTGTGAACGTTCCCACTGCCTTTCTCCCCCTGTTAAACTACACAGGTTTTATAATCACACTCGTTCTCAGGCCAGCAGGCCAAAACAAGAAGGGTCTTTCCTCTAACTCTGCTTTCTGCCTCTGCAGGCCAGGCTGCTCCAGCCAGCCACTTGATCCGGGTGGAAGGCAACAATCTCTCTCAGTACGTGGATGACCCCGTCACCGGAAGGCAGAGCGTGATGGTGCCATACGAGCCACCACAGGTATTCTCTTGGCTCCAAGAAGATGAGGGGCACTGGGGTGGGAGAATAGTTTTCTGAAATAAAGTTACAGCTGCCTCCCGAAATCTGACCCATTGGCACTAAGGTAGCTGAAACTAGCATCTGCCCTGTGGAGATGAATCTAGATCCTTCACAAGACACCTGATGGCGCTGCAGTGTCTGGAGAATAATATCCCTCTTGTTACAGCCCTGGATAGCAAATCCATTGGGCTCGTTCTCCCTCCCTTTTGGGCTCTGCCAAAGCATCTCACTTTAAAGGAGAATCTTGCTTCCAATCCACTGGGATCACAGAGCCTGGTGCAGGGTAATAGAAATGTCAGCCCAGCTAGACCTCCTCAGTGGCACATCAAGCCACTCATGAAATAAAAATGGTGAGTGGAAAGCTTAGCATGCCCCCTGGGCGCTGGTAAGTTAGTACATTGGGGGGAGGAGGCTTAATTTCCAGCTGCAATGTCACATATCCAGGTCAGTGAATGAAACAGCTAGCAATAAGGTCCCACAAAACTGGCATGGTATGAAAGTAACAAAGGCCCCCAACAGTCACAATGGCTACATAATCCTCATTCAAAGGGATATCTCCTTAGAGCAAGGGTAGAATTCCTTCACACACACACACACACATACACACACACACACACACACTCTGACAGTTCTGCCACCATCTACCCCGGGCTTTGAATACCCCCCTTCTCCCTCCCGCCCCCCCTGATGCTCAGTGTGTCATTTCCTCTCCTTTGGGCAGGTTGGGACCGAGTTCACCACCATCCTGTACAATTTCATGTGCAACAGCAGCTGCGTAGGAGGGATGAACAGGCGACCCATCCTCATCATTATAACCCTGGAGACACGCGAGTGAGTCATTCTGGTGGTACCTGGGCAGCCATCCCCTCCCCTCTTCACTCCGGAGCCAGGCGCTCCTGGGGCAGCATGGGGAGGTTATGAACCAAGCGTCAGCTGCGTAACTAGATAGACTCTCGCCCAGATCACGTCGGAGTATGAACCACTCATGGCCTGGGCAGAGGAAACCAAGGATTTAGCCAAACCTCAGCGAGCCACTTGCCAGAGCCCTGGAAAGTTCTAGAAGCTGCAGCCCGAGGCAAACCTCCTGCTCAAGCATCTTTGGCCTGGGGCAGACCCAAGCTCAGGAAAGACGAGGGGAAGTGACATCCCTTGAGTGGGAAGTTAGTGACTACGAAGCGCCTTAGGAGGTAGCTGTATGTGGGAGATGGGCAGGGCCTGACCTTCTCCCACTGTGCACCCTCACAGCCTGGAGAAAAACTCTTACTCCTTCCTGTCTGACTGGGGCTACATCTTCCGGAAAAACCTTCCTTTGAAAGAGAGCGTCTGCACAGCAAAAGCGCAATGAAAAAGCGATCTGCTTTTTCAAAAGATAGCATCCACATTGATTGGGCTCTATCTTGCATTTCAGTTGTGATTACTGTGGATGGAGTTGCCACCAGAGCACGTGTGCTTTTTCCTGGAGGCCTCTTCTTTCGAAAAAACGTTCTCTTCCACGTCCACGCTCGCCTTTTTCCATAACAGCTTTTTCGGAAAAAAGGCTTCTTCCTCGGAGAAGGAGGTTTACCGCCATCGGAAAAACCCCTCCATTCTTTTGACTGTCTTTCAAAAGAACACAATAGCAGTGTGGACTTAAGCATAGTTTTTCTGGAAAAATGGCCATTTTCCCGGAAAAACTCTGCAGTGTAGACATACCCAGGGTGTAACTATCTTAGCCTTTTGTCAATCAGAGAGGAAAAGCCACCAGGGAAAATTCGCCCCCAGCCAAAGGGAACCTCACAAGAGCCCGGGCATCACAGGGGCTGTGTCTAGACTGGCAAGTTTTTCCACAAAAGCAGCCGCTTTTGCGCAAAAACTTTACAGCTGTCTACACTGGCCACTTGATTTTGCGCAAAAACACTGACGTTCTAATGTAAGAAATCAGTGCTTCTTGCGCAAATACTTTGACGCTCCCATTCGGGCAAAAGTCCTTTTGCGCAAAAGGGCCAGTGTAGACAGCTCAGATTTGTTTTGCGCAAAAAAGCCCCGATGGCTAAAATGGCGATCGGGGCTTTCTTGCGCAAAACCGCGTCTAGATTGGCACGGATGCTTTTCCGCAAAAAGTGCTTTTGCGGAAAAGCATCCGTGCCAATCTAGACGCTCTTTTCCATAAATGCTTTTAACGGAAAAACTTTTCCGTTAAAAGCATTTGCGGAAAATCATGCCAGTCTAGACATAGCCAAGGGAGTTTATGTGGAACACAGCACCTCATGTACCGCATCAGGCCCGGGGCATATGTACAGCAGCCTTGGGCTTCTGAGCTTACCAATTCCTGTGGAGAACCCTTGTTAGATGCTCAGAGGAGGGGCATTCCTTCTCCTGAACTCTTTGGGGAAGGTGGGTTTTTCTGTTTTCTTTCCTGGAGCGTTTCAAAGCTTCTGGAGTCAGCCATCGGCACAGAGTCCACAGACACAAAACCCAGCCCCACCGAGAAGGAGGGTTAGGCACAGACGGATTGTTTCCCTTTTTGGTTTTGCTGTGCTCCCCAGTGGCCAAGTGTTGGGGAGGAGATCCTTTGAAGGGCGGATCTGCGCCTGTCCTGGCCGAGACCGGAAAGCCGACGAAGACCACTACCGAGAGCAACAAGCCCTGAACGAAAATGCAGCTAAAAATGGCAACGTCAACAAGCGCAGTGAGTCCTCCAGTCAAGCCAGGGTGACCCTCGGCTTCAAGGGAGACCTCCGGCTTTGCTCTGCCTGGGACTTCTGAGCTGGTGCCATCCAGGGCACAGCCTGTCCTTCCTGGGCAGCAGCAGCAAACTCCCAAGTGCGAAACTTGGGTGAAGTTTAGATAGCAAACACCCCAGTCCCAACATCAGCGCTCAAATCCATGTGTCAGCTATAAACCTGGCAGCCTGAACAAAGGGGGGAAAACAATGAGGAGGCCTGAGGCACCTTAACGACTAACAAATGTATCTGAGCATCATCTCTCATGGGCTAGAACCTACTTCATAAGATGAATGATATGGAAACTCCAGTTTGGCAGGGATATATACGCGCGTGCAAAGATGGGTGAGTTACATTACTATGTGAGGGACCTGTGCTAACGAGGTCAATTCAATCAGGATGGATGTGGCCCACTCCCAAAAGGTGATGAGACAGTACGAATACCAAGAGAGAAAATTATTTTTTGTAGTGAGCTAGCCACTCCCAGTCAATCACAGAACACTAGAACTGGAAGGGACCTCGAGAGGTCATCAAGTCCAGTCCCCTGCCCTCACAGCAGGACTAAGCACCTAGATCATCCCTGACAGGTGTCTGTCCAACCTGCTCCAGAGATGGAGATTCCACAACCTCCCTGGGCAATTGATTCCAGTGTTTAACCACCCTGACAGGCAGGAAGTTTTTCCTCATGTCCAACCTAAACCTCCCTTCCTGCACTTTAAGCCCCTTGCTTCTTGTCCTGTCATCCGAGGTCAAGGAGAACAATTTTTCTCCCTCCTCCTTGTAACACCCTTTTAGGTACTTCAAAGCTGCTATCATGTCCCCTCTCAGCCTTCTCTTTTCTAAACTAAATAAACCCAATTCTTTCAGTCTTTCCTCATAAGTCCTGTTTTCAAGACCTTTAATCATTGTTGCTCTTCTCTGGACCTTCTCCAATTTCTCCACATCTTTCTTGAAATGTGGTGCCCAGAACTGGACACAGTACTCCAATGGAAGCCTAATCAGTGCAGAGTAGAGCGGAGTTTCATATTTCATAATTCAAGTTTTCATATAAATTGAACTGACCTCGTTAGCACAGGTTCCCCGCATACTAACATAAGCACGTGTGTATATCCCTGCCAAACTGGAGTTTCCACTTCATGCATCTGACAAAGTGGGTTCCAGCCCACGGAAGCGGGTGCCCAAATTAATTTGTTAGTTTTGAAGGTGCCACTGGATTCCTGGTTGTTTTTACTGAAACTGACTAACACAGCTTCCCCTGCGAAACTTGGCAGAGTGGCATTCTTAGTGCAGGTGCTTCATTGTCCAGATCTACTTGCTCATTATCAGGTTTTGACAAACCCCGGTGAGAGCTACTTGCCAGCCCCACACCGTGCATGCGCCAGACCGGCACTGCACATGCACGAAGCGCCGGTTTATGGGGCGCACGGAGCGACCGGCTAAAATCTACTTGCCATGGGCAAGTCGATTCAGCAGTTTGTCGAGTCCTGCTCATTATTATTGTTAAAGGCAAGTGTGTGTTAGTGCTCAGATAGTCAAAGAATTAACATACTCCTGGGCCTAAGCTTATCGTCCGCTGGCATCCGCAAGGAATTCTTCTTCCCTTCCCTCCCCTCATCATCTAGCATTTGCCAGTTACTCCCTGTGGCGTTTTTGCTCTGGAGCACTGGTCCTTCCAGAGACCGTCTAGTGGCAGGTAAAGCGTCTGCCGGGTTTAGGGCAGGGGTCAGAAGTGGGAGGCAGAGAATTGAGTTTTCGGTGTAATTATATTTAATCACTAATTCCTCCTGCCCCAACACAGGTGGCACATACTGAGTAAGCCACCTCAGGGCAGTTCTTTACCTGCAGTAAAACCTTACAAAGTGATCGTGGCTCTTAACCGGCTCCTACACAACAGCTTCCCCGCCCCGCCCTGTGTCACGATAACGCCTCTTATCCGCCTGCCTCATGTGGGCGCTCCTCGCCAACGGCGACAGGGACTGGTCTGTCTCGAGCTTCCTCTATTTTAAGAAAGCAAATCACTCCCGAGGGCCTAGGGACACGCAGCTATTTCTGCTCGTTCTCCCCTTGCGAGCTGGAGGCCGTTCATTCGTGCAGGAAGCTTTGTCCAGCAGAGATGCCCCTCTACAGGGTTTGGAGTTCCTCTTGTTGGGCAATCAGGGAAGCCATTGTCTGTTTCCCTGATGCTGGGGTCTGGCTTTCCATTAGCTGGGCTCGTCAGCTGCTGCCTGCCCTGCTAGGAGCGCTAAGATTTGCTCTAATGCGATTCCTAGCCCTAATGTTATGGAAGAGCTAGGGCCTGGCAGCTTAGATGATCACATTTAACTTCATTTTCCCCTAACGCTCCTTCCCATCTCTTTCCCCAGCTTTCAAACAGAGCCCCCAGGGGATTCCTGCCCTAGGGGCGGGCATTAAGAAAAGGCGGCACGGGGAGGATGAAATGTATTACGTCCCTGTAAGTATCAAATCTGCTGTATGAAGTGACTGAACCCTGCTCTGGGAATGCCCCTCCCTGGCTAGGGCATGTGGGAACGGCTCCCAGAATTCAAAGGGCAAAAATGCAGGAGGTGGGAAGATCTGCCCCCCTCCCACGTCCCCGTTTGCCTGGATCTGGCTCCTGAGGCTCCTGAACTTGCCCAGACCCCACCTCCCAAGCCCATTTCCCAGCAGCCCCCTCCCACACACTGCACCCCTCATTTTGACCCCATCCTGGAGCCTGGGGGGCCTACAAAATCTACTAGCCAGCCCCTCCCCCCAGGCTGTGATGTGTGAAGGGAACGTGGGGAGCATCTTTCTGCTTCTCCGTCCGGGGCCACATCAGTGACTTTTTTTCACTTTTGTGCAGCCCGCGAGTGATTTTTTCTGTGGGTCAGCGACTCCCCTGACCCACGAAAGGTTCCCCACCCCGGGCAATGGCACTGAAGTGTTGCTGAAAGGACGAGGCCTCCCCACACCGGCACTCCCGTCAGTACAGCACCGAAGTGCTGTGCTTGGGGTGGCTGGCACGTACGGTGCTGAGGAGACCTTGCAGAGGGTGCAAGGAGCAAGGCTGATGGGGCTAAGAACAGGCTCAGTGGGGGAACAGGGTGGGCGCGAAGGTGCAATGAATGCTGAGCCCTTCGCAGGGCGAGCGGAGCTCCAGAATCATGCGCTGGACTTGCTTTGCAACCCCAGGGCAAGAGCACCCGCTGCAAAACAAGGCTGGAAGTCACCTTCCTCCCTGATCCCACTGTGGCAAGAGGGAATTTGGCTCCGTTCACCTTTGGCATGGCTCCCAGTGCCAGGGACTTGGCTACCCCATCTGTCATGCGACACCCCATCAGACCCTCACGCTCCTGCTGGAAGGAGACTAGAGGAGACCATGAGCTGCAACTGAATTACGTGAGGGCGTCTCTCCCAGACGTTACTTGCCTTACTAGTGCTCCAGGCCATCCAGCCAGTGTCCCTGGAGCAGGCTGAGGAAAGGAGGAGGGCGGGGGGTCAGGCTGTGTCCTGCAAGCCTGACAAGACAAGTCAGATCCAAGTACGGGCTTGCCTTGCTCCCCGCCTCAGGTTCGGGGCCGGGAGAACTTTGAGGTCCTGATGAAGATAAAGGAAAGTCTGGAGCTCGTGGAGTTAGTGCCGCAGCAGCTAGTCGACTCCTATCGGCAACAGCAGCAGCAGCTCCTGCAGAGGCAGTAAGTACCGCGATCGTATGGTCCACCGTCACCCAAGGGCTCTCCAGCCATCAAAGGCACGGTGAGGCCTAACAAGGATTCAGGAAGCTGGCCGGGCCCGCCCTGTGGGTTCTTACGCTTGGTAGAACTTGACCGCCTTCCAGAGGGCCCCTCAATTCGATTCCTCCTTGGAGGTCACCGATATTAGGTGGGGGAAATGGGCAGACCTTCATTCTTCTCTCTTGAATAGACTCTTCTCCCTCCTCGTTTATTAATTGTTCCCCTGATGAGCACCTTGGGAACGTTCATCATGATAACAGAAGCCAGAAACCAGATACACCCCAGATGGCTCCTTACCTCTTCCCTAGCGCGCTTCAGCCACGGCTCCCCGACAGTGTGTAAACCGGTGGGTAGTCTACCAAATACGTTAATCGAGCCCAAGGCCAGAAGAGACCACCGTGATCATCTACTCTGACTTCCTGTGTACACCGTGGGCCATAGACCTTCCCAGACATAATTGCTGGAGAAGATCCGTTAGAAAAACATCCAGTCCTGATTTAAAGTGCTCAGTGATGGAGATTCCTCTCGGGCCTTTGGTAAATTGCTCCCATATGACTTACTCCCCGCATTAGAAACAGTGATGCCTTATCTCCAGGGTGAATGAATCTAGCTTCAACTGCCGGGCACTGGGTTCTTCTCTCTCTCTGCCAGCCTGAAGAGCCCATTAGTACATATTTGTTCCCCATGTAGAGCCTTAAGCTATGTCTACACTCGCGGCTTCTTGCGCCAGAAATATGCAAATGAGGCTAAGAATGGAATATCGCCGAGCCTCATTTGCATACCTAATGAGCCACCATTTTTGCAGAAGAGGCTTTTGTGCCAGAAGGAGCTGTCTACACTGCCCCTTCTTGCGCAAGAAAACCCCTCTTGCGCAAAGCCGTTATGCCAATTATTTTCAGGAATAAAGGCATTGCACAAGAGGGGTTTTCTTGCGCAAGAAGGGGCAGCGCAGACAGCCCTTCTGGCACAAGAACCTCTTCTGCAAAAATGGTGGCTCATGAGATATGCAAATGAGGCTCGGCGATATTCCATTCTTAGCCTCATTTGCATATTTCCGGTGCAAGAAGCTGCAAGTGTAGACATAGCCTTAAAGTGCAATCAAGTCGCCCCCTGGCCTTCTCTAAAAACGACGAGCAGCCCTGTGGCACCACAGCGCATGTCCACACGGGGGAGTTATTTCGAAATAGCAAGGCGAGCGTCCACACTACCAGGCCTGCTATTTCGAAATAGCGACTCCTGATTGCGAAGAGGAATGAGTTTATTTCAGAATAGTTATTTCGGGAGTTGGTATTTATTTCAAAACAACCTGGTAGTGTAGACATAGCCTTAGAGACTAAAATAGAGAGAGAATCAGGAGCTCTCGTGGGTAAAACCCACTTCCTCAGAGGAATCGGAGTGGAACTATTTTTTGTTAGTCTCTAAGGTGCCGCAGGACGACTCGTTTTTAAAGGTACGGACTAACATGGCCGCCCCCCTGAGACTTTTTAGCCTTCTCTTGGTTAAGCTGTGAGATCTGATTAAACAACAGCAGTGACCAGTGGAAGGCACAGAAGGGAAGTGACTTTTCCAAGGCACCAGTGCAACATACTTGGCCTTAAACCCGTGCAAATCGTGTCTACAGCAGGGTTTTGCGCTGGGGCAGCCCCAAAATCGCCGAGGTGAGTCGGGCACCACACAGGAGTCCCTGGGGAGGTTTGATTTTCTCCGTCTCCATTAGTGTCCGACTGACTGTGCCCCTCTTCCCGAGCAGGAGTCACCTGCAGCCCCCTTCCGCCTACGGACCAGTCCTCTCGCCAATCAACAAAGTGCACGGAGGAGGGATCAACAAACTGCCGTCTGTCAACCAGCTGGTGGGGCAGCCCCCGCAGCACAGCTCCAGCTCCGGGCCCAACCTGGGCCCCATGGGTAAGGGATCGGCCCTGCCCCTGGACGTGGGCTCAGCCACCACAGCGGGCCTGCAGTTCAACGCTATGGAACGCAATGCACAGCTCCCCTCCCCCGCCACCGGCCTCCGCGTTCCTCCTCCGCCCCCGCTCCCCACCAGAGCCAGTGACCATCAGCTCAGTCATCAGTAGCTTATGGAGCTACTTGGCTCGGCACAACTCTCCATGTCGATAGCTGGGAGAACCTGCCCGTGCCAGGCTCCCGCTGCATCTGTGTGGGGGGTGGGACTTCCAGCCTCTTCACCCTCCCCCACCCGATGGGTGAATTTGCAGGGAATCCTCGCAGTCATGGGTGGTGGGTATCATAGGCGGGGGACCGCGTTGCCTTCCCAAACCACCAGCCTGGCCCCGCCCACACTCCGCCCCCAGAACGCCTGCTGTGCTCCATGGCTGGGGCTGCATGCCCCCCCCCCCCCCGGTAATGCTGGAGTTGGGGAGGCCAGGGCTGTTTCCCACTCCACCTCCTTTCGGGGGGGATGGGTTGGCTCCTGAGGGGGCAGGGGCAGCGCATGGGGGCAAGGCCCAGGTCAAAGGGGTGGGGCTGGGGGAGGGCTGGGGACTTGCCTTCTCCAGCTCTACCATCACCCACCGCCCATGCTGCCAGTTACCAGGCAGGGGCTCCAGTCCCTGCGGTGGAGTGGAGAATGGGGCTCTGTGCTTGGGGAAGGGCAGTGTCGGCCTTTTGGAGGGAAGTTAAATCCGGGCACAGTCCGGGAGCTGGAAACCCTTTTGTTCTTCCTTGTGCTCAGGACCTGGCATGCTGAACAGTCACTCCATGCAACCAAACGGAGACCTGAATGGAGGCCACTCCTCGCAGTCTATGGTCTCGGGCTCACACTGCACTCCGCCGCCGCCCTACAACCCGGACCCCAGCCTCGTCAGGTAGGGACGTGCCCGAACATGGCTGTTTCCTGCTCTTCTCCTTTGCGCTAACCTTCCCAACGCTGCCTAGCTCCTGGTCAACTGGCCACTAGTTCCAACTGAGAAATCACTGCTCATCAAACCAGAGTGTTCGCCTCACTCCTCTTTCCTTCAGAACCTCTCCTCGCCCGCCAAGGGCTGATTAGGCACACGAATCGCCAACTCTTGGGCTCATTCATTTTTCATGATGTTCTTTCCAAACGGGAGCCTTTTAGCAGACTGATCCCAAAAAAGTGCCCTGCCCTGCCCGTCAGACTCTGACGCATAACGTGGCAGGTCTCCCCTCTTCCCCCCTCTGGGCCAACGGTGACTGGAAATTGCCGTAGAGGATTTATAGCCATACATTAACAGGGCTGCAGTCAGTGATTTGACGTCCTCAATGAATTGACACATCAGATGTTTTCCCAGCTGCTATACCAGAATCATGGCGTAGCACCGTCAGTGCTAGCATCTTGTCGCTACAGCCAAGTGCTGTATGTAAAATATTCTAGCACCAAATGGTATTTGGCAAAGATTAAGTGTTGCTGACCGGATGACTGAGGAAGGGGTGTAGAATTTGGTCCTAAGTGAAGTTGCTCAAATGGGCACATTAATCCCTAGAGTGATTCCATGTCAGTCATTTAGCTGACACTACCAAGGACTGCCAAAGCCACTGGAGTTATGTTAGGAGGAAGTTGGTCTCCAACATTGATGTCAAACTAGTTCAGGCTTTTCACAGGGACCTACCCCAAGAAGTCTCTGACCAGGAATTTTGAGCATCCTTCAAATGGATTCTTGCTCTGCTTCCAATGTCTTCCAACCCACAATGCCATTGTCACATGAGAAGTTGCCAAACCTTCAGACAAAAGTGCACTAAAATGTCCCCATTCCCACATGTGAATTCAACATACTTTGCCACAAGGGTGGCACTTGAGAACATAGTATATACTTGACCCATTAATGCCACTTTACTTTCAAAATTCTTTCTGCAGTTTTTTAACAGGCTTGGGGTGTCCAAACTGCATCGACTATTTCACCTCACAAGGGTTACAGAATATTTACCACCTGCAGAATCTAACCATAGAGGTAAATGCTTTGGGAAGATCTCTTCTTGTTTTTACCAGCTGTTGATCTTAAAACAAGGACAACTGAATAAATAAAGGAAATAAATGTGCACCTACCCAGAATTCAAGCTTTATAGTCCCTATCTTTTATGTTTCCCCAATTATGCATTCTTTCTTCTCCTATAGATTGAGAGCAATAGCTCAGCCCTTAAAAGAAAACTGTAATATTCTCTCCTGTTGATTTTTCAAGGCTGTAGGATGCAAGGTCTAGCAGAGACGGAAATTAAAAAAGAAATGCACACAAAAACAAAAAGGAAAACAAGAGAAGTCAAATCTCACCAAGCTCACATCTAAAAAAGGCGAGAGATACAAAAATGCTCATTTGACTTGCTTTTCACTAAATACACCACAGCGCTCAGGCACTGCCCATACGCCCATTAAGTCAACAGAGAGATTCCCATTTGACTTCAATGAGCTTTCACTTAGATCCGCAGGGCCCAACTTCTTCCCATGCAAATCAGGAGTAACTGCACTGGCCAAATGGAGTCATGTTAGCAAAAAAACCAGAACAAACCAAGTCAGAATCAGGCTTTTTGTATTTAGCTTTTTGTTTGTTTGTTTCAACCCCAGGCTCTGATATTGTGGGCTAGTTAATAGCTGTAGCTTTTAAAAAATTGATACCATTGCACAGGAAACAACGTAATTTATATCTAAACTCCTTGCCCTAGGTGTGGTGAGTTTTACTGTAGCTAGTTCTTGGTTGAAGGACAGTCTCTTGGGAGAGGAGCCAACTTTGCATGAAATCCACCTGCCTTAGATGCGGATGGAAATTGTAAAATCATCCAGGCAATCTTGGCAACAGCAAAGCAAAGGGCTCCCATAATGTCACCAGAATACACAAAGTTCATTAACACTTTTCATTTATGACAGACCCAAGTAAGTCTCAGACTCAGTATTTTGACCTGATCCAGTCTCATTTGTAAGATAGTTGCTGTTCTCCTCCCACCCCCAACCCCAGTCTTGCAGGCAGGAACCAAACAAGAACACAAATTGTATAATTATTGAAAAACCACTGATTTTTCATTGGTAGCTGGGGCCAGTTGCGTAGTCTTAGTCTAGTTTTAATAACTAACTCTGTGATTTTTTTTTTTAATCTGCCCAAAAGCACGTGTGGCATGGTCTAAACAGATGGCTGGATTGTGTGTCTGAGTTGACATTTTTAACCCCTAATGACATACTTGTTTCCCATGGAATTAATGCTCGTGTCAGTCTGTGTGTTTGGCGTGAACATGGCATTCAAGTCAATGTGTCTGACATACAAACCGCGTGTATTTGTTCTGATGCAGCCTCCTACCTGTATGATACAATCCTGAAGTTTTCATGCTCCTGCGACCATAGCACTTAATGTCGGTGAGGAGTAACACGTTGGCACACACTAGCATGTGTGAATTTACAGAAAGCCTGTGACACTTCATATGGGTATAGCCTAGAACAGCAGTTTTCAAACTTTTTTCCTCATGACCCAGTTGAAAATTGTTGATGCCGCAACCCAACATAATTTAGCTAGAGTGTGGGCCTCCGGGGTGGGGCTGAGGATGGAGCTTTGGGCTGTAGGATGGGGCTTCACTTTGGGGTGGGGGGTGGTTCAGGGCTGGGGCAGGAGGGGCTGACCTCGAGCGGCTGTCGGTCAATGGTGCAGCCGGGGGGGACGACTAAGGCAGCTTCCTGCCTCTCCTGGCACCACAGACCATACTGAGCCCAGAAGCAGCCAGCAGCAGGTTCCCAGCCAATGAGAGGGCAGGGCTAGTGCTCGGGGCAGGGGCAGCACATGGAGCCCTGTGCATTCCCCCCCACACACCTAGGAGCCAGGCCTGCTGCCAGCCGCTTCTGGGGCCCAGCACAGTCTGTGGTGCCAGGACAGGCAGGGAGCTGCCTTAGCCCGCCCCCCCCAGTGCTCACCTGATCCTCCTGCAGTAACAAGACCCAGCACCCGACATTCCACCCCCCCAGTGCTGAGTCCACGACCCCTAGTTTGAAAGCCACTGGGCTGGAAGCAGCAGCCATCCAGAGCATACCGTGCTCCCCAAGGCAACCTGTGCCCATCCTGCCAGCATCTCTGATGGGAAGAGAGAAATGATGGCAGGCAAACTGTATTTATTTCCCTAAGTAGAATGAGCTGACCCCTCACTGGGTTCTGAAACGTGCACAGTGAAGGGGTTTTGCCTCAAACCACCCGTTTTGTTAATCAGATTCATTTAAAGCAAAGGAATTCTCTGTTCCTTACCAAAATTACAGGGTGTCTGACCCAAAGCCGTGACCATTTCCTGGCTTGACTCCATGGCTACACACACACACACTGATCTACACAGTTCCTGGCCCAAGGGTTTCCCCCTTAGCTTGACTGCGCTATTTAGCAAACACATTTTTGAAGAGACCAACCTCTGTGATGCTGTTGTTCTAGGATCTCGGAGCACTGAAGATCCCAGAGCAGTACAGGATGATTATCTGGAGAGGCCTTCAGGAACTCAAACAGAGCCATGACTATGGGGCGCAGCAGCTTATCCGCTCCAGCAGCAACGCCTCTACTATTTCCATTGGCAGTTCTGGGGAGCTGCAACGGCAGCGCGTCATGGAGGCGGTGCATTTCCGCGTGCGCCACACCATCACCATCCCCAACCGCAGCGGGGCTGATGAGTGGGCAGACTTTGGCTTTGACCTCCCAGACTGCAAATCCCGCAAACAGTCCATAAAAGAAGAGTTCACAGAGGGCGAGATCAACTGAAGGTCTCCAGCAGTGCAGCAGCAAGAGACCAGCAACAGAGAGTTAAAGGAACAGGGGGAAATAGACACCCAGCATGGAACATGGCAAAACGTTTCCAGCTTTGAGTGTCAGGAGAAAGTATTTTTTAACAAGGCTTTACTTAAGAGATGGGAACTCAGAGCCGTGTGAGAGGCCATGGGCATGGGACCATCCCAGGAGGAAAATCCCAATGGCTTTTTGTCAGGGGAGCAAGGGGAGGAAAAAGGGCAGCCCACACAAAACTTTCAATGGGCTGTAAAGAGTTTTTAGTTTCCTGAGGCAGAGGAATATTCACCTGCCAACGTACAGTGCTACTTTACAATTTGCTGGGCCGTTTTTACATCAAACTCTAATACTATGTAAAGGCAACACACACACACACACACACACACACACACACACACTCTCTCTCTTTCATTAACTCTAACCTCCCCTACATTCCACCTTATCCTTGCTTGGTTTGCTATGGGATGGCCGAACAATTAAGACCTTTGTCATGTGAAAAGTGGTTTAATCCTCCGTCATTCCACTTTTTTGGGGTATTTGCCATTGACTAATATCCAAGAACAAAAGGACTTGCTTTCCTGATGGACTGCCAAAAAGTATTTACTTCTTTTGTTTTCTTATAGAGCAGAAAAGCAACTTATTTGCTGATTCCTGACTGTGTGTGTATCGAAATATTTGTGTATATAGACACATGCTGTATATACAGTATATTCACCGTGCTGTAAGGATAGAGAGATTTATTTTCATGTACTTGTATGCTTTAAAAATATTGATAATTTCCCCTTAAATTAACTCATGCTCCAGCATGTAAACTTGCAAAAAACCGATTATTTTCCAGCCTTACTGGTTAAAAATTCATTTCCCCCCGCCCCCCCTCTGGATTTTTAGTGACATTCTGGAGAGGCAAATCCATGGACTCCCCCCCACCCCCACCTTAGGAATTAAGGAGTCTGTATAATTCATTACCCTTTTTCACCCAAATCTTGCTCAAAGTTCCTGGTATTGCCAGAGCTCTCATAATTTGTCACCCAACACGAATGTTGCCTTAACCATTAACCAATATAGGTAAAACACAAATTGGATTTCCCAGACTATTGATAAACATCCCATCTGGTGAAATGATTCTGTTTGCTATGCCGGCCCGTGGAAAGGATTTCTTCCCCATGGATAGGTGGTGTGTTGATTTTCCTCAAGCTTTTGTTAGCCTGCTGGCTAAACTTAAAACCGTGGCAGGAAACAATACGCGTGCAGATATATTCATCTCGCACGAGGCAGCTGGATGCTCTGAGAGAAATTCTGACACACACCTCGAAGAGGCACAGCAGATTCACAGCTCAGGCAGGAGGGGCTAGGGTGGCATTAAGTCATCTTTGCACCCTCCTGATCCAGGGCTGCTCTGTAGCCCCAGACATAATCTAGACAGCCCTGAAGACCTATTATGGGGCTTCCAGGCTTTCTGGAATCTCCACCCTTTGGCATGCCCCCTCCACTGGGTCCTTGAAAAAGAGCCTTTATGGCTATGTCCCACCAGGCTTGCACAGGGGGACTCCTCCCCTGGCCTGATACGAGATTTTTAAGAGTTCCTTTATGCTGCCTGGGGCTTTTTACCAGGCATAAAGGAGCCAGAGGTGGGATAAATATTTAACCTATGAGCAAGGACAAGGTTCACCTCACCAGATCTACCTTCTCCTCTCAAGCAGGCAGTCTCTGTCCTCAATCTTAGCAGAGTGGTGGCCAAAGGGAAACTGAGCTTTACCTCTGCAAATGCCAGCACAGTCACACAAGTGTACTTGGCCCTTCTCCCTTTCTACACCTATTCCCCCTTCTCCCCTGGGAGCTCAGAAGGTACAAAATGCTGCTGCTCCACTCCCTGAACCACCAGGTCAGTTCCCACTGGTTGTTTTTTTTGTTTTGTTTTTTTTTAAACCTTCCCCCCTCCTCCCCCACCAGTGTTCCCTATAAGCAGAGCACTTGGGCAGCCCACTGAGGAGAGATTCAGACACTGCCCAGCTGATTGACTGAGTGCCCACAGCTGCCCACAGCCAGCAGCACACATTTCCACTAGTGGTGCACATCTGCACATGCCTCGGTGCATATGGCAAAATTTATTCCACACATGGATCGGGGAAAAAAATTAGAGTCCATATTGCAGCCCACCATATTTGAAAGCTGTACACTTATGCACACTGTGCTCTTTAGGGATCAGCACTTCAAGGTGTTGCCGAGCTGTGAACATGCGCTTTCTAAGTAGTAGCAAATTAAAGCACTTTAATGCTTTAAGGTTTTTTAAAATAATCATTCATGTTTTCAATGTTAACTAATGCTTTTTTCCAGCAGTATTACTGGATATATTCCAACTCTATTAATTGTATTTTTTGTAATGTTATCTTTTGGAAAATGTGTTATTTTTATAGCTGTGGTTTGTTTGGTTTTGTTTTTGTAACACAATAAAAGATGTCTGAAATATAGCAGCAGAACAGCTCTTGACCACATTGCCTGACAGGTGGTCTGGTAATACTAGTGTCCTGGTCTACACCTTAGAAATTTGCCTTCTGCCTTTCAGAACTGGCCTTAAGCGGAGTAGGAAATGCGAAGCTTGCTGCTGCAACTCAAGTATGTCTATGCTACGCAGCCTTTAACAAGACTCTGTCAATTAGGGATTAAAGGTTAGCTAGTTAGCTGCTTAACCAGTAACCATCACCCCAACAGGTGATGCGTACTGGTTCTGGTTACCTGTGTGGGGGCTGGAGCTGCTCCCCACCTGCCACGAGCTGGGGGCTGCTCAAGCCCCGTGGAGGGCCTGCTGTGGACAGGGCCAGGCTGGAGCAGCCTCTGGCTGCAGCGAGGGAGGCCACTCCAGCTTGGCTCTGGTGGGCCTGCAGGCCACTCCAGTTAACTAATTAAATGGGATTTTATAGCCCTACTATTGACAGACCCCTGTCGCTAAAAGTCAGCTTGCGTGAAAACTGTTCGTTGGCATTTTTGCAGGCAAAATACTTGCACTCCTTTCTGAAGGGGTTTCACTTTGTCGTCAGTGCTCCTGCCAACAAGGCAGAGTTCATACTTCACTTGCCGTGGCAAAAGTTTGTTGTTTGTGAGGTTTTTTGTTTTTTTAAAAGCAGCCGGGAACGACGAAAGTTGTGTTGCTCAAATGCATGTGGAAACACAGCCTCAGTGAGTAGTGTGAAGATATAAAGGACGAAAGGACAAAAGTACTTACCCAAGTTATTGGAAGCACTGAGCAAATTGCTTGCCGGATCACATAATTCAAAGTAAGACATGGCCTTCCTCTGCGACTGGGGAGCAGCTGTGGATGAATCTTGGGCAATGCATACAAAAAAACTACCTCATTTCTGAAGTGCTACGTTCTGCAACACATAAGTAGAGACAATCTGAGGTCATACTTGAAGCTACATTTAGGAAAGTAAGTATTAGAAGAACTCTGGCTGCATCAAACTTTTACAGCAAAAAGAAAAAACCCAACAAAAGGAAAGTATTTGCTTTAATTTAATAAGTGGCTATCTTGGTTTAATGGAATTTGGGAGAGGGGTTTTATATATAAACTATCTTTCAATAAATGGCCAGAAAATATACGACAATTCTGACAGCAAATTTTATCATTAATACATAGCTTTCTTTGGGTTTCAAAAAATGACACTGTTAAACAAATTTCCAGAAGAGACCTGTTTAGTTATAAATATCACAACTATTTCTAACTTTAGTAATATATACTGTATATATAAGAATTAGAAATTGACAGCTAAGAAATTTTTTTCAGGAAGAGAAAATATGACACAGTTGCTCACACATTCAATGCAAGAAGTTATTTTAATACAAATAAAAAAAACCTTTTAAAAAAAATCTTGAAAATCAAGGTATGAGAAATACAAAGAAGAATAAAAAAGTCAAATATATAAATTTCAATAAGCTCAACATAAGCAGAAAAAGTTACAAATAACCTGGTTTAAACAAGACTTGCCTGTTATGGAAGGCACTATCTTTTTCTGCAATGTGTAATCCAAATCTGGTGAATTGTTAAAAAAAAAACAAACAAAACCCAAGTATACCATTTTCCCTTCCCTCACTCAGGGAAAACAGGAATTATTTAATTTCCCTATTGAAGAAATACTGAAACATGAATTTGGATTCAAATAAGGAAAACAAAACTGTTGATAGATCGCACTGTCTTTGCTGCATCCAGGTGACGTGTTTCTTAGTTCAGGTTGAACCTCTCTAATCTGGCATCTCTGGTCAAGCAACATCTGTGGTCCTGCATGCTATTAGTTAGTTGGATGTCTGTTTGTCGTGGGTGTGGCCAAGTTTCCTGCAGCCCCATAAAGTTTGTTTCCAGCCACCAGTCCCAGCTCTCAATATTCTCCGTTATTTAGCCCTAAATGTCTTCTAAAAGACCAGCAAGCAGTGGAAGTGCTGGTAATACTGCGTATGCATAAAAACCATGCTTACGCTTATCTACTTATTTCCTTGTGCCAATACAGTTAAACTGTATAACAACACTAACACTTTGTTCTGAGGAGAGCTGATAAGCCTTGGCTAGGCATAGGCTTATAGAGCATGTATCAGTACAGTCAGACATTAATAAGCAGCATTGCAAGCATTGTTCCGTCTATTCACCTTGGCAAAATTTAAAAGGGAGAGACCTGCTCACCACAATATTGACCTTCTGTGGTTCGACAAGTTCTCTGGTTCATCACTGGTCAGGTCCCCAGGGTGCCGGACTAGAGAGGTTCAACCTGTAACATGTTGTACAGTGCTACTCAAGAGAGAGTCACAATTTTATTCTAAAAGATTTTGTTTTTAAAAACAAACAGTTCATACGGAAATGCCCCAGTGCATGGTTTGCTCTATGAAACAGTCCAATTTATAGTGTGCCTTCCAAGTTTCTTTCCTCACACGCTAGAGCCAGGATGGGAAAGTATCCCTGCCTACTCATTATCAGGAAAATCAGATGCTCACCACAACATCTTGGTTACGTTATTTCAAGTCCACAGCAATGCATTAAGAACAACATGGACAATTCTGTAGATGTGGGACCCACGAAAGGAGTAGTTAGTACACAAATCACATTCCTGCGTATACTAATGAGATGTACAGCATGGCCCAAACTGATGCTCTCATTTTGAACACCACAGTTGCACCTCATTTTTAAGCTGCCATTAAAGATGTTCACTGCACAGTCTTTGCTGCAACTACTGGTTATCAGCACATCCTTATCCTATCACAATTAGTGTCTGGGAAATCCTCTGTGAGGAAAACATTATTCCAGAACCTGAAACTAGCTTCTTCCACTGTAGACAAAGTCTTCTGTAACTTCTTCTCAGAGTCCTGAATGACATCCTAAGAACAATCTGTAATACCAGCACCGAATACTTACGTCATTCTAAAATGTATCTGAGTTATAGGCGTTTCCAGTGAAATACAAAAATAAAAAAAAGGTTGTTTTGTATTAAGACAACAGCGGAAACCTCACTAGAGTTAGAGACTGATCTCCCTTTAGAGGAGCTCAGGGAATATCCTTCACTTCAAACAGCAGCGTGTGTCATATTATTTCAGTCTTGATTAGAGACACGTCTATTGCTTCGTTGCGTAAGTCAACAGCAGATCCGTTCCTCCAAGACTGCTCGGCAGCTGCCGCCACCTGAATTGTCCAGAGAAACTGCTCTTTGGTGATAACAGGGGGTTCTTTGCCTGTAAAAATAAGAATATGTTCCTTCAGGCAATGAAGTACAGCAGATAAGACTTTGGACTATGAATCAGGAGTCCTAGATTCTATTCCTAGCTCTGCTACTAACCTACTGTGTGATCTTGAGCAAGTCACTTGACCTATGTTTCCCTTTCCACCCTTCGTTTGGTATAAATTCTCTAGGGCAAGGACTACCTCTCCCTCTCTGCACATACAGTGCCTAAGCACAATGGGACCCCGACCCCAGTTAGATCCTGCAAGTGCTACTGAAAACTTAACTCACATGAGCACTCGAGTTAAGAGAAGAGAAGCCGGAACAGGTAACCGCAGAAACAATTAACTATTGTGAATGTGTTTATAGTAAATAGGGGAGAAAAAACTAATTATTATATGTTTGTTTATAACAAACAAAGCAGACAAGAACACCCAGAAGCTTGCTTTATGCAATCTGTAAAATGCAAGAAGTACAGGCCTTAGGAGCTAGAGATGTAAGCGACTAGCGGAGTAGTCAACTACCTGATAAGCCTAGGCTTAGTCGACTACACAACTAGTAGTTGAGCCTGGGCTTATTGGATAGTCCAGTCACTATTCGACTACTCGCTCCCCCGCCCCCACTGCCTCTGTATCAGCAGCACCAAGGGGGGGGGGGGAAGAGCAGGAGCCGGTTCCCCCGGCACCATCTCCGCATGTGGGGGGAGGGCAGGGGAGGCAGAGGCACAGCTACTTAGCATTCCCTGTACCTATAACCCCCCTGAATCTGGGCCTGGCCACCGTGAGCACAGAAATCCTACATGCCTAATAAACAGGCTCCTACCAAACTGACCGTTTCCATTATGGTCAATATTACAGTCATAGTATTTAAAAAAAAAAAAAAAAAAAAAAAAAAAAAAAATCACAAAAATTTTATGATTTCAGCTATTTAAAATGGAATTTTCATGGTGGTGTAATGTAGGGGCCTTGGCCCAAAAAGGAGTTGGGGGGACTGTAAGGTTATTGTGTGAGGGGTGGAGGTTGGGGTACTGCTAGGGTTGCCAGGTATCCGGTTTTGAACCAGACAGTCCAGTATTTGAGCTTTCTGTTCGGGAAACAAATTGAGAAAATATACATGAGAAAATAGAAATATCTGGTATTTTCTAACTAAGATGTAATGTCGATTGTGATGTAATGTCAAGTGTGTCTGGTATTTTTGTTGAAACCAGCTGGCAACCCTAGGTACTGCCACCCTTACTCCTGCACTGTGGCCTTCAGGGCTGGGCTCTCGGTTAGCAGCCCCGACTCTGCTGCTGTCCAGCTCTGCAGGCAGCAGTGCAGAACTAAGGGCGGCATGGTACAGCATTACCAATGGGATACGGTCTTCAGAGCTGGGCACCCGGCCAACAGCCACCACTCTGTAGCCGCCTCGCTCTGAAGGCAGCACCCTGCCAGCAGCAGCACAAAAGTAAGGGTAGCAACACCTCACCATGCCACCCTTATTTCTGTGCTGCTGCCTTCAGAGCGGCCGCTGCTGGACAGGCATCCAGCATGAAATGGGTGTAAAAGCCACTAAATAACAGATCTCATGGGAACAGACTAGATTTCACAGTCCAACACAAGCTTTTCATGGCCGTGAATTTGGTAGGGCCCTACTAATAACATAATTCAAGTGATGAGCTAGAGTCAAACTGAGTTTTTTGGATCCCAAAGAACTAGATGAAGTGTTCTCCCAGAACTGGACAAGTGTTCTGGACAAGCTGAGCAGAATCATCTCACAGGGAATCCCAACACTTTAACACCCTGAGGTTTTGCAAATCTCTCAAACTATGAATTGCTTCTTCAAATGTAAACTCAAATTCCCTCCGCCTCTCCTTGTAATTTAAATCAATATTTTTCCTAGCATTATCCAAACAGAACAAAAGTTTTATATCTAAAGAATAGCCAGTGTTCTGTATTAGGACTAAGAGTAAAGTACCCTCCCTCAACCTCAACACAAATGACTATCTTCCTTATATATGGTATTTTGTTTCCATCAGAATTTCTCTGCCTTCTTTTCTCAATCTCCCCTTAGCAAAATGGAAACCTCTCCACAGAGTTCAGATCAAACTTTCTAACCCATGTTTGCATACGTTTGAACTAGTTTCTGTTTATTCATCTCGACAAAACTCAACCCTAAGTTGTGTTCATCTGTTCAAACAAAACTGAACAGAATCATTTCTCTCTCTAGAAAGTGGTCCTTATGGTGGGGTCATGTTTCCTTACATATCTGCACAGATATGAGCAAACACAGACCAGTGGTTCTCAATATAGTCCAGAGATGAATGACAAACCATAGAATTTTTTCTGATGATCTACAGAATAAAACAATCATATCTAAGAACTTGGGGGAGAACGAATAAACCACAGAAGGTTCTCGTCTGCATAACAAGAAAGTAATCTGCATAACAAAACAATGTAGAATTCCCTTGCAGTCTATGTTTATTGTGTTTTCAATTGAATCCATAAGTGTGCTCTGTAAAATCCAAAATGCCTGGAGACTATCCATGAACAATTACAATTCCCATTCTACTACAAGAGAAACAAGACGGTTGGAAGAAGGACATTGCACCTATTTTGCTCAACGCAGTTTGAAAATTTTGAAAGGAAAGAAGCACTTCTGTCCAGGGGAGAGGGAATTCTTTGGGGGGGGGGGGGAGGGGGAGAGAAAGAGAGATAATAGATATATTTTAATGATTTCTTCAATTCAGCTGGTTTGGATTCTGCTATTAATAGCAACTTATTTAAAATTTGGCATTTTATACTATACTTATTACATGAACTTGAGAGCCATGAACAGAGGCAGCTAGTAGGAGAAATTCGAAGGGAATTTAGAAAAGGGAGTGTGAGAATCTTTCAGGTTCAGTTATACATGTGATTTCAAAATGGTCAGTGATGGAAGTGTGGTGGTAACCTGCAAGCGATATGCCATGTTTTCTTCCTTGCCTGAATCTAGAAGGGACTTCCTGTGCATGAAGTGCAAGCTGGTGACTGTGCTGAAGGAGAAGGTTTTTGAACTAGAGGCGGAAGTAGACACATTTGCTGAGAGTAAGGGAAACAGAAGAGTTCACAGACAGCCAGGTTCAGGCTGCTATAAGATGGATGCTAACCGACTGGATAACCATTCTCAGGATATGTCTACACTTGCACCCTCTTTCGAGAGAGGGATGCAAATGAAGACATTCGAAATTGCAAATGAAGCCGGGATTTAAATATCCCACACTTCATTTGCATATTCGCATTATGGCACTATTTCGAAATAACAGATACTGTTAAGACGCGGTTATTTCAAGAGAAAACCTCTCTCTCGAAATAACTGGCAAACCTCATTGTATGAGGTTTATATATGAGGTAAATATAACACTTAGAATAAGAGTTATATTTAAATCCCGGCTTCATTTGCCATTTTGAATGTCTTCATTTGCATTCCTCTCTCAAAAGAGGGTGCAAGTGTAGACATGCCCTCAGAGTAGTTATTAACGGTTCACAATCATGCTGGAAGGGCAGAACAAGTGGGGTTCCGCAGGGGTCTGTTTTGGAACCGGTCCTGTTCAATATCTTCATCAATGATTTAGATGACGGCATACAGTGTACGCTTATTAAGTTTGCAGATGATACCAAGCTGGGAGGGGTTGCAAGTGCTTTGCAGAATATGCTTATCGGTTAGTTGAGTCGCTACTCGACTAGTTGCTCCCCCTTCCCTTGCTTGGAGGGAACGAGCAGGAGCCAGTGCTGGGGGAGCCGGCTTCAAAGCAGAGGAGCAGGGGAGGCAGAGGTGTAGCAGTGGACCGGGTGCGAGCTGGGACTCAGCTGTCCCAGCTCGTGCCTAGTCCCAGACACAGCACGTCTGCTTTTTAAATGTAGTAAGAGCTGCAGGAGGCTCTTGCTACATTTCAAAATGCAGAGTTGCAGCAGTCGGGACCCAGCGCGAGCAGTCCCTGCTCACCCCAGGTTCCCTGCTGCTCCTGTCTGGGCTCCCCGCTGCCTTTGAAATAGAGCAAGAGCCACGGGCGGATAGAGAGCATCCCCTTCCTCCTTATCAACTACTCGATGGAAATTCCATTGACTACTGGATTAGCAGATTAATCGAAACTTAACATCCTTACTTGAGATATTGCTCTAAGTTTGGACAGGCTTCTGAAGTTGATGGGAAAGGATCCCATAATGCCACCAATACCTCTGTTGCAGGATATTGTAGTTCTGTGGGGTGAGGGAGCTGTATAATGTGGATGGCCTTCACCTCAGCAGAAGGGGATTAATTTTCTCAGGGATGGGCTGGCTAGAGTGGTCAAGGGCTTAAAACTAATAACAAACGGTGAGATTAAAAAGAAAGAAGATAGGTGTGCTCAGCTCAAAATGGAGATGTTGAGAACAAAAGAACAGGAAGAGAAGAAATTCTTTAGTTGCCTATACACCAGTGCTAGGAGCTAGGTAACCAACTTGCATCCAAGAGTTTTCAAAGAACTGACTGAGGAGCTCACTCGACTGTTAATGTTGATCTTCAGTACATCTCAGAGAAATGAGGAAGTTCCAGAAGACTGGAAGAAAGCTAATGTTGTGCCAAATTTTAAAATGGGTAAACAGGATGACCCAGGTAATTATAGGCCTGTCAGCCTGACAATGATCCCAGGCAAAATAATGGAGCAGCTGAAAAAGTACTTAATAAAGAATTCAAGGAGGACAATGTAATTAATGCTAATGGCAATGCTGCTTTAAACTACCACCAAACCTCCAACAAGTTAAACACAAAGCATTAAACATTGAAAATCTATTCTTCTTCACACGTGACACTTTAAGGCTAATTTAATTTAAGGCTACATATCACACAGTGGGACAGAACTGGACACATTTATTGTGTTCCCACCCCGGCAATGTCAATAAGCATTTTATTTGGCTGCCACAAAATTGATTTGAAATTTAACCAAATATATTTCATAGTTATTTCATGATAAGGTTTTGCTTTTCAAACTACTGACACTGGTTGGTGCTTAGAGTTCATATAAACACCAGTTTCTAATTTTCTCTCCCCAGTTCCAAGAATAAACAAACTCCAAATTGACATTGCTTTTGGAGCAATTTTCAAGACTATTATTTATTAAAAGCAAATCCAAAGATGAAATTATGATTATTCTTACAAATTACTGGACGAGACGCATTTGCCATTTTTTCTAACCTTTGAGGGTTCTGAGAAAGTGTCTAAAAAGTTCTCTGTATGCTTCTTTGTACCGATCAGTCTGGGTTTGTGAATATATGGATACAGATGTTCCATGCTCTGTAATTCCCAAGGGATTCTGATTATCTACCCGTAATGATCCTTGAGAACCATGAACCTAGGAGAAAGAGGGAACAAAAGAATCCACATAAACGTGTGTTAAAGATCCTTAAGTTAACATGCTTTTGGCCTTAAACAATCCATAAACCATGGGCTTGAGGCACTCAAGGGGTAACTCTATGCCCAGACAGAATTACTTGCTAGTACAGTGTGCGCTTGTGTCCTCTGGAATGACTGAGCAGGCACAGTATAGCCACGCTCCCTCTGTTATGAAACAAGCTGCTCTTACTTTAAGGCTTAACAAACATCCCCCCCCCCCCCCATGTCCAGCTTAGAGAACTTTACATTTTTGCTACTCTAACATGAACATGCACTCAGGCATTTACAGAAAAGATTTGCTCTAGGGATGTGAAAAGTTAACCAGTAAGGATCACCTGGTTCTGGTTAACTTGTGCAGGCTAAAGCAGTTCCCCACCTACTGCAGTGCAGGGGGTTGTTCTGGCCAGGCAGGTTAACCAGTTAAACAGGATTTTATATCCCTAATTTGCTCCAATAGAGAGACATGTAGTCCCCACTCTCCCTCCCGCCCGGTAGCTTTTATAGCGGAGAGACTGATTTACCTCTTGCCTTGCTGTGCCCACAATACAGGGGGAAAAAAAGGATAGGTTGTCTACAATGTTTAAGCCTCAAGGCACCTGAAACCATCTATCAGGGCCAATTCTGCTTGCGTGTGACCATGTGAAGCTCATGGTAACTCCAAAAAGTGAACATGTGCAGAATGTGGCTAACAAAACAGAAGATTTATTTTAAATTGAGATCATGACAATCAATTGTTCCACCTTGTAGCCTACTAAATGATATCTGTTCTATTTTAGCCTACTAAATTATAGCTGTCCTATTTTTTTTTTAATGTAGATTTGAATAGGCTGGCAACGCAAGGTATCTGCACAATTAATTTTCTATGTGATTGTTTATAGCAGAAATGTGGTAGTTAGTATAGTTAAAAAAAATCGATGTTTTTCTTGTTATTTTCCATAAGATGTGTGAGGCAAGAGTTTTGTGGTTGGTGCAATAGGCTATTTTTTAAATTCTGCTCTGAATTTGCAAGAAAAATCTGCTAAGTTGGTGATAACTGCCATTCCGAACTTCCTACATAAAGAGGCAACAAATGTCCGAGTCAAAAGTGCAAGTTCCCGCCTTTTCTTAGCAGTTCTGGGATGCCACCCAAGAAAGTGTCAGTCATACCTGATGCATATTCATGAGTTCCCCCAGTATTTTCTCCAATTAGAGATGGTACCCTCAGAAATCTTAGGGTATCAAGCCCAACTATGGACAAGGGGTTGAACATCCGAAACATTTTGGCGCCAAAAAGGGTATTTAGGCCTAGGGATTTGGGAGATCGGGGCTGCTGCCTCAGCCATTGCGGACAGAGCCCACTTCGGAGTGTTTTTATCTTTCAGGTTAGAAACCAAATACTTATATCTATTCGACCTTTTTATTGCTTTCTTGCTTCTTTAATTTTGCTTAAGCTTGCTTTTAGGAATTTCACTACCACCTGCTCCAAGGCCTTCCAGATGAAGGAAGACTGGTCCTTCCCTGCCCAGCCTTGGGGGTATTAAGATCTTGTGGGTAGGAAAAATTGTAAAATGATTCTTTGTATACTTAGATAAGTTTTAATTTGATTGTGCTAATGACATCTGGGGAAGGAATCCAGGTAATCTGTGTTCTTGTTGCCATATTCATTGTGGTTATCATCGTCTTCCCTTCAGCAATAAAATTGTTTTCTATTTCATTTCCCGAGTTAAGGTGTGGTTGCTGTCGATTGCTTGCTGACCCTCACGAGGGGGAATCTATGGTTCCACCGCACTGTAACCTGGGATAGGGAGGATGAACTTAAGAATTTCTGGTCAGATTGGCGAGCCTTACCGATCCAAATTTTACTAGAGCTTCTTCCCAGGCTACAATCTACTGCAGTAGTAGTGTTCTGCATAATAAGCGTACATCCACAGTATGGACAGACTTATCTGAAAAAAACCCACCTCTAGTCTCTGATCACAGCTTTTAGTACAGTGCTGACTGATGTCCAAAGTAACAATTGCGCCACTAGGAAATTTCATGCTGACTGCTACAGTGTCTGCATCCTTCAAGTAGGCCATATCTGAGTGACAAGAGAGGTACTAACTCAGGCTAGGAAATTAAGCAAACCAGCAAGTCTCTTGTACACAACACTGTTCTTATTTTTTAAGAGGCATTATGGAAAAGAACATCTTTAAACAGTAAGCTAGCAAGCAAAGTCAATATCGAACATGTTGATGGCCACAACACTAATCACACTACGTTCCTCTGCACCATTCGTCAGACCCCTAAACTCTGGAGATGCTTCTACTTGAATTACCGAGTTGAACACTCCAGGACAAGCAGCATGGCCTCTCTCAGAGAGAACCTTTTGCCTTTGAAACGTACTGGCTTTTGTGATCGCAAGAGAGGGAACATCAGGTAGCCTTCAGAACTCAGTACAAGGCACACATGTTCTATTACACAATCACATATTGGTTTGGTTCCTGGCAATTCAATGCCCTGCTATACATTAAGATGATCTACAGTGCAGCGTGTAGTAATGGCAGCCCATTGCTGGCAGCAACCAAATTACTTTAAAATCATTAGACTTTGATTAATAGTTTAACAGACTAATGTAAACCAAGTCCATAAAGAGGTCTGCGGTTTTAAAAGGGAAAATATCAACTTTATCTAGAACAGGTTTAACCAAAGAACTGAAAAAATATAAAAAAAAAACCCCACAAAACTTTTGAAACCCCAGAATCCTTTATAAATCACCAACTTTCGCAGTATCTGGAATTACTAATATTCCTACTATAATAGTTTTGCAGCACTGAGAAATGAACAGAATTCAGTGAAACGTTTTAAATATTTGCAAATTATCACATAATTCTAGAAATTGTTCTGTAGGTCAATTGTCAAACAGTTCCATGAGAGAACAGCTCTATGAGTTGCCACTTAATGTATTTTCAAATTTCTGGCACTGAAATATGCAATGACTTGGAAACTGACAAAACATCCAATAGAATATCATCAATTAATGTAGTTTTACCTGCACAGAACGCATGTCCCAGTGAAAATATCGTATCTGGTGCACTTTCTCCCAGCAGTAAACTGATAATATCAATATCATGTACAGCAGCATTATAAAAAATCCCACCTGGAAGTAAGAGGGAAAAAATGGGCACTATCAGATATAGCATTTAACTCCTGCAAAACCTATGAGCAAACCTAGATATCTATACTACATGCAGACCAATGTAAGAGCCCCAGAAATATTATACTCCATCAGAAATCAACATTAGGACCAAAGGGAATATTCCCTGCCATAAGGAACAGGGTAACATATTTTATGACTGGGACACACGACAAGATGAATCGCTCTCTCTTCGCAGAACCAATCTCTTCTTCTATAAGACGACTACTCAGTACCTGACTTTTTCAGGAAGCTGAGAGACGCTGCTGGATATATGCTGCTCACTGTCGATATCCGATGAATCCTCCCCAGTGCCTGGCTGTCACGGACTTTTTTATACAGGAACTGCAGGGCTGGATCAAAACGCCTACAGAGACACATCCAGTGTGGAACAGTGAGTGCTCAGTACACACTAAGGGTGTTAAATTGCATTTAATCAGCTAATCAAGTAATAGATGGAATTTCCATCGAGTACTTGATTAGTCGACAAGGGAGGAAACTGAAAAGCTGCAGCAGCTTGGGAGCTAACCCCACTGCGGCTCTGCCTTTTAAATGTAATAAGAGCCGCCCGGCTCTTCCTACATTTAAAAGGCAGACGTGCAGCATCTGGGACCAGGTGCGAGCTGGGACAGCTGAGACCCAGCTCGTGCCCGGTCTCCCGCTGCACCTCTGCCTCCCCTGCCCCTTCTCCTGCAGACACAGTGCTGAGGGGAACTGGCTTTTAAGCTGGCTCCCCCCAGCACTGGCTCCTACTCCCCTCCCCTTGCTATCTCAGAGAGGCATCAAGCGGGAGGGGAGAAGTAACTAGTCAAGTAGTGACAAGACTACCCAATAAACCTAGGCTTATTGGGTAGTCAACTACTCAACTAGTCGCTTACATTCCTAGTACAGACCAGGTGACCTACACCATTGACAGAGTCAGGTGTTTGATGGTGGCAGAAAAGAGTCTGACTTGAGACAACCTCCAACTTAGATGAGGGTCAAAATCCAATTTTTCTGATGAGGTCAATTGCTTTTAAGTTGGCTCCCCGTGCATGCCCGCTCCCATGAAGCTACCTCGTCCCCGCAAGCACCAGTCCCCACAGAGCCACCTGCCCCCCCACCTGATAGAGAGGCAGCAGCGTGCAAGAAAGGGGGCAGCAGGAGGGAGCTGGTACATGCAGGAGGCCAGCTTAAAAGCCAACTCTCTGCAAACCCCAACTCTTGCCTGCCCCCTGCGTGTAGACATGTAACAGCTGCAAATTTCTCCTGTTGCACATTTACAAAAATAAATATTTTAACAGCCCTCATGTATAGAGGTGAATTTCACTAAATTTCAGTAATGACATCAGTAGTAGTTAGGAAAAAGTGTGTGTTAAATACATTCTTTACAAAGAACATTATCTTAGGGTATGTCTACACAGCAAAGTTATTTCGAAATAACAGCCGTTACTTCGAAATAACTTTACTAGCATCTACACAGCCAAACCACTATTTCAAAATAAATTCGAAATAGCGGCGCGCTTATTCTGAATTTGGTAAACCTCATTCCACGAGGAATAACACCAAATTCGAAATAGCTATTTCGAAATAAGTGCTGTGTAGAAACTTATTTCAAAATAGGGGGCCTCCAGCCTTCCCAGGGTGCCCTGATGGCCACTCCAGCCTCAACCAAGAACACATCTCTCCCTCCTCTCCTCCCCGGGGCCCCTTAAAGGGGTAGACTCTGGCCACAGTGCCTATGCCAGCTCCAAGCCTGCCAGCCCAAAGCCAGCAGTCACTGCCTCTGACCCAGTGGCCCCAAAACATGAGCCAGCAAGCCACTGGCAGCCAGCCCTCCACCGTTCACCAGGAGCAGCCTACCAGCTCCCAGGAGCCTGCCAGGGCCCAGAGAAGGCAGGTGCCTTCCGGTCCAGGGTGGAGATCATGGACCTTATTCACATTTGGGGGGAATGCCTCCAACATCCATGATCTCTGCACTAGAAGGAGGAACGCGGCCATCTGTGGCAGGATAGCTGCCAGCCTGACCACCAAAGGCCACATGCGAACCCAGGAGCAGGTCTGCATGACAATCAAGTTGGTCCAGCGAGACCCCCCAACCCTGAGACCTGAGCTTCCCCTTGCTTCCCCCTTCCAGCTCCCTCCTCCCACGTTTCCCCGTCCCCTCTTCTTCTCCCCTCTTCTGCCTCCTTTCCCCAGTCTCACCAGAGTTTCATTCCCTCCCCCCCAGTTTTGTTAAATAAAGAGAGTTTGTGTTCATGAAAATACATGTATTTTATTTGACATCAGGAAGGGGGTTAGGGAGGGGTAAGTGGAAGGCGTGAGGGAGGAATGAGGCACAAGCCCCCAGTGGGGCAGACCAGGGAGGCTCTTAGTGCTCCTCAGGGTAGAAGCTCTCCTGCAGAGCCTCCTGGATACTGACAGCCCCCCTATGGACCTCCTGGATGGCAGCCTGCAGCAAGTGCAGCCAGGCTCACAGCAACGCGTCCAAGAGAAGCACCAGGGTGCCCGGGGGCAGCGCTGGCTCTATGTTGCAGAGTGCTGTGGTGTCCTGAGTGAGGGCAACCAGAGCACGCAGAGACAAAATGCTTTGCTGTCCCTCCTCGAAGTAGACAAGCAAGCAGGGAAACCAGAGAACTGGCTGTCTGGGGGCGAGGGGGGTCCCTTTAAGCACTGACCTCAGATAGCCTCAGGCAGCAGCCTCACACAGTAAGTCCTGACCTGGTGCCTTGCTGGAACTGGTTCCAGACAGCCTTAAATGCAATTCAGAGTCCACTCAGTGCGGACGCACTATTTCGAAATAGCACTGTAGTGTAGACATACCCTTAGAGACTATTCTATTATTTACACCTTATAATTATGTATGGTCCATAGAAAAAGGGCTAGCATATTTCAGTCAGGCCACAGCTAGCATGTCAGTAACAAATATTAAAGAATCAAAATAAAGGTAAGTTTGCAAAATATATAAAATCTCTATGTGGTGATACTTTGAAATATCACCACTACTTTTTTTTCTATTGTTGCAACAGAATTGTCATTATTCAACAAAACAGAAACAAATAAAGTCTGCAAATTCTTACTGTTTGAAAGAAAACAAGAGCAATGAACATAAGCAGAAATTGTCTACAAGGTGGAATTTTACTTTGTGACAAGGCTTAATGCTATAGGGCTTTTTTTTAACTAGACTTGACATTTATGGAAAGCATTTAGTTTTGCAACTGAGAGCAGGCAAATGCAGATCTCAAATCATCTGACTCTTACCAAAACCACATGCCTGCTGAATTAGATGACTGTATGCACACACACACAAAACATATAAACTTCCCACTTTGTTTTTTTCTGAAATCCCAGACCAACAAAATTGATCCCTAGCATTACTCAGTAATTCTAACTACCAGCAAGTTTTCCTCGCCTCCAAAAAAGGTCTGGCATAAAATTTCCAGGAACACCTTTCTAACTTAGACATCTAAGTCACCTCTGTACATGCTCAGATGTTTTTGAAAATCTTAATTTAGGTATCTGTCATGCAAATTCTGTTAGCACCCAATCTGGTGTAAATGAATAAATTACATTGTAATTCAATGCCAGTTATGAAAATATTTGACACTTATCTCTATGAAGCGTGGACAATGAATTTTGAAGTAGCAAGTCCACTAAGCTTTCTGTTTACCAACTTTCTAAGCAAAATTTCTCTAAAACAAGAGGGACATAGCTAGTAAAATTTAGGAAAGTTTTATCATATGTAAACATTACATGTATGCTTCTTTATAACAACAAGTTGAAAACATAAAAATGTTAGTCTCTTACTTGTAGAATCCACAGACCAATGGTCTTCCACATCGGTCAGCTTCATCAAAACAAGCCTCTGCTGTCTGCCTATCTAAACCAGGTAGCTTCTCACAAAACACGCCTTTCCCTATGTAAATGTTATAGAACACAAAATTGAAAGCAGGGCAAAATCCACATTGAATATTATATATTCTGCAGTATTCTATACATGTCAATACATTCCAGAGGCAAGGTTTCAGAAAACTGAAAAAAAAAAAGTTTGTTGCATGATTTTCTATACCTACAGCTACAGTTTGCTACAGGTTGAACCTCTCTAATTCGGCACCCTTGGGACTTGACCAGTGCCTTACAAGAGAATTTGCCAAACCAGCAGCATTACCAACCCTTCCACTGCTTACTGGGTGCTTAGAAGACACTTTCGGGTAAATTAGAGCTAAAGAACAGCACAGAACACAGAGTCAGGACTGGTAGCTGTAAACAAACTTTGTGTGACCACAGGAAACTTGGCCACACTCACGATAAATGGACATCCGGCTCACTAAAATCATGCTGGACCACAGATGTTGCCAGACCGGAGAGTGCTGGACTAGAGGTTCAACCTGTATTTGCAAACCTCAAGAAGTGATTGTTTCTAGAGATAATGAAACTCTGATCTTCTTTGCTTCTCTTATATTCCTACCTGTTTCTCTGAACACACATTTCAGTTATCTGTAGTCAGAACAACAGAGTACAAACTCTATTGACATCACAAGTCACTAGGGTTAATGTCTTCAGTGGACTAAGTTCTCCCTAATTATGTAATTAGGCATACAGTGTATTCCTCAAGGGAAGCGGCAAGGTACAAAGATGCAGGCTGCAAGTGATTCTAAATCACTGGAGAGGAATAATAATCCCTGAGATAAATGCTGACGGGAGGGCCTTATTGAATTAAGAACACTTTAATTTGTAATTCCTTAAGCCAGTCCTGTTCAGAGTATTAACATAGATACATCATCACTTACTAGGAAGCTCAATTTGTGTTTAGAATTCTACAGTTTATAGACCACCAGAGGAAAGCATTTCCACTGATAAAAATGTTCAGAAAGATAAGAGGCAACCTGATCTAGCGCACTGGTGCTCAAAATATGGTCTATGGGTGGATGGTCTGTGGTCTAACCCCACTGGTCAACTGAGCAACTGCTTTAGTCCTCAGAGAGCTGGCCTATTACATGGTGCTGGCTCTCTTCTACATTCACAGTTGATTAAATGCATTCATACTTTTCTAATACTCTGATATTCTAATATTTAGCAAGTTTAAAACGTACAAAAGGAAGTTTTTTTTCCATGAAGCGTACAGTCATCTGTGGAACTCCTTGCCAGAGGGTGTTGTAAAGACCACGACTTTAACCGGGTTAAAAAAAGCACTAGATACATTCGTGGAGGTTAGGTCCATCTGTGGCTATTAGCCGAGATAAGTAGGAATGGTGTCCCTAGCCTCTGTTTGTCAGAGGCTGGCAATGGATGACAGGAGAGGGATCACTTGATGACTCCCTGTTCTGTTCATTCCCTCTGGGATATCTGGCATTGGCCACTGCTGGAAGACAAGGCACTGGGCTAGATGGACTTCTGGTCTGACCCAGTCTGGATGCTCTTATGTTCTCTTCCACATATTCACATGCTGTACTTGCCACAACTCAGCCATGAGACAGCAAATGAGAACAGAGGGGACTACAAACCCCACTAAAATGATACAATAGCACGTGGGCATAGGGCAGAGATTGACAATCCCAGCTCTGACACGGATTTCCCTAACAAAGTGATCATAAATGCAACATTTTGTTGGGGGCAGACGTTCTTCAATTGTCGTAGGTAAAACACAAACAAGGATTTCATTCTTGGAACAACTTTCATTTAAACAAGCATTCAAAACAAATATATGGCTGACCTTCGGCTGGAGAAATATAGGAAAGCAGGAAGATTAGCAGTTTGGGCTGTCCTTAGTGTTACAATTATTTAAAAAAAAAAAAAAAAAAAAAACCAGACAATTTAGTACTTTAACTGGGCCTAATCCTGCTTCCATGAGGTCAGCAGCAGTTTTGTCAGTGACTTCAGGGGCACAAGATCTAGCCCCTAGCACTATATCCTGCATCAAATCTCCAATAAGGAGAAATTTCAAAAGCCCTTTTTTAAAAGTTAGGTTCTCAGTTTTTGAGTTCACTCTGTCTACACCCAAATGGTGTTTCCTCTGAAGCAAACATAGTGGCTGACATATTAAACAATAATAGAGAATTTGCTGCAGATCTGCTTCAATTGCCCTTACCCGCTCGTAATGCATCTATCACAATTTCAGATGCTGCTTCAGGTGGCGAACAGACGATGGCTCCAGAAACACTGCAGAAATTAAGAGAACAATATTTAGATGGAAACAAAAAACTTCCGCTGTGGTCAAATTTAAGGAGAGAAAAAAGATTCTTGAATTTACAAAACTCCTCACATCGGGAAGAGGATGTAACCAGTAACTCCCAGGAGAAAATTACATTATAAGCAGGGAAAGTTATTGTTTTAAGAACAGCAAGGACAAACTCTGTGGCAATAGTACCAGGAACAGATTGGGTTACTACATTCAGTAGAGTTTCTAGATAGAACATGACCTAATTCATGGTCCATAGCCTCATTAGATTCTTTTAAAGTGGTGTAGAGTAGTTATATAGACCAGGTATTCACATCTTTAAAAAGTTATTTATGAACACAGGTAAACTGCATTTTTTTAATCTTAGACAATAATAGAAAAAACTTTTCAGAAAGGTTTTTGAAAGAAACCATTCTGAACCCTCTAAGTTACTAAAACATACATGGAAAGGCTTTTAAAAAAAAACCCCAAAAAAGATACAAAAAAATTGCATAAAAATGTACACGTACAATTTAACCCATTTTTACCTTTGGATTTCTATTGTAAACTAACATCCTTCACAGGCACTGTTCCTTTTGAGGATTTGTGTGAAATCTGAAATACTGCCTTCATTTGAAAGTTGACAGGAACGCTAGTTAGCCAACCTGTTTTTATTATTGTAATCTAGACCAACATTCCAGAATATTTATGAAAGAGCTCTAAACACAGCATACTATTCCACATTTATACATGCACCTCCACTGAAATAAGCTAATCACGCTGCAGTGGAAAAGTGGCTGCCAGCAGGGAAACTGACAGACAACAAGTTACACAAGTAAGGGAATTTGCCCAAAGACATCAGCCTTTACAAAAGTGTATGTGGAGACCAGACAGATTGTTTGCTTGTAAGGTTACATCCAGAAGCCCCATAAACAGAAGTTAAATTAAACTTCCCAGCGAGGTCCTAGATTACATGCAATCCTTAGTATTTCTAACAAACAGAAACGTAATTCAACTTGATTTATAGCTGCCACCAGCTGTTGAAAGGAATACAGCACTCCAGTTTTAGAATATTGAGAGTTGTAAGGTTAGACAAGCAGGATTCCCCAGCTGTGTCCTAGCTCTAGTAACATTTTCTAAGGAGAGTAAGAAAGGTAATTGATGGTGTTACTTATCCTTTAAAGCCTTAAGTTACTTAATAAAGAAATATGCATGGAAATATGCATAGAAGTTATTGGTGGACTGTACCGTTGATCATTGAGCACTATGTCAGCATCCTGCTGCCGTAGTACTCTGGTGTTGGCCAGGAATTCTGTACTGAAGGCACGTTCCACATCTGGTAGCTGATCCTCCACAATGTAAAGCAAACAGCAGCCATTTTCTTCCATTAAACTTTGAAACAGTGCTTTGTTACCAAGCCCCACACCAAAGAGGGCAAGACCAATATTGCTTCCTGATGTTCCAGTACAGCTGTACCGTCCCACGGACCCTCCAGAAGCCACACTGTTGGATGCTTCAGAAATAACAAGTCTTTGGGTGTTCTGTTTTGAAGGAACAGGCGCATTTCTCATTTGGAGGGTCGCAAATGCCAAAGGGTGACTGGTGGAGGTAGAGGGTGTTTGGTCTTCTCTGGTAGACATGACACTGGTAGTGGAGCTGATGGCACTGGGGTGAACAGGGATCAAGGACTTGTGGTATGAAGGTGGAGATGGTACCATGCTATAGCTGGTGCCACTGCTGGTGATACAGGGATTGGCTGAGAGAATAAATGAAGGCTGAGAAAGCAGGGAAGGAGCATCCAGTTGCATGGAAAGGCCGGTACCAAGTTCTGAACCTGCAGATCTAGATAAAAGGGGGACATATAAATTTTAAGGAACCCTCTTAATTCAGGATTATTCCAATACAAAGATTTTATTCCAACAAGAAAAAAACCAGGAAGTTTTACTGAGCTTGAAATGTCTCTAGGTGTGTGATCATAAATTTATTCAAGTTTCATCCCATCATTTGACTGAAAGGCTATCTATGAACTAAATTTAGTTACCTATACAAAAAGAAAATAGTATCACCCAACTCCTTAACAAAAGATGTAATAGTAGGTTCTGCATATTGAGCTATTATACAGACTTTCACAAAAGATACACAGTGCACTTACATTCTATGAAGTAACCTATATCACTATTTAAGTAATTATCTAAATAAATCAAGGACTTACACTAGCTTTGTTTTTACTTTCTTCTTGATCCTCAAAATTCAGAAATCTGCAACGTTTTCCAAGCAGTACAGAGTACCAAATTGTATTTTAAATAAACACAGGCAATATACACATCTTAAAATGCATATTGCCAACACTGAAAAAAAATTCACTAGTACCACACTACTTTGAATTAACAGAGGTCCTTAAATAAAAAGATTACATGTAATGTATTTTGTACTATTCTGCTTTGATAATAAAAATCAATGAAGTCATTTCCACTTCTGAGTTCTTAGTACTACAATATTTGAGTTTCAAAGACCACAAAGGAATATTTTACAAAATTATTTTCTTAGTGGTAAAAAATATTTCCGTAGAGCTCAGGTTTTAGAAAACCAAAGGGTTTCTTTTTATTTGTCTTTTGTTGTTTCTGTTTTAAACAAATTATGCCAAATTGAAAGGAGCAAATAAAAAGATACCACTATGCCCTCACTTCCCAGAAATCGGACACAGTATCATGCAGGAAAGTTGTGTAAATGGGAGGAAGACCTCAGAGGAAGTTTTAGCGCCAGTAAAGGGAGTGGGGTGGGGGCGAAGGGGAAGCATATGCCAGCTGTTTATTATGGATAACCTCTTCCTGCTTTCACAGGAAGAAAGCAGCAAGCTGAAATAAAAGTAGCAGGAGAAAACACCCCCCAATCAGTACACATGGTTATCTGAACCAGAGAATACAACAAATCCTGTGAGGAAGGGGCAGGATCGTTGCTGGCCCTGCTAAGCGGCACCTCCTGGGATGGGCGTCCCCAGGGGAAAGCCGCAATCAGGGAGCGACCGGCGCTGACTCCCAGGCGGTGTCCCCCGTGAGCTGCAAACTTGCAGCGGCGGCTCAGGAGCCACCCCCGAGCCGCCCAGCGGAGGAGCGCCGCGCCCGCCGCGGGGGGTTGCGTTTCCGCGAGCGGTGCCCATCTGCCACCGGCCCGGGCGCAGGTCACAGCATGCACCCCGCTCGCGGCGGGGGGAGGGGGGGTCCCCGGGCGCAGGTCACAGCATGCACCCCGCTCGCGGCGGGGGGAGGGGGGGTCCCCGGGCGCAGGTCACAGCATGCACCCCGCTCGCGGCGGGGTCCCCGGGCGCAGGTCACAGCATGCACCCCGCTCGCGGCGGGGGGGGGGAGGTCCCCGGGCGCAGGTCACAGCATGCACCCCGCTCGCGGCGGGGGGGGGGGGGGCCCGGGCGCAGGTCACAGCATGCACCCCGCTCGCGGCGGGGGGAGGGGGGGTCCCCGGGCGCAGGTCACAGCATGCACCCCGCTCGCGGCGGGGGGGGGGGGGGCCCGGGCGCAGGTCACAGCATGCACCCCGCTCGCGGCGGGGGGAGGGGGGGTCCCCGGGCGCAGGTCACAGCATGCACCCCGCTCGCGGCGGGGGGAGGGGGGGTCCCCGGGCGCAGGTCACCGCATGCACCCCGCTCGCGGCGGGGGGAGGGGGGGTCCCCGGGCGCAGGTCACAGCATGCACCCCGCTCGCGGCGGGGGGGGGGGGGCCGGGCGCTCACATGAGGAGGGGCGCGCGCAGGCCGTGCTGCTTGACCAGGCGGCGGTTGCGGTAGTGGCGGCCGGACGAGAGGTGCTCCAGGATGCGGTCCCGCCGCACGCGCATGGGCAGCTCGCAGGACTTGCAGTAGAGCGTCTCCACCACCGCGCTCTCCCCGGCCGCGCCGTGCTCGATCAGGTGCCGCTTGACGCCCAGGTCGCTGAACTCGGCCGCGTAGTCGTGCAGCGTCTTCTTCTTGCGGCCCATGGCGCGGGGCCCGCCGCTCATGCCCGGCCGGAGGCCCCCGCCCGCCCGGCCCAAGGGCCGCCCCGCGCTCCCCCTCGCGGGCGCGAGGCCGCCCCGCCGCGGGGCTGTCCCAGGGCGCGGGGCGGCAGGAGGCGCCTCAGGGCCGCTCCCCTGCCCATTCCCCGGGGCCGCGTCCCCCACTCCGCTCGCGCCCGGCGACCCCGGAACCGGAAGCCCCGGCCTGACCTCGGAGCCTGGAGGCCGGCGGGGGCGGGGGGGTGCGGGGCAGGGATTGCCCGCCCCGCGCTCCCTAGCAACGCCCTGCGGCAGGGGCGGGGCCGAAAGAGCGAGGCCCCTCCCCCTCACCCAGTGGGGGCGGGGCACCTCCCGGGGATCCTCGCGACCCCGCCCCCCTTACCAGTACATCTCCCCGCCACCTGCTTCAGGTGTGGCCCCTCCCCCACACCGCGCCCCCCCTCCCTCAGCCTGGTATTGCCCCTCCCCCACACCGCGCCCCCCCCCTCAGCCTGGTATTGCCCCACCCCCAGACCGCGCCCCCCCTCCCTCGGCCTGGTATTGCCCCTCCCCCACACCGCGCCCCCCCTCCCTCGGCCTGGTATTGCCCCACCCCCAGACCGCGCCCCCCCTCCCTCGGCCTGGTATTGCCCCTCCCCCACACCGCGCCCCCCCTCCCTCGGCCTGGTATTGCCCCTCCCCCACACCGCGCCCCCCCTCCCTCGGCCTGGTATTGCCCCACCCCCACACCGCGCCCCCGCCTCCCTCGGCCTGGTATTGCCCCTCCCCCACACCGTGCCCCCGCCTCCCTCAGGCATGGCCCCAGCCAGCCACCCACCCCTGCGCAGTACTCCCCATCACTCAAGTGCCCCCCCCTCTGGGTCCCCCCTTGGCACCATCCCCCGGGGCTCCCTCTGGTGTGGCCTCTCCCCTGAGATTTCCGCCAGGCACAGCTCCCGGTGGACCCCCACCCCCTTCCACACCAGCTAATGCTTCTCCCTGTGATGGGTAACCAGGGGCTGATTTATTGCCAGATTTTGTACCAGCTAGCTCTGTGCGAGAGAGTTGGTGGGTGGCAGTGTGTTATACCGATAGTCGTGCAGCCCCCTACTGTGACCGCACCCATGCTGGAATAAAAGTGCTTGTCAGAGCGCGTGTTGCAGTACATTACCTGAGGTACCAGTCTCACTGAATTCACACTAGCGGATGGTGTCAGTTTAACTGTACCGGTTTCATTAAATCTATACAGAAGTTATACAAAACCAGAAATGCGTGCCGAGAACATGGAAGGATCGCAGCTCCTGATACATGCCCCAAGAGGGACTGAGGGAAGGAAGAAGTGTCTGATGCAAGGAATAGGACAAGGATATTGCCAGATGTATCGCCCACCAAAAATAAAAAAATGGAAGAATGGCTATATTAGGTCAGACCAAAGGACCATCTAGGCCAGTACCCTGTTTTTTGACAGTGACCCGTACCAGATGCCTTAGACTGAGAATGAACAGGTAATCATCAAGTGATCCATCCCCTGTCATCATTCCCAGCTTTGGGCAAACAAAGGCAAGCAAAACCATCCCGCCCATGAAGCAATGCCATAAACACAGAGTTAGTGACAGGGGAACTTGAGGAGAACTATCTGTAAATTCTTCACACAGTACAATGCTCTATGTCCCCCTCCTCAAAAGGATGCTTCTAGTTTCTGTGTCTGTCTTGGACCCTGGCATCCTTCCCCCATCTTTGGTGTCATGGTTTTTACTTACTGAGGATCACTTTCTTACTCAAAGGCACAATACAAGTCCTCTTCTACCTCACAGCAAAAAAAGGTAATTCTTTAAGTATTCATGTTATGCCTTGTTTTATTCTTCTCTACTAAAGTAATGAACAACAAACGTGATAGCATTCACTGCACTGCACAGAACACCAGTGTTTTCCAGGAAGTACCATGACTGTAAGTTTTCTATTGATGCAGATTTCTGTTTGAACTTTTCAGTACAGCTGTGCTTTTCAAAGACATTTAAATAAGGCCCATGAATTTCAATAGATTTTCAGCATACTAACTTCCTTAGATTGATTACTGGATCAGTTTCCCTGGTATAATGGATTCAGATGGTCGCTTCAAGTATTTGCAAAAGTCCTCCTGCAAATAAAATAGGTAAGAGAAAGACGTTATGGTGAGAATTGAATTTGTAATGTAGTATTCTTAGCATCCTGTGAAAAACACATTTAGAAGAAAAATGTCATTGGCGCAGATTCTCCTTTAATATGTGCATTTGGACACCTAAAATTTCTACATCTGAAACGTTAATTGACATAAGTGGAATTTCCAGAAGCAAAACAAGCATAGTTCAGATAACCTAGATTACAGTGTGGGCATTTAACTAAATGTAAAGTAAACATTAGTAGAAATTAGCTTTGTCTTTTTTTTAAATGTAAAGTTGAATACAAACCTCCCTCTATACATATATCTTTTCTGAAATGTTATAAAGCAGAATTCTAGACATTTCGTGATCGTGTGTACATTAAGACTTGACAGTTCAAAAAACCTTATAAAAGGCCTATTTTTGAGTGATCCAGAACAGCAATTCCTTTTGTCTTCAACAGAAGTGTATCCTGGGATCAGGTTGATAGTGAGCTGCTCGGATACAGTCACAACAACTTTAACCTTTTTTGGAGGGAGGGGAAACTTCTCCCATCATTCTTATTGATTATTGGAGGTACTCATCCATTCTTCGAATTCAAACCCATTTTGTCCATTTTATTAAGGATCTGGATGCTCCTCTGAACCTGCCTAAAGTTCTACCATTAGATAGGAATATTCTAAAATCCATGTTCATAGAGTTATCCATGACTTACTGGAAAACCACAAGAACCTTCTTCATATCCATGTCCAGTGCAATTTTTTCCTCCATGCTCCGGGGCAGGATTATTGCATTGTCGAGATCGGCTCACCACACCTAAGCCACAAGAGATGGGGCAAGGAGTCCAGGATGCCCATGGAGACCACATCCCATCGACTGAGACAAAGAAAAGACAAGCATCACGACCAGTGCTTATCTACTTAATTTCTTTTTAATTTTTACCATATTTCAAGCATTGATATTCAGGAAAGATAATTTCAGATGGGTTGTGGCAAATCTGGTCTGTTCATGCAAACCAAGTCTTTGGCCACTTTTTCATCTGGCAGCATAGTTATTATTCATGAAGTACATGGAAGGTACACCACAGTTTACAAAACATGAAAAATGTAGTAGCCATGCCCTGAAAAACTTAGTCTAATTTGAACAAAAATAGGGACCAGCAGTTCACACGCAAGGAACTGCAGAGACTTTTGTGAGATCATGAGCTAACAATCTTCACAGAAAAGGGGTTTTTATGAGGGACCCGATGATGGAAATAGAGATTTGGTTATGCCAGAAAAGGTGGCTGTTCAAAGCATCTAAGGCTGCGCCTAGACTGGCATGATTTTGCACAAATACTTTTAACGGAAAAGTTTTTCCGTTAAAAGTATTTGCACAAGAGAGCGTCTATACTGGCATGTGCCTTTGCGCAAAAGATTTGCTTTTACGCAAAAGCATCCGTGCCCAGTATAGACGCTCTTTTGCGCAAGAAAGCTCCGATGGCCATTTTAGCCATCAGGCTTTCTTGCGCAAGAAATTAACGTTCCTGTGTACACTGGCCTCTTGCGCAAGTATTCTTGTGCAAGAGGGCTTATGCCTGAGCAGGAGCATCAAAGTATTTGCGCAAGAAGCACTGATTTTGTACATTACAAAGTCAGTGTTCTTGCGCAAATTCTTGCGGCCAGTGTAGACAGGCGGCAAGTTTTGGCGCAAAAGCGGCCACTTTTGCGCAAAAACTTGCCAGTCTAGACGCACCCTAAGTGTACGGAAGATGTATGTGACAGACCCCCCCCCATGCTTTATGAAATGGACTTATGGACATGAATAGACATAACTCAAAGGTGCTTTGAGCAAATTATTTTGTGTAACCGTTCAATCTTCATGTCACGGTCTGCTGGTTCTGTTTATCTTTCTGTGATGTATGTATCACTTTTGTGTGTAAAATTAGACACATGGAGTGGGTTTCAAATGTGTGAATGAGAGACATGGAGGGTGTTACCCTCAACTGTTAAACTGTCTCTTTTGTCCTTCAGTCTGAGCAGTGGTTGGTAGGGAGTGGCCTCAACTCTTTAACAAAAAGAATAGGAAAGGAGAGGCCTTGGTCTTTTGGCTGGGCTGCACCTGAAGGAAGGAGACGAAAACCCCAGGGTAGGGAGACAGCCCTGGTTTGGAGGGGCAGTTGGAAAAGAGGTTTTAGGGTGAGTTTGAAGAGTTTGTACTGAGGTTTCAGTGTAGAATTAGCCAAGCATTTTTGTTTCTTTTGATTTGTAACTTACTTTGTTCTGCCTGTTCTCGCTTATTACCACTTAAATCCTACTGCTTCCACTGAATAAAATCATTTTTATTTTCTATCAAACCCAGTGTAAGTAATTGTTACCTGGGGGGGCAACCAATGTGCACATTCCCCCTTTCATTGTTAAAGGGGGCTTACTTAATTCTTTGGGGTTTGATCCCATCTGGGGAGTGCTCTCTCAGGAGGCTGGACCCTAAACTGCACTCTCCTTGGACCTGAAGTGGTTCAGTGTCTGTACTGCTTCTCGGAGCTGGCCCAGCAGGACCGGGCGGTGAGAGCCCCAGAGAGCGGGAAGGCGAGTGGCAGTGGCCGTGTCAGCACTCCGGGAGGCACTCCCGAGGGGTCGTCTGTGACCACACCCTGTCACAATGTACACTTACTGATGAGAGAAGGAAGCAAAGGGAGCAGTTAGGAATGGGAGAAATTGTAGGGTGAAATGGGAGCAGAGATGTGTTGGGAAGCAGAGCTCCAGAGACACTCCAGTTTGGTACTGAAGCACATACAGAATCTTCTTCTTTGTCTCACTTACATCTGATAATTCGGTGAAATGTTACAACATTGAAAAGAATTACTGTACCTGGGCATTTTTTGTTGCTGCACACAGTGACTTCCTCCTTTAACCCGGCACAGGGCAACCCTCCTCTGGAAGGAGCAGGGCTATTGCAAATCCGGATTCTTTTCTTGATTCCTGAACAGGTCTCTGAACAAACTGACCAGGGTGACCATTCTGACCACTGGCCATTCACTAGAGAAATGAAACAGAAACATTCTCACATCTCTGAGCAAGGTGGCAGACCCATATTTATTCAGACTTTTATTAGCAAACCAGCCTCAAATACATTGAGTCCCTACCCTGTCCTCAGCACAGCAAGTAGTCTCTGAGTTTATATCCAAGCTCCTTCTTCCTGGACTTGGCTTAAGTGGAAATTCAAAAGCAATAACGTAACACTGATCTAACCTTTCCTATACATAATGCTGTGGTCAGCCTCCCTGTTACACCAACACAACTGATCGTTATTTTATGGTGATTCATGCTCTAAGGGATAGAGAACTAAAAAGAAGCAGAGCTGCTGAGAACAACGGTGATTGCTATTCAGTCTGTTTTGGAGCAGGACATCCCAATTTCTGTTTCCCCTGCCAAATGGCACCATTTAGCTGACAAGCTTTGCACAGGGAATAGAAATTGCACAGCAATCGGTATGAGTGTAGCTGTGGAAAAATGAATGAGTTCACACTCACTTGGGCATGGTTCTAGATTGGGACAACGCCTGAGATCAGTAGAAGGTCCCTCACAACGCATCCCACTCTCCGGATGGGTGCACAAGCGGATCCGCATCCGGTTCTGGAATCCACAAGTGACAGTACAGACAGACCAGGGAGACCATGGGGACCAGGTGCTTTTTGCTGCCAGAGAGAAGACAAAGATGAAAACATCAGAATGGGAAACACATGCAGGCCTGGCCTCTTCCCAGTCAGGTGTAAGGAACTAACAGATAGTCTCATCTCCTTACCTTTACAGTGAATGCCATCACCAATAAACCCACTCTGACACACGCAGAAATAGGAGCCGAGAGTATTCAAACAGCTGGCATCCCAATTACAGTTATGGGTCCCTCTTGCACACTCATCTATATCTAGAATGGGGATAAAAACCTACACTCATTTCTTCCCATTTAAAATGCAGTTATACAGGAATTGTGTACATTACAGCTTTCTGCAGCGCAGCAGTATTTGTACTTAGGATCACCGGCATGGGGAAACAACCTCAGATGTTGTTTTGAGTCTGCTGATCCCAGGCTCCCTTGTAGGAATGGGGCTTGATTTCCATAAGCCTCCATCATTACAGGCCATCTTGATAGGCCAGAAAAAGGCCAGGTAGTGAGCCCTATCAAGAAGCCATTTCTGCATAGTGCTTTGGTCCCTGTAAGCCAGTGGTTTTCAAAGTATGGGTCGTGACCCAGTACTGAGCCCCAGAAAGTCAGGCGCTGGGTCACTTTGCTGTAGGGTGATCATGCTGCGCCCTGGAAGTGGCCAGCAACAGGTTCAGCTCCTAGGTGTGTGGGGGGGGCAGCTCCAGGGATCCAAGCACTGCCCCTACCCTGAACACCAGCTTCCCACTCCTGTTGGCCAGCTCCTGGCCAATGGGAGCCGCGGGAGGCAGTGTCTTCTGGTGAGAACAGCGCACAGAGCTGCTTGCACACCTCTGCCTCGGAGCTGAACCTGCTGCTGGCCACTTCTGGGGCACAGCGTGGTCTGTGGTGCAAGGAGAAGCAGGAAACCTACCTTAGTACCCCTGCAGCACTGCTAACTGAGAGCTGCTGGAAGTAAGCCTGTGCCCCAATCTCCTGCCTCAGCCCTGAGCCCCCTCCCTCCCTCATTCCTGGCCTCATCCCATAGCCTGCATTCCCGGCACAAGATATAATTATGTCAGGTCACAGCATCAACAGTTTTCTTCAGTTGGGTCACAAGAAAAAAGGTGTGAAAACCGCTGCTGTAAATCACAGCCATAGCCTTCTCTTTACCTGCTTATTTATACAGGCTTTGAAAAATGGACTTGCTTCTAAACTTACTGTTCAGAGTGTATTAGTTGATGAGCTTAACACAGTTTTAAAAAAGCCCCTCAAGCTCACATTTTCTTTACCTACACAGCTGTATAGTCCATCTCCCTCAAATCCGTGTGGACAATGGCAAATGTACGATCCATGTATATTGATACATTCAGCCTCAGGCAGGCACTTCATGGGCATTCCTTCCACACACTCATCTAAATCTTTAAGCAGAAAGAAGGGAATGTGCCTAAGTTTAAACAACAGATTTAACTAATTATAACCGAGTCACAATTTTCAACTGGGAGCACAATGGATACACTTCACAACAGTGCACGTGAACTCAGTAGGCCCACACAAATTCACATTTGTGTGCACAAAATGATATTTGCTGCTGCACTATTATGTTAATTGTGCATTCAAATGCTACTCCTATGTAAAAATCTGGGTCTTTGCTGGCCCAGCAGGACACTAGAACAGTCTGTTGAGCAATCAAAGAATGCAGCCCATGGCTTGGTGTCTGTTCGTGAGACATGGGGTGGTTCATTTGATTGTCATAGTTTTAATGCTGCTCTAGCAGTTGACTTCATTAATTTGAATAATGCTCCATGACCATTCTGTCTGTTGCTCATGTAACTAGCTCTTGTGTGAGCACTAACGAGACAGCCACCTACATTTGTATGAAATTCCTGCAAATTGCTCGCAACAAAACACAGAAGAGTCGTCACATCAGATTACTTGTCCAGTGTCCCGTTCTCGCTGCCATTGGTTTATCGAGTCTATCGTACTATGACCAATACATGGGCATCTTCTTTTACCATTATTGTAACAGTGCAAATCTGCACATGAGGGAAAATCTTGCTTAACCTCCACAAATAGAAGATGCCCAGAAGCATGACTTGTTTACTTTTCTGCCTTAGGCTCTGATTGAAAACCTTACTATTAGACCAAAATGGGTCTTGTCTTTTTAAAAACTTCACCCTCTACTATTAACAGCATGACAGAGAGAGGGCCTTTCTCAGAGTGCATATCATGGTTGCACTGTCACCCTTTTTTGCACCTGCAGTATTTGCATATCGGACATTTTTTAAATCACAATAATACAGAATTCAAGCCAGCCATGGAAGGGAATGTTGACTAAACCCATCTTTTCTGGAATTAACTTTAGATTTCCTTCACATGCTGCAGAGTGTAAATTGACTGGGAACTGTGGCTGGTTCTTTGGGACCGGAAAGACCCATTTGGGGTAGGTGAGATTGGGTTCTATAATCCCTCACCTGTGTGCAGGCCCGGGACTGATTGTGGCACAGAGGGAGCTGGGGTGCCAGAGGGGTTTTGTTCGTGAGGCTTCTGGTTGGCCAGATAGGCATCTGGAGCGCTCAGTGTGACTGGTATGTGGCCTGTTTGGAAGGTCTCCAGTCTGGGGCTGTAAGGAGCCCTGAGTTTTAGCAATTCACCCTGAGTGGATGCCCTCAACTGTGCCCAGACCCGGCCTGGTCTGTCACAGCATTTAACAAAACTCGTATCTAATGAGTGATTCATTTTACTCTGATCCTCACTTGGAGACACCCCTTTAGAAATACGACACTACTTTTAGAATAGAAGCTTAAAACACTAGCCAAATCATTCAAATATGCAATTTTAGAGTCATTAATGAAGAACTTTCTTTGTCAGGGCTGGGAATGGATAACAAGACATGGATCATCTGATGATTCCCTGTTCTGTTCATTCCCTCTGGGGCACCCGGCATTGGCCACTGTCAGAGGACAGGACATGGGGCTAGATGGACATTTGGTCTGACCCTGTGTGTTCTAATTCTGTATTATTTTTATAACACGTTCTGAAATGGATGTTTCAGACTTGACACACCCCTTCTCCATCTTTCATTCTTTTCAAAGAGGCAAGCAGCATTTTGATCTTACATGGGAATCCTTTACATGGCTATATGTTGTTCCTAAGCTTCTGAATGGCTTCAGGAATATCATGAATGTGTCAGTGGCTGTTATGTTATGTTTAAATTATGAGAAAATGCTCCAGGAAGCAAAGTGCATAAATATTTACCAATGCAATGTACGCCATTCCCTTCAAATCCTGGGTTACAGTGGCAATTCTTTTCACTCCGAGTTCCATTGCACATTTTGCTAATATCTGGGGGCGGGGAGGGAAATGCACATGTGATACAAATAAACAGGAGCCTGGCCAAGTAAAATAACAGATCTATTTAATCATTTCACTTTATTCAAGTCAAAAAGACATAGTTGCCTTTTATAGTAAACATGGTGGGTGTTCATTCATTCATAGACTCAGATTTTAAGGCCTGAATGGATGATTAGATCATCTAGACTTACTTCCTAGATAGCACAAGCCATAGATTTGTTCCCAATTACACTTTCATTGAGCCCAATAACTTGTGCTTGACTGAAGTCTAAAGCATATCTCCCAGAAAAGCATCTGGTCTTGAGGTAAAGTCATTAAGAAATAGAAAATTTACCACTTTTGTTGGTAGTTTGTGCCAATGGTTAATCACCCTCACTGTTAAAAATTTGTGCCTTGTTTCTTATTTGATTTTATCATGCCTTTAACTTTCAGCCAATGACTCTTATTATGCTTTTTTCTGCTAGGTTATTGGGCTGGTACTTTTTCCTTACAAAGGCATGGGTATACTGCAGTGAAGTCAATTTTCAATCTTCTTGATGAAAAACTACACAGATCACATTCTTAAATCTCTAATTGTAAGGAATCTGCTCCAGCCCTCAAATTATTTTTGTGACTCTTTTTCTGCATCCTATGCAATTTTTCAGCTTCCTTTTAAAAATGTGAAAAACCTCATTGAGAGTTTTGGTGAACAGTTAATTTCACTCATATGTTAAAAAGCATGGTCAAGCAGAACTGGCTTATATATACGTATCTGCATATAAAATATTAATTTAAATAAAAAGGTGGTTTTACCAAAACTAACATTAATAGAGTGTTTAATGATTTATTTTTTTAAAAAATTGCATTGGCTGATTCAGTGGCACCAACTGTCTAAATAAAAAGGTAGAGATGACATGGAAGTCAAATCCTGATGAAAGCATACTAAGGATAATGCACCACAAATTTAAAAACACTCAGTACCCTTCTTTATGAAGAAGAGCCTCTGGGCTACCATAACCCTTCCAGGAACATCAGGGGTGAAATCATAGACAAGAGCTCGGATGTAACCAAATTCACTATTCCTGAGAGAAGGTAAAACAGAAAGGAAATGAGAATCCTCGATTTCCCACTCAGGTTGTTCTACTGAAGGTTTCTTTACAGACCTCACTCTGGGCACAGGTTTCCAGCTGGATGAGCAGGGAAGGGGATTAGAACTCAGACATTGCATTGATTTTGTCTCCCCTCAGACCACCAGCAACTGGAAGGTAACTTAGGAAGAGGAGGGGGAAAGTACAGAGGAAAGAAATAGAAGGAAAGGGGAAGTAGAGGTGATGGACAATGAGGGGGATCAAAATGCAGAGATGCACTCTGTTTTATGACAGCTGCCAAACCCTTGATGGCTATTTTTCTTATGCACTCAGTTCACAGTTGCTCAGTATTTCTTCTTCTCTACATCTATTTCTATTTCTAATCATTTATGAAATAGTATTTTGCAGCAAAGTATTAAGAGCAGCACTAAGTGATCATAATTTCATCAGTCCATGTGGCTTATTCTCTGCTCCTTGTGGATACCTACCCACTGCTGAAGTGCATGTGGCGAGGAGGGACTATTAGGAGGTTATAAAAATCAGAAATGGTGGGGAGAAAGTGAATAAGGCAGTGTTATTTATCCTTTCACAAACCAGGGGTCACCCAATGAAATTAATAGGCATAAGGTTTAAAACAAACACAAAGAAGTACTTCTTCACAACACAAATGCTTAACTGGTGGAACTCTTTGCCAGGGGATGTTATGAAGGCCAAAAGAATGAGATAAGTTCATGGAGGATGGGTCCATCAGTGGCTATTCAGCAAGGGGGTCAGGGATGCAACCCTGTGCTCTGCATTTCCTTGAAACTCTGACTGCCAGAAACGGGGACTGGAATGGATCACTTAAATTGGCCTGTTCCTACTGAAGCATCTGGCATGGGCCAGTGCCAGAAAACAGGAGACTGGGCTAGATGGACCACTGGTCTGACCCACAGTGGTCATTCTTATTGTTTTTATGAAGATGCATTATTCCTGGACATGGAGAAGGAAACAAACAACCTTCAGTTTACAGGCTGAAAGTACAGCAGATTACAATCATACTTTACTCCTTTGATCTCAATCCCCTCCGTCCCATTGGCCAGCACAACAGCATTGGTGCCAAACAGCGTCATGGGCGAAGGCTCCTTAGTCCATTTTATAAAGCTGGAAGGAGACACCTGAAGATACTGGGGCAGCTGGATGGTAACAGTGTCTCCTTCTAGAAACTCTCCAACCTCTAAAAGATACAAGCACAAAGCCAGAGAACAAGATCACTAAACATTCATGATGGTTCCTAAAAACCGGTCATTGGTTCCTAAAGCTTTCTAGCAATAAACCAGGCCACTTGTGCCTCCAGGAAAGTAACAAGCAACTGAATGAAACATCTTGGATTTATGCTGCAGTCGAAGTGTGATAAATATCTCCGTGTTGTTGGAGATAAATACATGTAAAGGTCCTGGAGACTCTATTGTGTCAGTGTTCATTGGCAGATTCTTTGTGTGCCAGGTGTATTTGGATCTTTAATGATCTCTAACATACAAGCATCTAAGCAGGGTGTGACAGAGGAAGCCAACTTTTTTTTTATAATGTATCCTTGCACAAATAATCACGTGGCTGTAGAGAAAATTAAAATAAATTAATAAGTAGCATGAATTTAACATCATATAATGCAATAAAGAAGAAAAACCACATGCTGTATATAAATCAGACTTCGGCTCCTGTCTCCAATATCAGGTCTTGTTGGATATGAAAGTCTAAAATCAAAACTGGATGAAGAATACAACTGAATAAACGGGGATCACTATAGACAAGGTGACGCCTTTACAGAAAGAGGTGCAGTTTTACTATTTCTTTGTAGGGGAAAAGAGTCCTACACGCATCCTCTGTAGGCCCTTGTCTACACTAGGGCTTTATTTCAAAATAACACCCCCTTAGGTCAAATTAATAAGAAGAGTGCCCACACTACTGAGCCCATTATTTTGAAATAACAGGCCACTTATTTCGAAATCTGTACTCTTGCTTTCCTGAGGGAATAACACTAATTTCAGAATAGTTATTTCAAAATAGCATTAGTGTGGACACGCCGGTGCTGCTATTTTGAAATAACTACTCTCCAGAGTAATTCAAATTAATTACTCTTTAGCAGTGTCCCCTCTAAGCTGTGGGGCAGGACAGCTTCACAGGTGATTAATCAGCCCCGCCCAGTCAGAGGCTCAGGGCTCTCACCACAGAGCTGACTGACTGGTACGGGCTGATTAATCACCTGTGAAGCTGTGCTGCTTTACAGCTTAGAGGAAACTCTGCTCCCCAGTGCTTCTTGAGGCTCTAAGTCAAGGTATAGCATCCACATTAATAGAGCCTGCTTCGGACTAATTTCGAGGCTTCCCCGTAATGTGGACACGCTATTTCAATTTTGTTATTTCGGGAGTTATTAAATCGATTTTAGTTATTTCGAAATAGTTTCCTAGTGAGGACATGTCCTTGGTGATTATAGAAGAAAAAAGTATATTAAAATGTTTCAGGGAACATGGGATTATTGCTGATCCCAAATACTAAAGGCTCAGCTCAGGAATATGTCACACTGTATGAATTAACAGTTGGTATTAGCACAGGTCAGCTGTTTATTATAAAACGGGTGCTGATACAGCTGAATGCCGAGGGGCCAATCCATTCTCATTTAAGCAGGTGTATACAAAGGACCATAGATATTTCTGGTTTTATAAAAATGCTAACAATCAGCTATGCAGGGTGGGGAATAGAAATCAGCCCTGATTTGACAAAGATTTTCACACTGACTCTAAAAGCATGGCAAAGTTTTCTAATGTTAACAGCAGGAGTAGTTTCCATTTCTTACCTATTGGCATTCTTTCCAGGATGAAAAAGTATCTCAAGTGGGAAGGATTTAACATCTGAAAGTCTGTGAAATCATAGGCTTCAATCGCTGCCTGTTTGTCCGGTAAGGCTTCTACTTTGATTTCAGCCCAGAACATGTTTGGGTAAAAATCATCCTCTTCAATGGAAAACAGCATTAGAGCCAGACTGCTGTTGGCCAGAGCCATCTTTGGGGACAGGTTAGTAGCTGGTGTCAGTCTCCTTCGATAACTGCAAAGAAATAGCTCTTGTAACCAAATGGGATTTTTTGGCTGAGATCAATTGTAAAATCATTGTCATACTGGGTACACCCTAGATTTCTGCCCATGCTGGGGGTAATAGAAATGGTGAATGTGTTTTCTAGGTCTTTACCCTCGGTTTTTGTCAATTCTCATTGACACCAGCGGGAGCGCCTCACATTGAATGCAAGTAAAACACTGTGGGCTACATCCTCTGTACTTTAAAGGGGCAGAGGATTCCCATATCCTGACCTAGAGAAATGCTCTGCTTGCCAGTGTGACAACAGTTACTCCTGCCTCTCCCTCCGCCCCCCCCCCCGAAGACTGGGGTAGGCCAGGGTCACATCAGGAACATGGGGGAATGAAGAAGTGCAACATGCTTTGATGAACTGGCCAGCAGGGTGGCGCCTTAGGGACATTCTTCACTGATGTAATTTAACCATCTAGCTGGAGGCAGGGTGACCAGATTTTATAGGGACAGTCCTAATATCTGGGGCTTTTTCTTATATATTACCTCCCACCCCTGTTCTGATTCACACTTGCTATCTGGTCACCTTAGCTAGAGGCTAGTTGCTCCTCTCTCCAATATCATTGGCCCCAAAAGGTGGTCTGAAGCTATCTGTGTGTTTTTCCCTCACCCCTACATGCAAAACTGTTTTATTCTACCAAGTCTGGGGATCTGGCCCTGTATATGTAAGTGTGCTTGTAACAAGCCTTCCCACTAACACATTTTTACAGCGATCAGTAATGGGTCTCTGAGCAAATTTCTGGACACCCCTGACTGATAACTGAAACACTCAAAAACTAGCTGCAGATAAACACTCTTTAAAAATCTCTAAGCTTATGCTCTGGAACTTCAAATACAGGATTGTTATGTACCAGTGTTCCCAGCCTCACTCACTACATAAACTACTCACACCAATGACTGATAGCAATTTATGTGAGACAAGGTGGGTGAGGTAATGTCTTTTATTATTACCTCACCCAGCCTGTGTCTCTAAGGGTACATCTACACTAGCCCCCTAGATCGATCTAGGGAGGCTAATGAGGGCGACCGAAATTGCAAATCAAGCCCAGGATTTAAATATCCCATGCTTGATTTGCATGTTCCCCGGCCGGTAGCCATTTTAGAAATTGACTAGCCTGAAGTAACTGCCCGCGTCTACACGCGGCAGTGAAATGGGATTCCGATTTAAAGCCCCTAAATCGAATTAGCTGGTAAACCTCATTGCAGGAGGAATACCAGCTAATTCGAGTTAGGGCTTTACATTGGAATCCTGTTTCACTGCCGCGTGTAGACGCAGGCAGTTACTTCGGGCTAGTCAATTTCTAAAAATGGTGACCGGCCGGGAACATGCAAATCAAGCACAGGATATTTAAATCCCGGGCTTGATTTGCAATTTTGGTCGCCCTCATTAGCCTCCCTAGATTGATCTAGAGGGCTAGTGTAGACGAACCCTAATATCCTTGGGCTCACAGGGCTACACCACTTCATACACTAATTTCAGTAACCCTCAAGTGTCCTCTAGTGTTAAAAGTGATATCTCAATGAAATTAAGAGAATTCAAGATCTCAGAAGGGTAGCCATGTTAGTCTGTAACTTTAAAAACAATGAGCAGTCCTGTAGAAACTTAGAAACTTAGACACTAAGGGGTGTGTCTAGACTACATGGCTCTGTCGACGGAGCCATGTAGATGAGTTTACTCGGCAAAGGGAAATGAAGTGGCGATTTAAATAATCGCCGCTTCATTTACATCAAAATGGCAGCCGCACTGTGCCGATCAGCTGTTTGTCGGCACAGCACAGCAGCCTAGACGGGAATCTGCCAACCCCAGAACCCTTCGTTGGTAGATCCTGTAAGCCTCGTTTCACGAGGCATAAAGGATCTGCTGACGAAGGGTTCTGGGGTTGGCAGATTCCCGTCTAGACTGCCGCACTGTGCCGACAAACAGCTGATCGGCACAGTGCGGCTGCCATTTTGATGTAAATGAAGCGGCGATTATTTAAATCGCCGCTTCATTTCCCTTTGTCGAGTAAACTCATCTACATGGCTCCGTCGACGGAGCCATGTAGTCTAGACACACCCTAAGGGTAAGGCTAGACTACATCGTTTTTCCCAGGATACTTTCTGTATCCCAGAAGAACTGTTCCACATCCAGGGAACACGCTTGCTCTTCCGCTTTTTTGTTGGAAAAGCCTCTTTTGACAAAAGAATCAGAAAAATCAGCTTTTTCCGAAAAACTGGTGTAGTCTAGCCGTACCCTAACACATTTATTAGGTCATGAGCTTTTGTGAGTAAAATCCACCTCATCAAATGAGTTGGAGTGGAAATTAGAATATATAACATATATAGCAGCATATATAACACCAAAAGAAGTTACCTGTCAATTGTAGGACCAATGTTAATGAAGCTAATTAAGTCAGGGTGGATGTGGAGATAGCATTTGATGTGGAGATGCAAGTGTCAAAGACGGGGAAATTGTGAGAGGCAATTCAGGCTTTGCCAAAGCTCAGAAAAGTGGTTACAAACATTGCTAAAAGTAGTGTCCTGAACCTGCTTGTTAAGCAATCCACAGTGCAGTTTTGCAGCCTCCAGGGTGACAACAGTAGTATAGCTAATGGGGATTTAGGAAGAAACAAAAATATTATACGGCCATTCCCTCTCCTCCCCCCATCTGTTCCAGAGGATTCTCCTATGTATTATGCCATTTGCCACATATTTGCAATGCTTCCAGGCTTCTGTGTAAAAACCCTCTTAGGGAAACCGCCTCTTAGGGAAACTACTATTTCTGTTCGGACATGTGGACCATGAGGAGCAGAAATCAAAGGGTTGGAGAATAAAAACTCACTAACTCTGAAATGAACCAGATGCCAGCAGACTTACCAATTCACTTTTTCTTCCCACTTCTAAAGAAAAAGTTTAGATCTAGTGTTTAAAAAGGAAAAAAAAAATATTCCTTAGATCATTTGCAACCTAAGATTTGCTCTGTCAGTCCCCTCCCTACTAAAAATGTTTGTTGATTTTTCATTGCCTTTTTCTGCCAGCAAATAAAATTCTCAGTCGACTCTCAGTCGCAGTTCCTAACACCACAATGGGCCCGGGCAACCAGGAGCCACATGGAAAACTCCTGCTCAACTATTTCAACTGTGGTCTGGAGCATGGACTTAATTATACAGATAGTTCAGATCTGGAATGGGTTTCCAAGGGAGATTGTGGAATCCTTATCATCACTGAAGGTTTTTAAGAACAGGTTAGACAAACTCCTGCGAGGGATGGTCTAGGTTTACTTGGTACTGCCACAGCACAGGGGCTGGATTAGATAATCTCTCAAGGTCCCTTCCTATATTGTTGTGATTCTGTGATTGTTCTTATTTTATCCAAACTGGTCCCCAGCATACCTAAGAGTGACATCACACCTGTGAAATTGGAGAAGTTCCTGTAATAAGCACTATATGAGACAAGCTTCTAGTATGTGTAATAGAATACAACATCCAGAATGCTGTGGAATCTGCATTATTCCCAACATACCTGTGGAACTTCGCTCCTTGGGCTGAGTAGAATTTGTACCATTTTATCATATGAGGTTGGTGGTTCCCAGCAATAGAGACCCTGAAAGTGACTGTTTGGGCTCCAGTCATGACTTTGATCAGACAAACCTGCTCTCCAAAGCCATCACAGGCAGATCTATTGAAAGCTGTTATGCTGACACCAGGCTCTAGAAATGAAAAAAACCAAACATCTTTGTCTGCTTTAAAATCATGGAACCTGCCCTTGTTCATGATGGTTATCTTAGCGAATCAGGACTGGTAGCAGATGCCAAAAATCAATCTCCATTCCAGCCATATTGCCTGTGTTGTTCCACTGCTGCTGCTCTCTGGACACAGAAAAGGACACACATAGGAAGCTCCACAATTTCCCCTTGCAATAGCAGCAGTAGCAGCTTCCTGCAGGCACAGGAAGCTCACGGGGAGAGGGGGGAGGAGTTGTTCATATTTGGATGGATTGGTCTGTCCTTCTAAAGTGTGCTCTATTCTGTGTCTTACTGTACAGCACTTTGCTTACCTGCAATAATATAATACTTTCTGCATCTTGAGTTCTTTCCATGGAAGGATCTCAATACAATGAATAAGCCCTAGTTAATTGCTATAGGACCTCTGTGAAATAAACAGGCATTGTTACACTAGTATATAGATAAGCCAATTGAGGCACATGGAGGTAATGCAATCTGGTCAAGATGAGTTAATGGCCTGACTCCTGGGCCCTTTAAGCCTTAGAGCCACACTTCCTCCTGCTGAAAGGAGATCCCCTGAACAGGCTGCCAGAGGCTAAGCTGTCACTTGCCTTGACAGTAATTAGTGCCATCACCCTCATATCCTGGCAGACATTGGCAATAAAAATCCGTTGTCACTTCATCCAGCTGACAAATGGCCTTTGGATGACACTGGATTCCCCTTGTCCTGCATTCCTGCTTGTATGGATCTGGAAAGAAAGACTGTTTACAACACACAGAATCACAGAAATGAACGGCTGCATGGGCCCTCATTGAGTCCACCTTTCCTCTTCTCATCAACCTCTTCTCATCAACACTATGCACAGCTGATACAGTAACTTCATCAAAAAAGTCCCAGATGGCCTGTTCCATTGAAATTCATGGAGAAGCATCAACTGCCTTCAGTAGGCTTCAGATCAGGCTATTAAAGCTTGGGAGAGGCCCAGATGGAAATCTGGAAATGGAATCTCCAGCACACAATGGTAATGTGATTTTCTTTTAAAGAGGATTAGTCCAGGGGTTTATTTCCTTTGGGTTTCTTTGCAAAAATAAATATTTGAAATTGAACAAAATCTAGATTCTGGATGAAAAAACTAATTGCACATGAATTAATATGGTTCAGTGTTTTCCACTTGTGTGTGAAATCTTCATATACAACTGTGGTATTAGAGGAGACATTTGATCAGCCTTTGGATAGATTTTTGCATTCTGGAAATCTAGCAGTTCAGCAGGAGCTTTTACACAGCTTGGTAGTAAAATGCCCCCATCCGATTCTAATGTAGCATTGGGGGAATATCAGCACTTGCAGAAACAGAACAGATTGAGCAATGGTTAAAATATCCCTTTTGACTCTAGGCTCCCAGATTCACCCAGGTTTATGATTTACCTCGGGGTGTGAAGGAGCCTGATCTTTACCCAGAGTGGCAGCTATCAATTTGTGTCTAATGCTCCCTGTTAATGAATCACTCACCCTGGGTTCTGCTCCGCAGTTGGGTTGTTAATAATGGCAGGAGGATGAACCACTTGCCCAGCATTTTCAGTGAAGCCCCGGATTGGTGTAAATCACATCTCACCGCCGCAGGTGGAACTAGCAGGTGCCCAGGCGTAAGCCGGCACGTCCCCCGGGGAGAGCAGCCCAGAGAGCCATCCGGCCCCGGGCTGGGCTCTGGCGAGTGCCGCTCCCGGAGCCAGCGGCCGGGGCGGAGGCGGGTCTGTTTCGGTTCAAAACGCCCCCAGGGTTCTGATTCCAAGCTGCAGGGAGCCGGGCCCGGCCCGCCGAGCGCTGTCCGGACGCTGCGGTGCTGAAGCGTCCCCCGCTCCCGCCGCGGCCGCGGGCTTCCAGCGGACTCGCCCCCCGCTGCTTGCCCGGAGGCCGCCCAGAGGATTCAGGGGCCCTGGGGCAACGCAATTTCGGGGGCCCCTTCCTGGCACTCCCTGTCTCAGGCCTTCTCGGGGCAAATGGCCCCACTTGCCCCCCCCCCGCCCCGGGCGGCCCTGGCCCGGAGCCCTGGTCCCGCTGCCGGCTCCCCAGCGCCGCCCGGCCCCGCGCACCCCGCCCTCGTGCGCGCTGCCCCCAGGGCGGGACTGACTCCGCTTCGCTTTCAGCGCGTTTGCTGGGGAGGGGGGGGGCGGCTCTTGCAGCGCCCATCAGCAAAGCAGCGGGAGACGCAGGGTCAGCCCCCCCTTGTGCGGGGGGGGGGTCAAGGCTTTGACCGAGGGATCCCCCCGCAGCGGGCTCTGACCACTGGGCCATCTTGGTGGCGTGCGCCCGCCGGCTCCCCTCCCGCGCTGGGAGAACGGATGCAGCAGCGGGCGGCGCGGGAGACCGGCCCCGGGACCCCCCGCCCAGGATCCGGAGTCAGCCCCGCTCTGGCCAGTGCGCACTCGCGGGGCCGGGCAGAGCCACTGGCGGGACGGGGCCTGCAGCGCCCGCGCTGGCCGCCAGGGGCGCACCCCCCCCCCCCCCCCCCCCCCATTGCGCTCTGAGCGGCCGGGTCGCTGCCAGGCCTCCGCCAGTTGCTTAGCGACAGGCGTCCACAAGCGGGCGACTGCCCCGCCCACTGCTCGCCGTCCCCTCTTCTCATTGGTCACGTCCCCTGCCCGTCCCGCCGGGGGTTGTCCGGCTCCCGCGGGCCCAGCGGCCGAGACTGGTTGAGAGTCCATCGTTGGGTGCAGGGACTGCGGCAGGTGAGGAGCCCCGCCCCCCGCCAGCGCCGGCCCCGCCCCCTCAGGCCCCATCTCCCCTCCAGTCCCTGGCCCCTGGAGCCCACCCCCAAGCCAGCCCCCCCGTACCCCCAGCGCCCCAGCCACCTGTACCCCCAATCCCTGAGCCAGCCCCCCGCGTACCCCAGCGCAGCCACCTGTTCCCCCAATCCCTGAGCCAGCCCCCCTGACCCCCAGCAGTTCCCCCCCCCAAGCACCCCCGTTCCCCCAATCCCTGAGCCAGCCCCCCAGTACCCCCACGCCCCCAGCCACCTGTTCCCCCAATCCCTGACGCCAGCCCCCCTGTACCCCCCCCAGCCCCCTGTTCCCCCAATCCCTGAGCCAGCCCCCCGTACCCCCCAGCCACCTGTTCCCGCGCCCAGACTGCCCTGACCACGGCCAGCCCCCCCATACCCCCAGCGCCCCCAGCCCCCTGTTCCCCCCAATCCCTGAGCCAGCCCCGTCCCCCAGCCCCTGACCCCCCAGCCCCCCCTGTACCCCCAATCCCTGAGCCAGCCCCCCGTACCCCCCGCCAGCCCCCTGTTCCCCCAATCCCTGAGCCAGCCCCCTCCGTAGCGCCCCCAGCCACCTGTTCCCCGCAATGCCCTCGAGCCAGCCCCCCATACCCCCAGCGCCCCCAGCCCCCTGTTCCCCCAATCCCTGAGCCAGCCCCCCTGTACCCCCCGCCAGCCACCTGTTCCCCCAATCCCTGAGCCAGCCCCCCTGTACCCCCCAGCCACCTGTTCCCCCAATCCCTGAGCCAGCCCCCCTGTACCCCCAGCGCCCCACCTGTTCCCCGGCCAGCCCCAGTCCAGCCCCTGTTCCCCCAATCCCTGAGCCAGCCCCCCTGTACCCCCAGCCCCCCAGCCACCTGTTCCCCCAATCCCTGAGCCAGCCCCCCTGTACCCCCCAGCCACCTGTTCCCCCCATCCCCTGAGCCAGCCCCCCGTACCCCCAGCGCCCCCAGCCACCCTGTACCCCCAATCCCTGAGCCAGCCCCCCTGTACCCCCCAGCCACCTGTTCCCCGCATCCCCTGAGCCAGCCCCCCTGTACCCCCCAGCCACCTGTTCCCCCAATCCCTGAGCCAGCCCCCCGTACCCCCAGCGCCCCCAGCCACCTGTTCCCCCAATCCCTGAGCCAGCCCCCCATGACCCCCAGCACCCCCAGCCACCTGTTCCCCCAATCCCTGAGCCAGCCCCCCTGTACCCCCCAGCCACCTGTTCCCCCAATCCCTGAGCCAGCCCCCCATACCCCCAGCGCCCCCAGCCACCCTGTTCCCCCAATCCCTGAGCCAGCCCCCTACCATGCCCTGAGCCAGCCCCTGTACCCCCAGCCAGCCCCTGTTCCCCCAATCCCTGAGCCAGCCCCCCTGTACCCCCCAGCCACCTGTTCCCCCAATCCCTGAGCCAGCCCCCCATACCCCCAGCGCCCCCAGCCCCCTGTTCCCCCAATCCCTGAGCCAGCCCCCCTGTACCCCCAGCCACCTGTTCCCCCAATCCCTGAGCCAGCCCCCCTGTACCCCCCAGCCACCTGTTCCCCCAATCCCTGAGCCAGCCCCCCATACCCCCAGCGCCCCCAGCCACCTGTTCCCCCAATCCCTGAGCCAGCCCCCCGTACCCCAGCGCCCCCAGCCACCTGTACCCCCAATCCCTGAGCCAGCCCCCCTGTACCCCCCCAGCCACCTGTACCCCCAATCCCTGAGCCAGCCCCCCATACCCCCAGCGCCCCCAGCCACCTGTTCCCCCAATCCCTGAGCCAGCCCCCCTGTACCCCCCAGCCACCTGTTCCCCGCCCCCCAAGCCTAGCCCCCCTGTACCCCCCCCACCTGTTCCCAATCCCTGAGCCAGCCCCCCATACCCCCAGCGCCCCCAGCCACCTGTTCCCCCAATCCCTGAGCCAGCCCCCCTCCCCCGTACCCCCCAGCCACCTGTCCCCCAATCCCTGAGCCAGCCCCCCTACCCCCAGCCACCTGTACCCAATCCCTGAGCCAGCCCCCTGTACCCCCCAGCCACCTGTCCCCCAATCCCTGAGCCAGCCCCCCATACCCCCAGCGCCCCCAGCCACCTGTTCCCCCAATCCCTGAGCCAGCCCCCCTCGTACCCCCAGCGCCCCCAGCCACCTGTTCCCCCAATCCCTGAGCCAGCCCCCCTGTACCCCCAGCAGCCCCCCAGCCACCTGTACCCCCAATCCCTGAGCCAGCCCCCCCGTACCCCCAGCGCCCCCAGCCACCTGTACCCCCAATCCCTGAGCCAGCCCCCCGTACCCCCAGCCACCTGTCCCCACCCCCAGCCACCCCCTGTTCCCCCAATCCCTGAGCCAGCCCCCCATACCCCCAGCGCCCCCAGCCACCTGTTCCCCCAATCCCTGAGCCAGCCCCCCTGTACCCCCCAGCCACCTGTTCCCCCAATCCCTGAGCCAGCCCCCATACCCCCAGCCCCCCAGCCACCTGTTCCCCCAATCCCTGAGCCAGCCCCCCATACCCCCCAGCGCCCCCAGCCACCTGTTCCCCCAATCCCTGAGCCAGCCCCCCTGTACCCCCCAGCCACCTGTTCCCCCAATCCCTGAGCCAGCCCCCCATCCCAGCAGCCCCAGCCACTGTACCCCCAATCCCTGAGCCAGCCCCCCTGTACCCCCCAGCCACCTGTTCCCCCAATCCCTGAGCCAGCCCCCTGTACCCCCCAGCCACCTGTTCCCCCAATCCCTGAGCCAGCCCCCCTGCCCCCAGCCACCTGTTCCCCCAATCCCTGAGCCAGCCCCCCCTGTACCCCCAGCCACCTGTTCCCCCCCCAGCCAGGCCCTGTTCCCCCAATCCCTGAGCCAGCCCCCCCGTACCCCCAGCGCCCCCAGCCACCTGTTCCCCCAATCCCTGAGCCAGCCCCCCCTGTACCCCCAGCGCCCCCAGCCACCTGTTCCCCCAATCCCTGAGCCAGCCCCCCATACCCACCCCCCAGCGCCCCCAGCCACCTGTTCCCCCAATCCCTGAGCCAGCCCCCCTGTACCCCCCCAGCCACCTGTTCCCCCAATCCCTGAGCCAGCCCCCCCATGTACCCCCAGCACCCCCAGCCACCTGTTCCCCCAATCCCTGAGCCAGCCCCCCTACCCCCAGCGCCCCCAGCCACCTGTTCCCCCAATCCCTGAGCCAGCCCCCCTGTACCCCCCAGCCACCTGTACCCCAATCCCTGAGCCAGCCCCCTGTACCCCCCAGCCACCTGTTCCCCCAATCCCTGAGCCAGCCCCCCCATACCCCCAGCGCCCCCAGCCACCTGTTCCCCCAATCCCTGAGCCAGCCCCCTGTACCCCCAGCGCCCCCAGCCACCTGTTCCCCCAATCCCTGAGCCAGCCCCCCCGTACCCCCAGCGCCCCCAGCCACCTGTTCCCCCAATCCCTGAGCCAGCCCCCCCGTACCCCCAGCGCCCCCCAGCCACCTGTACCCCCAATCCCTGAGCCAGCCCCCCCGTACCCCCAGCGCCCCCAGCCACCTGTTCCCCCAATCCCTGAGCCAGCCCCCCCGTACCCCCAGCGCCCCCAGCCACCTGTTACCCCCAATCCCTGAGCCAGCCCCCCTGTACCCCCCAGCCACCTGTTCCCCACCCCCCAAGCCAGCCCCCCTGTACTCCCCAGCATGCCCTGCCAGCCAGCCCCTGTCCCCAATCCCTGAGCCAGCCCCCGTACCCCCAGCGCCCCCAGCCACCTGTACCCCCAATCCCTGAGCCAGCCCCCCTGTACCCCCCAGCCACCTGTTCCCCACCCCCCAAGCCAGCCCCCTGTATCCCCAGCACTCCCTGCCCCCCAGCCAGCCCTGTACCCCCATATCCCTGAGCCAGCCCCCCTGCCCCCAGCCACCTGTTCCCCCCAATCCAGCCCCTGTAGCCCCAGCCACCCCCTGCCCCAAGCTAGCCCCCTGTACCCCAATCCCTGAGCCAGCCCCCCATACCCCCAGCGCCCCCAGCCCCCTGTTCCCCCAATTCCTGAGCCAGCCCCCTGTACCCCCAATCCCTGAGCCAGCCCCCCATACCCCCAGCGCCCCCAGCCACCTGTTCCCCCAATCCCTGAGCCAGCCCCCCTGTACCCCCCAGCCACCTGTTCCCCCAATCCCTGAGCCAGCCCCCCCGTACCCCCAGCGCCCCCAGCCACCTGTTCCCCCAATCCCTGAGCCAGCCCCCCGTACCCCCCAGCCACCTGTTCCCCGCCCCCCAAGCTAGCCCCCTGTACCCCCAATCCCTGAGCCAGCCCCCCATACCCCCCAGCGCCCCCAGCCACCTGTTCCCCCAATCCCTGAGCCAGCCCCCCTGTACCCCCCAGCCACCTGTACCCCAATCCCTGAGCCAGCCCCCCTGTACCCCCCCCCCAGCCACCTGTACCCCAATCCCTGAGCCAGCCCCCCTGTACCCCCCACCGCCACCTGTTCCCCCAATCCCTGAGCCAGCCCCCCATACCCCCAGCGCCCCCAGCCACCTGTTCCCCCAATCCCTGAGCCAGCCCCCCCGTACCCCCAGCGCCCCAGCCACCTGTTCCCCCAATCCCTGAGCCAGCCCCCCCGTACCCCCAGCGCCCCCAGCCACCTGTTCCCCCAATCCCTGAGCCAGCCCCCCCGTACCCCCAGCGCCCCCAGCCACCTGTACCCCCAATCCCTGAGCCAGCCCCCCCGTACCCCCAGCGCCCCCAGCCACCTGTTCCCCCAATCCCTGAGCCAGCCCCCCGTACCCCCAGCGCCCCCAGCCACCTGTACCCCCAATCCCTGAGCCAGCCCCCCTGTACCCCCCAGCCACCTGTTCCCCACCCCCCAAGCCAGCCCCCTGTATCCCCAATCCCTGAGCCAGCCCCCCCATACCCCCCAGCGCCCCCAGCCACCTGTACCCCCAATCCCTGAGCCAGCCCCCCTGTACCCCCCAGCCACCTGTTCCCCACCCCCCAAGCCAGCCCCCTGTATCCCCAATCCCTGAGCCAGCCCCCCCATACCCCCCAGCGCCCCCAGCCACCTGTTCCCCCCAATCCCTGAGCCAGCCCCCCTGTACCCCCAATCCCTGAGCCAGCCCCCCATACCCCCCAGCGCCCCCAGCCCCCTGTTCCCCCAATTCCTGAGCCAGCCCCCCTGTACCCCCAATCCCTGAGCCAGCCCCCCATACCCCCAGCGCCCCCAGCCACCTGTTCCCCCAATCCCTGAGCCAGCCCCCCTGTACCCCCCAGCCACCTGTTCCCCCAATCCCTGAGCCAGCCCCCCCGTACCCCCAGCGCCCCCAGCCACCTGTTCCCCCAATCCCTGAGCCAGCCCCCCGTACCCCCCAGCCACCTGTTCCCCCCCCCAAGCTAGCCCCCTGTACCCCCAATCCCTGAGCCAGCCCCCCATACCCCCCAGCCACCTGTTCCCCCAATCCCTGAGCCAGCCCCCCTGTACCCCCCAGCCACCTGTTCCCCCAATCCCTGAGCCAGCCCCCCTGTACCCCCCAGCCACCTGTACCCCCAATCCCTGAGCCAGCCCCCCTGTACCCCCAGCCACCTGTTCCCCACCCCCCAAGCCAGCCCCCTGTACCCCCAATCCCTGAGCCAGCCCCCCCATACCCCCAGCGCCCCCAGCCACCTGTTCCCCCAATCCCTGAGCCAGCCCCCCATACCCCCAGCGCCCCCAGCCACCTGTTCCCCCAATCCCTGAGCCAGCTCCCCTGTACCCCCAGCCGCCCCGCCCCAGCCACCTGTTCCCCCAATCCCTGAGCCAGCCCCCCTGTACCCCCCGCCCCAGCCACCTGTTCCCCGCCCCCCAAGCCAGCCCCCTGTACCCCCCCCAGCCACCTGTTCCCCCAATCCCTGAGCCAGCCCCCCATACCCTCAGCGCCCCAGCCACCTGTTCCCCCAATCCCTGAGCCAACCCCCCTGTACCCCCAGCGCCCCAGCCACCTGTTCCCCCAATCCCTGAGCCAACCCCTCTGTACCCCCCAGCCACCTGTTCCCCTCCCCCCCAAGCCAGCCCCCCTGTACCCCCCAATCCCTGAGCCAGCCCCCCTATACCCCCAGTGCCCCCAGCCACCTGTTACCCCAATCCCTGAGCCAGCCCCCCTGTACCCCCAGCGCCCCCAGCCACCTGTTCCCCGCCCCCAAGCCAGCCCCCCTGTACCCCCCAGCCACCTGTTCCCCCAATCCCTGAGCCAGGCCCCCTGTACCCCCAGCGCCCCAGCCACCTGTTCCCCCAATCCCTGAGCCAACCCCCTGTACCCCCAGCGCCCCAGCCATCTGTTCCCCCAATCCCTGAGCCAACCCCCCTGTACCCTCCAGCCACCTGTTCCCCTCCCCCCCAAGCCAGATCCCTGTACCCCCAATCCCTGAGCCAGCCCCCCTGTACCCCCAGCGCCCCCAGCCACCTGTTCCCCCAATCCCTGAGCCAACCCCCTGTACCCCCAGCGCCCCCAGCCACCTGTTCCCCCAATCCCTGAGCCAGCCCCCCTGTACCCCCAGCAACCCCAGCCACCTGTTCCCCTGCCCCCAAGCCAGCCCCCCTGTACCCCAGCTACCTGCCCCTTCCACTCCCTGCCCCCCAAAACAAGCCCCTGCTCCTCAATCCTTGAGCCAGCCCCCTACTCCCCAAACCCAGCCCCCTCAAACCCTGAGCCAGCCCTCTGCTCCTCCCAGCCACCTGCCCCCCAACCCCTGAGCCAGCCCCTGCTCCTGTCAGCCCCCCAGCTTTTCCCCCTTCATACCCAAGGCTGATGCCTTTGCCCCATTCTATAGAGAGGGAAACCGAGGCACAGAATGGGACAGGGACACCTTTTCAAACCCAGCTTCTGGCGTTGGAGTCCCACATCCCTTGGGCCCAGTTATCGGAGGTGCTGCTTGGTGTACAGGAGCTGCAGCTGCACAGCCCCTCGGGTACTGAAGCTCAACCATCTTACCTCCTGCATCCCAAACCAGAAACCTTTGGTGTTAGTGTGCGTCTAATGGCTTGGCTTGTTGCACACCTCCAATCTATGATAGAGCCAGGAACTGAACCCAAGAGCCCACTGCCCTGCCATATAAACGTACTGCCTCTCCCCGCGCTTTTGGTCTGAGCAGTGTCACAAAGCAGGCGTCGTACCCAGCTAGTGGGAAGTGTGTTGCTGTGATCCTGAGCATCCAGCCACAAGTGTAGGAGGTAACAGGTGTACTGGGTCATAATTGCATGTTTACTAATTAAAGCCTTCCAGCATTTATTCCCAGTTGTAATCCCAATCTGCCATTTTACCAAACCTGACTTCAGCACTGACAAGAGACACGAAAGGCTGGCGGCTTATGGCAAAAAGCCCTCATTCCCCTTTGTGGTCTACTCAGTTCCTTTATTGGCCTGATTTTCATGCAGGTCTCCTGGCTTTGATCATGCTTAGAATGGAAGGATTTACTCAAACCGTGTCATGCTGCACGGGGCAGAGAAAGACCTTGTGCAAACGGTGTAACTGCTACGGTGAATTAAATCTCACCTCTGCAGAGTATGTCTATGCAGCCTCTTACCCAGGAACTAATGTCAAAGCATGTGCTTTACGCAACTGAATGGAGATCAGGGAAGAATTGGGGTCACAAAATATTACACGGGTGACAGCTACGTTAGTTCTCAGAGCTTTGTCTCACCTTTCCCTAATTAAACAGAATTTTGTGTTCTGGACAGGGTAAAGCCCATTCCATTTCTGGGCGATCAGGCTCTTTTCCTTTGGGCACAAAATGATTAGCATTCCAATGAAGATAATTTAGACCAGCAGTTTCTAAACTTTTTGAGCTGAGTCCTTCAACTCAGAGGAAAATAGAGACATGTCACTAGAGGGGATGGCCCATGAATTTGAGTCAGGGGGCAAAGATGGTGCTTCCTCCCAATGCCCTGCCACATGCAGCTGGTGTCACTGATCTCAGACTTATCAGGAACACAAATGAGGAAATGTGTTTTTTACAAAAATTCTAGGACTTTTAACCTAGCAGGCTCCCTTTAATTTTCCCTCTCTCTGTGTTGTGAAAGGCTGAGGTTGTCGAAACACCATTAGAAAGATGAACTTGATGACAAAAGGCTTCAGTGAGCTCCAGGAATTGAGCAGCCGAAGGCAACAGATGCCTGTATGGAAGCTTCCCAGCGGTAGATCTACACTGAGTAAATCGGCTCAAGCCATCAGATGCTACTATGAGAACCAAGTACTTAATACGCTGCTATTTTAATCACTTGCTAGACATGATAACATGGGATTTGATTGGGTAGCAAAGGGTTAGAAGGTGCTGTACGCTATACGCCTTCTGGTAAGTACCTCACAGGTTGGCAGCTTGGGCGGAAGCTTCTTTCAGGCTTGAGTGCCCAAGAAAGGAAGATCCCATGAAGTTGAATGGATTCTGCACACTGCAGGACCAAATCATATGTCATTTGCTTACCCACAGAATATTGGTGCTTCTTAGGGCAAGGGCAGTGCACACCAATGGTAATATGCAAATCATGGCAATAAGGGGATGTTTATCCCCACTATGTACTTGCAGTGCTCTGCTTAGCTGCAAAGTCAGACTCTCCCTCCGATGATTAATGTTGGCATTTCAAAAGGGGTTAGGCATGGGATTTGGGCATTAACTGCCTTGAAAATCTTAGCTGAAAATAAGTAGGAGAAAGGAATTTAAGCATTTGACGAACACTTTCTTAGGCCTTATCTACATTCGCAAGGTACAGTGCAGTAAATCAGCTCCCAGTGCTGTAACTCGCCAATTCACACTGGTAAGGTGCCTGTCCCACAATGCCTGGTCTCACCTGTCCGGTCATCATTTCAAACTACTACTGCCCTGACCCAACTGAATAACCCTCAGATCTGCCATTTACATTCTTTGGGAATTTGGAAAGACCCCTTCCTGTTTGCTCACTGATGCATGCTGTGTTCTCAGTGCATCTTACCCGGTGACCATGCCTGCTCTATGCTCCAGGTGATCTCCCACGTAGAGCAATGCTGAGGTACTGGACCTCATCAGTGTTTGGGGAGAGGAGGCTGTCCAGTCCCAGCTGCACTACAGCCTAGGAATTGTGATATCTATGGGCAGATATCAAGATGCATGACCGAAAGGGGCCCAGACCAGGATGCTCTGTAGTGCAGAGTCAAAGTGAAGGAGCTGCGGAACACCTGTCCCAAGGCGCAGGAAGTAAATTGTTACTTTGGTGCTGGGCTCACAACCTGCTGGTTCTACAAAGAGCTGAACACGATACTTGGGGGTGACCCCACATCCACTGTGAAGACCCCTGTGGATACTTGTGGGGCTGTGCCAGCCAAGAGTGGGCTGAGCCAGGAGGAGGAAATCGTGGACGAGGGTGCTGATGGGGAGGGAGACCCAGAGTCAGAGGATGACTGGGGACCACAGAGATATGCAGTCGGGTGCTCTTTTCTACTCCCGAGGAGACTAGTCAGTCACGGTAGTTGGACTCTGGGGAAGTACAAACAGCAGAGGAGTCTCCTAGTAAGTGACTTTGATGTTGGGAATTGCTGACACCAGCAATTAGGTTAGGGGCAGGATGGCTGCAGAAAGCAGGCTAGGACTTGTGTGGTGCTTGTACTGACACATGCCTAGTTCGAGAGGCAGAACAGGCTGTTGGACTCTCTCATTTCATGGTAATTGGCCTCAGAGATCTCCATGAAAGTCTCATGGAGAATCTGGGCAATCCGCTGCTGCAGGCTAACAGTGGTGCCTCTGTGAAGCCAAAGTGCAACATTTTACAGATGTAACGTGGGGATTCCGGCCTGCCTTCCTATCGCTGGCTGAATGGCTGCGCAGAATTCGAAAGCAGCCTCGAAAGTGTAAAGCGGACCTCCTGCGTGATATTATGCTGCAGTCTGCTGCTGAAAAGAAAGAATTGAAAAAGAGGTGGGAAGAGAGACGAGGGAATGGAAGGAGAATGCAGAGCACCAGAGTGAAGCCACTGAGTGGCTCTTAAGCATGATGGAGCGCGAAGCGGACACGCTCCAAGCACTGTAGATGGATCAGCTCTGCGCCCACCCTCTCCTGCAACCTGTGTCCTGTAACACTTTCCCATGCACCTCCGTATCACCACCAACACAGTTTGGCCACCATCCTTTTTCCAGTTGGCACGCACTGCATTCCACATGTCCAGCCCTGCAGGCTCCGACCGGTACCCACTGCACTGATCCCAACTCCGTCCAGTTTAGCCCAAAGAGAAAGGCTGCCTATGGCACCCAGACATATACAAGTCTGTAAACATTCCAGGGCTTCCTGCGCTCCTCACCTCCATCCGACGAAGTACAGGTGTGTTCTGCTGTGTGTCTCCGTGCATCCATGCATCGATTTGGTTTGGTCTCTGGCTGTTCAAATTCAGCCTCCAGGCACAGGGCCTCAGTGCTCCAGCCCTGAGTGGCGCTTTCATGCTTCCCATCACCAATATTATGGAGGGTGCAACATGTGGCTATAAGCACTGGCATGTTGTCACTGGCCAGGCCCAGCCTCCCACACAGATGCCACCAGTGGGCCTTTAAATGATCAAAATCCCATGCCATGGTCATTCTGCACTTGCCCAGCCTGTTGTTGAACCGCTCCTTGCTGCAGTCAAGGTTCCCCGGTTCAGTAAGGGGTAGGCAGTAAGGGGTAGGCAGGGTCTCCCAGGATCACCAGGCATTTTGACTTCTCCCTCTGGTGACTGTCTGGTCTGGGAAGAAAATCCCTGCTTGCAGCTTCCTGAACAGGCCTGTGTATGAAAAGATGCATGCATCAAGCACCTCTCTGCACCAGCCTGCATTATGTCTGTGAAATGCCCTGGTGATCCACAAGCACCTGGAAACCCAAGGAGAAATACCCCTTCCAATTAACGTACTCTGAAGCTAGGGGGACTGGTGCCAGAACTGGAATACGTGTGCCACCTATTGTCTCTCCACAATTAGGAAAGCCATTTGTGTAAAGCCAGCCACAATGTCATGCAATGTTGCCCAGAGTCACTGTCTTTTTAAGCAGACCGCAATTAATGGCCCTGCACACTTCCATCAGCACGAGTCCAATGGCTGACTTGCCTATTCAAGCTGATTGTTACTGATCGGTTGTCATTGGGAGTAGCCAGCTTCCTCTGTGCAACTGCTGTGCACTTCTCCAACCCGCAGGATGGCTCTTATTCTTGTGTCCTTGGCTGCAGGGTGGGGGGTAAACTCATCATACATGCCATGAGTGTGGCTTTTCTCATCCGAAAGCTCTGCAGCCACTTTGTCACCCCAGACTTGCCTGGCAACATGATCCCACCACTCAACGCTGGCTTCCTGAGTCCCAAAGGGATGTTCCACAGTGGCCAGCATCTCTGTGAATCCCAGCAGCAATCCCGTAATATAGATTTTGCGTGGGGCAAGACCAATGTCAGACTCTTTTCCTCACTTAGTAGTTTAAGGAGTGACTCAACTGCCATTCATGATGTGTCAGTGAGATCTATTAGCATTTTCTTCAAGAGTTCGAGATCCATTCCTGGAGATGGAGGAGGCAGATCACACAGCACACAAGCGGTTGAAACATGGTGCCAAATGGAGGTGGAAGCAAGGGAGTTGCCGGGATATGAAGCAATGCATCATGGGGCATTGGACAGGACTCAGGATGCCCCACAACGACCCCCGTCTGAATTTCCACAAGCCTCAGCATTGGAAGAGGAAGAGCTGCTCTGTGGGATAACTGCCCAGAGTGCTCTGCTCCGCTCCCAATCCCACCGCAAGTGTGATCATGCTACTGTGCTGGCTGCTGAGAGTATGAACACACAAAAAAGACATCTTGGCATTGGAAAAAGTTCAGAGAAGGGCAACTAAAATGATTTGGGGTTTGGAACGGGTCCCATATGAGGAGAGATTCAAGAGACTGGGACTTTTCCGCTTAGAAAAGAGGAAACAAAGGGGGGATATGATAGAGATCTATAAAATCATGGCTGGTGTGGAGAAAGTGAATAAGAAAAACAACAACAACAATGAGCAGTCCTGTGGTGCCTTAGGGTATGTCTACACTAGCCCCTAGTTTGAACTAGGGAGGCTAATGTAGGCATTCGAACTTGCAAATGAAGCCCGGGATTTAAATATCCCAGGCTTTATTTGCATGTTCCCGACCGGTTGCCATTTTTAAATGCCAGTAGTCCGGACTAACTGCCTGCGGCTACACGCGGCAGTGAAACGGCAATTCGAACTAAGTCCTTAGTTTGAATTAACTGTTACACCTCATTCTAGGAGGAGTAACAGTTAATTCGAACTAAGGACTTCGTTTGAATTGCCGTTTCACTGCCGCGTGTAGCCGCGGGCAGTTAGTCCGGACTACTGGCATTTAAAAATGGCGACCGGACGGGAACATGCAAATAAAGCCCGGGATATTTAAATCCCGGGCTTCATTTGCAAGTTTGAATACTTACATTAGCCTCCCTAGTTCGAACTAGGGGGCTAGTGTAGACATACCCTTCAAGATTAACAATATATATATATATATGTAGTATCATGAGCTTTCATGGGCAAAACCCACTTCCTCAGATGAGTTTGAGAAATGGTTTTGCCCATGAAAAGCTCATGATACTATATATTTTTGTTAGTCTCTAAGGTGCCACAGGACTACTCGTTTTTAAAGTTACAAGCTAACGTGGCTACCCCTCTGAGACAAGGAAAAGTTATTCATTTGTTCCCAGAACTAGGGCTCACCAAATGAAATTAATAGGTAGCAGGTTTAAAACAAGCACAACGAACTACTTCTGCACATAACACACAGTCAGCTTGTCGAACTCCTTGCCAAAGGGAGTTGTGAGGACCAGGACTTCAACAGGGTTCAAAAATGAACTAGATAAATTCATGGGGTTTGATCCATCAATGGCTGTTAGCCAGGCTGGGTAGGGATGGTGTCCCTCGCCTTTGTTGGTCAGAGGCTGGGAATGGGTGACAGGGGAGGGATCACTATAATGATTCCCTGTTCTGTTCACTCCCTCTGGGGCTCATGGCATTGGCCACTGTCAGAAGACAGGACACTGGGCTAGTATGGCCATTCGTATGTTCTAACAGCGGTTTCCCTGCAGTGCTCTGTGAGCAGTGCTGTAACTGCCAGCACTGTCCATCTGCCAGCGAAGACGCATCCTTTCCAGGGTCTGATCCTGCAGTGGACTAAGTGCCGCCTAAGACACGCTGAGCCCCCTCTACTCCCACCATCTTCAAAAGGGAGTTGAAGATACTCAGCTCTTTGCAGGTCAGGCTCGGATGGTGAGCTGCCTGTCAGGTTGGCTTTGTGGTCGTCACATCATAGATCTTATTTACATCTCATTTCCTCCTATTTGCCAGGCTGATCTCAGACCTACTGGCTTCTCCGAGTCTGAGTATGAACCTCAGGTGAAGGAATTACAGAGATCTTTTCTAATGCGCCCTGGGTGTCCTAGATTCAGTAACAAAGCAACTTCAACAACTAAGCTTGGTAAGGCTCACAAGGGAGAACAGCAAACCCCAGCTACACTTTCCAGTCATGTAGTAAGCTATATCTCCCTCTTACCTCCTTGGTAGTCCTGCTTAGAGCCTACACATTTCCCCCCCATTCATTCATCAAATTGTGGGTAGCTAGAGTACTACTGAGTCCCTCAGCATGACTTTCACATGTAGCATGGATCTTAGTCAGTGTGTATTTGCTGGCGGGTGCTTTTGAGATGATCATTTATTGAAGCACCCATTGCTCGGGTCCTTAACTCCAATTATTTTTTGTATTTCTTCATTTAAATCATTGCTCTGGGGTAGGGGTGGGGGAAGAGGACTATCCCAGCCCTCTCTCACCACAACAGCCAGGGCAGGGTGTGGGAGATGCAGGTGTCAGGGCAGGGGATTGGGTGATGGGGTTTGGGGCAGGAAGTGTGGCCACCAAGCTGCCCAGGCAGCAGCTCCCCAGGCCTGGAGGGGGGCCATGCTGCCTGGATGGCGGCTCCCCAGCCTGGCTAGGGCTGTGCTGCCTGGCAGCCTGAGCTTTGAGGCGTCAGCCTGGGTGCACTGAGGCTGCACAGGGGCTGTGGGTGCTCGCTCGGGCTCACCAGGGCGGGGGGCTCGCTTTCCCATCCAACGTTGTCTGGCGTTGGGGCTGAGGGTGAGGTGGGGGAAGTGGTTTGGGCTCCAGCTCTGATTGATGGGGGCCAAAACAGTAGGAGTGAGCCAACCATGCCCAATACCAGCACAGGAACCTTACTCCCCCCTGCCTCCTGCTGCCCCAATATGATCATAGCTGTCCCAGTCCTCATCTTTGACCCCATGCTGCCCCCTGTGGTCATTATACCATATAACTGTCCCTGCCAGCAGCCCCGTCCTTTTCCATGTTATGAAAAACAGTCGCATTCCAGGAACATCCCATTGCCCTGGTACAGCTGAACCCTGACCTTGCTTTAAGTTAGGATAAGAGGAAGCTGCCTACCGAATATGGTGGCCCTAGCTCTTACTGTTTAGGAGAGGTTCTTGAACAGACTGACAGGTTCACTTGCTCACGGACAGACAAACTCTCTCAAATATATAGTAGATGTCTTCAATGCTACCACAAAATTAAAAAAGAAAACCCTAGTTGGTAGCAAATGAAAAACTCAAAGGCAAGTGCCCAGGATCCAAGAAATTGGAGGCCAAGACACCCCCTCCCCCCACACACAAAACCCCCAAACCCTCCTGCCTTCAGAGAGTCTCCAGGCCAGCTCCAGCCATCTATTGTTTTAGGAGGCAAGCAGGCTGGCTGTCTCCCTTTCCCTTAGCCGGCACATCAGGGAAGGAGCCATTTAAGTTCAGAGGGCCCTTACTTCAGAGGTTTGAGAGAGAGTAACCAAACACACAATCAGAAAACAAAGTCTCTCAGGCTTAGGTCTGGTGACCAAGGAAAGGAGTGAACGGCATCACCAGCACCACTTCTGGTTCCTGCCCTCTCTCACTCAGCTTCCTTTCCATGTTTATATATAGCCCTAGGGCAGGGCAGGGTGCTTCTTGATTGCACCCAGGCTGTTTAGGTTGTAAACTCCACACTGTCTCTTGAAAGGGTAGGTGCAGAGTAGGGATAGTCCCACTGAGAAGAGTTTTCCCCCTATGTCATAGAATCCTAGAATGATAGAACTGGAAGGGACCTCAAGAGGTCATCAAGTCCAGTCCCCTGCCCTCACAGCAGGACCAAGCACCGTCTAGATCATCCCTGACAGGTGTCTGTCCAACCTGCTCTTAAATATCTCCAGAGATGGAGATTCCACAACCTCCTTGAGCAATGCATTCCTGAACACAAGTCCCATTTTTCAGGCTAAGGAACCTCTGGGCTCATGCTGTGACAGTCTTATGCTGTACTGAGTTTCAGAACTAGTTTCTGGCTGACTTGGTGGTCCCTTTTAGCCTTAATCGCTGTGACTGTGAAGAAAGATGTTTCCTTCCTCAGAAAGGTGAGATGACTCAGATCTTATCTCCTTTCATGCTATTGTGAATTTGTGTTACCATGCCCAGGTAAATCTAGCTGGATATTAAAAGTGATTGATTCCTCACATACCTGAACTAGAGACGAAAAGTCCTATGGCACCTTATAGACTAAGGGTATGTCTACACTAGCTCGTTAGTTCGAGCTAGGTAGGCAAATGAGGGCAACCGGAGTTGCAAATGAAGCCCGGGATTTAAATATCCCAGGCTTCATTTGCATGTTCCCAGGCACCGCCATTTTTAAATCCCCCTTAGTCCGAACTAACTGCCCGCGGCTAGATGCGGCAGTTAAACGTTAATTCGAACTAACTCCTTAGTTCGAATTAACTGTTACTCCTCATTCTACAAGGAGTAACAGTAAATTCGAACTAAGGACTTAGTTCGAATTAACGTTTAACTGCCACGTCTAGCCGCGGGCAGTTAGTTCGGACTAAGGGGGATTTAAAAATGGCGGCACCCGGGAACATGCAAATAAAGCCCGGGATATTTAAATCTCGGGCTTCGTTTGCAACTCCGGTTGCCCTCATTTGCCTACCTAGCTCGAACTAACGAGCTAGTGTAGACATACCCTAACAGATTTATTGGAGCATAAGCTTTCGTGGGCAAAGACCCACTTCGTCAGATGCTCCAATAAATCTGTTAGTCTATAAGGTGCAACAGGACTTTTCGTCGTTTTTGCAGATTCATACTAACATGGCTACCCCTCTGATACTTGATACCTGAACTAGGAATTCAGCATAAATGTTTAATATTTAAATCAGGCTCTCATTTTGCACAAAACCCACATTTTCCTCACTTCCCTGAAACTGGTAAGAGTTTCAACACTTTACATGACAGAAGGTACAAGCCAGAGAGTGCTGAGTATCTGAAATGTGTCAAATGGATTTTTTTCTTGCCAAAAAAGAAAAACCACTTTGCAGTAACCAGAATTTTTTTTAAACACAGATGGGACTTTACTAAAGATCCCTGATAAGACCTATAATTTGAGTACCATTAGTCTGTCCTCCCAGCTCAACTTTGAAGAATGGGATGCTGCCTTGCAGAACATATCTCCAGCAGAATCAACCACCCAGGGTAAGAGGAAGACATTGACTGTATGTGTGTGTTTGGGAGGGGGCTGTTTTCCAGAAGGGTGAAAAACCTGCTGTGCAATTGCTGCTTTTGCAAGGCAGTGCTATAAGAAACACTAATGGAGTTGCCTTGGTTGCACTATTTAACCACTTGGTGGCATGGCATGGGCTGCATGCTATATGTTCCACAGCACAACCACTCTGACCATGAGTTGCAGGGTTTTGCTGATTGAGGTTGTAGCCAACAGACATTTTGAACAAGACACAATTCCCTTTTGAAGCCTAGGCTGGGTCACTTTTTCATTCAATATACTAAACCATCTTTTCTGGGGAGTTTTTTAAATGGTACCTTAAGTGGGACCCAAGGAGCTGTGGCTGTTAATAGAGATTTGTTGCCAGAAAAAATAAGTTGGAGAGAACAAATATGTTTTTTTCCAATTCTCTGGTTGATACTTAGATAAATGCTCTTTCCACTTTTAGCCTATTTTTTCCCCCAGCAGCTGGCCAGCTCTTACCCAGTAAAAGTCTCACTCGTCTCTCTAAATGGAAAAGTTTCACAGAAGGAGTAGGTCCAGCTGAACATCGAATTGGATCCAGAGAGAGTAAAATCCCATGGTACATTGATGTAATCCGTGAGAAGGTGAGAAAATGTTACTATAATACTTCCAAAAGAAGAGACCAAGCACACAGTTAATTGCACAGTGATCCAGCTATAAAATTAACTTTAAGGGCATGATGTAAATTAAGTTAATAATATAATTGTATTTGGATCAATGGATTCATCAAAGGATCTCAAAGTTTTTTTCAAAACAATGTGAACTACAGGAAAGAAGGGGAAGCAGCTACAGGAGAAGGGCAATAAGTCCACATCAAAACAAGCAAGAAAAGCTAGATGTCCTGGCTCTAGAATAGATTAGGGATGTTAAGGAGCGGTTATTTGGCTCATCGTGTGGTCATTACAATTTGTATTGACTACATCCTTAGTAGATAAAGGAGACAGTGCTGGTGGGAACCAGCTTTTAAGATGGCTCCCCGCAGCACCAGCTCCTGTTCCATCCCACCATTTGCTGCCTCTCATATAGAGGCAGCAGGGGAGGGGAAGCGAGTAGTTGAGTACTCAACTTGACTAGCCGATAAGCTTAGCCTTATCAGGTAGTCAAGTACGCAACTACTCACTTACATCCCTAGACTAGATGCCATTACATTCCCTACAAATGGGCAGGTATTGAAATACAGTACTTCTTCCACTTGTATAAGCCACTCCTCCATCTTTTTCTTGCCCACCAATATCCCATCAAACTTAAGATGCATCGTCTGAGCAGCCACTTTGCCTCTTTCTGTTCCCAGGAGCGATGCTTGCTGATGATGGGAGAAGAGATTAATCGTCTTTCCAGATGTGAGGCGGAATGTGTGAAGAAGGATGATGTGATCTCTGTCCTCAGGGAGGAGATAGAGACTCTCAAGAAGCATCTGAACATGCTCGGGAGGGACAGTGTCATCCCAGAGGAGGTGACTTGTGCTCATTTTCCCTGTAGATTTCACAGCGAGACACAAAATAGTTATGAGCAGTGGCCACCGCTAGTGGAAAAGCTGCTGACGACCCTTGTGGTCCCTTCTGTCTCTATGATCTAAGCAGAAAGGAGATTTCCTCCAACAGGCACACACACCAGCCAAGTAACAAACCCAGTAGACTGAGGAAGTGATGCTCCAATATAAAGCTATTTAAGGCCCTCCTTGGGCTCGGAGTTCACAAGTAACACAGTGAGAGGGAAGAGCATTCTGGGTAATTATGTTCAGACGACACTCTCCACCAGCAGCCCCACTTCGAAGACAATGCTCATCGGAGAGCCACTGACTGTGCCGGTTGGAGACAGAGAGGGCTCGGTGGTGCCTCATTTTCCAAACACAGTGTTAGCTTCCCCAGAAGAATCGTGGAGGTCTGGCACTAAGGGTACGTCTACACTGGCACCCTCTTTCGAGAGAGGGATGCAAATGAAGATATTCAAAATTGCAAATGAAGCCGGGATTTAAATATCTCATGCTTCATTTGCATATTCGCGTTATGGCGCTATTTCGAAATAGCGTTATTTCAAAATAACAGACGCTGTTAAGATGCAGTTATTTCGAGAGAAAACCCTTCTCTTGAAATAAATGGTAAACTTCATTGTATGAGGAATAAGGGTTATTTCGAGAGAAGGGTTTTCTTTCAAAATAACGGCGTCTTAACAGCATCTGTTATTTCGAAATAGCGCTATTTTGAAATAGCGCCATAACGCAAATATGCAAATGAAGCATGGGATATTTAAATCCCGGCTTCATCTGCAATTTCGAATGTCTTCATTTGCATCCCTTTCTCGAAAGAGGGTGCCAGTGTAGATGTACCCTAAGAATCCCTGACAAAGTGAGGTGTATTTGTGGTTAGTGCACCAAGCTCTTCCCTTTATGTGCTGCAAACAAGGGCTGTGGAAAGCAGCTTCTATGTTTCGCTTCCTAGGTAGTTTCCCTCACACTAAATTTTCCCTTGCAGAAAGACGCAGCCGCAGAACCAGTAGCTGATGACAGCAAGACGAAGATGCCCAATCTAAGCAGTGCAGTACAGGATGGCTTAGGACCAAGTGGCACTAAAGAAGATTTGAGAGAGGAGGTGGCATGCTTAAAATTAAAACTGATCTACTCTGATAAAATACTGGACTCCAGGATTGCTAGCCTGTCCAAGTCCCTGATGAAAGATCAGGAGGAACTACAGCAACTGGAAAAGGAGGTGAAAGAGGATCTGCACTAGCCAGATATGGCAAAATAAATTGACAATAGAATGAGGAGTCTATGCAAGTCTTTGCTTTTCACATTACTACTAAATGTGGCCTCTAGTGACTGCATCCTCTAGATTTCTCTCCCCCGTCACCTTTGGGTCTCTGATTTGTAGACATGGGAATGTGTGTACAGAAATCTAAAGCATTTAGAAACCTGATTATAAAAAATAATTAAGATTAACATCTCCAAACCAATTTCTGCTTTCGGTTAAGTCTGTGTACATGAAGGCACACCAGATTTACAGGTAGAACCGAAAGAAAAGTTTGTCCCTACTTTTCAGAGTGAGTGTGTTTTAGGAGTAGAGTTCATCATGGGATTTCTAAGATCTACAACAAGATTCATAGAACTTAAACCTCCTTCCTGGGTGCACTGTTGTGAAGATACTAGGGAAATTGTCTAACCACAGAAGCTAGAGATCAGTGTGGACGGAACTTAAAATACATTAATCCTGCTAATTGTGCAGAGGGGGCCTAGAAACAAACATTTAGACTAGAACATCCAACCTCACAGACACAAAAAGGAGCTCCAACATAGCACATTTCAGAAGCTCATGGGTAAAAGAGCCAAATATTCAGAATCCTCTTCTCTTGCAGTAAGCTGGAGACATGGACTAGCTATGGGTCAAGTTCACTGTCAGCGGATTTGGTGTCTTTGCATTTGGACCAAATTAGGCAGAAGGCCCACTAATGAACTTCCAGTAATCACGCTCCATGGCAGCACTGGGCTTATGAGCTGTGCCTCCAGGAGCATGAAGCCCATAATTGTATGTTTTTTAATATCTAGACATTGTAAGATCCCCAGAGGCTCCGGCACTGGACACAATAGACACAGATGCAACTCCAGAACTAGACTCCCGTCCCCCCCAAACTTTCTGCTCCAGAAAAGGAGCTTTATATGACCTGTCTCTGCATAAGGCTGCATTTTGCTTTACCGTTCCAAATTCTTTCTGTCCTTTTGTCCTAACAGTATTCAGAAATGCAGCAAAAGGGCTTAAGACAAGAAGACATGGAAAAAGAGCTTCTCAGTGGTACCGAGATTGAGGAGGCTTCTGAAGAGGAGGAGAATGAGGCAGAGGCAGAGGCAGAAGAGAAAGCATCCCTGGTCAAGCTCAGAGAATTCCAGCAAATGAACCAAGAGCTCTGTAAAGAGCTGGAGAAAGCAAAAACTGATTATGACATGGCCACAGGTACCAGGACTGACATAAGGGCTAGAGAGCACAGACTATCTGGCATTTTAGTGGCGAGATCCCAGATTTTGCCCCCTGCTCTGTGAGCAGTTTGTGTAGTGGCTCTGGGAAGCAAGACAAAGCATTATTGTGCCTCAGTTTCCTCTGTCTGGGAAGGATCTACATTAGCTCTTCGCTGCACCTTCTGTTCCCTCTGCAGTTTTAAAGGTAGCTTCCCGACACCAGCAGCTACTTTACAATTATTTTCCCTTGCAGTTGGCCTAGTAAAGATGCCCCTTATAAGAGAGGGCAGATTCTGCTTAACAGTGCTTGGTAAAGTTTGGACTGCTAAGCAATGTGGGTGATAATCAAGAATGGCTTTTGAAATTAGCCCACATGCTCAAGGTTCAGCTGATTGCCATATTTGGGGTCGGGAAGGAATTTTCCTCCAGGGTAGATTGGCTGAGGCCCTGGAGTTTTTTCGCCTTCCTCTGTAGCATGGGGCACAGATCACTTGCTGGAGGATTCTCTGCATCTTGGGGTCTTTAAACCATCATTTGAGGACTTCAATATCTGAGATATAGGTGAGAGGATTATTCCAGGAGTGGGTGGGTGAGATTCTGTGGCCTGCATTGTGTAGAGGGTCAGACTAGATGATCATAATGGTCCCTTCTGACCTTAAAGTCTATGAGTCTATAATAGGTAGCAGGTTTAAAACAAACAAAAGGAAGTTTTTCTTCATGCAGCGCACAGTCAACCTGTGGAACTCCTTGCCAGAGGATGTGGTGAAGGGTAGGACTTTAACAGGGTTCAAAAAAGAGCTAGATAAATTCATGGAGGTTAAGTCTATCAATGCTTATTAGCCAGGATGGGTAAGGAATGGTGTTCCTTGCCTCTGTTTGTCAGAGGCTGGAAATGGATAACAGGAGAGGGATCGCTTGATGATTACTTGTTCTGTTCACTCCCTCTGGAGCATCTGGCATTGGCCACTGTTGGAAGACAGGCTGCTGGGCTTGATGGACCTTTGGTCTGATGCAGTTCTGTTCTTACGAACAAGGAGTACCCTGGTATAGCTAGCAGCGCAATAGCAACACGTCCAGCTTCTGTCACTAGCCTGGAGGGAGCTTCTGCATATCAGACCATTTCTAAGCATTGTGACTCTTGCACAAGCGGGATTTGTCTGGTATTAAGAAATGGACCCTTCAAGTCAGTGATGCAATAAGGAATAAAGTATCATTGAGCAGTAGAGTTAGCCCTCAGTGTTCTTCCATAGTTACTGTAATTCTAAGATAACTGATTTCCACAGCTGGGTGACTTTTGGATTATGGAATAAAATGGCTGTCCCCATTTTCATCGCCCGGGGAGACTTCCTGAGGGCTTTGCCAGGGATTCAGTTGGTTCAAAATTTGACTTGGATTTTACAGGTGCCATCACTTCCTTGCAAAGGCAGCTGGCTTTCCAGGAGTCACAGCTGCGGACTGCTGAGTCTGACAAGGAAATGCTGCAGAAGGAGCTTAGAGAGCGGGGAAATCAGTTACAAGCCATGTCTGCCAAGGTACAGTCACGGCGCACAACACAGCCTACTGGCCACCACTGTGACACACTTGGGAGCTTACTCAGTGAGAGTTGGTTTCCTTCTTTTTTAACAACTCAGGAAATATGATTCCAAGAGTGTTAACTGGAGCCTTTTCTCTCAGTTTTCCAGCCTTCGAGAAGAGCGGAAGCATGAAGAGATGATGGGAATGATAGAGAGAGAGAATTACAAACTCCGACAGGTGGCTCATTGGTGCTTAATTACAGCAGCCAACACCCTAATTCTCCCTGCTGTGCCCCTCTTAGGCCTGGGCCTCTATAAATTAAACAAAACCAAACCCTTCTGAGAGCCTTTTGTGCTCTTCTCGGTCCGTCCCTGCTCTCTCCCCAGCACTGGTGTTCTGTGTCTTCGCTCTAGTTAGTCTCAGTGCTCATCCCATCCATGGCCTCCCTCATTTTGCAGGGGAGTCTATGTCATGAAAATCAGAGATGGGACAAGCCTGGCCTATTTTGTTTCTCAATACGCTTTATTGCTTAGCTTAATATTTCTAATGAGCCAGAATGGATGAGGAAGGGAACACATCTGTTTAATGGTTATGAAACACTACAGGTAAACCTGGGGGAGGGGGACAACATCCCAAACCACTAAGATATCTGGGCACTGCCATATGCTGCTACTTGCCCACTGGGAAGCGCAGAGGGGGTTTGGAATAGCCGGGCAGAATTGCTAGCGAGCTGTGTCTGAGTTAGGCAGCCGTCTCCTCCGTCCCTCCTGAACTGTGTTTCTCCTCAGGACACTGCAGAACAAGAAGCCAAGCTGGCCGAGCAAAACAAACTGATTGATGATTTGCAGGGCAAGATCAACAGGCTCCAGGCAGAGGTTCTGGTAGCCCAGCACCACATCCAGAAGCAGCTGCGTGAGCAAAGTGAGCTGCAGAGCCAAGTGGAGGCCTTGCAGCACGCGGAGCAGCAGGCCAAAGTCGCACTGGAGTGCACCAACGCCAGGGTAAAGGCGCCTCCTTCACTGTAGGCTTCTCCTCTGAGGGAAAGACCCCGGCCAATGAGACCCAAGGCCCCAGTTTAGTCAGGGCCATCTTTAGACACAATCATTGGGTGGCCTGCACGGGCGAGTCCCTGGCCCTGTCTTCCTTTGCACCTCAGGAACCGAGGGGCTGGCAGTTAACAGCCAACTTGCACCCCAACCTTTCCCTCACACCTTGGGCTCCTGTGCTTGCCAGTGGCCCTTGTTGCAGTTATGGGTCTGATGGGACACTGAGAAAAGAGGCCCAGGGGTTTCAGAGCAGAATAGTTACCATGCCAAACTTCTAGGGTTGCCAGATGGTTTAACCAAAAATACCAAATGGGCCCCCCCCCCCCCGCGCCAAACAAAAAAACACTGGGGAAAAAATTCTGTTGAGGAAAAAAAAAGGGGGGAGACCAAAGTTGTTAAGCATAAATAAATAAATAAATAAACGAACAGCGTGGCCCATTTAAGAAATGCTTTTGAGGCTTTTTGGCCCTAACAGGCTGCTGGCGGCCACCGGCCATCTTGGCTCCCTGTACCGGGCCGGACAGCTCCCCTGCGGAACCTGGTAAGCACCCGGGATTTTTGCCTCCTGGCCAGGAAAAAATCAGAAAGTACCGGACATTTTAGGTGTCCAGTGTTGTCTGATTTTTTTACCGGACAGGAGGAGAAAATACTGGACTGTCTGGGTCAATACTGGACACCTGGCAACACTACAAACTTCTGGTTTTTATCCCACAGCCTCCCAACCCTTCTGGGACCCCCCTCTCTCAAACACAGCCATCACGGGAAGACATTTCTCATATTTAGTCTGAAAGGGCCACGTTCAGACCTGCTGCTCGCAGGTGCAGCTCCAGGTCAGATTTGCTTATCTTATGAATCCAGAGGCACATGTTGCCATTAGGTGTCCATGTGGGGCTTCTTGTGAAGTCAGCTGGAACTGCACATACCTGGCGCAGGGCAGAATTTCACAGAAACAAGCTTTGAGTCCTGCCTTTCGCTGGTGTCCGGGGGACATTCAGAGACACCACAGCCTGTCAAATGCCATCTGTCATACCAACCCCCTCACTGGCGTAGCTTCAAAGCAGAGCTTACTGCAAATTCCCCCTCTAGTGAGAGAAGTCTTTGCTTATAGACAGGATCCGTCTTTACTTGGAGGAAACCTGTTTAATTCTTCAGCCTACACTAAGGTCGTTTTTTTTTCTCTCTTTTTAAAATCAAAGTTTGAAAGATTTCGAAGCAAAATCATTCAGGCCACATACAGCGCTGCTGGTGTCAAATCCCCCCAAACCGAAATTAGCGATGAGGAGGCCCTGGAGGCCATGCAGGTATGTGAGTCAGTGTGGAATGATGCTTCTGCTTGGACCCCCAAGCTGGGGACCCAGCAGAGAGGCAAGGGGAGAAGAAAAAGCTTCTTAATGATCCTGTCACCTCCATGGCTAATGCTGGATTCTCCTGTGAACGTGTCTGATTTCCAGAGAATAATTAGTGACCGGGTGGATTTTCATTCACTGCTGAAACAGAAGGGTGTGAAGGTCCCGCCTCTCTTCACTGAGTCGGCAAGTTTGCCACCTCCTAACTCTAAGAAAAAGAGCCCTGTGAAATAGGGTATTGCACGCTGAGAGCGGACCCCTGCAGCTGAGTCAGCCTCCGACAGGCGCTTTCTCCCCAGACTCTTCCCCGGTTGCGATGTGGTTTGTTCTCAAGTGTTTGTTTTTACTGACAAATTAAACAATTGAATTTAACTTCAGCTGGGTCCTGCTAAGCCAGTTGGTCTTTAGTTTGCACTGTTGTCTCATAGCTGGACTTGGGGGCTGGAATCAGGGCTCAACTGGCCAGAAATCACTTAGGGTATGTCTACACTAGCCCCCTAGTTCGAACTAGGGAGGCCAATGAGGGCGACCGAAATTGCAAATGAAGTGCGGGATTTAACTATCCCGCGCTTCATTAGCATGTTCCCGTCCGGTCGCCATTTTGGAAATTGACTAGCCCGGAATAACTGCCCGCGTCTACACGCGGCAGAGAAGGGCGATTCCGAAATAAACCCTACTTCGAATTACCAGGGGTTGGCTGAAAATGTGGCCCTAAAAATGTTAGTGTTCCGTTTTCCTCTGCAATAAACACAGCAAGTGGTGTGTGTGCCTGGGTCACCATTTCAAACTTCAAGGCCAAGTGACTTTAACCCTTTTGTGGTGAAGTAATCACCTTAGAAATGCCTGGTCAAGAGTCTCTTATTTCTGGTATGAAATTAAAGTATCAGTTCAAGATAAGGAACTTAGACCAAGCTGTGCATTTTCATGGGTGGGTCTTAATAGTAAAAACGATACCCTCTGACCTGGCTTATTTGCCTGTGCTTATTCAGTCGTATCTGCTGACTTCACTGGCTAAAATTAGGCTGCATTTCTTTGCTCTAGAGATCTCATACAGCTTACAGAGAGGGACCTGGATTCTAGTCTGGTTCGTTGTCCCTTAGCAAAGTTATTGAATTAGTTCCCGTTGCAGAATCTTTTTTGTTGGTGATTTGTGAGCCACAGAGCTTCACTTTCAGAACCTCTGCAGCCCGGCACTCTGGTCTGGCAACAACTGTGGTCCAGCATGATTTTAGTTAGCCACATGTCCACTTATCATGGGTGTGGCTAAGGTTCCCGTGGTCACATAAAGTTTGTTCACAGGCACCAGTCCTGGCTCTCAGGTTCTCTGCTGTTATTTAGCTTGAATTTACCCCCTAAATGTCTAAGAGCCCAGTGAGCAGTGGAAGTGTTGGTAATGCTGCGAGGCAACATTGACCTCCTGTAGTTCAGAAAAGCCTCTGGTTTCGGCACCGGCCAGGTCCCAAAGGTGCCAGACTAGAGAGGTTCAACCTGTACCAAGATCACGTTTGCAGGGCCAGCGATTGGAAAAATAAAAATCTTTTGGACTTGCAAACTGAGCAAATGACATGGAAGCTCACTCTGCTGTTTTCACAGAGTCACTTTGAATTCTATTTATTTGCCATTAATAACAGCGAGATAGAAACCTGACCAAAATTTTAAGTCAGTTCCAGAGTCAATGTGATGCTCACCCCTTGACACGCACACGGTTATTCCTTCTAACTAACAGAAAAGATCAAATATCTATTTCCCAGCAGACTTCCTGTGTGCCTCCTGCCAATTCTCTGCTCTTAGCAGGGCACTCCAAAGCCAGTTACAAATTGAAATTGCACGTTCGTGTTTTACTCTTAACCAAGAGCCACACTTACAAATTCCCCACTGGGCAAGGGTATTCCACCTGCATAAAACAGCCTCCTTGTCTGTACGAGATTTCTGGCTGAATTACGTCACAGTAAATAAAAGGCCTGGTTCTCCAGGGCCTGGACCTTGTAACCTCATCTACACGGGTGCAAAGTGACAAAACGCTGCCAATGAGGATTCTCCACTCACTTGTACCAGTTCACCCCTACTTTGCAAAAGGGAGCGCAGGGTGACAAGAGATTCATACCCAAAGCTTGGAGGTTGGTGTCCTCAGCCCTCCTCTCTGCTACAGAACAAAACCACAAGTTTGCAGCTCAGCCGGCTGCCTCACGGTTAATAGAAATGAAATCCATCCCTGTGTGGCGGCCCCAGCCCTTTGCCTGAAGTCCTACCACTGTTGCCTCAGGAGGGAAGGTCTATTGCAGAAGGCAGCCAGTCTAAAGTACATTTTCCTCTTCAGCTTAGCACAAAGCCAAATCCCCATGACTAAAGCCTGCCACTGCCCTCTTCCGGCTGATCCTTGCATTTCTCTAGGTGGTGTCTTCACACAGCAGATGGTTAGTGGGGAATGGGCCATTGCTTTTCTCTTCCGTTTTAATCTTTCTAATACAACGTGGGAGAAGGGGGGGTGGGGAGGGGGTATAAGGCCTGGGCCTCAAGCTCAAAGGAGGTCTCAAATTTAGACACTTACATTTTTGGCATCTGATAAGTTTTGCAGCTTGTTTTTATGCGCATCCCTATCAGACCCAACTGAAATGCGCTCTCAGTGCAGAACTGCAAATGTTAAGCCAATAAGAGACGAGTTTTGGTTAAAAAAACGTTTTTGTGACTGACAGAGATTTTGTCATATCAACAAATCAATAATGCTCATAAATATTAATAGAAATAGATCAGTTCTGATGGCACAAGATTAGACCATGACAAGGGTGTCTCTCGGATCAGCTGATGATCAGTATTGTTATTTTTTTTATTATGGCCAGGGGCCTCAAAAGCTGGAAGCGGCCTGGGCCTGTCTGGACCCCTCAGAGGGCCTGACTACAAAACCAGCTTCCTTCTTGCACTTCCCTGGGAGGATCTTAAATGGGCAAGCTCCGCAGAACCCCGACATTGGGCCTCCCCCCCAGCCTGAGGGGACCAAGCCAGGAGTCAATTCCTTAGGCTCCTTCAAGCTGAGCCCTCTCTGGTGAGAGGGGTGATTTAGCTGCCAGTGGTCAAGGTGGTTTGGGGATGCTGACAGCTACTGAACCAGGGCCACTGCCTCATTTCAGACGGGGCACCACCCTTCAGTGGGCAAGAACAGGCCAGAGCTGCGTTGCAGCAAGCGAGCCGGCCAGGCGACAGGCTCTGTATCCGGTCAGCGACCTTCCCCTGAGCTGTCCAGCTCCCTACACTGCACCATGTAGAAGGGAAGGATTTTGCTCCAGACTGACAGTGCTGAGTAGCTCTCAGGTGCCCGGTAGCTATTCTGATCTCACAACCCCAGGGTAAATCTGGAGTAAGTCAGAAGCTCTGGCTCTAGCCTAGGAGCATGGGCTGTGTGAGGCAGGGCTGGGATTGCAGAATATTCAAGAGTCTCCCCCGCTTGCTGCCAGCCGCTCCCAATGCCATGTGTTCCTTTCACTGGCATCTCCGTGAAAGTGGGACTAAAGAAAGGGCCAGATCCAATGGTCATTGTTTCTGGTGGTGACCCTTCCACTCCTCCATCAAATCAAGGCTTTGGCATTCTCTCCTGTGCACGCCCTCCCTTTGCCTTCACACCGAGCGGGGTTAAAGAAGCTGCATGTGGGAACTGTGCAAGTTTTGTCCCAGCAATTGTGCCAGTGAGGCCAGAACGTACAGAGTCAGCCCGTCGTAATCAGCAATTGTGAAATCTGTGCTGAAAGGCACTGAACCGTGGGACCCCACCTCCTCCCCCCCATGCCTCTAATCTTGATTTAACACAGCAGCCTGCACAAGAAACACAGAGGCTCAAAAGCTCCCAATCAGCCAAGCAAGGAAAGAATTTTCTCCAAGAAACAGCTCAGAGGGGAGTCCGAGAAGGACTTTGATCCTCAGGTGAGAGCATACAGCAGCTTTCTACTCAGTCTTGTGTCAAATAGGCTTTTCTGACTGTTTCCCCCACTTTTCCAACCTGTTTTCAGGAGTAGAATTGCTGCACAGCCATTAGGAGGAGAGGGAGAGGATAAAATCCAAGCCCATTCCTGAGGTAAGCTACTTTTAACTGGTTGGTTTGGGGGAAATGAAGGCACTGTTGGAGTGGGCTTCCTTGTACAAATCTCTCAGCCCGAAGTCATGTGCGTGTGAAAGCCCACAAGGCAGGGTGTTATCTGAATACACTGACCACCGGAGACGGGACAATCCAAGGATCTTTGGATCTGGAGATCGTACAGGAGACAGCGAGGGAGGCACCTCAAAGGAGCAGCCCCTCAACATCCCAAAATGCAAGGAATGCCATTGTGCTGGGCCTTTCCCTGTAGGCGCCTTGTGCCACCCTTGTACAGGGCCAGTCTGGCTCTTACTACTCAAAGAAACACGGTCAGGTTGAAAAAACAACAAGGTGGCACCTTAAAGACGGACACTTTTATTATGGCATAAGCGATCGTGAGCTGCAGCTCCCTTCATCAGATGCATGAAGGGAGAGAAAAAGAAACAGAGAGCAGGGATGCAGAGATGGGAGTGTGACATCTGAGCTAATTCAGGCAAGGTGAAAGTGGGTAAGGTGGCGAGAATACCTAACGGGGAAAGTTACTTCTTGCAATGTGTGTTAGTGTGTAACTTTGAAAATAATGAGTAGTCCTGTGGCACCTTAGAGACTAACAAATATATTATACCATGAGCTTTGTAGGTAAAACCCCCTTCATCAGTGGGTTTTTACGCACTTTTTGTGGGAAAAACCTACTTAGTCTGATGAAGTGGGTTTTACCCACGAAAGCTTATGATCTAATATATTTGTCAGGTTCTAAGGTGCCACAGGACTGCTCGTTCTTTTTCTTGTAATGAGGGAGCCATTCCCAGTCCCTATCCAGACCCATTCTGATTCTGTCAGATTTACATACGGGAATTCCAGCTCAGCAGTTTCACATTGCAGTCTGTTCTTGAAGGTGCTTTGCTTGAGGATGGCAACTTTCAAGTCTGTAGCTGTGTGTCCAGGGAGGTTAAAATGTTCTCCCACTGGATTTTGGTTGTTATCTAGGTTGGATATTAGGAAAATCTATTTCCCTGGGAGGGTGGTGAAGCACTGGGATGAGTTCCCTAGGGAGGGGGTGGAATCTCCATCCCTAGAGGCTTTTAAGTCTCGGCTTGACAAAGCCCTGGCTGGGTTGATTTAGTTCGGATTGGTCCTGCCTTGGGCAGGGGGCTGGACTTGATGACCTCCTGAGGTCTCTTCCAGCTCTGTGATTCTATTCTTGATGTCTGATTTGTGTCCATTTAAGAACATAAGAACATAAGAATGGCCGTACTGGGTCAGACCAAAGGTCCATCTAGCCCAGTAGCCTGTCTGCCGACAGTGGCCAGCACCAGATGCCCCAGAGAAGGTGGACCGAAGACAATGATCAAGCGATTTGTCTCCTGCCATCCTTCTCCAGCCTCTGACAAACAGAGGCCAGGGACACCATGTCTATCCCCTGGCTAATAGCCTTTTATGGACCTAACCTCCATGAAATTATCTAGCTTCTCTTTAAACTCTGTTATAGTCCTAGCCTTCACAGCCTCCTCTGGCAAGGAGTTCCACAAGTTGACTACATGCTGTGTGAAGAAGAACTTTCTTTTATTAGTTTTAAACCTGCTACCCATTAACTTCGTTTGGTGTCTTCTAGTTCCTCTGTTATGGGAACTAATAAATAACTTTTCTTTATTCGCCCTCTCCACACCACTCATGATTTTATATGCCTCTATCATATCCCCCCTCAGTCTCCTCTTTTCTAAACTGAAAAGTCCCAGTCGTTTTAACCTCTCTTAAAATGGGACCCGTTCCAAACCCCTAATCATTTTAGTTGCCCTTTTCTGAACCCTTTCCAAGGCCAAAATATCTATTTATTCTGTTAGGTAGAGACTGTCCGGTCTGGCTGATGTACATGGCAGCGGGGCAGTGCTGGCACTTGCAGGTCTATATCACATTAGCAGATGTGCAGATGAACAAGCCTTAGCTGGCATGGCAGACATGGTTAGGTCCTGTGAGGGTGTCCCTAGGGCAGATGTGTGCACAGAGCTGGCAATGGGGTTTGTTGCAGGGCTTGGTTGCTGGGTAAGTGTGTGTGTTGTGAGGTGTGTGGTTGGTGGTGAGTATGTGATTCAGGAAAGGGGCTGTCTAAGCGAGGATTGGCTTGCCTCCCAAGGTCTGTGAGAGTGAGGAATCATTGCCAACTCTGCCCACACCTCTACAGGGATGTGCACAAAGAGGCATTTAGGTTGCAGAGCCAAAACTCTGAGGGGAGCCGCTGGGTCTAATCTCTAATGCGGCATGTTAGCAAATCCCAGTGCCATTGCTGGCACCAGCAGGCTGAGAATGTAGATCTTAATAAGGGGCATTGTTATGCCAGCAATTCCAAGAATGTAAAGTCCTCTATTTGCAAAACACAGGTTAGGCACTGAGGGGAAATCATCAGTCAAAAGGGCAAACTGAAGAGTGCTCCAGGCAGCATAATCCCTCCCTGTCCTGCCCTGATTTTTCCAAGCCCCCTCCCCATCTCTGCTCCATGTCCCCTTACTTCCCAGGCTCTTGCCAAGTCTACACAGGCATTTTCCAGGGCTGTAACTTTTTGGTTCAGGGGTGTGACCCCTCCCTACTGCAGCAGGTTTACATAGAGTGCTAGCAGAGCTCTCTCCCAGCCCTCCTGCCGTGGCCACACTTTCAGTTTAGAAAGTCTCCGAGGGGGAGCCCGGTTAGTCTGTAACTTTAAAAAGAACGAGCAGTCCTGTGGCACCCTGGCCCTGATCTACACTAGGACTTTATTTCAAAATAACCCCCCTTAGATCAAATTTATAAGTGGAGTGTCCCCACTAGCAGGGCCATTATTTTGAAATAATGGGCCATGGAATTCGAAATCTGCACTCCTGCATTTCATGGGAATAACGCTCATTCCGAAACAGTTATTTTGAAATAGCGGCAGTGTGGATGCTCCAGTGCCGCTATTTCAAAATAACGACTCCCCAAAGTCACTTGAACTAATCACTCCCCAGGGCTTCCTGGGGCTCTACGTTGAGGTAGCGCGTCCACATTAACGGAGCCCGTCTTGAACTCATTTTAATGCTTCTCCATAGTGAGGACATGCTATTTTGAATTGGTTAAATCGGGAGTTATTAAGTCAAATTTAGTAATTTCGAAATAGTTTCCTAGTGTAGCCATGGCCTTTGAGACCAATAAAAATATATATCTAACATAAGAACGGCCATACTGGGTCAGACCAAAAGTCCATCTAGCCCAGTATCCTGTCTGCCGACAGCGGCCAACACCAGGTGCCCCAGAGAGGGTGGACTGAAGACAATGATCAAGCGATTTGTCTCCTGCCATCCCTCTCCAGCCTCTGACAGACAGAGGCCAGGGACACCATTTCTATCCCCTGGCTAATAGCCTTTTATGGACCTAACCTCCATGAAATTATCTAGCTTCTCTTTAAACTCTGTTATAGTCCTAGCCTTCACAGCCTCCTCTGGCAAGGAGTTCCACAGGCTGACTACACGCTGTGTGAAGAAGAACTTTCTTCTATTAGTTTTAAACCTGCTACCCATTAACTTCATTTGGTGTCCTCTAGTTCTTCTATTATGGGAACTAGTAAATAACTTTTCTTTATCGGCCCTCTCCACACCACTCATGATTTTATATACCTCTATCATATCCCCCCTCAGTCTCCTCTTTTCTAAACTGAAAAGTCCCAGTCGCTTTAACCTCTCCTCATATGGGACCCGTTCCAAACCCCTAATCATTTTAGTTGCCCTTTTCTGAACTCCTTCCAAGGCCAAAATATCTTTTTTGAGGTGAGGAGACCACATCTGTACACAGTATTCAAGATGTGGGCGTACCATAGTTTTATACAGGGGCAGTAAGATATTCTGGGTCTTATTTTCTATCCCTTTCTTAATAATTCCTCGCATCCTATTTGCCTTTTTGACCGCCGCTGCACACTGTGTGGAAGTTTTCAGGGAACTATCCACGATAACTCCAAGATCTCTTTCCTGATTTGTCATAGCCAAATTAGCCCACATCTAGTATTGTGAGCACTCATGAGCAAACCCCACTTCTTCAGATGAGCTTATCTGAGGAAGTGGGTTGTGCCCATGAGTCAGTCAGTCAGTCTCTCTCTCCCCCCCCCCCCCCACAGGGCTACTCACTGTTTTTCAGTCTGAAGCGCCGCCAGGGCTGTACTTTATATTCTAAGCGCAGACAAAGGCCACACATGAATTAGCTGCATTTCTGGTTTTCCTTGTGCTGCTTTCCATAGGGCCAGCCCCTTCTGCCAGGTCTGGCTGTCTCCCCAGCACTGGGTGCTGGGAGCAGTGTCTCCGAAGAGGGAGGGCTGGATCATAAAGGAGGTGGCAGCCACAGGAGGATTTTAAAAATACTGCAGACGAGTTGCCCACAAGTGCCCACAGCATGTTCTCTATAAGACACAAATGTCTGGCACGCCGAGACACAGATCCACAAGCTGCAATGCCAGAGCTAGCAGAAGGAGTAACCTTAAACAACTCAGCTTTGGCAAGGACTTTCGGTAGGCTTTGCAACATAGGATTTCATATTTCTGTAGGGCGACCTTTCCCCATGAGAATCTCAATACACTACCTCTCCTTACTGCAGGGCAGACACCTCTGGGGTGTGCAGGACAGCAGTAGGCGAGTCCTTACTCCACGGAGAGAGGGAATTGTAAGCAAACCCTCATACGCGATAAGAAGTTCCATGGGATATTTTATGCCCACACAGGGCAGAGCCTAAGCTATTAAAGCTTCATTTGAAGGATCCGTCAGAAAACGTCAAACTTCGTTTCTCCGCCTCAGGATAATGATGCGTCAGGCTGACTATGTTTATGCACAATATTAAGTCTCCTAAGAAATGTACCAGCAGGCTAGAAGCCGCAAGCTACCAGTTTTTCTTTATTTCTTTTTCCTCCAAATGTCAGACACCTGATCCTGTTCAGAGTTTCCATTTCTACTTGTCATAATACTTTATACATCCTATCTGGACAAATACATTCTCTCTCTCAGGAATGAAACAGAGCTTGTTATAGGAATGTGCTTCAAAGAAAAACAAATGGCTGCCTGCCCACATCTCTCCCTTGCTGGAAAACAGAAATACTTGCGTTCCATAGCATATTGATATCCTGTTCTGACAGATGCTAAAACACCTTGGGTGATGAAAGGCGTGGCAAAGATTAGAGAGAAGATTGTCCATGTATCCATAGCTCTTACACCTTCCAAAGCTTTGTGGATGTTTGAAATCTTCCCCCAAGTCAATTGCATATAAAAGATTGGGTGACACGAGGGAGCCTTTCACCCCAAATTGTAGGTTTCTTGGTAGAGCCCTGCAAACCTGTGGATATCCGCGTTACATCAGGCATCTGCAGCTCATTTCTGCGGATATGGACGTGGATACAAATGTTGTATCTAGAACCCTGCAAATCTGCAGATCCACTTTATATCCACAGGGATCTGCATCTGCGGATGTGAACAGGGGCGTTCACATGTCAAAAATAATCATCTGCCCAATTGACCGATGTATTTGGAGGTATCATTAGAATCTCAGCGGTGGTTTCAGTCACCCATCCACCTTTTTCTTTTAGGCTTCATGAAGGTTCCTATTCAAAATCCTGTCGGACTATTCCGGGGCATTCCCTTTTCATCCTGGTAGTGACTGAGGTCTACATCTGTCTCATTACTTCACGTCCATACTTTTCATTATTCTTGACAGCTACTGCTCTGAGGCCAATAAGAGGGAATGTCACCCCACACAGCCATGCCCAATGTCATCTCATTGGCTGTAACTGTCACTTCCATAGTGAACAAAAATTAGGAAACCGTGTTAAGTTTTTCCTCTTGTCAAGGCATCAGCTTAACTTGTCTCTGCCTTCACCTCCTTCCTAGAGTCTTTTTTCCTGCCACCTTTTCCTTGAAAGGATGGAACCCCAAGACACAGGTGTGCAGTACAGCAGGTGGAATGACAGCAGTCGTGATGAAGTCAGTGTGAACACATCCACTGCCGAGGTGTCGGGATGCAACAGGTGAGACCCCTGCGGCTCGGCTGTCTGACAGGTGCAGAATCAACAACACACGCAAGAGGAATTGCTGCCCAGAGCCTATTCCGATTCCCAGAGTTTTCCACCTGAGCTAGGCAGGCCCTCCTGTCCTTCTCCTTAGCTAGGGACAGGCTGTCCACCTTTCAGCCTTCTGAGCTGGACTTAACAAACCCCACATGGTTTGGCTGCCAATGGTCAGTCAGCAGAGTAGCCCTACATCCACCATGCAGGGGCCTAGAACCAGGCACGCTGTCCCCTAGGGCATTCCTGCCAGGCTGACACCAATCACCTTCTGGAAGCTAACGGAGTCAGATCTTCCAGCATTGTCCCTGTCCCTCCGTTTAGCAGCACAGAAACACCGACAGGGCCCAACCCTTCAGCGCCACTGATGTCCCTGAGGTTCTTACCTCTTGAGCTCTGACACGAGAACCAAATGGGGACTTTTTAAAGCAGAGAAACTGGACTCTATTCACAGCCAATGTTACAGATACAGCTGGCTGCTAACGTACTATTTTTAAAGCTAAGCTATCCATACACGTCTCAATTCTTTTTTTTTTTTTAAGCAAACTGCAAACAGTGCCTGAGTGCCTTGTAGGGGTGGGAACCTTTTTTGGGACAGGGGCCACTGACCCACAGAAAAATCAGTCGGGGGCCACACACAAGCGAAACGCAAAAAAAACCCAAACAAACCCTCACTGATGTGGCCCCCGACTGAGGAGAAAGACACTCCCCATATTCTCCTCACAGAGCAGAGTCTTGGGGGGCCCAGGATAGTAGCTTTTGTGTGCTCCAGCCCCAAGGGGAGCTGGGGCACCATTGCATGCTCCCCAATACTGGGAGGGGAGCCCTGAGCCTTGGGGGCTGGATGCAGTATGAGATTCCCCACCGCTGCCTTAGAACATTATGATTCTTTCCCCCACTTACCCTCACTCATGGACAGGGAGCAGAAATAGTCTCTCCCCCCACTCCCCACATGGACTCTGTAATACAGGTTGAAAATCTCTAGTCCAGCACTCTCTGGTCTGGCATGCGGTTAGTTCACCAGATGTCCATTTATCATGGCGATGGCCAAGTTTCCTGCCATCCCATAAAGTTTGTTTACAGCCACCAGGCCTGGCTCTCAGTGTTCTGTGCTGTGATTTAGCTCTAAATTACCCCTCAATGTCTCTAAGATCCCAGCAAGCAGTGGAAGGGTTGGTAATGCCACTAGACCAGTGTTTCCCAATTTTATTTGGCCATGGAACCCCTAGGGTTACCTTAAAAAACAAAGGCCCCCGCCACATTTCGTCGAGGAAAAAAAAAAAGCCCCGTGGCTCAGTCTCTTTAAGAGGGGGCGGGGGAGTGCCAGCTCTTCGCGGAACTCTTGCTTTCTCCACAGAGCACCAATTGGGAAATGCTATGCTAGACAATATTGACCTCCCATGGTTCAGCACCAGTCAGGTCCCAAGGGTGCCGGACTAGAGAGGTTCCACTTGGACTGGTAATGTTTATTTCTCTAACACCTTTCACCCTCACATGCTTTACAGTTAACCAGAATTATTTCACTTGCCACTGAGATGCAGCCATCTCTGCCCCCCTCACTCCCCAGCAACCCCACCCGACAATTTAGGAAGGACAGTGACGAATGTTGCTTGGAACTGAAAGTGCAGGCCAGGTTGAGGGGGACAAAGTTTAACTGCACAAGGAGGGACATGCCCTGAATGAAGGCTGGCGTGTCTACCCTGGAGAGATGCTCTAGACTAGAATCTCTGGGGACCTCAAGCAGTCACACCTTTGGTTTTCATTTCATCTAAGAGATGGCACAGCCATCTCAGCTCCCTTCTAGGGACCGAGTGCCACCTTCTGAGTCGCCAGCCCCGCGTCCTGTACCAAGCTGGCATTCTCTAGTGGCTCTCCCAGCCAGACAGCAAACCGAGCCAGCTCTGCTTAGCCTGTGAACGCAGCCAGCAGGTCAGCTGACTACCTCTGTCCTTTATCCACGTTTATCTCCCCAGAATCTACACCAAGCTGTGCACTGGGAAAATCGGCATTGCCGTCAAAGTGATTGGAGGAAACATCCTCTTCTGGGCCATTTTTGTGGTTGGCTACGTGACAGGTTACTACGTGCACAAGTGCAAGTAGAAGTAACGGTGCGATTCACCTGCAGGGCCCCCGGCTGGATTCCTCCAGTTCTCTCTCTCCGCCCCCAATCCGGCAAGTCAGCAAGCATGCATGCGATGCAGGTATCTCCACTACACACACATCACATGAGCACACAAAGGGAACCATTGGCATCAGGGATAGGGAGATGCACACACCGCGGGCTGGAGGCTGCCTCCGAGAACTGACTGTTCAATCTCAGCTGACCGCCCCAAGGCAAAGGAGGAGCTAGGAAAGGACAGGCTTTCCCTCTCACATCAGCACAAAACCTGTCACTGCTGCCTGTATCACAAGAAGAACTGCTCCTTGGTCCTGCCGGGGTCAGCCCCTCCCTCCCCCCATGAGACACCCATCAGCAGCCGATCTGGGTACCAGTTTTGCATGGGCATGTTTTCAATGAGCTTCTCAAGGCATTGGCACATTCGTAGGCATCTGAAAACGGTGTGTGTGCACGTAAGGGGGTAGTTGTGTGAGCAAACCAGCCCCTGTGTGTGCATCTGATTGCACATGCAGGAGACTAACCACAATTCCTTCGCAGTGATTGGAGCCCTTTGTGTAACACTCAGTCGACATGCACACGCTTCTAGCGGACAAGGGCTGTTCCAGACACACGGTGCTGCTCCCTTTCGATTGGGAGCTTTCTTTCAAGCCCTTAGTACTACCCCACATTGTACCGGAGACGGAGAGTGCAGTGCCTGGGGTCACAGGACTTGCTGACACAACCTTGGAAACTTCTTTATGCTGCATCAGCCCAGAGAATTAAGGCTTTTGCACCCAACGTCTCTACTAACTCTTCAGGAAGGCTGCATGCCAGCACCTAGTGTAGCTGGGTTCATTACAAACTAGTGTGATGGGAACCTTTATTTTAAGCATAACTCCACTGGCTTTCCCCTCTTGCTCTGTGTAACCAGGTTTAATAACCTTTCCTCTAGAAAACTCAGCTAGGCCCTGGCTCGCTCACAGCCTGATTTGTAGGGTTTTCAAACCGTGCAGACATGTAAAGCTCTGTATATTTCTGCAACACACATTATTTTAAGTAATAAAAACAGATTTCAAACCAACAGGCCGCCCGCCTCTCTGATCAGAGCTGGGATATGTGTCTCAATGGAAAGGCTTATACAGGGAAGCCCCTGAAGAGTATCTTGGAGTCAGACATGCTTCCTGTCACTGCAGCTTGAATGGGAAACGTCAGGACAATCTATTCTGCTCCGGCGCTGCACGTTATGTAGTTGGGGTTCAACTTATTGAAGGTAAAGCCTCCCCGCAAAAAGAGTCTGGGTGGGAGCCAGATTCCAACCCCACTTCACCCAAGGCAGAGAGATTTGAGCTCACGTCTCTTCTAAACAATCCTGACCAGAATAATTCACCCCATCCAAGCACAACCCCAATTCCAATCCCACAGGCAGGCCTGGGTGGCAGGACTTATCTAAGAGTGTGCGCTAACGCTTGCCCAGCCACGTGAGACTGTTGCCGTGCACATGGGTAGCCTGTCCTGACACAACTGAGCAAAGGAGAGAGAGGCGGTTCTTTTGGGATTTAGTTCACAAGCCTGGCACGTCAGCCAGATTCTGTTCCCTTCCCACCCCCTCCCTCCTTCCCCAAGGCTGTTTGCAAACATGGGGGTAGGACTTTAGTCTCTTCATGTTACTTTCATCCGTGTATCCCTCTCTTCTTCCCCCATGGGGCAAGGTCCCCTCAGATACATGCTGCCTTTCCTAATTTCTGCTTTGATCCCTCTGTTTCCTCATCCCATGCTGGATCACAGCCCAGGCCACAGAGCCTTTCTGCAGGGTGCTTTGAAGAGCGAAGATGCAGCGTCCACCCAGAGCTGTGCTGTGGAAGGTTGCACAGGGGAAAGGAAGAGCATTTGACCAGCCCTGTCAGCAGCACTATCTGGAAGGACTAGTCCAGGATGTGGCTGTGGGAGACAGGCCAGCCCCCACCTCTAACCGTCAGAGTTTCTGTGCTAGCTAAAGCAGCACAGGTTATTTATTTACCAAGGGGTCTGGTTATGTCACTGGTAAAGAATGCAAAGCTGGTCTACAGCCTCCTGGGTGTCAGGCAACAGAGAAAGGGGCAAAGAGTCAGGGCAGGAGCTTTGGAGACATCAGGGTAACAAGGTGCATGACAAGGAAGCTCTTTGTGTTTGATATTCGTTGTGCTCATTTCTCAGCTCACCCTGCTGATGTTACCCACGATTCCATGTGGCGCCTTGTGTCACAGAGCCCTACGCCACTCGTTCTTATATAGGGCTCAGTCATCTTGGCTAGTGGAGGGTAGCTGGGAGTTTTGGAGGCCAGAGGTGGCTTAATAGGTACATTAAGCTCTGCGAGTGCTTTGCAGCCAGGGGTTTCCAAACAGTTCAGTCACAGGACTGCTTATCAGAGGAGTGAGTCATCCCAGCTGGGCTGCCTGGCCGCTCCCGCTACTGAAGATAAGCACCTGTGGGGGAGGCCGATCCTGGCAGCGTTGCCTCTCCTCTGGTTTATGGTGGTATTGCTTAAGTTTTCATACGAGAGCTCAGCTGTCAAAATACCTTTTGGCCAGTGATCTCATGAGCAAATTCCAGTGAGGTCACCTGGCCAGGAGACTGAAAGAAGCAGAAAGCGACTGAACAACAGGAATACGCCACAAGCCCTGATGTTTCTCCTCTGGCATTAGCACTGACTAACCTGAGTTACTGCTGGTTTCTGCCATTGCCTTGAAACGTGGGGCTGCTAGGGGTGAGCTGTCCCTGCAAACACGCTGTCTGGCATGGCTCCCCAGGTCTGGCCTCAAGCATTGCTTGTCCAACGGGCTGGCCTGAAAGGGCAGGAGTCTGATGTCCTCTGAGCACAAGCACCCAGCTTCCCCATGCTGCGCAGCTGTGCTCCCATTAGTCAGGGGCTACTTCTAGGCCAGAGCAGGGTGTTCTCCCCCCCCCCCCACCAGTCCATGAGCAGGAATGCTAATGGGTGCTGGATGCAATGGCAGCTTTGGGATGGGATCCAGGAACTGGGCTAGGCTCCACCCAGTCGGTGATTTTGGTTGCCGTGGGCCTGGCTGAGAATTGAACCAGGCAATGTGGAGAAAGTAGATCTGAGCAGAGAGGCGATTGTATTTCCCAACAGCATACGAGAGCACCCTGAACCTCTGGGACGGGAGCTCTGTGGTAGGAGACCTGATGTAGCAAATGGAGCTTGTTTCGGATCTCATGCCTACATGCGCCCACAGTAATTCCACTCCACTATCTCACTCAGGTATTGCTAGGCTGACCCTGGGTGTACTTCATGCCTGACAGCAATGCTGTCTGGAAGTAGTTGTGAAATGTAGTTATCACAGAGCACATCCAGGCCTCACTGATGTCATTTGTGCCAGTGTCTGGAACATTGCTAGGGGTTTAAGCAGTTTTTCAGAGGAGGAAATCTCACAGGTCAAGGCTCTGCTGCAACCTTCACACCTACTCTCTGGTCCAGCATTTGCTGCACTATCTTGCTAACTAGTGTATTGAGGATTTTGCCTTTCCCCCCAACTATCAAAGCAGCACATGCCCAAGGAACAAGACATACTGCTCAGGAACTTTACTGCTTCATAGGGTAACGAGCTGGCAGCTTGGCCAAGCAGTGCTGATACCTCATCTGACTTTCACTCCAGTGCCTCACCACTAAGGCTTGTAGATCTTGGTTGTTTTAAAAGGCCACACGGCTGCTTGTTTTCTTGGTCCAGAAACTTGCTTTAGGGAAAAAAAGTCTCCTATGCTTCAAATACCAATGTAAGCAAAAAATCCCACCTGGGTGCCATTCTGTAACTGGTGTGAATACCAATGCAACTGTTGTATGGCATGCCAAGTCTTGCTAACCCCACACCCTCCTGCTGAAAGATCTTCAACCGTGACTTCCTCTCACAGCAAAATATTTCCATCTAGATGTAGGTTTCTGGGGCACCAATCACTAGGGGACACTCATCCCATTTCTGGAGCCTACTATGATGTTCTGCTTTGAATTTCATCGTGTAAACACTGAGCCTGCTCCTCTGGTCCAGATCAGAGTAGCTTTCCTGACCTGACCAGCGTGGTGTTGATTTACACCACAGTAAGATGGGCCTGTCCTTTTCATCCCTCCTCATTCCTCCAGTTAGAGCTGGGGGAATTATTTATCACCAAAGTGATTTCTACAGTCGGCTCTTTGCGACTTGTCTACAAGGAACTAGTGACATTTCCAACTTTTATTTGGTATCTGAAATTGTGAACTTTCAGGATGACACTGAGCAGATGCATGTAGCTGGTGGCAAACTTCCACTGGGCTGAGGTAGGTACATTAGTCACATGGTGTTGATTCTGTTCTCTGATGGATAATTGATTTAACCAGCATCACCATTGCTAGCAACATGAAGGGGAAAATTCAACAGCAGAGAATTTGCAGGCTGGGCTGGTCACTCGCTCCCATGCGCTGAAGGGTGAATCTGAGCTTCCAGGGGCTGGGGCTGGAGTATTTTTGCAGGGAGAATGCAGCTGATCCCCTCAAATCTCCCACGCCAGAGGCCGGGATGGGGAAGAAGAGTGCCAGACCCAGACAGGGGCCCTGTTCGTGTCCAGACTCAGTCTCCCCAGTGCACAATTGGAATAAGGGGGCCTGCTCTGGCAAGGGGCTGCCCAGGGCAAAGCAACTCTGATTGCTCTGCAGGAGCCAATCCCTGATGCACCTCTCGCTGGGAGGGTCCAGCAGAGCCTGGGCAGATCTGCTCCCACCCAGACAGCCCCATTCACTGCTGCCTGGCTCCGCCCCTGCTCGGTCTGCTGACCAGGCCCCACTAGCTCCATCCCTGTAGGTAAAGGGCACGTCCCCAAGCTGGCCACCCCCACAGGAGAGAGGCTCTGCCATGGGGCACCAGCTGGCCCTGCCCTGTTGCTCAGCAGAGACTGTCCTCTGCTCCTGGGCCACCTGCAGCCTTGTGCTTTCACTGAGCTCCTGCGGCAAAGCAGCTCCCAGTTGGGGGGGGACAGGATGAGGGGCCAGCTACAGAAACTGTGCAGAAAGCCCTGAAAGGGACAACACCTATTTTCTTCCAGACAGCTGGACAAATGAGTTTCCCTTTCTTACTTCTGCCTATTGGATGAATTACTTTTAAGAGCCCTCCACCAAAATTAGTACCTTCATAAAATATAAAATCCTTTGTTATGCCTAAAATCTTTGCCAACATTTTGGAACAAACGAAGGTAGTGTCATGGAGCTCACACAAATTAGCACCCCCCCCTTTCTAAAAAGAATGAACTGTGTTACAAATGCACTAAACCACTCTGAGTAATAGAAAATAACGTCTGTTTCACTGTGTTAACTGTGTAGTAAGCGGGAATCATTACTTCATTGAAACTTCAGAGTACATTTGAAATACAACATCACCTTAGAAACACCGATGAAGAAAATGTAAAACAGAGAAGAGCTGCACCATGTATCCCGTAATACTTAATGTTGCATTGAGCCACACAGCTGACTTGCACTTACTACATTTTTGCAAATAAATCTGACAAACTTCAGGGTATATTAAAAAAACCTGTGACGTTTCTTTTTATTCCCAAATCGAGTGTTTATCAGGTACCTCCTGTGCGCCCAGTTTCACAATCCGGAGGGCAGTGGAAAGCATACCCCATTTTCTTCAGAAAGAAATTGTAGAAGAGTGGTTTTCCCAAGTGTCATTTGCTACATTTGGGTTCAGGGATTTGGCAGGAGGGGGGTGAACAGGGAAGGGGAGAGAGCTGGCGAGCTTACCTTTCCAAGTGGCAGCTTCACCCACCACCCCTGTTCAAGAACTAGTAATGGAGAAAACGCTACTGAAAATAAGCCGAGCTTTGTGAAGTACACCCTAGCCTAGGAAGTATTTAATAGCCCAGTGCAGCAGTTCCTTCATCTAGCATGGGGCACGCAAAACACGGCCTGCCAAGCCTTTGGATATGGCCCACGACCTGCTGGGACCCTCCGGCAGGGTCTTTGCCTGCCACCGCCCCAGGCTGCTCAAAGTAGCTGGCTGCTGGGGCCATGTGCTTCTCGGCGCCACATGCCGCTTGGTGGGTGGGGGAGACTGAGTGCTGCCCCCACCCCCAGTACAATCATCGCAGCTCCCATCGGCCCAAAGAAATCTGTTAGCCTGTAAGGACGCCTTGCGGGTTTTGCAGCTACAGACTAGCACTGCTACCCCCTCAAACTTAACACAGCAATGCTTCAGACCACACTGATGCTGCATGTCCCCCAACAGTATGGAACCATCAGCGCACACGTCGTTACCTCGTTAGTAGTGGGGATGAGACACACCCACCCCCGCTTCCCTCACATACACACTGCAAGGAACTGGTTAGTTTTCCATTAAAATTACCTGGCTACTTTAAAAAGACGGTAACAGTTCCAGGAAGGTTCCAAAGTGGCTGAGACTTCCCTATGAATGGGTTATAGCTCCAACATGCAGCATGACAGACCAGCATATCCTCTTGCTCAACACAGCATCCACAAGGTGCGCCAGGAACAGCGTCACAGCCACAGAAATCCCTCTGAGTAACCACCACCTGAAAGACTTGCTGCTGAGATTTTTTTTTAAACAACGTTTGGCTGCAGTTAGACTGAAGAGGATAAACGCCCCAAGAGGCTATGGGAATTGCTGTGATTCAGGCTTAGTGCCATATAAAATAGTAAAAAAAAAAAGTAGAGTTGCTTCAAAAAAAACTCTGAAATGATTCTCATCAGCAATAGCTTTAACTCTTCATACCTTTCTGTGGTACATAAGACAAGAGATGCACAGTTTTTGCATCATATCTTTAGTACTGGTAGATGAGATGTATCCTTCTTGGTCGGTTTTCATGTTATCAATTTACTCATTAAGTCACAAAGTGGGTTTCTACATTCAATTCAGATGAACGAAACAAAGTACCCTGCCCCCAAAATCAATTTCATAAACTGGCAGTTTGCTTTAAAACTTCTTAGCACAAGTCAGTGTGATCTCAACTTTCAAGGTCACCATAGCTGTCTGTTAGAACTAGATGAGATAACAATGATCCCGAGCACAAAATGTGAAATACTTAGATACCAAGTTTAGCATTTAAAGACCCATTCACATTTCTAACCAGTTAGAACATTGGGGCTTTATTACCAAGACTGGAAAGGATGTAGCATTCCTGGCCACAGAGGGATCAAATCAATTTGAATTATGCATCCAAAAGGAGACATTTTATATCTTTTCTTAAAGGGACATGACAGGTCTTAATAATTTAATTTTACCATATACAAACCGTCTTTGTAAAATATGCAAAAATAAATTCAAAATCAAAGCACTTTACAAGAACCTCGATGGCTGTTAGCGTATTATGGTTAGAAGAGAGGAGACCAGAGTGAGGTCAGTTTTAGATGGATACAGGACTTTTAAGTTCCCATCTGCATCCACAACCCGAACTTGCTCCACGGTTAATGGAGACTGCTCCTGCTCTTCATTTTGGCTGGGGTTTGCGTTCACTGGTTCAGAAGTCATGTCAGATTCACCATCAGAGATGGATTCTTCTTCCTTATTCTCTAACGTGAATTTGTTGAGTTCTGCCATTTTCTGAGCAGGAAACAAAAAGGAAGCAAAGATTTCAATGCACAGTATGAACGCTGTGGATGGGCTATGAACTGCTTAAAGAGTTTCCAATAAGCAGACGAGAGCTTTACATACTACTGTGGGACTGACAGCAGAAATGGAAACCGTCAGTAATCATTTTAGCATTTTTTTTTTTAATAAGAAGCTTACAGCTCAACAGATAGGTCAGTGAATTCTGTCTGAAATCCTGATTTCCTCCCGCTAGCCTTGTCCCTGTTTCTATATAAGCAGGTTTACAAACAAAGCTTCGAATACCAGCACTTTGATTCTAAATGCAAAGAACTTGCTCTAGTGTCACTACTAAGGACTCTGCTTTCAACATATTTTAAGTTGCCCTCATTCCTGAACTATATCAACTATGCAAGTGTCAATTAATGAATGAGGAGTAAAAGGAGCAGAATCGGGGTGAGCATGCAAGAGTTTGTCTTTCCAGTGCTGGAGGAAAACATCCAGACAGCCCGGCCTGTGTGACCTGCACATGAACAAAAGCAATGACACTGCTGTGATGAGTTGCAGAGGTCTGTGGGGAAACCCCTCTCCCCATCCTGAAAAATGAGGCTGACGATATTTGGCCAGAGAGACCACTTGCGGCAACTGGCGAAAGATGTGCTCCGTCTGCCACACTACTCTGAAGACCTGGGTGGTGATTTGTGTTGGCGATGCAAATCTCACAAAGAGCAGTATTGCTTCTTGGCACAACTGGCCCATCCGTGTCTGTTCACTTAGAACATCATTGCTCTTGTCGTCTGAGAGAACTAAAACGTGGGAGTTTTTCCATGAAAAGTTTATGGAAGAAAAGTTCTTGTCAACCTTACTTGACTTCATGAGATTACAAATTTGGTTGATAAAGGCAATATGTTGACACAATATAATTAGACTTCTGTAAGTCATTTGACTCATGACATTTTGATTAAAAATTAGAAGGATATAAAATCACGGCACACATCAAATGGATTAAAAACAAGGCTAACTGTCAAGTATCAAAATGTAACAATGGGGAACAGGCATTGAGCGGCCTGTTGCCAGCAGGGTACTGCAGCGATCCGTTCTTGGGGATCACTGTTAACATTTTTAATCGATGATCTGGAAGAAACTATACAACCACTTGCAACATTTGCAGTTGACACAAAATTGGAAGGGGGTTAAGCTATGAAGAGGACGGGTCACGGATTCATAGTGATCTGCAGGGCTTGACAAATATGCTTATCTACTCGCCCGTGGCAAACAGATTTCAGCTGGTTGCCCGTTCACCGGTGGTCCATGCATGCACAGTGTCTCGCGCATGCGGGGTGCGGGGCTTGCGAGTGGTTTTCGCCGCGATCGTCGAGCCCTGGTGATCTGAATCACTTGGTAAACTGGGTAGAAGCAAACGCTATCTGCTTTGACAGACCTAACTGTACGTGTGTAACATCTAGATACACTCAACTGTCCTGGGAATCAGAGACTCTGAAAAACATCTGGGGATTGCAGTGGATAACCAACTGAACATGAGATCCCAGAGTAATTCTGTGGCCAAAAAAAAAGCTAATGAGATCTTGGGATGTACACAGAGGGGCATCTCTCATAAGAGTGACCAATGCAGGAATACTGCGTCCCGTTCTGCTGAGGGTTCCGAGAAGGGCTGCGAGAATGCCGAAAGGATCAGAAACCCTGCCTTATAGTGCCTGACTCAAAAGAGCTGGGTCTGTGTAGCTTAACAATGAGATGGTTGAAGGTTGAGCTGATTATGGTCAAAGTACCTAAATGAGAACAAATACTTAATAATGGGCTCTTCAACCAAGCAGAACAAGGTTTAATACAATCCAAAGGCCAGAAGTTGAAGCTAAATTCAGACGGGAACTAAGGTGTACATGTTTCCCAGTGAGTGTATTTCCCTCGGAACAGCTTTCCAAGGGAAGCAGATTCTCCATCACTGAATTTTTAAAATCAAGTTTGGATATTTTTCCAGAAAGATCTGCCTGTGGGCTATTGTGGGGAAGTTGTGCAGTGCAGGGCTCGGATTGGACTCTCACAATGGTACCCTCCAGGCTTGGAGCCTAGCAATCTCTACCTGGGCATGCATTTCCAATGGGCACTAATGCATCTCACTTCCTGATTAAGAAGCAGCATCATAACATGCAGCAAAGGACCAATAAGAAATGTTCAGGGTAACAGGCAACAAAAAAAATAAAGGGAGAAATTAAGCTCCATGTACCGCTCTGTTCCAACACGGCTCTCCGATCCAGAGGCACACACAAAGAAGATAGCTAGCTCCCTCGAATACTTACTAGAATGAGGGTGTCCATGATGTCTTTGCATATCTGGAGGCTGGTGCCGCTCGTCACTTCCAGAAAGAGATCACTAGTGGTTTTTCTAATCTGGGAAGCATTGCAGATGTACTCAGAAAAGGGAAGGCTGAATTGTAATACAATGAAATAGAAACGAGTGTGCACAGCTCCATGGTCACACGGCTGCATTTGTTATTCAAATACCACCTCAGCTGAAAAATATCCAAGTGCATAAGGAACCACACTCGGGATGTAAAAATGTTGATTAGTCGATAAGGACCAGTGCGGTGTTCCACCTTTGAAAAGTACAAGAGCCCCAGCAGTGGCTCTTGTGCGCTTCAAAGACTGATACACCGGGTGGAGCCCAGGGCCAGCAGGGAGTCCCCCACTCACCCCAGGCTCCATGCAGGCGCTTCCTGCTGGGGCTCTTGTACATTTCAAAGCGGAAGCGCTCGCATGGAGCCCAAGGTCAACAGACTCCTGCTGGCCCTGCGCTCCATGTGGTGTTTCAATCTTTGAAATGTACAAGAGTCCCAGTGGAGACTCATACATTTCCAAGTTGGAATGCTGCCGCTGTGCCCCGACCCCTTCCCAAGGAGCTGGGTGGAAACAGCTTTTAAGCCGGCTTCCCCCAGCGGCCCCTTCTCTCCCCCCCCCCCTTGCTGCCTCTTTCTGATAGAGGCAGCAAGGGGGGGTAAGTGACTAGTTGCTTACATTTCTAACTACATGTGAATCCCACTTGTTTCATGACAGAAAAACTGCAAGTTTGCACTTATCTGGGCAGCTCAGGAACCAGCGGCCTCAGGCCAAGACACGAGCGACTTACTACGCAGCATGGTCTCAGCCCGAAGGATGCTACCCAAAACTGGACAGCCATATTTTGCCAAAGGCCATGTCTGCACTAAGGATGAGGGTGTGAGGCCCTTGTTTGCGAGCACAAACTGGGGCTAGCTGTATAAAAGGCAGTCCACCCACTACAGCACGGGCAGTCTCAGTGGCGGCACGGGGCAGCCCTGCCGAGTATCCCTCCCCCGGAAACTAGTGGGTGGGTACTCGGCCTGGCTTAGCTGCTGCCATTACCTGCACTACCAGCTTCAGCCTCCATTACCTGCACTGTGAGGGTTACACAGTTATACTCATGCTAGTTCCATGATGGCTAGTGCAAGCACATGTACATGATCAGGGGAAATCATATTCCCCGCTCAGAGTAGCTGGAGCCAAGCCATCAAGCGGGAAGCCAGGGGAGAGGTGTGTGTGTGTGTGTGCGCGTGGTCAGGTCCTGCCCCTGGGATGCTCTGGGGTAGGGCTGGAAAAGGGGCCTGCAGCAGGAGAGGAGGGTTGTAGAGCTTGCCCCAGACTCATCCCATCCCGGTGACTCCTATGGCTCAGTCCTGCAGGGCTGGCTGGGCTCCGTTCCCCATTCCAGGACACAGCAGGTAGCAACACTCAGGTTGGCCCAGTCACTCCTCCATTAGGACGACAGGCTGCCGGCCAGGTGAGTTTGAGTGAGCAGCTCCCCTGCAACCCCAGAACTCACAACACCTGGAACGGGAGCCAGCCTCAGCCAGCCAGCCCCCCCCCCAGGATAGAAACCACTGTTCTGACGTGCACGGTGTACTTTTTAGTACTTATTACACTGGTGTGCTTACATCAGCTAGGTACGAAATACTAAATATTTAGTAAGCCAGATTTTTTGTAGTTAAGCGATTCACTGGGTTGCCACTGGCCTTCCAGTTTCACAAATAGCTCCTGAGCCGAACAGGACTGAGAAGCGCTGCTAAATAGCTGGACACAGTTTGGACATTTAGCCTGAAACATACACAGTTTGAATTTAATTCATATTTTAAAATCTAGTGCTTTTAGCACAAACATTAGACCTTGACAATTCAGATTCTAAACTCAGTCATGAATTTCACTGGAGAACTGAACACCTGGAGTACTTATTCCACAACAACTTTATGTACTTCCTGAAAAGCAGAGGACTGGAATTATTTAGTTTTGAAGCCTGGCCTATTTCCCACTATCACTGAGACTCAGTTAAGTAGATTTAAACTTTTGTACCTTTGTTCTCTCACTGTTCGTGATTGGTGGGAAAGAAATCACAACACCCTCAGCATCTACTAGACAAGGGTAGTTCTCTTTCCCATCCAGTAATTGAAGGTACCTATGAAGAAAAAAGTGAAGATAATGGAAAGAGAACAATTAATCAACAATAAATACAACAGAGTGGGAAAACAAAGGTAACGAGTTCCTGATTCAATACACAGAAACCACAACTACAGCATCACATCAACAACTGTACGGTCACACTGAGGGTGAGTAATGAAGCAATATCATGAAATACTTAAGGTAATAATCCGATTGCCCATGTGAGCAAGCTTGTTCTTAATACTTTTTACTGCTCCCAGTGCTCAAAATTCAGAGCTTGTTTTACTGACACTCCAAGCTCATATGCTCAAATTTAAATTTCATTGCCAGTCTCCACCACTTATACAAATATGCAATCCCCACTTTGTTTACCTGGTCAGATTCACCGACACACATGACAATCTCACACGTATGAGGATCACAATACAAACAGAATAGAAGGCTGATGTGTCACTTTCCTTCAAATTTGGTTTCAGCCCCTTACAAGTTGTTCCATAGACATAATTTTAGACATTTCACATAAGCAAACTTATTCTGCCTACGTTTATATTCAGTCCCTCCCGCCTCCCCCAAACTTTTCTTTTCTCCTCTAGATTTTCAGGTGCTCGTGTTGAATGCATGTGCGCCCGGGTACCATTAGATGTTGCCTTTCATAACTAAGCACAAGAGGCATATCTAATGTTCTTCACAGTTACAAGATTGTTGCTTTTCATGTGATCTTAAACTGGCCAAAATGCGTCTGATCAATCTGAAAAAAGATGTGAGTTACTACACTGACTTGTGCAATCCGGAAACATTCTGACGCTTCTTCTGTTTTCTTTGTTCCTCAGCCTCTAACTGCAACTGACGGACAAGATCCTTTGCCTTGATCTCTTTCCGACCCAGTGGTGTTACCTGTATCAGAGAGAAAGCAAAGACTTAAAGGCGAAGAGTCATTCATTGACACCACGACTATCTGGCTGGTTCATCAGAGCTAAAGGATAAAACAAATGGGGAGATTTAATTAATACTTAATCTAAAGTTTCTCATAACTAATTCTTCCATTTCAATTACTGCTTGGAACATAGAAAATGGGATTTTATGAAACATTTGTGATGCTTCATTCCCTTTAAACACATCTTTGATACTCAGGCATGTTTAGACTCCCTGAGGGGGCCCTTGTTTGTGCTACCACACCAAAATGGAAATTCCTGTGAATTATGGTAGATTCTGGAGTTTTCAAAATGTTTATATTAGGGCTGAGCGAATAGGAGACATTCAAGAATAAAAAGCTTGACCTGAAAGATGTACCTCAGAACCATGATTCGCCCAAGGACTCTCCAGTGCTTCGGAATGTTTTAGAAGAAAAAACAGTAGTTTTAGTATTACCTCTTATGCCCTACCAGCCTAGTTTGTGATGTGTGCATACCACAGATTTACTTTACAACAGATTAAACTCTATAGCTCTTTGCAGAGTTTAGAAAATGATCCTCACCCAAACTGCTGCTGTTGAAATCTCTTCTGGCTGTCCCATGTTTTATCACAGGTGGCTGCCACTATGAGTTCAAGAAGTGATTATGATCCCTGACTATTTGATCAGCTCTGCAATTTGCATTCTCATTGGTGCTACAGATGGTAGACTGGAGCAAAGCGAGACACAGCAGTAGCATGGAAATCAGGGTAGAAAAATAAAATTAAAAAAAAAAAACTTTCAAAAAAAAAACCTGAAAAAGATACCTTAACAGTAGTGCAATTAAAACACAACCATCCTGATTTATAATCCAGCATAAATATTTATCTAAGCAATGGGCAAAATTTAAAATTCATTTTACAAAGCCTTAACATGATTCATAAGTTATATTTTTTAAGTCAAGCAACTCAAATCATGACTTCATGATTTAGATGCCTTTATTTTAACCACTCTATGCTGGAAATAATCCTGCACAGTAGGGAGGTGAAGCTATGGAGGGGATCTGTGTCCAGCTCAGGGATAATATACTATGGTTTATGTCTAATAAACAAATAACCCCTGCTTCACCACTTTGCCCCATCCCCGTTAGAAAGAAAGAAAAGGGTTAGTCCATCATTCTGCTGTTGTATATATTCATGGAATGAGAAGGATATGGTTGTTAGGAGCACCTCAAAAGTTATTTCATAGCGTCGTCAGCAATTAATTGTAACGGGAAGAAAAAAAAAAATGAAGCACTGGACCACTCTGAAGAATCATCCGACAACTTGGATTCTGGCCCCCTTTGAATCATGAGACTGTGGACAACTGAATTTGAAGTTCCAACAAAACCTTTCACCTGTGACCCAAGGAAATAATTGGATCAAAGCCTCCAGACGTGAAAGAAGAGTTCATTAGCCTACTGTATTGTGTGCCTAGTCACGCAAAACAACTGCTTGTAAACACACTTGCTCAACTGGCAAGCAGAATCACCTCGTTGGATGTCAGCTTTCTGCAAAGAGGCAACTTTTCAATGGTAGGTAGTGCATATGAAGTCCAGGATTTATTTGTGGTTCAAGGTAGTGGGGTCTCAGCCAAAGTCCACACCTGCCACATTTTTTCCAATATCAATTATATGTGCAAGACAAGTACCTGGATTCTACTGCTGGCTCTTATGGTTTGCTATGAGTTAAATACACTCTGCCCACGGTGAGCATGCAGCTGCTCCAGCCCCTGCTGGTTAACCGGAACCAGAAAAGGTGAGGCTTACCGGTTAGCCATTCACATCCCTCGTGCGCAAAAAGAAATGAATGCCACAAAAAACTCAGAACTGCTCTCAAACGCCCCATTATTCAGATTTTCCTATTTAAATTGTCCAATTAGATCAACAATTAAAGTGAATGACTTACTCTTACAATGGCAAGTCACAAAGGGGCTTCCTGATCTACATGTTAAACTAACATTTTGTAACGTGGTGTAAATTTCATATCAAGGTTAGTGTAAGAGTTTGGTGTACTAATGAGCTGTAAATAATTACGTTACTTGGGGGTGTGGAAATAAGAACTACCAGAGAGAGAAAATTGGTGAACAGAGCCTGAGTTTGGGTCAGTTGATTACCTTATAGACTGCTGCCAAACACTCCATGTAGTCATGTGAATGAATACCAGCTACGCTGCACAATACTCCAGGTATAGTTTAACATTTTATGGACTTCCACTGAACATTCACTTGGCAACAGCTCAACACAGAGGAGAGGTCTAGCAGTGAAACTATTAACAGGGAAACCCTAAGCCCTCTGTCACCCTAAGCAAAGGTGCATGGCACACAAGATCAAAATACTAGTTATGGAGACAAAGATTTTGGACTGATTTAGCTGTTTGAATTGTGAAGGTATTCAGCTAGTGATAGGGTTCTATAACTACTAGTAAATGAGATCAACATGCACTTTCTGAAGGACATTTCAACAGTGAGGAGTTCTCTGAGCTGGATTTAGATAGAGATTGTTACAATGGTGGCACACTTTCTGAACTTAACCTCCTGGTGCCTGTTAAGTTTTCTCCTTTCTTCAGAGTGCAAAATAGCATCTTCCCATTTCCGTATCACTGCAAAATTTGATAAAGCAAGAGGGAAAAGGTTATGTATCCTACCTTTAATTCGCCAGGTGGCTGAGCATCATACAGCAGGGGCCCCTTGATGAGCTGCAAGTCATGTGTGGCAATGGTTGCTGCTGTGCGTTTCTCACAAATGTCTTCATGCAGTTTGATCTAAAAAAATTTGCAGGACACAGAAATATGAAGTTACCAGCCAATAGCCTTCAGCATTCCTGCACCATTATCCATCTCAACCTTCCTCTAAGTTGCCTTAATAACCTAGTCCTCAGTGTCATATGTTTCACCTCCGTTAATTTTGTCTTTTTGTTTGACAAGACTGGTTCCCCGCTGTTGGATGGGGCTGAAAGCAATAGCTCTCTTTCCGTTTACAAGACAAGAGTAATCCACCACTGTCCACGGAGCACTGGAAAAAATGCTCGTTAACTCTCTGATTATCATTAAGCTTAGCAGCATAATTCGATACATGTTGGTAAATAACTTCAACTGACACACTGATATAGATGGAAAATAGACGGATTAGGAATACAGCAGGAGAGTAGCCTCCCTGCCTTGCACCGACAAGGACTGGATGTCACCAGCACCGTCTGCAGCCTGCTGTCAGGCCATGCTCTCACTAGCTGGGGGTCACTGCTCTGCTAGGATGACACTCTTACTCGCCTCACGTGCCTGCAGCAATCCAACGTCACCAGCCCAGAGAGCCCTCTGCAGCTCCACTGTCACAGCACCACCAGAAGCCATCCCTGTGCAGGAACTGTTCAGCAACAACCTGAGGCCATGGGCTCCGCTAGGCCAAGACCAGTCTTACTTGCACCCTTCGTCCCTTTGGCCATACACAGAGTCCCCTGGATTCCTGCTGTAAGTGCTGGCCTAACCGCAAACATGGCTTAATTTCCAGCAACTGTAAAAAATTCCGGATACGTCTATACTAGGGATGTTAAATTTAATCAATTAATTGACTAGTCGAAGGATTTTCCTGTTGGCTCTTAATACATTTATAAGGCTGGCACGCAGCAGGGCCAGAAATCAGCTGTCTCAGCCCAGGTCAATTACTTGGGTTCATGCTATTGGGCTATACAGAGCGGCATAGACACTTCTATCGGGGCTGGAACATGAGCTTTGAAACTTAGTGATGGGGGTACATCTCAAAGACAGGGCTCCAGACTCAGGAAGAACAGCTACACAGCTATTTTTATCCCCATAATGTGAGCCTGTGTCATCTCAGACATGCTGAGACGCGTGGGCTTCAGGGGGGGGGGGGGGGGGGAGGAGTAGTGTAGGCATTTTCAAAAAAAAAAAAAGTTGAAATTACAGAAAAAAATTGATCTCTGCCACGCCTAATTGTAACGCAGACAGAAGAAAGGAGTTCAGATCGTTTTTCTGGTTCCATAAAAACAGAGACTTAAAAAAACCCAATTAGGGAACAGATAAATTGCTCCTATTTAGACATTTTGTATATAAAATTACACAAATAAGCAAGAGCAAACTTCCCCCCACCGCACAACATTAAGAGAAGTGACATTTTGCCCCACATCGCTTGTTTTTCTTCCAAAATGACTTCCTCGATCCTTCTCTCACCACTCCACCCTTAAATCCCATACTCATTTACTATATCAATTAGGAAACTGTGTCAAAGATGCTTATCACCGTATATACGTAAAAGCTAGCAAACCCGTGAAAAGAAACCAATTCCATCTCAACCAAGTGTTTTGGGAAAACACTCCCCTGAAGCCTGCAACTTTCAAAATATTGTGTGAGACAGTTGCATTTAAAGATTGAGCATGTGTGTCATGTATTGACTATATGGGACCAAAAATAGGCACTTACTTGAATGAGTGATCTATCCCACTGATTCACCACTTTTTCTTAGGAAATGTATAGCATGGCAAAAGTCTTTTTCTTTAATGGAGTTTATACCCAGGAACTAACTGTTCCCAGTTTGGCTCATTTGGAATAGGAGCAAAATGATCACTAGGGATGTTAAAAAATATTTGTGTAAACCGTGTAACCGCTGACGTTTTCAGTGGCTGCACATTTACAGGGTGTGTGCGCATGGGCGCACATGTGTGCTCAGCAGGCGCCAGCATGTGCGGGGAACCGGCTTGGAAGTACACAATGAAAATATATTCAAAACATTTCTCACTTAAACCTTCAATAATTACCTGTGCAGAAAGAAATCTCTTCAAGGCATTTCCTGGCTTCAAATTCATTCCCTTCACCACACAACAAACAATGTATGGCCGGACTTCTTTGATATTTGGACTAACTTTAACTACCAGTGGAGCTGGATTTTCAGCAATGTGCAGAATCTTGATCATCAGTTTATTCACCTCTTCCAGAGTGTCCTGTTCCCCATCTCCACTATCTTTTTTCTGGCGTTTATCCCTCTTTTTTTTCCTACTCTCCTCTTTATCAGAGTTATCTGGTTTCCCTTTTCCTTTGCCGCCTCCTCGGCCTCCAACCCGCAAGTACTCCAGAATGGATTTTGTCTGGCAGCTATTGACCATTTTCTCCAGCCGCTTGTCTTTCAGTTTGTTCCCTCTTAAGTTCATCTCCTTTAATTTAGGGCAGTCAGCAAGCTCAACGGGGATTTCGGATAACTCGTTATTGGAAACATCCAGGATCTGAAGGAGGAAAAACATTTACAACATTAGACTGGATGCTTCTAAAAGACTTAGCCTTAGCTCAGCCTTGGCATGCTGTTTGCTCAGAAGGCAGCTAGACACCAGAGGGTAAGGCAAGATTTCGCATTACATATCTCCATTCAGAGATTTCATAAGACAAAGATGAAAGTGCTTGAATTTAAATTTGTTACTTTTTCTTCCCCAAAAGAAAAGAATTTGTTTTAGCACTAGAGCCAAGGTATGTCATTCTATCAATGCACACAGTACTGACTTCAGCCAGCTCTTTACAGCACCCATCACTTTTAGAGGTTGTACTTTAACAGAATCCAACAAACCAACCAACCTTTTCTCATGGAAGTCCAATCATAAAAATATAAGAAAATAAAAACAATAGACATACTGGGTCAGACCAAAGGTCCATCTAGCCCAGTATCCTGTCCTCTGACAGCAGCCAGTGCCAGGTGACTCAGAGGGAGGGAACAACACGTAATCATTAAGTGATCCCCATCAACGCCGATAACTCATGCAACATTTAAATGTTCTTAAAGCCCCAGTATCCAGAATCAATTGCGTAAGATGCAGCTCATCTTCCACCAAAGACATTTCTAGCCCTCACTGTTGCGGAGAAAAACGTGACATCCAAAGCAAATGCATTCTAAAGGCCCAGAAACTAGAAGGCAAACACAATAAACCCCAAACGTGTGTACTTGTTAAAACCACGTCGCTTTTAAGTGCTTAACTCCTCCTAGTTGTATAATGGGGTTGGCTAAACTGTGATCCTCCCTTTCCACAGGGCTCCAGCACCAACCCCATGCCAACCTCCAGGAAACCACCTCCACTCTACTGTGGGGACCCAGCCTCACCTCCCCAGGGGTTACCCAGCCTCTTTTCCCAGCTCCCGTCTCCCCTCGCTCTCTAACCTTCAGAGCCGGCAGGCTGGCGATGGCTGAGCCCAGCTCCTGCAGCCCGTTGTCGGCGGCCTCCAGCTGGCTGAGCAGCGGGAGGAGGCCGGAGGCGCCGGGGGGCAGGAGGCCGCCGGGCAGGACACTCAGGCGGTTCCCGGAGAGCAGCAGGGTCTGCAGCTGGGGGGCGGAGCGGGCCAGGCCCGGCCCCAGCTCCCGCAGCCGGTTCCCGGTGAGGTTCAAGCTCCGCAGCTGGGGGAAGTCGGGGGCCCCCCCGGGAGGGGCGGGCCCCTCCGAGCCCGGGGCTCCCCCCAGCGCCGCGGGCAGCGTCTCCAGCCCGTTCCCGGACAGGTCCAGCACCCGCAGGGCCGGCAGCGGGCCCCCGAGCCCCGCGCCGCCCGCAGAGCCCAGCCCGGCCGGGCCCAGCCCGTTGCCGCGCAGCACCAGCGTGTGCAGGGCGGGCAGCGCCGCCGCCAGCCCCGGGCCCAGCTCCCGCAGCGCCCCGCAGCCGCTCAGCTCCAGCGCCTGCAGCAGCGGCAGCGCCAGGAGCCCCGGGGGCAGCCGGCCGCCCCCCGCCCGCACCCGCGCCTCGGCCGCCGCGCCGGGGAGAACCAGCTCCCGCCGCCGCTCCCGCGCCGCCGCCTCCAGCTCCGGCCAGCCGCCCGCGTCCGCCATGGTGCCGCCGGCCGCTCCCCCACTTCCGGGTCGCGGCACTGCTTCCGGGGCGGCGCTCCGCTGCGGTAGGGCAGTCGCGCCCTCGAGAGCGGCGCAGAGGGAGGCGAGAGCGTCCCGCCAGCTTTTCTGGGGCCTTGTTGCTGACGCGCGCCCCCTGGCGGGGTGGGGGTTTCCGTGCAGCTGTGGGACAGCTGGCGCCCCTGCCGGTACCGAGGTGCGTCCACACGGCAGCAGGGCGCAGAGCAGGCGCGGATTGGGGGCCCCTGGGCGGAGTCATTTTGGGGGAGCCCCCCCTCCCGGGACTCAGCCAAGAGAAAGCAGATTCTCTCCTCTCCCCTGTATTTGTCCTGCCTCCCTCCCTCCCTCCCTCCCCTGTGATCAGCCATGGGAATAAAGGGGAACAGAGTTGGGCTGGGGTGCGGGTGCAGGCTCTGGGCTGGGGCAGGGTGGTGGGGCACAGGGAGGTGCAGGGGGTCAGGCTTTGGGCGGAAGCTTGAGTGCAGGTTGCAGGCTCTGGGGGGCCCAGGTGCAGGCAGGGTGGCCAGGCGTCTGGTTTTGAACCGGACAGTCTGGTGGTTGAGCTTTCTGTCCGGGAAACAAACTGAGAAAATACCGGATGTAGAAATGTCCCGTATTTTGTAATTAAGTTAGTTTTGTTATCAGGAGTATCGGTACGTAGCTGCGTACTGCCCGGCAGGTAGGCGCGCTCCCACTGCGCGAGTCACACTCTGTGAGCGTGTCTACCAGCCAGGCAGTACGCAGCTACGCAGTCCAGAGGAGGAAGGCGGGGGTGGGGCCGAGGTGTGATGGAATCCCTGGGGCTGGATTCGCTCGTGCTCCGCCGGGACCATGCGCAGGACGGGCAGCACCCTGGGAACTGCGTGCGCCCGGGCCAGCCCTGCTCCCCGCCGGCTGATTCTCTCCCCCCGCTCCCTCTGACCTCCCCATCCCAGCCAGTCCCGCTCCCCCCAACCATCTCCCAGCCAGCCCTGCTTCCCGCCAGACGGTTCCCCCTGGGCAGCCCCGCTTCCCGCCATCTGGTTCTCCCCTGGCCAGCCCTACTTCCCGCCGGCCGGTTCCCCCCCGCAGCTCCGATTTCCCCCGGCCAGCCCCACTCCCCCTGCTCCCCACCCGGCCGGTTCCCCCCCATCTGAGATCAAGTGTGTCCGGTATTTTTTTAAAGCCATCTGGTAACCCTGGGTGCGGGGGGGGGAGGAGGGGTTAGGGAGTCGGGCTCTATCGGGGGTGTTGCGGCTCCCAGAGCAATCAGCACAACCCTCTGGCAGCATCTCCAGGGGGTCTCTGCATTTCTGCTCACAAGCGCTGCCCACACAGCTCCCGTTGGCTGGGAACTGAGGCCAATGGGAGTTGTGGAGTTGGTGCTGGAGGAAGGGACAATGCGCAGAGACACCCTCCCACCCGGGACCGTAGTGACAGGCCGGCCGCTTCCAGGAGCAGCACAGAGGGAGGGAGGCAAAGTGGGCTGGGAATCGCCCTAGCCCTGCTGCGCTGCTGGTGGCACGTCTCTGCCTGCAGTTTGGGGAGGGTAGGTCTTCATGCACTGCCTGGGGGGGGGAGGGAGGGGAGAGGCACACGGAGCCACGTCCCCCCTGCCAGGGGCGCACAGAGATGTGCCAACAGCTGGCCACTGCCAGGAGTGGCTTTGGGCCACTGGCCATAGCATGCAGGCAACCTGCCTGCCTATCCCCTGCTGCATTGCCACCCCTGCCATGCCACAGTGGGTTTAATGGTAACTCGCCTCCTGGTGCAGATCCTTCCTACAGCCATGGAAAAGGTTTTCCATTGATGTAGATAATACATGGCAGGTAATCCACCTCTGCCAAAGGAGGTACATGTGGCAGGGGGTTGCTAATTCTCCAGGATTTTCTTGGAGTGTCCAGGAATAAAACATTATGTCATGTGATGAAACCTCCAGGAATACATCCAAGCAAACCTGGCAACCCTACAGCTAACCCGTCTCTCCCAGAGGCAGTAGCTAAATTACCTGAGGGTTAGAGCGATCTAACTACATCACACAGGGCATGCGATTCTTCACATTCCTGAGCAGGGGAGCTAGCTCAATCTAATTTTTAAGTGTAGACTTGGTCTGACTGTGCATGCAAAGCCAAGCAGAGATTTTAGTGTGTGGATGATGCACCACTTGGTCACAAGGTGGCAGTGGATATAAGGGTCTGGTTTCTCACCTCAGAGAATGGGAAGTCTCTTCCTTCACTCACATCAGTGGGACTGCATTTTCATGAAGTGTGGCTATAGGACATTTAAAGGAGAGGGCGTGGGCCAAGGCAGAGGGACCAGGCAAAGATCATTCTCCTTCCTCCACCTCTAGTTTCCCAAATGTACAGCAAAAAAGGCCATGAAGGTCCAAAATCAATTACTCAAAAATTAGAAAATGCCAGAAATGCCTGTGCAGTCTCAATTCAGCTCCCTTCTGCATACAGCCTTTAATTACATACATCTAAACTATATTTTTCCAAATGAATTTGTCTCTTTAAATTCCCCCACCTGACCTTAATTATGTAACATGTAACCTTTACATGCATGATAAAATGGGTTAAAAATAAAACAACTATTTAATATCCCAAATAATTTAGAAAATGGCTTTTGGATACTTTGGGGACTTCCCAAATATGTGTATTTGAATGCTCAATTGAATATTTAAAATATGATCATTTAATTATTTTCTTATTCGTGAAAAGAGACAATCGTTCATCAATCTTGGGTACAAGACTCCACTATGAAGGGGGTTGGGGTTTTTCAAACACTGAAAAGGTAATAATTATAAAGCTAGAGCTATGCCGACATTTTGAGAGACACAATATAAAAGCCAAAGTCGAATAATTAAATATACTATATTTTGGTATCATAAAGAATCAACTCACATTCTCCTGTCATACTGAACGAAACTTCAAAAAGTATATAAACTATGTGTCAGATCCACAGACAGCAGTAGACTCAAATGCTATCTGTGATTGCAGAATACACCCCTAACTTCTCGTTAAAACACTAGGAGCAGGGCTGGATTAACGGGGGGGAGGGGGCTAGCTGGGCAGCTGCCCGGGGCGCCAACCTATGGGGGGTGCCTGATGGCAGCTGTAAGGGGCGGTGTGTGCCTGGGGCCGGGGGCTGTGCAGCGCCCCTTAGAGCTGCAATCAGGTGCTGCACGCCTGATTGCAGCTGTAAGGTGCGTAGCACGCCGGGGGGCAGGGCCGCGCATGCGTTGCGCGCCCGCTGCCCGGGGCGCAGGAATGGCTCAAGCTGGCCCTGACTAGGAGTGAATGTATAGCTCTGCCAAGAGGGGGCATCTTGTTCACATGTATATCAATATACGACCCCAAAACAAGATGACTAGTGCCAGACGGTGCTCAATTAGTGAGAAAATATTAAAAAGGGGTTTTATAGCAAGGAATATTAATATTCTCGGCTTGCCAATAATTGTGCATTTGCTTAAATTTAAGTTAGTGACCTGCTTGCTGGTCATTTACTGATGACTGATTAGCTTTCTGGTTTCCCACCTACTTCACAGAGAGTGGGGCAATAATTTGTGCTGTTATAGGAGATGTAAAATAATCTGTTGATTAAAAAAAAAAACCCTCATTCCCAGTTTTCACACTTCTGTTTTTCTAACAGGGCTGTCTCTCTGTGCTCACTGCCTCTCTTCCCAGACTTGCACAGCAAGGTAGTGTGTGTGTGTGTGTGTGTGTGTGTGAATTGGATCAGCTCCTACTGGCAAGAGAGATAACTTTGAAGCTTACTCAGAGCTCTTCCTCATGTGTGTGTGGGGAGGAGGGGATAGGCCATTTTGGACACACTGCACTGACTGTGCCCACACACCACAAATGGAGCCTCTGGGGGCATATTAACGCCCGAGCCATCTGCATTACCAGGCAAGACTGCAGTGCTTTAAAACCCCAGTGCTATCTCCAAGAGCCTGCTATGATCCGTGCTTATTCTGTGCTGTATTATTCCCACACCTAGCCAGACCTCACAGTGCCAGGCTCAAAGCCCCGCTGAGGCCGTGCCCCCTGCCTCTCCTTTTATTGTTGGATGCGATCAGCGTAAGAAAGGCTGAACAATGCAGCAACTCAGGGAGGCCAAGAACTGCACTCCCTTCCCCTCCCCTCAGGGAGTCCCAGGTTCAGCTGTCCCTGCAGAGCCGTGTGTGTATCTGTAACCGGCACCCCGTGGAGCAGGTCGGGACTCTGGGGGTGGTTTGGAGAGCCTGTCCTGTCCTGGAGGACCTGCGCTGGGGCAGGCCCAGCAGTTAGCTCGTGGCCAGGGTGGCAGAAACGTTCTGTACATCTCTCTATCTCCTGGGGTGGGCAGACCAGGCAAGCAGGACAGGCTAGCCCTGTGCCGCAGAAGCAGTAACCTGGAGCCAGACCCATTGATGGTGCCCCTGGCAGATGGTGAGTGCAAGGGGCAAGGCAGGGCTCATGGGTGCCTGTTGACAAGGGCACACAGCCCCATGCAGAGGGCAGCTGCCAACCACCTCCCACCTCCTAGCCTTGGTGCTCACTTTGCACCAGCTGTGACAGCCATTGCCAGGGGGCCACTGGGCTTCTGAGGTTGGCTCCCCCAGGCCCATAGCCGGAACCTGGGCTCCTCTTGGGGGCTGCCGCACCCCTCCCCAAGGGAAAAGGCATGAAGCTGAGTGGTGCTGGGTGCCCTGGGCTGGCTTGGACAGGTGGATGGGCGATTCCACCCTTTCTGACTCACTGCCACTGCTGTTACTTCCTGCTGCGGCTCAGCCAGCTGAGAGATGTCAGGGTGGCTGCACCATCCTGCTATCCAGTGTCAAGTCCGGGCTGAAGCAGTTCACATGGCAGGGGCTGGGCAGAGCATGTGGGGCTGCAAGCTACAGGCGACTTGGATGCTAGGTCTGCACCCTCTTCCTCAGGGACATCCCTAAGGAGGTCAACTTCCTGTGCTGGTCCAACCGGTGGTGCCGACAGGTTGAGGTCACCTTCCAAGGCAGCGATGTGCACAGGGGTAACCCGCTGGATTTCCTCACCTCCTGGCTCACCGCCTCCCCCCACCCATTTGTTGGGGACATCAGCAGCAGAGCCTTCCCCATGCAGAACACGCAGAGCAAGTACTACATCCACAAGCACTTCTATGACCATAAGAACATAAGAACAGCTGTACTGGGTCAGACCAAAGGTCCATCTAGCCCAGTAGCCTGTCTGCCGACAGTGGCCAGCACCAGGTGCCCCAGAGAGGGTGGACCGAAGACAAGGATCAAGCAATTTGTCTCCTGCCATCCCTCTCCAGTCTCTGACAAACAGAGGCCAGGGACACCATTTCTATCCCCTGGCTAATAGCCTTTTATGGACCTAACCTCCATGAAATTATCTAGCTTCTCTTTAAACTCTGTTATAGTCCTAGCCTTCGCATCCTCCTCTGGCAAGGAGTTCCACAGGCTGACTACACGCTGTGTGAAGAACTTTCTTTTGTTAATTTTAAACCTGCTACCCATTAACTTCATTTGGTGTCCTCTAGTTCTTCTATTATGGGAACTAATAAATAACTTTTCTTTATTTGCCCTCTCCACACCACTCATGATTTTATATACCTCTATCATATCCCTCCTCAGTCTCCTCTTTTCTAAACTGAAAAGTCCCAGTCATTTTAACCTCTCTTCATATGGGACCCGTTTCAAACCCCTAATCATTTTAGTTGCCCTTTTCTGAACCCTTTCCAAGGCCAAAATATCTTTTTTGAGGTGAGGAGACCACATCTGTACACAGTATTCAAGATGTAGGCGTACCATAGTTTTATACAGGGGCAGTAAGATATTGTGTCTTATTTTCTATCCCTTTCTTAATAATTCCTAACATCCTATTTGCCTTTTTGACTGCCGCTGCACACTGTGTGGAAGTTTTCAGGGAACTGTCCATGATAACCCCAAGATCTCTTTCCTGATTTGTCGTAGCCAAATTAGACCAGTTCTGTGATGGTGGGAATGGATTCTTCATAGCCTCTGTCGTGGCCAGATTGTCCTTGGCCCCGAAGCGATCCAGCTCTTCCTCACTGACCAAGTGATCCTGGGCATATGCCAAAGGAATGTTTGGGGGTGCACAAGGCTCACTCAGGTTTCAGGACTTTGGGAGTGTCAGGCACAGGAGCAGCATAAGGAAAAGGGATCCTTGCACGAGATAACCCCAGCGGCATTACTCAGGCTGTGGGAGCTTTCGCCTGTCAAGAAAATCAGCTGTGCTAGGACAGTTCATTTCACTTAACTTGAAAAGCTCTGGCCAGAATGGCCCAGTTGCATTGCTGTTTGGGGGGAGGGGCTTGTGACAGCTGCTCTGAACTGTGTGAAGTCTTTTGCTTTGCAGCATTGTCTCACTGGATTTACTTTTCCTGACGCTGCTCTCCTAAAGAGCTGCTAACAAAACCAAAGGCTGGATGGCAATTTGTAAACTCAAGTCTCCACACATGATTGCAAGACATAGGGGCAAATTCAGAGATCATGCAAGTTCCATGGACACGCTGAGGCAGGGAAGCAAGGGTGGTGGGGAGGTGACATAGTAGGAGAAACATCCAGCAGTTTACAGTGATGCAACATGAAGCATGGTCTGCCCTTTGGAGTGTAAATTGCATCTTCTCTATTCAGGTTTGATCGTGTTGATTAACCTCAAATTCTCCTTGTTCCACATTTCTTCTGGGCATATTTTCAGGGTAAAATCAAAGTAATGTGGGTGCCTTGTTTGAGAAAAGCAGCTGAAAATCTGCATTTCCTGGGTTCCCTTTAAATTAATGTGGTTGAGAGGTGAGATGCAGTCTTGCCACTGCAATGTGCCTGTAGCTTTAACATTATCACCTGCAACTGAGTAAATCAGAGATCAAACCACTGGCAGGTTAGTGAGCTCAGCAATAGCCCACACAGGATAGAACATGTTTTCAAAAGCAGACACACCATCAGTACTTCTAAAACAGATGGAATTTTATTAAAATATAGCAATAAAATTTAATTTGTATATTTCAGGTAGATGTTCACGCACTATATAAGATGGCTGAAGACCTCTGGGATCAGGCCTGCTCTTCAGAGATATATTATTCTTATCAACCAAGATAGAAAAAAGAAATCAAGGAATTAGACCAGTGGATTCCTGGAGAGAGTGAGTTCTGTATGGTCTTGAATAGTCTCTGAAATTTAGATAGATGAAAAAATTGGCAGATACTCATAGAGCCCAATACATTAAAACGGTAAAGCCACAGAGTAGGAGACAAAGTCTATCCTCTTTCGTGTTGTTGCTGCACTATTGCTAAGGATGCTAATCAGGTTGTTTTGGGGCAGAGGCAGGGACTGACTTCACCCTGAAAAACAGTTAACTTCAGAATATTTTACTCCAAAAGCCTCTGAAAGCACTTATGTTTCTTCTTTCATAACATAAGAACACGCCTCATTTTGTTTTTCACTCAGGAGTTTATTTTACCAACAGACAGAAAACAGACTGTTTATTAAAAAGGAAGCAGCCCAGTTAAATCATTTAAAATATATCTATAAATAATTAATGGACATAGCAACAAATATTCTGAAGTCTCTGAAAATTTCTACTTATTCACCTTTAAACTGTACTTCTAATTCTAGATTGTTTAATAAGATTTTCATTTCATAGTATATGCTCACACCTATCACTATTACACACTCTAAAATCCTTAAAAACAATGACTAGTCCTGGGGTACCTTAAAAATACCAAATCTATAGGATCATGAGCGGTCCTGGGTAAAACCCACTTCATCAGAGGACCTGGAGTGGAAATTATAGAATCCAAAATGTATATAACAGCAAAAGCAGTTCCCTGTCAATTGAAGGCCCCTTATCAAACGCTATGCATGGGACACATCCAGACCACTTAATTGGCTTCATAAACACGGGTCCTACAATTGTCAGGGAACTGCTTTTGCTGTTATATACACCTTGGGTTCTGTTATTTCCACTCCAACTCATCTGAAAAAGTGGGTTTTACCCATAAAAGCTAATGATCCTAGAGACTAACAAATACATAAGGTGCCACAAGACTATTCATTGTTTTTAAAGTTACAGACTAACATGGCTGCCCCTCCTAAACTTTCTGAAATCCTAATTAAAGTGGGCACTTCCTAAAAGATATCGCAAAACACTTAAGCTACCTTGGACTTAATGGAAGAAATTAAGGACTTAAAGATGACTTTACAGGAATTCTCAAGGGGTACATATTTTTACTGTTATTTTAAATGCTGTGCAACAACATGCCACATCCTCATCTCCTTCTGTGAATACCCTTTCCAATCTCTAGCAGTTTTGAAAAATAGTTGAGACAATGTGGGGAAAAACGTCAGCAAAACACGTCTGTTCCTATGTTACTACCCTTAGGTATTACCCTACTGTGTTTACTACAACAAACAATTTTAACCTTACATTTACTTTTCACTATTTATGCTGGGTTTCCTTTTGGCAGGTCAGTCATTAGGGACAATGAAAAGAGAACTGGCCTCTCTCTCGTCACAATTTTGTTTGTATCACAACCCTGAAGGGGAAAGTTTACATTTAAACAGTTTCCATTGGAAAAAAACCACACAAAACATTTAAAAGCTTTACAGTGTTAACGCAGCATTCCTCTGGGTCTGAGCTATATTAGAAAACTTTACAGACACAATTGACAGCAGTGGAACTGCTTGCAGGCAGCAGATGTGGAAGCTGTAGCGTAGGGCTCAGCTGTTTTTGCTACAGTCTCCTCTAACTTTGCTCAAAAGCTGAATGACATTAGCAAGGTGCAGCTCCTCTTATGCTAGAAATGATCTGCCAGTGCTTTAAGCCATGAGGTGCATAAGGCCTGCTCGGAACAGAATTAGTGTTGCATCAGGAGTGAGTTACAGGTGGGATGTTTACTAGGGCAAATGCAGCCAAGAGAATTTGGATGGATTCTGCTCATCCCAGAAGCCTGGAATGTTAGAAGAGAACAAAGTTATTTATGGTATGCAAGCCTGAGTTTATTCATGGAGAGAGGAGCTGCTTGCATTTCAGAATTTCACAGTGCTAGCCTCAAGAAAAAGGAATACAATTCTCCTTTACGCAACATGAAACATATGCAATGTTAAAAAAATCAAAATAATGTAAGAACTGCCTTACTAGGTCAGACCAATGGTCTATCTAACCCAAAATCCTGTCTCTGACAGTGGCCAGTACCAGAGTTTTAGGGGTGTGTACAGAAGAAGGCAGCTGGAGTGATCCACCTTTGTCTTCTGAGGTCAGAGATTTATGGTTGCCCAAGCATGTGATGGAATTCCTGACTATCTTGGCTAAACTACTGGTCGATCTATTCTCCATGATTTTATCTAGTGCTTTTTAAAAACACGTTTATTTTCAGCCATTAAAACAGCAATGGGTTCCCCGGGCTATTTGTGTGACCCCCCCCCCACCTTCCTCTTATGTGTATGAAACTGGCTGCCTATTAATTTCATCAGGTGACCCTGGATTTCTGTATTGTGTGAAAGAGTAAATAACACTTTTCTATTCACTTTCTCCACACCACTCACAATTGTGTAGACCTCTGTCACATCCCTCCTCCTTAGTCATCTCTTTTCTAAGCTGAACAGTCCTAACCTCCCTCTACATAGGAAAGTCGTTCCATATTTTGGCTCATCTTTGTTGCCTTTCTCAGAGCCTTTCTGTAGTAAGCAATGTCTCCAATCCCAATAACGTTCAAAAGTGCTGAAGTTTCTCTTGGGTCTTTGTATCAGCAGGTATAATACAAAAATATTCAGCACTGACTAGGAGACTGTAAGGAAACTATGTAGTTATTGCAGACGAGGAGCCTAGTTAAACTCTAGAAAGTAGCCTAAGGTCAGCAATGGGCAACCTAGGCATGAGTGGCCCTCCATCTTAGTGGGCTGCAAGATTTTCCTAACCAAGACTCTCTCTCGGGACAGGGGAATTTTGCTAACTTCACTTGCGGACCTAGAATTTGTGGGCTGTGGTGACTGAACTGTAGAAGCACTTTGATTGGCTACAGAGGGAGCGCACGGCTCTCACAGTCAGTGCTGCGTGCAATCAGTCCACACCTCTCTTCACTGGAGAGGGTGGGTGAGATTCTATGGCCTGCATTGTGCAGGGGGTCAGACTAGATGATCATAATGGTCCCTTCTGACCTTAAAGTCTATGAGTCACTGCCCTTGCTTTACATGTGTCATTTTAGTAGTATAAGCAGGAAAAAAAACTATGCAGATGGAAGAGAATCTGGCAACCCTGCATGTGGGCAACAGTAAACAAAATGTCGTGCAGGCCACACCTAGAACCCTGATGGGCCACATGCAAGCGGATGGGCTGAGGGTCGCCCACCACTAAGAGAATAGGAAAACAGTTCATACCCCTGCTGTGTAGTGCTGATCCATGAAATAGGGAGATGCACATTTTAGACAGGTGACCTGAGCATCCCAACTTTCCAACCCCCTTAGAGATGGGCAAATCCTTTCCAAAGAACCGACTGAAGATACCGATTGAAAGAAAGAAGCAATACTGAATTCTTAAAACAATGCCGAGTTCAGCCCCAAATTCATCAGCTATTCAAAATGGTGTGTGACAGAAAAGATGGCCTTTATTCCACTTCTTGGGGCTTAATCTGTGAACAATAAAGCCATAAAAGTCTAAATAAGTCATTTTCTGGACTGCCCTCCAGTCAAATTAAGAGATAGAGAGCATATTTGATGCTTTTGTTATGTGAAAGATTTAATTAAATACCTTTGTTTAAACTATTAATTGCCTGTCTGATTCAAAAGACAACACACTGCAAGAAGGGTCACATTTACCAGTGCACTGAATCCCAGGGGAGCCCAATCCAGCCAATTTACATGCACAAAAACCTTTCCAGATAGGAGTAGGTCCACTGAATTCTTTGCATAAAAGATTACAGATTTGGGCTGTTCAAAGGTAAGCTGTATGCTGGGATGTTCGCAACTGACCCTGCAGCCACTACACAGGCTAAACTCTGAGCAAAGTAAACAGGATTTTTGCCTGCAAAAGTGACTCCAAGATCAGGTTCTAAAACAGACAATTTAATTTCTTAGAAATACACGAAAAAGTTTAAGGTTACATACAACAGCATTTCAAAATGCAACTGCTGCAATGTGCTTATAAAATTCATAGACATGTACAGAGCACACAAACAAGCTCTATAAAAACTGTACACTACAAATATAATATAGTATATACAAAATAAAATAAATACAGCAACTCCAATCAATGTGGCAAACGAAAAATATTGCTTTCAGATTACTATAATCCTGTATTTTTGGACCTTGCTGTGGACAGTGGTGCAGGACAATTAATTTTTTCTTAAGGTGGTGATGTCCTGAAATGTACAATGCAGGAAAGGTGTTTGAAGTGCTGTTCCAGGGTTTGCATGAATTTTAACACATCACACCTTTTCAGTTTAAAAGCAAAACTGCACACTGGAATGTTGATTTTTGAATTTTTATTTTACTAAAAAGCTAAATGAGAGAAACCATTAAATTAGGGCTCTGAAAATAGCCAGGGGAGGTTACGAGAATATTTTTTTAAAGGATTTTTATTTCTTTTAGTAATTATAAATTCCCAAGACCCTTCCCCATTAAGGCAATAGTCAAACAATCTCCTATTTAGAACTGAGCCATGGTGTTAACTAGGATTTGGGTGGCTCCCCTCCTTGAAGAGTCTAGACCTATGATTATCAGAATAGAAGGCGAGATTTCATTGAGGGGACCAGGTCCCTCCTCTCGGTATACACATGCCTTTTCTTAGAGTCTCCAGCCATCATTTGGGTGGGCTGAGCTACAAAGGGGAAATCAGTCTCAAGACTATAACCTTCCCTTATTGCTATCAGCAGTGGAGCTACACTGGTGATGAGTTACAGGTGACAAATTTCCTAGAGAGAGAGAGAGAGAGAGAGAGTCTACGAGGTATTCCACATTCTCCCTCTCATGCAGTCAGCGCTCCTGCTAGTATTTAAGGAAGCTGCTTCTCCATATAAAGGGAGTGCATACGGTTCAATATTTCACTGCACATTTACACTAGTTTCATTTTAAAAGCTGCAAATTCTCATGGTTATGCAGTCTGTTTCCTTCTAACCAAGAAGTATTTTCTCCAGAAACAGACATTTCCCCCTCCCAACCTATAGCTTTTATTGGTAGTGGATTTCTATAGCCCTTATGATATCAAACAATTCTATATAAGGAACCTTTTGTCATCCCCCCAGACTCCTAGGCAGTGGACCAACAATTTTATTCAGCATTTTGGGTAGAAAATGATATAGAAGTGCAGCAAATTATGTTAAAAGTTAAACAGTAAATAGGATGAGTTAATACTTCATACAGCTGCTCACAGGCACACAGCTGTATAACAGGTGAGCCTTTGGGTGAAATTCCAGCCCCACTGAAGCCAGCAATAAGACTTCTATTGAATTCAAGAGGGCCAGGAATTCACCATGCATTTTTATGAACAGGTTAGTCTCTTGTTTGCAGTTCAACTAGCATTACATTGTCTGAGCAAATAGGATGGGGAATCATTGATGGAAACTATAGTTGTTAAAGAAACCATTTAAAGAGCAACTTGTCTGGGTTTTCTGGCACTCTGGTGACTATCAAAAAAAATTGACTGAGAACTTTTGTGGTCTATTCAATAACATAACAACGGCCCTACTGGGTCAGACCATAGGTCCATCTAGCTCAATGTCCTGTCTTCCGCCAGTGGCCAATGCCAGATGCCAAAAAGGAAGTGAACATCTCCTGTCATCCATTTCCAGCCCCTGACAAACAGAGGCTAGGGACACCATTCCTACTCATTCTGGTAGATGAGAAACACATTTTGGTAACTGCACAGCACATGCCTGTAAAAGCCTTTGAATGGTCTTTCAGAGTACATCTACACAGCAACATTATTTTGAAATAACTTAGTTTGTATCTACACAGCAGGCAATTATTTCAAAATAATGTTGAAATACTGTCAAGATGGAGGACTTCTTACTCCGACTCCTATAACCCTCATTGTACGAGGAGGAAGGGAAGTCGGAGGAAGAGTGCTCTATTTCGAAATAAATGCTGTGTAGATGCTCCCAATTTCAAAATAAGCTATGCAATTGACATAGCTCAATTTGTGTAGCTTATTTCAAGTTAAGCCCTGCTGTGTAGACACACCCTTAGAGAAACTGTTTTTCAAAGCTACTCTTCCTGGTAGCTTTTACTCACAGACACATATCGTTATAAGGGCTGATCCAAAACTCTCTGTACTCAATGCGAGTCTTTCGATAAACTTCACTGGGAATCAGATTAGATCCCAAAGGAAGTATAAATAAATTGTTTCAGTCTACTATGCACAATCCCATTTTAGAAACAACAGGCTTGAGCGGAAGCATACAAAAGAAATTACCAGTTTTTTACCATTTTGTAAGTTAAATGACTTCAATTATTTCATCCACATTTACTAAAACCAATTTTGCCCCCTCAGCCAACAGCCTGCCTCCCAGAATGATTAGAAACCCTAGACAGATGGGATTTCTGTCAACATGTTGACTGAACCTTCATTATAGTACCATCAAAGGGTATTGAGGAATTACTATCAAATCATGTTAGTATGTGGCACAATGAATAAATACTGTTTCTGGAGAATGGGATGATTTTTTGCTTTACATGATGTTAGGATGGGTAACAGAGAACAAGGCATCTGGCAAAAACATTTCAGATTATCTTTCTTATAAATTGGGTACCTTGTAGGTAGAGAAACAGATTGGATCCTGGAGGATTCAAAGTATGTTCCTGGCCTGCACTGGTGACTCTCCATTTAACTACTCCAGGTGTTTGTTCACAAGGGTCTGTTTAACCATATTTATAAAATAACTGTTTTGGAAGTACAATCTGTTTTTTTTCAAACACGCCTTTAACTGACAGAATAATTTATGCTTAAGCCTTTGCATAAATGTCTAACTGTTACTCTGAATGGACAGGTATATTCTTCTATGTATATGTAGTTATTATATAAAAAGCTGCTACCTGAAATATGCATTATATTTATCATATCAATCTTGAATCTGGAGGAAAGACAGCCAATCAAAAGGAGTGTAAGAGCAGTTAAAAGTTTTTCTAGAAAGAGCATGTCGTTTATCCACATCATTTTGTGGCTACATAACGCTGGCCAGCTAAAGAATTTCAAGGTGTCTCAGAAGAATGTTTTTAGCTGCTGAAGTCTTACTTCCTACTTTAATTTTTGTGAGCTATACGTTAGAACAGTGGGGCTGTGACACTACTTTAACACAACCTTACTGACAGCAAAGCTAGTATGATTGCAATACAGCTATTGTGTTTCTAACATTCAGTGATGTGTTTCAAAGCCTACACAGGATAATTTCTCTGTAGATTGGTTTTGATTTGCTGGAGAGGTGCAGAGATATGCATAGCAGAGTTATACCATAGGAAAATGATTCAACTGTAGTTCTGTCATATGGCTAGCATTCCCACCCCCCCAACCAGGTATGTAGTGACACTATTACTTCTAGTGTGTCACACAACCAAGCTAATTTTGACAGAGAACAATTATAAATGTGATTCAACACATTTTATAGTGACTCCATTAACGTGATAAAAATCACATGATACAATGATTACATTCCCAAAATGTTTGGGGACTACTTGTAAGCAAACATTAGCTTTGGTTCAAAGGAAAAGATACCTCAAAGCTTTGTTCTGAAAGCCTGATATAGTTTCAGTCAGAAGGGCTAACATCTCAGCTATGCCAAGAGGAAGGGCCAAGAGAGGGGCAGTTGTAGCTTCGTGATCCTGGGGCCAGTTCCTTAGTTTTCCTGGCATCCAGGATGCTCGTTTGCACTAGCTAGCACCCTTGTCCCATGGGGCAATACATTGACCAGGGACAGCCGAAGCATGTTACATTTTGGCCACAATCTCTATGTTGCAAAAACAACTAGGAGTCCCGGGGCACCCTGAAGACTAACAGATTTATTTGGGCATATGCTTTTGTGGGCAAAAACCGACATCTGACGAAGTGGATCTTGGACCACAAAAGCTTATACCCAAATAAATCTAAAAACGAGTAGCCCTGTGGCACCTTAGAGATGAACAGAAATATATATAGTATCACGAGCTTTCATGGGCAAAAAACACTTCATCAGTTGTCTTCAGGGTGGCACAGGACTCCTCATTGTTTTTGCAGATACACACTGACACAGAGGCCCCTCTGATTTCTATATTGGCTGCTGCTGCAGCAGATGGTATAGATCCAGCATAGTCAGATCCTGAGCTACCAGGAATCCTCCTCAGGGAAGGGGCAGCTACTTTCTGCTCCCTCTGTGCTACTGGGGAAATGCAAAGGGAATGCAGTGTCTCTGTCCCCAAAGACTGCACATCATTAACCATGAAAGGCAGGTCCTTGGGACAGTTGTACGCAACACTGCACAGAGAAAAGCAATATATACGCTGTAGCTATTGGATAACTGAAGCAGGCAAACACTAGGTATGGTCGATAAAAAGCAGTGTGTAGTTCTAGTGAAATGAGTGATGTGGGGCTCCTGTCACTTGCAAACCAACCTTAGACATGTGCATCACATAAAACTTGCTCAGTTACGGAGACAAAGGAAACAAGTACTTCTCATGTCATCGCTTTGCGTATGTTCTGCCAGTGCTTTTATTCAGGCCCCCTTTTGGGGTAGGGATCTTGCTTCCTACAGCAGGAGATCTAACCTTTGTTCCTGTAGTACCTGATTTGGTTAAGGTTAATCCTGCTGCTTTGCCTGTGGAAAGAACATACAGATTATCAATCATAAACAAATACAGCATCTCTTGCATTTTAGGTACATGCATTAGCTACAACATTGACAGAATTAATAAGATTCATTTTGAGGTGACAGAATTATTCATGGGAGTGGTAACAGATTGCACATTTGAATCAACCTAGAACCCTAACTGCTAGATTGCTACATCACAACCTGTTTCCTCCCCCAGTAAGGGTGAGCTGAAAGAACAGGAGAGATAAAGACTACTTGTCACTTCATTCTGTCCCAAAGTTATGGCTAAATTAGCATCCTTAAATTGCCCCCCATCCTCCACTCCAGGCCTGAGGCGTATTGACAGAATAAGCAGCTGCCTGTTCAGTTCATAGCATACCCGAGGATTTAAGAGGGCAACTACAGCGAGGAGAATCTTTGGGGGGTAATACTGCTCCATAAAACAAGATAAAATTTAAAATGAGGCAATTTCTCCACTCCATTACAACAGTGCACTTGTGCTGAAGTCTTTGAGATTGACTTGAGTAACAGAGGATAACTTGCACTCTGTGCATGCTATTTCATACAAACACAGTAGAAATACAGAGTCAGCATATATAAATACTTGAATAATGCACGGAACTGTTACTAAGGATCAACTTGCTTTCTAGAATAAACAAGTGAACAAAGTGAAAAGCATAATAATCACAAGGAAATCCATACCAGGTTGCATCAGCAGAGTTTTATTTAGTGTATGATCCCTCCGTAGATTCATTTTACAGCCATCTTTACCCATTAGGTGAGATTTCCAAGCCTATGATCAATTAAAAAACAACTGGTTTTATAAAAGCAGAGAAATAGCAGGTCTTTCATACAAACACGATTTCTATATTTGCATGTACGCACACGCACACACTTTTTACAGTATCAAAGGAAAAATGAAATGTTAGGTATCATTTTACTGAGAAAAGCAAGCAGATTTTAATAGTTTTGGCCTACACGAGAAAATATCAGCAACATCTCACAGTGAACTTGGGACTGAGCTGTCACTTGGTTTCATTCTTTTGCCTGTTAACTACTGTCTTGATCAGATTTAGAACTGGTCTCTGGGTGAAAGTCAAACATTGATAATCAATTCCTGCTGTAACCTGAACAAGCCTAAATGTAACTCTGTTAAATCACTTAGCAAATCAAATTAAGGTGACAGGAAACAGTGGGAGAAGAATTAGAAACATCACTTTCTGTTGGAAGGCTGATTACAAAAGAAGCAAGGTGTCCATTAAAACCCTGCTTTGCACAGCCTTTAAAGCAGTTTGTGATCAGGTTGCATTTACTATCATTGTTCTAGAATCCGAAGCCACAGAGGAGAATCAAGGCACTTTTTGATATGGTTATATTCAGGCAGTGTAAGTAATTTCGGTGTTAATGGACAAATTATTGAAGTCTTAGTGACAAGATGAGCAAGCCCAATTTGACATTACTCATTTTTCTCTTACCTCCTCTCCTGGGGCGAAGTTTTCATGGCACAAGGGACAATGGTTTGCCACTTTTTCTGGTTTTGCAGCTGAAAGGATTAGAAAGAAGGAATAAAAGGTATGCTATCGCATGTGCTTTGCCAAAGGCAAGAGGAACAGATTGAGCTCTGCCAATTTCTATGAACAAGAGATGGAACTGACAGTTCTTTAGAAACCAATGTCATTATCAAGAGAAAAAAGGAAGAGGAAAGGGAAAACAGAAGTACACTGATGTAGGTGATCTAAACTGTAGAATAATCTTCAGAAATTGTCTGTTCTTGCTCACAAGACACTCCTGCATGCATTAACTGGAGGTAAGTGTAGGGAGTACTGAAAGGTAAGAGCAGTTAGGCCAAAAATATTCAATCCTTAGCTTTACTGGGATTCCAAAGGACTAGCTCAGAACCTGAACAGAAGTAGCCTGGTTTTCCAAGGGTATTGAGTACTTGCAGCTCCCCCGGCTTCACTTATTCCATTTGAAGCTACTCACCATTGCAAGTCTTGCTCTTCACATGTTTGGGGAGTTCCTCTTTTGGAAGGGCCTCGCTGCAGCGCTGACATTTCCCAAAGCCATCTTTTTTATCACACTCAGTCAGCAAGTGCTCTGTCAGACTTGCTATCTCCACCACCTGCCATAGGAAAACAAACAGGCTGCTGAGAATACAAGAGACACATCTATACACTTGTATTGTGCTTTCAAATTTTTAAACGATCTTAAGTAACTTTAGAGTCTAAGTCTCATATTTAAAAGTGACATAAGCACCTACAGCTCTAAATGTCACTGAAAATCCATGAGCCTTGGGCTCCTACTTCACCTTTGAAAATGGGGCATGGAGTAAAATTTCAAAAATGCTTGTTTCAACACATACAACCTGCACAATTTAAAATTGTACAATTATGGGCTTAAACATAAAACAAGGAAAAGTAACTTAAAACATGATCCTGTGTTTAACTCCATTTTTACATTTAAATATATTTATGATACAAATGATTCCACATACTGTACTGTACATGAGCTACAAGTTGTTAACATTGCATGCAAGTACAGGCAGGCATGGAACAAAACAGGAATACATGCTTTTTTCTAGAATAATCTTTTGCCCACTTAACATGTCAGTAATACTTGTTTGACACTTTTAATGTATGACAAGTTGGAACAAGCTACTTGACAAGTAACACTGGAATGTTGAAGAGCCCCCACACATAAATACATATCTGAAACAGGACCCACACTGAGCTGGATAGTAATCATATGGCAAGATACCTTGTTCCCCAGAATCTCAGCAATTTTAAAAAGGCAAAATCAGTCTCTAGGTGTGTTAATTATTGAGATGGCCTCAAAAATATGTGGAGCATAACTACCCAGATTTGCAGAGCCTGAACTGATGAGAGTGTTATCAGCTTCCTGATTCATCTCAATGAGAGTGTACTGATGCTTAAAATGTTAATACAACAGATTGTCAGACCGCATAAAAAAGGAGAGGTGGTGGGTTAGAGTATGTGCATGTGCAGATTTTCAATCTACTGTAAAGGACAGCTCCCTTTGGCACCGGCACCAAATGGATTTGGGAGACACTGCTACATTCTCCCTCACTCAAGAAGGGCCCCATTAAGGGGAAGGCATGCTCCAGGAGCCTTGTGGGGCTTGCAAGTTTCATTATGGGGAACCAGACTTGAGTTCAGCAGAGCCAGGCATGTATTAGGACCCAAGTTGGGGGAAAGCCAAGCCCAGAGACCATGTGTGATCATACTCTGAACATCTGCTTAATAAATTATGACTACATATCTCCTGTGGCCAGAGCTTATTTTGTGGGTGGAGTCTGGTAAAATATCACTAATTTCTCCTCTCCTCAATATGACCTCTGGTCTGAAATGATTTAGAATGTCACACCCAGCAAGAGCTCTGATGTTTCACACATGCATCTGTAGCTTATATTGTGTAGCGGCAAATCCCTTATAGATTGACAACACCTTTCCTTTCAAACAATATTTGAAAGGTGTTTGTCCAACTGAGAAGAGAGATACCCTTCTTTTCCAGTTTCCTGATTGTAATGGTGCTGTACATTTTAAATGGATAAATATGTTGAGCAGTATTACTTTGGCTGTTAATCTGGTTCCTTATACTGCTCCTTCCCTTGTGTTATTGCCCATGACAATGATTCTGCTACAAACTGAACTTTTAACCTTTTGCATCTTACTGATTGACAACAGAATAATTCACTGCTTCTGTTAGTTCAGGAATGTGCATACAGATTATATAGTAATGTAGACTTTTGAATCCAATGTCTGACCTGTTTGCAGTGCTCACATCTTGTCAACATAGGGCAATGTTTCCAGTAATGGAGATCCAAGCCTTCCTCTGTGAACGATTCGTCCCTTTCACCACAAAAAATGCATAAGCTGGAGAAGACAGAGGAACAACAACAAATGCTACAGATTACTAAAAGAAATCTTTCCAGTTTAAAATCATTCCGCGACATACAGGTTTTTTGTACAAATCATCATCCCTACAGAACAACTAACTGTCTCGAGTGAGCTCAGGCAGAGACTTTTGTGAAGTGGTAGTAGAGCTATAACTTAAAAGGTTTACTCAAAGAGAGAGACTTTGGCTATGTCTAGACTACATCCCTCTTTCAAAAGAGGAATGTAAATTAGATCGAAATTGCAAATGAAGTCGGGATTTTAATTTCCCGTGCTTCATTTGCATAATGGCGGCCGCACGTTCTTTCAAAAAAGTGCTTTTCATAAGTGAAACCACCATCTAGACGTGGTTCTTTTGAAACCCACCCCCCTTTTTTGAAATATCCTGTACTCCTAAAAAAATGAGGTTTACAGGATCTTTCAAAAAAGGGGTTTTTTCCCAAAAGAACATGTGGCCACCATTACACAAATGAAGCACGGGAAATTCAAATCCTGGCTTCATTTGCAATTTCAATCTGTCTAATTTACATCCCTCTTTTGAAAGAGGGATGTAGTCTGGACATGCTCTTTATTACAAATAAGTACTGGGGTAGAGCTTACATGGACACTTTATCCAATCTCCAAGGACACCTTCTATTTTCATTAAGTCCTTAAATGTGATAGTCTTAGCCTTAGCTTTGCCTCTGTTCCTGTAGCAGTGACAGCTTTCTAATCCATGGACATAACTTCTCAAAACACATGTACACACATACCCTTCACTATGTGTGCAATGTGAGGTAATCCTGCTATGTACATTCTTAATTGTATTTATTGTAGAAGATAAAGAATAAGGGCGAAGAAATTAAAATATTCAAAATGGCGCCATTTGCATTTTATTTAAATCTTATTTAATGAATTGTCTACAAACATCAGTATAATTATTTGCATTTGGATTATCTCTAACTTCTCTTTAGCAGCAACATTAAAGAGGTTAGAAGCTTCTGATTTTACTTACTTATCTAAATAATTTGCAACTGAGGAATGATCATCTGGAATCTCTGTTGCTGCAGGTAGGGTGACTTTCTTTATTTGCTCACCTGTAAAAAGAAATTTATTAAACTCAATAGATAATAATAATAAATAGAGATATACCTATCTCACAGAACTGGAAGGGACCTTGAGAGATCCCTAAATGGCTCCCTCAAGGATTGAACTCACAACCCTGGGTTTAGCAGGCCAATGCTCAAACCACTGAGCTACCCCTAAGTTCTTTTACAAAAAAAGCACTATTTCTCGAAGTCTTCATAGCAACTGATTATTTGGAATAGTATATTCCTAAACACTGACAAGCAACTAAAGCATATGCAGCACTAAGAGGCAACACTCCTGTATATAGCAGGATAACTGCTTGTCTTTTGGGTGCACTGACAGACAAAACATCAGCAATGGACTGCTGAAAAACAGTCGCTAATTAAAATGTTGCTTAACATTTTGAAAATAAAGTGGCAGATGATTTCACCCTCGTGAGGAGAAATCCAAACCGGCTTCAATACAAACCAATTTGAGCTGGTGTGAGAAATTACCAGCCTCGCTGATGGCAACTAATGTTGGCACACTAAATGGTCAGTTCTCCTCTGAAGATGGAATGATTCTGTCTGTTAGATTGAATCTCAGCCAATCCAAAGCTCTAGGATCTGTTTGTTTCTGAACTCAGATGAGTCAGCATGCATTATGCCATGGTCAGTCACCTATTCGTTGCCACGTGTCCTAATTATTTCTCCATCCAAAACATTTCAAGGCTAGTTTGGTTTCTGTGTTTTTTGAATAGTTTTAAGCTTTACCTACCTTGAGTCTTTGGCTTTTGAAAATCATTTTCTTTCTCCTGCCAAACAGAGAAAGAGACGTCAGTAATTCCACTGGTGACTATGGCACTGGCCAGGACAGATTGATTTCTTGGTATTTCAGGAAAGAAGAGCAGATAAATCCAGAGAAAGCCCAGTCAGCGAAGAAATGAGAAGCAAAGTCAAGGCAGCACAGGTTGTGGTGCAGAAGCCAACCTTCCCAAAGAGGATTTCTCCTGAGTGCTGGGACACAACAGCGTTCCTCCAGTAGACATATCCCTGTCCCTGTGTTGGCACAGGCATACATACTACAGCAGCAACCTTCCAATCAGGATGGGCAACCGTCCCTCTACTATTACTACCTTTAAAGTCAAGCATGCACAATTCTAATAGCTGACAATTACATAGTATAGCATCATTCTCAGTGACCTTCATGAGTTATTATATATAGTACTCATGAACTGCTCTATCAAATACTTGGACATTTTAAAGTTTGTAGATGCATCCACCAAACACCACATGATGCATTAAACAACCCTACCTGGACGCAATGTTTGTACCACGCTATCAAAAACAAAAAACACAGAATTTCTCTTTCTGCTGTGAATAAAGACCAGGTCACTTCATATACTTCAGTTACACTTCTTGTGGTTTAATATAATACTGAAGTTTATCACAAAGCAACTTTCATCTCACAGAACAGCAGTGTAATCTGTTTCCAATATTCATCAGGAAAAAAAAAGGACCAGTATCCTGTAATCTGTCCATAAGTGCATCTGTCCGCCTGTGAGTCCATTTAATAACTCCTCCTAAACGGTAACAGCTAGGACCACCAAATTTGGTATGCAACTTCCTCTTATCCTAACTTATTAATGCTAGGTCAGGTTTTGGTTGTCCCAGGAAAATGAGATATACCTGGAATTAGACTGTTTTCCATAACATGGAAAAGGAGGGGTCTGGCAGAAAAGACAGTTATGATCCGCAATGACCACTAGGAGCAGAGAACACAGGGGACAGCTATACTGCATGCCCCCAAGGCCCTCCCCCGCCCCCTGGCTGCAGTGTTGGATTGGGGGCGGGGAAGCCCTGCCCACTCCCCACCCCCAAGAAACCACAGGGCAACGCAACTCCGGCCTACTGGGAGGAGATGTCATCAGAGCAGCACCATGCTCACTGCCATGGGTGGCTGCGGTGAGCTCCCCTCCCAAACCTCCTAAGCCCCTGGCTTGAGCCTCCCCTGCCCTGACTCCTGCACCCCCCACATCTACAGTCCCTTGCCCTGAGGGGCCCAAGCAACGCCAGATAAATCCTCTAGTTACAAGATAATTTCAACTCAGGACATTTGATGAAAAAAGATATTGACCTTTCCAGCCTGAACTTCTGCCTGGATCTCCTTCAGTGCTGCCAGTTGCCCTTGCAGAACCTTAATCTCCTCTTTTTTCTGTTTTTCTGCTTCTTCTGTGGCTGCCTTTTTCTGTGCCTGTTAAGAAATACTCTCTCATACAAGGAAGGATGCTAAACACCATTTAATCTAGTACATAAAATTGTTTTCTTACTGAATGTAAAACAACTGGTCTATTACAATATAAAAAAGGACCTTCTATTCTAATTTTAAATAAATTAATTGTGATTGAGATGTTTTTATCATGATGGAAACTGACAGATGAATAATTTAACATATCTTCCCTTCATCCATGTCACAGAATGACCATTCTACTACTGACACCTAGATTTTTATTACGGACATGAAAATACTCTTACTGTTTCAGAAATATAATTAGGGATTAAACATGAAAAAAGCACAATATAACAGTGATGTAGTATAAACTGATTAATCTGTTAAAGTGAGTGCTAGTCTTTTTTACTATGCAATCAAGATATTTACAATTACAAAATTTGCTATAAATGTTTTAACAAATCATTTTATGATCAGTGCAGCTACAAATTCAATATGGTACAGTATCTTACTATAACTGCACACTTTCCACAGTCTTATTACTTACTCTAAGCTCAGCCTCAGTAAGTCTGCCATCTATTTTAGTAAATCCATCAAAGAGTGTTTTATAGAGAACATTCTTGCGTGTGTTGGCATCATCTGGAGGAAGATAGTCCAGTATAACAGTCTGGTGCTGCCTGTACATGTCGAAGATAATCCGTAATGCTGAATCGCGTACCTCATATACTCTGTGCTCCAATGCCCCTGTTGCAAACTGAAAATATATTGGTGAAAAGGGTTATTCTAATTTAATCTGGCCTGGACTAGTCTCATTACATTTGGAGGAAAACAAAGGCAGTTTTGAACCACCTTTGCCTGCCCCATTTCCACAGTGTGCCGAGCCTAGCTCAGTCAGATCAAAGGATCTGTTCCCTTAATCTGGAGGGATTGCTCACCGCAATGTGAGCATTGTGATTGCTTAGTTAGACAGACAGACGTGTTTCTCCAACCAAATATCCTGTATGGGGTTTTTTGGGTTTTTTTTGTAATTCTGGATCTTCACAAGGTTGACTAATTCTGCCTAGAGAAGCTCACCGGTCCTCATTAATTGGTGAATGTGGCTGGCACTCCAACACAGATAAACTAAGAAAGAGAGACTTAACATACTGTAGAATCCTCCTACCCTCATGACGTTGTCAATAGTAAAACCAGAATTTTCTGTTCCCAGGTCTTTCAACAGGCGTTCTACCAAGTCCACCTGACTCATTGCCAGATGAGTAGGGGAATTTGGTTTCAATGGCTGGACCAGATGAACCGGGATGATTTGAAGAGGTTTAACTTCATTACATAGTGCCATCTCCTGTAGGGAAATACAGAGTTAACATGCACAGGAAAATTTTGAAACACAGGATGAAATTGTATGCAAAGCTAAATGTTATTCAAGACATCATAACCAAGAATAATTTGTGTTAGTTACAATCAGATGAGACTTTAAGGCAGATGGCCATTCACTACTTCAACAAACTCACCTGTATACAGCATAAAGAGAAGAAAAAAGTGTTAGTCTTGTTATTGACAACAGGTTTATTGACAGAGAACATGCACTGATTGCACCTGCTGAGAAGTATGTATTTCTCTGGGAGCTCTCACCTGAACAAGACCTGCAGAATAAAGGGTTTTGTTGTTGTTGTTTTAAATAACTGAAACGAAGAGAAAGAATTTCCTAGAGCAAGTCTGATGATGATGCCTCAAGACTGATCTTAGAAAAGTGCTTCAGCAGAGGAAATCTACACATCACATTTTATTGATCTACTGAGGAAACAGCCTCATAGCTGAATTCTGTTGTCATAAGATGCTTGCAGTTTGGTCCTTTCAGTGCTAGCCAACACCTATTCTAGCAAAACTGGTAATTTTAACATGTTGATAGAAAAACACAACTACTGTCATTTCACGTTTTAATTATTAGGCTAGATTCTAATTTCAATGACATGAACATAAACCTGCATCTGACGAAGTGGGCCTTTGCCCACAAAAGCTTATGCTCCAATATATCTGTTAGTCTATAAGGTGCTACAGGACTCCTTGTCGCTTTAACATAAACCTGGATTACCGTAATTTAGTGTATATAACCCACACATGTGCATTACCCGCACCTGTGCACAATCCACGGTTCTTCCTGATTGTGTAAAAAAAAGTCTTAGATAACCCACGCACGTGTATAGCCCATGGGAGATGAACCGTGGGTACTGTTAATGAACAGCACCTATAATGAAGTGTTAATGAACTGCAGCTGATGACGCTGAGCAGTAAGTATGCTACAACCCTTATTAATGGTATATAACACCTTTGAACCACACCGTTTTACCATTTATTTATTCCTTTAGTAGTTTTAACTTGTAATGAATTTTAAAAAAGTATTTAAAATATGCTGCTTTTATCAAGTAAGAGTCAGTCTTGTCTTCCTGTAATTTCAGTAAAAAAAAAACGTGTATAACACGCGGACGAGTATAACCCACGGGGGGGGGGGGGGGAAGAGAGTAGGGATTGTAAAACCTTGCATAACCCGTGAGTTACATATGCTAAAAGATGGTAAATCCACCATCTTCTGATCTAGGAAGTAGCATAATAAATCAGATTACTACCCATCAAGTAAATTCAATAAATAAATCCAGGATTTTCCCGCTGTGAATAAATATCACTATGCTTGAATCAAGAGTTATTCCTTCCATTAATGAACCCTTCAAAGGTAGAAGTGCCCAAGTGCCCTATTGACTAATCAAATAATCAATGCAAAATACATCAACTATTCGATTAGTTAATATTTATCATCCTTAAACTACATAAATAAAATGATGGGGACTAATTTAGTTATAACCACTCGAGAGAGATCTTGGAGTCATTGTGGATAGTTCTCTTAAAACATCCACTCAATGTGCAACAGCAGTCAAAAAAGCGAACGTTAGGAATCATTTAAAAAGGGATAGAGAATAAGACCGAGAACATCTTATTGTCTCTATATAAAACCACTGTATACCCACATCTTGAATAATATGTACAGATGTGGTCGCCTCATCTCAAAAAAGATATATTAGCATTGGAAAATGTTCAGAAGAAGGAAACAAAAATGATTAGCGATTTGGAATGGGTGCCATATGAAGAGATTAAAAAGACTGGGACTTTTCATCTTAGTCTCCTCTTTTCTAAGTGGAGATATGATAGAGGTCTATAAAATCATGACAGGTTTGGAGAAAGTGAATAAGGAAGAAGCTATTTACTTGTTCCCATAACGTAAGAACTAGGGGTCACCAAATAAAATTAATAGGTAGCAGATTTAAAACAAACAAAAGGAAGTTTTTCTTTACGAAGCACACAGAGGATGTTGTGAAGACCAGGACTTTAACAGGATTCAAAAAAGAACTAGATAAATTCATGAAGGTTAGGTCCGTCAATGGCTATTAACCAAGATGGGTAGGAATGGTGTCTCTAGTCTCTATTTGTCAGGGGCTGGAAATGGATGACAGGAGAGGGATCACTTGATTATTACCTGTTTCTGTTCACTTTCTCTGGCGCACCTGGCATTGGCCACTGTCGGAAGACAGGATACTGGCCTAGATGGACCTTTGGTCTGACCCCATTTGGCCATTCTTATGTTCTTAAATTTCAAGTAACATTTGTAATTTGATAAACTTAAAAAACAACAAATAGTCTGATAGCACGAAAGCTCATGATACCATCTACATGTTTTGCTAGTCTTTAAAGTGCTACCAGACTATTTGTTGTTTTTTAAGTTTATCCTGTACAGACTAACTCAGCTACCCCCTGAAGTATTTGTAATTTGGTTCACTGGTCAGTTTAGTGCCAAGCGTCATTCATGTCTTCAACACAAACGGCATATGATTTAATGTGTAACTAAAATTTGCTGAGGTCACGTAAGAAGTATATTTTGGTGAAGGTTTCCTAACTTATCTAAGGAGCTGCCAACAACAAGTAGATTAAAAGAAACACTTAAGTCAGCCGTGACACTGGAAGTACAGAAGCATAGACACCAGGCCATGAGGCTCTGAGGCCAGGTAGTATTCACTTCACCCTTTTCTCTTGTAAGCAAACCTGACAAAAGGCAGGGAGGGAACCAAGAAGGAGCCAGACATTACTTCAGGCAGGTTGTATATAAAGAGGAGTCTGTTTTGACAGGTTTATTGCAACACAGCTCAGACCATGAGCCACTATTGGTCTTGCCAGGACAACTGACTGAATATTGGTTGCCAGTGTCTAGGAAAAAGAGAGAAGCAGCTGACAGGGGAAAGTGAGAACGGGATGCAACTTGCCACCAGGATCAAAAGAATATGCAGTGAATGCACATGGAGGAGAACACTGAACTACAGGCCACCCACTCCACAGGATAATTTAAGGTTTGTTTTCAACCTTACATGTGCAGGGTTTATGTGGGACCCATGTGCCAAAGGGGTAAGTGGTGGCAATAGTAACAAAAGAGAAACTGCTTCTTTCATAAATTGGTTTGCTTTTAAATTATGATGAAGCAAGGTTTCATTTGAAACTCAGTTCATACTAGAAGATTTACCTGATGTTGCAAGGGTCCTTCAAGGCAAGGGTTTGGGGATGTGGGGGGCTCAGGGCAAAGGGTCGCAGGAGTCAGGGTTGTGGGCTGCAGGACTAGGGACATAAAATCCTGTTTAATTGGTTAATTAATTAAAGGGGGCACAGGTGTGGAGGCAGCTCCAGCCCAGCAGGGCTGTCCATGTCCAAATTTGGTATGCAGCTCCCTGCCCTCAGCTAGATGCGTGTGGATGTCTCAGGGCAAAGGGTGGGGGGAGAAGGAGTCAGGGCAGAGGCTATGCCGCTTGGTCACTGGCTGCTCCCCAGGACTGGGGGTGCTTGCTGTCCCTCTGTGGTCAGTCTGGAGTATAACCGTCTCCCACACCTGCTACACTCCTATGGTCATTTTGGAGTATAACTGTCCCTGCTATCAGAGGCCTCCACTTCCATTTGGTGAGAAACAATTAGATTCTGGGCACATCCCATTGTCCTGGTGCAATCAAACCCTCATCTTGCTTAAGTTAGGAGAAGAGGAAGCTGCATAGAAAATTTGGTGGTCCTCGCTTACCACTTAGGAGTTCTTGAACAAACAGACTCTCAGACAGACAAGGACAGACAGACACATACACACTAACTCTCTCAAATATATAATAAATCGGCATTTACTTTTGAAGTCAGAGGCAAACCTGATGGAAAAAGGTATTGAGTATATAAAGGAAAAGGGCTGGATGACCATCTTTTATACCTCCTGTAGGAAAGTGATATAAAATTATACTGTCCACTCCAAATATTTCTAAAGTTTTATTGTTTAGGTTCTATGTATTTTTTTTATTTTCTCCTACCAATCATATAGTAACTACATCTTCCTCTCTTTCCAAGCCAAGTACTCTATGTCCTGGTAATAAAACTATATAAGTAATCGCTTCCTCACTTCCTTTCAAGTATACAATTACAAATCTATTGTAGATGAGCTAAGAGGTATTCATAAAATAAGCCACTTTTGGGATTAGCGTGACAAACCAGAGCAGTTCTCACAATATTCTTATTAAAATCTAAGTCTAGTCTGCAATGAAAGAAAAGCCTTTTCACCCCATCTGGATGCTTTCAATGACAAAATAATTCTGAGCCAGTGATTCATCTAGTACCCTCCTAGCACTGTATTAACACATACACACACATACGCACACACAGAGAAAATTACTGTTCCTGCTTCTAAGTTTTACTGGAAAACAATCTGTACTTTAACTTTAAGTGTTCACAATTGCTCACTGGCACCACACATCAAATGGACTGTCAATTTTTTAACTGGCATTTTTTTTTCATATGCTAAATCTGATATTTACATCATTTTTTATTTCTAATTTAAAAATGTCCCTTAGTTTTTATAGCAATGAGGTTAAAATGACTCAAACTCAAGTACATGACATAGGTAAATTTATTTACAATTTTACACCAATGAATCTGAGTGTAAATATATTTTCCTTTAATCAAAAATTCTACCGTATTATAAAGAGGGCGCAAGGGCTATCTAGGTACTTGCGTAGCTCTTATCATGGCAATACCACTCAAATTATTTAAAAAGAATGATAAACTAAACTGTCTGTCCATTTTGCTCCTACAGGACTAGACTGAAAGCTAGGAGATTACTCCACAACAAATAGATGCAAGCAAATTTCTGAAAAAGTAACTGTGATGAAGCTAAGTCAAACAAATGAAGTTAGTTCCAACTATTTCAAGGTTCTTGGTCAGCATCTGTTGGGTGAGTTCCACAGTTTAGGTCCAAATCCTGTGAGAGTTTGTCTCCAGTATTCACATGCATCTGACGAAGTGGGTCTTTGCCCACGAAAGCTTATGCTCCAACACTTCAGTTAGTCTATAAGGTGCCACAGGACTCCTCGCCGCTTTTGCAGATTCAGACTAACACAGCTACCCCTCTGATAAGATGAATCTCAGGAGTTCTACTTCACGAGATAAACCATAGTTCAAAATATTGATGCAACTCTAATTCAGCACAATATTTTGAAATGTCTTGTGAACTGGAAATCCTGAAAAAATATTTTGTTTCTCACAAATCAACATATAACATTTCCAGAAAAGAAGCATACTTCCCAGATGGCATCTGTTGGCTAAAATTTACTCTTATCAACTTAGCCACTGCTATAGCCATAAAATGGACAAGAATGTCAAGAGCAGCTCTTAGAGCTCCCAAAGTTTGCAACTTCTGGGGCTGGCTCGCTTGCAGCTAGGTTTGGAGGGCTTTCTGACACTGGAGCAAGCTGGCTCCCATAGCTGCTGCTTGGGAGTTAAGCAGCACAGGAAGCAGCCAGCCCAGAATTTGGAAGTCTTTGGTGGCCCTAAACAATTGGCATGAAAATAGGATAGTGGAATGTGTAAAAGTATTTTCCAGAAATATCAAATTCAAACTAGGGATGTAATAGTATAGTCGATTAACCGATAAGCAAAAGCTTATAGGTTAATGCTATAGACTACACACATTTCCCTCTTCCTGCCAGTACATTTTTTAGCAGGCTGGCCAGCAGCCTGGCTCAGTTCTGGCTTGCGATGCATCTGGGACCTACTCTTGCTGTGTCTCTGCATTTAAAGTGTATTAGGAGCTGGGCAGGCAGGCAGCCTGGCTCAGTTCCGGTTCATACCGGGTTCGGGAGCTCAGACGCCCCCTAGATAGGGGCTGCTGCCACCCTGTGCTGCTGCGTCTTTATCAGAGGTAGCAGCACAGGGCGACAGGCAGCTGATCTGCAAGGGGAGCTGGTTTTTAAACTGGTTCCCGTCACAGACCAGGTACCACCTGGCACCCGGCGCTGCCTCTGATACAGTAGCTGCCAGCCCCACTCCCGAGGAATATAGAATAGTCGACTAACAGATAACATTTCATGAGGTTACTCGATTATTCAATTAACCAATATTTAACATCCCTAATTCAAACCAAAACGGAAGATTAGCATTTAGTGTAAAAACATATAACCACGATGTGGGGCTTATTTAGTTTACTGCTGCTGAATTAACCTGATCAGTGGAGAGCCAATAGATCTTATAACCTTTGCATATTAACTTTACATTCGATTTTGGACAGATGTCATGCAGCCCATCTCTCCTTATGCATTCTCAATCTGTGGGCTCATAACAGCTACATATTGTGTAATACAGTCATTCTAATATGCAGTTCCAATGACATTCCTACCTGGATAAAGTTTGCAGCCACAATACGAAGACGGGTTGAAGAGTCTCCTGTTCTAGAAAGTAAATTTGGAAGTGTTCTTTCCACACAATGAGCTGTTTCCAATTTACCTAGCTTATGCTTTGGTATATATTGAGTGATGATCATTTTCAAAAGTTTCAGGGAAGCTTGGAAAACCTGAGTTTAAAAGATTTATTAAAACAACAAACAAAAAAATTAGAATTTTCTGTTTCTATGCAGTACCCCATGGTCTGTTTTCTAGAATTAATAAAAGGACCAACATTCTAGAATTGCCAAAAGGGAAAGCATGGTAACGGACGTGGCCTCAGGTGTTCTCTCCCCTCCACCCACACTCCTGAAAACATGAGTTAAATCCTAATGTGAAGGGCCAAACAATACATTCCATCGATTTTCTATAATACCCAGCAATATCTGGGGGGGGGGGGGAGGGGGGAAAAGAGCTTTTCCCATCTCCTGAGGCATAGCTGGAGACTATAAAAGTTACCCTTCTTCAACCCATTCTGTTCCCTGTATCAACTATATAAAACACTCAAGCCCAATATCAGTACATATTGCATCAATAGTTACTTTTCCAAGCCCACTACTTAACTTTGGGCTTCTTCAAATTAGGGTTATAAGTGACTAGTCAAGTAGTCAACTACCTATTAAGCCTAGGCTCATAAGGTAGTTGAGTCACTACTCAACTAGTCACTGCCCTGCCCCCCCCCCCCACCTCTATCAGAGGCAGCGGGGGGGAGCCGGGGGAGAGGGGAGGGAGGCAGGAGCCAGTGCTGGGTGGAGCCAACTTAAAAGCTGGTTCCCCCCAGACCCCCAGCAGTGTCTCCATGGGGGGGGGGGGTGTCAGGGGAGGCATAGGTGTAGCAGGGGACTAGGCACAAGCTGGGACTCAGCTGTCCCGGATTGCGCCCACCTGGCTCTTAATCCATTTAAAAGGCAGAGCTGCATCAGGGTTAGCTCCCAGGGCCAGGAGCTAACCCCACTGCCACTCTGCAGTTTCCTCCCTTACTGACTAATCTAGTAGTTGCTGGAAATTCCATCGACTACTCAATTAGCTGATTAAATGCAATTTAACATCCTTACTTCAAAATGTGAGAAATATTGCCTTTATTTTGCCCAAAACTAGATTAAATGACTTAAGTAAAGGCAGATAGTTAAGGCATCTTGGTTCTTGCAACCAATACTTTGTGCAGACTTTTTCAGAATGAATAAAGAAAGGTAGACTGTTACTTGTTCCCTAGGGTATTTTATAGAATTAAATTGCTAAATTTAAGATGAATTTTAGGATTCTCAGCTTTTACTCATGTTATGTGAAGCATTAGGGAATCATTTCAGGGTACGTTACCCATAAGATATATTATTTGCTAAATAATCTAAGTTTATCTTTCTATTCTAGCATTTAAATTCTGTATAAAAAGTTTTATAAAATGTATTTATTGAGCACTGTCACCATTGCTGGTGGTATGCAATATACAGACAACCAAAGATGCTCACATTTTACAAACTATTAAAATATTTAGCTCTGCATATTATGCAGTTCCCTAAATTCTGCAGCAATTAAAAACCTGCATGAAGTCACATTTTTGTAAAATTGCTCCTATAATTCAGAGCCAAAATTAATACAAAAGCATGCCCTTTTAAAGTGTAGATTATTCAGATATTTAATATGTTTACAATTATTTTCTCCACTAAAAGCCTACATTTACTAGGCTCTGATCCTGAAACTTGTTCCACATGAGTACAGCCCTGCACAAGGTTAGGCAGGACTGGAGCTTCAATAATGATATTATTATTATGAAACAGTATTACTCACTGAAGACACTATGTCTTTTATAGCTCTTCTTATGAGAAAGACAGCAGCTCTAAGCATATTCTTTAAATCATCCTTAGATGTGCCAGCAGACATTTCCATCAGCTTTTTATATATAGCAAGCAGAGCATCTTCTCGATACGACCAAGTCTTGGAATATGCTCCTGCAACCTGATACAGAGCAAGATTACTGTTAAAAAATGACCAATACTGGCAACTCAACTCATAATTTAGTGCGACACAGGAAGAGAACTGCAAAGGCAAAATTGGAGTTAAGCTCCCAAATCCATTTAAATTTCAAAGGCAGTGAGGTTTCTTTCTTTACTTTGTACCCTTGAAAATATCTCCCATAAAATCGCTTCAAGGAAAAATGAGATTTTATGCCAAAGAAAAAGGGATTAATATCTTAAACCTGTCAAAATCTGGGATAGTTTGTTGAATCACCTATCTACTAGTAAATCACCAATCATTGTGGCACTAGCAGTGAAATTTCCATCAGAGGACAAATTCTAAAACAGATAATCTGCAAATATTTTATCTCATTCCCGAAAATGGATGGACCAAATCTACATAATTTTATATACACCTAATAGATTTCCCCAACAATAGTTAACCAACTCATTGGCAGCAGAAAGTTAGATAGGTACCAGAAAATAGGCTGAAAATAGGCACCAGATTTTAATAATAGACATAGCAATACCAAACTTTATATTTGCATTTAATCGTTACATATGTGAAACTATTATCTCACGTTTTGCTCACAAAGTGAATTATAAAATGACTCAAGATCTGGATTATAAATGTGCAGAGGTTTATTTTTCCTAGACTTTACCAAGGCCTCTCCAAAAACTTCAATGGCAGGACTAGCCTCCCTCAGCGCTTTCTCAGTTAATGGTTCTGGTTCCCCAGTGATGCCACTTCTTGGAGCATCACTGATATCTTCTTCATTCATCTCTGGCTCAAGGTAAGCAAATCCTTCCTCATGATGTTTACGAATAGCTGGGAGAGGTCTCTCATCATAAGGCAGAAATTCAACCTAATGGAGAAGGCAAGCAAAGTAATTCTAAATGTGACTGAGATCTGATGTTCTTCCATCGCTACTTTGATTCATTTCAACACAATCCATCCAGACTTTTCTCCAGAGCTGTATCTCCTGCATTTTACATGCAGATTTGGACATGCTCATTTTTTTATCCTGTTACCATGACAACAGTGTTTTCAGAATGGAAGTCAGTACAAAGGATATATTTTATATGACATTAAGCAGATAAGAAAAAGATTAAAAACATTATGGAGTTCCATTTATAGCCTCTCTCCAGATATGAAGTCAACAAAGACAGTTACATTATTTTACTCCAGCATGCTGTAAAGAGATTATTGCTGCTCTTAGGGTCCAATCCAACTCCTACAGAAATCAACGGGAGTCTCCGCTGGCATTAGTGGAAGTTGGGCTGGTCTATTTGGTCATGTCTACACTTCAATTAGATACCTTGAGGTCATGGGTGTCATCTGACTTGAGCTTAGGGGGCTCAGGCTAAGAGGCTATTTAACTGCAGTGCAGATGTTCCATCTCAGGCTGCAGTCTGAGCACTGGGACCATTCCACCTCACAGGATCCTAGCCTGAGCCTGGCTGCCTATACTGCAATTAAACAGCCTTGCAATCCCAGCCAGCTGAAATGATGTAGACCACAGAGTTTTATAATGTTTTATGTAATGTGCTGAATGGATAGTGTGAGAATGAACGTTAAACAACTATAATTCTGCCGGCCACCCTTCTCTGGTTAGCGGGGAAGAACAGTTCTCTAGACCCTTAATAAAGATGCATCAGGCAAACTACTTGTGTTTGTATCTGATGTCAAGACAGAAAGAGATCAGAAGGATCCTTGTGATTCAGCATGATCACACTGTTGCTCTTAGGAGTAATTAGAATATTGATTCTGTTATAAGGAAATTATGATAAAGGAATAAAAGTTTGTACTAACAGAAGCTTTGTACTGAAATAGATGGATACTTTTTGTATGAACAATAGTATCCTTTTTCCCCATGTGTGAAATGATTGTGTAGTTCCTGGGGAGGGGGAATGAATGGAATGTGAGTGTTTAGAGAACTTGTAGGCCCAACAGTTTCAGAGTCCAGACAGAGAAAGAGGGGAGGAGGCTGGAAGACTCAGAGGCATCAAGGTACCATAAATCGGGCCTAATACAAAGCATACTGATGGAGGACATATGGACGGTCTTGGAGTGTTAAGAAGCAAGCGCCCTGTTACAAACAAGATAGCCCTGAAATAACACTGGGAAGGAGACACCAACATACTGATGTCAGAGTAAAAAAATAACTCCCAGATAAACAGATATTAAGCAAAACAGATGGTGATCGATTAAGAGCTAATGAAGCAAAATGCATAGACCTGAATGGGAGAAAAATCCTATAAAAGATGGAGCGTCTTACACGAATCTCCAGGTCTCCTCTTGTCAACATCGGAGAGTCAGTCCAGACCGAGAGAAGCCCCCACTCTTACCCCTCACATTTAACTTGTCTGGCCAGTAAGTTAATGTGAGCAACAGACTGGTAACTTTAAGCAATGACAAGACTTTGTGTGTTTGTGTGTGGGCTTGTTTTATAAAGCATATGCTAACTGTTTTTCTACTGTATTCTCAATGAAAGCAACGTATTGCCTTTTCCCCTGACAAAGATCCCGTGTGCTTCTTATGTGCATAACAATGGGCCAGCCTGAGGTTTTTCATTGCAGCGAAAATGTTCTCCTACTGTTTCTGGTTCTAAGAACTTTATTAGGATTACTGCCTGGATTACTTTTCCTCACAGTGCATGTGGCATCAAGCCATGATTGTGTTCTTCAGTCTAATGAAGTACTGGGTCCTGCCATAAGGGCAGGGGACTGGACTCGATGACCTCTCGAGGTCCCTTCCAGTCCTAGTATTTTATGATTCTAATTCCAGCATATACTTTGTTGCTATTTTAGCCCTGAGCCTGGACTCATAACACTCTTCTTTTAGAAATTATCAGGTATTGAATCATTAGAAGAACAGACTGAGTTGTAGCCCGGCCCTAAAGTGAATCAGCAGCGTGACATTGGGCAAGTCACTTCCCCTAGTTTTAATTCAGTTCCCCTATTTGTAAATTGGGTATAATCTTACTTAACTCAGTCTTCTTGAATGTTTGCAAAGGCTTTCAAGGGTCTCACACAAGAGATGTTAAGCATTACTATTACTAGATGAGTACAGATTAACAGCAGAGAAAGCCAACCTCCAATCCCATATGAGACATCAGCATAACAGATTCCTACAGGAAACTGAATGTAATAAGAAAATCATTTTCTTTGATAGATTCCTGTGGAAATGGCCAAGAAAGGTGATTTTGAATGATTATGTGAATGGACTCTTGCAAATTTGGGAGGCCTCAAATCAGAGAAGTAGAGAAGACTCAGATAAACAATATCACATACATTTGTCTTTGGAAAACCATCTGCAGAGACTGGTGGTGGCGCTACAGGAGAAGCAGAGTGTTTAGGAATAACAGGTTCAGGAGAAGTTGTCTCAGGTGACTTTTCTTGTGGAAAAGGCTCTATCTTCTGCGCTTCTGCTTTCTCATGCTGGGGTGACTGCATGGGTTTCTTTTGCCGAGGACTAACTGAATAAACCAAAGGCTCAAGGGGCAATTCAGGAGGTCTTCGGATCTGAGAAAAGAAAGAGTAATTTTGTAATATACAATTTCTGTACATTGCTTCAAAACAAAATGCTGGAAGTGAAGCTCAGCTACCACTATTACACCAGCTGCCTATGAATAAACACTTACAAGTTAGCTCTGAAATCCTGGCTCTAATGCAGGTGTCTGCCTCAACAGCTAAGCAACCCAGGAGAGAAGACAACAGATTATAAGCAGCCTCACCTAATTGGCAAATAATGCTTTCCAGGTACGATATAAAGTTACAAATACACCTCTGGGTCAATATTCCCTTTCAATTTTCCCATACATGTGCAGAGTGAAGTTTGTTACATGCACCAAATATGGAGATGATGTGTGGCAGTAATATGAAGATTTAACAAAAATATTCTCTGACAGTGCCTACTCCTTGAGTTTATTTTAGTTTCCCAGGCACACTTCTATTTATAATGCCAATTGATAAAGCCTGATGAGTCAAACCACCATGTATTTATTTTTATATTAAGGCTAGTAAAACTTACCATCAGCTCTGGATCCAGAAGGTTGTGCAGTTCCAGTTGCTGATACACCTTCAGGCGGTACTCTTCCATCTGCTGTTTCTTCTGCTTAGCAAGATCATAATCTTCCTTCTCTACAGCACAGCGCTTTTCTACCTCATACCGTCCGAGTCGTTCCCCAACCTGAAAAATAAGGTTTGTGTGTCATGCAGGTTGCTGGAAATCACATTTTTTAAATGTATATAGAATTCCAGCTATAAAACTCAATTGTATGACTTTTCATTTGTTATTTTTAAACACAAGAACAGCCATACTGGGTGAACTGAACTGAACATAAGAACAGCCAGACTGGGTCAGACCAAAGGTCCATCTAGCGCAGTATCCTGTCTTCCAACAGTGGCCAATGCCAGGTGCCCCAGAGGGAGTGAACAGATCAGGGAATCATCAAATGATCCCTCTCCTGTCATCCATTTCCAGCCTCTGACAAACAGAGGCTAGGGACACCATCCCTACCCATCCTGGTTAATAGCCATTGATGGACCTAACCTCCATGAATGTATCTAGTTCTTTTTTGAACCCTGTTAAAGTCCTAGTCTTCACAACATCCTCTGGCAAGGAGTTCCACAGGTCAACTGTGCACCGAGTGAAGAAAAACTTCCTTTTGTTTGTTTTAAACCTGTTACCTATTAATTTCATTTGGTGATCTCTAGTTCTTATGTTTTGGCAACAAGTAAATAACTTTTCCTTATTCACTTTTTCTACATCAGTCATAATTTTATAGACCTCTATCATATCCTCCCTTAGTCTCCTCTTTTCTAAGATGAAAAGTCCCAGTCTTTTTAATCTCTTTTCATATGGCACCCATTCCAAACCCCGAATCATTTTTGCTGCCCTTTTCTGAACCTTTTCCAATGCCAAGATGTCTATTTTGAAATGAGGCAACCATATCTGTACACAGTATTTAAGATGTGGACCTGCCACAGTTTTATACAGAGGCAATACAATATTCTCTGTCTTCTTCTCTATCCCTTTTTTAATGATTCGTAACTGCAGCCACCACAAATGCATTTTACTGCAAAGACTGAGGAACACCTTATGGACAAATGAAAAGCTCATGGATCTGTGACATAACAGTCATTAAACAGTACCTTTTGCAAGTCAGCAATAGCTTGTTTGAGTTTCTTGGCATAGTCGTAACGTTCATGACGAACAGCTTCATGCTTTTTCTCATCCAGTTTACGAATTATCTGAGCAACTTCTGGATCCTGGTACATATCAAAAGCCAAATCATCCAGTGGTGAAATAGAGTCAGGCTTCCTGGAGGAAAAAATTAGATAATTTTGAGGTTAATCTGAAGCAGCAGTTGCAATATATTCCTTCTCTTTTTGCTGCCAGCAGATTAATATATATTAAGATGACAATTATTTTTTCTTCATTCTTCAGTATATTGTGGCTCTCACTTATTTTAAATAGGTCCCAAGTCAAATTTAATTTGAAATAGAAGTTTAGATCTTGTAAAAGTTATTTCCTCTATTGGTTTTAATAATAATTAACCAAAATGTATATTTTCCATTTTACTCTATACTGAAGTTTAGGGGATGGGTTATCTCCTAACTCAATGTTCTAGACCTACCACCTCCTAAGATGTTGATCAGTTTTCAGTAACATCTATATGATTACATCATCACACCTCTATGTAAATGAAAGAGCCACTCAAGACTTTGGTCACTGAGGATTTCTAAGGAAGAAGAGCAGATGTCTCTTATAATGTTCAATCTTTAGCGGCTTTAAAGATTCAGAGTACTAGCGAACAGCTAATTATTATACTCCTATTTTCATCATTCGCCAAATCCTCTTCCTCACAGCCCAGATCCACTTTAAGGGGCTTTTTTCTTCAAATGAGGTACACTTGAAAATACTACCTCTAGTACTAGAGAATGTGGATATGACTGCTGTGACTTTAGTAAGTAAACAATCTGATCAATGGCTTCATAAAATTGTCTTTTATTCAAAAGAACATGTTCCCTACAAGGGAAATTAATCACTAGAACAGATCACCAAGGAATGTGTTAGATTCACCATCATTTAAGTATGTAAATGATGACTAGAAATCTTTCTAAAAATATATTTTCTAGACCAACCACAAGATAAGGGTTTGATAGAATCTCACCCAGTAATTTCTGTAAGGGCCGTGGTACACAGTTCAGACTAGAATCCTAGATGATCACTATGGTTCCTTCTGATCTTAAAAATATATAAATTTATGACTGAGAATAACCATCTCTTTTTAAGTGAGATGCTAAAATTTTAAAAATGAACAAAGAAAAATGATCCAGAAAAATAAGATTCTTGAAAACTAGAAGATTGAGTTATTTTGATAGAGTCTTTTTGTGTACTAGGCACGCTATCTGACAACCTATAGTTATCACACAAGTAATCCAATAATCTTTTGATTATGCTAAGACTGGATCCATTTGATCAGAATAAGTAGGAAGTATTACAGGCCAAAATATCAAAATCCTATGCAGTGGATATGAATATTCATATATCAACACATGTAAAAAGCAACATGTGTGTAAATTAAGTAACTACAGTTTGCATGCAATAAATGTTGTCAGTTATTTGATCTGCATGCCCAAAATAGCACAATTTGCATAGCTTTAGTAGAGGTTTGAAAATCTACAGTTACTCAGCCTAAAAGAGAAACGGGGCTGGCTGGTGGCTTGCTACAATAATGTCAGTAGGAGATGAACTCAGTAAGAGGTCAAAATCAGAGCTCTAGATAGCTCCTGGAGAGTATAGGCTAGTATGTTAGCCAAACTGCCCTCCTCGTCTGTCAGTTGACAGAAGAACTACCACTGTCCAAATATGCAGTGATGCCACATTAGCTGACTCGTTAGCTGCTAGCATACATGTTTTGATGGCAACCAACTTATAAATGTTAAAGAGGAAAATAGGATGAATGGTAGTTAACGTTGGGCTGGCTAACAAGATGCCAAGAAGAATAAACTAGTGCTATCAAATCTGTAACAACCACTTGGGTTCAAATTTGGTATTTACGGAATAACATTTCTGAGAAATAAGACACATAAGTGGCTGATGAACAAATAAGACCCAACAGAATGTAACTGCACTGTGTTCATTCACTAAGCATGTTAAACAAAATTAAATGCTGAAATCCAACAATAATCAGCACAATTCACAACTTAGAAATTACCAAGTTCTGGTACCCAAACTGTTTTTAATTATAGCTCATCAGGTCACCAGTTTTAACTCCTCTACTACAAATGTTAACAGAGAAATCTTACCCAAGGTACGTTCCATCTAAAGCTAGGTCATCTGGACTGTTCCCAAGGTAATGGTCAATCAGCTTCTCTCTTGAAGGCTTTGGAAGAAAAACGTTAATGTAATGTCTCCAATTTTTGATTGAACAGATTAGAAACTATAAATTCAAACGATTAAAATTGAACAGGAGACATGTCATGCCTTTTTCTATATGCCTCTATTTTTAGACTAATAACTAAGCAGAATTAATAGCATCTTCACTCAAACTAACTATGAAGAGGTCTCTCAATATTAGTAGTGTTTTTACCTTATTGCTGACAAAATACTAGTTGTTTAGCAGAATAGACCAAACATGGCAAACTATTCTCTTATATGCAAACTACATAGTAAGTTTTATTTTAAAAACTAATAAATTATATTTACTGTACTATAAGAACAACAGCATTTGCCTGAAACACCCCACTTCATTATCAGGTTAGGGTTAGTATTAAATAGGTTCTGCTGGACCATCTCTTCTGTGGACAGGGACATGGAAGTGATTCTTAGCATAAAGAAGATAGGGTGCGGGTTGAGCAGTTTAAAGTGAGGAATACTACCCAGCCTATGAAAAGGCTGGAGCTGATGTTTTCTACCTTAATTCTGCAGATAGTAACTCCAAATCCAGGAAGGGGGCCATTTTGCATGTTACATAGTGGACTGTATATACACATGAATGTAAAAATAATCTGAGCCTTTTATAAGAAGACTTAAAATACAAATATACTCAGTTCCATGATACCATTTTGGTTTACTTCTTCAAGTAAGTTTCTTTTTTAAAGTTACACTAAAAAGAAACAATCAAAGACAAAAACAACAGAAAACAAGTGCATGATGGCTCTGTTTAAACAAAATTAATATAAGAACAACAAAAATCAAAAGCCAGCCTACAGTAGGTGAAGCACGTCATTATTAAGTACATACTAGGGATGCAAAAGTAGTCAAGTCGGCTACTCACATTTCTCCCCCACCCCTCCTGCCACCTCTATATCAGAGGCAGCAAGGGTGGGGAAGCCGGAGCTGGTGCTGGGGAAGCCAGCCTAAAAGCCAGTTCCCACCAGCACTGTCTCCGCGGTGCGGGGCTGAGGAGGGTAGGGGAGGCAGAAGTGCAGCAGTGCTGCGGTTCTGCCTTTTAAATGTAGTAAGAGCTGCCTGGCTCTTACTTTTAAAAGGCACAGGTGCAATGGTCCGGACCCTGTACTAGTCGGGACTGAAGCAGTCCCGCCTCATGCTGGGTCCTGGACCTACTCCCACTGCAGCTCTGCAGTTTAAATGTAGTAGGAACAGGACTGTCTGCATGCTTGGCTCCTACTACATTTAAACTGCAGAACCGTAGTGATCCCTTATCGACTAATCCTGTACTCGATAGAAATTGTATCAAGTACACAATTAGTCACTCAATACTTAACATCCTTAGTACTTAGGTAGCAAGGAGCAATGTAAAATCCTGCTTAATTATTTTTTAATTGGTTAACCGGTTAAACATATTGTTTAATCGGTTAACCAATTAAAGGGAGGCAGGTGGGGGAACCTCTCCAGTGCCCCTGCTGCTGCAGGTACGGGGCTACACTGGCCAGGCTGGAGCAGCCCATTCCTACAGGGGACCAGGACACTATGCAGGCAGGGGCTGCTCCAGCCCCCAGTGTGAGAGGCACCCGGATCTGTCGCAAACAGAGGCTGCTGGCAGAGAGCTGCTCCAGTCCCCACCGGTTAAACATTCACATTCCTAGTAGCAACCTTCATTGGACAGTCTATTGGAAGGGAAACATTCATCTATCTTCTTTACATACTTACGTTATTGCTGTCATTGCTGCAGTCTGCAGGCTCCCCAATTATATTTATTGCAACCAGAGCAACCTAAGATAGAATTAAAGAAGAAACAAAGATGCACAAAACCACTATTATTTTACTTGCATTTTATGAAGACAGGAGCAAAGTCATTACATAGCATCACTGAGCCACTACACAGCTTGTGCTGACACCTCAAATATTTGTATTATTTTCTGAAAATTATCTAGTAGTGAATTACTTAAATTCACACATTCTATAGGCCCTAACCCCTCAAACATAGGGTGCAGGAGCTCATTCTATGCGTAAAATGCATATGTTCAACAATTTGCTACTAAATTAGTTAAAGTAACTTAGCTAGAAACAACATGATGATAGTGATTTGATACACCTATTATAGGGCCATACGTCTGATTCAGAACAGCACAACTGTGCAAAGTTAGAGAGACGGTTCTTAGCTTCTCTCATTTTGGATAGATATGCAGTGTAACTACTTAATTCACTTGCAAAAACATTCAGATCCCAAAGCACTGTAATGTGAAGTGCTAGACATCATCGTCATCAGCATTCCATCTCAGAGAAAGCTATTTGTCTTGGCTGTATTATGCATTACACTAGGGGTGGGAACTGTTTTTGAGTCAGGGGCCACTGACCCACAGAAAAATCAGTTGGGGGCTGCACACAAGTGAGAAGCAAAAACCAACCAAACAAAAAACCAACAAGAAAACCCCAGAACACCCAAACCCCTCACTGACGTGGCCCCTGACTGAGAAGACAGACACACCCCACATTCCCCTCACACACCAGAGCCTAGGGGGGCCCAGGCTAGTACATTTTGTGTGCTCCAGTCCCACAGTGGGGCAGCATGGGGGATCCCCAGTGCTAGAGGGGTCCTTGAGTCTTGGGGGCTGGTTCCAGGCAAGCCAGGGGCCACATTCCCCACTCCTGCATAAAGCACTCAGAGCTCAAAATGAAAAGTAGCATAGAACCAAGTTGCATAAGAAAGCCTCCGCCTGAGCTTACTTGATTTATATACATGGATTTTCTGAAACTACACTAAACTGTAAGGTCTAAGGTTTTAAACTACAACTCATTGTGATCTTTGTCAAACTTTGTAATCTTTGTAACTCTCAGAAACTTACTATAAACTGCAACTTTGTAACTTTCAGCCACCTGGCTTGTAACTTTCTCTAAACTGCATTCTCCCCTGAGTGTGAGTGTGAGAGTGTTGGTGTTTGAAGAAGACTGGGAACAATGGACCACATGGTGATGAGTCATCACAGACTGCTGCTTTTGCTGGATAAAGGGAAGTCTGGGCATGCTCCCTGGTGAGGAGGTGGATAAGTCACAGGGGCTATTCAGACACAATATAAGGAGAGGGAGCACATGTAAGACTCTCTCTCTTTCTTCCCCTGCTCCTGAGAAACTCCTCTCCAGTGTCTCTTCTCCTGACCAGCTTCCCAAGCCATGATGAGCAGACAGACCCTCCAGGATCCACATGCCTTGGGTCCTTCTGCAACCCATATGCTTGTGTGAGTGCCTGAAGGCAGGAATGAGAGAGAGAGCGCGAGCTCTGTATCTTTTTTCGTTTAAACCTTTGGTGGTTGCTCTCTCCTCTTTAGTTTTACCTAGTGGAAATAAACCCATACTAGTGTAACCCTGGGTGGTCTCCAGTGAGAATATTTTTGAGGTAACAAACTATACACTTGATTAATCTGTTCCAGATATACTGAATACCGCTTTTGGCCAATCTGATTTAAAAGCAGCCAGCAAGAGAACCTTTACCTTCTGATATTATCTACACTCCTACGATATACTGCAGTGCTTGGATGAAAATGTGCCAAACTACAGCTCTCTTGATAATATCCAAATGTCCTGAGTATAAACTGAAGCTAATAATATGCATATTAAATAAAAGAGACACCAGACTTTTAACTGACATTTTTTCTGAGAATTATTTCTTCACAAACAACTTCCCATTTTAGTTTTAATCATTTTAGTTTTATGAACCAAAACATCACTTTGCTATTGCAGTCTTGGACAACTGCAATATTGTCTAGAGCATCAAATAAACATTTTAGTTCATCTTACCTGACTGTACAAGTTGTACCTATTGATGAAATTTTTATGGAAAGTGAGTTTTAGATACTGTCCTACTGCATCCACATACACTGACTTCAGCTCCCGTGCTTTGTACCCAGTCTTCTCATTGTCTGAGAGAGACACATAACTATAGAGGGGAAAGTGATTAAGCAAATGAAATGTGTACAAATGCTCAACTATTAACAAACTATCAGAGAACAGAGATGCATAAAACCAACTGAAGTTATGGCAAGCACTATCTAAAGCTGCAATAAAAAGGACTTTTCAAGCTAAAGGTATTAAAAATTGAAACAACGTACTTAGATTAGAAGATCTTTGGGACATGGATCATATTTTGGTTATGTGTTTGTATGGCACCTAGCATAGTGAGGTTCATGACTGGGGCTTCTAAGTGCTAAATAATGACACAGCACTTAATGTATACTATACACTAATGAATTCTCCTATCAACAACTGTGCCTGCTCCACATACATATTTAAAAAGATGACATGTCAGCTTGCGTACTGAGAATTATTAGTCAATAAGTCTAATACAATGTCTATACCCATGTTTTTTATTAAAACACAGAAAACACACAGCTGTCATGTTCTGAAAGCTCAGAGAAAAATTCTGTCAATACAATTTGACTGATTTCAACTTGGTTATTGTGGCATTCCACAGAAGCATCTGGAGACACAACTTCTCCCTATTTGCATAATATCACATCAACATTTTACCCATGACTAACATACCACCCCTTCGATATCTTACTTTTTTGATTAAAGTGACACTATCATTTAGCAGCTTTTGATTTACCCCAGTCTGCGAAACCTCTCTGACTGGTATGGTGCAAAGTACTCCGGCAGATTTTCACTTATGAAGAACTCAATTTTGCTTGAAATCATATACTGGTGAGCGAGTAACTGCAGCTTTCGAACTCGACATCTCTCCACCATCTGAAGGACGATTTCTTGTGGATACTGGCAGAGTCTGAAAGAAAAGAACATTTTCAAGTCATCTTCTTAAAGAGTTATTGCCAACTTGAATCACATTTTGTCTAAAAATTGTTTCGCTCTTACTGCTACAAGGCACTCCTAACATTCAAAGCTATGCTAGGAAGGATGGAAGGAGGGGGAAAAACTTGCCTATGTCTCTTGTTTGAGGGGGCTCCCAAAACAAAGTGACATTGCCGCCTGATATGCAGAGTCATAGTGCCACTCACAGCTGAGGGTCAGCCAGACCAAACCTCTGTGGTTCTACAGCCCTGTGTAATAGGTTACAAATCCCAGACGAGGGAGCCAGGTCGAACTCTGTGAGACAGCAGCAAAGCAGCCCCTCCACCCGTGGTGGTTAACCTATTTTAATGTATTTTAGGGCATTTTTACATCCCTAACATGCAGTCCAACTGCTGAACAATAGCAGTAATGAGAAAAGCATTTTTAAACTAACATAAGGCAAGTGATTGCAAACCTACAAAAAATGGCAGGGGAAACTCACAGGCAGATATAGTGCCCAAAACCGCTTGTTTATTGACTAGTAAATGATATTGCTTTTAAGAATACTCTGGAGCAGAGATGGGCAACTCAGGCTAATAAGTGGGCTGCATGAGCAACCCTCCATTTCAGAGGGCTACAAGATTATCATAACTAAGACAGTTTCCTGAAACAGGGTAGTTTTGCTAACTATGCTTTCACATCTAGAATTTGCAGGGTGTAGCGATGAAACTGTAGCAGCGTTTGACTGGATGCAGAAGGCTCCCACAGTCAATACTGTGTGCAATTAGCATATGCCTCACTTCACATGCCCTTGCTTTACGTGTGTGTCACTTTAATGTTGGCAGGAAAAAAAAAAGTGGATGGAAATCAGCAGAAACTGGCAATCCTGTGGCATGGACAACCATAAACAAAATGTCTTGTGGGCCACACACTAGGAATGTAAATGTGTAGTCGACTATACGATTAACTGGTAAGCCTAGTCTTATCAGTTAATCTTGTTGACTACTTGCATCCCCCCCACACAGCCTCTGTCCACTGCAAGCTCAGACCCGCCCTGTGGACAGGGGCTGCTGCCAGACCAGCCTCTGTCCAAGGCCAGCTGTACCAGAGGCAGCAGCACAGAGGAGGAGGCAGCCAATCTGAGTGGGGAGCTGGTTTTTAAACCAGCTCCCCTCATGGACTGGCGCCTGCCTGGCACTCCACACTGCTGCCTCTCATACAGAGGCAGCAGCGCAAGATGGCAGGGGGCTCCCCGTGAATGGGGCCAGATTGCACTGGCTGCCACCCTTGCCCCCAGGGACTATAGAATAGTCGAGTAACTGATAAGAATTCATATGGTTACTCGACTATTCAATTACCCGATATCTAACATCCCTACCACACACAGAACGGGTTGTCCACCACTGCTCTGGAGGGTTTGTGTGTGTGTAGGGGGGAAAGAATAAGGGCTGCTTGAGATGAAATGCATCTACAGAACCCAGTCCATAGCGCTCTCAGCCAGTGAAGTCTCTCACCCAGTGAAGTCTCTCACCCTGCAATCTGTTCCGGGCAGATAGACCACGCAGCTGACTTTGATGGGATCTCATGTGGACACAGGAGTCTGCCAGGAGCAGTTTGCAGGGGATGGATTTTGTCAAACTCTTTGTGATTTTTGAAAGGGGGCAATTATGCAAAATATGATTTTCTACCTTAGATTTGTTGATGTCATCAGATATCCAAGACAGAATAATTTTCTTGTGAATTACTTATCTCATATTTTACAGATACCTCAATGCTTCCTTAATATAAATAACTTTCACATACAGTACCTTGGTGATCTCCATCCATTGACTGTTGGTGCATGAACCATCAGTTCTTTTGCGCTGAAGCCATCTTCATGTCCGGATGAACTGATAACCACAAATCCAATTTTGTGTGGCATTCTGCACAGAAGAGCTGATCAAAACAATAACTTTTTAAAATTAAGTTAATCCATTTTATAAAAGCTACATCTAAATTATTACAACCCACTCCTGCAATCCCTACTCAGACAAAATGATTGTTGACTTTCATGGGAACTTTCTCGAATAAATACTAGCACATCAGACTCTTAATTTAAATCCTATCAAACTTCATTAATATTAAAGGTATTAGTTTTAGCTAACTTGACAAGCATTGTTTAATAAAGCCTATAAAAACTTCCTAACTCAGAGGGAACTTTGCAATATTTCCCTTAAGCTGAATTTCAGAATTCCTGCTATAGTAAACAGTTTTCTGTACCGTTCCAATTGGATTTGGGTTTCCATAGCCATCTGTGTACGAGAGCCAACAAAAAGCGTGAGGACCCATTTAGTGAAAACATGATTTAAGAATTCAAAGCATTTTAACGGTCTTAAATGTAAAGGAAACTAGAAACAGACTTTCACAAAGCCTTTGGCAAGGTTTCTCATCTAAGGTTCCTCTTAAATAGCAAAGAGTCATGGGATAAGAGGGAAGGTTCTCCCATAGTTCAGTAACTGGTTAAAAGATAGAAAACAAAGGGTTGGAATAAATGGTCAGTTTTCACAATGAAAAGGGTTGCTCTCAAGGATCTGTATTGGGGCTGGTGCTATTCAATATATTCAGAAATGATCTGGGAAAAATATAAATAGTGAGGTGACAAAGTTTGCATAGGATACAAAATTACTCAATATAGTTAAATCCAAAACTGACTGTGAAGAGTTACAAAAGGATCTCACATAATTGCGTGATTGGGCAAAAAAGTGGCAGATGAAACTCAGTGTTAATAAGTGTAAAGTAAAGCACATTGTTTGCCAATCTCAAACTACACATACAAAACAATGAACATAACCATAAGAACGGACATACTGGGTCAGACCAAAGGTCCATCTAGCCCAGTATCCTGTCTGCCGACAGTGGCCAATGCAGATGCCCCAGAGGGAGTGAAGATGGGGTCTAAATCAGTTATTACCACACAGAAAAAATACTGGAGTCATTGGACATAGTTCTCTGAAAACATCAGCTCAATGTGCAGACACAGTCAAAAATTAATGTTGTAATCCATAAGAAAAAGAATAAATAATAAAACAGAAAATATAATGCCACTATATAAATCCACAGTATATCCACACCTTGAATACTGCATGAAGTTCTGGTCACCTCATCTCAAAAGAGAACTGGAAGAAAATACAGAGCAGCGTAACAGAAATGACTAGAGGTACTGAACATCTCCATGCAAAGAGAAATAATAAAAAACAGGGTTTGTTCAGCTTAGAAAAGCGATAGCTGGTGAGGGGAGGTAATGATAGAGATCTATAAAATCACAAAGATGTGAAGAAAGTGAACAAGGACGTGTTACTCTTTCACATATAACATACTAGGCAGGGATCATTCAATGAAATTAATAGGCAACAGGTCTCAAACAAACAAAAATATTTCCTCACACAATGCACAGTCAACCTGGGAACTCACTGTCAGGCTGAATGACAGATGCATAATAGGTCTATAAATGGCTATGAGCCAAGATGATTAGGAATGCAACCCCATGCTTTCGATGTCCCTAAACACTGACAAAAGCTGGGACTGGACAACAAATTGTTCTGTTCTGTTCACTCCCTCTGAAGCTTCTGGCACTGGCCACTATTGGAAGACAGGATGCTGGATTAGATGGACCATTGGTTCGACTAAGTGTGGCTATTCTTTTTTAATGATGGAACTGATAAGTGAGAAAAGTAAAGATTTACTGAAATATTTCCGATATTACAGCCAGACTCATTGGGCAAAAAGCAGAAAGAAGTGCATGGGCAGAACAGCAAAGACCACTCTCAAAAGCAGCCACCTTGGTAGCGATCTTATAAAACTGAGTTCCTTTCACAGCAAAAAGGGTACAGAGCTAACATGTAACGCTTGCTTTCATATAATGCCTTTAAAACATGTCATTTAATCACTGAAAGTAGTCTGCAGACAGGTTACTTGTCAACAAAATTAAAAACACAGCAAGGTATAAAATAGAACACCTCTGTTCTAATCAAGCTCTGCCTCAAAATCCACCACCTGGTTTTAAACTCTCACAAGCTGGTTTGTCATAAGTTGCACTCTGCTTTGAAAACTAACAAATGATCTATAACATCTGACAAAATAAATAAAATGTTTTGTGATTACATTAAAATAAAATGCATGCAGAATACTGGGAGTCTCAACCAAAACCCACAAAATAGATTAATCAGAGAACAACCTTGCACTGGTAACTGGAGCAGATTTAATGCCACAGAACACATTCTCTCTGTGGCCTGCCCTGTGCACTCATCACTGTTAGCCACATCCATGTAATAAGATGGTTCCCCTAGGAGGAAAATTCAGTTTTGCTAAGCTTCTAAATAACCTCATCATGCCTTGTGCCCAGCAAACAGGGGCCAGCATTAACACTGCATGGGCTTCTTGGGCTAGAAAACGATCACCTTTAACTTTTTTTAACTCCAAGGCTACATCTACACTGGTGGCTTCTTGCGCAAGAACAGCTGTTCTTGCGCAAAAACTTGCCGGGTGTCTACACTGCATGCGCGTTCTCGCGCAAGTAAATTTACAGTCTAGCATGGGAAAACAGGGCTTCTTCCGGAAGAGTGATTCCTCTCCCCACGAGGAATAAGCCCTCTTGTGCAAGAGCTCTTGCACAAGAGGGCAGTGTAGACAGGCAACATGAATTTCTTGCGCAAGAAACCTCTATGGCTAAAATGGCCATCAGAACTTTCTTGTGCAAGAGAGTGTCCACACTGCCATAGATGCTCTTGCGCAAAAGCACATGCCAGTGTAGACGTGCTCTTGTGGAAGACTTTTTGTGCAAGAACTCTTCTGCAAAACAGTTCTTGCGCAAGAAGCTGCCAGTGTAGACGTAGCCCAGAGTTATTTTACTAGTAGTGACATCATAAGGCCTCCAAGCTTATGTCCCCCTCAGACTGAAATCCCCCAAAATACCAAGGGTAAAAATAACTTAAATTTCTTACAGGTACTGTCCACACAACCTCCCTACAAGAAGTAAAAACTGAACGGGAGCATTTTGTTTCGAGTGAACATAAAATATATTGTAATTAAAGCGATACATCTTGGCTGCGTCTAGACTGGCATGATTTCGTCAAATACTTTTAACAGAAAAGTTTCTCCGTTAAAAGTATTTGCGCAAGAGAGCATCTACATTGGTATGTGCTTTTGCGCAAAAGATTTGTTTTTGCGCAAAAGCATCCGTGCCCAGTATAGACGCTCTCTTGCACAAGAAAGCTCCGATGGCCCATTTTAGCCATTGGGCTTTCTTGCGCAAGAAATTAACATTCCTGTCTACACTGGCCCTCTTGCGCAAGAGGGCTTATACCTGAGCGGGAGCATCAAAGTATCTGCGCAAGAAGCACTGATTTTGTACATTACAAAGTCAGTGTTCTTGCGCAAATTCTCGCAGCCAGGGTAGACAGGCGGCAAGTTTTTGCGCAAAAGCAGCTGCTTTTGCACAAAATCTTGCCAGTCTAGATGCACTCCTTTAGCATGGGCACTTTCCCATTCTCTAAGAAGCCCAATAGCTGAGCCTGCACTCCTCCAGTTCTCCCAACGCTCAGGGACCCCGGCGCGGGTCCCGGGGGAGAAGAGCTTGCTGAGGCCGCCGGCACACACGAGCTGTGCGCAGAAGCAGGAGGTGGCGCTCAGGCGCCGAGAACCAGGCGTTATATCCAGGAGGGCCCGAGGGGAGGGGTTGGTAGGCTGGGCCCTCCGCTAGGGCTGGGTGTTGGCAAAACAAAACACAACGAAGATACCGGCGGGGGCGTCATAGACAAACCGAGTCTGCGGCTGCCTCCCCCCTACCCGCCCCAGCTCAGCTCTGCCCAGCCCCCCCAACCCTCAGCCACCCCCCCCCCCCGGCTCCCCAGCCAGCGCAGCCCAACCAGCTCCCCCGCCCCCGGCCATAGCCCCACCCCCAGGGGAAGAGGCCGCTGTCAGTGGCTTGGGCCCGGGGGAGGGAGACAGGACCGGGGGGGGCGGGGGAGACTGGCCCTGGCCCTGCCCAGGCTACAGGCTGAGACCCCGGGGGCAAGGCCGGGCTCCCCTAGCGCGCGGGAGTCCCGGGAGAAGGCGCGGCCCGGGCACGAGCGCACGTTGCCGCTCACCCCGGGCATGACAGGCCTCCGAGCGGGGCGACGGTCCCGCGGCCGCAGCCCTCTCACCTCCGCCCGCTTCACTCCGGCCCCATCGCCAGGGCCACCGCAACCATGGCAACCGGCCCGGTGCACGCCCCCGCGCATGCGTGGCGTCCTCTCACGTGGCCGGGCCACATCTACGCAGGCGCAGCCCAGCTCTTGGCGGGAGGGGCCGGGTCTGGGAGCATGCGCGGCGGGAACGGGCGCGGCGCTAGGGCCCGGAAGCGGCAGGGGCCCGCGGTTCGCGCCCCGCTCCGGGCGTTGCCATGGCGCCGCGGCCCTTCAAGATCCGCCGCCCCGGCGGGAGCCGGAAGTTCGGGGTGGCGGCGAGTAACCTGCGGGAGCTGCTGCGCAAGAGCCTCGAGCTGCTGCAGGTGCGGCCTGGGTGCGGGGACGTAGGCGAGAGCTAGCGAGCTCGGCCGGGCTCGGCGCCTTGCCCACGGCCCCCCCGGGCGCACAGCCAGCCCCACCCGCCTCAGCCCCTGCCCATCTTGGCCCGGCCCCACCCCCCGCCAGCCTGGCCCCTAGCTCAGCCTGCCCTCCCTGCTGCAGCTTAGCCCGACCTGTCCCCCCAGCTCAGCCAGTCTCCCTCCCAGGCCCTGTCCGCACGGCCTTCTCCTCACCCCCCCCCCCCCCACTTGGTTATTTCTTAAACAAAAACTGGTCTGGTAGCACTTTATAGACTAATAAAACATGTAGATGGGATCGTGAGCTTTCGTGGGCACAGCCCGCTTCAGGTGGCTGGAGTTTTGAGTTTAGGATGTGTTATTTCCGTAACAGAGTTTACGTGAACAACCAGAAGTCCTGAGGAAGTGGGTCTGGCCCACGAAAGCTCATCACCTATTAAACCATCTTGTTAGTCTTTAAAGTGCTACATCGTTTTTCCTTTTGGTTTAGCAAGATCAGACTAACATGCTACCTCTCTATTACTATTCAACAGAGAAGTCCTGTGGCACCTTAGAGACTAATAGATGTATAGAAGCATAAGCTTTCATGGGCAAAGACCCACTTCGTAAGATGCATGGGTCTTTGCCCACGAAAGCTTATGCACCAATAAGTCTGTAAATGCCACAGGACTTCTCATTGTTTATGCAGATTCAGACTAACATGGCTACCTCTCTGATACTTGTCACCATTCAAGGGACAGAGTTTACATGCAAAGTTTTCTGTGTCCGTTTCCCAACTTTATTAAAGTGACAGCATGTTCCTGTGTGTGTTCTTGTTATGAACAGCTTTCTTCTCCTGAGGGCCGGCTCTGTTTGTATGAAGATGGAACGGAACTGACTGAAGGCTACTTCCAACACGTTCCAGACAATACGGATCTTGTACTGCTAGCGCCGGGGGAGACCTGGCAGGGTTGTAAGTGGGGGGAAAATTCAGTTTATCTTGCAACTTAAAAAGTTTCACATTTCAAAACTCCAATGGGAAGTAGTCAGAATTTGGGATTTTATTCTCCATTTTTGTAAATATTGCTCAACTTAACCTTGTAAAGGCTGCCTTATGCCTCAATTTATGAAGCTGTAAAAGCAGTATGATACCACACTAAAACTTAATTATGTTCTACTATGCATTTACTAGTCTGAACTATTAAAAACTAAAGCTAATCTTAAAATATGTTTGGATGCATTACCACTGGGGTTTTGTTCACCCACTTAATTAAAAGTGTAAAATGGGCAACACTTATTAGTGACATGTTACTATATTACTATGTTAGCATGATTAAAAGTAAACTGGAAGAAATTTCCCTCATTTTTTCAGAATTGGTCACTTGGGTGGAGAAAATTCCAGTAGGTGTAGAGTAAAAGGTATACAATAAAAGTCAAGATGCCTTTACTCACTCCAAATGGAATCTTACTGCCCATGCAGTCACGTTGAAGTTGGGAGGGAGGCTCCTCAAAGCAAGGTGCTATTCAACATGAAAAAGTTGATGGGAATTAGGGGGCTGGAGCACATGACCTATGAGATGAAGCTGAGGGCTTTTTAATCTGCTTATTTAATCTGCAGAAAAGACTAGTGAGGGGGGATTTGCTAGCAGCTTTCAACTACCTGAAGGGGGGCTCCAAAGAGGATGGAGAGAGGCTGTTCTCAGGAGTGGCAGATGACAGAACAAGGAACAGTGGTCTCAAATTACAACGGGTGAGGTCTAGGTTGGATATTAGGAAAAACTTTTACACTAGGGGTACATCTAGACTACATGGCTCCATCGACAGAGCCATGTAGATTTGTTTGTTCGGCAAAGGGAAATGAAGCTGCGATTTAAATAATCGCGGCTTCATTTAAATTTAAATGGCTGCCGCGCTCTGCCGACCAGCTGTTTGTCGGCAGATTGGGGCAGTCTGGACGCTCCCCTGTCGACCTGAAAGCCCTTTGTCGACCTCCCCGGTAAACCTCATCCTACGAGGCATAAGGGGAAGGTTGACAAAGGGCTTTGATGTCGACTGTGGAGCATCCAGACTAGTGCGCTGAGCCGACAAACAGCTGATCAGCTGTTTGTCGGCTCAGCGCGGCAGCTATTTAAATTTAAACGAAGTGGCGACTATTTAAATCGCTGCTTCATTTCCCTTTGCCTACAACCCTAATCTACATGGCTCTGTCGATGGAGCCATGTAATCTAGACAGCCTAGGAGAGTGGTGAAATACTAGAATGGGTTACCTGGGGAGGTGGTGGAATCTCCATCCCTAGAGGTTTTTAAGTCCCAGCTTGGCAAAGCCCTGGTTGGGATGATTTAGTTGGGGTTGGTCCTGCTTTGGGCAGGGGGCTGGACTCGATGACCTCCTGCCCCTTCCAGCCCTAGAATTCTATGATTCTATGAATTTGGTCCAAAGGAAACCCTTTGCTCCAAGATTTCCTCTGAAAGACCAGGAAGTTGTTAATGCTGTTTTAGATTTAGTTTATTATTTTTAGTTAATACACAAACCTCCATATGCTGGGGTATCACTAATCCAGGACCACCCCTGCTGCAGAGAAGGAAGTAGTCCTGCATACTGCTGGTCCCCCTGTTCCCTGGGTGAACTGAAGTGTGCCAAGCTGCTTCCCTTGAGGCTTTTCCCTGTTGCTCCCATAGTGGTTAGAGTGCAGAGCTCCACAGTGACCTCCCTGACTCAGCAAAATCTTCAATCTGTCATATCCTGATTCCCAAGAGTTGCCAGATTAAAGAGATTAAAGTGTATATAGATGTTGAAAAATAGCATAATACTCTTTTTAAAGATATTTTTAATATAATACCCAATGAACTTGTTTTATGGAACACACCAAAATCCTAGCTGGAAACACAGTTCAGGCTACATAAATTTGCCTAGCACTAGTTTAACTTTTTCTTCATTTAACATTACAGTTGTCAGTGACATAGATCACGTCTTAAACACATTTTACACACACAAAAAGGACTTTGTTGAGGCTGCACAAAAGCTACTATCAGAAGAGCAGGCTCCCAAGAGACAGAAGCTTCTAGTGGATCTCATTCAAAACGTCAGTGAGAACATTTTGGCTGAAAGCAGAGAGGAAGACACAAGGTGGTTTGAAGGTAAGTTCTGTATCAGAATAGCAGCTAAATCTCTCAGACGGGTTATAGATCATTTAAAATTGTTTCCATCTTTGATTTGACCACAGATGTTTTTGTCCTGAATTCCTCAGTGCTTTATTAAAGCTAATGCTAACATGACCCAAGAGAAGGGGATTCCACCATTTTTTTGGGAACAGTGCTGCACAGATAGTAGATCTCAGTTATTCCTCATTTCTTCTACATATATAGTCTCTGGGCAACTCTTTAGTCTTTAGATTTTTTTAATTTATATTCTTTATATTTAGATATATATTCCCTTTTACAGATCACAAAAATGCCTGGAATTGAACATAATATTCCAGGTATGAGCACATCAAGGAATATTGTCAAAATCAATTATTGTTATATTATTTATTAAGTGCAAACAAGATGCTGAACCCTAGGTAAAGCCAAAATAGTAAGATATTCTTGGGGTCCAGAGTGCTTATCTTATGAATAGAAAAGCAAAGCAAATAAATAATCAGATTCACTTACAAAGAAAAGGTGCCGTATTCCAGCCAGTTAAAACACCTTAAAGATTTTTTTATACAAGAAACAAATCATAAAATATTTGTTTTATTTCTTTTAGGTATAGAGTCTCGCTTTAAGAATAAATCAAGTTACATGAGGTACAGTTGTGAAAGCAGAATACGAAGTTATATGAAAGAGGTAAAAATAACTGTTTTGCATGTAAGGTTGGTTTTCAGCTATTAAAAATAAATCTTTACATTAGACCCAGAGAACTGATTTTTTTCCATAAATAGCTATGAAACTATTTAAGTTTTACATTTAAAGCTATTGGATTTATTGTGTAGATTCCGAGTGCAATACTGCCTGAACTAGGAATGACATAGTGCTTTTTATTTTCTTAAAGGTTAGCAGTTATACTTCAGCTGTTCATCCAGCAGCACAAGCAGAATATAAAATAATAACTGACTCTATGTTGGATAAACTGAAGTCTGTTAAATATAATGGCTGTTACTTTGACAGAAGAGAGGAGGAGGTGGTCCGCCTCTGCACTACTGAGGGATGGTTCTCCTGTCAAGTAAGAAGCTATTTCTAAGACAAATAAGTGTGTGTACGGGATGTTTTATGTGTTATGCTATGAAAATAAATGGTAATGGGAATTATGCATTTAAAGGCAGAATAAGCCTCTGGGCACTGCAAACTATTAAACTGAAGAGAAACAAGTGACCCTCTTACGGTGACTGAAGGACGCTGCCAGCATAATTAGTTCTCATATAAAATGTTTTGGTATTTTACTAAATATTTAAATAAGACTTAAGACTAACAACTATTTTTTTGGAATATTATTTTCAACATTGCAGCACTGAGCATGAAACTATTACTTTGAGCATCTTGCTTTTGAGAAACAAATTGTGACAAATTACCACCTTAAATAATAAAGGGTGTGGATGATAAACTTATTTACAATGTGTTTAGGTTGACACTGTCCTTTTGCTGACTGTCATACTGCTGAACAAATTCAAGCCTGCATGGGGCAGGAAGGCTTTCCAGGGTTCTGTATTTTAGTTAAGTAAATGTCTGATTTAGGTTGACATTTCATTAAGGCTTTCAGCAGGGCATGGTGCCAACTGTTGTGTAAACAACACCCAGCTTTAGAAGAGCACTTGTTTCTTGCCCTTTCTAAGCTAAAAATTGGATTTCACATCTGCTATCCTGAACCTGATCCACAAATTGTTGTAAAACAGCAGCGGTAGCAGGGCACCAATACTAGCTTGCCAATCTTTGTTGAAAGTTCCACCATGCTAAGAGCTGCCCCCATTCACCTCTTACAAGGGCACATATTTCAGTCATTTCTTAGCCAGAATTCTCTGCTGCACTAAGTGCTGCATGTTCTATAGCAGTAGTTCCCAACCTTTTTGAGCCTTCGGACCTCTTTTCAATCTGCTAAAATTTTACGGATCCCCCCCCACCGGGAGAGCGGCTGGAAGTGGTGGCCAGCACATCCCTTGGCCCACGCTGCTGCTTCAGCGCCTGCCCCCTCCGATCCACAGAGGATATGGTGAGGGGGCTCTCGTGGCCAAAGGCAGCTCCTGCTCTGGCATTCTGCCCTTGGGGGAGAAAAAAGGAAAAGAAAAAGTAAAGTAAGGATCAGGCTCACCGCAGGCCTGAGAGGAGGGAGAGGGTTGGAGTGTAAAGAGCAGCACAGCTGGTGGTGGGAGGACGGATGGTGTCCTTGAGTATCAAGATTCCATCCCAAGGATGGGAGGCAGTGTGCGTGCGGCTGGTCACGAACAGCAAGCTCCAGGCGAGAATTGCCTGTTGGAAAGTCCCTGTCCCCTGGTGGGCCCGATCCTTACTTTTCTTTCCCTTTCGTAAACTTTCCATGGCTCCCGTACAGTACCATTGCAGACCCCCAGGGGTCCACAGACCACAGGTTGGGACCCACTGCTCTATAGTGATGAGATTTGAGGAGAAATAGATAACTTCAATACCTAATTAAATACAAGTATACGTTAGTTTTCTGGTGTTGCTTGCTTACTTTTTGCAGGGAAAAACTATTAAAATTTGGGAGTGGGCTGGAGTTAATCTAGCTTGCATGAACTAGCTCCTGTATTTCCAAAGGGAGACTCTTTCAGTGAATGACCTTGATTCTTCCCATATCTTTTCCAATGCAACAAGTTGAGTACATTTTGCTGAGCGAATACCATCCCACTACAGGGTCCGTTTGATGGGGATTACTGCCTGTATAAACATTCCATCAATCCCTACAGTAACAGGGAGAGCAGAATCCTCTTCAGTACCTGGAATCTCGATCATATGTAAGTACTAAGGGGCTGCGCCCTCTGCTTGCCTATCCCTCTCTCTCTGGCTGCTTTTTGCTTCGCTGAGCCTGTTGACGTCATTCTGTTGCCCAGCAGGAACATTTTGTCATCCGGCAGGAAAAACTTATTTATAAAATACACATTAAACCAAACATACCTGTTACACACTGTCCATCTTCAGTGTCAAATAAGTTACCACCCAGCTTGTTTTCATCTTATGGGGAAATCTGATGCTTGCCTGCTCATTTTATCTAAAGTCCACTGAGATGGAATGTACTCTAATACTGCAGTGATGGATAGAAGTATAGAACTCTAGAATCAATCCTACTTCTAGTGCATTCATCATTAGCTCCTCTTCTCTTATCCTCCAACTTCTCTGTATTACAAACATTACCCACTAACTCATCAGTTGACTGTTCTCATCCATTTCTGTCCCTGCCTGAAGCGTTTTCAGGTGTTTTGCACTTAGAAATTACTAAGATTATAGGTCCTGTGGGGGGGTGGTTCTCCACAGTGGTGCATAAAGGGTTAAAATCAGCCCTGGCAGAGGGCTGTCCTGGGAGCCAATTTGGCTGCCTCACACCCTGTCAGGGTCAGGCTTTATAAAAAGGGTTGCAGAGCAGCCTTGTTCTCCAGAGAAGACTTGCTGCCTATACAGCTCAAGGTACCTTGGACAGAGCAGTGGCTGGGGAAAGGCAGGAGCTGGGAAGCTCTGGCCTGGCAAACTCCCAGGCTCTGAGGACTACTTGTAAAGGCTTGAGGCGGTACTAGGGCTGCAGAGGGAGAGCCAGGGTAGAAGTAGGCAGAAGGTCCTTCCTCCTTGCCAATGATGAGCATGGCCAAATTTGACTGCAGTTTTGTCCCCAAAGGAAGAGGCGAAGGCAGGGATAGGCAAAATACGCCCTCTGGCTGCTGCACTCCACATGCCGCTCAAAGTGGCCCGCTGGTGGGGCTAATGTGGGGGTCTCGGTGGTGCACCCCAAAGGGGGTGGGTGAAACTGCCCAATGGTAAGTGTAAGGGCAGTCCTTGCAGACACAGGCAGCACATGGAAACCTGCTGCTCCCATGCCCAAGGAGCAAACCACACAGAGATGCACACTGGCCCTGGCAGTCAGCTGCTTTGAGTGGTGTGTGGGGCCACAGGGTGGAAGGAACCTGCCTGAGGGTCCTGCTAGGCCACTGGCCAGGAGCTTCCTACAGTAAACACCTCCCTGCTAGAGCCCGCAGCTGGCACCCCAATCCCTTGCCCCACATCACAACACCCTTCTGCATCCAAATTCCCTCCCTGGCCCAGCCCTTCCCCTTCTCCCCCCAGCATCCCTGCCCAGGTCAGAACCCCCTCTTGAATCCACACCTCAACCCCTTACCCAGATTCCCTCCAGGACTTCACACCCCCTTCTTTAATATTGCAGAAAAGTGTGGCCCTTGACCACTTACCAAATTACTGGAGTAACTTCCCACTAAAAATTATTGCCCACCCCTGGGCTAGAGGAAGGATGGCAGTTGGTCACTGAGAAAAGTAGTGGGGCTTGGGGTAATTGGGTTCCTTGGGAGAGGAAGACTCAGAACATGGGCACTGCAGTAGGGCAGTACCCAGTAGAAGGTGGTACCTCAGTCTAGGAGGGACATAGGGCTGGACACAGTGCTGTGATGGAGAAGGTTAGACACCAAACAGTGGCGGGCACTCTGGGACTGGAAGAACCAATTCCCAGGACTAGCCAGCAGGAGGCACTGCAGCAGTGACTGCAAATCAGTTCCAGGTTCCTTTCTTTAGAATTAAAAAAAAAAACCCACCCCTTACCACCATCACACCTATCCTAATATCAGTATAGAAAAATCTTACACATCACTGAAGGATTAGCTCCCATCACTTCTTTAGCAAATACATACATGGTTTCTTTAAAAAAAAAAAGTTTACTGCTAATAATGTGAAAATGCTCCTCATTGTATATTGCAGGATAGAGAAGAAACGTACCATTGTTCCAACCCTGGCAGAAGCTGTCAAAGAACAAGATGGAAGGAAAGTGGACTGGGAATATTTCTATCGGTTGCTGTTTACTCTGGATAATCTAAAATTAGTGCATATTGCTTGCCACAAAAAAGCCAGCCATAATCTCACCTGTGACAAAACTAAAATATATATAAAAAGAAAGCGTAAGACTTTCTTTAGAAAGCGCCTTTCCTGAAGGTGGCTGTTTGCTGTGGTTTTCTAAACTATATAAAAGTAAAAACTTAAACAAATAGACTAGTAGCACCTTAAAGACTAACAAAACATGTAGCTGGTATGAGCTTTCGTGGGCGCAATCCACTTCTTCAAAGCGCCCACAAAAGCTTATGATCCATGTTATATTCTGTCTTTGTGCTTGGTTCATGTCCTCCCCTTTTTTTAAAATACCATGTTTCAACTTCCTTGATTGCTTTTCCTGCAGTGTTGTGCAGTACCTCTGAAGGATATTATTGGAAAAGCAATTGTATGTCCAATATCTTTTGTAATTGTCAATTCAGCTGTGCTCTTCTCTTAATTATGCAGTAAAATGTGATTTTTTTAAAAAGATGACCTTATGTCAACCAAATTCTCAGGAACTATGTAAATGTAAAACTTAATGCATTTTTATGTATTTAATAAAGAATGTTTAGGCATCTTTTGCTTTGAGTATAACCATAAAGGAGAAACAGGGCATGTACAAACAACTAGGGCACAATCAAATGAACTAAGACCCCCTTCTGATAGTATGAAATATAAATTTATCAGGCTAGAATAATATTGTTGGGCACAAAGTTGTATACTTAGCTTTTGTGAAACACTCAGTACAACATACCTGCCTTATCTCCTATCTCCAGGGGCCTCTTCAAGGTGAGTAACAAACTCCGAAAATAACTGGACAGCAGCAATGCTGAATGTCTGAGTCAGTACATTTTTAAAACAGGGCTATAGCTGTTGCAATAGGTACTTGTCCCCATTAATTTTTAAACACTTAATACAATCAAAACAACTGCCCAGTAATGTGTAACTGTTTTAATACCTTGTAAATAGGAAATTGCACATTTACTTGAGGACAATATTTGTGAAGATGTCATAATGATCCTTTTCTTAACCTGCTAACCAATGTAATGTGACCTATATACTATGACCCCTAAATAATTTCATATCTTTTAAGATGCCATTAAAATGTTATTCCACCTGAACAGACATTTGAGCTCAAATATAAATCTCCAAAACCCTGAAGTGTAGAGTTATCGGGATTACAGCAATATTAAACCATAACCACACTATTTTAAAAAGTTGAATGCCTTCATATTACTGTATTAGAGAAGAGGAAAGCAGTAAGACATTGTTGACAGTAATAGCATATCCAATTAAATGAAAATAAGTGAATGAATATACCCTATACAATTTGTTCAGCTTCTATGTGAATGCTTAATAGGCAATAGCACTAGAAATGAATATTTATGTAAGCCATCTGCTGAAATGTTCTCTATATTTCTAGAAAAGTAGGAAACAAGTATTCAAAGTTAAAAAATAAAGATCTTGAAGCTTATTACCTAATTACTACTTCCGATGAAGTGTTCTTAGTGTTAGATGAAATAATTTTCATGAAGGCAACTGAAACTGCTCATTTCCCAAAACCACTACAACCTGGGAAAATCAGGCAGACCAACCTTATTCTATATGGCCAGCTCCAATTCACCTATTACTAACCTGTTGAAAAAAGCTCAGAGAGTAGTTTTTATTCTTTCTTGAGCATTAACACAATTGTTTACTGAGCTCCCATCAGTAATAGCTATGTACACCAACTGAAGAAAAAGAGTAAGGTTCCATAGGTATGAATGAGGGAAATATTTATCCTGCAGTATTTTTACAGCTGGTAATACATGTGAAGGAATGAAAGCCCAGCTTGTCTCTCAGGTGACAGGTGGAGTTTGTTGAATGGACAGAGAGTAAAGCTCTCATATTTGTTTGTAAAATAAGCATATCTGGTCATCTAGAAACAAACAAAACCCACAATGACATTTGCATAGAGTCGGTTTTCCCAACAGAACTGCAATGTAATGGTTTGTAAGTTGAATTGATTAGATACAAAAGTAAACAAATGGTATAACACTAAACATAAGGAATACGGGATGGACTCCCTCTTAGGTACTGGGTACCAGAAGCTTACTTAACAGGCACCTATGAAGAACCCCATACAATAATAATACAATTGAGTTAGTCACATTTTGATTTGAAGGTTTCTTTTTAAGATCACCACTTTTAGCTCACTGCGACCTGTGTTGTATGAGCTCAGATTTACATAATGCTCTGTTTGCTGGTCCTCTTCACAACAAAAGGAGATAAAGTACAATTGCTTAGCCTATTAAAACAAGTCCTTTAAATCTGTTAAACTGGTAAATCAGTAGATGTGGCTTCTAAATCCTGCAGACTTCATACTTCCACAGTCTCTAGTAAAGGCACTTGCCCACTTACACATTCAACTTTGTGGTTTTGCATTTTGTCTAGGATTCCTATAGAAAGTTTCTCTCTAGGAAACTCACTTGTAGAAAGATGTCATGCCAATGAAATATAATGGGTAGGATGGGTAATTGTAACAGGATCACTAATTATTTTAACAGACTTAGAAAAATAGACAATTTAACAATTTTAAAGGTTTATCTTTTTTGCATTCTGTGCTTAAAGTGCATCATCGTCATCGTCTTCCTTTGCAATGAAGTGCAGCTTTCTAAGTTCTCGCCTGCTCGTTGCAGTGCACGTGAGTGCAGCTGCTGGGAGATCCTTTAAGAAAGAGGAGATATTAACAAAAGCCAGCTGTTGTAGCAACCAAAACACCCATCTCACACAGATATTTCACATTACTTTATACAGCTGGTATATGCTTAACATATACCCCTCCTATAGCTGACTGCATTCACATAGGTCTTAAGTAAAAGCAGAAGCAATCAGAGGTGAATCTACTCAAACTACTTACATGAACTCATGCTCAGAGCAAAACATATCTGCCTTTGTGTGTGGTGCTTGCTTTGTTTTTTAAATACTTGGGAACAAAGTATTGGGAAAAGTGCTCTACCAAAAAAATCCCCACATTGCCCCTGTGTGATGGTTAAGTATTATTCATTATTAAACAGCTGGGGGAAAAGAGTATATGGAGTTCAAGACTACAATGGGTCCGTGGTGGATCTGAGAATAGAACTCAAAATCCACTCAATCCATTAGTAGAGCTGATGGGAAATTTCTTAAAAATACCAATCAGAACCACTGAAACATTGTTTTACTGAGGTTGAAATGTTTCATTTTGGGTGTTATATTAGAATATGAAATATGATCTTATACTTAAACAAGTAAAAACCTTGCTATTGAAATGAAATTTCACAATATCAAAACAAAATGATAAAGCTCAAAAAACATTTAGACATTTTCCTCTCAAAATCAACAGTTCGTGGAAAATGCCATTTTAGATGAAACTGCTTTAAATAAAATGCCAGCAAATTGTTCATTTGAAAGATTTTCAACCAGCTGTATCCAATAGCTCAAGATGTTTCTCTAATAGTGTCAATATTGGTCAAATTTACTTGAAGTTTTGGCACCACTTTAACACTCTTTGGACATATAGACTTAAAGGCTAGAAAGGAGTTCATAAGAGCAGAATTAACAACAAAATACACTTCAGAGTTTTATTCTTACCTGCATGAACTCAATGTTTCCAAAGAATCGGTCCACCGGCATTGGCTGGTTACTGTCCTCGTCTAAGAAGGCACTATTATCCAATTGTATTGTTTTTTCCAGGGTCTCTAGCCCAGCTTCATCTGAAAATGCAGTTCCACAGCTGCTCTCCTCTTCCACATTTGGGATATGGTTTTGCAGGAAAGTTTCACCTTCCTCTTTTTTTGGTAGGCAGCTATTTCCCTTCAGTGCAGCTGGCTTTATGGAAACATCATCATCATCCCCCAGTATCTCTTCATTTTTTGGAGCACTTTTGCTTTTACTGTGTAAAGGCTTCATATTGGGGTCAGCTGAGTCTCCCAAATGTTGATTCTCATCAGGTGTTTCTGTTGGTTCTTTCAGTAGGGGAATATTTCCATTTTCAGATACAAGCTCTTGTAAGTCCAGTTTCACTAGACTATTTTTTTCACATCTGAGCCTCTTTGAAGGGCGTCTGTCAGCTGCTTTGTGTGAAGAAGCCTATCACAAAGAAAGAAGATTCAAGGTCTCTTTCGAACAAATTTCACTAGACATTAGTGACAAATTGGATATGAAGCTGAACAGCTTAATGAAGTGAGCGCTGGGGCTATGTCTACATTGCCCTCTCTTGAGCAAGAACATATGCAAATGAGGCACGGCGATGAATATTGCCTCATCTCCTTTGCATACTTAATGAGCAGCCATTTTTGCGCAAGAAGGAGCACTCTACACTGCTCCTTGTGCAAAAACCCCCTCTTGTGCAAGAGCTGTTCTGCCTCTTATTTTCAGGCAGAATGGCTCTTGCGCAAGAGGGGCTTTTCGCGCAAGAAGGAGTACATTGCTCCTTCTTGCGCAAAAGCCCCTTGCGCAAATGGTGGCTCATTAAGTATGCAAATGTGGCGTGGCGATATTCATTGCCGCGCCTCATTTGCATGTGTTCTTGCACAAGACAGCACAATGTAGACGTAGCCTGGGTGTTCTCTAGGAGGCTGCAATTTGATCCAAAGCTATACCCCTAACGAAAGCTGATTTTATGATTAACTGTGTTTAAAATTTGACACAATTACATTTCACAAAATTACAAACATTTCATCACCATTTGGAATCATCTTCCCATGGAAAGCACAGAACTAACATACCATGTGGATAATTAACAATCAGATTTTTTTCACGTTATTGACAGTTACCATAACAGAACAAACTTTATACACCTTATTTTATGAGATGACGATTATATAGGAGTTCACAAAACAGTACATAAACACATTGCACTTTATGCTGTGAACAAATCCAGAAAACTGACTCCACACTGTATAAACTTGTTCCCTCAATTGTGTTTTTTCCATGGCCATATAGTAAAATATAAATATAGTGAGTCTGAAAAAGTATTTTTTAACAAATTCTCAAGCTAAATCTATCACACTGATGCTCATTTTGTAACTGTTTATAATTAGATGTAAAAAACAAAACAAACCCTTTCTGCAATGTTTAATCAGATTTTAAACCTCAGAAAAAACTGTGGTTCCCACAGCAGCCATAAGTAGGCCACATTGCCCATACATTAAAGTAATAAGGATTGCTGGGGAGGACACATTATTTTCTAGCTATTAGTGACTTGCTGAAGGAATGGAGTCATTAACCTCACCAGTCATTAACTGACCGGAAAATGCCCTAACTATTCATTATTGCCATTATAAACCAGAATACGATAAGTTTAAGGAAAAATAAACCACTGTAAACTGCAAGATACAACTGCATATTACTAGAGGTTCTTTCCCCATAACTTTTTTAGCCAGTACAGTAACCAATAGGAAGTCAGGATCTCACTTCCAGTGTGTTGCACTATAGTATGCTGTTTCCTTAGAACCATATCCAAGGTTTTATGATGATAAACACTTAAGACAGTTCAACTGCAGTATAAACATAATATGCAAAAACCTTGTTTTTAGAGTGAAAAGAAAAAGGTGCCACTGCATTTTTTGCAGTTATATATTACCGCTTGCATGTTCAAAAAAACTGCACACCTCTGCCATACCTTGAAGTAACAACTTGAGGAATTAAATTTAGCTATATCTGATCGGCAGTACCTCAAACTCCTGAGACATCCACAATAACAAGCAGATATATGAATAATCACAGTGATGACTGTTTAATATATCGACATATGGAATATTAATTTCTAATACAAGGCATGTCTGTTAAGCAAGTATATTTCCATCTATCCTTGCTCTCTGGATAACTATGTGTACACTAAGTTGTAATCATGTCAGTCCCAGGATATTACCAAGACAAGGTGGGTGAGGTGATAACTTCTGCTGAATGGTCCCTTAACATTTAGCTGTGACATCTAGAACCTTTAACAGACCTGAAAGAAGAGCTCTGTGTGGCTTAAAAGCCTGTGTGGCTAGTCTGTCTCACTAACAGAAATTGGTCCAATTAAAAATGTTACTTCAACCACTTTGCCTCTGTAATATAATAAAAACATTTTGCACAACATATTATTTTGATGGCCTTACTAAAAGTCAAAACATCCCCTAAACAATATTCCAAAGTTAACAGCTCATTGCAAAATGAATGTAAGTAATATTCTTCAAACAATTCAGGCAGCAAAAGTCACAGGTTTTTCCTACCAGACACACTGTTTTTGTAGATTTGCAAAGATCAACCTCTTGAGGAGATGAAAACTGGGTGGCTGCATGGTTTCCACCCTTCTGGCGTGCTGAGGTTGGCACTCCATCTGCAAGCTAAACCAAATGCAATTTTACAATCCAGAAGAGGATGTGGGGGTTTTGTGACACCTTTCGCAGGAGAAACATCTATTCCAGCAACAAGAAATCTCAGAAAATATCATGGTAGGCATCCAAACGGCCATGACAGAGCTCTCCAGAACTGCAGGGTAGAACCCACTCTCCATTTATGCAAGGGGCAGCAGGAGGTTCAACTCCTCACCACTGGGACTTGCAAATGGTTAGGACTTCAGGACAGATGGGCAGGAAGCCAGTCTCAGACAGCGAAAAAGGCCACAAAACCCCACCAGTTTTGACCTCTAGCCAGGGCAGACTCCCTGAGGGGCAAGGGGTGGGGACACGCTTGGGGAGTTGTTTCTGGTCTGGAGCAAAGAGTGCACCCTGGGGGACTCTGGGAAGGCTCGCTAGGGCAGCCTGTGGGGGCAAAGAGCACACTGGGCTCTGGGTGGGAGTGGAGAGGGCACTGGTTGGTGCCCTCTTTGGGGAAGGCTGGGGCTCTGCGTGATGCAGTGGAGGAACTCTGGGTGGCATGAGGTGGGATATTGGTTAGGGGAGCTCTAGGGAGGAAGGGGCACTGGGGGGGGGGCTGGGGTTCTGAGTGGCACAAAGGGGGGGGGAGCCGATCGGGGGAGCTCTGTTTGGGGCACTTGGGGGAGGGACTGGGGCTCCCTGTAACATGGGGAGGGTAGCTGGTTGGAAGAGCTCTGTGGGGGGGGGGTCGCTTTGCAGGGGACTGGGGGTCTATGTTGTGCAAAGGGTGTAGGGGGTGTTGCTGGTTGCTGGTTGCAAGAGATCTGTGGGTGTGATCTGGGGGAGGCTGGCATTCTGTGTAGCATGGGGGAGCTCTGTGGGTGGGCGTGGGGGGGCAGCTGAGGCGCTGTGTAGCATGGGGGTGGCTGGTTGGGGGTGCTGTGTGGGTGGGTGTGGGGGGGGCAGCTGAGACGCTGTGTAGCATGGGGGTGGCTGGTTGGGGGTGCTGTGTGGGTGGGTGTGGGGGGGGCAGCTGAGACGCTGTGTAGCATGGGGGTGGCTGGTTGGGGGTGCTCTGTGGGTGGGTGTGGGGGGGCAGCTGAGACGCTGTGTAGCATGGGGGTGGCTGGTTGGGGGTGCTCTGTGGGTGGGTGTGGGGGGGGCAGCTGAGACGCTGTGTAGCATGGGGGTGGCTGGTTGGGGGTGCTGTGTGGGTGGGTGTGGGGGGGGCAGCTGAGACGCTGTGTAGCATGGGGGTGGCTGGTTGGGGGTGCTCTGTGGGTGGGTGTTGGGGGTGCTCTGTGGGTGGGTGTGGGGGGGGCAGCTGAGGCGCTGTGTAGCATGGGGGGTAGGTAGCTGGCTGAAGGCGCCTGCGTGGGTGGAGCGTTGGGGTGGCGGGCACGGGGGCTACAGATGGTTGGGGCGCTGCGGGGTTAGCCGGGGCACGGCGTGGCGCAAGAGGGGAGGTGTAGGGGGGCACCTTGCAGGGGTAGCTGTCTGGAGGAGCGTCGGGGGGCTGCGGCTCCGTGTGACGCAGGGATGGGGGCTCGCTGGGGGAGGTTTTGGGGGGCCGGGGCTCCGTGCGGGGTGAACGGTTGGAGGAGCTGGGGGGGGGGGGGTGTTTGCTGACTGGGGGAACCGCTGGGGGAGGGGAGCTTTGACCGGGCAGCCCCCGCCCCAAGGGAGCTCGGCCCTTCCTCACCTTTCGGGTCCTCATCGGACGCCGAGGAGGGGGCGGCTCTGGGCGAGCCCCTCCCCCGCGCTCCCGCTGCCTTGCCCGCCCCGGCCGGTGCTCGTCGCCGCATTCCCCGCCGCGCCGCCCCTCACGCAGCGGCCGCCATCTTTGTGCGGGGCAGTCAGAACGTAAGGAGCGGGCCGGGGCCAGAAACGCAGGGAGCGGGCGCCATCTTTGTGCGGGGCACGCGCGAGGGGCGGGGCCGAGCGTCAGCGCCATCTTTGTGCGGGGCACCGCCCCGAGCACGTGGGCGCCATGGGCTCTGTGCCCCATGGTGGGTGCCGCTCATTGCGGCGGTGCAGGTGCTAAGGGGCTTGCAGTGTCAGGGGTGGCACACTGGGGGGGTCCAGAGAGAGGGCTGTGGCAGGGTAACATCCCTTAACCTTCAGGGTCCCTGGCAGGCTCCCGGTACCTGTGCCGGCTGCAAAGCTGCTCCCAGCGCCCACCGGCTCCCCGGCAGCCGCCGGACACGTTGATTGGGTTACACGCATTTGCACATCGCTGGCCACAGACCGTTCACTAACAGTGGAAGCTGAGATGCAGGGAGCTAAGTGGGCAGCCTGTGGCCCATGGGGCTGTAAGCGGCCCACCGGGCTCTCTGTGTGGCCCACGAAGCATTTGGTTCACTGTGGGCCACGAGCAGAGTTGTCACTTGCCACTGGTTTCTGTCCACCTATTTTTTTCATACAGCTGGCTACTAAAGTGCCAGGCAGTAACGAATGTGCACTGTGAAGGGAGGTGCGGGCTGATTGCACACACTATTGACTGGAGAGCTGTGCTCCCTCTGCCTCCCATCACAGCAGTGCGACGGTTTAGTCAACACATGCTGCAAAGTCAAGGTGTGCAAGTACAGTGAGCAAAACTACCCTATCCTGGGAGACCATCTTGGTTACAACAATCTTGTGGCCCACTGAGACAAAGGACAGCCACTCATGCAGCTCGCTCACTAGCCTAGGTAGCCCATTGCTGCTTTATAGCCTTAGACAGCCATTGTCAACGCACCACATGTCAAAATATGCAAAGTAAATAGCCACAAATCACACTCCAACTAAGTTCTCAAGCAGCATTTTTCTTCCTTTCCCTCGCTGTACATTTTCATTATTGTTGGAAATTTTTTTCATCCTTTTCTATTATGGTGAATCAATGTTTACTGAGGGATCAGTGTTCCCTGTAAGCTGTGAGCTTGTGCGGCCACTCAGGAGAGATTCAAGTGCTGCCCACTGATTAGCAGAGCATCCAGAACTAAGTTTTTTGTTTTCAGTAGTGGTGCGTGTTTGCACATGCCTCGGGCACATAAAATTTATTCTGCACATGGATGGAAAAGATTACAGGGAACATTGCTGATGCTTATCCATAAAAATCTTGTTTTCTCCAAGCCTAATTATGTGCACACGCATGGAGGAATTCTCCACAACTGTTTCCATGGCTGGGAGGAGAGATCATGCCCACAGAGGTCACTATTGCCAATTACAAGCTTTAAGAAATCATGAGGGAGCCTCACCCGCTCAAAAAAAATTCATGAGGTTGGCTTAAAAATAATGAGATTTCATAGATAATGATTTGGCTGTTTGAGAAAATATTTGATATCTTCCTCAATGTTGCCATCTTTTGGGAGTTTTGAAACGATGGGTACTTCTCACAAAGCTCCAGTTCTTGGAGTTATGGCAGTATGTGGGAATCACAGCTTTAATTTAAAGTATAGTAAATGTCTAGTTCCTTGTGGTTAGAATCATAGAATCATAGAGCTGGAAGAGACCTCAGGAGGTCATCAAGTCCAGCCCCCTGCCCAAGGCAGGACCAATCCCAACTAAATCAACCTAGCCAGGGCTTTGTCCAGCCGAGACTTAAAAACCTCTAGGGATGGAGATTCCACCACTTCCCTAGGGAACCCATTCCAGTGCTTCACCACCCTCCTAGTGAAATAATTTTTCCTAATATCCAACCTAGATGTCTCCCACTGTAACTTGAGACCATTGCTCCTTGTTCTGCCATCCATCACTACTGTGAACAGCCTTTCTCCAGCCTCTTTCGAACCTCCCTTCAGGAAGTTGAAGGCTGCTATCAAATCCCCTCTCACTCTTCTCTTCTGCAGACTAAACAAACCCAAATCCCTTAGCCTCTCCTCATAGGTCATATGCTCCAGCCCCCTAATCATATTGGTCACTCTCTGCTGGACCCTCTCCAATGCATCCACATCCTTCCTGTACTTGGGGGCCCAGAACTGGACACAATACTCCAGATGTGTCCTCACCAGAGCTGAATAAAGGGGAATAATCACTTCTCTGGATCTGCTGGAAATGCTCCTCCTAATGCAACCTAATATGCCATTAGCCTTCTTGGCTACAAGGGCACACTGTTGACTCATATCCAGCTTCTCGTCCACTGTAATCCCCAAGTCCTTTTCTGCAGAACTGCTATTTAGCCATTCAGTCCCCAGCCTGTAACAATGCTTGGGATTCTTCCGTCCGAAGTGCAGGACTCTATACTTGTCCTTGTTGAACCTCATCAGATTTCTTTTGGCCCAATCCTCTAATCTGTCCAGGTCACTCTGGACCCTATTCCTGCCCTCCAGCATATCTACCTCTCCCCCTAGCTTAGTGTCATCTGCAAACTTGCTGAGGGTGCAATCCATCCCCTCATCCAGGTCATTAATAAAGATGTTGAACAAAATTGGTCCTAGAACCGATTCTTGGGGCACACCACTAGAAACCGACCGCCAACCTGACATCGAGCCGTTGATCACTACCTGCTAGACCCGACCTTCTAGCTAGCTTTCTATCCATCTTACAGTCCATTTAGCCAATCCATAGGTTTCAAGGTTGTGAAGACAAGCTTGAAAATGTGACCCCTTAAATAAGCTCAGAGCACAGAAAGCAAAAAGAACCCAACCTTTAGGCTGTGTCTAGACTGGCACGATCTTACACCAGAACTATGCAAATGAGGCTCAGCGTGGAATATCGCCGAGCCTCATTTGCATAACTAATGAGCCGCCATTTTTGCGGAAGAGGCTCTTGCGCAAGACGGAGCTGGCTACACCGCCCCGTCTTGCACGAGAAAAACCCTCTTGCGCAAAGCCGTTATGCTGATTATTTTCAGGCATAACGGCTTTGCGCAAGAGGGTTTTTCTTGCACAAGACGGGGCAGTGTAGACAGCTCCGTCTTGCACAAGAGCCTCTTCCGCTAAATGGCAGCTCATTAATTATGCAAATGAGTCTCGGCGATATTCCACGCTGAGCCTCATTTGCATAGCTCTGGCGCAAGATCGTGCCAGTCTAGACACAGCCTTATTGTTTTAGAAAAATGCCATGATTTTAAATTAATCTCATATGTCCTGGGGGGCACACATGATGTTTGAATGCCTGACGTTGCAATATTATGGCTAATGCTTTACATAGAATCCCCTTTCTGAAAGCAAGGAGAATCAAAAGTTTGCAGACAAACAAAACAATTACATTTTGGGAGATGATTTAAGGCATAGCGAGATTTAAAGGGGATATAATAGTAAAAGGGCAGATTTCTTCTCTGCCTTCTGGGTTCCTAGAAGGGATGTGAAAGGTTAACTGGTTAACCAGTAATCATCACCCTTAATGGATGATGCTTATGAGTTCCGTTAAGTGGTGGGGGGTGGAGCAGCCCCTGCCTGTGGCGGGAGGTGAGGGGAATGGGACAGGGACTGGATGGGTGCTTCATCCCAGCTGAGCTGGAGCACCCTTAATTGGTTAACTGGTTAAACTTCACGTTTAACAGGTTAACCAATTAAATGTGTCTCAGAGGGGTAGCTGTGTTAGTCTGTAACTTTAAAAACAATTTTTTACAAATAAAGAGTTGTCCTGTGGCATCTTAGGGCATGTCTAGACTACATCCCTCTTTCGAAAGAGGGACGTGAATTAGACAGATCAAAATTGCAAATGAAGCCGGGATTGAATTTCCCGTGCTTCATTTGCATAATGGCGGCCGCATGTTCTTTCAAAAAAGAGCTTTTCGAAAGTGAAACCGCCATCTAGATACTGTTTTTTTGAATCCCCCCTTTCCCAAAAGATCCTGTACTCCTCAAAAAATGAGGTTTACAGGATCTTTTGAAAGAGGGTTTTTTTTCCGAAAGAACTACGTCTAGATGGCGGTTTCATTTTCGAAAAGCCCTTTTTCAAAAGAATGCGCGGCCTCCATTATGCAAATGAAGCACGGGAAATTCAAATCCTGGCTTCATTTGCAATTTTGATCTATCTAATTTACATCCCTCTTTCGAAAGAGGGATGTAGTCTAGACATAGCCTTAGAGACTAACAAATATGTATAGATAGTATCATGAGCTTTTGTGGGCAAAACCCACTTCTTCAGATGAAATGTCTCAAGATCATTTATTTGAAGAGGTGGGTTGTGCTCATGAAAGCTCATGAGACCATCTGTATATATTTGTTAGTCTCTAAGGAGCCACAGGACTACTCGTTTTTAAAAGTGGCAATTAAACAGGATTTTACATCCCTACTCTCTACTGCACATTTTGTATGTGGAACAGCAATTGATGCTAATTATGAATAAAAATTCATTGGAGGCTGGCAGTGCAGCTGGGAGTGGAGAATTTTGCCCAGAGACAGGACTATGTTAAAATCACCTTTTTATAAAAATGAAGAATCTTGCTTCATGTTGCTCCCCAGTGGGCTGACGTTTGGAAAAACACAAATTTTGCCTTCTCGCTCCATCAGTTACAAACATTACAGATCCTTTTCCCTTCCCACAGCACCTCCTTTCTGTAACTGTTGTTTGATTTATAATATGTGCCGTTAGGGACTTATTCAGATTTGCCTGAGTTCGTTTTTGCACCCCACAGGGAACAAAGTATGTTAGTAACTCAAATCTCTGTTTAACTTTGAGGATTCCAGTGACACCAATAATATGAGATAAATTGATGTGAAGCAAGGAATGCAACACCTACATTTAAGTATGTAGTTATTTAAAAAATAATTATTATTTTATCATTTCGAGTAATTATTGGTATCTGTGGTTTATAACTGACTGTGTTTCCATGCCCAGAGTACATGTGCTGGGTAACAGCAGGAGAGCCCTATCCAAAATCCACTTAAGTCTGTGCAAGGACTCCCCATTGACTTCAGTGGGTTCTGGATTCACACTAAATTACACATCTGCTTTTTCTTGATTTAATGGATCAAGAATACAGGTTGAACCTCTCTAATCTGGCACTCTCTGATCCAGCAACATCTGTGGTCTGGCATAATTTTAGTTAGCCAGATGTCTGCTTGCCGTGCGTCCAGTTTCCTGTGGTTCCTGTAAAAAAACCACCAGGCCTGGCTCTCAGTGTTCTGAGCTGGCATTTAGCTCTAATTTACACCTAAATGTCCTGTAAGAGCCCAGCAAGCAGTGGCAGTGCTGGTAATGCTGCTAGGCAATATTGACCTCCCATGGTTTGGCAAATTCTCTGGTTCGGCATTGGTCAGGTACCAAGGGTGCTGGACTCTAGGGCTATGTCTAGACTACATCCCTCTGTTGGCAGAGGGATGTAAATGATGCACTTCGAAAGTGCAAATTAAGCTGGGATTTAAATATCCCATGCTTCATTTGCATAATCACGTAATGGCGCTCTTTCAAAAAAGCGCTATTTTGAAATTGAAATCGCAGTCTAGACACGGTTCTTTTGAAAATGGGGCACTTTTTCAAAAGATCCTGTAAACCTCGGCCACACCCATGGTAAGCAGACATCTGGCTAACTAAAAAGCGCCCCGTTTTCTCATGCAAATGAAGCGCGGGATATTTAAATCCTGGCTTCATTTGCACTTTTGAAGTGCTTCATTTACATCCCTCTGCCGACAGAGGGATGTAGTCTAGACATAGCCTAGAGGTTCAACTAGTATTATGGAAACTTTTATTGCTATGTCACTAATTGAAATGAAGTTGAGTAGCAGTGCAATACAATACCATAACTGTCTAACTGAATTGACAAGTAAACAGATCAATGTCCTCAGAGCTGATTTCTTCACAGCAAAATTTTCATACATTTGCAGATTTCAAAACCATACAAACACTAATCTGTTTGTCAGAGGCTGGAGAGGGATGGCAGGAGACAAATCGCTTGATCATTGTCTTCGGTCCACCCTCTCTGGGGCACCTGGTGCTGGCCACTGTCGGCAGACAGGATACTGGGCTAGATGGACCTTTGGTCTGACCCAGTACGGCCATTCTTATGTTCTTATGTTCTTATGCCTTGCAACTCTGACCAACAGTCCATGGCCTTTTCTCCCCTCCCAGCCAGTGGGGCCTTTTCTTCTCCTCAGCCGCCCTGGTTGGCAGGGGCCTTCTCTCTCTCCCCGGCTAGTGGTCAGTCTGCAGTATCACGTCCCTCCAAACAGCATCCCCTCCCTTTCCATGTTCTGGAAAACAGTCCCATTCCCAGCACTTCCCATTGTCCTGGCACAACCAAACCCTGACCTTGCTTTAAGTTAGGAGAAGAGGAAGCTGCCTGCCAAATCTGGTGGCCCTGGCTCTTACCATTTAGGAGGAGTTATTGAACAAACAGACTCGCATATGTACAGACAGACAGACTCACAGATGTACAGACTCGCAGATGGACTGACACAGTCTAAAATATAGGATTTGAGTCATGATAAGAGATAGCACACAGAACAATGTAGGTTGCTAAACACAAGAGAACACTCAGGCTGAGCTTAATACATTGAGAAACTGGTTACGTGTAATATCTCACCCTCACAGTTGTTCTAACAAGCTTCTTTCACAGAGTGGAAAACCTCCCAGCCCAGGCCCAAGACTTTCCCCAGGTCAGTCTTAGATGTTTTCAGCAGTAATGCAGCATCCAGAAGGATCCCAGCATCAGGTGACACGACAACATGTCTTGGTAGGCACCACCATATCCATGCCTCTTGGCTTCTAGGAAAAACAAGTCTATTCACAGATCATTGTCTTGAGTATTGAGTTTAGGGATGTGAATGGTTAACCAGTTATAATTAACCAGTGGCTCAGTCGGGCCTCAGCAGCCTACCACACTGTGGGCCGGGGGCACTCCAGCCCACCTGGAGCAACCCCCATGTATGATGGACCTGGCCTGGTCAGAGCAGCCCTCACCCCTGTTTAAGTGGTCAATCAGTTAAACATAATGTTTAACTGGTTAACTGATTAAACAGGATTTTACATCCCTAATTAAGTTCTTATTAATGGCTCTGACTTAGCATGACTACATTAATGACACAAGTTTATACTTCCTATTTCTAGCTTCAGATACAGGTGTGATACATGCAATGGGATAATCATGTTCAGTAGATTACTGCCTTTCCAACGATACCTTACATGAGCTATGTCACATTAAACATATTCCAGTTATGTCACATTAACATGCATAAACATATTCCCATGAAGAATATGGAATGTCCCATCACAGTGGTTATCTGCAGTGAAAACCAAAGCAAAGAATTCATGGCAGTTCTGCATTCCTGCAGCTGAAAATCCATGAGCTTTTCTGAAGTAGCCTTGATACCCTGCAGAACAGACATTTGCAGCATGACACAGAGAGTGCATCATAGAAAGGGAGCTGGAATGGCGATCCCCTTTGAGACCAGTCCAGACTTCTTCAGGGGACAAGTGACTTGAGAAATTGCATACAACTCTGCATAAAAGAGGATGTATTTTCAATGATATTAAAAAGTGTCTTTTTTTTAAACCTTTGGGCAGGCAGGAAAAAAAGAGAAAAAAGTGCTGATTTGGGAGCTCTCTTGCCTTTAAGTCAAGGGGTGTTTGGAATGGGGGAATCAGCCTATAATTTTATCAAACGTGAAGTGAGGTACAAGCTGTGAAACTGAATGTGTGAATTAGTCTGTTGCAGCACATTTCTCTTTGCCTGCCACACTCATCAGTGTGTCTATTTTATTAATAAGTTTCTGGGCTCATTTGGCTGAACATTAGGGACAGCCGTCAAAGGAATGAATTTTGCCTGTAAACGAAATGGCTATTAATGGTTGAAAGGTTTCTCCCACCCAAGCCAAGTAATTATCGATCAGAAGTACTTGGTGATGCTGTCCTGAATCGGAAAGTAACGATCTTGAGCGAAGGTGTCCGAACTCCTCTTTGTTAAGAACATTTGGGGGGGTACCAAGAACGTGAGAGCATGAAGACTAGGGAATTGTCGACTAATCAGCATGATGCTTTTGCCCACAGTGAGCCACCCATCCCTTTCTGTGCCCGATTCGGAAAAGTGTCAGTTGGTAACAGTCCCAGCTGCCTGAGTTAATCTTTAGTTCAAACTGTCGTGACTTTTGCTTTCAGCTCTGGAGTTTGCTGGTTCCAGTTATAGCTTCAGTCCAGATGGTGGTGGCCATGCAAGCCAGGTTCATCCATTAGATCTTCTATTCCCACGCGTGGGGAGTCTTCTCGTAATTTCACCTCACTTTCAATGAAATAGGCTCTATGGGCTCCTGAAACATTCCAAGGTGCCTGCAATCCCCACCCAGCATTAATGGCAGTGAATGCTGCTCCATAGCCGAACTCTTAAGGGTCCCAAAGTCGCAGCATACAAATCTAGTGCGTTTTTGTTTGCATCGCTGCAAATTATTCACAATTTAGCAGTTGGTTTTACTATGGCTAAGTGCACCAAGACAACGCTCACTTTTCAGCCACTTTCGGTTGCCTGAGATGGATGAAGCGCTGACATTACCTGAATGATTCCATCTATCTAGTTACTTCTATTGTCCCTCGACTTGAGTATCTGAGTGCCACACAAGCATTAGTGAATATATCTCAAAGCCCACACACTCTCCTTTTGTAGTATAGTGGAAGGGAAACTGAGGCAAAGACAGGTTAAATGGCCTGCCCTAGTTTACACAGAAAGCGCTGTGGAGGAGTTGCCAAGTGAAGTCAAATCCCTTGAGACTGTCCCCAGCAAAAACAATGTGGAGTCTTGTGGCACCTTAAAGGCTAACAGATTTATTTGGACACAAGCTTTCGTGGGCAAAGACCCACTTTGTCAGATGCATGGAGTGGAAGTGACAGAGGCAGGCATAAATAGCCTCACACATGAAAAGAAGGGCAGAGGACCCTTATCAAGTGGAGGACCAGTGTGAACCAGGATCAGGTGAAAATAAGTCAGTGCGCCCAGATATGGTGCACTGGTAAGAAAGTGGCTGGAGGTGGGGCCTTATCCTCCTCCTGCCCCCCAAAGTTGAGGCTGGCAGTTAGGACTCTGGCATGCAGGGCAGCAGCAGGAAATCCCTGATTGTGCAGGGCTGGCGGCAGCCGGGACCCCAGTGTGGAGCAGGCCCAGTGGATGGAGAGTCTGCGGGGAGGGGGGGGTCAAGCGGCTGATGACTAGAGAGCCCTCCACCCACACTTACATTTCTTATAGGTGCTGTCATATCACAACACCCCCACCCTAATACTCCCCCTTCCCCCCCCCACGTGGGGGCAGATTGTGATAGGACAGTACCTCTAAGAAAATTAAGTTACTTTCCCCCCAGGCCAGGATAGATTTGCAGCAGCAGCGACTTTTTTTTAGTCCTTTGGGGGAGATGACTTGTCAGCTGTTTGTCTGTGCGTCCTTCTTCCTTGGTGCCTCTCTCTCCGTGGTGCAGTAAAGGTGGATCAGGTCAAACAGTGAGAACTGGGTTGAAAGCTCTCGGGTTCTGTTTAAATTTCCCAGATCCCAAACACTTGGGGTCAGTATTAGATAGGAAATTGATGCCACAGAAAAGGAAGCCAGCAGGAAGGGCAGCTTCCTGCCATGTGGCCCTAGGAGTCCGAGACCCTAGCTGTTCCTCTGCGGGGGCGGGGAGGAGATGTTCCAGGGATGGGGGTGGAAAAGGAGAGGGAGCAAGCAGCACATCTCCTGACTCCCAGGCTTGTCAGAGCCCCAAAGCCCCAGCAAAGCTGGAGAAAATGAGGATTTTCCATGTCTCCATTTGCAGACTCCCTCTCGGCACCTGGAGACCAACAGGGAAGGAACATGTAAGATTAAAAACAAATTCCTGGGTGAGAAGCAGCTGTTCCCTGGCACTGAGCTGATTACCAGGGAAGGGACTTACCTACTGTTTCAAGCCATTTAGCTCACTTGCGGGTGGCCAGAACGCTCTGTTCCAAGCCCGAGCCCCTTGCTGGGGAGCCCGGGGGGATTCACAGCGCCAGATCTGTCATTTGATTTAATAGCCCCGACAGTCTGCTATTCCCAGCCTGGCAGTTGGCATCAAACCGTTTCACTCCTGTTTCCTTCAGTCCACTGTGGCTGTTTCCATTTGCGGGAGAGGTGCACGTTAACAGTCGGGGTGTGGGGTCCCCACCACTCCTGAATTTTAGCTGAGCAATCCACATTTTGGTAACTTTCCTTCCTATGGCTATGCCTACACAGCAGCGTTATTTCGGAATAACTGATCTTATTCTAAAATAACATAGTCTGCATCTACACACAAGCAGTTATTTTGATGTAACGTCGAAATAATGTCGAGCTGGAGGACTGCTTACGCTGACTCCTGTAACTCTTTTTGTATGAGGAGTAAGGGAAGTCCAGGGAAGAATGCTCTATCTCGAAATAACTGCTGTGTAGACAATGCCAAAAGTCGAAATAAGCTATTTCAACTTGAACTACGCAATTAGCATAGCTCAAGTTGCGTAGCTTATTTTGAGTTTAGCCCTGCTGTGTAGACATGCCCTCTCTCCTGCAAGACTAAACTTAGGGAATGCTTCAAAGTCTACATTTCGAGGCAGAAATTATTTTTCTATTATTTCTTTGTTTTTATTTAGGCCAGGTCTACACTAGACCTGGCAGCTCTGCATAAGATACGCCGCTCCAGCTATGTAAACTCGTAGCTGGAGTCGGCTCATCTTAAGCCGAGTTTAGCGCCAAGGAGTTCAGGTGCCGGTTGGAGTGGCCCTCAGCGTTCCATTTAACGCGTCATAACTTGACCCGCTAAATCAAATGCCAGAAGAGCGATCTCTGGAGTGGCAAGTAAAGGCGTGATCTTCCTCTCCATTAGTTTAGAAAGATGTGTAAAAATGCACCTGGTCCAACACCTCTGGGCACATGAGCAAGATTTCACACAACTCAGCAGGTGACTTGTTCCCACACGGAGAGTGACCACTTGACACCTATGCCCAGGTCCATATAAATGGTATATCAAGCAAGTGGAGGCCTGCCCCATGCCATTATGGGGATCTGCTGGCAAGACAAAATTACCCACCTAGAGGTTCTCCAAATGTTACAAGCACTGAGGCCAGGCTGATAAAAGCCCAGCTGCACTGGGAGGGTCTTCCCAGAACGATTCTCAATGGAGAATTGACATCAGGACCCTGGAACTAAGACCACCCCAGAAAGTGCTATAAGGCCAGCCTCCAGAACAGCCTACGCTTTGGGACAGTAGAACCATGTGGCTGCGTCAAAGAGATTGGCCTGGTGACAGACAGCGCTCAAAGCCTTGGACGGAGTGTCACGTTATTGGATTTTAAGGGGAGCAGCCAGATCACTGCTGCACCCACGGGGGGGTGTTTGCCCCAAAGTCTGTACAAAGTGGGCCATGTGAGGTGTCAAATGAAAGCTTATGTCCTACTGATTCTATGTATGCTCCTCATGTCCTTGTGTGATGTCTGTATGTGGAGTTATGAATATGGGCTCTGAGCTTGTACTGTGAATGTTCTCTGCCTTAGACAGAGCAGTGGGCCTGGGCTGCCTGTTGTAAAGAACAATTATTCAGTCAATGACTATGCTAATTAGCAGGGCCCCAAGGACAATGGCTCTCAAGGTACCAATACACACCTGAGGAACGCGTCTGGAAACCTTCAAACCAGTCAGTATCTAATGGCTGCTGGCATGGGACGCAGGGATAGGTTACTTGGCCATGTGACCCACTCCAGCTTGGAAGGTACCAGGAATGGATATAAAGTTCCATGAGGCAGACTCCATCTTGCCTTCAACTCTGCTACTGATCCCAGATGCAGCCTTGCGAGGGACAGAGAGCCGGGAAGGACTGTCGACCCGTCCCGACATAGGATGCACACCAGAGACTTTTAGGATATCAGTTTATAACATCTCTGCTGAGAGCCTGCATCCAGAACTTGGGGATTGGTGCATGTAATGTATTCTCCTTAACAACCTTACTCTCCACCTTTTCTTTCTTTTATTAATAAACCGTTAGAGTTTAGATTCTAAACGATTGGCCCAGCGTGCTCTTGTGGGTAAGATCCAAAGTGTAAACTGACCAGGGATCTGTGGCTGGTTCTTTGGGACCAAGAGGACCCGTTCGGGGTAGGTGAGATTGGGTTCTATAACCCCTCACCTGTGTGCAGGCCCGAGGCTGATTGTGGCGCAGGGAGAGCTCGGGTGTCTGAGTGATTTTGCTCGTGAGACTTCCAGCTGTCTGGATTGGCAGCTGAAGCGCTCAGTGTGACTGGTGTGTGGCCTGTTTAGGAAAGGTCTCCAGTCTGGGGCTGTAAGGAGCCCTGGTTTTGAGCAATTCGCCCTGAGCAGACGCCCTCAGCAGTGTCCAGACCCCGCCCGGTCTGTCACACGGGGACAGGGATAATCGCCAGTGAGCCGCAAGAGGAAAGCGTCTTAGCATTGCTACAGCTACCAAGACACTCACCGAGGCTTTGGTAGCTATAGCAGCGTCTGCCCAATCTACTCATAAACATGTGCTCGAGCTGTACTGTCCATAGGATGGTTCGGGGCGGCTGCTTTGGGCCCCACGCTTTAGGGGGCCCCGCAGTGGCCGCCCCAACCGTCCTTTGGATGGGAGATTCCCCCTTTTGGTAAAGTACCCCTGTGAGCCCTATATTGATGGTAGCCCATGGGGCCCAGGGCAGCTCGGGGGATTACCGGGGCATTTGTCGAGGGGTGGCAGCAGAGGTCAGCTCCCCCTGCACTCACCACAGCGGTGGGAGCTGTGGGAAGCAGAGTAATGCAGCAGCCGCCATCTCCCAGCTGGGTCACTCCGCTTCACCGTGGTGGTGGGAAGCAGAGCGACATGGTCTGAGGGGAGTGGAGTGATTGGCTGGGAGATGGTGGCAGGTCCGGGCAGGCTGCTGGGCCACCCCACTTCCTGTGGCTACTGCAATCATGGTGAGTATGCTGTTGCCCCACGCCAGGCCCACCAGTAACCCCTCAGGTCGTGTCGCTCGGGAGGGGGGCCCTTAGGGAAGGGGTGAAATGGGGAGGGGTGGGATGGAGCAGGGGCAGGGCTTGGAGAAGGGTGGAGTGGGGGTGGGGTAGAGGCGGAGCCTGAGGCAGGGTGGGGGGTGGCCCCAAGTCCTCACCCCCAAGGACTGCATGTGCATCATGCTTTAGACTTCGACGTCATTCCAGACTCCACACACGGTCATTGCTGAACCTACGGCCCACGTGCAAGAGATTTCTCAGAAAGGCCATTATGCCTCTTTTGTGCTGCCGAGCAGTGAAAAGAGGCTGCAGAAGGAGACTGAAACAAGCATCATTCGCATCAAGGCCCACCCAGTTTTGCACTTACCTGCCTGTCTCTGCCACGCCCCTCCCTCGGGAAAGGCCCACTGTCTCCTTCTCTTTCATGTCTACGAACGTCGCCTTTGACTCTGCTAGCTCCCAAGTTAGATCTGGCTTTGCTCCGTCATTGCTGGATTTCTTGCACCCACTGGTCCTCCGAGTAATCTAATCCCCAAGCTGCGGTGGTTCCCCATGGAAAGAAAGCTCCTCACCTCCCCGTCATGATCATGAGGGTTAGCCAGCAGCCTGGGGACTAAGGGGTTAACTATATCTAAGCTAGGTAGAGTTGGCCAATAGGAATGTAGGTAAGAATTTCAAACTGGGACAAAGGAATTTTGGGTTACTTCCTTCTTTGTTCCTGGGCAGTTTTTCTCCAGCTACTGCGGGGGACAGACAGAATGTCTCCCTCCAAGAATAGACTCTTCACTCTTCTGTAAGTAGGGTAAACTTTAGATAGGAAATGGGATCTGATGTCTGTGCATTTAAAATGGGTTTTTCTCTCTTTTGCAACTAAGTTTGGGCCCATGGTGGAATTCCCCATGAGTATATTACTTTGTGACTTTTCCATCTAGTCATTATGCTTGCAACAAGAATATTGTGGTGATAATAAAAGTTCTTTCTCTTTTCTTTTTATTAACCTGGTATTGGTTAATTTGTGTGTTCTGGTTTGTACTTTAGGGGTGAGATTTCCCAAGTGATCTCTCCCCTGATTTTCTTATCATTACTTGGGTGGTGGCAGCGGAGTTTTTATCCCCAAAATCTAGGTTGTTAAGATTTTAGGGGGAAGTTTTTTACCAAAGCCTGGAAAGATAAGGTTTTGGGGTACTTTTATGGGCCCCCACTTCTTCATTCATCGTGCCAGAGTGGGGAAGGAGCCATGACAGCCCCCATTCCTAGACTTCTCCTTAAGTACCTGGCTTTCTGTACTGACCACACTGCGGTGGGCCATCCTTACAGCTCTGTCATCCTGTGGGATACACCAAACAGTTTGGAACCCTCCCGTGCTCCATGGTATCATTTGCTCTCAACCTTTCCCTCGTTCAGAAAGCTTCTTCACGCTTTGCCACTTCATCAAGAGTCTGCAGGCATCGGCCTAAGGCCTGAGAAAACCCACTGCACGAGGGCGCTTTGTTTTGAGAGATTTCAGGCCTTCTTCTTCTCCCAGCTGCTGGCACCAGCTGGTGTTGGCTCTGACTAATGAGCTGCACTCATGCCGCCATTGGCCCGTGGCTTTTTCAGAGAGGTTTTCTTCTCAGGAATGTCTTCCCTTTTCTCCTTGTCTTGTGGCTTCTTCGTCTCCTTGATGTGAGGTGCTTCCTCTCCAGTGACAGAGCCTGCCCCTTTGTAAGAGCATGAGTTCACTGGAACGACACTTCTGCCACTAACTCACTGGACCAGCTCCTATAATTATTCTCTTTTCCACTCATCTAGGCTAATCATTCTCAGGGGGTTAGGCTGCAGCCCTCTGACCCCAGCTGTGAGCACCAGATGCCTCTTTCAGTGGCAGGTTTCGAAGTTCCACACAACACCGAAGGCTCAAAGGTCTGTTGCTTGGAAGGTTACCCCTTATGTGGGGAGGGGTTGTAGTGGAGACGGGCCCCAGCTAGGCTGCTGCATGTGCGTCATCGTCTCACATACCTCAGGCTTTGGGGACACCCTGTTTGGGTTTGATTCAAGGTCTGTACGTGGTGGCGCAAGCCCGTCTCTAGTTCTTAGACATCCTTGAAAGTCAGGGACCCAGCACACGTAAAAATAGACTTTGGTGTATAAATGGGGGGACAGAAAGGCTATGTCTACACTGCACTGGTTTTGCACAAGAAATATGGAAATGAGGCGAAGCATGGAATATCGCTGAGCCTCGTTTGCATAATTAATGAGCAGCCGCTTTTTGTGCAAGAGGCTTTTGCGCAAAAAGGAGCCATCTACACGGCTCCTTCTTGCACAAAACCCCTCCTCTTGCGCAAGAGCTGTTCTTCCTGAAAAAAAAATGCAAAATCAGCGCAGTTTAGACATAGCCAAAGAGAGTAGTGCACATGGGAGGTAGGTGAAGGTAGGGCTGGGGGAGGCAAGCACCTGGCCCTGCCCAGCCCCGACCTTTCTGCCCAGGCCCTGCCCCCACAGGAGCCAAGCCCCTCCTCCAACCCAGAGTACCTTGGGGAAGTAGGTTGGCGTGTGACCCCACCCTGTCAGGCTCCAGAACACTGGGAGGACAGGTGCTTGGGGGGCAGCAACACTCCCCCCCAGTACACCCACAGTAGGGTTCTGGGGGTGGAGTCTGGGTAGCACCAGGCTGGCAGTGTGGGAAGGCAACCTGTTACACCCACCACCCTTGGGACTGCCCTACCTCACTCAGTACCCCGGTTCCACAGCTTCTTGTTGAAACTAATTCTAGGAGGTCTGAAGCAAAGATGGATAACCTGGTGTGCTCATTAGTCCTCTCCCCACCCCCATTTCCAGGTATTTCGTAGCAGGCTTATATCTCTGATAACACATTGGAAGGCCTGGTGTGCTGCTTGTGGTAGCCCTGAGATCCTGTCTCTGCCATTTACAAGTGTGTATTCCCCATAGGTGGAGCCCTGCATGGATACAACAGTTGTATCCCCACCTCTATCTGCAAAAATGAGTGGCGGAGATCTGCATCCGTATCCGCGGATTTGCAGGGCTCTATCCATATGCCGCTGGGTATCTCCTCGTAGGGAAGAGCTGGACCCCTCATCGCCTGAAGTGTTGAGCACTAGCCTGGACAAAGCCGAGGAGAATTTTCCACAGATGAGATGTTGTTCTAACATCTGGAAAGGGAGACACATTCAAACCTTAGGTGCAGCAGTCATGGCTCTAGGCTCACAGGCTCAGGTCAGCCTGGATGAAAGCTTCCTGCGGAGAACATGTCAGAGGAAATAGCAAGAGAATGCAAGAGGCATGCATCCTGCACTCTAATGAATATCAGGCTTAGCTGCATGCAGATTTCCCTTCAGTCACAGGAAACGTGTTAGTAAAGGCCATGCATTATTTAGCATTGTTTCTTTGGGGAGGTGAAAATTGCTTTGTGTAGCTGCAGCTCTCTGCCCCACACACCTGACAATGACAGAGGGGCCTGTTTTACAACAGGCTCATTAAAAATATAAACATTATGTTGATTTCAGCAGCTTAAATTACTTAAGCCGGCGTAACGGGATAAATATTTGATGCTGACATTTTATTACATTTCCATCGATATGATGTTGCTCAATGTGAGGAGAGCTCTTCAAAAGCAGCACGGTGGTTTATGCAGGGAGATTATTTAAAACCCTTCGCAGAGCTCCTTGCAGATTGCTTTCAGGCTGGTATGCACTGCATTCCTCCTTTTATCATTTGCAGGTAAGAGTAAATCATTTCTGCTGCCACCAGACCACACTTGATTGAGGTTAACAACACAAACTGACCAGGGACAGAGCCTCAGCTGGGGCAAATTGGCTTTGCCCCGTGGAAATCTCACAGGACGCGGCCAGGAAGCGCACTGCCAGGGCCCCTATGAGCAGGATGCCGCCTTGGGCCTCAGTGATTCCCTGGAGGTTGAGTTTGGGAGGGATAGAGAAGACCTGTTCTCACTGTGGTCCTGCACCCACACGTTCACGATGCCTGGGAAAGAGGATCAGCTGCTGCTGGATGTAGTGCAAAAAGCAACAGTAGTTGGGAGTCCTGGTGCTGCACATTAAGACCTTGGAACACACCATCATCACCCTGCCCACCAGAACCATGCTGGAGAGGACCCTGAAAGGTGCTGGCCCTGCCTCTACATGGAGAACCTCAAGCAGAAGCCCGACCAGGGCAAGATGTTGGAGATGACCTGCAATTGGGACACCACTAACCTTCCTCCTGGGGAGCAACTTCACCCGCTTCGCTGACTGGCAGTTCGTTCACCAGGCCCAGATCAATTGTGTCCCCCTCAACGGGCTCGTCCGCAGCGTGGATCGAGACAAACAGTGCAGGAGGTGTGGCTTTACCAACAAGACACTGTCCCATATCCAGTGTAGCTGCTAGACCCACTCCAGGGCCTGGCAGCTCTGCCCTAATGATATCCAGGACTGGCTGGTCAAAGCCATCCCGCCAACCCTACGGGGGTGCTGCTGTCTACTCTGTCGTCCCCGGCACGGACAGCCTGCTGCAACCCAACATCATTGTGACCAATGAAGAGCAGAAGAAGGTCATCATAGTAGAAATCACGGTGCATTTTGAGAACCAGACTCCGGCCTTCCATGGTGTCAGAGCTTGGAAGGTTGAGAAATGCACTCCATCGGCAGAGACCCTGAGGGCCTGGGGCTACAAGGTCTAGATCCATGCCCTGCTGATGGGGATCTTGGGTGGGTGGGACCATCACAATGAGCTGGTGCTGTGAGCGTGTGGCAGCGGTCAGCACTATGCCCGGTTCACAAGGCAACTGACAGTATTCAGTGCGATATGGTGGTCCTGAGCATGTCACGGGCCACCGACAATAGCAGAGTGAGTGAATGAGACGGCCTCTGAGAGACATGGTCAGGGAAGCTACCACTTCCTTCCCTAACAGACTGTAACTTCTCACAGGAGACATACGAGATTGCCAATGTGAGACAAGGTCAGGGCAATCACCTGCTTCCTTCCCTGACAGAGCTATATAACTTTCCAGAGAAGACCTACAAGTCATTGACAGACCCAGGGACACACTCCATCCATGTGCCTATGCACTTCACTGCCACAGTCTGTGACTCTTTACCCTTTATGGGCAGTGCCCCCAAGAATTCTTCATTTGCTAATTTGCTTTATTTGCTTCAAAAACTCACTTATCTTAATCTGGGCCAAGGCTTTGTTTCTCCTTAACTACATAAACCAATACTTGTAATTCCTCATACCCGAAGCTTGACCCCAGATGCACACCGCCTTCCCTTTTTAACTTGTATTTTGTAAACTTTAATGGAAACATTAGCTTTAATAAAATTCTTTCATTGTCACCTTCTTGGACTTTCCCATCCCACTGCTGTGCACTTGGCCACAGGGAATGGATTGAAGCGAGAAGCTGAGGGAGAGAGGAGAGGCAGAGCTGAGAGCTGGACCTGCTGCATTAAAGAGAGAAAACCCAAGGAAGCATGAAAGAGACCCTCCTGACATGAGTGATGCATGTTCCTGAAGTCCAGCTCCTAACAGGGCAAAAAGTGGCATCCTCAGAAGGTTACTGTAGAATTCAAGTCAGACAATGAGTCCGAGGAACTGCTGAGCCGGCAACCTCTTCTCTTGGGGAAGTGGGACTGGAACGGAACATCTCCCAAGAGGCTTTGAGTGATGTGGACAGATGCAGGAAGTGGTTCTGGGAGGCCCAAGAGAGCATCTTACCTTACCAGCTTCCGCCACCAAGAGACTCCCTTGCGAGAAGCAGAGAGTTAGGTTAAATGGGACATCCCAGCTGATCTCCCTTCTCTCAGAAATCCAAGAGTGTCTTATTTCTAAGCCATAATGAAGAGGTGGTTTTCACTGTGTTACTTCCCTAGTGATGTGGGCTCCATTCAGCACTCCTTGCTCAAGCAAAGCTCCCTCAGAAGCCAATGCCACTTTTGCCTGACTTACAGGGTGCTATTAGGCAGTGGTTCTCAACCAGGGGCCCAGGGCTCCGAGGCAGGCACAAGCAGGTTTCGGGGATGGGGATGTCAAGCATTAGACACACTAAGGCCCAGGGCAGAAAGCCAAAGTCCATCCATGCAGGCAGGCCTGCCAATGGGGATGGGGAGGGAATGGGGCAGTTACCCCAGGGCCTGGCAATTCAAAAGGGCCCAGGGTTTCTGGCTGTTATTACAGCAGCAGTGCCTGCAGCCCTGGCCCTTTAAATCACTGCTGGAGCATGCATGTTGTGCTCCAGGTAGCACTGAGGACTGGCTGTCCCCAGCCCCGCCCCGTCTGCCCGAGGCCCCGCCCTTTCTGGGTGTGCAGAGCTGCCCCCCCCTTGCCCAGGGGCCTGGCGAGGCTGTCGGCTCCCCTGCATGCAGGACTGTAATCTGGGCCCCCAAGACCTGCCACCCAGGGCTGAAGCCAAAGCCTGAGTGGCTTAGCTTCACAGTGCCCCTGATGGTGCGGGACCCTGGGCAATTGCCCTCCCTGCTACCCCCTCACACCAGTCCTGGCTTTTATAGGCTGAAAACGTGGTGTTTTTATAGCTTGTAGGGGGAGGTGTTTTGAACGTGGTGTTTTTATAGCTTGTAGGGGGAGGTGTTTTGAACGTGGTGTTTTGATAGCCTGTAGGGGGAGGTGTTTTGAACGTGGTGTTTTGATAGCCTGTAGGGGGAGGTATTTTGAACGTGGTGTTTTGATAGCCTGTAGGGGAGGTGTTTTGAACGTGGTGTTTTGATAGCCTGTAGGGGAGGTGTTTTGAACGTGGTGTTTTGATAGCCTGTAGGGGGAGGTGTTTTGAACGTGGTGTTTTGATAGCCTGTAGGGGAGGTGTTTTGAACGTGGTGTTTTGATAGCCTGTAGGGGAGGTGTTTTGAACGTGGTGTTTTGATAGCCTGTAGGGGGAGGTGTTTTGAACGTGGTGTTTTGATAGCCTGTAGGGGGAGCCTCAGAAAGAGAAAGGTGGAGAACCCCTGCTCGAATGCCCCGTGCCCCAAGATGGCTGCCTCAGCCCTTTGAAAGGCAGCGTGTAATTAAGGCCTCTGTTTTCCAGGCCACTGCCCCAGTTATTCATGCTGAGAATTGCAGCTTCTCAAAGCTGCTGGGCTCTGCAGGAGGGGAGGGGGGCATTCTTTGCTCCTTTTAGCTCTGGAAGAGCAGTAAAGGGTGGCTGGGAAGCAGGTGAAATCTCCTAATCCCTGAAGTGCGGAGAGGGAGCCAGATCAAAGCCAGACTCTTTTTTCCCTATCTCTAACATAAGAGTCGCACCCACCAAAGAACTGCCGTCCGCCACACGCGACCCATCTCTTTCCCCTTTGTGCGGAGTTGCCTTGAAATGCACTAGGCTGTCCATTTGCTTCCGCTGTGTCTGGGGATTCAGGTGTGTGTGTTTTGCTTATTCAGGTAAGAACAGTGCTCAAAAGGGCAATGGGATTTCAAATTAATCGGCGTCTGGCCAGCCAGCTGACAGAGCACACAGTACATTAGCACTCTGAGTGGAACCACGGATAAGAGCAGGTGAAAAGGGCCAGCCTGAGGACTGAGAGGCAACTGGGGGGGGGGGGGGGCGACATCACTGGAGTCTCAGGTGAATATTTAGTCCAGCTAATTATATTTAAAAAAAATAATCCAAACAGCCCCTTAAAGAGACAGATCGCTTTCTGCCGGCGTACACCACATTCAGACCCATCCATGGCACTATTTGGCTGTAAATAAAAACAGGGCTTTGTGAGACTAGACTGAATAACACCATGGCTGCGTCTAGACTGGCATGATTTTCCGCAAATGCTTTTAACAGAAAAGTTTTCCATTAAAAGCATTTGCGGAAAAGAGCGTCTAGATTGGCACGGACGCTTTTCCGCAAAAGCACTTTTTGCAGAAAAGCATCCGTGCCAATCTAGACGCGTTTTTGCGCAAGAAAGCCCCGATCGCCATTTTAGTCATCGGGGCTTTTTTGCGCAAAACAATTCTGGGTTGTCTACACTGGCCCTCTTGCGCAAAAGCATTTGCGCAAGAGGGCTTTTGCCCGAACGGGAGCGTCATAGTATTTGCGCAAGAACACTGACGATCATACATGAGATTGTCAGTGTTCTTGCGCAAATTCAAGCGGCCAGTGTAGACAGCTGGCAAGTTTTTCTGGAAAAGCGGCTGATTTTCCGGAAAAACTGGCCAGTCTAGACACAGCCCATGAGTCTCTTCAGTAAATACCATCCTGTAACTCTGCTGAGGGAGCAGGGGAAGACTTTAAAAGGCCTAGTTCTACAGACCTTACTGAGAGGAGAAATCTCATAGGCTCCAGCAGTATTACTGGCCCCAACTGTCCCAAACTCATGAGTTTTGGCTTTAAGAAACCGCAAGATTTGAAAGTACTGTGTTTGATACGCTATTTATTTGTTTGCTGGTGTTCATGTTCTTCACCTTTTCTTCCTAATCATGACAGGTGGAAATGTGTGGGGGTTTTAATAACATGACTGCAGTATCTGGGGCTTTCAGAAAAACTCTAAAATGTTGCAAGACTCTAGAATTGGGAGAACTGGCAACACATTTTAGTAGTATCTACATTCCATCTAAAACACATTTTGCAGTCTGCATGCTTGTCTGAGCAAGAACTTCAGACTTAGACCCTTAATTTGTATTTGTTGATTGAAAGCAGTGGTTTTTTTGTGATGGTATGGCCCAGTACGGCATACCGTCACCTATTTTTCCAGCATCCAGCAAAGGAATAACATTTCCCCCTGCACGTACCGGCACCTGTTTTCCTGGTGCCGCTTGTCTCCTGATGGAAGCCTGCTCAGGACACGAGGTGGGTTTTTTCTGGCTCCGTGCACGGTGTTTTGGCTCTTAAAGGGGCCGCAACCGCATTTCAGCCCTTTTTTTTTTGCTCAACAAGTTTGAGCCTGGAATACTGGCACCTTTTTTCTTACAAAAAAAAGCACTGATTGAAAGTATGTGTAACCCTTCTGCCAGGCCAAGTTAATAGCAGCAAGGGCCGGGTTCAGTATCTAGGGGTCTCCTCCCAACAAGGTAATACAACACTGGCTTGAGCCCCCACCCAGTGACCTGGGAAACCATACATACACCCCTGGGCACCCCAAAGAGGCAATTCTTCCCCTCTTGCAAGCACAGAACCTCAGTATAGCAGCAAATCTTTCATAACATGAGGTAACCGACATCAGCATTAAATTGGGAAAACACCACAACTCGGATTCATAGACCAAACATGAGCAAAGACCCACCTCCCAGCCATGAATCACCCAAAGTCCCCCAAAGTCCAACACCCCAAGAGTCTCTTGAGTCCAGCAACCCAAAAATTACCCAAAGTCCCAAAGTCTGACACCCCAAAAGTCTCTGCCCCGGGTCAGTGCTGCCCCAGGGTTCAAAAGTTCACCTGGCAGGGTTTTACCATCCCAACCTGGGTGGAATGGCGGGGCGGGGGTTGATACACCTTATGTGGTCCGCCGATGGCTCCGCCTCTCCGTAGGGTTCTGCTGCCGCCATCAACATGAGTCACTCCGCCACACTCCACCTGCGGTCCCGTGAGCCACTCCAACCGTCCCACGAACTGCCCTGCTCCGCCAGCCGTCTTGGTCCACGCCCCTGGCCGCCAGCTGGTTGTTCCTGCAGCTGCTCCACTGGCTGCCTGCTGCCGCTCCTACCGGCCGGCCGCCGGTCATCTCCGCCAGCTGCTCTGCTGGCCACCTGTACCCGCCAGTCATCCCCACAAGCTGCTCTGCTAGTAGCTCAGTAGTATAGTATCAGGCTCCCCCCAGCAACAGTGATTTCAGCTCTTCTGCAGCATAGTGCCAGGTTCCCTTCAGTGCAACAGTGATTTCAGCTCTTCAACAAGTTCAGCTCATAATAGAGGAGCCTCAGTGCTAGTGCTCCATTGGCCCACAGCGAAGCCAGCTCAGCAGCTTACAACTAGACTCCTAATAGGATCCAAATTTGCTCTGATATTCCACAGTGGAGAGAGTATAATCAGCATTGTTTAGGTCCTCAGAGAGTACCCTCCCCAGGCACAAACACCTCTCCCCAGCCTCTCTCAACTTGACTGGGGTTGGAACCCATGCCCCTTGTCTAGCGAGTGCTACTTAGTTTATGGCGAATCCCTCTGTCATAAACTGTTCCATTATTTCATTGTCCTTGATTCACATAATCAGGGTAACAACACTTTATCCCCCCTGTCTCAATAACAGAGAGACTGAGGATCCCACAGTGGCCAGAGTGACCATTTGGGCTGCTGTGAGCACATACTAGGCGGGGTGGGTGTGCCTATGCAAATGAGATCAGCCCCTGAAGTCTTTTTGCACCACTCGCCACAATTCACCACCAGATGTCAGGGTAGAGCTTATCCTGACCCTGCTTACATATGCTATAGCAAAGTTCCTGTCAGTCATGGGTCATGAGCAGTAGCCACCTGGAAACATATCAAGAGGGATAGAAACTAGAAAGTTGCATGACTAGATTCTGTGCTGATATGAGTATAAAAGAAACTTCTAGCGGGGGTCTTTCAGTGGAGGAAGAACCCCAAGATTTTCCCTGCTCAGACAGTTTGGCTGCATTGTTTTGTTTCATTTGAAAGAAAATAATTTTATCAAAATCTGCCATGAAGATAAAATGTTTCCATTTTGGTTTAATTTCAGTGAAGTTAGTTGCTAGTGAATCCTAAGTCTCTCTCAGCAGTGTGTGCAGCCTGAACACAACCACCTCTGCTGCTACAGGAACTCAGAATGTGCCACTGTCCAGTCTGGCTTCTCTAATTCAAGCCCAGGGAAATGCTAAGAAGTAAGTAGAGTGCAGAAATGTGGGAAAGGTCAATGAGGCTGTGATGGATTTGGAGTTGCTTGTAATAATTTTATGAATCTCACGTGCTGAGCGGATTATGTGGTGTTTGCTAGATACACATATGGAGTTAATTCAGCAGCAGCATTGTCAATATGGGGTGTGGCAAGGTAAATCCTGATATTCACTTCTCATGAACACTAGAAGCACAGTGCAAGAGCCATTTGCTTAGATGCTCTGTTGGCCTTGCCAGACCTGGTTTCCTTAGGAATGAATCAGTCCCCCTGCGGGGAAGGAAGATCAAATGATCCAAGAGGTTTTAAAGAAACACCGTTGGTTAAACAGGGGAGACAGTTAACACCCAACACAGACGTTAGGGGTGTCTTAGTCTAGTAGGTCGACATTTTCGCATGGAAGGACTCTGGGTAAGATTAGCATCTGCATGTAGATCTTTTGCTATTTTTAAAATCCTTTTTTCCAGTGCTTTGTTTCTACAAAATAAACCATACTTTGGTTTCAGAGGGCCATGGCGATCACTGAATACCACTGGTCACAGGCTCCTGAAGCAGAACAAGGATCTTAAGAACATAAGAAGAGCCATAAGGGGTCAGACCAAAGGTCCATCTAGTCCAGTGTTCTGTCTTCTGATAGTGGCCAGTGCCAGATGCCCCAGAGGGTGTGAACAGAAGAGGGAATTATCCAATGATCCTTCCCCTGTCACCTATTCCCAGCTTCTGACAAATAAAGGCTAGGGACACCATTCCTACACAACCTGTCTAATAGCCATTGATAGACATAACCTCCATGAATTTATCTAGTTCTTTTTTGAACCCTGCTAAAGTCCTGGTCTTCACAACATCCTCTGGCAAGGAGTTCCACAGGTTGACTGTGCATTGTGTGAAGAAGTACTTCTTTTTGTTTGTTTGTTTGTTTTAAACCTGCTACCTATTAAATCCTAAATCCCATTGGAACTGCAAGGCAGGAATGGTTGATGCATTGGTACTGCAGCCAAGGACTTGGTAGGATAATCATGTGATTCCACCTGAAACAGCCCCTGATACCAGAGGGGGTGCACTCAGGGAGACCAGAGAGACACAGCGGCACAGTGAGCCCAGCAATTGCTACAGAGATTTAAAATTTTTTTCAGATTCACCAAACTCAGGTGTTGTTAGTAGCACAGGGAAGGACAGTAATTGTTAAAAATATTAATTTTTATTTTAAGTACTACTCATTTTATCTTGACAGTGCCACTCCAAGGATAGCCAGAGTATTTTAAGCTCTGATCCGACAAAGATTTACACCCATGCTTAACTTTAAGCTTCTGAGTAGTCCTTTGGAGCTCAAATTAAAGTTAAGCATGTGTGGAAGTCCTTGCAAAATCAAGGCTCCAATCAGCCCTGTCCTGATTCTCTGCAGTGAGTCAATGGGACTTGTGTTAGAGAGCAGTGGGCCCAGTACCACGTGTTTGGAGCGTGGGATCTATAAATACTTGTATTGTCTTGTAAAGTGATTACCATGCAGCCTCTCTCCTGCCTTGTCACTCTAAATGCACTATTGTTGTTTTTCTATTTCTTATCCAGTGAAAATTCAATAAAAATAAAGTTTAGGAAACACCAGTGGGTCAATTCCTGCCTACTAAGAAATGCCAGCTCTTAAGAAGATGAATCATATCCCTGTGGACTTGAGTCAGCCAAATCAGAGACGCATAAGAAGTAAAACTCTGTGCTGGTCACTGAGCTCAGACAAAGTTAGCTAGGCCACGTAGCATCTTACCACTGCAGGGAAAAGCCTCAGAAATATTTCCCTTGGCAGGTATATCTTTTTCCAGCCTCTTACAAGGTGGGGATTGCAGGCACCGCATGCTGGATCACAGCTTCTCCCACAATAAAAGGCTAATTGCAAATGAACATACCGAAAAAGAGCACGCATCCCAGAGTGTGCATTGATGTGGAAGGAGTGATAGTTGCACGAATGGGCCCTGCAGTTTATACTGGCAAAATGGGAAAAGAGAATCAGTAAAATATGATGACAGGTTGCACCTCTCTAGTTCGGCACTGTCTGGCCTGGCAACATCTGTGGTCCAGTATGATTTGAGTTACCAGATGTTCACTTATCATGTGTGTGGCTAAGTTTCCCGCCATCCCATAAAGTTTGTTGACGGCCACCAGTCCTGGCTCTCCATGTGCTGTGATTTAGCTCTAATTGACCCCACAATGTCTTCTAAGAGCCCAGCGAGCAGTGGGAGTGTTGGTGATGCTGCTAGACAATACGGACCTCCCGTGGTCCGGCAAACTCTCTGGTTCAGCATTGCTCAGGTCCTGAGGGTGCTGGATTAGAGAGGTTCAACCTGTACGTTCCTCCCAATTCTTTTTAAGAGTTGCTAAATTACCAGCGAAGCTTTTCTGCTGGAAAGCTCCACACTAGGACAGCTGCTCCAATGTTCCCACGCTGCACTGCAGCACTTCAATGCCTTGCATCATCTGCTCTGATTTAAAACAGCAACAACAGGGAGTCCTGTGGCACCTTAATGACTAACCGATTTATCTGGGCATCAGCTTTCGTGGGCAAAACCCCACTTTGTCAGATGAACCTCTGATTCAGGGAAGCCAGGTTTTACGCAGACCCCTTCCTCCCTGACATTCCATCTGTACTGAGACCCAGGGATGCCACTGTCTGTGTTTCACGCTGGGAGCAGCTACAGGCGCCTCTGGTTTGGAATATCACCAGGCTGAATCACCAGGGCTTTAGTGCTGTGTGACTGTCCGGTTTTTACGTGCTCAGCCATTTTGAATGGTGTACTGCAAGGGCAGGGCAGGTATCTGTGCCCTGCTATGAGTCCCCAGTGTTATCAGAGCCGACTCAGCCAATTACCACCTGACTCTACAGCTAATTTGCATTCAGCAGTTTCATTGGTGCTCTCAGGGAGATTGCTTGTTTACTTGAGCAAATGGCCATACTCCGTGGCCAACTTCCAAGAGTACAAATTGACGCAACTCACCCTGCACCTAGCCCCAAACACACACAGTCCCTCACCATCACACCCCTCCCCGTTTGCCACCCACACAAAACTACACAGCGTTGTCAGCACAACACAGCCAGCACACAGAATAACCCCAAACATGGATTGCTCCTCCCTGCGGCATACCTCGCTCATTCACCGCCTGCACAAATTGACAGGCATCTCCCCACACAACATCCATGTGCAAATCAACACAACCACCTACACCTCAGCACAACCAGCCTATGCAACCTCCTCCACGTAATCCCTCCCCACAGGCCTCCCCCCCTCGGTACGAATCCACACAACTCTCTTAGCACAACACAACCCACCCGCAGGTCTACACAACCACTCATAAGAATAACACAGCCAGGACACACAATGACTCCAATCCCTCGGAAGCCCAGAACATTTGTGGAGTGAGTGTGAAGTGACAGAAACACAAGCATGGCTGAGAGCTTTTCGTTTAGAATATCACCAGGTGGAATCTTCCCAGGTGTTCACAGACTCTTACCATCCCATTTTGTGTTCTCGGGCATCTTGGGCTCTTTTACACACATGGCTTTATGAATTACACCCATGCAAGAGAATGGGCTTCCACCTACGAGTGTGCAGATGTAACCCACACAGCTTGTGTAGGTCACTGCCCCATGGAGTGGCACTTAGACCACTCACAGTGAGAGATAAGAACAAGGGAGCTCTACAGCCTAAGCTTCATGGAGATTGGGTCCATCAATGGCTATTAGCCAGGATGGGGAGGAATGGTGTCCTTAGCCTCCATTTGTCTGGAAATGGGTGTATTTTTTGTGACCCGTGCTAGGTGAAGGAACTGCTGCACTGCTCTATTAAATACTTTCTCTGGAGGTGGGTGACTGGGGAGGGATCACGAGAGGATTACCTCTTGTGATTCCTCCCTCTGGGGCACCTGGCACTGGCCACTGTTAGGAGACAGGATACTGGGCTAGGTGGACCTTTGGTCTGACCCAGTATAGCTGTTCTTATGTTCTCCTACACTAAGCTCCAGAGGTCCCAGGTTCAAATCCTCCTGGTGACAGTTCCAAGTGGGGGGGGCTCCTCTGGGATCTCATCTGGCTCTCTGAAGCTCTGCGAGTGCTTCCTTAGCTTGGGAAATACTCCTCAGCATCCTCCTACCAGCGGTGGGTGGGCCATTATGTCATTGATTTATGAAAAGTGATAGAGACGCAGCCATGTTAGTCTGGTGTAGCTGAAACAAAAAAACAGGACTATGTAGCACTTTAATGACTAACAAGATGGTTTATTAGGTGATGATTTATGAAAAGCACTGTTTGCAAGAGCAGGAATGGTAGCTCAAGTATCCTGGCCCGATTCAGACCTTCTGCTCTTTCAGCTGGGTGTGAGGTAGTTCCCACCGCAGTTTTCCCTAGCTGGGTGACTGTAACGGTACAGAGTCTCTGATCCACGGTAAGTGGTACACTCTTCCCGGCCTTGTGCTGTGCCCATGGGCAGCACTCAGCATATGAAGCAGAATCACTTGGAAACACCGTGAAGTAATAAAACCTTTGGGATGAAAAGCGCTATCAGCTCACACAATCCTGGCTGGAAACCTGCAGGGTATCGCCTGCCTGCCCTCCACTTACTCTCGCTCTGTACAACCGCACCTCTGGGACTGCTAGGGACGAAAGCAGCTTTTTATACTTGGAGAACGGTTGCTTTGAGTGACACGTCTGGGCTTGTGGCTGTCATGCCGGGCCGCTTGTGCTGAGTCATGAGCTGTCACTGAAAGGACTGCACGGTAAGCATGTGCTTCTCGAGCCCGGGGTGGCTTTGCGCTGAGGACATAAACACAGACTGTCACTTCCCATCTTCATCTGCCCGCATGGCTGAGACTCAGCATGGGAAATAGCAGGTTTTACAGTCACAAGGCGTCTGTGTTTTCAGTCTGTTTGCGCACCAGTTCCGGGTGTTGCAAAACAACCCCCCCACCTGTTGAAAAGGGGCAGGTTTCTACTTATTGTGTGGGCACCCGGATTTCTTCTCTTTGGAAATGTGAACATGCAGTTCTTTTGCCATGGCTTCCCTGCAGGGCTGGCCCTACCACGAGGTGAACTGAGGTGGCCGCCTCAGGAGCCAGAGTGTGGGGGGTGCCACTAGGACCCAGAGTGCAGAAAATTTTGTCTGCTGCTGGTGCATATGTAGGTAGCAGAGCAGTCCCATGAGAGGAGTAGAACAGGAAGAAGGCAGAATTGAGACCTTACAAAGTTTTGGCCCAAGCGAGGGGGCATGGGAGCGTCATTTGAGCTCCCCGCCTCAGGTGCCAAAATGTTGTGAGCCGGCCCTGCTTCCCTGGTTGTAAAAGATGGCAAGAGCTTACTGCTGTCTTAAAGCAACTACAGCGCAAAGGCCTAATTGTGTATAAAGTCAGGCCACTTACAACACTGCACAGTCACTTTTGGGAGCACTCCACTGGCTCCATTAACCAGGTGCAGAGAGTTCTGTGAATTTTTTGAAAAGGACACCTTCCATTCCTATCCCTATTTTGACCCTGTAGCTCCCACAGCAGGCTCTTGCAGCCTGGTGCGAGTCTTCCTTGGGAATAGATCTGTTATTTTAAAAGTGAAAAGCCTTCCAGCTTGCCAGACTTGTTAGCATAACACTGAACCTGTGAAAGAGCCATTACAAGCATGTGTGGCTAATGACTGGAAGGTAGCTAACGTGACACCAATATTTAAAAAGGGCTCTAGAGGTGATCCGGGCAATTACAGACCGGTAAGTCTAACTTCAGTACCGGGCAAATCAGTCGAAACAATCGTAAAGAATAAAATTGTGAAGCATGTAGAAGAACATAATTTGTTGGACAAAAGTCAACATGGTTTCTGTAAAGGGAAATCCTGTCTTACTAATCTATTAGAGTTCTCTGAAAGGGTTAACAAACATGCGGACAAGGGGGATCCAGTAGATATAGTATACTTAGATTTTCAGAAAGCCTTTGACAAGGTCCCTCACCAAAGGCTCCTGTGTAAATTACATGGCCATGGGATAAGAGGGAAGGTCCTTTCTTGGATTGAGAACTGGTTAAAAGACAGGAAACAAAGGGTAGGAATAAATGGTAAATTTTCAGAATGGAGAGGGGTAACTAGTGGTGTCCCCCAAGGGTCGGTCCTAGGACCAATCCTGTTCAACTTATTCATAAATGATCTGGAGAAAGGGGTAAGCAGTGAGGTGGTAAAGTTTGCAGATGATACCAAACTGTTTAGGATAGTCAAGACAGAAACAGACTGTGAGGGACTCCAAGAAGATCTCACCAAACTGAGTGATTGGGCAACAAAATGGCAAATGAAATTTAATGTGGATAAGTGTAAAGTAATGCACATCGGGAAAAATAACCCCAACTATACGTACAGTATGATGGGGGCTAATTTGGCTACGACAAATCAGGAAAGAGATCTTGGAGTTATCGTGGACAGTTCTCTGAAAACTTCCACGCAGTGTGCAGCGGCTGTCAAAAAGGCAAATAGGATGGTAGGAATTATTAAGAAAGGGATAGAAAATAAGACCCAGAATATCTTACTGCCCCTGTATAAAACTATGGTACGCCCACATCTTGAATACTGTGTACAGATGTGGTCTCCTCACCTCAAAAAAGATATTTTGGCCTTGGAAAGGGTTCAGAAAAGGGCAACTAAAATGATTAGGGGTTTGGAACGGGTCCCATATGAGGAGAGGTTAAAGCGACTGGGACTTTTCAGTTTAGAAAAGAGGAGACTGAGGGGGGATATGATAGAGGTATATAAAATCATGAGTGGTGTGGAGAGGGCCGATAAAGAGAAGTTATTTATTAATTCCCTAAATAGAAGAACAAGAGGACACCAAATGAAATTAATGGGTAGCAGGTTTAAAACTAATAAAAGAAAGTTCTTCTTCACACAGCGTGTAGTCAGCCTGTGGAACTCCTTGCCAGAGGAGGCTGTGAAGGCTAGGACTATAATAGAGTTTAAAGAGAAGCTAGATAATTTCATGGAGGTTAGGTCCATAAAAGGCTATTAGCCAGGGGATAAAATGGTGTCCTTGGCCTCTGTTTGTCAGAGGCTGGAGAGGGATGGCAGGAGACAAATCGCTTGATCATTGTCTTCGGTCCACCCTCTCTGGGGCACCTGGTGCTGGCCACTGTCGGCAGACAGGATACTGGGCTAGATAGACCTTTGGTCTGAACCAGTACGGCCATTCTTATGTTCTTATGCCAGCCTGAACATATATCCATGTCTACACTATGCAGAAGATTGACATTGCCACGATTGATCTTCCGGGTTCGATTTAGCAGGTCTAGTGAAGACCTGCTAAACCAAACTCAGAGGGCACCCCTGTCAGCACTGGTACGCCTGCTCCTCAAAAGGAGTAAGGGAAGCCGATGGGAACATTTGCTCCCATCGATCCCCCCGCTGTGTGGACGGTGCAGAAATGTGATTTAAGATATGGTGACTCCAGCTACACAATTAATGTAGCTGGAGTTGCGTATCTTAAGTCACCCTTCCGCTGTAGTATAGACTAGGCCATATACTGTCCGTTTCTGTGTTTGCTGACAAAAACAGTTGTGCATTACTGTACTATGTCTACAGGACTTTAGTTTAAAAATAGCTTTAAACATTTCATTAGTTTATTGCTGAAGATTATAAAATCATATCTCTGAAAAATCTGTGCATAGATTTTTAGATGCACAATCTGGGTATTTTTAGCCTTCCATGCTGGATTCAAAGCAGTGTTTGTTATCCCCAATCCTGCTAAATTAGGTAGAAACATCACAGAATGAAAACAAATGTCTAAACCTTGACAGTTACCATGAAACACAATTGCTGTCCTCGTTAGTCCTGTATGTTTCCCTTCGGTGCTGAATTTTTAGGGCTACATATGTCTTCTCTGGTGTTTAAGCCAAAGTTGCTATATAGATTTGCACTAGGGTGTGAATCTGGTTCTTTGCCCTCTCCCATCCATGTCAACGGGGACCTGCATTATTCCTCAGTACCACATTGTGGTGTTTACTGTCATCTGAGTCATGCACAGGATTGTGCTGTGGCCAAGCACGCAGAGTACAGCTCCCTCCCCTGCTCCGTGGCTTATCTGTTGCTGTTACAAGGCATTCTAATGTGGGCTGTGTGGTCCTCTTTGCTTTGTGTCACGAGGTCTTGCTGCAGGCGTGTGCTTTCACCTGTTTTGTTTTGACAGTATGTGATCAGGGCCAGGAAAATAGAACCCCAAGTCTCACTCACATTGCCCCTTTGGTGACATGTAAAGAGTGGTATGCATGGAGCGCCAACAGTTTTTGATGATGGAGTTGATTAAAGTCCACTAAAATGCTGATTGCTGCATGAAAGACGTGCAAAGTGCCGTTGGAGGGAAGCAGACTGCTCCCTTCTAGTCGGGTGTTTTTAAAAACAATCCCAGAGGTTCCCTGCTAAGTGTGCTAGCTTCAGAGCAAAGAGGCCTGGTCTGAAGGGGAGAATGGGGCCTGCCAGCACGCAGGAATGGGGGAATTTTTACTTCTTATAGCTGTTTGTTCCTCTCGTCTGCAATTAAGATATGGCATGAAGATGTGCTTTTGTTGTTTGGTGGGCCCTTGGGAAGATGTTTGGAATACATGGGCTTCATTAACTCTGCTGCAATTAAACTGTGAGCCTGAGTATAATGATAACAACACCTAGATCTTCATCAGGCGATCTAAAAGTGCTGTACAAAGGATGTTAAAAGCATTATCCTCATTTCACATGTGTGAAAACTGAGGCCCAAAGTGACTTGTCCAAGGTTACCCAACAGGCATGTGCCAGAGCCAGGAAACCCCAGGGCTCCTGAGTCCCCATGTAGCACACCCTGTCTCCCAGCGTGCTACACAGAACTTACCCTTTGTAGAAAATCAAAATCTATTGTTTTGATAAGAAAGTAATACGTGGTGGTGAACCAGCCGATCTCTCACTAGAGGCTAGAGCAAAGGACAAAGATTGAGGCTGTGTCTACTCTTGCGCAAGAAGCTTTTTGTGGAAGAGATCTTCTGCCAAAACGTCTTGCACAAGAGCCTGTCCACACTGCAAAAGTTTTTGCGCAAGAGAGTGTCCAGACTGCATGGACGCTCTCCTGCAAGAAAGCTCTGATTGCCATTCACAGAATGTCTTTCGATAGGTTGTTTTTGTGCAAAAAAACCCTGTTTCCCGTGCACACACACCTTTTTGTGCAAGAGCTCTTGTGCAAAAAGGAGTTATTCCTCGTAGAAAGAGGAATACCTACACCGGAAAAAACCCTCTGTTCTGTCAATTCACTGTCAATTTACTTGCGCAAAAACGCGCTTGAGGTGTGGACGCTCCACGGGTTTTTGCGCAAAAACCCTGTAGTGTAGATGTAGCCTGAAGGCTCCTGGATTCTCTTCCTGGCAGAAAGAGGAGTATTTAGGGCTGGCAGTAAATGAGAGCTTGTGTTCTTGAGTTCTGTTTGCAGCTTTGTGAGGGGTTAGGAAGTGTGGCCTAGTGGTTGGAGTGTGTGTGGGGTGGGAGGATTGGGAATGAAGAGTCCACATTACTATACTTGGATCTGGTTGTCACTCATTACAGAGATTATTATTGATGTAAGAAGCTGAACTCTCCATATACTGTGTGTGTGTGTGCGTTATGGAGAAAAACCAGGTCTGGAATAGGTGTTATCCTTAGTAATCAGACAACCTAATTGGTAGGTCTGAAAACAAACATGGTCCAGCCCAGGCATATCTATCCCAGGTCACTAGTGTGTGGTTTCAAAGTGAAAAATTCATTCTGAGCCTATTCATATGAGACACCAGGGACTGCAATATCCTGCCAGTGCACGAGATCATATTTGGTATGTTTGCTAATCCCACAGTTAATATTAAGGGAAGTTTCCTTACAAATCTCCATTCTCCCCAGACAGAGAAGAAAATGCGCCACATACATCTAGGCTGGATTTTGAGTCTCTCTGACTGTGAAAGGGATGTTGTTCCTTAAATATTTAAGACTGTCAGTGTGAAACACAGGAGACAGCTGTAATGTTCATTTTGCTCTGGTATCTTCATCGAATCCCCAGAGGACTGGAGAGAGAACTCCAGCTCCATTTTCTTTGTGAAGGTAGCAGCGCTGACAAGCATTACTGCCATTCCAGGAGGGCGTGAGCGTGCGGTTTGTCAGGAATCCCAGGCACTCATCGGTCACATTTTCTTTGCCTAGGCAGCAGAATGCCAAGGCTGTGCAGCCCAGCCAAGATACCAAGGCGAAATAGCGGTGCTGCTGAGTTGGCTGTTGGAACAGACGAATTGCCTTTTTCTGCCACTTCAGCTCTCCTCCCATCGGCTTCATGTGGGAAACTTTGACACGGGATCAGTGCTCATGTGGGCAGCCTCAGAATGGTCCCTGCCTTAAAGGAAGGTTTTGTTTTTAAACTGTGGTTTTATTTGCAACAGTGACTATGCAACAACAGCAACAACAACAGCAACAAAAAGATTAACTGGTAGGTGCATTACAAAGTCAGTCTCTCCTGCCTTTAACATCTGCATTGCCACAACAAAAGCTATGCATCAGACACACCCAACCCACTTAACTAGGGTCCTACAATTGAGAGGTACTTCTGCTGTTCTATCTATCTATCTATCTATCTTGGTTTCTGTTATTTCCACTGCAATTCATCTGAGGAAGTAGGTTTTACCCACGAAAGCTCATGAGTCTATATATTTTACATAGTCTCTATGGTGCCACAGGACTACTCGTTTTTAAAGTTTGGGGCCCTTTTAGCTGCACATCCTCTAATGTGATGCATGTCATCAGGTGCCAGCAATACCCCTCTGCCATGGATATTGGCCAAATCAGACAGTCTCTGCACCAAAGGATAAATGGATCAACTCCTCTGAATTTTTTTTTTTTAGAAAATGGTCACTCCATAGGTCTTCTGAGTCTTTGGTCCATCTGGCTCACTTTGTTGTCTAGAACAAGTTGTACTTCTCTTAGGCTCCTCTGCAGCACCCATCATTCCCGTATCTATGAACTCTAAAACTCATTAGCTAACACAGCTAAGAGATTCAGAGGGGGAGCCATGTTTGTCTGTGACTATAAAAATAATGAGCAGTCTTATGGCACCTTACAGACAACCATATTTATTAGGTCATGAGCTTTTGTGGGTAAAACCCGCTTCATCAGATGAGTTGGAGTGGGGATTACAGAATCCGGGGCATATATAACAGCAAAAGAAGTTACTTGTCAATTGAAGGACCACTGTTAATTAGTATAATTAAGTCAGGGTGGATGTGTCTCACTGGTAGCATTGGATGCACAATTGACAGGTAATTTCTTTTGCTGTTATATATACCCTGGGTTCTGTAATTTCCACTCCAACTCATTACCCATGAAAGTTCATGACCTAGTAAATTTGTTAGTCTCTGAGGTGCAACAGGACACCTTGTTGTTTTTACAGCCATGAGGGTGAGTGAGTTGGATTCTACCTCTACTTGTGTGTCATCAACAGAGCTGCCAGTGCTTGCTGCATTCACTTCTCTGCATGCGGCAAACTGGCTGGCAACCATGGAGCTGCACAGATGTCACCAAGAGCCCGTGGAAACTTTGTGTTGGCAATTAGCAAGGGAAAGAGCCCAGCTTGACCCTCTGATCTCAGGCTGAGTTTCCAGGCTTGAAAGTCAGGGAGCAAGCCATTGTTTTGTTTATAAACAGAGTGGGTCTGATGAGGATTCCCCAGGAAGCCATGAACCCCCTGCAAAGCCATTTCACAGTCAAGTTTCAGAGCAGAAATGAATGTTACTGATGCGTGAATTCTGTCACAGCAACCTCCCATCTTCCTAAGCTCCACTCCCCAAGACCTAAGGACTGCCCTGTTCTGCTGGCAGCAGGCTTTTCTCTGAATGACTTGAGGGGACATTTGACAAACACTGTTGGGAGATGCACCCAGCCACCCATCTCAGCTGCAGGAAGGTCAGCTTGACACGGCAGGGAGCCAAGAACGATCACTCAGGACTAATTTTTGCCTGGATTGGCTGGTAAATTTGTCCTTCTGCTCTCCCTGCTGTCTCTAGTGCAGCTCTGAATGCTGAACAGGGACATGCGTGAGTTGGGTGGCTGGTCTCAGTCAGGTTCCCTGAGATCAGGTGTCCACATCACCCCAAACTGCCTGGAGCTAGCGAGATCCCCTCTCAGCGGGGAGGCTAAGGAATAAATGCACCAAACTCCACTCTCACTATTGGGAACTCCTGGGCAGTGGTGAGGTGCTTCAGCAGGGGCCCATTCGGGCGTGTTTTCACTGCTCTGTGCGTGAATGTAGGATCTCATGGCCCGAGGGGATCCTCTGGCCTCTTTCAGCGATGCTCCATCCAAGTGCAGGATAGATTTTTTTTTTAAAGCAGCAGACTCTCTAGGGATTTCCTCTCTTCTTAATTAGGTAAAATGCATCCGCCTAATGCGATCTTGTTGCTTAAATCCCAATTCTAGCCTTCTGAGATTAATTACCTTCCCCTTGTATTGGCGTCCTGCCTTTTGCATTTACATTCAAATCAGTTTAAGAGATTATGTGGTCTTGGAAGTAGAACTCCCTTTCGTGAACAGGCAAAACAACTGCTAGAGGAGCAGCATAGAAAAAAGTCAAGGGAGGAGACGTGTGAGGTGGGTGCTGCCCATCCTGAGCTGCAATTGCCATGAGGAGAGAAATCGCATGTTGACGAGCAGGCGGGACACAGCTCCGGTCGCCCAGGCCACCTTAGAATCATAGAATCCTAGAGCTGGAAGAGACCTCAGGAGTCATTATGTCCAGCCCCCTGCCCAAAGCAGGACCAATCCCAACTAAATCAACCCAGCCAGGGCTTTGTCAAGCAGAGGCTTAAAAGCCTCTAGGGATGGAGATTCCACCCCCTCCCTAGGGAACCCATGCCAGTGCTTCCCCACTCTCCTAGGGAAATAGTTTTTCCTAATATCCAACCTAGACCTCCCCCACTGTAACTTGAGAACCTTATCTAGCACTGCCTGGAGCGGAGGAGAATCTGGGCTTTGGCAGGTCCATAAAACCTTCTGTGTCTGAAAAGCAACAGGGCCACCTTTGACCATGAGGGACATGTCGTGGTGCAGCACCCCCAAGTGGCAAGGGAAGTTCTGAGTAATGCTGAGAAAACAGGCCAGCATCAGAGTATGCATCAAACATGGCGCAGACGCTGCCATTGGCCTCTCTTCCCTGGGAGCCACTAGCTCTTGTAAATATGCATGAATATGCCCATGGCAGGAATGTGCCAGACATATTTCTGTCCCTGTGAAGTGCAGGCTTGCGGGATGCTCTGCAGAATGCTACAGCCCCTGAGGGACACACACACACATGCGCACGCGCTTCCATGGGAGAAGGTGCTGGGGAGGGCATCTGTGCCATGAAGGGCCATGGATGTTGCAACTTAGCCCCTGGCCTCAGTCTGTCAGAGCTTGGACATGTCCATTTTCACAGTGCGCTGCACGGTCCATGGAGGAGCAGAGCCCAGAGGATGGGATTTGTGGTGGACGGAGGACGTGGGAGTCTTTGCAGGCAGGTTCTGAAACAATCCATGTTGATTTAGCAGGATCAAGTGTCCTTTTATCACTAACAGTTCATTTTCCTCACTCCTTGCTTAGGCTTTGCTGCTGCTGCTCACAGAGTGAGGGTGACAGGATCAGGCCCTGACTAAAGAGGAACAGCAGCCTACTCACGCTATCAAACCCTGCTCCATATGCTCCCACCCAGCCACACAGAGGTGCACTCCCTTCCCGCCAGACACAAATGACCAAGTCCCTTTACCCAGGCCCTGCTTTGTGTCACCTCTTGGCTTCTCATTGCCCCAAATCCTCCGCCACAGCTGCCTTCCGCTTACATTGGGCAGGCCTGTTCCCAATCCATCACACTAACAACCCCATGGAAATGCAAATAAAAGCGAGATTATGATATTTTACGTAAATAAGCAATGTAGCCACTCCAATCTGGTTGAGGCTGTCAGCGGAATTCACTGGAGAGATATTAACACTGAAATATTGGAGCATGTTCTCATGGAACATTTATTGTGCAACGCTGGGCTCCAAGAACGCTTTTCTATAAATTATTCATTATGGAATTCAGAGGAAATGCCAAAAATCCCTCCTATCCGGGGACTGTTTGGTTTATGACTGTGAAAATCTATCCTTAGTTAGCAACCGAGCTATTAAATTGGCATGCGAGGTAATTAGGAGGGGAAAATGAACAGTTATACGATTGCATCACCAATCATACACAACTACCCTTCAGATATGGTGGCCATTCACAGATAAGGGTTTCTTTCAGTCAGCTAAAACACAAGGGCTATGTCGACACTGGCGCGATCTTGTGCCAGAAATATGCAAATGAGGCTAAGCGTGGAATATCGCCGAGCCTCATTTGCATATCTAATGAGCCGCCATTTTTGCGGAAGAGGCTTTTGCGCCAGAAGGAGCGTCTACACTGCCCCTTCTTACGCAAGAAAAACCCTCTTCTGCAATGCCGTTATTCCTGAAAATAATCAGCGTAACGGCATTGCGCAAGAGGGTTTTTCTTGCACAAGAAGAGGCAGTGTAGACACTCCTTCTGGCACAAGAGCCTCTTCCGCAGAAATGGCGGCTCATTAGATATGCAAATGAAGCTCGGCGATATTCCACGCTTAGCCTCATTTGCTTATTTCTGGCGCAAGATCGCGCCAGTGTAGATATAGCCAAGAAGTTTCTGTTTATCAGAGAATCTCCACATCTGCCTACTTTGTTCTCCTTCTTGGGTCCAGAAAGAGACAAGTAAATGTTTTACATTGAGGGAACCAGAGGGATCGGTGGGCAGTGCCTTGCAAAACCCTGTTAGCTTTATGGGGGATAATAAGCAGCAACTCCACCATAATTGTAACCTAATTGCATCTCACTAGGCAAAGCTGGGCTTGGTCAGTACTTGGATAGGAGATCAAGAAACAAAAAGTGCTCCAAACAGCAGTGGCAGGGACAATGCTAGGGGAGTGGGCAGCTCAGAAGTGCAGGATGAATATAGGAACGGGTGAAGAGTCGAACTGCTGGTGGATTGGGGAGAGCAGATTGATTTTCAGGAAGAGGATTGAACATGGAGCCAATACACATTTTAGGTTAGGGAGGATATTTCATCCATTTCTGGCTGTTGAGGTAAGATGTTTTCAGAGCCCCTGGCTCAAATAACAGCAGTGCTTCTATGACTGATTGTCAGCTTCAGCACAGCAGATGAGGACTGAATGAGGCATGGGCTGGGATTCTCCAATATGCCTAAGGGAATCAGGTACCTAAACAGAATTGACATTCAATTGGAGTTGAGCCCTTAGCTGCCTTGGCTCCTTGGACACTCCCAGTTATGGAGCATAAATTGCAGTCTCATCCCTGGTTGGAACTGCTGATACCATGGTGGGGAATGCAGTATGAAGCCCTAGCGAGGGATAGCCGAGGCAGCTTGCCCTGTTGTTGCTCCTACATATCTGCTCTGGGGATAAACAAGACCTAGGGTTGGTCTACACTACCGTGGTCAACTGCCCTAAGTTATAATGTAACTGACGTTGATGTTGCTGAGGTTGATGTTCCACAGTGTCTACACCGTGCTGTGTCCATGGGAGATGCTCTTCCGCCGACTCACCTTACTCTTCTCAGAGAGCTGGAGTACTGGAGTGGACAGGAGAGCAACTCACCTCCCATCACCGTCCTACAACAGACGATGGAAGAGCTAGATCAGTGATATTCAGAGTGAGGCTCATGAACTGCAAGTGGCACTTTGATGTATCTCTGGAGGCTCACTGCGTTATTGTGCTATTTAGTTATTAACCAGTCTAAGTTATTAACCCATCAGGATGGTTTTACTGTGTTAGTAACCAATTAAATGATCAGTTTGCCCTAAGTAATTTATGTGCTGTGAATATCACAGCTATAGAGAGTACTTATAGTAAACGAAACAATGAATTCCCACTTCTGTGGCTCTTTGGATAATGTCAGTCTCTAATTTGGCTCCTGAACCTCTGCAGTCTGAGTATCACTGAGCTGGTTGATAAAAAGGCTTAGGAGGTAGCCAAGGAGGTTTGATGGAGGCCAGGTCTACAATCAGGGAGAAAGTTGAACCAAGATATGCAACTTCAGCTGTGAGAAAAGATGTAGCTGGAGTCGACGTACCTTAGTTTGACTTACCATGGTGTCCCCACTGTAGGAGGTTGACGGGATAAACACTCCCATCACTATCCCTTACTCCTTGCAGCCCCATGGAGTACCAGGGTCAATAGGGGCACCATCAGCAGTTAATTTAGTGGGTCCTTACTAGACCTGCTAAATCAAACCCCGGAAGATGGATCTCTACAGCTTTGATCTCCTGGTAAGTGTAGACAAGGCCTGAGTCTCTGGAGAGTAAATTCCTGTGGCTCCCACCCTAAAAACTGAGACCCTCTCAGGAAGGATAATGTTAGAACTGGCCACCAGATGAGTCTTTAGCAAAGGGACAGGGAGCTGGGCATAGCTGTACGGGGAGCTGCCTTAGATGCCAGCGACACATTAGTGAACAGCTTTGAAGGCGGAGCTGCCAGTTCTCCATCAGCTAGGCAAGGCTTCACAGTGTAATGCAACACACACAAACACTGCTGATAAATAATGGACTGTGCCTGCTGCCTTTCAAAATTGGCTCAGGCTGGGAGTCCAGAGGCTGGACTTTGCTAGAAGAAGCTGCCAGCTGGCAAACAGACCCATTTAGTAATTTCACTGACCTAGTGTGCCCTTCTCATCTTCTCTCAATTCCTTCCATTGCAATTAATGTTGATCGGGTGTAAGAAGCCAGCACGGTCCTGGGGGAGAGGCTGGGCTGACCCGGGGACAGCACCGTGGGTTTACCGTGACTCCTCCACACACAAAGTCCCATGTTCTTCACCTTGAATAGAGGAACATAAAATGCCCGTGCAGACTGGCTGGTGAGAACGGCTACAGGGCTGCCAATCCAAGACTGGCTTTCCACCTCCTTTCATACCAAGGGTGGGCAAATACCGGCTCATGGGCCAGATCCAGTTGCCCAGGGTTAGCCTCTGGCGGGCCGGCGCTGCTATATTTACCTGCCCCTCTGCATATAGGAGATGGCAGCTCCTGTTGGCCGCAGATCGCTGTTCCTGCCCAATGGCAGCTGTGGGAAGCAGTGTCAGGCTTCTGTACCTACAGAGGCCTCCGTTTTATTGCCCATCCCCGGTTTAGACCCTGTCCTGAACCTGGGTCGGTTTGTTCCTGTTGCCTGTGGGGGGTGCGCTAATACTGAGATGTCTCTTCACGAGGGGCTGTGTTACCACCCCTCTGGAATGTGCTCACGGCTGTGCCTAGTCCCGCGTAGGTCTGAGCATTTCTGCAATATCAGCCCTGTTCCTGCCAGGTTCTGTGAGCAGGGCCGGCCTCTCGCTCACAGCCTCACTCGGCTTTATATATGCGCCAAGTCTTGACCAATGTGCCTAGGCTTCAGGCCTCATCCCTGGCCTGTGCTACCTGGGCTTATGCTTCTGGCCCTCCTCCTCCTCCAGTCTCCTGAAGGAGACAACGGCTGGTTCGCCTGGAAATAAGATTCCACCTTTTGAGAAGGCATGTAACCCTCTGCCTTAATGGGATGTATGCACACACGCATGCACATGCACACACACACACATATGCACATGCGCGTGCATGCACGCGCGCGCACACACACACACACACACACACACACACACACACACACACGGGATAAGTGTTTCCCTTTAGGGTTGTGTGAAGGATCCCCGTTATGGCGGTTGCCCGGCAACTCCCTTTTTTGAACACTCCGGTTGTTAAGTTGTCATGTAAACTCCCCAGTAAGTGTTGCTGCAGCCACCCTCCCCCCCCCCTCCCCCAGCTCTGGTACTCGCTGGCTTTTCTTTTCACTCTACCCAGGGCCGGATTAAGGGGGGGGCTAGCTGGGCAGCTGCCCGGGGTGCCAACCTATGGGGGGGGGGGCGCCTGATGGCAGCTGTAAGGGGCGCCGCGCACCCGATTGCAGCTGTAAGGTGTGCAGCGTGCTGGGGGGCGGGGCCGCGCATGCCTCATGCGCCCGCTGCCCAGGGCGCAGGAATGGCTCGAGCCGGCCCTGACTCCACCCCCCCAGCTTGCTTCAGATCACTGGCATTTTGCCGAAGCCTGGCATCACCGGGATGGTGCTGCTCATGTTCTGACCACGAGAGGGTCCCGGACCCTCTGGGCTGGCAGGCAGGGGTGGGAAAAGGGAAGGCCAAATGGAGCCCAGATCACCCAGTATCTTATGCCTCGGAGAGGGGGCCCTGTCTGCAGAAAACAGGAGAAGGGGGACCCACTTAGGCTGTCATGGATTTCCCCCGCTGTCTCACCCCAGGCCTCCAGGCCCAGTCTGCTCCCAAGGCAAGCACCTGTAATCGGCTGCTCCGGCAGGGTATCCCTCAGCCTCTCTGGCAGTCCTCTCCTCCTCTAGCAGCCCCTTGTCCCAGGCACTGTGAGCAGCCAGTTAGCTGCAGCTGGGGAGATAGTGACAGTCCCTTAACCCCTTAGGGGCTGCGGCCGAGTGGGGGATTATTCACCCCTTTGCTATGCCCCCAACAGATACATCCTCTCTGCCCCTTTCCTCTCCACAGTCCTGGCTAGAGTCTTGTTCCCTCCTGCTCACATTCACTCATAAGCACCCTCAGCAGAGTGAAGGGGTCATACTGCCAGTGAGAATCAGGCCATGAGCTGTAAGAACACAGGAGCGGATGGGCCGTCCTGGGGCGTCCAGTCCAGGCACCTACTCTAGGAGGCAAACCCCTCATGCAATACCCACTTCCCCTTTTCTGTGCAGTGCCCAAAGAGGAAACTTTTCGGAGCCACTGTTGCTATTTTCCAACATTCGAAACAGCTTCTACAGGTTTGTTAAAAAACAAAACAAAACAAACAAACAAACAAACAAATTATTTATTCACATAGGAAATGTTACCTGTTTCCAAACGCTGGCCCTGTAATACCAGAGACAGAACCACCCCCATTATGCCAGGAGCTTTTGTTTAGAGAAACCTTGCATGGTAATCTAATCATTCGATCTCTCGAATATAATCCCTTTCTAATCTTCGCTCCATGAAGGCAGCCTGCCCTTCCTCTAGGCGAAGGGCACAGCAAGTGTCAGACAAAAATAAACATTTGCCATGCGGGAGAGCCACTGACACCTCCACATGGTAACCTTCCTGTAGGAAGCAGTCCTGCAGCACGGTAATTCGCACTGCACCCCGTCTCAAGTGGTTCTGACCCATGGGAAAAGCTGTCGTAGTGACAATGCCAGGGAACGGTGGCTGGTTACGTGTCGTTAGTGCCCAGGGTTAATCAGACTTTGATTAGACATGTTGTTGGTGGGGTAGAAGGATCATCACACCTAGGCGGTGCAGAACCAAACGCAACATTGGCAGTAACTGGGGGAGGCAGAGCAGCTGAACTTCACAAGAGTGTGGTATGAATAGCCCCTCCCAAGGGGTATCATGGGGGCTCTAAAATATTAACAAGGGCAATGCAAAACCAAAAAAGAAAACAGCACTTAAAATCCATAGAGCCTGGAGCTTCCAGGGAATGGCTTGCCCAGTGTCCATGGACTTTCAGTGAGATTTAGGTTGTTTTGCCTCCTTTGGAAATTCCAGCCCATATGTTGGCAGCAATGCCATGGAGGGTTGTGATTGGGTGAAATGCAAGACGGGCCCTTCCAAAATCCCGGGGGGCCCTGGTAACCAGGGTGGGTTTGGTCCCTGCTAAACCTCACCTTGGCTGGTGTACTCTTCTCACTTCTTTGCTAGCTACTCCCCTCCCTAGACGCTGTTTGGGGATGTGTCGTAACACGTTGCCCTTGTTCTGGGATAACAAATAGAATCTTAGGAAGCTGTCACAATTCGCAGCAGCAGATTGCTTTTTTTCACCTGGAATGCAGCAATCCTGCAGTCTAGCTGCATGTACAGTTAATTATTCTGTGGGGTTTCTCCATGTGTCTTATTATTTTTTTTCCATTTGCTACTCTTCCTCTTTAGCTTCAGCCTATGTGTCTAGAGGATGGATTGGGTTCCTCTCTGGAGGCAGGGGAACGGGATCAGACACTAAAGAAGTATGCTTTTATGTCTTTACTGGTGTACAATATCTGTGCCACAGAGCCCCCTACATTTAAACAAAACAACAAGTTGAAGTTAACAGCTCCTGGATTTGCACTTGTAACCCACACACCTGCTGGGTGTGGTTCACTGTCTCATGGAGTGGCACTTAGACCTCTTATAGAGAGACTAATGAATTTGCTTTACAGCCGTAGCTGCAAGCCAGCTGGCTTGTAGCTCAAGCGGTAGAGGCTCATGCATGAAGCTCCAGAAGTCCCAGGTCCCGTTCCATGTCTCAGCATTATACATAAACAAATGGACAGTTAGGCATGCAAAAGAGGCATTTAAAAAGGCTAATCTGAGCATCCAGATGTGGGATTTGTTGGTGTTACTTAGCGTTCCATGTTTATAAAGTAAGCTCCCTTTCTTTAGGGAGCCCTTAAGGAGAGTGCATGCTGGGAGATTTGCCTGTTTGCTACCTGACCTACTTCCCAACAGGCATTTATATTTGTAGCATCACACTGGGGCCTCTGGCTAGAATGTTAGTAGCTATGCAAGTGAAACTGAATTGTAGCGTGTTAAGTCCCCATCGCTGCGCAGGGCATGGTGATAACAACATCTCATAATGACTTCATTTCTTTCCTAAAGCTCTTCAACAAATTAGTCTTGTAAAGCTGCACCACCTCTGAAATGCAGTCGCTTCCAGGGTTGTTAACAACGCTACAGAGGTGCTGCAGATGGGTTAGGACTGGGAGTGAAAAACCCAAACAAACCAGAATCACCGCTGGCTTCTCCACTGGCTTGCCTTTGTGCCATCATTTACTCCACGTGCAAACCTGGAGTAAAACGCCATCAGCTCAGAATGACGAACACCAGAATCTGACCAAGGAAGGAGGGCCCAGTCACTTGCAACTTGTTTGGTCATTTATATCCATGCAAGACTCGTGTAAATTGCTATTCATCCTGACGTAAATCCAGAGTAGCTCTACGGAAGTCAGTTGCATTGCCTTGAATTTACATAGGTGTAAATGAGCTCAGAATTTGGCCCCATCTTTCTAAGCTAGCGTGAGGGTAGCCCCATTTCCCTACGGCCAGACACCTAGTAAAATTACTCATATTCAAATGAGTTCAACAGCAACCAATCAGAAAGGGAGGGGGTGAGGATCCCAGAAAGAAGAGCCAATCAAGGAGGGGCCAGTTTGGGGGGCAGAGAAGCCAGTTCAGCTGTCCCTTTCTGGGCCTCATTTCTGGTCTCTTCCAGCCCAGGTGGTGCCCTGGTCCCTCTTGGTCAGTGACTCTCAGCCTGCCCAGGGAGCCCCCCCCTCACCTTCCATTTGCTTCTGGCACTTCAAGGGGGGCAGCAGTAGAAATTTGACTCCTGCTGCACCCCGGCGCTCAGATACCCAAGGGCTCCCTTCAAGCGTCACTGCTAGGCAGTCCTGGGTCAAGGTGAGAATGGCTTCCCACCGCGGCCCACCGAGGGGAGGGGCAGAGTGGGTTGTGGAGTGGTTTTGTTCTTTCCTCTTCAAATGCCAAAGCCGGTTCCCACTGAGCTCAATAGCACAAATCCTTTTGCTTTCAACAGAAACAGGATTTGGCCCCAACAAGAGATCCAGGACTGTGATTTTGATCAATTGCTTCTCTGTCCAGAGACAGCTCTCATGCATGTTGTTCTGCCAGGCTGATTTTGATTGCCCCTCCTGTGTGTCATGCTGAAGAAAACAATAAAACAATCGATGCGCATCATCTAGCCTTCTTATTTTTATACATTTTTCACATCAATGTGATGCAAACACAAGCTTTCATCGAGACCAGAAGGTCTCCAGTGGTGGTCCGAGAACTCCATTCAGGTGGGCTGAGGAATGACTAATGCATTTTTTTAAATAAAGCACTCGTATCCAAAACACTTTACAATAGCTACCGGCACGAGCAACATTTGGAAAGATCATTAAGTGATACGCCGAGACGCTTGGCAATTTTCAAGTAACCTGTGCAAAAAAAAGTTAGGCAACAAAAACAATCAAGGTACCTCATTTTATTTTCATTTACTTCCTATTATTTGTAATCTAGGAGGAGGGTGAGGAGAGAAAAAAAAGACTGAAAAAACAGGGAAAGGGGGAGATAAGCAAGAATGTTCGTTTTTTTGGCTGGATCCTGATGGGGGCCCAAAAATGAAGTTGAGCTCAGAGCCCCACTAACTCTAAACCTACCACTGCTCCCCTGCAGCTACCACTCTGGGCCATTGGTCAAGTACTGATTCAGAGGGTAGAGGTCTGACACCATTTCCTGCCCCGCTTGTGGGGGGCTGGAGATTCCTTAGGGGGATCTGGTCCGGTTAAACGATGACAGGAGGGACTCACACACCCAGGGAGAACAGACCCCTAAACCGACACATGGCGCTTGTATCAATAAAGATGGGAAAGCACCAACCTGCAATAGGGCTGCACTTTATTAGCTTGTTAACAAGGTTGCACTCAAAGTCCTCCATGGCCCATGGAGCCGTAACTGTAACTTTTTTATATCAACAGCTGCCTCTGCCTCTGGCAGCCTTTTATGGATCATCAGAAAAGCTAAACAGGACATTCCTTTTCTCCTGGAGCACATCAGACCTCACTGCCGCCCCCCCAGCCACAGCTGCGCATTGTGCTGGGGAGCAGAGGGCTGTGCGAACAACACGGGGGGAGGAGAGAGCACTGGTGCATTGAAAACAGTTCCACCGCTTCTGTGCATCTCTCTGCTTCTTCCCTGCCTCACCCCATCCCCAAGAACTCAGGAGTGTTGACATCTGTAGCCACGGGCATGAGCCAGGAGCTAAATCCGCCAGCTTTTTGCCAGTACTGATGTATGACCTGACACCTGTGTGTTGTGTGCATCGTGAGTGTGTGAACATATGTGATCGTGCACGTGTGCTTTGGAAAGCTGCCAGGGAGATGGCTCTGTGAATTGCAGTCCTCTGTGGACTCCCAGACAGGCAGCGGGCAGGACAAACCTCCCCTATGCTGCTCTGGCTGGGGGTTTGGCCTTTCTCTGGGCGGGACCACTTTGAAAGCAGAGACGAAGGTTCTGGTGCCTCCTGCTGTCTGCGGGCAGTGCTCCCAGCAGAGCCTGTCCGTGCAGGCAGGGGGCTGGTTTCTCTGATGTGAACACCTGCCTTCATGCAATTGCGAACTGAACAGCTCTCCACAGGAGACCTGGCGTTGCAGCAACTTGTCCGCGGTGAGAGGCATCGCAGGTCATCCTGCGTTTGTGGGAGGCGGGCTGGGCTGGAGGTGCCCTTGGCGCGAGGTAGAACTCTATGGCTTGGCCCATTTGAAACATTATTGAGAAAGTAGAACAGCAAACCCACCCTGCTTGTTATGGCCCCCAGGCTGTGTTCAGCCAGGAGCCGGTGGCTCCCCTAACTTCTGCTTTCTCCTTGGCAATTTGAGCAGGAGGCCTGAGTCCCACCAAAAGGACCAGCAAACGTTCTCTGCAAAGAACAGCAGTCACCTCGGCTCACCCATAAAGTAGCCGGAAAGCGCTCCCCTGTCTCCCCCCACTGAAGGGAAAAGCAAACGGAGAGTAAACACCAGAGAAATGCCCCAGGGACTTGGCCACTCTTGCACTGGCATGAGTGACAACCCAGCAGGACAAGTCACACTCACTGCCGATGCAGCATCACGACTAGACATGGGCTTGCCCACCCCCATCCCCACCCCTTCTGTCGAGGCCCCACCCTCCACAGGAGCCAGGCCACATCCCACCCCTTTCCCCCCTGCACCAAGGAGAAGTGGGGCAGTATGCCACCCCCCAGCACAGGGGGAGTGATGGCGTGGGGGAGGGGAACACACATGTGGCCCCAGCCTCTCCGGCCCTGGAGCAGCAGGAAGGGAGGAGGCCATGTGGCTCCAGTTTCCCGGGCCCCCGGAGCACAGGGAGGGCAGGACCTCGGGGCAGCAACACTCCGCCCCCAGTGCGCCTAAAGGAGGTGTTTGGGGGCGGGGTGTGGGCGGGGCCAGGCTGGCGGTTTGGGAAGGCGATGCCGTTCCCTGCCTTACATACCCGCTGCCCATGGTGCCAGAGGCAGAGAGACGCTGCCCGCCATGGAGTGGCAGGGGTGAAGGGCTCTCTGAATATTGGCCTCTGTAAGGATGGCGGTTCTGGAAAGAGGTGGCACGGTTGGGGCGGGGGGGCAGGAACTGGAGAGGCTCCTGCAGAAGGGAAATTGTCGAGTGTTAAGAAGCAGTCAAGGCAGGGAGGTGAAAGGAGGTGCCACTCCACTCCAGCAGAGTCCGGGAGGGATGGGGAAAGGTGTCAAAGGAGTCCTGGCAGCAGAGAGGTGCGGTAAGGACAGTGCCCTTTGGTGGGAGGAAGGAAACACAGATCCGCACGTCAATAGCAACCAAACACTCTGACAGCCGAGAAGTGTGTGGCGCTGCATGTGGTGGGAGAGGGGAGCGTGCGGCTGGCCAGGGTGGGCGCTGAGCTAGAGACGCAGCCCTGGCATGACCTGTGCAGAAATGAAACATCCAGCACTGCACGGGGGCCAGGTGGGACCCAGGGGGGCTGAGCTGCAGGGGAGGAGAGTCCATGAGGAGGAGGAATAAAGAACCAAATGCTCTGGGTATGGCCACCCAGGAGGGGCCTTGGTTCATTTCCTGCAGCTCTGTGTTTTCAGGACAGCGCGCGCCACTTTGCGGACGTGAGTGTGTGGCAAGATCTTCTTTGGGAGTCCGTGTTTGGCTCATGTTGCTGTCTGCGTGAGAACTGCAGCACAGACCGTGTGTGCGGAGTAGCACACAAACCACACACCTGGTCACTCTGGGTGTGTCTACACAGCAGTTCTTTCGGAATAATGGCCGTTATTGTGAAATAACTATGCAAGCGTCTACACCGCAATTCCGTTATTTTGAAATAATTCCGAAATAACGGACGGCTTATCCCGACTTCTGTAAACCTCATTCTATGAAGAATAATGCCTATTCCAAAACAGCTGTTTCGAACTAAGGCGTGTGTAGACGCTACACTGCTGCTATTTCAAAATAGCCCTTCACCAGGGCCATTCTAAGTGATTCCTCCTGGGGCTCTAAATCGAGATAGCACGTCTACATTCAGGAAGCCTGCCTCGGACTCACTTTGAGGCTTCCCTGCAGTGTAGACGTGCTATTTTGTAATAAGCTAATTTGGAATAACTGTTCCGGAAGAGCTTCTTCCGAAATCACTGTGCAGTGTAGACGTAGCTCTGTGCACAAGGACAACTCAATGGGCATCAGCAGTTCAACTAGGGAGGCCATCAAGGTACCTCAAGAATAAGACAGTTGCATTTAGTGCCTAGGGGGCCCAGGGCAGAGGGACGTGGGGGGTTCAGGAGTCAGGGCTGGGGGTGAGGGCCAAGGGCAGAGGGACGTGGGGGGTTCAGGAGTCAGGGCTGGGGGCGGGGCCAAGGGCAGAGGGACGTGGGGGGTTCAGGAGTCAGGGCTGGGGGTGGGGGCCCAGGGCAGAGGGACGTGGGGGGTTTAGGAGTCAGGGCTGGGGGTGAGGGCCCAGGGCAGAGGGACGTGGGGGGTTTAGGAGTCAGGGCTGGGGGTGAGGGACAAGGGCAGAGGGACGTGGGGGGTTCAGGAGTCAGGGCTGGGGGTGGGGCCCAGGGCAGAGGGACGTGGGGGGTTCAGGAGTCAGGGCTGGGGGTGAGGGACAAGGGCAGAGGGACGTGGGGGGTTCAGGAGTCAGGGCTGGGGGCGGGGCCCAGGGCAGAGGGACGTGGGGGGTTCAGGAGTCAGGGCTGGGGGCGGGGCCAAGGGCAGAGGGACGTGGGGGGTTCAGGAGTCAGGGCTGGGGGTGGGGACAAGGGCAGAGGGACGTGGGGGGTTCAGGAGTCAGGGCTGGGGGTGAGGGCCAAGGGCAGAGGGACGTGGGGGGTTCAGGAGTCAGGGCTGGGGGCGGGGCCCAGGGCAGAGGGACGTGGGGGGTTCAGGAGTCAGGGCTGGGGGCGGGGCCAAGGGCAGAGGGACGTGGGGGGTTCAGGAGTCAGGGCTGGGGGCGGGGGCCCAAGGGCAGAGGGACGTGGGGGGTTCAGGAGTCAGGGCTGGGGGCGGGGCCCAGGGCAGAGGGACGTGGGGGGTTCAGGAGTCAGGGCTGGGGGTGGGGCCAAGGGCAGAGGGACGTGGGGGGTTCAGGAGTCAGGGCTGGGGGCGGGGCCCAGGGCAGAGGGACGTGGGGGGTTCAGGAGTCAGGGCTGGGGGCGGGGCCAAGGGCAGAGGGACGTGGGGGGTTCAGGAGTCAGGGCTGGGGGGGGGCCAAGGGCAGAGGGACGTGGGGGGTTCAGGAGTCAGGGCTGGGGGCGGGGCCCAGGGCAGAGGGACGTGGGGGGTTCAGGAGTCAGGGCTGGGGGCGGGGCCCAGGGCAGAGGGACGTGGGGGGTTCAGGAGTCAGGGCTGGGGGCGGGGCCCAGGGCAGAGGGACGTGGGGGGTTCAGGAGTCAGGGCTGGGGGCGGGGCCCAGGGCAGAGGGACGTGGGGGGTTCAGGAGTCAGGGCTGGGGGCGGGGCCAAGGGCAGAGGGACGTGGGGGGTTCAGGAGTCAGGGCTGGGGGCGGGGCCCAGGGCAGAGGGACGTGGGGGGTTCAGGAGTCAGGGCTGGGGGCGGGGCCCAGGGCAGAGGGACGTGGGGGGTTCAGGAGTCAGGGCTGGGGGCGGGGCCCAGGGCAGAGGGACGTGGGGGGTTCAGGAGTCAGGGCTGGGGGCGGGGCCAAGGGCAGAGGGACGTGGGGGGTTCAGGAGTCAGGGCTGGGGGCGGGGCCAAGGGCAGAGGGACGTGGGGGGTTCAGGAGTCAGGGCTGGGGGCGGGGCCCAGGGCAGAGGGACGTGGGGGGTTCAGGAGTCAGGGCTGGGGGGGGGCCAGGGCAGAGGGACGTGGGGGGTTCAGGAGTCAGGGCTGGGGGCGGGGCCCAGGGCAGAGGGACGTGGGGGGTTCAGGAGTCAGGGCTGGGGGCGGGGCCAAGGGCAGAGGGACGTGGGGGGTTCAGGAGTCAGGGCTGGGGGCGGGGCCAGGGCAGAGGGACGTGGGGGGTTCAGGAGTCAGGGCTGGGGGCGGGGCCCAGGGCAGAGGGACGTGGGGGGTTCAGGAGTCAGGGCTGGGGGCGGGGCCAAGGGCAGAGGGACGTGGGGGGTTCAGGAGTCAGGGCTGGGGGTGAGGGCAAGGGCAGAGGGACGTGGGGGGTTCAGGAGTCAGGGCTGGGGGGGGCCCAGGGCAAGGGACGTGGGGGGTTCAGGAGTCAGGGCTGGGGGTGGGGACAAGGGCAGAGGGACGTGGGGGGTTCAGGAGTCAGGGCTGGGGGCGGGGCCAGGGCAGAGGGACGTGGGGGGTTCAGGAGTCAGGGCTGGGGGGGGGCCAAGGGCAGAGGGACGTGGGGGGTTCAGGAGTCAGGGCTGGGGGCGGGGCCAAGGGCAGAGGGACGTGGGGGGTTCAGGAGTCAGGGCTGGGGGCGGGGCCCAGGGCAGAGGGACGTGGGGGGTTCAGGAGTCAGGGCTGGGGGCGGGGCCCAGGGCAGAGGGACGTGGGGGGTTCAGGAGTCAGGGCTGGGGGGGGGCCAAGGGCAGAGGGACGTGGGGGGTTCAGGAGTCAGGGCTGGGGGGGGGCCAAGGGCAGAGGGACGTGGGGGGTTCAGGAGTCAGGGCTGGGGGCGGGGCCCAGGGCAGAGGGACGTGGGGGGTTCAGGAGTCAGGGCTGGGGGTGGGGGACAAGGGCAGAGGGACGTGGGGGGTTCAGGAGTCAGGGCTGGGGGTGGGGGACAAGGGCAGAGGGACGTGGGGGGTTCAGGAGTCAGGGCTGGGGGCGGGGCCCAGGGCAAGGGACGTGGGGGGTTCAGGAGTCAGGGCTGGGGGCGGGGCCCAGGGCAGAGGGACGTGGGGGGTTCAGGAGTCAGGGCTGGGGGCGGGGCCCAGGGCAGAGGGACGTGGGGGGTTCAGGAGTCAGGGCTGGGGGCGGGGCCCAGGGCACAGGGACGTGGGGGGTTCAGGAGTCAGGGCTGGGGGCGGGGCCCAGGGCAGAGGGACGTGGGGGGTTCAGGAGTCAGGGCTGGGGGCGGGGCCAAGGGCAGAGGGACGTGGGGGGTTCAGGAGTCAGGGCTGGGGGCGGGGCCCAGGGCACAGGGACGTGGGGGGTTCAGGAGTCAGGGCTGGGGGTGAGGGACAAGGGCAGAGGGACGTGGGGGGTTCAGGAGTCAGGGCTGGGGGTGAGGGACAAGGGCAGAGGGACGTGGGGGGTTCAGGAGTCAGGGCTGGGGGTGAGGGACAAGGGCAGAGGGACGTGGGGGGTTCAGGAGTCAGGGCTGGGGGCGGGGCCAAGGGCAGAGGGACGTGGGGGGTTCAGGAGTCAGGGCTGGGGGTGGGGGCCCAGGGCCAGAGGTGGAGGGGCTGGTGCAGGGGGGGAAGGGTGCCATATCGGGGGTTGGGAGGCTGCTGCTCTCCTTCTTCTTCCCCCCAGGGAGCGAGGGGAACGTGCACAGGCTGCTGTATCCTCCTCTGCCCTCCCCTTGGCAGCCGGGAGTGAGAGGAAGGCACAAGCTGAGCACTTCCCCCTCTCTCCCTGACAGGGGAAGAAGACCCAGTATGTGTGGCTGCACCCCCCAGCCCCCAAAAGACCCAGAGGATGTGGTAGGGCGCCCCCCGCCCAGCCCCTTTCACCTGCCTGGCTACCTGCTGCTTAGCAGCCTGCAGGACAGGCCCGGGAGCCCAGCCATGAAGGCCTCCCGTTTCGTATCACCAGAGGACAGAGTAGCAACAAATGGGTCTGTCCCCTACGAAAGAGGACAAATGGCCACCCTACATTTACCAGGTTACCAAAGAGTCCGAAAAAAGGACCACAGCCGCCAAAGGGGACTTCCCTCAGGAATGGGGGACGCCCCGAGTTAGCCGCCCTTTTCAGAGCAGTTGGGCCTTGTCTATATGAGAAAGTTGTCCTGGTTTAACTTCCATCCTCTGCTCAGGCCCCATTCGTTCTGCTTAAACGCGGCATCGCTGATTCTTCCCTCTTGAACTAAAAGCCTCCCCACAGCCTGGTTTCACATCCCACCTTATGTTAATTTGGTGCAGCCTTCTCATGTAGACAAGCCCTTGGACAGACAGATGCCGCAAACAGGAGTGACAGCCCGACCGCATCCCCTAGATCCTTTCATCTACCTTAGATGCCCCAGGAAACGCCAGCAGACAGCGATTTGGATTGGTTCTTAGTGAAGGGAGGCTCTGGGGAATCCCTGCTTCACAGAAATCAAACTGTACCCAGTTCTGAGCAATCTGACCGATCAGCTCTAATACACATAACAATTAGGGATTGGAAACAACAGCCATTTTCTATGACAGCATTTACTTGTAGGGCAAAATCCGGCCCTCTGGTGTGCGTGTACCGCTCCCAGAGGGCAATGTAAGCGCCTCGGAGAGCAGAACCTGGCTCTAAGTGTCTGCTTCTATTCCTCTAGAATCGCTCGCTCCTTCTTAGAGAGCCTGGAGCAAAGTCTGAACATTTTTGCCATTCATTGAAAAGCAAGCACCGTGCCCCCATGCGCTGCCCCTGGTGACACACACTTTGTTAACATAATGTGGGAGAGATAACAGGAGAAGAAAGGTAATTATAACATTATGATCTTATGCACCAACCTGTGTTCAGCTTGTTTCACTGGTAGGATGGGAAATAGTTTCACTACAGAGAATGTTAATAAGAGCTTTGTGTAAAAGAGGAGCCCACAATATCTACCTATCTATCGCGCTACTGAATAATGAAATTCGGAGAGTAATAATTATCAGTGCATGAGGATTCCTGGCAGAGCAATTATCACAAGTGCTGTGTGATTAGCCACATTTTTATTTTTACAGATATCTCCCATCCCTGAGTTTAGCGTTCACAAAACATTGCTTCAGGTGTCTCCCTCTCACACTGATAAGTTTAGCGTTTCTGTTTAGCTCCCCCATCTCGAGCTGTCTGTCAGGGACTTACAATTCGACGTGTTTAGCAAATTTCGGCAAGCAAACGTGTGTGATCTTAAGAAATTAATGGCATGAAAAATTAAAACTGGAATCACAGTTACAGTGAGAAAAGATGTGCTAATAGTTTGTTTACAAATCAGTCACTAAAGACTGCAACGTGGATATGGGGGGACATGAACCGTACTTCCCCATTCTGGTGCAGAAGAACATCAGAACTGCCAGACTTGGTCAGACCAAAGGTCCATCTAGTCCAGTGTCCTGTCTGCCAACAGTGGCCAATGTCAGGTGCCCCAGACGGAGTGAACAGAACAGGGAATCCCTCCCCTGTCACCCATTTCCAGCCTCTGACAAACAGAGACTAGGGACACCATCCCTACCCATCCTAGCTAATAGCCATTGATGGACCTAACCTCCATGAATTTATCTAGTTCTTTTATGAACCCTGTTAAAGTCCTAGTCTTCACAACATCCTCTGACAAGGAGTTCCACAGGTTGACTGTGCACTGCATGAAGAAAAACTTCCTTTTGTTTGTTTTAAACCTGCTACCTATTAATTTCATTTGGTGGCCCCCTAGTTCTTATGTGATGGGAACAAGTAAATAACTTTTCCTTATTCACTTTCTCCACACCTGTTGTGATTTTATAGACCTCTATCATATCCCCCCTTAGTGTCCTCTTTTCTAAGATGAAAAGTCCAAATCTTTTTAATTTCTCTTCACGTAGGACCCATTCCAAACCCCTAATCGTTTTTGTTGCCCTTTTCTGAACCTTTTCCAATGCCAATATATCTTTTTTGAGATGAGATGACCACATCTGTATGAAGGGTTCAAGATGTGGGTGTACCATGGTTTGATACAGAGGCAAGAAGGTGTTTCCCCGTCTTATTCTCCAACACATTTTTAATGATTCCTAACATTCTGTTTGCTTTTTTGACTGCCGCTGCACATTGAGTGGATGTTTTCAGAGAACTATCCATAATGACTCCAAGATCATTGTGTGAACAGTAGATCATACTGTTGCTACCAGTGTTCCCTCTAATTTTTTCCATCCATGTGCAGATTTTTCCATCCATGTGCAGAATAAATTTTTATGTGACTGAGGCATGTGCAAATGTGCACCACCAGTACAAAAAACAAACAAACAACAAAAACAAACAAACCTAGCTGAGGGTGCTCTGCTAATCAGCTGGGTGGCATGTGAATCTCTCCTGAGCGGCTGCACAAGCGCGCAGCCTACAAGAAACTACGGAAAGGGGAAGCAAGGAGGTGACTAATCCCTTGTTTGGCCCTTCATTTGGACTGTGAAGGTGAATGAGTTTGCTTGTGGGGACAGATCACATAGACCCAGCTGATGCCTTTTGCAGCCCATTCCCCCTCTTGTGACAGGGCTGTTCCCAGTAGTGTGGGAGCTACCAAAATGTAGCTGCTTAGCTTTGCAGAGAAAGGCAGAGCAGGGGAATTATTCCTGATTCCCAAGAATCCTGAGGTCTGTACGTTACTGCCGGCATTAATCTCAGGTGTAATGCGGCTGTTCCATGCTGTAAAAAAAAAGTACATTTTGCTTCATAACTTTGAAAATGTTTGCTCTGAACTTGTGAAGCCAGGCACAAGAATCCAGAAGGGCCTCTCACCCTCACATGGGCCATCCCGGAACAGTGCGATACAGAGGGCTGTTAAAGGCCCTAACACACCATGGGAATGCACCCTCCATGGAAGCACATTCGGGGAACTTGGAAGCTGAGTAAAGGACATAAAACAAAGTCCCAGGCATGGGTGGCCGGTATGCTAGGTGGGGGAAGGCACCGCCCTCCCAAACCGCCAGCCTGGCCCCGCCCACACTCCGCCCCCAGAACACCTACTGTAGGCATACAGGGGGCAGAGTTTTGCATCCCCCAAGCACCCACCCTCCCTGTGCTCTGGGGTGAGGAGGCTGAGGCCCATGCCCCCACCTCCCCTGATTCTGGGGCCGGGGAGGCTGGGGGGGCAGCTTGGACCCCATGGAGGGGGGCAGGGACTGGACAGAAGAGGAGGGGCTGGGGGCAAGGCTGGGGGCTTGCCTCCCCCAGCCCTGCCTTCACCCACTGCCCATGGTCCCAGGAAAATGTTCCATCTCCTTGCTGTTTGAACGCTCACGGAGCTAGAGACACCAAGCAGAAGCCAGAGATCCGCCCTGAGTGACATTTGAATTGACAGATCACTGCAGTTCTGCCACCGTAGGCTTTGTCTACACTTAACTGCTTAACACGCAGCCACGGCAGCACTTTAAACAGAAGGTCTGGCCACGGCACGAACACAGGGAGAGAAAATGCTCTGCGTAAGCCAGATTAGCTGACAGCACAGGACCTGGGCTACACTACATGGAAAGGTCGAAGTAAGATACCCAACTCCAGCCATGTACATTACATAGCTGGAGTCCGTGAATCTTATCTCACATTTCCACTCTGTCCACACATTGGGAGGCCAACAGGAGCAAAGGCTCCCGTTGGCTTCCCTTACTCCTCGTGAGGAGCAGGAGAACCGGCACTCAGTTTGATCTAGCGGGTCTATACTACACCCCCTAAAGGGAACAGCACCGATCTTCTGTATAGTGTAGCCGTGCCCTTGGAGCGGTGCTTTCACTAGCTGTGCTCAGGGTGGCTGTGTGCCTTTTCACACTCCTGATGGAGAAAGTTACAGTGTTGTAAAGTGCCAGTGTAGTCTTGGCTTTCAGATTTAGATACTGACTCATTGGGGTGTATATGTTTGCTGCTTTGAATATCTCTCATTTCTTTTTCTTAAGGGATACGTTTTTCAACACTTTATTACAGGATTGACTGCAGGTGTTGTCTGTGGCATAACAGCTAGGTACCGACTGATCATGGAGTAAGTGACTGGTCTGAAAGGACTGGAGGCAACCTGAAAATGGTGAGAGCTTTGGGGTAAGTGACCATTTATCACCAAGTCCAGTTTTTTCGGGTGGTAGGATAGACTGGAGAATACAGGGGAGTTAGTGACATCATGGTAAGGCTGTCATAGAGACCCAGGAGTTTACATCTGTTACCGGCTTGAAAGCTGCTTATAGAACACAGCACCGGTTTGGGGGGCTGCCCTGGTTTTGACAGTCTGCCCTGAGCTAGGCACTCCCAGCTGTGAGCTGCTCCAGACAGCACAACAGAATGTGCTCATTAAAACCTGCTCCGGTATTATGTGCCTCTCTTGGGGCTGCTTTCAGAAGCTGCTAGCTCAGCCGCCCTGGAAAGACGCTCTTGCATCTCTCGTCTGCTATATAAACATTGATAATAAAATATACCTTTAAACAATGGCCAGGAAAGCACCTCAATTCTGCCACCCTCACCTGTGAGTCACCTCCAGGTTGTGACTTTCTCAGCATGACTTTTGCTTAGTGGCCTGCAGCGAGATGTCTTCAGGTCGTCTCTGTCTGGTTGGAGAGATTGCCCAGTGACTGGGGACCGGGGAAAGACAGGCATGTCAGTTTGTCATCGCCACGCTGATAGCTCAGATCCGTGGTGTCTGCTGGCACTTCCATTCCTCTCCTGCCTGCCAGCAGCTCTCAAAAGCCCAGGGAAATCGTTCTTTGACTAGGCCGAATTTTAAGAGCACATACCGGGGCAGGAGTCAGTTGCTGCTGACGGCAAAATACGTCTGGCACGGCTCTGGTGGCATCAGTGTGGAGATCCAGCTGGGGAAAGTGTATCCCACACACCTACTGGGCTTGGGTCACTCTCCCATGGAGTGGCACTGAGACCACTTGCAGAGGAGGAGTTTGTGTTACAGCCTTAGCTGAGTGCTAGCTCCAGCTGTAGCAGCTCCTGGATTAAGCACTAGAGGTCCTGGGTTCGATTCCGCCTGTTTGCAGCATTACAAAGGCAAAATGACATTGGTTGACAGGAAAGAGGAGTGAGAATAAAAGAGGTAATGGAACCCTTCCCCTGCCCAGGGGTGAGGATCAGCCCAAGCTGATGTGTCATGTGCGCAGAAGTGAGGGTGCAAGGTTAAGTGGCTTGCTGGGAGGAAGGGTCTGTGCTGGGGTGAGAATGTGCGGCTCCTAATCGTGTGTTTACCACCAGCCCACACTCCTGCCTCAACAGTCAGCCTTGATCCCTGCTGCGGGAATCTTCAGGTACCAGCCCTCCAGATTTACATTGAACTTTGCATGGGGACCAGGGACCACCCCAAGCAGATCCTGCTGCTGCACTTTGGTGGGTGTTGTTCTGTCTGGGTCACCTCACCCTCCTGCTTTCTCAGCAGAAATGACACAGTCTCCCTGCTGGGGGGGTGTGTATGTATGTAGTGTGGACAGACTCTGGTCATCTGCAGGTGGAATGGAACCCAGGACCTCAGTGCAGGAAGCTCTACCCTGTGAGCTAAAAGCCAGCTGGCTTGTAGAAAGCTCACTCTTCTCTCTTTGTAAGTGGTCTCAGTGCTACTAGGTGGGAGACTGCACCACCCCCAGTAGGTGTGTGGGTTACACAGATGGGGGGACATGAGAGGAAGAGTCCTCTACATCCTGGCCTACAGGGGTTTATGGCGTGGGGTGCACTGAGGGACAGAAGGTAGTCCAAGGCTACTATGAACTACGGTTTTGCCACCCCACTCCCTGCCCAGGGAAGGAGGGGCGGCAGCCATGGGACTGCAGGCTTGGCTGTGGAATGTGGTGTGGGGGGTTGTCTCCCCATCCCAGGAAATCTCTGCGGCACCAGGCCAGTGCATGCAGGTTGTGCACCTGGAAGCGGGGTTGGCGCTGTGCCCTGCTCGGCCTGCCGTGGGGCCACATGCGATTGGCTCTGTGCATGTTCCCAGGACACGCGTAGCATTACGGCCACATTCTAAAACCTGGCCTCCATTTTTGCACCGACCATGAATTGGGCCCCTGGAGAAGGCAGCTGGGGCCTCACCACAGGCGCAAAGGTAGAGGCCGGGAGGAGGGTCATTTACATAGGTGCCCCGCAGGTCTGTGGGGGGGAAACAAGCAGATGTTCAGGGAGAGCCCCGGGTCACACTCCGCACACACATTCCCTTCGGCATGAGCGTTGCCTTTCGCCGCACGGGAGCCTGGCTTGCAGGCCGACCAGACCATTCCATGGTGTTGAGAACTTAACAAGTCTTCCTCTGCGCTCGCCTCCTCCGATCACGACTTCAAACCCCAGCTTCCTCCCTCCCAGGTCTAGATGGTGCGTGGTCCTGCCGGGAGGGCAGAGGACTGGACGCGATGACCTCTCGAGGTCCCTTCCAGTTCTAGTGCTCTGTGATTCTGTGATAGAATTGCTCACAAGGGTTGTCTTTGGTGTGAGATCTAAGGTGCAATTTACCTGGGGTAAGGGTTTGGGAGTCACATGAAGCTTACTGTATTGTATAAGGGACCATCTCTCACAAAGTGGGTGGCAAGGTAGATCAGCACACCCCAGGGGACTATCTGTGACTCCATGGTTAGGCTTGTATAGTGTCCGGGGAGTTTATCTACTATATATATTAGAGAGTCTGTCTGTCTGTCTGTTCAAGAACTTTACCTAAATGGTAAGAGCTAGGACTCCCAAATTTGGTATAATCATAACTTAAAGCAAGGTCAGGGTACGGTTGTCCCAGGAAAGTGGGATGTGCCTGGAATGGGATTGCATCTCATAAAACCAAACGGAAAAGAGACAGAATCATCGGGCAGGTGAAAGGAGCTGGCGGGCGGCTCGCCCCCCCCCATTCCGGACTGCCCAACCCTGATTGTCCCATCCTCTAAGGCAACCTTTAAGAAGAAGGAGTGGGGAGGGGGTTGAACATCCCATCCCCGATTCATATGGGAACATTGCTGGCTGTTTCTCTTTGTCAGGGAGCGAGGGGAAAGTGCAGAGTTTGCTGCATTCCTCGCTGTGACTGGGGAGCGCAGGGGGCAGATGAACCTGGACCTGCCCCAGCTGGGGACATGCGCCCCTCCCCCAGCTGTGCCTGTTGGAGCTGCCGTAGCTATGAAGAGGCACTTCTAACCTGGTCCCAAGCTGCTGCGGTGAGGGAGGGCTGGGGCTGTCCTCTCTCCTTGGGGCAGCCTGCACCCCGAGCCCCTCCTCCCCAGCCCCACCCCAGCCCCACCCCAGAGCAATGATTGAAATGAAGCCTGGACATTTTCATTTTATTTTCCAAAAACCAAAAATGAATTGAGCTAAGGACCCGAGCGACGGCAGATCAATCTTCCAGTCTTTGCAAACTGGTCAGTGAAATCTAAGTAGAGAACTCACATTGAATTTGGGGTTTGTGCCCTGCTTTTTAACCTCTGCACTGAGGTTGGTTCTCATTCTCTGGACGCTCTGCAGGTAGCATCGCAGACCCCACTAATGAGTGAACGTTTCAATTAAAGGAAGCTGTTATCTCCTTCTCCCAAGCTCTTCGCCTGCCATTGTGCCAGACCATTTAATTCCTCTACAAGCAAAACATTTCATTTGGCTAATATGGTGTAATAGGAATATTAATGGATTTCCCCCTCCATAGCAGACAGTTTTCAAGAGATTTTTTTAATATCGCAATCTGGAAAAAAAAAGGGTAATCCCTTAGTTCTAGTTTATTTGCAGGTAATGCAATTACATTGCTAAAATCCTCCCCGAAATGAATACAGATGGTTAGAAAAAAATAGAACATTTTAATTAATCTCTACAATGAACACATGAATATAAGTTAGATCATTATCTCTCTCCACAAGCGCTTGCACAGACGAGAAGGGTTTATGATTTCTTGACAACGGTCATTAAAGGACTTGAATAATTTATAACCGGGTGGACAGAGCAAGTCGCAGCTGATTTGGCCTCGGAGCCCAGGACAAATCTTTTACCACGAAACGAGTAACCTAGTCTGTGATCAGTGGTCTTGCTATTCACTGACCCTCTAGATTCTAATTTGGAAATAAAAAGCTCACTGCGTTAATGCTTCGGGCTATTAAATGCAAATGACAACATCGCACAATGAAATAAATAAATGAAGTCATGAAAGCACACAGCCTTATGAAGCCACCCTCCATGCTCATTGCCGTGACACTCTTCTGACATCCCCCGGCCCTGTGGTCTTGCCCCACCTATTAGCTCATTTAGTTCTCCAGAGCAGGGACTGTTTCATAGAATCCCAGGGCAGGAAGAGACCTCAGGAGTCATCAAGTCCAGCCCCCTGCCCAATGCAGGACCAACCCTAATTAAACCATCCCAGTCAGGGCTTTGTCAAGCTGGGACTTCAAAACCTCTAGGGATGCAGATTCCACCCCCTGCCTAGGGAACCCGTCCCAGTGCTTCACCACCCGCCCTAGGGAAATAGTTTTTCCTAAGATCCAACCTAGACCTCCCCCACTGTAACTTGAGACCATTGCTCCTTGTTCTGCCATCCCTCACTACTGAGAACAGCCTCCATTCTCTTTGGAACCCCCCTTTAAGGAATTGAAGGCTGCTATCAAATCCCTCCTCCCTCTTCTCTTCTGCAGACTAAACAAGCCCAAATCCCTCAGCCTCTCACTTTGTTTTGCAAAGTGATTTTATAAAGGGACCACTCAGATCTCAAGAAAAATTTAATTTATAGTAGGCCAGAGTGGAAACATATTGTAATGTCATTGAATAAAGCAGTAACAAATGGAGAGCAGGAAAAGACACACACATTTACGTTGTGTTTGCACTCCAACTTTGGTCGAATCAAGTTCCAGCGTGGTACAACTGCTGAACCACCGTATCCTGGACTCGGAAGGTTAGCTGAAGGTCCGCAACTCCAGCTATATAAATAATGTAGCTGGAGTCGACGTACCATAAGCTGAGTTTGGTGCGGTCTCCACAGCGGGAGGTCAATGGAAGTAAATGCTCCTATTGTTTTCCCTTGCTCCTCACAAATTGAGGAATACTTTCAGCATTTGATTTAGTGGGTCCTTACTAGACCCAATCGATTGAATGCCGGAAGATCGACCTCCTCTATGATAAGTATAGATGCAGTCTTAGGGACATGCATATTCAGCTGCTTGAGCTGATGCTGCACAAATACATCAGGAGTGCCTGTGTCAGTGCAAAGTGCAGTGTATGAGGAGTAGCTCCCCTCCCAACATGACGCACTCTGCCCTCTGGCACAAAGCCTCGTGGGAAATTTTTGCAGTGCATGGTGGGGATGGCATTGAGTCAAGCTGGGAAAGCCTGGCTCAATTCCGGTCTGTCAAAGCAGAGATGGCAGGGCGTGTTTGTAAGTGTTCGTAGACCGCACAGATACATATTGACAAAACCAAGTAATTTCTTGTGTGGGAGGAGGCCACATTAATCCCAGGTTCTGTAATCTGCTATTATTGTTGCGGGGGGGAACCTGACTGTACTTCACAGCAGCTTTCAGCGTTCCCCTTTGAATCCGTGTGCTAAAAAATATAACCCCCGGCAGCGCTTGAGGCTTGCTCTCAGTCAAAACTGGAAAGCCTGAAATATTCTGATGGAAGCTCCCCTGGAGAAGCTAGTGGTGGGTAATTAGACCACATTACGATGAGCTGTGTGTGCATAGCTCGCGACGCACAAGCTGGAATCAAAGTGATGTGGATATTGCATTTCTATCCTCTCTCGGCATGGATCTGCTTCCCCATTCAAAGTTGGGCTGTAGCTCAGAGCTTCATTTCAACACATGCACACACACATGGCAATGTCAGTTTGGTTGTGCATGTTTGGATTTTTTTTTTTTTTTTTACATAGGCAGTCCAGTAAGAGGCAGGAAAGTAAATGAGGCATAATGGTCAATATGGTCAAATGCTCAAAAATGGTCAACAATGGTCAAAAATGTGTTGACTCAATCTATCTATATGTTTTAGAAATGTGCACCTAAGTGTGTATCTGTCTGTCCATTGGTGAGTCTGTTTGTTCAAGAACTTCTCCTAAACGGTAAGAGCCAGGGTCACCAAAGTCGGCAAGCAGCTTCCTCTTCTCCTAACTTAAAGCAAGGTTGGGGTCTGGCTGTGCTAAGAAAATGGGAAGTGCTGGGAATGGAACTGTTTTCCATAAAAGGAGGGGCACAGAGAGGAGGGACGTGATACTGAGTGTGGTCACTGGTGGCTGCTGCACCACCAAGAGACTGGCCAGCAGGGCTAGGGCTCTGCCATCTTTCCTGCTACCAGACTGGGTAAGTAGCCCTCACTGCCCCAAACTCCTCCTCCTCACCCCTTGGCCGCAATGCTCGCAATGCTAGGGGGGAGGGGAGAAAGTCCTGCTGGATGGGGGGGGGGGGAGGAGAAAGGGCCCTGGCAGCCAGGGAGTCTGAGGGAGACAGAAGGCCCCTGCTGGCTGGAGTGGGGAGGAGAAAGACCCATTGTATGGGACCCCCTGCCCTGAGTCCCTCCTCACTCCCCAACCCTCACTCTCGTACCACCCATACCCCCAGCCTCCTGCCTTGCCCCCCCCGTCCTCAAGTCCCTGCCCTAACTCCTGCACCCCCCATACTGCCAGACCCTTGCCCAGCAGGGCCCAGGCAATGCCAAGTAAGTCTTCAAGTTAGGGTTGCCAGATAGTTTCAACAAAAATACTGAACATGACCCCCCCCAAAAAAAAACACCGGGGAAAAAAATCTGTTGGGGGGGGGGGGGACAACACCAAAGTTGTTGAGCAAAAAAAAAGGACCCTAACAGTTATTAAGCAAAAAAATAAATAAATAAAATAAAACAGCATTAAAACGGCATGGGCCCTTTAATTGTGTGCAGAGTCAGAATAGGGATAGGAAGAGATGAGGTTGAGCACTAAGACCCAGGGAAGGCATTGCTTCCCCTTGCTCAGGTCTTTACGTTTTTTGCCAGCGGCCATCTTGTTTTCTTGGTCAAGCCAGAAGGGAGCTTCCCTGCAGAACTAGGTAAGCAGGGGTCCAGGGGCTGGGCCCAGTTGCTGAGTGTGTTGTAGGGTTGTCAGGTGTCTGGTATTTTTGCCTCCTGGCAGGGAAAAAACCAGAAAATACTGGACATTTTAGGTGTCTCTTATTTTCGGAATTTTTTTACCAGACAGGAGGTGAAAGTACCGGACGGTCTGAGTCAATACCGGACACCTGGCAACCCTACTTCTAGTGATTAATATTTTCTTTAAATCAGAAAATGCCAGTTAATTGAAACCATCACCTTTAATGGGAAGTTTGACATGAAACAACTTGATCTTATTGACACAAAATGTTTGGGTATTTTCGAAAGAACATGTTCACACCGAGGCTGTCCTGTTTGGTCCAGCTCGAGACTTTATGGCCACCATGACGAGCTTAGGACTACCCCAGGAAATAACTGCCCCCACTCACGTGGCAGGTCTTACGCTTGATCTGGTCTTTTGGACGAAAGGTGATAGAGGTTTCAGGATAAGAGATGTGGTTACACTCCCTTTGTCGTGGACTGATCACTACCTGGTCAAGTTTAGACTATGTGCAGACCTTGCCCTCTGCAGAGGTGGGGGACTGATTAAGATGGTCTGCCCCCAGAGGTTGATAGGTCCGGAGGGTTTCCTGAGGTCCATGGGTGATTGTTTGGCTGTTATGGCTAGTGGTCCTGTGGCTGTCCTGGTCTTGAGGAGTTCTGTCTTCAAACCAGAGTAAAGTCTGCTCTGCAGCTAGGAAGGTTAAGGATGCAGAACATCCATAAAACAGCCTCACGCTTTGGCAGCTGATCTTGGGTACCTCACTCGTGAAGGGTGAACATTATGTTTCTTTTATGGCTATGAAAGACCTATAACTCAAGGGTGCTGAATGCATGAGAGAAAGCTCTTTTATTTTCTCCCACGCACACAAGTGAAAGAAATGGTCACCGCCCTTCATAGGCGAGATGTCTCAGTTGTCACACGGGAATTCAGATTTCAGTCACTGGAACTTTTTAACTTTAATGTCACATGTGAAGTTTGAGAGAGCAGGTGGGTGCTAATATTGATTCTCCATTCCTTAGAAAGACTGCAGAGGCATGAACACAGCAACCAATGGGAACAGCCAATCAGGGATTTTTGAAAGGGGAAAGTATTCCATTTATATTCATGTTGCCAGCAAGGATACCTTTAGATAGGGAGAAAATGGGCCCATTCCCACAAACGTGAGCAGCATAACATGGGTCAGTGAGCGTAAGAACGGCCAGACTGGGTCAGACCAAAGGTCCATCTAGCACAGTGTCCTGTCTGCCCACAGTGGCCAATGCCAGGTGTCCCAGAGGGAATGAACAGAACAGGGAATCAAGTGAAAGCCACTGGCACTATATCTCACTTGTAGCACAGAAAACTTGCATGGAAGTTGAGAGCCTTCAGTCTTGCTGCTGGTCTCTTTGCGGAAAGTGATTTTTTGTAGATATTTGTCCCTTTGCAGAAAGAGCTGTGCGTTGCATTCAGCTCCATAATATTGCAAATTCTCCTACTGCTCTTGGAAACCTCAGCAGTTTTTGGGAAAGATGAAAAAGCTCTGACTTCGCGCTGATCCACTGGCTTTCTGAAAGGAGATTACAGACAGGCGCTCCGGTGTCACAAAATCAGGCAGGGACACTTTGATCACTGCTGTTTTCTGACTTTTCCTTCCAGCGTTGTCACTTCAGGCTTTTCTATTCTCAATGGGTTCCTAAGTAATCTCCCTTCAAATAAAGATCAAACAGGGCCCTGTCTCTTTGTAGGTGTCTTCCTTTGCTTACTTAGGTCATTCCCTGGCACTGGCTCTGCTTTTGAAGTCTGATTAAAAGGGAAATGAGAATTCTGGGTGCTTGGTTTGAAACAAGGCAAGACTGTCCCGGGTTGTAAGAGAGGCAGATTACTTTGCTGAATGGAGCGTAGAGACATACCATAGTCCCCATCCCAAGCCACAGCAGAAAAGCAAATGCTCTATATGGGGATTTTGAACAGATATTTCAGAGATCTGTTCAATCCCTCTGTTTAGCCATGGCGGGAGGTGGCGGGGGGGGGGGGGAGATGGGACATTAATGTAGGCCATTATGACTCTTCAGAGCAAGCTATCAAATGAATACTTGCATCAGTAGCTGGGCTCCCTCGTGCATCTCAGGGCTGCGTGTGAATGGGATTTAAGGCCGCACACTGAATTGGCCAGCCTAATTCACTTCCTGGCCTGTTCTGATTGCCATTCTATTGCAATGACATTGCGTCGGATGAATCCCTAATGTTTAGGCTCGAGATGACCCAAGGGATCAAATCCATGCCTGGACTTCAGTGGAATGGTGGCAGTTCATGCTAGAGCTGCAGTTGGACTCCAGAGCCAAGACATCCACCCGGCACGCTGCTCATACAGCCCTTTGGAGAATTGACTCTGAGGTCAGGCCTTGCTGTGCTTGTCTCAGATATCACAGAATGGTAATGTACCTCAGGCAGCCTTCCTTCTCCTTTTTTATGCTTTTAGCAAGGACGTTCCCCTCCCTCCTGGACAAATTACACCAGGAATTACCTGTCTGAATCTCAGGCCTGTCCTCTTGGTTTCCATTGCTCTGATGAGCAGCCATCTGGTTCTTGGGTCTCCATGGAATCCTGCACTAGAACTCCCCAAACAGCAACATGACTAGGGCAAGCCTGCATGTCGATGGAGGCAGAGAGAGCTCTTGATGATTAGACTTGGAAGTTTTGCTTTTTGCACTATTTAGGAGTGTTGGGAATGTGACTGCTGGGCCAGCAATGGCCAATGGTCCAGTTAGTCCAGTTGGTCCACTTCCTGACATTCCAGACCTGCCCACTGAGAGATCTGGGCTTCTCTAGTCTACTGAAGAGAACAGTGAGGGGGAGATTTGATAGCTGCCTGCAACTACTTGGAAGGGGGTTCCAGAGAGGATGGAGAGAGGCTGATCTCAGGGGTGGCAGATGACAGAATGAGGAGCAATGGTCTCAAGTTGCAGTGGGGGAGGTCTAAGAGGGGAGGCCCTGTGGTCTAACATAGGGACTGACCTTCCATACCCTGGACTTGCCTGTGATGAAAAGGGCTTGAAAAGCGGGATACCTTTGCCCTCGTGGCAGTGTTAGGGACACCATGAGCCTCTGAGGCACACAAAGAAAACCCCGCCAAGAAGCGCAGAACCTAGGGGCTTAGCCCCAACCAGCCACAGTTTGAAATTAGATGAAGATTTGTAACCACCAGACGACTGGAGTTCTGGAACAGTTTTCCAAGGAGAACAGTGGGGTGGCTGCCAGTAACCCAGCCAGAGGTGAGGGGTTAATTACAGAAGGGTGGGTGAGGTTTTGTGGCCTGTGCAGAGGGTCAGACTGATGATCATGATGGTCTCTTCTGGCCTGGAAGTCCACATGGGTAGGTGGTAGTGGGATCTTTCAGATTCTTAGAACGCTGCCAGCATCTCTGTCCATAATGACTGGCAGGAACTTAGAGAACACGTGAGATGCAGGCAATAATTTAGAATGTCCCTGGGTTGTCAGCAGAAGTGGTTGCCTGAAGTCTTAGTGAGCCTACACTTGTAAATTATGAAAAATGGGCTGCTAATTTAACACTGGGGTTAGCAGTAGGTCATGGGCAATAATGTGAAACCGTGTTTCTGTGACCTTATGAGACGGGTAATAAAACTGAATAAGATGTGCTTTGTTCCCTGGACTAATAGTCTTTCTCTCTCAAGAAAGGACAAGATATGCCTTGCGTGAGGGGACATGGAACAAGGGGAATGACGTTGGCTTGCAGCTGCAATATTGGTTTAGAAGAATGCTAGGAGAAACAGTTGAGGTATCGGGTGTGATGTTGCAAGGGTTTTCATCTCTGACACCCCTGGAAAGCCGCCTGTCTACGCTGTCTGCTTCTAGCATCTTGTGTGGCCTGACCCTCCAGTCAAATCAGTAAGAGTTCAAAACCTCTCTCCTGGGGAAACAAAATGGTCTGGCTGGAATGCCCTCTTGGTAGCCTTTCTCTTTTCCCTCCCCTCTAGGGCAAAGTAGACTTGACTGGATTGTTTGGAGCTGCCACCATTACTAATGCCTCAATACCTAGTGACAGTGATAAATTCTTTTTCCCCTGCTGTGCTTTCTAAGTCTGCTTATGTGGTCCAAATGACTCACAGTGCATCCCCTAGCTCTCCCCCTGTGGCCCAGAGGCACTCCATCACCCCACAAGTATAGATTTCCCTCCCTTCTTCGGCAGGTGATAGAATTCAGCTGCATCCTGGTGCTTTACAGTACCCTCTGGTGGTTTAAATAGGTACTGCCATGCCAACCCCACCTAGCCTTTCTTCCCCAGTGGGACTCAAATCTCTCCAAGAGCTGATCTCTATCCCTCACCCTAGTCATTGTTAAGTGGCTGGCTGCTTTTGTGCAGCTAGAAGCAGGCCATGGGGAGGGTTAAAGCTCACACTTCAGAAGTGAATTGCACAGTATTACCTTAATACGGGGTAGCATATCCAGCAAATTTAGGAAGTTATTTGGGGGAAAAAAACCTGTTTGGGCTATGGGAGAAAGGGAGAAACATAGGGGTTTCTGAAGGAGCCACAACAAGATGGGACAAAGAAGCCAGTCTGGGATTTCCCACTCTTTTGGTGGTTCTACTTTCTACCCAGCTGGAAGGACAACACAGCAAAATAGTCATCACAAGGTGGAGGGAGAGATGCTGGGAGAATTACAGCCTGGACTGAAGCTCCCATTAGGCCATTATTAAGCCCTAGTAGACATAAGCAATGGTCTTGCCACTGCCCTCTGATGAATAGCATTGGGGCAGCTGTTTGGAATAATGAGGGGTCCTGTGGCACCTTAGAGACTAACCAAAATATATAGAATCATGAGTTTTCGCGGGTAAAACCCACTTCCTCAGATGAATTGGAGTGGAAATAACAGAAACCACAAGAGATATGACAGAAGCACCTGTCAATTGTAGGACCCATGACAATGAGGCTAATTAAGTGGGCTGGATGTGTCCCACTCATAGCTTTTGATGTGGACGTGCAGATGGCAAAGGAGGGAGAAATTGGCTTTGTAGTGCATTAACTGGTTAATGTCTTTGTTCAAGGTCGGAGTAACGGTGTCAGATCTGTAGATGAAATCCAGTGCTGCAGACTCTCTCTGTCATTGGGTAGTGAAATTCCTTTGTAGAAGAATGGCTACTTTTAAATCCATGACTGAGTGACCATGCAGGTTAAAATGTTCTTCTGCAGGTTTGTGTGTGTTATCATTCCTGATGTTTGATTTGTGTCCATTAATCCTTTGGTGCAGAGACTATCCGGTTGGGCCAATGGCCATGGCAGAGGGGCATTGCTGGCACTGGATGGCAGAGATCACAGTAGAGGATGTGTAGTTGTATGAGCCCCTCATGTTGTGGCTTATGTGGTTAGGGTCTGTGATGGTGTCACTCATTTGGAATAGTTCATTTAGTTCTTAACCTTATCCCGCAAGCTGGTTGATGGGGAGGTTAAACGTGCTGTCAGTGTCAAAAGGCAGCTCAGGAAGGGGTTGCTGCATTCGTTTCTTTAATTCATTGAGCCCTCTCTGGTGGCTGAAGAAAGCCAGAGCGTGTGCCTGCCTCGACGTGCGCCGGTCGGAGCGATGGCACGCATGGGGCAGCAGCCTTCGCACGTGTGGGACTTGCCTGTGTGCCGCTGTATGGTGTGCGCGCCCCTGCCAACGTCAGCGCCGAGGAACACCGCGACAGAGCAGCATATGCGGACACGTTCATGTTGCTAGGCAACAAGAAGTTAGTGGTGGAGCAGGCCGAGGTGTGTGTCTCGCTGCTGGTTCAGTTCCACGTGCTTCCCCTGGGCTCCCACCCGCCGTCCTTTGCAACCAGTGGCACAGCTCGCTCCCCAGGGCCGCAGGGGGAGTAGGGCCTGGCCCTGGGCACTGTTCCCTCTACAGTTCTATGTCCGTGTGCGGAATGACTCTCGTTATGGGCACCAGCATGGAGGTGACATGTCACATACGAGACGTCAATGTGCAGACGGACAGTGTGTGGCGGAGGTGGGATGCTGGAGGGCGCTCAGGGCTGGAGCAGAGGGTGGGGTGAGGGCTGTAGGGTGGGGCCGGGGATGAGGAGCTTGGGGTGCAGGCTGCTCCAGGGAGAGAGGAGAACCCCAGAGCTCTTTCACCGCAGCAGCTTGGGGCCAGGGGATGGGGCGCTTGCCTAGCAGCAGGTATGGGACAGCTCTGGGTTGGGCGCCATGACCGGGGGAGAGGTGCTTCTCCTCCAGCCCCAACACGGAGGTGCCGTGACAGGGAGGAGACACATCCCTTCACACTGGGCCTGGCAAGGAGCTGCCACAGCTCTGTGGCTCGGACTGTTGGGCAAAGGCAATGCTTTGTGCGGCCATCCTGAACTCCTCCTCAGGGCCTGTTAGGCAGGTGTGCCACTGCCTGGCCATGCAGCACAGAGGGAATTTAGGCCCCGAGGTAACAGCAGGAATACTCTGCTTCCATATGGTTAACAACACCGATCTCAGAGAGAGTCACAGACACCAGCCACATCCAGCTCCCTGGTGGAAATGGGAATGGGTGTCCTGCTGGCCAAAATTCAGTGGAAGTTTTGCCTGAGGAAAGTCATAAGAACATAAGAACATAAGAACATAAGAATGGCCATACTGGGTCAGACCAAAGGTCCATCGAGCCCAGCATCCCATCTGCCGACGGTGGCCAATGCCAGGTGCCCCAGAGAAGGAGAACAGAAGACAATGATCAAGTGATTTATCTCCTGCCATCCATCTCCTGCCCTTGTTATGAAGGCTAGGGCACCATACTTTATCCCTGGCTAATAGCCATTTATGGACCTAACCTGCAAAAATTTATCAAGCTCTTTTTTAAACCCTAATAGAGTCCTGGCCTTCACAGCCTCCTCGGGCAAGGAGTTCCACAGGTTGACTGTGCGCTGTGTGAAGAAAAATTTCCTTTTATTAGTTTTGAACCTACTACCCATCAATTTCATTTGGTGTCCCCTAGTTCTTGTATTATGGGAAAAGGTAAATAATTTTTCTATAATCACTTTCTCCACACCATTCATGATTTTATATACCTCTATCATATCGCCCCTCAATCGCCTTTTTTCCAAACTGAAAAGTCCCAGTCTCTCTAGCCTCTCCCCATATGGGACCCTTTCCGAGCCCCTAATCATCTTAGTCGCCCTTTTCTGAACCTTTTCTAATGCCAATATATCTGGGTCTCTACGGTGTTAAAAGGAACAAGGTCAGGAGTCAACCCCAGAACCTTTTTTCTCTTATGCCACGAGAGGAGGGAGGTCCAGCCATGGTGCAGTGTACTGGCCCTTGTGCTCCAGGGCTGCCAAACAGCGGCCGACAGAGAATGAGATGCCAAAGCCATTTAATCATCCTCAGCCCCAGAGCATGGGTCACCTCTAAGCCCCCCTTCCAGGGGCCTCCTGGCGACATTGCTGGGTGTGGTTGGAAAGCCGGTGTTTCTGTGCCCCACCCACTGCCCTCAATGCTGAGCAGAGATAATCGTGTGTTCCTGCTGGCATCATCACAGACCTTGGTATGACAAACTCCCTGTTAGAGCTGCATGTAATGCAGCCTATTACCAGATTTCCAGAGCTTGAATTATATTGTATTCAATTTAATACCATGAGTTATCGTTTCTCCCTCGAGTGTTATCAATAAGACAATTTAACTGCAGTTGATGAAGGCATGGCCGGTAATTTATGCATGGGCCAGGTGGACAGCCTATTAAAATGCATGGCATAAATTCATTGCCCCGAATGATTTTGGTAATGATGTGTATTTCTATACTCAGATTCGCTGGGACCCAGGAACAGCGGGGCTGACGAGGAGAGAATGACTGGAGATGTAAATGCTCATCAGAGAGGAAGCCAGTCCCACAAGTCACAATACACTGAGGGGACTAGCTCCCCTTGAATGCGGTGGGAGCAGAAGGACCGAGTACCTTGTAGGATCAGACCTTAGGCTACAGGTGAGCAATAATTTTTGTAGCCGGGCTGCTTCATCAGTTTTGGTAGTGGTCGTGGACTGGCTCCAGCCCCCGAAAAGGGTGGGGCCTCGGGTGGAAGGGGTGGTTCCCTCTAGGCATCATATGCTCATAGGGAGAAGACGTCACCCATTCCCCTGCCCCCAGGCCAATCTGGGCCTGCGGGCGGGCGAGTGTGCAAAGTCATTCACTGTTGAAAATGGTGCCCCTGGCCGGGGAAGGGAGCCATCAGCTGCTTTGAACAGCAAATGACTTTGCACACTCCCCCGCCCCTGGGTCTCAATTGGCATGGGGGTGGGGGGCGCAGCAGGGTGGGCTGCTGGCCAGACCTGGCCCGGGGGCTGTATCTTGCCCGCTCCTGCATTAGGCCCTGATTCAGCCAACCATTTGAAGAGCTGCTTATCTTTAAGCACATGAGTTGTCCCTTTGGAGTCCCAAGGCTAAGCAAGTGCTAAGAGCTTTGCAGGATCGGGGCTTCAGTGCTGTCACCTGGGGCTTGCCTGCACTGGCAAAATGTATCCTGTTGTGATGTGTTGGCTTACACCATGTTAAACACTCCATGTACATTTGCACAATGATGAAAGACCTGCAGCCTGGCCACAGCTGTCTTGGGTCAGTGATTTGCGGTCAGGGGGCTGAAAATGGCAGTGTAGTTCAAATTCAGAGACCCAGTGAGGTGGGAGGCTCTCCCACCCTCCCACCCTGGGCTCCAGCCAGACTCTGGATGTCTACACAACTAGTTTAAGGCTTGCAGCCCGAGCCCTGAGTCAGCTGACCCGGACTCTGAGACATTTTTCACCACAGTGTAGACATACCCTCTGTGCCAACAAAGGCTCTCAGATGGCTGATGTTATATTGCCATAGAATTAACCCCAATCTGCTAGCACAGTTATAAAAGTGGCAACCCCCACCTCCAGTGAGTGCTGAACAGTGTCTTACCTTGTGTCAGCTCACTCATTTTCTAACACGCTGCATTATCCCAGTGTAGGCACACCCAGTACAAGTCTCACTCACCTCTGGGTCATACCACTTAGGTCTGATCTGCAGCCCCTCATGCTACTCAGATCCTGGACCTGCTTGCACACAGACCTCTCGTGTGTATATTTGGAGGTGTAGGTAAAGTAAGACCCTATGAATTTATTTTTGCTTGTGACCTAAATTGGCCTTAAACCCCAGGTCCTTATAGATACATGCCTAGAGCATTGGCACTGCCTAACTGAGGTCTCCTTCTCCTTTCTCTCTCTCCCATTGGCCAGGAATTTTGAAACCAACCATCTTATCAGCTGACTCCCGCATTCTTCATTTTAGAAAGGATTTCAGAAAGTCCAGTGGAGAGCAATGAAAATGATGGGGGTGGGGGGAGGGGAGTGGAGCACATGACTTATGAAGAGAGGCTGAGGGATTTGGGCTTGTTTAGTCTGCAGAAGAGTGAGGGGGGCTTTGATAGCAGCCTTCAACTGCCTGAAAGAGGCTGGAGAGAGGCTGTTCTCAGTGGTGAAAGATCGCAGGTGGCAGTGGGAAAGGTCTAAGTTAGATACCAGGAAAAACTGTGTCACTAGGAGAGTGGGATGGGTTCCTAGGAAGGGGGTGGAATCTCCATCCCTAGAGGTTTTAAAGTCCCTGGCTGGGTTGAGTTAGTGAGGTTGGTCCTGCTTTGGGTAGGAGGTTGGACTTGATGGCCCCCTGATATCTCTTCCAACCCTAGGATTCTAAGCTTTTAATATAAAATATTGAGAGTTTTTTTCTGCAACACACTCTAACAGTCACCATCTCCTAGGTCATACCTAAATCATGGCTCAGAGTAAGGCAGCGCTGAGGAATTTCCAAACTAAGTAAGAAAAGTTTTCTTTTTCCTTGAAGTTTTATCCTCGGATGTTGTGTTTAAAGGTTATTATTATGGCACACAAGGGAGATCCAGCCTCCCCCTCCCCCATTCACCACTTTGATTGGTCTCACTGGACTTTTAAAGAAAGCTGCAGGCTAAGCTAGCCAAAGAGCTCCTAATAACATTGTTCTAACCAGACACCCTGCTACTTCTCTTTATTCAAGTCCACCTCAGGCAATTTCATTATTTTCTTCGCAGATTTAACCTCACATTTAGTTTTTTTCCCCCTTTGTTGCCTGTCAGAGGTTAAAACAAATGGAAACCGTGGCATTCCTCTATGGATTGGTTGGGCCTCTAAGGAGGAGACATACGCAAAGCTGCAGGCTCCCTGAACCCACCATCTTTACCTGTTATTTCTTTCTTATTGCTGTGGTACTGGTATATTTCAGTGTTTGGAACTTGGTGTTAGGTGCACATTACACTGGCTGTGCTGCATGGGAAAATTGATCTCTGTATTGTCATTATTTGGGCTAATATAGCAAGTTTGGAAACCCATGTGACCGTAACTAGAACCCTGGAAATCTGCACACATCCATTTTATATCCGCGGATGTCCGTATCCGCATCTTTGAAAAGTCATGGAAGATGGGAGAGATTCCCAAAGACTGGAATAGTGCCCGGCTATAAAAAGGGAAATAAGAACAACCCAGGAAACTACAGACCAGTCAGCTTAACTTCTGTGCCAGGAAAGATAATGGAGCAAATAATTAAGGAATCCATCTGCAAACATCTGGAAGAGAATAAGATGTTAAGTAACAGCCAGAATGAATTTGTAAAGAACAAATCATGTCAATCAATTTGGTAGCTTTCTTTGATAAGATAAGCCTGGTGGATAAGGGGGAAGTGGTAGACGTGGTATACCTCGACTCTAATAAAGCATTTGACACAGTCTCACATGACTTCTTATCAACAAACAAGGTAAATATAATGTAGATGGGGCTAGTATAAGGTGGGTGCATAACTGGTTGGATAATCACACTCACAGAATAGTTATCAAAAGTTCGCAGTCAGGCTAGAAGAACAGAACAAGTGGAGTTCTGCGGGGGTCAGTTGTGGGGCCAGTTCTGTTCAATATCTTCATCAATGATTTAGATATTGGCACAGAGAGAGTGCTTATAAAGTTTGCAGATGATACCAAGCTGGGAGAGGGTGCAAGTGCTTTGAAGGATAGGGTCATAATTCAATACAATCTGGAAAAGCTGGAGAAATGGCCTAAGGTAAATAGGATGTAGTTCAATAAGGACAAATGCAAAATACTCCAGTTGGGATGGAACAATCAGTTTCACACATACAGAATGGGAAGTGACTGTCTAGGAAGGAGTCCTGCAAAAAAGGATCGAGGGGTCAGAGTGGACCACCAGCTAAATATGAGTCAACAGTGTGACACTGTTGCTAAAGAAGAAACATCATTCTGGGATGCATTAATAGGTGTGTTGTAAGCAAAACACAAAAAGTAAATGTTCCTTTCTACTCTGTGCTGATTAGGCCTCAGTTGGAGTATTGTGTCCAGTTCTAGGCACCACATTTCAGGAAAGATGTGGACAAATTGGAGATCCAGAGAAGAGCCACAAAAATGATTAAAAGTCTAAAAAACATGAGTTATGAGGAAAGACTGAGAACTGGGTTTGTTTAGTCTGGAAAAGAGAAGACTGAGAGGGGATATGATAATAGCTTTCAAGTACCTAAAAGGGTGATACAAAGCAGAAGGGAGAAAAAAATATTCTCCTTGGCCTCTAATGATAGGACAAGAAGCAATGGGCTTAAATTGCAGTGAGGGAAATTTAGGTTGGACATTAGGAAAAACCTCTTAACTGTCAGCGTGGTTAAACACTGGAATAAGTTGCCTAGGGAGGCTGTGGAATCTCCATCACTGGAGATATTTAAGAGCAGGTTAGATAGACACCTATCAAGGATGGTCAAGATGGTGCTGGGTCCTGCCGTGAGGGCAGGGGACTGGACTTGATGCCCTCTCGAGGTCCCTTCCAGGTCCCTCATTTTTGCAGTTATTGATGTGGATGCGGATACTAATTTTATATCTAGAACCCTGAAAATTTACAAACATCCCCTTTTTATCCATGGGCATCTGCATCCATGGCTCATTTTTGCGGCTACAGATGCAGATACCAATTTTGCATCTGCACAGGGCTGTCGTAATAACTTTCCATCCCCTGTAAAACAAAGCGAATCTGAACCAGAGATGGATCTGGATGCTTAGCCAAACTCTTTGGATTCCAGCGTTAGCTGGGATCCCAGCAAATCCAGGCCAGGCTCTCGGGGTGAACCCTCTGAGATGTCCTGGTGCTGCTTGTATGGGAATTGCTGGGCCGGACTCTTTCACTTTCCTTTAGCAGCAGAACCCAGAGAGCACAGAGGCACAGGGGAACAACTACACCCTTCTTCTTCAAACCTCCCAAAATGTTGGCATCTGTTTATGGTGTGGTCCAAGGTTTGGCTCAGTTCTTATTTGAGCCAGACTAGTCCCCAAGCCCTGGTACGATTGCACAACTATCGAGAACTTGGTTTACCCAGGAATGCATGCGGCAGAGGCAGCAGCCATTTTACTGAGGCACAGAGTGTCTAAGGGTATGTCTACACTACAGTGCTATTTCAAATTAACTTAATTCGAAATAGTTAATTCTAATTAAGCTAATTTGAAATAATGCATCTATACACACAAACTATTTTGAAATAGCACATCCACGCTGAGTGGACCCTGAACTGAAGTTAAGGCTGGCCGGAACCAGTGCCGGCAGGGCATCAGGTTAGGACTTAGTGTGTGGGGCTGCTGCCTGAGGCTAACTGAGCTCCATGCTTAAAGGGACCCTACCCCACCCCGGACAGACAGTTCTCAGGGTTCCCTGCTTGCTTGTCTACCTCGATGAGGGACAGCAAAGCAGTCCTGTCTTGGAGTGCCTGGAGTGCCCACACTCGGGAGCTGTCCCTGGGTGTGCCGGTGTGTCTCATGGGGTCATTGCCATCAGCCCGGCTGCACTTGCTGCAGGCTGCCATCCGGGGGGTCCTGAGGGAGAGCGTCCACCCTGAGGAGCCCTCAGAGCCTCCCCGGTCCTCCCCACTGGGGGCTCGTGCCCCATTCCTCCCTCACATCCATCCACTTACCCCTCCCTAGCCCCCCTTCCTGATGTCAAATAAAAGACACGTATGTTCAAAAATAGAAACTGGGTTTATTGAACAAAACTGGGGGGGGATGAACCTCTGGGGAGACTGGGAAAAGGAGGTGGGAGAGGGGAAGAGAGAGGGTGGAAGAGGGGAGGGGGAAACCTGGGAGGAGGGAGCTGGAAGGGGGAAGCAAGGGGAAGAAGAGGGAGGGGAAGCTCAGGGTTGGGGGTTTCGCCAGACCAACTTGATTTTCATGCAAACCTGCTCCTGGGTTCGCATGTGGCTGGTAGCTATCCTGCCATAGATGGCCACGTTCCTCTGTCTAGTGCGGAGATCATGGATGTTGGGGGCATCCCCACCAAACCTGAATAAGGTCCATGATCTCCATCCTGGACCAGGAAGGCGCCCGCCTTCTCCAGCCCCTGTAAGGCTCCTGGGAGCTGGCAGACTGCTCCTGGGGAGTGGTTGAGGGCTGGCTGCCAGTGGCTTGCTGGCTCATGTTTTGGGGCCACTGGGTCAGGGGCCCCGGTGGCCACTGCTGGCTCTGGGCTGGCAGGCTTGGAGCTGGCACAGGCACTGTGGCCAGGGTCTACCCTTTAATGGCTCCAGGGCTGGGGAAGAGGAGAGTAAGTTTTCCTGGTTGAGCCCAGAGTAGCCACCAGGGCTCCCTGGGAAGGGCTGGAGGCCCCCTATTTCGAATTAAGTGTCTACACAGCACTTAATTCAAAATAGCTATTTCGAATTTGGTGTTACTCCTCATAGAATGAGGTTTACCAAATTCGAAATAAGGGCTCCACTATTTCGAATTTATTTCGAAATAGCGGTTTGCCTGTGTAGATGCTATTAAAGTTAATTCGAAATAACTGCTCTTATTTCGAATTAACTTTGTAGTGTAGACATACCCTAAGATACACTGACTATTGAATGAACTGGGGCTTTATTGAAAACCTGCTTGTATTCTTAGAAGCTCTTTGTGTCTTTGCGGTAAGCAGTATTTTGAACTGCCAAGGGACAGAGCTCTTCCATGAATGGTTGGTTTCTAAGTCTTTGGCTGTGCATGAAAACCAAGGCAGGGGATTATTGCATGGTGTTCAGAGATGGAGTTGTCTGAATTCTTTTGTTGGCACGTCAGGTCCTGGTCGGGGAAGATAAGGGCATCTGACAGCTCTTACTCTAAACATTGGCCCCGGTGGCACGAGGAATTTGTCCCTTGGAGCTTGTAGCTAGTGGGGATGTGCCCTCACGCCAGAGCCAAGGAAACAAGACATAAACAGAGACAGAGGAGCTTTCCAGCAGCACCACTGAAAAGCGCAATGACTCTCCGCGTAGTCCAGACTCTGAAATCCTGTGTCCCAGCTGTGGAATCGGCTTTTCTCTTCAAATCATACAGAGTCCCTCAAAGAAAAGCAAACACAAACAAATGATCAAAACTGCAGATGTCTCCACAGTCCAACGTTTAATTCCAGCCCCAAACAGGCCCCGAATCCATCAAGGGATTGCCACAACACAGATGGAGCCAGACTCAATGGGGCCAGGGCAGCGTGTCACTTAATATGCAAACATGAATGGGAACATATTGCCTATTAACTGTGCTTTCTCTCTCATTATAGAAACTCCAGGGTTTACTTCAGGATGTTGTCGTCCTTCCATTTCCCCATGTGTTACGCAGCAATAATTACACCGTTCATAAACATGTGCTGGTTCGTCTTCAGACGATGCAGTCAGAATGACGGCAAGGATTTGGAAAGTGCCAGGAGGCCTGTTTTGTCTGTGCTATGAAAAGTTAAAAAGGAACAGCTGGACTCAGTATCACCAATGTTATTTATTCTGACTGCTCATACGGAGGTAGTGTAACACTGCCAGACCCTGGTTGTCTGTGGGTGGAATCAAACCTGGGACCTAAGCGCATGAGCCTGTACTGCATGAGCTAAAATCCAGCTGCTTATTAGCTAAGGCTGGAGGGCAGCCTCGTTAGTATCTCTGTAAGTGGTCTCAATACCACTAGCTGGGACAGCGAACGACACCCAGGAGGCGTGTGGTTTTCAGTAGCCCCTAGGAATCTCAGTCACGGGTTCCATTGTGCTAGGTGCTGTGCAAAGAGAGAACAAAGAGCCAGTCCCTTTCTTGAAACCCATTAAACAGTGTTCCTTGTAATCTGGGCGCTTGTGCACCCACTCAAGAGAGATTCAAATATCACCCAGCTGATTAGCAAAGCACCCACACCTAGGTTTTGTGTTTCTTCTGGTGGTGCCCATTTGCACGTGGTGCACATACAAATTTATTCTGCACATGGATGAAAAAGATTAGATGGAACATTGCTCTAGAGTGATCTCTGATCTTTGAGCTCTGTCTCTCTGTAGCATATCGTTTGTACCCTTCACTGAATTATTCTTACTCATTTTTTATGTAGATGTGCAGGAGGCTTTTTAAAAAAATACCCAGTGAAACAGATTCCCCACAAGTCACACTTTAAAGCTCTGATTCTGCAAGTGTGTCTGCCGTGAATGAAATGAAACCTAGCAGCGTTTGCAAGACCAGGACCTCAATGAAGACAGAGACAGATACGAGAAAATAACACCACTGGGGGTGAAGGGCAGGGTGATGTAACTATGTGGATGCCTGGAGGGAGCAGATGGGGAGGGGAGAGTGGCTAAAAAGACATGGAGGCTTTTTTAATGGAATATTGTGTTAGAGAGAAATGTGCTTTCCTGGTGATGTAGCCGTGTTTAAAGAAATCCTAGTACCCACTGCTTGGCTAAGCCAAACGCAGGGTCAGCAGTCACATCATGGAGCGCCAGCTGGGAATAAGTTCCTGGCTTTCATTATTACTTATCTGTAGCCTGGTTTTGCATTAGCCTTTCATCACTGTGCCTGTCCAGTCTGGTATGTTTTCCTCTGCACATTTCTGGGAATGCCAGTCAGCCTGCCACTTGCTAAGTTACACTTTGGTGGTTTCAAGGGTGGGTCACTTTGTATTGTGGGAGTCCATTGGAGACTGCTGCAGAAAAAGAGCTGTGGTCACTCTGTGTGTTTTCTCTGCAGACTGTGCGTATGAGAACATAGATGGGTCTGGCTGAGTGATGCAAGTGTCTGTGCATGTGTAGGTGTAACACCAACAGGCAGAACCAAACCTGGGACCATAGTGCCTGAGTCTCTCCAGCTGGCTCTCAGACCACTTACAGAGAGAGAGAATGAGCCTGGTCCACAGCCTTACCTAAGTGCCACTCCACGGGACAGTGACCTGCACCCAGTATGTGTATGGGTTACATAGGCTATGTCTACACTGCACCCTTATCTTGAAATAAGCTACGCAATTTGAGCTACCTTGTGGAATGAGGGTCACAGGGATGTTGGAATAGTGAGCTCATTATATTTCAGAATAATGGGCTTGCTCAAAAGACACGGAATAGCTATTTGGGGATACTTCTGGTATCCAGAATAGCTCTGCAGTCGTAGGGATGAACTGTGTGTGTGTGTGTGTAAATGAACTCTGTGTCTGGGTGTCTGTGTTGCTGGATGAGTAGAGGCATACAGGCATTTCTATCTTTGAAAGCAGGATGTTTAAACTTAATTAACCAAGTTATATGGCAGCATTTCCCCCCCCCCCTTATTGGCAGGCACTGTAATAGGGTCTTTCCGTAACTTTTTTTTTCAGAGAATGTTGCATTGTGATGAGACAGAAATTACCATTTTTGTTTCTTGATGCCGGGGTATTGTAAGGAAATACCAGCAATGTGCTCTCCAAATGAGGCTGATATCCTTATGTAAGCAGCTTTTGGAAGGAGAAACATATTTACTAACTCTAGGCTTAATAATGCATCCCTTTTCCAAGTGTGCCTTTGCCATTACTTTGTGTCTCCATCCTCTTGTTTCCTTCTTGTCATTAGCCTACAAAGAAGAGAGTTCTCTTAGGGTGGCTTGTCTCTTATATCAGATTTTTCTCTAATGCCACTATGGAGGCTAATCATGGCGTGTTACTAGCTCTAGTCCTGTTGCAGGGAGCCCTGGAAGGGAGGATTCATTCCCTTTCTGGAAGGAGATGGGGGCGGGGGGTAAGGTCGACCAGCCTTTTGCATTTTCAGCATAATGAGCCTGTTAAGCTGAAGGAAAAGTACAAAGTGGATCCATCCCTTGAAGTGGATCCATCCCTGGGGTGGAACTCGGCAGCTGGTTGATCAGTAAAATTGCAAAGTGTCTTACCTAGGAAGAATTTTATAGCCCACCAAAGTCTGTTCCTTAGAGAGCATATTGGTGGTCCCTAGAGGGCTCGTCTGTCTTATGGTGCTGGCTTGTCCTTGTTTTCGGTTTCTTCGTCACATGAAAGAGTAGCTAAATACCCCTCTGTAATGGGCTAAGCCCTAAGGCCAAAAGGGCCATAGAGAAATCCTCCAGGGGGCTGGAGGGACTAGAAGGAAACCAGCCAATCAGGATCCAGGAAGTACTACAAGAGGAACTGCAAGACTAGCAGCAGCTCAGTTGCAGCCCGGTCCTGGAAGGGAGAAGGTCAGGGGTGCCCTGGCCCAATGGACAGCTTCCCAGTGAAGAGCTGTCGAGAGACTGAAGGACTTGAAGGTAAAGCCCAGAGGAAAGGACAAAGGAGTTGTTTCCAGGAGGGGAAGCCCTGGAGGCACCATTCTGGTTCAGAGTGAGGCAATGCAATCTGAATGGCTGTGTCTAGACTGGCCAGTTTTTGCGCAAAAGCAGTCGCTTTTGCGCAAAAACTAGCCAGCTGTCTACACTGGCTGCTTGAATTTGCGCAAGAGCACTGATGTTCTAATGTAAGAAATCAGCGCTTCTTGTACAAATACTTTGACGCTCCCATTCGGGCAAAAGTCCTTTTGCACAAAACCTTTTGTGCAAAAGAGCCAGTGTAGACAGCTCAGTTTTGTTTTGCGCAAAAAAGCCCCGATGGCTAAAATGGCGATTGGGGCTTTCTTGCGCAAAAGCGCATCTAGATTGGCCACGGACGCTTTTGCGCAAAAAGTGCTTTTGCGCAAAAGTGTCTGTGCCAATCTAGACACTCTCTTGTGCAAATACTTTTAACAGAAAACTTTTCCGTTAAAAGCATTTGTGCAAATTCATGCCAGTCTGACGCAGCCAATGTGTTTGTGTGTGGGGAAGGAAGGTTTACACAATTGGGAATGGGGAGGGAGATGGTCCGTGATACAATCTTTCTGCAAAGTGGTGGCCCAGCCAGTGGAAAAGTTTGGGAACTGGAGTTTCAGCTGGCACCACTGTCACAAACCGTAGAGGGGTGGAGCTCAGCATTGCTGCAAAACCACATTCTTCGCACACCTTGCTTTGCTGGAAGAAACAAATTGTCCCTCTTTTTGTGTGTCAATATCAAGAGGTCCATACAGCTCAATGGAATTCATGTCTCTGATGCATTCTGCTGTTAGTGGAATGTGATTCATGCTTTATGTATTTTAAATAGTTTTAGGGTGAAAGCTGCCTGCAGTTAATGAATGCAACTGGCAGGCCGAGTCTCAAACATCTTCGGGGATCTTCCTGATTTAGATGGATGGGTCCCAGCCTGCCAGACAATCAAAGCCAGTCTCCTGGAGAGGTTTTAATAGAGATGGATACGAACAGGCTTCAAACAGTTTGAACTTTGGGCGTAGAATACGGCTTACTTGCAAATAAAACAAAATCAAAACCCAGCACACGTCTAAGTGATGGAAAATATGCATTGATTTTTGAAAAGCTGGCAGGTTCGGTTTGCCAGGACTCCCTTTAAAAAAAAAAAAAAAAAAAAAATCCTCTGGCACCAAAGGGAAACGTTTGCTCTTATAACTTTTAAAATAAAGGGTAAATAGATAAAACGAAGGCTAGGGAATGAATATCTTGTGGGTCTTCAACCTCATTCCCAGATATGCCTCTCTGCTCACATAACTATTTCAGACACTCAAGATGTTCAGGACTCTGAACTGCTAGGTATTTTGGCTCCCCATCTCCATCCCTTTACTCTAGTTTGCTGCTGTGAAAATGAATGGCATAACAGTGACAAGGGAAGGAAAGGAACATTAAAGGGAGAGAGGAGATGGGGGGGGGGGAGGGGAAGATGGTTAAAAGAAGCAGGAAGCCACAGAGAAGATATAGAACAGCCAAGTGGTTCCGAATGGAAGGGCTGTAATTTATTTTGACACTAATCATGTATTATTCAATTGGAGTAAAAATAAACCTTATTAACTAAGAAAATAGACCTCCCTCTTCAAGCCCATGCGGAGACATAATCGCAATAATCTTGACAATCAGAAAGTTTGTTCAGACATCTTACCCTGCATGCTAAGAATCAGATCTTCCCTGGGCAGAATTGGATAAACAGGCAGTTGCTACTAATATTCTCATTCCGCACATGTCACCCCTGTGCCTGAGCTACACACTCATCTGTTAGCCGTTGCACATGCAGGAGAGGGTCCTGTAATGAAATGAACTGTCAAAGAAGCCGGCTATTGGCCCTTTTATGTTTTTAATCTCAGTTAAAAATACTTGTTACTCGCCCAAGTATCTTAATGCGCTTCACAAACTACATTCAAGTGGGTCGATTCATCCATGACTTAAATGCAGTCGTCTCTGGGTTGTGATGTGGCCATTAATCAGTGCACTGAATATATAGTACAGGCTGGACCTCACTGGTCTGGCACCCTTGGGATTTGAGTGGTCCCAAGTAAGGGAATTTGAGGGAGCAGGGGAGGTGAGGCCTCTGGGCTCTCTCAGTGCTCCCCTCCTGGCTGCTGGCCTGGGAGAACTTGGAGCCTTGACTTCCTCTGGTCCACCTGCCTGCCCCCAGCTTGCTCACGGGGCTCTGCTCCCTGACCCTAGCCCCACACAGGGTGGCAGCTGCTCCTGGAGCTCCCTGCCCAGGTCACTGTCCCACTCCCTGCTGCGCTCAACTTCTGTGGCAGGGGCTCTCTGATCTAGCAACATCTGTGGTCCTGCCAGACCAAGGATGGAACCTGGACCTGGAGGAACAGGGCAGCAGTAAAACCCTTGAAACTGCTCATGACACAATTACAGGTGCTACTGTACAGTATTTAATGCTTGGCTGAGATTAATTCTTTTCTCCCTGTGCCAACAGGCAGGGGAGCTGACAGCCCCTTCAGCACCATCTGGAGCGTACCACCGGGGGCTCTGGAGCATGCCATCCAGGGCTCCAGTGGCAATTTATGGGGCATGGGCCTGTGTGTGCAGTGGCTGACGCAGTAGCTGCAGGGGTGGGTGGGCGCCTCGGGCCCTTTTGAATCCCTGGGGCAGACGTCCCCTTTGCCCCCGCCATGCCAACAGGAGACCGCTGTACAAACTGCATTGCTGCAATAAGGTCAAGGACTGTTCTGAGCACTGGTTAGAAAGTTGGTTTAGAGTAAGCAGTTTTCTGAAAATAAAATGGTGATTCCCAGAGCTCTAGCTCTGCTCACAAAAGAGTGGAGAATGAATTAAAAGCAAATGAGGGAGTCGGCTCCCCGGATTAAAAAAAACATGCATCAGCCTTCTCCCCGACTCTCCCAGGAGTGAGCTTTGCAAAGGTAATACACGTTGGGTCTTTTAATTTCCCTTTTCATTTATGGGCCTTCAGAGTGCATTCAGGATGCATTTTTCAAGCTTTTCTCTGCAACCATGTTAAAAAAAAATAAAGCTGAGATTCCTGCATAATCACCTGACTCCAGGAGCTGGGGGTTTAAGAAAAAAATCGAGGGTCACGAGGCGTGTGATGAAGTCCTAAGACCTGGCTAAACTGGAAAGAAAGGGACTCACTGAATTGGTGTCAACGGAAGGCTTCTGCAGATTTGCACAACTTATATTTTTCTTACATAATTGGTATCATTGTGAAATCTGTGGACTAACACCACATTTTCTATGGAACCTTTAAAAACCAATCTCGTAAACAAATACATCCAAAATGAAGTCATTGGCATCTCGGTTTTTTAACCATTGGGCAAGGACACAGCTGTCACTTGTACTGTGTTCCATGAGTACAGGGATTGGACCCAGCGCTGTATAAGTACATGCACTATACTTTAATTGAGTGATCACTTTCTTGATGCTTCTTCAGACTATAAAAAGCTTGGAACATACTCCAAGCAGCATTGTTCACGGTGTGACCAGGAAGTACAGCGTTTCACTGAATGTGGAGACCAGTCCTGAAAACAGTTGCAGGGGGCACCCATAAAACCATAACGCTCCTCACCTCCGGTGAACTTGGGTGGATCTACAGTTTGCTTTTTCTGTGGTGATATTTGTGATCTTCATACATGCAGTTCAGATGCCTTATTAATCAACTGAGAGTGTAGTGTAGTGGTTAGATCCATGGGATTAAATTCAGCTCGTTTTGACACTAGTGGAAAAGAGTAACTTCTAATGGCTTTGCCCGCAGGTAAATTCTTGACATTACTGTAGATAGTTTTGCCCCGCACTGGGAAGTGGGATTTCTGGGTCTGATTTTTGCTTGTTTTTTGCCCTTGGGCGAGCTTCTCCAGGGAGTTGGATTTATGACCCCCTGAAGTCTCTTCCAACCGTATAATTCTGTGATACTCTAGGTGCCCAGTTTCCCCAGATATAATACCCAAGAAAGATTACAGAGATGTAAAAATATCCTCATCACCATCACCATCACCACTACATGGTTGAAGGGGCTCTTCTGTAGTAGATTTTAAGCAGCAGAAAGTCAATGTAGTGAGCGCATATTAGTAAAAATACAAGACTGATAAGAGGCAGCTAAGGGAGCTGAATGTTGTCAATAGAAGGAGGATATTAATATATTGCTTCCCTGATTTGTTTGCTGTGAAGTTAATAATGGGAAAATGACATTTTTCAATGGGCAAAGCTCTGGGGACAAGCACTAAATGACTTTGTTGCTTCCCCACTTCAGAAAAATTAAACCACAATCCCTGAATCACTACAGATTTGCTGCTTTTGCTACTCACAAGCTCTCCATGCAGTTACAGCACTAAAGTTTTTTACTGGCAGACAGACACATTTCTTTTAAGGCAAAACACAAAAACGCCCCTCCTTCCCCAACACACACAAGCGTCCACATCTATGCTGCTGATTGGGGAAAGCTGATTTCACTTCCAGATCAAATCCTTCAGGCTCTGAATTTCCTCTTTGGGAAAAGGGAGACAGGCTGTCCTGAAAGAAGGCACTTCCCTGGGCTGTTTCTCATTGTTAGTAGGTCCATTCAACATATATTGCAAATAACAGAGATTGGGGCAGAACCACAGCTGCGTAGGGTACTTGAAAATTTTGGGCACCACTGGGTCTTAAAGTCCACCCACCTGACACCTCCTATTCTTGTTCTGTGGCTCTGCTGCCTCCTCCAAAGATCTAGTTAACTTAAAAGGGAAAAAGCCTGCCAGGCCTGTTAGCAGAACACCCAACCTCTGAAAGAGCCATTGGAGTGGGAATGAAGCCATTTCACATGTATTTGCCAGCCCCAGGTACATCCAGTCAGTGTCTGAACTTACTGTGTGAGTAGACAGGACCTTTGTTTAAAATTTGCTTTACAAATATTGCATTGGTGTGTTGCTGAAGATTATAGAATCACATCTCTAAAATCGTTCCCCCCCGCAGTTGTCATTGGACACCAGTTTAATAGCACTGTGTAGGGCCCCCTAAATCCTAAGAGCAGCCCTGGATGGGGGGAAGCAAACCTCACTGATTGATTTATACACGTAAGATCACCGTGCTGGAAGCCCCACAATACCAAACACGTTATTCATCCAATCCAGTCGGATCCAATGCAATCGACTGCTGTAGCGCCCGCAATAATCAACCCCCGCCAATTACTCCCCAGGAAAATCAACATCCCCTCCTCAAACCCCAGCAAAAATATCTGCAGCACATCCGGAGTATGATGACACAGTAATCGCAAAGCAGGGAAGCAGATTCCTCTCCAATAAGCCCAGCTGCACATTCATTTGCTGTATTATTCAGAGCCTGTAAAAAGTTTTATGGGAAGAGGAAGCCAGTTACAAGTGCCGAGTGAGCAGGGGCTGTGCGGTGGGGGTTAGAGCTTTTCCCTGCAGGCACAACAGTTCCAGCCTGGCCCTGCTGGACTCAATGTGGAACCTCTTTGAAATGGGAGAGAGCTTAGCTCTTGCTCTGTCTAGTCTGGGTTGAGGCTGCTCAGAGGGCCACTTAAGGGCGGAGGTGGGAGGGAATTGTTTTTATGCCCAATGCTGAACTGAGACTGGGCTGTGATCCTGCAGTTTCTTGCCCACCGGGGAAGTGCTGTGCCTGCAAAGATGCAACTGTCAGCCCTGGGGCTTAAACGCCCCTCAGGTGTGGAGGCATTCTTTCCAGTCAGGTTCTTTGCTGGCAGGTGTGGGCCAACTGAGGGCAGGAAGGTGCCTTTGCTGGCTCGGTTCTGTGGCTAAACAAATGACTTGCATCTCTCCCAGGGCTGCTGCGATTCACCTGGACAATCCTATTACAGCTGGAGGAAATGGCTCTGGTAAAAGGGATGTGTTTTTAGAGCAGTTTAAGGACTCTGGGGATTTTCCTGAGGCCTTCCTCCCCCCTCCCTTCCACCCCCCCCCTTCCCGGAGCATGTGAGTTTCAAAGGAGACCCTGGCCTTGTTCAAAGTTTCTTTGACCATTGGGGCAAACAATACCAAACTGGCTCAGCCCACGCCCAGGGCGGGTTTTCTGCAATCAAAAAGTGTCTTTGTCTGTGTGTGTGGAGGAGGGGAGTGAATTTGAACAACAAATACTTTCTCTTTAATAACCGATCACTCCTCTTTGCTCAATGCGATCATCTGACATCACACCAGGTTGCCATGGAGATGAATGTGACAGCATAAGCCTGTGTGCGTGACTTCTCTGGGCCCGGCGGCTACTGATCAATTTTCTGTCGCTGCACAGAGAGAGACACACACACACACAGAGCCCGGTGGCTTTGATGTGGAATAGCATTCAGCTGAAACCCGGAGAAAGGACATCTCTGAGGCTCCCTGAGCTCTGCACAAACAAGTTATTTGTTAGCAAGGCAGTCAGCTATGGGGAGGGGAAATTAAAACCTCCACTAATTTACTTTTAATGGACCCTGTGAGAATCAGCTGTGGCTAGGCCCAAAATGAATATGGAAAATAGCACAGTAAGCGGGAAAGCGGTGATTGGGTTTTCATTGGGGGAGGCAAACCACAGGCATGATATCGGAGAGCATTTATTTCTCTAGATACTAAGTAATAATTAATGCTGAGCCTAAAGAGCGTCGTCGTGCTGCTAATTTGGTTCATATTGCGGTCACGCACTGGTTTCCAGCACTGTTGTTTTAATGGGAAACACCGGAGTTCAGACAATTTCTCCCAGATACAAGCCGGGAAGACTCACAGTGTGTCGTCAGTTTATTGCAGAAGATTACCCTGAAATAGATTGGGTCTGACCTGAGGTGGTGCTCAGCCAGTACACGAGTGCAAATCACTGTGAACGGCTCGGAGAGACAGGAAACACAAGCATACATGGGCCAATCAGGCCTTCGGATGGCTTTATCCGCCACATAACGCCTCTCCCCAGGTCTCCTATTTGGAACCCTCCCTGGCGTTGGCAGCACAAATAATGAAACGGTCTTGTGAGTAGCAATACATGGGCTGAAGTTAATGCAGCGGCCAGAGCTGGGTATTTTTCGGATGTATTGTCCTTTGACACACCCCAGAACCACATTTCTGGAAGCCAGTTAGCCAGAAGCAAAGCATTTAAAGAAATGAACTTCAGGGCATCCTGGTGTTTCATCTCTCCCCTCAGACAGAAGACTGGTTGGCATATTTGAGAGTTTGGAGGGGCTTTAGGGGCAGGGACTTAACTCTGTGCTAAATCCTCAGTGGGTGGAAAAGGGGCTTAGCTTCATTGGAGACACTGATTCATACCTGAAGAGGCGTTGGCCCTTTGACTCATCTTCACTAGTCACAGCTAGGCCCCATTGACCATAAGAATGGCCATACTGGGTCAGACCAAAGGTCCATCTAGCCCAGTGTCCTGTCTGCTGACAGTGGCCAACACCAAGTGCCCCAGAGAGAGTGAACAGAACAGGGAATCATTAAATGATCCATCCTGTCTCCCATTCTCAGCCCCTGACAAACAGAGACTAGGGACACCATTCCTACCCATCCTGACTAATAGCCATTGATGGACCTAACCTCCATGAATCTGTCTAGCTCCTTTTTGAACTATGTTAAAGTCTTGGTCTTCACCACACCCTCTAAGTTCTACAGGTTGACGGTGTGCTGCGTGAAGTAGTACTTCCTGTTTGTTTTAAGAGCAAGGAATCTAGTTCTTACGGTGATGATTGGATTCTGACTGGCAGGTAGAGGCACTTGGCGGAGAAGTAGCCATGGACAGCAAGTGCCCCAGCAGTGTCTCCTTCACTAATTCTACCCGCTCAGGGTGGACCTGGGCTGTATACCCCATGTGAATGCACTCACTTCCAGTCCTTAGTACCTGTTGCCTGGCTCCATCGCTGAGAACATTGGGCAGCTCCATACCCCATACGTCAGTCCAAGGTGCGCTAGTGACTGGAAACCATCTGACTTGGAGGGCAGGAGGCAAAGGCCCTCTCGACTCTTGGTCTTACTTTAACGGGCAGGCTCAGCAGTTGCAACGGGTTAACCGTCTTGGAACTGCTAACAGCTGCACCTTCCTGGTCCTGAGGCAGGAGTCGCTGAAGCGCTCTGGTTTTGTTACTGTTGTGTTTCATTCTCCCAGTGCCTCCAAGTACTTAGGCTCTGGCTGGAACCAGGAGTGGAAACATCACGTGCTCCCATTCTTTGCGCACACTTGTGGTGTTTCCAGGAGGTACTGGAAGTCTTTAAAAAAACAAAACCGCAACCCCCATGCTTGTGAACTCTCTAGCCTGTGTTTGCAGACTTGAGGGATCTGAACTGTTCAGAGAAGCAGCTGAAACTGTCTGAGCTGCTCAGGAGCTCCAGTCTTTTGAGAGCCCAGGGCTGTCTCTGGAACACCAAGGTGGGGAAACTGGTGAATTGTGCAAATTTGACACTAGCTCTCGTGGCTTGAACAAAGATGTGAACTGGATGGGCCATTATAAAACCTTTCCTTACATTCAGCACCCAATTGACATCAAAAGCTAAGTGTGGGACACTTCCAGCCCGCTCCATTAGCCTCATTGGCACCAGCACTTCAACTGACAAGTACTTTCCCCCTCCCTTCTTTTTCTGTTATAAATTGAGAGGGTCCCCCCTTTTCTCTCCACTCTGCTCATCTAAGGAAGTAGGTTTTGCTCACAAAAGCTCATGATGCTATATTTTTATTAGTCTCTAAGGTGCAACAGGACTACTTGTTTTTTTTTAACTGCAGGTCCCGCAGCCCTTGTGCATTTGCCATCTGATGCATTCACTACACAATCTGGAGCGGCTGCAAATAACGCAAATTCAGAGCAGGCAGCAATGCAATAAACTGTGGCTGAGTCTCCTATTAAAACACACTCTCATTCAATAAACGGTTACAGCTCCCAGTATTTCTTTCTGACCCGCACTCATTTTTCAAAGGAGAATCAGACCTTTGGGCCCAGCCTAATGATCTCAGCAGTATCGTTCCACAGGTGAGAGATGTTTTCTGCATTCCAGGGGCACAGAGGAGGTTGTAACGCCTACAAATATCAGATGGTTTTAGATCTGACAGATTTTCTAAAACTATTTTTCTAATCTGGCTTTAGCAGGCTGACCTCCCAGGATGAATCTCAAATCTCTGCTAGGCTGAATTGAGGTTGTCCCAGATTAACAGTGGCACTTTCCACATGTAGGGATTGGGGGCTTGTTTGTGTTTGTTTAGAACCCTGCCTCGGAGTGCCTCCCTTCCACCAGTTTTGAATAAGATTTTGTTCTTTCTGGTTTTAAGTATTTCACTCACAACAGCGAGGATGCAGCTCGTCAGATCGTATTATCCCCATATAAAACAAACCTTCCCTGACGTGTCGTGAGATTTAGGATTGATTTTAAAGTGTTATTACGGACTTATGAGGCTTTAAATAATATTGGAAACTGCATTTCTTTCAAATCTACTTTCCTTTAATATCCCTGATCAGTTTTTAAGATCTGAGTCTGGAGATTTATAGGGCTGCCTTGAACATAATTTAGAGTCACGTGTGGCTTTTGATTTTAGCATTTATGATCCTAGAGTTTGGAAGCATTTCTGGTTTGTCATGTTGGGGAAGTGGAATCGGGTCTCGTGTTAAACTCAAAGGAATTTAAAGGAATAACTAGTCAGCTGTGTTTTCCACTGAACTGGCGCATGCTGTGTCTAAGCCCTGGTGTGTACTAGGGAGTTATTTCAAAATAATAAACAGAGTGTCCACACTTCCAAGCCTTTTATTTTGAAATCTGTACTCCTGCTTTCCTTGGGGAATAACGCTTATTTTGAAATAGTAATACACTTCTTTGCCTGCTACTTCCCTAAGGGCATGTCTACACTAGGAAATTGTTTTGAAATAACTAAATTCAAAATAATAACTCCTGAAATAACTAAGTCATGCCATTTTAGCTAAATGAAAATAAAGTCAGACCAATCAAAATTTCCAGTGATTTATTGGAAAGGCAGGATTTGAACTGCTCTAGAGCGAGGCCTTTGAGTCTGAGATCAGCAGTATATACAAACAGACCCTCACAAAGAAATGCCCCTGTTCATGTCCCAAGTGGCTCATACACATTGATCTTCATAGTGCCCCTCTTATACAGGCCCTCCCCAGGCGTGACTCAAGGCAGGTGGCTCTAACTCAGTGGTGGAGCCCATCAGGGTTCTGTTTGACCCGCAAGACATTTTGTCGATGGTTGCCCAGGTGCAGGGTCGCCAGATGCCGCTGGTTTCCATCCACGTAGGGTTTTTTTCCTACTGGTTTTACTAAAGTGACTCGCATGCAAAGCAGGGGCATGTGAGGTGGGTGCTGATTGCACACAGCATTGACTGTAAGGGTACGTCTAGACGACAGGCTTTTGTCGACAGAAGTTTTATCAACAGATATTGTCAACGAAGCTTCTCTCGACAAAGAGCGTCTAGACTACAGCCAGTTCTGTCGACAAAGAGCGTCTAGACTACAGCCAGTTCTGCCGACAAAGCAAGCCGCTTTGTCGACATGACAGTGTAGACGCAAAGGACAGCGTAGATGCACTAACGCCTTCTGTCGACAGAACTCTGTGGACAAAAGGCGTTATTCCTCGCAGAATGAGGTTTACAGCTGTCGACAAAACTGCTGAGTTCTGTCGACGTTATGTAGATGCAAGTATAGTTTTGTCGACAAAAGTCCACTTTTGTCGACAAAACCCTGTAGTCTAGACACACCCTAAGAGCTGGGCTCTCTGCTGGCATCCAAAGCACTGCTACGGTGCCATTGGCACACCCCTCAAATTCTAGGCATTCAAGCTCGGTGAGCAAAACTACCCTCTCCCAGAAGACCATCTTGGTTATGACAGTCTTGCAGCCTGCTGAGATGAGGGAGGACCACTCATGCAGCCTGCTCACTAGCCTTGGCTGCCCATTGCTGCTCTAACTTGTGCGGTTTCCTCCACCCTCCAGGAACTGCTGTAGCAACTTGATGTTGCTATGAGGGAGCCCTTGTCCCATGCCGTTTCCCCTGCCTGTGTTCCCTCCAATGGCTGGATGTGGTGGTGGGAATTCTCCAGTAGCCAGGAAAGCAGCATTAGTGCAGGTCTGCACTGAAGGAATGGCTCTGAGGCCCTCCCTCTCTGGCTGACCTTGCCTCTAGCACTTTCCCTTTCCTGGAGCAGCGGGTCTGAGTTTTCCATGACAGGGACCAGGCTCCAGCATCATCTTGCTGTGAAACCGTGTAATCGGTGTTGGGTGAATTTTATTAGCCAGCCACAGAACTGCTTACAATTCACTCCTGATGATGTATTGAGAGCTGCTGGCTGTAAAGCAATCTGTGCCCATCGACACCTTGGTACTAAAAGTTCCTTTTGTGACTTTCATGGTTGCTAGGCTAAGAAATGAAAAGGCACTAAAAAGCTGCCTTGCTCCATAAAGAAAGCCATCAGGGGTTTATAATAAAGCACAAAGGATTCCATATTGCATTTCACCTTCAATTAGCAGGCAGTAAGTACATTGCAGAGAGTGGTCGGGCACAAGAGGGCGCAGGCCACATGTCACAGGCCTGCCCTGTGCTCAGGCTTAATGGATACAGATTACTTCCCTTTCACCGGTGCTACTAAGAGCTGCGCACAAGTCAAAGCCTTTGGTTGGCTTTGCACAGCTGATGTGAGACCCCAGATCAGCATATACAATCCTAGAACCAGAAGGGACCTTGAGAGGTCATCAAGTCCAGTCCCCTGCCCTCACAGCAGGACCAAGCCCCATCTAGACCTTCCCTGATAGATGTCTATTCAATCTGCTTTTAAATATCTCCAGTGAGGAAGATTCCACAACCCCCCAAGGCAATTTATTCCAGAGTTTAACCACCTGACAGTTAAGAAGATTTTCCTAATGTCCAACCTAAACCTCCCTTGCTGCAATTTAAGCCTCTTGCTTCTTGTCCTATCCTCAGAGGCCAAGGAGAACAATTTTTCTCTCTCTTCCTTGTAAAACCCTTTTAGATACTTGAAAACTGCTATCATGTTCCCTCTGTCTTCTCTTTTCCAAACTAAACAAGCCCAGTTCTTTCAGTCTTCCTTCATAGCTCATGTTTTCTAGACCTTTGATTATTTGTGTTGCTCTTCTCAGGACCTTCTCCAGTTTCTCCATCTTTCTTGAAATGTGGTACCCAGAACTGGACACAATACTCCAAATGAGGCCTAAGCAGTGCAGAGTAGAGCAGAATGACTTCTTGTGTCCCGTAATTTGGGGAAGCTGTCATTCTCTGCTCCAGGAAGGGCCTTGTCTGAGAAGAGTGACAAGCAACCCATTGCTCCCCTGAGGTGGCAAACTCCCCAAGGTGGAAGGTGAGGGATATGCAACCCCTGACGAGAAGGATTCCAGTCAGTAACAACTTAAAGCAGAAGCCCTAATTAAAAATAAAGTCTAGGCCCTGCACTGGCCTCCCTTAAAGCCAAGCCAGGTTTGCTTTAGACCAGTCAAGCTGCCCTGCTTCCTATTGCATTCCCTCTACCTCCCATTAGTGGTGGCATCTGCCTCGAAATAGTGCTTGGAGGCATGGCATAGCCATATGCGAGAGACGGTCCTGGCTGTGAAGGGCTCACAAGCTACTCAGAGGCACTGGACGAAGGAGGGGTCATGGTGATCAGAGTGGGCCAGAAAATGAGGTGATTATTTCTTTGCTAATTCTTTTTGCCACCCAAAGACTCTGTATTCAGTCAGAAGTGTTGTAGCCTGCTCTCATTCTGCTCCCCATTTTACAGACAGTGTAGGAAGGCCCAGAGAAACTAGGAGACTTGCCCAGGCTCACTCAGGGTGTCCATGATGGAGCTGGGAACAACGTCCAGACCTCTTGAGTCCCACACCGGCACCCATGGGGGGCCAACAAGCTTCCAGGGGCCCCGCGCAACGTGTGAGGGCAGCTCCCAAAGGAGTGGGGCTTCAGGTGGAAGAGGCAGGGCCAGGAGCAGGCAGCCCTCTGCACCACCCAGAGCGTGACACTGCCCCCCCACCCACCCACCCACCCTCAGTCGCACGGAGCAGTACAGAGTGGTGCTCCAGGGGCAATGTAAAGAGCCTGGAGCTCTGGCCCTAAGCCCCTTTTAACCGTTGGGCCCCAGGGCAACTGCCGCCATTGCCTCCCCATCGGCGGGCCTACGAACACCTCACCCACAAGACCACCCTTCCTCCTAATACCTGCTATGAAGAATGCAGCAAATCCAGAGCAGTGGTTCCTTAATGATCCAAAGAGAATGGCATTGTCACCATGCCCAGAGCTGTCCCTGACTGCGCCCCTTTGTTCATAGTCTCAGCACAGAGGCTGAATACTGAGCAGGCCATGAGATGGGTCCAGTCCAACAGCCTAAAGGCATGTGGGTGGGCGAGAGGGAGTGATGAAGTCTGCCTGGCTGTTGCTGTCGATGCTGGGCCTGCTCTGTGGAGAAAGAGCCATTAGGCCAGCATCTTCCTGCTCAGCTAGATTGCCCATAGAGGCCAAATAATAATACTAGCAGAATTACAATAAGGTCGTCATTGGAAAGATGTCCAAAGGGAGTTAAGCACCTAATGGGATTTACTAAAGCAATGAAGCAGATTAGGCACCTGCAGCTTTAGGCGCCTAAATAACGTTGCAAATTTGGTCCCAAGTCCCAAGTGGTGGTCCCTGTCCTGAGACTCGTGCACACAAACAGCTTCCGTGGCTGGCGAATTGCTGCCTGGTATCGAGGGGCACGAGGCAGAGACGTGGCTTTGGAAGGTGAACATGAAGAATGAGATTATAAACTGAACATTGTGTCTAGTCATCCAAACAATATTAAGCAGATGTTGGTTTCCCCTAAGGTTAGCCTCGAGATGTATTGACTGGCATGTCAGAATTTGTAAGAAGTGATTCTTTCTCCCTACTCCATACTGATAGGCCCCAACTGGAGTATTGCGTCCAGGTTTGGGCGCCCCATTTCAGGAAAGATGGGGACAAACTAAAGAAAGTCCAGAGAAGAGCCACAAAAATGATTTAAAGTCTGTGAGGGACAACTGAAAAAATTGGGTTTATTTAGACTGGGAGGGAACATGATAATTTTCAATACATAATGGGTTGTTACAAGGCAGAGGGAGAAAAATTGTTCTCCATAATCTCTGATGATAGGACGAGAAGCAATGGTCTTAAATTGCAGCAAGGGAGGTTTAGGTTGGACATTAGGAAAAGCTTCCTAACTGTCAGGGTGGTTAAGCACTGGAATAAATTGCCTAGGGAGGTTGTGGAATCTCCATCACTGAAGAATTTTAAGAGCACATTAGATAAACATCTGGCAGGGATGGTCTGGATAATACTTAACCCTGCCTTGAGTGCAGGGGACTGGATTAGAATTAAATGACTTCTTTAGGTCCCTTTCAGTCCTATGGTTCATGATTCTTTGTTTTTCCTGGAAGGAAAACAGGTTGTGAAGTTCATTGAATGATAACATGAAGACATATTGTGAATGTTTTCAATAAAAACATCAGGAAATCTTCCATTATGGCTTTGGATCTGTTTGTTAAACACTCCAAAGTGGGGAGAACTTCAGAAAGTGAATTCATATCTAAGGAGCCAGCCCAAACAGGGACATAGGTCTGGAATGAAACTCCTCCGGCATCGTCCCCTGCAAATGCAGGCAATCCCACCCTAGAATCCCATTTGTAAACATATCATCTTAAAACTAGCTAGGCTGTTTGCTCCACTAACAGAGGAAGCATTTGAATAAGCCATCGTGTTATTTAATATTATTCCAGTTCTGGGTATTAGTGACCTTTGAGAAGGTCAGCATTAGAATAGACACTTGCCAACACATTGCATGACATCACGTTGCATAATTGCCAGCCAACTATGAACCTGCAGGTATGAAATGATGTTAATAGAACAATACTTACATGCACTATGCTCTGGGGAGATGGCAATGCAACACAATCTTTTGAGGGGAAAAAATCACAGCAGAAGTTATTTCTGTGGGAGAGTAAGGAGGCGGCACCATCACTGAGAGAGTTTTCAAGTCCCCTTTCCACTGCAGCTCCAAACTCTGTCTGTGCAGGGCGAGAAAGAAAGTGCCATCTGTGAACTAACCCAGCATTTGGAGCTAAAACATTCAGGCCTTTAAAAATAATTGCTTCCTGGACAACAACTTGCAAATCAGATTCCCAGTCCGTCTGAGGTCCTGTGAACCAGGGGCATCCTTAGGATTTATGGAGCTCCACACAGTACTGTTACATTGGTGCCTCTATGCCCAAAGGCAAACCCAGAGGGAGGGGGGGAATGACAGTTTTGAGGAGCTGTGATTTTATAATCTTCAGCAACTCACATGAACTATTTTAAAGCAAATTTTACGGTGTAGACTCACACATTAAATCAGAAATTGACAGTATGTAGCTGGGGTTGGCAAATGGCTGTGAAATGGCTTTGTTACCACTAGAATAGCTCGTTCACAGGTTCTGGTAACAGCTCTGGCAGGTTTTTTCCCTTTTAAGTTCACTAGATCCTCTCCTGAAGGAAGCTGAGCCACAGAACAGGGTTAGGAAGAGGCAGGTGGGTGGACATTAAGACCCAGAGGTGCCCCAAATTCTCAGGTGTCCCACGTAGCTGCATAGTCTGTGTATGGGTAAGGATGGCTCTGCTGTGAACAGTGTTAGAGGTTTTTTTTTCTTAAAACTTCTCACATGTTAAAGAGAAAATTTTGCGGACATTCACTTCGCATTGGGAAATAATAGCTTGCAATCACTAAAATGTGCCTTGTTATGTACTACCAAAACTATCTATTGCCCTCCCATTCTACAGCAGAGGAAATGCAGGCCCAGGAGACCCAATCCTGTTCCATTGTAATCTGTGGGATTTTGCTATTGACATCAATAGCAATAGGAGCAGGCACAGAACAATCACGGGCCAGATCGCGAGAGTCTTTCGCTTGATCGTGGGAACTGTTCATATGCAGGCTGCTAATTGAAAAGGATGTGGACTCCCTGAACTTTGACCCTTAACCGATGTAGCGTTTTGTTTAATCTCTTTTGTCTGGGTCTGAAGGCCCAATTTTTCAATATCCTTCACCATATGACCCATCCTTATTCACATGGATAAGGTTTATTTTGAGGTCCCTGTATGGCAGGGCTATAATTTTGCATGACTCAAAACATATTGTAGCAGGTTGCCTTTTCTAAATACAATCACATGGCAGCATTGGAATGTGCGGGTGGATTTCTTATTCATGCGTTTGTCTCCCTCCACTTCAGATCAACTGCTGAAGGGTTTGTTTGCTTTTTAGATCACTGTTATAACAGAGAACTAATTACAAAGGGCTAATTAATACCCCTGAAGTAGAAACAAAAAAGGCTTGTACCTATGTATATTATTAAGTTCATAATATTGATGGCATTGTGAATAGATCTGTGAGTAAGCAATGGTACAACATACTTTAGGATGCAGCAAATTATAAATCAAGGTATTCAATCTTTAGAAAGCCTGCACATTTAATTATCTAGCAAGACCTTCAGGGAAAAGAATTTAGAACAGTAATTGTCAATTTGTCCTCTGTATCCAAGGGCAAATTAGGCATTTAGAGGACAGGGCTTTTCCCCCCCCTCTTTGTAATGCTGATTAGCAAAATGTACTGAAGTCTTCCAACTTGATGAGGCTCTCCCTCTCCAGTCTGAGGTGCTGTTGTCTTCGAGAACACTCTGGATTTCAGAATTATCTTGACTCTAATAATGCTAGAGACTCAACAGATTAAAAAAAAAATCCTTATGTGTAGCAAAGGAAAAAAGCCACTGGAGATCGAAATTCAATTTTGACAAAATGGACCTATTAAGTTTTCCCCCATTGCTGGAACTGAGCCCAGCAGGTCCTAGCAGGCAACAGAAATACATCAGTCTGGGAACCGCCTCAGCAAACGGGATCTCAGAATCATCCTGCTGTCTCCTGGGTGAAACCGAACCAAGTGGGAATGCTCTGTAATATCTTTATACTATGTGTGCCTCAGTTTCCCTCCATACGTCACATTGCTATCCAGTGGCTGCAGAAGGGTTAAACAGCTGCCCTTGGGACAGAGCAGAGAACACGAGACTTGTATCATGTAACTGGGTGGGGGTGGGATAAACGAGGTCATTAAAGGGCTGGATGAAAATGACATATCAATGGAGGGTCCACAAAGATTATGGGACTCCCCCCTTCCCATCCAAGAAACCCCATAACCATTAGTATATCTATGGGAATCCCTAGCAGGCAGTACATGAGACCTCAGCATGGACAGAGGCTCAGTCCGGGAATCTGGGGGCTCTGTCCTACTCATAAGGAAATGGGGGTTGTGCTGGGAGTTGACACACTGAAAAGGCTCCTCCAAAGGGCTGTTTAAACACTGGGGTGTAGCTCAGGTTCCTTGAGTCCGTGACACCAGTCAATGGCCGTTCAGGGTCAAATGCTGACCCCCCCCGCACTGAAGTCAATGGCCAAACTCCCATTGACTCCAGCAGGGGCAGGATCTCATCCCTGGACTGCATGGGGAGTTCCCTAATAAGTACGGTGCCTCCAGCTGTCACCTTACATAGGTTCCTTCATTCTGAATGACTGGCCCTAGAGCTGTGAGGGTGACCTAGGCTAGCGAATGGGCCACATGAGCGGCCTGCGTGTGCTGCGAGATTGTCGGAACCAAGTCGGTCTCCCGGGGATTTGTGGGATGTGCTAGAATTAGCAGGGTGGTGCCGATTGCACTGTAGCTGTGCTGTGATTGGATGCAGAGGCAGCGCATGGCTCCCCCAGGTACTGTTAGATGCAATCTGCACGCACCTTGCTTCATGGGCCCTGGCGCTATGTGCCTGTCATTTTAACAATGCTAGTAGGAAAAAACCTTACATGGATGGAAACCAGTGGCGTCTGACAACTCTGTGCCTGGGCACCAGTCGACAAAATGTCTCGTGGGCCACACACAGAACCCCACTGGGCCACATGCGGCCCTTGGGCTGGAGGCTGCCCACAAGCATCAATGGTGAGAATGGGTGCTATTTGCAGAATAGAGAGAATCTGGCTACCCTTGCAGTTAACAAGCGCTGGCTGATCTGTACAGGCGGGGCACCTGTTCCTGGGCAGAGCCCTACTGGTCTGCGGCCATCCATGTGGGTGCAAAGGTCTGCACACAGCGCCTTGCAGAGCTGAGCAACTCTGGGGTGGAGACGTTCTATTCTGGATCCAGGTTTGAACTGCGTGTTTCAGGACCAGGCCTGGTACAGAATAGACAGTTGTTTACTGCTGTCCTACGGGAAAGGTAGTAGCCGTCTTTCCATACACTCACCCACAGTCCACCCCAGGGGGTCTGAATTTGGCTATTATTTCCCTCCATTCCTGGGGAGGACCGATGTATGGGGGATGTAACCCAGCGTGGCTCTGGAGGGAGAAACAAGAAATATGTGTGGCCTGGGTTTCTTTGTTCTTGCAGCTTTGACACTGAGGTTTTCTTTTTTTTCACTTCTCACAAGAAAGTATAAAAAAAATTGGAGAGGCAGCACTGACTAGTGGCTAGAGCAGTGTAGTGGAAGTCGGGTCTCCTGAATTTATTTCCTGTCTTGTGTGACTTTAGGAAAGTCACTTACATTTTGTACCTCAGCCACCCTACCTGTCAAATGTGCATAATAGTCATGCTTGCCTTGTGTCTCCTGTAAGCTAATTAACTAACACCCGTACAGCCCAATAAAGAATATTAAATATTCAACTTTTAAGTTACTAAGCAAGCATGGTGCAGGGGGATGGACTAGATGACCCAGTAAATGATTCCTTACTATCGAAATGCCCTGCTGTGCAAACTCCTCTTCATTGTCTGGATTCAGCCCACGTGCACAACACTGCACCTGTGTAGGAACTGGCTGAATCAAAAATGTTTTTTTTTATGATGTAGCCCTTAAAATATATTCCCTGCAAGTTGTCCTCCCATTGATGGGGTTTTATGTTTCGAGCTGCATGCCCGTGTACCACATCAACTGTAATAAGACATTTTGTGTAGATTGTTGATCAGTGGAAATTTACAGAAACGATATATTTAATTTACATCACTGTAATATTGAGTTACTGATACTCTGCAGAATAAATGAGGTCGTTTCTTCTGTGATTGCTTCTGCTACTGAATTAAATGAACACATGATTTTCAACTGGCAAAGTAACTGCTCCTGCACTAAACAATAAGAATAATTCTGGTCAAACAGGTTGTCACTCAAATGCTGCTTCCTTCTGCGTTTCACACTCCTCCTGGCTTGCGGGTCAGACTTGGGCTGGCTGAGGATGTACAAATGTGCAGTTCTCCAGAGGCGCACAGGTAAGATGGGGGAAAGAGGAGAATGCAGCAGTTTCATGCAATCTTCTGGACAGAGGGACTTGTAACCTGGATGCTTTGTAAGGTACACACCTGTGCAGAAGCATGCCAAGAATTTCATTCCCGCCCACCTCCTCAGCAGAGCCACACAGCTGTAGCCCCAGCTGCTTCTAGGGGCGGGGCCACGTGGCAGGTGATTGCCCACCCCCAGAGCCAGTGGGCAGCCACCACACAGCCTGCGTGGCAGCTGCTGGAGCTAGAGCCTGGGCTGTGGTACTAAAAGTAGCACCATCGCCCAGCTCCAGTCCTGGCACAAGGGACACGTGTGGTCCAGCCCCTGGGAGCAGCTGGGGCTGCAGCTGTGTGGTGGCTGCTGGGGCCAGGACCGTGATACTAAAAATAGCACCGTGGCCCCAGCTTGAGTCCCGACACAGGGATTGTGCTGCCCTGTGTGCTGGGACTGGAGCTGGGCGACGGTGCAGCTGCTCCTGGGCTGGGGCCACAGTACTAAAAATAGCACCATGGCTCTGGCTCCAGCCCTGGAACACAGGGCATCTGCCCGCCATGCTGCCCTACTCGGCAGGTGCAGGTGTCAGGATGGCAGAAGGAGGAAGAGGGCAGGGGGAGAACTAAGGGGAAGGTGAATGACAAGAGGAAGGGGCTTGTGCTGAGGGGAGAGGAGGAGGCCAGGGCAGGAGAAGAAAGGGGCAGGCACCAAGGGGCAGGGTGAAGGAGGGGCAAATGCCAGGGGGCCAAGAGGCGACAATGAGGGGAAAGGGCAAGAGGAGTGGGGGTGGGGAGGAATGGGAAGGTGCCAGTGGGGGTGGGAGAGGGGAGGGGACAGGGTGAAGCTGGGAGAGGGGAGGGGAGAGGGGGAAGAGGACAGGGGAGGAGTGGGTGCCAGGAGAAGAGGGCTTGAAAGGAGGGGTGGGCATGAGGAAGGTGGGGGCTGGAGCAAGTCATATGTGAGGGTGCAGAGGGGCGTGAGGAGAACTGGGCATGAAGAGAAAAGAGGGTGGTGGTGGGGGCACCAGAGAGGAGGAGGGCAAAGGGGGCAGGTGTTGCGAGGGCAGGGACAGCGAGGGAAGGGGGAGGTACCAGGAGAGTGCAGGGGTTAAGGGAAGGTGCAGGTGCCAGGGGAATTGCAGGGGTGAAGCAAAAGGGCATACATGGGGAAGGGAGTGGAGGGGAGGGACAGGTGCCAGGGCACCAGAGGGCAGAGGAGAGAGGCAGGGCAGGTGGGTCGAGGGAGGTGTTAGGAGAGGGGAGGGGGAGGGAAGTGCAGATGCAGGGGTCAGAGAGGATGGGGAGGAGGCAGGTCCCAGGAGTGCTGAGGGGAGTGAGAAGGGCAGAAACCAGAACGCAGAGGAGGGTGAGGGGTGGGGGGCAGCAGCAGGCACCAGGGGAGCAAATGGGGCGAGGGGATGGTGGGAGACATGGCAGCAGAGGGGAAAAGGGAGAGGTTTATAACTTGGGTGCCACAGTGGCACCATCCAAACAAGCGCACATGACCTCAATATTGGTGCACAAGACAAAACTCACTCCGCTCATGGATGGAAAATCTTAGAGGGACGCTGCTTGGAACTTGGAACTATGGAACTTTCCTCCTTTTTTGTCTTTCTCAACTTCTTTCTAGAATAAATACTAAATATTTAATCTGGTGATGGTGCCATAGCGGGCATAAAACAGGTAGTAAAACATGCTTGTAGAACTCAACATTGCTGGAAAGATTTTTTTAAAAAATCATGGTGCTGGGCAATGTTAATAGATATAGTTTGGATTTTAGCCCAGTGTAGGAACTCAACACTTTGCTGCAAGAAGCCACTAATAACAGGGTGGAAGTAAAAAAGACTTTTGCAGGAAAACCTAAAGCCAGTCAAAAATAGCCAAACACCTAAAGTTGCTGTCTCTGGGGTCTACCTGGTGAGACTCGACTTCTTTTGTACGGGGTGGCTTCATTTGGTGTCTTTACAACACCTTGATGGTTCCATTCAAGCCCTGGGTTAGGGTTAGGGTTAGGGTTAGCTTCCACCTGGGGAAGCCTGTGGATTGAGCCCCAAACCAAACAAAGCTCAGGCCAGGTCTACACTAGACCCTGCAGCTTGGCTTAAGGTACCAACTCCAGCTACATAGAATAAGTAGCTGGAGTTGGTTTACCTTAAGCTGAGCTTGGCGGCGCCCCACCCACAGCAGGAGGCCAACGGGAGCAAATGCTCCCATCGACTTCCCTTACTCCTTGCCAAAGGAGGAGTACTGGATACTGGCAGGGGTGCCCTCTGTGTTTGAGGGAATGAGTCTTAACTAGACTTGCTAAATCGAACACCGGAAGATTGATCACAGCAGCGGTGATCTTCCATTTACTGTCATCAAGGCCTCAGTGGCTTTGGTTGAGTTTCACCAAGAGTTTCTGGCCTTGTTTTACCTTAGAACTCAAACCAGCAGTTGAGAGGTGTGACTCCACTGAACATGGACATCAAACAAGCCCCCAGCAAAGAGAAAGGGGAGTTCCCTCCAGTGCTCTGTGTAGAAAGGAAGGCAGAGGTGGGACAAATCCAGAGAGGCAGATTGCAGGCAACAAGCTTCAGTGAACTTGAACAAGAATTCCTCTGCCTCTTTGCCCCTGCCTCGTGGATGGCTGCCCCTCTACTGGGCTAGCTGTGGTGCAAAAACACCTTGGGAAGTGAACAACTAAGTGGTGGCCACCACATGTCACCATCCAGGGGCTGAGTTCAGCAGGTGTGGATGCAGGTAACTTTTCATCCTGGACCATACACATATGCCCTTTATTGCCATCACAGAGAAGCCCTGAACTAGAGGGGTTGCAGCAGGATTGTTGCAATTTCCTCATCCCGTGATGACATCTGTCTATGGGAGACATGGAGGATGGGGGAGGGGAAAGAACACCAATCCTTTAAACAATTTGGTACCTAATTTATTTCATTCTGTTAGTGCACAATGAAGATGTGTCCGAAGGTAAAGACTGTTCCCTTTAAGTTGCTCAAGTCGGTGTATTTATTGGCTGTCTGCTGTGTGCTGTAATTGTCGCCAGTGTGAGTTGCCGCTGGCTAGGGACTGCTCACACATGATTCAGACACTTCTAAGTTGTGAATTTCCAGTGCTAGCAGATTTCTGCTTTCCTTGCATGTCTGGCATGTAACGAAGGGGTTTCCTGTGCCACCGCCAAGGCTCTGGTGAGGAGAGTGTCAGTTTCCCCTAAAAAAGATGGGGACAATTATGTTTGCTCACTTTCCCCCTTTAAAAAATTGCAAGAGTCAGACTTCTGTAGGATCAACGGCTCATCAAGGAGGATGGCACTGGCATAAGTGGTCCTAGGATCAACATTCACTGATGGATCCTAGCAAGCTGGTGGTGTTTTAAAGGCCGTCATCATTTGATTGAATTGTAACAAATGACCCTAGGGAGAAAGGAGATACAGACGGATTCAGAATGAGGAAACCCTTTGCCAGGCCATTTGCTCTGAAGTGGCCTCAAGGCTAGTGAACCATGCCCCTCCGCTATCCTGACCCGAGTCCACAGGAAGGAGAATAAACTTTTCTTCTGAGAGCACCGACGTTCTAATCAGAAAGAGTCTAGAGTTTTGCTCTGAGTACATTATTCTGAAGGTCCCATTAGCAAATGAATCCACCTCTCGGCACACTTCAGGTGGGAGAGTTGCAGGGTGTACATACAAATTAAGGACCTCAAACTGCTGTCATTAAAGGCAAGGGCTTAATGTGCCACAGTCGTCTGCTTCTGACAGGCTTTAATTTATAGATAATGGACATTTTTTACACTCATTATTTGAATGCATCAGTTTCTACTTGACCCGTCTGAGCAAATTCTTGATGGATATTCAACCTCTTTTATAAATGCAGCTTATCCTAGGGCTGAGGAGAAAATTAAACATTAACTAGAAATATAAAATGCAATTTGGGATTTTCATGAGCGGAATAATTCCTAGTTAGAGCAGAGACAGTCAAAAAGTATAGAATGCCCCTGCAGGAGTTGGATAGGGACACACCTTACCCACTGTCAAGGAATTGTGGGTAATCCTAATAGTGGCACTGCCAGGGGGCTAGTGGGTCTTACATCCAGATGCTTCCTGCTCTCAACCGTTTTCCCACCCTCTATGTTAGGTCGTCTCTCGAAGTGTACATGGTGGGACTGGAAAATAAAGTCCTGAATGTTGTTCTGAGTATAAGGAGCTCTAGGAGGTAATGACTTGAACGGTTTAAAAAAGGAAATGTCTGTCCTGTGGGGAATTCTGAGATTTTGAAATTTATTTGTATATTAAATCGTGATGAAAAGTGGAAATCTTGGAGCTTTTCATGAAACACAATTTTTTGAAAATATTTAGTTTTGACCTTATCTAAATTTCCAACTTTTTTATTTTAATATAAATCATACAAAGTAAAAGGACTATATAAAACAATGTAGGTTTTGAACAAGGTAGATTTACTAAACAATATAATATCCGAGTCAAACTATTTTTTGATGTACCTTTGTGAAAACTGAATGTTTCAGTGATATTCAGCAAAAATGTTGACAGAGGTCTGCGGGTTCCCGAGGACCATTTTGATTGTCTTGTTTAGCTCTAATTTACCCCTAAATATCTTCTAAGAGCCCAGCAAACAGGGGAAGTGTTGGTGATGCTGCTAGACAATATCGACCGCCTGCGGTCTGGCAAATTCTCTGTTTCAGCCCCAGTCTGGTCCCCAGGGTGCCGGACTAGAGAGGTTCAACCTGTACCTTGTTTTCAGTTCTGGTGGGACGGGGTACCATGCAGTGGGGAGAGCTCTGCATAGCAGGTAGCACAGCACCTTTTGGACATTAATGATCCCTGCTTCTCCTCACTGCCTGGGAGATTCGTTCTCATTACCATTACTTCTGACAGCCTCCTGCAGTGTATTCTGAGCTCTTCGTTCGGGATCAGAAGTCCCAGCTTTCTCTGAATTGTCCTTGTCTCTCTCTTTTCTTTCTGCTGTTTTGACTAGTGGGTAATTATAGGTATCGCCTTCCATCTGAGCTGCGGCCATGCCACCAGGCGCAAAGACCCTTTTGCATTGGATCCCGCCAGCCAAACAGCTTTTCCCCAGGCCAGTACAGACAGTGGTCTGTGTCAGTGGCTCTCAGCTTTTCCAGATTCCTGTAGTCTGATCTGTCTTGTGTTCCCCCACATTTCACCCCACTTAAAAATTACTTGCTTACACACCCTTATGGACAAATTGTTTACTTTTGTATTTTTACTGGTTTATAAAATAAACCAACTGGATTATAAATATGGCATTTACATTTCAGTGTGTAACTAGAGCCCTACCAAATTCATGGCCATGAAAAATGTCACAGACCAGGAAATCTGGACTCCCACTGAGGGAATTAGTCTTATTTAGTCTACAGAAGAGAAGAGTGAGGGGGGATTTGATAGCAGACTTCAACTCCCTGAAGGGCGGTTCCAAAGAGGATGGAGGGAGGCTGTTCTCAGTGGTGACAGATGATAGAACGAGGAGCAATGGTCTCAAGCTACAGTGAGGGAAGTCTCAGTTAAGAACATAAGAACGGCCAGACTGGGTCAGACCAAAGGTCCATCTAGCCCAGTGTCCTGTCTGCCGACAGTGGCCAATGCCAGATGCCCCAGAGGGAGTGAACAGAGCAGGGAATCCTCAAGTGATCCTGCCCTTGTCACCCATTCCCAGTCTCTGACAAACAGAGGCCAGGGACACCATCCCTGCCCATCCTGGCTAATAAGTATTGATAAGGTTGGATATTAGGAAAAACTATTTCACTAGGAGAGTTGTGAAGCACAGGAATGGGTTACCTAGGGAGGAGGTAAAATTTCCATTATTAAACAACGAGAAGTCCTGTGGCACCTTATAGACTAACAGATGTATTGGAGCATAAGCTTTCGTGGGCAAAGACCCACTTCGTCAGAATCATGTGTAACCCACACACCTAGTGTGGTTACTGAGCAATCCAAGTGGTACCTAGACCACAGCAACAGTTAAGATCAAGAGGCCTCTGCAGCATGGGCTGGGAGCCCATGGGCTTTTAGCTCAGAGGGTAGAGGCTCCTATACTCCACTTCAGAGGGCCCAGGTTCAAATCTGTCTGGTGGTGGTTACACATGTGAAGTGCCTTCAATAGGTGATGGAATGAAGTGCTAGTTGGTCCTAACTTTGCTCGTGCTTTGAAGGTAGCCTGCTGTAAACCTAGGCAAATATCTAGATGAGTTCTTGTACTTCCCAGAAGATCTCTGGGTCCCCGCAGGGGTACATGCCCCCGGGTGGGAATCACTGTAGTGCTCTTCCCTCTGAGCCAGGGCTGATACAAGAGCCTAAAGAGGTGTGGGGAGGGATGACCCACCCTGCTGCTTACCACTGGAGTAACTTCTCTGCACACTGAAGCTGTGAGCAAAGGACGAGGCAGCAAACTCAGCAATGGACTCTGAAGTCACAGGGGTGTGTCTGATTGCTTTGATCAGTGCACAACTCTCCTCCTGTTTCTTTTCTAACAAAACCCCTAGTTGTAGATACTGAAGGATTGGCTGCTGCGTGGTGTTTTGGGGAAGATCCAAACTAGTGTTGCTCTGGTAATGCTGCTGGCGTTTTGCGGATCAGAAGAATATTTTGTAGAGTAAACAGCGTTTTAAATAACTCCTCATCTTACTGGACCAACTTGCTGACAGGGAGCCAGAGACCTGGAGTGCCATAAAGGGGGCTGCTTCTTGATTACCAGTATGGGTGATCGAGAGCACAGCTTGATCTAACTACAGGTTGGACCTCCCTGGTCCGGCCATGGATGAGGGATTTTTGCCAGACCAGGGAAGGATATTTCTGGCCCCCTCACCACTGACCCCCTCATGGCTTGGTCCGCCAGCCTTCTGTTCGGCTCCCCATCTGCTGCTGGCATTACTGCCCTGCTGACCCCGTTGGGTAGCTGTGCACTGGGGCTCCAGCCCCCCTGCCCCGGGCAGCCCCACTGCCATGCGCCAGGAGGCCCTCCCATCAGCTTACTGCAGGCAGTCCACTGCCCTGCTGGCCCCATGGGGGTCCATGCTGCTGGCCTTCCACTGAGACTCTGGTCCTGCCATATCCATACCAGAGCTGGCCAGAGCAGAGAGTCCCGATGTAGAGAGTTTCAGCCTGTACAGTGTTACTCCCCAAAGTGGGGATTATCTGCCCTCCTTTCTGCAACCTGCCCCGCTCTTGAGGTTTTCAGCATGGGTTCCCCTAGGTTCCCCGGGGACACACAAGACACTGGGCCTTTGGAGGGGCTGAGATCCAAAAGCAAAGCTCTGGTAGCTCCGTGGTCAGTAAAGACTCCATGGTGGTTTTTGCAAATGCCAAAGTCCAGTTCACTCTGTCATGCAGTTCTAGCTGGATAGCGTATGCCCCTTCACTTCCTGTCCCAAACGGTTGCTGCTGTGATCCATTAAAGAGATGCTAAATTTCATGGGTGGACTTGTATGTATCCTTTGTGAGGCACATTGCAACCTTCTGGGCCATTAGCCTTGTTTTTGTACCTCAGAGAGCAGGGCAGAGGCCAGAGGTGTAAATGGGCCAGCCCACTACTTTTTACTAGACCTGGAAGGGACCTCGAGAGGTCACCAAATCCAGGACCAAGCATCTTCTAGACCATCCCTGCCAGGTGTCTGTCCAACCTGCTCTTAAATATCTCCAGGGATGGAGATTCCACAACCTCCCTGGGCAACTTATTCCAGTGTTTAACCCCCCTGACAGGTAGGAAGTCTGTGGGAGCTGATTGAAGGGGATTCCTGGCCAACCTCCTCCTCCTCCCTTCCTAGGGCAGACATTTTGCTAGTGAGTGAGTTTGGAAAGAGAAAGTGGCACTGGGAGATCACCCTCTGATCAAAGATCTCTCTAGAATGAGCAGAATTCTAAAATAGCAGAGACTGACGGGGGTGGGGCTGAAGTTATGTGTAGTGAGTTCTAGCACCCCTTGGCTTGAAATGGTTTCCATCATACCCAGGATTTACAGTTTGGTTCAGTGGCTGTCAGAACCCCGGCTCAGCAATCCAGAGTCTCAGGTTTAAACAAAGCCAGAAAGGCGGAGAAGAATTATTCCCACTCTACGGCTAAGGCAACTGAGGCGAAGTGACCTGCCCAGGGTCACCCAACAAGTTTCAGGCAAAGCTGGAAAGAGAAGCCAGGTTCCTGACTTCCAAGCTCCAGTTGCATTCAGCTAGAGTCCTGCTCTGCATTCTCCCGCAGTCCTGGGCTAATGGGCACACATCCCCCATGCTGCACACACGCACACAGAATTCCCTAGCCGGATTTATAGAAACCAAACCAACCCGACTCAGGCAGCCGCCACTTCATCTTGACAGCCGATAACCTTAATAAAGTCTTGTATTAAATTTAATATCGCCGATCAATCACCGTAAAACTCGAGGAGATGAATTATTAAAATGAAGAACGGCTTTGCAAGGTTTACAGTTATTGTGCTACCTAAATTAAAAGTGTAAGCGTTGTTCTTGAAAAGAAAAAAAAAAGAATCCTCCCCCCGCCCAGAAAGCCATGCGCACCCGCTTAGTTCCAGCGAAAGAGCTGTGATATATGGAAGCCACAGTGCTCTCTTTACACCCACTAACGAGAAAACCCCCGTTTGCCTGAACTGTGAATTACAGAAGGGTTTGTTGGGCCTCACCGCCAGGGTGCAGCAGGGTTTTGGCTTCGTGATGTTCGGTAGCCACAGAGACAAGGTCCCTGACAGAAAGTGCTTCAGTCAGTGTCCCAGCCTTACGTAAGGGGAGCCTCTGAAAGATGCAGTTCCTCATCGCCCTTGGGTCAATGGCGTGTGTCTCATGCAGTTCTCTCTTGGTCTTTACCTCAGAACGGCCCAGGAACGGGCCTGGGAATGTGCCCCCCATTCGGAGGAAAGACGTCCCGCACCGCTTCCTGGTGCACAGTGCTGCCCTAGCCTGACAGGACCTTCTGAATCCCTGGCCCTTTGTGAGTGGCCCACACGTGGGGGACAGGACTCAGTTCCTCAGTCTGAGCGCGAAAGACAAGGGCGTGCAGATACTCCATTTCCAACCTGTGTCCTACGTGCAGGCAGCTGGGATTGAATGTGGCCAGCGCCGGAACGTTATGCGGGTTAACAGTTGGTGGGCAGCTGCGGCCTCTGGAAAATGGCCTGTCTAGCCTTGCAGGGAGGTGCGATGCCTTTATATGCCTGCCCCTCTTCCGCGATGGGCTCCTGCTGAGTTCGGTTGCACCAAAGCAGCCCAGGGAGGTCGAGTGAGCAGCCTCGTTAGTCGTTTCCCCTCTGGCCGACCCTGGGGAATGTGAGCCATCTGAAAGGCCAGTCATGGAAAAAGATCAGTGGCCCAAGGCGCCTGGGTGGCTTCTCACCCCAGGAAAGAACGGCTCTCCCTCAGAGCCAGATGGGAAGTGAAAGGGGATGGGGAAGCCAAAACCCCTCCCCACAATACCTAGTACGTGGCAATTTCCCTGCTGAGTTTTTGAGAGGAGCGTGTGGGCCAGGTTTCTCTCCCACTTGCTCTTCCATGATTCAGGCCCCCCGAACTCATCCATCTTCCAGGCTCTTTAGACCATGAGCCCTGCAGGTGACTCGTATCTAAGAATCCAAGAATCTTGCTTCCTTTCTCCAACCCTCTGTCTACTTAACTGTCCTTGGACTGTGAGCTTCTCGGGGCTTCTGTGAACACCAGGAAAATGCTCTGTACACTGTGGGTATTACTACAAATAATATACAGCAGCAGAGAATAAGAACCTGGGTCTGAGCTTCTGGAGCAACTTGGAGTGGGTCTACATAAAGTTGCATATGAAAACCCTGAGATACTTGGTGTAGACCAGGGTTAAGCTGTGCGCTTATGTGGCCATTCAGGAGAGATTCCAGAGGCACCCAGCTGATTAGCAGAGGTTTTTGTTTCTACTAGTGGTGCACATTCTCACATGCCTTGGTGCACATCAAATTATTCTGCACATGGATGAAAAAGACTAGCGGGAACATTGCTGCAGATGGGGTGTCCTCCACCCCACACCTGGCAGCCCTTGGTAGTGTGTGGGCTGATTTGAATGAACAGCTCAGAGCAGAAGCCAGAGGATGTGAAGGCAATGGAGGTGAAGCTGAAGGAAAGAGTCACACAAACTGTGGCTGTGAGCCAAATTCTCAGCATGGCGTTCATGCTCCTTTCACCTCATCATGGTTTAGACAAGGGGTTAACAAACATGCGGACAAGGGGGATCCAGTAGATATAGTATACTTAGATTTTCAGAAAGCCTTTGACAAGGTCCCTCACCAAAGGCTCTTGTGTAAATTACATGGCCATGGGATAAGAGGGAAGGTCCTTTCTTGGATTGAGAACTGGTTAAAAGACAGGAAACAAAGGGTAGGAATAAATGGTAAATTTTCAGAATGGAGAGGGGTAACTAGTGGTGTCCCCCAAGGGTCGGTCCTAGGACCAATCCTATTCAACTTATTCATAAATGATCTGGAGAAAGGGGTAAGCAGTGAGGTGGTAAAGTTTGCGGATGATACCAAACTGTTTAGGATAGTCAAGACAGAAGCAGACTGTGTGGGACTCCAAGAAGATCTCACCAAACTGAGTGATTGGGCAACAAAATGGCAAATGAAATTTAATGTGGATAAGTGTAAAGTAATGCACACCGGGGAAAAATAACCCCAACTATACGTACAGTATGATGGGGGCTAATTTGGCTACGACAAATCAGGAAAGAGATCTTGGAGTTATCGTGGACAGTTCTCTGAAAACTTCCACACAGTGTGCAGCGGCGGTCAAAAAGGCAAATAGGATGCTAGGAATTATTAAGAAAGGGACAGAAAATAAGACCCAGAATATCTTACTGCCCCTGTATAAAACTATGGTACGCCCACATCTTGAATACTGTGTACAGATGTGGTCTCCTCACCTCAAAAAAGATATTTTGGCCTTGGAAAGGGTTCAGAAAAGGGCAACTAAAATGATTAGGGGTTTGGAACGGGTCCCATATGAGGAGAGGTTAAAGCGACTGGGACTTTTCAGTTTAGAAAAGAGGAGACTGAGGGAGGATATGATAGAGGTATATAAAATCATGAGTGGTGTGGAGAAGGCCGATAAAGAAAAGTTATTTATTAGTTCCCTAAATAGAACTAGAGGACACCAAATGAAATTAATGGGTAGCAGGTTTAAAACTAATAAAAGAAAGTTTTTCTTCACACAGCGTGTAGTCAGCCTGTGGAACTCCTTGCCAGAGGAGGCTGTGAAGGCTAGGACTATAATAGAGTTTAAAGAGAAGCTAGATAATTTCATGGAGGTTAGGTCCATAAAAGGCTATTAGCCAGGGGATAAAATGGTGTCCTTGGCCTCTGTTTGTCAGAGGCTGGAGAGGGATGGCAGGAGACAAATCGCTTGATCATTGTCTTCGGTCCACCCTCTCTGGGGCACCTGGTGCTGGCCACTGTCAGCAGACAGGATACTGGGCTAGATGGACCTTTGGTCTGACCCAGTACGGCCATTCTTATGTTCTTATATGTTCTTATTCCTGGGTAAACATAAGCCCATTATTGCATCGCTAAGCCCACGGCAGATTGGCCAGAAAAGGCAGAAATTGGGAAAATCTGTGAGGGCAGGGCTGCTTCTTGGCTTCCAGATGCTGTTGTATCCATTCTTTGAGCTTGTCACAGTACTCAGAAGCCGCACGAACTCGTGGCTACCGTGGATCTAAGTGAACCATTCATGTATCTGTCCAGGGCTCCTTGGGCAAATGGAATGACTGAATTCACTGCATCCATACAGGCTGGGGAAATTTTTGCAATGCAGAAGATGGGGGTGAAGGGCTCTCAGTCGCTGGGCTAGATCTGTAAATCAGCTTTTTGCCTCGCCCAGCCATGGGGTTTGCTGGGGGCTGAACCAGCCCCAATTCTGGGGTTTGCTGGTAATAGCATCCTAGGGGCCTTTGTGCCAGTGAGGATTATGGCAGGGTGGTGCACCCTGCTTTATCCCGGATACCCTCTGCAAAGAAGAGGGAACATGTACAGTAGAGATAATCCTGCTTTTCTGGGTTCCCAGCTAAGCTTTTAGGGCAATTTTCTGGCTATTTTGCACTGCCCAAGTAGTGCAGGGAGCCGGGATCTGGTGCAGTGGTTTTATTAATGTTGCATAAGTGAAATCAAAGAGAAACTTAACATCCGCCCTAATTACGCATTTGTATATTTCTGATTTCCACATTCAGTCGCACACAGTCAAGCACATGAGTAATATGAACAGATGCTGTGACAGTTCTTAAAGCATACGGACTCTCTGTGCAGCTAGAAATTCTCCAGCGGGCCCACCCCAAGGCACAGGGCCTGTCTTTTTTCCTTGCCACAGAAACAAATGCCGCAGAAATTTGTGAAGCAAAACCAACATCTTCACTCTCCTAAACCTCTCCATATACCAGGGGAATAGATGGGCTGGTTAACGAGGTCATTAATTAATTACTACTTCCTGGTTTACCAAAACAGCTCATCTGCTGCTTTTGTGACGTTCTCTCTTAAAAATAAAGAGTCTGAAATGCCAAGTCCTGACCTTACGGAGTCCGTGTGTTTCCTGTCAGAGTCACTCCTGTTAACCCATAGGCAGAACTGAGCAAAGTATCTGCGATGAATAATTTCTCTGACAAAATTAGCATCTCTTTTCTGCTTGTAGAATACCCACAGATTATGATTTCCTCAAATTTGCTGATTATCTCAGCAGGATGGATATTATTAATTAGCATGTGTATATTGCATTATAGGCGTGCACAGTGATCTACATGGTAGCCAATAAAACAAGCCCCTTGCCCCAAAGACCTTGCAGTCCTAGATTTTTTTTTTTTTGCATTTTTTTACTCTATGGATTGCTTGTGTGTACAGGTGAACCTCTCTAGTCAGGCACCCTTCGGACCTGACCGGTGCTGAACCAGAAAATTTTCACAGAACACTGAGAGCCCAGATTTGAGTTAGCCAGATGTCCACTTATCATGGGTGTGGCCAAATTTCCCACATTCCCAAAAAGGTAGTTTACAGCCACCAGGCCTGGCTCTCAGTGTTCTGTGCTGTTATTTAGCTCTAATTTACCCCTAAATGTCTTCTAAGAGCCCAGAAAGCAGTGGCCGTGTTGGTGATGCTGCTAGACAATATTGACTTCTTGTGGTCCAGCAAATTCTCTCATTTGGAACTGGCCAAGTCCCATGGGTGCTGGATTAGAGAGGTTCAACCTGTATAATTTTCACTGTAATGTATGAAAACCCACTGAGAGATTTCAGCACTATGTGAAGGCAAAGAGAGCGAGAGAAACAGATTTGTTTTAGGAGTAACATCAACCTAGCTTTAAGTCATTTGAAGCTTGAAGATTTTAACTTCCAGGAGGAAAAATGTAACAATAGTCAGAACTAGGATTCTGTTCTAGTTTTGCTGCAGCAGTTGCTTCAAAACACAAGAGTGAGCAAAAGTGAGAGAACGAGTGGTCCTGTGGTACTTTAAGACTAACCAAAATATACAGAATCATGAGTTTTTGTGGGTAAAACCCACTTCATCAGAGGAATTGGAGTGGAAATAACAGAAACCAAGAGATACATAACAGCAGAAGAAATACCTGTCAATTGTAGGACCCAAGTTAACGAGGCTACTTGAGTGGGTTGCATGTGTCCTGCACATCACTTTTGATATGGAAATGCAGATGTTAAAGGTGGGAGAAACTGGAGGAAGAGATTGAGAGAGACACACAGTAGCAGGATCTGCCAGCATGCTACAGTTTTATTTCGCCTGGGGATACGTGGAGTTAGGGCCCATGTCATGACAGAGTGCTTATACAGTGCATGATCATTAGGTACTAGTGCTATTAGTCTGACTGGTTTAGCTGTGCAGTGGTAGGCTATGTCTACACTGCAGTGCTATTTCAGGATACTGGAGTATCCCAAAACAGCTATCCCACATCTTCACAGCAAGCCCATTATTTCGAAATATAATGTGCTCACTATTCCAACATCCCTGTAAACCTCATTCCACGAGGAGTAAGGGACTTTCTGGAATAGAGGGTTATTTTGAAATTTGGCACTGGGTAGACAGTGCTAAAGTACAAAGTAAGCTATTTTGAAATAAGGTCGAATTGCGTATCTTATTTCAAGCTACGGTGCAGTGTAGACGCACCCATAGAGAACTGGGAGATAGGTCCCAGGTTCCATCACTGGGAGTGATTGATGGGGGCAGGGCTACCATCTGTGCCATTAGGACAGTTACAGGCAAGAGAAATAAACAAGAGGAAGGAAAGAGAAATATTTCAAGAGATTTCTTCAAAGTTCTGTTTAAACCCACTGCCTGGAACTATAAATGACAGGCAAGAGCTTTTAAAGTATTTTTTTCCAACTCGCGCCCAGCTCATCAAGAACCCTGTCATGCTTTGCGTTTTTCATTTTTTAAACTGTTTTCCCAGCCCCTGCGGTTGTGCGCCGCTCCTGTCCAAAGGCTGGCAGGATTTCATCTGTGCAAAGCCAGGCACGGAAACCTACCCAGGGGAGTCCTGAAGCACGTCTCATGTTCTCCAAGAGAGCTCAGTTGAGTTCGGGCAGTGGGGAAGTCTCTCACCTTGAAACCAGAAGCCTCACCAGTTTAGATCCTTTCCAGGCCCTGCGCTGGAGCACCCAAGAGGGCTGGGCCTGACCAACTAGAATTCGTTCCATTGTGAGGTCTCAGGGCCCGTCTACACAGCTAGCCTGCCAGGACAGCCTCAGGCACAGGCTGAGCGAGGAGGGGCCTTGCGCACGAGAGCTAAGCTCCGGCAGCATCATGGACACACACTGCTAGGCCAGTGCCGACCCACTCTTCTCCCCCAGCAAGCTTCCTGCCCCCTCCCACCCCTCTTCCCCTCACGACAGAACAGGAGCAGAGACCACTTGGGCCTGATCCTTTATCTGCAGAGTTACGAAATGGAGATGCTGATTTACAGCAGCCAAGTATCTGGAGAGCTCATCCGGTGGGCAGCGTACCCTGTAAGCTGAGCACTTAGAGAGATTCAAATGGCGCCCTGCTGATTAGCAGTGTGCCCACTGCCGGCAGCATGTGTTTCTGCTGGTTGTGCACATCTGCGCATGCATCGGTGCACACAGCAAACTCTATTCCACACAAGGATGGAAGACGTTAGCGGGACCACTGGCGCTGGGCTAGCGGGACGGAGGAGCTGGGTGGAAGGAGAATTGAGGGCAAGATACTGAGAGGAAGTGAGTGCCTAGCCACAACTTCACTTCAGGGGCTAATACACCTGAGCTTAATTCTTTCTGTCTGTCTGCCCACCTACCAGCCCACCCTAAACTGCCCTCCTGGCTACGGCACGCGAGCGCATTCATAGCCCAGGGCTGACCTGGGATTGTGGCAATTTTCCAGTTAAAGAAAAGCGTTAAAGGGGAGTCCAGCCTGCCCTTCTGCCCAGAAGGAACAAAAGGCATTGGCAAGAACCTGCAAAGATTCGGGGGTGAGGGGATGGCAGTGGGAACGACTCTAGCATTCAGGGAGCCGGTTCCTTGCATATTACACCCTGCACAGGAGCCATCAGCCTGCCTGTCCTGGAATGCGGGGTTTGAAAGCTGGCCTGCGTGTGGAACACTCCACTCCCTTGCCTTGTTCTTTCATTGCATGATTGGACAAGGTGTCATTATGCTGATTGAAATGAAATTCAATTTCCTGGAGGGCTTGTCGTTGTTCCTCATTCCTATAATATACACGGCTCCATTCCCCCAGTTAAGTACACATGCCTTTGCTGGGCTATTATTCTAATTTGATAACATTACATTTTACAAAATTAAGCTTGAAGAAATATAATAAAACCATCAAAGACTCAGGCCTTTGCATTGCAGAAAAGCCAGGGAGCTCACAGCGATGCAAAAAAGCGGAGGTGGACATAGGAGCACCTGGATCTTTCTGATCCTGTGTATTACACGGGGTGGTTTCAAACTTTTTGTCTCATGATCCAGTTGAAGAAAATCGTTGATGCCGCAACCCAACAGAGTGTGACTGTGTGTGGGCTCTGGGGTGGGGCTGAGGATGGTGTTGGAGGGGGCTCCGGCTTTAAGGGGGGGCAGGACTGGGGCAGGAGGGGCTTACTTTGAGTGGCTCCCGGGCAGCAGTGCAGAGGGGGGACTAAGGCAGCTTCCTGCCTCTCCTGCCACCCAGACCATGCTGCTGTGCCCAGAAGCAGCCAGCAGCAGGTTCCCAGCCAATAGGCGTGTGGGGCTAGTGCTCGGGGCAGGGGCAGTGCATGGAGCCCTCTTCTCTCCCATACTCACCCCCGGAACCAGGCCTGCTGCCGGCTGCTTCTGGGGTGCAGCGTATTCTGCGGTACCAGGACAGGCAGAGAGCTGCCTTAGCCCTCCCCCCGGGTCATCTAATCCCCCTGGAGCAATGAGACCCCAGCGCCCGACATTCCACCCCCCAGTGCTGGTGTCCGGCCCGTTGTTTGAAAACCACTGTATTACACTGACTCTCCTGGAATCTGATGCACCAGTCTCCTCCTTCTTTCACGTGATCAATGGCACCTGGAAGCAAGGGCTAGCAACCTCATAGGTCGTTGCACCTAACAGCTTTCTCCAGCCCCGCCAAAGCCAGATGTTGCCGCTGGGTGCAGTGATGGGGGTTTCTGTGGACTGTGGGCACCCCTGGCTGGTGGGGGAGAGGGGAATGACTTTTCAAATTCCTTGCCCCTGGAGCAGCCCAGTTCTGCCAAGTATTGAAAGGCAGTTTTTCAGGGCAGCTGGTGCTTGGGCTAGTGGGAGCAGAAATATCCGATGCTGAATTTGGCCTTTAGTTTTGATGGCATTAAAAATAATTGGAAATTGGGTATGCACAGCATAAAGGGCAAGTCATCCTAACACAGCCAGGCTGCTGTCTTTCTCAGTTACTTCCGTATGTGTTTAGTTCTTAATGCTACTGCCTCCAAGACATAACAAGTGGTTCCCTTTTTGTTGTCGGGACATGTGGTTGCGTTTGCTCTTCTGGGCTGTCTGACATTTTTGAGAGTCGCTGTTCACGTTAGCGGCTGGCTTGCTGGTCCAACTGTGCCTGGCTTTTTTTCTTCTGCCCGGAAGTCTTTGGTGTTCAGGAGTTCACTTCGTTCAACGTGGGATCTTCACGAATTAGGAAAGTACAGAATTAGGGTTTAATGATGATTGGACACAGGAATTTTCAGACACTCATATGATCCAAAGGCATTTGTAGGATACAGTCCCATGCACACCTTTATCTTACAGCTAGCACATGGACCGGGTGTTGCTCAGGTCTTTAAGGAGGGGCTCAGGGCAGGAGGCTAAGGGTGTGTATGGGGGGTGAAGAGGGGCTCTGGACAGGGGACTTTCTGTGTTTGTGTGTGTGTAGGGAGTGAGGGCAGGGAGCCAAAACTCCCACCCCCCCAAGTCTTCTCCTTGCTGTCCCTGTCAGGGAGCAAGAGCATGGGCAGTGGGTGAAGTTAGGGCTGGGGGGGGGGGACAAGCCCTCAGCTCTGCCCCCAGCCCCGCCCCTTCTGCCCAGACCCTTCACCCCTTCTGTTGTTGTAGGAAGCATGTTCACTCAGCACCGCAGCTGTGTCCCCCCATATCAGGTGCAAGGTCTGACCAGAAGTTTAACTTCCCTGCCATGCAGCCAATAAGGCAGGGGTTGCGGCCAGAAGCTAGCGAGGCTGTTCTCTGCTCGCAGGGCTACCGGGATGGCTCTCGGAGAATGCGCTCGCTTGACTCCAGACTTTCCTGACATCTGTGGGTTTAAGCCACAGCCTTCAAACGTTCAGACACGAGCTGAATGCTCCTTCCGAGGGCGGAGGCCTGACGACCTCTTGGCTGATTTACTGAACGTTCACTCGCAGCAGAAGACGCTTCGGGGCACTGGTTTCCTTGCTGCTAAGGCTCAGCCGGAAGGGCAAGCTGGTGGACGGACGTCTCCAGGGCCCCAACTTTGCCGCAGGGTTCCAGCCCCCCAGAGGAGCTCTCCTGCTAGCATGTGCGTGGCTAATAAGATTAGCTACTGAGCGCACAAAGAAAACGTCAGGGCATGAATCCTTCTGCATGCCAGGCTGAGGGGACAATGGTCCTTTCTGAAAGGGCGTGAGGCAGGCTGGATTCGAGGGGCTGCAGACCGAGGTAGGAGGAAGCTAAAGCCAAGGGGAGGCAAGAACCCCACTGCCTCCTCCATTCCATCCCCCGCCGTGAAGGTCCCCACTGCTCACCCTGGGGATGGGGGAGTGAGGGGTGTTGTGGGGAGCCAGCACACCGAGGAGGCGCTCAAGGGCACTGCTGGGGCTGGCTGCCCAGCTGAGAGGTGGGGAAGGGGGACCTTCAGGGCGGGAGGAGCTGGTGACTGGGGAAGGCTGGGGCTGGCCCCATCTCTGGCAGTGCTGTGCTCAGTAGCCATGGGAGCCAGAGACTCGGTCTCCTTTTCCCGCATCTCCTCCATCAATGTGCCTGCTTGCATACTGTCTTAGGACTCATTGCACAGATGCCCAGGAAGAACCGGAAGAAACATTGCCAGGGATGAGGAAAAGACAAAGGCATCATAGAGCCACAGATAACTGGGGAGAGCCCATGATGTTCAACCCTGGCAGATGTATTTGGGTCGGTCTGGGAGGCTCAGAGCTGGGCTGTTTGTGTGAAACCTGCACAAGGAGTCTGGTGAAATGCTGCTCGAATTCAGTGAGTTTCAAACGGAGAAGAGCTTCTAAGCTTCCTGGGCAGAGAAGCCGAAGGAGTTTCACTTTGTTTTCTCTTTTGAAAGACAAGGCATTTTAAATGGATACAGTGAACTACATCAACCAATGCATAAGTAACCTGTCGAACTCAGACCTTAGCCGGATAAGGAGAAAATCCAAAGTGACAAGGTGTTTTATTTTTGAGAAGGAGTATCAGGGAAGGGAATGGGAACTTCCCTGTGCTGAAATTGCTGCCTGAGGCCTGGTCTACACTACAGTGGAAGGGTGACTTAAGATACATAACTCCAGCTTCCTTCACTGCGTAGCTGGAGCTGACGTATCTTAAAATGAGTTTCTGCTCTGTCCACACAGAGGGTGGCCGACAGGAGCAAACACTTCATCGGCATGCCTTACTCCTCGTGAGGAGCAGGAGCAGCGGTGCTGAGGGAGGAGCCCTCTGAGTTTGATTTAGTGGGTCTTCACTAGACTCACTAAATCGAACCCCGGAATCTTGACCATGGCAGCTTTGATCTTCTGCATAGTGTAGACGTGGCCTAATTGTCCACTTTGTTGTTACTGACACCTTTCCCTAAATCATCTGGTACTGGTTACTGTCCTATGAGAAGTGCTACTCCACAAGGGTATGGCTAGACTGTAGGGTTTTTTTGGGATACTAGAGGTATCCTGAAAAATCTCCGCCGCGTCTAGGGAACGCATTTGCTCTTCTGCTTGTTTTTTTGCGGAAGAGCAAGCACAGTCTTTCAGAAGCCCCCATATTCCTCGTTCTACAAGGAAGAAGGGGGCTTCCGAAAGAGGGGATTTTTCTGACATTTGGCCCAGTCTAGACAGGCCAAATGTCAGAAAATCTTCTTCCAACAAAAGAATTGGAAAAAGGTACGCAAAATGTGGAGTGCATTTTGCATACCTTTTTCCGACAAAAACTTGTAGTCTAGCTGTACCCCAAGAGGGATGGGCAGGGAATAGCCAGGAAATGCTGGCAGTCTCATGAGAAATCCTAAGCTTGCGTAGTGTTCAGCCAGACCACTGAGATATAATAATCACCTGTAATTAGGGCACTCAAAAACAAACTTCCATCGTGTTTGCATTTCTCATCCATCACTCATTTCCTCCAGACCCTTACAAAGAGCTTTGAACTGCAGCGTTGTCGACATTTTCCTTTTGCCACATCTCCTCTGTTGACTCTTTCCCTCACAGCTTGTCGCTTTCTCTGCTTGCAGACACCTCGGCAGTGATATATGAGTCTGTTTCCAGAGGACCTCTGGCTGGAGTCAGAATTTGTGTGATTGATTGCCTGGGTCCAAGCTGCTCTGTAGCCGTGAGGCATTTGTAACTTGGAATTAAACTGTTTAGCATTATAGACTTTCACCCCCCAGGGGCTGAGCTTTCAGGAAGACATGTCTGTTTGGGTCAGCCTAACATCATGATGTATAACACACATGCTGCAGGCAAGAGCCCTATGCCTCTTGGGTCAAGGTGATCACACAAGCTCTTCAGCTGGTTGCTGGCATTTTCCATTACAATACCCTGTTTTCAGCTGTTTATAGCTTTGTCTGCTTGTAACCAGTTGGGCAGAAATGTCACATTTGCCCCGACTGGTCTCTCAATCATTTTATTTTAATAAAAGTGTTTCATTAAGTTTCAGCTTTTGTGTTTTCTCACAATGCAATGTAGGATTTAATTGTGCTTTCCACAAGCCCGTGGTGCTTCCATTGCCACCAGTGAAGGGCACAGTCCTGGCCTTATGGTGAAGCAGAGAACTAGGGATGCTGCAGCTGTGGGTTCATTTCTGAGCACTTCTCCACACCAGAAAAATGGGGCTGGTGATGTCTCTCTGTCCCCCACAGTTTTGTGAGGTCAAATGAATCGGTGAGATGTGCCGGTAACAGGTTGATAGGTGCTACAGAAAAGCCCATTGATACACTGAATAATAAAAATGAACGAGTGCTTATGAAGAGGAAGATAGACTCTTGAAGGTAGGGATGAAAGGCCTGTGTGGAAATGGGGTGAATACGAAAGGACCCTCAAGGTGCACACAGGGGCAAGCAATGCCCAAGACACACAGGGGCAAGCAATGCCCTTTGGACAGAGAATGAACAGTAGCACATTTGCAGATTGTGTAGGAGTCTTGGGGCTTGTCTACACTGGCACATTTTTACACCAAAAACTGCCTTTTGGTGACAAAACAATTACACTGCGATGCCACTTTTGCCGGGAAAAATACCCAAGTTTGGTGACAAAAAATGTCCACCCCTGCAAGAGATTTTTGTCTTGTCCCCTCCCTTTGTCAACAAAGAGCCAGTGTGGACTCTGCTGTTTGTTTTGTGGAGAGAACTAGCTTCCGCCAGTATCCCACAATGCTTGTCCTGAGGGCTCTGCTCAGTGTTCTGTGACCTCTGCTGCCCTGCAGGCCTGCGCCCCTCCCCTTTCAAAGCTCTGGGAAGTGTCTGACAGCCGAGTGAGCGGCTCCATTTGGGGAACAATGAAAGACCAAATCATTGGAATGCTCCTGTTCTGCCCTGCTAGGGACACAGCGGCAGGCAGACTGCTGCTGCCGGGGAGGGCTGGAGAGACGGCTGTGCTGCTTTGACATTCCTCAGCACGGAGAGCTGACAAAGCTACCAGGGAATCCTAAGAAGCACAAGGATCAGCTCTGCCTTCCCACAATGCTTTGCTCTATCTGTCAGTGGGGTGCTAGCAACGTGGCCATGAAATGTGAACAATGGGAGGCAGAAAACCTGGTTTGACCAGTTTTCACTTGTGGTGACTTTTGCATGTCGACAGCACTTTTGTGCCAAACCTGCCCATGTAGACACAGCCTTACATTGCTTTGAGCCCTCAGAACATTGTTATCCATATGTAGCCTGCCTCCAGTTCAGCTCCCTCTGAAGTTCATATTCTAACCAAACCTGCTCCTTAGCAAACTTCCTGTGTCAGCTGCCGCTTCCCAAGTGGGCTGTGAAACACAGAACACCAGGCAAATAGCATTGATGGATTCTGTGTTTTTCCTCCCCAAGGCATACCTTCTATGCAGATATGAAATGCACCAGGCTCGCTGCTAGCTGCACATCACCAGACTGTTTGAAATATTCATGCTATATTGACTCTTAAGTTTCCTTTGGCATCTGAAATTAATTTCAGTTTTGTTTGGACTACGATGGATTTTAACATAAGATAACAGCAAATCTTTGCCAACCTTAGGCAGTTTAATAACCAAACTCTTTGATTAAAAATTTTAATAGCCTGGAATGATGAAATGGCGCCCATCCATGATAAATTAAGCACCTGCCATTCAAATTTATATACAGTGTAAGCTCTCTTTATATGCAAAATGTATCCCCTTACCGCCCCCCTCCCAACAGAACCATTTAGAACCGAATGGTTTCCTACAAGAGGCCCAACACTTTTGCATAATTGTGCTTTTTCTTTTTTATGGTCACATCTGGGCAGGCACCACTCCAGCCCTTCAGCTGTGTCAGTTGCTGTTCTTTTAAGGACTGGAAGGAAATGCCACGAAGAAATGAAGTTTGTATCTTTCCCATGTGTGTGGGCTGGGAAGTGCTGTAGAACCGTAGGAAGTCAGCATGCTGCCTCTGCTTCTACACTCTACACAAAAAAATAGCACGCTGCCTTAACGGAGACTGGAAAATATCGTTCAGAACTTCCAGGGGGCCACAAAACTAAATATCACAAAATGTGATTGAAACCCTGAGAACATCGCTCACATATTGTTACTGCTGCTTATTTAGAGTCGGATCCAACAGCCCTCCAAAATACCCACCAAAGCTAAGTAACCGATTAAATAGCCCAGCATACAGTTGGCCGGATATAGTCTTTTTTTACTGAAGGATTCCAATGCATTTTAAAAGCAGTATCTTCAGGAATCAGGTTGTCCACCCATGAAATGCAGCCCATGCTGTGATTTTGCTCAGCAACTTTTGAACAGCTCACAGTAACACAGAGCAGCATTTTCTTTTAGGACTTGGAAGTGAAGTCAAAACCTGTCTCCAGTTCAAACTACAGCGGGAAACATAGGTGGCAGAATGCAATTACTCAGCATGGAAGATGGCAAGGACATTGGGATTAACATTCCATTTTTTGCAGCTAGCCCCTTAGGACTTCCAAGCGTACCAAGGCATTGGGTTTAGCTCACAGATGACACTGCCAGCAGTGGAATGAGCTGCCTGCTGAATTAACAACAGCACTTTCTGCAGACCCCTGAGTTTTCCTTGCATGACTCCTATCCAAGGACAGAACTGTCAAAGCCTGTGACAACTCGTGTGGACACAATGTAAATGGTAAAAGGGCTGCCTATGAGAACTTCCCTGTGGCAGGGGTGGCTTTTAGCTCCAGGCCCTTCAAGGCACTCGTGACCAGTTGTTAACAACCGTGAAAGGCAACGGTTGATATTTGGGTTTCAATTACTTGGCTTGCCCCTTTTAAAGGCTAAGGGGAAGCCCTACACCCATCTGGTACAAGTTCCCTCCCTTCAGAGATTTTCGAAGGTTTTTTCGTTTTTTTTGTGCATTTTGAGGTGGATGTTCCACCTCAGCAATAAAAGTATCTTAGATCCTTTACAAGGTGCGAGCCCATCTGTAAACACTACACTTCTGGCTTCTATTCATGCACAGTGAGAAAAAGGCATACTTCTGTGAAAAAAAAAAGGGTATTTATATTGAGATTAAAACAGAAAGACTCCTGGAGAGAGTACAGGGTGTGTGTCTCCTTGGTAACAGTTTGCCACGACTCTGAGAACAAGCTGACTTCCATTTCTGCACACCAGCAGAGATCTCTGGAAATTTGAAGGTGCAACACACAGAATGAATGGCCCTGTGGGTTCTTCGCCCTTTTTTTCATTTTCTTGCCTGCTCATGTGGTTATTCATTTTTTTAAGCACTGCAGAGGAGAAAATGTTGAGGATTTTCTTTTGATTCAGACTGCTGGCTGTCCTTCTTCCTCTTTATACTATTAGAACATGGGCATTTTAAAATGACATGTATTTTAGGTCTTGGAAGAGATGGAAAACAGTCCAACAGTTCCAAGACCCATAAATAGATTTAGGCAGCTGATGAGCTTGAGTGCCTCTGCCCACCCCCCCCACCCCAGGCACGAGAATGAAAGTGTTGCAGCTTTTTAGTATGAATCCTCCAATGTCCTTAATCCTAAATGTCGGGAGGGAAGCAATTATAAAACATAATCCAATTTCACCTTGCCACCTCCTGAGCTGAGGGCGAAGTAGGAGATAATGATACATAGCAGGCCTGCTAAACACAATGATCTTGGATCACAGCCCTGAAGGGACACAGAGGAGAAAAGGGGAGACGTATGCATCCTTAAAAGCAGTGAGGTCCGGCTCTCTGGCCTATTCTGCCTCTCCTTTCTCTCTGAGAAGGGAGCCAGCAAGAGCAGAGGAACAAGTCTTAAAACCAAGTCTGAGACATTCCTGGGCTCAAGGGCCAGAACTCACTGGAACAGGCGGGCTCTTGGCGAGCACTGTCTACATGCAAAAGGGTGGGTTAAGTAAGGAAATGAACTGGCGAGGGAGGCCTGGGACTGCGCAGCAGGCAACGTGGTGAGGGCAGGGCAAGGCTAGTGGACAGGCTGCACTCCCTCAATAGCACCCTCCCACCGTCTCACTGGGGAATGCACCGCATGGCACTGGATGTCCTTCCCCAGCTGTGAATCAGGCCTTGTGACCCAGGCCAACAGACCGTGCCAGGCTGGAGGGGGCATTTGGATAATGAAAAGAAAGGTCGGCAAGCAGGGACAGGAAGGTTGCAAATATTTTGGTGGTGCCCAGAGCCCGCACCCCTCCCCTATGCAAACTTTTCCCTTGCCCCCCACCTGCCGGAGATTGTGAGAGGGAGTCTGGTTGGGGGAGGGGTGCAGGCTCTGGGAGGGAATTTGGGTGGGGGTGGGGGGAGGGCACTGGGAGGGAGTTTGGGTGGGGGAGGGCTCTGGGAGGGAGTTTGGGTGCTGACTCTGGACTGAGGCATAGGGGAAAGGCTCTGAGTGGGATTCTGGCTGGGGGAAGGGTGTAGGCTATGGGAGACAGTTTGGGTGGGGGAGGGGTGCGGGCTCTGGGAGGGGGTTTGGGTGGGGGAGGGGTGCAGGCTCTGGGAGGGGGTTTGGGTGGAGGAGGGTTGAGGGGTGGAGCTCTGGGATCAACAGGAGGGACTGGGGGGGGACGCAGGGCTAGGCAGCAAGTTTTGATGGAGCCCTGCACTGGGCCAGGAATATTCCTGGTGCTGGGGCACCAACGGCCCACATAACCAACATAGCACACAGCCAGTAATGTGGATGAAGACTGGGAACGGCTCCTTCATCCTCCAGAGCTACCAGGTCAGGATGCAGACCCCTTGGTGGGGGCCAACCCAGCGCAGGGCAAGCTTGTGCCGGCACTGCTCACGTTGCACCTCGCCAGTTCCTGGAGCAGTCAGCCTGCCACCAAATGTACTCTGAGAATTGTAGTAAACGAGGGCAGAGAGGAACATGCTACGATGGCTTGTATCAGTCAGGGCAATTCTACAGGCCTTACTATCATGGGAGGACTTCCTGAAGCCATGGGACCACTCCCCTGGGTAAGGCCCCCTGGAATTTGGCCCCCAGCAGCTGGGTCCAAGCCAGCCTTGCAGTATTCTTGATGAGTATCTTAAATAATTATCGTTTGCATTATTCCCCAGGTGCTGTGGAAACACAGAGTAAAAGGCAGCCCCAACTATAAAGAGCTCGCTGTCCAGATAAGGCAACGAGGGGTCCTATGGCACTTTAGAGTCTTACCAAAATATATCAAATCATGAGCTTTTGTGGTCAAACGCACTTCCTCAGATGAATTGGAGTGGAAGTAACAGAAACCAAGAGAGATATAACAGCAGAAGTATTTGTCAACTATAGAACCTGTGTTAATGAGGCTAATTAAGTGGGCTGGATGTGTCCCATACATAGTCTTTGATGTGGAAATGCAGATGTCCAAGGCAGGAAAAATTGGCTTTGTCATGCGCCAACCAGATAAGACCCCAAGTGTGTGTATTGGACAAGTGCGTGTAACCGACCACTGGGAGAAATCAGGTGGAAAAGGGGTGAAAGGAAGGAAACAGTAAGAAAAAGAGAACTCCCGATAGCCACGTAAATGCCTTTTCAACATTGCAAAGGAACCGGTCATAGAAGGGACCTGCCGTTCTGTCATTATGATGCGCTGCAAGAATAAGCTCTACAGTGCCTGCCTCTGCAGGCAAAGAAAAAATGTGTAGCACAAGCAGAACAAACAAATGTATCAGAAGCAGCTCTAAGGAGAGCAGCGCTCGTCCGCTTAAGCCTCATTAGCAGGGAGGATATGGGACCAAAACCTTCAGAAAAATGCTGGTGCTGTGATTTCTCCCGGCTTGATATTCCAGGCAGGTTTCAAACAACACACACAAATAGCCCGCAAATGAACAGCTGGGGAAAGGTGAGGTTCAAACCGCAGCTGAACTCAGCTGGCCCCAGCGAGGAGCCCTTAATAATGCAGGAGCCATTTACCAACATTTCTGACAGGCCTCCGCCTGGCAGCACACTCAGCAATGGGGGGTGGACACTTCAATTCGGGAAATTAAAAGCTGCTCAGATAAACAATCTTTGCAGCTCCCGTTTGGAGTCGGGGGGCGGGGGGAACTCTCGTGAATGGAGAGACCAGCAACATTCCAAAGGAAACTCAACTCTTCTGCACATTCGATAGGGGTGCTCTAGGTCAGGACTGCTTGCGGCTTCTGATTGTGTATGCACTGTGGAGAATGCGTCCAGCATACGCTCATGTCTCCCTAAGTTATTTACTCTGGGACCTTTACCGAGGGATTTATATGTCTGGCAGATAGGAAAGATTTTTTTTTTTTGCAGCTAACGATAAATAGAAATGTCAGGCTAGTAAAAACCAAACCGATTATTTTTGCAGTTGGAAGCCTCTCTGTGGCATCTCAGAGTATGTCACGCTGTGCGCCGCTCAGCATGGTCTTTTGCATGTAGTCTGTCTTAAAACAGAGAGTCTGATTTGGTTTAAGCAACATGATCTGAGGCCTCTCTGGTTGACACTTAATACAGAGCAGAGTCTTTGCACTGGTGGGCTGTGTTTACACTGGGAAGATTTGGCAACGAAAGTGCTGTCGACATGCAAACATTGCCAAAAGTGAAAAATGGTCAGACTGGTTTTTCTGCCTCCCATTGTCCACATTTCATGGCCATATGGCTGGCACCCAGTCGACAGCTAGAGCAAAGCATTGTGGGTAAGCATCCCACAGTGCAGTGTTGGGATACCATGGTAGCTCTGTGAACTCTCTGTGCTGAGGAATGTCAAAGCAGCACAGCAGGTTCTCCAGCCCTCCCCCTGTAGCATCAACCTGCCTGCCACTGTGTTCCTAGCAGGGCAGAACAGGAGCACTCCAGTGATTTGTTCTTTGTTTGTTCCCCAACTGGAGCCGCTCACTCAGCTGTCAGATACTTCTCAGAGGTTTGATAGAGGAGGGGCACATGCCTGCAGGGCAGCAGAAGTCACAGAACATTGAGCAGAGCCATCAGGGCAGGCATTGTGGGATACTGGTGGAAGCCAGTTCTCTCTACAAAACAAACAGCAGAGTCCACACTGCTGTTTGTCGACAAGAAAGGGAGCGGAGGAGAAAAAGGTTTCTCATAGGGCAGGAAGTTTTTTTTTGCCAAAACTGGATGTTTTTCCCCTCACAAAAGTTGCATTGCCATGTGAACGTTGTCATTATTTTGTCACCAAAAGGAAGTTTTGTGACAAAACGTGCCAATGTAGATAAGGCCGTAGATTCCTGGTGGCCTGACTGCCCCTAGAACCAGGCAGAGGAAGGTCAGCTCATCGTGGGTTTGCCAAAAAAGCCAAATAATCATTGTCAATACCCTGCCCTTTTTGCCAAAGGAGAGGGGCACATGCCACATTCGTTTTCCTAATCCCAGCTTGATGTGAAATGAGAAACTCCTCTCTGCTTCGTTTCCCAAACATATCAGCACCTCTGCCAGTATTTGTGGTGCTCCAGACCTGCTTAGATAAATTATCTGAGGAGCCACACTCCACGTGCTGCTGGCATGGCTTGGGGGCAAGATTAGTCAGAGTTCTTGGGCTTATCCTACTCAACTCTTTTGTGAACTTCTGTAAGCAAACACCTAATTCTATTGCAAATGATGCATTGTCCTGCACTTCCCTGTTTTATTGCTCAGAGAGGCAGCACTGCTGTCAAGGAGGGATTGGAAGATGAGATTTCATACACTGCTTTCCAGAAAACCGGGTATCACAGAGAGAGAAAATTGGGGTTCCGGTATAAGTAAGGACTGGTGTTTAAGTTGGCATCTTGATCACACTCCACTTAGATCATTATTTATGTTTCCCTGAAAATATTCTGTTGGTATCATCTGGATCTAGTCTGATCTACACTAGACTCAGCAGCTCAGCTTAAGGTATGTAGCTCCAGCTATGCACCTTAAGCCTAGTTTGGTGGTGTCCTCGCAGTATGAAGCCGACGGGAACAAACACTCCTATCGATTTCCCTTACTCCCTGCACAAGGAGGAGTACTGGACACGGGCGGGGGTGCTCTCGGAGTTCAATTTAGCAAGTCTTAACTAGACTCGGTAAATCAAACGCTGGACAATCCATCACGGCAGAGCTGATCTTCCGTGTAGTGAAAGACAGGCCCCCCTAGAGAGGTGGTGGGGAAAGAGATTTCTTGACAAGGGTCAGATTTTGAAAAGAGCCATAAGGGTTGTAACAAGAGCAGATGCATTCTAAGCACTTTTGAAAACCTGGTCTACATTTTGGTTCTTGGATACTGTGCCCTTGCAAATTTGTCCCAAGATGCCTGATCCAATGCCCCATGAAGTGAATGGGTATTGTTTCACTGGCTTCAATGTTTCTTTAATTAGGCATTGTGCTTTGGGATCCTTCTGGATGAAAGATGCCACATAAATGCACCGTGTTTTTCAGGTAATATGTTGCTATCTGGTTGCCCTTTCTTCATTTCCTGGAACCCAATAATGTTTATTTTAAACCAGCCAATCTGTTTTTTCAAAGACAGGGTTTGTTTTTGCAGTAAATGAATAGAAAATTCCTCCCAGGACCATCTCACTGTCCCCCAACACACATCAAAGCAGGCTGAATGCACCAAGTGGTTACCTGCACAATCTCCTTTGTCCACGCTCCTGCAGATGGACAAGACTGGGGAGAGAGCATCTGGCTGTGGGCAGAACCTGGACTTCTCTGTCCACGTTAGTTAGCCCATGGCAAAATGGGGAGGATCACATGTCCCTTGCAAAGCACTTTGGGGTGCACAAGGACAAAGTGTTCTAAGGATTTTTATTGGACTTTTCATCTTTGGAGTTCGGGCTTTAGGTGGCCATTTTTTGAAATGTTCAGGTCATCCCTTCACTAGAGTATTCAAGTTTCCAGAGGGAAACATGCCATCCCTCTTGTGCTGACATCCCATCCAGAAGCGCTTTGGTCCCTGTGCCTCTCTCTCTTAGGAGCTGTTCATAGGACCCTAAATAAACTAATGTCATCAGTGATCCTCCATAAATCTCCATTACCATTTACCTCTGCAGCAGTTCCAAACATTTCTTCTCTCCCTAATGGTTCCCAAAGCAGCCATAATTCTTCTCCAGGTCAAGGAGTTAGCAATATTTTCTAACCAATGGATACATTCAGTTTATATCTTATTTCCCAGCCTTATGTTTTTAAGCAAACATCATCATTTTAGAGGAGAAGAAACTTTAGATTGGCAGTAAAAGAAAAGCAGGACAGAGAGCATGTCTCACGCTCTGGAGCAAACTGATGGGTGACTGATTTTGTATCAACCCTCAGGAAATAGAAAACAAAGTTAGGAGAACAAATTCAATAGGCTTTTAATCTAACCAAAGACATTTATGGGGATCTAGCATCTTTCCCACACTGCAAAAGGGCTCTCCCAACCTTTTCAAATGGGTTCTTTTAAATGCTGCCCAAGAGTCCAAACTATGTGACTCTTCTGGAGCTAGGAATGTACCAATAATCCCATTCTAGTGACACAGGGAGACATTTTAAAAATGCCTTGACTTGTGAGACGAGGTTTGTGGGACACAGGGTGAAGTCTGGTGAAGATGGCAGGACTCGGGAAGTATCGCTGGGCAGCATATTATTCTTATTTAGTCTTACATCAAGTATTGCTTACGAGTGAGGACGGAACAATGGATGCGATGAGCTGCTGGTTCAGTGTGGTACAGCAAAATCTTAGGCAGTAGTGCACTCCAGAGTTGATTACATGGATCCTAAACCCCAAGCTGGCCTGTGTCCTCGTGGTCTTTATGCTGGTCAAGCTCCTCTGCTGGGTCTAGACTGCTCCCTGAGCCTGGCTGAGAGACCATGCCCTGGCCTGCTCTCTGGGCTGATCACCTCACGCTGGGAGTGGACTGCCTGGGTCTGCTCCTCCCAACCACTGCAGCAAAATATGGTCAGGCCTTGGCATGTGTTTCTCCTTTTAGCCTTGCCCTGCTGCCTGCCGATTGGCCTGAAGCCAATACTCCGCCCCTGCTCTGGAGTGACATTCCTCTCCTCCAGTAGGAAGTCTAATGGGCAGCAGGAAGTTAAGGGAAGTCACGTCTCATTTCTGTCCAGCCCCTTGTCTCTCAGGGTAGACCCTTCTTCATTACAGACACTCCCCACTGGATTCTTTAAAGAACACAGTAGTCTAACTTCAAGACAAGTTGCTCTCCCCTAACCAGCTTAGGTGGCCCTTGGTTCCCACTGGCCTGGAATCGGAGGAAGATTACACAGCAACAGCATTTCCCATTTGCCTTGCAAAGCTTTTAGCAAAAATTCCAGTGCTTGGCTTTTCTGGCCACATTACAGTGTTAGTAGCAAGAAGAAGCAGGTTGAATTGTAATGCACAGGGCAGCCCAAGACCCATGTTAGTATGCACAGCCACTTTCATCTTTTTAAGCAGTCTGTACTTTGCTTGCTGGCCAGTTGGTCTCTTTCTCTCTAGCTCCCCAAGAATGTACGAAACACAAGAGAAATGGGCAGAGTCAAATTAGAGAACAAAGGAAAGGTCAAACTCCTATTTCAGGACAACATCTCAGGGCATTTACAGGTGGTCTCCATTTAGGAGCATGAGCAGAGTTCTTGCAATTTATCACCACATGGCACAATTTCCTGAAATCACCAGGGTTGCCTTTTTTCAGAAATGCTGGTTATTCAGTTAGGCTATGTCTACACGGCAACGTTATTTCAAAATACCTAGTGTTATTTCGAAATAACATAGTCCGCGTCTACACAGCCAGCAGTTATTTCGACATAATGTCGAAATACTGTCAAGCTGGAGGACTGCTTACTCTGCCTCTTGTAATCCTCATTTTATGAGGAGTAAGGGAAGTCAGAGGAGGAGGGCTCTATTTTGAAATAAGTGATGTGTAGACAGAGCCAAAATTCGAAATAAGCTATTTCGAAATTAATTACACAATTGATGTAGCTCAATTTGCATAGCTTATTTCAAGTTAAGCCTTGCTGTATAGACATGGCCTTAAGGACAGATTATCTGAGCAGGCGAGCACCTTAAGCTTCTAGTGATCTCAGCTAGAATTGTGTGTGTTAACATCGCTGAAAAATCCTACGTACCCAGCATTGCCAGCTGCTTTTGCAAATTTAGGCTGCTGTGATTAATAACTGTATAGAATCAATTTGGTTAGAGTAAGAGCCAAGGGAAAACTTCTAACAAACCTCAACCCAAATTGGAACATCTCTGTGGCATTTTTTTTTAAAAGTTGGTGATATATTTATTTTAAAGTGCAATTGCTCAGAAAAGGAGGGAGTGGGATATCATAGTGTCGCTAGTATTGATTGACCTGGGATTAGGAAGTACTAGAAATTTTGTGGAAAAGCTAAAATCTCCAGGTTATCTTCTAAATCAAAACATTGAAGAGGAACATCTAGGAGGTTAGATGCTTATTGAAATTGATCCTCTGATCCTTTTGAGCTTTGCCCATCCTTAGTTAATTATTTCAAAATTACCAAATTTGACTTAATAACTCCCGATTTAAGAAAATTGAACCAGTGTGTCCACACTACAGGGAAGCCTCAAAATTAGTCTGAGGCAGGCTCTGTTAATGTGGATGTGCTACCTACAACTTAGAACTCCAGGAAGCACAGGGGAATAATTAGTTCAAATTACTCTGGGGAGTAGTAATTTTGAAAAAGCAGGACCGGAGCATCCACACTACCATTATTTTGAAATAACTATTTCAGAATTAGCGTTACTCCTGATGAATAGCAGGAGTACAGATTTTGAATTAAGCAGCCCATATCAAAATAACGGGCTTTGTAGTGTGGACGTTCCACTTATAAATTCGACCTAAGGTGGGTTATTTTGAAATAAAAGTCCAAGTGTAGACTAGGGCTGTGATTATTGTGATGTTGAGTTAAAGGTCAAACAAAAATGTTGTCATGGCAAATTTGACCCCAGTTTTAGGTACCGAAAAATGTATTTTTAACAAAACTGAAAACTTTTTGTGAGGATTAAAAGACCCCTCCAATCTAGTTTTGACAACTTCCCTGCCAAATATAAACTAACCCTCCCCTCCACTATTCTTTTACAACCTAAACTGAGAAACCAGACCCTGAGATTAGAACATACAACTGACTCCACCAAAGAGGTGAAATTGACTGGCTCATTTTTGTTTTCTCCCTTGATGGAAAAGGAGATAGATAATCAGCAATAAAAGTAATAGACTTTAAATGTGAATTCCATTGCAGTAATCCAAAGAAGATATAATTAGGAAGGCATTTAAAATTAAAAAAATAAATACAAAGAAGAGCTTTATGGAAATGGTGGCCTTTTTTGGAACTAATCGAATTGCAGGCTGTTTAAAGCTCTCATTACCATCTACACAAGAATGTTCTCCAGCCCAGCACCATGAAATAGATTAATATTGATGAAAAGGTTTATTTCAAAATAAGTTGCTGTATAAAATTGAAGGGAAGGCTTTCTTTAAGACATTTAATTTAAATCCTGCTCCCAAACCGCAACCTCATACTTGCCGTGATCTCTCCTACCACAGATCCCTGACTTTAGCTGGCCTTTACATAGATCACGGGGGCGGTGTTAGCAAGTTCCAGGGGAGGATCAGGACTGTTGAGTGTTAAAATGCACCTGGCGTTCTCCAAGGGAGAATGACTTTGCCATTCCTCCATGCGGCATCTGCCCAGCCATTGAACTGAGGTGCTTTTTCTTGTTCAGAGTCAATTCTGCAGACCAGCCCCTGCACTCTTAGGGTATGTCTACACTAGCTCGTTAATTCGAACTAGGTAGGCAAATCAGGGACCTGGGGTTGCAAATGAAGCCTGGGATTTAAATATATTTGCATGTTCCCATCCGGCTGCCATTTTTAAATCCCCCTTAGTCCGAACGAACTGCCCGCGGCTACATGTGGCAGTTTAAAGTTAATCCAAACTAAGTCCTTAGTTCGGATTAAATGTTACTCCTCATTCCACGAGGAGTAACAGTTAATCCGAACTAAGGATTTAGTTCGGATTAACTTCTGACTGCCGCATGTAGCCGTGGGCAGTTTGTTCGGACTAAGGGGGATTTAAAAATGGCGGCCGGATGGGAACATGCAAATAAAGCCCGGGATATTTAAATCCCGGGCTTCATTTGCAACCCCGGTTCCCTGATTTGCCTACCTAGCTCGAATTAACGAGCTAGTGTAGACATACCCTTAAGGACTTAAAAATACCTTGATAATGCCAGGCACTAACGCTTAATTACTTACGTACATGAGCAATGGAGATCATGCCTAGAAACACTGACCAGAGAGGGATCAACACTCCACCGTGCTGGGCGCTGTACACACATACAACAAAAGGCCAGTCCAGGCCACAAAGGGCTGTCAGTCTAAGGGCTGTCACCTTGCCCTCTCTGTTGACCCAAAGGAATGGAGCAGCCTCAGGGGAAAGGAAGCTTCCGGAGCAGAGCGGCCATATACCAGGAGCCCTGACTAGTGAAATAGCTGGGAAGCGGGATGTCAGGAGGATGCCATGCAAGGTGGGGGGACCCGAGGGAGGTGATAAGGTCTGAGGCTACAGCAGGGGTGGGCAATAAAAGGGCAGCAGTTTGCCAGGGTTAGCCCCTGGTGGGCTGGCACCACTATATTCACGTGCTTCTCCCAGGGACGGGTGGTTGGGGCTCCCATGGGCTGCAGAAAGCCGTTCCTGGCCAATGGGAGCTGCTGGAAGTGGTACAGACTGGGATGTCACTTCCCACAGCTCCCATTGGCTGGGGAAGCTGTTTCTGGCCAATCGGAGTGGTAATCGCTCAAGCCTGCTGAGGTGCAGGTGAATATAACAGTGGTGGCCTGGCAGGGCCTAACCCTGGGGAACCGGATCCAGCCCGTGGGCCAGTATTTGCCCACCTCTGGGCTATAAGCTCATTTTATACAGGGCACTGAATGGACACACCTATATTGGACTGACTTCTGATCCAGGCAGGGGGACTTTCAGGAGCCTGTTCTCAGCCTCTTCTTGTGGGTGACATTCATCCCGGTGCAGGAAGCCAGGACAGGGCACAGCCAAGCCCTGTTCTGGGACCTGGAGTGGTTCACAGGCTCAGGGGTCTTCAATTCCAGGGTCGAAGTCACCCTGAGAGAGAAAGAATGGCCCGGGCGTGGGCGGTGGGGAGAGCACGGTCCCGCCCACACCCTGCCCCCTGCTTCAGTGTGGCTCCCAGGCTTCCCCTGGGCTTCAGCCATGCTGAAGCTGGGACTACACGCCACCTGCCCTCCCTGTGCTCCAGAGCCGTGGAGGCTCCTGCAGTGGGGCATGGATTGTGGGAGATGGGAGGAGACTCAGGAGGCAGAGGTGGGGCTGGGGGGTTACCTCCCCTAGCCCTAAGTTCACCCATCACCCGTGGGCCAAGGGACTGGGAACTAGCCTGAGCTCAGCCCCTTGCTCAGCCACAGATGTCTTCTGTGACCTTGGGCAAGTCACTTAGCCTCTCTGTGCCTCAGTTCCCCATCTGCCCAGGGCAAGTGGGACTGTATACATCTTGGGCAGGTATGCACTGCCATAGCTTCACAGCAAGCCCTGTATTTAGAAGAGCACTGACAAAGGTATGAGTCATTTTTCTAATTTTTGTAGAAATATTTTCTCTTTTCTTTATTTCTTCCGCATGCTCCATCCATCTTTAGAGAGGAAGAAACCAAGATCTCTGGGGACTTGGAACAAAGCCTAAATTAACAAACTACTTCTGCGCTGACACAGAGTTAAATGGTTTTAAGATTAATACTATCTTAAGTAATTGTTTAGATTAAACTCCATTATGCTTAATAAATAATTAACCTTTCAGATGGAATGCACTTGCAAAAAACAGAGCTACCTGCTTAGCAGGCAAATGGGTGGCACAGACAGGAGGGATTTCAAGGCACACGCAGGGGAGCTGACTTCCCCAACGAAAAGTTAAATTTCGATATGTGTTGCGCAGGTTAGTGCATAATATGGAATTGGGCAAGAAGCTCTGCAGTGTGCATGGGGAGAGCTTGTAGGGGCAAGAAGGAAAACAGGGGAGCATACCGATTCATTTGTCTCCCGTGTAATTCCTCAGCTTGTATAAAACAACTTTTCCATTTGGCCAGTGCTATCTATGATAAGGTAGCCATTTTGTAATGTCAGGGACACACAAAGTAGCACTAAGATCTGTTTCTATTGGTCAGGAGACTCAGCTAGCTTCTTTTAGATTTCACACTTACAACCACAGGTCCATCAATGGCTAATAGACACTAGGGACACCATTCCTACCCATGCTGGCTGTTAGTCAGAAGCTGGGAATGGGCGACAGGGATGACATCCTGGTTTTGTACCATTTGATGATCCCTGTTCTATTCATTCCCTCTGGGGCACCCGGCATTGGCCACTGTCGGCAGACAGCACACTGGGCTAGATGGACCTTTGATCTGACCCAGTCTGGCTGTTCTTATGTAACCTCTGGCGTTCAGTCAATAAAAACACACATGTGATTTTTCTCAGCAAAAACTATCAGCACCAAATTCTTTGCCCATTTACAGTGCAACCCATCAAAACCCTTTCACAAATAACAGTTCGGTCCTATCCCACCCTTTCTGAGATATCACCCTGTCCATGTGACCGATGGGTAAACTGAGGTTCGGAGGGGAGACTTGTTAAGTGTTGTTACCCAGAAGAAGAGCTGCCCATGGGATGAAATAAGTCTGGGTGGGCTGTATGGATTTACGAGGCAAGATTGCATTCGATGTTATTTTGAGATATTGGACCAAAGTCTGGTCACAGTTATTCTGGAATAAATCCAGAGTAGCTCCATGGGATCTGATCACTGTAACAGAGAAAAGTATAGAGAGATTTAAAAGCTTGGGACTTTTCATCTTAGAAAAGAAGAGAGACTAAGGGGGGATGTGATAGAGGTCTATAAAATCATGATGAGTATGGAGAAAGTGAATAAGGAAAAAATTATTTACTTGTTCCCATAACATAAGAACTAGGGGTCACCAAATGAAATTAATAGGTAGCAGGTTTAAAAAAAACAAAAGGAAGTTTTTCTTCACACAACACACAACCTGTGGAACTCCTTGCCAGAGTTTGTTGTGAAGGCCAGGACTTTAACAGGGATCAAAAAAGAACTAGATAAATTCATGGAGGTTAAGTCCATCAACACTTATTAGCTAGGAGAGGTAGGTATGGTGTCCCTAGTCTCTGTTTGTTAGGGGCTGGAAATGGATAACAGGAGAGGGATCACTTGATGGATTCCCTGTTCTGTTCATTGCCTCTGGGACATCTGATATTGGTCACTGTCGGCAGACAGGATACTGGGCTAGATGGACCTTTGGTCTGATCCAGAATGACCATTCTTTTGTTCGCTGAATTGGACTTCCTCCTCCATCTGAGCTTACCGATTTGAGCCCAGAAAACACCCCCAGCGTGGCATCCTACAACAGAGCCGTGTGATGAAGTGGGCTGAGGGTGCAAGCCTCACTGATGTGACAGGAAACGCTTGGACTGTGCAGGGAAAGCAAGGCACGGGAAGTGCGACGCTCTGTCTGACAGCTCGGGGGACTTTGCCATGGAGGGAATAACGGGGTTGGTTCTTGTGCTCGGTGTGTCGCGGGGCCCTGAGATGCTCCAAAGGCAGCGTACTCATCCCACAGCCCAGCGCCCCGCTCTGGCTTATGGAGCAGCATTCCCAGACCCAGATGAGCGTGGCTCCTTCTCACAACTCCCTCTCCATTGCGAAGTACCAGGTTGGAAGAGAGAGGCTAGCAGTGATAGTGCATCACCATCAGCTCTGTTATGCCCCTTCCTCTGCTAAGCCTCTAGTCCGGACCATGGCTTCCCTCCCTGCTCGCCACGGGGCAGACAGAGGGGACAGCAGCGCGGCGGCGGCCGCCATCTGGTTGGACTAGCGGGCTTCTCCACTACTAAAGCTGTACTGGGTCTGGGTGGGCATTAGGGTTCATTGTGCAGCGTGGGCCTTTTTGCAATATTCCAAGGCAGCGACCCCGGTGTTGGGTTTGAACTACTGTTTAATTTGCCCGTGTTTCAACTGAAACCATGCAGCAGTGATTCATCCACAGCCCAGACGGTCGCAGCGCGGCGGAAATGGGGATCTGGAGATTAATTAAAAAAGGAGATTTGAATGTACAGGCCAGAATTTCAAGCACTTCAAGATGTTGCATCTTGTCTTCCGTGCCTCTTCCTCAATCACCTCTGCCTATTCCACATCATTTGGGGGGATTTTGAGTCAGAGCAGAGGAGCTTGTGGACACACGCTCTCGGCCACAAGGGAATGCTCGAGAGAGGGTAAACCCTTTACACTTGGCCATTCTGTTCTGGTGAGATTTCAAAATGGCCACTTTGTCTGACCCAGCAAAAATGTTAGCGAGGCAGAAAACCAGCCAAATGTGAGGACTGTATCTCACTTCAGGAGCTAATGGGTTTGGAGAAAAACACAGTCTGGAATGGCTGAAAAAGCTGCTGCAAAGAACAACAAAACTTCTGGTCAGGTGATGGGCTGGGAACTGCCCATCAGGACTCTGAGAGGAGCTCCCGCCCCTCTAGGTCAGTAGGCGGCCCCTCCGCCCCACTACAGCGACAAAACGTGCCAGTGTAGACAAAGGCTCACATTGGCAATGGCTGCCGTGAATGAACATCCAGCCAGATGTCTGAAGGACTTTGCTAAAGACTGACCCAGATGGCACTCAACCTGCACAGAAGCCACGTCTTTTAGGATTCGATGATGATGATTGGCAAGATAAGTCTAAACACCACGCGAGAAACTATTGTGATTTCTGGCCCAGTCATAAGAGGAAGCCCCGGGAATTGTGCAAGAGACATTTCTGTTCTCGAGAGAACACCAGTTGGATTTTGAAGGTCCAAGACGCAAAGCAGAAATAGGAGGAGGATACCTCTTTGGATTCTTTAGCTGAGGCGCACCTTTCTTAGGTATGCCCAGCAATAGGTAACTGCTTGGTTCTTTTATCCTGGTTGCAGTGCTTAAGTGGATATAGATCTTTCAATACCTGTTTTATTCTTGATGAATAATTATCCACCCTAGGACACTTTGGTTGTTTGGTAGCAACATCATTCAGAACAGCTTCATTTCTATTTCAACTCAGCTTTGACCCTGGCAGAGAGGGATGTGATTTCCTGCAGTGTAAAGAGAGTGGAAGTCCATTAATTTTTCAGAAAGCTTTCAAGATATCACAATACCCTGTACCTCACAATCCAGATTCCACTGTGGCGTGAGTGACTTCCTCTTTATTAATGGATGTTACAGTAACATACGAAACCTATTGCATGTAAATATTTGAAAACATTTACCGGTAAACCCCTTTGTTGTGTTTTTCCAGGGTTTGCCTTCAGTGCAGAGAGCTTTCCTATAACAATGCTGGCAAAAGACCATAATGTGTAATATAGGGCATTCATTGCCAGTTCCTTTGTGTGTCTGGTTCCAGATCCAAAAGGGGCCATCCTTTGTTGGAAAAACAAAAGATCTGCGGAATTATTTGTGGAGCACTCTTGGTAAGTCAGTGCCATAATAGTACTGTTGAAGCTTTCATGGTGCTGTGTTCTCAAAGCAATTAACTCAGCCATTGAATTGGAGAGGCGCTGATTTTTTTTAAAACTATTTTAATATTTTCACCCATTAGATTTAAACCTGAAAGTTTCTATTTTGTTTCAGATGTCTACTTGTGGCCATACATTGGCCTTTACTGTTTGAATGGCAATTTTGCATATTATCTATTTTATATTTGTGAGATTTTGTCTGGCTGTCCATCCGCCAGTCTCTCTGTTCAAGAACTCCTCCTAAACAGGAAGAGCTAGGACCTCCACATTCAGTACATAGCTCCCTGTTAACATAACTCAAAGTAAATGTAAGAGTTTGGAAAATGGGATGTGCCCGGAATGGGATTGCTTCTCCGAGAACCATACAGAAAAGAGACAGAATCACCAGGCAGGTGGAAGGGGTTGGGCGGGGGCATGCCCCCTCCTGTCCAGGACTGCCTGTGCCACCCCTTCCCCCAGATGCCCTGTGAGGGGGGTCTGAAGTCCCCCCCACTCCGAATTCACATGGGAACATTGCTGGCTGTTCCCCTTCATCAGGGAGCGAGGGGAAAGTGCCCAGTTTGCTGCATTCCTCACTCTGGGGAACGCAGAAGGCAGATGAACCTGGACCTGCCCCAGTGGGGGACATGTACCTCTCCCCCGGCTGTGCCCGCTGGAGCTGCAACGGCCATGGAGAGGCGCTTCTCACCTGGCCCCAAGCTGCTGCGGTCATACGGCTGAGTGGTCCTCTCTTTCCGGGGCAGCCTGCACACTGAACCCCTCAACCCTATCCCCACCTCACAGCAATGATTTAAATGAAGCATGTATTAAATAAAAAAATTAATTGAGTTAAGGACCTGAGCAATGCCTGGTAAATCTTCTAGTTATTTTATATTTAATGTAGATATCACTCCTCTGGTTAGTTAATTTCTTCTAAGGCCAGGTCTACCCTGGTAGAGAAAATCGATGCAAGATATGCAACTCCAGCTTTGAGAACTGCGTAGTTGGAGTCAATGTACCTTGCATCGATTTTCTGGGGTGGCTCCATAGTGAGAGGTCGACAGGCGAAACTGTCCTGTCGACTTCCCTTACTCCTCATGACTGCAAAGAATTCCCGGGTTGACCTCTGCATTTGATTTAGAGGGTCCTTACTAGACTTGCTAAATCAAACACCAGAAGACTGATCTGTGGAGCACCGATTTTCCTGCAAGTGCAGATGTGGCCTAAGAGAAGATCCAACGTGGTCCACTGGGTTTACATACTTCTTGCTCTAAAACAGAGCAGCAGTGGTGATTTTTTATGGATGGAAAAAATCATTCAATTGTTAACTAAGAAAGCAAAGAGGAGGTTGTCTGGGGCTATGGTGAGTCTTGGATGGGACTATTTTCCCATGTACACAAATGCCAGGTTTCTTTTACTTTTGTGATAACCATGTGGGTTAAATTAGGCAAAACATATGTCTGGAAATATTTGTCAATAGCAAAACGTAAAGAAAAAGGTACTTTTGGCTAGATTAGCTCCTCTTGTGGGGAAAACGTTGGTGAAAAAAGGCAGAAAAATTCCATGAGAGGAGTCATCTGCTTTACACTGATGGCTCCTAGATCCACTGTTCTATCATGACTATCTTCATGTCATTTAGAAAGGATAGTGTGATCTTGTGTAAGGCATGGGACAGGCATTCAGGAGATCTGGGTTTAATTCTTTGCTCTTTCACAGACTGTGTGTGTAACTTCAGGCAGCTAACTTGATTGCTTTATGCCTCAGTTTCCCTTTCTATAAGATGATACTTTCTTTCTTCCACTCTTTATCTGTCTTGTATGTTTAGAGAGTGAGCTCTCCAGTGCGGGGACTATGGCTATGTACACCTCTTAGCACAACAGGGCCTGCCCATGGATGGGATCCCTTACTACCTGTAACTTAATGATGGGTCCATTCTTTTTGCTCATTTACTGTGGCCAAGTCTACAGTAGACCTGGCAGCTCATCTTAAGATATGCAACTCCAGCTATGTAGAATACATAGCTGAAGTCAGTTTTGCTTATTTAAGCCGAGCTTGGTGGCGTCCCCATAGTGGGAAGCCGACGAGAGCAAACACTCCTGTCGGCTTCCCTTACGCCTCACAACAACAGGAGTATGAGTCACTGACGGGGGTGATCTCAGAGTTTGATTTAGCCAGTCTTAACTAGACTGACTAAATCGAACTCCGAAAGATTGATTGCGGCAATGGGGATCTTCCATGTAGTGTAGGGAAGGCTTGTGTCTTGTTTTGACTGCAGTGTGCTAATGAGAAGGTTTGCTGTCAAAAGACTGTGTTCAGATGTCAGAGGCTCCAATAGACTCTGTCATATGGGAAGGAGGAGTAGAAACAGCATGATGCCCTGGGCAGCTTGATTAGGTTAGTGAATTGTAAAGGGCTTTTTTTTTTCATGGACGGGCAGGACTAAAACAGGAGCTTAACGGTACATCTAAAGCAATGGATTCATGAATTGCTGCATGTGCCCTCAGCTGCCTTATTTTGGCGTAGGATGTGCACGCAATAATATTAAACCTAGTGTCAGTGGCATTTCCATTTCCACTTGGGTGTGGCAAGCAGAAGAATCCCGTTTGTGCTCCAACAACCTGCCTGGTTTTTGACTTAGGACTAGTGGCCATGGTTATTTCAGGCCATTTTTTCTGTCCCCTCCTTGCTGAGTATGCTGAGAATACTGGATTTGCCACACCAGGCTGATCACTGACCTTTGCAACCCGGCATTCTCCGAAGATGCGCCTCTACGCTTACATGTAGCTAGCTGGTTCTGAAATGCTGCGGGTGGATCAAGGGAAATTTCTCTCTGACCCCCAACGTTCACAAAATATTGCACTGCAGCATGAAGTTAAAAAAATTATAACAAGTTTGCTATTTTAAATAGATCCTCAAGTACATACTATGGGGGGAAAATGGAACATGATTTGTGAAATGAACTTTTGACCTAGCTAAATACAGCAGCTCCTGGGAGGGTGGCTGCAAACAGCGGACAAGTGTTAAGTCAACCGTTTCCTCTAAAAGCGCTCAGAAGAACGTGCTATCTGGCCTTTGAAATCTCTCGGTGCCCTTGAAAATATTGATGGGTGAAGACAATTGATGCTGTGAGTTAACAACAGTACTGCCTCAGATAATGAATGCTAACTCCCCTTTAGCTTTTATTAACCACATATATCATGTGACACAGCAGCTGGGAAGATGGCAAAAAAAAAAAAATCAATAATGAGGACTCTGCAGTTATGGGGAACAATCAGGAAATTTAAGTTGTGGTTATTGCTAACTTTGTTACAAGCTCAAATTTTTAAGGAGCCCTGACTAGACCAAATGGGGACCTTTTCAGCAGGGCCCTCTTCTCAGTTTTGTTTTTGTTTTTTTGTTTTTGTTTTTTTCCCCCTTTGGTGATTAGTACACTAGGCTGATTTTAGAGATAATCCATTTGACAGGATTTTGTGGACACATTCTGGATCTGTGTTCAAAATTTTTTCCTCTATGACCTCTTGCCTCCTGCCTAGGGCACCTTCCAGTGAGACATTTTCTCTGGCAGGAGCAACCCTTAAAAGACCCAAAGCTCCACCTAGTTCCATCACAGGGATTCAAGAGAGAACTTAGGCCTAATTCTGTTGGGGTTGGTGTGTGGATGGGGGTGTGTGATAGAGAAGTTATCAGACTGGATGATTTGGTGATTCCTTTCTGGACTTAAACTTTTTGGCTTTCTAGGTTGAAAGAAGATCATTTGCAGAGAGGTGTGTGTGACCATGTCCAAGCTACCAAAGGCTGATATTAAGGCTGGCTGCAAGACAGGAATGAGCAGTAAAACCTCCCAAGAGCTCTGGAAATCCCTGAAGGGGTTTGTTGGGTCCAAATGCTTATGGAGGTGGAAGAGATCTCAGGGCACCATCTCCAGTGAAGGACTGCTCTCTATGGAGTGTTCTCTTTGAGTGCTTTCTCCTGCCAGACCTTTCATTCCTTTTGGGTTGAGAAACAAGAGAAAAAAGAAGAGACCAGTGTGATGGGGTCGGTCACAGAAGAACCTTTGGGGCTGCTTCCCAGGGTGCTGACAAAGCCACTGCCACTCACCCTCCTGCTCTCTGGGGCTTCTCACCACCCTGTCCTGCTGGGCCAGCTCCCTGGTCTCCCCCAGCCCACACACCGAGCTGAGACCACTGCCCCCCCGAGAAGCAGCACAGACACTGAACCTCTTCAGGTCCAAGGAAAATGCAGTTTTGGGCCCAGCTTCCCGGGATACCACTCCCCAAAAGGGCTCAGAACTCCAAATGAATTATTTGGGTAAGCCCCCTTTAGCAATGAAAGGGGGAATGTTAACACTGATTGCTCCCCTGGGTAACAATTATTTACACTGGGCTTGATAGTAAATAAAAGTGACTTTATTAAGTACAAGCAGTTGGATTTAAGTGGTTATAAGCGAGAACAGGCAGAGCAAAGTAGATTACAAACTAAAAATAGCAGAAAACGCTTAGCTAACTCTAACCCTAAAACCTCAGTACCAACTTATTACAAACTCACCTAAAACTGTTCCTTTTCCAGTTAATCCTTCAAACCAAGGCAGCTCCTCACCCTGGGGTCTTTGGTTCCTCACCCTCAGGTGTATCCAGCCAGCCAAAGAGAAAGACCTGCTAGTTTCCTAGGCTATAAATATATGGAGATATAGCTATCTCATAGAACTGGAAGGGACTTTGAGAGGTCATCGAGTCCAGTCTCCTGCCCTCATGGCAGGACCAAGTACCATGTGTACACTGCCTCCATTTTGCGCAAACGAGGCGAAGTGTGGAATATCGCCATGCCTCATTTGCGTAATTAATGAGGCTCTGTTTTTGTGCAAGAGGCTTTTGCTCCTTTTTTGCCCCAAAACCCCCTCTTGCGTAAGAGCTGTTCTTCTGCATTTTTTTTCAGGAAGAACGGCTCTTGCTCAAGAGGGTTTTTTTGTGCAAAAAGGAGCCATGTAGACAGCACTTTTTTGCACAAAAACCTCTTGTGCAAAAACAGAGCCTCATTAATCATGCAAATGAGGCATGGCAATATTCCACACTTCACCTCATTTGCATATTTTTTGCTCAAAATGGGGGCAGTGTAGACATAGCCCTATGGTTTTAAAGATTCCAACTTTTGCATGGAAAGTTACCTGGCCAGTCCCTACCAGTTAGGGAGGTCATGTGATGTCCTAAGACCAACCACTGCTAAGACTTAAGGACAAAAGGCTATTTACATATGATTGCCCAGACATTGAGGTATCCCAGAATTGGGAACACCCTTGATGGCTTTCCTTTGCACGTTTAAAACCATAAAGCATTCCATACCGCATATGTCTAATTTTACACAGAAGAATAATATGTGCACCAAAATAAGATAAACAGATCCAGCGGATTATGATATGAAGATGGATAGGTTACACCAGGCAATTTATCCCAAGCATCTTTTGAGTTATGTCTATTTGTGTCCAGAAGTCCATTTCATAAAGCTTGGGAGGATGGGGGGGTGTCCATCACAATCAGAAGAGGGGTTCTACTGCCCTGCATGGTGGTAGCTTACAGGGACCAGAAACATTCTTGAGCTGGGCAGGGAAGAATTCTCTCCCTGCAGTCAGAGCATGAGGCTGCTGTCAGTGATATGTCCCTAGCACAAGGGGATGAGGAGGGTAGGGGGCAAGAAGGGTATGTTAATAGTGCAGAGGGCAAGACCGCAACACACAGCCCCAAGGAGATTCCAGCAGACAGTGCATCCACCCACAGGCAGATGTGGGCAGGCGTGGTGTAGTCAGCCATGCAGGAGCGTCTCCAAATTGGGCTGGGCCCTTCGGCACCCAAAACTGCCCCGGGATTGAGAGGATGTAAAAATGCCATAAACCAACCCTGCCCTGTCTCCCCAGAGTGGCCAGTTTTCTGGTGTGCCTCTTACAGAGTCGACATTAAATTGTTCCCTTGGCACTTTATTTCTTTAAAACGATTTTTTAAAGTGTCCCCTTGACTTCTGCATTGGCTATCTACGTGGAAATTTAATGGTGGACTGACATTTCGATCATGAACAGCACTGTGATCCTGTCCTGGAGCTGCTGATGCCGATACCCCACCTGGATGTCATAGCTCCTGGGGCTCTCCAGATCTAGACGTTTTTGATCAAGCTATAAATTATCATCAAACATAATGTAAGGAAGAGATCAGAGTCCCAATGTGGCTTGTGTCAGTCTTGACGGCTTTATTAAAGTTTTAATATTCTCTTCCCCTCTAGCTAATCTTCCAGTCATTATGAGTAGGAGGTAGGGAAAATTAAATTGACAAGATCATCAGCAGTGGGCCTGAAAACTTCTTCAAATGGAAATGTTCATAGCTGTAGTCACTTCAGAGCAACCATCTTGTCTTATTTAGGTAATGTCATCTCTACCAACATCAGAGAAACAGAAGAGGGAAACTAAGAAAGAAGGTTAGTGACTGTCCAGGTGAAAAAATCTCAGAGGGGTTGCTGTGTTAATCAGTAACTTTAAAAATAAGAAGTGGTCCTAAGGCTACGTCTAGACTGCACTCTAAAATAAAAAAAAGATACACAATTTGCGCTATGCAAATTGCGTATCTTTTTTCAATTTAATTTTGAAAGAGGCCATTTTGAAATTTGGCGCATCTACACGGCACCAGATTTCGAAATAAAGTTCTCTTTCGAGCCATCTCTTAATCCTCATAGAACGAGGTTTACAGGGATGGCGAAAGTGCTAGTCCGTTATTTCAAAACATTTTCTGAAATAGCAGATGCATTCCTTGGACATGGCATTGCTATTTCGGGATACTACCGGTATCCCGAAATAGCAATGCGGTCTAAACATACCCTTAGAGACTAACCAAGCTATATTGAGTCATGAGCTTTCATGGGCAAAACCCACTTCATCAGATGAATTGCAGGCTCAACCATCATTAAGATTCATGTCCTCCAAAAGCAAACACCTAGAATGTTTGGTGCAGGGAACAGAATGAGATGGCGAGTAAAGTTTGAGAGTAAATTTATTCCATGACTCAACGAGGGAGGTAAAGTTTAGTCCTGCCCAATAACATCACAGAAGCATTGGTTCTCAGGGTAAGTTTTCAAAAGAAAATGGGCATATTTAGAAAATCAAGCACAAGCTCCATTCACCCATTTCAGGAGGCTGGGTGGGCTAGGATGATGCACTGATTTGATCTATGGGGAAGTTTGTTCCTTTGCTCCGTTAATCTGAATTCCAAGGAAGACTCTGTACAAGTAGCCTCTTATGAATCAATTCGACTGTAGCAGGTCTTTACGTCTCATCTTTACGTCTCACCTCTTTTTTAGTTGCTCCCATTGTTCTCCAATTAACTTTGCACTGAAAATTTCCATATTTTTTCTCAGCTTAGAAGGGTGGATATTGATGGAAAGTTTGAATGGAATTAGGTCAGTCATCTTTGTGTTACTACAGTGAGGGAAAGAATACACTTCTCACGTTCTCCAAACAGAAGAGTGGTGCTCAGAACACGTGAAATAGAAACACCAAAGTTGTCTCACTTTACTGATCTCAGAGGGTGTGTCTACACTGACACAATTATTTGAAAATAGCTTATTTCATAATTTGGTGCTGTCTACCCAGCAGCAAATTTTGAAATAACTCGCTATTCTGAAATATCCCTTACTCCTCGTGGAATGAGGTTTACAGGGACATTGGAATAGTGAGCCCGTTATATTTCAAAATAACAGGCTTGCTGTGAAGATGTGGGATAGCTATTTCGGGATATTCCGGTATCCCGAAATAGCTTTACAGTATAGATGTAGCTAGAGAGACTTAAAAACAATCCAAGAATAGTCACGCCAGAATTTTAAAGTTAGGCCATGTTCATGGTCTCTACATTCCATAACTTTTGTCTGTTTTGTATACCTCATTTTAAGGGACGAGTTTAGAGATAATGGGCTGGTGGATAATCGTGGATAATGGGTTGACCATGAGCTCCCATTATGATGCTCTGGTCAAAAGAGCTAATGTGATACTGGGATACATAAACAAGGGAATCTCAAGTAGGAGCAGAGAGGTTATTTTACTTCTATATTTGGCACAGGTGTGACAGCTGTTGGACTATTGTGTCCAGTTCTGGTGTCCACAATTGCAGAAGGATGTTGATCAGCTGGAGCGGGTTCAAAGAGTCATGAAAATGATTAAAGGATTAGAAAACTTTCCTTGTAGTGACTGAATGGAAGAGCTCCAACTATTTAAGATAACAAATAGGAGGCTAAATGGTGACTTTATTACAGTCTGTAAGTCCCAACCATTGGCAGTCTTTCCTGTAACCTGAGTGCTTGTGCAGCCCGTCCGGAGAAAATCAAATGCCGCCCAGCTGATTAGCAGAGCACACTCAGCTAAGTGTTTTGTTCCTACTGGTGGTGCATATCTGCACATGCCTCGGTGCAAATACAATTTATTCTGCACATGGATGAGAAAAATAGAGGAAACGTTGGCCATGGGGAACAAATATTTAGTAATGGATTCTTCCGTTTAGCAGAGAAATGTCTAACAGTTGAAGCTGTTCAAATTCAGACTAGAAATAAGACGTAATTTTTTCACTGATGAGAGTAAATAACTATAGGTCATGGGTCATGGTGGATTCCCCATCACAGACAATTTTTAAAATCAAGCTGAGATGTTTTTCTAGATCTGCTCTAGGAATTGCTTTGGGGAAATTCTCTGGACTGTGTTATTCAGGAGTCTAGAATAGATAACCACAATGGTCCCTTCAGGACTTGTGAATTTTGCATTAATTTCTCCATCAGTGTAGACCTGGTCTAAGCCGCCTCGACCCATAGTTTACAACTCCAGCTACATGAATTGTGTAGCTGGAGTTGGCGTACTTTAATTCAAACTTTGGTGACATCTCCATAGTCGAAACACTCCCATTGACTTCTCTTATTCCTCACTGGTGTGGATAGGGACACCTCAGGTTTTGATTTAGTGGGTCTTTACTAGACCCGCAAAATCAAACCCCAGAGGCTCGATCACCAGAGCATTGATCCTCTGGCAAGTGAAAATGTGGCCTGAGTTAATGAGACCTCAGTCAAGGAGAGCTGTTTTCAAGAGGCAGCTCAAGAAATGTACAGACTCCGCTGTTGAAGGGAGGGGATGGGATTTCCAGTGAAGTCTTGTGACACTGATTAGACCCCAGGTTGCTTAGGCAATATTTGACCATCAGTTGCTCAGGAATACTGTTTACTGTCATGTACAAGTGAGGACGACATCCCAGGAAACCACCCCTGACAGCCTTCATGGAGAAATACAGCCAATTAATCACAAAAATGACATTTCCTTCCTGGAATTGGAACAGTTTGGCATGCAGAAACATGCGATGGAAAGTGCTGTACCGCTGGGCAAACGTGTATAAAATAGAGTGTGTCTATTCTTATCTTGCCCTCTCTCTGGGATTGTTTGCTAAAGACTGAGCAGCTCACTTAGCCCAGGGTCTTTTTTTCACACAATTAGGAGCTTTTTATTAAAGACATTCTGGGTGAAGGAGCCTGTAGCCTGCATAATTCACTTACCCAGAAGACACCGATCTTCTGCCTCTATTACAAGCTGCCAGCAGAGGGAGAGTCGGGGGTTTAAACTACACTCCCTTACGTGCCCTTCTTGGCGTGGAATTTCTCCCTGGCACTGAACAAAAAAGGAAAGAATAAAGCTTTTTCAGCTGCCCAATAATTACAGCGGCTCCAGAGGGGGTTTCTGTGGGAGGCGCATGTCACATCCACACGGTTCCAAAGGAACGGATCGTTCCTGGTGACAGAAGAGGAGCGAAAAGAAAATGCAGGACCTCTGGTTCCAAGCCACAGGCTGGACTCAGTGATATGGCTGCACTGGTTTCACTCCGCAGGGGGTAGTTGCGTACATATGCCATTCCCAGTTTATTACAACCCATGCCGTGGAAGCTGGTGCATTCACACCTGCTCGCATGCCCAGAGACAGTGGCTGGTGTGGCCGGTTTCCCTCAGTTATGGACATGTTAAAAATCACTGCAAAAAAGGAACATCATTCTTGTTCAGCCAACAACTCAGCTACTCCCTCTCAGAGCTGGACTGGTGAGGGCCGTACACAAGTAAGCTTTGCGCATGCACTCCACTGTGTAACGCAAGCAATGACATCCCTAGCAGAGTCGCCCCCGTTACACTGAATGATGAAGGGGCTGCCAATGCACTCTGCAGCCTGGTTCATATGTCCAGTGCGAACTGGGGCGGTAACAATCAGTAGTGATATTTGGCTTTGTACCGCCTCTTTCCTAAGATAACCTTATGAAAATGCTGAAATTCCATAACCACAGGCTACTTGCAAGGATTGTCACTTCCTTTTTGTAATGTCAGCCCTTATTTCTTTTCGGTTTATCATGCCAAGTGACCATAGATCCAAACGCTTTCGGCTTTCAGATTTGTGCGAAGTGAGGTCTCAATATTTCTTCATCATGCCTCCTTCCTTTAACAGCAGCTGGTGCCTCTGCTATTAGAAAGTTATGCACATGCCTCGTCAATCTCTGATCACAGGGCCACAACTTCTCAGAAATTCCCTTCCCTACTCTTGAGAAAGGAAATTTACTAATGGCAGAACCACTCTTTAGCTAGCTGGAACCGATAATTCCTCGTGTACTGATTTGTTTTGTGCTGGGAACTGAGAATGTTCTGTGATTAGAAGAGCAATTAGTTAAGTAGAAATATACTGGTATTAACTACAGCTGGACAAAAATGTTACTTTATGGAATGAAAGGAAGACCCTACAATAGCCACTCAGCTGGGATGTGGGAGACTCAGAATTAAGTGTTTGATCTGAGCAGTGACTAGAAAAAGGGTCTCCTATATTCCAGTTGAATGCCCTAGCCACTGGGCTATTGTGGGGTGGGTCAGTGTCTTGTTGTCTCTCTCTCTTTTTCAACAAGAGATTTTGCTTATATTCTGCATCATTACAAAGATCAATTGCAAAACCTTGATTTCCTTTTGTGACTTGGAATTGCTTTCCAGCCAGCTCTCCTATGCAGGGATGGGATTTTCTTCAGCCAAGTGAAACTCTTAGACTCACTGTCGCTGAACAAGGAATAAACCCTTAAGTACAGTAATTGCCTTGTATAACCAGGCTCTTCTTTCATGGGCCGAGCATCACAATCCATTCAGTCTACTCTAGCGTACCGTTTCTGGCATTGCTGTGCAATTTGTACATCGCATTTCAGCCAAGAATTCTGATTTCTCCAGAAGCGTATTTCCCATTACCAATGGTCATGCACGTTCTATTACAAAGTTCTGTTACATGTTCTGGATCTCATGGTTGGCATTTGGTTATGTCTATGTGAAGGGAATGCTCTAACCATAGACAGGCTGCTGGATTTTGAGTGGTCATGAGCAGCTGGGTGCCTCCAACAACTGCATAAACATCTTGCACCCCTCATGGGCTAGCCAACCCGTATTTGGAAGAACAGAGTGGCTTGCAAAAGGAGAAGAAAGACTACGTGACAGGACTTTGGCAGCCTCCTGCTACCACACAACACTGCCTCTACACCACCGTAAACTCGACCAGGCAAGGTTGGGAACAGCGCTATTCCTTGTGAAATCAGAAGTAACTGACATCGACTTCAGTGGCCCTTAAGGTCAATGAGGCAGGCTTGGTAGAGTGGACACATGGTTTAGAAAATAGACCATATGTGGCTAAATTCGGTGTAAACTCCTAGCGTAGACCAGGCCTCTGATGAAGTCAAATGTCCTACGGGGTGTGTGTGTGTATGTGTGTCACAGCAACATCCTACATGTGCATTCTTCCAGGCATTGGTGACTCATTAGCGCACAACAGTTTATTGGCTTTTAGTTCACCTCATGCAGTTCTGTTCAGGTGTGAATGACAAACGCAGTCACTGTTTTGCCTGGCAGACCCCTCTCCCATTTTGAACTCATTGGGGGACGGTAAGCTAAGTTGTTTCCTCAGCATGGTCTTTAACATGATAAAAAGGAAAATTGTGCCTTAACTGACATGGGGAAAAAAAAATCAAATCCATTTCAAATTCATTGGGCATGAAGGGTACTTTCTGACATTTGAGAGAAAAAAGTTGGGCATAAACATCGATTTTCATCTTCCTGTTGTATTGCCCAGACACTATACATTGTTATAAATGTCACAGCTGTTACGAATGCTAATAATACTATTGAAATAGTTCTACCAGCATACACTGATTTTACTGAAAATGCCCATATCTAAAGCAGCTTCTGCAAAGACATATTTTAAAATGGAAATTTAAGCTCTGAGCAGAAACCTGATTTACTGAAAGGATTGGTGGAGTTTCTATTGTTTTAAATGGAAAAACAAATGGAAGATGTGATTTTGCAAACTTCATATGATTTTTTAAAATATGCAATTGAGGATGGACTAATTATATGAAGGCACCCTATTTATATAGCAGAGCATAGCTGCCTGTATGCACAATTGCATTTCAGTTCTCAAATCTAGCAGTCTAGTCAGGATTATTAATGAGCACTCAGATGCCACTTTATTTTCAGGACACTAATAACCATTTAATAAATATGTGAATACAGATTCATCTATTATATTAGTGTATGGCAGCTACTCCGCTGCTCAGTGTACTTGATTGCAAGGAGAAACATTGGTTATTTGGAAGCAAGTCAACACCTTTGGCATGGGCCATTCTAATGCCAACTTGTTACACTTTCAGTATTGGCAATAACTTGAGACAATCCCTTATATATATGATGTTACATATGTACATAGATGAGAAACACACACAGAGAGTGTTGTAGGCATTACAGGTGACCCGCAGTTGTTGAGTGAGTGTGGTTGCTTCTGAATGATCCACATAGCATTGCTTGTAGTGCGACAATGGACTGATGCCTTTTGACTGTGATACTACTGTGTTGTGGTAGGATATTGGTACAATCCAGGTGATCATTAATGGGTGCAACTCTCCTTTCCAGCACATACAGAACTCTCAAGAACGTGCCAAATGCCTGAGATACATTTTGTTCTTGCTTCATCAGTGACTGTCTTTATTTGTGTGGTCCATCCCAGTGCAGGCATTGCCCAGACACCTTTATTGAAGATTTAAGAGTTTGTTCTTCCCAACACCACTCAGTCTATACAGGCTTCACCAGGACTGTATAGAATCCTAGACTACTCGACCTGTTTGGGGTTGTGAAGTTGAATTGCATATGAAAAACAACCAGAGGGACAGCTGGTCCAGCTGTAGTAAGCAAAAAATATCAGCGCCCACTTGGTGCCATGGACTGTCAACAGCAATTAAGTTACCAACACTTCAGTCACAATGAGCTCTCACCCCTGCAGCCCTACCAACTATTGGGGGCATCATAAGGTTCAGGCAATAGGTGACATCATTAGGTTTTCATTGAACCAACTTTTTCGTGGTCACAGCTCTTGGCAATAAGAGGCTGACAATAAAAAAAATTGTTGATGGAATGCTGATAAAACTCTGGTTATTGCAAGCAGTAAATTAAACGTGGACACTTCTACCTTTATTTTGCACCCAGGGAACAATATCCGCTCATGCTGAACTCAGAGGAGACAGGAGAATACAGCACAATCACTCTGTTCTCCCCAGTCTTACTGAGAAGCTCATAAAAACTGAGGAATAATTTTTCAGAGAGATAAGGACGTTATGGATGCTAAAACTGAAGTACCAAATTACTCTTTCCCTGAGGAGATGTGTGCAAGATGGGAAGGGATTTCTTTTCCCATTTTTAATCTACCAAATTCTAGTAAACTACAAATTAAAGCAGCAATAGCAATTCCAAATGGCTGGATTCATTAAACCTTTATTTAGCCCTTAATTGTTTCAAAAGAATAATAATTTGCTTAGTAAACTTGAACTATGTGCTAACAGCCTGCAGTTCCCACACAAATCTTCAGCAATGGATTTTGGCTACCTCACTTTTTTCCAGTTGCTCTGTTCTCATTTAAACGTAAACTTGAACAGGAAATGTAGCTTTCACAGGGAAACCAGCTGTGTGTTTAACGCGGTACTGAAATGCATTGTGTGCCATGATGTTGCGGGCATAGATAATCATAAAATTCACTGAGCGCATAAGATGTCTATAAAAGTACAATTCTCTCTAGAATGCTGTAGTTACTCACTTTTATGCAGTCCTTACAGATATGGGGCCAGATTTTCAGATACTGTTTAAAGTATCTACTGTGTTTTGATCTTTGTATAAAGCATAGAATGATAGAACTGGAAGGGACTTTGAGAGGCCATCAAGTCCAGTCCCCTGTCCTCACGGCAGGTCCAAGCACCATCTAGCTCATTCCTGACATGTGTTTATCCAACCTGCTCTTAAATATCTCCAGTGATGGAGATTCCACAACCTCCCTAGGCAATTTATTCCAGTGTTTAACCAATCTGACAGGAAGTTTTCCCTAGTGTCTAACCTAACATCCTTTGCCACAATTTAAGCCCATTGCTTCTTGTCCAATCCTCAGAGGTCAAGGAGAACAATTTTTCTCCCCCCTCCTTGTAATACCCTTTTAAGTACTTGAAAACTGTTATCATGCTAAGTAAAAATAATAGCAATCAGGGCGATTAGTACCACAATTTAGGTCACTCAAGGCCTGATCCTGGGAGAATCTGTCCTCACAGCTTCAGATACACAACAAACCATTGCAGATTAGACTCTTAGATGTTTAGGCCTTTCATCTGAGGGTGCATTCAAAGACCTAACAGTCCAGATAACCTGAACCTCAGGGGCAAAATTGTGCATAATTTTGTGGCTAAGAAAATAAAGCACTGGTTAAGGCGCGTTGAAAATGTGGCCTATAATGTTTTCAAATAGCCCAAGCTTTCTGCTGCTTAAAAATGTCAAAGCATTTTCCTTGCACAAGGCTGGAAAGAGGGGCTGAGTGTGGCAGGCAGTTGGCAATGGGGCACAAACCCTTTCCCAGTGTGGTCTCTAGTTACAGCTGGACTAGCCTCGCAGAGATTGCAGACGGAGGATGGCCTTGGAGGTGCACAGAGCTAAGACTTAGGAGATCTGGGTTCATTTCCTCACTTTGCTACAGACTCACTTCATCACTCCGTGCCTCAGTTTCCTGTCTGTGACATGGGTGTGATAACACTTCCTCTCTCTCCCCTTTCATCTTGTCTCTTTAGATAGTAAGCTCATGCTATGTGACGGCAAAGCACACAGCACAGAGGGGCTTTCCATTCATACGGCACCTCAAGGCCCGACTGTAATACGAGAGGTAATAATGACCGAAGGCGGTTGGCATCTGGCCGCTACTGAATTCTGCCTGACCCAGGCTACATCTACATTGCAGGCTTCTTGTGCAAGAACTTTTTGCGGAAGAAATCTTCTGCAAAAAGTTCTTGTGGAAGAGCACGTCCACACTGCCATGTGCTTTTGCGCAAGAGCGCATCCACACTGCATGGGCGCTCTTGCGCAAGAAAGCTCTGATGGCCATTCACAGAATGGCCATCAGAGCACCTGTGCTTTTTCCGATAGGGGTTTCTTGTGCAAGAAACCCCTGTTGTCCATCCACACATGCCTTTTTGTGCAAGAGCTCTTGAGCGAAAAGGCTTATTCCTCGTAGAAAGAGGAATAATTCTTGTGCAAAAAGCCCTGTCTTCTGACAATCTACTGTCCTTTTTCTTGCAGAAAAATGCACGTGTAGTGTGGATGCTCCATGAGTTTTTGTATAAAAATGACCGTTTTTGCCCCAAAACTCTGCAGTGCAGACGTAGCTCATTCTTACACCATGGGTCTGTATGGTGCCATCGCCTGCTTCAGCACAAGCACTGGCTGGTGTCTTTGTTCAGCCTTCCTGTGGGGACTGTGCACAATGTTCTGGTGTGGGAGAGTCAACCCTTCAGCCCTAGGGCCGATTCTGTGTCGAGGGAACGAGGGCTCGCTGGCCAGACTCTGAGAGGAAGTTTGCCTTGTTGTTGCCCATGTGGTGCCTGCCTAGTAAATAAATAGGCCTTGGTCTTCAGAGCTCTCGGTCTCCAGGGCTCTCAGTTTCCCTGTCCCTTTGTTTGGACTCTGTGACCTGGGCTCCTGCCTGTGTGTGTCCCCTGCACTCATGACCTATGGCCCCTGAGGCAGCATGCCCCGTAAACTGAGCGCTTGGGAGAGATTCAAATACTGCGCGGCTGATTAGGAGAGCCCCCACAGCTAAGTTTTGTGTTTCTGCTGGTGGTGCACAGTTGCTCAGGCCTCGGTGCACATAAACCAATTTATTCCGCACATGGCTGGAAAAGATTAGCGGGAACGTTGCCTGAAGGAGTGGGCTTTTTGTTGCACTGGCATGCCCCCTCCACCAGTCCCCATCATACGGCGCTGGCATCTGTCACAAGGGGTAAAGTTCTCTTACAAATTGAAGTAAAACCATTTCTACCTGAGCTGCTTTGATTTTCCTACTCTTAGGGAGCCTTGAAGAGTGACTGAATGGGACAGCATTTATTGCCCTGAGTATGTATGCTGTCTGTCAAAACACAGTGCAAGCGTGAAAGCTTCCATTTCTAACCATGGAAAGACTAGAAAGTACCTATTGATGTAGAGTGATATGGGCTTTCTGTGCTGCTCCCAGCTTGCCTGAAAGGGAGAGAGGCACAACCAAGAAAGGCTCATGGCTGATTTAGCCTTAGGTCTGTGCACGAAGTAACAGCTTGGTTAAAACTAGCAGAATGATTGGTGCTGGTTTTGGTGTGACAAACATTACACCTGGGATAATGAGTCCAGAGAAACACTCCTTTCCCTGCTGACGCCAGGCTGGATTGCGCTCCTGAACACTGCCGTGTGGATAACTCAGCCAAACAGGGAAATAAGAATAAGTTCAGCAGGCTCAACAGAAGCCTTGGTAGAAATTCCCGGGAAGGAAAAATACAATATTCATTGCAGATTGGATGGAAAAATCCACAATTGCAGCTTCCAGCATGCAACTCGGGGCATGTCTACACCAGGAAACTATTTCAAAATTACTTAAATCGACTTAACTCCCGATTTAACGAAATCGAAATAGCATGTCCCCACTACGGGGAAACCTTGAGATGAGTCCGAGGCAGGCTTTGTTAATGTGGACGCACAACCTCCACGTAGTGCCCCGGGAAGCACTGGGGAGTCTTTAGTTCAAATGACTCTGAGGAGTCGTTATTTCGAAATAGCGGCACCAGAGCGTCCACACTACCACATTTTCAAAATGACATTAGCATTACTCCTCGAGAAAAGCATTACTCCTCGAGAAAAGCAGGGGTACAGTTTTTTAAATAAGCAGCCCGTTATTTCAAAATAACAGACTTGGCAGTGTGGACGCTCCGCTTATTAATTCGACCTAAGGGGGTGATTGTGCAGTAAAGCCCCACCGTAGACCAGGGCTGAGAGGGCCGCATTGCGCTGGCCTAAAAGTGCATATAAGGGAAATAATTTGATTTTTAATCCATTGGACCTGACCGAGTTGTACCATGACTCCCTGCAAATTAAATACCCTCCCTACAATCCTGTGAGCCACATGCTTGCTGGATGCTGTCGCCGTCTGTGTAAGGATTTGTCCTGCCCTGCTCTTACCTTGTCTAAACCTGGAGCTTGTGATAGTTTGAGCAGTGCCACTGATTTCTGGCTGAAACAAAAAACAGGACTATGTAGCACTTTAAAGACTAACAGGATGGTTTATTAGGTGATGAGCTTTCGTGGGCCAGACGCACTTCCTCAGATCAAATTGTGGAAGAAAATAGGCATGACCATATATCCCAAAGGGATATATGGTCATGCCTATTTTCTTCCACAATTTGACAATTTGATCTGAGGAAGTGGGTCTGGCCCACGAAAGCTCATCACCTAATAAACCATCTTGTTAGTCTTTAAAGTGCTACATAGTCCTGTTTTTTGTTTCAGCTAGACTAGACTAACACGGCTACATCTCTATTACTGATTTCTGGGACTGCTCATGGTGGATGCCAGTGGTATTTAAGAGCTCTCAGTTTCGTGTGGGTATTGTAAGGAGCTGGCAGGGTGAGTCCCTACACGCGGATATTTTGCCCTTCAAAAATGGATTGTTTATCGCTCTTTGATTCAAAGAGTCTTCATTTAAAGACAACAGCATTAGCTATCGCAGGTGGCTAAAGCGTCGTGTACAGGCGTATGGAGAGGCGAGGGCGTACAGCGTGAAGAGGCACTTACGGAGTTGAAGTGGACGGCTAAATGTATCTGTTGGAATGGATTTGCCCCCCTCCCCTTCCACTGCAGTTGAAACAAAATGACTCTGAATGTGCACTTACAGCAGTTCCTTGTGCGGGCTCAGGGGAATTCCGATGGGAGATCTCTCCAGGACTAGGAAAAGCGTCGTGTTTGCACCTTTCACAGTGTTGTGGTGATGAAGGAGCTGCCTTGGAAAAGACTTGGGGACAAACCACAAAGGCAAAGCGCTGCTTATGGGGGTGATGCAGCTTTATGTCTCCTCAGGAAAAGCGGGCCTTCGCTGCCCCCTCACATAACCTGGTTTCCTGGTGCTCTTTGCAAAGTCGAGCAGAAAGGCCATTTGCTCTGCAGGTGACTCCAAGACCTGCGTCTCCCCGAGTGGAAAATTAGGTGAAAAGCAAGGACCGCACTAAGCAAATGGATACTGCACGGGAAGTTGAGCTTCCTGGAGTAAATAAATTATAACAACAGCCAAACTTGCTGGAAGTCAGTGGAGCTGAAAACCTCTGACCCTAATGTACTTGTTCCACTTGTTAGCCTCTCACACGGCCATCAGCTTGTGGAGAATTCAATCTCTTCTCAGCTCCCCGTTCAGGACTGACTGCACCCGATGATGTAGAATGTTTGTGATCCAGCGAAGAGCGGCGTGTTCTGCAAACTTGGAGACTCCTGGAGATCCACTCTGGGTGTGTCTACACTGCACCGTTCTTTCGAGATAACTTACCTTATTTCGAAATAACTATGCAAGCGTCTACACGGCCATTCCGTGATTTTGAAATTATTTCACAATAATGGATGGCTTATTTTGAAATCTGTAAACCTCACTCTGTGAGGAATAACGCCTGTTCCGAAATAGTTATTTCGAAATAAGATGTGTGTAGACGCTCCACTGCTGCTATTTCAAAATAGCCCCTCCCCAGGGCCATTCTAAGTAATTCCTCCCCAGTGCCTCCTGGAGCTCTAAATCGAGATAGCACGTCTCCATTAGGGAAGCCGGCCTCAGACTAAGTTTGAGGCTTCCCTGCAGTGTAACTATTCCGGAATAGCTTATTTTGAAATAAGCCTGCAGTGCAGACTTACCCTCTCAGATTAGGTGCAGTGAGTCAGGTCAGCACTGACTGAGACAGGCTGTGTTGTTATCCACTTCGGATTAACTAGCTCATGGGTGCACATGCTTTGAGCATGTTCACTGCTGGGTTATGAAGCCTATAAGAACTCAAAATTCTTATTCTTCTTTCTGTCCACCACATGACTTGCCTCACCGGATGGCAGAGCATCCTGCCTATAGGGAAAACTCATTGAAGAGGGAGCTTGTCAAGCTAGATCACTTGAATTAACCAACAAAGTAAAATCTGACTGAAAATCAGGCCTGTTGTAATTTTCACATGAATCAACAGGCTGAAGTAAATCCTAGGATCCTCCACAGTCTGCAATGTGTTTCAGAGGAAATGACACGCCGCCATGTCATCTTCTCTAGGCTTTTCCCTCTTGTTGAGTTAAGAACACACCTGTTTTCTTAGTGAAGAGGAACCCAATGGCAGTTAGGTATCTAAGTGCCATGGAAATGGAAAATGTACCCTCAGACGACTGAGTAGCGCATGCGGCGCCATTTTATTTAGAAACGGGTAAACCTCAGAAGAGGTGTGAAGGTTCAGGAATATAGTCAAGACGCAGGCTGAGATGTCCAGGTAGTGGTCGTTCATTTCATTGGGAGTTGGGTGACTGAATACCCTCATGGGCATTAAAAACCGCACCCCAAATGTTTCTCCCATGTTATTCACGCTCAGGGAAGTGCAAAAGCCAGGCTTATGAAAAGATGCTCTCGTAGAATTAAAGCTATGGCCATTTTTTTGGCTAACAAATTTAGATCCGGAAAGAAAACTGGCCATTCTAGAGTTGGATTAGCACATACTAAATGCATTTTTCTGCTGGTGCTTCCAGCTGCATAAAACAGATTAACATTTGTGAATTTCTTCACGGCCTCACCCCCATAATAGCTAGCAAATATGATCAATGGGTAGGCTCCCTTTACTATAGGAAGCTCTGACTGTGAGGATCCTTTGTGCTGCAATCCAGCTCTAGCGACTACAGCTCCCATGATGCCTTGGGAGAAAGGAGGGAAACTGTTGCTCTCCTCCAGGCAGTGCAGGGAGAGAGTTGGGGGGCTCCAGTTTGGAGAGAGGAGCCAGATTGCTGATGTGGAGCCTTTTCTAGGCCAGGAGCTGCTGCTGGAAGCTAAAGCTTGCTGCTGAGAGCCTGCTGGGGCTTGGATCTAGCTGGCTGCTTCAGGGGTGTTGGTGATTGCCCCCCCGCCCCCTTCTCAGCCACAAGCACAGCCAGGGTCTCTCCCCTCCAGGGACAACTAGTTGTATCACTAATTGACTAGTCGCTTACATCCTTACTACACAGAAGTTTGAAGGCATGTGCGTCTCTGGGAATTGGTGAAGGATGAAGAAAAGAGTTTCCTCTCTTTGGAAGTGGCTGGCACACACATCCCCTGACCTCAAGGTCTGATCGATTCCAAGCTCTCTGAGGAATAACCTCAACGATTAGTGCAAATTACATGGGACTGAACATGCTCTGTTCTTGTGCCACAAGACTCCTGTTCTCGGGAATATGCCGAGCCATTTATTTTGCATGGAGAGTCAGGATCAAACTCGCTGAGAGCTGTGCTCTCAAAGGAAGTGGTTCTGATTTATCTCCGGGGGGTAGTCACTGTGAGAGACTGCTAAAAGGAGTGGAAGGCATGTATGGTTTCCTGCCTTTGGAAGGAAGATGTGAGCCATTGAAAAAGGGATGCAGACCATGGGATCTGTAATGCACATGTAATGCTTAGGGACAGGAAGGGCAGCAGGAGACAAGTGTCCTGACCAGCAATAGAACAATGACTCCAGCAGCTCCAAGCAATGAGGAAGAGATTCTAGGTTGCAGGAGTTTAGAAGGTGCTTGCCAATGCTATTTTTTCCTGGTATGTTTAAAGATCTTGGGCCAAGTCTACATTAGGGGGAAAGGTCAAACTAAGATATGCAACTCCCACTATGTGAATAGTGGAGTTGATGTACCCGAATACGAGTTTCTGCACGGTTTACATGGCAGGAAGTTAATGGGAGCAAACGCTCCCATTGACTTCCCTAACTCCTTGTGAGGAGCAGGAGTACCAGCATTGACGGGGTGCTCTTTGAGTTTGATTTAGCGGGTCTTTACTCGACTCTCTAAATCAAACTCCAGAAGATCGACCACGGCAGCATCGATCTTCTGTGTAGTGAAGGTGGGGCCTTAGTTCAAATTACTGTGGCGTCCCTACTGCAGGGGGAGTCGATGGGAGAAACTCTCCCATTGACTCCCCCTTACTCTCCTTGACCCATTGGAGTACCAGAGTTGAGGGGAGAGTGATCAGCAGTTAATTTAGCCAGTCGTTGGTAAGTATGGGATACTTACAGCCCACTCTATTAGCCTCATTTAGCACGGGCACTATAATTAACAGTTTTTTCTCCCCCCTTCCTTCTTTTTCTGCTTTAAATGTGGGGGTTCTGTCCTTTTGCTCCACTTGTCTGAAGAAGTGGGTTTTGCCCAGGAAAGCTCATGATACTATTTATATATTTTAGTGAGTCTCTAAGGTGCTACAGGACCACTTGTTGTTTTTTATTGGTATTTTTATATTATAATAGTGTTTCCAGATTCCAGCCACTCAGGGTCCCATTTTGCAGGTGTTGGACATAAATAGAGTAGTGAGAGATAGACCCTTGTCCCAACAAGCTTGCAATCGAAACAGACAAGGGGAAAAGAGTATTAATATTGGCGCTGGTCAGAAAAAATCCAATGAAATATTTTTCTGTTGGACTGCCAAGGAACTGGGCGCACCAGCTGACAAGAAACCTTCCTGCTTTGCAAAGGAACTTTGTTGACATCAAAAGGTTCCACGGGGACCAGTCTGAGTTCAACAAACAAGCACATTCCATCCTGCAGGCTGCCACTTGGGAGCCCACATTCCCAGGATCTGCTGCTCCTGAACAGTCTGTTACACAGATTTCCCCAGAGATAACACCCCCATGCTTCCAGGATTCATGGCTCCAGGGCCGCCTACCTCCCTGGGGCTGGGGCTGCAGCTCCTGTCGCAGAAAATTCCAAAAATGTTGGTTTTCATTCTGAATTGGAACAAAATCAAACACTGAAATATCAACAAACCTCCACGGCATGGGATTACCTTTCTCTACCCTGCTCCAGAGGGACACTTAGGGTACACCTAGACAGAGGCGCTAGTTCGGGATACTTCCGGTATCCTGAAATAGTGTTTTCCGTGTCTTGTCTAATTTTGAAATATGACAGGCTCGCAGTTCCAATGTCCCTGTAAACCTTGTTCTATGAGGGCTATGGGACATTTCGAATAGCCGTGTATTTTGAAATCATTTTCAAAATAAGTTATTTTGAAATACACTCAAAATAAGCTACCCAATCTCTGTAGCTCAAATTATGTAGCTTATTTCAAGCTATGGGTGCAGTATAGATGCAGCCTAAGGGGATGTCTAGACAGCTGCACTATTTCAGAATACTTCCGTTATCCCGAAATAGCGTTTTCCGTGTCTTGACAGTGCGCCCATTATTTCAAAATGGCTTTCGAAATAACAGGTACCCTATTCTGATGTCCCTGTAAACCTCATTCCACGAAGATTAAGGGATGTTTCAGAATAGTGCTCTATTTTGAAATTTGGCCCTGTGTAGACGGCACCAAATTTCAAAATCAGCTATTTTGAAATTAACTTGAAATAAGCTACGCAATTTGTGTAGCTCAAATTGTGTAGCTTATTTCGAGCTAAGGGTGCAGCATAGACGCATCCTAAGGCGCAAAGACTTTAAGTAACTTGCCCAAGGCTAATAGTGGCAGTCGGTGGCAGCAGGTTACAGCTCTCCCAAATGCCATGTCAATGCCTTAGCCATAAAACTGACCTTCCTCTCTCAATCCTCTTCCCCGTTGTGGCCAGACCCTTTCCTCCAGCGGGGAATAGTTGAAAATTGCTGTTTTCATGGGCTTTAAAGAGCAGATTCCCATTGGAGGGATTTCTTGGGCCACCCTCCAGGGAGAGAGTTTGGAGTGACTCACAGCATGCAGCTCTCAGTCTGTTGCATGACCATAGTACATTTCTCCTTTGCCATAGCTGGAGGTTTGTCTTTGTTCTTCTGTGTTACTCCACTGATACTGCTGGACTGGTCCTGCTTATACATTCTGCAGCTCTTTCAAAGGACTAATCAATTATTCTTTATTAGGTTTATTTGCTTCATTAGTCATTTCTTCAATGCTTTTAATGCTTCATTAGTCCCTTCTTGCATTCCTGTGTATTTCAAGCACGGTGGTGAATGGGATAATTTATTTTATTAGGTCATTTATTTTCTGGGTACATTTTTAAAGGTCAATTAATCAATCTAAATGGAGGGGTGAGGTATGGATCCCCATACAGTTTCTGCTTCAGCTTTTGCCACTAGGTTTCCATTTGCCACCACTGAATATGTATTTATCCATTTAGGGAAATGTACACTAATAAGCAGGATTATTTTATTGTGATTTCTGGACCACTTTCATAATTAGTGTCGCCTATGGGCATAATTAAAGAGCTTGTTGCTGTGGATGGAGGAGATAATTTGGATTCAATGAGCAGGGCCATCAACTTCCATTGAAGACCAAGGTCAGAACAGACTCTTATTTTCTGAGGTTTCCAAATGTTCCCGTTTTGGTTTTAATGTTCACATTCAGGCACATGGTGGTCTCAGCCCAAAACTTGGCCTATCACCAGGATTTCAACCATAAGTCCAGGAAATCTCGGGAAACATCCTGTCTTTTCTGGTTTTAGATTTCCAGCCCAATTTCTAAATCATAGGGATTAAAAATATAGTAGAACCTAACAGTGCATGCCTGGCTGGGGGAGGAGAAAGGCAAAATTGACTCTTAACCACCTTCATGCCTTCCTAGGCTCTGGGTTGACCAAAGGGGCAAATTACTCACTGGGGCAAGGCAGAAGAGCCACATGGCTGCTCTAATTTGTGGAGGTTAGAATCAATGTCCCCTCTATTTTTTTTCCATCTTTGTGCAGAATAATTTTTGTTATGTGCACCAAGGCATGTGTAGATGTGCACCACCAGTAGAAACACATGCTGCCGGCTATGAGTGCGCTGCTTATCAGCTGGGCTCAGCTTACAGGGGACACTGGTTAGAATGGTTCCTAATCCCAACTCAGTGCCTCGTCACCAGTGGGGATGAGCAGAGTTACAGTCTTTTGGCTCCTCCCATTCTCGCCTCTCTTATGCTCCTGCTAAACAAAATGCCAAGGATCTTCATACCTCTCTAGAGGTGCTGCTTACTGGTGCTCCTAAAACTGAAACATGCCAGCTGCATGCACAAAGCACCTGCATGTGCAATTGGACATGTGCATTTTTGAAAATTGGAGCTGAGATATGCTGAGTTTTTTCACCCCATGCTCTTTCTTTAAGGACAGAGTTTTTCTTCTTAAAACTAAAATTGGTGAAAGGGTTTTGAGAGTATTTCCCTGATTTTTCGAAGGACGACATAGCCCTAAGTAAAGTTGGCAAGCTTGGCTTCAAATTCCCATTTGTCTCATTGAATAATTCTTGGAGAGAACAACTGACATCTGCGTTGATGCTGTTTTGTAGATATCAGTTAGTTTCTGTTTGCATCTGTTAGTTTCATTCCCATGCACTTGAACATGTGGACTTTCTGATTACTATTGTTGTTATTATTAACTGCAGCATGTACAGGTTCCAACCAATATTAGGACCTCATTATGCTAAGTACTGTAGACATGTAGTAAGAGAGAAACATTGTCTAGCAAAATTGCAAGCTCTTTCAGACAAAGGATGGGGAAGGATTACTATTCCCATTTTACAGAGGGGGAACTGAGGCCCAGAGAGAATAAATAACTTGCCCAAGAGCACACATTCGTGTCTGTGTCAGAGCTGGGAACAAAACCCAGACCTCCTTCTGGGGCCCCCATGTCAGGTTGCATCTGGGATACAGACACTGTACCAATGCTTTAATTTCCTAATGCTCCTTTCAACTTCTAGTTTCAGGGTAAATACAGTGTGAGTGTTCCAACAGGTGAAGGACTGTAAATTTCATTAGTTATGTTTAAATTTAGGAAAGGACAAACTTCAAAGTGACTTTCTAATTAATCACAAGAGCCAAAAAACCCCAAACACAATGTCATGCCTCAGGATTAAATGCAGGACTATTCGGTAAGACTGATTTGGTAGCTTGTGACCTGAGATGAAAAACAATGTGTATATGTGGAGGGTGGCATTTTCACCAATAAAACAACCAAATTCACTTCACTGTGGTTCATGAAGTCATCATCTGTGAGTATTAGGACAAAACCAAGTAGTCACGGAAAGTTTACAGATTTGAAAATGTAGCAGCTATGGTGATACACTGGGAAATTCAGAATGGGGGTGTGCTCCCCAGTCATTGTGGGTTGGCTTCCCCCCTGGTGCACATGGCCAAAGCACCATGTAAACCCTCAGACTAGGATCATGTGGAGCTAAAGTGTTCCTGTGCGGTCCCTGTGAACGGGAACGGATTTCACCCTGTGTCATTCACTCCTGTTGAAGATGGTGCATCATTCAATCGGAAGCAGGGTGGCTGTGCTGGACATTTTGGAATGGATTCTAATGTCTTCATGATTCATTTTCCCCACCCAACCACTGTGATTGCTGGGGACATTTATCTGAGCAAGAAAGATTCAGCAGGATAATTTTTTGGTTTTGTTTTTTTCACTGAAGTTAAACTATTATTTCAATGCTATGGACAGGAGCATTGTGGAAATTTGAGGCCAAATTCAATTCCCCTTGTCCATGAGAGACATTCCATTAATTTTCAAAGCCATACAATTGGCAGGATTGAACAAGGTTATTGTTATTATTATATATTACACGAGACCTGATGAGTAATGTCGATTCTGCCACCTTCTGCGTGACACTGTGTGCAAGAAGAAGTGATGATGTGATGAAATCATAAGCCAAGTACGGGACTCATCTTCCAGCTTCAGAATAACAATGAGGGCAAATCATGGTTCAGTGAGGAGACACCTGGATTCCGAAATGTCTTTTATGAAACAACATCGATAAGACTTAATCAAGAAATTTGGTTGCTTCCTATAGATGATTGAATATTATTCCAGTTAGTTTATAAGAAGAGATAGACAACTCCAATCCACTGAGAAAGATCTGAACAATCCATTGGTTCTGCAGCCTTTCCAGGAGTTTGCATTTATGTTTTTATGGATATTGCACCAAGCAAAACACCCGTCATTTTAATTGGCAAGTCCATTCAAAGAGCCAAGCAAGCTTCCCCTGGAGAGGGTACTTAAGTCTGGTGCAGAGAACAGGAACAGCATGATGCTTCATTCTATCAAGAACGAGACTGTGACTCAACCTAAGAATTTTGATTGGGAAAAAGCCATGGGTTTCCAAAGCCAGGTAACTCTTGGAAATGTAAAAGGTGCATTGAATCATAGAATCCTGGAACCGGAAAGGACCTTGAGAGGTCATCAAGTCCAGTCCCCTGCCCTCACAGCAGGATCAAGCACTATCTAGGTCAGGGCTACTGAACACGAGGCCCGTGGCCTGTTTGTTTGCAGCCTGTGGTGCGGTTTGGGTTTACGCAGGGCTCAACACACAGTCTGCAGGTGGGATCCTTTGAATATGGCCTCCACTGGGAACACGTTCCACAACAGCGAGGCATCTCCCAGGCAGGGTGAGCATTGAAAGACGCAAGTGGACAGGCTGGCTGGAACAGATGAGTACAGGGTGTCGGCGTTTCTAGCTCCCAGGGAGGAGGTGCCTGGCGTGCCGGGGCATTGTGGGAAATGCTTTGTATTCATGCCTGTCAGTGTGAAAGAAGCTCTTTGCATATATTTGCATATATATTTGCATGTATATGCAACCACATTTAAGTTGCGGCCTTCAGCATGTGCTGTGAGTATCATCGGGGCGTCCAAAGTTGAGTAGCTCTGATCTAGATAATTCCTTCTCTTAAATATCTCCAGTGATGGAGATTCCACAACCTCCCTAGGCAATTTATTCCAGGGCTTAACCACGCTGAAAAGTAGGAAGTTTTTTCCTAATGTCCAACCTAAACCTCCTTCACCGCAATTTAAGCCCATTGCTTCTTGTCCTATTCTCAGAGGCCAAGGAGAACAATTTTCTCCCCCCTCCTTTTAACACCCTTTGAGGTACTTGAAAGCTGCTATCGTCCCCTCTTGGTGTTCTCTTTTCCAAACTAAACAAGCCCAGTTCTTTCAGTCTTCCCTCACTTGTCCACCCTGGGAATGGAACATCCTCTCCTGCCACTTCCTCACCTGCATCTGTCTTCTGCAGCCCCCATCACAGTCTGTGCTGTAGTTACTTCCCTCCCAGCCTCCTAGGGCTGCTGGGAAGATATCTGCCTGTTTAATGGCTGGAGCCCTGGTCCCGGAGAGACTGAAGGGCTTGCTCAGGGCCTGTGAAGAAGCAGGTGTCCTGGGTTCCAGACTGGCATCTTAACAACTGAACTTTCCACTCCTGATCCCGCCTGGTACAATTTTCCCTGCCTTCTGGCCTTCTTCCCACACTCGGGTGAGTCACACAGCCCCGCTCCTGCAGCCGGGAGGAGAACTGCTTGTTTAAGTGGATACAGTTTGCTTGAGAACGGATGAAAAGCACAATTAAAACGAGTCCCCTGGTTGCTTCTTTTGTTTTCATCGTTACCACTCATTGCAGCACCCAGGGTGTTTGAATGTGAAGCAGTTCATAGTGCCCCGCTTAGTGCGGCTAGAGAGTATTCTCTCTGAGCTAGCCTGTCATCCCCACATGAAGGACTGCTAAATCTATTGGGTCAGGTACAAAGGTAGTGCAAATCCGTGCTGCTCCCTTAATTTCAGTGGAACAACACCCATGTACACCAGCCAACATCTGGCCCACGTGAACCATGGGGCTTTGAGATAACTAAATGCTCTTAAAGAAGTCATGCAGATTGCTGCCTGTTGGGCTTTTGGTTCTGGGGATGTACAGAGCCTAGTGTGATGGAGCCGGGTCTGTGATGAGGGCTCCAACACGCTATGATCATATCACTGCTCTTACAAATAATACAGGACTGCACGGCAAAGTAATATGTGGGGCTTGATTAGGAACCAGGGACCTGGGAAAATGAAAGGAACAGAGAAACAGAAGAGAGCATTTGCCTTTAGAGCAACCCTGTCCCACCTACCACACCAAGACAGCATGCTGCATGACAAAGAAGAGCTGACAAACTTTTTAAAAAAAAGACCCATAAGACTCAGAAGAAAAATCTTTTAAAATAATTTAAAAACCCTGTGTTGTTATGAAATTGTTTCATGGTCCATATTTTTTTTGGGAGGGGGGTAGGAGTTGTATTGTAATGGCTCGGTAGAAGGCTATTAATGAGGTTGTATAATTAGTCCCAATTTACATGAATTGTTTTGTACATTAGTCAGAGCGCAGCGTTACCGCCCATGTGTAAAATAGGCAGGCTGGTTTGAAATGAGAAAGAAAGCCGAGAGAACAGCACAATACCGTGGGACGGATTTCGACTCAAGAAACGGCAGTGCCCCTGCTGTAGCTAAAGAAGCCCTATTTCTAGAGTTAAAAACACCACCCTTTGTTCCACTGGTAACAAACTGCTAGCACTTACATAGACCTAATGAGCAGTTCAAGCCAAAAGGTGTGGGTGGAGTCACTGAGCTCCCTCCTCCTATTGGAGATGAAAAGACCTGGCACAGCAATTACACAATGTTCCCCACCGCTAAACTGAAAAGCTATCATGTTATCCCAGACTAGAGCCGATAGCAAATAGAGGCCCACCTTGCCTGGAGACAAAGCACGCGGGGGAACACCGGGTGCGTGGGGTAGGGGAAGAGAGACCTGCTTTGTTTCTTCTTTGCTGGCTGCCACAGATGGAGAAGAGGGGCCAGGGTGGTGTTGTCAGTTTGGGGTACAAAAGGAGAGGGGAATAGTCCACCCCAAAGTCAGATCATCTGGGGGTTGAGAGAGTTTCTAGACGAGTAGAAGTATTCTTCCCGAGTTAATGTAAATAGCGCTATTTTCTCCATAACCCAAGCACAGATGAGACGCACAGGCAAAACACTAACACCTTGTGCAGAACTTACAGAGGGCCAAATTCCAATACCTGTTTGCGCTGTCACTGGGACAATGAAGGGAGCCACAGTCAACCTGTGGAACTCCTTGCCAGAGGCTGTTGTGAAGACCAGGACTTTATCAGGGTTAAAAAAAACTAGATAAATTCATGGAGGAGAGGTCCATCAGGGGCTATTAGCCAGGATGGGCAGGAATGGTGCCCTAGCGCTGGGAATGGGTGACAGCGGAGGGATCACTTGATAATTCCCTGTTCTGTTCATTCCTTCTGGGGCACCTGGCATTGGCCACTGTTGTCCATCCAGCCTAGGGTCCTGTCTGCCCTTTGGTCGGACCCAGTCTGCCCGTTCTGATGTTCTTATACCCCAGCCATCTCGGGGAAATCGGGGGCGTCCTCCTGGAGGAAGATGCTGCTCAGCGAGGGTTAGGGGACCATAATCTGGTTCAAAACCAGGATCAAAAGCAAACTTTTCTTCATCCCTTCCCTCCTCCCAGCACATCAGGGCTAATACTTTCTTCCCCAAAGCCTAATTATATCCTCCTCAGGCCACCCGTTCTCAAAGACTTGAGCCAGTAGATTGGCTTGAAAATGGAAAGGCTTGCACGGTAAGCCCATATGGTGTGGGGAGGGGGCGTTCACACTGCATGGGACCACTAAACCAGTTTCCAAGTTCATTGTGCTTTCGGGGGGCATTGGCACAGGCATCGTCCGCTGTCTATTAAGGTAGACAAGGAAACACGCACCTCGATAGCCATGTCTGTCTACAGATTGAGTGTTAGCGGCATCAGATTCAATGTTAACTTAAGCTTCTTGGGAGGATTGTATCGAGGATGGTAGCATCTACATTGCTCAGTCTAAGTAAGGGTGCGTCTATGCTGCACCGTTTTTCCGGAATAATGGCCGTTATTCCATAAACACAATACTGGCGTCCACACTGCAATTGCGTTATTTCTATAGAATGTCAAAATAATGGACGGCTTTTTCCGACGGTGGCAAACGTCATTCCATGAGGAATAAGCCCTTTTCCAAAAAAGCTTTTTTGGAAGAGGGTGTGTGTGGACACTCCACTGATGCGACGTCAAAATAGCTCCTCACCAGGGCCATTCGAAATGTATTCCTTCCCAGTGCCTCCTAAAGCTCTAAGTCGAGACAGTGTGTCCACAATAGGGGAGCCTCCCTCGGACTAATTTTGCGGCTTCTCTATAGTGTGAACGCTCTATTTCGAAATAAGCTTTTCCGGAAGACATCTTCCGGAAAAGCTTATTCTGAAAGAAGCCTGCAGCGTAGACGTACCCTAAGATAGTGAAAGTGGTTCTTTCCTGGGAGAGGGTCACCCATGTGCAGAGGGCCGGCTAAACACCAGGGCTATGTCTACACTGGCAGCTTCTTGAGCAAGAACATCTTGCTCAAGGGTTCTTGTGCAAGAGGTCTTGCTCAAGAAAACGTCCACACTGCCATGTGCGCGCTGTGCTTTTGTGCAAGAGCACCTATGGCAGTGTGGACGCTCTCTTGCGCAAGAAAGCTCTGATGGCCATTTTAGCCATAGGGCTTTCTTGCGCAAGAAATCCCTGTCGAGCGTCCACACTGCCCGCTTGCGCAAGAGCTCCTGCACAAGAGGGCTTACACCTGTTAAAAAAGAGCGTAGCTCTTGCGCAAGAAGCCGTCTCTTATCACGCCGTACTGTACATTTCCTTGCGCAAGAGCGGATGGGCAGTGTAGACGTTCTGCGGATTCTTGCGCAAGAACGGCCATACTTGCGCAAGAAGCCGCGAGTGTAGACATAGCCCAGGGGACCAATGAAAATGCTCCTTTAACCCAGTGGGAACCATTTTCACCCTCTCTTCAAGTCCAATAAAAACGTGCTCTTTAGTGTGGCTTTTAATTTTTGTGTTCCACATCAGTGCAGGTTAGTTTTGCTTTTTACCCTCTTTGTTCAATCTCATTACATGTGGTAAAAAAACCAAAAATCTTGCTGCAGGCTTTTTTAGTCCCCCAGACCCAAATATCTTAATCTTGGCTAGATGACAGCTGAGAACACCTTGTACTGTTTCTTCGAAAAGACTCCCCTATGAAATCTAAAGCATCTGGAAATGCCAGTTCAATACAGTTCAGAGAGTTCCCTTGGAAAATTCCACATTACAAGCTTCATTTATTTATTCTTTTATTGACATTGGTAAACAACATCATTCTTGCACTGTTGCTTGAATATCTTAATGATGTTCTCGCATCCCACTGTACTAACGAGCGCATCCTTTTAGTTAGCCTTTCGGAAAAGAATGTCAAACACCCCAGGAGTGTGTCAGCAGCATCAGCATCATTTCAGTCCTGCCTCGGGGTTGGCAGTCTTGCACCATGGACATTACTTCCTGGGCTCGTTTTTCTGGCCGTGGGCCATAAGCATTCAGCCAAGGGCCATCTAAATATGCCCCGTGGGACATGCATTATAGGAGTGTCCTGCCAAAATCAGCACCACGGATGTTACACAATGCAGACCTGAGAAAAGCAGATACCTTCCAGAGACACCGTGGAATCTGGCAGAGCTGAAATATTCCTTGAACTCTGAACAACCTTTCTGTCTTTCCTTGAATCTTGGTCCAAGTGCTTCTCTTCAAGGCTGCTTTCCAGGCTCGTGGCTAAAGCTCCTGAGTGGGATTCAGGAGGTCAGGGTTCTGCCACTGGCTTCCTGTGTGCCCTTGGTCAAGTCACTTAGCTTCTCTCTGCTTCAGCTTCCTGCTTGGCTAATGGGGGGCATTAATACTTGCCCAATTCACAGGGGCATGGCAAAGACAACTCCAGGCCTGTCAAGCCCTTGAGGTCAGTGAATGGAATCGTCATTCAAACTGTTATCGATTAAGGAACTTTCAAGATTGATATCTCACTAATGGCCTCAAAACCCTCCTTCCTGCAATGAGCTGGTAGCCTAGTTGATTTTCCATAGTCAGGAGAATACATATTTCAATCTCCACCCTTGGGGGATGTATTTCACATCCTCGTATGGCTTTCACCGGGATGCATTCACTCCAGGAGCTGTTGTAAAACCAGGGCTGATTCTCTTGCCACAATGCAGGGGGCCAGGACCCAGTCGATTTTATCCGTCTTCATGTCATCGAATCGGGAGCCAATCTTGGCTCTGCTAGTACAGGTTGCACCTCTGAAAATGGGCACGCTCTGCTCCAGCAATATCTGAGGTCTGACAGGACCATGGCAGCCCTTGGACCAGAGAGACCCAGAGCCTAAGGGCTGGAGGCCAGATGGGCCTGGGGGCAACAGGGCTGGCAGCCCAGGGGCAGCATAGGACTGGGGCTGGAGCCCCCCGGCAGCCTGCGGCAGTGTGGGGCCAGAGCCCCGTGGCAGCCCCATAGAACGTGGGGCCAGGTTGGAGCCCCATAGGGCGTGGGGCTGGGCTGGAGCTCCATGGCAGCCCCATGGAGCATGGGGCCGGGCCGGAGCCCCGTGGCAGCCCCATAGAACATGGGTCTGGGTCGGAGCCCCATGGCAGCCCATGACAAGTAGGATTCAGAGTGTGGGCTGCCCAGGGAGCCGACAGCAGCTGGGCAAGCAGCCCAGCTAGACTGGGATGGGGCGAGGCAGGGTGCAGCAATGGACTTGGGGGCCAGTGGCAGGGAACCCCTCCCCCTGCTCCAGCAAATTTTCTCATTCAGGACCGGCCAGGTCCCAAATGGTGCTGGATCAGGGAGGTTCATCCTGTGGGAATTGTAGGAAGGCCCAGAAGGTCTGACATGGGCTGTAAACTGCCTTGTGGCTGGGTCAGAGGAGACATTTCCTTACCCTTCGGGGAGGGCTGGAGGCTGGGCTATTTGTCTCAGGCGAAATCCTAGCAGCTGACTTGTATCGTGCTGTCCCGCTGTCTGAGAGGTGTGCCCGGTTAGCTGCCGCTCCAATGGGATCCTTAGGGACGGTTTTCTCGAGGTGATCTCGGCTAGACTTTGTCTGGCAGGCAGTGGTGCTAGCCGCTCACTGCCTCTCTCCCTTATGCATTTCACTCTGATAAAGAGAATTAGGGGTATGTGCTGCTCAGGCTTTGTTACCTAGACACACAGACACGCAGAGCCATGTATGGGGGAGACAGTGTGTGCGATACTGTTCTCCATTCACGCTGTTCCTCTGATAGCGAGTGTCTCTCTGGGTGAGATATAGACACATACACACACGAATGACACAACTCTCCATTCACTCTGTTCCTCTGATAGCGAGTGTCTCTCTGACTGAGATATAGAGACACACACACACCCACACCCACACCCACGAATGACACAACTCTCCATTCACTCTGTTCTTCTAATAGCGAGTGTCTCTCTGGGTGAGATATAGAGACACACACACACACCCACCCACGAATGACACAAATCTCCATTCACTCTGTTCCTCTAATAGCGAGTGTCTCTCTGGGTGAGATATAGAGACACACACACACACACACCCACGAATGACACAAATCTCCATTCACTCTATATCTCACCCAGAGAGACACTCGCTATTAGAGGAACAGAGACACACACACACACCCACCCACGAATGACACAAATCTCCATTCACTCTGTTCCTCTAATAGCGAGTGTCTCTCTGGGTGAGATATAGAGACACACACACCCACCCACCCACGAATGACACAAATCTCCATTCACTCTGTTCCTCTAATAGCGAGTGTCTCTCTGGGTGAGATATAGAGACACACACCCACACCCACCCACGAATGACACAAATCTCCATTCACTCTGTTCCTCTAATAGCGAGTGTCTCTCTGGGTGAGATATAGGGATGCACACGCACACGCACATGCACACACATGTGTGAATGACACAGCTCTCCATTCATTGCAGAAGCACAGGGCACTAACCCAGTGCACCCAGAAATGAAAGCCTGAGGTACTCTGTTGTGCTCATGTGCCGTGGATGGTGGAAGGGGCACTGAGGATGTGCAGGCCAGTAAGGCAGAACATGTAGGCTGCCCAATTCCCCCCGAGGTTCTGACTGCAGCTGGAGTACCATGAAAAGGAGGAGGGGGAGGGCGAGAGCAGGCTGTCGGGCGTGTTCGAACAGTGCACAGACGGCTCCGTCGCGGATCCCACGGCGACTCGGGGTTGGCTTGCTGAGGCTTGGGATCTCTTAACGACGTGCTGTTCTGTACACAGCAGCTATCCAGACACACGGCTGGGCTGTACTTGGCTGCCACTGTTACCGGAGAGAACTAAAGGGACCCGCGGAGCAGGAGACAACACGGTTTGCCTGTTCCTGCTCTCGTCGTACTAGCCGTCTGCCCAGCGAATTCAGAGATGCTTCTAAAAAAGCCAGCAAGCTTCCAATTCAGCCCTGTTCCTCCTTCCGCCCCCTCTCCCCGCCTCCAATACTCTTCTCTGACTAGTAGGACTGCGTGTCAATGCAGAATGTTTTGGCTGGAGCTGGCTCCTAGGAGCTAGAATGGAATAAGTAAACTAGCCATGAGAGAAACGTGAACTCTCTGGGGACAGGCTACTCATGATATTTGCCTGCTTTTCCCACCAGGTCTTAGTGCTTTTTCCCAGTGAGTCCCTGCTTGGTAACAGAGACAGCTTGTTCAGCTGCTCAGAGTACAGGTGTTGGCAAGTTGGGCTTTTCCTTCTCTGCAGCTGGAGAGCGTGGAAGAAAAGAAAGGAGGAAGTTCTGCTCGGTTACAAGGCTGCATTGCAGGACAGAAGGGACAGGACATGGGTCTCTGAAACCTAGAGGCAACACTGGTCTCCAGCCAGGCCAACACCCGTGTCTATTTTCAGCACTGCAGGATAGAATCATAGACTCCTGGAACTGGAAGGGACCTTGAAAGGTCACAAGTCCAGCCCGGCCCTCCTGGCAGGACCAAGCACCATCTAGCTCATCCCTGGCAGGTATTTATCTAACCATGAACCTTGCACACTTGAAACATGGGACCCGGCTTTGAGACTCACTGCCCTGGCTTTGGTCATTTCTTTGGTTTTTGGCTGGGCAGACCCCAGGTTCCTAAATCCATATGTAGGCACCTACATTACAAAGTGGTCTGATTTTCAGAGGTGCCACTCCATTATCTCCAGAGCTCAGCACTTCCGCCAGTCAGGCTGCTTTCTATTTACATGCTTAAATATGGATTTCAGAGCCTAACTTTAGGCAATCAGGTCTGAACATGTAGCCTGCCTGTGTAACCCCACGAGTCACAACAGCGTTACTCACGAGCAGTTTGTCTGGCTGGTGGAAAACCGATGGGTTAGTGCTTCTGCACGTCAGCGTTTTCTCCTGCAATTTGGGCTAGTCTGCTTGGAGGATGAATTGGAGCTGAACTTCCCCGCAATGGCATGCACTAGGGTGGGTGCGGAACTTGGAGATGGATGTTAATTATGCACAAGGGGCGAGCGGGGCTGAGCTGAGCCTAGAAAACGCTGCTTGTGCTGGCTGACGTTTGCAGTTCAGCCTGGAAGAAGAGAGGTCAAAATATTGTTATTCATTACACGAGGGAGGGCATGGCTAGTGTGAAACAGGGCACTGCAGAATATGGGACACACCTGCTTGATTCTTCTGACGCAGGTGGCAGCGGCCCTGCTGGGCTAGTGATGTATGGAGATGCCTCGTTGGTGGAGTGCCAAAACAGCATCCTGTCATCTGCAGAGTTTAGTCCTGCAGCAACGAGTCTTAAGCAGAGGAGGAATTGTTTCTGTGCTCTGCAAGTCGGTAGCTCTTTGCGGGAAGCCAACGGAGGGCCCAGAACCTTTAATAAAACAGTAGAGGGAAGCAGAAATGGCCAGGGAAAAGTTTCAGCTGGCCAAGACGAGTGACTGGGAGAGGTTTGATTCAAGCTGCCATTGTTTCCAGCTATTGTCCCCAAAGCTCTGCTGCCCAGGGATGGAGACTGTGTATCTTCTTCCATCCCAAATGGGCATTTCCCCCATGCCCAGCACCTCCCCGTGCTCTCGTCACGAGAGTGGAACACATGAGGTCTTGGTAGCTCTGGCCACGCCAAACCACGTTTCCCACCTGGCAAAGTGCTGGGGTTAGAGCTGTACCGGGGAGCTTTGCTTGAGCACAGGAGACCCTTAAGCATTAGCATCCGTTGTGATCCAGCACTGAGCTGTGACTCCAGGGAACGCTCATTTCTCGCAGTCTAGTGATCACAAATATTGGGCTAGATTAAAGTGTGCACTCCAGTTTTTATGCCAGGCTGCCTTTCTGGCCTTTGCCACACTCCTGGCGTATTCCCATCCCTGACTGTAGCCCTGTTCACGGGAAGGGCAGCCCAGCAGCCAGTGGTCCCAGCGAGGAGAAGGACTTACCCCTACAGACTAGCAATGGAGCTGCACTTGAACCCTGGATTCAAAGAAACGTGAATGTGAGGTCCCATCTCTAATCAGTGTGAACCAGAAACCTCACTGGGAACACCCTTGACCTTGGGGGACTCATATCATTATTCAGACTGATGACATGGTCTGAGCTCCTTTTGCATTTGTCTTCCATTATGCTCTTGATCCTGGCAAACGAAATGTCATAGTCCACCCCCTCCGCTTTATGAAAATTAGCTTATGAATATGAATATGCATAACTCAAAGATGCTTTATGCACAACAGGTCATGTAACATATCATTTTTAAAGTTATAATCTGCTGAATGTGAATATCGTATTTTGTGCTTGCAGCATTCTTGACTGCAAAGTTAGGAATATGAAGGGTGAATCTGGTTTTAATTCTAAATGTGCTAAGGAGGGCCATTTGTGATATTTTAGGACCTTAATGGCTCAATACTCAAACCAATGAGCCGTGAAAGGTTTTATTTTTCCTGTAAGCCCAAACTGCGGTGTGTCCATGCCATCTGTGCTTGGAGTCCAGCTTGAATCTAGTACTTCTCCATGGGGATGGGGAGATTGAACAAAGGGATCCTGCCCTGGGGAGAGTCTATTTAAGGAATGCAAAAGCGACAAGGCGTCCTGTGGCGACAAGACGTCCTGTGGCAATACATCTGTGACTAACAGATGTATTGGAGCATAAGCTTGCATCTGACGAAGTGGGTCTTTGCCCACGAAAGTTTATGCTCCAATACATCTGTTAGTCTGGATCTGCAAAAGCGACAAGGCGTCCTGTGGCACCTTATAGACTAACATGGCTACCCCTCTGATATTTAAGGAATGGAAAGCAATCCGATCTTTGTCTTCAGCTGGCCTTTGAAACTGCATTGCCCACGCTAAGAAGTATACACGTGAAGAGACCTGGAAATGAAGGAACTGTAGCAAAAGAGTGAGGGCAAAGCTGCTGGACCTAGGTTAGAAAAAGATCAACTCTGGCCTAAGGTAAGAAAAACTGTTTAAGGTAAGAATTTGAAGTTTCCTAGTGGAGTAGAATTAGCTGGCAGCTTTTATTTTCACTTAATAAACAGAAGTGTTTTTATTAAGTGTAAAAAGTAGGATGAAAGCCGTTGCAAGTGAAGACAGATCAAAGTAACTTACTATCAGACCCAGTGTAAATAATTGTTACCTGGGAGGGAGCAACCACTGTGCACCTCTCTCTTTCATTGATAAAGGGGGCAGCATCTTTATGAGCTTTCTCTGTGTAAAACTTTTACACAGGATATGATGGTTTTATTTGGGGGCTTTGCACCCAGGAAACCAGCACCCAAAAGGCACCAGTCAGCAGCCTTATAGTTGAGTCCTCCTGAAGCTGAGCAGATTTGGTGTCTGTGTGGCTCTGCAGGAGGGTGGTAACCCCAACTCTGCACCGTGTCTGGGAGGCTTCGTCTACACTGCCAGTTCTTCTGGCAGAAAATATACTAATGAGGGACTCATTAGCATAAGTCACGACCTCATTAGCATATTTCCGGCTGTTTCTTTTTGTGCAAGGGGTTTTTGAGCAAAAAGAAGCAGTGTGAACTTTTTTTTGCACAAAAACCCTGTTTTGCACAAAAAACCCACACCCACACTGCTTCTTTTCACGCAAAAACCCCTTGTGCAAAAAGAAAGGACAGAAAATATGCTAATGAGATCACGACTTATGTTAATGAGTCCCTCATTAGCATATTTTCTGCCGGAAGAACTGGCAGTGTAGATGTAACTGGGAGAGACCAGAATTTCTGGCCCAGCAGGACAGCGTGGGGGGGAACCCCTGAGGGCAGGAAGACAGGAGTCTGTGGTTTGATCAGCACACAATCCCAAGGGAACATCTATGAGCTAACCCATCACACCAAGTTCCCCAGCTTGTCCGCTGAGCCATCAGGGTTGACCAATCACGGGAGTCTCTTTGATTTGTGTGTATGTTTTTCTCACCGTTAGACACCTGGTATCTGGCACATCCCCTGACAAGATTACAAGATATTTCACCCTTCCAGAAGTAAGGCAGGGACGAAAGAACAGGAAACAAAATGATATTTCACTCTGATTAGGACCGGGGGAAACTAGGCTCTGGTTCTAACCTTTCGCTCTTCTGCCTTTGAGACACTTACAGCCAGGATTATTCTATCTCGGGGTATAGCCACACTACAATTTTTTCAGAAAAATGGCCATTTTTCTGAAAAAAATTATGTCCACGCTGCAATCACGTTCGTCCAAAAGAAAATCGAAAGACCAGAGGGGTTTTTCCAACATTGGTAAACCTCTTTCTACGAGGAAGAAGCTTTTTTCTGAAAGAGCTCTTTTGGAAAAAGGTGTGTGTGGACGGGGAAGAGGGAATTCTTTTGAAAGAAAAGGAAAGAGGAAAAAGCACAGGTGCCCTGGTGGCCACTCTGTCCATAGCAATCACAGCTGAAATGCGAGATAGAGTCCATTCAGTGTGGATGCTATCTTTCGAAAAAGCAGATCGCTTTTTCAATGTGCTTTTGCAGCATGGACGCTGTCTTTCACAAGAAGTTTTTCTGGAAGATCTCTTCCGGAAAAGCTACTTCCGAAAGAAGCCTGCAGTCTAGACATAGCCTCAGTGAGCACAGCCTGATGGCACAGCTGACTCTAGGTTGATGATGTCACATGGAAGCAGCTTCTTCACAGTGCAGTAGAGATGGGTGTCTAAGAATATATCGTTTTCTTAAGAATTCCCCCCCCACCATGTGTGGGGGTTTTCTTTTAAGGCAGAAAGTTTTTCAAGTCACTTGCTAAATAAAGCACAAGTGAAAGTTAAACATGCATGTTAAATGTTCTTTATTAAGCTGGAGGTATCCCGGAAAAGTAATGCTGCATCCAAGAAAACACTCTCTTTCACCGTTTTACGAGGAAGAAGGAATGTGTTGAAAGAGCAGGTTTTTCCGAAATTTGGTGCCGAAATTTCGGAAGAGCCTTTTTTGACAGAAAAGTGAAAAAAAGATATACAATTGCAGTTTGCATGTCTTTTTTTGACTTACCTTTGTAGTCTTGATGTAGCCAAATATGAGAATTAACCTGGACTTATTGCAGCCCCATCTCTGTGCAGTTCAGCAAGACCTTTAGGCTTTATGTATCAAGCTAGTCAAGTTCTCACGCACAGTGGCTGGTAAAGAAAATCAAGGAAAATAACTCACTTGTAGGTACAGCCAGGAGACATGACAAGGTTCTCTGGAGATACTCACCCGCAAGGACAAGCATTATTTCACCAGGAAACTGAGGCACAGCCCTCACTGTTATAATCACACAGGAGCTGGTAGGAATGAGGCCGGTTCTTTCACATCAGCAGTCTGATGGGAGTGCCCATAATATGCCCAGTAATGAACCACACAGGGCTATGTTCTACTCCCTTTTACACAGGATGAGAAATACACCCCACCCTTCACAGAGGTAGGTGCTAGTCAGTATGAGCAAATGTTCTGAGACCATGAGGGAGAGTGACCACGAGGATGACAGAATCTGGCCCTGTACACATGTCCAGACACAAGTATCAGCAGCCACGTAGCTGACATGCGATTGAGAATGCGATTCTGGGACATTTGCCAGTGTAGGAAAAGGGCTTAGGAAGGCCAGATCTACACTACATGGCTGTGTCTAGACTGGCCAGTTTTTCCGCAAAAGCGGCCGCTTTTGCGCAAAAACTTGCCAGCTGTCTACACTGGCCGCTTGAATTTGCGCAAGAGCACTGACGTTCTAATGTAAGAAATCAGCGCTTCTTGCGCAAATACTTCGACGCTCCCGTTCGGGCAAAAGTCCTTTTGTGCAAAACTTTTTGTGCAAAAGGGCCAGTGTAGACAGCTCAGTTTTGTTTTGCGCACTAAAAGCCCCGATGGCTAAAATGGCGATCGGGGCTTTCTTGCGCAAAAGCGCGTCTAGATTGGCCATGGACGCTTTTGTGCAAAAAGTGCTTTTGCGCAAAAGCGTCCATGCCAATCTAGACGCTCTCTTGCGCAAATACTTTTAACGGAAAACTTTTCCGTTAAAAGCATTTGCGCAAATTCATGCCAGTCTAGACGTAGCCCATGGGAACATTGAATCAAGATACACAACTCCAGCTACATTAATTATGTAGCTGGAGTTGATATACCTTGCTTCGGGTTTTCCTACCGTCCCCACAGCGGGAGGTTGATGGGAGCAAACTCAGCTTCCTTTACTCCTTGGAGAAGCAGGAGTACCGGCTGTCAGTGGGGGTGCCCTCTGAGTTAAATTTATCAGGTCTTTATTGACTTGGAAAACATGGAAGATCTGTAATTTCATCGATGTGAATAGTCTCGCCACCGATGCAGATCGCAACTTTTCCATGCTGTCCTGTTTTGTGCAGTTCTCATCCATGTCCTTCCATAAATCTTCCATAAAGGATCCACCCATCATGCTGGAGGCCTTCCTGTTGTTCTTTTTACATCTTGTGGATAGCAATGGAGTATACATACTGTCCTTCTGTTGTCTCTCGGTCTTGCTACATGGCAAGCCCATCTCCTTTTCCGATCAGATATAGCTTGGATGATAAAATTGACACTGCTTCTTGCACACAGATCATCGATAGTAACATGCTGCAGCCTACTTACACCCACCATGCGTCTTTCCCTTGCTCTTTGGGTGATTTGCAGCTTGAATTCTTCTGTAAGCAGCATGTTCCAGGTTTCACAGCCATAGAGCATTACCGGAAGGATACTGGTGTTAAAGAGATGGGCTTTCACAATGGTGGAACGTTTAGGATCGACAAAAACACTACGCAGACTCCCAAAGGCAATTCATCCCGACCTCCTCCTCCTGCTCAACTCCAGACCCAACTCATTGTCCATCTCCAACGCCTGTCCAAGATATACATATTGATTTACCAGCCCGACGGTCTGTCCATCCAACTGAATACGTACTCTGAACCAGGTCTTTACTAGACTTGCTACATTGGCCACATCTTCACTAGATGGAGAATTGATGCCGCTGCAACCAATCTTCCAGAGTTCAAAGTAGCAAAGGTCAGAAATGGCAATGAAAGAGAACAAGTTCAGACAGTATTTCAGCTTTAAAGAACAAAGGACTGAAATGTAAGGAATTAGTAATCCATCTTGTTTGGGAGGTGAGGGTGGCTTAGAATCACAGAATTATAGAACACTAGAACTGGAAGGGACCTCGAGAGGTCATCGAGTCCAGTCACCTGCCCTCACAGCAGGACCCAGTATGGTCAAGACCATCCCTGATAGATGTCTATCCAACATGCTCTTAAATATCTCCAGAGATGGAGATTCCACAACCTCCCTAGGCAACTTTTTCCAGTGTATAACCACCCTGACAGTTAGGAAGTTTTTCCTCATGTCCAACCTAAACCTCCCTTTCTGCAGTTTAAGCCCGTTGCTTCTTGTCCAATCACTGGAGGCCAAGGAGAACAATTTTTCTCCCTCTCCTTGTGACACCCTTTTAGATATCTGAAAACCGCTATCATGTCCCCTCTCAGTCTTCTCCTTTCCAAACTAAACAAGCCCAGATCTTTCAGTCTTCCCCTATAAGTTATGTTCTCTAGACCTTTAATCATTCTTGTTGCTTTTCTCTGGACCCTCTCTAATTTCTCCACATCTTTCTTGAAATGCGGTGCCCAGAACTGGACACAATACTGCAATTGAGACCTAATCAGCACAGAGTAGAGCGGAAGAATGGCTTCTCGTGTCTTGCTCACAATACTCCTGTTAATGCATCCCAGAATCAGGTTTGCTTGAGTTGCTCTGTATTCATTGTGGGAGTGTTAAGTTTTTAACCATCCCACCTTCACTGAAACAAAAAATTCATGTACACAGAGTAAGGAATACAGAGTGTGCACAATTTATTCCCAGCTGACAAACACAAGGCGGATTGGTATGTTTCGTAACCCAGCTAGCCATGGGCAGTTGCAGATTTTCCATTTTTAAGAGCAGGGGCAAGGACTAAAACCATTAAGCCTCTTGAAGCAAGGAAACATACAATGGTGACTATATAGTTAGCCTGATAATGCTTGGGAAGGATTCAGAGCTGAGTCAATTATAAGACATCGTAAATGTTTACAATCAAAATGCTTTAGAAATGGTTTTGGTGGAAGTGCCAGTCTCTGTGCATAGAATGGCGGGACTGTCTTTCTGTGTTTGTTAGCTAATAGCTCTGACAAGAATTTTCCATTAACTTCATTGGGCTCTGAATTGGGCCTTTTTCCTTCACTTGTGTGATGGATGCCATAAATAGTCATAAAAATTCTCTGAGGGGGTGGCAGTGTTAGTTTGTAACTATAAAAACAATGAGTAGTCCTGTGGCAGCTTAGAGACTAGCAGATTGATTAGGTTATGAGCTTTTGTGAGTAAAATTAACTTCATCAGGTGAGTTGGAGTGGGGATTACAGAACGCAGGGTATATATAACAACAAAATAAATTACCTGTCAATTGTAGGACCAATGTAATCAGCTCCTTCTTTTGCTGTTATATATCTCCCCAATTCTGTAATTTTCATTCCAGCTCATCTGATGAAGTGGGTTTCACCCATGAAAGCTCATGACCTAATAAACCTATTGGTCTCTAACCAGCCACGGGACTGCTCATTGTAAATAGTCATGCCAGTCTCAGACTGTATGCTGGGATGTCTGGTTATGGGTGTCTGAACAGAAGATGGAGAGATATCCTTTTGGCTCACCTTGACAGCTGTATTAGGGACATCATATTAGCTGAAACACTGGCAGAAAGACACTAGATAGTGTTCAAGGAAAAAGCTGAATTTGCAGGGACAAGACTCTAAAAACAGCTGGCACAGGAGGAAGTTCACGCCACCATTTGTGTTATGATGAAGAAGGTGCTTTCTCAGAAAAACAAATGTGTGCGCATGTGCGTGTGGGGTTCAGAGCAGGGAATAGGGGTGGGAGGGTAGTCATTGTAGACACAGAGGGTGTGTCTAGACTACAGGGTTTTGTTGACAAAAGTGGACTTTTGTCCACAAAACTATACCTGAGTCTACACTGCCGCTGAGTTCTGTCAACATAATGTCGACAGAACTCAGCAGTTTTGTCGACGGCTGTAAACCTCATTCTACGAGGAATAACGCCTTTTGTTGACAGAGTTCTGTTGACAGAAGGTGTTATTGCATCTACACTGTCCTCTGCGTCTACACTGTCATGTCAACAAAGCGGCTTGCTTTGTCGACAGAACTGGATGTAGTCTAGACGCTCTTTGTCGACAGAAGCTTTGTTGACAGTATCTGTCGACAAAATTTCTGTTGACAAAAGCCTGTAGTCTAGACGTACCCAGAGACCAATGGTAAATTTGACTCCAGATCTGGTCTAGTTCAGAGTTCAGGGGCGTAAAGGTGCAGGCTTTGGGTTAAGTAGGATAGCTAGCCCGTAATATCTACTGCAGAGGCTTCCCTGGAAATATGCAATGAAAATTGAATTGGGAAAACTCTATTAAGCCATCTCGCCTGTTCCCCTCTGTCACTGGTGGAGCTGCTATTTTCTAGCTTGGTGGCCTCATGTTAAATGACTCAAAACAGCTTGCCCAAGACTGGTTTCAAACCGGTTCAATGGGCAACTTCCAGCAAAAATCACCTCAGCCCGTCTCCTCAGCACAGCCTGTGGGCAAGGTCTTATCATGGCTGCTGGTGGCTTGAGATTTAAATCCAGCACACTTGGGTTTGCTGTGGGCACAATCCAATTTAAAAACAACCTCATATCTTGCTTTTCACGTGGCTGTGCAAGCAGGAGAAAGTCTATTTTCCCTTCCAGCTTTCTAAAGATAAACATTTTTTTTTCTGTACTGAGGAATGCCCTAAGCTATAGGCTTTGGAAAATGGTAATTTTGCAGTAGCAAATTAACAAAACTTCACCATTCCCAGTGTGCCCACCAGCCTTACCTCAGTCTTTGTGCCCTACTGCCCAATCAGCGGTAAGCCCTAGTAATAAAACATAATGATTATACTTAAGGATATATTCCCTAAAAACGGAAGAAAAAGGGTCATGAAAAACAGATTTCTATTGAGATTTCTCCCGATTATATCTTGGAGATCTTTCTCTCCCCCACTGCCCCCCCACAGAATCATCACAGCAAAATGACTGTACATACAGCGCTAAATGAATCCTCATGAATCTGTTCCAGAATAATTAGGCAATTAGGCTGTGTTTTATGCAGCTGTCTCTCTGAACTCAGCATTGATGTCTTCGACATTTGGGTTTATAGCCATATAGAATTGAAATAGCTACACACCTGAGGTAGGACAAGAAGGGATTCATGAGAGAGAGTTTAACAGACAACAGAAGTAGTCATTACTTGATTTCTTGGAACAGAAGGTAGAATTCCAGTACAATAATGTTCAAAGCTTGAATGTGCCATAGGCAAGAGCTTACTTTAAGTCTCCTGTTAAATGTTCTCTTTAAATTAGTTGCAAAACACAGACATCTTTATCAAGGAAATACTGTAAAATACAATCAAAGCACTGAAACATGTCCTCACCCAGACAACAACTGGACAGTAGCTCAGGAACACATGTGGGCCCGATCCTGTTGGCTACCGTGAGCCCCTTGGGAAGTGCTGATTGCTCTCAAGTTTCACTAAGGTCAGTGCAAATGAAATCACTCGACACGTCTCAAAATCAAGCCGTTAGCAACTCCGCGCTTGAAACAGACATTAAGTACAGCTGAGAAGTTCTTTGATATGACTGGTGATTTCAGTTTCACTTGCAGTGCTTGGCTAACTCTGATTGCATCAACCGTTGTACAGGCTCATTGGTCTGAGTCCTTTTGGGGCCCATTAATGCAATAAACCCTCTGATTTTTCTTATGTTCTGCAGATTCAAGTGTGAGCTAAAACTGTTAACATTTGTACAGCACTCGGCAGGGTCGATCTGGGGGGGGGGGGGAGTCAAAGAGACACTGAACTTGTTTCTCAGAGTGCTCATGGGGAACTCTGCACCAACCAAAACACAAAGGATAGTTGTTCACAACTGAGTTCCACCAACTCAAGTAAACCAAAATACACTGTGTCCATGCTACTCTAAGTCCACAACTCCACTTGCTGTACTAGAGATCAATCTTCTGGTGTTCGATTTAGCATGTCTAGTTAAGACTCGCTCAATCGAATGCTGAGGGCAGCTCCAGTCGGTGCCGGTACTCCTCATAGTCACTTTTGCTCCTGTCAGCTTCCCACTGGGAAGAGGGCACAAAGCTCAGCTTAAGATAAACTGAATCCAGCTATGTATTTTATGTAGCTGGAAATGCATACTACTATCATAGAATCCTAGGGTTGGAAGAGATCTCAGGAGGTCATCTAGGAGAACTCCCTGCCAAAACAACTAAATCATCCCATCCAGGGCTTTGTCAAACTAGGGCTTAAAAACCTCTAGGGATAGAGAAGCCACCACCTTACAAGATAACCCATTCCAGTGCTTTTCCGCCCTTCTAGGGAAATAGTTTTTCCTAATATCCAACCTAGATCTCCCCCACTGCAACTTGAGACTGTTGCTCCTTGTTCTGTCATCGGTTACCACTGAGAACAGCCTCTCCCCATCCTCTTTGGAACCCCCTTCAGGTAGTTGAAAGCTGCTGTCAAATCCCCCCTCCCTCTTCTCTTCTGTAGACTAAATAAACCCAAACCCCTCAGACTCCCCTTATAATCTGACATAATCTGATCTTCCGGGTCTAATGTAGATGTGCCCTTAGAGCTGAGATGGAAGCCCTGAGCAGAGGCGTGCCCTGAGACTGACTTCCTATGAAATCTAAAATCCCGGGAAAGATTAATTGTAAACTAGACTGAATCTGATTTAAAGGCTCTCAAGGCACCATGTGAACTTTAGGCTAATGTTGCAGGCAAATAACAAAAGACACAATTGTGATGCCAGACACTGTCTTAAAAAAGAAACAAAAAAGCGGAAATAATAGTTGATCCCCATCTCTCAGCTGCTGAATTCTTCTGGCTAGATTCTCTGAAGTACCAGTGATGTTGGACTCATTGTGATAACCGATATGCAGCACCTTTGCAAACGAGGGCACGCACTTGTCACCAGAGGTGGGAGTGCAGTCAATCCAATTCGATGGGAGGAGACTGGATTACACACAAATTCTCTTTACGTGCCTCCAGCTTTCCATCACCTGGAAATGGCAGAAAGCTTCCCACACCCTTGACTAAGGGCTGCTGAGGACTGTAAAAGGCTGAAATACTCTGCAGCCAGCCACAGGTTTACAATGAGCCCTGGGGCAGCTCTTTTCACATGCAAAAAGCTTTACACCTGCCAATCACAATTAACATTTTTAAACGGCAGATGCCTGTCTGTGCAGAACTTTTCTGGCTAAGGATTCAGACTGGCCAGTTCTTATGGGCAACCCAGAGCGCAGCAGAAAATGATGCTGGTAGTTCAGTAGGTGGTACCAGTTCCCATGAGACAGCAAAGAACTGGTGTGCATGGGAAGAGTGAAGAGCTCAGTTCTGGACTGAGGTGCCGCAGAGTGAGATTTCTGATCAAGATCCTGAGCCAAATCTCATGTTAGCTGAGTTCTGCAAAGTCCACTTGGTGTTTTCACTTTCCATGCACACTCATTCATACCTATCGGTGTTTTCACTTTCCGTGCACACTTGTTCACACCCATTGATGTTTGCACTTTTTGTGCACACTTGTTCATATCTATGAGTGTTTTCACTTTCTGTGCACACTTGTTCCCACCCATTGATATTTGCACTTTTCGAGCAAAGTTTTTTCCCCCCAAAATCATCAAGCCAAAAATGTTACCTGGATTTTGTGATTGAAAATCCTAATGCTACAAATCCACATGTAAAAAAGAAATCAGAGAAGAAATGAGATCCTGTGCCTTTGGACTCACTCCTCATCTTAAATATCTAGGGAGAAGACATGATTTATAATTTAAAGCTGCTTTGCAAACACCAGAAGGCAAAAAGCTTGAAAACTGACTAGTGATGTTTGGGTGCTTCACTTGAGACCCATTTTTCAGAGGCTGGGTGTCCAGGTGGTTCTGGATAATGTCATTTTGTGCTCGCTCACATTCCATAAGGCTACGTCTACACTGGCGTGATCTTGCGCAAAAACTCTTTAGCGCAAGAGTTCTTGTGTTTAAGTAGTTGCGCAAGAGAGCGTCTACACCGGCATGTGCTTTTGCGCAAGAGCATCCGTGCCAGTGTAGACGCTCTCTTGCGCAAGAAAGCTCCGCTGGCCATTTTAACCACAGGGCTTTCTTGGGCAAGAAATTCTTGTTGCCTGTCTACACTGGCCTCTTCTGGAAGAGCTCTTGCGCAAAAGGGCTTCTTCCTGAGTGGGAGCATCAGAGTTCTCGCACAAGAAGCCCTGATTTCATACATTAGAACATCAGTTTACTTGCGCAAGAACACGCGGCCAGTGTAGACAGGTAGCAAGTTTTTGCACAAGAGCGGCTGCTTTTGTGGAAGATCGCACCAGTGTAGACACAGCCTAAGTGTAAACAAAGTTGTGGGGCACACAAGACATTAATGCCATGGTAAAACCAGCAACAATGGCGTGGGAACTGCATCCCCCTCTTACCTCTGTGAAAGCCCCTCACCGCCTCCCGGAGCTGGGGCAGGCAGCTGGGATTCCACGAGCAGGCCCAGCAGCCAGGACCATGGGCATGGTGGTTGGGGGGGACCCAGTGGCTGAGCACTGGGGCCAACAGCCAAGTGGGACCCGGGCCCGGAAGCCAAGTTCCCTGTACACAGGGGATGGCAGCCAAACAGGACCCAAGGTCGAAAGTGGAACCCCCGGGCATCAGCAAGCTGGGACCCTGGGCGGCAGAGGACAGGGCCAATTGCCAGGAACTTGGGCAGCAGAAGCATGTGGCCAAGATGCCCAAACCCCGGGGGTGCTGCAGCCCCCAGGAACCCTTCCTTCCCGCACCTACAACCAGCAAATTCATGCAAGCTGCTCGCCGAACGAGAGATTTCTCCTCTAAGTCTAATCTAAACAATCAAAGCCACTGACCTCATGCTGTGCCAGAAAATGTCCAAACTGTCAAAACAGATGTGGAAATAGTGTCTTCCGTACGAGCAACCCTGCTATGTATTATTCATGCCTCACAGTTTAACGCATCTGCCAGCTACCAGCTGCAGGAGAAAAGCCTTTGAAAAGATCCCATTTGACTCGCTGAGAATTACTGTGGTGGCTATCCAGGGAATTAAACTCCTCGTGGCTGTATGGTGAGTCTCTTATAATGTGATTGCGCTTTAAACGAGCTAAATAAATATGAATAAACCACGAAGAGCCTGGACTCTGTTAGGAAAGGGGAGGGGAACAGATGGCCTGTGGTTAACGATGACACACAGGGCAGTCGAAGAGACGAGGTGAGATGACAGAGCAAAGCTTGGGCTGTGTATAACCACAGGATGTAAAATGCTGTGACAAGCATAGGCCTCTCTGCTGTTCGTTATGAGCTAGTGTAGCAGTGGATGGGGCAGTGGGAGGAAACTTGGTTAGAACAGCTTATAGGTGGGTCTGCCCTTTCCTGCAGAGTTTAAGCTCATGACAGCGCCCTGGCTTCCCAGAGCAGCCAACCCACCGAGAGCCTTCGTACAGCAGCGCTGGGTGCGTTGGTAATATCTGCATGACAGACGTCGCCTGACGACCTTGACAGCCCTCTCTGGGGCTACATCTACACCACGAGTTTTCTCGGCAAAAAATATGCAAATGAGGGACTCATTTGCATGAGTCACGATCTCATTTGCGTATTTTCTGCCGATCTGTTTTTGCACTGCGGTTTTTGCGCAAAAACAAGCAGTGTGGACATGTTCTTTTTGCACAAAACCCCCTTTTTCGCAAAATCCTTATGCCCCAAAAAAGGAGGTATACCAATCTTGCGGAAAAAGGTTTTCTTGCGCAAAAAGAAAATGTCCAGACTGCTTGTTTTTGCGCAAAAACCCCAGCGCAAAAACGGATCGGCAGAAAATACGCAACTGAGATCGTGACTCATTCAAATGAGTTCCTCATTTGCATATTTTTTGCCGAGAAAACGCGTAGTGTCGACGTAGCCTGGGTTATTTGCACCGAAGTGAGGGATCTGGCCATTTGCATAAACAGCTCAATTCACTGCTATCTCCTGACTTCCCGAGTCTGCAAAGCTGGGCTGCGAATCTCACACTGAAAGGCAGCTTTGGTGTATGTCAGGCCTGTTGGCTCTGGCCTAGCTGGAACCAACCAGGGCCAAGGAGAATAAAAAACCGAAACCCAGGCCTATTCAATTCGTTTGCAGAGAGTGCAGGTGTCTTGTTCAGCTAGAGCAGCGGTTCTCCACCTGGGGCCCAATCAGCACGAGCAAAGGCCCAGGGCAGCTTCAGGGACGCACAGGAGGTATATGCATTGTGCAGATGCAGCCCATATAAAACAAGCGAGTGCGTATGTAGCCCACAGTGGTAGATATATTGAGAACCACCGAGCTAGAGGTTTGCTCGGAGACGTATCGCTCTGCTGGATGCGGCACACCTGCCTTCTTATGGGAACGTGCCTCCGAGTGCCGAAGAAAACAGCGGCTTTGGTTTAGATCTGAGCCGCGCTCTGGAAAGAACACTTACCTCCCTGCTGCAGAATTATGTAGGATGCTTTCCAGGGTTGTGCTTAGGATTTACGGGGCCCGATGTAGTCCTATTAAACTAGTGCCCCTATAACAATGGCAGTCCGGTGGGAGGGGGGGTATGATGATTTTGTAGAACTGTGAATTTATAATCTTCAGCAACACCTTCCTGAAATATTTTAAAGCAAATTTTGAAGTGAGGTCCTGTCAACTGACACAGTAAATTCAGAAACTGACTGTACATACCTGGGGTAGAGAAATGCCTGCGAAATGGCTTCATTCCCATTGGAACGGCTCTTTCGTGGGTTCAATGTTCTGCTAATAGCTCTGGTTGGTTTTTTCCCTTTGAAGTTAAATAGATCCTCTCCAGAGGAAGCCGAGCCGCAGAACAGGGGTAGGAAGAGACGGGTAGGTGGACATTAAGACCCAGCGGTGCCCCAGATTTTTGGGTGCCTTACACAGCTGCATATTCTGCATATGGGGAAGGACAGACTTGATAGTTTCCGAAAGGCCTGTGAAGAATTGCATCTTCTATTCAATTTTACAGGCTTGTAGAGAAATGTCTATTGAACCCTAGTACATTTTGACTTTAGAACCCTTTTGACTTCAGCCCTATTACATGGTTTCCCTTAAGCACAGTCATGTCACTAAACGCTAGGCAATGTGAACGCAAAGTGCAGACAAGACATTTCCACCCCCCAATGATGGGTGGGGAACTTTTTTGGGGTCAGGGGGCCGCTGACTCCCAGGCAAGTAGATGTTGTGTGCTCCAGCCCCATGGCATGATAGCAGGGGTGGAGCTGGAGTGCCAGCACAGGCTGCCCAATGCTGGTGGGTGGGGAGCCCCTAGCTTCGGGGGGCCAGATCCAGGCAAGCTGAGGGCCACTGGTTCCCCACACCTGCCCTACGAGCAGCATGTGCTTTGTTGGCAGGAGAGCACCGGTTATTTCTGTTTAGATTTGGCCCTAAAAATCTCCCAGCATGCTGGACAGTCTCGCTGCTTGGATGGCTATCTAAAGTTCTTAACGATACCCCACTGCTAGGGGAGGAGCCAGAGTCATCTCTGTGGTTGGACTAGGGACCGTCGACTGCTCTGGAGTGAGAGATGGTAAAGGAATAAGTGCACAGGAAATTCACCGTGCTGATTGGTGTTATTTTGGAGTACTCCAACTGAAGAGCTGCTTGATAAATAGCTCAGGTGTCCAGCTGAAAAACCTAAGCCTTGAACACCAGCTGGAAAGCTGAAACTAAACGAAAAGAGGGGGATTTGCTGACTAAATACTGATGCAGGACTAAGTGATGCAAAAAGTTTCCCTTCCTTCCTCACTGGCTTCTCTGTTGTCCTTGGGTTTAGAACAGACAAGGAAGTTGTCTGCTTCTGTACCTAATGACTGGAAGGTAGCTAACGTGACACCAATATTTAAAAAGGGCTCCAGAGGCGATCCAGGCAATTACAGACCGGTAAGTCTAACTTCAGTACCGGGCAAATTAGTCGAAACAATAGTAAAGAATAAAATTGTGAAGCATGTAGAAGAACATAATTTGTTGGACAAAAGTCAACATGGTTTCTGTAAAGGGAAATCCTGTCTTACTAATCTATTAGAGTTCTTTGAAGGGGTTAACAAACATGCGGACAAGGGGGATCCAGTAGATATAGTATACTTAGATTTTCAGAAAGCCTTTGACAAGGTCCCTCACCAAAGGCTCTTGTGTAAATTACATGGCCATGGGATAAGAGGGAAGGTCCTTTCTTGGATTGAGAACTGGTTAAAAGACAGGAGACAAAGGGTAGGAATAAATGGTAAATTTTCAGAATGGAGAGGGGTAACTAGTGGTGTCCCCCAAGGGTCAGTCCTAGGACCAATCCTGTTCAACTTATTCATAAATGATCTGGAGAAAGGGGTAAGCAGTGAGGTGGTAAAGTTTGCAGATGATACCAAACTGTTTAGGATAGTCAAGACAGAAGCAGACTGTGTGGGACTCCAAGAAGATCTCACCAAACTGAGTGATTGGGCAACAAAATGGCAAATGAAATTTAATGTGGATAAGTGTAAAGTAATGCACATCGGGAAAAATAACCCCAACTATACGTACAGTATGATGGGGGCTAATTTGGCTACGACAAATCAGGAAAGAGATCTTGGAGTTATCGTGGACAGTTCTCTGAAAACTTCCACGCAGTGTGCTGCGGTGGTCAAAAAGGCAAATAGGATGCTAGGAATTATTAAGAAAGGGATAGAAAATAAGACCCAGAATATCTTACTGCCCCTGTATAAAACTATGGTACGCCCACATCTCGAATACTGTGTACAGATGTGGTCTCCTCACCTCAAAAAAGATATTTTGGCCTTGGAAAGGGTTCAGAAAAGGGCAACTAAAATGATTAGGGGTTTGGAACGGGTCTCATATGAGGAGAGGTTAAAGCGACTGGGACTTTTCAGTTTAGAAAAGAGGAGACTGAGGGGGGATATGATAGAGGTATATAAAATCATGAGTGGTGTGGAGAGGGCCGATAAAGAGAAGTTATTTATTAGTTCCCTAAATAGAAGAACTAGAGGACACCAAATGAAGTTAATGGGTAGCAGGTTTAAAACTAATAAAAGAAAGTTCTTCTTCACACAGCGTGTAGTCAGCCTGTGGAACTCCTTGCCAGAGGAGGCTGTGAAGGCTAGGACTATAATAGAGTTTAAAGAGAAGCTAGATAATTTCATGGAGGTTAGGTCCATAAAAGGCTATTAGCCAGGGGATAAAATGGTGTCTTTGGCCTCTGTTTGTCAGAGGGTGGAGAGGGATGGCAGGAGACAAATCGCTTCATCATTGTCTTCGGTCCACCCTCTCTGGGGTACCTGGTGCTGGCCACTGTCGGCAGACAGGATACTGGGCTAGATGGACCTTTGGTCTGACCCAGTACGGCCATTCTTATGTTCTTATGTTCTTATGTTCTAAGTTTTTACAGAGTGCTGAATAGTGGATGGTGAAAAACCAATTAAGATGGAGACAAAAGTTCCCTTCAAAGAGACAGTGAGGAAAACAGCAATAAGCAGAGCAATCCTCCAAGAAGCTTTTCAAATAAATTAAAGAGGAAAAAAAATCCCATTTACTTTGTATATTAATTTTTGTGCTTTATTCCAAAGAAATTGTTTTCATGTAAAGAGCCTAATGTAGCATCATCTAAATTACTCTAGGAAATTTGGTTTGGGGGCTAATCAGATTTTCATTTTTGGTCTCTTTGGATTTGAAGTCTGATAAGAAGAAAAAGAAAATCCCATCTCTTCATCTGTATTCATCAGCCTTAAGGAGTCTAATTGTCTGAGCCTGCCTCAGTATGCTCCAAAATAACCAAACAGCAATGCTTTAAGTCCAGCATTCTCAAACCATTGCAGGCGGCAGTAGAGCTAAAGGCAAACGCTGTGAACCGTGTGTCAGGATTCTCACATTCACTCCAGATTAGTCAATGAAACAAACCAGAGTGCACACGATCACAGAGCTCTATGTGTTAACAGTATAGTGACAATATTTTCTGAACCAAAATAAGGGACACATTAGCCACGCCCCTGATCCCCATTAACCACGCCCCCGACTCCATTAACCACACCCCCTGGCCCCCATTAACCACCCCTGGAGGTAGTACTCCCGGAGTCAAGATGGACACATGACCAGAACTAAAAGATGTCGTGTGACCCTCTCTAAGAGCTCCTTCCACCATCCTCCTACCAATAGGGATGGGTTTGGCCCCCCAGGAACCCCCCCATGCAACTATCCTGCAATTGTATTCACCCAACTTGCATTGCATTAACTCGGGGGGAGAGGCTGGGAGCGGTGCTCCTTCTAAGATTTTCCTCCCACGAGCAGAGTGAGTTTTGTCTTGTGAACGAGTACTGAGTTCATGTGGCTTGTTTGGATGTGTGCCACTGTGGCACCCAAGTTATTAGTAAATATCTTATAAACCTCTCCCTTTTCTCTCTGATGCCATGTCTCCTACCCTCCCTTTGCCCCATCTGCTCCCCTAGTGCCTGCTGCCCCCCAACCCCCACCCTCCTTTGCTGTCCTGACTCCTGCCCTTCTCACTCCCCTCAGCACTTTGGGGACCTGCCCCCCTCCCCTGCCCCAGCCCTTCTCTTCCCCCTGTGTCCACTCCTCCTCTAGCCATACTCTGATCATCTGTAGCTACCCCTCCCCATCCCCCACCTCCCTCCACCCACCTGCCATGCCTGTCTCCTCTGGTACCCGTCCCTCCCCTCCAGTGTCTGCCCTTCTGCTTTACCCCCACAATAACCCCAGGCACCTGTACCTTCCCTTACCCCTGCACCTTCCTGGTGCCTCCCCCTACCCTCATTGACCCTGCTCGCCTTGCCTGCTTTCTCCCTAGTGTCCACCCCCTCACCACCCTCTGCCTCAGTTCTCGTGCCCTCACATATGACTTGCTCCATCCCCTGCCTTCCTCATGCCCACCCTACCTTTCAACCCCTCTTCTCCTGGCACCCGCTCCTCCCCGCTCCTCTTCCTCCCTCTTGCTCCCATTGTCCCTCCCCTCTCCCAGCATCACCCTGTCCCCTCCCTTCTTCCACCACCACTGACACCTCCCATCCCCTCCGCTCTCCTGCCCCTTTCCTCATTGTCTCCTCTTGGCCCCCTGGCATTTGTCTTCCTCCACCTGCCCCTTGGTGCCTTCCCCTTTCTTCTCCTGCCCTGCCCCCTCTCAGCACAAGCCCCTTCCTCTCATTACCCCTCAATTCTCCCTCAGTCCCTTTCCTCACCTTCTGTCTTCCATGTGGAAAGCGGTTTGCAGGGCTGGAGCCGGGCTATGGTGCTGTTTTTACTACCGTGTTCCCGGCCCCAGATGCTCCTGGGGTAGGACCGCTTGCCAGGATTAGAGTAGAGGCTGCCCATGGTGCTATTTTTAGTACCATGGTCTGGGTCCCCGTGGGCAGCCCCGTCTCCAGCTGGAGTCAAGTGGCAGCTGCACGAGGCCCATTCCAGAGAGGCTGCCCTGGGGCCACCCACAAGGACCTGGACTGCGGTACTAAAAAAAGCACCTCAGGTGGCCTCCGCTCCAGTCCCGGCACCTGCTGAGCCTGAGCACGCTCCGTCCTGTAGAGCCCCTCCTGGGATCCATGAGGTTCCTACTGGGGCTCCAAGGCAGCCCGGAGGAGGAGGAGGCAGTGCTCCCAGACCAGGACCCCATGCAGGAGAGGCGGTCCTGCAGGGGGAGGGAGGAGAAGAGGAGCGGGAAGGGCCAAGCGCCATCAGAAGCAGGTCCAGCTGCCCTACTCACCCTGCTGGGGGGTAGGGGGAAGAAGCTGCTGTGCCATGCGAGGAGCAATGGCATGGTGCGGCGCTTCCTCCTGTTGGCAGGTGTCCTCATCAAGGAGTGAAATGTCCAGGGAGCTTTCTGGGACATTTCACTACTTGATGGGGCACTGGGGCAGAGTATTTAAATTCAGGACAGTCCTGGAAAAATCAGGACATATGGTCAACGTAGTTAACAGGCAGGGTGAACCCAGTCAAAGGAGAATCCTTGCTTTCTTAAAAGCCAGGTTAACGCAAGGAAGTAGGTGTGCCTCACATGACTGTCTATCTAGTTCAATTTCCTCTTCTTTAAACACTCGAGAACCTCACTGCCAGAACTATGCTGATGACTCCTTTGTTGCTATAGGGCAGAGATAGTATCATCAAATCACAGAACACTAGAACTGAAAGGGACCTCGAGAGGTCATCGAGTCCAGTCCCCTGCCCTCACAGATAGACAAAAGGTCTGTTACACATAAAGTTTAAAGGTGCTTTATAAAGACTAGAGCTGGTAAAATACCAAAGTGAAGTAAATTTCCAGTGACATTTTTGTGAAAAATGTATGTATTTTTGAGGGAAAGTGTAATATTTTGATGAAAATTTTCATGGAACTATTGAAATTAGGAAAATTCTGACCAGCTCTAGTAAATAGCACAGTTACATTAGTAAGATCATGGAAATATGTTACAACCACCATGCAAATGACTAAGAAACAAACAAACAAACAAACAAACAAACAAAAAGGCTGGTATTTAAATGTATATCAATTAAACATAAATGAGACAAAAGACAATTGACACTAATACATGTACACAGATATTGCAGAAAAAATTAATATAAACAGCCAGCAGGAAAAGTTTGTAGAAAACACACCCACTAGCTGGTAAGGGGGAGAGGCCAATAAAATGCTTCTTTATATGTATTCAGAGTTGTTAGAAGTTAAAGGAGCGAAATTGTGACTTAACTGGCATCACTGAGATTTGACGCGCTAAATCTGAAGATTGGGATATCAGTCTATGGGCCTATGTCTAGATAGCAGCACTATTTCGGGATACCAGAAGTATCCCAAAATAGCTATTCCATGGTTTTAAATGCACCCACTACTTTGAAATAGATTTTGAAATAACGGGTACACTACTCTAGTGTCCCTGTAACCCTTGTTTCACGAGGGTTGAGGGACGTTTCAGAACAGTGCTTTATTTCGATATTAGATCGATATAAGATATGCAATTTGCGTAGCTCAAATTGTGTATCTTATTTCGACTGATGGGGGCAGTGTGGATGCACCCTGGGGGTGTGGCTTGTCCAGGAAGGACAGGCAGGGAAAAGAGAGAGGGAGTGGTTGAGTTGTAGGTCAAGAATATATACACTGATTGTGAGGTCCAGAAGGAAGAGAAGCAGACCCGGTGAAAGTCTCTGAGTGAAGATAAAAAAGGGAACAAATGGGGGTGATGTCATGGTAGGAGTCTACTCTAGACTACCAAATCAGGTGGAAGAGGTGGCAGAGGCATTTCTAAAACAGAGAACAGAAATATACAAAACACAAAACCTGATTATAACGGGGGACTTTAGCTACTCAGATATCAGTTGGAAAAATAATATGGCAAAACACAACATTTCCAATAAGTTCTTGGAATGTGTTGGGGGCAAATTTTTGTTTTGAAGGCAGAGGAAGTAACTGGGCTGGGGCAGGAGCGGGAGCTACGCTGCACTTCATTCTGACTCAAGAGGAAGAACTGGTAGTGAATCTGAAGGTTGAAGGCAATTTGGAATGAAAGGGATCCTGGAATGATAGACTTCATGTTAATATGGGAGGGAAGGACTGAGGACAGCAGAATAAGGCCAAAAGACTTCATAAAAGCAGTCTTTACAAATTCAGAAGACTAGCAGGGAAGGTCCTCTGAAAGAAAATCCAAGGGACAAATTTGTTCGGGAGAACTGGCAGATAGACAAAATTAAAGGCAAAAAGTAAAGTATCCCCATGAAATGGAAAGATAAGAAGAATAGGAAGAAGCTAATATGGTTCCATCGGGGGCTCTTTAATGGTCTGAAAATCAAAAAGGAATCCTACCAGAGGTGGAAACATGGATGAACTGCTAAGGATGAGTACAAAAGAACAGCACAGGCATGTAAATCCCAATGGCTAAGGCCCAAAATGAGTTACACCCAGCAAGGGACATAAAAAGCAATAAGTAAAGGTTCTGTAAGTACATTAGGAGCAAGAGAAAGATGAAGAAAATTGTAGGTCCTCCACTTTGCAGGAAAGGAGAGCTAATAACAGATGTCATCATGCAGGCTAAGGTATTTAATGTTTGGAATGATTTAATAATTTTATAAGCTTTAGATAATGGAGTGGAGAGCAGCCTTATAACATTTGTAGCTCACACCAAGCTGGGAGGGGTTGCTAGCACTTTGGAGGATAGGATTAGAACTCAAAATCACCTTGACAAATTGTAGAATTGTTCAGAAATCAACAAGATGAAATTCAATGACGACACAGGCAAAGTTCTACCCCCGGGAAGACAAAAGTCTAATGCCCAAGTATAAAATGGGGACTAACTGGCTAGGCAGTAGCACTGCTGAAAAGGTTCTGGGGATTATAGTGGTTCATGAACTGAATGAGAGTCAATATAGTGATATAATTGCAAAACACGCTAATATGCTGAGGTGTCTTAACTGAAGTGTCATACGATAACATGTAAGGTAACCATCCTGCTGTGCTTGGCACTGGAGAGGTCTTAGTGTGTGTACTGTGTCTAGTGCTGGGCACCCAGTTTAAGAAAGATGTGGAGGTTTAGGTTAGCTAGTTCTGAATGAGGCAGATTGTAGAATCCCCATCATAGGAGGTGTCAGGTCTGTTCCCCACTCTGGGGAGTTTTTGTAAGCAGAGACTATAGAGCAGGGTATTTTTAAGGTCTCTTGTGGGCTCCCACCTTCTGCACTCAGAGTCACAGATTCCTGGCCCTGGGAGACAGGCTGCCACCATCAAGGAATTGAATAAAACCCTGAAAACCAGGAAGAAATACTTGAACTTCTTCCCAAGGGGTACCCCAAACTCTTTTGCCACAAGAGAGCTTGAAAAAAGAAACAAAATGTGGCCCCTTTCTCACTGCCCTTCGTTTCTAGCTGCAGCCCACGGAATTCCCCATGGATCCCTGTGCATCGTGTCTATCGCTCACTCTCTCCGTCTCCGATAGAGCAGCTGCTGTTTCTTTCACTTGACTGTCTCATTCTCTCTTTCACTTGCCTCTTGCAGAGGAGGGGTTATAATGTTTCACCATGCATGGTGCCTCACACCTTCTCAAACACCGGGAAACAAGGAATGTGTTTGACAGGCGCTGGCATTGGGAGGAATACAAATTAAATCTGGTTTTATGGCATGGCATGATTTTAGGAACAAGCAGCTACACTTTCCAATGAGCTTAGGGATAGGTTTGCAAAAGATCAGCATGCATACTTGGGGATACAAAAGACAGGACTATGCAGCACTTTAAAGACTAACAGGATGGTTTATTAGGTGATGAGCTTTCATGGGCCAGACCCACTTCCTCAGATCAAATTGTGGAAGAAAATTGGCATGATCATATATACCAAAAGGATACAATCAAAAAAAGTGAACACATATAAAATTGACAAATCAGATTTTAGAACAGAAGGGAGGTGGGGGGGGGGGGGAGGGAGGTAGTGTCTATGAAATAATGATATTAGGGGTGATAATTGGGGAAGCTATCTTTGATTCTTTTTAGATTCTCAAAACATGCCCAGCGCCCAGCCACTCCCATCATTCCACATCGCCCGTGGCGAGGTTTTCAAGAGTTCAGCATCCTATTTATATGCAATATGCTGAACTCTTCCAGAAACCTGGTCCCAGGCATGGGTGCTGGGCACTTTGGAAAACCTAGCATGTCTTCACTATATGCCTGATCAATGGGCAACAATCAATCCAGCAGGGATCGATTTATTGTGCTTAGACACAATAAATCAGGGGTGGGCAATATTTTTTTATGGGGGCACTCCCAAGATTTTGGAAAGTGGTCGAGGGCCATACTCTTCCATGGTATTAATGGAGGAGGTGCGTGGTCTGGGATGGAGGTTGGGTGCAGAAGGGAGCTTGGGGTAAGGGATTGGGATGCAGGAGGGAGAATGGGGTCTGGGAGGAAGTTTGGGCAAAGGAGGCAGCTGTGACCTAGGGCAGGGAACTGGGGTCCAGGGGTTTGGGATGTGACCGAAGGTAGGAGGGGACTGTGATCTTGGGCAGGAGATTGGGGTGCCAGATATGGGAGGGGGTATGGGCACATGTGGAGTAGCGGGGCATGAGTGTGGGGCAGAAGGTTGGGGAAGGGAGTGGCTGAGGTGCCAGAGACAGGTTCTTGCCTGCAGCCACATTTCTGAGAGGCATGCTGGGCTGCGGGGCAAACGAGGGACTCCCCACTGCCTCTGTGGGCTGGATCCTGTGGCTTGGCGGGCCATAGTTTGCCCAGGCCTGTGATAAATCAACCACCAAGTTCTCTCCCATCGACGCCGGTACTCCATTGGAACACGAAGAGTAAGGAGTCAATGGGAGAGCGTCAGCTGTTGACTTTCCACAGTGGAGATACTGTAATAAGTAGATCTAAGTATGTCGAATTCAGGTACGTTATTCAAGTAGAGGAAGTTGCATAACTTAAATTGACAACCCATGGTACTGTAGACCAGGCCTTAGTGCTCTGATATCTCTGTACTTTACTGCAGCCACCTTCCTGCTACCAGGGAATACAGGCCAGTGAAACAAAAGTACGCTCAGAGCCATTTGAGACACGGATAGAATTACCATGGCCTTTCCTGTTGAGTGGAAAACACTAGAGCAATTGGAAATCTTTAGCAAAGACATGGTTTAAAAAAAAAAACCACAGCGAAGAGAGATGAAAAGCTGCCAAGTTATTTGCCCTCATGACTTAAAATCACAACCAGGGGTTAAAGAGTCTTGTGAACTTCATGTCTGAAAATTAAGTTAATTAGACCATGAAGTGACAAGAGTTAAAAGAAACCCCATACTAATCCAACAGAATGGTGGTGTCGTTTACCTAATGGTCAGCAAAAACCCCTCTGACTTTGGGAAGTGTGGAGTTAGTTTATTAAGAGAGTCAGGGTGATTTATTTCAGGGTCTGACATGAGTTTAAATGTGGACTAATGTCCAGATGGCCTTGAAAATGCTGATCAAAAGTTTACAATTATATATGTGCTCATATCAATGTGGATAATGACAGTGAGCAAGCTTTAGGCTTTAGGCCATCTACTTGATCCTGGGCACAGGGCTTGCTCCAGGCCTTTTCACTGTTGAAGCCCCATTTACACACAATTTTGAGAGCTTACATGAGAAGTCAGTGGTTCCTAAGGTTCATACAGCCCCTTTCTCCGTTGTACATTTCACCCTCAGTACCAATCTTACTCCAGAGGGAGGAGACTAGAGTGAAACCGGATGCCCTTTAAGAGGAACAGATGGGCAGAGACATGGTCATTTGGGGTACGTCTACACTGCACTCTAAAATCGAAATAAGATATGCAATTATGCAAATTGCATATCTTATTTTGATTTTATTTCAAAATAGGCTATTTTGAAATTTGGCATGTCCACACGGTGCCAAATTTCGAAATAAAGTGCTATTTTGAGACATCCCTTAGTCCTAGTGGAACATAGTTTCCATGGATGCCGTAATGGCATGGCCATTATTTTGAAAATTATTTCAAAATAGCGGACGCGTTCCTTGGATGCAGGGTAGGTATTTCGGGATACCTGTGGTATCCTGAAATAGCATTGCAGTTTAGACGTACCCTTGGTCTAAACTTCTGAGTTCCTGGCTTTGACAATGTCTCCTCTTTCTGCTCATCAGGTAAATCACCTGAAGAGCTTTGTCCTGGTGGGAACGTAATTAAATTGCAGAATGCTAACAGAGGGTGAAATTCACCCCTAGTAGTAAGTAGATCTAAGTATGTCGGCTTCAGGTATGTGGCCTGTCTATTGCCCATCGATCCAGCGAACAGTGAAATCAGTCCAGCAGGGGTCAGTTTATCATGTCTATACGGGATAAATCGACTGTTGAGTGCTCTCCCACTGATTCCAGGACTCCACTGGAACAAGAAGAGAAAGGGAATCGAAGTGAGAATGTTTATCAGAGTTTAACCTCAGGATGATTCTTACCAACCACCACAGGATATACCACACTAATACCAACCCTGGAACTTTGCCTTGCAATAAACCCCGGTGCCAGCTTTGTCCACATATTTACTCTGCTGACACCATTATTGGACCTAACCATGCCAGTTACACGATCAAGAACACATATTCCTGTTCATCCAGAAATATAATTTATGCCATCATGTGCCTAAAGTGTCCATCCGCCATGTACATTGGACAAACATCTCAGACACTTCGCCAAAGAATCAATGCACACAAAACAGACATAAGACTCTCTCACAGAGAGAAAGCTGTTGCTTGCCATTTCAGCCAGACTGACCATTCCCTCAATGACCTTAAAACACGCATATTGCTTCAAAGAGACTTTAACTCCAGACTTCAATAAGAAGCTTCAGAATTGTCATTCATGCTTAAATTTGACACTTTATGTATGGGTTTAAACAAAGACTCTAATTATCTCACCCATTACAAAGATAGCTTCCCCAATTATCACCCCTAATGTCATTACCTCACAGAAACTTCCCCTATTATCACCCCTATGTCATTACCTCACAGACACTAACCTTCCCCCCTCACCCCCACTCTGTTCTAAAATTTGATTTGTCAATTTCACATGCGTTCATTTTTTTGGTTGTATCACTTTGGTATATATGGTTGTGCCGATTTTCTTCCACATATTGATCTGAGGAAGTGGGTCTGGCCCACGAAAGTTCATCACCTAATAAACCATCTTGTTAGTCTTTAAAGTGCTACATAGTTCTGTCTTTTGTTTCTATTAGAGTTTAAGTGAGACTTTCTTAGTGCACTGGCCTTGAGCTGACCTCCTGCTTTTGGCTTATGTTTATGTCCTTCCTGTTCATCAAGAACGTTAGGCATTTGCTACGCGTTGCTAGGACCCCTGCTTCAGAACGACCTTGTACATTTTCAGGCTGATATTTTAGAGTTATTAAAATCCTTTCCCTGAACTATTTGATGCAGGAAGCATCTTATAATTAAACCACCAGACTGCCTTTCCTTCCTAGCATGTCGGTGAAGCCTTGAGCAGAGAAAGGGCCTCTTGAGAGCGAACCCCGCTGAAGGTCTGCCAGGTGGGCTGCAGTAGATCCCGACAGCCCGACTGGGATTTATTACCCTACTTTAGTATCTCCTGGAAGACCCAAGTGACTGAATTAAAAATTGTGGAACAAAAAAAAGAAAAAAAAAAAAGAGAAAACGAGTCGAGAAGAGAAGCTGCGTCTGTAGGTGCTAGCCTCTAAAGTAGGTTATGTTTTCAAACCATGGCAAGGAGCAACACAATTAAGTTGGGCGAGATGACAGGGTGTATAATGGAGCTGCACTAGACTGGCGGGGCAACCTCACACTGAAGTCTGTTCAGTGACCCTACTGTGGCTTCAAGGTCTTCTGTATTGATGATGGAACAACAGAAAGGCGAGGGTGTGCAGTGGAGTCGGGGGGGCGGAGGGGGCGGTCATGGCTGGCTTGGCCGGCATATTATTTAAGTAACTCGTCCCCTTGACATGATTGACAGCATAGGACAGTGTCCTCCTCAGAGCAGAGCAGTCCTTGGTCTAGCTGTGAAATCCCGCAGCAGCCAGCCTCATGCCTGCACCTGTCACGGTGCTGTTGCCTGCCCCGCGCAGGACGCGGGTTTCACAAGAAGGAAGCCCCCCTTGCTGACAAGGGGGGGGGGGCCCTGTCAGGTGCGGCTGAGCAGGATGTCAGTGCAAGCAGGACCGGCCCACGACATTTTGGTACCTGAGGCGGGGAGCTCAAATGACGCCCCCATGCCACCTTTTCTCCTGCCTGCCTGTTATGTCTCTTGTGCCCTCCTTCCTCCAGCGCAGCACTCCCCCATCTCTGTGCAACTAGAGCAGAGAGAATACATCTGCACCAGACACAATTTCCTACACTCTGGGTCCTAGTGGCGCCCCCCCACAGTCTGGCACCTGAGGCGGCCGCTTCAGTTCGCCTCATGGTAAGGCCAGCCCTGAGTGCAAGGGTGAGCAAGCACAAAGGGTGCTCTGCACCCATGCAGGAATCCTGGGCTGTCACTGGCCAGCAGGGGCGCAGATTAGGCCAGGCTCAGACACCTGCAGGGATACCAGTGTCAGCTGCTGGTGTAGGGTAGGGAGGCCTCCCCCTTCACGTCTGTCTAGCAGGAATATCACGAGTGGTCCTCTTGCACTTAGAGACAAACCAAAATATCGAGACAGTATCATGAGCTTTCATGGGCAAACCCCATTTCCTCAGATGAGCCAGAATGGAATAATAGAAACACAATATTTATAACAGAAAAAGAAAGGATAAAAAAAAGGTACCTGTCAATTGTAGTCTCGGCACGAATGAGGATAATTAAGTGGGCTGGAAATGTCCCATACTTACCTTGGACTCTTCCAGCCCACTTAATTAGCCTCATTAGCACCGAGACTATAATTGACTGGTACCTTTTTGTTTAGTATTTTTGTTTGTTTTTGTTTCCCCCCACTTCTTTTTCTGTTATAAATACTGGGTTTCTATTATTCCTCTCCAGCTCGTCTGGGGAAGTGGGTTTTGATACTATATCTATTTGTGTTAGTCTCTAAGGTGCCACAGGACGACTCGTCATTTTTAAAGTTGCAGACTCACACAGCTCCCCCTCAGAGACCCTGAGATGAAGTGAAGCCAGTGGATTCACCAGGGATTAATTTGGACACTGTATTTATAGAAGAGAATAGAGCTTGATAGTACAGAAAGTATGGCAGTTAGTCTATAAAGTGCTACCAGACCATTTGTTGTCATTAGAGTCCAACAAAACATGTAGATGGTATCATGAGTTTTTGTGGCCTGTGCCCATGAAAGCTCATGATACCATCTACATGTTTTGTTAGTCTGTACAGAAAAAAACAACAAATGGTCTGGTAGCACTTTATAGACTAACTCGGCTACCCCCTGAAGCTTCTGGACTCTAATGAGACACCCTTGCTAGGGTTTGAGCTTTTCCGGACACGGGGGAAATGTAATGAGCAAACCCCTTTTAAAGATTAACTCATTTATGCACGAGGACCTTATTGCTTGAAGGGGCACTGCTTTCTGTACTGGATATGTGGGCTTCTGAGCAGCAGTGTAACACCTACAAGCAGAAGAATGGCTCTGCTGCTCACATCAACCGCCACTGCAGAAGACAGGATCCTTTGACAGTGGCCAGCACCGGCTGCTTCCAAAGAAGTGAACAGAACAGGGTCACTATCAAGTGAACCGTCCCATGATTGAGTCCTAGCTGCCCGTAGGCAGAGCACGGGGCGTATCCCTGAGCATCTTGGCGAATAGCCACGACAGACCTCTCTCCTTCAGTAAGTCTCATTCCTTCTTCAGCCCTACTACACGTTTGGTTTCACACCATCCTGGCAATAAGTGCTACCTTTTACATGTGGGTGGTGGGAAGAGGTACTCCTTATTGTTGGGTTTCAACCTGCTGCCTATTCACTGGGTGATCCCCGGTCCTTTTGTGACTCACTTTCTTCTCGCCCTTCATTATTTTATAGACCCTCCCCCCTTTCCCAAACGAAAACCTCCCCATCTTTTTCATGTCTGCTCACATGGAAGCAGTTGATCATTTTTGTTGCCCTTCACTGTACCTTTCTCAGTTCTAATATCTCTTTTTGGAGATGTGTCAACTGGAACAGCACAGCAGTCAAGGTGTGGGTGTACTGTGGATTGATTGGCTGGCACTATGACATTTTCTGCCTTATTATCTACCCCTTTCCTAATGCTAATGGTTCCTAACAGTCTGTTAGCTTTTTGGACTGTGTTCACTGCCTTCTGGGGCAAGACAAGCCAGGCCAGGTGGACCTCACGGGTGCACTTGAATTACTGATGGATTTCTAGGAAGGCCCAGGTAACCAGTGATTTTATTTATTCTGACAGTCTCTGTCCCAAGTAGAGTGCAAATTCCTGAAAGGAGCATTTGGACTAATAGAGTCAGCCTCTTGAGTGAGGCCAAGTAGGTTCCTTTCTCAGCAGAAGCAGAATTCTCATGTCACTCTAATAAATTGTTTTCCTCTTTCTTTTCCATCCAGCGCTGAGGGTTTGGTGTTTTTTTTCCAGGCATGCTAACAGCACATGCACAGACAGAGTGCAGCGCACACAAATAGCAGCTGACCTGAAAGAACACTGATCTCACTTAACTTCCACTTAGGCACTCTCTTGATTAGAATGATTTTTGGGTCATTCAATTTCAAGTTACATTTTGAAACATCTCAGAGAAAGATCAGTGACTAATTCTCAAACGTGAGCAGGCTTCAACCCCTCCCATCCAACTTCATATTTCATGCTTTGGTGCTTCCAGCTATTATTATGATTAAGATTAGTTGAACTGCAGACTACAGATCAATAAATTTTGGAGAAACAATGGCACTAAAGGGCATCCTTTGTGGAGATGCGCCTCTCATGCTAGGATTTTGAAGTTCGAGTAATGGCGAAGGTTGATATCAGTTAGAGAGAATGCCATAGAAATCAGACAAGTATCTGGGCTGGAGAGACACAAACGAGCATTTCCTTGAAGTGCTAATAATTGTACCATGGGTCGGGCACATTCCTTCAGCCACTCCACCTGGAGGCATTTCCATTTTCCCAGCAGCTCTCATACTGCAAGTCAAGGTGAGAGCGGTGTGAAAATTGTTACAAACCTGCTACAGGGGACCCAGGTTTGTGGACCTCTCCAGATGGCTCAAGTTTCAAATGAACCTGGAACATTCTGGGTTGAAGCTGCGCAAAGTGCTTTGGGATTGCATCTGTATTTTGAAGAAAACTGGACAATTTTGGATGAGTTTCCCGCTGAGATCCTTTGTTTGTAGCTGAAACTCAAAGCTAACCTCAGAGGAGGGGGGATCTGCATGGGCCAAAAGAGGAGAGAAAAGCTTTGCCTTGCACAGGTCTAGCTGTATGTGCTAAGGGGTTCATGGGGACTATAATGGGGCAAACAGGGCTCTCACCCCTACTTTTTAGCTTCCCATTAAAACACCATCACTTGCCACCGGCTTCTCCCTCAGCACCAGCTGCGGGGTGAATTTGTGGAGTTATCGGAACAGGACCCGGGCAAGTGGCTCCAAGTTGGGTTGTAGCCGGGTAGCTAAAATGTAGCTTTATGCAAAGTGATGTGCCTCAGTGTACCTCCCCAGCCGCCCTGCCTGACTTGCCAAAAGGAACAGCCTCATGCTGTTGGTAAAGGTGCATGAAGCAGGCTGTTTGGGTTTCTTTGTCACTATTGTCCCTGTTACCGGGAGGATTCTTTCCATGTGTAATTTGAAGCGTGTAAGAATGGGTTGTGGGTTTTTTTAATTAGCTTTGTTCTTACGGAAGCAGCTATGTCATTTCTGAGATTCTGCACGCGAGTGACCAGGAGAGAGCGAGTCTCTGCTCAGGGCAAGGCTTCCCAGCTGGGGCCGGTACGTCTGCACACCCCTGCTCCTAGACATAGCCTGCTGTGATGAAGTGGGGGTTGTCTTGGCACTGCTCGCATTGTTACGTTCCATGGGATTCCACAGGCCTGCGTGCCTCAGTTTCCCTGGGCACTGCACCAATAGCGAGATGGGGATGGGCACGTGGGTGTGGCAGCTTCTTGCACGTACACAGGGGCAGATGCTTTCTGTAACCGGAGCCTAGGAGGGGGGTGGGACCAGGGGCACCTTTTGCCCGGGGAGCTGGACAAAGGCTGGAGGCGGGGCTGGTTGCAGGGGCAGATGGGCTGCTGGGTGAGGCAGTGACTCTCACTGGCTTGGGGGGCAGAGATGGGGGCAGGGCCCTTGGCTCTGAGCCCCCTGTCCCCAAGCTGGATGGTGCGGGCTGCTTCTGCTTCCTGGGCTGATTGGTCTGTTCTAGGCTGTGTCCCTGTGGGCTAATAAACCTGCTCTACCTGAGAGTCACGTCTGGCTGCAGATGGGGGTGCAGGGCCCAGTGGCTCCCCACAACCTCTGTGACACCCCTGACAAGCCCACTTATCCAAAAGTTTGTTCTTGTTGGCACATGGTTGAAGAGTCCTTTGATGCTCCTAACTCTTCCCAGGGCTGACATTCATCCCTCCCCCCCTAGGACTTCACAAAGAGCCCCACAGCAGCACAGACACATTTGCCTTTTTTACACCACGCAACGGTGAACTACGTACGTTTCGCTCGGCTGTGCTTGCCCAGGGCATTGCAGGAAATCGCCATCCCCTCCCACGTAGGGCTTGCAACACCAGGCCAGGCCACACGTCCCTCTAGGGCAGTAGCTTGGCTCATCTGGCCAGTACCAGACATCCTGGGGTGGGCAGTGCTGGACTTACCTGCCCGTCAGAGAAATCTTTCCCTAACGGTTAGCCCTGGTCCACACTAGGGCTCCGTTTCGAAATAACCCCCCTTACGTCGAATTCATAAGCGTAATTCCGCACGACCAAGCTCGTTATTTCAAAATAACGGGCCGCTTATTTCGACATCTGTTCTCCTTCATTGCTCAGGGAATAACACTCATTTCAAAATCGTTATTTCAAAAGAGCGGCAGTGCAGATGCTTCGGTGCAGCTATTTCGAAATAACTCCTTCCCAGAGTCATTCAAACGAATGACTCCCCAGGGCTTCCTGGGGCTCTACATCGAAGTAGCGCGTCCACATTAATGGAGCCTGCCTCGGACTCATTGCGAGACTCCCCCGTAGTGTGGACGTGCTAGTTCGATTTTGTTATTTCGGGAGTTTATTAAATCAATTTTGAAATAGTTTCCTAGTGTAGACATGGCCTGAGAGCGCAGTATATACCCGGAAGATGGAGGGTTGGGTTCCTTTGAAGCCATGGCTGTCTTCAGTATCCATATGCACATCTAACCCTTTTAAAAACGCTGCTGAGCGCTCAGCCTCAGGGATATCTTGTGGTCAGGAGTTCCAGGGTTTAACCGTGGGCTGTGTTAAGCCGAATTAATTTTCACCAGTCCCTAAACCTGCTGCCTGCCAGGTTCACTGTTGTCCCTTTGTTTCTGCATTAGGAGAAAGGTCAAAGCAAAGGGACATGTCCCTACCGTGTCCCGATGCCTGCAATCCGTCAGTTGTCATTCCTGACAGCTGGCCACAGCTTTTCCCGGCACGTTGTTTATTGTTCTGTGCTACACTTAGTCCCAATTATGATTCATTGTAGTCCAATTAAATGCCACTTACACTTCTGTGTCGTTATCCAGTCCAGCACTCTTAATTAGTTTGTAAAGTATTAAGAGTCAATTTTAATTATTGCCAATGGCTTTCAAGGAAATCTCAATTAGACATCTTACGCTTCTAGGATAAGCAATAGCTCTTCCTTTGTTCCCCTAAATGCCATTTACTTGGGCAAGTTTTCACTGCCTTATTTTAGCTAACATCGACTCTGGAGCCAGTGGGCAGCGCAAGATGCTAGCAAGAGATATTTGGAGTCAGTTAACTGCAGTGAAAACAATGGGCTACCGCTAAGGTCAATGAAACTCATCTGGAAGAGGGCAGTTTTTGGCAGGGTAATAAACTCAACACCACAGGACTCAGAAAGCGTTTTTTCCTCCCACGTATAACATCACACATTTGGTCAGGTACTTGGTGGTTTTCTGTCATTTTCCAAGCATCAGCTAGTGGGAAGGACTAGATACGTCAGTGCTCTGTCCTGCGATAGCACATCCTATGCCTGTTCTCAGTGTGTTCTACTGGGGGACCACATGCTCCAGAGGTGGCTGCATTTTGCTGGTGGAGGTAGCAATACCTGTATACACAGACTCTGCAATCACTGTGGGAGGCACGATGGGGTCTATCCTAGAATAGCATCTGATGGGAAGTCATCTCAGATAGGCAGGATGGCTCCGTGGGGCTGGAGGAGAGACCTTCTGCACTGAAGCAGGCGAGTTTTATCCCTTCCAAAAGTTGATATTTTTCTCGTCAAAAGTACTAGGATACTGTGGAGAGTCACGGTATCTATAGCAACATCCTGTGTCCAGTCTCACTCGGGCAGTGGCGTGGGAACATTTTGAAGAGAGGGGGCAGTGACATCCGCCTTTACCCAGGTCTTTCTCTCCCCCCCGAGGCTGTCAACAAAGCCCTGATGCGTGGGGCCAGCAGCCAGGACCCAGGACTGGCAGCAGAGTGCCCAGCGCGCAGGGCTGAAGCAGAGCCCCCCGGCATGCAGGGTTGGCAGTTGGGACCCCAGGCCTGGACCCGCAGCAGAGCCCCTGAAGCATGGGGAGGCAGTTGGGTCCCCAGGAGTGGGGCTGGCAGCAGAGCCCGCAGTGCATGGGGAGGCAGCGGGGGCTCTGGGCACAAGGCTGGGAGCCCAGGGGTGCTGCAGAAACCCTCCCTGCACCTTTAGTTCTCATGGGGTTCTGGTGCACTGGCTCCGCCCACGTGCCTCACTTTGGACTGACATGACATCTGCGTTCAGAGTGTTGCACATTCCTAGGTAGGGAATCCCCAGAACGCCGAATGGGGAGGCGTCTGCAGTTGGTCATCGATCCCTGGGTCCCAGGAGCCTGGCAGGTTTGAACCTGATGGCTAGAATCATAGCACATTAGAATGGGAAGGGACCTCGAGAGGTCAAGTCCAGTCCCCTGCCCTCCCGGCCGGACCAAGCACCATCTAGACTATCCCTGATAGGTGTCTGTCTAACCTGCTCTTAAATATCTCCAGTGATGGAGATTCCACAACCTCCCTCGGCAATTTATTCCAGTGCTTAACCACCCTGACAGGCAGGAAGTTTTTCCTAATGTCCAACCTAAACCTCCCTTGCTGCAATGTCAGCCCATTGCTTCTTGTTCCATTCTCAGAGGCCAAGGAGAACAATTTTTCTCCCTTCTCCTTGTGACACCCTTTTAGATACTTGAAAGCTGCTCTCATGTCCCTTCTCAGTCTTCTCCTTTCTAAACTAAACAAGCCCAATTCTTTCAGTCTGCCGTCACAGCTCATGTTCTCTAGACCTTTAATCATTCTTGTAGCTCTTCTCTAGACCCCCTCCAGTTTCTCCACATCTTTCTTGAAATGTGGTGCCCAGAACTGAACACATTATTCCAGTTAAGGACTGATCAGCGCAGAGTAGAACAGAAGAATGACTTCTTATGAAAGGCGGGTTTGCTGAGAGTCTTTTGAGTCTTTTCAGAAACCAACCAACCTTTGCAACGGGAAACAGAGGGGCTCAGTTCTTGGGTTTCCTGTGCACTGTTGTAGCCAGGTCACAGTCCCAGCTGCCTGGGGTTTTTCATTTCAGCTCAGGGTGGAGCAGAATAAAAACGCCGCCCAGGCGGAAAAGGCAGAAGCCTGAAGACCTGGCAAAGCTGTGAGATTTCTGTAGTCTCCGGTGATGCCATTGTGCTCTGGTCTTTGTTTACTGGCTTCTGCTTTTCAAGGGAGACCCTGATGATGATTGATGTGTGTGCTTCCTACAGTCATTTGGGTATCTTTTCCATTATTAGTGCCACTGTCATTCTCCCAGGGCTTTTATGGTTAGCGACGGATTGATTTGCAGCAGGTTTGGTGGAACCTGGGACCTCTTCTGGGAGGGATTTCTTACAGACTGGGCTTGGAAAACAGTTGCAGAAATGTGGTGAATAATGTTTTGGTGATGATACTGAACATTCTGGAAGCTTCAGGACAGCTGACAGCCACGCCGGGCCCCAGGGCAAGGTGTGTGTGTGTGCGGGGGAGGTCAGCTACGTGCTCCCAGAAGGGGCGGGACCTCAGGTGGAAGAGGAGGGGCCCGGGCAGTGAACATGCCATGTTATCCCTCCCACAACCCTCAGCCCTTAGTGCTGCCTGGAGCACATTGCGTAGAGCTCTGGCGGCGATTTAAAGGGCCAGGAACCCCAGGTCCTTTAGAATTGTCAGGCCCTGGGACATGTCCCTTTTCCCCACCCCACATCAGTGGGCCTGGGATGCTTTATAGAAACCTCTTAGAAAAATGGGAAATGGCATCTTCCATGGCGGGCCCTCTCTTTATCAGATTGTACCTCCTCCTTTTTATGAATGAATTACCAGGCGTTTCTATGTACGGAAACACTAGACCAGCAGTTCCCAGCCGCCGGCCTGCGGACAGGTGGCGGGCCGCGAACCCCTGTCTGCCGGGCTGCAGCACACTGCCAAGCCACGCCCCCAGCGGCTAATGAGCTCCGCCCACTGGGGACTGCCATTCCCTATAAGGCACAAGCCTGCACATGTACAAAAATTGTCCTCCCACCCTCCCTCACTGCGGGCAGCAGGGTGCACTGCGGCTGGAGCCGGGCCGCCGTGAGGCTGACCCTGCTGGCACAGCCTCACCAGCCCCGGTTCCTGCTCGCGGCAGCCAGGCGGCCTGCACTGGCTACATGGCGGGTGGCTGCTCCTGAGGTGGGGATGCTCTGGGGATGGCTGGGCCCCGTGGCAGAGCTGGGTAGCCTGGCCAGCCTGAGCCCGGAGAGTTGGCTTGGGACCCCCAGGTGGGGCAGCCGGGGCTGAGCAGGGATGGCTACTACCCAGGTGGCTGGATGAGGTGAGGGGACAAGGCTGGAGTCAGCGCCCCACCACTTTCAGCCCAGGCTCTCCCCAGCGTGGTCCCCCTTTTCTTTCCTTTCCCTCCCTCCTTCCCTTTGGCCCCAGCCCCCCTTCTCCTGGCCTGTACCCTTTTGCCTCTCTTCTCAGTCCTCCTCACAATATACGGGTAGTGTGGTTTAGTGCCCTGGTCCATCCGGATACCCTCTGGGCAGCCCCTGGTTTGCCTTAGGAATCACCGCTTTAGCTAGGCTAGATTTTTTAAAGCAAGGTTTGCGGGTGTATTGGTTTCCATTATGGCCGGCAGTAATAACGTGGGTGAGTAAAACTGTTGCTGGTCTCTCTGCGTGTGTCTCTCTCCCGAACAGGAGTGGGTGCAGCAGACGATACTACCGGCCCCACCTCGTCTCTCTCATATCCCAGGACCGGCATGCCCCCACCGCACGGCGCACAACTTTCTGTCACAGAGACAGCACTCGGGGCAGACTGATTGGCAGCTGCTGCGGTTTAGTTTCCTTTACCCTGCCAGGCACAATGACCGTTAAATAACCATCTCAGTGCTATCAGTACCTGACACTCAGCTGACCTGGGGAGTTTACTAGCAAAGCTCAGACTCCTGTGATAGTTTTGTATGAGAGCTTTAAGCTCTACCAGCTACCTGAGACAGTTAGATTTCCTGCCCACTGTGGCAGGGGCGCCTTTGTCAGGCTAGGGCCTTCTTTGGTAGCTATATTGGGAAGGCCGGTAGCCATGTTGGAAGGCCAAAAGCCCCAGGCCTTCATCTGCAGCCAGACTGAAAGAGCAGCAGCCATCAGCTGTGAAGGAGGGAGTCATATCCTCGTGCACTGTCTAAACTGCATTAAAATAGCGCGATACGGGGCCGCTTTGAAGGAGACCCTGTCCGAATGGTACCCAACGACACCAGAGAAAGCAACAGATCTCAAGATGGCTAAAGAAACCTGAGTTTCACAAGATCTCGTCTGGCCAGAAACTCCTCATCGATAGTGGGGGTTGTGAAATCCTCCTTCTGGGATGACGGTCCCTGCTTTCCTATTGTCTGCCTGGTTTTTAATTGGGTCTGTCGGCTCTATAATTAAACTTGCTCGGTTTAAATCAACTGGGATACAACTGGTCAGGGAATGATGTTACACTATGTTAGGACTGACTAGTAACATTTTAGTAAAATTATTGGTTAAGGTAGAGGTGAAGAGGACTCAAAGTTTCAGTATATAAACTGGGGTCGAAAAAGGAGACTAGGGAGAAAGGAAAAGAAGGAACAGAAAACCATGGGACACCCACATCTTGAATACTGCATGCATACAGACGTGGTCTCCTCATCTCAAAAAAGATATATTGGCATTGGAAAAGGTTCAGAAAAGGGCAACAAAATTGATTAGGAGATTGGAATGGGTCCCATATGAAGAGAGATTAAAAAGACTTGGACTTTTCAGCTTAGAAAAGAGGAGACTAAGGGGGGATATGATAGAGGTCTATAAAATCATGACTGGTGTGGAAAAAGTGAATAAGGAAAAGTTATTTATTTGTTCCCACAATATAAGAACTAGGGATCATCAAATGAAATTAATAGGCAGCAGGTTTAAAACAAACAAAAGGAAGTTTTCCTTCACTCAGCACACAGTCAACCTGTGGAACTTCTTGCCAGAGGATGTTGTGAAGACAAGGACTTTAACAGGGGTCAAAAAAGAGCTAGATAGATTCATGGAGGTTAGGTCCATTAATGGCTATTAGCCAGGATGGGTCGGAATGGTGTCCCGAGCCTCTGTTTGTCTGTAAATGGATGATAGGAAAGGGATCACATGAGGATTACCTTTTGTGTTCCCTCCCTCTTGGGCATCAGGCATTGGCCACTGTTGGAAAGACAGGACATTGGGCTGGATGGACCTTTGGTCCGACCCGATATGGCTGTTCTTATGTAAAGAAGAAGATGAAGATGAAGAAGATGGAGGTGAGTTCTTCCAGGTCTTTCCAAGACCCAGCCTAAGACCAGAGCTGTTAAGAATCCTCTGCATGACTGTGACGTGCAGCAACCAGGATCCAGAGAGACTGACCTTGCCTGGCCAACAGGGGAAGTTTGCCTCTTTTAATCAGGAGTGGTGAGCAGGGCACTGTGTGCGTAGCATGTGTGTGCTGCTGACTTGGTCATTGCTAATAAAGAAGGAGTAGGGATACTACCGTGTGAGGCTCTTTCACTGGCAAAAAGATCCTGCAAAACCACTGGAAGTTATGCCCTGAGCCCTAGGAACCGGGTAAGGGGAGGGGGACATAAATTAACAGGGTTACACTTTGAGCCCTAGGGACTGGGTAAGGGGATGTGCACACCTCATTGGACCTGCTCTTTATCTAGAGTAAACTGGAATGGCTCCTTGGTAGTCACTCCCAGTAAACTGAGTCCCAGGTTACTGGGACCCCTTCATTAATACACCACTGAAGAGCTGAACCCTCAAGGAAAGGACACTCTGCTGACGGGATACGCTCAGCCTGTCCATAGACAGAGAAAGCGCCAGTCCAGCCCTGAGGGACGATCTCCCACCCTGCCATGCCTTGACGGCAGCCTCTACATGTGTTGCCCTGAAGTCCTGGGCAGGCGCATGGAGTGGATCTTTCCAGGGGATGATGCTTTTTAGTGTCACGTGGGACGAATGGGCCAGAGAAGATGAGGACCAGAAGCATCCTATTGCTCTGAGTAGGGGATGGTTAGATGAATCTTGTCATATTGTTTGCCTGACCGGTGAGACTCTTGCTATATTTTTACCTTGTCTGCAAACAGCAGCAGCTGGCATTAGGCAGAGAGCACCGCAGCGATCTGGGGTCTGTTCCTGGCTCTGCCTCTGATCTATCGCCAGTCCTTTCCTCTCTCTGGGCCTGCATTTCCCTCCCCTTTTTTTGTCTGCCTCATCTAGATGGAACACTCTTTGGGTGGCGGGGAGGGGGCTGCCTCTTGCGAGGAGTTTGTACAGCACCCAGCACGAGGCCGGGATCTTAACTAGGGTATCTAGCGCTAACGCGACTGAAATAAGCAGCCCACACATCACCCCGTGAAGACAGCGCTCCTGGGAAAGACAGCCCGGCAGAGCCTGGGCTACGGAACGGGTTTGGCCAGACAGATAGCCCCCAGGGCAAGGCCGGAAGGACATTACCAACGAGGTGGTTGAGGGCTGGAGCCTGTCGGGAGGAGCTGACTTCGTGGAGCCCAGTCCGAAGCTGCAGAATTCAAGGAAGCCCAGCGAGGCAGGTGGGCCTTCAAAGCCTCAGCATTAGCCTGGCCACCTATGAACCTGGCTTCTTGTGGCAGGTGCCCAAAGTGCAGGAGCCAAAGGCAGCAGAAGTAGCAGCTCAGAATGCAGACAGAGCATGGGTGATTAAAGGATAACACCCGCCATGAGAGCATCCCTCAGCTGTCCTGGGAGTCTGTCTGGAGACTGGAAGCCCATGAAGGAGGCTATTTATTCTGCGTTAGACACTGTAACAGTCTTGGCTTGGCAACCTTTTCAAGGCATTCAGACCCTCTGAATTACTGACTGCGAACAGCAACAGTCTCGCTTCATTTGTCTGCAGTGGCTGGTTTGCTGTAATTTCTTCTCGCTGTGTTGGGGGGGGGGGCGTGTCGAGGTGGGAGCGAATGCGTGAATTTCGTCCAGGACTTCAGCGTTGGCGAATCAAATCTGGATTCATTACCGCTGAAGTGGATGGAGTTTCACCTCTCGGAGCGAAAGGGTAAATCTATTTCTTCTGAAAAATTACATTTATTACAACCAGGCCTGAAAAAATAGATCAGCTATCAGGAGTCTCAAAGAGAGGGGGAGAAAAAAAACACTCTGATGCTGTGAAATGTATGTGGACAAACTAAAAAAAAAACCACATAAAAAAACCCTAGGACAGACCAGATTATTGACAGCCCCACGAGGCCTGGAAATAAGGCTCACACCTGCACCCCTGGGCTAACCAGTCAGCTCACACCTGTCACTTTCTAAATGTTACCATTCAATTATTTACAGGTCTCACATTTTACCTTTCCTATCCCTGCCTCTCTGCTTCCCAGACCATCATGTGGTGGCGCTTTCAGCCCTGAGAAGAACACAGAAGATCCAAAAGGTAAAATTGATGTCCATCTTGAGGTTCTCCAGTGTTCCCTATAAGCTGTGTCCTTGGGGCCACCCAGGAAAGATTCAGGTGCTGCCCAAGTGATTAGCAGAGTGCCCTCAGCATCTGTTTCTACTGGTGGTGCACATCCACACATGCCTCAGTGCATGTAACAAACTTTATTCTGCACACAGATGAAAAAATTAGAGGGAACACTGTGCTGGACCGTCAGCCTGTCCTCCAAAACCAGAGACTTCTGAGACATAAGCCAGGATGACCTGACTTCACTTCTGTCAGCTTGGAGTGAAATCATTGTAGGCAAAACACCTGCAGAACTGGCACCCTGCAGAACTCATTGGGACGGATTGGTGCCCACTAATTTGACCATGAACTTGCTTGGAAATAGAAGCTGCTGGGAGGGTAAGAACCCGATTGTGTTTAGAGGGAGCTGTAGGGAAACCCATAAATCTCATGTTGCATTTTTCACCATTAATATAACAAAATGTCTTGCAGCACCTCCTGCATGGCTTCTCAATTGGAAACTACAGGGGTCTCCCCACGCAGCGGAGGAAATTTATTATGGAGCTTGATTCATAACCATCCATCTATGGTCCTCCTACAATCATTTGTGGTTCCGCACCACAAGGGTGCTAATTTGGGTAGCTGTGTTTGATTTAAAGCTTTACATTTCTGCCTGGCGCCAGCCCGGCATGGGGGAGAGGGGCCCCATTGGAGACTCACAGATATTAATGGTATTTGCAATGCAAACCAGCCGGAGGTTTGTTTCTGCGCAGTTTGTTTTTTGGTTTACTTTACAGCAGGAGGTACCCAAAGTTCTATCCAAAGTCACCTTAGCGACTGATGTTCTGGGCTCTTCTCGTTCACAGAGCACTGTGGCCTACAGATACTATGGCTCCCTGCCTTCATACTGCCCCCAACATCTTTCTCTGAGCAGTAACCATTGGGCTTCAGATGGTGCAATGCCCACTGGGATTTGTAGTCTCCAAAGGCGGCACTGAGCTGCAGGAGGCGGGGTGGATTCTAAGCAATCTAGTGGAGCCACAATTTGGCCAACTTTGTTTTGCACAAAAGCAGCTTTTAATAATGGGGAAGCTTGTCAAATATGGATTATGCACCTTTGTTCCTAGGAATCACTTGGTGTCTACTTTGCTGGGTTGGGAAAGATTTAAAAAAACCCTTCTTTTTATTTTTCAGCATCCTGGTTATTAGTGAACTAAAATCGCTGCAGATCGGTCGACTGATGAACTATTAAATGCCCCATGAGCCAGTCTGCAGAAGAACGGGCGGGCAAATAAATGGGATGGGGATTCTACAAGGCTCCCAGCCCTCAGCATCCTCCAGGAGCAGATAAATATTACGACTTTTTTTCGGAGGAGTTTGCTTTCCATGTAAGAAGGACTTTCCCTTCCTGAGTTTATTGTCACCCCTTTGTGGCTCCCAAAATCAGCCTTCCATAGTGGTGATGCACATGTACCAGCCCAGGCATCAAATCTACCCCAGCGATGGGCAACCGAGACTAATGAGTAGGTCGCATGGGTGGCTCTCCTTCACCTCAGGGGGCTGCAAAATTGAAATCCAGAGGTGGGCAACCTGCGGCCCATTGAGGTTCCACATGTGGCCTGCCCACTTCCACTCTGCCCCCGCCCCCTCATGCCTCTCACTTGCTGGGGTACTGGCTTTTGGGAGTCTAGTTGGGGTCCCACAGACTGGAGCAGCAGTGGGAATCCTCACGGGACAGTCTCGGCACTTTGACCCAAGGGCCCCTAGTAAAGAGGGACATGACCGTTAGCAGAAGGCCGCTGGTGCATATTGGTGAGAGGGTTACAGAGCTCAGCGTTGCTGCCAGGTGCCTGGGTTGGCATCCATGTCTCAGGCCTACACTGTGTTACATCAAGGATTTCCTGAGGCCCAGGGGTAAAAGGTGGCCGCACATACGGTGGCAAACCGGCTTGGGGACTTGCAAACAAGCCCACTGCGCAGAGTGGTGGAAAGGGAAACTGTCTATGGAAATGGGGAGGCTGCGTAGCAGAGAGCACCTGGAAAGAGAAAGGCCCGTCCTTGCCGCACCAGCCAGGCAGACAACAAGCCCCACAAAATCTCCCTTTATTGCAAAGCCTTATCCCACAATTGCACTGACCCCCTGCTGGCATTGCCAGTGCATCGCCGAGGGCCTGGGGCTGTATGTGCAATTTCACAAGCAGAAGACCAGCCGCTGAGTGTCAGTTACCCGGGACGCCCAGCCCCTGCTCCCTTTGATGATCAAGGCCTTCAGTTCCCAGACGTTGAAGACCTGCTTGTCCCCACCTCTGGGCAGCACCTCCTCGATGGGGTTCCTTCTCCCACTGTCTCACACAGCTTCCCCCAAGCCCCTTTCACAAGCCTGTTTTAGCAGGAGAGGGGTGATTTCCGGGGGCCTGTTTGTTCCGATGGCTGGAGACTGAGGCGAAAATGGCTGCCCATTCGGCTACACTGACATGGATGCTGGTTGAGGTGGGAGGCAAGGACGCCCAGAGTTGTGTCTATGTGGTACTGTCCAGGCTACCCTCCATACATCAGTCCATGTGGGCAGGGCCCCACGGCTTGTCTGCAACGGTGGGACAGGAAGCCAGCCTGGGAGGAACCTACTCCACCCCACACCTGAACAGTCGCACAGCGACAGGCCAACAATTGCAGGCCTGGCGGCTTGTAGGCCACCTTACAACAGCCGAACAGCAAGGCTATATCTACATGGCAGGCTTTTTGCGCAAGAACAGCTGTTCTTGTGCAAAAACTTGCCGGGTGTCTACACTGCACACGCATTCTTGCGCAAGTAAATTTACAGTACAGCGTTGGAAAACTGGGCTTCTTCCGGAAGAGTCATTCCTCTCCCCACGAAGAATAAGCCCTCTTGTGCAAGAGCTCTTCCACAAGAAGGCAGTGTAGACAGGCAACATGAATTTCTTGCACAAGAAACCCCTATGTCTAAAATGGCCATAGGAGCTTTCTTGCACAAGAGTGTCTCCACACTACCATGGACGCTCTTGTGGAAAAGCACATCTCTTGCACAAAAGCACTTGGCAGTGTGAATGCGCTCTTGTGGAAGACCTTTTGCACAAGAACTCTTGTGCAAAACAGTTCTTGTGCAAGAAGCCTGCAGTAGCCCAAGTGCAGAGCCCCCCCTCCTGCTCCTGAGATTGCCACGGCAACCTGTTGGCATCTGCAGCACCCCACGACACCTGAGCATCGCTACAAATGCGAGCCCAGATCACGTGCTTACAAACAAGCCTGCAATGGGCATGAAGCCAGCTTGGCTGCTCGCACTGGAAGGGAGAAAATGAACTAGGGGATTGAATTTGGGCGTCACACTTTGAAGGAGTGATTATAAATGACGATGCGGGGCAAAGAAGTGAATTTTTTTTACATGATGAAAAATAATCTCTGACGTGCCCTTTCTTAACATGATTTAAACGTAGCTTCACTGTGTAACATCTCTGTGCATGTCGAAAATCCTTTGTTGGGACAGCTTAGAAAGACTATCACTTCAAATGCCAATGAGAAGCTGTCTTATGGTCATGTCTCTTAATGTTTGTATAAATGCTCCTCACTTGATCTTACTTTTATTAGCAAGCTGAGAAATTGGAGCAGCAGAAAAAAAAAAACCCTTTAGGGGAAGAAAGCCACCACGTCTAAAAAGATAAAGCAATTCTCAGCTCTGACGGAAGATGTATCCTCCTTTTCTGCTCATTATAAAATACTTATTATCTCCCTTTATCTCCAAGCCAACAGTGTTATTTCAATTTAACAGTGTCTGAGAAATGCAAGGAAATATAATAACAGGGCCATAGATGCACTATTTAATGTCAGAATGACAGATGCTTCAATTAGGCAGACAGGGCTATTTTTCCCCAAAATAGATAAAGATGAAATTTTTATAAGATTGTGCTGTTTGTGTTTATGGTACTGCACTGTTACAAGCTTCCATTACAACATAAATTAAAATAAAATCTCCTCTTTCAATGGAAGCCCAAATAGGTTTGCCAATAATTTTGCAGCTCATAAAAACAGTTTAGCCAGACGCTGCCCTTCTTCTTCCCTCTCCTGATTTATTGCTTGCTGTATCATAGGAATGGGAAGGTGTCTGGTACATGTGACTGAAAAGGAAACCTGGTTTCTGAGGGTGCATTCTAACCCCTCTTCTTAGTTTACAAGGGGTGGGCCAATTCGTTTCTCCCTTCACCAGCCTGGTGCTTACTGCTCCTTCCTGTGAGGGAAGGACGCACCAGAGAGGGCCAAGCTGATGGAGCTAGAATTGCATGAAATCCTGCTTATTGCTGAGGTACAGTCCCCGGGCCTCCATTGAAATTTTCCTTGGGGGCTTGTCTATGCCACAGAGAAGATCAAAGCTGCCCCGGTCAATCTTCTGGGGTTTGAATTAGCAGGTCTAGTGAAGACCCGCTATTTCGAACTGAGAGGCGACCCCATTGGCACCAGTATTCCTGCTCCTCACGAGGGGTAGGGGAAACCGATAGGAGCGTTTGCTCCTGTCAACCTCCCACTGTGTAGTTGGCACCAAAACGCCATTTAAGATACTTTGACTTCAGCTATGCAGTTAACGTAGCTGGAGCTACGTATCTGAAGTCGACTTTCCCCTCTAGCGTAGAGCAGGCCTTTGGATTTTGAACCTGGACCTCAAGTTGCTCAAAGAGCCCAAGAGTTAAGGCCAGGTGGGACTGGGTCATCTCGTCTGCCCTTCTGTCTGTGACAGGCCACCAACCCACCCAGCACCTGCACCCTACACTTGACCACGGAACTGAGACCAAAGAAGTAGAGCCTGCAGGGGAGTAGACTGGGGGCTATGTCACTGGGGAAGTGCCAGTGCAAATAACCCCTCCCCACACAAGCTGCAATTTCTCAAAATGTGTTTCGGCGCATTGCTGAATGCCGGCTAATGGTTGCGTTGAACCACGTCTGTCTCCCGACACATCTAGTGGGATTCAATTTAATTTCCTTCTCCAAACAGTGCATCTGCTTAATGTAAACCAATTAGACAATTTCTCCTTCTAGGAAACGAGGAGGCATAATCAAGAAAATGCAATTTGTTTGCCTTTCACAAATACATATTTCAACACTACCACAGGAAAATAGATTGGTGTGCAGCCACCGAAACAAACGAACACCCATCAAAGCAAGCATGTGCTGTGCACGAATAGTCTCATTTAAGCCCAGAAAGGTCAGGAAATGCCAGCTGGGACCTGGGAATCCACCGATTGCATTGACACGGTACTGCTAAAGTAAACAGGAACTGATGGATATGCGTGGCCCTTCACTGACACATCGATGACTGGTGGCCAGAGGGGGCCATTAGAAACTTACACTCCATGGTCCCTCTTTCCAAAAGAAAGCATTAGGTTCTCCTGGGGCCTTGTTTACACACCGTCTGGCACCAGTTTGGTTAAAATGGTGCAGCTCCCAGAATGTGTGGGGGGGAGGACGTTTATTTTGGTCTAAGAAGGGCTTCTTCCTGTTTAGAAAGATAGAACACGATAACTGGTAGGGACCTTGAGAGGTCATCAAGTCCAGGCCCCTGCCCTCACGGCAGGACCAAGCACCATTCTGACAGGTGTTTAACTTGCTCTTAAAAATCTCCAGTCATGGAGGTTCTACAACTTTCCTAGGCAATTTATTCCAGTGTTTAATCACCTTGACAATTAGGAAGGCTTTCCTAATGTCCAACCTAAACCTCCCTTGCGGCAATTTAAGCCCATTGCTTCTTGTCCTGTCATCAAAGTTTAAGGAGAATAATTTTTTCTCTTTCCTCCTTGTAACACACTTTTAGGTACCTGAAAGATGTTATTATGTCCCCTCTCTGTTTTCTCTTTTCCAGACTAAACAAACCCAATCCTTTCAGTCATCCCTCATTATAGGTCATGGTTTCTAGACTTCTAATCATTTTATTGCTCTTCTCTAGACCCTCTCCAATTTTTCAACATCTTTCTTGAAATGTGGTATCCAGAACTGGACACAATACTCCAACTGAGGCCTAATCAGCGCAGAGTAGAGCGGAAGAATGACTTCTCATGTCTTGCTGACAACACTCCTGTTAATGCATCGTAGAATAATGTTTGCTTTTTTTGCAGCAGTGTCACACTGTTGACTCATATTGAGCTTATAGTCCACTATGACTCCTAGATCCCTTTCTGCAGTACTCCTTCCTAGACAGTCGCTTCCCATTCTGTATGGGTGAGTCTAGACTACAGGGTTTTTTTAAAAAAGTGGCCTTTTTTCGAAAAAACTTCCCCTGTGTCTAGACTGCTGCTGCGTTCTTTTGAAAGTAAATCAAAAGAACACAGCAGTTTTTTCGACTGTGGAAAACTTCGTTTTACAAGGAATAATGCTTTTTTTCAAAAGTGCTCTTTCGAAGAAAGGCGCTATGAAATGCAATCTCTGCTTTTTTGAAAGAGAGCATCCAGACTGCCTGGGTACTCTCTTTCAAAAAAGTGGCTTGCTTTTTCGAAAGCACTGGTTGTAGTCTAGATGCTCTTTTTCGAAAGAGGCTTTTTCAAAAATATCTTTCGAAAAAGCCTCTTTCAAAAAAGGCGTGTAGTCTAGACGTACCCTATGTGTGAAACTGATCATTCCTTCCTAAGTGGAGTACTTTGCATTTGTCCTTATGAAACTTCATCCCGTTTACTTCAGACCATTTCTCTCGTTTGTCCGGATCATTTTGAATTATGACCCTATCCTCCAACGCACTTGCAACCCTCCCAGTTTGGGATCATCTGCAAATTTTATAAGTGTTCTCTCTATGCCATCATCTAAATCCTTGATTAAGATATTGAACAGAACTGGTCCACAAACTGATCCCTGCAGCACTGTACTCATTATGCCCTTCCAACATGACCGTGAACCACTGATATCTACTCTCTGGGGATGGTTATCCAACCAGTTTGGCACCTACCTTATAGGAGCCCCATCTAGATTGTATTTCCTTAGTTATTTATAAGAAGATCATGTGAGACTGTATCGACTGCTTTATTAAAGTCTAGGTATACCACGTCTACTGCGTCCCCCTTATCCACAAGGCACAAGAAAGCGATCAGGTTGGTTTGATATGATTTGTTCTTTATAAATCTATGCTGTTACTTGTCACCTTATTATTTTCCAGATGTTTGCAGATGGATTACTTAATTATTTGCTCCATTTTCTCCATTCTGGCACAGAAGTTAAGCTGAAATAAAAAAATAATAATTCCAATGTATTCCAAGAACTTGTTGGATAATCTGTGCCTTGCTGTGTTAGTTTCCCAACAAAAGTATGGATAGCTGAAGTTCCCCATCACCACCACATCTTGGGCTTTGGATGATTTTGTTAGTTGTTTAAAAAAGCCTCAGTCACCTCTTCTGCCTGGGGTGATGGTCTATAATAGACCCCTAGTATGACATCACCCTTGTTTTTTACCACTTTTATCCTTACCCAGAGACTCTCAACAAGTCTGTCTCCTATGTCCATCTCCACCTCAGTCCAAGTGTTTACATTTTTAATATATAAAGCAACACCTCCCTTTTCTCACTGCCTGTCTTGCCCAAGCTTCTCAACCAATATTCCAACTATGTCATATTTGCGTTTAGTTATTAGCATTTCAAGTCTCTCCTGCTTATTCCCCATACGTCATGCATTCGTATATAGAGAACTAAGATACAGATTCGATCCCCTCCTTTCAGTTCTGTCTTGTCTCGCCTTTAACCCTGTTGTTAAAACCCATGGTCTCCCCAATTTCAGGCCCACTTAGGTGGTTGAAGGGTAATAAAATTGCATTTCACTACAAAGGGAAATGCCAGCATCATTTTGCTAGGGACATAAACCGCAGAAGATTGGAAAGTTCTGGATTTTTGTTTTGTCTTGTTTTTTTCTCTTCAAAGCTCTGAACTGAGAAGTGAAAAGATTGACATTAGACAGGATTCCCCTGTTGATTTAAGCTGCATCAAAATAAACCCCTGAAACTGACATAAGTATGTCCACACAGTTTGGTTAAACCAGGTCAATTCTGCATCCAGTCTAGCCCGGAGTGTCCAGCCCCCGCTGAGACAATGAATGAAAGCCCCAGTTCATATTCCTCACTTTGACAAATCCGTGTGTTGAGGCAGACATAGCTGCATCCAGGCTGTGAGGTGGTTAATGGACTGGAAGGCAGGGCCAAGAAGACTGATAGAATATGCCAGCCAGCAGCCAGTCATGCACCAAAACAAGGAGCAGGTAGGTGACTATTACCCCCCACATGAAAACCAAATGGAGTCTGATTGTAATCTCCCAATTCAGAACCCTAGTCAGAGTTTGGAGTGGTTTTTAGGACCAGCCTGGAATAACAGGAATAACAGTGTCATTCTCCAGACCATCCAACGGGGACAACAAACTGGCCAGACCAGAGCTATGAAGCTATGAAGCTATGAAGCTCTGTGGCTACAGACCCATTAGGTAAATAAAGGGGTGCAGGCCCGTTAGCGGCTTTCCCAAAGCAGGCCCATGGCACACTTTGAAACATTGCCCCAGACAGACACCCCCTGGGCATTGTCACTGATGAGTCACCTCCATCCTAGCTCCTGGGTGCCCTGCACATTCCTGGGAGGCTGTTGAAATAAAAGCACAACACAATGGAGGGTGGGGGAATAACTGGGCTTTGTTCTCTGGCTGCATGAAATTGGCATGGCTCAGAATTGCCAGAGGTGACTATTTCTTAGTCACATGTCCAGGTCAAGATGCTGTTACTATGATCTGGTCAGATAGCCCCTTCCGCTGCCTTTGAGGAATTCTTGGCATGCTCTGCCGACTGCGTGGTCTCTGTGAGTAAATTCCAATTGCAGATAGTGGCCCAAGTCACTGGTGGTCCAGGTCAGTAGTGACCTGAATCGATAGTGACCCAAGTCGGTAGTGGCCTGAGTCAGTAGTCACCCAAGTCCGTGGTGGCCCAAGTCAGTAGTGACCCGAGTTGGTGGTGGCCCGAGTCAGTAGTGACCCAAGTTGGTGGTGACCCGAGTCTGTAGTGACCCAAGTTGGTGATGATCCAAGTCGGTAGTGACCCGAGTAGCCCACTGATCATGAGCATCAGGCTGAGAGGTCGCAGAACACGCAGGTGGAGACCGAATTCAGTGACAGCTCAGCCGTGTTCCCAAGGACAGAGGTGCAGCTTTATTCTGACTGCTGGATGAGACAGTTCTCTACGGACAATAAAGACCCCTGAGGACTCTTTGTAAGTGTGGGCCTTTGCCCTGATGTCCCTGCACTCCACCGTGCTGTTCTGTATGGGGTGCTAAGCTGCTGTTCACCGTTGTTCAGGGGCTGTTTTTCTGTGGCACTCATCATGCATAATACCAGCTTCACAACGAGGACTCTCCTGTTGTACAGAAGCCAGCTGTCTATATAATCACTTGAGGACTACAGGCTGAATCTCCCTAGTCCAGCACTCTGTGCTCTGGCAACATCCTTAGTATGGAATGATTTCAGCTAGCTGGATGGCCACTTATCATGGCGGTGGCCAAGTTTCCCGCGGTCCCATTAAGTTTGTTGACAGCCACCGGTCCTGGCTCTCAGTGTTCTGTGCTGTGATTTTGCTCTAATTTACCCCAAATGTCTTCTCAGAGCCCAGTCAGCAGTGGAAGTCCTGGTGATGCTGCTAGACAATATTGCCTCCCATGGTCCAGCAAATTCTCTGGTCCCAAGGGTGTCAGCCTAGAGAGGTTCAACCTGTAGTCGCAAAGCTCTCCCATCTGATATTATGCCCAGGGTGAGGGCAAAGGTGAAGGAAACTAAGACTTGAATTAGACACCAGGGCCGTCTCTTAGAATCACCAATACGCATGAGTTATTCCAAATAACTATCCCCGTATTTCTTCATAGCTTCCCTAGATGGATTATTCTTTAACACTGTTGCTTTATAGCTATGTAATGTTTGAGGGCAGATTTGTTTCCCCAGCCATTTTTGTTACATCTCCGTTGGTGAACATTGGTCAGGACCTAGCTTTGAGTTTCTTTTCTTTTTAGTTACATGAGTGACCTCTTTAAGGCTCTGCAGAATTTATACTAATCTTATCTGCTAATGAGTTCTGCTTTTCCCCTTTTATTTTATCCAAGATGATCTACATAGGCCGATTATGCAGCGTTCTCAAAGGATTTTATTAAGAATTTCTTATTTCTCCTTTTGCAACTGCAAGACAAAAAAGCATTATGGCAAGCCTGATACTTTTGCTGGCACACTATCAGCCAGCAGCCACAGTCTCTTTGACTGACTGTTCTGAGCGCTTCCTTCTGGCTTTTGGGATATTAGATGTGAAATAAACACTGCTCAAAAAATCATTTAGTAAAAGAGTTGCCAATAGTCAAAGATAAAGTGAGCGGGATCATAGTAACCTATCATCCTGAAACATCAACGCGAATAGCAAGTGCTGAACATAAATAGCTGCCTCTTGTCTTTAAGTGCTGGCACATATCTGCACTAAGCACTTATTACAAAGGATTTGTTTTAAGTATAATTAGTATGATCTCCTCATGGGAGAGCGTAGTTTAGTGGTTAGAGCGGGGCTGGTTGTCAGACCTGGATTCCATTTTTCATTGGTGGTGTTACACTAGGCAACTCACATCCCTTCTGTATAGCTCAGTTTACTCCCCTGTTAAATATGGATAATGTTACTTACCTGTGTACACAGGTTTAGACATCAGGGTTTAACTTGGTTTTTCAATGCCGTATGATTTTCTGTTCATCAGCACTCATAGGAGCAACATTTTGTTTCTATGATATTTGTGAAAAGAGAATTTCAGGTCCGATGCGAAGAATCACTTACTCAAGCGACCAAAGCTGCTTTGCGGTACACGGAAAGCTTACTTTTGAGCACAAGTGGCCGTACGGTATAAAAGTTAGCCCAGAGATAATTCCATGCAACGCAGCTAAAAGCCTGGATGGTGAATTTCCAATATGGATTAATTAGCTGAATGAGTGTTATAACGGATCCTCAGTCTCACGTATAGTCACAAACATTGTGGCAAATGATTTGCAAGGGAAAATTAGTGCGGGTGATCAGAAAACAAACCAAACAAGCTGTCTATATGTGTTACAGTTTTTCATGGAAATTTCATTTTGACTGAAATTTCCCATCCTCCTCTATGAGGCCCTGGATCCAGCAAAGCGTGTAAACACGTATTTAACCTCAAGGGGCCTTCGATGGGTCAATTCATCTGCTTAATTTAAATGTGTATTTAAACACTTTATTAGTTTGGGGTCCAAATGAGTAAAAATCATGGTCTTTTTTTGCATATAATTAGCACATACAAAGAGGTGTCAAAGGGATTGAAAAAAACCTTTGACAACAATAATTTGATCATCTTTAATTAACATCCTCAACTAATCTCACCTTCCCCAAATATACTGATGGTTAGTAGTGGCGTTTTCGATCTGATCTAATCTAATCTGATCCAATGTAATGCATAAGGGCAGAGACAATGTTTAGGTCCTTCTCCAAACCCAGATATAAACTTCTCTGAAGTTTGTGTCTGTGATTCTGTGCTGTGCCTATCTCTACGTTTAAATATCACCATTCCATTAGGAAACACCCATCTAATGTCAATCTTTTCACTTCTCAGTTCAGAGCTTTGAAGAGAAAAAAACAAGACAAAACAAAAATCCAGAACTTTCCAATCTTCTGTGGTTTATGTCCCTAGCAAAATGATGCTGGCATTTCCCTTTGTAGTGAAATGCAATTTTATTACCCTTCAACCACCTTGTGATGCCACAGGCAATAATAACCTTTGAAGATATACCAAAGATGCTGAGGACACTTACTACAGAGTTTACTTTAGATGCCTTCTGGTAAATTTCTGCTTCAAGATGTGCATGACCTATCTGTGAGTCCTTGAAATTTCAGAAGGGCTCATATTTTAAACCCCCTACATTCCATGTGTGTAGAGTAACTAGGTCAAGGAATAGTCAACAGGAAAGTCATGTGTGCATTTACTCTGGGATTATGTATGTAGCTTGAATTATGCATGAATTAAAAAAAGTCAACAACAGATACATAACAAACATTTCATGGTTGCCAGTTCTTGTAACAGCAGCAATCTAGCCAGCTGGATTGTTCCATAAGAATTAAAATATAGGACATGCTCCCTGACTTTCTGGGTAATTGCAGCACAAGAAAATACTGCAGACGGAAGTCAGAACTGACACCCAAATACATTCGGCTTCGAGGACGTTACGGTGAGCTTTGTAATGAGGTGAGGTGCGGGAGAAAGTTGATGCTTTTTAGCAGAGAAACACAGACAATCCAAAATAATGCATATTCAGAGCCAGACGGGAGCAGCGAATTGCACTGAAGCACGTAGAAAGAATCAGATTTTCCACAAATGAAAATGCTACGTCGTGGCTGCTCTATTGCTTCTCGTTTGCCACCGTTTGCACCCCCAGGGTGATGGCTCCAGGCTAACAGGACACATGGGCCGACACTCGAAAAGGAGCCTTCCTATCTCTCTAGCTCAGAGATGTGCTACACCCGGCTCCTGGGAGCCTGCATTAGTGTTCCACCAGCACAGGGGTGATGGTTTTTCTGTACCTGGTGTGATTTCTCTAGGCTTTCTCTGGATACAGTCACACCTGGAAATGGGCTGGACCCCTCCCCTGTGGGCCCTCTCGTGGACTAGGGGCATGCTACAGGTAGCCTGCCTTAGTTTCCCCTCCAACTGTTCAAATAAAACTTCCCTTCAGACATTTCCTTGGTCAAAAATACCCCTTTTGGGGGGACTAGGTTTATTAATATAAAACAAACCGCAAATAAAACTCAAAGTCGCCAAAGTGCATACAACACAAGGGTTCTCTTCCTCCTCCCAGCCCTGGGCCTTTCTGCCGGGGGTCTGTGCAGACGCTCCCTACTTGGACAGGGCTTCTCTCAGGCCTCCCTGTCAGAGGCAACTCCCTGGTTTCAAGATACTTTCACTCTCTTCAGACTTTTTCTCCCTTCACTGCAGCCAGCTGCTGCCCTGCCTAGGGAATTATCTGATTCAGTCCATTCTGTACTTGGGTTTGGCTAGCCCCAGCTCTCTGGCTTTCTTAGTGGTGAGCCATCTTGTTACAATCCCCTTTGCCCAGCACCCCAGCAGCTGACATCACTGGTTGGGTGAGGGTGGAGGTACCTTGGGACCCAACTGAATGGGTGCAGAGGGGCTGGTACACCGAGAGGGGCAGGAGGGGAGGCTCTGCAGCAGGGGCAGCATGGTGAAAGATGGCACAGAGGTGACTGAGCAGGAAGTTAGCACTGGCTCAGAGACAGCGCTGAGGCGAGAGGTGCTGTGAGAGTAGGTTAGGGGCAGGCCTTTCTTCATGGGAGCCCTTCCCTCTCAGAGCTGGAGACGGGCTGCTCCAAGTGGATTTCCAGAATCTTGTGGCTTCATTGATGCTGGACAACACCTCCGGAAGGGGATGCCCCAGAGGGGGAAAGGGCAGTGTTGTCTTCAAGTCGTCATCGTCAAGTCCAAGTCGCGTCTCAAGTCACTACAGTTCAAGTCTCAAGTTGAGTCTCGAGTCCCTAAAGTCACTTTCGAGTCAAGTCCCAAGTCGAGTCTCAAGTCTTAATTTAAAAAAAATGTCAAGTGACTTTTGTACAAGCCATCAATATCGGCATTTTCAGACAATTTTTTCACCAAGTCGATTTAACAAAATTAGCAAGTCTCAAGTCGAGTCTCAAGTCACAAACAATGAACCTGAGTCGAGTCTCAAGTCGAGTCACCTAGGCGACTTAAGTCGGACTCAAGTTCAAGTCGTGGGACTCGAGTCAACAACTCTGGAAAAGGGGGAGGGAGAATGAGATGTCAAAGAGATATTTGTCCCTCAGACCCTCACATTGGCAAATGGGGAAACTCAGGCACGGGTCTGTTGCTCAAGATACTCTGGGGCAGCTATTTTACTTACCGTGCACGCTAATGTATTGGGTGGTGTGCTCCCAGTTAGAATCCTCAAATCCTAGGGCTGGAAGAGACCTCTGGAGTCTTCGAGTCCATCCTCCAAAACAGGACCAACCCCAACTCAATCATTCCAGCCAGGGCTTTGTCAAGCCGGGACTTAAACACCTCTAGTGATGGAGATTCCACCCCCTCCCTAGGGAACCCATCCCAGTGCTTCACCACCCTAATATCCAATCTAGACCTCCCACACTGTAACTTGAGTTCATACCGTGTTTCTTGTTTTAGATAGAGAGACTCATGTTCACAAGAGGTGACCCTTTTCCTGTGAAGGGCACCGAGGGGAGGTGTCTAGTGTTCCCTGGTTTCTGGGTGGGGAGGTATGTATCTTGCTCTTTAAATATTTATTGCCGCTCCTGCCCCTGCCTGGGAAGGTGCTCAGCCATAGGGAGGTGGCGCCTTTCAAACATCACTGCTGAGTTAAAACAAGCACTGTGACCTGACAGTAGGGGTAGACTAGTGAGGGACAATGTTGGCTAGTGAGTGGCCCACATGAGTGGCCCTCCTTCATCTCAGTGGCCACGAGTGGCCTCCTTTATCTCAGTGGTCATGAGTGGCCTCCTTTATCTCAGTGGCCACGAGTGGCCTCCTTCATCTCAGTGGTCACGAGTGGCCTCCTTCATCTCAGTGATCTCAAGATTGTCATAACCAAGACGGTCTCCTGGGATAGGGGAATTTTTCTCACTGCACTTGCGTCCTTCCAATTAGCAGGGTGGTGCCGACTGAACCGTTGCTGTGCTGTGATTGGATGCAGAGGGAGTGCCCGGCTCCCCCAGTCATTGCTGTGTACAATCAGCATGCGCCTCCCTTCACTGCCCTGGCTTTATATGCGGGTCACTTTTGATAGGAAAAAACTGAGGCAGATGGAAACCAGAGGAATCTGGAAACCCCGTGGATGGGCAACGGTAACAAAATACCTCCTGGGCCACACATAGAACCCCAATGGGCCACATGCAGCCCTCGGCTTGCAAGTGGCTCATCACTGGTGTAGACAACTCTGCTACTCCTAGACAGAGGGTCATATTCTGATCCGTTGCATAAGTCTGGTGAACTCCAGTAAAGTCAATACATTTCCAGTGAGGTAAATGGGAGGATTCACCTTTGCACTTATTTCACAGCAATCTTTTTTTTCCCATTATTAATCATTTTTAAATAATATCTTTTCCTCGAATTGCCTCCCAAAATAGGGAGCTACATCCTCTCTGCCCCATGGCTGGGGCAAAACTAACAGTCAGCGAGTGCACAGAATGAATCAGTTACCCCAGCCAACAGAATCAGGCCACCTTTGAACAGATATATTGCATTGTGCAATACTGTGTGCTTGCTTTCTTGAATAGTTTGCCTGGCATATTGATATTATTTGTGGCTTGGTTCTCACATTAATTGTTTCAGTCATGTATATTTTAATCATTTAATCTGCATTTGATTTGTCATAAAGTGCCCAGATCCTTGGATAGCCAGGCATTATAAACTATTTATGATTACACTTTGAGCAAGCCAAGTATTATTGCAATTTATTTGTTAATCACTTTTCAAATTTTAAGGAAACATCTGTGCAGATTTGCAATTAAGGTGGCGTGTCGCTGCAGAAAGATTTCCCTCGACGTTCTGTAAATAGAGCTGGAGTTTATTTTGTAATATTTTCAACATTTCTTTACAATTACAAGAATTACAATTAGAATTCTTTCCCTTTGCTGCCGACCATTAGCCGTCTTATCCCATATGATTGTTGCCTTATTTAATCAACAGAATTTAATTACTCAGAAGTGAGCCTTTTTTTTCCCCAATCTGGTCAGCCAGTGAATAATTGAGTTAGGGGCTGGTCCTTCTCCCAGGGAAGCCACAGATCCAAGCTTCTATTGACTCCAGTAGGTGAAAAACCAGACCATTAGTCACCCTGGGAGCTGGAGAAGGCTGAGTCTCTGCCATTTGAATAAACTGGAAGACAAGACTTGTTTGGAAACCTTGTTTCATGATGGCAACACTCCTGTAAAATACTCAGCACTCCAGAGCTCCCGCTGGCTCCGGGGCGCTTTGAGAGATTGGGAGGATTATGTCAAAGAGGAGTTAATTGGATTTCCCACCGGTAATTCTGCTCATTTTTCCTCCTGGCTGTTTTGGAAGGGGGCAGCAATTGGAGCTGTCACACCAGCCAGAACCGCGGAGAATGTGTTTGCTGGGAGAACTCTCAGGGTGTGTCTAGACTACAGGGTTTTGTCGACAAAAGTGAACTTTTGTCGACAAAACTATACCTGAGTCTACACTACCGCTGAGTTCTGTTGACAGAATGTGGCAGTTTTGTTGACGGCGGTAAACCTCATTCTATGAGGAATAACGCCTTTTGTTGACAGAGTTCTGTCGACAAAAGGTGCTATTGCATCCTCACTGTGCTTTTTCAAAAGTGAGAGTCTAGACTCTCTGTCGAAAAAGCGGCTTGCTTTGTTGACAGAACTGGCTGTAGTCTAGACACTCTTTTTCGACAGAGGCTTTGTCGACAGTATCTGTCGACAAAGCCTCTGTCAAAAAAAGCCTGTAGTCTAGACGTACCCTCAAGGTGAGGTGGCAAGGGGCTAGAGATGCAGGACAGCATTAGCTGCCCAATGGGGCTTTTCTTCTGAACCTTACCCAAGGAACCCAAAGTGCTGCAGACTGTAATTGAGCTCATTTGGTAGCCGTTCATGTTAATCACACAAAGGTCGACTGCCGTCACCTTTAACCGAGACACAGCAGGCTGACTTTGTCTGTACTCCAGGTCCAGATCAAACTGGTAATAATTGGATCCCTTTGCTGGTGAATAAAATTCTACATGGGGCGGGGGGAGGATCAGTTTGTTTGCTAACTGTGAGCTAATGGGTGAGGGCTGATTTAACCACATCTGAGACAAGCATGGTCATAGACTGATGTATGCAAGTCTTGCACAGAGATCAAAGGTAGAGTCTCTTGGCACGTGGCTTGCTAAGAGCTCTGATCAGCTGGAGCACTCTTTGGAGATCATGTAGAGGTTAGGAACAAAGTCGCTTGTTTTCCTTTGAGAGGAAAAACCGTTTGATCACTAGCTGCCGTGTCTGGGTCACACTCGCCTGTCAGTCACTGGATTCACTGGGATTGGTCCGGGGGGCTGAGACCAATCTGGCCGAGCAGATTTTCCGAATTCACCCACAATGAGCACTGAAAAAGCTTCGTGGGGTGGCGCCGGGGTGTGTTGTTTATACTGGATGACGGGATGGTTCAGGGGCTTGCTAACGTGCTTTTCATTGCTCCCTGATCCGAACCAGCCTGCCAGGTGGCTGGAATGGTCTGCGCAATATGTTGGTGCCACCGGTTTGGCATTTCTGAGGCTACCTGAATGTCCCTGGATTAGAGCCCAGGCCTGGGGGTTTGACAGGCTGTGAGTATTCTCGACGCTCACATGCTTTGCGCTTCTTCAGCCTGGCGGCGGCTCCGTCAGCTGACTGAACTGCTGTGCCCAGAGCCTGTGGGGGTCGAAGCTGGAGCTAAATGTGACACGCTGAAATCACGGCTACGAGCCACAGCTGGCCAGCTTGAGGTGAGAGAACGTCGTACAGGGAGCACCGTTCAATGACAAGCAAATCACTTCATCGGAAAAAGATCCCACCGTACACATCACGCCAGCGACTGGCCCTAAAGTATTAATATTGATATAATTTAGCAACACCGAGGACCCTGCTTGATTTTAGGTGAGTGATCTTAAATCTCATCTTTGGAGTCATGCTACTCAGCAAATGCTGGCTTTCAGACACCAAAGTTTGCCTTTTTCAGCAGAAAGACTCCTTTGTCTCCCCCACCAGGGCAACTGGAGAGAGTCCAGTGGAGGGCAACAAAAATGATGAGCGGGCTGGAGCACATGACCTACGAGGAGAGGCTGAGGGATTTGGGCTTGTTTAGTCCCTAGAAGAGAAGAGTGAGGGGGGATTTGATAGCAGCCTTCACCTACCTGAAGTGGGGTTTCAAAGCAGATGGAGACAGGTGTTCTCAATAGTGACAGAAGACAGAACGAGGAGCCCTGGCTGGGATCATTTTAAATCATAGAAGCATATAATACTAGAACTAGAAGGAACCTTGGGAGGTCATCAAGGCCAGTCCCCTGCCCTCAAAGCAGGACCAAACTCAGTCAAGTTCATCCCTGACCGGTTTCTATCTAACCTGCTCTCAAAAATCTCCAGTGATGGAGATTCCACAATCTTTCTAGGCAATTTATTCCAGTGCTTAACCATCCTGACGGCTGCGAAGTTTTTCCTAATGTCCAACTTAAACCTCCCTTGCTGTAATTTAAGCCCATTGCTTCTTGTTCTATCATCAGAGATCAAGGAGAACAATTTTGCTTCCTCCTACTTCTAACAACCTTTTAGGTACATGAAAGCTGTTATCATGTTCCCTCTTGGGCTGCTTTTTTGTAAACTAAACAAATCCAATTCTTTCAGTCTTCCCTCAGAGGTCATGCTTTTAATCTTTAGACTTTTAATCATTTTTGTTGCTCTTCTCTGGACCTTCTCCAATTTCTCCACATCTTTCTTGAAATGTGATGCCCAGAATGGGACCCAATACTCCAACTGAGGCCTAATCAGTGCAGAGTAGAGCGGAAGAATGGCTTATTGTGTCTTGCTCACAACACTCCTATTACTATATCCCAGAATCATGTTTGCTTTTTTTGAAGCAGTGTCACACTGTTGACTCATATTTACCTTATGGTCCACTGTGACCCGTAGATTCTTTTCTGCAATACTCCTTTCTAGACAGTCACTTCCCATTCTGTATGTGTGAAACTGATTGCTCATTCCTAAGTGGAGAATGTATACCCCAAATTAAAAAACATAGCAAGAGACCTAAAAAAGAGTCACCGTGGCTTAACCACCATGTAAAAGAAGCAGTGAGGGACAAAAAGGCATCTTTTAAGAAGTGGAAGTCCAATGCTAGTGCTATAAATAGAAAGGAACATAAACACTGTCAAATCAAGTGTAAAAATGTAGTAAGAAAAGCAAAAAAAGATTTTGAGGAACAGCTAGCCAAAAACTCAAAAAGAAATAACAAAATGTTTTTTAAGTACATTAGAAACAGGAAGCCTGCTAAAAAACTTGTGGGTCCCCTAGACGATCGAGATATAAAAGGAGCAATCAAGGACGATAAAGCCATTGTGGAGAAACTAAATGATTCTTTGCTTTAGTCTTCATGGCTGAGGACGTTAGGGAGATTCCCAAATCTGCACCGTCCTTTTTGGGTGATGAATCTGAGGAACTGTCCCGGATTGAAGTGTCATTAGAGGAGGTTTTGGAACAAATAGAAAAACTTAATGTCAACAAATCTCCGGGACCGGATGGCATTCATCCGAGGGTTCTAAAAGAACTCAAATGGGAAATTGTTGAACTATTATCTGTGGTTTGTAACCTATCCTTTAAATCGGCTTCCATACCTAATGACTGGAAGGTAGCTAACGTGACACCAATATTTAAAAAGGGCTCTAGAGGCGATCCTGGCAATTGCAGACTGATAAGTCTAACTTCAGTACCGGGCAAATTAGTCGAAACAATAGTAAAGAATAAAATTGTGAGGCATGTAGAAGAACATAATTTGTTGGACAAAAGTCAACATGGTTTCTGTAAAGGGAAATCATGTCTCACTAATCTATTATCACTAATCTATTATAATCTATATTTATAATCTTTGAAGGGGTTAACAAACATGCAGACAAGGGGGATCCAGTAGATATAGTATACTTAGATTTTCAGAAAGCCTTTGACAAGGTCCCTCACCAAAAGGCTCTTGTGTAAATTACATTGCCATGGGATAAGAGGGAAGGTCCTTTCATGGTTTGAGAACTGGTTAAAAGACAAAAAACAAAGGGTAGGAATAAATGGTAAATTTTCAGAATGGAGAGGGGTAACTAGTGGTGTCCCCAAGGGTCAGTCCTGGGACCAATCCTGTTCAACTTATTCATAAATGATCTGGAGAAAGGGGTAAGCAGTGAGGTGGTAAAGTTTGCAGATGTTACTAAACTCTTTAGGATAGTCAAGACAGAAGCAGACCGTGAAGAACTTCAAAAAGATCTCACCAGACTGAGTGACTGGGCAACAAAATGGCAAATGAAATTTAATGTGGATAAGTGTAAAGTAATGCACATTGGGAAAAATAACCCCAACTATACGTACAGTATGATGGGGGCTAATTTGGCTACGACAAATCAGGAAAGAGATCTTGGAGTTATCGTGGATAGTTCCCTGAAAACTTCCACACAGTGTGCAGCGGCAGTCAAAAAGGCAAATAGGATGCTAGGAATTATTAAGAAAGGGACAGAAAATAAGACCCAGAATATCTTACTGCCCCTGTATAAAACTATGGTACGCCCACATCTTGAATACTGTGTACAGATGTGGTCTCCTCACCTCAAAAAAGATATTTTGGCCTTGGAAAGGGTTCAGAAAAGGGCAACTAAAATGATTAGGGGTTTGGAATGGGTCCCATATGAAGAGAGGTTAAAACGACTGGGACTTTTCAGTTTAGAAAAGAGGAGACTGAGGGGGGGGATATGATAGAGGTATATAAAATCATGAGTGGTGTGGAGAGGGCGAATAAAGAAAAGTTATTTATTCGTTCCCATAATAGAAGAACTAGAGGACACCAAATGAAATTAATGGGTAGCAGGTTTAAAACTAATAAAAGAAAGTTCTTCTTCACACAGCGTGTAGTCAACCTGTGGAACTCCTTGCCAGAGGAGGCTGTGAAGGCTAGGACTATGACAGAGTTTAAAGAGAAGCTAGATAATTTCATGGAGGTTAGGTCCATAAAAGACTATTAGCCAGGGGATAGAAATGGTGTCTCTGGCCTCTGTTTGTCAGAGGCTGGAGAAGGATGGCAGGAGACAAATAGCTTGATCATTGTCTTCGGTCCACCCACTCTGGGGCACCTGGTGCTGACCACTGTCGGTCGACAGTCTAGTGGGCTAGATGGACCTTTGGTCTGACCCAGTACGGCCATTCTTATGTTCTTATGAGAACTTTGCATTTGTCCTTATTAAACTTCATCCTATTTACCTCGGACCATTTCTCCAGTTTGTCCAGATCATTTTGAATTATGACCCTATCCCCCAAAGCACTTACAATCCCTCCCCATTTGATATCATCTTCATACTTAATAAGCGTATTCTCTATGCCACTATCTAAATCGTTGATGAAGATATTGAACAGATCTGGTCCCAAAACAGGACCCCTGTGGAATGTCACTTGTTCTGCCCTTCCAGCATGTCTGTGAACCATTAATAACTACTCTCTGAAAACGGTTATCCAGCTAGTTATGCACCCACTTTATACAGCCTAGGTTGTATTTCCCTGGTTTATTGATAAGAATGTCATGTGAGACCCTATCAAATGCTTTACTAAAGTCTAGGTATACCATGTCCACCACTTCCCCCTTATCCACAAGGCTCGTTATCCTATCAAAGAAAGCTATCAGATTGGTTTGACATGTTTGTTCTTTAGAAATCCATGCTGGCTGTTACTTTATTCTCTTCCAGATGTTTACAGATAAAATCCCTTCATTATTTGCTCCATTATTGTTCCTGGTGCAGAAGTTAATCTGACTGGTCTGTAGTTTCCTGGGTTGTTCTTATTTCCCTATTGATGGGTGGACACTATATTGGCCCTTTTCCAGTCTTCTGGAATCTCTCCTGTCTTCCATGGTATTTCTAAGATGATAGCTAATGGCTCAGATTCCTCCTCTCTCAGCTCCTTGAGTATTCTAGGATGCATTTCATCAGGCCCCGGTGACTTAAACTTGGTGATTTAGTTGAGATTGGTCCTGTTTTGAGCAGGGGGTTGAACTCGATGACCACCCTAGGATTCTATGGTTCTACAATATCTTGTAATAGTAACAAGACAAATGTAAGAGGCTTGTTCCTAACCTGAGGAGTGGCATTACTGTATTTCTTCATAATCATGTGCCACTCCTGTTGCTTTGTTCTCTAAATAATATTTGTCACTCTGAGTCCATTTTAAGTTCATCAGCTTTAGTCCCCATCACGGTGTGACAGGACACAGATATTCAATAGCTGCTATAATTCTCAGGAGGAGGAGGAAGATTAACAAGTAATACTTTTAAATACATCACCGACCAAGGGGCTGAAGTGCTATTGACAATGATAAGAAGCGCATTTTTCCCCTTTCAAGTCCACTGAGATTTTGCCTTATACCACAGCCACAGAGACTTAGGGGCCTTTGGAATGTTGTTATCTCCCTGGATGACATATTAGCGTCAGTTGTCCTAGCCTAGAAGAGAAGAGCAGAAGAAAGAGAGATCAATAAAAGCTGCCTCTATGAAATCAAGTGTGGTCTTGCTAGAGGGAGCAAACCATCCCCATCAAAGAATTTATCTTGCTGACAAACTGAAAGTACAATCAATTCTACACCACTCAGAAGTAAGTTAACTGACTGCTATAATTCTTCCACCATACACCCTGCATGATGCTCACGCTCAGAATATAAATTAATGAAAAACATGGGCGATAGGCAGATGCTGCTGATAAAAGTCTTTTTGACGTGAGCTTGGATGATAGAAAAATCACTTTGGTTTTTTTTCTCCTCCATTGCAAGCAATTGAAATGTTAGAGGAAAAATGTTAATCCATTTTGCCAGCTAGCTGGGAAATCAACCCTGCTCCGTCTCAGACTTCTGAAGTTTCACATCCAACTCAGTAGGCCTTTTGCTTCCTTCTTTCACGCTGTTTAAGGTTAGCTAGTAAAATTCTCAAGTGATTAGGAAGGGGCCCAACCTCACAGAGTTCTGAGAAGCACTGAGACATTTTTCTGTAACTTTTCAGACTCTTCAAAGTCTTCTGGGGACTCTGTTATGTCTGGTATCCATCCCTGTTGTGTCTGAACATTGATGGATGGGGCAGGAAGGATGGCCCTGTGGCTATAGCTCAGGACTGGGAGTCACAATATCTGGGCTGTCCTCCCAGCTGAACCCCGGATGGCTTGGCAGGCTACTGACTTAAACATTCTGTGCCTCAGTTTCCTCATTTGCAAAAAAGGACTAATAATGTTCCCTGATCTATCTTTCTGGGCTGTTCATTCAGGTCAGGGAAGAGCTTTGAGATTCCTGTCTGCAAGGTGCGACTGCAGTGCAAAGAAAACCCGGCTTTTATTTTTTGCTTGCATTCACAGATAGCCATGGGTGGCCACAGAGGCGGTGAGCTCAACGCAGGCTCTTCCTGCTGCATTGTTGCTCGTTTGTGTCCAGTTTCTGAACCAGAGGGGGAGAGAAAATTTATTCTCCTTGACCTGTGATGACAGGACAAGCAATGGGTTTAAATTGCAGCAGGGGAGGTTTAGGTTGGACATTAGGAAAAACTTCCTAACTGCCAAGGTGGTTAAACACTGGAATAAATTGCCTGGGGAGGTTGTGCAATCTCCATCACTGGAGATTTCCACTACATGCATCTGATGAAGTGGGTCTTTGCCCACGAAAGCTTATGCACCAATAAATCTGTCTATAAGATGCCACAGGACTCCTCATTGCTTTTCCATCACTGGAGATATTTATGAGCAGGTTAGATAGGCATCTGTCAAGGATGATCTAGATCTGTGGTATCCAGCACTCTAGCCACTAGCCACATGTGGGTGTTTGGCCACTTGAGTATGGCTATTTCACAATAGCAGATACCACTATAGTGGCTACTGCTTCAGAACTGGTGGGACACCACAGATCTAGATGATGCTTGGTCCTGCCATGAGGGCAGGGGACTGGACTTGATGACCTCTCGAGGTCCCTTCCTGTTCTAGTGTTCAGTGATTCTATAAATGTTTCAGACCCATACCAGAAGGTTTGGTTTAGCCATGGTGCCAGACGCTCAAAGGGGAGGAGAGTCCAGCAGGCCCTTATGCTGTTGGAACTGTCTCACCCAGGTCAGCAACAGGGGGCTTGCATGAGTGAGAGCTTTGAACATGGAGTTCTCCGTGTGAGGAGGACTCCGATTGTCACACAGCAACTGGCAGAGAGTTGGGATGGCTGATCAGTGGCAGTACTGCCTTCAGGCCTGACCACCCTGGAGCATCACTTTGCTCTGGCTTGGACATCTGCCTCTGTGACTCCTGGATCTCAGCCCGGAAGGCAGCCCTGAGCTGACTGCAGCGTCTCTTCCAAGATGGGACAAGCCACTACTGTTGGACTGTAGTCATGGCTTGAGTCACAGCTGAGAGGAAGTGAGCACAGTCTCTTGTGAATACTTCTTGCCAGCTGGCTGTCCCTGGGGAGAGCACAGTGACCTTTTTGGCACAGATATCACCCATTTACTGCCTGAGAATGTGTTAGAACATAGCTATTCAGGCCTGCCTGTGAAGGCCTATAGAAGAGCACAGACAAACCAGTAAGAATAAATTACAAAAAAACAACAAGTGGTCTGGTAGCACTTTATAGACTAACAAAACATGTAGATGGGATCATGAGCTTTTGTGGGCACAGCCCGCTTCTTCAGATGACTGGAGTTTTGAGTTTAGGATGTGCAGACTCAAAATAAATAGGGGAGAAAGGAGATGGGGGAAGGAGGAAAAAAAGAGGGGGTGGGAGTGGGAAACCAGGAGCAGAGGGTATGAAAATATCGAAGGGAAAAAAAGTAGGCAGAACTGGCATCTATAAACACCTGAGGACTGGATAGTTGATTCCAAACATTCCAAGCCAGTCATCAAAATTTGGGTTGTTCACTTTCTGTCTGGCAAGGGCCCACTCTAGTGTTTATCTGTCTGGTTCTATTGGGTTCCTTGATTGTTTCTGTCTCCTGTATAATTAATTTTGCTGGGTGTAAACTAATTAAGGGGGTGGGATATAATTGGTTAGTTAATCATGTTACAATATTTTAGGACTGGTTTGTTAAATTTCAGTAGAGTGATTGGTGAAGGTATAGATGAAAATATTGCTATTTATATTAGGGACAGCCAGGAAGTGAGTGGGAGAGAACAAGGGGAAAAACGCAAGGAAAGAGGGGAAGAAAGGGAAGGAAACTAGAGTCAAGCTTGCTGGACGTAAACCCCAATCAACATCATATTGACTTTGGATTCTGCAGTTCTCTGGTCACGTGAGAAGGACCGGGGAAGGGAGAGGGTGAAGAGATAGGCCCTCCACCAGGATATGCGAAGGGACAGCTTTGTGTACTGCCAGGAGTCCCTGGGTCTCTTGCCACCAGTAATTGACCCTCCTGGTGTATTCTTGGGGCAACTCACTGGGTAGACAGAAGCCAGGACACTGCCCAATCAGCATGCCAGTTAGTTAAAAACTAACCCCTGGGTTTCCATCAGGGCCTGTGTCTTCTGGCCAGATCTCTGCTGTATGACACATGCCAGCTAGACAGCATTCTAACCCCATACCCCATGCCCCATATATACTCACCCAGGAACCTACTTCTGCAACAAACCCCATTGCCAACTCTGTCCCCATATCTACACAACTGATACCATCACAGGTCCTAACCACAGAAGCCACAACATCAGGGGCTCATCCAGCTGCACATCCTCTAATGTGATCTATGCCATCCCATGCCAGCAATGCCCCTCTGCCATGGATATTGGCCCAACTGAAGAGTCTCTGTGACAAAGAATAAATGGACACAAGTAAAACCTCAGAAATGCTAACACCCATAAACCAATAGGGAAACATTTTAACCTGTCTGGACATTCAGTAATGGATTTAGAAGTAGCCATCCTTCTACAAAGAAATTTTAACATCCAATTACAGAAAGAGACTGTGGAACTGGAGTTCATTTACAAGTTTGATACCATCAACATGGGCTTGAATACAGATATTAACTGGTTAACACACTACAAAGGCAATTCCCCCAACCTCTGATATTCACATTTTCACATCAATGATGATGAATGGGACACATCCAGCCTATTTAGTTAGCTTTATTAACACTGGCCCTACCATTGATAGGTAACTGCTTTTGCTGTTATTTATACCTTTGATTCTGTTTTTTCCACCCCAACTCATCGATGAAATGGGTTTTGCCCACAAATATACCGGTTAGTCTCTAAGGTGCTACCAGACTGCTCATTGATTTTAACCACACAGTTTGGTTTGCATTGCATAGCATCATAATGGCTGAGTAAGCATGTGACAAACTGAAGACCACTTCTGGATTGGGGAGCATTATATGGGGATCTGCCCTACATATTGTACCTCTGATGCTTGGAGATGGATATTTCACTCTGGACTACCAGGGAAGGAGTAGAGCATTTAACTTCTGGTTGTAGTTGAGAATTATATGACTTTTCAAATGAAACTCAGGAAACTATTGTTTGTGAGCCTCACCGAGAAAAAAAAAAACCATGACAGCACCACAGAACACGCTTTAGAAATGAGTATCGTCACACACTGTACAAACAATATCTTTATTATTTCCCTGCCAGTATTCTGAATTCAAATGACACTCATTAAGCAGCATACTATGAACTGAAAAACCTAGAAGTGCTGGAGGCAAAAACTGACAGACGAGCTTGTTCTTTGAACAAGTTGAAGGCCAGATGAAAACTAAGTTCGATGGGACTAATTAACGCATGACAGCTCAGTAGTTGGCTTTCAAATTGTCTGGATATCAAAAATATATTTTTACTGTAATTTTTTTTAAGTACAAAATTTTTGCATTTGGTTAAATCTTGTTTATCTCCAACATACTCAGCACCATCACTAGCATCATTGTCTCTTCTGTAACTACCAGCTCTTTTGAGATGAAGGCTCAGCAAATTATGAATAAGTAATTAAAACTCTGCACCTACCAGCCCATCAGCATATTAAAGGGACAGGCAAGATAAATTGTTCCTACTCTTACCTTCCTCCTAATTAAGCTTTAAGATGTCACAAATTCATCATAGCCAGTAAAAAAACCCAAAAAAACAAACAAAAAAAACCCCCAAAAAACCCCCAACAACTTTCTTTAGAGAATCAAGCTTTGATAATCTACTGAACTGGTTTCTCTGACTCTTCAGAGTGCACTGAATTCTAAGATGCTGTTCAAAAAATATTTTTATTCATGACAGATCCTGTGCTAGGCTTCCCAAAATGCCAGGTGTCATTTGCCATTTGAAACAGAATGTATATTTATAATCTGTCGGCATCCTCGGGACCAAAATTATAAATTCTGCATTACATTGTAGCCGTTTTATCCCAGTTCTCAGACTTCATACATTTGCTAATAATGCATATATAATGCCAGTGGTGTTTCAAAGAGCGACCTGTAGATATCTGAAAGATGGCTTAATTACAAGGAAATCACTGTTGGTAGATGCTAACATGCTGTCTGCGCTTTAAAGCAAAGCGCCTTGATGGTGTAGCTGGTGGACGGGATTTATAGTATACTAGCAAATGTACCCGGCATTGCTTGGGTCATTAAGGGAGGACTCTGTGCATGGGGTTGTGGGTGTGAGGGATTCAGGAGCCAGTGCAGTGGCTTGGGCCCTGCAGTTGGGCTCGGGGCAGGGGGGCATGAGGCTGGCCTGGCCTCCAGCACCTTCCTACCAGCCCTGAAGCAGGGCTAGCAAGCTGACCCTGGCCTCCACCTGGCACACCTGCCATGCAATCTGTCTGGGGTGGGGGCAAGCCAAGACTCCAGAGGCCAGAACTGTACCCTCTTGCCCTGTCGCTAGTCGGGGGAGGGGGAAACGAGACTCCAGGGGTTGTCCTTGGCCTGCAGCACCCTCCTCTCCCAGGCCCTGCAGCTGGTTGGTGGCGTTGAGGATCTGCACCCCAAGCTGTCCTTGCAGCCTGTGGAGGGGGGGACAGGGCCAGGCTCGAGGGGCTAATCCTGGCCTCCAGCAGTCCCTCTGTGGCCTGCAGACTTCAGGAGGGATGTCTCTTCTCTCGGGGGAGGTGGGCCTGGTTCCTGGCCTCTCCTCAGGGGGTTGGATCTTCTGGGTGCGGGGCTGGAGGGTCCGTGGGTAGGAAATCAGGGAGTTGTGGGGGCTCCCCCAGCACTATTTGGGGTAAAGGGGCCATTTACCAGCTCCATTGGCCGGTGACATGCAGAGCCCTGTCCACAGCTGACCAGTGTCTTTCTGATGTGCCTGCCCTAGTTGTCACTATGAGTATTGCATTCCTCCTCTCTGCCCCCTCCCTGTCCATGTTCTGGAAAACAGTCCCATTCCCAGCACTTCTCATTGTCCTGGCACAACCAGACCCCGACCTTGCTTTACGTTAGGAGAAGAGGAAGCTGCCTCCCGAATTTGGTGGCCCTAGCTCTTACCGTTTAGGAGGAGTTTGTGAACAAACAGACTCACCGATGGATGGACAGACAGACAGACTCACAGATGGACATATGCACTCTAAAATATATCTAGATATAGATATTTTCTTGCACATAATAATATCACATCAGCTTTGCCATGTATGGAATCTATTAGCTTCCACACAAGCTCTTTCTTTTACATCCTGTGAAACATTCTTGCTAATTAGAAGCTTGATTTGATTTTAGCAAATAGGGAGGAACTGGTTGAGAAACTGAAAATGGAAGACAGCTTAGGTGAATGGTAGGAGGGGAAATAGCAAAATAAAGAGAATCGATTTCAAGAGGCAGACTTCAGCAAACTCAGAGAGCTGGTAGGTAAGGTCCCATGGGAAGCAAAACTAAGAGGAAAAACAACTGAAGACAGCTGGCAGATTTTCAAAGAGACTATTAAGGGCACAAGAGCAAACAACTTAACTGCATAGAAAATCTGGCAAGAGACCACCCTGGCTTAAGCAGGAGATCTTAAATGATCTAAAAATCAGAAAGCAGTCCTAAAAAAAGTGGAAATCAAAGTTCACATGATTAATATAATCAAATAACACAAGTATATGGGGCAAAATTAGAAAAGCGAAGTCACAAAATGAGCTCAATCTACATAGAGACGTAAAGGGTAATAAGAAAACACTGTATATAAGAAGCAAGAGGAAGATCAAGGATAGGGTAGGCCCATTCCTCAGTGAGGAGAAAGAAACAATAACAGAAAACCTGGAAATGGCAGCAGTGGTTAATGGCTTCTTTGTTTCAGTTTTCACTGAGAAGGTTGGTGGTGACTGCATGCATAACACAGTGGAAATGGGGAAGTTTTAGAAGTTAAAACAGGAAAACAAGTTAAAAATTCCTTAGAGAAGTGAGATGTCTTCAAGTCACTGGTGGGCCTGATGAAATGCACCCTAGAATATTCAAAGATCTGATAGCTAATGGCTCAGATACCTCCTCTATCATCTGTGAAAAGTCCTGGAAGTTGGGAGAGATTCAGAAGACTTGAAAAGGGCAAATCTAGGGCTCCTCTATAAAAAGGAAAATAAGAACAACCCAGGAAACTACAGACCAGTCAGCTTAACTTCTGTGCCAGGAAAGATAATGGAGCAAGTAATTAAGGAATTTCACCTGCAAACATCTGGAAGATAATAAGGTGATAGGTAACAGCCAGCATGGATTTGTAAAGAACAAATGATAGGATAACAAGTACTGTGGATAAGGGGGAAGTGGTAGATAAAGTATCCCTAGACTCTAGTAAAGCATTTGATACGATCTCACATGACCTTCTTATTAATAAACTAAGGAAATACAACTTTGATGGGCCTACTGGAAGGTGGGTGCATTTCTGGCTGGATAACCATTCTCAGAGTAGTTTTCAATGGTTCAGTCATGCTGGAAAGGCATAACAAGTGGGTTTCTGCAGGGGTCAGTTTTGGGATCAGTTCTGTTCAATAACTTCATCAATTATTTAGATATTGTCATAGAGTTATGCTTATAAATCTTGCATATGATATCAGGCTAGGAGGGGTTGCAAGTGCTTTGGAGGATAGAATCATAATTCAAAATGATCTGCACAAACTAGAGAAATGGACGGAAGTAAAAGGGATGAAGTTTCATAAAGACAAATGCGAAGTACTCCACTTAGGAAGGAATGATCAGTGTCACACATACAGATGGGAAGTGACTGTCTAGGAAGGAGTACTGAAGAAAGGGATCTACGGGTCATAGTGGACCATAAGGTAAATATGAGTTAACAGTGTGACACTGTTGCAAAAAAAAGCAAACATGATTCTGGGATGTATTAACAGGTGTGTTGTGAGCAAACCACGAGAAGTGATTCTGCTGCTCTACTCTGCGCTGATTAGGCCTCAGTTGGAGTATTGAGCCCAGTGCTGGACAGCACATTTCAGGAAAGATGTGGAGAAACTGGGGAAGGTCCAGAGAAGAGCAACAAAAATGATTAAAGGTCTAGAAACCATGACCTCTGAGGTAAAACTGAAAGAATTGTATTTGTTTAGTTTGGAAAAGAGACGACTGAGAGGGGACATGAGAGCAGTTTTTAAGTACGTAAAAGGGTGTTACAAGGAGGAGGGAGAAAAATTGTTCTCCTTGACCTCTGATGTTAGGACAAGAAGCAATGGGCTTAAATTCAGCAGGGAGGTTTATGTTGGACATTAGGAAAAACTTCATAAACACGGAACTAAATTGTCTAGGGAGGTTGTGGAATCTCCATCACTGGAGGTATTAAAGAGCAGGTTAGATAGGCATCTATCACAGATGATTTAGATGGTGCTTGATCCTGCTGTGAAGGTGGGGACTGGCCTTGATGACCTCTCAAGGCCCCTTCCAGTTCTAGTGTTCTATGTTTCTATGATTCATAAGCCGTGAAAAATGCCTCTGAACCTAACTTTCCTCCAGTATTTTACAACCAGAGTTAAAATTTGCCCCTATGCAAACAAACTTCGTGAGGCCCATGTGCCACTTAAATCTTATTTTAATGGCTTAAGTAGGATTTGTGGCTGGGATTTCCAATTGAGTCAAAAGGTGTTAGGTTCCTGAATCCCATTGAAATTAGGATTTGGGTGTCTAACTCCTTTAGGCACCCATGAAGAACCCAGCCAATGCATGGTCTGGGATATGAGTCAGTTCTGTGCCCAGGAGTGAGTCTGTTGTTGCATTGAAACACTACCAGTTCCTTTGACAGATTTCAGATTATAACAAGATCTTATCTGGCTGCCTAGAGGGATGTATCACCCCATGACCTTTGGAGGCATTGTCCTTGCATGCAGGCATCACACAACCCAGAGTTGTGGTAGCTCTTGCCCGGGTGCACAAAAGTACTTTCAGCCTTTCTCCTAGCTCCTGCATCTACCCCATCCCCCAGGGAGAGGTCAGAGCCGGGAATAATCATGGCCTGGCTCTGGACAGGCTGCAGGTCCACAGGCCGTGTGGGTGGGAGGCTGCTGGAGGCCAGGGCCAGCGCCTGAAGCCTGGCCCCATCCCCCCACCCCCACAGGCTGCAGGGCAGGGGGACACAGGTGGATGCTGGGGCCTGTTTACCACTAGCTTGCATGTGCCTAGTACACACAGTCAAACCCTGCCTTGCTTCTCTTTCATTTTGCTTGCATGTTCCCTTTTCCACCTGTCTGTCAGGGCTATTCCGGACTAGATGGATTTGTTTGGATGGTGCAGGCAGACCTATACCCATTTTCTGCTTTAGTCCATTCTAGCCAGGTTCCTGGAATCGTCACTATGGAATCGGCAGGGTAAGGCCCGATTCAGCAAAGCATTAAGCATGTGTTTAACCGTTGTACTGCACCTAGGCCTTTGCTCCTTCCAAAACGCAGTCCGCTCTGTGACTAACATCTGTCATCTGCGACTTCTTTGCCAATTACAGCAGGAAAATTGTACATGGATTTACGATGAGTTTTCATTTGTGACGGCAGGCCTCAGAAGCGTGCTTGGCTTTTGGACGAGAGAGTGACTTTTGTCAGCTCAATCTGCCTGTATGTTTAACACCATATTGAACTTCCAGAGATAAGAGTGGTTATTTTCTGCAAAAACGGCTGCACCCCTTTGGCACGTTGTTAGCTGTTACTTTCTGGCTTTTTCTGCACATCAGTGGTACATGTTTCCCAATGTAACATAAAACTCACTGAGGACAAATACAGGTCCCGATGGTGAAAAGAGAATACTTTTCAAAACTTAGCCACAAAAAGTTTCCCAGATACTGCGTAACAAACTTTTTAATATTACTTCCTTATTGTTTTATGACTTACACACAGTTTAACTCCCTCCTTTTTATTAATACAAATCAAATGCATTTCTTACTTTCCTCCTCCAACCAATATAAAATAAAACACCACAAACACCTAAGATAAAAGAGTTGCATTCCCCTTCATTCAATGATTTCCATGCCCCCACGCTGCATGTCTGGAGTTATCTATAATCTTTCATATCTGAGATCTAAATTGTTTTCCAATATAATTTAGAAACAGTCTCCATATATCATCAATTTCCTCTATTTTGCTTTCAAGCCCATAAATCACCTTTTCTTAAACTGGAATATTTATATCATCCTCCAGCTCTGATGTGCCAGAGACGTCTTCAGCGCTTGGCTGTAATCTATTTTGCTACCATCAGACTAAAGTAACCTGTTTAGCCTTTTCATGGGAGACACTTATTGGTTTCAATGCATATCATTCCAAAATCACTTTAGACTCCCCCAAATATATTTTCATAGTCTCTTCTAGGTTGCTAGCATCTCCGGTGCAGATTATTAAGGTCAGCATATTTTGTAACAGGACAGCTTTCCCTCATTGTCTGAAACACACTGGGTTTAATTCAGACTTCCTTCCCCATATGTGCTTTGGATCTTAGCTGGGAGAGAGTGGCATGGCTGTAATCACTTGGATGGTGCAATGCTGAGGTACACCAGTTGAGGAGAGGATCTGGCCCACTGAGGCATGGTCTACACTGGACCAGGAAGGTCGGTTTAAGGTACACAACTCTAGCCGTGCAAATGCATAGCTGGAGTTGGCTTACCTTAAGCTAAACCTTGGTGGCGTCCACACTGCAGGAGACCAGTGGGAGTGAATGCTCCTGTCGGGTTTCCTTACTCCTTGCAAAAGGAGGAGTATTGGACCCCAGTGGAGATTGCCCTCAGCATTTGATTTACAGGTCTATACTAGACCCGCTAAATCAAACGCCAAAAGCTCGACCTCCGAAGTATCGATCTTCCAGTAAGTATAGATGTGCTCTGAGGGCTTAGCAAGCAGTCTGAGAGGAGGTTGGGATCTGGAGGAACATAAATGTAATCCATGTGTTTTCCCCCACAGTAAAGCAGGTGAAATATGTAGTAAACGAAGCTATTATACCAGCTTCTAGTTATTTTGTCTCAATATTTACTTCAAAAACCCTTTACAAAATATGTGCACAGCAGAGATAAACCTGACGTTGAACTAATTACAAATCACATTTATTGGCAGAAACCTTTGTATAAGGGAGCATTTACTAAAACTATTGTCGGGGTTAAGTTAGTGTAATAGGCAACTTCATCCCTGAAAATATAACTGCTCTGCAGAATCCCTGGGAGGAGATAATGTAATTCCAGAAATGGATCCTGTGACGAACACTGTTTAAGGTTCACTTAAGGCTTGTCTCATTCTGCAGGGCTCTAAAATTGCAAATAGGCTGCACTTGATTTCTACGGGATGACATTCATTGTTACCAGGGATGGTTTTATATTAATCAACCCTGCTGACAAACAGCTGGAAAACCTCTGCTTTTGGAATATGCTTTGGCCCAGAACCCTCATTTGTTGTAAAGTGGTGTAGCTTCACTGAAGTCAATGGAAATGGGCTGATTTACATCAGTTGAGAATCTGGTCCAGCAATTCCACTCACCTCCTTGTGTCCTGATATGCACCCATTGCAGTACTAGTGTCTGTGTTTAGCATCACCTTACGTCTTCCGGGAAGTTAAGGACAACTGGGCATTTTTCTATTAGCCACATACTTTCAGAGTCTTATCCTCTCCCCAGGGCTTGCTTCTATTTACTAGAAACTTGCCTTCTGGGATAGAGATCTGAGAGGCATGTCACGGTCGCAGAGCATGCAATCTTACTCCAGTAGACTTCAGTGCAGGTCAGTCAGGCTGGATTGATGGTCAGTTGAAACTAATGTTCCTGGTGTGAAAATATAACGAATCACAAACAGCTAGTCACACAAACAGTTAGTCACTGGTTTGCATAGCACTTAGCATACTGGGGCTATTGTAATACCGGTGGAACCTCTCTAGTTCGGCACTCTCTGGTCCGGCAACATTCATGGTCTGGCATGATTTGAGTTAGCCAGATGGCCACTTACCATAGGGGTGGCCAAGCTTCCCATGGTCCCATAAAGTTTGTTTACAGCCACCAGTCCTGGCTTTCAGTGTTCTGTGCTGTTATTTAGCTCTAATTTACCCCTAAATGTCTTCTAAGAGCCCAACAAGCAGTGGCAGTATTGGTGATGCTGCTAGACAATATTGACCTCCCATGGTCCAGCAAATCCTCTAGTTCAGCACCAGTCAGGTCCCAAGGGTGCTGGACTAGAGAGGTTCAACCTGTATGAATAAAGAAGAACAACGGATAATACAGAATGTAAGAAAGCCATGTTGAGCAGTCACAATTTCAGTTTTTACATTTTCAAGGCTCCCTTAAAGAACCAATTAAAATTCTCTTAAAGCCAGTCATGATTGGACCCTCTTTTGGCTGCAATCCATACAAAGCCTCCGGGCAAAAAATATTCCACCGTTGGGTGCACATACATAAACGCCTTTGGCCTGGCTGCATGTCAGGGCAGTTTGTCTGTAGATAGGCTTTTATGCTGTGTGATCTGCAAAATAAAGATGCAAAAAGCTTTAGGAAATCTCCAAATGGACAGAGACGAGAGGTTCTCCATTCCCAAGAAAATGGTAGCTGTTTCCGCAGATTGCATGTTCCCGTTGCTCTCCTGAGGGCTGCTGGTGGAAAGAGACATTTGCACCGAGCAATCTGATCACACGCTGGCTTTCTGAGATCTGCCATTGGGAGGCCTAGGAATTTACAGAACAAACGTGGGGCAGCTGTGTATACATTGTTTCCTATTACAAGCTTGTTTGGAACTCACTTTTGAAAGAACGGATGCCAGTGCTGCCACTGCAAAAGATCTGGCGAGAAAAGGAGCGATTGTCCCAGAAAACCAGGTGGGCAAACCATCAGTTGCCTGGCTCCCTGCCACTCCGCTGTGAAATGAGCGAAATTTCCCTATGGTCTGCCTAGTAAGTCAGTGCACATCGTTTGTACAGCCGTGGCAAGATCAGAGTTCCCATATGTGTGTGGAGTCCCTCTGGCAGTTGGCAACATGTTAGATATCTCAAATCATTATTGGCGCAGAGAGCTGGAGCGGAAATAGCTACAGGATATAGCAAGTGAGACTAACCAAAAACTAGACCAATCCGACAGCCTCCTTGGACTTGCTGTTGTTATATTACACAACATGAGTATTCCAAACATCTGGGCTGAACCGCAGATCTCTTTCAAACCCATATCCCCCCTACCTCTTGAGTTCCAAGGGGAATCTTTCCCTTGGCCATTAGCCTTTGAAGGGCTATAGAGTAGAGCTGCCTGAATTGTTTGTTGCAAATCATGTATCCAAAGAATTTTGGCATTTTCCTTCCAATAAAGGATGCGCATATATATTTTTCTGTTTCCCCACCAGCTCTTTGGATTGTTGAATATTAGACTACACATGATTTGTTCAAATTTCCACCAAGCATTGAATAATTCATCCACAAATAATTGGTTTAACCATTATTTGACCCAACAGGGTTGAGCAGAGGTGTGAGTCCACCCAGTCAAACACAGTAGTACACATACACACTAGCCTGGGGGTAGGCAATAAGTGACCCACAAGTTGGACAAAGTTCACCAGGGTTATCCCCTGACAGGCCACCAGACATGCTATTTACCTGCATGTCTGCAGGTACAGCCATTGTAGCTCCCATTGGCCCCAGGTCCCGGCCACTGGGAGCTGCAGGAAGTGGTGTCCCGGTCTGCACTGGGAGATTTATTGCCCACTCCCACACTAACTAGTCCATCATAGTAGTTCATATTTCTTAGCTAATCAGCTCCACGGATATCTGCCAGAAGCACCGCTTGTTATCTTTTAGGGCTAAGAAGGGCACTGCACTTTCCACCAACGAAGAGAAGCATGAAAGCTATCATGGTACCTTTCAGAATCTCTGACTCCACATCAGCAACTTAAGGGGGGGTCCTGAAAGAGTGTCCCAAATTAAAAAGACAGTAAATGTTCAGAGCTTTCCCAAATATACTGCTAGTGAGCTAACCCCAGCAAACATCTGGGTCAATTTCTTCTTCCTATATTGCTAGGTATGTACATGCCCAGGCTGGGGTGACTGCAACTGTATTTGGAAGACTACAGCTTGGAGTCGACGTTTCAGAACAGACATGATCAAGTGCTACTGTAGATCTGGGTTTCACAGAGCCAAAGGTTGAATTGAAAGTACAGATCATTTGAATTAATTACACCATTAATAACGGCTCTTGAAAGGTCTCCAAAGGACAGAACCTCTAGCTTCGGTAATTAGCTCGGCAACTGCGGGGAAGCAAAACCCTTTAGTGATTATGATTCTGAGATTCTAATATCCATTTCTGGAGTGTGTGGGAAAATGTTCATGGCCGTCATTCCAACCAGCTGCCGGCCCCCACAAAAGGGCATGAGACTAGAACCCGAGAGCGAACCGAGCCCGGGCGGATAGAAGCTGAGGTCAGATGTTACTTGTTGGCTCTTGGGGCTCACCCAGAGTGAACAAAACAGCAATTAGAAAAGTCGCTGCCCAGCAGGGATGTCAAAAACCAGAGCTGGTATGGGGGGCGTTTGGCAACATCACAGCTCATCAGAGTCACTCCCCCTGCGCGAGCCTCACTTTTCGTTGTGACACTGAAGAGTGGCTCCCTACACTAGCCCCTTCCCCCTTTGGCTCTCAAAGCACCGTGAGCAGAGCTTCGCCGCGTCGCATCAGCTGAGCTCCCGGCCCCAACACCCGCATTTCCCTGGGGAGCCAGTTAAATATTCTTTGTCGCTATAGCGCAAATGGGCTCCCCTCACTGCAGAGAAGTCATGTGAGCTGCCCAAAGTCACACGGACCAGTCAGGGACAAAGCCAGGAATAGGAGGACCCAGGAGTTCTGTCTCCCAATGCCCTTCTTCACCGATTAATTAACATTTCCTTCCTGGTACAGGCCGAACCGCCCTGGCCTGGGACTCTCCGGTTCCACAACATCTGTGATCCGGCAGGATCATGGATATTGCAGGACCAGAGAGCCCCAGATGCAGAGGTTGCCCCGCGGCTGGCAGCCAGCGAGACAGCAGCTGGGGGCATGGAGCCCTTCTGGCTGGGAGCACGGAGGCCTGCTGCAGCTGGAGTGAGGCTGGCCAGAGAGGACACCAGCCAGAGTGCAAAGCCCCGCTGGCTAGAGCTTGGCCGGTGGCCTGGAGAGGCGCCTCACTGGGGCAGCAGATCCCAGCAGGTGGGCTGGGGGTAATTCAGGGGCGGGGGTCACCACCAGGTGGGGAGCACCAGGAGAGCCCAAGGACTGGTCTGGCAAATTCCCTAGTTTGGGATCGCTCAGGTCCCGAGGGTGCCAGACTAGGGAGGTCCAACCTGCAGCATGTAGAGGCAGGGAATGGAGTATGGGTGGCCATAATTGTACCATTCGTGTCCACAGGAGCAAACAGCAAGTGGCCAGATGTCCACCACAATGCCCTGGATGATAGGAAGATACAAATTTCAAAATGGGAAGTGCCTACATGACAGTCCCTGCGTCTTAAGTCCATGCTGATTGTCATTAACATTTTGGGGGCTTCTCTGGGCTCCATTTATTCTTAATTATTATTATTATTTCTTGTTGTGCTAATTATTCAGTTCTCCATTAAGTTCGCTCAAAGTCTTTGGACTAGCACGTTACTGATCAGTTTTCCAAAGCAGATTACTTTGTCTGCTATTTTTGCCGTGATTCTCTAAGCTCTCACTGAAAACAAATGCAGATTTCAAAATAAACCTGAGCTGCTGTAAAAGTATGAGAGTGGTTTTGAATCTGCCTTTTGTACGGGACAGCACCTCTCCCTGTAGAAACTGAAGCAACTGGGTCTTAGCTCTAATCGCAGACCTTCCCCATGAGCCTCTGAAGTATTCGGATTCAAGTGTATTATTGTAGAATTTTACCATGGAAGTAATGTATTACTCTGCACTCCTCGAGTATCACCAAGAGCTGACGGAATTGTAATATTATTCTTGAAAGTCCATGGGAATAAAAACAGATGATTTTTCTCATCAAAATTTAGCTCATTGCAAAGCTGAGTGGTTCGTACATAAATCTCTGATTTTTACTGCGGTCTAGTTCAAACTAGTCTTTCCAGACCTTCCTTCAGAACAGGCTGGAAATTCACCTCAAATATGTGACTGAGGGATCCTAGAATAATCAAGCTAGATTTTTTTTTGGCTTGGGTTCCAGACTTTTTCTTAAGAAAAAAAAATGCCATGCTGGTTAGAAATTTGAAACAACAACCCGGAGGTTAGAGGAGAAAGAATGTGTTTCTTTAAAGGCAAATTGGTCCTTCACAACCTGCCTTTCTCTGTCCAAGTCTTATCTCAGCCACATCTCTGATACAACTGGACATCCCCGAAACTGAACTGATCTTTCCTCTCCACTCTCCTCCGCTCTCCCTGGCGCTATCGCTTGGGAATACACTTTCAATCCCACAGCCACCGGGCCCATAGCCTGCGAATCATCTTTGACTCTTCATTTGACTGTGTTCCCATATATATTTGTACAGAGCCTGGCACATCCCTTTGTTCTATGTCTGTGTAGCGCCAGGCATTACTCAGTCCTTGTCCATGAGCAGGGCTCCTTGGTGCTACATTAGTAGTTATAATAATGGTTAATTAATAATAATTTTGGGCCTTGTTTCAATAGGAGTCAAGACCAACGAAGGAAACCGTTTGTTCTTTCCATGCTTCTTTTATAAAAGGTGCCTCCAGCCATTTTCAAAACCTGGGCAGGGTCAGAGCTTAGTTTTTCCTTCTGCTTGATAACAGTGAGGCCCGAGTGTATGTGTCCAGTGTTCTCCCAGGAAGAGAAGAGACCGGGCTAGGAGTTCTTTAGCATTCCCTAACTGGAATTCAATGGGAGTTTTGCCATTGACTTAGACAGGGACAAGATTTCACCCCCAGAGGAGTTCTCTGGATGTCTGGGCTGGGAAATAGCATCACCCTGGCTTATAGAATATTGGCATCGAGACACCCAGAAAAAAAGCAATTTGCCCACAGCAGGTGCTGGAAACCAGCCCTCCTGACTCCGTTGTGAGTGTCAAACTCTGGGCTGCTCTCCTTCCATTATCCATGAATATAAATGTCAGGAATGGGACAGACCACACACACAACAAATACAGCCAAGCCTCCAGAGCTTCTGTGAAGTTCTTTTGCAAAGATGCTGTATTGTGCATGTGTAATGCTGACAGAAGCATCAAACCTGGAATCTCTGGATCTTAACACATGGGCCTCCACTGCATGAGCTAAAGGCCAGCTGGGGCTCAGGTATGGCTGCAGAGCAGACTCATTCTTCTCTCTGTAAGTGGTCTCCATGCCACTCTGTAGGACAGGGCGCCACCCCCAGAAGGTGTGTGGGTTCCACATGATGGAGCAGTGGAATGAAGGGTGCATGAAGCTATAAATGAGCGTGGAACTCTGTCCAGCAACAGGAACTACCATCAAAGTCTGAAACATGTGGGGTACATCTGAGTTGGAGCCTAGCCATTAACTTTTACTGGCCAAATTAGCAGAACTTGGATGGGATTCTTTGTTTTCATAAAATCATAGAATCCCAGGGCTGGAAGAGACCTCAGGAGGTCATCAAGTCCAGCCCCCTGCCCAAAGCAGGACCAATCCCAACTAAATCAACCCAGCCAGGGCTTTGTCAAGCTGAGACTTAAAAACCTCTAGGGATGGAGATTCCACCCCCTCCCTAGGGAACCCATCCCAGTGCTTCATCACCATCCTAGTGAAATAGTTTTTCCTAATATCCAACCTAGACTTCCCCCACTGTAACTTGAGACCATTGCTCCTTGTTCTGCCATCCCTCACTACTGAGAACAGCCTCTCTCCATCCTCTGTGGAACCTCCCTTCAGGAAGTTGAAGGCTGCTATCAAATCCCCCCCTCAGTCTTCTCTTCTGAAGACTAAATAAGCCCAAATCCCTCAACCTCTACTCATAGGTCATGTGCTCTAACCCCCTAATCAATTTGGTTGCCCTCTGCTGGACCCTCTCCAATGCGTCCACATCATTTCTATAGTGAGGAGCCCAGAACTGGATTTTTCCCAGGCATTAGCTTTGTTGTTTCAACTACTCAGCACTGGGGGCTACTGGCTTTTGCTGCATTACAGAAGTCACTTTTGCCTGGAGACTAGATTGAGAAATTTTCTCAAACCCTGGAGTGAAGGAGAGAGAGACTAAGGTTACGTCTACACTACAGGACAAATTGCATAGCTGAAGCTGAAGTAGCTTAACTCACCTTTTGGTGCTGTCTACACTGCAGGATGTCAAAGGGAGAACATTCTCCCTTCGACTTCCCTTACTCCTTGAGGAAGCAGGGTTACCAGCATTGACTAGAGTGCCCCTCTAACTTCGAATTAGTGAGTCTTCACTAGACCCGCTAATTCGAACCCTGGAAGATCAACTGCGGCAGCTTTGATCTTCCTCTGTAATGTAGACGTACCGAAAGAGAGCAGGCCCAAGAGAGAATCCCTGGCCTTTATTTCAGGCATAAAACTGAGCTGACACATCCCTTCATTATGAAATCACGGCATATGAGCTGCCAATTACATAAATCATCGTCTGCTGGGGAAAGCAAACAAGGTAATCTGAGCTTAATACAAATCAAGATAGTTTATTCTCATCAAATCATTAACTCACCACACAGTTAAAAATGAGTATTTCTGGCATCCACCCAGCCCCTTCTTAACAGCTGCGCCCTGAATCTGCGGCAGTGATATTTTCATATGAATTATTTGTAGGCCGCTGGAAGATTTCATCTAGTACAAACTGTCAAACCACGGAATTCTTTAATATAATGAATCTGTGAAGAGGATGGACTTGAATTGAGAAATGGAGGGTGTTTAAAACAAAGCTCTGAAAACAGAAACAAATCAGACAGATGGAAATGAGCAGGGGAACATCCTTGTACAGTTTCCCCTGCTTGTGAGAGATACAGATAATTACATCATTCTTTCTTTTAGGCTAGTGTTGGCTCCCTCCACCAAAGGTTTTAGTTTCCATGTGAGACGACCTGCCAGCAGGGATGATCTAGATGGTTCTTGGTCCTGCTGTGAGGGCAGGGGACTGGACTTGATGACCTCTCGAGGTCCCTTCCTGTTCTAGTGTTCTGTGATCCAATGATTCAAGATGAAGCAACCTATGGGCAAGCCGCTTCTGAGAATGTCTACATGGCTCTTTACACCAAGGGAAGTGTGCAGCCTCCAGTAAACTGCCTTGTGGGATAGAAGGGGATGGCGGTACCTAGGGAGGTGGTTAAATCAGGGGGCCAGGTGCCTGAGCTCTTGGGTTTCATCCCCAGTTCTGCCACTTACACATCTCTTTTCTCTCAGCTCCTTATATCTGTGAGTGTAAGATACACTGAAAGTCTGATGTTTTGTGTTGGCTGGAATGATGTGGTTAATTATGCCTGTTATGAAGGAGACTCCATAGCTAAGTAAGTGTGCATTGAAGAGAAGCCAAAGGAGAAAGAAAACACCATGGACAATATTGGTATCTTCATAGAATCACAGAACACTAAAACTGGAAGGGACCTCAAGAGGTCATTGAGTCCAGTCCTTTGCCCTCACAGAAGGACCCAGTACCATCTTGACCATCCCTGACAGGTGTCTGTCCAACCTGCTCTTAAATATCTCCAGTGATGGAGATTCCACAGCCTCCCTGGGCAATTGATTCCAGTGTCTAACCACCCTGACAGGCAGGAAGTTTTTCCTAATTGTCTAACCTAAACCTCCCCTGCTGCAATTTAAGCCCATTGCTTCTTGCCCTGTCCTAAGAGGCCAAGGAGAACAATTTTCCTCCCTCCTCCTGAATAACATTTCATTTGCATTTGACTTAAGTTCTATAAATCCCAACTGCAGGCTGAGGATGGCATGAAAACCAGCAAGCCCAGACTCATCATAACTATATATGAATATCTCATTGGCAGCCTCCTCACCAGGGAATAAGTCCGTGCTGCTGGGAGATCGGCCCCTGTTTTCCTGGTGCACAACTGACAAAGCTGCTTTGGTCACTCTGATGAGTGCTGGAAGGGCTGGCTTGTGACAGTCAGGACGGCGCTGTTTCCTCTGGGTTCTTTGAGAGAAAGGATGGGGGCACAAATCATGAAGGGGAGAGGTCCAGTACTGGCCGCCCTCTCTGCAATCCAGGACACAGGCGGCCCTTCCGAATGACGCAGGAGCTTTCACTTGGAGACAAGCTGTGTTCAGACCCCAGGATGATGGCTGGCCAGAGATAAAGGCTCTTGGAATCAGGCTGTCAAGATGCCCCGGTGTGAGCACTGCTAGACACGTGTGGAAGGCAACCTGGCTCTGGAGAGGGGTTGAGCGCTGCTGGGGGAGAAGAGAGGTCCGGTTCAAGAAGGAAGAGCACAGGCTTTCTGGGCCCCGTTTGCAGTCCCTGAGCCCCCAACAGGCTCTTTTTGCTCCTGCTTCCACGTCTAAAACTGAGGAAGGGGAGGGGAATGCTTCTGTCCCTCATCCCCTCTGCCGATGTCTGGGCGCAATGTGATTCTCATCTACCTATTAGTCCTTTGGGCTCCTCATGGAGCATAGGGCCTCCACAGTCATTCTCCATCTCTTGTGATCCTTAGCGATCGTCTTGCTTTGATCCCACGTTAAGCCAGCTGCTTTTACTTTGTTCAGGAAGCTTCATCGCCATGTTTGTGTGGGACGTCCCCTTTGCCTCTTTCCCTTTGGATTCCATTCTAACGCTTGTCTCATGACACAGTCCTCATGCAGGATGTGGCCTGCCCAGCCCCATCTTCTCTTCTCAGTCGGGACCTCCCTTGGTTTCTGATTTGTTTTGGTCCACAAGGTTTCATTTGGCATTCTATCGTTCCACTTTAGCTGGAGAATGTGTCTCAGGCATTTATGGACAAACATCTGTCATACCAGCGGCTATAATCATTGAGCCACAGGGTAAATTGCTCTCGCCACGCAACCACCGTGCATTTATTCGTGTTCTAAGCTCCAGAGGTCCCCGGTTTGATTCCGCCTGCCAGCAAAGAGCAGATCTAAGGGCTAAGTGCCCCCCCCTCCATAAAATCACATTCTGCAGTCTTGGCTCTAGCTGAATCCCAGATGATTGTTTGGGGAGGTGCTTTCTGGCTCCTCTATTCAAACCCCCTACCTCACAATACTTTCCATCTGCGTATTGAATCCTGCCACAGATAAGAACATAAGAATGGCCATACTGCCCAGTATCCTGTCTGCCAACAGTGACCAATGCCAGGTAACCCAGAGGGAGGGATCACAACAGGTAATCCTCATGTGATCCCTCCCCTGTCACCCACCTCCAGAGAAACAGAGGCCAAGGACACCATTCCTACCTATCCTGGGGACAAGGGCTTTTGAACCCTGTTAAAGTTCTAGCCTTCACCGCATCCTCTGGCAAGGAGTTCCACGTGCTGACTATGCACTGAGTGAAGAAAAACTTCCTTTTGTTTGTTTTAAACCTGCTGCCTATTAATTTCATTTGGTGACCCCTACTTATCTTATTGTGGGAATAAGTAAATAACTTTTCCTTATTCACTTTTTCCATACCGGTCATGATTTATAGACCTCCATCATATCCCCCCTTAGTCTCCTCTTTTCTAAGGTGAAAAGTCCCAGTCTTTTTAATCTCTCTTCATATGGGACCTGTTCCAAACCCCTAATCATTTTTGTTGCCCTTTTCTGAACCTTTTCCAATGCCAAGAGATGAGATGAGGCGACCACATCTGTACGCAGTATTCAAGATGTGAGCGTACTGTCAGATGTCTCAGATGGACAGAGACATCTCGTCCAAAGGGTGAATTGGACTGGCTGCGCAAGGCCCTGTGCTTTATGGACCCCACGGCGGCTGCCCAACCATCCAGGGTGCACTGCCTCCGTCCCCAGCAATATCTCGCAATTCTCATTGGCCACTTCAAGAGCCATTTTAATGCCGAACAAGTTAAAAACTGAGAAGCAGGAGTCTGGTGCAAGACTTGTTTCTTATCAGCCCCCAAACGTGCTTTAATTAGTGTCAGATTACCGTCTTACGTGCCATATATGTGCTGGCTTTGAAAAGAGGCTGCTTTTCTCACAGGCTTTGGAACGCTGGCAGGAGGTATGAAAATATTTGTTTTGCAACTGGATTCTGCCTCCCTATATTTCTCCAGCAATTATTGCCAGGCTGGAGATTCTTCTGCTCCTGAATTCTTGGGCGGGGTTGCTGTGATTTGTTACATCGCTATTAGGTTCCACTCCCAAGGCAGACGAATTTCAGCACTGGGTGAAATGATTCCCGGTTGATCTTTACTGGAGAAACTGGGATCCGTGAGCATTAAGAGCTATTATTTAAAGTGTAAATACTGATTCTGCTACAGTAGCCTCTAGGCCCCAGTCTCTGATTAGGGCCCCAGCTGAAATAATTTCTCTACAAAACCCACAAAGACAACACCCCTGCACTATTTAGTAGGAACTGGGTTTTTCAGAGCTGTCATTATTATTAGTCCTCTGCTCCCAGAAAAGCTTGGCGCAGACCTAGCATGAATTTTCCACACCTCAAACATTAACAGGGTATTAACATGAGTGTTGTGAGCAAGACATGAGAAGTCATTCTTCTGCTCTACTCTGTGCTTATTAGGCCTCAGCTGGAGTATTGTGTCCAGTTCTGCGTACCACATTTCAGGAAAGATGTGGAGAAATTGGAGAAGGTCCAGAGAAGAGCAACAAAAATGATGAAAGGTCTAGAAAACATGAGCTATGATGGAAAACTGAACAAATTGGTTTTGTGTAGTTTGGAAAAGAGAAGACTGAGAGGGGACATGATAGCAGCTTTCAAGTATCTGTCAGGGTGGTTAAACACTGGACTAAATTGCCTATGGAGATTGTGGAATCTCCATCACTGCAGCTATTTAAGAGCAGGTTGGACAGACATCTATCAGGGATGATCTAGACAGTACTTGGTCCTTCCATGAGGGCAGGGGACTGAACTTGATGACCTCTTGAGGTCCCTTCCAATTCTAGTGTTTCATGATTCTATGATTTGACAAAACTTGTGGTGTCTCAGATTAGCTAAAATGTGAACCCCTCTTGAAAATGAGTTTTTGGGGCGGGGAAACTGGCAACGTCAGCTGGCATCAGAGAAGGAGCTTTACTCCCTTTGGGTATGTCTACACTACAAAGTTAATTTGAACTAACTTAGTTCGAATTAGTTAATTCGAACTAAGCTAATTCAAACTAACGCATCTAGACCCAAAAACTAATTCGAATTAGCGTTTTGCTAATTCAAACTAGCACATCCACACTGATTGGACGCTGAGTCGCATTTAAGGGCAGCTGAAACCAGTTCCGGCAGGGCATCAGGTCAGTAGTTGCTTTGTGTGGCTGCTGTCTGAGGCTATCTGAGGCTCGTGCTTAAAGGGACCCCCCGGACAGCCGGTTCTCAGCTTCTCCGCTTGCTTGCCTACCTCGCTGAGGGACAGCAAAGCGTTTTCCTCTGCGCCTGCCTGTGTCGGTGGTTCCCATTGGGGACGCTGCCGCAGTTGGCACCATGGAGCCAGAGCTCACCCCGGGCATTCTGCTCCAGTTTTTGGACTTGCTGCTGCAAGCCTGCCAGCAATGGCTGGAGGCTGCCTGGCACCACCTGGTGCACGTCAGCCCCCTGCCCCTCCCCCTGGCCTCCCTGGGGGCCATGGAGGAGCCGCAGCAGCGCCCGGAGGCCAGTGTTGCCCCGCCGCATCTGGCGTCTGGACACCAGCAGCGACTGGTGGGACCGCATCGTCCTGGAGCGCTGGGGAGACAGACAGTGGACCCAGAACTTCAGGATGAAGAGGGACACCTTCCTGGAGCTCTGCGAGTGGCTCGCCCCTGCTCTGCGGCAACGGGACACTTGCATGAGGCCCGCCATCCCCCTCCAGAAGCGTGTGGCCATCGCCCTCTGGAAGCTCTCCACGCCGGACAGTTACCGATCCATCGGGAACCAGTTCAGCGTGGGGAGATCCACCATTGGAGCAGTACTCATGCAGGTATGGCACTCACCGGCCACTGGGCCGGGGAGGAAGGGGGCTGCAAAGAGGGAATGGGCCGCCCCAGGGAAAATGGGGGTGGGGGAGGAGGCGACAGTGCCCCGCATGGGAGGGTTCGGTCTGTCCCGCCTGTACTACAGGCCACCGGTGGTGGCCAGGATCGCAGCGGGGGGTTGCTTCTGGGAGTGGGGTGCGGGGTAGTGCCAGGGAACAAATACTCCCAGCTACCTGGGCGCCCCAGTGATTCGCAGTTTGCTGTGTCTCTCTGCAGGTGGTCAAGGCCATCAACCAGGTGCTGCTCCGCAGGGTGGTCCGCCTCGCCGATCCGGACACCATCATCCAGGGGTTCGGCACCCTCGGCTTCCCCAGCTGCGGGGGGGCCATCGACGGGACGCACATCCCCATCCATGCCCTGGAACACCAGGCCTCCCAGTACATCAACCGCAAGGGGTACTTCTCCATCCTCCTGCAGGCCGTGTCTGACCACCGGGGCCAGTTCACAGACATTAATGTGGGCTGGTCTGGCAAGGCACACGACGCCAGGGTGTTCTGCAACTCCTCCGTGTGCCAGAGGCTGCAGGCTGGGACCTTCTTCCCCGACCGCCATATCAGGGTCGGGGACGTGGACATGCCCATCTGCCTGGTGGGGGATGCGGCCTACCCCCTACAGCCCTGGCTGATGAAGCCGTACACGGGGCACCTCAACCCCTCCCGCCAGGCCTTCAATGCCAGGCTCACCAGGGCCCGCATTATGGTCGAGGGGGCCTTCGGATGACTGAAAGCCAGATTTAGGTGCCTCCTCACCCGTCTCGACCTCGCCGAGCACAATATCCCTCCCGTGGTGGCAGCATGTTGCGTGCTGCACAATTTGTGCAAGCAGAAGGGGGAGGCTTTCCTGCCAGCCTGGACGGCTGAGGCTGAGCGCATGGCTGGCCACTACGCTCAGCCCCGCACCGCCGCCGTCCGGGAGGCCCAGCGGGGGGCCGTCCAGATCCAGGAAGCCCTGCGGGAGACCTTCCTGGTGGAGGAGGAGGACTGAACTCTCCCTGCATGCCCCATTGGGGCCTTCTTCCACCCTCCCCTCCTTCCCCTTTCCCCTCCCGAACCCCCCTTCTTAATGTTAAATAAAGACACCTGTTTTGAAAACAACAATCTCTTTTTATTGTACATAACTGGGGTGGGGGGAGGGGGGATTGAAGGGGAGAGGGGAGGGGGAAACCTGGGAGGAGGGAGCTGGGAGGGGGAGGAAGGGGAGGAAGGGAAGGGAAAGCTCAGGGTTGGGGGTCCTGCTGGCTCTCCCGTCTCGCAGCACTGCGGGTGCGGGGGCGCCGGGGGGGGGAGTGGGTGTGGAGGGTGGGGCAGGAGGGATGGGGGGTGCAGAGGAAGCGGGAGGGGGAGCAGGGATGGGAGGAGGAGCGAGAGCTGGGGCGGCCGCAGGGGCCGGAGCAGGAGGAGGCAGGAACCTGTCCACCAGGCTCTGGAGGTGACCTCTGAGGGCACGACCCTGCTCCTCCAGCGCCTCCAAGCTCCGCTGCCGCAGCCGCAGGTCCTCCCGGACCCAGTGGTCCTGGGCGCGGAGCTGGTGCTGCAGTAGCCGCAGGTGCCACCGGTGGTAGTCCTCCAGGTTCCTGGTGTGCCTGCTGGCCCAGGTGTGGGTGGCTGTTGCAGGCGGGGTGGTGCGCCCTGCAGTCCCAGGTGCGGCTGTGGTGAAACAAGAGCAGTGGTCAGTTCTCCCTGGGGACACAGCCCCCCAGCCCCCCTCTGCAAGGCGAGGTCGGTGTGTGGGGAACGGGCCAGGGCCCCTGCATGACACCCAGCTGCTGCTCCATGGTGGGCAAGGCCCAGGTGCACAGTCCCTGGGCTCCCTCTCCCCCCACCTCCCTGTACACATAAGGGGAGCATGATGGCACTCACATGTGGAGCCCCGCTCGGCCTCGGACGACACAGCCGATGTGCTCTGTAGGATGCCTCGGGGGTCCTGGGTCCTGGGCAGGCTCCCTGCTAGCTCCTGGCTCTCGGCGTCCTCCTCCTCCTCCTCGGTGTCAGGGACGGGTCCCTCTGCCCCGGGGTCGATCACCACCCGGGGGGCATGGACTGTGTGAGCCCCCAGGATGCGGTCCAGGGCCTCATAATGAGGGCATGCCTCCGGGTCGGCCCCTGGCTGAGAGGCCCTGGAGTAGGACTGCCGCAGGTCCTTAATTTTGCAGCGGACCTGCTCCCGGGTCCGCATGTGGCCTCTGGTGGCCAGGCTGGCAGCCATGCGGCTGTAGACGGCCACGTTCCTGTGGCTCGTGTGGAGATCGTGGACGTTGGAGGCTTCCCCCCAAACCTCGATGAGGTCCACAATCTCCGCACTAGACCAGGAGGGTGCCCGCCTCTTGCGGCCCCGGGCAGGCTCCTGGGAGCTGCCAGCCTGGTCCTGGGAAGAGGCGGAGGGCTGGGTGGCAGCGGGTGGCTGGCTCATGCCCTGCCAGGTGCAGGGTCTGCTGGCTGGGTGCTGGCAGGCTTGCACCTGGCACAGGCACCGTAGCCAGACCGTGGCCCTTTAAGGGCTCCGGGGCCGGGAGGGGGGCAGACGAGTTTCCCTGGCTTGGCCCAGAGTGGCCACCAGGGCAACCTGGGAAGGGCTAGCCTCCCACTAGTTCGAATTAAGTGGCTACACAGCCCTTAATTCGAACTACTTAATTCGAACTAGGTGTTAGTCCTTGTAGAATGAGGTTTACTTAGTTCGAATTAAGCGCTCCGCTAGTTCGAATTAAGTTTGAACTAGAGGTTTGCGTGTATAGCGCCTATGAAAGTTAATTCGAACTAACATCTGTTAGTTCGAATTAACTTTGTAGTGTAGACATACCCTTAGGGATTAGTGGAGACAAGTCTGAGCTGAACAGGTTTTCAAAAAGCCCCTTACTCTGCCCCTCACTTTTAAGGTCGAATATGGTGGCAAACGAAAAAGCACTGGTCCCTTTGCTGCTGCAGCCCAGCCCATTCCATTCCATTCCCTCCCCTCCACTCTAGGCTGCTGCTCAGCAAATCTGTATTTATTGGTTTTCCTGGGGTAGCCCCCTGTCACCCTCCCCTATGCCGGGACGGTGAGTCCCACACCTTGGATCCTCCACCCACCAGTTAGTTACATGTTCTATGTGTCCATCTATTGTCCTTGGCTTGCTCAGTTTCAGCAGTTCAGGGCCTCCCCCGCGCAGGGAGGGCAGGGAGACCTGGGCCCTCCCCTTCTCCAAGTCTCGGCCCGGGACCCTAAGAACATGGACAACAGCCTCCTGTTCGATCGGTGGGGACGTGCCCGAAATCACCAACCCATGGGTAATCTTTCCACCCAGTCCTGGGCCACTTCCTGCCCTCCTCTGGTTTCTGGGGCGCTGCTCTTCCCTGGGGGCTTATGCTGTCATCTGCCGAGGGGGTCCTCCAGTCAGCCCCGTCCAGCCCAGTTTGTTGGGGCCGCCCTCGGCTTTGTCCTGTCTGCCGGGCACTGCCGCTTAGCTCCACCAGCTGGGGTCCCCTGCCCCCAGCCTCCAGCTCGCTGCTCCTCTCCACCCACCGGGGTTGCCGGCTTTTCAAAGCTGGCACCCTTTCCCTGGGATGGCAGAGGAGGTGCCGTCCTGCTGGCCAGCACGCCGGCGCTGAGTGCTATTGCGCATGCGCCCGCAGTGGCCATTGAACAGCCCTGGCACGGCTGCCAGGGTGCTGAGGCTCTGCTGCAGAGTGCTGCATCAGTGCAAGGTTCAGGGGTTTTCTCCTTTGGGGACCTTGACACCCTGTCACACCCCCAAATTGTTTCCACCCATATGATTGTGGGCCTGCTTGAAAGAGCAGCGCCATGGTAACCCTGCAGTTCCATGTGGGTCCTGGCCTCACACTGCTCTGCAAAAAAAATGGAGTTGACATCATTCCTGGTGACAAAGTGATCCTGCCTGGGCAATCTCCTCAGCAAAGGAGAGTCGGGGACACTGACAGAACAGGCTCTGGTTACCTGGACTGCCCAGGCTTCCTGCTACTGCTAGGTAGTGGCTGCTAATAATTTCTAACCCATCTCCTTACTTTGTATCCCTTTCACGGATAACTTATGGCATTGTGTTGTTAGGAGAATGAAGACTTTAATGTTTTATCACTTCACATATCGGAAGTGCCTGGCATTAAAAGGAGTAAGCTACACGGCAGGGAACATCTGTAAAGTGGCACTGAAAGAAAATCCTGCAATCTGTTGCCTTTTCTTAGGCTGTGTCTACACTGGGAAGGATTGGTGACAAAAGTGCTGCTGACGTGCAAAAGTGAAAACCGGTCGAACCAATTTTTCTGCCTCTCATTATCGACATTGCATGGCCACATGGCTAGCACCCCTGTCAACAGGTAGAGCAAAGCAGTGTGGGTCAGCATCCCACAGGGCAGTGTTGTGGCAAGGCAGAACTGATCCCTTCGCTTCTTGGGATTCCCTCATAGCTTTGTGAGTTCTCCGTGCCGAGGAATGTCAAAGCAGCACAGCCATATCTCCAGCCATATCTCCAGCCCTCCCCCTGCAGCAGCAGCCTGCCTGTCGCTGTGTCCCTAGCAGGGCAGACCAGGAGCATTCCAATGATTTGTTCTTTGTTCCCCAAACAGAGCCGCTCACTCAGCTGTCAGACACTTCCCAGAGCTTTGAAAGGGGAGGGGCGCAGGCCTGCAGGGCAGCAGAGATCACAGAACACTGAGCACAGCCACCAAGGGCAGGCACTGTGGGATACTGGTGAAAGCCAGAGTCAACACTGGCTCTTTGTGAGAGAGTTTGTCGACAATAAAGAGAGGGAAAAAGACCAGAGCTGGAAGGTTTTTGGTGCCAAAACTGGATGTTTTTCCCAACAAAAGTGGCATTGTAGTGCGTGTGCTCTCACTGACAAAACATGCCAGTGTCGACAAGGCCTTCATGACTTCTAGTTCAAAAGCATTGCATCTGAGATGTGTGTCTGCCTCTGCTACCTGCCCTGCCCTGGGGCTTCGGGGGTCCAAAGGAAAATGAAGTGCTGTGCTCCCCAGATTGCTGTCCTATCATGGGGCCACCTAGCATCGTGTCAGCAAGTACTCCTGCACTGGGCATTGTCTGGTGCACACTCTTACAGTCCAGTCGCGGGGCCTGAGCTCATGGGTGCTGCTTGCTGTGTGATATTATCTCCTGGTGTTTGGAAGCTGAGTGGAAAAAGCTCTGCTCTCCTTCCTGCACCCCCTTCTGCATCCTTTCTCCTTCCACATTTGCTGCACGTGTAGCACGCTGCCCTGCAAAGCTGCAATGGCAACTGGCATTGAGCAAGCTTTCCAGACCGGTTCAGCTGCAAATTCTTTGCTTCCTCTCGAGCGGCTGCATTTTCCTGACGCATTCAGCTGTGAGCAACAAGACCCCTAGTGAATGGGAAGGACCGGTGTGGTTTGCACGTGGGGACACATATGTCCACAGTGTCTGGGGCTTGTTCATAAATGGATTAGCGGTTCCCGTTTCAGAATGAAATCACTTGGATGGCAGTTCATTGAGACAGACTGGGGAATGATGGAAATGGAAATCGTTTTCTAGGCAAGACTACCACTGTTTTGTATAGGAGCCTAATGAGTTTAATATGGCACTGTAGGGTAATGGAGAATAGCAATCAATTGAGGTAGGAAAAGAGGGAACTGCCATGCACTGAGTTCACTTTTGCTGACAAAAGACAAATCATATGGGAAACCACCAGAGGCCACAGCTGAGCGGTAAGTTAGTGTTTAAGAACAGAAATTGCAGGGGGAGGGCTGTAAATACACAAGAAGCACTAAGCTTCCTACACAATAGGTCACAGGATAGGAAGTTCTGAGGAAGTGGATGTGAAATCACAACTCTACTCCTTCCCTTTTAATGTAGGCTCCACGTGTATGGTAGGATTACTTCTGTCCTTTCCTCTGGGAGCATGTGTTACAAAGGGTGCTGTGTTTTGGGGTTACAGGAAACTCTAGGGCCAAGTCTACACTACAGCAGGAGGTCAAATTAAGATACGCAGTTCAGCTACCTTAATTACGTAGCTGTAGTTAATGTACCTTAAATGGCATTTCCACAGTGTCCGTACAGCAGGAGTGTTCCCTTACTCCTCACCAAAGGAGATAGCAGATGTCGTCCGGAGCTGCTCCCAGCATTAGATTTTACAGGTCTAGACCTGCTAAATCAAATTACAGAAGCACAACCTCTGGAGCGTCGATCCTCCGGTAAGTATAGATGTGGCCTAGGGGATTAAGTGACATGGAGATGGAGCCCTTGGCTTGTGTTATTTCTACTCATGTGATCAATTCTCTTCGGTAGCTTTTCTGTCTATTACTTTTATCTCTGAACAGAATTTATTTGTTGATCTAGTTTAAAGAGACCCACAATCCTCTCTCCCCCACACACTTTCTCACTCATTTGCTGCAAGCCTGGTGAGCACTGATTACTGCTTTCATGGGGAGATGACGGCAGAGAAAATCGCAGAACACAAACAGAAGTTTGCAGGTTCCTCTCACCAGCCAGATCCTGTCTCCTCAAAGTACTTTCCCAACTGATTGGCACCAAAGCTTGCACCACTGTGTAAGCAGAAAGGCATCCCTTCCCTTCACACTCACTGCTCGAGATCCAGATTATCTATCCTATCTGAAAAGCCTAGCCACAGAATCACTTTGTTTATCCCCTACCAAGCTTATCTCTAGTCCACCCGCAGGGGCACGGCTCCGCACACCTCTGCTTCTTCAGTTCCTATGTTTTTTCTCAGTGATGTTCTTCAAGTTGAGATGCCATGCAGAATGCAATACGGTAAAAAAATCTTTGCTGAGGCCCCAGTACAGAGCACAGCTAATTTGCACCATCTCAAATGTGTGCTGAAAAGATCATACAGGTTTAATTATAACACCGAGTATTATGTACTATTATCTTGCATCCCAAAGCAGCCTTATGGCAGCTGCCTAACTCCAACATAGCAGCAAGTGAAGAAAAATGCTAAATCCCACGAAAGCGGTACAGGAATGTGATAAGGTGGACAAGCCCCAAAGCTCCCTGCTGGAGGCTAGTGGCCTTGCCACATACCAGCCCAGCAAACCACAAAGAAGTCCTACAAGGAGGCTAGAGTGTCTTCAGAGGGAAGCAGCCAATCAGGGGCCAGGAAGGCCCTATAAAAGGAGCTGCAGGACCAGAGTCAGCTCAGTGCTGCTGGAGATCTTAAGGAGAGAAGCCCACAGGTGACTAGCTGGCTGAGGGAGCAGCAGCATCACCATGGAGAGCTCCAAGTGGCTAGCTGGTGAGAGATGGTGGACTATGAATAGACACTGTTGAGCTGTGTTAGAGCCCTGAGGTAAGGGCAAGGACACTGTCTCCAGGAGGGGAAGCCCTGGAGGCACCACTCTCTGTCTGAGTGGGGAACAGACTAAGAGGGACACTAACAGAAGATGCCGAGATGCATCCCTGTCAAGTGTGTAGCACAGAGGGGGTTTTGAGTGACTCTAACACGGCTCCCCCTCGGAGCCTGGTATGTCAGTCACTAATGTGCCACAGGACTACTCATTTTTTAAGTTACAAACAAAAGATATAGTATCATGAACTCATCATCTGATGAAGTGGGGTTTACCCATGAAAGCTCATGATACTACGTATATTTTATTAGTCTTTAAGGTGCCACAGGACTAGCCGTCGTTCTTCACACCAGGCTGTTGGACTTGGCTGCAGGTCTGAGTTGCCAAAAAAAGGCTGAAGAACAGAGCGAGTGCAGGCACACACACTCCTCCAGACAGGAGGTGTGTGCCGCCCTGTCACAAGGAGATTTGGGCAGGACAACTCGATTGAAACACAAAACTAAAGAGTAGGAGAAAATGGTTATTGTTCCCCATGCCGGAAGATTAACAGTGGGATGTGCAGTGGTTCTCTGTGAGGAGTGAGGCTGGTAAGTGTATTTATTAATGATCTGGGAAGTACAGTGAGCAACAAAGGGGCAAAAATTTGCATATGACTCAGAGTTTTTAGGGTAGTCAAGTCTGGAGAAGACTGTGATGGACTTCCAAGTAACCTGGCAAAGCAAAATGAGCGGACAGCACAAAGGCAGGTGAGTTTGTGCTGCCAAGTTCAAGGTAATGCACATGGGATGGAATAAATCGAACAAAATGTATTGGTGGAGTCTAGATGAACAGGAACCACTGAGGAGAAATACAGGGCCTTCATTGTAGGTAGTTTACTGGAAGGCTCTGCCCAATGTGCAACAGCAACCAAAAAAGCAGATGAAGTGTTAGGCTGTAGATAGCATGGGATAGGAATACCGACACAATCATGATGTTTTGTCAATGCTTGGCCCTCTCCCACCTGAATTTGGCCCAAAGCAATCAAAGATGCAATAGCCAATGCAAACAACTTAGTAGCTACCCAAGCAAGACATGGATGTAGGGAGAATTAAATTAGCTTACAAAATGGGAAATGAAGCAAAAAGATAAAATAATTTTATAAGGTAGAATATGAAATATTAGAAAGGCTGTTAGGTGACACCATTTAACATATAGAGAAATGTCAGTCCCAGGTACCTGCCAGCAAGTTCTCAATATGTCTAGGTGGTTGATTGAACATGGTACACATGGGTTTACCTTGAAGAATCAGCAACCGAAAAAGGAAATGACTCTCCCCTCGTTCCTCTAGGGTTATCAGTGAGTGAAGCACTGCTTGGAGGGGAAGGAGGGTTTATTACGGGCAAGCAGCAGATGACATCATCATCGTTATTTTGTCTTGGTTTCTAAAAAGTCTCCTCGAAATGGAGCAACTTGGTATGGAAATCTCGAACTATGGGGGACAGGGCTGACATAGGACATGCAGGTGTGACCACACCTGCTGGCTGTGGGGCACTATCCCATGGAGTGGTGTTGAGACCACTTACAGAGAGAGGGAAGGAGTTTGCTCTACAGCCTATGCTGAGAGTCAGCTGCCTTTTAGCTCAAACTGTAGAGGTTCATGCACTAGGCTCCAGAGGTCCCAGGTCCGGTTCGCTTGTTGGCCTTATCCATGTACCGTGTGATTTTTGCACTGCACACTTAATATTCAGTTTAATGTGACCTGTGAGGGAGTCAGAGGAGGGCCTAGCAGTGCAGGGGCTAAACAAGGCCCTTGTGTCCAACTAGCCCCACCCCATTTTACCTGCAGCCAATGATAGGCCTGGAGGGAGGATAAAAGAGAGGAACCTGGCTCAGTTAGGGGCTGACCAGTGAAGAGACAGGTGCTGGTTCTGTTGTCTGCAGGACCTGAGCCAGAGCCGTCTATTGGGTCAGCCACAGGAGCCCGTAAACCTCCAATCCCTCCCTCTGGTGCAAAGGGGGAGAACCTATGAGAAACCCCCACTGAGGAGGAGGAAATTGGACTCTTGGAGCCACGCTCCAAACTTAAGAACTAGACTCAGACAAGAGGCCAGAATTCCTAGGCCCCGTGCCCTAGCACCAGAGGCCTATACCCCTTTGCCACCAGCTAACTCCGGGACCTAACCACTAGGCAACCACGTTGCCCAAGGGACCTGGCCACAGGACCAATGGGGGAAGAAAAATAATTTGACTGCAAGCTCCTTTGAGAAGGGTCTGTCTTCCATTATGTATGTACAGAACCTAGGATAATGGGGCCCAAGCATGATAGATGCTACCCTCATATAAATGTTAAATAATAATGATAATAATAATGATATTGATAATAATAATGTCATCATTGATTTTCCTGGTCATTTCATGTTGCAGATTAATGCTCTGCCAGGTACTACAGAGTAGATCATCTTCTTTATATTCTTCATTGTGTACTGCACTTACAGAGGCATTGAAAGATGCTTAATGAGCAGCCAAGTACCGGAGATTTGAGCCTTGATACTGAGATCAGCAGTGTCAATCAAATACCATTTCTCTTTGGCTACTGCTGTTTTTAACGCATAAGATTTGCTATTCTCAATCATCTAGTGACATGTCAAAGATGCCCACGCCCATGTCCACAGAAGGCAGCTGGCCAACACTGGTTCTGTCTGTAGGAGAAAAATGGCTCCCTGGCCACAGAGGTTCACAAGTATAAATATTAATGGTAACAACATCAACCTTTGTAAAATCCTGAGTCGGTGAGTTCCACAGGCTAACAGCCGTTCCTTCCACACACCGAGGCAAATGGAAATCACTCTTTAGCTAGCTACCTCCATTCCTTTCCCTCTTTATGTTTGCAAATCATTAACAATATGAGCCAGATTCAGCACTGGCATGTAGATACTGCTGCTCTGGCCCAGTTTGTCATAGCAAAATTTCTCATTAAGCTTAAACTCACAGTTTACTCTTCTTGTTCTGATTTCCTGGTGTTGCCCTGCACTGATGCTGAGAACATGCGCTGTGCAGCCAGCTTTTGCTTGCAAACCCTCAAATCATTTAGCAAATTAGAGCCAATTAGCTCCACTTCAATTGCTTGGGTATGACAAGTAGGTAGAAGGCCAGGTGAGCCATCTGATATTTATCTGGCCCATATAAATGCAGGTTGGTTTTTTCTGAGTCTCTTTTTCTGCCAGCCCCCACACTTGCACCCGCTTGTTGTGTCTTGTCTTAATTAGATGAAAAGCTTTTTGAACAGGGGTTGGCTTTTACTTTGCATTTATAAGACCCTATCACCATGTAACGCCACGTTTCTCTCCTGGTGGGTGCAAGGTGCTACAAAGAACAGAGAATAAGATGCAATTTGTGGCCATGTCTCAGAGAGGCTGGAGGAAAACATCCCTGGTTGCGACAAAAATATAAAGATTTGTCGTCATCTTCCTTGGAAGTTTTTGACAAACACCTCCTCGGTGGCATAGCCTTGTCAAGCCTAGACTGTTTAGGAACCCTGTGCCATCCTTTGCTTCAGAAATGTAAGTCTCATTATATTTTGGAGATCAGTAATATGAAAAGGAACAAGCCCTTCAAACTTACTGAACTGGTGGGCTTTTCTGTTTGGAAGGAGGTCAGGCCCGGGTTGGTAAGAAGCGCCAGGACAGCATGTTCCTCCCGCTTCCTCCAAGCTTCTGACACATTTCCACGGGACGGCTTTTGCCTCCATCAGAAAGGCAGACAGGGGGCACAGGAGGGGGAGAAGTATAGCGAACAAATATGGAACACGAAGCAGCATCAGATTTGAGCAGTTTTTCAGGCTGGATCCTGAGAGAGACAAAATGGAGCCGCTTTGGAATCTCTGACAATTACTTCGAGGGACAAATGAGTGTGAGCACTCTGAATCTGGGGGCCACAATGCAAACGTGGGAAGGGAGAGAGAGAGGAAGGATAAGCTGCAGGGGGCTCCAAAAGCTTTGTCCCCTCTGTGCTGTTCACTGGGGCAATGCACAGGAAGTGACAAATGCAAATGAAGTGTTTCATAGTGGAAGACAGCCCTGCACTGGGATTGCTGCCTGCTGGTGCACAGGGGCTGGATGCTAGCTTAGCTTGCCCCTGTGGTTTCCCTTATGTTCTGTCTCCATTTCTCTCGCTACCCTACCACCGGCTAGATCCCCAGGCGGTTCACTAGATGGCCACAACCAATGCACCAGGTCATCCCCCCATTGGCATAGTTGGTGATCTTTTTGGCTGCCTGGTCCATCCTTGAAAAATGAGCCATCCTGTGGCACAGCAGGGTATGTCTACATGACAGAGAAAGATCAAAGCTGCTGCTGTCGAGCTTCCAGGGTTTGAATTAGGTGTCTCCACTAGACCACTCATTCAAAGTGAGAGAGGCACGTCAGTCGGTGCCGATAACCCTGCTTTCACGAGGAGTAAGGGAAGTCCAAAGGAGAGTGTTCTTCCTTCAACTCCCTGCTGTGTAGACAGCGCCACAAGCTGAGTTAAGCTACTTCGACTTCAGCTACGCAATTGATGTAGCTGAAGTTGCAGAGCTTAATTTGATGTTGTCCTACAGTGTAGGTGTACCCTGAAGGCTGAAGTTGAAGTAGCTTAACTTGGCAACAGGGTGGGATCACTGGATGATTCCCTGTTCTATTCATTCCCTCTGTGGCCTCTGGCATTGGCCACTGTCGGCAGACGGGACACTGGGCTAGATGGACCTTTGGTCTGACCCAGTCTGGCCGGTCTTATGTTCTGATGTTAATCATGAGCTTTTGTGGGTAAAACCCACTTCATCACCCATGAAAGCCCATGATTCTCTCTATATTTTGGTTAGTCTCTCAGGGGCCACAGAACCACTCGTTGTTTTTAAAGTTACAGACTCACACGGCGACCCCTCTCAGACTTTGTTCCATCCTCAGCGTGCCTACTCTCTGGTGACCACTGACTGTTTCAGTGGCTTCCTGGGGGCACAGGCAGGTGGTATAAATCAGACACACAAACCTCCGCACTTTTGAGTCCTGCTCCCTGATTCGTCACTTTACTCATCTAGGGGTATGTCTAGACTGCATCGGCAGAGGGATGCAGATTAGGCAGGTCAACATTGCAAATGAGGCAGGGATTTAAATATCCCACACCTAATTTGCATAAAAATGGCCACCATGTTTTGCCAACTCAGCACTTTGTCGGCAAAAAGCGGCAGTCTAGAGCGGGATCTGTCAAGAAAGAAAGCCTTTTTCGACAGATCCTGTAAACCTCCTTGCAAGAGGTGTAAGGGATCTGTCGAAAAAGGCTTTCTTTCTCAACAGATCCCCCCTCTAGACTGCCGCTTTTTGCCAACAAAGTGCTGAGTTGGCAAAACGCGGCGGCCATTTTATGTAAATTAGGCACGGGATATTTAAATCCCTGCCTCATTTGCAATGTCGACCTGCCTAATCTGCATCCCTCTGCCAACAGAGGGATGCAGTCTGGACATACCGTTGGTGGTGAGCAGTAAAGAGAGAGGGTGAGCTATTGAGATCTTAGCACCCAGGGCACTCCCACGTCATCTCCCAGCTGTGATCACCTCCAGTCTGACTGTTTTTCCAAGAGGATGGCTCTACCGACACAGAGGCACTCAGTGACCAGCGCATGTTTATACCCGCAGGCCTGCCAGCCGTGGGGCAGCTCAGGCGTGCGTTGCACTGTGACAAGTTGCCAGCCCCCCATCTTGCTGCATCAGATTCCTGCTCTGGTGTCTATTGCTGCCTTTTGGGCATTGGAACGGAGCGAAAGCATTGGCCAGCTGGAGTACACCGTGTCAGATGATCTGTGTGTCTGAGTGTCCACAGGAACTCGATGGCCATCTGCACAGTCCCCTCTTGCATTTGTATTGGGGTGTTCATGGGCTTTTCAGCCCCTCATCACCTGATGCGTATTAATGAGATCTGACTGTCGTAGACGTGTTGGATATTGCTAGGAAGTCAGCTGGCGTGTTTCCAGAGAGCCAGGGTTCATAGTCTGTTGGATACAGCCAGCTTCTAAAAGGATGTCACAGGGAGGAGGGAAAAAAATTGTTCTCCTTGGTCTCTGAGGCTAGGACAAGAAACAATGGGCTTAAATTGCGGCTAGGGAGGTTTAGGTTGGACGTTAGGAAAAACGTCCTTTGTGGGTGGTTAAATCCTGGACTAAATAGCCTATGGTGGTTGTGGAATCTCCATCACTGGAGATATTTAAGAGCAGGTTGGACAGGCATCTCTCAGGGATGATCTAGATGGTGCGTGGTCCTGCCGTGAGGGCAGGGGACTGGACTTGATGGCCTTTTGGGGTCCCTTCCAGTTCTAGTGTTCTGTGATTCTATGATTTCAGGTCACCAGATGACAGCAGTACAGAGACACATTATGGCCGCTGAAAAACGGCAGGAACAAACAGCATGGCCTTGCTCATGGCCCCAGAGACAAAAGGGTGGGACCTGGGTGTTCAATGACACCAAGATCTGCAGATGCCAAGAGACACCATCGGGGAAGCCGCTCCTGGCTGACGTGTGACCTCCAGCCAGGCAGGGTTGGTGGTGATGTTATCAGGGGCATCACCAGGGCTGAACCGAAGGGCAGCGATGTCACAGAGGCCTTTCAGCAGCTGCTGACTAGTGTGTGCTGTGGCAAGGGTTGCAAAGAAGTGTTGCTGCGGCTTTGGCTGCTTCTGACACTGAAAGGCTGTTCATGGCTCTGCTCCGTGCCTCAGTTTCTCCCACTGCAAAATGGGGACCCTAATCCTAACCTCCTTTCTAAAACATTATGAAATCTACCCAGCAAAAGGAGCTATAAAAGGGCAAAATAGTTTTATTTACCTTCAACACTGAGTCTCATGCCAAGGGCATACTAGTCACTAGATTAGCCTTCTCTGGTGTGGAATTTTAAAAGCAGAAGAAATAAATAAGTGCCAGAATTCTGTATGCACACAGCAAGCTGACAGGGATAAATGCTAAGGCAAAGGTACATGAAAGAAAAAGCAAAGAAGATTAAATAAGGGACAGGCTTCATACAGCATTTTTTTGTTCCTTCCAGAGAAGATAATAAATGTACATAACGGGTAGCTACATAAACAAGCCAGTTGGCGTGTGCAGCGGGGTCATTCGGGAAACGATTAGATGCCATCCAAGGGGAAATGAATTACCGAAGAGGAACAGGCTCTACGAATCTGAATGTCCTTTTGCTGTACATAAGAACCTGCTCTGTTCTGAGCCTGCACATACTAGAGAGGGCATTTGTGCACCCTGGAAAGTTCTTAGAGGGGATTGAATAATGAACACACAAGTCCTCAGTAAATCAAAGTAACATTAATGTATAAAGTGAAATATTGCTAGAAAAGCCATTGTAAACCAGAGCACATCAGAACAACCAGACTGGGTCAAAGCAAAGATCCAGTAGCCAATGCCAGGTGTCCCAGAGGTAATGAACAGAACAGGGATTCATCAAGTGATCTCTCCCCTGTTGCCCATTCCCAGCCTTTGGCAAACAGAGGCTAGGGACACCCTCCCTGCCCATCCTGGCTAATAGCCATTAATAGACCTATTAATAGCCATTAATGGCCCTATCCTCCCTGTTCAAGTCCTGGCCTTCACAACATCCTCTGGCAAGGAGTTCCACAGGTTGACTGCATGTTGCATGAAGAAATACTTCCTTCTGTTTGTTTTAAACCTGCTGCCTTTTAAACTGACAGGTTTTGTACACTGTTCTCATATTATTGTACTTTTCTCCTGATATTGTTGAGTAGGACAGGTCTACACTGCAGGGGAAAGGTCAGCTTAAGGTAAGCAACTCCCGTTATGTAAATAACATAGCTGGAGTCGACGTACTTTAAGCCAAGCTTGGTGCTGTCTCCACAGCAGGAGGCTGACAGAAGAAACACTCCCCTTGACTTCCCTTCCTCCTTATGACAGTGACAGAGAGAACTACCGGTGCCAACGGGGGTGCCCTCAGTGTTCAATTTAGTGGGTCTTCACTAGACATACTAAATTGAACTACAGAAGATCGATCACCAGAGCAATCGCCACAAGGCATGCATGAGATCAAAGTAATACCTTGGCTGATGCTATGCTGGTACACATAGTAAGAGAGAAACAGAGCCATGTTGATTTTCCTTCCCCTGAGCTCTAAGAAATTTTGTAATGATTTTACAAAGACTCAACAGGTATTTTACATTGGGCACCTCTAACTATTATCCTGCCAGTGGTGCAATCCCCCCATACCACCTATGACAGATTTATAGAGTGCTGTGGATTGCTGATATGAACAGCACTATGGCAAACCCCCTATTTTGTCAATCCCACGCAGTCCATATATCAGCAACATAGCTGATCACCGGGGAAAAATAGCTCCTGCATGTCAGCCAGATGTCTTTGGCGAGTCCTATTGTATAAACTGAATTACATGTGTATTGTGTCTTGATACAGATTAAGTGCCGCTCACGGGCATTTTCTGCTGTCATGTCCATGTAAGATATGACAGTTTGTGGTTTTAAAAAACCTAATACTAAAGCAATCAAGACTCTTCTTTCCTTTCTAGCATGGATGCCCCGCTCCTCCTGACACGCTGCTGTCATTGAAAGCCTGATCTGTATCAGGGGGTACACATCAGCTCTCTGGAAATGCATCCTTTACCAGTGACTGGCATCTGTATTGTGTAACCCGGACTTTAATCAATGAGGCTACCTAAGACGCTCTAAGTCGGGCACCAGCAGATGAGATGGGATGGAGCTTTCCAAGGGAACCAACTTGCTTGGGTATTTTTTAGAATAGAAAGTTCTAGAAGAAAAATAAATAAAAAGAGAAATATCAGGGAAATAAAAGGCGCAGCAGAGAAAACATGAAAAGAACCTGAGACCAGATCTATACTTCAGGGGAAAGGTCATCTTAAGGCACGCAACTCCAGCTATGTAAATAACGTAGCTGGAGTTGACGTACCTTAAGCTCAACTTGGTGCTGTCTCCACAGCGAGAGGTCAATGGGAAAAATGCTTCCGTCAAGTTCCCTTACTCCTTGCAACAGTGAAAATTCTACGCCATTATCTGAATCATACTGAACAGAAGGGGAGCCAGGACCGATCTTTGTGGGACCACACTTGATACGCTCCACCAGCTAAACTGGGAACCACTGATAACTGCTCTATGAGTATGGTTTCCCTAGTCTATATCTGAGACGGCCATGTGAGGGACACTCAAAAGCCTTTCTAAAGTCGAGATATGACATCTATGCTTTCCACCCATCCATGAGACTTGTTATCCTGTCAAAGGAGGATATTAGCTTCTTTGTTCTTGACAAATCCATGTTGATTGTTACTTATCACCTTCTTCTCTTGTATGTGCCTACAAACTGACTACTTGATTATTTGATCCATTATCCTTCAAGAGATCTAAGTTAAGACGAGTAACCTACAATTTCCCCCATTGTCCTTATTCCCACTTTTATGGACAAGTACTATATTTACTCTTTTCCAGTCTTCTGGTACCTCTCCTCTCCTCCATGAGTTCTCAGTGAGAACCCTAATGGTTCAGAGACCACTTCAGCTAGTTTAAGTAATCTAGGAACTATTTCATCACAGACAAGATAAATATCTTCAAGTTGGCAAAGTAATCCTTAACCTTTTCTTTCCCCACTATAACCTCAGAGCCTTATAGTGATGTTTATGTCAGTCTTCCCATCTCTGTTAACCTTCTTGGTTCAAACAGAAACAACCCTTCAGCCATTCATGTATTATTTGTTATTCTGTCTTTCCCTGCCTCATTGTGTAATGGACCTTCCCTGTGCTTGGTTTTCCTCTAACTTCCAATGTATTTGTAGACTGTTTTCTTGTTACTCTTCAGCTACGATATTGCAATGCTATTTTGGGATACCAGAAGTATCTGGGATACCTGAAATAGCTATTCTACATCTTTTGAGAGCACCCGTTATTTCGAAATATAATAGGCTCGCTATTTTGACGTCCCTGTAAATCTCATTCCACGAGGAGTAAGGGGCGTTTTGGAAAAGTGATTTATTTTGAAATAAGTGCTGTGTAGACAGCATCCAATTTGGAAATAAGTTATTTTGAAATTGACTGGAAATAAGCGACACAATTTGTGTGGCTCAAATTGCATAGCTTATTTTGAGCTATGTGTGCAGTGTAGACGTACCCTTTCTGTATCTAGCTAGTTTAATTTCATTTTGTGCCGTGACCTGTCTAATTTTGTTCCTACATGTTCGTGGGTTTTTTAAACATTCAAACTTCTTTCCGCTTTTTGTGGGACTTGTTTTTTGAGCTTCAGGCCATTAACGAGCTCCTGGTTAAGTCAGGGGAGGTCTCTAACCAAAATTCCTTTCTTTCCCACGCACTGGGATTAACAACTCTTGTGCTGCAAATAAAAAACAGGAAATAACAAAATAATGGAAAATAAAATCATGGTCTCCAGCCACCCTCCTCCGGTGCCAATATAAAACCCTAAAGAAACATGGGAATTCTTTTGAAAATCCCAGCCTAATTCCCATTGACTTCCCGAGATACCTGGGTGACTTCTACCCCTTTGATACTCAGGGCATGACTACCCTAGGAACCTATTTCGAAATAACTATTTTGAAATTAGCATTATCCCTCGAGGAAAGCAGGAATACAGATTTCAAATTAAGAGGCCCGTTATTTCGAAACAACGGGTCTGGTAGTGTGGACGCTCTGCTTATTAATTCAATGTAAAGGGGGTTATTTTGAAATAGAGCTCTAGTGTAGACCGGGGCTCAAAGTCATACTCCCTGTATGGGAAAGAGAAGCATGAAATCGCCACCTGTGCACAACAGATTCAGTAAGGGAGGGTGGAGCCTGATAATCATGTTCACTAAATAGGCATCTCTCCATTTGGTTGTTAACACCACTGGCTTCATGGTTCAGTGGCTATAGCGCCAAGCATTCAGGCTGCATTGATTCCTATTTGTTTAACCTTAAAAATAAAAGTGACAGATTGAAACCTTATATTTTCTACGGTTGGTTTTTCTGTCTCTCCCTTCATAGCTCGACCTCTCTCCCTTCCCAGCTTCTGCTCCTTCTTTTCAGCTTTTCTAGTCTGTCTCCTTGTGGGTGAAAGTGCAGGTGTGCACATATTAGCCACACTACCACGTAGAACTGTGTTGCTTAAAATGGTGTCGGGAACGGCTCTCACTGGGACTGAGATATTTCCGGTCACTAGGTCGGGATGGTTTGGACAAATTGCTCTGTGTTCAGCAAAGGCTCTATAGCAGCTACTAGCAAGCAAAAAGGAAAAAAAAAAAAAAAAGGAAGGAAAAATACCACATCCTTTTCTTTAACGAAACGGCTGGACTGTGGTTCTCTGAAGCAAAGGGGAAGGCTGGGATAACGGATCTCCTTTTCATTCGGTCTCCTTCTCTTGTCTGCAGACAAATCCCTGTGTATGTCCACATGTATCCAGCTCACCTGCCTTAGTAGGTATATCCATTTGCATGCATAAGCATTAGTAAATAAATACCAACAATGCTCGGGTAGGAGAGCAGGCCCTGCTAGGTGGCTAGCCTTCAGGGGTGCCGACAGCCTCCGCAGGCCCCTGGGCAAAGTGTGGGGCATGGCTTCGTGCTCCAGGAAGGGGCGGGGCCTCAGGTGGAAGGGGCAGGGGCCTCAGGTGGAAGGGGCGGGGCCAGGGCAGTCAGCTCTCCGTGCTGCCTGGAACACAACTCCTCCCCCCTCAGTTCTCAGAGCCACTCAGGGCATGCGGCATGGTGTTCCAGGAGGCGACTTACCAAGCCGCCAGCGCCGATACCGTGGCAACGGCAGCAGCCAAGAGCTCCAGGCCTCTTTGAACTGTTGGATCCCAGGGCAACTGCACCCCTTTCCCTCCCCCCCTTCTGGTCTTACTTAAGAGCACTATAGCTCGGTCCATAGCACTCACCTCCTGTTCACGAGTACTTACTCCCACAGGGAATCATCAGGACAATCCACATGAGGTGATGCTCAGCAGGTTGAAAGCCCTATATGGGGGTCTGGAAGCTGGCAACCCTCGTAGCAAGCAGGGCTGTGCTGTGTTGTCTGCACACAGCCAGGAGCTAATCAGTGTATGAAGAATGAAAGAACCATTCAAGACGCTATTTTGAGCCTAACGTTCGCAGTCAATATCTAGCAATTTCATTAGAAATTGGCCACCTTGAACTCACCGAAATATGAGCAACAAAATGAAACAGAATAGAAAAACTGTATTCACGCTGAGAGCGAAGAACGGTGGTGTTCTTAATGGAAATGTTATATGTCCTAATTGGAAGCTTTGTTTAGTTGGGCTTTGAAATAAAATTCCTATTGCTTTCCAGAGCACTGTTATTAGCTTAACTCCCTGCTCTGAATAAGGTTGCTTGTATTGCCAAATGGGTGCAGGTTTTTTGAGTTGCAGACTTGCTGAGCAAAGTAGCTATTGTGTCCTCTGAGACGGCTGGTTCTTGTCAAGCATGAGCTTTTATATTTATCTTAATTTAGATGTGCCCCCCCATTTCCTTTAAGCACAGTATTATAATTATATTACTTGTTAAAGGCTGAGGTATATATTTTACTTTTCTATACTTTGGAAGACGTGTTTCTGTGAGCTTGCTGCTTCTGGATCAGTGGATTGCATTTGCATTTATATCCAAAGCATTTAACAAGAGGGGAAAAAGGGGAGAAAAGGAATTTGGCAACGCAGAATCCATAGACAAAGGGGAATCAGCCTTGCTTTGCTCTGACTCCACTCTATGCTTTTTCCATCGGGAGCAACTCTGATTTGAAAATAGATTTTCTAAGTTTTTAAGTAAATTTAGCATTGGTGCAAGATTTCATGAGATGTGCCTTACATTAGGGTGCTTTCAACTGGACCGTTAAATTAATAGCAAAATATTTGGAGTTGCGGATGCTGTCGTGGCTTGGTATGCTCGCTGGAGGTAGAGGTTACAGCTCTCTAGTCCAGCACTCCCTGGTCCAGCAACATCCATAGTCCAGCATGATTTTAGTTAGCCCGATGTCCGCTTAGCATGGGGGTGGCCAAGTTTCCCGCAGTCCCATAAAGTTTGGTTAGAGCCACCTGTCCTGGCTCTCAGTGTTCTGTGCTGTTATTTAGCTCTAATTTACCCTGGTGCTGTTCTTTAGCTCAATTCATCCCTCAGTAAGCAGTGGAAGTGTGGGTAATGCAGCTAGACAATACTGACCTTCCATAATCCTGCAAATTCTCTGGTTTGGCACCAAGGGTGCTGGACCAGAGAGGTTCAACTTGTACTGATAATTCCCCTGGGATGCTGATCTTGTTCCTTCAGAGGAGATAACTTATCCTGATGTCACCTTGTCCAGTCAAGACTGTTTATTATGCTTGAAACACAGGCTCTCCTTCCCACTTCAAGGAATTTTTGGTCTAACGTTACATCGACTCGTGACTTTATCAGTCTCCAGAGATCACTTCACTGCCATTTTCTAGCCTAAGATAACTCAGTTCATACAATACGTTTGACTCTGTTTTGTGCTTGTTTCTATCATCAACCAACCCGCTGAAAACATATATAGGTCACAAAGGCTCTTTCAGTCCCTGTAGCTCAGCAAGATTCTTAACCATCTAGCACAGCTTTGTAAGCCAATCTGAAATTACATATTTCAGCTCCATCATTTCTCAGCATCCTTGAAATCCACCTACTTATTCAGGGGCCTACACGGTATACACGCAGCTTTTCATGCCTAATTTTTAATAACTCCTGCTTAAAAAGCATAACCCCAATACACTGAATTTGAAATGCTGCTCATTTTGCTAATCTCACTTGAATTTACCGGTGATGCTAATTTATCTAAAGGTGACAAATAAATCTCCAGGGTTTGGGGTTGCTGAGTTACTCAGGTGAGGGTTTTTTTTTTAACAGGAGAAAGAAAATAAAACATATTTGAATAAGTTTCTGGCCATGCAAAATTGCTGCAATTGTTTGAAATTGTCTGAAAAATCTGGTCCCCTTAAGTCTCTGCTTGTACCAGCAAAGCATAAAAATCAAGATCTAATTTCTCAAGTGATGAGAGAGAAGAACACTCTAGGAATGTTTTGTTCTTGGAAAATAAGAGCTGTGCAAGTTTGACATTACCCCCCACTTGCCTACAGGATACCCCTGGCAAATTACATTGCATTTTTAAAAATCATGATTCATTAAACTGAAAGTATTTTTTGAGGGCTGGGAAGATGGAAAGCTGAAAGATCCTTCCCCTTGGCACCCACAAGAACTGGAGAGCACAGCCATGTATTACTGGTTGCGGTGAAAATGCAAAGTGACTAAAATGCATGTGGCCTGCATTTGTGTTCAATCCAGAAGAGAGACCTCATCTTTCTTTTAGGGCCTACGTAAATATTGAAAAAAAATAGCTATTATAATTAGGACAGTATTGCCACTCCCAGCCTTTTAAAATTCACAAGTCAGTTCCCACATGCTCCCAAAACATGAGATCATCTTTAAAATCTGCTGATGCTGAAGACAAACACATTTTAACTTCTCTTTATTTGTTGATAATTTTTGGAGCCTTTAGGGCTCAGGTTTCCAAGGTTTCCTCCATGACCACAAGGGGTAGAAACATGTTCTTGAAAGAGAACTGAGATTTTTCACAGAATCCCACGTAGCTCCGGGAAATGAGGTGCTAAGTAACACACCAAAGCCTGTGCGCCGTGCAATAAAATTGTGAGTGTGGGCAACACTGCAAGACAAGAAAAGCACCCTCCTCCTTTAAACATATGTGACTCTCTTTTTAGCACCTTTGTGCCTAGCATCTCCCCCATTTGAGAGACTTCAGAAAAATGGCACAAAACAACCCGATGTGCCTTCTGTTCTTTTTTCTCTGCTGTCTATGATTTTGTAAGAGATATGGAAGTTTATTGCTTTGATTATTTTGGTTAGATATTTTGAAAAACTTTCCAAATCTAATGCTAGCTCAGGTCTGGAATAGGTTACCAAGGCAGATTGTGGAATCACCATAACTAGGGGGTGGTTAAGAGCAGGTTTCTACAAACAGCTGTCAGGAACGGTTTTAGTTTTAGCGGGGTCTACCTCAGTGCGGGAGAATAGGCTATCTGACCTCTTGGAGTCCCTTCCACCTTGTGTGTCTATGATACCACCATTCATTAATATTGTTGTTGTTATATTGACACATAGAACTACAGTAGAATCTGATCTCATTGACACCAGTGTAAATTCATAGTAACTCTGAATGAAGTATTTGTTTGGCTTTTTATGTAGATTTTTTCAGTTTGTCCCTCTGTCAGTAGATTGGTACTTGTACATTTCTACATGCTTAAAACAAACCTCTCATGTCCCTAGATGGCTAAAATGTGTCTACTTCACTTTTTAATCAATTTCTACAAATGGTGACAAATCACTGCTCCATGGCTGGTGGTGGGGGGAAGCGATCAGATGTCCAATTTTCCTTATTATGAAGAAGTGATATATTTTTCAAGCGCCGTGAAATGCTGTTCTTTCTCTGCTCCCTCCAATAAGCTGCCAGTTTTGGGACGGAATTATGAAAAGCAATACCCCAATATAATTGTAACAGATCGTTTTACAAATATTATTTAAACCACAGCAGTTGTAACTTATAATAAAAGTATTTCATATGCCTTTCAAAGCACAGTCAATAAGAACAGTCAAACACTTTGGAAAAATCAGCAACTCGATCTCCACTCAGCTAGCTTTTATCTTCTTAAGAATAAACAAGATTGAGGGAGGGTGAGGTAGCCACAACAGAGCAGAAAGAAGTTGAAGCTTTGTCTTTCTGCTGTGAGTAAATAATTGATTTTAAAACAATTCTGCTTATGCATGGCCATTTCAATTCCCTGGAAAATGACCAAGAGCACAGGTAGAGGTGAATGGTTGTAAAATATTGAAAGAGAAATGTTTGTCTGTGCTTGTTATATATTTTTTCACTTTTCCAATAGAGAGAAAACATCGGTGAAGCTAAGGCTACGTCTACACTGCACGCTTATAATCCCAGAACACTAGAACTAGAAGGGACTTTGAGAGATCATCAAGTCCAGTCCCCTGCCCTCACAGGAGGACCAAGCACCATCTAGATCATCCCTGACAGATGTCTGTCTAACCTGCTCTTAAATATCTCCAGTGACGGAGATTCTACAACCTCCCTAGGCAATTTATTCCAGTGTTTAACCACCCTGACAGGTAGGAAGTTTTTCGTAATTTCCAACCTAAACCTCCCTTGAGGCAGTTTAAACCCATTGCTTCTTGTCCTATCATCAGATGCCAAAGAGAACAATTCCCTCCCTCCTCCCTTTTAGATACCTGAAAACTGCTATCATGTCCACTCAGTTTTCTCTTTCCCAAATTAAACAAGCTCAATTCCTTCAGCCTTGCCTCATAGCTCATGTTTTCTAGACCTTTCACCTTGTTGCTCTTCTCTGGACCTTCTCCAATTTCTCCACATGTTTCTTGAAATGCAGTGCCCAGAACTGGACACAATACTCCAACTGAGGCCTAATCAGCACAGAGTAGAGTGGAAGAATGACTTCTTGTGTCACACGAGAATAAGTTAATTCATCCCAGAATCATGTTTGCTTTTTTTGCAGCAGCGTCACATTGGTGACTCATATTTAGCTTGTGATCCACTATGACCTCTAGATCCTTTTCTGCAGGACACCTTCCTAGACAGTCGTTTCCCATTCTGTATGTGTGAGATGGATTGTTCCATCCTAAGTGGAGCACTTTGCATTTGTCTTTATGAAATGTCATCCTATTTACCTCACATTATTTCGAAATAACGGCATGTAGGTCTGCACAGCAAGCCCGTTATTTTGAAATAATACTCCGACTCCTGTAGCCCTCACTTCACGAGGAGTAAGGGAAGTCAAAGGAAGAGTGTTCTTCCTTCCACTTCCTGCTGAGGAGATAGCACCCACAGCCGAATTAAGCTACGCAATTAATCTTAACTCGACTTTAGCCTTGCAGTGTAGACGCACCCTAAATGATGAATATATGGGATAATGTTGACTTTCAGCTGTGCTGGCTCCTCCAAGGGGGGTTTATAGAAATGATTTGTTCACGAGAAAGTCAGCATGTGAAATCGCTTCTGTGAATGAAAATGGGAAGGTTCTTCCTGGGGTGCCCTCGGGGAGCAATTCTTTTGACGGGGGGGAACTAGTCTGGGAGTGCCACCAAGCCCAGGGCTGTGCCCAAGGTCAGTCCTCGCTCAAGTGCAACGTTTCTCTCACTGTGGGTCAGGACCCCAGAGTGGGTTGCTGTTACGGGGCCGACACACCACCATGGTGCCTCCAGCGGGTTGCTCTGGGAATTAGCTTGTTGACTCGCTGGATGCCTCCCTCTAGCTGGTGTCTCCCTGTGTTCCTCTTTGACCATGGCATCCACTTCAGGACACGGCCCTCCAGCAGTGCCCACGCCAGTCTCTCTGCACCCCTTCTGGGGTGTGTGTGTGTGTGTGTGTGTGTTTACCCAGCTGCGCACTCCACGGTCTTCTCCTCCCAAGTGGCACCCAATTCTCCCCCTAGGGAATCCCCAGTTCTCCTGTACCCATCTTGCCTTAGTGACCAGCTGCCAGTCTTCATCTAGCCCCTGCCTTAGGGGCAAAATGCAGTCTGGAATAGCCACTCATCACTGGCAAAGGGGTGTGGACCTGCTGCCCCTGCCTACCATGGCTGCCCCTCGCAGCCCCAGTAGCTTCAGGCCTTGCAGCCTGGGGGCTTGTTTGGCCAGAGCTTCCCCAGCCCTGCCTCCCTTCCCCAGCACTCCTCTACCTCCAGGAAGCCTCCTGCTTCCCTGGCAGTCAGGTCCCCCCTGCTCTCTGTCCCGAGCAGCTGTCAGTTCTCCCTCTCCTTCCCGGAGTCCTCCTTTATATCGCCCCCAGCTGGGCCCTCATTAGCCACAACTGCCTCAGCTGGGGCTTCGCTCTCAGCCCTCACTCAGAGCTGGGGTTTTGTCTTTAAAGGGCAGCGCAGGGCAAACGCTCCGTCACAGTTGCCAAGTCCAGCATTAGCTATGGTGTAGCCCAAGGCCGAAATCTGAGCCGCCCCCCCCCCCCCGGTTACAGGTGCCCCACCCGGGGCTGAAGCCCTTGGGATTCAGGTTAGGCCCCATCGCAAGAAGGGTGGGGCTCCAGCTTTGGTCCTGGCCCCCCTGCCCCAAGCCCTGACTCCTTGGGCAGGGGCAGGCTTCAGTCCCCCTTCCTGGGGTTGTGTAGCAATGATTGTTGTCAGGAGGGGACTGTGGTGCTGTGAATTTGTGAGCCCCCTTCTCTAGTGGCATAGGGCCAGTGTACAGCACTTCAGTCCCTCTGCCTTTGCAGGGCAGGTGGATTTACGCTCTGGGCCTATCCAGAGACCACGGTCAGAGTCTCACCGCCCACTCCAGCCCCTTCACGCCAGGTACAGGGGCCAGCGCAGAGCATGGGGGCATAAACGAGCCATTTCCAGTCAGGGGAGGGTTCCCTGGCGCAGGCACTGTGGAGGGCAGCCCATAAACTTGCCCTCTCAGGGTGCCCTTGTGAGCCATGACACTGGGGGCCTGCCAGGAGAAGGTGATTCTGCACAGCCCTGTGGTTCGTGCGGCTGCCGCTGTAACTTAGGCAGGCAGGGCGGGGAATTGGTCCCAAGCTTCTGAGCCCATCACCTGGCCCTCCGCCAGCCTCCCTCCCTTCTCACAACCCTGGCAGCCCATCAGCAGTTCTCCTGGGCGTGTCTCAACTTTCCCCATCAGTGCGTGGAACCTCGTTGCCTTTCCTCTGGGCTGTGACTGAGGCAAGTGAACAGAGTGTGTGTTTGTTGGACGACGTCCATCCAAGACACTTTGTGCGGTGGATTTTCTTCCCACCGTGTGGGAATCGGAAGCTTTATTCTCCTTCCGTGCCTCTGTTTGTTTTTCTGATGAGCCATTTAGCTGCATCTATATTTAACCTGAGGACCATGATGAAGATTTATTCTTTTTTGGCGCACTGAAGCAGCTAAGTCTTTTGTACTTGGTGAATTCAGGACTTTTGGGGGTTTTTTTTGGTTTTTCATGAACTAATTGAGCATCAGAATTCACCATATTGTGCATGGAGTTCTGCTGCCTTGTTAGAATTTCTCCCCTGTGTTGATTCAACTATCACAGCCACGTTTATTGATGTGATGGTTTTCAGAACAGCATTTCTGTGCTTAGTATAAAAAGAGAAAGTCTGACATACAGAGCTAGAAATAACAAAAAACTAAGACACCAAACTGAGAAATATTCTGCTGTGTCAGCTGATGTTTTCTCTTTCAGTCTTAGTCGGAATGAATTTCAGGGGTGCAACTGTAACTGTGTGGCTTTATTTGGGTTTTTTTAGGGGGAATAGAGAGGTGGCAGATGCAGACTGAAGTCCTCTAGTCATCCAACTAACAGACACAACGCAAGCTGTGACATTGTACATTTTCCCCACATGACTCCTTAGGTGATTTTGCTTTAACAAGGCCATTCTGAGGTGTGCTCAGTGAATGTGGCTCATTTAGTCCTTCATCTTTCTCTGAGGGCCATTTCTAAGACACACTGAACCTTTCTAGTCTGGCACCCTGGGCACCTGACCGATGCCGAGCCAGAGAATTTGCCGAACCACGAGAATTTGCATTACCAACATTTCCACTACTTGCTGGGCTCTTAGAAGATGTTTCAGGGTAAATTAAAGCTAAACAACAGTACAGAACCCTGAGAGCCAGGCCTGGTGGTTGTAAACAAACTTTATGGGACTGCAGGAAACTTGGCCACACCCATCATAAGTGGCCATCCAGCTAACTAAAATCATGCCAGACCATGGATGTTGCTGGACCAGAGAGTGCCGGAACAGAGAAGTTCAACCTGTAGTGACTTTGAGATGTGGGAGTGGGACTAAAACTCCAGTGGCTTGTGGATATTTACAGGGGCTATCTCCCAACCAGTGAAATGGCCTGTAACTCTTTCCTACCTGTGCCACCTCCTCCCCATAAATTCCTTTCTGAAGAAAGTGCCATTCTGAAAATGTCTCTCGAGGAACCCACTGTGCAGTCATTTCCCAAAACTCAAACTGAAACCTATATTTATATTCTTCAGCACAATTACCGCTGACTAGCTCCCCTGGTTGGCGGGAACCCTGACCAGGAATTTTCCCGGGTTCTCAGAGTGCAGAAGGTTCATTTCTTCTGAATTTATCTCTACTGCAGCAGAAACAAGACACTTCTTGGAACTGATTCGATAAAAGACATAAAGAGACATTACTGTAAATGAGCAGCTGCTGGGGATTCACCCGTGGGCATTGAAATCCTGGTCATTTATGTTACAGAAATAATTGTTATCGCCCAGCAAAAGAAGCCTCAACAGCAATTAAGATTTGTCCTGCCCACCCAGGGACTGTGAATCTCTCTATTGAAACTGGGGTCAGGGCATCTAGTGCTGCCTTTGGGTGCACACACAACACAGTGGTGGTCCAGACCAGCATCGGAGCATGAAGGTGCCAACCTGAGCCCCCATGTGGAGGGTAAAAGGAGGTGCCAGGATTCCTTTGTCACAGAAAAGCATCCAGTGCTGGAGCCCCTGGAGGAGTGTGGGGGGGCGGGGGCAGGATGCAGAATTTGCCAGAGCTTGTGTTTATGGCAAGGTAGGACACAGGTTCAGGTCTGCTTTCCCAGCCCTAGCCATGACTGCCACTGTCACACCTGCAATTAAATGCCAGGTAACGCCACAAAGAGACCTCTGAGACTCTACTGGGCTGGGACAGTGGCGCTCACGTGTAACCTGATGCCGACTATGACAGTGTAGAAGTCTTGTCCCTGAATGGCTACAGGACTGGACTCAGCAGCCAACACTGAAAACCCTGGGAGCCTTTTTTTTTTTTCATTCAAGCGGCTGCAAAAGTTCGGCTTGTGGATTCACAGTCCCCAGCTTCCAGCCCTGCCAGGGACAGAGCCCCGTTAAGAAGAAAACAGCAAAGCTTTGCAGACACCAGGGAGTTCTTCTGGATGCTCAGCCTGCTCCATGGTCTGACCCCTTCTAGTTTTATGAGCATAGCTGGAACTAAGACTTGGCCCACAGAAGTTCTCCCCTCCTACATCTTCACATTGTAGAGGGCATTTTTGTCCCTCCAATGTGAGTGATGTCTTGGTTGATGACCAAGGTGTTTCTTCAGGCCTTAAAATCTCTTAAGATAAAGATGGGATGTATTCCCCAGGCAGCTGAGATGTTTCCTTGATATCACATTAATTAAAACCCCCACAATGTGAGTTGTGAATATTTGCTACTGAAACAGAACACCCTGACTAAACTTTTTGCTATTCCATCAGTAACAGCAGCCCCAAAGTGTGGTGCGCCATTGCTGTGCATGGGTTTATAGGCAGCCATGTTCCACCCTAGACATGAAAGCATTTCAATGGTGGTAGAAGATTCCTTTGATAGCTGGTGAAGCGTATGGGGATGGACAGTGCTATGTAGCTGTCAGTGTCTGGTAGAATCATTTTCCCTGTTTTTGGAGGAAGTTTCAACTTTTGGAGGAAGGTCTCACATACTTACTTAGCACAGTCCTCCAGGGTAAGCCATGTGGGGGAGGGACTAAACTGGATCAGCTCATTCGGTTCACAAGGTTGGATCAAGGCACTTGTGTTGATTGCCAGGGTGGATTTGAAAATACCCTTCTCCATAATCCTCTTTGGTTTGGTGCGCTCTCTGAGGGTATGTCTAGACTACATGGCTCCATCGACGGAGCCATGTAGATGAGTTTACTAGACATTGGAAAATGAAGCGGCGATTTAAATAATCGCCACTTCATTTACATCAAAATGGCCGCCGCGCTGTGCCGATCAGCTGTTTGGCAGTACAGCGCGGTAGTCTGGACGCTCCGCGGTCGACAACGGAAGCCTTTGTCGACCGCTCCGTTATGCCTTGTGGAATGAGGTTTACCGGAGCGGTTGACAAAGGCTTCCGTTGTCGACCGCGGAGCGTCCAGACTGCCCCGCTGTGCCGCCAAACAGCTGATCGGCACAGCGCAGTGGCCATTTTGAAGTAAATGAAGCGGCGATTATTTAAATCGCCGCTTCATTTTCCTATGTCTAGTAAACTCATCTACATGGCTCTGTTGACGGAGCCTTGTAGTCTAGACACACCCTAATTGTCATACCGCAGCTGGGGGAAATGCTTTGCTTCCCTTTATTTTTTCACTTTCATCCTTCTAAATCAAAGTGAAGTAAAACATTTATTCTTGTTTCTTCTATTCAGTTTCCTGTTTTGGTTTGACTTTCAATTAAAATTCACTGGCTTATGTCTCCCTGGTCCTCAGCACTGTCCATGGGCACAAACTCCTCTTCTTTGGAACTGGAGGGAGGGATACATGTAACTCTCTCACTGCTATGTGGTATCGATTTACCTCCCCTTTAACTGCAATCCCAAACAAAGCATCATGTAATCAAGGTAGACTATTCATTGTTTCCATGTCTCTTTCGTTGGGAATTAGGTCGCATTGAGTTGTCCAGCAGCAATTGAAAGAAAACAGCCTGCATTCATTAATATACAATACAGTGTCTCCGTTTAAAAAAAAAATCAGTATATAAAATGATACAAAAAAACCAACCAAACAAATCCCAAAGAATGAACTGCCTAGTGGAAAACCTGCAGACCTCATCTGCACATCCTTAGGGGTTTGTCTTCCTCTCTTTTCACTCCTGGAGCTGACGTGAGTAAGCGTTAATCTGCCAGTTGTGCTAAGGGTAAATTTAGAAAAGTGCTTCTGTAGTCCTTCAGTCCCACATGTAGAGGGCTTATTGGTTCAGAGGTTTTGGGCTGGTGTGACACTAGCAGACCCCAGTCATCTGCAGGCAGAATCAAACCAGGGACCTCTGGAGCCTCTACAGCTTGAGCTAAAAGCCAGCTGATTATTAGCTAAGGCTGTAGAGCAGACTTGTTATTCTCTCTGTAAGTGGCATCAGTGGCACTGGATCGGACACTGCACCACACGCAGAGTATGTGTGTGTTTACACTGGTCCTCTCTACAGGACCTCTTCCTCTCTACCTCGGAAGGATAAACCACAAAATATCATCTGAGGTCCATAGCATTATAGAGGAAAAAGATGGAAACCACCTCGCATGTTAGCTGATCAACCTAATGCAGATGAAGAGGACAGGTTTGTTTCATGCCCTCCCGGGAAAGATGAAGTATCAGCGGGCGATAACCCCGGTTATCAAGCCAATCTTTGCTCTCTTTATAAAAACATGTGACCGCACTTGCATGATCGTGGGCTGCTCCATTTGCCCACAGAGCCAATTGTAAAGCAATCAGAACAGTGTGGACGTAGAGCAGAGAACATTGGCAAAGAGCTTTTCATTAATGTCTGCACGGTAGAAAACCAAGTTGCAGTGTAACCTAATCTGTAAATTCACTCCTGCTCTACATTCACAGGAGGTAAATCCATTGAAGATGAAAGTGACTCTGCTCTTGCTCAGCGGGCGCACAGCGAGGTCTCAAAGAAATAGCAAAGAGAGTGAACACACGATCAGTATGACCCGCTAGGGTCCATGGACTGCTTGAATGGACAACATGCCTCTGCGCGTGCATGAAAACCATATACACAATGAAACAGGAGATCAGATGCTAAACAGATCTAGGTTCATCTAGACTACGTTTTTTTTCCGGAAGGAGATGTGCGAATTTAGTGCTAATTTGCATATCTTCTTCCGATCGCTTTTTCAAAAGTGGGTTTTTCAAAAGTGAGAGTAGTCTGGATGCGTTTTTTTTTAACCCCCTTTTTTGAAAAAAAAGTGTAAACCTCCTTTTTTTAGGAAGAGCGTTTTTTCGAAAAAGGGTTTTTTTTCAAAAAAAACCCCCGTGTCCAGACTACTTTCATTTGCGAAAAACCCGCTTTCGAAAAAGTGATCGGAAGAAGATATGCAAATTAGCGCCAAATTTGCATATCTCCTTTAAAAAAACCTCCGTAGTTTAGACATACCCAAGGAAGTTGAAATGATCGTGGAATTAAAATGGTTTAACTGATCATGAAGTGAAAACAGTTTCTGGAACTGGCCCTAACACAGGCTCCTCACAGGGGCTGTGGCAGTACAAGCCTTCTTCAAGCAGGGCCTTTTTTTTCTCTGAGTTACAAAGACTTTACATTTTCAAAGAGGAGCCAAAGGGTCAGTGGAGAAAAAGGCCCTTCTGCACAGCTGCTGAAAAAGGCTTTCGAGACAGCTGTGCCTGTCCCCCTGTCTAAACAATGGAGATCTTTAGCTGGCATTTCCTTTCCCTTTCAGATGTGGCAGCGTCTTTCCCTTTTCACTTCTTTGTAGAGACGGATTTCTTTTTCGCCCTTTGTTCTCAGGGTTTTTTTTTTCCCAAGAGATATTTCAGCCTGGCAGACTTATTTGATTTCAACTTTAAAATGAATCTTCTGCACAGAAACGGTGGGTAGCAAGTGCCAGTTGTCTATCAAGTTTATGGTATTTACACAATAGCTTTATGTTTTATTAGACTCTGACTCTGTTGTTAATATTTCACTGATAGGCAAGAGGTGTTCAGCAGGAGGGCAGATTTTCCTACTGTACCACTTCTGACCCCATTTTTGCAGCCATTTGAAGCACAGACCTCCCGGAGCACGAGCAGGGGTTTTGTCGAGGAAGCCTCAGTCGCATTTCCTGGCGTTGATTCTCATACCCTGAAGTCTGACCTGGGCGCTGCTGGCGGGGATGAGCGCAGGGGCGGCCCTAGACTAGCTGCCAGCAACTGGCGCCCTAGGCGAACCATGCAATCGGCGCCCCCACCTCCAAACCCCTCAATGATATTGCGCCACCATCTGGCGCCCCATTTAGCTAGGTGCCCTAGGCAACCGCCTAGTTCACCTATATGGACGGGCCGCCCCTGGATGAGCGTGGCTGGCCATTGTGCACCAGGGAAAGAGGGGAAATATCTTCTTAGATACCGAATTCCTTTGCGACATCTGTATTTGCTGAACGGTGACAAACTCATGCCAGCTCAATAGCCTGCCTGGGGGGCAGCTCTCATTTGCTGGCATGCTCAGCGAACACAGGAGCAATGTGGGCATGAAAGGAGAGGAGGACCCGTCTCAGATAAGCAGGTCATTTGCTGCAGATTCCAAGAGTCAGGCAGGTAATTAATTGGACACTGGAACACAGCACGACTCACTGGCATGGTGCCTCCTGCTGGTCACTCTGGGAGTTAGCGCCACTTAGTGCCAGAGCGCCCTCTTCTGGCTGGTGTCTCATCTGCTGTTCCCTGTTTTCCATTAATGGCTCTGCCACCTTGCGTTAGGACCTGTGTCCCTCCCAGACCACGGCACCCTTCCCTCCAGGGACTGCCCTGCCACAATGACCCCACTCTCTGGGGTCCTCCCCCTCAAGGAAACCCCAACCCGCTATAGCCATCTTGCCTCAGTGACCAGTCGTCATCCAGCCCCGTACCTCAGGGGCAAACTGCAGTCTGACATGGCCACTCGTCCTAGGCAAGGGGGTGGGGACCTGCTGCCTTTGCCTGCCCTGGCTGCCTCCCAGCAGTCTAGTGCCCCTCAAGCCCCTGCCGCTGGGCCTCAGCTGAGGGCTACTCAGGCGCTAGGTCCCCTGGCTCACCCTATCTTCCCCCGGCACTTCTCTGTCCATGGTACCTCAGCTAGTGGGCAGCAAGATTCTTCTCCCAAGGGCCGAAATAAGAGTGTGCTCAGCTTGGCCAGCCATCTCTTTTATACAGCCTTCCTGGGCTCTGATTGGCTGCCGCAAAGCCTCTTATGATTGGCCCATAGTGACAGCCCTCTCCCAGGGCTATTCTAACCCTTTTTATGCCTGGAGTGGGGTGACCACTCAACTACAGACACAAAGCAGGTTCTAGTGGTTCAGAGGGAGAACAATTATGTTGTTGTTGTTGTTTTATTGCAGTGACGCCCACAGACTCATCCTGCCAGCCACTGTCCAACATACAGAAAGACACTGTTCCCTGCACAGAAAAGCATTGTCTCCTCCAGCTCCTGTAGTTATCAGGGCAACATGCAGCCTGTAAGAACCCAAGTGCATGCTCCGGTTTATGGGGGATACCCTGCAGGCTGCACAGAACACCCCACTAGGAGTGAACAGGTCTTTGAGAACCTCCAGATTAAGCGGCACTCTATAAAGGGCTTTGTAAATGATGGCACTTAGATGCCTCACTCCTGTTGATTGGCTGCACGGTCAAGCACAGACCCATTCACATCAGTTGAGCAGGATTTGGCCCACTGGGGGGAGATGAATCACTTTGGCAATCTCTGACCCCACACATGCGCCTGGAAAGGGTCTGCTGGGGCAGGAGCCCCAGTGGCTGCTGCGTTTCAGGGGCAAATTAGACCTCAGTTCACCCCTTCCTTCCTGCTGGGAAAGGAAGGGGCGGGGCCAGGCAGAGAGCTGGAACATCTCGGGATCCCCACAATACGCTGAGAAGGAAACACTTGTGATATTCTTATCAATAAACTAGGCAAATACAACTTAGATGGGGCTACTATAAGGTGGGTGCATAACTGGCTGGATAACTGTACTCAGAGAGTAGTTATTAATGGTTCACAATCCTGCTGGGAAGGTATAACAAGTGGGGTTCTGCAGGGGTCTGTTTTGGGACCAGCTCTGTTCAATATCTTCATCAACGATTTAGATATTGGCATAGAAAGTACACTTATTAAGTTTGCAGATGATACCAAGCTGGGAGGGGTTGCGACTGCATTTGTCTTTATTAAACTTCATCCTGTTTACCTCAGACCATTTCTCCAATTTGTCCAGATCATTTTGAATTATGACCCTATCCTCCAAAGCAAAGTGCTCTACTTAGGAAGGAACAATCAGTTTCACACATACAGAATGGGAAGCGACTGTCTAGGAAGGACTACGGCAGAAAGGGATCTAGGGGTTATAGTGGACCACAAGCTGAATATGAGTCAGCAGTGTGATGCTGTTGCAAAAAAAGCAAACATGATTCTGGGATGCATTAACAGGTGTGTTGTGAGCAAGACACGAGAAGTCATTCTTCCGCTCTACTCTGCGCTAGTTAGGCCTCAGTTGGAGTATTGTGTCCAGTTCTGGGCACTGCTTTTCAAGAAGGATGTGGAGAAATTGAAGAGGGTCCAGAGAAGAGCAACAAGAATGATTAAAGGTCCAGAGAACATGAGCTATGAAGGAAGGCTGAAAGAATTGGGTTTGTTTAGTTTAGAAAAGAGAAGATTGAGGGGGGACATGATAGCAGTTTTCAGGTATCTAAAAGGGTGTCATAAGGAGGAGGGAGAAAACTTGTTCATCTTGGCCTCTGAGGATAGGACAAGAAGCAATGGGCTTAAACTGCAGCAAGGGAGGTTTAGGTTGAACATTAGGAAAAAGTTCCTAACTGTCAGGATGGTCAAACACTGGAATAAATTGCCCAGGGAGGTTGTGGAATCTCCATCTCTGGAGATATTTAAGAGTAGGTTGGATAAATGTCGATCAGGGATGGTCTAGACAGTATTTGGTCCTGCCATGAGGGCAGGGGACTGGACTCGATGACCTCTCGAGGTCCCTTCCAGTCCTAGTATTCTATGATTCTGTGATTCTATGAGTGTTCCGTGAGAGCTCTGTCGGCAAAACCTCTCTCTGGCATTAAGCCAGGCTGTCAAACCGGCCATGTGAGAGCCAGCCTGTGGAGGAAACATGGCCCCGTGGTCAGAGTGCTAGCCAGGGCCATAGGAGACCCCGCTTTGAGGCTTGCTCTGCTACAGGCATCCTGTTGTGAACTTGGCCAAGTCACGTAGTTGCTCTGTGCTGTCTGTAAAATGGGAACAATAGAACAACTCGATCTCCCAGGGGATGGCAAGGACACATACCAGTTGGGCCCATGGTGACGAGTTGTGAAAGGGCTGCCAAGAGTGGGACTTTCAAAGGCATTCCTCAGGCACCTCTCTCTGTCCCTGCGGAAACCCACGGTAACACTCAGCCCTTGCTGGTAAGGGGAGCAGCGGGAGGCCAAAGTGGAGCACAGCTGAAGATCCCACCCTAGTGCTGCAGGTCCACTCTTCTGGGCCTGACCCTGAGCCGGGGCACTCAGTCCCTTGCAGGGCTGAAACACCCGAAGAGGGAGCCTGGAAGGAAGGTGCCGCTGGATTCTCGGTTGTCCTGTTGACTTGCTCTCATTGTAGTATGTTGTTTATGTCTCTGAACGATAAAAAATGAAGCTTCAAAGCATCTGTCCCCCTCCCACACAGTCATTTCGCACTTGGTCTTTGTCGGGCTGAGCCAGGCCACCGGCCTCATTTCAAACACCGCCCATCGCAGCTGTCCAGGAACAACTTATCGATGTGTTTGTTTGATTGAGAATTCCTCCTAAGTGGTAAACACTAGAGCCACCAAAGTTGGCAGGCAGCTTCCTCTTCCCCTAACTCAAAGCAAGGGCAGGGTTTGGTTGTGCCAGGACAGTGGGATGTGCCTGGAATGGGACTGTGTCTCAGAAAACTAACAGAAAAGAGATAGAACCAGGCAGGTGAAAGGGGCTGGCTGGGGCCATGCTCCTTCGTGCAGGACTGCCCCAGCTCTGAGCTTCCCACCCCCCAGCTGCCCTTTAGAGAGGAAGGATGACTGAAACTCCGTCTCCTCCCAATTCATAAGGCAACATTGCTGGCTGTTCCCCTTTGTCAGGGAGCGAGGGGAAAGTGCCCTGTTTGCTGCCTTCCTCACTCTGGCTCGGGAGTGTGGGGCGCAGATGAACCTGGACTTGCCCCAGCCAGGGGACATGCACCCCTCCCCCAACCATGCTTCCTAGCGACCATGACGAGGCACTTCTCACCTGGCCCCAAGCTGCTGCAGTAAGACAGGGCTGGGGTTGCCCTCTCTCCCCAAGGCAGCCTGCACCCCGAACCCCTCCTCTCCAGCCCCCCCGAGGAATGATTGAAATGAAGCCTGGACATTTTCATTTTATATTCCAAAGAACAAACATTAACCGAGTTAAGGACCCGAGCGACGCCAAGTAAATCTTCCGGTCGCTCATCGTACTCCTTCAAAATCAAGTCAGCCTGAGGTGGGGAGGGGAGGGAGGGAAATTGCCAAGGAAAACTCCTGGGATGTGTAGCTCAGCCGGGGGGCAGGATGTCAATCGGCCCCTTCTGTGTGATCCAGCCAGACTTACTGGGGCTCTCCCCGAGCGCCCCCCTTGAGGGGAACGGGAGGGCTCCAATACCGTCGGCAGGGTTTGGTCAGGCCCATTGTGCCTCCCCCGAGCACCTGGGAGAGGAGCGGGGTAAACGGAGCTGGGGCTAAGTCTATATAACATGGGCCCAAGTCGTGCCGGGCTCTTGATTGTTGTTTTCACGGCGGCAGCAGCTAAAGGGCCAGCTGAGATCAGGGCCTCACGGACGGGGCTCTGCCGACACGTGAGAAGACAGAGCTCCTGCCCTGAAGATCTTGCAATCAGATAGAGAAAATATTGGGCAGGAAAACAGGTGTGGAGATTTGCCCTCCGTCACCAGGGTTAAAACATCAGTCTCCTGGCTCCTCAAGGACTTCTCTAGGCCCTTTCTTTGGAGGGCCACTTTTATTGATTCTGCATTCAGATGGGATGACACGGGGAATTAATTTGCCCCTTGTATTTACATACACTTCTCCCTTGTCTGACTAGGCTTGTGCTGTCTTCTTTCTGGCCTTGTACAGCCCGGAGGTAACACCTGGATTGGATCCCGTTCCTGTCATTGATACACTTTCACTCAAAGTATTAATCTGCTGTCATTTTCTGCTAGTCTCCAGAGGCTGCCTGAATTTTCACCCAGCCAGTCCAGTGCTGTCGGGTCCCTACCTCACCACCCTGCCTTTGGACTGGGGACCCTGCAACCTCTCTTTCCAGGAGGTTAGTGAGGTGAGGACAGGTACCACCCGGTGGGGGGAGGCCAAGAGGACCAATGGGCCCATCATCGAAGTGCACAACACAGAAAAGGTCAAGCCAGCCAGATTCTCCTTGTATGGTTCAGCGCCTGGAGGAGACATTTGAATTCTCAGTTCTACTGAGTTCGGCTGTGTTCTCCTGAGCAGTGTGGGAATGAGGCGAAAGGGTCACAGAGCCAGGCCAGGGGAATGACAAAGATTTTAACAAGGCTGGCAAACGGTGCAATTAATCTCTCTTCTTCTGGCCCCCGCTGCCCTGTGGCTTCACAGTTCCTTCTCGGGTCAGGGTGGCGCTCCTTCCCAAAGAGAGCCTTTGATTCAGCACAGGTCGGGGCTGTGGTCAGGTCCAGTCAGTGCCCCTTGGCATTGCTCTGTGGCCTTGTAACCATGTTCCTTTGAGGAGTGGAGCCAGAGAGCAGATTTTACGAGGTGAAAACAAAGAGCCACGCTGGGAAGTAAGAAAACGATCAGAGACAACATCCCCTCTGAGAAGAAAGCCCCAGCCCAGCGAGCAACTCAGCAGGTGCCTGCCTCGAAGCAGGTGTGTAACGGCGTAGGGATGACTCATCCGCAGTCTTCCCTGTAAGCCGCGTGCTTGTGCGGCTGCTCAGGAGAGAGTCTGATGCAGCTCTGCAGATTAGCAGCGCGTCCACAGCCAGGGCTTGTTTCTCTTGGTGGTGCACATCCCTGCATCCCTCAGTGCACATGAAAAATTATTCTGCACGTGGATGGAAAAAATCCACACAAAGGTTGAAAAAATTAGAGGCAACATTGCTCATCTGCATGAAATCCTGGCTCAGTGGAGGCCCAAAGTGCTGACCATTTCTAGGATGCATCGGGAGCATTGTTCTGAAAGCCCTTCGCTCATCACCTGCATTTCTCTCACTTGCATTGCCCCTTATTTGCTATAAGCTATTTCGAGATCGGATCAAAGTAAGCGGCACAATTTGTGTAGCGCGCATTGTGTAGCTTATTTCGAGGGAAGGGTGCTGTGTAGACACACCCTAATAGTTGTTTTGAGTTGTTGCTGTGCCCTGCAGTTGGCTTCATCTGTGCAACTTTTGATGCCAGCTGTCACAGTGTACGGTGTATATTTTGCACAACTGAGCCCAGACTGGGGCCTATGGATGCTACCACAACAAACACAGTAGCGTAGGGTCCCTAAGAGGGGAGTGCTGGTGCGCATAGCTGAGTTGTTATCCTCGAGGTACTTGTGTAGGGGGCTGTATCTGCGATCCTCAAGCCCTGGTGTTGTATTTCATCTGCGTGTGATCTAGAGCAGGGGGTGGCACTAAGTGGCTCGCGGGCCGGACCTGGTTTGCCAGGGTTAGCTCCTGGTGGGTTGCTGGGTGTTTTATTTACCTGCGCAGTGCAGGTGTAGCCGCTCGCAGCTCCCTTTTGCCGTACATCCTTGATCCCAGCCAATGGAAGCTGCAAGAAGCGGTGGCCCAGCTTGCAGCACTGCCCCCAGTGGCTGGGAATGTTGACCCATGGCCAATGGGAGCTGCGAGCGGGTGCACATGTGGACACGTAGGTAAATAAAGCAACCAGCAGCCTGCCAGGGGCTAACCCTGTTGAACTGCATCTGTCCCATGGGCCACTTAGTGCCTGCCCCGAGCTGGAGGGCACAATCCTTGCTCTAAAGAGGCGTATTCATTTGTGGGGAAATTCCATGCTTATGGCTCTCATGGCCAATGGACACACCTTCCAGCTCAAGGGTCTATGGCTGCAAGCTTTGGATACTTCTTGTTTCTTCACAGCTTTGGGATTGGGAATATTCGGAAAAGAGTCAACCCCCTGGGACAGCACCCAGCCCAAGATGCATTCTGTCACTTCACTCTACGTTCACTTCCCTGCATCTTTTCCATAGTAATCGGATTTCACTGCTTCCTTGCAAATTGATAGAGCATCAAGGAGACAGCCGAGCTTACAGATGGGCGCACACACAGAGATGACCCTTTGAATTAAACATAATTCTGCATGTCAGGACTTGTCCATGGTAGCAAAACCCCCTGAGGGAATGTTTGCTCTCACTCAGATACACAATGTAACAACTTTCCACCCATGCCCTGTATTCTCTCTCTCTCTTTCTTTAGCTATCTATTTACATACACACGGAGACACCAAGTACAGGTAGAACTTCTCTAGTCCAGAACTCTGTGGTTCGGAGACATCTGTTGCCTGGAATGATTTCAGTTAGCCGGATGTCCACTTTTCATGGGTTGTCCAAGTTTCCCGTGGTCCCATAAAGTTTGTTTACAGCCCCCAGTCCTGGCTCTCAGTGTTCTGTGCTGGTATTTAGTTCTAATTTATCCCTAAATGTCTTCTAAGAGCCCAGTAAGCAGTGAAGTGTTGGTAATGCTGCTAGACAATACGGACCTGGGGTCTGGAAAATTCTCTCATTTGGAACTGGTCAGGTCCCGAGAGTGCCAGACTAGAGAGGTTCAACCTGTACATCATGTCCATGTTATGGTGTTATGTGCATACATTGTATGTGTAGACAGATAACGATCACAATCTATTGGCTGGATGCTAAACATTTGTGATTGGACAGTATGTTGACAATCCTGCACACTTCAAGACTAAAGACTTAGGCTGAGATTTCCAAAGTGACCTAGTGTTTCAGCTTCCAAATCCCATTACAATTAATGAGACCAGGTGTTCATATGCCTAGAGGCAGCTTTGAAAACTGGTTACTTGTATCACATGGGAAGAAAGTGTCTCAGCTTTGACAGACTTTTAGAAAAACGCATCAGCAAAACAGGCTCCAGTAGCCTGGAAACCTCCTCACTGCTTCCCCTCTAACGCACTCGCTAAGTTTAAAGTTGTATCTCACAGCTTATCGATGGAGAAAGGGGGAAGAGGGCTCTGAAAATAATAAGGAAACATGGAGCCTTTCTTCACCGGCTTCCTGGCTGGAACAAGCTGGCAGGGATCCGAGAGGGGTTGCTATTTGGCAGCTGTGGGCCTGTGTGAAGTGAGCAGGCTTCAGCCACGCTGTGCTCTCAAGGGAGGGGTTCCCGTATCACAAAAACTCCTCCCCCAAGGCGAGATTTGCAGGCCTGGCCAAAGAGTTTGCAGGGCCCATGGCGGCACGCTGTGGTTGGCGGCTCCACACGGCTCGGCGGCTCCCAGCCAGAGCAGTGGGTGGGCACCAGGCAGCACTGGGCCCTGCAGGCGTGGGGCCCAAGACAACCACCTTGTTTGCTTTGTCCGAGGCCGGGCCTGGAGAGTTAGTTGCGTGGCCAGCAGTCCCAGCAGGAAGTGAAGAGAGGCACTGAGAGCTCATTGCTGTGTCTACAGGAGTGTGTGCAGTGTCTGGTGCGGAGTCTCTCTCTCCCCTGCAGAAATGGGCGTAGACAAGATATTATCTCACCCACACTGTCTCTCTAACATTCTGGGACGCGCACGGCCCCAGCGACACAGCACGTAGAAACACAAGGCAGCTGTCATGAGCCCTTAGTTAACCGAGCTAGAGATCTGCCAGCTTCATTCCCGTTCCCTCAGAGCCAGAATCTGGCTAGCTCAGGGCACATTCATTTTCTCTGACAGGCTGTGGTCAATGGAGATTGTCCTGGCTTCATTCAACGCTTCAGATGAATGGTGCCTCTTGCAAGGACCACCCCCCTGTGCTGTCCTCTGCCATCTAATGAAGTATTTTCCCTTCGCTGCCTCAGTGGAAACCACCACTTGTCTTCCGAATGCCTTGAGTGACACACCATGGGAGGAACCGGTGCATCTTTACATCCTGAAAAGGGCACTAACACTCTTTCCCAACCCATATCCACTGCTCTGCTAGCTCCTGCACCCTTCGGAGGGGTGTCTCCTACACGGCGGCTGGTGAGTGACATGAGAGGTGTGGAATGGCTGGAAAGCATCAAGGCAGCACACGGACCCTATTTTCTACCAAACACCCAGTTCATCACTATTTTGGTTAACAGGACAAAGCAGCTAGTTCTGCAGGTTTTCTGGGGAAACACAATAAGGCCCCCATTCTGCAATGAACTCCATGGAGGAAACCCGCTACCCCCATGTGGAAACTTATTGAGTTTACTAATGTGATCTATGCCAGCAATGCCCCTCTGCCCTGGATATTAACCAAACGAGACAGCCTCTGTGACAAAGGATTAATGGGCAAAAATCAGACATCAGAAATGGTAACACACAGAAATCTGTAGGGGAACATTTTAACCTGCCTGGGTGCTCAGTCATGGATTTAAAAGTAGCAAAGGAATTTAACCACCTAATTACAGTGAGAGACTGCACAACTGGAATTCATCTTCAAATTTGGCACTGTTACCCGAATAAAGACATTAACTGGTTGGTGCATTACAAAGCCAATTTCCCCATCTTTAACATCCGCATTTTCACGTCAAAAGCTATGAATGGGATACATCCAGCCCATTTAACTAGCTTCATTAACACAGGTCCGACAATTGACAGGTCATAGAATCATAGAGCTGGAAGAGACCTCAGGAGGTCATCAAGTCCAGCCCTCTGCCCAAAGCAGGACCAATCCCAACTAGATCAACCCAGCCAGGGCTTTGTCAAGCCGAGATTTAAACACCGCTAGGGATGGAGACTCCACTACTTCCCTAGGTAACCCATTCCAGTACTTCACCACCCTCCTAGGGAAATAGTTTTTCCTAATATCCAACCTAGACCTTCCCCACTGCAACTTGAGACCATTGCTCCTTGTTCTGCCATCCCTCACTACTGTGAACAGCCTTTCTCCATCCTCTTTGGAACCTCCCTTCAGGAAGTTGAAGGCTGCTATCAAATCCCCCCTCACTCTTCTCTTCTGCAGACTAAACAAGTCCAAATCCCTCAGCCTCTCCTCATAGGTCATATGCTCCAGCCCCCTAATCAGTTTGGTTGCCCTCAGCTGGACCCTTTCCAATGCGTCCACATCCTTTCTATAGTGGTGGTGGGGGGGGGGTGGTCCCAGAACTAGACACAATACTCCAGATGTGGCCTCACCAGAGCTGAATAAAGGGGAATAATCACTTCTCTGGATCTGCTGGCAATGCTCCTCCTAATACAACCTAATATGCCATTAGCCTTCTTGGCTACAAGGGCACACTTCTCATCCACTGTAATCCCCAGGTCCTTTTCTGCAGAACTGCTACTTAGCCAGTTGGTCCCCAGCCGGTGACAATGCTTGGGATTCTTCCGTCCCAAGTGCAGGACTCTACACTTGTCCTTGTTGAACCTCATCAGATTTCTTTTGGCCCAAACCTCTGATCTGTCTAGGTCACTCTGGACCTTGTCCCTGCCCTCCAACGTATATACCGCTCCTTACTTCTTTTGTTATCTATCTATCTATCTATCTATCTATCTTGGTTTCTGTTATTTCCCCTCCTACTCATCTGCAGGGTCTTCCCCATGAAAGCTCACGTTTCTATATATTTTTGTTCATCTTTAAAGTGGCATGGGGTTACTCACTGACTTCACAACTAGCTCTCCATGTAGGCCCAGGATTCTCTTTCACACAGAAGCTCTTGCTAAGTCTGTGAAGTGTTCCCCTTCAGCCATCAATATCTCACCCTGAGAAAGACCACCTAGATAAACGGACAGGCAGGAACATGTCAACTGGATTTAAATGATGTTAAACAAATGAATGGTTGTGAACAGCACGCAGGGAGAATTCTTATCTGCTCTAGGGGTGGGGAATTAAGGCCAGGACGTGGCTGGCAGTACGCTCTACACCAAATCAAATGTATGAATTATCTAGGTTTCAGATGGAAAGGGTAGGCAAAATTCAGGTATGAAAGGTTAACTCAAACACGGCAGCATTCTGAGCACTGCTCTGCCCCTGTCATTCCTATTGGGGAGAGAATTATTGCCTGGAAGGAATGTGAAGGGCTCTTTGAAAGCACTGTGTTCCCTTCCTCTCCTCTGAGTAGGGCTGAAGTTTCCTACGTTTCACCGGGAAGCAGACATCTTTTGTTTTCCTGCTAATCCTCTGGAGTGGGCACCTGAGGAAAAAAGAGCAGGGAAGTATTTGTGCAAGATACAGGCCTTTTTAAAGCAGCAGCTGGCTCGCAGTCCAGGATGTCTCATCACAGCATGGGAGAGTAAAGGACAGAGAAGCATTTCACTCTCCCGGATATACACGAGTTGACTAAAAATCAATCGCTTACAAAGCGGCGGAGTGGCGACGGCACACCCGACGTGACGAATCCAGGACTGTGGTACTCGTCGCAGAGGAATACATTGAACAAACTGACAGGAGACTGCAGCGAGACGTCGGGGGAGCATTAAGTGTTGGCCTCTTCTTCAGGCACCTCAGGACAACAAGACGTTGCATGAGGTAATCCCATGGGAGCAGCTTGTGGGAGTAGCACCGATGCCTATTTACCCGCCCCCCCATCTGCCCTGTGACTGCCCTCTTCCATTGCCCAGCCAGTCACATCCACCCGCACCCTTCCTTTCTCCTCTTGCTCCACGTCAGAATTATTAAGCCTTTGCTTGTTGACATTTGCCCCCTACTCTGCTGATGCAGAGTTAGACTCGAGTCTCTGGCAATGGTCGCTCCGCAGGGAGGTGACCCTTTCTTCACTTGGGCCAGGTGCCATTTACTGCCATGGCAATTCCCACATGCCTGGATTTCTCTGCTACTCTGCCTGTGAATAACACCGGACTATGTGGCTACCCAGCACCAGGCTGGTTTTGTGGCTACTGTGCTGGACTGGGACCTAGGATTATGGGGTTGAATATCTGGTGAATATAAGAACAGCCAGACTGGGTCAGACGAAAGGTCCAGCTAGCCCAGTGTCCTGTCTGCTGACAGTGGCCAATGGCAGGTGCCCCAGAGGGAGTGGACAGATCAGGGAATCATCAAATAACCCCTCTCCTGTCATCCATTCCCAGCCTCTGACCAACAGAGACTAGGGACACCATTCCTACCCATCCTGGCTAATAAGTATTGATAGACCTGTCCTCCCTGAATTTCTCTAGCTCTTTTTTGAACCCTGTTAAAGTCCTAGTCTTCACAACATCCTCTAGCAAGGAGTTCCACAGGTTGACTGTGCACTGAGTGAAGAAAAACTTCCTTTTGTTTTAAATCTGCTACCTATTGATTTCATTTGGTGCCCCCTAGTTCTTATGTTATGGCTTTGTTACAAACTCTGTGACCTTAGAGACCCAGGAGGAGCCTTTTCTCTATTTGCCATATGTAAAAGAGAGCTATTCCAAAATTCTGTCTCCCACTCCGTTGATGGCCAGTCATTCCTGGCAGGAACTGTTTCTCGTTATGGCTCTGTATGGTGCCTCGTACATCGGGCATAGGTTCTCTCACACGGATCACATTGACTCTAGACTCCACCGGGCAGCATGCGAGCACTTTGGAAGTTGCACAACAAACACACGCATTTCTCAGAATCTTTCTCTGCATTGTTGTCTGTATTATTGTCCCAGAAAGGACAATGAAAATAGAGCTAATAAAGTTGTATATTTGCATCAATGCCCATGCCTAGGTGAGGATGAAGCTAACAATGAGACTTCTTTTGTATTCAGAAGCTCCTCGTCCTCTGAGGCCCTACCATGTAGCTTAATTAGCTTGTGCATAAATCCGGCACCAGTGTCAGCTCATTAGCCTGGCAAATTTGCTGAGTATCAGTTGATTAAAAGGCTCGTTTCTCTTCCTTTGGCCAACTTTTTGCCCTAGGAGAACAGCATCTGAATGGCACTGCCTGGAGAATGGAGACACACAGTTCAGAGGTGACATTTATTTGGGGGGAAATCCCTCCTCCCATCACTCAGAGCAATTGAGTGTTTGGCTTGGTCTCACTGAAGCGTTGGTTTGCCTTAAATGCACTCCCATGAAGATACAGTACGGGACTGGAGACCAACCTAGTCTATTTATTTTCAGCTTGGGTGCAGCATGAGTGATGGCAGGGCAAATTCCTCCCCAGCAGTCCTGCCAATGTGCTGGTGAGGGGACAGGGCAGACCAGTGGTGTTGCCTAGTTGTTAGGTCACTGGGCCCCAGCTCTCTGGCACCCCTTGCCAGCAGTCACTCCAATGGTGTGGCCAGGGGAGCTGACAGCCATGCTAGGCTCCTGGGCCAGGTGGCGGGAGGGCAGCTGCACACTCCCCAAAGGGGTAGGGCCTCACATGAAAGGGGCAGGGCCAGGCAGTGAGTGCACCAAGCCAGCTCCCAATGGCCCTCAGCGCTGCCTGGATCACAGTGCACCCACCAGCCCTTAGAGATGACCAGAGCATGCCACACGGCGCTCCGGTGGAGATTTAAAGGGCCTGGGGCTTTGCCTTTAAAAGGACAGTTGCCTTTTTCCTTTCCCTCCACCCCCATCAGCTGGCCTGGCTGTGGCAGTCCCCTTTCCCCAAACAGAGACTCAGCTCTCTGGCCACGTCACCAGTAGCCAAGGTAACCAGGCCCACAAGATAAATATTGTCCAACAGCCCCACAAGCGAAAGGCCATCAGCCCACCTCCAGGTCCCCGCGGGTGCGCTGCCCTGGACTCAGGCTCACAACGTCCCTCATCCCCAAGGGGCTGAGTGCGGGGCGTGAACTCTATCCCCTTCTGGAACGGATCATTGGGCTCTAGCAGAGGCAGCGATGAGCCGATAGCCAACAATGCCCTATGTCACGGTGTGGCCAAACCCCTTGCAAATGAAGTGAGAGTGAAGGGTTCCCAAGCCTGGGGAAAGACTGGTCCCTTCTTTATGGCCTCAGTTAGATGCCCCATGCAGCCCTCTCCCCCACAGCCAGCGGCTGTACCCTTCTTCACCTCCCGGACGGGCGCCTTCCCCTTCCTAAGCTCTCTGGCTGACTTTTAACCCCTTTCTCTAGCAAGAGCAGGCTCTGCCAGGGCTGCAGAGCAGATCCTCCTGAGCCCAGAAATGCTCCTTACCCACTTCTGCCCCAGTATGGGCTTTATAGACCCCATCACTGTGCTTAAGGTTAGACTTGGAGGGTTGATGCTAAACCATAAGTACCTAAAAGTAGCCACAGGTACCTAAAAGGGTGTTACAAGGAGGAGGAAGAGAAATTGTTTTCCTTGTCCTCTGAGGAGAGGACAAGGAGCAATGGGCTTGAATTGCAGCAAGGGAGGTGTAGGTTGGACATTAGCGAAAACTTCCTGTCAGGGTGGTTAAATATCTCCAGAGATGGAGATTCCACAACCTCCCTCGGCAATTTATTCCAGTGTTTAAGAGCAGGTTGGACAGACACCTGTCAGGGATGTCTGGATGGTGCTTGGCCCTGCTGTGAGGGCAGGGCACTGGACTTGATGACTCTCGAGGTCCCTTGCAGTTCTTGTGTTCTGTGATTCTATAAAGGAGGAAATCGATCTAGCCCATTTGCTCCTTGACCTCCTGGCTGAGAATTCCCACTAGAGTCTCAGTTACGGCGATGGTTCTTGTAAAGTGAACATATTCCCTCTAGGAATTGCACAGGGACAATTGCTCCATGTCTCAAAGGCCACTGGGTAGGGGATCGTCACATGGAAATGCTGTCTTTTCACCACCCCTGGCCCGTGTTGGCCTAGCACAGAAGTGGGCAATAAAACATCAGTGGTTCACCAAAGCTAGCCCCCGCTGGGCCACTGACACTATATTTACCTGCACCTCCCCAGGTATGGGCGATCGCAACTCTCATTGGCCGGGGCCAGCGATCTGCAGCCAATAGGAGCTGTGATGCCCGTGCCTGCAGAGGCGCTGGTAAATACGGTGGTGTGGGGGCCTGCCAGGGGCTAACCCTGGCTGACCGGATCCAGCCCGTGGGCCGGTGTTTGCTCATCCCTGGCTTAGCAGAGCAATGGGGGCACGTGAAGAACTTAGCTGTGCAAAACAAAAACAAACAAAAAGACGTGTTCAAAGCAGCACAAATGCAAAGCAGGAGAGAAAAGCTGAATGCCTAGGAATGCCGACTTCTGCCATCAGCCTTCTCCACGGCAGTCGTTAGTTAGAAGCATAGGCGGTGTGTCGAGACAGGGGTCCATGCCCCCACACTCACTGGTGGGAAGCGGAGCGATGCGGCGGGGGTTGCATTGCTCTCAGTGCCCCGCTGCTGCCGGTGAGTGCTGGTGTCATAACCTCAGGCCCTGCTAGTCTTGCAGGCAGCATTTCTTGCGGGAGGGGGTGGGGGTGGAGCCAGGGGAGGGAGAAGCAGAGTTTGGGGCAGAGGGGGCTTGTCCCGGCCCTTCCTGGGTGTGTGGGGGGGGGGTCACATGCCATGGCCCTCCCGCCCATGCCCCTTCACCCCTGCTTAGAAGTCACAAAAGGTCAATGGCCGCAAAAAGAATTAGGCCGAGGGGCAAATGGAGAAAAGATTCATAATAAAAATTAAAAAAGAAAATGAAATAAATCCAGGGGAAAAGCCAGGCCACATCCCGGCAGACAGCAGGGACCAGTGGGAAGATGCAACGCACACAAAGAGCTAAAACACCCTGCTTCCTGAATAATACGAAGATCAGCACACAGGTGATAAGCAACGGAAGGAAGGGGAAAATCTGAATGCCAGAATTACTGAAGGGAGTAAACTGCAGGCAATGTGCTATTTTGCTATGCTAATAAAGAGATGAAAGCAAATTGAACGGGAGCAAAGACTGGCAAAAGCCTTATTTTGGTTGGAAATAAGAGGATAAATGCTTTTAACATTTATGAAGTCTCAAAATAAAGCAAAGAGGCTCAGAACATCAAGCTCATAGATGAGAAAATTAAAGTACATAAAATATTTATTCATTTGTGCTTAGTGGCTGTCAGCCATGCATGCCTTTGTAGAAATGGGATGTTTCTGGGCATAGTTAGAGACTCCCTCCCCCCCCTTTTTGTGGTCCAGAGATGAACAGGAACAATTTGGTAAATAGCAGATGAATGTGCAGTTCATTTCCTGCATCCCATTAATGTTTCATTTCTTAATACCCTCCAAATAAAATGGGAAGTTGGTGTAGAACATTATTTCCTCTTAATATAATAATAATAAAAAGTATGTAGCTCCAGGCCAATCATCAAGATTCTTAACTGGCATCTGCATGAAACAGTGATGTTAATATTGGTAAAATGTGCCAGGTTGACAGACACCGGGCATGAACCAACAGAAACATGGCCAACAGGGCCAGCACTGGGTGACTTCTCCATGCCCAAGGGGTTGGATCTCCGGACCAGTTCCGCAGGATGAGTTTTGTGACATTGCAAACTAAGGCGGCAATTTCAGTGCCAAATGTGGGACGGCCACCTGCTGGGAAAACCACGGAGTTCAGTTCACAAGCTAGAGAGAACAGCGTAGCCAACAGCTGGCAACTTCAGGGCTGAATTCCTTCCTGTGATGGGAAGGGTGAAAGGGTGGCTTGGAATGAAAATGGGATTCCATGTAATCGGATCAGTTACCCCATTAAAATCAATGCCTCTTTTAAGCCCTTTCCCGCCTTTTGTCCATTTTTCCCCCCTTTCACTTCTCAGTTATGGAGCTGGGCTTCACTCATTTGGATCGAGGACCTACCAGAATGTCATAACATGACCTCATAGTAAAGAGACCCACCAGGGACATTTTAAGAACCCATGTCACAAATTCTTGGAACAGTTCGGTGCCAAAAATAACAACTACAAGGGTTGGCATCGCCCCGGCCTATGTCCCATTCGCCTCACGCTATGGCCGGAAAGTAGGATATTGGCGTCTATATGTCACAGCACTCTCCTTTTTGCTTGCCAGTTGTTGTTTTGGTTTTTCTGTCTCTCTTTTTTTTTTTTTTTTAAGAAATCCACTCACAAAGAGAGAAAAAGAGTGACCCCTGGAATGGAGAGAAAGTGCAGGTTGTAAGATGGTGTGCCCCCCCCCCCCAAGGTCAAAGTAATACCCTTTTATGACTGAGCAGGGAAGGGCAGATTTGTGGGTTTAATTCTGAAAGGCACAATTGTAATAATAAACAAGCCCAGCTATATGGCAGCTAGAGAACAAATCTGAGGCATATTCAGCCAGATCCCAGCTTCCGACACTGGCCAGCCAAGAGAGGGTGTGAAAGGGCCCATGGGCCAGCGGGCATCAGAAGAAAGGTCATTGAAGGATGGATTGGTCAGTGGAGGAATAGCATCACTGGGTGGGGAAGTTAGATCAGTGCCTCCGTTCATTGTCCTGACTGCTGAATTTGAGTTTACCAGCTGCATTTTACCATATTTGGTAGCTGTTGCTCTTGTGTAGCATGTGTCATTTCCCTCCACTTTCTTAGAAGCGAGCATTTCTTTCCGGTCATTGAACCAGCTGTGTTTCTTTTCCTTTTTCAGTAGCTTGTGGGGAATAGGCAACATTTGGCAGACAGGAGGAACAGGGAGACCCAATGCATAGTCTTTGGAACAAGACCCCCATCTCTCACCTTCCCCCCCCCCGCCCTTCCCCGATTGCCAGGCCAGGCAAGGACTCTGAAAACACTCACACAGTCAAAGCCACGAGATTAATGGCGACCGCCTCAAGCGTCCACAAGAGCTGTGCTCTTTGCTACAATGTGGCACCTGAAATCAGTCTGAGGAGAGATGGTCAGAACTGAGACTATCCAACCCTCACTGTTTGTCAGCCCGCTTGCTAGTTTTGCGGCTTGTCTCTTGTTTGAAGAGCACAAGGAAACCATGCCACAGACGTAGTGGAAAAAATAAACGTTTCGCTTGCTGTTGGGGACAAAGGAAGTGTGTGTCCACACCTTGCTCCGAACCTGTCAGGGTGGGAGAGATTCAGTGTGCGAAGGGAACAGATTGAATTGTACCAAGGGGGTGAGTTTCAGTCTGAGACATTTTGGGGTGGTCTTTAAACCTGATTTGCCCTGGGTTTTCCCAGTCATACTCATACATAGTGATGGGCCAATGTCAAAGGGTTCACATGAACAGCCAAAGGTTTGTGTGCCTCTCCAAACTAGACCCAGACTCCCCAAAGCTGGGCTGGAGTTTTCAAGAGGATGCAGCTTAGATAAACATCTATCAGAGATGATCTGGATGGTGCTTGGTCCTGCCGTGAGGGCAGGGGACTGGACTTGATGGCCTCTTGAGGTCCCTTCCAGTTCTAGTGTTCTGTGATTCTATGATTCTCTTATCCGATTCTGGCTATTTCCTCTTTCTGATCAAACTGCAGCCTGGAAATGCAGAGACAACACCACAAAGGAAAAAAAAATGCTGGGGCTAAAATGCTTCTAATGCCATTAAGGGTCCATGTGTAACCTACACTTAGAGAACGGGTCTTTGTTTCACCATTAACCTTTTATGGTCGCCCAGCTTCTAAAGGTGCTAACTAGAGGACTTTGTCCTTTAGCTCTGTTGACTGTGGTGTCTGATTTTAATGTGGAGGATCCGTCGTTCAAACCTTCCTGCTGATCAGTGGGGATCATTTACATCATTTAACCAAATGCTTATGTTTTACTATACCACAGATTTCCCCTGGGCTCCTGAGTCTGAGAAGAAACTGTTTGGAAGGGTCCCAGGAATTCCCAAATCTTACTTCTTTATGCAAAGCATCATCCGCGATGTGTGACCAGGCTTTGGACACAGTGGAAGAAACAATCCTTATACTTTCTCCCCTCACTCCTTAATGGCATAATATGGGGGTTGGAACATTAATATCATTCAAATATGCAACAATTGTTATTTATAAGCAGAATGATTTAAAGTCATAGATCCTTGGAAAACCCCCACCCCTTTAATTTTACAGACTTGTCTTTTATCCTCAGATATGTAAACTGGAGCGGGTAACATCCCTGACCTCACACGAGTGCTGCAGATGCCTTTCAATCTTTAATCTGGTGGTGTCGTTATTTAAGAAAAACGGACACCTGACGCAGAATGGAAGACGCAAGGAAAAAACGGAGAGCTGGAAGCAGGAGTTTACTGAATCGCCAAATGGTTCCACGTTCCTCCACAAGGAGGGGATCTGCATTCTCTCCAGGTGGGAGGAGAACACAAGTGACACTTTTTCAGGATCACCATGAGAAATCACTGTAACCACTAATCATGATAATGACCCATTCTGACAAGCTCAGGCGAAGTCACCCGTCATTCAGATGAGCGTAGTTCAAAGCTGCAGGAGCAGCATCGTGTGGCCTGAATTCTAATTGTAAAGCAATTGAATGCTGTCTGTCCAGGGAGTACACGTGTCCATTCAGCCCACAGGAAGGAATGTTTGATACCCGCTGATACTCGAGCCAGAAAGAAAACCTGCTCAGGGGATGGAATTTATGAATGAAAAGAGAATTTAATTAAAGTCAGTGTAGATTAAATGGAAAGGGAAGATGGGGCATGTTGAAGATAACATTTAAAAACTTTTTAAAAATACTTCTGGGTACTTTCTTTCTTTCGTTCTTTCTTTCTGAAAGTGTAAGGTGAGAGAAGGTATGAGCCACCTTTCCAGAAGCCTCCCCATTGCATTAGAGACTATGGTTACAGCTGCTAATAAGCATGGTTTTGTATCCGCTCTTGAAAGTCCATAAAGAACCAATTCTGCACTTGGCTACAGATTCTCCCTGTGGCTATGTCTAGACTACACCTCTCTGTCGACAGAGAGATGTAGATTAGGCATGTCGAAATTGCTAATGAGGCAGGGATTTAAATATCCCGTGCTTCATTAGCATAAACATGGCCGCGCTTTTTTTCAACACGGAGCTTTTTTGAAAAACTATAAACCCTTTTTCGACAGATCCTGTAAACCTCATTTTTTGAGGTTTTTTCCGAAAAAGCTCAATTTTGAAAAAAAGCGGTGGCCATGTTTATGCTAATGAGGCACGGGATATTTACATCCCTGCTTCATTAGCAATTTTGATGTGCTTGATTTGCATCCCTCTGTCGACAGAGGGATGCAGTCTAGACGTAGCCTAACGTGCCACAAGACAGCTCATTGTTTTTACAGATGAACTGGTGAGAGATGGTGCAGAGGAAAAATCCAAGCCTGTGCTTGACTTAGATGTGGAAGACTGTTTGCTGACCTTCAGAGAGACTTCAGTAGTGAACAGCGTAGTTAGATGAAGTGAGCTGCTGTAAGAGTCCAGTCCAGGCAAAGATGCTGAAACCTACCTAGCAAAACCCACGATACAGCACCAGCGTAATCCACACGGGGCTTCTTTGGGGGCTGTGCCACCCCTTCTGTGGGAGGCAGATGCCACAGAGCTGCAATGTGCCCAAGGTGACACTCTGAGCATCATTGGCTCCCGCGGTCAATGGAATGTTTGAGATTCTCTTTACATTTCAGGCTTGCACTTGCAAGTTGCGGTTTATGAGCTTGCTTGCCACAGAAAGTCTGGCTCTCAGGTGGGGTAAATAATACAATCATAGAACACTAGAACCGGAAGGGACCTCGAGAGGTCATTACGTTCTATCCCCTGCCCTCACAGCAGGACCAACAATCATCGAGATCATCTCTGACAGGGGTCTGTCCAACCTGCTCTTAAATATCTCCAGTGATGGAGAGTCCATAACCTCCCTGGGCAATTTATTCCAGTGTTTAACCACCCTGACACTTGGGAAGTTTTCTCTAATGTCCAACCTAAACCTCCCTTACTGCAGTTTAAGCCCATTGCTTCTTGTCCTATCCTCAGAGGTCACAGAGAATATTTTTTCTCCCTCCTCCGTGTAACACCCTTTTAGGCTATATCTAGACTACAGGGTTTTTTTTCGAAAAAAAGTGGCCTTTTTTCAAAAAAACTTCACCTGTGTCGAGACTTTCGAAATTAAATTGAGAGAACGGGGTGGTTTTTTCGACAGTGGTAAACTCATTTTACGAGGAAGAATGCCTTTTTTTGAAAGAGAGCTTTCGACAAAAGGCATTCTTGACTGCAAACTGGGTTTTTTTGAAAGGGAGCATCTAGATTGCCTAGGTGCTCTCTTTCAAAAAAGCAGATCGCTTTTTCGAAAAAAGTTGTGGCTCTCTAGACGATCTCTTTCAAATAAGCTTTTTCAAAAGATTCTTTCGAAAAAGCTTCTTTTGAAAGAAGCGTGTAGTCTAGACGTACTCTAAGGTATTTGAAAGCTGCTATCATGTCACCCACTCAGGGTATGTCTACACAGCAAAGTTATTTTGAAATAACAGCCGGTATTTCGAAATAACTTTCCTAGCGTCTACACAAGCTAACTGCTATTTTGAAATTAATTCGAAATAGTGGAGGGCTTATTTAGAAATTGGTAAACCTCATTCCACTAGGAATAGTGCCAATTTCGAAATAGCAATTTCGAAGTTGGTGCTATTCCTCCTGGAATGAGGTTTACCAATTTCGAAATAAGCGCTGTGTAGATGCTTATTTCGAAATAGGGGGCCTCCTGCCCTTCCCAGGGTGCCCTGCTGGCTGCCCTGGCCACAAGGTAACTTCTGACCTGATGCCCTGCCAAAACCAGTTCCGGGTGGCCTTAAATGCGATTCAGCGTCCAATCAGTGTGGACGCGCTATTTTGAAATAGCAAAAAGCTATTTCGAAATGCATTTCGTGTGTAGACACGTTATTTCAAAATAAGATATTTTGAAATAACACTGGAATGGCACAGGTTTGTTTAGTTTGGAAAAGAGAAGACTGAGGGTGTGTCTACACTACAATCAGTCTACACCAGTAGACACCAGATCTTGCCTTGAATCTCCGGGGCCAAATCATTTAGGGTATGTCTACACTACCACCCTAGTTCGAACTAGGGTGGTTAATGTAGGCATTCGAAGTTGCAAATGAAGCCCGGGATTTAAATATCCCGGGCTTCATTTGCATCTTGCCGGGCGGGCGCCATTTTTAAATCCCCTTAGGTCGAACTCCGTGCCTGCGGCTACACGTGGCACGGAGTAGGTAGTTCGAATTAGGATCTCTAATTCGAACTACCGTTACTCCTCGTGGAACAAGGTGTACCAGTAGTTCGAATTAGAGATCCTAATTCGAACTACCTACTCCGTGCCGCGTGTAGCCTCGGGCACGGAGTTCGACCTAAGGGGATTTAAAAATGACGCCCGCCCGGCAAGATGCAAATGAAGCCCGGGATATTTAAATCCCGGGCTTCATTTGCAACTTCGAATGCCTACATTAACCACCCTAGTTCGAACTAGGGTGGTAGTGTAGACATACCCATTGTCTCTATGTGCTGGTGACAAATTCAGTTTCCTCTGTAGTCCAACTTCTGTGCTGTCATTGCATTTCCAACAGGTACATACATAGCGTCTGTATATCCCTTGAACCTCTTTCTTCCTGAGCACTCCCCATGAAACACCTCTGTCTCCAGGGATGCTGCAGTTTCTAAATGAGCAGGGAGGATCCAAATGCTTTACTTTAATAAATATCATTTGCAGGTTTTCATACTTAGGAAGCTGACACGTCTGAGTGTCATCACATGGCAGAAATCTGGGAGGCATTGCCTTAGGAAAAGTTACACAGAAGCCTTTCCCCGTTCATTATTGATAACATTGGCTCTGTTGATTTTCATCTATACTTACTGAGCATGAGGGATGGGAGATATTTTTCTCCCCTGTACATAAGAGCAAAATGGATAAAAAGGGCAATTGGAAATGTATCCAAATAGTTGAAGACCCGTGCCATGTAAAAGTCTACAGCTCCTGGCATGTATTTTTCTGTCTTCCCATGTGAAAAAAAAAGGAAAAGGATTTTGACCAGCCAATTACAGAGACTGTGCGGAATTGACATTCGATTGCAAAACTGAAACTGTTTCCCTGGGCTTGAACAAAGACATTAATTGGATGTCGCATTATTAAGTCAGCCTTCCCTGAATTTAAAGCCTCCTTTTTACATCAAAAGCTAAGCGTGGGTCACATCCAGCCCACTTAATTAGCCTCATTAGCACGGGTCCTACAATTGACAGGTGCCTCTTTTTTTTCCTGTTATACAATTCTGGATTTATACTGTTCCTCTCCAGCTCATCTGAGGAAGTGGGTTTTGCCCAGGAAAACTCATGATACTATCGATATTTGGGTTAGTCTCTGAGGTGCCATAGGACAACTCGTTTTTTTAAAGTTACAGATGAACACGGCTCCCCCTCTGAGACTTGGGAATACAGGTGGTGCCGATGGATCACACCAATGCTTTATCTAATCTCGCATTCAGTCTCTGATAGTGGTTAGCATGAGATTCTTCAGAGGAAGGTCCAAGAAACACCTAAAGGGGAGAGTTATATGGTGTATCTTGCTCACAGGTGAATTTTCTTCCTCATCCCTGAGTTAGAAACAAACTTCAGGGCATGAATTTGTTTCTAAGGAGGAATTTGTGATAGACACTGTATTTCACTTACAGAGAAGAAATATGGGCAGCATGCAATGGGCATGGGATCTCTTGGCAGGCACACAGGTCTGCCCTGGGTGACAGCAGGTACAGCAGCAAGGACTGCCTGGTAACTGGACGTCTTTCTCTTTAATTGCTGTTCAGAGGAAAAATTGCCCGGGCTTTTCTCTCTGCCTGTCCTTCAGCACAAGCAGCAGGTTGTTTGGACAGAAAAGCAATCCAGGGCCCATTTTACTCTCCCAGGCCGTGTCTACACTACACAGAAGATCAACACTGCCATGGTCAATCTTCTGGGGTTTGATTTAGCGGGTCTAGTAAAGACTCGCTAAATCAAACTCAGAGGGTGCCCCCATCGGTGCCCAGTACTCCTGCTCTTCGTGAGGAGTAAAGGAAGCTGATGGGGAGTGTTTGCTCCCGTCATGTGGATGGTGGTTTAAGATACATTGACTCCAGGTATACAATTAACATAGCAGGAGTTGCATATCTTAGGTCGACCTTCCCCTTTAATGTAGACGTTCCCTTACAGTCTTAAAGGGCAGCCAGAGTAGCTAGAATGGCTGCATAGTTTCTCTTCCTTGTGTGGCTTAGGAGTTAGGGTCCATTTGCTGCTTCTCCTGGGTGTCTGGACATTTACGTGCTGCCTATAACTGTGGGGTCCTTGTTAGGGAGAAGCACCCCCTCTGGCACTCCGCCACCTTCTGTTTGCTACATTCATTTCCCCCTTCCCTTTTCTCCTCTTTTTTGTGTGAGGAAAAACCTCTGCATAATCCCCCAGGCCCATGGGTCAGCCCCCGGAGGCTGAGTTTCCTCAGCCACTGTACAGTGGGTAAATCATTTCACAGCCCTGCCATTTCCCTCAGTCACTGGTTAATTTAGTTGTCCAATTTAATCGATCTGGCACGAACCAGATCTTTGTTAAAAATAATACAACTTCCACCTGTCCATCTGATTGATTCCAGCAGGTGCGATTGGATTAACGTAATGAGTCCAGTGTGTAAATCTGAACGCGGCAGGGAGCCACATGCAGCTTGCGGCTGAGGCATTCATCCATTGTGACAGGCCTCGAGGATTAGTTATGTTACAGACGTGCTGAGGGGCACCAAGTGGGATCGGGCTCCCCACGTGTGAGGCACTGCACATACCCCTGCTAGGAGAATGTCCCTGCCGTGGGGAGGGTACCTGGACTGACAATACTGAAGACGCGTGGGGAAAAGGAAGGGTTATGTCACAGTATGAGATGATATCACAGTGGAAAACAGAGACAAAGATACATTATTTTGCCCAAGGGCACATGGGGAGTCTTGTACCAAACGCAGATCTCCTGATCCCAACAAACCCAGCCTTTATTTTTAGAATCAAACTTTCATTACGATCTGAGTGCACATTCCTGGAGCAAGGTGCATTTTTCTTGCCTTTGCCTTCCTGCCCCAGTGCACCAAAGACCAAAGAACGCACACGTTGATGTAACTTATTGTTTAATTAGTCAACGTTTTCTTTTGATAAGCACGAGTCCTTCCATCATTTGTTCCATCTGTAATCAAATGTACAGTGCCTCAGGCTTTTCATGAGTGTGTGTGGAAAGCGGAAGGTTTCCATCTGTAATAAGAACTCATCTGTCAGGTGGAGGAAATCTGGTCATTAAGTTTTCCACTCAGGCATTTTTCCATGTGCCTCATGTCTTTGTGAAGACAGTTCTTCAGAAATTCATGTACATTGCAGCCAAAGCCACATGAGAAGGCTGATAAACAGCAGCAAGAACCTGTGCTTTCGAGGGGTAGCAACGAATAAACACATTGCCAAGTTTCTATAGCGGAGTGCGTAGAAGAGAGGGAGAAGTGGCATTTTTGTCTCAGACCTTGGATGGGGCACTTTTTTCATAGAAAAGAGAAACGAGTTCATTGGAAATCATGCCAAGGCTAGTGGGATGGTTCAGCTTTATATATTTCTAGCTCATGTCAGGCCTCCTCGAACTGATTTTCAAGGGACAGAGCGGTGTAGTTATAAATGTAGTGAACTAATTAGCACTCACATTTAGAGAGTAGGGCCCCAGTTAAAAGCACAAAAGCCAAAACAAACAGGCACAGAACTTGTGGATGCAGCTCCCCTTCTGAATATGCATATGTTGGATGTTTGCCCTCGTTACCCCAGGAGCAGGGCTGGAATTTATTGTCATCCTCTCTCCATTCTATGATGCTTTTATTTTATTATGCATTGGTGCTTTCCGATACAGCAAGGACTCTCTAGTCTCTTTATGAACAGCCGCTGAGTCATAAAATAGACTGTTTAACCAGGATTGCCTGTCTTGGGTTTCGCTAGTGCCATTTTCCAGTTCTTTCCCTTCCCCCGCTCTTGCTGCTTCCGATGTGTCACAGTTCGGTCTGGAGCTGTCACGTCAACAGGATGAGGGTTTGAGGTTCTCAGGGGAGAGAGGGAAAAAAACCCTGCATGTGCCCTGTAGGACGTCACCCCGGAAAGGTCAGTTCTAGGATGCGGGAGTATTGAAAACTTTTACATGTACTTAAAAAAAACCAACCCTTTTGCCTATAATACCCTCTCAGCACACATGGCATTCCCACTGCTGCAGATCCACCACATAGTGGACTGGTGTGGAATAACTGGAGCTGTAATGCTTAAAGGTACAAACCCTTTCCGCAGCATAGGGGTAGAATGAGCCAGTTATGGGAACATGATGGTGATCTCCAGGACTGGACAGCTGGCATCATTCATCAGTGAGAACAAGTAGAGGAAGACGAGTTCTGGGATTAAAGCTCTAGCTTGAGATACAGGAGTTCAGTTCCCAGCACTTTCACAAACTCCCTTTGTAACACCGGGAAAATCACCATCTTTCTGTGCCTAAATTCCCCATCTGTGAAATAGGACAATACTGCGTCCTTTCTCCTCCTTCTCTACTGTATTACACTGTAAATTCTCTCGGGCGGGGACTGTCTCTTGCAGTGTGTATGTATAGCACTTAGTACACCGGGTCTTTGGGCATTATTGTAAAACAAACACATAATCATAACAAACCCGTGAATCAATAACAATCACTGGGAAAGAAGATTTTGCAGAATGAATAAGGGTGAGTTCCAAGACATCTCAAGCTTTCTGACAAGTGTTATTTGCCACTCACAGATGCTGGGTTGAAGTAATGTGTTTTTTTCTCTTCAAAGCCTTGTTTCAATCATATGTCTTTTCTGCCTAGTGCAGGAAGAAAGAGAGAGAGAGAGAGATCCATGAGTAGATGGACATATCAAATAAATAGGCTGGGAAAAACAATGCTTATTTGGATCTAGCTCTAAATCATGGATTTCTCTTGTCTAAACCTAAAGGAAGCAGGTTCTTTAGATGTTTAAGGCTTATGTTATGTATAAATAAACACAGAGGCCTGCGCAGATGCCGGTTTGGATGATGTGGGTCTAATTCTGACAAATTAGATTGTGAGTTATGAAAGGAAGAAAATGGAGTGGAGGGAAAAGAAATAAAGGTGAAAAGTTCTAACTCAAGATTAAAGATATAAATCTTGTCCATTACTGTTCTCTTCTCTGGGTGACAAATGAGTGCATTCCCGTGGGATCTGACCAGCAGATTGGGAGTACTGTATCCAACAGAAATCAAAGGGGACATTTTGGGAGGTGGGCTAGAATTACTCAAACTGGACTCTTGCCAGAAGTCTAGAGTGAACATGCCTGTTGTCAAAGGAAATGTCCCAGGGGGTCTTTTACTGACTACCATTGATCAGGACCATAGCAAGAAAGACAACGTAACTCTCTGGGTGTTGGAGCTGAATGGCACATGTCTGAAGAAATGTTTTACAGAGATGAATTGAGTTTGACAAAGTTTTGATTGGAAATTCTGAGGTCCCAGGATCTCTGGTCGTGTCCGCCCAGAAAAAGAGAGCAATCAAAAACCAGACTTTTTTCAGCCTGAAAGCAAAAGTTGTGAACCCATCCCAGGGCAAATGTTCAAAATGCTTCATTTTAGCGAGCGTGTGAAATAAACGCCAAACCTTGAACGCTGCCATGAAATGGAATCACCCCACTCGACGGGCTACACCATAGCCTTGTGGGGAATCTCGAAAGTTCTGGCTCAAGAAGGGACAATAGCAACTCCTGAAGATGACACATACTGGGAGAGGGGCAAATGAGGAAGAAGACCATGTCACTACTGTGGGCCGATATGGATCACGTGCTGAGCTGGGTGCAATCAATCAATGTGTGTACTAATAAGGCTTCCTGAAAACGAGTAGATCTAGGAACAAAGGATGTTGGCCACACTTACCTAGTGGGGGACTCTGCTTTGGGAAGCAGCGACTCTGCAAAACATTTGGGGGTCATGGTGGCTAATCAGCTGACCGCAAGCACCCAGGGCATCCCTGTGGCCAAAAGACCTACCATGATCCTGGGATGGATAAGCAGGGGAATCTCAAGTAGGAGCAGAGAGGTTATTTTACGTCTAGTGCAACAGGTGCTGGAACCCTGATTCCAGGTCTGGTGCCCACAATTCAAGGAGGTTGCTGATAAAGTGGAGAAGGTTCGGAGGGGAGTCAAGAGAACGATTAAAGGATTAGGAAACATGCGTTAGAGTGACAAAGGGAAGGAGCTCGATCTAGCACCACAGAAAGAAAATGAAGGCGGGACTTGATTACAGTCTATAACAGGCGTGGGTAATAAGCAGCCTGCAGGCTAGATGCAGTTCACCAGGGTTACCCCTGGCGGTCTGCTGTCACTTTATTTCTGGCACGTCCACAGCTCCAGCTGCTTGCAGCTCCCGTTGGATGCAAGATCGCTGTTCCCGGCCAATGAGAGCTGAGGGGAGCCCCAGTCGGTGCTGTTTCCAGCAGCTCCCGTTGGCTGGGAACGAAGATCTGCAGCCAATGGGAGCTGCAGGTCCAGCCACTTATAGTCCACGCTGGTCTATAAGTACCTAGAGGTGAAGCAAATATTTAATAATGGGCTCTTCAATCTACCAGAGAAAAGTCTGACACGATCCACTGGCTGGAAAATGAAACTAGTCAAATTCAGATTTGAAATACATGTTTTAACAATGAGAATAGGTAATGCTTGGAACAATTGGCCAAGGGTCATGGTGGATTGTCTATCACTGACCATTTTTAAACTACGAGGGGCTGCTTTTCTAAAAACTTTGCCCTAGGAATTATTTTGGGGGCCATTTTATGGCCTGTGCTATGGAGGACACCAAACTAAATGCTCCCAATGGATTCCCTTGGCCTCAGAGTCTATGAATCACCAACGCTTGGGAGCTTTCTCTTTGACGTTCAAGCCAGGCCCAAGTCCGATTTGCTTGCGAGATGTGACATGAAGGTGTAACTTCATGGTGTTCAAGGCACGTCTGGTCTTTGAGCTGCAGGTGTGGTTCCTAGGTCAAAGAGACATTGTTCATGAGAGCTAGTGCCACTCAGCACACTAAGATCGGAGTACAGCCAGTGGCAGGTGGGACAGGCTAGTCAGGTGGAGTCTTTGAACTGGTATGCCACAAAGGGGGAACACATGGCAATGGGGCTGGTAGGAAGAGCTAGCATTTTGCCCATCTGTGACTGAAGGCAATCAGGCTTAGCCCAGCTGGGAATCACACCCCCAACTAAACGTGTAGACCCTCGCAAAGTCTGTTCACAGAACACTTCCTACTAGAGGTTCACACAGCTTTGAAACGTAGGCGCCTGGTGAGATCAGGGGTCTTTGTTGAGACTTTAGGCCATGAAATCATCAGTTCTTGGGTTCGTTTGTCAGGTAGCTTGTTGACAAAAGGATTCAATATAGTCGTGATTTCTCCACTCAACAGGCTGCTTATTACCCACGCCTGTTATAGATTATCAGGGCTTTTTACTGTGCCATCAATGTTGATGTCTTCCATGTAAACTGTCAATACTTTCTCTTCTTCAGAAATCAGTCTACGGGCCTGCTTGAACCACGTAGCATCTCCTAGTAGACATCTGTTTCCATGATGCACTCATGATTCTTGGTCCATGTGCTGCACCTCTGAAGTCCTGCTGAAATGAAACCAAAGCCCTCTACAGTTTAACATGCCTTTCCAATGACTAGCTTCATGATGGAAGAAGGGCTGGGAATGATATTCCCATGCCAGTGCATCTTCTTAGTTTCTGCTTATTATGCACGGGGCATGCGCTTATTTCCTAGAGGCAGGAGAGATTGGCATGATGCTGTGATGAGAAGAGTGTGAAGAGAAGAAAAATTTCAATTGCTTATATACCAGTCCTAGGAGTGTAGGTAACAAGCACAAGGAATTAGATCAAATTTCTTCCCATCAATGAGAATATCCAACTGGCTTTATAGAAACCTAGTGGGATGATTCACACGACTGGAATGTTAACATTTCTGGTTATATCCTGCTTAGAAAGGATAAAATCGTAAAAAAAAAAAAGTATGTGTGTGTGTGTGTTAGTAGCACTATGTGTGACCAACATTTGTTTGACAGGCATTGATAACTCAGAACTGCAGGACCTTAATGCATATGGATCAACGTGCAAACTAAGAAAGTCCAGGAGGAGGTGGTGGTGATGGTCTGTTACAGATCATCAAATCAAACCAGAGACGAGGAGAAGTTAATTCTTAAGTGCCTGCCTATCATGGCTGTAAAGAAAAATTGTGTTGTGATGGGAGACTTCTATTTGGGAGACTTAGGCTTGAAGTCCCACACAACCTGTAGTAAAGCAACACTTGGGTTTGTTAAAAAAATTAAAGATAATAATTTTCCAATGCAAAAGACAATACATGTGTCAGAAGGTAATGCTATGTTGGACCTCATTATCCTGGATAAAGATGAATTAAATCAAACTGGTAGTTGCTTACAGGCCAATAATCATGAGTGGATTACATTCAGTGTGGGCAAAGAGAGGATTGGCCATATCATAATATATATATATATATATATATATAGAGAGAGAGAGAGAGAGAGAGAGAGATGTTTTCCCCAATTGAGGAAAATTATGAGTGAAATTTGCCCAGGAGAAACAAATATACAGAAAAAATGTGAATGAAAATGGGGAATTTTTAAAGACGCTTCATTAGAAGTCCTAAAAGCCAGGATTCCACAATTAGGAAAGGGTATAGCTTTGGATAAAAGCCCGCTTTGGTTGATTGGCAAAGCGAAGGCAGCAATTAAAAAAATATAATAAATGGGGAAAGGGCAATCAATAGCAATGAAGATGGAAATTATGAAGTAGAAAAACTGATAAGAGAAGCTAGAGCCATCCTGGAAAAATCCCTGGCTAGCAGGGCTAAGGATAATAAGTCTTGTCAAACAAACCTGATTTCATTCTTTGATGAGATTACAAGTTTGGCGGATCAAAGTAATTGCGTAGATAGAAGATGCGGTGAGACTTTTGTAAGGCATTTGATTTAGTATCCATTACGTTTGGATTAAACCCGTAGTGCTGTAGAGGATCAATAGAAGACCCATGACATGCATTAAGAACTGGCTAACTGAACGGTCTCCAGAAGCAGTCCTTAAATGGGGGAAAAATGGGAGTGTTGCATCATGGGAGTGTTTCTAGTGTGCTGTAGGTGCTGGGTCTAATGCTAGTCAACATTTTAATCAATGATCTGGAAATAAATATAAAATCACTGCTGCCAAAAATCTGCCGATGACACAAAGGTGGGGGGAACAGTAAATACCGAGGAGGGGAGGGCAGCCGGAAGGAGCTTGCTGAGGCCATTAAACTGAAATGTGCTTTAATGCAGTCCATTGCAAGGTTATGCAGCTAGGAACATGGGATGCCGGCGAGCTCTGCAGAACAGGGGAGTGTATCCGGGAAACCAGTGACAATGAAAAGGATGGATGGGTCTTAGCAGATGAGGAATTCACCATGAGCTCGCAGTGCAGGGCTGTGGCAGCGTGCTACGACGACAGACCCAGAAGCGGGCAGGGGAGGTGCAGGGAGGTGATTGTGAGCGGTCGTCTGCACTCAGTCTCCCCACTGTACAGTCAGGAAGGGGAGCTGTTTCCTAGCTGAAGCTGTTACAGACTCCTGTCCGATGTGGCTCAGGCTCACAGAGGGACCTACAGCCTATGCTCTGCAGTGAGTCACACACGTGGCGGTGTTCCATACTCTCTTGGTCTAGACCAGGGGGGTTCACATTTTGGGTTGTGGCTTGTAAGGGTGAGCCGCTGGCTGTCCACAAGACGCTTTGTCTACCTGAGTGTCCACAGGTCCGGCCACTCGCTTTTCCCAGTGGCTGTGGTCCTTCATTCCTGGCCAATGGGAACTGCAGGAAGTGGTGGCCCAGCCCGCAGCTCCCATTGGCTGGGACGGGTGTATGTGGCCAATGGGAGCTGGGAGTGGCCATGCCTGTGGTCCGGATGTAAATGATAGGGTCATGGAATCCCGGGGCTGGCAGAGACCTCAGGAGTCATTGAGTCCAATCCCCTGCCCAAAGCAGGACCAATCCCAACCCAATCATCCCAGCCAGGGCTTTGTCAAGCCGGGACCAGAACACCTCTAGGGATGGAGATTCCAGCCCCTCCCCAGGGAACCCATTGCAGTGCTTCCCCACCTGCCTAGGGAAATATTTTTTTTCTAATAGCCAACCTAGACCTCCCCCACTGCAACTTAAGACCATTGCTCCTCATTCTGCCATCTGCCATCTCTATTTCCTCCACAAACAGATTTCATCCCAGAATCTCAGGGGGAAAATTCATCAGGGGGCCAGCTCCCTTGCTGGAGACTCATTGGGAAACATCAGACCATTCTGCACTGGGGCCAGCCATGGCAAGGGGGCCGCATTTCGGCCTCCGGTTTGCTTGGTGTCCCTGAACAGGGAATAAAGCAGAGAGGAGGTCCCTCTGAATTTCTGGCACCGAGTCAGTTCCTTACACTGAGTGATGACTGCGGCACCGACCATGGTTAAGTAACAGGTTCAGGGTCCCTTTTGCCTAAGGAAAATGGTGACTTTCTCACTGCTGCTGTGCCCCCCTCCCGGCAGACCTTTATGCAGGGGGCTGCTCCCACCAATAGGGAATGGCCAAGCAGTAGTTCCCACAACAGCTTGTATCTTCTTTGTCAGAACTTTTCCCTGCTGCATTTTCCAGAGGGAATCCTGCTGGTGGTGTGAGAGGGGCTCCTAGTTTTCCCTCTGTCCAGCAGGAGGGTCAGCTTAAGATGTGACTGACTAGGGCACAGGGATCTTCTTGTTCTTTGTCGCGTCTCAGTGCAGAATAAATAATTGACTCCCCCCTCCTTTCCTTTCAAATTGTTAGTTCTCAGGGCACAATTTCCCCTTTCCTCTGGAATTGCTGCTATTTTCCAACAGATGTGGCTTTTAGATGTCCAGTCATGCTGATAACGGGAGGCACCTTCTTCTCCCTACTCTTTGCTTCCCTCCGCTTGCCTTTTCTATTGCGCCTATTTTTGGTGGGTGTGTGGGCCTCTAATTGAGGTTCTAATTACTCCCAGCTGCCTTACTCCACATTTGAAAAGGAGAAAGTGCAGCCTCCTTTGCTCATGGAGATTACATCTCCAGGAAGTGGAGTTCATTTGCAAGTGCACTGTTACTTTCTCAGAGTTTTCCTCTGGTGGCAGGGGGCACCGTGCCTGAAGGCTGCATCAGTGCTACTAACCCCAGTCATTCCAAAGCCATGCACCAGGCCCCCAAAGCAAAAGGTTGGCTTTCAAATCTTGAGCTTAAAAATAACGGAGGGTAGGAACAATTTTTGGAGTGGGGGTGCTGTGCTTCCCCCCCCCCACACACACCTCTATCCACACCCCTCACCACCTCCTAGAGCTGGGGCCAACAGCCAGGACCCCACAGGTGGGGTCAGAGGTCAGAACCCCATGCCTGCTGGCTGGCTGGTATTCTGCATTAGGGATCTGGTGTGGGGCCGGTAGCCATGTGGGACACGGGCCAGATGCCAGGACCCTTGCATGGGGACTGGAGCCAAGCAGAACCTGGAGCCGGGAGCAGAGCCCCTGGGGAATAGCAGGGCTGGCAACCAGGATGTTAGGCAGCAGGGCAAATGGATGAGGTGTTCAAAACATCAGCCACTTTGGGATATGGTGGCTGCAGAACCAGAGAATTTGCTGGACCACGTGAGGCTAATATTGTCTGGCAGCATTTCCAACCCTGCCACCACTTACCGGGCTCTGAGAAGACGTTTCAGGGTAAATTAGCAGAGAACACTGAGAGCCAGGACAGGTGGCTGTAAATAAACTTGATGGGACCATGGGAAACTTGGCCACACCCATGACAAGTGGGCAGCCGGCTAACTCAAATCATACTGGACCTCAGGTGTTGCTGGACCAGAGAGTGCCGGACTAGAGATGTTCAGCCTGTACAAAACACTGCCCCGCATCTCAGCAAGCCAGGTTACCACCTGTCCTTGGCTCCTGATCAAATAGTGAATCGAGTTCAAGGTCTCCAGCCTCATCTTCAAAGCATCCCTTGTCCTAACTGTAGCTCCAGGAAGATGGTCATGGGCCGAGAACGTGGTTCTTCTGGCAGAGTGGAAGGCTACAGTAAGTACCAGGCTTGTCTGTGGGGGAGACAGAACATTCTTGGGGACGGCTCCTTGGCTGTGGAGCAAACTCTCTCAGGAATTAAAGACAGGCCCAAACCTCCCCACCTCAAGTGCAAGGCAGGTTTCTTTGACCTGCCTTCTCCAACATACGCACAGAGCAACATGATAAGAAAATTAAACAAGACACCTCACGGAACTTCTACTGTGAGGATGGAACAACAAACAATATGTGGCAGACGTGCAGCCCATTGATTAATGCCTGGCTGAAAGGTACTGGGAGATACTACGGTGCCAAGTACAGTATAGAGCCAATGTAGACCAGGACGGGTTGGATGCAGAATCTTTTGAAGTCAATGGGTGCATCTTCTCATTAAGGCCCTGTACGAGGCACTCTTCCTTTTCCAGCAAGAAGCCAGAGCTTCAAGGAGAGCAAAGATTTCACCCATGTCCTCGCTCCTTGTAGGTGGAACTTCCAAGGGATGGCGGGAATGTATTAAGTCGTGAAGTCAAGGCAGGGCCGCATGGAGCAAACTTGCATTGTCGTTGCCTGTGAGTTTTAACATGGGAGGGAGAGTTTCCACCAGGAATAAAAATATAGTCCACTTGCAAGTTAGCAATGAAGTGAAAAGAATTTGGATGAAGCAGCAGAGAGCTGGCTGAAACCAGCATCTCTCTCATAAGAACATAAGAGTGGCCATACTGGGTCAGAACAATGGTCCATCCAGCTCAGTGTCCTGTCTGCCACCAGTGGCCAATACCAGATGCCCCAGAGGGAGAGAACACAACAGGCAATCCTCACGTGATCGCTCCCGTCACCCACCTCCAGAGAAACAGAGGCTAGGGACACCATTCCTACCCATCCTGGATAATAGATTCATGAAGGTTAGGTCCATCAATGGCTATCTAGTGCTTTTTTGAACCCTGTTAAATTTTTAGCCTTCACTGCATCCTCTGGCAAGGAGTTCCAGAGGTTGCCTGTGCACTGAGTGAAGAAAAACTTCCTTTTCTTTGTTTTAAACCTGCTGCCTATTAATTTCATTTGGTGACCTCTAGTTCTTATATTGTGGGAATACGGCTATGTCTACACTGCATTTTATTTTTGGAAGAAGGGGGCAAATTTCGGAAAAACCTCCTCTTTCGGAAGAGCCCTTATTCCTCATAAAATGAGGAATACAGGGCTTCCAAAAGAGCATGTCTGCTCTTCTGAAAAAAATTTCAGAAGATACCTCTGGTATCCCAGAAAAACTCCATAGTGTAGACATAGTAAAAGTAAATAAGAATACGGGTGTGTCTAGACTACAGGGTTTTGTTGACAAAAGAGGACTTTTGTCCACAAAACTATACCTGTGTCTACACTGCTGCTGAATTCTGTTGACATAACATTGACAGAACTCAGCAGTTTTGTCGACGGCTGTAAAGCTCATTCTACGTGGAATAATGCCTTTTGTCGACAGAGTTCTGTTGACAGAAGGTGTTATTGCATCTACACTGTCCTTTGCGTCTACACTGTCATGTCAACAAAGCGGCTTGCTTTGTCGACAGAACTGGATGTAGTCTAGACGCTCTTTGTCAACAGAAGCTTTGTCGACAGCCTTTCACAAAAAAGGCTTCTTGCTTGCAGAATGAGGATTACCAAGTGTGCAAAAAGGCCTCTGTTTTTTCGATTCAGTTGAAAGAACACACTTGCAGTGTAGACATAACTCAACTTTTGTCGGAAAAACGGCTGTTTTTCTGACAAAACTCTGTAGTCTAGACATAGCCTAACTTTTCCTTTTCTCTTGGCAGAGGTCAGTTGATTCTCTGTCACCTTAATAAAATCAATGGTACTTCATCCATCATTTGATCTTTTCGTTCACTGAGGGTAACAAATGTTAGTGCCACTGTAATTTTGCAGACTCTTGTTAGATAATGGGAATATTTCAGGTGAAGATTATGCATAGAATTAATGGCAACATAGCTGGGGAGGAGTTAGAAGAACACTAAAGACTGAGGCATGCTATAAGACATGACATGTATTCATGTCTCACTCTTCAAATAATTACTCAACACCAGACTCACTGGTGTGCTGCGGAGAGACTATCACTGCACAAATTGAATATCCTATTAGCAAAGAATGACCTGCACACATTTCTTCTACACCAGGCACCTTTCTTCTTCCGAGGATAATCTTGTGTGTGTCAAAGAGCCAGGCAGGCTGCAAAGAGAGAGAAGTGACGGATGCTGTAAATTTTTAGACAGATCGATAATAGAATCTATATGGGCCTTGGAAATTTTTGTGTTTAATTCACTGGATAAAATGAAACAGGGTAAATCACGCCGAGAAGATATGAACTGATGTTCATGGGCACATTTATAGCGCAAGCTAAAAATATGAATCCTGCAATTACTGACTTAAAAGATCATTGGAACTAGAGTCAGTACAGCATGACTGCTATGAAAAAAAATGATCCCTGTGTGTTTCAGGAGCTAGAGGAGAATGAGAGATGGGCTGAAATTGAGGTAGAGGCACTGTCTGCAGTTAGGGGCTAGCAGATATGCAATTGTCCAATCCAGACTAGAGATCTGTCTCCCTGGCGTTGAGTTGGGAGCAGGTGGAGAAAGTGGGTGCCATCTTTTTATGTATCCTCCAAATTACTGGGTATGATTCTGATCTTACTCACCTGGGTGTAAATCAGTACAGGTTGAACCTCTCTGGTCTGGCACCCTCAGGACCTGACCAATTCCAAACCAGAGAATTTTCTGGACCACGGGAAGTCAATATTGTCTAGCAGCATTACCTTCCACTGCTCACTGGACTCTTAGAAGGCATTTTGGGGTAAATTAGAGTTAAATAACAGCACAGAACACTGAGAGCCAGGCCTGGTGTCTCTAAACAAACTTTATGGGACTATGGGAAACATAGCCACGCCCATGATAAACGGACATCCAGCTAACTCAAATCATGCTGGACCACGGAGGGTGCTGGACCAGAGTGCCAGATTAGAGAGGTTCAACCTGTAATAATCCCTGTGAAATGAATGGGGCTAACCTGACATAGACAGGCAGGAATCCTTATCAGCATTTAATAATAGATCGTAGCCTGAGACAGTGGAGCTGTCAAACCTGGGCCCCTATTCTCCACTAGGTGACTCAAACGAGCAGTTAGCTACCCAAATATCAAGATTAAATGCTGATTTGGGTCCCTGCCTTGGCACTCACATTTGCAAATGAGGCTCACAGTTGTTCCTCTGTCGTACCAGATGTTTGCTCAGAGAAGATGATCCGCAATGCCGTCACCCAGCTCCTGACATCCCAGTTATCTGGTGCCAATCAATAATCCCCCGAAAGCAGCTACAGCTGAGACTAAAACTGCACCAGAGCAGCAGTGAAATGAGATCTGGGCTTGTTGATCTAGGGCTTAATCCTGCAAGGAACTGCACAACTCCAGGAGGTGTTGAGCTCCTATTTTGTTGGTGGCTATAGAATCACAGAACACTAGAACAGGCAGGGAGCTCGAGAGGGCATAAAGTCCAGTCCCCTGCCCTCACAGCAGGAACAAGCAACATCTAGACCATCCCTGCCAGGTGTCTGTCCAACCTGCTCTTCAATATCTCCAGAGATGGAGATTCCACAACCTCCCTAGGCAATTTATTCCAGTGTATAACCACCCTGACAGTTAGGAAGTTTTTCATAATGTCCAACCTAAACCTCCCTTGCTGCAGGGAGGTTTCGGTTGGGGCACTGATTCTAAATTACTTTGGATCATGGGATTTCATGGGCATCACAGTCAGGGTGTGAGGCTAGAACTGGGAAATGGACATGATTTATTATACCCTCCTAGTCCGACTCTTTGCTGGGGCAGGATTGGCCTCCAAGCCATATGCAAATGTGCTTTCCCAAGCCTCAATTTCAATATCTCAGCCAAGACCTATGCTGGAGACACCGTCACTTTCTTCTGTGTCTAGATTTCATCTTTCTTCTATGGCAGCTTTCTTGTGTGCTTAGCATGGGTTTGTTCTTGTTCCATGATCCTCACCACCTGAACAGCTTCCTGAGGTTCAGCCTCCATTTGTCCTGCCTTAATTTGATCTCTTGCTCCTGTTTTTTAGCTTTACAGACCACCTGGAACAATTCCTCTTCCTCCTGGAGTTCCCGCCCTTCAGACGCTCGGTGGAAGTACCACTTCCTGTTGGTTGGACTCCCCAAGCCTCAAACCAAGGAGGCAATGTGCCCATGTCTCCAAAAGCACTAATGGCAGAGGGAATCCTGTACCTTGCGTCTTTAGCTGGAAACCAAACTGCAGCAGTGGGAGGAGAAAATAAGGCATGAGACAGAGAGGGAGAGAGAGAGAAACTGATTATCAAATTAATATGGCTGTGTTTCATCTCGGTTATTATCGTCTCTGGCTGCAAGTAATTCTGGCTGTGAGTATTTAAGGTTTCTTCTGCGCTGGGTATGGTTCTGTTTCATTTATCGGCTGAACACACGTGGTGGAGGATGTGGTGACGTTGCTGAGCTGAACAGCGAGCAGGCAAAGTGCCGAGAGGGAGGGGGAAGAATTTCTGTTTTAATTCCGCTCATAAAAAATACTTTGCAACAGATCAAGAAGAGCTTATGCAATGGATGACTGTCGCAGGCCTCCCCCCGGCAACCAGAGGCCTCCTCCCCACAGAGCAGCGAGCTGGTGTCTCTGTGTGTGGGTGGTGCTGGTTTGAGTGTGTTGGTGTTTTCCTGATACTCTTTGGAGCACGAGCTATTTTAGAGCTGTGGCAAAGTCTGTGCTAAGCCCTGTGGATCCTACGCTTCCTGGCGGGTTCTTGTGGGCCTCAGAGGCTCGCAGTGTCCCTAATTACTGCCACGAAGGCAAGGGTACCCTGCAACCAGAGCCTCTTTCATCATTGACCAGTCCAGTGTCCTTCTTTCTCCAGTCCCTGCTGGCCCTTGCAGCCAGAGGAGGGGTTGGGGGGAACCCGGTCCCACCCACTTGCTCCGGGTTCCGGCCCAGGGCCCTATAGGAGATGGCAGCCCCGAGCAGGCTGTGTAGCTTGGCCCTTGCCCCATGAGTGGCAGCCCCTCCCTGGGCCACTTCCCCAACCCTTCCTGCAATACCTCTTTCCTGATATCGTGGAGCAAACCTTCACGTCAGCTCACTCGGGTGTGTTTTCTTGCTCTGGGCTGCTCCCTTCTCCTTGAGTTCTCCTCTAGTCCGTCCCTTTTCTCCTTCCCCCTTCATCTTGCCTGGGGAGTGTTTTTATAGTGCGTGCATCCACCTTAAGTGGCTGCAGGTGTTCATATCTGCCTTCCATGAGGCCTCGGTAGCTCCCTGCTCTCAGGCTGCCACAGTTGGAAATCCACAATGAGACGCGACCCCATCCACGCACATGCACCCACACGCACATATGCCTGCCCCGGCGTTTATGCGCAGACACACAAGGATACAGATGTGGGCACATAAGCCCACATTTAGAATGATCCATGCTTCCTCCCGTGCACACACACACACATGCATGCACACTCTGCCGATGACACTGGTCTATGTTAGCCAACCAGCCCACCACTCACCCATCCATTACACCCCTGGTTTTTTGGGGTTTTTTTTTTGCTGCTGCAGGGTTTACTAACGTGAACCGCAGTGGCGACCCATCGATCCCATGTCTTTAACCACATGGTGAAAACGGGAGTGTTTCTCTCAAGGAAAGATGCAAGAACATCAAATCAGGATTAAAATAGCAATTTCTTTACCAAAATGTCCCACTCTACTCCCCCCACCACAAGCCCAGGCCTATGGGTTTACGCTGGTTATGTTAATTTCTGTGGATGGTCTCAGAAAGAGGGCGATGGGAGACTGATTCGGAAAACAAATCACTAAAATAAAACACCTTTGCATCTGCTGTCCCTTGCTTTCCCCTGGAGCTTCGGCCAAATGTAGGAGACCGTCTCTCCTGGGTGCTTCTCCTTTCTGACGCTACAGTTTGGCCCCGTGCAGTGCTGGGAGACATTCCCCCAACTGTCCCCGACCTGCTTTAGTTAAATAACGGACGCTGCTGAGAGCCGCAGGGGAGGGGGAGGTGAACTTGCAAAGCAACCGGGATGCAGGCTCCCTCCAACAAAATGGCTGCCAGCGCTCTGAGAAGAACGTCTCATGACCCCCACCCCCGAGCCAGTCGCCTCAGAGGCCTTGCTCTGGCACTGAAGACTGGAGCAGTCTCATTAGTGCGCATGCGGGACGGCAAAGAGAATCCCACCCCGGTGTCCGCAGAGACCTTTGACAAATGAGGTCCAGTCATGCCATCTCTGCTTCCCCGAGTGGGACCCCGAGAACCTGGGCACCCACCTGGCCAAAGAAATAGGAGAGCCGGGCTGTACAGGCACCGATCCTGCCCCCCGGCATGGGAAGAGTGAGCAATTCTAGTCAGCGGGATCAGTGTGGTTTGCCAGTCCCAAACAAAATAATGATTATGCTAAAGATGATAGGTGCCTGGGAAAGCTGAGGATGACCCTAAAATGCTCAGCAGATGCAAAGCAAGTCAAATTACATTTCTGTGTGGCTCAGGTGCCAGTCCTTTGTCAGACGAGTCTCTGGGGCGATTCACTGGGTGTCCCACAACTGGGTCAAAGATGCAGGGGCTGCCTTAGGAAGTGTTGGCATAAAGAATGCCACCTCGGGCTCCAACAATCTTTTCTCCAAAGTTCCTGCCTTTCAGGTAGCTGCAGCCAATGTTCCCTCTAATTATTTCCATCCATGTGTGGAATAAATTTTGCTCTGTGCACAGTGGCATGTGCAAATGTGCACCGTCAGTGGAAATTAAACCTAGCTGTGGGTAAGAATATAAGAACGGCCATCCTAGGTCAGAGCAAAGGTCCATCTAGCCCAGTGTTCTGTCTTCTGACAGTGGTCCATTTCCAATTCCCCCGAGGGAATGAACAGAACAGGGAATCATCAAGTGATCCAACCCCTCGTGCCCATCCCCCAGCTTCTAACAACCGGAGGCTACCCATCCTGGCTAACAATTCATGGAGGTTAGGTCCACCAATGGCTATCTAGCTCTTTTTAAAACCTTGTTAGTGTATGTCTATACAGCAGCGTTATTTCAGAATAACTGACTTTATTTTGAAATAACAAAATGCACGTCTACACTGCAAGCCGTTATTTTGAAATAATGTTGAGATGGAGCATTTCTTCCTTTGACTTCCCTTACTCCTTGTGAAATGAGGGTTACAGGAGTCGGAGTAAGAGTGTTCTTCCTTTGACTCCCAGTTGTGTAGACAGTGCAAAAAGCGGAATTAAGTTATTTCAACTTCAGCCATGCAATTGACGTAGCTGAAGTTGTGTATTTTAATTCACTTTTTGCCCCGCTGTGTAGACGTGCCCTTAAAGTCCTGGTCGTCACAACATCCTCTAGCAAGGAGTTCCACAGGTTGACTGTGCACTGTGTGAAGAAACACTTCCGTTGGTTTGTTTTAAACCGGCTACCTATTAATTTCATTTGATGACCCCTAGTTCTTGTGTTATGGAAACAAGTAAATAACTTTTCTTTATTCATTTTTTCCACACCAGTCATGATTGTATAGACCTCTATCCTATCCCCCCCGAGTCTCCTCTTTTGTAAGCTGAAAAGTCCCAGTCTCTTTAATTTCTCTTCTTTGCTGATCAGCTGGGTGGCATTTGAATCTCTCCGGAGCAGCTGCACAGCTTACAGGAGAGTCCGGCTGCAGTTCTTGCTGTCTCCAAAAACACGTGCAGAACTGGCTGCTGTCACTTTTGCTCCATGTACGGACTGCAGCCCTCATCCTGCAGCTGGGTCTGGATTGAAGGGGCCCTGCTCCATGCAGAGCATCATAGACATAAGCATCTGTCTGCATAGACGCAGGTGAAGAACAGGTGGCTATAAATAGATACCTTGGGGGATTTAAAGCCCATTTTGCTTCAGGGTGTGGCTATATGTGACTCCTCATCTTGAACCTCATCCAGATGGGTATTTCCGCCCTGAAATCACCTGGCCTTTTATGGATCCCAACATGGTACCTTAGGTCAACACGACCAGCCCTTTCCAGGGCTAATCCCACCCTAGACAGTTGAATTTACTTCATCTTAATTCATCTCTTCACCACACAAGGAAACCTAAAACCTGAGGAGTTTATAACAATAGAATCATTGGATCACAGAACGCGAGAACGGGAAGGGACCTCGAGAGGTCAGCAAGCCCAGTCCCCTGCCCTCACGGCAGGACCAAGCACAGTCTAGACCATCCCTGGCAGGTGTCTGTCCAACCTGCTCTTAAATATCTCCAGTGATGCAGATTCCACAACCTCCCTAGGCAATTTATTCCAGTGTTTAACCCCCCTGACAGGCAAGAAATTTTTCCTCATGTCCAGCCTAACCCTCCCTTGCTGCAATTTAAGCCCACTGCTTCTTGTCCTGTCCTCAGAGGCCAAGGAGAACAATTTTTTCTCCCTGCTTCTTGTATGTGAAAGCTGCTATCATGTCCCCTCTCAGTCTTCTCTTTTCTAAACAAAACACACTCAATTATTTCAGTCTTCCTTCATAGGTCATGCTTTCTAGACCTTTAATTTTAGGTTATTCATTTCTCTGTCACTGGAAATCAAGAATGGATGTTTTGTTTTGTTTTGAAAGACATGCTTCCGTTCAAACAGGAGTTATGTAGAGGCCTGTCTTTTGCCCGTGGCATTGATAGGAAAGAGTTTCTTGTTAAGAGGAAGGATGGCGTAATGGTTAGAGGCCTCACTGGGGTCTGACATTCACTTCCAACTCTGTCACAAGCATCTTGTGTGACTGTGGGCGAGGCAGATTTCCCTTCTGTGTAATGGGGAGACTAACATGCCGTATCTCACAAGTGTATTCACACCAACTGCATTAATGAGGGGGTCTAACACAAAAGAGGGAAAAGGGGAGAAGGGAGAGGCTAAATTACCAAAATTGATTAGCCTCGACTCTGGCTGTGTCCTGCTTAATATTCTTGCTTTTCAGAGGTGGCTTTGAGAGTGTGTTATATCACCCTCTCACAAATCACTAGTCACCTTTGAAAATGTGGCCCCTACTTTTTCTTAATTTCTCTTCCTTTCTCTAATTAGACTTTCTCTAATTAGTGCCATCATCAGTCTCAATTTTAAGTTTTCACTCTGTCACATTTTAATTTGCTTTTATTGTGTTATACCCTACGTAAGCACCTCAGTGAACATTTATGATTACTATTATTTTGTTACAGGGACCTCTCAAATTCTTCTGACGTCAGCAAACCAGTTTCACGTGTATTGAACAATCTCTGGAGCTTATTAAACAGGATAAATTAGCTGTTTATGTAAGACAACAGAATTAAGAAGATGATGCCAGTCCAGCTTGATTCTAGCAAAAGCAATTATTCAAAAGAGAGGAATTACATGGGGATTAGAGATGCGGGTGGGTATGAAGATATGATCTGGCATCTCAAACAGCCCTTGGGTAGCTTTGATTGGATACCAACACAAATCAGGTAATTCAGTTTTGAGCTAAGAGGGAAGGGACCTCTGTTTCTTTAATTCTGTAACATGACAAGTGTATTTGCTTCTGGCTTCTCTATGGCATTATGCTGCTTTGTTCTTTGTCTTGAAGATTTAAAGAAACACTCCCATTTCTTTCCACTGCAGGGCTCCATGAGTGAGCAGGATTCCCCTTTTCCTTCCCTTTAGCCCTTAAGTAATTTGTGTTAGATGGGGAAATATTATTAACCTCAAGCTAAGCAACAGGGTGGCTACAGATTGATTTAAGGACAAAAAAAAAATCTTTTTAAAATAGCTCCAAGGCAGTCCAGGAGAAGGCAGGGGAATTGGAAGGGAGATTGAATAAGCACGGGGAACCGGTCTGGATACTACAATAACTTCCTAGCCTTCTCCAAGCCATTCTCCATGGTGCGAAGAAAAAACAGAGATCTTTTCATAGAATCATAGAATCATGGAACACTAGGACTGTAAGGGTATGTCTACACTAGCTCGTTAGTTCGAGCTAGGTAGGCAAATGAGGACAACCGGAGTTGCAAATGAAGACCGGGATTTAAATATCCCGGGCTTCATTTGCATGTTCCCAGGCGCCGCCATTTTTAAATCCCCCTTAGTCCGAACTAACTGCCGCGGCAGTTAATTCAAGCTAAGGAGTTAGCTCGAATTAACGTTTAACTGCCGCGTCTAGCCGCGGGCAGTTAGTTTGGACTAAGGGGGATTTAAAAATGGCGGCACCCGGGAACATGCAAATGAAGCCCGGGATATTTAAATCCCGGGCTTCATTTGCAACTCCGGTTGCCATCATTTGCCTACCTAGCTCAAACTAATGAGCTAGTGTAGACATACCCTAAGGGACCTCAAGAGGTCATCAAGTCCAGTCCCCTGCCCTCATGGCAGGACCAAGCACCGTCTAGACCATCCCTGACAGATGTCTGAGCAACCTGCTCTTAAATATCTCCAGTGATGGAGATTCCACAACCTCCCTCGGTAATTTATTCCAGTGTTTAACCACCCTGACAGGTAGGAAGTTTTTCCTAAGGTCCAACCTAAACCTCCCTTGCTGCAGTTTAAGCCCATTGCTTCTTTGTCCTGTCCTCAGAGGCCAAGGAGAACAGTTTCTCTCCCTCCTCCTCGTAACACCCTTTTAGGTATTTGAAAACTGCTCTCATGTCCCCTCTCAGTCTTCTCTTTTCTAAACTAAACAAGCCCAGTTCTTGCAGTCTTCCCTCAGAGGTCCTGGATTCTAGACCTTTAATCATTTTTGTTGCTCTTCTCTGGACCCTCTCCAGTTTCCCCACCTGTATCCTCCCAGGTATCCCTGTGCCTGCTTGGGTTCCAGCTAGGGGAGATGCTGAAAGGCTTAGCTCCCCTGGTGGCCTCTCCCACCCAAGTAGTGGCAGAAGAACGTGCTGCCTTCTCCAGTTTGCTGCCAGAGGTTGCCGCCTCAGGTGGCCCAGAGAGGAAGCGAGGGTGCTTTCCAGATCCGTGACAAGCCTTTTCAGGGACACCCATCATTCCCATGTGGGGAGCGGGATGAGGGAGTTGCAGCCCATGTAGCTCATGAAAGGTTCCATCGCCCAAGGCACACTAGCTGTGCTTGCTAAGTAGTAGATGAGAGAGAGGGAGAGGGAGGGGCGTGGGATGCGGGACAGGAGAACAGGCCACAGGGCTCTAGCACAGCATTATGTGATGTCAGACAAGCACCATGACACTTCTCTGCCTCAATTTGCACAGCTGCACAATAGGGGTACAAATCCACACCAGGTTCAGCCCTGTGGTACCTCCAGTGGTGTCTGTGCTGGGGACCAATATCTATCGAATCCTCCCAACGGCCCTGCAAATTGGAACCAGGATTTGTAATACATAATCATATCGTCAACCATCAGATAACTAGCCCTTACAATGCACTTCCAACTCTTTTATGTGCCGTCTTCCCTGGGCCAAAGTCTGCAGCCTCTGCCATCCCGGGCAACTGCAGCAGCAAGTCAAGCCTGTGAGGTTCCCCAGAGATAAGGTGGTGCAGAATATGGACTTGCCGGGAATATAGTATGGGCCAAACGCAGCAGAACCTGCCGGCCTGCTCCTTCTCACATAGAAGACTCTGTGAATCTTGCACTTCCTTTGACTTTACACGGGGTTTTGTCTGGGGAAGGCCAGAGCAATGGACACAGGATTCGTCCCTCTGAGAGAACTCGACAAACAATCACCCTTTCTCCTCCCTGTGTAATGCGAATGCTCATGGCTTGAAATGCACCAGCCGTCTAACTCTTTCACCACTCTGGGTAACAAAGATGATTTGTCCCAGAGTGTGATAAAGTATCTTAACAACGGTCTTGCAGACCATAACTGAAGTGGGATCGGGGTGCAGCTCCTGTTCCAGGTTTAAGCAGTCCCCAGTCTTTACTAGTATGTTCAACTGTGAGGCAGCTTTTTAAACATTTACCGCACTCTCCTTCAGTCAGCTTCCATTTGCACTCTGCTGACGGGCTGCAGAATTGCTCCCCGTCCATCCCAGAATGCTCCAGTCATGTACCGTGACTTTCTGATTTCGTCAGGATATTTCCACATTAATATCAACAAGGCAGCTTTCAATCACACCTAAAAGATGAAGGCTGTTATTTATGCTCCTAGCACACAGTATTTTTGAGCTACTTGCAATGAGCCACCTTCAGTTTGGCTTTAGAACAAAGTCTGGATTAGGTAAAGGGCCCCCATAAAACATTCGTGGGCAGTGGTTTAGAGAAGGCTCTTACTTCTCAGATCAGAATAATGGCATAGTAGGTAGCACATTTAAATTCCAAACCACAAATCCTACCATCATCTAAGTGCTGTTTATTTAGGACCTGGCCCCCAGCTCACTGAAATCAGCCAGAGCCTTTCTGCTCATTAGAGAGGCTTTTGGATCAACATCATAGAACAACAGTAACGTCTAGCTCTTACGTAGCACTTTTCAGCAGCAGATCTCAAAGTGGTTTACAAAGTGCCTTGAGAAATGCCAAGCACCAATGTTCCTTCTACTGTTTTCCATCCACACGTGGAATAATTTTTATGTGCACCAAGGCATGTGTGAATGTGCACCACCAATCGGAACACAAAACCTAGCTGTGGGTGCTCTGCTGATCAGCTGGGAGGCACTGGAATCTCTCCTGAGCAGCCGCACAAGTGCCCGGCTTACAGGGAACACTGCTAAGCACCCTCATTCCCTGATGGGAGTTAGTTCAGGGTGTCCATCACCATGCGGGTGCCACTCAGCACCTCACAGCATCTGGCTCCTCATCGCTGCCCCAAGGAGTCAGTGTCGTGTTGTTATTGGGTCAAACACGGTTATTTCAGTCTTCTGAACTCTGCTAGTGCAAGTCACGTGTGGCAGAGCCAAAAATAATCCCTGATGTAGCTACCTAGAGGTTTGCAGGAGACTGGTTGTAGGGGTCAATTGCGGAAGAACTCTGTATATGTGAAGTATAGGGGTGGTGAGGCCTGCATTCCCCCCTTTTTCCATTCCCCCCCTCTTTCCCTATTACTGACCAGCCAGAAGCAAGCCTCTAGGAACATACGCCACTGTAGCAAGAACAAATTGTAGATAAGGGCGGGAACATAACAATCTTGTTTACCTAAATGTACTGATCATGTAAACAAAGTCAAAGGACAAGCAGTACAGCTGAGCCATACTGTAACAAGCAATGAGTAACCCCCGGAAATCTGCAAACTGCCACAAACAAGGTAGAGACACAGTATTTAAAGCTGCACCAAAGCACAGCAATTTGGACCTCACCAATGGGCTTTGGGTACCAGCGTCTCGGAAGCTGAGACAGTCTCCCACTTCATCCGCAGCCAAAACGGGTTCCCCAGCTAGCTGAAAGGATGTAAGAACTAAAAGAACAACATGATAGGAAAAGCGGCATTTAAGGGGCACCACTGATAGCTGTCAGGAAATAAACTGCTTGGCTGCGTCTAGACTGGCATGATTTTGCGCAAATGCTTTTAATGGAAAAGTTTTTCCATTAAAAGTATTTGCGCAAGAGAGCATCTAGATTGGCACGGACGCTTTTGCGCAAAAGCACAAATCTGAGCTGTCTACACTGGCCCTTTTGCGCAAAAGCTTTTGCACAAAAGGACTTTTGCCCGAACGGGAGCGTCAAAGTATTTGCGCAAGAAGCGCTGATTTCTTACATTAGAAAGTCAGTGTTCCTGCGCAAATTCAAGCGACCAGTGTAGACAGCTGGCAAGTTTTTGCGCAAAAGCAGCTGTTTTTGCGCAAAATCATGCCAGTCTAGACACAGCCCTTGTGTTTGACAGATACCTATGTAGCTTTTTTTGTACTTTGAGGACCCACTGTCGGACCTTGAGACTCACTCTTGCCGGCAACACTGGTGTTCCTGTGTGGTCACTAGAACTGTGTGCATTGTTTTGTGTAGATGTCGCCCCTTTTCATGAGCAGACACTGAGTTTGACAGATGGGGCCATGAGGTGACAAGTTTCAGCCCACAGTTCAGCTTCTGAACTATCCACCATGGTTATCGCTTTGAGTGCTCACAGGTCATGGTTCACAATTCACACCGGGCACTTGGTCACCTAAATGACATAAGATGATATTTGCTCCTTGACTGGCTAATAGCCACTTCTGACCATGGGCATTTAGGCAAAACCATTTTGCAAAAGTATTTGTGATGGCTGAGTATATATGCTTTCATGACAAGTAAACAAAGGCAAAGCCAAAAATAGTTTGAAAAATCACAGAACTTCTAATCCAACCTCATTAATCTGCCCCTGCCACTAATATACCGGATCCTTTCGTTGGGGAGAATTTCTGGGTTACTAAATATTTCCCTAAAGCTTTTAAATACTTTTTGAAGTTGAAAGTTCAGAGGAAACCATAAGATTCATTCCCTGGGACATTGTCTCTCAAAAGCACGTGTGTTTGGGCTTCTACAATACTTTTGAATATTCTTGTTACTTGTGCAGCATTTAAACTGAATCCAGGATGAACCTCTCTAGTCCGACACTCTCTGATCTGGCAACATCCATAAGTTAGCCAGACTATCCACTTATCACGAGTGTGGCCAAGTTTCCCATGGTCCCATAAAATTTTACAGCCCCAGTCCTTGGTCTCAGTGTTCTGCACTGTTATTTAGCTCTGATTGACCCCTAAATGTCTTCTAACAGCCCAGCAAGCAGTGGAAGTGTTGGTAATGCTGCTAGACAATATTGAGCTTGTATGGTCCGGCAAATTTTCTAGTTCGGCATCGGTCACTTCCCAAGGGTGCTGGACTAGAGAGATTCAGCCTGTAGTGCATGTCACTATTATGGAATCAATTCATGAATTCCACACAAAACCTTTTCCTTTTGTTCCAGAAAAGTCCAAAAGCAAAGTCCAATGTCTTGTAATGTGGCTATTCTTTAGGGTGTCACTTACAAATGTCCAGTCCTTCGATATTTTATCTTAACATAGCTTAAGTTAAAGCAAAAGTATTTATAGAGTTTTTCATCTTTCAGATTCCCAGTGCATTAAAACATCTGACTTATAGGCCATAAATATTATTTTACATTTACCTCATTAGCCCAAAGAGGGTCTATATCTTTTCATTCCCCCAGCAAACTCCACGCAAGACTTCATACTGGAATGACGAGTCACCATTAATGAACTAATAACTAATATTGATTGCTAGAAAGCAAATAAGCCTACCTCTTGGTGTCTATCTGTCAAGGAGGACAAAGTTGCTAGGAAGTAGATGAGGTAATGTGGAATACTGAGAACAAAAGCCAAGTTGCCTGTAAAACCATACTCTGCTGCTGTGAATGCACAGGAACCTTAATTAGGCATAAATTAAAGATACTTTATTTCCGTGGGTCTGGTTACAAACTATATTAAATTAGAGACAAAACAGGGAAAGAACAAATTCTAAACTAATGATATCCTTAATATCAATCTCCTAGAGTTGTTTGGTCCTGGTCATAGTTCGTATTTGTCCCCGAGATAAATTGTCAGTGAATTTTACAAGGTAAAAAGTAGTCTCCTTGGGTCTTTTGTACCCCGTGCATTAAGGGTGAGCCTGCTCAGATTGCAACAGATCTGAACCATGCTGGATTGCTTACTGAGAGGTAATCTGGCTGTTTTTTAAACCCGACCCACTCTTGAAACACTGTATCAAATGTTACTCATCCTGGAAACATTAGAAGTGGTTGACAATTACCTGTTTGCTTCTTCAGTTAGGGCAGGGCTGGGCAAGATGCAGCCCTGGGGGCCCACATCACTTTTGATCTGGCCCCTGGACTGTATCTGGCCTTTTTCTATTTGCATCCTGCTGCCCGTGCCCCCAAATTTCCAGGCGGTGGCTCAGGCAGCAGGATCGTATTTAAATGGCTCCTAGTGCGGTGCTACCCAGGCAGGGCCGGAGTCGCAAGCTTTTAAAATAGCCACAGCAATCCCAGGTGGCTGCCAGGCAACGCGGTTAACAGCGGGGTTGGGAGCTGAGAGCCGTTTGCTGTGTTTTTACTTAAAAACCTGTGCCCCCAGACAACTCTGAAGGGAGGCTAGTCCCCAGCCCTGCCTCTTCTGCCCCAGGCTCCACCCCTTCTCGGGGGTTGGTGATGGAGCCAGCCCGTGACTACCTACCAAAATTCATTAAGTGGAGCCATACCGCCTAATAGAATTTGCACGGATTCAATGTTATGAAACATCTGCCGGAGTCATTGAGTTTTGCCTTGTACCCACCAATTTCTTTGTGCAGAACCAGAGCCAGGTCATGAACAAGGTTGCCCCAGGACAAAGTCCCATGATCCTCCACAGACCTTCCCGTTAGCCTCTCCTGCATTTTCGGTTTGTACAAATCCCCAGCGCGAGGCTAGTTTTTAGGGGGCTTGTTCTGTAATTATCGGCAATGTTCGTTTTAACACTGTGATATCCCACCCTGTGCTGTGGCCCCCAGGCGTGACACTTTTTGAAAATGTGGTCACGACACCGCATAACAGCGGACGGTGATGCCATCTGTCACTCATTGGGGAGGAGGAAGAAAAATGTGATGGCTTTTTAAATGTGGAAGCAGCCATAGGAACAGCTCCTATTGGAAGTCCAGCTGCACACAGAGAATAATGATGCACTGAACACAGCCAAAGAACATTAATTTTCTGGTCAGCCGTGCACTTGTGTTTGCTCTCCCATGGTGCCTTTGACATGTGGTACAATGCAAGTATATCAGATGTTTGCTGGAGGAGATAGGTTGTTAAAACCCTGCTCCCAACACACGGCTGTTTGTTAGATCTATTGCCCTAATTGTTTTCCTCTCTGAAGTTGTCACCTTGAGTAAGAAAAGGAGAATGGCTGGGGCTGACCCCAGTATTTCGGCTGTTTGCTTCAAATAGAATTAGCCATGTAAATAAAAAAACATGTAAATCTGGGTTCATTTTGCAGTTGTTCTTGGTACTTATTTCCCCTCACATCACCTACAAAGCAGCTGCTGCAACGCCATTCTCTCAAGCATTTGAGCAGCACATGTGGGTCCCAAAAAGAAAAAAAACACACAAAAAAGCTGTTGCTTATCATGCAAAAGCCTGCAATTACCGTTAAAAGGCCATTGTGTTTTGAGCAATGCTTACACCCCGTCGGTGAGCTTTTCCATCTCTGTTAATCACACTCTAAATCGGCAAGCTGGAAAGGTCTCTTTGAAGAAATACATTAACGTATTTCAAATCCCAAACCATGATGAGAATAATGGCCTGACATGAACCTCTACTTCTATCTGGAGACGGCAGTGCTCTTCTTTCACACACACCGCTGGCTTCGGTGAAGCGACTCCAGTGTACAAGGGTGTAAGCGTGCGGAGGATCACCCGCTGGAAATGAGGGTTGGGTGGGAAATTACAAGTCCATTTTATGAAAAGTTGGGTTTGGCTGAAATGACATTTTCCAATGGAAAATCGTTAATGCAGTTCCCTATTTACTTAATCCCTGTGTGCCAAGCCACCTGCATCTCCTGTAGGAACTGAGCATTGGTGGCGGGTGAAGGCCCAGCTGGGGAAGGCAGTTGAAGCCCTGCCCCTTCCGCCCAAAGCCACACCCCTCCCCAGACCACACCCCTTCAACAACCTCTCCCCTCCCTCAGCCAAGCCCCACCCAAACCCAACCGAGGGCTGGGGCTGCCATGCTACGGCCCCCGTCCTCCCCAGCCACTGGGGAGCCGGTCTGCTGCGCTGCAGGCCCAGCCTTCCCCAATGGCCAGGGAAGTGGTACCAGCATCTCCCAGGCAGCTGGGCAGCGTAGGCAGTTTTGGGAAGGCAATGCCTTCCCTTGCCTACATTATCCGCCGCCCGTGGAACTGAACGACATCCCGGGCACCAATAGCACTGCATGAAATGCCCTTCCAGCATGCGCTAGCTGGCATGTGACATCAGCTGTCCTTTGCAGGGGAAATGCAGAAAGGCGAATTCCATTCTTGGCAGGTGAAAATGCTTTTCATTTTCCCTGGCAAGGGACATATGTTCCCACTGGTGCCAAGTCCTCAACGAGCCAAGGCATTGTAAGGCACTTGGAGGTCAAACAAGGTGACAAGCATTTATAAAAATGTAAAGTATGGGAACATTGCCGTGTGTTGGAACCTGGCCCTCTCGCCTCCGCACAGGGATGGTAATAAGAAACAAAGACTCCAAAGTGCAGCCTAGTGAGACGACAGAAGGAGCAAGGAGATGACTCGCCTGAGAGAGTCCATATTGGATTAGCTGTTGTGTGCAAACCAAGAAACTTCTCGTGCTGAACCAGTGAGCGGGGGCTTCTCAAGGGCATTCTGGCCCATCCCCTGTGCTTTGGGAAATGCCACAGTAATCAGGCAGACTCAAGCAGTTTCTGTAACAGCTCTCAGTGGGTGGGCAAGGCAAAAAGAGTTCTTGCCTTTAAGGGGACAATCCATTTTGCTGGGGGAGGAGGGCTGTTGGTACAGTGAACTGGAAACATGACACAGGATGAAGGCTGGGCCGTTGCCTCAGATCTCTAGTCAGAATTTGCTCAGAGTCACACAGAGGGAAGGGCCGGAAAGACAGCCTACGTCGCCTCTGTCCGGTGACACCAAGGCTGAGCAATGGGAGCGCCGGGTGTGTTACCACCTGTGGTTTGAAAAGTTTATCTTGAGTCCCATGATTTTCAACCCATTTCCAATCCCACACCTGCACTGCAAAGTGAGAAAATTCCTCCCAGCCTCATTCATTGGGATCGCGCAGCATTGAATTCTCTCGACGCGTTTATGCAAATTTCACATTAGAGTGCCATCGTGCACATGTGATCCTGTTAACAGATGGCCCAGAGATGGGCTTATGGTCTGAATTAGTCCTAGCTACTTACAATAAAGCTGGGAGTTGAGGGTACTAAGAGAGTCATGCATTTAGCTTCTATATCAAAATAAACTATCTTAGATTAATGACAAAACTACCACGGCCCAGGGGTGATTCACTGGTTCTCAAGAGATGAACAGGTCCCCACTTGATTAAAGGATGACTTCCTGAAACAGAGGAAGTGTTGCTATAGATAATCCATGGAAACCAATGGACAGCTATTAGCCAATGGAAATACACCGACTGTTGGCCCACATGGCTGTTACTGGATTTACTTTGTGGATGCTCAAACATCATATTAATGTCGAAAAATGGACTCAATTAACAGCAGATATTTCAACTGATTAGTGAACTGCCACCTCATGGATTCTCGGAAGCGCTTTGGTACAGAACCCAGTGGCATGTATAAATATCGCAGATCTCATTCAACTATGACCGGGCTGAATCACAAGATGTGTTGAGAGAGACACGCCATTAATGTCTAGCCGTGAACCAGACAGTCATTCAGAAATCATGCTTCAGAGAATCCTCGGTCTGTTTGGTCATTTACCTGCAATGAACAGAGATACTCACAAGACAGCAATCACCATGTGGTACACCGGGGGCTAGCCTAATCAGCCGTCAGGTTGCCAATTAGCACCAACTGCCGCCCTTATTGGCAAACCTCACAAACAGACCCGATATTGGTGTGGCCCTGGAGACTGAAAGGTACTTTGTGTGTCTCATTCGAGTGAGCTGCTGGGCTTTCCCAACAAGCCTCAATCCCACATATAAATAGACGAGAGATCTTTGATCAGTGCTACAGCTGCACAACTGGATCTGTAAGCATGGTGTATAATTCCACTGGGCGTATAATTCTGATGGTGTATAATTCCACTGGGCATTTTATTGGATTGTGGAGGTTTAGGTAGAGCTTGGAGAGAGATCTTGTTTTCTCCTGTTTGTCATGTTCTTGCTGCAGGCTTTCTGCATTGCTGGTTTCCAATGTCAGGCCCTGAACAGTCTCCTTCTGGCAAAATTGACTGGCAAGCTTCTATTCCCATTATTTTGTACAAATGCAAATGATAGCGTGTTCCGAAGGCAGCTGAAGAACATGGCAAGTGGTTTCAGGAAAGAGGGACCATGGAGAAAAGTCACATGTGTGAAGAAATGCCAGTCAGAGAATCATAGAATACTAGAACTGGAAGGGGCCTCAAGAGGTCATTGAGTCCAGTCCCCTGCCCTCATGGCAGAACCCAGTACTGTCTAGAACATCCCAGATAGATGTCTATCTAATCTGCTCTTAAATATCTCCAGTGATGGAGATCCCACAACCTTAACCACCACGATAGTTAGGAAGTTTTTCCTAATTTCCAACCTAAACCTCCCTTGCTGCAGGTTAAGCCCATTGCTTCTTGTCCTATTCTCAGAGGCCAAGGAGAACAATTTTTCTCCCTCCTCCTTGTGACACCCTTTTAGATACCTATCATGTCCCCTTTCAGTCTTGTTTCCAAAATAAACATGCCCAATTCTTTCAGTCTTCCTATATAGGTCATGTTCTCTAGACCTTTAATCATTCTTGTTGCTCTTCTCTGGACCTTCTCCAACTTCTCCACATCTTTTTTGAAATGGGGTGCCCAGAACTGGACACAATACTCCAGTTGAGGTCCAATCAGCACAGAGAAGAGCGGAAGAATGACTTCTTTTGTTGTGTCTTGCTCACAACACTCCTGTTAATACATCCCAGAATCAGGTGTGCTTTTTTTGCAATAGCGTCACACTGTTGACTCATATTTAGCCTGTGGTCCACTGTGACCCCTAGATCCCTTTCTGCAGGACTCCTTCCTAGACAGTCACTTCCCATTCTGTATGTGTGAAACTGATACTGACTCAAATCAAATGCAGACTTTCACCATGCTAGAGCTAGTAAAACACTGTTGGACAGACCCCCAGGCAGTGCAAACTGGCATAACCCCATTGAATTCACTGGAGCTGTGCTGCTTCTTAGGACAATATAGTCAGCCAAATACATCCCTGTTATCATCCAAGTTGAACCTCACTAGTCCAGCACTCTCTGGTCTGGCAACATCTGTGGTCCGGCATGATTTTAATTCGCCGGATGTCCGCTTAGCATGGGTATGGCCAAGTTTCCCGCAGTCTCATAAAGTTTGTTTGCAGCCACTAGTCCTGGATCTCAGTGTTCTGTGCTGTTATTTAGTTCTAAGTTACCCCTAAATGTTTTCTAAGAGCCCGGCAAGCAGTGGAAAGGTTGGTATTGACCTCCTGTGGTCCAGCATATTCTCTGGTTTGGCACTGGTCTGATCCCGAAAGGGACTAGAGAGGTTCAACCTGTACTGTTACTCCCGGGGTGACTTTGTCTCTGTTGGTCTTTTCAGGCTTGACCCAAAGGGAAAGATCCACACTGGCTTCAAGGAAATTCAGATCAGATTTGATGCATTTTTATTTTCCTCCCCCACCCCCAAAAGTTTTCTCACACTAGCTTCTCCTGTCATCACAAATCAAGAAAATGAACTCTCAGGAACTTTCTGTTACAGTCATTTCTCTGGCCTACTAGACAAGTGAATTTATAGTGGATAAAATGTCACCCATCCATCGCTGCTCTGAAGTCTCTATTCTAGGAGCGTGTAGCTGGATTAGCACAGCAGCTGCAAAGCCCAGGCAAAGCAGAGCTGGCTGAAGCTCACAGAGCTTTATCATGTTTATAGGCTGTACTTTCTTCATTAAAATTATGAAGGTGGGCCTCAGAGACATATTTTGGAAAGGTCATCACTATAAAAACATGATGAACTTAATTTCAGCCTGTTTGGCTGTTTCTCCAATGTTTTATGAAAAGGCAGCCCCTGTCAAACCAGTAAAAGCAGCTCACCTCCATGCTGTCCCCCAGGAGCAACGGGATATATAAGTGGCCTTTCTCACTCTGTCCAAAGGGTAACAGTTGTGTCCATCCAAGTTCAGTGGACTCAGTCTGGTGGGAAGTGTTGGTTAGATTCATATTGGGCCAGATTCTCAAAAGGCCAACGTTTCCTTGTCTATAGCTTTGTCTCCACTTACCAGGAGACGGACACTGCAGAGATTGATCTCACAGGGTTTGATTTAGCGGATCTAGTAAGGACCTGCTAAATCGACTGCTGATCATGCCCCCGTTGACTCCGGTACTCCACTGGGTCTCGAAAATTTGAACCACATCGACTCCAGCTATGCTATCCATGTAGCTGGAGTTGCGTATCTTTGTTCAACTTTGGCCCCTAGTGGAGACCTCGCCTTAGATTCCATTCTGGGCACACTAGATAAGACAATCATACTACAAACACCAGAACCCTAGACATTCCCACCTCTTTAGTGAAACCTCCCAAAACAAGTTTAACTAAACTGGTTATAAAACCAGTTCCAAGTCATTGCTGTCTTGTCCACATTGTGGGGTTCCCAACAGTTTTAAAAACTATTTTCTTTTATTGGGGATGGTATGCTCATATGGAAATTGGGTTCTGCTACATATAGAAGAGGGCATTGGGCATGGGTATATAAACATAACTATAGAGCTACTAAAGATGAGAGCTCTGTTTAGGATGACCAGATAGCAAGTGTGAAAATTTGGTACAGGGGTGGGAGGGAATAGGCACCTACATAAGAAAAAGCCCCAAATATTGGGACTTTATAAAATCAGAACATCTAGTCATCCTGCGCCTGTTGCAGGAGCAAATTGTGCCTGAAAAAAACTGGGCTCTCAAATAGGAACAAGGAAGTTTTGGATACAGAATCTTTTTCAAAATGTTTTTCACATAGAAAAAAAAATGCCGTGACAAAGCGAAAAATGCCAAGAAAAGCATCATTGCGAAATGCTAATGCAAACAGTCCCCATAAATCCGATGGGATTTCACCCACAGGCACATTGCCATGCGACATATGGCCTTGGTGCAGTAAGGCACTCAGATATGTGCCTTGCTGTAAATACATGAATGTGTTGGCACTGCTTCTGTGCTTACAGTTAGGCATACACTTAAGCATCTTGTTGAACAGAGGCATACAGAAGAAGTGCAATCTCCATTGTGCTCTTTGTCCCTGGATAATGGGCTGAATCAGTGGCAAAGCTCAGACTATAACTCTGACATCAAACTGCACAGAACCTTTCATGCCTCAGTTTACCAAACCTGGTAAAGTAGTAGTAAATTCCTTGGTAATTCCATGGTAAATTCCTTCTTCACAGACAGTTGCAGGGGGCGGGGGGTGTCATTGTGTGTACTAATTCTCATTATACTTGGATGAGATACAGAGAAATTAGCTGGCTTGCTCCACCTCCTGCAACTCTGCGACTGTGTTAGGGATAGAAATGAGGAATCCAGCTTTCTCATCCTCTGCAGAGTGGAATGCATTCCAGTTTCACGATGTGTCTAAAAAGGAAATTCTAACCACCTGAAAACAAACATCAACGCAGCTCCAGTCAGCTGGGAAACCTTGTGAATGTTTTTCAGCAACATCACAGCATGGGAGTGCAAACACACAATGCATTTCAAACTAAAAAGGAAATGAACCAGTGTCTGGTGGTTCCATCTCTGCTAACTGTAGCCACGTATTTATAATGCTTTCTACCTAGCTTATAATCAAATGCAGAACTTGCCACAATTCTTCAGTCATTTGTTCAAAGGTTCTTGTAAGATGCACACAGCATTGAATGAGACATAATTGAGCTTTTTTCCTCTTGTAATTACAAAGAGGATTGGTCAAATTGATCAAAATAATCTCCCTAAAGTGATGAAAAGCATGAAAAACAAGAGGACGACAGAATCTAAAAATTGAGATACTAACAGCAAATGGGGAGTTTAAGCAAAATGGTTCCATACACAAGTACAAAATATATTTAATAGGGCAGTGCCAGGAGCGGATAAAACCTAGAGCAACATGTTTTCACAAGAAAACTAAATGAGTTTGTACACCAGGGAACACAGAAAGGAGGTAATGGAAAAATGCAGATAAAAAAAAAAACCTACTTAAAAAAAATCTCTTTGCTCCAGCGCTCAGATTCATTTAAACAAGCTTTTCTACGTGTAATAATTAGGGATCAAATTCTCTTCTGTGTTATATTGGTGTACAGCCACAATTTGGATGTTCATTTTTAATTATTTTTAATGTGTTCAGAGACCACCAGGTGGTTTAGATGAAACGTGTGCTGTTCCAAGGTGCAGGCTTTACACTGCTGGAGAGGGAGGTCTGGTAGCACAGAGCGGGAAGGACAAGTACAATGCAGAGTAAACTTCCATAAGCTGCTCCTCCAATGCCCTCCCAATCTGGAGTGACCTCATCTAGGACTGACAGCATGGTTTGTTTTCTATCTCCATTCAAACCATTATGCCACTTCCAACTCTTCACTGAAGTTATTAAATGTCTATGGGCTTGTCTTCACTTACCCCAAGATCAATGCTCCAGCGACTGATCTTTCAGGGTTCGATCTACTGGGTCTATCAAGGACCTGCTAAATTGACCATTTATGGTGTACCTGTCAACCTCTGGGTTCTATGGGTTCACAAAGAGTAAGGGAAGTCGATGGGAGAAATTGGTGTTGAACAAAGACATTAACTGGTTCGTGCATTACAAAGCCAATTCTCCTGCCATTAACATCTGCATTTCCACATTAAAAGCTATGGATGGGAGACATCCAGCCCACTTAACTAGCTTCATTATCATGGGTCCTACAATTAACAGGGTACTTCTGCTTTTTTTAGCTACATATAGGAATATAGGATATTTAGGCATATAGGCTGTTTTATATATATATATATATATATATATATATATATATATATACACACACACACACACACACACACACACACACACAAGCGGCCCCCGACTTGCAACGTGATTGGTTCCTGGGGAAGCATCACAAGTCAGGGGCATCATAACTTGAACCCTCATTTACAATAGGCGATATATCCTCGGCCCTCGTTTACAACAGTGCATAAGTCAGGGGTTTTCGGCCCCTTCCGCACTTACAAAAATGAGTTGTAAGTACGGGGGGGTCACAACTTGGGCGGTCGCATCTCGGGGTTTTCCTGTATAGATATAGATATAGATAATATATCTTGGTTTCTGTTATTTCCACTCCAATTCATCTGATGAAGTGTGTTTTGCCCACGAAAGCTCATGATTAGTCTCTAAGGGTATGTCTAGACTGCATCCCTCTGTCGGCAGAGGGATGCAGATTAGGCAGGTCGACATTGCAAATGAAGCAGGGATTTAAATATCCCATGCTTAAATTGCATAAAAATGGCCGCCATTTTTGCCGACTCGACACTTTGTCGGCAAAAAGCAGCAGTCTAGAGGAGGATCTGTTGAGAAAGAAAGCCTTTTTTGACAAATCCTGTAAACCTCCTTGCAGGAGGCATAAGGGATCTGTCGAAAAAGGCTTTCTTTCTCGACAGATCCCTCTCTAGACTGCCACTTTTTGCCAACAAAGTGCTGAGTCAGCAAAACGCGGTGGCCATTTTTATGCAAATTAGGTACGGGATATTTAAATCCCTGCCTCATTTGCAATGTCAACCTGCCTAATCTGCATCCCTCTGCCGACAGAGGGATGCAGTTGAGACATACCCTGTGTGCCCCACAATAATTACACTTACACAAACAATAATTACACTTGTTGGGCCACATCCTCAGCTGGAAGGCAATGGAGCTCCATCCGCTTATCCCACCTGAGATCTATATTCCTATCGCATTTTCCACCCTAGCTGATTTGATTACATCTGTTTCAGATCTCAACTTTTTATAAGTACAGCAACCAGAGGGAGGCAACGGGAAGATGGAGTAATAAAAGTGCCACCTATTAAGAAAGGTTATATTAGTACACCTTATTACTCTCTTTATATACTGTAGTAGGCAGTAAAACGTTAATTTCTCATTCTCACGAGAAACATTGTACCCAAATGCAGGGAGAGTTGAACTCCGAATTAGCTCTTAGTCACTGAGTTACCAATTTCACCATCCCAGCTGGAGAAGAGTTTATGGGAAGAAGCACCCATTAAATGACTTTGCAAGAACTAAGAAAAGGTCTGGAGTATCTTCTGCCTTATTAGCTCATCTCCTGCTGACACTTGGCAGAGACTATTGATCTGTTCCTTCCTCAACTTCCGCCAGTATTTTCCAAGGTCTGTCTTTCTTATGGCTATAAACAATACGAGCTCTGATTTAAGTTCCTGCTACGTCTTCCATGGAAACTGGTTCTAGCTGTGCAGAAAGGGAAGATAAAGATGATGTCCTGGCCTCTGTCTGTCATTCTTAAGTCAGAAGAAGACTCACTCCACTTGATTTAAATACATCCCCATTTATTTATTTTGCTGAAACTTGTTTGAATAGAGGACTCAGGGAACCATTTTCCTCTCAAAGCAGAAGTAGAATTGCACATATAACTCTCATTAACCCCACTGGGAACTCCTGACATCCCACCCCTATGCATGCAGATAAAAATAGATTCCCCCACCTTGTGTTCTCTGTTAGGTTTGCAAAGTTCATTGCATTCTGGTTCCTATAGTGATCATCCCTTTCTGTAGCTACAGAGATGATACAAGGCACAGGGAGGCCATGCAAGCATCTCAGTACCCCACTGCTATGCCTACATCCGACCATGGGGGTGCTCGGAGGGTGCACAGGGGAGCAGGAGAACAATTCTGGGGGCAAATTTGCCCACAGAAAGTAGGATTGAGGGCACACCATGGAGGCTGATTGCTTTCTCTCCTTATACATGAGAGGTGCTGTGCTCTCTCTAGAGTGAAATTCATTCCTTCACAATCAGCAATCTGTCTACCCTCAAGAATTCAAACATCTCCCCTGGTCACCTCAACATCTCCTCATCTTCCAGGGGAACCCACCCAGCTTCTGAAATCATCCCTCACAGTGAGAGTCTTCAGAGCTGGCTTCATCTCTGTTGCTACCCACTCTCTTTGCAAGCCATGTTCTCCTTGAAAGGTAGCAGGGAGCACTGAAGAGGTGTCACAGAGTGCTCTGATCCAATCACGGGTGAAATTCGCCCTCATCCAGAGGGCTCAAGAGAGGGATAAGTGTTGCTTAGATCTGGTGCTGACCCACGAGGTGAATTTCATCCTTATTTCTACCTCTTGCTTGAGAATCTTTCCCTCAAAGAAGCTCCTCAGTTTCCTGGTTGATATAAAATCCCAGACAGACTTAGTTTATTAGGGATAATGGTCCTGGCTCAGCACACATACGGCACTATACATGCTGAATTATGGCGACTCACAAATACCGGGGCAGCCCATGAAAAGTCTGTGTTTAGGTCAATCTTGTGAATCCCAGGGGCAGATGATCCATGTCATAGCATCTGGGGAGCGTCGATAGGCCCAGGTGCCTGGAACCCCACCAAATCAGCAGAGTGTTATGTCACCATCATGGCTGGAGGGTAACCTGGCAAGGGAAGACATTGCCTTCCCAAAACTGCCCATGCCCCCGCTGCCCAAGAGGGCCGAGGTCGCAGTGCAGCTGCCTCTCAGAAAGGGCTTGGCTATGGAGTAGCTACCTGGCTATTCATGCACCAGAGAGGGCCAGGGCTGCAGTGTGGCTGCCTGGGCCTCCAGACCCCTGGGAAAGATCAGGCAGCATCGTGGCTGCCCAGATCTGCACCCACTAGGCACTCTGGCCGGCCAGGAAGGGCAGGGCCACACCAGCTGCTGAAGTCAATTCCACACTCTGTCTCTGCAGTTGGTTTGTGAAATTCCTTTGTAGAAATATGGCTACTGTTAAATCCATGACTGAGTGCCCTGGCAGGTTAAAATGTTCCCCAACAGGTATGTGTGTGTGTGTGTGTGTGTGTGTGTGTGTGTGTGTGTGCGCGCATGTGCGTGTACGTGTGTGTGTGTTACCATTCCTGATGTTTGATTTGTGTCCATTAATCCTTTGGTGCAGAGACTGTTCAGTTTGGCCAAGATCCCTGGCAGAGGGGCATTGCTGGCTCTGGATGGCATAGATCACATGAGAGGAGGTGCAGTCGTATGAGCCTCTGATGTGGTGCCTGAAGTGGTTAGGTCCCGTGATGGTGTCGAAAGCATGCATACATCATGACAGGAGATTGCTCCACTTAGGGTATGTCTACACAGCAGCGTTATTTTGGAATAACCGACGGTATTCCAAAATAACAAAGAGCGTGCCTACACAGCGAGCCCCTTATTTGGAAATAATGTCGAGCTGGAGAACTTCTTACACCAACTCATTTCAGGAGGAGTAAGGGAAGTCGAAGGCAGAGTGTTTTTCCTTTGGCCTCCCGCTGGGTAGACAGCGCCAAAAGCCAAATTATGCAACTTGAGCTACGTCAATTACGTAGCTGAAGTCAAAATAGCTTAACTTAATTCAACTTTTGCACTGCTGTGTAGACGTGCCCTTATAGTAGGCAGCTTCCTTTATTGTGAGTAACATATTAGGGCTTTACCTTCACCTTAATCAAACCTTATCTTAAATGTTTCCTTAAATTTACAGTGGTTTACCATTATTCTGATTATACATGGTGCCTGCTATAATCCACTGCAGAAGCACCCGGCTGCAATAGCTCATCAATCCTTCCTAACATTCCAACACTATATTTTTCTTTATAAATTGCAGGCAGAATGAGCAAGGGATGGAAAATATACCGATAAAATAAAAGCCTGATTTTATTTTAAGAACCGAGTGCTGATTTATGGAAGTCTCTATTGCCTTAACATCATTCCAGCCTGACACGTGGGAAAAAGAAAAGGAGGCTGTTTCCAGGCTAAAATTGTGAACAAAAAATGGCACTGCAGGCTAAGTATACAGACATTCCACTCTCAGGGTCAATAGAATGATGCACAGATTAGAATGATTAATGTACGAAGCCAATGGGAACACCGATTCTCCATCTGGAGAGGCTGGGCAGACAGATGATTGAGTGTGGTCTAATGTCTTCATTTCCATTTCTGTTGAAATGAGAGTCCTGGAACCTACCCAATTTCTTTGCCCGTCTGTAACATTATAACGCTCATTGTCTATCCCATGGTTGGGTGAACCAGTCTGGATAAAAGAAAAATCCAACCTGAAGTTTGTCCCCATTTTTCAAACCGGTCCTAGGAACTTGAGTTGAGGCTTAAAAAGAATTAATTAAACTTTTTTCTCCCCAAAGATTTGCAACGATCTCTTGGCAGCTATTGGTTTTGATTCTGGCCAAGATGAGAAGAAGACATTCTGTGGGACAGATTATCAACATAACCCTAAAGAATGGACACTGGAAATCTTGGGAGGTGGTCAGCACAGCCCTTCCATCCTCATTTCTAGACCAAATTTCCATCTTCGATCTCTAGAGCCTTGGAGAAATATCTGAACTCGTAGAGGGTTAGCTAATGGAACATCCAAACACATCCCCAGTTCTGACATCCAACAAGCTGGCAGACTGTTCTAAGTGCTTAGCAAATCTTCTGAAACTTGATGGAAAGTGACGTGCTCATATCAACGCCCTGTTTTCATATCCCAAAGGCAAGAGATTGTGCCAGTTAAAATGATTGTGAAACCTCATCCTGACATCAATGAAAGGATGTGACAAAATTTGAAGGGGGATGGGGCACAGGCTCAGGGAGGGGGGTATGGGTGCTGGAGAGGATTCTGGCCTAGGGGAGGGGGAGGGCAGGAGATGGTGACCTGGGGCAAGGAGTTGGGGGGAGGAAGGGGCTTGGGTGCCAGAGGCAGGTTATGGTCAGGAGGTGCTTACCTAGCAGCTCCCGGCCAGCAGCCCTGCAGGATCCTGAAACCATCTGGCCAATGGGATCTGAGAGATTTTGCAGGAGGCTGGGGACAGTCTGCGAAGCCTCCTCCTCCCTCCAAAGCAGAGACCCACAGGGAGCAGCCAGTCACTTCAAATGGTGTGGGGCTGCACTGAAGCAGCTGGCAGCTCTGTGCTTGAGGGTCCCAACTGGACACCCCAAGGGCCAGATTGGGTGGTCCTCAGGTTGGATACGGTGGCCTATGGGCCAGATCCAGTGGTTTGGTGGCTGGATCTGGCCCAGGGCCGTAACCTGCCCGCCCCCGTTTTAACGTGACAGCTAAACTGAGCGCAATGATTAGATGTTTGTATTTTTGGAGAAGAGCTTGTGCTCCACCCCCCGCCCCCCACCCCAGATTGAGAAAAATGAACAGACAGCTACAGGAAGCAGTGTCCCAGCCAACTCTGTGACTGAGATTTGTGGTCATCCTTGAATTCAATAGGCTAGTTGTATCATCTGTTCCCCCAGACTGTGCACAAGCTGCAGCTGGGTGCTTGCGGGGGGGGGGGGGTGATATGCTGAGGACACATCCTTCTGGGCAGCCACAAACTGTGGCATGAGCAATGCGGACTGCAAAATTACTCAGCTTCCTGGCGGACTTCCTACCTTGCCTGTTTCTGAGCAGAACACCGTGGCTTGGCTAGACCAGCTTGCCCACGCCAAATATATCTTGGGCCTCCAACTCCTTCCACAAAAGGAAACTGGTGTGTGTGTGTGATGCTCGTTCTGCCCCTCACTGAGGCCACACCACCAAACTTCTGGCTACTTCCAGTAGGCTATGCAACACCACGTGCCCATAGGTAACTGAGGTGCATCATGAGATGTATCCCATTTCTGATCAAGCTAGACAGGGGAAGAATAATTCTAGTACGTGCCAAAATGAAGCATGCCGCTCTCCACCCCATGCTCCCCTTTGTTCAACGTCCTTCCTATTTCCAATGGACATCGTTGAGTGCGTTCCCATTCCTCTGTTGGCTCTAATGAAAGTCCCGCCAACTTCTCTTCCCTCCTCTCCATCAGTTCCTGAGCATGGTCACTGCTGACTTTGTTAACAAAATATCCATCTGGGAGGCAGGTTGTCCCACCGTCCCATAGCTGCTCTGTATGTGACTGCAGCATGAGCGTTGGACTTGGGAAGTCTTACCTTCCCCCGTCAAGCAAGCCTCTTTCATACTTTGCAAACCTAGGCTGTTGTTGGCAACCATTGAGAATAGAACTAAATAGCGACATGGTGCTCACATACGGCTGGAGGAATTTTAAACAGAAATCTTTGTCTCTGCACTTATGTAAAACAGTTGTTCTCTTCTGTGGCATTGTGTCTCAAATGCCTCCCAAATGGATTCTTTTATTTTTTTAACTAACAATGGCTATTTCCACCATCCCCTTTCTCCACCGTGAGAGTGACAGAAAGGTCCACAGAATGCCCACATCCTCGGGTGATTCTGTAGCCCCCCTGAAAGTAAAACCCTTCTCTTACATGCTGGTGAACAGCAATGCTACCCAATCCGAGTTCTCCTCTTTCCGCCTGTAATATGAGGATCATTGACTTTAATGAGCAAATGCAAATCCTTTAATAAGACTCATCACTACCTGCTACACGTCGCTGTTGTGAAAACCAGGGAATGTTTAAGGAGTTAATGAGATGGCAGGGTGTAATGTGCTACAGAGGTACAAAACTTTATCCTTCCCAGTCCTATGTTCTATCCTGTAGCTCCCCACTATAATTAAGTCTCTGGTATATGATCATGAGCAGGGCTATAGGATGTTATGGATTGTGCTGGGTAAAATCTGCTTTGTTCAAAGACATTCCTGAGTAGGGAAATAGCTGCTTAGGGAATGCCTCTGTTTCTCAGATAGATGGAAGAGCTTTCAGCGGCCACTCAGATGACCACAGAGCAGTCTAGCTTTAAAATCACATTCAGCTTCAAATTAAATATTGAAGAGAATAGCTATTAAGAATAACGTTACTTACATGATTCTGATTCAGTGTTTTCTGGCGAGCAAGGAATCATCTGATGGACTTGAAATGCTTCTAAGCCCCATTGCAATCATGAGGTTTTAAAAGGAAATTGAAGAGAAATTTGGGTCACCAAATGAAATTAATAGGCAGCAGGTTTAAAACAAACCAAAGGAAGTTTTCCTTCGCTCAGTGCACAGTCAACCTGTGGAACTCCTTGCCAGAGGATATTGTGAAGACTAGGGCTTTAACAGGATTCAAAAAAGAGCTAGATAGATTCATGGAGGTTAGGTCCATCAATGGCTATTAGATAGGATGGGTTGGAATGGTGTCCCTAGCCTCTATTTTTCTGGAAGTGGGTGACAGGGGAAGGATCACGTGATGATTACCTACTGTGATCCCTCCCTCTCAGGCATCTGGTATTAGCCACTGTCAGCAGACAGGACACTGGGCTAGATGGACCTTTGGTCTACCCCAGTATGGCCATTCTTATGTTCTTAAATGGCTGGCGAGGCACCAGGAATGGAAATCTCATATGCAGATTAAAAAGGAGGAAATATAATTCAGGAAGAAAATGTTGAATCTCACTGGGTTTCTTGATCACTCAGATCTGTGTGGACATAGGGAAGTAGCTGATTTGTCAGTGAATTCATTGGCCGTTGCTTTGTTAAGGCATGAGCCTTTATAGCAAATGGCAAAGTTCTCGCTAAAATGCTGTGGACAAATGAATGTATCTGAGAAAATGTCCTGTATCCTCTGCCTGCAAGTCCAAGGGAAATGACAATACCCATGAAGGTGAAATGCAGCCTGTGCAGAAAGCTAGCACAAGGTATTTGAATCACTGAAATAGTTCACCCTGTGGTTAAGTATGATGCTGGGATGGTGTTCCTGATCTTTATTTGCCAGAAGGCGGCAATATGCAACAGGAATGGATCACTGGATGATTCCCTGCTCTGTTCCCTCCCTCTGGGGCATCTGGCATTGGCCACTGTCGGAAGACTGGACACTGGGCTAGATGGACCTTTGGTCTAACCCAGTCTGGCTGTTCTTAAGTTCTTCTTAAGTATTATGTTCACTTCATACAAAAAGAGAAATTAGATACAAACAAACTACCCTAGTGGTAAGGATGCAACGGAACCCTGCATTGGTTATTAGATTTACAAACCCTAGCAAACCAAATCCAAAAAAACAGAGGGGGAAAAAGCAGGCTGCCCCCTTAGTCTGAGAGGCATGACTCACCTCACCTTACTGTGGGTCGGCCCTTTTCAGCCTGACTACAAACCCCCCTGCCTGCATACAGGGATAGACCTCTTCCTCCTTCGAGAATTGAAAGCAATAGATCGCAGATTGTACCCATGACACTAAAGAATATTGACTAATACTTCACTTTTTGCGCAGTCCCGTGGATTCAATGCAACTAAGCGAGGAATAAGATAATACTCCATGTGAAGAAGAGGGTCAGAATCCAGCCCAAGAGATCACGTTATAGGAGAAAGAACAAATGTCTCAAATCGGTCCCAAAAGGTTCTCCAGGATGCATTGGATTCCAAAAAGTGGTGATGTGTTTTGGGTACCTCACCGTCACCACGATGACAGAGAGAAATTGGAGGGAATTCAGCGAAGAGGATCTCAAAAGAAAGCCTCCTTAAGGGACTGGAAAGACTGACTGATGAAGACAGATAAGAACTGACGTGGTATAGCTTGGCCCCTTGCAAAATACGTGAGGGCGTTTGATAAATGTCGACCAATATTTCAAGGGAGTCAGCCCCGAGAAGAATGAGCAATTGCTGAAGGTGGGTCAAGGCCTGGTAAGGAAGAGTAATAGGATGAAATTTAAAAACGTGTGGGACCTTCCTAACCGTGGAATGCTTTGGGCTCTGGAATAGTCGGCTAAAGGAGATGGTGGAACCTCTACTGAGCAAGTTGATAAAGCTGGTCAAAACACTAACAAATCTACAAAAAGGAACAATCCTTCAATCCCGTGCAAGGGCTTTTCCATCTTTCATTCCTGTGATTGTTTGATATGTGTCCCTCCCAGCCCTTTCTGCTAGACACCACGCACCCGACACCCGATATCTGCACTGCCTAGCTCCTGCACTTACTGCCTTTCCGCTGGGCCTGTTTCAAACAGCACCCTGGGAGTTAGTCCCAGAGAAGCTGGGAGCCGGATCCAGCCCCTGGGCTGTAGGTTCCTCACCCCCACCTTAGGCACTAACATCTGAGGCTCAGACCACCCCCCCCAGCATTGGGGAGCTGGTGTTCCAGCCCTGAAGCCCCTCTCCTGCCCAACGCTCCCACCCCCAGCCCGCTCCTGCACCCTTCTTCCCGCCCAGACCACACATCCCCATACTTTCCTCCTGGTACCCCCCTCCCACACACCGAATTACTCATTTTTTGCCCCACCCTAGAGCGTAGGGGAGCCAACAAAAATCTACTAGCCTGCCCCCCACCCAGGCTCTGGTGTGTAAGGGGAATGTGGGGTTTGTTTGCTTCCCACTTGTGTGTGGCCCCTGACTGATTTTTCTGTGGGTCAATGGCCCCCGACCCAAAAGAAATTCCCCACCCTGGGTCTAAGGGCTTGTCTCCACTATGCTGGGGATCAACGCTGCAGCAATCCATCTGCCGGATGTCAATTTATTGTGTCTGCTTAGACGCAATTAATTGATCTCTGAGGGCTCTCCCATCAATGGTGGTTCTTCACCAGGACAAGAAGAGTCACTGGCATCGCCGGGAGAGCAGCCCCCGCTGACCTGACCACACACAGCACCGTGGTAGATCCGTCAACTTTTGCATAGCTGAACTCATGTGGATTAGATCGACGGCGGGGGCTGGGGTTGGTATAGACGAGGCCTCAGTCTCACAAGACAGAACTTCTGGAGTCACTCTCTATCTGCGTGGGAGTGATATATCGGAGGAGACGTCAGTAACTTATACCTCTAATAAACATTTATGCAACTTGTATGAGGATTTTGCTAAGGCAGACGGAATGGCTGGATTCATTGAGACTGCCAGGGCTTTTTGTCAGCACTCTAACCCCGATTGATGGGTTTTATTTTCTCATCATCTTCCTCTGTTTCTCGCATTTTTAAAAGCATTACGTATTTCCAGTAAGACTTCACTCCCTTGCCACCTTCCCTTCTAGCTCTAACTAGTCGCAATTAACTTGGTAGACTTCCTGGGAACATGATAAATATGCCGCGTTCCCTTTTTAACAATCCTGCCACCAATAAGAGACAACAAAATGTGAAATGACACGCAAATTGTGTCCCCAAAGAATGGTAAAGTGCTCAGCTACCGCTCCGTGGGATAAGCAGATGAGATTTTTGTCTTTAAACAAATAACCCTCGTTAACAGAGAAGAATATTCAAATTGTGGAGCAATGTATCTGAGGAGCACTGGGATCGTGTTTATAGCTAATGGGCTATATTCTATGCTCTGTAACACTCATGTAAATGCAGAGCCACTCCAGCTACTGAGAGTCGGATTTGAAAGTGTCTCCACACTGCAGCTGCTGGGGAGAGGGAGAAAAGATTTCATTTGTGTTAAAGCTTTGTGTGAAAACAAGCAAGCCCCCCCCCCCCTTTATTTCAGCTAATAGGCACTGTAAATAACTTAACAATTGGCTAGTTTGCCGCACAGCGGATGCTAACAGCCTGCACTTCAAGTTGTATTGTTCTAGGCTACGCAATTCCCCGTGAGAAAGGCACGTGTTAGGGGCTCTGCATTGCCTGTTCAAAGGGCAGAACACTTGGTTGGGTCACAAGAAAGGTTTTCAATCCTCCCTTTTCTGAAGCACGCCCCCCCCCCCCCACACACACCCATGGGCGAAGCCCCCCTCTGGCACAAAGCAGCATCTCAGTATGTGGCCCATAATGAGCTGTTGCCACATGTCTCTTCCAGGGCACTAATATCAGATCTTCACTTGGGGCACGTCTACACTACAAGGAAGATTGACGCTGCTGCGGTTGATCTTCCCGGGTTCGAGTTAGCAGGTCTAGTATAGACCTGCTACATCGAATTCAGAGGGCACCCCCATTGGTGCCGGTTCTCCTGCTCCTCACAAGGAGTAAGGGGAGCCAACGGGGCATTTGCTCCCATTGTGTGAGATAAAATATGTCGACTCCAGTGGCATCATTTACATAACTGGAGTTGCATATCTTACGTTGACCTTTCCATGTTGTGTAAACCGAGCCTTGGAGAGAAAAGTCGCAGAAATACTTTGCCTCTTGTTAGGTGATATGATCCCCATTTTAATACAGGAATCTATTTTCCTTCCTCTTCCAAGTAGCTGTCCTTAAGGTCTAAGCCCTGATCTCAATTGTGGAGAGTTTTTACCACACCTGCTGCACTTGGCATCCAAATGGTGTCCATAAATTCTTCAAAATTCAGCTGACAGGATTGGGACTGAATTTGTGATACACAGAAGCTACTTAAAAAAAATTAAACTCCAGTGGCCAGATGCTATATCACAAAGGAACTATAAAAAAAACCTGGTGCAAACTGGCCCAATTCCACTGACTTCTGGCCCAATTCAGATTAATAGAATTATGACAATTTACACTAGACACGGATGCAGCCATAACGTAGGCATAAATCAATGGAGAATATTTATCTGAGCTTGTTTGCTTTTTCACAACATTTGTCTTCAAAATTTATTTTTGGATCCTCTCTAATATTTAGGATCCTGGAATTGGAACGACAGTTTCTGTGCCAGTTGAGGTTAAAGAAACCCAGATTTGTAGGTTGCAGGTTGAACGTCTCTGATCCGGGATGCTCTGGTCCGACACCATCTGTGATCCAGCAGGACCATGGATGTTGCTGGAGCAGGGAGCTCTTGGACCAGAGAGCTCTGTGAAGCCAGTGGTAGGGAGCAAACGGGTAGAATTGACCTTCCTTGGTCCAACAAACTCCTTCCTCCAAGACCCGTCAGGTCCCAAGGGTGCAGGACCAGGGAGGTCCAACCTGTACTAAGTGTTCCAATATCCAAGGCAAGGGGAAGCAGAGGTGATCACTGTTAGCTGAAATTAAGACAGCAATACACCACTGTGAGGTAAATAATTACAGAATCACACTATTGAGGAGGGCTCTGGCAGTTTAAGCAGAGGTATAAACGAGGGGTGTAAACATTTTTAAAAATGTAACCACTAAAAATCCTAAGCTTTATACTGCAGAGCCAGCAGGGAAACCTGCCCAGGAGAGAGGCCAGTAGCTCCTGCCAGTCGCACATCCCCAGGAGCCAGCGTGTAACCTGCAGCAGGGGGTGGGGCGGGCAGCCTGGCCTGCTACAGACAGGGGCTGCTCCAGAGGCCCTGTGGGACTGAAGAAGCACCCTGCCCAGGGTAGGTGGGGAGCTGTTGCAGTCCCTGCTGGTTGACCCGTTAACCTTTTACCCCCCTCGTATAAACTCCCACGATCCCCTGGTTCTGTGACCTGCGTTCACAGTCAGGCAACGTCTAGACTGCATCCCTCTGTCGACAGAGGGATGCAAATCAAGCACATCGAAATTGCTAATGAAGCAGGGATTTAAATATCCCACGCTTCATTAGCATAAACATGGCCTCTGCTTTTTTTCGAAACAGAGTTTTTTCGAAAAAACCGGCAGTCTAGATGTGGATCTGTCCAAAATAAACCCTTTTTTGACAGATCCCGTTTTCCTCAAAAAATGAGGTTTACAGGATCCGTTGAAAAAGGGTTCATTTTTGACAGATCCACGTCTAAACTGCTGTTTTTTTCGAAAAAACCCTCCATTTAAAAAAAAAAAGCGGCGGCCATGTTTATGTTAATGAACTGCAGGATATTTAAATCCCTGCTTCATTAGCAATTTCAATGTGCCTAATCTACATCTCTCTGTCGACAGAGAGGTGTAGTCTAGACACACCCTCAGTGGCTGCACAGCCTGTAGACAGGCCTTGATTTTCATTTGTCCCCTTAGGGCTGATTGGGTTAGCCTTTGAAGGGCAAACCGACTGCAGATCAGTCCCTCAGCGTCTGTGCGTTCACAGGCTGGGCTGGGCGTTGGCCCTAACACCAAGCAAGTGCTAAGCCACCATCTGAAAAGGGCAAATCCTGCTGGACTACGGAAGGGAGGGATGACATCCTGCCGAACGGCAGGCAGCTGCTGGGGGACAGCGCTGAAGCACAATGGGTGCAAACACACTGCACTAGAGTGACAGAGGCTGCTCCTCTTGCTTCTTCAAACCCTCATTCTCCAAGGGGAAGTAGTAATAGAAGTAAGACTGGAGTAGTAATAGAAGTCGTTCTTCCGCTCTACTCTGATTAGGCCTCAGTTGGAGCATCGTGTCCAGTTTTGGGCACCAGAATTCAAGAAAGATGTGGAGAAATTGGAGAGGGTCCAGAGAAGAGCAACCAAAACGACGAAAGGTCTAGAGAACAAGACCTATGAGGGAAGACTGAAAGAACTGAGGTTGTTTAGTTTGGAAACGAGCAGACTCAGAGGGGACAGGATAGCAGCTTTCAAGTACCTAAAGGGGTGTTACAAGGAGGAGGGAGAGAATTTATTCTCCTTGGCCTCTGAGGATAGGACAAGAAGCAATGAGCTTAGATTGAAGTAAGGGAGGTTTAGGTTGGACATTAGGAAAATCTTCCTAACTGTCCGGGTGGTTAAACAGTGGACTAAATTGCCTGGGGGAGTTGTGGAATCTCCATCACTGGAGATATTTAAGAGCAGGTTGGACAGACATCTATCTGGGGTGGTCTAGAGGGTGCTTGGTCCTGCCGTGAGGGCAGGGGACTGGACTTGGTGACCTCCTGAGGTCCCTTCCGCTTCTAGTGTTCTGTGATGCTCTGATTCTAAATGGCTCTTGGGGCCTTTCACCACTAGGTCACTGCCTCTGACCCAGCCCAAGCAGGGTGTGAAAGTAGAAAGCAGACAAAGGAGCTAACCCTAATGCCCAGCCCCAATACAGAAGCGGGTGCGGCTATGCTGTGTGTCTGCCAGAGGCAGGAGATCAAGTTGGAAAGCTCTTCAGAGTTCCCATTCCCCCGTGTGGGGCACATATCATTGGGGGACCCTGACACAGCGCTGCACCAGTGGGGCCCGGTGCTCTCCTTAACCTGGGGCAATCATTTGCACGCGGGCAAGGCAAGTGCAAAGTGGAGGCAGATCCTCATGGCTCTGCGATGGCTGGGTTCTAGCCCCACTTTGCCCCCGGCCTTGCACCCTATGTGGTTACTGACACGAGTGCTGTCAGACTCTGGGTGCCTGGGGAGGGCTGGTAGGAGCATGGAGGCATGTTAAACTGGTAGCTTGGGGGAAGCTTTGCTGGGCCTGCCGTGGGTCCCCAGGGGTGTGTGCCCAGCACCAGTGACCTTAAGCTAAGAAAAGCCAACGATTAAAAGTATCCCAGGCTAGTGGGAAAAAAAGCCAGTTGCTCCCATGGCCCCTTGGGCAGGAATGTGTTGCTGGCCTCCAAGCTCAGCTTCAGAAGGCCAATCCACTTCATCTCAGGCTGCACGGATGGGCAGTGTTCCCCCCAAGCTGCGCACTTTGCTAGCAGCAGGGCAGCGTTGGGCAGCTGCTCAGGAGAGAGTCAGAGTGCCCACCGCTAGATTTGTGTTTCTGCTGGTGGTGCACAGTCCCACCTGCCGTGGTGCGCATAGAAAAATTATTCCACATCTGGATGGAAAAGATGAGAGCAGTGGTCACCGACCAGTCGATCGGGATCTGCCGGTAGATCTTGGAGCCTCTGACAGGGGATCCTGCCTGGTTTGGCCCAGAGGCTGTCAGGTGCTGGCACTTCAGCTGCCCCTTCCCACACTGCTGCACATCTCCTGCCCTTTGCCTTGGAGCTTCCCCCACCCCCACCCCTGGGATCCTCTTTCAAAAGAGGCTTATAGTCTAGACATAGCCTCACTGTACGAGGAGTAAGGGAAGTCGGGGGAAGAGGGCTCTATTTCAAAGTAAGTGCTGCATAGATGCTCCCAATTTTGAAATAAGCTACGCAACTTGCGTAGCTTATTTCGAGTTAAACCCTGCTGTGTAGATCCCCCTAAGATACTCCTGTGAGATAGCGAAATATTATTAACCCCATTTTACAGGCGGGTAGAGTGGGAGCAGAGTTTAAATGTGTTGCCCATTCTGCTCCAGGAGTTAGGGCTGTGCTGGGACCAGACTGCTTTGTTTTCTCTAAACATCTCAACTTCCTACCAACCAAGGGACCAAATATTCCCTAGCCAGGCCAAGGACAGGAGCAAGAACAGGCAGCATGAGTGTACTGTAGCGATAACAGTTTCCCTGCTAACAGGTGGGACTGCTCTGAAAAGGAACCCTGTAAAAACAGGATCATATTAGGTGTCCTTCAATGGTGCCTCTTCACAGATTAAAAATAACTTTCCCTGCTCCCTTCACTGCAGCGTAACCTAGAATCTGAGCCAGCCAGGGCCGCCTTTCTGGCGCATTCTCACCTGCAATGACGGTGTGGGAGGCTAGATGAGGCCCTCGGTGACATCTGTGCCGCTCCTTGCTGGCCTCGGTGGGTTTGCACAGGTGCAGCCAATCGGAGCGTGGTGGCTCATTGTGCTGATGATAAGCCGAGGAAGGGTGAAAATGCAGCTGTGTCCTGCTTTGCCGTGTGCCCTGCCAGGCTGGCAGAAGCGGCACACAATGAGAGCGTATCGTCCCCCCTAACGCAGACAGAGCATTCGTCGATTTCCTGAGAGAGCCGGTGCCAGCGGCACACGGGCAGAGCCCAACGGCACGGCAAGCTATCGTTTGTCAGCGCCGTGGTGACCGCTTCCCACAGCCACCCCTCCCAAATGCTCGGCGAGGCACGTGGGCTGCAAGAGAGATAAAAGTGTGAGGCTGCCCCCTCCCCAATAGGCCCATGGACAACTTTCACAGACATTGGCAAGATGCAGCAAGGGGCGCTGACGCTACCGTCTGGCTGCAGGATTTACCTCAGGGCTGCTACTCAGAACAGGATCATCCACGCCAATGACTAGTTCACTACCTGCTTCCTCCAGGATGCCTCTAATGCCAGGGAGCCCTCTGGGGCAGACCCCCGCGAGACCAGCAACAGGAGGCACTGTGGCTGAGAGCAATGCAGGGGGCATTTACAGACAGCTGGGTTTTACAGCCCTGTCAAAAGGGCTCCCAGTCATCCGATCTGAGCAAGTCGGAGAGATCTCTCTCCCCCCTCCCCTCCCCGCTGCCTGCTTCTGACTGTTGGACTGGAGGGAAATTAGAGCAGGCAGGATGAAGACACCACCGAAAATCTCAAACCAGTTAAGAACAGGCAAGCAGTTAGCCACGGGGGGTCCCACACTGCAGAGACGCGAGCCTCCCCCGGCAGAGCAGGCTGAGTAGCTGACGCTGCTACTCACAGAGCTGGGGGGCAGGGAAAGAGAGGAGCTGTCTGGGGATATGTGATGGAAGCTTCAGGCCAAGGCCCAGGGTGCAAGAAAAACATCTGCTGTGGAGTCAGATAATTCAACTGTCCTGATGGGAGTAATAATGAGGCATCCGTGTATGAGGGGGGACTCACGCAGGGGATGTGGATGCGGCCAGGTTAGAAAAAGCCGGATGACTCTCAGCTCCATTTGCGCCACTCCGGCGGTGGCCCAGCACCTCCACCTGGAAAGAGGAACAGAAATGGAAACGGGTTCAGAGCGAGGCGGTGGCTGGCCTTTGTGGGGCTGCACAGTGGTAAGGGAGAGGTCATCTGGGGAAGGGCCTACACTTTGTCTGGCATAGATAAGGCCTGAGCAAAATTGCAGCCCCATCCTAGGGAACACGCATGGAAGCTGCCAATATGCTCTCTTTGGAATAACTCACTTGAAAGGGAGAGGGGAGTTTACCTGTGCCTCTCCTCGTGTGTTAGCCAGTGGCACTGGCTGCAGGAGGGGTAAGCTGAACCTCGGAAAGGGCTGTTTCAGGCTGTCAAACACACAGCACAGCAAGGGCGGCACTGTGCATCTCAGCTCAGAGGCACTAGAATTAGGCCACATCTACATTTGCCACACCGGTGATCAATCTTCTGGCATTTGATTTAGTGGGTCTACTTAAGACCTACTAAATCGAACGCTGAGTGCAGCTCTGATCAGCACTGGTATTCCTGCTCCTGGGAGGAGTAAGGGAAGCCGATGGGAGCGTTTGCTCCCATTGGCCTCCCTCTGTGAAAACGGCGCCAAGCTCGGCTTAAGGTAAACCAATTCCAGCTATGTATTTTACGTAGTTGGAGTTGTGTATCTTAAGCTGACCTTCTGGGTCATGTGTCGACCTGGCCTTAGACATCCTGCCCTCCAATTACCTTCTGCAGTCACCTTGATGCTCATGTAGGGCCTGATCCAAGGAGATCCCCCTAGGACCATCCAAGAAAGGGCTGGAAATACACTGACAACTCCTCTTGGTGACAGAGCACCTGGCCCACACCGAGATGTTGCCATCATGTCTATTGTTCATCTTGTTGATGGGACGGGAATGCATTTTGAAAATATCTTGCTCCAGGGGCCTGTTCGATGCGCACAACGCTGAGGGTTCCATCAGCGTTCATTCAGCCGTTGCTCCCCTTGGCCCGTGTGGCCATCTCTCCCATCAATGCAATGTTTCAGCGCCTGTAATTTAATCTAACTAAAGAAAAGAAAATTAATGTACATCGACGTCGTTGTCCTCGAGTGACATGCGGCGCTGAGCTACCTCCCGCTAGACACGTCTTGACGTTGCTCTCCATAAATACAAAATGCCACTCACGAGGTGGAGAGTTCAGACAGTTGCTGATAGCAATAATTTTGGTTCCCCAGCCAAATTGCAGGTCTGATTTACCTGAGGCCCTTCCGAAGCATCATCTGCTGAGAGTTTCTTCTAATGACACAATAGTGGAGCAGGTGGGATCAGACAATAAACAAGCAGGTGCTGAAGTTTCAGGAGTTAGGCTGGGTCACAGTGCCTGTCACGGCTGAGTTCACCATGGTTTATACCTTGTGCAATCCCATTAGCTGTATATCTTCAATTAAAAGTCTAACTCCAGTTAGCCTGGGTGTGCTCCCATTGCACCAGAAAGTGCCCAGAAGTCCACAAGCATCAAAGGAAGTGCAGGCAGATTGGGTGGTGCAGGCTCTGTTTTTCAGTGCCTTCTGCACAGAACTCAGAGTCCAAAAGAACAAAGAGACAAGACCCAGCCCAGAGGATACGGTGACTCCGTTGGGCTTGCTTCCTACCAGCTTTGCCCAGAGATGCCTGTTGACATGAAGATGGTCAAATATACTGGAAGCTTTGAATGCAAGTCAGCCATTTCTGATTTAGTCCAGCACTTTCCTATTCATTCATGGAAACCTTTCCATTTCTACATTAAAGGGCAAGATCCTTAGCAGGTTTTCATAGGGAAAGCTCCACAGAAGCCAGTACAGTGATGCCAATTTAAACCACCTGAGATCCAGCCATAAACCCTTTATTCTGGAATCTGCTTCCAGTGACTTCGATCAGCAGAAGGTATGAGTCTGTATGACTGAAATAAGAACATCAGAACGGCCATATTGGATCAGAACAAAGGTCCCTCTAGCCCAGTGTCCTGTCTGCCAACAGTGGCCAATGCCAGGTGCCCCAGAGAGAGTGAACAGAACAGGGAATCATCAAGTGATCCCTCCCCTGTCACCCATTCCCATCTTCTGACAAATAGGGTAGGTCTAGACTACAGGCTTTTATTGACAGAGGCTTTGTCGACAGATACTGTCAACAAAGCTTCTGTTGACAAAGAGCCTCTAGACTACATCCAGTTCTGCCGACAAAGCAAGCAGCTTCGTCAACATGAAAGTGTAGACGCAAAGGACGGTGTAGATTCAATAATGCCTTCTGTCGACAGAACTCTGTCGACAAAAGGCGTTATTCCTCGTAGAATGAGGTTTACCTCCATCGACAAAACTGCTGAGTTCTGTCGACGTTATGTCAACAGAACTCGGCAGCAGTGTAGACACAGATATAGTTTTGTCAACAAAAGTGGACTTTTGTCGACAAACCCCTGTAGTCTAGACACACCCATAGAGGCCAGGGACACCATTCCTACCCATTCTGGCTAAGAGCCATTCATGGACCTATCCTCCAGGAATTTATTTAGTTATTTTTTGGACTCTGTTAAAGTCCTGGTCTTCACAACATCCTCTGGCAAGGAGTTCCACAGGTTAACTATGAATTGCATGAAGTAGTACTTCCTTTTGTTTGTTTTAAATCTGCTGCTTATTAATTTCATTTCGTGACCCTTAGTTCTTATATTATGGGAAAAAGTAAATAACTTTTCCTTATTCACTTTCTCCATTCCTGTCATGATTTTATAGACGTCTATCATGTCCCCCCTTTTGTCTCCTCTTTTCTAAATTGAAAACTCCCAGTCTTTTTAATCTCCCTTCACATGGCAGCCATTCCAAACCCCTAATCATTTTTGTTGCCCTTCTCTGAACTTTTTCCAATGCTAAGATATTTTTTTTTGAGACAAGGTGATGGCATCTGTACTCAGTATTGAAGATGTGGGCGTACCATGGATTTATATAGAGGCAATAAGATATTCTCTGTCTTATTCTCCATCCCCTTTTTTAATGATTCCTAACATTCTATTGCTTTTTTGACTGCTGCTGCACAGTAAGGGGATGTTTTCAGAGAACTGTCCACAATGACTCCAAGATCTCTCTCTCGAGTCATAATAGATAATTTAGTCCCCATCATTTTGTGCGTAGAGTTGGGATTATGTTTTCCAATATGCATTACTTTGCATTTATCAGCATTAAAATTCATTTGCCATTTTGTTGCCCAGTCTCCTAGTTTTATGAAATGCTTCTGAAGCTCTTCATAGTCTGCTTTGGTCATAACTATCTTGAGCAGCTTAGTATCATCTGCAAATTTTGCCACCTCACTGTTTACCACCACTGTTTATCACCTCACCATTTCCCCCTTTTTCCAATGACTATTTATATCATTGATATTGCCACTGTTACACAATTGCAGCCGATCTTATACACACAGAAGATTCTACTTCATGCATCTGATGAAGTGGGCTCCAGCCCATGAAAGCTTATGCCCAGATGCATTTGTTAATCTTTAAGGTGCCACAGGGCTCCTCTTTGTTTTTGCTGAAACAGATTAACACAGCAACCCCTCTGAGATCTTGTTCAAAGTATGTCACAAGGTATCAATGCAAAAGTTATGGTTTGTTAATAGTGGTTGGCCTCTTTATAGGCAGGCAACATTTTTGTATATGAAATTAAGGGTATTGGCCATGGATTTGTATCTTATATATCTGGGGCTGTGTCTAGACTGGCATGATTTTGCGCAAAAACTTTTAACGGAAAAGTTTTTCCGTTAAAAGTATTTGCGCAAGAGAGCGTCTACACTGGCATGTGCCTTTGCACTAAAGATTTGCTTTTGCGCAAAAGCATCCGTGCCAGTATAGACGTTCTCTTGCGCAAGAAAGCTCCGATGGTCATTTTAGCCATCGGGCTTTCTTGCGCAAGAAAGTAACGTTGCTGTCTACACTGGCCTCTTGCGCAAGAATACTTGTGCAAGAGGGCTTATCCCTGAGCAGGAGCGTCAGAGTATTTGCGCAAGAAGCACTGATTATGTACATTACAACGTCAGTGTTCTTGCGCAAATACTCACGGCCAGTGTAGACAGGCGGCAAGATTTTGCACAAAAGTGGATGCTTTTGCGCAAAATCTTGCCAATGTAGACACAGCCCTGGAGTATTGCGTCCTATTCTGCACCCCCATTACAGAAAGGGTGTGGACACATTGGAGAAGGTCCAGCGGAGGGCAATGAAAATGATGACAGGGTGGAACACATGACTTATGAGGAGAGGCTGAGGGATTTGGGATTGTTTGGACTGCAGAAGAGAAGAGTAAGGGGGGATTTGGTAGCAGCTTTCAACTCCCTGAAGGGGGTGTGATGGTGCAGTGGGGGTTCCCCCAATTCTGCACCCTCGTGGCAGCCAGAGCAGTCTCCACCAGCCAGCAGAATAGAGAGGGATTTATTGATTTTCCAGAATACAGCACAGTATAGACGTGATGTGGCAATAGGAGGGGGGCTAGGATGCCCCAGACCCCTTAAAGCAGGGTGCCTGAGGCCCTAGTCTCCAAGGCCCCTCCCTAGGCTGTCTCCATCATGTTTCCAGCCCCAGACTAACTCTTCCTCCAGCCACGTACTTCCTTTGTTCCAACCTCCTTCCCTCCCCCCAGTCAGAACCAGTCCGGGCAGTGTCTGGCCCCCCTGCTGGGCTGTGCTCACAGACAGGGCCAGTAATTGACAGCCCAAGCCTAGTGACCAGCAAAATGCTCCACTACATCACAGTGGGTTTCAAAGGCGATGGAGAGAGGCTGTTCTCGGGGGCAGTGGCAGAACAAGGAGCAATGGTCTCAAGTGGCAGTGGGGGAGGTCTAGGTTGGATATTAGGAAAAACAATTTCCCTAGGCGGGTGGTGAAGCACTGGGAGGGGTTCCCTAGGGAGGTGGTGGAATCTTCATCCCTAGAGGTTTTAAGTCCTGGCTTGACTAAGCTCTGACTAGGATGATGTAGTTAGAGTTGTTCCTGCTTTGGGCTCCATGACCTCCTGAGGTCTCCTCCAGCACTAGAATCATAGAATAATAGCACTGGAAGGGACCTCGAGAGGTCATCAAGTCCAGTCCCCTGCCCTCATGGCAGGACCAAATACTGTCTAGACCATCCCTGATAGACATTTATCTAACCTACTCTTAAATATCTCCAGAGATGGAGATTCCACAACCTCCCTGGCCAATTTATTCCAGTGTTTGACTACCCTGACAGTTAGGAACTTTTTCCTAATGTCCAACCTAAACCTCCCTTGCTGCATTTTAAGCCCATTGCTTCTTGTCCTATCCTCAGAGGCCAAGATGAACAAGTTTTCTCCCTCCTCCTTATGACACCCTTTTAGATACCTGAAAACTGCTATCATGTCCCCCCTCAATCGTCTCTTTTCTAAACTAAACAAACCCAGTTCTTTCAGCCTTCCTTCATAGCTCATGTTTTCTAGACCCTTAATCATTCTTGTTGCTCTTCTCTGGGTCCTCTCCAATTTCTCCACATCTTTCTTGAAATGCGGTGCCCAGAACTGGACACAATACTCCAACTGAGGCCTAACCAGTGCAGAGTAGAGCGGAAGAACGACTTCTCGTGTCTTGCTCACAACACACCTGTTAATGCATCCCAGAATCATGTTTGCCTAGGAAGGAGTGCAACAGAAAGGGATCTAGGGCTTATAGTGGACCACAAGCTGAATATGAGTCAGCAGTGTGATGCTGTTGCAAAAAAAGCAGTCGCTTCCCATTCTGTATGTGTGAAACTGATTGTTCCTTCCTAAGTGGAGCACTTTGCATTTGTCTTTATTAAACTTCATCCTGTTTACCTCAGACCATTTCTCCAATTTGTCCAGATCATTTTGAATTATGATCCTATCCTCCAGAGTAGTCGCAACCCCTCCCAGCTTCGTATCATCTGCAAACTTAATAAGCGTACTTTCTATGCCAATATCTAAATCATTGATGAAGATATTGAATGAAGCTGGTCCCAAAACAGACCCCTGTGGAACCCCACTTGTTATGCTTTTCCAGCAGGATTGTGAACCATTAATAACTACTCTCTGAGTACGGTTATCCAGCCATTTGTGCACCCACCTTATAGTAGCCCCATCTAAGTTGTATTTGCCTAGTTTATTGATAAGAATATCTTGCGAGACTGTATCAAACGCCTTACTAAAGTCTAGGTATACCACATCCACCGCTTCTCCCTTATAGACTAGGAGTCTATGATTCTATGATGTGATTGCATTTCTGGGTAAAACCCACCCGATAACATTTACATTGAGGCCAGACAGTTATGTATTGAGGGCCCATCAGAGAAACTTAACTCTCACAATGGGTCATAAAAGAAACTCATTTTGCTAAGATACCCTTCCTGCAGACACTTCTGACTCCAAAGGCTCCAGGCTACACCCCGTGAGTCATAAAGCCATGTAAGGGCATGTGATATACTCATGTGACCTGGACTCCATTTTGTGCAGGTAACTTTCCACAAACTGGGCAGGGAGCTTTGAGAAAGTACATTTCCAGGCACGTGGCAAAAGATATAGAAACTCTCTGAGGGGATCTCCATTTCTTCTCTTTTCTGCCCTGATTCTCTGAATTATGGACGTACAAGAAAAAAGTAGCTTTTGGAACCAGAGAGATTTTACAAGCCAGCAGTCTACAGAAAGGCTTTGCAACTATTTGTATGTCTATGAACCATTATTAACTCTCTTCTTCTTTTCTTTCATTAACAAACCTTCACCTTTGAGTTACTAAGGGACTGGTAGCAGCATGATTATTGGGCAGGATCTGAGTTACGCATCGACCTGGCTAAATGGCTGATCTCTTGGGCTTTGAAGAACCCTATGTGTGATTAAACTGGTTTTCAGGAACCACTCATCAAGGAATCCAGTGTCTGGGTGGTGAGACAAGGGCTGGCATGCCTAAAGAGACGACATCTCTGACTTCTCTTTAATCCCAAACTGGTGATTATTCTATCATTAGATTATACCAGCCTGGGAACACAGTTAAACTTTTGTCTAACCACAGGTTAGTCTGCTCTATTTCTCAGCAGTTTGTCCTGAGTCAGGTATTGTGAGCTGTGATCCACCAAGGCGCAGTGACAGACATCACATCCCTTTTAGGGCTAACTTTGCACTAACTTGTGCCAGTTTCACCATGCCATCACTGCTCTGATTCCTCATTTACACCCATGGAAGCACAAGGAGAATCAGACCAATATGTTCAGCCAGTAACAGCGTGATTCACTGTTGATACTTGTCAATGTTCAAAAACCAAATGTGAGCTATTTGTTTCCTTTCAAACTGCAACTAATGTTTCTTATATGGTTTGATATTTGCAAACAGGCTAATGGATGTAGCTTTTGCTGGCAGCTGTTTAACACAATCCTCTTCTAAAGGAAAGTAGAACATGAATGCTGGTTTGATAACTAGAGGCAGGGCACAACTTCCACCTGTGTTGCTTGCCAGACCAACTTTTAACTCTTCGGACAGCCAGTGTTATCAAATAAATGTAACACTTGGGTCTTTGTGAAGTCCAGAAATGAATGCGTCACCTTGTGAATTCCCTCAAGTTGCTTTCCTTTATTGTTCTCCCTCAGAAACTCTGTTACTTGACAGCTACTTTGTTTTTGTTCCACCAGTTATACAAAGCCAGTCTGATGTGCTTCCCATTGATTATTTAATTGATTACCCAGCCTGCGTGGATGTCTCCATGTGCTCCATTTAATGAATCAGACAATCTTTGTGGTTGTGAATTTCAGAACAGTGAGATGACTTAAGTCTGTGGTTTTGTAGGAAGAACAGGTGATTGGATATAGCTGCTCACACTTTGCTAGCAATGCTTGGTTCATTTATGTCTTCTGTGATACGGTTTGGTTCTGGAGAAACTGTGATGAGAATTGTTCATGTTTCTCCCAGACTGCACTTGCTTTTGCAAAATGTACCAACATTATTATGCAAACAGTAACAGATTTGCAACAGGTGCAAGAGACACCAGATGTGTTTGCTACACACAAACAGCATGTTGTGCGATTCTTTCATCCTGCCCAAATGTACCGTGGACTGAAGAGGCTCCCCTTGGCACAATACCACCGGCCGAGCTCAATTGTGACCCCTAAGATAGCTGATATGTCTCCTAGGTCAACCACCTGCATGCTAATGGATGGCAGTAGTTCCTTATGCCACCTGCAGCTGAGATCTTGCATGGCATTCCTTGCATCCATGGCCACTGCAGGGACACCGTCATCTGTCTCATATTATGGAGATAAGGAACAAATAAGCATGTGATCTTCTCAGTAGAATTTGCGTTTGTCACTAGACATCTCAGACAGAGCCCTTTTATATAGTATTAGGAGGACCAGGCAGGCATAAGTCATTTAGAACAAGCATGGCTTAAATTAATTTGTCTTGCTATGATACCCACAGTAACCCAATGGGCTGCAGTGGATAATTTTGTCCCTTTTCCATGAGTATCATACACTGGCCTTTGGGGTAGAATGGTCTCCTGCTTTCTTTCAAACAGGTATTTTTCTTCACAGAATGTATTTGTTTCAACATTCCCAGGGAGACACAAGAAATGACAAGTCCTACAATATTGCAATTTAGTGCTACAGTATGACGAATACTGGCTTCTGCATATTACCATGCTCCGCTTATGTTCAGTGGGCCTTAGTTTGTGCTGTGGTTTCTTCCGTGGAGAAAGGTAGAGTCCCTGGTAGAACTGAATGGTTGTGGTCTGCACCCATTCAACTTCTGCAAACCTCCCCATTCCAAAACAACCCAACCAATACATAGCAGGCTGTGGATTCAGGTATTTAACTGTTTGTGCGAAGAGTGAAAATCATTGCCATGCAGATGGCCTGTGGACCACGGAAGTTCCATTTAATCCCCAAGGTGCATTTCATCCTCCATGGGCAGAACTGAGAATACCAAAGAGCAATCTCAGCAGGGTGAATCATTCACAATTAGCAACTTCGTCATTGAATGTCACCCATTTTCTCTGTACATAAATTGGCCTTAAACAGGCTCGTTTTCCCATCACATATTTATCCACTATTCACAATTACCGAATAAATATTTTTAAACATGCTCAGGATGGGAGCTGCTTGCAAGCTGCTTTCTGTGACCATTCAATATCAGTGAGTTGATAGCCAAGCTGTGTTATTCATCACTGATGTCACACAAACTCGGAGGGGAAGCTGTGCCAGTCTATAACTTTAAAAATGAGTGGTCCAGTGGCACCTTGGACACTAATCAAAATATGTAGAATCATGAGCTTTTGGCCATGAAAGCTCCTCAGTCTATATATTTTGGCTAGTCTCTAAGGTGCCACTGGACCACACATTGTTTTTAAAGTCACGTGATCTTGTTTTTCTTCATTGATTGTACAGCACAGCATTTTTAAAGCACCTTCCACATACAAATACACATTGAACCTTTCTAGTCTGGCACCCTCGGGACCTGACTGGTGCTGAACCAGAGAATTTGCCAAATCCCTGAAGGTCAATATTGTCCAGCAGCATCACAAACACTTCCACTGCTTGCTGGGCTCCTAGAAGACATGTGGAAGTAAATTAGAGCTAACTAACAGCACAGAACACTGAGAGCCAGGAGTGGTGAATGCAGACAAACTCTATGGGACCACGGGAAACTTGGTCACACCCGTGCTAAGTGGACATCTGGCTAACTACAATCATGCTGGACCACGGAGGTTGCTGAACAAGAGAGTGGTGGACTCGAGAGAGGTTCAACCAGTACAACTGCATCATGAAATTATTTTAGGTTTGTTTCTCAATAAATCCTAGCTCTGAGTTGCAAATTTGCTTCTTATGTTACATTAAAAGGCAGCAGGTTTTAAGCAAACAAAAGGAAGTTTTTCTTCACAACACACAGTCTACCTCTGGAACTCCTTGCCAGAAGATGTGGTGAAGGCCAGGACTTTAAGAGGGTTAAAAAATAGACTCATGGAGGTTAGGTCCATCAATGGCTATTAGCCAGGATGGGTAGGAATGGTGTCCCTAGCCTCTGTTTCTCTGGAGGTGGGTGACAGGGGAGGGATCATGTGAGGATTACCTGTTGTGTTCACTCCCTCTGGGGCATCTGGTATTGGCCACTGTCAGCAGACAGGATACTGGTCCAGATGGACTGTTGGTCTGACCCAGTATGTCCGTCCTTATGTTCTTATGTACATGTCATTACACACAAATTTCTTTCACGTTATTGTTTGCAAAAAATGAATAAGACTGGGAAGGATGAATAGCCACAAAGCTATTAAATTAGTGAATCAGTGAATAACTTGTCAAAGTTATCAAGGACTCTTCTCTTTTCTCAGTTGATAAATATTTTTAGTTTAAAATTAAAAAAAACAACAAGCGTGCAATTTTGTCAGTCATTTAAACATCTGGAAAATTTATCTGGGGAGCAGGACATGATCAAATCAAACTTGGTTACAGTCTCCCAAAATATATTTTTTCAATAGTTGCTCAGCATTAGACAGTTCTGCTTTGGCAAAGCACTTAGGTATATGCTTAACTCCCAATGTCTCCAGTAGGAATGTAAAGTTAAGTGTGTGCTTGAGTACTTTGCTGAACAGGGATAGTTTGCTGAGTTTAGAGCCCATTGAGAGATGGACATGTCCATGGTGCTGAAATTGAGAGCGCATTTTGCTGGAGGCAAATGGAACATTTGGTAACAATATTATGCTTTGAAGTAGTAGCAGATATACTCGCAGTTGTCTATTCCCATGATAATATTTTAATGTTAGTACTGCTCATAAGCAATCAGAAGATGCCCATTTTGTATAATATCGCTGTAGCATCTCTTCTACAGATCCATAGTTTTGTAAAATGAAGAAATCTTGTCACTTTAAAGAGAAGCTGCTGCCATTCTTGTCCTTTCCAATTCTCAGAAACATTTATATATTTGTCCCAATAAAAATGACTTCTTGTATAATAAATTACTTGAAGTTGCATTTTTTATCCACTTTTCCACATGAACAATAATGTTGAACCGAATGTCAGTCATCAGACAGACATAATTGGATTTGGAAAGTGTTATATTGTGAATTAAGTTGACTGATGGAGAAATGTCAGTTTTATTAACAATCTTCCTTCAGATGATAATTTTATACCTATAAGGATGAATTACAAAGGAGTACTTGAAGGCATCAATTCGAAATGACGGAGTCATTTTAATAAAGCCTGACTTTCTCTTTCATATGCTTGTTTTTAAATAGTTTATCTCCTTGTGGGAAACTGCATCCAATTAGGAGCCAACACCATGTAAAAAAATGCTGCATCACCAAACAGAGTTAGTTTGCATCACAAGCTTGGATGCCTGGGGCCGAACTAGCAAAGGAAGAGATAAACAGTGCTCTCTGTAGTCTCTGCCCACAAACAATACATGGATCTCCTTGTACTTGGAATGAGGACAGGGCTAGAGATGCTGGCTGGTGCTTCTGTTATTAAGAAACGTGGAATATTTTCCTCTTGCAGCACTGAAGTCAAACACATTATATAAACTAGATGCCTTTATTACATTAATCTAATTGTGTATACAGCGTATGCAATGTCTAATTAAATATCTCTTGGTCCACAAATAACAAAATGGCTATTTAAAAACATAATAACAATAACGATAATAATAATAATAATAATTAATAATAATCTAGTGATGCAAAAGGGCAATCAGAGAATCCCTTAATCCTCAGTGACTTCCCTACGACCTACCCCCTACAATCAAATTGGTTGTAGCAGAATTTTAGTGCCTAGGCCTTTTATCGCCTGTTTGAATATGTTCCTTAGGGTGCCTGGAAGATCATTCATTGTACCCACTGAACTAAAGGGGAGAAGCAAACTGGAGAGTTGAGAGCTCTTGTCTGAGAGTGACCTAATGCTCAGAAGAGAAGAACAACCTTTTCGCAAAAGCAAACTACTGAGAATGTTCCTTGGTGGAAGGCAGCGAGCTTATGGCAATGAACTCTTCACCTCCAGCCCAGCATGCATAATTCAAATGTGATTTTAATCCCACATCTGCATTCAGGTCCTGATTTTATCCTGCACTTGAGTTCTACCCTGCAGCATGGGAAAATCCAGTTCTCTTGCATGGTTTCTCCACTGCTTAGCTCTCCCTCAACAGGACTGTATTCTGTGTCCAAACACTGAGCTGCAAAGGGCCTGGCCCTCAGTAGAGTCCCGTGAACACTCACACACTCTGGTAACACACCGTTGCTTTACTAGGGCTGCCAGAAACTCAAAAGGGCAAAACGATGAGCCTAACTACTTTATATTATAATAATGGTCAAACCACTGATGCCCATCCCAGCTCCTAAGCGCAGTCCAGTGTAAGGGCAAAAGTTAATATTCTAAAGTATGTATGCAAAGGACACAGGAACTTTTACATGTCTGACATGGGTGTGTGCACACCCCGATCCCCACATGCATCCATAGGTCTGACATTTTGGACAAGAAATTACTGGTGAACATCAGAAGATATGCAAGCTTTTCTAATGTATCCCTTTGGCAAACGAATATGGAGGCCCCAGTAAGGAATTGCCAAAGTTCCTCACTGACTTGGTATCCCAGAGTTGAACTTCCTAACATGGCAAATGAGAATTGCATCGAACTATGTCAAACTAGTTTTGTGAGGCAGAGAAAGCCCCACAGGGACTAGAATGACCACCACACGCTTATTTCTCAGTCCAGACCTACTAAGTCAGCTTCTCAGCTCATGTCCCCAGGGGAAAAATATTGGTGGAGAACTCACTCTGCAAATCAGCTTTCAAAATAATATTTGAAGTGATTTTCTCCTAGAATCTGACACCTCTTTTATTAGTTTGAACACACCCGGGCCCTTTGGAGCAGACACACACACATCAATAAATTTTTACTTTAATATATTCATCAGTTCCTGGGATGAGTGGAAGAATTAAAAAAAAAAAAGAAAAAATCAATCAAGGGGTAAAAATTAAAGTTCTAAGGGAAACGGGAGCTCTATACCATGTTATCCTTCAAAAGGAAACACTCCATTTTATAAAACATTCACTTCTCATATAGCAGTTGAATAACTCCCAGAATGATATTGGCACAAGAAAGCAGGACTTCCTCAATAAATAATAGGTTTTTCTCTGTATTATGATAAATAGTAATACCACATGAGATACCAGCAACCAATGCTCCAAGACACAGGGTTTAGAATGCAGGTAATTTCTAAACTAACCAGTGGAAAGCCAAAGGCATGTGAAATGCATAGACGTTTCCTTATACCCCTCTCAAATATATTTAACTGACTCCGTTGTTCATTCATGTATTTATTTATAAATACTTTATGCTGCTTTACCTCTATAAGCAGCCTACTGGAAGCAGACCTGAGAAGGATACAGATCTTAACTGCCTCACCTGATTGCATTTGCGGACAGGTGCCTGATTATGTTAACTTGCTTCCTTTGCCATCTTCTAATTCCCATATGCTGGTCCTGCGATTAAGCAAAGGTGCATTGAAATGCATCATAGCAAATGCCAACTGGTTCAGGAGGAAGAGACGTTCAGGACGAAAGAGACAGGGGTGCATGGCATTCCCACCGCTCTCGTGTCTGTGGCAATTACAAAACAAGAGTAGTTGGCAGAGCGATAATTTTATACAGAGCCCTGCTCCGCAAGACAAGCTCAGTCGCTCAGGGTGTGTAGTGCAGCAATGCATTGATACGAGCAGCATGTCCGCTGGAGACAGTGCTATGTTGAGGAGAGGGCTTCCCCTATCAACACAGCGACCACCTCTTGGGGAGGGGGAATACATATGGTGATGGGAGAAGCCCTTTTGTTGCCATAGGCAGCAGTGTCTTCACTAAGCACTACAATGGTGCACAGCACTACGTGAGCAATAAGCAGACCATGGGCAAGACGTGGTTCACCGAGGTTAGCTCCTGGCAGCCTGCTGGGTGCTTTACCTGTACGTCTGCAGGTACAGCTGTTCACAGCTCCCATTGGCCACGGTCCTTAGGTCAATAAAGCATCCGGTGACCCACCACGGGCTTGCTGTGGTGAACCAGGCCGCTTCTTGCCCACCCTTCCCTTAGTCTGATCACTAAGCAGTTGATTTGAGACCAGAGGCTGCCCTCAGCTCATATGTTCCCCTGCCTCTGATTCCACTGAGCTCTGCCCAAGTGTTTTTCAAAGCAGGATTTGGTCATTAGAGTTGCTTCAATATGACACCTTATACAAAATCTGAAGCCAATACAGTTTCCATTCAGTCATAAAATATCCCTCCATTGGTTTCTTTGGGATGTGCTCACTTCAAATATTTTTAAAAATACATTTCCATATGAAAAATGTCCAAATTTCCCTTTCCTCCAGCTCTGTGAGGAAAGCAGATAGGCCTCTAACCTGAGAGGGAGAGACACTTACTCAGGGCATAATATCCTACGTGACCAGGAATGCACTGTTACCAATGGGGCTAAGCGGGAGTGAGGAGCGCACATGGCTGAGAGGGAGAGCACACCCCTCGCTTTGTGATCCTTGCGCTTTTCAGGTCTGCTTCAAACTTCATTGTAATCAATGAGTTGTCTTTCCAATTGCTTCAGAGGACTACGGATTGGGCCCCCGGGTCCTATGGTTCATCCCAAACTTTTGTCAACAAATGCCAATTTTGCTAAACCTGAAACTGTCCATGAAGCAAGTGTGGATTTGGCATCTCTCCTGACTGGAAAAGAAGTTGTCAGAACAGTCTGACAATTTCAAAACTTTTCTTTCATTTTCTAAACAAAAAATTGTTTTTCTGATACAAAATTACTTGTGTGTTTGAAATGTAAGCTCATTAGACAGACTCTGACACGCACATATCTAACTAAACTTTTTAATTCACCCCATCTGAAAAATAATTAGGGTTTCGGTATGCAAATATTTTCAGGATTTTGACTTTGTGTTCCAATTTGGAATGGGAAAAATGTTGAACTCTAGAAAATATTTGGAAGGATGTGAAAAGCATTTCCAGCTGGCTATCTTTCCAGTGCATCCTAGACATGGTTCAGGAATGGCAAAGTGGGCCCCAAAATTCATTGGCGGGGTAGCTCTTCCCTATGAGACCATTTGTAGAACTTCGAAGCCAGTTGAATTTTTTTCTTTCAAACATTTTTTCCAGTGAAAATGGCATTTTAACCATATTAATTTTTGTTTTTGTTGACATATTCTCAATTTTCAAGGACGCTCTGAACACCCAAACAAAAATTGAGTTTTCTATCCCCTTCTCTGCATTTCTCTACTTTCCCTTTTCCCACTTAACCTTGATTTTTATTGTTTTCATTTCCGCTGGTGACAAATGTGGATAAGGTGAAGGGGGTGGGGAGAGAAAATATCAAAGATTAAACTTCTAAGAAGTTTTGTTTTAGTGAGAAATTGGAACATTTGTATGAATTTTTTAACAAAATGTATTTGGTTAATAAAAATACCAGAAAATATATTTCATTTTTCTAATTCTGATCCAAGTATAATCAATGGTGTTGCTTGGTTTAAGTTTAATAGGAGCAGGACTGAGTCCTTTTTTTGTGGAAGACCCAAGTCAATGATCAAAGAAGAAAGCAGAGCAGCAGAATATGGACCCTGGACTTCAGAAAAACAGACTTTGAATCACTCAGGGAACTGATGAGCAGGATACTCTGGGAGTCTAATAAGAGGGGGAAAGGAGTCCAGGAGAGTTGGTTGTATTTTACAGAAGCCTTATTGAGGGTGCAGGAACAAACCATCCCAATATGCAGAAAGAATAGCATGTATGGCAGGTGACCTGCTTGGCTTAATAGAGAAATCTTGGGTGAGTTTAAACACATAAAGGAAGTTTACAAGAAGAGGAAACTTGGACAGATGACTAGGGAGGAGTACAAAAATATTTCTCAAGCATGCAGGGGTGTAATCAGGAAGGCCAAAGCACAACTGGAGTTGCAGCTAGCATGGATGAGAAGGGAAACAAGAAGGGTTTCTACGAATCTGTTAGCAACAAGGAGAAGGTCAGTGAAAGTGTGGGACTATTACTGAATGGAGAAGACAACCTAGTAACAGAGGATGTGGAAAAAGCTGAAGTACTTAATTTTGTTTTTGCCTCCCAGACTGGTGAACTCCCAGACTGGTCCACAACGTGGGGAGGAGATGAGCAGCCCTCGGTGGTCAAAGAACAGGTTGAGGACTCTTTAGAAAAGCTGGACAGGTGAGTGCGAAGAGGGAGTTTAGAGAGGGCGTTCTCCAGGTAGAGGAGAAGCAGATACAGGACTCTTGAGGGAAGTGTGTGTTGTGTTTGGGGCTTTCTTGCTGTGTGCTGAACTTGTGTTTGTGAGTGAGGGTTGGTGTATGTTTTTGTTTGTTTGTTTGTTTTTTCCCCTGTGTTTTTGAGTGAGGCTTTGTTTTTTCTTCTCCACTTCCCCTTTCCCCTCGCCCTCTCCTTCATGGAGTGTGTGCTGTGACTGGCAGGTGGAAACTGTTGGCTTCTAATTAAAGTTTGAATTCTAGAAGCCTCTGCTGATTGGCTGAGCCTTGGTAGGGGGAGGGACTTTGAGGCAGTCCAGGGCTTTATAAAGCAGTGAGCAAGCGACCAAGGAGCTTGCGAATAGCTGAGTATTAACAGGGAGTTTAGAGAGGGAGTTGGGAAGGGGAGAGAGAAGGGTGCGAGGTTCTCTTGCCTTTCTTTTTAAATCCTTTCTCCAGGACAGCAGGGATGGATGGTGATAGGTCTGCTGTTGTTACCTGCACAGAGTGTGCCATGTTTGTCTTCCTCCCAGAAGAAAGAACGGAGCTCATCTGCATTAAGTGCATGCTGGTTGCCATTTTGGAAGAAAAAATTAGAGGACTGGAGGCCCAAGTGTCGACCCTACACTCGATCAGAGAAGATGAAGACTTCCTCGATAGAAGGCAGCGTTTAATCCACCCCCACCCCCAAAAGAAGATGATAGTCCCTCTTAGGAAGGAGTCCCTGACCACCACCACCTGAGCCATCCATCTGCCATCCGGACCTGGAATCTCGAGAGGTGTGCTACGAACCGGGAGCTCAAATTCAAGATGTGACTGAGAGGCTTACCAAACTGATCAAACCTTCGGATCGCTACCCCTTCCTGCTTCGCCATGTGGGAACTAACGATACGGTCAAGAATGACCTTGAGCGGGTTACTGCAGATTATGTAGCGCTGGGAAGAAGGATCCAAGAATTCGGAGCGCAAGTTTTGTTCTCGTCCATCCTCCCTGTTGAAGGGAAAGGACTGGGCAGGGATCATCGAATTGAGGAAGTAAATGCATGGTTGTGCAGGTGGTGTTGCAGAGAGGGCTTTGGTTTCTTTGACCATGGGACTCTGTTCCGGGCACAAGGATTGTTAGGAAGAGATGGGATCCACCTAACGAAGAGAGGAAGGAGCATCTTCGCGGGCAGGCTTGCAAACCTAGTGAGGAGGGCTTTAAACTAGGTTCGTTGGGGGACAGTGACCAAAACCCTGAGAGGAGTGGGAAAGTCAGATACCGGGAAGAAATGCAAAGAGGAACGAGCAAGAAGGGAGTACCCCTGATTCGAATGGAGAAGATAGGTGATCAACTGGTTATCTGAGGTGTTTGTACACTAATGCAAGAAGCCTGGGCAACAAACAGGAAGAACTGGAGGCCCTGGCCCAGTCCAAGAAATATGATTTAACTGGGATAACAGAGACTCGGTGGGATGACTCGCATGACTGGAGTGCTGTCATGAAAGGGTACAGACTGTTCAGGAAGAAAAGGCAGGGGAGAAAAGGAGGAGGAGTTGCACTATAGGTAAGAGAGCACTATGATTGCTCTGAACTCCAGTATATAGAGGGAGAAAAACCTGTCGAGAATCTCTGGGTTAAGTTTAGAGGTGCAAACAACAGCAGTGATGTTGTGGTTGGTGTCTACTACAGGCCACCAAATCAGGTGGATGAGGTAGATGAGGCTTTCTTCGGACAACTGAGAGAAGCTTCCAGATCGCAGGCCCTGGTTCTCGTGGGGGACTTTAATCACCCTGACATCAGTTGGGAAACCTATACGGCAGTACACAGGCAATCCAGGAAGTTTTTGGAGAAAGATGGGGATAACTTCTTGGTACAAGTGCTGAAGGATCTGACCAGGGGCCATGCGCAGCTTGACCTTCTGCTCACAAACAGGGAGGAACTAATAGGGGAAGTAGAGGTGGGTGACAACCTGGGAAGCAGTGATCATGAGATGGTAGATTTCAGGATCCTGATCAAAGGAAGAAAAGAGAGTAGTAAAATACACACCTTGGACTTCAGAAAAGCAGATTTGACTCCTTCAGAGACCTGATGAGCAGAATCCCCTGGGATGCTAACATGAAGGGGAAAGGAGTCCAGGACAGCTGGCAGTATTTTAAAGAAGCCTTATTGAAAGCACAGAAAGAAACCATCCCGATGTGTAGCAAGAGAGGCAAACATGGTAGGAGACCGGATTGGCTTACAGGGGAAATCCCTGGTGAACTTAAGCACAAAATGGAAGCTTACAAAAAGTGGAAACTTGGACAAATGACCAGGGAGGGGTTTAAATGTATAACTCGAGAATGCCGGGGGGTTATCAGGAAGGTGAAAGCACAGTTGGAATTGCGACTGGCAAAGGATGTGAAGGATAACAAGAAAGGTTTCTACAGGCATGTTAACAAGAAGAAGGTGATCAGACAGGGTGCGTGGCCCCTACTGGATGAAGGAAGTAACCTAGTGACAGATGCTGTGGGGAAAGCTGAAGTACTCAATGCTTTCTTTGCCTCTGTATTCACGGACAAGGTGGGCTCCCGGACTAATGTGCTAAGTGACGCAAGATGGGATGAAGATGGACAGCCCTTAGTGGGTAAAGAACAGGTTAGGAACTATTTAGAAAAGCTAAACATACACAATCCATGGGTCCGGACTTAATGCATCTGAGGGTACTGAGGGAGTTGGCAAATGTCATTGAGGAGCCTTTGGCCATTATCTTTGAAAAGTCGTGGAGATCGGGAGAGATCCTGGATGACTGGAAAAAGGCAAATGTAGTGCCCATCTTCAAAAAAGGCAAGAAGGACGATCCAGGGAACTATAGGCCGGTCAGTCTTACATCGGTTCCTGGAAAAATCATGGAAGGGATCCTTAAGGAATCCATTTTGAGGCACTTGGAAAAGAAGAAAGTGATTAGGAATAGTCAGCATGGATTCACAAAGGGCAAATCGTGCCTGACCAATCTGATTAGCTTCTATGATGAGGTAACTGGCTCTATGGACATGGGAAAGTCGGTGGATGTGATATACCTTGACTTTAGCAAGGCTTTTGATACGGTCTCCCACAATATTCTTGCCAGCAAGTTAAGGGAATGTGGATTGGCTACATGGACAGTAAGATGGATAGAAAGATGGCTAGAAGGCTGGGCCCAGTGGGTAGTGATCAACGGCTCAATGTCAGGATGGCGGTCGGTTTCTAGAGGAGTGCCCCAAGGTTCGGTTCTAGGACCAGTTTTGTTCAATATCTTTATTAATGACCTGGATGAGGGGATGGATTGCACCCACAGCAAGTTTGCAGACATGCTATACCTTGACTTTAGCAAAGCTTATGATGCAATCTCCCACAGTATTCTTGCCAGCAAGTTAAAGAAGTATGCTTCTCATAAGTGGACTATAAGGTGGCTAGAAAGCTGGCTAGATCTTTGGGTTCAACAAGTAGTAATGAACAGCTTGATGTCTCTTTGGCAGCCAGTATCAAGTGGAGTATCCTAGGGACTAGTCCTGTGGCTGGTTTTGTTCAACATCTTAATTAATGAGGTAGAGAGGTAGATACACTGGAGGGCAGGGATAGAGTCCAGAGTGACTTAGACAAATTGGAGGATTGGGCCACAAGAAATCTGATGAGGTTCAACAAGGACAAGTGCAGAGTCCTGCACTTGGGACAGAAGAATCCCAAGCATTGTTACAGGCTGGAGACCGACTGGCTAAGCAGCCGTTCTGCAGAAAAGGACCTGGAGATTACAGTGGCTGAGAAGCTGGACATGAGTCAACAGTGGGCCCTTGTAGCCAAGAGGGATAACAACATATTAGAATGCATTAGGAAGAGCATTGCCAGCAGTTCTAGGGAAGTGATTATTCCCCTTTTTTCGGCACTAGTGAGGCCGCATTTGGAGTACTGCATCCAGCTCCACTACAGAAATAATGTGGACAAATTGGAGAGAGTGCAGTGGAAGGCAACAAACATGATTGGGGGCTGGGGCACATGACTATGAAAAGAGGCTGAGGGATTTGGGGTTGTTTAGTCTGCAGAAGAGAAGAGTGAGGGCGGATTTGAGAGCAGCCTTCAACTACCCGAAGGGCAGTTCCAAAGAGGAAGGAAAGAGGCTGTTCTCAGTTGTGGCAGATGACAAAACAAGGAGCAATGGTCTCAAGTTGCAGTGGGGAGGTTTAGATAGGAAAAACTATTTCCCTAGGAGGGAGGAGAAGCACTGGGATGGGTTCCCTAGGGAGCTGGTAAAATCTCCGTCCCTAGAGGTTTTAAAGTCCCGGCTTGACAAAGCCTTGGCTGGGATGATTGAGATGGGGTGGTCCTGCTTCGGGCAGGGAGTTGGACTCGATGACTCCTGAGGTCTCTTCCAGCCCTAGGATTCTATGATTCTACTGGATTTTTCCTTAGAATCATAGAATATTAGGACTGGAAGGGACCTCGAGAGGTCATCGAGTCCAGTCCCCTGCCCTCATGGCAGGACCAAATACTCTCTAGACCATCCCTGATAGACATTTATCTAACCTACTCTTAAATATCTCCAGAGATGGGGATTCCACAACCTCCCTGGCCAATTTATTCCAGTGTTTGACTACCCTGACAGTTAGGAACTTTTTCCTAATGTCCAACCTAAACCTCCCTTGCTGCAGTTTAAGCCCATTGCTTCTTGTTCTATCCTCAGAGGCCAAGATGAACAAGTTTTCTCCCTCCTCCTTATGACACCCTTTTAGATACCTGAAAACTGCTATCATGTCCGCCCTCAATCATCTCTTTTCTAAACTAAACAAACCCAGTTCTGTCAGCCTTCCTTCATAGCTCATGTTCTCTAGACCCTTAATCATTCTTGTTGCTCTTCTCTGGGTCCTCTCCAATTTCTCCACATCTTTCTTGAAATGCGGTGCCCAGAACTGGACACAATACTCCAACTGAGGCCTAACCAGTGCAGAGTAGAGCGGAAGAACGACTTCTCGTGTCTTGCTCACAACACACCTGTTAATGCATCCCAGAATCATGTTTGCTTTTTTTGCAACAGCATCACACTGCTGACTCATATTCAGCTTGTGGTCCACTATAAGCCCTAGATCCCTTTCTGTTGCACTCCTTCCTAGGCAGTCGCTTCCCATTCTGTATGTGTGAAACTGATTGTTCCTTCCTGAATGGAGCACTTTGCATTTGTCTTTATTAAACTTCATCCTGTTTACCTCAGACCATTTCTCCAATTTGTCCAGATCATTTTGAATTATGACCCTATCCTCCAGCTTCGTATCATCTGCAAACTTAATAAGCGTACTTTCTATGCCAATATCTAAATCGTTGATGAAGATATTGAAGAGAGCTGGTCCCAGAACAGACCCCTGTGGAACCCCACTTGTTATACCTTTCCAGCAGGGCTGTGAACCATGTGCTCTCCTTCCATTTCAGATGCTTCGTCTATGTCTTACTTGACTGTAAAGGGAAGTCATGCATTTATTGAAGGAAAACTCTTCAGGAGCATGACTAAGCTGCAGTGCATGCCCCCAACACACAGAGCCCTGAACATTTACCAGAGATTTACACCTGTTTGCAGGCAAATCTTTTCGTTTGGCTCACTCATTGACTTGCACATGAGTGAGTCACAGGCATGTATCCTTGTCCTACAGACCTTTTGGTTCTTCCATTTAAACGTGACGTTCCAGCGTCACAGTAAGCTGCTCACTCACTGCTGGACAACGTATAGTTCACTGGATCGCACTTGCCTTGTTCACAACCTTTGCTTCCATTTCAGTAACTAGAAGAGAGAGGAAGGCTGCGGGGAAAAGGGTTGTGCAGAGAGCAACATTCCCCTTTAGTTTCAGTCCAGACTTCTTGGGAGTTCAAAATGAAATCAAGAGCAAATACTAACCTTGGACCCCATGACCAATTGCATCCAAGGGATAAAGGCAAAGTTCTGTAGCCGTTGACTCTCTCCTGCCCTGCACCGTGTGGCAAAGGCTACAGCAGCTCTGATCAGTGGGACACCCAGCTGCACTGGTGTAAATGAGTGAGCAAGGTGAGGGATGATGGAGAATCGGGTCTGAACTTTGCAAAACGGGCACAGCATCACTTCAGTGGTTCAGCTCCTTTTTAGTTAACCTGCTGCAATTTACAGACTGAGCAGAGAGCAGCGCTCAGCACATATTGCCCATTGCTGGGCCATCCTCAAATGACCCGGGGTTGGACTTAGTTTGAATCAGCTTCCAAAGATTCCAACAGGCCCCCCAGGCTTAGCAGGACTGTTTAAGTCTGGGGCAGAAGCTGGGAATTGTATGGGGAACCCTGTGGTGAGAACAGCATAGGAAGCTTAAATCAAATGTCAGTCCAATGGAGACTTGTGGCGCCCAAGTCTGAGCCCAAAGCAAGGCACCCTATGCCCATGGCATCTCAGGGGCATGCCAACAGGATCTCAATTCCAAAGGCATCTCCCTCCTCTACTGAGGTCTGGAGGGAAGGAATAAGATAGAGCCTTCTGGACTGCCAAATACTGGCAAGTGGATGTAACATGCACTGAGCAAAATCCTCACCGACAGCCATTTGTTCCATTCCCCCTGTGCATGTGCGTGTGGCCACCACAAAGCAGTGTGCTGGGCTCATTCGATATTGAGATTATATGCAAACTGCAAAGGAAAAAGCCTCTTTGCGCTTCTGAATGGGGTGGGCTACTCGGCAGGGGGCTGTCCGTTAACATGGGCACTGACTACCCCCTTCTGCACGCCAAAACCGAGTGCATTCTTCGGTGCCTTTACAAAACACCAAGAGACCAGAGCCCTCCCTAGATGAGCAATCACTGTATCAAGCATGAGATACACAGAGGGCTGGGGCATCACGCTGCGGAATCTGCCAGCCACCGCTTCATCCTGCAGTGAGTCCCGGCTTCGGTTTGTTCCCACGTTATTAGCTCACTGGGAGGGCCTCTATGTGCCATTGTTCACGGCTGCCTTCCATAGGCACTCCTTGGGGTCCAACCTTGCAGACCCCTCTCGGCAGGGACGTATAGAACAACATAAGGCCCACCCAATTATCTGACTTGCTAAAAGTTAGAAAGTGTAAAGAAAGGCTCCATTAACTCTGTACAGCTGAAATAGGAGTGGCAAAGGTGTGGGTGCCAGGCAGGAATTAGAGTTAGCATTCCTTTATAAAAGGGGCACTGGCTGCCCATAATAGCGAAGGGCAAAACCACCAGAAGAAAATATGGGAGGCTGGAGAAAGGATGGAGATAAAGTGTTACCTAAGTTCTGCTGGTAGCAACACAGGCAAACGTTATGACTCCTAGTATTACTGTACAGGTGGAACCTCTCCAGTCCAGCACTCTCTGGTCCGGCACTTTCTGGCCCGGCAACGTCCATGGTCTGGCATGATGGTAGTTAGCTGGATGTCCACTTATCATGGGCGAGTCCAAGTTTCCAGCAGCCCCATAAAGTTTGTTGACAGCCCCCAGTCCTGGCTCTCAGTGTTCTGTGCTGTTAGTTAGCTCTAAATTTACCCCTAAATGTCTTCTCAAAGCCCCGTAAGCAGCGGAAGTGCTGGTAATGCTGCTAGACAATCTGGAGCTCCTGTGGTCCGGCAAATTCTCTGATTCAGCACCGGTCGGGTCGTGAGGGTGCCGGACTAGAGAGATTCAATGTGTATATCAAACAGGCCTCCACTGAGGTCAGCTCAGCACTGTTTATAAAGGCTGCAGTGGGTGGGCAACCCCCAAAAGAGATTACAGCCTAATTTCTGATCCTGCAAACACTTATCTGCACATCTGAGTTTACACACATGAGTAGCATCATTGAGATCAATGGGCCTGCTTCCATGAGCAAGGGAGTTGACATGCTGGGCCCCAGGGCAAAGTGTGGGGAAGGTGGCTCCATGCTCACGGAAGGGGAGGGGCCTCAGGCAGAAGCGAAAGGCCAGACCCCAGTGCTGCCCAGATGGCCTGGCCTCCCTCCCTCTACCGCTGGCCCAAAAAGTCAGCCGGTGCACATGGCATGAGGCTCTGGACTGTGCTTCGGTGCTCCATCAAGTGATTCTAAAGGGCCTGGAACTCCAGCCACTGCCACAGTAGTGGTGGTGGCTGGGGGCCCCAACTCTTTAGGATCGCCAGGCCCTGGGGCAATTGTGCCCTTTCCCCCGCTCCCGGTCCGCAGGCCTGTAGAGGAGTCACATTAAGCACATGCAAAGACATTTTCAGGATCGGGGCCCACAAGCCAATATTATGACCTACCCATTTGTTTTTATTTTGCTGGTGGGATGAACGGAAACAGGTCGCTGTGTGAATTTGTCCACGGCTGAGATTAGCTCATGTCTGCCTGCCACGTCCCCTTCCCCCATGGCTTTATGAAGATTGGCTGGCGACTAGGAGAGGGCCTGGCTCGAGGAAGCTTTGTGCAGAACAGGTCATGTAATGTATCAGCATTGCAGTGACGATCGGCTGAGTCGGCAGGTCCTATTTTGGGGCATGTGTCAGTCTTGTGTGTGTGGAGTTGGAAATGTGAAGCGTGAATCTATTTATAGTTCTGGGTCTGCTGGGGGCATGCTGCTGATGCTTGAGATCTTGGAGACTTGGCACACAGGCAAATGACCTGTGAATGCAGGACCGGCCCACAACATTTTGAAACCTGAGGCAGGGAGTTCAAATGATGACCCCATGCTCCCTTTTCTCCTGCCTGCCTGTTATGTCTCTGGTGCCCTCCTTCCTCCAGAGCAGCACTCCACCATCTCTGTGCACCTAGACAGAATACATATGCACCAGCAGCAGACACAATTTTCTACAGTCTGGGTCCTAGTGGTGCCCCCCCCTCCACAGTCTGGCACCTGAGGGGGCTGCCTCAGTTTGCCTTATGGTAAGGCCAGACCTGTGTGAATGGTCTTGTTTGTCCTGTGGGCCCCGGCTATGGCTGGTCCTGGAGGGACGTGTGATCAGATCACCTGGTACTGGAATCCATCTTGAACCTAGTATTTTTCCATAGTGATGGGAGGGGGGGAGGAGAAGGGGGGCAAACAAGGGGTTCCCGCCCTGAGGGAAAGTCGATTTAAGCAATAGAAGGCCATTTGTCTCCAGTTGGCCCTTGTATCCTTTTATGGTGGGCCAGGCAGCTTCAAAGAACTTTGAGGAAGCAATAGACCCAGACCAGAGTAAAGATCAGCTCTGACTTGAAGCATTTGTCCTGTGATGAGAACAGCTGTTTAGGGTGCAGTCTTGCATATAACAAGTTTCTTAATGGATTAGAATTATCTAAGCATTTTCTGTTCATTTTAAGTTTAGTAACTTACTTTGATCTGTTTTCACTTGCAACCACTTAAATCCTACTTTTTATTCTTAATAAAAACACTTTTGTTTGTTTCCAAGCCTAATGTAAATAATTGTTGCCTGGGGGGAGGAGAGGGAAAAGGGAGAGCAACCACAGTGCATATCTCTCTTTCACGGGATAAAGGAGCAGACACCTTATAAGATTTCTGCGTGTAAAACTTTCACCCAGGGTACGATGGATTTATTTGCAGTTTTGGTGTCTTTGGGGGGTTGGTTTCCTGGGTGTTGAGTCCTTAGAGCTGAGCCCTCCCAGAGTTGAAGTGGTTCAACATCTGCAGGGGGGTAGTAGCCCCAACTCTGTGCCTAGTTTGGGGGAGACCAGAGAATCTGGCCCAGAAGTTCAAGGTGGTGGGGAGCCCCAGAGAGTAGGTAGGCATGATTCAACCTTGCCACCCTGCCTACCACTTTGGAACTACATGGAAGTGCTAAGGATTACCATTAGTATTGCTGCTATGACAATAGAAGCTCGTATTTCATCAGACTTGCGCTGATCCTACTGTGGAAAGAGAGGAGCCACAAACTACATTTGAAGACTTCGGCAAATATGTCTAATTTCCGACCACCACAGTAGGGATCCTGATTTCAAAGCAAAAATGAGAGTTCAAGTTTATCATTGGCCGTGATCTGAATGTCTGTCTTCTACTTAGGTGGTTTTCTCTTGCAACCGTTTTGAAGTTGTGCATTTTAGAGAGAATGTGGCAGGATTTGCATGTGAAATGAATCACACTTGATGTGATTATAAATGGCCAGAAAGGTTGGATTTAAGACTTTTTTTTTTGTGACTTGCTATTATAGTTTTCAGTAATTTTCCACCCCCTGGGATGTGCATCTTTCAGATGAGGTTGGAAAGTTTCTCTGCAATTTATTACTTACAGACAGATCCAAAGGGAATTCTTGATTTTTAAGTGAAAAGCAAGACTAAAAATAAAAGCTGCTTTTACCAGAGAAGTACTTTTGTAGAAGTGCAAATGCTTTGAAGCATCAGAAGAACATTTTATAATTTAAAATGCAGAACATTAGCAAAGTGATAAATCACTGAGCCCTAGTCTGGAATCCTGGCTGCTCTGAAGCCACTGGGGAGTCCACTATTGACTTCAATGGAGACAGGATTTCACCCTGATCTCTGTTCAGTTAGGATCCTGGAATATTTCTGCAATGTGTGGTTCTCTGAACTGCTCTCCACCACATTGGACAGGACAGCATTCACAAGGATGAAACACCGAGCTCAGTCATGGACTCAACTCCTGCTGCTTAGAACCAGAGTTTCCCTTAATGGTGGTAGCTGAAGTTTCTCCACAACAAAGTAGGTTTTACTGAGTTGCCCATTTCCCACTCCTACGGGTGTGTGGGAGCCACAGCGAGTGGAGAGGGGAGCTCCCAGGGCAGAGGTGTGTGGTGTTCTTCCAGTTCTTCAGCTGGTGCTGCAACTGGTCAGAGGGAAGGTACAAGGAGCAATTCAGGTGCCTCCCTGTTGACTAGCAGAGCACCCACAGCCAGCAGCAAGTGTTTCTATTGGTGGTGCACACCTGCCATGGTGCACATAAAATTTATTCTGCACACGACTGGGAAAAATTATAGGGAACATTTCCCCTTCCTCTTCTCTGCTGTGCCACATGTATATTCAGCTGAGGCCTGAGCCCAGCTTGCTTGAAGCTTGGAGCATATGCCTAGGGGCCAAGAGTCTGGTTCTGTTTCCCTTCACCTCTGCTGCTGACTGGCTTTGTGACCTTGGTCATATCACTTAACCTCTCTGGGCAAAACACATCCCTGCATAGACGGCCAGCTTATACATCAATTAAATCCCAGGCAAACTTGATATGTACTTTGAATGATGCTCTGGTCCGAAGCTGGCCCTCTGCCCAGGGACAAATGTTCTCCTCAACACATTAGTATTTCCACGAAATGGGGCTAGTAATTACATCCCAGTGACACTGTGCAGATTAAATCATTGATGCTGGGAAATCACTCAGATCCTGGGGTGAACGGGGCACTATGGAACGAAAGTATTGTTTGCAATAGCAATAACTGATACGATCATTTGAGCTGGAAAACACAGCCCCATGCCACTGGGAAGGGATAATTTCCCCCCTGTAGAGGCATCATTCCTTGCACAGCTGTGACATTGATTGACAGGGCTCTTGATCTCTTGCCAGGGTGCAGGTCGGAACTGCCAACCAAAGATTTCAAATTCTCTAGTAACTGAGCTGGGCCATCCTGGAAATCTTTAGCACTCCAATAACGGGAGCAGAGGTGAGCGGTTTCCCAGCCGTCTTTTCTTGATTGTTTCAATCTCAGCCCACAGCCAGTGGAGACCTAGAAATAGGGAAACATTTCCCACTTTGTCTGCTCCCCTGTATATTCTGGAGCTAGCCATCAGACTCGCTGGGCCCTTCGTCAAAGTGTGTGTGAGGGGGGAGTTTCAGGAGTGGGGCTGTGGCAGCCAGACCTCAGTGCCACCTGGACTTTGCCGTGCCCTGCGCCCCCAGCCCTCAGAGCCACCTGGAATGCACCACTCCCCCACCCCCGCGAGCCCTTAGTGTTCCCAGAGTGTGCAGCACAGCACTCCGGTGGCGATTTAAAGGGCTCAGGGCTTGGAGTGCCACCGCCACCGGGAGCCCCGAGCCCGTTTGAGTAACCGGACCCTGGGGCAGTGTCCCACTTTACCCCATCTGTCAGTGGGCCTTATCAGACCACAGGGCCATGGACAAACAGGATTATGGATTCGCTTCAACACAGAGTCGATTAGGGATAGTTCCTTTTATTAGTTTCTCTATGTCACTACTATTACAGGGTTAATATTGCCAAATGGTTACACAGCTACTGCAAAGTGACACATCAATAAGCACAGGCAGAGCAATGCATAACAGAGTAACAGGCACTTTGAAGAGATGTAAACATTTCTGTCTGCAGGGACATCCCTGTCACCCTGCCATCCCTGTCACCTCGCACCAGGGCCACAGTGGATGTAGCTCCAGCTGGGAGAAATCTGGGCACCCTCGAGGTTGGGGTCCTGGGCGAAACTCACCAGGGGCGGGACTCCTAGTGATCATATACCTTAGCTGTTTACCGAGTGTGTGCACACTGGCTCAATGCCGCTCTCAACATTCACATGGAGCCAAGAACCGAGGTCATGTTATTTATCCCATACTTGGTTCTCAGCTAGGAAGTGTAGGGCTGCAGCTGATGAAGGCTGTCTGATAAAGAAGACCTAGTGTTTTTGCTGGCAGAGTTCATGGCTGGCCTAGAGGAATAAAAATGTAACCCATGCAGGCTTACACCACAGGCCTGAGGATATATAATCCTTGTGATTTTGTCTAGCCTCCGTATACTACCTAGAGGCAACTCTCGAGACAGGCCCCCATGCTAATTATGTAGGTAGTTCAGTCCGGAAAGCAAACAAGCATGAAGCTAGGGCACAGCCCAGCGTCTCCTGAGCTGTCAGATCCTAGCGAGACCTCGGCTTTCAGTCGGGAAAATGAAAAGGAGCATGCTGGTGGCTTACATCCATCGAAAGCGCAGAGAGAAGGAAACCGGGGACAGCGACAGTTAAATAACAATTTGGAAGATGACCGAGTGGATCGAATAGTCTTCAGCTCAAAAGGAAGGTGACAATGCAGATGAGCAAAATCAATGTGCGGGAGCCACAGTGAGGCGGAAAAGGTTGCAAGAGACAGGACATCCAGGGGAAAGGTCATAGGGAAAATCACCGAGGGCTTCACTCCGCAGAAGGGCCTTTTCCATGGGCGGTGGTCACCGAATGACTTTTTATGGAGTCCCACCTCTCAGCGCCTGCATATCTTCAGCCGGATACAGGACACAAAACTCTCCTGTGGTCTCTAGCCCCCGTGCTGCATGCCAGAGATTGCCTTGGAAAGAATGGGTTCATCCTGGCAGACTAGCCCTCTGGTGCTCAAGCAAATTGTGTCTTAGATGCCTCCTGTTATTACTTTATTCCCTAGTGAACACTGGGGTAGATTTCACACCTTCGTCCCCATTTCCTGGTTCCTCAAGTCCATACCTTTGCCTCGGGGTGACTGCTTGCAAATATACCTAGCACTTCTGGAGGTTTTCTGGGCAGATCACCCTGCCCTCCAGGGAACCCTGCACGCCACACAGATCCCCCCTGAGAAATAGATGCAAATTGTTCAAGCATTTGATTCAGAGGTGCATGGGACAGGAGACCAGACCTGACTTCACAAAGGCTGGTCAGTGCCTGTCTAGCAAGAGGCCTTCTCCTTTCCTCACTAGACTGGGACAATCCCACTGTGATAGGATGCCATCCTCCTGCCCCCTAGCTGTGCGAGAAGTGTGCCTACCTCAGTTGCCCCTCCTTCCAATCCTCAGTAACTCCATGCAAGGGGTTCTTCACTCAACAAGACACTCCTGGGGCTGGCTTTTTACCAAGGCCTAGTTCAAATAGTCCACCACAGAAGTCCCAAATTTAGTCCATGCCTCTCTCACAGTCCTTAACATCTCACCGTCTCTAGTCCAGCAGCACAGCACTCACCAGTGACTCCCACCAGACCTGGGCCCTTCTTTGGTCTTCTCCTCTCATTGGACTGGGACCACCCCGCCACATTCAGCTAACAAGCACGCCATCTCTTTCTGCTGCTCTCCTGCCTTTAGCCTTCTCCAGGAACCACCCACCGCTTCCTTCAAGGACCTCCTGGACTCTGGCAGCTCTCACCTGCCAATCTCTAGTCACTAGGACACAGGGACCCTCTCTTAAGCCCAGCAGACAAGCCTCCTCCATCTTAAAGGGCCAGTATTAGCCTGTGACACACACTAAGATTGAGGCGGATGACAAAGAAACCAGAGTGCACAGTACCTGCCATGGGACATGATGCCACCGCACTAGAGAGGAGTATGGGGTGGAAAACAAACTCCATGAACATTCACTGATGTTGGGAAGCAATTATGGATTGGTTTGCACTTTCCATGCACATTTCAGAACTTTGCCGGTGTGACTCTTAGCAAAAAAACAAAAACAAAAAAACAAAACCCAAAACAACACACCACCTCTCAGCTTCAAAGATGCAGCTGTGTACATCAAGGAGGAATGCCTGATTCCCCAAGGAAGATAGCTTTTCTACCTACTGTTTAACATTTCATCCCAATGTGAGATGGGAAACAATGCTGAACCCTTCAAAAACGCAGAGGATAGGAAAACCATATCTTATGCCTCTTTAAATATGATAAACCCTCAAAAGTATTCTTGCGCCAAAAACTGATTTGTTTTTATTTCAGCCAATCAAAAAGTGTCATCATCATTTGATTCGACTTCAATTTTTTTTCTTCTTAACCTTTTTTTAGTCTAATTAACTTAAACTTTGAAACAAAAAGTAATTTCATACAGGAAAGCTGGAATTTTTCATTTGGAAAATGCTGGAACCTAGGGAACCTTTTCCCTCAACATATTTTGAATCAGGAATTTGGTCAGAAAGGACCCTGTTTTATGACCAGTTTCGGTTTTGACAACTCAACATGTTTCAATGACAAAGATTAATATGACTGAAGAGGGCTTAACATTTTTAGTTTAGTGAGCTTTTGGCATGACTCTGTGGGGAGCTCATCCACTAGTATGCTGTGCTGTCTGGTAGCCCTCTGCTTTTTACCTCAACTGAGATTCAATCTGGGAACCCAGGAGTCCACGGCTGCAATTTTACAAGGTAGAGCAAAAGGCCACTTTCTGCTGGCTGAGCCAGGAGGAATTTAATTGAGAGGGTATGGGCCTAACGTTGCTCTTTGCGTATTTCACACATACCAAGCGCTGTGCACTGACATACTTGCTGAGGTAATTGTGCTGCTGTAATGCCGACAGGTGGAACCAAACCTGGGACCTTTGTGCATGAGCCTCTACGGCTTTGGCTAAAAGCCACTTGCCTCTCCACTAAGGCTATAGAGCAAACTCATTCTCTGTAAGTGGTCTCAGTGCCACTTCATGGGACCGTGATCCACCCCCAGCAGGTGCGTGGGATACACTTCTTCCTGTGAACAGCTAATGATGGGCAGTAAATGATTAGCATATAAAACCTGCGTCATTCCCCCACCACACATGTTGTTCCTTCTATGGCAAGATGGTGTCTGAAACCCTGATTCTCCAAAATGTCATCCCAAAATCTTCCTGGCAGGACCACTCGCTCTTCCTTGTTCCTCTAGTGCTTGGACATCTTCCTTCCTTTATCATTCATCCCCATTTCAAGTAAGGAACCACAATAAGGGTGTCAAGCAGGGCCGCCGAAGGGAGTGGAAGGACAAAAGGGGCGGCTGCTCTGGGACCTTTAAATCATCACTGGAGCCCCCCACAGCAGGGGCCACATGGCTCTGAAGGCTGCCTGGGGGAGGTGTGGCACGGTCTGGGCAGAGCTGAAGGCTGGCTGCTCTTAGCCCTGCCTCTTCCACCCAAGGCCCCACCCCTGACACTGACCAGGGCTCTGTGAAGTGTGTTGCGAGTCTGGGTGTCAAATACCAGAACAGTGGTATTCAATCTGTGGTCCATGGATCCCTGGGGGTCTGCAGTATATGACTAAGATTTACGAGGGGTCTCTACCTCCATTTTAAATATTTTAGGGGGTCGTCAAAATAAAAAGGTTGAAAACCACTCACAGTGATTCCAGGTTATTTACATAGGTCCTACAAGTGATGCATTGACACATGTTACTATCAGCTGTTCTATATCGATCCCAACCAGGTTTAATTGGTGATTGAGAAAGAAAACACACAGTGGAAGATGAAATGACGTTTACATGCAAGTATGTTTTTTTCTGATGCATGTTAACTACTCAGTTGTTACAGAAGGCACCGAGTATTCATAGCAGGGGAGCTTTTTAATATAACAAGAGTTATAGAAAATGTTTGGCATGATTTTTCCCTTACTGTCAAGCTTTAACCACAATGTAAATTAAAAAAATAATTGAAACAGATCCTATGCAACTCAGAGCAGGCATTATTCTCCAGCGAGTGATAAGGGAATAGTAAAGTAGTAACGTATGGCTTTTGTAGTCTTGTCACTTTGATGAATTCTTTAGTAACATCAGACTTGAAAGCAAGGATACGATTGCTTTACTCTACTTTTTCTGTCAGTTGAGTGCCAGATGGAATAATAACTCAGGTTGGAATTAGAAGGCCTAATTCCAGAACTGAGCATATGTGTTTTCTTCTAATCAGCAATATATTTTTCTCTTGTAAAAAAAATTGCAAATGGAAGATGTCTTAAAAAGGAGCCGCTGATTCATTCCTTTGGAGTGCAATGTATTTCTCCTGGATTGGGGCTTTTTGGCCTGTTACAAAGGAAACTAGCTGGCAAAGAGGAGGCTGAGCTCAGGCTCATATCCCTCAAGAAGGAAAGCCACTCAACCTATTTTTGTTTAAAGAACCCAAAGGCTTTGAAGTGTGGTGTGAATGAGTGAGCGAATCAATACTGAGTAGGATTTATTTTCTAATTAACCATGCATGTTATTCATAAAATCAATTGTTTATTACAGGCAAACATGCATCACTCTGAGTTCACAGAACACCGGGAAATAGGGTTTACAACAATATTCCCTGACTGTCAAAACTACTTTTTTTTAGCCAATAGCCGCATTCAGAAAGGATACTCGCCAAACATGGGCCTAACATGCTATTCTCTAGGGAACAAACAAACAAACAAAAACGTTATCGACCCCCCAGTAACATTCTTGTGCTCCTTGGAATTTCTACTATTATTATCCCCCCCAAATAATGCAATTCCAGAAGGGCTTTTGCCCTGAAGGTTTTAAGATATTTCAATTTCAATTACTGCACTTTCCCTTGGAGACAGCGGAGGAGAGCAATGCATATTGATTTTTGTTATCCCCTTCTATTCCTCCACCAAGAGCCAGGTTTTTCTGGATACCTGCGTAGCTCATGGAGTTGTCAAAAGCAGTGGGCTGGCTCTGTAGTCTGGTGCTGTGACCTCATTCATGGTGTGGGAAGCAGATGGGAAGGTGAAATAAATAAGCAGCCTTCTTGTGGGTCTTTGCATATTTTTGTGTGGAAGTGAGGTGAAATGGGGAGCGGAGTGAAAACATTTGCAATGACTAATTTATGAGCTGAAAATAGACCCTCATTCCTCTCCTGGAATATCCACACACAGGGCTTAAATTCATCCGGTTTCTTATTTTAAATTATTCATTTAGTTCATGTTCTGCTTTGCTAACACAGTCATTTGTGTGTGGCTAGGTCTGTTTGAGCAATCCAAGGCTGCAGTGCATTGGTTAATTGCTTTCTTCAGGTCGGGCATGCAATACTCTTTCTAGCCTTTGAGTTTATGTGTGCAAATATAAAATGTGGGTCCCCAGGAATCTTGTGGGGGCAACATCACGCTTAGTTTTTGGAAGCATATTTCCTTTGGTCAAACAAAAATACAACCTTTTGAATGTGCAGAAAAACAAACAAACAAACAAACAGAAAGGGGACATGAACTCGGTGCTGGAAATATCTGCAAACATTTTTTTTCTGATGTGTTCTGCACACTCAAACAACTGTTTTCCCAGCCTTTTCCTAGAGTGTTTGCAATGCCCTCATATAGCCAGCAAATTATGAGAGCAAATCTTGATCTTGTCAAAGTCAGTTAATTTGATTTGACTAGCTCTTCACCTTGTCCAGCATGTGCCATGACACTAATCCATGTGGAAAAGCTGAGATGATCAACATACTGAACAGACAAATGATAAAAATGACCTAGCAAGCCAAGCACAAAGCCACATAAGTAGGAATATTCATAAAAGTACTTGCATGCGTACTGCCCAGTATGGGGCTGTAATTTACTTTTCATGCACGCAGACTGCAAACCCTTCCACCTCCTGGGGTCAGGGTTTCACTTTCTATAAAGTCCAGATAATTTCCAGCTGGAGCAGAATGGGGCATTTCCTACAGATTTTGGGGCCATAAAACATAACCAGCTGGGTGACACTATACAGACTGGAACCAGCGACCCTCCTTATCAAGGTACATGCCTCACACACAATTTCAGCTCCAATCAAATGAAAAGCCCCATGTCTTTGTGGTGATTGTTTTCATCTTGCTTTGCTGTCTCATCAATAGATCTTTCCAATAACAAACACGCGCACACACACACAACCCACAATTTAGAATTATATTTGTGCGAGAACCTTTTCATTTCCCGTCATCTGCTTTCAATTAGGACTTGAATATTCCTTTACCAAATGTATAATTTATAGGTGCAGCAGACAATTAATAATTGAAAAGTTATTGCCCTAAATTAAGTGTAACATTTAAGCTGACGGAGGGTGCGGGCATTAATGTTCAGAATCGCAGACAGAATTAGAGACAGTCCTTTTAGATCATCGCTGGCACATCCTCTAGAAGGAAAATATTGTAACTTATAGCACAGGACATTTGAGTTCAGGGGCCTGACCCTAACCCTAATGAACGTGAAGGAAAGTCTCCCTTGGACTTCATTATGCTCTGGAGCAGGTCCTAACGCACCCTGCCGTCAGCACAGGTCTGCACCAGCCAGCTGGTCCCCCTCCCCCTCCTCGGGCAGCATTTATTAGACAAAAAGAGACAGCAGAAATGAAAGTAGAGAATTAAACATGAAAATTTAATTAAACCATCCTTTGATCACTCTCTGCGGAATGGACTTTCGTTCGAAAGATTATTTGTGGGAGTGCAGTAATAGCCTCTAATTAGGAGAGGCATCAACCTGAAATGAAAGTTTAACCCCCCCCTACAAATCAGCTCACCCCATAAACATTAAAGGGAGCCAAATCTTATTAAAGTTATAGTTTATAGCTCAATTATTTGCCTCCTTTCTGGTGTGTATCCACTTGCTCTTTTTGATTTAAAGTAAGCACATACATGGAATCAAATAACTATGTGGCCACATTGGGGTTTTGCCTGAGGGAAGATTGCATGAGGGCGATGGGATGGCGGAGCCGATAAAATTAGAAATTGAAAAGACCTTTAGATACTCTAACATCACATGTAGTCCAGTTTCTCCCCGTGCCCATGTGGGATTGTTGCCCTCAACAGGCCTTCCACTATAGAGAGCGCTTGTTTCCTACGTGTTTTGGTCCAGCGCTTCTGAAGTGGCTTTGGATTTGTAACACGGACTAATTCTAATTACTCCCCTAAGAGTTTTGGGTTACATTTGCTCAGCCTTGCTCAGTCACCAGGGAAGAGTTGATGACTGGAAAGTTTCCTCCAAAAAGGATCCCCATTTCTGTCGCTAACTACTTGGAGACAGAGCTACAAGAGCAGAAAAGCTAATCACTTCAGACATGAAAGAAAAAACATGCATCCAATTATTACAGGGATTCTCCTCCAGGAAGCCTTTTAACAGAGGCTGAGATGACAGAGAAGAACTTGTAGAAAAATTAAAGTCCTTTTTCTGGGTGCCCGGATTGTAAGAGTTGTGGATAACAGGCTAGAATATGTTTCTTCTTTTTGGAATAAAAGCAGGCTGAAATCTCAGAGGGGGAGCCATGTTAGTCAGTAACTTTAAAAACAATGAGCAGTCCCGTGGCACCTTAGGGTATATCTACACAGCAACATTATTTCAAAAACATGTCAAAATACTGTCAAGCTGGAAGACTTCTTACTCCAACTCCTGCAACCTTCATTGTATGAGGAGGAAGGGAAGTCGGAGGAAGAGTGCTCTATTTCGAAATAAGTGCTGTGTGGATGCTCCCAATTTCAAAATAAGCTACGCAATTGACATAGCTCAATGTGCATAGCTAATTTTGAGTTAAGCCCTGCTGTGAAGATGCACCAGATGAACAAATATATAGGCTCATGAGATTTTGTGGGTAAAACAAAGGTTTCTGCAGAAGGTTTATCAAACAGAGTTCGCGGTGGGAACAGATTTGCATCTCTAGGACCTTAGGGCAGACACGATGGTAACTAGCGTGACATGCTTGCCACCCTCTGGTATCGCTGCCTTTTGTTGTTGTGTTCCAATAACAGTCAGTAGTCCCTTGAAATCAGGGTCCCATTGTGCAAAGCATCACAAGAGATGGGAAGAAGTAGTTCCTGCCCTGGTGAGCTTACAATCTAAGTAGACAAGATAGACAAAGGGCAGGAGCAAAGAAAGATTGTGTTAGCCATTGTATAGATGGGGAGCTGAGGCTCAGAATTAAATGGGTCAGCCACGGTCACACAGGGTCTGTGGCAGAAGGCCAGCACTTCAACCACAAGATCGTTCTTCCTTTCTAGCTTTATGGACATTTCTGGAAACCATACATTATCCATGTCTGCTGGGAATATGGTCTTTGCTCCATGCCAGGAAATAGGTCTTCCACTGTATGTGAAGCCTAACGGTACAGGCTGAACCTCTCTAGTCAGGCACCGTCAGGACCTGCCCGGTGCTGAACCAGAAATTTGCTGAACCATGGGAGGTCATTATTGTCTAGCAGCATTGCCAACACTGCCACTGCTTGCTGGGCTCTTAGGGGGCATTGAAGGGTAAATTAGAGCTAAATAACAGCACAGAACACTGAGAGCCAGGACTGGGGGATGTAAACTAACTTTATTGGACTGTGGGAAACTTGGTGACACTCATAATAAGTGGATATCCAGCTAATTAAAATCATAAGAACATAAGAACATAAGAATGGCCGTACTGGGTCAGACCAAAGGTCCATCTAGCCCAGTATCCCGTCTGCCGACAGTGGCCAGCACCAGGTGCCCCAGAGAGGGTGGACTGAAGACAATGATCAAGCGATTTGTCTCCTGCCATCCCTCTCCAGCCTCTGACAAACAGAGGCCAAGGACACCATTTTATCCCCTGGCTAATAGTCTTTTATGGACCTAACCTCCATGAAATTATCTAGCTTCCCTTTAAACTCTATTATAGTCCTAGCCTTCACAGCCTCCTCTGGCAAGGAGTTCCACAGGCTGACTACACGCTGTGTGAAGAAGAACTTTCTTTTATTAGTTTTAAACCTGCTACCCATTAACTTCATTTGGTGTGCTCTAGTTCTTCTATTTAGGGAACTAATAAATAACTTCTCTTTATCGGCCCTCTCCACACCACTCATGATTTTATATACCTCTATCATATCCCCCCTCGGTCTCCTCTTTTCTAAACTGAAAAGTCCCAGTCGTTTTAACCTCTCCTCATATGGGACCCGTTCCAAACCCCTAATCATTTTAGTTGCCCTTTTCTGAACCCTTTCCAAGGCCAAAATATCTTTTTTGAGGTGAGGAGACCACATCTGTGCACAGTATTCAAGATGTGGGCATACCATAGTTTTATACAGGGGCAGTAAGATATTCTGGGTCTTATTTTCTATCCCTTTCTTAATAATTCCTAGCATCCTATTTGCCTTTTTGACCGCCGCTGCACACTGTGTGGAAGTTTTCAGAGAACTGTCCACGATAACTCCAAGATCTCTTTCCTGATTTGTCGTAGCCAAATTAGCCCCCATCATATTGTACGTATAGCTGGGGTTATTTTTCCCGATGTGCATTACTTTACACTTATCCACATTAAATTTCATTTGCCATTTTGTTGCCCAATCACTCAGTTTGGTGAGATCTTCTTGGAGTCCCTCACAGTCTGCTTCTGTCTTGACTATCCTAAACAGTTTGGTATCATCTGCAAACTTTACCACCTCACTGCTTATCCCTTTCTCCAGATCATTTATCATGCCAGACCATGGATGTTGCCGAACCAGACAGTGCCGGACTAGAGAGGTTCAGTCTGTATAATGGTTCAAAGGGTGGTGGAAAGCAGAAACTTTGATGGGAGTGACAATCTTTTAGTCTTTTTGTCACACAGGCCATGTCTTCACTACAGAGAAGATCAAAGCTGCTGCAGTCGATCTTCCCAGGTTTGAATTAGCGGGTCTAGTGAAGACATGCTAATCTGAACTGAGAGGGTGCTTCCCGTCAACACCGGTAGTCCTGCTCCTATGAGAAGTGAGGGAAGTTGAAGGGAGAGTGTGTGGACACACCAAAATTCAATTTAAGATACTTTTACTCAAACTATGCAATTAACGTAGCTGGAGTTGCATCTCTTAATTCGACTTATCCCCTAGTGTAGACCTAGCCACAGAGAAAGACTATGCTTGTCCTGACTTGGCTTTGTGAATAGGGCCCTTAGAGATTTGCATACATCATAATAAATGTGAATCATAACCCGTTTGCATTTTAAACGCTCACTGAAAGAAGGAACCCAATATCCCCATTAGTGCTTTTATCCTCTGCTATTTCATATCACAATAAAATGTCACAAGGAACAGAGAAGCAGATTTCTGATATTACGACTTTGAACTTTTCTTGGCTAGAGTCCCCTGAAGCATGACATTTAGTATGGGATAAAAAAAAATGGACTATCTTCTTAATCATTTTTACCTCCTTGCTGCAGTGGCAGGCTGGCAGGTTTCAACTTGTGGTTTGTATTTCAGCAGTGAGTTGGCAGTGGCTCTGAAATCCTGGGACCTGGTGCTTTTCTCACTATGCTGCCAAACTTCTCTGTGCACAGGCACAAAATGTGTGTCAGTTAAGGAACAATGCTCTGGGTGAAACTCCTGGAAGGCATTTGACAAATTCAGGAACAGTGATATCAGTGGACCTGGCCCTGAAATGCTCTATATGTACTAGATGTGGCCAGTTATTAAAGAATTCTTAAACCATGGCTACTCAACATGTGGCCCATGGGCCGTATGCGGCCCATAGCCTGTTTGTGGCTCGTGATTTGGTTTGGATTTATGTGGGGCTTGACGTGCGGCCCGCGGTTAGAAGCCAAAACAAAAAAGTAGTCAATAGAATGGTCTTCTGTTGATATGCATTTTAGTAGTTAAATTCCTGGGCTGTCATTGCTCATTAAAATTGCTGCCATATGGGTGGAAATCAGCTAAATATTGCATTTTATTAATATCAGCAGAACTGACTTATGTGGGGCCTGCATGTCACATAGTCTTGCCTTAATCTTTGTATTCTTTGTTATGTTTTTGAAAGAATATATTTGTAGGGTTGCCAGATGGTTTCAACAAAAATACCGGACACACTTGACATTACATTACAAATCTACATTACATCTTAGTTAGAAAATACGGACATTTATATTTTCTCATTTATATTTTCTCAATTTGTTTCCCGAACAGAAAGCTCAAATACTGAACTGTCTGGTTCAAAACCGGACACCTGGCAACCCTATATATTTGCATATATATGCAACCACACTTAAGTTGCGGCCCTCGGCATGTGGTGTGAGTATCACTGTGGCCCTCGGGGCTTCCAAAGTTGAGTAGCCCTGTCTTAAACTATATAACCTTAAAGAGGCCTGTTAATAAAAAGCAGAGGTGTATGGAATGGAGGTTTGGATAGCTCAGTTAGCTGCACAAGACACAGGTGATCCGTGTAAATTCAGTCCTGGTTAGCCGTAGGGGAAGCTTTCTCTCTGCTGGCCTAGGATGCACACAAAGAGTTGGGAGGTCTCTGTCTTATTCCTAACGGATGAACATTCACAACACAAAACCCACCACGATCCCTGGCAGGGACCATCTGGAACTCTGGGTGAGAGTGAGAGAAAGAGATGGCCAAAATCTTAGCTTGCACCCTGCTGAATGAACCAACTACTTCTAGATCGAAAGTAAGCTGTAATGGATGCACATCCCCAGTGGATTGGGAACAGAGGGGGACACAACACACATACTGATCAATGCTTACATGTGTGTTCTCACACACACACACACACACACACACACACACACACACAGAGGAAAAACTGGGAACAGTCTGTGAAGATTAAAATCCAAGGCTTGGAATCTTGAATTTCTGACTTATCTTGATCTTTTCTCCAGCTTTGGACCATCCAGCTGGAGTTTGATGTCCTGTCTTTGTCCCTTGAAAGGCCCTTGCTTTGGTTACATTTATCAGTGAGTAACTGGGAGACAGCTTCTGCTAGCTTTGCTCCCTGTGGTCTAGAGGGATTACAGAATGATGTACTTTCAGCTCACCTTCATTTTCTGGCATGTAGAAAGGTATTTCTTGTTTATCGGCACTCTCCGGAAGACATTTTATTGACCAAGTGCATCCGAGCATTCTTCCATGCTGAGGTACATTGTACAAGCCCATCTTTCTTAATAGTGCCATCAATAGTTGACTTTAAAAAGGGAGTTTCCATTGAATGTGAATTTGTCTGGAGGAGGATTCAAAATGAATTAGTTCAAAAAATTACAAGTCATTAAAAATTCATGGTGAAAGGAAAAATGGGAATAGATGTCATAAAAAAGTTATAAGAATAAAGTGTTTTTCCATCAAAGACTTTTTATGAGTTCATTTTAAGAAAACTCTCCATTTTAACTGTATTTTAATTTCATTTATGGACCTGTTATCAGGCTTAGAGATGATCACATTTTCTTTCTTTCTTTCTTTCTGTGAGTCACATAGGGTGTGTCTGTACTACAGGGTTTTTTCGAAAAAAGTAGCCTTTTTTCAAAAAAACTGTACCTGCGTCTAGACTGCAGCCGCATTCTTTCGAAAGTAAATCGAAAGAACGTGGCAGTTTTTTTGATCATGGTAAATCTCAATTTATGAGGCATAAGCCCTTTTTTGAACGTACTCTTTCAAAAAAAGGCGCTATTGAATGCGAACTGTGCTTTTTCGAAAGAGAGTGTCTAGACTCTCTTTTGAAAAAGTGGCTCGCTTTTTTGAAAAATCTGCTTGTAGTCTAGATGCTCTCTTTCAAAAGAAGATTCTTTAGAAAAAGCCTCTTTCAAAAGAGGCTTGTAATCTAGACATAGCCATAGGGAAGGGAAACTACTAACATAATAAATTACTCTAATTTTTTAACAAATATTTTCTATAGCAGTTATCTAAAAGGGTGTTACAAGAAGAAAGGAGAAAAATTGTTCTCCTTAGTCTCCAATGATAGGACAAGAAGCAATGGGCTTAAACTGTAGCAAGGAGATTTAGGTTGGATATCAAGAAAAATGCCTACTTGTTTGGGTGGTTAAACACTGGAATAAGTTGCCTAAAGAGGTTGTGGACTCTCCATCACTGGAGATATTTAAGACAGTTTGGACAGATACCTGTCAAGGATGATCTAGATAGTGGTTGGTCCTGCTGTAAGGGCAGGGGACTGGACTCAATGACCTCTCGAGGTCCCTTCCAGTTCTAGGATTCTAGGATTCCATGTGGTAATAGTGGCTTGAATTCTGATGGTTTTTACAGCAGCAAAGGGATTATCAAAGTTGCCCAAACAATTGAGGAGCACATCACTTTGACTTTCAAGAGGACTTAATCTTCAAGTGATTTAGGAGCATATGAAAATCTTGTGAGCCTATTTTTCAAATTTGGCCCCTAGAGGCTTGCCCATCTTCTCCTTGAGCGAGCATTCCAACTGGGAGTTGGATGAATCACTAGATAAAACTTCCCAACTTGGGTGCTCAAATCAGCATGAAGGACCTCAATCTTGTAAGATTTTTCTGCATGGAATGACTTGGAAGACTGGGGCTTAGATGATTAAAATGGACTTTTGGGTACTCAAATGTGACTACCCTAATTTAGACAGCTAGGTATGAAAATGGGCCCAAGAGTGTGTAAGCAATTTATACCCACAATTCCACATCTTCTGTTTGGGAATTCTCTGCAGACAGTTCGCTAAATTCATTTATTATTCAAATTATTTATGAATATTTTCGGAGACTAGTTCTTAGTGTCCAGATCACATGCAATCAGCTTACTGAGTATATTCAAAATCTGTGCAGTGCTGCCTAGCTGCGTAAGTCACATAATGTTCTCTCCATCGTCCGAGTGGGTGACTTATGAATACATCCACACCAGTTTAAATTTCAAATTGCTTTTTCAAGCATAACATTCTCTAGGTGGCATTCAAAATTTGCACAGTTGTTGGTTAATTCTGCAATTCCAAATTTGCTTCTAGTAAATATTCAAGCTTTTGAGCTATTTGTGTAGATTCACATGAGCAAAGATGAATCTTTAGGATATTTGCAGAAAGCAAACACAAAAGGGGTGTGAAAACAGCTGAGGCAAATTTATTTAATAATTTGAATGAATATGCATGGAAGCTGTTTGGCAGGAGTTCCCCACCTCTATATATTATACTCAGGTTCCTTGACTGCTGGAAGTGAAATGCTGATAACTGATTACAACAATGCAAAATAATCTGATACTATAAAAGGAAATGTTGAAAACACCGAGTCCAGGTTTACATTAGACCCAGCAGCTCAGCTTAAGGATGTAATTTCAGCTACACAGAATACATAGTTGGAGTCAGCTTACCTGAAGCCAAGTTTGGCGGTGTCCCTACAGTGGGATGCTAATAGGAGCAAATGCTCCCATCAGCTTCACTTACTCTTCACAAAAAGAGTAGTACTGGATGCCAGTGAGGGTACTCTGAGTTTGATTTAGTGAGTCTTAACTAGACTTGCTAAATCAAACTCCAGAAGATCAATCATGGCAGAGGTGATCTTCCTTTTAGTGCACACAAGGCCTGAATTCTATTCTCTTATGACTTTTTGTATCAGGCTTTGGAAAGACTAAATCCTTCCTTCCTTCCGTATTTTCAGAAATGTTTTTCCTTCTATGTGAGAGATACTTAAGCATCAAGATATTCTGTATCAGTTTTCCTGCCCACATAAACTCCATGTCAGGTCCTCTGGCATTTCAAATATTTCTTCCTCTCCATCCTTTTTATGTCTCTTGGATCAGTCTCACATTGGTGCCCGTACTCTGCAACACTCTTCGATTTCATTTGCGTGAATGGAATCATGGAGGGAGGCTCCCGATGAAGATATCCAACATTTTTGGCCTATGAGAGTTGTGTTCTGCCCTTAATCCACACATGTAGCTGATACAGACTAGCACTGAGATTGTCAAAGTTGATGACGGGGCTTAGACACACGACACACATAATGAGAGTCAATGGTATAGATTAGGACTGTAAGCAACTAATCGAGTAGTTCACTACCCAATAAGCTTAGGCTTCTCAGGTAGTCAAGTCACTACTCGACTAGTCATTTCTCCCTCCCCATCTTGCTGCCTCTATCAGAGGCAGCAAGTGGGGGAGCAGGAGCCGGTTCCCCCCAGCACCCTCTCCACGGGAGTGCAGGGGAGGCAGAGGTGTAGTAGGGGACTGGGCATGAGCCAGCATGGCCGAGTCCTGACACACTCTATCCCTTGCTGCGACTTTACTTTTTAAATGTAGTCAGAGACACCTGGATTTTACTATGTTTAAAAGGCAGAGCCACAGCCAGGTCCTATGCTGAGCTTCTGCCTTTTAAATGAAGTAAGACCTGGGCGACTCTCACTACATTTAAAAGGCAGAGTTGCAGTGACTGCAGTTTCCCCCCTTATCAACTAATCAAGTAGTCTATGGAAATTCCATGGACTACTTGATTAGCTGATTAAACGCAATTTAACATCCTTAGTCTAGATCCCCTAGACAACTTGGACAATCTCAACCTACAGGTTGAAACTCTCTTGTCCAGCACGCTCTAGTCCAGCAACATCCATGGTTCGGCATGCGGTTAGTTCGCCGGATGTCCACTTATTATGGGTGTGGCCAAGTTTTCCGCAGTCCCATAAAGTTTGTTTACAGCCACCCGTCCTGGCTTTCAGTGTTCTGTGCTGTTATTTAGCTCTAATTTACCCCTAACTGTCTTCTCAGAGCCCAGGAAGCAGTGGCAGTGTTTGATAATGCTGCTAGGCAATACTGACTTCTCATGATCCAGCAAATTTCTGGTTCAGCACCAGTGAGGTCCCAAGGGTACCAGATTAAAGAGGTTCAACCTGCATTTAACCCGGAGGTTTCAGTTTGCAGGGGTTCACATAAATCCTCCCTTAGATTGTGTCTCTATGGGTCTCACACCCCTTAATCCAGTTCTCCCACAATTGCATAAGTGCAAAGCTCACTATGTGGTAAGCCTCCCATTGGCTGGGAGTGTGGACATGGCTCCAGTGTTTTTACTGCAGTGTCCTCTAACCCTGGTCCACATGTCTACACCCCATCAATGTTGCAATTTCCAACACAATGAATGCTGGTTAGACTTATAGATCCCATTCCTGGCCAGTGCAGGCAGGCCTTAGAACTTCTGTACAGTCTGTCAGGGACTGAAGAATTGATATAGCAACAAATCATTTAAAACATTAAGAGTTTGATTGAAACCCACCAAAGCCAATGCCATTCAGAGATTAAAATAACCAGGTCATTGGCTTTTTCTTTTTCAGCCTTCTGAAGAGGGAAAAATGTCACCCTTAAAGGATGAGTTCAATACCTTCATCAACGATTTAGATATTGGCATAGAAAGTACGCTTATTAAGTTTGCAGATGATCCCAAGCTGGGAGGGGTCGCGACTGCTCTGGAGAATAGGGTCATAATTCAAAATGATCTGGACAAATCGGAGAAATGGTCTGAGGTAAACAGTATGAAGTTTAATAAAGACAAATGCAAAGTGCTCCACTTAGGAAGGAACAATCAGTTTCACACATACAGAAGGGGAAGCGGCTGCCTAGGAAGGAGTACGGCAGAAAGGGATCTAGGGGTTATAGTGGACCACAAGCTGAATATGAATCAGCAGTGTGATGCTGTTGCAAAAAAAGCAAACATGATTCTGCATTAACAAGTGTGTTGTGAGCAAGACACGAGAAGTCGTTCTTCCGCTCTACTCTGCACTGGTTAGGCCTCAGTTGGAGTATTGTGTCCAGTTCTGGGCACCGAATTTCAAGAAAGATGTGGAGAAATTGGAGAGGATCCAGAGAAGAGCAACAAGAATGATTAAAGGTCTACAGAACATGAGCTATGAAGGAAGGCTGAAAGAATTGGGTTTGTTTAGTTTAGAAAAGAGAAGATTGAGGGGGACATGATAGCAGTTTTCAGGTATCTAAAAGGGTGTCATAAGGAGGAGGGAGAAAACTTGTTCATCTTGGCCTCTGAGGATAGGACAAGAAGCAATGGGCTTAAAATGCAGCAAGGGAGGTTTAGGTTGGACATTAGGAAAAAGTTCCTAACTGTCAGGGTAGTCAAACACTGGAATAAATTGGCCAGGGAGGTTGTGGAATCTCCATCTCTGGAGATATTTAAGAGTAGGTTAGATAAATGTCTATCAGGGATGGTCTAGACAGTATTTGGTCCTGCCATGAGGGCAGGGGACTGGACTCAATGACCTCTCGAGGTCCCTTCCAGTCCTAGTATTCTATGATTCTATGAGTTATATACAGGATTTTGTAGTATTTTTTACCAAATAAGTTGTCCTATAATGCAAGGCAATACTATACTACAGTCTATAGGGCTTTTACTCCATAGAACAGAGGTGAAAAATGACGGCCTGGGTGAACAGCGCGTAGTCCTGTGGCAGAGACAAACAAAAATATAAACAGTATCGTGAGCTTTTGTGGGCAAAACCCACATCATCAGATGAGCTGGAGAGGAATAACAGAAACCCAGCATTGATAACAGGAAAAGAAGAGGAAAAAAGGTACCCGTCAGTTAGGCGAAGGCAGCTCATGGCTCATTCATTCATTTGCTGTGCTGTAATCCCAAGAATCGCGCCTCAGTTTCATTGGGGCTGCATCATATGTTAGGCAGGGCAGAGCCACATATTAAGGGGTAGCCTGCTTTCCCCTCTCCGTCAGCTCCTGCCTGCGTGTTTGTCTCATCCACCTGTCACACGTGTGTCTTTCTGACGGTTAGCTCTTTGGCCGATGGGCTAACAAGATCCTTCCGCACAGGCTCGGCGGGCTGACAGAATCGTTGGGCCCCAGGGCCAGGGGGAGTGGCTCTGTGCTCCCCAAAGGGGTGGGGCTTGAGGCAGAAGGGGTGGGGCCTAGTGCCCCCTGCCACCCCTTCAGCGCCACCTGCCATTACCATGGTGATTTTAAGGGCCCGCTATACACAGCCTCCTGCCTACACTGGAGTGACTTGGCAGAGGGTGGCTCACCTTCCATGCCAACTGGTCCTCAAACTACCAGGAAGGGAGTCAGCTACAACCATTGTGATCTGCCAGGACACCCGTCCCCCACGAGCTGTGCTGAGCCTGCCAGCTGTAGAACTGTCAGACAGCAAATAATTGTCCGTCACTAGTGTCTTAGGCTGGATTTGAACTGGGAACGTAGAGATTAAAGGGTCCACTGGCCCTTTGCAGCCCTCTGAGCTCCTAATCTGGCCCTCATGAAATCAGCTGTCTCATGAATATTCATCACTGGTTCTTAATATTTAAAATAGTTTTTTTTCCTCCCACATTCTGATTTCTAGAGACTGAACTGAATTCCCTCACGGTGCTTTTTTGGCCTAGGTCCCGTTGGCCATGGATGATGGGTTTGATCTGTCTAAGTGAATACAGTTTAGTTGATTCAGCTGGAGCATTTAATTTTGATGTTTACATGACAAGGTTATATAATTGCCCAGCAAGAGTCCCGAGGTAGGCTCTGCAATTGTAACAGATAGCAGTATTAAAAATTCTTATGTGAAATACATTAAAAAGAAAGTTCGTAAGCTCTGTTTTATCTCAGAGGTATGGCGAGCTTTCATCTTGATTTGAAAAAAAAAAATATCAAAGCTCCTGGCATTTAAGAACCACCATTTAGTCAGGATTAAATTATAAATAAGAAACTGGAAGCTCACTAGATAAATATGGTGACTAGGTAATTTGAAAGGAGGAAGGAGTGGAGACATGATGATTGCTTGACACAGAGAAAAATAGACGCTGCCTGTGAGGAAGTCAATTTCTCAGTGGAATTATAGGTTCCCCAGTAAGTTTCGGAAATGAGGGCCCTTTGGCTAAACTATTGTTGAGATCCTTTATTACAAATAAACTTGGGTTTTTAAAACCGCTGGCACAGTGTTAACCCTATACACACACGGTTAAGAGTAATAAGAGCTGAAAGAGGATAACCACACAAAATAATATGGAGACTACTGGGATCGTCCATTCTCTTGGGCTATGTCTAGACAGCAAGCCTCTTTTGAAGAGGCTTTTTCGAAAGATACTTTCAAAAAAGCCTCTTTCGAAAAAGAGCGTCTAGACAACAACCAGTACTTTCGAAAAAGCAGGCTGCTTTTTCGAAAGAGAGCACCCAGGCAGCCTGGATGCTCTCTTTCAAAAAAGCACAGTCTGCATTCCATAGCTCCTTTTTTCAAAAGAGCATTTTCAAAAAAAGGCGTTCTTCCTCGTAAAACGAGGTTTTCCGCGGTCGAAAAAACGGCCGCATTCTTTTGATTTACTTTCAAAAGAACGTGGCAACAGTCTAGACGCAGGGGACGTTTTTTTGAAAAAAGGCCACTTCTTTTGAAAAAATCCTATAGTCTAGACACACCCGTGGTGAGATATTCTAAAAACTAGTGCAGATCTTGCCCCTCACTCATACTAAATGCTGGATTCCTCCGAGGTTCAAAAATATCTGGTAAATCTCTTCCCTTTTTAAACCATCCGTGTTTGTCAGACGGGATCAGGAAAGTCATAGGAAGTTGTTCTCATGGTGCTTCTGGCCAAACAGAACCCAGGAAATCTTCCAAGGAAAACGGTTTTCATTCTGATTCCCATCCGGAAGAGGATCCGAAAAGCACAGATGTGAAGCTTTCCGATCTGCGACAGGCCCTCCTGGTAATGCGGATGAGCTACACGGAAGTGCTGACTAATTAATATCCTTGTCACTAAAGCAGAAGAAAGCATTCAGCATGTAAACGACACAATGGAGACTGATGTGCGAATGGCCAGGTAACACACTGGCAGGGCACCATCCCTCAGCTCTGTTCCCTGGGCAGCTAAGGAGAGCTAAGAGCCCGTTTGTGAAACTGAGAAAACATGGGAAATAATTGCATGTCCAGATGGATCCAGCCTGAAATTGTGTCACTTTGAATTAACACTGGCAGGCACCTGAACCAGCAACATTTGGAGAGGAGTTCTTTGCCTATCGCCACAGCGACTTCTGCAAGTGAGACAGTGGTAGTTAGTCGCCAGAGGGGGAAAAAACCCACAGTCAAATGGAAGCTGGTATTTAAACTTTGCAGAGTGGGAGCGAAAAGGTGTTGTTATGGCAACAAATTGCTTGTATTCTCCAAAGGAGGCTCTAGTTTTGTTTAATAGGGAGGAAACACAGGGAAGGCAAAGGGATAATATTTCAAAAAAAAATTTAATGAGACGTGAATTGCACATTCTCATTCTGCTAGTGTGTGTAATGGTTCAAGAGGAAAGGAGCATGGCACTTCAAAACAGATCTTAAGTTCAGCGCGAGCGTGGTCCTCCTGCTGACGGCTTTGCACCCTGGACTGGATGGAACCAGACTTTAGGGGCTTTATTCCTTTTCATGTTGTATTTTCCAAATCAGGCCCGTGTTTGTAAAATGCACAGAACAGACGGTGCATCGGGGGAGCCACTTCTACCCCTTATCTTCTCAGGAGAGAGAGAGGTTGGCTTCTTCCAAAGAGTGCAAGGAAAAGCCCTGGTGAATCTGACAGAACAATATGGGGTTGATTCCCATTACTGTCTCTGTGCTGCATCCAAATACTTCCTCCAAGCAATAAGCGCTTTGAGGCGAATGCAAAATGACAAGCTAGGTGATAATGGGGGATGCTAAAGGCCAAATGAGAGATTGCTGAGAGGTGACCACGAGGAAAGCCTGGGTCACTTTGGGCCCAGGCTCAACTCAGCGCTTCTAAGCTAAAAATGCTTTTTGAGTCAGAGCTCTAGCCATGCCTCGTGGGTCCTGCGGTTCCTGGCGGTTAGCGTTTGCCTCAGGAGCTCGCTGTGACCCTCCACACAACCTCTGGCCTTTTACTGGAGGCCAAAGTCGCAACCCGCTGAGCCATTCTCATCATAGGCCAGTCCACAGTTTAGGGTGAAACCCTTGCACTGTCCTGGTCCCCCCTCTCAGGGCAGACTCTATAGTGGCATGAGGTAGGTTGGGGGGCCCGGCTATTACTCCAGGTTCCAGCCCAGGGATCCTAATGCAGTGGCAACTGGCAGCATTTCTTCCACTCTCCGTCTGGCAGCATTTCCCAGGACCACTTCCCCAAATGATCCCTCCTGGTACCTTCTCCCTAGCACCTGAGCAAGTCCTTCCTGCTCCTTCACAGCCCTTTTCCACACTCCCAGGCCCTAACTCGCTCCGGGCACCTCCCCTCTCTCAGTCCTAGGCCTCCTTCCTGCCTTTCCTGAGGGGAAGTCTTTTAAACTGACCCCAGCAGGCCTTAACTGGCTGCGGGTGCTCTGATTAACCTGCTGCTTCAGGCAAGCTCTTAACTGGCCCCAAGTACCTGCCTTCTTTGATTATGTGGCAACAGTGCCTGGCCAATTCACTCAGGGAACAGGAAACTATTCACCCAATTTCCTGTATATTTGCCCTCCACCAGGCCCCGGTAGCCAGCTGCCCTCAGTCGGTCACATTTTCTAGTTCTGTGGAGACAAAAATTCCCGGGCTAATGCTGTCGTCCCTGATACATCCTGCAGTGAAGGCTGTGGCCCAGTAACACAGTGATTCACTATTGCTAAATAATCCCCCAGACCTTCAAGCAGCCACGCTGCAAGTTTACTTAAGAGATTTCAGTGTAACAGTTTCGCCTGTCCTCTCCTCCACACAGGCACTTGTCAGCGGAAGGTGGCGGTTTGATCAGGAACATGCTAATTAGGAACGTGCCAGAAATCAGGTATTAATAGAAGCACTATTAGAGAGTTTATGGATAATTTAAGATGCGGCACATTCTTTTCGCGAATGCCTTGTCTGTTTAAGAGCAGTAATTGCCTATTACTTTACAGCTTCTGATGTGCTTGGCTGCATGACACATGAAGACACAGCATATATTTAAGGAGCTAACACTAGTTCAGAGGACCTGCTTGCCGTTTTAAACGCAAGAATCCAATAAAATCCAAACGGCAGCAAGGAGATTGGAAAAAACAAAGAAAAAAAAAAAGCCCCACATACAAACCAGCAAATCAACAGCCAGGTAAGTGCCCTGTAGCAAAGCACTGGATGGAGCTCTTATTAACAACTTAAGCTGCAGCAGACAATTTTGCTTATCTTTGCCAGTGATAAATTCTGCCTTGCCGGTACTGTATGCCACTTGTGTTGTGCCCCATAGCAAAGATGCTTTCTTGTGCATTGATCAAACAGAATGTGGTTAGTGGTTAAGGGGAAATAAAAACTACTGCATACTGAGCAAGCCCTCGGGCACATTCCCTGTTTACCTTCTGATATGTCTCTGGAAATGCTCTAATTTGATTCTTCACAATGTGATGGAACTTTGATCCTGGCTGTGGATTAACAGAATGGAAGATCTTTTATTTCTGCCCCCAGAGGTGAGTGTCGGCATGTCTCACCCAAGCCACTGCAGAATGAGCAGCTCATGGCTGATCAGGGGCACTGTGACTTTACCTGTCCACTCCCCCCGGCCAATCCCAGGTAAAGAGGCAAGTGGATCAGCGGTGCTATTGGAAGAGGCCATGGTTCTTTATGTTTCATTAATTTGTGAGTTGCAATCCTATTGGGACAAATGCAGTGAGTCAATGGGGCGCGTGGGTCGGAAGGGGACATTCTGAAGGTCAATCGGACCCTGATTTGCATAGACAACCCCCCAAGCCCTGTTAATACATGTGGCTGTCTCTAGCTTTGGTGTGACACGGTCCCTATCAAAATGAAGGGAGACCTAGTGGACCCTGGGAAGTCACATGGGGAGGTTTGAGAAATAATAACACAGCACATAATAGCACATAAGCTGAAGAATTTTTTCAAAAGCATCTACAGGTGGATCCTCTGTAAACCGGGACTCTCTGGTCCGGCAACATCTGTGGTCCAGAAGGAGACAATTCCAGAAGGACCACAGGTGTTTCAGGACCAGAGAGTCCCAGTGGAGGGCTGGCGGCTTGACTCACCACAGCTGGGCTGCTAGATGCAACCCAGCTGGGCTGCCCGGTGGGACCAGGAGCCCAGCAGCTGGGAGCTGAGCTGCCTGGCTTAGCAGGGAAGTGGGGAGGAACAAGCAGGGCAGTGGGGGAGGGAGCACAGGGGGCCAGTGGCTGGTCCAGGCCTGGGGAGCAAGTAGCAGGGGCCAGAAATGACCTCCCCTGGTCTGTTGGAATCCCTCATCTGGGATCCGTCAGGTCCCGAGTGTGCCAGATCAGGGAGGTCCAACCTGTACTGGTTTTGCATTGCCCAACCTGGAAGCCCAGGAAGGAGCCTGATCAAAGCGTCAATGTGCAGAAAGTGCTGAACATTTCTCCTCTGACAATCAGGACCAGCTACCCCATCAGATATCTGTAGTCGGGCCTCCAGAGAGCGTAGCATCTGAAATCACCAGCAACCATGTGCAACTCTTCAGCCTTGTGACCACCGTTGACTTCCAGGGTGCCAAAGCTCAGTGTCTCTGGGGCACTGTCCCTGGCTCTTGCCAGCACAATGAGCCCCTCGCCCTTGTACCAGCACATTTAAGTAAAAAATAAAAGTCGGGTTTGACATTGGTGAAATGGCGGGGAGGTGTCCTTTGAGCCCAGACCTGCCAAGCCATGTGACAAGGCCCAGTGACAGGAGCCCTCCTCACAGGCTGCTGTTCACGTGGTTGACTCATTGGGCTTCTTGCCATTACAGCAGGGACAGGGTTTTGAATAAGGGGCTGTGGCTGCATATTGGACTTAAACCCAACCCGTTAAAGGCAGGGGGCCAGAGAAGAGGTTGAGTTGGGTGGCATAGAAGCCAAGACAGAAGGGAGGAAGAATTCATTTGAGGGCTGCATGGACACCACTCATGACCACTTTCTTCCCTTTCGTAAATGTTCCCTAAAAATGTCTGAACCCCCCCCCCCCCCGCCACCGGGGTGCCGATGAATCCCGGGGGCTAATGGCGGGAAAGCGGAATGCAGCTCCCAGAAGAAATGCAAAGCTGTCAGACCCGAAGAGCATGAGCAGTTGGCATTTCTTGCCCATTCAACTTCTGTGTCTATGTTCATCCCTCAGTATCTGCTGAGTCACTCTTTCTTTCATGCACTAGCAAGGATGTGCCATCTCCACGGAGCACCTGATCATTTCCCACCCCTGTATATGCCTATGGAGAGAGTCCCTTCCATGCAACCGGCTGCTGTGTCCTGAGGAAAGATGACGGACAGCCCAAAGGATTGCACTAGTCACACGCTTTCTGGGAAGGGCCAGGAGTGGGCTGGAGTAGGCTTCTATCTGCCGGCTGCCAAGGTGAGGGGAGGGCCAGGCTCAGCAGAATGATCCTAGACTTGTATTAGAGGTGTGGGAAAGGAATTTTGGGTTGTGAAAAGCTTTCCTGTGTGAAAATGAAAGGTCACATTTTTTTTTAGTATTCCCAAAGCTCTGCCACATGCTGTAATCAATCAATCAATCAATCAATCAATCACTTTTTTCATCTCCAATTGCACTCCTCAAGAACCTTATTCAACTGTTATCTCCCAGGCTTTTATTTACTGCAAGTGCCCTTTAGTATGTTGATCTGCATGATTACATGATGAACTGAATTTGATTTCAATGTAATTGTTCTAATTTGTGCACCCAGTTCCTTATCGTTTCTGCATCATGGATTTTGGATCACATCCAGCCATGACAATTAAGGTTTGTGCACTGGCTACATGATACAGGAGGGCTTGAACACAGGATCAGCAAAATAATGCAAGTTGGATTGCAAGCCCAAATCAGTCTCATGATAATTTTCTTCTTGAGAATGTCAGTTAATTGTTGTGTGTGTCTCTCTCTCTTTCTTTTAATGAGTTCTTTTGTTTCCAGTGGGTTGCATTCCCACTTCTTTGAGACCAAAGAGCTGAAATAGCAGCCTGACCCTACCTTAAATTAAGAATGGAAAATCACACTGCATTATCCAGGTCCTCAGATGTGCAACATTCTTTGCTTTCATCTTCAGCATGAAATATTTTTCATGTTGTTTCAGTGCAGAGGAAAAATCCTCCTTAAATGCAGGCAGAACAAAGGTGAGAAGTCAGGCTTTAGGAATTGCACAGACCGCCCCGCCCCCCCCAAGTATATGCCATGCTGGATTACATGAGTCCTTGGATGAGAGACCTTCAGGAAAATGCTGGTGCTATTGTTACTGGCCCTGTGTCCCTGCTGGGGTGCTGTACGTGTTGCTGTCTTTCTGGGTGAGATGAAGATGTCATAGAGTCACAGAACACTAGAATGGGAAGGGACCTCGAGAGGTCATCGAGTCCAGTCCCCTGCCCTCACGGCAGGACCAAGCACCATCTAGACCATTCCTGACAGGTGTCTGTCCAACCTGCTCTTAAATATCTCCGGGGATGGAGATTTCACAACCTCCCTTGGCAACTTATTCCAGTGTTTAAACATCCTGACAGGAAGTTTTTTCCTAATGTCAAACCTAAACCTCCCTTGCTGCAATTTAAGCCCATTGCTTCTCGTTCTATGATCAGAGGCCAAGGAGAACAATTTTTCTCCCTTCTCCTTATAACACCCTTTTAGGTACATAAGGACATAAGAACGGCCATACTGGGTCAGACCAAAGGTCCAAGCAACCCAGTTATCTGTCTGCCAACAGTGCCAATGCAAGGGGCCCCAGAGGGAGTGAATTGAACAGGTAATGATCAAGAGATCTCTCTCCTGCCATCCATCTCCACCCTCTGACAAACAGAGGCTGGGCACACCATTCCTTACCCATACTGGCTAATAGCCATTTATGGAGTTTACCCCCATGAATTTATCTAGTTCTCTTTTAAATCCTGTTATAGTCCTAGCCTTCACAGCCTCCTCAGGCAAGGAGTTCCACAGATTGACTATGCACTGTGTGAAGAAGAACTTCCTTTTATTTGTTTTAAACCTGCTGCCCATTAATTTCATTTGGTGGCTCCTAGTTCTTACATTATGGGAACAAGTGAATAACTTTTCCTTATTCACTTTCTCCACACCACTCATGATTTTATAGACCTCTATCATATCGCCCCTTAGTCTCCTCTTTTCCAAGCTGAAAAGTCCCAGTCTCTTTAATCTCTCCATCTCCATCTCCATTAGGTGCTTGAAAGCTGCTCTCATGTCCCTGCTTAGTCTCCTCTTTTCCAGATTAAACAAACCCAGTTCTTTCAGTCTTCCCCCATGGGCCGTGTTTTCTAGACTTTTAATAATTTGTGTTGCTCTTCTCTGGACCCGCTCCAATTTCTCCACATCTTTCCTGAAACGTGGTGCCCAGAACAGGACACAATCCTCCAGCTGAGACCTTATCAGTGCACAGTAGAGTGGAAAAATGACTTTTCATGTCTTGCTCACAACACTCCCATGAATCTATTGCACAGCGCATGATGGTTTATCACCATTAAAAGATGCCCAATATTTTTCATAAGCTCCGCTGCCATGGAGAAGTCCTAGGGCAGGTTATTCTATTCTGCCTCTCCACAATCTCCCTGCCATTTCCGTTATTGAGGGCCTGATTGAGTAGAAGGCTGAGCCTGGACAATTCCAGCTACCTTGAGTTTTGCCATCTGTAAAATGGGAAGAATGATCCTGAGCTCCTTTGTGAAGCGCTTGGAGATCTGCTCCGTGTGAGACGTGAGCTAGGACAGCTGCTGCTGCTTACGAGTGATTGCAGGTGCAGAGCCACTCTGAACGCTGGGGGCCTTAGAGTCTATCGACTCACCCACTACAGTGCACACGCCTCGCGCAGCACGTCTGTTGGCGTGACTAGCAGCTCACTGGCATGGCCTGTGTAGCTGTAGCCTTACTGGCTACAGCAGGGTTCTTTGCTCCATGCCCATAGCCGACGTCTGAAGGAATTGTATGTGTGCAGTGCTGGTGAGTCCGTTGGACAGTTTGGGGCTGCAGCCCTCGGCCCCATCCTTTGGAGGGTCCCGTGGGCCTGGGAAGACTTGGGGGATGACCGGGGAGGCGAGGTCCATCCTCACACTCACCAGGGAAGTAGGGTGACCCAGCCTCAGTCTGCCCCACTCCGCTGTCTCCCGGCCCCAGCTCCCTCTGCTTCCTGTAGTGCTGTGGCTGGGAGCCAGGCTCAGAGGAGCGCAGTGCGCTGGGGCCGGATAACAGTGTGCAGGCCCCTGGTAACTCCCAGGCCACGTCACTCAGGGGAAGGGGCTTGAGGGAAGGTGAGCAGGTGGGGGCAGGAGCAGGGATGGGGAGAGGCAGGGCATCGGGCCTGGGGCAAGGATGGGGGGATTTTCCCAGGCCCTCACTCCCTTAGGGACGGCACTCATCCTGTGAACACTCAGCACTGGAATGCAGCTACCATGAGGGTAGCTGTGTGACTTGAACCCTGTGTCCGTGACCTGCCTCCTGGCTTTGCCTCCTTAGCAGACGACCTCAAAGGAGTGGGTCGTCCTGCCTGTGCATTTCCCCCCTCCCTGGAGGACCTGCCCAGCTGGGGTAGCTCAGAGTGACACCTGGACTCCTACTGGCAGAGACTTCCCTGTGGATGTGCTGAGCCAGCACTTTTCTGCCCACTCTGGGGGCAAGGGCAGTGCAAGCTGCATGGGTGTCGGACCACTGAGGCCCCCGTTTCTCCTGGACTTCCCTTGCCCGGGTCCTTGTGTGAAGGTCTGTGCTGGTAAAAGTCGGTGCAAATGTGGCGGGAATCAAGCCCTCTCTTGTGGGATAGAAATAGGTTCATTAGAGTCACCAAAGCTAAGAGCAGAAGGGACCATTAGAACATCTAGTCTCCTTATGACACAGGCCAGAAAATTTCACCCAGTTACCTCTGTACAAAGCCCAATAACTTGGGTGTCACCAAACCAGATCTTCTAGATGGGTATCCACGCTAGATCTGAAGAGAGAATCCAGCACTTCCTTTGGGAACTGGTTTCAGTGGTCAGTCACCCTCACAGTTAAAACTCTGGAGATGGCTACGACTTCCAGACAGGGCCATACTTAGGATTTATGGGCCCTACGCAGGACTATTAAACTGGCGGTCCTATGCCTGAGGGCAGCTATGGGAGGTGATTCTGTTAAGAGATGTGATTTTATAATCTTCAGCAACACACTAATAAAATATATTTTAAGCAAAATTTAAATTAAGCATGTGTCAACTAACTGAGTAAATTCAGAAATGGATAGTATATTCCTAGGGTTGGCAAATGTCTGTTAAATGGCTTCATTACCACTTCAACAGCCCTTTCACAGCTTCTCCAGAGGAAGCAGATCCACAGAACAGAGATAGGAAGAGGTGGATGGGGAGACATTAAGACTCAGGGGTGCCCCAAATTTCCAGGTGCCCCTATACAACTGCATATTCCTCATATAGGTAAGGATGGCCCTGCTTCCAGACATTAGTTCTTGTTATGATTTTTCTACCAGATCTAGGAGACCTTTCAGGGGCAGTATTTTCACCCTGTGAAGGTGCTTGTATGCCATAACAAAGCCACCTGTCCAATTTCTTTTTGATAAGAGAAACAGATTGCGCTGTTTACATCTTTTACTATGAGATATTTTTTCAAGCCCTCAAATCAATTTATGGCTCACTTCTGCACCCTCTCCAGTCAGAAGCCTCTTTTCTTTATGGAACATCTGCTTTGTTTTAAGTTCCTTTAGTTTTTATAGCAGTGCCCGGCATGTGGGTGGTGCTATAAACAGTCATACATAATAAATAACAATACTGAAAAGGGCTTTCACTGTCTCTGCAATGAGCAGAGAGTAATGTTCTACAAGTAGGGCCCTTTTAGTCAGTTTCACGGTTATAGGATTTTAAACACTGTCAATGTCATGTTTTCAGCTATTTACATCTGAAATTTCACAGTTGTGTCATTCTGGGGGTCCTGACCCAAAAGGCACTGTAGGAGGGACGCACGGTTATGGTAGAGGGAGTTACAGCACTGCTGCCCTTACTTCTGTACTGCTGCTGCTGCTGCTGCGGCTGGCAGTGGCACTGCCTTCAGAGCAGGGCAGCTAGAGAGAGGCAGCTGCTGGTTGGGAGCGTAGGATGGTATTTCCACCCTTACTTCTGCTCTGCCACCTTCAGAGCTGGGCCCTTGGTCAAATTGCCATCACTCTCTGGGCTCCCCCCTTCAAAAGCAGGACAAATCTAAGGGTGGCCCCCATAAATATCCTTGTCACCCCCCCTGCAATTCCCTTTTGGGTCAGAACCCCCCAGTTTGAGCAACACTGGTCTGCCCCCAGAAATCTGTATCGCGTAGGGTAAAAGCACTCAAGGCCAGATTTCATGGTGAGAGACCGGATTTCGTGGTCTGTGACATGTTTTTCATGGCCGCTAATTGAGTAGGGCCTTATGGATGAGGGAATCACTTCATTACTCTGCTACTTTTCCAAGAGCTTTAAATACCTGACTTCCTAAAAAATAGTAGGGCACAAAGTACCATTTCCCCCTGTGTCAGAGACAGTAGCCGTGTTTGTCTTTACAGTGTCACAGGACACCTGGTTGTTTTTGCAGATACAGACTAACAGATTTATTTGCGCATAAGCTTTCATGGTTAAAACACATGTCGACCGATGCAGCTGATTAAGTGGGGTTTTGCCCTTATGCCCAAATAAAACGATTAGACTCTAAGGGTATGTCTACACTGCAAAGTTAATTTGAAATAACAGCCGTTATTTCGAATTAACTTTAATAGCGTCTATACATGCAAACCGCTATTTCGAAATTAATTCAAAATAGTGGAGCACTTAATTCGAATTTGGTAAACATCATTCTATGAGGAGTAATGCTAAATTCGAAATAGCTAATTCTAAATAAGTGCTGCGTGGACACTTAATTCGAATTAGCTGGCCTCTAGCCCTTCCCAGTTTCCCCTGGTGGCCACTCTGGGCCAAACCAGGAAAACTCCTCTCCTCTCCCCCAGCCCCGGAGCCCTTAAAGGGGTAGACTCTGGCCAGACGCATGTGCCAGATCCAGGCCTGCTAGCAGTCTCTGCCCCTGACCCAGTAGCCCCACCATGAGCCCGGGCAGCCAGTGCCAGCCAGCCGTTCCCCGCCCAGTCCCCCAGCACCCAGAAGCCAGGCAGGGGTCGTAGATGCCGCGCTCCCTCCTGGACTAGTGAGGAGATCATGGACCTCAGTGAGGTTTGGGGGCAGGCCCCCAATGTCCGTGATCTCCGCACTAGATGGAGGAACGCAGCCGTCTACGGCCACATGGCAGCCACCATGGCCCAGAAAGGCCACAGGTGCACCCAGGAGCAGGTGCGCCTGAAAATTAAAGAGCTGTGGCAGGGGTACGCCAGGGCCATTCAGGGCAGCTCCTCAGCAGGGGCAGACACCTGCCCCTATTTTGACGCCCTGGACCACATCCTGGGGGGGCAGGACAGTCCGTGCCATCCCGGGGGGCAGCAAGCCGGGCCCAGAGGGCCCTGACCAGGGCACGGAGGAAGAGCTGCCACGCCAGCAGGAGCCCCAAGCAGTCCCAGGAGAGGAGTCAGCAGGGTCATCCGGGGAGGCCACACCATGTAAGTGCCGTCACTATCCCCTTCCCGGGGGGGGGGGAGGGGGGAGGAGACCAGGGACCATGCGCATGGCCCTTGCTTACCACGCATCACCCTGTGCATGTGCGAGTATGTGCCATGCCACCCCTGAGCAGGTGACTCCAGCTGCCGACCACACAGGGGCCATGGCCTGATAGCCACACGCGTGTGTGAAGAGACCTGACACGCTCCTGACCCCGGGGCAGGACACAGCAGGATGCCCTCCCTTCACAAGCTCCCTCTAACATCGCCCCCCAACCTCACCGACACTATACACAGCACAGGGGCATGGGTGCGGTCTCTGTGCAAGCACAGCGGCTCTGACGGTGCAGGGCACGGTCATCCTCACCTTGCAGAGGGGGGCTGGGCTTCACCCACTGTGTCCCCAGGGAGAACTGACCACTTCTCTTCTTTCTCCACAGCCGCACCAGCTGCACATGCAGGGCGCACCACCCCGCCCGGGACATGATCCCACACCTGAGGGCTCCACAGGACGACCGCAGCGCGGCAGGGGTACTGAGAGCAGCACCTGGGGGCCCTGCGAGCCCTGACCCGCATCATGGAGCAGCAGGAGTTCTGGAGGGAGCTGCTTGCCCAGGGTCGTGCCATCTGTATCCATCTGCAGACCCTGGTGCAGAGCGTGCTGCCTCGTGCCGCTCCAGCGCCTGCTGCCTCCTGAGCTACCGTTCCTACTCCCACTTCTTCTCCCTCTCCCTCCTCAATCTCCACACCCCCCACCTCAACCTCCACACCCTCCTTCCCATCCCCCCGGGGACGCCGAGGCCCCCGCCCCCACAGTGCTGGGAGACATGTGGCCCGACGAGACCCCCACCCCGAGCGCTGAGCTTCCCCTCCCCCTTCCTCCCCTTGCTTCCCCCTTCCAGCTCCCTCCTCCCAGTTTTCCCCCTCCCCTCTCCCACCCTCTCTCTTCCCATCTCCCGTCTCTTTTCCCTAGTCTCCCCAGAGGTTCATCCCCCCCACACACTGTTTTGTCAAATAAACAGAGTTTCTATTTTTGAAAAAAAGTGCATTTTATTTCACATCAGGAAGGGGGGCTAGGGAGGGATAAGTGGAAGGACGTGAGAGAGGAATGGGGCACGAGCCCCCAGTGGGGAAGACCGGGGTGGCTCCTCGGGGTGGACACTCTCCCTCAGGGCCTCCTGGATCCTGACAGCCCCCCGATGAGCCCCCCTGGATGGCAGCCTGCAACAAGTGCAGCCCGGCTGATGGCAACGACCCCACGAGACGGACCGGCGTGCCCAGGGGCAGCTCTGGCTCCATGTGTCCGAGTGCTGTGGTGTCCTGAGTGCGGGCACTCAGGGCACTCCAGGACAGGACTGCTTTACTGTCCCTCATCGAGGTAGACAAGCAAGTAGGGAACCCTGAGAACTGTCTGTCCAGGGTAGGGGTAGGGTCCCTTTAAGCACGGAGCTCAGTTAGCTGCAGGCAGCAGCCCCGCACACTAAGTCCTAACCTGATGCCCTGCCAGCACTGGTCTGGCCAGCCTTAACTTCGGTTCAGTGTCCACTCATTGTGGACGTGCTATTTCGAAATAGCAAAACACTATTTTGAAATAGTTTTTGTGTCTAGATGCATTATTTCAAATTAGCTTAATTCAAATTAACTATTTCGCATTTAAGTTAACTCAAATTAACGCTGTAGTGTAGACATACCCTAAGGTACTACAGGACTCCTTGTCATGTACCCCAGGCTACCTATGGCCCCTTCTCTTTTGCAAACCCCACGGTGACTCCCCACTGTTGGGGTATGTCTACACTACAGCACTAATTTGAACTAACTTAGTTCGAATTAGTTAATTCGAACTAAGCTAATTCGAATTAGTGCATCTAGACCTAAAAACTAGTTCGAATTAACGTTTTGCTAATTCGAACTAGCATGTCCACATTGAGTGGACCCTGAACCGAAGTTAAGGCTGGCCGGAACCAGTGCCGGCAGGGCATCAGCTTAGGACTTAGGGTATGTCTACACTACCACCCTAGTTCGAACTAGGGTGGTTAATGTAGGCATTCGAAGTTGCAAATGAAGCCCGGGATTTAAATATCCCGGGCTTCATTTGCATCTTGCCGGGTGGGCGCCATTTTTAAATGCCCTTAGTTAGAACTCCGTGCCCGCGGCTACACACGGCACGGAGTAGGTAGTTCGAATTAGGATCTCTAATTCGAACTACCGTTACTTCTCGTGGAACGAGGTGTACCGGTAGTTCGAATTAGAGATCCTAATTCGAACTACTTACTCCGTGCCGCGTGTAGCCGCGGGCATGGAGTTCGAATTAAGGGCATTTAAAAATGGCGCCCGCCCAGCAAGATGCAAATGAAGCCCGGGATATTTAAATCCCGGGCTTCATTTACAACTTCGAATGCCTACATTAACCACCCTAGTTCGAACTAGGGTGGTAGTGTAGACATACCCTTAGAGCGTGGAGCTGCTGCCTCAGGCTAGCCGAGGGCTGTGCTTAAAGGGACCCGACCCTCACCCCGGACAGACAGTTCTCAGGGTTCCCCACTTGCTTGTCTACCTCGATGAGGGACAGCAAAGCAGTCCTGTCTTGGAGTGCCCTGAGTGCCCACACTCGGCACATCACAGCACTTGGCCATCAGCCCGGCTGCACTTGCCGCAGGCTGCCATCCGGGGGGGTTATTCGGGGGGCTGTCAGGATCCAGGAGGCCCTGCAGGAGAGCTTCCACCCCGAGGAGCCCGCAGAGCCACCCCAGTCCTCCCCATCGGGGGCTCATCCCCCATTCCTCCCTCACCTCCTTCCACTTACCCTTCCCTAGCCCCCCTTCCTGATGTAAAAAATAAAGGACACGTATGTTCAAAAATAGAAACTCTCTTTATTTAACAAAACTGAGGGGGGGGGATTAACCTCTGGGGAGACTGGGAAAAGGAGGTGGGAGAGGGGAGGTGGAAACCTGGGAGGAGGGAGCTGGAAGGGGGAAGCCAGGGGAAGAAGGAGGAGGGGAAGTCTAAAACTATGGTATGCCATATCTTCAGTATTGTGTAGAGATGGGGTCTCCTCACCTCAAAAAAGAAATTTTGGCCTTGGAAAGGGTTCAGAAAAGGGCAACTAAAATGATTTGGGGTTTGGAACTGATCCCATATGAAGAGAGGCTAAAGAGACTGGGACTTTTCAGCTTAGAAAAAAGGAGACTGAGGGAGGATATGATAGAGGTCTATAAAATCATGAGTGGTGTGGAGAGGGTGCATAAAGAAAAGTTCTTCATTAGTTCCCATAATAGAAGGACTAGAGGACACCAAATGAAATGAATAGGTAGCAGGCTTCAAACTAATAAAAGAAAGTTCTTCTTCACAAAGCAAATAGTCAACCTGTGGAACTCCTTGCCACAGGAGGCTGTGAAGGTGAGAACTAGAGCAGAGTTTAAAGAGAAGTTAGATAAAGTCATGGAGGTTGGGTCCATGGAGTGCTAATAGCCAGGGGGTAGGAATGGTGTCCCTGGTCTCTGTTTGTGGAAGGCTGGAGATGGATGGCACGAGACAAATGGCTTGGCCATTGTCTTTGGTCCATCCCCTCCGGGGTACCTGGTGTTGGCTGCTGTTGGCAGACAGGCTATTGGGCGAGATGGACCTTTGGTCTGACCCAGTACGGCCGTTCTTATGTTCTTATGTTCTAAGCTCAGGGTTGGGGGTCTCACTGGACCAACTTGATTTTCATGCAACCCTGCTCCTGAGTTCGCATGTGCCTTTGGTGGCCAGGCTGGCAGCTATCCTGTCCTAGACGGCCACTTTCCTGTGCCTAGTGTGGAGATTGTGGATGTTGGAGGCCTCCCCCCAAACCTGGATGAGGTCCACGATCTCCGCACTAGACCAGGAGGGCGTCCGCCTCTTGCGGCCCCGGGCAGGCTCCTGGGAGCCGCCAGCCTGGTCCTGGGAAGAGGGGGAGGGCTGGGTGGCAGCGGGTGGCTGGCTCGTGATGTGTCAGGTGCAGGGTCTGCTGGCTGGGTGCTGGCAGGCTTGCACCTGGCACGGGCACCGTAGCCAGGCCGTGGCCCTTTAAGGGCTCTGGGGCTGGGAGGGGGGCAGACGAGTTTCCCTGGCTTGGCCCAGAGTGGCCACCAGGGCAACCTGGGAAGGGCTAGCCTCCCACTAGTTCGAATTAAGTGGCTACACAGCCCTTAATTCGAACTAGGCGTTAGTCCTCGTAGAATGAGGTTTACCTAGTTCGAATTAAGCGCTCCGCTAGTTCGAATTAAGTTCGAACTAGCGGTTTGCGTGTGTAGCGCCTATGAAAGTTAATTCAGACTAACAGCTGTTAGTTCGAATTAACTTTGTAGTGTAGACATACCCTTGAATATTTAAACTGCAGCAAGGGAGGTTTAGGCTGGACATTAGGAAAAACTTCCTGCCTGTCAGGGTGGTTAAACACTGAAACCAATTGCCTAGGGAAGTTGTGGAATCTCCATCACTGGAGATATTTAAGAGCAGCTTGGACAGACACCTGTCAGGGATGGTCTAGATGGTGCTTGGTCCTGCCGTGAGGGTCAGGGACTGGACTCGATGACCTCTCGAGGTCCCTTCCAGTTCCAGTTTCCTACGGTTGATTTATTTCTGATCATTCAATCTTGTGTCACTCTGGCTTCCTGGTGTGCCCAGTAATGACAGTCACATGGCAATCACTAGCTGTGATCTCACAAGCAGCTGACGTGACGAACATGCATTCAAAGCGACTGCTAGCATGTTGGAGCGGTGGTTACCAGGTAACTTGATTCTGAAGTACTCAGCTCGATATACAGATGTACTTCAATACGATTCCTGCATTTCACATTAATTGCTGACCTCGGCTCCTGCTGGGGCAGCTAGTGTCCTTTAGTTGTGTCGTAATGTATTGCCTTGGCATCTTGCTGGCCACTTCCTCTAAACCACAGTGAGTGGAAGAGCTCTGGGAAGCGGCCAGTTGAAAATAGATACATCTGAAACCCTCTGGGGGACCATGCAGGGAAAGAGCCCTTCAGTGCAGGTGCAAACATTAAACAAAACCCCAGGAAGGAAGAATTTAAAGCCATGACAGCAGGAGCCCAGCTGCTGATGGCTCTTGGAGGCCCAATGTTAATGAACAAATGGCTGAAACTTGCAAGATGAGATGTATTGCTGGTACCGACAAATTTATGCCCTTGCTGTTTGTGCGACAGGATTAAGGCATACAAACCCCTTGATGAGATCAGGCCATATCTTCTCTTTATAGGTTGCATGTGTCCTCACTGCTTTCTTGATCAAGATCTCTCCCAAATAACCTGGCAACAGCTATACTGTCCATTTCAAGGTCAATTGAATAAGCAGCGGAAGGTCACGCGGAATGCACTTGCTTTTAGCAAAAGGTCTAATAGCAAATAGACTTTTGTTGCTTCCCATAACATAGAAATCCAGAGCAGTAGTACTGGAAATATACAGCTTTCCTCCATGGGAGCTCTTCCTTGCCAGACATCCAGAGGGATAACCTCCGAAACCAGTTTCACTTGAAACCCACGCTATACTGAGGCTGTGATGTGCGTCTGTCTGATGAGTCAGGTGGCTTACACTGCTTTCCCGTAAGGCAATCGTTAGGGCTGTGTATCATCTTTACAGAGAAATCTTGTCAGCCTCACTTGGCTGGGTTTTTTTTTAATGTGTTGTTTGGTAAATACTTAAGAAAAACAAGCACCGTGGGCCAAATCATGTTTGGTTGTCAAGAGGAATCCACAGCACATAACAGCTGAATGGAAAGGAAAGGTGGGTTTTGCTCGGAAAACTACATTTTAGTCACACCGTGGGGTTGCACAAGGCCTAGGCCAGAAGGATTCTCTTGGCCTCGCAAGCCTGAGGTGGAAATAATAAAAAAAAAATGTATGTTGGGTGGGCAGGGCTTACAGCTTCTACAGTGGCTCTGAAGGTTTGAGGTATAGGTGGTCTACTTGGTTGGGAAACAAACAAGAAAGAGCTAGTTAAAATTCACCTTAGTTGCTGGGATGGATTTTTTCCTGAGATACTGTCTTTAGCATAGCGCCAGTAGTGAAATCCGGTGATGTGCAGGAGTGAAGCTGGTGTGAAGTGGGAGGGAATGGATAGAGAGGAAGGGAAGTATAAACATGCAGGAGTCCTGCAAACCAGAAAAAACCCTGGATATATTTTTTTGTTAGTCTCAGAGGGGAGCCGTCTTAGTCTGTAACTGTAAAAACAACGAGAAGTCCTGTGGCACCTTAGAGACTATTTCAGGGGGATATATCTCTCATTCACTGCTTGTTACATCTCTTTATTGTGTCTCCATCCCTCCAGCTTCCCCCTCCTGCTCATAACAATACGTCATTGCTATGTGCTCTCAGAATCTCACTTTTTCTGGAATCTTTGCAATGTTTCCTCTTTTAACTCGCTGGGTGGGCACGCACACACAAAGCCGTGCGCACTGCTAAGCAACAGAGCCCACGCACCTAGAGTCCTTGCTGTTGGTATCAAACAAGCGCTTTAAAAGAGCTCTTGAGCCAGCATGGTTCCCTATTTTGAACCTAGCGGAGTTGTGCGTCCTCAGCAGGGGCGGATGACATCCAAACGGGAGGAGGGAAAACCGACTTGCAAAGGCGTATGCTGAGCCATTTCAGAGTAGTGGGTGAGGAGCAAACAGTATGTGACTCAGACCCTCACTCGCCTCAGGACCATCTGCGTTCCTCCTTCCCACCCACGTGGGTAACACCTTGAGGGATGTTAAGGTCAGCGACTATGCACCACAAAGTGAGGGTGTGTCCATGTCCTATGGTGTCTGGGGCAGGACTAGGAATGTTTTCTCTCAGCCATTCCTTCAGAAGGAAAGCACCAGGAAGTTAGAAAGGGCCACACTGTGGGCGGGGAGGAGGGATACAAGACATCCTATGGCATCTACATGGCCCCCACGACCACAGCATCTGAGCACCTCATCATTTTTACCCTCACAATAGCCTTAGGAGGCAGGGAAGCATTAGCTCGGAGCAGGCAAGATCCTGCCTGCGGGCCAGATCCGGCCCACCAGACCCTCAGGCACAGAGCAGCTCACGCCACTTTAAGCAGCTAGCTGCTCCTTGTGGCTCTCTGCTCTGGGCACGGGGGGAGGAGGGAGGCTTTGTGCACTGCCCCCACCCTCCAGCAATATCTCTCTGTTCCCATTGGCTGGTTTCTGGCCATTAGGAACTGATAGATTTTACTAGGCGGGGATGGGGGGGGGAGGCAGAGGCAGTGTGCAAAGCCTCCTCTCCCACCCGCAGAGAGCCACAGGGAGCAGCCAGCCTTTTGAGTAGCCTGGGACTGCAGCTGGCAGGGAGCCTGCCTCAGGTCCTGAATGTCTGCTGGCCAGGAGCCACCTAGGTAAGCACCTCTCAGTCAGAGCCTGCCTCTCGCACCCCAGTCCCTCCTTTCCCCCCAACTCCCTGTCCCAGGCCACCACCCAAACTGTCTGCACCCCTTCCAGGTCACAGCTCCCCCCCAACCCTGCACCCCCTGCAAAACCCTTCCCCAGGTCTGAATCCTCCCCTGCACCCATACCCCTCCCAGACCCTGCACCCCAAGCCACTGTGCCAGATCACAACCCCCTCCTTCACCCAAACTCCCTCTCAGACCCTACATCCTCTCCTGCACCCCATTCCCCTATTCTGAGCTCCCTTCTTCACCCAACCTCCATCCCAGACCTCGTAACCCCTCCATAGAGAAGTGTGGCCCATGACCACTTACCAAAAACTAGGAGTTCCCCCCCATCAATAATTATTGCCCACCCCTGCACTAGCCCCATTGTACAGGTAGGGAATTGAGGCCCAGAGAGAATAAGAAACTTGCCCAAGGGAAGTTTGTAAAAAAAGTAGGGACTCAAACCCCGGTGTCCTAAGTCCAAGGCTAGAGCCTTGACCATGGGCCAGCCTTCTAGGTAGGCACAAGAAGCTCCAGGAAGGGTGAGGGTGTGTAGCAGGCTTGCAGGGGGTCACTGTGTGTATTAGGCTCCAGTACCAAAGGGATGAGTGGAGTATAAGCTTGGAGGAATGGCTGGCATGCGCTGTGCTGTGTGCAGGGAACGGGGTGGCTGCCAGATGAAGTGTTCCTGTGGGAAAGAGCCTCTAGTCCCCCTTGGTAGGAAGTTGGACATCAGAGCAGGGGGAAGTACCCCGTGGTTCCATGGGGAGAGCCCCAGTGGGTACGGCACAAAGCTGGGAACCCATGAACCATCCCTAAGCCTCTCACTGTCAAGGATGGATCATTGGAATTGGCCCTGTTCTGCTCATCTCCCCTGACACATCTGGTCTGGGCCGCCATCAGAGACGGGACACAGAGCTAGATGGAGCATTGGTCTGACCCTGCAGAGCCAGTCACATGTTTATCTCGGTCACCTCCCCCACCCAGAGCCTGGGACCTGCTCAGTGCAAAAAGGGAGCCAGGCGTTCCTGCACCCCTCTGCTCTGGCCTGGGACACTGGGCATCTGCTGTCCCAGGACAGGCACCTGTGGCTATTGGGCTGTGCCATTCACACTCCTGGGGGGTTTCCTCTCCCTTTGGGACGTTCCCTCAGGCAGAAAGAGCACGAGGGGCAGGCTCCCCTTAGCACTCCCAAGTGAACTGCACCTTCATCCTTCCCTCTTAGCCCCTCCCTGGTCCCGTCCCCTTTATTGCCCCCAACAGCTCTAGCAGGTGCAAGCAAAGTTCCAGGGAAAGCGAGCCTTACCCAGCGCATACCTCCCATACGTCCCCAATGTCACACCAGGCACAGGCCGCATCCTGCAACCCACTGCCCTCACTTTACCTGGCACCAGGCTTGCCCACCCTGTAGCCACTCTGCACATCGCACACACATGCTTTGCTCCCACTGCGTTCCCCGGCCCCCCACACACAGAGAACAGCTCCCCCCACGCAGATTCACTGACACAAAGCAAAGCGCCTGGGGTGATTTTTCATTTACTTACCCGCCCAGACGTTGCCATAGCATGCATGCCTCCTTCTTCAAACAACCAACACATTCAACCCCGCAACACCCTGTCTCTTCCTCTTCCTAGGGCCCAAAATAACACTCCCACAGACACAGACTGGCCCCCTTCTCCTCTCCATGTACGAGTGGGTAATAGTAAAAGACTTACAGCGAATGGCTTCAAAATAAGTGGGTGCAAATGTTTCCAGTCGGTGAGGGGTTACTTAAATCACTGGATGCATCCCCAAAGATGTATATTCTGGTTTGTTTGGTTGTGTTCTTTGCATTTTCTATTCATAGCTGATTACTGGAACCAGGCTGAGCTCATTTACATGCAATTTGCATAAAGAGTTATGAAGTGAAACTGCCAGGGATTCTATTATCCAGCCCATAAACTTCCTTCTTTACTTGAGAAAGTAATACACAGATCCAGAACAATCACTACCATTTCACCTGGGCCTTGCATTTCAGTCCATCACATGGTCCAATTTCACTCCCAGGAGCTCTCAGCCCCAGATTACAGAGCCATTATTATGCTAGCACCATAACATCCGCATAATTCATTAATTATCTCTGGTGGTAATAATAATAGCCTTCTAAACTACCTTCTGCCGAAGAATTTCAAGGTGCTTCAGAAAGGTAGATAAGGACTTATCTACACTAGCATGTAGAACTGCCATGCCTAATATAATATGGTTCTAGTATCTTAGTAGGGATACAATCATAATGGGATAAAGTTACTTTTTACGGCTATAGATGTTCCCACAGGAGAAGGGGAAGAATTACTCCGCTCTTGGTCTCCTTTATACCTGTAATAACTGCATCTACTTTGGGGCTTTCACAGGTATAGTGAAGCTGGTAAAAAAAATCACCCCCACCCCAACGTGAAATATATCAGCGCAACTACTAAGTCAGAGCTGCCTAAGTATCACAGTCCCCATTTAAGAAATGGAGACATAGAAATATTAAGTGGCTTATCCAAGGGAGGGAATAAGTCAGTGACAGAGGTGAATAAAAAACACACGTCTTGACTTCCCGCTTCCCACTCTTAACCACACTCCTCCCAGAAGCAAATGAGAGGTACACATCAAAAGGTAGATGATTGTATATAAATTGTGTAGTGAAAGGAATACAAATACCATTTGAGATGTGAAATGGTTAATAGAGGGCTCATGCACCCAGGAAAGGTAAGTGTAAATATTTAAATGCTTTAATCAATAAGGTATTAGTCATTCAGGCTGAGAAAAACACAGTAATTCATGAGATAGAGAAAAGGACTGTGCCAGAAACGAATTAATGAATTGAGACTGCTGCTTCTCCCCTCTGCCAAGGGCAAGCAGAGTTCTCTGAAGCAGCCCTGTTGCAGATACAAGTCAATATATTTGCATTCCTCTCAAAATGCAAAACAAAAGTGCCATCATAAAATCAGCCGAGTGCGTAGCATACACCAAGGAAAAGTGCGGTGCATCCTTGCTATCTTCCTCAGTTAGGAACTCGCAGACTCTCCATGCTGAGGGAGCCCAGGGGCTGTGAGGTCAGGGGTGGCAGGTGAAGACCCAGTTGCAGAAGGCAAGCCCAAGCCCCGCCCCTTCTGCCTGAAGCCACACCCCTTCCCTCATGAGACCATGGCTCTTCCACAACCTCCCCTGCAGCCAACCTCCATCCAACCCCAGCTCTCAAACTCGATCCTTCCTGGTTACCCATAGGGCCGGGGCTGCCACGGCCCCAGATTTCCCAGGCAGCTGGGCAGTGTAGGCAGCTTTGGGAAGGCAATGCCTTCCCTTGCCTACATTACCCACTGCCCAGGGCTGCGGTGCTTCAACTTCTCCCAGCTTAAGGACTTGAGGCTGATTTCCCAAGAGCCCCAAAGGCCACTCTTCATTTGCGGGAGGTGGGGCATATTGCTGCTACCTCTGGCTTTCATCCAGAGGTTTCTGTTATTAGAACTTGAAGTTTAACGGGAAAAAGACTTTTTGCCATTTGATTTCTTTGTCCATTTGACACCAATTCATGCAGAGTTGTTTTCAGTATTTCTCCTGCATAATTAGGCTCCACCTATAAAACAACAATTTACTGTGTTACTAAGTAGTCGGCTGAAAACACTTGATGCCTGAGTTTCATTTACACTTAAGCTCTGGCAGGATAAAGGAGCTGTAAAATGGGCATGCAGTTATAGTCACGTTAGCTTCCCTTTATACTGCCAGAGTGTCATAACAAGTCCTTGGTGCAAATTAGAATCAGGCCTTTTGCCCCCACAAGGCACCTGGGAATGCCCTTGCTATTATTTGTATTGTGGGAGTACCTAGAAGTAAAGCTGACAGACCTGGGTCATTGGCAGGAGGGACTGAATCTGAGACTTCAGAAGCTAAAGCCAGGTGCCTTTACAGCATGAGCTAAAAGCCAGCTTGCTAGCTCAGGCTGTAGAGCAGGCTTCACTCTCTCTTGTCAGTGGTCCGTTGCAAGAGCGGGAGTATCTGATGCCAGCAGGGGTTCCCTCTGAGTTTGATTTAGTGAGTCTTAACTCGACTCGCTAAATCAAACTCCGGAAGATCAATCATGGCCGCGTCGATCATCCACTGAGCAAAGATGTGGCTTTAGAGCAAGTGCCCATTGTGCTTGGTGCCATACATTCAACAAGCACAGACATGGGGGAGTTCACAGAGAAGACAAAAGAAAACAGATGGGTACAGTATACACCATATAGAAAACTGCAATAATAATGACCATCCTGAAAAGCAGCATGCCCAACATTTCAGGGGGCTTTGCACTACCACAGCAGCGCAGAGCAATTGTCAGACTACAGGCTGTGATCTGGTACAATTACAATCAGCGTGATGTGACTTGTGTTAAAATCTTGGCCCTCCATGGGCAGAAACAGCTCCTGAGAAGGAGTTTAATAGTCCCTTTGTTACCCCTCACATGCATACAGACTGGCACATGTGGAGAAGGAGAAGCTCAAGCAAGACGTTAAGATCCCTTAGTCAAGTGACTTCTACCTTGTTGTGGAAGAATTGTTGCGCTCCTGCCAGGGGGTCCAAACAGCTCCTTCAACCTGTGGTTTAACTTGAGTTTACAACAAATCCAATGGCAAGTCAGGAAAAATTGAATTCCACACAGTATTTTCATTTTGCTGAAAACATCTCTTAGCCCTTTGAACTCCGCAATGAGCTATTGAGAAAGAACGTGGCCCTTTGTTCTCAGGGGTTCAGCAAGGAGGTGTAATAGTGGTCTTGGACCAAATAAACATCGGTCTGTAGCTAGCAGTCCTTTGTGTATCTCCATGTACTTCAGCTGCCATTTAGTACAATTATTTCCCAATGGGTATTCAAATGCTTTGACAGATCAGGCCAATATTAGTCTCAGAAACAGAAGTCTCTCCCGTTAGGATTCTGGCCTTGAAACTCTCAGCCTGTGACGAGAGCCTGAGGTTTGAGATACAAAGGCAAGCATGACAGAGTGGGAGTAGCCTAAAGCTTGGAGAAGAGGGCACCGGACCTCCAGTTGCCTCCCTATTCTCAGGAGAGGATCATGCTGCCTGCATGCCGCTGAGTGAGGAAGCAGCCGACTACAAGATAGTAAAAATAATCATTCCACATCGAATGGGGCGATCGGACTAATTGTACAGGCAGACTTTTCAGTTGGCAAGATGGTGGGAGGAGTCAGGACCGAGGACCTTTGCACAAAAATGATCTGATTGGGTCACTAGCTGGCCGAGGCTGGATGACCAAGGAGTCGATGAGGTTGTGGTCTCTATTATTCTGCGCAGACTACCCCTATATGGACAAGAATAATGAGGAGTCCTGGGGCACCTTAGAAACTAACAGATTTACTAGGGCAGAAACTTTCATGGTTAAAAACCACTTCATCAGCTGAATTGGAATGGAAGTTACACAGGCAGGGGTACATGTACGTTGTGTTATATATACAATATAACCCCAGAGGGGGGTAGAAAGGTTCCTGCTGGATAGAGAGGCAAAGGCCCCTTCCAGATGGGGGAAGCTAGGGGGAGAGAGATGCCCCCTGCCAGCTGGGAGGTTGGTGGGAGAGAGAAGGTCCCTGCCAACCAGAAGGCTTGGGGGTGTGGAGGGAGAAAGAAGGCCCTGGCTGTCCAGGGGAGATGGGGGGAGAGAGAAGGCTCCTACTGGTGCGGGCGGGGGAAGGGAAGGGAGGGATAAAAGGCTCCTGTTGGCCGGGGACGGGGATGGGGATGGGGATGGGGACAGGGCGCGGGGGATAAAAGGCCCCACTGGCCAGTGGGGGGAAGGCAAGAAAGCCCCACTGGGTGGGACCCCCTGCCCTGAGCTCTTCCTCATCCCCCTGATCCTCACTCTTGCATGCCCCAGCCTCCTGCTCTGCCCTCCCTCTCATCCCCAAGGCCCTGCCCTGACTCCTGCATGTCCCACACTGCCAGGCCCTTGCCCCAAAGGACCCAGGCAATGCCGGGTACTCAGAGTGAGAGACAGTTGCAGTGCTAGGAAAGGATTTTCATCCTGAAGCAGTGTAAATCAAGAGTCATTCTCCTGAAATCAGTGGAGCCCTGAGACCTAAACGAGATGCAAATCAGGCCCAGAAAAGGCTATCTCGATCGTTGCTGATGGGTGATCCCTCGTGTGTCTGTGTCCAGTAGCTACCCCCTTGTTCTGAGTCTGCGCGTTTCTCCTCACGACGTAGCCAGCAGGCTGATGACGTGTTAGTGGCTAATGCCTTTGAAGACCATTAGAACTGTTGCTAGAATTGCTGACCAAGCTCTCCTGCTCCTCTGGCCTTCACTGTGGTGCTGTAGATCCTGTTTCTCTGGGAGGCTCAGGACATGCGCATGAGGTCGCATAGATCCATTAGAGACATTCCACGGATCTGGGTGGCGGCTCAGCTTTCATCAGGAATGAGAAGACCAGGGTCCAGTCATTCACCCCAAGAACCCATCTCGCCCAATTAAAATGTTGCACTCTTCTTCCAAACACCGCTATTCAATTGCACCAATTATTAATGTCTCAGTCTCCTACAACTTCCTCCTCTTACCCAATGCTGCCAGATCTGAGTATTCTGCTGCAAACCTATTTCCTATTAATTGCCTCTGATGTACACCAGTTCTTGGCCTTAGGTATCATTTATTAGTGTTCCTGTTAATGTTCAGATGTTCCATTCAGGGTGACCTTGTTCCTAAATCTCAACCTGGTGCTATATCCTATTAAATCAGCACATTGTAACACTGTTGGAGTAGAAACAATTTACTGCTTAAATAATTTATCTAGGTTCAGTACAGAAAGTCTTTTGAAGAGCTTCATCAGCTAATAAAGAAAATTGATTTTGGAAGCCAAAGTCAATAAGAGGTTAAAGAAACACCACAGCATTTACATAGGCTTCTGCATCAGGAGGTTCTCTGTCATCATGTTTGCCCAGATATTGTGATACCATTCCATGCTTCGCAAGAGGGCAGACTCCCCCATCCTTATTAGCTCCCTATGTATAAGGTTCAAGGCGTTCCTCCCCCTGGCTAATAAAACGTCCCTGGTATTCATACTTATTCCGATTTAGTGGAAACACAGAGGACAACTAGGCAGTTAGAAGAGTGCCAGTGCTTGCTGCTTTAGATCCGGCATAGTACAAAATAGCACAATGCGATACTGCAGAGTAACCACTGGGGGCAGCCACACCACCAAGAGGGTGGCCAGTGGGGGCTGGGGTTTTCCATCCTGTCTGCCACCAGACTGGGTAAGTAGCCCACCTGCTCCAACCCCCTCCTCCTGGCCCTTGGGTGCAGCACCAGAGGGGAGGGGAAAGGCCCCTGCCAGATAGGTGTGGAGGGGAACCCTGCTGGTTGGAGGCCTGAGGGGAGAGAAAATCAAGGAATCCTAGAACACTAGAACTGGAAAGGACCTCGAGAAATCATCAGGTCCAGTCTCCTGCCCTCACAGCAGGCCCAAGCAGCATCTTTAGACCATCCTTGACAGGTGTCTGTCCAACCTGCTCTTAAATATCTCCAGTGGTGGAGATTCCACAACCCCCCTAAGCAATTTATTCCAGTGTTTCACCACACTGACAAGTAGAAAGTTTTTCCTAATGTCCAACCCAAACCTCCCTTGCTGCAATTTAAGCTCATTGTTTCTTGACCTGCGAGCATCGGGTAAGAGGAGGAAGTTGTAGGAGACTGAGGCATTAATATTGGTGCAATTGAATAGCGGTGTTTGAAAGAAGCAGGCAACAATTTAATTAGATGAGATGGGTTCTTGGGGTGAATGACTGGATCCTGGTTTTCTCCTAGATGATGAAAGCGGAGCTGCCATCCAGATCTGTGGAATGACTAGAAGTTGCATGTGGCAACTGTTTGGGTAATGGAACTGAGCAAGAGAGATTTTCTCTGGTAGGATCATTAGCTAGACAGGGTCTGGTTCTGTGGAAGGTGCAGCCACTAATATTTCACACTGTACAAACCAAAGCCATGATGAGTAAGCCAGGCTATGGGAACTCCCTCCTGAGTACCGAGTACACAGTGAGTTCAGTTCATTTGTCCCCAGTTCAGTTCTTGGGTTTAGAGCCCACATAGTTATTCATAGACTCATAGAATATTAGCACTGGAAGGGCCCTTGAGAGGTCATCAAGTCTGGTCCCCTGCCCTCAAGGCAGGACCAAGCACCATCTAGATCAGTGTTTCTCAACCTTTTTTTGCTCATGGCCCCCTTCTGAGCCTCGTTTACCTCTGTGGCTCCCCTCATAACCGCTGTTAGTTGGAAAAAAAGGTACATAATTTACCTAATATTCCGTTTTTCCATGTGGCCCCCTAGAGGTAGGGCTTGGCCCTGGGGAGCCATATGGCCCACAGTTGAGAACCACTGATCTAGATCACATATCTATTGCTGGTGAGAAACAAAGCACAGAGTGATTTCCATACAAAAGGTTTTATCTAGGCTTAGGCATGTAGGCACATTTACATTGGTCTGTCTACACAGCTTGCATATTGTATATATTGGAAGGAATTGTCTCAGAGGTTGAGATTTTTTAAAACAGTCTAGGGGATTTAGAAACATGCCTCCCAGTAGTTCTAATGGGTCATGTGTCCAAATCACAATACCTGCTTCAAAGTCTTCCTTCCCTCTTTCCTTTCAGACATGGCATTTGCATGCTCGGAAGTTCCTCAGTAGTTCTGAAGCATTCTGGCTTGTCAGGGTGTATTCAGAATTCATCTCCTTATTGTTTGCATTACAGAGGGACAGCGGGAGGTAACATAGCTTAGACACAGAAGTGCCATATTCGCTTAAAGAGGAAGCATTGTCCCCACTTTGCCTGACCCTACTAGTGTCTGATGTCTATTAATAGAAGGAGTCTTTTTAAAGCCATCACCAAAAAAATTATTTTCTAACTTTTTGACCATTCACAGAGTTACCCAGTGTTGCCTGGGTCCTTAACGCAAGAAAAAGGAAATGCACATGCTTTATTGAAATTATTGTTTTTCAAAAATACTGTTATTTTATTAAGATAATTTTTTAAAAATGGGAATTCCGTCAAGCGTATTTTTTTCTTCATCCCTATAAATGTTTAGCATTCACCATGTTTTAACAAAGAAGGGCTACAGTCAACTTGGTTTCCAGTAACATGGTCTTCTGGTTTTCAAACCTTAAGCATTGATTTAGCTGTGCTAAAATGGAGAACTACTCTGAATTTCTCCATTTATCTCTTTTCTGTAAGGTTGATTGAGAAGCAATCCTATTCCAGGTTCCTCCTATTTTTCTGGCTTACCTTGGTTCAGTCTTTCTCAACATTCGCTCAGTTATGTCAGTTTTGTGGACTGTACTTGCTTTGGTGATTCTGTCTCTGTTTCTGTGTTTGGCAAAGGCTGAAGTGTTTTGTTGGTATCCCTGTAAACCTTGTTTTATGAGGAAGAAGGGATGTTCCAAAAGAGGGTTTTTTTCCAAAATTTGGGCCCGTGTAGATGGGCCAAATTTCAGAAAAGCCTCTTTCGGAAGTAAATCTGAAAAAGATACGCAATTTGCGTACCGCAAATTGCATTTCTTTTTCCGATTTATCTTTGTAGTGTAGACATAGCCAGAGAAGCAGTCCTATTCCAGACACATCGCTTTTTCCTGGCCAAACCAAACTTTTACCTTGCTTTAAGTTAGGATAAGAGGAATTTGGAGGTCCTAGCTCTTACCATTTAGGTGGAGTTCTTGAGCAAACTGACAAACTCTAAAATATATAGTAGACTGTATCTAATGCACTCTAAGGTATCTTAATGACATCCTCAAAACCTTTCTTCTAAACATACACATGCGTGTCTCTGTTCTTCAGGCCGAGAGTACTTAGAAAACCCGTTATAAATTGTGAGGTAATGATGAATCCAGAACAAGTGTCTGTGACTCTGTTTCATCAATGGGTTATCACTCTCTGTATCAATCTTCATGAGCGTGGGTCACTGTGAGGAAACACACTAGCACAGCAAGTGTAATAAAAGGTAGGTGGAAAGGTCATGGATTCAAATCCCGGGAAGGAGTCTGACGCTAGTTGTTTTTATATTATAAACGTCACTTTAAAAGGGGGCATCTCACACGTGTCTAGGAGAAGGGCTCTGGGGTAATGGAGGTCATGGGCCAGCCCCTCTGTTTGATGCAGTACCTCTTTGCCTTTGTTTTAAAATAACCTCATAATTCTCAGCTTGGCTGGCTAACTGGAGGCATGTCTCAGTCTAAATGCCACAGACTGAAACTTATCTGAAGGAAAGTTCTCCAAAGGGCTAGCAAAAATGGCTTGCCCGATAGGAGTGTCTCTCTCCTGAAAGGTCAAACAAAATGATACGGAAAACCTTGGGGATGCTGGGAAGTAATTGCGTGTGACAGGGGAGGTCTTCAGAAACTCCCTCTGTATGCCTCTCTATGACTCTCTGACCTAGCAGGCCAACTGCATTTGTTTGCAATGCTCAAGAGAGCTATGCCCAAAAATGAAGCTTGAGGGAACGGGGTGGGAGTTTTCCACCTGCAGAATTTACTTCTTCAAGAAATATATCTGAGCATGAGCCAGGGCACGGGCGGGGCATGTCAGAGCACTTTGTCCAGACTTCTTCGTCATGACCAGATCAAGAATGCTCAGGACTCTGCCTACAGGACTGATCTCTCTAGCTGGGTAATTCTATGGGTCCGTCATCTTAGTAGCTGGGCACCTTGCACACAATAATGGACATGATGAGTCAAGAGAGATGAAAAGCTTTGCCCAGGGTCAGACAGGGATTCTGTGGCAGTGCTGGGAGTTGAAGGCTAATCTCCTGCATCCCAGCCCTGCTCTCCTCTCAGCGCTACAAATGAAATCCGCAGGAGTGGCACCTTGACAGGTGTGAGTGAAATCTGTCCTTTACAGGCATGAGCACGAGCAAAACAGCAAATGCTATAACTGATACATAACCATTAGAGGTGATGACTTCAGTGGAAGTGTCTCTTTGTTCTAAGTGCAATTTAATTTGGACTTCGAGGCATCCACTCTGCTTCTGAACTCCTATATCCAGAGCAGCAAAGAAAAAAAATGAGTATTTGTTCTGGTTGCACTGAATACGGGAATTCTGAATGATCAGGAGTGGCTCACAGGGGCTCCATTTAAGGGGAGGCTGTAGTCCCCCCTGAAGTCTGAACCCCTGAATTTCATACTTGAGGTCTGCTTAAAGTGCATCCCCTAGCCCCAGATGCAGCTATTAACCACAACAGAGCATGTGCTGCTCCCAGCTTTGCCTTCGGGGCAGGGAGTATTTTTATGAATAGAGGGAGGCAGGGTGATTAAGCTAATAAAAGACTGGTCATTCAAGTAATTGAAGGATCATTAACTGTTCAAGGAAACCTTGCCAGGTAAAAAGACAGGAAACATGGAATAGGAATAAATGCTGAAAACTGAGAGAATTAAATAGTAGAATGTCCCTGCGGTCTGTATTGAGACGAGGGCTATTCAACGAATTCATAAAGGATCTGGAAAAAGGGGTAAGCAGCAACATTTGCAGATGATACAAAATTACTGAAAATAGTCAAGTCCAAAGCTGGCTGCCAAGCATTACAAAGGGGTTTCTCAGAACTGGGTGATTGGGCAGCACAAGGGCAGATGGAATTGAGTGCTGAGAAGTGCAAAGTCACGCACATGGGAAAGTATAATCCCAACAATAGATACCAAATGATGGGATCTGAATTAGCTGTTGCCACTCAAGAAAGAGATCTGAGAGATAGTCCCCTGAAAGCATCTGTTCAATGTGCAGGGGCAGTCTGAAAAGCGAACAGAACCCTGGGAGTCATTAGGAGAGGAATAGAGAATAAGACAGAAAATATCATAGTGCCGCTATAGAAAGTCAAGGTATGCCTGCATCTTCAATACAGCATGCAGATCTGATCACCCCATGTCAATGCTGTTTCCCACTCCGGCACTTCAAGTGCAGAAGGTGTGAGCCGGCAAGAGACCTTAAAATACCTTGCCTCTATAGGTAAGTCACAGATTCCCTGCCCTTGGGATGTGTGTGGCCACCACCCAAGTGGAAAACCCCCCACCCTTTCTTCCTGAACTCAGGAAGAGTCACTTGGGAACTTCTTTCAGAGGGGTCCCCCAAGCTTTTTTTGCCTCAAGAAAGTTTGAAAACAACCCAAATGTCAATCTCTGATAGCTGACCTCTCAGTCTTAGCCATGCTTACACAGACATCCTGTTACCTTCCAGGACACAAGAATCAGATTAACCCCCTAAAAAAGGTGATTTTTATAAACAAAACAAAAAGATACACTTGGCAAAGCATGTTTAGTGGCCAGGTGTCATAGAGCAACTAAGAAAACAAATTAAAACAGAGAGAATTGCTTTCTTGGAATTCAGCTTCAATTACAGGAACATGGACTCAGCATAGACAAGTTTAACCAACCAACCAAACAAACCCAAAGAAAATAACCTGATCACATCTAACTAAAACATTCCCTATCTACTTGCACAGCTGCACTTTCAAGGTCCAGTCCATTTCTAGGCACAGGTATTCCTTTTCCAACAATGGGTTTCCGTCTCCCCGCCCAACTCCTGGTTTAAAACCCCCACAAAAGAAAAACAGCAGGCAGATTTTCTTTCCATTCAAATCTCAACACTTTCTTCCCATTGGCTCTCCTGGCTCTCTGCCAACACTTCCTGGATTTTTTGTGGCAGCAGGAGACCCCCTTTGGTCTGGCAAAGTCCCTCATTCAGGACTGGTGAGGCCCTGAGGGTGCCAGACTAGAGAGATCCAACCTGTATTGCATTTGGAAAAGGTACAGAGAAGAGCAACAAAAATGTTGAGGGGTAAGAAACAGCTTCCATATGAGGAGAGATTAAAGAGACTGGGACTTTTCAGCCTGGAAAAACAATGATTAAAGGATGGAGGAATATGTTAGACATCTATAAAATCAGGAATAATGTGGAAAAATTGAATAAGGAAACGTTATTACTCCTTTACTAACATAACACAAGGTCACTCAATGAAATGTATGGGCAGCAGATTTAAAACAAACAAAAGAAAGTTTTTCTTCATGCTCATTCTGTGGAACTCTTTGCTGGGGGAACGGGGGGGTGGTGGTGGAAAGGCCCAAACTATAACAAGATTCCAATAAGAATGAAATAAGTTCATGGAGGTTAGGTCCATCAATGGCTACTAGCCAGGATGGGCAGGGATGGTGTCCCTAGCCTCTGTTTGCTAGAAGCTGAGAATGTGCGGCAGGGGATGGATCATTGTTCATTCCCTCGAAAGCACCTGGTGTTGTCTGCTTCCAGAGGACAAAATACTGGCCTAGAAGGACCATTGGCCTCACTTAGTCAGGCCATTCTGATGTTCTTATATAGAACCCAGATGTATCTCCCCCCTGCCCTGCTGTAACCCAATAGACTCCTCTCCCTCCCACTGCTGAGAAAGAGCCCAGAAATCTTGACTCTCTCTCTCTCTCTCTCCCCCTCCCTCCACACATAACAAAGCAAGAATATACATTAACATTTTAACCCTAACCAATGTTCCTTAAGTGACTTCCCATAAGATGTCAGAATATCTTAGGGTGTGTCTAGACTACATGGCTCTATTGACGGAGCCATGTAGATGAGTTTACTGGACATAGCAAAATGAAGCGGCAATTTAGATAATTGTGCTTCATTTACATCAAAATGGCTGCCGCGCTGTGCCAATGATCAGCTGATCCGGCACAGCGGGGCAGTCTAGACGTGCTGCGGTCGACAAGGGAAACCTTTGTCAACCGCTCCAGTATGCCTCGTGAGCATAAATCGCTGCTTCATTTTGCTATGTCTAGTAAACTCGTCTACATGGCTCCGTCAACGGAGCCATGTAGTCTAGATGCACCCTTAGTGTTAGAGCTGAGTGGTGCTAATATTTCTTAGATACAGTGCTCCTGTCAGCTAATTGCAAAGTTATCTAAAAAAAAACTAGAGTCTTCAAGTGCCTGAGTAACTCCTGGAAAAAAGGTGATGTGTGGAAGGCAGGCAGGGTCGGTTCCTCACCTCCTCCGATCCGCTGCTTGACTTACATTGAGCATGCTCAGTAACACTGCTGGAGCCGCTGTCCTCGTTCTACCTCTCCCATGCCCTCTGCCTCTCCTACTGGCATGCCCACGTCACACGCTCCCTCCCCCCCCATTCTGAAATGGTGCCCCTGACGACTTGATGTGCTGGTCTACATAACAGTCTTCACCATGATTCCCCAGATCACAGCTCTCTGATGGCAGAGCTAGCGCCAGAGATGAGCTCAACAGCCTTGGCTGTGCTGGGTTGACTTCCTTTGTGTGCTTTTGCAAGATATGAAATAAGAAAACCTCCCATCAACATTCACCCTCTATTCACCCAGGCTCCCTCTATTGGGAAAGGGGAAACCAAGCATTGAAAATGCACGTGGCTGAGCAAAGCTCATTTCAAATGCCGCCTCCTCCTGCTTTTTGCTATGAATCTTTCGGGGGAAGCTAAAAGGAGCCAAAAAGATCAAACTTGGACATGAAAATGACTGTAGAAATGAGTACTAGCAGAAAAAAAAAAGTGGAGTTGCTACAACCTTTAAAATGGCAACAATATTTCCATGGGCTGCGTCCAGGGGATGAGTGTGATTTAACCTGAACATTCAGAACCATTTCCTGGTGCGATTCAAGTCGTATTCTGGGGATGAAACAAGCAATGGAAGGTATGAAGTGTGATTTGTCTCTGCTGCCAGAACATCTCATCTGTGAGTGTGCACTCATTAGTGGCACTACGAGACGCCTTGGAAATGTAGAGTTTAGATGGCGTTCAAACGCACTTTAAAATTACATACAACCAGGCCCACCGATGCGGGGAGGGGCAAAGGGGGCAATTGCCCCAGGACTCATTGCTACAAAAAGTCCTGCAGCCCACAGCCACCACCGCTACTGTGGTAGCCAGAGCCCCGGGCCCTTTAAAGTGCTGCACAAGTGCTGTGTGGTACTGCGATGGGTCATCTGCCCTGGGGGAAGGCTGAGAGAATGGAGCCCACAGCTGAGGCAGACACAGCCAATGAGGGCCCAGCTGGGGCTGTATAAATAAGGGCTTCTGGAGGGGTAGAGACAGGCACAGTCTTGTTCTGGCTGGGGAGCAGGAGGGACCTGGCTGCCAGGGAAGCTGAAGGCTTCCTGAGACAGAGCAGGGCTGGGGAAAGGCAGGCAGAGCTGGGGAGCTCTCGCCGGTCCTTGCTCCCAGGCTGCAGGGCCTGAGGGATATGAAGGCTGCAGGGAAACAGCCAGGGTGGGGGAAGGCAGCAGGTTCACACTCCCTTGTCAATGCTGAATGGCCAGTTCAGCTGCAGTTTGCCCCTGAGGCAGGGGCTAGATGAGGACTGGCCGTGGGTCACTGAGGCAAAGTGCGTGTAGGGGAATTGGGGGTTCCCTGGGAGATAAGGACCCCAGAGTGCAGGGGCAATGACCTAGGACAATCTGAGGAGGCAAGAGCACCATGGGCAGAGAGACTGCACCAGAGGCTGAGACACCGACAAGCAGAGGGTGCTCTGAGGCAGGAGCGCCGATTGCCCTGGAGGCGCGGTGGGGGTGAGTGCTTGCCCCGTGACAGGCACACTCTGGGCAGCACTGAGGGATACCAGCGCTCTCTGGGCGGAGCTAAGAGTTGCCTAGCTCCAGCTCCACCCCTTCCATGTGAGGATCCGCCCCTTCTGGAGGTGCAGAGCAGGACCCTCCCCCTGCCTCTCCCAGGGGCCTGGCGAGGCTATCGGCCCCGCTGCTTCCAACATATTTGGTACCAAACTTCTGCCTTCAGATTCAGACCCTGCCACAGCATTCCAAAGTGCCACCAAAAGCCTAAAGTAAAGGGGCTCCCAGTGTGATGCCCATTTGAAGTGGGGACTCTTAGAAGCTTTTCTGATAGTTGCTGTTTTGCATAAGGAGAAATTAAAATGGTAAAGAATCAATTTCACTTCTGTCAGAGTTCTACAACACCAGATCCACTCCGGCACTCTCTAAAAGGAACTCTTCAGAGCCTTTGCCTTACTATTTAACCTCCCCCCTTCCTCCCTCCCTTCCAACTGAGTTTCATCTGCAGTAACCTGGAGGTGAAAGACTGTATCTCTCCCTGGAGAAATGCAATGCCCCATTTTTTGCCAGTCTTTTCTTTGGGGGATCTTATTCTGTACTCATTTAAGTCAATGGGTGCTAATAGGTCCTTTCACTGGAGGGAGAAGTTGGTGATGTTTATTAGCAACATGAACAGCTGCTAAAAATATTTCCTCTAAAGCAGAGTGCAGAGAGTTGTGCAGAATTCACAGGACCCTGGGAATTAGGTCACCAACTGCATGCTGTGAATTACGTATGGCGAAAAGCCTTAGAGAATGGATAACAAACGAGACACAGCCTGGAAACGGTGTGGGCCACATAGTGCGTCAAATGCTTTCAAATCCTATATCAGACTCAGGAACCATACACGAGAAGACACAAAAAAGGTGTTTGCAGTCAAACAGATTATGGTTATAGAAAGAAAGAAAGAAAGAAAGGTCTCTCTTCCTTTATGAGATGGTTATTCATTCTACATGTTATAGCACCAGCCTCAGGAGTAATTGTCACTGTTCTGTCAGAGACAGGGTACAGGATTACAAACTTCTGGTCTCATCAGGTATGGGAGCTGCTATATCCCTACATAACAACTGACTATTTCTAGTTCATTCAGCCAAATCTAGCCTTAGGCTCCACACCGGCATGAGACTTGACCCAGTGGAGCTCTGGTGTGGGTGTAAGAAGGAAACAGGGTGAGGGTTTGAAGACCCACACAGGGGGTATGACAGAGCAGACTAAGCCCTGATGCCAGAGACGGGCCATAGAGAAATCCTCCCAGCAGGCTAGAGTGGCTGTGGAGGAACCAGCCAATCAGGAGCTAGGCAGGACTACAAGAGGAGCTGCAGGACTAGCGGCAACTCAGTTGCAGACCAGACCTGGAAGGGAGAAAGTCAGGGCGGGCTGGCAGAACCCAGGAGAACTCAGAGTGGAGAGCTACTGAGAGACTGATGGACCTGAAGGTAAAGCCCTCAGCTAAAGGCAAAGGAATTGTCTCCAGGAAGCATCGCTGACATTCAGGCTCATTTAGACTACATGGAACAGTCGAAAGAGGATATGCAAATTCTGCGGGAATTTGCATATCTTCTTCCGATTGCACTTTCCAAAGCAGAACTTTCGAAAGTGAAAGTAGTTTAGATGCGGCTTATTCGGCAACCCCCCCCCCACTTTTCGAAAAGCTGCGTAAACCTAATTTTTTAGAGGAAGAGCGGCTTTTCAACAAAGGGGGGGGGGGGTTCACCGAAAAAGCCGCGTCTAAACTACTTTCGCTTTCGAAAGCTCCGCTTTGGAAAGTGCGATCGGAAGAAGATATGCAAATTCCTGCGGAATGTGCACATCCTCTTTTGACTGTTCCTCATAGTCTAGATGAGCCTGAACAGAGAGAGGCAACAAACTGAGGGAACGCCATCGACCTGAAAGACGCTCCAGGGGACCCCAGGATGGGTCCCTGGTAAATTATGTACCCCAGACAGAGTGCAGGAACCCACACTCGGGCCAACGGGGAATGCCGACCCTGTTACAGGTGGTCACTGACGTAGACCCTCGGTCATATCAGGGAGAAGGATTCTTTCCCTTCCACGTCCCTTGCAGTGATCCTTGGGGCAGAGGTGGTGAGCTGGGACCTAGAATTCTGTCTGACGTGAGGGCTCTGAGGAGCGAAGCTGGAATAAATTACACTGTCAGAGAGCAACACCTCTGATGAAATTATTAATGACCCTTATTACATTTGGAATAAGGCATGCCTACCAGGAAGAAGTTGATAGAATATTTGTATTCATGAAGGATCTCGTGTGTTTTCTCCTCTAAATTGCCTCCTTGATTAGCTATATCGAAAGTGTACGGTGAAGAAGCAGGCTCCTTTTATTGATATGACCTATCATTAGTGTAAAAAATGCCTGACAGGACCTTTCAATTTCCTTGTTAAACACTGATCATTGTATAGCCACCTGTCTGTGAATCTCTCCCGTTCATTTGTAAGAAACCTTATTTGCCATTGGAGGCCGGGCTGCGTCCCCATCCCTCACCATCGGTGTGTCATTTGCAAACAATGGAAGAATTATGTGCCCATGATGAGAATGCATGTCGCGCTACTTTGCCACATTACTGTGTATTTTCCCTGCTGTTATCTAAGAGAGGCTTCCACAGCTGGCAATATCTGGACACCTTTTTCCATTCCTGTCGGCAAGCTGCTGCTTTTCCATTTTCATCTGTCATCTGAAATTAAATGGTGAAAATCCTCTTGCGCAAATGGAAAATGCTATCACTCTTATTAAAGCACAGGGAGAGATTGCTAATTCATCATGTAGCCTTTTGAATTCCATTCCCCTGACTCCTAATGAGAGAGAAAAGTAAGAGAAACGCTTTAGCAACCTGAGACATAAATCGAAATGCCTCTACATTCAGGTGGGGCTGTCCAAATGCACTCTGCATTGGGGGGTGATTAAGGCCTGGCTTCCTAGGTTTGCTGCTGATCAAGTCTGTCTCTGAACGGGCAAGAAAATAATGCCTTGGCAAGGTGGAGATCTAAATAATGTTGCAATGCCCCCAAGTAATCTGGAGTGTAAAGTTTCAAATAACTACACCACCAGACATTCCCCTTTCTGGGCATACATAACACGAGCAAAAAAAGTCTCAGAGGGGGAGCCGTGTTAATCTACAACTTTTAAAACAATGAGCAGTCCTGTGACACCTCAGAGACTAATAAATATATTATATCATGAGCTTTTGTGGGTAAAATCCACTTCATCGATAGTTCTGGCTAACAAAAAGCACATATTACATAAAGAACGTAAAAACACAAGAACATCCATACTGGGTCAGGTCAAAGGTCCATCTAGCCCAGCATCCTGTCTTCCAACAGAGGCCAATGCCAAGTGTCCCAGAGGGAATGAACAGAACAGGTAATTATCAAGCCACCCCTCTCCTGTCATCCATTTCCAGCCTCTGACAAACAGAGGATAGGGACACCATCCCTTCCCGTCCTGGCTAATAAGTATTGATGGACCTAACCTCTATGAATTTATCTAGTTCTTTTTTGAACCCTGTTAAAGCCCTGGTCTTCACAACATCCTCTTGCAAGGAGTTCCATAGGTTAACTACTTAACGAAACCCCCTCTGCTTCCATTCCCATAGAATGTTTTCAAGCTCCAGATTCCAAAGGGAAATTAATCCTTCCTGACTAACCCCTTACCCAGAGGGATTGTAAGTGGGGTGAGTGGAATTGTCTAGGATGGAATCTTGCCAGGACATTTGTGAAAAAAGCAGTAGATTTAGTTCCTTACTAACTGCAAGTGGTTCGGACCAGATCTATGTGTCTCATCCCAGACAGGCCCCACCAGCCCTGTGCAGGGGCTTTGGGTGAGGACGAACTCAGAGTAAATGACCGATGCCATTACCCAGATTGTCCATCTAATCGTAAGTCAGATCTGAACCTGCTCAGCTTCAGAGATGCAGGTTGCCACTGGCAATCAACACAAACATGCTGAATGGGCCAGTGGACTAGACCCCCTCCATAACTGCTCCCCACCCCAGCTCTGAGGCATCCTGCCGCAGCAGGGGCATGTGCCGCCTATGACTTCATGTTCCGTCCCTTCCCAGAGAGAGGGAAATAAATAAATCGACCCCCACTAATGAGCAGCCCTCACATCTTCAGCCAGCTCTGCTTTTATTCTGCCACTGACCCTGGGAAGGGCACAGTCCGCCATGGACATGATGAATTGCCAAGGTTTTTCATCGGGGGAATGGTCATTTCAAAACCCTATTTACTTCCTTCAGGCGCACGAGGCGGTGCAAGGACAAAAGCGGCTTTAAAAAAAAGCAGGAGGGGAAAGGTTTCAGGAATGTACATTCAGGCTGCACTCACCACGGAGCAGAAATTAATTCTGTGGAAATGGTAGCCTATAAAGTTAATGAGATAGTACTGAAGGAAGGATAAACAATTTAGGAGTATGAGCAGCAAAGATAAACCAAGACCTGTTGCCATCAAAAATACTGAAACTAATTAAATTGGGAAATACAGCGCGAGGGAGCAAAAAAACAAAAGCAAATCAAGTAGGGGGGAGAATTAACGGGCTTAATATTGCCATGGCATTATTATTATTAACAATGGGAGGTGGGGTTGGTTTTGATTAAACCCGTTTGTTCTCCCATATCTTTGCTAAAAAAGAGGAAAAATAACGGGTGGGTGGGAATACGCAGGGGACATGGAGTTCTGGGCTACAAGATAAATGATGCTCTTGCCTTGAATTCTGCGGGGGGAGGGAGAAGCAGAAATCCCTGCTTTATTGGAGATTTGGCTTCTGCGCCAAACTCCTTTTACCGTTTGCTGTCTGGACACCGAACGGGGTAGTGACTGACACAGACAATTGTCTCATCACCTCAGGCCATCGGTTCGGGCCAGATCCTGTCACACCCAGTGCAGTGGCAGTGCAGGGGATGGGGTCAGGGGTCAGGCTGTGGAAATTCCTCAGCAGATCAGGGCCACCGGCGGCCCTTTCCCTGGCAGTGCAGAGGAACATTATGGGGGCAGGTGAATCATGGAATCCTAGAACTGGAAGGGACCTCAAGAGGTCATCAAGTCCAGTCCCCTGCCCTCATGGCAGGACCAAGCACCATCCCTGACAGGTGTCTGTCCACCATGCTCTTATATATCTCCAGTGATGGAGATCCCACAACCTCCCTAGGCAATTTACTCCAATGTTAACCACCCTGACAGTTAGGAAGTTTTTCCTAATGTCCAACCTAAACCTCCCTTGCTGCAGTTTAAGCCCATTGCTTCTTGTCCTATCCTCAGAGGCCAAGGAAAACAAATTTTCTCCCTCCTCTTTGTGATACCCCTTTAGATACCTGAAAACTGCTATCATGTTCCCTCTCAGTCTTCTCTTTTCCAAACTAAACAGGCCCAGTTCCTTCAGCCTTGCCTCATAGCTCATGTTCTCTAGACCTTTCATCATTTTTGTTGCTCTTCTCTGGACCTTCTCCAGTTTCTCCACATCTGCCTTGAAATGTGGTGCCCATGAAGGACAGGTTCAAATTCATCACAGTTGCAACCCTGCAGAGACAGGCGGGAAAGGAGCCCCTGTTGCAGTGAAGGGTAAGGGGTATACAAGTAGCTGTGCTGGTGTTTCTCTCTTTGGGGAGGGGCGGTTGTGTCCCCCTTCCCTTCTGCAGGGACAGCCAATACCTGGTGCTCTGACCCAGGGCTCCAGAGTTTGGTCCAAGCCAGACGTTATCCCATGATTATTATCAAGTGTGTGCATGGACATCCCAGAGTTTCCAGCCAGAAACTGACAGAGCACCCCAGACACAGCACCGGGGTCAATCCAGCTGGCCCAGAGTGGTGCCGACTTTGCTCGGGAAGCCAGCGGTTGGTCGGGGAGGTTCCCACCCCAGGGCAGAGCAGGTTTCACCCCAAACAGGGCTCCACGGGAGATTTGCTGCCTGAGTCTGGGAAGGCTGCTAAATCAAATACATCTACTGGCTGCCCTGGCTCCCCGTCCCACTTCTAAGGGCTGTGCCATCCACAGGGCTCTGGGTTATCAAGGAAGGTGGGGGCACGCTGGCCATGGTGCACTGGCTGTTGCTAGGAGCCCTGTGCCTTGGCTTAGCCCTCAAGCAGTTGAGTTTGCTCCATGCTCTCAGGAAGCATCTTGTCACGAGCTTTGCAGCCTCAGCTTGCAGGACTCAGGACGGCTGAATGGTAACTTTGGGAAAAGAGCTAGATACCTGGGCACTATTCTGACCTGCATCTCTAAGAACAGAAGAACAGCCATGTTAGGTCAGGCCAAAGGTCCATCCAGCCCAGTGTCCTGTCTGCCAACAGAGGCCAATGCTAGATGCCCCGGAGGGAATGAACAGAACAGTTAACCATCAAGTGATCCCTCCCCTGTCACTCATTTCCAGAGAAACAGAGGCTAGGGACACCATTCCTACCCATCCTGGCTAGTAGCCATGGATGGCCCTAGCCTCCATGAATTTATCTAGCTCTTTTTTGAACCCTGTTAAAGTCCTGGTCTTCACAACATCCTCTGGCAAGGAGTTCCACAGGTTGACTGTGTGCTGGGTGCAGGAAAAAGTCCCCTTGTTTGTTTTAATCCTGTTGCCAATGAATTTCATCAGGTGACCCCTAGTTCTTGTGTTATGGGAACAAGTAAATAACTTTTCCTTAGTCACTTTCTCCACACCGGTCATGATTTTATAGACCTCTATCCCATCCCCTCGCAGTCCTAAGCTGAACAGTCCCCATGTAACCCCTGTGCCACTCATTCATTCGCAGAACAAGGAGCCTCACACAGAACAGAAGTGACCCGTGAGCATGTGCTAAGGTCATCGGAGGCCAGAGCAGGACTTGACAACCAAAGGAAGGGGGTTATTGATTGGAATGGAAAGCAGGCACCAGCATGTCTCCTACCTCCCCGAGTAGGTTCCACCCACGTCAGCACCACTACATGCCCGTGGCTCATGTACAGAGAGTCCTCCCGTCAGTGCTGCTGCTGAGCACTGAGGCTATCTCCACAATAGCCAGAACCAGCCACTCTGTGCCATGGGCGGGCAGAGCAGAATTCTTCGGCTTAGTTCTCCTGGGTCATGTCACAGGACAAGAGTCTGAGGCTATCTGGGTACATGGGCAGAGGGGGAATGGCAGTAAGTGCAGAGGGAGATTGTTAGATCATAGAACCCCAGGGCTGGCAGAGACCTCAGGAGGCATCGAGTCCAGCCGCCTGCCCAAAGCAGGACCAACCCCACTAAACCATCCCAGCCAGGGCTTTGTCAAGCCAGGACTTCAACACCTCTAGGGATGGAAATTCCACCCCCTTCCTAGGGAATCCATCCCAGTGCTTCCCCACCCTCCAAAGGAAAGAGTTTTTCCTAATATCCAACCTAGACCTTCCCCACTGCAACTTGAGACCATTGCTCCTCGTTCTGCCACCACTGAGAACAGCCTCTCTCCGTCCCCTTTGGAACCCCCCTTCAGGAAGTTGCAGGCTGCTAACAAATCCCCCCTCACTCTTCTGCAGACTTAAAAACCCCAAATCTCTCAGCCTCTCCTCATAAGTCATGTGTTGCAGCCCCTCATCATTGTCAGACAGGCTTTTTTTTTTTTTGCCTATGCTGTTGATTAATTGAAAATACCTGCGTGCCTTGCAAAGCAGCTACAACTTGGTACCGCTACCAGCTGCCTGTACCTCTAGCAGAGAGTTCAACATAGGCTTCATGCCTTTGATTAATTACGGTGTGAAGGACTCTGCTACCAGCTTTCAGGAAACAAGAAACCAATGAGAGTAACAATGTTCCTGCCAGATTCATTCAGGGAAAGTTGGGGGAGGTTCTTCCTCTCAAGAGACTGCACCTGCAAGCTTGAGCATCCAGAAAGGCTCCTTCCCTTTACCCCTCCTCTTTCTGGGATTCATTTTCTGGCTCCTGCTGTTTCCAGTCCATTGCCTGGCCTAGAAAAGTGACCAGCCAGTCAGAACTCATCAGAACTCACCTCAAAATTGGCAAAGCTACTCAGAGAGACGGTCAGGCGCAGCCCCGGCTTACAGGTCTGGGAGTCTGCAAAGTCCTTTTTTTGGAGGGCAGAGAGGCTGCTTATTAGCAAAATCAGTGCCACACCTGAGCAAAGCAAAGGAACCGCCCTGTCAGAGCAAGCAAAGGGAGGACAAAGTGGTTGTGAAACATAGGAGCTTTTCTGTGGTTTTTCTCTGAACTTATGGACTCTACACACTGCAGAAGAGAAGAGTGAGGGGGGATTTGAAAGCAGCCTGCAACTCCCTGAAGGGAGGTTCCATAGAGGATGGAGAGAGGCTGTTCTCAGTGGTGATGGGTGGCAGAACGAGGATCAATGGTCTCGAGCTGCAGGGAGGGGGGGGTCTAGGTTGGATATTAGGACAAACGATGTCCCTAGGAGGGTGGGGAAGCACTGGGATGGGTTCCCTAGGGAGGGGGTGGAAACTCCATCCCTGGAGGTTTTGAAGTCCTGGCTTGACAAAGCCCTGGCTGGGATGATTGAGTTGGGTTGGTCCTGCTTTGGGCAGGGGGCTGGACTCGATGGCTCCTGAGGTCTCTTGCAGCCCTAGGATTCTATGATACAGGGACCTCATGGGCTGGGTATTGGGGGGAGAGATGGGCACTAATAACCAACGAAACCAACAGCAATAAAGTCGTTTTCAGTCTTGCAAAGAGCCGTTCGTCTCTGCTTTCCAGAGCATTTTGCAGAGGAGATCAGGGATCCTTTTTCCTGTTCCTTGCATGGAGAAACTGGACAAGCAGAAAGGGGAGTTAAGTACCCAGCTCCCATTGATTTGGGAGGAGGGGGATGAGGCTTGAGATCAGCCTTCCAACAGAAGTAGATTGGGGACACCAATCTAACTGGTCTTAATATAGAGCCAGGGTGGGGAACCTTTTTTGGGTCAGGGGCCACTGACCCACAGAAGAATCAGTCAGGGGCTGCACGAACGTGAGAAGCAAAACCAACCAAACAAAACCCACCTCGCTCATGTGAGGCTCTGGGATGGGGCCAGAAATGAGGAGTTCACGGTGTGGGAGGGGGCTGCTGGGAAGTGGGTGTGGAATCTGGGAGGGAGGGTGCCGGAATGGGTTGGGACTTGGTGGGTCTGGGAGGGTGGTACGGTGAGGAGCGGGATGGGGGTGGGAGGTTGGAGTGCAGTGGCAGTGCTGGGTCCAGGCAGGAGGGGGTGCAGGAGCGACTCTTGAGGGCCGGATCCATGTAAGCTAAGGGCCGGCTCTCCTGGGCCATAGCTTCCCCACCCGCTATAGAGCTTGATAAAGTCAGAAGGGGGTTGTACGAAAGCATGGCCTGTGAGAGGCGATGGAACCATGGCACTGGACTCAGTGGCCCTTCCAGCCCAATGTTTGTAAGCAGGCACCTCACTGCTCTTTGCACCTTGGAAAGCCTCCTCTGAAGCGACTTGCCCATGGTCCCACAGAAAATCAAGGATGGAGCTGGGAAAAGAACCCAGCTCTCCTGACTCCCCACTCTGTGCCCTACTCACACACTTCCATTCTTTCAGTGAGCCCGCTACCTCTGTTCTCCCGAGACTGATTTCAGTATAAAGCACGTTTCCCCTTGTAAAACAGACTGAAAAAGAGAAAGAGACAATGTGGACAAGGAATGTGTTATAGTGAGTATTTCAGCATGGCTAGGTCAGGGTTTCAAACTCTCCGAGACCATGAAACAGAACTAGCTTTGGCAAAACAAAAGCACCTGAACAAAGGTGCTTAGAGCTAACTTGTAAAATGTAATTTATGGGGACACAGTTGTTTCTCCATTAGTTAAATGATAAACAACCTTACCAGCAAAAAATGATAACCTTCAGGAAAACTGGTAGCTGCAAACATTTCACAGGGTCATTTGCAGAGCTTAGCCGTGGGTACACTTTATTCATTTAGCAGTTGTGGTTGTTTTAGACGATTTGCAGCATTCCAGTGACTTTCCCAGCAGACACGACTTTCATCGGCTTTTCAAAGCTTAGCTCTGTAGCCCATGGGGCCCTGGCCAGTAGGGATTCTGGGTGTGCTGCAGTAAGCACAGGGGTCCTGGGCTTAAAAGGGCAGGTGGTCAGTATGTGCTGAAAATCAGGACACCCCTAAAATGGAGACCTTCAACCTATTGGCTGCTTTTGAAAATCTTGAGCTGTTTGAAGCTGTCAGGTCTCCATCTCCTGGCACTGGAGGGTTGAGACTTTTTCTCTGAGAAGAGAAACTTAAGCTGTTAAGTGTAGACAAAGTGCAGCTGCAGCAGGTGTGACGCTGGCATGAGTGCTGGGTGAGAGATCTCCCAATGCTCTATGTAAATCACCTCTGTGAGGGGAGCTGGGAGCGAGCTCTCCCAGCTCTCTGTGTAAACCACCTCTGTGAAGGGAGAAGATAACAGCTCTGGGAGCTGGAAGAGAGCTCTCCCAGCGCTCTGTGTAAACCACCTCTGTGAAGGGAGAAGATAACAGCTCTGGGAGCTGGAAGAGAGCTCTCCCAGCACTCTGTGTAAACCACCTCTGTGAAGGGAGAAGATAACAGCTCTGGGAGCACGGCTCCCCGTGCTGTAGCCTGGTTCACACAGGTGCTTTACAGTGCTGTAACTTGCTGTGCTCGGGCGGGCGGGGGGAGGTGTTTTTCACACCCCAAAGCCAGAAAGTTACTGCACTGTAAAGTGCCAGTGTAGACTTGGCTGAAGGTGTTGAGGGGGAAGGACATTGTTATCTGTTTGCAAGTTATAATTGATGTAAAGTTGAATTGTTATTGGCTTAAGTTCTATAAATTCCCCTTATGGTTTCCCCTTCCTGAATGAATGCATGGTGTGCGTGGGAAACGAACATGCAGTGGGTGATGAACTTTTACTCACCTGAATTTGAGTGCACACAGCCTCCTGCAGTCCACGCGGCTCTCTGCACAGAGTGCACACGGCCCAGGGAGGACAGTGAGGAAGGCCTACGGACCCAGAAGCTTCACATGGCCTGTAACATCGTTGATCCAATGAAGAGAGAGGGAACCCGAAAGAGGATCACCAAGCAGGACCTCCCGGGGGTGCCCACTGCTCGGATCGCCTGGCAAGTGAACTGGTTCCAGATTCCAACAGCGTGAACCTCAGCATGAACCCCTGATGCCTGGCACTCAGCCTGCATTTCGTCAGACTGTAAGTGTGATTGCGGATAGTGAGAGTGAGTTTCCCCTTTCCCCTCCTTTCAGAGCTGGTTAAAGCAATTAAAGCCATTTGCGCTCGTTACCCCGTGATCCCACTCCTTGTTAGGCCAAGGTTAGTTGCACACTTGCAACAGAAGGGAGCCTTTTATTCTTCTTTGTAGGGCCTCAAACTTGGGGTTTCCATTATTTACTGGGTTTGTAGATTGGTTAAATGTCTCTCAGCGCCCCCACGACAAAACTGTTCCCGTACCCCAGGTGTCCTGGATCATGAAAAATAGCAGTGTATAATATCAATTTAAAAATACACTCACTTTTTGGGAGTGTGAATGAGGTCCGATGAGTGGGGACCTGCGCAAACAATTGATTCCTTTTCTGTTTCCTTGTGTTATAAATCTTGTGTTAAGAAATGAATGAGGAGCGTTGTGGTGATAATAGCTGATTGCAAACAGAAATGCACCTTGACACATGGGGAGGCAAAGGAATATCCTGAGCAGGAGAAAAAGCAAAAGGCAACTGAATACGAAGCAAACAGCCAATGCATCAACTTTCTATGCCCATTGATTCTGTCTTAGTTATTGCTATGTGAGGCGTTAGTACCGCCATTTAATGCTTGCTTACAGCTCCGAATGTGCACTTGTAAGCACATTGTGCATTTGGATGTGCCCTGCTTTGAAAATGTTTGCTTCCAATTCAGAGCATTTCGATGAGCACTGCCTGAGTATCCTGAAATAACAGGCTTGCTGTGAAGACACTAGATAACTATTTCAGGCTCTCTATTCCGACATCCCTGTAAACCTCATTCTGTGAGGAGTCAGGGATGTTTCAGAAGAACGGGTAATTTCGAAATCTGGCGCTGTGTAGACAGCGCAAATGACAAAATAAGCTATTTTGAAATAGCATTGAAATAAGATACACAATTTGCAGAGCTCAAACTTATCTTATTTTGAGTTATGGTGCCGTGTAGATGCACCCTGAGTATCTATGGTGGGGTGGGCAATAACACGATACTGGTTTGATGGGATAGTGCCTGGTGGGTCCCTTCTATATTTACCTGCTTGGTTGCAGGTACCAGTGATTGCAGCTCCTGTTAGCCATGGATCATTGTTCCTGGCCAACGGGAGCAGCGGAAAGCAGTACAGTCTGGGACACCACCTCCCACAGCTCCTATTGGCTGGGAATAGCAACCAATGGGAGCTGCAATCACTGGTACCTGAGGCCATTCAGGAAAATATAGCAGTGGGGACTCACTAGGAGCTAACCCTGGTGGACCAGATCTGTCCTGCAGGATGGTATTTCCCCAACCTGGTCTATGAGAATGTGAGAAACCCAGAGGGCAGGTGTATAATAAGCAATGGTTTCTAACACCTGGAATACTAGAGACCCAGCATTCTCTGCTTCAGCAACAACACTTCAGTCTCCTACCATATCCACTGTACAATGGGCTTCAGACCCTTAACTGCTCTGGCCAGCCATGGTCTGACAGAGACCCCCCAGAAGAGTCATTGGCCCTGAAATAACTGGCTCCGTTTAAAGGGTTTAGCACAAAAGTAACGTTCTGGTTTGCCACCCAGAAATGATCCCTCTGTAAGTGGTCAGGCTCCGTGGCGGCACCCAGGGAGACGATGGATGGGCTTGCAAGAGTTCTCAGCAGCTGACAAGGCTGTCAGTCTTTCCTCTGGGGAGTTCCCTGCGTGTCTAATCCGGTCTGAGGAGGGGAGCGAAAAGGAGGGCCGATGCCTTAGCCCAGGTTTCACCCAGCGTTGGAATGGGTGTAATACGCCAGGGAACAAACCAAAGCCTGGCAACATTCAGAGGATGAAAAATCAAATGCCCAGAGGGGGCGGCTTCAGGCAAGGATCTTGGTTTTTCAAAGGGGAAGAAGACAGAATTCCCAGTCATTTGCAGAGACCCCGAGCCATCCCAGCCCCTGTGCTTCGTCCCAAGAAGAATGGAAAAAGCATTTAGTGATTTTTCTTGAACAGGGACACTGTTGTGCCAATAGCACAGCTTCTCTGGTTCCCTAATTATTATGGTGGGGTTAATGCACTCAGAAGAAGATTGCATAGTAGATTTACATTTGTCTGAGCTGCTCTTTGAGAAGAACAGAAAAATTATATTAAAGTAATGAATGACTTAGTTTGTTTTTGCATTACTTCCTGACTGGGCAGGAGAGTCTATCACCTTGGTGAGGGAGGGAAATCTTGGCCACAGTGAAGGCACGGCAAATCCCCCACAGATTTCAGTGGGGCAGGGATTTTAGCCTTATTAAAGAGGCTAGCTTGCTGCCCCATTGCAGTCCCTGACTCTAGGGACACAGCGCTTCCCTAGAAAATAACATTCCTTCTGCTTCTCCATCTGGGAAATTTAGGGCACCTCTTCACTACGGGCTGGATTGATGGGCAGCAATTGATTCAGCAGAGCTCGATTGATCATGTCTAACATATATGCAATAAATTGACCACCGAGCACTCTCTTGGCAACCCCAGTACGCTATCAGAACAAGAAAATGAGCGGAGACGATGGGAGAGAGTCAGCTGTCAATTTACATGGGGAAGATACCGCCGTAAGCAGACGTAAGCACGTTGACTTATTCACATCACTGAAGTTGTGTAACTTAGGCCGACAGCCTTCAGTAGTGTAGACAAGTCAGGCTACTGTGCAGGATTTCAAGTCTGCAGAGACTGTGGGGGGGGCTAAACCCAAAGACAGAAGCCATCCAGTGCTGAACACTCTTCCTTCCTTCTTCAAGGTGCCTTTTAGTGAAGAATAATTTACATAGTTGGAATCATAGAATCCTAGGACTGGAAGAGACCTCAGGAGTCATCGAGTCCAGCCCCCTGCCCAAAGCAGGACCAACCCCAACTCAATCATCCCAGCCAGGGCTTTGTCAAGCCAGGACTTCAAAACCTCTAGGGATGGAGATTCCTAATATCCAACCTAGATCCCCACCCTGCAACTTGAGACGTGTGCTCCTCCTTCTGTCAAAATGTGAGAGTTTTTAGGTTTCATGCTGGTTTGAGACCCATGGAGTCTATTCTCATTCTGAGACATGTGCATTGCTAGCTCCTAATTCAGTTTGCATCTCTAGGACAGTCCATCAAGCAGTCTGGTTTTAAGGGACTGGCATGAATTCATCGGTACTGACATGTCAACCCCTGATCCCGGGCCACTGGCAATGCCGGTCTTGGTTGCTCATTTGTAACATTTCCTACCAAGCTCATTTGGGCTTTCTCCCTTGCTGATCCTTAGGCATAGGAACAGCCCCACAGACACATCTACCAGGCCACCCCATTGTCTCCCTTCTCCTTAAAACTAGCCTGCCTTGGTTCCTACACAGCACTTGACAACAGCCCCTTGACTGCTGCTTATTATGCTTCCACACTGTCATCTTCTTGTGTTGTTCCCTTCCAGCCCGTTTGTTGTGTCCGCCTGTTGTGCGTTGGCTGGTTGTAAGCCTTCACTGCCACAGAGTTATGAAGTCTGCAGATGCTACACCAATTCTAATAATAATAATAATACACAATTTGCTAACTAATGGCAAGGTTAAAAAGAGTCTCATTTTTCAGCTCAGTTATATGCTTCCTCCAACTGGCTCCCCAAAGAGAAAGCACAAGAAGGTATTAGCCTCATACTTGCCCGGTAAGGTAAACAGTTCGTAAGAGCAAAGCTCCAACATTATCACAGCAGATGATTTTCAAGGAAAGGGTAGCATGTCCTAGTGGGCGGGGAGTCAGGAGATGTAGGTGTCACTCCTGGCTCAGCCACTGAGAAGCTGGGTGATCTTTGGCAAGTCACTTCACCACCCTGTGCCTCAGTTTCCCCATCTGTAAATGGGCAAAATGACATGGCTCATCTTGACTCAGTGCCATTAGATCTGTGGACGAAGAACTAAGTACGTAGGTGTTATTATTCACTGTGATGCTTGCTTCTCTAATCAAGGGTATTTGAATTCTACAGCTAGAAGAGATAACTAATTCTTAATTATTATTAATAGATTGGAAACTATAAGTAAAATCTCTAATTCTTAAGGAAATAACCTCCTGAATTACACCTTACTTCTTCCATTTCATTCATCTCAGATAAGGAAACCAAATTGGTTTATTTCGTATCTTGGTTTTCTGGGCAACACAATTCTTATTGCCTTTTTTATTCAAACTGGAACTATACTTAAAAAAAAACCAGGTTGTAATAAAAGGCCAGATTCCCAAAGGAATTTAGACATCTAAGATGGGAGGAAGGGCAACCTAGGGCCCATGAGGGTTCTGTGTTTAGCCCCACCCCCTTCTACTCCCTCCCTTTCACAAGATCCCCCACCAAAGGCTCTTAAGCAAAGTAAGGGTTATATACGCTAAAACATGGTAGATATCATCAAGTGAAATTAACAGTCAACAGGTTTAAAACAACCAAAAGGACGTTTTTCTTCACACAATGCACAGTCAACCTATGGATCTTCTTGCCAGAGGATGTTGTGAAGGCCAAGACTATAACAGGGCCAAAAAGAGAACTAGATAACTTCAGGGAGAATAGGTCCATCTGGGAGAATAGAATGGCCTGTTCTGTTTGTTCCCTCTGGGGCACCTGGCATTGACCACTGTCAGCAGACAGGATACTGCACTAGATGGACCTTTGGTCTGACCCACTCTGGCCGTTCTTATGTTCTTAAAAAGATTAGGCCCCTACCAACCTTTAAAAGGCACTGCACAGCAGTGGTTAAATTACATCAAGCCATTGTCTTTGAAAGCCGTTGTGGATATGTTGCCTTTCAAATTGTCTTTCATTAAACACTTGGTTTTATGTCTTACATGAACCTCAGTCTGGGGCCTTGACAATGTCACTTTAACTCAGCTGTGGGCAATAAGTGGCCCATGTGCCAGACGTAGTTCACCAGGGTTAGTCCCTGGTGACCTGCCACATGCTTTACTTATCTGTGTGTCCACAGGTATGGCCGCTTGCAGCTCCCATTGGCTGTGGATCACCATTCCCGGCCAATGGGAGCTGCGGGAAGTGGTGTCTCAGGCTGCACTATTTCCTGCGTCTCCCATTGGCTGTGGATCACCATTCCCGGCCAATGGGAGCTGCGGGCAGTAGTGTCTCAGTCTGTCTATTTCCTGCATCTCCCATTGTCTGTGGATCACCATTCCCGGCCAATGGGAGCTGCAGGAAGTGGTGTCTCAGGCTGCACTATTTCCTGCATCTCCCATTGGCTGTGGATCACCATTCCCGGCCAATGGGAGCTGCGGGAAGTGGTGTCTCAGTCTATTCTATTTCCTGCATCTCCCATTGGCTGTGGATCACCATTCCCAGCCAATGGGAGCTGCGGGAAGTGGTGTCTCAGTCTGCACTATTTCCCGCAGCTCCCATTGGCTGGGAATGGTGAACCACAGCCAACTGGAGCTGTGAGCAGCTGTACCTGCACATGACCAAGTAAATAAAACATGTGGCAGGTCACCAGGGCCTAAGGCTGGTGAAGCACATCTGGCCTGTGGGCCACTTTTTGCCCATCCTTGCTTTAACTGTACGCTCCAGGGAAAGTCTTATACTGTTCTCGGACACAGAGCAACAATGCAGCCTATAGTACTTGCATTGCCCCCCAATCCAAGAAGGTGTTTAAGTCTGTGCTTAAACCCGTTCCTATTCAAGATGGCACTTACGTACTTAAGGGATGCTTTGGCAAGTGGTGGCCATGATGTGTGACATGTTGGCCCAGTGGGAGGGAATTCCAGAGAGTGCCGTGACTCCAGGGGATAAATCCATCAGGGTTCAGTTTGGTTTTGATTTTCAAATCTTGAAGAGTGCTGCAAGGAAATTAACTGAAGAGATTTAAGGAGATGACTCCACGATCCGCCTGTCAGCCAGAGATGTTATACTGTTAAAGTGACCTTCACATTTAATCAGTCAGCTGCAGAATACCAGGCTGCGTCATCCGCAGGCCGGAGCTTCCGCTCAGTTCAGGAACGTCCGGGTGCTTATGGGTTTCCAGTTAAGAAAAGCCTGAGATGCAGAGAGGCCCCTGGAAGAGCTGGTGCTTCCAAGCAGCTCGTGAGAGGGCAATGACATTTCTCAGCCTGAATGCCCAGGTGAGCAGTGGGCAGAAATCCTTGAGTACGTATGGCTTGATATATGGCATCCATCAAGAAGCAGCCAGGGCTGAGTTTCCTGCCAGGACTCAACTTTACATCCAACTGTCGGCTTTTAATGGCTATAAAGTGTTGCCTCTAGCTCTGGAAAAAGCAGAATAGATACAGATACTACCAATATCTTAAAGGAGCCTTGGGCCTTGTTATCCTTGGATAATTGAGGCAGCGGGGAATTGTTCTTTCTTATCTGTCTGTGTCTCTCTTGGCAACAGGCGGAGGCAGAAACCTCAAGAACGAATTGTTTTGCACTTGGTAAATGAACAGAACCCAGAAATGTCAATAAGCCGACTGAGGCACTTGGACTGCAAGGTCTGGCCCTCCGAAGCAAACAGCTATACAGAATAAGGAGCCAATATGCTGTCTTTCCACGACCTGCCTGCTTCCCACTGATATCCCTGGGAGATTTGAGGGGCATGCATGCGAGTACTGATTCTAACCCTCCTGTTGTTCACACCAAACTTGCTGTAGGTCTTGTATTTCCTACACCCCAGCACGTGAACACTCAGGAAGGAAAAACATGTTCCTTGAGCTATGAGATGCCTGTACAGAACGTAGGATTGTATAGCGCCTGGATGGTTTCAGTTAGAGCTGAGCAATAACTGTAGGGAAACATTTACATGGTTCATTTTGTTTTGGTTGTGAATATATGTATATAAAGGATGTGCTGGTTAATTCAGCAGTAGGTAAATACTGGCCTGTAGCTTAGCCGCTGGTGGGCTGCTGCTGCTATATTTACCCGTACCTCCACAGGTATGGGTGATTGCAGCTCCCATTGACCATGGATTGCCATTCCCAGCCCATGGGAGCTGCAGGAAGTGGTGTTCTGGTCCACACCTGTTTCTGCAGCTCCGATTGGCTGCAAACGGTGATTCGCAGCCAATGGGAGCTGAAATCACTGGTACCTGCGGCCGTGCAGGTAACTATAGTGGTGGTGGCCCACCAGGAGCTAACCCTGGCAAACTGCCACGATTTCATTGCCCGCCTCTGGGTTAGTTCCACGTGTCCTCCAATCAGTGAATAGAAACAGTCCATGTGGCTAGTCAACAGCAAGTGAAATTCAAAGGTGTATTGCTTCGTCATATTCATATTTCACACTCTGTTGTTTGGTTCCATAAGTCACACACTGTTCTTTCTGTTCCCTAATGGGATGGATTATGTAACAGCACAAATGATGGATTTTTACAGCTGAATGTACAAAGCAACATTTGCTGTCAAGAAATACTCAGGCATTCAAGCTTAAAATTTGTTTTTTGCAAGCATTCTGACTAATAAAACGCTGGCACTTAAATATTCCTGGAAAGTGCGCACAAAAGGGTTGCAAATAAATCCAATCTCTAAATCACTTTGCAGTTCTAAAGAACAGTCGGACTTTTTCCCATGATTTGCTCTAGTTGCAATGTCAATTCTTACTACAAGTGGGAACACAGACGCATAGCGTACAAGTCATAACGTGTCGGTATGTTCACACAGAGCGCTACTAAATACTCTCCGCAGATATTAGACAAAATGCCACGCTGAAATATTAAAAGTCAGTTTAAAAAGGGTCAGAAAATTCCAACTCTGTTAAGTGGAGTTGCAAATGACAGAAAGGTTCACAGACAATCCCTCGGTCCCTTTATCTAGCTCAGCAAAGATGCTATTGAAAACTAGGTAGGACTGAGTTGCAATATTCATTCCTACAGGCGGCTACTCCTGGCCAAGATGGGAATCTGATACTAGTCATGCTGTTCGTGACTAGAGAACTTTTGTTGCCAGGGATGAAGATGCTATTTAACCAACTGTTTTACGTTCGCTGTGACAGTTAATCAAAGCCCATTACTTTCCTGAAGACTGATATAACTTTGAAGGCCAACCAAAGCTTTGTTCCCGTGCTCACTGTTTTCCTACAGACAAAAAGTTATGCTGATGTTATGAAAGTGACCCTTAAATTTCCACCAGCCGATTTTTCAATATGGCAACGTTGCTTTCAACCCCCAGCTCCTCTAAATAAGACAGATCACCTTTCTTGTGTTTAAAGGCTTTTAAATAGAGAGCCGAATTGATTTTGTCATTTAAGGTAGCATTCATTTCGCCTGTCAGCGAGAGGTTGCTTTTGAAGACAAAGCCGCTCACGGTGTTGTGTCTCTTCGGTAAAACGATACATTTGTTTCTATACAGATATAAGGCATAATAGATATATCGGTTTGCTGTCGTTCCAAAGGACGTTAAGTTGAACATTTCTTTCTCTAGCTATTTCACAAAGAGCTGCTTCCTCTCACAGTGAAAAATAATTTTGCAGGCACTTCAGTTCGATGCATCAGTTGAAAAACTCATTTGCCTGTGTTTTCTTGTTTAATATTTACTTTTCCTTCTTCCAAATCAGTGGTGGGCAATTTGCGGACCCTGGGCCGAATGCAGCCCAGCGGGGTTCTATGTGTGGCCTGTGAAATAGTTTGTTTATTGTTACCCATATGCAGGGTTGCCTGATTCTGCTGGTTTCTGACCATGTAGTTTTTTCTCTACTGGTTGGTGTTACTAAAGTGACCCACACATAAAGCCAGGGCCCATGAAGTGAGGTGCCTGCTAATTGCACACAACACGGACTGTGAGAGCCATGTGATCCCTCTGCAGCCAATCACAGCGCTGCTATGATTCAATTGGCACCCCCCACAAATTCTAGGGACACCAGCGCCGTGAGCAATCCTGGGAGAGAGAGTCTTGGTTACAGCAATCTTGCAGCCCACAGAGATGAAGGATGGCCAATCACACGGCCCACTCACTAGCCTCGTTTGCCCATCACTGTTGCAACTTCTACAAAGATCCTCAGTGGGACTGAATATGTGAAGATGATGCTACGAGTAAGTTAGGGTTTTAGTTCAACACGACGGATCTCACAGCGGCATAGTGACACAAAGACACAACACACAACGCTCGCTCTGCCTGCATACTTTGCAGTCCTTGGGACGCTGACACATAAGACTGCCATATTGATTCAGACCAGGGTCCACCTATGTGGGACTAGCCTGTCCCCAAACACACCCTCAACCCGAGCTGGAGAGGCTCTGACACTAGGCCCTCTGGAGGGCTGGCGGGGGGGAGAAGTTAATACAAGGACCCGAGGAGTTCTCCTCTCTAAAAGAATGAGCATAATTTTGTAGCATCATGAGTGCCGCTCACCCTCTGCCTCCATGAGACCAACACGGGACATGATGGCCACGAGCTGTTTGGCTTTCATGCCAGTGATTCCCCTGCCGATGTGATCGATGGGACAAAATAATCCCTCAGCACAGGCAGCTCCTGGATGCCCAGATCCTTTCCTTCTGCAAACTGCAGCCACACAACCACAGTGACAGCCCATGTGTGGGGTGACGTGTGGGCGACAGTTCACTTCCCCCCAGCTTCCTGCATACTTGTTTCACAGGTCTAGTGGGAAGGTTAATGGCTTTCGTCTGCCAAGGAGCCAGCGCAGACGCATATGGGGGGGGGGCAGTGCTGCCTCCCAGCTCGAGTCTACACTCCAGATAACACAAATTCCTCATTCTGATTCCGTTTCCCAAATTCCCAAGAAGAGGTTGTAAAGGGCAAGCCATGAAGGGAAAAGTAATTACCTTTCTGTGGTACATTTGCACATCGTTTTTATTGCTCTTCGTTCTTTGCATGCACGGCGCCCCTTTCTGATTTATTCTCGTGCTCTTCGGGTGGAACAACGTTAATGTTTGCAGACCCTGCTTCTCTGGAGGAAGTTTTAACTCTTGTTTTGCTCCCGGCGCATCCCAGCCCCCTTAGGAGAGTTTCTCTGCTCTGTCATTTACCATCGAGGGGGCTGTGGGATCTGCCACTGGCTCAGTGGATTGACCATAGATGTCCACACTGTGGCTAGAGGCACAGAATAAAGAACACTGCCATTTCTCCTCAGGAATTACTCTGCCAACCCCAGTGGGAGGACCAAGGAGCTGTTCTGTCACCTGTTCACACTGTGGGGCAGGAAGAAACTGAGAGAAGATCCTACAGTCCTTTATTAATGCTATTGGCTCAGGGGAGGGGTGTTGGATTGTATGAGCTGAGGAGAGGCAGAAAGGGAGTGCAGGGAAATTTCTTCACAGCAGCTAAGGATGTCAGGGCATTTGGGGTATGTCTAGACTACATGGCTCTGTCGATGGAGCCATGTAAACTAGTTTACCCAGCATAGTCAATGAAGCGGGGATTTAAATAATCCCCGCTTCGTTAAAATAAACATGGCAGCTGCGCTGTGCCGACGATCGGCTGATCTGGCACAGTGCGGCAGTCTAGACACGGATCTGTCGGCTGGGGAAGCCTTTGCCAACCGATCCTGTAAACCTCGTTTCACGAGGCACAAGGGTTCGGTCAGCAAAGGCTTCCCCAGCTGACAGATCTGCATCTAGACTGCCGCTCTGTGCCGGATCAGCTGATCGTTGGCACAGCGCGGCAGCCACGTTTATTTTAATGAAGCGGGGATTCTTTAAATCCCCGCTTCATTGACTATGCCGGGTAAACTAGTTTACATGGCTCCATCGACAGAGCCATGTAGTCTACACATACCCTTTAGTTCTCCACAGAGAGCATTTGCGTCACTCTTAGCATTCGGCTACTGGGCTCAAGGTGCAAAGTTAGAATCCCCCACCCTTTGACGCTGACACTCTTCCACCCACTCCAAGTCAAGCAATCATTTTGTTTGTCCTGTGTCATTTTTTTCCCCAGCTGTCCCTGTACTTCCTTGTCATGGCTAAAACTGGAAGCAGGAAGTGCAGCCTGGAGCAAGACAAGAAAGCCCATAATCATAGTCATTTCCTTCCGCCTGGGAGGTGGGACATTGTGGATGTCTCCCAAGAAAGCATGTGGACATCAGGATTCCAATACAAATTTGCAAGCCCGGGAAGTTGGGAAAAGTTGGAATTTGGATGCCTGGAAAGTTGGGAAAAGTTGGAATTTGCAAGCCCGGGAAGGTGGAGAAACTTCCAAACTCTCACATGCTTGCTGAAGCTAAGCACCTAACCATCTGAGCTTTCGCCCTTGTGTACTTAGCCATGCAACTGTGATGCCTTTGCTTTCTGTATTCTGCATCTTTAAACCAGCAAGAACTCAGCCATCTGCAGAGACGGGCCGCCATTTTGTGTTCGCATGACCTCATGTTGTCAGAGGAGCCATAAACACTGTCTGCTGCCTCATGCAGTCTTTGCTTTCATTCTTCCTGGTTCGTGGGGCCTGCTTGTGAAAAGATATTTAGGCCCCCCAAAATGAGGGTAGGCACTGAGTGGGATTTCCCAAAGTGCCTAAGCAGGTTAAGGAACGGTTATTGAAAGGAAGGGGACATCAAATGGGACAGGAGCCTCCGCACTTAGGTTCCTCAAAAACCCTGGCTCCTAATTTGAAATCAGACCCGTTCAGGCAGGAAGCATCTCTTTGCTCTGTGTGTCTGGAGCAGCCCGGCACTCCCCCGCACGAGCGGTAATCCCCTTTTGCTTGGAGCAGGATAGTTCGGTGAGAAACGCCCACTGGCGCCTCTCTGTTCAGAAGATGACGTCCTGAAATGGCCGGTGGCCGTGAGCCTCCTCTCACGCCAGTTGCACGTGAAATGAAGGACACTCCCATTCAGTGTAGGACTGGAACAGGCTGTCACTCTGGCCAACGCCAGAGCCCCCAGGGTGACACTGTCTTGCATTGTCATGCAGTTATCAAAGAATTTTCCTGTCCTCCTACAGCTCCACTCCTCCTTTCCAGGGCAGGACTCCACAGTTGTGCCTCCTACCAGTGCATTTTCCACCTCGGCAGGCCTGTCATCAGTGGGGGTCAGTTTAAGCAGCAGTGGCTTATGCCAGGACACATCCTGGATTCTTTCTGACTTCCTGCGGGCCAGGGCTTTGAGGAGGCCAAGCTTGTAATGGAAAGGGGAAGTGTAAAATGAAAAGATGGGAGGATTAGAGCGACGTAGGCCAACCACTGTAAGATAAAAGTGAGGAGAACAGAGGAGGCAGGAGCTAGCTCATTACAGCTGGGTCCACCGCATCTAATTGAGATCAGATAATGGTTATCAGAATGGAAAGCACATATCTTAATCTGCTGTTGTATTTTCTATTTTCTTATCAGCGCTGCACAAAGGGCACAGGGAGCCATGAGCGAAGAGCTGCCTGGATGCTCTTTTACACTTGCAAAATGCACCAAAATGAGTTTCTCCGTATCCTTCCCAGAGACCCTGCCGCACGCAGGCACCCCGTACAGAGGACGTCTGGTGAAAAGGAGGGATCAGAAAACTGGTTCATGTCACAGGAGAACTGACCTGAACTTTCACATAAGCTCAGATCAGACCCTGAATGGAATCTTTGCTGGGATTTCAAACAAAGTTTTTGTCCTATTGTTTGTCATTGTTGTTCATTTCACCATGTCTGACTTCCACCTGTTATTGGAAGCCAAAATGCTGTCATGCTGTTGTATTTCTCAAACTGCAATTCTTGGGGGAACACTAGTTTCCTTGAACTTTCCAGGCCAACTTTGCAGACTCAGTGTTTGGATAAATATCTGTGCCCAGTTTTTGAGACCTACAAGCATATGTATATAAGAACATAAGAATGGCCAAACTGGGTCAGACCAACGGTCCATCTAGCTTGGTGTCCTGTCTGCCGACAGTGGCCAATACCAGATTCCCAGAGGGAGGGAACACAACAGGTAATCCTCACGTGATCCCTCACCTGTCACTCATATCCAGACAAATGCAAATCTGCAAATGCAAAAATGTATGTATCTGCATGTATCTGCACATGCAAAAATGCCTGGGCGTTTTTAGATGCACTAATTTGCACGCATAGTTATCACAGGTACCTGTGCCTTTCAAAGGGTTGATTAAATCTTTTATTAGTCAGTTCTGTGCACACTCACTGTGCACACTGTCACAGTCACACACACAGACACAAAATCAGATGTACAGATATGTACCTATAACTATATTCTACGTTGGAGGTGCAATTCCATCAGCCTGGGACCTAAACTTTTATCTCAACTGAAAATCAAACCTTTGGCAATTTTCCCCACGCTATCTAAACCCACCCAGCTGGTTGTCATGTTCTTTCCCCGGGATATTCTTTAACACCATTGACTAGTATCAGGAAAATTTTCTCCAAGGAAAAATTCTACTGTCATTGGCCAAGTCCTGTTGTCTGATCCATTAATTACAATCCATTGGCTCCACAGTACTGAATTGTGTGTGTGTGGGAGGGGGGAGGAGTCATGTAATACCACATTCAAAAAATGTGCATGTTATTGCTCTTAAACTAACGTCGGTCTATCAATGCAAGTGGACTTGGCCAGGTTTGCTCACGCTTACCAATACCTTCCTCAGTGACTAGTCAGTGACTAACAGGACTCTGACGACTAAGGTACCACTCATCATTACGAAAAAAAGTACTTTGGCAGACTCAGGTCCATGGCTCGTGTCTCAGCCAGAGGCCTATTGTGCTCATCAGTCCAACTGGCTCAAACGAGAACTAGCAGGGCGTGAGGTCATTCTTCCCCTCTATTCTGCACCAATGAGGTCTCAGGTGGAGTAATGTATCCAGTTCTGGCAACTACATTTTAAGAAAGATGTGAAGAAATTGGAGAAAGTCCAGAGAAGACCAACAAGAATGACTGAAGGTATAGAGAACATGAGCTATGAGGAAAGAATGAAAGAACTGGGCTTGTTTAGTTTGGAAAAGAGAAAATGGAGAGGGGACATGATGGCGGTTCTCAAGTACCTACAAGGGTGTCACAAGGAGAAGAGAGAAAAATTATTCTCCAACACTTCTGATAATACAACAGGAAGCAATAGGCTTAAATTGCAGCAAGGGAGGTTTAGGTTGGACATTAGGAAAAACTTCCTACCTGTCAGGGTGGTTAAACACTGGAATCAATTGCCTAGGGAGGATGTGGAATCTCCATCCCGGGAGATATTTAAGAGCAGGTTGGACAAACATCCGTCTGGGATGGTCTAGATGGTGCTTGGTCCTGCCGTGAGGGCAGGGGACCGGACTTGATGACCTCTTGAGGTCCCTTTCACTTCTAGGATTCTAGGATTCTTTGGGTATGTCTACACTACAGAGGAAGATTGAAGCTGCCATTGTCAATCATCCGGGGTCAAATTAGCAGGTCTAGTTATGACAGCTTATTTGAACTGAGAGGGGTACTCTGGTTGATGCTGGTAGTCCTGCATCCACGAGGAGTAAGGGAAGTCCAAAGGAGAGTGTTCTCCCTTCAACTTCCAGCAGTGTGGACAGCACCAAAAGTCGAGTTAAGGTCCTTCGACTTCGGCCACACAATTAACATAGCTGAAGTCACGTATCTTAATTTGCCTTTGTTCTGTAGTGTAGACGCACCCTTAGACAGCACTGCAGGAGCATCACCGGGGTGGGGCTGGAGTGAGAGGCCAGCTCCAGGGCTGTTCGGCTCACACTTCACTGCTGCAGCCAATTCAATTCAAGGGAAGAAACCAGCACTACCCTGAGAGTTCGGGAGAAGCTGGAGAAACATCATCGCTCTCCTTTCCATCCCTGCAGGAGCAATCTGCTATGAGGCCTTTGCACATTTCATAAAACAACTAGGGGGCAGAAGCAACACACACACACACACACACACACACACACACAGCATTACAGCCTCACGGAGCAGCGCGGCTCAGAGAAGAGGTGAGGCGTGGATTGTAGCACACAATAGGCTGTGGCCGGGAGGCCACAGGGCAGAAGGCAGAAAGCCACTCACTCACAGCCATGCAGGGGGTCTAGAAAACATGCCCTCCGAGAGAGGCCTGCAAGAATTGTGAGGCAGTGAGGATCCACAGAGCCAAGGGGAAAGGGGAGCTGCGTTTTTCAGCGCCTCGTCTAATCAGGCTCCAGCCTGTAAGATTCACTGGCTAGTCGTGACTTCTCTGCCACGGCAAGATATGTAACGCCGGAGCAACAGGGCAGCTTTGCCCATGTGTGCGTCCCCCTCAGGACCTCCCAGGAACTGTTTCCTTCTCCGTGGCAGTTTCCGGTGGCGGTGTCCCCAGGGAAGCTTTGTGACATCACGCCCAAGATGCCGCCACTGACTGAATTGGGGAGAGCAGGGGCTGGTTCCCCACAAAGACCTGGAGATTCTGCAACCCTGGAGATGCGACTGGAGAGAGTTGCCTGGGAGGTTATGGAGCTTTAATTAAACAGGCACCTGGGGGCGGGAGGGGGGCTTAAGAAAACACCGTGAGCTTCACTCTCAGCCCTTCGTAAGTGGCAATATTCGGAGCTTGCCATGTCCCTAGGAGCCCTGAACTGTGTGTGCATGGACGTGAGCCCTCTAGTGGGGCATCGCGTAACTGAGGCCCGAGGAGAAGAAATGAAGCAGGGCTCTCTCGGCTACAGCCCGCGGCCATGGCTTTCCCTCAGCTTTCGGCCAGTCCAATGCCTGGGAACCAAGAGGAACCAGACCATCGCGCTCAGGGCCTGGGCTCTGGCAGCCCAGATTTCCGGACAAGACAGAACCGATGGCACGAGAGCAGGTTTCCCAGAGGAGGCAGACTGGTAGCAGCTTTAACAGAGCCTTGAGCTGTGGCAGATTGGCATGGGCAGGGCTGACACCCTGCTTTCCCAAAAGGTAGCGAACACTCAGCCCTTCCCCGATTGCCCAGTTCTTGTGCTTTCTCTGCGGTGCCTCAGACAACGCCAGTGCTGGTTCTGTGCATCCTGGGACCAGAGTCCCTGAAGAGAACGAGACCCTGGCAAGAGAGCCCAGTGCAGAATGCACAGGGCCCCTTTAGGAATACTTGTCGTCGGCTCCAAAAGCTGTAATTTCCCAGGAAACACTGTCTGTCTGTCTATCCATCCCCACCCACCCCCTCTATCTATCTATCTGTCTGTCTATCCATCCACCCCACCCACCCCCGCTATCTATCTATCTGTCTGTCTGTCTATCCATCCCCACCCACCCCCTCTATCTATCTATCTATCTGTCTGTCTATCCATCCATCCCCACCCACCGCTGCTATCTAGCTATCTATCTGTCTGTCTATCCACCCATCCCCACCCACCCCCGCTATCTATCCATCTGTCTGTCTGTCTATCCATCCCCACCCACCCCCTCTATCTATCTATCTATCTGTCTGTCTATCCATCCATCCCCACCCACCCCCGCTATCTATCCATCTGTCTGTCTGTCTATCCATCCCCACCCACCCCCTCTATCTATCTATCTATCTGTCTATCCATCCATCCCCACCCACCCCCTCTATCTATCCATCCCCAAACACCCCCTCTATCTATCTATCTATCTGCACACACACCCTCTATCGATCTATCTATCCCCACACACACCCTCTATCTATCTATCTATCTATCTATCTATCTATCTATCTATCCCCATCCACCCCCCCATCCACCCATCTATCCATCCATCCCAAACACCCCTGCACCCCAGGGAGATGAACGATAGCAGCACAGCCTCACTGGACTGGTCCAGGAGAAGAGGAGAGGCAGGGAGAGGCCAGGAGATCTTCCACAGTCTTAAAATCCCTGTCCCGAAAGGGAGCTGGGCACATGCTTCCTGTGTGCGAGCAGTATTGTCGGACAAGGCCAAGAGGAAGCCCAGGCGAGCCCAGGTGTGTGCTCAGAGGGAGAAAGCCCAGAACTCCGGCCATTTCAGCCAGTGTCAAAGAAATAAAAATTGCTCCCTGATTCTCTCTCAGAGAACCCGAGACAGAAAGGGTTAACTCTGAAGGCCTTTGGGGAGAGAGGGAAGGAGAGAGGAAAATCCTATTCATGAGGCTGATCCTCCCTACGCTGGAAGCTGAGTGCTTGGGTGGCCACCCAGGAGAAATTCAAATGCCGCCCCGCTGATTAACAGTGTGCCCACTGCAGGCAGTATGTGTTTCTTGTGGTGGTGCGCATCTGCAAACTCCTTGGGGCACATGACAAAACTTATTCCACACATGGGTGGAAAAAATTAAAGGGAACATTGCCCTGGACTGTCTGTTTTCTGCAAGCTCCTGCTCCCTCCTCCCCCCCCACACAGGGCACAGCAGCCTATTACCATGAATGCATCTCCCTGTTGGTAGTGACTCCCCACTTTCCCCTGGGTTATGTTCCTGCCAGTGACCTATGCTCGTGCTACTGCCAGGGACTCTGGTTATCCCTTGCCCATGGGTATTCTGCGCCCCATGGAAGTTATGACAGTAATGAAGCTGGAGATTAGACGCGGAGGCAGGGAAAGTGGGGGAGGAGAACCTGGACTAGCGAAGGAGTACGGAAAGCCCCGGGCAATAATTAGCCATTTGGAAGAGCATGGCCTTGTGAGTGTTAAAGGAATAGAGCTTATAATTAGGAGGGAAATGGGTCCGCCACTGAGGACATGAAACGGGTCAGCACAACTTTATTGCCAAGATGATTTGGGAGAGAAGCTGACAAGCGCTAGCAAAAGTGACCAAGTAAGAAAGGATTGCACATTCCTCTAATGGGCTGTACGGGACGCCGGGGCAGATGGGCCTGTGGAAAGTCAGATAGGGGAGGGCATTTGCTAAGCAACGCAGTGGAGGCTTTCACCACAGATCAGCAAAGGGAGCTGAAGGCCTGTTGGGAACAGGGGAAGCGTGTGGCAGGTCAAGTTGTTCTCCCTGCTGGGGTCAGCAGGGCAGGTTAATATCATGAAGCAGTGCGGTTTTTAGGTGGGTTAGAGCTGAGTTTGTGGCAAAACCAGTGAGGGTTTGTGTTGGGGGGAGGGCTAGTGGGGAGACACCATGAGGCTACAATTTTTCACCTGTCCAATGACGAAAAGTCTCTGAGGGGTTGCCCTGTTAGTCTGTATCTGCAAACACAACGAGGCATGCGGGAGACTCTCTCTGCCTGCCAGGCCCCCAGATCTAAGCACAGAACAAACTTGTGCATAATCACAAGAGTTCAGAACAACTGGGATTTTCTTACCTTTCCCCCGGGCATTTGGGGAGGCAGAATACAACTGCCTGCTTTGAGGCGCATCCGGTTCTTGTGCAATGTGCCAAGATCCTCAGGGCTTTTAAAAATTCTTCTACGTCTCTCTTGCTAGTTCCCTGTGGCACCCAGAAGTCGAGTAAGGTCCCTCTAATTTTTCCCCCCATCCTTGTGTAGAATAAATGTTATGTGCACTAAGGCATGTTTGGATGTGCACCACCCGTAGCAACACATGCTGCTAATTGTGGGTGCTCTGCCAGCCAGCTGGGCAGCATTTGCATCTCTCCTGGGTGGCCACCCAAGCTTTTGTCTTCCAGAGAACACCGGTCCAGAGGCTCATGAACATGGGAAAAGGAGTGAAGGAACCTTAAAGGAAGTTTGCGGTTTGGTGAGTTTCTATTACTGGGTGGCCACCTCATGCTTTAAAGCTTCCAGCATTTCAAGATTCAACGTGGTGCTAATAAGCTTGATGATCAAGCTCCCTCTTTCTCCATTACGTCTTTTCCCAGCCTGTTAATGAAAACAAATAGCATGAGAAGACCAGGCTCATCCTTCTTGTTTGTCTTCTCTGGTCCTTTGGAATTAGCTCACTTTAGGCTTCTTTTTTCGCATCCTTTTAACAAATGGTCCAAATTACATTCTGGCTGCTCCCTGATATACCTAATTCTCCCAATTTAATGGAGCTGTTTCTATTCTCTGGCCATTAATCCTATTAGTGTCACATTTTGTGTTGGGTGGTAGGCATGTGAGATATAATAAGTTGCACTAATGTGGCACAAAATAAAATAACAGCTCTTGGGAGCACATCCCTGCATCAGGGCTACGAAGAACAAGAGCCATGTTTATCAGCAGAGTAACAACAGGTGAATTTCCTCTTGATGGCCCTCTTCCTCCTTCCAAATATGCCGCTGAATTAAATCTTTGAATCTATAGAGAAAGCGGCTGAAGAGTCCAGGAAAAGCTGTGGGATTTGCATTCCCATGTCACATCCCTACAGGCGATTATCTTAATCCTCTGCGTGCACAGTCCGGCGACAGGCAGTAATCTCCCAGCTGATTGAGCTAAAGCAATGCGGATTGAGATGGCCGCTCTGCCCCATGACTGTTCATTACGTCTGCGAGCGTGTCCAGCCTCTGGCCTTCTGTTCGCCTCTTGCCCCAGGTTTCAGACAATCAGACAACTATGAGGAGGGAGAATGCTGAGTCAACACGGTTCACAATGCTGCTGGAAAGGCATAACAAGTGGGGTTCCACAGGGGTCTGTTTTGGGACCGGTTCTGTTCAATATCTTCAACAACGATTTTGACACTGGCATTGAGAGGACACTTATTAAGTTTCCAAAGTCCCATAAAGTTTGTTTACAGCCCCCAGTCCTGGCTCTCAGTGTTCTGTGCTTCAGATTCGCCTGAGTTCATTTTTGCAACCTGTAAGGAACAAAATATGTTAGTAACTCAAATCTCTGTTTAACTTTGAGGATTCCAGTGACACCAATAATATGAGATGAACTGATGTGAAGCAAAGAATGAGACACCTAGATTTAAGTATGTAGTTATCTTTAAAAATACTTACTTAGTATTTTATCATTTCAAGTAATTATTGGTATCTGTGGTCTGTAACTGACTGTGTTTCCATGCCCAGAGTACATGTGCTGGGTAACAGCAGGAGAGCCCTATTCAAAATCCACTTAAGTCTGTGCAAGGACTCCCCATTGACCTCAGTGGGTTCTGGATTCACACTAAATTACACATCTGCTTTTTGTTGATTTAATGCAGTGGTTCCCAAACTTTTCAGCATCACGCTTCCCTTTCTGATTTTTGAACCCCCTCCCACCCCCCACCCCCCTTGATGAGCAAAAAAAGAAAAAAGAAAAAGGAACTGAGCGGGGCAGCAAAACTTGATTGGGGGTACTGGGTTGCCTCATGCCCCCCCTGGAATTTCTTCACGCTCCCCCAGCGGGGCATGCCCCCCAGTTTGGGAACCCATGGTTTAATGGATCAAGAATACAGGTTGGACCTCTCTAGTCCGGCACTCTCTGATCCAGCAACATCCGTGGTCCAGCATGATTTTAGTTAGATGTCTGCTTACCATGGGGGTGACCAAGTTTCCTGCAGCCCCATAAAATTTGTTTACAGCTACCAGTCCTGGCTCTCAGGGTTCTGTGCTGTTATTTAGCTCTGATTTACCCCTCAATGTCTTCTAAGAGCCCAGCAAGCAGTGGAAGGGTTGGTTATGCTGCTAGACAATATTGACCTCCCGTGGCCTGGCAAATTCTCTGGTTCAGCACCAGCCAGGTCCTGAGGGTGCTGGACTAGAGAAGTTAAGCCTGTATCTCTTAGGGTCCAAATGCTCAGGCCTGGAGGAGTTGCTGTGCCGGCTGAGGAATGGCTGTAATGCGCTGACACATCCTACCCTGCCAGCAAACCCCAGACACACCTCCTGTGGGGCAGGCCCCGAAAGGCCGTGGTGTGGAAAAACAAGTGTCAGACATGGGTTGGAGCCTGCCTAACTGGGTCAGCAATTCTGCTATGGACAAGAGGATCATAGAGGGGAAAAGCCTGAGAACATCTCATGAGGCACATCTGGCAGGTTAGGCTGGATTTCTGGACCCTCCTCCATCAGCTAATTTAGCTACAACTAATCAGGAAAGAGATCTTGGAGTCATCATGGATAGTTCTCTGAAGACATCCACGCAGTGTGCAGCGGCAATCAAAAAAGCAAACAGTATGTTAGGAATCATTAAAAAAGGGACAGAGAATAAGACAGAATATCTTATTGCCCTTATATAAATCCATGGTACGCCCACATCTTGAATACTGTGTACAGATGTGGTCTCCTCATCTCAAAAAAGATATACTGGCATAAGAAAAGGTTCAGAGAAGGGCAACTAAAATGATTAGGGGTTTGGAACGGGTCCCATATGAGGAGAGATTAAAGAGACGGGGACTTTTCAGCTTGGAAAAGAGGAGACTAAGGGGGGATATGATAGAGGTCTATAAAATCATGAGTGGTGTGGAGAAAGTGAATAAGGAAAAGTTATTCACTTGTTCCCATAATGTAAGAACTAGGGGCCACCAAATGAAATTAATGGGCAGCAGGTTTAAAACAAATAAAAGGAAGTTCTTCTTCACACAGTGCATAATCAATCTGTGGAACTCCTTGCCTGAGGAGGCTGTGAAGGCTAGGACTATAACAGGGTTTAAAAGAGAACTAGATAAATTCATGGAGGTTAAGTCCATTAATGGCTTCTAGCCAGGATGGGTAAGGAATGGTGTCCCGAGCCTCTGTTTGTCAGAGGGTGGAGACGGATGGCAGGAGAGAGATCGCTTGATCATTACCTGTTCTGTTCACGCCCTCTGGGGCACCTGGCATTGGCCACTGTCGGCAGACTGGGTACTGGGCTGGATGGATCTTGGTCTGACCCAGTCTGGCCGTTCTTATGTTCTGTTCAGATCGGCACCAGAGGGAGGAGGGTCTGGCTTTCGGTTCTCACACTGCACCGTCTCGTGGGGCCCGGTTTCATTTTTCTTCGGTTGGTAGCAACTCCCCTTCCCTTACTCCTGGGTTAAGTTCCTGTCATTGACCCCGCCCCCTCCCCCACCCACCCAACCATTGCTACTGCCAGGGACTCTCATTATCCCTGGTCCACCGAGTCTGTGTGCGCATGGAAGTGTCAACAGTAACGAAGATGGAGATTAGAAGCTGAGGCAAGGAAAGGGGCGGGGAAGCTGGGCTCGCCAAGGAATACGGCACTTAGACAGAGGTGCTGGAAGTAGGAGTGCTCAGGGCTGGGGGGCGGGGCGGGGGCAGAACCAGCCATTTTCCTTCGCATGCGGGATGTCCAGCTTGGGGCAGTGTCTCTCAGCACCCCCACTCTACACGTTCCCGCACCTGGGCCTCCCACCTCTGCTTCATGTCAGGGCTGGGAAACCCCTTTTTTGGGTTGGGGGCCGCTGACCCACAGAAAAATCAGTCGGGGCCACGCGCAAGTGGGAAGTGAAGCAAAAAACCCAAAAACCCCCACAAACCCCCTCACTGACATGGCCCCCCACTGAGTAGGAGAAAGATACTCCTCACATTCCCCTCCACACCGGAGCCTGGGGGGCCGGGCTAGTAGATTTTGTGTGCTCCAGCCCCATGGGGAGAACGGCAGGGGGGGCTGGAATGCCGATGCTGGGGGGAGCCCTGAGCCTCAGGGGCAGGATCCAGGCAAGCTGAGGGCCACATTTGGCCCCCAGGCCTCAGGTTCCCCACCCCTGCTTTACTTCTTCCTTCCTTCCAGCGGGGCTGTGTGAAAGGGGGCACGTCCCCTCGTGAGGAGTCACCCCCTTTCAAAGTGAGCACCTGTGAGCGAACCGCCCTGGTGCTGGAGCCAGAGCTTTGGCAGTTGGCCCTCGGCTTGCAGGAAAAGAGGCGCCCCTCGCCCAGCGAACCTGCACTGAGCTGCGATTCATGAGTGCAGCCTGCAACCGGGGTCCTCAGGCAGTGCCACTGTGAGTCAACTCGGGCCTGGGGAAAGCTCCGTTTCACAGCCACGGCACAGGAGCACCGAGGCAAGGTTCCTTCATCTCCCACCCCAGGCTAGCCCTAGAAGAAGCTGAAATGTTATTGCAAAGCCAGTTTGCGTGCCATATCCCTCCTGACCAAAGCAGGACGTGTTGTCGGGACACTGCCCGCCCGCCTTTCCTCTTCAGCCGTCTCCACACGCAGAGAACATGCAGAGAATCCAGCATGGTCTGTTCGGTCCCCTTCTGATCTCTAGCCAGTTCTATAGGCATCTCCTCCCCTTGTCTCCTGCTGGCTTTGTTGGGTTTTTGCACTTCTCGACTTGGTAGCATTCCAGGCTGTTGCTGGTTTTTTTTTTTAAATAAACTCTTTTGAGAGAACAAGGCCTGGACTGAGGACGGTAATAAAATCAGGTATTTCAACTGGTAAAAATCCAATTCCTTTGGAAAGCCAGAGAATTCAAACTTCCTAGGTGGCTCATGAGAGAACCTTAACAAGCCAACATGTGTCCAAATTAGGCAGCAGGAGGGGATGGTTGTGCAAAAAACCAGCCTTACGAGCAGGCTGGCAGGAAAAGAAGAGGAGATGAGAATCCACTTGCCTGCAGCGGAATCCGAATGGCTGCCGTTCATATTCCAACAGCACTCAAACCTCCTTCGCTGAACGGCCCTGCGGCATTTAGACCATGGCTCCTTCGTTGGGGTTCATTTTGCACCTTGGAGCCAAGGTCTGGTTCTGTTGTTGGCCCGTCAGAAAGAACCCCACCCATCTCATTCCAAGGAGAATCGGAGCAAAGAGGTTGGCTGATATTTGCACAGAGTGAGTGTCTATTAAAAAAGAACTTTATCATAGCTCGCTGTTCTGTGCACACAGAATGGGAGTTCTCAGACGGCCAGGAACATTCACTTCAGAGGGTGCTCAGAGTGAAGTGTTTAAAGGTCCCTGCTTTTGAAGGTTGTTTTTTTTTTCCTGGACAGAGTCTCCCAATAACAGTTGAAAAGTGATTTCAGTTTCAGTTACAGACATCTCAAAGCCCATGCATCTCTAGCTGGGTTTTCTGTGCAAAGTTCCGCCACTTCCAGGAGCCCTTAAGTTCCTGCAGCAGTACAGTGCCTTCTTCAGAGCGTCTTAGTGCCACTAATGGAATTTATCCTGCCGGACAGGGATTCGCTCATTAATAAGATTGTTATTTGTATTGTGGTGGTGCAAAGGAGCCACAGTCCTGGACGAGGAGCCCAGTGTGCTAGGAGCTGCAGTAACACAGAACAGAAGGATGGTGCCTGCCTCCTGGAGCTGACAATTATAGAGTGACTAGACTTTTCTCCCACCTCTATCACACCAGCGCCTTTGAGCACACACATTATTGAACTGGTCCTCACAATAGCCCCAGGGGGGAGGAAAAACATCATTATCCCTGCTTTACAGGCCCAGAATGAGAGCACTAAGGAGCTTCAGTGACTTGCCCAAGGGCACACAAGCAGTTCAGAGTCGGGGCTGAAACTCCAATTGCCAGTCCAGTGACTGGGTTTTCAGAAGACCAGTACTGTAGCTGGGCAGCCAATCTGTACATGTGTGCACATGTAGATGCAAGTCTGTGTGATCCTGGCAGTTGGAAGAATAATACCCATCATCATTAAGACATCCTCCATCTGATGGATCATGATTCCTGAAATAAAACAGCCAATCTTTGGTGTTTGATGAGAATATAATGACCATGCTCCACCAAAGGGCTGTGGCCGTGGGCTTTGTGACTGATGGACACAGTCTAGCTCCATTGGACAGGACTTTTGGGCTGCACAGTAGGGCCGCTCCATGGGAGAGCTCGTCCAAGACGGTGAGATGAGAACTTGCAGATGCTAGGAACAAGCTGACAGAGCTCCCTGCAGCTGGCACCAATCGGGAGCTCTTCTGAGAGCGTGTCTACACTATGCAGCTCTTAGCAACAAGCCTGTATTGACATGGTCTTCTCACTAAAAGTCAGCGTGTTGGGCGGCACTTTTGTCATAAGAACAGCCATACTGAGTCAGACCAAAGGTCCATCCAGCCCGGTGTCCTGTCTGCCGACAGCGGCCAATGCCAGATGCCCCAGAGAGAGGGAACAAAACAGGGAATCATCAAGCGATCCCTCCCCTGTCGCCCATTCCCACCCTCTGACAAACAGAGGCTCGGGACACCATACAAAATACTTCCTCCGCCCATCTGCTGACACAGCAGCGCTCCCACTTTCACTTGCCGGGGCAAAACTTTGTCGTTCGTGGGCGTGGGGGGCTAAGCACCCGTGAAGGACAAACGTTTTGTGGAGCACATGCAAGTGTAGATAGGCCCTGAGACACAGTCATGCGGCTTTTCTTGGACGAAGGCCCTGAGCGGCATCCGTAAGGAAACGGGGAGTTCTCTTCTGGCCTGTGTGGGAAGGTGAGTCCGATGCACAGCGACAGTAATGCTCGGGGTGTCTTTGTTGGGTTGGTTGGGAGGGGAAGGGAGAACCCGGACCCGGGGCAGGAAAGAAAGGAACGGCTGGCTCTTGAATTCAACTGACCTGAGGCATAACACTCACTGTTCTAGGCCTGGGCCTCCTCCATAACTCTGCTGCAGTCCTGGTCTGCACCACCCTGGCTCGGGCCCTTCCCTAGCCTCACTGCAGACGTGCAGCTCCCCCAGCTTCCCCCCTGGACAGGTGGGGTGGGTTTCAGATATGGACAAATATCCTTTCACTTGAGCTCTGAGCCTCGGTCTCCAGGAATGAAGGGCCCATCTGCAAACAGAGAATCTGCATGGGCCTAGGACCCTGCCAATGTCCTGTCTGTAGCTAACAGAGAGGAGGGACCCTCTCTCCCTCCGACCCCCGACCTAGCCAGTGTTGGCGACTCTCATGATCTGAGCATTAGTCTTGTGACGCTGGATGATATTCTCACAAGTCTGGCTCCTGGAGCCCTGGGATTTACTTGGGCTCTCGGCTTTCCCGGTGAAAATCCATGATTGAGTGCCCAGGCAGTTAAAATGTTCCCCTCCAGGTGTGTGTGTGTTACCATTCCTCATGTCTGGTTTGTGCCCATTTATCCTTTGTTGCAGAGGCTGTCCGGTTGGGCCAATATCCATGGCAGAGGGGCGTTGCTGGCACTGGATGGCAGAGATCACTTTCCAAATTTCTACAACATCCTGGTGCCTTCAGCTAGGCTTGCAGGCAGTCTGTTGTGCAGCAAGTCAATCTTATTGGCCAAGTATGACCATGAGGAGTCGGGGTCTATTGATCGTGATTCGAGGCTCCTTCGAGGTTCGGCTTGCAGGGCCCAACCCCCTGTTGTCAGGAGATTTGTTAGTTCAAGCACTTGAGGTCCTTGTCAGTGGAGTTGATGAGCTGCCAGGATTGTAAGCCCCAGCATCCTAGATGTGTGCGGGATTTCCCTTGCAACTGTGTCTGTTGTCTGCAGAACAGCAGTTCACTACAGTAGGCGGAAGGGTGGTGATGCTGGAAATCCACAGCCTTACAGCACATGAGCCATGCAGAGGTCAGGTGTGGTGAGGATGTGACTGTGCCAGGTCGTATAGATGTACTATAATAAGGCTGTAAATGAACCATCTACAAAATAAATCCTTCAAGGCTTTCAATGCATCCCGTCCCCTTGGAGGGGCATGACAATTTGATTGATTAACAAGCCCGGCCACCATGTTCTTATGCGTAGCTGGAACGTGGCCAGCCAATCAGATCACCCCTTTCCTGGCGCCCATTGCGCAGAGTCGATCTAGCACATTAAGCCGGCCTCCTTTGTTTCCAGACACAGGCGTGGGAAGGGAGGGAGGTTCTGGAATAACACTACAGTGGGTGGGCATAGCTCCTGCTTCATGGCGGGAGATTGCTAACCGGCAGAGGCCTTCGTATCAGGCGGGGTGATCGCTAAGTAAGTTGGAGAAGGAAAAGCTTTTACAAGCAGTTTAACCTGTTGTGACAGGCTTTATAGATCCGCACTCTTATCTGATACAGCCCTTCAGTGGACTCCATCAAGGCAGGAGTGCGTCTGAAACCCCAGCTGGCTGCACTGATTTAAACACCAAAGATTTGAAGTGCAACTATGGAAGAGAAGGTGAAAAATAAAGTCTGGGCTTGAGGATGCAGCAGCACTCACAGTGCGTGTCTCGCCCTCTCAGGGAAAAGGGAATGACATAAAACCCAAGCCATGCCGCTCCACCTGCACCGAGCCCTTCTCCTGGGGCGTGTCAATTGCAGCTTTCAGGTCCAGTACATGATCGTGTCTAGTATTTAACAACCTGTTGGTTTTGCCGTACGGCATTTTGCCACGAACTATAGTGTAAAACCACTCCATAAAAACAATGTCAAGTAATGACATACCACACACCATGTGCCAAATGACTGTAAACGAGGGTGCATTACACAGTGCAGCAGAGAAAGCATTTTCATCCCCGCTTGGCCAAACCCACTCCTGGGAAAGCAGAATCTGTTGCGGACCATCGCCGCAGCAAAAGTGTCAGGGCATCATGGAAAACAACAAGCACAGACCCGTTTTCAGAATGTCAAATGTGGTTTGTTTTATTTCCTTTCGCAGCAGTAGGAAAATGATACTCTGACAGAGTTTTATACTTAAAGCTACATTTTCAGTGCACAGGGCAGCAGAGAACCCGATAGCAGGCATGAAGTTTAAGCGCATTCACAAAATCTGTACATTCAAAGCCTTCTGTTATGGCGCAAAATGGTCAGCTGTCGGCATAAGCATCTGCTTGTGTGTTTAATTCGTTTCCTTAGATTCATTTTTTTAAACCCAAAACCTATCCCCAGCCTGACAGTGATTTAAAGTAACAGTCCATACTAGTGTAACCTACAAAATAAGAAATAGAAAACAACTGTCAAGGAAGGAGTATTGCAGAAAGAGATCTAGGGGGTCACAGTAGACCACAAGCTAAACATGAGTCAACAGTGTGACACTCGCAAAAAAAGCAAACATCATTCTGGGATGTATTAATAGGAGTGTGGTGAGCAAGACACGAGAAGTAAATCTGCTCTCCTCTTAGTTTATTAGGTCTCAACAGGACTGTGGTGTCCAGTCCTGGGTACCACATTTCAGGAAAGAGGTGGAGAAATTGGAGAAGGTCTAGAAAAGAGAAAAAAAAAAAGACAAAAGGTCTGGAAATCATGGGCTACGTGGCAAGACTGAAAGAATTGGGCTTGTTTAGTCTGGAAAAAAGCAGACTGAGAGGGGACCTGATAGCAGTTTTCAAGTACCTGAAAGGGTGTTACAAGGAGGAGGGAGAAAAATTGTTCCCCTTGGCCTTTGAGGATAGGACAAGAAGCAATGGGCTTAAATTGCAGCAAGGGAGGTTTAGGTTGGACGTTAGGAAAAACTTCCTAACTGTCAGGGTGGTTAAACACTGGACTCAATTGCCAATGGGGGTTGTGGACTCTCCATCACTGGAGATATTTAAGAGCAAGTTGGATAGACACCTGTCAGGGATGGTCTAGATCATGGGTTCCCAAACTGGGGTGTGTGCCTCCTTGGGGGCATGAAGAAATTCCAGGGGAGGTGCGAGGCAACCCAGCCACCTCCCATTAATTCCCCCCCCCCCCAGTTGTGCTGTTATTTTTGTTTTTTGGCCCCGGTCAGTTCCTTTTTTTTTTTTGCTCAACAAGTTTTGCTGCTATTGGGGGGCAGGCATGAGGGTTTCTCAAAAATCAAAAAGGAGGCGTGATGCCGAAAAGTTTGGGAACCACTGGTCTAGATGGTGCATGGTCCTGCCATGAGGGCAGGGGACTGGACTTGACCTCTCGAGGTCCCTTCCAGGTCTAGGATTCTATGATTCTAACCTACATCACCATAAGAGATTTGCCCCACCTCAACTAATCCAGCCATGAATTGAAAGGCAATAAAATCTACCTTATTCAAAACCTCACTGCACCCAGGCCTTCACGTCCCGATGCCCAAGCACAAACATACAGCAGGGCTTACAGGTCTCAAGGGCCAGGCTGCCAGCAAAGCATTGCACACACGCTGCCTTGGGCAGAGCGGGGGACAAGGTGAACCCCCAAGGTCTGAAAATTTGTCCACACATTTCCAGCCGTGGCTGCCCACAGCGGGGCTCTTGGCCAAACTGCCATGGCACTGAGCGCTCTCCGCACACGCTGATTTGATTAGCTCTTTGCCCTCTCAACGCCCAAGCAACACAAGTCCAGGTTTGTTACGGCTGTGCGGATACAGCGCTGGCCGACCTGCCGCTGCCACCAATGTCCCAGAAACAATTCTTGTTCCAGAGATGATAAATGAGCCAATTTCAGTGGTTACTTACAATCGCAAAAGAGTAATAGGGATGCTCCCGGTGCATTTATCTCCCAGCAAAACCATAAAGTAGGGCTAAGTCTGTGCATTTGGCCATCTACCCAGGTACTACCACTGCGACTATAGGACAGTCGGCCTAGGCCTATGTAAGCACCTTTCATAGCGAACACACCCCTGCAAAAGTGCTTCCTGAAGGGGTGAGTCCGATACCGGGGAGAGAAGGCCAGACCCTGCGAGGTCCTCGACCTCGACTTCTATCCTAACACCCCGTGCAGCATCCTCGACTTCTATCCTAACACCCCGTGCAGCGGAGCGCTGGTCAAGCTTGCAGATGGAAATGGACACAGCTCTGCTGGCTCTTTTATGACAGCAGAGAAGAGGACCCAGCATCGCACAGACACAGGCTCGTGATGACTCAGTTGGTAAAAGTAGCAGCCACTGAATCACAGAACACTAGGACTAGAAGGGACCTCGAGAGGCATCGAGTCCAGTCCCCTGCCCTCATGGCAGGACCAAGCACCATCTAGATCATCCCTGACAGGTGTTTGTCCAACCTGCTCTTAAATATCCCCAGTGATGGAGATTCCACAGCCTCCCTGGGCAATTGATTCCAGTGTTTGACCACCCTGACAGGTAGGAAGTTTCTCCTAATGGCCAACCTAAACCTCCCTTGCTGCAGTTTAAGCCCATTGCTTCTCGTCCTATCCTCAGAGGCCAAGGAGAACAATCTTCCCCCCTCCTCCCTGTGACACCTTTTTAGGTACTTGAAAACTGTTATCAGGTCCCCTCTCAGTTGTCTCTTTTCCAGACTAAACAAGCCCGATTCTTTCAGTCTTCTCTCATAGCTCATGTTCTCTAGACCTTTAATCATTTGTGTTGCTCTTCTCTAGACCCTCTCCAATTTCTTCACATCTTTTTTGCAATGTGGTGCCCAGAACTGGACACAATTCTCCAGTTGAGGCCTAACCAGTGCAGAATAGAGCGGAAGAATGACTTCTCGTGTCTTGCTCACAACACTCCTATTAATACATCCCAGAACCATGGTTGCTTTTTTTGCAACAGTGTCACACTGTTGAATCATATTTAGCCTGTGGTCCACTGTAACCCCTAGATCCCTTTCTGCAGGACTCCTTCCTAGACAGTCACTTCCCATGGATTGTTCCTTCCTAAGTGGAGTAGTTTACATTTGTCCTTATTAAACTTCATCCTGTTTACCTCAGACCATTTCTCCAGTTTGCCCAGATCATTTTGAATTATGACCCTCTCCTCCAAAGCAGTTGCAACGCCTCCCAGCTTTGTATCATCTGCAAACTTAATAACTGTACTCTCTATGCCATCATCTAAATCATTGATGAATCATTGAATAGAACCGGTCCCAAAACAGACCCCTGCGGAACCTCACTTGTTATGCCCTTCCAGCATGACAACAAACCATTAATAACTACTCTCTAGGAATGATTATCCAGCCAGTTATGCACTCACCTTATAGTAGCCCCTTCTAGTTTGTATTTCCCTAGTTTATTGATAAGGTCATGCAAGATTGTATAATGCTTTACTAGAGTCTAGATGCACAACATCCACCACTTCCCCTTCATCCACAAGGCTTGTTATCCTATCAAAGGAAGCTATCTGATTGGTTTGACATGATTTGTTCTTTACAAATCCCTGCTGGCTCTTACCTATCACCCTATTATCTTCCAGATGGTTGCAGATGGATTCCTTAATTACTTGCTCCATTATCTTTCCTGGCACAGAAGCTAAGCTGACTACTAGTCTGTAGTTTCCTGGGTGAGCAGTAGTTCACACCTGCCTTGAGAACGGGTTTCACTGTGGGAGACGAGGGGCAACTGCAGCCAGGCCTCAGCACTGGGGGATGCTCTGGGACTGTGGTGGGCAACCTGGAGCCCACTGGTGTCTGCCCACAAGTCCTCTCGGCACAGGGTCGCCAGATTCTGCTGGGTTTCATCTGCATCGTTTTTTTCCTGTCGGTGTTACAAAAGTGACGGACACATAAAGCCAGGGCACAGGAAGTGAGGGGTGGGCTGATTGCACACAGCACTTCCTGTGAGAGCCAGGCACTCCCTCTGCAGCCGATCACAGCGTGGTGACAGTGCAATCGGCACCTCCTTGCTAATTCTAGGGATGCACATGCCGTGAGCACACGGGGGGACCATTTTGGTTCCAACAATCTTGCAGCCCTGGAGATAAAGGAGGTCCGCTCCTGCACCCCCCTCCGTAGCCTTGGTTGCCCATCGCTGCTCAACTCCCTTCAGAGGGAGCTTTTTTCCAGCAGACCAGCTCCCAGCCTTGCTAGCCTGTTTTCTGCCAGGCTGCACTCCCGGACCCTCTTCTTGGTGGGAGGAAGAGCCTCTCTCTTCCCTCCTTGCTGTAAGCCTGATCCTGGGCTGCCTTTTGTATTGCACCGAGCCTGGCTGCTTGAGCTGCTTCCCCTCGTAAGGGTGGCCGAGCACGGCGTACGGTTCAGCTGAGCCCCAAGCTCCCTTAAAGGGTCAGCTCGCCCTTGGACACAACGCCTGCAGGTTTGTTATCGCAGGGTGCTCATAAACAGCAGGTTGCCCATGGATTTGTTGCGATCCCTGAGCCAGGAGGTCAGAGCAATGCATGGAGGGTTGTTATTGTAGGGTTGCTTGTGACTGCTGAACTTCTCTTCCGTTTTAGAAGAGGGTCCCCTGAGACAGTGCTCCGGCTGGGCCGAAGCCATGCAGAGCGGCACAGGAACTTGTCAGTCCCTCTTCTGGCACACTCCTTACAAATGTGACTAATACACACGCCAGCTACCGCGTGTGCTCCGTTGCTGACATCAGCGTGCTGGCCAGTCGATGATGTATCAAGTGACCAAGTGTCATACTCCTCTGCTGCCTGTCAGTTTCCACGCCTGCCTCTCCTAGAAACAGGAAGGGATACAGAATTCTGCAATTTACTTCCCTGTTGCACTTTTAGGGCATTCAAGACATCTTGCAGCACTTCACTGAGCATCTGATTACATGCCAGTAGAAAAAATACCACGTACGGACAACTTCAGTGGTTGTTTTGAGCTCGGAGCAGCCGATAGCCCAGAGCATATGGGCACAAATATAGGCATGTGTGTCAATGAAACTGCACAATGCATCAGCATATTGTGTCTGGTGATGGGATAAGGAGCTTCTGCAGTCACATAAAACATCAATAGAAAGCGCTGTGGGGTGGGTTTTTGGGAAGCCATGGGCCGTTATTAGAGAACACTAGTGCATTGCATGCACGGCAGTGACCAAAATTATGTTATCTGAGCGAACACTAAGATCTTGCCAAGCTCTGTGTGCTGGAGATGGCTTTGCTGGTAGACTCATGCTCAGAGATTTGCGTCTCCTGCTGGCTCAGCCTGCTCTCCCCAAAATTCAGCAAGCAGCCTGTCTGTTATCAACTGCCACTGGCTGGGAGTTAAAGCCAAACAAACTCAAAGGAGAAATATGGCCCGTGTTCTGAACAGTGAGGTGAATCACCGTTTGGACAGGTTGCCAGGAGAAGTGGTGGATTGTCTACCCCTGCGTGGACTGGCTGCAGCCACTCAGGAGAAACTCCAATGCTGCCCAGCTGATTAGCAGAGTGCCCACAGCTGGGTTTTTATTCTACTGATGGTGCACATTTGCAGATGCCTTGGTGCACACACATTTATTCCATGGATGGAAAAAAATCTGCACATGGATGGAGAAGACTAGAGGGAACATTGTCTGGCTGCCTTTCTGGAAGATGTGCTTTACACACATGGCTGGGCTCAATATTGAGTAACTGGGTAAAATTTTCTAACCTATGTTACACAGGAGCTCAGGCTAGATCATCTAATGGTCCCTTCTTGCCTTAAAACCTAGGAATCTATTCATTATGCTTCTGCCTTCCGCTCATCCATTTGGGATTGATAGCAACGGTCCTTCTCATTTTTTTTCTGCCAGTGTGCAGAATAAATTTTGTTATATGCACCAACACATGTGTGGATGTGCACCACCAAATCAACACATGCTGTTGGGTGTGGGCTAATCATCTGGGCAGCATCTGAATCACTCCTGGGTGGCTGGCCAAGCACTCAGCTTACAGGGAATCCTGGTAGGTAGTGGAGGAAGAATTCAGGCGTCCGTCAAGCCTTGTCTTCCTTGCACATGGAACAGTGCTTCACTGTCATCACACCCCCTTCTAAGGCCCAGTGATCTAAATTCCCCCCTCTTCAGAGAGAAAACGGACCTGTGCATTTTCATCTAAGAGGATCGGGTATTTGCATTCTGAGGGCTTCAGCTATTGTTGGATGCACAGTTAGCAATGATTTGGATTTGAATTACATGTGTTTCTGTAGTACACATCCCCCTCCCATTGAAAGTATCATTCCTGCACTTATGACTGGGCCTCTGTGTTGCTCGAGGCCAGAGGCTGAGGCTGGGACCATACAGTTGTGATGACATCAGCCCATAAAAGATAAGCCATTGGGACTGAGATAGGAAAATGGCTTGTGGGCGCTTTATGATCTCAGCTCTGTGGAGGGGATGATTAGCTGGGGCCCATTCACATTTAGCAGCTACGAGATGTAAATTTTCGTTCATTTTCATTCACCTCCTCTCCTTTTACCACGCGGTTCTCACTTATGGGGAATGCCTGGTGTTGAGTTAAATCCTGCAGTGATATTAGACAACTCCAGCCCAAGAATATTGACATGCACCAACGTCAAACTCACTTCTCTTCTTAAACAGATGCACTCCGACAATGACTAGCTATCAATGCAATACACCTGTTATGCATTGATAAACAGTACAGCCAGATAATAAGGACTGGAGGCTAAGAGAAAAAAAAAGGCTTTCCAATAAGTGAACAAAAATGGTTTAAATATGGAACAAATGCCTCATGCATTATTCTGATTTCCAAGATTAAACTGATGCACAAGTGACAGGAGAACTGAGATTTATGGGACACAAATATGGCTAAAGGAAAACAGATCTACAAAAGGCTTTGTGAAGATTCCCTCAAGGATTTATGGAGGCCTGTCCTTTATGAAAGCAAATGTCTTAATTCCATTATTCTAGAGACCCAGAGATAATACAGGAGGTTATTTCACAGCAAGAGAGAGTCTAAAAAGCCTGTCAACTGGGTTAGAAAAGAGCAGAAGGAAAATCCACTAACACACTAGACAGGAAAGGTGCTACTGCTAAAAATACATCTGCCACAGTTCCATGGCTTGGCTTTACGAATGCCACCACCGATGTGGCACGATAGTGCAGGGCCTGTGTATAAGACACGCCACCTTCATAGCAAATCATCTCAGTTTGTTCCAGATAAAATATTTCTAATGGAGGCTATGACAAATAAGCCTGCTGCTGCACATGTGCAAGAAAGGGATAAAGAGACCTGCAAAGGAAAATCACAAGTGTCCACAGATCAATCCTTCAAGCTCTGAGGAATGTAACATTGTGTTCCCTAATGACTCACTGTCAGGAGCAATGGGTTTACACCGGGGCCTATGGTACCTGTGTTAATCCCACTGAAAACATTAAGAGCTGCCCATGAGGGAATGGAAGTCGAATTTGGCCTGTTATATGAATTTCCTCTGGGCCTAAGTCTGAGATTGCTTGAGACCCTACCCCTGCCTTCAAACCTCCTTGAATGAAAAGTAGCTTAACCCTGGTCCACACTAGGGAGTTATTTCAAAATACCCTTCCCTTTGAAATAATAAGTGGTGTGTCCACACCTACCACGCCTGTTATTTTGAAATAATGGGCCGGTTATTTGGAAATCTGTACTCTGGCTTTCCTTGGGGAATAACGCTTATTTCAAAATTGTTATTTCGGGAGCTGTTATTTGAGTTTACTTATTTCGAAATCATTTCCCAGGGTAGACATGCCCCTAGAGAGATGCTAACAAGACAAAGGATGGATTTTAGAAGTTCCCTTTTTGATTGCTCTTTAAATCAGAAAGAGCAAAGGGTTCCTATCATATTTAGGAAAATAAGAGCCCCTTCACTCTCCCCTTCACTGGAGTCTATTGCAAAGTGTTGCATATTGCAGTTCAGTGCCATGATACCTTTAAGCACCCCTGAACCCTTGCCACCAAGTAAAGGGGAGTCTTTCACATCCTGTTAGATGTTGAACTTCTCTGGGGGGTTGTTCCCAGTCAACAGTTCAACACCAAGAGTGAAATCTCAGTCCTCCTGTGGCTAATGGGAATTTCACCCTGGACTTCAATGGGTGGGTGTCACTCGGATAGCGGGAGAGAGGGCAGGGAGCTCTTAATGTACAACCCAAGAGAAGCGGAATGGTGGGGGAACCCACTTTTCCCAGCGCCAGATGGAGAATGGGTTTTTCTGCTGCACACAAGGGTAGCTCTTTACAGGGCCACCCGTAGGATTGCTGGAGTCCTATGCAGTGCTATTAAACTAGTGCCCCTCTGCCCTACAGCACCCTGAGTGGGGGAATGGTGACTTTTTAGAGATGTGATTTATAATCTTCAGCAACGCGCCAATGAAATACTTTAAAGCAAATTTTAAAATAAGGTCCTTGTGACAGGGCGCCGCTGCCCCGCACTTGGGGGAGCCACAACCGAGGGCTCCTGGAGGAAGCACTCTGGATAAATACTGGTCGGGCACCTCACAGTTGGACGGCGCCCGCCAGAGAATATGGGACGGAGGATGGCAGCAGCCGGCAGGTCGCCGGGGACACGCGGGAGGTGGCGTGGACTGATGACGTGACGTCACGCGCCGCGCCAGCGAGGAATACGCCAGTCGCGGCATGATGACAGACCCCGGAAGGGCAGCGGGGAATTCAAAAGGGGAGCTGGCTGGACAGAAGGGGAGGAAGGGAGCAGCGGAGGCGGAAGAGGGGGACAAAGGAGGCAGTGAGTTGTTACAAGCCCCCGGAGATGAGAGGGAAGAGGAAGTAACCCAGGGCAGGGCCGTGGAACCTGTGAGTGGGTGGTTTAGGGCCTACAACCCCATCTATTGGGTAGGGACGAGGGTTCCCTACCCTTAGGGCCCTGGGTTGGGACTCGGGAGAGAGGGTAGGCCCGAGTCCCCCTCTTCCCCTCCCGGGGCGCGAATCATTTGTGAGAAACGCAGCCTCGACAAAGGTGTTGAGTGTATATGACTGCATGTAACCTGTGGGAATACTTATAAGTGAATGGGGGTGGTGGTCACACAATAAATGGTATCTGGGTCAAACCCCGGTCCTGCGAATTAATTGGGGGCCAGGGGACACAACCGGTGACAGTCCTGTTGACTGGTGCATTTAGAAACTGACAGTACATACCTGGGGTTGGCAAATGCCAGTCAAATGGCTTCATTACAACTTTGAATGACTCTCTCGTGGGTTCAGTGTTCTGCAAATACCTCTGACAAGTTTTCTTCACTTTTAAGTTAACCAGATCCTCTCTGGAGGAAGCAAAACCTCAGTACAGGGGGAAGGAGAGGCAGGTGGATGGATATTAAGACCTAGTGGTGCCCCAAATTTTTGGGTGCCCTACACAGCTGCACATTCTGCGTACGGGTGAGGATGGCTCTGGCTCTCTCTCGTGTGAAGCCCCCTGGTGCAAACCCAGCTCTAGTGAAGTTACTGTGAATTTTGATACTGATAACAAGGAGGACAGGATTTTCCCTCTGGGTTAGTGGACATAAGTTACTTCCTTGAACTACAACCATTCCCAGAGAGTAGTTATTAACGGTTCACAATCCTCCTGGAAAGGAGTAACAAGTGGGGTTCCGCACGGGTCTGTTTTGGGGCTGGTTCTGTTCAATATCTTCATCAACGATTTAGATATTGGCACAGAGAAGACGATTATTAAGTTTGCAGATGATACCATGCTGGGAGGGGTTGCAAGTGCTTTGGAGAATAGGGTCATAATTCAAAATGATCTGGACAAACTGGAGAAATGGTCTGAGGTAAATAGGATGAAGTTTAATAAGGACAAATGCAAAGTACTCCACTTAGGAAGGAACAATCGGTTTCACACATACAGAATGGGAAGCGACTGTCTAGGAAGGAGTCCTGCAGAAAGGGATCTAGGGGTCATAGTGGACCACAAGCTAAATATGAGCCAACAGTGTGACATTGTTGCAAAGAAAACAACCATGATTCTGGGATGCATTAACAGGAGTGTTGTGAGCAAGACACAAGAAGTCATTCTTCTGCTCTACTCTGCACTGATTAGGCCTCAACTGGAGGATTGTGTCCAGTTCGGGGCACCACATTGCAAGAAAGATGTGGAGGAATTGGAGAAGGTCCAGAGAAGAGCAACACAAATGATTAAAGGTCTAGAGAACATGACCTATGAGGGAAGACTGAAAGAACTGGGCTTGTTTAGTTTGGAAAAGAGAAGACTGAGAGGGGACCTGATAGCAGTTTTCAAGTACCTAAAAGGGTGTCACAAAGAGAAGGGAGAAAAATTGTTCTCCTTGGCCTCTGATTATAGGCCAAGGAGCAATGGGCTTAAATTGCAGCAAAGGAGGTTTAGGTTGGACATTAGGAAAAACTTCCTACCTGTCAGGGTGGTTAAACACTGGAATAAATTGCCTAGGGGAGTTGTGGAATCTCCATCTGTGGAGATATTTAAGAGTAGGTTAGATAGACATCTATCAGGGATGGTCTAGACAGTGCTGGGTCCTGCTGTGAGGGCACGGACTGGACTCGATGACCTCTTGTGATCCCTTCCAGTTCTAGTGTTCTATGATCTCTTTCAAAGATTTTTCTATTTTTTTTTTTTAGTTACATAGAAGTTTTGTTCTGTGACCTTTGTCCAACTGCAACTGTAACATCCAGTGTATCAGGCAGTAATTAGCATCCAGGCAGCTTGCATCGGAAGACCTCAGGCACTTGGTGTTATGTTCACATTCCGATTTGAAAGCCAGGCCTCTTCCCCAATGCCAGGGGAGAAGCTACCAGCTCTGGGAGGGCTAGTGATTGGAGGAATGGAGGGGATTCGTACCCCATTCATATCAGCTGAGCTGGAGTTTGCAGAGCCTCGAAAGAACCTTGTGAGCATGACTCAGCAAGCCTGCTGTGGTCCCGCCTTGGAGAGGTTTGCATCTGCGGGAGCCTGTCCTGCCCAGCATGGGGAGATGTCCCCTTCCGTCCCCACTGGGGGGCACTTTGCACCCCAGGAGAGACTCGTGATATCCAGTGTTTGAAGTTCTGTCTCCAATCTGTGCCCAGGGAGCTTGCTGGTCTAGGAGCTAAGTGGAACTTCTCAGGGTTCACTCAAGCCATTTACCCAACACCTGGAGAAAAGCTCCATCGCTTCATGCAACAGTCAATGTGGAACATCCGGCTCAGATCAAGCAACAAACTGTCCCAGTGGTTCATGTCAATCCCCAGTCTGTGCTTCGACCAATTGCTGATGACTCTGGCTTCTAGATGGCCTGTTACGAGAGGCAAGCAATAAAAGCGAACCTCCGAGTTGGTGCAAAATTCAAATATCTGTCACAGGTGTGAGCCCGCTGGAGAGCTTGGTGATGTTCCGCTGCTGAGTTAGTTGCACAAGAGACAAATCTTTTCTTAGCAAACGTGCCTGCAACTCAGCAAAATAACAACGAGGCTCCATACTGAAGATTCAGTACTTTCCATCGGGAGTGTGTGTGTGTGTGTGTTTGTAGGTGTGTAGGCATATACAGTTCAGACAGGGTTTGCTGCAGAGAAAGCCAGAGAGGTATTTACAGGACACATTTTGGAATTTGAAGGAAATGATTAGCAATGTTTGGATTAAGAAAAGCAAAGGGAATAATGTACAAGTGGCCTAGATATGCTTATGCAATACAAGGTGCTGGCTTGCCTGTAACAAATTACCTGCTTTATGTGCTGAGACAGTCCCCAGTAAAGGGCGAATGAAGCTGTGGGGAACTCTGGGGTTTGAGACAGGTGGTGGTTTTGAAGCAGGATGGTTACAGAGTAATGCTAATCCAGGCAGGCAGGATGCTAAAGTTGCTCCCCTTGGGAAAGAAACATTGGGGCATAAGGGCCTGGCTAAGCGGAGAATTGCCTTGTGAAAGCAGGCAGAAGGAATCGACTGGCTGAGCACACTTGGGAGGCAGCTGTGCCCACGGTGAGTGGCCAGGTTGGCCACTTCAGGGCTTGTGGCCCTGGCTAAAGGAAGAGCAGGAAGAACCTCTTGCTCCTTTTCTGTTCGACTTCGAGAATGTGCAGAAGATACAGGAGCTCCTCTGAATGCAACTTGGCTCCTGCTGCGTAGCACCCTTCCTACTGTTGCGAGATTGTCCTTTTGCAGCACTCAAGAGGGTGTTGTGCTTTCTGACTGTTCAGCTTCACACACACACACACACAGAGTATCATGAGATTTTGTGAGCAAAACCAGAGTGGGTTTTGCCCATGAAAGCTCATGATACTGTATATATATATATTGTTAGTTTTTAAGGTGCCACAGGACTGCTCATTGATTTCATAGTTACAGACTAACACAGCTCCCCCTCTGAAGCTTTGTCTACACAGCCAGCTTTTGCTGGCAGAGAATATGCAAATGAAGTGCTGATTAGCACCTCTGAGGCATAAGGATCTTGTGCAAAAAGGGGTTTTTGTGCAAAAAGGAAATGTCCATACAGCTTGTTTTTGTGCAAAAACCCCTTGCGCAAAAATGGCTCGCATAGATTATGCAAATGAAGCATGGCAAAATGCTAATCAGCGCTTCATTTGCATCCTCTCTGCTGGCAAAAGTTGGCAGTGTAGACATAGTCTGAGACTTTTACACATGTATGTGTTGGTGATTACGGGGGTTTCATTTGTGAAAGCACGCAGTTGGCGCAGGAATACAAGCCTCCTTGATTTTCACCAGGACTTGTACTCCTGCGTCACTTAAGCCGTTTCGTAACTCACACCCACTCCCCACTGAATTCCATGAGACGTGCAGAAAAATCACATTACAGAATAATGAAGAGGTTAAAAAAAATCACACCACACTCCTGCCTCCCTCACAGACTTGAAAGCAAATGTAACGACATCCATAGAAAGAGGAAATGGTTAAACACATTTTTGGTTCCTATTTTTTTTAAGCAAAGACCATGCTGCAAGCCTCCTTGGTAACTGTATCCAAGACATCATCTTTCCTTCCACCTACAGGCAAGTTAACAGATGCCTTCTTAAGATCATGATCCAACAAATCATAAAAAAGCATGTGGAGGTTTTCCTAATGACTTATGTGCACGTTTCTTAGGATCCCCACACTTATGTACAGAAATGGGGAGGAGATGCTCATGAAATTGTAATTAACAAAGTCAATGCAGATAAGAGAAAACAGGGATAACCTGCCTGCTTTCTTTCAAAACACAGGTCTCCAAGCTCATCTATATAAGGTAGGAGTTGGTCATTTATAATCTCATTTTTATATTCCTTGGCCAGCGAGCAGGGGTTTTAAATGAGTTGGTGAGATGAGGAACAAGTTGCACAAACCAATTCACTAATTACTTCCTCCCCTCCTACTTAAACTGGGGACTAATTCACATTTCCTGTCACCAACATGGGTTGTTCTCTCTAGTCTCTTTGGCTCGTGCCTCCCATTCAGTGCTAGGCAACCCCAAAAATAAATGAGCTAAACACTGCTAGGACCAAGTTTTTCAATAGGCATTGACCTGCCCTTCAAAACCACACCCAACATTTTGCGCCCACAGTTTTGGGTGGCAAACAATAGCATTCAATAGCTACTCAGTAGGCTGTCCTGCGTGGTCGGTTTTACACTCCGTAGCCCTATTGTCTGGAAGAAGTGAAAAAATATGGAGGAGACGTCCCAAGTGGCTCAGGGAAGAGTATTTTGCCATCCTAAGATTTATTTACCAGATGAGGTCTCTGCCTGTATGGACACAATAAGGAACGAGCCCACATTTTTTCCCCAATTCAGAATTTAACCTGGAATCATTTCCAAAATATAAAACCACTCAGTTAATTTTCTGAATGTGTGTTGGCTTTCGGGGTCACAATTTTCTGCTCCTCCTTGATATTTCTGGTTCAAAACTCCTTTGAGAATTACCTTCCTGGTGGTATTTTCAAGGGAAGGCACTAAGGTCTGCAGACCTGTTTTCTAGATGCGGAAGAAGATGGAAGTTTTGTAGGGAAGTGTCTGGCTGAACGCTGGCTGAATTAATCATTTTAATGCCACTGGGATGTATATTGTGTTGTTAATGAGTCCGGGGTCACACAGCGCCTAAGAGAGGCTTTCCAGTTATGTATTCATCCTGATTTCAAAACAAAGAGAAGGATGATTTCCTCTTGATTTCCAGTCCAATTTCTAGGCAAAAGAATTCTGAATAAGTGTCAAATCCATGAATACTCCTGCTAGAATCCTAGCACTCCATTTGGCACAGCAGGACTCGTGTGTATGAAACCAACCTGAAGGCTGATTACGTTTTGGCACAAACAGAACTCAGCAAACATGTGTGAAAGGTGGGAAGGAGAAAAGTCGATTTCAGCTCCGAGATGGCTACAGCTAACTGGCTTCTTGTGTGTAAGTGTTAAGTCCTTTTCTTTCTGCTTAGCAACCAACATGTTCTAGTATGCCACCAGCCCCTCGCAGTGGCTGTGCTCACCACACACCCCTGTGCATGTGAACCTGCTATTATTTGCAGGCATGTCTCCAGGGTGCGTGGTGCTGTCAAAACAATACAGGGAGACGGTTGCCAGATTCACAATCCACATTTATAATACCGAAGTGGGACCCTCCCATCGGTGCACCCCTGGAATCCAGAAAGGAAATGATCAGGCACAGAAATACAGGACTGATCTGTGACATTTTGCTAAAATTGTGTTAGCGCCATCGTTGCTAACATTTAACTTTTTTTACAATGACTATGGTTATTACTAATTATTTGCATTACCAATTTGCCAGTCTCAGCAAGCCCCACATTTAGCACAACTCTCTGTGCCCAAATGGAGAAAAGATTAGTAGTTTAAATGGTTAATGCCGTGATCGTATCCGTCACTGAAGTTTTCTTCACAACTTAGGTGGGTATCAGTGATTTATATTGCACCTTTGAAAACTGTAATGGACTACCAAATATTACAGAAAGAAAAACCTTGTCTAGCCTATGAGTTAATATTGCATTAGATGCTTTATTTAATGGTGACTAAACTGTCCTAATCTGCCAGAAACAAATAATAATAAAAAATCAGTCTAGACAGTTTGGAAGTTTTATATTTAAAAACTCCAGTGACAAATTGTAGGCATTGTTCTGCTGCCAAAACTCCCGGAGATTTCATCAGAAGTCCTGGAAAAGATTCCCAGTTTCCAGAGGTCCTACAGTACAAACAGTTGTGTTCAGGTGGAATAAAGATGGTAGAATCTTCATTACAATTGTAAGGAATCTGCCTCGCTGCTATTGTTCCTAGATATATGCTTTTATGGTGCACCCACTCCCCACCCAGATCCCGAGCAGTCTCTGTGGGGTGCCTTGTCCCAAAATCCGTTCCAATCACTCCGCCTTGGCGGATCGTGCGTGGAGCACTGGGCATGGGGTAGGGGGACTTGGGCCTACCCACTCTCCCAGGTCCTGACCCAGGGCCCTAAGGCAGGGAGCGAGCTCCCTGCTCAGCGGGTGGGGTAGTAACCCCTAAACTCACCCGCTCTTGGGTTACGTGGCCTCACCCTGGGCCACTTCCTACCCCGCCCCCTTCTGTCCCCTCTCCTACTGCATCGGGTCCCCGGTTACCTCCTTGGTGCGGTCCCTCTCCTCTGCCCGACCTCCATTGCTCCCCCTTTGCCTCGGGCTGTCTCCATTTTTAAAGTCCCCGCCATCCCGGCGGGTGACATCATTGCCCGGAGTCCTCCAGCTCCCGCGTTCCGCCCTGACATCTTCAGCCGGTGCCCCGGGTTCGGGGCGTCCGACCGTGACGTTATCCCTCTGCTCCAACTGGTTCTCCCGGCCGGCGTTCTCAGTGGCAGGGGCTGGCTGGGGTAGGTCTATGGCCGTCTGCAGCTCCTGCGCGGCAGCCCCGACCGCTTCCTCGCCGGTCTCCCTGGCCCCCGTTTCCCCCTCCTGAGGCCCCCTCAGGCTTCCCTGAGTGCGGGGTGGTGGCAGCCCATCACAACAATACAGTTTAAAAGATGTGGAGAAATTGCAGAGGGTCCAGAGAAGAGCAACAGAATGATTGGAGGTCTAGAGAACATGACCTATCAGAAAAAAAACAGAAAGAATTGGGTTTGTTTACTTTGGAAAAGAGAAGACCGAGTAGGGCTATGATAGCAGTTTTCAAGTACCTAAAACCATATTACAAGAAGGACAAGAAGCAATGGGCTTAAATTGCAGCAAGGGAAATTTAGGTTGGACATTAGGAAAAACTTCCTACCTGTCAGGGTGGTTAAACACTGGAATAAATTGCCTAGGGAGGTTGTGGAATCTCCATCTCTGGAGATATTTAAGAGCAGATTGGATAGACATCTAACAGGGATGATCTAGATGGTGCTTGGTCCTGCCATGAGGGTCCTCTTGATGACCTCTTAAAGTCCCTTCTAGTTTTAGTATTCTATGATTCTATAAGAAGGAGAAAGAAAAATTGCTCTCCTTGAGCTCTGATGATAGGACAAAAAGCAATGGGCTTAAATTGCAGCAAGGGAGGTTTAGGTTGGACATTAGGAGAAACTTCCTGTCAGGGTGGCTAAAGACTGGAATAAATTGCCTAGGGAGATTGTGGAGCCTCCATCACTGGAGATATTTAAGAGCAGTTTAGACAGACATCTGACAGGGATGATCTAGATAGTGCTTTGTCTTGAGAGGACAGGAGACAGGACTTGATGACCTCTCGAGGTCTCTTCCAGTTCTATGATTCTATGATTTTACAATGTGTCATTCATACAGCTATCTTCCCAAATGTTGGCATGGTGGAAACACAACAAGAAGATGTGAAAGTAAATAGGAGCCACAGACAAAGAGAAACATGAAGATTTGGGAATGCTATGAACTGGTAAGAACCAAAGGAGGATGAATGAGCAGTTCTGATATGAGTCCCGGAGTTAATTGAGATTTGGGAGGTGTAGCACTGAGAGTGAACATGGCTATGTAGTTGGAACAGTACCCCATCTATAGTGGTAGCTAGAAATGAGACAAGCACATCCATAATTTTCATTTCATCTCAGGTTTAAGAGAGGGCGATAGGGTTAGCTTTGGATTAGAGGGTGAGGAAATTTCTCCCGCTGTCCCTTCACATGAATTCTGCTCCAAATGTGTGAAATCTCATGAGATGGGGTATTTTTGAAAGGTGCCTTCAATCCCCTACATATAGGTTTCTTTCAGTTCCAGACCCAGCTCAGAAAATAACTTTAGGGGCATGTTGGGTCGCTGGAATTCAGATTCGAGATTCAGAAACCATAAGACACAAAAAGGACTTCAGATCAGAATGACTGGTTTTGGAACATTGCCTATTGTCAGCAAGGGCATGGACAGTCAAGAGGCTGACCTCTCTATGCCTATGTCCTCTGTGGTGATGATGTTCCTATTGAGCTGCTGGTGGCACTGTACACTGAGCCGAGACTCCTCCTGAGACACAGGTAAGGACAATGCCATCCTTACATCTTGATTCTCCTGCTCCCTCAGCAGTAGCTGAAATAAAGCTTTGAGAGATTAATGGAGATGAAAGCTGCAGAAAAGCACCAGCAACGATCTCTTCGAGAGAAAGATGTGTTAGTTAATGAATGGCTAGCACTGCCCAGTCCCTTTAAGAAAAAATCTTTTTTTTTTTTGTAAATGAGTCTTTTGTTTGCTGGTGCTTTCCTATGGATTTTGCCATTTGGCTCTGATATTTTATTGGAATAAAACTGTGGGTTATTTAGAGGAATGCCTGGTTTGTTTGGCTCCTTTAAGGACAGTGCCCAAAGAGAGTTCAGAGTCTGCAAATTTCAAACCAATTTCTCAGCTCTAATCAGGGAAACTTAGAAGAATCTGCCCCCTAAATTCAAACAAAAGGTTCCCTTTTATTATACCAGTTGAAGAGAAACCACAAAGGGGAGGTTCTCATTTTCAAAGACGACAGTTTTCCTTTAAAGTCCTAGCAACGGGCATAATTCTATTTCTTACTGCAACACCACTGTAAACAAAGAGGCCATTTCAGGCTAGGATGAAACATGCCTTAAGTTAATCAAAATACTTGCCAATAATATGTTTTTTGTTTAAACAATCTCTTGGTTTTTAAATAAACATGGCAAAAAATACACATGTAGCCGAGATTTTCTGAAAGAAACTAGGCTGATTCTTGCTATGCCTTGGAACTGGGGGATTCTCAGGACAACAGATTTATCTGGGAGACTTCCAGTACCTGAAATTTGGTTCTGAGAATGGTGGAAGTCACAACTTTTGGCCTTTCCTCTCCCTGTCTCAGGCATAACCAGGAAGGGCAAATGCAGGTGTAGCCCCTGTCAAAGCAGCTGGCAATGCCCTGAAATCTTGACTCTTTCCATGACCATGTTCTCCATTGCACCCCAATTCGTTCTTTTCCACTCAGGAAAGAACAATTAGCACTTCCATTGGTTGGTTAAGTCATAGGATGTGGAAGATAGTGTGTGAGCCAGCCAATGTCCTTATTCATACAATTTTCATAAGAATTAAACTTGTAAATGAAGTTAAGTTCCAATCCTTCCCTGTGTATTTGGCTTGTGGAATTGGCCTGAAACAAAATGGTGACTTGGAAATCCATTAATGAGTGCCCGGGCAGGTTAAAGTGTTCTCCAACAGGTTTCTGGGTGTTGCCTTTTTGGATATCTGATTTGTATCCATGAATTCTTTCCCGTAAAGACTTTCCAGTTTGGCCAATATACATGGCAGAGGGGCATTGCTGGCATTTGATGGCATAGATCACATTAGTGGATGTGCAGTTAAATGAGCCTCTGATTTAGTGGCTGATGTGGTTGGGTCCAGTGATGAAATTGCTGGTGTAGATGTGTGGGCAGAGTTGGCAATGGGGCTGATTGAAGGGTGGGTTCCTGGATGATTATGATGGAGGTGTCTTGTGTGGTTATTGGTAAGAATTTGTTTGAGGTTTGTTTGAGGTAGGGGGTTGTCTGTAAGTGCGGACTGGCCTTTCCCCCAAAGGCCTCTGAGGGTGCGTCTAGACTACATTCCTCTTTTGAAAAAGGAATGCAAATGAGGGAAATCGAAAATGCAAATGAAGTGCTGATTTACAAATCTCGCGCTTCATTTGCATAATTTCTTCCGATTGCTCTTTCGGAAGAGATTTTTTCAAAAAAAAGCAGTCTAGACGGGATTCTTTCGAACTCCCCCCACCGTTTTTGAAAGAACCCTGTAAATCTCATTTTTTCAGGAATAAGATTTGTAAATCAGCTCTTCATTTGCATTTTCGATTTCCCTCATTTGCATTCATCTTTCGAAAGAGGAATGTAGTCTAGACTCACCCTGAGAGTGAGGGATCATTTTCCAGGATAGGTTGTAAATTGTTGATAATGCGTTGGAGGGGTTTAAGTTGTGGACTGTAGGGCTATGTCTATACTGCCGGCTTTTGCCAGCAGAGAGAATGCAAATGAAGTGCTGATTAGCATTTTGTCGTGCCTCATTTATATAATCTATTTGAGCTATTGTTGCACAAGGGGTTTTTGCACAAAAACAAGCCATATGGACGTTTCCTTTTTGCGCAAAAACCCCTTTTTGCACAAGATCCTTATGGGGGAGGCAGTGTAGACAAAGTCTAGGTGATGACAAGTGGATTTCTGTTGTTTTCTCTTTTTGGCCTGTCTTGAAGTAAAATATCAGGAGACATTTCAGAGCAGGTTAGACAGACACCTGTCAGGGATAACCTAGACGGAGCTTGGTCCTGCCGTGAGGGCAGGGGACTGGACCTGATGACTCCCTTCCAGTTCTAGTATTCTATGAAACTGAGGCATGCTTGGGGTGTCCAATACAAAAAGTTTGGCCCAACTTAAGCCCGACATTGGGGCTGCAGTGTGGGGAGCAGCTCTGGAAAGGGTCTCCTGTATAGTGAGTGTAAAGATTAGGAAGAGCCCACAAGCTCTATGTTTATATGAAACACAGGCCTCGGGTTTACTTGGGGTTAGTGGTCTCCAGGCACAAGTGGAATGAAGGGGCTGTGATCACTCTGCCAGGCTATGGGGCTCACAAACCCAGGAGTGTCTCTGGATGGGGAAGGGTACAGTGCTGCACATCTCAGCCTTACCCTGGGTGGTCTGTGATGGATTTCACCTTCCCAGCCCACTTGCAAATATCCTGATGCTTCCGACATTTCCCTTCTCTGTCACAGCTCTTGCGACTATGGGCTTGTCCCCTATTTTGTATTTCTCCATCAGGCCAAGGGAGCAGGGCAAGGGAGTGATTTCCAAAGTCAAGAGCCCTCCCAGAAGAACACCTTTCAGCACTCAGCAAGTGTGTGTCTGGATTCTGGTCACAAATGCAACTTCCACATGCAGAGGCATGTGGGTTTTGGTAGGAATGTGGTCAGGTGCTCAGAACAGAGTGTCAGGAGCCAGGTCTGCAATTGATTCACTTTATAACCATAAGAAAGTCAGAGCCCCACTCTGTGCCTCAGTTTACCCACCTGAGAAATGGGGATTTTAGTAAAGGACTTTGAGGTTTTGGGATTAGAGAGGGTATTGTAACAGTAGAGCATATGAGTGAGTCCATATTAGTGCAAGGCATTTATTAATTAGAGTAAAAGCAATAAAACATCACTGGACTTTTTCAAATGCAGGATAACATTTAAATTCAGTTCACTTTGGGTTCTGGATGAAGATTGTTACTTCTTTTATCCGAACTGGTTTTCTTGCCCCTAAAGTAACCTCTTGTCCTTCTGCACCAATGTTTGCTACACCTAGCACTTCTTTGTATGAAACCCTCACAGTCATGTTGCAGATTTCATCTTGTCTTTTGGTCCTTTTCTATTTCATTTTGTTCTGTGTTTGCGCAGCCAAGGGGTCAAAGTCCAGGACTGGGGGTTCTAGGCACTGTGATAAAATAAGCAAAAAAAGAAAGAAAATCTGTTACACTCCAGAGTGGATACTCTCATTCAGAATTAAAGTGGTGCTACTGAATTAAGGCTACTTTAATTCTGAATGAGTGGGCACACATGGTTGGAATGTGGTTTAATCCATTTTACATTCACACCTTTAGTGAATTCAGCTTCATTTTCCTGAGTGTCCCCATGTAGACGAGCTCCAAGACTGTTCTCCTCAAAATATCCTTCTGCTCATACCAGCAGCACCTCTTGGAGTGGAACTGCTCAGTCAGATGGAAAGAACAGAAGGACTCTTTGGAGCAGCTCTGGGCATTGCATGAGTCACATTTGCTTGGCATCTCTCCTACATCATCAAACATACGGGGTCAGATTTTGAAAAACAAGATTTGTCATAAAAGGTTGTTCGTGTGCATCTTTCAGCTGGAGTCAGTTTCCTTGTGTGGCCAGCTGTGGTGTATAGTGTAGCCTACACTGGTATGTCCAGGTAGGACAGCATGCAAGCTTGTGTAGGTTAGAACATATCCCCCAACACAACCTTACTCCGAGTGCATTGAATTAAATGAGGAAATGCCATCAGTAAGGCAGTCTGCTGTTCCTCCCCTACAAGCTGCCAGCATATCTTGGTCTTTCTTCTTTCCAAAGCACAGATAAAATAATGTGCCCTGCAACAGAAAGTTACTTCAATACCACATTTTGCTTTGGGGAGACACCATCTGACTCACGGGTTAAAAAAACAACATGATGGCAGCTTATATATCCATGCCAATTCATCTGAGGACATGGGGTTTACCCTCCAGAATTCATGATTCTCTATATTTTGGTTAGATTCTAAGGGTGCATCTATACATCACCCTAAACTCAAAATAAGATATGCAATTTGTGCTACACAAATTGCGTAGCTTATTTCGAGTCTATTTCAAGTCTACAGAGCACCAAATTTTGAAATAAAGTGCTATTTCGAGCCATCCCTTACTCCTCGTACAATGAGGTTTACAGGGATGGTGAAATAGCACGTCCACTATATTTTGAAATAGTGGATGCATTCAAAAGATGCAGGGTAGCTATTTTGGGATACCTCTGGTATCCCGAACAGGGGTGGCCCATGCATATAGGCTGACTCAGCCATCGCCTAGGGTGCCGCGTTAAACGGGGTGCCCAATGATGACATCATGCCATTGAGGGCTGTGGAGGTGGGGGCACCGATCGCTCATTCCACCTGGAGTGCCAGCTGCCGGCAGCCCGCCTTGGGCCACCCCTGGACATACCTTTATGTGCCCCAGGACAACATGTTGTTTTTAAAGTTACAGAATCACACGGTGACCCCTCAGACATCTTATAAATGTGAGTGCAGGCTCTGGAAACTGCAGACAATAATGTGCAGTACACAACATACCTTCTTTCCCCAAAGCACTAAAGTATCATTAAAGTATCATTTCAGCAGGTTTTCAGCCAACATGGCACTCCTCAGAAAGCAGGATCTTTATGTTACAGCGGCAGACCAACAGAAGTGATGGGGGAAACCATTCCAACTGGTAACAGCCAAACCAACTTCCCCAAGTCCATGGCAGGGGAGTTGTCTAGTAAAAGACACAGAATTCTACCCTAGACTTTCTTCTGAAACATTTCCCAGGGATGCTTACAGCTCGGCATCCCCGGGAAGTCTACTGAAGACAAGAATCCAAGAAGTTGTCAGTGTTTTAACCACCATTATCTCATTGACTCCTAGAATCACAGAACACTAGAACTGGAAGGGATCTCCAGAGGTCATCAAGTCCAGTCCCCTGGCCTCACGTCAGGACCAAGCACAGTCTAGACCATCCCTGATAAATGTTTATTTAAACTGCTCTTAAATATCTCCAGGGATGGGGATTCCACAACCTCCCTAGGCAATTTATTCCAGTGTTTAACCTCCCTGACAGTTAGGAAGTTTTTCCTAATGTCCAACCTAGACTTCCCTTAAGCCCATTCCTTCTTGTCTCAATGCGCTTCGGACAGGTATGCAAGACAGGGTGGTTAAAGCACTTGCAGTGGGTCTGTGCTAGTGCTCTGTTGTTTTCACTATGGAGTTCCACCACTAGAAGGGGGGCATCTTTCAGTGCCCTCAGGTTACAAGGTACTAAATATAAGATACCTCCTTCTCCAGGGAAGAAGTAGGCCAGAAGGGCCATTGCTTATTGGGCTATCAGGGAAGCATGAGACCATTGTGGCCAGTCCAGTATTCCTGCCCTGCCTTTATTCATGCCGCCACTGCCAGCCAATGGAGCCGGAAGAGTGCCTATCCGCCCCTGGAATTCACTACCATGAAAGTGGGTGGGTGGAAAGGAATGTGGCTGCAGGTTACAAAGGGAGAAGGGATTTTATGGCCCCAAAAGCTGTTCCATGGTAGGCCCAGGGCAATCAAACGTCCTGCCATGGCCCAGTGGCCAAGAGGCAAGTTCTACCCGCTGCACAATCATGCTCAGCTGGGCCCGGACTCGCTCGTGCGCTGTGGGCCAGGGGATTGACCCCGTCAGCCGCCGGGCCCCCTGTGCAATGGAAATAGGGGCAGAAAGCCCCCTTCCCAGCCCTGCAGGGGGGGCAGCTAGAGCCCTGGAGGACAGGGGCCCCTGTTTGCCCTGCAGAGGAGCCAGCCTGTGCAGCAGCACACAGGGTCAGTGCTCATCTGAGGGGTGTCTGGAAGAGCTCCCACCTGCACGGCCCCAGCCCCGGGACAGTCCTGCTGCCCCCTTCAGGCCCCTCCCCTGTTACTCCTCCCCCCCCTCAAACGCCACCTGCCCAGCCCCCACCGCCACCAGGTGGGAAACTTCCACTCCTTCTCCAGCCTCCCAGTTGCCATGGAAACGCTCTCACGCGCTCCTGGTCCCAGCCCTCCCTCGCTCCCCAAAGGCGACAGGGAGGGCGAATGAAAGGAGCCGGGGGCTGCACAGACCCGCCCCGCCCTGCAGTGCTCAGTCCCGGGTCCCGCCCAGCCCCACACAGCCCCCCCCCATGCGTGCGTACAGCCCCCACTCATGTGCACTGAATCCCCGATCCCCCGAGCGCCCCCTGCACTGTAACCCCAAAGCCTCCAGGTACTGCAGTCCCCTATGCACCCCATGTAGCGCCCCACAGATGCACCGCAATCCCCTATGCACCCCATGTAGCGCCCCCCGGATGCACTGCAATCCCCTATGCACCTCTATGTAGCGCCCCACAGATGCACTGCAATCCCCTATGCACCCCATGTAGCGCCCCCCGGATGCGCTGCAATCCCCTATGCACCCCTATGTAGCGCCCCACAGATGCACTGCAATCCCCTATGCACCCCATGTAGCGCCCCCCGGATGCACTGCAATCCCCTATGCACCCCTATGTAGCGCCCCACAGATGCACTGCAATCCCCTATGCACCCCTATGTAGCGCCCCCCGGATGCGCTGCAATCCGTTATGCACCCCACTGCAACCCCCACACTGCAACCCCTACCCACCGCACGCCCATTGCCCTACATACGCGTGCCAACCCCCACGCTCATTCTGTGACACCCCCTCCCGCCCGGCAGACCCCGAGGCGGAGCGGCCAGCCCGAGCCGCGGGCGGGGGTCCGTGTGTCCTGCTGCGAACGGGGCTCAGCATCCTCCGGCGGGGGGGGGGGGGGGGATGCAGTGACGTCAGCCGGGGCTGGCCCACGCGGACTTGGGACCCGCTGCCCGGGAGGCGGGCGGTGCAGAGAGGCCGGCGGAGCGAGCGGGCTGCACGGATGCTGCTGCTGCTGCTGCTGCTGGGCTGAGCCCCCCCCCCGCCCCCCCGCCCGCCCCGTCCCAGTTCGGACGCCCTCGGCCCTCAGCACCTTCCCCGGCAGCTCCGCGGACCCGCCCCCCATGGGCTAGGCACCTGGCGAGCCTGGGGCGCGCATGGGGGCGCGCGGGGCTCCAGCACCTCGGACAGCGCCCTGACTGGGCGGGGGCGCCGGGGAGCTCGGCCCCCATCTCCCTCCCCCTCCCCCGGCTGCCGCTCCAGGTGGGGCTCCGTCTAGAACCCCCCCCCCCACCACCACCACCACCGCCACCCGGCTCCGCCGCCAGCAGCCGGGCTCGCCCGCGCTCCGCAGGGATGTCTCGCTTCCCGGCCCCTGCCCGCTGAACGCAGCGCCCGGGGCATGGAGCGCGCCCCGCGGTAGCCGCCCTCGCCCGCCCGGCGCGGAGCCCAGGCAGGAGCCGGCTGTATACGCGGGGGGCGGCACCCATGGCTGGGGAGAGGACGCTCTGAGCCTGCCACCGCGGAGACGTGACCATGTGGATACAACAGCTCCCAGCCAGCAGGTAAGAGACTCGGGGCCACTCGCCCCCGCCCCCCCCCCCCCACCGCTGGGGGGTTTCTGCTTCGCTTCAGTGGGGGGGTCTGGCTGGACCACCTCCTCCCCCCCAGTGATTGGCCTGGATGGTGCCAGAGGAGCCGACCTTTCGCTGCCCCCCTGAAGTCCTCGCCGGGCTGAGAGGCGCTGGGCACCCGCTCTTGCAGCGGGCTGGTGAATCCCCCCTCGCGGGGCAGCCTGGTGCAGGGAGGATTCGCTGTGACTTGCCAGCCACGGGCAGGAGTTGCCCGGAACTTTTGCAGGACCAGATTCCTCGGTCGGGCGCTGGAGTGTGGCCAGGGAGCCCGGATTTTCCCTGCGTTCCCGCCTATGGCCCCGGGTCATGACAGAGGTCCACACAGGCACAGTGCGCACCCCGCGAAAATCCCTTCCCCAAGCACGCCGAGGGGGGTGACCAAAGTAGTCGGGCTCTAGAATAACATCGCAGCGCGGGCTTACCGGCGCACCGATGGCTGCGGTGAGGTGGGCTGAAAAACAATCAAACCCTGCACTTGCTAATCCGTGGGTCTGTATAAATATCTGTAAATACCTAAAGACCCCTCTATAGCAGCAGTCTGTGCGTGCACATGGAAGCGTGAACGCAGACATCCCTGATAGATTTCTGTGTGGTTAACTAGAAGGAACCAGTGGGTGAATAGGTCTGTATAATAAAAACAACTCTAGCATGTAAGGATCTCCCCCCCCCCCCATCACCTTTTAAGAAGGGAAGAAGAAAATAATTCTTTTCCTCTGAAGTGAAGTGATATGTGGAAATAAATCATTGGGGCTCAGATATTAATCTGGTAAAGGGATTTCTGCACTTATGTATGCCGTACTTACACAAATATATAAATCACATGTGATGGTGAATATCCAGACATGCTAAGGGCGAGTGGCACCAGCTGTGCTGAAGGTTTAACTTCTGTGTGCAAGTATTTGTGTTCCTTGGAGAGGGAAGGTTGTGATACTCTCTGTAGAGTGATGGAAAGAAATTGGGAAAAGCAAATGTGTTTTTCTTATGTCTCTCCACTGGGATGCACTAGACTCTTGCTTTGGACAGAGAAAGAGAGGGAAAGGAGCCAGATTTTATGAGCAAGTCCCCACCTGCGCTAAAATCCTCCCAAATCCAGTGAATGATGATGGAGATTCATTGCAAAGCTATGTGACTCAGTAGTCGGTTTTGGGGGTGTATGTCTGTGGGCATGAACCATTACTCTCAGACTGATCTACCACTATGCCTGAGAGTAATGGTTCATACCACAGTCTTTGGAATGCAGAAGTAAAATACTCACCTTGTAAAATACTCCATGAAGTTTCTATGTAAGGGTAGAACCTCTGTCTGTTTATTGTGTCAAGATAGTATCAGCCTGGTGTAGGCTCATGCAGGAGTTTTCCTGTCACTGTGGAAGGATGTGAGGTTGCACAGGGAACATTCCAGTGAGCACAGTCGGTAGCATTTAGCAAATCTGTTTACCTGAACAGGACGAAAGGACTTTCCGCACCGGTTGTGCTTTCACAAAGGGGAAAAGTCAGCTATGACGGGTCTTTTGAAGTTGAATAGTGAACATACTGAGGTTGAGTACTGAGCTGAGTGTGAATCCAAACTACTTGTCTACTTTCAGAGAAGTACTCTTACTGAAGCTGGCTAGTCTTGGTTCCAGACAAAATGGAAATTTTCATTCAGTCTCACTGATCCCCTATCAAATTTGGTGTCTGATTTGCTCAGTGAGTTGCTTTCTGCCTCTTGTTTTCTATGCACTCCCAAAGCAGTAATCAGAAAAGGCTGGGTGCTTCCAGGTGTTTCTTTAGTACAGTAAAGTGGGATCGTGTGAATATGTAGGGTAGGAAAGCAGGTAAGTAGACAGACAGATGGGTGCAAGTTGTAGATTAATCAAGAGCTACAACTCAAGGGGAACAGAATCTAAGTGTTATGTAACACATTTTTATTACTGCTGCGAACTCATCTGGCTAAAGTCTTGTTCTGACTATGATGCTGCACCTAGGGAGCTAAAACATACCAATTCTGTCTGCAGACATTCGAATAGTTTAAAAAAATATATATTCTTTTATTTCACCACACTGAAATACAATGAAGGCAAAGCAGCAATACAGAGAAAAAGGACCTGTGGAAAACAACATGTTGTTCTGTGACTAGCAGAAAGACATGCCTAAGTGAGATTAGAGGACTGTACTAGGGTTTTGATCAAATGGGTAAGGTAAAGTTTAAGTCCAAAAAAAAAAAAGCTGTGTGTGGTGTTTGGAAGTATAGGTTATTATGTGCATGATTTTATTTTCCTAGTGGGACAGACATGAAGCCTCTTCTAGTCTCTTGCTAAAGAGAACTGAGAGTCCAGGTATCTGCTGGACAGCTTTCTCTGCTCCTTCCTGCTTGCTGCCCTTTGCATGATGAAAGCTTTGCTGTCTAGCACCAGTAAAAACTACTTATAAAATTATGCTACACAGCCGTCATCCTGCAATCGAAAACCTGAGGGGGGGGAGGGTTGTGAGGCTGCTGAAATAGAATTATTCACTGCCTTCATCTCAACTCATCTACCTTAGCAGGGGCATTGAAAAAAAAATGAGACAAGGCATCTTTTCCATCATGGAGGCGCTGGGTGTCTGCAGCACAGACCTGGTCTCATTAGGGATGGGGCTTTTATTTTTTATTTTTTGGTTGTGAGCCTTCAGCATGGAGAGGCCAACAGAGTGGGCAGCCTGGGCTGAATTTCGAGAGAGCTGTGTTGAGGATATCAGAGACCTTAAGTGCCTGATCCAAAGCTCTTTGAAGCTAATGGGGGCTCTCTCACGGACTTCACTGTGTTTGGGATCAAGCTCTCAGAGGGACCAATCCATTGATTATTAAGCTCTGAAATATGGAGAGGTTTTATTGTTTGTTTATTTTTATATATATTTTTTCCTCTGAGCTGTATTTCTTACTGGGAAGTTAATACATCCACAGCCACCCACTGTCTCTGGGGTGGCGACAGCCATGGGATTAATTCAAGAACCAGGTGCCCAATAAATTTGCCATCCACCTTTGACTGCACCCCCTGCTCTCTTCCCATCTGTCCATCTCCCTGCAGCTGTTGTGACATACTAGCCCCTCAAGCCCCTTAAACTGTCACAACTGAAAAACAAAAACATCTGCATGCGAGGGAGATGCAGTTCAGTTGCAAGGATGAGGTTTGTCAGGTGTCCGTGGCATGAAACTTGTGACCACAATAATACAGTGACCCTGTGGAATTACTGCTAGGTCAGGTATGGAAGATACTTTTCATGGCTCATCCCCACTTGACTTGCCTGGAAGGGGAAGGCAACAGTGAAGTAGGCAGGGTTGTAGGATCAGGCTGGCAGACAAGGCTTGTGGAACCATCGAAGACTTCTGCTCTTTCAGTGCTTAAGCCTTAATGTGGGAGAGAGAAGTGACATCCTTGGCTTTCCTGTGGATCGTTGAAGGGTTCCTTGGGTTTCTTTGCTGCTCCTCTGGAGTCTGACACACCATTCCATCTCCTGGGAACTATGTGCTCTTCTTGGCCTCATCAACTCTCTGCCTCTGTTTTATTTTTAATAAGAGATAACAAGGAACTTCACTCCTAACCTTTTCTGCTGCTATAGCCTCTCTCATCAGCTTCCGCTTCAACTCTAATTACTTTCTGGCTTTATTTCTGACCTTTCTCCTGTAATTTTCCTTGAAGAGCCACTAGAGAAGTACCATCAAAAAAAGCAAAAGGCCCTTCCAGCTCACCTAGGCACCTTCTCCTCATCTAGGCCCTGTTGGCTCTGAAGGATGTTTCTCTGGTTCCCCGATGAAACTGGTACCTCCTGCTCCGAGAGCAAAGCTGCTGGAGAGCAGTTGTGCTCCGAAAGCAATCAGGAGCAAGACTTACTCTTAAGCTTTTAGTTCTAATTTGTCTTCAGTTCTAGTTTCTCTATTTTTTAAAATGGGAACTTTTCTCTTGCAAAATTCTTCTGAGCAGAGAGAAAGAGTGATCCTCAAGAGACTCAGCCTCCTGTACTAATTTTCTAATACCCCCAGCCATCAAGAGCTTCCATTAATTGCTGTTATCGTGGCCAACACTGCGATTACCCTGATCCATCCCATCCCTACCCAAGAGGTGAGCAATTGTGCCCTATCCAGAAATGTGATTATCCTGTGGCACCTTGGGCTGCAGCTACGTATATATAAACACAGCAATATCAGAGTTGTTTTTTTTTTCTTTTAGCTGTAGCTGCGAATGTTCCTTCCTTAGGTGCATCTTCACAGCATTTTCAGATCAAAATCTATTGTTGGCATAAATAAACATGCTGCTTTGCAGTTTCCCCTTGGTTCTGTAAAACGTCACTAAAATCACCTGGTATTTTTGCATTGAGAGAATTTTATGGGGGCTAGAGTTAAAGAAGAAACAAAAAGTTCATGTGCATTTCTCTCATCAATTTCACATAGATTCAGCAAACCATCCAAGATGTGAATCTTGCATTCGCAGTGCTGGCGTGCATACCAACGAGTGGGAGTTAATGGGTCCCACTAAAGAGGTGCTCACTTCTAGTAAATCCATGCCATGTTTGAGTCCCAGCAAGCTGTTGCTGGATGAATTGATTGCCACAGAAATTCATCTAGTGTCAGTGACTATGATAGTTATCAGCTACAATAATACTTGAATAAACTGCACTTTTATGCAGCAGTTCATACCTTGTAACAGGCAGCAATTTCACAGATGAGAAAAAGGGAGATGTGCTGATATCAACACCCCTCTTCTCGATGGTATGAATAATTGTTGTAATAATATTGGAGTCATCACAGTATTGCCTTTTATTATGTGTATTCAACAGAGTGATAGCTGGGAAGCTGGCTGAGTCACTGAGCAGGCAACTCATCCTGCAGCTGCTTTGGAGGCTTTTATTCTGTAGCGCCTGTTCCCTAGGCTGAGAGCACCTAAGAGCTTCATAGAGATTGTACCTTGTGTTCCCTGTGGAACGGTCTGACTTGCATTCCTCTCCTGTGCTCAACACGGGGAGCTGTAACGATTTCCACATTAGATATGGCTGAGTGATTACAGTGAATGAGAAACTGGATATGAGCCAGCACTGTGCCCTTGTAGCCAAGAAGGCTAACAAAATATTGGGGATCATTAGGAGGAGCATTGCCTGCAGATCTAGGGAAGTGATTATTCCCCTTTATTCAGCACTGGGGAGGCCACAGCTGGAGTATTGTGTCCAATTTTGGGGCCCCCATTACAGAAAGGATGTGGACACATAGCAGAAAGTCCAGCGGAGGGCAACCAAAATGATTAGGGGGCCGGAGCACATGACTTACAATGAGAGGCTGAGGGATTTGGGCTTGTTTAGTCTGCAGAAGAGAAGAGTGAGGGGGGATTTGAGAGCAGCCTTCAACTCCCTGAATGGGGGTTCCAAAGAGGATGGAGAGAGGCTGTTCTCAGTGGGGGCAGATGACAGAATAAGGAGCAATGGTCTCAAGTGGCAGTGGGGGAGGCCTAGGTTGGCTATTAGGAAAAGCTATTTCACAAGGAGGGTGGTGAAGCCCTGGGATGGGTTCCCCAGTGAGCTGGTGGAATCTCCATCCCTAGAGGTGTTTATGTCCCAGCTTGACAAAGCCCTGGCTGGGATGGTTTCGTTGGGGTTGGTCCTGCTTTGGGCAGGGGGCTGGACTCGATGACTCCTGTGGTCTCTGCTAGCCCTAGGGTTCAATGATTAGAGTGCTGTCCTGGCTGGCCCTAGAAAGGCAACTTGTCAGTCCAGCATTTGCTTACATGATCACCCCCTGAGTCCTAGACTCCCCCCATGCAGTCTTTTGGAAGAATGCACGCTAGCTCATCCATATCCATAAAAACAAGCCCTTGGACTCTTGTGTGGATAAATACAATGTTAGAACGGTCAGCCAGCTGCCCATCTGTTCTGGGCTTTTGAACAGCACTGCATCAGTTTGCCTTATACCACAGTCACGTGTTTGAAATAAATCATTGCTACATTTTCTTCAAAGGGTAACGTGACAGCCGAGTCTAAACTGCTGTAAAGATTAGCTTGGAAAGCCGGCTGCATCCCTGATCTCAATTTCTCTGTTTGAAATCTGGCCCACGAGGCTTCATTGTTACCCGGGTCCGTTTATGGATGTATACAAGCAGCAGAGAAACATGAACAGAACTGCCACATACAGCAGCTTTATAGGGTGTATGTGGCAGCTCTGGGCCTGTCTGAGAGTCATTATGAAAATATGTTTACACCTTTCCATGGAGCTAATAGGAGACAGACTAGGAGGAGAGATTAAGGGAATTAGATATGCCCTGCCTGGCAGAGTGGAAGACATGGTGCTAGTGTGCAGCTATCGTACTGAACTCAGGGAAGCATTACTGTAATTAGTTGGGAGTGATGATAAACAGGTAACAGTAGATTTAGTCCAGGCCAGTTTGGACCCCATGAAAAGAACCTCCTCCCTCCCCCTTCTCTGCAAAACAAACGTTTTAGGGGCTCTCCTGGAAGACTAGCAAGAATGAGGTAGGAATGGGGGAGGAAGTTTTTTTCTTGCTTTTTGCTTTGGATTTGCCAAAGCTGGGTCCTGGCCCTAAACATCCAGCACTGCACAGGGCACAGTCCCAGAGATGAACACCTCCTGTTTTATGGGGGGGTGACACAGCGGCACAGAGAGATCATGGCTGAGATTCTCCAAAGTGACGAGCGGTTTTCAGTGCCCAACGGGAGACAGGTGAAAAAGGCCTGGTTTGTCTGGAAGTGGTAAGCTACTGCACTAAATTCCCTGTGAAATAGAACAAGTGTTTAACTGCTATGAATAGCTACAACAGGAACCTCTGACCCCCAGCTGTCCATTTGAAGAAAGAGTCAAAACAGCAATGCATATTCCTTTAGACTCATTTTATTTCAACTTCAGCTGCAAGAGCTTGATGGTTACAATCTGCATCATTTCTTAGGATCGACATGCACTTCATTTAATTTCACTCTGAAAGATGTTGATAGAATTTGGACTGCGGAGAGGTTTAAACTCAATCTGTGGCCTGAACTTAATGGAGGGAGATTTACCCATCTTTATCCTTCAACGTTAGTTTTATTTTTAGGCGGATTCTTTCTGAATTGAAATTTTGCCTGGCATGGAATGTCTACTACTTTCCAGCTTTTATCATTTTCTTCTCTAGTCTCAGCACCTGCACTTGTCAATTCTCCCAGGATTTTCTTGAAATGGCTTTAAGTAGGTGAGTACATATCTATTGATAGATACGTGCTCAGACACAATAATGATGGGTGGCATTGTAAAACTGTAAGATAGAGAGATAGATTGACAGATCATTAACTATAAAATAATAGAAATTCTTCTTCCTAAAGCATGTATTCAATAATTTTGGAAAGTATTTTAATTAAATAATATAGGGGAAGAGTTTTGTGGTTTTAGCCTTCCAGGTCATCTAGGAATTAATTGTTTTCAAGCAGATCCTTCACAGTTTAGCTCTGACCCAACAACATAAATATCTCAGTTTCTCTAAGGTGCATAAGAATAATAGGAAGCAGATCCTTTCTGAAGAGACTTACTATGTAAATGAGGCTACGTCTACAGAGCATGCTTATTTTGAAATAAGCTCTTCTGAAAGAAACACTCCAAAATAGCTTATTTCGAAATAGCACATCTATGCTACAGGGAAGCCTCAAGATTAATCTGAGGCAGGCTCCCCTAATGTGGACGTGCTACTTTGATTTAGAGCCCCAGGAAACACTGGGGAGTAATGACTTTGAATGGCCCTGGGGAGGAGCTATTTCGAAATAGCAGCAGTGGAGCGTCCACACTCCTGCTGTTCCAAAATAGCTATTTCAGGAGAGGTGTTATTCCTCGTGGAATAAGGGTTACAGAAGTCAGAATAAGCCATCCGTTATTTCAAATTTATTTTGAACTAACGGGATTGTGGTGTAGACACTTGCATTATTTTGGAATAACGGCCATTATTCTGAAATAATGCTGCTGTGCAGACGTCCCCTGAGTGAAAACGAGTGAAATGGAAGCAAATACAATTTATATTAGCAGCATTGCTTGCAGTTACACAAGAGAACATACGAACACTCCCAAAATAAACACCATGTGGGACCAAGGTGCATGGTGCCCTTTAAAGGGAATCTTTGGGGTTTCTTTCTTCTGAAGCGGATTAGTGTTTGGAATTCCGTGGCTCACAGATTCTCTGGCTAACGAGTTCCCCATTACTGGGAATGCAGAAGAGAGGGATCAGTGGGTGTACTGGGGTATTGACTATGGAGCAGTGAAGAATCATGCTATTTAGTTTAATCTTATCAGTCTGTCCAGGTGTTTCTAGCTTGCCCAAAAACCATAGTATTTGGACAACAGGGGCTTACATGGCCCAGGGTCAGACTTGCTAACTACAAAGTAGGAAAGAAATTTTCCTCAGCTCAGACTGGTAAGGACTTGGTCAGTTTCCCCTGGAGCACTGATCAAGGAATAAGGATGGAGGGGGGCTAGGAGCATAAGGTCTCAGGCCCTGTTAGCAAAATACGGACTCCTCCTTTCATAACTCCTTGCATGGTCTCTTGTCATCTTATGCGTCAGGGTTTCCACCAAACTACGGCTATTAGGAGTTAGTGTGAGACCTCCAAGGTCAGGTGGGGAGAGATTATTCCACATCTACCATACACTGCAGTGCTGCTTTTGCTTATTCTGAAGCACATGGCACTGGCCACTGTCAGGGAGGGGACTAGATGGACCTGCATGTTCTCCTCATCTCCTTAATTGTATCCCTAAACTAGAAGATTTACCCAGCCTTGCTCGGACCCTTAACTCAGTTTTTGGTTTTCTTCATTGCTCGTTGCTCAGGGGGAAGGGTAACGGGGAAGGAGGCGTTCAGGTGCAGGCTGCCCCGGGGAGAGAGGACAACCCCAGCCCTCTCTCTCCACAGCAGCTCAGGGACAGGTGAAAAGTCCCTCGCCATGGCTGCTGCAACTCCAGCGGACACAACCGGGGGCGGGGTGCATGTCCAGATCCAGGTTCATCTGCCCCCTACGCTCCCCAGCCAGAGTGAGGAAGGCAGCAAACTGGGCCCTTTCCTCTCGCTCCCTGGCAAAGGGGAACAGACAGCAATGTGTTGGTACAAAGGCGGGGGGAAGGTTCTGCAGCTCCTTCCTCCCTAAAGGGTGCCTGCAGGTGGGAGACTTGGAGCTGTGACAGTCTTGGATGGGCTGCCAGCCCCTTTCACCTGCCTGGTGTCTTGGTCTCTTTTTCTATATGGTTTTATATGGTTCTATTTCCCTGTATGACATGGGGGAGGGGGAAGCTTCAGCGATGCAGAACATCCCTTAAGTCCCCAAATAATGAGCATCCTGCAGTGTCAGGAGAGTCTGAGCCTTTCAAAGCTTATTTCACAGAAACCTTGGTACCTAAAGAGAGCGTGATCTGCCATTGCTGTGGCATGTACATTACAGTCCCTCTGGGCAGCCACACCTGAAAGTGGCTGGAACCAAGCAGAGGAAATATTAGTCTTCAAAACTTTCAAGGAAAAATGTCTTTCCTCTGCTTGGTCCCTTTCTGCAGAGCACATTACAGAGCGGATAGGATAGCTCAGTAGGGAGTGGCTGCTTTGCCTGTGTTTCCCCTGTGGATTTTAATGGTCTCTGATGCTGGCTCAGGCTAGTTAATTCATGAAGCTGTAATGCTCGTTAAAAGTTTCAGGGTGCCTGTGTAACACTAATGAGCAGGGAGCATATGGCAAGAGAGAGTTTAGATGCCTTGCTCAGCCTGCCCTTCCAGCTTCCTGAGGTCCAAGGATGGAATGAAGACATGAGAAGAGAACTCAAAGGCAGGGCAATTAGAAAGAGTTGGGAATTGGTTTCATTAATGTGTCCAATGATGCAGCATTTCTGAGGCCACACAACAACAAGAGGGAGCAAAACCAGCTCTGGTGCCTGAACTAAGCATGACCCCACGGAGCAGGGGGCATGTAAAAGAATAGAGCTAATGGCCCCTGCCAGAATGAGACCTCAAATCTTCCATGTCTGCAGCAGGGCAAGTGGTGAGAAGGGGAAGAGCTCAGGGTTTAGCTGAATTAGGACAACAATGTGCCACCAGCACCCAGCCACCCCCAGCCTAGCCTGGCTTCTAGCCAAAGAGCAATTCTTCTGAGCTTGCTTCTCTTATAACCTCTGCTGATAGCCTAGTCCGCTCCAGCTGAGCCCAGCTCAGCCCTCCCCACCCAGCTGGGCTCTCTGACAATCAATGACCAGAGGGCAAACACCTGAGCTAGGTCCCCTTCTCAGGGAGTGAACCCTCTTCAAGCCAGCCCCCACCTGGGAGGGGTCTATACACCAGGTGCTAACTCCTCTCATCTACCGGGAGGCTACTCCATTCCTTTCTCTGGATTTGCTCTGGTGTACCAGAGCAGAATTTGGCCCCTGTGACTCCCCCTCCTTCCCCTGTCCCTGGCAGTGATGCAGAGAGCATTGCAAGATGTTTTGTGAGTTCTCAGGCTGGCAGAAGGTATGAGGGGAGCAGGGGCCAGACAAGACTACACACACTGCTCTGCTGAGCCTCTAACCACACCTGGAGAGCCCATTCTCCGAGGCCCTTTCTGCTCTTGGCCTCTCTGCTCTGATTGGGGTGGTTCCCAGCTTGGACTCTGTTTTTGTGGAGATCCAATTATTGGACCCAACTTCTGTTGGGGAGAGAGACGAGCATGGAAGTGGCACAGAAAGCCTGCCCCTCACACCCACGGAAGTTGGTCCAATAAAACATACTACCTGGTCCACCTTGTCTAGTGTCCTGGGAGTGACATGGCTGCACTGTGCAGGACTCAGTGGGCATTTTGTGGGGATCTGTTGATCTCCTGCAATAAGCAGGCTCCTGTCACTGCAGTGTCTGGGTGCCTCACAGTCCTGAGTATTTACCCTCACTACCCCCAATGAAGCAGAGCAGTGCTGTTATGCCCATTGTACAGATGGGGAACTGAGGCACAGAGAGGTTAGGGCCCTAATCCTCAAAAGGTATTTAGGCTCCTAACTTCCATTCAAATCACTGATACCTAAATATCTTTCAGGTTTGGGCATTTAAGGACTTCTTCAAGGCTCATAAGAATTTAGAACAGCAGGAAACTGTACATGTGGTCTCTGAAGTCCCAGGTTATGCCCCTAGTGGCTAAACTATCTTTCCTCTTTAATAATGATAGAGATGCAGCGGTGTTAGTCTGGTGTTGCTGAAACAAAAGACAGAATTATGTAGCACGTGAAAGACTAACAAGATGGTTTATAGGTGGTTACCTATAAACCATCTTGTTAGTCTTTAAAGTGCTACATAGTTCTGTCTTTTGTTCCTCTTTCATAATTTAGAGTAGCTGCTGACTTGTACTGAACTGAAGTCAGAGGCTAAAGTCTCCCATGTCCTTTTGCTGATCTCCAAGAGCAATGGAGCCCAGCCCCTCTTTGCTGGTTATCATGAAGACATTAAACTTGGGGGGGGGAGGACACTTCCACCCTCTTTGTGCATTTTCAGCTTTAATCTGGGAAGTGCCAGCTCGGAAGAATTGGGACTTCCAAATAACAAAGAGAGGAATTGTATTTCAAGTCAACCGTGCACTGAAGGTCTTTCTCACAAGCTGTAATTTTATGGAAATGTTATTGCATTGGCAATTGCCTTGTATTCTTTCTTATAATAGGTGCTGGCACCTTATATGTACTGATAAGTAATACCACCAGCAATTATAAATACAGTGCTTTTCACATGATACAGTTTGCTGATTTGGGCTTGCTGGGTTAGGCTATCAATGCCATTTCTTAGGGCATGTCTACACTAGGAAATGATCTTGAAATAAGTAAATTCAAAATAATAACTCCCAACATAACTATTCTGAAATGAGTTATTCCCTGAGGACAGTAGGAGTACAGATTTTGAAATAACTAGACCCTTATTTTGGAATAATGGGCTTGGTAGTGTGGACGCTCCGCTTATTATTTCGAAATGGGGGGAAGGGGTTATTTCGAAATAACTCCCTAGTGTAGACCAGGGCTTCATGTTTGTGATGCTTGACGACAAGGGCTCCAAACAGGAGCAAAGTATTTCTGTATGTCTGTGATGAAGGAGGCTCTGTATATATCCAGAGAAGTGTGGGGTACTGGTAGAAAAGGATATGGGCTGAATTTACCTCTGAGCATGCTTTTAACTGCCCATGGCACAAAACGTTTGTGTCCAAGCTGGACAGCAGGATCAAAGACTGCAACATTTCTCAGCCTTTCCTCTCAGTGAAACCCCAAGGGAGTTTTGCCTGAGTCATGGCTCAGTAAAAATTGACACAGCTTAGAATCTGGCCCAGTCTGGAAGTAGTAAACACTTGCTTGCCAAAGGGACACGTTTTGTGCTGGCCTGGTGTGCGTGCGCCTGTGTTGGTGAGCTGCAGGAGCGAGTGAACATACATGAGGGAGTAGAGCCCAGTCAGGCAGAAATGAGTGTGCGAAGGATGTGGCTGGGTGGGGACAGACGTAGCTCACAGAGTGAAAGAGAGAAGGAAGGGGTGTGCGCATTTGTGTGTGAGAGAGAGAGAGAGATAGACAGACAGACCGACAAGGGAGGGCTGAGCATGTCTGAGACGCTATGCATGAGGAGAACTGAAGCACTGATCCTACACACTGAAGTCCGTGGTGCAGCTCCCAGACCAGAAGGGGCAGTTTAAGGCCTGGAGTGGGACTGGGAATATATAAAGCTTCAAGCGTGTGAAATTCAAGACGTGTGTCCCAGAACCTAAATGCAGGCACTTTCTAGTCTTTTTATTGTTCTCCAATAAAACCACCGTTTTATGGAATTTAACCACTACCTCTTGGCAATCCCTCACTCCCAGCAGCAGGACACGTTAGCAATATATACATTTCTACAGCAGCAGCAGCAGATTTTAAGAAGGACATTACTAACATCAGCTCTCAAGCATTTCTTTATAGCTCTATAAATGAGAGATGGGAATGGCAGGTTAGCTGAGCAACTATCCTCGAAACGGTTGCACTCATGGGCTACAAGGACTGGTTGATCATCATTCAGGAAGCAGGAAATGTCTGGATGGATGAAGAGTGGATAATCAGACCTGTGTGCTTTGCTATTTTAATGTCTATTATTTAGTATAAAATAGCAGAGCTTGGACTAGAACGGATAACTCTTGATGCTGAGTGTTGCACTGTGCCCACAAGACTAGACCCTGTGTGGTGCAGGAGTATCAGACCAGTGTTCAGGTACTGGCAATGTCACCTCTTCCAGGTGTGATGTTTGCCTCCATATAATTAGTTCCCCAAAAAGACACACACTCTCCTGTTATGATGTCACCTCCTCCTCTCCCTCAAGCAAGTCTTTAAATAATGGAGCGTTAATTAATGCTAAATGGACATGGATTTGAACAGCCACTTCAGCACCCAGTGAAAATGCAGTGATTAATGCCCAGGGAAGCATCCTCATTTCCTGCTTCTTCAGCAGCGTGAGCAGACATCTGCCTCTGCCCCTTTGGGGCCACTGTCACTTGACCAGTTGCGATGCCCCTTTCTGAATCGCAGAAGAGCCTGTGTGCGTTGCTTGCCGTGTGCTCCCTCTCCCATGGTTTTAATACCTTTTTTCTCTGCTTGGGACCTTGAATGCTGGAAGAGATAAACAGCCACCACTGGCACCAAAATGAGCTTGCTCCTTTCAGAGAGACGGCTTTAATAGATTTTTTTTCCTGAATGAATGTGGGGGGGGGGATGTTTTACATTCCTGATTGTTCCTTGACTTTATAAGAGGCCCTGTACTTCTCTTGAGCACTGATGTCCTATGAAGTGAGACATTCAGAACTTATCTTGGGTTCCCGTCAAAGTCGCACATGCTCTGCCAAAATTAATGTTGATAATTTTGATGCAACAGAACGGAGGCATTTGTTAGGGGCTGTATCTCGAGGCAAGGCAGCACGAGCTACTCTTAACAGGACGGGATTCCATTTCTTATATTTCCCTTTCATCCCTCTCTGAACTGAATGGGTCCAGGGCTCAAAGCCTTGCAAAGCCATTGGCACATGGAGATGGCATCCATCCCACAGATCACACATGCCTGGATGCTCCCTGCTGGACCTTGATTTTTTCATGTGCAAATATTTGGGGGACAAAGCTGTTCCTGTTTGTATGGGGGGGGTGCCTTTTGCAAAGGTCTGTTCCCATCCGTAGCTGAGTTCCCCCCAGTCTCTGTGAAAGAATTTCATGGTGACAGTGAAGTACAGGTCACCAGACTGAGGGTTCTTCAGCTGGACTTGTATGTTACGGGGCGGTGGGGGGGGCTGGGATAGGGTTGCCAACTTTCCAATTGCACAAAACTGAACATGCTAGCCCCACCCCTTCCCTGAGGCCCCACCCCCACTCACTACATACCCCTCCCTTGCTGGCTTCTCCCTCCCACCTTCACTCACTTTGGGATGGGGCAGGGGTGTGCAGGCTCTTGGGTAGGGGCTGGGAGGAGGGGTTCAGGGTGCAGGAGGGGGCTCCAGGCTGTGTCTCAGAGATTTGAAATGTGGGAGGGGGCTGCAGGTTGAGACAGGGGGTTAGAGCCACCTTGGCTTAACAACCATGTAAAAGAAGCAGTGAGAGATAAAAAAAAAATCTTTTAAAGAGTCGAAATCAAATCCTAGTGAGGTAAATAGAAAGGAGCATAAACACTGCCAAATTAATTAAAAATGTGTAAGAAAAGCCAAAACGAGTTTGAAGAACAGCTAGCCAAAAACTCAAAAGGTAATAACAAAATGTTTTTTAAGTACATCAGCATCAGGAAGCCGGCTAAACAATCAGTGGGGCCCCTGGACGATCAAGATACAAAAGGAGCACTTAAAGACGATCAAGTCATTACGGAGAAACTAAATGAATTCTTTGCTTCAATCTTCACGGCTGAGGATGTTAGGGGAGATTCCCAAACCTGACATGTCCTTTGTAGGTGACAAATCTGAGGACTTGTTACAGACTGAAGTGTCATTAGAGGAGGTTTTGGAATTAATTGATAAACTTAACAGAAACAAGTCACCAGGACCAGATGGCATTCACCCAAGAGTTCTGAAAGAACTCAAATGGGAAATTGCAGAACTGTTAACTATGGTTTGTAAGCTATCCTTTAAATCAGCTTCTGTACCCAATGACTGGAAGATAGACTTACCGGTCTGTAATTTCCAGGATTGCCTCTAGAGCCCTTTTTAAATATTGGCGTTACATTATCTAACATCAGTACCAGGCAAATTAGTTGAAACAATAGTAAAGAATAAAATTGTCAGACACATAGAAGAACATAATTTGTTGGGCATAATTCAACATGGTTTCTGGAAAGGGAAATCACGTCTTGCTAATCTATTAGAGTTCTTTGAAGGGGTCAACAAACATGTGGACAAGGGGGATCCAGTAGATATAGTATACCTAGATTTCCAGAAAGCCTTTGACAAGGTCCCTCACCAAAGGCTCTTACGTACATTAAGTTGTCATGGGATAAGAGGGAAGGTCCTTTCATGGACTGAGAACTGGTTAAAAGACAGGAAACAAAGGGTAGGAATAAATGGTAAATTTTCAGAATGGAGAGGGGTAACTAGTGATGTTCCCCAAGGGTCAGTCCTAGGACCAATCCTATTCAACATATTCATAAATGATCTGGAGAAAGGGGTAAACAGTGAGGTGGCAAAGTTTGCAGATGATACTAAACTGCTCAAGGTAGTTGAGACCAAAGAAGACTGTGAAGAACTTCAAAAAGATCTCACCAAACTAAGGGTATGTCTACACTTGCCCCCTACTTCGAAGTAGGGAGTCATAATGAAGCATACCAAAGTTGCAAATCAAGCCCTCATTGCAGGAGGAATACCAGATAATTTGAGTTAGGGCTTTAAATTGGACTCCCATTTCACTGCTGTGTGTAGACGTGGGCAGTTACTCCGGGCTAGTGAATTTCTAAAATGGCGACCGGAGGGGAACATGCAAATCAAGCTTGGGATATTTAAATCCCAGGCGTGATTTACAACTTCGGTATGCTTCATTTGCCTCCCTACTTCGAAGTAGGGGGCAAGTGTAGACATACCCTAAGTGACTGGGAAACAAAATGGCAAATGAAATTTAATGTGGATAAATGTAAAGTAATGCACATTGGAAAAAATAACCCCAACTATACATATGATGGGGGCTAATTTAGCTATAACTAATCAGGAAAGAGATCTTGGACTCATCGTGGATAGTTCTCTGAAGACCACACAGTGTGCAGCGGCAGTCAAAAAAGCAAACAGGATGTTAGGAATCATTAAAAAAGGGACAGAGAATAAGAAAGAGAATATCTTATTGCCCTTATATAAATCCATGGTACGCCCACATCTGGAATACTGCGTACAGATGTGGTCTCCTCATCTCAAAAAAGATATATTGGCATTAGAAAAGGTTCAGAGAAGGGCAACTAAAATGATTAGGGGTTTGGAATGGGTCTCATATGAGGAGAGATTAAAGAGACTGGGACTTTTCAGCTTGGAAAAGAGGAGACTAAGGGGGGATATGGTAGAGGTCTATAAAATCATGAGTGGTGTGGAGAAAGTGAATAAGGAAAAGTTATTTACTTGTTCCCATAATATAAGAACTAGGGGCCACCAAATGAAACTAATGGGCAGCAGGTTTAAAACAAATAAAAGGAAGTTCTTCTTCACACAGCGCATAGTCAATCTGTGGAACTCCTTGCCTGAGGAGGCTGTGAAGGCTAGGACTATAACAGGTTTAAAAGAGAACTAGGTAAATTCATGAAGGTTAAGTCCATTAATGGCTACTAGCCAGGATGGGTAAGGTATGGTGTCCCGAGCCTCTGTTTGTCAGAGGGTGGAGATGGATGGCAGGAGAGAGATCGCTTGATCATTATCTGTTCGATTCACTCCCTCTGGGACACCTGGCATTGGCCACTGTCGGCAGACAGGAGACTGGGCTGGATGGACCTTTGGTCTGACCCAGTCTGGCCGTTCTTATGTTCTTAGGGTGTGGGAGGGTGTGAGCACTCTGGGATGGGGCAGGGGATGAGGGGTTCAGAGTTTAGAAGGGGGGTCTGGTCTGGGTGTGTTGGCTCTGGGGTGAGGCTAGGAATGGGGGGGGGGGTTCAGGGTGCAGGAAGGGACTGTGGGTTTCATAGAATCATAGAATACTAGGATTGGAAGGGATCCCAAGAGTTCATCAAGTCCAGTCGCCTGCTCTCATGGCAGGACCAAGACAGGACCAAGCACCATCTAGATCACCTCTGACAGGTGTCTGTCTAACCTGCTCTTAAATATCTCCAGTCATGGAGATTCCACAACCTCCCTAGGCAACTTATTCCAGTGTTTAACCACCCTGAGAGGTAGGAGGTTACTCCTAATGTCCAACCTAAACCTCCCTTGCTGCAATTTAAGCCCATTGCTTCTTGTTCTATCCTCAGAGGCCAAGGAGAACAATTTTCCCCCCTCCTCCCTGTGACACCCTTTTAGATACCTGAAAACCACTAACATGTCCCCTCTCAGTCTTCTCTTTTCCAAACTAACAAGCCCAATTCCTGCAGCCTTCCTTCATAGCTCATGTTCTCTAGACCTTTCATCATTTTTGTTGCTCTTCTCTGGACCTTCTCCAATTTCTTCACATCTTTCTTGAAATGTGGTGCCCAGAATGGTGCACAATACTCCAAGTGAGGCCTAATCAGCGCAGAGTAGAGCGGAAGAATGATTTCTCGTGTCTTGCCCACAACACACCTGTTAATGCATCCCAGAATTGTGTTTGCTTTTTTTGCAACAGTGTCCCACTGTTGACTCATAGGCTATGTCTACACTACAGGGTTTTTCAGAAAAACTTCACTTACGTCCACACTGCGATTGTGTTCTTTCAGAAAAAAAATCAGAAGAACAGGAGGTTTTTCCGACATTGGTAAACCTCTTTCTATGATGAAGCAGCCTTTTTCCAAAAGAGCTCCAGACGTATACAGCTGAAATAAAGGTGCGTGGGTGGGTAAGGCACTGTAGGGTCCAGCTCATTGCTCCCAGGGGAGTCTGTCACTAGGGCCCAGCCCCAGGCTTCATCTCCTCGCACACCAGTGGAAATTGGGCGTGACTCTGCTGCAGTCAGTAGGGGTAAAGCAGGGTAAGACGGAGTGTTCTTGGGGGAAGAACGTTCTATGTCAGGACACAGCTCATGTTATGTGCACAAGCAAATGGCGAGAGGAGTGAGCCCTGAACAACAAAGCCTTCGCTGCGGCCTTCGAGAGCCAGCTGGCTGGGAAAGTCACTGTACCAGCAGGAAGAGAGCCTAGGACTAATGCAGGCATATGTGCAATGTGTTCCAATAGCACAATGTGTCCCTGTGGCGTGGGGTGTCCTTGTGATGTGCTGTGTGCAGTGTATCCCCGTAGTACAACGTGTCCCTGTGGCGTGGTGTGTCCTTCGGGTGTGGTGTGCGCAATGTGTCCCCATGGTGCAATGTGTGCAATGTGTCCCCGTGGTGCAATGTGTGCAGTGTGTCCCTGGTACTCCATGTGCAGAGTGTACTGTGTGTCCCTGGTGCAGTATGTCCCCATGATGAGAGGTGTGCAATGTGTCTCCATGGCGCACTGTGTGCAGTGTGTCTCCGTGGCGCACTGTGTGCAGTGTGTCCCTGGTGCTCCATGTGCAGTGTGTACTGTGTGTCCCTGGTGCAGTATGTCCCCGTGATGAGAGGTGTGCAGTGTGTCCCTGGTGCACTGTGTGCAGTGTGTCTCCGTGGCGCACTGTGTGCAGTGTGTCCCTGGTGCTCCATGTGCAGTGTGTACTGTGTGTTCCTGGTGCAGTATGTCCCCGTGATGAGAGGTGTGCAATGTGTCTCCGTGGCGCACTGTGTGCAGTGTGTCTCCGTGGCGCACTGTGTGCAGTGTGTCCCTGGTGCTCCATGTGCAGTGTGTACTGTGTGTCCCTGGTGCAGTATGTCCCCGTGATGAGAGGTGTGCAGTGTGTCCCTGGTGCACTGTGTGCAGTGTGGCCCTGTGGTGCAATGTGTCCCCCCGGTGCAGCGTGTGCCGTGTGCCCCCATGGCATGGGCTGGAGGGAGGAGAGCGTCAGGCCCGGAAGTGTGACGCAGTGTAAGCCCGCAATGGTGGCCTGCGAGCCTCGCTTGTCCTGCAGGAATGCCTACGGGAAGCTGAGCTCCGGCTGCATCTCCGGCTTGCGGAGATTAAGCAGTGACAAGATGGAATCAACTGCAAAGCTTGAAATAAAGCACGGAGGAAAGAGAAACCCCTCCTCCCCCTCTCCAATCTGCCGGGCTGAAACCCGGGACCTTCCTTCGCAGAGAATTATTGGAAATATTTTATTTTTCTTGCAAAATCCTTTTTTAAAAACAAAGTGCAGCTCCATCTAATACCTGGGTCGCAATTAGACGTGACGGCGTCTGTGCCCACAAACACCACAATATTTTTGAGGGTCCTTACAAAAAACACTGCCGCTGGTGAGTCATGCTCACCTTTATCCTGCAGGAGTTCACCCCTGCTGTTGCTGGAGCCATTATTGCCTTAGTGGAAAGTCTGCACGCTGCCAAGATGTAGCTGTGATCTCCTTCCCTGTGCACAGTAAGATGGCAGCGGCAAATAGAGTTTCTGTTCTGCACCAGAAGGAAAAAAGCATTTGCTTTCCACTAAAGGGATGTTGTGGACCTCTGTGTGAAGGGGGTCAGAGCCATTCCCCTGCGGTTTGCTGGCGGCATCTTTGGTTTCTTTGTTTTTCTCCATCTTTTTAGCTTGTTTTCTTTGGTTATTAAATAGAATTGAGCTATGAAACTCCTCCAGAAGCCAGCCTCAAGCAGCCGTCAGCAGTTTCAGCAGCCTGCAAAGGTGTTTCTCCATTGAAACTGGTGCTTTTAGGGATGAGAGGGACACTAGCGCAGGAACTGGGGCAGACAAGAGCCCCCCTGACACAACGCGATGGGTGGAGATGAGAGTTGGCAGGGTTCTGTGCAATTTTATTTCGGAAGCCAGGATGCTGGCAAAGGAGCTAAGCCCAGGTCTGCCAATGGGAGGGGGACAGAGGAGGCAATTCCCCAAGGCCTGGCCATTCAAAGGGGCCTGGGGCTGCTGCTGCTGGAACCCTGGGCCCTTTAAAACACCCTCGGAGCACGGCACCGCATGCTCTGAGAGACTCTGAGGGCTGGACCACGGCGCAGAGGGCTGGCTGCCTCTAGCCCCGCCCCCTCCACCCAAGACCCACCCCTTCTGGAAGCTCAGAGCTGCCCTCCCACCTTGCCCAAGGGCCCATGCAGGCTGTTGGCTTCCCTGGCTAAGCCCCATATCTACCCATGGGACTGTATAAATAATAATTAGCAAACATACTGCAGCTGCACTGTGCATGGGATAGCTGGCCCTGCTGCTGTTCTGCCACATACAAACTCAGTCCAGAAGGGATTGTCTGTGACACATTTGTACGGTGCCCAGCGCTACCACAGTACCGATGACAATCACCATGATTATGCTCTGCCCTTGGTTTCGTCTCCATATCTTTGTATCTGTCGCCGTTTTGCTCCAGAGCTGACATCCTGGGAGCCAGCGGGGTGGCTGTGTCTGATTTGCTCTCTTTTCCAGCCCTTAAACTCAGCCTTGCTTGTTCCAGTTCACGTACCCTAGCCTGTGTCTGTAGCATGCGGCTTATTTGGTGCTTTCCGTGAGAGAAGTGCTGAGGAAACGGGGCAGGACTCTTTAATAAGACAGACGTGACAAGGGAGGAAGCTAGAGTCGAGAGAGCTTGGGTTTTTGAGAGCAAAGAGACCTGCTCTGGCAGGTTTGCTAAAGTCTTCCCTTCTGTCATTTTCATGCACAGTTTCTGCTTAGTTTCAACTCAAAGGGGAACTTCTTTGGCTTCCTGTAGACAAAGATATAGGGGCCGAGTCTTCTCTCACTTGAACTGGTTTGAAATCCATGCAAGTCAGTGGAATTACCCCTGATTTACACTGGGGAAGGTCAGAGGAAAGCCAAGGCCCCTTGTATTGCAACCCCGCACAACAGAGTGTGGTGCTTACTTCTGAGCATAACTTACCACAGTGCAAGTACTCATCGTGGTAAACACCCTTCTCAGTGCTAATGCTGGATTGAATAGCATCTCTGAGCGGTAACACACTGGTTTTCACGAGTGGCTAAACTACCAGGTATCACAGCAGCCGTGCAGCGAGATGGACAGTGAATAAGAAGAACAAGGTTCCCTTCCCCCCATCTATGCCCACCCTGGGCTGTTGCCTTCCGGGCAGAGAGAGGGCCTGGAGGCAGTGCGGAGACCGTGTTCTCGTGGATCACATGGGCAGTGAATGGAATCATCCGACCTGTAATAAGCAGCTGCAGGGAAGGGATGATCAAAGAAGCTACTAACATTTGCAGCAGAGCTTTGGGGACTGACATAACCAAATAACGACTGCGCTGCAGGTTTGCTGGGCTGGCCGGCCAGCTCTCCGTGGTGGGTCAGGTTTATTTTTGCACCAGATGCCGCACCTTCATTTCTTCTAGCCTCTTTTACATGTGGAAGGTTTTCTTGCTTGTCTTGTTCCTTTTGTGTTCTGTCACTATCTGTAGAGGCGTTATTCTTTCTTGCTTCTTCAGCGGCCTTTTTCTCCCACTACCCTTTTGTCCGTCACGCATTTCCTTGCAGTGACATTCAGAATTCCTCATGCACTCGCTTGCAAAAGAACCGACTTCTTTAAAATCAGAAGGCCGGAGGCTGAACTCAGGTACAGCAGCGTGAATCTGGAGTAACTTCATTGACTTTAATGGATTCGCACCCCATGTCAGATCAGAATCAGGACCGGTCATTGCTTGCATCCATCTCCGTCTCCGCCGTGCACAGACATACATGATTGTGGAAGGCCATTGTGAAAAAGTGACTACACAATGGATTTTGGGTATGTCTACACAGCAAGGGCTGTGTCCAGGTTAGCCTACTGGAGCTAGCTGGAATCCATCTATTGAGGGGAATAATAGCTTATAACCGTGGTCTGGGCCAGGTCTGTACTGACCGTACTGTGCTGTGCTGTTCCCATTGCTATTGTTACCCATCCTACCCGGTTCAAGCTAGCTCAGGTAGGCTAGATGTCCAGAGCTTTTCCTGTGTGGACATGCCCTTAGGCCTTGATTTTTAACGTAAGTACGTGTAGAACTCGAACACGTGAGATGTCTCATTGAAGTGAATGGGTGAGTTCAAAGGCTTAAAATGAGGCATGGGCTCAGTTAAGTTGCTGAATCAGATCCATAGGCCATGGGCCATCACCAGAGGCAGTGGGGCTATAGGAGTCTGGGAATCTCTGAGACATAATTGCATTTAAACCAGTGACATGCATACATTAGGGGCTGGAGTTCAAACCGTGGCAGGAGGCATTCTTGAGTTCTAATCCATGCTCTGACATTGCTTCCCAAGGGGCTTGGCACAGAGCGTTCATGCCTCATTTTCCCCATCTGTAAAAGGGGGACACTGCTTCTGTCCTGTACTTCGCATAGGGTTCTGAATGCTTGTAAACTGCCCTGTAGATTAAAAGTGCTACACAACTGCTGCTAGTGAGCTAGCCCTATTTTTATTTACTAAGGCGCCATTCAAGAATACATGTTGCTTTGAAATGGTCAGTAGCGCTGAAAATCCCAGGGGATCCAGGGATACCAGTGTTCCTATATGTTTCCTAGAGCATGTTTTACCAATGTTTTGTCCATAGAAGTTACAAAAGTCTTCCTTCCGCTAGCCCCTTTTATTACAAACACCCCCCACATTGTCACTTGTCCAAGGGCTCATTGAATTTCTGTCCGGATTATGAATGTTGATTTGTTTATTTTGGTATGTAAAAAAGCTTGATGGCTTTGCAGAACACCTGGGTGGTTCGTCAATTGATTAGACAGGCAATAAACATATGAACAAGGAGGAGCAAGGCAAAGAATCCTGTCAGAAAATGAACTCATTTTTCATTTGTGGCTACAGGAAAAACACAGGTTCCTCCCACAGGCATCATCGATCAGTGTCTGCATCAAGGATGCCAATAAACTAAATCTGGCAACTTTCTTTTCAACTTCTTGATGAAAAAATGAATCTTGCCTTGCTCTGCTGCGGAGGGATGGCAGCAAATTGGACAGCATTTATCACAAAGCCTATGTCATATAATAACCCCCCGAACCTACGGCATGGCTTGTAAGCACTCTATTACTATCATTGTTCAGCACCACGCCCATGTGGGACAGTATAAATAATAAACACAGAAGGAGTCAAGGTCCCTGCTCCAAATAGTTTATAATCCGGGGGGGCGTCTACACTGGAGCAGGGAGCTAATGCAGATCAGACGCATGTGTCCTAACTTTGAGCAAGCTCGCATGCTAAAAATAGGCGCGTGGCCGCAGCTGGCGAAATGGGCTAGGCGCCAGAGTAGGCACGGAGAGGCCTTGGCTGGGATGAGATTTAGTGGCTGCCAGCCTGTATTGCTGTCTGGGCTGCTGTGGCTTTGCTGATATGCTTAGCGCACTAGTTCATGCGTGCGGCTATTCACGCTGGAAATTATACCTCTGGCTCCGCTGTCAATGTTCCCTAAAAGCTTGCTGGGGTGGGGGGAGGAAGGAGGAGAAGTGCGGATCCAAAAGGGAACAGCAGGTGCAAGAGGATTCTACATAGTCAAGGGGCTCCCTCCAGAGACGTTCAATAGCCTGGAGCAGGGGATGTGGATACTGGGAATGAGCCAGGCTGGGGCTTGGTGGGACAGAGACTCAAAGAGGACAGGAATGGAAGGATTAAGACCTAGAGTCTGGGGAGGAAAGTGGGAGGGGAATCCAGCCTGTAACGTCTGGCCGAATTTGAGCCCAGCTCTTACAATCAGCCCTGTCCCTGAAGAGGAAGCAACCAGCTCCCATGGGAGTGATAGACCTATCCTCAAATCCTTTGGGAGCTCAGGCAGTGTTCTAACCAGTGGGCCATGCTGCCTCCACAACCAAGTGCTGCTTTCTTGTCATTTATCTTCCTGTGCCCCAGCTCTCAGGGGCAAGAGAAACATCATCCTATTTTCCCAGCCACGGTGGGCGGTGGGACTCTGAGGGAAAAGCTCATCAAGATGCTGTGTGATCACCCGGGAAATTAACAGAGCTGTAATTCTGAAAGGAATACCTGTTTAGTCTGGTCAGTCAAAACAATATTGTTCTCAGCTTGCTGGCGCCTGAAGCGGAAGTATTCAGTTTCTATTTATTCCTCATAGCATTAGAGAGAATCTCTAAGCTCTTTGGTTGATTGGTTTAATACATAGGTCGTGATCCTTTTCCTTTAATAACATAACTTGTCTGTGTTTTCATGCTTGTGGGAGATTCCCTAAGCCCCTCTGGTTATGAGATAAGCACACAGAGTACAAGCTTCCCCTACACGCACTGACAACAGCTCTGAGTCGGACGGTCCCGCTCGGGGGACAGGAGAAGAGTTGAGTTTTCCAGGTGAATGCACTCTTTCTCTGCTCCATCAGCCTACCAAGGGGGCAGCTGGGGGCTGTGGCTTGTGTGGGATGGGGGTGGGGGGGGTGTGTGGGTCCACCCCCACCCATCCACCGAGAAAGGAGCTGGGGTCATGAAACACGCTTCAAACAGGCCATGTAACCCATACAGCTTCCGTGTGCAGAACTCTCATGCTGAGGGGCCAGATGCCAACACAGAAACATCTTGTTCCTTTCGAGGAATTTCAGGCAACTGACAAGCATATGGAGCCTGGGCCCTGAACTGGGTTGGTGCTGCTGGGTATTCTCCTTCTGCCCATGGGGACCAGAGAAATGTGGGTAATTCCGCTCTCTCTCCTGGACTCTCCAATGTATCCACATCCTTTCTGTAATGGGGGCCCCAGAACTGGACACAATACTCCAGATGTGGCCTCACCAGTGCGAATAAAGGGGAACAATCACCTCCCTAGATCTACTGGCAATGCTTCTTTTAATACACCCCAATATGTTGTTAACCTTCTTGGCTACAAGGGCACCTTGTTGACTCATATCCAGCTTCTTATCCACTGTAGTCCGCAGGTACTTTTCTGCAGAACTGCTTTTTAGCCAGTCGGTCCCCAGCCTGTAACAATGCTTGGGATTCTTCCGTCCCAAGTTCAGGAGTCTGCATTTGTCCTTGTTGAACCTCATCAGATTTCTTTTGGCCCAACCCTCCCATTTGTCTAGGTCACTCTGGATCCTATCCCTGCCCTCCAATGTATCTACCTCTCCCCCTAGTTTAGTGTCATCCACAAACTTGCTGAAGGTTCAATCCATGCAATCCATCCACTCATCCAGGTCATTAATAAAGATGTTGAACAAAACTGGCCCCACAACCGATCCTTGGGGCACTCGCTTGAAACCAACCACCAACCAGATGTCGAGCCATTGATCACTACCCCTTGGGCAAATGAAATTTAATGTGGATAAATGTAAAGTAATGCACGTTGGAAAAAATAACCCCAACTATACATATAATATGATGGGGGCTAATTTAGCTATAACTAATCAGGAAAAAGATCTTAGAGTCATCATCAATAGTTCTCTGAAGACGTCCACACAGTGTGCAGCGGCAGTCAAAAAAGCAAACAGGATGTTAGGAATCATTAAAAAAGGGACAGAGAATATCTTATTGCCCTTATATAAATCCATGGCACGCCCACATCTGGAATACTGCATACAGATGTGGTCTCCTCATCTCAAAAAAGATATACTGGCATTAGAAAAGGTTCAGAGAAGGGCAACTAAAATGATTAGGGGTTTGGAACAGGTCCCATATGGGGAGAGATTAAAAAGACTGGGACTTTTCAGCTTGGAAAAGAGGAGACTAAGGGGGGAGATGATAGAGGTCTATAAAATCATGAGTGGTGTGGAGAAAGTGAATAAGGCAAAGTTGTTTAATTGTTCCCATAATATAAGAACTAGGGGCCACCAAATGAAACTAATGGGCAGCAGGTTAAAACAAAAGGAAGTTCTTCTTCACACAGAGCATAGTCAATCTGTGGAACTCCTTGCCTGAGGAGGTTGTGAAGGCTAGGACTATAACAGGGTTTAAAAGAGAACTAGGTAAATTCATGGAGGTTAAGTCCATAAATGGCTATTAGCTAGAATGGGTAAGGAATGGTGTCCCTAGCCTCTGTTTGCAGAGGGTGGAGATGGATGGCAGGAGAGAGATCGCTTGATCATTACCTGTTTGATTCACTCCCTCTGGGACACCTGGCATTGGTCACTGTCAGCAGACAGGGTATTGGGCTGGATGGACCTTTGGTCTGACCCAGTATGGCCATTCTTATGTTCTTATCTAGCCAGCTTTCCAGCCACCTTACAGCCCATGTATCCAATCCAGAATACTGTGGGAGTCTGTATCAAAAGCTTTGCTAAAGTCAAGGTATATCACATCTACCACCTTCCCCATGCCCACAGAGACAGTTACCTGATCATAAAGGCAATCAGATTGGTCAGGCATGACTTTCCCTTGGTGAATCCATGTTGACTATGCCTGATAAGTTTCCCTTCTTCCAAATAATTCAAAATGGATTCTTTGAGTATCCCTTCCATGATTTTTCCAGGGACTGAGGTAAGGCTAACTGGTCTGCAGTTCCCTGGATTTTCCTTCTTCCCTTTTTAAAAGATGGGCACTACATTTGCCTTGTTCCAATCATCTGGGAACACCCCAATCTCCACAAGTTTTCAAAGATAATGGCCAAAGGCCCTACAATCACATCAGCTAATTCCCTCAGCATCCTCAGATGCATTAAATCTGGCCCCATGGATTTGTGTATGTCCAGCTTTTCTAAATAGTGCTTAACCTGTTCTTTCTCCACCGAGGGCTGCCCACCTACTTCCCATACTGTGCTGCCCAGTGCAGCAGTCTGGGAGCTGAATACTACTACTAACAACAACAACAACAACAACAATAATAATTTATAATAACAATAAAGAAATAAATAAAATAAATAAATAAAACCCAGCAACACTGAGACCTTCCAATATGTTTTTTAATTTCTCTGTCTTTTCTTAGTTACACATTTCATTGGGATGGTTCTTAAGCAACTCTGATTTGCCTTGCTCTCTTTAAAAGTCAACAGTTGCACAAAATGGTAAAACCTCTAGTGCCGGGAGAACAGAACCCTTGTGTTTTTATACTCGGGGCACTTTCCATTCAGTGCTGCAGCAGGAAGGAGTAAAATCTAGTCACATTCCAACAGGAGCTCCTGTAAGGACATCTATCTGTGTTGCATGTCTTGGGATTCCAAATGGATCCAATTAGATGCTTGCTAATTAGGGAGTATAAAAGGAATAGGCAGTGTATCCTTAGCCCACTCAGTAACATAAAGGTAGCTTATTATAAATGTAGAGATCATGTTCGCTTTTGAAGTGTAGCTATTGCATTTTCGGTTACTATGCTGTATATTGAATTGTACCCCTTTTCGTTGTGGCATGGATCCTTGCTTTATCTATCCAACATTTTGATATTTTCAGTAGATACATGTCTATCATGCCAAGAGCCAGAGATGCTGCTACTAATTAGCTACTTCTCTCTGCACCCAGCAAAGGCCGGGTGCTTGATAACGAATGCCATGGCTTTCGGTGGCGGGAGAACCAAAAGTTGTGGTTCCCATCAGTTTGTTTTGGGAGTTTTGTAACCTGAAAGTCTGAGTGAAGGAGTAGAACTTTTCTAGAAGCCTTCTGGTGGATTGGGAATTATTACTAAGACAAATTTCCAAAAATGCTCTGTTCAAATTGCAGCCCCCTCTACGATTCTCTCTGGGAGCCGTTACCCTTTCATCCTCTTAAGGGGAAGCGTTAAATAAATCAGAGAGACAGGTGCAGTTTTTAGCTTAAACAGCCAACTCCTACAAAACCCCTTTGTCAAGACTAGACAAACGTCGAGTGTTACTGCAGACGCTTGGTTGAAATGCCTGACTGTCCCTCCAGAGCACACTAAATACATGCAGTGTTTGGAAAACGTCTTTGGAAGCCCTCATTGACAGCCTGCAAAATTGTTGCAGACTGCAACAGAGAACAGAGTCAGAGGAGAGGAGCTGTCAGCGATTTCTTTAAATGGTCCCTGTCTTAAAGGGAAAGGACATCCCAGTGACACTCTCCGTTATCCTCAGCATGGGACACTTCTGCACAATTTCCCTTCAAGTCTCCTTCATTTTGGGTGGTGTGCTTAAAATTCTGGACAGGTTTAAAGAGAAAGGACCAGCGAGGAGGAAATAATGCTAAGCACAATCTGCACTGGAGGTTGCTGCTCTGAAGAACGGAAAAGAAAAGCCGTAATCCTGAGAAATCATGATTTATTTCTCTCTCGAATCTCTGAGCAGGCAGTATGCTGAGTTTCTGGGAACTGTGGTTGTGAAACTCTGGCCCTCAGACATGCTAGTTTATGCTTTTTATTTCCTCTGGTATTTGCCTAATAATACTTAGAAAATAAGGTATTTTCCTGGCCATGTTACATGGCGGGGAGGGGAGGGCTAACTCTCCATAGCCCTGCTGCATGAACAGTTGAGTACACCAGTGCACTGGGGGTACCTAAGGCTGCCAGACCAGAATGGGCAGCATTTTATATCCATTCTGCATTAGGAACATTACCCTGTAGTCCTTTACACGATTAACTGATAAGCCTGGGTTTATCGGTTAACCCTAATGACTACATGCGCCCCTCCTCCCTTGCTGTCCCTGTATCAGAGGTAGCAAGGGGGCGGAGCAGGCGCTGGAGCCGATGGGAAGCTGCTAACACCTCCAGCAGTTATACGTTTACACAAATGCATCCCCATTCTGCACTCACTTTGGCCTAGAGTAAATGCTGCTGGGCCACGGGCAGTCTGGTCCATGCCACTGTGTTCCCAGCTGCCTTGCGGGAGGATGGAAGGGACTAGACTCGTCTCACAAGACCCGAAGGGTTTTACGAACACTAAGAGGTGTTCCAGGCTAACTTACCGGCTCCTTTTAAAATCTGTGTTATCCCCACCGGGCTATGTCTCCAGCCACGGCTCTTCCCCTCCAACCCATTTTCCTTTTCCAGACATCAGTCATTTCCTTCATTTATCTTCGCCATATTCTCTTTGCCTCTACCATCATCCTTGTGACACTGTCCTTAACCCTTGTCATGGAAGGCTTCTGCACAGCTTCCCTTCAAGTTTCCTTCATTCTGGGTAGAGGGCTTTAATTCTGGACAGTCTCACTGGTACAGCTATGTCTAGACTACACCGATCTATCGGAAAAAGGTATGCAAACTGTGCTCCAGTATCCCGAAAAAACTCAATAGTCTAGATGTACCCAATGATACATCACCTTTAAATCAGACCCTCGCTGTGCAGATCCATTCTGGATCTTGGTTCACAAGTGGAGCCATATTTCTCTCCGTAGTGGGGCTCTTTAAATATTTCGGGCTCATTATAGAGACAGGACCTGAGCCACAAAGTTCAGGATGTGACAGTGCGCTGCATACACTTGGCCCCGTGGGGAGGATGAGAACGAGAGACACAGATGTTAGTCGTACTGCGCAATGCGCCGCTGGAAGGCATGTAGATACTATGGGGCTGAGCATTGTGCAGGACCCTCTGCAGAACAGAGTCTGGACTTTCCCCTACTGTGAAGGTCTGCATGTGAAATCTGTGGTTCCGCTCGAGGCCCATTTTTCTATTTGCTTCTTGGAAATGAAGTGAGGAATCAAACCCAGCTCCTGTAACCTTTCCTTAGAACTTCGATTTTTCAGGCCCAGCTGGTAGCATCTTTAATTGGTGCCTTCTGCCCCTGCAGCGAAGACATGGAGCCTGTCACATAGAAAAGAGAGGCGCTGATACCATCAGGCCTACCGCTAACCCCAGCACTGCCTTCTGATTACTGAAGGATGAGATTGTAACCCAAACGAATCTTCATGGACAACCTCGAGTGTAGATCTGTGGCTTTTTGAAAGTGGACCACAGATTTCTTAGAGCAGCGGCAGGTCAGAGTCCCCAGTGAAACACGGCTGGGATTTTTTAAGGAGCTGTCTGGGGTGAGATGTCATCCCTCAGAATTAAGGTGTAGATTTTATTGAGTTCTTCCTTTGTTCTCCACTTCTCCCTTTCACCCCAGAGCCTGAAATAATCCCATGAGAGCAGTGAACGCACCTAGAGATTTGTGCCTGGCATTTTATTTCATGTTAGTTAAAGCAAACCAAAGGTATTTTTTTCTTAAACTATCTTAATTTGAATTATCTGGTGCTACAAGAGCCCCGTGCCAATGCACAGTTGTTACTTGGCCTCCTATCAGTCACTCTCCATTCACTCCCATGCATGTCCACGCAAGGTCGGTCACTGGAAAGGCTGCACGATGGGTATAGACCTCAGCAGAGCATTTAGCCCTGTGTGTGCCAGTCTGTACTTATTTCCCTGTGTCCTGTAGATGAATTTGTACATAGAAAGGCCATGGCCAACATTTTCAAAGCTGAGTGCTTGAAGCTGCAACCTGAAAGTCAATTTAAGTGCTTCCCGATAGGTCTGAAATGTGTCTGATTGTCCAGAAGTACTGAGTACCCACAAATCCCATTGCCAGCAATGTGTGCACTTAGTAACTCTGAAAATATGAATTTAGGAATCTGAGTTTAAGCCTCTAGCTTTGAATACATTGGCTCATGCCTTGAATAGAGATTAAGTAGCTGGCCCTTGCCATCTAAACTCCTAATTCACCAGTTTCCTCCACCTGTTGGTGTCTGGCTCGGCTCAAAACACACTGAAGGGCAAACCAGGAGAAAATGTTTCTCAAACCACTGAGAGGTCAAAATTCAAAATGATCTGGACAAACTGGGGAAATGGTCTGAGGTAAACAGGATGAAGTTTAATAAGGACAAATGCGAAGTGCTCCACTTAGGAAGGAACAATCTGTTTCACACATACAGAATGGGAAGCGACTGTCTATGTAGGAGTACTGCAGAAAAGGATCTAGGGGTCACAGTGGACCACAAGCTAAATATGAGTCAACAGTGGGACACTGTTGCTAAAAAAGCAAACATGATTCTGGGATGCATTAACAAAAGTGTTGTGAGCAAGACACGAGAAGTCATTCTTCTGCTCTACTCTGCACTGATTAGACCTCACTTGGAGTATTGCATCCAGTTCTGGGCGCCACATTTCAAGAAAGATGTGGAGAAACTAGAGAAAGTCCAGAGAAGAGCAACAAAAATGATGAAAGGTCTAGAAAACATGAGCGATGAGGGAAGGCTGAAGGAACTGGGCTTGTTTAGTTTGGAAAAGAGAAGACTGAGAGGGGACATGTTAGTGGTTTTCAGGTATCTAAAAGGGTGCCACAGGGAGGAGGGGGAAAAATTGTTCTCCTTGGCCTGCGATGATAGGACAAGAAGCAATGGGCTTAAACTTCAGCAAGGGAGGTTTAGGTTGGACATTAGCAAAAACTTCCTACCTGTCAGGGTGGTTAAACACTGGAATAAATCACCTAGGGAGGTTGTGGAATTTCCATCACTGAAGATATTTAAGAGCAAGTTGTATAGACGTCTCTCAGGGATGATCTAGATGGTGCTTGGTCCTGCCATGAGGGCAGGGGACTGGACTTGATGCCCTCTTGAGGTCCCTTTCAGTTCTAGTGTGCTATGATTCTATGAATATTCCTCTGGCACAGAGATGAACGCCACCCTCCCCATGGCCTTGTCCGAGGTCCAAGGACTGGCACTGCAGGGCTTCGGGTGTCTGCCAAACAGGATCCAGGCCCTTAGCTGAACGATCGCTCAGTTTTGGAAACTTCTCCTCTCTTCATCATGAGACTCTAAACCTCCTCTCATGGTGATTATGCCTTGGGGTAACTCCTCTGACTTCTTTGGTGTTCCTCCTGATTTCCAGGAGCGCGTGCCAGAGGAGAACCAGGCCGACTCCCTAGGTGCAAAGCCGTAGCACGTGTTGGACTGCTGTCACTGATAGAACAAATACAGGTTGACCCGCTCTAGTCTGGCACCCTCAGGATCCAACTGGTGCTGAACCAGAGAATTTGCCAAGCCACGGGTCTGTGCGCAGAACATCAACTGAGCCCAGACACCACTGGCTATTAATTATGACGAGGCTTGGAAAGATTAGATTTTTATCAGTAAATGTCAGGACATGTTGATTCCTCCTTCCCCCCACAGAAACCAATGAAGAGCTATTGCCATCAATAATAATGACAATGTATAGACAGGCCAAGTCGGAAAAATGCTACTTGAGAATTTATTGGGGAGGGATCTGAACATATTTATGATCTAAATGTTGACACGGGATGTTGGATTATTTGTATTTGAATGGCGAGAGAACCTTCTTGACTCCCGACATCTGCTGTCATTAAAAAATCATTGTCTGACCCCGGACATAATTTCCTGCAACCGTGAACATTTGAGTGCATATTTTTTAAAAGCTTAACAATAAACAACAAGGAATTGCCCATGTAAATGATAAAAGAATAAAATGTGCCCAGCCCTAATTATGGCCTTTCACTCTGACATCCGTTAACATTGGAAGATTGTTGATTTGCAGTTGGGGGAGCTGCCGATGGCTGCAGAAACACTGTCCCAGTGTGCGGCTCGCTCTCCGCTCCCCACCTCTCGCGGCTGCACCTTCCTGCCTCCATGTGCAGCTCCTCGAGATGCTGGGGACAGCACGGTATTCCTGACGCAGGGAACGTGCAGGCAGCCTTTTGGGCTGGGGTTTCAGTGACGCCTCCAGGAGCTGGACAGCTCCGGCCCACTGAAATTCAGTGGCAGGAGGGCGCTCACCACTCTTGGGCACCTTTGAAAAGGCCCAGCCCTTCAGAACTTCAGAGGGGAAAATGGCAACATGGACCATTAAGCAGGCTTAGGTACAGGAGCCCAGCTGACTTGCTGCACGGATTGTGCCCTAAACCTGCAAATGCTCCTGTGCACTCAAGGGACAGTGTCTCCGGGACCGTCGCTCTCGCATGGTGCTGTGAACGGACTACAAAGACCCTCTTCCATCCTGTCCTCAGCAAGGCAGTGGCTGCTATTCTTGGCACTCCAGGGAGGGCTGCTGGTGCAAACCCACACCCCAGAGGGAACCTGTGTGGGTGGGGACATCTCTGGGCTCCCTCGCTGGCAGCAGAATGTGGTTCACCAAGCCGGCGCATCCATTTAAATGAAAGGATTTGATTAAATGAACCTAATGGGAATGGTTATTTTTTGCTGTTTACTCTGTTTGATTGAGCTAGGATTGTTCTTGTTTATTCAGCGAACTCTGGTCTGAATACCTGAGTGCCCCTGGGAACGTAAAGGGTTTCTTTATGCCTGTTTTAGTCTGCTGATCTCCTGCTGACTTCTCCATTAGGCTCTGGGAAGAGTGGGCTAGTTTCGGAAAAGGGGCTACGTTCCCAGCTCTCACCTGTCCCCGTACACCATCTTCAGCCCCCCCAAACCATTTTAGAAATGAGCTTCTGGCTGAACCTTTTGTTGTGCTCTGAAATCTCTGCATGTGGCTCTCTCACATCTTGTTTCTGCCAACACTGGGGCTGGGAGTGCCAACCTTCCTTGGGAAAAGCTGTTCTCGTGGTTGGTCCAGCCATGACTGGCTTTACTTGTCCTCTTTCCAGTGACCCTGGGATGTTCAGCCCTGCTTAGCAGCTCCCAGGAGCTTGTCCGGGGTCGGGAATAAGTGTCCGTTTCCCAGAAGCAGTCCAGCTGTCCCAGAAGCTGTGTAATGTGGAACCTGGCCTAAGTGGGTAGTAAAAATGTCTTAGCCCTCTCAAGGAGGGAGGTGCTGCAGTGTGTGTGACAAGTAGCTTCTAGATTTCCTAGAGTAGATTCACTGAGGCAGTTTGCACCTGGCTTGAACTTTCAGGGTTTCACCCCAAGCCAGGTATTGGCCATTAGTGTGGTGGGAAGAGTTTACCATGAACCCCAGAGCCTGGTGGAATTCATTTGGTTTCTGGTTTTGTTGAAATGCCCTTAAAGATTTGCCCTGGCACACAGGGCTGCCAAGCAGACCTGGCTGGAGATGAGTGCAGGTGATGGATGAATTTGCATCAGTGTCATGGGGACTTTGTGGGGTTGGGATGGCTTTGGATGCCAAAGTAGGTGCAGCTGGGTAGTTCTGCCTCTTGTAAATGCTGAGGGTTTAGACCCCATTTGAAACTCCTGAAGGGTGAAAGTTCTCCTGGACCCCAAAGGCAGGAAGTGTTTGGTCTGTACTGGGTGCTTTGCTCAGCTCTTCTCAGCATGGTCTGGATCTGCCAAGGTGTGGAGCCCTGCTGTGTAATGTTGAGAGCTCACTGCTTCCCACCTCCTTCAGTGGGGCTCAGCGCGTGCCTGATTTGAGCCCCAGATGAGCTGTCTGATACACAATATCCCCAACCCCCCGTTTCGTCCGTTCTCTTTTAGAGAGAGCTTGGGGTTAAGGGGCTCCCACTCTCCCCACCGTACAGTGACCCGGTTCTGCGTCATCTGCAAAGATTTCAGGAGATGGATACTCTAGTGTTGGTCTCTGACTATTGAAGCAAAACATCCCGAGTAAAGCTGTTCCTCTGTCTTAATTTTCCTGCATATTAAGTCCCTGTCCAAATGTTGCCACTTTCATAGCTCCTGGGGAGAGAGGGAGAAATTAGGCAGCTTTATGCATCTTTGCCGTTATTTCGTTAAACAGTGCTTTTATCAGGAGGTAGTCCTGAAGCTGAGTTCTGTAATGCAAACCTGTATTCCTGCGGCACATTTCATTTACCTGCATTCTACCATATGTCAGCTTTGGGGCCTTCATGGCCCATCTCAGCTCCACGTGTTTTTAGAGCTATGGTTTTTAATAACGGCAAACGTATTATGAAAAGTCTCGGGGGGAGGAGGGGAGGGAAGCATTAGCCTGTATCTGTAAAAACAATGAGGAGTCCTAGGGAACCTTAGGGTATGTCTAGACAACATGCCTCTGGCGACAGAGGCATGTAGACTAGGCTATGCGGCATAGGAAAATGAAGCGGCGATTTAAAGAATCGCTGCTTCATTTAAATTAAAATGGCTGCCGCGCTGTGCCGATCAGCTGTTTGTCGGCTCAGCGCGCTAGTCTGGACGCTCCACGGTCGACATCAAAGACATTCGTCGACCTCCCCGGTGTGCCTCGTGGGATGAGGTTTACCAGGGAGGTCGACAAATGCCTTTGATGTCGACCGCGGAGCGTCCAGACTAGCGCGCTGAGCCGACAACCAGCTGATCGGCTCAGCGCGGCAGCCATTTTAATTTAAACGAAGCGGCGATTATTTAAATCGCCACTTCATTTTCTTATGCCGGGTAGCCTAATCTACATGCCTCTGTCGCCAGAGGCATGTTGTCTAGACATACCCTTAGAGACTAACTGATATGCTTGGGCGTAAGATCTCGTGGGCAAACCAAACTCCTCAGTCTCAGCGTTCCCCAAACGATACGGAGCTGGGCAAACCCCTTTCTTTTCCCCAGCCAGTCTTTCCCTGAGTGGACAAGGGAGGTGGGTGTTGAGGGGAACCCAGGGCCACCCTCTACTCTGGGTTCCAGCCCAGGGCAATGTGACAGCAACTGCCTATGAGAGTGTCTAACACCTGCTATGAGACAGCTACAAAACCCCTGGGCAACTCCCCCACATCTTCGCCAGCATCTTCCTTCTCTCAGGCCCGTCCGCCTAGTCTCCACTGGTGTGTGCGCCTCCTAGACCCTCTCCAGCCCTCCCTCCGTCCTCTCAGCTCCTCGCACACCCTAACTAACTGCAGAGAAGCCTTTTTAGAACCAGTCTCAACTGGCTCTTTAGTGGGCCCCAGGTGTTCCAGTTAGCCTCGGCTCACCTGACTCTGCAAGCCCTTAATCAGCTCCAGGTGCTCAGCTGCCCTGACTGACTTTGGCTAGCTCTTGCCGGTTCTGGACTAGCCCCTGCCAGTTACCCGGGGAACAGAGATGCTCTGTCTAAGGCTAATATACCTCCCTTCCATCACTTCTTCGCCACTCAGTGCCTCCCCGGAGCAGCTTGGTGCTGTGACAGGACCAGGTCAGAGGGATACAAAGTCACCTGTGTGCCTTTGGATATCAAGCCCACTGCCAACGCTGGAGGCTGCATGTGGTTAAATACTGCAAGCCAGAGCCTGAGCTGGTGTCAATCAGTGTAGCCCAGTCCACTTCAGTGGAGCTACCAGGATTTACCCCAGCTCGGGCTCTGGGCCTGTCAGAAACAACCAGGGAGACTGCAGAACTGACTGTCTGGCAGGGAGAGCTTAGATCTTGGTGTCCTGTCAACATTCAGGCTGCCGCTGCCGGAGGGTTGGCAGTTACCTGGGGACGAGGTGCTGAGGCTACGGAGCCACGACCAGGTGCAGGGAAGCCCAGGGAAATGAACGGCTAGCCTGAATTGCTGTCCTGTCTGTGGCTCCCATGGCTTTCTGGCCTTGTGTTAAAATGCCCCCAGAGTGGCTGGCCCGATTCCTGTTCTTCGGGGCCATGTTTCCTCCAGGCGGACGGAAGCGCCTACTCCCCTTGAAAGGAATCCAATGAATCCAAAATGAGTCACGAGCAGAGAAGAGTAAAACACCCCAATTCCTCCTTCTTGTGAGCTCCCACACAAATGCGTCTGAGCTCTGTGCCTTTCAGCAGCACTTGTGGTCAGCTTTCACTCCTGAGGGGTGACCTTCCTCTGAGGTGCAATTTTCCTAAACGGCGTCTCACAGGAAGCTCATTTGCCATCCCTACAAATGTGTAAAACGAGGTTGGGCCTGTTGCTGGAAAAGGATCCTTTACCGGCTGAGAGAGGTGACCTTTGAACTCTGTTCTGGGGCTCCTTCATGTACCTTCATTGTGTTCTCCACAGACTTATTTCCTGGGTTTGCTCTTTGTATTTGAACCAGAGCTTCTGGTCGTCTTCCTTCCCAGTGCCCGATACTGTTCATTCTTGCAGTGAAATTGGAGGGCCGGGTTGCCCTGGATTGTAGGTTCAGAACCATGGGACAGCGAAGGCACAAAGAGGAGTTGAGTTGAGAAAAGCTGCTGCACAACCACAGATAACTGCAATACGGACAAAGGGAGCACAGACAAATACAGGCCACGTAAATTGCTGCCCGCAGTGATATTCGCTTCTCCAACCTTCCAGCGTGACAGGTATCCTGTGAGACGTGGCGATTTGTTTCTCTCTCAGTAAGAAAGTGAATTCTTGTAAATTCTCTCATAATAAGTAATTTTCTGCACTTCATTGCAGGAAACAAGACAGTCCTGGCAAAGAGGCTTGTTTTTTCCCTTTCGTATACGGACGGTATCTACCTTATTACAGTAAGGCTGCTGCGAGGAAGCTGGTTTTTGCTGGAAAAAAAGCAAACTTCATTTTACAGCTCTCTGAATAGCAAGGGATTGTACTTCTGGCTATTGTGGGAATGTTTTTAATCTCAGTGTTGGTTGGTCTTCCGAGCTGTAAAATGCTCTGAGTTAATAAATCATCAAAACCAAGGACATAACCTTGATTCTTTGTGAACTATCAATACATGACTTAGCGCAATCATGAGATGGAACAACGGTGCCGTTCGTGTATTTCTGCATTAAAAAGCAGCAGATCTCTGCATTTTCAATGCTGTCTGCAAAGTGTCCCCACTGCCATGGGAGTGAGGGGCCCCTTTTTTTGAATGGCAAATCAGTAGCCCTGGCAAGGTGGCAAACGAGCATTTCTGGGCCTTTGCCTACCCGATAGAGCCACACTCCAGGGATGCTTTTAAGGCTTCAATGAAACAGGTTCTTTGCAAATAGCCAGCAAGCTGGTGAGAATTTGTGTGTTGCGACGTGTCAAGGCTGTTCGGTGGCCAGGATCCGAGTTAATAACATTGCCAGGTTACCAAAATTGGGGATTTCCAGTCATGTGGCCACACAGTGAGTATCTTAATTTGCCAGCTGCTGGGATTAATCCCTTCCCTGCCAGATAGGATGCTGGCAGCTCTCCTGGGGTTCCACCTTCATCTTGCTGGAAACCCGTAGCTCATTGTGAAGGAAGGATATTAGTCTGAGGCTATGTCTACACTACAGAGTTTTTTTCAGAAAAATGGCCGTTTTTCCAAAAAAAACCCTCATGGAGCATCCACACTTCAAGCATGTTTTTGCACACAAAAAAAATCAAAAGAACAGAAGGGTTTTTCCGGCGTAGGTATTCCTCAATCGACAAGGAAGAACGCCTTTTTGTGAAAGAGCTCTTTTGCAAAAAGGCGCGTGTGGATGGGGAAGAGGGCTTTTTTGTGCAAAAAGAGGAAAGAGGAAAAAGCACAGGTGCCCTGGTGGCCGTTCTGTGCATAGCAATCAGAGTTTCCTTTTGAGAAAGCATCCATGCAGTCTGGACACTCTCTTTCGCAAAAGTGCATTGCTTTTTCAGTGCGTTTTTGCAGTGCGGACACTCTCTTGTGCAAGAAGTTTTGGCAGCAGATCTCTTCCAGTAAAAGCTTCTTGCACAAGAAGCCTGCAGTCTAGACGTAGCCTAAGAGCTGCCTCCCTCAAGGAAAAGAGACTTCCTCTCTGGTTCTAGGCCTGCTATGGATCACATGATTAATATAAAGCTAGCAGAAAATGATTCCTTCATTAATTTCTGTTTGTTGCATCCCTCTAGGCATAGTCTGGGACTGCAGAAGTCATATGGAGGGTGTGTAAGGGAGTGACCTTCAAGATCCTAAGAACATTTCACCCAAACCCCAATACAAAATACTCTTTCCCCCACCTATTTCCCTCCTGCTGTTCATCATAAATGCTATCCCTCAATTTGATTTATTCCTTCTTCTGACTGCAACTTTCTTGGGATACATCTGCACTGCGGACTAATGTCGAGTTAAGCTATACAACTTCAGCTATGTTAATTGTGTAGCTGAAGTCGAAGTAGCTTAACTCGACTATTGGCACTCTGCACACAGCAGGAAGTGGAAGGAAGAACACTCTCCCTTCTACTTCCCCTACTCCTCGTGGGATGGGGGGTGGGAGCCAGGAAGCCTGGTGCACCGTTCGGTGGGGCTGTGGGGGAGCCAGGAAGCCTGGTGGGATGGCAGGGTAGGGAGTTGGCCCGGCATCGGGGGGGCCAGAAATAACCTCCCCTGATCTAGCAAAATCCCTGATCTGGGACCACTTGGTCCAGCAACCTCAGGACTAAGGCGGGCCAGCCTGTATTATAATGATGCCAATGGAGATCCGGGCCCTGCTGACTCAATGTGACACTTCTGGTAAATGACACATCGCAAGAGACACTCCTGACCTGAAGAGCACAGTCCTAATGGAAAAAGCAGGCACAGGAAAGCACGGTGATCCCCCTTTTACCAGGGGGAAACTGAGGCCCAGGGAGGCTAAATGACTGGCCCAAGGTCACATGGAGCGTCGGCTGCAGAATACAGAACTGAACCCAGATCTCTGAGTCCCATTCCAATGCTCCCAAGCATGAGATCATCCTTCCTCCAACAAAGCACACGTGGCTGGCAATTCACGCTAGAGGTGGAAGATGACAGCTGGATAAGAAATGGACAGAGCCACCAGCCTTAATTCAGAGTGAACCCTGCTTATCTGCCCTTTGCAGAAGTTGGGTCCTTGTGCTGTGCTGTCGCTCATTATACTCTCCCTAGGTCTGACAAGTCTGATACTGCCTTGGGGACCATGACAGCACATATCACATATGGGATTGAACTCACAGGGAGTTTGGGCAGCTGTTCTGGGTCCTACCCATAAATTCTGCTTTCAGGCCAGTTTCACAGAATCTTAGAATCCTGGAACTGGAATGGACCTCGAGAGGGCATCAACTCCAGTCCCCTGCCCTCACGGCTGGACCAAGTCCCATCTAGACCATCCTTGATAGGTGTCTGTCTAACCTGCTCTTAAATATCTCCAGTGATGGAGATTCCACAACCTCCCTAGGCAATGTATTCCAGTGTTTAACCACCCTGACTGGAAGTTTTTCTGAATGTCCAACCTAAACCTTATTATTATTATTACTATTATTAAAGTCCCTTGCTGCAATTTAAGCCCATTGCTCCTTGTCCTGTCCTCAGATGTTAAGGAGAAATTTTTTTTCACCCTCCTCCTTGTAACAATGTTAGATACGTGAAAGCTGTTATCATGCCCGCTCTGTCTTCTCTTTTCCAGACTAAACAAACCCAGTTCTTTCAGTCTTCCCTCATAGGTCCTGTTTTCTAGACTTTTCATCATTTTTGTTGCTCTTCTCTGGACCTTCTCCAACTTCTCCGCATCTTTCCTGAAATGCAGTGACCAGAACTGGACACAATACTCCAGTCAAGGCCTAATCAGGGCAGAGTTGAGTGGAAGAATGACTCCTTGTATTTGGAGAATCCTTATCTATTTAACCAGTTTGGTTTGGTTTATTTCTATATGCCCCCAAACAGCAGCTGTACACGGGACTTTAACTGCACTTCTGAAGAAGCTCTCTAAATGGTTGGCTGCTGACCCGGACCTTGTGAGCTTGGAAACTGGGCTAAGAACTGAGTTTGACCAAGCTTTCCAAGGAGTTTTTCTTGCTCCCACCCCAGCAGGGCATACAGCAATTACATTTGGCAACTCTGCTTCTGCTTGAGGCTGGGGTGAATACAGATGGTCAGGATATTTAGGAATCTTCAAGCACACCTCAGTTTGAGTTTAGCTCTAACCAGGGCAGCCTTACCATGAGGCGAACTGAGGTGCCAGACTGTGGGGGGGGGGGAGGGCGCTACTAGGACCCAGAGTGTAGAAAGTCGTGTCTGCTGCTGTTAATTCTGCCTTCTTCCTGTTCTACTCCTCTCGTGGAACTGCTCTGCTACCTACCCCAGTAAAGGAGAACTGAGACCTTTCAAAGTTTTGGCCCAAGCAAAGTGGAATGGGGGTGTCATTTGAGCTCCTTGCCTCAGGTGCCAAAATGTTGTGGGGCGGCCCTGGCTCTAACAATGGGTGCAGGTTTTACGGGATGCTTCTCCCATCCCCGACCCTGGATGAAGAGAAAGGAAGCATATGTTCTTGCCACTGGCTGGCAGGGGAATGAAAAGCTTTGCCAGCAGAGAAGGCACGGAGCCGCTGACGCAAAAGTACCGTTTTCAGGATGATATTGCTCTGGCACGAGCATGGAGTGGAGATATTTGAAATTATTTGTTTCAAACGCTCCCAAATTTATTAGTTTAGCTGCATCATCAGCAGACTCGAGTGTTGGACATGAAAGCACGGCTTTGGGCTTTTCAAGATAAGCAAAGAGTGCGGTTTGCAGAGAGCCTGAAATTACTGGTTCCTAAGTGCCAGCTTTCTACTTCCTCAAAGCAAATTGCTCTGTTTGGAAGAATTTAAAGAGGGACTTGCATATGGGGGAAGACTTTCAAACATATCATTTAAAGCAGTAAGCCAGGCACTTGGTTCTTCAGAGACACCTTGCTCTCTGTTCTAAATGAGGCACACGATCGTGTTTACACAGAGGGACTCTCCCTGTTACCTGTCTTGGAACCTGCAAGAAAGTTATACAATATGAAGTTGGGATGACAAAACTGCCACCAATTAAGGCTCCACTGCTCGATCTGGCAGAAAAAAAGGGGCCATCTGTGGAGGAATAAACTTTCCTCCATGCACAGGTAAGTGGAGACCAGCCACTCAAGAAGGATGTAACTCTCAAGCTTGGCAGCCTAAAATTAGGTGCCAAAAATCATATTCAGGCATCTGCCCAGGTGGCTTGATTGTCACTGGTGCCAAGGACCCACAGATCATGTGGAAAGCAGGACAAGCTGTAAACCAGTGAGGTACTGAGCTTTAAGCATCTATATTTGGGTGTATTGGCCTTGGCAGTCAGGACAGCCTCTCTCTCTAGGTCCTTGGAACAGACAGCAGGCACCTGTGATTTCAGGGAGCAAACTGAGGCCCTGATCCTGTGCTTGGCTCCTTGTGACTGGCTAAGCAGAAGTTGTGCAGAAAAGGAGCTGGGGATTGCAGTGGATGAGATGCTGGATATGAGTCAACAGTGGGCCCTTGTAGCCAAGAAGGCTAATGGCATAGTAGGCTGCATTAGGTGGAGCATTTCCAGCAGATCTAGGGAAGTGATTATTCCCCTTTATTTGGCTCTGGTGAGGCCACATCTGGAGTATTGCATCCAGTTCTGGGCCCCCCACTATAGAAAGGATGTGGATGCATTGGAGAGGGTCCAGCGGAGGGCAACCAAAATGATTAGGGGGGCTGGAGCACGTGACTTCTGAGGAGAGGCTGAGGAATTTGGACTTATTTAGTCTGCAGAAAAGAAGAGTGAGGGGGGATCTGATAGCAGCCTTCAACTTCCTGAAGGGAGGTTCCAAAGAGGATGGAGAGAGGCTGTTCTCAGTGGTGGCAGACCACAGAACAAGGAGCAATGGTCTCAAGTTGCAGTGGGGAAGGTTGGATATTAGGAAAAACTATTTCCCTAGGAGGGTGGGGAAGCACTGGGATGAGTTCCCTAGGGAGGGGGTGGAATCTCCATCTTGAGAGGTTTTGAAGTCTCGGCTTGACAAAGCCCTGGCTGGGTTGATTTAGTTGAGCTTGGTCCTGCTTTTAGCTGGGGGTTGGACTTGATGACTCCTGAGGTCTCTTCCCACCTTAGGATTCTGTGATTCCATGGACGGACAACCACACCTGGATGGGGCCTCCTTGGTGAGACAGTCGGGCTCGGTAGAGGCAAACAGGCCCTCATCCTGCTGACCAGTCCGCATGGGCAAAGCCTAAGTCGATCCCTAAAGTCTGCAGTCGATTAAACGAGTAAAGATGTTTGGCCTCCATATGGGATGCGGTGTGTCACTCAGTCAAATGAGCTGCAGGAGACGGGCTGAGAATCCCTTCCCTCCACTCGGAAGGATCAGCTCCGTGGCTTCGCATTGCTTCTGCCTTCTCCTGTGGATCGCAGACTCCAGTGCATTATGGAACCTCCTGACAGCAGCCCGGGGTATTCGTTAGCACAGGCCTTCGAGGACTGTAACTTTTGAATGTCAGCTTCATTCCTTTCTTTTCCCTGATCACCCAAGTTTCTGACCAACAAGAGATTTACACTTGAGTTATACCCAACCCCTTCCCAATATTGCGCAATATTGATGTCTTTTCATATTCTGCCAGTAAATTAAACTCCGGCTGTTGATCTTACTAAACCAGATTATGGAGGAAGTGTACTGTGGGCCTGCCAGCAAGGCGAGAGGGATGCCATCTGGCCACCTCACTGCCCACGCATGGGAGCTAATTTCAAGACTCAGTGGTTGCCAGGGTGATCCTGGTGGGGGAAATCTTGGGGCTAGGCCGGGGTGGGCAAAAGGGCCTCCGCAGGCCGGATCCAGCCCACCGAGCAAGTTGATCCAGCCTGCGGAGGCCCTGCTGCTTCCCTGCCCCCAGGCCAATCAGGGAGTGGGAGAGGGGGGAAGTGCGCAAAATCTCCTCCCACCCTGGCCCCGCCCTGCAAGGAGTGGGAGGAGACTTTGCATGCTCCCTCCACCCCCAAGCCCTGATTGCATGGTCCCCCTGCTGCCCCGAAGCCAAAGTCTCCTCCCACGATCAGGGGCATGGGTACCTAGAGGGAATCGCCAGCCATTCAAAACAACTGGCGGTTCTCTCTGGGGGGGCAAAGACTGCACGCTCCCCCACCCCCAGACCAATCAGGGTCTGTGGGTGGGGAAGCCTGGAAGTGTCCTGGCCCTGCCCCTTCTGCCTGAGGCCCCGCCCTTTCCAGGGTGGCCCAGGGCCACTTCAAAAATTTGTGCAGTGGCCTCCGGTCAAAAATTATTGCCCCACGCCGGGCTAGGCCGTAGCCTGGCCGAGTGAAGGTGGGTCGAGTGTTGAACGGGGATTCCCCTTGCACTGCAGACCTTACTCTCCTGGGTGGCAGTTCTCCCCAGTGCAGAGGGTTCGTACAAGGTGCAACATTTTCTCAGCCCTAATATTTCCCCTGTGGAAAGCAGCCTGCCAGGCAGGGTGCACTGCACGCCATAGCCAGGATAGGCCAGCGTTCCTGGGCTGAACCCCAGGCACAAGGCTCCCTCCCACGATGAGCAACGGCATCCAGTCACATCCCAGTGCCAAGCTGTTCCTCCTACCCTCCTTGCACGGTGTGGATGGCTGCTTATGTGGCAGGGCCACGAGGCTGCGGGAGAGCAAGGTGTAGCAGCAGCTCTGTCAGCGTGCAAGGAAGGGCAGCATGTGCCCCACCTCGTCCTGCTCCTTCGGGACGTCTCTCCATCCTCTCAAGCTTGTGTCCCGGCAGGAGGTGGAGCTGGTATTGCCAGAGCTCGGGAGAGGAGCTGCCAAGCACTGGCAGCCCCTGAGGTCTGCAACTGAAATCCCCTTCCTCCAGGACCCCCAGTGCAGGAGTCTACGCTCTGCACTTGGGACCAGGAATCTGAGCAGCAGGAATTTTGCTCCCTGATTAATTTATTCCTGATTTTTAATTCCAGAAATAAATCCCATGGCTCTGCCGTGGACTTGTTCACAATGCAGCATGGATCCTGGATCGCATCAGGGTGCTGTGGCCTGTCTTCGGTGGTCCCTTTAATGTTTCCACCCATGTACAGAATAAATGGTATTATATGCATTGAGGCACGTGTGGATGTGCACCACCAGTGGAAACGCATGGGCCTTCTGCCAATCAGCCAGGCAGCATTTGAATCTGTCCTGGCTGGCCACCCAAATGCACAGGTGACAGGGAACCCTGCCACGCTTCTGTAACCGGCGTGTCCAATCCACATGGGAAGGAAACATCGTGTGGGACTGTGGCACTGCCACTATTGGGCACATGGTGCCAATGGGCCCGTAGCTGGATTGTCCCTCTCTGCCAGCTGCTGGAGGCCCTTCCAGGGTGCCCAGAAAATATTGCTGGTGCCTGGAGTTAGTTCTGTGGAAGGAGCAGAGAGGTGCATTTCACAGGAGTCAGCCCTCCCGTTCAGAGGCACCATGCCCACCTCTGTCTCTCTTCGGTGGCGCTGACCTCGAACACTTCAGGCCGGTTCTCACCGAGACGTCTGCCAAACGCGTGTCAGAAATGATTAGTGTGGAGGAGAGGAGACGAACCTCCTTGGCTGACATTAGGGGACAGGTAAAGGAGAATGCGTCAAACCTTGGGCACGCCAGCCTGGCAGCCTGGGAGAGGGGTGAAGGGAGGAGGGGGCTTCCCAGCAAAGTCGCCCCCACTCTCTCCGCTTTGCCATGTCCCACGCGTGCCATGTTTCCCCCTCCGCTCCGTGGTCCCTGGCTGTGTGCTCCCTCTGGTGAAGCAGGCCGAAGGCCGGGGCTTTCCTGCAGAGGCGGTGCTGCTTCTAAATATCGCCCCACTGGCCGGCCTGTGCCTAAAACCGCTGTAGCAACCCAGGCACCTTCTTGGGCCATCTTGTTCTCAAGCAAGAATATCCCTCCCGGACATACTACGCCGGAGCCAGACCCCTCCGGGGGGGCCTCCGTTGGCGTCCATGGGACCAGGACGAGTTTGGTCTCCAGCCATGCTGGGGACAAAGTGATTGCCATCAAGAAGAGCATCCACTGGGGGGAAAGTGAGTCCCCCTAGGGAGGGTGTCCCAGTGCACCCCCACGAGCTAACGTGCTCCCTCACTGCTGAAAATGAACCACTCCTCGAAGAAATAGCCATGGTCAGAGTATGGGGCTAGGGCTTGCTGCCATGTGGCCCTGCACAGAGGTGCTGGGGGAACACACCCCTCTGCCGGGCATTGCAGTAGCTCACTGCCTCAGGAAGGGGTCAGAGTGGGTCGGGCTTCCCCTCATCGCCGGGGCAGGGACAGCGGCCGGTTGGAGGGCAGGGAGCAAAGGCTGCCGCAGTGCGTGCCCTGAGGGCGACCCAGGAGGACCCCTGGCTGTGAATTCCCCTGCAGCTACCGTATGTGGCCATGGATGGCAGCCCAACGATGGGCACTGCGCGTCTCGCCTGGCCCTGGAAAAGTCCTTCTGATGGTTACTCCCCCATCTCCCCCTCCCCTCTTCTGTCTGTCACCTAGCTCCGGATTCTGCCCTACCCACGCGGCCGTCCGGACAGCCCCGCCACCATCCCCTGGCCTCGGGCATGGGCCCCACCTTCCCCACCCACCTACTTTTTCCCAGAGTCCTTCTCTCCCCACCCCCCCATCCCTCTCCCTCCTTCCTTACCATCAAGTGAAAAGAAAAAGAACCTAATTAAAATCTAAATAGCAGGCTTGCAATTATCATAGTGCTTAATCCAAGATGTTGTGCCTTTGACGCACTATAATTTAATTTCACGTCTAATTATAAACGAGCAAGAAAGCCAATCTATTTTTTGATAAGAAAGATGTATTGCCAGAGATAATGTGTCACAGCCAGCCTTTCATACGTTCTTCTCGGAGTGAAACTTTTCCAGCGACAGCTTTATTGGTGCTAGGGCCACTGGGACAGAGTCAGTTAACCTTTCCCGCTAGCCGCTGGCTGGACAAGGCGCAAGGCTGCCGTGCTTGCAGCAACGTGTGTACACAAAAGTTTGCAGGGGGTGGCCCGGGTGGAAAGCAAAGTGCGTGAATGTGGGCTCCTCACGCCAGGGACTGATCGCTAGACAGGCGGGGAAGGGGGGGGGGATTATACAAAACATCCTTGACGCCAATTCCCTTTTCTAAAAAAATTGAAATTCAAAATCTGATGAAAAATGTCTCAGAAACTCCCAGCATTCGGCCCAGCTGGGTGAGACACATGGAATCCATGCCCCAGAGGAGGCCGTTCCTTTCCCCCGTTTTTGTTGCAATTCAGAGTTCTGTGAAAAAACCCTTTGAAATATTGAGCTCCTGCAAATGCCAGGCGGCGGCTCTGACAACACACACACAAGTCCTGCCCTGCATCTCTCCCATGGGCTGCAGCGCCCACTGCTTTTCCTTTTCCCAGAGGCGCGGACGCAGCTCTGCCAGTGAGCCTGGCTCTTGCCATGTAGCAATCTCCCTAAAGCCCCAGGTGGTTGCCCTCTCCCCTAGGCCACTCCAGAACCCACCACACTTCCCTTCCATCGGGACGTCCCTTCTCCTGCCTTACTAGCGCCGGAGCTAGGTCCATCCAGGAGGCGGCCGGTGCTGGCGGGGTGGCAGGTGGCCCGGGACTTAGGGGGTGGCCTAAGGCCTCAGCAGGTCAGAATGTATAACCTAGCTTAGAATTTGACCCCATGTGCACCGGCCTCCCTGCTCCACTCTCGTTACCTTCCTTTCCCACAGCATACAACGCCTCCCTTCGGAGTGTTGAGCAATACGTCCCTCCGCCTGCTGGGAATGTGTTCCGAAAAGCTCTCCTTGCTCCCGTCTGCTAGCCGTTAAGATGTAAGAGCTGATACTCATTGGCATGCCGGGGTCCTGGGCGAGGGTTGGGGGCTGCACCAGGCTCCCAGAAGGGGCAGGGCCTCAGCGGAAGGGGTGGGGCGCCCTCTCCACTGCCCCTTCCTCCCCAGCCCTGAGAGCCACCCTCCTCGGGACAGCAGTTTAAAGAGCCCCTCGAATCACTGGGCCCCGGGGAAACTGCCCTTATTGTTCCCCTCCCCTGTTGGCGGGCCTGCCAACTGCGAACCAATGGCCTAACTCTAAAGGCAGCAGCCACTCCTGTGGTTCTCTTCTTCGCCATCTTGCGCACCTGACAAAGGGGCTTCCAGGCCAATCTGAGAGCTCACAACTTGGATCCCAACCAATGTTCCTTCTAATTTTTTCCATCCAAGTGCAGAATAAATTTTGTTATGTGTGCTGCGGCATGTGTAGATGGGCACCACCAGTAGAAACACATGCTGCTGGCTGTGGGCACAGGGGGCACTCTGCTAATCAGCTGGGCAGCACCTGAATCTCTCCCGGGGGGCCACCCAAGTGCTCAGCTTCCAGGGAGCCCTGGGTCCAGCTGTTGGTGGATGCATTAAGCCAATGTCAGTTTGCTTTATGAGGGAGGGAGGGAGGGCTATCGACAGGAGGAAAGTCAGCTCAGATCCCGGTTCCACCTTTTCCTTGGAAAGTTTGATGCAAATGTGTGCGAGAAATACCTGACGAAGCCAGAGAGACACTGTCCGATCCCAGAGCCATTCCCACGCAACCCTTCATATTAATTCATGGTGATTAATCATGTCCACCCTTTGGCCATGGATGACTGTCTCTGCCGCCCGTCGCTGTGCTGTCCAAGCAGGGAGGGTCTCTAAGCAATCTCCAACCAACCGTTAAGCTCTTGCAGAGCCAGTGGGTGCAACCCTCTCCACCCGAGAGAGCAGAGGCATGGAATGGAACGCTACATGGCAGCTCAGGGGCAGAAGCTGGCACAGAACTCTGGTCTCCTTCTCTAATCTCCTTGCACACTATGCACCAAGGTGTGCCTTGTTTGTGGCTTGGGGGTGGGAGCCGCAGACGTCTCTGCTGGGCAGCAGAGCCCCCATTGCTAGTGCTGAGCAGCAGAACGGCGTGTTACCCAGACAACCAGAACTCCTACACGCTGCTATTTATTCTGGAAGTCGTTTTACCTTCTCGGCTGTCGCGGAGCCCTGCGGTGAGTGGGAGTCTCATAAGATTCCCGCCTACCAGGCGATGAGGCTCCCGCCCCAAATGCCCCCTCGTGAGGGGAGTCATTAGGCAACCGAGCAGTTTCCCTGGCTGGCAAAATGTCACTAAGGGCACATCTACACTGCACGCTTATTTCAAAATAAGCTACTCCGGAAGAAACACTCTGAAATAGCTCATGGACTCAATGACCTCTCAAGGTCCCTTCCAGTTCTAGTGTTCTATGAAATAGCACGTCTACGCTACAGGGAAGCCTCAAGATTAGTCCGAGGCAGGCTCCCCTAATGTGGATGTGCCACCTCGATTTAGAGGCACTGGGGAGTGATGACTTCGAATGGCCCTGGGGAGGAGCTATTTCGAAATAGCAGCACTGGACCGTCCACACTACTGCTGTTCCAAAATAGCTATTTCGGAATAAGCGTTATTGCTCTTCCATTATTTTCAATTTATTTTGAAACAATGGAATTGCTATGTGGACGCTTGCATTGTTATTTTGGAATAATGGCCGTTAATCCGAAATAACGCTCCTGTGTAGATGCACACTATGGCTGTGTCTAGATTACATCCCTCTTTCGACAGAGGGATGTAAACTAGGCACTTCAAAAGTGCAAATGAAGTGGGGATTTAAATATCCCGTGCTTCATTTGTATAATCGTGTCATGGCGCTCTTTCGAACAAGCACCTTTTCGAAAATAAAACCGTGGTCTAGACATGGTTCTTTCAAAAACGGCAGGCTTTTTCGAAAGATCCTGTAAACCTCATTTTTTTGACTTCCTGCAGTGTAGACAGCTCCAAAACCTCATTTTTTAAGGTTTACAGGATCTTTCAAAAAAGCCTGCCGTTTTCGAAAGAACTGTGTCTAGACCGCGGTTTTACTTTTGAAATGGTGCTCGTTCGAAAGAGCGCCATGACACAATTATACAAACGAAGCACGGGATATTTAAATCCCCGCTTCATTTGTACTTTCGAAGTACCTAATTTACATCCCTCTGTCGAAAGAGGGATGTAATCTAGACACAGCCTAAGAGAACAGACCCCTGACCAGACTGCAAAATGGGAGGCTAATTGGCATGTTCACATAAGACAGGGTCAGAGGTCAGCAGTGCATGGCCTGTGATAGGCCCTGACAGCCTCCAGGAAGACCTGGTTTCTTCCCATGGGCGCTTACATTCTGCGGGGCAGGATTGTGCCTGGGAATGATGCAATGAGCCGAGTGTTTATTTCTGCTGTGCCGGGGCTGGTTTCCTTTGCATTCTTCTGTGAATTTCTGCTCAGACTCCTTGAAACAGCAAACACCATTCACAACCCCTCTCAAGGCTGCCTGCCTGCTCCTCTGTCTGTGTCTAACCCACACACCTATTGCGTGGGGTTCCCAGTCCCATGGAGTGGCACTTAGATCACTTTGGATACGTTTACATTACAGAGAAGATTGAAACTGCCGCTGTCGATCTTCTAGGGTTCGAATTAGTGGGTCTAGTGAAGACATACTAATTTGAAGTGAGAGGGGCACTCTGGTTGATGCTGGTAGCCCTGCTTCCATGGGGAGTAAGGGAAGTCAAACAGAGAATGTTCTCCCTTTGACTTCCTGCAGCGTGGACAGCATCAAAAGTCCAGATTGCCTGGGTGCTGTCTTTTGAAAAAGCGGATCGCTTTTTTGAAAGTCTTGTGGCAGTCTAGATGATCTCTTTCGAAAGAGGCTTGTAGTCTAGACGTACCCTAACAGAGCTGAAGTTGTTTTTCTTAATTCAACCTTATCCCGTAGTGTAGATATCATAGAATCATAGAATCCCAGGTCTGGAAGAGACCTCAGGAGGTCATTGAGTCCAGCCCCCTGCCCAAAACAGGACCAACCCCAACTAAATCAACCCAAAAACTTAAAAAACAACAAATGGTCTGGTAGCACTTTAAAGACTAACAAAACAGGCAGATGGTATCATGAGCGTTCGTGGGCGCAGCCCACTTCTTCAGATGACCGGAGTGTTGGAGGTCCAAAAACAAGAATAAATAAGGGAAGGAGGAGAGGAGGGGGGAAGGAAAAAAAATCATCCCAGCCAGGGCTTTGTCAAGCCGAGACTTAAAAACCTCAAGGGATGGAGATTCCACCACCTCCCTAGGGAACCCATCCCAGTGCTTCCCCACCCTCCCAGGGAAATAGAACAAGGAGCAATGGTCTCAAGTTACAGTGGGGGAAGTCTAGGTTGGATATTAGGAAAATCTGTCATCTGCCCCCACTGAGAACAGCCTCTCTCCATCCTCTCTGGAAACCCCCTTTAGCAAGTTGTAGGGCCTTGGCTGAGAACCAGCTGGCTTTTAGCTCAAGCGGTAAAGGATCATGCTTGGAGGTCGCAGGTTCCAGTCCACCTGTTGGTGTTACAAGAGGGGCTTATCTGGGATTTCAGCTGGGCCTCTACAGTTTGAGATCTCCAACACTCCCTTCCTAAGCTAGGGGGAGTACGTAACCCACACACCTCCTGGGTTCACCTCCTGGTTCACTGCTCGCACCAATGTTCCCTCTAATTTGTTCTGCCCATGTGTGCAACAAATTTTATGTGCACCACCAGGAGAAACACAAACCCAGCTGTGGGCCCACTGCTAATCATCTGGGCAGTGCTGGAATCTCTCTTGAGCAGCTGCACAAGCACCCCGCTTGCAGTGACCACTGGTGTTGGCTGTCCTGGGGTCTGGCATGCTGCATGCTCTGACTGGCATGTTGGCTAGGCTCGGACCGAGATAATAGTTTGGAGTGCAGAATACACCCTGGCTACGTCTACACTGCAGGCTTTTTGCGCAAGAACTGTTTTGCACAAGAGTTCTTGCGGAAAAATACTTGCACAAGAGTGTGTCCACACTGCCATGTGCTTTTGCGCAAAAGATGTGCTTTTGCGTAAGAGCGTCCATGGCAGTGTGGACGCTCTCTTGCACAAGAAAGCTCTGATGGCCATTTTAACTATAGGGGTTTCTTGTGCAAGAAGCCCTCTGTTCCGACGCCTTACTGTAAATTTACTTGGGCAAGAACGAATGTGCAGTGTAGACGCTCCGCAAGTTTTTGCACGAAGCCTGCAGTGTAGACGTAATCCGTGTTCTTAGAGGCTGTGAAACCAAAGCCACGGAGTTTTTGAGTGGGCCATTGAGAGGCTCAGACACTACAGCTGAAGTGAGGACACAATCTCATTGTGGCTGAAATGGGCTTTACTCTCATCATGTGGAGGCTACTAATGGAAGCGTATTGTTCCCATCCTGTTCTTCTTGAGAAACAGCCAGCGAGTGACTGGGGGGGTGTTTGTGTACACAGGCCATAAAACTACATTTCCTAAGATGGGTAAGGTGTCAGAGAAGGCAGACTTCATCTCTCGTTCCTTGCGAGGAAAAATTCCAAATCCTATTAATAAGTTAGACAAAGCCTGAAATGGAGTCTGACATGCCACTCGAATGACAGCAGGGCTCGGAATATTATTAAGGTGGATCCATGTTTAATGCTCTCATTGGAAAATTGAATTCCTGGCTTCTAACCAGCCGAGAGTGGGTGCTACCTACGGAGCCACTGGCATGCAGCGCATGGGAAATAGAATACAATTACTTTCACATCGCCGGGATGGTAAAAACCGAGGCTTTGAAAATCTAGCAGGGGGCCATCCTGCAGGTTACACTCCAGAGCACAAATCCCATAAAAGAGAATGAGGAATGAAATAACAGATCTGAACTTTTCTAATAATAAAAGAAGGCCCCTGGCCGGCCACCCCATCACGTGCCATGAGATAAACCGCTCTCGGAACACGGCCACTTCGTACAGAGAGCGTGAGGGAGGCTGGTGGGTGCGCATCCATGTCCTGAAAGCTCTCAGACCACCAGGAGTCAGATTCCTTCATGGAAAACCAAGAGAAAAACCACTAAAATGGAAAGCGAGTGCTGGGGGCCTGTAGAACAGGTTCCCCCTCAGCATCGAGGACACACAATGGGGTGAGAAAGGAATTCGAGCTCTCCTTCCACTCTGTCCTTGGCTTCTCTCCAGTCAGGGGGCATCTAGGGCCTGTTGGACATGGGGCTTGGCCACAGATCTGCAAGGAGGTGGACAGAGCAGCTTAGCCCCTGTGGTGTGCTCTGCCAGACTGCTCACAGATACTAACCGCTTGGCTTGCAGCCGGCTCGAGCTCGGCTCACACCAGTGACTTGGAGGGGGAAGGCTGCACCTGCCATTCTGGAGTCTGCCAAATGGTTCGGTGGCCAGAGGCGGGCTGGTGCCCTACAGCAATGGCGCTGAAGCCCCTCCGGTGGTGTGGCGGCTCCCGTTGCCTTTGCTGCTAAGGCGCTGAGTGATTGTAATCATCCTGCTCCGCATGCTTCCCATCTCCGCTCTGCCCTCCCATCCTCCACCTATCCAAGCCAAGCTCCTAGCCTCTCTTGTAGACATTTTCGTGGTTCCGCTGCCTTTGCCGTGGAAACGCCCTCCTCTCTGCTTTCCCAGTGGTCCTAGGGCCAGGGAAACGTAAGGCTGCAGGGGTCTGGAGAGGCCACCTAGTCCAGCCCTCTGCAGTGAGCCAGGACCAAGTAAACCTACACAAAGGGGCCGACAGCCACCATGGGCCCTGGGGCAAGGTGTGAGGGGCCCCGGCTCCATGCTGGCAGTCAACCCATAGTGCTGCCCAGCCTGCGGCACCCCCCCCCCCACCCAGCCCTCAGAGCTGCACGGAGCGGCACTCGAGAGGCTATTTAAAGGAGCTTGGGGCTCAGTAGCAGCAGCCTGGATTTCCAGGACCCTCTGAGTCTCCAGGTCCCAGGGCCGTTGTCCCGTCCCTCCCTCCCCTGGTTGGCGGGCCGGAACCTAGACCCTCCCTGACAAGTGTTTGTTCAACCTGTTCTTAAACACCTCCATCGGCCGCGGTTCCACAGCCTCCCTTCCATGCCTGTTCAGAGCTTACCTGGCCTTTGGGACAGGGCGCTGCCAGCTTTGCATGCCCGGAGACAGCCCCTTGCTTTCTCCACGCTGCCTTTCTGCACAGGATGCCCTCCGGGTGCCCCTCGGCAAAGCCAGCCCCCCGCTCCCCCGGTCTTTCTTCCGCTGTGACTCCTACATGAAATCTGCTGACCCGTGTTGTCCAGATGGGGAGAGAGGGTTTATTTCTTGAAAAACAAAGCAATATGAAGAGGATTTGGATTTTGGAAAGGCCATGGGTATCTTTATGATCCCATTTTTTATTACCTATGATAGGTCCCCTCTTTATGTTTGCAACATTCATTGTACCTCATCTTCAATTCAGTTGTAAGATTGTGGGGATAGGGACAGTGTCTTTCTACACAATGGCTGTATTGTCAAGGGACTCTCACATCTTCTTACATAGTGGCACAAGTGAGGTTATAGAGTCATAGAATCCTAGGGCCGGAGGAGACCTCAGGAGTCATCGAGTCCAGCCCCCTGCCCAAAGCAGGACCAACCCCAACTCAATCATCCCTGCCAGGGCTTTGTCAAGCTGGGACTTGAACACCTCTCGGGATGGAGATTCCACCCCCTCCCTAGGGAACCCAGCCCAGTGCTTCCCACCCTCCTAGGGAAGTAAATGAAGGAAGGGAAAAGTCAGTCACAGACAATCAGAGACACATTCCACCACCAGTGTAAAAAGCTACCACTCTACCTAGGGGCAAATCACATCCTCCTCTTCTTTGATGAAGTGGGTTTTGCCCACGAAAGCTCATGATACTGTATATTTTTGTTAGTTTCTCAGGTGCCACAGGGTGTTGTTTTTTAAGTTACAGCCTAACACAACCACCCCTCTGAGACTTCATTCATTGTCCTGGCAAACAGAGCAGGTCAAAAAAACTCATTTCAACCTTTTGTCTTTTTGAAATGTTCCTGTTATTCAACAGAAAAACTGGATGTTGCACCCCTCCCCCCCCCCCAGTGAATTCAGTTTGGATTTCCCTCATTTTGCTGCCCTTTTCCTTACACAGATTTGTTCCATTTTCTCCAGAGGGTCGGTCTTCTCCGTAGTGTAGATCAGCCCTTAGTGAACGATGCAATACAAAGTATACGGCATTGCTTAGCCAAGCAGGTCAGCTTAGTAAACGAACTCCAGTGATAGCGGCTCTGTTTGAAGCACAGGCCACCTGATTCATAATAATTGGCTTAGGCTGTTGTGGATTCCTAAATTTTCATTCCATGCACTTTAAGAAAAATAGAAACCTCCTTAGCACACGGCCAGGTCCCTGGCCTGTTTTGTGCTAACTCTGTCTACCTCTCGGCTCATGCCAGAGCTGATCGTTGGGTATGTCCCGTCAGCAGGCTGCAGTTCCTCTAGTCTTCTGTCCTGTCTGGCTCTGTGTCAGGTCATAACATTCAGCCTTCTGGAGGAGCAGTGTAAAAAGGAAACCCCGTCTCTTATTTCAAGCTTGCATCATCACAGAAAGGACTGGAGAAGCGACTCGTCAGGGCCAATTTCCTACATGTTGTGGACAAGAGCAGTAGAAGGGCAAAAATGGGGATCCCATAAGGAAGCTAAACTCGTTGTTAGTATAATGTCATGTTGCTTTAAAGCTGGGCACTGGAACTGTACTTGTGTAACTGGTGCGCGGTAGCCTTGGCATTTAGCTTGGCACTCTGGCTGCACTGTCACTGGCATAGCTGTGGTATTCGCATTTTGAATGGAGTCAGGTACGTACCCAGATCTAGAATGTTGTTATGGCAATTTCACTACTGCTGACAGAACAGTTCCTGATTTTCAGCAGAACCAGGCTTCATTTCCTTGCAGGGTACGGTAGTTTCCTTATGGCTTTATTGGCTGATCTGGGATTGTATTTAATTAATGTGGAATGTCAAGTCTAGATCGGGAGCTTGTGAAAAAGTTGTGTGTGTCTGTGTGTGTGTGTGTGTGTGATGTCAAGTTTACTTTGGGAGTGAGAATGCTCTGTGTGGGTGTATCTAGACTACAGGGTTTTGTCGACAAAAGTGGACTTCTGTCGACAAAACTATACCTGTGTCTACACTGCTGCCGAGTTCTGTCGACATAACATCGACAGAACTTGGCAGTTTTGTCGATGGCGGTAAACCTCATTCTACGAGGAATAACGCCTTTTGTCGACAGAAGGTGTTATTGCATCTACACTGTCCTTTGTGTCTACACTCTCATGACAACAAAGCGGCTTGCTTTGTCGACAGAACTGGATGTAGTCTAGACTCTCTTTGTCAACACTATCTGTCAACAAAGCCTCTGTCAACAAAAGCCTATAGTCTAGATGTACCCTGTGTGTGTGTGTGTGTGTGTGTGTGTGTGTGTGTGGACAGAGAGAGAGAGAGAGAGAGAGAGAGAGAGAGAGAGAATTTTGTGTCTGTCTGTGTGTGTGTCTATGTGAAAGAGAGAGAGAGAGAGAGAGAGAATTTCATATTACTGGATGCAAAAAAGTTAATTGATTGTACCTGGATATATTTTCTGTCTCTGAATTCAGAAAACTCTAGCTGCTAGCCATCTAATTCAATTCTCTCATATACTTACTTCTTCCTATTTATCTATGTGGGATCCCTGCCCACTAGGAGATGCTGGGAAAGGTTTTTTTTGCTTCAATTAGAAAAAAAAAATTGATATGGAAAACCTTCATTTCAGATGCAAAATGAAAATATATGAATTAATAGATAAACAGCATGTTTAAAAGCAGGGAAGAGAATGAAAATGACTCCTGTTGACGGCTTCTGCGGTGAATCTGTACCTTGCTCACTAATTACACAGAAAGCCGAGGGAGACATCTTACCCACAAGTGGAATGTTTATTCTTTAGAACTACAGACGCAGCCCCAAATTTGCAATGTGTTCCATGCAAGCAGCAGAGCATACCCTGGAAGTCAGGCCCAGGGGTGTGTGCACACCATGGCTACACCTAGACTGCATCCCTCTGTCGACAGAGGGATGCAAATCAAGCACGTCAAAATTGCTAATGAAGCAGGGATTTAAATATCCCGCGCTTCATTAGCATAAACATGGCCACCGCTTTTTTTTTAAACGGAGCTTTTTTGAAAAAGATCCGCGTCTAGACTGCCGTTTCTGTTGAAATAAACCCTTTTCCGGCAGATCCCGTATTCCTCAAAAAATGAGGTTTACGGGATCTGTCGAAAAAGGGTTTATTTTGGACAGATCCGCGTCTAGACTACTGGGTTTTTTTTTTTTCAAAAAGCTCCGTTTCAAAAAAAGTGGCAGCCATGTTTATGCTAATGAAGTTGGGATATTTAAATCCCTGCTTCATTAGCAATTTCGACGTGCCTAGTCTACATCTCTCTGTTGATAGAGAGGTGTAGTCTAGACATAGCCCATGGCATGCAGCATCTAGGCCTCATGGGTAGTTTTGTCTTAATAAAATCAAGCTTTTTTATGCCTGGATTAGTATTTTCTAGTTTAATGTCATTAAACAGGAATCCCATTCTCACCCAGGCCTAGACTGGAAATGTGTCTATTCCACCGGAGTTCGCTTTCAGTTTGTAAATAAAGAGACTAAAAACCGGGAGTGTGGATATCGGCGATATGCTGGACCTAGCTAATCCACAGCTCAGCTAGGAAAGCTCAGTTCAGAAACGGACACTGAGCGTCTCGCTAAGGACTTCTCATAGTAGCAGCCAGCCTTGAGTCATTTGAAGCACAGCAGCCATTTATGCCTGTTTCATGCCCCGCCTTACGAAACATTTAGGCGAAAATTTCAAAACTGCGCCTTGATTTTGGCTGCCCCAAGTTTGGGGGTTCAGACTAAGGCACCTTGAGGTCATGTTTGAAAAGGTTACCCTTCGGGTTCAGGGGCCGAGAACTACACCCTGTCTCCAATGAGACAGTCCACCCTAGTGGCCATAGTCAATAAAACACCCCCTTCTTGAAGGGTAGTGTGGCCCAGTTGCCGGAGTCTGTAATTGCTTCTTTCCCTCTGGACAGTGAGGCCTAGCGGTCAGAGCCAACCACCACTCCCTTCCGTCAGGGCAGTAAGGCCCAGTGGCCCAAGTCCATAGTAACACTCCCTCCTCTCAGAGCAGTAAGGCCTCATGGCCCAAAGTCAATAGCAGCGCTCCCTGCTCTCAGGGCAGTGATGCCTAGCAGCCAGTGTTTGTAGCAACACTCCCTACTCTCAGGGCAGCAGCAATCCTCTCTCTATTCTCAGGGCAGCAAGGCCTAGCAGCCAAATTGAATAGCTGAGGTGATGGGATGCTCTTTCGACACTCTAGAAGTCATTGTCATGGTGTTTTTTCTGGTCTGGTTACCAGATTTTTCTTCCCAACATGGGTAAACCTGCTGTGCTGTGCTAATAAGAGACAAGCACTTTGTGTTCTAATCTGTTACATAAATCATTTTCTTTCTCTTTTTCTAATACAGTTCGATGTCTGTCCACAGGTCAGGTTGCCCGGTAGGAAGCCATGCTTGGATATTAATAGCCATGTTTCAACTAGCCATGGATTTCACCATCTGTGAATCTGTAGCCCAAGGCCAAGGTTTTAGGCTGTTCCAAAGGCCTTCTCACTGGCATAGATTGTCCCATAGCCCTTTGTGGAGTTTTAAAAACGGACAGCAGCTGCGGATTCCTGGCCCTTTTTGGAACCCAGTTTCTTCTCACCCTGAGCGATCTCATGGGCAAGTACAAACATATCACTCAAAAAGGCCACACAAAGCCACAGACCGGCTAGCAGGCCTCCTTTACAAAGGCATGCCGTCCAAGCACTCCACGCTTGCAAAATCAGCCCCTTCTCCTGCGGATGGGAGCAGCAGGAGTACAGAGCAGCAGACTCATTTGAAAAGGGGGAAAAGGCACCTCCGAGGAAGCAGTTTGGATCACAGAGACGGCAGGCCCACCACAGTGCCTGAAGTAATTGTATGGGGCCCCACTGGGGAAGAGGACTCTATGGAAACCAGTACGTTCCCTGGGAATTACGACACCACCACAACTTCCGCTTTACAAACCAGAACGACAACTGTGGCCACCACCACTACCACCACTTCCACAACTGTACAGTCCAAGGGGTTCACAGCATCACCTGTCCCAGGGGTTAACACACACAAGAACAACCCTGGCCGGATTAGCACAACAGAGCCCTACACCAGCCACAAGAGCAATGGAAAACAAGCCCGTCCACCTAAGATACCAGGAGAGACTTCAGGTATTTTCTGTCTGTTTCTTGGTGTTTGTTTTAACCATTTATCCGGGCCCAGTAAGAGCAAAGAACCTGTCACAGAGGGCAGCGGTCTGTCGTATGTGATGGGCACCAATGAGGAGACAGTAGTATGACCAATGCCACAGTATGAGCACGGTGCAGTACATGATGGCATCTTCATATTGGGTTTGCTTTGCCAGGCTGCAATCACTGTTAAGGAGTAATTGAATAGCACATCGTAGTATAATATCCAGGTTTCAAAATAATTAAGCAATGTTCAATTAGGGGATGGTGGGTGAACTGCTTTGGATAAAATGAAAAAAAAAATTACCTGAATTTTGAAATTCAGATTGCACATTTTTTTGTGATTTGCAAAACATTTGTATTATTTTCCTATTGTGTTTCAACTTGCCTCTATCTTTTCGGGTTTCCCGGTGACGATCACGGTATTTTTGGCCTGACCCAAAACAGGAAAGACTATCACAACAAGATTTGCAGCTTGGTTTTGCAAACTCAAGTAGCATTCAGACTTCGGGGTGTTTATGAGAAAAAATATTTTGCTTCTCATATAATTTCTTTCTGTTCCCTTTCATACAATGAGTCACTAAGATACACACTGTAGTTGCTAGCTGTGAACCGCAGACAAAATCAATATGCAAGTTTTAACAATCCCTGAAAAGTATAATAATAATCAATGTATTAATGTGGCCTAGTATAATATGCAAACAACATTGTCTGTTAGCATTTCAGCTGTGGTACTTGTAGAAAAAAAACAATGAGTTTGGTTTTCACTATTTGTTCCTTAATTTAAATGGAACTTTTCACTACACAGAAGTATTCAGCAATTCCTGCTGAAGTTGGTCTCATAATTGTTTTCTGCCTTACAATAGCACTTATTTCTCATGCAGATTGGATGCAAAGGTTACATGAGTATGATTTGACGTGGGAGAATACTGCTAAAGAAATCACAACCCTTTGTTTCAGTTAGAGCTACCAATTCCTTTCAGTTCTATTCAGGATTCTTATTTGTCCTTCCCAAACATGTGTTGAGCGAGCTTGTGTTTGCAATAGTGTTCTCAGAGAGCATGCTGCCAGTATCCATGTTGTGAGACGTGCGTGGATATTGATGGTAAATGTCTCAGGGCCATCTCAGAAGTTCTTTTTGGCCTTGAGAAGAAACAACCTGTCCTGACTTAGGCGATCAGACGCATCGAGTTCTGAATGCTCAGATGAAACAGTCACACTGAGCAATCCATGGGCTGAAACATTTTCACTTACAACATTAAGTGTGCAGATCTGCAAAATATCCATGACACATTTCTGACTAGAGTCAGGGAATCAATCCTTCATTAAACTGTTCACCGTGACTACTCTATCCAGTGTCATGCGGGCTCACCAGCGGAGTTTCCCATCTAGCCTCTGTGACCTTACACAAGTTGGTTTATGCTCAGAGTGCAACATAGGATTTCTAATGCTCCCTATTTGCCTCAACAGCACCGACAGTGTATGATATTCAGAATAAAACCAACCCATCTGCGCAGCACCTTAGATTGCCCAGGGTCCCCGAGGAAGCTAGTAATGGGGTTAGTTCATTGATTAGTATAGTTCATTGATTAGTACTTAACACTGGGACACAGCACCTAGGAAAAGGGGCTCTGTCCATGACTCTTGGTGCTACCAGAGAACGAGTACATAATTTTAGCAATAACCGTGAGGTTGTATTATGGCAAGCCTTGTGTCAGGGAAGAATGTTGCCAAACACTGAGAGGAATTTCGAGTTAAAAATGAACATCAGAGAAGCAAATGAAGACTCTGATCCATCACTGTAATGTGTCAGACATTGGCTACGAGTGTACAGAGAGTTTGCCTGTTGTCTCTACAAATCCACCAACCTTATAATCAAATCTAGTGCAGCACTCAGTTACTGTCATATTTTCTTCCAGCACCATTTGCTGTGTGGTTATGGGTGGGGAAGCACTTCTGCATTTAGTCCAAATTATATTTATTTATCACTAAAGTTAATCTGTGGGACAATATGATGTAGCTTGGCAAATTGGTTCACATTACATTGACTGTGAGCACTTCAACGAGCCGGCTGCTTCTCTGAGAAAAAACTGAAGGGGTTACATAACGTAGTCTCAAGCCTGATGAATTTCTCTAACAAACCCGCTTCAGAAAAAAAAAGTCCCTCCTAACTTCAAGGAGTTATTCATGTCAGTGAAAGGAGCCCAGCCTACACAGCAGTTGAAATGTCAGCCGTAGCTAGCTTGCGTAGAGGCAGAATAGCAGTCGCATTCTCCAGCACAAGAAATCGGATCCGTTCACACTAAGACATTTGATGGAATGCTAAGATTTACTTCCCAAACCCCGGGTTGTTTTCAAAGCAAATAATTCCATCACATCCTATTGTTCTTAGCAGTACTCCCATCTGTAGCTAGCTACATTTCTACACGTGCTTCTGTAGTCAAATGGATGCCTTCCATCCATGTTTATACTGAGCACATTTCCGCTTAGTATTGTGCGTTAATTGCAGATAGTCTGATGGTGCCAAGTATTACTGGGGGGTGTTCCGCTGCCAGGCTGTTAGAGGAATGAGCTAGAGGACAGTCATCCTCACCCTGGACAGACAACACAGGCTTGTGCCGAACATGACTCATTGGTCATTATCCCTGCAGTGTCAAGGTTCGTTGCCAGTCAGTGGTGTCTCTGGGAGGGAGCTATGTGATCTAAGCACATTGCCAAGGCCAGTAGTGTGTGTCTGAGTCAGTGCCTTCTCTCTGTGTCTTTCTCTCAGGTAGCTGATGTGACAGGGCTGCAGGTTTTCGGGGCAGTGGGGAGACGAGAGTGGCAGTTTGGTCAGGCAATTGGGCATAGCTCAGGGGGACACTACGGCGTGTTTCTGCTTGAGCTATCGAACGGCCAGTGGGAACGGTCGCTGCACAAGCCTGTCGGTGGCAGCGCTCTCTCCTGTCCACCGCGATGACAGAGAAATGATCTCAGGAGAACGTAGGGCTGGAATGCTGATGCGGTGGTTTGCTTTGCTTTGCTTTGCTCACCATCAGACTTGTGGTTGATTTGCTCTGTTCACTACACTGACTTCAGCAGAGCCGCTGGACAATGAATTTTCTCTCTTGCATGGGCAGCCAATAACGTGGGTGAGGGAAGGCACAGCCTTCCCAAAATTGCCTACACACCTCAGCCACAGGGAAGGCTGGGGCCATGGCGTGGCAGCCCGGCTCTCCGCCACCAGGGAGGGCTAGAGCAGTGGCACGGCAGCCCTGGCCCTCCAGGTGGCCAGGAAGGATCAGGCTGGAGGTGGGTGGGGCTTGGATTCAGGGGTGTGGCCTCAGGTGGAAGGGGTGGGGCTGGGGCTTGCCTTCTCCAGCAGGGCCTTCACCCACCACCCATGCTCTCCTGGATTGGCTCAGAAGTGCCCACAGTGATCAGCCTCCAGGGGGTTCAGTCTGGAAGTGTTCAGTAGCAGAAGCAAGCCCTTGGAAGCCTGGCTCCTTTGCGCGGTTCCTGGCAAGGAGACTGGCTTGGTCTGTGAAATTACCTCTCTGCACTGCAATTTACCCATCTGTAAAGGGGGGTGGCCTGAGGTGCTCTGAGGAGGCTTCTTTCTGGCAATTCTGGGGACTAGCTCCAATTGCTTTCTCCTCTTCCATCATTACCCCTTTCCGCTTGCTCATGGAGTCGTACTCCAGCCATTTCATGACTCATCCTGCCAGCCAGGTCGCTCTGTGGTTATCCCTTCCAGGGGAGTCTCCAGGCCGGCCAACGGGGGAAGAAGGTGGGAATGGGGGCAACTGCCCTGCCCAGCAATTATAAAGGGCCCAGGACCCCCTGCTGCTGCTGCTGCTACTGCAGTAAGGCTGAGAACTCTGGGCCCTTTAACTCATTGCTGGAGCACTGCACCACGCACTCTGGGCAGCTCTAAGGGCAGGCATGGCATGCTCCAGGCAGTGCTGCGGGCTGGGGGCGGGAGGGTGTGGCATGCTCCAGGCAGAGCTGTGGGGGGGGGGAGGGTGTGGCATGCTCCGGGCAGTGCTGCGGGCTGGGGGGGGGGAGAGGGTGTGGCATGCTCCAGGCAGTGCGGCGGGCTGGAGGGGGGAGGGTGTGGCATGCTCCGGGCAGTGCTGCAGGGGGCATGGCATGCTCTGGGCAGCACCAAAGTTGCAGGGGGGGAGGGGGGGTGACAGGGCAGGCTCTGGATGGTGCTCAGGGCTGGCTGCGTCAGCCCTGCCCTATCTGCCGAGACCCCACACAGTCTGGGAGTGTGGAACCGCCCCCCCCCCTCCCATCCAGGGGCCCAGCCTGGTTATTAGCTCTACACCAAGGCTTCCTACCCCCTTTCTTTCTCCCTTGCCTCAGGGAGGGAGTCTGCAAGCTTCTTCCCTCTTGCCTCCTCTGTCACCAGCCTCCTCGCTTGATAGGAACCCTGCCTGTCCCCTCACTAATTCCTAGTAATTAGCACCCTTTCCATAGCCTAACAGTCCCCCATTTTGCAGCTTAATTAGCTGATAGGGTCCACACTGACCTTGAGAGAGTTGAATTAGGCCAGATGAGCCCAGAGTTGTAGGTTCAGAAAAACTAGCGGCTGTTTAGCACCCATGCAACAGGGTTGGCGCTCACCTCTCGTGAGTGCACCTGTATGGCCGCATGCGGGCGCCTGTGCTCTGTCCGTCTTTAAGAGCCTTGCGGCTACTCAGCCCTCTGGCCGGGTCACGCTCTTTGTGCGATCACAAACCCCTTTGGGGTCACCTCTAACAGGGGCCCGTCCCCGTCCCCGTCCCCTCTGCAGTGTGTCTCTCAGTTCCATGCCACTCCCTCAGTTTGTTGCCTCACTCTGAAGGAGAGTGGTGCCTCCAGGGCTTCCCCTCCTGGAGACAACTCCTTTGTCCTTAGCTCAGGGCTACCTTCAAGTCTCTCAGCAGCTCTCCACTGGGAGCTGTCCCTGGTTCTGCCACCTTCTCTCTTCCAGGCCTGGGCTGCAACTGAACTGCCGCTAGTCCTGCAGCTCCTTTTGTAGGGGCTCCTGGCCCCTGATTGGCTGGCTCTTCCCCAGCCACTCTAGCCTGCTGGGAGGACTTCTCTATGGCCTTAGAGAAGTCCTCCCAGCAGGCTAGAGTGGCTGTGGAGGAGCCAGCCCACCCCATCACAGCCCACCAGCAGCCAAGCTCCTTTCCCTCACGCACACACTATTAGTCGCTGCCAATCAACTCCTTCCCCTCTCCCCTCCCCCATTGCCTCCTGCGTGTCACAGAACATCTGGGATGGGGCAAGCTTGGTGGAGGGTAGTAAGAGGTGGGGCGGGGTGAAGCAGGGGTAGGAAAAGTCGGGGCAGGATGTGGCCTGAGGGGAGGGGTAGGGTTGGGGGCAGGGTCTGGGGCTGAGTGGGGGTTGAGAAGCCCCCGACTGGGCACTTTCTGACTATCAGGCCCCTTTCACACATCTCAGGTTGGGCTCCCAAAGCGTGAGCCACCTGAAGGGAGCCCTCACTTCCGTCAACATTGCCCTACCATCCTGGTGGCTCTGCAGTAGCATGTGATGCTTGTGTCACTGCTGGGTAGGAGGGCCCCAACGAATACTACACGTCAGGAGACAAAGCCAGGCACGTGCTACTGACAGAAGACCCTTTGATCTTCACAGCTATTCATAGTTTGTTCTGCAGCTCAGATCAGTCAGGTCCCAAGGATGAGACAGCACGGCCTTGATGGAACAATTCTTTGTCATTTCAGTAATGCGCTGGAATTCACGTAGTCCTTTTCAAGCATGTTCCTCCAGCTGCTTTGTCCTTGTCAGCATGATGCCTCTTCCGTCCTTTGCCGTGTTCATGTGCTGACAGTCGCGGCGGTTTGCTGCGGTCTGACAGGTGTGGCTTTTGCCGGGATTTTACCGTCGGAGCAGGTTCCTAACCTCAGCTGCGTGGTCCCAGCTCAGCCTTGAGAGCTGGAGGCTTCTCCAAGGGAATCACAAATGAAAGGGCCACGTGCATCCCCCGGAACCAGACAACGGGGTTTAAATTGGCGTGTGTCAGTCACCCCGGGCTGAGTCCTCGCCAAAGCTGCTGGAGGCTACAGTCACCATGTAGTTCCCGAGGGCTCCTCAGGGAACTGGGATTCACAGAATGCTGGTGAATCTTCAGCCTGCCTGGTCTCCATGTACCCCGTGCCGAGCAAATCAACACCCAAGCCAGCCTGTCTGACTTCCCCCATCCTGTCCCAGTCCCCTGCAGGCTCACGCTCAGGCTGTGCTTCTGATACCTCTGGGGGATGAAACTCTCTGGAAAACTCCAGAAAGTTTTCAGACGGATTTGAGTGCTCATTAATTAGCCTCTTTTACTGAACAAATGACTACAATCAAATGCTTTCATTGGCTAAAGGACCTTACTGACCTTAGCCTGTACACTGTAACTCAAATAAAACCTAAATTCTGCATATCCCTTTGTTTTCTTTACGCGTATCCAATATGCTGGCTGCCTTAGAGACTTTTTTTGGAGCCTGTCCACTCAGCTCTTGCTCACTTCCTTGTACACCCTAATAAGGGCTTGCTGTTTTTAAAGTTTTTTTTTAAAACCCATACAAACAAACAAAATAAAATCTCCTCCGAGATGGCTCATAATTCAGGGAGTGTTGGCTCAGTGTGGACTGGAGAACAAAAGGTTAAAATTCTAGCCAGATATGAGAGAGGTAAAGAGTAATTGTCTGATGTACACGAGTACGTTGTGGGAAACTGATGAAATGAATAAAAAGGGTAGATGTATTGTCACACACAGAGTGGGCCAGACCTTCCCCCAAATTCCAGTGATGGTTAGGGGGTGTGAACAGGAATGGAGCATCCTGAGGAAAGGAAACCGAGGCAAAATAAATATTGTTCCAACACGTAATCTAACCCCCTCTCCTCTTTTAAAACAAATACCCTAGAGATACTTACTACAGTCACCTGCCCGGCTTCCCACTGGGATACCAGATTATGTCCCAGGCCTTGTTGGTTTGCTCTTCCTTCTCGAAGTATATGACAAATGCCAAATATGGCTGGGCTGCAGCTGCATTAAATCAGAAGAAACATTACAGTAGCAGTGGGGTCTCCCTGCATTCGCCGTCACTTCTGCTTGCAAAGGCAGCAACCAACTGTGTCTTTAAATACTGACTGAAGTGACCTGTCTTTAATAATGACATACATATGTAAGGCCATGTGTTTTTCAAATTCTGCTGCTCTCTGCTGTACAATGGGAGTAGTCGTACTTTGCCTGCAAGTACCATCTGGTTAGGAATTAAGACTGGGTGGCTTGTCTGTACTTCTTGTGTCTGGTTCAGTGAACATTGCACATCATTGTCTTGCAGTCTTGTTACATTAGTGCTTCGATAAGCAGAATGGAGAAGGAAAGGAAATTTTGCTTTCAAGCCTGGAATGCTTTTGTTTGCTACCACAGACCCCAAAAAGGAAACGGTTCAATAGTTTTTATTCCCTGAATGACTCAACTGAAGAAAAACAAGCTATGGTAATGAGAGGAGCTGGATGGGAAAGGCTGCGGGTTGTACTATAGAACTGCAAACAAATCATCTAACTTAGGTGGGCTGAAACAAAACCTCTTGCCCAAGCTCACACAGCATCATATGGACTGAAGGCTATTTACCTCAGGAAAATGTTTCTCTCCCTCTATATCTGTTATACACATGTGCATACATGTGAACACAGATATGCGGGGACAAGCACACACACACACACACACACACACACACATGCAAGCACTCATAGATACTTTTATTGTGGTTAAATCTGGACTGACTCCCGTGTACAAGAGAAAAAAAATGGTTCCTGTACTTTCAGCTTGATTAGGGGATGAACGGTTTGGAGAGATGTGACTCAAGAAAGTTCTTGAATATTAATATTCTCTAGAAATGTTCTGAATGTAGCAGATGACACTACATCAACCATAAAAGTACCCTGCACTCCTACACTATGCCTTTCCTGCTCCTATTAACAATAAAGGCCTCGGGAACCATCTTCTTATTCCCTTGGGGATTAAGAGTTGGTACATCTCAGGATATCAGACCCACCCATCCATCCATTCATCTCAAGAGGTGCTCTGCCCCTCAGTTATATCTTTGTTAATCGGTCTGTGTCTAGTGTGACTGGCTATCACGTGGTGGTAGTAGCAGTAGTAAGCAGGTGTTCACCATTAGCAGTAGCCCTACCAGTGCACAAGATGGTCATATATAAGATCATGGGGACCTAATCTGGGGTACCATTGGGAGCATTTGGTGTCTAAAGGGTGCGTCTACACTGCACCATGGTTCGAAATAAGATACACAATTTGAGCTATGCAAGTTGTGTATCTTATTTCGATCTGTTTTTGAAATAGCTTATTTCGTAATTCGGCACTGTCTACACAGCACTGAATTTCAAAATAACTCGCTATTCCGAAACGTCTCTTACTCCTCGTGGAATGACGTTTACAGGGACGTCAGAATAGCGAGCCCGAAATAACGGGCTTGCTGTGAAGACGTGGGATAGCTATTTGGGGATACTCCGGTATCCCAAAATAGTGTCGCAGTGTAGACATAGATGTAGAGGGCTGTAAATTGTCTTAACAAAGCCACCAAGCTTTGTCCAGGTGCGGGGGTAGACCCTGTCTGCTGGAGCATTGATAGACAGTTCCATGCTTCTCCTTCCCTGCCGGCATGTCTGAGGCTACAGTGCTCTTGCACCCCAAGGACCTCGAATGGAGAAAAGGCCCCCAAAGCTGATACAGAGTAGAGTAGCTCAGATGCTGCTCTAAATTACTGTTGGGGACAAATCAGCCGGCAGTAGCCATGGAAACTGAGGAAATAAACAAGGGGTATACAGCCCCCTTAGCCCAGCTGACCACCTCAGGTCCAGAATGGAGCAGGTTACGAACATACTGAGTATCCAGAATAATATATCAAATACAGGTCACGGGTTTCCCCTTTGATCATTAAAAAGGTTTCTGTTCAATGAATGTGCTGCAGCAACAGAAAAGGCATGCCATGTACTAACGCTGCCTGATACTAAATTAGTTGTTAGACTGTTAATTCTGATTAAATATCTAGCATATTGTTATTTCTGTGTAGAGCCAACAGTACATCATGGTTTCAAAACTCTGAGGACTGGGTGGGAACTTACTCCAGTGGGGATATAGTAAGTGCAAAAGAATTATATGGCATGTACCTATTTACAAACTTCCTTACTTTTGAGGGAGAACTGTTCCAGGGAAATGACACTTTGTGTTTGGTAGACTCCACTGAAACATGCATAGGCCTCAGTTCTGCCAACACTGACTTGTGTACTCAGCTATAACCCCCCGGTGCCGTCATAACAGCGTTTCTCTGTATTGTGGGAGTGGGAGAATTCAAGCCATTGACCACTGTACAACCGCAGAAGGGAAAGATGGGCCCTATCTCAGAGAGTTTGTGGGACTGCTCAGATACACAAGTGTTTGCAGGATCATGGCCAGAGCTTTTAATTGACTAATTTTGGTTCTGCTCCAAATTTGTGAGGATCTGACTGTGACTAGACAATCTGCTCTGCTTTGGGAGTGCTGTGCATGTTCCCTTCATACAATGTCCCTCAGTGTTTTTCCAACCAGGCTGCCCCTCACATCCTCTGCTTCAGAGCCTTCCTCCTTCCTCAGTAATAATGAGGTGCTCCGCTTGTCCTCTCAGTGTCATTTGTGCCCTGTACCGTTACCGTAGAGACCCTGCAGATGTGTGTTGGAAGGCTGGACTCCCCAAGGGCAAAGCAGGTAAAATGCTGCATTCAGGACATGGTTTCATTTTCTTTAGAAACCAATCCTCTTAGGCAAAAATTTTCTCATTCCCCCGTCTTCCTGAGGAAAGAGACACCAAGATTTATCGGTGAGCCACGAGCTGCAAAGCAAGCTTTTAAGATAAACTCGTGTGGAATAGAAATATTGTGCTGGTAAGTAGGAAAAGGAGAGAAAAATTAGTATGTTTTATATACATAAGAGTGTATAAATGAATAGCCAGACTAGCTGGGGATGGTGGATTCAGTTGTGCAAGGCTTTTTGTAGGCTTGTTTTCCCACTGAGGCAAATAAAATGAGGTATGTTTATCTGTGTGCAACCCCGATTTGTTCTGTGCATGGCACGTTAGGCACGTGTTCACCCGGGCACGGTTTACGGTTATGCTTTTCGAAACGTATCCCTCCCCTTTCCAGGGGCTTTCGTAATCATTTTACAATGGAGCAGGTAAAGAAAGAAATAATTAACATTCCATAACGCTGCCAGACTCAGAGGCTGTAATGGGGCTTTTAATGCCGGGCAGAAATGATAGCCTCTGCAAAACCTGGTGTCTTTTGCAAAATGCTGAATAGCCTCTTTCCTTACTGACTGGGCTAGAAGAAAAAGGGGGGCTTGTTTGTTTTGTTTTGCTTTGCTTTTTGAGTCGGGGAATATCTGGCATTCATTGAGTTCTCAGAAGCTTTCTTTTTATTATGATTAGAATAAAGTGATTAAACCTGTAAGTGCTTTCTAAGACATAAAGCAGCATGGCTTCTATGCAGAGTCTGTTGCTTCGAATGGCCGTTTGAAAGGCTGCCAGTGCCTTAGTCCGATTCTGAATGGACAGGTGTCCACATCACAAACAAGCGCTGCAGCTGGTACTAATGAGCACCCTGGTTGAGAGTGAGGAAAGAGGTCAAGGACTGACTGGGTCCGAGCGTCATCTTCCACCTCTATCCAGTCTGTCAGTGCCCATCACTGAGTGGGAAGGCACATCACCCAGGGAGGGGCTGTCTCCTTCAGATGAGACGCATAGCGGGGAACCTTATTTGGCACTGCCTAGAGGGCTGCCGTCTGAAATCCAAAATCCCGCCCCAGCCCCATCACTCAATTCACAAAGGATTTTAAATGCCTGCATAAGAACAAAGAAAAATTCTGCTGCCCTGATGAGAAATGAGTTCCCCCCCCCGACTTGGAAAAGAGGGCGCAAGACAGGAGGTGCTGGGTGAGCATTCGGATGGCACATGCCAAAGGCTTCAAAGGAATTAATTAAAGCTAAAATATATTTAAAAAGAAAACCCTGTGCCCTTGGCAGAGAACTACCTCTTTGCTGCTCCTGGAGCACCTGGGTCTGCAGCAGATCACGATGTCTTAGCAAAGCAGATCAAAGAGCAGCGAGAGAAATGAGGTTAGGAAAATTTTTCTGGGAGACAGTAAACGTCCCTCAAGAGGTGGCTGGTGTAAACCTCTGGCTTAGAATTGTATCAACAGCACAGGGGGATGTTACAAGGATAGTGAATTCCTGGGGCTTGCAATTTTCTGCTCCTTGGCTGCTGTGTGGGGCGCCCTGTCTAATCACAACCACGCTAAGGCAGAGCAAAGGGGGGGCCATTCCATTGTGTGGGGGGCAGCCTGGGACAGGCGAGACTTGTAGCTCCCTGTTTGTTGAAACACCCTGCAGTGTGTAGTCTCCTGTGGGAATGGTTCCTGCACTGTGCTACCACGACATGCTGCATCTCCCATCCACCGCCTGTTGGAAACCCAGCCCCTCTGAGAGGCAGAGCTGCAGTGTGCGGTGAGCACCAACAAGCCCCCTCAGACAAGTGCGTTGGGAACCAGCCTTCCGCCCCTCCCCAGCACACAAAGCAGAGGCAGCTTGGAGTGAGTTATTACCGGTACCTCAGTCAAAGGTGGGGACAAACAGGGTGCATCTACACTGCATCCTGACCTCGAAATAAGCTATGCAAGAAAGTGCTGTTGCAAAACATCCCTTAACCCTTCTGGAACAAGGGTTACAGGAATAACATGCCTGTTATTTCCAAATCTAGGGCTGCTTTAAAGATGCAGAATTGCTATACTTCCAGTACCCTGAAATAGCTCTGCAGTGTAGAATAGCCACAATGGCCTGTCAGTCCCTACTTGCAGGGTTTGCTTTGGGAACAAAGCACTGTTTATACAGGCAACTTGCTCTGGAGCTGCATAGTAATCTAGCTCTAGCACACAGCCAGAGCCAAGGTGGCTGGTAGGGCAGTATGGGTGGGACATGAACTTGCCACCCTATGGCTTAGAGGCTGATGCCTTATCCATTAGGCCACTGGGACCCACCCCATGACTCTCCGTTGGGCTGATGCCAGTTCCTGCCCTGCAGAAAGTGCAGCACCTTTAGACACATCTACATTGCAGGGCAAAAGTCGAATTAAGCTACACAACTTTAGCTATGCTGCACAGCTGAAGTCGAAATACCTTAATTCGGCTTTTGCTGCTGGCTACACAGCAGGAAGTAGAAGGGAGAACACTCTCCCTTCGACTTTCCTTACTCCTCGTGAAATGAGGGTTACAGGAATCGGAGTAAGAAGTCCTCCAGCTCGACATTATTCCGAAGTAACGGCTTGCAGTGCAGACATGCACTTTGATATTTCAAAATAACGCTGCAGTGTAGACGTACCCTTAGAGCCTAATAAAAAATATATGTAGTATCATGAACTTTCATGGGCACAACCCGCTTCTTCATTCATCTGAATACATTTTTTGTTAGTCTCTAAGGGTATGTCTGCACTAGCTCGTTAGTTCGAGCTAGGTAGGCTAATGAGGGCAACCGGAGTTGCAAATGAAGCCCGGGATTTAAATATCCCGGGCTTCATTTGCATGTTCCCGGGCGCTGCCATTTTTAAATCCCCCTTAGTCTGAACTAACTGCCCGCGGCTAGACAAGGAGTAACAGTTAATTCGAACTAAGGAGTTAATTAACGTTTAACTGCCGCGTCTAGCCGCGGGTAGTTAGTTCGGACTAAGGGGGATTTAAAAACGGTGGTGCCCGGGAACATGCAAATGGAGCCTGGGATGTTTAAATCCCAGGCTTCATTTGCAACTCCGGTTGCCATCATTTGCCTACCTAGCTCAAACTAATGAGCTAGTGTAGACATACCCTAAGGTGCTGCAGGACCATTCGTTGGGTTTTTTCCAATTTTTTCAACCTCAGCTTTGTCACTCCGTTGCCAGTGTAGACAAAGCCTCAGGCAGGCTCCCAGGGGGTGGGTTCGCATTGGCAGTTTGAACTGCAGAAGGAGCCTTTTTCCTTTCGCCTTCCACCCAAGAGGGAAAGGAAGCTTCAGGGCACCTTCTGTTTAGTTTGCGGATTTCTCCTTTGTCTCCTTTTCTTTCATCCTGGCAAATCAGAAAGACTTTGGGCAGGAGAATCTTGGAAGCTCAGGGTGTGACTACGCTTTTTCATCTTTCCAGGGGTGTGTTATCGTTTCTAAGCCCTTTCACCTGGGCACTGGAGAATGCTGGGCAGCTTCTTTCAGATCACAGTGGGAGTAAATGTGACTAGTGGTGAGGAAGGAGGGGAACCAAACAGACTGAGGGGATCAGAGCCCCTGATCTGTAGCAGTCCTTCTTTTGGAAGTGAGTTGGGGCAGCTGGGCAGTCACAGGCCGACAGAGCCAGTGGAGCTGGGATACTGCCGTCCAAGCTTGCTCTGAGAGACCACTGGCCCTTCTACAGAAGGAGGAAAAAAGGGGCTTGGTCTTCCAAATGGGGAACACACTCAAACCTGCTCTGGCCACAGGGAAAATCCACAAGGCCTAACGGACCTTTTCCTGCCCTAGTGTCTGGATCTTGCATCTTCCCTCAGTTGGAGTAAGTTTGGACCATAGGATGGAAGTAGGAGATGCAGCCATTGCAAAAGCTGGTTGATATCAGCAGGGATCCAAAGGAAGACGGTAGGGAGGACTGGGAGCCAGGGGGGCAGAACATATAGGGCAATCAGGTAGGGGTCAGGTCTTTTGGCTTCCAAAAGAAAAGGCTGGTCTACTCAGCACACTGCAAGGCGTGGGGAGTACAGAGAGAGGAAGGATTTTGGGTTGGGCTGCTGGCTTGCTGCTAGATGAGTTGCTTGGTGACCACATTGTTGCTGGGCTGTGCGGTGACCACAACTTTGTGATCACAACTTGGATAGGCCACGGTGGAGGCAGCTCCAGCCAGTAGCCCGCCAGTGAGGTGACGTTGGCAGGCGAGGTTGGCAGCTCGTTGCAGGGGGAGAGGGCGTAGCATCTAGCATTGGAGGAGAAGAGTGAAGAGGTGACATTTCCTGGGGTGTGGAGTTTGAACCCCAAAGTCTGGGTGTGGTTGGAGGGGCCAGGCTCAGAGGCATGGGGCTCTGTGCAATGGCATGATCCATTGTGATGGGGTAGCAGTCTGGGCCCGGGGGCGGAGGGAGGCAGACCTGTGCGGCTGTCATTGGGAAGGCTGCAGGCTGTTGGCCATGGGTGGCGGGTAGGCGAGGTGGGGGAAGGTATCGCCTCCCCAAACTGCCAGCCTGGCCCCGCCCACACTCTGCCCCCAAAACTCCGACTGTAGGCATAGTGGGGGCGGAGTGTTGTTGCCCCCGAGCTCCCGCCCTCCCCGTGCTCCGGAGCTGGGGAGGCCAGTGCTGCACAGTCACCCTACCCGGGCTGGGGGGGGGGGGGCTGTGGCACGCTGTCCCGTGTCCCTGTAGTGGGGGGGGGGGATAAGAGCAGCTTGGTTCCAGTGGGGGCGAGACTGGGGGTGGGGCTGAGGGCTTGCCTCCCCCAGCCCTACCTTCACCCACCACCCATGCTGTCAGCCATTCTACCTCGAAGGCAAGTGTTTTATCAGCGGGGGGAATGGGGGGGGGGGCGATAGCCTGCCCGTGGAAGTACAAAGGACCTCTACCTCCCATGTCACTCCTGGAAACGGTGTGTTCCTTCTCCAGCGGGGAAACGGACCGATCTCTGTGACCTGCCTCCCCCCCCCCCCCCACCTCCACACCCACTGCTGGACTTCATGAGCCGCTTGGAGATCCCCAAGTGTGCCTGAGGTAAATAAGCACGGCTTCAGTCACTGGCAAAAAGCTGGGGTCTGGCTACACCACAGTGCAGCTCCACACACAGCAGGGCCTGTCACTTGTAATTTTCTTATACGCTCGTTACCCCGGCTTCTTGCCTTTGTGGCTGAGCAGCCCGTCAATAAGGCAGCAGCGCGCTCGGCAGACAGAAGCAAAGGAAAGAAAGATAAACTCGCCTTTGTGCTCACTGGGAAGTCTGTCGATGTGCAGGTTTGTCATGGCCGTATCCTCTGCTTACTGAAACTTCTGGCCAGGGCTTAACATAGCTTCCTACGGGCTCCAGTTCGCCAGAAATGAGCTGTGCTTTGACAAACTGGTCAGCCAGCTCCTTTGCCTCCTCATTCTCCCTCCCAACCTGTGCTCACAGGGGTGGCCCTGTGGCTAGATTTGCTGGGCAGGGTCCTACGCCCGGACTCTCGACCTCAAACAGGCCAGAGCTGACATGCTGTCCCATGCTTGTGGCTACAGACCTCCCCCCATCCTCCCAGAGTCCTGCCATTCGCCTTCTCCCCACTCGGGAACCTCTCTCCTTTTCATCTTGCTGCTACAAACGGTCAGCACTCCAGGCATCCTCACCTCAGAGCTCCCTCTCTTATACTTCCGGCCCCACCCTTCTGCTTCATGGGGCGGGGGGCTGGGACGCTCTGGCATCGCCCACCAAGAGGTCTTTAGAGGAACGTCCTCCTCCAGGTCCTCAGGAGGCCATGCTGCCTCCTTACAGAGTGTTTGCTCCCCTCGGTCTCCCACTGGGGGGACAACAGGGAAACCTGAAACAAGGTACGTCGACTCCAGCCATGTAAATAACATGGCCAGTGTTGCGTATCTTGATTTGGCCTTCCCCTGTAGCATAGACCCGGCTTGAAGGTAGTGAAGCTCTGGTTAAGGAATCCTCATCAGTGGAGGTTTTTAAGACCAGATGAGACAAGCACTTGCCAGGGGTGGTCCAGGTTTACTTCCTCCTGTCTCGGAGCAGGGAGCTGGACTAGATGACCTGTTAAGGTCTGTGGTGCTGTGATTCTATGGTGCTAAGTACAATAGACTACATCAGCAGAGGGACGCTGTTACAGTCACCAAGATCTCCCGTGCTTGGCATTTTTGCATTCATGCAGCGGGTGGAGGAAGCTGTTGCTTTGTGGCTCTTTGCACTGCACTGCCCACCAGAGAAAAGGAAAGATGAGGCATGTACAGGAGGGGCAGTACGGACCTGATGAATAGACCCTATCCATGGTGTCCAACACACTAGCCACTAGCCACATGGGACTATTTGGCTGGGTGAGTGTGGCTATAGTGGCTACTGCTTCAGAACTGCTTGAACATCATGGCTAGATATGTGTGTGTGTGTGTGTGTGTGTCAGAGAGAAGGCTGTCATTAATTCATACACTTGCTTTCTTGGCCTGTTGGAGCTAGCAAGAACACATGCACTGAATGCCCAAGACCCAGTGGGAGGGGAACTGGAGATGCTATTGACAAGCTATCGCTGTTTTTTTTCTTTTCAGAAAGAAAAAAAAAATTCTCTCTTTAGTTGCTGCTACTTCGCAGCTTGGTCAAACAAAACCCACCCTGGTGGTATTTCCAAAGCAATCCAAAAGCTGGAAGGGTCCATCTATATGAGAGCTGCCTAGCTTATTACATGCTTAGGCTCTTCCTCAATGAGGTGCCTTTTACTGCACTTTGCTTAGAGCTGGACTGTTAGGGAGACCTGTGTGATCTTTCTGCACAAGCCACTGCCAGATTTGCATTTGCATGCCAATTAATTATCACTGCAAGGCAGCTGGAGGGCCTGCCTTCTAACACCAGGGAGAAAGGAGCTTTTGTGTGTGTGTGCGGGGGGGTGGGGGGGAGGAGTGCACAAGAAAGGCAATTGGCTTTTTTTTTCCACCTCCTTGGAGGTTTCTCAAAAACCAAAAAAAAAAAAAAAAAAAAACCCCACATACGGCAAACCCTCACCTCCCCAGTCAATCTGTGTTTTCCTGGAGATCAAGGAACTTGGAAAGAACTGGAACTGAAACTGGAGTCAGTGTACCATGAAATTAATACACTGGTTGGTGGAGTGATGCCTGGCATGTGAAAAGCAGTCATATGGGTGTGTATGTGCCCACCCATACATGGGTGTGAGACAACAAATGCTGTTCCTCCAATGCATTTGAAAATGCAACCGGGGATACTTGCCATAGCACAAGAATGTATCTGTGACAATAAAGCCCCAGCCTCATTGTTCTAAGGCTCTGTCTACACTGGCACTTTTGTTGCCAAAACCTTCCTTTTGGCAACAAAACAGTGAGAGTGTTCACACTGCAATGTGTCTTCTGTCCGGAAAAACATCCAATTTTGGCAACAAAAAGCTTCCACCCCTGCCAGAAACTTTTGTCTTTTTTCCTCCCTTTGTTGTCGACAAAGAGCCAGTGTGGACTCTGCTGTTTGTTTTGTAGAGAGAACTAGCTTCCGCCAGGATCCCACAATGCCTTCTCTGATGGCTGTGCTCAGTGTTCTGTGATCTCTGCTGCCCTGCAGGCCTGTGCCCCTCCCCTTTCAAAGCTCCGGGAAGAGTCTGACAGCGAGCCTTTTTCCTTTGCCCTTCCAACCAAAAGGAAAAGGAAGCTTTGGGACACCTTGTTTTTCAGTGTGTGGACTTCTCCTTTGTCTCCTTTACCTTCTGTCAGGGCAAATCAAACTGCCAATGCGAGCCCACCCTCTGAGTGCCGGCCTGAGGTTTTGTGTACACTGGCAATGGAGTGACAAAGCTTTTGTTGTTCACCAGTGCTTAACACCCCTCCAGCCCAGCCCAGAATGACAAAAGCTTTGTCACAGTCTGTCCTAGGGTACAGTGCTTTGTCTACAGGACAAAGCAAACACCAAGAGGAAGCTTTTTGTTGGCAAAAGTGGAGACAGACAGTATTTACACTGCCTGACTTTTAGGAACAGGGCTGTGCTGATGCAGAGGTGTCACTAAAGGCTGGGTAGTGTAGACACGCCCTGGAGACACACTGGTTTACTGGGTAGGTTGCTTCTTTGGTCTACACTGGGCTCATCCTAGGATCTGAAACCCCCACTCAGATAGCACATGCCAACGTCACGCCTTCGGCTAGACAAAGCCAGATGCTCACAGGCCTACCACTGCAGCACGTCCACGGATGTCCCTGCCAGCCCTGGCACAGAACCTGCTATTCACCCCGTCCCGTTCTGGGTTCCTCAGGTACTACTTCCTCCCCAAGCCGCAGCGGGCTTCTGGCAGTGGCGAGCTCTCTCAGGCCTAGGCCGAGTGTGAACAGTCACCACCCCAAAACAACGCCCCTGCTAATGCTGTGGGATGTGAGTCGCTGTGGAGGAGTTCTTGCAAATCAGCTGCTGCGGCCACACTGTACTCAGTGGCACAGGCATCTCAAACCCCTTCCCCTCACCGTTGATAGCTTCAAATTCAGGCATCGTTTGACACATGCTAGAGATATGGGCCAGGGAGGCACACCGACGATACAGCAAAGAGGTGCAGCTAGGGTTGCCAGGTGTCCGGTATTGGCCCAGACGGTCTAGTATCTGTGGCTTCTGTCCGGTAAAAAAAATCAGAAAATACCGGACATGTAAAACGTCTGGTATTTTCTGTTTCTCGGACGGAAGTCCGCTTGGGACATTGTTCCCCTGCCACATTTGGTGGGGATGGGGGGAAGCACGGGGATTTAAAGGCACAGTGACTCTTGTTGTTTTGGTGCAGCCATTTTTTTTGTTCAACCAATTTTTTTCCTGCCATGTTTGGTATTTTTTTGGAAACTATCTGGCAACCCTAGGGGCAGCAAAAATGGCCGGCTAGTTGGGCTCTCCTTTGCACCTCACCCTATTTTTGTGGTTCCCAAGCTCTGTCTTAACTCAGCCTCCATTGCCTCTGGGTGCCAAGTGCTGGGAACAAACGGCAAGAGACGGTTTTAGGAAATCAAGACAAGGAGCAGACGATAAAGTGAGTCAGGCTTCACCCTTCCAGCAAGCCTGTGACATGGTGGGGAGGGGTGCTAGCTGATCCTGTGCAGTGTGATCCCACCCCGGGCTGTCCTCAGGCATTCTGGGGCCCTACGTATACTATTAACTGGTGCCTCTGTGCCTGACAGCAGCCCGAGGGGGGGGGCACATTTTTTGGAGCTGTGATTTCATAATCTTCAGGAATACACTAGTGACTTATTTGTAAAGCAAATTTTAAACTACGGTCTTGTGGACTGACACAGTAAATTCAGAAAATTTACCCACAGTACCTGGGGCTGGTAAATGTCTGTGAAATGGGTTCATTACCACTCCAATGGCTCTTTCACAGGGTCAGTGTCTGCTAATGGCTCTCGCCCGCTTTGTCACTTGTAAGTTAACTAGGTCTTCTCTGAAGGAAGCAGAGCCACAGAACAGAGACAGGGAGCTGCAGATGGGTGAGCATTAAGACCCAGTGGTGCCCCAAATTGTTGGGTGCCAATGAGGATGGCTCTGACCCTACCTCCCCAGATGTCCACTCTGGTAGCTTGTCTCAGCTCTGGCCCACCAAACATCAGTCTAGAGCAGCAGGAGATTGCTAGAGAGGCAGGTGGGAGAGTGAGGGGCGAGTGTTGGTGTGATGCGGGGGGAGAGGAGCGTGGGAAGTCTCCGAGTATGTAAATCTGCAGAAGGAAAAGCTTAGCGATCCCTGAGTTGTCACTTTCTTTCAGCTGCCACAACACTGGTGATTTTGGCAAACTCTAGCAGAATCAGGGTGTGTCTATACTTCACTGTGAGCCCGGGTGCAGACCCAGGTTTGGGCCCATCTCCCCTCCGACCATATACACACAAATCTGTTTGACCCACGTCAGCAGGCACTCAGAGCGAGTTACGTAATAACCCATCTGCAAACAGAATGGTCAATTTCAGGAACCTAAACCAGGCAACTGCCTCTTGAAGAGTGAATTTTCTCCTGCACAGTAAAAATGAAATGTACAAAAGGTGTGCAGATACTTAACATTAACACTATGTGTGTGTGCACGCTCACATGCATGCACACACACCCACACACACTATAATAATGTATATGCATATATAAACTGTGCAGAACTGAAGGATTTGGAACTGGGGATGCCATGGGACGATGTATATTTTAGCTCATTTACTATACTGGAAAACACGGACATTGTTTCTTTGTCAATTACTTACAAACAATGTGCTGTTTACAGCAGAAATACCTTTGATGATTTTTCCTGCTTGGAGCAGTTCTTTGATGTCAGTGGAGTTACTTCTGATTTACATTAGCACAAGTTAGAGGAGAAATCAGACTGAGAAGTGATTTTTTAAAGAATGAATGAAGGTGATTGGTTGGCAGAATTTAGTTACTCAAGTTGGAGTGTTGGCCATGACCCCAGCACTAAATTTATGCCATTTTGCTGCGGGATTCTTTAGTTTTTACCCTAAATTACTGCTATGCACTAAACAACTGCTATACTTCACCCTAGAAGTGGCTGCATTTCAGTGTTGGGGGAGTGATTCTTGTATATAAAGTCAGTAAACTCCAGAGATCCCTCAGGAAAAAAAGCACTCTATACGTGTTAAAATATTATTTATCTCAACCTGAGATACTGCTATTCCCTTAAATCTCATGTGGCAGAAAAAAATGTGAACAGAGTGAGAGTTTGGGCTGTTATCTGCCTTGTGCTTGGAATTCCTTCCAGTATTTATCAGTCAGAAAGAGCCTATTTACAGAGTGAAAACTTGCATTCTGTTATCATGAATGCTACACGAAAGTTGTGTATTTATCTCCCACGAATCTGTGGAGACATGCAGCCATGGAGCAAAGTGAAAGAATAGATGCTGTGGTACAGTATGTTATGTTGGATACTTCCTCCTCCAAGAAAGCTCTTGAACACAATTTCATTTAAGCAGTTCACAGAGTTCCAATTTCTGGGCTGCCTTCGTATCTAGGAAGAAAAACCAGCCTGATTTTTGTTCATTTTCTAAACTCCTCTTATGTTTTTTCCCTCAAAGCCTTAGGTACAGCCTCTTGCTTGCAAGCACTAATTAGAACCTTAGGCACGAATTATTGATTGAAGCAACAGACCATTTATGTCCATGATAGCTACAAGGGGGTCATGAAACATTCATTGATGGAACATGTCTCTGATAACGAAACATTGATATGTTTTTATGTCTAAGGTGAGGCCACTAAGGGTCAGGAAGGGGTTTGCATTCATCTTCAGAAATCTAATTTATTGCCTTGTCTTTGTACCGTGAGAGGCGATGGAGCTATAAAACACTGAGCATATAATTGTAATGCCTACTTCTTAGGTAGTATTTTTCAGCAGTAGCTCTCAAAGTACTTCCGAGACTTTCACATATTTATCCTCACAAGACCACATAAGGCAGGGCTGGGCAAAATATGGCCCATGGGCTAGCCGAAGAACCAGGCCAGCTCCCTATCTGCCTCGCCCCATGCACACCGCTCAGAACGGCTGGCTGTGGGTCTCTGAATGCTGTCATGACCTGGGGAGAGGGAGAGAGGCTTTGCATGCTGCCCCGCCCCCAGCACAGTCTCGCAGCTCCCATTGGCTGGAAACTGGCCAATAGGCACTGCCTGTTTGCCTGGCAGGCAGTGCACAAAGTACACTCCCCCGCCCCGCTTGCTGCACTCAGAGCAGCCCATGGCCCCCACAAGCAGCTGCTCTGAGCGGCCTGTGGGGGCGGGCAGACAGAGAGCCTGCCTGAGGGACCTGCTGGCCAGGAGTCGAATAGGTAAGCGCCTCCCAGCCAGAGCCTGCCTCTGGCACCCCAGTCCCTCTGGCACTCCACACTCTCCTCCCCCCCCACATAACCCAAATCCTCTGTATCCCCACTCCTGCACCCACATCTGAGTACTCTCCAGGACTCTGCACCCCCTCCTGCACCTTAATCCCCTACCCTGAGCTCCCTTCTACACCCAACCTCCGTCCCAGACCCCGCAGCCCCTCCATTAGTATTGGGACCAGTTACCAAATTCCTGAAATGGCCCCCATCAGAAATCACTGCCCACCCATGCCATTAGGCAAGGCAGTGCTCATACCACTGCATCCAGATGGGGAACTGAGGCACAGAGCGGCTAAGTGATTTGCCCAAGGTCACACAGGAAGCACATGGCAGAGCAGGGAATTGAACCTAGGTCTCTCACATCCAGGGCCCTGGGCACTGGCGCATCCTTCCTGTTCAAGGGAAAGCAGAAAGGGCTGTGGAAGCCCAAGAATAGGCTTGTAGAGAGTGACAGAGAGTGGAGACCAGCTTAGCACAGCTCCTGGGGCCTCCGCCGTGGTGAGGTTCCTTTAGTGCCACTTGCTACCAGAGCTAGTCAGAACGTGTTCTCCTCTCGCGCTCTCTTCATGGCGGTGGGAAATGGAATTGTCCTGTGCTGAGCATGGCGGGGGGGGGGGGCGATCCAGCAATTAAAAGGGCCCGGGACTCCTGGCCCTGCTGCTACTGTGGCAACAGTGGTAGCTGGCACCTTGGGCCCTTTCAATTGCCACTGGATTGTCACTCCGTGTGCACCAGGCAGCTCTGAGGGCTGGGCGGGGGCACCGCACTTTGAGTGGCACAAAGGGCTGGCTGCTCCAGCCCTGCCCCTTCCGAGAGCATGGAGTTGCCCCCCACACCTTGCCCAGAGGCCCGCAGAGGCAGCTGGTGCCCCTGGCTGGCCACCAGTGGGCACAGGATTCAAATCCCAGCAAGTAGTGTGCAGGACACAACCCAGCAAGGACTTGGTCAGAGGCTGCTGATTGAGCTAAATCTGCACCAAGGTCTAGCCAGTGTTTTACATCCCTGTGTTTCTGAGCAGGCTAAAAAATGCAAACGGCACCCTCTGAATGAACAACCACTCTGCTAACCCGTGTTCCCTGCAAGCTGGGTGCTTGTGCAGCCACTCAGGAGAAATTCAAATGCTGATTAGCAGAGAGCCCACTGCTGGGGGTTTTGTTTCTATTGGTTTGGCACATCCACACATGCCTCGGTGCACATACAAATTTATTCCACACGTGGATGGAAAAAATCTGCACGTGGATGCAAAAGACTAGAAGGAACATTGCTGCTAAGCGTTGGTCCCATTGCTCCCCCTGCGTCTCTTTCCCCTCCCAGCTAGAGTCCTGGAGTCAGATTTTCAGCCAGGATAAGTGAGCGTGACTCCTCCATTTGCACCCACACAGCAGCCGGGCCTCTGGTTTGCAAGTGCGTTTGGGGGGGACGCTGGGCTGCCGGGCTGGTGCCTCTGGCTGGACGTGCCTTTCCTACACCCTCAGCGCAGACAGGAAGAGGTTAAATGCCCAGTGGCAGCAGAGAGACTCAGCCACATGCAGTTATCACACCCCCTGGTGCCGTGCTGTGACTTGATGATGCGGGCTGAGCAGGTGCTTGAGTTGCTGCATGCTGGGCGGGTGGTCAGGCAGAGGGAGAGCTCAGTGGGTTTGGGAGTAGGGCAGGTTTGGATTCCCATCCAGCCTGTGGCCCCACCAGGGTCCCTTGCCTGGGCGTGCCGGCTCAAGGCCATGACGCCATTCTGGCCACTCGCCACGGCAGAGTCAGAAAGTCGGTTTGATTGGGAACCGATGCTGAAATCCGCTCTGGAGAGGCAGAGATGCCATTTGCAACCCTGGTTAAACTAGCCAGCTTCTGGCACTGGGCGCGGGCGCTCAGCTCGTGTCTCCCCTCCCTGAACAGGGGTGGGGGTTGCTCTTGCACGTGTGATCTCACGCTGCCAAGCCAGGGTTCTTTGTTGTCCACTGGAGCTTGCTGGTAAGTCTCTGGCCGACCCTGTGCCACCCTCACCCCCAACATCTCAGGTCACCCTCAGTTCTGTGTTCCTGCAAGCTAGGGGAGAGCCACCACTTGATGAGCTTCCCAATAGAGGGGTTATTCTGCGCCCCTGATGGATTTCCTCAGGGTAAAGGGATTTTGTCTGGAATGCTTATGGGAATGAGGGTTGCACCTCCCACCCGTGGGAGCTGGGGCTTGTAGACATGTGGAAATCAAAGACTGTCTCATGCAGGCCCACCATTCACTTCTCTGCTTCATCCCAGCACCAAACAATGCCCAGTTCTTCCAGAGAGTGTGGCAGAGGCAGCCGCCTCGGCTTCCCAGCATCCTAGAATCATAGAGCTGGAAGAGACATCAGGAGTCATCAAGTCCAGCCCCCTGCCGAAGGCAGGACCAACCCCAACTAAATCAACCCAGCCAGGGCTTTGTCAAGCTGGGACTAGAACACCTCTAGGGATGGAGACTCCACCCCCTGCCTAGGGAACCCATCCCAGTGCTTCCCCAGCCTCCTAGTGAAATAGTTTTTCCTAATATCCAACCTAGACCTCCCCCACTGTAACTTGAGACCATTGCTCCTCGTTCTGCCATCCGTCACTACTGAGAACAGCCTCTCTCCATCCTCTTTGGAACCTCCCTTCAGGGAGTTGAAGGCTGCTCTCAAATCCCCCCTCACTCTTTTCTTCTGCAGACTAAACAAACCCAAATCCCTCAGTCTCTCCTCGTAGGTTGCCCTCCGCTGGACCCTTTCCAATGCGTCCACATCCTTTCTATAGTGGGGGGACCAGAACTGGATGCAATACTCCAGATGTGGCCTCACCAGAGCTGAATAAAGGGGAATAATCACTTCTCTGGATCTGTCCTTTTCTTCTGCCTTTTCTACCTTCACTTTTTTTCATCAGAGAAGCCCCCAGCTGATTTTCCTGTGGGTTAGTGGTTCCTGACCCAAATAAGGTTCCCCCACCCTGGCCATAAGGAAAGATCATTTTGAAACCTTTTGTGTTGGATGTAAATGATTATTTGACTTGATTTAAAACAAAGTTTGGTAAATTAACATGACAAAGTTAAAGAGCGCCTCCTGTTTAATGATTCTGATTCATAATGTTCCTTTTCTTACCAGTTATTTATGCCCCCTTCTGCTATAGCTGTGTATTTACATTATTATACTCCAGGCGCCTAATATGAATAATTGAGTATTTAAGGTATGTAGAGGTAAGCGAAGGAGTTTTGTCATCCTGGGTGGTTGGCTGGTGGTCCACGAAAAGGTTTCCATAGAGCAGGGTGGGCCATGGGCCAAAAAAGTTTGAGAACCGCTGCTCTAGCATGTCTGTATTAAGCTAATCAGACAGATCCTAAGTCTCCCAGTGAAAGGCCTGAAGCACCATAATGTAACTTACCGTAGTGAAAGGAAAGAGGTGATTAAGAGGTAAAATTAAAACCACAAAGGGCCTGATTCTCCTGGCTCTCCCTGTCCCCCGTGCCAACTGAGTGTCAGTGTCCTGCATTCTGCGGGAGGAGGTAGCTTTACACAGCCTCTTCGTACTCATTTTGCTCAGGCATCAATGGCAACGCAAGAAGCAGGTCTGGAGTCTTGCTTTTTCGTGCACTGGATTCAGTAGCTTCTGCACCAGCTAATAATATTCCAGTGCTGATGCATCTGAGATACTGAGGTTTCCTGATGTGCCAGCCCATTTACACATCCCATGCCTGATATATTCCAGGACTGCTTGCCCACTTGTCCGGATTGTGACCAAGGTGACAGCATCTTTGTCAAGAAGGAGAAACCCATACCCATGTACATTTCCCAGAAGCAAAGCAAATGCTTCTTTCCTGGATGCCTCTTTCGCTTTATGCTTTTCGCTCACTCAGCACACAGTCACAAGCACACAAGAGAACTTCCCCCTGTTTTTATCATCAACGATACATTGAATGAAGCCGAGATGAACGACAAGTGACACACATTTCCTATCTACAGCTCAGCTGGGGTCAGTCACATGCTGGATGAAGAACTCCCTATTTAAACTTATCCAGAAACAATTAGCTTCCCAATACAATTGCCTGGTGAGTCTGATTTGATGACGTAATTATAATAAGATTAGGCAGGACAGCCGCTTTTGCAAAGGGTAAAACAAAGAGAAGTCTAGAGACATCCATTTTAATAGGGTGCAGTAAGCAAAGCTGATTATGTTTTCTTACAATTAATTCTCCAGGAGGAGAGAGGAATGGGAGAAAATAGCCGGGGGTGTCTGCGTCTTTGTGAGTGGCATGGGAGAGTATCTGGAAAGGTATGCAGCCGCTGCATGGACGGAGTGGATAGTAGGGCTGGAAATGGAGGGCCGTGTGATGGGTTTGTGCTTTAGGAGAAGAGCTTTGGGGGGAGCTGGTGTGCATTGGTGGGGGGCCAGAAGGGTTGCAGCGTAGGCTGGAGGAGATAGTGTGTGGGGGGTGGTAGGTGGGAAGGCATACAGGGGGCTCCGTGATGCACAGAAGGACAGAAGAGGTACACAGATAGCAGATTTGGGATGGCTAGTGTGTGTTAGGACAGGAGAGATGGGGTGTGCTGGAAGTTATCAGGCACTGGGGTGGAACTCGGGGTATGCAAAAGGCAGGTTGGGATTAGCACGATATGGGGAAATCAACGTGTGTGGGATTGGGCCATGAAGCTCATGGTGGGTTTATTAAGTAGTTACACCCTCATAACGTAACCCAAATATGTTGCTTAGACTGTGTAACAAATGCAACAGTCGGGTCTGTGACAACACCTGCCCCTGCTGAAGGCCCCACTCTCTGGTGCATGCCGGGTGCTAACAAATTTCACTTTCGGAATCTAGCTTTTTTCCATATATTTTTTACCAAAAAAAATCTCTTACACGACTCAGGGTTTCTTGAGAAGAACATTCCCAATCCCATCTGCGGGCGGGGGAGGAGGGGGATGCAAATTCAAGGTGCAGCTCATTCCGAACAGCAGGAGTCATTGGGACACATGGGTTGGAGTTGGAGAGCACTCAGGTTTTAATGTGAAGAAAAGGAGCCGGTTTCAAAGCATCTGTTCCATTTCTAGTATGAACAGTACATCAAGATCCACGGCCTCGGAAACAAAGCGAGGAGGCAGCGCTTCTGTTTGGAAGTTTGGGCAGCTTGCAGGCGTTGGGGAGAGTCTCTAATGACTTGCAGATCCTAGCGGTTTTCATTAGGAAAATGCAAAATATGGGTTTCCTAACCCATGCTTTTCAAAGAAGGCCTGGGGGGTTCCCTTTGTTTTTTCATTAAAGACTTCTGCTTCCCGCTCACTGCCGCTGCACATGCTTCCTTTTATGGTCACAACGCAGCCGAGCGTTAGTCCCACATTAGTTCTCAGGAAGTGAATTCTCATGGTACTGAGCGGTCTGGCGGCCAGCCCCTAGGACTGCAGGTGTGAACTGGCCAACGGGGTGGGGGGAAGCGGCACATGTGATGTCTTTTTGATTTTCTTTTGACACAGCCCCGCCTGACATTCTCACACGTACACAAGGGACATGCGATCTAGATGAAATTGCTATAGGGTGTGTGAACTAATGGCTGAAAGACCAGGCTCAGAGAGTCGTTCTCAATGCTCTCTCTCAGACTGGGGAAGCGCATGTAGTGGGGTCAGTCCTGGGTCTGATACTCCTGAATGCAGGCACTCCCCAGGTTACAAACATCTAACATAAGAACATAAGAGCGGCCAGACTGGGTCAGACCAAAGTTCCATCTAGCCCAGTGTCCTGTCTGCTGACAGTGGCCAATGCCAGATGTCCCAGAGGGAGGGATCACAACAGGTAATCCTCACGTGTGATCCCTCCCCTGTCACCCACTTCCAGAGAAAGAGAGGCTAGGGACACCATTCCTACTCATCCTGGCTAATAGATGCATGGAGGTTAGGTCCATCAATGGCTATCTAGCTCTTTTTTGAACCCTGTTAAAGCTCTAACCTTCACCACATCCTCTGGCAAGGAGTTCCACAGGTTTACTGTGCACTGAGTGAAGATAAACTTCCTTTTGTTTGTTTTAAACCTGCTTCCTATTAATTTCATTTGGTGAGCCCTAGTTCTTATATTGTGGGAATAAGTAAATAATTTTTCCTTATTCACTTTTTCCACATCAGTCATGATTTTATAGACCTCTATCATATCATCCCTTAGTCTCCTCTTTTCTAAGCTGAAAAGTCCAAGTCTTTTTAATCTCTCTTCATATGGGACCCGTTTCTCTTCATATGGATGACTCATGAACATCCACACGTACAACCCAAAGCTCCCCTGCAGCTTCAGCAGGGACAGGCAAGAGGCATAGGAGCCACAAACGTGCAGGCTGGAGGACTCTGGAGGAGCAGGGGGCGGTTGTGCACCTAGCGGCTGGAGAGAAGTGTTGCTTTGAAGAGGAGGCCGCCGTTTCTCTCCAGCTGCACAGCCGCCCTGCTCCTCCGGAGTCCTCTGGCCTGGGTTTGCCTTGCTCGCTGCCTCCTGGTGAGTGGGGGCTGGGGGCAGCCCACCCTGGCCAACCCCCAGAGCACCCCTGCCCCTGCCCCCGACAGTGACACATGGAGCACTGGGCTGGCGCTACAGCAAGCGCACTGCTCAGGCACTGGGGGATCTGAGGCTGCCGGGAAGGGGGACAGAAGGGAAGGGGAAGTTGACTCATCTCCCCAGGCAGGAGCTGGGAGGCCCGGAGGGCAAGATGTCCCTGCAACCATAATTCTTCCCTCCCCGCCTTCTCATACATAAATACATTTTGTCTTGTGTGTGGGAGATGGGGTAGGGAATTTGGCAGTGGATCCCAAAGCCTGCTGGGTGTTTCCCTCTCCACATGGAAATATGCGCAATGGCATTCATGTGAATGGAGACAAGGCCTTCTTTCCACCTCTCAGCATGTTTTAGACGCGCCTAACGTCCAGCGAAACGAAATTAAAATCCCAGCCAAAGTCCCAGTGCCTAATGCAGATGAAATAAATTCTAAGGTCAAATGGGCCATCTGAGCTGCTCCTGAGCAGGTGGGAAGCTTGCTGAAAGTGGTGTTTGCCAGATACTTGCCATTTCCAAGTCCTTGCCCCACAGTTGGTGGGAGTTGCTTTCCCCATGGCAGTATGGAACTACCAACTGAGGTTTGTAAATTTCCTGTCTTCTTAGGCCTTGTCGACACTGGCAGAGACAACACCAGTGAATCATGGCAGCAGCCCCACTTTGGTGAATTACACATCTCAGGCCACGTCTCCATTTACTGGAGGATTGGCGCTCTAGCAATCAATCCTCCGAGGTTTGATTTAGCGGGTCTAGTTCAGACCAACTAAATCAAATGCTGAGGGCACCCTGCTCGGCACCAGATACTCCTTGCTGTCATGAGGAGTAAGAGAAGTTGATGGGAGCATTTTTCCCATCAACCTCCCACTGTGGGGGCCACCCTTCAAAAAACGATGCAAGGTACATCCAGCTAGGCAATTCATGTAGCTGGAGCCGATGTACCTTGCAACGATTTTCTGGGGTGGCCCCATAGTGGAAAGTCAACGGGAGGAATGCTCCCATCGACTTCCCTTACTCCTTGCAACAGCAGGAGGTACTGGTGCTGACAGGAGCACCCTCAGCCTTCAGGTGAGCCAGTCTTTACTAGACCTCCTAAATCGAACCCCAGAGGATCGATCGCTAGAGTGTCAATCCTCTGGTGACTAGACATGTGGCCTAAGGTTCTGTAACATGCTTCCTCTCCCTTTCTCAAGTACAGGGTAGAAGCTGGAGGAGAAAAGGTTCCTCATCCTGGGCACAGGTTATGGCATGACCCATTATCGGTTTCCTTGCGTAGCGGATCAATGCTTGCGCAGTATTTAAGGCTCTCTAGAGAACACATTTCATCTGCCAATATATAATTAGGGTGTCTAATAAAGCAGAGACATAAGTGGATGTCCCTTTCCCATGAGGCTGCTGGGAAAGCATCTTACCCTGCTCTCAGCATACCGCATGAGTTACAAATCGGCATCACATGGATGAGACCTGTACCTGGGCAATGTGAGAGTGAAACCCTCCCACACGCCTCTGAGAGAAAGGGCTCCTATCCCCTCCAGTCTGCTGATACTTTTAAACCTTCTCCCCCCTGACATGAGTACAATTCATTCGGCCACACATTAAATTCCATTACCTACCTTTCCCTTAACGACTCTTGAGTTACATGGTCACTGAGTCCGTTTGACTGGTAAATACCCTGAAGCGGAAAAGGATTTGCAGGCCCACTGCGATTATTAGCTAATTACACTTTGTACAGCTCAGGGTATTTCCTGTGAGGCCCATGTTGCTGTATCAGAGAAAGAAACATCCCTGCATTTATCCAGTAATAACATGGTTCATGCTAGGTGATTATCTGGGCCCATTTACTACGTAGTAATTAGCATGTAATTAAATGGTCACCTGTTTCCGTAGTTGTTAAAAAAGGACTTCGGCAACACTGGAGCGTTGCGGTTGAAAGGGTTACCAGCTTTTTTTAGTTAAATAACAGTCTTTCCAGGAGTTGTACAGGTTTTAACCTAGTTCTCCTGGAGAGCCTCACAATATTGAGTATGTCTACACTGTAGAGTTTTTCTGGAAAAACTACACTTATGTCCACACTGCAGTTATGTTCTTTCGACAGAAAGTTGAAAGAATGGAGGGTTTTTCCAATGGTGGTAAACCTCATTCTACAAGGAAAAAGCCTTTTTCCATCCACAGTAATCACAATTGAAATGTGAGACAGCATCCAATCAGTGTGGATGCTATCTTTTGAAAAAGCAGATTGCTTTTTCGTTGTGCTTTTGCTGTTTGGATGCTCTCTTTCGAAAGATGTTTTTCTGGAAGATCTCTTCTGGAAAAGCTTCTTCCAAAAGAAGTCTGCAGTGTAGACGTAGCCAATAATAAGCTGCTGGGCAAAGCCTTCAATACCAAATCAGAGTGAGTTTTAGGGAAGGATTAGTCCTGTTCTTACGAGCAAACACTCCAGTAGCAGAGAAGCTTGTGCACACAACCTACCATTCTCAAGCAAACCCTGTAGTAAGAAACCAGTCCTCCAGAGTAACCTGGCAACAAGACCCTGATCTCATTTACAAGCATTCAAACCATAATGACTCAGTGTCCCTACAGTGTGTTACAAGGAGGTAGAGAAAATGTATTCTCCTTGGCCTCTGAGGATAGGACAAGAAGCAATGGGCTTAAATTGAAGCAAGGGAGGGTTAGGCTGGACATTGGGAAAAATTCCTACCTGTCAGGGTGGTGAAGCGCTGGAATAAATTGATTAGGGAGGTTGTGGAATTTCCATCTCTGGAGATATTTAAGAGCAGATTAGGCAGACATCTATAGGGATGGTCCAGATGGTGCTTGGTCCTGCCATGAGGGCAGGGGACTGGACTCAATGACCTCTTGAGGTCCCTTCCCGTTCTAGTGTTCTGTGATTCTATGATTCTATAGCTCAACTTACACAATAATAAGGAATTTATTTGAATGTCATGCCTAGACAGGATTATTATAAGCAGTGATTAAAAGTACTTTAAGATCATATGGACACAGGGGTGTGTCCTTCTAGCATCCAATAAATAATCAATGTATAAAAACAATTATACCAGCACTGTTACTTCAATCTCTTTCTCCCCGTATAGCACCCAACCCATTCTTAGCCTCTTGTCAGATCTCATGTTGTGATTTGTTGCCATGTGTGGAGAAGAAAATGCAGAAGGAAAACCTATTTCCTCTCCCTCCCATGTCTCCACAGTGGGAGTCATCATCTCCTCATGTCGCAACTGCCAGAGTCTTGGTGGTGACACTTTTCTCCTGTATTTATGTCTCTGCTGATGCTTATCTGATGTTTTCTTTCAGGGATAGGAACACAAATGCCTGTACAGCTTTTAAGTAATAGAGACGTCAGCACAATATGTTCAAATGCAATAGACACATAACGTGAAACGCTTGCTACAAATTGTCTCAAAAGGAGGCGTGTGGCTTTCCCTCCTCCGTGCTTGCCACCTGCACGCTTCCAATTACTAATGCAAACACAGTTCCTGCCAGTGCTTGGCATGTCGGCCTTTTGGAGAGGATGATAACAGTATTCATTAAACGTGGAGACAGTTAAGCTGCTTCCCAGCGAGCGAGCAAGTGGTGAGAGGAAGTAGAGAAATTACAGGCCTCCTGTTCCAGCACAACAGTCAGCTGCATGGAGAGAGTCAAGCTCATGAAGCTGGAGTCAAGTTAAACTTAGAAATTTGTCTTGGGAGCTGGTTTGTTTCCCAGCAAAACCATCACAAAGAAATAAATAACATCTGGTTAACAGTGCTGGCTCATGCGCTGTGAGGTTTCGGGAGGGCAGAGAGAGGTTGTGAACATTTGTGATTGAAATAGAAAACTTCATTTTCCTTGTGATTGTGGGGTGGCTTCATTTAAAACACCTGAACCCCTAGCGGTGTTCCCCTTGCAGTCAGCAGATGAGGGCACACAGCACCTCACAGCATTCTATCCATGTTAGTAGGCCAACCAGCCTAGGCTCAGGGTGAAATCTTTGGCTCAGCAGGAGTTTTGCTTTATCCTTGAATCTGCGAGAGTGGGTAGGGAATCCCTCCAGAGGAGGCTCTCTCCTGCTGTTTGAACACTTCTGCCTTGGTCTCAGCAGGAACCTAGAAACACAAAACCCTTGCTTGAATAGAAGGGTCATTTTGCCTTGCGGTTCTCCAGCAGATGAAGGATGGTGAGTGGGAGGGTTGGAGAAGTTGCAGGGGATGATAATGACTTAATTTTTATGGCATCTGAAATTGTGCTTGTGCTTCATGATAAAAGAACAAGGTCCATACCAAAGCTGTGATCATTTTATAAGGTGAAGCATAAAGATAAATAATCGCTGTATTACTTCATAGCCAGGGTTACTGCAGACTTTTTTTTTTCATATACCATGCCAGTGTAGTGGTTTTAATTTCTCCAAGTCATTTGACTCAGTAGTATGGTGTGGCAGAGAATTCCATCGGTCATTCCAGTTGAGAGACCATACTGTCTACTAGCTAGAGCACTAACTGGGACTCAGGAGATTTGGACGATGTTCCCAGTTCTGCCACTGACCTCCTGGGTCACTTCACTGCTATGTGCCTCAGTTTTCCCAGCTGTAAAATGGGGGAGGGGAATTGTTAAGCACTTTGAAATCTACAAAGGAAAAGCACTGTATGAGAGCTGACTATTACTATGTGTAGAAAGATATAGCCTTTCATATGGTTCCTCTTTACACAGGAGTCCTCGATGGTCCACTGGATCAATTCTTATATACACCTCCCACACTCATCTGACTTCTTTTCCTTACTGAAATAATGGCTTGATCCAAAGTCTATTAAAATTAATGGAAAGTCTCCTACTGACTTCACTGGGTTTGTGTCATGTTCTATGTATTCTGGACAAGTTTGCTTAACTGAAGTCAATCACAGTTTATTGTTTGAATTTTAGGAACGTGTCAACTTCAAGATGTATTTAAGAGGCAAGCTCTATTTGCAGAACAGAAAAAATATTTGACAGTTTCACTTTTTTTTCGTCATTTACAACAACAAAAACAATGAAAATTACCTTTGACAGGCTAAAATGTATCATTTAGTGTGGAAACAAACCCTGTTTATTTGCTTCGTAAATGGCAAATCTGCATTTCAGGCAAACCTGTGTAAACACATTTTGCTCCCCAGTGGAATTCATTCATTCTCTACTGTGTACAACTATGCTTGCTGCAGAAAATTTCTAAAGTTTGACCTTGCCCAAGTTGGGCAGAGCTCACTGAAAAAATCTTCCACTTCCACATGCAAAAATTTGCAGAGTCAATATTGATCGTGTCAGATGGCTCCTCTTAGTGCTTGAAGCCAACATAAAACCGTTTCATAGAAGGAAACAGTTTAATCCAGTCTGAAGTACCTTGCTGCAAATATCAGAGCTGCTTATGCAAGGATGCTCTCTGATGGCTCAAGATTTAAGCGCACAGCTGGCTGGAGACTCCAGGATGATGTACAGAGTAATATCTTGTCAGTTCCAACTTAGCTCTTGGGGTTTGGCCCGTGGAGAATCAAACTGACAGTCTTTGCTAAAAGAGTACATAAACGAAGGGGACTGTTTAAAGAGAACATCCCTGTACAGAAGTACCCCAGAGAAGGGAATTCATGGCTTCTAACTGTGCCAGTGCTAGAATGACACATTAAATGATGCTCTATTAGCATTTCTGATAAGATTAGAAATAGACTGATACCCATAGGAGTTGCTATTAGTCACCAGCTCCAGAGGGGAAGGACTGTCTCATGGTTAGAGCCCTGGACTAGAACTCAAGAGAATTGGGTGCAATTTCTGACTCCCAGTTTCCCTTGTCTAAGTTATAGAGCAGTGGTTCTTTTCGACCTGCGGCCCATCCCGCTCAACACAAACCTTTCCATGGACCACCAGTCAACCACCCATAACTAAATGCCTTCGCTTATCTCTAAATACCATAAAGACTAAATTATCCCTATTAGGATACTGGAGCATGAAAATGTAAATATGCAGCTATAACATAAGGGGCATATATAACCGGTAAGAAAGGAAATATTTTCAGTCAGAATAAACAAACAGAGAATGTGCCTTAACTTTATCTTGTTACTTGGTCAAACATTTTAAATAAAGTGAAATATTAATTTATGTCCAAAACAAAAGGTTTCAACATTGGCTTTATTTTTGGCAGGGGCGGGGAAACTTTTTGAGGTTGGGGCGCCACTGACCCACAGAAAAATCAGTCAGGGCCACACAAAAGTTAGAAGCAACCCCCCCTCCAAAAAGACCCCAACCTCACTGCTGAAACACCCCACTCTCCTTGCGCTCCAGCCCTATGGGGGAAGGAGAGGGAAGACAGAGATTCAAGGCTTCCCACAGGCCAGATTAACTCTTCTGGGGTCCCAGGGCTAGCAGATTTTGTGGTCCCCCCTTGGCTCTGGGGTGGGGCTAAAATGAGGGGTTCAGCGCAAGGGAGGGGATTGCCAGTGAGTGGGATAGGGATGGGGGTACAGGAGTGGGTGAGGATGTGAGGGTTGCATGGGAGGTAGGGTAGGGTCTGGCCAGAAGATGGGGTGCAGGCAGGGATGCGAGGTCTGGGATAGAGGGAGGGTGCTTTCGAAAGTGAAAGTAGTCAGCACGTGTTTTTTTCGGCAACCCCCCCTTTTTCAAAAAACCACGAAAGCCTCATTTTTTTGAATTTGCATATCCTCTTTTGAAACTTCAGTGTTGTCTAGACATAAGTTTATGTTGAAGAAAACACTCGGTAAAATCCTGGCAGAACTCCCATTGACTTGAGTGAGGCCAGAATTTCTCCCCTGTGATTTTATCTGTTCATGGCCTCCTTTCGGAATTATGTTCTTTACTAATGAAAAAACTTATAAGGCAGCAGTGCTAAATTTGGGGATTTATGGCCTTATTTTATTTCCTCATACTGACTGATGCTTCGTATTTCAATCAGACTCACACAGAGTGACAAGGGGAGTGGGGGCGGAATAATGGAAACGCTCATGCATCTGTTAAAACACCTCAGCTTTCTGCTCCTACAACATACAGCCCAGATCACTTAGGGCACGTCTACACTGCAGGGCTAAACTTGAATTAAGCTACGCAATGTCAGCTACGTCAATTGCGTAGCTGAAGTTGAAATAGCTTCACTCGTCTTTTGCCGCTGTCTGCACAGCAGGAAGTGGAAGGAAGAACACTCTTCCTCTGAGTTCCTTTACTGCTCATGAAACGAGGGTTACAGGAGTTGGAGTAAGAAGTCATCCAGCTTGCCATTATTTCGAAATAATGGCTTGTAGTGTAGACGCGCTCTTTGTTATTTCGGAATCATGTTAGTTATTCCGAAATAAGGCTGCTGTGTGGACGTGCCCCTAGTGACATGGGGAAGGATGCATTACGTGTGTTTAACAAGCCTATCAGATTTACCCATGGTGCAGGACTTTGGAAGTTGTCTGGCACTCTTTGTACTGATGAATTTTCAACAAGATTACTCATCACTAAAAAAAAATATTTCTTCGCACTTCTTACTGAACAACCAAGCATTCATATGCTGTAATGCCAGAAAAGGAACCATGCCCCTAGCAGCATCCAGCACAGGATCTTTGAAAATGAATATATTGTTCCCCTGAAAATGCATCAAGGCATCTTGAAAGGTTACTATAGAATCATAGAATACCAGGGACCTCAAGAGGTCATCAAGTCCAGTCCTCTGCCCTCACGGCAGGACCAACCATCATCTAAACCATCCCTATGAAGAACTGGATTACTATTTGCAATACTTGTAGATGATTCAGCAGTGCATCATTTTAAAAATCCTTCCTTTGAGAGACTGAACAATGCTCAGCGGGCAGCTAAGACTTTTTGTTCCTGGCTATGAAAGTGCTTTAGAGACTGTATCTAATGAAGCCTCACAGCAGTTGGGCCAGAGAAATGTAATTATACTTGTACCCATTTTGGAGGTGGGTAAAACAAGATCCAATGCTGGTTAGTGGCAGTGTTGGGAACAGAATCCAGGAATTCTGGCACTGCATTCTTGCTCTAATGGCTGGATCACGCTCCCTGACATGAACTCCTCTGCTCCAACCAATAGAGCAGACTCTCCCAGAGCTGGGGACATAAGCCAGGAATCACGATCCCCATTTGCTGTTCCTCTAGCCCTCAATGCCACTGCACAGGCTTCCTTTCATGATCAACGTGCTGCAGATCCTTAGTCCCACGTACGTTTCCCTTCCCTGCTTTGCACTCAGGTTGTCAGGAGGCAGTTAAAATAACTCACCTGAGTCGAGACTCATTTCTTCCTGTAGTTTATTCTTAGGACACTTTGGGTACATCTACACTGCAATGCTATTTCAGGGTCCCAGAGATATCCCGAAAGAGCTACCTGCAACTTTTGGACGTGTCCGGCATCGTGAAATATAGCGGACGTGCTGTTTCAGCATCCTTGTAAACCTCGTTGCATAATAGTGTGTTATTTCAAAATTTGGTGCAGTGTAGACGCGCCAAATTTCAAAATAGCCTATTTTGAAAAAGAATCAAAATAAGATAAGCAATTTGCATAGCGTACATTGCGTATCTTATTTCGAGCTAAGGGTGCAGGGTAGACGCATCCTTAGTTTTCTTAGATATTTTAAATTACAGACTTGCTGCTACAAATATTGAGCGAAACATATTACTTCTTTCACTAAAGAAAGAAGGGTTGATTTATTTTAACAGTTATTGATTTTACACTCCGTATGCCTTTCCCTCATACAATCCTATAGCTAGGTTTAAATATATATTTTGCCCTCCTGGGCCTTCTCTTTCACATACGCCATGCCCACTTGGTTGTGTGGAAATACCCCAAGCTCTTATATCACAGTTCGTATGTTACATTTCCTTTCCGTCGCATGATACTATGTACAGGTAGAACCTCTCTAGTCCAGCGCCCTCAGGACTTGACTGGTGCTGAACCATGGGAGGTCCATATTGTCTAGCAGCATCACCAACACTGCCACTGCTTGCTGGGCTCTTAGAAGACATTTGGGGTAAATTGGAGCTAAATAACAGCACAGAACACTGAGAGCCAGGACTGGTGACTGTAAACAAACTTTATGGGACTGCAGGAAACTTAGCTGGATGTCCACTTATCATGGGAGTGGCCAACTACCATCATGCCAAACCATGGATGTTGCCGGACTACAGAGGTTCAACCTGTACTAGTTTGAGGGCATGGGGGAAAGGATGTTCCATTCAGCAAATAAGAACAAATACACCTTCTCGATTAGCCCTGCCTCCATCCTGAAGGAAGACAATCTGTCAGTCAGCTCTGGTACATGTTTAATTCTCTGCAATATTTTTGTCCCTTGGCGTTCGTTATTTGTGTATTTCTGAACTGGTATCTACGGGACTTTGGTTCACGGGGCCATTGCGCTCTGGCGGGAATTCCATACCAACAGCAACGCGACCACAGGGCAGGAAGGGGATAGCTCAGAAGGGGAATGGGGAAGGGGAAGATCCTCTTGGAGATTTGTCGGATTCAGAACACAAAGTGATTGTTGCTTCCATCCCCCGAGAATCAAACTGCAGCGTGTCCATTGTCCTGTGGTGTTGACCTTGGTGCCCTGGCTCGGATTCCAGCTTAGGTAATTACCCTGCCTCCTGAAGCTCACCTCACCCTCTAGGCAGACCTGTACATAGCGTGGAGGAGTAGGGGGTATCCTTCCTGGTCACAGGGGTGAATGTCTTGTATCTTGAAACATAAGACTTGATTTCCATTGTCCTGAGATTACTGGTTGACTGGCGGGTCTAAAGAGTCAGGAAAAAAATTTTTTTTTTCAGGTTGAATCAAAAGTATTTTCCCCCAAATTTGTAGCAAATCTAAAAAAAACCCCCCAAAACCGTTAGGTTTGTCAGACAAAATGTTTCATTTTGATTAGGACCATTTTTAATCACTTGTTTGTATATTTAATAAAATTAACTGAAATGACTAACCCCCAAATTGAAATGTTTAGATTTTTTTCAGGGTTTTTTTTTGGGGGGGGATTGTTTGTTTTTTACATTTCCCCCCAACCAAAACAATGTGCTGAAACAGACACTACTTTATAAAATGTTTTGGTGCCACCAAATATGTGTTGGTCACTGAAAAAAGATTTTGGCTGAAAAAAAATTTACCAGTTCTAACCCTAGGACCTGTGGCACCTCATCTTAGCCTTCCTGATCTCACAGGACCCCACGCTTATAAAATCTCTGCTCTCTGTGCCTTCTGCTTGGTAGTTGCAGCCCCTCCTTTCCACCTTCTCTACCCTCCTTCCCAAGCTTGCAGGGTCTGCGGCCGAAGCTCCTGGCCTGTCAGAGAGATCTAGCACTAGCTTGTTCCCGTATATTTTTAGAACTTGTTCCTTTTTTATCTATTTGCAGTAGTGTCCCACTGGGAGCAGGGCCAGGGCTTGTGTGTGATACAGTTAGATTGATTGCACTTTGCTGCTGCTAAGATTTGTATTGCTTCTGACCTTGGGAGGTGAGTGGCACTTGTGTTCCAGCATGGGCATTGAATGAGGCATCTTGCACAGGTCCGCTTTGGCGGGGGGAGCCGGTCGGCCGTACCACGTTCTCCGTTCTGAGTGTGCTCTGGGCAGGGGTGGCAGAGGTGAGACCTTTGCACCTTCCAGTCTCTCTCATCGGGTCTTAATCTGTACTCTGCCTTCATTGCATAGAAGCCCACCCCCTCCTCGGGGGCCTGAGCCAAGCACACGGATGGAAAGGATCTCAATAACTGCAGAGGCTTTGGGCTCTGAAGTGTCCGGTGCTCCTGGTGTCGTAAGGACATTCAATTACCTCCAGATTTTCGGGAGTACCCATGCCCCAGTGGAAGAGGTTGAAGAGCGAAAGCCCCATCACTTCTTTTTCACCACCTACATCATGAATCACAGAATCCGATGAAGGGACCTTGGAAGGTTAAGTCCAGTCCCCTGCCCTCACGGCAGGACCAGGCACCATCTAGAGCAGGGGTTCCCAACCTGGGATATGCGTACCCCCGGGGGGTACCGAGAAACTTGTCAAGGGGGTACGGGGAATATTTGGTAAATAACTAGATTATCCTAACTGAAATATTCCAAAAGTAGTAGTGTTAGTGAAAAAAGTTGTGGATTCTAGAGTCTAGAATTTATTTCCTTTCATATTTAATAGGGGGTACAGGAAGGTTTACTAAAAGCCAAGGTGGTACGGGGACTGAAAAAAGGTTGGGAACCCCTGATCTAGAGCATCCCTGACAGGTGTCTATTTAACCTGCTCTTAAATATCTCCAGTGATGTAGATTCCTCAACCTCCCTAGGCAATTTAGTCCAGTATTTAGGAAGTTTTCCTAATGTCCAACCTAAACCTTCCTTGCTGCAATTTAAGCCCATTGCTTCTTGTCCTATTCTCGGAGGCCAAGGAGAATAATTTTTCTCCCTCCTCCTTGTAACACCCTTTCAGGTACTTGAAGGCTGCTATCATGTCCCCTCTCAGTCTTCTAGTTTAGAACTCCCCCAAGCACCCCCATTAGCTCTCTGAGCTAAACTGGCCCTAGCTCAGGGATGAGAAAGAAACAAGTGGTCCTACGGCACTTTAGAGACTAACATACTTATTAGGTCATGAGCTTTCGGGGGAAAACCCACTTCATCAGATGAGTTGGAGTGGAAATGACAGAATCCAGCAAAAGCAGTTACTTGTCAATTGTAGGATCCATGTTAATGAAGCTAATTAAGTCAGGGTGGATGTCTCATTCACAGCATTTGATGTAGAGATGCAAATATCAAAGGTGGGGAAATTGCCTTTGTAGTGCACTAACCGGTGACGATCTTTATTCAAGCCTAAATTGCTAGAATTGAATTTATAAATGAACTCCAGTTCTGCTGTCTCCCTCTGCAATTGGGTGATAAAATTCCTTTGTAGAAGGATGGCTACTTTTAAATCCATTGTTCAATGATCAGGGAGGTCCCCTACAAAAAATGGTCCCCTACAGGTGTGTGTGTGTTACCATTCCTGATGTCTGATTTGTGTCCATTTATCCTTTGGTCCAGAGACTGTCTGTTTGGGCCAATATCCACGGCAGAGGGGCATTGCTGGCAATGGAAGGCAGAGATCACCTTAGTAGATGTGCAGGTGGATTAGCCCCTGATGGTGTGGCTTATGTGTAAGGGAGGAATTTTGGGAGGGGGGGGCAGCAGCTGGGTGCTCCAGGATGCAGCTTGCTTTTCGTCCCGTTCCCCAGACTATCAAGGTATGAGGGGGAAGTACCAACATGCTGGGCATGCCACTTACACCTGGCTGGTGAAGGGAGCTCTGGGGAATGGGATGAAAAGCAAGCCATGTCTGGGAGCGCGTGGCTCCTGCACCCCTACCCTTCTGAAACTGCCCTTGCTTATGTGGCTAGGTGCTGTAACGGTGTCACTTGTATAGATATGGGGACAGGGACTGTTGCTTGGATAGGTTCCTAGCTGGGTGTTTCTGTGGCTGCTGGTAAGTGTTTGAGTCAGGCTGGGATGTTGTCTGTAGGTGAGGACATATTGTATTTCATTCCTACAGACACCAAACTGGAGGCCCAATTCATGTATATGAGTCAAAATCCGTGTGGGCTGTTCGCCTGGTTGTCATGGCAACCTTGAGATCTTGACACAGCTTGGCTGGTATTCAGGGGTAGGTCCTCTCCCTTCGCCTCCTCAGCCCTTGCTTTCCAGGAGCCCCTCTGAGCCAATACCTAACGGGCTGGAGCACATGACTTATGAGGAGAGGCTGAGGGATTTGGGCTTGTTTAGTCTGCAGAAGAGCGAGGGGGGATTTGATAGAAGCCTCCAATTACCTGGAGGGGAGTTCCAAAGAGGATGGAGGGAGGCTGTTCTCAGTGGGGGCAGATGGCAGAATGAGGAACAATGGTCTCAAGTTGCGGTGGGGGAGGTCTAGGTTGGATATTAGGAAAAACTATTTCCCTGGGAGGGTGGGGAAGCACTGGGATGGGTTCCCTAGGGAGGGGGTGGAATCTCCATCCTTAGAGACGTTTTAGTCCTCGCTTGACAAAGGCCTGGCTGGGATGATTGAGTCGGGGTTGGTCCTGCTTTGAGCAGGGGACTGGACTCGATGTCTCCTGAGGTCTCTTCCAGCCTTAGGGTTCTCTGGCTACAGGATGAATGGCTAAGCTCCGTGCCGTCAGACAGAATCAGCACCCTGGCGTCCGACTGCCTAAAGTGCATCCTGTCACTCTACAGATCTTTGCTGTTCATAAAAGTCTTGTGAGATGACCAGGGTTCCCGGTATGAATTCCACCAGAGGATGCTGACCGAATGTGCTGTCTGTCGCTGGGGCTTTATGTTATGTGTCCCTTTCTCTTTTACTTGTTTTAATCAAATGGAAGTTGGCAGTGTAAACACAGTGGCTGCTATTTCACTTAATGGCATTGCCCATCAGGAGACCTTTCAAAATTCCCTGCAGAACCCCATGGGAAGGTGATGGCTATTCAGCTGCTGCATTTGTTTTCCCCCCTCCCCCTGCCCTTCAAAGTAACATAGCAATTTCACCTAACTTCCCCTGCTCCATGGAAATTTTAATGAAATTCTGAGATAACCATCGTCCTCCTGCTGCCTGGCTCCATTAAAGCCCCAGTCGACTCTGAAGATAGTCAGCTAGGCCCAGCCTTGCTCTTGTTTGGAAGCATTTAACCAGCCATAGAGGAAGTTTTACTGTTTTCTCTCCATTCCTTGCCCCTGCTCTCACTTTATGAGTAAATTAGACCTGAAGGTTTGGCATGGCTGCTGCCTCTGTCACTCACCTGGGCTCACTGGTAACAGCAAGGCCTGGGCAGAAGAATTATTTGTTTAGAACAATGCAAAGGGAGCCAGACACTTCAATGACAAAGAAGTAGTGGGGGCGGCTTGCCTAGTGGGTAGGGCGGGGATCTGGGGTTCCTGACCGGTCGTGTTTTCTTGGGCTCTTCGGATATGGCTTTGTTCCATACCTGCCGAACGCTTGCGAATCCCATTGTAGGGGATGGTGGTGGCAATAGAGAACAGAGGAGTGCTTCATGAAGAAAAACAATGTCCCCAGGAGCCAACCAAGTATGTGAAGAATAGCATTAAGAATAATATTATAATATTGTGATTCAGAGTATGAATGATGTAGAAATTGAGCCTGCTGATTAGAGTTAAAACATAAGCACTCTGGCCTAAGACGAAGATGCTCTATTAATAAATACGTACTGTGGCAAAGCTCCAGCCTTGCTTTGGGGGGTACTGCACTTCTAGGTGGTTAGCGTTTGCCTCAGAGGCTTGCTGTGGCCCTCAACGTAGCCTCTCATCCTTTACTAGAGTCCAGGGTCACAGCCTCCCGAGCCACCTTCCTCACAGGCCAAGCAATGGGTGGAGTGAAGCCCCAGCCTCCACTCTTGGGGCAGACTTGGTAGCGGTGTGAGGAAGGTTGGGGGGAACCCAGGCCCAGCCACTACTCCAGGTCCTGGCCCAGGGACCCTAAGGCAGTGGCCACAGGCCGTGTTTCCTCCACTCCCAGTCTTGCAGCCTTTTCCATAGGCCACTTCCCCAAACGACCCCTCCCAGTACCTGAGCAATCCTTCCTGCTCCTCCACAATCCTCTACCATACTCCCAGGCCTTAGCTCTCTCAGTGCATCTCCTCCCTCTCAGTCCGTAGCTCCCCAGCCATCTCTGAGGGGAAGCCTTTTAAGCCAGCCCCAGCAGGTCCTTATTGCGCAGCAGGTGACCTGATTAGTCCGTCTCTCTTTTGCTTTAGCATGCTCTCAATTGGCTCCAAGTGTCTGCCTGACCTAACTGCTCTCCAGCCCTGGCCACACAAGGAACAGAAAATTATTCATCCAGTGGCCTGTATATTTACTTTCCACCAGGCTACTGTAGCCAGCTGGTCTGGTGGGTCTGTCACAATTAAGCCCCTCTCGGTTCCTATCACTCCAGGCTGCTTGGACATGCTGTAATGCTCGAGTGTGCCGTGCCTGGTTGGCAATGCCCCTTACACTGTGAAGTTCTTCTGTCCTGCAGTACAAACCATGATAGCCTGGCGGCGGCCACGAGTGTGTGGCCATTGGGAGCCATTGGCCCCCTGGCTGGCATTGATAAGCAGCCGTTCTCCACAAGCAGAGCCTGGGCCCAGCTTGCATGAAATTCTGAAATGCAGTGGGAGGAAATGAAGGAAACGGGCCATCTGCAGAATTGATGCTTGAGCTTGGGGAGGGAAAATGCCCCCCGTCTCTTCCCATTTCTCCCCACAAAGACTTTTCCTGCGCACTGGCCACCAGCCCCCTCTTCCTGTTGGGGGGCAGGAGGAGATGAGGCAGTTCACACATGGTTGAGAAGGGGGGAAACCCTGGTAAATCTGAAATGCGCAAATTCCCCTGCCCCAAGGCTACGTCTAGACTGCATCCCTCTGTCGACAGAGGGATGCAAATCAAGCACATTGTCAAAATTGCTAATGAAGGGGGGATTTAAATATCCCGTGCTTCATTAGCATAAACATGGCTGCCACTTTTTTTCAAAATGGAGGGAACCCTCTCCCTCCCCTCCCCCCGCCCGGCAGTCTAGACGTGGATCTGTCGAAAATAAACCCTTTTTCAACAGATCCTGTATTCCTCAAAAAATGAGGTTTACGGGATCTGTCAAAGAAGGGTTTACTTTCGACAGATCCGCATCTAGACTGCCTTTTTTTTTAAAAAAGTTCCATTTTGACAAAAAGCGGCGACCATGTTTATGCCAATGAAGCGCGGGATATTTAAATCCCTGCTTCATTAGCAATTTGGACGTCCCTAATCCACATCTCTCTGTCGACAGACAGGTGTAGTCTAGACACAGCCTAGGTGAGTCAGAGCTGGAGCAAGGTGCTGCCCACAGAAAGCCAAACTCCTGGTTGTCCACAGGAGATGTAAAGAGCATTTTGAGCTGCCCGGACCATCACTCTTCTCTGTCTCCACCAAGAAGCCTTCACCGCAGCTTGGAAAGGGCCTTCTCTATAATGCAGAGGGGAACGTCGCCTCCTCGACCTCAGAGCTGAGACTCCCAGACAGCCGCCTTCACTGCCACTGTAGAACACGCTGCCGGCCTCCCAAGTGATGGCTTTATCCCCAGAGACGCTGGCCCTGTCCTGCCCTTCCTCATGCCATTCCCCGAGCCTCCTGTCCCTTTTAGACCTTCTGCAGCTCCACTCCTGCTTCAAGTCCTCAACAGTCTTTCACCCCATGCCCCTAAGATGCTGGTAAATGCCGTGTGTGTTTCTTTCTGCACACCAGCTCCCTCTCTGCTTTTATTGGTTTTAACGCACCAAGCCTCAGCTGGGGGTTGAAATCCTGACATCTGATATTTCTGCAGATGACAAGACTGGGGCCATGTGGAAAGGAAGCGGCTAATCCCTGAGTGCTTTCAAAATGTCAGCACCACGGTCGCTTTCTGCCTCCTCCGGTTCTCAATCCCTGCCGAGTGTCTCGCAGCATTAGCGCTTTGAGTAGATTGAGCCTTTTCTGGCTGAGCGCCGGCGGAGAAGCCATTTTACCTGCAGATTCCCTGACGTCAGTTAGAGAGGAGAAACCACGGCCCCCGACTCCATCCATTTTCCTAATCAGGTGGCCTGTCAGCTGAGAACTTCTGCTGCACAATAGGAACTGCAGCGGGTGGTTGGTGCAGAGGGACTGCTTTGGACTGCAGGCGGGCCCCCTACCTACCTGGTCTTGGGAATGCTCCTACTTCTCTGTAACTAGAGGGAGAGGGGCTGGCACCCAGACACAGCTGGAAACACAGAACCGGGGCTAAGAACAAAGATGACTGAATTCTTCAGGAGATTCTAGGAAGGATACTGCAGAAAGGGATCCAGGGGTCATCATAGACCACAAGCTAAATCTGGTCAACAGTGTGACACTATTGCAAAAAAAGTCATTCTGTGATGTGTTAGCAGGAGTGTTCTGAGCAAGATACAAGAGGTACTTCTTTCACTATACTCTGCACTGATCGGGCCTCAACTGGAGTTCTGTGCCCAGTTCTGGGCACCACAATTCAGGAAAGTTGTGGACAAACTGGAGAGGGTCCAGAGAAGAGCAACAAAAATGGTCTAGAAAACATGACCTGTGAGGGAAGACTGGAAAAATCTGGTTTGTTGGGTCTGGAAAAGAGAAGACTGAGAGGGGACATGGTAACAGCTTTCAAGTACCTCAAAGGTGCAAGGAGGAGGGAGAAAAATTGTTCTCTTTGACCTCTGATTGTAGGAGAAGACACAATGGTTTTAATTTGCAGCAAGGGAGGTTTAGGTTGGACATTAGGAAAAACTTCCTAACTGTCAGGGTGGTTCAACACCGGAATAAATTGCCCAGGGAGGTTGTGGAATCTCCATCACTGGAGATATTTAAGAGCAGGTTGGACAGACGCCTGTCAGGGATGATCTAGAAGATGATGCGTGGTCCTGCCATGAGGGCGGGGGACTGGACTCGATGACCTCTCAATGTCCCTTCCGGTTCTAGTGTTTATGATTCTCACACAGTGGAGGGGGAAGACAAAGTTTCCCTTTTGCAGAACTACTAGTCTGAACAACAGAGGGGAGGAAAGGGAGCTGGTCATAATACAAGCAGGCACTGGTGGTTGGGAGAAGAGGACAGTGAGGCATGGGGAGGTGGTTTCTGTGGAAACATCTCCCTCATGCTCTGGGCCCCCATGGTACCAAGGTCCTTGATGGTACAGCTGAGCAGAGGCAAGCTTGGAAAGGTTCTCTGCCCTAAATAGCTAAGAGGCAGCTTGGTCATCTCAGGCTCATGAGTGTGTGTGGCTGCGTGTTGGGGGTGGCGCCTCTCAGACGGTTCCACGCCGAGAGCACTGATTGCTGGTGCCTGCCACCAGGAAGCCCTCCACTGACTCAGTCTTGGGGACAGAGAGAGCATGGTGCGAGGTGTGGCTAGCCGGGACCCCACTAGGGCCACTGCCAGGTAAGATGAGCAGCATTTCCAGCGGGACAGAATGGGCCTGGCGTGAGCATGGTTAGGAGGGTGCTCAGGGGCTGGGGGACATGCGTTCTCGGCACCACTGGCGATTCCGTTCGCTCCTGTTTATTACCAGGCTGGGAGCCCATGGAATACTCCTGAGGACTACATCTACACTGGCAGCTTCTTGCAAAAGAACTATTTTGCGGAAGAGTTCTTGTGCAAAAACTCTTCCACAAGAGAGCGTCTACACTGGCATGTGCTTTTGCGCAAGAGCATCCATGCCAGTGTAGACGCTCTCTTGCGCAAGAAAGCTCTGATGGCCATTTTAACCATAGGGCTTTCTTGCACAAGAAATTCATGTTGCCTGTCTACACTGGCCTCTTCTGGAAGAGCTCTTGAGCAAAAGGGCTTCTTCCTGAGCGGGAGCATCAGAGTTCTTGCGCAAAAAGCCCTGATTTTATACATTAGAACGTCAGTTTACGTGCGCAAGAACACGCGGCCAGTGTAGACAGGCAGCAAGTTTTTGCACAAGAGCAGCTGCTTTTGTGTGAGATCGGGCCAGTGTAGACACAGCCTTGAGTCTACTCAATGAGTCTCTATTCATGCTCCTTAACTCTGTAACCACAACCCCTCCTCCCCATTGTCCTGGGGAGAAGTTAATAAAAATGATTGACTCCCGGGCTGAGTTTAACCCTTCTCTGCTTGCTTCAGGGAGAGCTGGATGCTGGGGGAGACGGACATGTCTCCCACCTGAAGCAAGATATAGATACACAGACATTTGTTTAATACGAATGTTTTTCCTGTCTGTTGCACTGTTGCATTGTGTTGTGCACAAGGAGAGAAACAATGGCTTGAGGGAGTGGGATTATCCAGTTACACCTCCATCTGCAGGGTTTGATTTTATTACAAACCGCACCTCGCACTACAGCCAGCAAGGGGGGCAGTATGCTATTGATTGATTTATAACTTGCTGGTCCACCTGTCCCCTGCCATTAGTCCAGGTATAATTTTTCATTATATGCATGACAACGGATTCACAGCCACATTAAGCCCCAGTGTGCAATGATGGAGGAGTGCAGCGAGGCACCAGAGATGTCAGAATAATAATGCCCGACAGTGAACTCTGGGTGGAGACGAGAAGTGGCTGAGCGGGCACCGGGATGTCCTGGCATTTGAAAACCCGGAGCTGGGGCTTGTTCACAGGCATATTAGCCAGTGGCTCCCGGGAGGCAGCGGGGAACACCGGGGTCAGCTGCAGTCCTGCTCTTGGACAAATTGCTTCTCTGTGGCTGGTCCCCCTCGCCCTTCGCCTCTTAGGGTATGTCTAGACTGCATCCCCCTGTCGGTAGAGGGATGCAGATTAGGCAGGTTGACATTGAAAATGAGGCAGGGATTTAAATATCCCATGCCTAATTTGCATAAAAATGGCCACCACGTTTTGCCGACTCAGCACTTTGTCAGTAAACCAAGTAAACCTCCTTGCAGGAGGCATAAGGGATCTGTCAAAAAAGGCTTTCTTTCTCAACAGATCCCCCTCTAGATTGCCGCTTTTTGCCGACAAAGTGCTGAGTCGGCAAAACGTGGTGGCCATTTTTATGCAAATTAGGCGCAGGATATTTAAATTCCTGACTCATTTGCAATGTTGACCTGCCTAATCTGCATCCCTCTGCCGACAGAGGGACACAATCTAGACATACGCTTAGACTCCAAGACTTTTGGCTTGACTTGTGCTATGGGTACGGCCAGCGCCTAAGAGAATAAGGCCCCCATTTCCGTTGGCACTCGTATGGCAATAATGGGAGTGGGAGTGGGGCAGAGGTAAAAGTAAGGTGGCATGCCCTGGGGCACCACTCCGGCTGGGGTGCTTGGATGCAGGGCGGGGGAGGAGTGTGTGTGACAGACCAGGCTGGGTCTGGGCACCGCTGAGGGCATCCACTCAGGGGGAACTGATCAAAAGCAGGTCTGCTTACAGCCCCTGACTGGAGACCTTTCCCAAATAGGCCACACATCAGTCACACTGAGCGCTTCAGCTGCCAATCCGGCCAGCAGGAAGCCTCACGAGCAAAACCTCTCAGACACCCCAGCTCCTTCTGCTCCACTATCAGCCCCGGGCCTGCACACAGGCGAGAGGTTATAGAACCCAATCTCACCTACCCCAAACGGGTTCTCCAGGTTCCAAAGAACCAGCCACAGATCCCCGGTCAGTTTACACTTTGGATCTTACCCACAAGAGCACGCTGGCCCAGTCCTTTAGAATCTAAACTCTAACGGTTTATTAATCAAAGAAAGAAAAGATGGAGAGTAAGGTTGTTAAGGAGAATACATGACATGCACCAATCCCCAAGTTCTGGATGCAGGCTCTCAGCAGGGATGTTATAAACGGCTATCTTAAAAATCTCTGGTGTACATCCTATGTCAGGACAGGTCGACAATCCTTCCCGGCTCTCTGTCCCTCGCAAGGCTGCATCTGGGATCAGTAGCAGAGTTGAAGGCAAGATGGAGTCTGCCTCATGGCACTTTATAGCCATTCCTGGTACCTTCCAAACTGGAGTGGGTCACATGGCCAAGTGACCTATTCCTGTGTCCCATGCCAGCAGCCATTAGATACTGACTGGTTTGCAGGTTTCCAGACGCGCTCCTCAGGTGTGTATTGGTACCTTGAGAGCCATTGTCCTTGGGGCCCTGCTAATTAGCATAGTCATCGCCTGAACAATCCTTCTTTACAACAGGCAGCCCAGGCCCACTGCTCTGTCTCAGGCAGAGAACAGTCACAGTACCAGCCCAGAGCCCATGTTCATAACTCCACATACAGACATCGCACACGTACATGAGTAGCACACATAGAATCAGTAGGACATCAGTAGAATCATGTGACACCTCACATGGCCCCCTTTGTACAGACTTTGGGGCAACCCCTCCCCCCGTGGGTGCAGCAGTGATCTGGCTGGTCCCCTTAAAATCCAATAACATGACAGGGGGCGCTTCCAGCCCTGCTCCTGGGGTTTCCTGCAGGCTGGTGCACTAGACAGCAGGCAGCCAAGCCGGGTTAGAGCGGCTGGTTGGGGTGCATGCCCCTACACCTGTCCGGGACTGCCTCAGCCTGAGCCCCCCAAAGCACCGATGGGAAAGGCTGAAGCCCCCCAAGATTCATACCATGACGCTGCTTGTGTTCCCCTTCCTGGTCCTGCCAGAGAGGGAGGGGGAAGGGCACCATTTGCTGCATGCCCGTCACTCTGGCTGGGGAGGGCAAGGGGCTGGCAAGCTGTGCACTTTCCTCTGGATGCCTGGTCCTATCAGGGTACACACCAGAGCTGGCTGCATCCTATGAGTCTAAAAGGGGTGGGGAACCTAAGGCCCAGGGGCCAGATGTGGTCCCTGGCTTGCCTGGATCCGGCCCCTGAGGCTCAGGGCTCCCCCCCCCCGCGAGCCGTGGGGAGCTTGTGCAGGGCTGGAGCACACATCTACTTGCCTGGGCCGCCCTCGGCTCTGGTGTGTGAGAGGAATGTGGGAAGGGTCTTTCTCCTCAGTCGGGGGCCATGTCACCGAGGGTCTGGGTTTCCTGTTTCGCTTCTCGCTTGTGTACAGCCCCCGACTGATTTTTCTCGGGGTCAGTGGCCCCCCCAACCCACAAAAGGTTCCCTGCCCCGAATGGTATTTCTGCTCTGCCATATCTAACAAACCAATTTTTTTTGGGGGGGGGGGAAGGGGAATGTTCAGTCCACTCAAGTTATCTTTGTCCAAGCACCTGGCAGCGAAGTGTCGGTGAATCGGACTCGTTCAAGGTGACCCTGGGTTTATTATATGGACGTGACGTCATTCCCGTGCATGTGTGTTGGCCGAGAAGGCTGCTCCACTTCCTAGAGCAGATGCCGCTTCTTCCGGATACTGCGGTAGCGAACTAGCCATGTTATTCTGAAAACGTAAATAATTGTGTGGGGCTCTCCGAGCACACTGATGCTTGTCTGGGGTTTTCTGAATCCTAAAGAAAGATCTTCAGAACTTTTTTTTTTTTTCGTTCTCTGAAAATTTTGGGGGTTTGATTTTAAAAAGTTTTTGGAATGCAACCAGTTTTGTCTTTTTATTGTTCAAGCCAACAAGCCACACCTAACCAGCCAATAGTCACAAGTGGCTAGCAGCTGGTGCATTGGACACCAGTGCTTTTGAGTAAAGGTCCCCCTCCTCCATGCAACCGCCAGAGGGGAAGTGAGGCTGCTACAGTGTAAACTTGAGTAATGAACAATACATAACCAAAGTGAGCAGGGCTCGTGGGGCATCCCAGCCAAGAATAAACACTGATGCAGATCTACGGACAGCAGGTCCTGAGCAACTGTTAGCATCTTTCCACTCCCTTTGCCTGGGAAATCTCTCTCTGGGTCTGTAGGACATTGGCCATCACTCGGCTAAAAGAGTAGACGAGTGAATGGTGTGTCTTTCCGAAGGGCCTTGAAAACGTGGCTCTCTACAGTGGGGAGGTAAGTGCGAAAACCCGTTGACCTCCTGATGAAGAACTAATTAGTGTGAACTAACCAGGGCTGCAGAACCTGGAAGGAAGGAAGCTACGTTATGGCATTTCTCTGTTGTGACATCTCTCTTCCGGAGTGATGTGCGAAGGGCGTTTTCCTCCCAGCTGGGAAGCGAAGAGATGTCACAATAGACCTCAGCTGTCAGGTATTCTTCCACTTCTGCAGCCTTTCCCCCTTCGCCAGGCCAGAAACAAAGGCCTGGAAAATTAGCAGCCCTGGCATATGCGTGGGCAATACCTCCAAGTTACAGTGAAAGCCAGTAACCTCTCCAGATCCTTGAATCCCTGCGTGACGGCTCTGGGCGGTGTATCTGCACCATCCTCGGGGGTGGTCTTAGCTTGTCACTTAGCTTCTAGGGCAGCAGGTTTCCAACTGTGGGCCGGGACCCAGGACTGGGAGGTGGAATGTCGGGCGCTGGGTCTCTTTGCTGCAGGGAGATCAGTGGGCGGGGGGCTAAGACAGCTCCCTGCCTGTCCCACACTGCAGACTGCGCTGCGCCCCAGAAGCAGCCGGCAGCAGGCCCAGCTCCTAGGTGTGTGTGTTGGGGGAGCACACAGGGCTCCCCACACTGCCCCTGCCCCGAGCACTAACCCCGCACTCCTATTGGCTGGGAGCCTGCTGCTGGCTGCTTTTGGGGGCAACTTGGTCTGCAGTGCCAAGGGAGGCAGGAAGCTGCCTTCGCCCCCCTGCTGCACCACTGCCCGGGAGCTGCTCAAGGTAAGCCCCTCCTGCCCCAGCCCTGCCCCCCCAAAGCCAGAGCCGCCTCATACTCCCTAAAGCTCCCATCCTCAACCCCAGCCCGCAGCCCACACGCCAGTCACATTCTGTTGGGTTGCGGCATCAACAGTTTTCTTCACCTGGCTCATGAAAAAAAAGTTTGAAAACTGCTGCTCTGGGACATGGGCCATCTCTGGGCTGGGGCGTGTAGGGTCTGTCTCTTCCACCGGAAGTTAGGAGCCATGGCAGTGGGAGTCAAGAATGCTGATGAGACACTGATAAACAGGAAAGAGCGCGCGTGTGTGTGTGTGTGTGGGGGGGGGTGTGAATCTAAAGGGAACCGAAGGCTTTGCAATTGATATAAATAGGAAGGAGTAAATACAAAGTTAGAGTGTGACTTGCCCGGTACAGAGGAGGAGGGAACGAGAGCCCGCAAGGACTACCCAGACCGTGAGCCCAGGCTGGCAGGAATGAACAAGAGCGTCTTGCCTTCTGAGAGCAGGGGAGCAGAGAGTGGCTGGGGAGCGGCAAGAAACAGGCTGCGTCTCGGCTGCATTTGGCACAGGGCCAGCAGGCGTGTGGGGAGAACGCAAAGACCCCCTGGTTTCATTCCCTGTTCTGGAATAAAGGTCGCTCGGTTCTGCAATAATGAGTGTGGGGCTAGTCTGGCGCGCCTCTTCTGCCGTAACCATGTGTAACGGACTGGAGGAGCGCTGGCCAGCACCCGGTGACTAAGGGGTTAAACTCAGGCAGCCAGCAAAGGTGCTGGCCAGGGGGCTGGGAGAACCAGTGGAGATAGAGGGATGGAATTTAAATTGGATGGAGGTTCCCTGCCTGCTTTCTTTGTGGGGGAGAGAAAAACCAGGAGTTGGGAGACAGAATGATTCACACCCAGGCAGGACCACCATGCCCCCCACAGAATTCAGGACATGGGAGCGGACCGAACCAAGAGAAGACTGGAAGTAAGTAAAGGGGGGGGGGAAATGAATCCAGTCGTGTTCAGCGTATTTTTTCTTTCTTTTGTGGTTTGGTTTGAACCGCTCTGTGTGAGAGCCAAGCAAGCAGTGGAGGGGCTGGTGATGCTGCTAGACAATATTGACCTCCTGTGGTCCGGCAAATTCCCTGGTTCAGCACCGGTCCGGTCCTCAGGGTGCCGGACTAGAGAGGTTCAACCTGTAGTAGTCCATTGACTTCAGCTGACACTATGACAATTTATATCCGCTGAGGATCTGCCACATTTTTTCGGAATGTGGTATTTACCCCCAGGGAGCAGGGTGGGAATCTCTTGAAATACTGGTTGAACCTCTCTAGTCTGGCACCTTTGGGACCTGACCAGCTCCGAACCAGAGAATCTTCCAGACCAAGGGAGCTCAATATTGTCTAGAAGCATTACCAGAACTTCCACTGCTAATTGGGTTCTTAGAAGACATTTTGGGGTAAATTAGAGCCAAATAACAGCACAGAACACTGAGAACCAGGACTGGGGGCTGCAAAGAAACTTTATGGGGCCGCAGGAAACTTGGCCGCACCCTTGCTAAGTGGACATCCCGTGTACTAAAGTGATGATGGATGTTTCCGGCCCAGAGAGTTCTGGGCTAGAGAGATTCATCCTGTACTTACTTTCAAGACATGCAAGTGGTCAAATCTGTGGATTACACACACATGCGCACATACACACACACACACACACACACCCCGCTGTTTTCAGTGCCTCCCTGCCATGCATCTATCTATCTATTTATTTATTTCATTGATTACAAATACTGTGCCCCCCCGCATAATAATTCACTGGAGCTCTAGCATCTGGTTGCGGAAGACAGCGTCCTTGGGCTGCAGCCAGCAAAGTCATCCCATTACAAAATTGCAACTTGTAACGCACACACACAGCCATGCGCCTCCTGTTTGCCGAGAGGAACGACACGCGACCAGCCCCCACTGTGCCCCGTGTAAGGTGAATTACAAGGGAACGAGCCCATTGACCTAAGTGAGCGCACTTAGTGCTGGAATTGCTGTCTCTGGCTAATCCTTCTCTCGCTACAAAGTGGTGCTGGAGTTTCCGTGTTTCCTCCAGAGGGGCCATGTCTTTATGTTTCTGCAGCTCCTCATGGCTAATTCAGGCTGACAAGGAACATAGTGGAGGGGATAGAAAACGAGAAGCTCGGTTTAAAGATTATTTTATATAATGTGAGAGGGAAAATTAAACTCCCGCTGCCCTATGGCTGCTGGCTGGCCCTGAGTGAAACGATCTGGGAGGCCGAATGAATCTTGTTCTTGTTTTTAGGGGTGGGGTCCCTGAATCCAGCACTCGGAGGTGGCTGGTGGGCAGCCTTAGCAGACAGGCTGGGACCTGCCCGGCAATGGAGCTGCTTTCTCGGCCTGGCTGGCTGGGCCGCGGCTGAGGTGCGGTGTGGGGGGAGTTGGTGCAGCCAGTGTCCTGGCCCTGGCTCTCGTGTGGATGCCCAGCATGTCGGTCCCGCACTTTTCAGCGAAAGCAACCTCTCGGAAAAGAGTTGTGAAAAAACCCATCATTTATGCACAAGACTGTGACCCCGCTAGTGAGCAGCAGCTCGTGCTGGATCATCTGGAGGGGTGTTTCCTGAAGAAGGGTTATTTATTTATTTATTTAAATATTTTTACCCCGTCTTTCGATTTAAAATATTCAAGGTTAACTCCACAGCACTCAAGGTACCCCTCTCTGGCCATAACGGACGGTGAGGAACGGGAAGTGGAGCTGGTGGGAGCAGGGAGAGGATGAGTACAGGTTGGACTTCCTTGGTCCGGTACCCTCGGGACCTGACTGGTCTAAAATGAGGGGATTTGCCGGACCAGGGGAGGTCCATCCCCTTAATGGCCCACGCGAAACCAGCTCCCATTGGCCCCGCTGCTGCCGGCTCCGGAGCTGCTCGGTCAGGGCCAGAGCCTCGTGGCCACTGCTGGCCCCCTGCTATTGCCCAGCTACAGTGCTCTCCCCGCCCCTTAGGGCTCCTGGCTGAGTCATTGCTCCCTCCCCCTGCTGCTCTCCTGCCCCATGGCCAGACCTCCCTCTGCCTGGACTCTGCCGTCCTGCGGGACCACGGTGTTGCTGGACCAGAGTCCCAGGAAAGGGAGATACAACCTGCATCTCATGCTATGTCCCTGGGGGTTAATTCAGGCAGCAAACTCTGAGACCGGGTGACCTCAGTGGACAAGGAGGGCTTACAGGGGGAGGGTTATTTCCCACCACTACCTGCAGGCTATTAGGGTGGGTTAGTTTTTTTCAGGAAGGCAGCAGCCATTGGTGGTGCATGTAAATTTCATTCCCATTCACTGTCTAATGGAATGACACCCGATCAGAGGCCCATGCTGGTGGCAGGGAGCACCCTGCCGGCCTCCCGGTGATGTCGTTCGCACCAGAGCATGATCTAGGAACTCAAGAGGGTTTGCCTGCCAGCCAGTCAGTTGCGATCCAAGAGCCCCGTGCAGGGCCAAGCCCTGGGCACAGGCCACTCTGTGGCGCTGGAGCAGGGAGTCAGCAGGATAGGGGCAGCTGTGGGAGGGGGGGGGTCCTAGCAGCCTGGGACACAAATGGGGTGCCCCAGAGAGTGAGTGACAAGTGCTCATGCTGCTAGGTGCAGGGCGAGAAAGGCAGGCTCCTGGAGCAGCAACAGAAAGAGCTGCTGAAAGCTTGTGTGCAGGAGAGGGGAGCAGAGTCCAGGGGTGCCTGTTCATAGAGACAGAGGCAGCACCATGAGCCCTTGGAGTCTAGAAGGTGGATAGGGAAAAAAGCATCATCTGGCAGGTGGCAGGGACCTTCCCAAGCAAGACGACTGGTGGAAGGAGCAATGGGAACCTGCTGTGCTTGCTTAGGGAGAGGTGGTCAGTGCAGACTCAGGTCCAAGCACACAGGGACAGGGTAAATTACAGAGCCACATGACCTTTTTGGGGTCCCCAGCAGTGTTCCCTGCAAGATGAGCACTTGGGCTACCATCCAGAAGCAATTCAAATGCCACCCAGATGATTAGCAAAGTGCCCACAGCCTCCCTCAGCTGGCAGCATGTGTTTCTATGGGTGGTGCACAGCTGCACATGCTTTGGTGCACAGAACAACATTTATTCTGCACGTGGATGGAAAAAAAGTAGTGGCAACAGCCTGTACATCTTTCTTAGGCTTTACACACTTGCGTCATCCCCACAAAACCAGGGTGGAATTGTAGTCTCGTTGTTTGCTCTGCCTCTACTCCGTAGAGCTTGATGTTTTACCACATAATTCTCCTGCCGTTTGGGTCTTTGCTCACTATGATCCTAGATTCCTTTGGGTTCCTGTCTCCACTCTCTTTTGGTTTTTCTTCACAGGTCTGGCAGTCCATCAGATCATCACAATCACAGTGTCTCTCATCATGGTCATAGCTGCTCTGATAACAACTCTTGTCTTAAAAAATTGGTAAGGACCCCTGTAAATCTGTGCTGGTGTTGGAGTGTGTGGCGGGGGAGACTGGGAATGGGGCGGAGGGGCAGGAATAAGGGTTCCTTTGGATTGCAAAGAATTTTAAAATTCAACATTCTGGGAATGAGTCCTAACAAAATGCCCAGAAATTTAAAAGTATGATGATAATAATCCCGGTGGAGTTTGAGATGTTCAAAGCAGGTCCCTCAACTCAGCCTTTCTGTCTAGAAGTTGGAATCATGCCCAGCCTTGCACTATCCGGCTATATTTGCGAGAATGGAGAACAAACCAACAATGGCCATGAGAAAACACCCCACCATTGGTGCACCAGCTACGGGCCGTGGTGCGGGAGGGAAAGACAGAAAGAGGGCAGTGTAGGGGGGCTGCTAGTCAATACACTTGCCCCCCCTCCCACTTCCCCGACACTTAAAATGAGATGCAGTCGTGTAGCCTCTGTTCTGATCTCAGGCCTCCGAGTCTGGGATTTGGCATATTGCCAGAGCAAAAGGATTCAGCTTACCCCTTGGACTTCTCACTGGCAAAGTATGGCCCGGCACTCACTTTCTAAGTGCTAGTCTCAATCGTGGCATCTTTTGGGAAGGGGAGAGTCACTTCCTCTCCTCCTCTGGGTTCCCCCCAAGGCGATGTGCCCTGCCTGGAAAAGAATGACGTGGTTGGTGACTTATGGCGCTTGCGCTGAATTTCTGTCGGAACCGAAGCTATTCCTTTAAACACAAGATTGGCTTGGCAGATCATAATTTTATTTTCTGACCTTTCCTGCAGCTTTAGGGATTGTATGTATCTTCTGAGCCTCTTGAATGCATCCAGTTTTATAGTCCCCACATCCCCTGGAGTGCTCATGTGCTCTTCTAGCCTAATTTGCTCTCATTTATTCTCCAACATCAGCTATCCAGATAGTAAAATAGGTTACTTCTTCGCTTCAGGCATTCCTGCCTTTACCTATTTTCCAAGAGAAATTGTCCTACTTTGAGATCAGTTTTGCTGGCTGTACTAATACTATTGCACCTGTGGGTAGTCTGAAAAAAAGCAGCGTAACTCTCCTTCTCTTTTACACATTTCTGAGGCCTCCGTAGATTTTTTTCCCCCTCCAGAAACTATATTCTCTAGTCATTTCAAAGCATAGCTGTCATATAGTACAATTTCCCCTATGAGATCCCAATATTCTCCTCAGGTGACGGCATAAAATCGATGCTAGATATATATTGAGACGTTGGATAGTCAGGCATCCCCTTATTGAACAGGGTTGAGAAGGCTCAGCCTACGTCCTGCATAGTAAGACTACCCAAGGCTTTTCCACCGAGATGTTTTTGAACACAAATCCCAACTAAGAATTGAGAGAGACTCAGAAAAGTGGAGCAACACTTATAAAAATGGAACGGTTGAAAATGTGTGTAACGTTCTTAGAGGAAGCCTTCTTGTCAGCCCAGGAGCAGAGAGATATACTTCCACATGCCATTTAAATATGGATTATAAAGCAAGGATTCCTCATGTCACTAGTGATTTTGGATACCTCTGTTTCTAGGTGCCCAACTTGAGACTTCTCGAAGGGGACCAGTTTTCCATAATTGCTGAACAACTCAGCCTCTGAATATCAGGACAGGCTTAATTTTTAAGTGTATGCGGAACCCTATCCCATTCAACAGAACATTTAAGCATGTAATTAATCCCAGTGACTTATCCAGGTGCTTGAAATCAAGCTTGCGTTTATTGTCTTTGCTGAACGAGGGCTATAGTGAGTGATGGGAGCACCAAACCCTAGAGATGAAAGGAGGAGGGAGGTGAGAGGAAAGGAAGAGGCTGGATTATAGTTAAGAGTATAACAACATAACATTTCAACTCAGTGGATTGAAAGATACCCACAATCATTAAGAATGATGCCAGCACATCCAGGTCATAAGACCAGAAACTTGGTAGATTTGGCTGAGTTCAAATAATTATCCATGTGTTTTGCAGACTTCTCAGGGCTTCACAATTGGGCAGAAGCAGGCTCCTTTGGGAGAATTTCATTCAGCCAGTTGGTTAGGAACCAACTGTAACCACTATGAGGTGGATTTGAACCTAGGACCTCTGAAGCTTAGTATAGGAGCCTCTACCTTTGAGCTAAAAGCCAGCTGCTTCTCTGCCCCTGCTGTAGAGGTCTTTTGATCTTAGCTGTGGTCTAGGTGCCACTGCACGGGACAGTGAACCACACTGAGGCTACATCTGCACTGCAGGCTACTTGCTCAAGAATTGTTTTGCGCAAGAGTTCTTGCACAAAAGGTCTTGTGGAAGAGTGCATCCACACTGCCATGTGCTTTTGCGCAAGAACGTCCATGGCAATGTGGATGCTCTCTTGTGCAAGAAAGCTCTGATTGCCATTTTAGCCATTAGGGTTTCTTGTGCAAGGAACCCCTATTGCCTGTCCACACTGCCTTCTTGCGCAAGAGCTCTTGTGCAAGAGAGCTTATTCCTCATGGGAAGAGGAATAGCTCTTGCGCAAGAAGCTCTCTGTTCCGACGCTTTACCGTAAATTTACTTGCGCAAGAACGTGTGTGCAGTGTAGATGTTCCACAAGTTTTTGCGCAAGAACGGCCGTCCAAAAAATGAGGAAGAATGGCTCTTGCGCTAAAGGGGAGTTTTGTGCAAAAAGAAGCCATCTACACAGCGCTTTTTTGTGCAAAAACCTCTTGCGCAAAAGGGGTCCGAGGAGGAAATGCAAATGAGAGCATGACATATGCAAATGAGTGCTCCATTTGCATTTCGTCTTGCAGAAGAGGCTCGTTGTATAGACGTAGCAAAGGTGTGTGGGTTACACGACCACAACTTGACATTTTAGTTCTCACACCTCTAGGGGCTCATCTGGAGTCTATTCACACCAGTGGACCTCTTCCAGGTGACTTCAGTGTGTTTTGGAGTAAGGTCCCTACCCCTGCTCATCTTTGGGGTTTAGCTGAAGTATCCTGGTAAGCTTGTATTTCACTCAAGCTAGTTCCTCCATCACTGTTTGGCCCATGACTGGCTTCTTCAGAAGACATTACAAAGAGTGGAAGGACATCAACATTAAGTATGGCTCCCGCCTTGTAATAGTGTTGGTGGCCACCAGAGGAAAGACATATCTTTAACATCTACCAGGCATCTTTAGTATGAGGTGGCCTTTTGTAAGTTAATCTCAATGAGTTTACACCCTGCATAATCATTCTCGATCTGTTCTACTGGCCGTTTGAGTCAAAGAGAGAGTTCACATACTAAGAGGGATAGGGATTGCTAAGAGCTGGACAAATACTGAAGAACAGTCTAGGAGAATATTTACTCAAATTTATAAATGAGTTTGCTTTGGACTTCCATGTGGCTCCCTTTTGTTGCTTTCCATAATTCAATTTTCCTGGCATAGATGCTCACAGAAAGAGAATGTCAAGAGTTGCATGGTCAAAGCATGTGCAGCAAGCAAATTTGAAATTCACCACAGAAGTGCTTATTAAACCTAGCCATCTTTTGGGATTTCAAAATATAGATGAACAAATTATCAAAATTTCGTATTTTAATGACAAAACTGGGAAAAGGGAGTAGAATCCATAACATTTTGCCCTCTTTTTTTAAACCAATTTAGCATTAGTTTAATTTTAAAAAATATTCAAAAATTTGTCAATATTTCAATGAAAAAAAACAGGAAAACATTCAACAATCAGTTTTCCCATTTCCCCCCTCTTTTCCAACTAGCTAGAGTTTATGCATGCTTCAGAACAGAAAACTGAAACAAGACGGCATGATTTATGTGACCAATCTCAACTCATTAGCCCATGTCCAACAACAAGACTTGGAGAGAACGGTTTCTGATCATTCCAGTGTGTGTGTGTGTGTGGGGGGGGAGTTCTGCCAGAACAAACAAAAAAATGGATCATTTCAAATCACAAAATATCAGGAGATCTCACACAGAGATATTGTGCAAAAGAAAAAAAATCCAAAAATCCCTGTGGCATTGTGATCGATCAACTCTAATCTTTGTCAGAATTGTTTGCTGAGTCCTTATATATACCCGGGAAGCAAGGAAGACAGTGTGATGGTATAATAAGAGTGGTATACAGAAGATAAGATGTGTAATTGTGCACCCCTTTGCACTAGAGCCTATGTGATTTTGAGCAAATCATATAACCACTCATGACTCAAGTTTTCAGTTGTATCAAATGAGGCTAGTAGTTTACCTGCTTTATAAACACTTTGGAATGAGCAATTGTTTTGTGCAGTGCCGAATTTATAGTGTCTGTGCAGATTCCCAAAATGGGGACTTGGTTCTCTTTTGTGGGGGTCTTTTTCACTTCGAAAAATCAGTGCAAACTGTACAGATCACCATTCTGGGTGTGATGGATGGTCATCTTGATATACACAAGGGCTGCGTCTAGACTGGCATGATTTTCCGGAAATGCTTCTAACGGAAAAGTTTTCCGTTAAAAGCATTTTCAGAACAGAGCGTCTACATTGGCACGGACGCTTTTCCGCAAAAGCACTTTTTGCGGAAAAGCGTCCCTGGCCAATCTAGACATGCTTTTGCACAAGAAAGCCCCGATCGCCATTTTAGCCATCGGGGCTTTTTCGCGCAAAACAATACCACGTTGTCTACACTGGCCCTCTTGCGCAAAAACATTTGTGCAAGAGGGCTTTTGCCCAAACGGGAGCAGCATAGTATTTCCGCAAGAACACTGACGATCATACATGATATCGTCAGTGTTCTTGCGGAAATTCAAGCGGCCAGTGTAGACAGCTGGCAAGTTTTTCCGGAAAAGCGGCTGATTTTCCGGAAAAACTGGCCAGTCTAGACACAGCCAAGGAGTCAAACCCATCACTGGTGTCAGTGGGTATAACTTATGAACATCAGTGGAATTGCTTCTGCTTAAACCAGCTGTGAATCTGGTTTATTGTGTTCTTGGGTAGGATTTTCAAAAGCGTCTAACATACGTATGTGTCTTACTCCTCTTAGCTTTCAGTGTGGGTTGATTGTCTAATTTCTTCAGGCACTTTTGAAATTCCCACTTAATACTTATCAGCAGCTTTTTCAAGCCTACAGGGTAAAAGTCTCAATCTTAATAAATCCAGATTTTACTAAATAAGAGTGGCCTGGTCTACCACCGTGCTAAGCCGTCCGATGTGCCACGGAAGTCAATGCTCAGTGGTTTTGCACACTATGTCATTTCTATTCAGGAAGGAGGCAACTAACTTTTAGCACCCAAGTTTTATCAGACCAGGACTCTATGTAGTCGACTATTCTGTCTCCAGAAATGGCCAGTAGTAGACGCTTTGGATGAATGCCCGTAATGGCCAATTATGGAGGAATAGGCTCTCAAGGGAAAGCTACTTCTTCACCTGCATCAGCTAGCTTGTTTTATTATGAACTGAAACAGAAAGGTTAATAATCTTTCTGAGAGAAAAAACAATATTCTATCAAGTGCGCTTGTGGCTATTCCCATTATACATACAAATGCCTGCCTTCAATTTCTCCATGGGTATAAATCCATTCAAATGGAATTACACCAGCAAAGAATTTAGCCCCTAATCTTTTCCTGAATCCTACTAAATTCTCAGCCTCAGCTATATCTTTGGACAATGCTATTTAAAATGTGGAAAGCCATGGTGGTTCCAACCAGAAGCATGGCTCAGCACAAGTCTGATAATGACACCCCGACCTTTTTTAAACTTCAACAATATTTCTAACCATTCTGGGCTCTTCTGGAATGGAAATACTAGGAACACAACTCCTCTTGGCTGGCTGAGTGTGTGGAAGAGATCAGGGATGAAATCCTGATACCAATCAAGTCAATGACAGCTTTACATTTGACCTAATTTGGGTTGGGATTTCACTCCAGAAGTGAAAATACCTGAGTGTTTCAACCATATCAGGTAGGATAATTTAAAAAAAAATGGAGGTAAGAGAAGGTCCTTCCAATGACAGTGTTTATGAAGAATACCGAAACTAGAATCAGGGAGGCTAATTTTTAAAAAAATCTTAAAAAACAACGAATGGTCTAGCAGCACCTTAAAGACTAACAAAACATGTAGATGGGATCATGAGCTTTCGTGGGCACAACCCACTTCTTCAATAAGTTGTGCTCATGACAGCTCATGACACTATCGACATGTTTTGTTAGTCTTTAAGGTTCTGCTAGATTATTCATTGTTTTTCCAGTTACAGACTAACTACCCCACTGAAGCTAATTTTTAAGTTATTTCTAACTCAGCCAAAACAAAGGAGGGTTGTACAACTCATGAGAAATCTTTTTTTATAGGGGATAGGGAGAACAAAGGAGTTGAGATAAGCACCCCCAATGCTTATCCTGAACCTTTGACTGTAGAGGTTAGCCTACCCCTAGATATAAGTGTTCCTCATCAATCTTAAGGATCCCCCACCCACTTTTTCTCCCTATCCCTTTCTCATGCTGTTATTATTTGTAATAGCAAATGGCTTTACAGCTTTCTCTTCTTTATCCTCACGCACCTTCCGGCATCCACCAGTGTCCACCATTTATTTTGATTTTGTACCAGCCTGTTCAGGTTTCTGATTATTGTGCTGATGGATTCGGCTTTTCTCTATTGTTCTACGAAATGTTTCTCTAGATCACCATCTTTCAATTGCATGACCGAACCTATTGTTCTTCAAATTGTCCAGGACATTTCATGTCAGTGTGGCAGGTGCCCTATTTTGGGTCTATCTGTATCTTGACATCCAGTGTGTTTCCAGAAAGAAGAATGGCACTCCATGTCAAACTCCTGAGATGTACTAGATGGAAGGGGCAGTAGTACAGAATTTCTTCCGTAGACTCATGCATTCAATGAGTTGTCAGGCAATAAATGTTCCCTGGACCCCAGTCTGTCTCTCTGAGATCAATTTCCTGACTTTATTGGTCACAATAGCTTTAAGGACAACAAAGGGTTAAGTTGATTGCTCTTGTTCAGAATCTTTCTGCAAAGAAACCTTGAACTTCCTGCAAATACGGCTGCACCACTTATCTCAGTAATTCTTCTGAGAATCGGCTCACATTTAAAATTTAAATTTAAACATAAAAAATAAAATAAATAAAGAGAATTGATTGCTTGATTATGGCTGATCTTTCCAAAGTGCTTGTGAATTATAATCTAATATTAAATGATGTATAATTAATAGTTGGTAATGCAAGTTCCTCTCTTAGCTGTATTTTGGGCTCTTTTTTTCTTTTTTCTTTCTTTCTTTCTTTCTTCTTTTTTTTTTTAAATTAACAACCAGTTGTGTGCAAAGTGGAAATACCCGTCGGAACAGCCACCAACGCAAAATCAATCAGCAGGAAGAGAGTTGCCAGAACTTGACGGACTTCACCCCAGCCCGCGTGCCCAGTAACCTGGACATATTCACGGCCTACAATGAGACACTACAGTGCTCCCATGAGTGTGTCCGGACCCCAATGCCAGTGTATACAGAGGAGATGTTACATTCGCCCGGTGATTATAAAACAACATTCAATGGAAACAGGTAAGATAAGCATTGGGCAGTTTCTGACATTACAGTCTCTTATGCACATTTACATTTAAAGGATTCAAATTTATTTGGGGTTAACGAACTCTCCATAACTATTACACTCAAGTTATTATTTTGTTATGTAACAGGAATTCCAATTAATAGCAGATATTGACAAAATCCAGTAGTGGAGGAAATTGACACTGCTTGATTCTCATGGTTCTTTAAGCCATAATGTGCATTTTCCTTCCCAGATTTAACCACAGGTTGAACCTCTCTAGTCCCGCACTCTCTGATCTGGCAACAACCGTAGTCCGGCATGATTTCAGTTAGCCGGATATCCACTTAGCATGGGTGTGACCGAGTTTCCCGCAGTCTCAAAGTTTGTTTACAGCCCCCAGTCCTGGCGCTCAGTGTTCTGTGCTGTTACTTAGCTCTAATTTATCCCTGAATGTCTTCTGAGAGCCCACTGCAAGCAGTGGCAGTGCTGGTGCTGCTGCTAGACAATACTGAACTCTCATGGTCTGGCAAATTCTCTGGTTCAGCACCAGCCAGGTTCCTGAGGGTACCAGACTAGAGAGGTTCAACCAGTAGTCAAATGCATTTCCTGGTTATGAGTATGGTTTGGTTAGTGCCATCTAATATGTAGAATTAGGAACACCAAACTTCTCAGCCTTCAAAATAAGGACAAATGATTACTCATAGCCAGAGGACATTATTTCTGATGCCTGTAATATGATAATTTTAAATAGCACTTTTGTCCTTGCATTGTCAACTGGGCTTATCTGAAACACATCTTGTGAAGCTGTGCTGTTGAGTAGTACGAAGCAGTTTCAAACTCCCCTCTCCCATTTTAAAGAAAGGAAATTTACCAGAACTCCATCTTCCAGAATTTCTATGCTGCTTTTGAAAGTGGCGTCTGGCAAGCTGTTCAGGCTGCATGAATTCCATGTTGTTTGGTATGAAAAACTGATACATTAATAAGGGGGAGTTGATGGAATATGAAATTAAAGATTTGAGCCACGCCTCTCTATGTCTGTTGTGTGTGTGGAAATGAGGCTGTTTGGAGAACTTGGTAAGTTACCTTTACCCATCAAGAAATACTAACAACATTAGCTGTTCAGTAAAGGGTTAATTGCATGGGGTGCTGGGTGTGTTGCTAGTTTTGTGTGTGTTTTTTAGGATGAGGATTTTCACGATTGATTGGTGCAGAGATTTTCCTGAATTGCTCCGCACAGTAAATGGATGTTTGCAGTCAAAGCTAGAAAACAATGTATTGGAAGTGAAAAAGTAATAACAGCCCTCCCCCTCCAAAAAAACCCTTCTGCAAATGTATAACCATGTTGGACTCTAAGGGATAGTTATTATAAAGTCCTTTATCCCAAGTGCGTGAAGAGCAGAGGGCTAAAAGCAAACAGTTATAATAAACATATCTTTGACTATCTTTGTGTGTGTGTGCACGTGGAATTTTGCTAGCTGTCGTATTCTGGGATTTCCTCCGATCTTGGGAGGCAGAGAATTGGCAAGGATTTTCAAACCATTTCATTGAGTGTATGAACATGGTAATTCTCATATGAACCTCAGCCACCCATGCTGGGTCACAAGGGGCGAGGGTTGTTCTGTTTTCCTGTCCTGTCTCTGCATGATGCTGATCACTGTCAGTGTCTCGTTTGCGCTGCTGTTAATGCCGTCCATTGGTGTATGGGCATTGATTGGAAAGGGTTCATTGCTTTTTTATTGTCTTAAGGTAATGCTTTGTGGGAACATATTGGCCTCTACACTTTTCTCTGAATCCTGCTTCAGTCTGAACAGTCACGTCATTACTAACTGGCAACAGCAAAGTTCATATGTTCTACCAGCAATAAACCAGCTGTCCCCCTGTGCATGACACTTTTTCAGGAGACCAATCTCTGTGTGTCACTGCAGGGGGCAGAGGTTGCTAATTTTGCATTGCAGCTGGGAAAAACAGGAAAGTAGTTCCGGAGAAAAGGCGAGAGAAAAGAAATTCTTGAAAAACATGGAGATGCTGTGACTCTCTAAGAGCTCCCTTCCCCGCCGATTTGCATCCTTAATTGGCTTAAGAGTTACCTTCTTTCAATATTTTCCATTTCCACTGAAAACACACAGCATTCAATTCCATCTTCTTCACACCACCTTCCCTTGCAAAGGCCAATACGCCCATTCAAAGCATTATTTTAGAGAATATTTTCCTCTTAAGAAAAAAGAAAACTCTAACTTTGGCAGCAGGCCTGACGAGGCTTGCTTGTTGTGTTACGTACCAGCACGCGCAAGCCCACTTTTCTGCTCGCTGCAGACCCTCTTCTTCTGATCGGCATCTAATTCCTGTGGCCTTTGTGTCTGAGAAATGGTTTGAAATCTCCTGCTGACTGGCCGAAGTCTGTTTTACTTCCTGGGGGCAGGGCAGACGCCCTGTGTCTATTTCCTGGTACGTACCACTCTTACAAGTTTTTTTTTTTCCACCCACTCCACCTCACATAACAACAAACATTTCCGTGCATAGTGAGGTCTCCTTCACCATTGTGTTCCCAGCGGGATGCTTACCAGTGAGCTGATTCTTTTTGAAAAACATTTGATTTGACCAAGATGCCCCGGACGAGGGATGGTAAATGTTTTCTGAGATAAAAGGGGGACTTGGTACCAAAATGGCTTTTCCATTCGGTGAATCAGAGATGGGCGTGAACTGAAACTCAAGACCAGTTCACCCCTGGATTTCATGGAGGGATGGCCTCCCATGCTTTAGAGGGCCAAATGGGATCGCCCAATGGAGAGCTCACTTGAACCTTTGAGGAAGTTCACCCCTGGATTGAGACTCTGACTCCCCTGCGGGAACATCTCTAGAACTTGTTTGCTTACAACAAATGCTGTGACTGTCAGTGCTATTAAATGGTCTCCTTTTGTGATTAACATTTTCTTGCATGAAGGAAGTGCAGAGATTGTACTGATTCTATGCATAGTCTGTCGATAACCTAGAGATCCTACAGCTGGGATTTTGGAATAAGCAACCTTTTCATGCTTCCACTGTAACAGTAGGGACAAAAGACTTTTTAAGAACATAAGAAAGGCCAGACTAGGTCAGACCAAAGGTCCATCCAGCCCAGTGTCCTGTCTGCCCACAGTGGCCAATGCCAGGTGCCCCAGAGGAAGTGAACAGAACAGGGATTTGTGAAGCGATCCCTCCCCTGTCACCCATTCCCAGCTTCTGACAAACAGAGGCTAGGCACACCATTCCTACCTAACCTGGCGAATAGCCATTGATGGACCTAAATGCCATGAATGTATCTAGTTCTTTTTTGAACCCCGTTAAAGTCCTGGCCTTCACACCATCCTCTGGCAAAGAGTTCCACAGGTTGACTGTGTCTTGAATAGAAAAAAAATTCCTTTTGTTTGTTTTAAACCTGCTACCTATTAATTTACCACCCAGGAAACTCTGTATCTGTCATCTGTGGAGTAATTGTTCAGAGCCAGCAGGCTGATGCATCCAAAGTAGTATAAAATATTTTTTTTTTGTAAATCTCTCTCTCTTTTTTTTTTAACCTGGTGCCATTTCCTCCTCCTTTTCTTTCTTTTGAAGGTGGCATTGCGGATAGCAGTGGGAGGAAAAGCAATTAGGATTAACTCTGTGGCATTTTACTGTAGGGCAGCAATGCCAGTTTGAGCCATGCGCTCAGGCAAATTAATTGGTCAGTTCCAAATCCCTGCTGTAATGAATCACATATTCACTCTAAATGAAATTTCCAACCTTCCCTAACTGCGACTTACTTGAAATAACCTTTTTAACATGATGCTCAGTTTTTGAACACAGAAATGTAATTAGATTAGAATGGATAGAAAATAAAAAAGTTAATAGTCTTTGCTGTGGCTTGGTATGGTTTTGTCTGGGCAGGCAATGAGCAATGTGCACCTGTCTAGCAAAGTGCATTGATTACAATGGCATAAACCAGACAGCAAATATTTGATCAGGATTTGCATCACAGTGCTTCTTTGTCTGTAATGCTAGAATTACCATGCTGATTAAAGCTGCCAACGACACTCCTTTTGTAGTTGAAGACGAACATGGCGGCCAAGAACCTGGTTTATGTCTGGAGGAGTTTCATTTTTGTGATGGTAAAATCTCTGTACCAATCAGACCCAGATGGATGCAGGGCTTTTCCATTATCTTAGAAAGATGCTATGATAAACACACTATACCTTGTAAGCTGTCCCCACCCCTCCATGGCATGACTGGGCCTCAGATGGCTAGTAGAAAAAAGCAGTGCAGAAATTCTTGTCCCGGGGGTGCAGGAGGTAAATGTGAACAGGCCAACTCTCTGCTTCAGGTTAATTTTGCTGTTTAGTACACCAACCAAGAATGGTTTAGTTCCATGTCCCATTTTATCCAGCTTTCCAAATTCTGTGGGAATAGCAACAGTCTACAGTTCTGGGCTCTGTCTCTTTTTGAAAGGTTCCAGTAGTGCTGTGATGATTTAATCCCAAATGACATGTTGGCTAGAGACCTTGCCCCATGCATGGCCCCCCAAGACTTACGGAAGTACTCACAGATATAGAGGGCTGCAGAACTGGGACCTTAGCTGGGCCAAACAGAGTGCTTTAAGGGTCACTCTTCACTACTTAGGACAATGCGTTCTTAGAACCAGTCGTTTGAATTGGCTCTATGGAGATGTTTAGCTTGGGAATTATTTGACATTCCACTGTGCTTCCACCCTGCCATCACTGGCTGGACCCTGCCGAAAACAGTGAGCCTGAACCGTTTCCCGGCTGCTGGTTCTGGGATTGTGTGTGGTGGAAAATGTATTTAGAAGTCCTTGTTGACTTCATTCTACAGCCATTTGCTGCAGATGTGCAGATCTTGGCTGGAGTTGGAAGCATCAGAAAAGGTAGCGTGAAGCTGAATAAGTTGCCTTTAATCAGCTGCATCTCAGCAGAGTTGGAAAGACTTGCTAGAAAGAGCAAAACCACTTATGGCTACGTCTACACTGCAATGCTATTTTGGGAGTATCCCAAAATAGCTATCCCACATCTTCACAGCAAGCCCGTTATTTCAGGCTCGCTATTCCAACGTCCCTGTAAACCTTGAGGAGTAAGGGACGTTTTGGAATAGCGGGTTATTCTGAAATTTGGCACTGTGTAGATGGTGCCGAATTACGAAATAAGCTATTTTGAAATAAGTTGTGTTGCTCAAATTGCGTATCTTATTTCGAACTACGGTGCAGTGTAGACACACCTTCTCACACAAGAGTGGGATTCTGCATGCCTTTTCCCAGAGCATTTAACCCTCTCACACTGAGCATTTGGGGTTTGTAAGAAATGAAGGATTGGAGTAATCGTAGCATGATCCAGGCCACCACAGGGCATCGTTCGACATCCAGTAGTGAAAGTTGCCCCAAATGATAGTTTCATTTATGGAATAATAAAAATGATATCAGACTGAACATTTGTAGCTCCCTTCTTCCTCAGAGCACAAAGCATTTCACAAGAGTTAATTAGTTGCACCTTATAGCACTTTTGATTGGTAGGTAGTTGTTATTATCTCAATTCACAGATTGGGAAACCAAGGTGCAAAGAGGATCCGTGGCTAGTGAGGGAGACGGCGACAGACTCAAGAAGAGAACACACGAATGGGTCTGCACAGAGCTTTTGTAAATTAGCTGAAATCTGGGGAAACTGCTAGCTCTGACTGATAGTTGAACGCATATATTGCATATGCCAAAGACCACCAGCAGAGAAAAATATGTGAGCAACTCAGAGGCTGAGATATGTTTTCCTGAAACATTAGCCGAATGTGAACAAGTTAGGACAATGGATAGTAATTGTAATCAGCTCACAGGGTATTTGCAAATCCAAAGGTGTGAAATTTGATGGATAGTTCATCCCGTTCCAATTACAAACCCAGAATGCAGGCCAAGTTGGTAAACCTCTGAGGTTTGCTAATTTAGCAGGAATTTCCTGGGACCCTGGCATGGACTACGATTTCCAAAGGTCATCTTGAAAATGACAGAGATTTTACATGAGTTTGACCTGAAACCGGAAAAAAACTTGTCTGATTTGGTTGAATTTCATTTTGATTTGTGGCCTTTGTTCAAAACCGAAATTCAGAGAGATTATATCTCAGAGATAGAAATTGAATGGGTTGACACAAAGTCCTGTGGATTGAAATTTGAGTTTTCACATGCTTCCTGTCCTGAATTCTGGCCTCTTGTGGTGTTCGACTAAACAACATGGCAGGAGAGCATATGAAATTCTATAAGGCACATCAACTGTTGACCTCGTTGACATGCAGGGACCCTTCAGAATGCAATATAAATATTACATACTGATTACCGTGCATTAATTAAATAGCATCTGTACAGAGTTATGTAAGTGTTAAACGTTATTGTTCTATAAATGACTATTTGGGATTCTAATTTGTTAGCAGTATCGTGGGGCCGATACTGCTTCAGCATTCACACAAAGTCGGTAGAAGCCACAGCACTGTATGGTAATTCTGCGCTTTGAAAACTGCAGCCTGCTGCTCTCATGCCCTCATTCTGCCTAACAGCAGCAATTTTTGGTACAAATATTAACAGATGAGTCAATCATAAAATATCCAGGCTTGTCTTACAAAGAATAATAGCATTGCATATACAGACCTGCTATGACAGATTAAGTATTCTAAAGAAGCCAGTTAATTAAGACTTCAGTGCTCTCCTTGGTGAATGCTGATATTTCAGTTGTCACCTTCCAGCAACAGAATTGAACAGATGGCATTTAAAAAAAAAATCAAACAAATTACAGGCTACCTGATTTTTTTCTGGTTACAGATAAAAAAAAAAAATGGGAAAAGGGCACAGGGCTAGTTGAGCTCCCCTTCCATAACGACAAGTTCTTGACCCTTTGTCTTCCTCTTGTAGGAGATATTTTGCATTGGGCAGCTAGGGCACAGAGAAAACGGATTCCAGAACAAGTGTTCTGTGCCCTCAGTGTGCTGTTTAGCTCCAATCATGCAGAACACTCAGGTTGTGTTGAACACAACAGCACTGCTCACGTGCTTAAGGTTAAGCAGATGCTTAAGTGCTTTGCTGGATTAGGACAATTTGCATGTTGAAATCCTTACTGACCAAGGACCTCCGCTAGTAGCTTGTGGTTCTAAACTTAAGAATGAGTGCTCTTTAATCAGAAGCATTAAAAAAAATGACGCCAGACGTCCACACTACCAAGCCCATTATTTTGAAATAACAGGCTGCTTATCTTGAAATCTGAAATTCTGCTTTCCTTGGGGAATAACGCTAATTTAGAAATAGTTATTTAAAAACAGTGTTAGTGTGGATGCTCCAGTGCTGCTATTTTGAAATAACTCCTCCCCAGAGTCATTCGAATTAATTACTCCCCAGTGCTTCCTGGGGCTCTAAGTCGAGGTAATGCATCCACATTAATGAAGCCTGCTTTGGACTCATTTCAAGGCTTCTCTGTAGCGTGGATACACTATTTTGTAATTTTGGGAGTTATTAAATCGATTTTAGTTATTTCAGAATAGTTTCCTACGGGTGTGTCTAGACTACACCTCTCTGTCAACAGAGAGATGTAGATTAGGCACATCAAAATTGCTAATGAAGCAGGGATTTAAATATCCCGTGCCTCCTTAGCATAAACATGGCCGCCACTTTTTTCAAAACTGAGTTTTTTCGAAAAAACCAGCAGTCTAGATGCAGATCTGTCGAAAATAAAGCCTTTTTCAACAGATCCTGTAAACCTCATTTTTTGAGGAATACAGGATCTGTCGAAAAAGGCTTTATTTTTGACAGATCTGCATCTAGACAGCTGTTTTTTTTCAAAACAACTCCGTTTTGAAAAAAAGCTGTGGCCATGTTATGCTAATGAGGCCCGGGATAGTTAAATCCCTGCTTCATTAGCAATTTCAATGTGCTTGATTTGCATCCCTCTGTCGACAGAGGGATGCAGTCTAGACGTAGCCTAAATTAGTGTAGACATGCCCTCAGAGTTCCAAGGAAAGACCATTGAGAAACCATTGGGAAGTCATCTCCACTGCATGACAAGTCAATTCCTAACACTCAGTTGCTGGAGCGATTCTGGGTCTACAGAGGTGACACTCCACAAACAAGCCACCACAGAGGCTGCTCCCGTGACACTTCCCTATGTTTTTTTGTGGGGAATGACATCAGTAGGATATTTACATTCGAGAGAAGCAGCAAATATCAGCCCTCGCCCTCTTTTGATAGACACAAAACAAAGCAAAGCAGACAAGGGTCTGAATTGCAAAGGGTGACATTTTTGCCCATGGTTATACGTGTCATGGGTTTGCCTAGTAGTAGGAGAGGGCAGAAATGGCAGTGGAGTGAGAGTTTAGCATGGGATGCCTGTTTCCTAACAGCTAATCTCATAATAGAGGATCTAGACTGACCTCCCAGAAATATGGTTACAAGCCCCAGCCCGATCACGGGTGCTTAGTGTGAGATTATTAATAAGCTCCCTCTTCTTAAAGAGTGATGATGATGCATCATATGTTTTGTCTATTAGGATATAGACTTGATGGGGGAAGGGATTAGCTCTCACAATGCATTTGGTTAGCACCCAGCGCAATGCTCGGAGCTCTACATGACACAATAATTGGTAAGTAGGAAGGTGGCTGAGGACTCTTTCCTCTGCGTTCACCTTAGTCAGAGCAATCATTATGGAGGAAAGACCTTTTTGATTTAAGAAGATACTTTCCTAAAAGACAATAACTATCAATGAATGGTGAAGATTTGATTAACGTTTAATAACTAAATGAGATATGTATCTCTTGCCTGGACGTTAAGCCTCTGGACATGTATTTTAATTATGATGCAGTATTTATTTAACATATAATCTTCTCTACTTAAATCTCAATTAAATGCATATTTGAAGCATTTAATGTGTTAAGGAAAATGTCATGCATGCACTCACTGCATGTCACATTTGTATCCATATGCATTTTGAATTACATGCAAAAATGACATAAGCACATGCCGCATGGACCCTATGAGGAGGTGTGAATACTTCATGTCGACACATACTTCAAGTATATACAGGCTGGATCTCCCTGGTCGGGAACCCTTTGGACCTGACAAGTCCTGAACAAGGGAATTTGCTGGATAAGGGGAGGTCCTGTCACCAGCTCCACAGCCTGCTGCCTCTCAATGTTCCCCACTCTGCTACCACCTCAGCCCACCCCCACTCTGTCTCTGGTCGCCTCTACCACTAAATCCTGACCAGCGAGGCTGCTGGCTCCGCTGCTGGTGGCCCCTGGTCCCAGGGCTGCCCCGGCCAGGCTGCTACAAGCTGCTGCAGGCCACCAGGGTCTCCAGCCTTGTGCTGCCGTGGACTCCAACCCCAACTCCTGCTGCTGGCCCTCCTGCCACTAGGCTCCCCGGGCTCTGTTGCCCAGGAACATCTGTTGTTGCCAGACCAGAGAGTGATGGTTTTGCAACTGGTCAGTCACCTCATCATGGAAAACCCACCACCACGTACAAATCCTATATTGACCCATAGACATCAATAACAACACACATGTACGCCAACACATGCATGACATGAGTAGATGCACAAACCCACACGTGCATATCATATGTATGTGGCACACACATGCATGATATGCACAAACCATACGTGCTCATTCTTAAAAACCGCAATTTCCATATAGACGATTTAAAGAATATTATGTGGTGAATAAGCTTTTAAAAAAGGACAAATAAATAGCTAAAGAGAAATGTCCCTAGGGTCTGTATTGTTGATGTTTAACCAATTTTCTATGGATTTCTTTAGGTCTTTAGGGCATTTAAGCTTAAAAAAATCATGTTAATGCTCATATTTTTCTTCGCATCTGCCGCACCACTCCCTCCCCTGCTTAGCCGGAGTGTGAAAAGTTTTAGAATTCAAGGATGCTCAGAAATACAGGAGGGTTTGGAAAACATGTTGAGGAGATAAAAGTGTAAAATAAGCGACACCGCTGCGTCATCCCCATGGCTCTCCAGAAGCGTCTCAGCAACACCATTTCTGGAAAGCCGCGTCTAATGCCAAAGGGCTCCCCCCAAACATAGGCAAGTTTGAGGTGAGCCACACCCATCTGAGGCTTTTCAAGAGAGGTTGAAACAAATGAGCCAGTCTGAACGGCTCACTTAAAACCAGTGAAAGTGCTGTCTCAGTGGCAATATGCAATATGGTGGCTCGTGATGTGTGACCATTGGCGAGGTATAAGGGTTCAGGAATACTCTGGGTAAGAGAGGGTCTGGATGCCTGCCAAGTTATAAGTTACCTGGTTCTAGCTTCCATTTTGCCCCTTGCACACAGAACCCTCAAAACTAGGTGACTCTGGCCTCTTGGGTGTTATTTATCTATTGAGAGTCATCCGTGCGGTAGCCTCCTGCCCCTCTTCCCTCCCATTGTGCCCCTCATTTCAGGGATGCAGAGCTGAGTGGGGCAGGAGCTGTCTGCCTGGAAGATTTGGCTTCTTTGCAGCCCCTTTGGACCAGAAGAGAAGTGCAGAAGGGCCAGCTTGCAGTGGAGAAACGGGCCCCAAAGTCCGGGGGGGGGGGGGATTTTATTTATCCAGAAGATTCCAGCTTCTTGATTTTGTGAAGTTGAGCTGGAAAGCACATGGCAATATGCACCCCTATTGAGACCTTCTGGTGCTCACTGCTTCTGGATGGGTTTTCTTAAGGTATTTTAATAGCCATGCAATTGCTGATGCATGTAGCTGTATGTCAGCCATCAGGGCTTTGGGTCCCCCATTTTGGTTAGGGTCTCCAGCAATGTTCCCTCTAATCTTTTCCATCCATGTGCAGAAGAGGGTTTTTTTATGTGCACTGAGGCATGTGCAGATGTGCACCACCAGTAGCAACAAAACCTAGCTGTGGGCCCTCTGCTAACCAGCTGGTCCGCACTTGACTCTCCTGTGCGGCATGGCACGCTGGTCTGCAGGAAAGCAGCAGAATCTGACAGCTACTGCTCAGCAAGCTTGGCCCCTCCAGTTACAGCCAGCTGATTGTGTGGTTGGATAGTTACAGCGTGGAGCTTTCTGCTCAGCAACCCTTCCTCCTAGCGGTGGGCTTTTGTCGCTTGCCAGCCAGCTGGCAAGGCATTAACGGACTTAGTTTACTCACACAGTAATGAGTCTAGCAGCCAGGTTACTTTGTCCTTCCCAGGAGGAGTCTAGTCTGAAGGAAACTGGAAAGTGAGTTAATACTCTGCCGCGTATGCAGGGAAACGCTACAGCAGGCACATAAATGAAGTGGCATTTTGGATGCAACAGCTTGGATGGAAGCAGAAGCCCAGCATGTTGTTTCTGATGTTTAGTGATTCATTTTGCAGTAAAATTAATTCCCAGGATGGGCAATAGACTCTCTCCCTAACATAGTGCTTTGACTGTGAACTATTACCATTGGACACTTATCAATTGCCATTTTCATTTACATCCATAAATCTTATTGTGGGGCTAAATTTCATGAACGACGGAAGCATCCAGTATTTTAAGAGGTTAAATATGAATAATTATGGGGTTTATGTAGGGAAAAGAGAATAGCTAAGTATCCATGAAAACATGCATGATTGAGACATTGCCAAAAATACCTCCAAGTATATTCTGGCAAAATTTACCTGTTATAATTTAATCTTTATTTTTTCTTTTCATCCTTAACAGGATTCCATTGGTGAACCTGTAAAAAAATAACGGGTTACGTATCCCTACCATTTCTGTTTACCAGTAGGAGACTCAAACAACAGCACTCTATGGGCCAAATATATTTTTATAAAAATGAACACACCTGTAGGAAACTGCATTTTCAGAGAGTGCGTTTATGGGAGGAAAAAAATGTGCAAGCAAAGAAGCCTATGAAGAAAGAGAAAGTTAAGAAATAAAGGAAAAGAACCGAACATCTGGAGTTTGGAACATGGACTGTGATTCTGAACCTGTGCCAATAATACCATTATGTGCCATGTACTGATCTGAAAGACTTCACAAGAAGCTGAAGCTAAGTGAATTACACGTAGAAATATTACAGAAAACTGGGGCGGGGAATCTCTTCTGATAAAGTCAGTATTTCTGGTTACTATACATATATACATATAGATATAAATATATATATATATATATACAAACACACACACAAACACAAACACTTTTTGTACTGTAGCAATTTTTGAAAATCTTAAATGTTCATTTTTAAAAGATTGTGTCATGGGTTACAAATCTGATTTCTTTAACATTCTTAGTGTGAACTGAATAAACTGATGTTTTCTACTTTGGCAGCTTGCCTTTAAAACACATACGCACACACACACATATATATATTTGAAATGAATTTCCACTAGTGAAGAAATTATTTGCAAGGCCCAATAAACCATTGATTAGAGATGATTCTCTGAGATGGTACTGAAACTCTGTTAAAATTATAGTTTTCTTATCCATTATAGAGTTGCCAGGGGGGATTATGTTAGAAATGTATGGCAATGTTTATGTATACGATCTGTTGGTTCTCAAAAGAAAGAGAATGGTTAATTGTCTTTGGGGCTGTTTTGAAACAAAAGCAGAACTGAGAGGTGTTTTCAATACAATTAAAGGATACACACCTCCAGGGCAAATTCACAAACCGCATTCCAGTTATTGTGAAATTGTAAAAAATCCCCCAATTGAAACCACACAGGAAAGGAATCAGTAGTAAGAGCCCATGAGTGTGGCCCTTCAGATACTTTCAGATTCTTAGCCCAGAATCTGAGTAACAGCCGTGCTATGAAATAGCAGTGAGCTGGAAGAGCATGCTGTGTCTGGAGGGTAAATTTAAAACTGGACTTCATTCCAAATGGCACAGGTTGGTGCTATTGAAAAGGCATGGCTTCTGCTCCACGTAAGCCTTTGGGCCCTGGCCAAGGTTATGACAAATTCTCTCATGCTATTTTGTTTGTGGTGAAATCAATAGAGACAAACTCCCCCTTCTGTTCCTCATCACCCATCACTAGAAATTGCATCTGTAAAGACATCATCAAAGTGATATCTGCTCCCCATAGCATTCCCGCATTCCTGGTAAGACAGACGAGGCTGAGAAGACACTGGACTGGACTGCCGAAAATCTAAACACAGAGTCACCAGCACCTGTATCCATTCATTAGACAATACATCCTGCAGAAGCTTCACAGGCATGAACAGCTGAAACCAGCAGCGAGTGTTACTGTCCCTTTAAACCAGGGCCAGCTGTCATAGTGGCTGTCCAGGGATGTTGAGTAGAGAACTTTTTTTTACCTTTTGGTTTGAAGGATCAAGAAAGAGTATAGAAGGAAACCATAAAAACCGCTCCAGCTTCCCTCTTTTATAATTCCCTGAGCCCTGTTTATGTACTTAATGGAGTTATATCTAGGGGCTGGCCAAGGACAAGTCTTAAACATTACTCGGATGGTGGAAGAATGCAGGCGAAGGTTTCACTGTTGACACCGCGTTTTCAGACACTCATCTCAGTGGCAAATTATGAAGCAGCTGATTACACAAAGCCACTGTATTGATGCTGGGCGCAACAGGGTTTTACAGCCCTTTCCTCAATCCCTCGTGGAACTTCATAGTACTTCCAAACATTGGCGCTGATTTTTAAATGCATTCCCTCTGGCGATGGCTCTGGTGTTTGCTTCCTGTGAACTTGCTACCGATGGCCTTTTATTGCCACAAAGCAACTTTCTGAGTTAGGGTGAGTGCTCTGGGAGATTGAATTTCAGATTTCTGTGTGCGATTATTCAGAAAAGCCTGCACTCTCACACTATCAAAGAGGAACACATAATTTTGAGTGACTCCTTCGGCCAGTAACAACAAACCAACCTTGAACCAGAGCCAATGCCCACTGAAATCAGTGGTGTCCTTCAGGTGACTTCCTTGGACTTAGATCATGACTGTAGCATATGTAGCAAACACTAATAAAGAGCTACAGAGTCAGTAAAGAAGACCTCAAATTATTTTGTATCATGAATAAAAGTGAATGGATTTATCATCTGCTCAGAGGTTCCACAAGCAGAAAGATGAAGGCAAATTTCCTGCGATAAATTATGCTTTTGTTAACTCAGCTCCAGACCCTTACTTTCCAATAACCTAGCACCCAATCCTTTCAACGTATGTTCTTTTTTGCTAAGGATAATAAACTATTTTGAACCTGTTGACCTATGCACTAAAATTTGCTGTTTGCAGTGGGATTAGGGTTCTGATAATTCACAATAGTGTAGCAGGTGGTGACATGCTAGATAGCTAGACCAAACCCAAAGTTCCTTTTGGCTGTTCATCTTTAAATACAAGGTGTGGGAACAGCGATACCTCACTGACAGCCACTAACATCTGTCCATCTGCTTCAATAGCCTGAAAGGTGTCCTATGGCATACACACTTTGACAATTAATTAGGGGACTCTTAAAGACTGAAAACTGTTTGCTGAAGTCTGAGGCTCTTCCTGTCTCTAAAATCTGCCACCCTCCCATGCCTGAAAGAAGCTATTCCCTATATTAGAAATGACTTGAAACTCCCAGGTCTTATAGCCAATTTTTGTAGATAGTGGCATCCAAGTAATTTTAGCTGAAGCATCCGCCATAAGTAGTTGATATGACCTGACATGTCTAAAATAACCAACTTTGCTCTAGTGATCCTGCTGTAACCCTGGAATAACCAATGAAATAAATGTTGTTGGAGTTATTTTACACCAATTTAACGGAGAGCAGCTTTTTTAACCCAAAGCCCCTAAATCTTCTCTATAAACTGTTCTCTCTCTGTTGGGATTACCCAGAACTACAGCTATATGTATACATTAGACTCAATTTCTGTATTACATTCAATATTTAATTATTTGAGACAAAAAAGAAAGTTACGTTCTCACCATGTTTAATGTACCTGTGTTTTGCTAATCGGCTGCTGAATTCTGGGAGCTTCCTTACACTTCCCTACCGTATCATTTATGGGCCTGATTCAACACCTTGGGAGACATTGGGAAGACGCCCAGTGACTTTAATGGACTTAGATTCATGCCCTGAATTCTTCTCCTTAGAAGACCCAGCCAGTCTAGAGGCTGGTGATACATATGAGAAGTAGAGTAGAATTTTGACCACTTGCACTAGGTGATTTTTTTTCCACATTAAATTTTATCTGCCATTGTGCTGCTCAGCATTTAATGACTCTACACCCAGCTTAGGTCCATCACAGATTTTATAAAACTAATCAACAAATTCATCAACGCGGCATCCATTTCTCCTATGAATATTAACTAATACTAATGTACGGTAGCATCTTGTGTCATAGATCCCAATCAGTTTTTATTCCATGACAAAATTTTCCCCTTCATTCATTGCATGAGGGACAGATTCTGATTCTCTTAAATTGAATAAATCTCACTTGACGTCACTGAGACGTCTATAGCATTAGATACTCTAGTGTGAGGTAGGGGTCAGAATCTTTTCCCTTAATAATATTTTACGGGTGGCTTTCGAAAACTCGTTCAGAAAATGCGAGTACATTGTGCTCTTGCGTGACAGTACCTGCTAATTATTTTAAACGAGTAGGGCTGGGCAGACATGTTAGATTCCTATACTCCCCCAAGTGTTCTGTTTTTGTGATCAGTTAGCGACTCTACTGTAGCAGGCTGAAGTTTGCTGATCTGGAATTCCAGGGCTATTTTTTAAAGACTGAAACAGTGTGGGAGAGAGGCAATGTACACAGGGAATCAACTTCACCGCTGAGCACTCCTGAAGTCCCAGATGCGGCCTATTCAGCAGGGTTTAAGTGGAACACAGTCCTAGTTTCCCATGTTCCATTCAGGGGAGATTTTCACAAAGGGACTGACACTCCTTCAACAGACTGCTTGGAAATATACTGCGCACGCACTCAGTGCTTTGCCTCCACCTCTCCAAAACACGGCTGCCCTCAAACTGTCAGGCCTTTCTCCAGCCAGCAAAGGGAGGACTAACATGGCCACAGAACAGCGTGGTTCTACCTCCTACATTCAAATTCACTGCGGGGCTACGCTCACCCAGTGTGACTTCCCGGACAATGACACGGGCACTCCATTCACGGAAGAGAGGCAGTGAACATGCACCAGATTGCTTAGTAGTACAGAGGGCTGAATTAATCAGCCTAACTGGCTACTCTATTTTGATTAATAATTCCACTAGTCAGAATTATTATTTCTTTATCTCTCTGTCTATATTTGGACCTCATTCTCGTCTCACACACTGGTGGGAAACAGGAGGGATGTGATTCCTCTGGCATCAGTGAAATTATGCCAATACATCTCCTTTTAGAGAGATGTGACTGAGATCCCCTTCCCCCCCAAACATGCATGCCTCCGAGTCCCATTCCATTCTGTCAGCATATCACAACTTTCCTACAGTGAGGCGTAAGCAGTCCTTAACACCACCTGCTGCACTCAGCATACAGTAGAGGCACTGTTGACAATTATCAATATGCCTAATAAGCAACATTTTTTAAGCAAGCAATTAAACCAAAACTTGCACGATTCATGTCATTTTGGGGTGATTACTTTGGTGCAATCTATTGATTCAGTATATGGGGGTTTTTGTATTTTACCATTGTAAACAATGCAGCCCTCAAAAACTTGCCAGCACAGAGTATATGAATTTTCCTTCTTTGTTTTACTTATATAGCGTTGATCCTCTACCAGCTGCAAAGACTGTGTTTTGTACCTTTACCCATTGATCTTCTATTTATTTGTATCTGTTGGCTGCACTGAGTAGTACTTGTGGGTATTCCGATGTAATCCTAATGGCAGTTTGACAGCATAAAATATATTTCAGATCCCTTATTCCAAACTGTTTGAAGCATTGTGATGTATTTGTGCATCTATGGCGTTAGAGTCTGAACTAGACTGCAGGAATGTGCTCTAGCGGGGAATGGTATGAACTTTGTATCCCTTGGGGGGTAAGCAGGAAGGGCCCAAACTTCCATGGGATAAACACCCCGTAGGAAATCCACGAGAGAGAATACCTCAGACCACAGGGGACTCAAGTATAACTTTCAGGTGACAACGTCACAAGCCTTCCATACACTTTGCAAAGAGACAGAGTTGGTTGGTGTGAGACCAGACAGTGGCAAAGAAACACACAAACTTCCCTTGTCTGTAAGGACCAACAGCACTTGCACTTTACCACAAGAATAACTGCATCCCTTTGCAGGCTAAACAAACCAATAAAGGGACTGGCCTGTAAAACCGTCAGCAGGAGACCTAGAATTGTTCAACTAAGAAAACAACAAGTTGGAGTTAATTCATTCCTAGTATCTAAAGGAAGCAAAAAAAAAAAAAAATCCACTGACTCTAACCAACTCCAGCAGAACACCTGCCCCAAAATTCTTTACAGTGAGGAGCCAGATACACAAGCTACAGAATTACTTTCTTCATGCACCAAGTTTAATGGGACTTACTTCTGGGAGGAAACGTACTCAGGTGGATGTGTGTAGGATCAGGGCTAAGTAAATATTTTGTATGGTGATGAGAACCACAATCCCTTTTCCAGCCAAACTATGCTCCAGGGGGTGATGGGATAACCCATACATCAAAACAGAGAGTGAAGACTCTGCACATATTAGTTTTATTGACACTTGCTTGTGGGAAACACCTTTTCCCACTTCTAGGTAACCAGTGTTAGAGCAAATGTCCTGTAAATACACCTTATATTTACAGGGAGATGCATTTTGCAATGTCACACTATGGAATATGGGGCATATATTTATTGAGAATAGGCAATGAACACCAGTAAGCAACCATTTATAATACTATGACTAGCGTTCCATCAGAGGGTTCTGATGACACTGAAAACAGCAAGAATGGGCTGTTTTTCAGCAGAACTCCACGGAAGATTTTGGTTGCTATGTATGCGGATTAAACGGGTTGAACCGCTCTTGTCTGGCATCCTTGGGACCTGCCTAGTGCTGAACCAGAGAGTTTGCGGGACCACAGGAGGTCAGTATTGTTTAGCAGCATTACCAACACTTCCACTGCTTACGGGGTTCTCAGAAGACATTTAGGAGTAAGTCAGAACTAAAGAACAGCACAGAACACTGAGAGCCAGGACTGGTGCCTGTAAACAAACTTTATGGGACCACCCCCATGCTAAGTGGACATCCAGCTAACAATTATGCTGGACCATGGATGTTGCTGGACCAGAGAGTGCTGGACTAGAGAGGTTCAACCTGCACATGAATTCTTCAGACTGTTTCTTTCTGGAATTGTTTTCAGTTTACATCCCCAGGGACGGATTCTGTTAGGATCTAAGCGCTTAATGGACGCCATTCGGAAAACTCCATTCTCAAGCGAGCAGAGCTGATTTCAGTGGGAGTTGAGAGACCTCAGCACCTGGTAGGAGCAGAGCCCATGTTCCCAGAAAGTCCTAAGCCAGGGCCCCCAGTGTGTTGTCACTGTAGTATTTATTGATGGATAAGAGGTTTGGAGAAGCTGCATTGCCTACATGAATGAACCTGAGGTGGGAGTCACAAACTCCTGTCCTAATCTCAGCTTTTCTGCAGACTTATTGAATGAGACAATTCATTTGAACGTGCTCTGCCTCCTTTCCTTCCCCTGCAACATGGGGATTGCAACACTTCCCAAATCTACCTAGCAGGGATGTGGTGAGCATGAATTATCCAGCGTCCGTATCCTGTTCTGAACAGGCTCAGCATCATGTAGGTGGTCAGTATATTGTGCACTGCACGAGGGAAAGCCAGCTAGTCTGTTGGGCTACAGAGTTCTCAGAGAGCAGGACAACATTACAGAAAAGACACTCAAAGGTTACAGTGACCTTTCAGCTACGTGTGCGACCCAAGACCTCGGTTGTAAGCCAGACATATGGGCATCTCATTGCATCATATACCCCAAGTATGTTAGTTCCTTAGGAATAGACGTTTGATGTTTCATCTCAATGCATTGCAGATCTTACAGTTCAAACAAAGAACTGAGGTGTTTGCCAGGCAATTCAAGTTCACATCTTTCCACTCCCACGCAGTTCATTTTATCCGACAAAAGAACCCAACAAATACACTGTGACAATTAAATTGCTATTGGATTAAAAAACCTATAGCCATCAACTCTCTCCCTAGCACATGTGATGCTCTCAGAAAAGGTCACAGGTAGGAGTCAGACAGTTACATACACCAGGAACCCACCAGTTCTTTTGTTCTAAAGCTAAATCTGCCACGTGAATTTATCCTGAGGTTCAGAATAGTTTTGGTTCTTTTTTTTTAACGCCAAAACCCTATCTAGGCAATATCCCATCAACTGTAACACATGAGAACGGGGACAGGTTACATCAGAAGATATTTGAAGAACCAGAGCCTTCCTTTTTACTTACTTCTTACTCAGAACGAGCCCCCACTGACTTTAGTAGGGATTTTTCCCGAGTAAGGGCAAAGCAAAAATCGAGGGACTTGGGGCCTCTTCTAAAGTTCTTTGAAATCAACCGGAGTCATGGAAATAGAAGGCAACCCAAGCCTGTACTTATCTAGATGCTTGTCTGAATCCCTGTAGCATTAGTCTTTTGGCTGCTTATCTCGAAAGTTGCCAACCGCTAGTGAGAAAACTCTCAATTCCCTAATGTATTGAAAACTGAATATTATCAGAAGGCAGCAATTGGTGTTAGCACCACTGGGAAAGAAGTGCATCTTTCGGCAATGGAAAGATTTTGGGTAAATGCTGATGTGGTTTTATTGTCCTCCCACCAAAGTGAAAAATAATTGTCTTCATTGAGCAGTATCTTTACAAATATCCAGCTACCTCCTTGTACCTAAAATCATGGCCATTTCTCCCACCACAACTGCCTAGCTGGCAACATGGCTTAACCAGTCAGAAATATTATTTGAAAGATTCATTTTTGTGTACTTCTTTTCCTCTAGCAGTTTGTTCTGAAGGTGAGCAATGGAGGTAAAAGGCAGCAAACATTCTACATATAATAACTATATAATTCACCAATGCCCTTCAAATATTGGAAATTTCATTTAACCAAGTATGAAACATGTAAGAGATTGGCAACCCACTAAGACATCCCTCCCCATTTTAGAAGCCCAGCTGGGGTCGGTTTCTACTGCAGAAGTCATGTGATGCTTTCTGAACTCTCTTTCATCTTATTCGCAAAATTTGTAGATACATTTGTAACAGTGACATGCATAGAGATAACAGTTACTTTGAGGAAAAAATATCTTGCACAGACATACTCCAAGGGCACAGCTTTCTGTTGAAGATCGTTTTAGGTTCTTGGGGTGTTATTTTTAATTTTTATTATTATGATTATTGCTTTGTTTCACCATATACAATGAAGTTTACAGTTTATTTTAAATGTTGCTAATTTTTTTTCTAATGCAAAGAATCTTTTACTTGGCAACCACCGTTTTACACATGGAGTACCTCTTGTTATTTTTCTGCAAAAAATGATATACCGTGTGTGGATATACACCCACCCACCTACACACACATTATCTACATGCACACACACACATACACTACATACATGTATGCGAGTTTCGGTCTCAATGGGTTTAAATCATTGTGTCAGTTTAATGTTGTACTATCCTTTTTCAGGCATATCATGGCCATATTAATAATAATAAATGACAATGGGCTTTTGGAGGAAATTGAATGGCTGTGATTCCATACAGGTGAACTATTTTATCCAAGAGTGTTTTTTAATTTGTTTCTGTATTTTAAAGCGATGTACTTGGAAAGCACTGTATATGCGACCCTCTACCAATTTCCGTATGTATATTTAGTACTCTGATGTTGCTATTAAAAAAAAAACCAAGGTGAGAAAAACAAGCTGTTTTGATTTTAGGGTCCTATGTTCATTGTGCTTTAAATATTCCCACAAAACCTGCCTTCCAAGATGTTGCAAACAATCTGAGAGTCTACAGAAATGAACGATGAAGGAGCTGCTACTGTTTGCCTTATTGTACTGGAGGTGGTAATTGTATTCCCACAATCTCAAAAGTTAATATACAGTGCATGGGAAAAGCAGCAAACAATTTTTGAGGAAAGAAAATGCTGTTTTATTCAGGAAAGCAAAGTCAGAAAAATGTTAGCGGCAAGAAAGGCCTGACCCACTGCCCATGAAAACACCCCTGCTGTTCTCAATGCACTTTGCATCCCTTGTGTTCTTCTCTCTGTTTCAGAATATAATCAGTCCTTTATCCAGGGGGGGTCCAGACCCCACCACTAAATCCTGGGATGCTGCTCTGATTCCAGATTGCCCACCAATGGGATCCTGAATCGGTGGCGCTTTGCCAACAGATGCAAAATTTGTAATTTGAAGGGAAGAAAAAAACCTGTCCCCATTTCTGCAGATTTGCCAAGGGCTGTGGAGTTCACTCTGGCTCAATATCAATATTCCGCTTTCTCTCTGGGTGCCGGATCTCCGTGATGGGATGTTTCTGGGAGCGTAGGCGGCACCATTTGCTTTGGTCAGCAACAAGCCCCAGCCCATCCTGAGTGCTTCCAACAAGCTGAGGCACAAACTTTCTATTAACTCTAAGCCAGAGCTAGGCCTGATACCAAACCCTGCATCCTCAGAATGCCACACATGGGAAATATGCGCCAGGGTCTAGCTCTGCAGTGGGCTGTCTGCAGGTCCTGTCACATCTTGCAGGTCCTTCCTTAATCACAGGCTAAGGTGGTTGCTTTCATGCATCTAGTCAGTCCCATTTCTGCTGGCACGTTATCACCACACCCTGGGTGATATCAGCCCCGGGGCTCAACAGGAATGGACGCCGCGCCTCCCTCTGGCCACTCTGAGGGGACATGAAGTGTTTGGGCAGGGTGGTATGGATGGAGTTGGAATAGCCTCTCCCCAAGATGCCTCCTTTGTGAGGAGCAGCACGTCTGAGGTGAAACTTGGCCCTGCACCCAGGACAACTAAGATCTGAGGGTATGTCTACACTACAGTGTTATTTCGAAATAGCTTATTTCAAAATAACGTGTCCACACACAAAAAGCATTTCGAAATAGTGCGTCCACACTGAGTGGACTCTGAATCGCATTTCAGGCTGGCCGGAACCAGTTCCAGCAGGGCACCAGGTCAGGACTTACTGTGTGGGGCTGCTGCCTGAAGCCATCTGAGGTCTGTGCTTAAAGGGACGCCCCCGGGCAGCCAGTTCTCAGGTTTCCCTGCTTGCTTGCCTACCTCGCTGAGGGACAGCAAAGCATTTTGTCTCTGTGCCCTGGTTGCCCTCACTTGGGACACCACAGCACTCTGCAGCATGGAGCCGGAGCTGCCCCTGGGCACCCTGGTGCTTCTCTTGGACGTGTTGCTGTGAGCCTGGCTGCACTTTCTTCAGGCCGCCATCCAGGAGGTCCATAGGGGGGCTGTCAGTATCCAGGAGGCCCTGCGGGAGAGCTTCCACCCTGAGGAGCACTAAAAGCCTCCCTGGTCTGCCCCACTGGGGGCTTGTGCCTCATTCCTCCCTCACGTCCTTCCACTTACCCCTCCCTAACCCCCCTTCCTGATGTCAAATAAAATACATGTATTTTCATGAACACAAACTCCCTTTATTTAACAAAACTAGGGGGGAGGGAATGAAACTCTGGTGAGACTGGGGAAAGGAGGCGGGAGAGGGGAGAAGAGAGGGTGGGAGAGGGGAGGGAGAAACCTGGGAGGAGGGAGCTGGAAGGGGGAAGCAAGGGGAAGGGGAAGCTCAGGGCTCAGGGTTGGGCTTCTCGCCGGACCAATTTGATTGTCATGCAGACCTGCTCCTGGGTTCGCATGTGGCCTTTGGTGGCCAGGCTGGCAGCTATCCTGCCACAGACGGCCTCGTTCCTCCGTCTAGTGCGGAGATCATGGACGCTGGGGGTATCCCACCAAACCTGAATAAGGTCCATGATCTCCACCCTGGACTAGGAAGGCGCCCGCCTTCTCCGGGCCCTGGAAGGCTCTGGAAGCTGGCAGATTGCTCCTGGGGAGCGGTGGAGGGCTGGCTGCCAGTGGCTTGCTGGCTCATGTTTTGGGGCCACTGGGTCAGAGGCAGTGACTGCTGGCTTTGGGCTGGCAGGCTTGGAGCTGGCACAGGCACTGTCGCCAGAGTCTACCCCTTTAAGGGCTCCGGGGAGTGTGGGAGGGAGAAATGTGTTCTTGGTTGAGGCTGGAGTGGCCACCAGGGCACCCTGGGAAGGCTGGAGGCCCCCTATTTCGAAATAAGTGTCTACACAGCACTTATTTTGAAACAGCTATTTCGACTTTGGTGTTATTCCTCATGGAATGAGGTTTACCAAATTCGAAAAAAGCGCTCCGCTATTTCGAATTCATTTCAAAATAGCGGTTTGGCTGTGTAGACGCTAGGAAAGTTATTTCGAAATAAGAGCTGTTATTTTGAAATAACTTTGCTGTGTAGACAGACTCTACGTCTGTACGGGCATCTCTGCACTAGGAAACTATTTCGAAATAGCTCAAATCGATTTAATAACTCCCAAAATAACAAAATCGAAATAGCGTGTCCTCACTATGGGGAAGACTCAAAATGAGTCCAAGGCAGGCTCTGTTAATGGGGGTGCGCTACCTCAACTTAGAGCCCCAGGAAGCCCTGGGGAGTAATTCGTTCGAATGACTCTGGGGAGTAGATATTCCAAAATAACTATTCGGTCCACTCTACCGCTGTTTCAAAATAACTACTTCGGAATTAGCGTTGTTCCTCAAGGAAAGCAGGAGTACAGAGTTTGAATTAAGTGGATGCTACACTTATTAATTTGACCCGGGGCAGGGGGGTATTTTGAAATAAAGTCCTAGTGTAGACCAGGGCTAAGTGGCCTCGATGGCTGATGGATGGCACGATCCACCTCTCTAGAACACACTGTCGCACAGATTTACACAAGCATCCATGTGGGTGGCAACACACACTGGGCTAGGCGCTGACCCCTGGCACTCTCCCCCACCTGAGGCATCGGCAACCGCCCCACACAAAAAGCTGGGCCTGGTGCCCCCAGCCGTACTGTGGTGAAATAGGGGTCTCCCAGGGCATGGATTCCAGGGCCCCAGGCCTGGGTAGGATGTTACCCCGCCACATCAGTCTTAATTTGCTCCTTAGTACCTGATCTGGTCTGGGCCAGGGAAGCGGACACCGATCCATGCCTCCCCTCCCCCCGCATTAGTACAGGAGGCAGAATCTGGCCCTTCAAATAGGGAGGGCACAGAGACACGATGACGAGTATTTAATGCTAGGCCACACAAGGGGCCAGTTAGGACCGGAGCCTGTTCCTGAGGGTACTCTGCCAATTAAGGGCGACCCGGCCACTGCCGTGAAGAGCTGGCAGGCTGAGGAGGGGAGCAGGGCTGGGGAAAGCCCTGCAGCTGTGCCATCTGAGGTGTTGCCCAGGGAAGGCGCTGGCCCTCGGAGAGCACAGGTCTCTCCGTGTTCCTCAGGGACAATATTTAGTGGCTGGCCTACCCTGAGTTACCACACTCCCCGCACCATCAATGTACACTGGTGTGAAAATGCCCACTGATGGCTTCTGCCCTGCAACCCAGCTTCCTGTGGGCAGCTGGGGGCTAAGGGGAACCTTACGGAAGGAAGCAGAAGGGGCCTTATCAAGAGAGGGTGTCTCTTTCTGTACAGTCCAGCATAGGTGAAGGCTCCACGTGTTTATGAGAGGCAGGGGGTGGAGGATGCAGGCTCCCTTGGCAGAGGGGGTCAGGCTAGTGTAGTCACAAACCAGAGCAGAGAGCAAATGATGGGCAGAACTGTGACCGGCCTGGAGGGCGGGGGGAGCTCAGACTGGAAGCTGCACATTTATTTCATTTTGTATTTACAGTGTAAAGCTCCTTCTCACCAGAACAGACACGAAATGAAAGAAGCGAAGAAAAAGGAAGTTCATCTTCTCCCTTCCAAATATGCAGAGGTGCTGTGGGCCCCGATTGCGGTAGGACACAGAGACAGAGGGGCAGAGAAATGTCCGTCAAAAAGTGTTTCCTCCAAAAACAAAATGTGGCCTCATTTTAAAATCAATTCCATAGGAAACTGTCCATTTTTGAATAGGTGCCCTTATTTCAATGGGAAATGACGTCAAAAGAGTTTGTTTTCATTCTGTTTCACCTCCTACTGAAATCTTTGTTTCATTTTGGTTTTCACCAACTGAAAACAATTTGGCAATTTCCAAAGGAGTGGAGGGAATTCAAGGGGGGAAAAAAAAGAAAACGGAAGGGAGGAAAAAAATTAAAACCTAGAAAAAAAACTCTATTGCAGCAATAGAAAAGGGGAAAGAAACAAAAAAAAGTTGTTTCATTTTAAAAACACAAAAAAAGAATTTCAGTTTGAAACAAAACAAACATTCAATTTAGTTTCATTTGTTTGTTTGTTTTTCCCTGCAAGAATCTAAAATTTGGAATGAAATAGTGTCTTTCAAAATTGACCATGGAGGGAAAAAAAAAATCAGTGTTTTGAGCAGCTCTGCGGATTGCATCTACAGTGAACACCCGGCCCACATTGCAATATGAAAACGGGCTCTCCTGTCCTGTGATTGCATAACGGCTTACTAACATCACAGGCAGAAGGATTTGTGTGTCAAAACCTGCTGGCACACGATTACCATCAGCGAATAATACAAAAAAATGGGGGGACTGGTGAACGCAGCAAGCTGCAATTACACATTGTGTGCCTATATTTGAAAAGCTGTCTCCCAAAACACAAAAGGCACACGCTTGCATGACACATCCTTTTTCTTTGTGATCGTCTCTCGGCAGCAACCCAAAGTGTGGGATGGGCGATGCCAGGCTTGGCAAAGGTAAGGCTGCGGTTTGATGCTGTAGCAGAATTATTAATAGCCTCATCAATTACCACCAGGCAGTGCATCCAGCAGCAGCCCACGAAATGCAGTAATGTATGCATCTCCCCCTGTAAATGGGCTCTTTCTGCTGCCGCTGAATGTCGGAGGCGTACACAATGCCATGCAAATTGCCTTCCCTTGTTTTCCTAACAGTTTTTACTTTCTTTCAGAATTGTGCGTCCCTCGGATGACTGGCCGAGAAATAACCTCCCCTTCAGAAAGGGAAAAAAGAACCTCATTAATCCTCAAAAGGCAGAATGACCTCAGACAGATTGATGAATGAGGCTCATCACCGTCTTCACTAAGCAGAAACAATATGACCATTTGGGTCATTTTAACGAATTTTTTTTAAGAAAAAAAAAGCCGACAGAAAAGCCTGGATGCAATTAAAATAAACTCATTTACTAACAAGCAAGTGCTGAAGATGGGCTTTTTCAGGGCACCTTAGGGAAACGGTCCAATTCTAATAGTTTTGTCTGACCTCACAAAAGCGGGGATGTGCTGACATTTCCTGAAAGGGAAAGTTCTCAGGCAGCTACAGCAAGCGGCCGGAAAGATCTATTAAGCCATTTAGTGTTTCCCCACCTGGCTAATCAAGGACTGTCCCTGCAAAATGCTTTCTTGCACTCTTCCCCTCCTTGGTACCCAGGGAGGCCAGATACGGCTCTAGGAAAGACACGTGGAAATAATTCAACAGGACGAGTCCAGTGGTGGGAACTGAACCATCCAAGCAACTGGGCCTCAGCATAGGGAAGTGGTCATACAAGGGCACTTACAGCCTCCCTGGGCAATGGGCGGGGGAGCCTGGCACCGTGCTCCTGACAGGGCTTCAGGTGGAAGGGGCAGAGCCCCTCAGAGCCACTTGGACCATGGTGCACCCCTCCCCCAGCCCTCAGAGCTGTACGCGGCGGGGTGCTCTTGCAGCGATATAAAGAGCCCAGGGCTCCAGCCACCCCTGCTGGCCCAGCAGCATCAGCGGCAGCTGGAAGGCTCAGGCCCCAGAGCAGGGGTAGGCAATAATTTTGGACAGGGGGGCCACTCCAAGTTTTTGGAAAGTGGTCGAGGGCGGCCCTCTTCCAGGGTATTAATGGAGGAATTCCGGGGGCTGGGATGGAGGCTGGGCACAGACAGGAGCGTGGGGGAAGGGAGTGGGGTCTGGGAGGGAGTTTGGGTGGAGGACGGGGCTGTGACCTAGGGCAGGGGACTGGACTGCAGGGTTTGGGGATGTGACCTAGGCTAGGAGGGGATTGTGATCTCAGGCAGGAGATTGGGGTGACAGATCTGGGAGGGGGTAGGGGTGCGGGATGGAGTAGAGGGTTTGGGTATGGGGGGGCAGAGGGTTGGGGAAGGGAGGGGCTGGGTTGCCAAAGGCAGGCTCTGGCTGGGAAGCGCTTACCAGCAGAAACCTGAGGCAGACGGTCTGCTGCAGGCTGCTCGCTGCTCCACATGGCTGTGCTCCGGGCAGGAGAGTGGGGGAAAGGGAGCTGGGGAGGGGGCATAGGGAAGGGGGATGAGGCGGGAGAAGGCTTCCTATACTTCCCCTGCTCCCAGCAAAAATTCTCAGCTCCTATTGGCCAGAAACTGAGAGATTGGCCAATGGGAGCTAAGAGATTTTGCTGAGGGGTGGGAACAACATGAGAAATCTCCCTCCTCCCTCCCCAGCCATCTGGAATGGAGAGCAGCTGGCTTTTTAAAGTGTGAGCTGCTCTCTGCCTAAGGGTTCTGGTGAGGGGGCCACGTCCGGCCTGCTGGCAGCCTCTTCCTCCCCAACCCTTCCCCCCACCGTTGGCGGGCCTGTGATCATAGCACTATGGGTCATGGACAGTGTCATGGACAGGCTAAAGGAGATATTAAGGATAAAGATATGAGGAGTGGTCCCATTAAACACATGGAGTCGGGAGGGTCGGCTGACACTTCTGCTAAGAATTTCGGGTTCAAATAACTTTAGGGGTCGATTTTATTTGCAGGAAAGGACCCACCCGGCCTTCAGCGCAGGAGATTCTGCAAATAGATCCATGCTTTGACCATGCCTGGCATCTCCTAGCAAATCCCAAGTCTTAGTTCCTACCAGCTCCATGAAGCTGCAGGAGGAGCATTACCAGAGAGTCAAAAGCCATTCCGTGCTAGTGCAGAAGACAGTGTGTATGTAGCAACTGGTCTATCTGATAACGTTTCACCTGGAAGACCTTGCATCCAAAAGCTGAGCAGTGCTGCTTGAGTCCAGGACAGGCCTCTGCTCTCCGCCTGTAGTATTGTTACCTTCCATAATTACAACACACCATAATGTGTCGCTTAGCTATAAGGAAGCTCTAGCAGCGTTATGGGAGCTTGATGCTTGAGCAATGTATGTGCAGGGCTTCAGATGTCCTCTGTCAACATGACACCGAGTTAAGTAAGTCACAGCAACAATAGAGCTACCCTGCCAAGTGCATTGACATGGATTTCACAGGGGTTGTTTTTCAAAATGATCTGGGCAAAGTGGAGGAACGGTCTGAGGTAAATAAGCTGAATTTCATAGGGACAAATGCAAAGTGCTCCACTTAGGAGGGAACAATCCATTTCACACATACAGAATGGGAAGCAACTGTCTAAGATGGAGCACTGCAGAAAGGGATTTAGGGGTCAGAGTGGACCACAAGCTAAATGAGAGTCAACAGTGGGACACTGTTGCACAATAAGCAAACATGATTCTGGGATGCATTAACAGGAGTGATGTGAGCGAGACACGAGAAGCCATTCTTCCGCTCTACTCTGCGCTGATTAGGCCTCAATTGGAGTATTGTGTCCAGTTTTGGGTGCCACATTTCAGGAAAGGTGTGGAGAAATTGGAGAGGGTCCAGAGAAGAAAACAAAAATGATTAAAGGTCTAGAAAACATGACCTATGAGGGAAAACTGAAGGTATGTCTACACTACAAAGTTTATTCGAACTAACAGCCGTTAGTTCAAATTAACTTTAATAGGGGCTACACATGCAAACCGCTATTTCGAACTTAATTTGAACTAGCGGAGCGCTTAATTCGAACTAGGTAAACCTCATTCTACGAGGACTAACGCCTAGTTTGAATTAAGTAGTTTGAATTAAGGGCTGTGTAGCCACTTAATTCGAACTAGCTGGAGGCTAGCCCTTCCCAGGCTCCCCTGGTGGCCACTCTGGGCCAAACCAGGAAAAGTCCTCTCCTCTCCCCCAGCCCCGGGGCCCTTAAAGGGGTAGACTCTGGCCAGACGGCACTTGCCAGAGCCAGCCCTGACAGCAGTCTCTGCCCCTGACCCAGTGGCCCCAGTATGAGCCAGGGAGTCAGTGACAGCCAGCCGTCCCCCGCCCAGTCCCCCAGCACCCAGGGGCCAGCCAGGGGCCGTAGACGGCGCGCGCCCTCCTGGACTAGAGCGGAGATCATGGACCTCATTGAGGTTTGGGGGCAGGCCCCCAACGTCCATGATCTCCGCACTAGGAGGAGGAACGCAGCCGTCTACGGCCGCATAGCGGCCACTATGGCCCGAAAGGGACATAGGTGCACCCAGGAGCAGGCGCGCCTGAAAGTTAAGGAGCTGTGGCAGGCGTATGCCAGGGGCGGCACCGCAGCAGGGGGCTGCCACCTGCCCCTACTTCCCCGCCCTCGACCAACTCTTGGGGTGCGGGGCGGTCCACACCAGCCCGGGAGGCAGCGAGCCAGGACCGGAGGGCCCTGACCCGGGCACACCGGAGGGGCCACCGCCAGTTGTTCCAGCACCGGAGTCAGCAGGGTCATCCAGGGAGGCCATACCGGGTAAGTGCCATCACTGTCCCCTGCCCGGGGGGGAGGTGGGGAGAGAGACCAGGGACTGTGCACATGGGCCATGCCTCCCCCGGATCACGCAGCCACCTGTGCACGTGCAAGCAGGTGGCTCCAGTTGCGTGACACCCAGGGGCCGTGGCCCAATAGGCACATGCGTGTGTGAAGAGCCCTGACACGCTCCCGACCCTGGGGCGAGACCCAGCAGGATGCCCTCCCTTCACACACCCCCTCTACACAGAGGCAGGGGACATCTCCCCCCGCCCCGGCCACACTATACACGGCACAGGGACATGGGTGCGGTCTTGGGGCAGCTCCCAGTCCCGGGGAGAGCCAGACATCCTGACCATGGCCTCTGTGCAAGCACATCGGCTCTGACGGTGCAGGGCGCGGTCGCCCTCACCTCGCAGGGTGGGGCGGGGGCTGGGTGTCATCCACTGCGTCCCCAGGGAGAACTGACCACTTCTCTTCTTTCTCTACAGCTGCACCAGCTGCTCGTGCAGGGCGCACCACCCCGCCCGGGACAAGCTCCCGCGCCCGCGGGCTGCTCCGGACCACCAGCACGCGGCAGGGGTACCGGGACCAGCACCTGGGGGCCCTGCGAGCCCTGCACCGCACCATCGAGGTCTGGATGCGGGAAGACCTGTAGCTCCGCCGGGAGCAGCTGGCTGAGGAGCGAGCCAGAAACGCTACCCTGCAGGCCCTGCTGCAGAGCATGGTGCCCTGTGCCGGTCCTGCGCCTGCTGCCCCCCCCAACAACTGTCCCTCCTCCCACTCCTGCCCCCCCTCCCACCTCTTCCTCCTCAACCTCCACACCCTCCTCCTCAATGTCCACACCCCCCACCTCAACCTCCGCACCCTCCACCCCATCCCCCCGGGGACGCCGAGGCCCCCTCCCTCGCCGTGCTGGGAGGCGGTTGGCCCAGCGAGACCCCCACCCCTGATCCCTGAGTTTCCCCTCCCCCTCCTTCCCCTTGCTTCCTCCTCCCAGTTTTCCCTTCCCCTCTGCCACCCTCTCCCCTGCCCTCTCCCACCTCCTTTCCCCTGTCTCCCCACAGTTTCATTCCCCCTCCCCAGTTGTGTTGAATAAAGAAAGTTGTTATTTTTGAAAATACGTGTCTTTTATTTGACATCAGGAAGGGGGGTTAGGGAGGGGTAAGTGGAAGAACGAGAGGGAGGAATGGGGCACAAGCCCCCGGTGGGGCAGACCGGGGAGACTGTTAGCGCTCCTCAGGGTGGAAGCTCTCCTGCAGGGCCCTCTGGATCCTGACAGCCCCTCAATGGTCCTCCCGGATGGCAGCCTGCAGAGAGTGCAGCCAGGCTGCCGGCAACGTGTCCACGAGACGCAGCAGAGTCCCCGGGGGCAGGTCTGGTTCCATGTTGCAGAGTGCCGTGGTGTCCTGAGTGAGGGCAAGCAGAGCACTCCGAGACACAAATGCTTTGCTGTCCCTCAGCAAGGTAGACCAGCAAGCAGAGAAACCTGAGACCTATCTGTCCGAGATGGGGGGTCGGGTCCCTTTAAGCACAGCCCTCGGCTAGCCTGAGGCAGCAGCCCCACACACTAAGTCCGACCCTGATGCCCTTTTGGCACTGGTTCTGGCCAGCCTTACCTTTGATTCAGGGTCCACTCAACGTGGACGTGCTATTTTGAATTAGCAAAATGCTAATTCAAATTAGTTTTTAGGTCTAGATGCGTTATTTCAAATTAGCTTATTTCAAATTAACTAATTCGAAATAAGTTAGTTCGAATTAGCGCTGTAGTGCAGACATACCCTGAAGGAATTAGGTTTGTTTAGTTTAGAAAAGAAGACTGAGAGGGGACATGATAGCAGCTATCAAGTACCTAAAAGAGTGCTACAAAGAGGAGGGGAAAAATATTCTCCTTGACCTCTGAGGATAGGAGAAGAAGCAATGGGCTTAAATTGCAGCAAGGGAGGTTTAGGTTGGACATTAAGAAAAACTTCCTAACTGTCAGGGTGGTTAAACACTGGAATAAATTGCCTGAGGTGGTTGTGGAATCTCCATCTGTGGAGATATTCAAGAGCAGGTTGGAAAGACATCTATCGGGGATGGTCTAGACCAGTGTTTCTTAAACTGGGTGATGTGGCACATCGGTGTGCGGCAAGACAGTTGGAGGTGTGCCGTGTCCTATTTTAACTGTTTTCTTTGTGGCGGAGATGGAAGCTCAGTTGGGACACGCGCGGCAATTAGTGGTGTCGTGACTGTTTTGGGGTTTTTTCTTAATAACAACTTTCCCCCATTTTTTTTCCCCTCAAATTTTCCCCGGTGTTCCGCATTTTAAAAAAAGATTGTTTGATGTTCCGTGGTCTTAAAAAGTTTGAGAAACACTGGTCTAGATGGTGCTTGGTCCTGCCATGAGGGCAGGGGACTGGACTCTATGGCCTCTCAAGGTCCCTTCCAGTTCTAGGATTCCATGATTCTATGATTCAGCACGTTGCTATTGAAACAAAGCTTCCACTAGTATGGATCAGCCTTTGCAATCCATCAAGTCTTCTTCCCCTGGCATAACATGGGATTCCAACACTCCATGGAGCCCTTTTGGGGCAGGTTAAAGGACCTGAAATGGGGAAGTCATTTATATTTCATAGGAGAGTTATTGAGCTAATGGAGCATCATTAAAGATGTTTTAAATAAACAGCTTTGTACCAAGTTAAGCATCGGTTCTATGAGAACTGCTTAAGCCAGACCCATATTTCACATACAATGGATATTTATTGAACGTTGATGTGTGTTTCACTGTTAACGTGATATTTGTTCTATGCACCTCGAGGATGAAAAGGATAATAATTCATATTGGTGGGTTTCGTTTCTTGCCTGTAGACTGAATCCATTGTGACTATTTCAAGCCTCACTCTGACTGGCTCATGCAGTTGTTGTTTGCTCATTTCACTAAGACCACAGCACCCCCAGGGTCAGAGCAAGGCTCCCCTCCTCCATCATGTTCCTGCCTCCTGGGATATCACCTGGAGAACCTTTGGGAGACACCCGAGGAGACGCTGGTCATTTGAGCATCCCGACATCAAAGAATATGAGCCTCCAAGGTGATGGCAGTGGCCAACGACAGTCCAGTAAAGCAGTTTGGGTTTCTCCTGATCCTGTCCCATTGCCAAGATGCTGAGAACATTCCCTTGAGGTGCTGTGTCTTCTTGGCTCATCCCTATGTCTGGGCAAGGAACCGAGTTCCCTTTTCAGTTGGAAGGACGGCACACATACAGCTACCTCTGTGGGATGAGAAAGGGGTGTCTCAAAGCCCATGTGCATGGAGAGGACAAGCTGCACTCACATATGAAAGCCCAGCATGGCTGAGGAGTGGAGCCCAGGCAAAAAGCAGAACCGCCTATGTGCAGGGAATCTATGTCCTAAACACATGCATGTGTGGAAGGCATGTTGGACCCTAACTGTACATATTCCTCTTCAAAGGTATCCTGGAAGACAGGAGTTAACTACATAAACCACCACATCGGGGCTCATACAACTGCACCTCCTCCAATGCAATCCAGCAATGCCCCTCTGCCATGGATATTGGCCCAGCCAGCCAGTCTCTGTGCCAAAAGATTAATGGACACAAAATGGATGTTCTTAATAATATGGAGATACACCATTTCATAGAACTGGAAGGGACCTTGAGAGGTTATTGAGTCTGGTCCCCTACCCTCACAGCAGGACCAAGTACCATCCCTGACAGATTTGCCCCAGATCCCTAAATTGCCCCCTCAAAGATTGAGCTCAAACCCTGGGGTTTAGCATGCCAATGCTCAAACCACTGAGCTATCCCACCCCCCATCTTCAAAATGGGAATGCACAGAAATCTGTAGGGGACCATTTTAACCTGTCTGGACGTTCATTAATGGATTGACTTTAACAGGGTTCAAGAAAGAACTAGATACATTCACGGAGGTTGGGTCCATCAACCTGTGGAACTCCTTTCCCAGAGGGGGTTGTGAAGGCCAGCACTCGAACAGGGCTTAAAAAAAAGTGAGATAAATGCATGGAGGTTGGGTCCATCAATAGCTGTTAGCTAGGACAGGCAGGGAAGGTGTCCCTGGCGTCTGTTTGTCAGAGGCTGGGAATGGGTGACAGGGGAGGGATCCCGCGATGATTCCCTGCTCTGTTCACTCCTTCCAGAATACCTGGCATTGGCCACTGTCGGCAGACAGGACACTGGGCTAGACAGGCCTTTGGTCTGACCAGTCTGGCTGTTCTTGTGTTCTTGATTTAACAGTAGCCATTCTTCTAGAAAGGAATTTCACAAGCAAACTAGAGAGAGTGTGCGGAATTGACCTTCATATGCAAATTTGACAGTCTCCCTTGGCCTGAGTGAAGACCGTAACTCGTTAACATATTATAACACCAGCTGTTTTTACATTCAACACCCCTTTGACATCAAAAGCTAACTATGGGCCCCTTCCAATCCACTCAAGTAGCCACATTAGTACCAGCGCTACAATTGGCAGGTCATTTTTTTTCTCCCTCTCCCTTCTTATATTGAGGGTCCCCTTTGTTTTTCTCTACTCATGAGCATCTCATCTGAAGAAGTGGGTTTTGCCCACAAAAGCGCATGATACTATAAATATATTTTGGTTTGTCTCTGAAGTGCCATGGGACGACTCGTTGTTTTTAATGCTACAGACTAACACGGCTGAGATTTTTGATCAGCCTGGAAGGCAATTCTAAAGCCAGTCAGACAACATCCCTAATATTTTGTGGGAACAAACGAATGCATCACACAAGGCTCAGCTTTATTGTTCTCAGGATGCACCGCTGTAAGTCAATTCCTCTGGTTCAAATCACACAGTAAGATCAGCTGCTTGGAAGATTGTTTCTCACCATGATCCTGAACGTTCCTTTTGTCAGCTGTTTAATTTGTTTTCCCTAGGAAGGCATTGCTTAGAGCTCCCATGCAAGATAAATGAGAACTATCGCGTCCTGTTTTGGAGTCTGGGGATGACCTAATTGAAGAATTAGAGCCTCTAGGAGCTTGTACGTCAGCCAGACATCTTACATTTCTGTGGCTGTCTCATGCACGTAGTGAAACTGAAGGAACACGCAGGTTCCCCCCCCCCAAAAAAAATCAATTTTAAAATCAAAGAGACTTCAGAACGTGCTTTAGTGCTTTGATAGAAGAGGGCGAAAGCCAGTCCATAGCAGACAGCTGGTCTGAGCCACTTCTGGTACTTAAGTGTTCCTGCATTTCTACCCCTGCACCTGCTAAAGGCCCTCCCAGACACTAAAACCCATTTGCGCAGGAAAAGCAGCACCGCACGATCCCAATGAAAATTTGCCTCAATATTCATCCGGTTCACTCATGACCCGAGCCGTGCCAGGGGCCTGGTGGCAGTCAAAGAAGAGCACGGCCCTGATAAACAGAGCTCCTTGCAGCACCAGCTTGTTAGTTTGCCCAAGGGATGTGACGCAAATGGCCTAGTAACTGGATAAGAGCTTCTTCTTCTTCTTCTTTTTTTTAAAGGCCACCTGCAAATGCTATTTGGATTGGGCCTCTCCTGTGCGTCTGTGTTTGCCTCTCGACTTTCTGTGCGGCATATCTGCCTTCTGCACACAGCAGCCTGTGGCAACAGAGCCGAAAGCTCCCACCGTGCTTCACAGCCCGGAGAGCGGTGCTAATGGGAGCCAACCGCACAGAGGCATTTGTGGACTTAATGGTGCCATCCCTCTAATTCCTTCCATCTGGTTTTTATCCCCTGGCTCTGGGGGGGTTCTCCCTCTGAGCAGCGACCCATGAGCCGGCTGGGCTGCCATTTATCAGCTCGCCCACCATAAAGCATGGTGATAAACGCCGCAGTAGAATCGTGGCTTGATTTAGCAGCATGGATGCAGGGAGGAGAGGACATTACAATAATGGCTGCATGCCGTCGGCCTGTGGCTGCCGCCAAGCTGCCCTCGGAAGCCACGCTGGGACTCGGAGAAGCTCCAGTCATCTTAATTGGGCTGCATTCCTGCTTCATTAAGGACACAAAGATGTGTCGGAGGCAAACGGCCTTGTTTCACTGCCGCTCGGCAGTGTGACTGCTTCCATTCTGCACCACAAATGCTTGGCAAAGCCGCTGCATGTTGAAAGCCTCTTCTCCTGTCAGTTTGACGTGTCTGCTAAATTAGGAGCCAGTTCTCAGCTGGTGGAAATCAATCTGCAGAGACAGGCTCATTTCACTGGTGCTGGAAGGATTTACACCAGTGGAGGATTTGTTCTGAGAACTTTTTACTGACCATTTGAGATGCACGTTCCTCCAGAAGAGAGATGGCCGCATGTCTTGAAGACTGTGGTTTGGAGAATACAACCAACCTCGATGAAAAACGGCAGAGGCTGGCAGTACAAAATCAGCCAGGACAGCTGACAGTCCTTGCTGATACCTTCAGCCAGTGATAGGCAGGGCTGCGGAGGTGGGAATCCCTTCTATCCGTCAAACTGAAAGAAACTAAAGATGCTTCTTAATTTTCTCTGATATTAGAGTTGGGTCTTTCTTTATGATCTGAAAGCCAACCAGGAAATATGGGAATGAGTTGATAGGCAGAGGCAGCAAAGGAAGAAAGAAAAAGAAAGTTGGAAAAAAACATTTCTGGATCTACATGAATCGTTATCCTCTCCTGTACCAAACATGACACCCAATGGCACGTGGAAAGTGGAACTGGATATTTTAGATATTCCACATCCTGATTGATTGGAATGAGTCTGACAACATTCTGTTAGATGGGGAAGAAGTGAAGGGCATTTTTGGACCAGCTTAAATCCCCAAGAAGATTTGTACAGGCTAACCGAATAAGCATGCAGCCGTATATCTCAATCAGGGAGCATTGTACATTGATATGCAAGTGAGATTTCAGGGAATGAAATACTGTGCTGGAATTTTATTCCAGGCCTTGCTATTTATCATGCCAAGAGAAGCAGTTAGCAGCTTGAGTTGCTGTGAGTGTCATTTCTGTAAGAGCAAATGAAAAATATTATTCTGAGCTCTGCGATACAGGAGATCAGATATTGTGGAATTTGATGTGGGAGAAGAATGGCTGGTGCAGTATTATGTTCCGTGCTCTTCCATATTTGAATGCATTTCCTAGAGAATATACAGCCTCTCTAATGGGCTGAAACAATCAATAACGCGGCAGGAGAAAAGCAGCAGACATGTCACCATTTTATTATCAGCGGTTTTATTTCTGCCTCATATTTATGCCCCAATAAAGATCACAGTCCTCAACCCACCACCGTTCCGATAGAACTAGACACGACAACGTTACTGGTCTAAGAATCCCACGGAGGACTGGTGCTTTTAGCTACGTTCCGGGAGAGGTGAAGTACTAGCTACCTACCCGGCTCTTCTATGATGCTCGTTACCTCTGTAGCTGAGTGCTTCTCACTCTGTAATGTCTAGATCTTCACCGCTCCCTCCCTCCCACCGTGAGTCACAGCCGCACTGTTATCCCCATTGTACAGATGGGGAACTGAGAGATGCAAGGCTTGGCTATATAATTAGACTGCAGCGAGCGTTCGGTCCTCGGGAACCTGCTGTTATCTGTCTGCATGTGCCCGTTGACAGTTTGTGAAGGTGCTTAGGGCAGATGGTGGCAGGCTAGTGGGGGGGAGAAAGACTCACCCTCCCCACCCCCCCCAGCTTGCAACAATCTCAGGGTTTGTGTAGACAAGGCCTCCACAGCTGGCTGTGGAGACGCAGATTTCCCAGGTGCTCAGCTAGTGCCCAAACTGCCAGGACCATCCTTCCGCTCCGTCCCTCAGGAGAGCCCTGCCTGTGAGGGACAAGGACCTGGGACTCCGCACACTCACCATCCCAGGGCAGCCATGTTGCGGTGTCCTCGCCCAGGCTAGAAGCAGAACCAGAGCAAGAAAAGGCTCCTTCTCCTCTTCCCGCTCCCCATGAGCCAGCCAGCCCTCCTCCACCTGCAGTTTTTAATATCTACTGGCCATATGCTCTGCCTCATCGCTTGGCAGCGTGCACGGCCTGTGTGGATGGGCATGTGGGAAACACATCGGAGCAGCGTCTTCTGTCTTGACGAGTGGGTGGCTGGTGGTTCAGAAGGAAGGGGGGAGAGAGAGACAGATTCACGCCGCAGCCGCCCTTCATTTACACAAGGAGCGGGGCGCAGGGAGAGCGTTGTTTGCCGCATGGACAGGGCCGGGGTGCCAGGCCCTCCCTCACTGGGCCTGAGCTACTAGGCTTCAGCAATAAGGTGAAGGGAGAAGGGAGTCCCAGAGGAATGGCTGCCGGACGAATGGCCCAGCCTCCGTATCCCCATACGACTGGCCTGGAGGGGGATCTCTAGGGCTGGTTGTACACTGTCCATGCTGCTGGCGCAGGAGAGAGGCTGTGCTTTGCAAGGCCATTATAAACCCGCTAGAAGAACAAGAACATTGTTGCTTCTTAAACTGAGTTGGCATTTCCTCTCTCCATGGTCAGAGTGTGCCAGGAATACACATGCTGCTGCCCCTTTCATCCAACAACCCCCCAAGTGCTTAACAAGCATTCATTACTTACATCTCAAAACAATCTAAGGAGTCCAGAATTATCCCCGTTGTCCAGGTGAGAATGAAGGCACAGAATCATTAAGTGACTTGCCCAAGGTTATGCAGTGAGTCAGTGGCAAAGCCAAGCATGGAACCCGGGGCCAGGCAGCCCAAGTACTAGACTACACTGGCTCCCACAGAAGGCATTACAGCAAGTTCTAACTCACACCACTGTAGGGACACAGTGGGAAATAAAGCTTTATAAGAGCGAGTGTACTTCTGTGTTGGTACGTTATTCTTCTAAACATCAGCACTAGCCATTATCCATGCTTAATGATTGTAATTATACTAGAGCGAAGTAATTGCCAAAGGTATTTTAAGCATCTGTCAATATAACATTCTGAAAAAGATGTTTCTGATTTTCCCAGGAGCAGGTACTAACCACCCCCAGGTAACACACACACTCGCAAAATACTGAGTTTGGCCGCTTTGCCTTCAGCAAACCTGAAAAGTATTTTATTCAGAGGGTGGGTGGGTGGGTGGCTCATATTATGTGCAATTTATGCATCCCATTATCCTCTCTTATCAAGCAAGACGTATGTCAGCAGTGGAATTTTTACAGCTGCAAAAGCCACAAAACCTTCTCAGTGCCATATGCGAGCTGTCATCCAGCACTCATCTGTGCTGAATTCTGACCCAGCCAGGATGGCTTGGCAGCAGCAGAACTGTTCAACTAGCACAGAGCCTAGGCATGAACAGACAGTACCCCGTACCCCTTGTGTGCCAAGGCCAGTAGGCTCGCTGATTTGTGTGCCAGCCTCTCTCACGCCTGGGGGTCAGGCTTTGTTTGGCGCAACAAAAGCCGGGCAAACACTCAGCTCTGGGCAGATAAACACCAGTGGAAGAAATGTAAGAGACTCAACAGGAAGGGGTGTAAAATGGATTCAAATTTGGCTTGTGTTTATTTCCCTGAAAACTTAATTTATTTTCTCCTACAGTAACTGAGATAACGGCCTGCATGGTTCCACCTCAAGTCTCATCACTCTTGCTTACACCTGTGCTTCACCTAAAATACTGCATTCCCTTTGATACATAACGCAAAGGTTACAGAAGTTAGACCAGCGCTACTCAACTTTGGAAGCCCCAGGGGCTAAGTGTGGTTGCATAGACATGCAAATATAGATGCAAATGTATGCAGCTAGCTTCTTTCGCTCTGATGGGCATGAATACAAAGATTAAGGCAAGACTAAACAACACGCGGGCCCCATTTCAGTCAGTTCTGCTGATATTAATACAATGCAACATTTACCCTATTTCCACCCATATGGCAGCACTTTTAATGAGCAATGACAGTCCAGGAATTTAACTACTAAACCACATATCAACAGAAGAGTGTTATATTGACTCTTTTTTTGTTTTGGCTCCCACACGCAGGCCTTATGTTGAGCCCAGTGTAAACCCAAACCGCACCTTGGGCCACAAACGGGCTGAATGTTGAGTAGCCCTAAGTTAGATCCAGTTAATGGTCGATCACCACCTAGTGGTGAAGAAATGACACTACACATTTAAAGTGAGGTTTTAACTGTTGTTAATAAAGTTGTGTGTTCAAAAACTAGGCATGGAAATAATCATATGAGCTGGAAATGTAGTGACTGGGTCCCTAGAAGGCCAGCAGACTGGAATTAGAAGACTGGTTTTATTTCTTTTAACAATGCGCTGAAACATCTGACTCCTCACTCTTGCCTCAAGAGTTTGAAAATAACTAGTCAAGTTCCCCATCTCATGAGAGAGACTTTAAAATCACGAGTTGAAAAAAAAATAAAAATTGAGGGTGTTTCTAGGGGGCTCCTGGTTCTGGAGATATCAGAGTTTCAAGTGTTTCTCTGCAATCACGAAGCTTTAAGAAGGAAAAAAAAGCACACCAAACAGCAGGACACTGGGGATAAAATTGCACGAGACAGCAACACAGAGTGCACCTGGCTTTCCATTTTCTCTCAGCCCTTAGTAATGTATTTCTGGAAGCTTGGCTGGGTAAAAGGTGATTTAATGATGTTAAAATCATTTAAGCTTGTTATGGAGGTTTCTATGGCTCTCTGGCTGGATGTTACAAATTGTGTGCATCATTTTCGAGATGGATCATACTTCGGAAGGGCATCAGGGCTCAGAACGGAAGCCACAGAAGGCGCTTCTGTTCAATAGATGCTGGAAAGGTGCATTTCTGACTAAAAGTTTTAGTGCATCATCTGGACGGATGCGGGTCTTAGTTCCAAGATCCCCATGTGAGCTGTTCTTTCCAAATGCCATGAGTGCTATAGAGAACATGCAGTCCCTTGAAGACACCAGCTGATCTGATGTAATAGGCTCTCGGTCGGACTTGCTTTCACTGAAATAACAGCTCTGGGGAAGATGGCTGTTGTGCTCTGCCAGCCAGCTAGTGGCCAGACGTCGGAGTCAGTGAAACCAAGGAGAGATGCCCCATCCCTTAGAATCGTAGAATGACAGAAGATCAGGGCTGGAACAGACCTCGGCAGGTCATTGAGTCCAACCCTCTGCTCAAAGCAGGACCAACCGCAATGAAATCATCCCAGCCGGGGCTTTGTCAAAATCCTCTAAGAATGGAGATTCCACCCCCTTCCTAGGGAACCCATCCCAGGACTTCCCCACCCTCTGAGGCAAATAGCTTCCCTTAATGTTCAACCTAGACCTCCCCCACTGTAACTTGAGACCGTTGCTCCTTGTTCTACCATCCGTCACCACTGAGAACAGCCTCTCTCCTTTCAGGTAGTTGCAGGCTGCTCCCAAATCCCCCTTCACTCTTCTCTTCTGCAGACTAAAGAAGCCCAGTTCCTCCATCTTCTCCTCGTAAGTCATGTGCTCCAGCCCCCTCATCATGTTTGGTGCCTTGACCGCACCTTCTCTACGTGTCCTGCAGCAGATGACACTGCAATCCCCAGAATCCCCAGGCAGAAGCCGAGCTGGGTGAGCTCCTTCCAGCTGAACTACTTGGCCTTTGCTGGTGTAAGCCGGGGAATGGTCCCGCTATTGTGGGGAACTTTCCTGGCTTCTATACTACCCTGCTGAAATGGACCAGCGAAAGGATCTGAGTCCCCACTCCCACTTCTTTTGCCCAAAGGTCTCCCTGACTCTGAGGGCTCCCCTTCCACTCTCCTGCATAGCAGAGTCCTCGAAATCCCAACAAGGCTGGGCCCAGGTTTTCTGGGGCTTAATCCCCGACCTTGTAATTACTTAGGGCAGGGGTTAGGGTGTCCCCACTCCGGGGTGCTCTCTTCACACTGGATGCTTTCTTGACCCAGTGATCATTACATACAGTTCAAAGCGAATACAATTTATTAAACAGCAACTGATTAAAAAGAAAAGAATAAGGAAAACATAAGAAAGGTTAAAAGAGAACACACAGCCCCGCTCTGTAGCATGGGGACATTGCAAACGGCAGTCTGCAGAGCGTAAGGACAGTTCACAGACTGTTCCTTATAGGTCCCAGGGCTCTCTCTCAGGCCCTGGCTGGGCTCCGGGGGGGGGGACGGGGGGGGGGGCTTCAGGTTGGACACGCTTGCTCTGGCAGTGACCACATGACTTCAGGCCCTAGGTGGCAGGACCCCTCTCCCAGTTGGAGTTACAATCCCTCTCCCAGTCTGGCCTGCAGGGCCTCTTGGCTGGTGGCATCTCCCTGCCCAGAGCCTCTTTCTCCCCGTTTGCTGGTCCCAGCTTCTCACCACACCCAGCTGCAGCCTGTGTTGCTTTGCCAGCCTCCAGCTCCTTGCGTTGCTCCTCTGACCCCTTTGGCTCTGGTCACTGTAGGTCTGCCCCTCAGCGCAGCTTGCACGCCTTGAGCTGTGTGTGTCTGCCTCGGTCCCTGCAGGTCTGCTACTTAGCACAGGGTCAGCACCCTGTGGGCTGAATGGGCCTCTGGCTCTGTCACGGCAGGTCTGCTCCCCAGGACAGCCTGGACCCCTTGCTACTCTTCTTAGCTCTCTCCCCCTTTGACTCAGACCCAGAAAATCCCAGCACACACAGGATGGGACCTGGCCTCCTAATTCCCCCACTGGCCTGTCCAACCTGCCAGTCGGCTGACCTGGAGTGTTGGCTTCTTCCCATTGTCCCTGGAGTCTGTCAGTCTCAGGGTGCGTCTAGACTACATGGCTCCCTCGACGGAGCCATGTAGATGAGTTTACTAGACATAGGAAAATGAAGTGGTGATTTAAATAATCGCCGCTTCAGTTACATCAAAATGGCTGCCACGCTGTGCTGATCAGCTGTTTGGCGGCACAGCGGGGCAGTCTGGACTCTCCGCGGTCGACAACGGAAGCCTTTGTCGACCGCTCCGTTATGCCTCGTGGAATGAGGTTTACTGGAGCGGTCAACAAAGGCTTCCGTTGTCGACCGCAGAGCGTCCAGACTGCCCCGCTGTGCCGCCAAACAGCTGATCGGCACAGCGCGGCAGCCATTTTGATGTAAATGAAGTGGCAATTATTTAAATCACCGCTTCATTTTCCTATGTCTAGTAAACTCATCTACATGGCTCCGTCGACAGAGCCATATAGTCTAGACATACCCTCAGGGCCCTGGTTTCTCATGGGCCCTTCCCCTTTTGGTACTCGGCGCTGGCCAACCAAAAACTCCCACTGAGTTTTAGTAAGGGGCTAACAGTCCCCTTACACTGGCAGTCGTTCTATGCACGGGTGAAACGGGACAATGATTGATGGCTCATTCTGCGAATGCTTGTGTAACCCACACACCTAAGCTACGTCTACATTGGCGCGATCTTGCGCAAATACTCTTTAACGCAAGAATTCTTGCGTTAAAGTAGTTGCACAAGAGAGCGTCTATATTGGCCGGGACTCATCGTAAGAATGATGCGCTTTTGCGCAAAAGCGCGTCTACATTGGCAGGATGCTCTTGCACAAAAGGAGGAGCCTGTAACCATTTTGGAGGGGGCAAAAGGGCACCAGCCCTTTCCGGGGATGGGGGCTGGAGCTCCTTTGAGACATGTGCTTAAAGGGATCTCCCCGGACAGCCATTTCTCTCCTGCTGCGTGCTTTAGGACCTCTTGCAGGGACTGACAGCCGTGGCAGTTCTACCTGTGGTTGCCCTCTGCCTTGTTGGACACCACAGCTTGTGCCTTAGTGCCATTTGCTGATTTTTTGACCTCAGCTCTTTTCTTGTGCCATGGAGCCAGGGGTGGCTTGTGCCTGCTCTGGCCCCTTCTGGCCATTTTGGAGTGCCTGCAGCTGCTGCTCCAGACTGCTGCACTCGTCGTCCAGGACCTCGAGGTGCAGGTCACTCTGGACTCCCTCACCATGGAGGCGGTGGTGTCCCTGTGGCATCCCCACCCCACCGTGGAGAGGCCCTTGTGGAGACTGGACACCAGTACCGAGTGGTGGGACCAGCTGGTCCTAGGGCAATGGGGCGACCAGCAATGGCTCTGGAACTTTCGCATGAGAAAGCAGACGTTCCTGGAGCTACGTGCCTGGCTCGCCCCTGCACTCCAGAGAAGCACCACCCGGCTGCAGGCACCCATCCCCGTGGACAAGAGGGTCGCCATCACACTTTGGCAGCTGGCCACCCCGGACAGCTACAGATCGGTGGCACACCAGTTCGGGGTGGGCAGATCCACCGTCGGTGCCGTTGTCATGCAGGTAAGTGCTGGGTGTGGGGGGGCGGGGAGGGTGCTGCACTCCATGCCTAGGGGCAGGCAAGACTCCAGGCTGGGGCGATGGGGAATGCCCTGTCACTCAGGGGTTTGGGCCGTCCATCCCTTGCACAGGCCTGCTGGTGGGGGGGAGGGTGGCGGCCCGTGGGGCGAGGGGGCCCTGGTGTGTGTGTGTGTGTGTGAGGACAGAGGGCATCACGGGGGGGGTGGGAACCCCCCAAGGGAGCACACACTCACCCGGCCTTATGTGACACGTTCCCCTGTGTTTCTGTGCACCCTTCTGCAGGTCGTCCGTGCCATCAACGACGTCCTGCTCCAGCGAGTCATCTGCCTGCGGGACATGGAGGCTATGGTGGCCGGCTTCACTGCCCTGAGGTTTCCCAACTGCAAGGGAGCCCTGGATGCAACCCACATCCCTGTCCGTGCCCCGGAACATCGAGTGGCCCATTTCATAAACCACAAGGGGTACTTTTCCATTGTACTCCAGGTCCTTGTGGACCACCGTGGCTGCTTCACGGACATTTATGCGGGCTGGTCCGGCAGGGCACACGACGCCCTCATTCTCTGAAACTCTGGCCTGTTTGGCAGGCTGGAGGCGGGCACTTTCTTCCCCCAGCGGGAATTTACTGTCGGGGATGTGCCCATGCCCACATGTATTGTTGGGGACGCGGCCTACCCCCTGCTGTCCTGGTTAACGCGGCCCTACACGGGGCGGACAGACCACGACCAGGCACGGTTCAACGACCGCCTCAACCGGGCCCGCAACCAAGTGGAGTGCGCCTTTGGCTGTCTGAAAGTCCGGTTTCGCTGTTTGCTCACCCGTCTGGAGATGAGTGAGTGGAATGTCCCCGAGGTAGTGGCTGCGTGCTGTGTGCTCCACAACATCGTGGAGCGGAAGGGGGAGGCCTTCCTCTCAGCATGGATGGCAGGCGAGGGCCAGGCCTTCGAACAGCCCCGCACAGCTGCCATCCGCCAGGTGCACCATGATGGGGTGCGCATACGGGAGGCCTTGACGGAGATGTTCTCCCAGGCCCCACAGTAGGGTCGCCTCTGTCTCCCTTTACATCTCCCTCCCATCCCCAACCCTTCCCTCCTCCCCTCCCCTCCCCTTACCCCCCAATAAACAACAAGGTTTTTTTTGGAAAACAACGTCTTTAACTTTTTATTTACAATGGGGGGACATAGGTTAGGAGGGGGGAGGAGGCGCTGAACTGGGAGGGGGGAGGAGGGAGCTACTGCTGGGAGGGGTGGCCCCTGTGACTGCCTCTGCAGGGGCGGACCTCTACGTGTGGTTCAGGCCGCATCGGGGCAGGCAGCACGGGGAGGTGGGCAGGATGGGGTGCATCAGGAGGGGGCATTGCGGGAGCAGGAGGGGCAGCAGGAGGGGGCATGGGCATTGCCATGGGAGGGATTGGCGGGTGCATGGAGCAATGCCATGCCATAATGCACAGCATGCCCGACGTGTGCAGTGAAGGTGGCGATGGCATCACCGATGCGCTCACACTGGGCCTGGAAGCAGCCCCAGGCCTGCTGGAGCCACTCCTGGTCCGCATCCACCCGGCGTGTGATGGTCGCCTCAATCCTTTCGACGGCCTGGACGTGCCGCCGAAGGAGTTGGTCCCACTGCTGGACCCGCCGGCTTGGTGCCTGGGCGGTTGGAGGTGCTGCCGCTGCCTCAGGGCTGGAGGGTTCCCTGCTCCTGCTTGGTCCCACTGCAGGGAACAGAGGAAAGGATGGGTCAGTCAGGCAGCCTGGCCACCGTCCCCGCACCCCATGCCTTCCAGCCCTGAGCCCAGGTGACACCACAGTACTGTGGCTTGGGCCCACTCGTTCTCCCCCCCCCCCCCCCGTGTTGTATGCTTGCATACAGGACCGCCCCCGGAGTAGGGTCCTCCTCCATGTATTGTAACCAACGGTCTGTGTCCTGGCCCCTGTGGTGGCGGGGGGAGAGGAGGAGGAGGACATGTGTTGTATTAACCTGTGGAACTCCCTGCCAGGGGAGGCTGTGAGGCTTTGGGTTAATCAATGGTGTTTGACAGGGAGCAAGATGAATCCCCACACAGTGCCTGGGAGCACATATGGCAGACGTGGTCTGGGCTCTCAGATCCCCATCATGTGGATGTCTCCTGGACAGAACCAGGGAGTGACTGGGGAGTGTACCATCCTTGCAGCGAAACTCAGGTGGCCCTAGGGCCAGCCCGAGCATTTCCCCCCACCCCCTCCTGCTAGCCCTCACACACGTAGCCCAGGGACATGTGTGGCCGCAGTGGGGACTTCCCTCGGGGGGCCAGCCAAGGCACTGGGAGCAGGCGAGGGGCTCAGTGGGGGCCACGCTCACAGGGCTGTGTCGCTGCGGTTTTCCCAGGAGCAGCTGGCTGTGTCGCACAGCCCAGGCATGGAACAGTGTGCTGCTCCCTTCGGGAGGTGTGGGGTCTGGCCTGAGCCCCTGGGGCCCTGGCTGGTTCCAGCCGGCATCCACCCTTCCCCCCTGGTCCAGATGTGTGCAAGCAGCACGGTCCCAGGCGCGCCCTGGAGCTGCCTGCCACGGCCACATGCCGCTCGGTCACCAGGCTGCACGTGCTGCATACTGGTATGGTACACAGTGTGCAGCTCACGCTGCCCGAGTCACGCCCCCTTCCCCTCCCCCTTGGGCGCCTGGCTCCCCCCCGCCCTTGTGAATGCAAAGTGCAACACTCACCAGTGGATCCTTCCCCGGCCTCCGATGACGCACGGGAGACGTCCGGGCTGCCTGAGAGGACCTTGAGTTGGAGGGTGACACTGCTCCCCTCACCCTCCGATCCACTGGGCAGTTCTGTGTTGTCCCCCGCCTTGCTGGGCCTGGTGACGGGGGGGCGCCTGCTGGTGTCGACAGGATGGCGTGGAGCCGCTGGTAATGGTGGCAGCTGTCAGCTCCTGCCCCCTGGCCCTCGTTGGCCCGAACATAGCCCAGGCTCAGCTTCTTGACCTTATCCTGGACCTGTTCGAGGGTCCGGGCTGGATGACCCTGGTCGGAGAGCGCCTGGGCCATTCGGCGGAAGATGTTCATGTTCCGCCAATGGGACCGTGGGTCGTGAAGGGCCTCTTCCTCTCCCCAGAGGTCCAGGAGGGCCTCGATCTCCCCTGGGGACTGGGAAGGGGCACACTGCTTTGTGCCCCTTGAGGCCTCCTGCGCTGGGGGTGCGGGTTGTTGTTCCCCCCCGGAGCGGCCATCCAGGGTGGTCTGGTGGCTTTTTGGAGGGGGCAGAGCTGGGTGTCAGATGTGCTTCTGCCTCGTGGCCTCTGCAGGCTGCATCTGCCTTTAAGGGGGCTCGGGTTACCAGGAAGTCCGGAGCTGCCTGTGCATACGGAGCATCCAAGCGGCGACTAGGGTTTTTTTCCGTTTGGACGGCTCTTGTGAAAAATCTCTTGGCTGCCTGTCTACACTGGCCTCTTGTGCAAGAACAGTTGTGCAAGAGGGCTTCTTCCTGAGTGGCAGCATCAGAGCTCTTGCGCAAGAAGCCCTGATTTCATACATTAGAACGTCAGTGTACTGGCACAAGAACTCGCGGCCAGTGTAGACAGGCAGCAAGTTTTTGCGCAAAAGCGGCTGGTTTTGCGCAAGATCGCACCAATGTAGACACAGCCCTAGTGTGGTTACTGAGTAATGCAAGTGGCACCGAGACCACAGCAACAGTTAAGATTAAGAGACCTCTACAGCACTGGTTGGGAGTCAGCTGGCTTTTAGCTCAGAGGGTAGAGGCTCCTATAGTAAGATCCCAGGCTCAAAACCCGCCCGAGCAGGGCACTGGGCTGATGGCGGCGCTTGCTGAGCGCACAGGGCCGCTGGAGCGAGGAGTGGAGCTAACTCGGGGCTTGGCTCCCCTGGAGACTCCAACGGCACCTGGTGTGAGCAGGCACCAGCTGGAGGCGGAGGCATTGAGAGAAAGTCATCGTTATTGGGACTGTTTAAAACTGCTTTTGTTAACACCCATTCAACTTCTGCAACAAAGGGGACATCTGTTCGAGATTCTGCACTTCGCTCCACTGCGTCAAGGGAGGCCAAGTTAAAATCCACGCAGGCTTTCCCCCACCCGTTCCCTAACCAAGGCAGGGGAAACCAGACTTTTACCTTATACTTCAAACGGAAGCAGTTGAACTACCATGTCTGGGATCAAGAGAGTGATTGAGGAGAAGGGCCCGGATTATGAAATTTCAGTCACACAACCAAATAAACGTCACAAAGCAGTTGAACAATCAGCTCGAGATGCTGCTGTACAGAAGATTGAGACAATTATTAAAGAGCAGTTTGCTGTTGAAATGAAGAATAAGGAACATGAGATTGAAGTCATAGATCAGCGCCTGATTGAGGCAAGGAGCATGATGGATAAGCTTCATGCTTGCATTGTGGGCTAATTATTATGCTTCTGCTGGTCTCCTTAAAGTTGGAGAGGGAGCCAAGACATGTGACTCTATGGTTTTTAACCATCCTTCAATCAAGAAGTTCTTGGAATCACCATCAAGATCATCATCTCTTGCTAATCATGGATCAGAAACTCCATCTGTTAACCATTCAGAAAGTGACACTCTATCTCATCACAGTGACTTCCTCCAGGACAAAGACAATGGCAGTCTGGACATGGAAGAGCGATTGGCAAACAATCTGGATCAGAGACCAAGCAGAAATACTGGACGGGATGCTTCTGGTGTTACAAGCTCTCACAAAATAGGCCAGCGAAAGGCTGGTCTGTTAAATGATGAGACTTTACGACTCTATGTGAAGAAAACAATCGTAGTCGGCAATGTCTCCAAGTATATTCCTCCTGACAAGAGAGAGGAGAATGATCAGTCAACTCATAAATGGATGGTGTATGTACGAGGCTCTCGACGAGAACCCAGCATAAATCATTTTGTCAAAAAAGTCTGGTTCTTCCTTCATCCCAGTTACAAACCTAACGACCTGGTGGAGATCAGAGAGCCTCCATTTCATCTGACCAGATGAGGCTGGGGAGAATTTCCGGTGAGGGTTCAGATTCACTTCAAGGACAGGCAGAACAAGAGGATCGATATCATACACAATCTGAAGTTGGACAGAACTTATACAGGCTTGCAGACACTTGGTGCAGAAACAGTAGTGGATGTTGAGCTTCATCTCCATTCTCTTGGAGAAGATTATCTCTGTTCCCAGTCTTCTGAATCTGACCTCTCTGATATCCCCACGTCTGTACCATTACCACTAAGTATATCAGCGCCAGTGAAAGCTTCTTCACCAATTAAACAGTTACCTGAGTCCATTCTTGATGCGTCTGTGGACAAAGGATTCCCTGTGAATGCTGAAACTGAAGGACATACCGCTGTTTATTCCCTGCCATCTTCAGTAGAACGGACTCCCACCAAACTGGCAACACAGAAAGTAACCTTTGGCTCTCATGGAAATTCAGCTTTTCAGCCAATTGCAGCTAGTTGCAAAATAGTGCCTCAGGCTCAGATCCCAAGCCCTGCAGAATCTCCAGGAAAATCCTTCCAGCCCATCACCATGAGCTGCAAGATCGTATCAGGTTCTCCAGTATCAACCCCAAGCCCATCTCCACTACCTTGTACTCCAACCTCCACTCCAGTACACATGAAGCTGGGGTCTGCTAGTTCAGTCATTAATAACCCATACATTATTGTGGACACACCCGGACAGATGTCGGAGCAGCAGGCACAACCACAGGAAGCCCAACAAGCAAACTGACAAGTGTGTCTCAAGCCTCTCACGGAGCCGGATCTCCAGCCTCAAAGATCCAGGGAAGCAGCTTGGTAACATCAGCTGTCAAGCAAGAAGATTCTTCATTTGCAACCATGCCACCCCTTTGTCCAATTGGGAGTCATTCTAAGGCGCAAAGCCCTAACTCTGTCACAGGCGGACTTCGAGCTTCCACAAAGGTGATGATAAAGCAGGAGGCTGGAGACCTGCCCCAGCAACGACAGCTACCAGTGACTGGGACAACCTTGCAGGCTTCAGGGCAACAATATGTCGCTGTGAAGGGGGGTCACATGATAGCTTTGTCACCACAGAAGCAGATCGTGAGTACAGGAGAGGGGACCACGCAATCCAAGGTCGTTGGGGTTCCTGTCGGTTCTACTTTACAGTCAACAGTGAAACAAGCTGTGGCTATCAGTGGTGGTCAGATACTTGTGGCACAATCCAGCTCTTCAGTAGCAAAAGCTGTTGGTCCAAGCAGGTTGTAACCCACTCAGCCCAATCTAGTTCCCAACAGGCTGTGCTGACAGTACCTAGCCAGCTAGCTTTTAGCTTAGAGGCTCCTATCGTCAACTCCTGAGGTCCCAGGTTCAAAACCCGCCCAGCGGCGGTTACACTTGCCCTTCCAAACTAGGAAGAATGAACCATCTTCTATGTGCATCTCTGGAAGGCAGGAGGCAGTTTTATCTTTGCTTACAAACAGCAGGCATGGCGCCCAGTTCATGGGGCCCTTCTATGCAGGGAGCCTCCTGGGGAAAGCTCTGCTCTAGGAAAGGAAAGTGCGTCTCCATTTGCGTGGACTGTGATACTGAAGGTACCAGTGAAGCAGGAGATGGCACATCCCCTGCTAAGATGAGGAAAACCAGATACGCTCGCTTTAACAGGCCCAGCACCGCTGTCTGGAATGAACCTCAAAAGCACCCATGAGAGCTGCATGTACAATTTAATTTCCTCCCCTAATGTCAGTGTGATTTTTGTGCTGCCACCCCTCGCTCCATTTTGAAAATCAACATGAGCCTGGGGGATGGCTCCTCAGCTGGTTTGCATGGGCCCAGGTCCAATGGAGTTAGTGGCACAGTGCACGGTCACGCCGGCCATGTGAGGTTACAGTGCGTCACAGTTCCCATCTGAAGTACCCCACGTGTCTTGCAGGAGCCCGTGGTCCTTTTTTCTAAGGCCGCTGCTGCATGTTAAGGAAGGTGCACTCCCCAGGAGCAGCCAACGGGGTGAAAGCGCCTTACAACTTCAAGGCGATTGCTGGTAACGAGCAGTTTCAAACTGCACAAGTCTTTCAGCAAAGGACGGAATTAGAAATTCAGAAATGCATTTGCAAGAAGGAATTCTGAAAGAGCAACAGGTAAAGACAATTTTGGGAGAGAATTAACATTAACAACCACAACAATAATAAAAGCCACCAGCAGCCTCTGCAGTTGAATTCATTAACAACCTCAGTGGCTACATGCAAAATCCATCTGACCTGGTCGGTCTGTCTGGGGTATATGACTGGAAGCCACTTTGTTAGTTATCGACTCCAGTCCCCTGCTATTGCAGGAACCCCCATAACACCGTCCCCTTCGATGTATGAAGCTCCTGCCTACAATTAGCCAGGCGATTTGTGCTCGTTAGTTTTACTGAGAGGCTGTTCTGGAACCTCCCCCCTTGCGTGGTTAGAAATGTCTTCTAATTTCCAGCTTGCGTTTATTCATGGCCCATTGATTTCATTCGTTCTCTTTAGCTTCAGTCGCTCCGCTCCCGCCCTGGCGTTTACACCCCTGACGTATTTAGAGAGAACAATTTCTAGCAACTATTTGCAGAGTGCCAGTCGCCATATTGGGCAATGGCATATTCATCCCCCTTCTGATCTGCAGGCCTGGGTCGCAGGGTCCTCCCCTAATCCCACAGGAGAAGCACAGAGGCAATGCAAACCTGGGGATTGTGAGGGGTGGAATATGACAACGACATTGCAGCAGACAGAGCCCCCGTGAATAGCAGGGAGGACAAGCTGGCCCTCAATTAGCTGTGTTATCCACAGCCAGACCTTGTGTCAGAAGCCATTAGAGCTTAGCTTACATGCAAGGGCTGTGGGAAATGCCTAGCGTGAGCATGCAAAGACATGCACCCGGTGGTGAGCTGCAGACCAAGGGAAACAATCCATCACAATGATAACACACACACCAGAGCAACAATTGCAAAGGGAGTAGGGCACAAATACCCTCCCTATATGAGATCTTAGGCTTGGTCTACACTGCAGTGCAAGGTCAAATTAAGATACGCAACTTCATTGCGTAGCTGGAGTCGACGTATCTGTAATCGAGTTTCTGTGCCATTCCCACAGTGGGAGCTCGACGGGAGCAAGCGCTCCCATCAGCTTCCCTGACTCCTTGTGAGGAGCAGGAGAACCAGCGCTGACAGGGGCGCCCTCCGAGTTTGATTTAGCGGGTCTTCACTAGACCCGCTAAATTGAACCCCGGAAGATGAACCGCAGCAGCGCTGGTCTTCTGCGTAGTGAAGATGTGTCCTTACTGAGCTTTTGGAACAGGTCAAATATTGCTCAGAGGGGTCAATTTTTCTCTAGCTTTCTTCTCCCCAAATAAATCCCAGCCAATGCTTCCGATGCTTCTACTGGGAGGTGGCACTTGTGTCCCCAGATTCTCCCAATAGCAGGATTTATACATGGCATGCCAAACTTAGTACTCACCTCCCTTACTCAAGCAGCTTCATTGACTTCCCCAGTCCTACTCAAGTCCACTACATGGTCTAGGGCTAATCATAGGACAATAGGGTCATTCCACCAACATGTGACCCCTGAGGCTCTGCGACCACTGAGAAAGGAAGAGTGAAATCTGCTCTACAGCCATAGCTAAGAGTTGGCTTTCAGCTCACATGGTAGAGTCATGTGGCTTTAGCCCTATGAGGTTCCAGGTTCAGTCCCACCTGTGGATGACCTGAGTCTATCATCTTTGCAAATAGATAAGCTTTTTGTTCCTATGTTGATGGATTTATAGATTTAGGTCAGATGGGACCATGGACTAGCCTAATCTGATCTCCTGTGTAATGCTGGCCAGAGAATTTCACCCAGTTACTCCTCCCAAGTGCCCCAAAACATGTGTCTGACTCAGTTGTATTTTCCAGAAAGGAAACCTGTCTGGGAGTTTTCATTACAGGTGGATGGAATGATTGACACTGTTAATTAGACAAAAAGACAAAGCTAAAAATCTAAGCAAAATCATTCTCCTCCCTAAATGGCCTTTCAGGACCAGTGGCTTCCAAATGGGGGTTTGCTTAAGACACCCACTCCCAGGGAGAGTATGAGGCGGAGAAAGTGAAGGTAGAAATGATTTGAGATGTTTCCAGTGGTGGTTCTAAGAGTGATGCGATCTGAACACACAGGCTCTGACCAACTCAGAGTGCTGCTAGGGGAGACACGTGTCTATATCTTTTAATAAACTTCCCATAATTAAATTCTCTCTGTCTTTGTAGCTCTGGTCGGACTTTAGAGAAAACATTACCTGAAAAGCACAACCACAGAACTTACATTTATCTTAGTCCCATCCAATGTTCCCTCTCATCTTTTCCATCCATGTGTAGAATATTTTTTTTCTCTGTGCACTGAGGCATGAGTGAATGTGCACCACCAGGCGCAGAAACCTAGCTGAGGGCGCTCTGCTAATCACCTGGGCAGCATCTGAATCTCTCCTGAGCGGCTGCACAAATGCCCAGCTTGCAGGGATCACGGTCCCATGTCAGGCTTTCACCAGGCCACAGGTTTGGGGGGGCTTGTTGGTTTTCTCTCCTGCGGAGAGGGCAGCGTGAGTGACGAGTCCTGAGAATGTGGAAGACAGGCAGCCGGGGGAACAGCGCATTGAGCAAGCTGCGTGCCACCCCCAGCCAGCTGCTCATCCAAGCAATTCGCACTTGGCAATGAACTGCCGTGGCCGGTGGGAGTTAGCCGTGAGCCAGACATGTTGGGGAGAACATGGAGGGGGAGGCGAGGAAGGTGGCACCTGTGAGACTTGCCCAGGAACTGACTTGCCTGAATCCCTGTGTGGGTGTGTCCTGGAATCGCATCTCTCTCCTGCGTGAGGGGAGCCTGCCACATGTCTCGGAGGGGCTCATCAGAACCCCTCAGGGCTCTCCGTGGCCGAGCCAGGCTCTCTTTCAAACCTGCTTCCCAGGAGAAGAGGAAATGGCAACGGTATTCACAGGCCTCCCCGGAGACTGCTTCCTAAACGTCAGGCCTGAGTCGCTGACGGTGCAGCAGGGATTGGAGGTGGCTGTCCAGGAGGTACTCCCCTGCTTTCTAAGTCAAGTTGTGACCCCTGGAGAAAATCGGCTTCTCCGCCAAAGTGCCCGGTTCCTGGCTCTGAGTAATCCCGTGCAACTCGTCCTGCGAACGTGAGAGACTGAAGACCAGCCCTTTCCTTTCCCGTTTGCTTTGCTGCCCACGTACGGATGCAGCAGGGGGCAGCTGGGGGTCCGCCGGCCCAGCTGGTCCCAGCCTGTTTTCACGGAGGAGGGGTGCTCCTTGTCAGCATTTGCGCCAGACGCTGGAGCTCCTGCTTTGCCACCTCTCCATGGTGACAGGTTTGCTTGCTCCCAAGGAAAAGGGAAGTCAGGTGTGCACTGGAGACAGTGTTCTCCCTGGCATGGGCAGGGCCAGAAGCCAGGTGCTTTGGCAAGGCTGCAGGGCAGGGGCCTGTACTGCTGGGTGAGTTATGCCTAGAGCTGGCAGGGAAGGGCTGCCGTGGGCCAGATCCATCACCAGGCTTGTGTTGGGTGATCCCATGTTGGGTGGGGGGACTTGAGCCCTTGGCTTCTGGCTCTGGAGGGAGATACCTTGGCCACTGTGCTGCTGGAGGAGCTCCCTGCCTTCAGGGCCCCCCTTATCCTTCTTTGTTCCAGGGGTGCCAGGTCCATCCATCAAGGCATGTGGAGCCTTGTACTTGATTACAGGTTGAACCTCTCTAAGCAGGGACTCTCTGGTCCCTGGTCCAGCTGGGCCAGGGATGTTCCAGGACCAGAGAGTGCCAGTGGAGGGTTGGTGGCTGGGAGATCAGTGGACCAGCAGGGCAGGGGGCTGCCAGCGGAGCCAGGAGCCTGGTGTATGACAGTGGGACTGCCTGAGAGGGCCGGGAAGCTGGGTGGGGCTGGCAGAGGAGCAGGGCTAGCAGCAATGTGGGAACCAGCCGGGAGGCTGGTGGCTGGGCCAGGGCTGAGGTGGGGGCAGTGGCAGGGTAGCCAGAAATCACCTCTCCCGGGCTGGCACAGTCCCTCCTGCAGGACTGGTCTGGTGCCACGGGTGCTGGATCAGGGAGGTCACAGCTCTGCCAGGTGTCGCTTGTGGGTGGATGGAGTTCCTAGCTCTGCTACACTGCACCCAGTCATCACTCACACTGGGTTCACTTGCAACACAAATTCAGCGCAGGAAACATTGCCTGCTCTGTGGATTAAAGACTCTTGACAGGTGCAATATTTATTGACCTGTCAAAGGGCTTTAACATGGTTGACCACTCTCTCCGCCTCCCAGAATTGATTTCAGTCAGTTTAAATCAGAGCGCAGCTGATCACTTTGTCTAGGACACACTCTCCAAATGGGCAGCGTCGGGGAGTTCATCGCTCAGCAATTCCAACAGGCTGGTATTGCCCAGTGCGTCCAGCGGGGGAGTTTGGGGGAGCATATTGCTTCATGATTGCAGCTGCCGAGGATGGGCCGATATTTCCCGCCGTGATTCCAGCTGGGAGTGTTGCCCTTTGCTTCTAACACAGGGCCTTGATTCCTAGAGAACGCGCTAACATGTTGTGTGCCCAGCGAGGGGCAGCCGAGGCTAGTGAGTGGCCCTCCTCCATCTCAAGGGTTGTTGGAACCAAGACAGACTCCTGGGATAGGGCAGTTCTCACGGCGCTTGCGTCCCTAGAATTTCTGGGAGGTGCCGATTGAACGGGCGCCGCACTGTGATTGGATGCAGAGGGAGCGCCTGGCTCTCACAGGAAGTGTTGTGCGCCATCCTCACGCACCTCTCTTCACTGCCCTGGCTTTACGGGTGGGTCACTTTAGTTGTATCACTAGGGAAAAAACTGACATGGATGGAAACCAGCAGAATCTGGAAACCCTGCTAATGGTAAATAAAATATCTCCTAGGACCCCGCCGGGCCACACATGGCCCTCCACTGATCTAATACCAACTCCGCAAGGCTCAGCCAGTGTATTCTCCCTTTTGGCAAAGCTGCTTCCATGAACTGTGATTCCCCTCAGGAGTCAAAAGGTAAGCAGCCTAAGTTGTGGCCAGCACTCCAGGTAAGAGAGACTCCAGGGCATTCGTCGTGGCCAGCACTCCAGGTAAGAGAGACTCCAGGGCATTCGTCGTGGCCAGCACTCCAGGTAAGAGAGACTCCAGGGCATTCATCGTGGCCAGCACTCCAGGTAGGAGGGACTCCAGGGCATTCGTCGTGGCCAGCACTCCAGGTAGGAGGGACTCCAGGGCACTCGTCGTGGCCAGCACTCCAGGTAGGAGGGACTCCAGGGCACACCACGGGGACGTTTGAGAAGGCACTTGTATAAAGAATCGGGTGCCTCTCCGATGTTCCCAGACCCACTCACCGGGCTGGTTCCTGCGAGTTCCTTTCATGCTGCTGCCCCCACAGCCCATCAGACCAGCGAGCGTGTATATGGGAGCCACATGCCAGAAAGGCCTGACAGCGTGAGCATGTTCTTTTGCTGGAAAATCACCACCGGGCTCAAGGGGACAGCGGTGTCAGTGCCTAATTCTGGTACAATAGTAATAGAGATGTAGCTGTGTGAGTCTGGTCTTGCTGAAACAAAAGACAGGACTATGCAGCACTTTAAACACTAACAAACTGGTTGACTAGGTGATGAGCTTTCGTGGGCCAGACCCACTTCCTCAGATCAAATTGTGGAAGAAAATTGGCATGACCATATATACCAAAGAGATACAATAAAAAAAAAGTGAACACCGCCACGGGGAAGGGGCGGTGACATACACGGCAGTATGTCACTGCCCGGCCCCCCTTCCCCTCCCGCCGTGGCGCTCGGCTGAGTGCTGTGCCGCTGATCAGGGCCGCCGCGGGGGGAGCAAGCGACCGTTTGGGAGGGGAAGGGGGGCGGGGAGAGACGGAGTGGAGAGAGAGGCAGGAGGAGGAGGAGAAGAGAAAGGGAGAGTGAGAAGCAGGAGGGGGAGAAGAGAAAGAAAGAGACAGAGAGAGATGCAGAAGGCGAGAGAGGCAGGAGGTGGAGGAGAGCTGAGAGAGAGAGGGGGAGGCAATAGGAGGAGGAGAGAGAGGGAGAGAGAGAGATGGAGAGAGACCGGAGGCCAGGAGAGAAGACCACCGTGGAGGAGAGACCTGAAAATCCTGTCTTATGACGGGCTAATTGGCTAGTCTTTAATAAACAGCTAAATATTAACAATGTATTTGCCAAACCCCCAAACCTTTGTCAAAATGATGTATTTTTGGACAATGGCAGGGTCATGCCCACATGTTTAACTCTTTGGGATCATATTTTCCATCAAAATGGAACCTGGAAAAACTTCCTACCTGTCAGGGTGGTTAAACACTGGAATAAATTGCCCAGGGAGGTTGCGGAATCTCCACCCCTGGGGATATTTAAGAGCAGGTTAGACAGACACCTGTCAGGGATGATCTAGATGGTGCTTGGTCCTGCCATGAAGGCAGGGGACCGGACATGATGACCTCTCTAGGTCCCTTCCAGTTCTTGGATTCTATGACTCTCTGGAAATGAATGCAAGAGCCAAAAGTAGTGAAACGTGATGTCTACATCATGACATTGAGGAGCTAAATAGCCAACTACTATAACCACTTGCTGCTACAGGAAACTGAAAGCTGCACTACCCCCTGATCTTATGTTTTCAATTCATCCTTCTCCACCCCAGAGTTTAAAAGGCTAGCTAATATTTGGTCCTTCTTCTATAAAAAGCCCAGTTTCACATTTTCCTCCTATTTCATTTGCATTTCCCTCCTCCCTCAGAAGTTGTGCAGATATCCAGACCAACACCTGTAGACATGCCAGAGTAGAATGTGGCCAAATCCATTTATACAATAAAAGCAACATTCCTGTGAGAGGCTATAAACCCGTGCGCTGCAACCGTTAGCCATGATCTGAGATGGAAAAGCTGCCTTTGACTGCTCACTTGGAGTGAAACCATGGAGCTATCCAGAAGGGATTCATTTTTACCATCAGTCAAGTACATCTAGTTTTGCACTGGTGTTTTCTCAGTTATTTGGGAGGGTTCAGTGTGGAGATGGGGTAGATGTAAGCTTGGTCACCCCCTCCACATTCTATCTCAGTCATACCTCAGCTCTGTTCTGGTTCAATAATAGTTGCAAAGGGAGCCAAGCTATGACACATTACGGTGCCAGGAAGGAGCGTGTACCCCTCATTTGAGAGCACGGAGAGAATTCTAGATACCCTCCCCCCAGGATTATCAGTTCTATTATATTTCAGAGGGGTCGCTGTGGTAGTCTGTAAATTTGAAAACAATGAGGGGTCCTGTGGGACACATTACAGACTATCCAAAATATATAGAATCATGAGCTTTCATGAGAGAACCCACTTCATCAGATGAATTGGAGTGGAAATAACAGAAACCAAGATATATATCATAGAATACTAGGAATGGAAGGGACTTCGAGAGGTCATCGAGTCCAGTCCCCTGCCCTCATGGCAGGACCAAGCACCACCTAGACCATCCCTGATAGACATTTATCTAACCTACTCTTAAATATCTCCAGAGATGGAGATTCCACAACCTCCCTGGGCAATTTATTCCAGTGTTTGACTACCCTGACAGTTAGAAACTTTTTCCTAATGTCCAGCCTAAACCTCTCTTGCTGCAGTTTAAGCCCATTGCTTCTTGTTCTATCCTCAGAGGCCAAGATGAACAAGTTTTCTCCCTGCTCCTTATGACACCCTTTTAGATACCTGAAAACTGCTATAATGTCCCCCCTCAATCTTCTCTTTTCTGAACTAAACAAACCCAATTCTTTCAGCCTTCCTTCATAGCTCATGTTCTCTAGACCTTTAATCATTCTTTTTGCTCTTCTCTGGACCCTCTCCAATTTCTCCACATCTTCCTTGAACTGGACACAATAATCCAACTGAGGCCTAACCAGCGCAGAGTAGAGCGGAAGAATGACTTCTCATCTTGCTCACAACACACCTGTTAATGCATCCCAGAATCATGTTCACTTTTTTGCAACAGCATCACACTGCTGACTCATATTTAGCTCATATATATATATATATATATATATATATAAACAGCAGAAGTACTTGTCAATTGTAGGACTAGTGTAAATGAAGCTAATTAAGTGGGTTGGATGTTTCCCATACATGTGGAAATACAGATGTTAACAGCAGGAGAAATTGGCTTTGTAATATGCCAACTAGTTAATGTCTTTGTTTAGGCCCAGGATAACAGTGTCAAATCTGTGGATAAATTCCAGCTCTACAGATGTTCTCTGTCATTGGTTAGTGACATTCCTTTGTAGAAGGATGGCTACTTTTAAATCTATGATGGTGTGACCAGGCAGATTAAAATAAACCAGAAGGGGAACATTTTAACCTGTTATTTCCCGGGGATAAACAAAGACATTCACTGGTTGGTCATTTCTTCTGCCATTAACATCTGCATTTCCACATCAAAATGTTATGTATGGGACACATCCAGCCCACTTAATTAGCCTCATTAATTCGGGTCTGACAATCGACAGGACATTTTCTGCCGTGTATGTATATATGTATACCTTGGTTTCTGCTATTTCCACTCCCATTCATCTAATGAAGTGGATTTTGCCTGCAAAAGTTCGTGATTCTATTTTGGTTAGTCTCTAAGGTGCCACCGGATCCCTCTTTTTAAAAAAAAACCTATTGTATGTTATTTTTCAAAGATCTATAAGTTAGGGGTCCATAATTGCTGATCACTTTTAAAAATGTTGCACCAAAAGCGAGGTCCCGTAAAGTGATTAACGCACTTTAGTACTAGCTCTCTTGCTGAAGGGTTCTGCTTCTAATAACCTCTTACTCATGCGACCTTGGGGAAATGGTACGGAGACAATTCTGGCACATAATTACCTGATAGGAGGCCGTGGGAGGGAAATGTTCTTATTCACTACCAAGGATAAGAGGAAAATAAGTATTAAAGAACCCCAAAATCTGGCTGACTGAAAAAAAAAAAAAGTCCACACCAAATTCTAAACTGTCATAAATGGGTGAAACACCGCAGAAGTCATTTCACAATCTGGCTAGCCATCACTTCATGAATAAAGCCCTTTCCCCCAAAAGCTGGTGGAAAGCAGCTCAGAGCTTCCAGTCTGAGCAGCATGAGAGTTTACTAAAGGTTACATCCTTTACTCTGTTTTAATGGCTGAATGAATTATCCTGAAATCTGGGTTCTTGTACTCATAAAAATACAAACAAAATTCACAGGGGATGCTGCTCATCGAAAGCACTTTGAAAGCTACTAAGAATAACACGTTTCCTTCTCTTCCACCCCCACTTGAACTACCGCCAGGAAGCCAAAGGATGGGGGTAGACTGGACACCGCACTCTGGCTTTCTGCTCACTATCGTGATCCTGTGATTCACAGGGATTAAATGTAGCACATTTCAAAGACAGCATGAGGAGCAAAGAAAGAAAGGGCCAGGGAATGGCAATGCAGACTTTTTGATACCGCTCCAGCACCCACACTTACCAAGGAACATGTGGCGGCAGCAAAGACGGACAGAGATATCCATGGGAGAGTCCTTACCTCCCTGCATGGGGGTCAGGACATCACTGGCTGCTTGTTGCATCACTTGGCTTTGTCCCTACAAAATCACCCAGCAGAGGCTGGGATAGACAGATGATCACAGCCCTGGCTTTTCCTTGCTCTCTCTGGCTGAGCAGAGAGAAAAACAGCCATGTCAGAGGCTCAGCAGAATAAACAGAACTCTACTTATCCGGGATCTCTTTGCAGTTACTAAGCAAAACCTGTGGCTTAGATACAATGGTAAAGGAAACACTATGATAACCACCTGATGACATAGGCATACCATGGGGTCACCACACATACCCTGCACAAGAAATTCTGTTTCACAGCAGCTGATTGCTTGGCCCCTCTCATTTAGTTGGGGAAGAAAGGCCATTTCTGGCTGGGATAACAATGAAATCCCAGATGGGGTATGGTCCTGATGGTTTGGGTTTTTGTTCTGAAGAGGGCGGGAGTGGGGAGAGGTGTTTGCTGTGCTGCGTGGGACCTCAGGAGGCTGTGATTATTAGTAAGGTTGATACCTTGTGTGCCTATTGGAGTCCGGGAGGTGGGCGGGCCTAAGCCTGTCCACATCTAAAGGACCTTCCCCCAGCCTATGGGGAGGGTCCACTGAGCCCAGGAAACCAAGTAATTACTTGGGACAAATAAAAAGAAAACAGGGATGGGTGTGAGGGTCAAAGGGCTAAAACAAGGGAACCAGACGGGGACACCGAGCAGAGAACCCCGGACAGCGCCCACTGCCCCTTGAAGGTCTTGAGAGAGCCAGCAGATGCTGCCCAGTGGAACTCTGCCCGGATACGGGAGCGGATGCAGAAACGGAAATAGGACCCACAGTCGCAGGCCCCTCCCTCGGCCAACCTCTGCTCCCTGGTCTTATAAATTACCATCTTGGTGATAGCCAGGAGGAGGTTGACCAGGAGGTCCCGCGACTTTGTGGGGCCGTGGATGGGGTTTGCGTAAATGAACAGGTGAGGGGAGAAGTGCAGCCAGAACCTCAACAAAAGGTTCTGGAGGAGCCGAAAGAGGGGCTGTAACCTGGCACACTCGAGGTACACGTGCGCCAGGTTCTCCCTCTCACCACAGAAGGGGCAAGTGTTCGGAATGGGGGTGAACCATGTCAAATACACGCCCGTGCTCACAGCTCCATGCAGGATTCTCCAGCTGATGTCCCCGGTGGGCCATGGAACTAAGGTGGAATAGAGACTGTCCCACCGGGGCTCCCCACCCTCTATTGGTGCCACTTGGTGTCTGGGCGGGACACGAGGGTGGGGAAGTGGAGCGTGTGAAGCACGAGCGTATACAGGTGACTCTTTGACATGGTTTGGAAGGGGACTGGCTGCAACATGTGCAGCTGGCTCGGGTGACAAGGGGGAGGCGGTCGGGGAGATACGCGGGGCTTAGGGCTGATGGATAGATCGGGCGGGCCGGGGGTGAGGGGTGGGTGGGGTGCACCCTCTCGCAGGACTTTGTCGAGATAAACCCGAGCGGTGGGCGGCAAAGTGTCCTTCACCTCCTGAAGTACACGTCAGGGAGTATGTAGGGTAGAGAGCCCCATGCGCTGGGCGAGTGCCCAAGGATCCACCCAGTCTCCCCGGTCGTAGTCCAGGAGGTCTCCGATCCTTGTGACTTCTGCCAGGACTAGCCTCTGGCGCACTAAGTGGGACTCCGCCGCCTGCACACGTAGATGGGGATTGTGTAGCAGGGACTCCGCGAGGAGGTCTGCCCCCATGGTGGTTCCCAAGGACTTGGTCGCCTCTAGCAACTTCCAGGCCCAGAGGAGGTCCTGGTAGAAGGCTGGCAGCCTGGAGAGGTCTCGCGGAAGACCTCTCAAATAAAAGGAGCTGTCGGTCATATTGGAGCCCTCGGAAGCGGCGAAGGAAAGTGTGCGCCAGCGTGCTACATGCTGGACTACCTGCATCAAATAGGAGTCTCTGCAGGGCCCGGAGGCGGAGGACATGAACCCGCATGTGCAAACACGTCAGGCCCTGCCCTCCCTCCTCCAGGGGAAGATGGAGAACCCCTGCAGAGACCCAATGCAGTCCTGGCCAGAAGAACCGCAGCAGCAGCTGCTGGATCTGATCCAGGAAACCCGGGGGTGGGACCAGGGTGCTGAGACGGTGCCAGAGCACGGACAGGACTAAATGGTTAAGCACCAGTACCCTCCCACACAGGGAGAGGCACCGGAGCAGTCCTGTCCATCTCCGCAACCGCTCAGCCACCCTGGACTCTAAACCTTGCCAGTTCTCCGGCGAAGAGGGATGCGTGGCAGAGAGAAAAATGCCGAGATAGAGCAGCGGACCCACGCTCCACCTGATGGCCTGAAGTGTGGGTGGGAGGGAGCTCGCCTGCCACCCGGCCCCTACCACCAAGCCAGAGCTCTTGACCCAGTTGACCCGGGCGGAGGAGGCCGCCGAGGAGACGGCTTGGCAGGCCTCCACCTGCGCCAGGTCTCCCGGGTCCTGGACCACGAGGAGCACGTCATCGGCATACGCCGACAGGACCAGTCGCATCTCCAGCTCACGGAGCGCCAACCCCGTCAACCTCTTGCGAAGAAGACTGAGGAAGGGCTCGATGGCCAGAGTATACAGCTGGCCTGACAGCGGGCAGCCTTGACGTACTCCCCGCCCAAAGCTGACTGGTGCAGTCAGGGCCCAGTTGAGCTTGACCAAACACTCTGCGGAAGCGTACAGCACCTGGAGAAAGCCCACAAAAAGGGAGGACCCCGCTCTCCAGGGACTCGGCCCAGACCTTGGCAAGGTCTGGGCCGAGGACGTCCCAGAACACGTGGTAGAACTCCACGGTCAGCCCATCCATTCCCGGGGATTTATTGGTGGGCATGAGACGGAGGGCTTCCGAGAACTCGGCCAGAGAGAGAGAGGCATCTCTAGCCGGTCTCGGTCACCCGCGCTGACTGTCGGGAGTTCGTTCCAGAGGACTCTGCGGGCGTTGGTGTCGGTCGGATCCGGCGAGAAAAGGGAGGCGTAGAAGGCGTGAGCCCTCTCGCGCATCTCCACTGGATCCGAGAGGGGGGCGCCATCCTCCGCCAGAAGGCAGACGATGTGCTTTTTTGCCCCCCTCTTTTTCTCCAGGGCGTAGAAGAAGCGGGAGCCATGATCCATCTCCCTAAGGAGGTGGATGCAGGAATGAACAAAGGCACCCCGGGCCCGAAGGTCGTTGAGGGCCCGAAGTTCCTCCCGCTTCTCCTGGTACGTTCCGTAGATGGGTGGATCTCTGGGGCCGGTGGCCAGCCGCCTCTCTAGTTCTAAAACCTCCAACTGCTCTATCACCGCATCCCTCCGCCGGCTGGCCCCCCGGGTGTAGTCGCGGCAGAAGAGCCGCATGCGCACCTTCCCCACATCTCACCACCGCCGTGCTGAGGGAAAGGCACACCGCCAGCCGCGCCAGGCCAGCCAGAATTCCCGGAAGGACGCTACAAATCCCATGTTCTCCAGCAGGCTGTTGTTAAAATGCCAGTAGGCCGGCCCCGGCCTCTCCGAGGAGAGAGAGGCCGTCACGGCCACCAAGTGGTGGGCCGAGAACGGGGCCGGTCAAATGCTGGAGGAGTGGGCTCGAAAGAGATTATGACGTGAGAGATAAATGAGGTCCAACCGGGAGTGAAACGACCATTGACCCTCCACCCGGACGAAGGTAAACGCTGCATCCTCGCCCGGGTGGAGGTCACGCCAGACATCCACGAGGGAGTGTTGATCTACAATCTCCCTGAGGACATCTGTGGCGGCCGGGCGCGGGGTCCCGTTCCTCGAGGGTGCAGTTGAAATCCCCTCCCAGGACCAGGCACTCATGAGGATCCAAAGAGCCGAGGAAGGCAGCTGCCCGCTGGTAGAAGCAAAGCCTCTCCGGGCCGGATGTCGGGGCATAGATGTTAATGAGATTTAATGTTAGCCCCTCTACCTGGACCCGGAGGTGCAGCAGGCGGCCTTGCACAACCTCGGCAATCCCCAGCATCTCAGGCTGCAGGTTCGGGGAGAACAGGGTCGCCACCCCGGCTTGATTGGCCGACAGGTGGCTGAAGTACACCCTGTCTCCCCACTCCAGCCGCCAGCTCGCTTCGGCGGCCGACGCGGTATGGGTCTCCTGCAGGAAGATGACAGAGTACCCCCCCTCCCGAAGGAAGGAGAGTACCCGACACCTGCGGAGACCCAGCCTGCAGCCCCGGGTGTTCAGAGTGACAATGACAAACGGCGGCATCGAGAGGGCTGGGGAAGATCCTCGCTGGCAGGAGTGCTGACAGTCCCCATTGGGCCCCGCAGCAAACCGTGACCATACCCAAACGTAAGCAGGGCATCACGGAAGCCACGGGCCCACTGGTAGGCCGCAGCCTCCCGCTGCCCAGTCCCTTTGCCCTCCCCCAAAATGGCCCTTACGGTCTGGAGGATGAGATGGAAATCCCCCCAGCGCTGAAGGGCGAGAGCCACTTTGTTCTTGGAGCCACGAATGTCCTCCAAGAAGCTGCGCATCTCGCCCCTCAGCGCGTCGGGTGTCGGGGCCTCGGGCCAGACCCCTCCGCTTGCCCCGTGACCAACTGTTGCGGGAAAGTGGGGACTCTGAAGTCCCTGCTGGGATGATGACAGGGGTAGTGGCGAAGGGAGAACAGCCCCAGATGTGCTGGGAGTGGGAGAAACAAAAACCGCCTCCTGGGGGCCAACGTCTGAGCTGAATGTGGCAGCCCCGGGGGCGGCAGTAACAGTGTAAGGGGAGGAAAAGAGGTCAGGGAAGGGATCAGGGAAAGGAGGAAGAGGAGGAAGGGGAGTAGGGGGAGGAGGAGGTGGGGGAGTAGGAAAAAGACAAGGAGGAGGGGGAGCAGGAAGAGAAGTGGGAAATTCGTTGGGAGAGGGGCTGAATGGGGAGCAGGAGTAGGGTCTGAAGCCTCAGCGGCAGAGGCACCGGGTTGCGGTGTCTCCTCGCAGGGTGGGGGATCGGTGGCAGTGGTGGGGGAAGTTAGTGTCTCCCCAGCGCCAGGCTCCGGCACCACTAGGAGTGTAGCACCGGAGGCTCCAGTGCCGGGGTAATGGGGAATGACGGGAACTCCCGCCCGCTAGGATCCCCCAGGGGTTCGGTGGCCGAAGTGCTGCCGATGGCTGGGCAGTTGGTTACACCCTGGGACAACCCGGAGGCAGGGAAAAGGGAGAGCGGCGGGCTAGAAGGGGAAGGAGAGGCCGACTGTTGTCCCTCCAAGGCATGTTGATCCCCCTTTGAGGCAGCCGGGGTTAACCCTAAGGCCTCCACCTCTTGGGAGAGGAAGGCGAGCCCGCTGCCCGCCGCCACGTCGTCGCCCTTGTTGGTGGCAGGGTCAGCGGTCACCCTCACAGCGGAGGTGGGGATGGTGGGAGCATCCCCATGGACACTCCTTCTTGCAGGGACTCCGGGAGGGAGGCATTTACCCCTTCCACAACCGCCGCGGCCACCTCAGCTGCCTCACGGCGCTGTGAAGCATCCGGGGGCTCGGAGGGAGGGATGGCTCTGACGCCCACCCCTAGAGGCACGAGGAGGGTATCTTCCCCTTCAGTAGGTGGGGTGGAACGTCGGGCTCGTTTGCGGCGCCTCCCCATGGCAACCTCCCAGCCCTCAGAGGAGGAGAGTTGGGCCCGATAAGGGGAAGAGCCAGGGCTCGAGGGCAGCAGTGGGAGGGCAAGGAGAGACAGGGGCTGGGCAGCTGGGGAAGGGGAAACTTCCCCCTGAGGTAGGCCCTGTCCGAGTCCCATCTCTGACCCCGCCGCCCTCTCCTCCGCAGGCCCGGCCTTGCCGCTTTTGGTGGTGGCAGCGGCACCCGCATGCTCGTCTGGGCCCTGCGGATCCCGAGCGGGATTGATGACGGTCATGGTTGGAGAAGGGGCGACCCCAGGGTCTAGACCGTCAGGGCCACCGGCGATGGTAGGGCCGGTGCCCTCCCAGGCGTCGGGGGTCCTGAGTGCATCTCCGAGCCGGGCCAGAGGGCAGTCCCTTTGGATGTGCCCCATCGCCCGACAGAGAAAACACCGGGCCTCCCCCAAGGTGTAATATACCCGGGACTGGGCCCCTTGATAGGGCACCAGAAATGACCCTTCTAGGGCTTCTCTACCACGCCCCGCCGGCAGGAGTTGGATTTGCATCTGCCGGCGGAAGGAGAGAATGTGGCGGAGGGTAGGGTCCTTGCAGCCCAAAGGAAGGGGACTAAGGACTGACAAGGGCCTCCCCAGGGTGGAGAGGAAAGGCAATAGGGCGGCATTGGGGAGGAACGGAGGAAAAAACCACCCGTACGCCCAGGTCCTCCAAAGGCTCGAGTGGGCCTCCCCCCACCGCCAAACCCTTCTCCACCGCTTCCTGGGCGGTGGCCTCTGACACCCGGAAGAATACCACCTTCCCGAACATCTTGAAGTCCGCCACCATGGCCGCGGGCCCAACCACGCGTGCCAACGCCCGCATGTAGGTCTCCACGTGGGACAAGGCCGACACCAGGAGGCAACGGACCCCGTGCCTCCTGGTCAAGATGGGGAAGGGGCCGCGACTGCCGGGGATGGAATTCCAATAAGCGGCTTCGGTGGATCGGGAGGCAGCGGGCGGGGGGGTGGCTGCTACCTGGGCGTACGCCCTGGGGGCCGGGACACCGTCGCCCCCAGAGCTGGTGGAAGGAACAGGGGGAGAAGAAAGAGGGGAAGCCGCGGCCGAGGCCGAGGCAGGGGGGTGAGCCTTCGCCACGGGAGGTTTTGCCTTCCGGGCGGGGCTCTTGCCCTTCTTGCTCCCCTGGCCCTTCCTGCCTTTCAGGGAGGCTTTCTTGGTGGTGACACTGGTGGCAGAAGGTGCCGCGGCAGGAGCAGTCGAGGTCCCAGGATCTCCGTCCATGTCCACCACCTCCGCTGCATGAGTGGGTGGCCCAGCAGCCTCAGAGGGTTCAGGGTTCATAGAAGCAGTGAGGGGTGGTGGGCAAGGGGTGGTAGGGGCATCGCACGACTGCCCCTCCATTATGTTCGTGGATGGAGGGGTGGGGGGAGACAGGAACAGATAATTAGGGGAGACCAATAGTGCCAGAGGGTGGAACAAGGAGCAGGGGAGAGGGGGAAGAGAGAGGGAGAGAAAGGCTCACCACTCCCCCTGCTAGGCTGGAAGCGGGGTGAGAGGGCAGCAACGCACATAGGAGGAAGGGGGGGGTAAAGGAAAAAGGGGTACAGCTCCCAGCACAGGAGGGTAAGAGCAGCTCCTCCGGCTGCACTGGGAACGTGAAAGGGCCAATTATTTGAAAGACATGTGGGAAGTGAAACGGTGCGTGGGGGAGGGTAACTAAAGGAGAGTGGGAGGCTCAGGCGCCAAACGAGATGACAAAGGGGGGCATGGGCACACGAAAAGAGGAGAGGGGAATGCAGGCTGTGAGGAGGGGTCTGCTCAAGGAAGCAGGGGGCAGCAAGACACTGCTGGGAAGGGGGGGGGAGGAAACTAGTGTGCCCACGGGCGCCTGAGTGGCAGGCTCGCAGCACCAGCTGCAGGACCCACCAGAGCAAGGGAGGGGCGGGGAGGCAAGCAGTGGGGCCAAGGATGGAGATGGCCCCTGCAGCACCTGGGGCTAGGAAGAGAGCAGCAACAGCAGCAGCAGAGATGCAGGGGAGACAGCGGGGGGCAGAGGGAGCCACCCCCCAGCCCCAGTACCCCACAGAAGCTGTACCAGCTGCCCCTTAGGGGCCCAGATAGCAGGAGGCCCCTCACATACACTCACCCCCACACACACAAACTTGTGGAGGGGAAGGAAGAACCCCAGGAGCTGCTATAAAGCAGCCCCCCCTTACCTCCTCTACTCCAGAGGGCGTAGCAGCCACAGGAGCGGTGAAGTCCAAGCCTGCAGCAGCGAAGAAAGGGGCCAGGCAGTCCCCAAAAAGATGGAAAATGGGGGTCCCACTCCCCCCACCAGGGTGAGGGCAGCAAAGGCCCCCCTATCCACCCCCACACCGCCAGCAGCTCCTGCAGCCAGCTGAGGGGTGGGGGGGGGGGCGGAAAGGACTGCCTGCAAACAGAGCAGGCAGAGAGAAAAGGGGACCTGGCCCAAAATGTAGCCAGGGCCTGCGTGCCACAACCCCAGTAGCCCCCCACACACCCCTCCCAAAAAAGGGGAGGGGAAGGGTGCAGGGGGGGAAAAGCACAACAAGCCCAGACCAGCAGCCGGCTGTGCTCAGTGGAAGAGTGGCTCCTCTCTCCACCTCAGGGTCACGAGACTGAGCAGGGGCAATACAGCAGGTGAAAGAGCTTGACGGAAGGGACTATTTGGTGTCCGGGACGTGGGCGGGCATTAGCCCACCCACATCTAAAGGACCTCCCCCCAGCCTGCGGGGAGGACCCACAGAACCCAGAAGAACCAACGAATTACTGGGGACAAATAATGAGAAAACAGGGACGGGCGTGAGGGTCAAAGGGCTAAAACGAGGGAGCCGGACGGGGACACCGAGCAGAGAACCCCGGACAGCGCCCACTGCTCCCCGAGGGTCTCGAGAGAGCCAGCGGACGCCGCCCATTGGAACGCCGCCCGGATACGTGAGCGGATACAGCAACGGAAATAGGCCCCACAGTCGCAGGCCCCTCCCCCGGCCAACCTCTTTTCCCTGGTTTTATAGATTGCCGATTTGGCCATTGCCAGGAGGAGGTTGACCAGGAGCTCCCGCGACTTTGTGGGGCCACGGATGGGGTGTGCGTAAATTAACAAGTGGGGGGAAAAGTGCAGCCAGAACCTCAACAGGAGGTTCTGGAGGAGCCGAAAGAGGGGCTGTAACCTGGCGCACTCGAGGTAGATGTGCGCCAGGGTCTCCCTCACGCCACAGAAGAGGCACGTTTCGGGGGTGGGGGTGAACCGCGCCAAGTACACGCCCGTGCTCACCGTGCCGTGCAAGACTCTCCAAGCTTGATGGAAGGGGAAAGAGGCAGCTCTTGCAGAGAGAGTCAGCAATCCTGGCTAATTAGGGGCAGCTGGGAAAGGGCGGCTGCAAATCAATTAAGGGCCAGGTAACAGATTTTTTAGATAAAGGAAATGCAGTGGATTTAATCTACCTCGATTTTAGTAAGGCATTTGATACAGTACCACATGGGGAATTATTGGTTAAATTGGAAAAAATAGGGATTAATATGAAAGTTGAGAGGTGGATAAGCAACTGGTTAAAGGGGAGACTACAGCGGGTCATATTGAAAGGGGAACTGTCAGGTTGGAGGAAGGTTACTAGCGGAGTTCCTCAGGGATCAGTTTTGGGGCCAATTTTATTTAATCTTTTTATTGCTGACCTTGGCACCAAAAGTGGAAGTGTCCTGATAAAATTTGCAGATGACACAAAGTTGGGAGGTATTGCTAATTCAGAAAAGGATCCGGATATCATACAGAAAGATTTGGATGACCTTGTAAATTGGAGTGATAGCAATAGGATGAAATTTAACAGTGAGAAGTGTAAGGTTATGCATTTAGGCATTAATAACAAGAATTTTAGTTATGAGCTGGGGACACATCAGTTGGAAGTAACGGAGGAGGAGAAGGACCTCGGAGTCCTGGTTGATTATAGGATGACTATGAGCCGCCACTGTGACATGGCTGTGAAAAAGGCTAATATGGTTTTGGGATGTATTAGGCGAGGTATTTCCAGTAGGGATAAGGAGGTGTTAGTGCCATTATACAAGGCATTGGTGAGACCTCATTTGGAATACTGTGTGCAGTTCTGGTCTCCCATGTTTAAGAAGGATGAATTCAAATTAGAACAGGTACAAAGAAGGGCCACTAGGATGATTCGAGGAATGGAGAACCTGTCTTATGAAAGGAGACTCAGGGAGCTTGGCTTGTTTACCTTAACCAAAAGAAGGCTGAGGGGGGATATGATTGCACTCTTTAAATATATTAGAGGGATAAATACTAGGGAGGGAGAGGAATTATTTAAGTTTAATACTAATGTGGACACAAGAACAAATGGATATAAGCTGGCTAGTCGGAAGTTTAGACTTGAGATTAGACGAAGGTTTCTAACCATTAGAGGAGTGAGGTTCTGGAATGGCCTTCCAAGGGAAGTAGTGGGGGCAAAAGATCTACCTGGCTTCAAAATTAAACTAGATGGGTTTATGAAGGGGATGGTTTGACAAGATAACATGGTCTTGGTAACTAATTGACTAGTCATTATCAGTGGTAAATAGGTCAATGGAGGGATGATAGGGGTTACTATAAAGAACTTTCTGGGTGTCTGGCTGGGGAGTCTTGCCCACATGCTCAGGGTTTAGCTGATCGCCATATTTGGGGTCGGGAAGGAATTTTCCTCCAGGGTAGATTGGCAGAGGCCCTGGAGGTTTTTCGCCTTCCTCTGTAGCATGGGGTACAGATCACAGCTGGAGGATTCTCAGCATCTTGGGGTCTTCAAACTATTTGAGGGCTTCAATATCTGAGATATAGGGGTGAGGATTATTCTAGGAGTGGGTGGGTGAGATTATGCGGCCTGCATTGTGCGGGGGGTCAGACTAGATGATCATAATGGTCCCTTCTGACCTTAAAGTCTATGAGTCTATGAGTCTATGAAGCTGATTGGGGCTGCCCTGGGGCCTCTTTAAAAACCCTCCCTGAGGGAGAGGGGAGAGAGAAAGAGGGAGTGTGGAGAGGAGGAAAACAGCCCAGTGTTAAGGAGGCTCAGTGGAGGAGCAGGAGGAATCATCAGCCCTGCTAAAGGCTACAGGGGGAGGTGAGGAGTTGAGCAGGGGGTGTTGGAGGGCTCCCTTACCTCCCACCCTTTGGGGCAAGAAGAGGGCTTTCTGGTCAGCCGTGACTGGCCCAGGGCTTCAGCCCAATACAACATCCTTTATGCTAAGGGCCAGGAAGGCCCAGGGACAAAAACTCTGCAGGTGAGGGCCCTGCTACAGCCCTCAAAGTGTGGGACAGTGGAAAGAACAGTGGTCAGGGTCTCAGGAGGGAGACTGACCCTGCCGCACTTGACTGTCGCTAACTTGAGCCTGCCACCAAACTCCCCCGGAAACGACAACTGGTGCCTCTGATAGGATGAGGTGCAGGTCTTGATTTGCAGCTAACACCAGGGAGCACTGCCCCACCCACTTCTCTCAGGACATCTCAGCACTGGGCCATTACAAAGATCTGGACTTTTCAGCTTACAAAAGAGGAGACTTGGGGGGGATATGATAGAGGTCTATACAATCATGACTGGTGTGGAAAAAGTGAATAAGGAAAAGTTCTTTACTTATTCCCACAATATCAGAACTAGGGTCACCCAGTGAAATTAATAGGCAGCAGGTTTAAAACAAACAAAAGGAAGTTTTTCTTCATGCAATGCACAGTCAACCTGTGGAATTCCTTGCCAGAGGCTATGGTGAAGACTAGGACTTAGATTCATGGAGGATTGGACCATCAATGACTATTAGCCAGGATGGGTAGGAATCATGTCTCTAGCCTCTGTTTCTCTGGAGGTCGGTGACAGGGGAGGGATCACGTGATGATTACCTGCTGTGTTCCCGCCTCTGGGGCATCTGGCATTGGCCACAGTCAGTGGACAGGATACTGGGCTAGGGGGACCATTGGTCTGACCCAGCCTGGCCGTTCTTATGTTCTTATTCCTAGCCCTGCAGAAAGATTGGTCTTTTGCTGGCAGGAGTGGAGCATGCTTGGCTGCTCGTCATCCTGAGACCCAGAGCTGTGAGGTCGACAACCAAATCTGGATGCAGTCAGCAGCCAAGGAGGTGGGGTCCGCATTGTGTCACATGACTGCCTCCCCATGCACCATACGGCCATGTGACCCCTCCCCCCCCATCTCCGTTAGCTATTGCAGGGGCTCTTTAAAGCTGCAATCAGGGGTGCTTGGATGAGGACAAACACGCAGGAAGACATGGCCCCTTCCTTGGAACGTGTATAATAAAATCCCCTCAAATCAATTTGCCTCCTTTAGTCTCACTGAGTGTAGCAGCAAGACCCCCCATCACAGCGGGCTCTGCGCAAATACTGGGAAAGGTTTCTCAGGCCCCAAAGGACTGATGGTTTAAAGGGACAAGGTGGAGGAAAGGCAGCAGAATGGACACATTGCTCCCTCAGACTACGACTGAGAGGCTGTTGGTGGGCCTAAGGGTTAGAGCTGGGAATGGAAACCCAGATTTTCCGACTGCCACAGGATGAGCCTTCCTCTCCTCACACCATGGAGCACAAACCTGTGTGACAAAGTGGGGTTTCCTCTGGGGTGCCAGACCTGCTGAAGCTGTGAGGATTATGAGTGTCCTTCATCTTAACATAAGAACGGCCATTCTGGGTCAGACCAAGGGTCCATCTCGCCCAGTGTCCTGTCTGCCGACAGCGGCCAATGCCAGGTGCCCCAAAGGGAGTGAACAGAGCAGGGAATCATCAATGATCCCTCTCCTGTCATCCATTTCCAGACCCTGACAAACAGAGGCTACGGACACCAATTCTATCCATCCCAGCTAATAGCCATTGATGGTGCTATCCTCCATGAATGTATCTAGCTCTTTCTTGAACCCTGTTCAAGTTCTGGTCTTCACAACATCCTCTGGCAAGGAGTTCCACAGGTTAACTGTGCATTGCATGAAGTAGTACTTCCTTTTGTTTGCTTTAAACCTGCTACCTATTAATTTCATGTGATGACCCCTATTTCTTATGTTATGGGAACAAGTAAATAACTTTTCCTTATTCACTTTTTTTCACACCAGTCATGATTGTGTAGACCTCTATCATATCCCCTCTTAGTTCTCTTTTCTAAGCTGAAAGTCCCAGTCTTTTTAATCTCTCCTCATGTGGCAGCTGTTCTAAACCATTTTAGTTGCCCTTTTCTGAACTTTTTCCAATGCCAAGATATCTTTTTTGAGATGAGGTGAGCACATCTTTATGCAGGATTCAGGATGTGAGCAAACCATGGATTTATATAGCGGGAATAAGATATTCTTGGTCTCATTCTCTATCCGTTAATCAATGATTCCTAACGTTGTTCGGGTTTGGGTTTTTTTGTTTTTTGTTTTGTTTTTGTTTTTTACTGCTGCTGCACATTGCAGGGATGTTCTCAGGGAACTATCCACAGTGATGCCAAGATCTTCTAAAGATCCCCCCCCCCTTCACCCAGCCAAACCTTTTCATGATTTCTAACTGCCCCTCCCCCCCCACACACACACACTATTTTGAGCTGGGGATTTGTCTAAACCAGCCATGTGCCAAACTACTTTGGTGTTCCCAGACTGGCATTCCCAAACAAAAACAAAACCCAGCTCTAATGTTCACATTCAGCAAAGCTTGTGCTTCTCCATGTTCTGCTCTCTCAACTGAATCAAGATGGGCTTCTCGGGAGCAACCTGGCCCAGCTCCAAGACTTTTTGGTCTGGTGGGAAGTAAGGAGTTACCAATGGTAGATAGCTACTCATTACTGCTGCTAGTTTCTCTGAGGTGTCCTTCCCATAGAATGTCTGCTCAAAGACACAATGGCCATGTCTATACTATGGGGAAGATTGCTGCTGCTGCTGCGCTCAATCTTCTGGGGTTCGATTTAGTAGGTCTACTGAAGACCCACTAAATCAAACTCAGAGGGCTCTCCCATCAGCACCAGTACTCCTGCTCCTCACGAGCAGTAAGGGAAGCCAACGGGACTGTTTGCTCTTGTTGATCACCCGCTTTCTGGACAGTGGACCCCAGTTATGCAATTAATGTAGCCGGAGTTGCTTATCTTAGGTCGACCTTCCCCTTCAGCGCAGACCAAGCCAATGTGTGTTCCTGAGAGCGGATGACTGGCCTTTAATTACAGTACTGCAGACTGAGTTAATTGTTTGTGGTGCAAATTCTGTCCTTGTGCACATTCACTTCTGGAGACCATGAGAAGGCCGTAGGAGACGTTGTGCGTGTGAAAGCTGTGCAAGCATGGGACAGAACTGTGGAACAAAGCAAACCCTGGTGCGCCAAGCAGGCTGGTTTCACTTGGAAAGAAATTAAAACCCACTTGAGAGCGCTTTGTCTATGTCTGCTGAGTGACAAAATGTCAAATCTCAGCATCTTTCCCTTCTCCTTGGATCTTGGGCAGAAACAAGGAAACGGCACAAACTTTCAGATGGCAGCAAATCAAAGGCATGCATAATGAGCGAGCATGTTTAACGAGAGAATGGAGCGACTGAACAAAGGACGACAAAACGTGCTTGTTCCTCTAAATCATTTGACTGATTCTATTTAACTCTCTGGATTCTTGCTGTTCCCGGGTGGGAGGAGTTTTCCAGTGAAAAGCCGAGCGGGCAGGACAAAGGAGCACAAGTGAGGACTAGCGCTCACAAATGTAAACCCCTGGGGTTACTTGGCAAATGTTTGCACACACGGGGAGGATAGTCCCGTGCTGCAATAAGGCAAGGCCACAAGGCCTTTGGCGTCCATGCAGTCACACGAGTCATGCTGTCAGTGCACAGACATAACGTAGCTACCTTTGCCATGTGGAATTAACGGGGTAAGTATCTAATAGAAAGTGGTGCAGCTTAGAACGCCCTGCTCCGGCACCCTTGGGACCAGACTGGTTCCAAATGAGGGAGTTTGCCGGACCCAGGGGAGATCAGCCCCTCTGCTGACCATCTCCAGGCTCTCATCGGGCCAGTTAGCAGATGCCCAGGTTCCTCTGCCCCAGGCCACCTCACTTCCAGCTCTGAGGCCAGCCCCGGGACAAGCAGGACACAGCTTCTCCAGGGCTCTCTGGTCCAGGGGCTTTGTAGCTCAGCAACATCTATGGTCTAGCCAGATCACGGATGTTGCCAGACTGGAGAGTCCCATACTAGAGAGGTTCAACCTGTGTCCTTAGGACAGGATTCGCCAATGGAAATAATAGTCATAATGGAATGCCTAGAGTGGGCACGGCTTATCTCGTCGTCCTCTCCACATCTCCATGACTCTCACGAGGTGCCCAGTAACCATCCCTACTCTGCTTCTCATAGTGTGTCAAACCAGGGCCATACTGTAGCTTCTCATGCAGGCGAACCCCCATACCCCCCTCAGCCCTGTACACTGCAGGAGGTTAGACTGGGGGATCAGACTGGTGCCATTCATGGCCTCCACTTTGACAAGACAATTCACTGAATCTGTGCGTGTGTTACAACCTCCCCTGTGGTCAGGGCCCAGAACGGGATGAAAGTCAAGCGCGGCTACCTAGAAATAAGTTACTCCGGGGGTGGCAGAGGCCTAGTCTGAAGGTCCCAAGTTCAATCCCTGCTGAGGAGCTGTTGGCACAATGTAAACATGAGAGGCCCTTTCTGTGGCGGGGGGTGTGACGGGGATTTGGGGGCTTCCCGATCCTGCACCCCTGTAGCAGCCAGAACAGTCTCCACCAGCCAGTAGAATAGAGAGGTGTTTATTGATTTTTCCAGAACACAGCACAGCACAGACGTGATGTGGCTACCGGGGGCAGGGCCAGGATGGCTCAGGCCCTAGGGTTAGGGGTCCATCACCCCTAGCCCCCAGCTTAGCCTGTTCTCTCCATGCTTCCCAGACAGCAACTCAACCTCCTCTCCCCCAAGTCCTTTGTCCCTTTCTTCCCTGAACTTGTATAACCGGTTTTGCTACCATCCTGGGAGCGGCAGGATACCCCCTGCTGGGCCGGGCTTACAGATAGCCGCCAGTGGGGGTCCCCCACAGCCCAGGCATAGCAACCAACAAGGTACTAACACTGCACCACAGGGGGCATGGCCAGTTCTCTGTCTCCCTGCGTGCCATGGGGGGCGGGAGGCCAGAACTGGAGAGGAATGCATGTAATGAGAGTAGCACAGGGCTGCACTCATGCGTGCCCCTCCAGCACCCTGAGAAGAGACCCTACAAAGCCACCCTGTGGGTACGTCTACACTGCAACACTATTTTGAAATCACTAGTGCTATTCCGAAATAACTTAGTCGGCGTCGACAGAGCAGGCAGTTATTTTGGAATAGCGTCAAAATACTGTCACACCGGAGGACGTCTTACTCCGACTCCTGGAACCCTCGCTCTACGAGGAGGAAGGGAAGTCGGAGGAGGAGGGCTCTGTTTCGAAATCAGGGCCGTGTAGACGCTCCCTATTTCGAAATAAGCGACGCACTTGCCGTCGCTCAATTTGTGTCCCTTATTTCGAGTTAAGCCCTGCTGTGTAGACGCACCCTGAGCCACCCCGCTCTGTTACTAACGCTGCCCCCGCCCCTGGCTCCCAGAGCCACAGTGCAGACCTAAAGGCACAAACAAACTTGCGTTAATTAGATGCACAAGGGCATGAAATATAAATGTCGCGTTAATAATGAATGTGAGCCGTGTTCGGTACAATGCAGGCAGCCTCTCCTGGGGAAACATGGTGCGGTTCCATCCAGGCCGGCTTCCTTCCTTTCCGCCTTTCAAGTGAAGCCTGAAAGCGGAGGAGGAGACTGGAGCAAAGGAGCGTGTTTCCAAATGTTACCGTTGCCATAGAAACCCTCCCCTGGCACCATATGTCAACGTCTGACATGTTGGTCTCCCTCGGAATTTGGCTGGCAGGAGCGGAGGAGGAAGTGTGCGGCGCACCATCAACCAGGGCCCTTCTCTTTGAAGCGGGGTTGGGATGCAAACTGGACTTGCTCGTTAATTACCCACAAGCCCCCAGGACAAAAACAACCGCTGGGGGTTGTTACTGGGATACAAGCTTTTAGCAAAAGAGTCGGGGGGAGGGGATGTTGAGATTTTACATTTGCAGTGAGATTTCATGTCTTTCACGTGGCTCAAGTCAAAGAAATGGGCACATGCCACAAGTGGCTTTTCGGAAGGACTGCAAGAGGTTCACCAGACAACTCAGCTGTTCCCAGTCACTGCTGTCCTTGTGTCATATCCCCAATGGATTGCCAGTGTGGAGGGTCAATCTTCATTGGGTTCCTCGCAGAATCAATCCAACACCATGGGTTGGAAAGTTGCTTTTCCCCCATTAAGTTTGGAAGAGACTGTGGAAAAGGACTCAAGAGAAGGAGAAACAGATTCAAATGGAAAGAAGAGAGACAGCAAATCCGGTCTTCATTTCAGTTGCACCAGTGTTAACTGGGAGCAATGCTGCCAAAATTAATCAGGTTACTCCAGGTTTCATAGAACACTAGAATTGGAAGGGACCTCATGAGGCCAACAAGTCCAGTCCCCTGCCCTCACGGCAGGACCACACACCATCTAGATCATCCTTGACAGGTGTTTGTCCAACCTGCTCTTAAATATCTCCAGTGATGGAGATTGCAGAACCCCCCCCCCCCCCCCAGCAATTTATTCCAGTGTTTAACCACCCTGACAGTTAGGAAGTTTTCCCTAATGTCCAACCTAAACCTCCTTTGATGAGATTTAAGCCCATTGCTTCTTGTCCTATCCTCAGAGGCCAAGGAGAACAATTTTTCTCCCTCCTCTTTGTGAGGGTAGGAGTTTCGTCCTTCTCTAAGATGTCAAACAGACTTCCCTTTAGGGAGAAAAAGTTTCCAAACAATGGAGTCACTCTCTAAAAAATGATTACGGGCCAGGTGCAGAGCTGGCATAAATCGCTGTCACTCCCTGGACTTCAGTATGCTGACTGACACCTGCTGAGTGTCACATGAATGGGACAGGAGAAAGGGAGTCCCATTTAAGGAGGCACCCGGTTTAGCGTTGAACCAAGTGGATTAGGAACGCCCAGCATGTCAGCTGAGCAGCCAGGGTGACTTGATAAAGAACACAATCTCTTTCCTACAGCTCGGCAGCCTGCACGTCACTTATTGCTAAAGACCCGGAGGACCTGGTTCTATGGATTTACACGGTTGGGATAAAAAGGAGTGCGAATCTGAGGTACTTTTGCAAACTCAAAGAAAAAAGGAGAGGGGAGGAGGAAGAGAGGGAACTCGAGGATAAAGAAGAAATGGAAACTGTGCCGAAATTAGCTCTTTTTCCACCGCTCTCACAGCATCCGTAAGCACTATTAAGGCCAGAGATCAGTGAAGGGGGAAATTGAAACGTTAGGGGATGGAATGGGAAATTAGGCACCAGGAATGGCATCATAGCACCAGTGTTTGCAGCGCACGCCAAGTGTTTGCTGCCAAGAGCAGTGAAAGATCACCCCCTACATGCAGCTGCCCCGCTGTCTCAGGAGACACTGCGGTCAGTGAACAGCAGCATCACACCACGTGGCACTGCCCGGAGGCACTGCTAGGAGCTGCCCCTGGCCAGCAATTTGGGTCTGGGCTGGTTACAACGGGGAGCAGGTCACAGATGTGGCACCTCAGGAACGAGAGAGGCGTCAGCACACAGCGAGGGACAGATGGAGCAATGGGAGCGCTCTGGAAGTGCAGAGCAGGAGGAGAAGCACTAGAGCAGTGTTTCCCAATTTTATTTGGCCACGGAACCCTTTTCAGCTTAAAAGAATTTCAAGGAACCCCTAGGGTTGCCAGGGTAAAATTTGTCAAGCAAAAAAAACCCTGCAAAATAGACTCTGTCTATTTAAGAGGGGTGGGGGCGTGCTGCATTCTCGCGGAACCCCGGGATTCCTCGGAGCACCCATTGGGAAACATTGCACTAGAGCATGGAAAGCCAAGGGGCTGATCGAGGGAATGCCCCACAGGCAACAGATCAGGGTTAGAGATTCCCCAAGGGCAGCACTCTGGGCTGCGATTGTCCTCCATCATCAGCGTAACCCAATGCACCTCACCGGGACCATGCCCAAAGCCGTGTGCCCTCCCCATTCTCTGCTTTCTCGTGGCCCCCCCAGAGATGAACCCAAGGTCCAAATGCCCGTTGCCTCAGCAAGCCTCCGGGAGAAGTGTCTCTGCTCCTCTCCGGGCGCTGCGGAAGAGTAGGCGAAATGCTGAGCGAAAGGCAACGTACCTGGCAAGGGGCAGGATTGAGCCAGTGGCCCGTGGGCAGCGGGGGAAGCAACACGGTGGCTCCCAGGTGCAAACACACCCCAGGACAATTTCACAAGGAATGTGTACTAGTGTGTTGGATGCATTTTATAACCGTTAACTCACCCCCCCCCCACACACACACACCCCTCTCTTTGCGCTGGAGCTGTGATTAAGACAGAGAACTTTGTACGGAAGTTCTAGTCACACATTTCATAAATAACCTAGGAACCTAGATAAATTCATGATAATTTGCTAAATAAATTCATGGTCCATCAATGGCTATTAGCCAGGATGGGTAGGAATGGTGGCCCTAGCCTCTGTTTGTCAGAAGCTGGAAATAGACAACAGAGGATGGATCGCTTGATGATTGCCTGTTGAGTTCGCTCTCTCTGGGGCATCCAGTGTTGGCCACTGTCAGCAGACAGGACACTGGGCTAGATGGACCTTTGGTCTGACCCTGTATGGCTGTTCTTATGCTGATTTGTTCCTACTCACTTCAGTAGAACCCTTACATGGGCTCCCAGCTGGCAGGGATCAAAGCTCATTCATTTCTCTTTAAAGAACAAACCAAAAAGATGCTCCGCACCCCGCTGGAAGAGCACATGGCACGTCATAGCTCTGCCTAGTGCTTCAGGGTGGCATTGGTCAGACGGTTTTGGTCTGACATGTCGATGGGCTCTTTGGTAGAATGAATCATTAGGTTCTGGCCAGGACAGAGCAAGGTACCACCTCACCCATTGGAAAAGAAATACAGCCCTAATGTAATCCAGCCGCGGTTCTGCATGGTCATGACTGCAGTCTAGCAACCCCAGGAGATAATGGGAGGGTAGCTCTGACTATGGAACAGTAAATAAAATATGACAGGGATTTTGATTACCGTGGGCTTTTCAGAGAGCTCAGTCCCTCCAATTTCTCCCACCCCCAGATTTCCCAAACCCAGAGCCACAGCTCCAAGTTTCTTTGCTGTCAGATGAATGCGGAGAAGTGACACATGGAGACATCTCACAGGAATGCAAAGCATCAGGTGTTCTCCCCAAGGACCTGACCCAGAGCTAGGGTGTTAGCTGCATTTTCAGCCTCTTTTCCAGCCCCCAATGGCCTGGACCCCCACAGCCAATCCCACTGGAGGTAAGAATTGCATACAAAATGAAACTCAGGCTGGAAAGGGGTGATTAGCTATATTCAAGGACCTATAAGGACAGAGAAGGCTGACAGATAAGTCAATGTTCCCTCTAATTTTTTCCATCCATGTGCTCATTTTCCTATCCATGTGTGGAATAATTTTTTCTTTGTGCACTGAGGCATGTGCAAATGTGCACCACCGGGTGAAAACAAACCTAGCTGCGGGCACTTTGCTAATGAGCTGGGAGCCATTTGAATCTCTCCTGAGAGGCTGCACAAGCGCACAGCTTACAGGGAACACTGGGATCAGTTCATCCTGGGGTAATGGGAACCCTCCAGCCAGGTGTACTGGTGTATACATTGTTGGGCCACTATCCAATAGTGTCTTTCTTTACAGCCCACGTGACCACCGCACTGTTCCCGCACCGAAGGGAGAGCAGCGCCGCACAGAGCGCCTGCGGGATGCTGTCCCCATTCTCAGCCTGTCCCACAACTGAGAAACAAGCCCGCACTGTCTCCAAAGCCCCTGGACATAGTCAAAGGGGCTGGACTCTGGCGCACAAGTGCCGAGTCATTCAAAGGGCTTGTCGACTCCTAGCCGCCCCAGAAGAAGTGGGAACAGCCTGCACCAGCTGCATGTGGTGCATGTGTGCGTAACGAGGGAACATACATGCCTGGAGAGCTCTGCCGTTTCTGGCACCTGGCACCAGAACCTCACAGCACTGCACAGTTTTTTAATGCATTTATCCTCACAACCCCTGAGGAGGCCGGGCAGGGGCGTTACCCCCAGTGGGGAGATGGGAAACTGAGAGCAACCGGGTGTCTGCGTCCAGCTGCATTAGAACCCAGGGCCTGTGTCGGGGTCCTCACCCCTGCACCTGCCTTCTCCTCCGCTAGGTAGAGGTCATGGGTGCAACTCTGCCCTGCGAGGGCCTGATCCTGCAGCACCGAGCTCCCTGCGACACTTGCCACTGGCTGCACTGGAAGTGAGGTCTGGACCTCAGGGCGCCACGTCTTGGCCTGTGTATCGCGGGGTCGCGCCAAATGGCCCGCGGACGAGTCTGAGAACAAGCGGCGGGAGGTGAAAGTGGTGTGTTGTGGGACTGCTGGAGGCTCTGTCTTGTGAAGGGCTCCCACCAACCCCCTGGGAGAGTTTTCGGGGCGTCCCCAGTCCCAGGAGATATTACAGGTCCTACTCTTTGACTGGTGAGACCAGTCAGTATTACGAGCTGCCATCCCGGGCCTTTGCCTTTCATCACCTCCAAAGAGCACCCACGTGTAATACCGACAGGAAGAACCAAACCGGGGACCCGTGGCACTCAGGGCATGAACCTCTGCAGCTTGATCTAAAAGCCAGCTGCCTCCCAGCTAAGGCTGTGGAGTAAACTCCTTCTGCTTCTCTCTGGGCATGGTCTAAGTGCCACTCCATGGGCCAGGGAACCACACCCAGCAGGTGTGCAGGTGACATGCAACCAAAACATCTGCTTTCATGCTGCTAATGTCACTCAAGCCGCGGTATTGACTTTCTTGTGTTAGGGGAGGTTACATACTGAAAGGCCCTGTGGAAGCACCTTCTTTCAGACAGCTTGCAAATCAGACCCCATCTTTCCCTCTCCTTGACAAAGTTTCATGCATACTGTACAATCTCAAGGTATGTCGACGCAGAAAGCCATTATTTCAAAATAAGAGTGAGCTGGAGGACTTCTTTCTTTGACTCCTGTAACCCTCACTTCACGAGGAGTAAGGGAAGTCAGAGGAAGAGTGCTCTTCCTTTGACTTCCTGCTTCATAGACAGCATGTCACGTTACTGAATTTGAGGGAAGCAGCCAGATCACTGCTGCACCCATGGGGGGGAGTGTTGGCCCCAAAAGTGGTACAAAGGGGGCCATGCGAGGTGTCAAATAGAAGCTTAATTTCTTCTGATTCTATATATGCTATTCACAGGGCTGGATGGAGGCATGGGTGAGCCGGGCAGCTGCCCAGGGTGCCAACCGATGAGGGGCGCCTGATGGCAGCTGTAAGGGGCGCGTGGCATCCTTTACAGCTTCCATCAGGAGCCGCGTGCCCGGCTCCCGCAGCACCAGCTCCGTGGTGCCGGCCAGCAGTGCCCTTCCCCCCACAGCCGCGGGGCTCTGCATGGCCCAGTGCATGCGCCAGCAGCGCTGGCCAGGCCGGGCTGGGCAGCGCATGCGCCATGCGCCCCGGGGGTGGGCCGGTGCTCCCTTGTGGGGCGGGCCCGTGCCCCACAGGCAGGCCCGCGCATGCGCCCTGTGCCTGGGGGCGGCGCCGCGTGCCTGGGCCAAGGGTGCCAAAAGGACTCAGGCCGGCCCTGGCTATTCATGTGATTGTATAATGTCTGTGTGTGAAGTATAAGCATGTACTTTGTATGAGTACTGAATGTTTCTCTGTATGTGGTTGAGCAACGGGCAGAGCTTGGCCTATGGACATGCTAATGAGCAAAGCTCTATGTAACAATGGCCCTCTATAGGCCAAGGACACACCCCAAAAATGGTGACTGATACCTAAGGACTACCAGCAGGGAACACAGGGATAGGCCGCTGGCCAGGTGACCTGCTGCAGCCAAGAAGAGACCAGAAAGGAGGTATAAATATGCCATGTGGCCGACTCCATCTTGGTACTCAGCTCAACCCTTCATCCCAGAGGCAGCAGTGCAGGGATCGAAGAGCCGGAAAGAACTGTGGACCCATCCTGATGTAGGATGTTCATCAAAGACTTTTAAGCCAGTAGCTATAACATCTCTGCTGCAAGCCTGCATCGAGAACTGGGAGATTCGATGCATGTAACGTATGATACTTTAACAACCTTACTCTCATGCTTTTCTTTCTTTTAGTAATAAACCTTTAGATGTTAGATTCTAAAGGACTGGCTCAGCGTGATTTGTGGGTAAGATCCAGAGAGTAAATTGACCTGGGATCTGTGGCTGGTTTCTTGGAACTGGACAGAACTTGTTTGGGGAAGGTGAGGTTGGGTTCTAAAACCCCTCATCTGTGTATGAGGCCCAGGGCTGTTTGGGGCACGGATATTGCTGGGGTGTCGGAGGGGTTTTGCTCGTGAGACTTCAGGCAAGCAGCTGAAGTGCTCTGTGGGACTGGTTTGTGGCCTGTTTGGAAAGGTCTCCTGTCTGGGGACTGTAAGGAGCCCCGAATTTGAGCAATTTGCCCTGAGCGGACACCCTCAGCTGTGCCCAGACCCTGCCCGGTCCGTCACACAGCACCAAAAGCTGAATTAAGCTATTTCAACTTCAGCTACGCAATTGACGTCACCCAAGTTGCGTATCTGAATTCAACTTTTGCCCTGCAGTGTAGACGTGCCCATGGACCTCAGGAGTCATCGAGTCCAACCCCTGCTCAAAAGCAGGACCAGTCCCAGCTAAATCATCCCAGCCAGGACTTTAAGCCAGGACTTCAAAGCCTCCAGAGATGGAGATTCCATCACCTCCCTGGGTAACTCACCCCAGTGCTTCACCATCCTCCTTGTGAAATGCATACCCTTCAGCCTCTTGTGAGCAGCAATAACGAGAATGTTGTTTCTCTGTCTGGAATGCCAAGGGATTGTGCTCAGGTATTGCTACATTAGCCAGAGTCAAATGCTCTTTTGATCTAAAGAGGATTTTTACTAAAGTCAGAGCTCTTTGTTCTTCCCTGTTATCCCTGCCAGTGATTGCTGGCACCGAGACATCTTCCACCTAGACAGACACTCTTGTTAGCACAGGTCCTCAGGTTCCAGAGGCCATCAGGGTTTAACAAATACTCCACAATAAGGCTGTGTCTAGACTGTTGCGATCTTGCGCCAGAGCTATGCAAACGAGGCTCAGCGTGGAATATCGCCGAGCCTCATTTGCATAACTAACGAGCCGCCATTTTTGCAGAAGAGGCTCTTGCGCAAGACGGAGCTGTCTACACTGCCCCGTCTTGTGCAAGAAAAACCCTCTTGCGCAAAGCCGTTATGCCTGAAAATAATCAGCATAACGGCTTTGCGCAAGCGGGTTTTTCTTGCGCAAGATGGGGCAGTGTAGACGGCTCCATCTTGCGCAAGAGCCTCTTCCGCAAAAATGGCGGCTCATTAGTTATGCAAATGAGGCTCGGTGATATTCCATGCTGAGCCTCATTTGCATAGCTCTGGTGCAAGATCATGCCAGTCTAGACACAGCGTAAATGTTCAAGATCCTCGTGAACACACTTACACGGTTTGGTATTTTAACGTCTCTTTTGCCCTAAAGGCACCTTTAGGTTACAAGGCATGCATTTCTGTGCTCAGTCACTGGCCACAAAACACCAAGGGACACAAGGGCTGCGTCTAGACTGGCATGATTTTGCGCAAATACTTTTAACGGAAACGTTTTTCCGTTAAAAGTATTTGCGCAAGAGAGCGTCTATACTGGCATATGCCTTTGCGCAAAAGATTTGCTTTTGCACAAAAGCATCTGTGCCAAGTATAGATGCTCTCTTGCACAAGAAAGCGCCGATGGCCATTTTAGCCATCGGGCTTTCTTGAGCAAGAAATTAACGTTCCTGTCTACACTGGCCTTCTTGCGCAAGTATTCTTGCACAAGAGGGCTTATGCCTGAGTGGGAGCATCAAAGTATTTGTGCAAGAAGCACTGATTTTGTACATTACGTCAGTGTTCTTGCACAAATTCTCACAGGCAGTGTAGACAGGCAGCAAGTTTTTGCGCAAAATCTTGCCAGTCTAGATGCACCCAAGGATTCCTAGTTTGTTCTGTAGCTGCAGCATGAGAGGGATTTACAGAAGGCATGGCTAACGCCTCGGCCGTGGTCGCCCAGAGTGCAAAAACAAACATGGCTTTTCACACCCACCCACTCAGCCGCTGGGTTTCACAGAATTCAGAGGAAACCCTGATTATAATGCACAGTAAGCAGCAGTGGGGTGGCAGTGGGGGTATGGAGGGAAGAGGGAACAGGAGCTGCACCTGGGAGCAGTACTAATGTTGCTGGGCTAGGAAGACTTTTAAACACCTTTGGGGCTTTGTCAGAGAGGAAAGTCTGAGAAAACTGCTGCTCTTTAAGGTCCCGACTGATACAACTGGACTTCTCTCAGCTGAAGCAAAGGCCTGGGTCACTCGGGCTGAGGGCTAGGGATCAGGGGGACAGCATAATGATGCCTAATTTTAGCAAACAGGTGCATAGTGTCATAAGGTTGAAAGAGACCTCAGGACTCATCAAGTGCAACCCCCTGCCCAAAGCAGGACCAACCCCGACATGATCATCCCAGCCAGGGCTTTGTCAAGCTGGGACTTGGATGGAGATTCCACCCCCTCCCTAGGGGAACCCATCCCAGTGCTTCCCCACCCTCCTAGGGAAACAGTTTGTCCTAATATCCAACCTAGACCTCCCCCACTGCAACTTGAGACCATTGCTCCTCATTCTGCCATCTGTCCCCCCGAGAACAGCCTCTCTCCATCCTCTGTGGAACCTCCCTTCAGGAAGTTCTCCTTCTTCTTCCCTTTTTAAAGGGCAAACACTTAACCCTGCCTCAGATACAGCAAGAGAGACTAGAGGTAGCAGCTTGCAGTTGCCCTCCACTCCAGAGTCCTCAGCCTCCATTGTGCTCTTCTTAGTCCCAGGCCTGCCTGCCTGCCCGCCCACCCGCCTTTCAACTTCTCCATCCCTAGCTCACCCACCACCTTGCCAATGGCTCTTTTGAAGTCTGCTCTGGGAAGAGGAATTCATCCCCCTCAGCTGGCCCTGCTTGGCAAGGGCAGCAATCGGAGCAGCCAGCTGGGTGATAGTCTCCACCTGGATAGAAAGGGGGTTCTCCCTTCCCTGCCACGCACCAATCAGGGTGCATCCATCTTGCAGCCTTCACCTAGGACAGATGGGCTGGGGGCAGGGTGCTGGCTGGGGCTGTGAACAGGAGGGGGAGCCCCAGGAGAGCCCGAGACCTGATTCCCCTGGTCCAGCAAACTCTCTTGTTCGGGACCACTTGGGTCCTGAGGTGCCGGACCAGGGAGGTCCAATCTGTAGACAGTTATTGTGGTGAACTACTGTACACAGACACTCTGCGCTCTCCACACTGCTTCCAGCCCACAAGGCCAAATTCCTACAGCCATCACTGTCCTTTGGGAAGGAGCATCTCTAACCGCCGTCGCTACAAGCTGCGTTACCCACCCTGTGCAGAGTGGAAAGGAAGGTGCGGGTCGAGCAGAGAGCTTGCTCTACAGCCTGGGCTGAGTGCTAGCTGGCTTCTAACACAGGCTGTAGTAGCTGCTGCCCTGAGCTCCAGAGAGCCCAAGTTCAATTCCACCAGTAGATATTTTTTACACACACCAGGAAGGCTGCCTGGTTTTGTTTTTAGAGGCCAGAGATGGGGCAGTGGAGAGGAAGGTGGCTGCAAGCAGAGCAGACCTGGGGCTATCAGTGGGGCCAGCTCTTCTCTCAACACACGGTTTCTACAAGAGCTTTCAGCTTCTTTCCCCCTGTTGCCAAATTTCCGCAATTTTTTCAGGACCCTGAAATTCTCCGTCTTTTAATTGAATGTCCTCAGGGAACTGCTGTTAAACTGCTGGCCTCTCGCAGAGGGAAAATGGAACCAGCCTCACCTGTGTGATAATTAACAGCATCCCAGTCAATTAGGGAGCAGGATTAAAGGAGTCAGAACAGAAAACCACCTGGGCCTATAAAAAGGCTTGGGAACAAACAGTGCAGGAAAGAGGCTACAAATATCAGGGGCTTTTGGGAGAGGGTCTGGAGTAGGGTCTGAAAGAAGCAGGGAAATGGTGATTCTATAAAGTTGTGAGAGAGAGGGAGAAGAGGAGTAAGGAAGAGTGATTTGCTTAGTGCCATAACATAAGAACTAGGGGTCATGAAATGAATAGGCAGCAGATTTAAACCAAATGAAAGAAAGTTTTTCTTCATATAGGGCATGGTCAACCTGTGGAACTCCTTGCCAAATGATGTTGTGAAGACCAGGACTTGAACAGGGTTCAAAACAGCTAGATAAATTCATGGAGGTTAGGTCTATCAATACTTATTAGCCAGGATGGGCAGGAATGGTGTCCCTAGTCTCTGTTTGTCAGAGGTGGGGAATGGGTAACAGGAGAAGGATCGCTTGATGATTTCCTGTTCTGTTCACTCCTTCTGGGACACTGAGCTATGTGGACTTTCGGTCTGGCCATTCCTATGTTCTTAAACCTGCTGGGAGGAAGAGAGCTTCTGGTGGGGGGTGTGGAAGCCTGGGAGGTAGCACTTAGCACTCTCTCAGAACAGCCTGGGTGCAGCGTGAAGAGCAGAGAACTCAGGTGTAGCTCAAAGGAGGCTGAAGCACTGGGGTATTGGCTCTCTCATGGGAGCCTTCCCCTGCAAAGAGGTCTGGCCGCAGAGCTGGGCTATGGAAGATCCAGAATGAGAACCACAGGCGGACAACAGGTGTAAAGAATGTAGAATAGCTACTGTGCAGCTCCAGTCTCTCCACACAGCTGGGCTGCGCCAGGGCCACCCGAGTGCCTGTTCTGTCAGAGACCAGCAGCCCTTTTGTGATGCCTGACTCTTTGGCTAGTCCATATGCATCTCCACAGCTGTGCGCCTCCTCTGGTGCGACCCGCTCTGTCCCCGAGCTGCTCTATTCCTCAGCCCTAATGCTGTTCCTGGCTGCTGACTCCAAGGCTGACCACTAGGCATGGCTGTCCTCATCCCAGTTTGACAACAGGGAGTGCTAAAGGAGGGAGCCACGTCTTCTTAACAGAAGAACAGCCACACGGGGTCAGACCAAAGGTCTATCCAGCCCAGTGTCCTGGCTGCCCACAGTGGCCAGTGCCAGGTGCCCCAGAGGGAGGGAATCAAGTGATCCCTTCCCTTTCACCCATTGCCAGCCTCTGACAAACAGAGGCCAGGGACACCATTTCTATACTTCCTGGATAATTGCGACTAATGGACCAATTCTCCATGAATTCATCGGCTTCTTTTTTGAACGCTTATAACTCCTTTGTATTTTTCTGTTGATTCAGCCTATTACTGGACTCCCAATCCCCAAAATCTAGCTGCTGTAACTGCTGTTATGTAACTAAGCTAACCAACAGAGCAGAGAGTTTGAATTATACATTTGACTGCCTTATTTGCTCTTTGAATTCATGCTTTGTTAGCTGCCTCAGTTAACGGCAGTTTCTACAGCTGGATATAAAACTTGAAAATTGCTTTGTGGGATACTCCAGCTATTCATGCTCTTTGTGTGAGTGCTGAAAAGCAAAGTGTTTGAATCTCGACTGGGAAAGAGAGCCTGGGTGTAGTCTAATTGAAATTTGTCTTCAAATGCAGACAAATATTCATGCTCATTTACCTCCTAATTAGCTGGCTAGAAGCAAAACTCAGCAGCCACGGGCAAGCTCGGCTAGTCAGTGGGACGCACGAGTGGCCCTCCTTCATCTCCGTGGGCTGCAAGATTGTCATGACCAAGACAGTCTCTCGGGATAGGGGAACTGCGCTTGCGTCCCTAGAGTTTGTGGCGGGGGGTGGGGGAGGGCGACTGAACCATAGCAGCGCTGTCATTGGGTGCAGAGGGAGTGCCCAGCTCTCCCAGTCAGTGTTGAGTGCAATCAGCACCCACGTCACTTCACAGGCCCTTGTTTGACACTGGCATGTCTCTAATAAAACTGGTAGAAACCCATGGAACGTGGTAACACTGCGAACAATAAACAAAATGTCTTGCAGGCCTCACATAGATCCCCGATGGGCAGCAGATTACCCACCATTGGCCTACAGCATTCCCTGTCAGCTGAGCGCTTGGGCAGCCACTTGGGAGAGAGTCAAATGCCGCCTAGCTGCTTAGTAGAGCACCCACAGCTAGGTTTGTGTTTCTGTGGGTGGTGCGCATTTGCACATGCATTGGTGCACAGGAAAAAAATGTGTTCTGCATACGGATGGAAAAATCATAGAATACTAGGACTGGAAGGGACCTCGAGAGGTCATCGAGTCCAGTCCCCTGGCCTTATGGCAGGACCAAATACTGTCTAGACCATCCCTGATTAGACATTTATCTAACCTACTCTTAAATATCTCCAGAGATGGAGATTCCACAGCCACCCTAGGCAATTTATTCCAGTGTGTGACCACCCTGACAGTTAGGAACTTTTTCCTAATGTCCAACCTAAACCTCCCTTGCTGCAGTTTAAGCCCATTGCTTCTTGTTCTGTCCTCAGAGGCCAAGATGAACAAGTTTTCTCCCTCCTCCTTGACACCCTTTTAGATACCTGAAAACAGCTATCATGTCCCCCCTCAATCTTCTCTTTTCTAAACTAAACAAACCCAATTCTTTCAGCCTTCCTTCATAGGTCATGTTCTCTAGACCTTTAATCATTCTTGTTGCTCCTCTCTGGACCCTCTCCAACTTCTCCACATCTTTCTTGAAATGCGGTGCCCAGAACTGGACACAATACTCCAACTGAGGCCTAACCAGCGCAGAGTAGAGCAGAAGAATGATTTCTCGTGTCTTGCTCACAACACTCCTGTTAATTCATCCCAGAATGAATGTTTTTTGCAACAGCATCACACTGCTGACTCACATTCAGCTTGTGGTCCACTATAACCCCTAGATCCTTTTCTGCCGTACTCCTTCCTAGACAGTCGCTTCCCATTCTATGTGTGAAACTGATTGTTCCTTCCTAAGTGGAGCACTTTGCATTTGTCTTTATTAAACTTCATCCTGTTTACCTCAGACCATTTCTCCAATTTGTCCAGATCGTTTTGAATTATGACCCTATCCTCCAGAGCAGTCGCAACCCCTCACAGCTTGGTATCATCTGCAAACTTAATAAGCGTACTTTCTATGCCAATATTTAAATCATTGACGAAGATATTGAACAGAGACGGTCCCAAAACAGACCCCTGCAGAACTCCGCTTGTTATACCTTTCCAGCAGGATTGTGAACCATTAATAACTACACTCTGAGTACGGTTATCCAGCCAGTTATGCACCCACCTTATAGTAGCCCCCTCTAAGTTGTATTTGCCTAGTTTATTGATAAGAATATCATGTGAGACCGTATCAAACGCCTTACTAAAGTCTAGGTATACCACATCCACCGCTTCTCCCTTATCCACAAGACTCGTTGTCCTATCAAAGAAAGCTATCAGATTGGTTTGGTTTGACACGATTTGTTCTTTACAAATCCATGCTAGCTGTTCCCTGTCACCTTGCCACCTTCCAAGTGTTTACAGATGATTTCCTTAATTACTTGCTCCATTATCTTCCCTGGCGCAGAAATTAAACTAATTGGTCTGTAGTTTCCTGGGTTGTTCTTATTTCCCTTTTTATAAATGGGCACTATATTTGCCCTTTTCTAGTCTTCCGGAATCTCTCCTGTCTCCCCTGATTTTCCAAAGATGATAGCTAGAGGCTCAGATACCTCCTCTGTCAGCTCTTTGAGTATTCTAGGATGCATTTTGTCAGGCCCTGGTGACTTGCAGGCATCTAACTTTTTTCTAGGTGATTTTTAACTTGTTCTTTTTTTTTTTAATCTTCTAAGTCTACCCCCTTCCCACTAGCATTCACTATGTTAGGCATTCCTTCAGGCTTCTCGGTGAAGACTGAAACAAAGAAGTCATTAAGCATCTCTGCCATTTCCAAGTTTCCTGTTACTGTTTCTCCCTCCTCATTGACCAGCGGGCCTACCCTGTCCTTGGTCTTCCTCTTGCTTCTAATGTATCTATAAAAGGTCGTCTTGTTTCCCTTTATTCCCATAGCTAGTTTGAGCTCATTTTGTGTCTTTGCCTTTCTAATCTTGCCCCTGCATTCCTGTGTTTGCATATATTCATCCTTTGTAATTTGTCCTACTTTCCATTTTTTTATGACTCCTTTTTTATTTTTAGATCATGCAAGATCTTGTGGTTAAGCCAAGGTGGTCTTTTGCCATATTTTCTATCTTTCCTATGCAGCAAAATAGCTTGCCTTTTGGGCCCTTTGAAAAACTGCCAACTCTCCTCAGTTGTTTTTCCCCTCAGTCTTGATTCCCATGGGACCTTACCGATCAGCTCTCTGAGCTTACCAAAATCTGCCTTCCCGAAATCCATTGTTTCTATTTTGCTGTTCTCCCTTCTACCCTTCCTTAGAATTGTGAACTCTATGATTTCATGATCACTTTCACCCAAGCTGCCTTCCACTTTCAAATTCTCAACCAGTTCCTCCCTATTTGTTAGGATCAAATCTAGAACAGCTTCCCCCCCGGTAGCTTTTTCAACCTTCTGAAATAAAAAGTTGTCTCCAATGCAGTCCAAGAACTTATTGGATAGTCTGTGCCCCGCTGTGTTATTTTCCCAACATATATCTGGATAGTTGAAGTCCCCCATCATCACCAAATCTTGCTGAAACAAAGGACAGGAATATGAAGCACTTTAAAGACTAACAAGATGGTTTATTAGGTGATGAGCTTTTGTGGGCCAGACTCACTTCCTCAGATCAATTTGTGGAAGAAAATTGGCACAACCATATATACCAAAGTGATACGATCAAAAAAAAGTGAACACATATAAAATTGACAAATCAGATTTTAGAAGGGGGGGTGAGGGGGGAAGGTTAATGTCTGTGAGGTAATGATATTAGGGGTGATAATCATTACCTCACAGACATTAACCTTCCCCCCCCCTCACCCCCTCTCTTCTAAAATCTGATTTGTCAGTTGTATGTGTGTTCACTTTTTTTTTTTTTTTGATCGTATCACTTTGGTATATATGGTTGTACCAATTTTCTTCCACAAATTGATCTGAGGAAGTGAGTCTGGTCCACAAAAGCTCATCACCTAATAAACCATCTTGTTAGTCTTTAAAGTGCTTCATAGTCCTGTCCTTTGTTTCAGCTAGACCAGACTAACACAGCTGCATCTCTATCATCAAATCTTGGGCTTTGGATGATATTGTTAGTTGCTTAAAAAAAGCCTCATCCACTTCTTCCATCTGGGTAGGTGGCCTGTAGTAGACTCCTAGCATGACATCACCCTTGTTTTTTTAGCCTAACCCAGAGACTCTCAACACTTCTGTCTCCTATGTCCATCTCCACCTCACTCCAAGTGTTTTCATTTTTAATCTATAAGGCAACACCTCCTCCCTTTTTTCCCTGTCTATCCTTCCTGAGCAAGCTGTACCCTTCCATACAAACATTCCAATCATGTGCATAATCCCACATGGATGGAAAAGATTAGAAGAACATTACTACAGAATCCATTGTCCAGAACTCATCCCTAATATTAACAATAGATAATATTAATATTAACAGTATTTCAAGGTCAACAACTCATCTACTCATCAACTAGGTGTCTCTCCCTTTCTGTGTGGCACACATCTGGTCACCACAAAGATGCCTATGCCTCGTGAACAGAGAAGTGGCAGGAATAACTCTAAGTGGTAGCCCCGAGTCTACAAATGATCTCGCTGGGCTGGATAAAATGAAGATTAATTTGAGTCATTACTGACAGGTGGAATCATGTATATTCTTCCCTCTTGTTAGCTGTGATTTTCCCCAGTGGCCGTCTCCTAGGGCAGCATGGGGAGCACCAGGTGGAGGAAAACAGCCACTCTCAGAAACAGTGTCTTTCTAATGAGGATGTCAGACGTGTGTTGCACTCAGCCGCATTGTGTGATGCCGTTAATAGTGGTGATGCTGTTCTTCCCATCTTTGTGTGCGGGGAGGCTGTAGCTTGTCAGGTCACATCAGTCTCTGTTACATCCATGACAGGGTGCAGAGGGTGGATCTGAGCTGATGGGTGCGTTGCCAAGAGACGTCCCACTGGGGAAAGCAGAAAGCTTTGCCTCCACACCCCTTGCTATTGCGCTGGAGTTCAGGGCCCACCAGCTTCTGTGGTAATGGAATCTGGGACAGGGTGAACCAGTTCGGAAGGAACTGCAGATCAGTCTTCACTCGAAACTTTCACTGACCTGGCTCTTGTTTTGAACTTCAAAAACTATTATTTGGCAGGAGGGTTTCCCCATTATCATCTCTGCCCGTGTTTCCTGCTTTCAGACAGAAGAGGAAATGTTGGAACATTCCATAACTCTGCCAGGCTTTACAAACGACAAGTGGTCCGGTGGCATCGTAGAAACGAACAAAATATTTAGAATCGTGAGCATTTGTGGGTAAAATCCACTTCCTCTAATGAGTTGGGATGGAACTTATGCACCCTTTGACTTAGGAATTGCTCAGAAACTCACAAGAAGGGCTCTCGAGGTGTTCTGCCATAGAATCACGGTATCCTAGGGCTGGAAGAGACCTCAGAAGGTCATCACTTCCAACCCCAAAGCAGGACCAACCCCAGCTCAATCATCCCAGCCAGGGCTTTGTCAAGCCGGGACTTCCAAACCTCTAGGGATGGACTTGACAGCTGGATAGAAGACATCTAGACAGGTTAGCGTCCAAAGGCTTGGCTCTTGTTAGCCAGAGGCCCTGAAGCGTTGAGAAATTTGACTCCCTTTTTCTTCCAAAGTCACATGGAGGGGCAGATGGTGTCAATTTTAAAAGCTCCACTGGATTCAATGGAACACTGACACCATACTCCAGCTAAGGATCTGCCTCTAAGTCGCTTGTCTATATAGGAAAAGGGTATTTCTCTTCATTCTTTGCCAACAGGGTGGGAACTTTGCCCGTGTAACGGGCATGAATCAAACCTTCCTCTCTTCTGATTAGTGTGTAGCACTGATACGCCTCAGCCAGGCAGATATTTCATAGCACCAGTCCTGTGCACGACGTTATTTCCCTTTTACTGCAGACTGCAGCCACTTTACCTCACTACAGCTCCCCACTGCAGCCAGTCATTCGTGGTCTGACTCCAGGCAGGCCAGGCTCCGTTCCACAGCCTGGGCACTGCTCTCCAATGTACCTGGTCTGCGCTCAGGCTCATTGGAAAGGAGAGTCTGAGCTAACTAGCTCCAGCACCATTTCAAGGCACGGGACAGCAGCATGCCCGTAAATGGCTGGCTGCCAAAAGTGCAGTAGTTTTACACAAGTGAAGAATTGGATATTGAGTAGCCTTGCTCAGTCACACCATCCTCTAACCACCAAAGTGCACCCCCCCCCCAATCTCCTCTGATGTCAAGAGGAGATGCCCCCGATGAAGGGTGATTTCTCCAGGGGCAACCTTCAGCTGCTCAAGGATCGACTGGCACTGCCCAACTCGTCAAAATTCAAGAACACCATTGATTCATTCGAAAACTGCCCCTCGGCAACATTCCACAACATCCCTGAGCCTAATGTTACATTTTGGAGGCTAGGATGATCAATGTTCCTGCTAATCTTTTCCATGCATATGTGAATTTTTTCCCATCTATATGCAGAATAATTTTTTATGTACATGGAGGCATGTGCAAATGCACACCACCAGTAGAAACAAAACACCTAGCTGCAGGTGTTCTCTTTATCAGTTGGGCAGCACTTGAATCTTTCCTGAGAAGATGCACAAGCACACAACTTACAGGGAATGCTGGTGGTGATCTTTTTCCAATGGATTCTAGGAGGCAGCAAACCAGAATGATAATGGAAAGGCCATTACAAAGCTCTGTCTCAATAATTGTTATGGTTCAACCCAAAGCTCATGGAAATCGGTGGGAATCTTTCCATTGTCAACAGAGTGCTTCAGTTCACTGAGCTTTGGGTCCAGCTAGCCCAGAATCCTTTGCTCCACCAGGGGCCCCAGAGGGAATGAACAGAACAGGGAATCATCAACTAATCCATCCCCTGTTGCCCACTCCCAGCTTCTAACAGAGGCTAGGGACACCATCCCTGCCCATTGTGGCTAATAGCTATTAATGGACCCATCCTCCATAAATGGACCCATCCTCCATAAATGTATCTAGTTCTTTTTTGAACCTAGTTATAGTCTTGGACTTCACAACATCCTCTGGCAAGGAGTTCCACAGGTTGACAGATCAGGCCTTATATGCTTGTACTCATGTACATATTTTGCAATCTAAAATTGTCAGAGGTTTGGGTCCCCCCCCCCCTTGGGTAAAAATTAAAAAAGAAATCAGACAGAGAACTCCATATGCATTGACAAAAACAAACAAACAAACAAAAAACCCCACAATACCAAAGAGCCAAGTGTCAGTGTGGTCATTGCTCAGCCTTGAATGGGACATTTGCTTTCTGAATATATCACGAGTTTGATGTCATTTGCTTGATTGAAATACAGTCAGAATAGATATTACTTGACCGTCATTTTCAATGAAGTATTACCCAGTGGTTACTCCTGACCACATAAACCTTGATCAATATGGTGGAAAGGTGAGTAAGGGGCAATAATTGCGACCAGATTTGATTTAGGATCTGCAACGGTGCCAGAATACAGTCAATATGAATGTCGTCTTCTCCAAAGTGATCACACCACAAATGGTGTCTTCAGCTATTATAGACAGACTCTTAAGTGCTAATTCAGTTTTTGTTAATGAGATTTTTTGATTTCCTGGCATCCCTTATTATTGAAGTTTGATAGATTTATGTTTTGTGGGGGATTTTAATATTCATGTTGACATTTTCACAGATAAATTGGCCACATAATTTATTAGTGCATTAAAGGAATTAGCCTTTGCTCCTCCACTTGCTGGGGAAATATCTTCCTGAAATTCATCCACGGAAACTTGTGAGTCCTTCTATGCTTGTAAGATATCATTGGTCGGTTCTCCGATCTGAAGGCTATATTGATGGCCATCAGAAATCATAGAATCCTTGGGGTGGAAGAGACCTCAGGAGTCTTCGAGTCCCAACCTCTTGCTAAAAGCAGGATCAACCCCAATGAAATCATCCCAGCCAGGGCTTTGTCAAGCCAGGACTTAAACACCTTTAGGGATGGAGATTCTACCACCTCTATAGGGAACCCATCCCAGTGCTTCCCCACCCTCCTAGGGAAATAGTTTTTCCTAATATCCAACCTAATTCTCCCCCACTGCAACTTGATGAAACTGAAGGGTTTGAAAACTTACTCCACTAAGGAAGAGGGATTCAAAGAGAGGGACCTATTAAAAATGTTCATACTTATTGCAGAGGAATGGCCATTGTAGGCTATTATTTCCGAGGTAAATAGCTTAGTTCTGCAATGGCTTATAGCAATGCTGCCATGATATGGCCATTTTTGGATTATGGAAAAGGAATAAAACTGATGGATGCCAGCTCTGTCTTATGTATAAAGGTCATTATGTACAGGGGACTATTCAAAATCACCTTCGTGTAGCAAGCACTGTGGCTACCTCTAGACTGCATCCCTCTGTCGACAGAAGGATGCAAATCAAGCAAGTCGAAATTGCTAATGAAGTGGGGATTTAAATATCCCGTGCTTCATTAGCATAAACATGGCTGCCGCTTTTTTCGAAACAGAGCTTTTTTGAAAAAAAAAACCCCGGCAGTCTAGATGAGGATCTTTCGAAAAATAAAGCCTTTTTCGAAAGATCCGTAAACCTCGTTTTTTGAGGGTTTATTTTTGAAAGATCCGCATCTAGACTGCCACTTTTTTCGAAAAAGCTCCGTTTCGAAAAAAAGCGGCGGCCGTGTTTATGCTAATGAAGCGCAGGATATTTAAATCCCCGCTTCATTAGCAGTTTCTATGTGCCTAATCTACATCTCTCTGCTGACAGAGAGGTGTAGCCTAGACACAGCCTATGTGTCTGTGCTGCTGCTTGGCTTGTTGGTCTTGTAAATCAAGGAGCAAACAGTGTACAGGCAATGAATTTAGCTTTCTTCCCGATCCGTACAAATGCTTCTACATGCAAATTTAAAAGGTCTGTTTTGTAAATACACCCGTGACTTAGACATTTTGTTAGATGTGTGAATTAGTCACCGGCACAGGTTGCACCTCTCTAGTCCGGCAGCCTTGGGACCTGACTTGTGCAGAACCAGAGAATTTGCCAAACCACAGGAATCAGGTCTAGCAGCTACACTCCTGCTGCTTGCTGAGCTCTGAGAAGACATTTCGGGGTAAACTAGAGCTAGATAACAGCACAGAACACTGGGAGCCAGGAGTAGTGGATGTAAACAAACTTTATAGGACAGCAGGAAACTTGGCCACACCCCATAAGTGGACATCTGGCTAACTCTAATCATTCAGAAAGGTATCTAGGGGTCATAGTGGACCACAAGCTAAATATGAGTCAACAGTGGGACACTGTTGCAAAAAAAGCAACCATGATTCTGGGATGCATTCAGGAATGTTGTGAGCAAGACACAAGAAGTCATTCTTCTGCTCTACTCTGCACTGATTAGGCCTCACTTGGAGTATTGTGTACCATTCTGGGCACCACATTTCAAGAAAGATGTGGAGAATTTGGAGAAGGTCCAGAGAAGAGCAACAAGAGTGAGTAAAGGTCTAGAGAACATGACCTATGATGGAAGACTGAAAGAATTGGGCTTGTTTAGTTTGGACAGGAGAAGACAGAGGGGACATGAGAGGTTTTCAGGTATCTAAAAGGGTGTCAAGGAGGAGGGAGAAAAATTGTTCTCCTTGGCCTCTGAGGATAGGACAGGAAGCAATGGGCTTAAACTGCGGCAAGAGAAGTTTAGGTTGGACATTAGGAAAAACTTCCTAACTGTCAGGGTGGTTAAACACTGGAATAAGTTGCCCAGGGAGGTTGTGGAATCTCCATCTCGGGAGATATTTAAGAGCAGGTTGGTTAGACATCTGTCAGGGATGGTCTAGACAGTGCTGGGTCCTGCCATGAGGGCAGGGGACTGGACTCGATGACCTCTTGAGGTCCCTTCTAGTTGTAGTGTTCTATGATTCTATGCCGGACCAGAGTGCCAGACTGGAGAGGTTCAGCCAGTGCTACAGCTGCCAGTTCAAAATGTCCAATTGTGTATACAAATAGCAAATCATAGTCACTTATGAATACAGTGACCTAGTTTACACCACACTGTTGGGTATAGTTGCTCCAGAGCTGAAACCCTGTTAATACCTCATGTTTATTTCAGTTAACTCTGCCTAGGACTCAGGTGTTGCATTGGAGCTATAAACATCCAATGAAAAACATTCTTCTTTTGTATTCACCAGCTGCCTCTTCTGCTTAAGGATTTGGATGGTTAGAAATATGGTTAGTCATGTGTGTTTTAGGTTTGTTTGTTTTTTTTCCCTGGGCTTGCCATTAAATAGCAAGCATAAAGCAGTCGGAAACCGAGTTACTGTTGGAAGAAATGTATAGGCCGGTTCACACCTCTTCCAAAAAGCCCCCAACCAAACAACAAACCAATTTAGAGAAGCTAATCCAGGCTTTTATCATTCCTTGTTTAGGTGACGATAATGCTATTTCAAAGGGATCCTGGAAAAGCGAAATTTCCAGCTGATATTTAGCCTGAATCTAAACCTATTGCACTAGCGCTGGCTTCATTATCACGGCTTGCTGTTAAATACATGTTTTACCATGTCAGCTGAAAACATTATATAACCAGGCAGCAGCATATGCTGGTTTCTTTTAGATACCCACTCGTCCACCTATTCCGCCTGCATGAGCGATGATGACTGCATTTTTTTTCCTGTTCAAAGTGTGGGTTGCCTGTTGCACTCAGCATCTGGCCACAAGAATCTCACAGCTCCCCAATCACAGAGGACCGGGGGAGTTAACTTCTGGCTAGCCAAGAAAATGCGAAGTTTATAGGAGAATCTGAGGGGTACGGCGAGGCTAGTGCCCAACTCCCAATATATTTCCATGGGATTGAGCTCCAGTGTGAACCCCCTGCCGATATCCTTATTCCATGTGCAAAACACACTTTACAATGTTTGTCAGCAAGGCCTCCATTTTGCCATCCAAAGAGGGCAACTTCCGTAGTGCAGTAGCCCTGGGCTACCCTCACCCTTATGCTGAACATGCAGCACCTGAAAATTTGGGGCATCTCTGGGTCTTAATGTCCCCCCTCCTCCCCCTCCCTCACCTCTTCCTAGCCCTGTTCTGTGGCTCTGCTTCCTCCAGAGAGGAGCTAGTTAACTTCAAAGGGAAAAGGCCTGCCCGAGCTATGAGAAAAGCATTGAACCTGTTGTGAAAGGGCCATTCAAGTGGCATCTTCCAACCCCAGGTACATCCTGTCAGTCGACACGACCTTCGTTTGAAATCTGTTTTAAAAATATTTCCTTGGTGTGTGGCTGAAGATGATAAAATCACAGCTCTAAAAAATAACCCTCCTCCCCCACCTGCGCTTCCATCGGGCATGGGGGCACCAGGTTAGTCATACTGTGTAGGGCCCCATAAACCCTGGGGACGGCCCTGCCCATCGCATTGCCCTGAGGCATTGCAGCCACAGCGCTTTGGAGGGGGACACATCCCCTTCTGCCAAGGAAGGCAAGGGAAAACCAGCACCTTGTATTTCTGTGGAAGGCCCTGGCTGAGGGAAAAGTCAGTGATGGCTGAGGAGAAATCTACGGTGAACAAAGGCTGTAGCTTTTGAAGTTAGGTCTTAGACATTGTTTGTTTAGTTGCATGTAACCTTTTTTATCTTTATCCCTTGTACTAATTCTCACAGGATTACTTTGACAAAAAAGGGTGTGTGTTACTTTTAATCTAAACCGGGGGTGGGGAATCTCAGGCCAGGGGGTTGGATGTGGCCCCCAGCTTGCCTGGATTCGGCCCCTGAGGCTCAGCATTGCAGAGCCCACGCTGACGCTCCAGCCCCCAACCACCCACCCACTGGGCGGAGCACACAATCTACTAGCCTGCACCCCTGCCCCCAGGCTCTGGTGTGCGAGGGGAATGTGGGGAGGGTCTTTCTTTTCCTCAGTCAGGGGCTTCTCACTTGTGTGCAGCCCCCGACTCTTTTTTTTTTTTTTCTGTGGCTCAGTGGCCTCCAACCCAGAAAAGGTTCCCTGCCCTTGACCTAAACCAAACTAGTGCGATATGAATTGAAGTGACTATTATTTTAATCGGTGCTAACAAACTTGCACATTTGTCCCTGTAAAGAAACAACCCTTGGTATTTCTGACTACACCAATACATCAGGGCAGATGGTTTGGGGGGTGGGGATTATGGATTTGGGGTGTGACCCTGCAAATAGTGACCCAGGCTGGTGACACCCATGTTGGAAGTGTTTTGTGTGGTAGGCAGCTGCTGGGGTTAAAGAATGGGTGGCACACCACGCAGACCCTCAGACAACTGCATGCTTGCCTGCTCTCTGGGTTGCAATCCATGTATGGCACCCAATGTTACCGGGTGGGCGGAGACACCCGCCAGGCTGAACTCCAAAATGCCAACGAGGAGGATTATTTTACTCTTTGCAAATGGTATCATGAAGTCTGACCCTAGAATGCTGCCTCCCATTCTGGGGCCAACGTTGTCAAAAGGATTTTGCAGAGTTGGGCAGGGCGCAGAAAGGAGCCACAAAAATGATTCAAAGATTGAGTGAGAGTCAGCTGAGAAACTTGAAGTGCTGAATATGTTTAGTTTTTCAAAGACTGGGATGGAGAGGTCCTAACAGGTACCTTCGCCGGAAGAAAATTCCAAATACGAAAGTGATCTGTCATTGATCAGAGACAGGCAGAACAAAAGAAACAAAAGTTTTGAAGGGTAATCCTGACTATTTCAGATTAGAAATAGGCTACTATTTTTTACTGGGAGGGTGATTTAATCATCGGACAAGCTCCCAAAGGAAGGAGTGGATTTTTCCATCTCTGCCTTCCCTTCAAACTGGAATGGCTTTCTGGAAGACACGCTTCAGCCAAACCAAAATTACTGGTCTCTATAAAGGGATAACCAGATGAAACTTAATGGGCTGTAGTACACAGGGTGTCAACCTGGGAGATTTAGCATTAAACTTCTAGCCTTAAACTCTCTGAATGGATGAATTCACTCTTCTCACTTGTTTACTTTTCAGTTCAAAACGTCAACCTGAACTCATACCAGAGGCAACAGTTTGTAGATAAATTAAACTGATGAGGAAGAATAAGAGGGGGGGCAGGTATGTGTGATACAGGTTCTAATTTAAATACGTGCTCTATTCACCAGCTCTCTGCAAGTCCATTTTTATACAAAGATAGTTCTGTATCGATAAAATCCTAGTAATTGGGCCCAGCAAGCACCTTAAGCCACGTCTATACTTATGCACCAGAGATTGATCTTCTGGCATTTGATTTAGCAGGTCTAGGCAAGACCTGCTAAATCAATGCTGAGGGCAGCTCTGGTCAGTGCTGGTACTCCTTGCAGTCACTTCACTTACTGTGAAGACGGCACCAAGCTTGGCTTAAGGTAAGATGACTCAGCTATGTTATTTACATAGCTGGTGTCATGTACCTTAAGCTGACCTTCCGGGTTTACTGTAGACTTGGCCTTAGTTATCAAGGAATTATCTGTGAGCTGAGCAGAGAGATTACTGTTAAGGGACTTCATCCTCTGATTGTAGGAGACAAATAAATCCCCTGCCTTTTGGTAAGTCATTGGCCGTACCTTGTTTTCCAGAGAGTGCCAACGTAAATTAATCTCTTGTAATCTAAATCAATCTCTCTATCCTTCTGTACACCCATCGGACACAATAGAACTATTGCAGACCTTCACTTATTTGTTATTGACTAGATGAGGGTTTATCTGGCCAACATGCCATTGCTTTTCCAATTTCACCACACCTAAAAAAGTAGTAGTAATTATTCCTAGCCTGGAGTATTATATTCAATTATTGTGCATTATATTTATGTGCGTCTAGTTCACTTATTGCTACTTTATCTACCCTGCCTGTTATTTCTGAGCCCTGCTCCAAAAGTTCAGGTACAAGAGGGGTTTAGAGCTTCTTTTGCACTTTTTCTAGAGCTTTCATTTGGAAGAATGAAAAATGGCTTTGTTTTGCTCGAAAAAAGTATTTAACGTATTAAAGATTTTGAGCTCTAATCCAGAACTCACAAAACAGTAATTATTTATTAGGTGATTATCCTTTTGAAGCTGGATTTACTATCCATTGGATCTTGGACAATCCAGTCAATAATTCCTATTTTTAATGAACCTTTAATACTTTTCTGCGATATTTACGCAACGCCACAGCTGCAAAAAAGCCATTAAGGTTTATTCATGGAGATAATCCATGTTTTATAACTTCCTTGGAGTGCATTTCCAGAGAGCTTAACGCAACATCTATCGGCTCAATAATGCACATTTGGAAACGTCACTAAGTGTGTATTTGTAGGACACATGGTAATATGGAATTACTGTCATTTTAAAACAAGAAGGTAGTCTAGCCTTGGTCAGCTCATGTACCCTTATACCAGGCAATTGTTTTAATTTTTTTTAAACCAGGCAAACACAGAGTAAAAGGGCTCAAAATGTAGAAAGTTTCAAGAAGACATGCACAGCTGTGATGCAATTGAAAGCCTCATTTTCGGAAAGCACGAGAGCATGGGGTAAATTCCCATTTGCCTGGCTGAATTTAGGAGAGAAACCATGGGCCTGTGAGGGGATAGAAGGAGAATAAAAGTATGGTTGCATTAAACACAGAGTCTCTGGCTTTTGGTAGTTTATGCTTGAGCCTGAATGCTGTTTTGCAGTAATGTGCTGTGTGCTAATTAACCACTGAGGATGGAAAATCAAATAAGCAACTGATAAAATACTCACAGCCCAGCAGAAAAGGTTTTCCTTGCACAGTTTGGTCCAGCAAGAGGTATTTATGCCAGCGGAGAAATGAACATAGAGATATGCTACTGAAGTTATTTAGGTCAGCAAAAAATGTAAGTTACTACAGGTTGAAACTCTCTAGTCCAGCACCCTCAGGCCCTGACTGGTACCAAACCTGAGAATCTACCAGACCATGGGAGGTCAGTATTGTCTAGCAGCATTACCAACACTTTCACTGCTTGTTGGGCTCTGAGAAGACATTTAGGGTTAAATTAGAGCTAAATAACAGCTGTAAACTTGGGGCTGTAAACAAACTTTACGGGACCGCAAGAAACTTGGCTACACCCATGAGAAGTAGACATCTGGCTAACTAAAATCATGCCGAACCATGGATGTGGCCCGACCAGAGAGTGCCAGACTAGAGATATTCAACCTGCATATTTGCACTGAATGAATTCTCCCTGCAGTAATTGTTGATTACTCCGCTGGGTACTTTTAGGGCCACACTATATTATTTTCAGGTTCTTTATTTATTCACTCGCTGCCTCCTGCTTCTAGTTTTATAGCCCTCTTCAGACCTCTGTCCAGCAGCAATGTGAACGGAATTCAGATAAACCTCCCCTCCCCCTCTGCAATTGAGGACTGTTTAATAAGATTTTGTTTCTGAATGCTAGAGCAGCTAATCATCTTATAAAATCACTTAATTGTATTGCTGTATGTAATCCCTGTTTGATTAATAGGAATCTGTAGGACAGTATGATGGGGGATAGGCTTGGAAAAAGTATGTTCGGTATATAAGTCTTTAGAAGATTTACTTGGCATTGCTCGGGTCTTTAATTCAATTAATTTTTGTTCTTGATTTAAATCATTACTCACAGTTTGGGCTGCAAAGAGGGGGTCAGTCTGCAGAGTGCCCCGGGCAGAGGGGCCTATTCCAGCTTTCTCTCTCACCACAGCAGCAGGACTGCCCAGCAAGGCTGGGAGCCTGGTTTTTCAGCAGTGCAGCTGTCTAGAGGGTCTGGCTTGGCAGCAGGGGGCTGGTGGTCAGGTTGGGGCTGGTGGTAGGGGAGCCAGAAATGACCTCCCCTGCTCTGGCAAACTCCCTGGTTCAGGACTAGTCAGGGTGCCGGACCAGGGAGGTCCAACCTGTACATGATCTAGGGATAATCAATAGACTTTTGTCTCCAGGTCTTCTCATCAGAACTGAATTCATATGGGAGCACAGCACGTATTTTATATTTAAAATATATCTTGTAAAGGTCGGAGCTAAATCAAGCAAATCCAGATCAAAGGTTGAAATTCTGTCCAGTCGCTGGTTTTTTGGGCACTGCGGAGACATGAGTTCCACTCTCAGTCCCTCAAAGTCCACGGCCCAGAGTGGGAATGAAATGGCCCATTTCCCTGCATGGTACAGGATGCCTTGTTTCCATGCTGAGGTAGGGTTTTGTCACCATTACTACTTGTATGGCTGACTCCTGGGTAGCTATAATTGCAACTCTTCTCTGGACCGTGAGGATGCCTTACTCCCCTTGGGTGGACATGGTATACCTAGACTTTAGTAAGGCATTTGATATGGTCTCACATGACCACCTTATCAATAAACAAGGCAAATACAACTTAGATGGGGCTGCTATAAGGTGGGTGCATAACTGTCAGGAGAACCATTCTCAGAGAGGAGTTATTAATGGTTCACAGTCATGATGGAAGGGCATAACACATGCGGTTCTGCAGGGGTCCATTTTGGGACCAGTTCTGTTCAATCTCTCCAACTATTTAGATGATGGCATAGAGCGGATGCTTATTAAGTTCGCAGATGAGACCAAGCTGGGAGGGGTTGCAAGTGCTTTGGAGGATAGGGTCATAATTCAAAATGATCTGGACAAACTGGATAAATGGTCTGAGGTAAATAGGATGAAATTTAATAAGAACAAATGCACAGTGCGCCACTTAGGAAGGAACAATCCGTTTCATGCATACAGAATGGGAAGTGACTGTCTAGGAAGGAGTACTGCAGAAAGGGATTTAGGGGTTATAGTAGACCACAAACTAAATATGAGTCAACAGTGGGATACTGTAGCAAAAAAAGCAAACATTATTCTGGGATGCATAAACAGGAGTGTTGTGAGCAAGACACAAGTAATTCTTTTGCTCTACTCTATGCTGATTGGGCCTCAGTTGGAGTATTGTGTCCAGTTCTGGGTGCCACATTTCAGGAAAGATGTGGGAAAATTGGAGAAGGTCCAGAGAAGAGCAACAAAAATGATTAAAGACTGAGAAAACATGACCTATGAGGGAAGGCTGAAGGAACTGGGCTTGTTTCGTTTCGAAAAGAGAAGACTGAGAGGGACATGATAGCAGCTTTCAAGTATCTAAAAGGGTGTCACAGGGAGGAGGGAGGAAAATTGTTCTCCTTACCCTCTGAGAATAGAAAAAGGAGCAATGGGCTTAAACTGAAACAAGGGAGGTTTAGGTTGGACATTAGGAAAAACTTCCTACCTATCAGGGTGCTTAAACTGGAATAAATTGCCTAAGGAGGTTGTGGAATCTCCATCTCTAGAGATATTTAAGAGCAGGTTGGACAGACACCTGTCAGGGATGGTCTAGATCAGTGGTTTTTAACCTTATTGCAGTCTGCACCCCTTCGGTTCTCAAAATATGTTCTCAGACCCCTTAGGAAAAATCATTGAAGTAGGTCAGTTCTTTAATCCTAAAATATACCATAAAAATCTGGCATGTCTCGCACCCCCAGAAAGGGCATCTCGCACCCCAAGGGGGTGCGTTCACCCCAGGGTTAAGAACCACTGGTCTAGATGGTACTGGGTCCTGCCGTGAGGGCAGGGGACTCGACTTAATGCCCTTTCAATATTCCTTCCAGTTCTGGTGTCCTGTGATTCTGTGATGCTCATTCCTTTTATTGAGGCATAAGGATCTTGCACAAAAGGGTTTTTTTGCACAAAATGGACCCATCTACACTGCTTGTTTTTGCGCAAAAACCTTTTCTGCAAAAAGCATCAGCAGGGAATATGCAAATGACAGGGCAACAAATACTAATGAGTGCTTCATTAGCATACTGTCTGCCAGCAAAAGGCTGCAGTATAGATGTAGCAAGAGTGACTTAGCCACAGTTTAGCCAAGTGTGGTGGCAATCCCCTAGGAGTCATGGGCTGAAACCGAGAATCATAGCACACTAGAACCGGAAGGGACCTCTAGAGGGCATCAAGTCCAGTCCCTGCCCCCATGACAAGACCCAGCACCATCTTCTAGACCATCCCAGATAGATGTCTGTCCAACCTGCTCTTAAATATCCAGAGATGACGATTCCACAACATTCCTGGGCAAATTATTCCAGTGTTTAACCACCTGACAGGTAGGAAGTTTTTCCTAATGTGCAAGCTAAACCTCCCTTACTGCAGTTTAAGCCCATTGCTTCTTATCCTATCCTCAGAGACCAAGGAGAATAATTTTTCTCCCTCCTCCTTGTGACACCCTTTTAGGTACTTGAAAGCTGCTATCATGTCCCCTCTCAGCAAAATTGAACTAACTTGGTTCCATCCAAGTGTCAGAATGATTTCTTGTGTCCTGCTTGCAACACTCCTGTTAATGCATCCCAGAATCATGTTTGCTTTTTTTGAGACAGTGTCACACTGTTGACTCATATTTAACTTCTAGTCCACTGTGACCCCTAGATCCCTTTCTGCAGGACTCCTTCCTAGACAGTCGCTTCCCATTCTGTATGTGTGAAACAGATTGTTCCTTCCTAAGTGGAGCACTTTGCATTTGTCCTTATTAAACTTCATCCTATTTACCTTGGACCATTTCTCCAGTTTGTCCAGATCATTTTGAATGTTGACCCTATGCTCCTAAGCAGTTGCAACCCCTCCCAGTTTCGTCTCATCTGCAAACTTAATAAGCATCCTTTCTATGCCAATATCTAAACCATTGATGAAGATATTGAACAGAACCCGTCCCAAAACAGACCTTATAGTAGCCCCATCTAAGTTGTATTTGCCTAGTTTATTGATAAGAAGATCACATGAGATCATATCAAATGCCTTACTAAAGTCTAGGTATACCACGTCCACCGCTTCTCTCTTATCCACAAGATTTGTTATCCTATCAAAGAAAATTATCGGATTGCTTCAACATGATTTTTTTCTTTACAAATCCATGCTGGCTGTTACCTATCACCTTATTATCTTCCAAATGTTTCCAGGTCAAGCAAGCCCTGTCCTGACTTCTAGAGCTACCAGACTACAAAATGGGACACTTTATAGGGTGGGCCTGCTCTGAGGGAGTGACTATGTAAAAAGACACTTTCTAACTCAACAGATTTACCTTCTGCATGAAAGCCAGGTTCCATCGGAGTCAATGGGAGTTTTGCCACTGACTTTGAGAAGACCAGAACTTCACCCCTATTCAGAACCTAAGCTACTTCCTCTAGTGGCCCTCGTACACTTTTGTAGTTACCTCCCTGGAGCCAACACAGGTCTGAGAGTGGGACCTAGACTCCATTTGGGCTTGGATTATCAGCAGACGTGCTAGCTGATGCCTTACATGGCAATGGGATTTCAGGCAGCACCACGGCTAAGCCCTACTGCAGCACACTGCTGTACTAGGAGTTTGCACAGCCAGTCTTTGAAATGCCAGCATAGACAAGGCCTGAACTTCGACAGATGGACCGGATCTTGCCCCCCTCCTACTCCGGTGCCACCTCATTGGATGTAGTGAGGGTGGCATGAAGTGACACAGAGAAGAACTGAAAGGTGAATGGGCTGCAAAGATGAAACGTGTCCGACTTTTGCATCTGTCTCCGATGGGAATGTGTGAGACAGAACCAGCTTGCCTTTCAGCTCCCCGGTTGCTGGTCTGGGAGCGACAAGCACCATTTTTTCACATGCAAACTGCATACAATATAATTGTGGAGTGGTGGTGAAACACTCAGCCTGACACACATTGCTTTTGTGAGCGCCCAGAGGGGAAGTGGGCTTCGTCCCGCTAAAGCACAATTGCGTGCAAGGGAAAGAGCCATTCTGAGTGGAGGTGGGTGGTGACATAGGCATGGAACAGAAGTCTGAGGGCGAACCTCCTCCGGTTTGTGGAGATAGCACTTCGCCTTCCATTGGTCGGTTGGTTTCGTTGTGAGCCATGGCGGGGAGCCACAAACACACTGAACATCAGACTCCAGCCTTGGACAAAATGGGTTTGCGGTTCAGTGCAAATAACTCACACAGCCCAAGCTGGGAGGCTGGCTCTCAGAGATGCTGTATGGTGCTAATTTAAAATACAATTAATTTTTCACAGCAGCAGCTGCAAACATGTTGATAGACTTAGCTGCCATCTGCCAGAATTCCACCGTGGAGGCCAGAACCCCAAGAGGGGGAACCTTCCTGTTTACGACAACTTACAACCAGGAATTCGGAAGTTTGAGACAGTTTCCCCACCCCCACGCGCCTTCTACCAAAGGCAAAAGAACCATCGTGTCTGTATGAAGATTTAAAAAAATCCACAAAGCCGGAATGCATGGGGGGGGGGGGTGTGTGGGATGGTTTAGACCAGCGATGGGCAACCGAGGCTAGTGATTGGGCCGTGTGAGTGGTCCTCCTTCATCTCCTTCATCTCACCGGGTCACAAGTTCCTGGGATAGGCTTGTTTTCCTAGCTGTGCTTGCTTACCAAGAATGAGCAGGGTGGTGCCGACCGAACCATAGCTGCACTGTGATTGGATGCTGAGGGAACGCCCGGCTCTCCCAGTCACTGTTGTGTGCAATCAGCCTGCACCTCACTTCCCAGGCCCTGGCTTTACTTGCGGGTCATGTGAGTAATATGGTAGGAAAAAACTACTTGGACAAGCCCAGCAGAACCCTGCGCGTGGGCAACAGTAAACAAAATGTCTCTTGGGGCACACCTAGAACCCCGATGGGTCGCATGTGGCCTCGGGCCGCGGGATGCCTGCCGCTGGTTTAGGCCAACCATCTGAGCTGCTGAAGGAGTCAACATTACCCAGTTACATAGAATCATAGAACACCAGAACTGGAAGGGACCTCAAGAAGTCATCGAGTCCAGTCCCCTGCCCTCATGGCAGGACCAAGCACCATCTAGACCATCCCTGACAGGTGTCTGTCTGACCTGCTCTTGAATATCTCCAGTGAAGGAGATTCCACAACCCCCCTAGGCAATTTATTCCAGTGTTTAACCACCCTGACGGGTAAGAAGTTTTTCCTGAACCTAAACCGCCCTTGTGGCAGTTTAAGCCCATTGCTTCTTGTTCTATCCTCAGAGGCCAAAGAGAACAAGTTTTCTCCCTCCTCCCTGTAACCCCCTTTTAGATATTTGAAAACCACTATCATGTCCCCTCTCAGTCTTCTCTTTTCTAAACTAAACAAACCCAGTTCTTTCATCCTTTCCTCATAGCCCATGTTCTCTCAACCTTTTATCATTTTTGTTGCTCTTCTCTGGACCTTCTCCAATTTCTCCAAATTTTTCTTGAAATGGAGTGCCCAGAACTGGACACAATACTCCAGCTGAGGACTAATCAGCGCAGCACAGAGCCATTGCGGAGAAACTAAATGATTTCTTTGCTTCAGTCTTCACGGCTGAGGACGTTGGGGAGATTCCCAAATCTGCACCGTCCTTTGTGGGTAATGAATCTGAGGAACTGTCCCGGATTGAAGTGTCATTAGAGGAGGTTTTGGAACAAATAGAAAAACTTAATGTTAACAAATCTCCGGGACCGGATGGCATTCATCCAAGGGTTCTAAAAGAACTCAAATGGGAAATTGCTGAACTATTATCTGTGGTTTGTAACCTATCCCTTAAATCGGCTTCTGTACCTAATGACTGGAAGGTAGCCAACGTGACACCAATATTTAAAAAGGGCTCTAGAGGCGATCCGGGCAATTACAGACTGGTAAGTCTAACTTCAGTACCGGGCAAATTAGTCGAAACAATAGTAAAGAATAAAATTGTGAAGCATGTAGAAGAACATAATTTGTTGGACAAAAGTCAACATGGGTTTTGTAAAGGGAAATCCTGTCTTACTAATCTATTAGAGTTCTTTGAAGGGGTTAACAAACATGCGGACAAGGGGGATCCAGTAGATATAGTATACTTAGATTTCCAGAAAGCCTTTGACAAGGTCCCTCACCAAAGTCTCTTGTGTAAATTACATGGCCATGGGATAAGAGGGAAGGTCCTTTCTTGGATTGAGAACTGGTTAAAAGACAGGAAACAAAGGGTAGGAATAAATGGTAAATTTTCAGAGTGGAGAGGGGTAACTAGTGGTGTCCCCCAAGGGTCAGTCCTAGGACCAATCCTGTTCAACTTATTCATAAATGATCTGGAGAAAGGGGTAAGCAGTGAGGTGGTAAAGTTTGCGGATGATACCAAACTGTTTAGGATAGTCAAGACAGAAGCAGACTGTAAGGGACTCCAAGAAGATCTCACCAAACTGAGTGATTGGGCAACAAAATGGCAAATGAAATTTAATGTGGATAAGTGTAAAGTAATGCACATTGGGAAAAATAACCCCAACTATACGTACAGTATGATGGGGGCTAATTTGGCTACGACAAATCAGGAAAGAGATCTTGGAGTTATCGTGGACAGTTCTCTGAAAACTTCCACACAGTGTGCAGCGGCGGTCAAAAAGGCAAATAGGATGCTAGGTATTATTAAGAAAGGGATAGAAAATAAGACCCGGAATATCTTACTGCCCCTGTATAAAACTATGGTACGCCCACATCTTGAATACTGTGTACAGATGTGGTCTCCTCACCTCAAAAAAGATATTTTGGCCTTGGAAAGGGTTCAGAAAAGGGCAACTAAATTGATTAGGGGTTTGGAACGGGTCCCATATGAGGAGAGGTTAAAGCGACTGGGACTTTTCAGTTTAGAAAAGAGGAGACTGAGGGGGGATATGATAGAGGTGTATAAAATCATGAGTGGTATGGAGAGGGCCGATAAAGAAAAGTTATTTATTAGTTCCCTAAATAGAAGAACTAGAGGACACCAAATGAAATTAATGGGTAGCAGGTTTAAAACTATAAAAAGAAAGTTCTTCTTCACACAGCGTGTAGTCAGCATGTGGAACTCCTTGCCAGAGGAGGCTGTGAAGGCTAGGACTATAACAGAGTTTAAAGAGAAGCTAGATAATTTCATGGAGGTTAGGTCCATAAAAGGCTATTAGCCAGGGGATAAAATGGTGTCCTTGGCCTCTGTTTGTCAGAGGCTGGAGAGGGATGGCAGGAGACAAAGCGCTTGATCATTGTCTTCGGTCCACCCCCTCTGGGGCACCTGGTGCTGGCCACTGTCGGCAGACAGGATACTGGGCTAGATGGACCTTTGGTCTGACCCGGTACGGCCGTTCTTATGTTCTTATGTTCTTATGGAAGAATGACTTCTTGTGTCTTGCTCACAACACTCCTGTTCATGCAGCCCAGAATCATGTTTGCTGCTTTTTTTTGCAACAGTGTCCCACTGTTGACTCATATTTAACTTGTCGGCCACTATGACCCCTGAGTCCCTTGGGTCATAGTGGCCCTAGCTAATAAGGAATCCTGCATTATAATGATGGAAGAGAAGTTTCCACTGGACACAGTTTACATTAATGTTTTATGGAATTTAAAGGGGGCAAGGCGTGAACTGGGATAAGAACACTAGCCTGGAGAGGGAGAGAGAGCTAATAGCATCATTCTCCCTTCCATCTAAGCTCTGCTTGTCCTGTGGGAGGGACAGCCTGGAGCCGGTTATGAATCTTGGTGCCTCAGTGCAATGGCTGACGTTATGGAATAGCTACTATTACATGTGTGCCTCTTGGGATGTCTCTGTGTGTGGCTGCAGAATCCCCCGTTTGCTGACAGGGCCATAGAAAGGTCTGTCCTGGACCAGTGGCAAAGGTGGATCATGAGAGCTTTGATGGCCACCAGGTCAGGGAGGCAGTTCTGTGGGGCAATGGGTTGGCTGGAGCTAGTCCTACCATGTTTCTCTCCAGGCGGCTGGCCACATGGAGAGTAGAAAACCGGCGGCAGCAGCACAAAGGAAGCAAGCGCTGTCGATGCCACATAAATCGAAGAGAATGCCGGAGACAGGAACAGGAAATGGTGGGTGTTAGAGGTGGAGCAATGGGCATGCCCTCACCTGTGAGACCCGTCAGGCGCAGAGACAGTTAATGGACCTGGAGAAGGCGCTGTGATTCCAAAGAGAAACCGTGAATGGCAGGAGCAGGCAGGCGGGCTCTGTCTGAGGAACCGGAGGCAGGGAACCATGTCTAGATGTGTTCAGGTTTTTGTATGGCTTTGCATAGTCCTTGTGCTAAGTGTGGTATTTGGAATCCTGTGCAAACTCTCTGTCTCTCTTCTGGCTTTTGCTCTCAGGCACCTCTGAGGAGGGAGAGGGTGAAGCAGTAGGCTTGCTCCATCAGCGGGACTCTGGAGAACATACAGGAGGTGACAGAGTTTTAGGGCGATGACTCTAGCTACAGAGCCTGGGAGTGGGGACCCCATGGCTAGTTGCCTAACAGGGCTGCTGGTCATAAGGTCTGCACCTCCAGCGTGTGCCTAGAGGCCCACGCCCAAGGAAAAGGGCTCAAGTCTGCCCACACCCAGCAAGCATCAAAATAGGGACTTCCACCAGCCCTGTGGTTCTGTTCCAGCCCAGGCCTGGTGCGTTAGAGCAACGCAGGAGCTGCACCACTGGGGTTAACTCCAGCCTGCGCTGTGCTAGCACCTCATGGAGCTATGAATCAGCATTTCTACCCTGGAAACACCAGGCACCCTCCATAGCGAACTCAGAATGCAATACATTTACCATCACCCGGGCCTCGTGCGCCGTTCACACGACTGTGTTGGCAGGAGGGTGCTTCCCGCTAATGGACCCGGGCACAGTGGTGATGGGGGAAGGGAGGCTTGAAGACAGACACATCCCTGTTGGGGAGCGTGGCTGGACCACTGAGAGTTGAGCAATCCCAGAAGAAGACAAAGGGCCACATCTGAACTGCCCCCGGCACCCCTATTCCATTACCTGGGCATGTTCCAGAGACCTGCGTAGAGCAGCCCCAGCTGCTAGCCAGGGGCACCACACTGTGTACATATGCCCACCTGTATCCCATGTTGCTGCTGTGCCAGGAAGCGAACACGAGCACTCGAGGTGCGGTATCCCCGGTCCTGTGCGTCCAAAGTAACAAGCCTGTGCCCGGCGAAGGGGAGCCATCTTGCCAAACTGAAGGCCTTTTGACTGGCAACAGCTCATGAGACTCTAGCAGCTGAAACGTCACCAGCTGAGCAAGCGACCTTGCTCTTTTATGATCTTGCCAGTTATAAGTGGGCACCTGGGAAACCTCCCCCTCCAGCCCTCTCCTTGGCAGTCTCCAGCAAGCCCTCGGTGTGTCAGCAGTTCCTGATGGTCTGCCCCCCAGCTCGCACCCAAGAGAAACGGCAGCTTTTCTGGCGCCAGCCGCGTCCGATGGGGCGGAAGCTGCTGTGGCTCATGGAACAGGGATGGGCAATAACATGGCAGCTGTTCAGCAGGATTAGCCCTTGCCAGGCCCCCGCCACTATATTTACATGAGTGGCCACAAGTACTGGTGCACACAGCTCCCATTGTCTCTGAATTGACATTCCCGGCCAATGGGAGCAGCAGGAAGCAGCAACTCTACTTCCACTGCTCCCATTGGCTGAGAAGAGCGATTCACGGCCAACGAGAGCTGCGCTCACTTGGACCAGCAGCTGGGCATGTAAATGCAGCAGTGGGGGCCCACCAGGAGCTAACCCTAGTGGATCGGATCTGGCCCGTGGGCATAGTTCCCGCTAAGGTGTGTGCCTGCGCAGCTGCGCGCACACAAAATTCTTCCCCTGCCTCCTCTGGAGAGCCAAGCAGCAGGCGGCTGCTCTGGGGAGCAGGGCCAGCTGAGATGGCATGGTGAGAGAGCTGCTGGGATAGGGGGGCGGGACCTGTTGCAGCCATGTGGCGGGGGGGGCCTGCTCCAGTGGCCAAGACTGCCATGTGGCAGGGGCGGCAGGGGCCTGGGCTGACAGCGGGAGCAAGAAATGGGACCTGCCGCATGGTGTGTGTGTGTCTGTGGGTGGGGTGGGGTGGGGTGGGGGGTGTTTGCGCACGTCCAAACCAGCGTCCATGACCTCAATATTGGTGCACAAGCCAAAACTCGCTGCGCTTATGGTTGGAACAGAACTCACTGCCTTCCGCACACATGCGGCACACTGGGGGCACGAGCCTTCCCCTTCTGAGCGCGCCTGCCGTCTGGGGCTGTCTCCTTGTGTCTCTGTGGCAGAGTCCCCGCTCAGGCCCCTGGGACACCTTCTGGTTCACAACTCAGCCAGGGAGCATTCTGGTGCAGTCACCCGTGCCTTTATTGTCCGTTCCCACCACCTTCTAGGTACAAAGCTTACAAGCAAGTCAGCCAGCTCCTCCAGGCTACCTGGGAGCACACCCTGGCTTCTTGCTATCCTTTGCCCCCTCCTGCCTTCCTTCCTCTGCCAGTGAGGCCCACAGCTCTTTCTAATAGCCCTTCAGGCGTAGGCTTGCTCAGCTGTTCCCCTCAGCCGAGCTACAGTGGCAGAGCTCTGGCTTAGCCAGCAGTCGGTCACACTCCTCTCCCCCCCCTTGTGAAGTGTCAGGTTTGGGCCTGTCACTCCTTAACTCTCTCTGCCCCTGGGGATGGCTTGCCCCCTTTTTTTTTGCTTGGGGTCCTCCTTGGGGACCTGTCCTTTGCCCTTGGGTTCCACCCTCCCTGGGCCACTCGGGTCCTTACCAAGGGGGTCCCCTCGGGGCAATTCCCCACCTGTGCCCAAACCCTCCCTCGGGGCTTTTCCAGGAGGCTCTTTTGTTCCTTCCCCACAAAATTCACAGGGGAAAGGGCCTGGCCTAGATACTTCAGGCACTGCCCCCAGGTGCTCACACCACCCACACCCTCATTGGGGCCCTTCCTCCAGTACTGCTCTGACCTGCACCGGGGAATCTGGGTCTGTCTCCCCTTTGTGCAGCACCATCTGTGCCTCAGTTTCCCTCACTCCCCAACCAGGGTTGATGCCTCTACTTTTGAGGGCTGCTTTGTGGAGTGATCCACTTGTGCCTCCTCTCCCAGGGAGGGAGAAGGGCTGCTCATTACCGCCAGACTCGCTTCCCACCTGTCTGTCCCCACCAGGTTGGGACACGGCCCAACTACGCGTCCTAGTTCCCCGTACCCGTAGCACCAATGGCTATGCCTCTGTCTCCCTTGGGGGGATCTCTTGACCTTCCTTGAGGCTCCCCGCTTGCTCTCTGTGGCAGATTGGTCCCAGTCCTGTCCTACCACCACCGGGTACGGTAACCCCTCCTGTCTTCCTTTCTCTGCCTTATATTATTGGAACAAGGCAAATATAGAGCCCATCTTTAAAAAAGGGAAGAAGGACAATCCAGGGAACTACAGACCAGTCAGCCTTACCTCAGTCCCTGGAAAAAATCGTGGAGGGGATCCTCAAGTAATCCATTTTGAAGCACTTGAAGAGGGGAAAGTGATCAGGAATAGTCAACATGGATTCACGAAAGGCAAGTCTTGCCCAGGTGCCCACTTAGCTTCTATGATGAGGTAACTGGCTCTGTGGATATGGGGAAGTCAGTGGATGTGATATACCTTGATTTTAGCAAAGCTTTTGATACCGTCTCCCACAATATTCTTGCCAACAAGTTAAGGGAGTATGGATTGGATAAATGGACTGTAAGATGGATAGAAAGCTGGCTAGACTGTCGGGCCTAACAGATAGTCATCAAAGGCTTAATGTCACGTTGACAGTCAGTTTCTAGTGGAGTACCCCAAGGATCAGTTCTAGGACCGGTTTTGTTCAACATCTTTATGAATGACATGGATCAGGGGATGGATTGCACCCTCAGCAAGTTCGCCAGATGGCCACCTTATTGTGGCAGTAGCCAAGTTTCACACAGTCCCATAAAGTTTGTTTGCAGCCCCCAGTCCTGGCGCTCAGTGTTCTGTGCTGTTGTTTGGCTCTAATTTACCCCTCAATGTCTTCAAACAGCCCAGTGAGCAGTGGCAGGGTTGGTGATGCTGCTAGACAATACTGATATTTCATAGTTTGGCAAATTCTCTGGTTCAGCACCGGTGAGGTCCTGAGGGTGCTGGACTATAGATGTTCAACCTGTACCTTTATCTGTTTGCCACAGTTAGTGCATGCACACATCACATTGCAGGAATGTATGGGAACCACAACCTGGTGCGTCATTCCCGTGGTCTGCAGTGTCAATGCATTGCCTGTCTGGGCCCCATCCTCCTGCAGGAAAAGGCTTTCAATAATCAGTTTCTTCTTCTGCAATGAGCACGAAGTGCCGCGTGATTCAGGATGAGCAGCGATCCTCGAAACAGGACAAGCCCCGATGTAACCAATCATCCCATGCCATGACAGTGCAATGGACAAACAGGGAGCTGGAAGAGACCTCAGGAGTCAAGTCCAGCCCCCTGCCCAACGCAGGATCAAACCCAACTAAATCATCCCAGCCAGGGCTTTGTCAAGCCAGGACTTAAAAACCTCTAGGGATGGAGATTCCACCACCTCCCTAGGGAACCCATCCCAGTGCTTCCCCACCTGCCTAGAGAAATACTCTTTCCTAAGATCCAACCTAGACCTCTCCCACTGTAACTTGAGCCCATTGCTCCTTGTTCTGTCATCTGTCCTCACTGAAAACAGCCTCTCTCCATCCTCTTTGGAATCCTCCTTCAGGGAGTTGAAGGCTTCTATCAAATCCCCCCTCACTCTTCTCTTCTGCAGACTAAACAAACCCAAATCCCTCTCCACATAGGTCATGCGCTCTAGCCCCCTAATCATTTTGGTCGCTCTCCGCTGGACCCTCTCCAATGCGTCCACATCCCTTCTGTAGTGGGGGTCCCAGAACTGGACACAATACTCCAGATGTGGCCTCACCAGAGCCGAATAAAGGGGAATAATCACTTCTCTGGATCTGCTGGCAATGCTCCTCCTAATGTACCCTAATATGCCATTAGCCTTCTTGGCTACAAGGACTCACTGTTGACTCATATCCAGCTTCTCATCCACTGTAATCCCCAGGTCTTTTTCTGCAGAACTACTACTTAGCCAGTCGGTCCCCAGCCTGTAACAATGCTTGGGTTTCTTTCATCCCAAGTGCAGGATTCTGCACTTGTCCTTGTTGACCCTCATCAGATTTCTTTTGGCCCAAACCTCTAATCTGTCCAGGTTACTCTGGATCCTATCCCTGCCCTCCAGCATATGTACCTCTCCCCCTAGCTTAGTGTCATCTGCAAACTTGCTGAGGGTGCAGTCCATCTCCTCATCCACGTCATTCATAAAGATGTTGAACAAAACCGGTCCTAGAACTGATCCTTGGGGCACTCCACTAGAAACCGACCGCCAACCTGACATTAAGCCGTTGATCACTACCCGTTGGGCCAGACAGTCTAGCCAGCTTTCTATCCATCCTACAGTCCATTTATCCAATCCACATTCCCTTAACTTGTTGGCAAGAATATTGTGGGAGACCGTATCAAAAGCTTTGCTAAAGTCAAGGTATATCACATCCACTGACTTTCTCATATCCACAGAGTGAGTTACCTCATCATAGAAGCTATTCAGATTGGTCAGGCATGACTTGCCCTTCGTGAATCCACGTTGATTATTCCTGATCACTTTCCCCTCCTCCGAGCACTTCAGAATGCAAGGGAGTACTCCCAGGAAGGACCCCGCATTCTTGGTGAGTTCCAGGGTTGGCTCCTGAGGGCATTGCTCTGCAGGACTGCTGTCTTCCTCTCCTCTTCACCACCTCCTAGTTGTCTGCTGCTGGTGGCAAATCCGAAGGAAAGTGTGACGGGTGTACTCAGCCCACCCTGGGCAGGAGAGGGTTAACCTAGCTCTAAGGGCTGAGAAAGCCACACCCCCTTCCACCTTACTGAGCGTGCACCATCTGCACAGCTATAAAAGGGAGCATCTCAGCTCAGTTGGGGCTGGTGGCCGGAGGGAGAGGAGGTTCCGAGCAAGCTGCAGGGGCTCTGCAAGCTGGCTTGAAGGCCAGAGGCCTCATAGAGTCCAGAGGCCAATGGGAACGGACAAACCCCAGACCAGGGAGGGGGCGTGGAGATAGATCCGCACTGGAGCAGAGGTGACCACAGCAGGAAGCAGCCCAGAAAAGGTGACTGCTACTCAGTGAGTGGGCTGACACCAGGGAGTCAGCCTGTTTCGGTCCGAGCTTTTACCTGCAGACTCCAGCCATTAATAGGGTCCATAGGGGGGTCCAGTGGAAGGGGAGGGTCTGGACCCCCTGCTGGGGGATGTAATCTCCTTCCCCCTCCGCCTGTCACTTACTAGGGAGTTATACAGCCCCATGAACTGGGGCGAACTTATCAACTCGGACCGTCAGGCCAGACTGCCCTAGGGACAGAAGTGAACTTCCTGACTCTGGCCATTGGTCCACACTGCCCTGCGAGTAGGGGTGAGTTGCTGACTGGCTATGGGGCCGCACTGCCCTGGGGATCAGGGTGGGTTTGCTCACTTTGGCGAATAGGCCATTCTGCCGTAGAACGGTGGGTGGACTTGTAGACACGGATCGGGGAGAGAAAGCTGCGCATGATATGATACCAGAAGGGAGATGGACTCACTCACCCTGTGCTGGGAGGGGTCGGCCCCAACCGCATCATGGGAACATTGTAGAATTGTGGGATTTTCTATCAGCCTCTGCGCCCCCTTCCTCCCCCCCCCTCCCATGGCCCCTGCCTATTTGATGGGAAGCTATGGAATGGTAGGTGACACTCACTGGGAAAGTCTCTTGTCTGCATTCTGGGAGCAGCTAAACAAAACCTCATAGAAATTGTTTGTTTTTCTCCCTCCTGGTCTGTCCTGATATTGCTGTGAGCCTGTTCTCAAGGGATTTCAAGGAAAAGTCTTCAAGGAAACCCTTCGGAAAGGAACCCGAACCACTGGAACAGGCAGGACACATTCCTTTCATTTCAGGCTGTATTTGTATCGCTCCCCCTCTTTTCTCAATTCTCGTGATGAGAGGCAGCAAAAAGAAAGAGAGAAACAGAAGAGCAGTGGCACTGAACTCCGAAAATCAGAGCTGATTAGGCCCATGCTTGTGCAGTAAGGGAGGCGTCCATATGGTATAGCTCCACCCTGCCTTCCTCGGAGCACTGCATTCAAGGGAAGTATTTGAGAGTCCAATTAGCAAAGCGTTTTGCCTCCAGGCCAGGCAGTGGGGCACCTCTCCGAAGCATGGGGTTCTCCGAAATCTGACTGAAGAGACTTTGCCTCAACGTGAGGCGTGTTCTCACTGAACTGGGAAAATTGTTGTCTTTGCAGGGGCTCGGGTTTGGGTTTGTTCTGAGGGGGCAGGAGAAATCAGACACAGCTTAGCTTGCCACTTTCTTTGCCAGGGCTTTGCTTCAGCAATAATTATGTTTGATGCGGAGTCGAAAGGCCCAAGGAGATAAATGGTTTAATTGGAATCAATATTAATTTTGTGCAATTTACTTTTAACTTTATTTCACAGCAAATACAATTATCCGGCTTGGAATCTATACCAAAAAAAAAAAAAGAGAGTTTTTTTCACTCAGAAAACTGTTAACTAAACTGGCAGGATGTCCTTGAGCCCAAAGGAGCATTGTGGATTTAGTTCAGTTTTGATCAGCCACAGAGCCATCCTTTACAGGTGAAAATCAGTGGCGGCGGGTATCCTAGGTGGGGGAAGGCATTGCCTTCCCAAACCACCAGCTTGGCCCCACCCATTCTCCACCCCCAGAATGCCTACGGGGGCGGAGTGTTGCTGCCCCCGAGCGCCCGCCCTCCCTGTGCTCTGAGGCGGGGGAGGCTGGGGCCAAGTGTCCTCCTCCCTCCCCATAGTGCTGAGGGGGGATGGTGGGGCTGCTCACCAGCCCACCTCCTTGCAGTGCTGGGAGGGTGGCTTGGCTCCTGTGGGGGCGGGGCCTGGGCAGGCTGGGGGCGGGACTTGGGGGCTTGCCTCCTCCCACCCTAGGTTCACCGCCACCCACCCGTGGTGGAAATGTTGTTGGGAGGGCCTTTATCCGCATCCTTGCCCATAAAGCCCCAGTCCAACAAAGTTCTTAAGCATGTGCTCAACTTTAAGCATATGAGGAATCTCGTTAACACTAATCCTGTCCCACACTAAGTCAGTAATCGAATGCTTGGCTGCCTGTGGGACACAGTTGTGCTTGGCTAGATGACTCCAGTGCACAGCCAGTCATAACTTTTCAAACAAATTATTCCTCTTCTCTGAAATGGCCTTTTTAATAATTACAGTTCTTGACAAATGTTCTTTTTTGTGTGCTATTTTTACAAATAAACTCCAATCATCATGTTTTCAAAACATGGATGCCCCCGCCCCCCTCCTTCTTCCTCCTTACTTCCCCTCCTCCCCAGTTCATTTCTAGTGCAAAAATGGGGGGAGCGGAGAAAGCGGATGAAAAACAGAAGCCCATCTAATTGTCCAAAATTGGCTCCCTCCTCCTGTCCCCCTTTCCCCCCTCTGCAGCGCGCCGGGCTCCGCCCACCCCCTCTGCAGCGCGCCGGGCTCCGCCCACCCCCTCTGCAGCGCGCCGGGCTCCGCCCACCCCCTCTGCAGCGCGCCGGGACTTTCTGATCCTTGAACATCTGTGGTCCTATGGGACCATGGACGTTGCTGGACCCAAGAGTCCCGGTTTATAGAGGTGCAACCTGGACTATCCTTCCCTAACGTTTTAGAATGCAATAGAATTTATTTCTATCCAGCCTGAAAATGCATTTGCAGTAAATTCTACCCGGGAGCAATAATTGCTTCAGTATTTCACCTCATTCCTTTCTTCAGTATTTTATTCTACAGCAGTAATGGTAAAGGTGTGTGTGCGTGGGGGGAGGAGGGGAGGTTATCTGTGAAAATAACAAAATTAGAAGCATTTGCAAGATAGGAAAGGAGAGAAAATTCATACCCCTTGTTTCCAATCAGAACAGACATTCTCGCCACAAGTAATTAAACAGCTGCAGGCAAATCACCCGAATCTCATATCTGTGTGGAAGCCTTATCTTACTATTCCCGCAAATCATACTGGGTAGTGCTAAATACTATCCACTCGTTCTCCATCTGGGGTTGTGCTGATACAGGGCTCCTGATCCTGGCACCTCGGCGGCAGGTAGGCGAGGGTTAACAGCAGACTCTTGAATGACGGCCTCCGATCCCAATTTTCAGCATTTAAAATATCAATTGAGGGCAAAGTGGCACTCTCTTTATGCAGCATGTAGTGGAAAATGTCGAGGGTGGATGTGGTCCAACTCTTGTTCCCAGGCCACAGTCTGTCTAAGCAGAGAGAGAGAAAACTAATTAATGTTCTGCTGCTCTGGGATTTGTTCTGGTGGGTGTCCTACCCACCTACCAACAACTGGGAGTGATTTCCTTCTGCCTGTGTTGTAATATGGAAAACAATTGATTTCCAAGGATATTTGTCTTTTGTTATCAGCCTGGGCTGCTTTGCAGGAAGGCCGGGGAAGAACGCAATAAGTTTGCTCTAATTTAAAGAGCAAGCTGGAGGGCTCGTGCGATTTCCCCCGGTTGCTGAGGAGCAAGGGGAAGAGGGGCTCTGTGCTGATGGATCGGTCGGGGAGTCTTCAGTTATGAGCTGCTGGCTGGACTGAACTGGCTTTTGTAATTAAATAACTGGCTGGGTCCTGGGAGGGAGAGGGCGAGAGGGGCTTTTCATTGTTCCAAATCAAACCGCATGAAGGCAGGATCAGGGAGCTAGTGCCAATGTGTAACTAGAACAGCCTTTCCACTGGGGAAAGACGGGTGGGGCTCTGGAGCTCGTTTGAGATGGAGAAAGCCAGTCGGGAGGGCTTGATCTGAGGGCTTCATGGTGGGCAAGGGTCTGTGCTCACGTAAAGGACACAGGGTGAACTTCAGGAGAGCACAATACCAGCACAAACTAGGCTCCAGTGAAGTCCCCAGATAGGTAACACGCAGTGCCCCTCTACTCTTTTCCATCTATGTGGAATACATTTTGTTATGTGCACCAAGGCATGTGTGAATGTGCACCACCAAGAGAAACCCAAAACCTGGCCGTGGGCGCTCTGCTAATCAGCTGGGTGGCTTTGGAATCTCTTCTGAGTAGCTGCACAGGTGCCCAGCTTACAGGGAACGCTGGTAATGAGTGGCATTCAAGCCACCCACTGGTCCTTTGCACAGTGGTGAATTGCATCCTTCCTCTAAGACCCTGCATGAGCTGGGGGGTACCCTCACCTCTCAGTGAGCTGGCCAAATCCACAAGTCAGGCTGCAAATTCAGACCTCATCGCCAGGGATCTTGCCAGGATCATGCTGTCTGGAATGGCTCCCAACAGGGAGTGCCCCGTAAGAAGCTGGGCGGACAATGGGTGGTATGTTCTCTAATTATGTTCCACCAACCCAGTACAATAAAACTCCAATAGTCCAGCATCCAATTGTACGGCACTCCCACTAGTCCAGCATCAAAATGGCAAGAGCCTAGTGAATGAGCTTTGGCAAAAAACGAGTCACAAGGCAGCAGCTGAACCGAGCGAAACCAGATGGGACAGAATCAGTCTGTCACTGGCATTGTGTGACGCTGGACAGTGCTTGTGCTACAATAAAAAGGGTTAAAAACACTTTATATACAGTATAATGTGTGTGTGTGTGTGTGTGTGTGTGTGTGTGTGTATATATAAACATTTTATAGTACCTCCTGATAGTCCGGCATATCCGATAGTCCGGCACCACCTAGGTCCCAAAGGTTCTGGATTATCGGAAATCTACTGTACTTGGGAAATTGACATCTGCTATTACAATAGTCTTATAATGAAGCCATAGACTATCCCTTTACTCCAGGGTGTGGGCAAGATAAGGCCAGTGGGCCAAATCCACTCCTTTCCCCCCCACCCCCCCAGAACTGTTCGATCCAGCCCGTGGCCGCCCTGCCATGTCCCCGCCCTGGGTTAATTAAGACCCTGGGCAGGAAAGCATGTGACATCTCCTCCTCCTGCCAAGGGCACGTGGCACCTAGAGGGAGCCACCAGCTGTTTTTAATGTCTGGTGGTTCCTTCTTGGTGCTGCGATTGGCCTGGGGGTGAGGGAGAACACAATCTCCTTCCCCCGCCCGGGGAACACCCCTCCTGCTGTCTTATAGCAAGGCCAGTTTCTTGAACCATCATTTCTGCAAAGTATTAAATCTGGCATTTCTCTTCTGAAACCTGGAACAGGCTTTCAACATTGATTTTTACCTTAGGACTAACTTGTTGCTTTTGGGAAATGGGTGTAGAACAAAGGATGTTTTTATGTGTTTTGCTTCAGCTTTTTTCAATAAAACTCAAGCACAAAGGCTGACAGCTCATTCCTTCCATGTTTTGTTGATCGCTTTTAACTATTTGGGGTGAGAGGAGGAAATAGGAAAATAGCTGCAGTTGTAGAACAAAGTCTGTGTGTGCAGGCTCTAAACCAGATGGGGCTGCCTTTTTTGACTTCAGAATCCAAAGTCCAGGATTCACAAACAGAGCCATAGAATAATGTAGCGGATTCACTCACTTTTCCTTTTCACCCGGCTCTTCCTTCCCGGGTGGCCTCCTGGGGGGGGGGGGGAGTTGCCGGCTGCTCCGACGCACCCCCTTTGGGTGTGGTGGTATTCTTCAGGTCACTGCCCTCTGGCAGTGAGCACTCCATAGTTTGTCCGCACCCCCCTTCCAGGGGGAGAGTCCATGTGGTGTTAGTTCAAGCTCCCCTCGCACCGTCCTGGCCTCAGGTCCCCTGCCAGCCCCTTAACAGCCCCTCCAGGCAGGTCGCAGGATCTCTAGGCCCCTACTCCCTGGCCACAGGCCTGCCTCTGCCTGCCCGGTTACCTCCCGGACTTATGGCCTGGGGCTTCTCTGGCTCAGCCTCCCCCAGCCTACCGCAGCTGCCTCCTATGCTTGCCCCGGCCCTGCCTCCTATGCAGCACTGGGCCTCAGGCCATGTAGCCTGGGTTCCTCCTGCCTGAGCCACCTCCTTCCCCAGCTGTCAGGTCTTAACTGCTCTCTCCTCCAGAGCAGCAGGCAGGTCCCTCTTTCTCCTCCCGGGAGCCATTCTTATAGCCCTCAGCTGGGCTCTTCTCCCTGCAGCTACTTGGCCCCTTAAAGGGCCAGGGCAGGGCAACACCAAGGATAACGGGCTAGATCTGCAGTCCTATCATTTGTACTGGGTGCTGTATAGACAGATCAAATGCAACTGATGTGAATTTTACTCCAAAATTCTATGGGGCATGCATTCTAAACTCAACAGGAGTTTCCAGTGTCAATGAAGCAAAACTACAGAATCCTTTCTCCCTTAGGGTATGTCTACACATCAAAGTTATTTCGGGCTACCAGAGGTATACTGAAATAACTACCCGCGTCTTTTGAACATGTCCGCTATTCTGAAATATAGTGGACGCGCTATTTCGCCGTCCCCGTAAACCTTGTCGTACGAAGAGTAAGGGGTGGCTCGAAATAGCACTTTATTTTCAAATTTGGTGCTCTGTAGACAGCACCACATTTTGAAATAGACTTGAAATAAGTACGCAATTTGCATAGCGCTAATTGCGTATCTTATTTCATGTTTAGAGTGCAGTGTAGACATAGCCTTAGACACACATTCTGTGTTCTCCCAGGCTCAATAGTCTGTATTCTAAAGAAAGGTGGGTTCCTCGGCTGGGGTAAATTAGCATAGCTACATTTCAGGTTCTCGTTGCTCCATTGAGTTATACCAGCTATGAATCTGCCCATCTATGTGCACAGTGACTGTAATGAGTTAGATGAAAGAGGGTGGTTGTGCTTTCAGTACACTGCCATTGGTCCCACAGAAGTCAATGGCATTTCTCCAATTCCACAGCAGTATAACTGAGTGGAATGAGTCTTGGATGGCAAAAGAATTGGTATTCCAGTGACCAAGAGGGGAATGTGATGGGTTGGAGCATAGAGATCTCCTTGAGACTGTCACCTGTTGGGATAATCACATCACTGAAACCACCTGCCTGCATTCTGGGGTGTCCATCAGCCGGTCCTGCTGAGCCAGAAGCTCTGGTCTCCTCCAGCAAAGGCACCGAGTTGGGGTGACAGTCCCCTGACAGAGTAACACGGACACTGAGAACAGTTCAGCTCTGGGGCTTGACACCCCTCCCCCCCTTATTTCAGGTAAAGTTCTTCAGGCCAGAGCTGATCTTTTTCTTGACCTGGATCTAATAGCTTCTCCCCTCATTAGTTTTCTTCTTTTCAGGTCCTTTCATGTGTCCTTTTAAGGTCAGGAGTGGTCTGTGAAGCTAGCTGAAGAAAATCACTGTATGCTTCCCTTCTCTTAAATAGAATTTCCACAGGATGACAATTCTTTGGTCCATTTTCCCCCCACTACGGTGGAAAAAAATACCAAATTCAAGATAGGCTCCAAGGCACTACACCTGAACCAACCTTAGTTTAGGTTTATAGGAGAAATAAGACTGTTTACAGATCATTGTCTTGAGCACTGGGCCATTAAGTTCCTTAAGTACCACTAATGGCTTTCACTAGAAGACCTAGTGATGAAATGTAAACCTGATTATTTCTAACTTCACATACAAGAATGATGCACGTGCGCGAATAGAATACACATATTTGGGCATTACAAGCTCTTGAATGAGGCCACATGCCCCGATTTGTATAAAGCATATTCAAATTAAGCATAGTCATATTCAAACACAGCTCCATTACAAAATATGGGGATGCAGCATCACAGGGAGTTTCACTTCCTTGCACCAAGTCTTAATTTAGGCCTCAGTCTACAGCCAACGTAGAGTTTTATTCAAAGCCCACTCAAGTCAAAGTGAATATTTCCAGAGATATAAAGTTGCCATAGACAAGGGTCATTTTGCTTCCTTCCACACTACTAACTTCTCTGAAGTTCAAGCTTGGAGTGTTTCTTTGAGTCACACATAGATGCTCAGGCAATAAAGTTTCCAGTGATTTTTGGCAACAGCAGAATATCCAACTAATTATGCTCTGTGCCGGACTGTTAATTAGAAAATTTCCTCAGAGATGACTGTGTGCATTATTTCTTTTTTGAATACATATTATTTTCCTATAAACAGAAGCACAAATGTTAAGGTCAATTTCTCCCCCTCTTCCCCCTTTAAATAGTAATATATTAACTGCTGAAGAAGCAATGCATGGTACATTAAGAAACAGCCAAGTGCTTTAATGCAGAAGAGTGGTTCCCAGGAATTGACTTTAGTTTAATGTGAAGAATAGTATCTTAAGTACCATAAAGCACAGAGACCCTGCCATGACCCTTTCAGAACTAAAAAAGACCTTTCTATAAACCAGCACGGCGCTTTCTCTTTTAAATAATCAGTCATGTTATGCCTCTTAAATGCATACACCCACTCTTTTGAATATGCATGAATTTTAGAAAGTTTCATTTTTAACATAATGGTCGGAGACTCCGGGGACATGAACTCATGCCGGGAAATAACTGCAAATTATGTTAGTGTAATATTTATTAATCTGTCACATTTCTTTGACACCCCCTATTGAATTCTTCATGTTTTCTTCCACCTTTGTTCTCTGAACAGTCTTTATTACCACCAGGCAGGTATTACATAACAGTTCCGCTCTGTAACACTAGCAGAGAAGCGGGCCAGTTAACTGACCTGGGTCTGTTTATATGCTGCATCCCTGCAAATATTTAACAGTGATGGAATTGCTTACATATGGAATTGTGCTGAGTCTTGGCGTTCCATCGTAAATGCACAAGAGAAGATTCCTTTTCGGAGTGCAGCATAATAGCTTCTGCCTAACGAATCCCCACGGAGACAAAGTACTGGAACAGGAGATGTGTTTGGAATGTTTTATTGCAAGCAGAGTGGTAGTTAGCTCCCACTCCAATGTCTGATTTTCTTTCTGGGAGGGGAAATAGAGCACAAGTTGAACTTCTCTAGTCCGGCATGCTCTGGTCCAGCAGCATCCGTGGGCCGGCATGATTTGAGTTCACCGGATGACCTCTTATCACAGGCAATGTCCAAGTTTCCTGCAGTCCCATAAAGTTTGTTTTTAGCCCCCAGTCCTGGCTCTCAGTATTCTGTGCTGTTATTTAGCTCTAATTTCCCCCTCATCATCTTCTAAGAGCCCAGCTAAGCATAAGCATGATTTTTATGGTTTATCTACTTATTTCCTTGTGCCTCCACGGTGAAACTGTGTAACAACACTAGCGCTTGGTTATGAAGAGAACTGATAAGCCTCCGCAAGGTGCAGGCTTATATAGGATGCATCCACAGAGTCGTACATTATTCAGCAGCATTGCAAGCATTGTTCCACTTCTTCACTTTGGAGAAATAAAAATAGACCCACTCTCTCCAATACTGACCTCCCGTGTTTTAGCCAATTCTCCGTATGGCCCCAGTTAGGTCCCAAGGGTGCCAGACTAGAACGGTTCAACCTGTTATTTTTTTCTCCCTTTAACTCATCTCTTTCCCTTCATCCTCATCTGTAGCCATTCCTGAAGTCACACGTGTTAAAGGATCAAGTAACGTTTATAGCCTTATAATTACAATGACTCATTGGGGACACACAGGTACCAAGAAGGGAAGTGACTTGCCCAGGGTGCCACAGCAAGTCAGTAGCCGGTTGCCAGGAGCTCAGGCCTCCAGTCCGATTCCCTATTCACTGGAGCATGCCGCTTGCAACCCAAAAGCCAAAGATGCTGGTGTACACTGGCCAGGCTGGACTCCCCATCCCTTGCACTGGTGAGTGCTTTCACACCTGTGGCCCTGCACTGCAGAGCCCTTGCTGGTGTAAGCAAGACCTGCCTGTTCCAGCTTCATACAAGATGAGGATCAATATAAACCCTCCATATTGAGCAATACAGCGTCCTCACCCTGTAAAACAGATGGAGTTTCAAAGAGAAAGAATCAGTGGGGGAGTCAGATGGGGTCCCAAAGAGCAGGGGTTTTCAAATGACAGGTCACAACTCAGCACACTCTGGGGGGTGGGATGTCGGGCGCTGGGTCTCGTTGCTGCAGGGGGTCAGGTGAGCAGTGGGGTGCTAAGGCAGCTCCCTGCCTGTCCTGCACCCCAGAAGCAGCTGCAACAGGCCTGGCTCCTAAGTTGGGGGCGGGGAGAGTGCACAGGGCTCCCCGCACTACCCCTGCCCTGAGCACAAGTCCCGCACTCCCATTGGCTGGGAACCTGCTGCTGGCTGCTTCTGGGGGCAGCATGGACTACAGGGCCGGGAGAGGCAGGAAGCTGCCTTAGCCCCCCTGCTCCACCACTGACTGGGAGCCACTCAAGGTAAGCCCCTCTTGCCCCAGCCCTGCCCTCCTCCCCCAAATCCAGAGCCCCCTCCGGAGCCCACACTCCAGTCACATTCTGTTGGATCGTGGCATCAATGATTTTCACAAGACAAAAAATTTGAACGCCCCTGCCCTAGGGCACAGGGATAAAGGGGTGTGAGTGCTTGAAAGGGAAAAACCGGCTCGAGGAGGGAGAGGAAAACTGTTGGGTACATAGCAAGAGGACACTTTTCCCTTCAGGCAGGATGCTTGCTCAGGAGAGGTGTGCATTTCGCAGCCTTTGGTGAGGGACACGTCTTCTCTGCTTCTGGCTTACTCCATGGGGAATGGTAGAACTAGGGGTCACTAAATGAAATAAATAGGCAGCAGGTTTAAAAGAAACACACAAAAGGAAGTTTTTCTTCACGGGGCGCACAGTCAACCTGTGGAACTCCTTGCCAGAGGATGTTGTGAAGGCCAGGACTTGAGCAGGGCTTAAAAAAGAATGAGAGAAATTCATGGAGGTTAGGTCCATCAGTGGTGTCATGGCTCCTTCCCCACTCTGGCACGATAAATGCAGAAGTGGGGGCCAGCAAAAGTACCCCAAAACCTTATCTACCAGACTTTGATATAAAACTCCCCCTCCCCAAAAACCTTAACAACCTAGATTTTGGGAATAAAATCTCCACTGCCACCATCCAAATATGCTAAAGAAATCAGGGAGAGACTACTTGGGAAATCTCACCCCTGAAGTACAAACGAGGACACAAAAATTAACCAATACCAGGTTAATAATAGGAAAAGAGAAGACTTTTATCATCACCACAATATTCCTGTTGCAAGCATAATAACTAGATGGAAAAGTAACAATAATATACTCGTGGAGAAACTCCATGGGCCTAGAACTTAGTTACAAAGGAGAGCCAAAACATCAGATCCCATTTTCCAAACCATAAAATAACAAAACCTAATGGATTTATTTAAACTTTACCCTACTCTATTAGGGTTTAAAAAAGAGCTTGATAAATTTTTGCAGGTTAGGTCCATAAATGGCTATTAGCCAGGGATAAAGTATGGTGCCCTAGCCTTCATAACAAGGGCAGGAGATGGATGGCAGGAGATAAATCACTTGATCATTGTCTTCTGTTCTCCTTCTCTGGGGCACCTGGCATTGGCCACCGTCGGCAGATGGGATGCTGGGCTCGATGGACCTTTGGTCTGACCCAGTATGGCCATTCTTATGTTCTTATGTTCTTACTCACAGAAAGTAAAGAATTGTTTCTTGGAGAGAGAGACATGTCTGTCTCCTCAGTAGCTGGAGGGAACTCTCCGAGAGACCAAAGGAGGGAAAACCAAAAATTCCTTTGTCCTAGTTTGAAATTCCTACCTACATTCCTATTGGCCAACTCTACCTGATTTAGGTACAGTTAACCCCTTAGTCCCCAGGCTGCTGGCTAACCCTCTTGATCAGGGCTTGACAAACTGCAGCGAAATCTACTCGCCAGCCCCGCACTGTGCATGCACCAGACCTGCATTGCACATGCATGCGCCGCCAGTGAACAGGGCGACCGGCTGAAATCTACTCGCCACGGGAGAGTAGATTCACTGATTTGTCGAGCCCTGCTCATGATCATGACAAATGGCTGTTAGCCAGGATGGGTAGGGAGTGTGTTCCTAGCCTCTGTTTGTCAGAAGCTGGGAATGGATGACGGGGGAGGGATCACTTGATGGTTGCCTGTTCTGTTCACTCCCTCTCAGGCATGTGGCATTGGCCACTATTCGAAGACAGGACACTGGGCTAGATGGACTTTTCGTCTGACCCAGGCTGGCTGTTCTTGTGTTACGTTCTTGTATTGGGGGCCATGGATGGCATTTCATGCGACAAGTCAGACAAGTGCTGCCTTTCATGGAGGCCGTTGCCTCACCACACTGTCACTGTAACTGTGCAACACTCAGGGACATACATACGTTCCGAGATCCTCCTCCCCACGTATCCCTGGGGCCAGAAGTGGTAAGAGTTTCACTGGGTAGCCAGTGGCCACTTCACACTTATCCCCCAGCACGTCGGATCAGCTCCTTGGACAAATCCACAATACAGACAGGGAAAGTCAGTTAGGATTTGTGGGGGGCAAAGCAATCAGAGCCATGTGGAAATTCTCATCACGTGAACAATGGATTTCAAAGCGAGCAAACTGAATGTTTAAGGCAGAACTGCCTTTTAAGTAAAGAGCAGATGAATGTACTTTATTTCCCCGGGAAAGGGCATGTGATTTCCATTGCTTTCGGTGCAGCAAACCCATGTAAAAGATGCCCAGCAGGCTCAGACACAGGTTCTAATGGTCATCCCATTTGCAACAAGGGGTTTGGAGTAAGCGTTCGACTTTCCGTGCCGCAGAGTGGAACACTCTGTACAATACCTGCTTCATGCTTTAAAAAAAAAAAGGGAATGGGGAAACCATACAATCTCATTCAATTGCTGAACACAATCTCTGTGAAGCCGGAGGGATCAAGTGAGGCGCTGCTTTTATCTCCCACGCTTCTCCTCGGCCTAATCGTTAATTTGAAGAATTTCCGTGTATTCCAGTCACAGCGTTTTCACTTCAGATACAGCTAAAGAGGCATAACAGCTCAGACTCCATCTGCAATGAAGCCTTATCAAAGGGAGACGTAGGAGCAAAATAGTTTCAATGTTTCCCTAAGCGTCCCAGAAGCTCGGGTTGGTGTTTGTCTTTGGAGAGCTGCGCCTCCAGCACAAAGCCCATCACTTGGGAAACTCAGGAATGCATGGAGAGGTGGTCCCCCAAGGCGGCCTGGCATAGCCTTCCCCCAGCTGATGGTTTACAAACCCGCAGCACCCTGTGTAACTAGCACAGAGGGAACCTAGTGTTCTGTAGTGCAGTTGTACAAAACAGCATTTCAGATCTTTCCTGGCTCTGGGCACAGCTTTGCAACTAAACAAGTTCACAGAAGCACAGAACACTAGAACTGGAAGGGACCTCGAGAGTCATCAAGTCCAGAACCCTGCCCTCATGGCAGGACCAAGCACCATGTAGATCATCCCTGATGTCTGTCCAACCTGCTCTTAAATATCTTCAGAGATGGAGATTCTACAACTTCCCCAGGCAATTTCCTCCAGTGTTTAACCACCCTGACAGGCAGGAAGTTTTTCTTAATGTCCAACCTAAACCTCCCTTGCTGCAAGTTAAGCCCATTGCTTCTTGTCCTATCCTCAGAGGCCAAGGAGAACAATATTTCTCTCTCCTCCTTGTAACACCCTTTTAGGTACTCGAAACAAGGGTTCAACCGCAGGGTTCTGCCAAAGCCCAGGATTGAATCAGGGACCTTAAGTTGGTTGCTCATACAGCTTATGGGCCATGTGGGAGGGCTTTTTCTAAACGTACGTTGGGTGAACACAATGCTGGTGACACTGCTGTGAGGGAAAAATCATCAATTGAGCCTGCAAAAGCAGTGCCAGCTCTCCCAACTTCCTTGTCCACTGTGCCTCTCCCCTGGCTTGGAAGTATCCCTCCCAAAAGGGAGAAGGACAGTTCCGTTCTCTGCTCATTCAGTCCACTGCCTCTGCTGGGAACATCGTCTGAGACGCAGAGGTTTGTCTGTGAGGAATTTGCTCACCAAGGGCTCGGCACCAGAAGGTGCTGAATACTCTGGCCAGAATCCAGCAAAGTTCACAACCATATGCTCAAATGTGAGCACATGAAGTATTCCCCTTGAAGGCAGTAAGTACTGAGCACCTGGTTTCTATCCACCTCCGCTGATTCGATGGGGATTCTAGTTAAAAGGGCCAGTATGGACAAGACAAAACAAGTATGACTTGGTCCTCTCCTAAGTCACGTGTGAGCTGATAAACGGATGGAACCACGTTAGTTCCAATTCTGCTAAGAGGGGACATGAGAGCAGTTTGCGGATGGTACTACAAAGGTGTCACAAGGAGGAGGGAGAAAAATTGTTCTCCTTGGCCTCTGAGGATAGAACAAGAAGCAATGGGCTTAAACTGCAGCAAGGGAGGTTTAGGTTGGACATTAGGGAAAAGTTTCTAACTGTCAGAGTAGTCAAACACTGGAATAAATTGCCCAGGGAGGTTGTGGAATCTCCATCACTGGAGATATTTAAGAGCAGGTTGGACAGACACCTGTCAGGGATGGTCTAGATGGTGCTTGGTCCTGCTGTGAGTGCAGGGGACTGGACTTGATGATCTTTCGAGGTCCCTTCCAGGTCTAGTATTCTACGATTCAGTGCCTTTTGGTTTCACCCTGTTGTACAAATGTTTGATCCAAAATCCACTGATATCAGTGGCAGTTTTCCCATCTTCTTGGAAGGGTTCATGGGCTGCTTTGCCATTTTGAGAAAGAGCCAACATTCTGGATTTCAGTAATTTACTGTCTAGGATTTCTGTATCAACCATCTCTCTATTTCTGGTGCAGGCAGCCTGAGCTAGGTTCTGGGATGGTTGGGAAGGAGAAAAAGAGTTGTGATAGTCTCTCACTAAGTGACATGAGTCATTACCACTCTGGATACTGTATGTGCACTTTTAAGTGGATCAAACAGTTCAGCTGTTGTCCTTGAAGTTGCAATTAAAGCTGAGGGGGAAAAGTACACTAGGCATGATCTATAATAAACAGAATTCTGCGTCTCTTAACCAATGGTTTTCCAGATACATAACCAATGTAATTAAGGGCATAAATCAGTTGGCTGAACTAAATAAAACTGGAGGTGTGCAAGGTTACACTGTCTTTCCTCTCAAGTGCCATCTTGCTTGTAGTGCTTCTTGATTAGATCTGTACTTCCAGTTGTGCTATTTATTCACTTCCCTAATTAGAAATCAGCTAATTGCTTCCTCCCCTGAACCCCACTGTCCCATGTGCTGTGATGGTTTCAGGGCTCACCAGTTGATCAAGGGAGGACGAACCCAGTAATGGAACAGGGCACCTCCGAGGATCTTGTAATTCCTTCCAGCAAGTGGTATTAGTGACCCACTAGATCACAGAATCCTGGGCTACGTCTAGACTACATGGCTCCGTCGACGGAGCCATGTAAAATAGTTTATTCGGCATAGTCAAAGAAGCGGGGATTTAAATAATCCCAGCTTCATTAAAATAAAAATGGCCGCTGCACTGTGCCGACGATCAGCTGATCCGACATAGCACAGCAGTCTAGACGCAGCGTGGTCGACAAAGGAAGCCTTTGTTGACCGTGCCGCGTCTAGACTGCTGCGCTGTGTCGGATCAGTTGATCGTCGGCACAGTGCAGTGGCCATTTTTATTTTAATGAAGCTGGGATTATTTAAATCCCCGCTTCTTTGACTATGCCGAATAAACTATTTTACATGGCTCCGTCGACGGAGCCATGTAGTCTAGACGTAGCCCTAGGGCTGGAAGAGACCTCAGGAGGTCATCAAGTCCAGCCCCCTGCCCAAAGCAGGACCAACCCCAACTAAATCATCCCAGCCAGGTCTTTGTCCATCTGGGACTTAAACACATCTAGGGATGGAGATTCCACCACCTCCCTAGAGAATGCATCCCAGTGCTTCCCCGCCCTCCTAGAGAAATAGTATTTCCTAAGATACAACCTAGACCTTCCTCACTGCAACTTGAGACCATTGCTTCTCGTTCTGCCACCACTGAGAACAGCCTCTCGCTATCCTCTTTGGAACCCCCCTTCAGGGAGTTGAAGGCTGCTATCAGATCCCCTCTCACTCTTCTCTTCTGCAGACTAAATAAGCCCAAATCCCTCAGCCTCCACTCATAGGTCATGTGCTCCAGCCCCCTAATCATTTTGGTTGCCCTCCACTGGACCCTCTCCAATGCGTCCACATCCCTTCTGTAGTGGGGGGCCCAGAACTGGACACAATACTCCAGATGTGGCCTCACCAGAGCCGAATAAAGGGGAATAATCACTTCTCTAGATCTGCTGGCAATGCTCCTCCTAATGTACCCTAATATGCCATTAGCCTTCTTGGCTACAAGGGCGCACTGTTGACTCATATCCAGCTTCTCATCCACTGTAATCCCCAGGTCCTTTTCTGCCCAACTGCTGCTTAGCCAGTCGGTCCCCAGCCTGTAACAATGCTTGGGATTCTTCCATCCCAAGGGCAGGACTCTGCACTTGTCCTTGTTGAACCTCATCAGATTTCTTTTGGCCCAATCCTCCAATGTGTCTAAGTCTCTCTGGACCCTATCCCTTCCAGCATATCTACCTCTCCCCCTAGCTTAGTGCCATCCTCAAACTTACTGAGATGTCAATCTTCTTCCTGACCCAGCACTGAGACTGGTGTGTGGGCCACACAATTTCTGGAGATGTGGTCCCAACTCTCAGGGTGGAAGCAAAGCCACGGTGCCATCAAATTGGCTCTCCTGGCCAATCCAAAATGACACTAAATGCCTGCAAAGCTTTATCCACCTGCCAGTGTCAATAGGCTATAATCTCTTTCAGCCATGCCTCTGTGAGCTGTTGTGCAGTCGCTGCCTTTCCCAGGGTTATTTATGCATTTCCGTATCGCTCAAGTGGCCCCTGATTGTTTGTGCCTCCTTGGGGTTTGGCATCGTTCCATATGCTTGTCCTGTCATGATCCTTACGATAGGATGCTGATACCAATAATAGTTGGTTGACTGGGTTTGCTTCTCGAGTTTCAATACAGTTCGGTGAATTCTGTTTGTCTAAGACTTGGGATGGGCTGACTGACTAAATGCCTGTGCCTTCTGCCCCAGGGGCCCTCAGTGAATCACAACAGGCAGTGTTATTGCTTCTGAGAAGCCCCACAAGAACAGGCAATGTGCTCGTAGTGAAATGCTGACCATGGCGGATAGGCCAGGACAGCAATAGAAACTAGGGATACTCTAGATGGGGCTTGGTCCTGCCGTGAGGGACCTGAGGACCTCTCAAGGTCCCTTCCAGTTCTAGGATTCGATGATTCTCACCCTGTTCCAGAGCCTGCTGGGTGGTCTGGTGCTTTGGAAGACTGGTTAGCACCATGGGCCAGGTGTTGGTCTTATTTCTACCCAGGCAGCCCCAGGCAGATTATGCTTCCTGTTCAGGGTTTAAAAGCCCATTCCTATCACATTACTCTGTGCTGCAAGCAGGGTCATTAAGGCAGGGCAGAGTGGCTGACCGTCACCTGCCTGTGGGCAAAGCCAGGGTGTGGGGCCTTTAGCAGAAGGGGCGGGGTTGGGGCTACATTCCCCAAGCAGCCCTCAGCGCTGCTCAGTGCTTGCTGCACTAGGCTCCAGGGGTGACTTACAGGGGCTGGCAGCTCCGCCTTTATTCCTGCCTTCCCGTGGGTGGGCCTGAGGCAAGGTTCTTGACTCTTGAAGGCAGGAGCTTTGGGAACTGCACCCCCACAGGCAGCAGGGGGCCTGGCCCAGAGACTTTGAAGCAAGGGCCATTAGAACGGCAGCATGCCAATAAAAGCGGAATGACCCTGGGGGTGTGTGTCACATGCTCTGCTTGCAGAACAGAACCTGCCCAGCTGGGACAGCCATCCCAGAATGGCCCCTTGCTCCGGAGGGTAAAAGAGTCTGAGACGTGCCACAGGGAAAGCACTCTGGGATAGGGATGTAATAGTGTAGTCGATTAACTGATAAACAAAAGCTTATAGGTTAATGCTAGAGCCGACATGCATCCTCCTCCCCTCCCATGAGTACATTTTTTAGCAGCCCAGCTCAGTCCTGGCTTGCACAGGGTCCAAGACCTACACCTGGTGAGTCTCTGCATTTAAAGTGTATTAGGAGCCAGGAGGGTAGGCAGCCCAGCTTGGTTCCAACTTGCACCAGACAGGGGCTTCTGCCACCCCATGCTGCTCACTCTGTATCAGGGGCAGCAGCGTGGGGTGACAGGCAGCCGGGCCGTGACGGGAGTTGATTTTTAAACTGGCTCTTCTCACAGACTAGCTCCCACCTGGCACCTCACGCTGCTGCCTCTGATACAGAGGCAGCACAAGGGGGTTCCTCAGGAGTTGGGCCAGAGCACAGTAACTGCCGCCCCTCCCTCCCCCCCCCCAACTATAGAATAGTCATGTAACCAATAAGAATTCATGAGGTTAAGCGACTAGTCAATTAACCAATAATTAACATCCCTACTCTGGGATGCTCTCCCTGGCAACCCCATTATCGGTATCTGCGCAGATTAGAGAGCTTGCAATGCCTTCCTGGTTTTTTGCAACCATTTCCTCAAATTTAAAGCTTAATCCTTCAGGCTTTTTTTCCTCATGAATAAACCTTGTTGAGCAAGTAGGCCCAGTGAATAAAATCGGAGGGTCTGTAGCCTTTGGTGGAGCGTGTAGGAAGCGGTACCGGCCAGTTTTTAGAGGCACATCATATTGAAAACAGAAAAGCAAAATGCCCTTTGTTGGACTGCTGTTTTCATATTTAGGGAATTAGCTATCTCATTGGATCACCTCAATGCCTAGAACACAAAAGACTGTGAAAGGAAATAAGTGCACTCATTTAAACAACAAAACAAGCCAACACAACTCCGTCGCCAAAGGGAAAAGGCAGAAAGCCCAAGAGATTTCAGTCAGACATCTCCCCAGGCTCCGAGTCCCCATGAGCCTCCCCATTCCAAATGCAAATACGATGCTGCAAAGGAAAATTCAGCTGCTAAATTACTGGGCCAAAAATGTCTCCTTATCAGTTTTGCAGACCAATGGAAGAGGGAACGCGCCAGCCCTGGAATGAAATGTGCAGTCAGCATAGCAGGGAATTGTCGGTGTCTATTGACTCAGTGTTCCTGATTTGAATATAATTTGATGCGGAAGGTTAATTAAGGATTTAAACCCCATTTTGGTTACAAGCTGCTTGGGACTTTTGTTTGCAGAAAGCAGAAAAAAGCAAAAAAAAGAAAAGAGATCTAACACTTTCCAAATCAATTTAGGAGCTCTCAAAACCCCGCTTAGCTCGGTGGGGCTGGGAGTTTCCAACGGAACAAAATCCAGCCTCCCTCAGATAGAGCTGAGAAAGTGCAGCCTGCTAGAAGGGAGAAGAAAAGTCTTTCATCTTCTCTCCTGCCCCCTTCCAGTTCTGCTAATCCACCTCCCCATCCTAAACTGTTGTACAGCAGGCCCCCTCTTTCACACAAATCCTTCCTCTGAACCTCAGTCCCAACCCACAGCACCCCCTGTGATATTGGCCTGGAGAGAGGGAAACAAACCTCATTTCTACCTTGAGATGATCATCCAGGATTTGAACCCAGAGCCATAGACATTACCCAGTAGAGTGCTGGTCTGGCTGCACTCCACAGCGCAATTTTACAAGAGCGTGATTGAGAGAGCCAGCTTCCTTGAATTCCTTTGTCATGGCACTAAGCAGGCTTTCTTAATTAGGTGAAATGAATGGCCGTGCTTTTTAAAATTATGCATTGTTTTACCAGGAGCAAAGCTTTGGCTGTCCCAGCGAAGTGGCAATGAATCTCCATGCCTCTTTCACTCTCAATATTGACTTTAGGTTAAAGAAGAAGGGAAGGATAGAGACCATTCTATAAATCACCAGCTGTCTCTCTACCAAGGACCTAATTACTGTGACAATTCCCATCTTTTACACAGCATTTATGCCTGGAAACTTTGGACAGGGGCGGGCAGCAGTAGCCTTTCCCTGTCTGTATAGAAGCGCCATCAATCCTACCTGCAAAGTGAATCAGAAAATGTCAGACTTCCCGAGGGGGAGGCGATAAGGAGAAGTGCCAAAAGGAGGATGGGGGGGGGGGTTGTTAAGAACATAAGAGCAGCCATATTGGGTCAGAACAAAGGTCCCTCTAGCCCAGTATCCTGTCTGCTGGCAGTGGCCAATGCCAGATGCCCCAGAGGGAGGGATCAGAACAAGAAATCCTCATGTGATCCCTCCTCTGTCACCCCCCTCCAGACAAACAGAGGCTAGGGACACCATTCCTACCCATCCTGGCTAATAAGTATTGATGGACCCAACCTCCGTGAATTTATCTAGCTCTTTTTTGAACCCTGTTACAGTCCTGGCCTTCACACCATCCTCTGTTGTGCACAACTCAGACCTAAACAGTCAGAACTAAAAAAACAACCAATGGTCTGGTAGCACTTTATAGACTAACAGAATATGTCAATGGGATCATGGCCTTTTGTGGGCACAGCCCACTTCTTCAGATGACCGGAGTTCTGAGTTTAGGATGTGCAGACCCAAAATAAATAGGAGAGAAGGGGGTGAGGTGACTCCCACCTTGTCTCCTATTTATTTTGGGTCTGTACATCCTAAACTCAGAACTCCGGTCATCTGAAGAAGTGGGCTGTTCCCACGGAAGCTCATGATACCATCTACATGTTCTTAGTCTATAAAGTGCTACCAGACCATTTGTTGTTTTTTAATTTATCCTGTACAGACTAACTCGGCTACTCCCTGAAGCTTCTAAACAGTCAGGTTTAGCTACTTGGTAGCTTTGCTGTGTTTCCAGTGCAAATATTAGACCAACTCAATATACATAAGACAACACTCCCTGATAACCCTAAACATTGAACAGAACCCTGGGTTGGTAAGAAATGAGTATCCACCTGGGGATTGTTAATTGGGATGGATCACTTGATGGTTCCCTGTTCTGTTAGTTCCATCTGAAGCACCTGCTATTGGCCTCTGTCGGCAGACAGGATCCTTGGCCAGATGGATCTTTGGTCTGACCCAGTGTGGCCATTCTGAAGTTCTTGTGTAACCTCCCCTTCTACATGGCAGGAGGCAGATCAGTGGCAAATCTGTAGGTGAAAATAAAAGGGGGGAAATCCTGGGACAATGTCATAATTGGGGGTCTACCGCAGACCCCCAAATCAGGAGGAGGTGGTAGTGGAGTCATTTTTAGAACAAAGGATAAAAATGTCCACAACAGAAAGGGTTGATTGTACTGGGGGACTGCAGTGACACAGACATCCACTGGGAAATAGTACAATTAAACACCAAATGCCCGAAGTTCTGGAAATGTGTTGGGGACAATTGCTTGTTTCAGAAAGCAGAGGAAATAACCGTAGGGGCACTCATGGGAGGAAATGATTGGGAATCTGAAGGTGGAGAGCAATTTAGATGAAAGCAACCAGGAAATGGTAGGTTTTAAGGAAAGAAAGGAGTGAGGGCCACAGAATAAGGACATTGGATGTTAAAAAAAGATGTTACCAACCTCAGAGCCTTGGTAGATGAGATCCCATGGAAAGAAAATCTAAGGGAAAAGAGTTCAGGTGAGCTGAGAATTTCTTAGGGCAGATTTACACTATGGGAGAAGGTCGGTTTAGGGTGCACAGTTCCAGTTGTGTAAATAACATGGCTGGAGTCGATGTCACCCTCCCACAGTGAGAACAGTGCCCTAGCTCAACTTAATGTACAAGTGAAATGATCCCATTGATTTCCCTTGCTCCTCATGACAGCGAGGAGCACCGGTGCTGACCAGGGCTTCCTCAGTGTTCAATTTAGCGGGTTCTTACTAGACCTGCTAAATCGAATGCCAGGAAGATCGACCACTGCAGCATCTATTTATCCAACAATGTAGACGTGCCCTTACAGCGACAATATTAGAGGCACAATACCCCACTGTCCCAGTGCAAAGGAAAGATGGGAAGAACAGTAAGAGAACAATATGGCTCCATGAGGAGCTCTTTAATGATCTGAAACTCAAAAAGAAATCTGACATCAAGGGTGCATCTACACTGCACTGTTATTTCGAGATAACTAGCGTTATTTCGAAATAACAATGTGGGCATCTACAGAGCTATTCCGTTATTTCATAATAATTTCAGAATAATGGACAGCTTATTCCGAAATCTGTAAACCTCTAGCCTATTCTGAAATAGCTATCTCGAAATAAGATGTGTGTAGACACTCCACTGCTGCTATTTCGAAATAGCTCCTCCCCAGGGCCATTCTGCGTTATTCCTCTGCAGCGTCTCCCGGGGCTCTAAATTGAGATAGCACGTCTACATTAGGGAAGCCTGCCGCAGATTAATTTTGAGGTTTCCTTGCAGTGTAGACGTGCTATTTCAAAATAAACTATTTTGGAATAACTATTCTGGAATAGCTTATTTCAAAATTGATGTGCAGTGTAGATATAGCCCAAGTGAAAACATGGACAAATGACTAAGGACAATGGGAGGGTGGGAGGGAGTGTAGGCCCATCTGAATCCATGGCACTGGGTTAGTGTGGGTCCAGCTGCAACATGCTGAACCGGATCCAGGCAGCAATCCAGCCAGACTGTAGTTGGCTATCCCTGGGCCACTTGCTAATCTTCCTTCGGGGTGTGCCTGGTTCTCTGGGGTGTCCTCCATCTCCCCTGGGGACACTGCAAGCAGTAATCCCAGCCGCTCCTCAGCACTGAGTGTTTCTGGTAGCTCAGGCAGTTTGGATGAGTCCTCAGCAGGCTCAGGTTCCAGCAACAGGGTAGAAGCATCTTCCTCCCTCAATGGCTTCCCCACAGCTGAGCTACAGGGCCTGCCTTTTATCCTTCTTGTTCCTGTCCTGGCTGAGTTCCGGTGTGGTGGGCATGGCTTTCCTGGTTCCGCCTACCAGGGGTTCTCTCCTTCCCTCTCTGTCAATCTCTGAGGGAGGCCATGCCTCTCTGTAACGGGGCACTGAAGCACTGGAATGGACTTCCAAGGGAGCACATGAAATCCCCATTGTTGGAGGTTTCCCACTTTGGATAAATACCTGCCAGGGTGAGTCTGGGTGTACTTGGGCAGGCTCAGTGCAGGGGCCTGGACTTGATGCCTTCTCGCAGTCCCTTCCAGCCCCACATATTTATGATTCTATGACCGGGTAACTGTAAGGGCAAGAAGCTTCCCTCGTTCTTCTGCTCATGTAGAGGAGCCCATAGCGACCATGGGATGGACCATCTCTTGCATCGCTGAAGACAGGGTGTGGTGTCTAGAGCTGACCAATCCTGGGCAGGGCGGGTGAAACCCACGAAAGAGGAGAGAGGGTTGGAGACAGTGAGGGAAAATATTGAGATGTATTTGACTAAGCTGAACTATCTCTACAGAAGTCTTCATGACACACATGAAAGGTGTTTCAATACACATCTACTCCCAGCTGGAGGGGATGGATAAAGATCTCAGGTTGTCTTCAGGAGCACCTTGCAGAGCCTCATGGGATGGCTTTTTTGCTCCAATTTCTCTCCTTCAGAGGGCTTCTGTCATCTAATCCTGCTTCTACCTGAAAGATTAAACATACCAGTGGGTGAATGAGGAGAAGCAGGAGACCCAGCTCCAAAACTAATTGAAGATGTCAGTGACGACAGCATGAGTCTGAATCCCTTGCCTCCATAATTAGACATGACTTTAGCATTAGAGCATGGCCTATGTAGGTTAAGAACGCAAGTATGGCGGGATCACAGCTTTTGCATTATTGATAGAAAATGTCAAATCATTCTGCCAGCCCAAAGGGTCTCTTATCAGAACTAGCAGAACATGGCATTTTAAAATGAAAATAAATGTGTCTCTGCCTTTGTAGCCCCTTCACACTTCATAGCTCAGTGCTTTCTCTTTAAAATTAAGATTTAACAGCAGTTTCACTTTGGAACTTGCCTTATCAAGAAGTTGCGTCTTCTAAGCTCTTTATAAAAGATAAACAACTGTTTGACAGTGCGGGCTACAAAACAGGTTGGGAGGGAAAAGAAAAGTAATTCTTCCAAAGGTGTGAGCTCATGTTTGCAGAGTTTGGAGGAGCCATTAAACCAAGGTCTTTGGCGTCTGTTTGTCTTTGCTGTCTCTGTGGAAAGATGAAGATTAAAGATCTTCAAAACACTGGCATCTTGACAAACATTTAATTAATTATAGGTTGAGTGTCCAAAGTTGTGGGTGAGTTGCTGGCGTGTTCTACGTCTCTGCTTGGTAACTGTACTGGTGAGTCCACAATGTTTATTGGTAAGTGTGTTGTGAGGTCTAGAGCAGAGCAGGTGATGTGAAATCAAATCTAGTTAAATTCAGGCTGTGACTACACTACACAGAAAAGTCGGAAAAAGACGTGCAAATTGTGAACCGCAATTTGCATATCTTTTTCCGCTTTTCTTCTGAAAGAGGCTTTTCCGACATTTGGCCTGTCTACACAGGGCCAAATATCAGAAAAAAAAACCCTCTTTCGGAACATCTCTTTTTCCTCATAAAACGAGGTTTACAGGGATGCTGAAAAAAACGCATCTGCTTTTCCAAAAAAAGCATCTGCCGCGTTCCTTCTATGCGGAGAGCTTTTCCGGGATCCCAGAAAAGCTCTGTAGTCTAGACGTACCCTTAGATTTAAAGCGTGGACCCATCGTTTGGGCAGGGAGCCCCAGGCCGACTGGAAGAGTGCAAATGCTATTGGTTTCCAAAATTAGCACTAAGGGAGTCGTTCCTCTAATTGCACCTCAGGAATCTCTCTATGCCAGGAAGAAAATCTGAAATAACGTCTGAGGAATGAAACAGCACATCTCTTAGGTGGAAATCACTTTTAATCAAAGACCAAGGTCAAAATAAAAGCAGTTCCATCATAGAAGCTTCGGTCTAGAATCAGAGGGAGAACACAGAGTGGAAGAACAAAGGGAGAGGGAGCTTACTCATGTAGATGCATGCCAATAGCAGCTCTGAATGCAAACCCCACACATCAAGATGGAAATATTCCGTACACGAGAAAGAGATCTCTTCATGGTGCTTTACGTTCACCATTTAGAAATCTCGCCATGACAGTGCCAACAACAATTCGATTACCTCAGAAACAAGAGACGATGCACAGAGCCCAGCCTGGTGGTCCTTAACGCATATCCTAATCTAGCTACCAAAATGGTGTCTAAGATCTTAAAATCTCCCAGTTCTTCACAGCTAGAGAAGCTAAATGGGCTCTGGTGACTTCTGATGTTCACAGGGGAGCTTCCAGACTCTTTGGGCCCCAGGCAAGGTGGGGAGGGGGCCCAGCTCTATACTCCCTGAAAGGGCGGGGACTCAGATGCAAGGGGTGGGGTGGGGGGCAGCCAGCCCTCAGTGCTGCCCAGACTGTCTTCTGGGGCTCCTGAGGTAATTTAAAGGGCTCAGGACTCTGGCTTCTGCCACCACTAAGCCCTGGGCCCTTTTTGAATCACCATGCCTGGGGGCAGTTGCCTCTTTTGCTCCTATCCCTCCAGGTTGGCAGGCCTGAATGTTCATGAGTCAGTGTCAGTAATGGCTGAATAGTGCAAATTCTAAGGACATAAGTGCCGTGAGCAAAACTACCCTGTCCCGGGAGACGACAACCTTGCAGCCCTCTGGAGGGCCATTTGCACAGCCCACTCACTAGCCTTGGTTGCCCATCGCCGGGTTAATATGTCACTTGGGGCAAAGTGTAGAAAGGGGAAGCCAGACCTCAGGAACTGGGTGTGTCCTTTTGTCTGCGTATGGCTGGACTGGGGGGAGGTTTCTAGGGAGTCTCTCTCATGAGAGGCCTATACTACAACCAGAAGGTCTGCTTAAGGCATGCAATTCCAGCTACATAAATAAAATAACTGCAGTCAATGTACCTTAAGCTGATCTTTGGTGACCTCCCCATAGTGGGAGGTCAACAGGAGAAGCTCTCCTGTCAACATCCCTTACTCCTCGCGACAGGGACAGTGAGGACTGGTGCAGATGGGGGCACCCTCAGCGTTCGATTTAGTGGGTCTTCACTAGACCCACTAAATCAACCACCAGAAGATTGACTGCTTCAGCGTCAATCTTCCCGTAAGCGGAGACGTGGCCTCCATTGATGTTCTTGTGTTTTGTGGACAATAAGAGCAAGTCCTGAGGAACAGGCCTGAAAGGACTGATGCCAAGAACTTTCTTCCTTCGCCCTGGCCCTGGCTCAGCACAGCTTTAAAGCAGTTCTGAGTTTTGCAATGCAATGGGAGGGATTTTGATGAGCAGCACAGTGGGAAGAGGAGCAGAGGAAGGGATTCTCTTCTAAGAGATGTCAGCAAAGGGGGAAGCGGACGCGTCTCCTGTTGTGCATAATCTCCGACTGTGGTTCTTGGCCAGCAGCAGCCTTCGCACTGCAGCAAAGGGAGACCTCCGTTCACGAAGGCGCTTTAATCACCACTCTCCTTTAAAGTTAATCATCGACCATCAACAGGCTGGACTCAGCCAAAGCATTCTAATTCACAGCCCCGCAGGATAACTAAATGGAAAACCTCCCCTCTGTGCCACAGGACTAGCTATAAAAAGCAAAAAACCTCTGGCTCTGAGGCTGCCTCTGACATCCAGTTGTGTCCGTTCAGGGGCTGGGAGGCACCACCAGGCAGCTGGGAGACGAGTTCTGCTCCAAACGAGTGGAATGGGAAGGGACAGTTGGACTCCTTTCCCCCTCAATGGAAAGGGATATTTGCTCCCACGGGTAGAAGAGCTCGTTTGCTATAGGCAATCTGAGTCTGCAGGCTGTAGCAACCGGGGGGACAGGGTCAGAGCACGAATTCATGGGTGGGCTCCAAACTGAGCGGGGTGCCAGCAGTGCTCGCCGTCACAACAGAGGGATCTTTGCTGGGAGAGGCTGGCGTGAGTAGTAGACCGTGCGGCTGCTGCTGGGAAGCCTTTGCCACCCTCCTATCCCACCTTTGCCACCTCAGAATCACTCCCCCACTTGCGAAGAACGTCAGTGGGGAAGCATCTCGGATTAAGAGGGTGATGCTCTGAGGAAGGCAGCGTGACAAAGGCCAGGTCTACACTACTGGAGACAGTCTCAGCAGGGTAGTCGTGTTAGTCTGTACCTTAAAAAAAAAAATTAAATTATTTGTCCTGCAGCACCGTAGAAACTAAGAAAAAAATATAGATGGTATCATGAGCTTTTGTGGGCACAACCCACTTCTTCCAGATGAGTGGAGCAAGTTGAACTAAGACATGCAACTCCAGCTAGGAGAGCAGTGTACCTGGAGTCAACCTGCCGTAGGTTGGCTTTCTGAGGAGTCTCCACTGTGGGAGGTTGTAGGGGTGCGTACTCCCCACCATGCCTCAGTGACCCACTGCCAGCCTTCATCTAGCCCATCTTCAGGCAAGCTGCAGCCTGTATGGGCCGCTCATCACCGGCACGGGGTGTAGATTTGCTACCCCGCTTACCAGGGTTGCCTCACTACCACCCTCCAAGCCCCGAGCCTTGCTGCCCCAGTCCTGTTCTTGCTCCTGGGCGCTTCCTCAGCTACCAGCTCCCTACTGCTCTCCCCTCTTAGTAGCCAACTGTTCTTCTTTATATAGCCCCCAGCTGGGTCCTCATTAGCCCTAACGGCCTCAGGTGGGTCTTTTCTTTCAGCCCCTGCTCCGGGCCTGGGTTTTGCCCTAAAGGGCCAGTGCAGGGCGTGCGCCCTGTCACAGAGGTCAATGGGAGAAACTCTCTCCAGTTGGCTTCCTTTACGCCTCATGACCTGATGGAATACTGGGGTTGAGAGGCGTTCCATCAGCAGTTGATTTAGTGGGTTCTTTCTAGACCCTCTAAGTTGAGCCCTGGGAGATTGATCTCCAGAGCACCGATCTCTGGGTGAGTGAAGACAAGCCCAAAGAAAGCAATTGTCTTGCACATCCCACTTCAAATTCTCTCCTAGGGTGCGGTGCGTCTAGACTACATGGCTCCGTCGACAGAGCCATGTAAATTAGTTTACTCGACATAGCCAATGAAGTGGGGATTTAAATAATCCCCACTTCATTAAAATAAAAATGGCCACCGTGCTGTACCAACAATCAGCTGATCCGGCACAGCGCGGCAGTCTAGATGTGGCGCGGTCGACAAGGGAAGCCTTTGTCGACCGCTCCGGTAAACCTTATTTCACGAGGCATACCAGAATGGTCGACACAGGCTTCCCTTGTCGACCACGCCGCATCTAGACTGCCGCGCTGTGCCGGATCAGCTGATTGTTGGCATAGCACGGCGGCCATTTTTATTTTAATGAAGCGGGGATTATTTAAATCCCCACTTCATTGACTATGTTGAGTAAACTACTTTACATGGCTCTGTCAACAGAGCCATGTAGTCTAGACACATCCTTAGAGTTTTCACCCCAGTGAAAAGTAAGTCTGTGCCTTTGCCTGTTGGTACTCTTAAAACTGCTTCAAACACAGCTCTGAGGGGGTATGGTTGCTCACTGTAAATACATTCCACGTGGCCAACACCTGGCAGGGAGAAAAGCTCTGGAAATGAAAAGCCAATGTTAGCACAAGAAGGAAAGGATTTGATAATGGAGACACAAGGAATGCAGGCTACCTGTGTGTTTGTTTCAGCCCGATGAACCCGGGGTTACAACTTCACAATCGGACTCTTATCTGGAGGCACTGAGGTGCTGGAGGTGTGATCACTAGTGGCAGTGAGCGTCGTGCTGAGGCCTACCATGCACAGTGTAAAAGGGTCACGGCACCTCTCGGCGCCAGCCTAGATGAGGATGTACAGATTTTAGAGGGAAAACCATCCTGCCTGGCCTGGGTGGCTTTTTTAAGATTTACTTACCTCAGTCCTACGGCTTGGAGCCTCTGCCTCTCCCTCCAGCCTTTCCCGTTCTGCTGCCTCATGTTCTGGCAAAACTAAATGCACCGGCCTGGGACAAACTGAGGCAGGGAACTGAAGAACCATCAGAGGCAGTGCTGGACTAAGGGGTGGGCGAGCCGGGCAGCTGCCCGGGGTGCCAACCGATGGGGGGGGGGCACCTGATGGCAGCTGTAAGGGGCACGCGGAGCCCATGTTAACCGCTCGCGCATGTGCTGTGCACCTGAAGGCGGGCTCGCGCACCTCTGGGGCAGGCTCGCGCATGCGCCGTGCACCCGGGGGTGGGCCCGCGTGCCCTGGGGGTGGGCCCGCGTGTGCACCCGGGGCGGCGCCAAAATGGCTCGGGCCGGCCCTGGTCAGAGGAGGCAGGCTCTGGAATGGCCTCCCAATGGGACTCGAGCAGGGCTGCAGGAGGCGAATAACCTAACGCACATGAAGGTGGGGCTGTGTACATTTGGGAAGGAGATTATCTGGGAGGGTTGCCTGCTAACGCGGGGGACAGGAGCTGATGAGCCAGAAGGGCTCCCACTTCCCACAGCGAACAAAAGACCTAAAGACGTTGGCACAAGGGCAGAGAATCTGCCATACGAGATGAGGTGTCTGTCCAGTAACCTGTCTCCAGCAGTGGCCAATATCTCACACTCTGGCTATACGGGCCGTAACACGTGCAACTGTTTGTGCACGGCAGTTCTCCAGAAACAGCCCCTCCCCCTGGCCCTGAGGTGATCAGCTTCTGTTCTCAAGCATGAATTTCTGAAAGCAACTTTCCTTCCCCACCAATCACCTCTAATGTCACGCTCCTTCTTGCTATTTTCTAACTTGATTATTTAATTTCATAAAGGTTTTTTTAGTTAGTTTTTCCTCTACCAGCCCCATCCAAAATCATAGAACCACAAAATCATAGAACACTTGAACTGGAAGGGACCTCAAGAGGCCATCAAGTCCAGTCCCCTGCCCTCACGGCAGGACCAAGCACCATCTAGACCAGGGTTTCTCAACCTATGGGTCAGGACCCAAATATGGGTCATCATTACATTTCAAAAGGGTTGCCAAGTGTCTCCCCAGGTGGCTCTGCCCCCTCTTCTCCCCCCGTTTTTTAATTGCCTTGGGTCACCAAGTCTTCCTGAATTGTCAAAATGGGTCCCCATCTGGAAGAGGTTGGGAACTGCCGATCTAGACCATGCCCAAGAAGTATCTATCCAACCTGCTCTTAAATATCTCCAGGGATGGAGATTCCACAACCTCCCTAGACAATTGAGTCCAGTGTTTAACCACCCTGACAGGTAGGAAGCTTTTCCTAATGTCCAACCTAAACCTCCCTTGCTGCAATGTCAGCCCATTGCCTCTAGCATCAGAGGTTAAGAGAAGAAGCAAGGGGCTTAAATTGCAGTGAGGGAGGTTTAGGTTGGACATTAGGAAAAACTTCCTGCCTGTCAGAGTGGTTAAACACTGGAATAAATTAAGATCTATGGCATTTAATTCCTCTTCCATCAGCCTGCAGAGCTACAAATGGTATTAGGGTGGGAATTTGATCATTGTGTGAAATTCCCTGCACTGGGTTTGGCTAGTAGAAATGCCTAGGAGAGGTGCATGACTTTAAGTCAACCTGACCCTAAATGGAAGTGCATGGTGCAGGGAGGTGACCTGTGATGGTTCGGACAGGATCAGGTCTTTGCTGCAGCTGAATTTCTGAAGCAGAAGTGTTCTCCAGGCAATCAGTGGACTCATACTACTGCGGTTCACTGATAGAAAAAATCCGCCTACCGCATCAATGGAATGGATGCAGTGTGGGAAGAAAATCTCTTCCAGTCATGCGGTTTGGCAGGCTGGATCTGGCTTGTGGACCTCATTTTGTGCACCCCTGTCTATACCCATCCTCTCTCGCCAGACTCCAGACATGGATTATTTTTTCCACCTCATTTCCTGGGCCCAGAGGCTCACACTAATGAACTGTGGGTTGGCTACTGCAGGGAAGGAACAAGGAGAAGAACCGTGGCTTCTCCTGACCATACATCTGTGCCCCAGCACATCCACACCCCATAGTCTGAGGCAGCACGCATGGGTTAGGGAGTGCCAGGCTCCCCTAGGTACAAGGGGTGGGATGCAGCGGCGTGCCTTCTCCCCAGACTACAAGCCTCAGTCCTATGCAGAAACAGGACCTGCTGGACTGATCTCCTCTTTCCAAGCCTGCAGCACAAGGGCTCTTAGGGTAGGTCTACCCTACAGCGTTATTTCGAAACAACCGGGCCAGCGTCCACACAGCAAGCCTTTATTTCAACATTATTTTGAAATAACAGGCTTCTATTCTGAAATAATAAACCCTCTTTTCACGAGGAATAACACTGATTTCGAAATAGTGGTTGTGCGGACACGCCACTGCTGGTATTTCAGAATAGCTTCTTGTAAGCAAAATAGGCTTTCCGGAAGGGGTTCCTCCACCTCCAGGTTAGTGGGCGGCGAGTACGCCCCACTACACAGCTATTCAAAATAGTCCCCAAGTTACTAGTCCCACGACCCAGTCCTCAGCCGCTTTCAGGTCCTGAGGCTCCAGCCGGTCCTCAGGGTCCTGGGGTCCAGGCTGGCATTGGGGCTCAGGCAGGTCCTCAGGGTCTGGCTTGTCCTCCAGGTCCCAGGGTATAGGCGGGTGTCAGGGTTCCGGTGGGTCGACAGTGTACAGGCTGGTCTCGGGGTTCAATCAGGTTCTCCAGGTCCAGCTGGTCCTCAGGGTTAGCAACCATCAGTGGCCCGAGCCAAGCCTTAGGCTCCCTGGCAGGAAGGTCTTCATCGACCTCTGGGATGGAGGCAGTTGGAGGCCCAAGCCAGGTCTCTGCCTCTTTGGCAGGGAGCTCTGGGCAGGCCTCTGTCTCTCACAGAGGCTGGGCCCTGACTGTGCTCCCTGGCAGGGTTCTTATAGCCCTAGCCACACCCCCTGGCTTCCTGTCAGGTGAGTGGGAGGGGCTAGGGTGGGCCCAAAATGGCTCCCGGAGGGGTTTCTCCACCTCTGGGTCAGTGGGCGGCCAGTCCGCCCCACTACACACACTCCTAGCCCCCTTTAGTCCAGTTCCCGGCCTCTGGGACTGGGCCTTTGCTCCTCTCCAATGTGGGACAGTGCATCCACATTGGCATTGTCCTTCCCTGCTCGGAGTTCTACCGTAAACACGTACAGTTGGAGAGACAGGTATCAGCGCATGATGCGGCTATTGGTATCCCGCATTTTAGGGGAGCGTGATTAGTAAAAAGAATAAAAGAGTCTCAAATGAGGTCATAACGCAGTGCCTCGACGGCCCATTTGATTGCTAAGGCTTCTTTCTCAATCACTGCGTATTTATGTTCTCGAGGGAATAACTTTCGGCTAATATATAGCATGGGATGTTCTTCTCCCTCAACCTCCTGCGACAGTAGTGCCCCCAGCTCACAGTCAGATGCATCCGTCTGGACTATAAAAGGTCATGTAAAGTCCGGGCTGAACAATACAGGTTCACAGCATAGGGCGACTTTCAGGTCTTGGAAGGCGGTCTCACATCCGGCTGTCCATCTTACCCTCTGTGGGCTAACTTTGGTGAGGAGTGCAGTGAGGGGTGCCGCTAGGGATGCAAATTGTGGCACAAAGCGGCGATAATAGCCCACCAATACTAGAAATTGCCTCACTTTCCTCTTGGTGGTGGGAACTGGGTAATTTTGAATGGCCTCCACCTTACCCACTAACAGACAGACAAGACCCCATCCTAGCCAATACCCCAGGTACATCGTCTCTTGCCAACCAATTTTGCACTTTTTCGGGCTGGCCGTCAATCCTGCATCTCAAAGCATTCTTAGAACGGCAGCTACTCATAGGAGGTGGTCTTCCCAGTCCCGACTATAAATTACTACGTCATCCAAGTACGCCACAGCGTACTTGGTATGTGGAGAGAGCAAGCAGTCCATCATACGTTGAAATGTTGCTGGCATCCCATGGAGGCCGAAAGGCATTCTTACAAAGTGGTATAATCTGGAGGGAGTTGTAAAAGCAGTCTTTTTTCCCGAGATTCTGGGTCCAAAGGAATCTGCCAGTAAATTTTTGTGTGGCCAGTTCCTAAACGATCTAAAAGTTCATCTGTCCGTGGCATGGGGTACACGTCAAATTTGGATATTGCGTTCACCTTTCTAAAATCTATGCAGAAGCGGATGTTGCCATCTGGCTTCGGTACCAACACCATCGGGCTTCTCCACTCGCTCTTCAAGAGTTCTACCACTCCCAGTTCAAGCATCAGTTGGACCTCCTGCTCAACGATTTCATGCATCCGGAAGGGTAGCGGGTGGTTGCCTTCGCGCACCACCTGTCCCAGAGGAGTCCGGATACTGTGGGTTATCACAGTGGTACGCCTGGGCTGTGTGGTAAACAGTTTTTTGAAGGCTTCTATAAGGCGTTGGGCTTGCTTTACCTGCTCCTCCAAAAGGGTATCCCCAAGTTGTGGTCCTTCGTCATGGTTTAAGCCAGGCACTTGGGGTCCCAGCTCAGGTTTGGACGGGTATGGGGTAATCATCAAACCCTCCCGGTCTCGCCATGACTTTAATAGGTTTATGTGATAGATCTGTTTCTTTTTCTTCCAGTCAGGCTGATAGATTTCATAGTTCATGGGTCCAACTTGGCGGACGACCTCGTAGGGTCCTTGCCATCGGCCAAGGAGTTTTGATCCCTCAGAGGGAAGTAGAAGTAGGACCCAGTCCCTTGGCTCAAAGGTTCATTCCTGGCACCGGTGGTTGCTCCTGAGTCACTTGGGCCACACGCAGGATTTCCCGGGCCAGTGCACCCACTTGTACCAGTCATTCCTGGAACTGAACGACATACTGGAGGAGACCTTGCGAAGGCGAGGGGGTCTGCTCCCAAGTCTCTCTTATCAGGTCCAGGATCCCTCGGGGACGATACCCATATAGCAGCTCGAACAGGGAGAATGGAGTTGACGCCTGAGGTACCTCCTGAACAGCTAGCAATAGTGGGGGAAGCAGCAGGTCCCACTGTGGCACTTCGGAGGGAGGAAACCTCTTTATCATCCCCTTCAAAGTTCACTTAAAACATTCGACTAGACCGTCGGTTTGGGGATGATACATGGACGTTTGTAGCTTCTTTATGCCCAGCAAGGCACAGACCTGTCGGATATCAGAGGGGTAGCTGTGTTAGTCTGAATCTGCAAAAGTGGCAAGGAGTCCTGTGGCACCTTATAGACTAACCGAAATGTTGGAGCATAAGCTTTCGTGGGCAAAGACCCACTTCGTCAGATGCATGTAGTGGAAATTTCCAGAGGCAGGTATAAATATGCAGGCCAGAATCAGGCTAGAGATGACGAGGTGGATCCAATCAGGGAGGATAAGGCCCACTTCTAGTAGCTGATCTGGAGGTGTGAATTCCAAGAGAGGAGAAGCTGCTTTTGTAGTTAGCGAGCCATTCACAGTCTTTGTTTAATCCTGAGTCGATTGAGTCAAACTTGAAGATGAACTGTAGCTCAGCAGTTTCCCTTTGAAGTCTGGTCCTGAAGTTTTTTTGCTGCAGGATGGCTACCTTTAGGTCTGCAATAGTGTGTCCAGGGAGATTGAAGTGTTCCCCTACAGGTTTTTGTATATTGCCATTCCTAATATCTGATTTGTGTCCATTTATTCTTTTACGTAGGGACTGTCCAGTTTGGCTGATGTATATAGCAGAGGGGCATTGTTGGCACATGACCTGTCGGAGTAACTGAAAAGTGAAGTTAGCACCCTGGTCTATAAGAAGCTCCTGGGGAAGTCCCATCTGGGCAAAGATTTTTACCAGCTCTGACACAATAGTCTGAGCGTAGATATTTAGCAGTGGTATCACTTCAGAGAACTGTGTGGCGTAGTCCACTAGAACCAGGATGTAACAGAACCCTGCTTTGCTTTTTGGTAGGGGACTGACGAGGTCAATGGCCACCCGCTCAAAGGGGGTCCCTACTACCAGCAAGGGCAATAACGGGGCTTTTGGTACCCCAGGGTCAGCAGCCAGCTGGCAATCTGGGTATGACTGACAGTAGTCTTTTACCTCACGATGTACGCCCGGCCAGAAGAACCGTGATAGTACCCTTGCTAGAGTCTTCTCTGCTCCTAGATGTTCCGCCACAGGAATATCATGGGCGAGTTGTAACACTGCTCTGCGATGGCACCGGGGTACAAGTAGCTGAGTCTGGACCTCTTGAGTTTGGGGATCTCGCATGACGCGGTAGAGGCGATCAGCCTTCAACTCAGAGAGGCCATTGGAAGGCTCTTTGCGGGTCTACTATGGTGCCATTGATGCTTGCCAGCTGTTCACAGGACGCTTTCAGTGTGGGGTCATCTCATTGGTCACGAGGGAAGTCCATCAGGGCAAGAGCCTTTGCATTTGCCTCAGCAGGCAAACGGGGGGTGCCAGGCAGCTCTCCCCTTTTCCCTTCTGGGTGCCCCTCATCCTTGGGAGGCTCCTCGAGCTGGTCTCCCGGCAGGGTCTCCCCCAGAAGGTTTCCTTCTACATCGGCTGGGCCCGACAAAGCCCTGAGCATGATCTCTCTAAGAAGATCATGAAATCCTGGCAGTCCTGGCCCAGGATAACAGGGTATGGTAGTGCAGACGCGACCCCTATGATCATCTCTGCAGTCTTCCCCTTGATCATGAGTAGGACCCTAGCACGGGGATAGGCCTTCACATCCCCATGTACGCAGCACAGGTGCAGCTCCTCTTCGGTCTCTATGCCCTCAGGAAGGACGTCCTGGTGAACCAGGGTCTGCCCGCAGCCCGAGTCGAGGAGGGCGGTCAGCCCCTGTGCATCCCGCTGTGCTGGGATCGTAAGTTCGACTGGGTTGACGGGAAAAGCGTAGGTCTCGGCCGTGCAGACCTGACCATAGCTGCAGTCCATCTCAACGCAGTCTCGTTGAAGGTGTCCCATGCTCCCGCATGTAAAACAGGGACCTAGCTGGCTGAGTGGGGCTGTCGTATGGAGGGTACCGCCGCCGTTCTCATGGCACCGGTCGTGGGGCCTTTGGGCTGTCCCCATTCCTGGAATCGATCCTGGCGTTCGGCCAGCATAATGCAAGTGCCTGGGACTGCCCTTGGTCGGGGCGGTGGTGTTGGCGCTGAGGTGCGCACTCTGGGCCCCGGGCTGGGAGCACCCGTGCTTGGTCCAATAGGGTTCTCCACTGCTACGAAATCTTCCATCAGACTGACAGCTTCCGACAGGCTTGTCGGCCGGTGTCAGAGAACCCATAACCGACCTCGGGAGGACAACACCTGAACAAATTGTTCTAGCGCCACCTGCTCCATGACCTCCTCAGCAGAGCTTTGCTCAGGATGGAGTCACTGTCGGCAGAGGTTCTTAACTTCCTGGGCCACGGCTTGGGGACGGGCTCCAGGGTAATAGGTCACTGATCGGAGTTGCTGGCGGAAGGTTTCCGGAGAAATGTACAAGGCATCTAGAATAGCGGCCTTTACCTTCCCATAATCCTGGGTGGCCCCAAGGGGAAGGGCCCAATATGCGGGTTGGGCCGGCCCAATTAGGTAGGGGGTGAGAAACGTTGCCCATTGGGCTTGGGGCCACTGCATCACTGTGGCCACTTGCTTGAAGGTTTCAAGGAACGCCTCGGGATCGTCGTCAGGCCCCACTTTTGTAAGGCGGACCGGTACAGTTGGCCCATCAGGCTCTCCCACTGGGCCGGCTGGGGGTCCCTCAGGCCGAGACCAGAGCGTGGCCAACTGCTGAAACCCCTGCTGCTGGAGTTCTTGTTGCTGCGTGGCCATCTGTTGCAAGATATGCTGCTGCTGGGTGCTGCTGCTGGCTTTCTGCCAGGAACTTCAGCAGTTTGTCCAGATCCATTGCCACACTTATGACAGAAATGGAAAAACAATTTTTTTTTTTGACTACTGAGGCACATCCTCAACCCTTTACATCAGGGGTGGGATCACTGTACCCATATTCTCCAACATGTGTAAGCTGATTAGGCTTCCCAGAGGGGTTCCTCCACCTCCAGGTTAGTGGGCGGCCAGTCCGCCCCACTATACAGCTACTTAAAATAGTCCCCAAGTCACGAGTCCCACGACCCAGTTCAAAGATGCTTTCGGGTCCTGGGGCTTCAGCTGGTCCTCAGGGTCCCGGGGTCCAGGCTGGTGTTGAGGTTCCGGCAGGTCCTCTGGGCCCAGCGGGTCATTAGGGTACAAGGGTACAGGCTGGTCTCGGGGTTCAATCAGGTTCTCCATGTCCAGCTGGTCCTCAGGGTTAGCAACCATCAGTGGCCCGAGCCAAGCCTCAGGCTGCCTGGCAGGAAGGTCTTCATCGACCTCTGGGATGGAGGCAGTTGGAGGCCCAAGCCAGGTCTCCGCCTCTTCGGCAGGGAGCTCTGGGCAGGCCTCTGTCTCTCACAGAGGCTGGGCCTTGACTGTGCTCCCTGGCAGGGTTCTTATAGCCTTAGCCACACCCCCTGGCTTCCTGTCAGGTGAGTGGGAGGGGCTAGGGTTGGCCCAAAATGGCTCCCGGAGGGTTTCCTCCACCTCTGGGTCAGTGGGCAGCCAGTCCACCCCACTACACTCCTCCCCAGGGCCATTCAAAGGAATTATTCCCCAGTGCCTCCTGGGGCTCTGAATCATGGTAGCACGTCCACATTACAGGACCCTGCCTCAGACTACTTTCGAGGCTTCCCTGTAGTGTGGACATGCTATTTCGAAATAGTTATTTGTGGAGTTATTATTCGGAAATAACGTATTTTGAAATACCCGTGTAGTGTAGAACTACCCTTAGAGCCCCCAGTGCTAGAATAGAATAAGGATAAAGAGTGAACAAGCCGTAACCATTTGGTTAGATTCAATTAGGTGGAAGAGTGGTGGCAAACACCGGGGCATAACACTGTGACCTTCCAGAAGGCAAGTCCCTGCTTTGCCTGGCTAGCATTTCAACTGGCAGAGTCCACCATCTGAGGAGCTGTTGGCCCCTCTCCAATGTTTGCCACTGCAATTTCCTGGTGGGTCTTGCAGTGCAGGTGGTTGGGTGGCTGGGAACTAGCCCTTTATATTTACGTGGGTTAAACTTTGTTGCTGGTACCAACTGTCATATCGTGTGGGAAGGCTGGGCTGTGTGATGGAATATACCCAGGTTTGCATACAAGAATCTCTTGTATGCTCAGAAAATTGAGTTGCTTTGGCCTTTTCTAGCCTTTCCTTTGGCTTCCCCAGGGCTGGAGATGGCATCAGTTGAAGGTAGGGCAGTGGTATGGGTCCCAGTGGCTTAAAGGCTATGGTATCAGTCAGTGGAGCCTGGGGTTGTGGGCTTGAATTCACCCCCTCCTCCCCCCCCCCCCCCACACACACATCCCTAGCCCTTACTCCTGAGACCACTACCAAAGAGACTGGTCGTCAGAGTGGTTTTAGTCATTTGGGAGCTTTTGTGCTTTGCGGTGACAAGTTGCCTCCAGAGCAGTTTTCTCAAGAGAAATAAAAAGGAAATTGCTGAACTGTCCCCCTGAAGTCCTACCCATTGCATTTAGATTGAGGTGAAACTCAAACCATAAGAGAGAAGCAAACCCGCCTCCACAAACATGGTTCCCATTTCCCCCTTGGCAGTCAGCGCTAAGCAGCCAACTTGGAATTCCCTTCACTGACTCTAACGCACTGTTGCTTTGTGACATGTTTTTCCCCTTCAAGATCATGGAAAGTATTATCTGGAGTGTTGTGTCCAATTCTGGGCCCCCCAGGACAGAAAGGATGTGGACACACTGGAGAGAATCCAGCAGGGAGCAACAAAAATGATTAGGGGGCTGGAGCACACGACCCATGAGGAGAGGCTGAGGGATTTGAGAAGAGTGAGGGGGGATTTGATAGCAGCCTTCAACTCCCTGAAGGGCAGTTCCAAAGAGGATGGAGAAAGGCTGTTCTCAGTGGGGGCAGATAACAGAACAAGGAGCAATGGGCTCAAGTTACACTGGGGGAGGTCTAGGTTGGAGATTAGGAAAAACTATTTCCCTAGGCGGGTGGGGAAGCGCTGGGATGGGTTCCCTAGGGAGGGGGTGGAATCATCATCCCTAGAGGTGGTTAAGTCCCGGCTTGACTAAGCTCTGGCTGGGATGATTGAATTGGGGTTTGTCCTGCTTTGGGTAGGGGGTTGTACTAGATGACTCCTGAGGTCTCTTCCCACCCTAGGATTCTATGGAAGGAATATGGTGTGTGTCTGCTCCCTGCTCTATCCTCCCTGGGAACTTCTCAGAACAGGAAATGTGACGTCTGTGGTGCTTTGTATTGATTCCCGCCCCCACCCCCAGTGGCTCTATCTTTTAAGGGGACCAAGAGGCTGCAAATGCCGCATCTCCATGATCATTTGTTACTCCGAGACCAGACTTGCAAGAGCACTCGGCTCCCATTCCGACATCTCAGGGAAGTGGGCATATTTTTAAGAGTGCCACACCCCACAACTCCCCTAAAAACTGGGCCCCAATGTGGGTGACAACCCCTCTTGCAAGTCTATTCTGGGGGAATCGTGAGCCCAAAGCACAGGTGGTTTATCCTTGCTGCAAAGCGCTGGCTGTGGAGATAAAGCTTTCTGCACACTTGACAGGGGCTGACTGCGCATTTTGCCTGTGCTAGCTCTTTGGCACCAGCTAATATATTTTGGTACCCACAATGCTGACTGTGTATCAAAATAGCTTTTCTTTTTGTCCAGGGGAAGGTTCTCCTCCGGCGAGCAAGCTTAGTTGTGGATGATTTATTCTTTCACTCCTCCTTGATAGTACATGAGCCTTGGATTTACTTCCTTATCAAGTATACTTGGGCCTTCAGACCAATTTCAAATGACTCATTCACACAAAGCACCAAGTGCTAGCTGTGCTTTTCTCACATTCTGGCTGCATATAGCTAAGCTCCTTCCAAATTACTGAAGCGGTTTCCTCTCAAAGAAAATTGCTATTGGGTTGTACCAGAGCCTAGGTAATTGGTAATGGGGAGTAAATACCACTTATGCTTCGTTATCAGTCATACCTTGTGAACGAGGCAGTGCAGTCTAGTGGGTACAGCTTTGGAAGACCAGAGCTCCCTGCCACGGATATGCTGGGTAACCAGGGTCAAGTCATTTTGCCTCTTGATGCCTCAGTTTCCCTTTCTGTAAAACGGGGGTAATAATACAAACCTGTTTTGTAATGTGCTTTGAGATCCATGGATGCAAAATAGGAGCTAAGCATTATTGTATGTCGTTGTTAAATAGGATTTGCTTCAGCAGCTATTTCTGGGTGACAAATCTCATAGAAAACATCTAAAATCGTGGCTCTCACCTTCTCTCATATGTGGACTCTCCAAAAATGTCACATGGAGGTGCAAACCCTTTTGGAAGTCTTAGACGTAGTCTGTGGGCCCACAGGTTGAGAACTACTGCTCTAAAAAGATGCAGTCTTTCTAGACTACAGTAGTTAATTTGCCTTGGGGCAGTTGTTTTCATCTAACTAGTGTGCCCCATCATTACACACTTAGGCCTGGTCCACACTATAGCAGAAGGTCAACTTAAGATATGTAGCTCCAGAGATGTATCTTAAATTGCTGTCCACACAGTGGGAGATTGACAGGAGCAAACGCTCCCATTGGCTTCCCTTACTCCTCCTGAGAAGCAGGAGTACTGGCACGGATGGGCATCCTCTGAGTTTGTTTCAGTGGGTCTTCACTAGACCCACTAAATCGAACACCAGAAGATCAACCGCGGTAGCACTTATCTTCCGTGTAGCATAGACATGGCTGTAGAGCCTGCCCCAGTTTCCATCTTGGTCCGGAGTAGAATCAGTCCTTGAAATAGGTAAATAGTAGCCATGTCATGGGCTGACTGCACACTAGTTAGTGCTGTCTGCTCTCCCGCAGCTGGACTTGCTGTAAGTTTAGCTTGCAAACAGATGACGCTCTGACTGGGACCTGGAGGTTCATAGACAGCAGCTCTGTGCACTGAGTCTCTCTCAGGAGCCAGTCAGAGCTGCTTTGGTTTGTCCCATCTGGGCACGATGGCCTTGTTTAAAACCACAGGCATGCTGCCGCCCATACACTGCAACGGTTTTATTTTTGTTGTGCCAACATGCTCGATGGAGTCACATCTTTGTGATGGGACAACACTGAGATCCTGTGCTCCTGATGCAGGGTCATGAAATGCAGCAGCTAGAGAGCTTTGGAGTCCTCTCTTCCTTCCCTTTCCTCTAACCCCTTGATTTTATTTCATCTACTAATCTTCTTTTTAAGGAGGCTATTCCTTGAAAGTAAATTGGATCTAGTGTATTGGGGGGAGGAGGGGGTCACGGTGGTCAGTGAGGCTTTTTGCTGTAATTGGAATGTGAATCAGATAGCAGATGGACCCATTTGGTTACTGGTTCCTAGTGACCCTTGTAATAAATGTACTTTAGAAATGCTCTGGTAGGCTACCAAAGGTTTTCTTCATGCAGCGCACATTCAACCTGTGGAACTCCTTGCCAGAGGATGTTGTGAAGGCCAGGACTTTAACAGGGTTCAAAAAAGAACTAAATAAATTCACGAAGGTTAGGTCCATCCATGGCTATTAGCAGGGCTCGACAAATCAGTGTATCTACTCGCCTGTGGTGAGTAGATTTCAGCCAGTTGTCCCGTTCACTGATGGCGCACGCAATGCGGGTCTGGTGCATGCGCGGTGTGGGGCTGGTGAGTGGATTTTGCCATGGTTTGTTGAGTCCCGGCTATTAGCCAGATGGGCAGGAGTAGTGTTCCTAGCTTCTGTTTTCAGAGGCTGGATATGGATGAGAGAGGATGGATCACATGATAATTCCCTGTTCTGTTCATTCCCTCTGGGGCGCCTGGAATTGGCCACCGTCAGCAGACAGGACACTGGGCTCAATGGACCTTTGGTCTGACCCAGTCTGGCCGCTCCTATGTTCCTGTGGAATTTCTTTGCAGATTCACTCCACCCCACAAGCACTCTACAAGAACAGATAGCAAGTGCACAGCTGCCAGGCCCAGCAAGCCCATGCTGAATGTCGCACACAGTTCTGACCCAGGCCACCCTGAGGCCTGTCACTGAAAAATCGGCAGCGTTCAAGGGCATTCACTTGTTTGTTGAACTGAAAGATGTTTGCTTGTAGTTATACATAATGCAATTTCTAGTGAGTGAGTGCACTAGAGAGCTTTGGAGTCCTCTCTAGTGCGCATGTTTGCCTTGTGAATCTTAGACGCGCACGGACTCTCTGCCCACCGCGGGCAGAGCAGCATGTGCTAGCCTACCAGGGCGTTTCTGAAATACTGGTAGTGATATGCCCTGCGGAACGGGCTTGTCATGAGTTTTGCTCAACATAACCACCAGCATCTGTGCACCAGGGTGCAGGTCACCGCTGCAGCGCCTCCTGCTGGCCACTTGGGAATTAGCTCATTTCAGCCCTGGAGAGCCCCCTTCTGGCTGGTGTCTCGCCTGTGGTGACCTTTTTTTCTCCACCACTTTGGGTTAGGGCCACATCCCTCACAGACTGTGGTGTCCTCCCTGCGGGTACTGCCCTGCTGCAGTGCCCCTACGCTCTAGGGTCCTCCCCTTCAAGGAGACCCCAACCCTCTTTTATCCACCTTGCCTCCCTGACCCATGGCCAGTCGTCCTCTAGCCAGGGCAAACCACAGCTGAAATGGCCACTCATCCTAGGCAAAGCGGTGGGGACCTACTGCCATTGCCTGCTCTGGCTGCCTTCCCACAGCCCTGGTACCCTGAGGCCTTGAGAGCAAGGCCTCAGCCTGGGAGTTTGGCTGGCCAGAGCTCCCCAGCTCTGCCTGCCTTTCCCCAGCCCTGCTCTGTCTCAGCAAGCCTCCAGCTTCCCTGGCAGCCAGGTCCCTCCTGCTCCCCAGCCAGAGCAAGACTGTGTGTGTCTGCATCCTCCTTCCCGCCAGGAGCTCTTATTTATACAGCCCTAGCTGGGCCCTCATTGGCTGTCTCTGCCTCAGCTGCTGGGTCCGCAACCCCAGCCCTCTCCCCGGGCTGGATTTAACCCTTCTGAGGCCAGAGCAGGGCAAAGGCCCTGTTACAATCTGATGGCAGTATCAGCCTCCATCGCCTGGCATTTGTGGCAGGAAGGCATCAGAGTGCAAAACTCTAACAGCCTGTTGCAATGGAACTGGTTTCCTGCTGCAAACATTTCCCATCATGCTCCTCTGATTCAAATACAGCAAATCGATATCAAAACACTTGGCTGCATATGTGACATTTTCCCATCAACACATAATTATAGATCATTATTCAAATATTTCTAAAAAAAACAAACCTTCTCAGCAAATCCTTGCTACGTTAATTGCCTCTATTAATTGTGTACATGTATAAATAGCGTTAGGATTAATATTTAACTGTATTTTTAGACCATTCATAATGTATATGAAAAGTTTGCATATCAGAGATGTTACCTTATACGCTGCAGAGTACTTTTGTTTTTATCAGGTTTAATCCTTCCTGCAGTTCTCCCACCCCGGGATATTTTTATGTGGGGTTTTTTTTTTAAATCACCATTTCTAATGAGATGTGCATAGGGAATTCAGTTAATTGGAAGCTAACAAATCGCATGTGTGCTTTAAGGGGTTTAGTGTGCAAATCCTGTTTGGCAATCCTGATGAGAGCGTGCAACTTCCAGTCCCGCCTCCAAGGCCATGCTCCCAAAAGGGAGCATGGCCCTTGGAATTCTTATAAACTAGCCAATAGCCCGTCATAAGACAGGATTTCCGGGTCTCTCCTCCACGTCCTATTCCCTTTCTTTCTCGCTCTTCTCTCCTGAGCCTCCGGTCTCTCGCTCTGTCTGTCTTTCTCTCTCAGCTCTCCTCCGCCTCCTGCCTCTCTCTCCATCTCTCTCTTTCTCTTCTCCTCGCCCTCCTGCCTCTCACTCTCTCTCCGCTCTCCTCCACCACCTCGCTGTCTCCTCCATTCTCCTCTGTCTCCATCAGGGATGCACTCTCGTCCAGGCCCCGCCCCCTGGCCATGTACGTCACCGTCCTGCCCCCCTTCCCCTCCTGCCATGGCGCTCAGCTGACTTCTGCGCCACTCAGCCGGGTCGCTGCGGGGGAACAAGTGGCACACGCGGCCATTTGAGCCCCGCACTCCCTATGCAGCACGGGCCGCCCAGAGGGAACAGCCAGCATTTCAGGCAACAGCGCCGCCCAGAGGGAACAGCCAGCATTTCAGGCAACAGCGCCGCCCAGAGGGAACAGCCAGCATTTCAGGCAACAGCGCCGCCCAGAAGGAACAGCCAGCATTTCAGACAACAGCGCCGCCCAGAGGGAACAGCCAGCATTTCAGGCAACAGCGCCGCCCAGAAGGAACAGCCAGCATTTCAGGCAACAGCGCCGCCCAGAGGGAACAGCCAGCATTTCAGGCAACAGCGCCGCCCAGAGGGAACAGCCAGCATTTCAGGCAACAGCGCCGCCCAGAAGGAACAGCCAGCATTTCAGGCAACAGCGCCGCCCAGAGGGAACAGCCAGCATTTCAGGCAACAGCGCCGCCCAGAGGGAACAGCCAGCATTTCAGGCAACAGCGCCGCCCAGAGGGAACAGCCAGCATTTCAGACAACAGCGCCGCCCAGAGGGAACAGCCAGCATTTCAGGCAACAGCGCCGCCCAGAAGGAACAGCCAGCATTTCAGGCAACAGCGCCGCCCAGAGGGAACAGCCAGCATTTCAGGCAACAGCGCCGCCCAGAGGGAACAGCCAGCATTTCAGGCAACAGCGCCGCCCAGAGGGAACAGCCAGCATTTCAGGCAACAGCGCCGCCCAGAGGGAACAGCCAGCATTTCAGCGTTACAGACTCTCAGACATTGGGCTACTATATATATGACTAGACCGAAAAGAATCCGTCCTGTGAAAGGGGCATGTTCACCTCATGGCCTGGGAACCAGCCATGGAAGGAGGAAGAGTCTTTGCTGGCCCCTGGACCGGTTTGAATTCTGCCCCAAAGGAACCAATTGAACCTAGAGGATGGGGCCCTAGTTAGAGGCTTTTTGTAAGCGTGGTGGTGGGAGGGGCGTTATCTGCGAAGCTCGGTGGATCTGGCACCCAAGAGCCATGATGTTTTTCCTGCAAGTGCAGGGGTTGAAGAGTCGCAAGGTTTCCTTGTGGCGCCTGTTCTCCAGCGTGATGCTGCGTTGGCAGGGGGGAGCTGGGGGGATGGGAAAGCAACGAGCTTTCTGCTCCCTGCATGATTTGGGGCTGGCTGTGGAGCAAGGGGACCAGCATGTGGGCTGCTCTGAGGGACTCGTGACAATAGCGTTTCTCATCTGCAGACACTAGGCCGCAAGGCCAACTAAGTCCTAAGCCGCAGGGGTGGGAAATCTATGGCCCAGGGGCCAGATTCAGCCCCGGGCTTGCCTAGATCCAACCCTTGAGTCTTGGGGATACCCTGCCCAGCATAAGGGCTCTGGTGCTGCAGTCCTGCATCCCCAAGGAGTTGCACCAGGTAAGCACCCCCTCCCCCCACTGACCAGACACTGCATCTCCACCCTGATCCTGCACCCTTCCTCCCACCCAGCACTCCCACCCCAGCCCCTTCCTGCACCCAACCACCCTCCCAGACCCACCAATCCCAGCCCACTCCTGCACCCCACACCCTAAGACCCCTCCCACACACTGAATTCCTCATTTTGACCCCCAAGACTCTGGTGCCTGAGGGGAACGTGGGGAGTGTCTGTCTGCTTCTCAGTCGGGGGCCATGTCAGCTGAGGTGATTTTTCTTTTCCTTGCATCTCACTTGTGTGCGGCCCCCGAATGATTTTCTGTGGGTCAGCGGCCCCTGGCCCAAAAAAGCTTCCTCGCCCCGCTAGGTATCTCTTCAGTCCCCAGCTTCTGAGGCACCATGTGGTTTGCACCCTTGGTTTGCAGTGTGTTCACCCCTCGGATGTTCCCCTTCTGAGGTACCAGTGACAGGCAGAGGCAGTACGTACGCAGCAATGTACCCACTGCCTCATATTCCTCAGGCCAACAACACATACCCCGGCCTTGCAGAACTCCCTGCCCCACGTGGCTTCAATGGATGGAGAAAATCAACTGAATTGTTTCTTCAGGAGAGAGAACAGGCAGGAGGGAGCATTGCCCCATGCTCCTGTCTGATACTGTCCTGGGTGGATCATCAGTCTCGCCTGGTCCTACTAGTATGGCCACAGCTAGGATCCTAAACTCAGTGGACTGCTGGTTTGCCCCACTATTTGAAGCCTGGGCATCACAATTTTGATTCCCTCACAATGAAGGTTAGGGTTAGTCCTGCTTTGGGCCAGGGGCTGGACTCGATGACCTCCTGAGGTCTCCTCCAGCCCTAGCATCCTAAGGCATGGCTGAGCCTTCCGTCAGAATGCCAAGAAAACATTTTGCTTTATAGACAAATTGCACCCAGTCTGTGTTGCAGGGTCAAGGGCGAGCAGCTCATTTAAAGCATGACTCACATGCTAGCCGGGGTAGCACAGCGCATGCAAACTTAGAAAAGGGCAGTCCAAACAGAACCTAGTTGGTGCGGGACTCTACCGGGAGAGAGGCAGAGATCAAGAGGGCATATACTGCAGAAATTCCTAATGGCTGCTGAGTTTGGAACATGCTAGTCATTTTCAGCAAAGGACAAACTATAGGCAGGAAGGAAATAAATAAAAGACATGGAGAAAAATTTAAAAAAAGAATATAAATGTTAAAATACAAATCCTGAATACAACAGCATACAGACTGCCCTGTATTCATCGGGCCAGCAGATTATAACTCAGCCTTCTAGAGCTCTTCACCCTACAGGGCTGATATAGATGGAGAAAACCAAATGGACCGGTTTTTTTCATAGAATCATAGAATCCTAGGGCTGGAAGAGACCTCAGGAGGCATTGAGTCCAGCCCCCTGCCCAAAGCAGGACCAACCCCAACTCAATCATCCCAGCCAGGGCTTTGTCAAGCTGAGACTTAAAAACCTTTAGGGATGGAGATTCCACCACCTCCCTAGGGAACCCATCCCAGTGCTTCCCCACCCTCCTAGGGAAATAGTTTTTCCTAATATCCAACCTCCCCCACTGCAACTTGAGACCATTGCTCCTTGTTCTGCCATCTGTCACTACTGAGAACAGCCTCTCTCCATCCTCTTTAGAATCCCTCTTCAGGGAGTTGAAGGCTGCTATCAACTCATAGAATCATAGAACACTAGGACTGGAAGGGACCTCGAGAGGCCATCGAGTCCAGTCCCCTGCCCGCATGGCAGGATCCAGTACTGTCTAGACTATCCCTGATAGACATTTATCTAACCTACTCTTAAAATCCCCCCTCACGCTTCTCTTCTGCAGATTAAACAAACTCAAATCCCTCAGCCTCTCCTCGTAGGTCATGCGCTCCAGCCCACTAATCATTCTGGTCGCCCTCCACTGGACCTTCTCCAATGCGTCCACATCCTTTCTATAGTGGGAGGGCCCAGAACTGGACACAATACTCCAGATGTGGCCTCACCAGAGCTGAAGAAAGGGGAATAATCACTTCCCTAGATCTGCTGGCCATGCTCCTCCTAATGCAACCTAATATGCCATTCGCCTTCTTGGCTACACAGGCCCGCTGTTGACTCATATCCAGCTTCTCATCCACTGTAACCCCCAGGTCCTTTCCAGAAAGATAGCACGTGGGGGCGTTGCCAGCCACACTCCTGTCTGAATGATGATTTTATTGAGCGAGGGATCTGGAAACACCAGCCAGAAACATCTTTGCTTTGTCCACAGGGTGAGAGACGATAGGGACAGAAAGAGGGTTTTCCTGTGCACTCGGGATTCTGTGTGCAACTCGCCCTGGCCCAGACACCTAGGTCAAGTCCTCTGCCACCCCAGAGCCCTGCAGGAGTGTTGCTCCAAGGCAAGCTAACTCCATCCCTGAAGAGTATGAAAATGCCACCTCTGCCCAGTGTGCAATGCGGGGAGGGCTACAGGCAAATGGTCTCTGTTACTCATAACCAGTGGCCCTACTACCATGCACAGGGGCACAGAAGGGCCGGGACTGCCGGATCAGTGCCCAGTGCGATGGCTTTGCTGCAGCCCCTTCCTCTGGCGTGGGGCTGTTGGAGGACCGGGTGTGACCTTTTTCCTGCAGAACACGGCACTGGCATAAAACCAGCCTGCTCTGACGTTCCAAGGGTGAGGGGAATCAGGCCTTCAGAGCAGGCCACTGGTTGGACCTCTGAAGAGTAGCCAAGTGGCTCTTCTCCATAGGGGGACAAGGTCCTTGAGGTGAAAGAAACAAAACGAATCCTGGCGGCATCTCCTGACCAAGACAGATGGAGAAAAGGTCACTCTGGCGGGATGGAAGAAGGTGGTAGAACAGGGTGGGCAATCATTTTTGCAGGGGGGGGCCACTTCGCGAATTGTGGGTAGTGGTTGTGGGCTGGCTCCACCCCCAGAAGGGGTGGGGCCTCAGGCAGAAGGGGCGGGGCCTCAGGCAGAATGGGGCTCTCTCGGTGCCGCACACCCCTGGTGGGAGGAGGAGACTTTGCGCGCTTCCCCGCCCCAGGGTCTCAATTAACCCAGGGCAGGGGCACAGCAGGGTGGCCACAGGCTGGATCCAATGATTTGGGAGGCCAGATCCAGTCCACGGACCGTATTTTGCCCACCCCCATGGTAGAAGCAGAACTAGTGAATCAGTGAATGAGTGCAGGCATATTTAGAGCCCCACCAGCCCAGACATTCCCTTCTCCTTCTTACTCTCCCTGCCTCGACACCCCTGTGTGCGGCCACTGCAGAACCCCCCATATTTGTCTCCCCGCAACCTTAAGGGGACTGCTGGAGGCTGGACTCAAAGGATCTAGCCCGAAACGCAGCCCGAGAACAATGCCTGCCGCTCAGGGGACTGCAAAGCTCTGAAGCCAGATCTGACCAGACATCAGGCTGACCCCCCTACACTGCTCCAAATGCCACTGACTCTTGGGGAATTTAAGAGCCAGATGGCAATCTGAATTCTGTGGCTAGAGCCCGTTCCTTTCATTATCCATGCATGCCTGGGGTCACATCCAAAGCTGCTGTCTCTTGGCATCACTCTGCTGAAGTCAACGGTGTTAGGGTGATTTACACCAGCTGAGAATCTGGTCATTGACTCCTTCCCAGCGTGATTCCTACAACTGTCAACACACCAAAGCAATCGCTTCTGCTAGCCGAAGGACAACGTGGCAGCAAAGCCACTTGCATAAGCAAGTTGGCTCCTGGAAAAGAGGAAAAACCAACCAGCAGAAATCCTTCTGATTGCATTGCATGTTGGTGTTTTCTTTATCAATACTAACACAAACCACTTGCCTGGAGTACACATGTCGTATTGCTAGTTGCATCGTGTTTTAATGTGCAAATGTCATCTCAGTCACCGGAGTGTGATTTTTCTTGCCTCTGAACATTAACTTGAATTACCTTCCTCAGCAAGTGTGTTTCCTTTGACTCAGACACTGGTTTATTCTTGCTTGACTCATAGCTTTCTTCTTTTTGCAAGGAAAACGTGGGCTATTTTTTGGGAGGTGACGCTATGCAAACTGCAACATGCTTGGAGTCGTTTGTATACTTCAGAAGAGCTGGGGAGATACATTCCACATTTGTCACAATGTCTAAATCATAGGCAATTAGTACGAAGGAAGTTCTTTTCGTAACCTGCCTAGTAAGCATGAAACTTACTACTGTGTAGCTAAATCAGGGGTCATTAGCTAGATAGGCACATTGGACAAATGCTGTCTCCTAAAGCAGAAAAGGCAAGCTCTCTGGAGTGTTTAATCAGATTTGCATTCGGTGGGAGTGAGATGTAAATTATACCATTAATTTATGAGAATTAGCTAAATATGTACAAGTTAGTTAAAATCATCAGTGAGTCTTGCCCATGGCTGCACAAAATCCCCCTTGACTCTTTGATGGCAGGTGCTGGATCGGTACCTCCTTACTGGGCAAAAGAATGGAGAACAAACCAAACCTTTACTATATCCTCCCAGTGTGCAACTGAGCCTTATGGGCACTGCTTGAGGGCGGTAGTAAACAGCAGTAACCAATTACTTCCCCTCCTACTGCAAACAAGGAAGGCAAGTAATGACTTTCCTGCCATCTTCGAGTCATAACTTCTTCCCTTGGCTGTTCCTGGACAAGTAGCGGCACTTTTGCGGTGGTTCATGTGAGAGCATGGTGGTGAATTTGATGCTGATCATATTCATGCCGCTATCTGTTGATGTCTCCATGAAAATCTGAGCAGACACATGTTTTTCTGCAAAGGAATTTTGAAAGCCAGCTCGAGAGAGAAACTGCAGAGTTGGCCTTCCTATGCAAATTTGATGCTATCGCTCATGGTCTGAGCAAAGACATGAACTGGATGGGCCATTATATTCAACATCCAATTGACATCAGAAGCCAAATATGGGACACTGCCAGCCCACTCATTTAGCATCATTAGCACCAGCACTACAATTAACAAGTACTCCCGCCTCCTTTTTCTGTGATAAATTGTGAGGTTCCCCCTGCCCGGTTTTCTCCACTGTGCTCATCTGAGGAAGTGGGTTTTGCCCATGAAAACTCATGGTGCTATATATGTATTTCTGTCAGTCTCTAAGGTGCTACAGGATTACTCATTTTTTTAAAGCTAACACAGCTAACCCTCCAAGACTTTTACACCTGGGACTGTTTTTCACGTGAATACTTGCATTGGCATGAGTGTGAAAAGTCATTTGAAATGGAAAGTTGAAAGGACTCATTTCAAACATTTTGAAAAGGAACATTCTGGCAATGCAGGTTTTCCCCTGCCCTTTATTTTTCTGAAATGAAATTTTGACCAAATAGACACACTTTCTCAAAGCATTTCAAATCCAGCAGAACTGACCGAACATGGCTCTGTCTACGTTTCCCCAGCAAGTTCCGTAGAACAGAACAGAATGCAGGAAATTGGGAAACTCCTTTGTTATAATTTTAGGTTGACCAAAAGTTTATCTAAGACATTTTGGCTCTTTGAATTGCTCTAGATGTTGTTGTTGTATTATTATTATTATTATTATACTAATGGTAATGGATTATGCTCATAATATCTCCTGATCCGAGGAATGTTCCCCTAAATGAACATGCCTTTGGTCTTAAGCAAAGGTCTTAAAGTGTTGCCAGTCTTCAGTCACTTTGAAGGAATCTGCATATGCTGATGATACTTGGGTCATTAAGATTAATAATGATAGACTTTTGCTGGTGTTTAGCTAGAAACACCTGGAGCTGCTCTTTTATGACTGATTAATTAGGGGAAAATCTCTGGTTCTAATTGGCATTTTGCGTTCTTTCGGAGTTTTAACATTCATGCTATGCAAATACGTCAGTTTCTAACAATGTCGAACATGATCATTTGAAAATGAGCCTCCCTGGAGGATTGCAATCATGGCTTTGGGAAAGGCTTAGGCCTTGTATTTCACTTTGTACGGACTCACATAAATCAACCAAAACTTTGTTATCTCGGGCCCATTGTTCTTACGCTCAGCAGGGCAACGCCAGGCTGAGTGGAGCCATGTTTATTAGCCAGGTGGCTGTAAGGCAACTTTGGGGCTCAAATTCCAGCTGCCCGGCGATAGAGATTCAGCTTCCTTCATGTCTGCCCTCTGCGAAGTCCAAGGCTGTCTGTGGAAAGACTTGGACTGGCTTTAGTGGCCTTTGAATCGGGTCCTTGCCCAGCCGAGAACAGAGCACTTGTACACCGTGGCATTAAGCTGTGTGTTCAATCCCTGATCCTTTGCAAATGGTGTGGGGAACCTCAGGCCCAGGCGCTGTATGTGGCCCCTGGTTTGCCTGGATCCAGCCGCTGAGGCTCAGGGCTCCCCCCCAACACTGGGGAGCCCGTGTTGGCACTCCAGCTCCCTCATCATCACCCCATGGGGCTGACGCACACAAAATCTACTCGCTTGGGCCCCACTAAGATTTGGTGCATGAGGGGAATGCGGGGAGCATCTTTCTGTTTCTCAGTCGGGGCCACATCCATGAGGGTTTGGGTTTTTTTTTTCTTTGCTTCTCACTTATGTGCGGCCCCGACTGATTTTTCTGTGTGTCAGTGGCCCCCAAACCCAAAAGTGTTCCCCAGTCCTGCTCTACAGCATGTCTGCATGCAGTGGGCGGCGGAGGTTCACAAAGGAGAAATGTTTGTCCTGGGGTGGAGGAAATATTTTTTTTACGCTCATGAGAATTTGATACAGGTTGGACCTCCCTGGTCCAGTACCCTCGAGACCTGACTGGTCCTGAATGAGGGGATTTGCCGGACCAGGGGAGGTCCCTCCCCTCATGGCCCATGGTGAACACTGCCCATCCAGCTAGGGCTTCAGCCTGGGCTTGCTACTGCCTGCCCAGCCATGGCTTCTCGGGCCAGAACTCCCTGGCTGCCACCGGGGCTGGAGCTGCATGGCTGGAGCCAGAGCTCCATGGTTTCTTCTGGTGCCCTACTGCTGCCCAGCCGCTCAGGCCAGAACTCCCCATGTGGCACCATCCCTCCCCCCCGCTGACACGGGGCTCCTATCTGAGTCACCCTCCAGCTGCACTCCTGCCCCCACAGCCAGACCTTCCTATACCTGGGCTCTGCTGAACCACAGATGTTGCCAGACCAGAGAGTCCTGGTTACAGGAGGGACAACCTGTACCTTGCCAGAAACACATGCATGATTGAAAGCCGCACGGTTCTTGGCAGATGCATGCCACCCTCAGCCTCGCACCTCACGGGGCAACTGATGCAAGAAATTATCACACGGTGGCTGTTCATAATGCCCCCCCAGCTCCCTCCTTTGGGCCAAATGCTGCCTCTTGTTCTCCCAGAGCTGTGTGGCTGGGCTGGGTTCAGTGGCTGTGGATGATCTTGCAGCTTTGGGGAAAGAGGGCAACACAAAGCGCTAGCCCTCCCGCCTCCCCTTTGCTGCCCCCCGATAGTGAACCCCCCTGGTTCCACCCTGCACAGGCACTGGGGGAAATCAGGTTGGCCCTGTACCTACTTTCTGCCCTTTTTAGAGTTTAGAAATAGGCCCACCATGTGCTGCTCTGTCTCTGCTGAGTCTAACTCAATAATGGGAGACCCAGGTTAATGGTCTTTGAGTGAGTCTGTCTCCCTCCAGCCAACTCTTTGGTTTTCCCTAAATATTTCTCCTCTCATTCCAAGTAGGAAGTGGCAGTGTTTCTAGAGTTCTGCTTCAACTCGGAGAACAGAGGGACACAGCAGCCTATGGTTTGCTTGTTTGTTTCATTCTCCATTTAACTTAATTGATTTAGGCCCAGCAGTACAGGTTGAACCTCTCTAGTCCAGCACTGTCTGGTCTGGCAACATCCGTGGTCCGGCATGATTTTAGTGAGGCGGATGCCTGCTTAGCATGGGGGTGGCCAACATTCCTGCAGTCTCGTAAAGTTTGTTTACAGCCCCCAGTCCTGTCTCTCAGTGTTCTGTGCTGTTATTTAGCTCTAATTTACCCCTCAATGTCTTCTAACAGCCCAGCAAACAGTGGCAGTGTTGGTAACACTGCTAGACAACATGGACCTCCCATGATCCGGCATGGTTTGGCACCGGTCAGGTCACAAGGGTGCCAGACTAGAGAGGTTCAACCTGCATTTGGAGAACGGGCCAATCAAATTGAAAAGTTCTATAATAAGACAAATAAAGAAACATGAACTACTGAAGCCCGGTATCTGTGCTACTGAACTTCAAATGGAAGAAGTTAGCACAGGGAGCAGGGAATAAGCCACGCAACCCCGTTATGTTTGGCCAGGCGATGTTCTTCCAATTCCCCCCTTGCAAACATTTGGAAGGGGGGTGATATCTGTTCATGTGTCAGCAGAAGTACGCAGTGGAGCAATGTGCATTGGCCGCATTTCAAAATGACTTACCAGTTTCCTCTTCAAGGAGCACCCCGGGCTTTCTGACGAACACTTCTCTATCAAGCCCTTGATTTACGCTGGCAGGGAAGAGAGTTGCCTGGAATACAGAACGGGGGCTCTAAGCCAGTCACGCTCATTCCGAACGCTCAGCAGGTCTGGCCACATGGCCCAAGTGGACAGGCCTTGAGTTGAGGCTGGGGCCGGAGTCTGGGCTCTGGCGCCTGCTCTATTCCCTAGTCTCTGGAGCCCAAGGTGCTACTTCAAAGCACGGTTTACACAGCCGGGAGCGCGCTAGCCCAAGGCCTGTTATCCGAATCTGGGGGGTTTGCTTCTTCTGGTGTAACCCATATGCCTTCTGGGCGTGGCACACTGTCCTATCTAGTGGCACTGAGAATAATGAGACTGCTCTCCAGCCTTAGCTCAAAGGAACTGTCAGAGCAGTGCCACCCTCACCGCCAGAGGCGGCCCCCCCGACCGCCCAGCCTCCTGTCCTGAGACCCCCGGCCTGAGCCCACCTCTGCCCTGAATCCTTCACCCCCTGCCTTGAGTCCCAACACACACACCTCCCACCCCTTCCCCTGAATTCCCCACCACTTGCCTGGTTCCTGTACTTCCCCTCCCCCACACCCACCTCGAGCCCCTCCTACAACTCCCATCCCCCTGCCCTGAGTCCCCTACACCTCCTAGCCCCCTGTCCTGACTCCTGCATCCCCACCCCTGCCCTGTGTCCTGTACTCTACATGCCCCCAGCCTCCTGCCCTGAACCCCCCACATCTCCAAGGCCCTGCCCTGACTCCTGCACCCCGATGCTCACGACCCCTTGCCCTGAAGGACTCAAGCATTGCTGGGTAAATCTTCTCGTAAGTAGATAAAGCAATAAAACTGTGCTTACACTTAGCAGCATTGCCAATACTTGCACCGCTTGTTGGGCTCTTCGCAGACATTTTGGGGTAAATTTGAGCTAAATCACAGCACGGAACACTGCGAGCCAGGCAAGTGGCTGTAAACAGACTTTCCAGGACCGCGGGAAACTTGGCCACACCCACGACAAGTAGACATTCCGCTACTAATATTATGCCGGACCACAGAGGTTGCCGCACCAGAGTGTGCCGGACTAGAGAGGTACTGTACTTGGTACTTTGATTCAGCTTTGTCAATGTGATTCTGACATGCCCTTGAAAGTGCAGACAATGGTCACAATGTTAGCTGAATTATCTGCACCTTTTCCTGAGGTTCTAGTATAGAGCTCACAATATTGCAAGAGGCTTTCTGTGTGAGGGTTAAGGTACCTTTGCTTCTCACTCTGGTTGAAACTTGGGAGCTGAAAAATTAATTGGTTAGGATCTTAAATATGAAATTGTAGGTCTCTAGTTTATTTCTCTGCATCCCTGGCTATCCAAACCACAATCGAATCCACTGAACGTTTCAACATGTTGAACTGTCTTCCCAAACAGAGATCTCATTTCAAGCCCCTTTGCTTCTCCACTGAATTACTCCAGTTCGACACCAGTGTAATCCCACTGACTTCAGATGCGTTGTTCCCAGGTAACCCCAGACTAACACGATGGAAATTCAGGGCATTCATTCTAATGCCGCTCCTGTTCTGCTGAAGCACAATGGTGATAGTCCTGTGCCATCTGGAAGAACATCGGGGGGATATTTGCAGCCAGAAGGGAAAATATGGAACCTCTAATGACTTGTTTGGTGTGAATGTAATTATAAAAAAAAAAAATACAGTGAGTTTTAAAATTAGATTTTTTTTTTTTAACCTTGCTCTTAAAGGGAAACACCTGGGGCTGTTTTGTCAATAAGTGTTATTACAGCCACTTTTGTTTACAGAGAAACAATGAAACCAATCTTCAACATATTTTAATGTTTTAATTGGGGGTTATCATGGCCCATTTGATTTACAATGAAATTATAAAAATAATATGCCATCTCGTTTTCCCCTGCACTAACAGCTTGAAAGGATTATAATTACCTCCCATATAAACCTATACTTATACTGAAAACATAAGACGTGTGTATTCAAAGGCCTAAAGAACCTGCATAATCTGCTAGCTTTGCTTAGGTATGTGAGATAGGCCTGTAGTCCCCTCTGGAGGTGTGCATGGTACACCCAGACCCTTCCTTAGTGTTAAAAGATGCGCTGACATCTTTTGGACACCAAAGGCAGGCTGAGCAGGGTGCTAATTTCTGCCACCTCGGTGGTGTGGGGTTTTTTACTATGGAGTCAACCCTCAGAATGCTAATATTGACTAGAATGGGATGAATCATTCATTGGGGGACATTAGCAGGTGAATTTTGCTTTCTCTTCACAACCATGTGCAAAGGCCTCTGTACGACTGAAATCTTCAAAACGTGTTGGAGTGGTTGGTAGGCTTGCACTGGACTCCCGGCACAGGGGTAGTTTTTCTTCAAAACCAATGGGATGGATGTGCCTTGGAAATCAAGGCCCTTATACATGCTGGAGATGGGACCAGGATGACTCAGTACAAGATCTTCCCCCTCCTCCCCCCACTGGCTCACTAATTGCTGCCTGATCTTTAGAGTGTGTATAATTATGTAGATTGCTTATGAATCTGCAGTTAACTCTTTGCGGGCTGAGTGGTCCTTGTCTCAGAACAGGTATTTACATTATTCTATGGCTGGGAATCCTGATGCGACATTCACATGAGAGGAACTCTTGTCTTTTTACAAATATGCTCATTAATACATTTTGCTTGGCCACAAACACCCCAGCGTCACAAGACAGATCGGGAATGCGCATTGATAGTTCCATACATTCGCACCGTCCCTGTCGAACAGCCTGAAGTGTGATCCATCATCCCCGTATCAGCTGCGCCTTCTCCATCTTCGCCAGTGGCCATCGTTCTGCCACCTCCCAAGGACAGCAATTTCTCCCTCCGCCCCTAGGCCAGGACGCCACTTTTGTAGGATGTTATGCTGCCGTTGTGATCTTTGATACATATTTGGTGGGGGAAGTTTCCTTTTCTCCTTTTTTGTATTTCTGCCCCTTACTAATGGCGAAGTGTCCTTTACTTAGAGGTCAGTATGTCACTGATCTCAACTTATCACCATACACGTCAATGTGTTACCATGGCCCTTTGGTGGTGATGTATCACATTTGTTATTTCTGTCCTACCCAGATATTCGGTCTGCTCTTCACCAGCTATTTCTGGTTTTTCCAAGTCAGAGTGTGTATGTTAAATTTGAGGGTATTGTTGAAAGCCCCCCCATACCATTAAAGGTTGCTTTATCTAATCACTTTCGATCTAACTTTGCCTTAGCTCAACATACAGGATGTGGCCTGTAGATCCCTTGTGTTACCACCTGTGATGAGGCGGAGTCGCACCACCCTGCACTAGAACCGCGCCAGTCCCCGTGCTGCACGGGGAGCATGGAAGTGAAGCGGCCATTTGCACCGCCTGCTCCTGGGCTGCGGCTCAGCTGAGCGGTGCGAGCGCCGATCAGCAACGGGCGCCGCAGCTGGGGAGATGCCCAGGGCATATGCACGGGGTGGGGGGGTGGAGTCTCAGGGAGCATGCGCCACCGAAGTCAGGCAGAGGGGCGTCGACGTGGGTGGGCACCATATTCGAAAGGGGGGAAGAACAGGGGCAAGGGGTGGAGAGACGGAGAAGTAGAGAAGAGGCGAACGGCGTAAGCTGGGCGAGGGGAACTGGTCGGAGCAGAGATAGTGAGAGACCGAGAGAGTTTGGGCTTCAGATGCCGACACCCGAGACCCTGGGTCCGCGGGGCCACGGAGGGTAGAGAAGGACACTCCTGCCCAGAACCAAAGGGGGGGTAGGAAGTAGCCCAGGGTGGGGCTTCCCTGAAGGTAGCCCGCGGGCTGGTGAGTTACAGCCGAAGCCCCACCAGCTTGACAGCACCTTAGCGGAACCTGTCCTTAGGGCCCTGGGCTGGGGCCCATGAGAGAGGGTATGTCCGGGCCCCCCCTACCACCCCACCTTTTGCTTGGTGGACGGCCTCGAGTGAGGGCGGGTCATGTAGACCGTGAGTTGCGGCGATGGAATAGGGTCGCCAAATGAGGGGTAAAGGCTGGAGAGACCTCGTACAGGTGGACGGTGAATAAGCCGACACAGCCACTCAGATGGAGAAGAGGAGGAGGGATAGACCGCCCACCCTTTACACCGCCAAACTACTTTAATATAAACCTATTGTCACCTATTATAATAAATAAATAATCAAACCATAAGAAAATGAGAAAGCTATACGAAAATATCTCTATAGGCAAGCAAGCAGGTTACTCTTATAGGCTACATAAAGTCTAGGCCCCAGCAGTACCTTCATAGAGCTGGAAGAGGGGAGTTTATTCTTCATAGTCCTTTTAATCCCTCATGTCTGTAAAGTCTACTAGCAACTCTGCCTGGTAGGATGATGAGTTTGGGTCTTGTGGACACTTGCGCTCAAGCATCTGTACATGGACTCACCCACATAGCTTCATGTCACTTCCAGTCCTAGGAAAGCCATGTTTATCTTAAGTCCTGGGGCTTCTTCGGTAGAGCAGCAGTGGAAGTGTAAACCAAACAAAGACGCTACCATGTCTTCTTCCCACTGGTGGTGTTATGTCTCCTCCCCAAATTTGCTTGGAGAGCTGCCAGCAGCAATACAAACCTGACACAGAGAGAGATTAATTGCTGAGGCAGTAACGATGTTTTACAATGCTCCCATCTGCCCCACTTCTGATTGCTTTAGATGGGAGAGAACAGGAAAGAGTGATGGGGCATCATTTAGTGAGTGAATGTTACCTTTCTAGGAGGGTTGGACACTGCCATCTGTTTTTGTTGAGAGCAACCTGTCTGGACACAGAGTTGGGATTCCTATCCCTGTACCCATCCTTCTGCTGTTCAAGGTGGTGGCTCTGGAATTTAGCAATAGAGAAAACACACCTATTGTTTTCTTTCTATAATAACCCTCGAATCCCCTTGTTGTTCTGTTTATATCTGTGCAAAACCATTTTTAATTGTCCTTTCAAGAGTTCTTATTAAAGGTGCAAGGAGTCAGTCAAGGTTACTTTGAACGGGACCATAGACCACTGGCTGCATATTTTCATTTAAAAACTGTGGATGCAGATGCCAGCTGCAGTGAAAATGTAATTTTCTGCCTGAAACCCGCAGGGAAAAAATATGCAAATGATGTTCCAAATGCTGATGGTTCCCTGGCCCCTGTAGATAGGCTGGGAGGAAGGAGCATTTGCTCTCGTTCAGGGGAAGGCGGGGGTATTATTCTTGAACAGAAGCAGCTGTTCTTCCACCAGATGTGTAATTGTCATACTGGCTTCTATTACTTTGCTAGACCTGAAGGCTATGATTAATTCTTGACTAGAACAATAAATCAAGGCTCTGAAAATTATAGGAACAAACTTTGAGTATTGTTTGTTTTAGACGAGCAGGCTGGTTAGTTTAATCTCTGCCATTGGTATAGACACGGATATAAACGGAAGTGTACACATCGACCATTCACTGATTTAAAGAGCAGAGCTGTACGCCACCGTTAGTCATTGTTGTTATAGTTTGAAATTCTGAACAGAAAGCCAAAGAGAGCATCGATCAGCAAAACTAGGGCGTTTGGTTTCAAACTACAATGGATTCTCACGTCTTCTGCTGCTGCTCCAGGCAGGTCTGGACAGCTCCATCTTCTCTCGTTATTCTGACATGCAGTTACAAGATGTAGGTTTCTGCATCCCCAGAGAGCCATCACAAAGTATCCTCTGTTCATTCTTCTCTTGTCCCTTCTTCCTGGCCAGATCTGTAGGGCTATGGTCTCTCTGCCTCTCCCTACTACTGCAGAAGGTGCGTCTAGACTACAGAGCTTTTCTGGGATACCTCCGGTATCCCGGAGAAACTCTGCCACATCCAAGGAACGGGTCTGCTTTTCCAAAAAAAAAAAAAAAAAAAAAAGGAAAAGCAGACGTGTTTTGTCGGCATCCCTGTAAACCTTGTTTTACAAGGAAGAAGAGATGTTCCAAAAGAGGCTTTTTTTTCCTGACATTTGGCCCTGTGTAGATAGGCCAAATGTCGGGAAAGCCTCTTTCGGAAGAAAAACGGAAAAAGATACGCAAACTGCGGTTTGCAATTTGAGTATCTTTTTCTGACTTTCCTTTGTAGTGTAGACACAGCCAGAGTGACTGTATCCCTACAGATCTAGGCAGGAAGAAGGGACAAGAGAAGAATGAACATCAATGGAGCGGTGTCAGTTTCCACCAAGGGAAGATCTCCTTGCCAGAGGAAGTGGTGAAGACCAGGACGTTAACAGGGTTCAAGAAAGAATTAGATGAATTCATGGGGGTTGGGTCCATCAATACTACTTAGCCAGGATGGGTTGGAATGGTGTCCCTCTCTTTCTCAGAGGATGGGAATGGACTGGGATCACTGGATAATTCCCTGTTCTGTTTCCTCCCTCTGGGACACCTGGCATTGGCCACTGTCGGCAGACAGGACACTGGGCTAGATGGACCTTTGGTCTGACCCAGTCTGGCCATTCTTATGTTATGGTCTACTGTCATTTTCATGCTTATTTCCCCCGATATACATTTTCATTCTCTGAAGTGTGTGCTAAATACAAATAAGCAAAGGTCTCTTTCTCTGATACATGCATTTCCTGCCATCATCTCTACAAACCGAGAGCAAGGGAAATGTGATGTGAAGACCATCTGTAGACACTTCACTGGGACACACCAAAGTTCTCACTAAGTCTGTCTGCCTTATTAGGATGAGCAGTATCTCAGCTCAGCCATTGCCACCTTGTGCCAAATGCTGCAGAAGGAATATTTAATTCAGCTAAGTGCTTGGCAAAGGGACATTTACATGTGGCAATAACTGCAAAAGGCGACCAGAGCCAGGATTGTGCGACACTGTGAGACGTTCCGGCCCAGAGAAGTCAATCTGCTGAAGCAGCACTTTCATGGTTTCCGGATGGCTGAAATTACCCTGACTGAAGTAAAACCCAGTGACAGCCACTCAAAGCAACGTTATTATCCCAGCTTCCTAAAGCAGGGAGACAGGAATCAGAATAGTCATTGTCGTTTCTTTGGCACTGATACTGATGTGATGTCTACAGAGCCACTGGGACTCATATGTCTGTATGTCTGCTTGACTCTGCTTTGCGGATCTGGGCTGGTGCTTTGGGGATCTGACATGGAGCAAAAGGCTTACAGGGATGATCAGTGCCTCAAAAAGAAATAGAAACATCGAGTCCTAGGGCTGGAGGAGATCTCAGGAGTCACCGAGTCCAGCCCCCTGCCCAAAGCAGGATCACCCCAACTCAATCATCCCAGCCAGGGCTTTGTCCAGCCGAGACTTAAATACCTCTAGGGATGGAGATTCCACCCCCTCCCTGGGGAACCCATCCCAGTGCTCCACCCCCGTCCCAGGGAAATTGTTTTTTTCCTAATATCCAACCAAGACCTGCCCCTTCGCAACTTGAGACCATTGCTCCTCATTCTGCCATCTGCCCCCACTGAGAAAAGCCTCTTTCAATCCTCTTTGGAACCCCCCTTCAGGCAGTTTCAGGCTGTTTTCAAATCCCCCCTCACTCTTCTGCAGACTGAACAAGCCCAAATCCCTCAGCCTCTCCTCCTAAGTTACATGCTTCAGACCCCTCCTCATTTTCGTTGCCCTCCGCTGGACCCTCTCCAATGCGTCCACATCCTTCCTGTAAAGGGGGGGCCCAGAACTGGACACAGTACTCCAGGTGTGGCCTCTCCAGTGCAGAATAAAGGGAAATAATTACTTCCCTAGATCTGCTGGCAACGCTCCTCCGAATGCACCCCAATATGCCGTTACAGAGCTCTGCACGTACTTCCTCCTGACAGCCCTTTGATTCCCACTTATGAATCTAGCCGACAGGGATGGAATGATTCAGAGCCCAATCCTGCTGTGATTAACATGAACAAACCCCTCCGGCATCTCATTCTGGAACAAGGTCAGGCCCCTCTGAGGTGTTGGTGTCACCAAGGGCTGCCTGTTTCGCAGGCCCCTTCTCGGTTACAGGAAGCTGCAGCCAGCAAGTGTGTCTCTTCTCAGAGTTCAATTCAGAGGGGGCTGAAATTTTCATCTGGCGTGCTCTGCCTCCCTTTTACAAGTTGGCTGGGAAATTTGCTAATATGTTGTCCTAAGCCTTTTGAGAGCAAAGTCACATGGCCTAGTTAAGTCACTGGGGCCCTGCTTTGCTGGCAAAGCTTTTAAACCCATCAGACAGACAAAGAGCAAACCCCAAATCCTCCCTTACGGCACAGTATGCAACACAAACAGCTGAGGAGAGGAAGCGAGAGGTGGGGGTGGGGGGAGTCATTTTGGAAACTCCTTGTGCTGCTCTCTGTGTTCTGTCACTGCAGATTTATTTAGCTAACCAGTAGGATTTAGATCATCTCTTCCTCCTTGGGGCTCAGCCAAAGAACTGACAATGGGAATGTTTTTACAGCGTCCCTTGCAGGGACTGAACCTCTGCATATACAACCAGGAGCTGTTATAGTTGAACTATAGAGCCAGGTGCCATATAGTCATGAGACAGGGTAAAGAGCCACACTGTAGGCACACACAGGTCCTTGCAACTTTACATAAGAACAGAGGAGTGGCCAGACTGGGTCAGACCAAAGGTCCATCCAGCCCAATGTCCTGCCTGCCCATAGTGGCCAATGCAAATATCCGAGAGGGAGTGAACACAACAGGGAATCATCACGAGATCCCTCTTCTTGTCATCCATTTCCAGACAAATAGAGACTAGGGGCACTCTTCCTGCCCAATAGCCATTGATGGACCTAACCTCCATTAATGTATCTAGCTCGTTTTTGAACCCTAATAAAGTCCTAGACTTCACAACATCCTCTGGCAAGGAGTTCCACAGGTTGACTGTGCACTGCGTGAAGAAAAACATCCTTTTTATTTGTTTTAAGCCTGTTGCCTATTAATTTCATTTGGTAACCCCTAGTTCTTATATTATGGGAGCAAGTAAAGAACTTTTTCTTATTCACTTTTTCCATACCAGTCATGATTTTATAGACCTCTATCATATCCCCCCTTAGTCTTCTCTTTTCTAAGCTGAAAAGTCCCAGTCTTTCAAATCTCTTCATACGGGACCCGTTCCAAACCCCTCATCATTTTGTCTTTGTCTTCCCCGTGAGTTCTTCCGGGCTTCTACCCTCCAGCTTTCACCCTTCATTTTGGTTTCAAAATGAATTCAAAGCCCCCAGGCAAACTCCATCCACATCTCTCTGTTCCATGCTAAAACCAGGCCAAGCCGCACACATCATGAGGTTTCTGTTGGCAAAGGATAAGTTGGTCCAAGTTCAACCCAAAGGGCTGTGACCCTCAGGAGACCTTTTGAGGACTCTCACCTGTTATGAGTTTCTAATGGACGTTCAGCCAAACCGATTTTGCCTGCCATTGGCTTTGGATGCCCCCATTTCAAACCACTCCAATATGACAGAATGGGAAGCGACTGTCTCAAAAGGAGTCCTGCAGAAAGGGATAATATGAATGAACAGTGTGACACTGTTGTGCAAAAAAACAAACAAATAAACATAATTCTGGGATGCATGAACAGGAGTGTTGTGAGCAAGACACGAGAAGTAATTTTTCCATAATTCTGCTCTGCGCTGATTAGGCCTCTGTTGAAGTAGTGTGTCCATTTCTGGGTACCACATTTTAAGAAAGATGTGGAGAAATGGAGAAGGTCCAGAGAAGAGCGAAAAAAATGAAGGGAAGGCTGAAAGAACTGGGCTTGTTTCATTTCGAAAAGAGAAAACTGAGAGGGTACATGATAGCAGTTTTCAAGTATCTAAAAGGGTGCTACAAGGAGGAGGGAGAAAAATTGTTCTTCTTGGCCTCTGATGACAGGACAAGAAGCAATGAGCTTAAATAGCAGCAAGGGAGGTTTAATTTGGACATTAGGAAAAACTTCCTGCCTGCCACGGTGGTTACACGCTGGAATAAGTTGCCTAGGGAGGTTGTGGAATCACCATCACTGGAGATATTTAAGAGCAGACATTTGTCAGGGATGGTCTAGATGGTGCTTAGTCCTGCCAGGAGGGCAGGGGACTGGACTTGATGCCCTCTCGAGGTCCTTTCCAGTTCTAGTGTTCTATGATTCTACATGGTATTTCCATAAGGGGACATCTGCTTCCAGTAAAGTGATTGGCAAAACCCTTGTTTATTCTAACGGAAGCAAGTTTAGCCCAAGGCAGAGCAAATTTCAAAATCACACACTGTTTTCTGAGGATCACAAAGCATCATCTGTAATTGATTCCTACTGAAAAGCCAGTGTCACGCGTCTGTGTGACTGGTCACATAATTCCTCTCTCACTCATTAGTGGTCTGTGCTACGTAACCATCATATATTAACATGCAAAAATGCCCCAATTAAATGAAACACATGTCCCCTTAACAAAGGTAAATGAGCTGGCTGATACATTTGGGTGTTTTAATTCTTTAGCCCCAGGTCTGGTATTGCTTTGGGACAAGGGCAATGGGAACATGTGTCCCCCAAGAATCTTGAGAGGTCCCTAAATCATGGTCAACAAGGCCACTATAGGTACAAAGTTATCCAGAGTTAAGCCGTGATGTGACAATGGCAAAATACTGACTGTAGTGGTCCGGGTCTGGAGGGAGGCTAAGATGCCTCACTACAAGGAAGCAGACCGGATTAGTAATCCAGCACTGCCCTGTTTCAGGCCAGGCCCACAACAGTTCGGGTACTCCGGCCTAGACTCGGACTTAACGAGGGTCAAATATCTAGACTCTAGTTCAAAGCGGGGCAACTAAGAGTCTCAGTGCTCCGGCCGAGCGGAAGTCAGTCCTCTCTGGCCCCAGCTCAAGACATAGTCCAGGCACTTGGGCCTCTGTTCAGGAGAAGTGACTGTTAATAGGTCCAGGCCCATATTCAGGGCGGGGAGGCAAGCCCTTAAGAGGCTCAGGCCTGTTCTCAGGCTGAGTGGTGGTTGGCTCGCCTTGCTCTGGCAGAGAAACGACAAGCACAGGGGTTTGGCCAGAAAGAGGGGGAACCTGCCACCTGGAGAGTGGGGTGTCAGGGGTGACACAGGCCCATCTGCTCCACTGTGTCCCAGCCCAGGGCCCTAATAGCGGCAGCTCTGGCTGCCATTGGATTAGCAGGGATCCTGGCCGCAACATGCTGACTAATTCACTTCCATTTCCTCAGCTGGCTACTTCCCAGTTCCCCCAGGACCCTACCTGGCTTGGCCCCTGCTCCTCTGAGTCTGCAGGGAACAAAGACTCTGGCCGGATTTCCATTGGCTCGGTGTCTGGGGTTATCAGTGGTTCTGGCCAGCTTTCCGGGTCTGCTGGTGGTCCTGGCGGCCCACGCCAGTTCTCCTCTCCCTGGCGGTGTGGCCGAGCCTTCCCTCTTGGGAGTTTGGGCAAGGCATCTGGCTTCCTCCATGGCTGGGCTCCCAACTGAGCTCTTGGCTCCAGCCTTTATACTTCCAGCCCTGCCCCTCTACTTCCTGGGGGCGGAGCTGGGTTGCTCTGGCCCTGCCCACCAGGATGCCTTGAGGAGTTCTTCCCCTTCTGGGTTAGAGGGAGGTGGAACTGCCTCACTACACTGACACACGAGGCAAATTTTACTTTTAAACCTCTCTTAAAATCCAAGTTTTTCCAGGGGTCTAACTAGCTCTAGTAATGGGACCCTGAAGCTGGCATGGTTGAGTATCATAGTCTAGTGGCAGAAAAGGCTGTGTAACAGCAGCTAGGAACACCAAATCTGCATGTCACTTACGACCCATGTGTTAGAGTCCCAGTGGTAGTGAAATAAACATTAACAAATCCTTAGTGGATTTTATACGTATCCGATGTATCTTCCACTGGGTTAGACAGTGTCTGATGTATGTGCAATTTAAAACTTACATTCCTCTGAAATGTGTTTACTGTGGCAGACATCACTTTAGAGCTTCTTTCCCTTAAATTGTTGGGTATTATTGAAAGATAGAGGCACCAGGTGTCACTCTAACAAGCAAAATTAGAAACCATTCAATGCTTAGATGGTACCAATTAGCTTCCCGGTGTAAGTGCCAAGAGCTTTTCTAATTAAGGCAGACAAATTTCGCAGTCAATAATAATCTCAGTTAAAGTTGGTCCAAAACATTCCAACGTGCTGTGCATGGGGTGACCTAGGTACATATACTGATGTATTAGTTAATAGCTATTTGCTATATTGAAATATCCCTCATACACCCTTATTGTCATCCACGCAAAACTTTCTGAAAAATATTGGATGACAATAAGGGTGTATGAGGAATGTTTCAGTATAGCAAATAGCTATTAACTAATACATCAATATATGCACCCATGTCTCAGCCACACCAGGGGAGCTGTTTGGGATGGGTTATGTGAGAAGAGAGATACATACATATTTTCTTCTGTGCAAGGTTATTGAATTCTTCGGCTCATGCGTAATTGAAGTTTGGCTGAACTTGACCATTTGAAACCTTCCAAATGGCTGGTGGTAAGGACAAGTCTCCATCCCAGTTTCAGAATAACCCCGCAGCTTTCAATTCATAAGCAATTGAAAATTCAGTGTTTAACATGGACAGGAAGAAACTGTTAGGCTACATCTACACTGCAACGCTATTTCGGGATACTGGAGTATCCCGGAATAGCTATCCCGCGTCTTCACAGCAAGCCTGTTATTTCAGGCTCACTATTCCAACATCCCTGTAAACCTCATTCTATGAGGAGTAAAGGACATTTCGGAATAGCGATTTATTTTGCAATTTGGCTCTGTATAGATGGCGCCAAATGCCGAAATAAGGTATTTCGAAATAGCATTGAAATAAGTTATGCAATGTGCATAGCTCAAATGGGGTATCTTATTTTGAGTTATGGTGCAGTGTAGATGCACCCTAAGAGCAGGGCCAGCCCGAACCCTTTTGGCACCCTGGGCCCGGGCGCGCGGTGCCGCCCCCGGGCGCACGGTGTACGCGCAGGCCCGCCCGTGGGGTGCAGGCCTGCCCCCCCCAGGGTGTGCGGACCTGCCCCCAGGGCGTACGGTGCATGCGCGGGCCGGCCGCTGGTGTGCAGCCTGGGGCCCACCCCCGGGGCGCATGGTGCATGCGCTGCCCAGCCCGGCCCGGCCCGGCCAGCACTGCTGGAGCGCGTGCCGGGCCATGCAGGGTCCCGCGGCCGTGGGGGGAAGGGCGCTGCTGGGTCGGTGCCGCGGGGCTGGTGCTGCGGGAGCCGGGCGCGCAGCGCCTGATGGCAGCTGTAAGGGACGCCGCGCACCCCTTACAGCTGCCGCCGGGCGCCCCCCCATCGGTTGGCACCTTGGGCAGCTGCCTGGCTCGCCCATGCCTCAGTGTGGCTCTGCCTAAGAGATTTACTATTCTCTTTATGGTCCTAGAGTTGTTTGAATAATGCAATACAAATGGGTTTCAAAAATTTTCACAAACCAAAGTTACCGGAGAAGTTTGCTGTGACTCATGGGATCATGTTATGAATGTTTCATGGGTAGCAGGACAGCCAATATGTGTATTTGTAGATATGTCTCTGAATGCATTCAGTTCTTTTAAAAATAATCACGTGTTTACTCGGGAAAGATGAACAACAACATGTGACAGAAAGACTCAGTCAGAGAGTGAGAAAAATGAAAAGTTGAAGAGCAGTTCATAGCGTGAAAATTCCTCATTCAGCCTGTTCAGGGAAGGCTCACAAGCACATTTGGAGAAAATCAGGAAGATCAATTTGTGAGGGGTAACTAATCAAAGGAGAGGAAAGGTTTGTGATGAAGATTATTCACACTGAAGTGATCCAGGAGTGTCGGTGCCAGGGGGACTTGACATGTAGATCATCCGTTGAAATGTCATCCGAATTAGTAGAGAACTCACATTCTTATACTTCTTGATGGCAAGATTTGTAGCTTCTCTGAGAGGAGCTGCTGCTGCTACTTTAATCCCTTAAGAACAATGGATCTTATCACATTAAAAAATAACCTACTACCCTTCACAGGTAGCTATGTAGCTGGACTCCACTGATCCATAGATCATTCCTCCAGGCCAGGGTTTGCTAGGCTGATGGAGGCAGACTGTAGCATGAATGTCTTACTGCTGCTCCCCTTGTTTATCTCTAGTGGAGAAACAAGCAGAGTTTAATATTCAGGGATCTGCGTCATGACTTTTCACCAGCACTGCACTAACTTGTTTTCTGAGAGAATATGAACCTGGGGAGGATTTCTAGATGGAGTGGAGAGTTCACAATTTTGCACTCAGAAAATTGACTATTGAGTCCAATTATTGCTGGAAACAGAGTGGCGAAAAAAGAAGAAAACCCAACAACAATCAAATCTGCATAAAAAGAAGAAATAAAGTCTTTGGTGAAAGGAGGAGGCAAATCTCCCTGCAGAATATGATAATTTATAACGAAACATTATCTACAGACCCATATGTTACATTTTCTATTTATGGCTAATTTGCTTAACCATTTATAATGTGTGCCCCGCGGGAGGACAATTTGTCTTTGGGCAGCTGGTTAGCCAGCCCAGAGAGGAAAACAAAACTTTCCTTTTCATCTGAACATGCCAATATGGAGGACATAACACGCACCATGGGAGGATGTGTTTTTACCTGTATTTAGGGAGCATAGTGTACCCTGGTCATAGATAGCAAATGGTAACAATAATAAAAATAACTTCCTCCTGGAGGTCCCACCCTACTGCTTTCATCTAATTACCTTGAGTCACAAGAATGCAAATTCAGTTCCCTTCTTGCTACTGAGGTACACCTGCTTTGGGTGCCCATAACGCAGGAGGAAATCAATTAGCACTACACGGAACAAGAAGGGCTATCTTCCCGATTCAGGGTAAATTTGCAGTTCAGTCTAAACTTTGCAGGTGTGGCCTGGCTCCAGAGTGGTTCTAACCAAGACTCCATATGCACTGCGGGCCCCAAACTTTGGGGAAGTCCGTAGGCTGGTCTGAACCTTGTGGTTTAGGTCTGCTCCCACTAAATAAACTGGACCATATTCTGCAGAAATGCACCGTAGAATTCTTTACTGGTACCTAAGGACATCTCTGTCGGTGTTACGCATATGCCAAAGCACCAGAAGAAGTTGTAAGTTACAGGACATGGACTATGTTGCACTTTTGCGCACCTGCTTTTAGGTTTTCTGTGTCAATATTTCTCACACATGAGCAGAGAAGGTCTAAAGTGTGAGTATAATGGACTCTGTATTACTGTAAAGAGATCGGACTGATACCACCTTGCAAACAGCCTCTGAATTTGGTCTCTGTCTCTTGCTAATTTGCAGCTGTCACACTCCAGACACATTATTCTTGGCCCAGAGTAACCTTACACTAAAATGAAAGAGCTTGACTGGCACAAATCTGGTTCAGTTTCAAGGAATGACAGGAGTCTCCTTGGATTATTGTGCTCCAATAGAGGCATTTTGGTCCAAAATTTTGGACCTAATATGGTGTTGAATTTCTTGCCCATCCAAAATATACTTTCCCTTGAGTAACTAGTCACTTCTCTATCACTGGGGTATTGCAAAGATCAACGTCACCCTGTGAGGGGATCCCCAATAGCGATATGTCTAGACTACACTCTTCTTTTGAAAGAAGATTTTTTTGAAAGAATCTTTAGAAAAAGCTACTTTCGAAAGAGATCGTCTAGACAGCCACAAGTTTTTTGAAAAAGTGATCTGCTTTTTTGAAAGAGAGCACACAGGCAATCTGGACGCTCTCTTTCAAAAAAGCCCTGTTTGTGGTCAAGAATGCCTTTTTCTGAAAGAGCTCTTTCGAAAAAAGGTATTCTTCCTCATAAAATGAGGTTTACCGCTGTCAAAAAAACTGCTGCGTTCTTTCGATTTAATTTCGAAAGAACATGGTGGCAGTCTAGATGCAGGTGAAGTTTTTTTTGAAAAAAGGCCACTTTTTTCAAAAAGACCCTGTAGTCTAGACATAGCCTAGGAGTGCCAAAGTGCCCATGCTGGAATGTGTCTCATATGGACTGCGTCCATCTTTTGAGGGTTTTTATGTATTATTTAAGGCTCTGTAATTCTGGCACCAAAAGAGGACACGGGTCATCAAGGACATTTTGGCTACATCTAGACTACAAGCCTCTTTTGAAAGAGAGTGTCTAGACTACAAGCAGATTTTTCAAAAAAGCAAGCTGCTTTTTTGAAAGAGAGTCTAGACGCTCTCTTTCAAAAAAGCAGAGTTTCGATTTACTTTCGAAAGAACGCGGCTGCAGTCTAAACGCAGGTGAAGTTTTTTCGAAAAAACCCCGTAGTCTAGACACACCCTTTGTGTGGCCGAATCTGAACAAACGGCATTATCTGACTCCCCCTAGAGTCAGCTACCCTGGAAGGATTATATCAAAATTGTGGCTTGGAAGAATCCATTTGGTTTAGTGGGGTTAAAACTGAAAATATCCCGTAAACTTGGCAGCAAGAAATCAAGTGCAGAATGTCCTCTATGAAAGAACGAATGCTCCCTTCGGAGCGGCACCTAAGCTGAGTTGGCTCTGACGTATTAGCATACTAGTGGATACGCCTGGTATCTCTTCCCTTGCGATGCTGAGCCACAGACATTTCAATCACATCCACAGCAAGGGGTCGGTAACCCAGATGATTCTCTGAATCATTCTCTGCACCACTGAAATTCTTTCAGATCTGATCCTGGAGCCCTCAACAAGATGTTCGCCAATCAGCACTGAAATTCTCTCTCTCTCTCTCTTCCTCTGATGCTCAGGCTTTGTTCTTGCACTCACTGGGCAAAGAAATGGAGTTCTCAAGATTTCCTCCTGCTATTTGACCTACATGCTTCCTTACAAGCACATTTGGCTTGTCAGTCAAGGTGAGAAGGGCTGCCTGGAGTCCACAGTGTGCATACTAACCGGGCTTTCATTCACCTCATCAGCATAATTCCAGAGAGCACACCGCTGCTTCGCTCCTCGCCTGGCCCTGAGAATGAAATACTGTCAAGGGTTTTGCTATTGGAAGATACTGCCTTTAACTAGGTAGCAAGGAAAGAAGGAGCAGATTGACAGGACGTAAGGAGCCGGGTTCTGCCCCCAGACACACCTATTCGACGCTTATGGAAGTCAACGGGAATTACAGATGTGCAACTAAGGCCAAGTCCACAGGGTTCCTGAAAATTGACCTAAGATATGCAACTCCAGCTATGAGACGAGCGTGGCTGGAGTCGTCGTATCTTCAGTCAAATTTCTGCAGCGTCCCCACTGTGGGAGGTTGAGGGGAGAAACTGTCCCAGTGACTTCCCTCACTCCTCGTGACCTCGTGGAGTACCAGGGTCAATGGGGACACCATCAGTAGTCGATTGAGCAGTTCCTTACTAGACCCACTAAATCAAACCCCAGAAGATCGATCCCCGGAGTGTCGATCTCCAGGTAAGTCTAGACCTGGCCTAAAGGAAGAGTTGGGCCTCAAACTCCCACCAAACCTTTCCCATTTTTAAACCAACACTTTGCATTCAAAATTCCCCACCAAATCCTGAAGGAAGCCATGGTTCACAGGACTTCTGGCCTGAAGTGAAAGTAAAACTACTGCACAGCTTCCATGCTGCCTGTATTTAGCACACTCCAGCTTTGCTTGCACAAACTCAGCCTCACTGACGTTCTCTCACCCTTGTCAAGAGGATAGAAAATGGGTCCTCACATGGAGGAAAACCAAGGGGAGCTCCCCTCGCATTCCAGTGGGAACACACTCCCATTTGTGTCCAGATTCTGCAACTCTACCTCATGCTGCCATGACCTGTCTTCTGCACCAGGTTCCCTTGATTCCAGCTTCTCAGAGCAAAGGGCTTTTCAGTCTGAACAAGATGGCAGGATTTTTTGTCTCAAAGATCTGTCAAAAATACCCCCAGAGCTGGTGGGGAAAGGAGTCTTCTTTTTCCTACAATATTTCCAAATTGTTCACAAAAATGTAGTTTTTTAAAAAAATCAACCAGTTCTTCTTATAACATGGTTACACCTCAAGGAGTGACTCTCATCTGAAATATGTCCTATTCAGCTCTCACACCTAAAGTCCCAGCTATAATTTTTCCATCTGTGTGGAATAAATTTTGTCATGTGCACTGAGGCATGTGCAGATGTGCACCACCAGGGGAAACACAGGGTGCCGGCTGTGAAATGGTTGGGGGGTTATTTCAAAATAACTCCCTAGTGTAGACCAGGGCATACTCACACCAGCTCCAGGTTTCTACCAGCTTCTCTGGGATAGGTGGCTCTTTGAGGAGCCAGGATTCAGCAGAATCTGGGACGCTTATCCCTGCAAGAGCTGGGCGGCTGATCAATTCACGCACACTGGCTACTAATGCACAGCGACCCCCCAAACTCTCAAGGACTGCAGTCTGGGTGAAAATACACCTTCTCACTAATCAATAACTGATTTGATTCTATTGTTGTTATGGGGGCTGTTGCTGTCCCCTGCCTGGTGTTCGTGACAGTCAACAAGTCATGTTCCATTGATAATGAGATGCTGATGCTTATAGTTTTTAAAAAAACAACTCGATTGCTGTCTGATGTGTGCCTTGGGAGCTAACATCTCCCTGATCCGATATCATCCTTCTGGAGTTCACTGCAATAGAAGAAATCAAAGTGAACCATTAAAACTCATTACCATTTTTATCTCCAATGCTGCAGATTCCATTTCCTATCATTGCATTTGAATCGGAATGCAGATTGGATTTGCATAGACAAGGAGAGCCTCTTTCTTTTTCCCATTTTTTAGCTCGGTGGGCATACAGGCCTCGCCCCAGAAGTGAGCACCCCAAACATGTCTGTTGTGCAGACAGAAATGTGAAAAGCCAGGGGAGGAAAGTTTGCTGTGTGAAAGCTGGGCGTGCCAGAGAATCACTGGGGACACTGAATGCAGGGAGCTTACAGGGTCTTAGGAATATGTATACACATTTTGGCATCATGAAGTCATTTAAATCAGGCTGCAAAAAAATATTCTGCAGTGTTTTTTACCTATTTCACTGAAAGTATCCATTGTCTGAGAGCTGTAAGGGCCCGGCAGGACATAATGGGCTCCATTATGTTGCAAATCCTGCTGATGGCTTTCTCGGCTCCTTTGGAGCAATTTCATGGGGCACTGTCAGCTTGCCTGCCCCTGGGATGAGCAGTGCCAAAGGAGAGGGCCCCTACTTCTTCTCCATGGCGCTGGTGATCTGCACAAGATTGCTCTGAGGGCAGAATGGGGCTTTGCTCACTGTTTCAAATGCAAAGCTGTTCAAAAAAGCTCTCATGTAATTCCTTCCCTTTTGTTCTAACTGCTACACCGCCGGCTGTTCCTGGCCCACCGCTAGGGAGGGTTACATGGGTGTTCCATTGGCATTCATAAATCATGAGGTTGAGAGCCACTGAACAGACTGGAAGGGGATACAAAGGACAAGTCCTTCCCCCCTATGCACACTAAGGTCCCTTTCTGTGGTTCTGCCATGTAATTGTGAGTTAGAGCCACTGAAACCCCCTTGGCATTGTCGTTGTCGTGTCAAGTGGCCTTTGCATAAATGAGAATAAGGCCAGCTCTATACTAAGGTGAAGGTCAAATCAAGTTATGCAACTCCAGCTACATTAATTACATAGCTGGAGTTGATGTACCTTCTTTTGAGTTTCCCCACCGTCCCTACAGTGGGAGGCCAATGGGAGCAAACTCTCCTGTTGGCTTCCCTTATTCCTCGCAAGAACAGGAGTACTAGCCACTGATAGAAGCACTCTCTGGGTTTGATTTAGTGAGTCTTAACTAGATCTGCTAAATCAAACTCCAGATGATCGATTGCAGCAGCAGTTGATCTTCCATTTAGTGAAGATGTGGCCTGAGATGTTAACTGTCTGCTTGAGGGCCCAATTCTTCACTGCTCAGGTCAGTGGATGTTTTACCTCTGGCCACACCTGGAAATGGGTTCATTATTTGTTGAGTGTCTAGCAGCCTCCTGCTCATTCTAGGTCAGTACCAGCTAAAAGTTTCATCCACCAAAGCACTGTGCCAGGGCTTCTAAACGGAGCTGGGCTGTTAGACTGGCACCCACAGAAACCCTGCTATTAGACCAAGAACCTAGTCAGAGCAAAAAAAATGGGACTTACTCTAGGTTTGTCCTGGTCTAAGTGAGAGCAGCCCCAACCCCAATCTTTCAATCAGATGGGAGCAGAGGATCAGCACATTAGTTCAATGAGATTCCATCAGGCCTGATTAAATGAATTTTCAAAAAGAGCCATTTTCCTCTGCCCCTATCTGTGAGGACTCGTGTGCATGTCCCGGGCATGGGTCTAAGATTTGTCTCCAAACAGGAAAGTCTGCCATTCCCTGCCCCCGTACATCCAGTGAGAGTCTGTGTATTATAGACGTGCTAATTGCTCTGCAGTGATTTCAGATTCCATGGATGGAAAACACCCGGCTGGTTCCTCTTCCTCACTGCCTGCTCAGAGACCACTGCACGACCTCAGGCTGCTAAGGAGCTAGGATATACATCCCCTCCCCTCCCTGGGGAAGATTCCATGCACTCTGGGGACAGATCGAATTAGAGAGCCGTGTGTTTCATTTCCCTCGCCCGTGGGGGCAGACGCATTTTCACACCCGCCTCGTCTCTCCGAGAAACCACACGCTTCCCTTCAAGCTCAGTGGAAGCCACATGTCGCTGCAGCCCACACGCTGCTTAAAGTTAGCAACGGACTAACGTGATTCCAGCCCAGAGCCTTCTCTCTGAAAGACATAACGAACCTTTAGCACTGGCACCAAGTGAATCAAAATCCCGTAGTCCCTTCGCCTGAGGCAATGCCATGGACTCTCATGAAATTGTCCCAGCAAAACTGAGGGCAGGGTCAGACACCGCCTCCCATCACAATCAAGTGAAAAGTGGCAGATAGGGTCTTCGGGCTGTCAGCCCTGCCCAGTAATTAGCATGACTGTGCTCGCGATGTTCTGGACACTGTGTGGCAGCCTAGTGTCTTTGACTTCCACAGCAGCAGCGAATGACCTCAAAAAAGCATGCGCATCTCCCTATGGTAGGCCCAACCATCACATTGGGGTTTACAACAAACAGACATGTGCGGATCCAAAGATGGCGGCTCTACCTCCAAAGTTCTGGCTCTCGGTCGGGTTGGTTTAAAAAAGAAACCTAAAAGAACCAGCGAGAGAAACCCACCCAACGCTGCTTTTAGAACACAACATTGTGACTGCCACATTTGCCAACGCCAGGAGGCTTTGGGACTACACGTAGTTTGTTCTTTTCAGACCACCTTCTGGAAGTGGGAACAGCTCCATTACCACATGTAAGAAGGGCTCCCTCTGCCTCTAGCAGGACACCTGGAATGATGAGTGTTTCAGAAATATCATTTAATAAGGGCAGGGGAGGGGGGAAGGTTGCATTCAGAACTTGGTTATTTTTCGTAGCTGTCTAGCGCTCTAGTGCCGTTTCAGAGCCAAGTGCCCGTGATTAGAAAATGCCTTTGCGAGCCCTCTGTTGCTTGCTCTCCTTCCAGGATGGCCCTGAAGGGGTTAATCGAGAAGCTGAGCTCTCACAGGGACGCGGGACCCTGTGAGAATGTGAGAGCTGGTACACTGGTTCCAGCAGTGAAGGTAGCTGCACTGGAGGGTCCCACTGTCAGACCCAGGGTGGCTTGGATGCACGGGGGTCTCAGTGGTTGGATCTGCCCAGTGAGCAGGCCTGGGACAGCTGGCACTAATCCCCAGGGGTATATTAAAGATAGACTGTCACGGCTTCAGCTGGTGTCAATCAGCATAACTTCACCCCCATCAGTGGTCTCCCAAGGGTTACACCAGCAAAGGGTCTGAGGGAAGGGACTGTCAGTACGTCCACTGTAAATCTCCATTTTTCAGGGGTTCATAGTACCCAGCCTGACAAGCTTTCTCCAGGGTGACATGCAGCTCAGAGAAATCAGCCCAACAACTTTTGGACCAGTCACACCTCCCCGTGGATCAGTTTACCCATCTGTGAAATAGGGGTTAATGGAATGCTTCACAGAGACAGGGTGAGAATGAAGCCATATTTGCTGGGTGCTTTGAGAGCCCCTCATAAAAGTCATTGATGAGGCTCAAAGAATTTGTAATTACCAGGACCAAAGTGTTTGTCAGTGTCAAGTTGGAATTCTCTTCTGAGGATTTGTGTTTTTAACATCAATATGTTGATGACTATTCCAAGATTTGCTGTTGGTGGAATTTCTCTATTTCCATGGGTGAACGCAGATTTTCAAAGAGCAGCCCTTGTCAAGATCATGAATCTTAGTGAATATAAGAGCAAAATGAGTGATTTTGCAGAGAACATTTTGCCTTTTCTACTGTAGAAAAAGAATGACTCTTTTTTTCAGCAAAATGAGAGTTTAATGCCTTGGAAAACTCAATGGCTTTGCATTTTTGCCCTAAAACAAATACTAAAAATGAAAAAAAAAGTATTCTGCCTCCCCTACAAATCCTCAGAGCATTATTTTTCTTTTCTGACAATGGTGAAAATGTTGCCCAATTCAATCAGAATTTAACCTACTGTCTCATATGTTCTGACCTGAGAAATGAGATTGCAGCATGATTGAATAAGAACCAAGCCCCACAGAAAACCTTTCGTGGAAACCTCAAGCAGAATATGAAAGAAACCTTGTCAGAGGTCCATCCAACCTCTTTTCTCCATTATTTTTCATTTTGTGTTGCTGTGAACTTGATGGATCCTGCTGGCATAAGATAAAGAAATGATGAAAGAGCTGAGAAAAAGCTGATCTCAGGATATTTCCAGACTTCCTGGAGGCAAAGGACTCCCAATGCCTTGAGAGAAAGCTGCTGTTTCAAAAAATCCTAGCTTGATGTTGCACACGAGTGTCTGAACTAAGAATCAGAAACTTTCTTGGACCTGATCTTAGACAAGGCAACCTTTTAGTTTGTGAGAGCAAGCCCCCGTTTGACCCATCAAGTCAATAGCAGTGGTAACCTACTTGTTCATGACAGCCATTTGCTCAAATAAATTCTCCATTTTTACTTCCCATTTGAGAGGCATCTACATTACTGGACAAAGTCAAAGTAAGCTATGCAACTTCAACTACATTAATTGCGTAGCTGAAGTCGAAGTAGCTTAACTTGGCTTTTGGCACTGTCTACGCTGCAGGAAGTCGAAGAAAGAACACTCTCCCTCCAACTCCCCTTACTCCTCATGAAAGCAGGGTTACTGTCATCAGCTGGAGCGCCCCTCTCACGTCAGATTAACTGTATTAAGTAGATCGCTAATTTGAATCCTGGAAGCTCGACGGCGGCAGCTTCGATCTTCCTCTGCAGTGTAGACGTAGCCTTAGTGAGTTTTCTCTTCTGACATCAGGACTTTTGATATGTCTGTGTCCTTTTCTGAATTGTTATTGTACTTGCTTTCTTATAAGATTAACAAACCATTTGTCCCTTATTCCTTTAATGCCTACCTGAAAACTAGACACTCCTGCTTCTCTTCACACAGCAAAGTAGCTTATCATGCAGGATCATTTCCCTCTTGCCTAAAATAAATGGATATGAGTTCTGTTTATGCTGCATGTTTACTAAGCAATTCATAACAATGACAGAAACATGACAGCAGAGAGGAAAAAAGAGAACTATACTTACCATTTTTTTAAAAAACGTACACAAAGATAGAGGATAGTTTGAAAGCAGCTTGCTGGGGAGACCACCAAAACAGCAGTGACGGAGGACTAGCTTCCACATGACCTTCCAAAATGTGTGGTAACTTCATGCTGCAGCTTAAAGTCCTGCTCAGCATGAAGGACGGTGCTGCTGAAAGCCACTCTCCTGCTGGGTGTGGCACACTGTCCCACCGAATGGCATGGAGGCCACTTACCGCTAGACAAATGAGTCGGCTCCACAGCTTTACATGAGGGGCAGCTGGCTTGTGGCTCTTGTGGTAGAGGCCCATGCAGTAAGTTCCAGAGGTCCTAGGTTCAGTTCCACCTGTGGGTAGTTATGTTGCTATCTGTTAAATCTCAAGGGGGAGCACCTCACTCCCAAGCCCATCAGTACACTGTTACAAAACTGGGGACTGCTCCCAAGGACTCTGGTGGCTTGAGATGTGCAATTCAGCATTCCAGGGCCCTGCTGTCAAAACAAAACAAGGACCTTGGCCAACATTTAAAAAATAAACCTAAGTGATTTGGGGCACTTCAGGTTTTGAGAGCTTCATGTGGCACCCCAGAAGCATGGTCTGAGGGGGGAGGTGCTCAGTGCTTCTGAAATTAAGTCTCTTTTGGGGTGCGCAAAGAGCAACATGCCCACATAGGGTCACATTTTCAAAAGAACCACTGAGGCCTTCTGAAAATGATACCCACTGGAGTGACATCAGTGGCCACCGGTTCCAAGGAAGTCAGCAAGGTGGGTACTGAGCACTGTGGAAAAGAAATCTGGACCCTGCGGGAACTGAGTCCTTTTGAAAATCTAGCTCTGGTTGCCGGTCTTCTTTATCAGCAGAAATGTCTCCATTGTTCTGAGATGTCTTTAGATCAGGGGTCTTAAAACTCCCAGCCCCTGGGCCAGACCCAGCTGGAGTGATTGCACAATCCGGATGGAGACTCCTGGTGGGCTGGGAGTGCTGTCCGTTACTGCTCCCAAGCTCTGCCCCTTCCTGTTATCTCTCCACCTTCTCCCTCCATGGCACTGCCATCCCCTGAGCCTGGGGAGTTTGGAGGAATTGCCCCCAGTGATTTCCAAATCTGCATGCTCAGGAGGAGAGGGCAGGCTGATGATGGGAAGGGGCGGAGCTTGGGGCCCATAACGGACAGAGCCCCTGGCCTGCTGGGAGTCTCGGGACGGATTGCACAATTGCTTGGGCCAGTTTGAAACCCCTGCTTCAAACACTGATAGGTGAATTCCATCATGCTACCCAGCATGATTGTGGGTACATGCATGCAGGGAGAATATTAAATGCTTCTTTTCAGCCCTTAGTCTCCTTGCTCTGCCGTCAATACCAATATGTTGGCATTATGGCAATTTTTTTGTTATGAAAACAGTATATTTCATAGTTTGCCAAAAGAGAATAACAATATTGATCTACACACAACAGTGCATTTTATTTTCCATTACATTTTTTATGAAGCATAACAAGCTAGTGGTGTGTCTGAGCATTTCTGGGGATTAATGTACAAGCTTTTAGCAGAGGTGAAAATTACTGGGGCTGTGTTAATAATAGCGGCTGTTACACATTTTCCAGGGAGTAAAGGCTCGCGGAGCCCCACGTCTTTTGAGATTTTCAGCCCGGCAGTGTGTGGGTATGTGATTTTCTGATTTCAAAAGGGCCCTACTGTTATTAAAGACAAAGCAGCTGATTCACAGCATGGTATGTGAGGAATGTACATCTCAGCATACCAGAAACTTTTTGTTAACCGTTTCCATTTTAAAAATGAGTCACCGTGAGGTACCTTGGAGGCTAACAGTATATACATAGATGTGGCATCATGAGCTTTCGTGGACACAACCCACTTCTTCAGATGAGATGAGCATGAGTGAAGAAAAAAGGGGGGCCATCAGAATAGGACGGGAGAGGGAAGGGAAAAATGTACCTGCTAAATGTAGTTCTGGTGCTAATGAGGCCAGCTGAGTGGGCTGGAAGGGACCCACGCTTAGCTTAGTCAAAGGGGTGTTGAATGTAAGGAAAGCTGGTGTTCTAATATGTTAACCAGTTCAAGTCTTTATTCAGGCCAAGGGAGACAGTGTCAAATTTGCATATGAAAGTCAATTCTGTGTAGTTGGCTGGTGAAATTCCTTTGATGGCTACTGTTAAATCCATGACTGAGTGCCCAGGCAGGTTAAAATGTTCCCCCTGCAGGTCTGTGTATGTCACCATCTCTCATATTTGATTTGTCTCCATTTATCCTTTGTTGCAGAGACTGCCCAGTTGGGCCAGTATCCAAGGCAGAGGGGCGTTGCTGGCATTGGATGGCAGAGATCGCCTCAGAGGGGGTGCGTTACACTGTAGGCACATTGGACCTCACTCTTTAGTTTACATCCCCTCCTCTGTTTATTCCCCCAGCATACCACTGGGAGATGAGACTGGTAAATTCTAATTCTAGCGCCGTCACTAGCTTTCCGGTGTGATCTTTAGCTATCGCGTTACCTCTCTGTCCCTGAGTTTCCCCTTTTGAAATAGAGGGATAGAGACATTTTACATGGCAGGATGTCATGGGGATGAACTCAGCAGCATGTTTAAAGCTCTATGGGAACATTGAATGGACGAGGCAGGCAAAGAGTTATTCTCTTGCTAGGATAAAGGCCCGTTTATCGTAATCTTCCTGCTTCTTTGAGAATCCCTCCGAATGACACAGTCTTCATCTCCTCCTTGCTCCCAAAGCAAAGGGAATGATTCCAGGGCAACCCATCCTGGAGCTGTTTGCAGCTTGGCATTTGCAAATGAAGCACAGATGTGCCCTTGTCTTTTGCAAGCAACTGGGTTATCCTGCGCGACAGCTCCACAGCCCAGCCCCGCCAGCAGCTCCCACACATTGGCCAGTCCCCACAAAACAGGACAGCTGGTGCTGAGCTAATGAGCCATCCTTCTGGGCCAGCTGGCCCTGTTTAGGGAGAGTCCTGCCATATGCCACAGCACTGTGTCCGTTGCATCCCAGATCACACAGAAAAGGGAAGCTTGGTATATTGAATCAGCAAGGCCTCTAGGCCGCCTTTGTTCTGGAGCATGAAACGTTGGGCAATTGATAAAGAACTGGTTAGGGCTAGCTGAGACTCTTTTTATTGTCACTCTGAGTTGGATTTCTAATGAAGTCAGTGGAGCTATGGTGATTTGTAACAGCTGGGGATCTGGGTTACGTATCTAATCCCTCCCGCCCTAGCCTATGTCTGTTGCTTGTATTCTGGGGTTGGAAGGTCTTTGGGGCAGGGACCTCCCACTTCCCAAGTGAGCAGACCAGGCCTAATGCCTTGTGGGAGCTACCTGAATGGTCTGGAACTTGACGTTCTGCAGTGTGACGGGGTGGACCAGGTACCAGAGGCCCTGTCGTCCTGCCGCACCCCATCCCAGAAAAGAGCCATGGAGAAATCCTCCAGGCAGGCAAGAGTGGCTGCAGAAGGAAGCAGCCAATCAGGGGCCGGGGAGCCCTACAAAGGGAGCTGAAAAACCAGACTGCAGTCAGTGCAGCTGGAGATCTAAAGGAGTGAAGAGCAGGTGACAAGCTGGCCAAGGGAGCAGCAGCACCAAGGAGACCTCTGTGTGGAGCGCTGTTGTGGACTACGTTAAGACTCCGAAGTAGGCGAGGAAGCTGTCTCCCGGAGGGAGGCATTCTCTCTAAGCGGGGAAACAGACTGAGGAACACTAGAGATGGGCCCCTTTAGGTGTGTACCCTGGAAGGGGTTTGTGATTGCACAGCGTGTAACTCAGCCGGAAGGCTGCGTTGCCAAAGCTTCAGGCTAAGAGAGTGCAGGCATATGGGAGGCTCGCGAGAGGTGAGTGCCGCCACATTGCATCAGCCATTTGGTAGCTACCTTAGGTCTAAATATGTTTGTTTTTTCTGAGAGCATAGGCAGGACAATGCTGATCCCCCAAACAAAACTTCGGCTAATGGGAGGGGAGACATTGAATGGAATGCCTGCTGTGAAAGAAAAGCACTGCTCTCCTTTTATTGTTATACTGGAATATTATCTATCGAGAGCTGTTTGGTCCTTCCATGGTCCTGGGTCCTGCCGTGAGGGCCGGGAACTGGACTTGATGTCTCTCAAGGGCCCTGCCAGTTCCAGTGTTCTGTGATTCTATGAGTTCCTTACAAAAAATGATGCTGCATCGTTTTCATTTTCTAAATGCGATGCCAGCTTCACGGACTGCACACATGGGCGATGCTTGGGTTTAGCCTAAGGCCCCAGATGACCTTGGGAAAGCAGGCTGAGAAGGCCCTCAGACCAGTTCATGCTTTCCTCTGGCAGCTTTGAAAGCTGGTAGGTTTCCACCTCGGTGGGTGGGAGGCCGGTGGGAGGCCAACGGGAGTTGGGCTAGCATGAGAATCTGCTTCATGCAGCAAAAGGTTGTGATTCTCAGCTAACTAAAATCATGTCGGACCACAGATGTTGCCAGACTACAGAATGCCAGACTAGAGAGATTCAATCTGTATAACCTCAGTTCTGTAATTCTTTATTTCTGATGTATACAATGTATATAATTTAACAATACCAAAGATGGGGAAACCAAATTTATATGGAACACGGATAACTTTGTTGGTTCTCAAATTCTGATCCGTGGATCAGGGCAGGAAATACAAAGATGGCGACATGGGAAAGTTACCACATGATTGCATGACAATAGTAGAAGCCAGGTACTTAAAAATGCCCAAGAACAGAAGAGGTTTCTCAGCAGGCTTGAGTCATGACAGACATATATGTCTCACCTCCCCAGGCTCTTGGCTCCTGGCTGCAAAGGACAGATGGAAAGGTGTTTGTACAGCTCTGGAGAAGACACTTGGGGATTAGAAAGGATCTGTCATCATTGCAGCCAGCCTCCCCGGTACGGCCCACCCCATTTCATTGTGGATTATTTTCTGTTTTGTTCTGTGTTGTGTGAAGAGAAATTTGCTCTACTCCATGACTCATAACTCTGCTCCAACTGTGCCGAGAGTGAAACCCAGCATTCTGCTGGAAATAGCAGCACCATACACTGCGCAGGATGGAGTATGTTTGTAAGAAAGGTGCTTTTAACCTGGAAATCAAAGAACTGGAGGCTGATGTAGAGCAAATAAATCCTGCAACATTGGGATGTTTCCTCCCATTTTATTATTTTCTTTTGCGTGCTGTCCCAGGGGAAAAAAAATCTTAAACAAATCTTCTCTATGCACAAGACACATCTCTTAGCGTCGGTGCAGGTAACTCAGAGGATCAGCGCATTTCCTTAACCTGATGAGCAATTACAGCAGCAAAACTAGCGTTAAAAGATGCATAACGCTGCAGAAGTCTCCATGTGCATAAAGAAACCTCCCTCCTCCCACACAAAAGTTTCCATATGTTTAAAAAGAATGTGAGGATAATAGACTCGACAGCTCTGGTGCAGCGGGATGTTCAAGACAATGTGGCCCCACTGGAGGGGTGGAAGAGTGTGTGTCCCCCAACGTGCATACAGCAGAGAAATCTGAAAAGAAGTCCCACAGATAAGAGCATAAGAGCGGCCATACTGGGTCAGACCAAAGTTCCATCTAGCCCAGTGTCCTGTCTGCTGACAGTGGCCACTGCTAGATGCCCCAAAGGGAGTGAACAGAACAGCCTCTGACAAATAGAGGTGAGGGACACCATTCCTATGTATCCTAGCTAATAGCCATTGATGGACCTAACCTCCATGAATTTATCTAGCTCTTTTTTGAATCCTGTTCAAGTCCTGATTTTCAAAACCTCCTCTGGCGAGGAGTTCCACAGGTTGACTATGCACTGCATGAAGAAAAACTTCCTTTTGTTTGTTTTAAACCTAACCGCTGCTCGGTATAGGACCTGCAGATGATTCCCATCAATGTTTGCTTGAGGCTAGTTTTTGTCCTGTGCTCTGACAGAAGCTGTACACTTGGCAATGGCCTCTGCCATGTCAGTATCACCAGCTCCAGAGATCACACATCATGAATCCAACCCCTGCCCACCCTCATGAATCCCACCCCTTCCCCCCAGCAATACCAACATTTTCTGGTCTGGCTTCTGGTTACTGAGCTTCCTCTCCCTCCGTGTGGGTCTGTGATGGTCACAGGTTGAAAATTCAACCTCAGGTGCATGGAAAATGTACAGATTCTGCCTCACCACATCCTCAACTCTCTTTCCCCGCCTCTCGTCTCTGTGGCTATCTAGCTGCACCAGCATTCTGGGGAAGATTTCCAAAGCATAGATGGCAGTTACTTAGCCCCCTAACTCCTACTGAAAGTTAAAAGGTTTGAGGCCTTAGCTCCCATGTGTGTCTCTGAAAGAGCTTCCCTTGAGTGAATTTTTTTAATGGAACAAGGCCCATGGATAGACAAATTTGGACTTGAGCGTTCCTAACCCAGGCTACCTAAATGAGGACTTGATCAATTGCATTTGCGTGACATTTAAAAGTGTGCTCTGGCTGGCTATACATTTGCATACCAGCTGCTCTTTGTTTTCATTCAGATATTTGTTGTATAGTAATTATACTTAACGGGGTAGAGGAGGCATACCGTAAAATCACGAGTATAATGCACACTTTTTTTCCCGGTGTTTTAGCGTCAGGGTGCACATTATATATAGGAGTTATTTTTTAAAGTTTTATTTTGTCAGTTCCGCATCAGTTAATTAATTGCTGGACACCAGATGTGAAGCTGAATTTTATTACCATAGACAAGCAAGCATATTGACTTTGAAAAAAGCAAGTAAAAGTAAGTAAATCAATACCATAGTTCAGACACGCAAATATGTTAATAGTCAGTTTCATCGAGAGAAATTGATCTTCTACTCATCTTCAAAGCCCTCGAATTCGCTGTTATAATCTTCCTCGAACCGATGAGCAATATCTTCTGGGTTATAGACCTCGACATCTTCATCCAGGTAATACAAGTCATTGTCGTCTTCGCCTAATTCATCGTCGCTCGGATCGCGCGCATCATCCGTCCACAGGGCATCATCCTCGCTACCGTCCATCACATTAGAGGTGCTGCATTTCAGAAACCCCTTCCTTATGATAGCAGGATCAAGTTGAAGCCAGACATCCGCTATCCACTGGGTCACGTCTTGCAGCATCGGTGTTCACATACGTCCACCTGCAGTAAATGTGTGTTCATCTTCCAACAACAAGGTGTTCCATTTCCTGCGTAGTGCATCTTTCATTGGCTTGTTAATTGTCACGTCAAGCGGTTGCAACATTTTGGTCATTCTGCCAGGAATAATTGCCAAGTCTGTTTTGTCATGCTGAAGCATTTTCTTGATCGATGGCATACGATGACAATGAAATGCATCCAAAACTATTACACACCTCTTTCTCATAAGTCCACCCGGCCACTTTGCCCAAACCATCTGTAGCCAATCAAGCATTAAAGCTTCGTCAATCCAGCCTTTAGGGTGAACATGCACATGAACAGTCTTCGGGAATATAACATTTTTTGGCATTGTCTTGCGATTAAAGACGATATAAGGTGGCAGCTTCATTCCGTCGGCCATGCAAGCAAGCATAATGGTAAACCTCGACTTTTCATGCCCTGTGGTAGCAGCTGATACGGTCTTGGCGCCTTTCACTTCAAGCGTTCTATCGTAAGGATTATCGAAATTTAAAGGTGTCTGGTCTGCGCTACCAATTAATGAAAGGTCGCACCTGTGTTCCCTGCGTAGTTTTATGATAAACTTCTGGAACTGTAGTAATTTGGCATCAGAGTCCACGGGTAGCTTCTGCGTGATTGTCGTTCATCGTCAGACCGATAGGCCATGCCGATGAATGAACCGATCGCCCCAGCCATACGAAGCTTTAAACCCGGCTGTGTTAGCGCACGTTTTCGCAATGGTCAAAGCCTTCACTTGAACTTCTGCAATGCTAACACCACCTTCTTGCTGTAGACGCTCAGTAATCCACTCAAGCAGCTTGGCCTCCATCTCAGGATATGCAGTGCTTTGACCTCGCTCAACCATCTTCATCTGAGGCATCGCTTGCAGGCGCTCTTTCAGCCATCTCCAAAGTCGAATGTTCGACTCTGCTATGCCATCAAATTCGTGGCTGGCAGCTCTGTTGCCATGAGCCTCAGCATAGCTAACTACCTTAAGTTTTTCAGCTGCAGTGTAAGATCGTCGACAACTCATGGTATCGCAAAGAGAGCATCGAAACGCCACAAATTATATAGTCATACGCTCACATGCAATCAACCGGCAATACAAAAAGGCAGGAAATACGGCAAATTCAGGGTGCGTGTTATATATAGGAGTATAGATTTTTTTCATTATGGTAAGATTCAAAAGTCAGGGTGTGCATTATACATGGGTGCACATTATATTCGAGATTTTATGGTAGACAGCAATCAATAAAATTACTTAAGTTGGGGCAGGGAAGACCTACACTATCTATTTCCAAGAGCAAAACTTTGGCTAAACGTTGACTATTTTTGGACCATATTTAAATATGTAGGGATAACATAGGAAAGTATTAAAAATGATTCCCCAAGTAGAAGAAGCATATAAGTGTTTAGATTTATTCTTGTTAAAGTGTTTAGATTTAGTGTTATCAAGCTTGATAAGTATTTAGATTTATTATTATTATTTGTTAAGATTGTTAAATGTTTAAATTTATAATTATTGCCCCTCTAGAATATAATTTGTTAAGAATATAATACTATGTAGCCAGAAACAGCTCCCCTCTGTGTCCCAGGGCACACTCAAACTTTTGCAAGCCACTAACTCTGCTCTGGGAGCCAAGCCCTGTAATTGATTAAGGGCATTGTTACACAATTGATGCCCATTCTCTTCAAAGCATTGTGAACCAATTAACCCTAATCGCAAAGTGAAACATTGTAACTATAACAGTAACTAACTCAGCACTCAGAGAGAGAATGTTTTAAGAAATGCCACCCAGAAACTTTTGTAACTTTTTGTAACTACAACTCTTGTATATGTAAAATTATTATTATACAAAATACTGTATACGTGAAACATTAATTAGGGAATGTATGTAAGAGAGAGAGTGCTTAGAACATAAGAACATAAGAATGGCCGTACTGGGTCAGACCAAAGGTCCATCTAGCCCAGTATCCTGTCTGCCGACAGTGGCCAGCACCAGGTGCCCCAGAGAGGGTGGACCGAAGACAATGATCAAGCGATTTGTCTCCTGCCATCCCTCTCCAGCCTCTGACAAACAGAGGCCAAGGACACCATTTTATCCCCTGGCTAATAGCCTTTTATGGACCGAACCTCCATGAAATTATCTAGCTTCTCTTTAAACTCTATTATAGTCCTAGCCTTCACAGCCTCCTCTGGCAAGGAGTTCCACAGGCTGACTACACGCTGTGTGAAGAAGAACTTTCTTTTATTAGTTTTAAACCTGCTACCCATTAATTTCATTTGGTGTCCTCTAGTTCTTCTATTTAGGGAACTAATAAATAACTTCTCTTTATTGGCCCTCTCCACACCACTCATGATTTTATATACCTCTATCATATCCCCCTTCAGTCTCCTCTTTTCTAAACTGAAAAGTCCCAGTCGCTTTAACCTCTCCTCATATGGGACCCGTTCCAAACCCCTAATCATTTTAGTTGCCCTTTTCTGAACCCTTTCCAAGGCCAAAATATCTTTTTTGAGGTGAGGAGACCACATCTGTACACAGTATTGGAGATGTGGGCGTACCATAGTTTTATACAGGGGCAGTAAGATATTCTGGGTCTTATTTTCTATCCCTTTCTTAATAATTCCTAGCATCCTATTTGCCTTTTTGACCGCCGCTGCACACTGTGTGGAAGTTTTCAGAGAACTGTCCACGATAACTCCAAGATCTCTTTCCTGATTTGTCGTAGCCAAATTAGCCCCCATCATACTGTACGTATAGTTGGGGTTATTTTTCCCGATGTGCATTACTTTACACTTATCCACATTAAATTTCATTTGCCATTTTGTTGCCCAATCACTCAGTTTGGTGAGATCTTCTTGGAGTCCCTCACAGTCTGCTTCTGTCTTGACTATCCTAAACAGTTTGGTATCATCTGCAAACTTTACCACCTCACTGCTTACCCCTTTCTCCAGATCATTTATGAATAAGTTGAACAGGATTGGTCCTAGGACTGACCCTTGGGGGACACCACTAGTTACCCCTCTCCATTCTGAAAATTTACCATTTATTCCTACCCTTTGTTTCCTGTCTTTTAACCAGTTCTCAATCCAAGAAAGGACCTTCCCTCTTATCCCATGGCCATGTAATTTACACAAGAGCCTTTGGTGAGGGACCTTGTCAAAGGCTTTCTGAAAATCTAAGTATACTATATCTACTGGATCCCCCTTGTCCGCATGTTTGTTAACCCCTTCAAAGAACTCTAATAGATTAGTAAGACAGGATTTCCCTTTACAGAAACCATGTTGACTTTTGTCCAACAAATTATGTTCTTCTACATGCTTCACAATTTTATTCTTTACTATTGTTTCAACTAATTTGCCTGGTACTGAAGTTAGACTTACCGGTCTGTAATTGCCCGGATCGCCTCTGGAGCCCTTTTTAAATATTGGTATCACGTTAGCTATCTTCCAGTCATTAGGTACAGAAGCCAATTTAAGGGATAGGTTACAAACCACAGATAATAGTTCAGCAATTTCCCATTTGAGTTCTTTTAGAACCCTTGGATGAATGCCATCCGGTCCCGGAGATTTGTTAACATTAAGTTTTTCTATTTGTTCCAAAACATCCTCTAATGACACTTCAATCCAGGACAGTTCCTCAGATTCATCACCCACAAAGGACGGTGCAGATTTGGGAATCTCCCCAACGTCCTCAGCCGTGAAGACTGAAGCAAAGAAATCATTTAGTTTCTCCGCAATGGCTTTATTGTCCTTGATTGCGCCTTTTATCGCCTTGATTGCACTTGGACAATGAATGTATGGTTTGAGAGGCGCCAGCCTGAGAATACAGTATCAAAGGGCTGAAGAAGGCATCAGGTGCCAGTGCAACCAAAAGGTGTGAAGTGGAGAAAAACTGGAGACTGGAGGTCCACCCTATGAGATCACTGACGAGCACCTGGCAGCCACCCTGTAGACATCAGCATGACGCAGCAATTCCCATAGACTGGCATAGGAAGAAATTCCTATAAAGACTGGACCAAAAGACTATGGAGTCAGAGTCCAAGGTTCTGCTGCCAGCCTACCAGGAGCATCAGATGCGCATCTGATCAGGACTTTGCTCCCCACTACGATCACTTGTGTACAGAATACCTGGCCAGTACTCTGTCACAAGCAACTTCCAGGCTGGTAACTATAACAACTACACAGAACCTGAATGAATGGATGAATGATTGAATGAATGTTTATATATATATATATATATATATATATATATATATAAATAAAGTGTATAAGGGTTAAGTAGTGATAGGAATAAGTAGTTAAACAACGTTGTTTGCTTCTATCTTTTCTCTATTCTTTATTATTATCTTTACAATAAATGTGGCTTTTTGCCTTCTCGCCCTCATAAGATCCTGCTTGCTTTTATTGGTATAACAAATATGTATTCAAGCACTTTCCAGCGGCCCTGATCTAATCTGATCTCATCTCATTACAGCTTATCTATCGTGATAATATGACCTGGGTTCTATTCTCAGAGACTGGGTTAGACCCTTCAGATTCTCAGTAGCTCAGTTTACCCATCTGTAAAATTGGGAATAAAGATATTTACAAAGTTTTCTAAAGCACTTTGAGACCTACAAGTGAAAAGTGTGGTATAAGAGCTAACTATTATTTCTACATAAATACAATAGGTAAAAACCTTACCCCACCATAATCAATGGGGCCTGGATTTCACCCATTGTATTCTATCTATAGAGACACAGAGATCCTAACCCACAACTTCAGCCAAGCAGTTTTATTTCGCTTAGAAATGAGTAAATAAATCAAAGCACTGATATATTTTTCTTCTCCTGAAAGAGTCGAGAAGAATTAAAGAGCTTTGCTGCAGCTTGCTCTCTGGCACATTGAGCATTTAGTCACTGTAACAATTTCATTCCTTTCCGTTATTTACGAGTTTCAGTGGCACATTGTTTTGTGTAGCTTTGCACAAAAAAACTTGCGGTCTCCTTGGCATTCCAAGGGCTTCAGCGTTCTCTAGTCAAGGCTTTCAGCTCTGCACACTCAGCCGTTGTTTTGTCAGTTCAGGCAGCTTGGCAGACTAGATTCCAACAGCCTGCAGGTGTTAATTCCAGCTGTATTCAATCTAGCATTGTAGACAAATAATTTATACCTGGGAAAATATAGCTTAACAGAATGCAGATAACTTCTGTGACTCCTTCATAAGCTCTAATAGGCAATGGTCTGTGCTTCCTATGTCTAATTTGTCATTATTACGTCACAGTAAATTCTGCTCAGAGATGTGTACAGCAGATGCCCCGGAGGGATGTGTTTTTTAATGCTCACTACCATGTATATGAAATGTATATATATCAGGATTGGCACTCAGCTCTGTCTTGTGACTGAAATCAATTTCTGTTCTTTCCTGAGTTTAAATTTCATCTACTAAGTGCTGCCCGGTAAAAAAATGTTACCACATGTCAATTATATTGTGCCCCCTTTGTACATTGCTGAGGGTCTCAAAGGACTTTAGAATCTCTTAGGTCCTAAAATGTTCCCTCCAGTGGGAATTATACCCATTTTATAGATGAACAAACTGAATTATAAAGAGGTTACCCAATGACTCACTCTGCCTCATACACCAAAGGAATGGAAGATCTAGAAATTAGAACCAAGAAGTCCCGACTCCCAGTTCTCAGCTCTAACCCATCAGAAACACTTCTCCTAGTTTTTTGCATGGTTTGTTGTAGACACTTGTTCACTGGAGATATTCAAAACTAGGCTAATGAAGCTAATTTGAAATATTTAGCAAGGAAAGACAGGCAAGAAGGAGAAAGCAGATTACCTGCTAGGTCTTGTCCATCACTAGGGTCTATACATGTAGATACCGTATGTGCCTGTGGCAGACCTAGAGGTCACTGTACTATAGCTCATTTCAGACACACAAGTGAAGAGCTGTTTATGGGCACTGATAGGACGATTGCTTTTTTTTATATGGGAATCAGAATGCAGCAAAACAAAAGATTGGCTGTAAAGTTTGCAAGTGGGAAAGGAAGGAATACCAACCAAGAAATCCCCTGACCAAAACATTAGGCTGTGTCTACAGCAGGGAGGGTTTGGCTACAAAAATGCTGTCCATGTGCAAAAGTCGCCAAAAGTGAAAACTGTTTCTTCTGCCCCCCTTTGACATCTCATGGCTACAAGGCTAACGTCCTGACAATAGATAGAGCAAAGCAACGTGGGTAAGCATCCCACAGGGCAGTGTTGTGGGACGGCAGAGTTGATCCTTGGGATTCCCTTGTATCTCTGGCAGCTCTCCATGCTAAGAATGTCAAAGCAGCACAGCTGTTTCTCCAGCCATCCCCCGGCAGCAGCAGCCTGCCTGTCGCTGTGTTCCTAGCCGGGCAGAACAGGAGCATTCCAAAGATTTGCTCTTTGTTCCCTAAACGGAGCAGCTCAATCAACATTCTGATACTTCCTGGAGCTTTGAAAGAGAAGAGTGTAGGCATGCAGGGCAACAGAGATCACAGAACACTGAACAGAGCCATCAGGGCAGGCATTGGGGGATACTTCACAAAACAAACAGCAGAATCCACCCTGGCTCTTTATTGACAATAAAGGGTGGGGGAAAGGCATGTCTCTGCCAGGGCTGGAAGTTTTTTGTTGCCCAAACAGAGTGATTTTTCCCAACAGAAGTTGCATTGCAATATGAATGTTCTCTCTGTTTTGTCAGCACAAGGCAGTTTTTGGTGACAAAACGTGCCAATGTAGACAAGGCCGTAGACAGAAAGGCACTTTTTCTGCACCTCACCAATAGGATGTGCTTTCCAATGTATCCTGCATAGCAAATTCATCTGCTGAACTGTCCTGTGGACTAGGATTCTGCCAAATGAATGTAAGCATGTTGCAACTCATCATACCGCTCCACAGCCATCTGTGCATACACCCAGACCCATGAATTCCTAGCAGAATGATATGACAAAAGTCTTTGCAGATTGTGCATATTTGGAGTTTAGACCTACCCAATCACAGGTACCAGCTATTGCCATGTTCAGGGAGAAAAGTCTGTATCTATGGGTACGTCTACACTAGCTCGTTAGTTCGAGCTAGGTAGGGTAATGAGGGCAACTGGAGTTGCAGATGAAGCCCAGGATTTAAATATCCCGGGCTTCATTTGCAAGTTCCCGGGCGCCGCCATTTTTAAATCCCCCTTAGTCCGAACTCCGTGCCCGCGGCTACACGCGGCTACTCCAACGAGGAGTAACAGTAGTTCGAATTAGGATCTTTAGTTCGAACTACCTAGTCCGTGTCGCGTGTAGCCGTGGGCACGGAGTTCGGAATAAGGGGGATTTAAAAATGGCGGAGCCCGGGAACATGCAAATGAAGCCCGGGCTATTTAAATCCTGGGCTTCATTTGCAACTCCGGTTGCCCTCATTACCCTATCTAGCTCGAACTAACGAGCTAGTGTAGACGTACCCTAACTCCCTTTTCTTCCTGTGATTAAACCAAATGTAACTTGGATAATTGGATTGATTTGCCTAAATTTCCTGTCTGCCTTTGCATTTGGTACTGCAGACGTGATAGTGATGCATAGTATTGGGTTACGTAAGAATTAATAGGGGCCTGGAATAACTATACATCAGTGGGAAAGGGGCCCAGCCAGAACAGGCATTGTCCTTTGAGCATGTTTTTTTTTCCTTCTGTTTTTGTAGTCTGGAAAGATAAATTAGGGTCCAGCCAAAGTAGGTATGTTCTTCCCCTCCCTTCTTGCAGCCTAAAAAAATAAATAAGCTTATAGCTGCTCTTCTTTGTTGTGTCTTTTACTTACTCTCATTTGCTTGGTACAAAATACATTCAAAGTTACATTTCTTATAATCGCTGTAACCTGCTAATTCAAAATGTTATAATATAAAAATATGAATTTAATTAAAAATTCTATCTACAGTAATTAAAAGCAGGTCTAATAATATTCATCACCTACCTTTTAATATTCATTATGTAAAAATTAAACTTACTAAATACAATTTTTTTAAAAAAATTATATTAACGTACTAAAATAAATAAAAACAATGTAATTAATGCCAAATTGTTGCCACTCAAAACATTGTGTTGGGGGTTCAAAATAAACACGTGTCAGCAGTAAAGTGGGCCGTTTACCCCATCTGCTCCTGAGGCGCCTGTTTCTCCTCAAACATATTTACGAATGGAAGTGTAGGACAGGACGAGCTATGATAGCAGTGAACGAGGGTCAGTGAGCCAGAGGTTCTTACCTATCCTGGGCTCTTGTTCATTTCCTTCTTGACCTGTTGTGTAACACGGCTCGGCAGTGACAGGTTTTCTCTCAAAAGAGAAGGTCTAGAAACAGTGTGGGGTGGCAGAGCTGGTTCCTGTTTCCAGACCTTCCACAAGGAGCTTCAGTTGGTAATGTGCTTTGGGATCCTCCTGGAGGGACCTGTGAGTTAAAACTCTCATTAGCTTCCAATGCATTATTGGTCTTCAAGGAGGATCCGTTTGTGCCCTACTGCCTACTTCCTCCACGAGAAAAATAGGCAACAATTAGAAAACCCTTTCCTGGGGCAACTATGATATGGGAACAGACACTTCCCTAATCAAATGTAATCTCATTGTGTTCCATCTGTCTCGTGTGTGAGAGAGACAGGGATGCAGTTTAGATATTATCCAGTGAATCTGTAGATTGACTGATTTCAGACAGCCAGGGAAAACATGCACCATGATTTCAGTGACACTATTTGAGTAATAAGGTACTATTCACAGGCAGTAGAGAATACAGCGCCTAGCCCTAATTAGTAAAAGCATAAAGGTCTCTACAGTGAAAGCGACGGTATATAAATGGCTAAGAGGCATAATTAATAATAGTTTCACTAGCTTATTTACAGGAAAAACGGATTCATGTTAAACCAAGGCAAACCAGATCTCTATAAACAGAAACGTGAGAAATGCCTTGCAGGCTCTTGTGAGTGAAATAATCTACGAAGAAGCATTTCTTGGTCTTTCCAAATAAAATTTCCACAAACAGAAAAAAAAATCTGGAGGCCCGTTTCTTAACCCAATGAGGATTGTGCTGGTACCAGTGTGTCAGGTGCAAGAATATCTATTTAAAACTACTGCTGAGTGCAGTCTCTACCTAAAGAATATGGGCTGCAGTTGAAGATCAGATAAGAAATGTGATAATTTTTGGCCCCAGGCTTCCCAGGGCCTTTGATTCATGCCGTTTATTTATTTATTTGTTTAAAGTCTCTGCCATTGTCAAAACCTCCCAAATCAGCACCCATGGGGCACATTCCTTCAGCTTGCATGTTTTCCTGAGGCAGTATTTACCCACTTAGGGTATGTCTAGACTGCATCACTCTGTCGGCAGAGGGATGCAGATTAGGCAGGTTGACATTGCAAATGAGGCAAGGATTTAAATATCCCGCACCTAATTTGCATAAACATGGCCACCACATTTTGCTGACTCGGCACTTTGTCAGCAAAAAGCGGCAGTCTAGAGGGGGATCTGTCGAGAAAGAAAGACTTTTTCGACAGATCTCTTATGTCTCCTGTTGGGATTGGTCCTGCCTAGAGCAGGGGGCTGGACTTGATGACCTTCTGAGGTCTCTTCCAGCTCTATGGATTTATGATTCTATACCCTAAGTGTCACCGTCCGGTCTCTGAACTTGCACCATGCTTCCTTTTGGCTGAGGAGTTTCCACTGCTCATACATATTTGGCCAGTGAACTCACTCACTGGTGAGTTTTAACTGTACAAGCATGTCTGCCCTATTGCTGGACAAAATTGAGATGCCATCGTTTCCCCTGAAAGGTCTGTGCTATTCCCTACACCATAATATTAGAACATAAGAACATGGGAATGGCCACACTGGGTCAGACCAAAGGTCCATCTAGCCCAGTGTCCTGTCTGCCAACAGTGGCCAATGCCAGATGCCCCAGAGGGAAGGATCATCACAGGTAATCATCACGTGATCACTCCCCTGTCATCCACTTGCAGAGAAACAGAGGCTAGGGACGCTATTCCGACCCATCCTGGCTAACAGCCATTGATGGACCTAACCTTCATGAATCTATCTAGCTCTTTTTTGAACCCTGTTAGAGTTCTAACCTTCACCGCATCCTCTGGCAAGGAGTTCCACAGGTTGACTGTGCTGAGTGAAAAAAACACTTCCTTTTTTTTGTTTTAAACCTGCTGCCTATTATTGGTATGACATACAGTGTTGCATGCGTCAAATTAATAAGACATGCTTTTTTTTTTTCTTTTTGACTTCAGAGCCGATGCTACATTCAGTAGCCTGTAATACCACACAGCACATTTTTCCATTAGCGGTGCTCCTGCGCACAAACTAATTCCTCCTGAAAATAGCGCAGTCATTCACATGGAGACCTGTCCCAAGGGATTGTTACTTGTTGTTCTTTAACAGACTTGTGAATAGAAGTTTGTTCCTGTTTTTCCTCCTGGAATATCTGGTAGCGAGAGAGCGGCTACTCCTCTTGCACAATAACAGCATCTTCTCCCTCGCGTGGTTTTCTTGAGTTCATGACCACAGGTGGTGGGTGAAGGCCCTACTGGGGAAAGCCAGCCCCAGCCCTGCCCACTTGCACCCAAGGCCCGCCCCTGGAGCCAAGCCCCGCCTACCCCAGCCCAATCCTTCCTGGCTACCCAGAGGGCTGAGGCTGCTGTGCTGCGACCCCAGCCAAGCCCTCCCCTGTGGCCAGAGAGTAGGTCTGCCATGCCACTGTTCCATCCCTCCCTGGTGGCCGGGGATGCCGGGCTGCCATGCCACAGCTCCAGCCTTCCCAGCAGCTGGGTGCATAGACAGTTTGAGGAAGGCTGTGTCTTCCCTTGCCTATGTTACCTGCCACCCATGCACACGCCTGTGCCAGAGTTTGTGGTCTCAGGCTGGTATTTTACCTCAGATCAATCGTTAGACCTGTAGGTGGCTGCCCATCCCTGCTCCACTACCTCCAACTGAATTGTATTCAAATGGGACCAAAGTTCACCACCCGCTAACACTGCCAACGGAGCTGCAGCTCTCAGTGTGTGAAATAGATCTGTAACCATCCGTTTGCTGCCAGGAACATATGCTGGCAAGCACCAGAATCGCCAGCTTTGCTTTTGGGTTGGCCAGGCTCCTCCCCGGGCGTTCTATTATTCTCTTGCCAGATGGTATGTAGGCCTCTGTTCCCGTTAGCTTGCATCTGTGCAAACCACCAAAAAAAAAGAGAGTCTAATCGGCACCAGGCGGCACGGGAGCCTGTATGAATATTGTGTTTAACTCTGTGAAAATGGGTCACGGCCGCGCTGTGAATGCAAGTGTAAGCAGGGGCTGAACTAGTGCTTGTTATCAGCCAGCTAAAAGGAGAGAGCTGCCCTGGGGGTGGGTGTGCTCACTCCAATTGTTTAGATCTGCAAGATAATTAACTGTTAACTGTTGATATGTAAATACGGCTCATGCCAGCAGGGGGAAGGAATCCGAGGTGTGGCTATGTAAATCCAATTCAGCCAGGGCTGATGGAAGATCAGTGTTGGAATGGAATGTGATGTACTGTAACTTATTTGGGGCTGTTGTGGGGGTCACAAATCATGCTACCCCTAAATGTGAGAACGGTAAAATATGACACCAGTGCTTGCAGGAGAGACACCATCACTGGAAGAGGTCTCTGAGGAACAAGCCTCCCCCCTTCCAGAGTTGTGTGATGGAGCTGGGGGGAAGGGCTAAAGGGCTTGAGTCAGCCTGCTTCATGTGTGCCGGGTGTGAGCTGTAAGATTGGCCCAACCTGCCCTTTTCCCCCCCTTTGTTTCAAGGACAGACCTAAAGTAGACTCCATGAGGAGTCTTTTTGCTAGTCCAGTGGAAGCTGGAATATTTTGCCAGTCTAGGTGGTGAAATCACTAAGAGCTGAAATCACTGGTTTGGCTGGGAGCCAGGCCCGTTGCAGCCAGCGAAGCGGCTGGCAGGAATGACCGGCAGGCGGCCCGCAGAGCGTCTGGTGAGATAGCTGGTGGAGCGTGGCGGAGTGGCTGGCATTGAAGACTGCAGCAGAACCTTACAGAGAGGTGGGGCCGTCGGCCTTGGACCACATAAGGTGCCCCTGTCAATCCCCCTGCCCCCCTTTCTGCCCAGGTTGGGAGGTAAAACCCGGCAGGCGAACTTTTGGACTCTGGGCGGCACTGACCAGGGACAGAGACTTTTGGGGTGTCGGACTTTGGGACTTTGGGTGATTCTTGGCTGGGGGGGGAGGGGGTCAGCTCATGGTTTGGGCTATGAACACTGTTTGTGGTATTTTCCCAAGTTAATGCCATATGACTTCTCTCTCTGTTTCATTAAATGTTTCTTTCCTACACTCAGACTCTGTGCTTGTGAGAGGGGAAGCATTGCCTCTCAGAGGTGCCCAGGGGTGTGTGAATTTCCCAGGTTACTGGGTGGGAGCTCAAGCTGGTTCTGTGTGAGATGGACCCCTAGATACTGAACCCAGCCCTGGTTGCTGCTGGGCCTACCCGGCAGAAATGTTACACAGGCACTGTGTGAGCCTCTGGCAGCCAGAATTAAAAGGAGCCTTCATGGCTTTCGAGGGTCGCTAGCATAGCCCGGCTTCATCCGGAATAGCACAATGCCGCCTGCTGAGAAGTGCAATCAGAGGGTGTCTTGCTTTACAGGGTAAACCTCTAAAATCCAGGACTCTCTGGTCTGGTAATATCTGTAGTCTGGGAGGGCCAGGAATATTGCTGAACCAGGGAGCCCCAGCTGGCCAGGTTCAGGGTTGGGCTGGCAGTGGGGCCAGCCCTGTGGGGACCCCAGCCCTGGCCAAGTTGAAGGCAATGGTGGCTGATGCCCCTGGGGCACAGCCATGGCGAGGCCGGCAGAGTGGGTAGTGGAGCCTGGAGGCAGCAGGACTGGGGGCTTGCACTCCTGGTGATGAGGAGCACAGCCTCTGCCCCGGGTGGGAGCACAGCCGCTGGAGGGCCAGGGAACCAATAGCGTAGAACAGAACTGGGAGGGGAACCTTGACTTCCCCTCGTCCAGCAGACTTCATGGTTCAGGATCACTTCGGTCCCCAGGGTGCCAGACTAGGGAGGTCCCACCTGTACCTTTTGTGTTTGGTTTGTTTAATTTCTTCAGATATTCTAAGAGATATTAGGGCCAGATCCGATGCCCTTTGAAGCCCCGGGGCATCTTTCCACTGACTTTTGGGGGCTTTGGATCAGGCTTTTATTCTGCAGACTCCAAAGACTATTCCCTTTTGCCCACCACAATCAATTTCTCCTCCAGTGATTGGATTTCTCTGTCTCAGGGAAGCCAGAAAGGAGGCGGCTGCTGTATCTGGGGGCAGAGACATTGATTTTTAGATTCAAGATAATCAGCTGTTGGAGGAGGGTTTTAGTGGTGAGAATGGGAGACCAGATTGTTTTTGACAATGCTGCAGAGGAGAAATTGGCTGGATTTAGTGAGGATTTGGCTTTGATTTGTAGGGAGGAGGAGAGATGCGCTGAGAGAGAATGGGGGGGGGAAGAGGGCACGTGTGGGAGTTTGTATGGCAAAGGGAAAATGAGAGATTCTGTGCATGGTGCGGTTTTTAAGGAAGATGAACATGGCAGATTGCAGATCATCTCTTCTAGGATTACAGTTACTATTAATCCGGTTGCACAGAGCCTTAAGGTGCATGTTTCGATGGCAGGTGTTATGTACGAGAGAATGGGGAAAGATCATTCTTAGAATGCTAGAGCTTCGATCCTTGCCCATTTCTTACACTGCTCCTCACGTTCCCTGTAAAGTGGCTGTAAGATGTTTCTTCTCCTAAATACCTTCCTGATTTAACAGCACAGAATGTGCATTTCACTGATTAGCTGACTATTTCCTGCAGTACCTTCAAGCTTCCAGCCACACATCTGGCACATTGGCAAAATACATAAATAAAAATCCTGCTATTAAAGTTACTGCTAATCATTCAACGGCTACTACCCCTTATTCTAGAGACAGTCTGACATTCTTGCTGTTGGTACATGTAAAGGGGCAAGGCTCACCGCCACAGCACCACCAGCCATCGGTCCGGGGAATGGGCTCTTTCGGCTGTTGGTGTCTCAGCTCCCAGTCACGGGGTCCTCTTCGGGACGCTGCCCTCTGGCAGTGCCCACATCCGTCTCTGAGCCCCCCTTCCAGGGGTGTATGTAGGCCGGTAGGCCTCCCGGAGGGGTTCCTCCACCTCCGGGTCAGTGGGCGGTGCGCCTGTCCCACTGCGCAGCCCCTTTCAATAGTCCCCCAGTCTGAAGTCCCACAGTCGGGCCTTGCCCAGGACAAGTAGAAGGGGTCACTAGTTCCACTCCTGGCCTTACTTCAGGCCCGGGTCACTAGGAAGGGATTCAGTCAAGATAGCAAGCCCAGGCCCTCAGTCAGGGTGGGCAGCGAACAAACAGATACACCCGGGCCCTGGAACAGGGCAGGGCAACTGACAGTCTCAGTTATAACGGCAGCCCGGCCCTAGCCCAGGGCGGTGCCGTAAAATGGCAGCCAGGCCCTCGTGCAAGGCGTGGCAGCTAAGCAAGCCAGTAGGCGGTAGGCCCTGGCCCTGGAGCCGGGCGGGGCAGCACCCAAACAATACGTACTCCCAGGGCCTGGAACAGGGCGGGGGGTTGTAGAGCTCCTTGCTCAGGAGCAGGGCAGGTATTCCACCTGCACTGGTGGGGAGGGGGAGACTGCCACCCGGCAAGTGGGTGGCGGGGGGAGAGGGGCAGGGGTGGTGCAGGACCACCTACTTCACTGCGCCCCGGCCCAGGGCCCTAGGAGCAGCAATGTAGGTTGCTACGGCTCAGCGGGGCTCCAGCCCGCAACTCACTGTCCCAGGGCTTTTGCCAGCCCTGGCCAACCCCCGGGCCACTTCCTTTCTCCCTCTCCGTGGGTACCGGATTGTGTAGCCAGTCCCTCGGGGAGTCAAGGAGGGTCTCCTCGGGCAGGAGTCCCGGCGGCCAGATCCAGACCTCTGCCGCTTCCAGGTCCCCTGGCTCGAGCAGGCAGGTGGGTTGCAGCCGGCAGGGGTGTCTGGGCTGGTCGTCGGCATCCCAGGGTAAAGGCTGGCACCGGGATTCAGGCAGGTCCCTCTGGTTGGTCCAATCCTCCTGACTTGCAGGCACCGCCGGTGGGGCCTGCTGGCTTGGCAGGCGCACATGGACCCGGGGTACAGGCGGGTGTCGGGGCTCCAGCCACGGGTTCAGTCAGGTCCTCAGGGGCCTTTCCGGTAGGTCCAGGACCTGTCCCAGTCTCCCTCTCAGGGTGCACTGTATAGGCCTCTGGTCCCTCTGCCTCAACCCTGGTAGGCCCAGTCCACTCCCCAGTCTCCCTGGCAGGGACCCCTGGGCAGGCCTCTGTCTCCAACCAAGGCTGACGTTGAACTCGGTCAACGTCTACGCCCCGCACGCGGGCCCGGACCAGGTCACCTTTTATCGGCAGGCAGCCACCTTCCTCGGCACCCTGGATCCTCGCGAGTGTCTGGTCCTGGGCGGGGATTTCAACACCACCCTCGATGACCGGGACCGTGTAGGACTCGCAAACTGCCAGGCCGCAGCAGGTGTCCTCAGGGAGATCGTGGACCATCACTCCCTGGTGGACCTCTGGCGGGACCACCACTCGGACAACGACACCACCTTTACCTACATCCGGGTGGGGGAGCATCGGTAGAGCCACTCCCAGCTGGATCGCCTTTATCTATCCTGTTTCCATCTGGCACGAGCCCACTCCTCCAGCATCCGGCTGGCCCCATTTACGGACCACCATTTGGTGGCCGTGAAAGCCTCTCTGAGTTCGGAGAGGCTGAGGCCGGCCTATTGGCACTTTAATAATAGCTTGCTGGAGGATGTGGGCTTTGTGGCGTCCTTCCGGGAGTTCTGGCTGGCCTGGGCGGGGGTAGTGGCCTGCCTTTCCCTCGTCACGGCGTTGGTGGGACGTGGGGAAGGTGTGCGTCCAGTTCTTCTGCCGCGACTACTCCAGCAGAGGGATGCGGGGGGGCCAGCTGGCAGAGGGATGCGGCGATAGAGCAGCTGGAACGGGAGGTCTTGAAGCTTGAGGGGCATCTGGCATCCGATCCTGAGGATCCATCCCTCCATGAGGCGTACCAGGAGAAGCGGGAGGAGCTCCGGGCCCTGGAAGATCACAGGGCCTGGGGTGCCTTCGTTTGATCTTGCATCGAGCTCCTTTGGGAGATAGATCGCGGCTCCCGCTTCTTCTGTGCCCTGGAGAAAAGGAGGGGGGCTAAAAAGCACAGCACCTGCTTTTTGGCGAAGGACGGCACCCCCCCTCATGGATCCGGTGGAGATGCGTGGAAGGGCCAGGGCCTTCTACGCCAGTTTGTTCTCCCCGGATCTGACCGAAGCCAATGCCTGCAAGGTGCTCTGGACCGAGTTCCTGACAGTCAGGCGGGTAACCGAGACTGGCTGGAGGTGCCTCTCATTTGGCCAAGTTCTCGGAAGCCCTCCGTCTCATGCCCAACAATAAAACCCCGGGCATGGATGGGCTGACCGTGGAGTTCTACCGCGTGTTCTGGGACGTCCTCGGCCCAGACCTCGTTACTGTCTGGGCCGAGTCCTTGGAGAGCAGGGTCCTCCCTCTGTCATGCAGGTGACCGGTGCTCACCTTGCTACCAAAGAAGGGGGACCTCCGCGACCTTCGGAACTGGTGTCCCGTCTCGCTCCTCAGCACGGACTATAAAGTCATAGCAAAGGCCATCTCACTGTGACTGCGGTCCATGCTGGCGGACGTGATCCATCCCGACCAGACCTACACGGTCCCGGGCCGTAGCATCTTTGACAATTTGTATTTGGTCCGGGATCTCTTGGAGCTTGGGCGTAGGGACGGCTTGTCGTTTGCCCTCCTGTCCCTGGACCAGGAGAAGGCGTTCAACAGGATGGACCACAGGTATCTCCTGGGCACCCTGCAGGCCTTCGGCTTCAGGCCCCATTTTGTGGGTTTTCTCCGGGTGCTGTACGCCCTCGCGGAGTGTTTGGTCAGGATCAACTGGACCCTGACCGAGCTGGTCAGCTTCAGGCGGGGGGTACATCAGGGGTTTCCACTGTTGGGCCAGCTGTACGCTCTGGCGATTGAGCCCTTCCTCTGTCTCCTCCGTAGGAGGTTGACGGGGTTGGTGCTCCAGGAACCGGAGCTGCGGCTGGTCCTGTCGGTGTACGCCGATGACGTGCTCCTCGCGGTCCAGGACCCGGGCGACCTGGCGCAGATGGAGGCCTGCCAAGCCGTCTACTCGGCAGCCTCCTCCGCCCGGGTCAACTGGGTCAAGAGCTCTGGCCTGGTGGTCAGGGACGGGTGGCGGGCCAGCTCCCTCCCACCCGCGCTTCAGGCCATAAGGTGGAGTGCGGGTCCGCTGCTCTATCTGGGCATCTATTTATCCACCACACATCCTTCTCTGGCGGAGAACTGGCAAGGTTTGGAGGCCAGGGTGGGTGAGCGGCTGCGGAGATGGACAGGACTGTTCCGGTGTGTGTCTCTTCACGGGGGGCCACTGGTGCTAAATCAGCTGGTCCTGTCCATGCTCTGGCACCGGCTCAACACCCTGCGCCCAGCCCCAGAGGTCCTGGCCAAGCTCCAGAAGATAGCTCTGGAGTTCTTTTGGCCAGGATGGCACTGAGTCTCTGCAAGGGTCTTGTCTCTCCTCCTGGAGGAGGGGGGCCAGGGCCTGGTCTGCATGCGCAGCCAGGTCCAGACCTTCCGCCTCCAGGCCCTGCAGAGACTCCTCTTTAGTGCAAGTAGTCCGGCATGGAGCATTTTGGGGTGCGCCTTCCTCCGCCGCCTCCGAGGGCTCCGATACGACCGGCAGCTCTTTGTTATCTACCCGAGGGGCCTTCCGCGAGACCTCTCAGAGCTGCCGGAATTCTACCAGGACCTCCTCCAGACCTGGAAGCTGTTTTTGGCGACCAGGTCCGTTGTGGCCACCGAGGGAGAAGACCTCCTCGCGGAGCCCCTGCTCCACAATCCAGCCTTGTGTGTGCAGGTGACGGAGTCTCCCGCGGTGTGCCGAAGGCTGATCCTGGCAGAAACCACCAAGGTCCTGGACTATGACGTGGGACTGGGTGGATCCCCAAGCGCTCACTCAGCGCATGGGGCTCTCCACCCTCCGAACCCCCCTGCGCCTACTCCAGGAGGTGAAGGCGGCCTTGCTGCGGCCCGCTCTTGATCTCCTACAGAGAGCCCTGAGGGAGGGTATACCCCACCCCTCCCTTCCTGCAAACCCTCTGTCCCTTCTTATTGAGCCCCTGTTCCGCGGGCTCCCCGGCCTCCCCATCCTTGGACCCCCAGCCGGCTGCAAAATCTGTAGCTGGTTTGCTTTCGAACTGTGCCTAGAGAACATCTGTACACGCTCATGCTCCATACTCTGCATTTCCCCACCCTTGTGTCCCGCCCCAATACCAAGTGGTGGGACTATCTAAGACCCGTTGAGGGTGGGGGACCCCGATGGGCCAGTGTGTATTCCACCCTAGTTCCACGGCCCATCGGGGACATTAGTTGGCGGTTCCTTCATGGAGCCGTGAGCACAGGCGTGTACTTGGCGCGGTTCACCCCCATCCCGGACGCCTGCCCCTTTTGCGGCATGAGGGAAAACCTGGCGCATGCCTATCTTGAATGCGCCAAGTTGCAGCCCCTATTCGGACACCTCCAGAACCTCTTATTGAGGTTATGGCTGCACTTTTCCCCACACCTTCTTATCTATGCACACCTATCTGTGGCCCCACAAAGTCATGGGACCTCCTTGTCAACCTCCTCCTGGCTTTCGCCAGAGCCACTATATATAACACCAGGAGGAGGATGCTGGACGAGGGGGTTCCCTGCAACTGTGGGGCCTATTTCCATTCCTCCCTAGTGTCACATATCCGGGCAGAGTTCCTCTGGGTGGCATCCACTGGCTCCCTTGACAGCTTCGAGGAGAAGTGGGCACTGTCCGGGGTTCTCTGCTCGGTGTCCCCATCTGGCTCTCTTGTTTTGAACCTGTAACCTGCACCCCCTCCCTTTAGTCATCATTTGTCCCCAGTAATCAGTTGAGCCTGGGTCTAGTTATCCCTCCCGCAGGGCTGGGGGAGGGACTTTAAGCGGTGGGTGGGCTGTGCCCATCCACCTCCCCATGGCCTCAAATAGAACCCACTACAGTACAAAACATGTCCTAGAGTTTCATTTCATATAACAAGGAATGAATTAATGGTACTAAGAATCTTCTGGCATTGGCTATGTACACTGTGCTTTGGAGACCACCTTTTGACAAGAAATCCTTCATTTATTTATGCTTGGTAACAGAGTTTAATTTCTGACAAGGACTGTGTCTGAATCATAGGTGATTTCTGTCCACCAAGAGTTGCATTCTTATTGACAAGGAAGAGTATTTTTGTGCTAGGACTTCACTCTATGAGAATAAAACCCTGAAAAACTAAGGTTGCTTTTGACGACTGAAAACTAGGCAAACTGCCACCCTGGAAGAAACGGAAAGCTATGTAGTTCTGAGCCCAGCTGTGAAAATCGGAGCCTGATCTGGCCTCTTGAATCTGTCTGCTAACAGAAGTAACTCAGCGTGAGTCGGGGTTGCGGAATGATATATATCCTTCCTTTTGAATAGGCTAGTGCTGGTATGATGTAGAATTTTCCAATAGGAGTTTCTCTGCATGGATCAGGCAATGCAGTATTTTATTAATACTGTACTTACACTCTCTTCTTGGGTAAGTAGGGCATGTCCTAAGAATAGGCCTCATAACATAGTCTGCTGAAAATGAGGGCTTCGGGACCTAGCGCATCCTCCTTTTCATTGCACTTCTAGTTTCATAAGAATGGAGTATCTGGAGATCATGTGACTGCACTATACTGTTGTCAAGGGAAACCCCAATTTGGTACGGAGATCCTGCTTTCAGTTGTAACCCTAAGCCCCTCCTACATGCAGATGCGGTGATCTGTAAGGAGCACGAGTTCTTTTTTTTTGACAGCCTAATTAATATTCATTATTCAACCAAGGAGAAAATGCTGAGTTGTTTATCATTGCTTCATTAGTTTTAGCCAAATAGAGGCTAAACATAATTACTCCTATAAACTGCTGCAGCAGAGCTTAAAAATTGCAGGAAAAAATGGATGCCTTTAAGAAAGTGTTTTTAAAACGTGACCTCTGGGTCTTAGTAGGGGAGCATGGAAAGGATATTGCTGTTTTATGAGCTTTGCCGCTAAGCCTTGCTTGCTTATAGGTTTTCAGAGCCTTCGCCAGAGAGTCTTCTGCCCTGGTATATTTAATTTCTCTGGAGAGCGACTAGAACATGAAATGTTGTGTCCATATGCACGGTGTGTTTGTGCATGTATATGAGTTTAGTGCTAGTGAAAGGTGCCAGATTGACAGCCCGGGAGAAACAAGCCCTCTGTTTCTCTGCACAGCATGAAGGATATGGGGAATGGCAGTGTGAACATGTAGCTTTGTGGTACTCAGAGATTGCCTGAGGCTTCAGAAGTTGGGGGAGACATTGCCACACACAAAGCACCCCAAAAGGAGGATGCTGGAGGATTTCTGGCATAGGGACCAGCTACAGATTTCAAGAGAACTGCTTTTAGAAGGGTCCCTCTGCTCCTCAGTAACCCAATTACTACCAAAAAGAAAAAAAAATTAACTACTAGCAATAGAGGCATCAAACTGGTTTGTTGCTGAATAACTGTTTCACAGTTTAAAACAATGAGCAGTCCTGTGGCACATTAGGCCATGTCGACACTAGGAAACTATTTTGAAAACTAAATTCAACTTATCAGAGGGGTAGCCGTGTTAGGTCTGAATCTGCATAAACAATGAGAAGTCCTGTGGTACCTTATAGACTAACAGATTTATTGGAACAGACGATTTCATGGACAAAGACCCACTTCATCAGATACATCTGACGAAGTGGGTCTTTGCCCACGAAAGCTTATCATAGAACCATAGAGCTGGAAGAGACCTCAGAAGGTCATCAAGTCCATCCTCCTGCCCTAGGCAGGACCAATCCCAACTAAATCAACCCAGCCAGGGCTTTGTCAAGCCAAGATTTAAAAATCTCTAGGGATGGAGACTCCACTACTTCCTTAGGGAACCAATTCCAGTGCTTCACCACTCTCCTAGTTTTTCCTAATATCCAAACTGGACCTCTCCCACCACAACCTGAGACCTTTGTTCCTTTTTCTGCCCTCTGTCACTACTGAGAACGGCTTTTCTCCAGCCTCTTTGGAACCTCCCTTCTGGAAGCTGAAGGCTGCTATTGCTTATGTTCCAATAAATCTGTTAGTCTATAAGGTGCCACAGGACTTCTCGTTGTTTATGTAAATTCAACTTAACTCCCAAGTTAACAAATTTGAAATAGTGTCCTCACTACAGAGAAGCCTCGAAATCAGTCCCAGGCAGGTTGCGTTAATGTGGATGCGTTACCTCGACTTAGAGCCCCAGGAAGCACTGGGGAGTAATTATTTCGAAATAGCTGGACTGGAGCGTCCACATGACTGCTATTTTGAAATCACTATTAGCGATATTCCTGATGAAAAGCAGGAGCACAGATTTCAGATTACGTAGACCGTTATTTCTAAATAACGGAGTTGATGGTGGGGATGTATAACCCACACAGCTAGAGGGTATCGGTCATTCTCCCATGTAGTGACACTTAAACCACTTATAGTAGGAGAGAAGAATGAGGGAGCTGAGAGCCAGCTGGCTTTATAGCTCAAGCTGTAGAGGCTCCTACACTAAGGCTACGTCTACACCACAAGGCTTTTGCGCAAAAACCCACGGAGCATCCACATCTCAAACACATTTTTGCGCTAGAAAATCTACAGTCAATCGGCAGAACAGAGGGCTTTTTGCGGTGTCGGTAAACCTCGTTCTACAAGGCATAACTCCTTTTTGCGCAACAGCTCTTGTGCAAAAAGGCAGATGTGGACGCTCTGTAGGGGTTTCTTGTGCAAATAGAGCCTATTACAAAAAGCACAGGTGCTCTGATGGCCATTCTGAGAATGGCCAACAGAGCTTTCTTGTGCAAGAGTGTCCATGCAGTGTGGTCACTCTCTTGTGCAAAAGCACATGGCTTTTGCGATGCGCTTTGAGGTCTGGACGTGCTTTTGCACAAGAAGTTTTTGTGCAAGAACTCTTCTGCAGAAGGCTTCTTGCACAAAAACCCTGCAGTGTAGACAAAGCCTAAGCTCCAGAGGTCCTAGGTTCAAATCTGCCTGCCAGTGGTTACAGCTGCTCTGCTTATAAATTTAACCTAAGGGAGGTTATTTCAAGATAAAGCTCAAGTGTGGGGCTAAGAGTTCTCATTATACTTGGATGAGATGCAGAGAGATTAGCCAGTTTACTCCACTTCCTGCAACTCTGTGACAGTGTTGGGGATAGAAACAAGGAATCCAGCTTTCTAATCCTCTGCAGACTGGAATGTATTCCAGTTTCGAAATGAAGTCCTAGTGTAGACCAGGGCTTAGAGACTAACAAAACTATACTATACAATGTAATATCATGAGCTTTCATCGGTAAGACCCTCTTTGCAGATGAGTTGGAGTGGAAATAGCAGAAACCAAGGGATATATTACAGGCAAAGAAGTAAAAGAAACATTTTAACCTACCTGGTCACTCAATCATGGATTTAAAAGTAGCCATTCTTCTACAGTTCTGCTACCAATTACAGAGAGAGACTGCAGAACTGAAAATCATCTATAAATTTGATATTGTTGCCCTGGTCTTGAATAAAGACATTAACTGGCTATTGTACTACAAAGCCAATTTCCTCTGTCTCTAACATCCGCATTTTCACATCAAAAGCTATTAATGGGAGGCATCCAGCCCACTTAACTACCTTTATTAACACAGGTCCTACAATGGACATGTACTTCTGTTGCTGTTATATCTATCTCTTGCTTTCTGTTATTTCCACTCCAATTTGTCTGATGAACTGGGTGCTACCCATGATATTATATATTTTTGTTAGTCTCTAAAGTGCCACAGGACTACTCATTGCTTTTAAAGATTCAGACTAACACAGCTACCCCTCTGATATTGTTACCCCATTATGTAAACAGAAGAATCCCTGAAACTTTAGATCAAAAATCTAAGAAAAACTAGTTCAAAATTTAGACAAAGGGTTTAAATAGTTTTGTTTCCCTGTTACAGGTAGCACATCTCTCGTCCAGCACCCTTGGGACATGACTGGTGCCGAACCAGAGAATTTGAAGAACCAAGAAAGGTCAAGAGAAGTCAAAATGTGCTGAACCACGGGAGGTCAATTTTGTCTAGCAGCACCACCAACCCTTCCACTGCTTGCTGGGCTCTTAGAGACATTTAGGGGTCAATTAGAGCTAAATCACAGCACAGAACACTGAGAGCCAGGCCTGGTGGCTGTCAACAAACTTTATGAGACTGCAGGAAACTTGGCCACTCTCATAACAAGTGGTCTTGACATCAGACCATACTTCTCACGTCCTACATGATAATGGCACTTAGCAAGCCTTCTTTGCTCACTTATAAAATTAGCTCTATACAGAACCAGTCCTTCTCACTGGATGTCCCAGTGAACCATAGATCAGCAATGGCCTTCCCAATGGAGTCCTGAGGAAAATGTCTCCTACTTTCTTTTAACATTTCCTAGGCAGAACAGAAGATAGGTCATCTGTCCTCTCTCACTGGTGCTTAGTCCAAAAATAAACATCCACAAAACACACCAGAAGAGCAAGCCAAAGCCTAAATTATGCCTTCCAGATCCATTCACTAACTACAAAATGCTTTTATTTTTGCACCCTGCTATCCCATAATTGATATTGGATACCTCTCAGAATGAGCCTGATTTAAATGTACAAATGTTTCTCCTCCTCTTGATACCCTGCTGGCTGCGAGACACCTAATTAACGGCAGAGCTTTCAAAGTCTCCCTAACAAATGCATCTCTGTGTTTCTTAGTGCGGGGACTCTCATTACTGAGTCTGTGCTTTGTGATTATTTATACCCCTTCTATAATTAAAAATTCTGAAAGCTAATTACAATTATCCATCAGTTTTTCAACATGCCAGGACTGGAGATTTTATTCTTTGGTGCCATTGTTCACGTCCCTCCTATTATTTCTCCTCCTCCCTCCCCCAATTCCAGTCTCTCTTTTGCCTACATTTTACCTTTCCATTCTCAACAGGGTAGCACTTCGGGCCTTTGTCCTTATTAGCTTTTTGCCTAGTTCCTCTGGTTCAGTGTTGCACGCGCTGAGGTTTGTTTTCATATTTGAAAGGAAAAGAAACCAGAATAATTATTTCTAACGCTTTAGAAAGTCAAATCCCCATCCATGACATCAACAGCCTGCACTAATGAAACCTGCAGGTGAGGCACTGAAGAACCACGTACTGTGAAAATGTAAAAGTTTTCTGAGTAACATCAACTCATCCCCCTTGCACATACACCTTCGCTTTGGGCCCATTACTTCTGTTATTATGACAACCTGAATGTTGCAGGCAGTGTTGTAGCCCAGGATATTACAGAGACCAGGTGGATGAGGTAATATCTTTTATTGAACCAGCCTCTGTGACTGAGACAGAGAACACTGTGCAAACTCAATAGCTTTTCTCTCTCACGGACAGAAGCTGGTCCAGCCTAAACATACTCCCTGACTGGCACATCTGTGACTTGGCATTTAAGGGAGAATTCAGACATTTTCTTATTTTCTCCCTCCTTTTTTGTTTTCATTTGTTAAGCAGGATAACATTAGAGGTTGGGGATGGTCCAGCTGGAAGAGTTATAACAGAAATACCTATATGAGCATCTTTTGCAATGAGAGGCAATGCAGCTGACCAATACCAATAATTCAAGTGACAGTCGATGTGTCGCTTAGATTGGTCCTCCCACCATTTCCCCTATGGTGGCGAAGGAATGCCCAAGAGCTATGTGGAATTAAAAAGGAGGCCTATGTCAGCAGTAGAAGCCATAAAATAAAGGATGGTTACCATGGGGACGAGAGCCCTGCTGGGATGTAGTGGGGGCAGAGGAGGCGAATAAAAGAAGGGAAGGGATGCACCGAACAGTATTTTAATTCATTCTAAACTTTGCTTTTAATTGGAAGGGTAGCCTGAGCAGTCTCTTTTTGCTCTGCTCACTTCTTTACTATCCTCCGTGGATTCTGTTCATCCCCAGCAAATGGAGTGGGAGACTTGTGAGGTTTTGTCTGAGGTTTTGGATGGTGGAGTCTCTGGAAAAGAAGGCCAGGAGAAATCTGTGTGCCTGGAAAAGCATTGTTTCTCTTGTTCAGCAGCCCACCAAGGGTGTGTCTACACAGCAAAGTTATTTCGGAATAACGGCTGTAATTCCGAAATAACTATGCGAGCGTCTACGCAGCCATTCCATTCATTCAAAACAACGGCTTATTCTGACTTCTGTAAACCTCATTCTACGAAGAATAACACCTAATCCAAAATAGCTATTTTGAAATAAGGTGTGTAGATGCTCCACTTCTGCTATTTCAAAATAGCCCCTCACCAGGGCCATTCTAAGTGATTCCTCTTGGGGGTCTAAATAGAGATAGCACGTCTACATTGGTGAAGCCTGCCTCGGACTAATTTTGAGGCTTCCCTACAGTGTAGACATGCTATTTTGAAATAAGCTATTTCAGAATAACTATTCCGGAAAAGCTTATTCTGAAATAACTGTACAGTGTAGATGTAGCCCAAAACACCTGTACTGTTCACACTCAGGATGTCATGCTCCCATCTCTGTATCCCTTCCTGTCCTGTTTTCTTTCCTCTTCAGCATCTGAGGAAGTGAGTTGTATCTCACACAAGCGTATGCCCTAACACTCTAATAAATGTGTTAGTCTTTAAAGTGCCACTGGACTACTTGTGGTTTTAGGACAGCGGAAGTTGTTGCATGTCATTGTTTCAAACAGTACGGAATCATAGAACTTCTCCTCTTGTGTGACGAATGAGGGAACATGAAAAATTATTTTAGATCAGAACAATATCCCATATACTGGATAAATCTGGAGTCATAATCTTAATATGAACATCTTTAAATATCCTTACTAATGGGCTCATCCTTTAATTTCCTGAAGCAATGACAGTTTCCCCAGATTGTATATCAAACCCAAGATGGGATCTGTCACTAGATGGTTGAATTATATTTCATTCTTTATTTTTATCAGCCCCATTGATTTATTTATTACATTTTAAAGTCTCAGCTGTCTCCTGTCCTGTCTGTACTTTGCTTTTCTCAGAGGAGAAATATGACTACTTATAAACTCATTTTCCCAGTGTCCCCATAATTTTATCCGATGTCTGAAGTTTAATTTTGAATGAAACTTCATAGATAAAGCTTTATTCATGCCATGGTCCGTGAAGGCCTTGGCAGTCCCTGGAGAAAAATCTCTGCTTCTAAAGGACTTTCCCTCAGACTCATTTTTGAAGAACATAGTGCAATTGTCACATCCAAATGGCAGGGGTAACCCACGTACATGGCCCAGTCCTGGTGTGATCTCGCTGCATTTGTAAATGACAGCAGTGAGATCGCAATCTGCCTGTGGGCTGAGAACTAATGCTGGCTGGGACTCATATTTCATATGAATTAATCTCACCACTAACTATCGTTGTATTGGCCCCTGTGGCTTTCAAGGCATCACATGGGCCTTGTGCTCTTCCTGTGTACGTTACTTCATTTGGCTTAGAACTCAGCCCGGAAGAAGCACATCCCTGGCACAGTGTCTGTTTCTGGCTGCGGTACCAAGAGTCAGAAACACTGGACCGACTTCCTTTGGAATGGGCTAGAATTGTCGCAAGCACATCCCTGGCACAGTGTCTGTTTCTGGCTGCGGTACCAAGAGTCAGAAACACTGGACCGACTTCCTTTGGAATGGGCTAGAATTGTCGCAAGCACATCCCTGGCACAGTGTCTGTTTCTGGCTGCGGTACCAAGAGTCAGAAACACTGGACCGACTTCCTTTGGAATGGGCTAGAATTGTCGCAAGCACCTCCAGGATGGAGGAGTCTGAGCAGAACTTGTGTGCTGAAGTCCAACTGCATGGGCTTCATCCTGAATAAAAAATTAAATCAAGGCTTCGGGATCTGAGCCATTCTACATATGAGAGATGATTGAGCCATCTGTAGTGTTCAGCCATACTGGGCTGGATAAATCCCCTCCTTTACTCCTATTCCTCTCCTCTCCTAGATTCCAGGGATCTCTATGTCTAGAGCCCTGTGGATCCATGGATATCCGCTTTATAGCCACAGACGTGGCTGTGGATACCCACAGCTCATTTTTGTGGCTGTGGATGCAGATACAAGTTTTGTATCTCAAACGCTGCACATTTGCAGACAGCCGCTTTGTATCTGCATCCAGGGATGTCAGTGTGGGCATCTGCGGATGTCTGTGCGGATATCCGTGGCTCATTTTTTGCAGGTGCAGATACAGATTTTGTATCTCCATGGGGCTCTGTCTCCATCCCGTGCATTTGTAAATATCTCATAACCTCTGCAGCAGGGGTGGTGGGTATGCTAGGCAGGGGAAGGCACCGCCTTCCCAAATGGCCAGCCTGGCCCCACCCAGACTCTGCCCCCAAAATGCCTACTGTAGGCGTACTGGGGCGGAGTATTGCTCTGGGGCTGGGGAAGCTGGGGCTGCCTGCCGCCTGACCTCCCCGTGGTACTCAAGGCCTTGGCTTCCCATGTGGAGTGGTGCCTAGGCAGAAGGGGAGGGGCTGAGATCTCAGCTGATCTGATGCTGTTAAATAAACTGGATGCCATCTGCAAACCACATGTGCTTCTCCAAGGTCCAGTGGCTTTCAGGGCATTGCACAGTTGGGCATGAATAGGAATTGCCTGAAAACATTGACACCCTCCACCCACCCCCAGCTGGGGGGCTGTTCTTAGTGGAGAGAGATAACAACACACAGTGCCTTGCAGGAGTTTCCTGGGTGTTATATGTCCCCATGTGCAGCATTGCAAGCGTCTCCTGCGACACAGCCAGTGCCAGACTTAATACACTTAATGAATTTTGCACAGACTACACCAGTCACTAGAGAGGGGGTGGTTCTGTGATTGCTCTGAGGCAATCATGGTGATGTATGTGTCCTCGGAGTAGATAGGGAAAAATTAGACTGCCCTAAGCCAAATTGGTCAGCCAAAAATAAGGCACTGCTCTATCCTGGGGAGAAAATTAGCCATTTATTGGAGCACAGAAGTTCGGAGCCATAGTTAAAGCAGTGTGACATTTCCATACATTAAAGAAATGTGCGTGTGGAAGGTAACATTCCGTGTGTAAATCACGGATGTCTCCTATCGGCATCCTTCATAGAGGACTCCCGCCCGCAATCAAATGAGAAATGCCCTTGCTGAAAGCTGTCGCTTGGAGTCCCTGCAAGAGGGTTATCTCTGTGCAAAACGAACCCCGGGACTTCCATATATCGGGCCAGAATCCTGAACGGAGGCTTCGGCCTATGGGAAGCTCAGGTTCTGAACGGCTGAAAGAGATCTGCAGGCTGAGAACATTCTGGGTCTGAAAAGCCTGCGTTGGGAAACACAGGGGTAAGGAGCTAATGTGGGCTCAGGGGGCACCGGGAAGAGAGATCAGAACTGGAGGGAGGTGATGGGGCATTTGCCCCACACTGGCCTGAGAAGGGTTAAATCCAGCCCTGGGAGCGGGCTGAGAAAGCGGAGCCTGCAGCTGCGGCAGAGACAGCCAATGGGGCTGTATAAATAAAGGCTCCTGGAAGGGCAGAGACAGATACAGTCTTGCTCTGGCTGGGGAGCAGGAGGGACCTGGCTGCCAGGGAAGCTGGAGGCTTCCTGAGACAGAGCAGGGCTGGGGAAGGCAAGCAGAGCTGGGGAACTCTGGCCTGGCCTCACTCCCAGGCCTGAGGGGATGAGGGCTGCGGGGAGGCCGCCAGGGCAGGAGAAGGCAGCAGGTCCACACTGCCTGCCAATGCTGAGGGGCCACATCAGGCTGCAGTTTGCCCCTGTGGCAGGGACAAGATGATGACTGGCCGTGGGTCACTGCGGCAGAGTGGGCGTAGGGGAATTGGGGGTCCCCTGTGAGAGGGGGGGACCCCAGAGTCTAGGACAGTACTAGGAGGAAAGGGCACCGTGACCAGGAAGGGACATGGGGCTGAACCAGCAGAAGACAGAGGCTGAGGCGCAAACCAGCAGAGGGCGCTCTGAGGCAGAAGAGCTGGTTCCCTGAGTGACCAGCGGGAGGCGCTGTGGCAGTGAACGCCCATCTCAGCTGGTGGCACAGCTGCTCAGGAGGGCAGGTCTTCACACTGCCGATCCTGGGGCAAGAGCTGGCGAGAGGCAAGACCTTTTCTGCCCGGCACTGTGTGGTGACTCCGGCCAGCAGGAGAGGCAGGCCTGTTGCAGACCCCCTTGTGATAGGACTTTAACACTCGCCGGTGGGCCTAGCTGGCCCCACAGCTTTCCAGACACTGTGGGAGGGGAACACCCTTTCCCACGTCTCCAGGAAAGTTGCTTTGTGCTCACGTTTGTGTCTGCCGAAGGGCGGTCTGTCGGGGGCTCAGCCTGCTGAAACACCCAGACACTGCAGAGCCGAGGTCTGGGTGAGTGTTGGAACGCAGCCTAGGATCCCTGAGTAACTTCTAAAAAGAGACACCGCAAGGCCCAAAGTCTCCTTTCTTCGCCGCAGACAGCAAGCTGGAGGTGAGAGATACAGCTTGCTCACTGGCCAGCCCTCCATGGCCTCTGCTGAACAGGTTTTGGAAACAAGCATACGGCTCATTTCTGGAGTTTACACATTCAGAGTCACTTCCGGTCACTGAAGAGCTGATCCAGACCAGGGAAAGAGCAAGGTGGCAGGGCATGCTACAGGCAGCAGAATGGGATGCTGGTCCTCGAAAGACCTGATCCCCATCACAGGCAGGAGAAGGCACCCCAGCACCCTAGGGGTGGAGACCCCCATGAGAGCTGTGTTGAGTTCGACAATTCTATCCAAGCACCCACTGCTGCTGGCCCTGGGAGGGGGAAGTGCTGTCTTCTCTCAAGAAGCAGACACATGTAACAAGGAGGTTTCTTCATGGACGCTTTCCAAGACACACAGGACAAAAGTGCTGGAGGATGGGAAACTCGGCTAAGGCATCACTCTGACATTAGGCTGGGGGTTGGCATATGGGCACAGCTACACTAGGGAATTATTTTTAAATAACTACATTCAAAATAACAAAATCAAAATACTGTGTCCCCGCTGGGGGGAGCCCTCGAAATTAGTCTGTGGCAGGCTCTGGTATGGTGGACGTGTGACCTCAACATAGAGCCCAAGGAAGCACTGAGGAGTCGTGACTTTGAATGGCTTGGGGGTGTAGTTATTTCCAAATAGCAGCAGCGGAGTGTTCACACGAGTGCTATTTCGAAAGAAGCGTTATTCCCCGAGGAAAGCCGGAGTACAGATTTCGAGATAACTGGCTTGGTAGTGTGGACGCTCCACTTATTATTTTGAAATAAGGGGGGCTATTTTGAAATCACTCCCTAATGTCGACCAGGACATAAAGTAGCTTCTCTTGGACAGCTCAGGCCCTGGACTTCTAACCAAACATATCATGCTGGTACAGGGGGGAGGAATAGCTCAGTGGTTTGAGCACTGGCCTATTAAACCCAGGCATGTGAGCTCAGTCCCCTAGGGGGCCATTTAGGGATCTGGGGCAAATCTGTCAAGGATGATACTTGGTCCTGCCAGAAGGGCAGGGGACTGGACTTGATGACCTCTCAAGGTCCCTTCCAGTTCTGTGAGATAGGTATAGCTCCATATATTATATTAAATCACCATCTCACTCATCTACCCCAGGGGGAGAAGAGTGTTTCACTGCAGGACAGGATGCATCCACTCCTGGGGTAAAAGGCCAATACCTGAATTAGATTGTAGGTCTTTCATGAGCCATTGTCCCGTGTCTGTTTGTGGCCACGCAGGGCTCATGCCATGTGCTGTCTCTCCACACTCGGCACACTACCTGCATGAAAGACTTTTTGGCACTGCTGTCTGCTCGGAATTCAGAGCTTCACAGTCAGCAGGCTGCAGCTGTGTTTATCTTCCTCCAGAAACTGAAAGCTCCCCCCAGGCTTTCTAGGGATATGTTCTCATCATGCCACCATGGTGCAAGGAGAACTGATGTGCATCAAGGTGGGAATAGATACAAGGCCGTCTTTGTTTTCTCTCCCCTCTAGCTGAAATGACAGCGTACTCACACAGGAGCGATCGCTCGGGAAAACGGACTTGTGCCACTCTTTGTGTTCAGGTGTAAATTCCTACAAGGGGCTAATATCGTCATTACATCCCAGCCAGGGAGTGTATGACGTAACGCCAGACGTAGGCACTCCTCCACCTGTGTGTCACGGCAATTGTGGGAAAACTCCCCGCTGAGCTGGCTTCTTTAGAGCAACTCTAACTGCAGCTGAGCAAGGCTGGGGTGGTGGGAAGGCCCAGCCAGGGCTCCTGTTCTGACAGTCTGAAAGCAGGTGTGATAGAGAAGTCATTAGGGGCACTGCAAGCTCATGGGTCCCTCTACTCCAAGTGCTCACCCCATGTTAATACTGGCCAGCCCCCCTGACAGAGGGCTCAGTTGGTCCCTCTTTCAGAGTCATTCTACGTCTGAAGCGGCTCCCACCAGAACAATCTCTCTTAGCTCCTACAATTTGTGAAACAAATGTGCAGGGTCTCAGAGACTCTCTTTTCAGCCCCCTCAGGGTTGTAGATGAGCTCTGAATATGAAAGTAGGAATGATGAGCACATGTTCCTCCCAATTAGTTGCAAATCAGATAAATAATTCCAGCGCGTGTCAGGGGGAGAAGATCTCTTTAACAGTCTCTTTTGCTTATTCGATGTAAAGCAAAAACTTTTCCATTTGAGTCTGCGGCTTTTTCTACCCTCCCCTGTCTCTCCACCCACTATTTCTCAGGAATCTCTTATTTGTTTGTCTGTATCAAGGGTGGGCAATAAAACGGCAGCAGTTTTCCAGGGTTAGTCCCCTGCAGGCCATGCTATTTATCTGCGCCTTTGCAGGAACTGGTGATCGCAGCTCCCATTGGCCACAGATCGACATTCCCAGCACAGACTAGGACACCACTTCCCACGCCTCCCATGGTCCAGGAACGTCACTCTGTGGCCAATGGGAGCTGCGATCGTCCGTATCTGTGGAGGCGCAGGTAAATATAGCAGTGGGGGCCCACTGGGGTTAACCGTAGCAGACTGGATCCGGCCCACAGGCAGGCTTTTGCCCACCCCGGTCCATATCAACATTCAAGGCTTATGTTGCCATTCTGAAATGACCCACTGGAGAGGGAAATCAACAGTGAGATTGCTCTGGGAGGCACTTGATATTCCATGGAGGGAGAGGTAAGTGAAGACTATGACTGTGCCCTTTGGAAAATCAAGACATCCAAAGTGATGGAGGAAAAAAATCCCCGAGCAAACAAAAACAACCTGGAGGGGCCATGAACGTCTGGGCTGCTGCTTTGTTTGTTGGTGTTAGGCCTGGATTTAAGTCATGTTGCTTTGGCTAAGATAATTATCACTGTTAATTAACAAACATGCACGGCAACAGCATCTCCAGGCCCCATTGTGCTACACTGTTAATATCATACATGCCAAGCCCTGCCCCAAAGAGCTTCTCACCTAAAGGGTAAGATGCAGCAGATGGGCTGAAGCAACCACGTTGGGGGCGGAGGGAGCAGGGTAACAAAACCAGGGCAGTGCTGAGTTTGCTATCTGTGTGCACGGTTCAGAGCCAGTCGGAGGCAGGGATCAGAGGCTGCGTCTACACAGCAATACTATTTTGAAATCACTATCATTATTTTGAAATTACATAATCCACGTCTACACAGCTGGCAGTTATTTTGGCATAATGTCGAAAATACTGTCATGCTAGAGAACTTCTTACTCCGACTCCTGTAACCCTCACTGTATGAGGAGTAAGGGCAGTCAGAGGAGAAGGGCTCTGTTCCGAAATAAGCGCTGTGTAGACAGCACTAAACCTCAAAATAAGCGATGCAACTGAGGGAGATCAATTTGTGTCGCTCATTTCACGTTAAGCCCTTTTGTATAGACACGCCCAGAAGGTGCTCCCTGCCTGGCTCTTATTTAACTAAACTTTCACCTTGAGCCTCAGTGCCCACAGTGGCTATGGGGTGGTTTGAGATTTTTACACTGAAGCAACTTCTCCACAAGGAGCTCTTGGTGACACAAGTCATGGAGATGGGCAGCAATGCCTTGTGATCTGCTGGGCGTATGACCAACAGTCGTCACTCCTCTCCATCCCAGCCTGGGACACCATCTTTCTGGCCCATGCAGGGGAGCCAAAGAGACTCCCCTGGCAGCTGTTCTAGTGCGGCTTCTGGGATGCCCGGGGATGGAGGGCAACTCACTGCATAGAACTTCTCTTCCTGAGGGAGACTCTGAGTCTTCATGTGCCATCCATGCTGGGCGCAGGGAAGTGGATGCGCATGTTGCCAGGCGGGTAGAGCAGGGTGCAGAAATAAAAAGCACAGGCTGCATGTGAACACAATGGCTGCGTGTGTGCATCTCTCTCTCTCACTTTCACACACACATACACACACACACACACACACACACACACAGAAGGATGAAGCTTATGGTTGTTGTGGTTAGATTTTTGCAGACCCTACCTGGGCACATAGGCCCTGGTTAGTCACTCACAGAGCATGAGGCTTGGAAGAGACCTTAGGAGGTCATCTCATCCCACCCTCTGCTCGAAGCTGGACCATCCCCAGCTACATCATCCCTGCCTGGGATTTGTCTCCTGCCCATGTTTTGGGGGAGAACAGTAGCAATCCCGATGCAGCTTCACCCAGGGATGTTTACACTTTTGCGTGCTCCCTAAGGAGATGGATCGAAAGCCAGGGTTTTGGAGGCTAGTTTCCATCTTTACCCCTGGCCCCCTGTTATGATTATGAGGGTTAGCCAGCAGCCTGGGGACTAAGGGGTTAACTACACCTAGCCAGGTGGAGTGGCCAATAGGAATGTAGGTAGGAGTTGACACCAATATTTAAAAAGGGCTCTAGAGGCGATCCGGGCAATTACAGACCGGTAAGTCTAACTTCAGTACCGGGCAAATTAGTCGAAACAATAGTAAAGAATAAAATTGTGAAGCATGTAGAAGAACATAATTTGTTGGACAAAAGTCAACATGGGTTTTGTAAAGGGAAATCCTGTCTTACTAATCTATTAGAGTTCTTTGAAGGGGTTAACAAACATGCGGACAAGGGGGATCCAGTAGATATAGTATACTTAGATTTCCAGAAAGCCTTTGACAAGGTCCCTCACCAAAGGCTCTTGTGTAAATTACATGGCCATGGGATAAGAGGGAAGGTCCCTTCTTGGATTGAGAACTGGTTAAAAGACAGGAAACAAAGGGTAGGAATAAATGGTAAATTTTCAGAGTGGAGAGGTAACTAGTGGTGTCCCCCAAGGTCAGTCCTAGGACCAATCCTGTTCAACTTATTCATAAATGATCTGGAGAAAGGGGTAAGCAGTGAGGTGGTAAAGTTTGCGGATGATACCAAACTGTTTAGGATAGTCAAGACAGAAGCAGACTGTAAGGGACTCCAAGAAGATCTCACCAAACTGAGTGATTGGGCAACAAAATGGCAAATGAAATTTAATGTGGATAAGTGTAAAGTAATGCACATTGGGAAAAATAACCCCAACTATACGTACAGTATGATGGGGGCTAATTTGGCTATGACAAATCAGGAAAGAGATCTTGGAGTTATCGTGGACAGTTCTCTGAAAACTTCCACACAGTGTGCAGCGGCGGTCAAAAAGGCAAATAGGATGCTAGGTATTATTAAGAAAGGGATAGAAAATAAGACCCGGAATATCTTACTGCCCCTGTATAAAACTATGGTACGCCCACATCTTGAATACTGTGTACAGATGTGGTCTCCTCACCTCAAAAAAGATATTTTGGCCTTGGAAAGGGTTCAGAAAAGGGCAACTAAAATGATTAGGGGTTTGGAACGGGTCCCATATGAGGAGAGGTTAAAGCGACTGGGACTTTTCAGTTTAGAAAAGAGGAGACTGAGGGGGATATGATAGAGGTGTATAAAATCATGAGTGGTATGGAGAGGGCCCAATAAAAAAAGGTTATTTATTAGTTCCCTAAATAGAAGAATCTAGAGGACACCAATGAAATTAATGGGTAGCAGGTTTAAAACTAATAAAAGAAAGTTCTTCTTCACACAGCGTGTAGTCAGCCTGTGGAACTCCTTCGCCAGAGGAGGCTGTGAAGGCTAGGACTATAACAGAGTTTAAAGAGAAGCTAGATAATTTCATGGAGGTTAGGTCCATAAAAGGCTATTAGCCAGGGGATAAAATGGTGTCCTTGGCCTCTGTTTGACAGAGGCTGGAGAGGGATGGCAGGAGACAAAGCGCTTGATCATTGTCTTCGGTCCACCCCCTCTGGGGCACCTGGTGCTGGCCACTGTCGGCAGACAGGATACTGGGCTAGATGGACCTTTGGTCTGACCCGGTACGGCCGTTCTTATGTTCTTATGAGTTTCAAATTGGGACAAAGGAATTTGGGTTTTTCCCTCCTTCATCTCTCTCTCTCTGTGAGTTCCTCTGCAGCTACAGAGAGAGGCAGACAGACAGACATGCCACTCTCCCCAAGAAGCAATTCTTCACTTTCTGTAAGTAGGTTTTATTGTTTTAAGGTTTGGGTATGGGATCTGCTGTCTGTGCACTATTTAGGAAATGTTTTGGTTTTTCTTTGTAACTCAGTTCTAGGCCCCTGGAGTTTCTCCATGAGTATATTTTGTTAGTATTCTATCTAGTCACGATGCTTGCAACAGAAATATTGTGGTAATAAAAGTTTTCTCTTTTCTTTTTATTAACCTATCATTGGTTAATTGTGTGTCCTGATTTTTATTTTAGGGGTGAGATTTCCCAAATGATCTTTCCTCTGATTTCATTATTAATATTTGGGTGGTGGCAGCGGAAGCTCTATTCCCAAAATGTAGGGTTTTAAGATTTTGGGGGAAGTTTTACACCAAAGCCTAGTGGATAAGGCTTTGGGGTACACTTGCTGGCCCCCACTTCTGCATTTATCATGCCAGAGTGGGGAAGGAGCCATGACACCCCCCCGGGCACACCACAGACAGGACAATGCTCTCACCTCCCCTAGAATGGCTGTTGCATTTTTCCAGGGGTCTCCCTCATCCTGGGGACACATCACCATATGCCCCTGCGAAGATAAGCAGGCTACTCCTGGTAGGCTGGAGGCTTCACAGCCTCTCCATGCTGGGGTGGGGCAGGCAAGACTTCCAGGTCACATATTCCCTGCTCTGCAGGTTGGTTCCTGAGCATTTGGCTTGCAAAGTGAGTCACTAGAGGGGATGAAGTGCGCCGCTGTAGCTCCGTCCCTACCGCTAGTCAGAGCAGGCCTACCAGGAGTGAGGTGATGGGCTGATGTGTCCGCCATCTTGTTTTTCCTGGGAGCTCCTTGCTAGCCAGGGCCCATGACACAACCTGTGCCTAGCTCCCGGCTTTGGGCCTAGAATGGGAAGGAGGCTAGTTTTCAGGTGTCATCACCTGGGGGAATAGCTGGCCTTTGAAAATCCCAGCCCAGGAGCACCTGGTCACCTGCAGAACACAGGCACCTGTTAGCGCTGGCCCATGCGCCAGAGCCTCAGAAGCAAGTACATTCTCCTTCCCTGCAGTGTACCCAGTCCCCCGACTCGGTGCAGGTGAAGCTCTCCCGCCTCAGAGTGTCCCTGCCTCTGTCTTCTGCCCTCGGCGTTCGGAGCTGCCCCATTCTCTGTCCCTGGCCTTGAACACCACAGTAATCAAGATCTGCAGCTGCAAGATGAGTGAATAAGGGAGGCGATCGCTCGCCAGTCTGTTAATTGGCTAGGATAGTCTGGCCTGTTTATGAAGTGGTCACTCAAGGCCTCTGCTTTGGCGTCTGTTCCAGCAGCACCTGCGGCGAGGGCCGTTCGCTGGGGGAGCTCAGCGAACTGGTTGCTAGCCTGTGTTAATTGGCAACGGCCTTCTGGCCTTTTCATGCTGCAGCCCAAGAAGATTCCTTTGTTTTGACTCCCTGCTCCAGATAGCTGACGGCTAGTGGATCTTGTTTGCTCTGGGGGAGCCAGCTCTCATGGCTCAATCAGAGGGAAGCCAGGCCGACGTCCAAACTCTTCCATGCCCGTAGGGGGTTGATCAGCTTCTCTGAGGATACAAAGAGCATGCTGATTCTGCAGATGAATTGCCGTGGTGCTGCACAGAACATTTCCAGTTCATTTCCCTGCATTATCCTTGGTGGGTGGATAAACAGAAAGCAACGAGTGCACTCTTGGTTTTGTTTTAATTGGGTTTTGCTGTGTTGTTAATTAGTAAAAGGGGGATCAGACTCAAGCTCTCCTGTAACCAGAGCCCTCTCTGCAATTTGTTTACCCTTTTGATTGAAAGTGTGTCAGTTTGCCTTGCAACTCATTTCCCCCTTCCAATAAAGCACTCCATGTTTTAATGGTGAGGGTGTGTTTTAATTTCAACAACTTTATTTTTAAAAGGCTGCTAACCACATAAATGCTAGCATGATTCTGCTAGAAACCTCTGAACTGAGTACCCAATTTTTATTCTACCTTCTCAGTTAGCTTTCACTGCTCTCGTGGATTTTTCTAATGGTGCCAACAATGTCCATTTCAAGAAAGATGTGGAGAAATTTGAGAAGGTTCAGAGAAGAGCAACAAAAATGATGAAAGGTCTAGAAAACATGATCTGTGAGAGAAGACTTGAAAGAACTGGATTTGTTTAGTTTGGAAAAGAGAAGACTGAGGGGTGGACATGATAGTGGTTTTCAGGTACCTAAAAGGGTGTTATAAGGAAGAAGGAGAAAAATTGTTCTCCTCGGCCTCTGGGAATAGGACAAGAAGCAGTGGGCTTAAACTGCAGCAAAGGAGGTTTAGGTTGGACATTAGGAAAAATTTCCTATCAGTCAGGATGGTTAAACACTGGAATAAATTGCCTAGGGAGGTTGTGGAATCTGCATCCCTGGAGATATTTAAGAATAGGTTGGACAGACATCTGTCAGGGTGGTCTAGATGGAGCTTGGTCCTGAGGGACTGGACTTGATGGCCTCTTGAGGTCCATTCCAATTCTAGTGTTCTATGATTCTTTGATTCTATAGTTATCCCTGAAACAAACTATGAAACTTGAATTTTATAATTGTGCTAACAAGGTGGCAATTGTCAGTGGTTAGAGCAGAGAAATGAGATTCAAGTTGCTCGTGATTTCTGTTTTGTTCTCGCCATTGTGCGGTTTAGGACACATCACAACATCTCCCTGCAGTTAACCCATCACTCAGATGGAAAACTTATATTTACCACCTGCAAGGGAGTCTATTAGGTTAATTAACTGATGGATGTTTGAGAGCTTGACATAGAAGGGGATTTACCGGTAACAGTGTCAAGAATTTTCATTATATAATCAACTGACAACTATATGCATCTGCTTGATGAACTCCAAGCTCTGCCCCAGAAGGAAAAGTTAAGTGTTCTGTTTCCAAAATTAATACATGGTGCACCTCTCTAGTCCGGCACTAACTAGTTCAGTAACATCCGTGGTCCAGCATGGTTTTAGTTCACCAGATGTCCACTTATCATGGGTGTGACCAAGTTTCCTGCAGTCCCATAAAGTTTATTTACAGCCACCAGTCCTGGCTCAGTGTTCTGTGCTCTTATTTAGCTCTAATTTACCCGTAAATGTCTCTAAGCAGTGGAAGGGTTAGTTATCCTGCTAGACAATTTGGTTCAGCAAACTCTCTGGTTCGGCAATGACAGCTCCTGAGTGTGTCGGATTAGAGAGGTTCAACCTGTACCTAAAAGAAATAAGAAAAAAACGGTGACTGTGATAAACATTTCAGAAAGCTTCCAACCACAGTAGTGTCTTAAAACACTGTCTTCTGCCCGCTGAGTAACAAAATATTTGATTTTTCTCCTTATAGATCTGTCACTTGACTTGGCCAGTTTTGAGGTATTGACACAGGGAACCTCAATTTCAAAGCTATTAAAACCTCATTTGCACACCAGGCCCATGAGAAATGTGCAAACTTTTCTTTCTCTCTCCCATCCTCCACAAAATTAAATCCTCCAAAAGAGGAGAAGCGCATGGGAGAGCGGCCGTGCCAAGGAAGTAGCTGCTTATCTCTTTCTCTCTGCAGTGTCCTTCCAGGAGAGGGACATGCATGTTCCTTAGATGAACTGCAATTCAGTAGCTATGGAGCATGAGCAGTGTTTAAACAAGACAAATGCCATTTCCTGATAAAATATGCAAGCAGAGCTGGAGAGCCACGGTTATTTGTTTAAACTTTCAGCTAGAAGACAGGATTGAGATGTCTGCAGCATGCTGCAGTGAGCAGGGCAATGGGTCCTCCTCTAGACACCCCCACAGAATGGGGGCTTCAATATTGGGAATCTGATCTGGAATTGTCCTCCCCCCCATACTGCTAGGTTAGGCTTCAGGCTTGTCTGATTAGCATTCAGCATTGTAGCAAGATCAGGATGGGAGACAAGATCTTCCACAGAGAAGCATACGAGCCCTGACCATGCTCCCGTTGTGGTTCAAAATCGAATCTAACAGACAGCTGTAGATTTTCTGCAGGTTGAACCTCTCTAGTCTAGAACTCACTGATCTGGAAACATCATCTGGAATGATTTGAGTTAGCCAGATGTCCACTTCCCATGGGGGTGGCCAAGTTTCCCACGGCTCCATAAGGTTTGTTTACAGCCACCAGTCTTGGCTTTCAGCATTCTGTTCTGTTATCTAGCTCTAATTTACCCCAAAATGTCCTCTAACAGCCCAGCAAGCAGCAGAAGGGCTGGTGATGCTGCTAGACAATATTGACCACCCGTGGTCTGAAAAATTCTCTGGTTCAGCACCGGTCCGGTCCTGAGAGTGCTGGACTAGAGAGGTTCAACCTGTAGCTTGGTGCCAGCTATGGTCCTGATGCAACTTTCTTTGACGTCTTTGGGGGACTTTTCATTGACTTCAGTGGGAGTTGGATGAGTTCCTTTTGCCCGATGTTTGAGAGTCATCGGAATCGGAACACTGAGGCATGCCTTGTTTTTCTACCCCAGTTGTCCGTCAAGCGGCTTTTGCTTTTTGATAACTCAGTGACGTTCTCATTAGCCAGAAGAGACTGCTCCGTATTTATTTCATCTGAGTGAGAAGAGGAGGTTAGAGTGAGAGCAATCAGACAGATTTGACTTAAGTGCCTTTGAAAGGCCTGTGTTGTGGGTAGCAGCTGCCAGAAAGGATGTGCTCTCGATCTGGTTTCACTCTGCACATCTGTTTTCCCTTGGAGATTTTACATACAGACCATGTATTATCTATCTAATTTAGCTGCCTGTCCTCATAGAGGATAAAAATAAATCTTTAGCCTCTGAGCAGAAAAGCAAGTTTAAGTACAGGTGACGAATGTAAGAAGCTTATTTTTCTTAACCCCTAATACCTGGTGCATGGTTATAACCAGACCTTCATCCAAGCAAAAATGCTCCCTAGTTAGTTTATTAATACTGGTCAAACCTCTCTAGTCTGGCACGCTCAGGACCCGACCGATGTCGAACCAAAGAGTTAGCCAGACCACAGGAGTGTAAACACTTACACTGCTCACTGGCCTCTTAGCAGACATTTAGAGGTAAACTAGAGCTAAATAAAAGCAGAGAACACTGAGAGCCAGGACTGGTGGCTGCAAATAAACTTTATGCGGCCGTGAGAAACTTGACCACACCATGATAAGTTGACACCAGCTAACTAAAATCATGCAGGACCACAGATGTTGCCAGACCAGAGACTGCCAGACTAGAGTGGTTCTACCTGTATTTCCAAAATATTCTGGGTTATTCACAGAGTGAGTCAACGTTTGTGCAGTCCCCTTCTCTGCTCCATATTCTTACCTTATACATTTTAGAGAGTTTGTCTGTCTGTCTGTCAGTGTGTTCAAGATCTCTTCTTAAATGGTAAGAGCTAGGACCACCAAATTCAGTATACAACTCTTATCATGACTTTAAACAACATAAGGGTTGGTTGTACCAGGAAAGTGGGATGTACCTGGAATGGGATTGCTTCTCATAAAACCAAACACAAATGAGACCAACACCAATTCAAGCACAGTTCACAAAACTGACATAACTGAGAGAATGCTGAAAGAGACTGAACCAAGATAGCAGAGAACCAGGAGGAATCTGGAATACAATTGGTTCTCAATACACCTTACAGAAAAAAGATAAAGCAGAGACATTTGAGTAGTGCTCTGTTCTGGCACAGCTAAATCAAAGCTTAAGGTTTAAAAATTAGAAGTAACTTTTGGACACCCCCCCAGATGCAAGCATTTGAGAGTTAAAAAGAGAAAGGTCAAAGAGAAACTGTTCAGGGAGATCCTTGGAAAAAGAACGGAATACAGAGCATTAAATGGACATTGGGACATTGAGTTTAGTTACCAGAAAAGCTCCTTTAAAAAGTGAGCTGTAGAAATGGAAAGACACTATCCTCATACATTGAAAAGTTTCTAGGGTCCATGCACTCCAAAACTGGTAACAATCTGGTGACAGTAATGAGTGACACTTTGAGTTTATCTCCCCAATCTCTAAGCCTTATTCAGGCTGGCAGCCAGTTTTGTTTCACTGTCCTGATTACTGATTGATTTATGCCATCTGCTCAACAAAATGTGAGGAGGGAGGGAGAGGCACTAGAAAACAATATTTAGTGAGGTACTGAGGGAGCTGGGGTGCAAACCTGTCTGAACAAAGGCAAAGAAGTCACAAATAGCCTGATGCTCTACAACTTGGTATCAGCACTGTACTACTTATGGACCAAACAAAGCCACTTCCTGTTAAACAGACATATTGATTCAGTTGCTTCCTGTGTACTGACAGCATTTGTCCTCTAGGGGACAATGCACAGGTACAAACACACACACTCCAGCAAGCATGATCATTGTAGAAAAAATTAGTCCCTCGCTTCTATTTCCCAGCATATGCTAGATTGCGAGGCCTTTCCTTGCACTAGAAGTGGAGATTTGTATTTCAGCAAAATCACACTGCTGATGTGATTGAATAGAGTTACAGTTTAATATTTTTAGTCCTGATAACACTTTGTAGCACAAGTGCTTTCTAAACCTCACAGACCGAGTGTCTGGAGTGGCATTTTAAAAGGGAAAATTTCGACAAGATTCATTACCGACACCAGTAAATGTCAAACATTTTATCAACTGTGTAAAGTGGCATGTTAGATGTCTCTTCCCCCCCTAAAGCTTGATTAAAACTCGAAGTGCCTTTTTAATATTAATATTATTCTCTTCTATTTTCTGCTTGTTTGGTTATTTGGAATAGCAAGAAATAAAGGGATCACATCATTGGTAGCTTAGTGGAGTAGCTTTGCTCAGGAAGTAGAAGAGACACTCTCCCCTGTAGGACATGCAAAGGAACAACCTTCATATTGGAATACAATTAATATTTTTAACAGTTAAGGTCTGAGATGGCTGGTCTCATTATAATCAGTGGAAGTGCATTGAGGCTAAACTGACTTTCATGCAATCTCTATAGGTCAAATTTTGCAACCCTCACTCACAATGAGTAGTACTTACTTGCATGGGAAGACCTATCAGACTCGTTCGCCAGGAGAATCATCCCAGTATTGATCTAGCACAACTTCAGCTCCATCAGTGACAGTAACACTGGCTGGTGTGAACAATTCATGCATCAAAACTGCCATTTTATCTGCCATGGTATCGTCTGACCCTTCTCTGAGCAAGGCTAGGGAAGAAGGTGATAGAAATATCGGCCTCCCTTCTATATCATCTACCTTTGCAAGCACTCATGGTTCAACCTAATGGGCTAACAGTGGTGGAAGAATCGCCTGCAATTGTCAATGCAGATGCACTGCCTACAATTGTTAGAGATACTGAAGTGAATGAACATGTCTCGTGAGGATGGGCTGCAGAATCAGGCTCAGGACTATTCGAAATTACCAACTTTTAGGTTTGGGAGGGGTAGGGAAAGGTTGGCAGTCTGGTGCATACTGGTCGGGGAGAAGAGCATTCGCTGCCAGTTGGCAGAGCGTGTCCCCAATACTGCCAGCAGTTCCATTCATATGTGGGTCTCTCCAAGCACACCTCTCCCTTCTTGACCAACCATAATCCAATTTGTCTCAGGTTCCATGATTGGCTACATGGACCTGTTGATTGGCCACAGGTTACAATGGGCCTGCTGATTGGCTGGGGCCACACCACCTATCCCCTCTTTCAGGCTACTGGTGGTGCAGATGAGGGGGTAATTTTTTTTTTTTTTTTTTTTTTGCATCCATAATAGCAGCAACTGTCTCAAACTAACTTATGAATTTCCAGAGCGCTGTGCTCTGGAATGGTCATCTAAGAGATGGAGCTCAATGCTTGTAGCTGTCTGGGGGTTGTTCCTGCTCTGAAATTCTTCTGGATGCATTTATACCTTAGAAACACAGCTCTTCATCACTAGGCTTACTGGGAAAGCTGTATTTAATTAAAGGCCAGTTTTATGTAACATGTATTAATTAACCCTCTTTGTTTAGAGGTTGAGAATAAATTGATATCTAAATCCATGGCTTAACTGTAGGAGAATAATATGTACCTGCATGGAAGTTCTTCATCTTCATCTTCATCACGGAGCAGTTCTGAATCAAATTATCCATTGGCATAAAGGAGTATTCATATATTCTCTCACGATTCAGTGAATTCAGAGAAGCTGGCCATCGCATGCACATTTCCATCAGAAAATTCCCTCCTCCTCCCCAAAAACATATGGGACTAACTGGCCTAGTAGAGAACAAGCATTGTAAGCCGCAGCATGTGGAATTTCTGATGAATTCTTTGATCGGGAGGCCGCATTTGTTCTCCTCACACAACTCCTATAAAAATATCTGAGGATTGCCATTTCTTACCCATACGTACTGGAAGAGCCAGGACATCCTCTGTGGCTTAAACCCTCTGAGATTGCTTTAAGGTGTTTGGTTTGTTGGGGGCAGGGAGAGGAGGGATGTATTGTGTTAGCTCCATCAACATAACAAATAAATGGTGGCAATTATAATTCATAGTGGGGCAAGGACCATCCCCATGGACTTCCAGGGCACTTATTGCCTCTGAGCAATGAATAGCAAATGGTGCATTTAATTGGAACGGTCACAATTCAAACAAGTGATTCATTAGCAAATAAATGCTTCGGTAATAGAGACCTATCATGCTTGTCCAACTGGTGTCATTGGGGTTAAGTGAATCAATGAATGCAGAAGGGGACGTAACTATTATACAAGGAGAAAATTAATCCAGTTATCTAAGAAGTATCACATTTCTCATGTGTACTGCTACTTGAAGGATTTCGTAGAGAGTTTGGAATATTGCTCGTGCATTAACCGACCGGTATTAGTGGTAATATTAAACCAAGAGTGGGTAACAAATGGCCCTCACGCAGGATGTGGCTGGCCAGGGTTAGCGCCAGGCGTGCTGCCATATGCTTTATTTATCTGTGTGTCCACAGGTATGGCCACTCGCAGCTCCCATTGGCCATAGACCACCGTTCCAAGCCAATGGGAGCAGAAGAAAGTGGTGTCCCAGTCCACAATGCTTCCCACAGCTCCCATTGGCCAGGAATGGCAATCCACAGCCAATGGGGCCCCTACCTGCAGATGCACAGGTAAATAAAGCATGTGGCGGCCCTCCAGGGGTTAATGGTGGTGAACTGCATCCAGTCCACAAGCCAATTATTGCCCACCTCTGTATTCAACCATCGATAACTATAATTAGATGCTGTGGTCAGCCCACATGGAAGGTTGGAAGCACCAATATGTGTTACTATGAATCAGATATTATTAGCTTTCTTTAAACATTACAAACAGCAAATCATCTAATCTTTAAGATGTCTGATGGGGGAGGGGAGGTAATTTATTAGGCTAATCAACATAGACAATAGCAGCTGTAGAGTGTAATTTTTGATGAGGACAAATTTCATTACAGCGAAACACTGGTCATCGGTCACCAGACCGCCCAGTGTACAGAAACCATTGGAGATGTAGTAGAAATCAATGCACATTACTTTGCTACAAATACGTAGAGATTAATACACGAAATCAGAAATAATTAAGCAAAGTATCGACATATCAGGGTATTGCTGCAGAGCAATGCTTCTCATTTTCTAGTCCGCACATTAACTGCACGTATTTATGTCAGTCTTCAAAGAATACATTTTAATGTAAAAATTGCACAGAGCTCTTGCATATCAGCTTACAGAGGTTGTCGAGCTGATTTAATCAGTGTAAGGGCAACATCAGAGAAGTCGCTGAATGGATGGCATTTAGGGACGGGGTTCTAACTTGAAACCTTCTAGTTCCCAATAAATAATGGAGCTTTCATGATTTTTTAAAACTCTTTCTTTTTCTTCAGTGCTCATTTTAATTCTGTATGACACTCCAGAACATGATGCACTGAATATGTTTGTCTCACTAATGTTACACTGGGGCGATGACAAAAGGTGTGTTTCATTCACAGTTTGACTGACTGCATGGCTATTCTTTGCCCTCAGTGGAAGGCTGCTCTCCCGGAAGCAACATGTAATAAACTCAATGGTTTAATAAAGGGAAAAGATGTGGGTTTCTGCTAATGCCTTCAGACACGGGCTAGCTGAAGCTTCCATTCTAATTACACCCCTAATTCATGTGCTTGAATTTCTAAAAGCTCCTCTCTATCCAAAGTCTTCAGCATTTTCCAGCAGGTTTTCTCTATCGCTGTATCACTAGGCCAGGAGAGCACATCAGAGTGGACAGACTGGTTTCTATATCATGCTCTAAGGAAAACATTCCCTGGAGGATTACACGGCTAGGGAGACCCAAGCTTCCATCTGCCTCTTACATTTTTGGTCTCCTAGTTGGCCCTGATGATTCCAGCCCTTCTCCTTGAATCTCATAGGGTTATGTTACATAAGACCATCCAGACTGGGTCAGACCAAAGGTCCATCCAGCCCAGTGTCCTGTCCTCCGACAGTGGCCAATGCCAGGTGCCCCAGAGGGAGTGAACAGAACAGTCAATCATCAAGTGATCCCTCCCCTGTCGTCTATTCACAGCCTGTGAAAAACAGAGGCTAGGGACACCCTAGGAACATGTTGATCAGTGACGCCACACGGTTGGCTAGACTTACAGGGAAGTATACCAGGGTAGTAAGTCTGTGCACCTATAGACAGGTCCATATGCAGGAAAAGTGCCAAAGTAGCATATCTTCCCAAGGACAAGCGACATGGATGTTCCATCACAGCTCAACAATTTTGAGTCTGACTCAATATTAAAGGATTCTCATCCGTGAACTCAATGGCCCTGAGGCTCCGTTCTGTTTGACCTGTCTTCAGAGGTGGAGAAGGGCAATTGCACACAACTCCTTCATCCTTGGCTGCCGAGGCTCAGCAGTATGAGATTATTCCCCCTGCCGCACTAATTTCCTACAGTGGAGGATGAACCGTAGTCGAGCCTGCTCCACTAATCAGGCAGGCACCAGGGTGGAGGGATAGCCAGCACAGAATGCAGCTGTTACCTTCATCAGCTTTCCACTGATGGTCAGTGTGCCCACCCTTATGCATTCTGCTTTGTACCTTACCAGACCGAAGAGTCGGTCCCACATACAAACACAACACACAGTGCTTCTGAAAAAACAAACACAGAGTACAGGTGCAGGTGAATGGCATATTGGACAGCATCAAATGCAAGTTCACAGACATCAGTTTATCATAAATCAAAAGTACAAGCTGACACGACCGAACGGTGGCTACAATGCTATTCTTGAAACCCTGCATGCGACCAAATATTCTGCTGCTGGCTGATATGAACCGATATTTCCTATGATTTTCTGTGGGTACCAATCACTGTACGACATCTCTGCCATTTAGAAGAGACCCTTAAAACAGAAGTTTTAGATGCCAAAATTGAGAGAAAGTTAATATACAGATGTTCCAGATAGAAAGGGCCAGATTAATTGACAGCTTCTATTTCTGTAGAAAAGCAGTGTTCTATCATTAAAGATCCATTTAGGCTTCACCAAAATGACATTTAGCCTTACACTTAAATGACAAATTACAGTGACATATTAAAGGGAAAGACACCAAATGTAGAGAACTTTTCAGGAGTCTAATTTCACCTAGTTTGGATCATTGAACATGAGAGCGGCCATATGGGGTCTGACCAATGGTTCATCTAGCCAGGTAGTCTGTCTCCGACAGTGACCAGTACCAGATGCATCAGTGGGAATGAACAGGACCCTTTTCAGTGATCTATCCCTGGTTGTCCAGTTCCAGCTCCTTTTCATTGGATGCTTAGGAACACTGAGAGCATGGGGGTTGCCTCCCTGACCATGGATGGACCTATCCTCCAGGAACTTCTCTAATTCTTTTTTAGCTCAGTTATACTTGTGGCCTTCACAACGTCCTCTGGCAATGAGTTCCACAGGTTGTGTGAAGTACTTCCCATTTGTTTGTTTGTTTTTGTTTTCTTGTTTGTTTTAAACCAGCTACCTACTCATTTCATTGGCTGACCCCTATTTCTTCTGTCCTTATGTTCTTAAAGAGAGCCACCCTATTCACTTTCTCCACCCCATTCATGATTTTATAGACGTCTCTCATATTCCCCCCTCAGTCATCTTTTTCAAGTTGCACAGTCCTCATCTTTTTAATCTTTCCTCCCATGGAAGTTTTTCCATATTCCTAATCCTATTTGTTGCTCCTCTATGCACCTTTTCCAATTCTAATATTAGAATTACCCACAGTATTAAAGCTGTGGGCATACCATGGAGTTGTACTGTAGCATTATATTTACAGATTTGTTATTCATCCCTTTCCTAGCTGTTCCTAATAATACTATTAGTTTTTTTGACTGATACACACTGAGCAGATGTTGTTAGAGAACTATCCACAATGACACCAAGATCTCTTTCTTGAGTGGGAACATCACTGGGGCCAACCCTTATATGAAGTGGAAATATCCAAAGGATATTGGAGATCTCATACATTTGACAATATCGTTCAACTGGATTCAAGCCATGTGTATTTAAAGATCATAGCAAGGTTTTTCTTTTCCCTTTTTAAAGGCAGGGCTGGAAGCGGGAGGTTCCCACGAGGACAAAGGTAATTCATGGCTGGTATCTTTAAGAACATAAGAATGGCCATACTGGGTCAGACCAAAGGTCCATCTAGCCCAGTAGCCTGTCTGCCGACAGTGGCCAGCACCAGGTGCCCCAGAGAGGGTGGACCGAAGACAATGATCACGCGATTTGTCTCCTGCCATCCATCTCCAGCCTCTGATGACAAACAGAGGCCAGGGACACCATTTCTATCCCCTGGCTAATATCCTTTTATGTGCTGCCATTCTGACCAGGCATGAGTCCTATTTAAACAACACTTTTTGCATGTTAAATGTCGCTGTTCACAAAAGCACAAGTCCAAAGCCCCGTGCGATCCAGCAAGTGTGATTAACCAGCGATGCGCTTGCAAGTGCATGAAGCCAAAGCAGAACATCCCTTTGATTTTACAGAATCTCAATCTCACGTGGATACTGTGTCATGTTTGTTTCCTTTCCAAAGACAGCCAGCAGGCCAGTCAAAGGATCATAAGTTAAAAATGACTTTTAATTTTTCCCCAGGATCATAGCATTAAAAAATCCCAGTAAACTGGATATTATCCCTTTTCCAGATTCCTTTGCCTTTGTATGAAATAAAATGGGCCCATCCCATGGGTCTTCCAAATTCCCACTCCTCCAGGGCACAAACTGCAAAGATAGAACTTCCTGCAAACCAAGTGCTTGACTATAGTTAATATTCTTCACCAGCATCCCCCATGCTCTGTAATGACACCGAAAAAGAAAAAAAAAAAACCCACACTAGCTCCATGTTCTAAGTTCTAAAGTTCATACTTAGAGCCCTGCGCGGATTCAAAATTTCTATCCACGTCCTCACCTGAAATGAGCCACGGACATCCGCACTGACAGCCGCGAATGTGCATACCTGCGGATATAAAGCAGATATCTGCAAATGTGCAAGGTTCTAGATACAAAATTTGTATCCGCATCTGCATCCACAAAAATGAGCCAAGCTTATCTGTGCTGACACCTTTGCAGGCAGATACCTACAGATATAAAGCAGATAACTGCAGATCTGCAGGGCTGAATTTGTGCCTGCATATTCACTAACAACCAGGACTCTCTTCAGTCATTGGTAAGACCTCTGATTGCATCACCATTCAGCAGCTCTTATCTTTGTCCTTTTTTTCATAGAATGCATCTCAGGGCTATTCAGAGAGACTGCAAAAGGGGATGGCACAGAAGAGCCACGATTTTGATCTCACATTGGCTTTACACAAGTGTCAAATCACAAAGACCAATTTTCACTCATCTAAGCAAAAGCAGACTCTGACCCAGGCTTCTCATCCATGGATTTGTCATTGTAATTCCCGTCTATCTTTCCCCTATTTAAAGACATTATCCTTACATCCTCTCCGAGTGCTTTCACAAAAGCCAATGTCTTGGCATGGCCCATCCGACTTTATATCTTCCCTTTAGGGGTCACCAAATGAAATTAATAGGCAGCAGGTTTCAAACAAACAAAAGGAAGTTTTTCTTCATGCAGTGCACAGTCAACCTGTGGAACTCCTTGCCAGAGGATGCTGTGAAGGCTAGAACTTCAACAGGGTTCAAAAAAGAGCTAGATAGATTATGGCGGTTAGGTCCTTCAATGGCTGTTAGCCAGGATGGGTAGGAATGGCCTAGCCTCTGTTTCTCTGGAAGTGGGTGACAGGGGAGGATCACATGGGGATTACCTGTTGTGATCCCTCCCTCTGGGGCATCTGGTATTGGCCACTGTCAGCAGACAGGATACTGGGCTAGATGGACCTTTGGTCTGACCCAGTCTGGCCGTTCTTATGTTCTTATATTCTATATGCAAAGAGATTTTCTAGATTTCCATCGTCAGTTTTGTGGATATCATGGAAATGTGGCAGTAACCTTTGCTCACACAAGCTACCATACCTGAAAAGGAAACAGCGAGTTGGATGGATTTTCATGCATACCCAGAGAAAGAGGTATTGTGAGGACCTTGCATGTATGTAGAATGGAATAGTAATGGCATTTGGACATTATGGCTAATTATCAGTGTTTGCCTTTCTGTCTACCTACAATCGATTCTTCATGGTATCAGCATATTATCATTTGGCTCTCTTTGAGAGGGAGAATAAATATCCTCCAAAATGAGCAGCAAAAATCCAACACATCCTCCCTCTGGCTGGGTTGGGCTATCCAGTGAACAGACTGTCTCATGATGCTTCACGGCTTTCACTTATGCCTGGAAGCAGGAAACAAGAGTGAGAGAAATGCCAACCACCACAGAAGTAATTCAGTATGTTGCATTTTTGGGGCAGAATTTGAGTTGATTCTTATCTTATCCAAAAATGAATATTAGCTCCTAACACCGAGCTAACAAAAATCTCTGGCATAAACACATTAGGTGGTGGCAGAGTTGAGAATGAGGTGTGAACTAAAGATCGGATTTTGGATGCCACACCCCCTACTTCAGAATATGAGCCAAAAGCTTTGGTCTGCTGCATTCTGGCAGTGATCGTTAACTGTGTGTAGAGGCACTCAGCTTTGCAAATATGAATTGCTCACGTGCCACAACATCTCTACAAGTTGGGTTAAGGCCAATATATTTTACAGATAGCTAACAGAAGCCGGTCTCCTCTCTGCTGTCCCTCTCTGGTCATTCAGTCTATGTCTACACTGCGGCGCTATTTTGGGATACCGGAACTATCTCGAAATAACTATTCCATGTCTTTAAAGCATCCTGTTATTTCAAAATAGATTTCAAAATACTGGGCACGCTATTCCAGCATCCCTGTAACCCTCGTTCCATAAGGGTTAAGGGACATTTTGCAATACCACTTTATTTCGAAATTACCTCGAAATAAGCTACGCGATTTGCATAGTGCAATTTGCATAGCTTACTTCAAGGTAAGGGTGCAGTGTAGATGCAACCCCACAGAGCAGGAGGAAGCAGGAAACAGAATGTTTTATTCTGGACTTCAGACACTAATTAGACTTCCCTCTTTCAATAACAAATAAGTAATTTTAAAAAAATCCTATAATTTTCCCATTCACTGAGTAGTGCACCAAGGCTACTCAGCACTGAAAAAGGAGCAAGAGTCTTGCTCTTAGGGGCCATCAGTTTGAGTCAAACTTTTGCACATCAGCCAGGTCATGCATGCCACCGGGTGCATGTTCCTTCTGCTTTCCAGTTGGTTTTGAGTGATACAGTTTAAGGCGAGTGACATGTCAGCTTGTGTAGAACATAAAACCCTTGCCAAACAGTCATGCCTGGGAGTCCTCGGATTTTAACTAATACCTTGATTTGACGTAACACCTTTTGTCCCACTGGCTCCTGGAGTGCTTTCCTTGATCTCTGCGTGTGTGCACGCAGAGGTCACTTTGCACGCTCTGAAATGCAGCCATGTGTGGGCAAGAAGGCAGCAAGAATTCTGCTCTGGCAGTTGTACACAGTAGGATGTGAGGAGCAGGTCTGTCCGTACGGTAGAAGGGGCCCCATGCAATGCTATTAAACTGGGGCCCCCATGTGATTTTATAATCATCAGCGACATTCTAATGAAGCATTTTAAAGTAAATGTTAAATTAAGCTCCTGTCAACTCACACAGTATGTTCAGCAGCTTCAGTCTAGCAGCATCTTAGAGACTAACAAAACATGCAGATGGTATCATGAGCTTTCGTGGGCGCAGCTCACTTCTTCAGATGACTGAAGTATTAGAAGTCCAGATCCAAGAATGAGTAAGGGAAGGGAGGGGAGGAGGAAAAAAAGAGAAAAAAGGAAGGGGAAAAAGAGAGAGAGCGAATAGATGGTTCAAGTAGTTACAAGAGGCTGATAAAAACAATTAGCACCTCCATTATTTGGGGTGCTAATTGTTCTTATCAGCCTCTTGTAACTACTTGAAACATCTACTCACTCTCTCCCCCCCCTTTTTTTCTCTTTTTTTCCTCCTTCCTTCCCCCCTTCCCTTATTTATTCTTGGATCTGGACTTCTAATACTCCAGTCACCTGAAGAAGTGGGTTGTGCCCACAAAAGCTCACGATACCATCTGCATGTTTTGTTGGTCTTTAAGGTGCTACAGTAAGTTCAGACACTGAGTCTAGACTACATGGCTCTGTCAACGGAGCCATGTAAACTAGTTTATCCAGCATAGACAATGAAACGGGGATTTAAATAATTCCCGCTTCATTAAAATAAAAATGGCCGCCGCGCTGTGCCAACGATCAGCTGATCCAGCACAGCGTGGCGGTCTAGAGGCAGTGCGGTCGACAAGGGAAGCCTTTGTCGACCGCTCCGGTAAACCTCATTTCACGAGGCATACCGGAGCGGTTGACAAAGGCTTCCCTTGTCGACCATGGCGCATCCAGACTGCCCCACTGTGCCACCAAATAGCTGATAGGCACAGCACGGCGGCCATTTTGATGTAAATGAAGCGGTGATTATTTAAATCACCGCTTCATTTTCCTATGTCTAGTAAACTCATCTACATGGCTCCGTCGATGGAGCCATGTAGTCTAGACATACCCTTGGTGTTGGTGCATCTATAGATAGTTCTAGATCACATGTGAGTGAATAGAATCATAGAACAGTTGACCTGGAAAGGACCTTGAGAGGTCATCAAGTCCAGTCCCCTGCACTCACAGCAGGACCAAGCACCATCTAGACCATCCCTGACAGGTGTCTGTCTAACCTGCTCTTACATATCTCCAGTGATGGAGATTCCACAACCTCCCTAGGCAACTTATTCCAGTGTTTAACCACCCTGACAGTTAGAAAGTTTTTCCTAATGTCCAACCTAAACCACTGTTGCTGCAATTTAAGCCATTGCTTCCTATCCTATCCATAGAGGCCAAGGAGAACAATTTTTAGATTGGAATAGACTGGAATACAATTGGAAATGGGAAAAAAAATCTGTCAGTCATATGTGCGTGTGTTCTTTTTTGTTCTTTCTGGTTCATCCATTTGTACTATATCCTTCCCATTATCTTTTCATCACTCTCAAAGCATTTTGACTTGGGGTCGGAGTTGAGTCTGCAGATGCATAAAGCTAGGACGGACCATTATGTTCATTTAGTCTGATCTTCTGCATGACATGAGGCACAGATTTTCACCCAGTGATTCCTGGAGGAAGCCCATAATTTCTGTTGGTGCTAAAAGTCACCTTTTAGGAAGTCCTCCAATCTTTATTTAAAGCATGTAAGTGATGGATAATCTCCCATTTCCCTATGTAAATTGTTCCAGTGGTTAATTACCCTTGCTGGTAAATTGTGCCCTATTTCTACTCTTGGTTTGTCTAGCTTCAGCTTCTAGCTTTGTCTGCTAGATTAAAGAGCCATCTGCAGTTTGAATCTCTCTATTCCAGCACCCTTGGGACCGAACTGGTGCCACACCAGAGACTTTGCCGAACCACAAGAGGTCAAGACTCTAGTGAGTGGGTCTCTTTATTTTTATTTAACCAAGGCAAATAAACGAAATACTTGCAATGCTGCTTAATAATGTCTGATGCTACTGATACACCCTGTACAAGCTTACACCTACTCAAGGCTTGTCAGCGCTCTTCACAACAACGTGTTAGTGTTGTTACACAATTTTACTGTATTGGCATAAGTAGATAAAGCAGAACAAACATGCTTACACTTAACACCATTACCAACACTTCCGCTGCTTGCTGGGCTCTTAGAAGACATTGAGGGGTAAATTAGAGCTAATTAGCAGCACAGAACACTGAGAGCCAGGACTGGTGGCTGTAAACAAACTTTGCAGGACCATGGGAAACTTGGCCACACGCATGGAGGCTGATGCTGAGACCTGTGAGGGTGGTGGTGTGGGGGGTTACATGGTCTATATTCCAACTCAAGCGGTTACACAGGCTACGTCTACACTGGCAGCTTCTTGCACAAGAACTCTTTTGTGGAAGAGTTCTTGTGCAAAAACTCTTCCACAAGAGAGTGTCTACACTGCCATGTGCTTTTGCACAGGAGCATCCATGGCAGTGTAGACGCTCTACACTGTGTGTACACAGCGTGGCCATTTTAACCATAGGGGCTTCTTGAGCAAGAAATTCATGTTGCCTGTCTACACTGGCCACTTCTGGAAGAGCTCTTGCGCAAGAGGGCTTATTCCTCACGAGGAGAGGAATAATTCTTCTGAAAGAAGCCCTGTTTTCCAACGCTGTACCGTAAATTTACTTCTGGAAGAACGCTCGAGCAGTGTAGACAGCTGGCAAGTTTTTGCGGAAGAACAGCTGTTCTTGCGCAGGAAGCTGCCAGTGTAGACGTAGCCACAGGGTTTACCTACACCTCCCCACCCTGTATTCTGAACTAGCTATGCAAGAGCACTTCCTGTGAGTGAAGGGTACTTGGATACCCGCGGGGGCATGGTCTTTGTGCCCTCGCTCCATTAGCTACAGTAGCCACACCCACCTCCTTTTTCCCCATCCAGAGTATCCTGCATTCTGTTCTCTGATCACTGAGGTAGGGTCTGGAGTTGGCTGTTAAGACCTCCGCTAACCCAGCGCTAAAGTGGTTGCCATAAATATTTGTCTGTCTCCAGGGACGGTCGTGAGGCTTAATTCATGCGTAATTGCAAACATGTTTGGAGAACTATCAGAGTAAATTCTCATTAGGCTTTCCCAGAACTTCCCCAGCTCATGTTGATTACAGCTTGCTCTAGTAATTAGAGAGGAGAAACGCTGGGGGCAGGGACCCCTGCTTCTGTGAGAAAACAACCCTGTGAACTCCCAGATAGTACAGCCAATGCCCTTTTAGTTTTGCTGTGCACCTAACCTCATCTCACCTTGATTTTGATGCGCGAAGTTTTCCAGCATCTGGCACACCATTTCTGAAACATCAGGAAATCGTTCCGAAACATTGAATGGAGTTTACAGTAAATACTCAGATGCCATTAGCATTCAAGATAGCCTCTCCACTCTCCACCAAACAAAACTGCACATCTGCAAAGACCCTTTAAAGGGTCACCCCTCTCTGTCTGAAATAGGCAGAATTGGGAGCAGACGTGTTTCTGATGAGATGGCTGGCTTAATTTGCCATTTCTAAATCTGCAGCGAAGCAGCATGCTCTCATTAAAGATTCATGGAGACTTGTCTTAATAGGAAACAATGTATTACAGCCCAGCACCTAAATGACAAACTACACTTCCCACCCTAACCATGAGGATTTAAAGTGACAGATGCAAATTTACCCTGTTGGACCGTTAGATTCATGGTACGGAAAAGAATTAAAAGACACAAATCAGAGATCTGAAAAGGCAATACACAGAAACCTGTTGGAGAACACTTTAATCTACCTGGACACTCATTAATGGATCTCCAAGTCGTCATTTTGTTTCAGGCCAATTCCTCAAGCCAAATACACAGGGAAGGATTGGAACTTAACTTCTTTTACATGTTTAATTCTTATGCAAATGGTATGAATAAGGATATCCGCTGGCTCGCACGCTATCTTCCACATCCTATGACTTAACCTACCAACCAAACAGTGGAGATGATAATTGTTCTTATCAGCCTCTTGTAACTATTTGAACCATCTAGTCACTGTCTCTCTCTTTATTTTTCTCCTTTCCTCTTCCTTTTTTTCCTCCCCCGCCCCCCTCCCTCCTTTATTTATTCTTGGATCTGGACTTCTAATACTCCGGTCATCTGAAGAAATGCGTTGCGCCCACGAAAGCTCATGATACCATCTGCATGTTTTGTTAGTCTGTAACAGGAAAAACAAATAAACTAGTAGCACCTTCAAGACTAACTCTGCTACCCCTCTGAAGCTTTAGGTACGGCGCGTGATATCCGATTGGAGTGCGCTGCGCTTCAGTGAAATAGAGATTAAGTGGAAACAAATTAATTTGAACACCTGTCAGACCTTCAGCATCCCTGAAATCCAATCAAGTCATGCAATTATCAGACTGTGTTATCATAATCATCAGATTATGTCGTTTGAGAACGAAGGGGGCAGAGCCGGAGCTTACAAAAAGGAACATGCTCATTCACTTTTTAAAAAAATCATCCAGCACCAAAGCTTCAATTGTGCACAGGAGATTTCCATGTCACCACCATGGCTGTTACTCTCAGCGCATTGACTAGCAATGCTGTTCTAATGAGCAGCAGGAGAAGGGGCTTTCAGAAGTTCAGCGTTAGGACAAATACCTCGCCATCTGGACATGGGTTTTCCAAATCAGCTGTTCCAGGGCAAGATGGCACGCGGTGGCTGGAGTCCCATTCAGAGAGCCTGGAAGTGGTGTTGCCAATTACAGAACGGGATTGCAGAGGGGAACATAACCAGCAAAGAGGTGTGTAAAGAAGCTGGCCCCTCCCTACACCTCGCACATAGACACTTCAGGCCTATCTTCAGGTGGCAAATCAGCACTGCTTGACTGAAATCAGTGGCACTAAGAATTTGCCCTGAATCTTGCCTTGCCCTTCTATTGGTTGTCTGTCTGTCTGCAGCCCTTCCTGCCTACCATGGGGATACTAATGGCTTCGGCAAATACACAGTGACACGTAACACATGTTGTGTCCCCCAGAGTCTGCTCGGAGGCATGGGGTGGGGGGAGGTGCTGTCCCTGGAGCGGTTACCCTAGTGCAATATCCCTGTTGGGTTTTTGCAGGGACATAGATTCATCAGGGCTCCCCTCTGCCACAGCAGTTCTCCCTCTCTTCTTCTGCCCACCCAGGCTCACCCTGCCCACCCAGAACGCCCCCTGTGACCTGGCCTGCTGGGAGGATGGCACAGAACTGGTGACAGCAGTATCCCCGTATGCTTGCCTATGGTGCGTTGATGTCGGCAGAGCTGGTGTGGCGGGGCCGAGAGGCAACAATGAATCCAGAGGAATTCTTGAATGGGCCGGACACTTCGTCCAGGCTGCCTCTGCACGCTGGGAGGCAGAGCAGGGCCTGGTCATGGACAGTCCGCCACAGGCACCGGCTGGAGTCATGGGAGCTCAGCGTTTCTGAAAAACCAAGGACAGAGGAATGGCCAGACTGGCTCAGACCAATGGTCCATCTAACTCCCTATCCCATCTGCCTACAGTGGCCAGTGCCAGATGCTTTGTGGGGGATGAACAGAACCAGGCAAGAGTTGAGTGATCCATCCCCTGGTGTCCAATCCCGACATCTGGCTATCAGAGGCTTCGCAAACCCAGTGCATCCCTGAACACCCTGGCTAGTAGCCACTGAGTGATGTATCCTCCATCAACTTACCTCACACGCTTCTGTCATTTTCCCTGGGCATAATACTGTCAGTAACAGGGCTGTACGCTGAAGGTCCATCCATCCTCTTTCCCTGAAGCCTGTTTAATAGAAAGCAACGGAAAAGACAACTGTGCGGTGAGACACAGCTGTGATTTCTACTTATCCCTAGGCTTTGTGGGCCTGTATTTCCAACGTTCTCAAGTGGGCCACATGTAGCGGGTGCTGTCACTGGTCTATGCTGTCGTCCTTGAAAAGTATAAGTGATAGCCTAGAATGGGCCCTTGCAAAGAAGTTAACATCCTAGGATGTGTTCCCACCTCGCTCACAGGTGGGAAGCCATAATCTGCATACAGCAAGATTTAATCAAGCTCATTTTTGTTCATTCTCACGCTCTGTCCAACGTGCAAGATTTGGCGGGCAAAGATCTAGGAGCTAAGTGTGGTAAGGAGGTCTTAGACTCATCAAGCTTCCTACATTTTACAAACAATATGGTTAGTATATTAGAAAGTACTGTAAATCATTCAAAGCAAAGGACTGTCACCAAAGTGAGGGACCAAAGTGCTTTTCACAATACATTCTTGCAATGTTCATTCACTTACTTGCTGATTTACAAAATCCAGTCTCTTGCAATGAGTTTCCCATTCATTAGTGTAAATTAGCAACACTCCACTCTAGCTCTATAGCTTTGCAAGACTGCATGCTCTTTGTTGGCTTTCTTGTTCTGTGAACTCTGTGCAATGTTTCTGAGTTGACTTCCCAAAGCACTCTAGACTCATAACACATCCCTGGATACTGTCCATCCATATCAATAAAATTATAAAGTAAAGCACTTCCAAGAACTTCTCCCATTCGAAGGAGTATTTAATTAAAAGCCAGCTTTATGGAGCATGCACTAATTATTACTTTTTAGCCTGAAGGCGCTGAATGAACTTGTTGCTTTAATTCAGTCATTCATATCCACTGCAGTTAACTTGAATGCTCAGAAGTTATTTTTTTTAAAGGGAGCTGCATAAAAGTACTCAGTGATTTAAAAAAAAATGGAAACCATTGTGCGTCCATGTGTGATGCAGGCAAGCTGGCTGAGGAGATTCTGCTTGCAAAACTTGAGAGGTTTTTAGTTTTGGAAGATGATGGCTGTTAGTCACCGCTCATATTTTGTAATGCCATGGGGCTTGGGCATCCCAGCTGAGATCGGGGCCTATGGTACTAGGTTCCTTATGGACACACAAGAAGAGACACTTTCTGCACTGAACAATGTACAGTCTGAATACAGAAGTCTGGGGCTGTCCCAAGGGAGGGGGGGCGGTCACGGGCAACCACCTTCCACTGCAGGCCCCACCCCTGCTCCACCCCTAACCTCACTCCTGCTCTGCCCATTTTCCCCTCCCCTGAGCAAGCAGCTTGAGGGATTATGGGTGGCAGGAGCTGAAGGGGCCTGGCAGCCCATCCTCCCCCCCCCCCACCACCATGCTGCCCTCTCCTGGCCCACTGCAACCCTCTTCTCCCTGGCAGAGGGGAGCTTCCCACCCTCTCAGCTTCCCGCCACTGTGGAGAGACCAAGTGCAGCGGGCTGGGAGGGCAGCGTGGCATGGCAGAACAGCCTCCCTGGCCGCTCCAGCAGAGCAGCCCCTGATGGGCAATGGCAGCTGTAGATGAAGGGGACAGAGCTGCTCCTCATGCTGCTGCTGGTGAGCATCCCTGCTGGCTCGGAAACATCACGGTCCAGTCCCCTCTCCAAGCCCCACCTGCCAAGTATTCTCGGGGATGCCTCTGTGCAGCGCTGGCTCTTTTGAGGGCTGCAGTGACAGACCAGTGGCTTCAAAGGGCTGAGGATCTGCCCCATATGCTCCTGTATCTCAAGTGATGCTGCGCCATCTGGCCCTAGATGCCTGAACTCCCGTTAACGAGGCAGGAAACAGCATCCAAACTCTAGCAGCACCGGCTATCGTCTGAAGGGAAGCACAAAAGCAACCCCCCCCCCCCGCTTAGTATTTGTCTTCTTCCTTGGGTCTCGACCCAGCTCTTGATCTCCAGAAGTGAGCAGACCCCATCGCTAGAAGGAGAGTTACCGGCCTGGAAAGAGCTGCCCTTGACAGCAGCGGCGGTTGGTATATTCCCAGCCCTCCCAGATCAGACTGTGGGGCAAACGCTAGCGTGTCTCTTACCTTGCAGCACGCTATGTGCCATGAGTCGTTTGGTTTTCTTGCAGCATCGGGACTATTGGAAATGCTTTGTTTGTGCGGCTTACCTGGCTCTGGGACTCATTCTGCCCCTGGCTACACCGGAAAGCTCCAAGCCAGAGATTTTGTACGCTGAGAGAGCAGAACATGTTTCCACAGATGGCGTGGGCACCTGCCTACGTGCATAATCCATGCACATCATTTCAAACTTCTAATTGGGAAATTCGGCCTTTTTTTCTGGGATCCTTTATAAACCCAAGGTACATAGAAGAGACATGCTCTAACCCTGTTATATCTTTGAGAACTGCCATCTGCCGCTTACCCCGAAGCCAGTTTATTCCAATCCAATAACAATCCTCCAAACGTATGGCCTGTGTAGATCAAACTTTTGCTTTTGTAGACTGAGCTTTTCCGAGTCTCCTTGGGAGCGGTTGACACTACTATATTTTCAGGGGCTGAAAGGGGGAAGAATTCCTCTCCTCTTCGCTATCACTCTACAGAAAGAGCTGCGGAAGAGAAAAGACATAGGGTGTTTGCTAATCACCACCAGGTAATACTACTCAGAAGTGGCTGCTAAAATCCACAGCCTTGATAAAGGTGGGCTGAGTTTTTTTGGCTTCGGTTCTTGTGAAGCAACATGCACATTAAGACTTTAAGAGTTGGCTAGCAAAATTGAGAACCATTAGTGAATTACTAGTGCGGGAGACTCAATTCCCAGACAAGGGGATGAGATCTAAACTCGCTTCCAATTGCCTTTAGAATAATGGAAAGCAAATTAATTGGCCCCTACACTCAGTGGCTAATCCTATTAAATCTCTAGCTGCTGCCAAATGCTCCCTGTACATCCAACAGGGGAACCCCTGTTGTGTAGGTGAATGAACCAGCGGATGCCGGTAAAAACACGCGGATGTACGTTCCAGTCGCAACTTTAAAAAGTTTCGTTGATTCCAGGGGAACGTTCATGGGTGGCAGCCACACACCTGGAGCAGCAGCAGCTCCGAACAGATTGTGAATCGCTCACAAAGAGAGCTACCGTACGGCTCATCCGGCTGACTGCTGCAGGGTGCATCCGCTGCCTTGTGAGGGGAACTGCCTCCGCATGATTAAAAAAGGAAGATTGGAATTGCTAGACTTGATGATATCGGAGTCCAGATACACACCACCATCAGCTGGGCTATCAGATGTTTAGAGAAAGGTGTGTGTGTGTATGTGGGGCACAGGGAACCCTAATCATTGGCCCCCAGAGAACTTTGTCCACAGCTCCCATCGGTTAGAAATTAGCTCATGCCCTGAAACTGGAGGGTTCCTATCCCTTTCAAATCTCTTGGATTGTTTTAATCTATAGCATTTGAACTTTGGTTCTGTGCCTTATTGATACCAACTTTTCAGCTTAGAAAAGAAAGGGGGATATGATAGATGCCTATAAAATCATGGCAGGTATGGAGAAAATGACAAAGGAAAAGTTATTTACTTGTTCCCACAATATAAGAACTGGGGGGGTCACCAAATGAAATGAATAGGAAGCAGGTTTAAAACAAACAGAAGGAAGCTTTTCTTCATGCAGCGCACAGTCAACCTGTGGAACTCCTTGCCAGAGGATGCTGTGAAGACCAGGACTTAAAAAGGGTCCAAAAAAGAACTAGATAAATTCATGGAGGTTAGGTCCATCGATGCTTATTAGCCAGGATAGGCAGGAATGGTGACCCTAGCCTCTGTTTGTCAGAGGCTGGAAATAGGTGACAGAAGATGGATCACATGATCATTCCCTGTTCTGTTCACTCCCTCTGGGGCTTCTGGCATTGGCCACTGTTGGAAGACAGGACACTGGGCTAGATAGACCTTTGGTCTGACCCAGTCCAGCCATTCTTATGTTCATTGTCCAGTTCTTGTTAGAATCCCGTGAAGCTCATTTGCTCCATCACTTTTTAGGCTTTCCTTAAAGAAACAATCAAAGCAAGGCTAAGGACAAATCCTCCCCAAAACACGTTCTTCCCTTTTCCTTTGCATAACCACAAAAACGAGTTGCATAAAGTGAAAGCAAGTGAAGTTAAAAAAAAAAGTCACGTGTTAGTGACGAAGGGTAACCCAACCACCCATCCTGAAATGATGTAACATCACAACACCCTATAACTTTCAAGGGCTAGGCTGCATCTCACCAGGTGGTGAGACGTCCCCGGGAAAATGTTGGCCCCAATTCTCCACTCCAGCACATTGGTTCTGTGCCCAGGTAACCACTTTGATTCCATCAGTTCCATTGCCATTCACTTCCAAGGTTTAGATGCTGTAATGGAGCAGGGACCCAGCATGGCTGTCTTGGAAGAGGCAGTCCCATCCTAAGTTGACCGTGATCAAAAAGTCTTCTGTAACTTGTAAATTGCGTGTGTCGCATTCTCTTCTCTGACTAGTTCGCACAGAGAATCACAGCTTATTATTGCTACTGGATTGTAGGTTTAGTGCTTCTGGGGTCCTAACCTTGCAGATGACTCAGGGGAGAATTTGTTCCATTGCCATCCATTACTTTATTGTACAGATAAGGGTTTTCTTTTCACCATGGTAGAGCACCATCAGTGCCTTGACCTCTGACGTTTTAAGCACGATATTCACTGTGTTATATGAATCACTCACAGCTCTGCCTCAGAGATACCCTGCTTTCATCTGTGCTCCTTTCCAGAGACACCCAACCCTGTGCTGTGTGGTTTCCTGGTCCTGTCCCTGGTTCAAGATGTTCTCCATTGTTTGTTGGACTCTGATTATGAAGCCAGTGAATCAGAAGGGTTCTTGATATTCCTAATTGCCGTCTTTTTGGAATGTGCATGTTTCCTCATTGTAGGGGGATCACATCAATTTTTATGCCAAGACTCTTTTGTTTAAGTTTTTAGCCCCTTGGCCACATGACGATAACGATTCATAATGACGTCGGCATCTCTCTTGGCATGAGCCAAGTTTCCTTCTGTGTCCTAAGAGAGTGTCCCCGTTTTCCCAGCATGGGTGTGGGAGAAATACATGCCTAGGAAAGAGGTGTCCGAATATGTCACCAAAACGAACCCGCCGTGCAAATAGCAAACTTTTCTACCTCTGGGGACACACGGAGCCAGGAGCGGCCCTAGACGAGCTGCTGGCAACTGGCGCCCTAGGCGAAACACGCGATCGGCATGCAATTGGCGCCCCCGCCTCCAAAGCCCTCAACAGCCATTTATCTTGGCGCCCTAGGCGACCGCCTAGTTTGCCTGTACTGACGGGCCGCCACTGCACGGAGCCTGGTCCAATGCTCACCGAAATAGACATTGGGTTGGGTCCCTACAGCTCCACTGTTTTTCTCTTTAGGTGGCTGTTTTGCTAATGTCCAAATAAGAAAAGAACGACTGGTTCGTGACTTGTGCAGCGCGGAACACAGCCCGCTTGAGGAAGAAGAAATGGGAGCCGTGAAGAGGTAATTGGTAGGTTTGAGAGTGTGCTGACCATGTAGTCGGAGAGTTATGAATTAATCACAGAGGCCAGACGTGTCAGAACTTCTGCTGGCTTCTTGTCCCCAGCTGGGCTCTAGGCGGCACATGCACAGCTGCTGTAAAATGATGCGGCGCCTTTGAGGTGCAAGCTCTCAAAGTTCTGCCTTCTGAATTTCCTGCTTGCGTCAGCTATGATAAAAAAACCAGGCAAACCCCAAGGTAGTTGCCATCAAAGTCAGAGAGCAAAGACCCAACACCTTGTGCACTCCTCCTCCTACACACACACACACACACACACACACACACACTTCAGCAATGAAGTCAGGAGCGTGGTCTGGTGGGAAAAGCAGACAGCAGCATGCTTATTAACACTCAGAAAGGCAGTGAGGCCTAGTGGCATGGCACTGGTTTGAGAGACAGAAGGCCTGAGTTTTATCCCCAATTCTTCTTTTGAGTTGCTGGGTGGCCTTGGGTAGTCCCTGGACCTCCTTCCCCCTCCTGACCCTTCGTTCGTGTGGTGTATGTCGACCTTCAGGTAACCTCTCTCTCTTTCCAGGTGTCAACGCAGGGCCCGGAGCTTAGCCACTGCCACTTGGCACTGCTGGAATAGGAACAGTAATTGCCAATAAACCCTCCCAGGAAGTAAAAGCAGCTGTGACAATCAAAGGTTGAAAGTCGGTGACCTCGTGGATACTTTTTGCCTGGGGAACTCAGGGACGGACCTGGAGAGAGAAATAATGCAGCTTTTTACTTGAGTTTAGCTTCCCCCCCAAAAACCCAAGTATTTCAGACATGGTTGAGAAATCTCAGTGACATGTGAGGGGGGATAACTCGCCTGTATCTAAGTGTATTACAGAGGCTGAGCGCGACTTGTTCCCCAGGGCGCTAGTGTTAACTAGATTTCATTTCCTGCAATCAGTCCTCCCCCTCTAGCCCTGGTTCCCAGTCACTGCCCATGGAGCGTGTCCCTCCTCCCACACAAGCAAGGAAAACCACTTGGGCATGTGTTTAATGTTAGGGATATAAGACACCCTATTGCCCCCAGGCATGATGCTTGTGCTTTCATGGTTCACTTCTAGGCTCAATTTCTCCAGGGACAATCTAGGGGCATTCGCAATTACCCAGCACCCTAACAGCCTCCTCTTCTCCCATGATTTCAGCCCTAGGAGACTTGAGCCAAAGAGCCACCCCCCTCTTCCCTGCTCCCCCTCCCCCGTCCCATGCCTCCAGGGACTGCTATTACAGTCAGCCGTTGGGAGGCACAGAGGGGTATATGTCTCCTGCACCCAGCACAGGGAGGAAAGGTTCATTGGCTGGCTGGCTGGCCTGTAGGGGCTCGTTAGGGAAACAAGCCTTGATGAGAAGGTGTGCATTGGGTTAGGAAGAACAAAGGGCTGGACAGGCCCAGAAAACTGCTCTGTGTACAGAAACTAGGGTTGGACACTCTGTATTTGCCCCCCTTAAGACTTCTGAGGACACCTTGGGTGGGTCCCTGGGAAGACCTGTGTCCTACCCCTCTGGGGGCTGGGCAATCGCCATAGGAGAGGGACTCACATACTCCTCAGTTTTAGTCTCCCTGGGGTCCAGCATCATTTCAGCCCAAAGCCAACTCTTACTTCGCTCAAGGAGAGCCAGCTACCGCAGGTGGCGGGTGTCTGCCTCCAAGCCTCCGGGGGGTGGCTGGATCTGTCAGGGCTCAAATCAAGCACACACAAAGCCACCATCCTGCCATGCCACACACAAAGTGAATAAGCGTGCTGTGGGTCCGGGCTCTGCCCTGTGGCGAGTCAGATGTACAGCCTGGACAGGTGACCTAACCTCTTCCTGTCCCTAGCAGATCAGTAGAGTGGGGTGGCCTCATGTCTTGATGGCAGCCAAATGGTCGTAGAAACGTGGGGGCTGGAGAAGTTGCTGGAGAAGTGCAGAGCATGACTTCCTGGTGGGCATGTTGCACCGATGACGTGTGTGGTGTGTGTGTGTGGGGGGGAGGGAGGGCAATGCTAGCTCTGGCACTGCTCCATCTTCTCTTCCAAATGGAAGGAAAGATGAGAATGAATGTTATGGTCCAAGTCCATTAGCCAGAGTCTACCAGTTCAGAGTTTGGAGAAATGGTGACAGCACTGCCAGGCTCTGTTTTGTCAACATTCTCCGGTGGGTTCGCTTTGTAAACCCAGCTGTGATGTCATGTGGAAGCCATTTCTCCTCCCTAAAGGCCTGGAGAGAAAAATTGTTCTCCTTGGCCTCTGAGGATAGGACAGGAAGCAATGGGCTTGAATTGCAGCAGGGTAGGTTTAGATTGGACATTAGGAAAAACTTCTTACCTGTCAGGGTGGTTAAACACTGGAATAAATTGCCCAGGGAGGCTGTGGAATCTCCATCACTGGAGATATGTAAGAGCAAGTTAGACAGACACCTGTCAGGGATGATCTAGATGGTGCTTGACCCTGCTGTGAGGGCAGGAGACTGGACTTGTGACCTCTCGAGGTCCCTTCCAGTTTTAGGATTCTATGATTCTACTTCCAGTCGGTGTCTCCCTGCTTAGCTTTTCCAGTGCGATCCGAGATTCCTGAAATCAGTCAGCCCAGAGTCTTGTGGTTTGACGGGGGCCATTCTCCAAGGTGTAGAAAGAGGAAAAAAAACAAGACCAAGGAGCTGAGGCAAAGCTCTCAGCACAGTGGAAGAAAATGGAAAAGTTCCCGCAGACCATAAAAAGCAAGAGGGGAGAGATTGAGTTAGCAAAGCATCCCAGACCCGAGGACAGAAGATGAGTCCATCTCTGCTCTAGGCAGGAAAGCCTCCGATGCCATGAAGCAAATACTGGCCTGAGTGGCACGGATAAGAACATAAGAATGGCCATACTGGGTCAGACCAAAGGTCCATCGAGCCCAGCATCCCATCTGCCGACGGTGGCCAATGCCAGGTGCCCCAGAGAAGGAGAACAGAAGACAATGATCAAGTGATTTATCTCCTGCCATCCATCTCCTGCCCTTGTTATGAAGGCTAGGGCACCATACTTTATCCCTGGCTAATAGCCCATTTATGGACCTAACCTGCAAAAATTTATCAAGCTCTTTTTTAAACCTTAATAGAATCCTGGCCTTCACAGCCTCCTCGGGCAAGGAGTTCCACAGGTTGACTGTGCGCTGTGTGAAGAAAAATTTCCTTTTATTAGTTTTGAACCTACTACCCATCAATTTCATTTGGTGTCCCCTAGTTCTTGTATTATGGGAAAAGGTAAATAATTTTTGGGGAAAAAGAAGAAGAAGAAGTCACAGACAATATGTTACAGAGACAAACCGATAAAGTGAAGAAGAAAAAAATAGGCCTGTCTACAGATGGTAATTGAAAAAGGGTGATGCTGAATTTATTCTAGAGAATAGTTCAGGATCTCCTGAGTATAGTCAGCAGCTGTTCTGCCTGACACACAGCACAAGGTTTGGACAAATTCTCTCCGGAGTTTTTAATTTTCTATCCACTGATTTCAGGGTTATTTTCATCTAAAATAGCAAGGCATGGTTCTTGGAGTTTGCTAGAATGCTAATAGGTCTGAGGAAAGGGCTATGGTCATAGTACCCTGATGTGGACAGTGTATAAATGTTTAACGTTGCTCTAGTCCATTGTACTTAACCCCCTAGTACAAGGCACGTTTCTCGACTCCCGTCCAAGGAACCTCTAACAGGCTACATTAAAGTCCGTGCCAAATAAAGAACAATAAAGGAAAGAGACATCAATGGAGTGCACATTTGCAATGGTTTCAGCAAATAGCCTGGCACAGACATTGCTGCAGTCCTGGGAGAGCAAGTCCTTTGTCTCCTAAGTGTCTGCTATTTAACACTGCATCCTGAGAAGAGGAAGTGAAAAGCGCAGTGTCTAGGATGGGGTTTTTTTTCCCTAACAGTCTTTTCCCTCCACAATGGATTTTTATGGAGAAAAAAGTCTGGGTTCTTTTCTCAACATTTTTGAGGTTTCCTCTGAAAAACCAAAGCTTTTTGTTTAAAGTCTTAATAAGTTTGGTTGCCTGGTTTTTGTTTTTGAAAAACATTTGATTAAAAACGACAATATTTTTATAACGTCTCAAAGGGGGAGCTGTGTTAGTCTTTAACTTTAAAAATAACAAGTAGGCCTGTGGTACCTTAGGCTATGTCTATGCTGCGGCGCTATTTTGGGATATCAGAAGTATCCCAAAGCCACCTGAAATAGCTATTCTGCGTCTTTTGAGTGCACCTGTTATTTTGAAATATAACGGGCTTGCTATTCCAACGTCCCTGTAAACCTTGTTCCACAAAGGTTAAGGGATGTTTCAGAATAGCACTTTGTTTTGAAATTTGGCACTGTGTAGATACTGCCAAATTTCGAAATAAGCTATTTCGAAATTACCACAAAATAAGCTACGCAATTTATGTTGCACAAATTGGGTAGCTTATTTTGAGGCCAGGGGCCAGTGTAGACACACCCTTAGTGATTAACATATTTTTGTTAGTCTCTAAGGGACCACTGTTTGTTGTTTTTAAAACATTTTTATCTTCATTGAAATTTTTCACAGCAGGGGTGGGGCAAGGATTCCCTGGTTAACTGTAATAACATCTAGTAAGTGCAGCCACGGACTTTCTTCTACCTTTGTCTTATAGCCTGACCAGGAGTAAGTAGGTTCTGGGTTAACCAGTGGCCTGGGAGGATTATACTCTGAGCATAAATTAATTACGCTAAAGTGATGGAGTGAAGGTTGGTTTGTGTTTGCAACACACCCAGAGATCCTGGGATGAAAGGGAAGGGCTATAATTAGTCACCCTCATCTATAGAGTGGTGAGCGGAAAGCCAGGTGACCAACTGGGTCCTCATTTCTTCCTCCCGCTGAGTGCGAGGTCGGCCTGGTCTCTGAGTATGCGTTAGGAAGAGCGAGGAGTAAGCCTAATGTGCATCACCAAAGAGAACTACTTAACTCATTTAGGGCACTGCAAACTTCCTTCGAAAAAGAGTGTCCACACCTCAAAACCGGATCAAAAAAGTGATCTGCTTTTTCAAAAGAAAGCGTCCAGGCTGCATGGATACTCTGGAGAGAGAAAGCCCTGATTGCTATTCACAGAATGGCCACCAGGGCACCTGTGTTTTTTCTGGTTGCCTCTTCTTTAAAAAGATGTCCGTGTTCTGCATCCACACATGCCTTTTTTCAAAAGAGCTCTTTCAAAAAAGGCGTTCTTCCTCGTAATTTGAGATTTACCAACATCGAAAAAACCACTGCGTTCTTTCGATTTAATTTCGAAAGAACGTGATTGCAGTGTGGATGCAGCTGAAGTTTTTTAGAAAAAAAGGCAGTTTTTTTTAAAAAAACAATGTAGTCTAGACTTACCCTTAGTGCCAAGCACTGGAGTTGTAAGGACTGTAACAGTTATTATGTACAATGACAGGGCAGCTGCTTCATTCCTTTATATCCTTGGGAGAAGTATAAACCCCTAAACAGATTCCAGCTACTATGTCCCCATAGTGCCCCAAAAATCTGTCCGAAATTCTGTGTTTGCGCTGCATCAGTAGCTTGTGTCACTCAATGCAGTACGCATCGGGTTGGTGTTCAATAACGCTCCACTAAACCATATGGGATGGGACTGTAATAAAAGATCCTCCTCTACAAATGTAGATGCGTTTCTAGAGTGAGAAGTGGAAAGTATCAGAGTTCAGACCAGGACTTCGTGTGGTCTAATGCTTGCACAGCTTGATGGGAAGTTGTGCATTCTCCCCTCAGCTCAGCTACCAGTTGTGTGTCTCTCGATGGCCTCGGGCAAGACGTTTAACCTCTCTCGGTCTCAAGTTTCTTCCTCGGTGAAATGGAGATAAGAATGCTTGGCTCACAGGCCGACTGGGAGGATTAATTAGCTGAAGTTTGTAGTGTACAGAAGATGAGCAGGGCGATAGATCTGCTCTTTATTTATTGTTATTGAAAGAGATAAAAGAGAATGTTAAATCCTCCCACAGCAAAAGAAAGAGAGATTATTCCCTCCCTCCCCAGAACCTTTCCAGCACCTGGAAAAAATAGCACGGAGGAGACAGAAAACCATGACGCTGTGAATTAAAATGCAAACAACGTCTTCGTGTTTATCAGTTTAACAAGTCAGATAAGGAGGTTGGTAATTTATTCTAGATCTATGAATAAACATTCTCCTGTCCAAGCCGCTCCTATCTGTTAATCTAGGTGGAAGTCATGTGGGAAGAACATGTAACTATGAGACTTGGTCAACCACCATCTCAGACATAAGAAAGGGGTAAAATAAACAAGAATTGAGAGTCTCAGAGTGGTAGTTGTGTTGGCCTGTAACTTTAAAAATCATGAGTAGTCATGTGGCACCTTAAAGATTAACCAATATATAGAAAGATGAGCTTTCATGGGCAAAACCCACTTCATCAGATGAGTTGCAAGAGTTAAGAGGAAGGAAGGGTAATTAGGGGTATGTCTACACTAGCCCCCTAGTTCTATCTAGGGAGGCTAATGAGGATGACCGAAATTGCAAATGAAGCACGGGATTTAAATATCCTGCGCTTCATTAGCATGTTCCCGGCCGGTCGCCATTTTAGAAATTGACTAGCCCAAAGTAACTGCCTGCGTCTACACGCGGCAGTGAAACGGGATTCCAAATTAAAGCCCTAACTCGAATTAGCTGGTAAACCTCATTGCAGGAGGAATAACAGCTAATTTGAGTTAGGGCTTTAATTCGGAATCTCCTTTCACTGCCGCGTGTAGACGCGGGCAGTTACTTTGGGCTAGTCAATTTCTAAAATGGTGACCGGCCGAGAACATGCTAATGAAGCGTGGGATATTTAAATCCTGTGCTTCATTTGCAATTTCGGTCGCCCTCATTTAGCCTCCCTAGATCAAACTAGGGGGCTAGTGTAGACATATCCAAGTTAATTTCAGGGCTGTAGCTTTAGGCCTTTCCAGATTTACTGAGCCAGCACAAAAAAGGCATGCTGAGGAAGAAAGGTTCTCATAAGAGGGCTCCCCTGCACTGCAGATATTGAGGGCTTGTCTTCATTACATGGAAGATTGATACTGCGATGGTTATTCTTCTGGATTTTGATTTAGCAGGTCTAGTAAAGACCCACTAAATCGAACTCAGAAGATGCCCCCATCGGTCCTGATACTCCTGCTCCTGTAAGGAATAAGGGAAGCTGACGGGAACATTTTCTCCCGTCAACCTCCCACTGTGGGGACAGAGGGGAAACTCGACTTAAGATAAGCTACGTCGACTACAGCTACATAATTAACATACCTGGAGTTGCGTAATTCAACCTTCCCCTGTCGTTAGACCCGTTCTCGGTGACAAGCTGGCCTTTGGGGAAAGAGCTGCTTCTCTGTATTGTATCCTGCTGCCAAGTCTAATCCAGCCACTGTACAAGGGCACAATTGTGACAATACAAAAGCGACAAGGAGTCCTGTGGCATCTTATAGGCTAACAGATGTATAGGAGCATAAGGTTTCGTCGGCAAAGACCCACTTTGTCAGATGCATGTAGTGGCTGTTGCGGTGTTTCTGGTAAATAGCACATACGTTCTCAGCCTTAGATGCGTCAAATAGAATTTCCTTCTCTTTTTCTTCTAAAGAGGTGGGTGTATATATACAAAGAAATATGGCTCCAAACAGATGAATGTATGTGTATGTGTCTGTTTTAAAGAAATGTAAGTGTGTTAGTGTCTATTAGTGCTGTGTGGGATCAGCACGTCTCATGTCTCCAAACACTGCTCAACACAAGGAGCCAGCTGATTCAGTGGGAGAAAATATTTATTGACTTGTGCCTTTAAAAAGCTAAAATTCACCTCTGGGCAAAGTTTTTCTCTGAGCTCTGCTGGAAGCAAATTTCTTACTGATCCATGAAAGACCTTTCACCACTAGGCTCTGGCTCCCTGGACTGCACTTGCTGTTCGCTCAGATTTCCTGCTTCCTATTTCCAATTGGATATTATCAAGAAACCCATTTTGCAAAGCAATTTTGAGCGACATCCAAACTGGTCCCACTGTATAAGATTAAGGTATCACCCTCATCCACATGCAGCTTTGCCTCTTGTAATGAACTGCCAACGTTATTAGTATGCTAAGTAAACAGCAAAGTGCCTGCTGCTCTGAAACGTGCCCAGAACCAAGTTTTGGAGTTTACTCTTTGAAAAAAAGCAGGGTTCGTTACACATTTTAGCACCTGGTGACCAAGACCATACAGAAATAATAAGAAAGGTATGCGAGCGCTGACATAAGTCTTGCTCTCATCAACACTGGTTGAACCTCTCTAATCCGGCACTTTCTGGTCCGGCAACATCCATGGTCCGGCATGATTTGAGTTAGCTGGGTGTCCACTTTTCATGGGTTTGGTCAAGTTTTCTATGGTCCCATAAAGTTTGTTTACAGCCACCAGTCCTGGCGCTCCGTGTTCTGTGCTCTAATTTACCCTTCTAAATGTCCTCTAACAGCCCAGCAAGCAGTGGCAGTGTTGGTAATGCTGCTAAACAATATGGACTTCCTGTGGTTCAGCAAATTCTCTGGGTTGGCACCAGCTGGGTCATGAGGTGCCAGACTAGAGAGGTTCAACCTGTATAATTTTGCCCACAATTAGCCCCATTTCAAGTCAATAGAGCTACTTTCAGCTTTACTTCAGCCAGGCTCTTACCTGAAGAAAGTGAGTATTTCCATTAACTCCAGCAGGAGCACTTCCTGGAGTAAAGTTATGCCTATGGTTGTTTGCCAGAAGATGTATTTTACAATGTACCAAATGCCATTCTTCAACACATGTTGTAAGAAAACATTCAAATACCCTTTCCTCATGGTTCCCTCACCGCAGAGTAGAGGAGTCAGGTCTGTCGAAGACTTCCTCTGAAACAAATCAGCCTTGAACCCATTGAGGTTCAAAGATGTCCAAGCATCATATATTTGTGCGTCAGGCAGCCCATAGGTGATTTTTGTTTTGTTTTAGACATCTGTCTAAAATGGGTTCTCTCTTCTGAAGCCAGGGGAGTACAAAGAGAGTTCTTGATAGCCACTTCTCTTCCTCTCTTATGTCAATCTCACACAGAGAAATTTCAGTCTGAGAACACACTGATTACCAAGAGGACAGAGGGTCTACTAAATATTTTTGACACGTGGTTTATAAAATGATATTTTACTGGCACTGTGAGAGGTCCCTGAGAAGCCTATGGGAAATGTCAGTGATTATTTTGGACTGATGGTATTTCTGATCAGACCAAGACACGGGATGATGAGCTTATTAATACAACACTTAGAGGTTTAGGGTATAGTCCTTATTGTCTGTGTAATATTAACCTCCTTGAGATTGCATCCAAGACCACATCTCCCAAGTACCAGGCACTGTACAGACACAGGACAAGAGCCTGTCTCTGACTCAAGATGCTTCCACATGGACATAGAGCAGAAGAAACTTAGAGACCTCCAATGTCACCCAAAAGTTCAGCGGCAAATCTGGGAGAACAATCCAGATCTCCTGGGTCCTCTTTCAGTGCCCTGCCTACTAGATAGTATTGCCTCTCTGGTCCTGGAAAAGCACACATGGCTATAGTTGCTCTTTAGGGGTTCAAAGCAATGTGTGCCAAAAAGCAAAGATTTGAGATAGTCCTGTACTTTGCCATCAGTGCGTCCAACTGTAACCGCAATTAGCTGCTTTTGCTACTTCCGTGAGGGAGGATGATATTTTTACTTTGGTTCATTATAAATAAGCATGCGGGGAAATATTAAGTCAGGAACTAAATGCCAGCTACTTAAGAGGATTGACACATGAGTACATCTTCTGAGTATCCTATAGTCTGACAAATAAGACGACAAAAGCTTATGTAAATAGAACAACTTACCCTTGGCTCTTTTCCTTGTTCTGCCTAAAGTACTTTCTAAACCACTAGAACCCGCTGATTTGCATCAAAATAATGTAAACCAAGGTATTCACTAGGCAAAGGCACGCCGGTTATCTCTCTGTGTCGAGCTGCCTCACTAGTCTGAGAGATAGGGGAATGCCAGAAATAAGTGTTTACTTTGTGGAGTGTTATCGGGAATAAGGATATGAAAGATTAACATGGGAATCTAATGGGGCTGGCAGGAAAATTTGGGTTGGATTCTCTTTTAAAAATCTCGGTAACGTCGGGCATGTCTTGGTGGAATTGGAACTTCAATATTTAACACCTCTCATCAAGTAGCAGAGCTGGAGTGGAAGGAGTGTGTGTGTGCCACACAATGATGTTGTTTAACCAGTAGATGGTGTTGTTTGTTTCAGTGTTAACTCTAGCCCCCTCTGGTGAGCTTTCAGTTTTCAAGAACATGGGTCCGTAAGCAACAAGTGTTGCTCCAACAACCTTTAGTCACTGCTGTCTACTTTGTATTCCAAAGCAACCATTCAACAAATAAATTGCTAAGGCCATGGCTTCACTAGATGGAAGATTGACGCTGCCGCAATCTATCTTCCAGAGTTTGATTTAGTGAGTCTAGTTAAGACTCACTAAATCAAACTCAGAGGGTTCCCCTTCTGGTGGCCGGTACTCCTGCTTGTGTCGGCCTGCCCCAGTGGGAGTTGTATACCTTAAGCTGACCTTCCAGGTGTTGTGTAAACCTGGCTTAAGAGTAAAGCAAAGTTCCTTTGATTTGTGGCTCCTTGATTTAATTTTCAGTCGGGGAATATAGTGAGGGACCTGCAAGCTATAAAGAAGGGCCTTCCGATAGCAACGCCTTAGATTCAAATGCTACCTGGACTTGGAAAGTGAAAAGAGTCAAAGCAAGACTGGGAACACCCTTTCTCTGGCTAAACTGCACGGAGGCTTTGACCAAATCTGCAATTTCTGCTTTTATGTCTGTGAAAATTGCTAGTTTTGCAAAGCTCTGATTCCAGACCCATTTACATCTGTTTGCCGCACAAACCACCGTACCCCTCTTTATGATAAAAGAAATCAGAATCATAATATTTGATAAATGCTATTTCAAATCTATATATCTCTTTAAACTGCTTGTTCTCAACAGTTATCCTGCTACTCTTTGCTTAGTTTTTGGAGATGGAGGTTGATTGTCTCTCTAGGTCTGTTTGTCCATTTTGTCATAGAATCCTAGAACTGGAAGGGACCTCAAGAGGTCATCAAGTCCAGTCCCCTGTACTCACGGCAGGACCAAGCACCATCTAAATCATCTCTGTTAGAAGTCTAGCCAACCTGCTCTTAAATATTTCCAGTGCTGGAGATTCCACAGCCTCCGTAGGCAATTTATTCCAGTGTTTTACCATGCTGAAGTTAGAAAGTTTTTCCTTAAATTGCTGCAAATTAAGCCCATTGTTTCTTGTCCTATCATCAGAGGCCAAGGAGAACAGTCCCCCATTCCCCCACTTGTAACACCCTTTTAGGTACTTGAAAACTGCTATCTATCGACTGATGTCTATTGAGAGTACCCTGAAAAGTTGTCAGAGACTTTTCTGTTCTTTATTTGCACCATGTATAGCATAGGGAACCCAGTTCCTAATCAGAACTCCTAGGTACCATCATCAAAATGATTCTCATCTATGGGAAAATGTAACCTGACAACTTCTTTGGGTGATTCCCCATTATGGATAAAACATGATCTAACTACATTTCAATTAAATTGTATTTTTGTGTGTGGAACAGGCTTGTGGCTGCCCAAAAGCTAACCAGTCCTAAGTGATGAGCAGAGTCAACAATTTCATGTAAGCTCCTCAAATCAATGTTGCAACTCATGTTTCCTCAGTGCTCATGCATACAATCCAGTCTTACAACGGGAGGATAAATGGTCACAAATCAGAAATGGTAGCACACACAAACCTGTAGAGGAACATCTTAACCTCCCTGGACATTTAATAATGGATTTAAAAGTAGCCATTCTTCTGCAAAGGAATTTTACCATCCAATTACAGAGAGAGAGAGAGAGAGACAGCTGAACTGGAATTAATGTACAAATTTGACACTGTCAACCTGGGCTTGAATAAGGATATTAACTGGTTAACACACTACAAAGGCAACTTCCCCTGCTTTTGACATTCACATAAAAAGACATATCAATAGGACATATCCAGCCCACATAATTAGCTTTATTAACAGGTCCTACAATTGACCGGTAACTGCTTATGCTGTTATTTATATCTTGGATTCTGTATTTTCCACTCCAACCCATCTGATGAAGTGGGTTTTACCCACGAAAGCTCATGATCCTATATATTTCTTAGTCTCTAAGGGTATGTCTACACTAGCCCCCTACTTCGAAGTAGGGAGGCAAATGAAGCATACCGAAGTTGCAAATCAAGCCGGGATTTAAATATCCCACGCTTGAGTTGCATGTTCCCGGCCGGTCGCCATGTTTGAAATTCACTAGCCCGGAGTAACTGCCCGCGTCTACACACGGCAGTGAAACGGGAGACCGATGTAAAGCCCCTAATTCGAATTAGCTGGTAAACCTCATTGCAGGAGGAATACCAGCTAATCCGAGTTAGGGCTTTAAATCGGTCTCCCGTTTCACTGCCGCATGTAGACGGGGGCAGTTACTGCGGGCTAGTGAATTTCAAACATGGCGACCGGCTGGGAACATGCAACTCAAGCGTGGGATATTTAAATCCCGGGCTTGATTTGCAACTTTGGTATGCTTCATTTGCCTCCCTACTTCGAAGTAGGGGGCAAGTGTAGACATACCCTAAGGTACCACAGGACTACTTGGCCATTGGTTATAAGGAGTTTAAATTCAAAGAAAAGACCCTCCATTAATCTGCACAAATTTTACTGAAAGGGTTATGATCTGTTAATAAGTAAATTGCACATTTAATTATCTTAATTATGGTTTCACTGAACTAATGTCATTGTCAATTAAAAAAAAAAGGAAATCTCCTGGAATGACAAAACCCTGATTACAGCTGCTGAGTAACACATCTTTTTTAAAAAACTTCATTTTGATTGGCATATACTAAAAGAATGGCTCAAAGGAAAGTCGGGCTGTTTTTACTGTGATGTTGTTAGTGCTGTAAAACTGCTTTCTGTAGAGTAAGAGCTCATAACGACTGCCTGGCTGATGCTTCATTTGGCTTTTCACCAACATGAAATTCCTTGGGTTTAAAGAATCGAGCCGATAGCAATCGAGATGCCTAGCACACCTCAGAATGATTGATTGCCTTGTCTTTTTACTATTTTATTAATGTGGTAACATTTACTGCCTAATTACTCCCTTCCATTCTTCTGCAATATGTAGAGGTAATACTGTTGTGCTAGAAAATACAATATACAGCATTGAGCGTGCCGGGCTATTGTTTTGGAGTATTCATTACAGAGTGTATTAGACAGAGTTTTCACTACTTAACGGTTGGCATTTTTCCAGCACAGATTGGATTTGACTTTTTTTGTCATTAGTAAAAGAAAGAGGAGTTAGCTGAGTTTTAGATCAAGATCCTATCTTGGCACACAAGCTGCGCAGTGCCCGCCTCACTGCGGCTAAACACCCAAAGCTTCTTTCCTCATCCTTCCTCTGTTTGAATTGCTGGATGCAATAATCTCTTGGTGACAGACTCTATAATGCTCTTGATGGCTTAAGCCTGTTATGATCATCCACTGCTTGGTCCTGTCTGCGGATACAGTGACTTATCTTCTCCATGTCCAAGCTACTCAAATGTCAGCTTCTATTACAGACAAGTAAACGCTGCACCATATGGACCCTTCTTCAACAAACGTTTAAGCAGGCGATTTGGTGTTTTGCAGAATAGGGGTGGACAGAAGCACATTGTTCCATGCTGTGTGGGATTAGGGTTTGTGTGAACAGGTGCGGGGAGCCACATTGTTTTCAGTGAAACCTGCAGCAATTAGTGGTCGCGAGAAGACACAAAGATGTTTCTTTCCACCTTGAGCAGAGCAACAGAAAAGGCAGCACCATCTGCCTTAAAGCCATATTTATTATTCATTTGGAACACATTTTTTTTTTTTTTGAGGAAAAGCTCAATGAAAGGCAAATATTTGGTTTCTGTGGGCAGGCAGGGGATTCTCCGAAAGCATTTGAAGGTGTCAGGAGAGAGTGAAACTAAGAATTACAGTGCCCATGCAGAAGTGCTGTGCAAAACGAAAGGAAGAGGCACAAATAGTGTGAAATCAAAAGATTTCTCCGCAGCGCCAATTTCGGTGGCGCTAAGCCGCTGCAATAGTGAATTATGTCTTTTCTGTTGTCAGGCATCTCTTAAGGCACTGCTAGATGATGAGGGTGGAATGAGAAATTATACTGAATGGAAAATAATAGACTTTTCTATGGATAAATGACTTGGGCACTGTGCAATCCAGAATGTACCCTCAAAAAAAAAAAAGAAAAAAAAAAGAAAAAGCAGATGGCGGGGGAAAGAGGGAGTAGAAAAGCTCTCTTGATATTGTAACAAGCCTGTGATAATGTATTTAATTACACCAAAGTCACCAAATGTATCTAAGTAGACATCTTTGCTAGGACAAAATACAAAGGCCTTTTATCCCATTAGTTTGTGGTCATTTTCAGTTAAAATTACGATAATGGCTCTCGTGGAAAGATGCTAGTTATGGAGGAAACAGGGAAGGACAAAACTGGGTAAAACTATTGTAAACAAGAACTTTGGCCTCAAATTCACACTTGGGCCAAATGGCTCCATGTCCCTGCTTCCTGTCCCTTGGGGGCAGCGGCTTCAGATGAAGTCCTGAGCACTGGATGATTTCTTCCCCCCTCTGAAATGAGGCCAGAAGTATTTTCCACTAAGTTAGAAGGAACTGAAAGGCACCAAGGGAAAAAGGAGGAGGAATGCTAAGATTGTTCCCTCTTCATCTCACTGGCCCCCTCCCTTCATTCAGCCTTCACCTCATAGTATCTTTCTATTGCGTGGTCCATGGCATGTGAACCAACCTGGACTTTCCTGTCTGATGCCTTTTTTATTTGGTTTTTTATATTTATTAAACCAAGGTGGTGGGCTTGAGTCTGCCAAAGGCCTTCCCCCCGCCCCCGCCACTCACTCTGCGAGTGACCAGACAGACTCACAGGATAAAGGACCCTCTGAAGGTAGGGGTTGGAGTGGGTTCTTGAGTGGATTAAGGGATATGGCATTCACCTGCGGAGCGCAGGCTTTGGGGCTTGAGTCGGGCCCCTACCATGTTCTCAGGGGCTGTACAAATAAATACTCCAGCTAACCATAAGAGCAGGAAAACAATCCAGTGGCATTTTCAGAACAGCGTATTCATCTACTTTCTCTGATCTGCCAGTATCCCCAGCCATGCGGCTATCGTTCGCAAGAGCTCAGTGATCAAAATGGAAGAGCCATGATCATCGAGCTCAGGGGTGGGCAATAATTTTTAGTGGGGGAGAGGCACTGGAAGTTTGTGGTAGGTGATCAAAGGTTGCACTTTGCTATGGAGAGGGTGCAGGGTCTGGGATGAAGGTTGGGTGCAGAAGGGAGCTCAGGGTAAGGGATTGGGGGGCAAGAGAGGATGTGGGGTCTGAGAGGGGGTTTTGGTGAAGGAGGAAATTGTGACCTGGGGCAGTGGATTGGGGGTGCAGAAACTGATGCAGATATAATTTTGTATCCACGCAGGGCAAAGAACATAAGAACATAAGAGCAGCCAGACTGGGTCAGACCAAAAGTCCATCTAGCCCAGTGTCCTGTCTTACAGCAGTGGCCAATGCCAGGTGCCCCAGAGGGAGTGAACAGAACAGATAATCATTAAGTGATCCCTCTTCTGTCACCCATTCCCAGCCTCTGACAAACAGAGGCTAGGGACACCATTGTTACCCACCCTGGCTAATAAGTATTGATGCACCTAACCTCCATGAATTTATCTAGTTCTTTTTTGAATCCTGTTAAAGTCCTGGTCTTCAAACATCCTCTGGCAAGGAGTTCCACAGGTTGACTGTGCACTATGTGAAGAAAAAACCCTCCTTTTGTTTGTTTTAAACCTGCTACCTATTAACTTAGGGCTCTATTTATAAGGCTGAAATATTATTTATTCCATACTCTTCTCTAGGACAACTGCAATACCCAAGGACAGAATTTTGAGTTTAAGTTTTAAAGAGCCCATGAGACGAATTAAGTGAGGTCAGAGATCTAACGCTACCAAATAAACATATTGTCAGAGACAAAAATAATGTACATTCCTCGCCCCACTTTAAAACATTAAGAAGCTGAAAAATCCATTTGCTCCTAGACCCAGATAGAAAGAGTAGTTGATAAATATTCATCTATTCAACTGGAAGCATTAGTCGGTGTGACTTCAAGTGGAACTAACTGAAAATTAATGATGGTTTTCAGAAAATGCAAGATTATATACACAGAAGCAATTAAATACAAACCTATTAATTATTTAACAACTTGTTAATGAGTAACATTTTAAGTATTCTAATTCAAGCTAGTTCCATGCATTCACTGCCGAATTACTTCTGAGCATACATCTTCTGAGCTGACTTTGGAATTCAGGTCACAGGGAGTTAATAATGCTAGCTAAGATCTTACATGGGGAAGGGAAAGTAAAGAAAGATTTCAGCTTTATGGCCAAGATGCGGAGCAGAGCAAAGTTCTTCATTTCATTCTCAAAATGTCTCCTGGCAGCCTGGAAGCGTGAGTTACATTTATACGCCTTTGAAATCCTCATTAAACATGTATCAATGGATAGAATTTGATTTTCTAATGTGAAGGAACAATTTGCATTTGTACAAAATGTACATTCTCTGTGCAGCTTTCATCTGCGAGTTCCCACTGGCTATAGATGACCCCAAAACGGTCTCCTTCCTCCCAAATCGCCAGGTACTAATCACTCTGGCCTTTGAATAGGGGCTGAAATTCCTGTGGGATACAATGGGAGCATCTGGTTTGCAGGTATTAGGAATCAGGTTCTGACCTCTTGTAGTTACTAAAGACACCACGCCACTGTTGTTCTTTAACATTTCTATTTCATCAGCTCCCAGGACCCTCCCCCCATGGTGTTGGTACCGGTACAGTCACATACTAAGAACATAAGAACGGCCATACTGGGTCAAACCAAAGGTCCATCTAGCCCAGTATCCTGTCTGCCAATAGTGGCCAATACCTGATGCCTCAGAGGGAGTGAACACAACAGGTAATCCTCATGTGATTTCCCCCCTCCCCAACCTCCAGAGAAACAGAGGCTAGGGACACCATTCCTACCCATCCTCACTAATAGATTCATGGAGGTTAGGTCCATCAACAGCTATCTAGCTCTTTTATGAACCCTGCTAAAGTCCTGATCTTCACAACATCCTCTAGCAAGGAGTTCCACAGGTTGACTGTGCGCTGAGTGAAGAAAAACTTTTTTTTGTTTTAAACCTGCTTCCTATTCATTTCATTTGGTGACCCCTAGTTCTTACAATGTTTCCTTATTCACTTTTTCCACACTGTTCATAATTGTATAGCCCTCTATCCTATCTCCCCCCCCCCCACCTTAGTCTCCTCTGTTCTAAGCCGAAAAGTCCAAGTCTTTTTATTCTCTTGTCATATGGGACCCGTTCCAAACCCCTCATCATTTTTGTTGCCCTTTTCTGAACCTTTTACATCAGTAAAAGAGTTGATACTAATACAATCGCACTAAAAAATGCAGTTTATTGCCATCTCTAGACATATTTCTAAATGACTGACATGAGGCCTGCAGATAGGGGGAGCAGAGGACCATGAGGTCTAGCAATTCAAAATGCCCTGGGGCTGCAGGCCCTTTCAATTGCCGGCGGAGTGCCAGCGGAGTGCTGTTCCATGCAGTTGAGGGCTGTGAGGGCCAAAGGACAATTGAGGCATGCCCTCGGCCCTGTCCCACCCCACCCCTTCCTCTCAAGGCCCCGCCCCTTTCTAGAAGGCAGAGCCAGTCCCCCCCCCCCCCAAAATCTTGCCCCTGATTGGCATGTGTTGGTGAGTTGTATCTACCTATCTAATTATGATCGAACACTGCACAGAGCTCCTCAATTAAGCGGGGGGGCAGGAGGGAGGAGGAGGAGGAATTCCAGGAAGCGACTTGGCTTTTATCTCAAATATTTTTGCATTCTCTTCTTGATCACATATTAAAAATGAAAACTAATAAACATTTTCAGCTTTCAAAAAAGGAAAGGCAGATCCCCCGAGGTCTGCTATCGACTCTAGACTTGTCCGACATAACGTTAAGCCTAGCTGTGTATTGTGAGTCTCTTTGGGAGATTTGAAACAACAATCTCCAGTCTGAAGATACCCGATCTATGCAGGCCAGATCTTCCGCTGGTGTAAATTAGCATCGCCATGACGATGTACCTCAGCTAAGGATCGGCCTTTTGGTATGCAAAGGATTTCAGATGGGAGTAGTTATTTGTTCCAGGGGCAGTGGAATGAGGCCATGTCTGCTTGTTAAATTAAATTAAACAGAAAAAGTTCTTTTTTGCTGTTACTGACAGTGATCCTGTTGAGGGCTCCCATAAGGCAGTAAACTGGGTCTGATCACTTTTCCAGTCCCTTGCTCTTTTGTTCCACGTCAAAACTGTTATTTTTTGTCAGCCTCTCACGGGGCCAGAAGTGGAACCTTGCCCTCCCCCACTCCAGTCTGCTCTCTCCCGTTTAATCAGTTAACTGGTTCAACTTAACCCGTTAACTGGTTCAACTTAACCCGTTAACTGGTTCAACGTAACCAGTTTGACACGTAACCAGCTAACTAATTCAATGGGATTTTACCTCAGAATGAATAAGGAAATAACAGTAGTAGACCAGAAAAGGGAAGAAGGAAAGTCAAGAGGGCTGGCACAGCCCAAAGACTTGTGGGCAGTACAACAGGCAGGACTCTGAATTCCCCAGCAAGGAAGCCCTGTTGCAGAGGACAGTAATTGAAGCTGGAGTGATGCCAGATTCATGCAGCTTTGCCATCTTGTCCTCCAACCCTAAGGCTGTCTGCAGTTTCCCGCCATTCAGGAGAGAGAACGGCCTAGTGGTTAGGGTGCTTACCAGCGAGCCTGGGCAAGTCATTCATTTCTCTGTCCCTCAGTTTCACCCATGGGCACCATGAGGATAAATACCTGGAGGACAGTGAAGCGTATCCACGCTGTGGTCGACGAGGGAGGAGAGAAGTGTCTCAGATACGAGTTCTGGGTTCAGTGTCCAGCACTGCCCCAGATTTCACGTGGAGAGGAAACGTATTCTCTCCTTTCCTCGGTTCCCCATCTGTAAAATGAAGATCATTCAATTCTCACACCGTTTGGCTGACGTGTCTCCTCAGGGCTCGGCTCCTCCCTTACTCTGTGTCAAGCCATGTTCCCTCTAACCCTTTTCCATCCAGGCATGGAATATCGACACAGAAGCAATTAAATACGAACCTGTTAATTGTGTAACAACTTGTGAGTGGGCACAATGTGAGTGTTCTAAGTGATGCTAGTTCCATGCGTCCGCTACTGGGTTCCTTCTGAGCACAGGGCTTCTGAGCCGACTTTGGGCTTGCCTTCTGGAGATGTTTCTTTCTTACCTGCTTTGCCAGACTTGCCTCGAATGTTTGTTTCCAGTGTCAAGAGCTCTTCTCCTCTTGTGGGGCTTCAGAATGGATGCCTTCCACCTGCTGAGACCGTGCCCCTCATGTCCAAAGGGACTCTTTCCCCGTTAGTCAGAGGCATTCATTCCCTACATCATGTTGTTGTCATTTCCTCTGGCTCAGTGCAGATGAACAGCCTGGAGGAGCAAGTTAAGCTGCTCCTCATGAATGATTTGTGTCAATGGGAGCAAGGCAGAGGGTTTGTTCCCATGGCTTCCCTCTAACCAACCCAGCTGCTCTTTTCTGAAAGGTTTCCTCAATTGTGTGTGTGTGTGTGTGTGTGTGTGTGTGTGTGTGTTCTATTCCTGACACCTGCCTTTTGTTAGGGATTGTAGGGGTGGTTCCCACAGCACTTAGCCCTGGCCTGACTCTCTGACTTTCATGGGAGTTTTATCCCTGATTTCAAAAAGCAAAGGGAGCAGAGTGCTGCTAGCCCTGGGCACATTACAAAATTCCATCCTTCATTTCTAATGAGCTCGTTAGTCCCTCTTTCTGAGCAATTCATGACAACTGCAGCAGGTCATTTTTCAGATGATCCTCCATCAGGAGACTGCTGGCCACTCTGAGCTTGGGGTCTGATGGCCAGTTTTGTTTGGAGATTGGTGGAAGAAGCTTTTATTAGGAAGACAAAGGTGCGGCAGGTGGGCTGCTGCTGACCTCTGCAGATGGATATGCACATATGGGTTGTAAAAAATTGCTGAGAACCAGTTGATAGCAGTGGGCAACATCTGTTGTCTCTGACTCATGGCAGGGCAGGCAAAGCCTCTCTGGGGGAGACTTTTCAACACTTATAAACAACTCCCACATAATCCATCACAGCCGCAAAGATACTCAAACATATTTCAATTTGTTTCAGAGGGGTTGCCTGTCAATTGTAGGACCTGTATTAATGAAGCTAATTAAGCGGGCTGGATGTGTCCCTTGCATAGCTTTTGATGTGAAAATGTGGACGTTAAAGTCTGGGAAATTGATTTTGTAGTGCATTAACCAGTTAATGTCTTTATTCAAGCCCAAGACAATAGTGTCATGTTTGTAGATGAATTTCAGTTCTACAGTCTCTCTCTGTAATTGGGTGGTAAGATTCCTTTGTAGAAGAATGGCTACTTTTATATCCATGATTGAATGACCTGGTAGGATAAAATGTTCCCCTACAGGTTTATGTGTGTTACCATTTCTGATTTTAAAATTTCCACTCCAACTCATCTGATGAAGTGGGTCTTACCCATGAAAGCTCATGATATTATATATATATATATATTTGTTAATGCCACAAGACTACTCGTTATTTTTATATTTCAATTAGGAGTGTGTCACTTGGCCCACCATACTATCATTTAGAGACAATTCTTGCTTTTACTACCCTTTAGGGAACACAGAGATAAGCATGTTTTAGAAAACCCAAAATACATCAGTTTATTATATTAAATCTTCATTGTTTCTCTCTCTCGCTCTCTCTCGCTCTCCAGTTCTTCCATATGTTCTTCTTGGAGTCCCTGAACAGAGGCTAACATTTACATTCATTCTCAAGCACGTGTAAATATCTAATGTGTTATATAAATAGGCTTGGCAAAATCTGACGTTTAGCTTTCTATACTTTTGTTGGATAATGTCAAAGTTTACGTCAAGCATTTTATTCCATTGTTATCATTTTAAATTTTGAGTTGTAAATAAAATTATGAGGGTTAAGAAAGTGTATTATGTTTTGGATTTGTATGTTCCCAGTTGTGGAAATTAGGGGACAATAGTCGTTTAATGACAGTAGAGGTTGACATTCAAAAAGCTAAAGATATGTAGCCATTAAAACACAAATTGTCATCATCCGATCAAAATATGCAAACTTCCTTAAATGGAACACTTAAGTTATCAAGCCGTAAGTTTTACTTGGATTAACTCTACACTCTCGTTATTAGCCCTGGAAACATTTTTCATCAGTATATGGTGAAATCAGCATTTACTGATAAAAAACCTAAGCCTTCCAAGGCTCTATAATTTCATAATCAAGCTGATCTAAAGCCTAATGAAATCAATGGCATGGTTCCATTGACGCCAGTGGATTTTAGATTAGGTCCAAAAGTTCTTTTATAGCAACTTTCATCCAAGGATTTCAAATAATTAACAAAAGAACTAATTATGACTAATAGCATCCCACATGGTAGGTGCAGTAAGAAATGTCACCGCAGCCTCCACTAATTAGCTTCAACATATGCAGAGAGGAGATGTACATTTTTGCTAGGAACTTTACTGAGTTCCAGGAATGTAACTTTCCCCCGCCAGTCCCTTGCTTCAGAATTCAGACATTGTGACATTGGCGCATATGGAGGATCAGTCCAATGCTCATTACTCATCAGCAGCTGGCATGGTGCCACACGGCTTTTTGAAGAGTTGACGGTGGTATTATTATGCGATTAAATATGCTAATTCCTAGAGACCAACTGCCTAAGTTGGTTCGTTTTCTCCCATCATGCCCATTATTAACTGTAGATCCTGCATTTGAATATTCAATCCATTTTTCGTTTCAGTTAAGGAGAGTTTTGACATTGACGTCAGTGGAAGCAGAATCACTTCTCATTTCTGTTTGTGATCTCCATGGATTCCTTTACTTCTACAAATCTGGGGTGCAAATATGTACCCCTTTGACCTCCTGCCTGGCATTCTTCTTCTGCAGTCATGAGCAAAGGTGTCATCTCCTGCACAAGCTGGCACCTACCGTCCTGCACTGTGCACATTAATATGTGTCATCCATTGTGATACATCTTGCCATCCTGTGTCTGTCTCTCTCTGGTCAGCCCATGTGCAGGATTCTACCCATGGCATGCAGTGAAGGTCTCTGTGGGTACGTCTACACTAGCCCCCTTGTTCAATCTAAGGAGGCTAATGAGGGCGACCGAAATTGCAAATGAAGCACGGGATTTAAATATCCCGCGCTTCATTAGCATGTTCCTGGCCGGTCGCCATTTTGGAAATTGACTAGCCCAGAATAACTGCCCGCATCTACACGTGGCAGAGAAGCGCAATTCCGAGATAACCCCCTTAGTTCGAATTAACAGTTAAACCCCACAGTTCTGAGGGCAGGTGAGAAGGCCTTGATTCATGGGCAAGTTTGTGTGGAGGGAAGCATCAGGGATCACTTGGTGAATGGTGAAAAGGCAGTTTGAGAAGAGGGAATACTGATGGTAAACGCCTAGAAGGGGTGAACAAAATACACAGCACTGGTCCTACCATTGATAGGTAACTGCTTTACTCTCAATTGTGTAATTTCCACCCCACCTCATCTGATGAAATGGGTTTTATCCATGGAAGCTCATGATATATTTGTTAGTCTGTACGGTGCCACAGGAGTGTTGTTGTTTTTAAGGCTACTAACATGGCTCCCTCTCTCAGACAAAATACACAGCAGATCACACCAGGCACTGGTGGCCAAGCACCAAAGGCAATTGCAGCAGAGGTGGTGCCATGTTTTGCAGAAGATCCATACAACTACCACATCAAAGGGAAGACTGCCGCTGTGATGGAGAGCCCAAAGGTAGAGTCATGCGCGTTGGGTGACCTAAGTGGCTGCTGTGCTCAGTGCTGCTGAATGCGGGATGCAGGAATTGAGACGCACAGGAGAGTCTTGGAAGAGCATCCAGAGTAGGATTCTCATGTGAGCACGTCCAAGTCAGTTATTTCATAGCACAAGGAAAGGAGAATGAAGCAAGCTGCTGTCACGGCAGTGACATGGCATTTTATAAGGTAATTGCCTTTCAGGAGACAGCAATGGATGGATGAATAAATCTAGATCCCAACGATAAAGGTTTAATACCCTGCCAGTAACTGAAAGGCTATATATTTACTTTTGCTATACAGGCTAGCAGAGCCACTGTGTCTTGGAGCTGTAACAACTGGTCATGGAAGAAGAAAGGAGTTAGGCTTTTGTAACACTTTAAAAGTTTGTATCATAGATTCATAAAATGCTAGAACTGGAAGGGACCTTGAGAGGTCATCAAGTCCAGTCCTTTGCCCTCACGGCAGGACCAAGCACCATCCAGATCATCCTTAATAGATGTCTATCCAACCAGCTCTTAAATATCTCCAGGGATGGAGATTCCACAATCTCCCTAGGCAATTTATTCCAGTGTGTAAGTACCCTGACAGTCAGGAGTTTTTTTCTATTGTCCAACCTAAACCTCCCTTGCTGCAGTTTAAGGCCGAGGAGAACAATTTTTCTCCCTCCTTCTTGTGACACCCTTTTAGATACCTGAGCACCACTATTATGTCCCCTCTCAGTCGCCTCTTTTCCACACTAAACAAACCCAATTCTGTCAGTCTTCCCTTATAGATTATGTGGTGCCCAGAGCTGGACACAGTATTCTAGTTGAGGCCTAATCAGTGCAGAGTAGAACAGAAGAATTATTTCTGGTGTTTTGCTCACAACACTCCTCTTCATACATCCCAGAATGACGTTTGTTTTTTGCAGCAATGTCACACTGTTGACTCATATTTAGCTTGTGGTCCACTATGACCCCTAGATCTCTTTCTGCAGTGTCCTTCCTAGACAGTCACTTCCCAGTCTGCATGTGTGAAAAGGATTGTTCCTTCCTTTGTGGAGGGCGTTGCATTTGTCCTTATGAAATGTCATCATATTTACCTCAGCCCATTTCTCCAGTTTTTTGAGATCATGTTCCCACATGGTCTACATAGAGGACAATAGTCTACTTTTGTTGTCAGCAAAGGATGGTATTGGGTTAGTTCAAGTGCTAGGATGTCTGTGTTTTGATGCTGAAGGTCTCAGCTGTGGATAGGCCCCAGAGAAATGTGTTACCCCGCACTCTGAATTTCAGTCTCCGACATGTAAACATTTTGCTGCACTAAACTCAAACACTAACCCATGCTGAGGACTTGCCAATAAGTTTGCAAAATGAATTCAACCCCTTTCAAACCAACACACATTCGGCTATTTTTAAAATAAAAATAATTAAAATAACTTTAATTTTTTCAGCTCTTCCAAAGTTTCACAACCAATTTGTGTAAATTATGTTTTCCCCAATGGATGGATTGCCTACACCTAGAGGAATAAACATAGAATCTTGTTAATTGAAGTTCATACAGATCATGCTATAATTTCAGCAAACAGGAAAACTGTCAGACTGTAATGTGAGCAATACCAAAATTATGAGAGCTATTATGTTGTTAGAGACACATAAATCCCTTTAACATCAATGAGAGTCGACATGTGGATTTTTCAATGTGTCAATGGACTGCTACATAGGGAAATAGTACAATGTATGTTTATTGTTATTTTATCAATTATTATTAACCTAAGTCTGCCCAGCAAAGTGAAATATGTATTTATTTAACTTTTTCTCTTTCATCTCTAACTTATTGTGAGTGTGATCCAGACACAGAAAGACAGTGACCATATTCTGGATAGGCAGTCATTCAGGCTGGGTCTACACTTTGCCAGAAGATCGATGCTACAGTGGTCAATTTTCTGGGGTTCGATTTAGTGGATCTAGTGAAGACCCGCTAATTTGAACTGAGAGGGTGCCCTTGTCGGTGCCGATGCTTGTGCACCTCTCGAGAGGTAAGGGAAGTTGATGGGACCATGTGCTCCTGCTGTGTGAACGGCAATTTAATGTACATCGACTCCAGCTATGCACTTAACATAGCTGGAGCTGCGCATCTTGTTGATCTTCCCCTTTAGTGTACACGTGCCCTCAGATTGCCAAGGTTTCATTGTCCCACCTTAGAGCCACTTCAAACTTTGTTCGTGAGGCCCAGAAAAAGCACTGGTTTCCACCGATATCTCCACTCGGTTCCATCACTTCAAGGAGGGGAATGTTTCTTTAGTCACCACCATTACTGAGGCCACGTCTACACTAAGGGATAAATTCAAATCAAAATTACGTTAATTGTGTAGCTGCAGTTGACGTACCTTGATTTGACCTGCAGCGGGAGGTCAACGAGAAAAACACTCATAAGGACTTAAGAACGGCCAGACTGGGTCAGACCAAAGGCCCATCGAGTCCAGTATTCTGTCTGCCGACAGTGGCCAGTGCCAGGTGCCCCAGAGGGAGGGAACACAACAGGGAATCCTCATGTGATCTTTCCCGTCATCCATTTCCAGACAAAGAGGCTCGGGACACCATTCCTACCCATCCTGGCCAATAGCCATTGATGGACCCAACCTCCATGAATCTATCCAGCTCTTTTTTGAACCCTGTTACAGTCCTGGCCTTCACCGCATCCTCTGGCTCCTGTCAACTGCCCTCCCTCCCCGTGAGGAGCAGGAGTAGTATTGCTCATGGGGACACCCTCAGTGTTCGATTTAGCAGGTCCTTACTAGACCTGCTAAATTGAACACTAGATGAGCGACCTCTGGCACATTGATCTACAGGTAAAAAAAGACATGGCCTATAATACCAGTGGTTTTGGTCAGCTGCAGTAAAGGCATAAAGCAGCAAAAAAACCCTCTTTAAATCAGAAAGCCTGGTCAGAAGTGCACAAAGACAGGTGTTCCTGATGGAGACCAAGGAGTTATCCAACCTGCGAACCCTAGGAACTGCCACACACTCTTGGATGCCATCCCCCGGCACATCATTAATTATTTTGAAATTTAGAAACCTCTCTTTCAGCAAGTCCCAGAGTAAGCCGGATCCCCAGGAGTAATGACGTTACTCCAGTTGGGTACAGAAAACATGGCCTGCAACGTGGGCATGGTCAGGAAAGAGCCACAGGAAATAATTCACCACTCGCACAAATGGGAGGGTGACATCCCCGAGTCAGCTGAGAGGTGACCCAGCAGTAAACTTGCACCATAACTATGACATTTGATCCCAGCTGAATTTCTCACGTTGCAAGGAAAGTTCTGTTATAGGGAAAGGTTTTAAGCACAAACGTGCCCCCGGAATGGAACAAATTGCCAAGGGAGTTCTTAGAATCCCCATCACTGAGACTAGACAACCAACTTGTGCGTCACTCAGTGAACTGGTTTTGTCAAGAGTTTGGCCAATTCCCAACTCCTTAGAATCTTCTCCTTTAAAATAAACTGTGTCTGGGCACTCCACAGCTGTATGAAATCCTGCACCAATGTTGCGATGCCCTTTAACACCACCAGCAGTGTTTGTCACGCTTGGCCTGGGATCAGATCTCTCTTGCAAAGTCATTCCTATCACAACTTCAGTTCCTTGCTACTTACAAAATCTAGATATTGTATTACCATAATATCTAGGAGTCCGACTCTGCCAGGAACTGTACAAATACAGAACAAAATGCCCACTTATTAAAGTAAGGTTGGGTTTGAATGCAGCGCAAATCACTTCCTTAAGGTCCTGTAACATGGGCGGTGGGTAATGTAGGCAAGGGAAGGCATTGCCTTCCCCAAACTGCCTACACTGCCCAGCCACCTGGGAGGGGCTGGGGCCATGCTACACAGCAGCCCTGGCCCTCAGTTGGGATTGGGCAGGGTTTGACTGGGGGGGAAGGTTGTGAAGAGGCAGGGTCTCGAGGGAAGGGGTGTGTCTTTCACCAGATGGGGCAGGGCTTTTGCTGCCTTCCATAGCTGGGCCTTCACCGTCTGCCCATGCCCTGCAAGCTTTATTGTGCACCCATTGACAGGCTGCGTGGCACTTAGGTCTTTGCCATGGACTGTCAGGGAATGAGGGACACCACATAATTTGCAATGTTGAAGACTACACTGGAGACAAGTCTGGGAAAACATATTGTAGGAAACAATCTCCCCCAAAGTCCATGGGTGTGGCTCGGGTGCGGCCTTTAAGGGTTTCCACCATCACTGATCTCTCTGATTTGACTCTGTTCTAGCATCAGCAGCTCTTGGTGTAATATTAAAAACCTGTTCCCACGTTTGATTGATAGACAAAATGAAGTCAGTGAAATTATGTTGCTCTGCATCAGCTAAGGATCTGCTTGACCTACCTATCCAAAAGCTGCTCTTAAAGGTTTTCATTTGTTGTTTGTTTCAAAAAGTCAGGCGTTATGCAAAATGTAAACAAAAAGGACGGGATGTTCACGCTGATAGCACCAAGCGAAGATTATCTCCCCATATAGTTGGAATGGCGCCATTCTACTCCAGCCAAGGAGCCGTCCCACACAATTTTGATTCGTAATATCACCTTTTTTAAAATGTCTCGAAAAACAAAAGTAATGAGTGAATCCTCTTGGCAGCAGTGAACCCTCTTGGCAGTTTCAGATCTCTGCGTGGCGTTCCTGCAGCCCTTGCGTATGCTGTACAGCTCTGGCAGAGACAGCTCCTCTTTGCATACGACGGCAAAAGCTGGTGCCCTCTTGAATTTACAGTGGGCTGTAATTTTAATCGTTTTTATCATCCGCGCAGATTCTATATCATTTGTAATGACAACACTGAAAAGAGAAACTGTCTTCCTGGCATATTTCTGACCTATTTAATATCACACATCAAGAGTTTTATGGTATTACCCCTTCTGAGAACTGTGCAAACCGAGAAACGTACAGGGACAAAAACAGCCGTTGTTAGCATATGTATTGTAGCATGACAACGGCGTTCCACATCTTCGGTGACAATAATGGGGCAGTTTTTATTTTAAATGCTGAATGTTTGATTCAGTATCTGTGCAGTTACTGCTGTGTTCCTTTCCTAGCTAGACCCTAAGCATAGTTTTCCGAGGAAGGCCTTTGTGATTCCAAAAGTTTTGTTCCAAACAGAGATCATTTAACTGAACTAGCCCCTCCTTCTGGATGCTCAACAGCAGCAGCGTGTGGTGTGGGAAGAGAATTGTCTCCCTGCATCTTATTGCTGTCCCTTAGCCCTTTAGCCCTGGTCTAGACTAGGGAATTATTTTGAAATAACCCCCCTTAGGTCGAATTTGTAAGGGGAGCGTCCACACTACCAAGCTTGTTATTTCAAAATAATGGGCCGCTTAATTTGAAATCTGTACTCCTGCTTTCCTCGAGGAACATCGCTAATTTTGAAATAGTTATTTTGAAATAACCGTCGTGTGGACACTCCGGTGCCGCTATTTCCAAATAACGACTCCCCAGAGTAATTCGAAGTAATTACTCCCCAGGGCTTCCTGGGGCTCTAAGTTGAGGTAGCGCACCCACATTAACGCAACCTGCCTCCAACTCATTTCAAGGCTTCCCCGTAGTGAGGACACACACTTTCGATTTTGTTATTTCGGGAGTTATTACATCGATCTTAGTTATTTTGAAATGGTTTCCTAGTGTAGACATGCCCTTAGGATCCTGCCTAAGGAGAGTCTCCCTTCCCATCAATTTTGCTGCAATCATTTTTTTTTGGTTTTTTAATTAGCACTTATATTTGCCAAGTTGACTGCTTTGAGGAACACAAAAGGGGATTTTTTTTTGAGGGGGGGGACATTTCAGTGCAAAACCAACCCCCTCCTGCCCTTTGTTTGGGGAACAATCCCACATTTGCAGCCTGCTGTGTCTAAACAGGGTGGGCGGGCAGCACAGCCAGGGGTAGGTAACGACAGGGCCACTCACTGAGGAGGAAGGAAAGAGCCAGATTCCTTCCTGGCATGAAACTTCACTGACTCCGGCTGTTTACAAGGGCCTCCCTATAATCAACCTGAGCTCACCTCAGACTTTTCCCTGACAGAGCCCAAGCAACAGACACACCATTCCACCACCAGCACCCCTCTTCCACCAGCTCGCCCTCGGCCCCATCCTCATTACACACCCATCCTTTGACCTGCACCCCACTGGATGCCCAACCTCTTCCACTGAGGACATAGCTCCCACTGCATCCTCCTCCCAAATCTTCAGTTGTTGCTTCCCTGCTCCCAGCAATGGACCCCGAGTCTGGCTCTACGGTGTCCATCTCTCCTTGGTGGCAGCGGGACATACTACATCAACCACTTGCATCATCTCCCAGGATGGCTTCTGTTTCCCAGGAGAGACCTTGGACCTTGTTTGAAATGTATCCAGTGCAAGAGATATTGGCAAATACTCCCGGATAGGACTAATGTCCTAAGCTTTCATGGCTCATCTGGACAGTGAGCATCGTGGCCAAAAATGGGATACAGAATAGGAAAGGAAGGTCTTGGGAAATAAAATATAATGCTTCCTAAAAGTAACAATTTCATCCCCATAACATGGCAGACAAATGTCCCCCCCACCCTGGCCTCTTTCATTGTTTTCTTTTCCTTTTTTTTTTGTTTTTTTTTAGTCTCTCCCATTTATAGCCATGGTTACCCTGGTCTCTGAACACTTTGCAAAGATGAAAGTTATAACACAATTCCATGTACCTGGGGACTGTACACCAAGCTGTAATTATCACTCACTGGTCAATAATAATCAATAATACAAAAATCTGTTTTATATCAGAGAAGCAGCCGTGTTAGTCTGTATCCGCAAAAACAACAGAGTCTTCTGGCCACCCACAAGCTTCCATGGGACATTTTAGTGTATCTGATGAACATAAAAACAGCCAGTCTGGGTCAGACCAAAGGTCCATCTAGCCCAGTGTCCTGTCTGCTGACAGTGGCCAATGGCAGGTGCCCCAGAGGGAGTGAACAGAACATATAATCATGAAGTGATCCCTCTTCTGTCACCCATTCCCAACTTCTGACAAACGGAGGCTAGGGACACTCTCCCTGCCCATCCTAGCCAGTAGCCATTGATGGACCATTAATTTATCTAGTTCTTTTTTGAACCCTGTGATAGTCTTGGATTTTACAACATCTTTTGGCAAGGAGTTCCACAGGTTGGCTGTGCATTGTGTGAAGGAAAACTTCCTTTTGTTTGTTTTAAACCTGCTACCTATTAATTTCATTTGGTGACCCCTGGTTCTCGTGTTATGGGAAGGAGTAAATAATTCTTCTTTGTTCACTTTCTCCGCACCAATCATGATTCTATAGACGACTATTCTATCCCCTCGTAGTTGTCTCTTTTCCAAGCTGAATGAATCCATTTCAAACCAAGTGGGTCTTTGCCTACAAAAGCTGATGTCCAAATAAATTTGTTAGTCTTTGAAGTGCCACGGGATTCCTCATAGTTTTTTTCTGTTTTCTATACGTGGGGAAACTGCAATCCCAAGTCCCTAGAGACCAGACAGACTCAGCGCTCAGGAAAGGTGAGCCCCAGAGATGAGCAGGTAGCTTTGAAAATTTTGCTTTGAGTGGCATGCTCAAGCCGGCATAAAGAATCCAGGTCCTTGCTGAGACTGGTGGTCTCAGCGCTACTCCACACCTATGCCACGAAGCTGACAGACTTCAGAGCGGTTGCAATGCGGACAAGTTCAGGGCTGAATTTCCATTTTATAGCACCCTGGAACTTGCTGCAATATTCCTGAGCATTTCACAGCTGGGGTATGTGCAAGCTCCATCTCGCTCCCTGGAAGTCTTGCCTGCAGCTCCAGAAATTCGAAGCACTAGCCCAGCCAGGCAGGAACACACTCTCCTAAACTGTTCCTGGCTGGTGTATTGTCCTTCAGCTGTATGAGGGGAGTCCACCTGGCTAATGACTTTGTTAGCAGGAACAGGCCTACTGATGGCAGAGGGGGAGCAATGGGGCAATTGCCCTGGGGCCTGGAGTTTCAAAGGGGCTAGAGCAGGCGGCAGCGGGAGGCCTGGGCCCCTTTCAACTGCTGCCAGAGCATCTCAGCATGCAGCTCCGAGGATGTGGGGCAGAGTGCTGCGGTCTGGGTGATGCTAAGGGCTGACTGTCTTTGGCCACGCCCCTTCCATCCTCGACCCCACCCCTTCCAGGGCACAGAGCTTCTGCCCTCTTGAACACCTTGCCGGGGGCCCACGTTGGCCATCGGCTCTGCTGAGCAGGGGTTAAGTTCTAAATGTCCTGTGGAGAGTGCAGTGAAACACACGCCTCTGGCCCAGATTCCTTAGACATTGGTGCGAAGGTGGACGGCTTTGCTCTGGGGGCGTGTCCAGCAAGGTAGAGACGGATCCGCAGCTTCACAGTGCTGAATTGCAGCCGACTGTCGAGGCCATTTCACGCTGAACGGAAAAGCTGCACATGGCAGGCCTCTGGCTTCCTCTGCCAGCCCCAACGGAGAGGCCAATGAGAGCAAAGATGCCACCTATATGAGATGAGGCTACAACAGACAGACACAGATTAGAATTGACGCCTATTAATTATTGATTTAAAAGACACTCAAGCAGGAAGTTAACCATGAAGAGGTGGGAGCTGGTTAACTCAATGATGCACAGGGGGCAATGTCCATGTAGCTGGAGACTCTAGAAAAATCGTATTTTCGGGGGCAGGGGGTTGGAAGGGGTTAGCAGTACATCTGGGGCATTTGGATTTCACTAAGCGTTTCCATGCTTCTGGGGAGGTGACCATCCTACCCCTTTAAAAAGGTCCCACTGAGGCACACAGGGCAAATTTTATATCTTTTCTGTTGTGCCTTGATGATTCACACAACTTGTTTTTTCGCCACCCTCTGTCACCCTCCAATGTCCAAAGTACAAAAGGTCTGCAAACCAGTTCAAAAGAGAAAAAGGGGGACAACTTTACCCTGGCCAGACAATGCAAGTCCTTAGCCACTATCCGGAGCCACATTTTGCTTATGTGGACTGTCACAGTGTAAGCTTCCAAGCAGTGTTGCTTTGCTTCGTGATTTATCTTCCTGTGAAGCATCTGGCATAGTAAGTTGAAGGTTGGTAACATAAAATTAGCAGGCATCTAGTACTAGAGTACATCTGGTACTACAGAAATGCTAGAGGCAGAGGGCCAGACTAGATGGACCAAGAGTTTGATCACATCTGTTCCCATGCAGAACAGTGTCTTAATAGGAACAACATGTCCATTGGCCCCAGGTTAGCATTTGGCGTTTCTGCAAAAGCTAAGTTACAATAATAAAAGCAAGATCACAACAGGTGAATTTGGCTCAGACCTGACAGATATTACCTATTAATTCAGGTTTTGCATGTCTTTGTCTATTTCTTAGCAGGTACACCTTCACCTTGACAGATAAATTTTTTTTCCTAATAAGCAATCGTTTGTGAGCGCTACCATGTCATAGTTCTGTAGAGGTTGAACTCTGAGAAAATATGTTCTCCTTTTTAGAAAGCAACAGCTTGTGTGCGCAGGACGATCCGAGGGAAACATTGCAAACATTTGGCCGATACGTTTGTTTGTATTTATTCAAAGACGTGCCCAGGTAATGTTAGCCAGCGTGACTCAGAGCTGGGCCATATGTGCGCAGGAGCCAAGCGAGACCACGCATCAAGATTGCGGTAACTAGCGAGTCAGCGTCCTTACCCGGGAGAGTCACATTCTCAGCATAACAGGTCTCTTGCATCAAGCGAAGTGGCCAACCCTTGTCACTGCATAAAACACACCCTCAGGTCGCAACGGAATGTGTTATCTTTGGATCAGCTCCGGATACCAGGCTCCATCCGGTGACATGCCTCATGCGGCCACTCTAACACTACCCCGGCTTCTGCAGTGCTTTTCCAAAGAACCGTCTATGGAACCTGCCTGGAATTGCCCCCCGATGTCATTTGGCCACCTCCTTTAGTGCTTGCTCCATACTGAGACAGTCAAATCAACTGCCTTCAATATACACCAGGCCTCCATTTCCTGCTGTCCGCTGCACCGTCTGCTCCCTTCACACAGGTATCAACCTGAATCTTCCTTCACAGCCAGCGAGTTCTCTGTCAGTGCACGTTCCACGGCTCTGCTACTTACCTTAGCTTGCTGATTTTAGCTATGCCGAATAGGGTAGGTCTAGATTACGTGCCTCTGCCGACAGAGGCATGTACAATAGGCTACCTGACATAGTCAATGAAACGGGGATTTAAATATCCCCGGCTTCATTAAAATAAAAATGGCCTCCGCTCTGTGCCAGCTCAGCTGGTCGTCAGCACAGCACGCGAGTCGACACGCGGATCAGTCGACAGGGAACGCCTTTGTCGACCGCTCCCTTATGCCTTGTGAAACGAGGTTTACAGGAGCGGTCGACAAAGGCGTTTCCTGTAGACCGATCCGCATCTTGACTGCTGCGCTGTGCCAACAATCAGCTGAGCCAACACAGAGCGGCGGCCATTTTTATTTTAATGAACCCGGGGATATTTAAATCCCCGCTTCATTGACTATGTTGGGTAGCCTATTTTACATGCCTCTGTCGGCAGAGGCATGTAATCTAGACATACCCATCGCTCTGAGTCTATACACATGTAAATGGCATCTGCCACTCTCAGGCGAAGAGATGCTAGCAGCTCCCCTCGCTCACCCCATCTACATCCTCACCAGATTCACCTCAGAGTTAAAAAAAAAAATCAGGTCCCTTTTTTGATTTCCAGTTTACAAACAGATGTACCATAGATATGGAGTACTGCGTCCAATTCTGGGCCGCCTGTTATAGAAAGGACGTGGATGCACTGGGGAGAGTCCAGCGGAGGGCAATGAAAATTATTCAGGGGTTGGAGCACTTGACTTACAAGGAGAGGCTGAGGGATTTGGGCAGAAGAGTGAGGGGGGATTTGAGAGCAGCCGTCAACTCCCTGAAGGGAGGTTCCAAAGAGGATGGAGAGAGGCTGTTCTCAGTGGTGGTAGATGACAGAACAAGGAGCAATGGTCTCAAGCTGCAGTGGGGGAGGTCTAGGCTGGATATTCATAGAATCACAGAACTGGAAGGGCCCTCGAGAGGTCCTCATGGCAGGACCCAGTACCGTCTACACCAGTGTTTCCCAACTGGTGCTCTGTGGAACCCTGGGGTTCCGCCCCCTCTTAAAGAGACAGAGTTTTTTTGCGTCGGGACTCGGGTTTTTTTGTTTTGTTTTTTTCTTGACGAAACATGGTGACGGGTCTTTTTTTTTTTTTTTTTAGACAACCCTAGGGGTTCTGTGGCCAAATAAAATTGGGAAACACTGATCTACACCATCCCAGATAGATGTCTTTCTAACCTGCTCTTAAATATCCAGAGATGGAGATTCTACAAGCTCCCTAGGCAACTTATTCCAGTGTTTAACCACCCTAACAGGTGGGAAGTTTTCCCCAATGTCCAACCTCAACCTCCCTTGCTGCAGTTTAAGCCCATTGCTTCTTGTCCTGTCCTCAGAGGCCAAGGAGAACAATTTTTCTCCCTCCTCCTTGTGACACTCTTTTAGATACCTGAAGATCACTATCGTGTCCCCTCTTATGCTATGTCTAGACTGCAGGCCTCTTTCGGAAGAAGCTTTTCTGGAAGAGATCTTCCAAAAAAACTTCTTCTGAAAGAGACCGTCCCATCCACACTGCCTAAGCGCATCGAAAAAGTGTTCTGCTTTTTCGACACATAGCGTCCACACTGAATGGATGCTATCTCGCATGTAAGCTGTGATTACTATGGACGGAATAGCCAACAGGGCAACTGTGCTTTTTCCTCTTTCCTTTTCTTTCGAAAAAACTCCCTCTTCCCCGTCGACGCACACCTTTTTCCAGAAGAGTTCTTTCAGAAAAAGTCTTCTTTCTTGTAGAAAAAGGTTTACAAATATTGGAAAAACCCTTTTGTTCTTCAATTTTATTTTGAAAGAATGCGATTGCAGTGTGGAAATAATTGAAGTTACACTCTGTAGTGTAGACATACCCTCAGTCTTCTTTCTAAACTAAACAAGCCCAATTCTTTCAATCTTCCTTCATAGGTCATGTTCTCTAGACCTTTAATCATTCTTGTTGCTCTTTTCTGGACCTTCTCCAGTTTCTCCACATCTTTCTTGAAATGTGGTGCCCAGAACTGGACACAATACTCCAACTGAGGCCTAAATATTAGGAAAAACTATTTCCATAGGAAAGTGTGAAGCACTGGAATGGGTTTCCTAGGGAGATGGTGGAATCTCCATCCTTAAAGGTTTTTAAATCCTGGCTTGACAAAGCCCTGGCTGGGATGACTTAGTTGGGGTTGATTCTGCTTTGGGCAGAGGGTTGGACTCAATGACTCCTGAGGTCTCTTCCAGCCCTAGGATTCTAGGATTCTGTGAAGTCTGATGAGAGAATCGATCTTCAGGAGATTTCCAGCCCAGTCATGCAGCTTGCAGAGAATCATCCAAACTTAACCTCGGACATCTTGAGGTACCGCTACTCTACATCCGCCTCACACCATGTACCTATTGCAGGGCTGGGGAACCTTTTCTGGGTCGTGGGCTGCTGACCCACAGAAAAATCAGTCAGAGCCACGCACAAGTGAGAAGCAAAAAATACCAAACAATCCCTCACTGACATGGCCCCCGACTGAGAAGGAGAAAGACCCTCTCCACATTCCTCTTGCACACCTGAGGCTAGAGGGGCCTGGGCTAGTAGATTCGGTGTGCTCTAGCCCCATGGTGGGGCCGCAGGGGTCTTTAGCACCAGTACAGGCTTCTCAATGCTGGGATCTCAATGCTCAGCTTCAAGGGCTGGATCCAGGCAAGCCGGGGACCACATCCAGCCTCCAGACCTGAGGTTCCCCACCCCGACCTATTGGAAAGTCTAAAATCCTGTTAACCAGACTTCACAGCTTCATTTGCTGCTATTACTTTGCATTATCTTCCGTTAATTACTTTTACTGGCCTGCCAAATACCCTAGTGTTCTCACAGCTTTTTTTTGAAAAAAAAAAGTGAAGTGTTGACCCTTCCACTTGTCAGTGCTATGCTTCACAGCTCTAAAAATAGGGCAGCTTTGACAGAGGAGAGATATTTTTGGAAAAGCTAGTTATTGCGGCCAATCACACATCATTACCAGAACCCTGGCTCTGAGACGTCTTTTAATTTTCTTTTGCACATAAATTTTACGAAGTGCTAAGGAGAAGTGATGCATGACCTTGAGAAGAGGCCATACATTACAGCTGATCTCTTTTGAGATGGTCTTTTCCTTCTGCCCTTTTCGATGTGCTTAAGCAATCGGCGGGGGCAGGGAGGGGGCGGTGGATAACTTAGAAAGATGCCCCCCCCCAACGTTCTTTGGAAAAATGTATTTCTGCGCCTATCACCCTCAAACTGCATGTCAATATCCAATGTGACATGAAATATAGGTTGTTGGAAATCTGAACCAGCAAGGCATATCACGCTGAATCATGAAGTATAGTTGGGAATATCAAAGCTGGCAAAATATATATCTGTATCTATATCTTTGGAAGAAGATAAAGCCCTCCACAGGCTAGAAAGCGCAGTATATTCATGAAAGGTATCAGAACTGACAGATGTGGAGCTCTGCCTGTGAATAAATAAATAAATAGTCATTGGAATAGATCAGTTTAGAAGGCGACACTACGGTGGGAGGTTACATAAGGAAACCGGAGCGACTTGTGGTTTTGTATATCTCACTGACAGCCAAGTAGAACAATTACCATAAGGCCGTTCTAGATTTCTTGTATCTCATTAGCCGTTTCCATTCATTACACAGCTGAGCGTACGTCCGGCTGGGATATCCCTGGTACAATACATTGTGCTCCTGGGTAGATCATTGCCTCGTCTGTTACAGTTGGACTCCATGAGCACTGTTGGAGACTTGCTCCCATGGATCTGTGGTAGGTCATTCCAGAGCCAGCTGGGGGTATCCCAGGCAGCCGATGCGCTGGTTTGATTAAAGGCCGGTCTTTGTCTCCACTGGTTCTGATGATACTGATGCACTTCTTTGCCAAGATCTATTTGGGACTCTGTTTGTACCCTACTTCTTGCAAATTCCAAGGTGACGCTATCAAACGTGGGCAGCTTAACCTCCTCCTCTTCATCCTCTTCCAAAACCACTGCTCCGTGGAACCGAGGCCAGGAGCATATTCCAGCCAACTCTGTTTGGAGCTGACCTCCTAGTTTGGAGTAAGGGTGCCGGGGCAGGGGGATTATAGATCTTTTATGCCAGTCTCTCCTTGGACATCCCCGGCCTCCCCACACACACTTCCACTGAGAGCTATTTCAGTCCATCAATGTGAGTTCATTCTAGCAGCACGGCCAAGCATTTGGTATTGGCACCTTTTGATGATCATAGCCGGACACTGCAACTGGCCGGTCCGCCAGGGCACCATCTTTGTTTGGTCTGTCTAGCCTCGTCACACTGACGATATGCTGCAGGCGCTTCATTTCCAATTAGGGATGTGAATGGCTCACCAGGTAATCAGTGACCCGGTCAGCATCACCCTTACCAAGTGATGCTTATCAGTAACCAGTTAACCGGCAGCCCTGTGGGGCCGGACGCAGGGAGCCGGCAGCCTCACGAGTTAGGGGCTGCTCCAGCCAGGCCGGGCGCCCCCCACCATAGACAGGGGGCCACCCCCACCCGCGGGATCCCGTTTAATCGGTCATCCGGTTAAATGTAACGTTTAACTGATTAACTGGGATTTTACGTCCCTATTTCTGGTGGTTGAGGCTTTTGCTCCAGACGCTTGGTCCGTACGCGTGTTCATAACTGGGAAGTCGAGTGCAGGGATGTGGGAGACATGGGGAGAGGGGGATGCAGCACCTCAGACTCCCGGCTGAGCACCTGGGGGGCCCAGTTGCCAGCCCCATGCACTGGGATCTCTGCTGCTGGCCCCGTTCACTAGATTTCCAGCCGCCTGGGCTCTGCTGCTAATCCCACATGCTGGGGTCCCTCTCTGAGCCCTGTGCATCAGGGATTTCTGTACCTGGCCCTGTGCCCGGGGACCTGGCCACCAAGCCCATGTGCTGGCGATTCTGCTGCTGCCCTATGAGCTAGGTTCCTGGCTGTCACCCCATACACCAGGGGCTCTGCTGCTAGCCCTATACGCTGGGGTCCCAGTTCCAGCCCTTGCTCCAGGGTCCTCTGACTTACCCCAGCCCACCCCTGCCTCCAGCGGAGGCTGGGAGCAAAGGGAGCTCAGCATCTCCAGCTTTTAAAAATGTTCCTGCCCACTTGCAGAATGGGTACAGCAAGCACTGCCTTGCATCTGGTATGACCTTCTGTGGTGCAGTGGGGGTGCTGTCTGCTCTGTGACCCTGTGTCCCCCTGCGCTGTGATGTGCGATTCCCACCGACTCACCCACATGTGTATTAACCCAGACACCTAGGCTCAGCCTCCCAAGGGAGAGAGACAAAGGGAGGAAGGCGGAGACCAGCACCTGGCTGGGGGGCAGGGCCTAGGGAGGAGGCAGTTGCTGTCTGGGAAGCATGGAGAGAACAAGCTAAGCTGGGGCTTAGGGGCGATGGACCCCTAACCCTAGGGTCTGAGGCATCCTGGCCCTGGCCCCTGTAGCCACATCATGTATGTGCTGTGCTGTAACCTGAAGGAACAATAAACCCCTCTCTGTTCTACGACTGGCGGAGTCTGTTCTTGCTGCTACGGGGCTGCAAGATCGGGGGAACCCCAACTCGCCGTCACACCTTCCATTGATGCCGACTTAAGTTCCAAATGTTTTCACTCCGACTGCCACCATTCAGCCGCACAGAGCTTTCTCTCGCTGATGTCCTGCTCCTCGTGGGTGTCATACATCATGGCGGAACTCACGTAGCAGCAGCCGTCCTTTTGCTTGACACCCGTCCTGGTAATGGCAGCTGTAGCCTGCTTCTTGGGTTTTGACGTTACCATTAGTCTGATTTTTTGTTCATTCATTTTAATCCTCCTTCTCTGGCTCTTGTCTGCAGGTTAGCGGCTGCTCCTTGGTGATATTATCAGTCACCTAGTCTTTGTCAATGATATCAAAATGATCGTGCTGACAGAATGACTGGTGCTGATCCTGTACAGCCTCCATCAGTATTACTAGGGGCGCTGGATAAGATGCTTTCTAAGTGTAGAGCAAAAATACTAAAGCAAGTACGGATCCTTCTTTAACTCCAGTTTTCATTTCAAACCGCTCTGTTATTCTTATGGCATGACACGCTCCACAGCTGCGAAAAACATACCACTTGAGTCCTTTCCATAGAATGTCTCAGGGTGCAACTACACAGCAAGGTTATTCCAGAATAACAAAGAGCGCATCTACACAGCAAGCCATTATTTCGAAATAATGGCGAGCTGGAGGACTTCTTACTCTGACTCCCATGACCCGCATTTCATGAGCAGTAAGGGAAGTCAAAGGAATAACGGGCGTGGGAGTGTGGCGGCATCACTTACAAAATCAACCTTGAAGGGCTAATTTTGGACTAAAGTCCTAGTGTAGACAAGGCCTAAAAGATTGTCATACATGGGGTCCCTGTAAAGCAGGGCTACTCAACTTTGGAAGCCCCGGGGCCCCCAATGATACTCACAGTACATGCCGAGGGCCGCAGTATAAGTTGCATATACATGCAAATATAGATGCAAATATATGCAAATAGTTTCTTTGACGCTGACGGGCATGAATACGAAGATTAAGGCAAGACTACGCAACACGCGGGCCCCATTTAAGTCAGTTCTGCTGATATTAATACAATGCAATATTGGCCCAATTTCCACCCATATGACAGCACTTTTAAGGAGCAATGACAGTCCAGGAATTTAACTACTAAAACGCATTTCAGCAGAAGACCGTTATACTGAATCATCATTGTTCCCAGAGGAGGCCATGTTCAAAGGATCCCACCCACAGGTCATGTGTTGAGTAGCCCTGCAGTAAAGGGAAAGAGGACATGTGTTACAATGAAAGCCATGACTTAATACGTTACATTGCAAAAGTTATAATTGCTTTTCCTTTATATACTTTACCTTTAATAAAGCTTTAAAAGGTTTCTCTGTCCTGGTTGTTCCCATTGAGCTAAACATGCTGGTCTCTGAACTCAAAACCTTAAAGCATGGGAAAAGGTCGCATTGGAAGAAATAGGCCCAGCAAGTTCCAAGTGCCATCAAAATAAATGCAATTGCTCCCTGCACCAGTGAAAATCAAGCTCAGAATTATTTTTCACCTCTTTATTAGGCAGTTACAATAAAATATTAGCGTACAACATGATACTTTACTTAGTATTGGGGGTCAGGCTAATATTCTAAGAACCTGGCTAAAGATTCTGGCTTGCTTGCCAGAGAGACGGCCTCCTTGGAGCATGCTAAAAACTGTGACCCAATTTCTAAATACTTATCCACTTCTTGATGCTTCTCTTGTGTACGTACTGGGGTGGGAAAGCTTTTCCATTAAAGGAACAGTCTCCTATTTTACTGTACCACAATTCCACAGGGGAGAAGTCATTTTCCCTCCAAAAAATATGTACTATAAAGTCTTGCTGCAAACAAAGAAAGAGAAATTCATTTGCCATTCTTTTGAAGATGTAGATCAATACTTCCAGTGTATACCAGGGACAGGTGACTCAGTTGGTCAGAAGGGATTTAAGAGTCTGAGCACGACCGTCGACAGGGAAAGGGGAACAAGGAAGACCCAAAGTCCCGGGTCCTTTAAATCGCCAATGGAGCTCTGCAAGGCATACTTCAGGCAGCACCAACAGCTGAGAAATGTGCACCAGATTCCAACCTGTGGCCCCGCCCCTTCCAGCTGAGATCCCGCCCATTCTGGGCATGTAGAGCCAGTCCCTAGCCACCCACTTTGCGCAGGGGCCTGGTGAAACTGTTGGCTCCAACTACTTTTCCTAGCCCCATGAGAGAGAACACTAACCTTTGCAGCATTGCAGAATACAGAGAATTCAAGCAATTTGTCTGAAGTCCGCAGAACCTGGATTAGCGATCTGGATCCTTAGATCAGCTCAGTATTTACCACCCTCCTTTTCCATGCTGTAATATTTATTATCCTTAGTCATCTGTATTTAAAGGGGAACAGAACACATTTTTAAGGAGGAAAACAGATCAACTGTTTGCATTACCTCATTAACAAGAAACCATGGGCCATATCCCGCCTTAGTCTATGTCTAGATTGCAGGCTTCTTTCAGAAGAAGCTTTTACGGAAGAGAACTTCCAAAAAAACTTCTTCCGAAAGAGAGTGTCCACACAGCAAAAGTGCATCGAAAAAGCGATCTGCTTTTTCGAAAGATAGTGTCCACACTGAATGGACGCTATCTCGCATTGAAGCTATGATTATTATGGACGGAGTGGCCACCAGGGCACCTGTGCTTTTTTCCTCTGTCCTCTTCTTCCAAATTAACTCCCTCTTCCCTGTCCACACAAGCCTTTTTCTGAAGGAGCTCTTTCGCAAAAAGGCTTCTTCCTCATAGAAAGAGGTTTACCAATGTCAGAAAAAACCCCTCTGTTCTTTCAATTTTCTTTCGAAAGAACGCAATTGCAGTGTGGACATAATTGACGTTTTTTCAGAAAAACAACCGTTTTTCCAAAAAAACTCTGTAATGTAGATATAGCCTCGGTGTAAAACAGCATAACTCTAGTCAAGTTAGTGAGGTTCATTAGCTGAGGATTTGGTCCTGCACGTAAACCACTTTTAATACACAGTAACGGAAAATTCCGTTTTTCTTCTGCTTCGGCAAATCATTGCTGATCACACACGGTGAGAGGAAATCTCACTACCAGACAATCTATGGAAATCATCAAATCCAGCCTGAAAATTATCACCCTAAAAGATGTATGAAAATGGAGAAGCATATTTCTTTCTTTGTAACGGTGTTAGCTCCAATCCCTCAGCGGACGGTTAATTTAAACTCTGCCACAGCTGTTCAATAAAAATTGAAAATGCCTCATATGTGAAATTACTACCCCTCTTCATTAACAATGGCATGTCCAACTCGTTCTCAAATTGTGACTATGAGGGCTCTTAGCTGAGTCAGTAGATGGGTGTTTTAGCCTGAATAGTGCATTCAGGCCACAGTGACAGGATTCACATCTGTAGATACAATCCCTGACTCTGATGCTTTATTCTCTGAAGAACTGAAGGCTGAGCAAACTCAGATTTTCAGTCTCTAAAATCATGACAGGTATGAAGAAAGTGACTAAAGAAAAGTTATTTACTTTTACCCATAACATGAGAACTAGGGGTCACCAGATGAAATTAATAGGTAGCAGGTTTAAAACAAACAAAAGGAAGTTTGTCTTCAAACAGGGCACAGTCAATCTGTGGAACTCCTTGCCAGAGGATGTTGTGAAGACCAGGACTTTAACAGGGTTAAAAAAAGAGCTAGATACATTCATAGAGGTTAGGTCCATCAATACTTATTAGCCAAGATGGGTAGGAATGGTGTCCCTAGCCTCTGTCTGTCAGGGGGTGGAAATGGATGACAGAAGAGGGATCACTTCATGATTACCTGTTCTGATTCCTCTCTCTGGGGCATCTGGCATTGGCCACAGTTGGCAGACAGGACACTGAACTCGGCACTAGGGTTGGTCAGGTCAGATGGCTCAGGGTCCCTGGAAACTTTCAGTACAGCTGAGAAGGGCTGCTGAGCTGGAATACTTTGACAAAATGGGGCAGGGAAATTCTGAAAAAATGCAGATTCATCAAAACTGAAATGGTTGGTGAATCAGAGTCTGGCATGTCGCCAAACCTGATACTGTTTTTTTTAAATAAAATAAAATAAAAAGTTTCAGATTGTAAAATCGGAAAGTTGGGGGGATTGAGTCAAAATGGCTGTTTTGAAATATTCATATAATTTAATTTTAAAAGCAGGGGTTCTTCCTCTAAAGCAAGAGAGTCACAATTAAAACAAAACCTTTTGGTGGACCCAAACTGACTTACTTTCTTGATCTAGTTCAGTTGGTTGGTTTGCAAAACTGGTTGGCATTTTGATTCCCCCCCCCCCACCTCCTGATTTGGGACAGGAACATTATTTTAAAATGTCAAAACTTCTCTTTGGAGGGGGTACAATGTATTGCCTATGTCTGAGCTGCGGTTTGGCTCTGTAACAAGTTGGGCATAGGCCCAATGGAGGGGAAAAGGCAGCACTTACTGCCTGACCTCCTGGGGGTAACTCACCCAGAGACTCTGTTTTTAAAATGACTTTTCCTCATTCCTACAGTTTCTACATCCATTTTGTGATTCTGAATAGGACTGTGCCCCTAGGGACACGTCACCCCCACTATCCCTCTCAGTTAGGAAGTCACCAGCCAGCTGGGTTCATCAGCTGAAGAGTCACTGTCAGTGTTCCTTGTGAACGAGGAACTTAAATGGCCACTCAGAAGAGATTCAGGTGCTGCCCAGCAGAGTGCCCACAATACCCACAGCTGGCAGCATGTGTTTCTACTGGTGGTGCACAGCTGCACGTGCATTGGTGCACATAACAAAATGTATTCCGCACGTGGATGGAAAAAATTCTCAGGAACATTGGTCACTGTGGAGTAATAGCCAGTGTTTTCTCTGGGGTGTGTTTTCTTTGCAGTATGACAGCCCATAGCAGGTCAAACATCAGCTGATCAGAAAAGACCACTGCTCACAGCACCATCAGCCCAAGGGAGTAAAAGGCAACAAATCAAAGCTGAGTTTCCTGTTTAGCTCTGAAAAACATTGGCGGGGGGGCGGGGGGGCGGAGGACTGCATCTCCCATGCTGCAGTAACAGAATCCTATCTCTGAAATTCCAGCTAATAAACAGAGCAGTCGGAAAAGCCAGCAACACTTTTTTTGAGCATTGCTTGTTTAAGAAAGTTTCACCTTCTTAATTAAAATTATGTCGATGAAATTTTTCTGACCCATTCGACTGCTGCTAATAGTGACAAACCCTTTGCACAGATACATTCAACACTCCCAAAGTGAGAAACCAATGCAACAGGGACCAAACTATGTGAGTACAAAAGCTTGAGCCAGATGCGCTGTAAATAGAGGGCCCTTAAGATGCAACTGGCCTCACCGATACATTTCTACCGCACATTTTTCATATCAGAAAGGTTGTGTCATGATAGCTGCTGCATCACATTGCTGGATTAGAATGTTTGCAATCTGAAAAAAAAAAGAAAAGATACATTTTCAGAGCTGCAGCTTCATTCTGGAGCTGGCATTTCAGAGTAATTTATGCCCAACATCTTTGTGTCACTCAGACAGAAATTGTATTGTTAGTTCTCTGACTCGCAGTCACTACAGCACCCATGTCAAAAGGTACTGAAATAAATGGTTCTCTGTGCATTTTTATGGCTGGTGTTTCAGCATGGCTGAGATAATGCAAATTAAATTAATTATCTGTCACAGAATGGGGAGGAGAATGCATCCTCAAAAAGTTTTAAGACAAGGAACTTATACAAAAAATGTTGCGCAATCCTTGACAGAATGCTGCATACAGACATTATTAAATCTGTCCTCAGACTGGCTAGATTCTGGGTTATTTACATGAGAAATCAGCATTGCTGATTCTTTGAATTTATATTCCCCCGTCTTTCTCATCCACACAGTAAGAGACCCTGCTGCCTGCCATGCTGGCAATGTTGAGTTGTCTAGTTGGGCTTTTTTTTTCTTCTAAGAAAAATCCTCCAGTGTACAAATGGAAGAGGCGTCCTTTCTAGCAACTGTCTGTTAGGTCAAATAAATGTCAGCATCAAGTGGCAGAGGTCACTAAGGAGCCGGGTGGGAGGAGGAAAAGTGATGGCCAGAAGGATAGATAAAAGAGAAATATATGCAAAAATATGTGAGAAACCACAATAGCAGAGTTACCAAAAAAAAAAAAAACACAAAAGGAACCTAAGGGACCATTGGTGAGAGGCAGTAATTACAAAAATAAAGACAGCGCTATCTGCACAGCATAAAGAGACAAGGCATTAGAAGATGGAGAGAGAGGTCCACATTTCCAAAAATGCACTCCCATGAACGCTCACTTGCTTTTGAGCATACTCCGTTTCCACACACATGGGCTGCGTCTAGACTGGCATGATTTTGCGCAAATACTTTTAACGGAAAAGTTTTTCCGTTAAAAGTATTTGCGCAAGAGAGCGTCTACACTGGCATGTGCTTTTGCGCAAAAGCATCCATGCCCAGTATAGACGCTCTCTTGTGCAAGAAAGCTCCGAAGGCCATTTTAGCCATCGGGCTTTCTTGAGCAAGAAATTAATGTTGCTGTCTACACTGGCCCTCTTGCACAAGTGTTCTTGCACAAGAGGGCTTATGCCTGAGCGGGAGCATCAGAGTATTTGCGCAAGAAGCACTGATTTTGTACATTACAATGTCAGTGTTCTTGCGCAAATTCTCGCGGCCAGTGTAGACAGGCGGCAAGTTTTTGCGCAAAAGCAGCTGCTTTTGCGCAAAATCTTGCCAGTCTAGACGCACCCATGATGTCTAGTTCTAGAGCTCCCCCCTGCCCGAACTGCAGACACATTGATGCATTCAGACAACTCCCATGCTATCTATCGAGTTCCTGCATCCTGAAGCCATGCACTGAATTGCCTTGCACACGAGCTTTTAAAAATGTGGGACAAAAAAAAAAATAGTTTAACATACTGTAGAAAGGAATACATTGGGGTGGAGAGTCCTAGTTTCAACCGTTTAGCAGTAGGGAGATGTACTTGACCCCAGTAAGAAGCCCAAAGGCAGGGCTAGGATGCATATTTGATTTGAATGTTTAATCTAAAAATGAGAAAGGAAAACTCTCTGGAAAATGTCATCGAAGCAGCATACCCCTGTGCAGTTTGGGACATAAGTCAGGGTCAGGGTCTGAGAGCAATCAGATGAGAAAAGGGAGTTTGAACTAGAAAAGATGGTTTTAAGCAAGAGAATTATGAAAGGCACAGGGATGAGGGGACAAACAAATCAGTTTCACGCATACAGAATGGGAAATGACTGCGTAGGAAGGAGAGTCATAATGGACCACAAGCTAAATATGAGTCAACAGTGTGTGCTGTTGCAAAAAAATCAAACATCATTAACAAGAGTGTCCTGAGAAAGCAAGAGAAGTCATTCTTCTGCTCTACTCTGCACTGAGTAGGCCTCATCTGGAACGTAGTTTCCAGTCCTAGGCACCATGTTTCAGGAAAGATGTGGAGAAATTGGAGAGGGTCCAAAGAAGTGCAACAAAAATGATAAAAGGTCTAGAAAACATGAGCTATGAGGGAATACTGAAAGAATTGGACATGTTTAGTTTGGAAAAGAGAAGACTGAGGGGGGACATCGTAGTGGTTTTTCAAGTACCTAAAAGGGTATTACAATGAGGAGGGAGAAAAGAATTGGACATGTTTAGTTTGGAAAAGAGAAGACTGAGGGGGGACATCGTAGTGGTTTTCAAGTACCTAAAAGGGTATTACAATGAGGAGGGAGAAAAATTGTTCTCCTTGGCCTCTGAGGATAGGACAAGAAGCAATGGGCTTAAAATGCAGCAAGGAAGGGTTAGGTTGGACATTAGGAAAAACTTCCTAACTTTCCGGGTGGTAAAATACTGGAATAGATTGCTTAGGGAGGTTGTGGAATCTCCATCACTGGAGATATTTAAGAGCAGGGTGGATATACATCTATCAGGGATGATTTAGATGGTGCTTGGTCCTGCCGTGAGGGCAGAGGACTGGACTCGATGACCTCTCAAGGTCCCTTCCAATTCTAGACTTCTATGATTCTAGACACAAAAGGGCAGGATTGTGCAGAGACAGCGTGGAGGTTGGTAGATGGCAAATCCATGCTGAGCCCCTGAGTTGGGATATAGCAGGAGCAGATAGACAAGAAGGAAGCGCTGTGTCTGTTCCTTTTCCCACTAAGTTCCTATCCTTGAATCCTCCCCTGAGTGGAAAAGTTAGTCATGCTCCTGTGCGGCCTATTTGTGGGCTATTTCCTTCACCTACTCCCAGTTCAAAGAAGCCCCAGATTTGTTAAATTTTAATTCAATACTTTGTGCATAAAAATTTCAAGGCAATGCATGTTCTTTGGGCAAAACTGTCAGGCTGTTCAGTCAGAAGAAGCAGATGATCACAGAATCATGGAATCCTATGATGGGAAGAGACCTCAGGAGTCATTGGGTATGTCTAGACTGCATCCCTCTGTCAGCAGAGGGATGCAGATTAGGCAGGCTGACATTGAAAATGAGGCAGGGATTTAAATATCCCGTGCCTAATTTGCATAAAAATGGCCGCTGCGTTTTGCCGACTCAGCACTTTTTCGGCAAAAAGCGGCAGTCTAGAGGGGGATCTGTCGAGAAAGTAAGCCTTTTTCGACAGATCCCTTATGCCTCCTGCAAGGAGGTTTACAGGATCTGTCGAAAAAGGCATACTTTCTCGACAGATCCCCCCTCTAGACTGCCACCTTTTGCCAAAAAAATGCTGAGTCGGCAAAACACGGTGGCCATTTTTATGCAAATTAGGCACGGGATATTTAAATCCCTGACTCATTTGCAATGTCAACCTGCCTAATCTGCATCCCTCTGCCGACAGAGGGATGCAGTCTAGACATACCCATTGAGTCCAACCTCTGCCCAAAGCAGAACCAACCCCAACTAAGTCATCCCAGCTAGGGCTTTGTGAAGCTGGGACTTAATCACCGCTAGGGATGGAGATTCCGCCCCTTCCCTAGGGAACCCATCCCAGTGCTTCACCACCCTCCTAGGGAAATCGTTTTTCCTAATATCCAACCTAGACCTCCCCCACTGCAACTTGAGACCATTGCTCCTTGTTCTGCCACCCATCACTACTGTAAACAGCCTCTCTCCACCTTCTTTGGAACCTCCCTTCAGGGAGTTGAAGGCTGCTCTCAAATCCCCCCTCACTCTTCGCTTCTGCAGACTAAACAAGTCCAGTTCCCCCAGCCTATCCTCATAAATCTTATGTCCCTGCCCTCTAATTATTTTGACTCTCTCCAATTTGTCCATATCCTTTCTGTAGTGGGAGCCCCCAAATTGGATGCAATAGCCCAGAATGTGGCCTCACCAGTGCTGAATAAATAGGAAAAATCTCTTCCCTAGATCTGCTGGCAATTCTACTAATGCACCCTAATATGCCATCAGCCTTCTTGGCAACAAGGGCCCACTGTTGACTCATATCCAGCTTCTCATACACTGGAATCCCCAGTTTCTTTTTCTGCAGAACTGCTATTTAGCCAGTTGGTCCCCAGCCTGTAGCAGTGCCTGGGAGTCTTCCATCCCAAGTGCAAAATTCTGCACTTGTGTTTCTTAAACCTCATCGGATTTCTTTTGGCCCAATCCTCCAATTTGCATACATCACTCTGAGCCTGATCCCTGCCCTCCAGCGTATCTACCTCTCCCCCTAGCTTAGTGTCATCTGCAAACTTGCTGAGGGTGCAAGCCAAGCCCTCATCCAGGGCATTAATGAAGATGTTGAACAAAACTGGCCCCAGGACTGACCCTTGGGGCACTCCGCTGAATATTGGCTGACAAGTGGACATCAAGACCTTGATCACTACCCCTGGAGTCTATAGCTTTAGTTAAGAGCCAGTTGGCTTTTAGCTGGTGCTGTAGTGGCCATGACCTTAGCCGCTAAAAGTGTTAGGCCCAGTTTTGGTCTTGGGGTTTCAACGCTTAAGTCCCTTTTGGAAGTGGTGCTTAGGTTCCTAAATCAATTAGGCAGTTTTGAATATTGTACCCAGTGTAATTAAGAAGCCTTGGAATTCACTCCCTGAAATAACCACTATGGCTACTGTGCTTTCCATATTATCAACATAGCTAGCATTTTAATTAAAAATTCACAGTTCTCAGAAACACATATGTAAAGCCTTCTTCAATGCAGTTATAACCAAAACATAACCTTGCCTCATGTCCTCGCTAACTTCAATGTTTCCATTTTACCCTCTCCAACTAACCACTAATTTTCTCTCACTAGATTCTGCAATTTCCCATATTCCTCCGCACTGAGGGCCAAAACCTAATTTCCACATATTTTTTAACCTAATCCGTCCTAGAGGTTGCAGGGATTGGACTAAAACCGATGCTTGCTTTCAAGTACTAATTTAGTTGCAAGCAGACCTTCAAGGAAGCAACACACCTCAGATTAAAATGCAAACCCAATAAACACCTTTCAGACAGGATAATTACTTCCCCTATGGAGAGTAGTGGGTTTTTTTACACAGGCACCTGGAAGGTCCCTCCAGGCTCTGAGCCCAGAATAAAGATATCTAGTGAAAACTGACTCCTTCGAACCTTTGTTCATTTTAATTGTAGCGTATTGAATTGTTTTGATCTATCCTACTCTTAAAGGTGGGTCTGTGCATGTTTCCTCCTGCGGTAAATTGCTTTTGCAGTCCAGGTTCCTTTGTCAGTCAGAGAAAAAAGAAGATTCACTTTGGACAAACAACTGTTTTGCTCTGGCTTTCAACTAACCACACGGGATGCCTCTTTGGGTGCGTCTTTGTAAGTGAAATAGCCAGCCAGAAGAACAGCTGCTAGCATCACACCACCTGATACCCCAGATGTCAGCCTTGCTGTCAGTGAGCCAAAGTAATCCTCACCGCAACGGCTCTCTCCATTTTCCCTTCTGTTCCCCAGTTTTCATGCGAGTCTGGGAAACGTGGTGCAAGCCACAAGTTGAGTCTGTCTGCCGTAGGGGCGCCGGGATGTGAGAGAGATGAGGTATGTCAAGTAGTATCTTTTATTGGAGCAATACCCAAGAGGCAAGCTTTTGAGCTACTGGGAGCTCTTCTGCAGCTCTGTGCTTCTTCTTGGCCCCAAATTCTCCCCAACTTGAGGCTTTCCCTGTGAAGCCCCAAAGCTTCCAAACTTCACAGAGAGCTGAAGGAGGCCAGAAGAACAGCCCTCACCCCTCTATACACACAAGGAAGACCTGTTGGCTGCAGTGACACCTCGTATATTTTACGCCAGACTGAGTCAAACCCAAGGTCCATCTAGCCCAGTGTCCCATCTTCCCACAGTGGCCAATGCCAGGTACCCCAGAGGGAATAAAAAAGAGCTAATTATCAAGTGATCCCACCCTGTTGTCCATTCCCAGCTTCTGACAAACAGATCCTAGGAGCACCATCCCTCCCCATCCTGGGCCTATCCTCCATGAATAACAGGGTTCAAAAAAGAACTAGATACAAAGTCCTGGTCTTCACAGCATCCCCTGGCAAGGAGTTCCACAGGTTGACAGTGCTCTGTGTGAACAAATACTTCCGTTTCTTTGTTTTAAACTTGCTGCCTATTAATTTCATTTGGGGGCCTCTCGTTCTTGTGTTCTGGAAAGAAGTACATCATTCTTCTTTCTTCACTTTCTCTGCACCAGTCATGATTTTACAGACTGCTATCATATCGCCCCATAGTCATCTCTTCTCCAAGCTGAAAAGTCCTCGTTTTATTAATCTCTCTCCTATGGAACCTGTTCCAAACCCCTACTCATTTTTGTTGCCCTTTTCTGAATATTTACCAATGCCAAGATATCTTGGGAAAAGTTCAGAAAAGGGCAACAATACTGATGAGGGGTATGGAATGGCTGCCTTATGAGGAGAGATTAATAAGACTGGGACTTTTCAGCTTGGAAAAGAGACAACTAAGAGGGGATAGTTGATTGGACCAACACCCACTCTGGGAAGCGACTTCTTCTGAACTAGTTCATGAGACTGATCACAACAGTCTCACTGGCCCTTTGTACTTCCTCCGTCTGTGCATCCTCTTCTCCCCTCTCCTCTCATGTTGAGATAGCCAGGTCTTTGAAGCAGAGGCTTTTCATTCCCTGGGTGTACAGCCCCCAGCAGAAAGAGGCCCCGTCTTGCTCCTCTTGGGACTGCCAGAATACGACTGACACAACACTCGTGTTACAAAGGAGTCATCCGAAAGAGGGATCGGGAGAATGGAGTGATGGAGAGCAGAGGGGAAAAGAAGAGTATCTGGCTGGCTGGCGAAGGAGGGTGAAGAGTGGGAGGGAAAGTAAAAGGCAGAGAAACTTCATTAGAGTTTTCCAAAGGTGAACAGAAAATTGGAAGCTTCTCCCCCTGAATCGGATTCCAGAGGTACAAGAGGAAGAGCAGGAGGGGACAGATGCTAACTTCCCCCCCAACCGCATCTTGTGGAATCAACGTCAGCCCGGTTTGTCATGGGGATTAATGTTTGATTTCCCAAATTGTCCTAATAAATAGGGTCATCTGGGGACAGTTTGCAATGGAGCTGAGTCTTCTGCAGGCAGCAAGAGGCTATTTTTACAAGCAAACAGGGTGTGGCTATCTGTCCTGCATCTTTCCATCCTGGAGCAGCTAACAGAGGATGTTCCGTTCGGGTTAGAACACCCAGGCCTCACTTCCAGACTGACGGACAGTGCTACCGAAATTGGCAGTCTAGCTGAGCGCTGCTGTCCTCATTTGTCTTCATTGCACAGGACCGTCAAGCCTCCCATCCTTCGGAATCACCTGTCGGCCTGTTCTCTTCGCAGCGCTTGCTTTCCTTTGGCAAGGATCCAAGTGGTCACTGCAGATTTGCAGTCGTCAGGCTGGATTTGCCATCAGGTCATGGGGGCATGCATTTCTAACAGAGCAGGGAGGCGGAGTACAACAGAAGTGAGGACCAGAGAAAGGAAAACTCCCAGAACCTCTCCCGTGCAGTGAAAACGCAGGAACACTTTGTTCTCCGGTGGGCATGGCAGGTCTCTGTTATTGTCACTCCTTCCCTGCTGAGCTGCTCTCGGACCTGGTTTGTTCTGCTTTGTCAGTATGTTGTTTGCTTTTCATTCTCAAAATGGCCTAGCCCTGAGTTCTCTTGCAGGTCGCTTTGTCGGCTTCTTGGCCAGCCCCCTCCCCCAGCGTTCTCAGGTGCCAGCGCTGGTGCGCGTGGACAAACAGCTGCCGCAGGTGCCATGCAGAGCAAGAGATTTTCACACATTCAGAGCTGCCACTAAAAGCTCTAACCATCTGCAGGTGAGAGTCACACATGTAGGAGTAATCAGAGCTCATGACAAATCCCAGATCCTTCCGGTTCCCTGGGGACTTTTGCAGCATCGGAGAGCATTGCTTTATGTCACCACACATCCAGGCGTTTGACAATAATGAGGAAAATTTTTTGATAGTCGTTGCAGTCTAAATAACAGCTCCCAATTCTAGCCATCACTTCTGTGTACAGCGCAGCTCCGTCTGCCCCTCGTCAGCGGGGACCCCGCCCACGACACTCTGACACAGGCTCAGACAGACTAAGGTCAGCTGTGCCTGGACTACTGGCGTTCTCCCCCTCGGCACATATCTGGCTCCAATGCGAGTCCTCTGGCCGGGTGGGGGCTGGCACCTTGGGCAGAGTGGGCAGTCCCTCCAGGTCATAGTCTATGTGTGGGCCCAGTGGTCCGGACCAGTCCTCAGCCTCTTTCTGGTCCACCTCCACCTTCCAGCTTGGGAATACAGGGCTGGCTTCTGGCTCCTCTAGCCTTTTATAGCTCTAGCCCCGCATCCTGACTTCTGGTCAGGTGATGTGCTGGGGCTGGGATTGGCCCACCGGGGCTCTGGGGGGGTTCCTCCCCCTCTAGGTCAGTGGGCAGCCCTTTGCCTCCCTGCTTCTTTAACACCGGCAGGCGAAACCAAACCTGAGCCCTCTGGAGCTTAGGGCAGGAGCCTCGACAGCTTGAGCTTCAAGCTTGCTGGCTGCCAGCAAAGGCTGTAGAGCAAACTCATTCTCACTCGCTGTGAGTGTCACTCCATGGGCGAGTGAACGGCCCGCAGTAGGGGTCGGAGTTATGCTTCCACAGCAAAAGGGTTCCAAACTCTGCTGAATAAAGTGACGGTCATCTGGGATACCGGGGGCCTCTTGGGCTTTGCTACGCCTGTGTCTTGCTTTTACCTGGGAGCAGAAAAAAGACTGGGCAGAGAGCGTGTGATCTGGATGGATCACCCTACCCAGCAGGACACAAGGTGAGAAGGGAAGAGAGGCCAAGCTCCGTTCTCCTAGCTGTGTCACGGGCCCTGCTTTCTTTGACCCCCCGCCTTCCTACGAAGAACTGACTAGGTGAAGGCACAGCTGGGGTAGGGAGCCGAAGCCCTGCCCCTTCCTCCCAAAGCCACACCCCTTTCCCCAAGACCATGCCTCTTCACATCCCCCCCCCCCCAGCAAAGCCCTGCCCAACTGCAGCTGAGGGCCAGGGCTGCCACGTGGCACCGCCCGAGCCTTCCCCGGCCACCAGAGAGCCACGTGGCATGGCCCCAGTCTTCCCTGGCCACCGGGGAGTTGTGTGGTGCAGCCCCAGAGTTCCCCAGCTGCCAGGGTGCCATGCAGCATGGCCCAAGTCCCTCCCAGGCAGCGGAGCAGTGTAAGCAATTTGGGGAAGGCAATGCCTTCCCTTGCCTACATTACCTGCCACCCAGGAGTCTGGACTAGTCAAGAAAACTTGTAGCAAGGGGAGGTATAATAAAATGGTCTCTTCCTTCGCAAGGTTTTGCTCCCAGGCACAGCAGAGTGGAATCCCTGGCTTTATTGATTCTGCCAGATATGGGCCTGACAAGGTCCTTGCTCCTTAAAGAGTGTTTTTTTCTTCACTGCAACTGTGTACAAATGCTCTCTCTCTCTCTCTCTTTCTCTCTCTCTCTCTGGGGCCTTGGCAGTTCTTTCTAAGCTCCAGGAGTTCCTGGTCTGCAGTGAAGCGATACCAGCTTTTTAAACACACTATCCCAATTCTACAGAACTGTTGCAATTTATGATCAGAGTCTGGCAAGGCAGAAAGTGGCTTTTGTCTTTGGTGCAATATTGAGTAAGCACGCGGAGACACTTAGAACCTCTCACAGGTTGTTAGCCACAAACATGCATCAGAAGGAAACGTGCCACAAATGGGAACCTTTCCGTCGGCTGTAAATCTGCTCCATCTTGGATTGTTTTGCTTTAACATAAAAGAGGCTGCCACAAGGAATGGCTCACAGAGCCCAGATATTGTTCAAATATTTCTGTGGGGAGCTGCTGCCTGCAGAGACAAGACCAATCGCCGCCCTGACACACGATTTATTAGAGAAAGTTGGCACCAATATATTTGTAGCACACAAAATGTTTGCAGCGATTATACCAGATTTACAGTGATTAATAATGGATTGGACATGGCAGACATCAAAGGGTTTGGCTGCCGTGCAGGTTCCGTGCTGGAGCGAGTCAGAATAAAGATGAGCTCCAGTGTTTCAAACAGCCTTCTACTAAGAGAATGGACTTGTCTCTTGAACAATTGAAAGGAAACAACTACACCCAGCTGAGCGGCAGGATATTTTGGGAACGTTTGGAATGTTAATGGCTAACAACCGACGAAGCAGCATAGAAGTGGGTGTTGTGCTTCAGACCCCAAAGTCTGGAGAACACAAAGGAACATTCTCCTTTTACTTAGGGTGAACGTGTCTCTTATGTTGTGCTCGTTCACACACAAGGGCACTTATCCAGACACCCCAGGGGTCCTCCACATTGCTTAAAAGTCCCCACCTTGGGTACAACACTGTGGCCCAATTACGGGGCAGCGGCATCACTCAATAGACACTCTCACCAGAGAGCCTAAATGCAACACAAACAGGCTCCCGCTCCGTCTCTTCGTCCCCTGCTGAGTATCCTCTATCTCCAAATGCTTGGGGAGAGAAATGTGATCTTTGCCGGGTGTCCTGAGGACCGTCCAGCTGGGGCTCTCTTGGAGCAAGGGAAATCCAAAGCTGTAGAGGTGCTACAGAGAACTTCCAGCCAGCAGCAGGGCTACAGCTCAAGAGTCTTCCCCAATCTCCCCTGGGCAGAGAGCTCCATCTGCCTGTACGTCAGTACTTATCTGTAGCTCTCACCTCTTTTTTAAGTTGCTAGGCAACACTGACCTGGGGAGCGGATCTTTGTTTGGAAGTGTTCCCCAGCTCGGGCAGCATTTCTCAAATGTCGCTCTTGCTGCCTGGGCTGTGATGAGGCGGGGGAGTGGCAAAATAGCAGCCCCGCCCTGCTGCTACCACCTTAGTATTGGTTGCTGGGGCTGCCGGCAGGGGTGGGACCCTACCCCTGTCTGGAGACACCTGGGGCATCAACGCTGCAGTGCTGGCTTCCTGCACAAGATCAGTAAGTGACAGCTCAGGGCCGCGGATGACGAGGAACCTCTAAATACAAAAGCAACTCATTTTTAGTTGCATCTTTGTGCATGTGCCAGTAGATATTCAAATAGAAAGGACAATGAAAATAGAAATATTGAAGTTTTATGTTAGCACAATACACGCTCTTTTGGTGATGCTGGTAATGCTATGGGGCCTCTTAATCTTGGTATAGTTAGGGCCTCAGCATGGCTTAATCAGGCCCTGGCTGGAGCAGTCGGCAGAGTTCCCCACCTTCCCAGGGCCATTGGGGTCAGGCTTTGCGTTTCAGTCCGGGGGGAAGGGGGTAGGTTGGCAAGGTAGAATATTGTGTCCAGTTCTGGGCCCCCCACTATAGAAAGGATGTGGACGCATTGGAGAGGGTCCAGCGGAGGGCAACCAAAATGATTAGGGGGCTGGAGCATATGACCTACGAGGAGAGGCTGAGGGATTTGGGTTTGTTTAGTCTACAGAAGAGAAAAGTGAGGGAGGATTTGAGAGCAGCCTTCAACTCCCTGAAGGGAGGTTCCAAAGAGGATGGAGAGAGGCTGTTCTCAGTAGTCATGCATGGCAGAACAAGGAGCAATGGTCTCAAGTTACAGTGGGAGAGGTCTAGGTTGGATATTAGGAAAAACAATTTTCCTAGGAGGGTGGTGAAGCACTGGGATGGGTTCCCTAGGGAGGGGGTGGAATCTCCATCCCTAGAGGTGATTAAGTCCCGGCTTGACAAAGCCCTGGCTGGGTTCATTTAGTTGGGGTTAGTCCTGCCTTGGGCAGGGGGCTGGACTTGATGACCTCCTGAGGTCTCTTCCAGCTCTATGATTTTATGATTCTATGAAGGTCTGGCCAGGGACTTTGGGCTCCAGCTTCATGGCCGCAGGTCCCAGGCTCCAGCCGCATGCCTTTGGGCTCCATCTCAAGTCCTCAGGGGCTTCGGGATCTGGATACAGGGATCCAGCCCCCAAGTATTTTAGGGGAAAAAAATACGAGAATGGCCACCAGCAAGAGCTGGTGGCTGCACTCCGAGGCCACCAAAAATGTGTTCTAAGAAACCCTAAGAGAGGGGCTTCTGCTTCTCCACCTGCCACTGGGATGGGAAAGCAGCTTTAAACTCTCTCAGCTGGCAAAATGGCAAACTGTATGCTAGAGGAGCAAAAACGGGGGATTTTGTTGCACAATAACATGGACAAACTGGATGATGCATTTCCTGGGGACAGGTGGAATTAATCTTGATTGAATGGGAATAATGCGAACATTCTGACATGTTGTTTGTTCATTCATTCTGTAGGCGAACACTGCTGCTCCAAAAACATGAGCTCACATAGTACCATGATGAATGGGAACCTGAGACCCAATGAAAATAGATGGATTAAACAAAGATAAAGAAACATGAGATGCTCCATTATGCTGCAGAACATTTCCTCTATATAGCATGAGTGTCTTGTTCCTTCTTTAAAAAGACCCCTATCTTCCACCTTATATGGCTCTGTACTTCAGCAGGATTTTTAGGTAGTGTTCATAGATCCTATCCCCAATTACACTCCTCTCTAGCTTTCTTGGTGGTTAGAAGGTTCCTAGAACATTTTGGATAATGCAGGTTGAACCTCTATTAACTCGGACTCTCCGGCAACATCTGTGGTCCAGCATGGATGCTGTGTAACCCACACACCTACGGTACGTCTACACAGCAACTTAGTCCGTGTCTACACAGCAGGCAGTTATTTTGAAATAAGGTCGAAATACTGTCAAGCCGGAGGACTTCTTACTCCAACTCCTATAACCCTCATTGCATGAGGTGTAAGGGAAGTTGGAGGAAGAGCGCTCTATTTGGAAATGTGCTGTGTAGACACCCCCAATTTTGAAACAAGCTATGCAATTGATGTAGCTCAATTTGCACAGCTTTTATTTCGAGTTAAACCCTGCTGTGTAGACACACCCCTAGTGCGGTTCACTGTACCACGTAGTGGCACTTAGACCACTTACAGCAAGAGATAAGAACAAAGCAGCTCTACAGCCTCAGCTGAGAGCCAGCTGGCTTTGTAGCTCAAGCTGTAGAGGCTCCTACACTAAGCTCCTGAGGTCCCAGATTTGAATATGCCCAAGGGCAGGTACAGCTGCAGGACCAGAGAGTCTCAGTGTGAGAGCTGGTGGCTAGGAGCCCTGCAGGCCAGAAGCCCAGCATGTAGCAGCAGGACTGGCCGCAGCGGGGGGGTGGGAGCTAACCTCTGGCTGATAGCAAAGCCAGGACTGGGAGACAGTGGGGGACAGGAAGACCTCCCCTGGTTGGGCAAAATCCCTCATCTGGGACCAGTTAGGTCTCAAGAGTGATAGACCAGGAGGTCCAACCTGTATTCTGCTCTAAATCAGTGGTTCTCAACCTGTGGCCCAGGGGTTGCATGCAACCCAATCAGCTCACACCTGTGGCCCATGTGACGTGCCCAGGGCCACACAGGAAGTGCATTTACATATAGTGTGGTGCCAGCCCACATAACACATAGAATGTTTCATGTGCTGCCCACAGAGGTGAGAACCACTGCTCTAACCAGTAAACACATTAGGAAGAGTATAATTATAAGAGATTAATTTTACTTCGTGTATTTAGGGTTCATTAGTTATGCATTGCAGCCAAGAGCAGTAATTTCATGTTTCCTCTTTACTTGTTTGTTACTTACATGTGTTGGACTTTGTTATAAACATGTAAAAAGGAAGAACTTAAAAAAAGGAAAATAGGGAGACTCTGAGTTACTGAGAAAGTGGCAGTCACAGAAACGTGTTTCATCACTGATAGATTGTGCGGGAGGAATCGAGCATTATTATATGTTATGGTTGGAGGCACCATGCAGTTAATGAAGATGTTTTCCCTCTATGCTATTATTGTGATGCTTGGAAGATTTCAGTAGGAGCTCTAGTTCTGCCTACCAGCCGGGGCTTATGGGATTTTCACCAGTCCCAGTTGCCATGGAGAAAGTGTTAGATAGCTTTAATACATCTGTGCGAATTTCTCCCTGGAGTTTTCCCATGACAAGTTGGACTGGAGGTAGCATATGAGAAGTAATAATCTTCAGACTGTATGAATAAATGATTGATTGAGCAGGAGGGGTGTAAGCAGCTCCCTGTGCCTCCAGACAGCATGTGGCAAAATAAAACAAGGTAATTAGCGCATCCGCAAGACAGACCCTTTCACTCAGTGCTCACATGTTACCTGTTCTTCAACGCAGTGGACCGTTCTGTTGGCTGTGGGCTTGTCCTCTAGCAAGCTCTTCCCAAACTAAGTCTCCTACCTGCTCCATCAGGGCTGGAAGTGTGAGTCATTCATTATCACACTTCAGGATCTCTGCATCTTCCTGATTAACACCAGGCAGGAATGTATCGTCCTCTTCCTCTAAGAGACGAGAGGCCAGGGAAGGAAGACACGGCCGGCCTCTCTCAAAAAGTTGTTGGGTGGTACCCTAAAGCATCGTATGCTCTCCTGGGGAGAAAATAGTTGTCTTATGAAGGATTTATAGAGGATAATATTCTGTCCTTTGAATCTGGCCCATACCCACAGAGAAGCAGGCAGCTCCAGGAAAATGTACTTTGAACCTGCCGGTCTCTCCTTTTGTTGATGTACAAAGCCTCCATCACAGCATAATGTGCATTACCACAGCGCAGTCAGCAAAGTGGCTTCAAAATTACATTAACAAGCCCTTTCGTTTCTGGACATTAGGAAGAAAGATGCTGCGTTCTAATGGATTAGCTAATTAGCAACTTCAGAATCATGAGTGTTGAGCCTTTCTCATCTTTACTAGGTCACAACCTACTTCATTGCCCCAGGGTCAGTGCAGAGTTGTCATCTACATCATATGAGCCGGTGCTGTGAAAAGAGTTTGGATAAAACGTCTCAAGCAGGGATCCTCTGCTGTTTCTCTTGGAGCATCGTTCTGTTATCTAATGAACTCCCCCACTAGCAATTTTTCTTGTTTTATTTTCCTACCATTGCTCTTAGTCATACCCTCTTAAAGCTGCAGATACCAACGGGAGAGACAGATTGTTTGGAGCGGTTCAAGTTCTGCTAGAAATTGATGACAGTGAGCTGGCCCTGGGCTAGAAATGATTCTCTAGCAAAAAGTTGATTTGTTTGACCTTCCTGCAATTAGCTGCAGTTATCCAAATGATCGGTGGCTGTCCCTAGCTCCAGCAAGAAGCCACCTCGATCAGGTGAGTGCTTCCACTTGCAGTGTCATCGGATCAGTCAGTCAGGTCCTGACATCAAATTGTTTCCAAAGCTGGGAACCACCTACCAGCCAGCGCACAGCATTACAAAAGGTCCAGGCAGCCAACAAACTAGCAAGCCCCTGCACTTGAAAAGTTTGGAAGTGAGCTTCCTCATATCACAAGTCTGGGCATGTCTCTCATTATCACTGCCTCTGTAAATATAACCAGATATTCCAAAATTAATGTTCCCTGATTAACATGCACCCAACCCAAATTAAAGCAGATGAAATTAAATATATATTTGCCTTTGAATCAGCACATTTTAATAAAAAATAAAAATATCCTAATGTGTACATTGTCACGCATGCCTTTCAAGCTGATAAAAAAATCCATGAATGATTCATAAAAACAAAAGAATAAAGGGTTTCTCATTACATCGGCCAGGAAATGTGGAATGCACTCATGCAAATTGCATTACTTTAGCCCAGATTTTATTTTTTTATTTATTAATACCGGACTCATCAATTTGGCCAGTCTTTTGGACGGTCAATTTATTGTAAGCTGAAGGAAATGGAGCCAAGAGAGCCAAGGAACCACAACATAATTATATGGAACAGGCGGCTACTGAAAAACTTCACCCCAGTTTGATGAGGTGTAATTTTTCCCAAGCAGAAAGCTGAACAGTCTGGAAATCAATCCAGCTTGATATCATTTAGTAGCACACAATATACAAAACTACCGTGCCCCACCCACCCAGACTCAGAACTACCATGCAGCACCTGGAGGGAAAATTATGTCTAGAAATGTGGCTGCAGATTAACAAAAATGGGAGAAGTGCTGCCTAGGGGACTGAGACTGGCAGTCAGAAGCCCAGCAGTTCTCAGATCTGCTGTTGGCTTTCTGTAAGACCGTGGGTAAGTCACTTTAACATCTCTGAGCCTCAGTTTGTCAACCCGATAATACTTACCAACCCCTGCGTTCCAAGATCATTGGATGAAGGTTGCTATGGCAGTGCAAAGTAGCATTAATATTGGCTAGATTTACTTGGCCTTGCTCAGGTTCTTAACTCAATTTTTGCTTTTCTTCATTTCAATCATTGCTCTGGGGTGGGACTGGGGAGGAGGGGTTCGGGGTACAGGCTGTCCTGGGGAGAAAGAACAGCCCAAGCCCTCTCTCACCACAGCAGCTCGGGGACAAGTGAGAAGCGTTTCTCCATGGCCACTGCAGCTCCAGCAGGCACAGCTGGGGGGATGGGGGCATTGCGCATGTCCCCCAGTTGGGGCAGGTCCAGGTTCACCTGCCTCCAAAACTCCCAAGCCAGGGTGAGGAATGCAGCAAACTGGGCACTTTCCCCTTGCTCCCTGACAAAGGGGAACAGCCAGTCATGTTCCCATATGAATTGTGGGGGGGGGGGAGCTGCAGCTAGCCCCCAGTTAGCCCCATTCACCTGTCTCGTGATTCTGTCTCTTTTCTGTATGGTTTTATGCGTTCCCATACGCATTGGGGGAGGGAGGGGGTGAGCTCCCCCTCTACACATCATAACTTAAAGCAAGGTCAGGGGTTGGCTAAGTTTTGCCTACCAAAATTGATGGTCCAAGCTCTTACTGTTTAGGGGGAGTTCTTTAACAAACAGATGGACTGGACTTGATGGCTTCTCGAGGTCCCTTCCAGTTCTAGGATTCTCAGATGCCTTGCCAGAGGAGGTTGTGAAGGCCAGGACTTTAACAGAGTTCAAAAAAAGAACTAGTATTGATGGACCCAACCTCCATGAATTTATCTACTTAGCCAGAATAGGTAGGAATGGTGTCCATAGCCTCTGTTTGTCAAAGGCTGGGAATGGGTGACAGGGGAGGGATCACATGATAATTCCCTGTTCTGTTCACTCCCTCTGGGGGCACCTGGCATTGGCCAGTGTGGGCAGACAGGACACTGGGCTAGATGGACCCTTGGTCTGACCCAGTCTGGCCATTCTTATGTTCTTATGACCAAATATGACACGAGGGATTGATGAAAAATCTGGAAGGAGATTAAGATGTTGTCATGTCCACAACACCTACAAGAGATTTATAGCTGAGCCTCGCCTTCCCCAGACATCCGCTGTCCCAGTCGTCTTCAGGGACTTTGAGAAGCAGCCTGAGGCATGTCGGCAAACTCCTAAAGAACTTTCACTCTCAATGCTTTGTGAGAGCCGAGCAGGAAGCAGAAATAGTGAGACCTTTGAGCTCGGAAACTGAACCGCGGCTCGGCTGTTGCATGTGGTGTTTGTCTTTAGCAGGGATATATTATATGCATTGTCCTCCATGTAAATGTGCTGCCACTGGAAGTAACAGGAGTTCTTGGTTTGCCAGTTTACATTTCTCTTTCTTGTGCAGGATCCAGTTTCTGAGATATTCTAGGTGCCTTTGCTATTCTTTTTAGGTACATAATGCTGAGATTTACAAAAGTCTAAGGAAAAGTGACTCGTTGCTGGGAGACTCTTCTTCCGAATGATCTAGGACGAGATAGAATCATAGAACTGGAAGGAACCTCAAGAGTTGGAGTCCAGTCCCCTGCTCTCAGAGCACGACCAAGCAACATCTAGATCATCCTGACAGGAGTCTGTCTAACCTGTCCTTAAATATCTCCAGAGATGAAGGTTCCACAACCTCCCTAGGCAATTCATTCCAGTGCTTAACCACCCTGACGGGTAGGAAGTTTTTCCTAATGTCCAACCTAAACCTCCTTTGCTGCAGTTTAAGCCCATTGCTTCTTGCCCTAGCCTCAGAGGCCAAGCAGAACAATTTTTCTCCCTCTTCCTTGTAACACCCTTTTAGATACTTGAAAACTTCTCTCATGTCCCCTCTCAGTCTTCTCTTTTCCAAACTGAACAAGCCCAATTCCTTCAACCTTGCCTCATAGCTCATGTTCTCTAGACCTTTAATCATTTTTCTTGCTCTTCTCTGGATCTTCTCCAGTTTCTCCACATCTTTCTTGAAATGTCGTGCCCAGAACTGGACAAAATACTCCAATTGAGGCCTAATCAGCACAGAATAGAGCAGAAGAATGACTTCTCGTGTCTTGCAAAAAAAGCAAACATGATTCTAGGATGCATGAACAGGAGTGTTGTGAGCAACAGTGTCACATTGTTCACCCGTGTTTAACTTGTGATCCACTATGACCCCCTAGATCTCTTTCTGCAGTACTGCTTCCTAGACAGTCGCTTCCCATTCTGTATATGTGAAACGGATTGTTCCTTCCGAAGTGGAGTACTTAGAATGAAGTTTAATAAGGACAAATGCAGTTTACCTCAAACCATTTCTCCAGTTTGTCCAAATCATTTTGAATTTTGGCCCTATCTTCCAAAGCACTTGCAACCCCTCCCAGCTTGGCATCATCTACAAACTTAATGAGCATACTCTCTATGCCATTATCTAAATCGTTGATGAAGATATTGAACAAGAAATGGTTCCAAAGCAGACCCCTGCAGAACCCCACTTGTTATGCCCTTCCAGCATGACTGTGAACTGTTAATAACTACTCTCTGAGAATGGTTATCCAGCCAGTTTTGCACCCACTTTATAGTAGCCCCATCTAGGTTGCATTTCCCTAGTTTATTGATAAGAAGGTCATGCAAGACCATGTCAAATGCCTTACTAAAGTCTAGGTATACCACCTCCACTACTTCTCCCTTTAGCACAAGGCTTGATATCCTATCAAAGAAAGCTATCAGATTAGTTTGACATGATTTGTTCTTTACAAATCCATGCTGGCTGTTACCTATCACCTTATTATCTTCCAGATGTTTGCAGATGGATTCCTTAATTACTTGCTCCATTATCTTCCCTTGCTCCATGGAGGCATGGTTCCAATCTGTTTGCATTCTGCTCTGCTGTTTACCAAAATGCTCAGATAAATAAGAATGTTTGAAAGTCCCTGAAGTTGCTGTAATCCCAAAAATTGAATCCGTTGGTTTCCTCTGCCCTATGTGAATGGCTCATATGGGATACCATATGTGGCATGTTACGGTTCCAACCCATTGCTATAGAATAAATATAGTTCATTTCACAGAGGGAACATTTCATTAGTAAATAACATATTAAATAGTTCTCTAATGTTTACAATTGGCAGAGATGTTTAGCTGGAGACTTTGCATGAGTGTTGGGTTTTCTGGATTAAAATAAGAAAGGGATTATAGCAGATGCAAAGAGCACCAGAAGAGACCACTCCACTATTAACACAGTTACTTAATAGCCCAGAAAATATAATTAACTAAGTTCTTACATCTGTTTGTAGTGGACTTTCTGATATAAAATAACAAACCCTCCAGTCTAAGGTCTTCAATATTCACAGCTTTAGAGAGGAATAATTTCAATAAGATGACAGCAAATCTAGAAAACAGTGAGAAAAACATGGGTGAATGCAAAGAGCACTGAACTCAGGATTGTGTAAGTCTGCTTATAATTTATTATGTTTCTCAAGTGCAATGTCAGGAGGGTATTAAACTAATAACAAAAGGGGAGGGTGAACAGAGGTGAGATATGAAGCACTCAGCACAGAATCAAGATGCTAAGAACAAAATTAATCAAAAGACTTAAAGAAGAGAGGTGAAATCCTTTAATTGCCTCCACACTAATGCTAGGAGCCTAGGTAACGGCCAAGCTGAATTGGAATTGTTCATTTGTGAACATAAATTCAATCTTGTTGGCATTGCTGTTGATTCACACAGTTGGAATGTTAAAATCAATGGTTACAACCTATTGAAGATGGAGTAGGTACACAGAAAGAGAGAATAATAGCACTCTATGTCAGAAATAGAATTACCTGTTTGTAAGACATGGATGATATGGAAGAAAATGCTCATGAATGGTTAGGGATCCATGACCTAACAGATAAGCACAAGATGGCATGATAGTTGGTGTCTGCTGCAGCCCATCGAATCACAGGGAACAGGATGACCAACATTTTACACACAGATCTACCAAGTGCAGGGGAAAAAAATGACACGATCATTTCAGTTTGAGTGTCATATATTGGACTTCCCATAGCACTAAAATTTCCTTGGAATTTCTAAATACTATAGATGACAATTTTCTAACTCAAAAGGTCCCTCAGGTACCTGTTCTTGGATTTGTGTGATGTAGCATTTTTATCAATGACTAGAAGAAAACTTAAGATCATCACTGATAAAGTTTATAGATGACCTGAAATTTGGGGGGTCTGGTAAATAATGAAGAGAACGGGCTAATGAGAGAGAGCCAATTAGATTGCATAGTAAACAGGTGCAAGAAAACAGTATGTGTTTATAATATAGTTGAAGGTAGATGTATGTGTGACAGGATCCAACCATCCTCCCCTGCTCAATATAAAAATACAAAATTCAAAATGGCCTTCAACATCAGGTGGTATGGTCACATGTCTGTGTAGGACCAACCATAGTTGGGGCTTAGAGGAAAAACAAAACCACTTACAGATCATTGCCTTGAGCACTGGGCTATTAAATTCCTTAAGTGCCATTAATGGCTTTCACTAGCATACCTAGATTAATAAACAGGCTTACACTTCATATTTCTACCTTCACATACAAGAAAGGTTCATGCACACAAATAGAATGACAGGCTACTTGTTCCGTTTTGCATAAAGCATATTCAGGGTATGTATATTCACATTCAAACACAGATTTCCATAAAGATATGGGAGCAAATGTCACACTATTCTTTTGGAGGGATTTCTATGCTCTGTGTTGTAGATGAGGCCAGACATGGTGGTCACAGTGCTCCCTTCTGGACTTGGAATCCATGAATCTCTGTGTCTCTTAGAACAGTTGTTATCCTTACCCCTCAGACTGAACATATTTGCCAACAGTCTCCTAGAAGTTAGGGCTGGAAAAGACTTACCAAATCACTCCCCCAGCTAATGCGTTTGTTGCTCCAATGATCATTTGTAATGGTGGTTTTGTTCAGGCTAGTTTAAAAGACCAAAGGAATGGGATTTCTACAAGTTTCTTTGGCCCGCTCTCCTGCCGTCCAATAGCTTTTCCTGGGAAACAAATAATTTCTAAGAAGTCAGCTGAATTTTTCCTATTACTGATTTCACTTCTTTACTCTTAATAATAAATGTGCCCCTCCCAACCCTCCACATCTCGGTGTCATCTTCATCATTGAGCATTGACTGCCAGATGCCCCTAAGTGTTATAGAAAAAAATGGATTTGGGAATGCTTGAGCACATACCGGTCTTACGTTATTTGCGGTGTTAATACAACTGAAATGATCAGATCTGGGGGACACTGAGACAGGGAACGTAGGAGAGACCCTGATCTGTAATATCAGGGGGTTACGGCGAGTGAGATGCCATCAGAAAGTGAAGCAAGTCTACAGATGGGCACTTCATCACCCTGTGCACAAGAACAAACAAAAATGCATGTGCTGCTAGATGCCAGAATGGAGCAGAGGCATGCAGTTCTCGGTGAAGACACTGAGTTAGATCATCACTGCAGTGAATCCTTTTACCTTGCTCAATGCCATTTTCCTCCTTTGATATCATGTGGGTTTCACACTGGGTAGGAATTGACAGTCGTACACTTGCGCATTGGCTAGTGATACATGGCTCACTTCAGGCTTGCTGCAAGGAAAGAAAGGCAGAAACCGGGAAGAAAACACAATGTGCATTTAACGAAGCAGAAACCAGGGCCATAAAACGATAGGGACCTAGACATATGTGATATAGTGATTGTGAATAATTAGATCACAGAACACTAGACCTGGAAGGGACCTTGAGAGGGCATCGAGTCCAGTTCCCTGCCCTCACAGCAGGACCAAGCACCATCTAGACCGTCCCTGATAGATGTCTGTCCAACCTGCCTTAAATATCTCCATTGATGGAGATTCCACAACCTCCCCATTCAATTTATTCCAGTGTTTCATCACCCTGACAGTTGGGAAGTTTTCCCTGATGTCCAACCTAGACCTTCCCTGCTACTGTTTAAGCCCATTGCTTCTTGTCCTGTCCACAGAGGCCAAGGAGAACAATTCTTCTCCCTCCTCCTTGTAACACCCTTTTAGATACTTGAAAACTGCTATCATGTCCCCTTTCAGTCTTCTCTTTTCTAAACTAAACAAGCCCAGTTCTTTCAGTCTTCCCTCATCAGTCCTGTTTTCTAGCCCTTTAATCATTTTTGTTAATAATTAGTGTCACTCGGAGCTGTTTCTGATTCTCCGAAGCTTGCCAACTTAGCAGCCTTTGGAAAGAGACACCAAGATGGCCAGGCCTTAAAAGCCCAATTAGTGCCATAGTTGCAGCAGTTGCCCCCGTTGGTCGGTCATATGCTGGCTAAGAAATGAGAGAGAGCAAGCATCTGATTGAGCTAATGAATCTATCCTGAGAAGTGAATTTTGATCCCCCAAGAACTTCTGATCCCTCAGCCTTGAAATGGGACATTTGTTCTATACCAGGCGTAGGTTAAGGCGGTGACGTAGCAGCACTGTGGTCAATGCAGTGGGTTTAGCTGGATCAGGGCATGCCCCCAAAGACATATCAAGTAGACATTTTTAAATATAGATGCCAAAAATTATGCTGCTAACTAAAAGTGCCCTGAGGGTCAAGCCGCTGAGAACGGTGGCTCCCATACTCCCCAGTGGAGTTGTGTGTCCCCAACACTTTTGAAAAGCAGGAGACTTTTAGTTAGGTGTCTAAGGATAGAATAAGAGCCTTATTGTACCCTCAGAGTGAGTGCCTACCAAGCAATGTATCAGTCCCCAAGTTCTTATGCCCACAAAGGACCATCACGATCACCTAATCCAACCCGCATGACCCAGCCAGAGAAATTCCTCCCAGGATTACTGTGGAGGAATCAATTATTCTTCCCGGCTCCTGAGTTCCAAGAAACTTGTGGCTGACTGGAGCAGATGTCTTAGAAAGACACCCAGCAAGGCAACGAGATGCCATGAGCCTAGAAACATTACTAACCATCAACACTTTTCACAAGTTAACGATGAGGTACTCGGTCAATTTCACTGTGCTAGGGGACTCCAAACATGTCAGCATGGAAAATCTGAAAGAGGAGGCAACAGCGGTGCCTGGTATGGATGGATGAACTTGAAAGCTGAACACCTTTAAAAATATTTGAATGTTTTTCTCATTTGAGGAAAATCTTCATTCTTGGCTTGACCTTCTTTTCCCCCATCGGCTTTCATTATTTCTCTTAGACCTCCTACAAATTAGTCTGCTGAGACTCCTATAACAAACAATGCACAGCTGGGAATATTTACTGGCTAGGAATTAAGCAAATAAAGTCGATTGATTTTTTTTGGGGAAAGGGGAGAAATAACACAGCTGAGGTTTTAAACAACACAAAAGCAGGGTCATTGCTCAGATTTTCCCCTTTTCTTGTTTCCTTTGCATGAGGGAGTGATAAAGAATGAGGAGGGATATCTCTCTTCTGCTTAACCTCCTGCCCTTCTTCCACCAAGTGTGACCGCTGTGTATAGTGGAGTCAAATTCCACAACTTTCTCACTGTGTATTGTTGTCTATACAAAGACTTCCCATGGAATATTTCCCCCTCCCCACCTCTTAATATTCCAAAGCACTTGTCATTACCTGTAGATTTGAATGTATTCTCAGATCCCTGTGTAGATACAAAATTGGTATCCGCATTTGCATCTGCAAAAATGAGCTGCAGATATCCTCATCCACATCCGCAGATGCAGATATAAAACAGATTTGCAGGGTTCTAGATACAAAATCTGTATCTGCACCTGTAAAAATGAGTCACGGGCATCCACATCCGTGGATGAGGATACCGGCTGATGTAAAGTGGGTATCTGCATATTTGCAGAGCTGTATGTATGATTGCTGCATTCAATTCAGCAATTCTAACCAAGTTTTCACTCTGTCCTTACATACACATCAAGATGAGAACTGTGCATGGGTCTAGACTGAGTCTAAAACTGAATGCATGACCCTCCTCTCCTGGGAGAAAGTCCACAAGAGTGGACTCCTTCGGCCCTTCCAGAGAAATGTTTTGGTTGCTCATTTCCAAAAGGTCTGTTGATTGTTCAGCACTACGAGCAGAGAGGGGGCCTGGTAAAATGTGTGCAGTGTATAGCACAAGAGGTTAAAGGGAATTAATTAGCCTGTTCCCTGTCCCCCCCCCCCCCAAACTAAAAACAAAAATGATGTGGACCATAACATAACTATCTGAAGCACCAAACTACAACACACATTAAATGAGACTTCAGAAAAGATGGTGTTCAAAGGCTTTGTCTGCTAGATCAAATCCACTGAAACGTTTATTATACATTGACCTTCCTTTGTGGATCTAAGTAGGACCCTATCTACAATTTAATTTCTAAGATGCTTTGTGCTTAGCCATGATCAGATTCCCCGTTTAAAATATATTAGCATGGATGAGGAAAATGGTTTGTATTTTATGTGCCTAGTTCAATATTAATTGTTTTTGCCTTTATAACTGGCCCCTGGTGTTTAGCTCACCCCTAATGATTTAGCTATGCAAGATGTTCTGCCAATTTAGTAGAGTGGAGTTAGTGGAACAAAGCATGCATATTAAATGGGAAGATTTTTACTACACTCCGGTCAATAATCTGAATAGAAAAACGATATATATATTTTTACCATGCACCAGATGCTAGTTTTGGAAGGAAAGCATCACCAAATTGAAATCCAATTCTTCCCATTCTCTTCCCAGGATGAATCACAGGATAACTTGGGGACAAACGACAGCCCCACACAAATGTATATGGCTTAATTTGTTATTATTATTTCAATGTTTAATGATGGGACTTCAGCTTTGTGAGTTCAAAATAACCAAGTACAGGAAGAAACTAAAACTACCTTTCAAATACTGGTGAGCAAGCCATAAACTAGTAATGGTTCCCTCTGAATTTTGTGATTCTGTTCTGTCAATAAATCAGAGCTAGAATTCTCATGAGGCTCAGACCTTTGTGCAAGATTTTCAGAAAAAAAATGTTTTAGCTGAGTGGAAAAAGTTGGATGCGGCATCCTCCATGTTGTATTTCGTTGTCCATCACACTTTCTGGTCCTTGCCAACCCTAGAAAATACAGAGACACTTGAAGGTTAACCTTCAAAAAGCTTCAAAACCCAGTTCATTGAGTCATTAGGAAAGGCTCTGGTAGAAAAGCATCGAGATTTAAAATCTTAGGGGAAGATGAACACAGAAAGGAATCCAAAAACAGTATAACGACAGGCAAACTGGATCAGACCCAAAGCCCACTTAGTCCAGGATTCTGACTCTGATAGTATCCAAATTCAGTGTAGACAATCTACCCAAGGAAGAAGTTTCTCTCCAATCCCTTCAGCTGGAACTCGGCTTGTGTCCTGAACCAAGAGGATGTATATCATTTCTTTAAAATAGATTAATTGAGTATCCCTGCTGAGGTTCTCGTTCTCTCCATGGGAATTTCTCTTGGCCACATTGATGACTTGTGGCAAAGAGTTCCGCTGGATAAATATGCAGGAAGGGAAAATGAAGTTTCTTTCATCAGTTTAGAATGTGCTGCTGTTCATTTTCGTGGACTGCCTCCATTTTTTTCATTAATGGGAAAGTTATATGCAGCACTCAGGGGGAGAGGGGGCAACAGAATTACCAGGCCCCAATGGGGAGGGGAAGGCATCTCTCTCAGAGTTGTTGACTCGAGTCCCACTTAAGTCGCCTAGGTGACTCGATTTGAGACTCGACTCGTGTTCATTGTTTGTGACTTGAGACTTGACTTGGGACTTGACTCGAAAGTGACTTTAGGGACTCGAGACTCGACTTGAACTGTAGTGACTTGAGACTCGACTTGGACTTGACAATGATGACTTGAAGACAACACGGATCTCTCTGCTCCCAAAAGGGGTGGGGCCTCAGGCAGAAGGGGTGGGGCTGGGGGTTAGCTCCTCCCCAGATCTCCAGTGCCACCTGGAGCATGCTGCTTGGAGTTCTGGCACTGATTTAAAGGGCTCAGGATTATAGCTGCTGCAGTAGCAGCAGTAGCAGCTGGCAGTCCCAGGCTGTTTTGAGTCATTGAACCCCAGGGCTGTTGCTCCATTTGCCTTCCCCTGTTGTTGGGCCTGGCAGCACTCAAGTGGCTTTCTCGGCCCCATTTGTTGTTTTGTAGCCCTTGCCACGAACTTTCATTTTCAAAGAATCAAGGGAGGAGAACTAGAGGAAACAAGATTGAAACAACTGGGAAGAGAGGAGGAGAATGGGATTCTGAGTAGAACAAACAAAACAGGGGATCAGGGGGAATAAAGCCCTGAAAATAGACCCAAGAGCTACCTTTCTGGTATGGGTGGAAAAATGACCTCAGAGCTCTGGAAAAGAGCAGAGATCTACAATTTTCTTTCAATGGCCCATAATTGCCCTGTTTCATAAGTAGATCAAACTCTGGCATTTACAAAATGGCTGCTATTACTAAAAATAATATATTATGTGTGTTCTCGTGAATATGGGCAAGTGCATTAGCATGACAGAATATACCCCTTTATTCATATCCAACACATGACTGTAATGATCTTTGTACAGAGTTTGCCTTATAAGGCATTGTTTAAAAACTCATAATTTGCTGTTCAGTATGGTCCTGATAAAATTTGTGTGGCAACATTGGATGTGAAGTTATAAGGTTTCCTAGTATGGTTTTATTAAAACAGATCCCAAAACCTCACAGCTCTGCCAAGACAGAAGCTAGCAAACAGGTCTGTCCTTAACAGAGGAGTGTGTGCTCGGCTTAATTTGCATATAAGCAGTAAACACACTCTTCGAGCCAGAATGAGAAACAAAAAGAAGTTCAAACAGGTGAGAAAAGCAAGCAGGGAACATCCTTCTGCATAGCCTCTTTGTCTTCTAATGTCCAGCTGGAAATGGGTTTCAAGAGGGGGACTGAAACTAAAAAGGAGGGGAAAACACACAATGTCCTTTTCTCTCTCCCTCCAACCCTGGCACTCACTGCATCTGAAGTGACAAAGGAAGCATTCATTGGACTCTAGGGAAGGCGCCCTGACCTTCAGAGATTGGTGGCTAAGCTTGCTGAAAGCATGTGATAAGAAAATTTGCTTTAGTCTGATAGTTTAAGTTACACATTACTGAGCATTTTATCTTGATTTTTCTTGTAACCATTTCTGGCTTTTATGTCTCATTACTTGCTCTCACTTTAAATCTATCTCTTAGTAGTTAATAAACTTTTTTCCCCTGTTTTATCTAGTCTAGTGTGTTTAAACTGAAGCGCCCGAATAACTAATTCAGACCACAAAATGGCACATTAGTCCCTTAAAGGAATAACAGCCTGAAGAATATTTATATTGTCTAGGACAGGGCTGAGCCGTGTAGGACGTACATTGGTGGGGGAAGGTCTAAGCCTAGAACTGTGTTTGTTGGGGTCACCTTGCAGTTTAACCAAGGCTGGAAACAGCCAGAGTGGAATCCAAGTCTGTCTGCCATGCACACACTCAGCATGCAGATCCCATGCTGGAAGGCTGCTTGTGAGTGGCCCAGGTGTGAGTGGCTTCAGCAAGGCGGGGTTAGGCACCCGAGATTCCAGCCAGCGGTAACACAGCTACTCAGTAGTGTGCAGTGCACCCTGAGACATCACTGTAGCCAGGCCCTTACCATGCAGTCAGGACCCCGGAGCTCACCCTCTGCCTGGTGACTCACCTGATCAGGGACATGGTATTTTGGGGTGGAATGTCTCTGGTCAGCTTTTGTGTGTGCAAATAATGTGCAGCTTGTTTTCATTCGAGATAAACAGACCAGCCTTGTGATAGACAGACAGACAGAGTGTGTAAACTCAGTGGCTGCATCTAGACTGGCATGATTTTGCGCAAAAACTTGACAGCTGTCTACACTTGCCGCTTGATTTTGCGCAAGAGCACTGACGTTCTAATGTAAGAAATCGGTGCTTCTTGCGCAAATACTTTGACGCTCCCGTTAGGGCAAAAGTCCTTTTGCGCAAAAGGGCCAGTGTAGACAGCTCAGATTTGTTTTGCGCAAAAAAGCCCCGATCGCGAAAATGGCTATCTGGGCTTTCTTGCGCAAAACCGCATCTAGATTGGCACGGACGCTTTTCCGCAAAACGTGCTTTTGCGGAAAAGCGTCCGTGCCAATCTAGACACTCTTTTCCGCAAATGCTTTTAACGGAAAAACTTTTCCGTTAAAAGCATTTGCGGAAAATCATGCCAATCTAGACGTAGCCAGTGGGTCTTGTACTTCCTGACAGATTTGCTTGCTTCAGAGGCTCACAGCAGCCCACAGTTTTAGACACCATGCCTAGGGCATTAATTCGCTTTTACCAATAATGAAAAGAGTTCAACAAACAGCAGAAAATAAACTCCACAGTCCTTTTCCCCAAGTGGAAATGAGGAGGTGGGTGTTGGGGGAATCCCGGACCCACCCTCTACTCCAGGTTCCAGACCAGGGCCCTGTAATAGCAGCTGCCTACATGAGTCCCCGACACCAGCTATAAGATGGCTCCACGGTTCGTTGTCCTCGTGTCCACATGTTGTCTCCTCTTCTACTCCCAGCGGCACTTTCCTCCATCCTCTCAGCTACGCATGCCTGCACCAACTGCAGGCAAACTCCTTTTATAGCCAGTCTCAACTGGTTTTCCTTAATTACCCCCAGGTGTCCCAATTAGCCTAGGCTGGCCTGACTCTGTAGGCCTGGTGAATCAGCCCCAGGCGTTCTACCGCTCCAGATTGCCTCCACTGGCAATCTTTTCAATCTGAGGCTTATATATCTCCCCCACCACTACTTTTTTATAGACTTCGGATCTGACCCTGTATAGGGGATGGATGGACAGAAAGAGAGAGAGAGAGAGCAAATATCTAACTGCAAAACAAGAAGTTTTAGCATTTGGCACCACATAATGCAATGAAATACTGATGATTCCATCCTCAGCTCCTGAGCATCTGATAAATGATCTCTTAGCAGCCTCAAGGTACTAAATGATCAACTGAAAAAACCCGGCCGGAGCTGTTAAATCATACAGCAATATTTTCCCCACCCAGGCAATACCGGCCTGCTTTTAGTCTTATTTGTATTCTACGGCAGCTAAAATTTTCAATTACACTGTTGTCACCCAGATCAGTCATTGCCTGTTCTTATTTGCTGGCTGAGAAAATCTAGATCGCAGCTTCATTTAAATGATTTTGCTTAGTTTATCATATGAAGGCACCAACCTGAGCACGGCGCAATGAAATTGATGTGTTTGATATCGTAGAGATAGCCTTAGGAACTCGTGCTTAGCAATCTGTTGGCCGTCTGGTCTTGGAAAGAGGTGCCTCGTTGTGTCTGCATGCTGATGAGGGGACCTTGGAATGAAGTTCTGCTCTCTGTTCAGTAGCATTCACACTGGAAATATAATTCAGGGATGCTCCAGTTCCACATTCATTAAGGACACTGCTTCACAGCCCTCGCCACCTACAGTCACTGCAGAAAGGAGGAACCTTTACACAGCCGTGATGGTGAGCGGGCCGCGGAAGTGGCCCTCCATCGTTTCAATGGCCACAAGGTTGTCAGAACCAAGCCGGTCTCCCGGGATAGGGCAGTTTTACTCATGGCGCTGGCATCCCTAGAATTTGCGGGCTGAACCGTAGCCGTGGCCATGATTGGCTGCATAGGGAGCACATGACTCTCACGGTCACGGTTGTATGCAATCAGCACGCACCTCAATACATGTGCTCAAGCTTTACGTGATTTACTTCGGTAATATCGGTAGGAAAAAACTATGCGGGTAGAGACCTAAGGAATCTGGCAACCCTGTGTGTGGACAAGGGTAGCAAAATATCTTGTGAGCCACACAGAATCCCAATGGGCCACATGCAGCCGCGGGATGCCTGTGTAAACCCGTGGCATTTTTCCTACGTGGCAGGAAGGCATTCCTAAAGAGCCTGGGCTGAGTAGCTAAAGGTGTCCACTGAAAACCTCTCACCTGACTTTTTAACAACTACTCTGACATTCTGCCTGGCTCACCTGACCATGTAGCTTGGGGGCATGGAACCCTTACCAAACCCAGCCGAATACACTCATTTTGCTGTACTGCCGGGGAAGTGAACCCCAGGTAATGTGCTGTAGATTAAAGCTTAAAAAAAAAAACCCTGACAATTACACCTGCCAGGTTGGGGTCCTATGGGAAGATTCTTAGATCCATATATAGACACTGGAGCAGAAGTGGTCACACGTCCTGGATTCCTACCATTTGACTTCAAAAGGAACTATAGTTACTCATCACCCCTGGACATCTGACCATTCATTTAGGGGCCTCCCATAAGGCTCTTGAGTTTGAAAAAAATGGCCACAATATCTCTGTTCTCCCTATGGACATTCTAGTTCCCATGGAGTAATCTTAATTAACAAGAGTGTGAGCAGCACACAAAAAATAATTCTTCCGCTCTACTCTGCACTGATTAGGCCTCAATTGTAGGATTGTGTCCAGTTCTGGTCATCCTATTTCAAGAAAGATGTGGAGAAATTGAAGAAGGACCAGAGAAGAGCAACACAAATTATTAAAGGTCTAGAAAACATGAGCTATGAGGGAAAGCTGAAAGAATTGGGCTTGTTTAGTTTAGAAAAGAGAAGACTCAGAGGGGACACAATAGCGGTTTTCAAGTACCTAAAAAGGTATCACAGGGAGGAGGGAGAAAAATTGTTCTCCTTGACCTCTGATGATAGGATGAGAAGCAATGGGCTTAAATTGCAGCAAGGGAAGTTTAGGTTGGATATTAGTAAAAACTTCCTAATTGTCAAGGTGGTTAAACACTGGAATAAATTGCCTAGGGAGGTTGTGGAATATCCATAACTGAAGATATTTAAGAGCAGGTTGGACAGACACCTGTCCGGGATGGTCTAGATGGTGCTTGGTCCTGCCATGAGGGAAGGGACTGGACTCAATGACCTCTCGAGCTTCCTTCCCGTTCTACTGTTCTATGATTCTATGCTCTTCAGATGACCATGGAGTTTACTCCTGTATCCATAGGAAACAACCCCGCTAGTCTCCCACTCTTGTGCAGTTTATTCTGTACCACTTATTTATGTGCTTGCCCAAGATGTGCTGGATGTTCTTCAAGTGCAGAAGAAAGCACAATACCTCCTCCAAAGCACTACCACATACAAGCAGTATGGCCCCTTGGTAACTGGCTGTGCACTTGCAGGGTTGGTTGATAGCAGCCTTCAGCTTCCTGAAGGGAGGTTCCAAAGAGGCTGAAGAGAGGCTGTTGTCAGTAGTGACGGATGGCAGAACAAGGAACAAAGGTCTCAGGTTGTGGTGGGAGAAGTTCAGGTTGGATATTAGGAAAAACTAGTTCACTAGGAGGGTGGCAAAGCACTGGGATGGGTTCCCTAGGGAAGTAGTGGAGTTTCCATCTCTAGAGATTTTTAAGTCTTGGCTTGACAAAGCCCTGGCTGGGTTGATTTAGTTGGGTTTGGTCCTGCCTTAGGCAGGGGGCTGGAGTTGATGACCTTCTGAGGTCTCTTCCAGCTCTATGGTTCTATGATATTGTTGTGCTTATTTTGAAATGTTCCAGAATTCTGCTCCCCACCCTCCTCTGCTCATTCAACCGTCTTGGCTGTGCCTTATTCCAGGGCCCAGCTTTCCTGGAAGTGACTCTAGGCCCCTGCTTCCTCTTCCTCCCCTCCCCATAAATAAAAACAAATAAATGAAAATTTCGAGTTGTTGATGCAGACTTTGCTTCAAAAGTCCTTGAAATCGATAAAAACAAGGAGGAACCCTGTGGCACCTTAAAGACTAACAGGTTTGCATGGGGATGAGCTTCCGTGGGTAAAAAACATTTCAGCAGATGCATCCAAAATGTATGCCCAGATCAGTCTCTTAGTTGTTACGGTACTACAGGAGCCTTGCAGGGCTGGATTTATGCACAAGCCACATAAACTACAGTTCAGGGCCTGAGATACTGAGGGGCCTCTAAATGCCAAAAAAGGATTTGTTTTTAGTTGCATCCTTGCCGATGGCCTGGCATATATGCAAATATAAAACTTTGTTGTTTCTATTTTCATTGTCCTGTCTGTTCAAACAATACACAGGTTTTGGGTAATGCTATAGGGCCTCTTCAACTGGATATAGTCTGTATCTGTAAAAACAACCTGAGTTAGAACCTAAGCTAACACAGCTACTCCTCTGAGACCTGAAATCAATGGCCAAGTTTCAGCTGATTTCATGAGTTCTGGATAAGGCACATGGCTGAGGAACCAAAGAAAGGCAGGTGCCTGAGCTATTTAACTCCTTGTCTCCCACTGTCTTGGCTAGTCAGGATGTCAGTGGAAAAAGCAAGTTCCCAAGGGGCGTGCCCAGCGCTTAGCACAGTACTGCCCTGGTCTGAGTCCCAGACTTGCTGCCTTACCGAAACACAGAAAGAATAATGGAGAAGGTCCCCTGAACAGAGCCACCTTCTGCTGTGCCTAGTGTCATGCTCTGTAAATTGAAACTCATCCCCGCCACCTTTGAGGCATGGCATTTCCCCACTGACCAAGTACCCGCAATGAGTTTTAAGTGTCTGGTTTATTCTGCCACCGGTAGTGCAATCAGAGATAATATATTCCTGAGCGAAAGTAGGGCTAATTAACATACAGTCAATTGTCTCTTTTATATGTTCCGATTTTTCAGCTTGTCAAATTGAGAATGGGAATGTAATTATATTAATTCATTAGGAATAATCATTTCAGATTAAATCATCTGGTTTCTCCTTTTACGCTGCTATTAGGCTAAGTTGGCCCTTTTGGTCCAGGTATGGGTAAAATTGATTCCCACTGGGGCTGAAAAGAGTCATTCTGTTCTGGCAGGCTACATATCCTGACAATTTGCCATCAATGTCTGGCCTCTTTTGAAAAGTGACTTGAGTGTGGGCCATTTTGCCAAAGTGCCTATTGCTAAGTGAAGGCCTAATGGTGAGGGAACCAAAGCTCTGGCAAGCTTTAGGGATAATTTGCAGGAATGACAAACTGTGACAACACTAAGATATTTGACCTTTACCGATAGCCGTAAGAATGGAAACTTTAGCGGCTTAATGTAACAGCCTATTTAATTAAAGCAAGTAGTTTTAATTGCAGAATGCACTAACCACATGAGTATGAAAGTCTGGGTGTTCCAATATGTGTTTTGAAACTGGCTGTGTGTAGCAAACAAAAGGGAATATCAGTAACAATCATGCATGAAAAAGGGGGAAGTTGTAAGCGATAAACCACTAATCTATACCTACTATTGTCAGAAGAGCTGATCTTGAAACCGCTCATCAGCTGCAAGCACCAGTTCCCACAAAGACTAGGTATCAAATGCAAATATCTTCCTCTTTTTGTGCAGTTTCAATAAAGGCAATCAAGCTGGAGTATTCCAACAAAAGACAAAGCAAAACAAAAACTTTGAAAGTGTTGTACAAGCATCTTTTTTATCTTATCCTTATGCCATTATTTGTTCTTATCCGAGCTTAGCATGATGCAAAAAATGCTTTTTATTCTTTACAATTGTTTTGGCTACCCAGGATTTTTATGACAAAGAAACAGTTTTTGTATTTATGTATTTATATATGATTTGTTTTGCATAAACAACTGCCAAGTTCCGGGCAGGTTTCAGCTGGCTGATGTGCATGTGAAAGACCAGGACAAGAAGAAATCCAAGGGAAGATCAGGGGGAAATTGAGGGGAAGAATTGGAAAGAAAGTTAAAGCATCAACTCTATGTACAGTGGTCCAGAGTGGTTGGAGAAGCACGTTGAGTGCCAGGACTTCTGCGTTCTCTCTTGATTCTTTTATGGTGTATCTACACAGCAGGGCTAAAGTTGAATTAAGCTACACAACTTGAGCTACGTCAATTGCATAGCTTAAGTGGAAATAGCTTAATTCAGCGTTTGGCACTGTCTACATAGTGGGAAGTTGAAGGAAGAACACTCACCCTTTGACTTCTTACTCTGACTCCTGTAACCCTTCATTTTACAAGGAGTAAGGGAAGTCCTCCAGCTTGACAGTATTTTGAAATAAAGGCTTGTAGTGTAGACACGCACTGTGTTATTTTGGAATAACGTCAGTTATTCTGAAATCACGCTGCTGTGTGGACGTACACTTATTTACTTATTTGACTTTGGGCAAAACTGTCTAAGTGACCTTGGATTTTTAAAAGTGAGGCAGGGACTAAGAAACTTAAATCCCTTTGACTTTCAAATGGATTCAATTGCACTACAAAAATGTGGTGAAACAGTAAGTAAAAATTAATCAAACTTCCTTACAAAAAACAAGAAACCAGTGTGAAAAATGGGAGCAATTCCAACCAAACCCAATGGACAGTGGAAGAAAGATAGCTCTCACTAAAATGTCAGCGTCAGCCCTGCAAGTAGGGGAATGGGAAAGATGTTGTTCAGAGGTAAAAAAAAATCTCTATACGAATAGGACAGATACAGGAAATATCGCACTAAAGAATAATGGGTTGAGGGATGTCAAAGGTAATTTACTTTTCTCTGCATTTTAGCTGCACATGTGTTATCTGGATAATGACTGATCGTGTTTATATTGCTGTGTCAACAGGACTCTCCATTTTTCGTATTTCTCCTCACTTTGCCTGTCTGCTTCCTTTCTGGCTCTATTTCTTTTCTTTATTCACTGTCTTTTCTTTTGATTTTTAGCTACTCCCTTCTGGATAAGACAGATGAATCTATATTCTCTGCAGCAGTGGTGTTATCCCTTGCCACGGTGTGGCTTTTCTCTTGTCGGGATGTCTCCCCCATATTGGGGTTTTCTATATTAATTATGATTTAAAAAGTGCTCCGAAACCCACAGATAAAAAGCGTTATGGAAAATCAATGTGATTAAAGGAAACCTTCCCGGCGACCTCAGCGAGTAAGACCAGCATTACATTTCTCCTGTTTAAACACAAAGAAACCCAGCCAGAGAAATTGAGTGGCTTGCTCAGGGTCAGAAAACACTGAGTCGGTGGTAGAGCTAAGAATGGAACTTAGCCGTCCCCTGACTTCTGAATAAACCATGATCGCAAGCTTCCTTCAGCTCACGTGGTTGGAAAAGGACTCTCTTCTGAGCATATCGCTGCCGATTGGTGTCACTGCAAAGTCCCCTAAGGTTCATTCATTGCCTATAAGAAGTGACTATATAATTCAAAATGATCTGGACAAACTGGAGAAATGGTCTGAGGTAAATAGGATGAAGTTTCATAAGGATGAATGCAAAGTGCTCCACTTAGGAAGCAACAATACATTTCACACATACAGAATAGGAAGTGACTGCCTAGGAAGGAGTCCTGCAGAAAGGGATCTAGGGGTCATAGTGGACCATAAGGTAAATGAGTCAACAGTGTGACGCTGTTGCAAAAAAAGCACACAGGATTCTGTGTTGCATGAACAGGAGTGTTGTGAGCAAGACTCGAGAAGTCATTCTTCTGCTCTACTCTGTGCTGATTAGGCGTCAGTTGGAGTATTGTGTCCAGTTCTGGGCACCACGTTTCAAGAAAGATGTGGAGACATTGGAGAAGGTCCAGAGAAGAGCAACAAGAAAGATTAAAGGTCTAGAGAACATGACCTATGAAGGAAAACTGAAAGAACTGGGCTTGTTTAGTTTGGAAAGGAGAAGACTGAGGGGGGTTTTCAAGTGTCTAAAAGGGTGTTACAAGGAGGAGAGAGAAAAATTGTTCTGCTTGGCCTCTGAGGATAGGACAAGAAGCAATGGGCTTAAATTGCAGCAAGGGAGGTTTAGGTTGGGCATTAGGAAAAACTTCCTACCTGTCAGGGTGGTTAAACACTGGAATAAATTGCCTAGGGAGGTTGTGGAATCTCCATCTCTGGAGATATTTAAGAGCAGGTTAGACAGACATCTCTCAGGGATGGTCTAGACAGTGCTTGGTCCTGCTGTGAGGGCAGGGGACCAGACTTGATGACCTCTCAAGGTCCCTGCCAGTTCTAGTGTTCTGTGATTCTCTGCACACCAGCAAGCACTCCCATTTTCATCTAGCTCATTTTCTTGTGTCGCAGGCAATGTCTGCTCTAGAAGCCTCGGGCTAACCATTCTGGCAGGCTCCATTAACCCCCAGATTGCTTGGCAAAGCCGCACAGACCTCAACATGTTTCCTCGCCTTACTGCCTCCAGAATGAACAATGCAAAGTGAGGGGAGCTGGGCCATCAACAGCGACAGTTTGAGTCTCCCGAGAATCTCTCACTGCAGGTTTATTGTCAACAAAGGGGATGAGTTCCAGTCACTTCACTGCATTTCTAAGCCATCAAGTCTTCCACAAAGTCTAGCTCCACTCTCTCTGGTCGTTAACTTTTTTTAATGTGTTTGCTCAGTACACGCTGTTCTGTGCACACATCCAGCCTCTTCACTGGGTCAGTCTGTCTGTCTAAGGTAGACTCTTGTTGCCAATATAAATACTCTATTTGTTTATACTCTTGAACCTCTTGCATCTGTCAACTCTGGGAGAGAGAGTATGCCGGAGGAAAGGTTTTGCCAGGCCAAGGAGGGCACTGTGGGGTGCTTTCCTGCCACCCGGGAGCACACATGGCTCCGTGCTCCCCACCACTTCCAGGGTCCTCCCCCCACCACTACGGGAGTAGCAGGGAAAAGTCTCAGAGGAAGGAGCTCTCTGTGTTGCTGTTCCCGTAGCTAGGGGATGTGGGGACGTTGCAGGATGGGAAGATGAAGACTGTGTCCAAGCAAAAATCCTCCTGCCCCACAACCTGGAGTTCGGCCAAGATGCCAGCACCGACATTCCTAGGGTGAAATCCTGACTCCACTGACATCAAAGGGAGTGTTGATTAAATGGGGCCAGGATTGCACACCTAATAATTTAAGAGCTTATGAACATAAGAGCGGCCACACTGGGTTGGGCCAAAGGACCATCTAGCCCCGTGTCATGTCTTCTGACAGTGGCCAATGCCAGGTGCCCCAGAGGGAGAGAACAGAACAGGAAATCATCAAGTGAGTCATTTCCGGTCACCCATTCCTAACCTCTGACAAACAGAGGCTACGGACACTATTCCTGCCCATCCTGGCTAACAGCCATTGATGGACCTGTCCTCCATGAATCTATCTAGCTCTTTTTTGAACCCTGTTAAAGCCTTGGTCTTCACCACATCCTCTGGTGAGGAGTTCCACAGGTTAACTGTGCATTGCATGAAGAAAAACTTCCTTTTGTTTGTTGCAATTCCCATGGCCACATAGTTAAGACTAGGTAAATGAAATGAATAGGTAGTAGGTTTAAAACAGTCGCAAATGATCAGGGTCTTGGCTTTCCCCCCTGAACGCTGCCCAGCATCTTCAGCTCACTTGGCTGGTGTGTGGGTGGCTCCCAACCAACCGCCAGCTCCAAATTCCTTGGAGGTCTCCCAATCAGTTAGTGGCTTGATGCAAGCCTACTTAGCCTGGGACAGCGGACAGGAGCACAAGCAGAGGGTGTTGTGGCCAGAGATTGCATGAACCTTGACAGGAAGTCACACAGCTGTTAGTGACACGCCATCTCCAAAAGACTAGATGCACCCGGGGGGGGGGGGGCACAACACTCTCGGTATTTAGCTGTTACAAAGACACTCTTTGTCGGTGACACACAAAAGGGTGAAATTTTCAACAATCACGGGCACAGCTAGAGCAGCAGAGAACGGCTGGGCTCAGGGGTCTGTGAGCTTCACAGTGGAACCTAGAATGATGAGAAAACACTAGAGAGAAACCTTCCAGAGGGGTTTGGACCCGATAAGGGAGCAGTACCTTATGCCATCTTCAAAGAGAGGGAAACTTGCATCTTCTCCCTGGAGGTGTCTTCCTCCTTCTGCTGTTCTAAACGTGCTATAAAATCCCCCGTGTTGGTTATCGCCTCTTACAATTATTTTTGCAATGATTTTTTTCTATCACGTGGAAGACACTGGACAGAATCAAGTGTAGGCTGCCTTTACTATAGGAGTCTCTGATTTACTGGAAGGATCCTTGGCGCTGCAGTCTAGCCCTAGAGACTACAACTCCCATGATTCCTTGGGAAAAAGGAGGGAAACTGTTGCTCTCTTCCAGGCAGTGCAAGGAGAGAGATGGGGGTGGCTCCAATTTGGAGAGAGGAGCCAGATTGCTGGTGGGGAGCCTTCTCCGGTCCTAAGCCTGCTGTCGGAAGCTACGCCTGCTGCTGAGAGCCTGCTGGGGCTTGAATCTGGCCGGCTGCTTCAGGAGCTGTTGGTGATTGTCCCTGGAGGGGAGAGACCCTGGCTGTGCCTGTGGCTGGGAAGGGTCTGCATGGAAGGTGCTGTGAGTAACTGTGGCTGTTTGGGAAAGTGCTGCCTGGGACAGAGTGCAGAAGACAGACTGACTCTGGATCCAAAGAGAGGCCAGTTGATCTGCCCAGGGAACCAGAGCTGCTGGCATCTGGTGGGGACAGCCTGCAGGGATTGTGCAATTGTTGCTGCCTGGACTGACACACACACATAACCTGCCCAGTGCTGTCTCCTCTCACAAACAAGCATCTGGGACCTTGAGATCCAGAGGGGTGCACACTCTGGGGTGGGATACATGGGGACAGGGTCAATGCCAGGTAGAGAAGTTTCCTTTATTTCTGTGCACTTTGTTAATTGGTTTTAGTCACGTTTAGTCTGTTAAAACCTGTTTCTTTAAGTGGTGAAATAAAGGTGCGTTAGTCTTAATGTAATTGATTGGATGCATATTATTTATAATTGTTGTTTTGGAGATAGATCCAGCTTATTACTGGAATAAGTTGATTCCTGGAGGCTCCCAAGGCACAGCATCAAGTGTGTACAGGGGCTGGCCAGGTGGAGGCACCACCATTTTATATTCTTTTAGAGGCCAGGGACTGCAGCAAAGGGGTGGATAGGAGATCCCCAACAACCCAACACCTCCACTGGGGTGCTTGGATCTCCATCTATGATAAAACCATTAGGAGCCCAGGCACACAGGTGAGCATGGCGTGCTCCCAAGTAACCCAGGGAGGAAAAAGGGGATTACACAAGTTTATCCTCATCTCACCCAGCACCGATTGTCTAAACACTTGTCCTCACCAACTTACCTCCTTCAGCCTAGAGCATTTCAAAGGGACTCCTCATCCCTCCCAATAGAATTTCAGCAGTGCACAGGCCCTCTCCCCCCGACAAATTCTGTTTCCACCCCGCCCCACGCGTACTCTTCAGCACCATGAGAAGGCAGCTGAATTTCTATTCAGCTCTTGAGGGGCTCATGATCAAGGCTGAGTCCTGGTAGTGCTCCGCAGAGGACAGCGGTGGCACTTCTGAGAATAGGGACATCCAGAGGAATGGTTTAGTTGTGTAATAAATTCGTGGCCTTTGAACATGACTGTGAGTCAAAGTCAGCCCTGTGCAGACTCGACACTGCGGAAGCGTGACGGATTTGGTGAGAGTGAGGCTCTCTCCTGGTCTTCTGCACTTATAAATGTCCCCTGGAAAGAGCAGACTTGCTTCCCCCGGAAACAGCCTTTCCTTTCCTCGTGCTCCTGCTGCTCTGTGGTTTCTCAGCCTCTCTCACCCGTGGGGGCTGCCAGACCCCAGCAGCTGATCATGTGCACTGACAGACATTCCAGCCATCTCCACTGCGTGGGGATGTGCAGCGTCATGTTCCCCACTGCGGAAAGGACCATGGGCAGGAAACAAGAAGAGGGTCTGTCCTGATGGGTCTTGCCCTGGTGTAAATCAGGAAGTCGATGTCCCAGTCAGTGGCATTACAGGGCGGGTCCACCCATGTGAAATCAGATTCCAAGCTCTGTGGGTTTAGTCCACGAACTGCCACCCCTGGTTTCTCACAGGTCCTTTCCCTGCTACATGTTAAAGGGGAACAAATTGCCATTAGATGCAAAGGTTTGTTTGTTACGTTTGTATTAGTTCCTGTGGACAGCGTTGCCGGATTCATACTCCTACCCTCATTTCAGAGAGGAGAAACTAGGAAGACAAACGGCTTCAGGTCTTGAACTAATCTAGCAATCAGGGAGAAAGCTCACACCTGTTCCAGGGGGCGTCGCTCTTCCCATCTCCTCCGACTGTGAAGTTCTTTGCACCGTCCCCTGGCGCGTGCTGGAGATAGGATATTGTACTAAATGGACTTCAAGCCGATCCAGTCTGGCAAGTCCTGTGTTCCTAACTGTGCCACATAATAAGAAAAATCTCTCTGACCTGGTGCTTGCTTAATGCCAACAGGATGCATTTGAAATTGGAAAAAATAACAAGGCAGGAGAACGAACAAAACATACATAAAGTTGCTGATGATTCAAGAGACAAATGCCTGGTAGGGGTTTTAGGTTGATGGCCGCATACCTCTTTTGATACCTGAGTCAAGAGAACAAACTAGAACGTCACATCAATGAAAATTTAGCGTCAACCAAACAATAGCACAGAGATGATGAATCAGACCAGGAAATAACCCTCAAACTCAGCTAGTAGAAACAAGACAAGAGACCATGACAAAGTTCAAGAAATTACTCCCCACAAGAAGACACTTTAGAAACCACAAAATATGCTCAGAATGAAACAATTCCCCAAGCCAGCGCATAAATCCCAGATGATGAATCATCGCCATAACAAATCAGTGCTTTGCAGTCTGACAGAGCCCTTCACCAGGGGGTCTCAAAGCAGTTTAATATGCCTCACGGGGCCTTCATGAGTAAGGTCACAATTGTTACATACAGACAGAAGGAGGAACTGAGGAAGAAAAAGTTTAAGCTCCAATGAAAAGCCATTCATTGGATCCTGATTCAATTCACACCAAAGTCAAAGTACAATGTTGTGTGGCTTTATGCAAATCAGTGGCAGAGCTGAAAAAAACCCAGGAGAAATGACTCTCGATTGTTTTACTCTAACTCATAGACAGCACTACCTCTACATACTAAGTACCAGGCATCTCCCTGTGGTGAAGCTTAATTTGCATACAGCATAAAAACAGATAATATATTAGGGACGACTTACGTATTAAGTGCTGACCACAGCTGGCTGTGTGGAACAATTAGAAGGCAACAAGCATCCACATCAGTTAATTCTGTATGCTGAACTAGAGCTGTGATTTTATGATATTGATAGCATAAGCTATGAAGAGTTCATGAATGTTTAAAAAGCTCCCAGTTGGCAGCGGGGCCCCTTTGTACATATCTATGTAAACTGACATTTATTTCTCAGGAACGGAAAACTGCCAGTGGATTTTAATATTGACGTCAGACATTTAAAATGCTTTCTGGGAACCGAGGGGGAATGCCATCCAGTTGTGTTAGCCTGATCTCCTACCTGTGATATGTTCCCCTTGGGTTGTAAAGGATCATGTGTGTGAAGAAGAAAAAAATTTTTTGGGGGGAGCACTGTGTGACAACTCTTTTGACCCTTTCAAAAATCAGCTTTTTTCTGTAGAAAGTTTGTCTGTAATTTTTTATTTTTATCACCGTGTTGCCAACCCAAACTATTCAAAACTCATTAATCAGATTCTCAAAGAACATTACACACACACACACACACACACACACACACACACACAGAGCCTACATAGGGCCATAGGGTAACCAGGTGTCCGGTTTTCAATTGGAGCACCCAGTCAAAAAGAGACCTTGGTGGCTCCAGTCAGCATGTTAGAGTCGATCCCCCCCCCCCCCAGCTCCGATTGGCCGGTTCAGAGCTGGGGCTAACGATGGGGACAGCCCACAGTGCCCTGTGGCCCCCCCGCCGAGGAGCCAGCCATGCGGGCTGCTTCTGGGGTACTCAAGCTTTTGAGGCTTATGCACTAAGCTCCTGAGGTCTCAGGTTTGGTGCTGCCTGTGGACATTACACATGGGTACCCACAGTCCCTGCAATGCCAGGGAATTCTGCCAAAACCTGCCTCATCCTGGCCAGTGACCTGCACCCCATACTGCAGAGAAAGATGAACTTTCCCCCTCCCCAAGGTCCCGGTCAGTCTGAGCTGGGGAAAAAATTCTTCCCCAACCCCTCAGGCGGGTGAGCAGTTAGTGATGAGGATTGTCTCTTAGGTGCTGGCTGGCTCAGGGTCTGTCTCACCTGGCCCACCCTGTCCAGTGTAGCCATCCTGGTGCTGCAGGAGAAGGAGACCAGAAGACCCCCTCCCACAATGCATTGGGGCTCGGGAAGGAGGAGTCCCTTCCTGATCTCTGCATGGGCTAGCTTGTGGCCAGGGAACCGTTTTCCAGTTGCGGTCCACGGACCCACAGAAAAATCAGTCGGGGGCCACACACAAGTGGGAAGCAAACAAAATAGAAACAAAAAAACCCTCAAGATACGTCTACACTGCAGGCTTCTTGTGCAAGAAGCTTTTTGTGGAAGAGATCTTCTGCAAAAGCTTCTTGCGCAAGAACGTGTCCACACTGCAAAAGCGCATCGGAAAAGCGATGCACTTTTGCGCAAGAGAACGTCCAGACTGCATGGACGCTCTCTCGCAAGAAAGCTCTGATTGCCATTCACAGAATGGCCACCAGGGCACCTGTGCTTCTTTCAATAGGCTGTTTTTGTGCAAAAAACCCTGTTTCCCATCCACACCACCTTTTTGCGCAAGAGCTCTTGTGCAAAAAGGAGTTATTCCTCGTAGAAAGAGGAATACCTACACCGCAAAAACCCCTCTGTTCTGTTGATTCACTGTAAATTTTCTTGTGCAATAATGCACTTGAGGTATGGACGTTCCGTGAGTTTTTGCGCAAAAACGGCAGTGAAGATAAGAACATAAGAATGGCATACTGGGTCAGATCAAAGGTCCATCCAGCCCAGTACCCTGTCTGCTGACAGTGGCCAATGCCAGGTGTCCCAGAGGGAGTGAATCAAACAGATAATGATCAAGCGATCTCTCTCCTGCCATCCATCTCCACCCTCTGACAAACAGAGACTGGGGACACCATTCCTTACCCATCCTGGCTAATAGCCATTTATGGACTTAACCTCCATGAATGTATCTAGTTCTCTTTTAAATCCTGTTATAGTCCTAGCCTTCACAACTTCCTCAGGCGAGGAGTTCCACAGATAGACTATGTGCTGTGTGAAGAACTTCCTTTTATTTGTTTTAAACCTGCTGCCCATTAGTTTCATTTGGTGGCCCCTAGTTCTTATATTACGGGAATAAGTAAATAACTTTTCCTTATTGTAGACATAGCCTCACCGACCTGGCTCCCAATACACTCGGGGTCTTCCCTCACATTGGGACGAACCAGTGCTGGAGCTCCAGCCCCATGGAAGGGGAAGTGAGGGGGTCGGTCTGGAGCATGAGCACTGGCTTGCCCCGCTGAGATGTGGGGGGAAGCCAGGAAACTCACCAAGTAAGCCAGGGGACGGATCTGGCCAACGGGCCATGGGCTCTCCACCCCTTGGCATGCTGCTCAGTTGGTGTGAACCATCATGGCTCTGTGGAAGTCCCTGATGTGTTTACCCCACTGTCACTGGGAGCAGCACTTGGCCCATTGTTGGTCAGGTGTTTGGATGCCTTGTGGGTAAAAGGTCTCATATAAACACAGGCATTATTATTGATAATAATCATAGTAACGAACTGTGTCTGCATCTGTGTACATGTGTGAAGCAGTATTATTATTTCTGAAGGAACCAGAGAGATCACTGAGAATTCCCTCCATCCTTGGCTATAGCCATTTGGGTATCATCTCCAGGTCAAAATATTTTGACAGGCTCTCTTTTTCACACCTACTCTGATGTGTCACATGCGCAGCAATGTTCCCTTCACCCGACAACCCCCCTAGCAATGTACTGCCAGGTAGAAAGTGCCTTCCATTGGCAGCTTGCCCTCAACATCCCTACCAACCCCATTACATTGGATGGCCGGATTTTTCAGATCAGTCATCGAGGGAGCAAAAAAATAGAGCACCTGGGACAAAAACAAAAGAAAACAAACAAACAAAAATGGAAATTCTGGCTCCCTGCTGGCTATTCTCTGCTTGGTCTAGGGGCTGCTTGGGCACAGAAGGATGAGTAATGTAGTTTTGTTAAAGGATAAAGGATCACACACAAGTGACTGAGAAAGAAACTTTGAAAACCTTTCTTCCCCCTCTTTTACAGTCTGGTGTTGCAGGACAATTCTATAAAAGCTAAGACTCTGATTTCAATCAGGAGCCAGCATCCTCAGACATACACACTAATACCAGCCACATAAAAGCTATTTCCTGAGGCCGCTGTACTGTCTGGGCAACATGGACAGAGCCTTCTCATTATTCCAGGGAATAAAAAGTTTCGACTCTGAACAAGAGAGCTCAGATGTGTTGGGGAGGCTCTGGGAAGAAATCATTTATTCGGGGTTCTAAGGAGCTGACAAATGAGAGAGGAGCTTTGCTCAAAGGAGATCCCTGAAACACAACTAGTTTCTGCCGGAATTGTGCCTTGGAATATCCACCCGTAAATAAGAAGCACGTGCTGCTGGCAGGTTTTTAAGCTGCAATGTGGCAGGACTGGATTGGACCGAGAAGGGGAGTCTCTCGTTCCCTGGCTAGGAAGAGGAAGTAATTCCCAACCAGGTCTCTCTTCTGACACACTCGGGCTTGCCATTATCTGCTCACAATTGTCTGTTTCCTCTGAGCTCCCTGGCCCCAGACTCAGGTAATTGTAGGTGCTAAGGATAAGAGATCCCATTGTGCCACCATTTTGCCAGGTAACCAGGGAGGCGGGGTGCATCCATTTGTGCATGTCCCACGTTAGACTCTTGGAAGGGGGGTGACTTTCAATGAGTGCACAGTGATTTCTGCAATCAGTAACAACACAGAGGCTGGGACCCTCCCTCCCAGACTGGGTAGACAGACCCCCACTAGCTCGGCTCCCGTTAGCATGCTGAAAATGGAAGTGTGGACATTGCAGCGAGGGTGGAGACTTGGGCTTGTTACCTGAGCCCAGATCTGGGGGGAGCCCAAGGTGTTGGCCAAGCCATGACATTCACACTGCTATTTTTAGTGCCCTGGTTTTACCCCGATAGCAGGAGCCTGTCTACCCGGCTGGAAGGCTCACGTCTGGCTTCAGTGCACATGTACTGTCATTGGTCTCCCCAAACCCAGAAAGCATGCTTCATGTTCCTGAGCACTACATACTGTCTCCTTAGCTGTTAACTCACTAACCCCCCCCCCCATCTTGGACTCACAGTTGGACTGATGGACACACAAAGTTTCTGTTTGTTCAAGAACTCCTCCTAAACAGTAATAGCTAGACCAAGCAAATTTGCTATGCGGCTTCCTCTTATCCTCACTTTAAGCCAGGGCAGGGCTTGGCTGTGCCAGGACCATGGGATGTGCCTGGAATTTGATTGTTTCCCATAAAATGGAAGGGGGGGCTGGTATGAGGGAGAGTTATACTGTAGAATGACCACAGAGGGGCAGCAAGGGGCCAGAGATAGAGACTGGGACAGCTATAGTCCCACTGGGCCAGTAGTGGGAAGGGGTGGAGACCAGGACAGCTGTCTACTATATATTTCAGAGAGTTTGTCAGTGTGTCTCTGTGTGTGTCTCTCTGTGTGTGTCTCACCCCTCCCTCGGCAGTCTCCCCTGCAGGTGCAGCAGCCATGGACAGGTGCTTCTCACCTGGCCCCCAAGGTGCTGTGGTGAGAGAGGGCTGGGGTTGTCCTCTCTCCTCGGGGCATCTGCATACTGAATCTCCTTAGCCCCACCTCACAACAATGATTTAAATGAAGAAAACCAAAATACGTTGCAGTCATCATCTATCCAAGAGATACAGGAGGCTCTTGCTGCCCCTTTGTTGTTGTTCTACAGTATAACTGTCCCTCCTACTGGACCCCCCTCTTTCCCTTTTATGGGAAACAATTGAATTCCAGACACATCCTTTTGTCCTGGCACATCCAACACACACACACAAACAGACATACACACACACATCTCTTTTGGGTAGGCCATGACTGCAACATATTTAAGGGGTCTGAAGCAATGCACCTAAAATCACTCATCATTTTAAAAATCTTGGCCTGTATAGTCAGTGCTTTTTGTACCTGAGCTCTCTCTATCTTTCATGTCACTTGGAATAAATGCAATGTTGAGAGCCTGTTTCTTCCCTCGGTACAGCAAATGTGAATAAATTCCCATTGACATCTAGAAGACGTGGATCAGGTCTTCACGGGTTCAGGTTTATTTTATTTCCTCTGCAGGGCTTGCCGTTATTTCTCACTATTGTCCACAGCGAGAGAAAGAAAACACCTTCTCTAGGATCTCCCAAAGTGGAGTGACAACACTATAACTCTCAAAGGGATTTCTTCTTCATGCCCCAGAGATTCATGTTTCTTTGTGTTGTATAGGAAAAGGGCTGGCCCAGAGACTCTGGGTTAGATGGGAAAAGCATCAATTTTCTCCATTGACCAGGGGACTTGGTGCTGCTCCAAATGCCATTGAAGTGAATAGAAACTGGCCTCAATTGCACACTGTTTGGGGCAAGACTTTCATTTGTATTTGTGCAGCACCTAGCACAACCGAATTGAGGACCTTGGACTTCTAATGTTGTGTCTGTACTATCTCTTCTTCTTCTTCTTAATAATAATAATAATAATAATCACATGGACTTCAATTGTCTTTGGATCAGGTCTCTAGCTGAAGCGCCTCCAAAGTCTTTTACAGTTCCTATGGAATGGACATTTTCATTTCCACAGCAGGAATAAACCCTCCTTGTTTATGAAAGTCATTAGCAGGGGCTTTAGCATTTCTCCCAAGATCTCAGGAACCTGTTTATTACCTTTCTGTAGCTCCTAAATCTGTTTAAATACATTTGTGAAACGCCCCCCCCCCGCCCCCACCTCCCAATTCAATAAACGCACAGAACAAAAGTCTGCTACATCATAATTTAGAAATTGTTTTTTTCTCAGCCCGCTTCACAGAATGAAATTGATCTGTCGAATCTCTTATCTGTGCCTATGAAATTGTATTTCCCTCTTAATGGGCCTACAAATGTTATAGATGAATAGTTCAATAGTGAAGAAAGGGTGGAAACGGCTGGAATACTAAAAAGGGACATTAGATTTGTTCTGTTTTGGCCACAGCCACAATGATGCCTCAGTGTCACGCATTCCAATCAGCCTCCGTTGCTCATCCCATACGGGGTCCGGCAGGAACATTCGTAAACTTCGGCAACCTTGCACATACGATTAGGCTCGCTTCTCAGATCACACCTGGGAGGTCTCATTTTAAAGAGTCTGATTTAAGTCAGTAGTTGAATTTACAAGGTTCTCACACTCCTCTTTGCTTGGGGGCTGATTTATTTTTAAACCTAGTTTGTGTTGCAAAATGGGCATTGCCCAGCCTGCGAAGATGAATAAAAGGACACCCTTCCCAGCAAAGTACACAATATACAAATGCTATGTGCACTGTAAATTAAAGACACTGCAAATGAATAACACACACAACAGAGCCATCTGAACAGAAGCCACGATGGGGTAAGCCTCTGAACCCCAAAGAATGCTAATGGGGGGCTGGAGTCCTCCTCACATGGATAGTAATCAAAATTTAAGAGCTGTGCTAGTCCAGAGAAAGCTCCAGTGCAAATCCCTTCATGCTCTGAGGTGTTTCAAATCTGGGTTCAAATTCTTGCCATGTGGGACTCTGTGATTTTAAATGGCACTGACTGGGCCTGAGACTTAAACAGTGTTGCCAACTTTTGTGATATTTTGTGTGTTTCTTAAAGCCCCAGCTCCTGAAAGCCTGTCATGAGGTGACAATCCCAGCTCTAATTCTTGTAAAAAACCCACATTTCTAGCCTTCCTAGTTGCTTGAATGGCCCAAATGCAACCCAAAAACTTAAAAATCATGAGATTTTAGAGTGGTCATAAATGTGGGTTCTTTGTATTTACCTTTGGGGATTTTTTTTTAAGATACTCTCATGATTTGCGGAGGGCGTTGCACTTGGTAAGTTAATGCTTGGAGTCAGCCATACTGCTAACACCAGGGAAGAAACTTCTTGTCCCATTCATGCAAAGGACTTTGTTTCCTAACTCTGCATTATCAGGTACCTGCTAACTCTGACCGGCACAGTGTCCTTGTGGCTTTGTCCTCGTGTGTAGAGAACAGCTGGTTTCTTAGCGTGACTGGGAGGGCTGGGTCAGCAAGGGACCATGCTAAGTCCTAGCCAAACTGTGCTACTCAGAGACAGAGAGAAAGTACATTTGTTTACATGATTCCATGGCTTATTTGCTACATTTCTGCCTCATTATAGAGGCGCCCAGCTGGCTCCATTTTGACGGAGTCTTCCAAAGCTTGGTGGACAGAGCCCGGTCTCATTTCTTGGCTGGTCGCTTTTCATTAATGTCTTTTTGCTTTGTGATACCTAAGGGGACAGCTCACATTATCCAGAGATGATGCCCTCAGGAAATGAACCTCCAGAGGGTCCCCAGAGGGAGCAAGGGGTTCTGGGGGTGCCGTCACACCCTCTGGCTTGAAGGGGTTTCCATCCCACACAGGGCTTCCAACTTGGCGGAATGGCTTGCACTACACAACTTGGAATGGCTTGCTCCGGTACTCCTGCCCATCACAGAGAGATGAGGCTCGAAACCAGGAGGGAGTCGTACCTCATGGGGAAAAGTGACTGGCTTGGAAGCCAGGCCAGGTCCAGTGGTGCCCTGTAGGGATTTCCAGCACAGCATGGGTTAGAACAAATCACAAAACCTGCTTTCCAGGCCTGCACCCCCGGCGGGTTTCCTTAGTGACACCAAAGCGGGGAGAGTCGCGTGTCTCGGCCCTGGCGAGCTGATAATACGCGGGAGAAGGTGTGTCCTCATTGCAGAGGGCTGCAAATGGAGCAGAAATTCAAGGCTAGGGATGAGCCATGAAGGGAAGCTCATTATCCTTGTTTCGCCCTGGAGCCAGTCACGGGGTGGTGTGTGGAAGGGGGGATGCTGGCGGCATGGCCAGTGCTCTAAGAAGGTTGGGGCAAAGTGGGGGTTGTGGGGAGTTTATTCCTCTTGTTATGAGTCATGTGATTTCTTCTGCCCTGTAGTAACACGGTATGTGTGCCTTGATTTCCCTGGGTGCTGCATCAGTACCAGGGTGGGGATGGGGATTTTGGTGTGATGGCTTCCTCATGTACACAATGGCTGATGCCCAGGAGGGATGTGTGATCGGGGGACACCTTTTGCCCAGGAAGCAGGGCCAAGGCTGGAGGCCAGTCTGGCTGCAGGGCTGGGACAGGCTGCGGAGTGGGTGAGTGAGTGTCCGCTGGCTTGGGGTACAGGCGAGGGGGCCAAGGCCCTGTCTCAAAGCCCCCTCTCCCCAAGACGGATGGTGCTGGCAGCTTCTGGTTCCTATGCTGGCAAGTCTGTGCTACGCTGTTTCCCTGTCAATAAACCTTCTGTTCTCCCTGCTGGCTGGGAGTCACATCTGGCTACAGATGGGGGTGCAGGGCCTGGGGACAACCCACCCCTCAGTGACAGAGCTACACAGATCTATCAGGGCCTGCTGGCACTGGAGAGCTGTGCTCTGAGATGCAGAGCAGTGAAACTCTTCCATGTCTAAATGGCTCCAGACTCCCCGCTCTGCAGCGGTCCCACAAACGGAGCCAGCATACTCAGGCATTGCAGGGGGGGTGAGACGGTCCTTCTGGGGCCCAGGCAATGGGCAAAGTCCACTTTCCTATCAGGAGATGTGAGCTTTTGCCACCACTTGAGTTCCGGCTACAGGGAGCAGTGTAGGAGAGAGAAAGAGCCGGAAGCAGGGGCCTGGTGCTTGCACCAAAGTCACCAAGAGTTACACCAGGAGTAACAGGCCGTGTCAAAAGCAAATGTTCGCCTGCACGTCAGTGTCTGTCGGCGCTAGAATGGCTGGCAGGGATAGAAGCATGTGAAGCATGTAAATACAGGCCACCAGGACAGGACAGGGACACCCAGCTGAGCACAGGATAAAATAAGTGGAAACAAGAGGAGTGAAGGCAGACCAAGGGGCAGGGAAGGCTTTGGAGGAAAGTACAAGAGGAGGCACCAAACGTGTCATTAGTGCGTCAGATGATACATACGGTGGGTATCATAGATTGTTCATTTTTGTCTATAAATGTGGGGTTACTTTGACTTATTTCTTTGGCCAGCCTAGGGGGTGACAGTGAAACCCATACTATCAACAGAGCCGAGTCCATTGTCCCAGGTACAAATACATAGGGTCTCAGAGGCCATCTGGCTACTGAAACCTATTCATGTACTTCCTTTGACAATAAACCTGACTCAGGTGCGTTCGTATCTGGGATCTTTGGGGGCTCTCATGAAGTCTATTGTGCCAGTTATCTGCACAAAGCTGGCATGATACACTGAGGGAGCATACGAAAACTCATGCAGCCAAACGTTCATCATCGCTAACAGAGCAAAAATCGTGTCAGAACGCCACACCCGTAAATCCAGAACTGACTGTATCGCTGTCCTGAACTACTGCACACAGGACTTGGTAACAGGGCCCTGGCACTGCAGGGGTGGGGAAGAGGTATGTCATCTGCACCGCTCCTGCCCTGGCTTTGCTTAATTGGTGCCAGGGTTTGTCAGGATGTGCCTTGGCACCGCTGGGCAGGCAGGTTACAGCTTTGGGCTTGGCAGTCCAGAGCCTGGCATCTCTGGGCTTGGCAGGGATGAGACCCAGGACCTCTGGGCTTGCTGCATCAATTATGAAAGTTAAAACAGGTGCCAGGGTTCAAGCAATTTTTTTATTACAAATTAAGCCCTGTGCCCTGGAGTGAACATTTCTGAAGCGACAGAAAAGGTTCCATTTTGTTTCTGTTGAGAGATGTACAAAGCTACAGAGAGCAAGGCAATTTCTAATTTAACTGACCTGGTTGAGTCGTCATCAGACAAGGAACAAATTCCTGGCTCTGACTCATGTCCACATTACTCCAGTTTTACCCCTGCCTCGGAGTTACACCAATGAACATAAAATCAGCGCTGTGCGTAAGGTAGGGCCAGGTCTGTGCAGTTGAAACTCACTACAAATAACGCCATCAAAGGGAAAGAGTTTTAAAATTCTAATCCACTTGTCACCGCCACTGCTTCTTGGTCTCTTTTTGCATCTTCCTTAGAAGGAGCAATGAAAACTGACTGTCCCTCAAAGTGAAGCTGACTGGTCTGTTTGGAGTCAATTTTGCTTGTTGGTTCCCCAGCACTAGCTCAGTGCTTCAATGTTTGGGTTGCAAAAATATGAGCTGACAATGTCCCTTTAAACCTAGATTCCCCATCTAATCTCTGACAGATGCTGTCTTCTTTGCCAGCAGCTCCAGCATGAGTACCATGTGTTAAATGTGTGATGTTTCTAAGCCAGCATGCCTAATATGCTTTTGTTCTCAGAAGAGATTTTTGGGATGACAAAGGGGTTGCTAGCCAATCAAGCAGTTAATTTCTGAATATTAAGATTTATCTCTTGGGCTGGATTGAAGATACACATTTATCTAAACTGTATCTACAAATAAAGAGCAATAGAGAGTTTAAAAAATCTATTTTCGGAAAACAGCCCATGCCTTTGGTACTTTGGTACTTTGACCTTGGACTTTGACTTTTTGTTTTCAATCCAAGTACCAAAGTCAGGAAGTTAAACAAAGAGAGATGCCTGTGCATAACTAGGGCTGAAACTTAGCCCAGTGAGCCCCAAGTGTTGACCTGGTTTTGATCAGTCAGATGGGCTGTATTTGCGGGCTTAGAATTTCTTTCTGACTCAGCGGGGCAAAGGACGAGAAACACTGAAGTTTTCCCTGTAAGTACAGAAGATATTCTCATTAAATTGCAGCCACGGAGAAACTTTTCAGCAATCCCTGGAGGTCCCAGAATGCCACTGGCATGTGATGTGGTCTAGAGATGTGACTGGTCGACCTTCCCCGGTGATGCTCACCAGTTCTGGCATGGTGCATCCATTTAAGTGATTAACCGGTTCAACGAAATGCTTAACCTGCTAAATGAGGAAACAGGATTTTACATCCCTTCTGCTGTCTCTCTGAAGTTCTGATACCACCCCCGCCCCCCCAAGAGCAGCAGGAATCCAAAGACAAACCGGTCTGTTCCCATCAGGAACCCTGGGCACGCAGCAGAAGTGGTTTTGCAAGCGGAAGTTACTTGGCAAGAGCCAGTCGAGTCGGGGCAGTAAATTCTAAATTTGCAAATGAAGCACTAAATTCTTTAAACACAAAGGATTATGCACTTTATCACCCAAATTCAGATGGATTAAAGTGGTAATTTAATACCCTGTTTAAGCAGTTATTTAAAAAGAAATCAAGATAATCCCTCAAAATTGGAAAACTTGCTGCTTTATTTACTGTTTATTAATAAAGCAGTGGCCCGAGACAGTGACAATACCTGAGATGGCACCATTGGGATTACTGTGTGGGGATGATATTAGATGCTGGCAAACTAAAAGGCCTGATTATAGGTTCTGTAGCATTTCCCCTCCCCTTTTCTCCCCTTCTGTCTCTATATTGATGCCAATGTGAGTCGGCTCAGGAGTCAGGGAACGGAAGAGAGGCATGAATTAAAAATCCCCATTCACTTCTGTGGGGTTTGGATTAGGCCACTTGCAGACCAGGACTCAGCCTCCCTCCAACTGATACCCACTGCCCATGAACCTAACGATGGCCTGGAGTATGTCTCCACAAACAGCCACGCATGCTCCATCCCCTGCCTCCCTCTTGATTCTCACTCTGTGAGTCCGCACTTCCCGTGGGCCCAGCTCGGGCTAGGGCTGGTAACGGGACCAGTACTGGAGCCGTATCACTTCACCTCCTGGCCCTCCGGCTCTGGGGGTGGTCTGGGGCTGCTCTGCCTGCGCCCCCAGTGGCCTTGTTCATCAACCAATGATTGAATCCACTGGGAAGCAGGAGGAAAGGAAGAGAAATGGATCAATAGATATTTTTGCTTCACTTGAGTTAAAAATTCTATAGAGTTAGCCGGGGAATTTCACGTGTGACTGCATTATGCTGAAGAGCTTTGTGACCATATTAAACTCCTGTGTACCAGTCTTTAGTGTGGAAAAGAGAAGACTGAGAGGGGACATGATGGCAGTTTACAGGTATCTAAAAGGGTGTCACAGGAAGGAGGTGGGGGGGGGGTGGAAATTGTTCTCCTTGGCCTCTGAGGATGGGATAAGAAGCAATGGGCTTAAACTGCAGCAAGGGAGGTTTAGATTGGACATTAGGAAAAACTTCCCAACCGTCAGGGTGGTTAAACACTGGAATAAATTGCCTAGGGAAGTTGAGGAATCAGGAGATATTTAAGAGCAGGTTAGACAGACATCTATCAAGGATGATCTAGATGGTGCTTGGTCCTGCTGTGAAGGCAGGGGACTGGACTTGATCTCTCAAAGTCCCTTTCAGTTCTATGATTCTACCTGTCTGAGAGGAAAAACTATTTCCCTAGGAGGGTGGGGAAGCACTGGGCTGGGTTCCCTAGGTGGGAGTGGAATCTCCATCCCTAGAGGTTTTTAAGTCCCGGCTTGACAAAGCCCTGGCTGGGATGATTGATTTGGGATTGGTCCTGCTTTGGGCAGGGGGCTGGACTCGATGCCTCCCGAGGTCTCTTCCTGCCCTAAGATTCTAACAAAGAGTTCAGTGGCATCTTAAAGGCTAACAATTTTATTATGGCATAAGCTTTTTTATTATGACTCACTGCAACCCCCAAAAGCATTTGCCACAATAATAGTCTTTAAGGTGCCTCTGGACTCCTTGTTGTTTTTGCTGAAACAGACTCACGCGGCTCCGTCTGAAACCCATCGCTGAGAGGAATACGACATGCAGATTTGTGAATCCTTAGAATATCATTAGATTGTGTTTATTTAAGACTATTGGAAAAAATGAGCCCAGATGGCTCGTTCCATCTTTTATATTCTAATCACTCAAGCCTTCATTTTTTCCCTGTGTCCCTGTAAAGATAAAACAATACGGTCTATTTACAGATTATTCTGTGTGGAGAGGAGTTGCTGCTGCCTCTTATTACTGCTGAATAAAGAGCGGTGGCTATACAACATGGCATTGAGTGATGACGGGGAAACGCTGTGTGTTGTCATAGAGCTGTAAGCACAATTTTCTCTGCCCAAGGAAGAAGCCGCTGCAAGGAAATGATGACCAATGCAATAACGTCCATGAGTACACTACAAATGGATGTAATACAGATACTACCCCAATGGCTGGCTATGCAAGAACTTGACGATCTGGAAATAATAGGCGCCATGGGAACCTTACAGTCTAATGTATCAACTGCTCTTGCATGTATCGAGATACAGATATGGCTGTTGGACAAAGCTAAAGGCATAATAAGAGATGGTATAAAAGGGATGGTACCAGCAGAGATGCAACACGCTTTATTAAGCCAATGTAATGAGTTTGAAAAGGGTCACCAAAACTGGTGGCATGCAATTAATTTTGCCTATGAGCCAACACAGGATCAAGTCATTGTAGACGTTTTAACGTTATCAGGGGCTTTATAGGAAGAAATCATACATCTCATCGTATCCATCAGAATGAATATTAAAGAAGCCATAATGACACCAACAGAAAATCAGAAATGGATACACCTTCGCAATGGTTTGTATTATACCATCAATCTCCAAGCATGTACCGAACAGAAAGAACTAGGCTACACCTGTACCACCGATGTCTGGGAAGAGTCCCACCTGTGCCTAAAATCTGAAACAGGGGAATGTCAATACACTTTGCATGTGCCCTTAACCAATGACCAGAATACCCCTATAGTAGTCCAGACAGATAGGTATTGCCTCTGTGTGAGAAGTCGGTGCCCTGCATTTTTAGTTCTACCCTGTTAAGAACCCCATTGTTTCAAATATATGCCTGTGTAAAGTACATTCCATCAAGGGCTGTGACATAAATGTTCTGCATGACATAAATGAAACCACTGTATACAAGGATTTTAAAATGTTTAAGCATTTAGCTCCTGTTAATGTGGGTCAAAACTTAGGAGTTATAAAGGGTCTGATGAGACATGTAAAGTTGCATGAATATCTTGATGAATTGACAATAAAAAGTGACCATATGAGAGTTATATATCAGAGGGGTAGCTGTGTTAGTCTGAATCTGCCCACAAAAGCTTATGCTCCAACACTTTGGTTAGTCTGCAAAAGCGGCGAGGAGTCCTGTGGCACTTTATAAAGACCCACTTCGTCAGATGCATGTAGTGGAAATTTCCAGAGGCAGGTATAAATATGCAGGCCAGAATCAGGCTAGAGATGACGAGGTGGATCCAATCAGGGAGGATGAGGCCCACTTCTAGTAGCTGATCTGGAGGTGTGAATTCCAAGAGAGGAGAAACTGCTTTTGTAGTTAGCGAGCCATTCACAGTCTTTGTGTCAAACTTGAAGATAAACTTCAGGACCAGACTTCAATCGACTCAGGATTAAGCAAAGCTACAGTTCTTTTGCTGCAGGATGGCTACCTTTAGGTCTGCAATAGTGTGTCCAGGGAGATTGAAGTGTTCCCCTACAGGTTTTTGTATATTGCCATTCCTAATATCTGATTTGTGTCCATTTATTCTTTTACATAGGGACTGTCCAGTTTGGCCGATGTATATAGCAGAGGGGCATTGTTGGCACATGATGGCGTATATTACGTTAGTAGATGTGCAGGAGAATGAACCAGTGATGGTATGGCTGATCTGGTTAGGTCCTGTGATGGCGTTGCTGGTGTATATATGCGGGCAGAGTTGTCACCGAGGTTTGTTGCATGGATTGATTCCTGAGTTAGAGTTATTATGGTGCAGTGTATAGTTGCTGGTGAGAATATGCTTCAGGTTGGTGGGTTGTCTGTGGGCGAGGACTGGCCTACCTCCCAACGCTATGAGACTATGAGAGTTATAGTCCAACATGCTGCAGACACCATTAACAAGGTAGTTAAGAGAATAGACAATTCCAACGTGAATTGGTGGAACAACATTCCAAACATCCAATCACTATTTTATAATCCAATTGTATAGTACCTTCCCTTAAACATATTAAATAGATGATAATGATTTGTAAGTATATATGTGTCTTTGTAAGAAGGGGAAGACATACAAAACAGAATTTGACTTGTTGAAAACACTGTGACTGTTGCGTCTCACTCATGTACTGTTTACATTGTTAATAGTTCTTGTATCAACACGTTGTTATTGTTGTACTTTGTGGTTGTTTATATGTAACCAACACTTTGTAACTTTATCATATGTTTACTATGCTCTTTATTGTGATGGCAATTTTTCACTTACGGTCAAAAGCCATCAAGGAGGGGAAATGTTAGCTGGATGGAAACTAAAATGAAAATGGAGTCTATGGACTAAGCAGAAATCAAAATGGAATCCAAAGAACCTGAGAGACTTTTGCCGCCAAAACCATCATTTGCACACAGCACGTGGCTGTGCGCACAGTACCATTGTGCTGCACATGGCAAAAAGTCTGCACAAGGACCCTCAGCATGCTGCATCTTTGCACTAGAGACTTCTGGTGTTTTCCCACCTAGGGATCTTTAAAAGCACGGACCCCTGAGAGGATCAGGCTACTTCCTCATCGTCCGGTTAGTTGGCAGTTTCCGTTCCCATCTGGAGGAGGATCGCTGTGCTGTTATTGGAGACTGTGGTGAAGGCCGGGACCAGCTTCGTGACAGACCAAACCCAACTCCACCACTGCCAACGGGGTGCTCCGGTTCACTGCTGTAGCGATTGCTCAGTATTGTGGGCCCTAGCTACCTGATCCAACATCGCCGGATCAAGGCCTACCACACAGTCCTATCCCAGTTATTGTGGCAAAGGCCCTTTCCAGAGACAAGAACTGTCCACCACCGTGGTGTGTGCACAACTTTTCTTCAGTTGCTGTAATAACATCAACAGACTACATCTGGACTCCTCAGTGTTCCTCCCCTGAGGCTATCCCTAGCCAACGGGTAGAAGGTCCTGAGCCTCGTGCAGTCATTGGACAGACTGAGTGTAGAGTTCTCCTGTTCATTTCTGCTGTTCTATCTTCTGTTATATCTGGGGTGAGGGGTTGGTTTTAGGCAGTGTGGGTATGTCTAGACTACATGGCTCCATCGACGGAGCCATGTAAACTAGTTTACCCGGCATAGACAAAGAAGCGGGGATTTGAATAATCCCCGCTTCATTAAAATAAACATGGCCGCCGCGCTGTGCTGACGATCAGCTGATCCGGCACAGCGCAGCAGTCTAGACGTGGATCTGTCGGCTGGGGAAGCCTTTGCTGACCGATCCCTTATGCCTCGTGAAACAAGGTTTACAGGATCGGTCGGCAAAGGCTTCCCCAGCCGACAGATCCCCATCTAGACTGCTGTGCTGTGCCGGATCAGCTGATTGTAGGCACAGCGCGGCGGCCATGTTTATTTTAATGAAGCGGGGATTATTTAAATCCCCGCTTCTTTATCTCTGAAGACACTTGGAACTGCTTCCAGGTTTGCGCTGTGGTTTTGAACCTCCTTTTAAGTGGCATATTTGTTTTGAGCAAAGTAGAACAGTACACACTTCAAAAGAAGATAATTTGTTTATTCCCTTTACCTATGCCGGGTAAACTAGTTTACATGGCTCCGTCTAGACATACCCTGTTATAACCTATGGTTATTGTTAGTTGTGTTATCTGTTGTATTCTACAATATATTCTTAAATTCTTACACATGTCTGTGTTTATTCGGACTGGAGAAATCCGCCGGTGATAGATACGGTGGTTTCCAGGTTGGGCCACCTTCTGGGACAAAGGCATTTTACATCAATTCAGATCAGCCCCACTAAATTTGGTTTACTAGTGTGCATTTGCTAGTAACAGAGGGGCGATTCTTAAGGCTTGGGGGTTAGACTAAGCGACATCTAACCCTATGATTCTATGAGTCTCCATTACCATGACTTCTGCTGCCAGTCTGCCCCTTAATGCTCACCCTCTGACAAGATGTTCTTGCTAGTGTGAGCAAATGAGGCCAACAGAACATCTTGCACAGACAGTTTGCAGGAACAACGAATCCTTAATTGAATGGGAAATATTCATGCTCCAGAACAGCGTCATTCACTTTTTCTCCGTCCCTGCCTGTGGGCAAAAGAGAGACTGAACACAACACAAGACAAATATTTTCCGAATGCCACTTCAATCCCGAATTGAGGATACCGGGCAATTTTAGAGGAGCTACATGACACAACTCCTCTCTTTTTAATAGGCTTTAGCCGAATCAATTTCCATACTTTCAAAAAACCCTTTTTGCTCCTTCCTAATTTCCAAGCATGTTAGCATTATGGTGCAGGAACAGTCGTGCAATTATCTCTGAAGACACTTGGAACTGCTTCCAGGTTTGCGCTGTGGTTTTGAACCTCCTTTTAAGTGGCATATTTGTTTTGAGCAAAGTAGAACAGTACACACTTCAAAAGAAGATAATTTGTTTATTCCCTTTACTTTCTGCCAAATAATACCACTTTGCATACGAACAGCATTTTCATCCTAGGATGTCAACGCAGTTTTCAAATATTCCAAACTAAGCCTGGTAACTTCTCTGTGGTTAGGAGTGATTGTCCCCATTTTAGACATGGGAAACTGAAGCAAAGCAGGGTAGTGATTGGCTTGCTATTGGAGAGTCAGGAAGCAGCTGAGCTATAAAGATTACCCTGGAGACCACACTCACAATCACTGGTTCAGATTATCTGCACACACCATCTAGCAGAAAATCTTTGGAGTAACGGCAAGGATGCTGAATGAGGCAGGTGAGTCAATGGACTTAGTTGTCTTAAAACCAGCTTTGTTCAAATGTACATTTACTTTTCTGTATTTCATATGGGAAATGCCACTTGTTCCTCTCTTTTCGATCCTAAGCAGAGAATTTATCTTTGAACAGGTAGAAAAATACAGGTTGAATTGATTAATGTAATCAATGCATTTCATTTTCTTAAATCACTGCCTGAAGTTTTTTAAAAATTATTCCTCCAGTTTACAGACCAGAACTAATATGTGCGAATATATGCACATTTTATGATGTATAACAAATTAAATATTCATGAATCATTCCTGTTCCATTATTCTAGTTCTGGAATGGCTACATAAATCTGACCCACTCAAATTAATATATTTTGGGAAGATCACTACAAATGTATGGCTTTTGTGGACTAAACTGGGCCCCCGCGCAGGGGAGGAACTGAATCTAGACTACTAAATTCTTGAATCACATACTTCATTCCTCCTTCCCCATTCAAAGGCAGGCTTGTAAGTCACTTTGCTCAAAGAGGTGTGAAAAGTCAATTGCAATTCATCAAAATAGATTTTGGGTCCTGTAATGGATCTGTTCTTCTTAAGTATGGGAAACCTGACACCATAAAACTCTCTCTCGAGCTCCATTTATTACGAAACTCGACAAAGGGTCCCATTTAAAGTGCTGTATATTACACAAAGCCTCCATCCGAGCTCCCTGTTTACACACTCCCATGTTCATATAAGACTCACCTCCTCCCATGCGCTTTGCAATTTTGAAAGCTTAAATAAACACATCATCTTACTGTGCATTTGCCCCAGATCCAGTCTGGTGTTTTGATCATAAGGATCAAATGGACTGGCGCTAGTACGCTCCTTAGGAAATGATTGGATGTCTTACATACAATGTCAAAACTTGAAAATGAAGTATTTAAAGCATTCTGCAGCGACTTTTACTAATGTGAGGGCTTCCTTGCACATGCAGATTTAGCAACGGTGAAAGGAGCTGGACCGAAAGTCTTATTGCTTCAGGACTTTGCTCTCCTCTTTAGATCCTTTTACTGTGTCCCAATATATCAATGACTTGACCCTACTTTCAGGGTGGATGCTCTACCTGTTTAAGGGCCAGAGAAAGAAAAATGACCAAGAGCAGGGGTGGGGAAGCTTTTTGGGTCAAGGACCTCCAGACTAGTAAATGTTGTGTGCTCCAGCCCCATGGTGGGATTGCAAGGGGAGCTGGAGCACCAGCACAGGCTTCCTAATGCTGCGGGGGGGGGCCCAAGTCTCAGGGGCCAGATCCAGGCAAGCTGGGGGTCTCAGGTTCCCCACCCCTGATCAAGAGGGAGAGGTGCTTGTTTTAGCAGCTGTGTTAGACCGGTGAGAAGGCCTCATTTGGCCATCAGGGAGGCCGGAGCAGTAGATGTCGCAGCACACTTTGGTATGACTGCAGCAGTATTGCTAACCTCAAGATTTTGCCCTCAAAAGCTTATGCCCTAATAAATCTGTTAGTCTCCAAGGCCTGCTCTATACCACGTGGGAAGGTCAAAGTAAGATACGCAACTCCAGCTGCATAAATTACGCAACTGGAGTCGAAGTATCTTAAATCGCCATCCGCACAGAGGGAGTTCGTGGAAGGAAACACTCCCGTTGGCTTCCCTTACTCCTTGCGAGGAGCAGGAGTGCCAGCGCTGACGGGGGCGCCCTTTTAGTTCGATCTAGTGGGTCTATACTACACCTGCTAAGTTGAATCCCGGAAAATCGACTGCAGCAGCCTCGATCTTCCATGTAGAGTAGACAGACGTGCCCTAAGGTGCCACAAGACTCCTTGTTGTTTGTGCAAATACAGACTAGGATGGGTCTGAGAATAAATATTGGGTTCTTTCGATTTGCCTTCTGTTTCCTGAACTTGAGGGGCAGTTGTGAGTCACATTTATAGGATTTTTTCCCCCTATAAGCGTGAGGGCTGTAAATGTACTTAAGACCCCAGATTCTGGAGAAGAGACATTTTTGTGACAATGTTATTTGTTTTTTAAGAAAAAAACCACATCATGTTATGAGAGCTGCAGTAAACTCATGGGAATTGGTGACACTGTTTGGGTATGTCTACACTAGCCCCCTAGTTCGAACTAGGGAGGCTAATGTAGGCATTCGAACTTGCAAATGAAGCCTGGGATTTAAATATCCCGGGCTTCATTTGCATGTTCCCGGGCGGGCGCCATTTTTAAATCCCCCTAGTCCGAACTAACTGCCTGCGGCTACACGCGGCAGTTAAAAGTTAATTCGAACTAAGTCCTTAGTTCGAATTAACTGTTACACCTCGTAGAATGAGGCTAGGTGTTTCTTTGGCAGGGAAGAATCTAATCCATAAGAACATAGGATACTGGGCTGGATGGACCTTTGGTCTGACCCAGCCTGGCCGCTCTTGTCTGCCAACAGTGGCCAATGCCAGGTGCCTGAAAGGGAAGGAACACAACAGGTAATCCTCATGTGATCCCTCGCCTGTCACTCATTTCCAGACAAAAAAATCCAGCAGCAGTGGACTTTAACGGTCGGCATTGGCTCTGGCTCATCTAGAAGATACATGTTAGGCAGTGGTAATGGGTAACTGTGGCATCCTTTAAGGATAATTCCTGTTCTGCATATCGTTCAGCATATTGAAGAGGCCTCTTGACAGCTTCATTCCCAGTCATGAGGTCGGGTTTCTCCTGGAGCACAATATTATACAGTAGTGCCATTTGAGTCGAGCCTGTCAGAACCGTTAGAGGTTCCCTAGTGTTACTGTATGTTGAGCTGTGTGCGAGTGAGTGCTCAGTAGCTGTCAGACTGGAATGGCAGGCACTGGGCTGGAGTGAAGTGGGCATGGCAGTCAAGTGGGGGTGGCTTGCTAACTTGCTTGTGACAGTCCATCTAGGAACATGTACAGGGTACGTGTATGGGGAAGACACGGCTACAGTCACAAAAGGGTGGTATCTTATGGTGATTCTGTGACTGGAAAGGGCTCTCCCACATCAAGGGCAGATTTCAGATGCTGAACACCTGTCCAGCATGTGCTGCTGGCTGGTAACTCTCAGGGTGTTCAGCACAGCTGTGCAGTTGTTCCACTGGATACCACGCTGTGGTGTTTGTCACACACGCATGGCCCTGAAGTCCTCTGAAGGCCTGAAGCTAGGCACAGTCATAAATTATTCTCTCGTAAGTGTAACCATAAATAATAGAACATGTGGGGTCTTTGCAGTTGAGTTTCAGCTTGCTGAAGTATGGGGCAAGCTACTTAGGCACAGAATTTGAAAAATTCTTTTTTTCAGCCTTTTCAAATCTACAGAGGACTCCAGCTGATGGAACCAGGTCTCTCCTAGCCCAGGAAGTGGCCTTTGACTTTTAACGATGAAGTCATTTCCACGTCTTCTGTTACAAGAAATTCTCCCTGCAGAGCACATGGTCAGAGCTGGACGCTAGTCTATGGGCTCCCTTGTAAACACGAGACAGGAATGGACATGGAATGGACTTAAGGCCCTGCAGATGCTACTCCAGTCTACGTAGACTTCCTAGCCTTTGGAAGGAAGTTCGCTTCCTTCCTTGCTTGTGTGACCTGGCTGTTTAGCTTGAGTGCTGAGCTCCACATTTGGCCCTATCTGCCCTCCCCTCCCCTCAGGAACAGCCATCTTTCCTCAGTGACTCCTGACCTACCCAGGCCTGCCAACATAGGAGGGGCAAAGGGATCAGTTGCTCTGGGGTCCAGAGATTCAAAGGGGCTGGGGCCTTCAGCGTCCACCACTGCTGAAGTAATAGCAGCGATGGCTGGAGCCCTGGGCCCTTCAGATTGCTCCCGGAGCTTTAGGCCATACACACCAGGCAGTGCTAAGGGCAGGGGAGATACTCCGGGCAATGCTGAGGGCTGGCTGCCCTCAGGCCCACCCCTTTTCTGCCCTCGGCCCCCTTCCGGGAGCATGGTGCCAGGGGCTCCCCACCATGCCCAGCGGCCTGTGGAGGCTGTCGGCATCTCTGGCTGGTTAGTTATCCTTATATGGCTTCCACTGTTGTAATATTGGAGCCTTTTTCTGGCCCTGAGGTACCACCACCGGTCTCACAGCCAGGCAGACTTCAGCAATCCCCAGGAAGGGGGGAGGTGGCTTCCGGTGTGTTCTGAAGTCACCTCAGCTGCGGCAAGTGGTGTGCAGTCAACCCAGGCTCCCCTGAGGCTGCCAGGCAGGGTGGCCAACCCTCCAGCACCAGGCTGGGCTCTCCGGGAATTAAACAATTGAGCTTGAATCAAAAGATCGACATTAATGCATGCAATCCAAACGGGCAACCTGAGCCTGGAGTCGATTCATGGCCTGGCTGCTGGTGTCTCCTGTGTTGGATTCGGCCTGCTTCTCCCGCTCGCTCCTGAACAGGCCAGTCTCACAAAGTCAGAGATCCCATGGATTCAAAACCCACAAGGGCTCTGATCCCCTATGTAGCAAAGGCCAGAGTTTCATCCAGGGATTCCTGCATCAAGTTCATAACTTCCACTGGAGCTAGAGCATTGCTTCTAGAAAGGCCTCCCTTTGCACATGGGAGCGTGCATCTGGGATATCACCTTGGCCCAGTAGCTGTTTATTGCAAACAATGTGTTATTATTATTATTGAAAGAAAGAAAGAAAGAATCAGTCAGTCAGTCAGTCAGTCCTCGGTTCAATGTCTCACCCAGGAGAATTCTCTTCATGCCCATATTGTGGAACACAGTCCCAAAAGCAATTGGTCGGCTCACCACTCACATCTCCTTCCTACATTCTCACTACTGCTGTGATGCTGACAAGAGAGAAAACAAGGAGGGGAGACCATTTTTCACAATGAAATAGCCCCTGAATTAAATGAGGCACTATACTCAGATTCAAAACTTTTTATTTAAGCTACGGTACAAAATAAAGGTGGACAGGGGATACAGGTTAAGGAAAACATATCTGTACATAGTAATAGAGATGTAGCCGTGTTAGTCTAGTCTAGCTGAAACAAAAAACAGGACTATGTAGCACTTTAAAGACTAACAAGATGGTTTATTAGGTGATGAGCTTTCATGGGCCAGACCCACTTCCTCAGATCAAATTGGTATATATGATCATGCCTATTTTCTTCCACAAAGGGATACAATCAAAAAAGTGAACACATGTAAAAAGGACAAACCAAATTTCAGAACAGAGGGGGGATAAGGGGGGGGGAGGTAAATGTCTGTGAGCTAATGATATTAGAGGTGATAATTGGGGAAGCTATCTTTGTAATGGGTAAGGGTAATTAGCGTCTTTGTTAAGACCCCGGTGTAAAGTGTCAAATTTAAGCATGAATGACAGTTCAGAGGTTTCTCTTTCAAGCCTGGTGTGAAAATGTCTTTGAAGCAGTATGCAGGTAATCAAGTCATTGAGACAATGCCCTTTCTGGTTGAAATGGCAAGAAACTGTTTTTTCTTTGTGATACTGTCTGATATCCGTTCTGTGTGCATTGATTCTTTGGCGAAGCGTCTGAGACGTTTGTCCAATGTACATAGTAGACGGACACTGTTGGCATGTGATGATATAGATTATATTTCTGGATGAGCAGAAATATGTGTTCTTGATCTTATAACTGAATTGGTTAGGTCCAATAATGCTGTCAGCAGAGTAAATATGTGGACAAAGCTGGCAACGGGGTTTGTTGCAAGGAAAGGTCCCAGGATTGGTATTAGTGTGGTATGTCCTGTGGCCTAAAATAACTATTTTGAAATAATATTCTTCCCAAACATTCACCCCTCTTTTTTTTTTCTTGATGCTGACAATTTCCTGGGTTGTTTTGTTTTTAAAAACTCTTCTTACAGAGTGTGTTTCTCTGGTCTGTGTCACACAGGAAATCAGACTACATGATCACAATTTGGTCCCTTTTAGCTTTCTAATCTGTGAGCCTCTGAACCTCTACCCCCACACACTTTTAGGTTTTGCTCCAAAAGAAGTTGCATCTAACCTAATATAAGACAATCTCAATTTATAGCAGCTTTCACTCAAGCACTATAACCTAGTGCTTTATAGAATTAAAAATGGCCAGATAGACAGTAAGTGATATAAACTGCGAAAAGCAGTGGTGTAAAGAGATTGTAGGGTTGATAAATCAAAAGGATCCGATTAATGCCAAATATCTCAGAGCAGAGAAATGAAGGATTGTAGGGAAGAGAGAAAACACTACACAAGATTTAAAAAGGGCTGGAGAAGCAGTGAGGGAGAGTGGAATATAAAGGCTATTCCAGAGGGTGACCACGCAGCAGAGAAGGCTTGCAGAAAATACATGTGAAGCTGTGTGAAGGGACAGAAAGAAAGAGTGAAAGGGCGTAAAGAAAGAAGCTGAAGTTAAAAACTCAGCTGCAAATTAGGGTTTGTTGTGGTTTGGGAAATACCCACACAGACCAATTTAGCCAGTCTGTAGGCGGGCATGTATGCTTGAAACTGATGACACAGTGTTAAATCTGGGAAATGAATTAGCCTGCACTAGCTGAAATTAGTTTGACCCTGAGTTTAGTTAGAACCTGTTTCTACAAGACAACGAAGATGAGGTTCTCATGCAAAAAATTACGGCATGTACTGAGCGGGCTAGTTTTATATCAAACAAGGCAATTTGCACTTTTTCCATAAAATCCTAATGGGCCTTGTTATAAACCCATACAAGTTCTGAATAACATAATGTGTTGTGGTCTCAGAGGGGTAGCTGTGTTAGTCGGTAACTTTAAAAACAACAAGTAGTCCTGTGGCACCTTCAGGCATGTCTCCACTACAGCGCTATTTCGAAATAACAAGGAGCGTTCACGTAGCAAGCCCGTTATTTTGAAATTATGCTCCACTGCTGCTATTTTGAAATAGCTCCTCCCCAGGGCCATTCAGAGGAATTACTCCCCAGTGCTTCCTGGGGCTCTAAATTGAGGTAGCACGTCCGCATTAGGAGAGCCTGCCTCAGACTGATTTTGAGGCTTCCCGGTAGTGTGGACTTGTTATTTCAAAATAGTTATTTTAGGAGTTATTCGAAATAGCGTATTTCGAAATACCCTTTGACTGTAGACATACCCTTTGAGACTACCATGAGCTTTCGTGGGCAAAACCCACTTCCTCAGATGAGTTGCTATTGACGATGATCTATAGTGGTTTGTGGGCAGCGGAGAAGAGAAAAGAGCTCGTTTGGAGGTGAGAGAGCAGGAGGCTTTGGGAAAGAGACAAGAGGAGTATTGTGACGGGGTGTGGTCACAGACAACCCCTCAGGAGTGCCTCCCGGGGTGCTGACATGGCCACTGCCACTCACTTTCCGCTCTCTGGGGCTCCTCACCGCCCGGTCCTGCTGGGCCAGACCCGCTGGTCTCCCCCAGCCAAGGCCCCGAGCTGAGGTCCCTGCCCCCACCGAGAAGCAGCACAGACACTGAACCTCCTCAGGTCCAAGGAGAGTGCAGTTTAGGGCCCAGCCTCCTGAGAGAGCACTCCCCAGATGGGATCAAACCCCAAAGAATTAGGTAAGCTCCCTTTAGCAATGAAAGGGGGAATGTGCACGCTTGTTGCCCCCATAGGTAACAATCGCTTACACTGGGTTTGGTAGAAAATAAAAATGGTTTTATTAAGTGGAAGCAGTAGGATTTAAGTAGTAATAAGAGAAAGTAGGCAGAACAAAGTAGGTTACAAATCAAAAGAAACAAAACCGCTTGGCTAATTCTCCACTGAAACCTCGGTGCAAACTTAAACTCACCCTAAAACCTCTTTTCCAGCTGCCACTCTAAACCAGGGCTGTCTTCCACGCCCTGGGGTCCCTGGCCCCTTCCTTCAGGTGCAGCCCAGCCAAAAGACCCAGGCCTCTCCTTTCCTATTCCTTTTGTTAAGGAGTTGAGGCCACTCCCTACCAACCACTGCTCAGACTTAAGGACAAAAGATTGTTTAACAGTGGCTCATCTAGAAGTTGCAGGTAACACCCTTCATGTCTCCCATTCATACATTTGAAACTCACCAAGTATTCCCCACTCCATGTGTCTAGTTTTCCACACACAAATGATACATACAACAGAGTAAGATAAACTGAACCAGAAGATCATTACATGAAGATTGATGGGTTACATGAAATAATTTGCTAAAACCACCTTTGAGTTATGTACATTCATGTCCATGAGTCCATTTCCAAAAGCATGGGGGGGGGGGAGTCTGTCACAAATATCCTAGGAAAAGGAGACACGGAGAGACAGAAAACAGCTGGAAAACAGAATGTGAGTGAGTAGATCGGGTTGCCAGTGATGAGAGCAAGGACAGTAGCAGGACTGAATGGAACGCACCTTCCTTTTTTAGGTGGAAGGTCTTAGCTGGGATGAAAAGTCCCTCCATTGCTCAGGCACTGCTCAACAAGGTTTGAACAGTCAGTTCTGGGACGGAAGGCAGAATTCTGCACACCAGCCATCTCTACTTGAAAAGGTGTCTGGCAAAGTCAAAGACAGGCACCAGAGCAGGAAGCCATGTGCCTTGGAAGCCGAGACCAGCCTGTGAGAGAAGGACTGAATCAAGATCTCGCAGGCAGGACCCATCTCCTGCTCTGGCTTTGGACTTATTTATAGCAGCCATGGCCCACAGACCCTATTGCGCTAGACAAAGTGCCTGGGATCAGACTTATCCAGACTGCGACCTGGTCTGGGCAGACACACTTGTAAACTTTGTAAAATTAAAAGCCTGGAAAGTGAGGACATATCCTAGGCATTCCACCCTCCTGTTCAGCCAGGGATCCTTGTAAGACACCTGCACACACTCCAAAATGAGAATCACCAAAGCTGTGCAGCCTCCAGGGGACAAGATAAGCGGACTGCTAGAATGACTGCTGAGTAATTTTTACATGACACCTCTTTTGAGCAAAGCAATGAGAAACATTTGCCTAACCTGAGCCTTTCATCTCAGCAGCTGACGAGGGCTGCTGCTACAGAATGAAATGTGACCGCATCATAACAGGCTTCTCCACTGGTTTTGAAGTTCAGTGGGTGAGCTACAGACCAAAGGGGGTTGGGACGTGACCTGATTTTTTAAAATTTCTGTGTTTTAATTTTCTATACCTCTTAGAGAGTTTGTGCATCTGTCTGTGTCCATCGGTGAGACTTTGATCAAGAACTCCTCCTAAATGGTAAGAGCCAAGACCACCACATTTCCTAGGCAGCTTCCTTGTATCCTAACTTACAGCAAGGGCAGGGTTTGGTTGTGCCAAGACAATGGGATGTGTCTGGAATTGGATTGCTTTCCATCACAGAGAAAGAGAGGGGTGTGGTAGCAGGGACAGTTATACTCATGAATGGCCACAGGGGGGCAGCAAGCCCCAGCCCCAAGGAGCAGCTACTGGCTGATGCATGGCTCCTGCCACCTCAGACTGTCCCCGGGCCATCTTACTGTGCAGTCTCCACCACCCTGGGGCGCCCTGCAGAGAATCTGTAAGACTGCATGGTCCCTGCTGTCCCGGGCTGAAGCCAGTAGATGGCCTGAGTGGCTTCTCCCCCTCCTCCCCCCCCCCCACACTGGGCTGGTCCCAGAGAAAAGCAGCCCCCCCACCCCACTTCAGACCACCCCTTGCCCTGGGCTGGACCCAGACCTGGGCAATGCCAGGTAAGTCTTCTAGAGGGCAATAAAAAAACAGTAATTTAATTTACTAATATGGGTGAAGTCTTGACACCTGTATCCTGGGCAATGAATAGAACACTAGTTATTTGGGGGACAGGTACCAGAGAGGTAGCTATATTAGCCTGTATCCACAAAAACAATAGGGAGTCCTGTGGTACCTTCAAGCCTTGCAGATTTCTTTGGCCATAAGCTTTCTGAGGAAGTGGATTTTTGCCCTCAAAGTGGGCTTTTTTTCCTGTAGGAAAAAATCAACTTTCTGGCAAAGAACCCAAGTTAATGTAAGACTTAATAAACTTTGGAAAGTAAATAAGTAACAGCCCTTCTCAGTCCTTGGGCACTTCACCTGTTAGCGATATAAATGTGGAATAATTTAAAAGAATACTGTGTGTTACACTTGCAGACTGAGCCACGCTCCCTGACCACATTAGTGTTAATCAAACTCATGCCTGCTTGCCTGTTGGACAGTAGTGTGAGTGAGGGGGGACTCTCCAAATTCCCTGAGGTTCTGACGTCGGGTGAGATAATCACCCAAAAGAAGATTGCAGCAGTTATACCTGGGAGCCAAGGCACTTCCAGAACAAAAACAGGAGGAATTATTTCTGTTGGCTATTCTCTGCTGAATAATTTCTACAGAAACCCACATGCATAATGGATCCTCTCCCTTTTATTTACTCCTCTCGTTCCCTGCAGTGCTTCACTGTGCAGTTCTCTGGGACCCTGGCTGTTCTGTAGCCAAGACATTTGTTTTCCCTTTCCTTATATCAGATAGACCAGAATGGATACCACCAGAACAAGTGCCCATATGTCTCTTCTTCAAACAGGAGACTGGGAACAACTGAATATCCCATAGCTGCAAATGCTTTGTGACCATCACACACAAAAATGGGAGGCTGAATCCATCCCAGTGTCACCACAACAAAGCAGTGAGAGGACAACAGCTTTCTCTCTGTCACTGAATTCCTCAGCTGTTAGAAATGGCTATGGAAAGTCAGCCCATATTTCACCGTCCATGTGACCAGTATATCTCCAGTGTAACTCACACTTGTGCTTTTATTTCAGATCTCGCCTCCTGGCTGTCTCATTCACACCCAGGCTGGGCTGATAAAGCAGAAGGAAGTTCTGAATTGCATTGCCAAATGCAGACTGGCAAACATTTTACAGGCAAAGCAAACCCCATCCTCAGGATGAAAGTGGACAGCAGCACCATGTTTCATTCTGATACATACTAAACTGTGGGTGTTTCCAGGCAGCTTTGTATCAAAGAAAGTTGCATAGAAATGATTATTTCTGAAGAGGCTATTAGCATAATCTGAAAGACACAGATCTGAAAGTCTGGCTCATGGGTAATTAAGGGTAGGACGTTAAACTCGGAATGTGAGGAGCTGAAAAGTCAACAAAAAACCCCCTCTAAAACCAAAATGAATTTTAAAAGGGTTAAACAGTGCGGTGGCAATGTTTGCAGCTGATACAAAATTACCCAAGACAGCTGACTGCAAAAAGTTATGAAGGGACTCAAAACCCTGTGACTGTGTTTCCCAATGTGCGGTATGTTCCATTTATCAGCATTTAATTTCATCTGTCATTTTGTTGCCCAATCTCAACTCTACATACAAAAGGATGGGGTCTAAATTAGCTGTTGCCATGCAAGAGAGAGATCTTGGAGTCATTGCGAGTAGCTCTCTGAAAACATCTGCTCAATGTGCAGCAGCAGTCAAAAAGCTAACCATGTTAGGAACCATTAGGAAAGGGAGAGATAATCAGCCAGAAAATATCATTGTGCCTCTATATAAATTCACAGTATGCCCACACACTGAATACCGTATGCAGTTCTGGTTAGTCCTTCTCCAAATAGATACAGAGTATTAGAAATGGAAAATGTGCAGAGAAGGGTAACAAAAAATGATCTGGGGTATGGAGCAGCTTTCATATGAGGCTGGATTAAATAAACCAGGATTGTTTAATTTAGAAAAAGGATGACTAAGGGGGGAGATCTATAAAATCTTCAGTGGTCTGAAGAAAGTGGAAGGACATGTTATTTGCATAGACAAGAAGTAGGAATCAGCCAATGAAATTACTTCCTTATGTTTGTTTCAAACTTGCTACCTATTAGTTTTTCACACATGAAGGGTAGGTCCCTCGGTGGCTATTGGCCAGGATGTTCAGGAACACAACCCCATGGTCTGGGTGTCCCTTACGCTCTACTGTCAGAACTGGGTTATTCTGTTCATTCCCTCTGCTGCAGCTGGTACCGGCCACTGTCAGGAGACTGGACCCTGGGATAGAGGGACCATTTAGTCTTTACGTGCTCTGCTATGCTGAATTGCCTGCATGTTTTGTAATTGACTTTAAACACAACATATAGACCTGGGAAATGGCAGGTCAGGAAAAAGGCATATTGCTGCTGTGATTCACGTTGGCATTTTTCCTCTGGAGTTTTGCACCAGTTCTGGAAGTCCCCAACTCATCCTTCCCTGAAATCTGAAGTGCACCATCCCCATCCTTTCAGCTCTCTATTAATTTGCACTTACCTAGAAACGGCATCTGAGACTGAGAGATAGCAGTAGTGTCCTGTACCCTGGCACCAATAAATAACTGTGAAATACAAATGCTGCATCTATGCTGAGGTAGGAGCTGTGTGTAAGTTACTTAGGGCTGGGTGAAATATGGGAAGAAAAATATGTGAAAAAAATCTCTGCAAATCTTGTTTGTTGGCGTTTCAAAATGTTGTACCACAGTAGAGCAGGTAAATATATGCCAGGTTTCCTTTTATTATCATTTTCCCAGCCGTTCCTCTCGCTTTCTCCTGCAGCAGACTTTCCTCCAGCTTTCTCCTTCCCAGTTGCCTCACCTTTGGCACTTTGGGGGCTGACCATGAATATTTCTGTTAGGAAAGCAAAGCAAAGAAGCAACTTTCCAATCTTTTTGGCATCATTGTGACATGCTGCATTAGTTAATTGAAATGCTGCAATCCGGATAGGGACTGTGACCTGCACACCATCTGACACCAGGATGGCTATACGGGAGCACTGCGTGTGTGACTCATAACCCAGAACTGCAGGCTTCTTTTTCCTTATCCTGCTATACTAACACGGTGACCTCTGCCCAGACATATTTATGCCCAGTAATGTTTCAGCAAAACCAACTAGGAGGCTGCTGGCACCTTAAAGACTAACAGGTTTATTACGGCATAAGCTTTCCTGAGTTGCAACTCACTTCATCAGATGCATGAAGGGAAAGGAAAAGAACCAGATAGCTCTGATGTATCACTCCCATCTCTGTATCCTTACTAATTCAACCAGGGTCACATAAGCACCACCTACTGACCACTATACTTACCTACCTGTCTCCAGCTTCCATCCAGGATATATCACACGACCCATTGCCTGGAGCCAAGCCCTAAGATACAACCGCATTTGTTTGTCAGGGACAAACACCTACCAGATCTCTATTAGGCATTCTTAAGACTATGCTACCCACCCAGGGAAGTGAAGAAACTGACTGACAGAGCCAGGCACCAGAAGAAACAACATACAATGTGAAACTGCTGAGCTGGAATTCATATGCAAATTTGACACCATCAGAATGGGTCTGAATAGGGACTGGGAATGGCTCGCTCATCAGCTTAAGTAATTTTCCTCTTTAGGGAGTGTCACTTTCTTATCCACATCCACCCTGACAGAATTCTCTCTCGTGTAACACTCCCATCTGCACTCTTACTCTCTGTTGCTTTTTCTTTCACTTCATGCATCTGAAGATGCAAGTTACAACTCACAAAAGCCGATGCCCTAATCAAATTGTTAATCTTTAAGATGCCCCCAGATGCCTTGTTGTTTATGTCTGGGAGAGAAAGGCTCTGTTCCAGCAGAATATCACCTCAGCCATTCCATAGCTTTAACCCGTTGGCTGCCTCTATTTTGAAATGCACCATGGCCCTATTGTATCTCCTTTGTATTTTCTGTTCTCTGCCCTGCTCCAGTTTTGGCCGGCCTGCCTTCCTGCCTTCCTTCCTTGTGTCTGTCCAGGCTCTTAGAACGGCAGCAGTGCCTCTCCCCATGACATTCCAAGTTGTAAGCTACTCCTCCATCTGTCCGTGAATGGTCTCATCTATCCCAAATTGGAGATTTCAGTGCAATAACTTTCACCAGCGCAAAATCAGCTGGGAATAATAGAGGCTCCCCATGGAACCAGGCAGGGCAAACACTGACAGAACCATTTCAGACGGTCTACTCCAATGTGTCTGAAGTGTATCTAATAGAACAGATCACACGTCTCACCTTATTCCTGCTGGTTTTCTGGCTGCTCCAGAACTGCTAATCCCAGCTTCAGTGTAACATCCCTTCAGGAAACAGCCTTTGTCTGATACCAAGATTATTTGGAAACAGCCAGGCTGTGGCTTCATTCTTGGCCATTAACCAAGGCAGCGCTGCATGCATCCAGCAAGTAGCAGAGCCCAAGGTGGGTAACGGGAATGACTTTGTTGGCAAGAGTGGTAGAAAGGTCCCAATCCAAATGCCTTCTGATGGTGTTTGGCATTTTGTCCAGATACCTTGCCAACACCATGCAGGCTGTGATAAGTTCATAGGGAGCGAATGGCAGCAAACTGTGGAGGTGCCGGTTGCACACAACACAGTGATTGTTGAGTTGATTCTGTTCCTAATTGAATATGTCCATTCTCCTGTCTATGCCCCCTACAGTTGTATTAGCTCATTCCACAAATGTAGTCACTGATGTTGCCGGCCATAGCCCTCGGAGCATCCTGACCTGAATATACTGGGGAAAGTGGAAGGTCCTAGTGTCCCAAAAATCTGAAGTCTGCACCCTAATTCCAGACCAGGTACAGGTTGAACCTCTCTAGTCCAGCACTCTCTGGTCCAGCATGATGTTAGTGAGCTGGATATCCACTTAGCATGGGAGTGGTCAAGTTTCCCGCGGTCCCATAAAGTTTGCTTACAGACACCAGTCCTGGCTCTCAGTGTTCTGTGCTGTTATCTAGCTCACATTGACCCCTAAATGTCTTCTGTGAGCCCAATAAGCAGTGGCAGGGTTGGTGATGCTGCTAGACAATATGGACCTCCTGGGGTCCGGAAAATTCTCTTGTTTGGAACCGGTCAGGTCCTGAGGTGCTGGACTAGAGAGGTTCCACCTGGGCTGTAAGGCAGTGACACGGCAGCGTCCTGCAGACTGCTCCATCAGTGTGCACACCAAGCACAAAGAATCGCCTCCCAGGCTGGGAGAGGAGTTTGGCTCCGTGTCTCCCCAGCCCTGTGTGTCCCTACTGAAATTGCCAGGAGCAGGAATGGCAATTAGCCCCATGTGAGAAGATGCCTGTACACCAGGTGCTGCACAGAGACATGTCCTGCTCATATCACATGGGCCACTTCCTCCCCTCTCTTACCTTAGCAGTGATTCCCATGCTCCACAGCCCACGTCCAACCCCTCAAGCATTCACTCACACTGGGCACCCTCATTCTACTGCCCTGCCTGGGCTTGCACAGATAAATGGAAGCACATAGAAGACACAGAGTCTGCCTGGCCCTTGCTCAGGGAAGAGGGCAGCAAGCTCTCTTCTGTCCTTGTGCTACGCGAGTGAGGGCAGAATAACATCTTTGGTGCACACACAGAAGGAAAGGTGCAGTGTGATGGGGTGGGTGGGGCCCTAAGACCCCCTGCCAGAGGCCCTGTGGTCCTGCCAGACTTTGCCCCAGAAAAGGGCCATAGATAAGGCCTCCAGGAGGCTAAAGCAGCAGTGGAAGAATTGGCCAATCAGGGGCCAGAAAGGCCTACAAAAGGAGCTGCAAAGCAAAGCAGCAGTCAGTTGCACCATGGACCTTCAGGAGAGAAGACCATGGGTGATTGGCTGGCCGAAGGAGCAGAACACTATGGAGAGTTCTGAGCAGAGAGCTGGCTAGAGACTGTGGACTGTGATGAGCTGTGAGAAAGCCCTGAGCTAGGAACAAGACATTGTCCCCAGGAGGGGAAGCTCTGCAGGGACCATTCTCCTCTGGAGAGGGGAAACAGACTGACACGTTCTATGGAAGGCACAAGATGGGCCTCTGTCAAATGTGTACCCCGGAAGGGGGTTGTGTGGACTGACTCGCACAGGCGGTGACAGCCAGAGGGCTGAGTAGCCGACAGTGCTGATGAACAGGAGAGTGCAGGCACGTGCACTTGGCCAGATGAGGGCGCTCTTGGAAGCTGAGTGCTGCCCCATTACTGGCTGCTCCACTCATGCTCACTGCAGGCAAAGGAAGGATGGGGGGGTTCAGGTATCTGATGCCCCCTTTGGGGCTAGAAAGGGGCTCCACTCCCTCTGGGCACTGGTGAGCTCTGGGAGAGCAGATGACGCCTTCCTCCTACTCCCAAGCCATTGCTCGGGCCCCTGGAGCGGGACCAGGAAAGTGGGAGAGTGAGTGGCACCCCATAAGGAGGTGCAGGAGCAGCCTGGACATCTTGGAGACAATGTGCATCACCCCAGGGCTCCTTCTGGGGCAGCCATCTCCTCCGGATGCAGTGCAGGCCATGCTGTGCAGGCCAATCTAGCCTTTTGCTATTCACCATGGCAGGGGAGCCAACAGCCTCACCATGCCCCTCGCAGGTGGTGGGGGGGAGGGCAGCTCCTTGATCCTGGAATGGGAGAGGCCTTGGGCAGAAGGGGCGGGGCAGCCAGCCCTCAATGGCACCTGGGTTGCAGCATGTTCCCCCCACCCCACCCCACCCCACCCCTGCGCCCAGCCCTCAAAGTTGCCCAGAGCACACTGTGCGGCACTCCGGTGGCAATTTAAAGGGCCCAGGGCTCTGGGTGCCACACTGCCACCATAGCAGCAGCAGCGGCCAGGAGCTCCTGGCCCTTTTGAACCATCAGGCCCCGGGGCAGTTGTCCCCTTCCCCCCCCCCACCCCCCGTGGGTGGGCTTGCATTCCGGTCACGTTTTCCTGCAGTGACACGAAAACACGAGTCCCAGCCTCAAGGCCCGGGAGTTCAGAACTCGGGTGCGACCCCCCAAATCAGTTGTGAGTTCCATAGATTTCACCAGCCCTCAGGTGGGAACTCCTCACTCACTAAAATAGCCTGACCAGGGGGTCACAGACAGTCCCCTGGGGTGCCCCACTCGGTCTTGGCACCCAGGTGAGCTCACCTTTGTGAGACAAGGTCCCCGACAAGGCTCCCAGCAATATTCAGGTAACTCCCAGTCTCAAAGGACCAGCCACTTGCCTCAGGTCAGTTGCACTGTAGATCTCACACCAAGACCATCCCTTGTAGCCAATCCACTAATAAACTATCTAGAGATTGATTAGCTGGTGCTACAAGGCCAGGCCGGCGGCTGCTACAGAGTAGGGAAAAGGCAGCCTCCGAAGGATCAAAGGCCTGCTCTTAGGGATGGAGGGCAATTAGGAGCAGCTGGTGGGGAGCTGGCCAAGGCAGACTGAGGTCAGCTGAGTGCATGGCAAGCCTGCTGGAGGCCTTGAAAAGCCTCCCTCGGTGGCAGGTGGGGGAGAAAGTGAAAGGATGGGCTTGAGACAAAGCTACAGCAATTGTAGAACTAGAGAGAGCAGGGGAGGGAGTCCCAGAAGGAGCGGCCAGGCTCCCTACCCCAGAAACCAGCTGCAAGCACCAACCCCTGGCCCAGGGGGAGGGCTGCTGGCCCACACGCTGGCCAGAGACAGAGGGACCCTTGCCACAAAGGGAAAAGGAATTAAGAAACTTCAAGTTAAACTGGGTGGATATAGCAATCTACCCAAATGATGAGGGGGCTGGAGCACATGACCTACGAGGAGAGGCTGAGGGATTTGGTTTTGTTTAGTCTGCAGAAGAGAAGAGTGAGGGGGGATTTGAGAGCAGCCTTCAACTCCCTGAAGGGGGGTTCCAAAGAGGATGGAGAAAGGCTGTTCACAGTAGTGACAGATGGCAGAACAAGGAGCAATGGTCTCAAGTTACAGTGGGGGAGGTCTAGGTTGGATATTAGGAAAAACTATTTCTCTAGGCAGGCAGGGAAGCACTGGGATGGGTTCCCTAGGCAGGTGGTGGAATCTCCATCCCTAGAGGTGTTTAAGTCTCGGCTTGACAAAGCCCTGGCTGGGATGATTGAATTGGGGTTGGTCCTGCTTTGGGCAGGGGGCTGGACTCAATGCCTCCTGAGATCTCTTCCAGCCCTGGGATTCTATGATTCTACCCCATCTTAAGTTTCAAAAAGAAATAGAAGCCTCTTGAATATAAGAACATAAGAACGGCCCTATTGTGCCAGACCAAAGGTCCATCTAGCCCAGTGTCCTGTCTGCTGACAGTGACCAATGCCAGGTGCCCCAGAGGGAGGGAATAGAACAGGGAATCCCCCATTCCCATCCCAACAAACAGAAGCGAGGGATACCCTCCCTACCCATCAGCTTTTGATGTACCTAACCTCCAGGAACTTTTCCAGCTCTCTCTGGAACCCTGTTAAAGTCCTGGTCTTCACAACATTTTCTGGCAAGGATGTTGCTATTTCTCTAATAAGCCAGCTCTGCGGGTCCTTTCGGGCAAATCCAGGTAAAGCACCACAGAGCTTTGGCTTTCCCCGAATGCCCCTTGCCCCCCAAAGCATAAGCAGCATAAGGGCCCCACTTGCTTGTTTAGGGGCTTTTATTCCCTCCTGCTCTTCTCCTTTGAGCTGCCAACTCAGCGGATGAGAGGAATTCACTGACAAGACTCATCTGTGGGGGGAAGGGAGGAAGTCAACGAGAGCCTCTTTATGGTTCCACTCTAGTCCATCTGGCATTGCTGAGCTTTCCTCATTGGGCAGGGCACAATACCGATGGCTGGAGCCCAGCATTTCGCACCAGCCGACCTCCCTCTCCCACCTAGTGATTTGCAGATACGGCACTTCCCATGCACACACTCAAATCCCACCTTACACCATGGGTCACGGCTGTTCGAAGGGAGATGAAGGCATGGCCCCAGGCAATGCCAAATAATTCAATAAAGTCTAAACAGTAACCTTAGGCTTATCATTCTAGTACCTGCTTTAACATTACAGGTGGAACCTCTCTAGTCCGGCATCCTCAGGACCTGATCGCTGCCAAACCAGAACATTTGCTGGACCATGGTAGGTCCATACTGTCTAGTAGCATCACCAACCCTGCCACTGCTTGCTGGGCTGTTAGAAGACATTGAGGGGCAAATTAGAGCTAAATCACAGCACAGAACACTGAGAGCCAGGACTAGCGGATTTAAACAAACTTTATGGGGCCGCAGGACACGTGGCCACCCCCACGCCAAGTGGACATGCGGCTACTGAAATAATGCTGGATCATGGGTGTTGCCGGGCCAGAGAGTGCTGGACTAGAGGGGTTCGACCTGTACTGCAACACTGGTTCCAGCAATAGACCCGTCAGTGCTCATGGGGAACCTGGCATAAGCTGACACCTAGTCTGCCACAGTTGTAGCACTGTCCACAGAAAGAATTGCAGTGACCCTAGCCCACACCTTGGATGAGGTCCTGTCATGAAGAACACTTTGAGTTCCCCTCTAAGAGCTGTCTCAGTCCATGCCAAGAGCCCTACCCCATAGGTCATGGCTGTCTCAGGATATACTTAGATGGGTCCAGCCAGCGTCAGCTATAGGGGTCCCTGTCCAGGCCTTCACATTCAGCACACAGGGACCACGGCTATTTGCAGCTGGGGTGTTTAGCAGAGGTGGGCCGACTTTTGAAGGCTGCATTAGCCAGTCTCCAGGCAGAGGGTGAGGAAGTACAGTGGTGGCATGGGTTACTACAGCAGTCTAGGAATAAATGTCAGCTCAAACCACTGATCGTTAGTGTTCGGAGAGCACATCCCCCGGGAGACAAAGGTGGCAATTTGTGTCTCCGCTGGGGTCACACACTGTCCTAATCATCTGTCACGTCTGTGACACAGCAGCAAGGCCTTGGACTGTGCTGGAAACCTCCCTTTCCACCCCGGACTTTCCTACTGAACAAAGCACTTCTGCAGGTGCACATTAACCCTGGAGAGTCCTGACCTGCCACGGGGGGACAGATGAGGATGTACTGTCTCTTCTGTGTGTTATGCAATACACCCTGGCCTGGCTCCTCTCTTATTTATGCTGGTTTTCTTCTAGTACAACTCTATGGCCAGGTCGACACTAGACCTGGCTTAAAGAATGCAACTTCAGCTACATAGACTATGTAGCATACATGGCTGAAGTTGGCTTACCTTAAGCCAAGTTTGGCAGCATCCATGCAGTGGGAGGCTAACGGGAGCAAACTCTCCCACCAGCTTCCCATATCTACTGCGACTATGAGGAGTATAGGCACCGGCTGGAGCTGCTCTCGGAGTTTGATTTATGGGTCTATACTAGCAGGGCTGGCCTTACCATGAGGCGAACTGAAGCGCTCACCTCAGGTGCCAGACTGGGGGGGGGGGGGTGCCGCTAGGACCCAGAGAGTAGAAAATTGTGTCTGCTGCTGGTGCAGTGAGGGGACATGGGAGCGTCATTTGAGCTCCCCGCCTCAGGTGCCAAAATGTTGTGGGCCGGCCCTGTATACTGGACCTGCTAAGTCGAACACCAGAACATCGATCTCTGTCCCAGCAAGTGCGGACGAGCCCTAACACTTCAGTGGCGTTATGCTGGATGAGCGTCAGAAGCAGCTCTGGGTCAAAGTTTCAAAGGCCCTTTCTAAGTAGCTGTTTTATTTTCAGGCACACTCAGTTATGTGCCCAAACCACACAGCCATTTATGCAGTGCACATAAGTGCCCATTTTCCATGTGTAGTTCATAGCATCTGCATTGGAAGGGACCTTGAGAGTCAGCAAGTCCAGCCCCGGTTGCTGAGGCAGGACCCAGTAACCCTTCACCATTTCCCTGGTTCCTAGCAGATGTTTGCACAACCTGTTCTTAAAAACCCCCAGTGAGGTAGGCTTCAATATCTTTATTAATGACCTGGAGGAGGGGATGGATTGCACCCTCAGCAAGTTTGCAGATGACACTAAGCTAGGGGGAGAGGTAGATACGCTGGAGGGCAGGGATAGAGTCCAGAGTGACTTAGACAAATTGAAGGATTGGGCCACAAGAAATCTGATGAGGTTCAACAAGGACAAGTGCAGAGTCCTGCACTTGGGATGGAAGAATCCCGAGCATTGTTACAGGCTGGGGACCAACCAGCTAAGTAGCAGTTCTGCAGAAAAGGACCTGGGGGTTACAGTGGATGAGAAGCTGGATATGAGTCAACAGTGTGCCCTTGTAGCCAAGAAGGCGAATGGCATATTAGGTTGCATTAAGAGGAGCATGGCCAGCAGATCCAGAGATGTGATTATTCCCCTTTATTCGGCTCTGGTGAGGCCACATCTGGAGTATTGTGTCCAGTTCTGGGCCCCCCACTACAAAAAGGATGTGGACGCGTTGGAGAGGGTCCAGCGGAGAGCAACCAAAATGATTAGGGGGGCTGGAGCATATGACTTATGAGGAGAGGCTGAGGGAGTTGGGTCTGTTTAGTCTGCAGAAGAGAAGAGTAAGTGGGGATTTGATAGCAGCCTTCAACTTCCTGAAGGGAGGTTCCAAAGAGGATGGAGAAAGGCTGTTCTCAGTAGTGACGGATGGCAGAACAAGGAGCAATGGTCTCAAGTTGTGGTGGGAGAGGTCCAGGTTGGATATTACGAAAAACTATTACACTAGGAGGGTGGTGAAACACTGGAATGGGTTACCTAGGGAAGTAGTGGAGTTTCCATCCCTAGAGGTGTTTAAGTCTTGGCTTGACAAAGCCCTGGCTGGGTTGATCTTGCTGGGATTGGTCCTGCCTAGAGCAGGGGGCTGGACTTGATGGCCTCCTGAGGTCTCTTTCAGCTCTATGGTTCTCTGATTCTATGATTCACAGCTGCCCTTGCTGGTCCTTTGGAATTATGGCTTGTAGGTTTTTAGAATGCAAAGGATTAAAGGTCCAGTAATGATGGCAATGTTATTTCTATTAAACCTATAACCTATTCCTCTAATGTAGTACCTACTCTTGTCCTATGTGTTTCTACTGTTGATCCAGGCTCAATAAAAATGGTGTAAACTTGCCCTCTTTGTTAATATTTAGTTATTCAAGCCACATGTGTCTTAGATTAGCAGGTCACAAATGATGAGTGAACTCGCATTATGGGGCTGTCGCCCAAGAGGAATGACACATAAAAATCAATTAATAAAACAGCAGCAGCTCAGGAAACAACATGAACACGAGGCAAGTTGCATCTTCCGTGCCAATGGCTGTGAAAATATAAATAAAATATAAATATAAATGCCTACTCGAGTCAGCAGGGTGGACTAAAGCCAAGCTCCATGGCTGTGGTCTGCTGAAATGTGTGGAGAGAACTTACAGACCGTATAGGAAAAGCAGCAGAGAGATATCCCAGGAAACATTGAGAAGCCCCAGAAAGACTCACCAAGACCCTCATGACGGAGAGACTAACGTGAGGGAGAAAGGCCAACTAGGTGATAATGTACGCCGAGTGGAACAGGTTTTCTGTCCCGTGCCACTGCCTGTGTGCTGCTCAACCAGCTGCATCCTCTTCGGTGGGGATTTCCCACAGCATGCAGGAGATCCCAGTGGGCATGAAGTAGCATAGCTAGTGCTCATGCCATGCTCTGTGCACGCACATCCCTTCCTGGTCCAGGGGGCATGTGGAGGGTGGGGAAGGGCAAAAAAAACCCCCAAAAACCCAGTAGCCGAGAGGGACAGGCGCAAGTCTGGCTGTTCTACCTGGAGCTGGACAGAGAATCCAGGGGTTGTCACCAGTGCTCTGATAAACCTTCTCTGCTGTACCTGGCAGAGAGTTGGTATGCTTTTTGTAAGGAAGGAGGGACCCCGAATTCAACTTTCAAAGGCTAGGTCTAGACAGCGGGGCTATTTTGGGATACCGGAAGTATTCCAAAACAGCAATTCCACATCTTTAAATGTGCCCTGTTATTTCAAAATAGATTTTGAAATAACGGGCACACTTAAAGGGCTATTCCAACAAGTCCCTTAACCCTTATTTCAAGGCCAGGGTGCTGTGTAGACACACCCAAATGGTCTAAGCAACTTGGAAACTAAAGGCCCCTTTGCAAAATATAAGTGAGTTAGGTACTTCAGAGACTAGGTTCCTCTGACTTTCAGCGACACGTGAGCACCTAAGTCTCATGAAAATGGGACTTAGGCTCCTAACTCATGCTGATGCTTCTTACAATTTTACACGTTGTCTGTTTGCCTGGCCTGCATAGTGCCTTGGGGCAGGAAATGAATAATAAACTCGGAAAGATGGAAAGCAAATGAGAACTGTCTGAAAACATTACTCAGCTCATTCCTGCTTTGAGCTGTCCTGTCCTTCTGCGCCCAGACCCGACTCAGTCTCTGCTGCATCTCTTCTTGGCACCATAGTCTCCTGGATCCTGCAAAAACAGCATCCTAACATAGAGGAGAAAGAGGGGGCAGAGTCCTGATCATTAGCAGTGGAATTAGCAGAGGAAATGGACTCTGTGCATCAGGGTGTGATCCTCTTGGAGTTTTCCAGAAAATAATCTGACATAAGCCTTTACCCAAGCAAGAAACTACTTAGCTTGTGAGTAGTATCTTTGATTTCATTGGGATTCCTCATATGCATAAAGTTATGCACATACTCAAGAGCTTTCTTGGACTGGCACCCTGCACGGTATAATTGCTATTCAACATTGAACTGGGTTGTTTTATCAGCTGCAAAGCAAGCACTCGGCTAGTTAGCATTGGGGACCAGTGCATCTTCCAAAGTGCTCCAGCGCTCTATTTTGCAATAACAACAAGGTTCCATTTGCACTCTTCTACAGAGCGTGTTATACATCTTCCGCCGCTCGGCTGCTTTGTTCAACACTGCACAGGGACATCCTAAAAGCTGTGTGCTTAGTGAAGTGAAATTGCTGACTCTATTACCCCGGTCAAAGCAAACTGTCTGTCTTAATTGCCTTTCTTATGAATCAAAAAGGCATTGGCGACTCTGCTCTGTTGTGTGCAGTGTATCTCGTACGGCTAGCTGGTAACACTGATTAAACGGAGAGCTTTCAGGGACAGGGACCTTCAAGACCTTGGCGCTTCTTTCTCTGTTGAATAGGTGAGCCGAGCTGAGGGGTGTAGTTAAAACAGCTTATTTATGGAGACACAGCTGACGTCTGGGTCCCCAGCTGCTGGTATGAGATTTCTCCAGCTGGTGGCTACCCGCCCTTCATTAAGGTTACAACCGTCAAAGTCAGAGGTGGTAAATCAGGGCGTCCAATTTTAGAAACTGTTAATATTTTAATCACACCAGAGAAAAAGTGAGTGTGTCTTTAATTACTGCAGGTTAATGGATTCTCCTCACCACTTTACAAGAGAGGAGACAGTTCAAGTACAAAATCCATCAGCAGAATCAACACCACAGCTGCTATTGGCCTGGAAGTTGGATGCTCTAGCCAAGATGGTAGCACTGAACAGGAATTGTATGCAGGCCAGGGCCTAGGTCTGGCCCAGTACCTGGAGTGGGGACAGGTGGGGTCCCCATATTTTTCTGCCATTCCTGAATATGTCTTATTTCAAGGGATGAGCCAGAAAATAAACACCTGTTTAGACTAGAGCTGATCAGGAAATGGGGTTATTGCCATGGAAACACTGAGTTTTCAGCCAAAAATGTAAATCCAAAATAGGTCAGCTCAAAACTGAAGTGCTAACGTGCCACCATGGGGCCTCATGGGAGTTTTCATTGCAGGCCCCTCGGGCTCACAGGCCAGGCTCCTTTCTTGGGTATGTCTCCCATGATGCACCAGTGTCTCCTCTCAGGGTGAGGGGAGGCAGTCGCATGGCTGTGGTGCATCATGGGAGATGAAGTCTGGCTGGAGAGCTGAGTGTTAAAGGGGAGAATGAGGGCATGAGGGAGTTGAGCTACCATTCCGTGAGATTGAAATTTTTCCATTTGAGGGCATTCTGGTTTGGGGCAAACTAACCAAAATTGGCCATGGAAGCCAGATACTTTTCTTTTGAAAACTGATTCAGTCAAAACCCTTCCAAAACAAGTTTTGACACACAAATTTCAAGCCACTCTAGATCAGATTGCAGGCGGTGAAACACAGGAGCAGCTGAACGGACAGAAGACGTAGGTGGAGGTACACCGAAAACCAATATTTAAACAGGTTTCCCTCCTTTGAGTTCTTTTGGACTTTGTTACCAAACCTTCAACCTCTAGAGCAGTCGTTTCCCAACCTATGGGTCGGGACCCAAATATGGGTCGTCATTACATTTCAAAAGGGTCACCAAGTGTCTTCCCAGGTGGCTCTGCCCTCCCCTCCTGTCCCCGTTTTTGAATTGCCTTGGGTCACCAAGTCTTCCTGAATTGTCAAAATGGGTCCCCATCTGGAAAAAATTGGGAACCGCTGCTCTAGAGGCTAATCAAGAGCCTAAGCTACACCTACTCAAAGCTCTTCTTAGTGATGTAACAGCTAAAGCACTGCATGATTATGCAGAAATGGCATTAGAACAGAAGAGCGGCCAGACTGGATCAGATCAAAGATCCATCTAGCCCAGTGTCCTGTCTGCCCACAGTGGCCAATGCCAAATGAACAGAACAGGGAATCATCAAGTGAGCCATCCTGTCACCCATCCCCAGCATTGACAAACAGCCGGGATGGGCAGGAGTTGTGTCCCTAGCCTCTAATAGCTATTCTGAGCACCACATTTAAAAAAGATGTCGAGAAATTGGAGAGGATCCAGAGGAGAGCAACAACAACAACAACAAAACCATTAAAGGTCTAGAATACAGGACCTATGAGGGAAGACTGCAATAATTGGGCTTGTTTAGTTTGGAAAAGAGAAGACTGAGAGGGGACATGATAGTAGCTTTCAAGTACCTAAAAGGGTGTTACAAGGAGGATGGAGAAAAATTGCTCTCCTTGGCCTCTGAGGATAGGACAAGAAACAATGGGCTTAAATTGCAGCAAGGGAGGTTTAGATTGGACATTAGGAAAAACTTCCTGACTGTCAGGGTGGTTAAGTACTGGAATAAATTGCCTAGGGAGACATCTATCTCCAGCAATGGAGATTCCACAGTCTGTCTGACCTACTCTGAAATATATCAGGGATGATCTAGACAGTGCTGGGTCCTGCCATGAGGGCCGGGCACTGGACTTGGTGCCCTCTCGAGGTCCCTTCCTGTTCTAGTGTTCTGTGATTCTATGCTTCTCTGGACCTATCCTCCATGAATTTATCTAGTTTATTTTTGGAACCCTGTTAAAGTCCTGGCCTTCAAGACATCCTGTGGCAAGGAGTTCCACGGGCAGACTCTGGAAAGATCTTTTCTCCTGGGCAAAGTGCAGAAGCAGCAGATGATGTAGGTCCACTGGAAGGTGCTGGGGCAGCGTAGGTTTGCACAGCACCAGCATTCATTGCAGCATCTCGCTGTCCCAAGGATCATATTCTTTCCTAAAATGTTTTCAAAGGAAAGAAAAACTGATGCATCAGAGTGTTGTTCCTGCATTTAGTGTTGACCCCACTGCCGTTTCTGAAGCCGGCTGGCCTTGCCCTCCATTCCAGCCGCCAGTGCCCTTGTGGAAAGAAACAGAGTATTAACATTCCATGTATGCTTTTGACCTCCACCACCCTCCTCTTCTTTATGGCGCTTGCGTACACCAACCCCAAAGACACTTAATGCAGCAGATGGCTTGGTAGAATTTTCTAATGAATTTGAAAAGTTCCTGACCCAATTATTGTGACATCTCTAATATTGTGCACCTGGAAACCCATTGTGAAAGCTGTACAGTCTGTTAGAAGCCAATCTATTTATTTTAGTGGTTCTGCTTTGAAACATTTAATTGAGCTTTGGGAAAGCAGCCATCGAACCAAAGCACCGGGAGATTCAGTTAACAGGACTTTTCCTTAGAGAGAGATTTCCATTTAATGTCCCTCGCCTTTCCCAGATACCTTTTATCCCATCCGTAGAGAATGTATTACTTGATTAAGAAGCTACAGGTTCCTCAAGGATACCGCTCCCTGTCTCGCTTTTGGCCGTTTGCATCATCAGCAGAACATCTCGCATTGATTTTACTGTCAGGGAGAGTGTTAGACAAGCCAGAGCATAACTCACAAGGTGTGGGGTGATGGAGTTCTAATAGATACTGTAACCAGTTAGTAAGATAATATTTTTTTTTAAATCTCCATTATAAATCGAAGAAACGTAGCCAAAATCTTCTGCCACTTAAACCTGTGCTACTCAGTGTGAAGTCAGTGGTCCCGTTCCATATGCTGGGGAAAGGAAAGGAAATACATTTTCCATGTAAGCTAAAAGAAGGTGATCTGTTATCACCAGCATCTGGATATGTTCTACATGACTCAGAAATGTGACAATATGTACATTTCTCTATTGTCTGTTTTATAACTCATCTCAGTGTCAAGTCTCCGAGGGGGAGCCGTGTTAGTCCATGTCTGCAAAAATAAGGAGTCCCATGGCACCATAGAGACTGTCACCTTGTAAGTACTCCCTGTCCCGAGGCAGTGCATCCTAATGGCCACAGTCTACAACACAACCCTAGGGTTCCGGGCAGCACAGCCTACTGGCTAAACTCTCAGGGGTTTGGGGCTTGGGTGGTCCAGGCTCAGCTTACTCCATTGGAACCCGACCCAGGACCCTATCAGTGGGGGAATGATCCACCACTCACTGAGTGGGGAATCCCACTGCAACATGCCGAGCTCACTCAGGTGGGAGAGACCCCTCATGCACCCTTCCTGGGTCACTTCCTACCACTTCTGGCATTGGGGTTACCCCTGGTAGTTTCAGGCACATCAAGATCTGCAGCACTAGTCTCCTCCTGCAGCTCCACTGGATCTGAAAACTCGATACAGTCTCCCAGGTCTCTAGCTCCCATTGTCTGGGCTTCTGGCTGGTCCACCTCTGGAGCTCCTCTAGTAGGTCCTTCCTCTCCAGCATTCAGCCCAGACTGAGCTGAACTGCTCCCTTTTATACTACTCCAGCCCTTGGAGCATGCCCAGTGTGGCTGAGGGGGTGGGACTTCTTCCACCCATAGGACATAAAGTCCCGTCACAGAGACTAACTGATTTATTAGGGGTTTAACCCACAAAAGCGTATTCTCTAATAAATCTGTTAGTCTCTAAAGGAGAGATGGGGAACCTTTTTTGGGTCGGGGGCCACTGACCCACAGAAAAATCAATGGGGGGGGGCACACACAAGTGAGAAGCAAAAAAACAAACCAACCCCTCACTGATGTGGCCCCTGACTGAGAAGGAGAAAGATACTCCACATTTCTCTCACACACCAGCACCTAGGGGGGGTTCGACCTAGTAGATTTTCTGTGCTCCAGCCCCCCCACGATAGTGGGGGGGGCTGGAGCACCAGTGTGGGCTCCACAATGCTGGAGGAAGCCTTGGGGGGCCAGATCCAGGCAAGCCAGTGACCACATCCGACCCCTGGGCCTGAGGTTCCCCCCACCCCGCTCTCAAGTGCCACAGGACTCATTGTCTTCTCAGTGTGTTCCTTCATTTGTGTGGCTTGTTCGGTCATTTTCTTTGCTGTGGCCATGGCATTTTCCTTTTATCTGAAAATTAGTGAGAACATATTTTTATTTTCCCTCTCACGAAGAGGATTTCATAGCCACATGGCAAATAGATACCAGTGCCTTTCCAGCGGCCACCTGTTTTTAATCTGTTTTCGAATAGGTCAATCCTTTTCAAATGTAATGGCTGTCACAGAATATGCAACTCGCGTATTTTCACCGTCTCTCATAGAGGAAAGATGCCAACAATCAGCACAACACAAAGGGCTCTGTTGGACCCCCAAAACCTAGGTGTTGTTCATTGGCTCTGCAGTGTCTCTAGCCCCAGCAAGGCTGCAGTGGGAGGACGTAAACTCAACTGCACAGATGCCATGTCAACAGGCTGGCCATGGCCCTTAGAGGGAACAGTGATGTTTTTGGGAACTGGTATTTTCACAGCGAGGCCTTTTCTCCCTGAAGTACATGCAGAGCTGCAAATCTGTTTAACAGCCTCTCAATGCACTGCCAGTGGAGTACAGCCCATTATTTTAGGAAATGGCATCCGTTTCAGAGACAGCCCCTTCTTGTAAGCAGCACTGATTGCAGACAATGAGCCCAGCATGCTGGGCCTTCATTAACGAGTTTCTGTAATGCTGCCAATCCAGTCAAAAGGAGGTGGGTTGCTCACAAGTCTTTAACACCTAGGAGGTGAGAGGTAAACAAGATGAGCTTAGCTTTCCACCGCCAACTTCATGGCTACAAGAGAGCAATGGCAGCTCCAGTGTTGCATGACAACAGACCTTGGGAGAACTGAGGCCAGGTCCACGCTACAGCAGAAGGTCGAATTTAGATAGCAATTCCAGCTACGTTAATCACCTTAACTCGAAATTCCGTGCTGTCTCCACAGCGGGAGGTCGATGGGAGCAAACACTCCTGTCAGCATCCCTTACTCCTCATAAGGAGTGGGCGTACCAGAGCTGATGGGGGCGCACTCTGAGTTTGATTTAGCGGGTCTTTTCTAGACCCGCTAAATCAAACTCCGGAAGATCGATCACAGCAGCATCAATCTTCCGCTTAGTGAAGACATGGCCTGACTGGAAGGGACCTACAGAAAAGCAGCTCACAGTTCTACTTTCCTCGGCAAAAGGCGGACAGCTAATCCTCCCCTAATCCTACAGATGTTATGACTATGCTGGACATACGAAGACTGAGTTAATACCGCCTCCGTTAATATTTCTGAGTACTATCCAAAAGTATTTGCCTTCAAGCCAGGAATGCCCCCTGCAAGAACAAATGGATATTACTTGATCTGTACCTCTATATACAACACCGTAGGCAGTCCTGTAGCTGTGTTGGGCCCAGGCTACGAGAGAGAAAAGGTAGGTGAGGTGGTCTCTTTCCTTGGACCAATTTCGGTGGGTGACACACATGCGCGTTTTTGAGCTACACGGGAATTCTTCTTCAGATCTGTGAAGCTTAGCAGTTTGTAGGTCCCCCCAACGGAAGTTGTCCCTCTTAAAGATATTGCCTCGCCCTCTGTATATATACGACTTTGTTCCCGTGCACACACCACAGACAGTGCGGTGGGAAGCATCCGTGTCTCACAGGCCTTGATCATCTTGTTTCCAGCTCACTGCTTTTGTTTTCTTGTCTAGCAGCATGGCACGGAGCATCCGGCTTTCTTTCCTTGCCTTATGGGGTCCCCCCCACCCCAGACCATCACCAGGCTTGTCCCTGTCTCCAGTCTGACTGATTTCCTTCTTGACTTTCATTTTCACTCAGCTCCTTCAAAGCACTTTGCTTTCTTTTTAAGAAAATCAATGATTAAAAAGCAAAGCTAAAGTCTCTGGCCCTTGGAGGGACATTAATTGCTCTTATTTTGAAACATATGGGGTGGGGGCTTTTTTCCCCCTTAGTTAATGGGTTTTGGTGAACACCCTTAATCCTGAAAAAAGTGTGGTGTGTCAAAAAAAACCTGACAAATGTTTCTTTCATCTTAGAAAAGACATTTGTGTTCTCTGTTAGGCCTTGCAGCTTCTAGAATCATTGAACTTTGGACCCTATGTTGGGGGGAAGACACAATCTTTGAGTATTTCTTTGAGTATTGGATATTAGGAAAAATGATTTCCCGAGGAGGGTGGGGAAGCACTGGGATGGGTTCCCTAGGGAGGGGGCGGAATCTCCATCCCTAGAGGTGTTTAAGTCCTGGCTTGACAGAGCCCTGCCTGGGATGATTGAAGTTGGAGTTGGCCCTGCTTTGGGCAGGGGGCTGGACTCAATGACCTTCTGGGTTCGCTTTCAGTCCTAGGATTCAATGACTCCCAACACTGAACTAGCAGAAACCAAACACGCGGCACAGATTGCCTTTCCCTGAGGGAGGGAGCCGTGGTAGGATCCCTGAAAGAGCACAAATGGAGGAAAATAGGGGCAAAGGGCCAACAGGAAGCATGAAGAGGAGCCCAGGGGTCTATTCGAAAGGTTCAGGAGGCCAGCACAAGAGAAATATTGTGAACGCTTTAACACAAAGCCTGTCCGAGTGTGAGGACAACGTTCTCCTCACTCTTGGTGGGAAAGAGGGAGCGCTGCTGGACTGGTGACACACCCCAGGCCAAATTGTTCAAGAGCAACTTGTGATTTGCGGGTGTCTCCCATTTCCTGCTGCCCGTGGGCTTTAGCGCCATTGCCAGAATGCTGTGAGGGGATGAGGTGCCCACAGCACTACATGCTGCGGCCAGCAAGAGTCCAATAAGTCACCACTAAACCGAGCAAGGAAATACAAGGTGTGAGGGGGCAGCTCTTGGAGGGACTTCAGAAATGAGGGAGTCGCTCATGACCCACAGTGCGGATATTGCCCTGCAGCTCACGCCAGACCAGCCAGCCTCGGCTCTGAGGAAGAAGAACTTCTGAGATGGCAGCTGAGGGGCACGTGGGGCAGTGTCTGGGGCACAGCGTCCGCAAACGGCTTTGCTGCGACGGATCTGTGGGATGCCGAGGTGAGAGCCGCGGAATGGGAGCCAAGGTGCCTGGGTTCATGTCACCTGCCACAGCAACCAGGCGGGGTCAGACCAAAGGTCCACCGAGCCCAGACCCATCTTCCCCCAATGGACAATGCCAGGTGCTTCCCAGGGAATGAACAGAAGAGGCACTCCAAATAATCCTCAACTGCAAGATGTTACAGAAGTGTCTGCCTCTGTTCTCATGAAAGCAGCTTTCCCTGTGCATAGCTGAGGATCTTGTCCTTGGTGGAGCTTTGGCAACTAACACATTCCAGAGACCTAAGAGTTGAGTAGCACTTTGCCTAATTAAAATTAGATTTTTATCACTGGGTAGGGGAATGCTAAGGCGATGTCAAAGTTGAGCAGAAGCTTTTACCAGATCAGATGCAGACCCCCTCACTTGTGTCCAGTGTTCCCTCTAATTTTTTCCCATCCATGTACGGAATAAATTTTGTTACGCGCACCAAGGCATGTGTGGGTGTGCACCACCAGTAGAAACACAGGCTGCCAGCTTTGGACACTGCAGGTGCTCTGCTACTCAGCTGGGAGGCATTTGAATCTCTCCTGGGTACTCAGTTTTCAGGGAACACTGCTAGTGGCCTGTTATTCTTGAGTCAGTGGGCGTTAGAGAAATTCAGCCCTTTTCAGGGCCACATTTCAAAATGGCTGCAGCCCGTTCACCGCAAACAACATTCTGGGGCATCCACTGTCATGACGTTTATGATAACAAATCAGTCACAAGGAAGTTTGTCAGAGTAAGGAAACAAAGTGAAAGCAGAATAATCCTTCTCTGAGGACAATATGAATTTTTTAGGTCAATTACACATGATTTAAATATTTTTCACTCATTAGCAAAAATTTAGAATGCTTTCCCTTTTAAAAAAAACCCTTGAAATATAATTTTCATAGCTTTGTAATTTTAGACTTTATCATTAAAATTAATGATATCCTTCATGTTCTATGTACTGTGTAAGGCCTGGTCTTCCCCCCCCCCCCACCTTTATATATCATTACTAAGAGAACATTTTAATGGCTGTAATTTCCAGCAGTGCAGTTGGAAACCTAAAAATAGGAAGAAAGCCCATTTCATCATGCCATGTCATTGCTAGCCCCTAAATAATTTAGTCACTGACATTAAAATATCTGACGCTGGGCATGTTCCCAACTGCAGACAGTGAACGATGCTATGTCTTACTTAAAAAAAAAAAAAAGACAATGCCTTGAAATGCAGCTCCTGCTGGCCTGCAGTCATGAGATGTAGCACAAGAACTAGAAAATTCATTGCAGTATGCCCGGAACAGAGAACAGGGGAAGTTTTGTCACTTCCGAACACAAAGGTCTGGGTTAGAAGGTGGCGGTCTGATCGCGATTATTTTGAGCCTGAACTCTGGCTGTATTTAATGAAGATGGGTATTTCTTTCCAATTGCGATAGCAGATTTTGCAAGGTGAGAAAGTTCCTCCTTGTGTCTAGAATGAGTGAGAAACTAAGAAAAGGTTGTGTGGTCACAGACAGTCTTTGGCATTTTTCAACATGCGGCTATAGCAGTATGGGTATTCGAGTGAAGGAATATTACATACTCAGGACCGGCCAAACTCTGCTCTCGCTCAAGTGAACCACAGGAAGTTTGCTGTTTATTTAAGCAGGATCAGGTAAGGCAGTGCTAAGTGCTTTAGAAAGTCCCATCCAGTCAATACCAAGTTACTTGTGAGGGAAAGGTGTCTATTCCCTTCCCATTTTAGTTTTGCATTACAATTCTCGTGTGCCAAGGGTTTGTGAAATACGAAACACCCTTGTCAATGCAAAGGCACAGGCTGTACAAACAATATTAACCAGATTGGTAAAGGTAAATTAAGACAGGCCTTGTGGATCTTCAGCTTTTTGTTCCTCATTTCCACGCACTGACTCAAAGAGCTAAAGCTATTGCACAAAGCAAATATATATATATATATATCCCCTGTGGCGATGGCTGTTCAAATCCACTCGCATGCACCTTTGGGGTCTGCGCAGGCATGTCAGACTGCCTGTGGCCTACACAAACTCGCCCCCTCCGTGTGGGAGTAATGCGTGGCAAAGCACAATGTGTGAAACCAAAGCAGAATTGGGAGGGGAAAACTCCAGGCACGGACAATAGTAACAGTATTCTTAGACCCATTCAGTAGCCTTTGCAAATAAAAAGTGGTTGAAATTAACAAGCATCGAAATAAGGAAGCAGGGAGAAGTTTGACAGAAAAGGGTACTAAAAAGATCAACATTTAAAGAAAGCAATATCTTTCTCATATAGCCCCATACAGTTTGAGGGATATCTCGTTTCTTATCAATTCTGATCTTTTTATAGAACCTTTTTCTGTCAATTTTTCCTTGCTTCTTTATTTCTATGCTAGTTAATTTCAACCACTTTTTATTTGCAAAGGCTGCTCAATAGTTCATAGAATATATGTACAGGTTGAACTTCTAAAATCTGGGACTCTCAGGACTGGCAACATCCGTGGTGTGGTAGGGCCATGGATATTGCTGGACCAGAGATCCCCAGCTGGGCAGGTTCAGGGTCTGGGCAGGCAGTGGGGAGCACAGCCCCTACTGGGGCTGGCAGAGTGGCAAACACAGCCCTGCCCAGGCTGGAGGCAGTGAGGCCAGAGCAAGCACAACCCCAGACAGCAGCGGCCAGCAGCACAACCGCGGCCAGCGGGGGCCAGCAGCACAACCCCAGACAGCAGGGGCCAGCAGCACAACCCTTGTCAGCAGGGGCCAGCAGCACAACCCCAGACAGCAGCGGCCAGCAGCACAACCCTCATCAGCAGGGGCCAGCAGCACAACCCTTGTCAGCAGGGGCCAGCAGCACAACCCCAGACAGCAGTGGCCAGCAGCACAACCCCAGACAGCAGCGGCCAGCAGCACAACCCCAGACAGCAGTGGCCAGCAGCACAGCCCCAGACAGCAGTGGCCAGCAGCACAACCCTTGTCAGCAGGGGCCAGCAGCACAACCCCAGACAGCAGTGGCCAGCAGCACAACCCCAGACAGCAGTGGCCAGCAGCACAACCCCAGACAGCAGCGGCCAGCAGCACAACCCCAGACAGCAGTGGCCAGCAGCACAACCCTCATCAGCAGGGGCCAGCAGCACAACCCCAGACAGCAGCGGCCAGCAGCACAACCCCAGACAGCAGTGGCCAGCAGCACAACCCTCATCAGCAGTGGCCAGCAGCACAACCCCAGACAGCAGTGGCCAGCAGCACAACCCTCATCAGCAGAGGCCAGCAGCACAACCCCAGACAGCAGTGGCCAGCAGCACAACCCCAGACAGCAGTGGCCAGCAGCACAACCCTCATCAGCAGGGGCCAGCAGCACAACCCTTGTCAGCAGGGGCCAGCAGCACAACCCCAGACAGCAGTGGCCAGCAGCACAACCCCAGACAGCAGTGGCCAGCAGCACAACCCCAGACAGCAGCGGCCAGCAGCACAACCCCAGACAGCAGTGGCCAGCAGCACAACCCTCATCAGCAGGGGCCAGCAGCACAACCCCAGACAGCAGCGGCCAGCAGCACAACCCCAGACAGCAGTGGCCAGCAGCACAACCCTCATCAGCAGGGGCCAGCAGCACAACCCCAGACAGCAGTGGCCAGCAGCACAACCCCAGACAGCAGTGGCCAGCAGCACAACCCTTGTCAGCAGGGGCCAGCAGCACAACCCCAGACAGCAGCGGCCAGCAGCACAACCCCAGACAGCAGTGGCCAGCAGCACAGCCCCAGACAGCAGTGGCCAGCAGCACAACCCTTGTCAGCAGGGGCCAGCAGCACAACCCCAGACAGCAGTGGCCAGCAGCACAGCCCCAGACAGCAGCAGCCAGCAGTACAGCCCCGGCCAGAAGCACAACCCCGGCCAGCGGGGACCAGCAGCAAAACCTCAGACAGCAGCAGCCAGCAGCACAACCCCGGTCAGCGGGGGCCAGCAGCACAACCCCGGCTAGCAGCAGCCAGCAGCACAACCCCAGCAAGGGCCAGAACAACAGGGAGTGCATCCCCAGCTAGGCCAGAGGCCAGCACAATGAGTAAACGAGCCCTGCCCCAGGCCAGGAGCACAACCCTGGCAGAGCTGGGGGCAGTGGGACTGGTGGCAGGAAGCACAGCCCCAGCCGGGGCCAGGAGCAGGGCCCAGTGGCCACGGCTGGCACCCAAGAGCAGGGCCAATTTCCAGCCACTTCCAGCAAGTGTCATCAGAGGAGTCTGGGTTGGTTCGGAGGGGCATCCAGTAGCTGCTTTCATTTTTTTTTTCTAGTTTCTGTCGTCTAAGCATCTCCTAAGAACACTTCCTCTTGGGAGAGTTCCAGTAATTCCCTGTTTCACCTGGGCCGGAAAGTTCCTCTTGCCCTGAAGTGGCTTTCTGGCAATTCTACAGGGGAGAACCAGAAAATAAAGCAGAAATACAAACACCAACCCACGCAGAACAGAGACAACCGAGCCCTTGTGTGTGTCTAAGTGGAGATTAAAAACTGGCCAGTGGTAAAATGCCCTCCGACATTCAAATTAGAGCTAAGAGGACATAGGACTATCCAGGTGATGGAACCATGCCATAGGGGCCTGTAAAGAACAAACACACCGGCCATGTAGGTGCTGGAAATTTGTGGGGAGGGGAGGATTAAAAGGTAACTGAATGTATTTAGTAAACCAAGTTCATGTTGTGACGGGATCCCTGGGTGCAGCCTGGGATTGTGGGATGGCTCTGCCTCCTTAATGCTCCACCCTGGTCTGTCCCTCACACAGCTCTTTTAGGGACAAGCAGTAAACCCCTCCAGGAGCTGTGATCCCACAGCACAACTACATGTGTCCTAGCACCCCACTAGCGAGCACGAATGCTCCCAGAGCCACTCTCGAATCACAGAGAATAAGGCAACAGCCAGCCACTCCTGTCCCTGGCCTCAGACCTCAGGAATACACCACCGTGCACTGCTCAAGACCCTCTCTTCAGCCCTGCAAGTTTATTAATGGGTTCACCGCTTCACCAATGGAACGTGGGCACTCCCCAGCCTTTGTAAGCCTGAGCAGATTTACCAAACACTTTAGGCAAACTCATGGGTAAAATGAAGCAGTAAATCAAGTGTATTGATTACAGACAATCTATTTGAAGTGATGGTGAGTGGCAGGCAAAAAGTCACAGTAGTTACCAAAAGAAAAGAAAATATAAGCTCATAGTCCAAACTCACAACCCTTTAGATGGGGTGACACCGAGATTAAGGAGCTTTGCTCACCCCCCGGCTATTGCAATTCATAGTACGCAGGATTCACTCTTCAAACCTGGGCCAAAGCTTCCTCTTTGGAGCCTTCAGTCTTTTAATGTCCTTGCTGCTTGCAGCACAGGTGGGGGGGAGCAGGAGGGCCAAACTTGGGACTGCTGTGTCCTGTTTTAGACCCTTCCTCCATGCTTGGAATACACAAGGCATGGCTGGTGGTCTGGCTGAGTCACAATGAAGCAATGACCTCAGTGTGTCTCCTGTGAGTCAATCACTGAATTGTAACACCTCTGCGGGCCCACGGCTGGGGATGTCTGTTCAGCATCCACCCGAACGTTGGCTACGTCCCTTGTCATTGTCTCTGGAGAGTTAGTATTTGGACTAGTATCACTGCATGTCTTAGGGAAAACTATGCAACACAATTTGTATCATTTTATTCACGTTAATGATACACAGATTTAGATGGAACAATGGCTTTCAGCAGACCATAACCTTTCCCCAGATACCTTACATGGCATGCTTCATCTGCAATGGCACAATGAGGTATAATGTGGGGTTCACAGGGCACTCCCCAAGGTATAGAGCAGCGATGGGCAACCGAGGCTAGTGAATGGGCTGCATGAGTGGCCCTCCTTCAGCTCATTGGGCTGCAAGATTGTCACAACCAAGATGGTCTCCTGGAATTGGGTAGTATGGCTAACGGCACTTGTGTACCTAGCATTTGCGGGGTGCACCCATTGAACTGTAGCAGCGCTTTGATTGGATGCAGTGGGAGTGGACGGATCTCACAATGTTGTGTGCAAACAGCATGCACCTCTCTTCATGTGCCCTGGCTTTCTGTGCACGTCACTTTAGCAAAACGATGTGGAGAGAAACCAGCAGAACCTGGAAACCCTGTGCATGGGCAACAGTAAACACCATGTTTTGTGGGCCACACGTAGAACCCCGATGGGCTGCAGGCTGCCCACCACTGGTATAGACAGTCACACATATTGCCTGCAAAAACCATGATTTCAGACTTGAACTTTCACACTTTACTCTGAGGTGGCTTGCGGAGATTTGAGATGGGGGGGCTGCTTCCCTGCATAACAGTGACACAATGTGCTCCTCCTTAAAATCCTTCCTTGTTGTGATGCCAACACAACACTTAATAACGGTTAGGTGGCTGGTGTGCTGCGCTTCCCCCATCTGTCTGTCCTCACTTGTCATCTCCTGTTAGGCTGTAAGCTCTTTGGGGAAAGGACTGTCTTTTTTGTGATGTTTACCAAAAATGCCTGATAGAACATGATTCTGGGATTCATGAACAGGAGTGTTGTGAGCAAGACATGAGAAGTCCTTCTTCTGCTCTACTCTGCGCTGATTCGGCCTCAACTGGAGTATTGTGTCCAGTTCTGGGCACCACATTTCAATTGGAGAAGGTCCAGGGAAGAGCAACAAGAATGATTAAAGGTCTAGAGAACATGGCCTATGAAGGAAGACTGAAAGAATTGGGCTTGTTTAGTTTGGAAAAGAGAAGACTGAGAGGGAACATGATAGCAGCTTTCAAGTATCTAATAGAGTATTACAAGGAGGATGGAGAAAAATTGTTCTCCTTGGCCTCTGAGGATAGGACAAGAATCAATGGGCTTAAATTGCAGCAAGGGAGGTCTAGGTTGGACATTAGGAAAAACTTCCCAGCTGTCAGGGTGGTGAAGCACTGGAATAAATTGCCTAGGGATGTTGTGGAATTTCCATCACTTGAGATATTTAAGAGCAGGTAGACACTTGTCAGGGATGGTCTAGACCAGTGTTTCTCAACTTTTTAAAAAATAAAGTACTCCTTTTTAAAAAAAAAAATCGTAAGTACCCCCAGTACACAATTTTTTTCTACCATTGCAACACATTTGTTTAAACAACTTAATCATAGTCGGGTGGGCAATGAAATGTTTGGGTGTAAAAAGTACAAAAATAATAAAGCGCTGTAAAACTTAAAACAAAAATTCAGTTTTATCCAAATTTCAGTTGTGTTGACATACCCCCCAGAGTTCTTTCGAATAACTGTAAAGATACTTGTACCACTGGCTGAGAAACACTGGGCTAGACAGTGCTTGGTCCTGCCGTGAGGGCAGGGGACTGGACTTCATGACCTCTCGAGGTCCCCGCCAGTTCTATGATTCTATGAATAGGCCACTGATCCATAACTGTGCCTCTGTCTCCTTTGGCAATAATAATAATAAATACTCTGCCACAGTAACACACACGTAGCTGAGACAATGCAAAGAGATTACGCGGTACAGAGAAGATGTAGGCTGTAAGATTCATCTGGCTGTCTCACAAGGGAAAGGAGACAGGACATGACCTCTCAAAACTCCAGAAGAAAGAGGAATGAGGTTAGCCACCAAATTCTCTTGTCCTCTCTAAGCTTCACAAAATGGCTGCAGGGCTTCACAAAATGGGGATGATCTACAATGGTCAGGCTCATGCTCAGACAAGCAGGCTGAGGGCTAGAAGGTACATTCTGCCTTTTTTTTTCAAGCTCTAACAATTCCATGGCACTGTGAAATAAGTTAGCCGCTTGCTGCCCAGCTATTAACTATCCAACAAGTTGTGTTTACTTTGGGCTGCTGAATCTGTTGCAGGTATAGAATCATAGGATCAGAAGAGACCTCAGGAGTCATCGAGTCCAGCCCCCTGCCCAAAGCAGGACCAACCCCAACTCAATCATCCCAGCCAGGGCTTTGTCAAGCTGGGACTTAAATACCCCTAGGGATGGAGATTCCGCCCCCGCCCTAGGGAACCCATCCCAGCTCTTCCCCACCCTCCTCGGGAAATAAGATCAATAAGAACAATTGGATTAGGCAAGATGACTGCTGTAAGGGTCATCTTTTTAGAGGCAAAAAACAATGGATATCAGTTAATTTGAAAGTTTATAACCCAAATCTGGAAGAGAAGAACCTTGGCTGAACTTTACTAAAAATAATCTAATGTGCAGCCTGCAACTTGTGGCTCCAGAGCTGATACTTAGATGTTTCCAGGTGTCATAAGGAGGACGAGGCCAAAGGTGGGGGGGGGGGGAAGAAGGCAACTTTAGCTCACCTTTAAAGTGCACAAGAAAAGATCCCGAAGTCCTTGGATTGTTGGCTGTGCTTTTCCTCGTATAAACATCAGGCTACAGCTCTTCTCGTTTCCTGCTCTTGTCACGAAAGCAGCCCTTGGCTCGCGGGTTGAAAATGTGCAGAAACATTATGTTCAAAAGTTTAAGATAGAGGACGTACCCACCAGACATTCAGGAAACCTCCTGAAATTGTTCTGGTCTTCTCATCGCCGCTGCGCACTACAAAATAACCCATAGGAGTTGCCTACTAGCAGCTCAGGGCTATGGCGATAACACTGCTTTCTCTTCATCGCGCCAGCGACAGCGGCTGGTCAGGATGGCCAGAGATGCTCGGAGTGTCCCTAGCTTCTGTTTGCTGGAAGCGGGGAGGAGATGACTGGCAGGCCCGCTGATGGGGGGAGGGGCACAGGGAGGAAATGCCCCGGAACTCGGTGGTTCAAAAGGACCCGGGGCTCTCAGCTGTCACTGCCGCTACTGCAGCAATGATGTCAGCCAGGAGCACTGGGCCCTTTAAATCATCACTGGAGCCCTGTGTGGTGCACAGTGGACAGCCCTGAGAACTGTCTGGGAAAGGTTAGGCCCCACCCCTTTCACCCAAGGCTCCGCCCCTTCACCCTCCACCCTCGCGCCTTGCCCAGAGGCCCAGCAAGTCTGTCGCTCCCCACCCCCCATCCCTGCAATGACAGGGGAGGGATCACTTGATGATTCCCCGGTCTGTTCATTCTCTCTGGGGCACCTGGCATTGGCCGCTTTTGGCCGACAGGACACTGGGCTGGATGGACCTTTGGTCTGACCCAGTCTGGCCCGTTGTAAGTTCTCCACACAGCATACAGTAATTTTGCCCGTTATGGTTTTGCATTCCCCAGCATCATTCACTGAGCCTCTCCTAGAGCATGTCGAGCGAAGCCCTTTGGGAATCCTGTACTGATGGGTTGGGAAATGAGGTGAAGGGATTGCCCATGGGGGCGCTTTCCCAGTCTGAGAGAACGAGCTGGAAAATCACTGCCCTGTTATGCATTCCAGAACAGATGTGCCTCATTATAATAATAATTGCTAGTTACTAACATTCACACCCAGTTTCTGTGGGGGCTGGTGTCCTGCAGAAAACTTTTTAATGCTAAAGCGATGGTCAGTGCCTGGAAAGAGAAAAGGGAGGATTTGGACTCAGTCTCATGTGCAGATGGTAGACCTTAGACAACGGAACCGTGTCCAAACAATTGACATAGCCAGGGGAAAAAACCATCTAATGTGCCGATTCTGATTATTAAAGTGTCCTCATTAATTACAGATGCACATGCACAATCTCCAGCCAGAACATGTGGACTCAGTTGGAAAGTGGCTTTCTGGCCACTGATAAAGATCGTCTCATATGGGAACTACATTTGAAAGCGCCGAGGAAAAGGACCAGTTTTAATTTTTGGTGTTTCTCTTTTGTTGATTTCTGTGCTTTGAAGAAAAAGCCAAAGCAGAACAATAAGAGAGAAAAAAAGTTCAGCCACAAGTTATTGGTCTCAAAGTGGGAATTTTAATCTGAGATTCTCTGGCCGGGGCTACACAGTACGTCAAGGTACATGATCATACTAGTCCCTTTTGATCTTAAAATTCATCCGTCTATGAAAACAAATGTGCCCCTGCAAATGCCACACACTGGGTGAAAGGACATCAAATTCCCAAACCCATTAAACCCTCTTTGGTCATCCGTTAAGCAAAGGAGCTGCAGACATCTTTGACACGGTGATTGAGAAAAGAGTAGTAAGGAATGAGTCTGGCGCAATTAAGAAAATAGCAGAGAGATGAAATAAGGCATGAAAATTATCTCCGAGTAGGTTGTTCAAGTCAGATAAAGCAAGAAGTTGAGCGACCCCGACCTTGGCAGCCGTCTTGGTAATATTTTCACTCCAATGAATTTTCCCTGTACAATGTTTTGAGTGTATTAAATCCAAATATGAATCCTTTCAGCATCAGGCAGGCATGACTTATTTTTCTATTCCCTTTATCGATATATCGATAAATCAGTAAATGAACAAGCAAATGGAGGCAGTGGAGAACAAATGCCCCCTCCACAGAGCAATGAGGATTCCCGCTGTGCTGCTCAGAGTGAATGACAGGGCATCAATGCAGAATCTCAAATTTCTACAAGGCAGCATTGCCATATATGGCCTGGGGAAGTCTCTTATCAAGAGGATGTCCACATTACGTAGCAGATCAACGCTGCCATGATCAATCTTTCAGGGTTCGATTTAGCAGGTCTAGGATAGACCCACTAAATCAAACTCAGAAGGTGCCCCTGTCAGCACTGGTACTCGTGCTCCTCACAAGGAGTAAAGGAAGCCAACAGGAGAGTTTGCTCCCGTCAATCTCCTGTGTTCTACTTCGACCTTCTACTGAGGTGTAGACCAGGCCCAAATAGCCTCAGTAACCCCCAACCTTGCAACAACCTGGCAACACCAAACAGTATACTTGAAAACAAGTGAGAACAGCAAATCACTTCACCCACTACACAACTTTGGAGAGATTAGGGTTTGTTTGGTTTTTCCCCACTTCAGAAATCCTGGCATAAATCGATAAAAGAATGGAAAGTGGAATTGGAGAACAGAGACTCTTAAGTTTGGTTTTGGTCCAAATAAGAGAGATTCTCTTAAGAAGCTGTGGCTACAGCTCTTACATGGAGCTGTCTTCTCCATTGTACCTGCTGTCTTCAGAGGCAATAATACTGGGTCAGATTTCACCATCTTTCCCTGTCATGAGGAGCACCTTATTCAGTAAGCAGCCCTATGAAAATCAATGCGGATTCTTGAAGATAAAGATACGGAGTAAGGGAACATTTGATGTGAGTAAGAGTAGCAAAATCTAGCCCAGTGGTAGCAGAACCAAACCCACTGTAATTGTTCTTGGCCCTGCTTGCATGTCTCAAGCACTGAAAGCACTGCATAAACACAGTTTTATTGAGACTCGCAAATCTCCCATGTAGGAGATGTGTTATACCCCCTCTCTGCCACAGACTTCCCGGGTGACCTTAGGTGTGTCACTTAACCTCTCCATTCTTAAAATCTCCACATCGCTCGGATGGGAGAAACATTGACTCAACTTTGTCAATTGCTTTGAGAGCTCCGAGAGCACCGTATCATTCGTACAAGCTGTCACTTCTCCTAGACAGCCACGTCAGTAACTGCACTTTTATCCATTCAGAAGGCCCCACCCCGTCTTCTGTAAATGGAACACAATCAAATCTGAGTGTCCAAAGGTCCACAGTTCAGTCCATTACACATAGTAAAAACTACATCCAATATATGCAAAATACTAAAGAATGGAGTTCAAAAAGCTTTTAAAGAGATTAAAAAGTTCTGCCTCATTCGCTAGTATCCACGGAGGCACGAAAAAACGGTTTTGCCAATGCACAGAGAAGATGCGCTGAAGAGGAAGAATCAGCACAGAATCATTCCAATTTATTTTCAAATCAGACACAAATGAGGCCACCCCAGAAATATGCATAGACAGAAAGTCAGCATCTCATGATGGGTACCTGAACCAACTCCATTTGCCTTAAGAGAATGCTTTCAATACGGGCGATTCAAAGGCGGCCAGTGCTGGTTAGCTGTCAACTGCATATTCAAAAGAGAAAGCCATTCCATTCCAGCTTGTCTTTCAATTCCCAGCCCAGCACTGTTGCATAACCAGCCTGTGCTTGAAGATGCCTCGAGTGTCAAAGGTTGCTTGACAAAGAGAATATTTCATCCCCAGAAGAGCCGCATCTAAGGCTGCGTGCCGTAGAATTATACATCAATTTCAAATTGGCATCGGGAAGCTAAGTTAAAACAAGATGCTGTTCTCTCCAATATGCTGATTTATGAGATATCAAACCTGACCCAGCATGCTCCTTCCCTCGAAAAGGAAGCGATTATCCGCTCAAAGCCACTCACAAAAACACACAGTTAGGAATTATAGGTGCAATATTCTGTATTTCAATTACCTGGCAAAATGGCCCTTCTGAGTCCGTAAATTATTTAAAATGTATTTCACTGTAAAACTGCCACTATTCATTTATGTTCTCATATCAAAACTTGCATTAAAGTATGAGGAGATGCAGACAGACGTTCCACTTGTCAATTAGTCTTGGTTTTGATTTTTCATTGTGGGGTACGAAATGGGGGAGAGGAAGAAGCTAAGGCCAGAGGGCTAAAGAGAAGCTAGCAAGGACAGCTGGGTCTTCTAATGGTTGTTTCTGAGATAAAGACTCTCTCTGCAGTTTGGCGTCAAATGTGGATTTTTGTTCTGCATGGCAAATTGACATATCTGCTACATATTTAAGAGAGTTTATCTGTTTGTCTGATCAAGAACTTCTCCTAAGAGAATACTCCGTTGGCACCTTAGGGTACGTCTACATTTGCTCCCTAGTTCAAGCTAGGGATGCAAATGTAGGCAACCGAAATTGCTAATGAGGCGGGGATTTAAATATCCCGTGCTTCATTAGCATAATCTCGCCCACACATTATTCCACTCAACAGCTGCTTCGAACCAGGAAGTGAGCTCCAGGACGCGTTAGTTCGAATCAAACCCCTTGGTTCGAACTAACGTTACTCCTCATTTTTTGCTCTCTCGATTTAGAGCCCCAGGAAGAATAACTTATGGTATGTCTAGACTACATGGCTCCATCGACGGAGCCATTAAACTAGTTTAATGAAGCAGGGATAGTCAATGAAGCGGGGATTTAAATAATCCCCGCTTCATTAAAATAAACATGGCCGCCGCACTGTGCCGACGATCAGCTGATCCGGCACAGCGTGGCAGTCAAGACGTGGATCTGTTGGCTGGGGCAGCCTTTGCCGACCGATCCGTTATGCCTCATGAAACAAAGTTTACAGGATCGGTCGGCACAGGCTTTCCCAGCCGACAGATCCGCGTCTAGACTGCCGCGCTGTGCCGGATCAGCTGATCGTCGGCACAGTGCGGCGGCCATGTTTATTTTAATGAAGCGGGGATTATTTAAATCCCCGCTTCATTGACTATCCCTGCTTCATTAAACTAGTTTAATGGCTCCGTCGATGGAGCCATGTAGTCTAGACATACCCTTAGAATGGTCCTGGTGAGGGGCTATTTTGAAATTGCAGAAGTGGAGTGTCTACACAGCCCCTATTCCAAAATAACTATTTCAGAATAGGCATTATTCTTCGTAGAATCAGAGTTACAGAAGTCGGAATAAGCCATTCGTTATTTTGAAATTATTTTGAAATAGCGGAATGGCTGTGTAGACACTCGCATAGTTATTTTGGAATAACGGCTGTTATTCCAAAATAACTTTGTTGTGTAGACACACCCAAGGGCATGTCTACACTAGGAAATTATTTCAAAATACTTACATTCAAAATAATAACTCCAGAAATAACAAATTCAAAATAGCATGTTCACACTACGGGGGAGCCTCGAAATTAGTCCAAGGGAGGCTCCGTTAATGCGGACGTGCTCCTTTGACTTGAAGCCCCAGGAAGCCCTGGGGAGTAATTAGTTTGAATTACTCTGGGGAGTCATTATTTTGAAATAATTATTTCAAAATAGGGGTGGTGTGGATGCTCCGATGCCACTATTTTGAAATTAGCATTATTCCTTGGGGAAAGCAGGAGTACAGATTTAGAAATAATTGTCCCATTATTTTGAAATAATGGGCTTGGTAGTGTGGGGGATCTGCTTATAAATTCAACCTAAAGGGGGTTATTTCTAAATAAAGCCTGGTGTAGACCAGGGCTTAGAGACTAACATGGCTGCCCCTCTGAGGCTGTTCTCCTAAGCGATAAGAGCTAGGTCCACCAAATTTGGTATACAGCTTCCTCTTATTCTAACTTAAAGCAAGGTAAAGGCTTGGTTTGGCCAGGGAAACAGAATGTGCCTGGAATAGGACTTGTTTCTCATAAAACCAAACAGAAAAGAAATAGAATCGCCAAATCAAATACAGTCCCCAAAACTGACATAACTGAGCGAATGTCGAAAGAGACTGAACCAAGATGAGCAGGAAAAATAGGATGAAGCTATAACAGGATTGCGTCTCAATAAATCATACAGAAAAGAGATAAAAGGGAGAAATCTGAAGTAGTGCTCTGTTTTGGCATTACCGGGCAACGCTGAGTAAATCTGCTAGTGTTTAATAAACAGAAAGGGTGTCACTTTATTGCATAGATAATAAGGCAAAAGTAGTTCAGCCAACTTTTGCAAAAAGCAATCCCAGATGTTGAATACCTGATTTTAAGTGTCCCTTTGACAGACCAAGGTGTTTCCGAGCTGCACACCCAGACCCTGAGGACACTTCTGGCCATGTTGGCCTGGGTATTAAACATTAGATAAAGGTACACAAGAGGATGGAGAAGAAACCTGCTCAGGGGAGCAGAGTGAGGCCTTGTGTTGCGATTACCCCCCTCGGATCCTTCCACAGCCACAGCAGGCCTCAGCCAACCTTCCTGCAGGACAGTGCAGCAGACAGAGCTCCCACAAATCCATCGTGATGGGAGACCCGGCCTGAATCCGAACCTGCTGCCGCCTGAGGGAGTGAAACTTGTGGCGTTCTCCTCCCCCACAGCTCTCGTCCCACGGGCTCCTCTGTGCCCTCGGCCACATTCATTTGCGGAGGGCAGCATGCTCAGCACTCCTTTGGGGGAACTCCCTGAGGATCCCCTCTTCATCCCCCTCCTCATCCTCACACACAGGGGCCTGAAAACTCTTGTGTCTGGCAAGGAGGATCTCAACTCAGTCCCCTCAGCCGGGGCCCAGCATGGTTCTGTGGAGGGAGGCAAGCCCCCCGGGCCTAGGTGCTGTCCTGTCCCTGTGGACAGTCTGGCCTGAACCATCCCTCCCGACTCTCCATCTGCAGGATGGTGTCCTACCCCTGACGGTTAGAGATTGCCCGTAGCCCCAAAACAGAACGTTCTGAGATGCTTTCTTTTGCATGAATTAGTCTGACTCTGGATACTCCTGTTGTCCGTGTAAGCATCCAGGCCCTCTTTGAATTCTTGGCCCTAGCTCCATCAGTGACTTTCACAGCGTAATTATGTGTTAGGTGAAAAGCCTGTCCACAGATCAGGTTTTAATTTGCTGTCACGATGTCACTGAGTGGATTTGAACAAGGGGCCTGCAGAGCTTAATGTAGGAGCCTTTACAGCTTGAGCGATAAAGCCAGCACCTATGCTAAGCTCCAGTGGCCCTAGGTTCAAATCCGCCTGTGGGTGGTTACATGTCCCCTCGTGCTCACGTGACGAGACAGGAAGAGCAGAACTGCCCAGCGTGCTGTCTCAGAGCCGCGTGTTACAATTTTAAAACAGACATTCAATGATAGAGACCCTTGCGTTCCCAGAATCGCTACCTGCAGTTTGGTGTATTTGTGGGGCTCTTCTTTCCCAGCCTGGCGGGGGGCCAGGAGCCACGGGGAGTTCCCTGTGGTTCCCTGCCCCTGTCAAGCTGGGGTGAGTTCAGGAGCCACGGCTCCCAGTGTCCCTGAATTTCGCCATTTGCAGTGGTACCAGGAATGCATCCACCACAAATGGTGAGGGCTTCCTGTATCCTGTAAGACTGGGCTGAACCACAACCCAAGCATTGGGCACCAGAGACTGGAAGGGCTCAAAATCTGGATTCCACTCACCATGGCTCAGCTCAAGCCCATCTCTAGCACATGTCTGCAGCAGCCCTTGCAAGCTGGGGCAGCTCTATTCTGCACCTTGTCCTGGATCCACAGGACTCGTGCTACACCCTGGCTTTTAAACAGTGTCATGCCAGAGCACCTGATGTGTGCCAGACCTGCATGGGACCTCCCTCTTCCTGCAGGTAGGTCCTGTGGCCCACCACCTGGTAGACTGAGCCTCTGGGCTCACAACCTCATGCCTCACACCATGGGCTGGGCTACTGTGCCAGATGCTTGGCCGCTGGCTGGGGACAAGGCAAGGATGTGCAGGCGCTCCAGCAGCAAGTTCCTAACAGAGTAGGGTTTATTTGGCAACTAAAGCACATCACGGGAAGTCCATTCTGGCCTAAGCCAGAGCAAACCACCCGCCACGCTGCCGTGAATTCCATTTTAGGTTCTGTCTCTCTCTGACATGCTGAAAGGTGAGGGACACCTCCTCGTTCTGGCCCCTGGGACTTTCCAATGTCTCTTTTGGATTCTGCTTTTATATGGGCCAGTTCCTTACCAGCCCTCTTCAGGCAGCCAGGTGATAGCCACACCCTATATCTTGGGCTGCTCCAACAACAGGCTTAGCCCTTTTCTTACCCTGGATAGCAGTACCGAGGGAAACTGAGGCACACACCGGCATCATAAGAAATATTACAGAAAAATGCCCATTTCATCCCATACCTCCAGTAACAGGCCTGTATGTGGGGGAGGAGGGGGGGTGCAAAGGCACCCCCCCCAAATGGTCCTTCATGGTCCACCCTAGGACCAATTCCGGCTGGCCGCATTGCCCCAGCCTCCCTCCCCCGTGCTTTGGCCGGCCGGGGAAAAGCAGAGGTAGCACATTGCCAGCCTCTCTCACCATGCTTCGGCTGGCTGGGGAAAAGCTGGGGTTGATTTCCCCTTCTTCCCCCAGGAGTGAAGCAGGGGTGGGACTGGGCCACGGGGGCAGGATTGGGCTGCAGAGGGGGGGCAGCCACCAGCCCCTCCCACAGCTCACACCCCCCCAAGAATTTCCTGCGTACAGGCTGAGTAGGCCCAACCTCAGTGAAAACTGTCCAACCCCACCAGAGATGAGCACCATAGCCTTTAGCAGCTAAAGCTCACCTCATTTCACCTTCCCATCCATACTGCTGCGTTGGATGGCATTTGTTCACTTTCAGGGCCAGCTGTGTTGCTCAGCAGGTTATATTTTTGTGCTATTTTTCACAGCACTTCTACTGTGTGAAATCAGCATTGCTCCCCTGCCGGTTCTGCTGCGATCGTTCATTTCCCTGATGTCCTTGTGACATTTCTTCAGCTGCTGGCTCCTTTCACCAGTGCTCTCCCGCGTGCCCTCTCCCCCTGTGTTTGGCGCCCTCGGGTTGATTGGTTCAGCTCAGAGATCAATTATATTTCTCGACTATGCTGTTGGTAATGGATTGAAGAGTGGAAACTATTATTTGCAAATACTAATTCAATTGTGGGGCTTTTTTGGGGGGTTCTTTTCCACCAACGTTCGAGTGCTCAAATGTAACCATCACAGATACTTGTAAAAGGGGACATTTCAGCTCAGATATCTTCAAAAGAAAATTTCACCCCCACTCCAACGCTCCCACATGCAGGTGCACACCCCATAAAGCTCACAATTCACAATTTGCACTGAGTTTGCTAGTGCCGTGAATCATCCAACCAGGGAGAAGAAACAAGACCATATGACGTAAATCATTGGGATTTCCGTGACAGCGCACATTGGGGATATTTTGCAATTTTTTGGAGCACTTTGAAAATAATTCTTAGTCTGCAAAGATCCAGCCACCAAGTTCCTAGGGTGCTGTGAAATCTCATCTCCAGGGCAAAGGGCCATTTCCAATAGTCTCTTTGTAATGGGGCATTTTGATCCTTGATCAATTCCTCTTGCCCACCCCAATTTCACCCCTCACCCAGCCTTAATGCGATCACCCAACATTTGCAAAAATGTGAACAAGGACTATTAGGAGATGGGAACTGCTTTCTAATTGATCAAGGACTATTAGGAGATGAACTGCTGTTCATTTACTTGCTTTCTAACTTGTGAGACTTTTAAAAGTCATATAATTTTCATAATTAAAATGTTAATGGACATTGAGTGTTCTCTGTAGCCACTTAGACATAAAAAAGTCTGTTAATAAAGAGTTGAAGTTGAAAGCATGTTCTATGTTATTGCTTACAAGTTTTAGGCCTAGTGGAAGCTAAAACAATTGTTGGCGAGTTAACAGTGACCCTGGTATTTGGAAGACAAACGTGCCTGCATTTGCTGCTGGCTACTTATGTATGCATCCACACAGATGTGCATGGAGAGTCACTGCTTCTGGGGACTGGCTGAGCTGTAATGCTCCTGTCTACACTAGTGCTGATTGCGATGTTGCATCAGTATTGCTACTCTCAGGCCACATCTTCACTCTAGGGAAGATCAACGCTGCCATGATTGATCTTCTGGAGTTTGATTTATTGGGTCTTTAAAGACCCACTAAATCAAACTCGGAGGGCTCCCCTGTTGGTGCAGGGAGGAGTAAGGAAAGCCGATAGGAGCATTTGCTCCCATTGGCCTCTTGTCGTGGGAATGGCAGGGAAACTTGAATCAAGGTATGTTGACTCCAGCTACGTAATTAACATAACTGGAGTTGCATGTCTTGATTTGACCTTCCCCTTTAGTGTAGACTTGGCCTTAGAGATTTGTGGGTGTTCTATCCTTTGCTTTGCTGACTCGCAGGGTAGATTCTTGAGGCTGTGGGGCATTTTGATCCTTGGAGGGTGCTAATACTGTGATGAGTTTTTTGTTATTGTTATAGGTTGATTCCCACTGAGTTTTTGAGCAGTGAGGTAGGGAATAAAGAAGGAGTAATCAAGAAGCATGCATTCTACCTCACACTGCTCAGCTAAGGAGGTAAATTCTCCTGTTAACATCAGTCTCCTGTGAAGCTCGCCTTTGTAACTATTCTGCAGTACCATTTTCTAGTGCTGATTGTTTTCTCCAGCTGCCTGTGGAACTTCCTGATGGGCCCAAATTACCTGCTAATGCCTCATAATGAGCTGTGCCCAGACACCCCCACTATCATCCACTAACTGTGCACATGCTGGCCAGGGAACAGAAAGCACAACCTTTTGCTACATTAGCTGTTAGCCATCAAAATATTTAAGCTTTAAAATCCCTGTCTACCTTTTGAGGGCGAGATGTTGCAGACTTACAGGTAGTTGACTCTGGAACACCTTTGCCGGGCCTGGAGAAGCACTCTAGGTAGCTCAAAGGATCATCTCTTTCCCCAACAGAACACCTTGTCTCTCAAATACTTGCACACCAATCAGTGGTGCTCCACAGGGACCTGTAATACAAAACCACACACGCAGCATTTTCTGTGCTTGCCAATTATGTTAGCTGTAGAACCTACATCACCGAATCACCAGTAGGAATCACTATACACAGTTAAAATGCTGAGATTTGCTGGAGGAGTCACAATTTTGCTCTATGCCTGTTTTATGACCTTCCGGGCAATATTATACATATTCATGATATCTCCACCCGTCTCTGTGTGGTGTATTCGTCATTCCCTTTACAACTGGTTAAATCATGAATAATTCATTTGGTGGTTGATGCAAATAAAACAGTTACTCAGATGGTATTTGTCAAAAAAATTGAGTTGTGTCCACGAAAGCTCATGATACCATCTCTACGTCTACATCTACACTGCAGTTATTTCGGAATAAGCTATTCCGGAATAGTTATTCCAAAATAGCTTATTTCGGAATAGCACGTCTACGCTCCAGGGAAGACTCAAAATGAGTCCGAGGCCAGCTTCCCTAATGTAGACGTGCTCTCTCGTTTTAGAGCCCCAGGAGGAATCACTTAGTCCCTCACCAAGGCCATTCTATTTCGAAATAGCAACAGTGGAGAGTCTACGCACGCCTTGTTTTGAAATAGCTATTTCAGAAGAGGCGTTATTCTTCATAGAATGAGGTTTGCAGAAGTCGGAATAAGCTGACCGTTATTTTGAAATTATTTCAAAATAACGGAATTGCTGTGTAGACGCTCGCATAGTTATTTTGGAACAAACGGCCATTACTCTGAAATAACTTTGCTGTGCAGACACACCCTAAGGTGCTGCAGGATTATTTGTTGTTTTTTAAGTTCATCCAAAGAGCTGGATCTGTAATGTGGAAAATGAATCACTGGGTGGTGTAAGCAATGAAGAACATAAGTAATAATGGGGAAAGTAAACAAGCAAACAAAAATCACATTGGACTTTTGGGGGGATGGGCAGGTCTCCTCCCCTCTAGGTTGCACTAAAGACAAAATACTAAAATGTGGCTTTGTCATTTCTCTGGAGCTTCCGTCGTTTTGTGCAGGTGGGAACGACATCGCTGACCCCATCGTACTTTGTAAATTGGGACGGGGTTTGTTCTGCTCCTTTCCCCGCTCTTTCACCCCATGCTTCGCTCGGATGCTGTTGCTGGGCAATCTGACTTCCTGTTCCTTGAGGCCATCCCTTGCTCCTCATCTTGGCACAGTGACGGAAGGTAGTGTGCTCTCATTTGACCATTCTCACAGTTAAAGTGCCACGGGGGCCTGAAGACAGAATGCCATCCTGAGACACAGGGAAGAGCGGGCACTTTCTACAGCTTCCTTCCAGTCCCTTGAGCCAGCAAACTAGGTCATCCCATCCCCACGTTGACGAGAGCATGGTTTGTCCCACAGGTGGCCAGAACCCCATCCACAGGAACGTATGATTACACAGGGATTGATTGAAGGCGTTGATGCTGCTGTCCTAATGTCAGGTGACAGAACCATTAACATAGGAACAGATAATAGCAGGCGAGACACTGGCCAGAAAGGGGTGCTTCAGCACTGAGCAGAGCTAATTCCCAGGTGACCAGCAGCCAGCGCCACAGTGGTGAGTCACACGATGTTACAGCCATCCATGTGCAGAATTTTTCCATCTATGTGCAGAATAATTTTTTGTGCACCGAGGCACGAGTGAATGTGAACCACCCGTAGAAACACAAAACATCTGGCTGTGGGTGCTCTGCTAATCAACTAGGCAGCATTCGAATCTCTCCTGAGTGGCCGCACAAGTGCCCAATTTACGGGAAACACTGGTCAGGCTCCTCTTCCGTCTTGTAAACCCGATACTCTCCTGTCTCCTGCTCCGCATTGCTAGCTGGTATCTTTGCTCCATGAGCTGAATCACTGGTTCCTTCCTGATCTTGCCTAATGCCCAGTAGATTCTGATTCCGTCTTGCTTGTTAAGTGCCACATGACGAACGATCAGCTGCCATGGCTGAGTTACCAAAGAGCTAAGTCATTAGAAAACTGGGACCAATAAACAGCCCTTGCCCCCCATCCCCATGCTGCTCACGCAGGCTTAAAGACACACAGCCAATCAGAGAGGCCAGCCTTTGTATTTCTATAGGAAGACAAAGCTGTGACACAGGAAGGGCTCATATTTCCCAGAGTTTATTAGGTATAATGAGAAATCCTCGTGGGACAAATGGCCACTGCCATTGCTCACTGGTGGAGCCCGGAATGGCTCCCTGGTTTCACACACGGACAAATTCATAGAGAGAGGCCTCTCAGGAAAGATCGGAGCCACTTCACTGTCCCAGAGGTTGCTGCTGGGAAGGATTGGCATGGCAGAAGGTCAAACACACAGGAAGACGTGTAGCGGGGCAGTTTTCTGTCCGGTGCAAAAATCAGTCACTGTGGAAAACAGAAGCCAAAGGGCCAGAGAGCCAGGAATCACAGGACAAGGTGGGAGAAAAGTATCCCAAGGAGGATTGTTGGTTTAAAATTGAATTGATGCAAAGGGCTGGCTGGCTCTTGAGAGAAGTAATAGGGCAGTGTTTCTTAAACTTTTTAAGACCAAGGAACACCAAACAATAATTGTTTTTTCTGAGGAACACTAAGGATTTTTTGTTGAGCAAAAAAAAAAGGGGTCGGGGGAAAGTTATTGTGCCTTTAAGGTGGCCATTTTGAACTCTGTTGTTCTCCGACTACCTCGTGGCAAATCGGTGTGCCACGGAACACAGTTTAGGAAACACTGAAATAGGGGGAGCAGGAGTCTTCCAGCTTTAGGTGACTGGTGAATAGGAGTTGGTAGCCACGAATAGCAGCCCCAGTGAGTGCTAGAGTCAGGGGCCAAATGCCAGAGCCAATGGTCAGAAGTGGAGTCAGAAATCAGGGATTGGAGCCAAAGGTCACAGCCAAGGCAGGTCTGAAGGGGGAGTAAATAAATGAAGCGATAACCTAGGAGTATCTGGGACTAATACAGGCTCAACTGCAAACCATGCAATTGTCTCATATGGGACCTGACTTTTCCATCTGGGCAAAGGCATAGAGCATCCACCAGGCTGACACTGTCTGCTGGCCGGGGTGAAAGGAACTTAAATTTCTCACCGGTACTGTCTTATCACAACCCGGGTCCCTGCCAGCTCTTTCAGTAGCCCCCAGCCGGCTTTTGCCGCAGCTCAGCCACCCGCTTCCTGTCACCTCTGCTGCTGACTCTTTCTATCAATCAGGCAGTGTAGCCAGACAGTCTCCAGGCTGGCCCAGAGTAAGCAGCCTGTCTTGGTTGCCAGCCCTCGTTCCTGGCTCTGTTTTCCCAAAGCTTTCTGAACATTAGGAGAGCTGGTCAGTTGCCAGGAACAGCCCATATTGCACTGTTCATAAGGACCAGTAGGTATTGTCTCTGGCAGGATTGCAGTGGGGACTCAACACAGCAAAGCCTGGCTATGCAGGAATGTGCCAAAGCATTTCCTTTCGACTTAGTCTTTCATTATATGTCCGCATTTTACATAAAAATAACAACAACAAACCGATGGAAATACATGCACGGGAAGGAAGTAGCATATAAATAATGACAGTCAGCATTCATTATTGGCAAACCCTGGGATGAAACAAAATAAAAATCAGCAAACCAAAAAACTAAAGCGGTTGAGGTCATTTATTAAAGGAACAAAATAGACAAGGAAATGAGACAGTAGCCTAGGAGTCACCGGGGCTAATACATATATGAAACTGCAAATTTATGTAATTGTCTCATGTGGGACCAGACTTTTCCATATTGTTTTCAAGATGCAGTTATTATTTTCCATTAATGCAGTCATAGATATCTCCCTAAGCCAATCTGTGTTTGAGGGAGGATTTGCAGATTTTTTCTCTCTCGTAGAATAAGTCTTTTGGCCATTAAAATACTTCCTGAAATCCATTTCTTAATAAGTCTCAGAGGGGACCCATGTAAGTCTGTAACTTTAGTCTCCAAGTTGCCACAGGACTACTCGTTATTTTTAATCAAAATATGTAGTATCGTGAGCTTTCTTAGGTAAGACCCACTTCATCAGATGAGTTGCAGTGAAAATCACAATCTTTTATTGGTGTTTGAGTCTGTGTGTGTGTCCCTCCTCTCGAGATGTCTTAGCAGGTTTTATGTCCCCGTGGGGTCTCGTATTTTAACTTTTTAGATATATTTATATTGTGTTTTACAAATTTTGTTAGCTGCCTCAAATATTTTAAATAGAGAGGCAGGGTAAAAATATTTTAAATAAATAAATAACTACATCTTGGATTCTGTTATTTCCACTTCAGCTCATCTGATAAAGTGGGTTTTACCCACAGAAGCTCGTGATGTTATCTATTTTGGTTAGTCTCTAAGGGCAGGTCCACTCAGCAGGGCTGAACTCAAATTAACTTATGCAAGTAGTGTAGCTCAAGCTGTGTAGTTTAAGTTGAAATAGCATATTTCGACTTTTGGCGCTGTCTACATGGCACTTATTTCGAAATAGAGCACTCTTCCCCTGACTTCCCCTACTCCTCCTACAATGAGGGTTGCAGGAGTCGAAGTAAGAAGCCCATTATTGTGAATGTATTTTGAAATAACGGGGCTTGCTGTGTAAACGCGCACTACATTATTTCAGAACAACTGACGTTATTCCAAAATAACACTGCTGTGTAGACATAGCCTCAGGTGCCAGTGGACTACCTGCCATTTCTTACTCTTAGCCAGTAATTCCAATTCATCCAATGCCCCAACGTACTCAATCTTGGCGCAGGAAAGACAATGGCACTGAAGATGGTGGTCGGCACTACATGCATTTTGGCAGGAACAAAGGATGTGTGAGTTGTTGGCACATGGTGCTTGCACCTTTGTTTATTACAGAAAGTAGGTTGATGGGGGAGCTGGAGATGTGGTTCCCAGCTCAAGGGACACACCATGCAAGATCCAACAGACCCAGCGTGCTAAGAAAAGTAGTGTCGTGGGGGCCGTGCGAGTGCTGGGAGGGGCCAACTGCCTGAGTAGGCAGGTCTGAAACCCGAGGTTCATATTCAGGATGACTCGCCCCTGCTGCCACGTGCTCTGTGGCAGCTACACTTTCGCAGGATAATACTGCAGAGCGATGTCTACCCGAGCTCGCAATCACAGCCCCCAGGCAGGCATACCCAGAGGCAGACACTGGGGATTCCAAACTGGGAGAGGAAAGTCACACGTTTGCTTTCTCAACACTCACCATAAAAAAAAGCCACATATGAAATAATCTAACCTTTCAAGTTTCCTCTTTGGGTGTCAAGTTCACCCTGCTAACACAGATTGAACCTTCTAGTCCGGCACTCTCTGGTCCTGCAACCTCCATGGTCCGGCATGATGTTAGTTAGTCGGATGGCCACTTAGCACAGGTGTGGCCAAGTTTCCCATGAAGTTTTTTACAGACACTAGTCCTGGCTGTCAGTGTTCTGTGCTGTTATTTAGCTCTAATATACCCCTAAATGTCTTCTCAGAGCCCAGCAGGCAGTGGAAGTGTTGGTGATGCTGCTAGAGAATATTGACCTCTCTGGTTCAGCACTGGTCAGGTCCCAAGGGTGCCGGACTAGAGAGGTTCAACCTGGAGGCAATATTTAGAAGGATGCACAAGTGGAAGGAGAGCTTTTCCCCGGCTATTGAAGGCTTCAGCATCTACTTCAAGCTGCATTTTTATTCGCAGTGAGTGAGTACCACAGTTCTGTGGCTTCCCCATATCAGTCCTGCCCCTGGCACGCCCACTACCATTCCACACCCCAGAAGGACTCACCAGCACTCACACTTGGCGCTCTCTGTTTTCATTTAGACTCAGTCTGTCCCTCTGTTATTCCTTTCCCCCCACCTCAAACCCTTCACACAGGAACAAAGGTCACTCATGCCCCAAAGCCTGGGCTTGAATGAATTGCTGTGGGGGGAAATTGCTGGTCCAATTCGTCTACAGGAAAGGAGAATGCACTTTCTCCTAGCCTGGGCAGATAAAAGGCAAGGCAAGTCACAGATCAGAGTGTTGTGTTATCTGGAATTACAATGGAAAGGGCAAATAAACAAAACAAGAACTCATAATTTTCTTCCTGTTTTCTCCCAGCAGAGGATAGGGCTAAGAAGGGAAATAATTGGTTTTACTTTATACAGACCAAGCCAGAGTGTTGACCTACCCATAAGGGAATCAGGGCTGTGCTGAAAAACAAGTTAAAAAATCCCAACTCTATTTCAGGCCAATTTCAGAGCCATTTTATTTCATGTTTGTATCCAGATGCCTTTAATGCTGGATGATCATAGCCAAATGTTGCAGGCTGAACATTGGGCTGCTTTCTGCCCATCCTGCAAAACACACTCTGATGACCGGTTTAAAGACATATTAGGTACTTAAACGCATCACTGTGTGGCACCCCGCTTGGAAATCAAACTGCAGCGGGCCACAGATCACCGAGGGGAAATCCTTTCAGATAATGAGACAACACATTCCCATCTCCAAAGTTTTATTCCTCAGTCTGTTAATGCATTCCTTCTTTTCCACTAGAAGGGGTCCAGCAAAACCCAATTAATAAAGAGGTCTCTTTCCCAGAGAGACTCTATGACCCGAGTGACTCTTGATTAAAAAGAATTAAAAGCTCTCTTCCGCAGAGTTGCTTTCTCCTCATCAGGTTGTCTGAAGGTGCCTGGAAGCCAAATTAAGAACAACCACCAGAGCGTTCTTGCAGACAAGTGTCCTCAACACAAACAGTCGTTTGAGAGCGCGGAAGATTCCCCAGAAGTTTGTCATGACAGCCCCTCTCCCATAAGGTCTGCTCAAGGCTCTCTGCGGATCTGGGGACTTCCCTTGCTGTTCAGACCCTTTCACTTATATAGGAGCTTCCTTCCTTCTAAGGGAGATTTGGTGGAATTGAGATAAGGAAGGAATGGCCAGGACTACAATTCCCAGAATTCTCTACCTCTGCCCACTTCATGCTAAGAGACTCCGGCCTTTGGCCTTGAATAGAAGTAGCAGCCTTGAGCCAAGCCATGTCTACTCTCAAGGGGAAGGTCAAATCAAGAGACGCAACTCCAGTTACCTTAATTACGTAGCTGGAGTTAATGTACTTTGATTCAAGTTTCCCTGCCATCCCCACAGCGGGAGGCCAATGGGAGTAAATGTTCCATTGGCTTCCCTTACTCCTCACAGGATCAGTAGTACTGGCTGCTGACAGGAGTGGCCTCTGAGTTTGATTTAGCGGGTCTTAACTAGACCCGCTAAATTGAACTCTGGAAGATTGATTGCAGCAGTGTTGAACTTCCATTTAGTGAAGACATGGCCTTGATTGGCTTCCCAAGACCACTTCCTTCCCTTCAGAGGTGGATTGATTTTTCCTACAGCGATGTCCTTGTTGGAGCCTTAAAGGGCCATGTAACATACACCATAGTATTTATTATTGTTGTTTATATATTTATTGGTATAACACTAGCAACACTAGAGACAGGAATCATATGAGGACTCAATGGTGTTCAGGGTTGTATAAACACACAGCAAGAGACAGACCCCGCCCCCAAAGAGTTTACAGTCAAAACTGATCACAAGTTTTACTTTCCCACATTACTTACTGAAGGTAACTTGGGCAGAAATAGCTTCAATCCACTGCAAAGAGATTGCCGCTGGATACAGTCCCTTTCTACAGGTTGAACCGCTCTAGTCTGGCACCCTGGGGACCTGACTGGTGCTAACTCAGAGAATTTGCCGGACCACTGGAGGTCAATATTGTCTAGCAGCTTTACCACACTTCCACGCTTGCTGGGCTGTTAGAAGACATTTAGGGGTAAATTAGAGCTAAACAACAACACTGAACACTGAGAGCCAGGACTCATGGCTATAAACAAATTTTATGGGACCGCGGGAGACTTGGCCACACCCATAAGTGAACATCATGCCAGACTATGGAGGTTGCTGGAACAGAGAGTGCTGGACTAGAGGGGTTCAACCTGTATAGTTTTATAATCACTATTACAATAATACTCAAATAGCAGCACTTTAGGATATTTTGCACTGCTTAAATAGAGATGTGAGTTTGCACTGCATTAGGCTGCCTCTTTTCAAGCTACTTGTGATCACACTACCAAAACCTATTGGTAGACATGAACATTTCTTTAATTATCACATACAACTTATTCTAGTCCCTGGCACAGACTGGATGCTACACACTGAAATATTAAACTGAGTCATTGTATCCATCAGTTGCCATGAAACTGCAAAAGTAATAGTGAGCCATCAAACACTAGGAAGCTAAATGGCTTGTGGTAATAATTCAAAGAACACAATTTGAATAATGGATGAGAGAGCAAGTATTTATACCTACCTAGCTTTCAGTAGAGCTCAAGATGTGTATTTCTAGTGTGTGTCCATACAAAAGGTTTTATAGACATGTGTATTATATACATCTATCTATATCCAGATAGTTGTACAAACAATATATAAAAACATAAAATATATGAGACAGACGTGGCTTGTGTGTTGGGTTTGATTTTTGGAAAAATCAAAATCAGGAATCAGTCTGTTCCAGGTTCTGTGTTCTCTGAAATGTGTGGGGTTACTTATATCACTGATACTGGGTCATGTCTACTTAGTGTTCTCAGTCACATGGCTCATACACAGAAGGGCCAACTGTTTAGTAGCATCCCAACCCTGGTGTCTAGAGTAGCAAACCCGCATTGCAAAACCAGAGAGGCCATTCTCATGTGCTGGTGTCTGCCTGCAGAACTGAAGCCAGATAATGTAAGTAAATATTGTGGCAAAGCTCCGACCATGCCCTGTACCCCGCCCCCAACTTCTGGCACACAGTGTTTGCTTCAGAGGCTCGCCACGGCCCTCCACAGAGCCTCTTCTTTCTCTAGAGGCCGGGGTTACAGCCTACTGAGCCATACCCATCATAGGCTCATCCACAGTTTAGGGTGAATACCCTTCCATAATCTGGGGAGAGACTCTAGGGGCCACCCACTACTCTGGGTTCTGGCCCAGGGACCCTAAGGCAGTGGCAACAGATGGCTTCTTTTACTCCCAGTCTGGCAACTACTTCCCAGGGGCACTTCCCAAATGACCTCTCCCAGGCCCTTTCCTCTTGTACCTGAGCAAGTCAGTCCTGCTCCTCTGCAGCACTCTGCCTTTTCTTACATCCTCAGTTCTCACTCAGATCCCTTCTCACTCTCAGATTTTGGGCTGCTGCCCTCCCTGCAGGGAGGCCTTATAAACAAGCCCCAGCAGGCCTTCATGGGCTGCAGGTGTCCGGATTAGCCCACTGCTTTTGCAAGCTCTTAATTGGCCCCAGTTGCCTGCCTGATTATGCTGCACTAGGCTCCACCCTGTTTCGTCAGGGAAGAGGAAACTGTTCACCCAGAGCCCAGTAAACCTTCCTTCCATTAGAGTGTGGCAGCCAGCTGGTCTGGGTCTGTCACAGTGTGTTGCTACAAAACTCTCCAATGGATGAGTGAGGTCAAAGAGAATTGTTGTCTCTATTGCCAAATGGCTATTGTGTTCTTCTTCACACAGCGTGTAGTCTACCTGTGGAACTCCTTGCCAGAGGAGGCTGTGAAGGCTAGGACTATAACAGAGTTTAAAGAGAAGCTAGATAATTTCATGGAGGTTAGGTCCATAAAAGGCTATTAGCCAGGGTATAGAAATGGTGTCCCTGGCCTCTGTTTTTCAGAGGCTGGAGAGGGATGGCAGGAGACAAATCGCTTGATCATTGTCTTCGGTCCACCCCCTCTGGGGCACCTGGTGCTGGCCACTGTTGGCAGACAGGCTTCTGAGCTAGATGGACCTTTGGTCTGACCCAGTATGGCCATTCTTAAGAACATAAGAACATATGTGTTGTGTTGTGTAGCAAACCACAACACCAGCATCTTAACCATTACAAATTTAAGAAGGAAAGACAGTTTAATGGATTTTAAGGGCAGAAGGGGCCTCTATGGTCACCTGGTCTGTCCTCCTGAATCACACAGACCTAATAATTGCCCTCAGTGATTCCTTATTGTCTTTTAATTGGGATATTTTTGGATCCTGTTTTTATCTCACTGTATTTATATCAATCACACTCACCATTGTGGTATCCAGGCTCCTAAAGGTGCATGTATACTGCACCCTTAGCTCGAAATAAGCTACTGGTACTCAGTTTGAGCCACACAAATTGCATAGCTTCTTTTGAGTTAATTTTGAAATAGCTTATTTTGTAATTTGGCACTATCTACACAGAGCCAAATTTCAAAATAAAGCACTATTCCCAAACATCCCTTAAGTCTCATGGAACAAGTTTTACAGGGATGTCAGAATAGTGAGCCTGTTATATTTCGAAATAACTGTCTTGTTCAAAAGATGCAGAATAGGTATTTTGGGATACCGGAAATATTCCAAAATAGCACCGCAGTGTAGACGTAGCCTAAGAGTCCTATTATTGGAAAGCAAAGTCACAGCATGCAACTGTATTTCAGTTGGAAAACAAAGGCTGGGAATTTTCCAGGAACCCTAGGAGATTTAAACACTCATTTTCCATTGACTTTCAAAAGATCAGGGTGTTTAACTCCATTGGGCACCTTTAAAATCCCTGTGAAAAACTGTTAGGGGAAAACCATTATTACACACATGGGAAAGCAACTTCTGAATTATCTACAGGACAGTTTCCTAATAGGAAAAAAATGATTGGTGAATTCTTAAGAGCTCATCATGGGGGGAATGAATGGGCTGTATCATGCAGAAATTACAGTATTGCCACCTAAAAAACTAATACGCTCTGCTTCTTCACAATACTCTGAAGATACATTTTATTAAGCTCATTATCCTTTAGACTGCAGCTAGTCACATCTCAAACAGTGCCATATTTATGAAAGACAGTTACAGTCATTTGCAAGATAATTGCCATTTAATCTTGAACCAGTGTGTAGGAGAAAATTGCTTCATAGTAACCACCTTTTTCAGCATTTCGTAACAGGATTGCTGTACGCATACACCGAGAGCAGCTCATAGATCGTTTTGCAATGTTTTGCAGGTGTGCAGGAATCAACATTTTACTAGAGAACAAGAATACTTTTTATCTTTTTCCTTTTTGTCATCAAAATGTTCCTGATGGACAGCACTAGAAATCAAAACCCTACCAGTGACAGCACAGACATATGGGTGCGTCTACACTGTAGGGTTTAACTCGAAATGAGCTGTGCAAATTGAGCTACGTCAATTGCGTATCTTATTTCTAAATAGCTTATTTAGAAATAGGAAGCATCTACACAGCACTGATTAAAGAGAGCGCTCTTCCTTCAACTTCCCTTCCTCCTCATACAATGAGGGTTACAGGAGTCGGAGTAAGAAGTCCTCCAGCTTGACAGTATTTTGACGCTATTCCGAAATAACTGCCTGCTGTGTAGACGTGGACTAAGTTATTTCGAAATAGTGTTGCCGTGCAGATGTACCCATACAGAATGGGGAAGAGCAGCACTACCCACAAATCCCCCAAGCCTCCCGAGGCTGCCAGCTTGTCTAGAGCTGGTTGCAGGAGTGACTGACAAGTGCCAAGCAACGACCACTTTGCAAAACGAGGTCGAAGGGGTTTGGTGACTCCATGCTGGTTTCCAGGGCTCACTGCCCACAACCCAGAACAGAAGCCCCTCTTGTGAGCCACACCAGTTGGCAACCTTCATAGCAGTCTTACCAGAGCTCAAGGACAGCGTGGACCTTCCAGGTCAGGGCGGGGCAGGGGGCTTGTCAGCAGGACAGAGCGTTTTGCACTCCGCTGTCAGATCTGTGACTGAGCCTGGTGTCTGACATCCTTGTTATTCACTGCACAGAGTCCCACACTTTCATCAGCACTCGAAAAACTTCCTACCTGTCAGGGTGGTGAAGCACTGGAATAAATTCCCTAGGGAGGTTGTGGAATCTTCACCACTGGAGATAAATAAGAGCAGGTTGGACAGACACCTGCCAGGGATGATCTAGGCAGTGCTTGGTCCTTCTGTGAGGGCAGGGGACTGGATTCGATGACTTCTTGAGGTCCCTTCCTGTTCTAGAGTTCCATGATTCTATGATTTGAGCACCCTGTTTAACAATGATGTATTTTCCATCTCTCGGAAATAATCCCCTGTATTTCAGTTGCATCATTGTGAGCAATGCTTGGTTATCAAGTCTATTAGCTTTAAAATATTGTGAGAAATTCAGAGCCATAGTTTGTTCTTACCTCCACAATGCAAAAGCAAACTCCACAGGGAAATTTTAAAAAAATTCTCAGGAAAACAATCTCTGTGTGAGGAACCCAATCCCTGATGCTCAGCCATAAAGAAATTTGCCCTAGCAAAATATGTGACACTAATGTGGCAATATGTCAAATAAAGGCTTGGTCTAATTATACTTTCCCTGTTCTCTTTAATATATAATATCATATATATATATATATATATATATTGTATTTATTATATCTGCTGAAGAACAATGCATGAGATTCCCATGAGTCTGGTATTGTTTTTGCAGGGATTACACACATTCAGCAAGTGGGCATCCAACAGCCCAGAATTCCAGAGCACACAAATCTTAAATTCATAATTTCCAAAGCAGTGTGCAACACATACAAATGAAAACTCACCAGTGAAGTTTTCAGGCTTTTTCCTTGTTCTCATACCATGCTTCTGGTGTTTGATTAAATCAGCTACAAATTAACAGTCTATTGCAGAGAGCCTGCTACCGTCAATGCAGTCTGCAGCTGTGAAACATATGTCCTGAGATAAGGGAAGCTGCCAGAGCATGCAAACTGCCAGAATGAGAGATGGGCAAAGCTCAGAATTCAGCCTGGTTTATCTGATTTGCTTATTCCCATCATCTGCTGCATGCATCCATTCATCTGGGCAGTATGGGCATCCCCTCCTGGGTGCCAGCCCAGTGAGTTCCGTTTAGACAGGTTGACTGCCACCTAAAATGCTACCATTGCAGGCGTCTAAGCTGATAGACTGTCCCACCTCTGAGCAACAGCTGATGCTGAAGTATGTGGCATGCACACAGTTTATCGGGTTCTCTCAATACCTGGTGCATCTCGTTATATGGTGCGGCAAAGTCCAATAGAACGCTGGAGGTATATTTTGCCATTTCTGAATGGCAAGAGAGGGGTTTATTTTAATGGGGAAAAAAAGGGAATTTCTCCCCCAAAAGGAAATAGCTACCTGCAGACTGCATAGCCCTACAAAAGGACACAAGCATATCTCTTGCATTTCTAACATGCTGGGCCAATTTTTTTTTTTTGATAGAACCAAATTGCACACCCCTTTTGCGTGTGCAGTTTGCACCCACGCTGTTCTCTGTCTGCAGAGAGAATTTGGTCGTCAGTGTTGGCATGAACACGGGTGCTCTGCACCCACATTTGGGGCTGTGAAGAATACCCTCCAATGCAGCCTACTAATGTTCATTGGGATAGAAGGGAGAGTTATTCCTACTTCCTACTAGAGTGACATTGCTACTCTCTCTGGCCACCCACTATCTAGATGTTGTATCTCTGCATCATGTGCGGAGGTGACATTTACCCTGTCACTAGGAGGATAATAGAAATCATCCATTATTATTGCTCTTTCTGCTTTTGTTGCCTTTTGAATCTTCTGTAGCATTTCACAGTCACCATCAGGAGGATATTCAGGTGTGGCATTCTAGCCGTTTCTATCCATAACGTGCTGTCTTCCTCCCCCCACCCCGCTGCAGGTGGGTGAGATTCAGGATGCATAGTGGCTGATGTGAAATCCTGAGCACATTCTCTGGTCTGGCTGTTTGTGCCCCGGGCCTTTCATCTGGCTAGCAAAGGAGTTCTGGGGTTCTCGTTGCCAGCTGCCAGAATGAGAGAGGAATAGCTCAGTGGATTGAGCATTGGCTTGCTAAACCGAGTGTGATGAGTTCAGCCCTTGAGGGGGCTGTTTAGGGATCTGGGGCAACTCTGTCAGGGATGGTACTTGGTCCTGCTGTGAAGGCAGGGGACTGGACTTGACCTCTTGAGGTCCTTTCCAACTCTATGAGATAGACATATCTCCATAAAGAGCTGGGAGCAAAGATATCAGTGCTGCTCTGAGTTGTGCTTCACTCAGAAGAGGGCTTATTTCTGGATTTAGGGTTTGGCAGGAGGGGGGTCGGTGGCAGCTGCATTCACCTGCTTGGGCTATCTGACTGGAGGGCCCAGGCATCAACTAAACTGGTTGGCAGGGCAGACTTCTGTGTGACTGGAAGCTTGTCTAAAAGCCATGGAATAACTGGCTGCTGATGGACAATTCTATCTGCACCCAGAGGGGAGGGTGGACGATCATGCAAGCCTGCTATGGCAGGGGAGCTACTTACAGTGTTCAGCTTCAAAAAGAGGACTGTGCAAACCAGAGCAAGGGAAACTGCTCCTAATGTTCCCAGCTCACACCCACCACAGCTGCTGCTGCTGCCTGGAGAGTCAAACAGTCAGCATGTCACATAAAAGGTGTTCACTCATCTGCTGTTTCAGTGGTGATATAATGGGGGAATTCAGAGTGTGGCAGGGAGGGGAGAAATGCTACAGAAAGAAACCTGTATGGATTCAAGAGAAAAATGAAGGGAAGGGGGTTGGTTTAAAACAAGGAGATAACTGTATTCTGCTGCCATCTGTGTTCAGAATAACCCTGGCAAATCACACTCTACAGATTGAACCTCTCTAGTCCGGCAGCCTCAGGACCTGACCTGTGCCGAACCAGAGAATTTGCTGAACTTGCTGAACCATGGAAGGTCCATATGGCAGCATTACCAACACATCCACTGCTTGCTGGGCTCTCAGTGTTCTGCGCTATTATTTAGCTTTAATTTACCCCTAAATGTCTTCTGAGAGCCAGGACTGGTGGCTGTAAACAAAGTTTATGGGGCCATAGGAAATTTGGCCACGCCCATGATAAGTGGACATCTGGTTACTGAAATCGTGCCAGACCACGAAGTTTGCGGAACCAGAGAGTGCCAGACTAGAGAGGTTCAACCTGTACTGTACATAGTGTACTTTATTCACAAATGTAGATGAGCAAAATATTAGCAGCACCTGAATACCGCACTGCATCTCCAGGACCCAAAACATGTAGGCCTGGTGTTGCGTTCCGTTCTAAATAACACAGGGCAAAAGCTCTGTCTCTAGCTGTTCCATGACACCGCGCCCAGGGGCTTCGGGGGAGCTATATTGACAACAGTGAATGTGACGCCACAACAATCTTGTCACCCGTGAAGTCACAGGTGTCAATTACTCCACATCCTTGCAGTGAGTTAATGAGTAAAATAGTTCCCTAAGAAAGACAAGACTGATGATTCTTCCCTGCCAATGTGGGAAGCCACTGGCAGGAGACACGGCTCTGTGCAAGCTTGGGAAGGGAGAAAAGTGACTTTCTGAGACGCAGCTTCCTGCTTTTTCCTCTGGCCCATGCTCCCAGGCTGATCTGAAACAGGTTCAGGGGCATTTCAGAGTCATGACACCTGGCATCGAATCCACTCCTGGGACCAGTCGGGCCCTGATTCCTTGGGAGCTACTGTCATCACCATGGATTTAGTGACAAAGACCAGCAACTGCACTGGTGGATTCATGCAGGGGTAGCACGTTCTCTCCTCACTAGAAGGGGTGAACACCCTGGTCTGTCATGAGCCCCTCCAGCTGACCCTCACTGATGGGCCCTGCAAAGAACGCTGTCAGATTCTTCTTTGCTAGGACAGTGGAGCCTGGTGGGAAGTTTCTGAGGATGGAAGAGAAAAGGTGGGAAGGACAGGACCAAAGGAACCAGGGATTTAAAAACCCTCAGTGAAAAGTAAGTCAGCAGCTATATCTGGACCCAAGCCTGGGGAATGGCTGCTGCCCATCCTTAGGAAAACATGGCAGCGTTTGGCAGGAAAGAAGGAAATAACGTTTTGCGGAACAAGAGGTCGGTGACGATTATCATAAAGCATTTGCGGGATTGGGCTATGTCTACACAGCAGCATTATTTCGGAATAACTGGTGTTATTCTGAAATAACATAGTACGCATCTACACTACACAAACCTTTATTTCAAAATAATGTCGAGATGGAAGACTTCTTACTCCAACTCCTGTAACCCTCATTTCATGAGGAGTAAGGGAAGTGGAAGGAAGAGAGCTCTTCCTTCAGCATCCTGCTGTGTAGACAGCATCAAAAGCTGAAGTCAAAGTAGCTTAATTTGGCTATGCAATTGACGGAGCTCAGGTTGTGTATCTTAATTTGACTTTAGCCTTGATGTGTAGACATGCCCTAAGTGAAAAAGTCTCTTTAGAAAAACTTACTCTGCAGATGAGCTGGAAAGGAATAACCAAAACCCAGAATTTATGACAGAAAAGGAAGAGGCAAAAAAACTGAAACAAACCCTGTCAATTGTAGTACCAGTGCTAAGGAGGCTAATTGAGTGGGCTAGAAGTGTCCCCTACTTAGCTTTTGATGTAAATGAGGTGTTAAATGCAGGAAAGGCTGCTTTTATAATGGGCCATCCAGTTAATGTCGTAGTGTATGTCTACACTACAGCGTTATTTCGAAATACCTTATTTCGAATTAACTATTTCAAAATAAGTTATTTCAAAATAACACGTCTACACATAAAATGCATTTTGAAATAGCGTTTTGCTATTTCGAAATAGTGTGTCCACACTGATTGGACGCTGAATCGCATTGAAGGCCAGCTGAAACCAGTTCCAGCAGGGCATCAGGTCAGTAGTTGCTTTGTGGCTGCTGTCTGAGGCTATCTGAGGCTTGTGCTTAAAGGGACCCTCCTGGACAGCCGGTTCTCAGGTTTTCCTGCTTGCTTGCCTACCTCACTGAGGAACAGCAAAGCATTTTTGTTCTCTGATTGCTTTGGTTGTCCTGACTCGGGACACCACAGCACTCGGCAACATGGAGCCAGAGCTGCCTCTGGGCACTCTGGTGCACATTTTGGATGTTTTGCTGCAAGCCTGGCAGCAAGTGCTGGAGACTGCCTGGCAGCTTCTGTGGCAGCCCAACCCCCAGGTCCTCTTCCGGACCCCCTTGGGGGCCATGGAGAAGCAGTGGCCGGACGCCAGCGTGCCCCGCCGCATCTGGCGTCTGGACGCCAGCAGCAACTGGTGAGACCACATCGTTGCTGGGAAGACCAACAGTGGACCCAGAACTTCAGGATGAAGAAGGACACCTTCCTCGAGCTCTGTGAGTGGCTCGCCCTTGCTCTGCGGTGACAGGACACGCACATGAGGCCCGCCATTCCCCTCCAGCAGCGTGTGGCCATCGCCCTACGGAAGCTCTCCACGTCAGATAGCTACCGATCCATGGGGAAACAGTTCGGCGTGGGGAGATCCACCGTCGGAGCAGTTCTCATGCAGATATGGCAGTCTCCGGCCACTGTGGCAGGGAGTGGTGGTGCAAGGAGGGGATGGGCTGCCCTAGGGAAAAGAGCGGGAGAGGGTGCAAGTCCTCTCCGTGGGAGGGTTTGTTCTGTCCCAGATGCACTACAGACTGCCCGCGGTGGCCAGGATTGCAGGGGAGGTTGCTCCTGGGGAGGGGGCACGGGGCAGTAGCAGGGAAAGAGCACTCTTAGCCACCCTGGCACCCCAGTGACTCTCGGTTTTGTGTGTCTGTCCCTCTACCCCCGCACAGTTGGGGAAGCCCAGGGTGCCAAACCCCTCGTTCACTGCATCCACATTGGTGAGGCGGAGCAGCACTCTGTTGATGGCTTTGACCACCTGCAATCGACGGGATGCACATCCCCATCCATGCCCCGGAACACCAAGCCTCCCTCTACATTAACCGGAAGGGGTACTTCTCGGTCCTCCTGCAGGCCGTGTCTGACCACCGAGGCTGCTTCCTGGACATCAACGTGGGCTGGTCCAACAAAGCACACAACGCGCGGGTGTACGGCAACGCCTCCGCGTGCCAGAGGCTGCATGCCGGGACCTTCTTCCCCGACCACGACATCAGGGTCGGGTATGTGGACATGCCTGTGTGCCTGGTAGGGGATGTGGCCTATCCACTACAGCCCTGGCTCATGAAGCCCTACACGGGACACCTCAACCCCTCCCGGCAGGCCTTTAATGCCAGGCTCAGCAGAGCCTGCACTGTGGTGGAGGGAGCCTTTGGCCGGCTGAAGGCCCAATGTCGATGCCTCCTCACCTGCCTCAACCTCTCCAAGAGGAATATTCTGCACGTGGCGGCGGCGTGCTGTGTGCTGCACAATATGTGTGAGCGGAAGGGGGAGCCTTTCCTGCCAGGCTGGATGGCAGAGGCTGACCACTTGGCTGGCCTGTACGCACAGCCCTGCACGGCTGGCAGATGGGAGGCCCATCGGGGGGCTACCGGTATCTGGGAGGCCCTGCGGGAGAGCTTCCAGATGGAGGAGGAGTGAAGTCTCCCTGGCGTGCCCCACTGGGGCCTTGTGCCTTATTCCACCCTCATGTCCTTCCACTTTCCCCTCCCTAACCCCCCTTCCTGATGTCAAATAAAAACACATGTTGTTGCCAAAAAAAACTCCTCTCCTTATTGACCATAACTGGGGGGGGGGGGGGGATGAGGGTGGAAGAGGGGAGGGGGAAACCTGGGAGCAGGGAGCTGGAATGGGGAGGCAAGGGGAGGAAAAGGGAGGAGAAGCTCAGGGTTGGGGGTCTTGCCGGCCCACCTGTCTCCCAGTACTGCGCATGCGGGGGCCTCGGCATCCCCGGGGGGGGGGGAGCGGGTATGGAGGGGGGGTGGCGGGGAAGAAGAAGTGGGAGGGGGAGCAGGAGTGGGAGGAGGAGCGATAGCTGGAGTGGCAGCAGGCAGCAATCTTTGCACCATGGTCTGCTGGTGGTCGCGGGTGGCACAGCCCTGATCACACAGCTCCCGCAAGCTCTCCCACTGCAGCTGGAGGTCTTCCTGCACCCAGTGTTCCTGCCTGTGGACCTGTCTTTGCAGTAACCCCAGGCGCTGCTGCTGGTATCCCTCCTGGTTCTGGGTGCGCCTGCTGGCCCGGGTGCGGGAGGATGTCCCGGGCGGGGTGGTGCGCCCTGCATTCGCAGCTGGTGCAGCTGTGGAGAAACCGGACAGGTGGTCAGTTCTCCCTGACTGTTAAAACGTTCCCTGCACGTTTCTGTGTGTTACCTTTTCTGATGTCTGACTTGTGTCCAAGTATCCTTTGTCAAAGAGACTGTCCGGTTTGGCCAATAGACATGGCAGAGCGGCCCTTGCTCGTGCTCCGAGTGAAGAAAATTACTTACAGACCATTTTCCCTTTGCATAAGGCGTCACCTCCCAGATCACCCTCTTTTTGCAGGAGAGCACAGCGTTCAGGGCAGCTATAAATATATATTAATCAGTGACGTATAAAGGAGCCATCAAAACATGCCTAAGCATCTGAGTGACTCTAACCAATCTAATTAGGCAGGGGCCTTTTCTTCTCTTTTCTTCCTTTCTTAAGGCTAAAAATAACTAATAAGATTAGAGGTAGCATTTTGTGCTGGAACAAGGTTAATTCATATTCTCTCCAACATTCAAATGGGATCTCTCTTTGAGTGCCATTCAGTGTTCCCTCTAATTTTTTTCCACCCATGTGCAGAATAAATTTTGTTATGTGCATGGAGGCATGTGCAGATGTGCACCACCAGGGGAAAAAAAGATGATGCTGGCTGTGGGTGGTCTGCTAATCAGCTGGGTGGCATTTGAATCTCTCCTGGGGTTATTCCTCTACCTGGAGACTGTAAATACAGCATTAGAGGGCTCCATACTTACTGAGATTAGAAACAAACTGAGCAAACTGGATCTGGGAAGTAGAGAAAGACAGTGTTTGTTACTATTGTCTGCTAAGGAGAGAGCTGTTCATCTCCCACCTGGCCCGACATCTCCTTCCACGCTGAACCATGCATTTTGGTTACAAGGAAAAGTTCCCTGAACAGAGCCATTTTTCAGAGCGTGGCTGATGCTGTTCTCTCTTTGCCTGTGCTGCTCTCCCACTGGTGTGGAGAAGAGAGATGCCCGCGGGGAATGACCAAATGTCAGGACCGAGACACACAGTGCAATGGAGGGAGCAGGGTGTTTTTGGCTGTTTTGCTGAATTTGGCACAGTGTGGTCTTTCCTGTGGCAACAGGCTGTTCTCAGAGAGTGAGCTGGCAGGATTCAGGTGTGTGGGCTCACTGGTTTGCCCGCCCCACACCTTTAAGACTAAGGGAGAACAACGAGAACTGTCAAGCCACAACCTCCAAACGTTGCTGCCTCTCTGAGTGCATGCTCAAGCAGATTTCGGTGATGACACCCAAGGCTCTGACCTCACTTATAAATGACCCCCCGGCAAACAGCATCTCTCCTGAAACAATTTCGCAAATGTTTTCAGTGTGATCGGCGCCTAAGTCCCCTGTGCAGCAAGACAAAGGAGGTGACAGCAAACCGGTTTTGAAGCCACGGAAGCAATGAGGAATGCTTCCCCGGGGGGGGAAAATGTCCTTGTGCAGCCCAGCAGAATCCCAGACAGACAGACAGCTCACCTTGGGCGGAAGAACCTGATCTAGGCGGTAAGATAAGGGAGACTGTCATTGTCAGCAAGCCCTGCACTCAGACCGAGAGCACCCAGCAGCTCGCTGTCAAATCCCTGGGATGAATTGGGAGTCGAGGCGGGGGGAAGATGCTGAAATGCTCAGATGCTAATGGGAAGAACATTCCCAGTCCTGACTGTAAAAAAAAAACACAAAAAACCGGGGGGAGGATCTAAAAGCTAATCGAGATCCACTAGAACAAAGAGCACCTAAAGCCCCTGCTTCTGAGTTACCTGGGAGCCACTGAAATCAATGTCAGTGGAAAGACTCCCCGTGGCTGTGATGGGCTGTGAATCATGACCTAAGCAGGGTGCAGTAGGAATTGAGTAGTAGACCTTTAAATAGTTTGTGAGCATTAGTGGTGGTCCCCGTCTTCTCGATCCCAGAAGCCAGCAGCAGCTGGGCAGAGCCATGGTGGATGCACACAGCTAGGCCTTGCGTGGGTCATTAATAAAGGCAATTACCTGGAATGCCTGGGTCCACGCGATCCCTTCCTGCTGCAAAGAGCGGGGGCAGCCGGTCATGTGGGCAAGGGAGGGCACAGCCTTCCCCAAACGGCCTGCACACCCAGCCTCCAGGAAAGCCAGGGCCGTGGCATGGCCGCCCGGCTCCCCGGTGACAGGGGAAGGCTGGGACCGCAGTGCGGCAGCCCTGCTCTCAGGCCATTGAGGGAGCTGGGGCAGTGGCGAGGCAGCCCAGCTTCCTGGCCATCAGGTAGCCAGAAAGGAGGCAGGGTGGGCAGGGCTTGGCTCCAAGGGCGGGCCTCAAGTGGAAGGGATGGGGTTGGGGCTTGCCTTCCCCAGCTGGGCCTCCACCCATGGCGAAGAGGAAGAGACTTAAAGACTTTAAAGACTCTCTTTGGAGACTTTCTTTGCTGGCCTTGCTGACCCTTTGGCCGTCGTAGTGATTGGCCCGGGAATGTAGTTTCTTCTTGGGATCTGTACCTGACACCCTGAACGCCAGTGGAGGGGAGGTGCTGGGAAGCCGTGCAATGATTCTCCTTCTCCGTACACCAAGGAACCAAGTGCGCCAAGCCCCCACTATCAGGTGGTGAGATATGGTGGAAACTCATCGAGCAAGCATGGATCTGTGCAGTGCAGCAAGCATGGGACACTCCACAAAAGCCTCATTTTTTACATTCCAGGCTGTCATAATCAGGAGTGTTTACCAGCACCTGGTGACTAAGGGTGTGTCTAGACTACAGGGTTTTTTCGAAAAAAGTAGCCTTTTTTCAAAAAACCTTCCCCTGCATCTAGACTGCTGTCGCGTTCTTTCAAAATTAAATTGAAAGAATGCAGCGTTTTTTTCTCCCGCAGTAAACCTCATTTTACGAGGAAGAATGCCTTTTTTTGAAAGTGCTCTTTCGAAAAAAGGCATTCTTGAATGCAAACAGGGCTTTTTTGAAAGAGAGCATCCAGACTGCCTGGGTGCTCTCTTTCGAAAAAGAGGCTCGCTTTTTCGAAATAAGTGGTTGCAGTCTAGACGCTCTCTTTCGAAAGAGGCTTGTAGTCTAGACGTAGCCTATGGGGTTAACTCTGAAATTCCTACGTGCATTGTTATTGGTTGACCAGACACCTGGATAGGGACAAACTGGGACAAAAGAATCTTTATCTTTCCCTCCTTTGTAAGAAGTCTGTTCTTGGAGAGAGAAGTGTCTTCCATCTCCCTTAATACCTGGAAAAAACTGCTCTGCTTTTCAGACAATGTGTAAGTAGGGAAAAGTTTAGCTAGACCGTCAGGTTTTGTTGTTTTCCTGGATTGGGAATTTGGAACTAAAGTCTGAGCTGGTTAAGTGTTTGGTATTGGTACAAAAACTTCCCCCCAAAATCCTAATACCTGGATTTTGGGAAGTCTGCTGCCACCACCCAAGTAATTCCAAGAAAACCAGGGAAGAGATCATTTGGGAAACCTCCTCCCTAAGGTAAAACTCTCCCCAACCTCCGTTTTGCTTGGAGTTGGGAAAAACAGAGGGGACCCTCCAGGACACAAAAATCAACCAGTACCGGTTAATTAGAAAAAGAAAACAAACTTTTATTATCAAAACAAAACTACAGTTGCAAGCATAGTAAAGTGGCTAGATGGGAAGAGCCACCAAATGATAAAGATTCTCAGGGAAACCCGTGGGTTAAAACTTAGTTACAAAGAAAGACCAAAGCCTGTAAAGACAAGGTTTTGGGGTGTTCTTGAGGGCATCCACTTCTGCATTTGTCATGCCAGATGGGGAACAGTCTTAACACAGGTCCAGAGGCTTCTGTGTCTCTGTCTCTCCCTTTCTGGGAGTTGCACATGCCCGGTATGAAAGTAGGTCTTTTTCTCCCTCCAGGTCAATGATATTGTTCTGTGTTGCACAGGCTAGCAAAACTAGGCCATGTTTCCGCCTTCCCTGATATTGCCTATCCATCTCCTGTGTGCGTCCAAATCCTCTCTCCTTCTATATGGGCTTTAACCAACTGCTGCTGCCCTGCAATGCCCTGTGACATCAGAGACATCATGCGCCAGCTGTCGCTCACCGCCGTGGAACAATGCCACCTCAGCTCAATCCTTCTAAATCACTTGGATTATCTGTTCCTGGGTTTTAATTAAAGGAGACTTTATTAGCTAATTCTGAGCCATTCCGAAAGCTTCACATCCTATGCCTGTCACCGCCGCCGTGGCGCACACACACACACACACACACACTCAGTCATGAGTGACTCTCCAGAATGGGTACTGGATCCTCTGGTGGGAATGCTTGGATGAAAACTGCAAGATGAGTGGCTGAAGAGGCTTCCAAATCTCCACAGAATCCTGGCTTCCTCCATGTTGAGTGCGAGAAGAAGAATCCCCCCCATGTAGGCCCTAATAGCCGCACAGGGATCCTCTCTGCAGTGGTGATTATTTCACCCAAGAGCTACTGTCCCTGCTGGTCTCCATTCGGCTCTTCCCAATTTCCTCAAGGAGGTTTCTTGTCTCCTAGCTTGAGCTACTTGCCCTAAAAGTACAAAGCCCAAAGCCCTTCCTGAGTCTACAGCACCCGGATCTCCGCAGCCAGAGCTTTCCTCGAACCGCTGGTGTCCTCAAACTCAGAATCTTTCACGTTCAACTTTCTGCTCACGTGGATGGAACCTGGGGATGTGCTGTCAGGTCGTTCCTGGGCACAAAGGGCCTCAACCAACGCTGACTGTCCTACGAGCTGAGGGGGGAAGCTGAGTTTCAAGTTTCAGTAGTTCCACAGAAACACTGAGTATTTCCAATGCTACATATCCAAAGCAGTAATGGGGGAGATGCAGGCAGACCAGGTGCCGGCTTTTATTAAGGCGGCAGGTGTCCACTGAGCACTGACAAATTCATAGCTGAAAACCAGGCCAGCTCAGCCGGGCTGGTTAATATGTGTGTAAATATGGTTCAAGATAAGTTTTAGATATTGTGATGGGGTGGTCCAGCCACATCCCGCCCCAGAGAAACCATAAAGAAGTCTTCCAAGCAGGCAAGAGGGGCAGCGAAGGAACTGGCCAATCAGGGGCCCAGAAGGGCTACAAAGGGAGTTGCAATGCGGAGCAGCAGTTAGCATGTGACAGAGCTCAGGCCATTCAGACCTGACTGGCCAAGGGAGCTGTCTCCAGGAGGAGGCGCCTTGGAGGCAGCATTCTTGATCAGAGTGGGGAGAATGAATTGAGAGACAGATTTAGAGATGCTCTACGGGGATGGGCCCTGTCAGAGAGGGACCCCGGGAAGGGTTGAGGTTCATCAAGGGTGACTTGGCCAGAGGGCTGAGGTGCCGAAGAAGTTTTCGGCATCAGACAGAGGGCAAGCACCCGCACTCAGCCGACAGGCGATGCTTGCGTGAGGTGGGTGCCGACCCCATTACAAACATGAACCTGTGAACCCAGGGAGGAGAAGTGGTCTGCTGCCCACCAACAAGGCCTATCAGAACTGAACGGCCCAAGCTGTGGAAGAATCTGATCCAAAGACTGGGTGACTGGCCCTGTCTCATCCATGGAGGTGCTACCTGCAGGAAAGTCCATCCTGTCAGCTCGAATGCTGGAGGAGAGGGGTAAAAGAGAGACACAAGAAAATGTCCCATTTCTCTCTGCCGTTTGGACTCTTGCAGGCATGGAGACACGCTGTCGAGCTGCACAGAACTCTTCTTTGGCTCTGGGAAAGGGACTCCCAGCATCACGGCAACGCGCAAGATGGGACAGATTGTGTAGCACACGTAGACCATAACGGGGGAAGTCCCAGATCCTGTCTACACAATGATTTTTCGCCCTGAAGACTGAACCCTGAGAGCTCAAGTCAGCTGACCTAGACTACTTGCATCTATGCTATGGGTAACAGGTCTTTTATTCCACTGCGCACTTATCCTTAGGGTATGTCTACACAGCAAAGTTATTTCGAAATAACTTTCACAGTGTCTACACAGCCAAACCGCTATTTCAAAATTAATTCGAAATAGCAGCGCACTTATTTCGAATTTGGTTAACCTCATTGCACGAGAAATAATGCCAAATTCGAAATAGCTATTTTGAAATAAGTGCTGTGTAGACACTTATATTGAAATAGGGGGCCTCCAGTCTTCCCAGGGTGCCCTGGTGGCCACTCCAGCCTCAACCAAGAACACTCCTCTCCCTCCCCCCTCTCCGGAGCCCTTAAAGGGGTTGACTCTGGGCTGGCAGGCTTGGAGCTGGCACAGGCACTGTGGCCAGAGCCAGCAGTCACTGCCCCTGACCCAGTGGCCCCAAAACATGAGCCAGCAAGCCACTGGCAGCCAGCCCTCCACCGCTCCCCAGGAGCAGTCTACCAGCTCCCAGGAGCCTACCAGGGCCCGGAGAAGGCGGGCGCCTTCCTGATCCAGGGTGGAAATCATGGACCTTATTCAGGTTTGGGGGGATGCCCCCAACATTCATGATCTCCACACTAGATGGAGGAACGTGGCCATCTATGGCAGGATAGCTGCCAGCCTGGCCACCAAAGGTCACATGCGAACCCAGGAGCAGGTCTGCATGACAATCAAGTTGGTCCGGCGAGACGCCCAACCCTGAGCCTTGAGCTTCCCCTCCCCCTTCTTCCCCTTGCTTCCCCCTTCCAGCTCCCTCCTCCCAGGTTTCCCCCTCCCCTCTCCCACCCTCTCTTCTCCCCTCTCCCACCTCCTTTCCCCAGTCTCACCAGAGTTTCATCCCCTCCCCCAGTTTTGTTAAATAAAGGGAATACATGTATTTTATTTGACATCAGGAAGGGGGGTTAGGGAGGGGTAAGTGGAAGGAGGGAGGAATGAGGGAGGAATGAGGCACAAGCCCCCCAGTGGAGCAGACCAGGGAGGCTCTTAGTGCTCCTCAGGGTGGAATCTCTCCTGCAGGGCCTCCTGGATACTGACAGCCCCCCAATGGACCTCCTGGATGGCGGCCTGCAGCAAGTGCAGCCAGGCTCACAGCAATGCATCCAAGAGAAGCACCAGAGTGCAACATAGAGCCAGAGCTGCCCCTGGGCAGAGTGCTGTGGTGTCCCAAGTGAGGGCAACCAGAGAACACAGAGACAAAATGCTTTGCTGTCCCTCAGCGAGGTAGGCAAGCAAGCAGGGAAAGCTGAGAACTGGCTGTCCGGGGGAGTCCCTTTAAGCACAGACCTCGGATAGCTTCAGGCAGCAGCCACACAAAGTAACTCCTGATCTGGTGCCCTGCCGGAACTGGTTCTGAACAGCCTTAAATGCGATTCAGAGTCCACTCAGTGTGGAAGCGCTATTTCGAAATGCATTTTGTGTGTAGACGCGTTATTTCAAAATATCTTATTTCGAAATAGTTAATTCAGAATAAGATATTTCGAAATAACGCTGTAGTGTAGACATACCCACTGACCAGATTTGAATTAGCTGGTCTAGTTCATTATTTCTTTTCTGATTTCCCTGGAGTTCTTCTGCCATCGTTCAGGACTTGCTCAGTGTGACTTTCTTCAAGCTACTGTTTGGTCGAAAGCCTGGGAAGTGCTGGGGCATGGGTCTTGCTGTAAATCGGGTTTCCGGCTCCTCTCCTCCTCATCCAGGTAAAATTCATCCTGTGCAAAGGGTCAAAGTGCAGGGTCTGTGCACCGCTTAAGTCCTGTTTTATCCTTCTGGTCCTGAGCGGTGTGCAGGCCTGGGGCTGTCTGTCTGTCCTGGGGCACGTTGCACCCTTGGAGAACTCAGGAAATGTGCCTTTCTCTCACTCAGAGTGGCTCAGCGTTCTCCCCCGAGTCTGCAGGGCTCTGCACGGGAGACCACTCGTGGGACGCAGCTCATTTGGTTCTCTAAGGCATGAAATAAGGCATCGATGTTACTAAACACTTACCTGTACAGTCTGTGGCAAAGGATAAATGGCACAAATTGGACATCAGAAATGGTAACACAGAGAAACCCGGAGGGACCATTTTAACCTGCCTGGTCACTCAGTCATGGATGAAAAAGCACCATTCTTCTAAAAGGAATTTCACCACCAATTACAGAGACCACAGAACTGGAATTCATCCACAGTTTTGGCACCATTACCCTGGGCTTGAATAAAGACATTGGCTTTGTAGTGTGTTAACCAGCTAATTTCCCCTGCCGTTGATATTTGCATTTCCACATCAAAAGCTATGAATAGGATACATCCAGCCCACTTAATTAGCCTCATTAACACAGGTGCTACAATTGGCAGGTACTTCTTTTGCTGAGATATATATACACCTTAGGTTCTGTTATTTCCACTGCAACTCATCTGATGAAGTGGGTTTTACCCACGAAAGCTCATGATTCTACATATTCCGTTAGTCTCTGAGGCTATGTCAAGACAGCGGGACTATTTTGGGATACCAGAAGTATCCTGAAACAGCAATTCCATGTCTTTAAACATGCCTGTTATTTCAAAATATATTTTAAAATAACGGGTGCGCTCTTCCAGCGTCCCTGTAACCCTCATTCCATGAGGCTTAATGGACTTGTCAGAATAGCACTTTGGCTCTGTCTACACAAATAAATTTCAAAATAAGCTATTTCAAGGTCAGGGTGCTGTGTAGACGCACCCTGAGGTGCCCCAGGACTGCTCTTTGTTTTTAAGAGAAGAAATAATTCCCCAGTGAAACAGGGATAATTTTAGTAGTGGAGATACTGAAAGCCAACTCCCTCATCCCTGACTGTCCCCTCCCCCAAGCTAGGGGTGGGCAGAGGGCCATGAGCGGAGTCCTGGGACCAGCAGACAGGACCCCAGAATGGGAGTGTGTGTGGCAGTGGGCCCCTGTGCATGAGGCAGCGGCCACTGGGCCCCGGCAGTGTAACCCCAGCTAAATCCTGGGGGTGCTGGAGCAGGTTCCTTAGTTCCTACCTCTATGTAATTCCTACCTACTGCACAGGGCCTGCAGGAACTGATCACGGCGAGGTGACATTCAGCAGCGGTGCATTGGCGTGAGGAGCGAAGAACGCAAAGCACAAAGCTGTCTCTTAGAACGCGGGTGCTGAGGAAACAGCGTAAGAAACACGGTGCCCCACCCTCTGTGCGCCCATAGGCAGCCGGGTCTCACAAGAGGCCAAGGAAAGTTAAAATAAAAGCAGCTGCTGGGAGCCTGTCTGGCTGAGGGTATCGGTGGAGGGATAATGAGCCTTTCTCATGTCCCTTGCCAGTCTGAATGTTTCCGGAGTGACTGGCAAGCATTTCTCTCCAGGACCCGGGTGAAATTAGCTAGCAATCCAAACTTTTTCTCCCTGCTGTTTGCACATGGCCCAGTGGTCACATAGGGATGTCAGCAAAGCATTCCCAGGGAAGTCCTGCTTTTAGGATTTAATCTGAAGAGATGTTCCTGAAGCACCACAAAATGCGCCTCCTCTCAGCACTTTGAAGGATCTCAGCGCTGCAGAGAGGCGACTTCCCCTCTCATATGTACATGCCACAGACTAGAGTCATCGCAAGCCCTGCCGTGGAGCTTATCTTGGAAGACAGTCACACTTTCCGTAACAGCTGAAGTATACTGACACACTGTCCCTTTCCATCACGTCACCTGCCTTTCAAGTTGCAACCAATAAAATTAGGACCGATTCTCCAGGTGTTCTCTGTCACGGGCTCCCTGAAGTTGACATCTCTCCGTGGGTTGTGTTATTTACTATCATCCATTTTAGTTTTACACTCACCTTTCCTGGTTAACAAACAAAAACATGAGACAGCAGCTCATAAAGATTAACCTGCACGCTGCAAAAGTTTCTGCAAGGACAAGAAGCAAAAAACTGCAGCAAGGGAGGTGGAGGTTGAACAGTAGGAAAATCTTCCTGCTTGTCAGGGGGGTTAAGCAGTGGAAGAACTTGCCTAGGGAGATTGTGGAATCTTCATCCCTGGAGATATTTAAGAGCAGGTTGGACAGACATCTATCAAGGATGATCTAGAAGGTGTTTGGTCCTACTGTGAAGGCAGGGGACTGGACTTCATGACCTCCTGAGGTCCCTTCCAGTTCTAGTGTTCTGTGATTCTGCTTTCAGCCACAATGTATGCATGGAACTCCTCTGTCTTCACTGGGACTGGGGGAGTACAAGTCAGAGCAGAATTTGGCCTGATGTGTGATTTGAGCAATACAAACATTCCTGTTTGGGCAATTCTCACCTGGCAAACATGAATTAACTCCCCATTTTGTGTTCTCTGCCCTTTATAAGCGGTACTGACATTGCTTTAATGTTCCGTAGAAGCTGCAGCCTCTGAATCTAATTTTACGGACATCACAGGAATTCAGGAGTTTCACCCTTGTTTTTAGGGGAGTTAACTGTGGTGTGAAACATCTGTGAGATCAAGGTTTGGTCCCTGTGTTCTGGTGAGACCAGTCCATTTGTAGAAAGTTTTGACATCTCGACAGCTTTTGTGAAATTCTTATAAGCGCAGTTAAAAAAAACCAAACAAGGCGTCCAGTGATAAAAGACTATCAATTTTATTACGGCGTAAGGCAGTGGTCTCCAACTGTTTTTATACCACAGTCCAGCAAACCCATTCACAAACTTTTGGCAGATGGGCAATAGTTTATTTGCATATTTGCATAGTCATTATTTACATTATTTAATGAATATGTGACTATGCAAATAGATGTCACCAGTTCACCAAAAATATGTATCCTACCCCCTTGCCCCAGGCCCCAATACACTCCAACCCTGACTCCTGCGCCCACCCTCATTATGTAAGTCAGCTCCAGCGGCCAGAACAGCTGCCCACTGCCCCCGCCCCACTAGAGCAGGCCCCAGCCTCCCCACCATACGTGCGCGTCAGGCCCCAGCCACCAGAGCAGGGACTGCCCCCCGCACCATGGAGGCCCCGGCTGCCCACCAGGTGGCCTCAGCCATGCCCCCCTTCCCAGTGCCACAGCCACTTTCCACGCGGCTCCGCCAGCCGGGCCCCACAGCCGTCACTGGAGCTGGAACCAGGGCCAAAGTGAGGCTGCCCCAGTAGGGACAGCGTCCCCACGGCCCCAGCACCAGCCGCAGCACACCAGCTGTGCGGGGAAATGGGCAGGAAGGGAATTCCCTTCTGAGGAACCCCAGGGGAGGGGCTAATTAACAGCTGGGGGCGTGGCCTGGCAATGTGCTGTGGCCTGGCAGGCAGGGGTTCGTGGCCCGCCGCCGATCCGCAGACTGGCGGTTGGGAACCGCTGGTGTAAGATGTCCCCGGACTCCTTGCTGGTTTTTGCTGAAGCAGAGTAACAACCCCCTGTAGAGACTGCCGTAACCATTTTATATGTTTAGCTAGAAGCCATCTTGTATAGCAGAAACCATTTCAGCTTTTTGCCGTTGCATGTAGGCCAGAGTGAACTTTCTATCACCCCATGTGCCAGGCCAAGACAGATGTGCTATTGGAATGTGTTAATTGGGCTGGTTTAGACAGGAGAGGTACTCCCTCGTACCTGTCCTCCATCTTGTTGATAAGGCTTTATTTTCCTAGCTTAATTGATGATTTCTGTATTTGAATGCCCTGACGTCAGGCTGTTTGGTCAAGGGTATAAAGATACTATGACGGATTGTATCAGCAGCCTTACTGGGCCTGACTTTGCTGGGTCCACGTTTGGCTCACTTTGCTTTTATTGGCCAATAAAACCATATATTTTAGCCGCGTAAACAGAGTGAAGTTTTTACTTCGACACCCCCCACTCAGTAGGCTCGGGAGTAGCTGTGTTACAGTCATAATTTTAAATTGAAACGATCCCTCGTTCCAGTTCCAGATTTGTTTTCACCTTTTGTTTCCTGCGGCATCAAGCGGGATCACTAATGGAGATATAAACAGCGATGCTATTAGCCAGCATTACTGGGTACATAGGAACGGCTTTAGTCATCCACTGCCTCCTAAGTCATTTAAAAGCAATGATGATCATAATACTGTAGACTCATAGACAGGGAGGGCTGGAAGGGACTGACAGAAACCATCGAATCCATCCCCTGGACAGACACAGTGTAACCCACACACCTTCTGAGTGCATCGTCCATGTAGGCACCTACACTTACAGAGAGACGTTTGCTCCACAGCCTTAGTTGAGAGCCTGCTGGCTGTTAGCTCAGGCTGTAGTAGCTCATGCCCTCCCAAGTTCAGTTCCCTCTCTCAGTATTAAATATTTCTGCCCCATTCCTGACAGCTGTTAATAATGAATCATACAAAACACACTGGAGAAATCCAGCTGCACCACAAAGAGCTCCTTGAAATGTCAGTGATGACAGAAGGAATGTAGGGTGGGGTTAGAACAAAGGGAGGGGAGAATGGGGATACTTTCACCCCAGGTTAGAGATTTGAATCGGCTCCAGGCTTTGCAAAGTCCGTCAGTGATTTTGACCCAGAGACTGTTGAGCGGGGATAACCCTCCCCTCTGCACCAGGAAGCCTGGGGTGCAGCGTGGCAACCAAACTGAACCAGCCTCACTCATGCTTTGTGGCGAGGCCAAAGGCAACGTGGAGAAGGACGGGCTGAGTAGCTACATGGCTGGTAGTTTCGCCCAACAAGGCCCGGGATTGTACCGAGGTCTGTGAAACGGGGCCTCAGTGCTTGGAGGCATTGACCCAAGTATGGAACGTGCCTTGTGTCCGTAACTGCCAGAGGGTCTGAGTAGGGCGTCTGTGCTGACATCAGGGAAGAATGGGGCAAGAACGGAGGCAAAAATCTGAGCTCGTGTCATGGCCTTCTCTTGGTTGGAACCAAGAAACGTGACGGGGGTCAGCCCACCCCTCGGAGACAGGGGCCTTTCAGATTGGTTGGTGATGCACTAGCCTTTCTGGGGTTTGCTCTTTGGTCTTTGCTTAGTGAAGCAGGTTGGCCCTGGGTCCTTTTGTTTCGTGTCAATAATCTAAAGCGACTCCCGACAATAGGTTTGGAGCTGGGGTGCTGCATAAAGGGGCTGATGGGCCATATTACGAAATCAAGCAGCACCGTGTAAGTCTTGGTGGGACTCTCATCCAAGATGCCAAGACTGCCAAGTGCTATGGCGATGAGGCCATAGAAGGATCTAAGACAGGAAGCCTGACCTGTCTCACTGAGGGCTTGTAGGTCACTGAATGTCTGAGTCCCTCATGGCCTGCAGTAGATTTGCCCTCCCAAAACTGCTGTGAGGCAGAAAAATGTGTCATCTAGATCCTAGTGAGTGTTCTTACTGGCCTCCCCCAAGGCCAGGGGTGGGCAAATATCGGCCCACAGGCCAGATCCGGTCCACCAAGGTGGGCCCCCACACCGCCATATTTACCTGCACCGCTGCAGGTAGGGGGACCACAGCTCTCATTGGCTGTGGATCAACGTTCCCGGCCAATGGGAGCTGTAATTGCCCACACCTGAGGAGGTGCAGGTACAACTAGGGCAGCGGCCCACAAGGGACTTACCCTGGTGAACCACTGCCATTTTATTGCCCACCCTTGCCTGAGGCTGCCATGAGGGGAATCCAAGGCTCTCTGCTCGGGCTCCTAAAGACATTTCAAGCCCTGGGAGCCTGAGTCTACTGCCCTACACTCAGGCATACTCAGGCCAGAGACTTCCTACTGGGCCTGTGCTTCCGATAGCTGCCGAACCCCACTAAGGGGAGCGCTGACCCTTTAGGTGCCCCGGCACGTAACCCCACGCTCCCCCAGAGCTCTGTTCCCAGAGTGGGGCGTTTGTGGTTGACAGTTTAATGCTCTCAGGGGCTTGACTTGACTAATAAGGCCCAGGAGAGCACAGCTCCTACAAACCAACGGCGCAGCCTCAAAGCGACGTTCCCCCTCCCTCGCTCACTCTGCGTGTGGGAGTCCTTAGGGGAGCGCTGGGGTTCCGGCAGCCCGTCGCCTCCTCTCCTCCCCTCCCTGCCGCAGCCTCCACCCTCGCCTCAGCCTGGTACAACATGGCTCTCCCCGCGTCCTCCCGGTGAATCCCTTTCCTTTCCCCTCCTCTCAGCCCTTCCACGTCAGACAAGAGGAGGAAGGTGCCAAAGGTTCTTCTGTTTCAGTAAAAGCAACGAGGAGTCCGGGAGCACCTGACAAACTAACAATTTTAGGCCATAATAACATGGTAAGTCCTTAAGAGGAGGAATCCTCTTTTGCCCACAACGTCTTCCTCTCAGAGCAAAGGCATTGCCTCGAGGTGTTTTACTTGTCACAGTCAGTCTGCTCTGGCCTGGCAAAGACGTGGCTAACTCATGGAGGCTTTCCATGACGGGGTAGTTTTATACCATTTCATAAAACAGGGGTGGGCAATAATTTTTGCAGGGGGCCACTTAACTAATTTTGGCATGTAGTCATGGACTGGCTCCGGAAGGGGCGGAATCTGGGGCAGAAGGGGCTGGGCCGGGGACCAGCCTTCCACCAGGGTTGTCTGGGGCCGGAGGCTTTGGAGTAAAAACACAGCAAAGGGCTTGTGGCTCCCAGCCCCACAACTACCGGGGTGCCTGGCAGCCAGCTCAGGTTGCTGCGACTTTTTTAAAGGCTCATGGCTCCAGCCCCTGATGGGATAGCTCCACCACCATGAGCCGTGAGCCATTTAAATAGGGTCCTGCTGCCTGAACCAACGCCTGGAAATGCAGTGGCATGGACAGCAGGATATAAATAGGAAGGTGCTCAGTGCAGTCTGCAGGCCGGATCAAAGTGTTCAACGGGCTGGATCTAGCCCCTGGGCCGTATCTTGCCCAGCCTTGTCATAAAATATTCCACCCTTCACAAGTGGGATGGGCAGAATGTCCCTTTTGCGCACGGCTTTATTCCCAGTGTACACCAGGGGACCTGAAACACAGGGAGGTTAAATGACTTGCCCAAGGTCACATAGAAAAGCTGTAGCAGAGCAGGGTCTTGAATCTCAGCCGACTCCCTTAACCACTAAGCCACCCTTCCTTTCCTGACTGATGTTAACAGAAATGCTTGGATCAGCCTCTTCAGATATTTCCAGCATCTTGCTTTGGATGCCTCCAACATGATAGCATCTCTGGTCTCCCGTCACCTAGCCACATTCCTTCCAGGTCAGGATGAAGGGCAGTGACAGGGGCATTGCTATGCAGCCCAGCTGCTTTCTGGCCAGGCTGTGCTTGTTATCCTGGTAATGAGGCTTCCAGAGCTGTCAACCCACCCCCTTTTACCCTTGCTAGATGCCGTCTTCTAACGAAAGGCAGAGAAAGAAACCAATTAGCCGGGCACTTGTTGGAGGGGGTGATGTTTTAATAACCAACTGCCTCTTTTTTCTCAAACGCCTTGAAATAATATGAATCTTGATTAAACGCCACAGCGTTAGAGGCATCTGTTGCGAAAGCCCTGATGAGCTGACAGCATGCAGCTGCCAAGGAGGTATGATTAGCTGTCAGGAAGTGACCATTGCTGAGGGAATACGTTGGACACAAGGGAGCAGCCCTCGTGTGACAGGCCGTATCATCCAGACGTGAGCAGCCTCACGTGTCAGTCCCAGCCAGGACAGCAGAGGTGGGGGGGGGGGGGTGCTGACCAGTTTCTGTCAAGAGTTAGTTCCGAACTGCCTGCCCCCACCCTAAATGTAAGCACAGCCCTACGGGGTCAGAGCAACGGGCCAGCTAGCCTACTGTCCTGGCTTCCCACGGTGACCGTGCCAGATGCTTCACAGAACAGGACAACTTCTCAAGCTGTCCATCTCCTGTCATCCAGTCCCAGCTTCCAGCAGTCACAGACCAAGCACACCCAGGCTACATCTAGACTGCAGGCTTCTTTCAGAAGAAGCTTTTTCTGGAAGAGATCTTCTGAAAAAACTTCTTCCGAGAGAAAGCGTCCACACTGCCAAAGCACATCGAAAAAGCCATCTGCTGTTTCGAAAGGGCGCATCCACACTGAATGGACGCTATCTCACATGTAAGCTGTGATTACTATGGACAGAGTGGCCACCAGGGCACCTGTGCTTTTTCCTCTTCCCTCTTCTTCCGCAAGAACTCCCTCTTCCCCATCCACACATGCCTTTTTGTGAAAGAGCTCTTTCAGGAAAAGGCTTCTTCCTCGTAGAATGAGGATTACCAATGTCGGGAAAACCCCTCTGTTCTTTCGATTTTCTTGTGGAAGAATGCAATTGCAGTGTGGATATTCCTCAAGTTTTGTCAGAAAAATGGCCATTTTTCCCACAAAACTCTGTTGTGTAGACATACCCCCAGAGCACAAGTTGCAACCCTCACTACCTTGGCTAATAGCTTTTGATGGAACTATTCGCCATGAATTTGCCTAGTTCTTTTTTTTTTTAACTTACTTATACTTTTGGTCTTTACAGCCATCCCTGGAAACTAGATCTGCAGATTGACTGCGCGTGACGTGACAAAGTTCTCCCTTATGTCCATCTGAAACCTGCACCTGTTCATTTCATTAGGAGACCCTGGTTTTTGTAGCATGAGAAGGGGTAAATAGCACTTCCTTATTTACTTCTTCCATACCATTCAGACCTGTAGAGCCCTTTATCCTATCCCCCCTTAGTTTTCTCTTTTCCAGGTTGAATACTCCCAGTCTTTTTAATCTCCTCATAGGAAAGCTGTTCCAGGCACCTATGATTATTTCTTTTGCCTTTCTCAGTATTTTTTCCAATTCTAATATATCTTTTTTGACATGGGGTGACAAGGATTGCACACAATGTTCACGATGTGGGCGTACCGTGGGTTTATGCAGTAGGATATTTTCTGGCTTATTATCGCTCCCTTTCCTAATGCTTCTGAACATTCTGTTTGCTTTTTTGACTGCCGCTGCACACTGCGTGAATTCGCAATAAGTAACTATTCACCACAGAGAACTTTAGGTTAATTTGGAGGGGGAGCCATGTTAGTCTGTTTCAGCAAAAGCAAGGAGGAATCTTGTGGCATCTTAGCTCAATTTGTGTCGCTTATTTCAAGTTAAACCCTGCTGTGTAGATGTGCCCTAACTCAAATTGTGTCGCTTATTTCGAAATTGGGAGCATCCACGTGGCACTTATTTCGAAATAGAGAGCTCTTCCTCCGACTTCCCTTGCTCCTCGTGCAATGAGGGTTCCAGGAGTCGGAGCAAGAAGGCCTCCAGCTTGACAGTATTTTGACACTGTTCCAAAAGCTTATGGCCAGATAAATCTGTTAGTCTTTAAGGGTACATCTACACAGCAACATTATTTTGAAATAAAGGAGGTTACAATCTACAATGTTTCCGGAGTGACTGGCAAGCATTTCTCTCCAGGACCCGGGTGAAATTAGCTAGCAATCCAAACTTTTTCTCCCTGCTGTTTGCACATGGCCCAGTGGTCACATAGGGATGTCAGCAAAGCATTCCCAGGGAAGTCCTGCTTTTAGGATTTAATCTGAAGAGATGTTCCTGAAGCACCACAAAATGCGCCTCCTCTCAGCACTTTGAAGGATCTCAGCGCTGCAGAGAGGCGACTTCCCCTCTCATATGTACATGCCACAGACTAGAGTCATCGCAAGCCCTGCCGTGGAGCTTATCTTGGAAGACAGTCACACTTTCCGTAACAGCTGAAGTATACTGACACACTGTCCCTTTCCATCACGTCACCTGCCTTTCAAGTTGCAACCAATAAAATTAGGACCGATTCTCCAGGTGTTCTCTGTCACGGGCTCCCTGAAGTTGACATCTCTCCGTGGGTTGTGTTATTTACTATCATCCATTTTAGTTTTACACTCACCTTTCCTGGTTAACAAACAAAAACATGAGACAGCAGCTCATAAAGATTAACCTGCACGCTGCAAAAGTTTCTGCAAGGACAAGAAGCAAAAAACTGCAGCAAGGGAGGTGGAGGTTGAACAGTAGGAAAATCTTCCTGCTTGTCAGGGGGGTTAAGCAGTGGAAGAACTTGCCTAGGGAGATTGTGGAATCTTCATCCCTGGAGATATTTAAGAGCAGGTTGGACAGACATCTATCAAGGATGATCTAGAAGGTGTTTGGTCCTACTGTGAAGGCAGGGGACTGGACTTCATGACCTCCTGAGGTCCCTTCCAGTTCTAGTGTTCTGTGATTCTGCTTTCAGCCACAATGTATGCATGGAACTCCTCTGTCTTCACTGGGACTGGGGGAGTACAAGTCAGAGCAGAATTTGGCCTGATGTGTGATTTGAGCAATACAAACATTCCTGTTTGGGCAATTCTCACCTGGCAAACATGAATTAACTCCCCATTTTGTGTTCTCTGCCCTTTATAAGCGGTACTGACATTGCTTTAATGTTCCGTAGAAGCTGCAGCCTCTGAATCTAATTTTACGGACATCACAGGAATTCAGGAGTTTCACCCTTGTTTTTAGGGGAGTTAACTGTGGTGTGAAACATCTGTGAGATCAAGGTTTGGTCCCTGTGTTCTGGTGAGACCAGTCCATTTGTAGAAAGTTTTGACATCTCGACAGCTTTTGTGAAATTCTTATAAGCGCAGTTAAAAAAAACCAAACAAGGCGTCCAGTGATAAAAGACTATCAATTTTATTACGGCGTAAGGCAGTGGTCTCCAACTGTTTTTATACCACAGTCCAGCAAACCCATTCACAAACTTTTGGCAGATGGGCAATAGTTTATTTGCATATTTGCATAGTCATTATTTACATTATTTAATGAATATGTGACTATGCAAATAGATGTCACCAGTTCACCAAAAATATGTATCCTACCCCCTTGCCCCAGGCCCCAATACACTCCAACCCTGACTCCTGCGCCCACCCTCATTATGTAAGTCAGCTCCAGCGGCCAGAACAGCTGCCCACTGCCCCCGCCCCACTAGAGCAGGCCCCAGCCTCCCCACCATACGTGCGCGTCAGGCCCCAGCCACCAGAGCAGGGACTGCCCCCCGCACCATGGAGGCCCCGGCTGCCCACCAGGTGGCCTCAGCCATGCCCCCCTTCCCAGTGCCACAGCCACTTTCCACGCGGCTCCGCCAGCCGGGCCCCACAGCCGTCACTGGAGCTGGAACCAGGGCCAAAGTGAGGCTGCCCCAGTAGGGACAGCGTCCCCACGGCCCCAGCACCAGCCGCAGCACACCAGCTGTGCGGGGAAATGGGCAGGAAGGGAATTCCCTTCTGAGGAACCCCAGGGGAGGGGCTAATTAACAGCTGGGGGCGTGGCCTGGCAATGTGCTGTGGCCTGGCAGGCAGGGGTTCGTGGCCCGCCGCCGATCCGCAGACTGGCGGTTGGGAACCGCTGGTGTAAGATGTCCCCGGACTCCTTGCTGGTTTTTGCTGAAGCAGAGTAACAACCCCCTGTAGAGACTGCCGTAACCATTTTATATGTTTAGCTAGAAGCCATCTTGTATAGCAGAAACCATTTCAGCTTTTTGCCGTTGCATGTAGGCCAGAGTGAACTTTCTATCACCCCATGTGCCAGGCCAAGACAGATGTGCTATTGGAATGTGTTAATTGGGCTGGTTTAGACAGGAGAGGTACTCCCTCGTACCTGTCCTCCATCTTGTTGATAAGGCTTTATTTTCCTAGCTTAATTGATGATTTCTGTATTTGAATGCCCTGACGTCAGGCTGTTTGGTCAAGGGTATAAAGATACTATGACGGATTGTATCAGCAGCCTTACTGGGCCTGACTTTGCTGGGTCCACGTTTGGCTCACTTTGCTTTTATTGGCCAATAAAACCATATATTTTAGCCGCGTAAACAGAGTGAAGTTTTTACTTCGACACCCCCCACTCAGTAGGCTCGGGAGTAGCTGTGTTACAGTCATAATTTTAAATTGAAACGATCCCTCGTTCCAGTTCCAGATTTGTTTTCACCTTTTGTTTCCTGCGGCATCAAGCGGGATCACTAATGGAGATATAAACAGCGATGCTATTAGCCAGCATTACTGGGTACATAGGAACGGCTTTAGTCATCCACTGCCTCCTAAGTCATTTAAAAGCAATGATGATCATAATACTGTAGACTCATAGACAGGGAGGGCTGGAAGGGACTGACAGAAACCATCGAATCCATCCCCTGGACAGACACAGTGTAACCCACACACCTTCTGAGTGCATCGTCCATGTAGGCACCTACACTTACAGAGAGACGTTTGCTCCACAGCCTTAGTTGAGAGCCTGCTGGCTGTTAGCTCAGGCTGTAGTAGCTCATGCCCTCCCAAGTTCAGTTCCCTCTCTCAGTATTAAATATTTCTGCCCCATTCCTGACAGCTGTTAATAATGAATCATACAAAACACACTGGAGAAATCCAGCTGCACCACAAAGAGCTCCTTGAAATGTCAGTGATGACAGAAGGAATGTAGGGTGGGGTTAGAACAAAGGGAGGGGAGAATGGGGATACTTTCACCCCAGGTTAGAGATTTGAATCGGCTCCAGGCTTTGCAAAGTCCGTCAGTGATTTTGACCCAGAGACTGTTGAGCGGGGATAACCCTCCCCTCTGCACCAGGAAGCCTGGGGTGCAGCGTGGCAACCAAACTGAACCAGCCTCACTCATGCTTTGTGGCGAGGCCAAAGGCAACGTGGAGAAGGACGGGCTGAGTAGCTACATGGCTGGTAGTTTCGCCCAACAAGGCCCGGGATTGTACCGAGGTCTGTGAAACGGGGCCTCAGTGCTTGGAGGCATTGACCCAAGTATGGAACGTGCCTTGTGTCCGTAACTGCCAGAGGGTCTGAGTAGGGCGTCTGTGCTGACATCAGGGAAGAATGGGGCAAGAACGGAGGCAAAAATCTGAGCTCGTGTCATGGCCTTCTCTTGGTTGGAACCAAGAAACGTGACGGGGGTCAGCCCACCCCTCGGAGACAGGGGCCTTTCAGATTGGTTGGTGATGCACTAGCCTTTCTGGGGTTTGCTCTTTGGTCTTTGCTTAGTGAAGCAGGTTGGCCCTGGGTCCTTTTGTTTCGTGTCAATAATCTAAAGCGACTCCCGACAATAGGTTTGGAGCTGGGGTGCTGCATAAAGGGGCTGATGGGCCATATTACGAAATCAAGCAGCACCGTGTAAGTCTTGGTGGGACTCTCATCCAAGATGCCAAGACTGCCAAGTGCTATGGCGATGAGGCCATAGAAGGATCTAAGACAGGAAGCCTGACCTGTCTCACTGAGGGCTTGTAGGTCACTGAATGTCTGAGTCCCTCATGGCCTGCAGTAGATTTGCCCTCCCAAAACTGCTGTGAGGCAGAAAAATGTGTCATCTAGATCCTAGTGAGTGTTCTTACTGGCCTCCCCCAAGGCCAGGGGTGGGCAAATATCGGCCCACAGGCCAGATCCGGTCCACCAAGGTGGGCCCCCACACCGCCATATTTACCTGCACCGCTGCAGGTAGGGGGACCACAGCTCTCATTGGCTGTGGATCAACGTTCCCGGCCAATGGGAGCTGTAATTGCCCACACCTGAGGAGGTGCAGGTACAACTAGGGCAGCGGCCCACAAGGGACTTACCCTGGTGAACCACTGCCATTTTATTGCCCACCCTTGCCTGAGGCTGCCATGAGGGGAATCCAAGGCTCTCTGCTCGGGCTCCTAAAGACATTTCAAGCCCTGGGAGCCTGAGTCTACTGCCCTACACTCAGGCATACTCAGGCCAGAGACTTCCTACTGGGCCTGTGCTTCCGATAGCTGCCGAACCCCACTAAGGGGAGCGCTGACCCTTTAGGTGCCCCGGCACGTAACCCCACGCTCCCCCAGAGCTCTGTTCCCAGAGTGGGGCGTTTGTGGTTGACAGTTTAATGCTCTCAGGGGCTTGACTTGACTAATAAGGCCCAGGAGAGCACAGCTCCTACAAACCAACGGCGCAGCCTCAAAGCGACGTTCCCCCTCCCTCGCTCACTCTGCGTGTGGGAGTCCTTAGGGGAGCGCTGGGGTTCCGGCAGCCCGTCGCCTCCTCTCCTCCCCTCCCTGCCGCAGCCTCCACCCTCGCCTCAGCCTGGTACAACATGGCTCTCCCCGCGTCCTCCCGGTGAATCCCTTTCCTTTCCCCTCCTCTCAGCCCTTCCACGTCAGACAAGAGGAGGAAGGTGCCAAAGGTTCTTCTGTTTCAGTAAAAGCAACGAGGAGTCCGGGAGCACCTGACAAACTAACAATTTTAGGCCATAATAACATGGTAAGTCCTTAAGAGGAGGAATCCTCTTTTGCCCACAACGTCTTCCTCTCAGAGCAAAGGCATTGCCTCGAGGTGTTTTACTTGTCACAGTCAGTCTGCTCTGGCCTGGCAAAGACGTGGCTAACTCATGGAGGCTTTCCATGACGGGGTAGTTTTATACCATTTCATAAAACAGGGGTGGGCAATAATTTTTGCAGGGGGCCACTTAACTAATTTTGGCATGTAGTCATGGACTGGCTCCGGAAGGGGCGGAATCTGGGGCAGAAGGGGCTGGGCCGGGGACCAGCCTTCCACCAGGGTTGTCTGGGGCCGGAGGCTTTGGAGTAAAAACACAGCAAAGGGCTTGTGGCTCCCAGCCCCACAACTACCGGGGTGCCTGGCAGCCAGCTCAGGTTGCTGCGACTTTTTTAAAGGCTCATGGCTCCAGCCCCTGATGGGATAGCTCCACCACCATGAGCCGTGAGCCATTTAAATAGGGTCCTGCTGCCTGAACCAACGCCTGGAAATGCAGTGGCATGGACAGCAGGATATAAATAGGAAGGTGCTCAGTGCAGTCTGCAGGCCGGATCAAAGTGTTCAACGGGCTGGATCTAGCCCCTGGGCCGTATCTTGCCCAGCCTTGTCATAAAATATTCCACCCTTCACAAGTGGGATGGGCAGAATGTCCCTTTTGCGCACGGCTTTATTCCCAGTGTACACCAGGGGACCTGAAACACAGGGAGGTTAAATGACTTGCCCAAGGTCACATAGAAAAGCTGTAGCAGAGCAGGGTCTTGAATCTCAGCCGACTCCCTTAACCACTAAGCCACCCTTCCTTTCCTGACTGATGTTAACAGAAATGCTTGGATCAGCCTCTTCAGATATTTCCAGCATCTTGCTTTGGATGCCTCCAACATGATAGCATCTCTGGTCTCCCGTCACCTAGCCACATTCCTTCCAGGTCAGGATGAAGGGCAGTGACAGGGGCATTGCTATGCAGCCCAGCTGCTTTCTGGCCAGGCTGTGCTTGTTATCCTGGTAATGAGGCTTCCAGAGCTGTCAACCCACCCCCTTTTACCCTTGCTAGATGCCGTCTTCTAACGAAAGGCAGAGAAAGAAACCAATTAGCCGGGCACTTGTTGGAGGGGGTGATGTTTTAATAACCAACTGCCTCTTTTTTCTCAAACGCCTTGAAATAATATGAATCTTGATTAAACGCCACAGCGTTAGAGGCATCTGTTGCGAAAGCCCTGATGAGCTGACAGCATGCAGCTGCCAAGGAGGTATGATTAGCTGTCAGGAAGTGACCATTGCTGAGGGAATACGTTGGACACAAGGGAGCAGCCCTCGTGTGACAGGCCGTATCATCCAGACGTGAGCAGCCTCACGTGTCAGTCCCAGCCAGGACAGCAGAGGTGGGGGGGGGGGGGTGCTGACCAGTTTCTGTCAAGAGTTAGTTCCGAACTGCCTGCCCCCACCCTAAATGTAAGCACAGCCCTACGGGGTCAGAGCAACGGGCCAGCTAGCCTACTGTCCTGGCTTCCCACGGTGACCGTGCCAGATGCTTCACAGAACAGGACAACTTCTCAAGCTGTCCATCTCCTGTCATCCAGTCCCAGCTTCCAGCAGTCACAGACCAAGCACACCCAGGCTACATCTAGACTGCAGGCTTCTTTCAGAAGAAGCTTTTTCTGGAAGAGATCTTCTGAAAAAACTTCTTCCGAGAGAAAGCGTCCACACTGCCAAAGCACATCGAAAAAGCCATCTGCTGTTTCGAAAGGGCGCATCCACACTGAATGGACGCTATCTCACATGTAAGCTGTGATTACTATGGACAGAGTGGCCACCAGGGCACCTGTGCTTTTTCCTCTTCCCTCTTCTTCCGCAAGAACTCCCTCTTCCCCATCCACACATGCCTTTTTGTGAAAGAGCTCTTTCAGGAAAAGGCTTCTTCCTCGTAGAATGAGGATTACCAATGTCGGGAAAACCCCTCTGTTCTTTCGATTTTCTTGTGGAAGAATGCAATTGCAGTGTGGATATTCCTCAAGTTTTGTCAGAAAAATGGCCATTTTTCCCACAAAACTCTGTTGTGTAGACATACCCCCAGAGCACAAGTTGCAACCCTCACTACCTTGGCTAATAGCTTTTGATGGAACTATTCGCCATGAATTTGCCTAGTTCTTTTTTTTTTTAACTTACTTATACTTTTGGTCTTTACAGCCATCCCTGGAAACTAGATCTGCAGATTGACTGCGCGTGACGTGACAAAGTTCTCCCTTATGTCCATCTGAAACCTGCACCTGTTCATTTCATTAGGAGACCCTGGTTTTTGTAGCATGAGAAGGGGTAAATAGCACTTCCTTATTTACTTCTTCCATACCATTCAGACCTGTAGAGCCCTTTATCCTATCCCCCCTTAGTTTTCTCTTTTCCAGGTTGAATACTCCCAGTCTTTTTAATCTCCTCATAGGAAAGCTGTTCCAGGCACCTATGATTATTTCTTTTGCCTTTCTCAGTATTTTTTCCAATTCTAATATATCTTTTTTGACATGGGGTGACAAGGATTGCACACAATGTTCACGATGTGGGCGTACCGTGGGTTTATGCAGTAGGATATTTTCTGGCTTATTATCGCTCCCTTTCCTAATGCTTCTGAACATTCTGTTTGCTTTTTTGACTGCCGCTGCACACTGCGTGAATTCGCAATAAGTAACTATTCACCACAGAGAACTTTAGGTTAATTTGGAGGGGGAGCCATGTTAGTCTGTTTCAGCAAAAGCAAGGAGGAATCTTGTGGCATCTTAGCTCAATTTGTGTCGCTTATTTCAAGTTAAACCCTGCTGTGTAGATGTGCCCTAACTCAAATTGTGTCGCTTATTTCGAAATTGGGAGCATCCACGTGGCACTTATTTCGAAATAGAGAGCTCTTCCTCCGACTTCCCTTGCTCCTCGTGCAATGAGGGTTCCAGGAGTCGGAGCAAGAAGGCCTCCAGCTTGACAGTATTTTGACACTGTTCCAAAAGCTTATGGCCAGATAAATCTGTTAGTCTTTAAGGGTACATCTACACAGCAACATTATTTTGAAATAAAGGAGGTTACAATCTACAAAAGCTTATGCCCAAATAAATGTGTTTTAAGATGCCATAGGACCCATGTTGCCTGTAAGATGAGTGCTTGGGCAACCACCCAGGAGAGATTCAAGTGCTGCATATCTGATTAGCAGAATGCCCACAGTGCCCACAGCTGGCGGCATGTGTTTCTACTGGTGGTGTACATCCACACATGCCTCAGTGCATACCACAAAATTTATTCCACACATGGGTGGGGAAAAATAGAGGGAATATTGCCCAGGACTCCCAGTTGGTTTAGTTGAATTTGGTGAATGGAGCGTTGGGATTGTTTTTCCCGTGTTCATTACTTTGCATTGATCCACACTGAATTTCATCTGCCATTTTGTTGCCTTGTCACCCAGTTTTGTGCAATCCTGCTGAAGCTCTTCCCAGTCTGCTTTCCCCTTAACATGCGTGAGTAATTGAACAGCCCCATGTCACACCAGTCTGTTTAATTGGTTTTGCTTTGCTTTTGCCCCAAGCATGGTGGTTACAACTGAGCCTCTGAGATTTGGGGTCGATGCAAACCCACCCCTCAGCATGTGCAACCAGACGAAGATGGCTTGTTCGAAAGTCCCTGGAGAGGGGACTCAGAGCTGCCAAGTAGCACACAGGTGTCGCGTGAACTCCGAAGAGAAAGCGAATCTGTGCCCCCTCCCGTGATACCGCTGGGGCCCTGCTCCCAAGTGCCTGCGGTTAAATGAAATGTCTGTTCTTTGCTTTACCTTGAAGCAGCCTCCCTTGGCTCATTCTCATTTAAGCTCCCTGGTCCAGCGAGGAGCGATTCATTTCCAGGGCTCACTGCTCAAGGACACACATACATGTCCTCGCTGCAGCTCTTTGAAGGACCGGCAGCACAAAGCGAGGGCAGCCACGCAGGAGTGAAAGGCAAAAGCATCATGCTTAGTCCCCGTCCTTCCTTTGCCCTGGACAGAGGGTGCCGGCTGAAATGACGGCTGGGTCCTACGCCTTCCGCTGGCCTGGGCCCTGCATTGCACCTGGTCTCCCCTCTGAGTATCGGAGGAGCTGTCGGGTAGACTGGAGTGAAACGTGACGGCCGTTTTGAGCAGGAAACGAAGGGTTACTTCATGCCGTCTTACGACTATTAATCCTCCCAGTAGCACAAGCCAGCAACCTTGGCTTATTTTTTATTATCCACTTGCTGCACCGACCCCCCACTGTTATTTCCTTGCAGCGCAATTATCCGACAATTACTGGGATATTGTTAAGTAAATGGCATGCCAGAAACAGCCACTCCAATGTGCATAACTATATCAACAATGTAAGAGCACCTCCAAAGGCGGAGGGGAGGGTTTTTTTCAAACAGGGTCATGTGCACCAAAGCCTTAGGGATGCAGGAACGGCCAAACTGGCATTCACAGAATCGTAGAAACCTAGGGCTGGAAGAGACCTCAGGAGTCATCGAGTCCAGCCCCCTGCCCAAAGCAGGACCAACCCCAACTCAATCATCCCAGCCAGGGCTTTCTCAAGCCAGAACTTAAACACCTCTAGGGATGGAGATTCCACCCCCTCCCTAGGGAACCCATCCCAGCGCTTCCCCACCCTCCTAGGGAAATAGTTTTTCCTAATCTCCAACCTAGACCTTCCCTACTGCAAATTGAGACCATTGCTCCTCGTTCTGTTATCTGTCACCACTGAGAACAGCCCCTCTCCATCCTCTTTGGAACCCCCCCCCCCCTTTCAGGTAGTTGCAGGCTGCTCTCAAATCCCCCCTCACTCTTCTGCAGACTAAAAAAGCCCAAATCCCTCAGCCTCTCCTCGTAGGTCATATGCTTCAGCCCCCTCATCATTTTGGTTGCCCTCTGCTGGACTTTCTCCAATTCATCCACATCCTTCCTGTAATGGGGTCCCAGAACTGGACGCTCCAGTCCTGAATAAAGGGGAATAATCACTTCCCTAGATCAGCTGGAAATGCTCCTCCTAATGCACCCCAATATGCCATTAGCCTTCTTGGCTACAAGGGCCCACTGTTGACTCCTCGCCAGCTTCTCATCCACTATAATCCCCAGGTCCTTTTCCGCAGAGTTGCTACTTAGCCAGTCGATCCCCAGCCTGTAACAATGCTTGGGATTCTTCCGTCCCAAGTGCAGGACTCTATACTTGTCCTCCGCAAACTTGCTGCGGGGGCAACCCATCCCCTCCTCCAGGTCATTGCAGGAGATGGGATGTGCCACATCTTTATGAGTCTGCTGCTTCCCGTATCAGGTAGCACCAGATAGTTCAGAGCCAGGGGTTAGCATCCCACTTCTGGAATAGCCTGCCCGGGAGGGACGTTCCCGCCTCATCTCCATGTCTCAGTGATTGGCTTATGCCCTAACATGGGAGGGTTTATGACCCTTTAATTAGTTTGCTTAATAGCTGCACGTGAGGGATGTTGTCAAAGGCAGCTTGGAAACCCATATAAATTACATCTGCTTGGTTCTCTTTTATCCGCTCCTTTGCTGGCCTGTTCTCAGGAAGTTCTGCTCAATTAGAGAGCCATGATTTTCCTGAAAGGCAGCTGGGCTGGTTGGATTCAATCAGAGTATTTTCATTTCAGCAGAGCCGAGCTCTTTTTGAAAATGTTTGATTGGCCCGATGGATGGGGTGCTGCGGTAGAGCTTTCTCTCCAGCGCTCTCTGCTCTGCCGAGACGCTGGGAATAGGGCGAGAGGGCAGTTTGGGTTTATAGATGCGTTCACTGCCTTGCATGTTCTTTACTGCAGTTTGCAATCCAAAGGTACCTCCAAATCGGGGCCATAGCATACGCCTCTTTAGAGGTCAGAGTTCAGACAGTGTGAGGCTACGTCTACACTGCCAGTTTTTGCAGCAGAAAATAGGCTAACAAGGGACTCATTTGCATGAGGCACGATCTCATTTGCATATTTTCTGCTGATACATTTTTGCAGTAGGGGTTTTTGTGCAAAAACAAGCAGTGTGGATGTTTCCTTTTGCACAAAAAGAACCCTTTTCCCGCAAGATCAGTATACCTCCTTTTTTGAGGCTCTTGCACAGAAAAGGGTTTTTTGCGCAAAAAGGAAATGTCCACACTGTTTGTTTCTGCGCAAAAATGGATTGGCAGAAAATATGCAAATAAGTTTGTGCTGCATGCAAATGAGTCCCTCATTAGCATATTTTCTGCCACAAAAACTGGCAGTGTAGATGTAGCCTGAGAGATGGAACTCCAAGCAAATTCCCTGCCCCCGTCTCCACTTGACTTGATCCAGGGATTCAACGTAGGTCAATTTTGGTCCCATCCTTGTGTTTTGTTTGCAGCAAAGGGGTGTTGATCCACGTAGCGCCAGAGAACAGAGCCTCACATGGAAGTGCTCTCTAGGCTGTTTTAAGGAAAACTGTGTTCTCTTCCTTATTACTCAGCGCTAGCTGGCCCCAGGTTGATAATGGTGGAGAGAGCCCTGGAATTAAGGCAATTCAGAGCCTCTCCTGGCTGGCTCCTTTTAACACAAGCCGACTCCTTCCGCCCCGTGCATGACAGGAGGCTGGCGAGAAACACATAGCTGGGCTCTTCTATCTGGAACGGAGCTCGGGTCTTCCCGACAGGCCCCTGGCAGCAGGGTCACATCACCTATCAACCGGTGCAAGCGCCCATTGTGTGCCCACAGGCTCCTCCTCGTGGCCACAGTCATTACCAGCGGCACTGTGGCAGGGTAGGTGGGTTGGAGAAGGTGCCTTCTGCTCCCATGTGCTCCAGAGACAGGCGTCAGAATGGGGCACTAGACAAAGCTGTGGGCTCTTTGGGGATGGAGGTCTCTGCTTGTGAAGGCTGGCTGTTGGGGGGTTTTGTATACGTGGGTGGGGGGCACACGTATGCCGGGCTGCCCCATTGTCTCCTGAAGCCTCCTCACGGTTAGAATCCATGGTCATAGCCATTCATAACCCCCACTGCAAGGTTACAGGGGAAAAACTGAATGTGGAGGCCTTTATTTCAACAGGATGGAGAGCGATTCCCTCCTGGCCCCTTCACACACATACTGTGCTCTTCGGGTTCCCAATGGCCCGGTACAGCACGGAATTGCTGCCCAGACCAGGCGGGTGCGCAGGTTGCTTCGGGAAGGAGGAATCGTTTTGGGGGGCGTGGGGGGACGTTAGACAGCAAGCCAACGGGCAGGCCCCTTATTGTGGTCAGAGGGGGTCAGCGCTTCAGAGACTCCCTTGAGACGGCGTCACGCAGCCTGCACGTCCGGTTTGCTGGAAACGGCCCTCAGCAGTTAGTGGGGCTGCTCGTCAGCGGTGGAGCGAATAACGTGCTGCAGCGCCATTACGACCCAGTTAACCGCCGTGGAGTGCTGGAGGGTGAGTTACTCAGCCAGGCCCCATTTTCGCAAAGCCCAGGGCTTTGCTAAGCACATGGAGGAACGTGAGGACAATGAATCGACTCCTGAGGGCCTACCCCTCAGAACAGGACCGCTTCCCCCATCGCTGCAGGGTAGCCACCTCTGATGTGGAGAAACGTTGGAGCCTCTATCGACCAGTTCTTTGAATTCACAAGGACGATGGGCCCAATCCAAAGCCTGGGGAGCCCTTGCGTTGACTTTGATGGACGTGGCATCAGGAGATGCTCTCGGAGGGAGAACCAGATGCCGAGCAAGAAAGAGTCATGGGCATTCTCTCCCATCCCAGGGGAGAACATAAGAGCGGCCAGACTGGGTCAGACCAAAGGCCCAACCAACCCAATGTGCTGTCTGTCCACAGCGGCCACAGGTACCCCAGAGGGAGTGAACAGAACGGGGAATCATCAAGCGATCCCTCTCCTGTCACCATTCCCAGCTTCCGACAATCAGGGGCTAGGGACACCGTTCCTGCCCAGCCTGTCTAATAGCCCCTAATGAACCTCACTGCCATGAATTCACCTCGGTGTTTGGTGTCGAGTCCGGAGCAGCAGGATGATTTCCACAGGGGAGGAGGGTGTCAGTGCCGGTCTCACCGCTGGACAGGAGCGCGTTGTCCCCTCTGTCGGATGAGAAGGTCACTGCCTTTTGGAACAAGACGATCTTGCTACGGTTTGAGCAGCTTGCCCCTTAGCAGGAAGAGACATTGGCCTCTAGAGTGATCTGATCCAATGATAGAGATTAATGAGAGCTTAGCCTTATGCAAATAAACCATCTTTTTCTTTCCATTATCAGTGTGGTGGCAGTTAAATTAAGTTTGGGAAGGAGGCAGGATCAGGGAGCTTGCCAAGAAGCAATGTTACATGAGAAAATTGGCTGGTTTGGAGACGACTGCATATTAAGCATTTGTGCCCTGCTGAGGTTTATTTACCACATAATGTAACAATAATTTTTTTGTATATAATTTAATGAGACATTAGTAAAGACTTAATCAATGGAAAATGCATTGCAGCTGTGCTTGGCTGCTTCCCTTGAGCGCCGCAAGACACTCGCACACGGTTTTGAACCTCGTGTTTCCTGAGACGGGTGATTTTCTGAGGTTCCTGATTCAGGACTTATGCTGAGGGTCAAAAAAGCTCGGTTCACTTTCTGGATTTCCAGGCGTCCCAGAGGCAGTGAGAGGAGAATCCAACTCTGTGTAACAAGTTGTCCCTGGGTGTTTTCATCCTATACAACCCGCATAAATCCTGCAAAACCCCCAATTCAAGCCAGACTCCAGAGATCAGAAGGTTGGCTCATTTCCGATACAGCTAAACTCTGGCCTGCTCCCCTGAAGTGAACGGGAAGTTCTTTGTTTTCTGAGAGTCACCCATCATAGGCATTGGGCAAAACGTGGTGTTTTCTATGTCAGGGGTTCATAAGAATTTTCCCTCTTGGCTCCATGACACTAAACTTCCGATGCCAATCAAAGCCAAACGTCTCAAAATCGAAAGTCACCTGAAACCTCCTTCCCGTGCAAAGCTACCATGTGAAACCACAAAACTGGCCAAAGTTCATTTGACACTGGGATGAGAAATGTTCCCAAACCTCAGTGAACATTTTGAAGTGTCCCCTTGGAGTTTCCAGTGTCTAACAAAACATGACCCAGTGTAAAATTCCCCCACCTCACACCCGGTTCCTAGTAACGATACCTGCAACAGCAATCATTTCAATAAATAGAATGGCTGCTAAACAATAACACACCCCTCACTGTGCATTTTCTCTGAATTATTAGTCCTTTGTGTGGGACACTTTGTGACAAATCTGTATTTAAGCAGGATTCAGTCTGAACATGTTCTACTTCATTTGAATTATCTTGTTGGACAATCATTCCCCGGAACATAATAAAACAAACATTAATTATTGCTCCAGCAGGTGTAATCTACGTGAAAGCACTCAGCAGTGCTCGAAATGCCTCTGTATCCTTGTGTTTCACGCTGTAAGGACCTGCCACACACAAACCCAGGTATCAGTTAGAATGCACCGAGCAAACATAGCCAGCATGTGTCACAGTGCATAGGTGTCTTTATAGCCATTCTGAAAATGTTGCCACCCATGGGGAGAAGGTTTGAAATTGATTTCTCTTTGTGTCACCCATTGCCAGTGCAGGAACAGTCTCAATTAATTAGATCCTAGCAAGACGTAAGCCAGGAATAGGTGACAAATAAGGAACCTATCCACTCGCAGGTTTTTCTGCACAGCCGTATTCATTGCAGCATATTATTTATATTGGCCTATCTCTGCCTAGTAGATTCTTCTTCCCTGGAGTGGAGACGTACCCAGATTAGGAGAAATTTGCCAGATGTGTTAGCTCATGATGTTATTTTTCAGGGCCATAAGACAGCATGGTGCGGCGTGCAGACAGATCCATGCACGCAAAGGGGATGTCTCCATTGCAGCGTCCACCTGGGCTCCTAGTTGGATGTTCCGGTCACCCATCTTGCCTGGCTAAAATCTGGGTGTTAGTCACCCTTAGGCTGATAAGCCACCCTCTTTGCAGTGAGGGCATAGGCTAAGATGTTACAGTGATGCCCTTCTGACAATTGGCCAGCATAGAATCATGGTGCTACGCCGGGTGACGCACCCCAGTGAGTACAGCACCAGGCAGGACCGTAATTCAGGTGTAATTTTGCAGTGCGGCTGCTCCACCCAGGCGCTGATCAGCTGACTTGATTCTCCAGTAAATCCTGTGGGGTGTAGGTCTCGTCATTTCTCTCTGGCTATGTCTACACTGCAGAGCTATTTCAGAGGTATCCTGAAATAGCTACCCCACGTCTACACAAGCCGCCCATTATTTCGAAATATTTTTCAAAATAACGCGCGCCCTATTTCAGCATCCCGGTAACCCTCGTTCCACAAGGGGTGTCTCCAAATAGCCCATTAATTTGAAATTTGGCGCTGTGTAGATGCACCAAATTTCAAAATAAGCTATTTCAAAATAGATTTGAAATATGATATGCAAATTGCATATCTTATTTCAAGTTGGGGGTGCTGTTTAGAGGCACCCCCCTGCATGATCCGCACTTGGCACGTGGTGGTTCTCTAGTGGTTGGCTCACATATGAGTTTTATGATGGCTTGTGCACACATTGCTGCACCAGTTTGCTGTGTACCCAGCATGTTTTTAAGCCAGTTTAGTTAAACCAAAGGGGCTATGTAGATGCTTTTGTTTCAGTTTACATTGGGTTTATTTTTGTTTGTTTTCAGTTGGTCATGAAGAGATTTAATTTAAACCAAAATAAAATGATAATGCTGAAGTGTCCGCACAGGGCCTATCACTAGTTTAAGTAACACGGTGCACATCTGTCTAAGTGCACCTCGGTGCCTTCTACAGCTGCCAGGAGCAGGACTATGAAAGGCCAGGCTGTCGAAGGCTTTTAGGCATCTAACAGAAGCTGCATAAAAACTGGCCCATAGTCAGTCAGCTGATGTAGAAGAAGCTCATATTTTTACCACCAAGTTAATCTTTCAGACCCCACAAGATTGGTTGTCCTTAACAGCTACTAGCAGGGCTGATCACATGTGTTTGTTACACGCATTTTTTGGGTTTGATCTTAAACACAGAATTAAATGTGATTTAGGCATCTAAGGCCTGCTGAAATCCCTGGGCCAGAGTCCATGCCTTAATGAGTTTATTGTGCACCCTTCTGTGTGTTTGCACACCATCAGGATCCAGTCTCCATTCTGCAAGGTGCTGTACAAACACAGAAGAAGGCATGTGCCTTGTGCTTTTCTTAACCATGCCAGGTGGATTGGGAAATCAAAACGGGTATTTTGGCTCATAATCATTTTTCAGATACAAAGTACAGTAAAACCTGTGTTATCCGGCACGTTTGGGGATTAGGGCGTTCCGGTTATCTAAAAATTCCGGTTATCTGAGGGTCCTATTGTAACCCACACACCTAGTGCGGTTACTGAGCAATTCAAGTGGTACCTAGACCACAGCAACAGTTAAGACCAAGAGACCTCTATAGCATAGCTGCCTCGGAGGCAGCAGGCTTTTAGCTCGGCAGGTAGAGGCTCCTATATTCTGCTTCAGAGGGCCCAAGTTCAAATCCAGCTGGTAGCAGTTGTAAGTGGTGGCTTCTCTGGGATCTCATCTGGGTCTCTGAAGCTTGGGGCATGCTTCCTCACCTAAGGGAAGTATGTAACCCACACACCTTGGCTATGTCTACACTGGTGCGATCTTGTGCCAGAAATATGCGAATAAGGCTAAGCGTGGAATATTGCTGAGCCTCATTTGCATATCTAATGAGCTGCCATTTTTGCAGAAGAGACTCTTGCACCAGAAGGAGCTGTCTACACTGCCCCTTCTTGCGCAAGAAAAACTCTCTTGCGCAATGCCGCTACGCTGGTTATTTTCAGGAATAACGGCATTGTGCAAGAGGGGTTTTCTTGCGCAAGAAGGGGCAGTGTAGACGCTCCTTCTGGCACAAGAGCCTCTTCCGCAAAAATGGCGCTTCATTAGGTATGCAAATGAGGTTTGGCAATATTCCACGCTTAGCCTCATTTGCATATTTCTGGCGCAAGATCGCGCCAGTGTAGACATAGCCTAGTGTGGTTACTGAGCAATGCAAGTGGCACCTAGACCACAGCAATAGTTAAGCTCAAGAAACCTCTACAGCCTAGGCTAGAAGCCAGTTGGCTCTGAGCTCAGAGTATAGTGGTACCTATATTCTGCTTTGGAGGTCCCAGGTTCAACTCTACATGGTTGTGGTTACACTACCAACCTAGGAAAAACCAATGGACAATACTAGTAAAACTCAAGTTTTTAATATTGATAGTTTTGTAGTGTGAGGCAGTTGGTCTCACATTTCTATTTTGAGTTAAAGATGATTAGTACTTCTTAAATAAAAAATTGTTAAGCCAATCATGGTAAACCAAGCCAGGCCAGTGTGCCTGAAGATGTGACAGTATTGTGGCTGGGGGCAATGCGGAGTCTCCAGTTACAGAGAGAGGCATTGAATTGCACACTTATTCTTATAAGTCATCAGCAATTATCTCATTAGAAAAGGCCCTGTTTTGCTGGCAGCTTACCAATTTCTCTGATGGTAAAGGTCTTTTAAAAGAAGTGCTTAGTGTAATGTTAGGCAATGCAGATTAACAAAGTTTTCTGGTTAACAGAGTGCCGGATGACAAGGTTTCACTGTAAATGGAAATTAATGGATGACTGAAAATTAAGTGCTGTGGAGCAGCAAGAAGAGGTGGCTGTAGAATAAGAGAGGAAAAGGGGTATCCAGACTGTAGCATGCAATCTCTGATGCTAGTTCTGGGAAGGGTGCCCGGCTGTCACTTAGGGTATGTCTACACTTGCAGCCTATTTCGGAATAGGGCTGCAAATGTAGGCATTCGGAATTGCAAATCAAGCCTGGGATTTAGATATCCCACGCTTGATTTGCATCTTCCCGGCTGGGTGCCATTTTTGAAACTTAGGTTTCAAAAATGAGGTTTAACAGGTAGTTCGAAATAGGGCTTTATTTCGAATGCCCGTTTCATTGCCGCATGTAGACGCGGGCGGTTATTCCGGGCTTGTCAATTTCAAAAAATGGCGCCCGGCCGGGAAGATGCAAATCAAGAGTGGGATATTTAAATCCCGGGCTTGATTTGCAATTCCGAATGCCTACATTTGCAGCCCTATTCCGAAATAGGCTGCAAGTGTAGATGTACCCTTGGTCTCCCTCTTCTTCTGGAACAGCTGATATTCTGTGCCAGTGTATGGAGCCTTGATAGAGATCAGCTGGCAGTAAAAGAGTTAACAGCCTTTCCCTCTGACAAGAAGGTGCCCACAGCTACCTGCTCCCAATACAGAGACTGCAGGGCGAGGCAGGGCAGGTGTGGGGAATTAATCAAGCCCAAGCCAGCAAGCTATAAGAGAGATGTGTTGCAGAAGTTGGGCTCACTAGGGAGGCAAGACCTCTGTCAGACTGGTCTGTGGTAGGGTCTCTGAGGCTGGCCTTCCATTGTGCTGGCTCTCTTCTCTGAAAGCCAGAGCTCTGTTAGTGCCTAGAAGTGTAGAGTAAGTTTTAGGAACTAGGATAGGGAGAGGAACATCGTGATCAAATAGCCAAAGCAGACAAGTCTCAGAGGGGGAGCTGGGTTAGTCTGTAACTGTAAAAACAATGAGCCATCCTAGGGCACCTTACAGACTAGCAAACTTATGAGGCCATGAGCTTTCTGGAGAAGATGAGTTGGAGTGGAAATGACAGAATCTAGGCATATATATAACAGCGAAGGCAGTTGCCTGTCAATTGTAGGACCAGGGTTAGTGAAGCTAATTAAGTCAGGCTGGATGTGTTCCATGCATAGCTTTAGATGCAGAAATCAATGGTGGGGAGACTTTGTAGTGTGTTAGCCAGTTAATATCTTTATTCAAGCCTAAGTTGATAGTGTTATATTTGTGAATGAATTCCAGTTCAGCTGTCTCCCTCTGCAACTGGGTGAAAAAATTCCTTTGTAGAAGAATAGCTACTTTTATAACATGACTGAGTGTCCCGGGAAGTTAAAATGTTTCCCTACCGGTGTATGTGTTACCATTCCTGATGTCTGTGTCCCTTTATCCTTTGGTGCAGAGACTGTCTGGTTGGGCCAAGAGGCATTGCTGGCACTAGGAAGCAGACAAGCACACTGACTACAGAGCTCCAATCTTTTAGCATGAGTCCCTACATCCCATGGAGTCCTGCTCCAGCAAACCACATTCAGGGACTGTGTCCACACTGGGGAGCCATAGATCAGGAAAGAGATCTTGGAGTTGTTATGGATAGTTCTCTGAAAACGTCCACACAGTGTGCAGCGGCGGTCAAAAAGGCAAATAGGATGCTAGGAATTAAGAAAGGGATAGAAAATAAGACCCAGAATATCTTACTGCCCCTGTATAAAACTATGGTACGCCCACATCTTGAATGCTGTGTACAGATGTGGTCTCCTCACCTCAAAAAAGATATTTTGGCCTTGGTAAGGGATCAGAAAAGGGCAACTAAAATGATTAGGGGTTTGGAACGGGTCCCATATGAAGAGAGGCTAAATAGACTGGGACTTTTCAGTTTAGAAAAGAGGAGACTAAGGGGGGATATGATAGAGGTATATAAAACCATGAGTGATGTGGAGAGGGTGAATAAAAAAAAGTTATTTACTAGTTCCCATAATACAAGAACTAGAGGACACCAAATGAAATTAATGGGTAGCAGGTTTAAAACTAATAGAAGAAAGTTCTTCTTCACACAGCGTGTAGTCTACCTGTGGAACTCCTTGCCAGAGGAGGCTGTGAAGGCTAGGACTATAATAGAGTTTAAAGAGAAGCTAGATAATTTCATGGAAGTTAGGTCCATAAAAGGCAATTAGCCAGGGGATAGAAATGATGTCCCTGGCCTCTGTTTGTCAGAGGCTGGAGAGGGATGGCATGAGACAAATCGCTTGATCATTGTCTTCGGTCCACCCTCTCTGGGGCACCTGGCGCTGGATAGATGGACCTTTGGTCTGACCCAGTATGGACATTCTTATGTTCTTATGTTCAAAGTGAAAGGAGAGGAGGGATGCAATTCCTCATAAACTGCAGCTCTCAGACACGTCCAGGAGGTGGAAATGGCTAGATGTGTCTGCATTTTCTGGGGTGCGGGGTTTGTTTTTTTTTTTTTTTTTTGGCATTAACTGGCTTCATTTATTCACTTGTAATTCTGGTAACTTGGAGGTATAGTATTTAAAGCCCCAACTTTCTTAAAAGTAATTTAAAGGCAAGGGGAGATGTAGCTATTCTGCTAATGCACTGCAAAATCCACTTCATCAGATGAGCTGGATTGAATGGGTTTTACCCACGAAAGCTCATGATACCGTATGTAATTTTGTTAGTATCTGCCACAGGACCAGTTTTTTTAATATATAGTAGCTAGTTCTTAAATGTAGCTGTCTGTTATAAATATGGGGGGGGGGGTTGTGTACCATTAGACCCATGCACTTCTCTGGTCTGCACATCATTACAAGGAGCAACTGGGCTAGTCGAATAGTGTTTGGCTACTGGCAAGATAGCAACAACTACCTCCCATTGGGAAACGGGCATGTTGAGGAAGGAGCTCGTTTTCAGCCCATGCTTCTCATTAAAATACAATGGAATTGAATCCAGCAGGGTTGAAATGTATTTCATTTAGTGAGTTTCCAGGCTTCCTTGTCATGAACGCTCCCTGTTAGCCGCCTGCATTTGGTGTCGAAAGCATAAATTTAGATTCCGACATTTCTGGCAACCATGCCAGATTTTCAGGAGAAATAAATATCAAGCAGCTACTACTTGTTTCCTTATGTGGATTGATCCAATATGATTTTTCATCCTCTCCTGAAACCGAACCAGCATTGCTTCTCTGATGCTTCATTCTGCCATTAAATTATATTAAAAGGGCTTTCATGTTCTCTCTGAAGTGGATGTTTTTTATTCCAGCCACATGGCCTTCTCGATCACCGGTTCCTACTCTCCAAGAAGCAAACTCCTCTGTAGTGTAACTGGCAATGGAAAGCAGTTTGAATATTTCATTGTACTGATCTGAAACACCTTTCAACTTGTCAGGATGCTGTTTATAGACTAATCTGACTGACCCCGAAAAACCCTCTAAAAATCATGTGAATAAAATTGTCACTTGCCACTAAGTGATAGCTACAATGAATGCTTTTGTTCCTTTGAATTCCTCCACTTTGTGGGAACACAAAGAGTTTCAGTGATGGGCAAAAGCCAACTTGTCTGGAACAGTGCAAAGTTTTCAATTACTCTAAGGAGATGTACATTTTCCATTACGGTTTTCTGAACCATTACTCTAGTTACAGAGACAGGCATGTGAATTGCACGCTTATTCTTATAAGTCATCAGCAATTATCTCATTAGAAAAGGCCCTGTTTCACTGGCAGCTTACCAATTTCCCTGATGGTAAAGGTCTTCTAAAAGAAGTGCTTAGTGTAATGTTAGGCTTCTAAAATACCATCCCCAGGTGATGACAGTTTGGTTCAGGACTTTTCTGGGATTTCTGACCAAAGTTCTGGGAACGCTGTTAGGCTGACTCTTAGCCCTGGTCTACACTAGGGCCTTAGTCCGAAATAACCCTCTTCCCTCTCCCCAAATTTCGAATTAGTAAGTGGTGTGTCCACACTACCAAGTCTGTTATTTCAGAATAATGTGCTGTGGAATTCAAACTGCTTTTCACCGGGAATAACGCTAATTCCAAACATGTGCAAATTTGAAATAACATTAGTGTGGACACCCCAGTGCCACCATTTCGAACTAATTGGCCCCCAGGAAACCCCCTGCAAGTCCCCAGTGCTTCTTGGGGCTCTGAGTCTGAGGTAGCACGTCCACATTCACGGAGCCTGCCTCAGACTGCGTTCGACTCTTCCCGGTAGAGCGGACACGCGAGTTCAAATTTGGTAAATCGGGAGTTCTTAAGTCGAACTGAGTAATTCTGAAATAACTTGCTCGTGTAGACGTGGCCTTACCGTTCCATTAAGGCGCCAGCCCAGGACTCAGCAGACAGAGGTTTTATCTCATTGAGGCAAATCACTTCATATTTCTGGTTCCCACGACAATGGCGACCACAAGCACTCCTTTCCCTCACCATTTCGTCTGTTTTTAGCATACCGGCTTTTCAGGGCCCTCGGGTGCCCGACAACCACACCGCCAAAGACAGGCCAAGCGATGGGTCCTGGGCCGGTGCCGTAACACACGACCAATCTCTGCGTGATGATTTAAGGGCTTGGGCCACCAGCAGCACGTAGTGGGGGGGTGGTCAGACCCCAACCGATTGCCATGATTTTTTGGGAAAAGTACCCAAACCTTTGTGCCCTTATTTGAACCTCTGGAGGCCCCAGCCCTCCACTCGCTAACCCTGGGCTGTACCTGCTGGACAGCATGTTCGAGGAGCATCCCAGAGTGGACACAGTGAGTAGGCCCTCGAGGCATCTTTGTAACAAGGTGGAAGGTAGGGGACAGCTGCAGATGCAGGTAGAGACCAGTGTTCCCTGTAGGCTGTGCATTTGGGTGGCTGGCCAGAAGAGATTTAGGTGCTGCCCCATTGATTAGCAGAGCTCCGATATGCTGCCGGCTGGGGGCATCTGTGTTTCTGCTGGTGGTGCACATCTGCACATGCGTTGGTGCACATAAAAATATTCCGCACATGGAAGGACAAATTTAGAGGACCAGAGGAGGAAATGGCATCTGTCATGGAGGCAGGTATTCAGGATAGGATGGGGGGAGTTATTTCAAATGGAGAAGAATCTAAATGGAGCTTGAAGTTCAGAGCGGGGGGCTCTGAGCCCAGAAAAGGAGGAGGAAAAATGTTGTGAGAGAGCCCAGACAGTCCATCTCCAAACATCAGGGTGTGACGCTGCAACCAAGGAGACGAAGGTTTCAGGGCGGCTGTCTATGGACAGGCTGTCGGGCACAATCAGCTGTTCAAGCATGGCTGTATCAAGCCTAGCGATTGAGACGGCGCAGCACGAACTGGCTCCCTCTGGTACCTCCTGCAGCAGGAGGGAGGCCTGATGAAAGGGAAAGCGACTGGCAGCAGAGGGAAGCCAGCTCTGTGCTTACCTGGCACCCGCAGGGCCCTGCCCAGCGCACACACAGGCCCAGTGGGAATCTCAGCTGAGGTTTAGGGACACACTTGTGTCCCCGCATGGGGGGGGAGGGAGGTTCTCCGATCGGCTGAGTCAGCTCTCTGCCTCTGGGACCAGACACTCATGAATTACTCACTTTCCTGCCATTCTAGCAAGTGCCTTATGTCACGTGTAAAGAGTGAAGGGTGGAGACGTTTCCTCGTCCCTTCCCCCATCGCTCCTGACGACCACCCCCAATACACCAGGGGTGGGTAAGATAGGATCTGCAGGCTGGATCCGGCCCACCAAGCTGTTTGATCCGGCCTGCGGCCGCCCTGATGCTCCCCCATCCCCAGGTCATTCAAGACCTGGGGTTGGGGGGAGCACACGAAGTCTCCTCCCCCCGCCATGGGCTCGCAGCACCAGAGGGAACCGCCAGCTGTTCAAAATGGCTGGCAGATCTCCCTCAGTGCCATGTGCCCCTGGTAGGGCTGGGGTGGAGGGCAAAGACTTCATGTGCTCCCCTGCCCCCAGACCAATCAGGGCTTGGCGGCAGGGGAGCATGCGAAGTCTCCTCCCCCATCGGGGCGGGCTGCACCTAGAGGGAACAGCTCCCTTCTGCCTGAGGCCCCGCCCCTTCTGCCCAAGGCCCTGCCCCTTTGGGAGCAGCCCGCAACCACTTCCAGAATTTCAAGTGGCCCCCCCCCTGCAAAAATGATTGGCCCACTCCTGCGTCACACCCTTCTAAGAGCACTCGGGCCTCTGTTCTCTTAAATGCTGTCTGCATGCACGTGACTTTCCACCATTCATGGTAGCTCTTGTGCCGATAATGCACGCTTCCAGCAGCCTTGGTGAGAGACCCCCTCGCCCAGCTGTGTGCTTGCTACCTCAAGGCACAGCAGTCACCTTTCCCTTAACAGCTGGCGAAAAACTGTACATCACACTTGCCAATGAATGGCAGTGGGGCCCCACCCAGTGGGGCTCTGCCTTCCTCTGGGGAACATGAGAGAGATCCTGTTCTTCTTTGTGCATTTTTGGCTGGCTGGCTGGTTTCTTAGAGGGGAAGGTCTCCCTCCATTAGCAGCTGATATTCCTTTTAATCTGGCAGACGATTCCATCAGCAAACTTGGGGTGCACAAAATCCGAATCCAAATCTCCACTCTCCTCTTCCTCCCCCACGAGGCACAGTTTGCAAAGTACACAACTACTCTTGTACGCGGAGAAAGGAATTCAAGCAGCAAAAAAGAATCTCAGCTTGGTTACATTGACCGTGTCATTTACTTGTTCCGCTTTGGAAGTCATTTCTGTGCCCACACATTTCTTTTTAACATGCATCAGGCCAATCACAGTTGTGCAGCCAGGAAATTGGCAAAGTCTTCCTCTGTCAGGGCCCAGTGCAATCTGATCGCTCAGCCAGTCTAGTAAATAAATAAGCAAGTACAGTATATTTAGAACTCCACTGATTTCTTTCTGTGGTTTTTGAAATTGGAAGGAAAGAGACATTATTAAGCCCAAGTATGGAAAAGCTGCCTACGAGATTTCCACTTTAAGGAACAAGCTTGCTGAAAGAATATCATCCACACATCAAAGCAAGACAGCTCTAGGAAGAGAGAGTTATTTAAATGATACCTGAAAACATTTTAAGGATGAATTTCCCGTTCTCCAACTGGAAATTGCTTAAAAAAAATGCTGGATGAATTTTTTTTTCTTTTGGTGCAGCCAGAATACTGTTAGTTTCACCAGGAGATATGAGTAAAAGCAAAGTTCTGGATGCCTGGGACTTCCATCCAGGAGAATTGTGAACATGTAGCAGAAGGCAGAGTGTGGCTCTGAGAATTTGTCTTCCTGCAGAAATAATCCACACACACACAGTCACTTACCTTGCGTGGGACGGTGCTTTTCATGTGAGTGGTGGAGTCTGTCTGGGTACGCAGCAGATGACAGTTTGTTCTGCTCCAGCTAGAGGCTAACAGACTTGCTGTACCTCTCCAGTGCTGTTTCCCAGTGTGGCTGCTCTCATTCCAGGGGAGATTCAGATGAGAAGTCCCGCCATGTGACTGCAGCCCCTGGTCTGCTCTGGAAATTTCAGCCTAAATGATTTGCCCAAGGTCACACACAAAGTCAGTGGCAGAGCTAGGATTTGAACCCAGCTCTCCAGAGCCCCGGCCTAGTTCACTAAGCCGTTCTTCATCCCAGCATGCATCTGTGGTAACTACCATCTTCCCTCACAGTCTGTTCAGAGCAGGTCTCCTCAGAGAACAGCTTCACCCTCACGCTTCCCCTCTCAGGCCATCTCCCCTCCCACTTGCTCCTGCACTGCAGACACACGTGCATTTTCCTTGCAAAGAGCCTCTGACCCAAACAGCATGCTGGCCAAAATGGATTGCAGGGGCGCTCTGCGTTGTAAGCCACGTGCCGTTGCTGGGAGCGGCTCCAGGGGAATTGTATTGTCAGTCGCTGCTAGAACTGCGTGGGGTTTGCTTTCCATATTAGCTTTATCCAAGGCTGGAGTTTCCTGAGTCAGCTGAGACGGATTTAGCTTGCGAAGCCAGGTCTGAGGCGCGCTCTCTCTCTGCCCCAGAGTCCCCGCCGGCCATGCGCCAGCCTGCCGGTCCATTTGGAGGGGAGGGGAGGGGAGGCCAGCCACAGCTCGGGGGCTCCCAGAGACGTGAGGCTGCTCATAACAGCTTGGGAAGGAGTTGCTGAGGGCAGAGAAATGGCCTTTGAGCAGCACTGCCAGTGAAGGCCAGTGCGACGTGGTGCCTCCAAACAGAGCGCCGTCTGCCGACCGGAATGGAGGGCAATGGTTAGGGGGCTCCTTCCTCCTCCCCCTTTTCTTCCCCCCAGGCTCCCCATGCATGTGCTCACCCCACAGATGACTGCTCTGCCTCTTTGTCTGCGTCTCCCCTGTTACCCTCTCCCTGACACTTCCCCTCTCTGGCGGGGCTGGCAGTGAGAGGAGCTGGGAACTAATGGCTTGAGCTGTAACAAGGCAGCGTGGGTGGCGCATGAACTGCTGGCTGGGGAAGGCTGGCCTCCAGGCCCCACTTCCAACCCCAACTCAATCATCCCAGCCAGGGCTTTGTCAAGACGGGACTTAAACACCTCTAGGGATGGAGATTCCACCACCTCCCTAGGGAACCCAGCCCAGTGCTTCCCCACCCGCCTAGGGAAATAGTTTGTCCTAATATCCAACCTAGACCTCCCCCACTGTAACTGGAGACCATTGCTCCTTGTTCTGTCATCCGTCACCACTGAAAACAGCCTCTCTCCATCCTCTTTGGAACCCCCATTCAGGCAGCTGAAGGCTGCTCTCAAATCCCCCCTCACTCTTCTCTTCTCCTGCAGACTAAGCAAGCCCAAATCCCTCAACCTCTCCTTGTAAGTCATGTGCTCCAGCCCCCGAATCATTTTGGTTGCCCTCCACTGGACCCTCTCCGATGCGTCCACACCCTTTCTATAGTGGGGGCCCAGAATTGGATGCAATATTCCTGATGTGGCCTCACCTGTGCTGAAAAAAAGGGAATAATCGCTTCTCTAGATCTGCTGCCGATGTTCTTCCTAACCAACCCCAATATTCCATTTGTGCCCTTGTAGCCCAAGAAGGCTGTTTACTCAGCTCCAGCTCCTCATCCACTGTCATCCCCAGGCCCTCTTCTGCAGCCGACACTAGATGGTGAGAAAGCAATAGCATGCACGGCCTTTGACATCAGGCCCTGTATCCGCTAGCCCCCGTGCCCTTGGAAGGACTCCTCCTTCAGCATCGCCCTGCTCTGTCCTTTCTCTTGCTGCATGGCCCCATGGGAACCCAGCCCCCTCAGCATCAAGGATGCCGGCTGCTAACTGTGCCTCACCTCAGACGTTTGAGTCCTTTGTTCATGAAGCAATTTATGTCCAAATCCGTCTGTCAAAGGAAACCGAATCAGAATAATTTATGGAGTGTGAGAGTGTTTGCATTTCAGCAGCAAACATTCATCAGTTTACGAATAAATGATTAAAACGTGCTTATGGAATTCAGCTGGCAATGTGGCCCAAGCCCAGTAAACAGATCGGGCTGCTGGCTGGTTTGCTGCACTGCTTAATGAGATGTTCTAGGCTTCTCTGTCAGAGTCAGGTGCATTATAACGGTTTCCGTTCGAGGGCAGGCACGTGGCTGATACAGCAGACAACGCCAATGTCTTCCCGCGGCAGGTGACTTGCTCATACCACAGCATTTGTTAACCACGCATGTTATTTGAGACATAGGAGGGCATGGCCACCCCAAACCGCACGCCTCGGGCAGGTGTGCCTCCCACCCCCCGCACAGCCCCACTGGTTGGATGGGAGCTGCCCCTCCCATATAGAAGTCAAAGCATCCGATGATATGAACTGGCCTTTGTGCACACACGTCTGCCTGGATTCAAGCCCCACAAATTCAGGTCTTTAGCCGTGCTCTGTGCTTGGGTGGTCTCGTGTAACCCCTCTAGTGTGGCCCCATGGGCAGCTGTGGAACAGCCCATAAGAGGAAACTCCCAGAGGATTCAGAGGGAAGGAAGTTCAGAGATGAACCTAAAACGGCACCTTTTTAGCAGGGAACCAGAGTCCGTTGAGTAAATGAATCCACCCTGAGCCTGCCAAGCCGTGTCAGAGAGAGAGTTGAGCCTCACTCTGCAATCCCATGGGCTTTCCCTTCTTCCAGAAGGATGCTTCAGAGCATTTGGATGCTTTGTAATGGGCCTTGTTTGTATTTTCTCTCCCATCGTTTTCGGTTTCATGTGTCATAGTTCAGCATAATCCTCATGCGACGTTTAAACTGAGCAGAAAATACTTGCTCCTCGGGAGGGAATTGCTGATGGCAGATGTAGGTGTGACATGGCATTCATATTAAGCCGGCAGTCCCCTTTGGTGCTATTCACTGGAATCACCACACGTGCACAGAGGAACAGCGTAATAGAAACTGAAATTTTAACTCTGTTTGAAACGTCACATTTATTTGTTCTCTTATTGTGCACTTGCAAATGCTCCAACACATTTTATTAAGGGCCATTCAGACTGATGTGTCTGTTAATAAATTAGCTGTTGTCTGTGTGTCACTCAGTAACCTGTGATTATTCATAGCGATTCCAAGCTAAGTCACTCAGATAAATCTAGTTTGGCTAAACTGAATTTAAGGAAAGGCCTAGAAATGCTGTTGTAATGTGCTCAGAGCCACTCTGCGTTGGGGGCTCGGGGGGGGGGGGGCGCACAGGATCAAAAAAGGGGCTGAGGTGGATTTCAGTTAGTGCTAGAGTCCCAAATAAGACCAGTGTATCATCACTAGGCTGGCCAGAAAATGGAGCTCAAAGGGGTTTGGAAACATTCTGTCCTTGAAGCAAGACGAAGAACTAGCAAGGCACAATTGGGACTTTTCACGGCTGGACACCAGTTTGAAATTTTCCCTTTTCCACAACAAAGAAGGTGACAATTTTCTGTGTTATCACTGGAACAAAAATATTGTTGGGATTCTCCAACTGAGCTCAGAATAAAAACTTGATGGAAGGTTCCAGTTAATACCCAAAGGAGCTGTTCTGGCTGGGATTCTACAGATACACGATTTAGTTCAAACGTCTGTGGCACTGCACAGAAGATGACACATGATCACACATGCTCAGGTTCACATGTGTGTGCACTCACAGCTATTCCCTCTTTTTCCTTGACTGTTTAGAAAAGGCCTTAATTTCACTACTGTTTGGAGGTGTTCAGAACAGGGTTTTGAGACGATAGGTAGAGCAAAGCCAAACTATAATGCAAGGACCTAAATGAAACAATCATGTTTTGTTGATAAAACCTGCCTTTTGGCGACAAAACTGTGAGAGCGTTTACACTGCCATGCGACTTTTGTCAGGAAAAAACACTCAGTTTTGGCAAAAGAAAACTTCCATCCCCATGAGAGATTTTGTCTTTTCCCCTCCCTTTATTGTTGACGAAGAGCCAGTGTGGACTCTGCTGTTTTTGTTCAGAGAACTGGCTTCCGCCAGGATCCCACAGTGCCTGCCCTGATGCCTCTGCTCAGTGTTCTGTGATCTCTGCTGCCCTGCAGGCCTGCGCCCCTCCCCTTTCTAAGCTCTGGGAAGTGTCGGACAGCTGAGTGAGCTGCTCCCTTTGGGGAACAAAGAACAAATCATTGGAATGCTCCTGGTCTGCCCTCCTAGGAACACTGTGGCAGGCAGCTGCTGCAGGGGGAGGGTTGGAAAGACGGCTGTGCTGCTTTGATATTCCTCAGCATGGAGAGCTCCCAGAGCTAGGAGGGAATCCCAAGAAGTGCAGGGATCAGCTCTGCCTTCCCACAGCACTGCCCTGTGGGATGCTTACCCACAATGTTTTGCTCTAGCTGTTGTGAGGGAGCTAGCCATGCTGCCATGAAATGTCAACAATGGGAGACAGAAAAACCAGTTTAACTGTTTTTTGCTTTTGGTGACTTTTGCATGTGGACAGCACTTTTGTTGCCTTCCCAGTGTAGACACGGCTTTAGGCACCACTTGGCTACATCCCTTACACCTGAGACACGGGTGTAAGTAAAGGGGAAGAGGGGGAAGTTGGTTTATTAGGAGAAACACTAATCTAAAGAAGTGTGTCAGGACCTTAATTGGGATTTTAATCCCTAAATGGTCGCAGGTATAGCAGAGCTCTGCTCTTAAAGCCAGGCCTTGTGATTTGAGAGCGAATATCCTTTCAATAGAGAGGAGGCTGCTGGATTTGCATAGAAATGATGCATTCCACCATCCCCGAGACCCAAAGTTGATTTTCTTTTCCAGTTAAAAGCAGGCATGAGTGGTAATTATTAATTTGAGTCCACCTCTGAATGCACTTAGCAATTCAAGTACAATTAGTTTTCAGAATGCCCAGGTAGGAAGTAATCGTTAAAAACATGTAAATTAAGTTACTGGGGAGCTTAATAGATTAGTCATTGACTTGCCAGCTTATGTTGGAGCTTAACCTTCAGCTGAAATTAATCACCAAACATTTCTCCGAGCCACCTCTTAAAGGTCAGAGCTTGGTGGCTATCACATTGGCTAAATGTAACCCTTAGTGCAGAACCAAAGTGAGGAAGGAGGCAGAAAGGAAGATGAAGTCCTGTGAAAATCCATCCCATCATGCAGGGACTCAAACAAAGCCCTCCCTTGATATTTGCCTGTGAGAGAAGCCAAGTGTGCAGTATCTGTGCTCCCAAATCCATTGCATGCAGAACACAAATCCCCTAATTGCTCCTAACAGGAGTTTTTTGGGGGTTATGTGGGGTTGGGTTTGTTTTTTATTGGCAGCGGGTGAATCCAAGGTTTGCCTGCCTTCTCCCTTCCCATTGGGCCTTCCTCCCACATTCACTCCAGTGCAAGTCTACGTCTACACTGCATTGCTTTGTCGGGATACCTCCGGTATCCCAAAAAAGCAACGCTGCATCCAAGGAACGCGTTTTTGAAAAAAAACGCTTTTTTGAAAAAAAATTTGGAAGAATGGACGTGCTCTTTCACCATCCCTGTAAAACCTCGTTCTACGAGGAATAAGGGATGGCTTGAAAGAGCACTTTTTTCTGAAATTTGGTGCCGTGTAGATGTGCCAAATTTCAAAAAAGCCTAATTTCAAAATTACATTGAAATAAGACACACAATTTGTATAGCGGAAATTGCGTATCTTTTTCCGGCTTAAGACTGCAGTCTAGACATAGCCCTAGAGCCCAAGTCCCCTTTGCGAACGAACGCCCTTTGGGGTAGGGCCTAATTCTAGACAGGGAAGCCAAGGAGTATTCTGAACTCTGTCAATATCTGGACCCTGGTAGCCACTGCCTGAGCAGAGCACGATGACTCTGCTCATTTAGACCCACTCTTGTATGACAGTAAATGGGGCTCTTCGTTTTAACGAGTCATAGAGGCAGATTTCTCCCAATACAACGTGCTGGTCTCTGGGTTATAGTCTCTCTCTCGCTACAGGTGATCACTGCTGCATGGCTCCCATCACAACAGTGCCTTAAAGGCTCCAAGCTGCACTGAATATTTGGCACAAAAAAAATGATGGGCATGCCGGAGAACCCATCTCTAGTCAAAACAACACCAGCAAGCTCAGAAATGCCCAATCCCAGAGCTTCTCCACCCAATGCGCCATCAGCTCCAGCGTGAAACCCTGAGCCCAGTTGTGCTGCCCCATCTCTCCTGAGGCTGGCACAGATGTGCGTGGAGCTAGTCGTGGCATCAGTGTTGGCAAAGCAGAGGCTGTTTCTCAAGGAAGGCAGGGCCAATCCTTTGAATGCGGGATGCTATGAGCTTTACCCACTGCTGTGAATAGGTTCTGAGAATACAGCACTGAGAATACCTGGGCATTTGAGCCTCCCATATTTCATAGGTCACCAGCCAGCCACCCTGTGACACACCCTGTGTTGACACTGGGTGGGTTTGGCCACAAATGTGCTGTCGACATGCAAAAGCCACCAAAAGTGAACACTGGCCAAATCAGTTTTTCTGCCTCCAATTGTCCATATTTCATGGCCACATTGCTAGCTCCGCTGTTGACAGATAGAGCAAAGCAGCGTGGGTGAGCATCCCACAGTGCATTGTGGTGGGAAGGCAGAGCTGATCCTTGCACTTCTTGGGATTCTCGTGACAAGAATATCAAAGCATCACAGCCATTTCTCCAGCCCTCCCCCGGCAGCAGCAGCCTGGTTGCCGCTGTGTTCCTAGCAGGGCAGACCAGGAGCATTCCAATGATTTGTTCTTTGTTCCCCAAAGGGAGCAGCTCACTCAGCTGCCCGACACTTCCCAGAGCTTAGAAAGGGGAGGGTGCGCAGGCCTGCAGGGCAGCAGAGATCACAGAACACTGAGCAGAGGCATCAGGGCAGGTATTGTGGGATCCTGGCAGAAGCCATTTCTCTGAACAAAACAAACAGCAGAGTCCACACTGGCTCTTTGTCAACAATAAAGGGAGGGGAAAAGACAAAATCTCTCATGGGGATGGAAATTTTCTGTTGCCAAAACTGAGTGTTTTTTCCCGACAAAAGTCGCATGGCAGTTCTCTCCACAAAACAAACAGCACAGTCCACACTGGCTCGTCAACAATAAAGGGAGGGGGAAAGACAAAAATCTCTCACAGGGCTGAAGGGTGTTTTTTCCCAACAAAAGTGGCATCGCAGTGCAAATGCTCTCAGTTTTGTCGCCAGAAGGCAGGTTTCTTGCAACCATACATGCCCGTGTAGACAAGGCCACGGTCCCTAACAACTGCCCACTTTCCCCACTCTATGCATCTTGTTTGAGAGTCTGCAGAAGGAACTGCTACATTGCTATCAATAATGCATTGAACTTGTGTTCAATCAAAGGAGCAGAGTGTTTAAGAGCTGAGTCGCCAGCTGTGCTACATAGGGCAGGACTCTGGCGTGTTCTGGGAGTTTCAGGCACAGGACTGGAATTGAAAGGAACAGGAGGAAGTAAGGGGAATTCCTGTAATGCCAAAGCCAAGGCTGACGTTTCAGAAACTGGGGCTGAAAAGAATTGCTAAAGTAGGGAAACTCCAGTAAAAAGTTCAGGGAAACTTCTCGAGTTCCCGACAGTGAGAAATGCTCAGATTTGAGCTCCAAATAGCTCCTACTAATTCAGGACATGAGAAACCCTTCTAGCCCAAGCACACACTGTTAGTGAAGAGAATTGCCTTTCTAGGAATGATTCTTTTCCTGACCTGCGTGATTTGCTGGGTTTTTATTGCTGTGATTTGTTATAAGATGCAGACAGCAACCTTTAGCCGGGGAAAAAAATGTTAGTAAGAAAGACACCAATTTGTGGCAGACATCTGAAGAAGCTATTTCTAAAACGGCAATTACCCGAAAAGGGAACAAATTACTACTTACTTCAGAGACTTTCACACATGGAAAATCAGAGCGATGGAAAATAATCAGGGCAGTGTGTTTGCAAAAGCACATTGATTGATATTGAAATATTTTACAGTGAAAGGTCACCAAGGGAAATGGAGAGTTAGCAAGTCGTATAATGCCAGGGTAGCTGGTATCACAGTACAGCTGATAGTCAAGTTTGATTAAGGTTGCATTAGGCACACTTTCAATCTAATAAGCAAGCCCAGGTCAGAGTCAAGCCACAGCTTTCTAGGAAAACTAGGTGGAAGTGTCCACATGCTACTCATAGCTTGGCCAACGTATTTGTTTGTGCCTGTGGTCGTCCAGGATATTATGAATAGGATTGTGTAGGGCCAACACAACACCCTCTTTCAGCAGGTTGCTATGGGACACATTTGACACAGGCATTCTGGGGAGAGGTAACAGGTAGAAGATCCTCCAATATCCTTGAAATCTCCCTCTCATTCCAGTCCCTGGATCTGGTGGGATCTATATCTCCCTACAACTGCTAGTGGTGGGTGTCTTCATTTCAGCCTCTGGAGGACTCCCACACAACGGGAAGCCTCACTCTGGCACCAACACAGAGCATGAATCCTTAGGGCATTTATCTGCTTTCTCCCTAGTTCCACATCCTGAGTTCATGGGAGCCAAGTGGCTGCACCCCCAGGATGGAGGCTTTTCAGAAAATGTCCTAGGGGTGACCCAGTCATTTTAGGGCCTTCACTCCAAACTGCGGCCCAGCTCCCAGCATCCTGGAGAGGGTGAAATGTTTGTCTAGGATCTTCTATTATGAGACATTTGAAATCCCTGCACTGCTGAGATTCATGGTTTCAGTCCCATTACGTTTTGTTTTTTTTAATGTGGATGAAGTAAGTTTGGGATCACGGCCTGATGAAGTTAATGGACAGGCTCCCACTGACCGTGGTGAGCTGTGGGTCAGGTCCTAAAGAAAGGTGATGCCCTGTATGAAAATGAGCATAGCTGGTATTTTGGGGGAAGCATAAATTACAAAGGTAAAATTGCATCTGCCTTCGCTCAGAATCCGCTCTGGCTGGGGGCAAGCGAGTGGCAAAGTCCATGAAGGGCTTTGTAATGGTGTTACTTGTATTGGGAACAGCCTAACCCAGAAAAGGGGCAGAGGCCGCATGGCTCGGGAAGATGAGCCGGCATTATAGGAGAGCTGAGGGAATACAGCTCACCTTTCCCACGAATTGAGGTGCTAGCAATACACGGGGATCGCTTCCCCGGGGTTGAGATGCTGATGGGGGTAACCACATCCCCACCTGGCTCCGTTGCTAACCAGCCACCATTTTCAGCCTGTGTCGGGTGGTTCCGCTGGTCTTGGTTAAAGGAAGCTGTTATTGCCTCAGGCTGTAAAATCACCAACGGGGCACACGAATAAAGGGCTGTTGAAAAGGGACCGAGGATAAATTGGAATTTTGGAAGAGGCAAAACGTTGCAGATGAACCAGTGTTGCTTTTTATGCTGCAGCTTTCAACGAGCATCTCATAACATTAAAAGGGCTCTTTGGCTCATGGTTCTTGAAGATACCCTAGTTCAGACTAGGGATGCAAATGCAGACGAGCGAAGTAGCTAATGAAGCCGGGATTTAAATATCCCGCGCTCCATTAGCATGATCTCGCCAGCTCGCTAGTTCAAATCACAGATGATTCAAACCAGGAAGTGCGCGCCGGAACGCATTGGTTCGAACTAACGTTACTCCTGAAAAAATGGAGTAATGTTAGTTTGAACCAAGGGCTTTGGTTCGAACTAACGCATCCCGGCACACACTTCCTGGTTCGAATCAGCTGTGATTGGAACTAGTGAGCCGGCGAGATCATGCTAATGGAGCACGGGATATTTAAATCCCGGCTTCATTAGCTACTTCGCTTGTCTGCATTTGCATCCCTAGTCCGAACTAGGGAGCAAATGTAGACATACCCGAAGAGACTAACCGTGGGCACTGGACGTAGCAGAAAGTCTAAATAAGCTCCCCATCAAATAATGAACTGTAATGAGTAAGAAGGTACCACCCAGCGCCGGAGCTTCATGCTGGAAGGCTCCCATGTAAGTCTCTAAAACCAGACAGACCTGACACTGGCTGAGCAAGACAGGCCTGGTTCCAGGGGACCACGTTGGTTTTTCCAGCTGTACAGGGTTGCCCACCAGCAGCATGCGAACCAGAGCCAGGCTCTGGTGTCTGTTGTACAGCGTGCTGTCGAGAGCGTTGATTGCTTGCATCATGTTTTTTCTCAGCCAGTATTATGTTATAAAAGAAAGCTGGGTGTGAGACACTCTGTGTGTACACACACATCATCCTTCTCCGCAGCCCTGGCCTTATTCGACATCCTAATATAAATATGATCCCTTTGGAAGCTTTAAACTTGTTGACCGTATCCACTCCGTTAAAAAAAGAAGAAAAGCCCAAATTTGGAAACTTTCCTCTTGTTTTCCTCCACAGATAAATCATTTGTCTGCCTAGTGCTCTCCACAGGGCTCATTAATCACTTTCCATCTGATTCCTTTAGATGTATCTTTTGCAAGAAGATGAAATCAGCCTCTTTTTCTCCCCTTCCCTTTTATTTTATTTTTAATAGATCATTTTAATACTGAGTCAAAGTGTAAAGCTTTCTTGGATGTGTCTAAGCTGTTCCAAAAGGCTTGGAAAAGATAGAGACAGACTGCATACCTTGGGCAGCACAGAAGCCCACGTGATGTAGCAGATAACTGGGTAGCCCCGACAGGTGGAATCAAACCTGGGATCTCTGGAGCTTAATGCACGAGTCTCCACCACATTAGCCAAAACCTGGCTGGCTCTCAGTAAGTGGTCTAGGTGCCACTAGAGAGGACAGGGAATTGCACCCAAAAGGTGTGTGAGTTACAACAAAGTAACTGGGCAACAAAATGAAATTTAATGTTGATAAATGTAAAGTGATGCACACTGGAAAAAATAACCCCAACTATACATACAATAGGATGGGGACTAATTTAGCTACGACTCAAGAGGGAGACCATGGAGTCAGTATGGATAGTTCTCAGAAAACATCCACTCAGTGTGCAGCAGCAGTGAAAAAAACCAGAATGTTAGGAATCATTAAAAAAAAAAAAAGGATAGAGAATAAGACAGAGAATAAGAACATAAGAACATAAGAAAGGCCGTACTGGGTCAGACCAAAGGTCCATCTAGCCCAGTAGCCTGTCTGCCGACAGTGGCCAGCACCAGGTGCCCCAGAGAGGGTGGACCGAAGACAATGATCAAGCGATTTGTCTCCTGCCATCCCTCTCCAGCCTCTGACAAACAGAGGCCAAGGACACCATTTTATCCCCTGGCTAATAGCCTTTTATGGACCTAACCTCCATGAAATTATCTAGCTTCTCTTTAAACTCTATTATAGTCCTAGCCTTCACAGCCTCCTCTGGCAAGGAGTTCCACAGGCTGACTACACGTTGTGTGAAGAAGAATTTTCTTTTATTAGTTTTAAACCTGCTACCCATTAATTTCATTTGGTGTCCTCTAGTTCTTCTATTTAGGGAACTAATAAATAACTTTTCTTTATCGGCCCGCTCCACACCACTCGTGATTTTATATACCTCTATTATATCCCCCCTCAGTCTCCTCTTTTCTCAACTGAAAAGTCCCAGTCGCTTTAACCTCTCCTCGTATGAGACCCGTTCCAAACCCCTAATCATTTTAGTTGCCCTTTTCTGAACCCTTTCCAAGGCCAAAATATCTTTTTTGAGGTGAGGAGACCACATCTGTACACAGTATTCAAGATGTGGGCATACCATAGTTTTATACAGGGGCAGTAAGATATTCTTAGGCAAGAATATACAGAGGCAAGAATATCTTATTGCCTCTGTATAAATCCACGATATGCCCACATCCTGAATCTTGCATACAGATATGGTCGCCTCATCTCAAAAAAGACATCTTGGCATTGGAAAAGGTTCAGAAAAGGGCAACACAAATGATTAGGGGTTTGAAACAGGTCCCGTATGAAGAGTGATTAAAAAGACTTGAATTTTTCAGCTTAGAAAAGAGGAGACTAAGGGGGGATATGATAGAGGTCTATAAAATCATGACTGGTATGGAAAAAGTGAATAAAGAAAAGTTATTTACTGGTTCCCATAATATCAGAACTAGGGGTCACCAAATGAAATTAATAGGTAACAAGTTTAAGGCAAAGAAAAGGAAGTTTTTATTCACACAGTGCACAGTCAACCTGTGGAACTCCTTGCCAAAGGATGTTGCGAAGTCCAGGAGTTTAAGGGTTCAGAAAAGAGCTAGATAAACTCATGGAGGGTTAGGTCCATCAATGGCTATTAGTGAGGATGAGTAGGAATGGTGTCCCGAGCCTTAGTTTGTCAGAAGCTGGGAATGGGCGACAGGGAAGGAATCACTTGATGATTCCCAGTTCTTTGGGGCACCTGGCATTGGCCACTATCCGCAGATACTGGGGGTGCTACATTGATTTATACCCAGTGAGAATATGGCCCATTATTATGATTACACACCTTTAACCACATGGCTAATGCCCTCTGACCAGGGATGGGGCAGAATTCAAGGGGTTCAGAGAATTTTGTCAAGAATGGCTCAGGAAACTGAAAATCTCATAAGACGACAAAATTGAAATATGGGGAGGGGGATCTTAGAAAGAAGGTAAGCAAGGGGGTAATCCAGGTGTATAAAATAATGAATGGGATAGAGATGGGAGGTCAGGTCCACTTCTTTGCTCTGGTGTGCACTTGAAACAGGGAGAAGTATTTCTTTACTCAGTGCACCGTCAACCTGTGGAACTCCTTGCCAGAGGATGTTGTGAAGACCAGGTCTTTAACAAGTTTCCAAAAAGAACTAGATAAATTCATGGAGGTTGAGTCCATCAATACTTATTAGCCAGGATGGGTCGGAATGGTGTCCCTAGCCTCTGTTTGTCAGAGGCTGGATATGGATGACAGAAGAGGGATCACTCAATAATTACCTGCTCTGTTCACTCCCTCTGGAGCATCTGGCACTGGCCACTGTTGGCAGACAGGACACTGGGCTGGATGGACCTTTGGTCTGACCCAGTCTGGCCATTCTTATTTTCGTATGTATGCCACAGTAGCTTCTTCACACATACCCATTACTCACAAACAGGCATATTTAATTCTCAGACTTGCTCATTTCTGCCACTGTAAAGTTTCCTCCATTTTTTTTGTTTAGCTTAAACTATTGAGTTGGTGACATTTTCTACACAGCACTAGTAAAGCCATGGACCTGTAAGCTGTGTGCTCTCACCTTCAGTATGGCGTGTGCAGTACAGCGTGTGAAGGGAGCAAGCCACCTAACTGCCCCTGCTTAAAGCAAAATTGGTTATGTCGTTCACTGGGCTTTCCAAGACAGTCTGATGAATAAGCGAACAAGGCGCACTGTGCTGGAAAACCATCCCAGACAGATTTGCGTGCATTGCTAACCGCGCCTCACGGACTCCTCCTAGCCTTTGCCCCAATCCTCAAATGCTCAAATAGCCCTGACAGAATATTTGCAATGAAAGCAGAAGTTTAAAGGTAGGGAAATAGGACTGATCAATTGGAACCACAGATGCAAGCACGGAGTAGCATTTTTACATATGGACCAACCGTTATGTGTCAGAAGACAGCCGAAAAGTCATCTGCTTTTGTTTTGCTTTTTAATAGCAACTGCAAAGCCCCTAGAGAGAGTCATACCTACACACAGATTCAGGGAGCGAAGGCAGGAAAATATGTTAAGAGTTCATAAAAGTGCATTCACTATGGCACAAAGGCTATTCATTCTTGTACTCTTTTCATTGTTGCAACATTCTGCTAACAGCTAACAAGTGTATCTGAGTAATTTTTCTCAACATTGCAGCTGTTAAACTAGCTGCCTCTGGACAGTGCATTGAAATCAAAATGACAGACATGTCTATATCTAAAGGAGCATTCGACTACCACGAAACAGAGAGCATGCAGGCCCAGGCAAGGCAAACAGCACCCCCAGAAGGATTTGGAATCCTTTCTAGGAGGAGACCAAGAGTAAGAGGCCCTGTAGTCGGCTGGGAGCACCGGTTCTGTCCAGACAGGTGTTTGCAAAGTGGTAGAAATACAAAGAGCTATTGCACCATACATCTTTTGGTGGAGAATGCACAAACAGGAAATTTGGTCCATCATAAGGATGCTAACAGGCACCGGAGCCAAACAGTTGCCCCTCTTGGGAAGAGGAAATGCACCCTAGAGAGAGATCTGTGGATTGCTCTCTTGTCCAAGGTAGGTTGTATTTGGAGGCTCTTAAATTGGTACACTGCATATGTACTCGATCCCTGCCCAGGATCAAATTCCAACCCAGAGGCTGTTGTAAAATCTTTCAAAGATGGCAGACTGCACAGGAGTAGCAATACCCTCTACCTGATGCTCAGTCTCAGAGGCGGTGGCTGTGCTAGTCTGTAACTAAAAAAACGTAAAAAACAACAGTGGTCCTGTAGCACCTTGGAAACTGACCAAGAAATATACAGATGGTATCATGAGCTTTCGTGGGCACAACCCACTTCTTCAGATGACAAATATGGAGCAAGAGGCACAGAGGTTCACCTATAAAGTGAAAAAGGAGAGAGAGGGAGGACATATACATGGCAAAGGGGCATTGCTGGCACTTCATGGCTCCGATGCCAACTCTGTCCACACATCTGCACAAGCGACACCATCACAAGACCTCACCACATCAGCCACCACATCGGAGGCTCATACAACTGCACATCCACCCATGTGATCTATCCAGTGCCAGCAATACCCCTCTGCCATGGGCCTGGGCCCAGCTGAACCGTCTCTGCGACACGGGATTAGTGGGCACAAATCAGATATTCGAAATGGGACCACACAGAAGCCTGCAGGGGAACATTGTAACCTGCCTGGTCACTTATTAATGGATTTAAAAGTAGCCATTCTCCTACAAAGTAATTTCAGGAACCAGCTAGAGATACAGCCTGCAGAACTGGCTTTCATGTACAAATTTGACACATTCTGCCAGGGACTGAACAAAACCATGTCTTGGATGGGACGCTATATTTGACATGACAGGGCACTCACAGCCCACTCTAGTAGCTTCGTTTAATACGGACACTTTAATTAACCAAATGTTTTATTTCCTCCCCTCTTTTTCTGCTTTATAGTTGAACCTCTGTGCCTCTTGCTCCATATTGGTTATCTGAAGAAGTGGGTTGTGCCCACGAAAGCTCATGATGCCATCTGTATATTTCTTGGTTACTCTTCGATGCTACGGGGCCGCGTACTAAGGAAAGGCGAAGGCACCTCCCCCCTGTGATGTTGCCTCACTGGGTGGAATTAGGCTGACAAGAGGCTCCTGATAGCATTTCAGCCAAACCACAAAGCCATTTCTCATCCCCTGTCTCCGGCTTTTTTCTCTCCAGCCCCCACCAGTAGCTCTTTGCAAAGGGGCTTTGCAACTTTTAATGGCATTCATCTGTCACCAGGTGTCACGGGGGAACAGTTTGTCTCTGCTTCCAAATGGTAATAACTGCATATTGAACAGCGCTGGCCTTGGATTTATTCACAATGCGAGTTTCCAAGCTACCTGCTATTGACAAATAGCTGCAATTTTAGCCTCTTCACCCCTCCTCCCCCAATCGATGCCTTTTAATCGAGTCAAATCTCAACAAATTAAATGAAAGTAGGCCCCCAAACTAGTCCCCGAGCAAACAAATGAATCTGTGTAAAAATTGCCCCTTTGACATATTATCGGTGAATTGAAAAAAAAATGAGAAAATTGCTTTCTCTTCTCTGGAGATGTTTGATTCCGTCCAGCTTCGTGGCTACACATGTTGCTTGAAGGTCTGCTTAGGTAGGACTTAGCATGTGGTCTGCACATCACATGATATTCTGCACCAGCTGAATTTCAACCCATTCATCCTAGGCCAGAAGAAATTAAACAGGGGAAAAAGGCAGTCGAGATGCTGGGAGGAAACAATCATTAAAACAGGGAAATTCATTCCAGTTGACTAATCACAGAAGGGCTGGCCATTCAGAACAAATACTGCAGCTAGGTCTGCACTCAACCTGGCAGCTCGGCTTAAAATATGCAATGTTGCTGAAGTTGGCTCACTTTAAGCTGAGCTACTACCTAATAGAACTAGAAGGGACCTTGAGAGGGCATCAAGTCCAGTCCCCATGGCAGGACCAAGCAACATCCCTGACAGATTTGCCCAAGATCTCTAATTGGCCCTCTCAAGGATTGAATTCACCACCCTGGATTTAGCAGCCTAATGCTCAAACCACTGAGCTATCCCTCCCCCTGCTGTGCAGCCCCACAGCTGGAGGCCAATGGGAGCAAATGCTCCCATCAGCATCCCTTACTCCTTGCCAAAGCAAGAGTACTGGACACCAGCAAGGGCACGCTCTAAGTGCTATTCAGGGAGTCTTAATTAGATCCATTAAATCAAACTCTGGATGATCAGTAGCGACTGCAGGGATCTTCTGTTTAGTGTAGACAAGGCCTGAGTCTCTTGTGTTAGGAAACTGGCTGGAAAAACTCCCGCGCTGAAGTTTTCTTGTTGGAGAACCTATTCACAGCCATGCCTGGGTCAAATACAGCATTTCTGCCACCCCGGCCTGGAGGTTTCCCAGTAGTGGGTCTAGGGAACACAATGGCTGAAGGCAAATTGAAGCAAACATAAGAAATACGATAATTACACTTTTTGCCATTTTCATTCTGTTTTGTTTAATTGTTCCCCACGTGGCAGCATCGTTCAGTTCTAAGGGATCTGGCTGGCAAGGGAACCTTAATGTCCTGCCGACTCATGTTCTACGTGGAGTAGTGAGAGCACGGCTTGCCCTGCACCTCAGGGCTGCTGCTATCCCGTAGTTATTGTTTCACAGACCCCCAGGCCAGAAGGGAGCACTGTGATCATGTAGTCCAGGGGTCTCAAACTCCCAGCCCGTGGGCCATCCCTGGCCTGAGCTGCTGTGCAATCCAGCCCAGGAGTCCCAGCAGCCCAGGGGGAGAGACCATCCATTCCCATTCCCCAAGCCACGCCCCTTCCCATCCTCTCCTCCCCAAGCCACGCCCCTTCCCACCCTCTCCTCCCCAAGCCACGCCCCTTCCCACCCTCTCCTCCCCAGGGGCACCCCATCCTCCCTCCCAAGGGAGGCGGCTTTGGGGATTACTGGGGGAGGCGGGGTGGCCTGGCGTGGGGCAGCAGCAGTGGTCAGTCCCCCCTCCACTCCCCGGAGGAGTGCACTTTGCATCCCTGTGGCTCCTGCCACAGCAGGGAGTGGGGGGGGGGGCTCATGCCAGGCCCCTCCCCCCCCCGGAATTCCCAAGGCCCCGTCCTTTGGAAGATAGGGTGACATGGGGGGAGGAGGGCAGGGAGAAGCCCAAAAAGGGAGGGCTTTGGGAAATGAGACCGGACAGGCCCCTCCTAGGCTGGATTGTACAACTGCTCTGGCCGGGGATGGCCCACAGGCCGGGAGCTTGAGATCCTTGATCTAGTCTGGCCTTCTGTATGACCCGGCCCATAGAACTGGCCCAGGATAATTCCTAGAGCAGAGCTTTGGGACACTCGATTTTAAAAATTGGCAGGGATGGGGACTCAACCGTGACCTTGGTAAGATGTTCCCGTGGGTAAGCCATGTCTCTGTCAGACATTCCTACCTTGTTTCCACTCTGAATTTGTCTATCTGCAATGTCCAGCTGTCGCAGCGTATTACCCCTTTGTCTGACTGACCGAAGAGCCCACCGTTAAATATGTATTCCCTGGGTTGGTTCTTGTAGACCATGATCAAGTCACCCTTAGCCATTGGGGGCTTTTAGCCTAAGTAGACTGAGCGTCTTGCGTCTGTCACTAGAAGACATGATTTCTAACTTTCAGCATTCACACGACTCTTCTCCACCCCCTTCGCCATTGCTAGGAATTGGACACAATGTTCCAGTGCCAAGTACAGAGAGTAATAACCTCTGTCCTCCTAGTCAAGATTTCCCTGTTTGTGCATCCCTTTTGGTTCCTAAATTACGAATGGTATATTTCTTGCTAGTGCATTCCTTGCCATTTGCCGTATTTATCTGCCCAGAGCTTCCACTAAGGGTTCAGGTTCCATCTGCAGAGTACAGGTGATTTTGTGCTCTAATTTTGCAGCGATGGCTCTGTCTAGAAAGCACATGCATTGGCTGGGGCTTTGTAATCTCCCACGTCGTTGGCTGCGTTTCTCTGATTTCTCTTCCTCATGTCGTTGGCTTCGATGGATATGGGCTCACTAATTCTATTGGAGGATGCTGTGCAAAATATAACTGGCTTATAAACAATTGCTTCTTGGCTGCGTTCCATGGTGGTATATATTTTGGGTCAGGCCTCTGGCAGCGGTGCAGAAAGCCGTTCTTAGGCGTGTTTGTTAGCGCCAGGGTACCTCAACAGACAGCCACAATACAACAGTGCAACAAGACAGCAATTCCTAATGACAAACAACATTGCATTTCTGCCCAGTGCCCCATCAAGGACATCGCTTATTTTTTTGGCCTGGTGTTATCCCATTTGGGTCAGTACAGACAGCGGGGCTTTTTATCGCCTCGATGTCACCTCACCACAAAGAGCGGTGCAGTCTTCCAGAACACGAGCCCGGGCATGCTCAGGGCATTTTTTATTTTGGAGGGACGGGGGAAAGGCCTTCATTGCTTGCCCATCCTGGGTGCTTCACTGGTGTGACTCAAAAGCTGCCTGCAGCGGGGGAATGCTTCCAGGGAGACGGCTCAGAGGACTCTCCCTGCCGTCCTCCCTCTGTCAAGCTGACTTACTATTGTATATTGGAGGGCGAGGCTGGGCTAGTTCTAACCCTGTTTCACTCCTCACTGGCCCCTCATGTGCATAGCGCCAGCCCCGCTTCCTCCCTCACCTGCATTGCCTTGGTTTATTTTTAATATTCTCTTGTTTACACTCCCCCAGCCAGCCCCTTGGTATAGTTCTGCCTACACGGCTCTGCTCTACCGCCCCAGCTTCTCTTCATAAATCCTCTGATTTATCGTCCCTCACCAAATTAACTTGAGCTCTGGCTCACTGGCCCCCGAGGGCAGTGAGTAATGTAGGTAAAGGAAGACATTGCCTTCCCAAAACTGCCTACACTGTCCCGCCACCCGGGAGAGCTCAGGCTGTGATGCAGCAGCCCCGGCCCTCTGGGTGGCCAGGAAGGATCAGACTTGGGAGCTGAGAGTGGGTGGGGTTGGCTGGAGCAGGAGGTTGTTGCAGGGGCATGGTCTCAGAGGGAAGGGGAATGGCTTAACCTATGAACTAGAGTTAGATCCAAGTCCAGCTGCCGGAAATCAGCCACAGTTGAAATACGACCGCGATCACCAGGTATGAACTTACACTAACAGCTTTTTAGACTTTACTTATTTATGATAGAAATTGCAGCCATCCTGTGGAAATTATGGAGTACACAAATGCTCAGTGTAATATAGCATTGCCCTACGCTGCACGAACGCGCCACAAATCACACCTGGGTTTCAGTTACAAATTAAGCAGAAGCCATGATGAAGTGCAATATTTTTATCCACCCATCCCTTGCTTTCTTTGGATTAATTCCTAAAAGCCTCCTTCTCCCATGGTTTCCAGTCTCCTCCTTAGAAGAGATTGCTAAGGTGCAGCAATCAACAGCTGTCGTGAATCAAATCGGAGCAGTCTGATCAGTTTCAAAAGAGGAAAAAAAGCAGGAATAAAAGCAATTTTAGACTCATGATAAATGCTGAGTGTTTCCAGCGAGCACAAAAATACAGGTATAAATGGTGAGGGTTCTGCAGGGAGAAACCTGAGCTGGGTCAATGCCCTGGGTCCCAGACAAAACATCCCTCCCACCGAAACGTCCACCCACAGCATGAAACATACACATGCCCCCACTCAGTGCGGGATGCTTTAGAGAAAGGGGGGACGGAGAATTTCCCTGCACCCGCCCTCGTAAGGCAGCTAATGCTGGCCATGGCAGTGTAGGCTCTCCACAAGCCCTGGCATGGAAGTGCAAAGACATCTCAGGCCCAGCCTGTCCTTTGCTGCTTCCCATTTTGATGGCGCACACAAGCTGCGTGCAGCACTGACCTACTTAACCAAGTTTAATTTTACAACACAGCCCAAGAAGAAAGCAGGAGGGAGGGTGGAATTAAGAGACAGGCTCTTCTGCTGAATCTGTCCCTTGCTGCCAGAATAAGAAGCGATCTTGCTGCTCTCAGCAATGTGGACGCTCCCAGCAGGAGACACACAAATGTCTTTTGTAATTGGAAACTTTCTTTTCCACATATATCTCTCCCGCTATATGTCCCCCCACAGTTTAATCCCAGTGCCAAGTGCTTTGCTCTCACCCGCATGAGCTGTGCTGCAGCTCAGCTCGGCCTGCAGGGGACAGTTTGTCTTTAAATTGCCCAAATTCCCACTGTTTTCGGAGAGGCGGCTTTGATGAAATGCCGGTCCTCGCCTGGCCAGCCGCCTCCGGGCTTGACTCTGAGCTGACAGATTTTGGTGTAAATCAGGACTAAGCCCCCCCTGGCACCAATGCAATATCACTGGGGTAAAACAGATGTGAGGCAGCTCAGAGTCCAAGTCCTACGTTTTCTCTTCTAGGAAGAGGAAGGTGGTTTGGTTTAGTTTTTTTAACAAGGAACATGACTGTTCTGAATGACACATCTCCTGTTTTATTATGGCAGAAGCTTTCCCCAGTTGCAATCAGATGCATGAAGGAAAATGAAAGAAACAGATCATCAGGGTACTGAGATGGGAGTAGTATCTTAGAGCTAATTTAGTCACAGTGCAGGTAGATAAAAAGGAGAGACTATCTAAAGGGGAAAGGTGCTTAGGATAAGGGGGGAAGCATTCCCAATCTCTATTCAGATCCATTGCCACCGGACTCCTTGGTTTTGCTGAAACAGACCGAGGGTATGTCTACACTGCAAGGCTATTTTGGGATACCAGGGGTAGTCTGAAATAGCTCCTCCACATCCAAGGAACGCGCCCATTATTTCGAAATATGTTTTGAAATAACAGATGTGCTATTTCACCGTCCCTGTAAACCTCATTGCATGAGGGATAAGGGATGGCTCGAAGTAGCACTTTATTTCAAAATTTGGTGCCGTGGAGACACGCCAATTTTGAAATAGCCTGTTTTGAAATAAAATCGAAATCAGATAGGCAGTTTGCGCTTCACAAATTGCGCATCTTATTTCGAGTTTAGAGTGCAATGTAGACGCACCCTAACACAGCTACCTCTGAAACCCAGCATCCCCTGTTACTGTTCCGGATGCAGCTAAGGGGGCCTCTCCCTGAAGACACGGGACCGCGTTGGTGAGTTTGGTTCTATTCAATTGCTTCACTTTTCATTTCAGTGTCACAGTGCACACCTTTCTGCAGCGGGCTGGCTCTCCGGGCGGTAGGTGAAAGTCCAGCTGGGGAAGGCAAGCCCCAGCCCCGCCCCGTGCCTGGAGCTAAGCCCCGCCCACTCCCAGCCTGATCCTTCCTAGCCACATGGAAGGTCGGGGCTGCTGCGCCGCGGCCCCAGCCTTCAGCAGTCGGGTGTGTAAGCGGTTTTGGGAAGGCCGCGCCTTCCCTTGCCTACATTACCCGCTGCCCTTGCTCTTCTTCCTCCCTCTCTCTGGGTTCCAGCCTTTTTAGGTCGAGTCTGCTCCCTCCATGGGCTTTGCTTCCTGTGCCAGGATTCCTGGACAGCTTCCCTGCAGCAGGATTATGGAGCTGGCAGACGGGGTGCGGAGTGGTGCTTTTGCAAACGTGCTCTCGCTTTGTGCCGGCCGTGCTAATTGCAGCTCCAGCTCATCGCGAGGGCGAATGAGAGACACAAGCAGCTGGGGTGCAGAGAAGGCATCTCCTGCACGCTCCCCTTCTTCCATGGGCAGCATGACAGTCTCTGTAGTTCTCACGTCCGTCTGCTCCGAGGAGACCGAGTGGTGAACTCGTGCAAAGTGTCCTGTTTCTCGCTGTCACGAGCCTTCTCCTGCATTCACACTCCCTGGCCTAACCCCTCTGCGCTTGTCTCATTGTTCACCTTCCTTCCCTCCCCCACTAACCGCCCTGTGTCTTTTGTCTCCTCTCTGGGATACAGCCTGGGAGCCCGGTGATACTGCCACACCACTAACACGCCAGCCATCACAGTGAGAGAGACCCTGAGCCTGCCATGACTGGGGCACACGCCTCGAGCTGGATGGGGCCTCACGCTTGCAGAGAAGCTGGTGTGTTTGCAGGGAAAGAGAGAAAACCCTGGGAGAGCTCTTTGATTTCCTTCTCCCGCTAGCCCCTCCGGCCTACATCTCTTTTAGCCATGGGCTCACCTACGGCTTCTCACTCCCAGAGGGGACAATGTTTCTCAGCTCAGCAGAAGGGTCACGGTTCGTTCAATAGGAAGCATGCTCCGCAGCCGGGCAGGGCCCAACGCTTGGCTGCAGCCGCACCGGAACGGAATGGGCATGAGAGTCAGAGAAGCAGCACCATGGGAATGCCCCGAAAGGCCATGGCTGGCCCAGCCTCAGCTTCTCCAAAGCCATCCCCTCCCCCCCGCTGGCGAGCAGATCTTGTCCCGAGCTCTCCGTCCAGCGATTGGATTGTGTGACCTGTATTTATCAGAGCGTGTTGGAGGCGAGCTTTCAGCCTTCCCAGCCGGCTACATATATACAAAAAATGGGGAGTTTGAATTACTCACACCTCGGTGAGGGCCGTGTGTACTAACCAGGCATGTGTAAATGGTTAGATTCTAAAATATTTACAACTTTGAGTATTTCGTCAGCAATTGAATGGCATAAAAAGCTCTCGTCTTTTGGATTTGGGTTTGTTTGTTTTTTCGTTTTTTGTTTTTTCGTTCTTTGTTTTTCTGTTTTTTGTTTTTTCGTTTTTGCCTAGCTGCCGTCCTGTTTCACAAACGGCTCACCATCAGAGGCCTAATTCAAATTCTGTTCAAAGAACTGCAGCATTTGGTCATTTGTGCTCCTGCATTGATACTGTTAGGTTACTTTTGGCCAGTGGTTTGTGAGGTTTCTTTTGGATTAAAACTAACATAGTAAGTGCCCTCCTGAGGAAAGGGTAGGCACCAGTCAGGGAATTTCTCTTTTCCCCTCTCGTCCCAGTGCATGAGAATAAAGGCTTCTGTTGCCTTATGCTTCCCCTCTCAAGGCTGAGGCTGGGTCTACACTGGGCAGGTTTGGCAACAAAAGTGCTGTCGACATGCGAAAGTCGTCCAAGTGAAAACCGGTCAAACCAGTTTTCTGCCTCCCGTTGTCCACATTGCATGGCCACATGGCTAGCTCCCTCTCAACAACTAGAGTAAAGCATTGTGGGTGAGCATCCCACAGGGCACAGCTGTGGGAAGGAAGAGCTGAGCCCTGTGCTTCTTGGGATTCCCTGGTAGCTCTGGGAGCTCTCTGTGCTGAGGAATGTCAAAGCAGCACAGCCGTCTCTCCAGCCCTCCCCCAGCAGCAGCTGCCTGCCTGCTGCTGTGTCCCTAGCAAGGCAGAACAGGAGCAGGCCAATGATGTGTTCTTTCTTTGTTCCCCAAACGGAGCAGCTCACTCAGCTGTCAGACACGTCCCAGAGCTTTGACAGGGGAGGGCCGCAGGCCTGCAGAGCAGCAGAGATCACAGAACACTGAACAGAGCCATCAGGGCAGGCATTGTGGGATACTGGCAGAAGCCAGTTCTCTCCACAAAAGAAACAGCAGAGTCCACATTGGCTCTTTGTCGACAATAAGGGGCGTGGGAAAGTCAAAAGTCTCTCTCACCAGTAGAAGGTTTTTGTCACCAACCTGGCTATTTTTCCCAACAAAAGTGGCATAACAATGAAATACTCTCGCAGTTTTGTCGCCAAAAGGCAGTTTTTGGTGACAAAACATGCTAGTGTAGACGAGGCCACAAGCCCTTTGAACATCGCAGCTGACCACTGCAGGAGCTGTAGACAGCCACAGACCAGAAGGTACAAGGAGAGACCCAAGAGCAACAAAGATACTAGACCGTGAGGTAGTCCTGTGGCACCTAAGGTATGTCTACACTTGCACCCTAGTTCGAACTAGGAATGCAAATGCAGGCATTCGAAATTCTCAGTGAAGCGGGGATTTAAATATCCCGCGCTTCATTAGCATGATCTCGCTAGCACGGTAGTTCGAATCACAGCTGATTCAAAGCAGGAAGTGCGCGCCAGGACATGTTAGTTTGAACCAAGGAGTTTGGTTCAAATTAATGCGTCCTGGCGTGCACTTCCTGGTTCGAATCAGCTGTGATTCGAACTAGCACGCCAGCGAGATCATGCTAATGAAGCGCAGGATATTTAAATCCCCACTTCATTGAGTATTTCGAATGCCTGCATTTGCATTCCTAGTTCAAACTAGGGTGCAATTGTAGACATACCCTTAGGGTATGTCTACACTACCACCCTAGTTCGAACTAGGGTGGTTAATGTAGGCATTCGAAGTTGCAAATGAAGCCCGGGATTTAAATATCCTGGGCTTCATTTGCATCTTGCCGGGCGGGCGCCATTTTTAAATGCCCTCAGTTCGAACTCCGTGCCCGCGGCTACACGCGGCATGGAGTAGGTAGTTCGAATTAGGTTCTCTAATTTGAACTACCAGTACACCTTGTTCCACGAGGAGTAACGGTAGTTCGAATTAGAGAACCTAATTCGAACTACCTACTCCGTGCCGCGTGTAGCCGCGGGCACGGAGTTCGAACTAAGGGCATTTAAAAATGGCGCCCGCCCGGCAAGATGCAAATGAAGCCCAGGATATTTAAATCCCGGGCTTCATTTGCAGCTTCAAATACCTACATTAACCACCCTAGTTCGAACTAGGGTGGTAGTGTAGACATACCCTTAGAGACTAACAAATATATATAGACTAGCCAATTAGCCTGTCAAAAGTCGGGATTTTCAGGTCTCTCCTCCACCTTGGTCTTCTCTCCTGAGCCTCCGGTCTCTCGCTCCGTCTCTCTCTCTCTCTCCTCCTACTGCCTCCCCCTCTCTCTCTCAGCGCTCCTCCGCCTCCTGCTTCTCTCGCCTTCTGCCTCTCTCTCCATCTCTTTCTTTCTCTTCTCCCCCTCCTGCCTCTCACTCTCCCTTTCTCTTCTCCTCCTCCTCCTCCTGCCTCTCTCTCCCCTCCGTCTCTCCCCACCCCTCTTCCGCTTCCCCTTCCCCTCCCACCATGGCGCTCGGCTGAGTGCTGTCTGCTCAGCCGGGCCGCCGCGAGGGAGGGGGATGGGGCGGGGCGGTGACGTACACGGCCAGTGGGCGGGGCCATGTACATCACTGCCCCGCCCACCCCTTCCTCTCCCGTCACGGGGGAGCCCAAACGGCCCCTTGCACTGCTGGCTCCCCCGCGGTGGCCCAGCTGAGGGGCGCAGCACTCAGCCGAGTGCCACAGTGGGAGGAGAAGGGGGGGCGTTGACGTACACGAACCCGCCCCCTGGCCATGTACGTCACCGCCCCGCCCGCTTCCCCTCCCTCTGTGTTGGCTCAGCTGAGTGCTGCGCTGCTCAGCCAGGCCGTGGCGGGGGAGCAAGCAGCGGCAAGCGGCCATTTGGGGTCCGCACTCCCCAGGGAACTTGCCGCCGCTTGCTCCCCCTCCACGGCCCGGCTGAGCGGCGCAGCACTCAGCTGAGCCGCCACGGAGGGAGGGGAAGGGGGTGGGGTGCTGACGTACGTGGCCAGGGGGCGGGGCCATGTACGTCAGCGTTACAGACTCACAGATATTGGGCTACTTTATATATGATGTACGGCATCATGAGCTTTTGTGGGCAAAACGCACTTTGTCAGAACCAAAACCCATAGCTTGAATCAAGCTCATCTCCTCTGAGGAAGTGGGTTTTGCCCATGAAAACTCATGATAATATATTTTTGTTAGTCTCTAACGGTACACCTAGACTGCGAGGATCTATCAGAAAAAGAAACGCAAAATGCACTCTGAATTTTGCATATCTTTTTCCTATACTTTTGTTGGAAGAGGCTTTTCCGACATTTGGCCCATCTAGAGTGGGCCAAATTTCTGAAAAAACCCCTCTTTCGAAAGCCCCCTTCTTTCTCGTGGAACAAGGAATATAGGGGGTTCCGAAAGAACATGTTTGCTCTTCCCCCCACAAAAGTGGAAAAACAAACATGTTCCCTGGATGTGGCAGAGTTTTTTCAGGATACTTGAGGTATCCTGAAACGCCCCTGCAGCTTATCTGTACCCTAACGTGCCACAGGGCTAGTTGTTGTTTTTAAAGTTGCAGACCAACAGGGCGCCCCTTCTGAGACTTTTAAAGATCCTAGACATTCACTCAAGTATTCCAAGTCATAAAAATATCTGAAGAATCAGAGCTGGCTGAGAACTGACCTTCTGTGTTGAGGGTAAGTTTCCAATTGTTCTCCCACCAGTAAAATGACAATGAAGATTCGAATCAGCTATTTTGTTTTCTTCCATGTGACTCTGGCTTCAAAATTAAGGGGGAATCCAGAGACCTGATAACTTTTATCAGCCTGACTCTGCTCTCATTAGCAAACACATTCTCTTCTTGGTGAAGCCGTTGGGGCGAACTCCTCTTGTTAGTAGATGAATATCATTTAACGGGAGCTTTGAAGAGCTCAGGGAGATACATTTCCTCTGAATGCCCTAAGACAGGTTGGTAGGTGGGGACAGAAGGAACAGTAGATGCTGTAGTTCTAAGGAAGCGCTCATCTCCCAGAAGGCAATTTAGTGTGTCTGATGTATGCATCACACAAGGTGCTTATTTATAATATTGCATTTATTGAAGAAAGAATATTTGGGGCATGAAAATATCCTCCTTTTTTTCCCCCACACGATGCCTGCATCTTTTTAACTAATGGGAAAGTTTCCTGCTAAATAATAGATAACTCCATTTTGCCTGCAAATTGACTTTCCACCGCATAATTTTCACCTACCATGTACACTGATGCATTTTGTACTCATTGCGGAGGTAATATAAGGTAAAATTGGCCACATTTTCATTTAAAGAAGCAGGGGTAAGTCTTTTACAGGGTAACGGCTGCTTTTCTGCTGATGGGGACTGAAAATCTCTGTGGTCAAAGGAGCGATTCTCTCTGTGCATGCATCTTTACTGACATTTGTTGCTTTCCCTTGTGGATTGTGGGTTTGTGTATGTGCTGCCGGATGCAGGGTTCTTTAGCTTGTTTTCTGTTAGCCCTTGGAGATTTGGAGTATGAGCACCTCACAGTGGGGAAAAAAGTGGTTAATAAAATAATAATTACACTAACGATGTGTTGCCTGCCAAGTAGGAGCTAAAAACCAGAGCAAGCCATCAAAAGGTAACAAAATGAGGAGTAAATTGGGAACCCAGCCAGGACTCCTTGATGAGCAGGATGAAGAAAAAACTCTTAGGGAGACGGTTATTGCAGCTGACTTTTTTTTTTTTTTAATGGGGAGACATTTTCATGGGCATTTTGTCGTGTTTTCCCTCCTGCCTTTCCAAATCTGGAACGTCATCAAAACGATCAAAATAATAATAGTTGGATGTAACTGGATCCACATTTGTCTCTGGAGGAGGAACTACACAGAGATTAGAATAGAAGCAAGCCAAGAGCTGGGATTTGCAGCACACAAGAAGTTGGGGTGTGGAACCTCCTCATCCAGCCCTGCTCCTCCTATGGCCAGGTGTCCATTGGCATGCTCACAGCGGACACCTTTGTTCTGTTTGTGTCGCCTTCTGGAATGGGGTGGGCGCTGCGCTCGGTGTGAGCTAGAGATGAGTCCTCCCCCCGATACTCAGTCACAATGGGCTCACTTCTGCTCCCGGGCGAGTTTCTGGAAATGTTACCACTGTCTTAAATGTAAGTGGGACAAACCCAGAGCTCAGAGAACACGCGAGGGGCATGGATTACAGGGAGTGTTTGAAACAAAAATAGTCAGTCCACTAAGGAATTGTAATGACCATCGCTGCAGGTTATCTTCACAAAAGTCTCACTGATTTGTACAGACTCCAACGTGAACACCGCTTTTGATCTCCAGTCCCCGTGGAACCTGGACCATCAAAGAGAGTGATGTGTAGCTCGTCGGGAAAGGATTCTGTTAGTCATGTTTATTGAGTGTTGGATATTGACATATGCTGATTTCCTCAAAACATTCACATCCCGTGACTTAGTATATGGTGTTGAGTTTGCAAAATATAGGGAGTGATAAAATGCACCTTGGAAAGACTGCCACTAGATGGCAATCAAAATGTCACTACATGTTTGTCTGTAACTATTAGAGCAAGTGAATGCCAAATTGATGCTCCCCTGATGCAGGCAGTTGGTAAACCTAGAAAAAAAATGTGCAAAGCTGCTGAGAGGGAAGGCAAGGGAAATAACAAGGACCATGCTGACAAATGTCCAAATACAGTGCCATTGTTGCCACAGTGTTCCCCGGGTATTCCCCGGGTGGGTGAGGTAATTTCTCTTATTGGACCCATTTCTGGCGTTGAGAGACACAAACTTTCAAGACACGCAGCGCTCTTGTCGAGGTCTGGGAAATGTCACCACTAACGACAAAGTGGGACAGACTATTTAGCATAAGCAGCTAATACATTTCAAGGGACCATTCAAGGAGAAGTATCCAATTTACCCCTCTAGTCCTGGGATGGGGGAAGGAGAAAAGCATGGAGGTTTTTAGTGGGTTCTAGATTGTTGTAACAAGCCCCAAATCCAGTAAAAACAAGGAGATGTCTTGGGGCACCTTCAAGACTAACACATTTATTTGGGCATAAAGTTTTTGTGGGCTGGAAGCCAAGAAAGCTCTGTATTTCACACTGCAGGGCGCACTTCACACACTTTGTTATTGCACTTGGTTTAACAAGGACGTCCATATTTCAGCCTTATTTGTGTATGTTGTAAGGAACATGTTAGTTCTACAAGACAAATGGGCGCACAGAGGTATTTTCACTATAATTTGAACGTTGACTCATGATTGTTTTAATATACAATGAAATACATGGTCTCCGTCTCCAGGACATGAAAACAGAGGCTTGGGCGGGGCCAATAGTACAGCGCAGGGCCACGTGCGGGGGAACCAACCACATACGCCTCATGCAGGCCTGGCTCTACAGTCTTTGTTGACACCCGCTACTAATGGTTAGTGGAGCCCCGCTGTTCTCTGCTAGCAGCAGCCCACAGCTGTGTGGTGGTTTTGTGATGCAACTGTGTGTGGAGCCCAGTTGAACACTTTGCTCCAGACAGGTGGAGGAGGCTTTGCCGAGTTTTTGTCCTTTACAGCAGCGGTTTTTAAACGACGGGCCGGGACCCAGCGCTGGGAGGTGGAATGTCGGGCACTGGGACTCGTTGCTGCAGGGGGGTCAGGTGAGCGGGGGGGGGGGTGGTGCTAAGGCAGCTCCCTGCCTGTCCTGGCACCACAGACTGCGCTGCGCCCCAGAAGTGCCAGCAGCAGGCCCAGCTCCGAGGTGAGGTGGGGAGAGTGCACAGGACTCGGTGCACTGCCCCTGCCCTGAGCACTAGCTCCGCTCTGCCGCTGGCTGGGAGCCTGCTGCTGGCTGCTTCTGGGGCACAGCATGGTCTGTGGTGCCAGGAGAGGCAGGAAGCTGCTTTAGTCCCCCCACTGCACCTCTGACTGGGAGCTGCTTGAGGTCAGCTCCTCCTGCCCCAGCCCTGGCCCCCCCAAAGCCAGAGCTCCATCTTCAGCCCCACCCCGCAGCCCACCCTCCAGTCACATGATGTTGGGTCGCGGCATCAACAAGTTTCTTCACCTGGGTCATGAGAAAAAAGTTTGAAGGCGGCTGCTTTACAGTATCCCTCGGTACCCTTTTGTACTCCGAAGACGCGCTCATTCTGCTAAGCCAAGGAACATGGCGGCTGTCCCTCCTGCTCTTTGGGTGAAAAATCAACAGAGGAGCGAGAGAGTAGCGCAGGCCCCCGTGGCGTTCCTGGGTCCCAGCGCAGGGAAAGGATCGCAGACCTGAGGCAACACAACCTCTTGTGAATCAAAAGACGTGGCTTTCGCAGTCAGACATCAGCTCCCGGGCCCAGCTCAGACATTTCCTGTCTCCGTCAACATCAGATTTTATAACCCTCCTCTGGCGTTGTTCCAACTTAGCAGAGACAGAGAAGCCAGCAAGTCTGTGGGGACAATTCAGAGGAAGATTATGGAATCACCAGTCAAAAGGGTCTTTTCTATCTATAAAACCCTGCGACACTGTGAAGCTTTCCACTTGACTCCAGAACCAAGGAAATGAAATGGCAGATTTTATGTGAGAAATGCAACACGCTGAAGGGAAGAATGGTCTGAAGTAATTAGATAAAGAGAGAAGGAGAGGTGCTTACCTAGGAACTATACTTGAGTTTGCAAAATTCCCAGAACCCCACACAGTAAAGAAGCAATAACGGTAACTATTACCCGGGAGCCTCCTGGATCTAGCGTTTCTGCCTTTCGATTGTGTGCTATGCTGTGTGTTTGCACAGTGTCACAGGAACTATCGAATAATTGTAGAATCATAGAATCACTGTTGCAAAAAAAGCAAACGTGATTCTCAGATGCATTAACAGGTGTGTTGAGCAAAACACGAGAAGTCATTCTTCTGCTCTACTCTGCGCTGATAAGGCCTCAATTGGAGTTCCTAGGTGAGCAGTTCTGGGCACCACATTTCAAGAAAGATGTGGAGAAATTGGAGAAGGTCCAGAGAAGAGAAACAAAAATGATGAAAGGTCTAGAAAACATGAGCTATGAGGCAAGGCTGAAGGAATTGGGCCTGTTTAGTTCGGAAAAGAGAAGACTGAGAGGAGACATGGTAGCAGTTTTCAGGTATCTAAAAGGGTACCCTAGGGAGGAGGGGGAGAAATTATTTTCCTTGACCTCTGATGATAGGACAAGAAGCAATGGGCTTAAACTGCAGCAAGGGAGGTTCAGGTTGGACATTAGGAAAAGCTTCCTACATGTCAGGGTGGTTAAACACTGGAATCAATTGCCCAGGGAGGTTGTGGATTCTCCATCTCTGGAGATAATTAAGAGCAGGTTGGACAGACACCTGTCAGTGATGGTCTAGATGGTGCTTGGTCCTGCCATGAGGGCAGGGGACTGGACTCGATGACCTCTCAAGGTCCCTTCATTCTAGTGTGCTATGATTCTGTGATTCTATGATTATGGGAAAAAAAGTGACCTCCTTAGGCCATGCTGACACCACGAGCTAAGGTTAAATCTATTACGGTCAATTTCTGGTCACACAATTTTGCATGTGGAAGGTGCTTGGTGCCCACTGTAGTGTCTCGAGTAGCAGACCAAGGTGATGTTGGATTGGTCCTGACTTCGGCAGGGGGCTGGACTTGATGACCTCCTGAGGTCTCTTCCAGCTCTATGATTCTATGAGGTCTGATTGAACTGGGAATGGGCCCAAATCAATCAGTGAGGGCTCCTGGAGGCATTTCCACTCTCCTCCCCGCTTGGGGCTGGCATAGACCCGCCGAAGTCGGGGTGCTAGATCAATTTATACCCGCCACAGATCTGCTCTTTCTTTTCAAGTGGAGCTTTGCTGCTAACTTGCCCACATCCTCAGACAGTGCTCTAACCACTAGTCCTGTGCCCTCTGCTCCTTTTTGAGATCCCCAGGCTGCAAATGACAAGTGTTCTCAGGCACCTGTCTCTCTCCATTCAGTGAATCGCAACCTCAGAGCCCAGCCTGGGCTTGGTGAATGACAGTGACTTTTCCACGCTCTAGAAAGTGACGTGGTCTGATGCTCACACACCCAACACCCAAATCCATTGGCACATCCAGTCCAGGCAGGGACTGTCCAAAGCCTGAGGAATAATAGAATCATAGAACCATAGGGCTGAAAGAGACCTCAGGAGGTCATCAAGTCCAGCCCCCTGCCCTAGGCAGGACCAATCCCAACTAGATCAACCCAACCAGGGCTTTGTCAAGCCAAGACTTAAACACCTCTAGGGATGGAGACTCCACTACTTCCCTAGGTAACCCATTCCAGTGCTTCACCACTCTCCTAGTGAAATAGTTTTTCGTAATATCCAACCTGGACCTCTCCCACCACAACTTGAGACCATTGCTCCTTGTTCTGCCATCCGTCACTACTGAGAACAGCCTTTCTCCATCCTCTTTGGAATCTCCCTTCAGGAAGCTGAAGGCTGCTCTCAAATCCCCCCTCACTCTTCTCTTCTGCAGACTAAACAGACCCTACTCCCTCAGCCCCTCCTCATAGGTCATATGCTCCAGGCCCCTAATCATTTTGGTTGCCCTCTGCTAGACCCTCTCCAATGCATCCACATCCTTTTTGTAGTGGGGGGCCCAGAACTGGACACAATACTCCAGATGTGGCCTCACCAGAGCTGAATAAAGGGGAATAATGACCTCTCTGGATCTGCTGGCAATGCTCCTCCTAATGCAACCTAATATGCCATTAGCCTTCTTGGCTACAAGGGCACACTGTTGACTCATATCCAGCTTCTCATCCACTGTAACCCCCAGGTCCTTTTCTGCAGAACTACTACTTAGCTGGTTGGTCCCCGGCCTGTAACAATGCTTGGGATTCTTCCATCCCAAGTGCAGGACTCTGCACTTGTCCTTGTTGAACCTCATCAGATTTCTTGTGGCCCAATCCTCCAATTTGTCTAAGTCACTCTGGACTCTATCCCTGCCCCCCAGGAATGCATCCAGGCTGCTGCATAACTGCAGGGGATGGATCCCGATGGCCTCTTGAGGTTCCTTCCAGCTCTAGTATTGTGTGCTGCTAGGATTTCTGGTGGGGCCAGACCAGGTGCTGCCTGAGCTGATGTAAATCAGCACTTGAAGTCAAGAGACCTAGAGTGATTTATGCCAGGGTCTGACCCAGAAGGTCCTAGCAGCTTATCTCTGCTACCCCTCTGGGAGCAACTCAAGCTATCTTCTCGGCAAACCCTAATGGCTTGGCTCAATGAACTTGATTGCCTTTCTGTTCTCCCTTCCCCCTGCCCAGGATGCAATGCAAAGGCCGTCTGATGTTCAGAAGGAGCAGACAGATGTGACTATAATGAAAACAGGCTTATGCTCTTTAGATTGTTTTGAAGGAAAAGAACAAGAGAAGGGAGAACGAACCGGCCCACGTGGCAGCCAAAACAACATTTTAGAGCTTTAACGTTCATGGTGTCAGCTGCAGTGTCCATGCCAAATCCTCTAAGGACTTCCTTCCTTTCAGAGGAGGTTCCCATCTCCCGGGACTGCAATTAAATGTGCCCATGCAGCCGCCACTGAGTGTGGGCAAAAGCACTTCATTTCCATTCCAACAATGACATTGCAGTAATTACCAAGGACGGATGGCAGTCAGTTGTATTCGTGTTCCTGAAGACAGAAGGGAGCCCACAGAAGCATAAATTATCGGGTGCCTTGTTCATTTTTGTTTCCCAGGGAATATCCATAAATTATGGGTGAGCAATAGCTTGTCCTACATGATCTATACCAGTGCTGAATAACCTCTCCATCATGTCCGTTCCAATGGATTCCAGGTTTGCCAAGCAAAAGTGAGTTTTTTGCTCTCCTGTTCAGACATTGGGGCTCTACTACCTTGCACCTATGGGGGTCATTTACATTGGAGTCTGATGGGTGTAACACACTGGGATTAGTCCCTGCTGTGGGAGAAATGGGCACGACATTCCAATACCAACTTGGACCTCCCTGGTCCGGCACCCTGAGGGTCCCAAACGAGGGACCTTGCTTTTGGCCCCAGCCAACTCCCCTCTCTGCTGCCAGCCCAGCTGGTGCAGGCCCATTCCTCTACCAGGTCTCTCTGGTCCAGGAACATCCATGGTTCAGCAGGACCACAGAAGTTGCCAGACCAGAGAGTCCCAGTTTAGAGACGTTCAACCTGTTACATTATCTGGCGGCCCTGGTCTCTGGGAACTTTTTTTCTTCCTGTTAAAGGAATTTATGAGCAGAGGTATCCCTGTACCATTGGTTTCATAGCTGCATATTTGAGATGACTGCCTTGGGGTTTGGGCCATAGATTTCCCAGCTGGTCTGTATCACTGCCAACCTAAATCTCCCTGCAGGAGGGGCCTGTCCCGCCTCCCATCCCCCCTTGCTTGGTGAGCATTGACCTGTGGAGCCCCTGGACACTGTTAGAAAGTGCCGCAGCCCCCAACCCAACAGGTAGCTCCAGATCCCCCCTCCCTCCACCCTTTTTTCTGTATCTAGGGCCAGAAAGAGCAGCGCTCCAAAGAGACCGATAATAAAATAGAAATTGTGACAATGCCCCCTACTTACACACACTCTCCAGGCACGACCCAGCCCCCTCCTTGCTCATCTGTGCTCGCTCCCATCTCCCCCTCCAGATTTCTTGGGCGGATACAAGTACAATCTGGATCATGGATCAAAGGAGTTGAGCTGGGCAGATGTGGATCCACATTTTTGTATCTGCGGGTCCCTGGGTAAGGTGGACGGTGCCAATTCCATGCTCCTGGAAGGGGCGGGGCTAGGACTGCCAGCCCTCCACCGTGCCCAGAGCATGGTATGTCCCCCCCCTCAGCCCTCAGAACGTTGTAATGTAAGGGCCCCTTTGAGCCGCCACGTCCCAGGGAAGCTTCCCTTTTGTCCCCCGCTTCTGACCCCCATTGGCAGGCCTGGCCACAAGATCTGCAAATGTATTGAGCATCTCACGTGTTCACTTGACTTCAAGTTCTGGGGCGGTCAGTAAAACACCAAATATTGTGAGATTTGCAATAAAACCAGGACAGTCTGCAAAATGGCAGCGGGATCTAATCCCAAATGAGGCCCTGAAGCAGAGTACTAATCCCCAGGCTTTGGAGAAGGGTTGTAGTTGTAGCTGTCATGCTACGCGCCCGACCTTTGCTTAGCCAGAAGACGGATGGACAAAACATGCCTGATTTCACTCTGGTCCCGCTGCCTCTGTGCAATGCAGGACACCTGGCAGTCAGGACTCTGCGGAGTGTGTCCCATTCCTGAGCTCTGCGCTCTCTGCTCACCAGGCGCTGGCCCAGAAACGCTCCTCAATGGTGACGCTGGGACCTCTGGGAAGGTCCCCCCCATCCAGGGAAGGGAATGAGTGCACCAAGCCTCTGTCTTAAGGCCCTTTTCTCAGGGCTTGTTCCATGGTCACAAAAGGAAAGCAGGCCAACTGCAAATCATCAAGCAGACCCCCTACAGGCTTCCCTCTCATCAGTAAAGAGACAGTAACATCCATTCCCCTCTGGGCCTCACTCCCCCTTCCAGCTATTCTCGTCCCCAGCACCTATGCCCAGCTGGAATCTGTGAACCTTTCGCAGCCCATGGCATGTTTCCTTTGCCACACCCCGCATTTCAACAATTCACGTCACTCTTATCAGCGATCTTCCAAGCCCAAACCACAGCCATCTCTTGGTCCTTTCATAGCTTCTTCTAGCCCTCCGGCCTGCTGCTTTAATTCCCGTATTCTTAATATGTTCTTGACTAACAATGATTTGAGGAGAAACACCTGATCCTTCACCTTTGTGAATCTCGGTCCCTTGATGACAAACACAGGAACTGAATCGGCACAGAGGTAAATCGATGTTCAGTCAAGTAAATTGGCCCTTCTCCTCTGCGCTCTGCACCCGCTCAATGTCTTGGAACAAATCTCAGTCTGAGACTAGTCAATTTGTCCATATCGGCTCCTGTGGGAGTTCCCTGGGCCTTCTCCGCTTAGGGCACGTCTACGTTAATTATGTAGCTCAACTCGAAATAGCTTAACTTGACTTTTGGTGCTGTCTACACAGCAGGAAGTGGAAGGAAGAACACTCTCCCTTCGACGTCCCTTACTCCTCGTGAAATGAGAGTTACAAAAGTCATAGTAAGAAGTCCTCCAGCTCGACAATATTTCGAAATAATGGCTTGCTGTGTAGACACACACTATATCATTTTGAAATGGGAGTTATTCTAAAGTAACGCTGCTGTGTAGATGTACCCTTATAGTCAAGATCCAATGCAGAAGTAACAAAAGCCACACTTAATGTTGGAATGTTGTTGTTTTTTAAACTACTCGCAACATTATATAAATGGTCTCAGGGAAGTTGGCAGGAAAACTGATTTAACACATCCAGTAGGTACCAAGGAGTTCCCAGCCATCTGATTTTAGACAATTTGCTCCATGTGATCCATTGTACTTTGTGATTGTGCTTGGAACGGGGTCATGTGTGAGCCATTACCCCAGACTAATGAGATTTTTTCTTACCGGCTTGAGTTTACTATCAGATTTTCTCCTGCATGAGCAATGTGTGCTGATGGTCTTGGCCACTTTCTTGAGGCGGTTCCTGGCAGGTGAAGGTGTCCATAATCAACAGTTTACAGATGCAAATGTTCTGCTTTTGAATGCGCTCTGAGCGTCAGAGAGAGAAACTGGAGAAAGCAAAGGGACTCGTGACGTGTGTGATAGATGGAAGGCAGAAGTGCTGCGGCTTTACACCATTGCTGTGCTCCTGGATTTCTCATGGGGCTTTGGAAGGGATTTGCGATCACCCTTGCTAGCTTTACCCTGGATGCTTTCTGCTGTTACCAGCAAGTGAAAGCAGTCATTCTGAGCCTCTTATTTTAGTTTTGCTGTAAAATCAAAGGTCTGGGACAAGGAGGAAACTCACTGTGAATGGGCACGTATGGGTGCATGATCAAAGCTCTTCCAGCCACTGGGAATGCCTGCTGTCAGTCTGAGTCTGTCCATCCCACCTGGAAAGGTGGGTTATTGGCAGCATTGCATGCTCTCAGCAGTCAGTCGATACACCACCCCTGCATTTGGGACTTGCTCAGACACGGCAGAAGGAAATGTAGCTTAGGCAGGACTTTAGGTTTGTTTTATTCATGGAGGTGATTTCTCTGACCTGCCAAAAGCCTTTGCAGGGTCATGTCCCCTTTTATTAAAACAGATTTCCATTGTCTCCATGCACCACCTAGAATATATATTTATGCCCTTACAAATGCACATTCACATTAAATAATGAATGCATTTTTCTCCCAACCTCCTTGAAGGAACACAACCCTTACCCAATGTGTCCATTAGATTCAAATCAACCACTCGCTTCTATGCCATGAGGAGAGGCCGCATCCTGTTCTCTCCAAAATCCAGGGGAGCTGTACCATCGATTGCTATGGAAGCCGGGTCCAACCCCAAATGACCTGGTCACAAACGAAACAGAGCCACACTCCTATTCGCTGCAATCTGGATCCAGGTTCAGAGTTTGAGTCTCGGCCCCAGCTGACACATGTTGAGAGTTTCCAGGCCTGGCTGATCTAAACATCCCTGCTGAATCAGGTGTGATAATGCAATTGGCTGCTGTCAGACAGAGGGTGAGATAGGTAATGATACCTAAGGGACTTAGAGACCTCATTAGCCTACACTGAATGGGGAATTCATCTTGGAAGTATATCTTACAAACACTGCACAAGACTGGCAGAAGCCTTGACCAAAAAAGGACGGCTAGCTGAAATTTGCAAAAATTGGCCTAGTTTCGGGATCTCTCTGTTTCTGGGTGTCTAGCTGCAGCTGCCGGAGGTACCTCGTGGTGTGCTCCAAAAACTGCCCCTAAAGACAGTCACTGGCAATACCCAAGTGAGAGGGCTGTGTAGAAAATGGCATTGATCAAACTCTCTGAAGACATTTGGTCTGTATAGTCACCCAAGTGAGATCTTTTATCGCAACACCCGGCCCATGCTAGGTCTGGAAAAGAACAGGTGCACTCAAAGACTCTCAGGGTTTTCTGCTTTCATTCTGGTCAGAACCAAGAATTGAGGAGAAGAAATCTTCTAGCGTAAGGGAAAGAAGAGAGGTGAACCCTGTGGCAGCCTGAAAGCAGGGGGCTGCAGAAGGCGGGTACCTGGGGCATTCGGTGTGTGGGTTTCTGTTCCCCGAATCGTCTGAGCCGCAGTCTCTGGCAGCCATTAGGTCAGGCAAGTGCCTGAAGCCCATCTGGAATCAGTCTGGAGGGAAGGCTGAATAGAACATGTGCCACCAGTTAAGGTCTATGGGCACTCCATAAAAACCTTCCCTCAGGCAAGGCAGGGGAAGGAGAAAAGGGATGGACCAGAGGAGAGGAGAGGCTGGGCGGAAGGCAAGCCCTGCAGGCAGCAAGAAAACAGCCTGTTCCAAGATGCCAGGGAGGAGATACCCAGGGAGGGGCTGCTATTCAGTGGGGCAAGGGCCAGGTCTCACAACCCCACTCAGGGCTACTGCACAGGGCCCTGGGCCGGAACCTGGAGCAAGTGGATGGGACCGAGTTCCCGCCCAACCCTTCTCCTGGCTGGTGGGCTGTCAGTAAGAAGAGGGGGACCTTTGGACTATTGAGGGGATGACCTCCAAACCCTTGACTGGCCAATGTTGAAAAGGGCTCTTGGAGCAGGGTACCCTTGCCTCCTCAGCAGTGGTAGGGACACCGTGAGCTTCTGCGGCACACAGAAGACCCCACTAGGAAGCGCAGGACCCAGGGTCATAGCCCAGACTTGCCACAGCCCCTACAAACCTTCTGCTTGAAGAGAGGTTTTGATCTGGTCTTATTTCAGGAGCTCTCGCTATTTGCTCCTCTCCCAAGTGACACTGAAATGCAGCTGACCTCTCCTGCACCCCAGATATTAGCTGCTTTGCACTCAGAAATGGACCATTTCTATGCTGGATTTCTCCTCATCTCTTAACTAGTTTTTAACCCATGTCAGGACTTTGCCTTTCACCCTGCGCTCCATTTCCAAGGAGAATACATCGAAGCTTCACTGACAGGAGCCAGGCAATAAAAAACCAGACGTGGCTCAGAGAGAAAAAAGCAGCACTGGATAAAATGGGGCCCTCTTTATTTTTCAATTTTCATATGTTCATGAAAGCCAAGATTCATGTGGCTGAGCCTGAAGACAAACTGCTTCAAAGAGCAATTTTAATTGAAATGATAATGATGGAAGTTTTCTAGCCTAGGTTGAAATATGCGTTACAAATACACACTCCTCTTAGGAAACATGTATATGAATAATAATATAATAGTGGGGTTTTGCTGAAAGCTCTTTGCTTACAATTTATGACAGCTACTCGGTTTCTGAGGCCACAGATTACCTTTTTCTCCCTAAAAATAAACAAATATGTTTATATCAACTCCTTTTTCTTACATATTTAATTTCCCTCACCCCCTCATCTCTCAGACATTAGTATTGTCTTAGCATTGTTGCTGCAAAAGGGATCGCTCATCCTATTTCAATCTCACAGAGGAAGATATTCTCTATGACAACACAGAAGTGGATTGCAAAGAGAGTCTTTCATACCATAAATGCAGGGCCTGGCCCTGTGGACAGTTTCCTTATTAAGACCCTTCTCATGAGCAAGGAATCATAGAATATTAGAACTGGAAGGGACCTCGAGAGGTCATCAAGTCCAGTCCCCTGTCCTCACGGCAGGACCAACCACCATATAAACCATCCTGGATAGATATCTATCTACCCTGCTCTTAAATATCTCCCATGATGGAGATTTCACAACCTCCCTAAGAAAATTATTCCACTGTTTAGCCACTCTGACAGGAAGTTTTTTTTTCCCCTAATGTCCAACCTACACCTCTCTTGCTGCAGTTTAAGACCATTGCTTCTTGCTCTATCATCAGTAGTTAGGGAGAATAATTTCTCTCCCTCTTCATTGTAGCTTCCTTTTAGGTAGTTGAAAGCTGCTATTATGTCCCCTCTCTGTCTTCTCTTTTCCGAACTAAACAAACCCAATTCCTTCAGCCTTGCCTCATAGGTCATGTTTTCTAGACCGTTCATCATTTTTGTTGCTCTTCTCTGGACCTTCTCCAGTTTCTCCACATCTTTCTTTAAATGTGGTGCCCAGAACTGGACACAATACTCCAACTGAGGCCTAATCAGCACAGTGTAGACCAGAAGCACTTGCAACTCCTCCCAGCTTGGTATCATCTGCAAACTTAATAAGCGTACTTTCTATGCCATTGTAGGCCTCCCGGAGGGGTTCCTCCGCCTCTGGGTCAGTGGGCGGCACATCCACTCCACTGCACAGCCCATAAAATAGTCCCCAAGTCTCTAGTCCCATTAGCTCAACTCCTGGCCTCACGTCAGGTCGGGGTGAACGGCCAACAGTTCAGGCGCCCGGCCTTGCTTCAGGTCCGGGCGGCAATAAAGAGTCCAGTGTAGTCCCAAAGCTCTGGTAGGGCAGGTGGTGAACACAGCCCATTAGGAGGGCCTGGCCCTAGCTCCAGGCAAGGCAACAGACAAACAAACCCCCACTTAGTTCAGGCTCCAGCCCTGGCTCAGGGAGGGCCTACAGAGAGTCCCACAGCTTCACAGCAGTTCCGAGCCCTGGCCCTGGGGCAACAAACCAACAGTACGATGAGCCCTGGCCCTGGGGCAGGGCGGAGCAGCAAACCAACAGTACGATGAGCCCTGGCCCTGGGGCAGGGTGGAGCAGCAAACCATCACAGTAAATGGCCGTGGGGCAGGGCGGGGCGACACACTACTAGTTCCCCAGTTCAGAGGCCCCAGGCCTGTCTCAGGTGGGGGCAATCCCCCTTAGTCAGGATGGCCCTGGTTCAGGGCAGGGCGGAAACCCAACAGTCGGCAGTTTAAGAGGCCCAGGCCTGGTTCAGGCCGAGCGACAACCACAGTAGCAGTTCAGAGGGAGAGGCCAGGCCCTGAGTTCAGGGCGTGGCAACAAACACACACAGGTTTGGGGAGCTCCTTGTTCAGGAGGGGTGCAGGGGATTCACCTGCAGTGGTGGAGAGGGGGGAGACTGAACCCTGGTGCCAGCCTGTACCCCGGGACCCGGAGACCCTGCCAGTGCTGCTGGACGAGCCGGACCCCGAGGACCAGCCCAGACACCTGGGTCGGGGCACAGGCCCACCCACTCCATTGCGCCCCGACCCAGGGCCCTGGGAGCAGCAGGACAGCTGCTGCTGGCTCAGCAGGGCCTCCAGCCAGCAACGCACTGGCCTGGGGCTTCTACCAGCCCGTACTATCCCCTGGGCCACTTCCCGTCTCCTCCTCAGCGGGTACCTGAGTCTGTAGCAGGTCACTCGGGGAGCCCAGGGCGGTGTCATCCCAGCAGGCTCTCGGCGGCCCAATCCCGGCCTCGGCAGCTTTAAGGTCCTCCGGCTTGAGCTGGTAGATTGGCTGCAGCAGGCAGGGCTGGTCCTCAGGGTCCGGCTCGTCCAGCAGCGCTGGCAGGGTCTCCGGGTGCCGGGGTACAGGGTGGCACCAGGGTTCAGGCAGGTCCCTCAGGTCGACCAGGTCCTCCAGGTTACAGCCATCATCTAAATCACTGAAGAATTGAACAGAACCAGTCCCAAAACAGACTCCTGCAGAACTCCACTTGTTATCCCCTTCTAGCATGACTGTGAATCATTGATTACTACTCTCTGAGAATGGTTATCCAGCCAGTTATGCACCCACCTTATAATAGCGCACATTTCCCTAGTTTATCAATAAGGAGGTCATGTGAGACTATATCAAATGCTCTACTGAAGTTAGGTATACCACATCCATCACTTCTCCCTTAACCACAAGGCTCGATATTTTATCAAAGAAAGCTATCCAACTGGTTTGACATGATTTGTCCTTTACAAATCCATGCTGGCTGTTACCTATCACCTTATTATCTTCCAGATGTTTTCAGATGGATTCCTTAATTACTTGTTCCATTATCTTCCCTGGCACAGAAGTTAAACTGATTGGTCTGTAGTTTCCTGTGTTGTCCTTATTTCCCTTTTTAGCAATGGGCACTAGATTCGCCCTTTTCCAGTCTTCTGGACTATCACTTCACTTCCATGACTTTTCACAGATGAGAGCTAAAGGCTTATCCCTCCTCTATCAGCTCTTTGAGTATTCTAGGGTGCATTTCATCAGGCTCTGGTGACTTGAAGACATCTCACTTCTGTAAGTAATTTGAACTTGTTCTTTTGCTGTTTTAACTTCTGAATCTACCTCCTTTTCTCCAGCATTCTGTATTATAGGCCTCCAATCACCTTCTTGGTGAAAACCAGCACAAAGAACTCCTTAAGCACCTCTGCCATTTCCACGTTTTCTGCAATTGGTTTTCCCTCTTCATTGCCCTGTCCTTGCTCTTGCTACTCCTTTTACTATATTTGCAGAATGTTATCTTGTTGCCCTTAATGTCTCTAGCTAGACTGAGCTCATTTGATGCCTTTGCCTTTCTAATTTTGCCTGCACATACTCGTGTTATTTGTTTATATTCACCCTTTGTACTTTGACCTAGTTTCCACTTGCCATAGGGTTCCTTTTTGATTTTTAGATCGTTCAAGATCTCCTTATTAAGCAGGGGGAGGGGGTCTCTTGCCAAAGTGTCTATCTAAGGAGCATCACAAAAGCACTTAGGGCGCATCAGCCCTTGAAATGCTGCAGCAACATAACTGCCCTGCCACATCTGCATCACTGCGGCACTTCAGTGTCATCACCAGCCACCTCCACAGGAGGGGTTCTCCCTTAGGCACAGGTATTCCTCTTCCCCAAGTGGTGGTAACTAAGTTAACTGAAGAATTCTTCCATCGACCTGGTGCTGTTTACATCGCGGAGTAGGCTGGTTTAATTGTATCACTTCAGATGGGGGCGGGGAAGGGTTGGATTTTTCACACTCTTGAGTAGCATGGCTGGGTCAACCTAACTTTTTTTGCGTAGACCAAGTCCTAGACGCATTATATAACTGGATAACCTACGGACCAGAGATTCAAGGTGTAACATTCCCAGAGAAGTAAGAGGAGTTTTACCTGAGAAGGGCTGAAGGATTAAAGCGGAACTGTTCATAGGACAGGAGAGGAAGGGACAGGACAGGCAAGGAAAGAGGATGTATTCAGCGTGGGATTCTCAAAAAAACTCCTATGCTCCCAAGTTGGTCAGATGCTTCAGAAAACCCCCATCCTTGCAGCCCAGGGGGGATACTCCTTGAGGAAGCTGGTGACTGGAGATGGGCTACAGAAGACCCTGCTAAGAGCAGAGATGATCAAAGATTTGAATGAACAGTCATAATCTTTCAACCTGCTCGCATCAATAGTTTGAGTACATGACTTCTGTTGTGAGAGTCTCCAGTGGGGTCTGCTTTGAGTATAGCCACACATCTCAGTTTGTAGGTGGAGATAAAAAGGCACAGGGAAAGGCCACTGGACCCTCTCCAATGCATCCACATCCTTTCTGTAGTGGGGGGCCCAGAACTGGACACAATACTCCAGATGTGGCCTCACCAGAGCTGAATAAAGGGGAAAAATCACTTCTATAGATCTGCTGGCCATGCTCCTCCTAATGCAACCTAATATGTCATGAGCCTTCTTGGCTACTGTTGACTCATATCCAGCTTCTCATCCACTGTAATCCCCAGGTCCTTTTCTGCAGAACTGCTACTTAGCCAGTCGATCCCCAGCCTGTAGCAGTGCTTGGGATTCTTCCGTCCCAAGTGCAGGACTCTGCATTTGTCCTCGTTGACCCTCATCAGATTTTTTTTGGCCCAATTCTCTAATCTGTCTAGGTCACTCTGGACTCTATCCCTGCCCTCCAGTGTATCTACCTCTCCCCCTAGCTTAGTGTCATCTGCAAACTTGCTGAGAGTGCAATCCATCCCCTCATCCTCCCCCCAAACCTCAATGAGGTCCATGATCTCCGCACCAGTCCAGGCGAGCGCGCACCATCTGCGGCCCCTGGGAGCTGGGGGACTGGGTGGGGGACACTGGGCTGGCACTGCCTGCGTGGCTCATGACGGGGCTGGCAGTGCTGGCTCTCTACAGGCAGGCCTCTGGCTTGCACATGCCCAGTAGCCTGACTCTACCCCTTTAAGGGCTCTGGGGCTGGGGGAGAGGAGAGTAAGTTTTCCTGGTTGTGCCCAGAGTGGCCACCAGGGCACCCTGAGAAGGGCTGGAGGCCAGCTAATTTGAATTAAGTGTCTACATAGTACTTAATTCGAATTAGCTAATTCGAATTTGGCGTTACTCCTCGTAGAATGAGGTTTACCAAATTCGAATTAAGCGCCCCGCTATTTCAAATTTAATTCAAAATAGCGGTTTGCATGTATAGATGCTATTAAAGTTAATTCGAAATAACGGCTGTTATTTCGAATTAACTTTGTAGTGTAGACATATCCTGAGGGAGTCAAAGTCTGCTTTTCTGAAGTCCAGGCTGTGTATTTTGCTACTCTCCTTTCTTCCTTTCGTCAGGATCATGAAATCTAGCCTCTCATGATCACTGCCTCCCAGGTTGTCACCCACTTCTACTTCTCCTACTAGTTCCTCCCTGTTTGTGAGCAGCAGGTCAAGCGGCGCATGGGCCCTGGTCAGTTCTTTCAGCACTAATACCAAGAAGTTATCCCCAGCGTTCTCCAAAAACTTCCTAGATTGTCTGTGTACTGCTGTATTGGTCTCCCAAGAGATGTCAAGGTGATTAAAGTCCCCCATGAGAACCAGGGCCTCTGATCTGGAAGCTTCTCTCAGTTGTCTGAAGCCTCGTCTACCTCATCCACCTGATCTGGCAGTCTATATCAGACACCAACCACAACATCACCCCTGTTGCTTCCACCTCTAAACTTAATCCATAAACTCTCAACAGGCTTTTCTCCCTCTATATACTGGAGCTCTGAGCAATCATACTGTTCTTAGGCTACGTCTAAACTACACCCCTCTGTTGGCAGAGGGATGTAAATTAGACGTATCAAAAGTGCAAATGAAGCCAGGATTTAAATATCCTGTGCTTCGTTTGTATAATGGCAGCCGCCGCTTTTTTCCGAAATGGGGCTTTTCAAAAAAAACCCCAGCAGTTTAGATGGGGCAAAAAATTAGGAGTACAGGATCTTTCGAAACGGGGCATTTCTGTCGAAAATGCCCCGTCTAAACTGCCATTTCGAAAAAAAGTGGCGGCCACCATTAAGCAAATGAAGTGCGGGATATTTAAATCCTGGCTTCATTTGCACGTTCGATACATCTAATTTACATCCCTCTGCCGACAGAGGGATGTAGTTTAGATGTAGCCTTACATGCAATGCAACTCCTCCTCCTTTTCTCCCCCGCCTGTTCTTCCTGAACAGTTTATACCCTTCCATGACAGTGCTCCAGTCATGTGAGTCATCCCACCAAGCTTCCCTTATTCCAATCAAATCCTAGTTCTTTGATTGGGCCAGGACTTCTAATTCTTCCTATTTGTTTCCCAGGCTTCTTGCATTCGCGTACAAACATCTTAGATAACCAGTTGATTTCCCTACCTTCTTCATTCGAATCAGGGGTCCTCCTTTGTTGCTCATTCCTCCTTGTGTTTCTTCCCAGTGTCCGACTTCCCCACTTACCTCAGGGCTTTGGTCACCGTCCCCCAACGAACCTAGTTCAAAGCCCTCCTCACTAGGTTTGCAAGCCTGCCCACAAAGATGCTCCTTCCTCTGTTGGTTAGGTGGGTCCCATCACTTCCTAACAATCTTTGTGCTCCGAACAGAGTCCCATGGTCGAAGAAACCAAATTCCTCTCTCCGACACCACCTGCTCAACCACACATTTACTTCCTCAATTTGACGATCCCTAGACCTTTTCCTTCAACCGGAAGGATGGATGAGAACACCACTCGCACTTCAAATTCCTCGATCCTTCTTCCCAGCTCTACATAATCTGCAATGACCCGCTCAAGGTCATTCTTGGCCGTATCGTTAGTTCCCACATGGAGAAGCAGGAAGGGGCAGTGATTCCAAGGCTTGATCACTTCTGGAAGAGTCTCAGTCACATCCTGAATTTGAGCTCCTGGTAACCAGGACACTTCTCGAGATTCCAGGTCTGGATGGCAGATGGATGACTCAGTACCTCTTAGGAGGGAGTCCCCGACCACCATCACCCGTCATCTTCTTTTGGGGGTGGTGTCATGGAACCACCATTCCTAGGACTACGCATCCATTGCCTTCTGGTGGATGGTGTCCCCTTCTGATTTCTTCCCTGAGAGGTCACTGCCAAAGCATTCTCCACCACAGTGCCTGTGGAGAGAGCCTGAAAGGGGTTACTTACTTCTACAGGAATTGGGGATGCCTGAGTTGGTCGTCTTCTCCTACAGGTTACATGCTGCCACTTTTCTTCCTTGTTCTGTACGGCCCTCGCTGGCTCTTCAGCCTGCTGTGCCTGCATGATTAAACACTGCCTTCTACTGAGGAAGTCTTCATCCTCTCTGATGGAACGTAGGTTTGATACTTGGGCCTCAAGTCCTCTCATTTTTTCTTCCAAAATAGTGACCAGCTTGCACTTAGAGCAGATGAAATCCCTTCTGTCTTCCGGGAGGAAGACAAACATGGCACATGCTGTGCAGGTAACACCAGCAGACCTATCACTATCCAGACCTGCCTTCCTTCTGAGAGATTCCTCAGATGTTTCGAAATGCCTCTTGAGCTCCTCTCGGACGTTTCCCAGGCAAACTCGCCTGTTGGCTGCTGCCCTGTTCGCTGCTCTGTGCATTCACTCTGGATGCCTTTTTTATAAGACTGAGGCTAGGCCCAGCTCAAAGCCTTGCCTCTGATGCAATCAATCCTTGAAGCCCACCTGAGCTCAGGAAGTTTTGATTATACTTTAGTGTAAAGGTTTTAAAGAATGGTGAGTGTACCTCGCCCCCTTCCCACTCCCCTTCCAAACTCCCTCTCCAAACTCCTGTTTGCAGCCCCTGTTCATATCCCGAAATAGCTACCCTGTGTCTTTTGAAAGCACCCATTCCACAAGGGTTAAGGGATGTCTCGAAATAGTGCTTTATTTCCAGATTTGGTACTATGTAATTGTGCCAAATTTTGAAATACGTTATTTTGAAATTCAATCAAAATAAGATACGCAATTTGCATAGCACAAACTGCGTATCTTATTTCAAGTTTAGGGTGCTGTGTAGACGCACCCTGACAGAGCCCAGGGGTCCTGGTTCCACGTCTCTTATGGTAAATAAGGAACTTTCTCTCCCCTTTAAAAGATACAAAGCAGATTATATGGAACAAAACCTTGTTTTCATTAACTCATTTATGGGTAAGGAAAATAGTCTAAAGCAGCTTTTGCAGGTAGTCCTGCATTCTTAAATGCCAGGACCAGGGCCGGCCTGAGCCATTCGTGCGCCCCAGGCCCCGGGAGCGTGGCGCCGCCCCTGGGAGTGCGACGCATGCGTGGCCCCGCCCCCTGAGCATGGAACTGGAAGGATTTCCAAGAATGCCACCATAGAGGTTCTGGATTTCAGTCTCTTTCCTAGTAACCTAAATTTGGCTTCCAGGACATCTCTCCTAGCCTTCTCTACATCATTGGTACCCACATGTACCACAACCACTGGCTCCTCTCCAGCACTACACATAAATCTATCTAGATGCCTCGAGAGATCCGCAACCTTCGCACCAGGCAGGCAAATGACCATATGGTTCTCCCGGTCATCACAAACCCAACTATCTATGCTTCTAACGATCAAATCACCCACTACTAACACCTGCCTCTTCCTAACAACTGGCGTTCCCTCCCCCTCAGAGGTATCCTCAGTGCGAGAGGATACCGCAACATCCTTTGGAAGGAGGGTCCCAACTATGGGATGGTTTCCTTCTGCTCCCATTGAATGCTCTGTTCCCCTGAGACTTTCATCCTCCTTAAGAGCACTGGGGCTCTCAGACTGGAGGTGGGACAGTACCACAGTGTCCCGGAAAGTCTCATCAACATAGCTCTCTGACTCCCTTAGCTCCTCCAGCCCAGCCACCCTGGCCTCCAAAGCTTGGACTCAGTCTCTGAGGCTATGTCTACACTGGCGCGATCTTGCGCCAGAAATATGCAAATGAGGCTAAGCGTGGAATATCGCCGAACCTCATTTGCATATCTAATGAGCTGCCATTTTTGCGGAAGAGGCTCTTGCACCAGAAGGAGCGTCTACACTGCCCCTTCTTACGCAAGAAAAGCCCTCTTGCGCAATGCTGTTATGCTGGTTGTTTTCAGGAACCAGCCACAGATCCCAGGTCAATTTACCCTCTGGATCCTTCCCACAAATCACGCTGAGCCAGTCCTTTAGAATCTAAACTCTAAAGGTTTATTACTACAAGAAAGAAAAGCATGAGAGTAAGGATGTTAAAGTATCATACATTACATGCATCAAATCTTCCAGTTCTTGATGCAGGCTTGCAGCAGAGATGTTATAGCTACTGGCTTAAAAGTCTTTGGTGTACATCCTATGTCAGGATGGGTCCACAGTTCTTTCTGGCTCCTCGATCCCTGCACTCGTGCCTCTGGGATGAAGAGCTGAGCAGAGCACCAGGATGGAGTCGGCCACATGGCATATTTATACCCCCCTCCTGGCTTCTTCCAAGCTGGAGGGAGTCACATGGCCAGTGGCCAGGTGTGTCTTTGGCCTCCAGAGGTCCATTGTTCTCTGAAGCTTTGCTCATTAGCATGTCCATGGGCAAACATTCCTGGCCCATTGCTCTGCCTCAGACAGAGAATCTTCCAGCTCAGCACAGAGTACATATTTATAACTCCACACCCAGACATTATACGGGTATATGAAGAGCATATACAGACTCAGTAGACAGTAAGCTTTTGTTTGACACCTCAGATGGCCCCCTTTGTACCAACTTTTGGGGCAAACACCCCCCCATGGGTGCAGCAGTGACATGGCTGCTCCCCTCAAAATCCAGTAACCTGACACAGGGTCAAGCCAGGGGGCTAGATTATAAGGGGAGAGAGGCAGCTCTAAAATGCAGAAACCTCTCTCCTAATCAGCCAGGACCTACTTCAGAGCAGCCAGGAGCAGCTGACCGGGACTTAGCATGGGTGGAGTGAGAGAAGCTGAGACAGGGCTGCTATAAATCAATTAAGGGCCAGCTGATTTCACTTCGGGCAGCCATGGGCCTTTCAAAAAGCCTTCCCTTCTGGGGGTGGGAGGGGGAGTAGGAAAGGAGGTTGGAGACTATACCAGATAAGGAGAGAATCAGAAAAACTGAGAGAACATGTCAGCATCGCCAGAGACAGCAGGGGAGCTCCAACAGGGAGTGTTTGGGCCCCCTTCTCCAAGTAGCCTGTGAACCCAGCTGGTAGCTGGGGGACTGGCTACCCAGCCCAGGCTGACCAGCAGGCATTTGCCCCACACCCTTTTTAGCCGAGGGACAGAAGCCCAAACCCCAGCAAGGGCAAGCAGGACCCATGCTGCAATACCTAAACTGCGAGATTATGGACTGAACAGGGCTCTGAGACCCAGGGGTGGGATTGAGCTTGCCGCTCTCCCCTTAGGCCATCATCACCATCATCATCATATCATCATCATCATCAACAACAACAACAACAACAACCACGGGCTCAACGCCCATTGGTGTCTGATGCCTCCCTCACTATTTCCTTCCATCTTTCCCTGGCCAGTGTGGAGTGGCTTAGTTTCTGTAGATTAGCTCCGCACCAATCTACTATATCACCTACCCATTATCTGCGGGGTCTGCCTCTCCTATTCGGACCATCCATTATGTGGAATACCAGGGTCTTAACTTTTCACTTGTCATTCATTCTGCAGATATGCTTGAATAGCTGTAACTTCCGTTGTATAACCTTCTGCAGTAGGTTCTCTTTCGGCTGTATCTGCCTATATAATTCCTCGTTGGTGACCTTGTGTATCCATCCTATTCTCAGGATCTTTCTATGACAACTCCTCTTGAACACCAATATCCTTCTCTTCGAATCTTTCGTTATCACCCATGTCTCACATCCGTACAACATGCTGCTAAATACACACGTTTTCAAGACGCGCAGCTTTGTTCCTAAGCTCATCGCTTTACTTTTCCAGATCTTATCCATCGCCTTCAAACTCACTCTTGCTTTTGCTATTCTAGTCACTATTTCCTTCTTACAGTCTAGATCATGTCATGTTGCTCCCCAAATATGTGAACTTTTCTATGTTCTCTAGTTCGATCCCATCTACACTGATCTTCCTTCCTATTTCCTTATCTCCAAATACCATTGTCTTCATTTTATCGATATTCATAATCTATCCATACTGCTTTCCTTCTTCATTTAGCACCAGCACCTTTCTTCATCTTCCTAAATATATCATCAATAAATATATCATCCGCGAACCTCAAGTTGTTAATTCTCATCCCGTGCACCAATATCCCTTCTACCTCTTCCTTAATCTTGTCCATTGCTCTTTCTAGGTGCATGATGAAGATAGGCCTTGCCTACACTAAAAGGAAGTTTGCCACTGCTGTGATTGATCTTCCAGAGTTTGATTTAGCGAGTCAAGTTAAGACTCTCAAAATCGAACTGAGAGGGTGCCCCCACCAGTGTCCAGTTACTCCTCCTTTTGCGAGGCTTAAGGAAAGCTGACAGGAGTGTTTGCTCCTGTCAGCCTCCGGCTGTGAGGATGCCACCAACCTTGGCTTAAGGTAAGCTGACTCTAGCTACATATTCTGGGTAGCTGGAGCTGCATAAAATAATAAAAATTATTTATTAGTTCCCATAATAGAAGAACTAGAGGACACCAAATGAAGTTAATGGGTAGCAGGTTTAAAACTAATAAAAGAAAGTTCTTCTTCACACAGCGTGCAGCCAGCCTGTGGAACTCCTTGCCAGAGGAGGCTGTGAAGGCTAGGACTATAATAGAGTTTAAAGAGAAGCTAGATAATTTCATGGAGGTTAGGTCCATAAAAGGCTATTAGCTAGGGGATAGAAATGGTGTCCTTGGCCTCTGTTTGTCAGAGGCTGGAGAGGGATGGCAGGAGACAAATCACTTGATCACTGTCTTTGGTCCACCCTCTCTGGGGCACCTGGTGCTGGCCACTGTCGGCAGACAGGCTACTGGGCTAGATGGACCTTTGGTCTGACCCAATACGGCCGTTCTTATGTTCATCCCTTAAGCCAATCTGCCGGATCTAGGGTAGACCTGGCCTTCTAGTTAGAAAGTCTTTCCTAATATCTAACATACAATCAATGAATCATAGGACTGGAAGAGACCTCAGGAGGTCATTGAGTTCAGCCCCCTGCCCAAAGCAGGACTAATCCCAACTAAATCAGCCCAACAACATCAGTCTCCTTGCTGCTGATTAAGCACCTTACTACTTCTACTTTCAGTGGACATGGAGAACAATAGATCACATTCATCTTTACAACAGCCTCTAATACATGTGAAGACCACAACCTAGAGACCTTTCTTCGAAGAGGTTGAAATTGAAGGCTCTGGTTTCTGGTAGGAACAGAGCTTCGGCAGCAAAACCATTCTTCCCAGAGACAGCATTTCCTGGGGCTGGGCAAAATATGCTCCAGTGAAGTGTTTCAAAAGAAATGATTCTCCCCTCCATAAATTCAAAGCTTCCCATTCTTTGTGGTGTTTCTATTCCCCCCCTCTCCCCAACACACACACTGAAAATGAGGAGAAGGAAGGATGGGAAGGGAGACCAAAGAAAAAGCCCCAGAGAAAAATGTAGAACAAATTGGACCTGGTCTTATTGTTTGAAAAGTCATGTCATTAAAAAAAAAAAAACAGTGAAAAGCTCCTGACCAGTCTGCTGAGGAGATGGTATTGGTAGAGAAAAAGCAGGGCAGGATCCTTAGCCTTTGTGTTCTGGGTGCCCGTAAATGAAAAAATTGATGCCATAGGAACTGGAAATATTGTCTGTCGCTCACCTCCAACAAGAAATATGTTTGCCCCCTTGTGAAAGGCCTTGGTTGTTAACACCACCCAGAGAGATAGTGCAGAGTGTCGGAACCAGAGACAGGCTGAAACTGGACACGTTTGTTGACGAGAAACAATCTTTCCACGTACCATTTCCGAAACAACACCTGCTTTGCAAAAGGCAAGGAAGGCTGAAGGGATGCCGCGCTCCTATTCCAGTCACAGCCCCAGTGCCTGACTAACAGGGCTCACCGCCACAGGTGCCTCCTGCTGGTCACTCAGGGGTTCAGCTCTTTGGTGCTGGAGCGCCCCCTTCTGGCTGGTACCTTGCCTGCTGTTACTTGTTGTTCTCCCCTCCACATCAGGGCCCACGTTCCTCCCAGACCATGGCACCCTCCTACCTGGGTACTGCCCTACCACAGTGCACTCATGCTCTGAAGTCCTCCCCCTCTGCGAATCCCCCAATCTCCTCGGCCCACCTTGCCTCAGTGACCCACTGCCAGTCTTCATCTAGCCCCTCCCTCAGGGGACACTGCAGTCTGAAATGGCCACTCAGCATTGGCAGGGGTGTGGACCTGCTGCTTTTGCCTGCCCTGCCTGCCTTTCCCCAGCCCTGCTCTAATTTAGGAAAACTCTCACTTCCCTGGCAGCCAGGTCCCTCCTGCTCCACAGCAAGAGTGTGTCCATCTCTTCCCCTCCAGGAGCCTTTATTTATACTGCCCTCCACTGGGCCCTCATTGGCTGCTGTCAGCTGCAGCTGCTGGCTCCACCTCTCCAGCCCTCTTTCAGGGCTGGGTTTTAACCCTTAGAGGGACAGTGTGGAGTAAACGCCTCACCACACAGACCCAGGTAATTCCTTCCATCTTGCCACGCACTTCCTGGTAAATTCCCAAGAAGGCTGCCACGACTAGATCTCACGGTGTGTTCGTTTTCTGAAGTTAGTTACTGTTCTGGCACCAGGAGTTCTTTGCTGAATAATGGGGAGGGGGAAGGTTTAAAACAATCAAACATCCCTGTCTTTGAAACGTTCCATTCATCGCACATCCCTTGCAACTTGTTGCTAGTCCAAGAATTATGGGCAGTTAGAAACATGCATAATTCTTCTTAATGGATGCCAGACGTTTGTCATTGTCCTACAAAGGCTGGGAGAGAACAAAGTAGTGTTCAGTGGGAGGCCATTATGGAAACAAATGTCTTTTAAGAGCTAAGTAGGAAAGCAGGAACGTGTCCAGCCCTCAGCACAGTGCAGATGCTACTTTATTAATATAGGGATACAGAGCAAGCTGTAATGAAGGGTCATCGTCACAGTAATAGACAGAGTTGTTGACTTGAGACCCACGACTTGAACTCGAGTCCAACTTAAATCGCCTAGCTGACTCGACTTGAGACTCGACTTGGGTTCATTGTTTGTGACTTGAGACTTGCTAATTTTGTTAAATCGACTTGGTGAAAAAATTGTCCGAAAATGCCGATATTGATGGCTTGTACAAAAGTGACTTGACATTGTTTGTGACTTGAGACTCGACTTGGGACTTGACTCAAAAGTGACTTTAGGGACTTGAGACTCAACTTGGACTTGACAATGACGACTTGAAGACAACACTGGTAATAGATGGTTTCCACTAGTTGGGTTATAGTTGGGGTTCTTCTGCTTCGCACATCACTCTGCCTGTAGGCGTTTGTTGTGGAATTTCACTCTGCTCTGTGAGATAATCACAGGTAAGCACTGATCATTTCTCAATGGGCTGCTTTCAACGAGAAGGTGCATGTTCCTGCGGTGTCTCAGCCTGGAGTGACTCAGGTAAACCATAAATCATTCCCCCGCGATAATGAGGCTGAGGAAATATTTCACACTGTGGTGTTCTCATTCATGGGGGCTTGGAGCAAAGCACCATGAAAAGGAGGGATTCGTTTTTGGGTCACTGCCAACTGTGAAAAATCGGGGGCAGATTATTCTGGGTCAAATGCTGAAAACCAAAGTTCAACGAATTGGAAAGGTGAAAAAAATTGTTTGAGGCCAGGTCTGGTGTTTTGTTGGGCCAAGACAAGCATTTCATTTTGATTTTGCAGATTGTAAATGTCGTTTAACTGTTTCTTCGTGCCATTGAAGGGCATTTCCAAACAAAAAAGTATTTTGGAACAAACATTTTCATTGTGAAAATACTGAACTGAGAGGTTCCAACATTTTTCTGACACAAAAATTCAATCAAAATTTGTGGTATAGGAAACTTCCCTATTTATGGCAAACAGGCCTGGGGAATGCGGAATCGCCCAGGGTTTTGCCCCATGCCCTCAAGCAGGCAGGCCATTTTTTTTCAAGTGGCTACAATCTTTGGGTGCCTCACATCCGAGGCGTCCAACCCAAAGTGAGACCCTGATTTTCAAAGGTTCCTCTCTCTCTTCCCTCCTCTTCCCCACGTGGACTGCTCTTGATTCCCTAGACATCAGGACTTAAATGTTTCTAGCTGGACCCCCAATAATCAGTGGTGACTCTGGCAAATGTCGGCCATTTTTGGAAGTCCTCAGAAAGTCTGACCCAAACCTGGTCACGAGTGAGCTCTAGATTCCAAGCCAGTCCTGCTGCTATTATTGTGGACTGTGTCAGCTGGGAAGTAGCTCAGCTTCTAGCAGATGCTGCTTTTCTCCTCCTGCCCCCTCTGCACCATCACAGGTACCTCCCTGCTGCATGAAGCTTCCTGCAGCATCACGTCACCTGACTTTCACTGGGCTTCCTGCACCCAGACACTTCTGGCAGCAGAATGCCAGCAACAGGAGGAGAACCAAAACGATAGTGCCACTGCCGAGCCTCTGTGGGTAATGGAGGGGGTGGACTGAACTATCCCCCACTCCGTCTGCTGCAAGGAAACCAAGGCTCAGCTCCCATAATCACAGTTTCTGGCTCCTGAGACCAGCCTGCGGCGGGGCTTTTGCAAGGAAGCAGTGGTGAGAGGGGCCAAGGGCTTTGCAAAGTGGAAAAGCTCCTCAGCTTGGACCTTTGAGCCTGATGCAAGATGTACTGGGAGGAAGCATTTGCATGACTCCCACCATCTGATTAACTTCTGCCTTAACATAAGAACGGCCAGACTGGGTCAGACCAAAGGCCCATCTAGCCCAGTGTCCTGTCTGCCCACAGTGGCCAATACCAGATGCTCCAGAGGGAGGGCTCACAGCAGGTAATCCTCATGTGATCCCTCCCCTGTCTCCCACCTCCAGACAAACAGAGGCGAGGGACACCATCCCTACCCATCCTGGCTAACAGCCAATGAGGGACCTAACCTCCATGAATCTATCTAGCTCTTTTTTGCACCCTGTTAAAGTTCTAGCCTTCACCACATCCTCTGGCAAGGAGTTCCACAGGTTCACTGTGCGCTTCCTTGTGCAAGTGGAGCATGCGGCCTGCACCGGGGCTGCCTGATTGATGGCCTTTCCTAAAGCGGGGAAGCCATATGATGTGCCATTTGCATTGCGTTTGGGTCCCATCAAAAGATATAAAGTGGGCAAGGAGGGGCCTGCTACCTACTGGGGAGGAGGAGAGAGAGAGTATGGTGGCAGGATATTTGGTGGGGGAATCTTAGCTGTGCCAGTCCCCGGGGCACCTCTTGCTGGGGGTCACCTTGTTACTCCCCCGCCTCAAGCAAGCAGGAGTGTCTCTTGTCATAGCTGGAGGTTCACTCCCTCATGCTGATGGCCACTCCTGCGCACTCCTCCAGGCTATCACAGCCCGGACGTTGTCCTGAAGGTGAACAAGAGGCATGCCCAATCCCTCTGGTGTCCAGTCCAGAGCACTCCCAGAAATCCCAGCACGGCGGTGGCCATCCTGCAGCCCATCTAGGTTCTAGGTGTGGCCCGCAAGACACTGTTTACTGTTGCCCAGCAATGTTGCCACATTCTGCTTCTTTCTGTGCTCCATGTCGTCGTTTTCCGACTGATCTTACTAAATTGACCCCCACGTAGACCAGGGCCCATGAAGGGAGGTGAGTGTTGATTGCACACAGCATTGACTGCGAGAGCCGGGCACTCCCTCTGCAGCCAATCACAGCGCGGCGATGGTGCACTCAGCACAGCCCACAATTTCTAGGTGCACAAGCACCGTGAGCAAAACTGCCCCATCCCAGGAGACTGTCTGGGTTAGGACAATTTTATGGCTCACTGAGATAAAGCAGGGTCGCTCCTGCGGTCCACTCACTAGCTTAGATTGCCCATCGCTGTGCAGGAATCTCTGCGCCCAAAGAAGTAGCATACCCCTGTGCACCTGTATTACCTGAAACCAACCCTCGAGGACAACACACGGCACTTGTGAGCACTTATGATGAAACCAAAGTAGGTTTCTTTAACAAAGAATAAAGATTTAACCAGAAATAAGAGTGGGTTGTGGAAACAAACCAATATCCTAAAAGGTGAACCTGTTCCTAGATATATCAACAGTTATCTTTCCCATCTAACCCAGTAGGTTTCTGCCCTTCGATCTGTTGCAGAACTGTCTCGTCTGGTCTCTCAGGAGCTGGGCTCCCAGTGTTTCCAGTAGAACCACACACCTCAAGGGGTTTTCCTCAACACAGGGACACAGAGAGCTGCCCTGTCCCCTGTGTTAGACTGAGAACAGCCTTTTCACACACCGTTTCGTCTCTACCAGGAGCTGGTTTTGATTGTTTCTTGTTGCCTCTGAGGCATTTAACTTCAATTGCCAGTGACAGGATTGTACAGGGCGAGGAAATTGAGCCTTGTATTGCATCACTGGTCAAACCAGACACGACCAGTCCCCCTTGCCCAAATCACCATAACACAGACACGTGATCTCTGGAGGATTCATTTCCATTCTAACTCCATAAAGCAAAGGTCTGATAGAAATACAATATTCCTTAAATATTACCTGTGCATACATCTCCACAATGATTAGGAATCTTGACAAATTGCAAACGTTCTGTAGATACCTTCTGTGTTACTCTTCATGGATAAATGTCCTGTAAGCCATGGTTGGTGTAGTGAGTTTTTCAGGTCTCATATAGAACATAAGAATGGCCACACTGGGTCAAACCAAAGGTCCATCCAGCCCTGTGACCTGTTTTCTGACAGTGGCCAATGCCAGATGTCCCAGAGGGAGTGAACAGAACAGGAAATCATCAAGTGACCCCTCCCCTGTCATCCATTCCCAGCCACTGACAAACAGGCTAGAGACACCATTCCTACCCACCCTGGCTAATAGCCGTTGATGGACCTAACCTCTGTTATGCATCTACCTGCCCTAATGATTGGAGGAAGCCAATCCCAGTTCTGTCTAGAATCTGTTAATGTCATGCCTGGGTGGGACAGAAAGAGGCATTTAAGACATGACAGGATTGTGCAGGGCTAGGAAATTGAGCCTTGTATTGCATCACTGGTCAAACCGGACACCTAGATTGCTGGTTGATTGTTGTGGGTCTGATTCCTTTTAGGAGGGAAGGCCACTCCCAGTGTTTTCAGTTGCACTCAGAAGCCGCTGGATCCTTTAAGAATTTTTTTAAAAAATATCCAAGGTTCTGTTTTCTCAGCTCTAATCTCTCTCCCGCGGGGAAGTGACACCACAATAAATCTTTATTTCTCATGATGGGTTGCCAACTTTAATAAAGGTTTCACAGGAGGAATGGACAAGCCAGCGAGCCAGTGTTCTGAGCAATGAAAGTCAGAAGCTGCTATTCCGCATGTGTCTGTGCACAAATAGAAACTGATCTGAATTAATTTATTTTCTGTTTCAGTCTGAAAGCCTCATTTCTGCAGCTATTCCTTAGAGCCAGGCAAATAATTATCACTGAATAGTTTCACCAATAGTTTCACCACTTTTTCCTACTCCTAGAATATCCCTGATTTTCTTAAATGAATTTGAACAGCACATACATTAAATCATTTTAAAAACATCTGTTAACACTCCATCGATTGCTCCAAAACCACTTCCTGTGAGTCTTCGATATCAGAAATTCAATCACTGCAGTTTAGTTGTTATTGGCCAGGTAAGACACATGGCATAGTTTCTCTTCTCCTATTGGTTGAAGGATGAAGTACAGCTATTTTCCATTTAGTTTCCACAATATGTACAAATGTGACTGTGAAAGACTGGGAATTTTTAGCAGACATCTCAGTATAGCAAGTCCCTGAGAAGATTTCAGACTATACGATCTAACTGGCAAAGGAAAACTCTCCTACCAAAAGGAGTTAGAGAAGAACTCAGAAGTCTGTGATTTGTGCTCTCACATTTCCTGCAGTTTATTCTCTCTTGTGGGGATCCTTGTAAAATAATCACCTGAATGTCAATTACTTCATCTCCTCCAAAATATAGCCGTCTCCCTTGTGCTGGGACCCCTGTGTTTCCACGCTCAGCAATCTTTCCTGCACTCAGACGTTCCTCCCTGCTCCTTGGCAGCTTCAGGCAGGGGATGGAGGCGTACACAGATAAAAATTAGCTCGTACCAGCACACAAAACACAACTATAGTTGGAAACTCTCAAATCCAGCATTCTGGTCCAGCAGTATCCGTGGTCCGGCACGCTTTTAGTCAGCCAGGTGTTCACTTATCGGGTATGGCCCAGTTTTCTGCGGTCCCATAAAGTTTGTTGGCTGCCACCAGTGCAGTTATTTAGCTATAATTTACCCCAAAATGTCTGCTAAGAGCCCAGCAAGCAATGGAAGTGCAGGTAATGCTGCTAGACAATACTGATGTCCCGTTGACTGGTGCCAAACCAGAGAATTTGCCAGACAAGTCCTGAGGGTGCCGGACTAGCAAAGTTGAACCTGTTTTATTTCCTGCTCATCGGGGGCAACCTCGATACCCTTTCCAAAAAGAGTTTGGATGGGCAATGACGCTCACCCTGGTTCTGGCCAATCACAGCTGGAGAGGATCCATCTTGTCGAAGTACAATATTTGGTTTGGGCATCTTACAAAAATATAAATGGGGGTCAGGAAGAGAGAAGAGCAGCAAGAAGTGTCCAGCCAGCGCAGAAGCTGGTTACTAAGAACTTGGCTACAGTTTATTGCTTGCCTGGAAAGGGGTGGCTTGGGCTTACATACCTTCTCACAGATTGGAGTACGGATGCTTCACGTTTTCCCTTTTCTCTGCCTGTGCCTCCCAAGTTTGTAACAGAGATGGATTCTATCTCGCTGTCTGTCCAGCAGGGGGTTCCTACCGCAAGCATCACCATGGAAACCACCACTCATGGTCACCAATCTTCCCCGCACCGCATCTTCGGCAGCACGAATTGTGGTTCTCTTCATCCCTGAGTTCACAGTCTCCAGAGATGCCTGGAGTACCCGTGAGATAAGTCTCGCGGTTAGAGATTTCAGTGACTCACAGAGAAGAAGGACGCTTTGGATTGTGGGTGGCCTTTGGGCTCATGAACACTCTTCAGAAATGACTGTGATAGGTCTCCGGCCTCCTGTGTGCTTCTATGCCCTGCTAATAGTCACACTACCCCTGCCATGTAGTGACCTGGCTCATTGGCTCAACCATCTCAGCCGCACCTGTTCCTTCTCCACTCCAGGAAACCACCACAGCTGTTCTGCCAATCCACGGGTCTCCTTTATTGCAGGGAACCGCTGAGCCATCTCCCACGAGACATCAGAATTTCACCCTACCAGTGACAACAGGAACAGTAAAGTAATTCTAGTAGATAATCTGCTAATACCCAATAGAAACGCAATTATAGAAGATGCATTAAATTCCAATCATTCTTGAGTCTGAGCAACCAAGTGAACAAAGTCAGAGTAAATAAAAGAACACGCCGGATACAACGATTAAAAATAATGATGGATAATAAAATATAATTGGACGGAATAATCCCCAATTCCCTGCTCACTAGTGACACTGGCTCAGCTCAGAGGTTGAGAGGAGACATCGCTTGCAAATCTCATTCCTCCCATTCCGCTCTTGTGGCTCTTAGTGTCTCAGTCTATCCACATCCACATTCTAATTAACACTGTGCCCTGCATTAGACAGGGAAGCTCAGTGGGCAGGAACTGATTGCAGATAGGAAGGCATGCTAGGGCCCTGCCAAAGATGAATGCTAACCCCATTAATTATATTTTCCAATTAGACTTTAATTACTTATAATTAGCAATAATGCTTCATCCTTTCACTTGTTTGGTTCTGACATTTGTGAGCAAGATGTATTGGTGTGGACTTCTGAGGCACACTACACTGGTGAAAGTGGCTTGTCAGAGTCACAATTGTCTTCACATCGCATTGTGACCACCGTGATCTGCCAGTTATCTATCTATCTATCTATCATTTTTGTAACTGTCTCTGTCTGTCTGTCTGTCTGTTCAAGAATTCCTCCTAAGCGGATTTGTTATGCAGTTTCCTCTTCATCTTGCTCAAAGCAAGGTCAGGGTTTTGTTGTGCCAGGAAAACAGGACATGCCTGGAATGGGATTGTGTTCTGTAACATGGAAAGGGAGGGGGGGAGAAGGGAGGGACATGATGCTCACAGTCACACCTGGGCATTGTGAGTGCAGGGGAGAGCTACCTGCAGAGTGACCACTGGGGAAAGCCGCTCCACCAAGAGGGTGCCCAGCTGGGGATGGAGCTTTGCCATCTTGACTGCCACTGGTAAGTGGCCTCCCTGCCTTAAACCCGCACCCTTCGACCTCTGGCCCCATCCCTGGCCCCACTATTCTCCCCTTCCCGGGAGAACTACCAGGGCCAGCCAGCCCAGCTCTGGCCTTACCCCCAGGACCCACTGGCAGCTCTCCCCACACTGTGTAGCCCCTGCGGCCTGGCCTGGACAACCTCCTTCCTCCACGCTCCTCCAGGCTGGCCCATTTAGTGCCAGTGGGGGAGGCCTGTGCAGTCACCCCTTCCCTCACCCCCTGGGCTGGGCCTGGGGAGTGCCAGCAGGGCAGGCCTACATGGCTTCCTTCTTCCCCCCCATCCCCTGGACTTAGCACGGCAAATGCTGGCAGAGGAGGTCTGCGAGCTGGGCTCCTTCACCCATCCCCCCCTTCCCAACCCCTGGACTCAGGCCCTGCTCCTCAAACCCCGGGCCAGAGCCCCCTTCCTAAACCCTGGGCCATGCTCCCCCCCCAACACACACACACACACACACAAATATTTGTAATCTATTGTAGAGAATTCAGATCTCACTTAGTCACCTTTGATTTAAGTTCATTTATCCTTTAATTACATGGTGGAGGGCGGAAAGGGAGATGAGAGAGACACCCTTTACTTTTCAGAGGAGGTTTAGAATTAAATCTTTAACTATGGGCTTGTCTGCACTGGCATGGTGATATTCTCATTCCAGGGTGTGAAAGAACATCTCCTCTGTGCAGCAAGGCACAGCGCGGTAAAGTCCCCGTGTAAACAGGAGCCATGCTCCTCATGGAGGTGGCTTTGCAAGCGCGCTGGTGCTGCAACCACACTGCCGCGTTAAAGCGCAGCTGTGCTGTAAACTTGGAAGTGTCAACCAAGCCCACATATCTCTTTCCAAGGTTTTAAAACTATGTAAGACCAGGTCGGTTGAGCGTGAGAAAATGTGGCTATTCAATACAGTTGCCAGGTGTCCAGTATTTGCGGCTTCTGTCCGGCAAAAAAACCAGAAAAAGGCCGGTTGGGACATTCTTCCTCTGCTGGGTCTGGTGGGGGTGGGGAAGAGCTTGTGGATTTAAAGGGGTGGGGGGCTTTGTGGTTGGTTTTTGGTTTGTTTTTTTTTTTTCTCAACCAAAATATCTGGCAACTCTACCATTCGGTGTCACTGGGACAGTAGGTTGCATCCTGCTTTCTGTTTCAACAACAATAAATAATAGTAATGCCCCAGCGTGATCAGAGGAGAGCTGTGTGGCTTGGCAGTACCGTTTTTATGATGACATTCAAAACCCAGCCCTGAGCACTCATTAAAAATCTAATCTCCCATTTCCAACTTTACGGCTCCCCTGGCTAAATTCCAGCATGGTTGTCTTTTATTCTAGCTCCTAAATATTCTTGATGTCAATTAATAATTCATTGTTTGTATTCCATGAGCCACCTACAGCTGCGAAACCAAGATCAGGGCTGCATTGTAGGAGACACCAACAGAGGAAAAAACAGTCAACCCCAGAAGCTTTCCACTTAGAGGGAGAAGGAAGGGTTGTCCCCATTGTACACATGGGGAACCAAGATGCAGCGATATGAAATGATTTACGCGAGCACAGCTAGGAAACAAACGCCTAATCTCCCCTGCCCAAAGCTCAAGACCACCCTTTCTCCTCCACCAGGGTTTTAATGGAGAAGTTATCTGTGAGTGGTTTGGCTTTGATTATCAATTGATACGACAGTTTAATCAGTTTATTGATTAAAAATTGATCAGCACAAATGTTGAGGTTCATACTAGGGATGTGATAGTGCAGTTGATTAACTGATTAACCGATAAGCAAAAGCATATAGGTTAATGCTATCGACTACACACATTCCCCCCCACCACCACTTGCCAGTCAATTTTTTAGCAGGCTGGCCAGCAGTCTGGCTCAGTCCTCGCTTGAAATGGGTCCAGGACCTACCCCTGCTGCAGCTCTGCATTTAAAGTGTATTAGGAGCCAGGCGGGCAGACTCATTTCTGGCTCGCACCTGGTCCGGGAGCTCAGACCCACCCTAGACAGGGGCTGCTGCCACTGATAAAGAGGCAGCAGCACAGGATGACAGGAGGGAGATGGTCCACCGGGGGCCCTGGTTTTTAAACTGGCTCCCCTCATGGATCAGCAGGGTGCTCCTAAGGAGTGAGCCCAGAATGCACTGGCTCCCGGCCCTGCCCCCAGGGACTATAGAATAGTCGACTAACCGATAAGAATTCTTGAGGTTACTCAACTATTCAATTAACCGATATTTAACATCCCTAGTTCATACCTTACCGCCTCTAGAGAACAGGCCTGCCTACTTCTCACCAGCTCTGTACATACGAAGACCAAAGGTTGGAACAATTTAACACTTAATAGATGTTCACAGTAACATTTAGCATGAATACAAGGCATTTTGGGAATACACTTCATAGTAATACCAGCTTAGCCTCAGTACAAAGTGTTCTGGTTCATAAATGGTATTGACTCATATATCCCTCACTCTTCCTCCAGCACAACCCCCAAACACTGTTGTGTTACTAGATCCATACAGCTGTTGAAATCCATCCCAGAGGTGCCAATTTCCATAGCCATGGTGACTGTAAAAAACAATGGGATGCTGATAGAGAAAAGGTCTTTTTCCTAGTTGATTGTTTAACTAAAATCTGTTTTCCATAATGCTGCACTGCTAACTCTCACCATCTGCGTTTCTCTTCTCTTAAAGAATTCTTTATCTCTGTCCTTCTCATTATCTGCCTGTCTGGAACACTGTGCATCAGAAACACTTATTATTTTTGAATCTCCTTGTTGAAACTGTAAATCTTATTAATTTACCCATAAACCTGTCTTGCTCATTTCCTCATGCAAGTCCATCCATCCAGGGGGACTTCTGAGCAGTAGCACTAACCCTTTTCCATTCTTAATGAATAAATCTCTCATGCTGACCTCAAACATTTGACTAAAAATCAGTCAGAAGATAATTTAATATTGGTGGGTTTTTTTCATTTTACGGTAATAGTCCTGTGTAGACAAGACATACCCAATCTATCCAGCACAGTTTTATTGAGTCTGACTCTCTAAGGTAGAGACTGTGACGCTGCAAAATAAGCACACATGATTCTGAGACGCAGTAACGGGCGTGTTGTGAGCAAGACGCGGGAAGTCCTTCTTCTGCTCTGCTCTGCGCTGGTTAGGCCTCAGTGGGAGGATTGTGTCCAGTTCTGGGCATCGCATTTCAGGAAAGATTTGGAGAAGGTGCAGAGAAGAGCAACAAAAATGCTTATAGGTCTAGACAACATGACCTATGAGGGAAGACTGAAAGAATTAGGCTTGTTTAGTCTGGAAAAGAGAAGACTAAGGGGGACAGGAAAGCAGTTTTCAAGAACCTAAAAGGGTGTTACAAGGAGGAGGGAGAAAAATTGTTCTCCTTGGCCTCTGATGACAGGACAAGGAGCAATGGGCTTAAATTGCAGCAAGGGAGGTTTGGGTTAGACATTAGGAAAAACTTCCTGTCAGGATGGTTAAACACTGGAATAAATTGCCTCGGGAGATTGTAGAATCTCCATCATGGGAGAAATTTTAGAGTAGGTTGGCTAGACATCTATCAGGGATGATCTAGACGATGCTTGGTCTGGCCATGAGGGCAGGGGACTGGACTTGATGAATTCTCGAGGTCCCTTCCAGTTCTAATATTCTGATTCAGTGGAGAGTGTTTATTTCCTTATCTATAAGGAATAGTTTTACATTAATGCTCTGTACATAAGTGGTCAGATATCCATGTTCTCTCTTCTGGACTGGGCAGTCATCCCTATACTGCAGATCCACAGATTCCAAGTCCAGAAGGGATTGTTGTAATCATCCAGTCTTTTAGAAAAACATCCTCTCTTGATTTAAAAACAGTCATTGATAGAGAATCTACTATGACCCCCGGTAAATTGTTCCAGTGATTTATTACCCTCACAGTTGGAAAAAAATAGACCTATCTCCAGTCTGAATTTGTCTAACTTCAGCTTGCTGCCAGTGAATTGTGTTTAGACCTTTCTTTGCTAGACTGAAGAGCTCATTATCAAATATTTGTTCCCCATGTAAGTACTTGTAGACTGTAATCTGTTTGTTTCGGTGAATAGGTTGCGCTTTTTGCATCTATCATTCTATGGCATCTATGGCATGCTTTCTAAGCCTCTCAACATTCTTGTGGCCCTTCTCTGAACTACTCCCACCACAAATGTATTAACTTTTTAAAAACTGATTGTGCTGGATTCCCCTTTTTCCCCCGCCCCCCTGCTTTATGAAATGGACTTATGGATATGAATATACATAACTCAAAGGTGCTTTGAGCAAATTATTTCATGTTATCTATCAATCTTCATGTCGTGATCTGCTGGTTCTGTTTATCTTACTTTGATGTAGGTGTCATTTTTGTGTGTAAAATTAGACATATGGAGTGGGGGATACTTTGTGGATTTTAAATGTGTGAATGAGAGACATGGAGGGTGTTGCCCTCAAAATCTTGATGAGCAACTGTTAAACAATCTTTTTTGTCCTTAAGTCCGAACAGTGATTGGTAGGGAGTGGCCTCAGTTCTTTAACAAAAAGAATAGGAAAGGAGAGGCCTGGGTCTTTTGGCTGGGTTGCATCTGAAGGGAGGAGCCGAAGACCCCACGGTGGGGAGACAGCCCTGGTTTGGAGGGGCAGCTGCAAAAGAGGTTTTAGGGTGAGTTTGAAGAGTTTGTGCTGAGGTTTCAGTGTAGAATTAGCCAAGCGGTTTTGATGCTTTTGATTTGTAACCTACTTTGCTCTGCCTGTTCTCACTTATTACCACTTACATCCTACTGCTTGTACTTAATAAAATGACTTTTATTTTCTATCAAACCCAGCGTAAATAATTGTTGGCGGAGGAACCAGTGTGTACACTCCCCCTTTCATTGCTAAAGGGAGCTTACCCAGGTCACTCGTTGAGGGAGGGGTATCCCAGGAAGCTGGGCCCGAAACTGCACTCTCCTTGGACCTGAAGAGGTTCAATGTCTGTGCTGCTTCTTGGGGGGCAGGGGTCTCAGCCTGGGGCCTTGGCTGGAGGGACCATCAGAGCTGGCCCAGCAGGACCAGGAGGTGAGAAGCCCCAGAGAGCAGGAAGGCGGGTGGCAGTGGCCATGTCAGCACCCCGGGAGGCCCTCCCAACGGTGTCATCTGTGACCTCACCCCATCACACTGATGCTCACAAAAATCTTCAGGGACTGAACCAGAAAGAACCACATGGTATGTGTCGCCATCCTGTAGAGAACCAAGTTTTCTCCCATGGCTGGATATAGGTGCACTGTTCATCTGTGTTGGGACAGCAGGAAAGGAGATGGGCTCCTAGTCTCCTGTGGCATGGTACTGTCCAGTACTTGTGGCCATGTGTGTCACTATCATTTACTTATGTCAAACCAAAGTGATACAAGCCATTTCCCTTGCTACTACCCTGAGTCTTTAATTCACCCTGTAGCATATGAAGTAACATAAACCCAGCAAAGTAGTGTAAGTGGCTTCCAGGGTGGAGTTAAGAACATCAGATTAGCCATACTGGGTCAGACCAAAGGTCCATCTAGCCCAGTGTCCTGTCTTCCAATAGTGACCAGCGCCAGGTGCTCCAGAGGGAGTGAACAGAAACAGGCAATCATCCCTCTCCTGTAACACATTTCTAGCCCCTGACAAACAGAGGCTAGGGACACCATTACTACCCATTTTTGGCTAATAAGCATTGATGGACCTAACCTCCATGAATGTATCTAGTTCTTCTTTGAATCCTGTTAAAGTCCTGGTCTTCACAACATCCTCTGGCAAGGAGTTCCACAAGTTGAATGTGTGCTGGGTGAAGAAACACTTCCTTTTGTTTGTTTTAAACCTGCTACCTATTAATTTCATTTGGTGACTCCTAGTTCTTATGTTATGGGAACAAATAAAAAACTTTTCCTTATTCACTTTCTCTATACCCATCATGATTTTATAGACCTCTATCAGATCCCCCCTTAGTCTCCTCTTTTTCTAAACTGAAAAGTACCAATCTTTTCAATCTCTCTTCATATGGTTAGCCGTAACTCCATCCTCCAATGCAGCAAGCACCACTATTAAACAGTAAGCCTGGTGTAATGTTGCAGAATTACAACTTGATGCCATTGAAATCAATAAGAATATTGCCATGGACTTCAATAGGATGAGAATTGGGCCGTGGATAAATGGTAGCTACATAGACTATTTCATGTGGCAGAGAACTCACTTTGCATGTTTGTTCTCTGAAACAGATTCCTACATGCTGCCTTCAGGATGCACCCAACTAAGATTTGGGTTTTTGTTCCCCCTAGCCAGGGCTCGATGGAATTGTACAATGTTACAGCAAGCCTTTTCAATGGGAGACCACACTGTCTGCTTCAGGAATCACAATTCCTCAAGCATCTCTTCTCAGGCTAATTTTCATGGGACCCAATGCGAGGAGCATTAGCCAGTCTGAAGGAAACAACAGCAGAATGCCAAGGCAGGAGAGGATGTGGCCGTCTGAGGAGGCAGATGGATAACTGACTGGTAAACTTTGAATCTGTGAAAGACTGAAAAGGTCACCACAAATTTCCAATGAGACCAGGCAACAGAAAGGAAGCAAGAGAAATGTGAATTCAGAAAGTCGCTTTGTTTACCAACAACAAATCAGGGAAGATTTAGAATTCGTAACATATTGCTTCTGGTGCATGGACGATTGTTCATCCAGGTTTAGGTTTATAGAAAGAACTTTCTTGCCTGTGGTTTCTGAAGGGAATTAAATGAACAGAGGGCCAGTGTAATGCCGATTGTATACAGTGCCCCTATTCCCTTCATTTCATATTTGATAGGACAAATACACCAAATATGTGAGAATGGCATAAATGATCTGGAGAAAGGGGTAAGCAGTGAGGTGGTAAAGTTTGCAGATGATACCAAACTGTTTAGGATAGTCAAGACAGAAGCAGACTGTGAGGGACTCCAAGAAGATCTCACCAAACTGAGTGATTGGGCAACAAAATGGCAAATGAAATTTAATGTGGATAAGTGTAAAGTAATGCACATCGGGAAAAATAACCCCAACTATACGTACAGTATGATGGGGGCTAATTTGGCTACGACAAATCAGGAAAGAGATCTTGGAGTTATTGTGGACAGTTCTCTGAAAACCTCCACACAGTGTGCAGTGGCAGTCAAAAAGGCAAATAGGATGCTAGGAATTATTAAGAAAGGGATAGAAAATAAGACCCAGAATATCTTACTGCCCCTGTATAAAACTATGGTACGCCCACATCTTGAATACTGTGTACAGATGTGGTCTCCTTACCTCAGAAAAGATATTTTGGCCTTGGAAAGGGTTCAGAAAAGGGCAACTAAAATGATTAGGGGTTTGGAACAGGTCCCATATGAGGAGAGGTTAAAGCGACTGGGACTTTTCAGTTTAGAAAAGAGGAGACTGAGGGGGGATATAATAGAGGTATATAAAATCATGACTGGTGTGGAGAGGGTCGATAAAGAGAAGTTATTTATTAGTTCCCTAAATAGAAGAACTAGAGGACACCAAATGAAATTAATGGGTAGCAGGTTTAAAACTAATAAAAGAAAGTTCTTCTTCACACAGCGTGTAGTCAGCCTGTGGAACTCCTTGCCAGAGGAGGCTGTGAAGGCTAGGACTATAATAGAGTTTAAAGGGAAGCTAGATAATTTCATGGAGGTTAGGTCCATAAAAGGCTATTAGCCAGGGGATAAAATGGTGTCCTTGGCCTCTGTTTGTCAGAGGCTGGAGAGGGATGGCAGGAGACAAATCGCTTGATCATTGTCTTCGGTCCACCCTCTCTGGGGCACCTGGTGCTGGCCACTGTCGGCAGACAGGATACTGGGCTAGATGGACCTTTGGTCTGACCCAGTACGGCCATTCTTATGTTCTTATGGCAGCCTCATGATAAACCGCAGTCCCATATGGTAATTCGAAATGCAGCTTTAACCCACTGCACCTGCACTCTGCCCACTAATCCATTTTGATGAGCACTAAGGGTACGTCTACACAGCAACATTATTTTGAAATAACTTAGTCTGCGTCTACGCAGCAGGGAGTTATTTCAAAATAATGTTGAAATATTGTCAAGCTGGAGAATTTCTTACACCGACTCCTGTCACCCTCACCGTACGAGGAGGAAAGGAAGTCGGAGGAAGAGTGCTCTATTTTGAAATCAGTGCTGTGTGGACGCTCCCAATTTAGAAATTAGCTATTTTGAAATGATCCACACAATTGATGTAACTCAATTTGTGTAGCTTATTTCGAATTAAGCCCTGCTGTGTAGACGCACCCTGAGAGAGACAAAGAAGACCTGTAATATAGTCTCGTAAGAGGGATTTGAAATTGCATCCAGGTGTTAAAGACTAGCCCACTGCTACTCTTGTGCACCCGGGAAATCTTCACTTCTCACCAGTGAAATAGTTTTGAAACCAGAAAATGGTCTGGTTGCTGCCTAGGCCCACAGCCCAAAGGAGAATCCTACACTCTGTTTTATATGACTCCTCCCTCGTGGTAAAACCCACACGCCCGTGAAAATGCACTAGGCTGAAATGGATCCAGCAGCAAGGCTCACAAGCACAATGGAGCCCAAACTGGTGAGACAGTCACTTGACAAGCCATTGCAAAGTCCTCTTAGTGTTCCCTCGTGAGGTCAGAGGCTCCCTTCCTTCTTCACAGCAGCATCCCATCATCCAAAAGGTCTGGTCCCCTTAGTGCCACTTCATCCCTAGTCCACTTGTTCTCCCTTTCCCCTCCTCCTCCCCCCACACCCACACCCACCTGCAGCTAACACTGGAATCTGTTGTCTCTGTGGAAATGGTAAACTCCTCTCGTTTGGCTCAGTCACTTTGTGTACAAACCACAACAAACCCCCAGTCTGTGGTGGGTTAGAATGCGTACAACTGGAACTTTTCTGGAGGCAGCGTGTCCTTCTCAGGGAGGGCTGGAACAATTTTATGGTGGGGGCGCTGTGAGCATTGACCCAAACTGTAAATCTTGTATAGAATGGAAACCACTTCAGGCCACAAGGTCCTGCAACTCCCCCACCCACTGCCCCTTGCCTCTCGTTCCAGCGCCTATGGTCCTTCTTACTAAGAAGAAAGGTGAGAGGTATTTGTAAAGTGAAGAATTTATTTCATTTCCAAGCCTCCTGCAGGATAAGCAATATTATTTGGGATACGCAGGCAAGCCCACTCACCGTGGGGGGCGGGAAGGGGTCATTGCCCCTTCCAGGAGTGGGGAGCTGGGTCTCACAATGCCCAGGGGCCCAGCGATTCTGTTGTGTGCGCTGGGCACAGGGCCACACTCACCCTTCAAGTCAAAGATTTTAAGACCAGGAGGGGCCATTATGATTGTTTAGTCTGACTTGTGCCAAAGAACCTCACCCAAACCCATCCCTCCTCACTGAACAAAAGCGTCTCTTCTAGAAGGACATCCAGTCTTGATTTAAATACTTCAGGAAAACAAAAAAACCCACCCAACATTAATAACCCAGATGATGTTGTGTTACTAAGAGTGCCTCTACACAGTGGCACTATTTTGGGATACTTCCGGTATCCTGAAATAGCTGTTCCTCATCTTTGAAACAAGCCCATTATTTCAAAATATAACAGGCTCGCTATTCCAATATCCCTGTAAACCTCATTCCACGAGGAGTAAGGGATGTTTTGGAACAGCGGGTTATTTCAAAATTTGGTGCTGTGAAGACTCCTCGCACCGCAGCACATTGTCTCTCAAATGTGTGCCTCACAAGGGGCTTGTCTCTGCTACTGAGTGGATCAATGCTGCAGCGATCGATACACTGGTGGTCAATTTAGTAAGTCTAGTAAAGACCCACTAAATCAACTACCTATTGCCCTCCTGTTGACTCCGGTACACAAATACGAGATGAGTAAGGGGAGTCAACAGGAAAGTTTTTTTCTGTCAGCCCCCTACAGTGTGGACCCTGTGGTAAGTAGATCTAAGCTACCTTGATTTGATTAACCCTACTCCTGGATCTCAGATTCCATCACTTAGATCAGGGCTACTCAACATACAGGCTGTAGGCTGGATACAGCCCACAACCCATTTCTTTGCGGCCCACAGTGTAGTTTGGGTATACGCAGGGTTCAACACGTGGCCCGCAGGTGGGATACTTTGAACATGGCCTCCACAATGGCAAGTCAATATAATGGTCTTCTGTTGAGATGCATTTTAGTAGTTAAATTCCTGGACTGTCATTGCTCATTAAAAGTGCTGTCATATGGGTGGAAATCGGATCAATATTGCATTTTATTAATATCAGCAGAACTGACTTAAATGGGGCCTGTGTGTTGTATAGTCATGCCTTAATCTTTATATTCATGCCTCTCAGTGTGAAAGAAGCTATTTGCATATATTTGCATGTCTTTGCAACCACACTTAAGTTGCGGCCCTCGGCATGTGCTGTGAGTATCACTGTGGCCCTTGAGGCTTCCAAGGTTGAGTGGCCCTGACTTAGATCCTATGTGCATCACAATTGCTTTTGCTCTCCTTGGGCAACTCTACACTACAAGGACAGGTTGATCTAAGAAGAAAATGCTTTTTTTTCCTGTGCCTGTGTTCTGCAAAGGAAGGGACTCTCCTGCAACTTTTGGACTTCTCCCATGTGCTTATGAAGAGAACATGGACTGGACTGGCCATAAGCTTGAGAGGAGCCAGTTTTGAACACGAGCCTAGACACAACCTCTTTCTTTTCACCGTTGTTTTGTGCGGGAATCAGTGATGGTTCCATTAATTCCCAAAGCTCCGATCCCAGCACAGGCATGAAGCAGTGTGAACTCCAGGGTTATCAAGCATACAAAGCAAGAGTTCCTGTGCCGTGGAGGTCCGGCTATCTGTCGCTCCCACAACAGATATGGCTCCTAGGAGAGCGCGCACACACCTCGGTAATCCACCCCGCCAACGGAGCTTGAAATTCAGAATGTCAGCACTGCCAGTGTGAGCCCCAGGCTTCAAAAGTGGACTACGCCCGTCTCTGAAGAGCTCCATGGTGGTAGGCGAAGTAGCCCGGTTAACATGGCAGTGACTAGCTTTGAATTGGAGACGGGTATTCCCTGTGGCTCAGCATGCAACGGTTTTTATTTGCTCAGGTGCTCCCGCAACCTCCTGGCCTAATGGACATAGCCAAAAATGAAGAACAAACTTGGTGAGGAAACAGAGATTATTGTTAATCTTCTTAGCAGAGCCATTGCAAACAGCAGTGAAGTGCAAGAGAAAATAGAAACCGTTTCTTTGTTAATCATCTCCCTTTAAAATCCTGTGGCGGCCGTTTAAAATGGTTACCATAATGCATGCTGGCAAAATTAGCATGGAGAGTCCTAAGCACACATCTTTAGGCCTGGGTTCCCACTGCTGAGCCTTGCAATTAAGGCAGGAGAACAGATTTACCGGGGTGAGTGTCAAATGTTTTCGAGGAGAGTTACTATAGAAACTATCTCAGCTGTTCTCCCTCTGCAGCCTCGTTGGTACTAATAAACGGACTCATTATTTTGCAGAAAGCACTTTGGAAACCAGCAGCACCACAGTTCGGACCCATACAAAATTAATGAGAGAAGATTTTGGAACTGAGAGGGGGATTTTTATTGACCACGAAGGGAAGGGAGGCAGAGTTTTCCATTAGGAAGAGTTATGGCTCATTTGTTCAGTTTTGCTGTATTTATGTTTATCTTTTACCAAAAAAAATATAAGAACATAACATAAGAACGGCCACACTGGGTCAGACCAAAGCACCATCCAGCCCACTGTCCTGTCTGCCCACAGTGGCCCGGGCCAGGTGCCCCAGAGGGAATGAACAGACCAGGGAATCCTCAATTCACTCCAGTTCATCGGATGAAGTGGATTTTGCCCTCGAATGCTCATGATTCTATATATTTTGGTGAGTCTCTAACGTGCCATAGGGCCCCTCATTTTTAAAGATACAGACTAATACAGCTACTTCTCTGAGGTAATCATCAAGTTATCCACCTTTTGTTGGCTATTCCCAGCTTCTGACAAACAGAGGCTAAGGACACCATTCCTACCCATCCTGGCTAATAGCCATTGATGGACCTAACCTCCATTAATTTATTTAGCTTTTTTTTTTAATGCTATAATACGAGAGTCATTACATGTTACTACTTCCCTCAATACGTATGTGTGGGAATGGGAACCAAACTGAGACAATATGTTACAGGAAAATTTATTGGAAAGAGATGGAAAAAAAGGGGGATATTGGATAAAATGTTTGTGTCTCCTTGTCATGGATTAAATGGAGCAGTGTTCCCGTTATCTCGTTTCTGGCGTTTTTTTGGGAGTACACATACACTATCTGGACTGAGCCTCGTGTTTGGACAGGCGAGTTGCCGGTACAACTTCTATCATGGTCTGATTATTTTCCATTTCTCTGCTGCACCAGTTCCTCAATCTCAGTGCACTCAGGTCACATATCCCCGGTGACACCAATTGCCAGATTCCATGAGGAGAGACATGCTTCTGAACTACCCTGCCCTGATGCCAAAAACAGAATTGAAATCCCATTATCTCCTTCCAGTTGACATGAAGACTCACCTTGCAGAGGAGCTGGACCTGTGTCATCAATTCACTTGTGACAACTGGGGCCACGTCTCCACTTGCAGGAAGGTCAGCGCTGCGTCATTCAATCTTCTGGCGTTCAATTTAGCGGGTCTAGTAAAGGCCTGCTAAATTGAATGCTGAGGGCACCTCCATCACGGTATTCTTGCTCCTCATGAGGAGTAAGGGAAGCTGATGGTAGCATTTGTCCCATCAACCTCCCACTGCACAGACGGCACCAAAGCTCGGCTTAAGGTACATTGACTCCAGCTACGGTTTTTACAAAGCTGGAATTGCGTGTCTTAAGCCAACCTTCCCCTATCACATGGACTTGGCCTGAGACCTGAAAGGGTTTCAGATTCCTCAAAGGAAAATATCCGATAGCCAGTAGCTCGGGGGGACAGAAATGACCAGATTCCACTCTTGATTATACATATGCAGGACATGTTGATTTCTATGAACCTTTTTTACACACATGATCAAAAGAAGAATGAGTCCCTACAATTAGCTGATGTAATGACTCCTAAATGGAGCTGGCCAGAAAACAACAATTCCATTTAACGGAAAACTTTTTTTTGATTCTGCATTGGAACAAAATGGAGAACTACAACTCACGCAGACACACACACACTCCAGAGTAGCCAGCATCCCATTGGGCTTAGCATTGGAGATATTTAAGAGTAGGTTAGATAAATGTCTATCAGGGATGGTCTAGACAGTATTTGGTGCTGCCATGAGGGCAGGGGACTGGACTCGATGACCTCTTGAGGTCCCTTCTAGTCCTAGTATTCTATGATATGAGACTCCTGGGTTGACCCATGCTCTGAATGGGGACTCTTTCTCCCATGCTGGGCCTGACAGACCTTCCTCGGGAAAGTTTTTTGCCAACTCTAATACATTTCCATGGAAGTTTCCGTGTCAGTGAATCAGCATGTTCTGATGAAAAAAAAAATTTGGTTGGAAAATTTCCAATGAGCTCTAACCCTAAATGACTTTATGATTCTCACCAGACACCTACTGCCCCTAGTTTACCTACAGCAGGGGTGACTGGACTGGTGGTAGTCATGGGTCTCTGACCCTTCTCTGCTATGGTATAAGAGATTACTGAGCTCCCATGCTGGGCATGGGACTTGGAGGTAAAGCTGGGAGTTCAATTCTCCATCTGGAAACTGCCAAGAAAAGTATCAATTAGTTCCAAGCAAGAGTAGTAACAGCTGTGCGATCTACTAGAAACCATCTAGAACCACCAATGCATTTCACATTGTCTAGAAGCTTTCAGATAGTACTTTTTTGTCATCATCGGCAATCCGTGGTGACGAGGTAGTATTTAGAGTTTAATCGAAATAGGGTCGTAAAGTTTTAATTGTAAATTTTAATGGTGGGGGCTGTATCTGAATAAATGTTTCCAAATTATCATTTAGTTTCAAGTATACTCTCTTTCTGTTCCCAAAGCAGCCAAGGGTAAGACAATTTAAAACAATAACAGGAATAATATTACACTCCTGGGAGAGAATAAAACATATATCGTTCTTTACATATAAATGGGCCCTGTTGTTACTCATTTTTATGGGGGTTGCTTCTTTCAAAGCTGGCGAGATGTTCCATGCAGACAGAAGTGTATACCCCTGGCACTTTTCCTCCTTTCCAGCACCAGGATTCTGCTGCTATTTTATGCCACGTAAAGTCAGTTATAAAACTTCTACTGAAGTCAATGTGAAGCAGGATGAAGCATTGTATGAACTCAGCTGTTTGGGGATATGTACCTAGAGCCAAAGAACTAAAAGCCAGAAGACAGAGTATTTATGCCCCAAATGATGCAATTGATATGAGTTTACCTGGAGGTGTAGTCTTTGAGTGGCTAAATGCTGAAGAAGAACATGGAGCTGGTCCCATGGTTGAATATGATGTATGGCTAGGCACATTATAGCAGTGTGATTTTTATTTTTAATGGACATGTTTGCAATTTCATAATAGCTGGAGGTTTCCTGTCCAGGAAATTTAATTTTCATGCATAATTTCAAGAAATGGGATTTTGCTCTCAGAAGCATCAATATCTGCTGGTCCCATTTTCAAAGCCACAAGGTCTGGAAAATGGGCCTAGTTACGCTATAAATGTCACTTGATATTTTTTTTAACCAAAAATGTTTTCTTCATGGTTCAAAAGTGGCTGTGTTTTGACAGAAATGGTGCATTTCGAAAGACTAATGTATAGTATAGGTTAGAATTGATCATGAAAAGACTTTTTATTTAATCTTGTGATGGAATCCAAAACCACGTCCACTCTAGTTGTCTTTAATTTCATTCTGAACATGGTGCACAGTAGCTCTGTGTTCAGCACTGGCTTCTGTTGAGTGAATATTTGATGTTATTTGTCTGATACACAATGTTGCCAAGAAGCAGCTGAATTCAGTAGTTACCTTAAGAAAGAATAGCTTTCGGTTCTCACCAAAATAAGTGGTCAAAGTAGGTGTGACATTCTGCTGAGGTACCCAGGGATTGGAGACAAGTCGCTATTATTTGCCAGTGTCTAGTGGCAGCACGAATTTTCAGACCTTCCTGTCTCTGTACATGTTAGCTGTAGTCATGCTCCAACCCCCGAGTCTCTGGTGTTCTGCTTTTCTGGACACTCAGGCCATGTCAACACTAGGAAACCATTTCAAAATAACTAAAATCGATTTAACAACTCCCAAAATAACAAATTGAAATGGCGTGTCCACACTACTGGGATGCTTCAAAATCAGTCCAAGGCAGGCTCCGTTATTGTGGACACGCTACCATGACTTAGAGTCCCAGGAAGCATGGGGAGTAATTACTCTGAGGGAGCTATTTCGAAATAGCAGCACAGGAGCAGCCATGCTACTGCTATTTTGAAATACATGGTATTGCCCGTGAAAAGCAGGAGTGCAGATTTCAAAATAACCAGCCCGTTATTTCGAAATAACAGGCTTGGCAGTGTGGATGCTCCACTTGTTATTTTGATATAAGGGGTGGAAGTTATTTCAACATAACTCCCTAGTGTAGTCCAGGGAATTTCCAAACTCATCACCATATGTAGGGGTAAATCAGAGCGAAATAACAGCACAGAACATTGAGAACCAGGACTGATGGTTGTAAACAAACTTTATGGGACTGCAGGAAACTTGGCCCCACTCATGATAGGTGGCCATCCGGCGAACTAAAATCATGCCGGACCATGGATGTTTCTGGACCAGAGAGTGCTGGACTAGAGAGGTTCAACCTGTAGTAAAAACTAAGACATTTATTTCACAAAGATTTGAGAAGAAGCACGTAGCATCAGTGGAGACAAATGGTTACATATAAAATGAAATAACGTGTTTGCTAGGTCCTAAACATAAATAGGTGGTTATTATCCTGGCTCAAGAAAGTTTTTCTCACCCAAAGTTCCTTTCAGCCTGGCTGAGATCCCTTCCCATGAAACAAACCTACTTGTCAGTTTCCTTACCAGGTGAAGGATAACTGGGGACCTTATATGCCCTAAATACTGTCCCAAAAGTTCAGTGGCTTTACCTGTGAGCCAGAAATCCCTGCTAGTTTTGTGGCTTTTATTCCTGTAATCCCACCAAGTATTGATTAGCATGTAGCACAGAGTGTCAATGGGTGTCCGTTGCGAGCTGTGCGATACTCAACGGGTGCATGACAGCCCAAGGGTCATACATGTCTCCTCTCCACTGCCAGGCAGTTTTGTGGATTATCTTTTTGAGACCTGTTATAACTCACAGCTGTTGAGAACATATTTTTCCACGTATATTCCTATTTCCTGTACACACATCTCAGAGTGATTAATGAACGCTTGTTTCACACCGGTCATAGAGACCTTATATGACATTTGTTGGCAGCTTGGTGTGTACATACCAGACCCAGGGGATCCCTTGAATTCATATGCACACCTGTGCTCTCTGACAGTGGGCATAAAAAAATCCCTGAATCGCGCTATATAGTGCATTGCCATACACACAGCTGCAGATGTCTCCCTTATAGCCATGAGTTCCAAAAAAAACCCCATGCCTGTTCTCTATTTGCAATTAATATAGAAAAGGTACATGCACTTGGAGATCCAGAACATCTATTATTCACCTTCAAGGGCAAAGATAGCAACTAAGTGCTGCAATTCATAATGCTCTTATTTGAATATGCAATTTAATTGGCTCATCGAATATCATTAATAACAGTTGTCCTTTAACTTAGCAGGAACCACTTAGAAGACATTATTTGCATGTGCAATGGGAGCAGGCGCTATTCCTCCAGACCCGTAAGGAGGGAAACTATGGAATCTCATCACTAAATTCTGCTCTCATTTATAGAGGTGTAAGTTTCACGTAACTCCATTGACTTCAGTGAGGTCATTCTGAATTTACATAGGAGCAGAATTTGGCTCAGTTACACATATCAGACAACTGGTTTCAGCCACTCATTAGCCAGTATTTTCCCCTTTGTGTTTTTATGTTATTTCTCCCCACATAAGAAAATATATAAAAAGAAAAAAATAGCGACCTGAAAGACGGAAAGAATGGACCACTTGTCCCCAGACAGGGAGAATCATTTCCAACAGTTGGTCTCCAAGTCTCTCCTCTGAGGTTCTGTTTAATTAGATTCTACCAGACCAGACCCAGCGTCCCTGTATGAGGCTAAGCCTAACATCGGTTGCATCTGTCTTGCCCCATAGATTAAAACAAAATCAAACAAAATAGTTGCACCGAGAATGAACAAATGCGAACAAAGTAGTAGTATGCCAGTGAGCTGTCAAAAGTATTGAAGGAAAAACAGGTTTGCTATGCAGAGAAGCCTAAATTGCATGCATTGCCTATTTTATTGTTCACAATAGTAGACAGCAACTGAAATCTCTTTTTGTGAGCAAAGTGTAATAATAATAATTTGCTTCTTCATAGCATCATTCATGAATCTTGGACGACTATAAAAACCTTGGAGAAGTAGGTTCACAAACAGTCCTGTAAAGTGCATGCCGATGCATGTGGCTATTTTATTGTTTATATTGGTAAATCAAGGCACGGAGAAGTTAATTTATTTTCTCAAGGTGACTTATTGCTGGCAGAGCTTTCCTGCATTATCTTAAGCCAGCTGCTCTATCCCTGGTGTGCTCCCGTTTGCCTTGAGTTCCCCAAAGTATTTCTCATGATTTCAATGCAAATTAGCTCAGCAAGGTTTGAGCATTGTGGCAAACCTTGTGATAAACCTGGTAGGATAATGGCAGCTTTTCTCCAGCCCAATACGAGTTCAGACTGACCCGACAAACACGTACGCGAGTGCTTAGTGCTGAGCATGACTTAGGGGGGTTACTCACACATTGAACATTGACCTAGTGTATGGTTGCCGGGTCAAATCCTGAGAGACATGGCCGGGGTTCCCATGAGTTTCTTCATAGCAAAGTTATGCATTTAGGCTCCCAGGCTCATTGTTAGGAGGTGTTGCTCCATTGTGCGTGAGAGCTGAGAGGTCAGACACAGAGCGATTGCTCTGTGAAAAGCGTTTACCCACCGGCAATTGGATGGTTTTATGTTTTTTCATATTTTTCTGTGTGAGTTCATTCAAGAATGGGGGTGGACTAATACTGGCCTGCAGGTTGGATCCGGTCCACCAGAGTTAGCTCCTGGTGGATCCCCACCTCTATAGTTACCTGCAGGGCTGCATGGACCAGCGATCGCAGCCCCTGTTGGCTTGGGAAGGGAAGGGAGTTTGGGGTAAGAGACTGGGGTGCAGGAGGAGGTGTGGGATCTGGGAGGGAGTTGGAGTGAAGGAGGGGTTGTGATCTGGGGCAGGGGAGTGCGGCACAGGAGGGGGTGCAGGGTCTGAGAAGGAGTTGTGACTGGGGGCAAGGGTGCAGGAGCAGTCCAGGGATTCGGGTTGTGACGTGAGGCGGGTGGGAGTTCTGAGCTAGTGCAGGGTCCAGGAGGGAGTATGGGTACAGGAGAGGATTCTGACCTGTAGGGAGCTCAAGGTCTGGGAGGGAGTTGTGACCTGGCGCAGGTGTTCAGGGATTTGGGTTGTGACAGGGATGTGGGATTGGGGCACAGGGTCTGAGAAGTGCTGGACTGGGGGTGCAGAGGGTTTGGGTTCTATGGGGTAGGGACGTAGGAGGGGGAGCAGAGGGATGGGGGTGGGAAGGACCACAGTGCAAGAGGCAGGCTCTAGCTAAGAGGTGTTTACTTAGGCAACTCCTGGCCAGCAGCCCAACAGGTTCCTCGGCCAGGCTCCCAGTTTCCGGACAATGGGAGCTGCGAGATTGTGCTGGTGGTGGGAGCAGCAAATGATGCCTCCTCCCTTACCCTCCCCTCCCCAGGCTCGCAGCATTCAGAGAAACACGTGGCCATCGCAGCAGCTTCTCGGAGCAGCGCCCCAATCTAATAACCTTCCCCACCCTTGTAGAGAATTCAAACACCTGCGACTTTCACTGGGAACTAGGAGGGTTTTAGTCCTAACTCAGAACATTGGTTCCCAAAAGCCTTCCCTTGCTTCTGCATGCGGCACTTCCCTTTCATGCCCCATGGCTTTGATATTAGTGCCGGCCAAATAAAAAAAAAGAATTTCTGAAAAGGAAAAACAGTTTCTCCGGCAATTTTATTCCAGAATAGAAATGTTCAGTTGTTTGAAAACAAAAATGTGAAACTTCAAATTGAGACAGCTGAAAACTTTTATATACAAAATTCAATGTGTATTTTTTCATTTTCCCTCTTAACTCCCCAACCATTTGATTGCTAAATAATAAGAACATAAGAATGGCCGTACTGGGTCAGACCAAAGGTCCATCTAGCCCAGTATCCTGTCTGCCGACAGTGGCCAGCACCAGGTGCCCCAGAGAGGGTGGACCGAAGACAAGGATCAAGCGATTTGTCTCCTGCCATCCCTCTCCAGCCTCTGACAAACAGAGGCCAAGGACACCATTTTATCCCCTGGCTAATAGCCTTTTATGGACCTAACCTCCATGAAATTATCTAGCTTCTCTTTAAACTCTATTATAGTCCTAGCCTTCACAGCCTCCTCTGGCAAGGAGTTCCACAGGCTGACTACACGCTGTGTGAAGAAGAACTTTCTTTTATTAGTTTTAAACCTGCTACCCATTCATTTCATTTGGTGTCCTCTAGTTCTTCTATTTAGGGAACTAATAAATAACTTCTCTTTATCGGCCCTCTCCACACCACTCATGATTTTATATACCTCTATCATATCCCCCCTCAGTCTCCTCTTTTCTAAACTGAAAAGTCCCAGTCGCTTTAACCTCTCCTCATATGGGACCTGTTCCAAACCCCTAATCATTTTAGTTGCCCTTTTCTGAACTCTTTCCAAGGCCAAAATATCTTTTTTGAGGTGAGGAGACCACATCTGTACACAGTATTCAAGATGTGGGCGTACCATAGTTTTATACAGGGGCAGTAAGATATTCTGGGTCTTATTTTCTATCCCTTTCTTAATAATTCCAAGCATCCTATTTGCCTTTTTGACCGCCGCTGCACACTGTGTGGAAGTTTTCAGAGAACTGTCCACGATAACTCCAAGATCTCTTTCCTGATTTGTCGTAGCCAAATTAGCCCCCATCATACTGTACGTATAGTTGGGGTTATTTTTCCCGATGTGCATTACTTTACACTTATCCACATTAAATTTCATTTGCCATTTTGTTGCCCAATCACTCAGTTTGGTGAGATCTTCTTGGAGTCCCTCACAGTCTGCTTCTGTCTTGACTATCCTAAACAGTTCGGTATCATCTGCAAACTTTACCACCTCACTGCTTACCCCTTTCTCCAGATCATTTATGAATAAGTTGAACAGGATTGGTCCTAAGACTGACCCTTGGGGGACACCACTAGTTACCCCTCTCCATTCTGAAAATTTACCATTTATTCCTACCCTTTGTTTCCTGTCTTTTAACCAGTTCTCAATCCAAGAAAGGACCTTCCCTCTTATCCCATGGCCATGTAATTTACAAAAGAGCCTTTGGTGAGGGACCTTGTCGAAGGCTTTCTGAAAATCTAAGTATACTATATCTTCTGGATCCCCCTTGTCCGCATGTTTGTTAACCCCTTCAAAGAACTCTAATAGATTAGTAAGACAGGATTTCCCTTTACAGAAACCATGTTGACTTTTGTCCAACAAATTATGTTCTTCTACATGCTTCACAATTTTATTCTTTACTATTGTTTCAACTAATTTGCCCGGTACTGAAGTTAGACTTACCGGTCTGTAATTGCCCGGATCGCCTCTGGAGCCCTTTTTAAATATTGGTGTCACGTTAGCTACCTTCCAGTCATTAGGTACAGAAGCCGATTTAAGGGATAGGTTACAAACCACAGATAATAGTTCAGCAATTTCCCATTTGAGTTCTTTTAGAACCCTTGGATGAATGCCATCTGGTCCCAGATATTTGTTAACATTAAGTTTTTCTATTTGTTCCAAAACCTCCTCTAATGACACTTCAATCCGGGACAGTTCCTCAGATTCATCACCCACAAAGGACGGTGCAGATTTGGGAATCTCCCCAACGTCCTCAGCCGTGAAGACTGAAGCAAAGAAATCATTTAGTTTCTCCGCAATGGCTTTATCGTCCTCGATTGCGCCTTTTATAGTTCGATCATCTAGGGGACCCACAGGTTTTTTAGCAGGCTTCCTGCTTCTAATGTACTTAAAAAGAAATAACAAAATGTTTTTTGAGTTTTTGGCTAGCTGTTCCTCAAAATCTTTTTTTGCTTTTCTTATTACATTTTTACACTTGATTTGACAGTGTTTATGTTCCTTTCTATTTATCTCACTAGGATTGGACTTCCACTTCTTAAAAGATGCCTTTTTGTCCCTCACTGCTTCTTTTACATGGTGGTTAAGCCACGGTGACACTTTTTTAGGTCTCTTGCTATGTTTTTTAATTTGGGGTATACATTTAAGTTGGGCCTCTATTATGGTGTCTTTAAAAAGTTTCCATGCAGCTTGCAGGGCTTTGGCTCTAGTCACTGTGCCTTTTAATTTCTGTTTAACTAGCCTCCTCATTTTTGTGTAATTCCCCTTTTTGAAATTAAATGCCAGGGTGCTGGACTGCTGAGGTGTTCTACCCGCCACAGGAATGTTGAATGTTATTATATTATGGTCACTATTCCCAAGCGGTCCTGTAACGGTTATTTCCTGGACCTGATCCTGCACTCCACTCAGGACTAAATCGAGAATATATGAAGAATATATAGAATATATAATATATTATATATATATAATAAATGAAGATTCAGTTTGGGTTTTTATGTTTCTTTCTTCCTTTTCGCTCTCCCCTCCCCCGTTCTCCTACTTTCTCACATTTCAGAAATTGAGGACGTTTTGGGGAGTTCTAGGGCATCAAAAGGAAAGAACGGAAGAACAAATCATGGGAAAGGGAGGAGGAAAGTCCTAGAGGCTATTCATTTTGTTATGTGGGGGGGCAAAAAGCTGCAAAGGTGGGGAAAGTGAGGAGGAGGGGACATAAAAATTAGAAAATACCAAAGTGTCCCAACATTCACTTGGGCTGGGGTGCGGAATACAGGTTTCAGAAAAGGCCATTTTTTCATTTTCGAAAACCCAAATGCAAGATTCCAGCCAGTCTAATTGATATGCAACATCGTGCTCTGCAGTGTCATCTGTTCTGGGGCCAGCCACAGGATTGTGGAGTTGGCTTTTATTCTTGGCTGATTAAATGCCAGCCTCCTTCATCCATTTATGGCACACCGCCATCCTTCGCGTTCCCTCCTTTTGTCACAGAGCTGCAGGTCTCCGTCTCAGGCCCAGATGTTGAAAGCGGTTTCGGCATTGCTCCTGTCAGCGGGGCAAAGCCTGAGTCTCGTTTTCAGAAACAACTTAGGAGCCTGGGCTTTTCAGGAAGACTCAGGCTCCTGAATGTCTGTCACCTTCGAAAATGGGACTGAGTGCAGACAGAGGGGGTAAGTCCCTGGCCCGGAGAGCTGGGGCACAGCAGGGCAAGCCCCAGCCCCTGCCAGGAGCGCTGGGGTGTGTTCCACAGAGGGCTGGTAGGGGTGGACCTGGCTGTAAAGTGGATGTGCCACGGCCCACTCAGGCCCACCCATGGCTAGGCCCCTGGTCTGCACTTCGACACTACAATGGCATGGAGACTGCAGCCCTTCATGTCGACACCACCTCTGCTAGCAGGAGGGATTCTCCCTCAGGTGTAGGTCGCCCACTTCCCTGACAGGCCGCAATTCTTCCATCAACCCCACACACACACACACACACACACACACACACACACACACACACACACCCTGACTGGCAGAGCCAAACTGACCTAATTTTCCAGGGTAATCTTCGCCATCGTAGGTTTTGAGACAGTGGTCAGCGCAATACCTAAATACCTTTTCCAGCTGGGCCTGAGTGACCGACTGCGATGGATGTCTGGGCGCGATCTACCACTCCCCGCCGGAAGGTGGTGTTCAGAGGGCCCTCCGTCTCTGCATCCCGCCGCGGGTGGGATATTGGGCGCCGAATGTCCGGGCGCGAACTACCACTCCCCGCCGGAAGGTGGTGTTCAGCGAGCCCTGTGTCTGTGAGTCCCACCGCAGGCGAGTTAGGCCATGAGCGCCCTGCCAGCGAGCCCTCCTTCCAAGTGTCACGGGGGCTTCCCCCTGGGTTCTCTACCTCCCTAGTCCAGGGGCCACGTCAGTTCAGTGCCTGGTCAGTTGGACCTTAGGCCCACCGTAACACGTAGTCTACAGGGATGGGGTGGATGCGAAGGCAGAGGGGAAATAGGGGGACCTGGGCCCGCCCTCTCCACTGGGTCCCAGCCTAGGGCCCTAAGGGTGCAGGTTGTCTCACCCCTACCCGGCTGACAGGGATCCACCCCGAAGCTCATCAGCCCACGGGCGCCAAAAACGCTTTGCCGTGGGATACTTCCTATTCCCCTCCAGAGCGGTGTCCCCTGCGAGAGAACGCGAGGGGCTTACCGCTCCGGCGTATAAACGTAGCAGCCGAATTACCAGCAGTGCAGGAGTCGCCACTCGCCTGGGGCATGAGAGGAGAATCAAGCAAAACCTCTGGGCCCCCATCCCCAGGCAGTGATGAAAGTTCTGTGGTGAGTCCAGGCTGCAGTTGCTAGTACCCCCTTCCTCCGCAATGGACGTCGGTAAGAGTCCTGCCTAGGTAAGGAGAACGGAGGCTAGAACTCCTGATGCAGGTTAACATCGGCAGGGGGGTGGGAGCAGGCAGCGCAGAGACTAAGGGCTGGTGCACACTGACAGTGGCACAGCGGTAATGCATGGTGCAGTGTGGTCACTAAGTACGCCAAGGGGAGGGTTTCTCCCATTGACAGGCCTGCAGAGGGGGCGGGCCCCAGCGATTCCAAAGGGCCCAGGATGGCAGCAGCACCAACCGGAGCCCTGGGCCCTTTAGAATTGCTGCCAGAGCACGGGGTGGTGCACTCTGGAGGCCTGTACTGTGCGCTCTGGCTGGCTCTGAGGGCCAGAGGCCGGGAGAGCGGAGTGGCACTGCACCATCCACCCTCATGGTCCAGACATGCGCTAAGTGACATGTGGAAGTCAGGTGGGGCACTATTTGATAACGTTACTATTTGATTTCCCAAAGAGATGGGACTCCCCGACGTCACCAGCAGTAGGATGTGCTGTAGGTGCATGCAACACGCAATAAAACACACAGAGCCCGAAACCAGTGTGGGGAGCAATAGAGTTTCGAACGCACACTCTGTCACTGCACTAAAGAGTGGTCAGCTGTGGAAAAACACCCAGGGTGTATCTGCACAGCACTGTAACTCAAAATAGGACATGCCATTGGAGCTACACCAATTGCGTATCTTAAGAACATAAGAACGGCCGTACTGGGTCAGACCAAAGGTCCATCTAGCCCAGTAGCCTGTCTGCCGACAGTGGCCAGCACCAGCTGCCCCAGACGGGGTGGACCGAAGATAATGATCAAGCGATTTGTCTCATGCCATCCCTCTCCAGCCTCTGACAAACAGAGGCCAGAGACACCATTTCTATCTCCTGGTTAATAGCCTTTTATGGACCTAACCTCCATGAAATTATCTAGCTTCTCTTTAAACTCTGTTATAGTCCTGGCCTTCACAGCCTCCTCTGGCAAGGAGTTCCACAGATTGACTATGCGCTGTGTGAAGAAGAACTTTCTTTTATTAGTTTTAAACCTGCTACCCATTAATTTCATTTGGTGTTCTCTAGTTCTTCTATTATGGGAACTAATAAATAACTTTTCTTTATTCACCCACTCCACACCACTCATGATTTTATATACATCTATCATATCCCCCCTCGGTCTCCTCTTTTCTAAACTGAAAAGTCCCAGTCTCTTTAGCCTCTCTTCATATAGGACCTGTTCCAAACCCCTAATCATTTTAGTTGCCCTTTTCTGAACTCTTTCCAAGGCCAAAATATCTTTTTGGAGGTGAGGAGACCACATCTGTACACAGTATTGGAGATGTGGGCGTACCATAGTTTTATACAGGGGCAGTAAGATATTCTGGGTCTTATTTTCTATCCCTTTCTTAATAATTCCTAGCATCCTATTTGCCTTTTTGACCGCCGCTGCACACTGCGTGGACGTTTTCAGAGAATTAGCCACAATAACTCCAACATCTCTTTCCTGATTTGTCGTAGCCAAATTAGCCCCCATCATACTGTACGTATAGTTGGGGTTATTCTTTCCAATGTGCATTAATTAACACTTATCTGCATTAAATTTCATTGGCCATTTTGTTGCCCAATCACTCAGTTTGGAGAGATCTTTTTGAAGTTCTCCACAGTCTGCTTCTATCTTGACTATCTTGAACAGTTTAGTATCATCCGCAAACTTTACCACCTCACTGCTTACCCCTTTCTCCAGATCATTTATGAATAAGTTGAATAGGATTGGTCCCAAGTCTGACCCTTGAGGAACACCACTAGTTACCCCTCTCCATTCTGAAAATTTACCATTTATACCTACCCTTTGTTTCCTGTCTTTTAACCAGTTCTCAGTCCAAGAAAGGACCTTCCCTCTTATCCCATGACAATGTAATTTACACAAGAGCCTTTGGTGAGGGACCTTGTCAAAGGCTTTCTGAAAATCTAAGTATACTATATCTACTGGATCCCCCTTGTCCGCATGGTTGTTAACCCCTTCAAAGAACTCTAATAGATTAGTAAGAAAGGATTTTCTTTTACAGACACCATGTTGACTTTTGCCCAACAAATTGTTATTCTTCATGCCTGACAATTTTATTCTTTACTATTGTTTCGACTAATTTGCCCAGTACTTAAGTTAGACTTACTGGTCTGTAATTGCCAGGATCGCTTCTAGAGCCCTTTTTAAATATTGGTGTCACGTTGGCTACCTTCCAGTCATTAGGTACAGAAGCTGATTTAAAGGGTAGGTTACAAACCACAGATAATAGTTCTGCAATTTTCCATTTGAGTTGTTTTAGAACCCTTGGATGAATGCCATCCGGTCCCGGTGATTTGTTAATGTTAAGTTTTTCTGTTTGTTCCAAAACCTCTTCCAATGACACTTCAATCCAGGACAGTTCCTCAGATTCATCACCTACAAAGGATGGTGCAGATTTGGGAATCTTCCTAACATCCTCAGTCATGAAGACTGAAGCAAAGAAATCGTTTAGTTTCTTCGCAATGGTTTTATCATCCTTGTTTGCTCCTTTTGTGTCTCGATCGTCAAGGGGACCCACTGGTTTTTTAGCAGGCTTACTGCTTCTAATGTACTTTAAAAACATTTTGCTATTGCTTTTTGAGCTTTTGGCTAACTGTTCCTCAAAATCCGTTTTTGCTTTTCTTATTACATTTTTACACTTGATTTGACAGTGTTTATGTTCCTTTCTATTTATCTCACTAGGATTGGACTTCCACTTCTTGAAAGATGCCTTTTTGTCCCTCACTTCTTCTTTTACATAGTGGTTAAGTCACGATGGCTCTTTTTTAGGTCTCTTACTATGTTTTTTAATTTGGGGTATACATTTAAGTTGGGCCTCTATTATGGTATCTTTAAAAAGTTTCCATGCAGCTTGCAGGGCTTTGGCTCTAGTCACTGTGCCTTTTAATTTCTGTTGAACTAACCTCCTCATTTTTGTATAATTCCCTTTTTTGAAATTAAATGCCAGAGTGCTGGACTGCTGAGGTGTTCTTCCCACCACAGGAATGTTAAATGTTATTATATTGGTCACTATTCCCAAGCGGTCCTGTAATGGTTACCTCCTGGACCTGATCCTGCACTCTTCTCATGATGAAATCGAGAGTTGCCTCTCCTCTTGTGGGTTCCTGTACCAGCTGCTCCAAGAAGCAGTCATTTAAGCCATTGAGAAATTTTCTCTCTGCTTCTCTTCCTGAGGTGACATGTACCCAGTCAATATGCAGATAATTAAAATCCCCCATTATTATAGAGTTCTTTATTTTGGTAGCCTCTCTAATATCCCTTAGCATTTCAATGTCAGTATCACTGTCCTGGTCAGGTGGTCGGTAATATATCCCTGCTGCTATATTCTTATTATTGGAGCATGGAATTACTATCCATAGTGATTCTATTGAACATGTTGATTCATTTAAGATTTTTATTTCATTTGATTCTACGTTATCTTTCACATACAGTGCCACTCCGCCACCCACACAGCCTGCTCTATCCTTCCGACATATTTTATATCCCAGTATGATTGTGTCCCACAGATTTTCCTCATTCCACCAGGTTTCAGTGATGCCTATTATGTCAATCTCCTCCTTTAATACGAGGTACTCTAGTTCACCCATCTTATTAGTCAGACTCGTAGCATTTGTGTAGAAGCACTTAAAAAATTGCCACTGTTTATTTGTCTGCCCTTCCCTGATGCATTGGATTCCTTTATATGTGGTTCTTTGTCTGCTCTGGCCCATTGTTTGTCCTCTCTCCTCCTCTCTTTCTCACTACAGCCTAGAGAATCTCTATCAATGGATTCTCCTCTAAGAGGAGTCTCTGTCCGATTTACGTGCTTCTCCACACCAATTGGCTTTCCCCCATCTCTTAGTATAAAAACTGCTCTACGGCCTTTTTAATGTTTTATGCCAGCAGTCTAGTTCCACCCTGGTTTAGTTGGAGCCCATTCTTCCTGTATAGGCTCCCCCTCTCCCAAAAGTGTCCCCAGTTCCTAATAAATCTAAACCCCTCTTCCCTACACCATCGTCTCATCCATGCATTGAGACTCTGAAGCTCTGCCTGCCTACCTGGCCCTGCGCATGGAACTGGAAGCATTTCCAAGAATGCTACCATAGAGGTCCTGGTTTTCAGTCTCTTCCCTAGCAACCTAAATTTGGCCTCCAGGACATCTCTCCTACCCTTCCCTATGTCATTGGTACCTACATGTACCATGACCACTGGCTCCTCTCCAGGACTACACATAAGTCTATGTAGATGCCTCGAGAGATCCGTAACCTTCGCACCAGGCAGGCAAGTGACCATACGGTTCTCCCGGTCATCACAAACCCAAGTATCTATGTTTCTAACGATCGAATCACCCACTACTAACACCTGCCTCTTCCGAACAACTGGCATTCCCTCCCCCTCAGAGGTATCCTCAGTGCGAGAGGATACCGCAACATCCTCTGGAAGGAGGGTCCCAACTACGGGATGGTTTCTCTCTGCTCCTATTGAATGCTCTGCTCCCCTGAGACTTTCATCCTCCTTAAGAGCACTGGGACTCTCAGACTGGAGGTGGGACAGTACTACAGTGTCCCAGAAAGTCTCATCAGCATAGCTCTCTAACTCCCTTAGCTCCTCCAGTTCAACCACCCTGGCCGCCAAAGCTCGAACTCGGTCTCTGAGGGTCAGGAGCTCCTTGCAACGGGTGCACACATACGCCACCCGCCCACAGTGCAGGTAATCAGACATGTTACACTCAACGCAATAAACAGGATAGCCCCCACTCTGCTGCTAGGCTTCTGTCTCCATTTTTTCCTATGAATGAGTTTGTTTGATAAGGTTTCTAGTTAAAACAGGAAGTTTTTATTAAAACCTTTAAACTAACCTATAAAGACTGGCAAGAGAACCTTGGCCACTTCCCACTCCCCTTCCAAACTCCCTGTTTGTTGCTCCTGGTCGCAAGCTCCCTGGTCGCTGACTCACAGCTTTATAAAGCCCTGGTAGCCCCACCCTCTGACTAAGGCTCAGCCAATTAACAGAGGCTTCTAGATTTCAAACCTTTAGAAGCTCACAGCTTCCAGCTGCTGGCCACAGCACACGCTCCTTCAAACAAACACACACGCACAAGCTCAGCACACAGCAAGTAACCCTCCCCCCCACACACAAACACACACACTACAGACAGCCACTTACCTCAAGGGTCCAGTATTTACTCCTCCTTTACCTGGAGAACTCCCTCTCAAAACTCCCTGTTTGCTGCTCCTGAATAGTATCTTATTTCAATGCTATTTTGAATTAGCTTTTTTCCTCATTTGGCACTGTCTGCACAGCACCAAATTTCAAAATGAAGCGCTATTCTGAAACATCCCTTAGTCCTCGTGGAATGAGGTTTATAGGGATGTCGGAATAGTGAGCCCAAAATAAAGAGCTTTCTGTGAGGACGCAGGATAGCTATTTAGGGATACTTCAGTATCCCGAAATAGTGCTGTAGTGTAAACATAGCCCAAGAGAGCTCAAAGCATTTTAAGAAGTGTCTTGTCAAACAATGCCAGAATGCCCTTCTGCCATGGCTATTGGCTAAACTGGACAGTCTCTGTGCCAAAGTATAAATGGATGCAAATCAGACATCAGGAATGGTACTGTACACACACCTGAAGGGGACCATTTTAAACTCCCTGAACATTCAACAATGGGTTTAAAAGTAGCCATCTTTCTGCAAAAGAATTTCAAAACCTGGTTACAGAGGGAGAGAGATGAACTGGAATTCATTTGCAATTTCAATACTAACATCTTGGGGTGGAATAAGGATCTCAACTGGTTAACACACTACAAAGGCAATTTCCCCTCTCTGGAGATTCACATCTCCACACCAAATGCTGCAAGTGACTCTTCTGCCCTGACTTGATTAGCTTCAGCGCAAGCAACATCTTCCTTATATATACTCCTGCTTCTGTCACTTCTACTCCAACTCATCTGATGAAGGGGGTTTTTCCCATGAAAGCTCATGCCCTGATAAACCTGCCAGGCCAGGTCTAGACTAAAGGGGAAAGTTGACTTAAGATACACAACTCCCGCTATGTTAATTACGCAGCTGGACTCAACGTATCTGAAATCACGTTTTTGCGCCACCCACACAGCAGGAAGTTGACAGGCACAAATGCTCCCATCAGCTTTCCTTGCTCCTTGTGACAGGGGCGCCCTCTGAGTTCAATGTAGCGCTCGACTCACTAACTTGAACCCCGGAAGATCGAGTGAAACAGCGTCGATCTTCACAGGGTGCATATGGCCTTAGTCTGTAAGGATACGTCTACACTAGCTCGTTAGTTCGAGCTAGGTAGGCAAATGAGGGCAAGCGGAGTTGCAAATGAAACCCGGGATTTAAATATCCCGGGCTTCATTTGCATGTTCCCAGGCGCCGCCATTTTTAAATCCCCCTTAGTCCGAACTAACTGCCCGCGGCTAGACGCGGCAGTTAAACGTTAATTCGAACTAACTCCTTAGTTCAAATTAACTGTTACTCCTCATGGAATGAGGAGTGCCCTCATTTGCCTACCTAACTAACGAGCTAATGTAGACATACCCATACAGACTAAGGCCATATGCACCCTATGAAGTGCCATATGCACCCTATAACTAACGAGCTAGTGTAGACATACCCTAAGGGTGTGTCTAGACTACAGGGTTTTTTCGAAAAAGCTAGACTGCCGCTGTGTTCTGTGAACAATAAATCAAAAGAACGCAGCTGTTTTTTCAATGGCGGTAAACCTGGTTTTACGAGGAAGAACACCTTTTTCGACAGAGAGCTGTCAAAAAAAGGTGTGTGTGGACGCAGGGAGCCTGTTCTTTCAGAAAAAAAGGCCTCCAGGAGGAAGCCCTGGTGGACAGTCCATCTTCTACATGCTGAGCTCCTCTATGGTTCCTGTCCGCAGCCTCTTAAAGGCACAGGCATCCAGACAGGGATTGCTGTCAGGAAGCCAGCCAGAGCACCTGTGTAGCCATGTCCCAGCATCAAGGCCCCCCCGGCCCTTCTCGGGACAGTGAGGAGAACCCACCCAGGGGCACCAGCCTGGTCAGGGCCAGAAATTAAAAACCTCCTGGAGCTCTGGTCCCTGGAAGAATCCCTGCAGGCCCTGCAGTCACACTGTAGGAATGCAGACATATATGGGCGCATGGCCATGGGACTGGCCAAGAAAGGGCATCACCCCCGCACCATGGACCAAGTGAGGGCCAAGGCGAAAGAACTGCGGCAGGGATATGCCAAGGCCCGAGACCAGAGCTCCCGCTCCGGGGCAGCCCCACAGAGCTGCCCATACTATACAGAGTTGGAGCAGATTCTGGGCAGTGGGGAAGCCCAGACTCCACTGTGTGTGGTGAAGTCCGGGTTACCCCACCACATTGTGGACCAACCCCTGTGGGATGATGACCATGAAGGAGGATGGGAGAGCTGCACTCAGAGGAAGAGACAGCAGGGACCCTTTCCCAGGAGCCGATCCTCCAGGCATCCATGGACAGCGGGGCGGGAACCTCAGGTGAGTGCTGTGAGGGGTCACTACACACGGGCGGGTTGGCAGTGTGGGGGGCCAGCTAGCCCCATTGCCACTGTGGGGCTCCTGTGAGGCTTTCAGGCTGCTGCTCAACTCACACATAGTGTCACGTGTAACACCCCTGAGTCTCCTGTCCAAAGGGGAGCCCCTGACCGGCATCGCATGCCCTCGGGGACAGCGGGGGTGCACACAGACATTGATTGTCTCCTCCTCTTTCCCTCTACAGCCGGACCCTCTACCCAACAGGGGAGCACCACACCCGCCCCACCACCATCCCGGACCCGTGGCACCCGCAGGCACTGGCGTGTGTACACGGACCTGCTGAAGGAGCACGTAGTGGCCCTGCAGGACCTCAACAGGACCCTTCAGCAGAGGATGGAGGCGGAGGCCGAGTGGCGCAACAGGCTGCTGGACGAGCTGGTCCAGCAGTGCACGTTCATCTGTGCCACTATGCGGGAGGTCCTAGCCTTGCCTGCCCTGGTCACAGGCACCTGCTCCCCCAGCCCCCCCTGCTCCCGAGCTCTCACAGGCCCAGCAACTGCCTCCCCCTCCTGCCCAGGCCAGGACTGGCTCTCACTCCACCCGAGCCCAAGGCTGTGGCAGTGCCAGGATGCAAGAAGGTGGCAGGACGCTGCGATGAGGGAAGCAGCGGCCTACTTGAGCCCCCCCCCCCCCAGGTTTTCAGCCCCCCCTTTTCCCCTCCAGGTTTTCAGTCCCCTACCACCCCAGTTAAAGGACATTTCAGTTATATAACAATCTTTAAAACATTTGAACAGTAAACATAGAAATTTTTTTTAGTCAAAATCTTTCAGTCAAAAATAAACAGTTAGCACATTTTCTTTACCGGTAGTGTTTCTAATTGTAAGCAGACATTGGTTTTTTAAGAAAACCGGGTGTGTATGTATTCTTTATGGGACAAGGGTGAGGATAGTGGAGGGACAGGTAGGGGTGGGCCAGCCAAACCCCCATGGGGGAGGCCCTGGGAGAGTCAGTGGGCTCCTTCTGAGAATCTCTCCCTCAGGGCCTCTCAGATTCCGACACCAGACTGGTGAGCCTGGCGGATGGCAGCTGTCCAGGGCTGTTCAAATTGCCTCCCCTCACCATCAGCACCTGTCCCCCACCCCGGCAGGGAGGCCTCCCCTCTCCTCTCCTCTCCACCAGGTTATGGAGGGCACAACATGCGGCCACCACCTCCGGGAAGTGGCGTTCGTCCATCTGTAGGCGCGTGAGGAGGCAACGGAACCTCCCTTTCAGCCGGCCGAACGCACATTCCACCTGGATGCGAGCCTGGCTAAGATGCATGTTAAAAAGCTCCTTGCTCGCATCCAGGTGGCTGGTGTAGGGCTTCATGAGCCACGGCATTGGAGGCGGGGGTAGGCCACGTCGGCCACGACGCACACCGGCATCTGCACGTCCCCAAGCGCGAGGTCCCACTGGTGGAAAAATGTTCCTGTCTGCAACCTGCGGTACAGGTAGGAGTTGCGGAATATACAGGCGTCATGTGCCCGCCCCGACCACCCGACACAAATGTCCATAAAATGTTCCCGGTGGTCGACCAGGGCCTGCAGCACCATGGAATAGTTGCCCTTCCGGTTTATAAACTGGGCTGCTCGAAGGGGTGGTGCGTGCATTGGGATGTGTGTCCCATCGAGGGCTCCTCCGCAGTTCGGGAAGCCAAGGGCAGCAAACCCGGTGAGGATGTTGTCCAGGTCCCCGAGATGGACGAGTGTCCTCAGCAGCTCCGCATTGATGGCCCTCACCACCTGCAGCACGAGACGATAGACAGACAGAAACCAGGGAGTTAGACAGGTTACCTAAGAGATTGGGAGGAGAACCCCCTGCCCCTCCCCCCAACCAACCCACCCCCTCCCCTTGTCAGGATGCCCCCCTCCCCCGCATCTGCGCAGGGTTGGCCGAGGAGCCGCCTCCAATTGCCACTCCATCCCCCACTCCCTCTTGCCGTTGCCTGGCAGTCCCCCTTTCTCAACCCCCCCCCCCCCACTCAGCAGGGCCTGTCCCCCGACAGTGACTTACCTCCATCAAAACGGCCCCAACCGTAGACCTCCCCACGCCAAACTGGTGTCCCACGGAGCGGTAGCAGTCAGGGGTGGCCAGCCTCCACGGGGCGATTGCGTCCCACTTCTGCAGGGGGATGGTGGGCCACAGGTGGGTGTCCTGGTGCTCCAGAGCAGGGGCAAGCCAGGCACACAGCTCCTGGAATGTGGTCTTCCGCATCCGGAAGTTGTGGAGCCACTGGTCATCGTCCCAGAGCTCCATGACGAGCCGGTCCCACCAGTCTGAACTCGTCTCATGCCTCCAAATCCGTCTGTCCCCCAAAAAAGTTTGGGGGCAAGGACAGAGCTCCTGCATCCCGGACAAAGGTCTCGTTGGTCTGGTCCTGGTCCATATGGGGCAGGAGATTCATGACAGAGTTATGCAGATGCAGCAGAAGTTGCAGTATGGCAGCGTGGGGCCATCGCCTGCCCAGGGGCAGCTCAGGCTCCATGGCCAAAAACACAGTGAAAAACAGAAAAAAAAAACCCCAGAAAATAAACTGCTGTGGTGTCCAAGAAAGCAGGGCAAGCAGAGCAAGCACTGCAGCAGCTTTGCTTTCCCTCTAGGAGGTAGGCAAGCGAGAAGCAGGAGCACAGCAACGGCTGTCCAGGGGGATCCCTTTAAGCACCCGTCTCTGCAAAAGGCAGGCAGAAGTAAATGCTGCCCCCATGCCCTGCCAGAAGTGGTTCCAGGTGCCTTTTTTTTCCGAAGGAGCGTCCAGCAGTCTGGACGCTTTTTTTCGAAAAAGCGGATCGATTTTTCAATCCGCGTAATGCAATCTAGACACTCTTTTTCGAAAGAGGCTTTTTCAAAAGTATCTTTTGAAAAAGCCTCTTTTGAAAAAGGCGTGTAGTCTAGACATAGCCTAAGATTGCACAGAACTTGTTGTTTTTGCAGACACCAATGAATATCACTACCCCTCTAACGGTACGTCTACACTAGCTCATTAGTTCGAGCTAGGTAGGGTAATGAGGGCAACCGGAGTTGCAAATGAAGCCCGGGATTTAAATATCCCGGGCTTCATTTGCATGTTCCCGGGCGCTGCCATTTTTAAATCCCCCTTAGTCCGAATTCCGTGCCCGTGGCTACACGCGGCACGGACTAGGTAGTTCGAACTAAAGATCCTAATTCGAACTACCATTACTCCTCGTGGAATGAGGAGTAACGGTAGTTTGAATTAGGATCTTTAATTCGAACTACCTAGTCCGTGCCGCGTGCAGCTGCGGGCACGGAGTTCGGACTAAGGGGGATTTAAAAATGGTGGCGCCCGGGAACATGCAAATGAAGCCCGGGATATTTAAATCCCGGGCTTCATTTGCAACTCCGGTTGCCCTCATTACCCTACCTAGCTCCAACTAATGAGCTAGTGTAGACCTACCCTGAGATATGTAAAACAGTGGCAGCACACACACAAAAACAACAGCAACAGCTTTCATTGTTTCAATTACTGCACTCGGCCCCATGGTTATATTCTGATGGATTTCCTAGCTATATTAGAAGCTCATACCTGTTTCGTTATTCTTGAACTCTCTGGTTCAACATGCTACTTTGTGCTAATGCTACAGGCCCCATGAATAATAAAGACTCCTGCCTTGACAGAAAGCAATAACTGGAGAGATGTGAAATGTCTCTGGTTTAGAATAACATGTGAATCCAGGCTCGGATGTTGTTTGTGACACCAATTGTCCTACCAAAGTAAGACTAGCTCCAGTGGGTTATTTAACACCAGGCAGACCACTTCAACTCCATCAGGATAATGAAAGGGTTTTCTCCAGACGCATGAGTCGGAATCATTTTTTCCCTTGAACTCTGATCCCAATTCAGGCAGCTTAAGTTTTTGGGTTTGCTGAATCTGACTCTGAAGGCATCATCCAATTCTGTGAGCGGCAGGAGAAAACACTGACAGCACCTGCAGATCTGCAGATTTCCCTTGTTAACCCAGAGGACTTGTTAACACGGCTGAGCCAAACCAAGCTGTGGTCTGGAAGCTTAGGCCCAAATTCTGATTTTGGCTTCTGTGACGACGCAGTCGGGGTTCCCCCGTTCCTGCACCCCTGTAGCAGCGAGAACAGACTCCGCCAGTCGTAGAACAGAGAGGGGTTTATTGTTCCTTCAGGATACAGCACAGCACAGATGTGATGTGGCTACAGAGCCCAGGGCCAGGATGCCTCAGACCCTAAGGTTAGGGGTCCATCGCCCCTAGGCCCCCAGCTTAACCTCTTCTCTCCATGCTTCCCCGACAGCAACTGACCCTTCCTCCCAGCCCTGTCCCCCAGCCATGTGCTGGTCTCCACCTTCCTCCCTTTGTCTCTCTCCCTGGGAGGCTGAGCCGAAGTGTCTGGGTTAATACACATTGGGGAGTCAGTGAGAATCTCACATCACAGCGCAGGGGGATCCCGGGTCACAGAGCAGACAGCCCCCCCCCCACTACGCCACAGCTTCCAAGTGTCTCCAACAGGTGCTCTGCTTTCTCAGGAATGAACAGAATTTTGCTTCTAGTTTACTGGCCAATATGTTTGCCTGTTAAACAATGGCGCTAGAGTTCATTAATAATTTACCTCTTCGGAGAAAAAACAGGTATGGTCGCAACTGGTTCCTCACCAAATCTCCCTTCTCCAAATCTGGGCTCTGTCCTCTGATATACATCAGCAAATCCTTTGGTTCTCTCAACCCAAGTAAAGACCATATTCCCCTGTTCTTTCCACACACGGACTATAAACAGTTCACACCGTCATGTCTAACACTGTGATGGTTTCCCGCCCTGGAAGCACTTAAATATTCATCCTAAGAGCTGTAGTGCTTGTGGATACTCAAAGGAAGATGGTGAGAACCTAACCTTTTTCATCAACCCATCCCACATCTTTTTACCCAATAACAAGAGGTATTTAAAAAAATGCTTGTTGTTCATCTGGGCTTCTGAAACAAGCTTTGATGTGCTAAGACTATGCTCAGTGGGGCTGACATACTCGCTGGGCTCCTGGGCCAGGTGCGGGAAGCAGCTCTATGCCCCCAGAAGGGGCAGAGTGGGGCTAGATTCCCCCAGGCAACCTCAGTGCCTATGTGAGGGAGCCCTCAATGCTGCCTGGAGCACACAGCATGGGGCTCCAGTGGAGATTTAAAGGGCTCAGGGCTCCAGCTGCCACTGTGGCTGAAGTAGCAGCAGTGGCGGCCAGGAGCCTCGTGCCCTTTTCGATCGCCCAGTCCCGGAGCAGTCACCCTCTTTCTCCCCCACCTCCATTGGCTGGTCTGACTATCTGACATACATTTAACTGACCGTATACTTCCTATTTCATTTATCTTACCCCACAGTCACCTCTTCATGATTATAGTCCAGACTTTGCCTCTGCATGTGATCCAACAGCTCCCCCCTTGTGCGTTCTGTAGGCTCCTCTGCCGTCCTCTGAAATCCTGTGGTGCTTTATCCTGCCAGAACTGCCTAAAATACCACCCCGCCCCCCCTTCCCTGCCTTTGGAATGATTCACGCCCAGGTGGTTTATGGGTTAGCTCAGTCACACGTCCAAATTGCAAATTCCTCTTCAGCCCGCTTCAAGCCAGACTGGCTGCAAAGAGCATTTGCAAAAAGGAAAGTAACCCAGTCCTTCCCCATCCCCTGGAAATGGCACGTTGCCTTGTCTGTGTGTGCCGTGCGTGAACTGTACTAGTGACTTGATCTCGAGGAACTGTAGCTTTAGGCTTATGCCTTTGACTGCAGTACAGGTGCAAGCCCCATATATTTCATGAGCATTTACCTCATCTTCTAGACCAAGGGTCTGCAACCTATGACTCTTGAGCCAAATATGGCTCAGTATGGAACCAAACAGGGCTCTTTTGTCATTCCCAAAATACATACAATTTTTTTTAATTAAAATAAAAAATTCAAAATTTTAAAAATGCATACTTACTCGTGTAGCTTGACTGCGCACATGAATCTGAATTTGACCAGTTCTGATGTAAACGTCAAAGAAATGGGCGAAAAGATGCAGCAGCAGAAGTCCCACTAAATAAAGCCTGTGAATACAAGGTTTCATTTACGCTGTTATTAATCATCATGTCAATTATCAGTAATATGAATTTGTATATTTTCAGTCCTGCAAACAGGCATTCTCATGCAGTTCTTAGTTGACCACTTGTTCTGAATGTTGATGTAATTTGGCCCTTTGGTCTGAAAAGGTTGCCAGCCCCTATCCTAGACAGCATAAAGCGTATTTTTTTCAAGTGATGGAACATAAGAGAGAGAGAGAAGAAAGATCTAATTTATTCCCTGATCTCAGCCAGACAAACTGAATAAACACGTCTGACAGCAAAAGAGGGAAGGTGATTCCAGGGGTCAGCAACTCATAGTCTGTAGCTCCCAAATAAGATCATCAAGGTTGTTCCAGCAAAGAAAAGGGGGAAGGGAGGATGGTCAGGGGATTATGCAGTTTCTTTTAAAGCAATTTGCCATTTTTCATACTAGGAATCGAACTAATCCAGTTTGTCAGACTAGCTGTGCCGTGGTTGGCAGTTTGGTTCTCAAGAGGCATCTCTTGTCACATCTATTTAGATTATGCAGAGGGTTAGAATGCCTCCTGCTAGGTTTATTGTCTAAATTGGTCTCTGGAGCAAACTCCGTAATGCTAAAGAGAGCATCCCAGAAAGGAGGGCATTCTTGCGTACTCCGCACTGTTGGCCAAGTGGGAAGTGGAGTGTGTGATGGGCATGCAAAATTACACCGGATTACCTCCGCCCAGAAAAAGCTCTTCTGACGAGTGTGGTTTGGGTTCCCCAATCTTCCTGACAAATTCGGCTGAATTCTCCGCAGCCTTGTAGTTATTGGCACCTTTGACGCGTGTACCTGATCCAAACGGCCCCTTTTAGCATAGGCAAAAATGATTGTGCAACACGCTAACCTGCAAAAAGTCCAGATTCTATTTAATTTTCTGTAATCTGAGAATGGCATTCGGTTCATGGATTTGATATTAGTCTTTATAAGTCCAAGTGCTGGATTCTCGACTCACATCTTTGCACACGGTTTGCTCTTCTTTCCAAAGAGGTGTAAATAAGTTCTGGTGAATGACTAGAGGTTTCTTCTTATGCCCTGTCCCTGGCTGGGATGTGCCCTGCAGCAAGACTGAAAACATGGTGTTTTTCTATGTTCATGTTCATTGTGTCCATCAGATGTGACTTACCTGTGCTTGGTAAGGACTCCAAGAAGTCTTTTTCTGGGTGTCATTTTGCAACTTTTCCATGCTGACTCACACAAAAGCCAATATCCCACCTCCGTGTTGTGCTGAATTTCCAACTCATATGATGGGACCAGTTGTCATCCAGAATCTTTCATTTTCAGTCTTCTTTCAAGATCTTTGCTGGCGTCCATTTTACCTGAATCTCCTATTACCCTACAACACTAACCAGAAAGGGCTACATGGTTCAGGGGGCTGCAAACGGTACAGAAAACAGTTCTCAAGTCTACATGAAATGATCACAGGCTGTAGTAATGAGGGAAAAAATCTGCCATCTGATGTCTGCATGGTGGCTTATGTGAAGCACTTTGTGGGTTTCACCAAGGGTGAGGAGAGAATGACTGCACAGTGGACAAAGAAGGGATAGGAGCAGAGTCTTCAGGGCTCAGGTACATTTGGAAAGAGGTAGGAAGGGGCCAGCTCACGCCAAGACACTGAGACACTGTTGCAGAAAAAAGCAAACATGATTCTGGGAATCTGTCAAAGCTGTTCCCCACTCTGGCACGACAACTGCAGAAGTGGGGGCCCGCAAGAGCACCCCCAAACCTTATCTCTACAGGCTTTGGTACAAAAACTTCCCCCCCAAAATCCTAATACTGGACTTTGGGGAATATCCACTGCCACCGTCAACTGCTTTTGAACCCACAAACAGGGGTGGGCACTTGAAACCAACCCCAGCAGCACCCCAACCTCTTTTTCCCCAAAGAGCTTGAAAAAGAAAAGAGAAAACAAGCTGCAGTCTGTGGTAGCTGACTCCTAGTCAGACAGGCAGACCTCCCAGGACACAAAAATGAACCAATATCAGTTAATAAGAAAAAGAAAACAAACTTTTATTATCAAAACAAAACTACCGTTGCAAGCATAGTGATTAGATGGAAAAGAGCCACCAATTAATCTAGATACTCAGGGGAATCCCGTGCGCTCAGGACTTTAGTTACAAAAGGAAAACACTTTTAAAGAGGAAAAAAACACTTTTAACAGCTCTGACCTCAATTCCACATTCCCAAACCAAAAAACAATAAAATCTGAAGGGCTAACTCAACTTTACCCTACTTACATATTGTGAGAAGACTTTTCTTGGAGAGAGAGATGACCTCCCATCTCCCTGTTACCTGGAAGAAACCACTCTGACTCAGACAAAGGAGGGAAAAGTTAAAAACCCCTTTGTCCCATTTTGAAACCCCTACCTGCCTTACTATTGGCTGACCAGATACCTGGCTAGGTACATAGTTAATCCCTAGTCACCAGATGCTGGCCAGCCCTGCTACTTATGACAGAGGCATGAACAGGAGTGTTGTGAGAAAGAAATGAGAAGTCATTCTTCTGCTCTACTCGGCACTGATTAGGCCTCAGTTGGAATATTGTGTCCAGTTCTGGATACCACATTTCAAGAAAGATGTAGAGAAATTGGAGAAGGTCCAGAGAAGAGCAACAAGAATGATTAAAAATCTAGAAAACATGACCTATGAGGGAAGACTGAAAAAATTGGGCTTGTTTAGTTTAGAAAAGAGAAAACTGAGAGGGGATATGATGACAGTTTTCAAGTATCTACAAATGTGTTACAAGGAGGAGGGAGAAAAAATGTTCTCCTTAACCTCTTGATAGGACAAGAAGCAAAGGGCTTAAATTGCAGCAAGGAAGGTTTAGGTTGGACATTAAGAAAAACTTCCTACCTGTCAGGATGGTTAAAATCACTGGAATAAATTGCCTAGGGAGGTTGTGGGATCTCCATCATTGGAGATATTTAAGAGCAGGTTAGATGGGCATCTATCAGGGATGATCTAGATGGTGCTTGGTCCTGCCATGAGGGCAGGGGACTGGACTTGATGACCTCTTGAGGTCCATTCCAGTTCTAGTGTTCTATGCTTCTATGATTGTATGAGACATGAGTTTGTATGTTTTTCAGCCAAGCACACCTCTATAAAAATGTTAGAGTAGAATTAAAAGATGATAACTTTCAGCTGTACCTTTGTCAATTTACAGACTGACAATGTGACTTTCATGAGGGTAGCACTGTCTGTTCTTTGCAAAATTTCCCCTGTCCATTACGCAGCACATAAAGCAATCCGTAACCCATTGGCGTAAAAATGATCGTTACTGATGTACTGCGTAGGAAAGGTGCTAAAGTGCAGGCTCAGTATAATTCTTTCATAAATTGATTTCATGGGTATATGCTGGCACGGCATCGGTAGGAATGTAAAAGGTTTTGCACCTTTTAAGAGGAGTGTAGCTGCTTTCTCATTTATTCTTAAGTAAAGGGTTATTAAAAACACTTATTCCTCCCATGTTGGTATGGAACTCTCGTTACTGGTGGTGGGAGAGTGGTTCTTTACAATAATATTGGAACCTTCATTGTATTAGCTTTTGACCTTTTCTTTATTGGACAATAAAAATGAATCTGCAGATGAAGAAATACTGTGTGGGAAATATAAAGATATGACAACGTAATGCATTTAACCAAAAAAAATGCATTTTAACATAGGACAAAGGGACACTAAAAGCAGAGCTGGGAAAATAATGGGGAAAGTATGTGTTACGGCATTTTTGTCTTAAAGCTTCTGAAATTCACAGAATTTAATTAATATATTTGGACTTATTATTCTTTGGAATTATTCAGCCAGCTTGTTGTCAGAAGAGTGAGTGCTGTGTGGAACATTTAGCATTCAGAAATGAGCAATACATTATGTATGAATGTGAAAAATAATTTGTGCTCTAGTTAGACGTCCGAAGCAATGGAAGAACCTTTTAGAGAAATAGGACCTGAGCCTTGATTTATTTGCACACAAACTAATGCAAATATTCGCCTGAATGTCAGCCCCATATAGTTCCTGTGTCGAGTACATCAGTATTAGAAGGTGTGCCAGGTTGGTGAATTGCTCCAGTCAGAATAAGGAGCATTTTCCCTATGGGAGCAGATATTTTTGAAAACAGCACAGCCAAGGCAGGGCGTGGGAACAAGGTAGCCGTCTGGCACAGGGAATGCTGAGAACATTCTCGGAACAGCTTGTTACTCTTTTAGAGAAAAATCAGCAACAGGAACAAGAAAAGTCACTGCGCTTCTCTACACTTACTGAGGGATTGGTGCTGCGGCAATCAATTCCCCGGGAGTCGATTAAGCAGGTCTAATGCAGACCTGCTAAATTGATCACCAGTTGATCTCTCATCAACTCCATACTCCACCAGTAGGGGAAGTGAGTTTTATGGGCCGGTGGTGCCCAGGAACCAGGAATATTCCTGGCCTGGGGGCCTGGCTTCACCAAAGTTTGGGGCTGGGTCTCTTCCCCAGCCCCCCTCGGCTCTTCCCACATGCTCCTCTTACTGAATCCCCCAGCCCTGCCTGTCATGTCCATGTGCTCCCCCCAATACATCCTTTAGCCCCACTTGCTGCCTCCTGTCAATTTATTAGGGCCTAAGGGCCCTGCCACCACCACCGGCAGTGCGGGGGGGAGGGGGGGGGGCAGAACAGCTTCCAGCCACTTGCTTGACATGGCTGCTAGCACTTCTCTTCATCTGGGAGGTGGTGTCTTTGTGCTACTGCCCCCGCTCTGAGCATCCTCTACGGCCAATGGGAAGCAGTGGGGTGCTGCTTGCAGGCAGCAGCACGTGGAGACCTATGGCCCCCTGTCTAGCAGCTGCTGCCAGAGAGGGGCTGCCCCAGTAAGCCCCACCCCCCACCTTTCTCCCCCTGCATCCCCTTCTGCACCCCCCAGAACTTGCACCCTCCTGTCCCCAAACTCTTTCCTGCACCCCCTCTCCCTCCCACTCCTCCTTCAGCACCCAAAGTCCCTCCCAGAGGTGAGGTAGGGGGTTGCAGGTTCTGGGCATTCTGGGCACCACCAGCATTTCTGAAAACCAGCCGCCCCTGACCACCACAATGAGAAGCCCTCAGGCGCTGGCTTAAGCCTGGGCACTAGCACATCTAATGCGGGCCTTGATGATGATCCTGTTTTGGTTGCAACCTGCTTTGGAGCATCCCAACTGACAGTTCGAGAACCACGGTTTCCTTGCCTTTTAAAATTGGTAATTTTAAAAAATTTCTATTAAGCTCTCCTGATGGGCTAGGGCAGTGTTTCTCAACCAGCAGTACGAGTACCCTTAGAGGTACTTGAGAAAAGTCTGTGGGGTACATCAACACAACTGAAATTTGGAAAAAAATGAATTTTTGTTTTAAGTTTTACAACGCTTTATTATTTTTGTACTTTTTACACCTAAAAATGTCATTGCCCGTCCGGCTACAATTAAGTTGTTTAAATAAATGTGTTGCAATAGTAGAAAAAAAATTGTGTGTCTGAAAACTGTAGCTACTGTGTGTATTTATATATATATAACCCCCCCTTTTTCCTCCCCGGGTTACTCGGGAGCAGGTCACATTCATACATGTGCCTGGTAGCCTGATGGTTTTAACGTAAAAGGAGATCCAGGGGTGATGTTGTTTAGCTGGGGATTCCCTATCCACCCCCTTGCTGCAGTCCCTTGCTCATGAAGAACATACAACGGCGGTGCCTCCACCTGGCTGGTCCTGTACACACTTAATGGTGTACCTGGGGATCCTCCAGGAATAAAATTATTCCAGCAATAATCTGGATCCAACTCCAAAACAACAATTACAAATTATAAATAATATACATCTAATTGATTACATTAGAATGAACACACCTTTACTTAACAACTTAATCTGTTAAACCCTGTGAATTTAACAGTGAATAACACCAATTAACAAAGTACACAGAAGTAATAGGAACTTATCTAGTTGGCATTTGCACTGCCACCATTTATCCCACCCCAGAGTGTGCACTCCTCTGGATTCAGAATTCCTGACACTTGCTTGTGTGGGCACACTTGAAGATCTGCAGCTGGAGTTGAGGTTCTCTGTAGGTTGTGTGTTACTCCAAGCTATGCAGCCAGCTGCAAACTCCCTCTGCCACTGGAGCAGGCTCCACCAAATGCCAGCAGTTCTGATTCCCTGGGTTGGACACTCTGCCTCTCTGTGGACCTAGAGTTAATCTAAATCTCTGAGGTCTGTCCCAGGAGGCACTTTCCCAAAGAGCCTCCTTCTGTGTGCTGGTTGTAGTGTAGTCCTTCTGAGCCACAGGCATAGCCAGAGTCTCTCCGCTCCAGGGCAATCAGCTGCCCCAGAAGCAGCCTACTAGATCCAAGTCCCAAAGGCTTTCAGTCCCAGGCTGTAGTTGCAACATAACAGCTCCCGGACTGGATAAGGCTCATCCACAGCAGCCTGACTCCTCTCCCAAAAATGGAGAATCCCAGATTCTGAGACCCTCCACATGGAAAGCCCCAGACTAGCCTTCACTTCCTGGTTTCCTCAAGGGCTCATGGGAGTTGTAGTCTCTAGGGCTAGATTGCGGCACACAGGATCTTCCTAGAAAACATCAGAGGCACTTTTAGTAAGTAATAGTCCCCTTATATATATATATATGTATATATTATTTTAAAGGGGTACTTGATAAAAAAAAAGGTTGAGAAACCCTGGGCTAGGGATACCCTTGCATTAAGCCCTGGCTGATATGAAATAATATGAAGACTCTCCTAATCACAGAGTTCTGTCTCTCTCTGTGTAGGCCTCCTGGCTGTTTGCAGTAACTAATTAGTGAACAATGTAGGGCGACAGGTTTACATTTACAGAACAATGAGCACATTCAGAGGCTGATCTTCAGAAGGGCCTGTTTATTTTAAACCTATTTTACTGAGAGGTGTGAATCAAGGTCGGAGGCAGATTTCTACATTGGCTGCTTTTGTGCACACCTCCCTTTGTGCCTTCAAGCCTCAAGCGCTGACACACGGGCACACAGGGAAGGGTTTAAATAGGGCATGTACTAGCCCCCTCAATGTATTGGGAGAATTCGGTATCCATCGTTTGTAATGATTGCTAAAATAGAACAAATCAACTGACACCATCTCATCCAGGTAAAGATGTATGGCTAAGACAACCTGGGCAGGAGGTTTATTATGGAACAAAGCCTTCACTCATTACTATATTATGTATCGAGTTAAATGAGTTTTCCTGAAATTTCAAACCGACGGGAATTTTGCGTGCATTTCTCATTTAGTGATGGAGGATATGCACGGCAGATTTGCAACTGTTTGTCTGAATAGGCTTTCCATGTCGCTGTTGTAACAAGATTAATGAAGCAAATAGCTCAAAGGTTTCCAATGGGTAATACAATTTCTCAAGCCTAATTTAAATATTTCAAATCAAAACGCTAGAATTGACTATTATATCTAGCCTTCCAGATTTGCTTTTTCATATTAAAATACAGGTGAAAAAAGCATGTAGGCTTTTCTTTGGTGTCATTTTATCCTAGGCACTGCATGTGTGTCGTGTATTGGCCATTTTAAGGTAATTTGGATGGAGGAGTTTTTAGAGTGTAAATTAGCATCCTTTCACATCCAGAGAGTGGGAATCATTTTCTGGCATCTCCAACAAAGACACCATCCATCCATTTCTTCCAAGAAGAAGGCAGTTTATAATACTTTAGGTACAGTCCTCCTGAAGATGCTTAGGGGCCACCTGAAATATGCAGAGTTGAACTAAGATGAAGCAAAGATGATTTACTTTTCCCACGGACTCAGGGAGCACAAGACAGGAGAACGATGTGGAATAGACATGTATCAGAGCTACATGGAAAGAACAATAACTCCATCTCACCATATATCCAGTAGGTAGCAAGTTTAAAACCAACAAAAGAACGTTTTTCTTCATGCAGGGCACAGTCAACCTGTGGAACTCCTTGCCTGAGGATGTTGTGAAGACCAGGACTTTAACAGGGTTCAAAAAGAGCTAGATAAATTCATGAAGGTTAAGTCCATCAGTACTTATTAGCCAGGATGGGTAGGGTGGTGTCCCTAGCCTCTGTCAGAGGCTGGGAATGGGTAACAGGGGTGGAATCACTTGCTGATTCCCTGTTCTGTTCCCTCCCTCTGGGACACCTGGCATTGGTCACTGTCAGAAGACAGGACACTGGGCTAGATGGACCTTTGGTGTGACCCAGTCTGGCCGTTCTTATGTTCTTATGTCCAGTATCATCCATGCTCTCTGGAGAAGCCAGACGGACCAAATCTGCTGAGGTGAAGGTTGCAGAAAGTGGCTGAGTTTTCAGTTTAAGATACAAAGTGAGGCTGGCTCTGCAACAACGCAAAATTAAACAACTTTTGTCCCACCAGTTGCCAGGAGATATTACCTCCCTGACAAACGCAAACCTCTGTCCTGTTCACTCTTGGGTGTCTTATGGGAATGGAAGCCTGTTTTACTCAGCTACTGCAAAGTGAACCTCTTGTTTGCTCATGCAAGCGTCCCTAGATTTTCAGGCCAGAAGTGCTCATTATGACTGGACAGTGTGACCTGCTATGTAATCCAGGCCAGAGAATTGCTCCTAGCTCTGGCCACGGGAGCCAACAGCCTCTGTGGGCCCTTGGGCATGGTGTGCTGGGGGGGTGGGGGGCTGGTTCCATACTCTGAGAGGGGCAGGGCCTTAGGCAGAAAGGGTGAGACTGAGGCTGCCAGCCTTCCATGCCATCCTGTGTGCAGTGCACCTCCTCTCCACCAGCCCTGAGAGCCCCGGGTCCTTTTGAGTCACCGAGCCACAGGGCAACTGCCCCCTTTCTGCCCCCTCTTCCCTCACCAGCAGGCCTGTGGCTAGCCCCCACAATGTCTGGCTGAGCTGGCGTGTGCAATTTAGAAAGACATCCCACGCAGCTCTAGGTAACTTCTTCCAGTGGCTTCCAGTGGCTCCTAACTTGTAGCTAGGCTTGGAAGCGCTAGTGCTTTTGGTAGAAGTGGATTTCCGCACACACTCACACACCAAGAGAAAAATATTTCCATTGATAATAATGAAAATGAGCAGATTGGCAAAGTAAGAGGAATGCTGTCTGAACGACGCTTTGGGTTTGCGGTTTTTTTGTTTTGTTTTTGTTTTTGTTTTTTGTTTTATGACAGTGTTTGTGTTTTAATCATTGTAAAGTTTTAACTATTTGAACTTTAATGCCTACTAAAGCTTCAGAGGGGTAGCCGAGTTAGTCTGTAACTGGAAAAACTTAAAAATCAACGAATAGTCTAGAAGCACCTTAAAAACTAACAAAACATGTTCAGAAGGTGCTGCTAGACTATTTGTTGTTTTTTAATACCTATTGTCATTAAACTAATTGTCTCACTTCCCTCCCTTAATGTCCCAAACTCTGTACATGCAAATTGATAAAAATCAAGAAAAGTTTAAAAATAAATTGTTGCTACTCTAAATTTGTCCAGCTTCCGCTGTCTGCCACTGAATCTTCTTATATCCTTGTCTTCTGGATTAAAGAGCTTTCCTCTCTCACAAATCTTCACTCTGAGCTGAAGAGAGGGTTGAGGGGAATATAGAGGCTCAGAAAAGCTCCCGTGGGAAGTTGAACAGAACTTCACCATAATGAAACTAAAATGGTCACTGAGAGAAAGTTCCTCTAGTGGCTTCATGATGTCCAAAGGCAGGCCTATCTTGTCTACATGCAGCTCTCACCAACCTTAATTGGCCCTGAATCCCCTTTGGATTAGTCTTTCCCTTCGTTGAATGAACAGTTAGGCAATCTGAACCTCACCATCTCTCACCTCCAAAAGTCCCCGAATCTCTCTTCCTCTCAGGCTTCCCAAAGTGACACTGGAGAGAAATCACAGAGAATGATTCCTCCTTCTGATCCACTTTCGAACTGTCCCTCGTGTTAATTTGCCCTGTGAAGAAAGCTCTCAATATGACACTGCTTTTAAACATGTTTCCAGGATGAACGTTGTTTCACAAAAACAACCACAAATGCTGAAAACACTGCTTCATCTTCCATGGCCCGAACTTGGTTAAGTGACTCGAAACGTTGACATTTTTTAATACATTACCGGCCCAAATTTAATCAACTGAGTTCATCGTTTTCTGTGAATTAGAAAGCTTTCGGCTGCACATATAAATTGCAGTCTAAATGTGAGACTGAACAATGTTCCATTTGAACTTTACCACAATGGGGAAACCGATTAAACAGTTAGCATTTTTTTTAAATCACAAAAATTATTTAAAATTCATTAGTTGAAAGAAATGCGGGAAAAGATTGATTTTTTTAAAAAAAAATTAGGGCTAGATGACATCCAGTAGGTTTAAACTGACGCACCAACTCAAACCAACCTCCTAATATTTGAACTAAAAACAAAAACCTTCACTGGGGTTCATGAAGGCTGGTTTCTAATATGTGAGGGGTTCCCCCTGCCCCATTTTTGCATAACTCTGGAGTCCCAGTTCCAGCCAAGACTGAAGACACAGAAATGCTTTTCACCCAGCTGTTCTGGGGGAAAATGGGCTGAGGGTAGTCCTTTCTCCCTGGATGTGAAGGCAAGCTCTTTTCTGGCCAGGCCTCGTGCGTATGGCCTCCTAGCCCAGGATCACTTTCCCCTCAAACCAAAAGTCCTGCACTATGTGACTTAAGCAGGAGCAAAAAGCCAGGCAGATAAGGGTCATGCAAAGTTTGCGCTGGCCAAGAGCCATCTCACCCCTTCCCCTTCCCCCTCAGTCCTGTCACTAGGCAGACAGAACCTGTTAAGCCTCTCACTGGGGAGCGCGTGAAAGCTTTAGCTCTCTCTGTATAACAGCTTCCCCTCCTGCATTAAGTTGAGGGTTCCCGAAAATTTGGAAGGCAGTACATGAGCCAGGTCTGAGGGCTGATCACCCGAGGACCCCCTCCCGCTCACCGAATCAACTAAATCTTCTGCAGAGCGTAAAGAATAACGAATATGCTGTTTTCTCTGTTGTCCCTTGTGTGTCTGATAAGTGTGAGTACTCTTGCTGTTTAGTGTTAGTTAGAAGTTTGTTGAATAATAGTGATAGGAGTAAGTTAGTTAGAGGATTGTTAAATTGTGTTAAGAGTTAGATAGATGTTAGACCTTATGAGTGAGATTAATGTAAATATAACTGTTAAAAATCCCTGGGTTGTTGTTGATAATTAGTTGGATTTGGAAAGACCTCAGGGAATTCTCCTTTATTGCATTACATTCTGTTTACTGTTCCCGTTAATAGTTATTTGGCGCCCGCGCCTGTAAAAACTGTTAAATAGAAAGTTATAGTTAAAAAACACTTTAATAAAAATTTAAAAGATACTCAGTACAAGGGTGCCTGTTTCTGCACCTCCCCGGGGCTGGCCACATTCCCGAACCTTCCACTGTACACAACACTGGGGAACCTGCACACTGAAAACTTCGTCCACAGCTGTCCCTCTGATTTAAATGAAGAAAAGTAAAAAGTAATTGAGCTAATGACCCCAGCAACACTGGGTAAATCTTCTAGCGTCCCCATCTCTGTGATTTCCACTCCATGCATCTGATGAAGTGGTTTTGACCCACAAAAGCTGATGCCCAAATAAATCTGTTAGTCTTTAAGCTGCTACAGGACTCCGCATTGTTTTTTGAGTAACACCAGTTGACTATGATGAATAAGGCCTGGCAGTTAAAGCAGGCCATGAAGAGGCATCATACCTCCTGCCTGAAGGGAACATGTCTGAGGTAACGGACCCCCTGTCTGCCTATATCTGGCCCCTGTGTACAATGTATTCTATGCCTCACACTGTCAGTCTCTTTGTATGGGTAATCAGGAGCAGAATGAAAGGCTGCAAAACCTGCAAGAGAGGAAATTAACGGGCTGAAACAAACCGCAGGGCGTGGCCTGTTTCCGAATGAAGACCAATGATTATTATGATATATTTGGGGGGGGGGGCAGGAAACACAAGGAATCCTCCTAAGAGCAAACTAGCGGAGCGCTTGTCTCATGACAGGAGGGTTACAGCCAGTCTGGGCGTGAAGCGCTGAGAGGGTTCTGAGTGAGCAATATTACACAAGACATGAGAGGAGCTAGTGAATTCAGTCTGGGCTCGAGAGTGCCTGCTAGGGCTTTGTTTTACAATTCTTCTACTTGCTACTAATTGAATCTTGGTGTGCTGCTAAATAAGCTGACCGTTGATTTTATTCTGAGCATGTCCAAGTGCTGTTAGGGTTGCCAGATACTTTCGCCAAAAATCCTGAACATGGCAGGGAAAAAATTGGGACACCTAACTAGTTGAGCAAAAAAAAAAAAATGTTGCTGCACCTTTAAATTCCTGCGCTCCCCACTCCCCCTTCCCCTGCCAGACGCAGAAGGGGAAGAATGTCCCCGCCAGCCTTCCGTCCAGGAAAAACAAAAAATACCGGACATTTTACATATCCAGTATTTTCTGTTTTTCTTTTTACCGGACAGAAGACACAATTACCAAGCTCTCCAGGCTAACACTGGACACTTGGCAACCGTAAGTGCTGTGTATATAGCAGGGCTCTGCTCTGAGGAAGAACTGGGAGGCCGGGCTGTCTTCTTTCTTTCAAAGCTTTGGACCTATGAATTCTGTGACTCTCTGATTAAGCAGGGGCCGGGCACTCCTGGGAGAGACTCAGAGGGCTCAAGGGAAGGGGTGGGCAAATCTCTAAGCAGTAGGATAACAGCAGAGTCTGAAAGGCCTAGAAGAGCTCATGGCTGGTAAGTTAGGGAGCTGTCCCACAGGAGAACACAAGAACAGCCATACTAGGTCAGACCAAAGGTCCATCCAGCCCAGTACCCTGTCTGCTGACAGTGGCCAGTGCCAGGTGTCCCAGAGGGAGTGAATCGAACAGGTACTGATCAAGCGATCTCTCTCCTGCCATCCATCTCCACCCTCTGACAAACAGAGGCTGGGGACACCATACCTTACCCTTCCTGGCTAATAGCCATTTATGGAGACACAACGGTTTCCTCATGCTAAGAGCAGGTAGTAGCGAGGGGCCTCCTGAGCCCGGAGAGAGTCACATTCCCCTGCCTTAGCCTTGCTTCATGGGAGCCATTCTTTCCAGCCCTCTCAGGGAACTGCCTCATTTCTTAGGGAGTTTCAGTGTCTCATATGCCTTCAGGCCTTGTCTACACTTGCACATTTTGTACCAAAGCCTGCCTTTTGTAGACAAAACAGTGAGCGCGCACACACTGCAATGTGACTTTTGTCAGGAAAAACACCCATTTTTGGCACTAAAAAACTTCCACGGGTGAGAGAGGCTTTTGACTTTTCCCCTCCCCTGATTGTTGACAAAGAGCCAGTGTGGACTCTGCTGTTTGTTTTGTGGAGAGAACTGGCTTCCGCCAGGATCCCACAATGCCTGTCCTGAGGGCTCTGCTCAGTGTTTTGTGGTGTTTGCTGCTCTGCAGGCCTTTGCCCCTCCCCTTTCAAAGCTCTGGGAAGTGTCTGACAGCTGAGTGAGCAGCTCCGTTTGAGGAACAAACAAAGAGCAAATCATGGGAGTGCTCCTGTTCTGCCCAGCTAGGAACCCAGCGGCAGGCAGCTGCTGCTGCAGGGGGAGGGCTGGAGAGACGGCTGAGCTGCTTTGACATTCCTCAGCACAGAGAGCTCCCAGAGCTAACCATGGTGCAGCTCCCGGCAGCTGAAAATGCTGGGGGAGAACTCAGGGAGAATCCCAAGAAGTGCAGGGTTCAACTCTGCCTTCCCCCCACATTGCACTGTGGGATGCTTACCCACAATGCTTTGCTCTAATCTGGGACAGGGGAGCTAGCCACATGGACATGAAATATCGACAATGGGAGGCAGAAAAAACAGTTTGGCTGTTTTTCACTTTTGCTGACAGTTGTGTGTCGACAGCACTTTTGTCGCCAAACCTTCCCAGTGCAGACACAGCCTTAAAAAACTGGGCTCTCCCTCTCTTTCCAGTGTAGCATGTGCCCATCACAACAAATGATGAGTTTTTGTGATTTTGTGTGTGCAGGATGCATTTGGCTGTGTCTTAAAAATGCCCGTTTTTTTCCCTATGGAAAAAATTCAAAGGATGCTTTGGTGCTAACCAGAACATGGGAGCTCCCTGAGGTGATGTTTTCCTTTGGCCAAGCTAGTACACACACGTTTCTATTTTGCATCCGGTGTCTCTTCAATGGGCTCTCTTACAGATAAGAGTCTAACCTTTCTCTAGTAATGCACGCGAGTAACGGTCCTCAGGACATTCAGAAGCATGCTTTTCCTTTCTGGGTGCCTTGCGCTGAGAGCTAATGGAAAGCTAAAGCAAGTTTCCAATTACCTCACTGTCCTTTTGGGTACTCATATTGTTGTCACAGCATGTTTTAAATAAGACCAACGGGGGAAGAATAAGGTAATGAAATGTAAATACTCAGATGAATAAGGAAAATACTTGCTGCTGTAGACACGGGCAGAAGAAACCTGTGTCTAGTTAAAGCCTCTTTATTTTCCCTCTCTCTTCTCCTAGCCCCTGCCGCTGTTTAGTGAAAGGGGGTGCCATGATAATGCTCTTGCATGGTCTTCCACACAATATAAAGCACAATGGAAAAGCATTTATGAATACACATCGAAAGTAAATGCTGACATTTATAGAAATAGCTTTTCCTTCCCCATAAATCACTGAATAATTGTAGTCCATTTAGGAACACTGGTTTATAGGTGGGGTTTTATTTTTAACTCTTCCCACTTTTTCTTCAAGGAGCATTTGGCTGGGCAATTTTACTCATTCCATAAGAGCATAAGAACGGCCAGACTGGGTCAGACCAAATATCCATCTAGCCCAATATCCTGTCTGCCGACAGTGGCCAATACCAAATGCCCCAGAAGGAGGGATCACAACAGGTAATCCTCACATGATCCCTCCCCTGTCACCCACCTTCAGAGAAACAGAGGCTAGGGACACCATCCCTACCCATCCTGGCTAATAGCCATTGATGGACCTAACCTCCAGGAATCTATCTAGCTCTTCTTCGAACTCTGTTGAAGTCCTGGTCTTCACAACATCCTCAGGCAAGGAGTTCCACAGGTTGACCGTGTGCTGAGTGAAGAAAAACTTCCTTTTGTTTGTTTTAAACCTGCTGCCTATTATCCCCTATTGCTACATGAAACATTAGATGTGCTCATTGTGCTACCGGGACCCCCTGCATCCCAGGGCAGGAGTAGCATGCTATTTTGCCCCCAGCACATAAGGCTACGCTTTTCAGCTGAATGTGACTGGCACCCTGAGTCCAATAGGTATCATTTAGCATTTCCCTTCCAAGCCAGGAGTAATTCAGACGTGATCGACTGGGTTCCAATAGAGCACGTCGGTGCCCCCTTCCCCGCAAACGAATTTTGGTGTGAACGGCGAAGGAATGGCACACCTGCTCGGGTGAATGACATGCAGCCACATGAAAATAAGACTGCAGTACTGTGTGTCACTGGGCACCATGGGATTTCCATGGCAAATCTACCTGCAGGATGGTAATTACATGGTAGTGAGAACATTGATTAACACATTAATAAATAACTTTGCAATTAAAACTTAATCAGCCCTGTGGGGAAGAGTAATTGCCCTGAGCATATGGGGAGGCAGTCGCCTCTCCAGAGTGAAGGGTGATACTTGCTTTCCATTCTGACCCGGTGGTTTGGGACGGGAACTCGTGTGCATGTGCACTCAGACAAGGGTACTTTCTGCTCCAAATACTGCAGGGGGAGGCTGTGGGCATCAGGAAGGGTTGGTCCAAGTAAAGTCATCTGAACAGGCCACTTCTCTGATGCCTGGAGGTCATAGCTCAAAACCAAAGCAGAAACCACCCCACCCGCAGGCTGCCCTTTCCCTAAGCCTTGGGCGGGGTCTCGTTTGTTAGAAAAGAACAGTTGGCCCAGAGGTGGAGGGGGTAGAAGGGCACTTTTATTGTGGATACTTGTTCTGTCTCGGATACCCCCCTTCCCCCACGCCTGGGATGAGCGTGAGCCACAAGTTAACCCCAGGTTCACCTTTGATCCGTGTATTTACAGACGAACTAGGATAAAGTTACACCCTTTAAGCCCTAATTTAGCAACATGAACACCCCCGCAATGCATAATCATAACCATGTGAGGAGTAGAATGATACCCGCTCCTGTTTACAGCTTTTTAGTTCATGCAGGTAGTTTTCACATCACGAAACTCCTTGAATCAGCAACTTACAAGGGGGAAAAGAGCTGTGATCCTGAAGGTCTATTTCAGAGGGAAAGGGTACGGATCAGGTGGAAAAGCGGATAGCATGGTTAACACACAGACTGCGGGGGGCAATCATTTTTGACCGGAGGTCACTTCAGAAATATTTGAACGGGCCCCGGGCCACCTCGGAAGGGGCAGGGCTTCAGGCAGTAGAGGCAGGGCGAGGATACTTCCGTGCTTTCCCACCCACCGACCCTGATTGGTCTGGGGGCGGGGGATGCGCAAAGTACCTTGCTCCCTGCCCTCTGGCACGTGGTGCTTAGAGTCAACTGCCCACCCTCACATAGACCATTCATGAAAAGTTACACCCTGAGTGCAGCTGTAGCGTATCTGTCCTGAGCAAGCAGAAAAGGAAGAATCAGTAGAAGCAGTGTCTGCTCATGCTGTAAACCCATCTCCATGGCAGCAATTACCCAGACCCCTTATTTAACCCCTATGCCCCCTGACTCCTTCGAAGAAGGGATGAACTCTAGTGCTCAGAACTCGTTTTCAGACTCAGGTGAGATCTCCTTCCTAGAAAAGGTATGTGCTGCTATAACCGTCAGTGCACGTACACAACCCCTCACAGGGGATATAGGTAGCCGGGTGCACATATACAGACGTGTGTCCTTGCTTGCCCACAGGCAGAAATCCTGGTCCCACCAAAGCCAATGATGAAATTCCCACTGAATTCAGCAGGCCCAGGATCTCACCACAGAAGTCTTTGGGGGCTCTTTTAGCCATAGTTTAGTAGATCGGATTTGAAAATTCAAGTTTTCAATTAAAAAAAAACAAATTAGGAAAAAAATATTCACCGATCTTTTGAAAAAAAAAATCACGTCCCTCTTTTGTCAACCAACCTTTACATTAAGGTTGGGGAATTTGGTCCCCTGCCGGAGCATTTCTATCTCTGCTAAATCATAGAATCCTAGAGCTGGAAGAGACCTCAGGAGTCATTGAGTCCAGCCCCCTGCCCAAAGCAGGACCAATCCCAACTCAATCATCCCAGCCAGGGCTTTGTCAAGCCAGGAGTTGAAAACCTCTAGGGATGGAGATTCCACCCCCTCCCTAGGGAACCCATCCCAGTACTTTCCCACCCTCCTAGGGAAATAGTTTTTCCTAATATCCAATCTTTACTCTGAATTTCCTGGGTTTCTAAATGTTTTTTGGTGTGTGAGATCTATGACTTTCATGTAAGGTTGACGCTTAACCCTGGAGTTGCTGATGCGTACTTCCGACCCTAACAAAATCTTGGCCTGGAAGCAGGGCTAGGGAATTCAGAGCACTGGTATAAACAGGGCCAATGGGGTGTCTCTCATGACAAACTGGAGAATAGAGAGGGATTTATCTGCAAATACCATAATCCTATTAGATCACAACCTCGAGAGAGACATTTTGTGGTTCTAACTCTATAATGTGGCTGTGACCTGCAGCAATCTAGAAAGATGAGATCTTATTACAGTGCTCTCATATTAGCCATGTACCTCTACAAGTTTGCTTTGCGAGACAACGTGTTAATGGCACCTCCTATGTCTCTGTCTATTAAGGAATTAAAATTGTGTCCATGATAAACCACTTCAAATGAAAAACAGTCTATCGAGAGCAATATTATTAATATCCACGCTCTCGCCATTTCTTATAAAACATAACTTGGCTGCCTGAAATCCAGTTATGCATTTTAACTCAAATCATGCTGGGATAAGTAAGTCACATTCACCCTTGAAGTCTGACAGCATAACTAATATTTGCAATTTAAATATGGTAACTGCTTGTAGAGCATGAAATGAATATTACACAGCTAAACAGAAGCCCAACTTTGAATTCTCTGCTTTCCAGACTCAGTTGTTTAAAAAACCCCATCATTCTCTAATGAAATGCTCGGGGAAGTTGTAAAGGCAAATGTACATGACACGCTGAGAAGATAAAGCTATCGGTGATAAAGGAAGTGTCATTTTAGGCTAACATCCATACTATCGGCTCTGCCATCGTTTGCACTAGAGGTAAGCCAGGTCTCTTCTGCATCCCACAAGACATGCCCACAGCATGCCCTGTGATGTTAAGGATGTCACTTGGCTACCTCAGATTCAGCGCCCACCTTCCATTTCCTGCTGTTGTGTTCTGCTTTCCTTCTGTGCTCACTCCGTGCACTAGACAACTCTTTTCTTCGTCAGACATGTGTCTGACGAAGTGGGTCTTTGCCCACGAAAGCTTATGCTCCAATACATCTGTTAGTCTAGATCTGCAAAAGCGACAAGGAGTCCTGTGGCACCTTATAGACTAACATGGCTACCCCTCTGATACTAGACAACTCTGTTATTCCTGTAGAGGTCACTTCCTGAGGCCCTTAAGAGACTGAAGTTGTTGGTTATATGTTCCCTTACTTTTCAATCTAGGGTACGTCTACACTGCTAGTCTGTTTTGGGATGCCAGAGGTATCCCGAAATAGCTACCCACGTCTTTTGAACGCGTCCACTATTGCGAAATATAGCAGACCTGCTATTTACAGCATCCCTGTAAACCTCGATCCACGGGATATAAGGGATGTCTCAAAATAGCGTGTCATTTCAAAATTTGGTGCTGTGTAGACATGCCAAATTTTGAAATAGCCTATTTTGGAAGAAGATACACAATTTGCACATCTTATTTTGAGCTCAGGGTGCAGTGCAGGCACACCCCTAGAGACAGAACTCTTCTGGGAGTGATTGTGTAATCACCACATGGTGCATTTGAACCTGGGACCTCAGGGTAGGAGCCTCTACATTTGAGCTATAAAGCCAGCTGCCTTTCAGCTTTGGCTGTAGAGCTCCCTTTTGCTTAGCTCTTGCTGTAAGTTATCTAAATATCACTACATGGGACAGTGAACCACACTAGGCGTGTGGCTTACAATTGCACACTTGATTTGATGAAGGCAAGAACCTGAAATGGTCTAGAAAGAAGTATCTGTTTGCACCAAGCTCAGGCACAAGAGTTCACTTTGCCTTGGCTTTGGTGTTGTCCCAACGCACACATTACATCTGTCTCTCTGTATGTTTTGTGATCTCGTTTGCTGTTTCATCACAGGCATCTGGAATAGTCTGACAGTTGCTGCCTCCTTTTTAACTGAAACTAAAACTGTGTTGTCTTTTTTTTTCTAAATCTTTACTTCTTAACCAATTTTTTAAAGGGAATGGCTCAAGACAGGCTGCAGAAGAGATATCTGCTTTTCACCCCTATTTCATAGTCATAATTACTACGCTCTATCACACATCTGCCTCCAAATACAACACATATTTCCTGCCCGGGTGGGTACACGTGAAAGTGACACGCTCGCAGACTACATTTAACAACCCTTGCAAACAAGGAGGGGGCTTTATAAATAAAATCAGTGCCTTGCTGTGACGGGGCGTCTGCCCCACACTGGTTCTTTAAGGGTTAAAACCCAGCCCTGGGTGAGGACTGGAGGGCTGGAGCCATGGAGCAAAGAGCTGCAGCAGATAGCTGCCAATGAGGGCCCAGCTGTGGGCTGTATAAATAAGGGCTCCAGGAGGGAGGAAGGGAGACTCACTCTTGCTCCAGCTATGGAACGGGGGGGGGATCTGGCTGCCAGGGAAGCTGAAGGCTTCCTGAGACAGAGCAGAGTAAGGCTGGGAAAAGGCAGGCAAAGCTGGGAAGCTCTGGCCAGGCAAGCTCCCAGGCTGCAGGGCCTGAAGAAAGGCCTCAGGGTGCTACAGCTGTGGGGAGGCAGCCACGGCAGGCAAAGGCGGCAGGCCCACACCCCCTGCCAATGCTGAGTGGCTATTTCAAACTGCAGTGTCCCCTGAGGTAAGGGGCTAGAGGAAGACTGACAAGGTGGGCCTAGCAAGTTGGAGGTTCCCCGAGGGGGAGGATCCCAGAAGGAGGCCACCACAGTCTGGAAGGGATGTAGGTCCTGACTTAGAGGGGTGGAGAAGAATAGGTAACAGCAGGTGAGGGACCAGCTAGAAGGGGGTACTCCAGCACCAAAAGTGCTAATTCCCTTAGGCTAGGTCTAGACTGCAGGCTTTTTTTGGAAGAGAGCGTCTACACAGCAAAAGCACATCGAAAAAGTGATCTGCTTTTTCGACAGATAGCGTCCACACTGATTAGATGCTATCTCACGTTTAAGCTGTGATTACTATGGATGGAGTGGCCACCAGGGCGCCTGTGCTGCTGCTGCTTCTTCTTTCAAATGAACTCCCTCTTCCCTGTCCCCACACACCTTTTTCCAAAAGAGCTCTTTCGGAAAAAGGCTTCTTCCTCGTAGAAGGAGGTTTAGCAATGCTGGGAAAACCCCTCTGTTCTTTTGATATTTTTTTCCCCTGAAAGAATGCAATTGCAGTGTGAATGTTAAGTGAAGTTTTTTTGGAAAAATGGACGTTTTTCTGAAAAAACTCTGCGGTGTAGCTATACCCTTAGGCTATGTCTACGCTGGCAGGTTCTTGCGCAAGAACCCGCAGAGCGTCCACACTACCCTCCTGCTCATGTGCAAGAAGATTTACAGTACGGTGCCAGAAGACTGGGCTTCTTGTCCAAGAGCTACACTCTTTTCTAACAAGTGTAAGCCCTCTTGTGTAAGAGGGCAGTGTGAATGCACGGCAGGGGTTTCTTGCGCAAGAAAGCCCTATGGCTAAAATGGCCATCAGAGCTTTCTTGTGCAAAAGAGTGTCCACACTGCCAGGGATGCTCTTGTGCAAAAGCACATGGCAGTGTTGACGTGTTCTTGTGCAAGAGTTCTTGCACAAGAACCCTTGCGCAAGATGTTTTTGCGCAAGAGCCCGCCAGCGTAGATTCAGCCTCAGTGACCAGCAGGAGGCTCCTTTGTGGGTAAGACCTGCCCTGTGACACTTGCTTTATCAGTTGCAAATAAATAACATTTTCACAAATCATTTAATGGCCAGTGCAGTAGTGATTAAAAGTGAAAACTTCACCCAGAGCTCCGCTGTGCTGAGCACCATACAGAAGCATATTAAGAGAGAGTCACAACGAGCTGACAATTGAACGAGACAAGTCCGACAGATGGTTGGAGAGAGGAAAGAGAAGCAGAGAGAGAGGAAGCGATTTGAACTAGGCCAAGAATACAACTCAGGTTTCCTCACGTCCTGTGCAGAACTGTATCCACTAGACCACACTGCCTCTTATGTGACGAATTGGGCATCATTTCACCATATTTAGTGAAACAATAACAGGAAACTTGGAAATGGCAGAGGTGCTTAATGACTTCTTTGTTTTGGCTTTCATCAAGAAGATGGATGGGGATGGGATGCTTAACATAGTGAATGCTAGTGGAGATGGGGTAGGTTTAGAAGTTAAAAGAACAAGTTAAAAATTACTTAGAAAAGTTAGACGTCTGCAAGTCAACAGGGCCTGATGAAATGCATCTTAGAATACTCAAGGAGCTGATAGAGGAGGTATCTGAGCCTTTAGCTATCGTCTTTGAAAAGTCATGGAACTTGGGAGAGATTCCAGAAGACTGGAAAAGAGCTATATAGTGCCCATCTATAAAAAGGGAAATGAGAACAACGCAGGAAGCTACAGACCGGTCAGTTTAACTTCTGTGCCAGGGAAGATAATGGAGCAAGTAATTAAGGAATCCATCTGCAAACATCTGGTAGATAATAAGGTGATAGGTAACAGACAGCATGGATTTGTAAAGAACAAATCATGTCAAACCAATCTGATCGTTTTCTTTGATAAGATATCAAGCCTTGTGGATAAGGGAGAAGCAGTGGTCGTGGTATACCTAGACTTTAGTAAGGCATTTGATACAGTCTCACATGACCTTCTTATCAATAAATTACAGAAATACAATCTAGATGGGGCTGATATATGGTTAGTGCATAACTGGCTGGATAACCATTCTTGGAGAGTAGCTATTAATGGTTCACAGTCATGCTGGAAGGGCAGAACAAGTGGGTTTCCTCAGGGGTCTGTTTTGGGACCAGTTCTGCTCAATATTCTTCGTCAATGATTTAGATGGCATAGAGTGTACGCTTATTACGTTTGCAGATGATACCAAACTGGGAGGGGTTGCAAGTGCTTTAGAAATTAGGGTCATAGTTCTGCACTGATTAGGCCTCAGCTGGAGCATTGTGTCCAGTTCTGGGCACCACATTTAAAGAAAGATGTGGAGAAATTGGAGAAGGTCCAGAGAAGAGCAACAAAAATGATTAAAAGTCTAGAAAACATGAGCTATGAGGCAAGACTGTAAGAATTGGGCTTGTTCAGTTTAGAAAAGAGAAGACTGAGAGGGGACATGATAGCGGTTTTCAAATATCTAAAAGGATGTTACAAGAAGGAGGGAGAAAAATTGTTCTCCTTGGCTTCTGAGGATAGAAGCAATGGGCTTAAATTTCAGCAAGGGAGATTTAGGTTGGACCTTAGGAAAAACTTTCTGTCAGGGTGGTTAAACACTGGAATAAGTTGCCTAGGGAGGCTGTGGAATCTCCATCACTGGAGATCTTTAAGAGCAGGTTGAACAGACACCTGTCAGGGATGTTCTAGATGGTGCTTGGTCCTGCTGTGAGGGCAGGGGACTGGACTTGATGACCTCTCAAGGTCCCTTCCAGTTCTATGATTCAATATTTAAGGCCCTACCAAGTTCAAAACCATGCAAAACATATAATGGACCATGAAATCTGGTGTCCTCCTGTGAAATCTGGCCTATTGAGTGCTTTTACCCTGCACTATCCACATTTCACAGGGGAAACCAGCATTTCTCAAATTGGGGGTCCTGACCCAAATGGGAGGGTCACACGGTTATTTTAAGAGGGTCACAGTATTGCCACTGTGACAAGGGGCCCTGTGGCACCTTCTAGACTAACAGGTGTATTGGAGCATACGCTTTCGTGGGCAAAGACCCACTTCATCAGATGCATCAGAATATTGCCACTCTTATTTCTGAGCCGCTTTCAGCCCTGGGCAATGGGAGAGCGGCAGTTGTAATGGTGGCCCGATGCTCAGCTCCGAAAGCCGCATCCCTCCAGCAGCAGCGCGGAAGTAAGGGTGGCAGTATCATACCAGGCCATCCTTCCCTCTGCTCTGCTGCTGGTGGTTACTCGCTTTCAGAGCTAGATTCCTGGCCAGCAGCTGCTGCTCTCCAGCTGCTCAACTCTGAAAACAATGCTGCTGCCAGCAGCCGGGCAGAAGTAAGGGTAGCCATACTCCAGTCCCCATGCAGTAACCTTGTCACTCCCACCTGACCTTTTCGGGTCAGGAACCCCTACAATTACACTGTGACATTTCAAATGTAAACAGGTGAAATCGTAAAATGTGCCATTTTAAAAATCCAATGACTATAACATTGGCCAAAATGGACTGCGAATTTGCTAGGGCCCTAACTGTGTCATAGTATTCTCTGCCCCTTTCCCTCCATCCTCTAGAACAGTACTGGGCAACTACAGGTGCTTGTAAGAAAATCCAAGTGTCCCTTTCTCTCTTTCGAAGTCACACCGCCTAAAGGGAGAATATCTGTTTCCAACCCCAAGTCTTTCCAAGGCATTACAGCGGTAAGTTTTGTTAGCATGTCTCAATCAGACTGGATTCATAGGGAAAGGCGTGTTCGATGCACATACTGAAGGCAACGGAGATTTTTGTGATTGTTGTTGTTACCATAATTACCATTGGGATTGGTAATGAAGAACTGACAAATGGCAAAGCACCAGGGACTAAAGTCCTATCCAACGCACTTCAGCACAAGGTAACATTTGCTTACTTCCATGCAATACGGTATTAATCAAGCACACGAAGCGTGATCCCCCGAGATAAAGCCAGCCACAAGTTTTTCAACAAAAATATATGCACGTGGACAGTGAGAGGTTCTTGAAACCCTATGCAGACGACGTATGGCCCCATTCCAAAATGAACAGAGACAATTTGCCGGTGCAATTCCTTTGAGTCACCATGGAGGTCTGTGTGGTGGTGTCATAACTTTGCAGACTACGTTCTCTGTGAACACCTTCACTTTCCCTCTCCGCCGGCAGTGCCTTGGACTGGTGTAACAGGCAGATGTGTGGAAGGCAAGATGTATTTAGCCTTGTGCAGCAGAAACGCAAGGTGTGGTCTGGCATAGCTTCCTTGGCTCACAAGGGACTTTACACTGATTTGCACTGGGGTAAGTGCAGGGACAAGCAGGCTCAATAGGCAGTAGAATCTTTGTGAATTAGGGGGAATATTTTTGCCTGGGCTAAGGTGCAAACTGTGCCCACAAAAGAGAGGGATCCCCACGAGAGGAAGTTTATTTCTTCCCCCCTTCCCCTGGTCTTTATCAGCACATCTCACGGTCGCTGCTGTTTTGTGCCGGTTGACTTTGTGACCCCGAGGCTGGCTGGAAAATGTCATACTTGCTCCCTGAATTCATCGTAGAAGTTGCTACACTGTGTTCCTTTCATAACGGGGAATGTAATAGTCTTCCCCCAGCCCACAAGAATAATAATGGTCTATGGGGTAATGCACCGGGGGCTCAAAAGCAGAGGTTTGGATCTGATCAGCCGGGTTGTTGCACTTTATAGTCCCCTTCCTGCTGGCCAAAACTTCCCTGGAATGCCTCGGAATTCAGTGAAAAGCACCTTCCAGACGCTTCCTCTGCTGCATAGCTGGAGAGCCCAGAGGGGACTTTGTGAATGGCCTTCTGACACGGACCAATTGCTTCCCCCATATTGTTCTCTTCAGACCTGACTGTTCAGACTTTTGGATCAGCGCTGGGTGTAGAATTTTAATCGCTCACTTGCCATTTTCCCATCTTCAGAAGAAGGGCTGTTGAATACCAGTGAAATAGTAATGAGGACATAACTCAGCTCTCGCCTGTCCCTTTAAGATCCCGTGTGTCTGGAGTGCCTGGGATTTGACCTCACCCAAGGTCCTGGTTCAAAGCGCTCTGTGACTTTCACTGGGAGTAGAATAGATTTTTTTTACCCCCTGTTTTTGTAAATCGCGACTTGCCTAAAGTGATTAAATGGGACTTAAGGCCCAGAAATGTTCCCCTTAGAAACTTCACGCAAGGAGCTAGAATCCCCTCCCAAGCTGCTTTTACCCAGCACAGCTGTAACTGGGCCTAAGACAAAAGTCCACCCCCCTGCTGCAGACCCTGATGGGGAGAGGGTGGCCATTCGTCCTCTTTCATAGAGATGGTCCTGTGTTTTGCTGCTCTGTCCTCTGTGGATACCACACAGCACACCTCCGTGTCCTCTATTTTCCCCTTGAGACCAGCAGGGAAAGGAAGCCGGTGAGCCCCGGTGCAGTGCTCCGGCCAGAAGCCGGCTGGCTGGGGCACTCGGCTGCAGCTGCCCCCAGCCAGGCGGGTCTCCCGAGACTCTCCTGCAGGCTGCCTGGCTAAGTCGCAGGGAGCCAGGCGAGTGAAAGGGGCTGGCTGGGTTGGGGTGCTCTCAGCCCCGCCCTTCTTGGCACCCTTTTGGGAGGGCGAGGGAGAGGGCTGCAGCCACACGTACCAGGTGTTCTTCCTCTTCCCTGGACTATGAGAAAATGAGGGGAAAGTGCTCCAGCTGCCAATCCCTGGGTATTTTTCAGCTAAGGGCAGAGTTATCTGAAGGGAGTCTCTGATTCTGGAAAAACAGTGAGGAGTCCTCCGGCACCGGATAGGCTAGCGGATTTATTTAGGCACAAGCTTTGGTGGGTAAAGCCCACTTCGTTGGATGCATGCATTCGATTCTGGAGCTCACTTCCCTAAATATTATTAGTGTTATTATTTATTACTTGTTTTAATAGAACACCGAGCTGGGGCTGGGTTGAGCTGGGTGTAGCACACACACATGGCAAGAGATTGCAGCCTAAATAGACCGACCAGGCACAAGGCTGGTGAAAGGGAGGCCTCTTAACCTCATTTCACTCTTGGGGATCAGAGGCTTAGGTCACGTCTTCACTCCACGAAAGATTGATGCTGCCGCGATCCATCTTCCAGAGTTCAATTTAGCGGGCCTAGTTAAGACTCGCTAAATCAAACTCAGAGGGCACCCCCACTGGCATCCGGTATTCCTGCCCTTGCCAAGAGTAAGGGAAGCCGACACGAGTGTTTGCGCCTGTCAGCCTCCTGCTGTGGGAACACTGCCAAGCTCGGCTTAAGGTAAGCCAACTCCAGCTACATACTCTACGTAGCTGGAGTTGCATACCTTAAGCTGAGCTGCCAGGTTGAGTGTAGTCCTGGCCTCTGAGATGAAGTGATTATACAAAGGTCACAGAGGGCATCAGAAGCTAACCCTTTTTCTCCTGGGTCCCCATCTAGTACCTTAACCACAAGGCCATTCAATCAAACAAAGTCCAAGTTGGATTCAGGTCACTGTTATCCATTCCATCCCAGGTTTTGGTTTAAAGGGGGGTGGTGCAGGCCTGGGGCATGGGTATTTTTATCTGTGATATTGGGTAAATAATAACCCTCAAGTACAAGCTCAGTACAGATGCATTTCTGATAACCTGGAAACGGGAGGCAAATAGAGTAAGTTTATTTCATGTTTTTTGTGAGTTCTACTTCTCCTGGGTGTCCCAGATGCATTATGCCGGAGACATTTATTCATTTTTAAGTGGTGTTAATTAAACTTCTGCATGTGTTTGATTTGAGCATCAAAAGAGCGATGCTCATGCTTCAAGGCTGCGTTGAATCGAGGCGACGTATCATATGCTGCATCTTCGAAGCCTCTGAACACGGGGTGTAGTGGCTGCGTCCCTGTTGATGAACACCTGCTAGTGGAACTGGAGCCTTGGAATGTGTCTCCAGTCCATATGCTTCAAGAGAGACTGAAATATTCAGATGCGACGGGTGGGCCATGGGCTGGATCCTTCGCTTAGACTCACTTCTGGCCATGCACGTGTTATATCTCTGCCCGAAAAACACTCTTTGGTTTGTGAGGGGGTTGTTATTATTATTATTAATAATAATAATAATTAATACAAGAATCAATGTTTAAACTCTCACTAGCATCAGGAATTACTTCCTAAACATTTCCATATGTGAAAAATGGGCAATTAATAATGAAGAGATCCACATGGGCTCCCTCATGTCCAATGTACCAGACCAGGGTTCATAAGAACGGCCAGACGGGGTCAGACCAAAGGTCCATCCAGTCCAGTGTCCTGTCTTCTGACAGTGGCCAATACCAGGTGCCCCCGAGGGAGTGAACAGAGCATGAGAGATCATCCGGCAGTAACCGCTCAATATGGGGATGTCAGTTTGTTGGATCCTTCCACTTTCTTAACCTTTTTCCTGTGAGAGACAACTCAGTGGGCCCACACCCTGATTTGTTTGTGTGCCACACTCTAACCCCCATTGCTCCAGCTGAGTCTCATGCCTTTCAGCAGGCCCCACGTCTATAATGATTGTTTCCTGAGAAAGTTACTTGGGATTCAAAGCCATCTCCTCCGTCCTGGCCCTGTCACAATGAATGACTAGCCAGCTACCGCAGGGCTCCTGAAAATGAAATCCAGGCCTAAGACACATTGTGCAGCCACAGCTGGAAGAACGGGAGGGCTATCTTAGCATTCACAGAACAGTTCGGTTGACAGCTAATAGATATGCATGACAACAGCCGGCCTGCCAAGCAGGAATTCAGCTAAAGCTCTGATGAGCCCCAAACTATTATGAATCCAAAAGAATATTGTGTGAGCTGATATCACTTTCATTAGACTCTGCTTTATAGTAAATGCCCATGTCTGGCTCTTGTATGACTTTATTATTCTATGGACTCACAGTGGTGATTCTGTCTCCATCTGGGCTTGTACTGATGCTAGCCAAAGATGTAAAGAATTTAATTGTGCTGTGAGTATGTGAACCTTTTCTTCTTTCTTCCTCATGCAGGATGCTTTTCAACAGGGACAGGAGAGATCTGCCTGTCTCTCATTTCTCTCTCTCTCTGGACAGTCTGGATTGGCTGGCCCCATTATCTCTAGCTGAAGTCTCTAGAAATCAGATGCACGGATGCAGTGAAATGACCATTGTAGAGCATGGTTTGAAAATCCCCTTCGCACCACAGACAGAGTGATTAAGAACATAAGAACAGCCAGACTGGTGAGACCAAAGGTCCATCCAGCCCAGTGTCCAGTTCTCCAACAGTGGCCAATGCCAAGTGCCCCAGAAGGAGTGAACAGAACAGGGAATCCTCACATGATCCCTCTCCTCTCTTCCATTTCCGGACAAACAGAAGCTAGTGACACCATTCCTACCCATCCTGGCTAATAGCCATTGACAGATCTAACCTCCATGAATTTATCTAGTTCTTTGTTGAACCCTGTTAAAGTCCTGGTCTTGACTACATCCTCTAGCAAGGAGTTCCACGGGTTGACTGTGTGCTGCATAAAGAAATATTTCCTTGTGTTTGTTTTAAACCTGCTACCTATTAATTTATTTTGGTGACCCCTAGTTCTTATGTTATGGGAACAAGTAAATAATTTTTCCTTATTCACTTTCTCCACACCTGTCATGATTTTGTAGACCTATAGGCTCTTTTTTTCTAAGCTGAGAAGTCCTGATATTTTTAATCACTCTTCATATGGCACCCGTTCCACACCCCTCGTCATTTTTGTTGCTCTTTTCTGAACCTTTTCCAATGCCAAGATCTCGTTTTTGAGATGAGGTGACCACATCTGTACACAGGATTCAAGATGTGGGTGTATCATGGATTTATACAGAGGCGATAAGATATTCTCCGTCTTACTCTCCATCCCTTTTTAAATGATTCCTAACATCCTGTTTGCTTTTCCCACTGCTGTTTTTTGATTGATTGATTTTTAAAGAAGATCCACACTTAAAATGGCTAAGCTACCCTTTCATGCTAGGGGATATTCCTGCCCCATTCCACCTTGAGATTCAGTCCAGTTGCACAATGTCTGATCTGTTTGGCCAGGTAGAAGCCAAGCACGATATTCTCTACACTTCTCAGTCATCAATGACTTGATTGTGTTTTGATTCTTCCATGCTTTTTTATGCATAAAGGGGAGACTGCATAGCAGAGAAAGGTCACCACACCCCACGAACTCAGCAGCCACTTGCTCTAGGAATGTTGCTGGGATTTGTATACCGAAGAGCATGCACCGAGCACCAGACATTTAAGGTGTAGGAGTCTCTTTATAGTTAACTCTGCTGTCTGGCTTGGAGGATTTTTTAGAGTGACCAGGCTTCCAGTCAAGGGCTTTACAAGACTCACCTCGTATTTGTTTACAAATCAACCTCCATATCCCAAGGGACGTTTCAGAGAGGTCGCCGGGTGAGTCTGTTTCAGCAAAAGTAACAAGGAGTCTGGTGGCACTTTAAAGACTAACACATCTATGAGGGGATTAGGGGATTATAGCTTTCGCGAGCTACAACCCACTTCCTCAGGTGCAGATGAGAAAAATAAAAGACAGAAAAAGGGGGGGGGGAAGATGCAGAGATGGGAGTGTGACCAACAGCGCTAATTAAATCAGAACGAATGAGGCTCATCTCCAACAGTGGTGCGAAGGGGTGTGCACCTGACTAGGAAGTGACCTGATGCAATACGAGAACCACTCCAGGTGTGTGTTTAGACCTGGGTGCAGGGTGTCAGATTGGCGTATGAATTCCAGCTCAGCAGTTTCTCCCTGCAGCCTGGTTTTGAAGTTTTTCTGTCTGAGAAGGATGCCGTGCAAGTCCGAACCAGTGCTCCCAGGCAAGTTACAGGGCTCCCCCACTGGCCTTTGGACATTGCCATTCTTAACATCGGATTTGTGTCCGTTGATTCTTTTTTGGAGAGACAGGCCAGTTTGCCCGATGTCCATGACAGAGGGGCATTGCTGCCACAGGGTGGCCTATATCACGTGAACAAGCCTTTGGTGGCATAAGTGTTGTGGTTAGTTCCTGTGACGGTGTCACTCGGGCAGCGTCAGCAATGGGGTTTGTTGCAGGGATGGGTTCTTGGGTTAGTGTTCCTGTTGTGGGGTGAGTATTTGCCTCTGGTTGGGGGGCTGTGTAAGTGAGGACTGGCCTGCCTCCTGAGCTTGGTGAGAGCGAGAGACCATCATCTAGGATAGCCAGTATCGCTGGGGGCTGTAGGTAATGGCCGATGGCATTCTGTTGCTTTCTTTGTTGGGTCTGTCCTGTAGCCAGTGACTTCTGGGTTGTAGCCTGCCTTTATCAATACGTTTCTTCAATTCTCCGGGTGGGTATGGTAGTTTTAAAAAGGCCACCCGTCCACCTTCTCCTCAGAGATTAATGTAGGCACTAAAAACAAACCAAAAAATGTTTATGGGAATGGCTATTCCCTTTTCTCAGCCTTTAAATACAGTTTAATCTCTCATTGGTGCACTGAACAAACTGACAGTAAACATTTTGTGGCTTAGTATGAAAGAATGCTCACTAAAGTCCCTTCAGGATAACTCCAGTCATCTGAAGAAGTGGGCTGTGCCCACAAAAGTTCATGATACCATCTACATGTTTTGTTAGTCTATAAAGTGCTACCAGACCATTTGCTTGTTGTTTTTTTCTGTAACAGACTAACTCGGCTACCCCCTGAAGTTCAGGAAGGGCGTGTGTCCATGGATTACCGATAAACCACTAACACTCACGTCCTAATCCAGTGAGGTAGACGGTCAGATGTTGATAGAACAGATCTGTCCAGCCCCATCAAACACTGACATCTGTATCAGGTGAGTCAAGAGCAAGGGCCCGGACAAAGTGAGCGGTGGACTCAGCGGAGTGTGGAATGCAGGAGGGCCTCTGTGGGGAAATCGTTTTTCTTTAGTCTGAACTTTTTGGACCTAATTCAGGAAGTTGAATTCGGAGTTGGACGTGAAACCGTGTGTGAATTCTCTGAAAGCTGTTGACCGAAGGCTGATACTGCCACTGCTGTCAGGGCAGGGAATAACACCCTAAGGAAACGGCTCTGCCAGGCAGCCTTTTTGGCAGCCGGGAATCCCGGAAGTGAATGAGGCCCAGGTGACTGCGAAGGGCTGGGTGAGACGGGGGAGTCTTCAGGCCAGATCACCTCAGAGCAGCTCGCTGAGTGAACAAGGCAGAACGTGTTACTTACAGACCCTGGAATGAGGGGGGGCACTGACAGAGACACCTCAAATGCGGTTGAATTCTGGGTGAGAGACCAGCCCAAAGGCTTCTCAGTCAGGGATTCGCAGTTTAATGTAAAGCCGAGCTGCTGAATAGGTGAAATAACGTAAAAAGATCCTGGTCCCTTTTAAACCCAGGCACTTGTTCGACCGGGCCTAACCGGAGGTGAAAGACCAGCCTGAGATCAAATGCTATGTCAGGGAGTGTCGACGGCATAATTGCTCGCCTTGTGGTCTGCGCAGGCATCTCAGAGAAGCGGCATTTGGCCCTCAAGGCTCCAGTGCAACATCATGAGGCCAGAACTGAACTGAAAGAGCGCAGAGAGAAAGTTCTTTATCAAGGCTGTGGGGAAGCTGGTCTTGTGATGGCAGTGAGCCAAGACGGGCTGGAGGGATAAAAACCCCTTCGGCTCTGACCTCACAAGTGCCTCCATGCACGTGACACCCCTTAAAGCCACAGGGCCCCATGCGGGTGACACCCCAGCTCTGCAGAGCCACTTGCAGGACCAGAGCGTTAGTTGTGGCTTCGATCCACCCGGCAGCAGAAGAGGCTGCATGTTCCTCCCTCCCTGTCGAGGTCCCTCCAGGGGAGCTAAATCGCTGGCTTATCTAATTTCATAAACAGAGGCTGATTAAATTAAACTCTAAACTAAAACACACATTGGTTTTAAATAAGGATTAAGATGCTCAGCGGGGTTTTATGATATGGCTGATAATCGCTGGCGGAGGCAAACTGGGCTTGACAATAAAATAAAATAAACCCCACTCTTGTTTCTGGAAGATTGGGGAGTGAGTGCGCAGGGGAGGGGGAAAACCTTGTGTTTCCTGGGATGGCACATGGGTGTATCTACATTCAGGTTATGTCTACGCTGGAGGGATAATTTCCAGTTTGACACGGCTGGACGTTGGTGGCTTATGCAAAATGAGTGGATTGAGTTTCACGTCTGGTGTCCAACTTTCCACATCATCCCACACATGGGGAATGTTAAAAAATTAGAGTGCTATAAAATGAACATGGCCCATAGTTAATGGATGAAAAGCTGTCTAACGGAGAAGTCTCAAAACGTGCCTGTAAATGGGGAATTGTCATTGAGCAGGAAAGTTTGTAGGAGGGTCCTGCATGGAGCAGTTCTTGGTTCTTTGCTGGTTAACATTGGTGACAATGATCTGGAAGAAAACACAAAATCATCAGAGATGAAGTTTGCTGCTGAAACAAAAAAAAAAAAATGGGGGGGTGATAAAGTGGACAAGTCACTGAAACAAATGCTCTGACTTGCTTGGTAAGCTGGCTGCAGGCCATCTTGAAGCATGGCTAATGGTTAAGGTGTCCATCTATGGACAAGGAACATAGGCCATACTTACAGCATGGGGGACTCTCCTGAGAAGCAGTGACACTGAAAATGATTGATGCATTATGGTGGATAATCAGCTGAACATGAAATCCCAGGGTGCTCATAAGAATGGCCAGACTGGGTCAGACTAAGCGTCCATCTAGCTCAGTGTCCTGTCTGCCGACAGCAGCCAATGCCAGGTGCCCCCAGAGGGAGTGAACAGAACAGGGAATCATCAAGTGATCTCTCTCCTGTCACCCATTCCCAGCCTCTGACAAACAGAGGCTAGGGACACCATTCCTACCCATTCTGGCTAATAGCCACTGATGGACCTAACCTCCATGAATGTATAGAATCATAGGGTTGGAAAAGGTCTCAGGAGGTCATCGAGTCCAATCCCCTGCCCAAAGCAAAGGAAGCATCTGCTTCTTTTTTGAGCCCTGTTAAAGTCCTGGTCTTCACAGCATCCTCTGGCAAGGAGTTCCACAGGTTGACTGTGCATTGCATAAAGAAATACTTCCTTGTGTTTGTTTTAAACCTGCTAACTATTAATTTATTTTGGTGACCCCTAGTTCTTATGTTATGGGAACAAGTAAGTAACTTCCTTATTCACTTTCTGCACACTGGTCATAATTGTATAGCCCTCTAGCATATCAAACCTGAGGCTCCTCTTTTCTAAGCTGAGAGAGTCTTTTTAATCTCTCTTCATATGAGACCCATTCCAAACCCCTCATCATTGTTGTTGCCCTTTTCTGAATTTTTTCCAGTGCTAAGATACCTTTTTTGAGATGAGGCAACCACATCTGTATGCAGGATTCCAGATGTGGGTATACCATGGGCCATGACACTGAACTAAAAGGGCTAATGCATTACTTGGGTGCAAACAGGGGAATCTCTAGCAGAAGTACAGAAGTTATTTTACCTCTGTGTTTGGCATTGATACAGCCACTGCTAGAATAACAGGTTCAGCTCTAGCATCCACCATTCAAGAAGGGCATTGATAAATAGGAGAGGGTTCAGAGAAAAGCCACAGGAATGACTAACTGCTTAGAAACTGGGCCTTATAGTTATAGACTCAGGGATCTCAATTCTATTGTTTAACTTAACAAAGAGAGGGTTAAGGGATGACTTGACTATAGTCTATGAGCAGCTACATGACTAACAAAGGTTTGATCGTGCGTTCTTCAGTCTAGCAGAGAAAGAGCTAACATGATTCAACAGCTGGAAGGTGTAACTAATTAAATTCAGACTAGAAGGAAGGTAAACATTTTTGCTGGTAAGGTTTCAAAATCAATGAAGCGAAGCCCTTTCCATACATTCAGGGTGTGTCTAGACTACAGGGTTTTGTCGACAGAAGTGGACTTTTGTCGACAAAACTATACATTCGTCTACACGACCGCCGAGTTCTGTCAACATAACGTCGACAGAACTTGGCAGTTTTGTCGACAGCGGTAAACCTCGTTCTACAAGGAATAGCGCCTTTTGTCGACATAGTTCTGTCGACAGAAGGTGTTATTGCATCTACACTGTCCTTTGCGTCTACACAGTCATGTCGACAAAGTGGCTTGCTTTATCAACAGAACTGTATGTAGTCTAGATGCTCTTTGTCGACAGAAGCTTTGTTGACAGTATCTGTCGACAAAGCCTCTGTCGACAAAAGCCTGTAGTCTAGACATACCCTTAGTGAGGGGGGAGAGGAGAGCCATCCCAGAATAGCAAAGGCCGGGTACATTTCCAAGAAACATTTGGGTTTCAATGAAACAGTCATTTTGACAAATAAATGTTTCATCCAGTTTTTTAATTCGATCTATTTTTAGACCAGATCCTTGCATGACCAAGGCTTTGAGATTCTGGCAGCTCAAAGCAACACATAGATCAGGGGTGAGGAAATACTGTACCGTGGGCCAAATGCAGTCTGCCAGGGTTAGTTCCCGGCAGGCCCCCACCGCTCTATTTACCTGCCCAGCTGCAGATCACTGTTCTCAGCCAATGGGAGCTGTGGGAAATGGTGTCTTGATCCATGCCACTCCCATTGGCCAGGACTGGTGATCTGTGGCCAATAGGAGCTGCGATCACCAGTACCTGCGGCCATGAAGGTAAATATGGCAGCGGCGGCCTACCAGGGGTGAACCCTGGCGAACTGCCACCGTGTTATTGCCTGCCCTGGCATGTGCACTAGTGGTAGAGTTCTGCGTTATTTCCTTTGCTCGAGCCACCATTGCTGTGAGAAATCGAGTCTTTCATTCTTTCAGTGTTCCTGGCTTTGCCGTTTGTTTTTTTTCCTTTGTCTAGCGGAGCTCTGCAGTGGTTTTCGTAACTCATCATCTTCTTTCTTTCTTTCTTTCAGTAGATTGCACGGTTTAACATTTTATTTCCCGGGGCTGGCAAAAGGGCTGCCTACTGTGCTGTTTTATTATTTGGAGAAAAAACCGAAACCTGTGAGATTTTTCTACTGTCGCATAAAAAGCTGTTTTAATTTCTGTGTTGACGAGCAACATCTGTATGTTTCAAAATGTACAGTAGGAGATTCCAAGGAGAAGAGCAGCCCTGGGGCTTCTGTCTGCCTGTCTCACCCTTGGAGCAAACAAGCCGCTGTGCCTTGCAATCCTTTTAAGTGTCAGTCGTACTCGGGCTGTATACGGCTTGTTCCAGCTGACGCTGTAATTGAGCTGTACTAGAAGGCTATGGGCCCCAGGTGCATTCTGTAACCATAAGCACAGACCTGGCTGTGTCACAGGACTGAAAATCGATGTGCTGGGCCGGAAGGAGATGGCCCAGCATGAGGAGGAGCTGAATGCTGGGCTGCCGCTGATGGACAGAGAGAGAGATCTCATTTCACGCAGAGCAGGGCAGCTTCAGACCCAATCTCCCAGGCTCCCGTTTGTATCAATGAGGCACTGGGCTGGTTGGATTCCCCCCTGTAATCAGTGTATGTATTTTTTCCTTGCTTCAAATGCATTTTTCTGGCTGGAACGGGGCAGCGCTGGAGAGTCGCATTTGGTCCCAGAGCTCTGCAAGGTTACAGGCAGCATCTCTGCAAGGTTCCCATGCTAGCGTCCACGATTGCTGCTTCATGGGTCGGAAAGGACCCTGCATAGGAGAGATGGGGCAGCTTCCCTCAGGAGTCCCTTGCTCTAGGGGTCCAGAGGCTTGGGGGTGGGAGACTCGGGATCATGTGATGGTCATAAAGGGGCAGCAAAAGAGCAATGCACTTCCTTACGTCCTGCTGATACTCTCCAACAGGCTGCATGGCCTTGTGCTGGGCCCACTTCTGCCTAGGCCCGGAGGCTACGTCTAAACTGCGAGGGTTTTTTCTGCAAAAAATATGCTAATGAGGGACTCATTTGCATGAGTCATGATCTCATTTGCATATTTTCTGCCAATCCGTTTTTGCGCTAGGGTTTTTGCACAAAAACAAACAGCGTGGACATTTTCTTTTTGCGCAAAAAACCCTTTTTCCATAAAATCCTTATGCCCCAAAAAAGGAGGTATACCAATCTTGAGGGAAAAGGGGGTTTTGCGCAAAAACAAAATGTCCACACTGCTTGTTTTTGTGCAAAAACCCTAGCGCAAAAACAGATCAGCAGAAAATATGCAAATGAGATCGTGACTTATGCAAATGAGTCCCTCGTTAGCATGTTTTTTGCCAAGAAAATTTGTAGTGTAGATGTGGCCTGACTGTGTCCACAGATTGTGCCTCACCAACCTCCATCAGCCATCGGGGGGGGCTTGTAGGGCAGCAGTGTGGAGAGGCACAGTGCACCCCCCTCACACACTCTTCACAGCCCACTTTGCCAGTGATTGGGGCCACCCTAAACTCACAGTCTATCTTGATAAATTTCACAGGCAAGCGATTTTACAGATCACAATGGTTCAGAGAAGAACCAGGCGACCCAGGAGCAGAGGGGGCAAATGGACCTCTTGATTGCAGATACTGCTTCCCCTCGCACCCCTAACACAAGGTTCCGAGTGAGCAATGATTTGGCACCAGTTACACTCCTGTATCCGATTTAGCATGTGAATTCACATGTTGATCACTACTTCTCCTCAATCCTTATTCCATAATATTAACTCCTATACAATGAATATTAATAGGCAGGTGATGAATATTATTATATCCTCTCCTGTTTATTGTTTACAGGATTTTAATTATATCGGCACATTTTCTACATTACGTAGTTCCCGAATCAAGAGGCTATAGAGATTACAGATTACAGAGATGACTATGAACCCCTAAGCAATGACAGTAGATGAACGCAACTAATAGACAGGGTGCAGCACAAGGCTAAAGGGAAGCCATTATGATTAGTGTGAAAAACAAGTCACAGTCAAAGTTTCCTGTAAGCTGCAGCAGCAGTTTTCTGAGCTCCACTCAGAAGTTCAAAGGTCCCGCACAGGCAGGGAGCTCAGCTGATTTGCAGGGGGAGGGACATCTCAGGGAGCAAGCAGCTAAATTTAGTTGGGATTGGTCCTGCTTTGGGCAGGGGGCTGGACTCGATGGCCTCCCGAGATCTCTTCCAGCCCTAGGATTCTATGATAAATGGAGCTAGCTGCCTGCTTGAATTGAGAAGCTCCAAGAGCTGGTAAAAAGGGAGATCAGGAGACAATTAGGATGGGGAGGGAGTGAGTGAGAAACTAAATAATTGGCTGATGAGGAGTCAGAGGAGAGGGGAGTTTAGAGAGTCCCTCTGCAGAAGGAGAGAGAGAGGCAGAAACTCAGCACTCTCAGGCCTTCTGGGAAGGGGGAGGTAAGGGGCTGACTGCATGGGCTAGGTTGGGGAAAGAGAGGGTGGGTGGGTGCTGGCATCTGTGTGGTGAGGTAGAGGCAGGGGACAGTTTCTGGTGTCTGACTAGCTACAGTCCTCTCTGTCTGACTGGGTTAAGGGGGTGGAGCAAGCTGCAAGGGAAGTGTGTGTGTCAGAACATTTGCATGATTGCATTTCAAACAAAGTTTGCAATAGGTGGTAAAGGCTTAAGATAAAAAAGAAAAAGATTCTTTTAACAAAATGATTTTGGAGTGTTGCAGAGATCTAAGACTGAATGTAATGATTTTTTTTTAAATTTGTGTTACTAATTAATACATGGTTTATTTTATTGCATTAAGGCCAGATCTTTGCTGTTTGGTAGAGTTCTGACTCTTATGAGTCAGAGCAAGTACTAGCTTGAGCTGTTAGAAAAGTTGATACATATACTCCAAGGATATTGTTAATTTTCTAATTTCATATTAAATATTGTATGCATTGCTCTGTGTTAAATATCCCTTGTTTTAAATATATTTTCTTCCATGCATATGGACTGCTTACATTTATGTGTGTGTGTTTTGTTTGTATTGGTGGTGCACATCCACACACACACACACACACTACCTCAATATTGGTGGTGCACATAAGAAATTTCAACCCGCTCCGGGATAGAAAATGTTAGCGGGAACCCTGGTCACAGCACACCAGCTCCCTAGTGAACGTCAGGAGACCGGCAGACACCCCCACACAGGTGGCCTCGAAGGACTGATGTGAAGGAGAATGCTGCAGAGGTTTTGCAGCCCTTCCAGTGAGTCCCTGCCATGCACAAGAGGTGGAATGGAAGAAAGCACAAAGGTGCTTGCTAGAAAATTTGATCAATGAGCACTAAAGTCTGGGATGGCTGGTGGAGAGCAGGGCAAGCTGGTAGCTTGATATTCTGTGAAAGATAGAGGAGAGATGGGCTGTAAAGGCCAGTACAGGTGGAACCTCTCTCATCCGGCACCCTCGGGGCCTGACAGGTGCCGAACTAGAGGATTTTCTGAACCACGGGAGGTCCATATTGTCAAACTGCATTACCAACCCTGCCACTGCTTGCTGGGCTGTTTAGAAGACATTTAGGGGTAATTAGAGCCAAATAACAGCACAGAACACTGAGAGCCAGGCCTGGGGGCTGTAAACAAACTTTATGGGACTGCAGGAAACTTGGCCACACACATGCTAAGTGGACATCCGACTACTGAAATCATGCCGGATGAAGGATGTTTCCAGACCAGAGAGTTCTGGACTCTAGAGGTTCAACCTGTACTTCCTACCGGATGTGGCAGAGAAAGGTCTAATGTTTCCATTCACTGTTGAGCAAAGTTATGCTGAAGTTGCAAAGTTACAGATGCAAAGTTTGTACCCCACATGTACCCCTTTGTTTCGGCCATTCCCCAATGACCCAATAAACCCCCATAACACCTCTGTTGTATTTAGTGTTGCCGGCAAGAGTAAGTCTCAGGTCCGACACTGGGTTCTCAAAGTACAAAGGAAGCTACACAGGTATCTGTCAAACATAAGCAGTTTACTTCCTGACAGCTATCAGCTGTGCCCCTTAACTAAAAGAACAACATGATAAGAAAAGCGGCATTTCTTACATCCTTTCTGCTAGCCAGGGAACCCATTTCGGCTGCAGATGAAGTGGGAGACTGTCTCAGCTTCCGAGGCACCGGTACTCAAAGCCCATCAGTGAAGTCCAAATTGCTGTGCTCTGGTGCAGATTTAAATATTGTGTCTCTACCTTGTTTGTGGCAGTTTGGAGATTTCCGGGTGTTACTCATTGCTTGTTACAGTATGGCTCAGCTGTACTGCTTGTCCTTTGACTTTGTTTACATGATCAGTACATTTAGGTAAACAAGATTGTTATGTTCCCGCCCTTATCTACAATTCGTTCTTGCTACAATGGCGTATGTTCCTGGAGGCTTGCTTCTGGCTCATCAGAGTAGGGAAGGGGGGGAGAGAATGCCAAAAGCGGGGAGGAAGGGAATGCAGGCCTCACCACCCCTATCCTTCACATGTACAGAGTTCTTCTGCAATTGACCCCTACATTCCACCCCTGGGTGGCGGGGCACGGCACTCGTATTCACGGATGGGAGGTATACTGGCTGTCTGGTCACTCCAGGTAACAGGTGTAGTAGATACCACACATAAGCACCCCACATGATTAGTGAGCACCACAGTGATCTGATTGATTATACAATCCATAACACACTCCCTCACTGTATTAATTTCTATTCTACAAGGATCCAGAATATGGTATATAAAGGGACACATCCATTCATTCCAGGGCATTTAGGCAAGCATGCCTCTCTTTGGATGTCAGTTTCCAGCTCCCAATTAGCTCACAAGCTTGGATCCCGGGATGAGCCCCCATATTTTGATTGGGATGCATAGAAGTGGTAACGGTGTCTTCCCGACAGGTGATAGGTATAGTCCATAAGTGCTTGTCTAGGGGTATAAAGCAAAAACAAAATAAAGAAAGATACCAGCAGCAATTGCTTATGATATGTCTTTGGTAAATTAGCAAGTTGGGCTTGTGAAAGGGGGGGCGCTATTTCTAGTTCCTTAGCAACAATTTGTGGTTGGCCTTAAGAGGGCAGCTGGGTGTCTCTCTTTCCCATGCAGACTGTGGGGCACCTTTCAGGGCCATAAACTTGAGTGTATATGTGATTCAATTATGGCTTTCCGTTTGGTGTTGTGCTGCCTCGCTTATAAACAGACAGGGCTGCTTTTCTGTGTCCGGCCTGTTTTCTTCAAGCTTCCTGTTATCTGTTTTGACTTCAGCTAGACCTGCTAGGCCTTGTCTCTTTGCTCCAACTCAACAGCAGGTTTCTGGGGGGACAGCTTGGCTACAGATCATAGTTTAAGGTTTTACCTATATATCAAAGGGCTACTGGCTACAGTGGGTTAAAAACCTGTTCCTACATTTAGTATCTGCCTGTGCTGGGGTTCTTATGGCATCGGATGCTGGCCATTGTGAGCAAGGTGATGCAGGTCTAAATGGTTCTGACCCAGCCTGACAATTCCCACATTACTGCATGCAGATGCCAGCGTAAGTACAAAGAGATGTATTGTGAACCCTTCCGGAGCACCTATTACAAACAGCTAACTCTGTGCGTTGATTCCATGGACAAAGGAAACAGCAAAAGGCCCCATTTCCTGGATCCTATTCCCTGCTGGAATGTAGTAAAGCATCTGGGTGTAAAGCTGTCACCACGACAGCAGTGACACGCTTGTACACGTGCTTGACAGGGAGCTCTGTAACGAAAGCATTCAGGTGTGCGGTGAGGGTCCCAGAGCCTTGTCACAGAGGCAGCTCCCTGTGTTCTTTAATAGTTCAACACTTCTTTATACACACATCTATTATTGAAATTGATCATAAAGTTTTAAAGACATCACATCTGTATCACTTAATTATATCACTTGCTCTTTAGTCTTTGTAGAGCGGCAGTCGTGTTCGCCTGGTACTTGTGCTGTTACCTGCCAAGCCCGCTGCAAATCCCTTTGATATATCCGCTTAAAAGCATCCATCGCTTTCCCTCACCGGGAACGGCGCGACGTCTCTCTCATTAGGCTGAGGTGTGACTTGAACAAAGATGCGTTGTGTGTGCAGGGCATTGTCCGTGGGGCGTTCTTAACCTTCCCAGGCATAGGTCTGGTGTGGAGGAACTGGTTCATGAGTCAGAGTTTCAAAAGTGCCAAAGTGATTTAGGATCCTAAGTCACATTGATCGTCAGTGACACATTCCTAAGTGCCTAATTCCTATGTCCCTAAATGATCTTGAAAAATTGTACCTGAAGTCTAAGTGCCAAGTATTATTATGATGATTTTATTTCTTTAGAGGAAATATGTTCTTGTGCCTCAAATTGTGCATCAAGAAAGCTGACTTCAGTTCCTCCTCTGCCACAGACTCCCCTCTATGACCTTGGGCTGGTCACGTAAGCTGTTAAACACAGACCATAATGCTTTCTTTCACCTTCCTTTCTCCTATCTATTTAGAGTGTTAGCTTCTTAACAAGGATCTGTCTCCTGCTGCATATGTACAGTACCTGGCCCAAAGGGGCCCTGGTCTCTCTTAGGGCTACTAAGCACAGCCCTAGTAGAAATAATAATAATTATGATAAATATTCTACTAGAAGATAGGGTCCTTAATTCAATTAATTTTTGTTTTTTGGGAAATAGAAGGGAAATGTCCAGGCTTCATTTGCATCATTGCTCTGGGGTGGGGATGAGGAGGAACGGTTCAGAAAGCAAGCTGCCCTGGGGAGAGAGAGGGCTACCTCAGCTTGAGACCTCTCGGCAGGCCCCTTCCCCATCAGTAGCCTTGCCGGAAGGGTCTGGCCAAAGGCTCTTGTGTAAATTACATTGCCATGGGATAAGAGGGAAAGTCCTTTCTTGGATTGAGAACTGGTTAAAAGACAGGAAACAAAGGGTAGGAATAAATGGTAAATTTTCAGAATGGAGAGGGGTAACTAGTGGTGTCCCCCAAGGGTCAGTCCTAGGACCAATCCTGTTCAACTTATTCATAAATGATCTGGAGAAAGGGGTAAGCAGTGAGGTGGTAAAGTTTGCAGATGATACCAAACTGTTTAGGATAGTCAAGACAGAAGCAGACTGTGAGGGACTCCAAGAAGATCTCACCATAAGAACATAAGAACATAAGAATGGCCATACTGGGTCAGACCAAAGGTCCATCGAGCCCAGCATCCCATCTGCCGACGGTGGCCAATGCCAGGTGCCCCAGAGAAGGAGAACAGAAGACAATGATCAAGTGATTTATCTCCTGCCATCCATCTCCTGCCCTTGTTATGAAGGCTAGGGCACCATACTTTATCCCTGGCTAATAGCCATTTATGGACCTAACCTGCAAAAATGTATCAAGCTCTTTTTTAAACCCTAATAGAGTCCTGGCCTTCACAGCCTCCTCGGGCAAGGAGTTCCACAGGTTGACTGTGCGCTGTGTGAAGAAAAATTTCCTTTTATTAGTTTTGAACCTATCAAACTGAGTGATTGGGCAACAAAATGGCAAATGAACTTTAATGTGGATAAGTGTAAAGTAATGCACATCGGGAAAAATAACCCCAACTATACGTACAGTATGATGGGGGCTAATTTGTCTACGACAAATCAGGAAAGAGATCTTGGAGTTATCGTGGACAGTTCTCTGAAAACTTCCACGCAGTGTGCAGCGGCGGTCAAAAAGGCAAATAGGATGCTAGGAATTATTAAGAAAGGGATAGAAAATAAGACCCAGAATATCTTACTGCCCCTGTATAAAACTATGGTACGCCCACATCTCGAATACTGTGTACAGATGTGGTCTCCTCACCTCCAAAAAGATATTTTGGCCTTGGAAAGGGTTCAGAAAAGGGCAACTAAAATGATTAGGGGTTTGGAACGGGTCCCATATGAGGAGAGGTTAAAGCGACTGGGACTTTTCAGTTTAGAAAAGAGGAGACTGAGGGGGGATATGATAGAGGTATATAAAATCATGAGTGGTGTGGAGAGGGCCGATAAAGAGAAGTTATTTATTAGTTCCCTAAATAGAAGAACTAGAGGACACCAAATGAAATTAATGGGTAGCAGGTTTAAAACTAATAAAAGAAAGTTCTTCTTCACACAGCGTGTAGTCAGCCTGTGGAACTCCTTGCCAGAGGAGGCTGTGAAGGCTAGGACTATAATAGAGTTTAAAGAGAAGCTAGATAATTTCATGGAGGTTAGGTCCATAAAAGGCTATTAGCCAGGGGATAAAATGGTGTCCTTGGCCTCTGTTTGTCAGAGGCTGGAGAGGGATGGCAGGAGACAAATCGCTTGATCATTGTCTTCGGTCCACCCTCTCTGGGGCACCTGGTGCTGGCCACTGTCAGCAGACAGGATACTGGGCTAGATGGACCTTTGGTCTGACCCAGTACGGCCATTCTTATGTTCTTATGTCTGGCAGCGCTGCTATGGCATCACTTGAATGTTGGCTGTGTATGGACCACGATCCCCTCTGGCACTAGTGCTGCAGCAACTGGCCATGCACCGCATGATTTCCCCAGAGATCCCATGGCTGCTGAGTGGCCTAAAGTGGTTGTGTTGTGGGTCAGAATGTGGCTCTTGTCCTTGCAACCAGGACCAAAGCGATCCAGACAACTCCCCTCAGCAGCACAGCATCTCCAAAGCCAGGGCTGTCGGGTGCAAGAAAAGCTCCCAGATTTGTGGGGGGCCGAGCGTTTCGGGGAGCATTCATGCTGCAGCCAGCCAAGATGGGTGCAGAGAAGGGGGCACATGGGACGGATTTTGGATGAACCATTTCCAAACCCCCTTGGAGTGTCGCTTTGGCAGCCAAGCCCAGGACTGGGCCAACACCATGAATGCCACAAGAACACAGCTGGAAAAACCGGCTCTTCATTGAGGGCGCAAGTCCTCCCAGGCACAGGTGACAAGTTCTGCCATTGTAACAACTGAGCTGTCAAGCGACAAACCCCCCTGATCGGCTGGCCGCCTTAGTGACATGTCTTTCGGTAGCTCTCGCTGTGACTGACGCTGTGGTGGGCATCTCTAGGGATCGAATCCAGGCTCACGCTGCAGCCATGCTACCGGGGGGCTGTTTACAGCAGATGTAACACTCCCCCTCTGCAACACGTGACCCCTCCCTCTCGAAAAAGGCCCCGATTTGTCTTTTCTAAACCACCTCGCAGTTTACAGAGTAGCCGGCCCCCAGGCTTTGTCACGGAGGGCACCAGACACTTGGTTCGTGCTTTAGTGGGGTGTTTTGGCACTGCCCTCCTATCCTCCCACCAAAACCCTTAATCACTACATAGGTGCCCCCTCATGCTCCCCTCTGCCCCCCTGTTCCTCTGGGTGGCTGTAGCCAGACATGAACCCCATCTTGTTTTCCCCCCCCCCCAGAGAGCAAGAGAAAGGCAGTCAGCCTTTGATGCCCTGGGAATGCAGGTGTGCTGCTTGTCCCTGACTCTAATAAACAGAAACCAGACAGTAAATGGGCTAGCTGATAACCGGAGGGCCCCCCCCCCCCTCCTGCTGCCCTGATGGCTAGCACCAGTAATTGACACGCCTACACTGTCCCAGGAGAGGAATCTTCGCCCATCACATACTAGAGGTGCCCATTGTCTGCATTTTCCCAGGTGTGAATTATGCTTTGCACCCTTCCGTGGGAAACTTGGCATTCAAAGCCATTTTTCCTAATTGGCCACTTGAGACCAGGAAGAAGCCTACGTGACCCAAGGGGTATAAAGAGGGGTTTAGTAGCCCACCCCATTTGAGCTCCAATCTATACCTGCTGGCAGGTATATGTTGTCTCCCAGGTCTGTGGGACGCCCAGCCTCTCCCTACTTCTTCCCGAGGGATTGAGAGAAAGATGCTGGCCACGCCAAGTCTGGAACGCAGGGGTGAGAATTATACCTGCAATGTGTTTCTTATGTGTACTCTTTAATTTAGTTACTCTATTATAAGTTTCTCTAATCAACCTGTTTCACTTCTATTGTAAACAAGAAAATAAGATTGTGCCCTCATTCACTTTATAAGTTTAAATATATATATTGAACCAAGTTTTCTTTTTTTCTTCTTTTCTTTTCTTTCTCCTACAAATAAGCAAGTGTGGTTTGAGTTTCTGACTTGAACCCGTGCTGCTGTACCCGAACCGAACACAAACAAAAGAACTCCAGCTGGTCATAAGGGACAGATATAGGGAGAGCTTGAGCGTTGGATCGTGTCGCTTCCAGGGGACAGATCCGTTGGGGCACCTCTCAGCCTCCCCAGGCTGCCCACTGCGACGGGACTTTGTGTCCTAGCAGTCAAAGTCTGAGGTGTAAAGCTCTCCCTGTTAAACTCTGGGGCGTCTGTCAGCCTGTTGGCTGCCCACTGCAAAGGATCCCGATCCTAGCAGTAAAGACACGGACGTTAAACTCTTTGGGGCACCCGTCAACCTCCTCCAGGTTGCCCACTGCTAAGGGACCCCACTCCTAGCAGTTAAAGTCTCGGGTGTATAGCTCACACACACCACTCACTGCCCTGACCACCGGCTGACAGTGGCCCTCCCTGGAGCAGCTTTATTCCCCAGCCCTGGATGGGAGGCCGATACAGAAACAGAGGCATGATATTAGTGAGCGACACAGTGGACTGGTGGGGAGGGCCGTTGGAATGGGAAATGCTGGGTTTATTCTCCATCTGCCCTGCAATCCCCAACCCCTGGTGGGTGATGGGTCCCACTGGAGTCACTCACCTGCTGGTGTCCCTTTCCTCTCCCAGCCCTGGCACTGTAAGTGGCCTGAGGCAGAGACTCTCCTCAATACTCACTGTACAGTGCCCGGCACAATGGGGCCTGGATCCTGAGGCGCGAAAATAAATGACACTTACTGACTCTGGCTCAGTCTGCCACAGCTGCTCTGGTGCGGGGGCTCTTTCAGCCACCTGTGCACCTGCTTTCTTTCGCTGGGGTGTGTGTGTGTGTGTGTGTGCGCGTGTGTGTGTGTGTGTGCGCAATTCTGGATCAGGTCCATTGTGTGTTTGTTTTTCAGTAGAAATGGAACCAAATTTTTGGGGTGCAAATCTGATTACCCTTGCCCCCGTGTAAACCCGGGATAACTGGCGTCGCACCAGTGCAGAGCTAACGTGTCTGAGTCAGCCCCTCTGTGTCCTTTTTGGCAACACTTCATAGAGTTACTTTAGGTAGGAGTCTATCCTGGGAGACTGACTGACTGCTGGCAGGCCGCCAAATCTTCCTGACTAATTTTGTGGCTGTTACATCAATTTGACTGCTTTCCACAGCTTAAAGAGAACCAAATAGCAGCTCCCCTGACTGAATTACTTGGTGAATCTCATTATGTGTGAATAGGTAGCAAATGGCTCCGGGGGTAGCATGCGAGTTAGCTGATGTTAGAAATATTTAACCTACGCAGACACATCACTGACACTCCTGCAGTCCAAGGCAGGGAATGCTTCTCAGGAAGTAGACATCTGACTCCTTTCATTTGCATATAAATAAAAAAAGAGCAAGAGTGAGAGAAACCAAAAACTGTCGACTTCAGAAATCGCATCCTATGCCACCAAAGCATTAATGCTGGGTCCAACGAGCATGGATTTTTTCATGCCTCTAACCTGCATAATGACCTACCAAAACATAGCTACCCTTTCCTGGTCCAATGGAGAAGCTTGTGCTGGAAACTTGTCCAGCTGCAAATGTGAATATCCTGATTGATTTTTTTTTTTTAAATCTGTTGACCAATCCACTTCATTCAATCACACGTTGAACCTCTCTTGTCCAGCACTGTCTGGTCAGCAACATCCCTGCTCCAGCATGATTTCAGTTCACCGGGTGTCCACTTAGCATGGCTGTGGCCAAGTTTCCCGTGGTCCCATAAAGTTTGTTTACAGCCACCAGTCCTGAATCTCAGTGTTCTGTGCTGTTATTTAGCTCTAAGAGCCCAGCAAGCAGTGGCAGGGTTGGTAATGCTGCTAGACAATATGGACCTCCCATGGTTTGGCAAACTCTCTGCTTCCCAAGGGTGCCGGACTACAGAGGTTCACCCTGTAGAAACACTCTTGAAGGATGAAGGCTGGGCCCTGGCGCTGGAAAATCCTGACTTTGTTGAGAGTGGATATTTCTGGGAGTGGTTCATTTTGTGCTGCACTGATGAGAGGCCATTGATGCCAACGCTGGATTCAGCCGACAGCCCAGGGCAGCGGATGGCATCTTCTTGAATAATTCACCATCCTGGGGCATTGAGGGGGGAAGGAGGGAAACGGTTCCCTGTCAGGGACCCACATGCTTCACATGGGATGCTCCTGATTGTTTCTGCTGTGATGTCCATAGAGCTGCCCAGCAGAAAGAAACATTAACCCCGTCAGAGCAATTCTACTGTAGATACATTCCCAGCCAGCCCACCTTTCCAAACCTCACCAGGGCTCTGGGGTTTGCTTCGAATCCTCGACTTCGGTGTATGTAAACATGACCGGAGTGACTCCAATTGCAGGAGTAATGTCGCGGGTGGTACACAGTGCAGAATCAGGCCCAGCTTTGAAATACTGCCGCCATCAAGCCCTTAATCCTCCCATTTCTTTCAATCTACTCAAAATGCCGTGGCGAGAGCGCTGCTCCTGTTGAAATCATTGATTGCTGGGCGGCAAAGTGTTTCTGAGAATCAGGCTATTGATTTAGGTGCCAACACAGATAACCCCAGTGTGAAAATGTTGGTCTGTAGCTTGAAGCAAGCTTGTGGGTGATTTTAAGCAGCCCTGATGATGTGTTAGATTGTCCCAAAGCTTTGTTTCCCTCTTGCATTGAATGTCCGGAGTGTGCCAGATATGTTCTAATAGGTCAAGAGCCATGATTATGTATATTGCTGCTGGGGGCAAATAAAGATGAAGTTGTCCAAAAGATAATGAGTCCTAGCTTAAGACTGCTGCCCGACGGTGAAAAGTAGTGTAATCATGAGAACCCTTTTCCATGTTGCAAGAGTGAGTCAATGCCGCGCCATGTGTGAAACCTAAGAGCAACCATGGCTGTTATGTATAGTCACTGAATCCTCAAAAGCGATCTCTTTTCAGATGTGATTGTATCTCTCCTAAACTATTCCACCTTCCGCCCAGCCAGTTCCAAGAAGAAATCCTAGAATCTGAGGGCTGGAAGAGACCTCAGGAGTCATCAAGTCCAACCCCCTGCCCAAAGCAGGACCAATCCCAACTAAATCAACCCAGCCAGGGTTTTGTAACGCCAGGACTTAAACATCTCTAGGGATGGAGATTCCAACCCCTCCCCAGGGAACCCATCCCAGTGCTTCCCCACCCTCCTAGGGAAAATGTTTTCCCTAATATCCAACCTAGACCTCCCCCACTGCAACTTGAGACCATTGCTCCTTGTTCTGTCATCTGTCACCACCTCTCTCCATCCTCTTTGGAACCTCCCTTCAAGCAGTTGAAGGCTGCTATCAGATTCCCCCTCACTCTTCTGCAGACTAAACAAGCCCAACTCCCTCAGCCTCTCCCTGAAGGTCATATGCTCCAACCCACTCATCATTTGTGTTGCCTCATGCTGGACTTTCTCCAATGCATCCACATCCTTTCTGTAATGGGGGCCCAGAACTGGACACAATACTCCAGATGTGGTCTTATCAGTGCCAAATAAAGAAAACACACACACACACAGAGATCAAACACCAAAATTCCACTTCTACTCTGCTCCTGATCCATGCCCAGTACAAGTGAAGTGGACATGGGGGTTCCAGTTAAAACATTTCCCGTGTAAAAGCAGGGGCTTGCCAATGCATGACAACACTGTGCCGCTGCCATGGAGCAATTGCAAATTGCTTTCCAGACCTGAAAGGAGTGGCTGGCCCTTGGTTCAATCCCCACCAGCGCTGAGCAGTGACATGTCTGACATGAGGGAAGCCTCCACTGACTTTCTTTTACGTCTCATTGATCTCAAGCCGTATTTCTCAGAACTGGAAAGTGGCCAGCATGTGGCCATTATTTCCCCAATGGCCTAAGGGAGGCACCAATAAATTGCACACCAGTAGTTGAAGTTGCGTGGCAGTGGCTTTTGGCAGGTGAGTGTAAAGACTCACGAGAACGGCAAAGGACAGGTGTCTGTCTGAGGAAGAAGTTACTGAAAGGCACTGAAAATATCCCGTCCCGACACAAAGAACCCACAGCTCCCACTGAGCCCTGCTGGGGTTAGGCGTCCACCCTTTTGCTACAGTAGACCCCAGCACGGCAGCTCCACCCGCGTGGGGTTGGTTTGGGGGCTGGAAGAAACCCTAGTTTGAGAGGGAAGGCAGTGAGAGTACAGACCGGGGGCTCTGAGCTTTGAGGAATCTGAGCATCCAATGGGTGATTCCCTTAAAGGAGACAAGCCAGTGGTGGATCTCAGGGGAGATGCCCTATTCCTCCAGTTCATCACAGAGGTAAAGGAAGGGCCTGGAGGAGCTTCAGAACGGCTCAAGTTTTGGACATGCTCTGGATTTCCCATCTATCCCCACATAGCTCTAGTCGCTGTTTAACCAGCCCCCCAGCTTGCTCGGCAGACAGTTGGGGGTCAAATGGTTGGAGGGGGCAGCTAGCAGCCTCTGGTTTGGCTCAGACATCAGTATGATTGTGACTTTGGTCCTCTCTGCCTCCAACACCAAATGTATACAATGAAGTCATCCCTTCCCACCTCCCAGCAAGGCAGCTGGACTTAAACAGTTCTCAGATTGACTATATATTTGAGAGACTCTGTCTGTCTGTTTCTTCAAGAACTCCTCCTAACTAGTGAGAGCTAGGACTCCCAGATTCAGTGTGTAGCTTCCTCTTCTCATAACTGAAAGCAAGGACAGGGTTTGGCCGTGCCAGGGAAATGGGCTGTGCCCGGAATGGGATTGCTTCTCAGAAAACCATACAGAAAAGAGACAGAATCACCCCAGAGCCGCCGGCAATCCAGGAGGTACCAACAGGTCAGTGCATTGGTCCCCAGAGTTTCTCTCCAGTAACCTAAGTCCTGGGTGCTTCCTTACATTCCTAGCGGGGTCTCAGGCCTTGATCCTAGCCTGGGGCTGGTTTTAGGCCAGCAAAGTCCCATCGGCTTCGGTGGAGTTAATCCTGATTGAGAGCTTGACTCTGATGAAGGTGAATCTGATGAAGCGGGTCTTTACCCACGAAAGCTTATGTTCCAATAAATCTGTTAGTCTATAAGGTGCCACGGGACTTCTCGTTGTTTATGCAGATTCAGACAAACACGGCTATCCCTCTGATACTATAGGTGAAGTGTAATATACAAGGGGCTCAGGTTTGTTCCCACCAGCGCCTCCTGTGGAGCTATCCATGCTTCCTACTGGCCTTGGTCAGGGGAGGCTGCACCCCAAAGTGTGTGTGTCTCACACACACTCACACTCCAGTGAAATCAGGTGTCTGGCGGCACAAGTGAAAGTTGTGTGTCGTGGCATGGACAGCAGATGACAGCAACAACTTTTTCTCGTGCATCTGAACCCGGCAGGATTGCAGCCACGCTGGAGACTAGCAGCGATCTTAGTCCTCGGCTCCTTCGCCGGGGCCGAGCCCCACCAAGGAACTTTCCATGGCGCACAGCGTAGTGGCAATCCGTGGGTGACAACAAGATACTCCCGTTTGGCTCCGAGAACTTCATTGTGATTCCACCAACTTTCTGCCTCATGCCAATGAGGGAGATGACATTGTCCCGCATGGCTGTTCTGCTGTCTTGCAAATCGGGTGTCACTCAGCTCACCCAATTACATGTCTCCTGCCCTGAGTGTTGCGAAGAGCTGTTTTCGGAGTGCTGGGCAAAAGCTGAATGCCATCGGTGTGTGGCAGCATGTCACAAGCTGCATGTTACTCACTCTGCCCCCCCCCCCCATGGGAGAGGTGATTACATCACACACACGGCAATGGATTGGCTCAGAGGCGAAGTTTGAAAATTCATGCATATTTTGGTGTGAGTTTTCCGGGTCCCTATTTTAGATGTAGATGCAGTTTTGGCACACACGATACTCTTCCAGATAAAGCACTAGAAAATACATTGCGGGGAATCCTGCATTGATCCTTTCCCCTCTATCAACACTTGTCTGTGTTTCTAGTGAAAACTGGTTGTGTTTGGTCTTTCAAACAGAAAGACCTTTTTTTTCCTTTCTGTGGGGAGAAACAGTTCTAGTTCTGATAACTACGTGCTTATACCTCCGGTTTCTATGACGCCGGCTGAATTTCTACAGAACATGCAGGAAGATAATAGTCATTTGTTATGGCTTCTTAGCCCCCAAAAAGGAAAGGAGGGGATGCGAATATGCCATGCCAAGACGTCGGCAGCAATGCAATTGAGGATTTCCTCACGAAGAGATCCAAGCATCTGTGTCTTTTTGCTTTCTTCTCTCTTTGCTTAATGCCAGTTTGTGTGCAAGGAGTCTACCTGTGGGTGGGTAGGAGGTGGGGGAGTTTGCCACCGAAATGGCAGAAAAACTCAAACCCTGGTACCCATTGTGAAATGTGTTAAAATAGGTGAATGTCTCCGCAGCCACGGGAGCTAGGGAAGCAAACCTGTAATCTGTGGGAGTGCTGGAAAGTTTGTCCTTTTGGCTTCCTCATTCTGGAAGTAGTTTCTATGGTAACAGGGCAACAGTCATATTTAGAACACACACAAAAATTCCAACTTTTTGCCTGAGAAACCAAGCAGAACGTGGTGTCTTCCTCTTCTCTTCCTCACTTGCATTCAGTCCTCAGCAAGCCCGACCTCCTAACGGGAGACAGGATAAACCCCTCCCTCCCTGGAGGATGCCAGCTTGGTGGGTTCCTTGACTTTCTGGCGGCAGACAGAGCCCATTGTCACCACCCCATCCTTAGGAATCCAGGGTCCAGCACGCCCCAAGGCTGACAACCGCCGGTGCTGAGTTTTGAGGGTCTATGCAGGCCCCATGGAGGAGACGGTAAGGGCCAGACCTGACCCCCTTCTCACGGGGAGGAGGAGGCCAGTAGGGACCCTCAGGCCAGCACTACCCAAAGGGCCTCTGAGATCCTGCTGAGGGAAGGCGCCAGTGGCCGGGTAAGCGCTCCTGTGGCTGGAAGAGAGCACTCTGCCACCCTGGGAGGCAGACTGGAAAGTGGTAGGACCAGCAGGGGAACTTTGAAGCACAAGCCAAAGACCGGGGTAGTAGGGGTTGGCGACGGGTGTTGCTCCCCCTCAACAAGGAAAGGGACAGAAAAGGGCATCGCTTCCTCTGCCCTTGCCCCTGCCTTCATCCTGTCTGAACAATCGCTGTGAAGTCGCCCACTGTGTTTATAAACGCACACGTCGCGTTTAGGCCTCTGGCGTCACTTGGTATTCGCCGGATTGTACTTATTGGGGTTTTATTGCAACACAGCATCGGGGGGTTTTTCTGTTTCAGGCATCGGCACTTTTGCGATGACTGGCAATTCGGTATCCTTCGCGCCCTCTGTCCGGGCAAAAGCCAGCAAAATATGCCCCCACTTAGTCTCAGCAGGCAGGAGCAAATATGCCGCCGTTTTAATGGTCACATGAAGAATTTAACGTAGCCTGAGACGATTTACGCCCAAGCAGGCCCTTGCTTAGTAGAAATTGTGTCTTGGCCATCTTTGTGTCATGGTGGAGGCTTAATCAAGTTTTGGGCTTCTCTGGCAGCATATAAAGGAACCGTCTCACCTGGTCAGAGTCCGGCCTGGCTGTGAACTGCTCACAGTGGAGCCAGCATTGGGGTTCCTGCTGTAGCAAGTGACTACCCACCTCCCCAGAAACACAAGTAAGGGCGGTGGCTAGCAAGAATGATAGCTCAATCGATTGGGCGCTCCCTCCCCCGAGCTCCCTTCCAGCAGGGCGCTGGAAGACAATGTAGAATGACTGACTGGGAAGCTAATAGAAACACATTTGTTATTTTTTTGTGGTCTTTGACAGCATGGGCTGGAGAGGGAAATTCTCCGATCTTCTGGGAAATGTACAGCGGCAGCGCCTTATTGTTGCCTTTTGAGCAAGAACATTGGAGCCCCGACTGACATAATGACAGATTATTGTTCTTGTCAGGCGCTCCTTTCTCAGAGCCGGCATCCGTAAGCAGCTTGTCACCAGGCCGTTACAAGGGAGATGTGCTTATTTCTGTGCGACTTATCTTTGGAGCGTTGCTATTCCAGGCTGGAGTAGACATTTCTTCCCAGGCCTGATTTCTATTTGAAATAATAAGAAAGAGGAGAGTTAATGCATCATTTGGTGACCTGGCTTTACAAATCAGCCACTTACGGAGGGTGCTTGAGAAGTATCCCTGGGAGAAAGTTCAAAGCTCCGCTATGGCACTCAAATTGCAAATCCCTCCCTAATGGGACTAACAGATCAATGCAGCTGGCTTTCATGCTATTTTCCATCAGATTTTAATGGGCTTTGCCTCATCTCCCATCCATTTTACAGCAGCAGGACTTCCCCATCTTCAGTCGAGCCACCTTGATGCAAAGTCGCACTCAACCTGTGATCTCCACTGAATTTGCTTTATTTCATAGAATCATAGAACCCTAAGGCTGGCAGAGACCTCAGGAGTCATTGAGTCCAGCCCCCTGCCCAAAGAAGGACCAACCCCAACTCAATCATCCCAGCCAGGGCTTTGTCAAGCCGGGACTTAAACACCTCTAGGGATGGAGATTCCACCCCCTCCCTAGGGAACCCAGCCCAGTGCTTCCCCGCCCTCCTAGGGAAATAGTTTTTCCTAATCTCCAACCTAGACCTTCCCCACTGCAAATTGAGACCATTGCTCCTTGTTCTGTCACCTGCCACCACTGAGAACAGCCTCTCTCCATCCTCTTTGGAACCTCCCTTCAGGGGAGTTGAAGGCTGCTATCGAATCCCCCTTCATTCTTCTGCAGACTAACAAGCCCAAATCCCTCAGCCTCACCTTGTAGGTCATGTGCTCCAGCCGCCAAATCATGTTTGTTGCCCTCTCTGGACCCTCTCCAATGTGTCCACATCCATTCTGTAATGGAGGGCCCAGAACTGGATGCAATACTCCAAGTGTGGCATCCCCAGTACCGAATAAAGGGGAATAATTGCTTCTCTAGATCTGCTGGAAATGCTTCTCCTAATGCAACCTAATATGCCCTTAGCCACCTTGGCTAGAAGGGCCCACTGTTGACTCATATCCAGCTTCCCATCCACTGGAATCCCCAAGTCCTTTTCTGCCAAACTGCTACTTAGCAGTCGGTCCCCAGCCTGTAACAATGCTTGGGAGACTTCCTTGTTGAACCTCATCAGTTTTCTTTTGGTCCAATCCTGCAATGTATTTAGGTCACTCTGTGCCTGATCCCTGCCCTCCAGCGTATCTACCTCTCAGCCTAGCTTCGTGTCAGTTGCGAACTTGCTGAGGGTGCAATCCATCCCCTCATCCAAGTCATTAATGAAGATGTTGCACGAAATCAGCCCTAGAATTGACCTTTGGGGCACTCCACTGGAAACCGACCGCCAACCAGACATCGAGCCATGGATCACTCCCCGTTGGGCGTGACAATCTAGCCAGCTTTCTATCCACCTCACCATCCATTTATCCAATCCATACTCTCTTAACTTGCTGGCAAGAATATTGCGGGAGACCGTTATCAAAAGCTTTGCTATAGTCAAGGTATATCACATCCACTGACTTCCCCATGTCCTCAGAGCCAGTTACCTGGTCACTGAAGGCAATCAGGTTGGTCAGGCATGACTTGCCCTTGGTAAATCCATGTTAACTATTCCTGATCACTTTTCCCTCTTCCAAGTGCTTCAAAATGGATTCCTTGAGAGACTAAGGTGAAGCTGACTGGCCTCAATTAACCTTATTGTCCGGGGACAGCTGTAGCATGGAATGGAAACCCATTCACATAACATTCCAAAAGTCTGGGGGATTTTACAATAAAGGATATCTGAATGATAGTTTGGAAAACTATAAAAATAGTGATATGATCCAGGCTGCCAATAGCTAGTATATTTACCGGCTCGGGGGCATAAACGAAAAAAGAAGAACATATCAGTAAAAATACCAAGACAATTTATACCCCTACTTTTGAATGTCAGAGAATTCTCTGAACTTTGTGCTCTTTGAATATACAGCCAGGATTTGAACAGTTTTGCTGGATGGTTAGAGGAGGAATCAATAATGATGGCTATATCGATCTATAAAGAGCGCAGTGTTCCCTCTGATTTTTTCCATCCACGTGTGAAATACATTTTGTTATGTGCACAGAGAGATGTGCACCACCATTAGAAACACATGCTGCTGTCTGGGGGCACTCTGCTAATCAGCTGTGTGGCATTTGAATTTCTCTTTGGTGGCCGCCCAGGCACTCAGCTTACATGGACCACTGAATGAGCAGTAAGCTAATCCTGTAACAGCCCACTTCCAGGGTTACCAAAGAAAGGAGAGGGTGGGATATCATGGGATGAGCTGAAACTACATTTCCATAGCCCAGTCCAGTTCACTCTGGGGAAGGCTCGCTCGCTGGGACAGAGCACTGCCTTTCTGTTCTGCGTTTGCCCGGAGCCTGGCGCAAAGGATGTTCTGTCCCAGGGTGAGGCACTGCAGGGACAGCGATCCCCTGAATCCAACCTTTGCTTCTTGGTCCCAAGGAAAAGTGATTCTGAAGGAGATGGGGAGGGAGACTTTTCATTGTCAGCCCTGCTGGTCACAACCAGTGGCAGGGGAACTGGAAACAAACTATGCATGGCAAACAGCCACTATGGGCCCCTGGGCAAGTGAGGGGGGGCAGTTCTGCACCCCAGGAAGGCACAGGGCCCTGGGTAGAGGGGGCGGGGCTGGGGCAGCCAGCCCTCAGAGCCACACGGAGCACCCAGTGCGCCACTCTAGCGATGATTGAAAGGGTCAGGGTCTCTGGGTGCCACCGGGAGCCCCAGGCCCCTTTGAAAGGCCAGGCCTCAGAGCAACTGCCCCCTTTGCACTCCCCCGCTACCCACCAGGCCTGGCTGTGTCTCAGCGCTGCCGTGAACGCTGAAGCCTTCTTCTCTTGGGGGGAAATCCTGCTGCATATTTTGCATGACAAAAGAAGGCTCCTTTACTTGTATTCAGAGAAGATTAGCTGTGCCCAATGCTCGCAAATAAATATTAAAGTTAGCTGAAGGCCAGCTGATGTGCTCTGGGGGAAAGAGCTTTATTCCCTTGGCTGACGTGACACTGCAAAATTCAGTAATTGCCTCATCAGCGATAAATTATCCGTGGATTAATCGACTGGAAACTCTTCCCACAAGGTGGGGTTTTTTTCCCACAGGGCTAACTGTGTATGCATCTCTCTGGATAGTGGAAATGGGCAGGAGCTAAACAGACTCCCCTCCTATGCCCAACAAGTCGCTGTCCACAGCCAATTCTCCCAGGCGCCCATCCCCTGGTTTGCTCAGGTGTCTCTCCACAAGACAGGATTTCCCTGCCACTGCTGGTGGGTTCACCCCTCGCCCTGTGCAACTGCAAACCTCTGGGCCAGACCCCCAGCCGATGGGCGTGTGCCTCGATGTACCTCCCCCATCCACCTCAATGCAGTAGCCTCTGCCCTCAATGAGAAGACTACGTTGTGACTTGCAAAGCCACGTTATGCTGGAGGAGGCAGGAGGTAGCTTTGCACCTACCACAATCCCCCTGGGGGTTCTGCCTGCTGAACACCACTGGCATGGCTCACACGCACGTGGCAACTGCTACCGCCCAGGCGGGCAGCCTGCAACCTGGGGACCACATGCAGCCCCTCAGGATTCTGGGTGTGGCCCATAAGACAGTTTGTTTCCCGCTGCCCACGCACAGGGTTGCCAGATTCCGCGGGAGCCCATCTGTGGAGCTTTTCCCTAGCAGTATGACTAAAGTGACCCGCATGTAAAGCCAGGGCCCGTGCAGGGAGATGCAGGCGGATTGCACACAACAGTGACTGGCAGAGCCGGGCGCTCCCTCTGCAGCCAATCACAGCGCGGTGCCGGTGCAGTTGGCCTACCCTGCAATTTCTAGGCGCGCAAGCGCCGTGAGCAAAACTGCCCTCTCCCGGGAGACTGTCTTGGTTAGGACAAACTTGCGGCCCACTGAGATAAAGCAGGGCCGCTCCTGCGGCCCACTCACTAGCCTGGGTTGCCCATCACTGTGCTAATGCCTTTCCAGGGATGCAGCAAATATCCCCCCGTGCTCCAGATTCCCGTGCTGTGAACTTTGCCCTCTCCAGCCTGGTCTGACCTGGGGTGGGAGGGCTCTGCCATTTGTGGTGCAAATCACACCCATCCCCCTCTCCCCAGCAAGGTGTGCAAAGAGCAGGTATTTCTGCTCACTGAGCAAGTGTGCAAACCAGACCCCCTTCCCCCCCCGGTGTGCCCTTCCTGCAGGGGGGAGCCGGAATCTGGCTCAGTTTCTCCCACTTCTGCTTGCTGCTTTGCTTGTGTGCCGTAACAGCAGCCAGGAATCTGCGCCCACACTCAAGCAGCCATTCCTCCCCCGCTCCCATCTGGGGAAGGACCCTACCAGCCTGTGGGCTCAGTTAATTCACTAAGGCCTTCCTAGGACCCAGGGCCATGTGCAATAGAAATGCCGGTTGAGCCAGGAAGAGCAGGCTGCGCCCCGATCTTGTGTCCTGCAGCAGGGCCAGAAAGGAACCTGGCCTCGCAAAGGCACGACACAGTTCAAGAAGAAATTCCAAGGGACCCATGCACAGGTGGGCTATTCAAGATGGAGACCTCCCTCCCTGGAGACGGCTGCAACGCCTGGGCTTAATGAAGGACAGCGTGTCCGCTGTCACTCGCAATCTCCTGGCTTGGGTGGATTTATGAGCGAGCCAGGTGCAACGTGCTGTCAGCACTTCCCTCACAGTGCTTTCAAAGGCATCCTTTTCATGGCAGCCTCTCAGGAGAAAGTTCTCACCACAACTGCCAGCTTCTGCAGATGTGACCAACCCTTCCACCGCTGAGAGAGGCACGGCTGTTTCCAAATGCCTCAAGCCTTGCCCCCGTCTTACCTAGAAGAACTCTGATTTGGAAAGGGGTCAGGCAGCCACCTTAGCCCTGCTGGTGTTAATTTTTTTCACAAAAACGATCCACTTTCCAAATCTTTTTGACATTTGGATTTAAAAAAAAAAAACCCCAACTCGGACATCAGTTTGAACCAAAAATGATTGTTTCTTCAAGGAATTGATTTTTTTATTTTTAAAGTCGAAAAAATGTCTCCATTTTTTACTTCTCACAACAGTTTCCTATGGGGAAAAGAACCGTTTCCAACCAGGTCTACTCATTCTCATCAATAGCAACTGCGCAGGTCTCGCATCTGAGAGACAAATGCCTGACCCTGCGAGGGGTATTTTGATTAACTCTGGAAGCCTTTGTAAAAGTTATTTACAGACATATTCCATCCTCTCCATAATCTCATGCCAATGGGATTATTTACAGGATTTCCAGTCCTCCTTATTTCCAGCTAGGTAGAATACTTAGAAAAACCTGTCAATTAGTATTTCTTCTTCTCTTTGGATCACTTTGGGGTGCAGAGACACATAGAAACTGGGGCGGGGGGGAGAAACACATTTCACCAACATTTTAAAAATCAGGGTTCAGTTGCCAGAGGATGGTGTGAAGGCCAGGACTTTAACAGCATTCAAAAAAGAACTAGATAAGTTCATGGAGGTTAGGTCCATCAATGGCTATTAGCCAGGGTGGGCAGGAATGGTGTCCCTAGCCTCTGTTTGTCTGGGGGTGGGTGACAGGGAAGGGATCACTAGATGATTCCCTGTTCTGTTCCCTGCCTCTGGGGTACCTGGCATTGTCCACTGTGGGCAGACAGGGCGCTGGGCTAGCTGGACCTTTGGTCGGACCCAGTGTGGCCATTCTGATGTTCATGTTTGATTTAGGCAAATCGATGGCTCTGAACATCTTTGAAAAGTCTCACACACATACTCACCTCTACTCATCATCTTGCTGCACTGATATTTTATTGCCTTCTGTGGGCAACAGTTTGGATTATATTGTGCAATAAGGAGGGATGGGAAGGGAGCAGATGGCTACAAGAGAGGACTGTCTCTGATACGTAATGTTTCGGAGAGCAAGTGCTATTGGTGCAAACTGTACCCAGGGGGATATAAAACCTGCTACTTTCACTCTTCTGCTTCCAGACATCCGTGCTATAGCAGCTGAGGTAGCCAGGGATCAGCTGTGGGGCAGGATGGTCCAAAGCAGCCTCCCACCCCACCTCACAGCCACACTGCCAGGACTCAGTTGACCATCAGCAATGGATTTGTGTGATGATGGTGGCAGCAAGTCTGCACAAGAAATGATTTATCACCATGGATTGCTTGGGAACATTGGACGGCAGCAACTGTGCTGCATCACAGGTGGCCTCCATTTAGGGATGTAACTTCACCAAACAAGCCGTTTCCACAATTTAAGTTGTTCCAGTTTTACTCTGGGGGTGCTGTGGCAAAATGAGGGTGGTCCGTTTCAAGAACTGCCTGCTCCTTGGATGGTGCTTCTCCTGCCAATAAATTCTACTGATGTTTAGGGTCAGAATTGCAGAGAATGGGAGCTCGTCATTCAGTTTGTTTTTGGTTTTTTTCCCCTGACCTCTGAAGTAAGTAACCAGAAAGAAACTAGACCATCTGTCAGGGATGATCTAGATGGTGCTTGGTCCTGCTTTGAGGGCAGAGGACTGGACTCGATGACCTCTCGAGGTCCCTGCCAGTTCTAAGATTCCAGGATTCTATGATTCTATAGAAGACCTAACTTTCCAAACTCACTTTTTGGGACATGTAGCTCAGGGACCTTTGATGCACCAGCTTTTGTAGGAAGAGGTACTTCCTAGGCATGGCTCCAGAGGGTAGGCTCCGGGTGTGAGGAGACCTCCACGCAAAAAGAGGAAGGTGCGTTGAGTGCTTTGCCTCCTTGGGGCTGTGCTCAGGGACGTTATGCTGCGACAGGCACATCTTTCGGATGCAACATGACATCTCAGGTGCTAGTCAACGGCGGTATTGCCCATCCATGCTTTCAACATTCAGGCCTCAAAAACCCAGGAGACTAAGAGGCAAAAGTAGAATAACCGTTGGGTTCTTTTCTGGTGACACAGCCCTTCGGGAACCATGGTTTTGAGCTTTTTCTGCTCCGTTACAAGGGTTGGAACTTTTTTTAAGCTAAAGCTGAAATATTCTCAGTGATAACATGACTCCAGGAGCTGAACCGTTCTAAAAGGGAGCGAATACCGTGACATTTGCAACAAAACTGTGAGATCTGGCAGCACTGCACTTGAGATCATTAGAGACCCTTTGTCTTTTTAGAGGTGAATGAAAGCTGTTCAAGCCAATTTCCTATTTCAGAAATCATACTCTGCTTAAAATCCCCTCTCTCCATCACTGGTGTAGATCAGAGGCAGGCTAGATATGGCCCACAGGCTGGATCCGGCATGCCAAGCCTCTAGATCCAGGCCTCCTGACCTGGCCCACAGGCCACCCGGCTTGGACCTTCAAGCACAGAGCAGCCAGCCGCTTCCATGCAGTCCCATGACGCTTTGAGCAGCTGGCTGCTCCCTGTGGGTCTCTGCTCCAGGCACCGGTGGGACGGGAGGGCTTCATGTAAACTGGCCAGTGGGATCTGAGAGATTTTCCTTGTGGCAGAAGCAGGGCACAAAGCCTCCCCTCTCCTCAGTGCCCAGAGCAAAGAGTCACAGGAAGCAACCAGCCATTTAGAGCAGCCTGGGGCTATGACAGGCAGGGACCCTGCCTCGGAGTCCTGTGGGGCTGCTGACTGCGAGCTGGCTAGGTAAACGCCTCCCAGCCTCTGCCACCCCAGCCCTTCCCGCCCCCCAACTCCCTGCCTCAGGTCACCATCCAAACCCTCTGCACCTTCCTTCTCCTCCTTCCCCTGGTCACCACTCTCTCCCAGAGCCTGCACCCCTCCGACATCCCTCCTCCAGGCCAGGATCCTCTCCTGCACCCAGACCCCCTCCCGGATCCTGCACCCCAATCTCCTGCCCCATGTCATCACCCAAACCCTCTGCACCCCTTCCCCCATATCAAAACTCCCTCCCAGAGCCTGCACCCCCTCCTACATCCCTCCTCCAGGCCAGGATCCTCTCCTGCACCCAGACCCCCTCCCAGACCCTGCACCCCAATCTCCTGCCGCAGATCACAACCTTCGTCCTTCACCCTCTCAAACCCCTCACTCCCTCCTGCACCCCAGTTCCCGGCCCCAAGCTCCCTTCTGCACCCAACCTCCGTCCCAGTCCCCGTACCATAGAAAATGCATCTTTTGACCACTTCCCAAAACCTTGGAGTGGCCCCCCCCATCAAAAAGTATTGCCCATCCCTGGTGTAGATGCATAATTTTGCAAACCAAACCTTTTGCCTCATGTTGCTGTGCACTGTTAGAGTTATCATTGGCCATGTCAACAAACTGGGGGCACACACTGTGCCGTGCTACACAAAGGAGATGGCGCCAGCACTCTGTTAACGCAGGGTTGCTACGCCCGAGTGTTCAGATCTCGAGAGCAGGCTCAAAGCTTTGTGATCCATAGCTATGACTCCCAGGGCATGGTCCCTGCAGCCAGGGAGTGTGAGTACAACACACGGAGACATGCCTATTCCCTAGCTTTCATCTAATGAACGTGTGTACCAAGAACCAGGCCACAGCAACATGGACTTTAACATAGGCTAGACCAGCCCTTCCCAGACCCAGGGCAGCTCGCCTGTGCTAACAATGCAAAGCAAAGAAATTCTTCTCGGAAGGTTCCCAGCTGACTATGCACACTACAGCATCCTGCTTAGCTTCTTAAACTCAATGGATATGTCTACACTGGCGGCTTCTTGCGCAAGGGTGCTTTCGTGCAAGAGCGCCCATGGCAGTGTGGACGCTTTCTTGCGCAAGAAAGCTCTGATGGCCATTTTAGCCATAGGGCTTTCTTGCGCAAGAAACCCCTGCCAAGCATCCACACTGCCCTCTTGCGCAAAAGCCCCTGCGCAAGAGGGCTTATACCTGTTAAAAAAGAGCGTAGCTCTTGAGCAAGAAGCCCTCTCTTACCACACCGTACTGTAAATCTTCTTCCGCAAGAGAGGGTGGACAGTGTGGATGCTCTGCGGACTCTTGCACAAGAACGGCCGTTCTTGCGCAAGAACCCGCCAGTGTAGACATAGCCAATGAGCTTGCACAGGTGTCAATGAGGTTTTTGATCTTATTTAACACAATAAGAATATAAGAATGGCCATTCTGGGTCAGAACAAAGGTCCGTCTGGCCCAGTATCCTGTCTTCTGACAGTGGCCAATGCCCGATGTCCCAGAAGGAATGAACAGAACAGGGAATCATCAAGCGATCCAACCCCTGACATCCATTTCTAGCTTCTGACAAACAGAGGCTAGGGACACCATTCCTGCCTATCCTGGCTAATAGCCATTGATGGACCTGTCCTCCACAAATTTATCTAGCTCTTTTATGAACCCTGTTAAAGACTTGGCCTTCACAACATCCGCTGGCATGGAGTTGACTGCGCGTTGCGTAAAGCAGTACGTACTTTTGTTTGTTTTAAACCTGCTACCAACATTAATGGCATGAATTGAATTCTCTGTACACTGTAACAATCTTGGCCCATGGGGTCTGAACCCTAAAGAATAAGGAGGTGACTCAGCTGTCCCTATTATTATTACTTTGCCAGTGTATCAAGACAGGTCCTTTATGAAAGCTGGTGAGACCAGTGCTCACTATCATTGTGAAATGTGTGTACTAACATGATCTGAAATCTGGCTACTCACTGGAATTGAGGGACATGCGCTGTCCCTTCCCTGCCTGTGCTCTGGAGTCAGGGTGGCTCATGCGGTGCTCTGGAGGCCTGCCACTATGGTGGTGGGGAGCCATGCCCCTGCAATGGGGGAGGAGCTTGGCTCCCATGGAGGGTGGGGCCTCATGCAGAAGGGGCGGGGCTGGGGGCTTGCCTGCCCCTGCCCTAGGATCACCCACTGCTCATGCTGGAGGGTGAGACCCTGAGTGAGTCTATCCCCACTTGAACTATTGCCTGTTTCATGAGGCAGCCGGGGGGAGGGTTTGGGGGAGCTACGTGGTGGCAGTGAGGTGGACAGACAGATTGGATGCTGAGAGGACAGCCTTTGTGTGGCGCAGGCAGCCCTAGGAATCGCCCTGGCCCCCAAAGACTTTTTAATTAGCCTTGTTACAGTATTAGTGAGGCTGGAAGTAAAAACTCGTCCCCTGCATTGCTAAGGAGGAGCTGAAAGGATCCCGCCATGGAAGGCCAAGCAAGAGGCAAGGTGGCTGGAAGGACGGCCCAGCTATGCTACCCGTACAGAGACGTGCCGTGCCTATGAGCACAGCCCCTCCGAGGAGAAGGGAACACAGGCTGTGTTTGCTGCTACGGTATAGAAAAGACATGACAGATTTAATCACAGCAATTAAAAAACAAGGACCTCTGGAGGGTAAGAAAATGAGAGAACTTTGTGGGGTGCTGGGGGGAAGGCAGAGGATTAAATTCCACACAACAGGAAAGAGGAATATTGTTTTTAACAACTATTCGATTAGCTGCCAGCGGGGATAATTTTTTTTTTAATATGCAAAATGTTCAGTGAGCTTCAAATGAAGTTTCATGGCAGCTTGATTCTTCTGCTCCCATCTGTGCAGCACGACATTAAAATCAGCAGCAAAGCAATAATGCTCCCCCCTCCCCCTCCAATTAAGTTGCTGAACATTTTTTTTCTAAGCCCTTTCTTTCCTCTTTTATTTTGATATGCAAGACTGAGAGGAAGATAATCCCTTGTTGGGCCTCATTACGAGGTTTGTAGGGGTGGTGGGGACGGTTAATTGTTCTCTAGGTGATGTTATTTCTGGGCAGTTTATTTATTTATTTGTTTCATTTCAGCACATGAGAATTTTTTTTTTTATTTTTATTTTCATTTTCATTTTTTACAGCTTAGATGTAACATGGGGTAACAGGCTTAACAGCAATTGTTCTGAGCAATCAGTATTCCTATTTTCCCCCTAAATGCTCAAAAGTGGTAACACAAATCTTCCCTCGGTTGCTAACCCTGCTGTCCAGGCAAAGAAGTTAATGGATAGGCAGAGGAAAGGTTTCTGGCTCTATGCCTCTAGGAAATGAAAACAGAGCAAGAAATGTCTGGGCAGACTCTGAATTTAGTGGAATTTTTCAGTTCTGTGTCACTGTGGATAGTCTTTCAGGCAATCTGGAAAGCAGGTGAAAATCAGCAATGGAAATTAAATGTGTGTGGTTGGCCAGATAGAAAAATGAATGCACACAAACCATTTTCCTCTCTGACTTGCACCAGGCACGGAACCAGAAAGAATTCCAGCGTTGAGAACAACTGTGCGAGGTTTCGGTCAAGTGCCTGACTGAACTGTGCTCGCAATTTGGAGAGACCGGGAGTCAGTCTGGGAGAAGTCCAGGGCTGGGAGACAGGAGGTCCTGCAAGTCAAGAATGATGGATGTTGACAGAGCAACTCTGAGAGGCAGCCCCCCAACCTGAAGCAAATACTCCCCTGCAGCCACATCCCACCCTACAAAAACACTATCTCAGGAACCTATCCCTTCCACCGCCAACTCTGTCCACGCATCTATACCAGTGACACCAGCGCAAGACCTACCCACATCAGCCACCACATCAGAAGCTCATCCACCTTCCCTTCTGCTAACGTGATATGTGCCAGCAATGCCTTGCAGGCCTCTGCCTTGTCTATTAGCCACACCAGACAGTCTCTGTGCCAAAGGACAAATGGATACAAATCAAACATCAGGAAAGGCAACACACAACAACCTCCCTGGACACTCTGTAATGGATTTACAAGGAGCCACCCTTCCACCAAAACACCAGACTACAAAGAGAGACAGCAGCCCTGCAATTCATTTGCAAATGTAACACGATCAAATTAGGGCTGAATAAGGACTTCAGATGGTTGTCTCACTACAAAGGCAGTTTTCCCTCTCTTGGTATTCACACCTCCCCATCAGCTGCTGGGATTGAGCCACACCCACCCTGCGTGAATTGGCCTCTTTAACACTGGTCCTACACTTGATAAGTTGCTCCCTTCTTTTGATATGGTTGTGTGTGTATATAAAAACCACTCCCTCAGATGCATGGAGTCCCCACCTCATAGAATCATGGAATCCTAGGGCTGGAAGAGACCCCAGGAGGTCATCGAGTCCAACCCCCTGCCCAAAGCAGGACCAATCCCAACTCAATCATCCCAGCCAGGGCTTTGTCAAGCCGGGACTTCAAAACCTCTAGGGATGGAAATTCCACCCGCACCCTAGGGAACCCATCCCAGTGCTTCCCCACCCACCTAGTGAAATAGTTTTTTCTAATATCCAACCTAGACCTCCCTCTCTGCAACTTGAGACCATTGCTCCTTGTTCTGCCATCCGTCACTACTGAGAACAGCCTTTCTGCATCCTCTTTGAAACCCCCTTCAGGAAGTTGAAGGCTGCTATCAAATCCCCCCTCACTCTTCTCTTCTGCAGACTAAACAAACCCAAATCCCTCAGCCTCTCCTTTTAGGTCATGTGCTCCAGCCCCCTAATCATTTTGGTTGCCCTCCGCTGGACCCTCTCCAATGCGTCCGCATCCTTTTTGTAGTGGGTGGCCCAGAAGTGGACGCAGTACTCCAGATGTGGCCTCACCAGAGCTGAATAAAGGGGAATAATCACTTCTCTAGATCTGCTGGCAATGCTCCTCCTAATGCACCCTAATATGCCATTAGTCTTCTTGGCTACAAGGGCACATATCTGTGATTTCCACTCTATGGCTTCATCCAGACTCTTTCGAAAAAGTGGCTTGCAGATAACCCAGGCAGTCTCAATGCTCTCTTTTGAAAAAGCACAGTTTGCATTACATAGCACATTTTTTCGAAAGAGCACTTTCGAAAAAAGGCGTTCTTCCTCGTAAAACGAGGTTTTCCACGGTCAAAAAAAAGCCGCGTTCTTTCAATTTACTTTCGAAAGAACATGGCAGCAGTCTAGACACAGGGGAAGTTTTTTCGAAAAAAGGCCACTTTTAAAAAAAAAAAAACCTGTAGTCTAGATACACCCTATGTGTCTGATTAAGTGGTTTTGACCCACGAAAGCTGATGCCCAAATACAGCTGTAAGATGCCCCAGGACTCCTCGTTGTTGACAGAACAGTGTGCGGACAGGTCCAGAGTCAAAGGAAGTGCTTTCAGGTCAGCTTTGAGGCAAACTAAGAAGCTTCTGGGAGTGGGCTGGGAAAGCTCAGAGGGGAACCTCCTCCAGGTTTTCTGAGGAAGCCTCATTTCGTATTTCCTAAACGCTCACACCAACAATAGCACAAAACAAATGGAGTCACAGTCAACGTAACGAGAATTATTATTATTGAAGGAACAGAGGGAATGGGAACAACACAGAAGGAAGAAATAATATTCTTAATCTGAATTTCTTGGGTTGCCAAATCTTTTCATGTGTATTTCATTGGCATCTATTAATGCTGGGAAAACCGTCTGAATGTCTTAAAAGATTTAGCAGCTGCTTGAGTGAAGCCAAGACTTGAAAGAATTTTTTTAAAGGCAGAAATGTACAAAACCTCTTTTTATCTGAATTATGTAACACTTTAGAAGATTAAGGGGACTACAAAAGACTAGAGCCCCCAAGTTATCTGCAGCTAGGAAAAGAACGAGTGCACAGAAGCTATGCTATAAACATTTTAGAATATCAAATACCATAGATTGCACTGATTTCTTTTTTATGCTTTAGATTGAGATAAAGAACAGCCATTCTGCTTGAGAGCAGAAGAAAATATTTCAGGGAAAACAGTACTTTGCAAATTTACCAAGAAAATCAGTGAAAACCAAACCAAACAAAAAGACTCTCTAGCAAAAGGACTCTGTTAGCAGGCATATACATCCATTAGGGCCCCTCACCTTCAACTACTGTTTTAGGCACATGCTTAATTTTAGTCTCCGAAGGTTAGCCATGTGAGTCTGTATCTGCAAAAACAATGAGGAGTCCCCTGGCACTCCTCATTGCAGGAGGAGTAACGGTAGTTCGAATTAGGAGCTTTAATTCGAACTACCTAATCCGTGCCGCGTGTAGCCGCGGGCAGGGAGTTCGAACTACGGGGCATTTAAAAATGGCAGCACCCGGGAACATGCAAATAAAGCCCGGGATATTTAAATCCCAGGCTGCCTTTGCAAGTTCGAATGCCTACATTAGCCACCCTAGTTCAAACTAGGGTGGCAGTGTAGACATACCCAAACAGATTAGTAAATGTGCAGGTGGATGAGCCTGCACATTATGTGGTTTGGTCTGGTGATGCTGTCACATGTATAGATGAGTGGACTGATCTGGCCACAGGGTTTGGTGCATAGGGGAGGTAACAGGGACTTAGCCCTGGGATAGCCCATTCACCTGGAAAGCAGAGGGTCGTGGGTTCAAGCCCTGGGAGCAGCTGGATAGCCAATACAGACTGCCCCAGGGCTGGCCCAGGCTCCAGAATTCAGAAGGCAGGATAGGGGATCCCCTGAAAACAGCTGCAGGGTGGACCCTGGAATGTCCAAGGGAATAGGGCATTTGCCACATGCCCAAGACTAGCACCTCAGCCCAGCTTGGGGAAAGTGGATGAGATGCAGGGAGGAAGGACAACAGGGAAAGGCCTCAGAGAAGGGGAGGAGCAGGGGAAGGAAGCCAGGCTCAGGGTATTTGGGCTTGAAGTGGCTCTTAGATTGCAGGAGTAGGTTCCTGGGTGGGTGGATGTGTGGCTGCTGGTGGCCATTGGGAGGATGGGTGTAGGTGAGGACTGCCCTGTCTCCCAAGGCCTGTAGGAGTGAGGGATCACTTTCCAGGATAGGTTGTCAATGATGTGCTGGAGAGGTTTGAGTTGGAGGTGCTGACTGGGGTGTCCTGTTATTTACCTTGTTGGGCCTGTTGTGTAGAACACTAACTTCCCTGGACACTCTGTAATGGATTTACAAGGAGCCTTCCTTCCACCAAAACACTTCAAACCCCACTTACACAGTGAAACAGCAGTGCTGCAATTCATCTGTAAAAGTAACACCATCAAATTAGGGCTGAATAAGGACTTTGAATGGTCTCTCACTACAAAGGCAGTTTTCCCCTCTCTTGGTATTCACACCTCCCCCATCAACTGCTAGGAGTGAGCCACATCCACCTTGCCTGGACTGGCCTCATGATCAAGGGTAGGACCAGTGTTAAGTAAACTCCCTTCTTTTATCCAGATAGATCTATCTGCATCTCTTCATCTGTTTCACCCTGCCTCTGTAATTTCCACTCCATGTATCTAACAAAGCAGGTTTTACCCACAAAAGCTGATGCCCAGATTAATGTTAGTCTTTAAGGTGTCACAGGATTCTGCGTTGTTTTGGCTTAATTTTCGTGTCACTGATGTGCATCGTTTTTATGCAGATCAGTACTCATGATGTGTGCAATACTACATTCTGTGCTGTATCATACACCTTAGAGATAGAGGAACATAAGAACGGTCAGACTGGGTCAGACCAAAGGTCCATCTAGCCCAGTGTCCTGTCTACTGACAGTGGCCAATGTTAGGTGCCCCAGAGGGAGGGAACAACAGGGAATCCTCACGTATGGGGGGGGGTCTACTCTCCCATGCAGCGTTTGTAACTGTCGCCTTCCATAGAATTACTTTTGCTTTACTGTAGTATCAGAAAGATCAGAATCCGGCTTTGTATTATGTTTAAATTCCTTGGCAGACACTGAAGACACAGCTGCTCCCACATTTCCCAGGATGCCCTAGTTTTGGGAAAATCCATATGCACGTGTCAGCAATTTGCCAGCTTAGGACTGGTCTCAGGACTCTTGGAAGAAACCCGGGAAATTTGCGTGGGGGTGAGAAAAACCGGGGTGGGTTTTACTTCTGCAAAACCAGAATCGGGGAGAGTTTGAACCCATGTCCTGCTTCATTGGTGGGGTTCTGAACATGCTTTTTTCCATTTGGACGTTTCATGCTATGGACTAATTTACTAGAAACACACATGAGACAGTGGGGAAGCACTCAGCTATTCTTATGATGCTATCAGTTGCTGGCAAGCAATCTTTTCTCCCACTTGCTGGCTCTTCTTTCTACCCTGCACTGCTGCTGCTGTGTACACACACTACATGGGTCAGCACAGCACTTTCCAGACAAACAATAAGAGGCAAGTCCCTGCCTCGAGGGGCATCCAGTCTAGGGTTAGAGTGAATGGACAGTGGAGGGAGTGGCCCAGGCAAGACAAATGCAGCCTTGCTGGAAAGCATTTACCTGGGAGATGGAAGCTGGGGGGTGCATCATGTATTTTGAATAAGTATCGGAGCATGTGGAATCTCCATCCCTGGAGAGATTTAAGAGCAGGTTGGATGGACACCTGTCAGATGGGGCTTGGTCCTGCCAAGAGTGCAGGGGACAGGACTGGATGCCCTCTCAAGGTCTCTTCCAGTTCTGGGATTCTATGATGTTGTGTCTGAGGAATGAATTGTGTGACAGTAAAGGGTCAGAGTTCCAAGAGGACATGAGACCTAGGAGATTGTGGTCATTTGCATGCAACCTTAGGGAGGTCAGCAATGCAAAGGAGGTGAGACAGGGAGGCCCTGGATCATGGAACTGAAAGCTTTGGACTGTTCTGGGTTCTATAATTTAGACTGGTCAAATGGGATTACACTGTGCAGATATTAGAATAAATATGTCACCACAAGCTGTTGGCTGTACAAGCAATCAGGGCAAATACAACGTAACTGCTTCTCCTCCTCCTCCTCCTGCTTGTTGTTCTTCTTCATCATCATTTTACAAAGAAATGGCCCTTCGCTTTCATCACATGTGAGATGGTCTGTTTTTAATGACAGATGCCCCAAGAAAGTATCTCTCAGCCACTGCGAGAAGCCAAACTGCATTGGCCTTATGAAAGCATCATTCTGAGTAATGAGAAGCAAAGTGTCCTCTCCATTACTCACCAGTCAAAAAGAACATAAGAATATAAAAACATCCAGACTGGGACAGACCAAAGATCCATCTAGCCCAGTGTCCTGTCTGCCGACAGTGGCCACTGCCAGATGCCCCAGAGGGACTGAACAGAACAGGAAATCATCCAGTGATCCCTCCCCTGTCACCCATTCCCAGCCCTGGCAGAGGCTAGGGACACCATTCCTACCCATCCTGGCTAATATCCATTGATGGACCTAACCTCCATGAATTTATCTAGCTCTTTTTGAACCCTATTAAAGTCCTCTGACAAGGGACACAACATCCTCTGGCAAGGAGTTCCACAGGTTGACTGTGCTGCATGAAGAAAAACATCCTTTTGTTTGTTTTAAACCTGCTGCCTATTCATTTCATTCAGTGACCCCTCGTTCTTGCATTATAGGAAGGACACCTTCTGTTCCAAGGCTCCATAAACTCACAGTGGCTGGGGTTGCCAGATTGGCCAATAAGAGTGATTTCAACCAATTAGGAGAGGTGCTAACCCAGCATCTGGACTTGGCTGCCATATCGGGCAGGATACACATGTGCCAACAGTCACCAGTGGGAACCTCCTGGTTTGTCAGCCCCAGCTCTTGCTTGGATGCGCCCGTGAGAGTGGTGGGACTGGGACTCATTGCTAGCGACTGGCCTTTGGCAGACCAGACAGCTGTCCTGCCTCAATTCCAGCAACAGCTGCTCACCGGCAGCATCAGGCTGAAAGGAAAAACGTTTCCCCAGGTTTTGTGCTGCAAAAGAAATGACACTCGCTTTCTGGACCCATCCCTCTGCCCCTCTGTTTGCCTGGTGTTTTACCGGAGGCATGTCAGCCTAATGGCAGAGGAGGACTACACCTGATGTCAGGTGTTCCTCTGATGTTGTGGTGGAGACAAGAAACAAGAAACTATTTGTGAATGGGGCGAGGAATGTGCGGGCCAAAAATCGCTCTCACGCCAGGACCCACTGCAATGCGCTCGGACCGGACGCCCAGTTGTTCATGTGGTAGATCCCATTTTGAGCATGCTCCTGTCTAAGGGCTGCCTGACAGCGTGGGCTGGAGGGTCATGAGAACTAACCATCCTCCAACACAGCAGCAACAAGTACAAACCAAAGTGTAGGGACTGCCCAGAAAGTGCCTTTGTGGGAATGACATGAGACCCGATCCAAAGCCAATAGAAAGACTCCCTGGCTTGTGTGGGCCTGGATCAGACCAGTTCTGAACCTCCCCTTCGCCCCTAGCTGTCCATGTAACACTGGATTAACCTGCAAATCACAAGACCGTACTTTTTGTGGCTTCCACCAGTGTTCCCTGTACGCAGAGGGCTTGAATCACTCAGGAGAGATTCAGATGCCACCCAGCTGATTAGCAGAGCCAGCAGCAAATATTTCTCATTGTGGTGCACATATTCACATGCCTTGGTGCACATAACAAAATTCATTCCATCCCTGGATGGAAAAAATTAGAGGAAACACTGGGCTCCACCCCTGCACACCCTATCAGAAATCTAACACTTAAACAAATGTCTGTTCCTTCAGCTTTCACCATAACCAGCAACCCAGATTTGGCAACTGGGGCTTAGCGTATGATTTTGTTTATGAGAAGGGATATAAAGGCAACTCTAGCATCCTCTCCCATGACTCCATGGGATCTGCACTGTAGGGAGAATGGCGTGTCTGGTATAAGTAGGGGAAGAAGTTACTGTGTGGCATGAAGACAAATCAGGAGACGATACCATTTCCTCACCATTTTTTAACTACCCCTCCACTTGAATTCTGAAATGTCTCCTCATGCAGTGTCCCTGCAGCCGCTCTGTGCTGGCCCTCGGCTTGATGGGAAAGGTCACACTCCCGAAATTAAGCTATTAACATGCTGCGCGGCTCAGCAAGGAGGGGATGCGTGTTACCTATTGTTGCTGCACTCGCAAAGGCAATTTATGCCACATATAATTCTTAGGTAAATATTTAGAGGCATGGGGGAATAATCAGACTTTCCAATGAGCTCCCTGCCAGAAGAAGCTGTTAATAAGTGTACTGCCATGGAAGGCGTCTGAACGTATTTGGCTGCATTTCAGTTGTGAGCAGTGCCAGCCCAGCCCCTGCTAATAAGTAATTAGAAGATCATTAACATTTGTAACATACAATGGGAAACATCTGGGCCGAATAACGTCTTAGAAACTTTAGCCTGATTCATGGAGTCCAGCAGGAAGAGGTGCAGTGGTGCAGGTCCAGAGACCTACGCCATGATCGCACAAGATGTCAAACAGTGGGGGCTGGATTTGCAGCAGGCATGTCAGAGGCTGGGTTTGGGAGCAACAGAGCATCCTCTAAGCAGGCATAAAGCTGCCCAGAATCCTTCCTCTGCTACAGGACAGGAAGCTGGCTGAAACTGCCTACGTGGGGTAGCCCGGGGATGGCAGAGAGCCAACACACTGGGGTGGTGCACCAGCTGGGATCCTCCACCATGTGAGATTCTCTGGAGGCCTGGCTGGAATCACAGAATCACAGAACACTAGAACTGGAAGAGACCTTGAGAGGTCACCAAGTCCAATCCCCTGCCCTCCCGGCAGGACCAAGCACTGTCTAGATCATCCTTGACAGCCTGCTCTTAAATGTCTCCAGTAATGGGGATTTCACAACCTCCCCAGGCAATTTATTCCAGTCTTTAACCACTCTGACAGTTAGGCAGAACTACAATGGCCTTGCTTCTTAAAACAGTTAATTATTGCAGGAGGTTATATGCCATCGGTGGGAATAAATTGGGCTGAAGGGAGAGAGGGAGAAACCTTTGTAGCATCAAAAGCTCCCACCTGTATCCTTAATTGTAAGGGCGAAATGTTGGGGAATCCCTTTAATTGTTTAACCTGGCACATTTCCAGCAGGTGGCTTGGCTTCTGTCCAAAACAGATCCATCGAAAGCCTCTGGGCCAACATAAGCAATTGAGCTTTTAATCCTTTCTCCCTCTCTGGATCAAAAGGGAGCTGGAGATGAACCTGGTGGTTAGTGGGCATGCAAGAGAGAAAGTCGGGTAGGAATTCTTTGTAATGGTCTTGTGTTGAAGGCTTGGGGTGGTGTTTTTTGATTATGTTCCCTTAGCAATTAGAGGCTGTAACAGAGACGGTCACATTGTGCTGGGTGCTGTGTATAGCTGTAGCAAAAGACTATCCCTGCTCTATACAACTTCCAGTTCCAATGCAAAAGGCAGACAAAGGAAACTTGAGTTCCTCTGCTTTCCAGACCGGTTGCTGAGAGATTCAGAGCTTTCCCCAAGCAGTCTGTGAGGGCGTTGTGTATTGACTCTCCTCAGTTGCTGTCTGGTGCCTTGACCTGTGCAGCTTTCTCACCCCATATCAGTTCCTTTCTGGTTAGGCTGAGTTGCAAAAACCTATGAAAACAGTTAACGTGATGTCCCACACCGTTCCCGGCTTTCACATTAAATGCCCCATCCCACTTCTAATGTCAGTACCAGGCAAATTGGTTGAAACAATAGTAAAGAATAAAATTGTCAGACACATAGAAGAACATAATTTGTTGGGCAAAAGTCAGCATGGTTTCTGTAAAGGGAAATCATGTCTTACTAATCTATTAGAGTTCTTTGAAGGGGTCAACAAACATGTGGACAAGGGGGATCCAGTAGATACTGTGTACTTAGATTTCCAGAAAGCCTTTGACAAGGTCCCTCACCAAAGGTTCTTACGTAAATTAAGTTGTCATGGGATAAGAGGAAAGATCCTTTCATGGAATGAGAACTGGTTAAAAGACAGGAAACAAAGGGTAGGAATAAATGGTAAATTTTCAGAATGGAGAGGGGTAACTAGTGGCGTTTCCCAAGGGTCAGTCCTAGGACCAATCCTATTCAACTTATTCATAAATGATCTGGAGAAAGGGGTAAGCAGTGAGGTGGCAAAGTTTGCAGATGATACAAAACTGCTCAAGGTAGTTAAGACCAAAGCAGTTTGGTGAGATCTTTTTGAAGTTCTTCACAGTCTAAGTGACTGGGCAACAAAATGGCAAATGAAATGTAATGTGGATAAATGTAAAGTAATGCACATGGGAAAAAATAACCCCAACTATACATATAATATGATGGGGGCTAATTTAGCTACAACTAATCAGGAAAGAGACCTTGGAGTCATTGTGGATAGTTCTCTGAAGATGTCCACACAGTGTGCAGCGGCGGTCAAAAAAGCAAACAGGATGTTAGGAATCATTAAAAAAGGGATAGAGAATAAGATGAAGAATATCTTATTGCCCTTATATAAATCCATGGTTCCCCCACATCTGGAATACTGCATACAGATGTGGTCTCCTCATCTCAAAAAAGATATACTGGCATTAGAAAAGGTTCAGAGAAGGGCAACTAAAATGATTAGGGGTTTGGAACGGGTCCCATATGAGGAGAGATTAAAGAGACTGGGACTTTTTATCTTGGAAAAGAGGAAACTAAGGGGGGAAACGATAGAGGTCTATAAAATCATGAGTGGTGTGGAGAAAGTGAATAAGGAAAAGTTATTTACTTGTTCCCATAATATAAGAACTAGGAGCCACCAAATGAAACTAATAGGCAGCAGGTTTAAAACAAATAAAAGGAAGTTCTTCTTCACACAGAGCATAGTCAATCTGTGGAACTCCTTGCCTGAGGAGGTTGTGAAGGCTAGGACTATAACAGGGTTTAAAAGAGAACTAGATAAATTCATAGAGGTTAAGTCCATAAATAGCTATTAGCCAGTATGGGTAAGGAATGGTGTCCCGAGCCTCTGTTTGTCAGAGGGTGGAGATGGATGGCAGGAGAGAGATCGCTTGATCATTACCTGTTCGATTCACTCCCTCTGGAACACCTGGCATTGGCCACTGTCAGCAGACAGGGTATTGGGCTGGATGGACCTTAGGTCTGACCCAGTCTGGCCATTCTTATGGTCTTATGTTCTTAGTACTTCCAGCACCTCAGTAACCTTAAGGCCATGATACCTGCCTAGCACACAGAGGAGGACACGGGTCTCGCAAGGTACAGGTCTGTATTTGAAAATTGAGCCCTTCGTACTTTTATGTAAACAGCATGGATTTGTCCCCTGGTCAGTCACAGATCGAAATGGCCTCCAGTGAGCAGAACTAGTCATCTTCCAAACCACCTGCAGAAAAAGAGAGGCTACTTGACAACAGTGTCGGGTTTTACAGGAGGAGAATCATTGGGGATAATAAAAAGCATTTAGCCAAATCTGAAATACTTGGGTTGTTAGGGTTTTTCATATTTCCCTAATATATTGACCACCTAGCCTGGGATGGTGCATAGCCATGGAGGTCTTCCCATGCTGGGGGAACCGGACCAAAACCAAAATTCTCCGAGATGTATTCAGTCCGTCACGTGTAACCATGAAAATCCTCAGTCCTGAAGATGCCGAACCCCTGCATTAAAACACTGCAATATTCAAATAGTGCTTCCATTGTTCCATTCCAGCCTCTCCTTACATTTATCCTTCATGTGAATCATAGAATCCCAGGGCTGGAAAAGACCTCAGGAGTCATTGAGTCCAGTCCCCTGCCCAAAGCAGGACCAACCCTAACGAAATCATCCCAACCAGGGCCTTGTCAAGCTGGGACTTAAACACCTCGATGGATGGAGATTCCACCCCATCCCTACGGAACCCATCCCAGTGCTTCCCCATCCTCCTAGGGAAATAGTTTTTCAAAATATCCAACTTAGACTTCCGCCACTGCAACTTGAGATCATTGCTTCTTGTTCTGCCATCCGTCACTCCTGAGAACAGCCTTTCTCCATCCTCTTTGGAACCTCCCTTCAGGAAGTTGAAGGCTGCTCTCAGATCCCCCCTCTCTCTCCTCTTCTGCAGACTAAATAGGCCCAAATAACTCAGCCTTTCCTCGTAGGTCATGTGCTCCAGCCCCCTCATCATTTTGGTTGCCCTCCGCTAGACCCTCTCCAATGCATCCGCATCCTTTCTGTAGTAGCGGGCCCAGAACTGGACGCAATATGCCAGATGTGGCCTCACCAGAGCTGAATAAAGGGGAATAATCACATCTCTGGATCTGCTGGCAATGCTCCTCCTAATGCACCCTAGTATGTCGTCAGCCTTCTTGGCTACAAGGGCCCACTGTTGACTCATATCCAGCTTCTATGAGCATAAACAGGACCTTAAAAATTACCCTTTTTCTGTTCTACCCCACAGTTCCCTGTTCCCAAAACACAGAAAACCCACAGCCAACCCAGGATGCATTTACACTGCACCCGGAACTCAAAATAAGCTATGGCATTTGAGCTACGCAAATTGCGTTGCTTATTTTGAGTCAATTTCAAAATAGCTTATTTTGTAATTTGGTGCTGTCTACACAATGCCAAATTTCTAAATAACCTGCTATTCCGAAACGTCCCTTACTCCTTGTGGAACGAGGTGTTCAGGGACATCGGAATAGCAAGCCTGTTGTATTGTGAAATAACGTGCTTGCTGTTAAGACGCGGGATATCTCCGGTATATCCCAAAATAGCACTGCAGTGTCAACAAAACCCCAGTGACCACATCCATGCTAAAGCAATTCAGTGGTTCTCAGAACCTAGAATGCTACAATAGCAACAACTCATCAAAGATTGGGAGGAAGAAAGAAGACCTCATTGGCCACATTGAGAACAGTCTACTTAGGAACACGAGTGGCTACTGGAATGCCTGTTTTCCACAGGCCGATCCTTCCTCAATGAGCTTCAGCAGGTCAACATTTGCGGTGTGTCACTGAAGTAGCTGATGCACGAGCCTTCAACCTGCTTGTTAAACTCTCGAGAGACTCGTAAAGCAGCACCAGGCTGGGCATTAACATGTAAACAAGCACCAGTTAGACAAGGCAGATGTTGTAATGACTTCTGCTGCTTGCGAGATGATTGCCAGTTTGAACAGAAGGCTGTAAATTCTAGGAAATGGAAATGTTTAAAGGTCTTCTCCTACCTTCCTTGTTCCCGCTCAGATTTATTCTTCCCTGCACTTTGCTCTGCTGGCTGAGATCTCTTCGGCTGCTGCTGAAATGCCAAAGGGCATATTCAGCAGTGGTGCAAATGCATAGACTTCCAAAGAACTACGCTTGCTTCTCTTCGAGCTGAACTGGTGCTCCCTGGATTTCTGTATAATTTAAAGAAGGAAAAGCCTCCCATGATTCAGCCTTTTATGTAAAAAACCCACTGATGGGCTGAACACTTCAGATACGATTTGACAAGACCAATAGGGATTTGGAAGGGCTGCCGTGTGAAGAGAGATTAAGAAGACTGGGACTTTTCAGCTTAGAAAATAGGAGACTAAGATATGATTGAGATCTATAAAATCATGACAGGCAGTGTTCCCTCTAAGCTGAGCGCTTGGGTGGCCACCCATGAGAAAGTCAGCTGCCACTCAGCATTGGCAGAGCACCCACAGCTGCCCACAATAGCCAGTATGTGTATCTATTAGTGGTGCACATCTGCACATGCCTTAGTGCATATGACAACATTTATTCTGCATATGGAACTTTGATGACAGGTAAGGAGAAAGTGAACAAGGAAGTTATTTACTTTTTCCATAGCATAAGAACTAGAGATTACCAAATGAAACAAATAGGTAGCAGGTTTAAAACAAACTAAAGGAAGTTTTTCTTCACGTGGCGCACAGTTAACCTGTGGAACTCCTTGCCAGAGGACATTGTGAAGACCAGGACTTTAACAGGGTTCAAAAAAGAACTGGATAAATTAGTGGAGGTTAGGTCCATCAGGACTTATTAGCCAGGATGGGTAGGAATGGTGTCCCTGGCCTCTGTTTGTCAGAGGCTGGGAATGGATGACAGGGGAGGGATCACTTGACGATTCCCTGTTCTGTTTACTCCCTCTGGGGTATCTGGCTTTGGCCATTGTCTACAGACAGGATACAGATACCTTTGGTCTGACCCAGATGGCCATTCTTATGTTCCACTTTTCAGCTGAGCCTCTCAAACCACTTGATAAGCATCAATTAACACTGCCTCCCCTCATCCCATTATTACCTATGTTTCCCCAGTGGACCTTGTGAGGCTCAGCAAGGTTCAAGTGACTTGTTCACAATCCCGCAAGAAGTTAGTGGTGAACTGGAGGTACAATGCAGCAGTCTGGACTCCCAGCCCCCTTTGTCACCGCTAACCAACCTGCCACTCCAGTTCAACTCTTCCGTGTCTCGCCATGTATAATGCACGATGAGCTGTCCTCCCTAATGAGCCATGTGTCTATGCCTGGCTGATTAAATCGGCCATTCAAGTCTGAAGTGCCTCTAAGTCCAGAGCACAGTCCAGAGAGCTCATCCAAAGCACCCATTCTCCACTATGAGCCGGACTAGTCTGCACTGAGTTCAGTTTCATCCCATCGAGAGGCAGAATAACCCGTCTCTCACTGATGATTTATAAAGGTTTGCTTGGCCAACCGGCCCTGAGAGAGGCCGAGAACAACAGCCTGATGGCTTCCTGTCAGTCAATAACAAGAAGAGACCAGTATGTGCCGAGCCTGAGCAATTTCTAGATGGCTGTCCAGAGACGCCAATTGCTACAGACTCATTGTCCAAACTTTTTAGCACATCAGCAATCCCATTAGCTGGGCAGCTGAAGGAAAAAATTTCACCCAGCACCCGGTGCTGAAGAAAGATGTCCCTTCATGTGGGAGATCTGCCAGCTCGCAAAAATGCAATTAATCCCATCAACCTTTGAATTATAGATTGCCCTGTCACTCCACAGAGAAGAGACGGCTGCCAGCTCCCGGACCTGAGTGAGTGAGTGACAGCTGAGAGCCTGTGGTTGTTTCCGAGTGGAAAGGGATTTGCATTACAAAACTAAGGAGGGACTTGCAGATTGTAGGGAAAGAAGAAATGTTGAATGGAACCAAAAGCCATTGTAAGAAAGAGTCGGCATTTTTCTAGCTCAAGAGGAAAAGAGAAGTGGTGTGCTGAGGGAAACCTGTGTCATAAGCTATGTGTTTTATGGCGATCTGGATTCTGAGACTCTGCCATGTTTTCCTAATAATCATTTCTGCACTTTGCTTACCGGTGGGCCTGAGACATCGGCATGACTTATTTGCTTTCCTAGGGCAATATTTAGCTGTGTACAGAGAATCGACGAAAGATGCATGCTTCCCTTAAATCTGAGGCTCAAATTCAACCTCAGCTGTCCTAAGTGGAGCTCTGGTCAATATTTTCAAGCCCCAGGAGCTTTTAGAGCAACTGGCGAGCAGAGGAATTAAGGGGCTCAAGAAAAATACCCTATAAGAATGTAAGCCCTGCTTAAATCCCACTTTAGCATCGGGATGTACCTTTACAAGATTCACTAAACTAGCTCTGCCCCATGCTGTACATCCCCCCTTTTCCGGATCCCACCCAGATAGAGAAACAAGTCAAAATGTCGTGGGAGGGAATGCTCTTAAACGATGCCCAGCGTGGCTGGTTTCTTGTTGGTTGGCGGCTGCCTTCAAACCATCCTCCAGCTGCAGAATTCAGAACCTCGTCTGGTTTCTAAACTCCTGCCCAAATGTGCGGAGTGCTGATGTCAATACAGCAAGCTGCAAAATGGAGCTCCCAATCCAGACGTGACCCTCTGAAAGGCCTGCGATGTTTGGATTGGACCTGTCTCTAATGGCTTTACTTAAAATATACACTTAAGGATTAAAGCACTATTGCCAGTTCCCGGCCTGTGTAAATCGGTGCAGCTCCAAAGGAATGAATGGAGGGTTTGATCCCCTATATCTCAGTTGACCCTGAGATATAGGGGATCAAACCCTCCAATATTTCCTATTCTCCCCAGTACCTCGGGCATGTTCATGTTATATTTACCTGGACAGAGTTTTCATTTCTTTTACATTCTCTTCATTGATTGCGGGTAGGTCTGAAAGGCGACAGGAGTTGTTTTCCCTGCTGTAGCAACACACTGCTTGTTTAGTGTCTTGCCTGTGGTACTCTTCTGCAATAACCAAAAAATGATCTTGCAGAAACAAGGCAGGGAAGAGATGGCTGACCGTCACCCACCCGCCTTTCATGTCCCGGTATCCAAATCCGACTCTGAGCCAAGATTCTGTGGATGGAAGCGATTTTACTGCTCACCCTGAGAATTCTGGGGTTGGCTCTTAGCACCCACTACTGAGCTTGGTGCTACCCCAAAGATCAGTACTATTTCCATGTGATGGTCTCCATTTGATAGAACAGATCCTGTGAGCCTTGTAGCTGCTTGATAGACAAGAGGCCAAGGAAAACCAGCAACACAATGGTGTTGCAGTGTCAAGTACCTAAAAGGGTATTATCAGGAGGAGGGAGACTAATTGTTCTTGGCCTCTGAGGATAGGACAAGAAGCAATGGGCTTAAACTGCAGCAAGGGCAGTTGAGGTCGGACAATAGGGAAAACATTCCAGTGTTTAACCACCCTGACAGTTGGGAAAAGTTGCCTAGGGGGTCTGTGGAATCTCCATCGCTGGAGATATTTAAGAGCAGGTTAGACAGACACCTGTCAGGGATGGTCTACATGGTGCCTGGAATCTCATGGTGGTGGACTGAAAGGGGCCCTGCAATGAGCTCAGCTTTGCTCTTCACGGCCCTTTGTGCCGTGTGTTTGGTTTTATTCAGCCATTTCAAGACAAGCGAGTCCACAGGCCCATGCAGGGAGGCCGACGGTGAAATTCATTCGATTCTTTTCTGTCTGGGGGCTTGTGCCACACTCATCTCCATAGTCTCTGAGTGCCTTCCAGCCACGCACTAAGCAAGGGCACTACAGCTCTGGTGCATGGTGTTTGTGCTCTCATCCTCCCCGCGGGGGGAGAGGTTCAGGTGGTGGCGCGTCTCGCAGGGGCTTACATACGCTCATTGCTCTGTTTGTCGTGGAGAAGGCAAGGCCCACGACACACACCTCACACTTGGGTGGAAGGGGCAGGTTTGGGCCAGTCCCTTAGTTGGGGGGCAGTTCATTCTGCAGTCTCAGGCCATCCCAGAAGGGCGTTTCTCTCCACACAGGCAAGCTTTACCCTATTGTAGAGAATTCCATGCGGCTGGTTGGATTCCCTATAAGCTGGGTGCTTGTGCTGCTGCTTAGAGATTTCAATGCTGCTCTGCTGATCAGCAGAGCACCCGCAGCTAGGTTTTTTGTTTCTGCTGGTGGTGCACATTCACACATGCCTTGGTGCACATAAAAACATTATTCCACACATGGGTGGAAAAAATTGGAGGGACCATTGTCTGCTGGAGGAGCAAAGCTGTCAACTTAGGTCTTCACCCCTGGGCTCTGTTAGATATCCTGGGCCCAGGCCTGGGAGCCCTTTAAAAAGGACAGTGCAAGCCTGAATTTGATTTGAAATGGTATAGAAATTCAGTGGAGAGAAAAGACAGGGTGATGTGCTCCCAGGACTCTGTGTCTGAGGAGGTGCTCTGCAAAGTGGTCTGTGCTACTTGCGTAGGTGGCATTATACAAATGCAATTTGTTGTTATTATTTTATTAAGCATAGTAGTGTTCTAGTCTCTTCCTGTGTGGTTAAATGCGTAATACCAGACAGGAACACTCAGATTAATGCAAGGCACTAACAGGCACTGTTGAAATCCTCCAAATCAGGCTGGTGCAGAGGCACACCAGATGTATTATTTGTGTTCCCCAGAACTAAGCAACTCCTCTGCCAGAGTCCTTATGCTGTGTTCATTGCCGTCCCAATGGGGCTCCTGCACATCAGCCGGCGGAGCGTCAGCAAACACCCATCACCGAAGGCAAATTCATCCCCAAAAGAGATGTGGAGCTGGCAGCCCGAGATTCTCACTGTGGGTCCTGTCAATGACATCCGTGCTGCCATAACAGAAAGATTTCTGAGCTGAGATTAATCTTTGTTTGCCTTGTCGAGTCTCTCCTAAGAAGTCTATGTAATAAGTTAATTATACAAAACCATACCGTACATTATAGTCAAGTTACTTTACAGTGTAATGAACTATAACTGACATTCCTAATTGGAAAAAATGGTTCAAATCTGCTAGGAGCCAAGGCACTTGGAAATGTAAATAAACATATGCTGAGGGAACAAACGGTCTGATGAAATGACCTGAAACTAGTGCAAAAGTGTGTTTTAAACTGACTCTTGTTGCTTTTTGATTCCCTTCCCTATTTGCTTGTTGCATCTCATTGGAATGTAAAGTATCCTGGGTTTATTGTGAATTAATATTTGTGTGCTAGCCAGGTGTGTGCATACAATTACAGGCTGAACCTCTCTAGTCCGGCACTGTCTGGTCCAGCAACATCCAGAAATTGGAGAGGGTCCAGAGAAGAGCAACAAGAATGATTAAAGGTCTAGAGAACATGACCTATGAAGGAAGGCTGAAAGAATTGGGTTTGTTTAGTTTAGAAAAGAGAAGATTGAGGGGGACATGATAGCAGTTTTCAGGTATCTAAAAGTGTGTCATAAGGAGGAGGGAGAAAACTTCTTCATCTTGGCCTCTGAGATAGAACAAGAAGCAATGGGCTTTAACCACCCTGACAGTTAGGACCTTTTTCCTAATGTCCAGCCTAAACCTCCCTTGCTGCAGTTTAACACTGGAATAAATTGCCCAGGGAAGTTGTGGAATCTCCATCTCTGGAGATATTTAAGAGTAGGTTAGATAAAAGTCTATCAGGGATGGTCTAGACAGTCCTGGGTCCTGCCATGCGGGCAGGGGACTGGACTTGATGACCTCTCGAGGTCGCTTCCAGTCCTAGTATTCTATGATTCTATGATCCGTGGTTTGGCATTGTCATGGCTCCTTCCCCACTCTGGCAAGATAAATGCAGAAGTGGGGGCCAGCAAAAGTACCCCAAAACCTTATCTACCAGGCTTTGGTATAAAACTTTCCCCCAAAATCTTAACAACCTAGATTTTGGGAATAAAATGCCGCTGCCACCACCCAAATATTAATAAAGCAACGAGGGAGAGACTACTTAGGAAATCTCACCCCTAAAGTACAATCCAGGACACACAAATTAACCAATTCCAGGTTAATAAAAAGAAAAGAGAAAGAACTTTTATTATCCCCACAATATTCTTGTTGCAAGCATAATGACTAGATGGAAGAGTAACAAAATAATATACTCATGGAGGAGAAATTTACTGTGGGCCAGGAACTTAGTTACAAAGGAGAGCAAAACACATTTTAAATGCACAGACCAGATCCCATTTCCCAAACCGTAAAACAATAAAACCTAACGGATTTATCTAAACTTTATCCTACTTACAGACTGTGAAGAGTATTTTCTTAGAGAAAGACATCCTCTTCAATAGCTGAAGAAAACTACCCAGGGACAAAGGAGGGAAAAACCCCAAAATTCCTTTGTCCCAGTTTGAAATTTCTACCTACATTTCTATTGGCTGCCTGCCACCTGGTTTAGGTAAGGGACATATTTAACCCCTTAGTCCCCAGGCTGCTGGCTAACCCTCATGATCATGACAGGCATGATTTTAGTTAGCCGGATTTCCATTTTTCATGGGTGTGGCCAAGTTTCCCACAGTCCAGTAAAGTTTTGTTTACAGCCACCAGTCCTGGCTTTCAGTGTTCTGAGCTATTATTTAGCTATTTAATAGGTAGCAGGTTTAAAACAAACAAAAGAAAGTTTTTCTTCACGCAGCACACAGTCAACCTGTGGAACTCCTTGCCAGAGGATGTTGTGAAGACCAGGACTTAAACAGAGTTCAAAAAAGAACTGAATAAATTCATGGAGGTTACTTATTAGTCAGTATGAGGAGGCATGGTGTCCCTAGCCTCTGTTTGTCTGGGGCTGGATATGGGTGACAGAACAGGGAATCGTCAAGTGATCCCTCCCCTGTTTCCTCCCTCTGGGCATCTGGCTCTGACCACAGTTGGAAGACAGGACACTGGGCTAGATGGACATTTGGTCTGATCCAGCATTGCCGTTCTTATGTTCTTTTATTCTAATTTGTCCCTAAGTGTCATCTCAGAGCCCAGCAAGCAGTGGAAGTGTTAGTAATGCTGCTAGACCATATTGTGGTGCATCAAATTCTCTGGCTGAGTAACAGTCAGGTCCGGAGGGTGCCAGACTATTTGCAGACTTCACTCTGGTGAATCCCACGAGAAGCAACTCAAACAAAGCAATGAAGTCCCACAAAGTGGGAACTCTTCCTTGCAAGTAACATTACTCATGTAGATGGGAAAGTCTTCTATGCTCTACATATTCTCTGCAGACACTCGGAGCAAAGAAGAAGTGCCTGGCAGCACTGGGGGAATCCACTGAATAGGAACAACGCTGTCCATTTTCACTGAAGAAAGTCTTCCTTCTAAAGTGCTGTTTGGGGTGACAGGCTGTACGCGCCATGGAGCAGCAATGTTTACTAGCTCAGTGGAGGGGATCCTGTGGCCCATGGGCTGAATACGGCCCATCGGGGTTCTGTGTGGCCCACGAGACATTTTGTTTACCATTGCCCATGCGCAGGGTTGCCAGAGTCCACTGGTTTCCAGCCACAGGGTTACTGTTTTTTCCGTACCAGTGTTACAAAAGTGACCCGCGGGTGAAGTGAGGTGCGAGCTGATTGTGCACAGCACTGACTATCAGAGCCAATCCCAGCGCGGCAATGGTTCGGTCAGCCCATCCTGGAAATTCGAAGTAGGCAAGTACAGTGAGCAAAACTAAACTGTCCTGGGAGACTTTCTGGGTTATAACAATCTTGTGGACCACAGAGATGAGGGAGGGCCACTCGTGTGGCCCACTCACTAGCCTTGGTTGCCTATCGCTAGTGTAGGGCATGTTACGTGAGCACCATGTGATTCACTGAAACTATCAAGGAGGGAAAAACTTCTACTTTGTCCCTGTCAAATGGCCCCTGGTAATTTCAACTGACACAGAATTCTTCCACGTTTCTTTTTCCTGAATTGCTGTGTGCTCTCCACTGTGTGCTATTAAACCAGAGCCGCGGTGCCGCCCTGAGCCGGCTGCATTGCATCTGTGAACGAAGTGATCTCAGTATGTAGTCTGCAAAGGGTTTATGCTGTCTCTCAGCAGTTACAAAAATGCCCGGTGTTGATCCTTGCGCAACCATCTAAGGCCGGGGTCTGCACTAGGGTATGCGTTCGAATCAAGATACGCAACTTCAGCTACGTTATTTGCATTCCTTGAGTCGAACTTTCACACTGACCCCACAGTGGGAGGCTGGCGGGAGAAATGCTCCCATCGACTTGCCTTACTCCTCGCAGAGAGCGGGCGTTCCAGCGCGGATGGTGGAGCCCTCAGTGTTCACTTTAGTGGGTCCTAACTAGACCAGCTAAATTGAATACCAGAAGATAGATCTCCAGAGCATCAATCTGCAGATAAGTATAGACGTGGCCTCACTATATTCATGGTATGAGCCACCACGTTGCAATGAGTTGTAGGGTCGTGAGTGGGGACCGAACCTCAGATCAATAGCACTCAAGGACAATCACTTGAGCCAAAGGCGTTAGCAATGGTGTTTGTAGATTTTTCCTCTTCATGTGGTTCAGCCATGGGCGGGAAGTAACATGAGGCACTTTGCTCCTGTGCTACATGGGGAGGTGCGCAATATTATAAAACACTTTTGTTTAAACCAAGATCAGCAACTAACCCAATGTCTCCTTTCACATAACAGAATCAAAAAATTGATGGCAGAAGGCCCCTTGGGGGAATAGAGGGGCTAGGATAAAAAACATCCCCATGACACCGCTAAGGGAAAATATTGTTTTGGTCCATTAGCCCAAACAAGTTTTCTCTCTTGGCAAACTTTTCTACAATGCCTTGGGAGAAATGTTATGTAAATGGTGAAGTCTTTAAAGTGAGTATTGATAGAGTCTCGCATTCCAACCAGCTTTCTTTGAACAACGAATACCTGGAGTGCCGCTGGAATTGACCACAATTAAGTTTCAATTACAGGACAATTTATGATTTCATTTTAAAATCAGTTCATAGCAGCTGCACACAATTATTTTTATGGGAGCCAGTTCCGAGTTCATTTCATCGGTAAGTGCCGTGGAGAGGAGCGAGGGGGCATGGCTCTTCACTGTGCTAGCTTTGCAGCTCCGGACTGTGTCACAAGTCAAATTAGTTTAGCACAGGCTCAGCCCAGCACGGTGTGGGTGTTTGGGCACATCGCAATGCTTCTGGGAATGGAAGTGTCGTCCCCCCCGCTCAGCACTGGGACTGATGCAGCGTAAAGCTGTGAAAAAAATTGCAGAGCTGGGTGGGAATCCACAACCAGAAGATGAAGGTAGACAGCAGTGCTCTGTCTAAGACCAGGGTCCCGTTGTGCTACATTTTCCATATGCACATATGGTTCATAGAATCGCCAGACTGAAAGGAACCTTGAGAGGTATTACCCAGACCATCCCTGACAGGAGTGCATCCAACCTGCTCTTAAAAAACCTCCCGTGATGGAGATTCCACGACTTCCTCAGGCAATTTAGTCCAGTGCTTAATCACCCTGACTGCAAGTTTTTCCTAATGTCCAACCTAAACCTCCCTTGTTGCAATGTCAGTCCATTGCTTCTTGTCCTACACTCCTGGAGTTAAGAACAATTTTTCTCCCTCTTCCTTGTAACAACCTACTTGTTAGAGAGGATCCCTGTCCTGTATCTATTATAGTCTAAAGCGGGGCTACTCAACCTGCAGCCCATGGGCCACATGTGGCCCATGGCCTGTTTGTTCATGGCCCGTAGTGCAGTTTGGGTTTACATGGGGCTCAACACATCGCCCGCGGGTGGGAGCCAAAACAAAAAAGCAGTCAGTATAATGGTCTTCTGTTGAGATGCATTTTAGTAGTTAAATTCCTGGACTGTCATTGCTCATTGAGGGTGCGTCTAGACTACATGGCTCCGTCGACGGAGCCATGTAGATGAGTTTACTAGACATAGGAAAATGAAGTGGTGATTTAAATAATCACCGCTTCATTTACATCAAAATGGCTGCCGCGCTGTGCCGGTCAGCTGTTTGGCGGCACAGCGGGGCACTCTGGACGCTCTGCAGTCGACAACGGAAGCCTTTGTCGACCGCTCCGGTAAACCTCATTCCACGAGGCATAACGGAGCGGTCGACAAAGGCTTCCGTTGTCGACCGTGGCGTGTCCAGGCTGCCCCGCTGTGCCACCAAACAGCTGATCGGCACAGCGCGGCGGCCATTTTGATGTAAATGAAGCAGTGATTATTTAAATCGCCGCTTCATTTTCCTATGTCCAGTAAACTCCGTCGACGGAGCCATGTAGTCTAGACATACCCTAACAGTGCTGTCATGGGTGGAAATCAAGTAAATATTGCATTGTATTAATATCAGCAGAACTGACTGAAATGGGGCCTGTGTGTTGCGTAGTCTTGCCTTAATCTTTGTATTCATGCCCGTCAGTGTGAAAGAAGCTATTTGCATATATTTGCATATATATACAACCACACTTAAGTTGCGGCCTTCAGCATGTGCTGTGAGTATCTCTGTAGCACCGGTGCTTCCGAAGTTGAATAGCCCTGATCTAAAAAGACAAACAAAAAGGGAAAGAGACATGCCCATGTTCACACAGCAGGTCAGTGGGAACAGAATGCACAGGATCGAGGAGACTCATCTCTGCTGTTTGGACAGACACAGTACCAACTAACAAAATGACCCCCCTGTTAAGTTACGGAGGCTTGCAGGGAAACATTGCATAAACTTTCCAACCTGTGGAACTCCTTCCTAGAGGATGTTGTGAAGTCTAAGCCTATAACTGGGTTAAACCAAAAAAAAAAAAAAAACGAGATACATTCATGGAGGAAAAGCCCATCAATGGCAATTAGCCAGGATGGGCAGAAATGGTGTCCCTACCCTCTGTTTGTCAGAAGTGGGAATGGATTTCAGGGGATGGATCCTTTGATGATTTCCTGATCTGTTCATTCCTTCTGGGGTACCTGGCATTGGCCACTGTCGACAGACAGGACACTGAGCTAGATCGATCTTTGGTCTGACCCAGCGTGGCCGTTCATAAGTTCTTTAGACTCCAATTCTAAAACAACAAACTTTTCACACAAAACTAGACATTCTCTGACCATTTGGAATGTACTGTCCAGGACAAAGCACCACTTCTGTGCCCAGTAGATTGCCGAGACAGATTTTTTTTAAAAAAAGTGTGGAGCAGGCAGTGACAGAGACACATTATGGTCACAACCTCAGCTCACTGCTGCAACACCGTAACTTCAGTGGAGGGAGTCTGGGTTTGCACTGATATAACCAAGAGCAGAATGTGTCCCAGTGTGGTTTTGAAGCCTTTATCTGGTTAAACGACTCCATGGGAAAATGTATCCTCCTTGTGTTGGTTCTCAGTGAGTCATTCTGCATCATTTGATAAACAATATTGCAATATATTATTTATATCCGGCTGGCTGACCTGCCATCTGTCGGAGGCACTGTGTAATTCTTTTCAGACGACAATTGTACAGCCGAAAAGCTGACCTAAGGAATGGAATGGTATCACAGGCAGCAAAAGATGGAGAGATGGACACGATGAAGGTTTTCTAGCAAAAGTATTATCACTTTACATATTTTATCAGGGGAAGAAAAATAGAAGAATTTGAAATAGCAGAAACTAATGCTACGGTCCCACACTGAATGTGATGAGCTACAAAAGGATCGTATTAAACTGAGGGTGCATCTACACAGCACCCTAAACTTGAAGTAAGATGCACAATTGGCGCTATGCAAATGTACATATCAAATTTCAAATCTATTTCGAAATAGCTTATTTTGAAATTTGGTGCATCTACACCGTGCCAAATTTTGAAATAACGTGCTATTTTGAGACATCCCTTAACCCTCATGGAACGAGGGCTATTGGAATGCTGAAATAGTGCACCCGTTATTTTGAAAAATATTTTGAAATAATGGGCAGCTTGTGTAGATGTGGGGTACCTATTTTGGGATATCTCTGGTATCCCGAAATTGCAGTGCAGTGTAGATGTACCCAGTGTGACTGGGAAACCAAATGGCAGATGGAATTCAGTGCTGATAAGTGCAAAGTAATGCATATTGGAAACCATAATCCCCACTGTTTATGTCATATGATAGTGGGTCTAAATTAGCTGTTGCCACTCAAGAGAGATCTTGGAGTCATTCTGGGTATTTCTTGAAAACAACCACTCAGTACGGCGGCAGTCAAAAAAAGCCAACAGAATCTTGGGAATCATTAAGAAAGGGATAGAGAATAAAACAGAAAATGTCACATTGCCTCCATATAAATCCATGGCGTGCGCACATCTTGAATATTGCAGGCACACGCGGTCACCCCATCTCAAAAAAAAAAGTTTAGAAAAAGGCAACAATAATCATTAGCAGTATGGAAAGGCTTCTGTGTAAGAAGAGATTAATAAGACTAGGACTTTTCAGCTTGGAAGAGAGACAACTAAGGGGGATATGATAGAGATCTAGACAATCGTGACTAGTATGGCAGAAGTAAATAAGGAAGTGCTATTTACTCCTTCCCATAACACAAGAACTAGGAATCACCAAATGAAGTTAATGGGCAGCAGGTTTAAAACAAAGAAAAGGAAGTATTTTTTCACACAACACAGAATTAACCGGTGGAACTCCTTGCCAGAGGATGTTGTGAAGGCCAAGACTATAATAGGGCTTTTAAAAAGAACTAGATAAATTCATGAGGGAGAAGTCCACCAATGGCTGTTAGCCTGGATTGGCAGGATCGGTGTCCCTAGCCTCTGTTTGCCAGAATCTGGCAATGAGTGAGTGAGTATGGATCACTTGATGATTCCCTTTTCTGTTCATTCCTACTGGGGTACCTGGCACTGGCTACTGTTGGAAGACAGGATACTGGGCTAGATGGACCTTTGGTCTGACCCAGTATGGCTGGTCTTATGTTCTCAATGTGTAACTGTGATACAGAAATGGACAACAAGGGTTAATTGAGGCAATGGGCTTAAACTGCAGCAAGGGAGGTTTTGGTTGGATAATAGGAAACTTCCTACCTGTCAGGGTGGTTAAACACTGGAATAAGCTGCCTAGGGAGATTGTGGAATCTCCATCACTGGAGATATTTAAAAGTAGGTTGGACAGACATCTATCAGAGATGGTCGAGCTGGAGCTTGGTCCTGCCATGAGGGCAGGGGACTGGACTTGATGCCTCTTGAGGTCCCTTCCAGTTCGAGTGTTCTATGATTCTAAGATTTATGCATCTGTATTACAGATTCTGCAAGGCCAAAATCTTCATTGGTCAGGGCTAACTGGGCGCAGAATGTATCTCTTCCACTGGAAATTACTTAGCTTTGTTGCTGAGGGCTTTTCACACTGCATAAACTCCAGATCCCTCTCCTGTATCTCTGCTGGCTCAGCAGTGCTCGCCAGATAATTTTTGTCATCAAAATGAGCAACTGACTTCTGAAGGCTCAAGAAGCAGGTCCCTTGAAAGTGTCATTCTTTTTCAGTCACTCTTCAGAGTCGAATCACACTTTCAAAGAGAGAGCTCAACATTTTCCTCTCAGTGGGCATAAGGTCTTTGACTACATCATTGCTTTACCTGCTACAAAGATCATTTGCTAATTTCCTTATGCATTGAGAAAAGAAAGAAATTACCGGTGTTATTGCCATACATACACGTGGCTAGCTGGGAATTTCTTTTATTAAATATGTTCATGGAGGGGACAGGTCCACCAATGGCTCGTTGCTATTGAATGCTGAGCGGCACCTTGCGGAGAAGATATTTTTCCATTGACTCCACAGCAGTTCAATGTTTGCTTTAGCTTAGCTCTTGTAACAGTGTAGCTGGAAACAAAGACACACGCACCATCTTGCCATCAGGTCCCTGGAGGAGAAGCATAGAATTCAGATCCACATTCCCACGTCACCACACTTAGTATGTTCCATGGACTGACGGACGCTGGCGAATGTCAGGATTGTCACCAGTGCCACCCTCCTCTTCCCCGCCCCCCAGGATGAGGTGGAGCGGTAACAAATGTCATGCAAAACCCACACACTTATAGGTGCAAAGGACATTCAGCCTCTTTGTGAAGCAGAATTGATTTTGCTGTATCGATCCGTATCAATTTCGGATGGCATAGCAATGCTGCTGTGTTGTCTAATAGGTTCTAGCTAGCTAATTGACACAGTTTATAAAGCAAGTTGAGTGTTTACTCAAATCCTGGGGGCAAGTAAGTATCCTTTACCTTTAACCAAAAGCAAATACAAGTCTAAACACTTCCATTAACAATTGAGAAGTTTGGAATGGAGACTTTTTAAACAAAAAAATCCCCAAATAGAAAGGGTGGGGCTGGTTTTGCTTTAAGATGTGCCTCTCTTTGGGCTGTCAAAGCAGTTCAAGAATGCCACTTTGCCGTCACCCATAGTGTTTTCATTGGTGAATAAATATAATACAAATAATCCCTTTGTGCATGTGCTTGCAGCTAGAGCTACATTAACATATTCCATTGAAACTACTCTTTGATCAAGCTCATCTGAAAAAGTAGGTTTTGCCCACGAAAGCTCATGACACTAGATGTATATATTTGTTAGTCTCTAAGGTGCCACGGGGCTATTCGTTGTTTTCCCAGAAATTGAGTTATCAACTGGATGCATTTTTTTGCATGGAAAGTGTCAGCATCCCTCCATTTTATTTTATTATAGAGCTTTGGAAGACCACCTCTCGAGGTCTAAGTGTGGTATGTTCAGTGCAGCATGAGTCAGAATATCTGTCATAGCTCCCCAATCAGTTGGAGAAGTGGGAGGTTTAAAAGTCACAAACAAATGTTCTACCTTTCTAATCAAAACACAATAGAACCTCAGTTTTACAATCTTCAAACTTAAGATTGAAGGTGTAGAAAACATGAGCTAGGAGGGAAGACTTGTTTAGTCTGGAAAAGAGAAGACTAAGAGGGGACATGATCTCAGTTTTCAGGTATCTAAAAGGGTGCTACAAGGAGGAGCCTCTTTGGTCTCTAAGGACAGGACAAGAAGCAATGGGCTCAAACTGCAGCAAGGGAGGTTGACATTGGACATTAGGAAAAACTTCCTACCTGTTAGGGTGGTTAAACTGGACTAAATTGCCTTGGGAGGTTGTGGAATCTCCATCACTGGAGATATTTAAGAGCAGGTTGAACAGACACCTGTCAGGGATGGTCTAGATGGTGCTTGGTCCTGCCATGAGGGCAGGGGACTGGACTCGATGACCTCTCGAGATCCCTTCCAGTTCTAGTGTTCTGTGATTCTATGAAGGACCCGTGAAATGAGCCCTTTTTCTTAACCGAAAATAATCACATGCTACAAGTAACATCAACAAAGTCCAAGCTAACAGATGTATTGGAGCATAAGCTTTTCATCTTTGCCCATGAAAGCTTATGCTCCAATACATCTGTTAGTCTATAAGGTGCTACAGACTCCTTGTCGCTTTTGCAGATCCAGACTAACACGGCTACCCCTCTGATACTAAAGTCCAAGCTGACGTCTCATCCCATTCCAGTGCCTTGAGTGCATTGGGAGTTTCTTTGGCATGGTTTGACAGTCAAGAAGAAAGTGACACAAGGCACCACACTGCACCTCCTGTACATCGATGCTCGATTTATTGAGACCCACAGTCCCCAACGGGGTTGTAACATAGGGGTTCTACCAGAGGTGGCAACCATTTTTTGGTCTGCTTTCGTGCCAGTGCCTGCGTTCATGTCTACATCATTTTTCGCCATCCCCCCCCTCTTTGTGGTTCTTGGGCCAACAGCAACATTGGCATTCAAATCCAAATGCAGGCTGAGGTCCCGGCTTTTGCTGTAGGATCCTCTCTAATGCCAAGCTGCACAGATGTGTCAGCTGGGGGAGCATCTATTTGTCTCCTTGAATATATTAATGTAGGTCTCTCCAAACCTCCTTTCACAAGAATTCCTCCGTGTTAGGTATTTCAGTCTCACATTCTGCCTTTCCCCCCACCCCCATTAATATGGGGCTTGGGATTTTCATACACTGCAGGGTAAACTGTCTAACGCTAGACAATTACTTACAAAGCAATTTCAATGTAAATTATTAAAAGGCCAAGCTAACATCCTGTCGAGGAGTCCTTAAGGCCTAATGTAACCTTATTAAACATTTCTGTTGGTATTAAAGGTTACCTGTATTCAATTTCTGCCCTCTCGGCCTTCTCGCTCCGTGCCATCTGTGTGCTGAATAATTAAATGAAGAACCCAAAAAACACTTTTTGGGGCGGGAGGGGGGCGAATTTTGACCTTCTGCGATGTGCCGTGTCCTCTTTTGACATGGCAGGAACGAGGCTTGTTGTCGCTCTCCGGCTGCCTCCGAGTGGCCTGCACACAAACAATAATTTGGAAGCTGAACATGCAGGGAGCAGAGTTTAATACGTCAAGTGGGTTCACAAACACAGCTGACATTTTTCAGCGTGACATTAATAAAGCCCGTTTTGTGGGATGCCTTATGCTGTGTGACTAGGGATGAAGGAGTCTTTGGAAGGCTCTGAGCAGGGAAGAGTACGTAGGAGCCGCACACAAAGAAAGAAAAAGAAAAAAAAAAGAAACCTTGATGAGGTTTCTCCCGACATCGAAAAGGCGAAGGCTGGGGGGGACTAGCCTTTGTTTTTTAATTGTCCCGGCTGGAGCGCAGACAAGAAAATGAAACAAAGTCAACTTCACTGAGAACTGAATCTCTCATCAAGGCTCCTTCACCTCATCTCTATCTCCGGCCCGTCTGTCTGTTTCTCTCCCTCGTGCCTTGTGCTGAGAGTTTGCTCTTGCTTACAGTAACTGACAGCTATCGGCAAGACTGATCGCATTTGCTTATTAGGTCCTGGCATTTCTAGGGCACTCGTTCTCATCGTAGCTTGAGCGGGGCTTTCCAAAAGACTCTGCGCTTCGCAAACCCACCCTGCCACAGTGCTGAGCTGCTCGCAATGACTTTACCACTGAGGCTCTACAAGGACAAGGAAACATTCTGGAAAGACAGCATGAGCAATTGTTAGCGCTAACCTAACAGAATAGTGATGCAAACACATGAAAGCAGGCTCTTCATGATTAAATGCCAAGAGAGATGGATTCTGCATTAAGCACCGGACTGGAAAGTCAGGACAGGGAGGGAAGGGGCTGACATAAGAAAAAGAGCAGAAAAAAACAGAAACTACAAGAAAATGGTTCTACATTTCAGTGCAGAAGAGGCCTTTGGTTTAGCTGAGTGAAAGTAATCATTTGCTGAAATGGGGCAGTTTTGAATGACTGAAGGGATCAGCAAGTTGAAATTCATGTTTCTACATTGTAAGAAAACCAAAAATGGCCAAATAATCGAATAAAGAGGGGCTGCGGTTTTCCCCTAATGCCTGAAGGTGTCCCATTGTCCTTCTGTCGGATGGCAATTTTTGGCTCTGATTACCTTGGACTTTCTTGCCTTGGTACAATCTCTAATATGCAGGTGAGCCCCAGTCTGCAATAAACTCTCCTGCCCATTCTATTTGGTGCGGAGAAAATTGAATCATTAACAACACCAACATTAAAGGGCAACACCAGTTGCCTTGGGGAAAACTAAATTCCAAGGATTAAATTTTCATCCCAACTAGACTCCAACGGCACAAAGCCATAAAAATTCATGACAAACAGGACTGAGCTCCAGGGAATGTAAATTCACATTTTGAAAACAAATTCTCATTAAGCAAGTCTTTTTCTGCAGACATATAGTGGCATTTCTTTTGGTGTGTGATGGTTCTTTCTTCACAATTTCATCAAATGTCATTTTTGGCTTTCACAGTGGAATATCCAGTTGTCCGTTATCCATTGTGTTCCATGCAGTGGCAGAAGAATACTAAATCTCTGGACCATAATACCTAGCGCTCATCAGGAACTTTTTGACTGCACTTTTTTTTTTCCCCAGCAGACAGCTAAAACTTTGCATGGGAATTGGTTGCCTTCCAAGAATTTTCCATTTAAAAAAATGAGAATTTTCAAATGTATCAAAGTTTACCATGTTATCCAGATTTCTCTGAATTGGTGGCCTATCCCCTTCATCATTTACCACTGCCCCAACTTTTGTGCCATCTGAAAACTTTATTGGTGATGATTTTGTGTTTTCTTCCAGGTTATTGATAAAAATAATAAATAGCCGAGGGCCAAGATCCAACCCTTAGAGCACCCTATTTTAAACACACCTGCTTGATAAATACTCCCCATTTATGATCACATTTTGAGAACTATGAGTTAGCCACTTTTTAATCCATTTCATGTGCTCTGTGTTAATTTTATATCCTTTTAGTTTCTTTTGATAAAAATATTATGCGGTATCAAGTCAGACACCTGACAGAATTACTGTACTGGACAGATTTCTGCTGTTATATTGATACTATGACCTTCATCAATCACATTTTTAATCTCATCAAAAAAAGATATTGAAGTTGGTGTAATGGGATCTATTTTTGATAAAATCTTCTTGATTTGCATTAATTGCTTTACCCTCTTTTATTAACTGAGTCTCATGTCAGCTGCTTCATTACCTTGCCTGGGATCAATATAGATTGACGGGTCTATAATTATCCAGGTCATCCCATTGCCCCTTTTTAGAAATTGGTACGACATTAATTTGCTACATTAGCTTTCTTTCAGTCTTTGGGGACTTCCCCACTGTCCCAAGACTTATTGTGAATTAACATTAATGATCCAGTGAGCATCACAGCCAGCTGAGATCCAGGTTATCTGGATATGATGATTTTAAAATCTCTAATTTGTGTAGCTTCTCTCTAACATCCTCCAGAGAAACTAGTGAAATGTGAAGAATGAGACTGTGTCTTTTCCCACAAAACAGAACAAACTAATTATTATACGCTCAGGTCTTTTCTGCACTAATATTGATCATTCTACCATTGCCATCTATTTATGTATCATTATCAAGAATCTTTTTTGTTCCTAACGTATTTTTAAAACTACCTATCCTCCTTCAATCAGCTGGCCATAGATGTCTCCTTGTGTTCTTTTGCTTCCCTTATTAATTTTCTACAATTCTAGTCTCTGATTTATATTTATTACTTTCAAATTCCCCATTTTTTTCATTGGTTATATTATGATGGTGATTTAGAGTTGCCTTTATTTACCCTCTAAGCCAGGATTTTTTATTATTTTTGTTTTAGCAAGTCCAGTCTTCTTCCACAGTTGTGGGATTGTGGCTTTCAAGCATGTAGAAACTTCTTCTTAAATGATTCCCAACCAGCAGCCACATTTTTCTGATTAAATTCTTCCTCTCAGCTCATATATTTGACTATATTAAAGCAACACACAGTCTGGGTCCTGGTTTGGATTCTGTAGCTCTAAAGATGTTCTCCAATGCTCATATTAATAGCCATTGCAACTATCCAGTGTATCTGTTAGCCACTAAAATTAACCCTTTGAGTTCACCGTCTCTGACATCCCCTAGTTATGGAAGCAGCCTTCACTGGTCATAAGTGATGGGAGCAGATGACAAATTATTTGAACCACATTGTGTGTGTGTGTGTGTGTGTGTGTGAGTGACATGTTTATCACATCCCAGTTCTCTTTTTCTCACTTACACACACACACACACAGACTTTACAAAGGAGAAACTCTCTACCATACTGTAATAACTTTGAAAGCCCTGACAGCTTTCTTAATTGACCATTTAATACTCCTTAGAGATTGGTAACGTTTTTATAATGTGTCAAGTCTCGTTAACCTATTAAATACCCGGCGTGTACTATGGGCCAGATGCTTTCCACAGATGTCGGGAGAGCTCTACCAGTTTACAGAGCTGCGAATTGGGCCCTTTTTTTTGTGATATTCTGTCTTCGGCTCACCACAAACTGAAGGCTTCTGAACTGTTCTGCTTAGCTGCCTCGCTCCTATTTCTGACCTTTGCGGAACACAAAGATTCTCAAGCAAGAAAACTCATTTGTAGCCATAAAACAAAGGTAACATCTTTCAGGTGGGGGGTTCCAAGCATTTAATCCATTGCTACCATGACCCCACTCCCTATAGTAAACCCAGATCATTACACAGGTGGATGTGGAAGATTTCAAACACCAGAGCCAGGCTAGCTCAAGTTCCCTCTTTTGCCAGGATTTGGCTGGTTGGCTCGTTTGGTATTTTGAGGCTGAGCTGCTGTTGCTGCAGGTGGCTTTCAGTGAATTGATGTTTTAGAAAGACGAAGTTTTATTGGATTGCTCAGGCATCTGAGATGCAACCTTTGGCATTTGACAGGGGTACATTTCCGAATAGTCTTGCTGCGTAAGAGATGCATAGAACACATTTGCTGGTTTGGTGTGACGTTGTTGTTTGCAGGGGTTGGAGATTAGCTGGGGGTTGGATACTACATGCTATGAAACCTGGGGGAAAGGATGCTTAAGGAAGGTCATCTATTAGATGATGAGATGAATTTTGCCATTAGATCATTAATCCAGCAAAGTACTTCAGCAAGTGCTTAACATTCAGCTTATTCCTATTGTGGAGATTAGTCACTTGCTAAAAGTTACTTAAAACTACTCATATGCTTGAATGCATTACACACTAGGGCAAATGAAATGGAGGCTGGCTGAGGCAGTGTTACCAACTGGGGGATGTTTGAAGAGACATCTCGTTTGCCCACATCACACAAAAACAACCTCGGCCTAAATGCGTGACCAAATCCTCGAGGAAAAGAATGGCAGCTATTCGGATTTCAGTCTTGAGTTTTCACTCTAGGGCTACATCTATACTGCACCCTTCTTCCGCAAAAGCTTATGCAAATGAAGCGCGGAGTAGAATATCACCATGCTTCATTTTCATAATTAATTAGGGGCTGTTTTTGCACAAGAGGCTTTTGCACAAAAAGGAGCTGGATAGATAGCTCCTTTTTGCACAAAAACCCCCTCTTGTGCAAGAGCGGTTCTTCTTCATTTTTTCAGGAAGAACAGCTCTTGTGCAAGAGGGGATTTTTGCACAAAAAGGAGCCATCTACACAGCTCCTTTTTGTGCAAAAGCCTCTTGCACAAAAACGGCCCCTAATTAATTATGCAAATGAAGTGTGGCGATATTCTACTCTGCGCTTCATTTGCATAAGCTTTTGAGGAAGAAGGGTGCAGTATAGACATAGCCTAAGTGTCTTGACTGGAAGGTTGTTTCCTCTGGGTAGTATGCAAGAACCTCGTTAAAGTGTGTGTGAGCCTTCAAACGGCGTCCACTGTGTTCTGTTTAAGAAACTGCTAGAAACAGAGTAGCAGTGTGTAAGGAGATGGGCTTGGTGTGTGCGTGTGGGTGGTGATGGAAAATGTGTGTGTGTGGGATTCAGTAGGGCGTATGGGATTTCTTCACATTGTTTTATTGCGGAAAGAGCAAAAGACATCCCCTTGTGGACAAGAAGGCTGGCATGATGGTTAGGGCCCTAGCTTGTAAGCTGGCAAGCCCAGAATCAATTCCCTGCTGGGCCAGTCACTTAGGCCATATCTTCACTACACAGAAGATTTGACACGGCTGTGGTCAGTCTTCTGGGGCTCAATTTAGCGGGTCTGCTGAAGACCTGCTAAATCAAACTCAAAGGGCACCTCCGGTGGCGCCAATAGTCCCGCTCTTCATGAGGAGTAAGGAAAGCCAATGGGAGAGTTGGCTCCCGTCAGCCTCCCGCCGAGTGGACGGCACAGACACTCAAGTTAAGCTACGTTGACTCCAGTTACGTAATTAACATAGCTGAAGTTGCAGATCTCAATTCAACCTTCCCCTGTAGTGTAGACCAAGCCTTAGTGTTTGGGAAATAGGAGTACTGTCGGGTGTTCAGACACTATAGAAATGGGAGCCTTCAGAGCACCTAAAACAACGTGACATTAGTCACTCTAGAACTAGGCCTCTTCCAAACTCAGCTATTTCTAATCCAATGGCACCTGGGTTTGTCATAACCACACCCCACCCCTAGCCATTTATTTCAAACCATGGAGCAGACCCAAACCCATTTCCCTAGCTCCACTTTCACCCAGAGCTTAGCTATGAACTACTGTTAGCTGCAAAGCCAAACCCAGTGAGCACAGAACTACTAAACCAAACCTCTCCTCCCTGGGCAGCTCCAGTTTCTGCTGTGGCCAGAGCAGAGTCAAATTTAATCGTGAAACAGTGGGGCTCCAAAAGCAGGCTGGAAGGGGAGGGTGTGAGTGTTCTTTGCGGTTCAGTCTCCGCCTTCCTCCTTAAACAGGAATTGAAACTGAATCAGTGGTTTCTTCCCATTAGCGCGTGAGTGGGCCGGAGTCGCTTCTCCTGTGTTCCGTTGAATGTGACGGCTGAAACAGTCTTACCCTAACGGGCAGTTGCCACCCACCAAAGTCATTTGCTTTAATAATTTATTGACACATAAAACAGGAAGAATTTTCCCAGCAACAGTAACGCCCCTTCCTTGGGCTGCCATTTATTCTCAGCCCCAGGGAGCGGGAAGCACTTAGCTGCTCTCCCTCCCCAAAGGTGATTTTAGAACGACACCTCCCCACCCAGCTCGTGCTCCAGAGATCTGATTTTAAAATGTAGCGAATATTGGAAATGAGTTGAAATGTGCCTCGAGACACTTGTGTCAACGATGTGCTTTTAAGAACCTGGGCAGGAGTTTGGGCTTTGTGCAGACCACTTACATAAGCCCCAAAGAAATGAGCCATATAATGGCCCATCACCATGCTTCCCTTCTGACTCTGGCCACTGAAAGTTTGCAAAAGTTCTACAAAAAGATTCGGTGCTTTTTTTTTTTTATGGGCAAGTGCCTGAGTGCAAGCTCAGGAGATTGTGCGCGGGTAATGTCAGCTGTCCTGAGCTACTTGGAGGAGATGGGAAGCCAACCCCAAAACATCACATCACATCACATTTATTTTTTTGATCCTCCTTTCTTTGGCCTTGCAAACTGATTCAGTGCCTGGCATAGATCTTGATAGGATTTGTCAGGGCTGCGGTTCCTCAGATCTGAAAGCATCCGTTTTCATTTTGCTGGCTGTTCTCTTGATTCTCTCTGCTGCTCCCTGGTGGTCCCTTTCTCATTTCCGTTTTTTCAAGGTGAGTAAGGCAATATCTTTCACTGGACCAACTTCTAACTGACCTTGTTTCGCTATTATCCTGGGACCGACCTGGTCATAACAGCATTTTCAATAAAGTCATACAGATCCCAACTACAGTGTTTCTGGGGCCAAAACATATTGAAAGATTCCACTGAGTCCTGCAATTCTGGCCCCATTAAAGTGTTGGGAAATAAAACACCCCCGTCTCATACTTGAGGGATCACTTTATACCCCTTCCGGTGAATAATAAATGGAGCCTCATGTTCATGCCACTGTAGATCACTGCATCATATAACTCCTGAGCATTATTAACAGCACTAGGTCTGCAAAGACGTTTCAGCGCCATGTGCTGAAGGGTGTAATGAAGGATGCAGTAAAAGAATTTGGCATAAGATCAAATCACTCTCTGAAAAAAATCATTCCCTTCAACTGCTCCCTCCTTCCCACCTCCACACATTCCCTGTGTGCTGGCTTGACTTAGGGGATGATACAGCAAGTGCTGACACTCATCGGCAGCTTTGCCCAATGGATCAGATGCTGCACCAATGAAATCAAGAGCAAAATGCCCATTGATTCTGGTGGCACAGACATGTGACATCCCAAACAATTGCAGGATCAGGCCCTTGGGCTGTAAGCATGTCAGGAGAGGGACTATGTCTGTGATGTGCCTCATTATGAATATTATTCATCATGATTCTCTGCAAACCCATGTTTTTTCCATTCTGTCACACTCTGCCCAGCAATCCCACTGCTCTGTCTCTAAGGAACCCCCACTATTATTTATTAGAATCAGGTGGAGAACAATTTAAAATGTCTATAAATACCCCAGGAAAGTAAATGCATTAACCTTATCTTGATCCTCAGCTGTAATTACATAAAGTCTGGCTCCCAAGTAAATGAGTACATTAATAACTATTTTGTTCTTACAATAACCGTTGTTTCTTAGATCTTAAAGCTATTTGCTAATTTAGCCACACACATATGCCCAGAGATAATTCCACTGTCAAAATCTGACAATGTGTGTGACGCTCCAGAGACACAGTGCTGACCAAACCACTTCATTCACTTCAAAGTCATTCAGCAAACCTATTTTCAAATTAGGAAGATTAAAAAAGAAAAACTATTACATATGAATAAGTCTGATGTTAAATGAAAGGTTCCAGACAATTCCAACCCCGGGACAAAAACTTCTCAGTGAAATTAATCTTTGGAACAGTCAGAGGAGAATAGCTCATGTGTGTGTGTGTGTGTGTGTGTGTGTGAGTGTGAGAGAGAGAGAGAGAGAGAGAGAGAGAGAGAGAAAGTTAAAACAAGACCAAACTGCAAAAAGAAATGGGCATCAGCAAAGCCAAAGGTAACAATGGAAATGCAAGAAATAAAAAGAGTGCAGCCATCAGTAACCTGGAAAATCTTCAGGGCAGTCCATGTGACGGGCCCTTAGACTGGAAGCATCGGTGGGAAAATTAGGGGTTTGGAATGGGTGCCATATGAAGAGAGATTAAAAAGACAGGGACTTTTCAGCTTAGAAAAGAGGAGACTTATCATGGTAGGTGTGGAGAAAGTGAATAAGGAAAAGTTTTTTACTTGTTCTCATAACATAAGAATTAGGGGTCACCAAATGAAGTGAATAGGTAGCAGGTTTAAAACAAACAAAAGGAAGATTTTCTTCACACAATCAACCTGTGGAACTCCTTGCCAGAGGAAGTTGCGAAGACCAGGACTTTAACAAGGTTCAAAAAAGAACTAGATAAATCCATGGAGGTTAGGCCCATCGATGGCTATTAGCCAGGATGGGTAGGGATGGTGTCCCTAGCCTCTGTTTGTCAGAAGCTGAGAATGAACGACAGGGGAGGGATCACTTGATGACTCCCTGTTCTATTCACTCCCTCTGGGGCACCTGACATCGGTCACTGTGGGCAGCCAGGACACTGGGCTAGATGGATCTTTGGTCTGACCCAGTCTGGCCATTCTTAGACTCTTTTACATAAGAATGTAACTCACTCAATACACTCAGAAGTCCATTGCTGCACCTACCTCCTTGTGCACTTGGCTGTTGATCCTGGATTTGGTTTACCAGGCTCCTCCAGAACCATCACAGCTACGCACCAGCTTGGCCTGATTGCCTCTCCATGCTGTGAGTGTGGGGCAATAGCACACTGGGTGAAAGAGGGCCCATGCTGGCCTCCCGGGGCAATCCGCTGGGTATGGACCTGAACACTGAGCTCTGATTACCGCACCGGGGAGGCGCATGACCTAGGTCTGTAAATATCATTCTCCTCCGGGGATACTTTCTTCTCCCCTTACGATGCCCAGCAGAGTTTTCCTCGAGCCCACGGCAATGCTCTGCCTTTATAGCGAGAGGATGTAATCCTCTCCAAGCCATTTGCAAGATTTAGACCAAGGAGTCATGGTTTTTATGGGATTTCAAGACACAGTAAAGAAGAAATACTTGAAAGTTTAGTGTCTTGCAGATGGAGAGGAGGACAGTGAAATGAGAACATCAGGGCAGGAACCAAGTGGAGATTCAAACCATTTCTAAGCAATTTGCTCACTTCAGTAGAATTTTAATTAGTGCTTTATTTCTTTAGCCCTACATTACATATTATACCTGTAATCCAAATACTCATGATTAGCAATAAGACTTTCCTCCAGAGATCGAAGAGAAAGGTATTTTAGGTGACAAAGTTTTCCACTGGCCTATGTAAAAAGAGTTGATGGAACTTGGTGCAGTGTCCTAATGCAGGAGAGTCCGTCCAATTGCTTTTAGATGGACCCTCTGTTCTGGAAATGGACTCTCACAAAGGTCAGTGTGTGGGGGTGGAGGGGTGGGAGGGAGCTTGCAAGGGCTCCTGCCCCTACAGATCTCTCCAGTAGCCTAGATTCCAGAAGGACCCCCTGTGATTACATAGTCTGACCTTCTGCAGGGGATCTGGAGAATTTCCCTACCATAACTCCTCGAGGAGATCTTTTAGGAGAACATCCCATCTCAACTTTTAAAATTACCAGTGCGGAAGAACCCACCACCCCCACCCTCTGGGAAATTGCTCTGATGGTTAAAAACTTACACCCTCACTCTGCCTGCTCATCATTGCTCCTCACATTGAACATAGATGACCTGGCAGAAGAGGACACTAGACAATAAATGGCTGCAGAGGGTGAGGAAATGCTGACGCAGCACTGCGGCGCCAGGGCTAACCGAATCCCTGTTTTACAACAAGAGGAACAAAGGAGTGTAAAACACAGCACCATCATTACAGTGCTTGGTTCTTTCACTTGCTCCGTCTGTAGAGAGGAGCCCATCGCCAAATTGCAGCTCTCAGCCCCTCAGGACTGAAATCCAGGGGAAGATTTTTACTTTCCCGGCTGGAACTCCAGTATTCACACCCATCACTTCTTCCTATGGGTCTGGTTCTGGTGCAACCAGAGGTGAAATGTTTTCAGTGGGACACTGGCCACGGGGTGATGTGCACTTCCCCCCCAGGTGGTCCACGTGAGTCCCTGTGCACTGTCCAAACCCCCTCAGGGAACGGTTTTCATTGATGCTTAGGGTCTGGGGCCACTGCATCGCCACGTTCCACTGAGAGCAGCCCTAGAGTCTGATTCCATCACTGGCTCAGATAATTACTCAGATGGATATTTTGTACAAGGACTTTGATAATGAACCAGTTTTTCTGGTCTCCAGTGACACTCTAATCCCTGCTGTCAAGGCTGATTCCCCACTCTGGCACGATGAATGCAGAAGTGGGAGCCCACAAAAGTACTCCAAAACCTTATCTTTCCAGGCTTTGGTATAAAACTTCCCCCCAAAATCTTAAAAACCTAGATTTTGGGGATAAAAATCCGCAGCCACCACCCAAGTAATGGTAAGAAAAACCAGGGAAGAGATCACTTGGGAAATCTCAGCCCTAAAGTAAAAGCAGGACACAAAAATTAACCAATACCAAGTTAATAAAAAAGAAAGAACTTTTATTATCACCACAATACTCCTGTTACAAGCATAGTTGGATTGGCTAGATGATAAGAGCCACCAATTAATAAACTCATGGGGAACAAAACTTAGTTACAAAAGAGAGGAAAACCCATTTCTAAATGCACAGACATCAGATCCACAGTCCCAAACCATAAAACAATAACACCTAATGGATTTATCTAAACTTTACCCTACTTACAGATAGTGAAGAGTCTTTTTTTGGAGAGAGACATGCTGTCTGTCCCCCTCAGTATCTGGAGAACAACTGCTCAGAGACAAAGGAGGGAAAAACCAAAAATTCCTTTGTCTCAGTTTGAAATCCCTATCTGCATTTCTATTGGCTGACTGTTACCTGGCTAGGTACAGTTAACCTCTTAGTCCCCAGGCTGCTGGCCATCCCTCATGGTCATGAAACTGCCTGTGCGCTGTATCTCAACAGGGGAGTTATCTGGTCGCAGGCTCAGATGTTTACATGTGCAAAAGGGGTTGCATGTTCATCAGAGCAAAACACCCTTCTCCAGTCTCCATTGTGGGTCATGTTAGACTCCTCTGAGCTCAGCAAAACTCCTTTCCTGACATGCTGGTAGCCAGATCTCCCCAGGACTGCTTTACTTGGAAAAGCGAGTCAAAAAGCACTATAGTGCAACCAATGTGGAGTCCCAGCAAACGCCTCTGTTTTGCGACTACAGTTACTCACTCCTACCAAAGGCACAGGTTCACCATTGCCGAAGGAGAGCTCTTTACCCGCACAGCCAAAGAGGGGCAGCTGCTATGAACGATTGTCCCATCGTCTTCAGCCGTCGAGACCTCAGGACGTACCGAAATGGCACGGTCTCATGAGTGCCATTACCAACTGGTTTAAACAAAATCGAGGCAAAAGAAATACTACTTTGATCTCCATGGTAACCCAAGTTTGAGCTGCAGTGAAGGCTTTAAATTCGAAATGCTTATTTGGCTGAAACCCCAAGAATAATCAGCGGGAGATTAGATCCATTAAAACCAGCAGGGGTTGTGATGTGTTTCATAAAATGGGTGCCAGAAGAGTATTTGATATGATTAGGCTTAAAAATCTGCTACCAAAAAGCGCTGAGTGGAGCTCAGTGCGTCCTCTCAGAAAATAGTTTATTTAATCAATTTAGCCCCTTTCTCCACATGTGAATTAGCGATGAGCAGGTTTGATTTTTTTCAGAATTTCTCCATTAATTTGAAATGACTAGACAGATGGCTGATGCCAACACATTGCAGTGCCTGATTACTCACCAAGGGCGAGGTTCCCCCAGCTCCCGGGCCAGCTTCACAACAGGCCACGACATTATAAAGTCATAGAATCCCAGGGCTGGAGGAGACCTCAGCCCCAACTCAATCATCCCAGCCTGGGCTTTGTCAAGCTGGGACTTACATACCTTTAGGGATGGAGATTCCACCCCCTCCCTAGGAAACCCATCCCAGTGCTTCCCCACCCTCCTCATGACAGATTTTCCTAATATCCAACCTAGACCTCCCCCAGTGTAACTTGAGACCATTGCTCCTTGTTCTGCCATCTGCCCCCACTGAGAACGGCCTCCATCTTCTTTGGAACCCCCCTTCAGGAAGTTGAAGGCTGCTATCAAATCTCCTCTCACTCGTCTCTTCTGCAGACTAAACAAGCCCAAATCCCTCAGCCTCTCCTCGTAGGTCATATGCTCCAGCCCCCTAGTCATTTTGGTTTCCCTCCGCTGGACCCTTTCCAATGCATCCACATCCTGTCTATAGTTGGGGTCCCAGAACTGGACACAATAGTCCAGATGTGGCCTCACCAGAGCCGAATAAAGGGGAATAATCACTTCTCTATTTCTGCTGGAAATGCTCCTTTCTAATGCACCCCAATACTCCATTAGCCTTCTTGGCTACAAGGGCCCACTGTTGACTCATCCATCGCTTCAGTCCTACTTACCTCTGCAGAGAACATGGGACTTCTGTAGGTGTATGAAAAGGGATGACTCAGTTTACCCCCTCACTGTTTTTTTGCTACCTACTTGGTCTCCAGGAATGAAGTTCTTTCCAGAAATACACCTTGCACTAAGGAAACAGGGAATTATGTCTGTGTCTACCTTTGAATGAGACAGTAAAGACTATCAACAGGAGGAGAATAGGCCAAGCCCTGGCAGAGCTATGTGACAATTGAAACCTGAATGAAATGTGCTCTCGCTGGGGCCTGATCTAAACTACAGGGTTAGGTCATCATCAGCTGCCTTATGTCAACCTAGCTGTGGAAACAGCTTCACACAGTCGCACAGTGCCCCATGTTAACAACATTGTATCAGCACTCCCAGCGAGGGCCGGCACTGCCGACACAAGGAGTCAAGTGTGCGCACCCATGTAACTTAATAAGGGTGGTGCCTGTAGGCTGAGGTAAGTGAGGTTGATATAATTGTGTAGCATAGCCTAGGTCTCTAGAGAAGTGAGAGAAAACCCCGGGAGAGCAACCACGGAAGAAGGGACAGCCCTTTAAAACCATAGAGCAGGGGTGAGGAACTTTTTTCGGATTGGGGGCCACTGACCCACAGAAAAATCACTTGGGGGCTGCACACCAATGAGAAGCAAACAAACAAACCGCCCCTCACTGGCGTGGGCCCTGACTGAGAAGGAGAAAGACCCTCCCCCTGATCCCTTCACACACCAGAGCCGTGCGCGGGGGGGGAGGGGGAGAGGCAGATTAGTCGTTTTTGTGTGCTCTAGCCCTGAAGAGGGATGGCGGGGAGAGGGCTGGAGTGCCAGTGTGAGCTCCCCAATGCTGGGGAGGAGCCTTGAGCTTCAGGGGGCCAGATCCAGGCACCTGGACCCTAGGTTCCCCACCTCCGCCATAGAGGCAGGACTGTCCTGGGTTGAGGAAGAAAGGGGCGTGTATCTGAGGAAGGGAGAACATTTCTGAATGCGAGGCCGGCTGAGCTGAAGGATAATTGGCTGTAGGGGTGCGAGAGGAGATTGCATGTTCTGTAGGAGAAGGCAGGAGGTGGAGGGGACAGGAACAGGCAGGGCCCTGGAGCCCCTACAGAGCTTTGACCATGCCCAAAGAGTAATGAGGAAAACAAGCCTTATCCGCTACCGTCTCTTGCTCGTTGTGAGTCAGCAAGGCATTGACATGGGCAGCGAGCAGTAACAAGTGCCTGCTAAATAAATGAAAACGTGCGCGTGGCCACTTCCCAAAGAGGCTGCTTTTCCCCCCGCCGATTTGTCCTCGGAGCAATCAGATGACACGATTAAGGCGGAGGGCTTCAATGCAACGGCCAAGGCGCCTCGTCGCATGGCCCGCCTCATGCAGCATAGTGTAGCCACGTGCGGCACAAATAAAAAGCAGGAAAATGAACTTGCATTAAACTGATAAAGCAAACATACGAAGCACTCGGCAGCACCTGGGCGGCACTAGACGGCGAAGGACAGCAGCTGGCATATGCTACTTCAGCCCTCAAGCCTCCCACATGCAACAGAGAGAAACCAGCCGCCTCGGGGAGACATGCCTAGCACCGTGGACTCAGCAGAAGGAGCTGTCAGGGGATCAAAGATTTAATGACTCTTATTTAAACCGAAATGTAATGATTCACCGTGTTCTCCAGCTGTGGAGCAGCTGCAGAGCCTAGCCTGGGAGCTGGAGAGACCCCTCCGAGCCCTGACAGGACCGACTAATCTTCAGAATGTCCCTTGAAAAAGTATAATAGGTTCTCCCTCTCGCTGGCTTTTCTTAGGAGCAGACCTGCCAGGCCGAGGGAGCTGCCCGCCCCCTGACCTTGGAAAAAGACTGTGGAGACAGCAGGGTTCAGTGGTGATAGGGGACAGGGACAGCCCAAATTCAGTCTCCTCTGGCCCTGAGCATTGACTGTCTCCCCGCTCACTCTCCTCTCTTTTGTGCTGTCCTTGTGAAGGGCCAGGCGGTGCCACAGCGGCAGTGGAACTGTGCTGCAAACCCTCCACGAGCCAGACTGTTCGGTGGCCCCATCCCATCCCCCTTCCCCCTCCGCTCCTTCTCCTCAGTGGAGCTGGAACTAGGGGTGTTGCCCCATCCTGAGTTTGAAGTGGTTCCATGCCACACAGGGTCCCAGCTGGGTTCAGTGGCTTTCGGCACCCCTCCTCTGCACCTTGTCCTAGCACCTCGTCCTCTCAGGGCTAGCATGCACCTCGCCGGGTGTCCGTGGGGAGTAGGGCTCCCAAGATGGACACCTTGTCTCTCCTTCCCACCTCAGCACACAGGCCGGACACAGCCGGCCTTCAACATAACGGACCACTCTGTTTCCTTCAGTCAGCAGGCCTGGTACGCTGCACCCACCCACCCCCAGCCATGGTGTTTTGTCACAGGCTGCTTTTCTAGGTCAGCTGGAACCATTTTGCAACTCTTAAAATGCCTCCCTAAATCCCAGCCAAGCCAGATGTTCCCTGAGTGACGCTGGGCTGCTCTCAGCGTACCAAACAGGCCCCCCCAGTTCAGAGACGGGGGAAAAAGGAAAAGCCTCCGGACAAACACGGCCAGATTTCAGAAAAATGTTAACTGCGCCCCGTAAGGCTCGGAGAGCAGCCGAGGATGAAAGGGCTCCGGTGCTGAGGGCTGAGATTTCAAAGGGAATGGAGCCTCAGGCAGGGGAATCAAAGTAAGGATGGGGAGGGGGGACACAGACGCAGGCTAAGCTAAGCCAACGCTCACTGGAGCTGGGAGGGAGAATGAAGGCATGTGGTAAAGGTCGGGAAAGCAAAGCAGAGACGCGCACATTAAGGCTACATCTACACTGCCACGGTTTGTCAACAGAACTTATGTCAGCACCCAAAAGTCTACAAAATAAAACGCCCAACAGGGTGTTCCCACTTGCTCCCTCTGTCCACCCTGGGGGCACCATCACTGGCAGTGTGAGCAATGCCCTGTGGGTATGTCTCCCACAGTGCTTTGCTGTGGGAAGGCAGAGCTGATCCCAGGGCATCTTGGGATTCCCTCCAAGTGCTCCTGCAGTCCCCTCAGTGGCTGAGAGCGGCACCATGAGTAGCTCTGGGAGCTCTCCATGCTAAGAATGTCAAAGCAGCACAGCTGTCTCTTCAGCCATCCCCCGGCAGCAGCAGCCTGCCTGTCGCTGTGTTCCTAGCAGGGCAGACCAGGACCACTCCAAAGATTTGCTCTTTGTTTGTTCCCTAAACAGAGCAGCTCACTCAGCTGTCAGACACTTCTCGGAGCTTAGAAAGGGCAAGGGCGCAGGCCTGCAGGGCAGCAGAGATCACAGAACACTGGGCAGAGCCATCAGGTCAGGCATTGTGGGACACTAGCGGAAGCCAGTGCCCTCCACAGAACAAACAGCAGAGTCCACACTGGCACTTTGTCGACAATAAAGGAAGGGGAAAAGAAAGGGCTCCTTCCACACTTGCCAGCTCAGATTTCATTTAGAAAGAGAAGAGGCCTCTAATTCATTAACTCTGGAGAAGAAGAATATTGACAACCTGGAAATAATCCTCCAGACCTTGAAGCATCCATGCCAGCAGGAAAGTAACTCAGACATGGTTCCAGTGAGGTAGCATCTCACAGGAAAACACTGAGAACTGTTCTACTGAACAGCCGTTTTTCTGCTGCTAGTTCAGCCAGAGCTGAACTGGGACCAGGTCATCAGCACGTTTTGGCAGCCTCCCATTGTGGGTTGCAGCGGAACTGGCCCAAATAATTCCTCTCAGATTGAATCATCCTCACCCTTCCCGTGGGTGACTCTCACTAATTTCACAACATACTTTCCATGTTTTCTCTCCTCTTCCTTGTTCAGCACCTCATTGTGTTCAGGGACATTTGCATCAATATACCAGTGCCCAGTGCTTTTTTTGTGACAGTACTGTCCGGTACGCAGTACCGGCACCTCCAGATGCAGTACCAGCACCTCCAGTCAGAGCTCAACAACTTTTCCCCTGGAGTATTGGCACCTTTTTTTTTTTACAAAAAAAGTACTGCCCGTGCCCAGTACCTCCTCTGGTGCCAATGGCTGGGGATGCTTTTGAGATCATGGACCAAGGAAATTGAAGGTGATAGTTAAGATCAAAACAGTTTGGTGAGATCTTTTTGAAGCTCTTCACGGTCTAAGTGATTGGACAACAAAATGGCAAATGAAATTTAATGTTGACACATGTAAAGTAATGCACATTGGAAAAAATAATCCCAGTGATATGCACAATAGGATGGGGACTAATTTAGCTACAACTACTCAAGAGAGAGCTCTTGGAGTCATTGTGGATAGTTCTGCGAAAAGATCCACTCAGGGTTCTGCGACATTCTCTATCCCTTTTATGATTCCTAACATTCTGTTTGCTTTTTTGACTAACACAGAGAATGTCTTCTCGCCTCTGTATAAAACCATGGTACGCCCAAATCTTGAATACTGTGTACAGATGTGATCACTTCACAGCAAGAAAAAATCTGTCGACATTGGAAAAGGTTCAGAAAAGAGCAACAAAACTGATGAGGGGTTTGGAACAGGCCCCATCTGAAGAGAGATTGAAAAGACTGGGACTTTTCAGCTTAGAAAAGAGGAGACTAAGGGGGGTTATGATAGAGATCTGTAAAATCATGATGGGCGTGGAAAAAGTGAATAAGGAAAAGTTATTTACTTATTCCCACAATATCAAAACTAGGGGTCACCAACTGAAATTAATAGACAGCAGGTTAAAAACAAAAGGAAGTTTTTCTTCACTCACCACACAGTCAACCTATGGAACTCCTTGCCAGAGGATGTTGTGAAGACTAGGACTTTATCAGAGTTCAAAAAAGAGCTAGATAGATTCATGGAGGTTAGGTCCATCAATGGCTATGAGCCAGGATAGGTAGGAATGGTGTCCCTAGCCTCTGTTTGTCTGGAAATGGAAGATAGGAGAGGGATCATGCGAGGATTACCTGTTGTATTCACTCCCTCTGGGGCATCTGATATTGGCCACTGTTGGCAGACAGGACACTGGGTTAGATGGACCTTTGGTCTGACCCAGTGTGGCCGTTCATATGTCCTTATGTTCTTATGCTACACCCACATGCAGCAGCTGGGGAGCTGGCATTGTATCTTGGCTTGTTAGCATTGTAGCCACTCTGTTAATTTATTCCCTTTCACAGCCATGCTCCTCCAACCATCGGTTGCTGTGGAGATGATGCTAATGAGGCTGAGTTTCCCAAATCAGGATTATTAACTCAGATGTTTTAATGATACAGTTGCTTAATGTTCATTGAGTGGGTGCTAAGCGTAGGGTGTGCTGTGCTAGGAAAATGCTCCTCGGCCAAACACACAGCACGATTGCCACACTCCGGGCAGCTCCCTGCTGGGGTTTATGGCTGAGGTGTTTTAGGCTTACGCACGAAAGTCTCCTCCCGTTACGTCCTGCTTCGGCAGGGTTATGATAACACTTGTTGGTCAGGGACCCAAATCATCATAAAATAAAGATTCAAAATATTAAATTCCTGCTGCTCCCTTTCACAAGCCTGGAGGAAACACGGAACTGTGACCCCTTTCTCCTTTAGCTCAGTAAAAGACAAGTGCAAAAATTAGCAGCATGTCAAATGAAGCATGCAGTATCATTTTAATTTGTGGGGCAGGATTTCTCTGGGGATGTCACTTCCCCCTATTAGCTATGAGCACCAGGTAAATCTGTGGAGGCAGCTGTGTCATTGAAACCTAACAGAAATCCTGGAATCCCAGCCAGAGCATGCATATTTAGAAAGGTGACTATTTAGTAAAGTCTCAGAGGGGTAGCCGTGTCAGTCTGTATCTGCAAATTCAATACAATCGATTTAGGATTGAATAGGGATCCTAATGCACTACAAGGGCAATTTCCCTCCTTGATATTTACATCTCCCTATCAACTGCTGCAAATGTGACATCCTGACTTGATTAGCCTCATTAACAGTGCTCGTACACTTGACAAGTAACTTCTTTTCTTGTTCTAATATATATACCCCTGCCTCTGTGATTTCCACTCCAACTCATCTGATGAAGTGGGTTTTATCCACAAAAGCTGATGTCCTAATAAATTTCAGTCTGTAAGGGCACACCTCCACTGAAGTGTTATTTCGAAATAATGAACAGCGTGTCTACACAGCAAGCCATTATTTTGAAATAATGATGAGCTGAAGGACTTCTTACTCTGACTCCTGTAACCCTCATTTCACGAGGATTAAGGGAAGTCATAGGAACAGTGTTCTTCCTCCCATTTCCTGCTGTGTAGACAGTGCCAAAATCCAAGTTCAGCTATGTCGATTGTGTAGCCAAAATAGCTTAAGTTGCATAGCTTAATTCAAATTTTACCCTGCGGTGTATACATGCCCTAAGGTGCTCCAGAACTCCTGGTTGTTTTATTTAATAACACAAATTATTAGTGTCCTGTCCAAATGTATGATGCTTGATAGTGGTTTGTACTTTGATCTGAAATTGAGCAGAGATTGTAACATGCTTTGGTATGAACATACAAAATATACTCATTGCTCAATTACTGGTTAATTCTAAAGATAACCAAGCCTCCACTGTATGCATCCAAATGGGGAGGTTCTGTTTCAAATACAATAAATACTGACCATACATCAAACTGAACATGAACCAAGTCTTGAGAAGATAAAAGATGAGTTTAAAAAAATCCTGCTTTCATCTTCATACCCACCCACCTGAACCTCTTGGGCCATCCAGAAGCAATAGTGGAATATTTCTGATGCACTGGAACTCTTTTGCAAGAATACCTGGTTTTGTGTTATTTCCAGTCAAACATTGTTGATTCAGAGGTTGAGATAGTTTGGATGAGCATCCAGACATCTGAAAGGGAATCAGACCAAACTGATCTGCATGCCCAGTTGTCCAAAGGTTTTCACCATCCCTAGTGTCTACAGTGAGGCACAGAACAGACAAGATTAAAGCTGGAGGAATCCCAGCAGTCTTCCCAGCAAGCTGTGCACTTGGGCAGCCACTGAGGAGAGATTCAAATGTTGCCCAGCTGATTAGCAGAGCACCCATAGCCTGGCAGCATGTGTTATAACTGGTGGTGCACATCTGCACATGTCTCAGTGTGCATAACAAAATTTATTCTGCACGTGGATAGGAAAAAATAGGGACCATTGAATCCCACCCACATCCTGTTCTAGACAACTGGTAAAGCGATGCCTGCGGACCAAAAGTCCTTCCGTAGAAGGAAAGATCCTGTATTTTCAGCATTTCTCACAATGTATGAAAAAGAACAGAATTTGTTATGCAGCTAGGAACATTAAACACTGGCGTGACATTGCAATAAAATCTGAAAGCAGACAGCAAGAGTTGGATATCCAGAAAGTACCCATTCTTCTAAACAGTGAAACAAATAGGAAATAGAGGCAAGGCGAGTAACAGAACAGAGAGCCGTCATCTGTGTTGCATAGCCTCTGTAACATAAGATCCGCACCCCATTAAAGTCAATGGGATTCTTTCATTAGATTTCACTAAGCTTTGGGCTCGGTGTAAAGCGTGGATGAGTAACTCTGACAACACGAGTGGGAGGCTCCAAAAAAAAATGTGCGTGGAATCTAGTTTTGTGAAAGGGCCTTAAATCCAGACAGGCAATCTGGAGAGAGCCCTCTTCTAGCACCTAGAAGCTGTTTATCCCACAGCAACAGATATAAATTTTAGTCTCCATCCCAAAGTGAGTCTAGCACAGTAATAAAGAGCGAGGACCACTTTTATGTTCAATTTTTATTCTACTGTCTTCCTTCAGCCAAGAAAATCTAGCAGCAGGACATGATCATTACAGAAACCCTGCGATGACATTGTTCAAAATGTGAGCCAGGTGATTCACCCAAAATTGTAAGACATTTCAAACCATAAAAGAAAAGCCCATAAACCCCCAGCCTCAGAAGCTGCCTTAGCGATGTTTTAAAAGTGCTTCTCTGAAAATAAAGCACTTTGGTATGAGATTCGCTTGCTGAGATCTGCATAACTAAGCACTTGTCCACAGTAACTGGAATAATGGTCAGTTATTGACAATAGGCCCTTGTAACTGAAGGAGTGTGAACACCCCAATGTTGGCTTTCGCTGTAGTTCGCACACTAGAGATTTAAGGCTGGAGCCTCCACAGCTGTCGATCAAAGCAGCCGAGTTCCCTGGCCTTCGACATGTTTCTGAAATGTTCTGTGACAGGCCCAGACCAGCTGGCTGCAGCACTCTAATGGAAGGAAGGTTTGCTGGGCTCTGGGTGAACAGTCTCCTCTTCCTTGAGGAAACAGGGCAGAGCCTAGTGCAGCATAATCAGGCAGGCACCTGGGGCCAATTAAGAGCTTGCCAGAAGCAGCAGGCTAATCCGGACACCTGCAGCCGATGAAGGCCTGCTGGGGCTTGTTTATAAGGCCTCCCTGCAGGGAGGGCAGCAGCCCAAGATCTCAGAGTGACAGGTACGAGAGGAAAGGTCCTGGGAAAGGTCATTTGGGGAAGTGGCCAAGGGAAGTAGTTGCCAGAGTGGGAGTAGAAGAAACCCTGACTATGACCACTGCCTTAGGGTCCCCGGGCCAGAATCCAGAGTAGTCAGTGGGCTCGGGTTCCCCCCAATGGCCCCCACACCACTACAGAATCTGCCCTGGCTGACCCCAACCCCACCTTCTCTGCCTGATGCCCATCCCCTTCTGAGAGCACAAAGCCAGGGCCTCCACCTTGCACAGGGGCCAGCAGTTCTGTCAGGCCCCCCTCTCTGAGCCTCCCACGGCAATGACCCCACACTACCAGTACCTGAGGTGTCAAGGCAAGGCTGCCATGGATTGGAGAGGGCTTGGTATATGAACACTGACACTCTCAGTGTCTCCACAGGGGCGGGACTTTTGTAAGGCCTGTTGGAATCCTTTGGAATCAAAGATGATTCGGGACAAATATTTTGCTGCTGTGACCTCTGATTTCACACCCGTAGACTTTGGCCCTTCCCTTATTATTTTTAGGGGAGGAAGAAAAATGCATTTCTTGTTATTATATAGCAACACCCCTCTCCCCCCCAAAAAAACCCATCAGCCTCCCTTTCATAAACTCCTAGAACAGGCAGGGACCTCAAGAGGTCGTCGAGTCCAGTTGCCTGACCTCATGGCAGGACCAAGCACTATCTAGACCATCCCTGAGAGACGTCTGTCCAACCGGCTCTTAAATATCTCCCGAGATGGAGATTCCACAACCTCCCTAGGCAACTTATTCCAGTGTTTCATCAACGATATAACTGTCAGGGTGGTTAACTACACGGAAAATTTCTATTTCCACAGCTTTTTTTCCAGGCTAAAGGATGTGCCAGTCATTAGCAGTGCCACAAACCACTCACCAAGCAAGGAAAAGAATGGCAGCAAGTTTGGACCCGAGACAAATTCCGGAGCCAAACTGACTTTTCAGCCCTGTTCCTAGGGGCTATGTCTACACTGCAGCGCTATTTTGGGATACTGGAGGTATCCTGAAATAGCTATCCCATGTCTTAAGAGCAAGCCTGTTGTTTCGAAATATAATGGGCTCACTATACCACCAAGAGTAAGGGACGTTTCAGAAGAGCGGGTTATTTCGAAATTTGGTGCTATGTGGACAGCGCCCAATTACGAAATGAGCCATTTCAAAACAAGATACACAATTTGCGTAGCTCTAATTGCATACCTTTTGTCAACTTATGGTGCAGCATAGGCACACCCAGGGTGGGCTAATGGAAATGTCGAAGAATGGCACGGCAAGCCAGCCCTTTCCTATCAAGCACCAGGCCGCCCTTCAGACGCATGGAAGGTTCTGGAGCTCCCCACAAATTCCAGGAAAGCTGAGCTGAGGAAGAAGAATTGGCATACGGAAGGTATAAACCAGGGGTGAGGAACCTCAGGCCCGGGGACCAGCTTGCCTGGAGCCAGCCCCCAAGGCTCAACATTGGGAAGCCCACACTGACACTCCAGCCACCCACCTGCAGGGATGGAGCCCACAAAATCTGCTAGCCTGGGCCCCCCCAGGCTCTGGTGTGTGAGGGGAATGTGGGGAGGGTCTTTCTGCTTCTCAGTCAGGAGCTTCTCACTTTGCTTCTCGCTTGTGTGCGGCCCCCAACTGAATTTTCGGTGGGTCAGCAGCCCCCAGTCCAAAAAAGTTTCCCCGCCCCTGGTGTAAACATTAAATCCAGCAATAAAAGACAAATGGTGCTTGGCTGGAGCTGTCAGAGAATGCCACGTGATTTTCTGAGGGAAAACTGTCCCGAACTCAGCTCCGTCTGCACTAAATAATACAGCCCCAGAGGGAGGAAGCTGGGGAAGGAAGACAAACAGCGCTGGAAATAATTCACCACATAAACAAACCCGTCCCTACAGGTCTTTGGTGCAACGCTCCATTGGCACCTGCTTTCAGGGCTAGGCAAAATGCAGTCTGGCTTGGGAAGGAGAGAGAGGACAAGTGATCAGCTGAAACATGACAGGGAGACAGGAGAAGCAACCAAGGCAGAGTGAGGGGAGGAGAGGGGTGCAGGGTGGGTAGGGGAAGAGACCTAGGCCAGACAGCCTTATACAGGGGGCTGGTTCTCCATCACCCTGTAGTCGTGATGGCTTGGTAGAGGAATCCCAATAACAACCATCCAGAATAATTGCAACCAGCATAACATTTGTAGGCTTTGTTTGTTATCTGAGAAGGAAGCACCTTCCTTTCCAGGTGCAGATGCTACAGCACAGCACACCCACAGGGCTGTGTGACCTAGTGGATAGAGCATTGTGCTGCAAATGGAGAGGTCTGGCTTTTTGTTCCCAACTTGGCCACTGACCTGCTGGGGGTTCCCAGAGGAACAACTCAACGTGCTAAGCACTGACTGTCTCTCTGAAGCTTGGTGGAGTAACTGGAACCACAGACTGGGTAACCTTGAAAGAAGGACCTCAAAGACATCTGAAAAGATTTGCTTTAACTTTCTCAAAGCCTTGGATTCATTCTTAGCAGCCAGAAACCAAAGCATCCTTCCCCTTTTCCCTGCCTGCCACCATCCTCCCTTTCCTCTCCCTCCCCGCCCACTCCTTTCCTTCTTTGTTCCGCAGCCTTTTTTTTTCTGCGCTTCCCTTATTTTTGTTTTAAAAAAAAAGAGCAATGAAATGTAAATAAAAATGGGTCGGAGCACATGCAGGGCTTAATTTTCTTCCAGTTCTAGTGATGTCCAAATTCGGGGCTGTGGTTTAAAAAACAAAGCATATTTTGTTTTTCTGCCTGGTCATATGTACCAGTGTCCCTTTCACACCCTCGTTTAATTTATTACCCATGCTCCGCATGTGGTGCCTACACCAAATATTTATAGAAAAAGATAAATAACCCTAGAATTAAGGCTTAGTTAGCATTTCATTAAATATTTAGATGCATCTTCTATGAGGGAAACGTGGGAGTTCGTTCCTCACAATGACTTATTAAGGCCTGGACTCCAGAGAAACGATCTGTGATTTTTACTTCCTGTGAACCCTTCGCTTGCTCCCTGTTTATCTCCTCTCAGATGTTCTCCCTGGAACGGTGCAGCCCAAACACAAGGCAGAAGGAGCCAAAAAAAAGGCCCTTATACAACAACTTTTCTTCCCAGCAGTTTGCCGCATCTCGAAGATTAAAATCCCTAATGTAAGCGTTGCTCGGAGCAAATGGTGTAAGATAGCAGCAGTGTCATCCAGACAGCCAGCAGCTGGACGTGGCTTTTATCAACAAATCCTCCTGACTTCTTGGAAGTCAAAGCGCTCATTTGCCAGCGCTCGGAGCAAGCAGAAGAACTCTCTGTAGTGGCTGGATGGTGTAAAGAGATTTATCAGTCTGGGACTATCTGTGGGCTTATGGGGCTAGCCCTTGCACATGAGATGTCATGGGTTATGGTTTGAGATCCTGGGTTCTGACCCTGAAGATGGCCTGAGCACAGGGACAGCTTTATATCTGCAATGCATATTTATATTTCAGGTTGCAGTGGGGGAGCTCTGGGCTGGATTTTAGGAAAAACTATTTCCCCGATGCGGGTGGGGAAGCCTGGCATGGGTTCCCTAGGGAGGGGGTGGAATCTCCATCCCTAGAGGCTTTTAAGTCCCGGCTTGACAAAGTCCTGGCTGGCAGGGCCAGATTAAGGCCTTCATAGGCCCTAGACACTCTCCTCATAATCATAGGCCTTTAAATTAGATTATATATATTTATATATATTTATCACCTATATGCCTGATAGTGCATTGTATGCTATACCGGTATGTTGTTTGTTGACTAAAGATTTGATTTAGCAGTTTTCTTATTTTCAAGTCCTTTATGAATTTTTTTAGGCCCTAAATTTTTTGTGGGACCAAGCCACTGTACCTATTAATAATATATGGAGATATATCTCTCTCATAGAGCTGGAAGGGACCTGATACATCATCAAGTCCACTCCCCTGCCCTCACAGTAGGGCCAAGTACCATCCCTGACAGGTTTGCCCTAAATCTTAAATGGCCCCCTCAAGGATTGAGCTCACAACCATGGGTTTAACAGGCCAATGCTCAAGTCACTGAGCTATCCCTCCTCCCTATTGTACCTTATAGATAATCTGGCCCTGCTGGCTGGGCTGATTGAGTTGGGGTTGGTCCTGCTTTGGGCAGGGGGTTGGACTCGATGACTCCTGAGGTCTCTGCCAGCCCTGGGAGTCTGTGATTCTATGATGTGGCACACAAATACTGATGTCTCTCCTCAGGCTGGTCTTTACCTCCTGTTGTGAACTAGCTCAGAACAACATTCTCCATGTTGCGCTGTGTGAACCTCCACAGCGCCAGAAGTCAGGTGTCCCCCAGGGGCTAACGCTGCTCCAGGACATGGCTCGTGTCTCTGGTCCGCAGTCCAGTACCTGCACTCATCTCCCCGCTCTTCTGCCATTAGCACGTAAGGCTGCTCTTGTCAGTGGGGCTCCGAAGTGCAAGCAGCGAGCCTGCTCTCTTGGTTTTGAAAAGATAAATGGCCTGCTGCAACCGGGAGATAACTGAGGGAGAAAAAAATAGACTGACAAGAAAATTAAATGAGGCATTGTGTTGTGAGCCTGGATATCTTCTCCCTGAGTCAGCAATGACAGGGTGGAGAAACTAACAATGACAGTGAAGATGGAGTGTGTGTTCTTAGTTTTAAAACAAAACAAAACAAGGGAAAGCCAACAATGCAGGCCCTGGTTCTGAGTGGAGGGAGCGCATGGAGGCATGCTGCTGATTTCCATACACTTTGGTATTTTAATATCTCCACCCCCTCCCACCGTTTGTCTGTCTGGGCTATTTAGATTGTAAGCGCGTTGGCGCAGGGTCTGTTTCTTTCCCTCTCACCCATGTGTGCATGCTTCTCCTGCCACAATGGGGCCTGGTTTCAGAAGGTGCATATAGAACCCCCGAACACAAAAACTGGAAGGGACCTCAAGAGGCATCAAGTCCAGTCCCCTGCCCACACGGCAGGACCAAGCACCCTCTAGATCACCCTGATAGACGTCTGTCCAACCTGCTCTTAAATTGCAGCAAGGGAAGTTTAGTATGGATACTAGGAAAACATTCCTGCCCGTCAGGGTGGTTAAACACTGGAATAAATTGCCTGGGGAGGTTGTGGAATCTCCGTCACTGGAGATATTTAAGCCCACTGCTTCTTGTCCTCTCCTCAGAGGCCAAGGAGAACAATTTTTCTCTCTCCTCCTTGTAACACCCTTTTAGACAGTCATGAAAGCGGTTTTCGAGTCTTCTCATTTCTAAACTAAACAAGCCCACTTCTTTCAGTCTTCCCTCATAAGTCATGTGACCTTTAATAATTTTTGTTGCTCTTCTCTGGACCCCCTCCAATTTCTTCACATTGTTCTTGGAATGTGATGCCCAGAACTGTACACAATCCTCCAATTGAGGCCTAATCAGCACAGATCAGAGCGGAGGCATTACTTTTCATGTCATGCTCACCACATTCCTGGTAATGCATCCCATAATCGTGTTTGCTTTTTTTTTTTTTTACAGTGTCACACTGTTGACTCATATTTAGCTGGTGGTCCACTCTGACCCCTAGATCCCTTTATATAGATCCTTCTGTTGTGTAACCAGAAATAGCAATAATGAACTATCATTCATTTGGGAAAGAGGTGGTGCATTTTGGCAGTGTGTTGTTCAGAAAAGCTGTTTTGGCCATTTCCCATTCTGTCTCTGTTCTAGAGATAAACTTTAGCCTCCAAGCCTGTCAGTCCAGCGCCTTAATTGAATTGTTAAGGTACGTTTTTAAAAGTTAGATGTAAGTGACATTTAGTAAAGCCCACCTCCAGGCCTCAACCGCCCCACTCACGCATCACATTTCAGTCGAGTACTTTCTCAAAAAGCAAATAAGTGGGTCACACTGCAGAAATATCATCCAGAGTAAATATTAATAGATAAATTCACAGCCTCTATTAAAAAATGAATGATGGAGAGAGATCAGAAACAGAGCCAGGAAAGCGGAGTAAAAAATCAAATATTAATCCCCCTCAAGATTCTGACCAAGAAAGAAGCATTTATCAATAATCAGCAAAGGAAATCTGAAACTCAGATAGTATTTCTCCTAAAGAAGAGTGAGCTAGAAAAGAATCCGTTATTTTGTCTTGGGAGTGCCTACTTTTTCATAGGGACTAATTCATTTTCTTCTTCTCATCCACATATCCTTTTACACAAAGTTCCAAGGGGTATTGTCTCACTAACAAACTTGATGCTTCCTCACTGCTTGGGGTGGTATTTGAGGACTATGACATTCCCCCGGTGAAGCCACAGAAACGTCTTGGAAGGAATTTAAGTCCATAAGTGAGACTTCAGCTGCAGGAACCTTTTTGATGTTTTGCCCTTATAGATGCTTAAATATCTCCAGAGATGGAGATTCCACAACCCCCCGAGGCAATTTATTCCAATGTTTTGCCTAGGGGGGTTGTGGAATCTCCATCTCTGGAGATATTTAAGAGCAGGTTGGATAGACATCTGTCAGGAATGATCTAGACGGTGCTTGGTCCTGCCGTGAGGGCAGGGGACTGGACTCGATGACCTCTGGAGGTCCCTTCCAGTTCTAGTGTTCTGTGACTCTAGGATTCTATTTCCCTGTGGGGTTGTCTGCTCTTACTCATGGTCCACCTGCCTTTTTTACCTCTTAGGTTTCTTTTCCAATGCATTTCTCATCACTATTGTCATCATTGAGGGCTTGTTTCTTTTTGTTTTCTGCCCCCCCTCCCTCCCCAGCAATCCACACCAGGAAGTGCAGGGGCTGTTTAAAGAGAGTGTTTGTAATAGCATTTAGAGACAGAGGCCTGTTACAGCCTGGCATGGGCCCAGATTTTCACTGGTGTGAAGTCCTCATACCTCCTTCGAAGCTGGCGCTGGTTTATGCCATCAGAGGATCTAAAACAAATGGTTAAGCAGCTGCCAGCTGGAGTCTATAGGAACTTATGAAGGGAACGGGAGCCTAAAAAATTATATGAACGTGTCTTAAATTATGTCCTTCACACTGAGTCATTCTTCATTTACTGTCCTCTTTGGGACAGGATTGAGGCTTTGTTTGTACAACACCGAGCACATAGGGCCCGTTGGTGCTACCACAATACAACCAATAAATAATAAATCTCCAATCACTCATTCAAGAGGGATAGCTGGCACTTAGCAGAGTATAAGGTTACATATAAGCTAAATAGGCATGAACTATTTAAAAAGCAACTGGTTTTCATCGGGCTGGCTTCATGCAAGATCAGAGCTGCACACTCTGTGTTCCTATCGTGAGTGTTCAGAACTAAACCCGAGCTGTTACCTCCGCTGCGATCCTCGCTCTGCAGAGCCTTTGATAAGTACTGGGCCTTTGTGGCTGTCGAAAAAAACGCCTCTCAGATTGGCACCAGCGTGCTAGTGAAAGGTTAAGGAGCTTTGTTCCACACAGTCACCTCTCAGGGTCAGCAGAAGGCCGCTGTGCATTGGTTTTGTGGGGCTCCTTCTGAGGTCTGACTTTAGACACGACCCTTTTGAAGATTTGATTTTCCCACCTCAGCTCATCTGAAAAAGTGGGGTTTACCCACGAAAGCTCATGGTCCTATCTACTTATATTGGTTAGTCTCTAAGGTGCCACAGGACTCCTCATTGTTCTTAAAGTTACAGACTCACACACCAACCCCTCGGAGACCTTTGGAAGCTATAATTGTTATATATAAATGTCAAGTGGTGACGTTAACCTGAAACGGGGTTGAGCTCTTTATCTCTACCTATGTTGGGCATCAGAGAACTGGGGAGTGTTTTCTGGGCGTTTGGGACTCCGCTCTCACGGAGAGGGCTAGAGGAGAATGTGTGAGAGTCAGTCAAAATAACTCTCCAGCTGGCCTTCCATTTGTATTCAAAGGTTTGCAGCCTGCCCATTAGCTCAATTATCCTCTGCACGAACATTGGCCAGCAGCCAGGGGCTGGCCCCTCAGGATAAACCACAATGAAGAGAGTACAGGGGATGGTTTCCTTTAGAGCTTTCCAAAAAGATCCACACAAGGCTTACGAAACCTGTGCCTTCTAGCAGCGACACAAAAAAGGACTTCCAGGTGCATGTTGTCATTTTCGGCCATTTGGCTTCATCTGCCTCTAGACAGGCCCACAAACCGAGCACTCTCTCTTGAGGAAAGTCTCTGGGAAATGCTGGTGGTAACAGAAACTAGTCACCCTGAGTACAAGCCTTCAGAGGGTATGTCTACCTTGCAGAGTTTTTCTGAAAAAATGTCCATTTTTCCGGAAAAATAATACTTGCGTCCCCACTGCTATTGAGTTCTTTCAAGAGAAAGTCGAAAGAACAGAGGAGTTTTTCCGATGGCGGGAAACCTCATTCTACAAGAAAGAAGTCTTTTTCCAAAAAAGCTTTTTCGCAAAAAGGCATGTGTGGATGGGGAAGAGGGAGTTCTTTTGAAAGAAGAGGAAAAAGGAAAAATCACAGGTGCCCTGCTGGCCACTCCATCTACAGCAATCACAACTGAAATGCGAGATAGCGTCCAATGAATGTGGACGCTCTCTTTCGAAAAAAGTTTTTCTGGTAGATCTCTTCTGGAAAAGCTCCTTCCGAAAGAAGCCTGCAGTCTAGACGTAACCTGAGACTCCATGCGTAGACGCAGCCTAAACCTCTCTGTTCCTCGGTTCTCCAGCTGGGAAATGGAGACCATACAACTAATCTACCTGACAGGACTGTAAAGATGTAAAGATGTAGATTAAAGATGGCCAGGTGCTCTGATTTCCCAGTGGCAGGGCCACATCCTTTGGTAACTGGGCTTCCTTCATTAACACCACTTGGCAGAAAAAAATGCAGGAGACTCTCATGGTTGGTGGAATCGCTATTCGCGGGAGTCCCGTCCCAGCCTGAGGTAGGCAGCTTGGACACAGTGTGTTTCCTGTGGTGCCCGGCCCCCGCCATGAATTTGGGAGCTGTGGGGAGCCCACCCCAAAGATCAGGAGCCGTGGCCCCAGCCTTTGCGAATTTCACCTTTCGTGGCGTGGCCAGGAATGCATCCACCATGAAAGGCGAAGGTGTCCTGTAAGTGGCTATTCACCGCAACCCAAGGCTGATGAGAAAACACGATGTGTGCATCTCTGCTAGTCAGAGATTCTAAGGCCAGAAGGAATCATTTTGATTTTCTGATACTCACCTGCCTCCCGCAGGCCTCAACCTCATTCAATAAATTCTGCATCAAGCCTCTGTCTCCTCTTGGCACTATAACATATCTGTGGGAAGGGAGTCCAGTTTTTCCCTGTGTGCATGTGTACAGTTCCCATCCGTTACTCCTTTTGTTTCCCGTCACTGTTCCTGTTTCCCTTCCACCACAGTGATTCTCACTTTCGTGTGTGAGAGAGAAAGGGAGAGGTTATTAAATGCTGCTGTGATCCACTCACTGGGCTTGCTGATCACCTTTCTTAGGCATCTCTTCCACACATCCTGCAGCCATTTTGAAGCAAGCTATGCATCTATTTTCTTTATGTGAACTGAGCAAAGTAATGTGGCATCAGACTGAAAACCTCTGGCTCTGAAATATTGCCGGCTAAATTCACTGACCCATCAGATGTTCTGATAAATAAACACACCAGAGTCAGGTCAGCAATAAACTCCAGCTCAGTTGTTATTTCACAGATTTAAGATCACTGCTACCGTGCCATGATATTTAAGGTAACCTTTAAGGTGGACTTATCAGAGTCTACAAAGCTATATCGAACAACGATGCATATTCTAGTCTGTGTAATTTCTACCACATTTGTCACCACAATATTGGAGCACTTGTCACTAGTGTAACTACTGTCAAATATTTTTTTTTCTTTCATCCTCTTCCCGGGGGGGAGAGGTGTATGCAGTGGTGCGCTTTCTTTTGGAGTTTTTTTACAGTATGTGTTATACACATATTATATAAACATACAGCAGTGTGTTATGTCCATTTTAGCCAAGACAAGGCAGAGTCTGATAACACCCTAGTGAGAAGTTTATTGACAAGAAATGTGGCTACAGATTGAATCTCTGTAGCCCAACACGCTCTGGTCCAGCAGCATCCGTGACCCAGCATGATTTTAGTTCACCAGATGTCCACTTAGCATTTGTGTGGGCAAGTTTCCTGCGGTTCCATAAAGTTTGTTTATAGCCACCAGTCCTGGCTCTCAGTGCTCTGTGCTCTAATTTACCCCTAAATGTCCTCTAACAGCCCAACAAGCAGTGGAAGGTTTGGTGATGCTGCTAGACAATATTGACCTCCTGCAGTCTGGTAAATTCTCTGGTTCAGCACCGGTCTGGCCTTCAGGGTGCAGGACTAGAGAGGTTCAACTTATAATTTGCTAGTAAAAATGGACTTTTTTTATCCACATGATCTCTGGTGTCTTCTTCTGCAGCAACACTGGGAATAACTAAGTGAAAGTGTAGCTGACACATGTGACCTAACAGGCCTTTGAAGCCACATGAAAAATAGATTTCAATCCCATGTCTTCGCTGTGCTAGTCACTTTACCCGAACAATGTTCAGTTGCAAACTACCTTATATTTTGCATTTGACCTACAGCATGTTCTCTTAGATTTCAAAAAAGGATGTGTGTTTGGCCTTGTTCAACAGGATTAATCTGGCTTTCAGGGTCTCCTCTGCCCTCTTCCTGGCAGGCTGGCCCTCGACAAGGAAAATCAGACATGAATGATAAATGTTCAGCCTTTCCTCTGCAAGTCTCCACTGACAGGCAAAATTACTTATTTTGGTTCATTATTAAATATTTTGTCACCATTCAGCAAAGAGCTATTTCAAGAATGCACACAAATTTGCCAAAGGTGGATTTAATTGCTCATGTTCCCATGGTTCATTTTATTTCAAAAGCTTAATGATCATTTGAAATAACATGTGAACACGTCACTTAATGTTCATGTGCCCAAACTGTGCTAGCACTTCGACAGCTGCATTGTAACAATGAACTGATTGATGAATTATTTACTCAAGGCATCTCTCATTCACTAAGTGTCAAGTAATTTATGTACATTATTTAATGTATTGTTATTTATGTACGTTGGTTAATGTATCTATTTTATACGCGTTATTTAATAACAATGAGGGGTTCTGTGGCACATTAGAGACTAACCAAAATAAATATATAGAATCGTGAGCTTTCGTGGGCAAAATCCACTTCATCAGATACTCTGGCGTGGTTTCTGTTACTTCCACTCCAATGCATCTGATGAAGTAGGTTTTGCTCAAAAAATCTCATGATTCTATATATTTATTTTGGTTAGTCTCTAATGTGCTACAGGACTGCTCATTGTTTTTGAAGTTATAGACTAACACAACTACCCCCTCTGAGATTATTTAATGGACATCTTAGTGTTAGAGGATAATGACTTCATTTTGTATAGCTCTGAATATCTATTTATATCAATGAGTTTGCAGTCACACGTTGTTCAGTTCCCAAAGAGAAGCATTTAATGTGTTGCAATCTAAACATCACATCTGAAAAGAACGGCACTAGGATCAAATGACTTAGTACCAACCTCTACTATAGAAACAAAACCAAGAATCTTTCCATCATCTCTCCAAACATTCTTGCAACAAATGATTACAAACCATTACGCCTACCCACTCCCTTAGAGACCCAGCTTAAAATATCCACATTGAAGCAACACGTGTGCAATGTAAAGCTAAAAATGAAATCACAGTATATTGAGTCTCAGCTGTGGCCAGATGGCTCTATTGTTACATTCCTTCAGTCCCAACGTACTCAATGTCACATCAAATGGAGTCTTAATCCACAGGATGACCAAAAATTCCTTGCCTGTCCCATCTCCCCTAACTGCCCCTTTCTAAAACTGACTTAAAGTAGTTAATGTGCTAACATTGTCCAGACATCCCTGCATCCGTGCTCTTGTAAAGTATGTTCCAGAGGAAGAAGTGAGCTATTCCACCTCAGTGGATAACACATTAAAGTAGCACAGACCCATTTTTCACAGATTCATGAATGCCTCTAGAACTCCATCAGGCTAACTGCAAAATAGGGAGGGGGGGGGGTTGTTTGTTTGTTGGTTGGTTGGTTTTTTGCTCAGATAGTCAAGCAGGACTTGAGCCTGTCTTCACATGTGCAGCTCTTGGGCTGCAAGAAATACATTTGATTATGTGAGGGGGGGGGATCTGTGACATCCGTCCTCTCACCACTACATGGCGATTCCAGTCCATCCTCTCCTCTGTGCACACACGTCAATAACATCCCTCCCGCCCACCCTCTGCTTTCTCAAAGGGGGCAGCTCAGTGAAATATTTTCCACTTGCAGCCACTTAGATGGATGAGTTTTGTTACGCAGCTGGGCATTTTTATTAAGACAGCACCTCTGCTCCTATACCAGTGAATATTTTATAAGAAACCGGGCATGGTCAAGTCTCCACAGGCTTTTCCTATCACAAGGAAATGGAGAGGCTGTGCACACTGGAAGAGTGAGTACCATGTCCTACATGCTGATTTAAGAGAGGATTTTCTGTCTTGTTCAGCTTCAACTTCTCTAATCCAGCAGTTTCTGATCCAACAACATCCATGGTCCAGAATGATTGTAGTTAGCCGGATGTCATAAGAACATAAGAACGGCCATACTAGATCAGACAAAGGTCCAAACAAAGGCTCTGGACACCACTCCTACCCATCCTGGCTAATAGCCATGGATGGGCCTACCCTCCATGAATTTATCTAGCTCTTTTTTTAACCCTGTTAAAGTCCTGGTCTTCACAACATCCTTTGGCAAGGAGTTCCACAGGTTGACTGTGCACTGGGTGAAGAAAAACTTCCTTTTGTATGTTTTAAACCTGCTGCCTATTCATTTCATTTGGTGACCCCTAGTTCTTATATTATGGGAACAAGTAAATGGCCACACCCATGATAAGTGGATAAGGAAAAGCTAAGTCTCCTGTGGTGCCATAAAGTTTGTTTGCAGCCCCCAGTCCTGGCTCTCAGTGTTCTGTGCTGTTATTTAGCTCTAATTTACCCCTAAAGGTCTTCTCAGAGCCCAGTAAGCAGTGGCAGTAGTGGTAATGCAGCTAGATAATACGGACCTCCCATGGTCCAGCAAATTCTCTGGTTTGGCAGCAGTCAGGTCCCAAGGGTGCTGGACTAGAGAGATTCCACCTGTACTGCACATGGGATAGTGTTATAATATCCAGAACTGGGACACCTGAAAGGCAGTGTGCTGTGAAGCCCTGTGGAAGCCGACAATAAAAGACCGGCCCCTATTCATCTCTGCAGGATTTTAGGCGAATTGCAACGAATGCCCGTGATATGTCTGCAGCCCCCTATTGGTTTCATCCCTGTCCAGTTCTGTCAGACTGTGAAACGGGTGGCAGGGCGGGGGTGGGGAACTAAAATATTGGACCCCTAATCCCATGTACCCCCTCCCCAATGCAGTGCAACCTCCCTGGAAATGTCAGCCAAGGAAGGGTTAACCCTTGTCTGGCAAAGCTGGTTCACTGTCTGATCATTCCCGGGTGGGGAGTCCTCCCGAAAAGCAACACTGAAGAGCGATACCCAGGGCTTAAAGTGATGGCAGAAAGGCAGGGTACTTGGCATAGGTGATTTGTGATAGCACTTGGTGGGGGGTGCACTGCCCTCCCCAAGTCTTACAAATGGGATACCCCCACATGTCCCCTTCCTGTTCCTCTGGGTGGCCCTCCCTGCAGGCACCAGGCACCACTGGCTCTTGGTAACCCTGCAGGAGATATACTTGATCGCTAGGCTGGAAAGCCATTCTGCCCCTTTTCCCAGGGTAGGAGGGGCTGGGCACCTTACTGGGTTGGAGGAGATGGAGGCTTCTACCCACTTTCTTAGCTAATCCTAGAATCCTAGGGCTGGAAGAGTCCAACCCCTGCCCAAAGCAGGCCCAACCCCAACTAAATCATCCCAGCCAGGGCTTTGTCAAGCCGGGACTTAAGAACCTCTAGGGATGGAGATTCCACCCCCGCCCTAGGGAACCCATCCCAGTGCTTCCCCACCCTCCTCGGGAAAGAGTTTTTCCTAATATCCAACCTAGACCTCCCCTACTGCAACGTGAAACCATTGCTCCTCGCTCTGTCATCTGCCAGCTAAGTGAGAGAAGGGACAAAATGTTCCATCGCCTGCATTCTGCAGTCAGCCTCCTCGAGAGAGAGAGAGGAAAACGAAGGGGAACTGGAAGCCCCCTACATCATGAACTTTTGTCTGGAAATTGGTTACAGGGGAGAGATCACGTGAGGATTACCTGTTGTGTTCCCTTCCTCTGGGGCATCTGGTATTGGCCACTGTCAGCAGACAGGACACTGGGGCTACGTCTAGATGCAGGCTTCTTGCACAAGAAGCTTTTTGCACAAGAGATCTTCCACAAAAACTTCTTGCACAGGAGCGCGTCCATACTGCAAAAGTGCTTTGAAAAAGCAATGCACTTTTGCACAAGAGAGCATCCAGACAGCATGGACGCTCTCAAAAGAAAGCACTGATAGCTACTCAGAGAATGGCCACCAGGGCACCTGTGCTTTTTTGAGCAAAAAGAGGCAGTTCCCCATCCGCACGCACCTTTTTGCATAAGAGCTCTGGCTCAAAAAGGAGTTATTACTTGAAGAAAGAGGAATAACTCTTGCGCAAAACCCTCTCTGTTCTGTTGATTTACTTGCTCAAAAACGCGCTTGAGGTGTGGATGCTCCCTGAGTTTTTGCCCAGAAACTCTGCAGTCTAGATGTAGCCTGGGCTAGATGTATGGTCTGACCCAGACTGGCCATTCTTATGTTCTTATGAACTTCTATTCAGAGGGGTAGCTTTAATCTGCCAAAGCAAGAGCAGGAAGGATGGGAAAACGGTGGCCTGCTGGGCTCTATCTGCAGGCAAATCCTCACATGTGGTGCAAAGGTGCAACCCTGTAATCCGATGGATGTGCGGAGTCAAACCAAAGGCCATGACAGGGCTTTGAACATTTTATACTTTGAAGCTGCATTTGACTTTGCATCTAGGATAAGACTTATCTTTGCAGGGAAATAACCTCGCTTTGGCATGGCCCATTTGCACACATATTTATGGTCTGTTGATCTAATTCTGCGCTAACAATAGCTCCCCAGTTTCACTTGAACGACGAGAATTTGCAGCATTGACAAAAAGGAGAAGAAGACTGGTTAGGTCACTGCTCATTTCCTTCTACCAGTCAGGTTAGGATTTTAGCTGGATTTCCAGGTATTTAGTAGAGTTTGGTAGTAGCCAGATTAGTACCTGAACCCAAACAAATAACACTGGAATAACCCTAGTTGATGGCTCGGAAGATTGGTAATGGGATATACAGCTCACTGGTTTCCGTAACTAGAGACTGAAAGTAATGCCCCTCAGTTTGAAAGAAGAACTCTGCATTTTAGCCCATTTCTTCTTATACATGTTATTTATTTGCTCACGCTAGTGGCAGACTCAGCAGAGGGGCCAAAGACTGATGGGAAGTGAAATCCTCTTTACCAATGGTCCCGCTAAACTTTTCCATCCATGTGCAGAATAATTTTATGTGCACCAAAGCATGTGCGGATATGCACCACCCGTAGAAACAAAACAACCAGGCGTTGGGTGCTCTGCTAATCTGCTGGGTAGCATTTGAATCACTTCTGAGCATCCAGCTTACCAGGAACTCTGCTCTTTACCCCTTTGGTCAGGTCACAGGTGCACTGACAGAGAGAAGCATTTTGAATTGTCCTGTACTGTATCCTTCTATTCCTCACTGCAGATTTCAGCTTCCACCAGCATTAGAGTTGAATGAATGAATGAATGAATGAAATTGAAAGAGAATGCTTTATGTGTTATCTTGTAACAACCTAGCACAGGGGTGGGCAATCATTTTTGATCAGGAGACCACCCCAAACTTTTGGTAAGTGGTCAAGGACTGCACTTTTCTATGGAGGAGGTGAGGGGTCTGGGATGGAGGTTGGGTGCAGAAGGGAGCTTGGGGTAGGGAACTGGGGTGCAGGAGGGCGTGTGGGGTTTGAGAGGGAGTTTGGGTGAAGGAGGGGGGGTGATCTGGTGCAGGAGATTGGGGTGCAGGGTCTGGGAGGGGATCTGGGGGCAGGAGAGGATTCTGGCCTGGGGGCAGGGTGCGGGAGAGGGGGCTGTGACCTGGGGAAGGAGAGGAGAGCGCTTCCCTGCTAGCCGCAGCCCCAGACTGCTCAAAATGGCTGGCTGCTCCCTCTGGCTCTCTGTTCTGCGAGCTGGAGGGAGGGGGAGGCTTCATGCACTGTCCCCGTCCCTAGCAAAATCTCTCCACTCCCACTGGCCAGTTTCAGTGAAGACTCTCCCTCCCCACCCCCAGTGCACAGAGCCCCAGGGAGCAGCCAGGTGCTCAAAGCGGCGTGGGGCTGCTCTGATGTGGCTGGCTGCCCTGTGCCTTAGGGTCCTGGGGCGAGGCCAGACCAGAAAGCCCGTGGGCCGGATCCAGCGCTTGGCGGACTAGATCCAGCCCACAGGTTGTGTCTGACCCACGCCTGGCCTAGCGCCTTGGTTTGTTTTCATAAGCAAAGCTACCACAGCCCATCGCAGGCCTAAATCCCTCCCAGAAGCAGAAGACCCAGCTCGTATTTCTAATAGCATCAGCCCCGTCTTCTGTGGGACTCTGTGCGGCATGCAAGGAAGGTGGGGATTCGCTCAGCTTCCTCTCAGGCAGGAACAGCAATCAGTGAGCGAGGGCTAAGAGACGGGGTCAGAGTGAACACTGCGAACTGGAGCCCTCGGCTGTAAACGAAGCTGTGCCAGGGATACCCCTTTGACAGCATTGCCAGTGTGGTGTTGATAATGAATTGCCAATAGTCAATTTAATTAATTGATAAGCAGTAACTGATCAAATAAAACATAATGGTAAGTGGCTCTTTCGTGGGAAAGGTTCTCTTGAATCCAGATTAGTTCCATGATGACAAACCTCCGGTAAATCAGCTTTGACTGAATGTATTGATTAAGAGCGAACAGAGAGAGCCCCGTACACAGCGAGGCTGCAGCAGTGGAAGAACTTCCATGTACATATCTGGCAGCCGGCATCCCGCCTGCAGTCTTGCTTCCCCTATGATTTAGGAACAATTATACCCTGGTCACCTTGTTGTGTATCGTTCTGGTCGGGGTTCCCTGTAAGCCAAGTGCCTGGGCAGCCACCCAGGAGTGATTCAAATGCCACCCAGCTGATTAGCAGAGACATGTATTTCTCCTGGTGGTGCACATCTGCACATGCATCAGTGCACATACCAAAATTTATTCCACACTTGGGCGGAGAGGAAAAAAAATAGAGGGAACTTAGCCTGACATGGGGAAATTCATGAGGACCAGACAAAGTCCAAGGTTCCCTATTCCATTGCAGTTAGTAGATTGCTAAGAAATGTCCTACAATATTTTTGGAGTACTCCATGGGGTCATTCCATTCTCTGAGCTTCACATTAACTGCAAAGCATCATGGGAGTCTTGTTCCCAGGCAAGCCTTCACATCTTTCCATCTGAAGTGCCAACAGTCCTAAGCATTTGCTGGATGTGGGGCCATTAAACGTTTGCCCCCGGGCCACTGCCAAGTCCCTGATACCAAAGGAGGATGGCAGGCACCTGAAGGCTCCATTTCATGCCTCCCGCGGTGGTAACCAAGTGAGGCTGATTTCGTGATGCCCCCCGAACCTCAGTGTCGCTCAATCACAGGCCTGGACAAGCCACTGGAGTCACTCACCAACCCAGACACCATGAGCTCAGCTGTGGGGCATTTGCATTACAAGTTGAGCTCATAGAATCCGAGAATCCCAGGGCGAGAAGAGACCTCAGGAGTCATTGAGTCCAGCTCCCTGCCCAGAGCAAGACCAACCCCAAATTAATCATCCCAGCCAGGGCTTTGTCAAGCCGGGACTTAAACACCTCTAGGGATGGAGATTCCACCCCCTCCCTGGGGAACCCATCCCAGGGCTTCCCCACCCTCCCAGGGAAATAGTTTTTCCTAATCTCCAACCTAGACCTCTCCCACTGTAACTTGAGTTGGGTCACTCTCCCGCAGTCCACTCCAGCGAGTAAGACAAAGGAGAGGGCAGGCCACTTCCCTGGGGCCGTCCTCCATTGCCAGTGAGAAGAGGAAGGACACGGTGTCTCCTTATGCTTGTAACCCAGAGGCTTTGAGAAGGGAGAGTGCTAAGGCTACAGGGCAGTGCTCAAAGAGGCTGTTGGCTTTTACCTCGGGTTCAGTGCCCCCTGCCAACCGGTAGGTCCATCAGCTTTACACGCCCGTCCGTGCAGTGCTGGCTTTTGCCCTATTTGATCTGCCCGTGGACCCCGTCTCAGGGCAGCGGGTTGAGGGAAGGGCTCGGAGTCTCCACAGCCAGCCAGCACAAAAGAATGCGTCCGCCACAGAAGAAGTTTGGCCAAACTTTTCAACGTGCCACAAGGGCCCCACATCTCTGGGGCCTGCCCACCCTCACTCACCCAGAGCCTGTTTCGCTGCCTCAGGCCAAGCTTGTGGCAGCCCCTTTCCAGCAGCTGCCAACCTGCTGCTTCCTGATTTCAGGGCTGAGGGCACCGTTTCAGTTCTTCGTGTCTCAGAGGGGTCGTCATGTTAGCCTGTGAGGTGCCACAGGACTCCTCACTGGATTTGCAAGATACCGGCTAACAGATTTATTGGGGCACCAGCTTCCCTGGGTAAAAAAAACCTTCGTCAGATGCAATGTGTCAGGTTTTTACATTCGCTTTGAAAAGCCACAAAGAATAACTGAATGGAACCCATCCCCTCATTCAGAACCGATGGGGTGGCCGTGTTTTACAAATGCTCCTTAGCCGTGAGCCCCTTGGGTTTTCTCGGAACACCACAATGGCTGGTTCTGAATTTTCCCTCCTTCTTTTCACCAAATCTTCTTTCGCTTTGGGGTAACTCGTAGAATACATCTCCTAGCAGCCACTGTTTCATGTATAGAACCTTCCGTCTGGTTTTGATTGAGTGCACTTAATATAGTGGCTCTTGTTGTATAAAGGTTTTTTAATCTGATATTTGACAGGTTTGCTCTTTAAAGAATCCATTAATGGAGGGCAGCTATACCTTCAGGTATTGTTCCCATTAAAACAGCTTCTTATCGAGTTGCTAGTACATTTTCCAGAAGATATGCAGGGGTGTGAGGAGAGAAATCATAAAATCCTTCAAATTCAGATGCTGAAATATTTTTGCCATATTAGTCCTTTTTCAGTTACTAATTTTTATTTCTGTCTCCAACAAAGCCTATTTTATACCTCCCTAAAGAAACAGAAGAAAAAAATGTGGGGATTGTTTCCAGCTAAGAAGGGTGAAACCAATCTAGTCCTTGAATTTATTATTTCAGGAAGGTAGACAATCAGCCACGTCTTATGACTTATTTTTCCAAAGTTCACTGAAGAGCAGTTGATACCCAAGATCTTGGGACAGCAGGTTCAAATTCTGCGGGTATGGGGGAGGGAGGGGCTCAGTTTTAATTCCTTCCTAATTAGATAGAATCCTAGCACACTAGAACGGGAAGGGACCTCAAGAGGTCATTGAGTCCAGTCCCCTGCCCTCATGGCAGGACCAAGCACCATCTAGACCATCCCTGACAGGTGTCTGTCTAATCTGCTCTTAAATATCTGCAGAGATGGAGATTCCACAACCTCCCTAGGCAATTTATTCCAGTGTTTACCCACCCTGACAGTGAGGAAGTTTTTCCTAATGTCCAACCTAAATCTCTCTTGCTGCAGTTTAAGCCCATTGCTTCTTGTCCTATGGGGTGTTTATAATGTCGCTAATGTTTGGCTTGAGGAGTCTTTTTGGTGAACCCTTCTGAAATGGATGTCCTGGATGTTCTGCATGGATATGAGAAGGTCCATGTTAATTTTGTAGGGAGTTGTCCTTGCATCCTCTCCTCCCCCCAAAAAATTTGCTTGGGCCCCTTGAGGCAGACTATCTGCACATCAGGTGACATGAAGTGATGGAATATGTATCTAGCTTGAAAATAGTACAGGTTGCGTTTAACACATCTTGCCTCCTGTTCCTCTGGGTGTGCACAGTGCCACTCCTATGAGCATTACGGAGGGTTTAGCGAGGACCCCAAGCAAGGACCTGTCATTACTTGGATCCAAGTCTTTCTTGTTTCCACTTTTTCAGCACCCCCTCTCCCTGCCATGCCAATGCAAGCGGCGTTATAACGGTTGCCCTCAGCACACTGTGTCTGAGAAGGGCTAGCGTTACCTCATTTCCCATGTCGGTTTCCCACTCAGGGAAATCGATTAATTAACCTTGCAGAAACTGATAAGGCTGTCAAAGGGGGAGACTAGGGCCGGCTCACTGACCAATCAAATTATGGAAAACTAAAAGGTCAGAAGAGCCCCGTCTGCAGCTGCTTCCCAGGGAACGCTGTAAGAGACGGAAACGTTCATTGCCCCCGACGGAGACGATAACGAGGAAAGAAAAGGGCACCACGCAGGCTCATTCTGGGGCAATGATTTCAGCTTCTCAGACACCAAATGGCTCTTCTACTTGTGAGCCTCCCGTGGGCCAGCAGAGAGTAACAGCTTCTCAGGCGTGTTCATGCCTCCTCCAGACCCCCTCCCACACTGCAAAGTGGGACTTTCACTCTTGTTATTTTAAAGAGTGAATGTTCCCCACCCAGATTTGTAACACTCTCGGTTGAAGATTCCTGTGGGTCTGGAGATGGTCTGCAAGTGAAAGTCTGTGCTCCTTACAACTACAGTTTGAACCTCTCTAGTTTGGCACTGGTCAGGCCCCGAGGGTGCCGGCCCAGAGAATTTGCCAAGCCACAGGAGATTAATATTGTCTAGTAGCATCACCAACACTGCTACTGCTTCCTGGGCTCTTATTTAGCTCTAATTTACCCCTAGATGCCTCAGAACACTACAGCCTCCAGTCCTGGCTCTCAAACAAACTTTATGGGGCCGCAGGAAACTTGGCCACCCCCATGGTAAGTGGCCATCCAGCTAACTAAAATAACGCTGGACCACGGATGTCACTGGGCCAAAGAGTGCCGGACTAGAGAGATTCAACCTGTAGTTCTTTGTAAAACAATAGAAATGAACTCTGGAGGGAAATGTAGCTTCATGGCAAATGCCATTTCTCTAACAAGGGACGATGGTGTTAAGATTCCACTGCAAAGGTTAATCGCTACCGCTGGCTTGGCAGTTGCAGCCACACAACTCGTACTGCAAAGTGACACCTTTGGGTGGGAACATGAAAACCGACACAAGGAAAAGGTCAATTGTCCCAAGAACTGCCCCTAACGTTTGAGAGAACAATGGCTGGAGGCGTCCACGCGCTTGTTACTTTTTGGCATTTCTAAATCTTCCCGGCACTCACAGTTATAGGAGCTGAATGTTCCTCCCCGGGGGATGTTACTGAGGACATGATAACTTAAGCCAGTTCATAAAACAGAGGGGTTTTTTTCTGGTAATGCGGCTGCTAAATTAGGGAACTCTGTCCAAGTCGATCACTTCCACTGACAATCCAGGCCTTTCCCAAAGCAACCTTACTTCTAAATGCAGGCAGAAGGGGAGCTCGTGCACATTGGTGTAGATCAGGAGGAACTTCAGTGAAGTGGGTGCAGTTGCACTGGTGTAAAGTTGATATAAATTAGGAGACTCAGGCTATGTCTACACTGCAGTTTTTTGCGGGAAGAAGATATGCAAATAGTGTGCTCATTTGCATATCTTCTCCCGATTCTTTTTGCAGAAGAGGTTTTGCCGTTAAACAGTCCCATGTAGATGGGGCCAATCTGTTGGAAAAAAAAACCCCCTTTTTCGTAAGATCTCTTATGCCTCAAAAACCGAGGTTTACAAGCTCTTGGGAAAAGGTATTTTTTTCCAACAAATGGCCCTGTCTCCACATTGGGCTTTTTAGCAGCAAAAGCTCTTCCACAAAAAGAATTGGGAGAAGATATGCAAATGAGCGTGCCATTTGCATATCCTCTTCCACAAAAAAACCCACAGTGTAGGCATAGCTTCAGACGTTGGCGTGAAACCCTCTAATATGCCACAAAGCTGCAAGGTCTGCTTCTCCAGTAACAGGTGTGGGTGCCAAAGGGGAGGTGAAGAGGAATGTCCGTGGTTTACGCCCATTCTGCAGCGTGTGAAGCACTGCCGCGGAGATGAGGGTGCAGAAAGCCAGCCTCGCGGGCTTTTCTTTAGAGTGGCCCCTGAAACTCTTGACTGTGGCCCCTTTGGGGGAGGAGCACGAAGAGAAGAAATAAGCCCTCTTTCTGAGTCAACCCACAGAGCCATCTCTGGATGTGTGTGAAATCCAGGCACCAGGCCGCGCTGCCCGTCTTCCCACACACGAGTGCGTGGCTGCCTCTCTCTTCACTTCCAGTACAGCTCAGGGGTCGTGGCAAAAGAACACTGAGAAGCAAGAAAGGCAGAAATGAGCGGGTGGGCAGCTGTCTGGATGGCGTGTGCATATGTCGTTCGGATCAAGTCCCCACTCAGACAAACTCTCCCAGCGAGAAACCGACCAGGTTCCGTGTTTCACTTCTGATGCAGAACAGCCCAGAAAGGGCAATCCTGGAGAGGGATCAAAGCTAGCTACCAGCTATTTTTGCACCTCCATCATTTTTGACCCTCCACGAGCCCCCCCTGGGAATTGCCCTTATTTCTGGCCACCTTGAAGGCTGTCCCACTCCCAAGCTCAGGACACTTCCCTTCCACTTTGCCACTCAACGCCCCCATCCCAGATGCACCCCTCGCAAGCCGCTTTTCTGGAGCCCTTGGCCAGCCCTGCAGTGAGGAATCCCCCTTGGGCCCGTCTGGTTCTTTTGGCCGGTCAGAGGTGTGTACAGGGGCCCTCGCATGGGTCAGGACAGCGACGCTAGGACGAGGCCTGCATGGCTACGTCAACACTGCACAGTTATTTCAGAAGAAGCTATTCCGGAATAGTTATTCCAAAATAGCTTATTTCAAAATAGCACGTCTACACTGCAGGGAAGCCTCAAAATGAGCCCGAGGCCGGCTTCCCTAATGGAGATGTGCTCTTTCGATTTAGAGCCCTGGGAGGAATCACATAGCTATTTCGAAATAAGGCCTGTGTAGACGCTCCACTGCTGCTATTTCGAAATAGAATGGCCCTGGTGAGGGGCTATTTTGGAAGAGGTGTTATTCTGACGTCTGTAAACCTCATTCTACGAAGAATAAGCCATCCGTTATTTCAAAATTATTTTGAAATAGCAGACTTGCTCGCATAGTTATTTCGGAATAATGGCCGTTACTCCGAAATAACTTTGCTGTGTAGACACACCGCGTGTGGCCCTCACAGTGTGGGTCTAACAACTCACCCAGGTGTGTTGTCCCATTGACGTGCTGACATATAAATCTTGTTGCAGACTGTTTTCATAAAATCCTAATTTCCGCTTTTAAATGCCAGCGCAACACTCCAGTGACAGCCGGCGTGGGGACCAGATGAGGGTGGGTTCCTCACTGCTGTCATTTACACAGGGATTTGAGATCCCTAGAAGGAGAACTCTGCATTTCTCAGCGCTGTCCCAGAATCCTGCTTACATTTTGCTGTTTCTCCCTTTCCGCAGAGAAATTCTCGGCTGGTACTAATGGATGGAACTTCCCTGCTGTCAGTGTAGCTGAGCCTGGTTGACCTGGAAGAGAGCTTAGCCCCAGTGCCCACTAAGCACAGAGGTGAAATCCAGCTATGGTCCTTGCAATGCAAGTGGCTTTGCTTGTAAACCCGTTATCCGGGGCGGGCAAGCCTCAGCGCCACAGTGAGACAGTCCAACGAGCTGGTGGCAGCGTGGCCAAGCACCACGAGTGCAGCCCCAGCAGCTGAGCACAGTCTGAAGCCAGTACTGGCTGCCGAGTTCCCATGCGGGTTTCAGACGGGCTCACAGACCCGCTCTGGGAGGGTTGTTACCGAGCACCGAGGCACGGTACGCGGGTCACCGGAGACAATGTTCTCCCACCTTGCCGCCCGCATTGCAAATGCTCCGCCGCACTCCATTTCCCTGCAAGAGGAGGCTGCGAGGAGCCAGCTGAAAAATGCAGGAAGATCATCTGCTCGCTGGCTGAGAGGGGGGTTCCCTGTCCACGGAGCCCTAGGACACTGCCGCCAAGGCAGAGTCTGCAACGGTCTGCTGCCTCGCATCGTTCGCAGCCCTGCAGCGGGTGTACTCCCACGGCCAGCCCCCATGGCCCCTTGCTGTCAGGCTGCAGAGGGGTGGAAAGGGCCACGGGGGCTGACTCTCTGTCCCCCGCTGTCCCCCATCCAGCTCAGGTGGGAAGAAAAGCACGAGGGCAGGGCATGGCATCAGCCTTTGCCCGGATCATAGAATCCCAGGGCTGGCAGAGACCTCAGGAGTCATCGAGTCCAGTCTCCTGCCCAAAGCAGGACCAATCCCAACTCAATCAGCCCAGCCAGGGCTCTGTCCAACCGGGACTTAAACACCTCTAGGGATGGAGATTCCACCCCCTCCCTAGGGAACCCAGCCCAGCGCTTCCCCACCCGCCTAGGGAAATAGCTTTCCCTAATATCCAACCTAGACCTCCCCCTCTGATGTCCCCTGAGGTCGCTACGGCCTCATCTCCGCAACTGTCTCTCTGGCATGAAGCAAACGAATCCGAAAAAGAGACGTTGGGGGAATTCCAGTGAAAATTTGCAAGGAAACAGGAGAGGAGAGAAGATTCCAACCTGACTTCCCTCCCCCTGGGCCCACACCTCCTCAGCTCCCACCTGCTCAACTCTAGCTCCTTCTCCCCTTGCCCACGAACCGTTAAAAAGACATCACACGTTCGCCGCGGGGCTGTGTGTTCCTTTTGCCACTCGTTTTCTTAGCCCTGATGGGGCTTTTCCCAGGGAAAATTCATTGAAAGGGGAACTATGATTGGCTGAGTTTGGCCACTTAGGCAGCAAAGAGCCCATTTGCCCCTTGCTGCGGCCGGGGCTCTTGCTTGGTGTAACTGTGGGGGAGCGCGGCTTTAGCGCAGCAGCTCTACATTACATGGAGTGACGGTCTTCAAATCACTAGTGCAGGCCTCCTCCCAACATTCCCAGCAGCACAAGGTGGAGAGCCCACAGCCGCTTCCAGTCAGTTGTGGGCAGACGGAGGTCACTCTCCTAGGGGGGTCACCAGGCATTGGAGACTTGCTGAATCTCGCTTGGTGCAGCTGAGGGAAGCAGTGATCATGGGGACTGTGGAACGTCACCACCCGCATTGCCCAGGGCAGAGACAAGAGCCAGGTGTAGAAACAGGAATGTGCTAGCTGCTCCCAGAGGATTTACCTATTCATGAGACTCCTTGCAGCCTGGACGCATTCTCTTCTTGACCTTGGAGGTGCTGAAGACACCATCATCCTTCACGTGATATTTCTGGGTGCAATTCAAGCAAGGCTTAAGCCAGATTTGTGTTGCATTCACCTCGCTGTGCACACCAGTGTTTGCTCTCACAAGCTCGTGCATCTGCCAATACTTGCCAATTTTCACAGGCAAAGGAAAGTCCGAGAAGACTTCTTTGTTCTGAGCATGCTCTGCCCCAAAATGGATATGAAAGGGCTTACCCCTCTCTCAAATACACGCCTAAGAAATACGCAGTCCATAGAACTATACGCTTCTCACTCATTAAACCGTTCCAGCTGGACAGTGGTCCATCTCCCCCCATCCTGACTATTCATCACCAGTCACAGAACACCTGTTAGCATCCCATCATGATCTTAGGTTGTTATTTTTTTTTTTTTAAAGCTGTGTTTAAATGTTCCAGTTGAAAAGCCAAGACTTCAAAATAAGGAAATGCCAATCACCAAGTCGTGCTTGCAAGTGTTTTCTCTCACAAGATTGTGCATCTGCCATTAGTTGCACCTCACTAGCCAAGTTTCAGAGGCAAAGGAACATTTGCATGAGCCAAAGGGATGAGCAAGCACAGTTGTACAGACTGTGTGTATTTCCACAGCCGCAAAATCACCAGCCACAGCTGCAAATGTGATTCTTCAGTTGCACTGCAAATGCTAAGCAGTCCTCAATAGGATAAAGTTTTGATACACCTGAGAACCAGGTGGGCTGCGAGCAGGGATGGCAGAAACACAAGAATTCCCTTTCGTTTGGGAAGTGTAGGCTGTGGCATTTGGTTTCATTCTGCATTGGCACAAAACTAAGACCTTTTGGAAATGTTCAGGAAAAGCAAGAGCGAGATCAAAAGAGACCAGACTACCCAAAGCCCCCAGTGGTTCGGGTATCACCTGAGATAAGGGTCAGGTTCTACTCTATGTACCTAGCCCCTCTTACTCTCACCTGGTGAAGATATGTCACTTCACATAAATAAACAAACACTCAGGAGGAAGCATGGTTGACCCTAGCAGGGCTTCTCCCATCTGGGTCAGTGGGTGGCCACTCCGCCCCACTATACCTCAGTTTTAGAGCCCTTCCCTGAGCTGTAGAAGACCAAAGACCAAAGATGTAGAAGACCCTTGTCTGGTCTCTCTGGGTATGTCTAGACTACAGGCTTTTGTCGACAGAGGCTTTGTTGACAGATACTGTTGACAAAGCCTCTGTCGACAAAGAGCGTCTGGACTACATCCAGTTCTGTCGACAAAGCAAGCCGCTTTGTCGACATGAGATTGTAGACGCAAAGGACAGTGTAGATGCAATAATGCCTTCTGTCAACAGAACTCTGTCGACAAAAGGCGTTATTCCTCATAGAATGAGGTTTACCGCCATCGACAAAACTGCCGAGTTCTGTCGACATTATATCGACAGAACTCGGCGGTAGTGTAGACGCAGGTATAGTTTTGTCAACAAAAGTCCACTTTTGTCGACAAAACCCTGTAGTCTACACACACCCTCTGATCTGAGTAGAAATCCAGTGTTTGACTTGAGAAGCCTTCCTGAAAAAAGTTTTGTTGGAACTGATCTATTTCCACAAAACGCTTCTCAGTTGTGACGCATCCACCTTTCCCGACTTTCTGAAGGCTCCTCCTTTTAGGGAAAGCAAAATGTAGAGCCACGGTTAAAAGAAAGGGCCTTTCGGGTGCAATGGTATGAAAATGCCATGCCCGGGTGAGACTGCAGGCCTGGGTGTCGGAGCTTCACATTCAAAACTGTCAAGGATGGATGGACGTTTGTCACCTGATTCCACACCTCGTGCTCAGCACCAGGGAAAAGTCCAACTGTTAGCCAAGTTTACAGTGAAGAGATCAAAGAGAAAGGCTGCTTTTGCTAGCAGTAAAAACAATATCTCTTACAGTTATGTTAGAAGGCATTGGGAAATCTGGAGGGCATTTAGCCCTTCAAGTGTGAAATGTGCTGTTAAATTACTAACAGGAGAAATGCAGGTGTCTTTGAACCTGAAAGATACAATAATTACTGAACCAGAACTCTCAGCTGGAAATATTTTATAGAACTTAATTAAAGCTAAGAGGGAGGAAAAAGTCCTTGGAGCTCTGTGTGTATGTATGTGTGTGGTGTGTGTGTGTTACCTACACACCCACTGCGTGTGGTTCACTGTCCCAGGGAGTGGCACTGAAACCACTTATAGCGCGTGAGCGTGAGTTTTCTGTACAGCCTTAGCTGAGAGCCACCTGGCTTTTAGCTCACGCTGCAGAGGATCATGCACTAAGCTCCAGAGGTTCCAGGATTGGTTCCACCTGTCCGTGTTACATGGGTGTGTGCACACGTGTGTGCCCCAGGGATGGAGTTGGCTCCAGTGTAAGAAGGCAGGATAAGGAACCCTCTGGAGGTGGGGTTTGCTCTGGAGTGGCCCAGGGGATAAGCCACTTGGGGACAAGTATCAGAGGGGTAGCTGTGCTAGACTGTATCTGCAAAAACAATGAGGAGTTTTGTGGCACTTGGAAAACCACAGATTTATTTGGGCGTAAGTTTTCATGAGCAAAACCCCACTTTGTCAGCTGATGCCCAGATAAATCTGTTAGTCTTTAATGTGCCACAGGCAGTGCTTCTTTTGTTTAAAAAAAAAAAAAGGGTGCCAGTACTCCAGGGGAAAAGTTGTTGAGCTCTGACTGGAGGTGCTGGTACTGCATCTGGAGGTGCCGGTACTGCGTACCAGGCAGTACTGTCACAAAAAAAGCACTGGCCACAGGAGTCCTCAAACATTGCATGTGTCTTAAAGTGAACAGAGCAATGTTATAGACCAGAGGGGAGAAAATGTACAGAGTTCATAATCCACCCTTGTAACCACTGTAACTCTTCACCATCAGCAATGCAGCCAGTGAGTTGCAACCCACCCCAAAATGAATACAAAAGGATGTACCTTTCTCTGTCTCGCACACACCCCCTAAGAAATTCACTGTCCAGAGAACTATATGCTTCTCATTCAGACCACTTCCCAGGTGGAACCAATTCCGCTATCTTCCCCATCTATTCGTCGCCCACAATAACGTCCCATCATGATCCTAGGCAGCTACATTTTTTAAAAGGGCTTTGAAGTCCTGGGCTTTACAACCTGGACTTTTGACAAAGGGAGGGAATGCCACAGCGGAGGCTGCTCTGTGAAACCTGCTTGCCCCTTGTGAGTATGAGAGTCTTTAATTACGCAATCAGATATTATTTTCCCCATGGGATGCCTGCTTCATTCAGTGCACCGGACCACTGGTGCTCATTGGATGTCATCCGCACCGTTCCGTTTGTAGCATTGGCTGCCCATCATCCCCAGACTCGGCACTGAGCTCGGAATGATTCATTTCCTCTCCAGTGCTCAGTGCCCTCATAGCCGAGGGCTTCACAAATGCACTTCTCTTCACAGATTCCCCTGAGTGCTGCAGAAAGGGATCGAGGGGTCATAGTGGATCACAAGCTAAATCTGAGATAGCAGTGTGATGCTGTTGCAAAAAAAGCAAATGTTCTTAACAGGAGTATTGTGAGTAAGACATGAGAAGTCATTCTTCCCCTCCATTCTACACTGATTAGGCCTCAGTTGGAGGATTGCGTCCAGTTCTGGGCACCACATTTTAGGAAAGATGTGGAGAATTGGAGAAGGTCCAGAGAAGATCAACAAAAATGAATAAAGGTTTAGAAACCAAGCCCAATTCTTTCAGCCTTTCCTCATAGGTCATGTTTAGTTTAGAAAAGAGAAGACTAAGAGGGGACATGATAGTGGTTTTCAAGTATCTAAAAGGGTGTTACAAGGAGGAGGGAGAAAAATTGTTCTCCTTGGCCTCTGAGGGTAGAACAAGAAGCAATGGGCTTAAAGTGGTACAAGGGAGGTTTAGGTTGGCCATTAGGAAAAAACTTCCCAACTGTCAGAGATCCCACAACCCCCCTAGGCAACTTATTCCAGTGTTTAACCACCCTATCTCTGGAGATATTTAAGAGCAGGTTAGATGGACATCTCTCAGGGATGAACTAGATGGTGCTTGGCCCTGCCATGAGGGCAGGGGACTGGACTTGAAGACCTCTCAAGGTCTAGTTCTAATATTCTGTGATTCTAGGATTTTATGAGGGGCAATTCTCCCCCACTCTGAAGCACAGAGCTTAAGGCCAAAGTTGTCAAAATTGTGGGTATCCAGTTTAAGACACCTAGGGCCTGATTTTTCCAAGTTCTTAGCACTTTCTCCAACATTATAAGCTCAGAGTTGAGCTCCCACTGACCTCACCGCCTAGAGCAGGGCATCCAGAGAACGAGGCCCTGAGGGGGTGAAGAGGCCCAGTTGCAAGAAAAGTCCCTTGCAGACCCTGCAAGGCCCGGGCATGCTCGGGAAACTCTGCCAGGAAGGACATTCTCAGAGCAATTCAAAAGTCTTCTGGGAATGTTGTGACCCAAGCTAAACGTCTTCCTCTGTACGGCCTTTTACTTCAGCCTCTCACAAGCTCTAGCTGCTTGAGGAATGTCTTGGATTGGCACCCATGGGAGCCCTGCTCTTTCCTTCTTTGCTGAAGGAACCAGTCGCTAGGAACTGGGGAAGCCACAAGGAAAACTAGAACCCTCATGCCTCAGGGGAAAAGCCCTCCCCACAACAGTGACAATGCTTCCTAGAAAGACCAAGAAAACACATCACCAGCCTTATAACCCCCAGCTCATGTGCACGTGTCTTCTTCTGCAGCCCTCCATCGCCCCACTTTGTCTCCTCAAGAGCTGACACCGTTGTGTACACTCACATCACAGGCAAGGGCGAGAGAAGGGAGGCGTAACGTGTTATTTGTGCAGCGATGGTTGTGCGGGGTCCGTGCTGAGCCACGGGACTCAGGGAAAACAGAGCTGTGCAGCTCCCACTGATCACTCACCATTTGGGAGTGAATTGTTCATCTACACAGCCTAGCTCAGCAAAAATTCATTGCGCTTGCTCATCTGTCCTCACACTACAGGAGCACAACAAGGCCGAAGTGGGGCTAGTTAGGTGGAATGTTAACTGGGGCTGTGGAATTGCTTGACAGCCCGCCAAAATCAGAGTCTTTATTCTCTCATGACTCAGCAACTCCTAATTTGGGTAAACACCGAAAGGGCACCGTAGGGACCTGTATTTCCAGCCCAGACAGAACCAAGCTATGTCCCAGGAGCTGCGTCAGAGAAACTCAGACTCAAGCGACCCCCAGCCCTGGGCTCTGGTTTGCATTAAAGAAATGTTTCCAGCCCATGGGCCTTTGTAGAACTCAGACGGGCCACAGCTGTTGAGAAGAGGCAGTCTTTCAGCGGGGTTAGAAACCATTAACCCTGAACTAGTTTAGAGCCAGTGTGGAAGCAGATAAGTTTTGATTAGCCCTCTTACTACTGTCCCTCAGAGCACAGGTGGCTTTGAGAAACCTCCCAGGATGCTCTGCTTCTGAGAGCTAAGCTAGGAAATAAGAATAGGTACCCAGAATCCATTGCCATCAAAGCAGCTCATGACGCCAATAGTGCTAGTGTGCTCTCACGGGGTACGTCTACACTAGCTCGTTAGTTCGAGCTAGGTAGGCAAATGAGGGCAACCGGAGTTGCAAATGAAGCCCGGGATTTAAATATCCCGGGCTTCATTTGCATGTTCCCGGCGCCGCCATTTTAAATCCCCTAGTCCGAACTAACTGCCCGCGGCTAGACGCGGCAGTTAAACGTTAATTCAAACTAACTCCTTAGCTCGAATTAACTGTTACTCCTCGTGGAATGAGGAGTAACAGTTAATTCGAGCTAAGGAGTTAGTTCGAATTAATGTTTAACTGCCGCGTGTAGCTACGGGCACGGAGTTCGGACTAAGGGGGATTTAAAAATGGTGGCGCCGGGAACATGCAAATGAAGCCCGGGATATTTAAATCCCGGGCTTCATTTGCAACTCCGGTTGCCCTCATTTGCCTACCTAGCTCGAACTAACGAGCTAGTGTAGACATACCCATGGTGCTTAACCCACTCCGAGACAAACGGAATCCATTGTCTAGAGCAGGGCTGGGGAACCTTTGATTTTTCTGTGGGTCAGCAGCCCCCAGTCCAAAAGTCGGGGGCTGCACACAAGTAAGAAGCCCCTGACTGAGGAGGAAAAAGACACGCCTCACATTCCCCTCGCACACCAGAGTCTAGGGCAGGGCCACTCAACTTTGGAAGCCCCGGGGGCTATAGTGATACTCACAGCACATGCTGAGGGCCGCATCTTAAGGTTGGTTGCATAGACATGCAAATATATGCAAACTGTATTCAGTGTGAAAGAAACTAAGATTAAGGCAAGACTATACCACACGCAGGCCCCATTTCAGTCAGTTCTGCTGATATTAATAAAATGCAACATTGACCCGATTTCCACTCATATGACAGCACTTTCAGTGAGCAATGACAGTCCAGGAATTTAACTACCAAAGTGCATGTCAACAGAAGACCATTATACTGACGACTTTTTTGTTTTGGCTCCCAGCTGCGGGCCGCGTGTTGAGCCTCATGTCAACCCAAACCGCACTGCAGGCCACAAACAGGTCGCGGCCAGCATGTTGAGTAGCCCTGGCCTAGGGGGTCCAGGTTAGCAGATTTTGTGTGCTCCAGCCCTGTGGGTGCACGGCAGGAGGCTGGAGCACCAGCATGGGCTCCCCAATGTGGGGGGATCCCTGAGCATCGGGGGCTGGATCCAGGAAAGCCGCATCCGGCCCCTGGGCCTGAGGTTCCCCACCCCTGGTCTAGAGAATGGAACAAATTTCAAATAAGCTTCCGAAATCTTGGCTGCGGAGCTCACGTGACTTTCTCACATGTTCTGATCCATGTCACGAATCTTTCCACTTCCTGGAGATGAGATTCTCATCGGCATGGCTAGTGGCTTCCAGTAGAATGCCACGCAGCTCAGCTGCGATTTCCAGAGAGGGGCGTTTGTTTGGTCCTATTGAAGCTCAGCCCCTTTGAAAACCAGGCCTTTGCCCTCTCGAGGGGGGCATCCCAATCTCTCAGCCATCTCAGGCTGTGATGAATCTCAAGATCGAATCCCCGGTCACGCTTGGAAGGGTGCCACGAAGCAAAAGAAAAACAAAGTTTGGAAAGATTTCAGGTGTGTGGGGGCTGGCTGCGCCCAAGGGAACATCAGGCTTGGAGAGTCTCCAGGTCTAACCTGAGCCATCCCTTTCAGTGTTTCCTGCCCTGGGAAAGCATTTCAGGCCAAAGAAGCCAGAGTCCAGACAGAGTGAACCCTTGCTTGTCCTCATCACTTCTCCACCTGTAGTTGGTCTGGAAGACCACACACTACACAGCCAGAATAGATCCAGACCAACAACTAGTCACGCCACTGCAGGTACCCCTCCCCCACCCACTCTGTAAGGGTATGTCTACACTACCACCCTAGTTCGAACTAGGGTGGCTAATGTAGGCATTCGAAGTTGCAAATGAAGCCCGGGATTTAAATATCCCGGGCTTCATTGGCATCTTCCCGGGCGCCACCATTTTTAAAAGTCCCCTAGTCCGAACTCTGTGCCCGCGGCTACACGCGGCACGGAGTAGGTAGTTTGAATTAGGTTCTCTAATTCGAGCTACCGGTACTCCTCGTTTCACGAGGACCTAATTCGAACCTAATTCCCGGGCTTCGTTTGCAACTTCGAATGCCTACATTAGCCACCCTAGTTCGAACTAGGGTGGTAGTGTAGACATACCCTCAGGTCCCCCAAGGACCAGGGAACATGCAAGGTCCACTCTGCATGGTCACCAATCTGTCTAAAAATGACAGCTGCTCCGCCGTGGCATAAAAGGGGTTAAAACCAGTTCTGGGAGCGGGCTGTCCCAGCAGCCAATTAGAGGGAGGCTGAAGGCAGCCAATCAGGACCTGGCTGGGCCCTATAAGAAAGGCTGCTAGGAAGAGGGAGCCTTTCTCCAGCTCTGGAGGGAGCCAGACTAACACACTGGTACCCTGAACAGAGCAGTGCTGGGAAAGGCCAGGGATCCAGCAAAACTCCAGCCTGATGAACTCCCAGGCCCTGACTCAGGGACCCCCGGGGGCACAAAGGCCGCAGAGGGCCAGCCAGGGGAGAGAAGTAGGCGGCGGGTCCACCGAGGGTGGGACTGGGGAGGAGCTGGTTCCCCGAGGAATGGGAACGCCAGGGTGGGCATTGCCAGAGTGCGCTGCCCAGGGCCTGGTGCTATGGTGTGGGAGGGATGCAGGTCCCGGCATGGTGAGGACAGACGGAGCAGTAGCCACAGGTGAACGCTGCCAGCTGTGGAGAGAAATAACTCCCAGGATGAAGAGCTGAGGGATGATGCGTGTGACCCTGTTACAAGGAGGACGTGACAGTGGCCCAAAAGGGGGCAAATGCTTGGCCAGGCCAGTGCCGACGTTGAGAAGGGAGCCGGTGTGCAGGACAGACTAGGGCAGGGTCACCAGCATTCTGCACACATGCCATAAGTGGCACGCAAAGGGACGTTTTGTGGCCCACGCAGCATGGCGCAGGGGCCGGGCGGCCCGGCAAGCGGAATGGGCAGCATGACCCTGAGCTGGGCTCCATGGGCTTGGGGTGTGCAGCTCCCGGGAGCTAAGGGGTTAACACACACACACACACACACACACACACACACACACACACACACACACACACGAGGGCGCGGGGCTGGGGCTGTGTTGCAGATCAGGGTGGCGTGGCCGGTCGCACACTGCTGCCGCCTCCGTGGGGCGCTGGAGCCTGGGTTAAGCCATGGCTCCTTCCCCAGCACCCCACTGCCCCCATCCTGGAACTGCCTGCCCCAGTCCTGGAACTGCAGCCTGTGAGGGGCGATTCCCGGGCAAAGGGCTGGCCCAGGCAGGGAAGTGACTCTGCCCCCCAGCTCCTCCTCGCCCAGCACTGCTCCCAGGCGGCCGCGAGTCCAAGCGCTGCTGCCCTGCCGGTGTGTGTGCTGGGGGCATAGGGATGGGGGCAGGGCAGGAGAGGAGTGAAGGAGGATGCAGGGGCAGGATGGGAGGGGGCAGGGCTTGCCCTGAGGGGGATGGAGAGAGTTCAGTCTTGGCATGCCACATCTGAAGGGTTGCCGACCTTAGAAAGGACTAGAGAAAGGAGATGGGGAAACTTAGACCTCCAACCTCCCCCTGCCAGGTCGCGGATGAACAAATGGCAAAAAGTTCATTTTACCCTCCCTCAAACCACGTCCCTGAAATGCTATTTCCAATGCTCCCCGTAATATACAGCAGCACTTTTTGTCTAAATAGTCACCAGAATCACTGCAGAGAAGGCTGCTGGAGAGGAATTAAAACACAGACCAAAGAAATTAACGTCCCTTGAAAAAGATCACTGCCAGCAGTCTTTCACACATACGTAAGTACTGGGAACAATTAAAACACCCTAAGCTCAATGGTTTGTTGAATTTGTGTAACGAGGGCAGAACTCATGCAAGTTATTAATATTCAAACGTCAGATTTTTTTTTTTTTTTTGCTCCATTTGGAAATTACATTTTGTGCTTTGATGCAGTTTGAGCAGCACTCCTCTGTCGGGTGCAATAACAAGCATGGCTAAAAGTCTGGAACGCATATCCGGGTCACCTTCATCGCACTGGAGATGGGCACTGGATTGGGAGGGCTGCGGGCGACCACAGAGAATTTTCTCCCAGGCGTCTTTCTGGTGGGTCTTTCCTTTGGGTCAGATTGGCAGAGAGCCTCGGAAGGGGGCTTGCCGTCCTCTGAAGCATGGGCACAGGTCACTTGTGGGATTAAAGCAGGGAACACGGTGGATTCTCAGGAGCTTGAAATCTTTCAACACTGATTCGAGGACTTCCGTGACTCAGAGGATAAGGGTCTGTTACTGGGGTCGACAGCTGAGCTTCTGTGGCCTACAACTTTCAGGAGGCCACCCTGGCTGATCATGGTGGTCCCTTCTGGTCTTCCAGTCCACAAGTCCATTCCTTGTGTCTATAAATGGCTAGTGGGGACGGTGAAGGGCAGACATGACCAATATCTAGATATAAAGCTGAGGGTATCACTTTCATCAAGCAGGTCGCCCGGCGTTTCACACCTTCTGCATGCTCAGAATATCCCCGAGCAGAGAACATCTGCTACAACTATTCAAATGCAGTGAAAAATACCTTTGCTCTGTTGATTGATAGCCACAGGAGGGCTCAATTTTCTGGTTTAATACCATAATCAATCAGAGACAGTATTGAAAGGCACAATTCCAAGGCCGGCGCTCATTTCTAGCTTAACACCCTCTCTGCTAATAATGAATGACCACAATCTTTAAAAGCTCTTGGTGATGCCATCTATAATCAATCACTAGCAGGACTGACTGGCCATCTGAAATCAATCGCTGCCTTTACTTGTCAGGACCGGTTGGGATACAGATTTCTGACCTGGAATAAATCATGTGCACTGTGGGAGAGGGGCGTTTCATCCCAAATCAGGACAGGAAAAGCCAAAAATCTCAAAAATTTTCACAAAGCAAAAATCTCCCCAAAAAATTTCAGTTTTGACCATTTTTTTCATTTATTTATAAATAAAAAGTCTTTCTGGACTGAAAAGTCAAAAAGTTTCCCTGAAAAAAAGAATAAAACTGACCCATATTCATAACTTGAATGTTTCTGGGGGATGGGGGGGGTTCAATTTTTCAAAATGGAACATTCAGTGAGACTGGCATATTCTTCTGGGGAAGTTTGGTTTTGACAAATCAGCATCATTTTCAATGCAAAAAAAACCACTTTTGTCAAAAATAATTCCAACCTGCTCTACTCAGAAGTAGATAATTTGGCTAGAATTCGTAGAGAAAATACGAATTGTAGGCACCATCGCAGAAAGCTGAGAGAACGGGTCGCTGTGAAAACCAGACCGGGTTGAGTGGTAGAGTACAAAGCTGGAGGTTGACGTTTCTTTGAAGCCCCATGCCCAGGAAAGGCAAGAGACCAGGAACATAGCGGATAGCTGTTACCGTTAGACTGTGTGTCTCCGTGTGAATACAGGCACACATGCTGCCTTGCCAAGCCTGCCAGCTTTCCAAATCACACCCAGCTTCGCTGGGGAGCAGCTGTCTTGTCTATGTCGAGACCCTGATAACATGACCGTGCAATCCCAGGACTATAGACTCTCAGGTGCTGAGAGGCGACTGGACAGACTGTGAGCCTCGCCAAGCTGCCTGTTATCAGACTGGGATCGAGTTCCAGTTCAGCGAGCGAGAGGACAAACTGGACTGGATCTGGAGCCATTCCGATACATTGCCATGTCCCATGAGCCCACCGGTTTGCCCCCGTGTCACTGTGATGCACGCTCTTCAGACGTTTCTGGCGGCAGAGATCCAAAACTGCAACGCCCCTCTGTCTGGCGCTACGGGAGCGTATCCATCAGAGGAAAAGTAACCTGGCGACTTTGTAATTGGTGAGGATGTGGCTCTGGAAATGTGAGTTCATTTCCCACTTCTATTACAGACTCCCTGTGTGACCTGGCATCAATCACAGGATGTATGGCTAGGCTAAGCCCACAGCCCCCTTGGGATCAGCAAGGGCCCATGTCCTAGGACCATGCTAGGAGAATGGGACTGAAGACCCTGCTGAAACTTGGGTCCAAGCCCATTATAGAATCATAAAACACTAGAACTGGAAAGGACCTTGAGAGGTCATCGAGTCCAGTCCCCTGCCCGCACAGCAGGGCCAAGCACCGTCTAGATCACCCCTGACAGTTGTCTGTCCAACCTGCTCTTAAATATCTCCAGTGACAACCTCCCTAGGCAATTGAATCCAGTGTTTAACCACCCTGACAGTTAGGAAGTTTTTCCTAATGTCCAGTCTAAACCTCCCTTGCTGCAGTTTAAGCCCATTGCTTCTTGTCCTATCCTCAGAGGTTAAGGAGAATAATTTTTCCTGCTCCTCCTTGTAACTCCCTTTTAGATACTTGAAAGCTGCTCTCATGTCCCCGCTCAGTCTTCTCTTTTCTAAACTAAACAAGCCCAATTCTTGCAGTCTGCCCTCACAGGTCATGGTTTCTAGACCTTTAATCATTTCTGTTGCTTGTCTCTCGACCCTCTCCAATTAGTCCTCATTTTTCTTGAAACGTGGCACCCAGAGCTGGACACAATACTCCAATTGAGGTCTAATCAGTGCAGAGCAGAGTGGAAGAAAGACTTCTTTTCTCTTGCTCACAACACTCCTGTTAATGCATCCCAGAATCACGTTTGTTCCCACCGTGTGCAGTGCAGACATACCCTCATTTCACAGTTGGGGAACAGACCCAGAGAAGTCGGGAGTAAGACTCAGAATTCATGTGCTTGTTTTGTTATGTTTTGCTTCTTACTTGGTCCCCTGTTGTGGGGGGCGGGCGGGGGCGGAGTGGAACCTGGAAGCAATATGCAGATGTTTCAGGAGTTCTCTGTTCGGTAGAGATGTACATAGTGCCATCGAAGAGCCTCCTATCTGTTGGCTGAGGAATGTGCGGTGTAGCGGCCGGACGGAGGCATGGGCGAGCCGGACAGCTGCCCAGGGCGCCAACCGATGGGAGGAGCCTGATGGCAGCTGTAAGGGGCGTGCGGTGTCCCTTACAGCTGCCATCAGGTGCCACGCGCCCAGCTCACGCAGCGCCGGCCCTGCGGCGCCGGCCAGCAGCGCCCTTCCCCCCGTAGCCACGGGGCCCAGCACGGCCCGGCGCGCGCGCCAGCAGCACTGGCCAGGCCGGGCTGGGCAGCGCATGCGCTGTGCACCCCGGGGGCAGGCCCGCACTCTTTGGGGGGGGCGGGCTGGCACCCCACGGGTGGGCCCGCGCATGTGCCGTGCACCCGGGGGCGGCGCCGCGTGCCTGGGCCAGGGCGCCAAAAGGGCTAGGGCCAGCCCTGCCCTGAGGTTTTTGGAGGCCCAGTAACACTTCTTGTGGTGTACTGCCAATAGCTTCTTGAGTGCAGCTCTTGCCAAGGGCAGTAGGAACCTCCCCGGGGTAGTCTCCCCTCCAAATCAGTTACCTGTGTCAAAACTTTAAGACTCTCATAAGCAGCTTCTTTTGAACCAAATAATTTTTAACACAGGTCTAGCTCTCCGTCAGCTCAGGCAAGAATAAATGTCAACAGCAAACCCATCTGACTGCTCAAAGTCTAGAAGCAGGGGTTGAGGAGCGTGACTCCACCCAGAATAAGAAGCCACCTAAATCTTCTTCTTTCAACCAAAACCATAACTCACCTCCACACACACACACACCCCCCACGCCGCACACCAGAGTCAGATTACACATGTTTAACAGCACTTTGGATTGGAAGTTAGCAGCAGGACACCTTTCAAACATGTGGTATCTCAAAAGAAAATCGGCCGGTCCCAGCAAGAGCTGACACTTCCTCATGCATGTTTCCCTTCCCTTTCATCTCAAACCATTGCGATTCTCTGGGCGCCTCGGAGCATAAAGTTTATATACACACTGCCTGTCCCTGGCTAGCTCAGGAACATCAGAACAAAGATGAAAGCTCCAATTCTAGCAATCTCACTGTTCCCTGACATGCTATCAGTCACAGCTCGGAATTGGTTGAAAGTATGGGAGATGCTGCTTGAATTGGCAATAAAATGCTTCGGGGGGAGTTTACAGCTGTTCCAAAGATGTAAGCCAAGCAAGGCACCTGAGCCACACTAGAGAGCTGAGGAATTGGCAACTTAATCGCCACGAATATTAAATGTTTGCCTCTGAGCAGTAAGGAGAGGAAAAGAGAGACCGCTCCCTCCAACGCACTCAACCTCCGCTTGCTCCACGTATGCATGCCTTTGTCCTCCCGAACGGAGGCGAAACGACCAGGATGTGAGGAGGCAGGACCGACTGCTGTTTCGTACGAGAAGCCTCCAATGCGGATCCCCACCACTGTCGGAATACTGCCCAGAGGACCCAGAAAAAGCAAGCCTGGTCCCCTTTCCCGCTTGGCAGACACAGGTAAAAGGGATTTGCTGAGCTGCCGGTCAAATGAGGTAACTCCTGCCCTGTTCCCAGGGCTCTTGGGACATCGTTCGCTGTGGGTGCACAACATGAAGGAAAAGCCACCTGCCTTCTGAACCCAGAGGGTGAAGCAGGAATCAATGTGCCAGATGGAAAAGCTGCCCAATGGGAAGAGAAGCAAGCTTCCCGCTTTCTGAGCTGAGTTCTACAGAATGAAGCCCCAAGGAAACCTTGGTGGGCTCCTCTGGGAATGCCAAACTATGGTCTGGGGTTTCTGCGTCAGCAATCTGGCAGCATGCGTAACAGGGACATAGGGAATCAAACCTGCAGCCTCTGGAGCTTAGTGCATGAGCCTCTACCACAGGCACTCAGCTAACGTTTTAGAGCAGACTTGTTATTCTCTCTGTAAGTGGTCTCACTGCCACTAGATGGTACAGTGCACCAAACCCAGCAGGTTGGTAAGCAAGCATGTGCAACTCACACAAGTCCTGCTTGATCATAGAATCCTGGAACTGGAAGGGACCTCCAGAGGCCATCTAGTCCAGTCCCCTGCCCTCACGGCAGGACCAAGCACCCTCTAGATCGAGGGTGTCCAGCCAGTTCTGAAGCAGTAGCCACTATAGTTTGCTACTGCTACAGCAAATGAGCCACATGCAGCCGGCCAAATCGCCACATTGTTCAAGCCCATTAGCCACACTCAACTGGCCAAATCGCCACATGTATCTAATATTATCGCCGTGGCATTAGAATACGACACAGTGGCTGATGTGGCCACCTGTTTCTTGTACTCTATCTCAAAGCCAAACCTCCAAAATGATCATCCCACATACGGTGGCGGGAGAGAGACATTTTGCAAGCACCTTAACAAAAGCGGGAGGATGGAACTCCCGGGAGCCTGCTTGTTCAATGCTTGAGCGGTTCCTGGATCAGCAGGAAGCTTCCTGGGAGCAGCACACTGGCAGCTGGACACGTGTAGCTTTAAGCAAGGCTGGTAGTTCACTTCTCTCTGCTCTGTGGACTTTCATAGCGACCACAGGCACCTGTTTGAAAAGTAACCCAGGCATCGGAGTCCCACCAACTTTCTGCAAACGTGCCTCTGTGTGAATTTTCATTTTCACACTGCTTGCCTCTCGTGGAAAGACAGTGCTGGGGCAATGAGTTTTACACGTAAAAACGCTCTCCATGCAGGAATGCTCACACGGCATGCCCAGCGATTTGCACCAACTAAAGTGTGAATTTGCATGGGCAGCTATTAGCCGGAGAAATGTTTCCATGCTTAGCAACCTGCCCACATTCTGCAAGCAGAAAATGGGGCTAAATTCATTGTTCATGCATTATTGTTTGTAAAAAAAGCTGAGAACATTTTCCCCAACAGTGTTAAATTTGGACTGATCCTGTCTGGAATCTGGAGCCAACGGTAAGAGGAAGGGGCACGAATGTTAAGACAATGTGTGCGCCTCCTCTTACGACAACGGTCAGGCATGGGTTATGTTTCATTCATCAGGAAAGGAGCTTTTAGAATAGGAGTGCATGTGCCAGGAGGTCTCAGCTATACACTGCCATGTAAATAATCCTTCTGGAAAAGTCTGGGAGAATTGAACAGGGATAAACCCACCACTGTGATCCAGGAATTACTCTAAAAACATGTAGAATTTAACAGTGAATGTCATCCATTCTGCATTTGTTTGTAAGCTCTCCTGTGGAATTTCCCATTGAATTCTATAGGGTATTCCCATAGCTAAGGTCTAGGATTTCATTGTAGGCATTAGAGAAGGAGCCTGTACAGTGACTCAGCACAAGGAAATTTCCCTGGTAGCGCATGGCACAAAGGCCATCCGCTCTCCAGTGCCGTCTCCGGGGACAACCAACCATCTCCTCTGCCCACTGAGAGATGCTTCCCTCACTGAGCAGAGCAAAGACTCAGAAATGGCCTTTGCTCAGCACACACAAATGCCGGAAGAACCAACAGGGAGCCAAGAGAGTCTGACTTCAGGAAAGGGCCGGACACCCACCACTAGAAACACAGAGGCGGAGATGCTGCAGCGTCAGGGAGAAGTTGCTCCATGCAGGCAGCAAAGCCTGGAAGCGCTGGGCCTAAGACCTACTGCCCAGAAAAGATTCAGCCAGCACAGGGCCAGATTAAGTCCTGGGGGTTACAGTGGATGAGAAGCTGGATATGAGTCAACAGTGTGCCCTTGTAGCCAAGAAGGCTAATGGCATATTAGGGTGCATTAGGAGGAGCGCTGCCAGCAGATCTAGAGATGTGATTATTCCCCTTTATTCAGCTCTGGTGAGGCCACATCTGGAGTATTGTGTCCAGTTCTGGGACCCCCCCCCCCACTACAAAAAGGATGTGGACGCATTGGAGAGGGTCCAGCGGAGGGCAACCAAAATGATTAGGGGGCTGGAGCACACGACCTACGAGGAGGGGCTGAGGGATTTGGGTTTGTTTAGTCTGCAGAAGCGAAGAGTGAGGGGGGATTTGACAGCAGCCTTCAACTTCCTGAAGGGAGGTTCCAAAGAGGCTGGAGAGAGGCTGTTCTCGGTAGTGACGGATGGCAGAACGAGGAGCAATGGTCTCAAGTTGTGGTGGGAGAGGTCCAGGTTGGATATTAGGAAAAACTATTTCATTAGGAGAGTGGTGAAGCACTGGAATGGGTTACCTAGGGAAATAGTGGAGTCTCCAGCCCTAGAGGTGTTTAAGTCTTGGCTTGACAAAGCCCTGGCTGGGTTGATTGAGTTGGGGTTGGTCCTGCCTAGAGCAGGGGGCTGGACTTAGCTCAGGGCCTCAACGTGACTTGACCTTCTGAGGTCTCTTCCAGCCCTATGATTCTATGTCGCATCAAAGGGGCCCACAGCATTACCAAAAACATGTGTCCTATTCTAACAGGCAGGACAGTGACAGTAGAAACAATAAAGGTTTCTATTTGCATCAGCGAGGAGGCAACTAAAAATGAGTCATTTTGTGTAGTCAGAGGCCCATCAACATCTGAGGCCCCAAAATGTCGCTTACTTAGCGTGTGCATAAATCCAGCCCTGAGCCTGCTATCCTTCCACTGGCCAGTTCAAGGTGTAATAAATACCTGCAGCTGTCTTTGTTCCAGCTCACCTGCTCAGTGTCTGGCTGATTGCCGGTTAGGAGGGAGGGCACCTCACCGCAGGCTTCTTGTCTAGCTACCTTTTTGAGTTCTTTCTGTCACAGTCATCACCATAGTAACTCAATCCTGTCACTCCCGCCAGTCACAAGATGCGAAGAGAGCTAGTTCAGAGATGTATGCTCCCAGCATGTGGCCAGATGCACGACCCATCTGGATCACTGCAAAAGCTGGCGAGAAAAAGGAACTCCTTTCCCAGACTTGTAAGAAAAGTCAAAAAGGGATATTTTTTCCATGGGAAGAGCTATCTGGTAAAATTCCATTTTGGAGGGATGGAAACAGAATGTTGTGGTCTGCCAGCTATACACCTGGGGTGTGTCTACACAGCAAAGTTATTTTGGAATAACGGCCGTTATTCCGAAATAACTATGCAAACATCTACACAGCAATTCCATTATTTCAAAATAATTTTGAAATAACGGACGGCTTATTCCGACTTCTGTAAACCTCATTCTACAAAGAATAACACCTATTCTGAAATAGCAGAAGCAGAACCTCTATACACGCCTTATTTCAAAATAGTTATTTCAAAATAGCCCCTCACCGGGGCCATTCTGAGTTATTCCTCCTGGGACTCTAAATCGAGAAAGCACGTCTACGTTAGGGAATCCTGCCTCAGACTAATTTTGAGTCTTCCCTGCAGTGTAGATGTGCTATGTCGAAATAACTATTCCAGAATAGCTTATTCTGAAATAACTGTGCAGCGTAGACATAGCCCTGGAGGGCTCTCGTCAGTTTCCCCTGGCTGGCAAAAAGTCACCTGTAGAAACTTCCAAACAAAAAAGTCATCTCGATAGCAAGCAGGTTTGGCAGACGGTGTGAGACACACATTTTCCTCCTTTTTTACCTCAAGGTTTCCATCTGAATTCTAGCGACCCTCCCTCCCCACAATGAACACTGGTGTCCAATCTTCCTAAGGTCAGACTGATTCTTACTGTGTTAATTTTCAGAGAGGAAAATAGACAAGAAACTAGACATTCCCTGGAGATTTGAATGTTGACAATACTCCAAGAGGCTATACATGTTTCCCAAAAGTTGTAGCATGAAAGGATATTGCAAACCTTTAATTAAAGCCTGCCTAGCACTGCACATGCACAATGAGGCAGAGCTAAGCATGTGTGCTCAGTTTTGATGAGAGTGCATTGCAACAGTGAGTACATTTTTGGGGGGAAAAAACCCACAGTTCATTTACTTTGTATAGAGGGAGTCGAGCAAAGTCTGTGCAGTTTCGATGCATCTGAAGTTGTATTGTCTAAGCCCGTTGATTATGCCCACAAATTAGGGTGGCCAGTGTGTGCAAAGGTAGACAGCTGCCCACACTTCCAAATTTCCAGCCATGCAAACTGTATGTACAGGAGAGAGAGCTTGTGGTCATAATATGTAGCTGTTCCTTCAAATTCAATATCTGTGGTCTCATCTTCCATATGTCACTATTTGGATTGCATCCGGTTTTCACTTCATTCTGTTGACACGGATTAAGGAAGGTGCAAGCAGTCCTGTTAAATCTCAACATACGGAGGAACAATGCTGCACACGGTAAATCATTAGAGAACTAGATCAAAGCCATGCTCGCTGCCAATGCGCCTACATTTATTCATTTAGCTAGTTGCTCCTGACTTTGACAATTGTCAAGCTGTCACACTGGAGGCATGAAAGGAGGCTGGAATTTAGAGATCAGAGCAGAGCAAAACAGCCCCATCTTCCTAAACATTCATTCCAATGGAAACATCAGTGTATAGTGATGGGATTTGCAGACCTTTTGTAATTTATTTCTGTGAACTCACTTGTGAGTGACGGTTGCTCCACCAGGATTTTTAGTGAGGGTAGGATTCACCCCAGTGTTTCTGGCCAGTACAAAGACTAGACTACACGTAAATCACACACAATCCCTCAAAGCTGAAGCTAAAACAAGATGATTTTGCTCCCCGGCAGACCCAGCAGCTGTACCGTTTGCAATGTGGCACGTTCGTTATTTCGTTTTCCCGGCATGTCGGCTAGTGACTCTCGCTTTCTTTGGCATATGGCAATTAAATTTTCCATAAAAAGTTAATACCGAGTTATTACTCCCTGCCGCTGTCGTTCTGTCACCGAGGCATCAAGTTCCTTGCTTCCCCGCACAGTTAGACGCCAGTGTTAGTAAGCAGAGCTTTACTGTGGACAACCAAGGGCAGTTACATTCCAGTGATGCTGCTAGGGTGGAAGACAGTGCAAAGGTAACTGACGTTCAGACTCTGGGTAGTTGAACACCCCTCATCTGCTGTACAGCTGAGAGAGTTTGTCTGCGAGTGAGCCAATCTGTCTGGGCGTCCTTCCATTTGTTCAAGAGCGCCCCCTAAACAGTAAGGCTACATCTACACTGGCAGCTTCTTGTGCAAAAACTGTTTTACGAAAGAGTTCTTGCGCAAAAAGTCTTCCACAAGAGCGCGTCTACACTGGCATGTGCTTTTGCGCAAGGGATGTGCTTTTGCACAAGAGCATCTATGGCAGTGTGGACGCTCTTTCGCGCAAGAAAGCTCTGATGGCCATTTTAAGCTATAGGGGTTTCTTGCGCAAGAAATTAATGTTGCCTGTCTACACTGCCCTCTTGCACAAGAGGGCTTATTCCTTGTGGGGAGGGGAATAACTCTTCCAGAAGAAGCCCTGTTTTCTGACGCTAGACTGTAAATTTACTTGCGCAAGAATGCGCGCGCAGTGTAGACACCCAGCAAGTTTTTGCGCAAGAACAGCTGTTCTTGCGCAAGAAGCCACCAGTGTAGACGTAGCCTAAGAGTTGGGACCACCACATTCGGTAGGCCGCTTCCTGTTGTCATAACTTAAAGCAAGATCAGGGTTCAGTTGTGTGGGGGAAGGGCTCAACACACACACACACATACACACACACCCTGATTCATAGGGGGATGCACAAAACCATACAGAAAAGAGACGGAATCACCAGGCAGTTGAAAGGGAATGGCTGGGGGTCACACACACCCCATCCAGGACTGCCTGAGCCCCGAGCCTCCTGACCCCCCAGGCACCCTTTAGCAAAGATGGGGGGGCTGAAGCTCCCCCCGCTGACTCGTATGGGACCATTGCTGGCTGTTCCCCTTTGTCAGGGCGCGAGGGGAAAGTGCCCAGTTTGCTGCATTTCTCACCCTGGCTGGGGACCACAGAGGGCAGAGGAACCAGTACTGCAGTGGCCATGGAGAGATGCTTCTCCCCTGGCCCCAGGCTGTTGCGGTGAGGGAGGGCTGGGGCTGTCCTCTCTCCCTGGAGCAGCCTGCACCCCGAACCCTTCCTCCCCAGCCCCGCCCCAGAGCAGTGATTGAAATAAAGAAAACCAAAAATGAGTTGAGCTAAGGACCCGAGCAATGCTGGGGAAACCTTCTAGGGAGGACTATTACAACCACACTGGGAACCTTCATCATCGCCCCGGGCCTCCCGCTAGAGCACTGACCACGAATAACTAAGACAGCCCCCGACATGAGCCGTACCTGGAGCTACTATGGCAGGGAACAGTTAGTCTCATATTGAAACAGCCTGTTCCTTCCTCATCCTTCGCTCTCCAGAGCTGGGCTCTCAGTGCATGGGCTCTTCTGGGCTCGTGTGACAGTTTGGTGTCCCAAGCAAACCACGAAGGGGAGAAACGTCAGTCAGGGCAACTCTTCTGAACTTTGAGCCGCCCCCCCAATCCAGCGCTGGCTTCTCTGCAGGCTTGCTCACTCTTCAACAACTGCCAGCAATCTGGAGGAACCAGCCAGGTGCCAGTGTATCTATTAGAGCCTTTTATGGGCAGAAATGTGTTTCCCAGAAGACTAGTGTCGGGATATTTTATGGGATTAACTCGACATAATCCTCCACCATCCGTCATGGAGGTTGCTGTGCGGTGACACGCACAATTGACATCTACGCTGAGTGTAGAAATGTCGCAGTGCACGTCGGCCTGGATCTGATCTCACCTGTCATGCCCCGGATGTCAGAAAGCAAAGCCGACAGCTGAGCTGCGGCTGAGCTTCCAGACACTGGGTGCCCAGGGAGCTAGACATTCTGCAATATAAATTCACCAGGTGCCAGTGGGAGGGACAGCCTGGCCCTGCTGATGCCCTCAGCGGTGCCCAGATTTCATCCTCTGTGGTTAGAAACATGACACTTGATCCCATTTCAGTAGCTGGCGGGAGGCTTTTGAACAATGTAATCAGGTGTGACAGCAAAATAGATAAGACCATAAGACCAGCCAGACTGAATCAGACTGGGGAGGGCAGGGGACTGGACTCGATGACCTCTCGAGGTCCCTTCCAGTCCTAGGATTCTATCCTGTCTGCCAACAGCGGCCAATGCCAGATGCCCCAAAGGGAGTGAACCGAGCAGGGAATCATCAAGTGATCCCTCCCCTGTCTTCTTTCATGGGTGAGATCTAGGTTGGAGATTAGGAAAAGCTGTTTCCCGAGGCGGGTTGGGAAGCACTGGGAGGGGTTCCCGAGGGAGGGGGTGGAATCTCCATCCCTAGAGGTGTTTAAGTCCCAGCTTGACAAAGCCCTGGCTGGGTCGATTGAGTTGGGGTTGGTCCTGCTTTGGACAGGGGGCTGGACTCGATGACTCCTGAGGTTTCTTCCAGCCCTAGGATTCCATGATTCTATGATTTCCAACATCTAACAAACAGAGGCTAGGAACACCATTTCTTCCCATCCTGGGCTATAAGTATTGATGGACCTAACCTCCATGAATGTATCCAGTTCTTTCTGAACCCTGTTAAAATCCTGGTTTTCACAACATCCTCTGGCAAGGAGTTCCACAGGTTGACTGCATGAAGAAAAACTTCCTTTTAATGGTTTTAAACCTGCTACCTATTCATTTAATTTGGTGACCTCATTCTTATGTTTTGGGGATATAACAAAGGCATCAACTGAGTCCTCAGCCTCACCCCCATAGAAACTGATTCTGAGACTAATAGGAGACAAAACCTGCAAAATGAAAGAGAAACTGCTATCTACAGAGCTAGGACATGACGTCAAGTCCCCAGTGGCCTGTGTATGGTACTCAGCCCCCTTCTCCTCACTGGCCTGCTGAACTGTGTGGAGCTGCTATGGCTTCTAGCTGCAGGAACTACTCTTAGTCACATGGTCTTCACTGTCCCATGGAACCTATGATCCCTGAATGGTAACCTGTTGATACCACCTGGGACTGTGCGTTGGTCCAGGATGGTATGCGGATAGGACTGGCCTGAGGTCTCCGCTGCACTGCATTTTAAAAACATGCTACTTGAAAGCAAAGCTGCGGCCGTGCCCCGATGGTCCTGTGCTTCTAGGCGGTTATTGTAGGCCTCAGAGGCTCACTGAGACCTTCCACGCTGCCTCTTATCTTTTCTAGAGGCCAGGGTCACAGCTTACTGAACCATCCTCAAAGTCAAAGGATTGGGGGAAGGGGAAAACCACTCTGTATTCCTGGCCTCCCTTTCCAGGAGCAGACTTTTTTGTGGTGCGGAAGGGTTGGGGGGGGACCCAGGCCCACCCACTACTCTGGGTTCTGGCTCAGGGACCCTACGTAGTGACAACTGCTGGAGTTTTTTCACTAGCCCCAATACAACAGCCTTTTCCATGAACCACTTCCCCAAACACTCCCCTAGTACCTTCTCCCAGGTACCTGAGTGAATCTTTCCTGCTTCAGCACAAACACTCTTTCCTTTTTGCAGGCCCCAGCTCTCCAGCAATGCACCTCCTCCTCTCAGTCCTTCCCTCTTGCCCTTCCCTCTCCCTCACCTGGGGAGGAAACCTTTTAAAGGAGCGCAACCCAGGACTTAATTGCTGCAGGTGCCTGATTAGCCTGCTGCTTCAGGCAAGCTCTTAACTAACCTCAGGTGCCTGCCTGCCTTGGCCACAGACCCTGGCAGTTTACTCAGAAAACAGGAAACCATTCACCCAGCTCCCGGTGGCTGTGTCTAGACTGGCATGATTTTCCGGAAATGCTTTTAACGGAAAAGTTTTCCGTTAAAAGCATTTGTGGAAAAGAGCGTCTAGATTGGCATGGACGCTTTTCCGCAAAAGCACTTTTTGCGGAAAAGCGTCCCTGGCCAATCTAGACGTGCTTTTGCGCAAGAAAGCCCCGATCGCCATTTTAGCCATCGGGGCTTTTTTGCGCAAAACAATACCACGTTGTCTGCACTGGCCCTCTTGCACAAAAGCATTTGCGCAAGAGGGCTTTTGCCCGAACGGGAGCAGCATAGTGTTTCCGCAAGAACACTGACGATCATACATGAGATCGTCAGTGTTCTTGCGGAAATTCAAGCGGCCAGTGTAGACAGCTGGCAAGTTTTTCCGGAAAAGTGGCTGAATTTCTGGAAAAACTGGCCAGTCTAGACACAGCCGGTATGTCTGCCCTCTGCCACACTATTGTAGCCAGCTGGCCTGGGTCTGACACAGTAGGCATATTGACATTTGTCACATCCCCTGTTTTACAGGGAAATGTTATTTTGAAAAAGGAGCATCCAGGGAAGCTTAAATACTCTGATAAGAGGCACTTTCAAGGTTTAGTTGATTGTTCTGAGTGTCGGCACTTCAGTCCATAATTAGACACTGCAAAAGCTAATTGACTTCAATAATATAGTGAGAGCTGGATTCAGTTCCTGCCACTTCAAATTGCAACCTATTCACCATTTATAAAGAGAAATAAATGCTCACTAAAGACAGACACTATTTTTTCTTATAACTGCCTTTGGGAGCAATCAAAAGGTAAAACTTACCAATCAAAGGAGACATTATCCCTAATAAAAGAGCATTCGATATCATTAATTCTCCTAATTATTTATGAATGTTTAAAAATTGGGCCAGTTGAGTTTCTTTCTAGAAACAGTAAATATACTGATGGATAGTTTGAAAGGGATTGACATAGGAGAGAGGGAAGAAATATAGTACAGCATCTCTTTGCACACTCACATCTTCCCATTCTAATACCTCTTAGTCACCGCCTGGACCCTTGAGAGCAGGGAAATATTCTCTCTAAAGGTAGGGAGGTGGGTTCGAGTCCCCCCCCCCATCCCTCGCCCCCTCTGGTTTGGAACATGCGCTGTTCAGTTTAGAAACTCTACTGGATAAATCCTGTACAATCTGGGGCCAGTTTTGTTCAGTGTCTTCATTAATTATCTGGATGAGGGGATGGATTGCACGCTCAGCAAGTTCACAGATGGCAGAGGAGGAGAGGTAGATACACAGGAGTCGTAGAGACAGGGTCCAGATGAGCTAGACAAATTGGAGGATTAGGCCAAAAGAAATCTGATGAGGTTCAACAAAGACAAGTGCAGAATCGGGCACTTGGGACAGAAGAATCCCAAGCATTGCTACAGGCTGGGGACCAATTGGCTAAGAGGTGGATGAGAAATTGGATACGAGTCAACACTGTGCCCTAGTAGCCAAGAAGACTAACGGTATATTGGGGTGCTTTAGTAAGGGCATTGCGAGCAGATCTTGGGAAGTAATTATTCCTCTTTATTCGGCACTGGGGAGGCCACATCTGGAGTATTGCATTCAATTCTGGGGCCCCCACTACACAAAGAATATGGACGCATTAGAGAAGGTCCAGCAGACAGACAGCCTGTCTCCATACGTCATGTGCTCCAGTCCCCTCATCATGTTGAGGGATTTGGGCTTATTTAGTCTGCAGAATAGGGAGAGGAGATTTGATAGCAGCCTTCAACTTCCTGAAGGGGTGTTACAAAGAGGATGGAGAGAGGCTGTTCTGAGTGGTGGCAGATGGCAGAACGAGGAGCAATGGTCTCAAGTTATAGTGGGGGAGGTCTAGGTTGGATATTAGGAAAAAAACTATTTCCCTAGGAGGGTGGGGAAGCGCTGGCATGGGTTCCCGAGGGAGGGGGTAGAATCTCCATCCCCAGAGGTGTTTAAGTCCCGGCTTGACAAAGCCCTGGCTGGGATGATTGAGTTGGGGTTGGTCCTGCTTTGGGCAGCAGGCTGGACTCAATGACTCCTGAGGTCTCTTCCAGCCCTAGGATTCTAGGATTCTAATCCACATCACACTGAAATGATCTGAGGCACGTAGGGAAGAGTAGGGACTCTATTTGGCACCCCGGCAAACTGAAGAAGTCCCAAATTATTTTTACACGTAGATAAATTTCAGTGGAAATTAGACAGCTAAATATCTTTGGCTTCAAAGGGCTTTGGATCATGTCCTTAGGCCCAGCACCTCAATGTGAGTTTTTTCCGGCTACTTCAACAGTCTTTCGATTAGCCCTTAGCCTACTAATTAACTTCTGGAATTTTGGATTTTCCAGCTATAAGGAAACGCCTGAGAAGTAGTCAGTGATTTGACATCCTTAGATTCGTTGTTTTTGTTTTGTTTTGTTTTTTAAGATAACATAATTCAGGCCTGGGCCTACCAAGTCAAGCCCACTCCCAATTTTCACATCTGGTTTTTCAGTGGCAAAGCACTTAGTGAAGGTGAAAACAATGTTTGTCATTAAATGTGATGTTGAAGGCCATGACAGCAGAGAGAGAATGCTGGTCCTCTCTTCCTCTGATCATTATCCTGAGCAACAGTATGCATCCTCTGAGCTAGACAGCATGTGAAAGAGACCTAGGAAGGAATTTGGATCCTTTTTTTGATCCCAATTTCTTACTGCTCTAATTTTTAATTAGGCGGCGTGTCCTTGCCGTGTGACTATCCCTTACCTGACGTGGGCTGTGTGTGGAATTGCGGCCTACTTGGAGAATAAATGTCCAGGTGAATGGTTATACCTATTTCTCTTCATACAGCTTACTTCCGCCACACCTCTGCACCCTGCAGCGCGTCTGGTGAACTGACGTGAACATCTCTCCACAGTCGCACCTCCTTCGAGCATTGTGTCACCAAGTTGGGGGTGGGGGAAAAGGGCTGCCTCAGAGACTAACGCAGCCATAAACAGACGAGGGGAAATGTTGATCAATTGTTTATTTGTTCAGTTTCCTTGCTGTTTTTCACCGTCCACATAACCCCGTGGGATAACGTGTTGGAAATTCATTAGAGGTTCCGAGGGGAAATAAAAACAAATCTATCTGAAAGCTGGAGATAGATTAAAGGCCTTTGCCCTCCTCATGGAATGCAGAGTTTTTCATGCCAAATGCACTGGCTGTATGGTTCAGGCTGCTGAACGGAGCGCCTGGCCTGCGCAGGCCTCCTTCGGCGCTCGGCAAGAGCTTACGGGGATGTCAGTTGGGTGTGAAAAATGAAAGCAGCCCAAGCTGCATTTTAAAGGGAGAACTAACAGCAAACGGATCGGTTCCCCTGGCCGGGGTCATTTTCAAAGCCTGCAAAATGCACTCGTGGGAGCGGCAGCTGGACGGTAGCAGGAGGGCGTTGTCCGTTTTGTCATAGCCCTATTCCCCTGCCCACTACAAAGCTCAGGGAGGATGATCAAATATCTCTTGCTCCGAGATGGATTTGACCAAAGCTGTGGCCAGGGGCTGTTCTCGGTTACCTCCGTGTAAATCCAAAGCAACACAAATACACTCTCCCATTTGCCCCCATGGCCACTTCTGTGTGCAAGCCTCCAGCTAGGCAAATGGGCGCTCGTGCATTTAATTTCTGGCCACGTCTAGTTTGAAGAGAGAACCCTATGTGTTAGCTGTCTGATACATGATGTTACAGAGCCAGCGGGTCCCCAGGGATGCAAATTTGGCCCTGGGGGTTTCATCATTTTTATTTGAATATGGTAATTCTGCACTGGCAGAGGTGCTATGACTTAAGTATAATGACTATGGTTTCGGTTTGCTAAAGGTGCACTTAGAAATCCATTCTAAGTTAGGAACCTCATTAACAGATTGGAAAACATTTCCCTAATGTTACCCTGCCATTTCTAAATAAGTCTCATCTTTCAGTTTGGCACCGAGTCTAAATATTCATTTTAACTAATAAAGAGACTCGGTAATGTCTTATTAGACAGCTGGCAAACTCCCAACAAATATTATGATGATCTTTTGTTTAATTAGGGGTTTCTTATGCAGTCTCAATTTCATCCTGGTAATGGGGAAGATAACACATTTTCAAAAGTGTGAGCTTTGTCCCTTGACTTTAAGATAAAGAGCTCCATGCTCACAGCTTTTACCCATCAAAGTGCTGGCACAGCCCTCATGAAAGCTCAGAGAATTTTAATCACCCCCCCTCCTTTAAAGCCCTACTTATCTGACTCTATAAGGCCTGAAAACAAGCAACTCTTCCTACCTGCAAGGGGAAGGGAGATTCCTGTAGAAATGACGCCTCTGGCCAAGAGTAGCAAGAAAAATTTCACACTACATATTTTTGGTAATATTTTTTTATAAGACAAGATATTTGTACAAAAAAAAACCCCTGCTATTTTTACTTATTATTCATTGAAAAATTGGAAACCAACTTTTTATTTTTTTTAAACTGATAAGGGGAAGGAGGGGGGTGTTTTGTTTTTATTTTTAGCAACCAAATCCTGAATCTATTCTGTTGAAAACTGATTAAAAAAATGAGTGAGAATCCCACAAAAACTATTATGACAAATGTTGACAACTGTTGAAGGAGCTGTTAAAGGTGATCTTTTATTTCCTAGGACCTAGGGAGGAGTAGGTTAGCATCATGCTCACAACTTCACTTCCTTGCTTAATGATTGAACAAGGTGCTGTTAAGGAGAGGTGATGTTAGTCATGTGTGAGTTGGTGTCACAGGTGAGCTGGGATTGGTGGAGAGAATTAATCTTAAGGTCATGTGATAGGAGCATGTGACTGGAAACAGGCTGCTCTTATATTTCCCAGCAGGCCATGAGTTGCTCAGTGGTAGTTTGCTGTAGAGGGCAGTGGTTTTTCAGTGTGTTTGGGGAGATGGCTGGGAGAGAGACCTGTCTGTGGAGAGTAGAACCTGAGTGAGAAGGATTAAGAATTTGGAAAGAGGAGGCCAGTACTGGGGAGACTGGCTCTGGAGATAGCTAGACATGTCCCTGCCCCAAGGAACTGTTGCTTTAGAACTTAGGCCTTGTCTCCACTTACTGGGAGATCAATGCTGTGGAGATCAATCTCTCGGAGATCGATTTAGAGGGTCTAGTAAGGACCCACTAAATCAACCGCTGATGGTGCCTCCATCAACTCCGGTACTCCACTGGGTCACAAGGAACAAGGGGAGTCTACAGGAAAGTTTCTCCCATCAACCTCCTGCAGTGGTGATGCCACAATAATGCGAACTAAGGTATATCGGCTCCAGCTACACTATTTATGTTGCTGGAGTTGTGTATTTATAGTTCAGCTTTGTCCTCCAATGTAGACCTGGCCTTAGATACCAACCTGTAAGGTTGGGTGAGTCACACAGAGAAAGTCTAGATAGGGATACAGGAGGGGTTGCACTGTGGAGCATAAATAAGATTATGAGCCAGCTGGGTCTCTAAAGGTATGTCTACTCTGCAAAGTGAATTCGAAATAATAGCCATTATTTTGAATTAACTTCAATAGCGTCTATACATGCAAACCACTATTTCGAATTTAATTCGAAATAGCGGAGTGCTTAATTCGAATTTGGTAAACCTCATTCTACGAGGAGTAACTCCAAATTCGAAATAGCTAATTCGAAATGAGTGCTGTGTAGACACTTAATTCGAATTAGCTGGCCTCCAGCCCTTCCCATTTTCCCCTGGTGGCCACTCTGGTCCAAACCAGGAAAACTCTCCTCTCCCCCAGCCCCGGAGCCCTTAAAGGGGTAGACTCTGGCCAGACGGCACATGCCAGATCCAGGCCTGCCAGCAGTCTCTGCCCCGACCCAGTGGCCCCAGGATGAGCCAGGCATCCAGTGGCAGCCAGCCGTCCCCCAACCAGTCCCCCAGCACCCAAGGGCCAGCCGGGGCCGTAGATAGCACATGCCCGCCTGGACTGATGCGGAGATCATGGACCTCACAGAGGTTTGGGGGCAGGCCCCCAATGTCCATGATCTCCTCACCAGGAGGAGGAATGCAGCCGTCTATGGCCGCATAGCAGCCACCATGGCCCAGAAAGGCCACAGGTGCACCCAGGAGCAGGTGCGCCTGAAAATTAAAGAGTTGCAGCAGGGTTCTCCAGGGCCACCAGGGGCGGCACTGCAGCAGGGGCTGACACCTGCCCCTACTTCCCCACCCTTGACCGCATCCTGGGGGGGCAGGACAGTCCGCGCCACCCCGGGGGGCAGTGAGCCGGGACCAGAGGGCCCTGACCCAGGCGCGGCAGAGGGGCCAGCACGGAGGGTGCCATGGCAGCGGGACACCCGAGCTGTTCTGGCACTGGAGTCACCTGGTGTGGCCTCCCCTGACAACCCTGCTAAGTGCCATCACTGTCCCTTACTCGGGGGGGGGTGGAGGGTGGGGAGGGAGACCAGGGACCACGCACATGGGCCATGCCTCCCACGAATCACTCAGCCACCTGTGCACGTGCGGGCACATGCCATGCCACCCTTGGGCAGGTGGCTCCAGCTGCGTGACACCCACGGGCCGTGGCCCAATAGCCACACATGTGTGAAGAGACCTGACACGCTCCCACCCCCAGGGTGGGACCCAGCAGGACGCCCTCCCTTCACACGCCCCCTCTACACAGAGGCAGAGGACATCTCCCCCCACCTCGGCCGCACTATACATGGCACAGGGGCATGGGTGCGGTCTTGGGGCAGCTCCCACTCCCGGGGAGAGCCAGACATCCGGACCATGGCCTCTGTGCAAGCACCATGGCTCTGACAGTGCAGGGCACGGTCGCCCTCACCTCGCAGGGGGCGCTGGGTGTCATCCACTGTGTCCCCAGGGAGAACTGACCACTCCCCTTCTTTCTCCACAGCCTCACCAGCTGCAAGTGCAGGGTGCACCACCCTGCCTGGGACATGCTCCCACACCCGCGGGCTCCTCCGGACCACCAGCACGCGGCAGGGGTACCGGGACCAGCACCTGGGGGCCCCGCGAGCCCTGCACCGCACCATCCAGGCCTGGGTGCAGGAGGGCCTGCAGCTCCGCCGGGAGCAGCTTGCCCAAGACCGTGCTATGTGCTCACACCTGCAGGCCCTGCTGCAGAGCGTGCTGCCCTCCCCCGCCAGCTACTGCTCCTCTCCCACTCCTGCCCCCCCACTTCTCCCTCCTCTCCCTCCTCACCCTCCTCCTCAATCTCCACACCCCCCACCTCAACCTCCACACCCTCCTCCCCATCTCCCCCGGGGACGCTGAGGCCCCCACACGACCGTGCTGGGAGACATGTGGCCTGATGATACCCCCCCCCACCCCTGAGCGCTGAGCTTCCCCTCTCCCTTCCTCCCCTTGCTTCCCCCCTTCCAGCTCTCTCCTGCCAGTTTTCCCCCTCCCCTCTCCCACCCTCTCTCCTCCCGCCTCCCCAGAGTTTCATTCCCCCTCCCCAGTTTTGTTAAATAAAGATAGTTCGTGTTTATGAAAAAATGTGTCTTTTGTTTGACACCAGGAAGGGGGGTTAGGGAGGGGTAAGTGGAAGGAGGTGAGGGAGGAATGGGGCACGAGCCCCCGGTGGGGAGGACCAGGGTGGCTCTGAGGGCTCCTTGGGGTGGACACTCTCCTGCAGGGCCTCCTGGATCCTGACAGCCCCCCGATGGACCCCCCGTATGGCAGCCTGCGGCAAGTGCAGCCGGGCTGATGGCAACGACCCCTCGAGATGCACCGACGTGCTCAGGGGCAGCTCTGACTTCCTGTGGCCGAGTGCTGTGGTGTCCTGAGTGTGGGCACTCCGGGCACTCCAAGACAGGACTGCTTTGCTGTCCCTCATCAAGGTAGACAAGCAAGCGGGGAACCCTGAGAACTGTCTGTCCGGGGTGAGGGTAGGGTCCCTTTAAGCATGGAGCTCAGCCTCAGGCAGCAGCCCCGCACACTAACTAAGTCCTAACCTGATGCCCTGCCGGCACTGGTTCCGGCTAGTCTTACCTTCGGTTCAGGGTCCACTCAGTGTGGACGCGCTATTTTGAAATAGCAACCCCCTATTTTGAAATAGTTTTTGTGTATAAATGCATTAATTTGAATTAACTATTTCGAATTAGCTTATTTCGAATTAAGTTAACTTGAATTAACGCTGTAGCGTAGACATACCCTAAGGTGTTCATCCTGCAGTAGCAGTGGGTAACCAGAAGAGATTTAAATGAAGGGAGGAGGGTGGCTTGGTGAATAGGATGAAGGAGAGTATTGACAATGATAACGCCAGCCGGACCACAAGACTGTGATCTAGAATGGACTTTGTCATAGCGACGTAACTTCTTCGTGCAACATACAGTCAACCTGTGGAACTCCTTGCCAGAAGATGTTGTAAGGACTGGGACTTAAACAGAATTCAAAAAAGAGCTAGATAAATTCATGGAGGTTCGGTCCATCCATGGATATTAGCCAGGATGGGTAGGAATGGTGTCCCTCGCCTCTGTTTCTCTGGAAATGAGTGACAGGGGAAAGATCACATGAGGATTACCTGCTGTGTTCCCTCCCTCTGGGGCGTCTGGCATTGGCAGCTGTCAGCAGAGAGGACACTGGGCTAGATGGACTTTTGGTCTGACCAAGTATGGCCGTTCTTATGTTCTTAACTTAGCAGGCCAGCCTCTCTTCCTCCCATTTCAGTGCATTGGTAGAAATAGGGATACATGCTATACTGCAGACAGCAATAAAAAGGTCAGTTTGGTTGGGAAAAAAACGCTTCAGAGTGTTAAAAACTCGGTGAGAGCTACTTAGTAAAACAATAGGTGTGACTCAGGAACCACACTAGAACAATTCTGGTCCACACCTCTGCCAGACAGAGTAGCAGTATGAATTGAAGGAGCTACACAACTTAACCTAAGTGCTGAATTTTCACAAGGAGGCCTAACCCTTGAAACGGCTGTGCCAGCGGCAGCTCCCCATTCCTCAGAAGACAAATGTTGAGCTGACCAGGAGCGAACCCAAGATTCCATACAACTTACCTTGCCCACACCACGCGGCAAAATTCTTGAGAAATTGTATTTAGAGACGCTTCTGCCTCTGCGGCAGATAGCGTCTGTATTTTCCTTTTCCCGTTTTTCTCTATTGTTAGGGACATTTGCATAATGACAGCATCTTTGTTTCCTGAATGGCCTTTTTTCATGCAAATGTCCTCAGCAATATATATATTTTTTTAAAGAGAGAAATAACGGAAATGAAACGGAGACATAATTGTCTCCAAATGGAAAGTTTTACTGAGTTTTTCCAGGCTTATCTTTTTAACTACAGAACGTGTCCATGGGTTGATAACTTTAAATGCTTTGTACATTGTGGCTTACTTGTATTTTAACACATTTGTAAGTCTGCTGTATGTACTAAGAACATGAGAGAAGATGACTATCTGAAGGCACTCTCTAAAACAAGGGCTATTGAAGAGGCAAAGCGAAAAGAGTTTATGGGCTGGAATGTGGAAGCAGAAAAACAGGATGCACGTGAGCTAAATCCTACATGCAGCTGGGCTAGCTGAAGGATTTCACCCCTGCAACAAATGGCAACAAAAGATAGTCTCAGAACTGGAAACTGCTTTGGAGACTTGGTCCATTTTGCAAATGGTACATCCAGATTAGAGTAAGTGGCAGCTGATGTCCAGTGGGCTGTATTTCAATACAGAGAGCAGCTTTCAAAAGGCATCTGCTGAAGTGCTTTGGACAGGTTTTATCCCATGCCTTTACCAAGTCTAATGTCGAAGGCTGACTCAAGATGTCCATAAGCCGCATAGAGTTGCATGAGGCGGTCGTAGGACAAATGGCTGCTTTACATGATACCGATGGTCTGTAATCCGGTGAGACTAACCTCCCTGTAGATTTCAGGGGAAGACAGGTGCCCAAGTTATTTACACGGTTTGGAAAAATTGACCATAGAATTTTTCAAATCTTAGGACCAAAAACTAAAGGTGTTTTCCCCCTAAGTCCTGCTGGAAGGCAATGAGATTTAGCTGCCTGAACTGCTTATGAACTCATGAGCATAGAATCTCTAGCTGCTTTCTTATCTCTAATTAAAAAGCTAAAGTGTAAGTGTAGCCCCTTAGAAAAGATACTAAAGGTCAAAATGTAGAGGAGCAGGGAACCTGACTTCCAACTGAATAGCCAGGCCCCAGCTCCAAATGAAGCCTGCGGCATGGTGCCCTTGAAAGCATCTATCCAAGGCCCAAGGAGCAGAGCCGGTGTAATGCAAACATCAATGATTCTTTCTGCCCAGTTACTTCTCCGTGCAGCAGGAACAACCTAATCAAAGCGCTGCATAATCCCTCGGGGAAGCGCTCTTTCACTTGACATATGGATTTCTCTGTCATCTCAGTAGATGAGTTTAAACTGCTCTTAATTTTTTACAGCAGTTCCTTGCTTTTTTGTAGCTTCCACCTGATGAGTTGAAACCGATTTAAATGTATGTAACTCCCTCCATTACGCTACAAACCCTGCCATCGGATTCACATGGGCAGCCCCTTCTACGGGTGTGCAGTCATAGGTTTCAACAGGCCATGGCATGAGTATAAAGGTCTGACCACATTGATCAGACTGCAAGATCTGAGCCTAGAGCCAGGTCTACACTAGACATTGAAGGTCGGCTTAAGGTACTCATTTATGTAAAGTACATAGCTGGAGTTGGCTTATCTTAAGCTGAGCTTGGCGCTGTCATCTCTTGTTGGCTTGCTTTGCTCCTCATGTCTGTGTGCAGTACCAGCGCCAACTGGAGCTGCCCTCTGTGTTTGATTTTGCAGGTCTTAACTAGACCCACTAAATCAAATGCCAGAAGATCCATCTCCAGCACGGCAAGTGGAGACGTGGCCTAGGTGAATATCTTCTTGGTGCAACAGTTGTTAACCAAGGTGCCAATGAGTGGCATTTGAGACTGCATGTGTCTGCACTATCCCTCTATCTATGAAGGTACCCATAGGGTCCCCTCACCATAGCATTTTGGGGGGCATGTCTAGACTACAGGGGTTTTTTTAAAAAATTGGCCTTTTTTTGAAAAAACTTCCTGTGTCTAGACTGCTACTGCATTCTTTCAAAAGTAAATCGAGAGAACGTGGCAGATTTTTCAACTGTGGAAAACCTCGTTTTACGAGGAAGAACACCTTTTTCCGAAAGTGCTCTTTCGAAAAAAGGTGCTATGTAATGCAAACAGTGCTTTTTCAAAAGAGAGCATCCAGACTGCCTGGGTGCTCTCTTTCAAAAAAAGTGGCTTGCTTTTTCGAAAGCACTGGTTGTAGTCTAGACGCTCTTTTTTGAAAATATATTTCGAAAGAGGAAAAAGGCTATGTCTAGACTGCAAGCCTCTTTCGAAAGAGGCTGAGTGCCACAACTATCCTCAGAGGAAACCGCAAATCAGCCAAGAGGTGGCATGAGAGGGGCTAGGAAAACTCTCCTTAGGGAGCAGACAGGTGTTCTCATGAGAAATGGAAAATGAAGGCTCTTTAAATGAAGACCTTGATGCCTGATTCTCCCCTCCCCTTGGCGTAAATTGGGAGCCACTGCGCCGACGTCAGTGGAGCGGCAAATGCGAGAGGGAAACATCAGAGCAGAGATGCTGATTCTCAATGGGCAGCTACTCAGGGGATTGGAAGCAAGGAACCTGCCTCCTCAAAGGGCCTGTGAGGGAGTGAAGACCGGAGGGCCTGGCCCCACAGGGGCTAAACAAAGCCTTTTGGCCCAGCTAGCCCCGCCCTGCTTTGCCTGTAGCCAGTGCCAGGCCTGGAGGGAGGATAAAAGGGAGGAGCTCAATGAGGACTGTCCAGCAAGGAGACAGGAGCGCAGTTCCACCGTCTGCAGGACCTGAGCCAAAGCCCGTCCACTTGGCCAGCCACAGGAGACAGTAAGCCTCCAACCACATCCCCCAGGACAAAGGGGGAGGGGGACCTGCTAGAAACCCTCACTAAGAGGGGAAATCTGGACCCTTAGGGCCATGCCCCAAACTTAAGAACTGTACTAATGTAGTGGGCCAGGGTTCCTAGGCCTAGGGCACCAGCAGCAGGGGTCTGCACCCCTTTCCCGCCAGCTAATTCCAGGGCCTAACCACTAGGCCACCCCACTGCCAGGGAGACCCAGCCACAGGGCCCTATTCAAAAGCAACCTCCAAGAGAATCCCCCAGAAAGTAGAAAGGTGGAGAATAGAGACCAGTCCCCCAGTCCCACCAGACTGACAGAAGAGGCCAGATGCCTTGAGCCAACGTGGCTCTCCATGTTTTGCATCAAGAGGAGGTTACTGCGCCTGTGTCGTCTGCTTATCTTTAAAAGGACAGCCCTTCACGTGCCTTTATGTTAATCCTTGGTTGCTTGGGACAGCCGGGCTCCCGGCTCTGGTTACAGACCAGTGCACGGGCAGAGTTATTTACAACCTTCCCACCCTTACGAGAGGAAGTAGGGGATGGACTCTCCATGCCGTATACTACACCCAATCTGTGCAGAGCGCCTATAGGTGATGGGTCCTGCCATGTGTCCCGACATCAGGGACACTTGTCGATTCTTCTCCTGTTGGAGTCATTTCTGCAAGCAGCCAATTAGCACTATTTCAGAAGGCACAGGGAAGGATTCTTTTAGAAGCCACGATAGCTGTCACTTTTTGTGTGGGAAGCTGAAATTACACTTCTGTTGTTGTTGTGCTCCGTTTGAATAGCACACACGTAACAATAGCCTCCTCTCCCACACAAGGTTCTCCCTTGTACGCTGGTTATTTAAAGAGTGCGTGGCTCGAAATGCCACCACGCTCTCCTCAGCCCCTGCCTTGCTTCAACGCAATTATTTGTTCCGAATTTAAAAAAGCCTTTGTAAGTGCATTCCATGCTCACGAGAAGCAGCTGGCTGACAGCCTCTGAACACTGAAGTTTTCTGCATTTTTAGAGACGAAAAGCAGGGGGGAAAAGCAGCAATGCAAACAGCGCATGCACATACAGACAGCCTCCAGTCCGGTGTGATGAAACTCTTCCCTGCAGGGCATTTATGAACATTGCGGCACACATCTTCATTCATTTCTCCCTGGTTTTGCTGGGCTCTGACGCTCCGTGGTGCTGCATTCAAAAGTTGCCTTTCCCTAGTTTCCATAAAGGATACATCATTTCCTGTTTGCATAAGGAAATGTGGCTTATGTTAGATGACTGAATTTGGGGTTCTTTACTATGCCATGGGCACAGAGATGGGCAGGCCCACTCTTATTTAGACGAGGGGAAGAAATCCCTCCATGAAATCCAAGCAGAATGATATCAAGGACACTCCACCATTCCTTGTCCTGAATAACCCACTAACTCAGTGAGGGATAGTTGCAGTTAGCCTCAGCTACACGTGATTGTTCCTAATGCTGTGTGGGCAGCGTGTTCTCACGGCACAGAAAAAAAAATCAAACCAAAACTGAGAAATCCATTACAGCATCACGTCCCACAACACAACACCCCGCACAACGGCTCGATGAATCACTGCCCGGCCATTGTCGTGTTGCTCAACGAGGACAAAGATGTTGCCTGGTAGAACAAATGAAAAGGGGAGGGGGAGAGACATAGAGTGAGGTGAGTGTTTAAACAAAAAACATCTCCAGACTCCTGAAGAGCCTAGTTATAGAATATCAGATCAGTTTTGACTTCTTCTAAAATGTTCAGGCTCCAACATGGGCCCTAAGAGGGAAATTGCTTTAATGCATGGGGGGGGGAGGAAATATGGCCCGTGGGCCGTATTCAGTTTGCCGCTGTACCACGGCCCAGCGGGACCTTCGGGCAGGTTCCCTGCTGGCCGCAGTCCCACACGCCACTCAAAGCAGCCAGCTGCTGGGACCATGTGCATTGAGAGGGGCTGTTGTGAGCTGCCGGAGCCACAAGCACAACCCAGGCAGCTCCCATTAGCTGCTTTCTGGAGCTGCACCCCAACCCCCTGCCCCAGGTCACAGCCCCCTCCTTCACCCCAAATCCCTCCAAGACACCATATCACCTCCTGCACCCCAACCCCCTGCCCCAGGTCACAGCCCCCTCCTTCACCCCAAATCCCTCCAAGACCCCATATCCCCTCCTGTACCCCAACCCCCATCCCAAACTTCCTTCTGCACCCAACCTCCATCCCAGACCCCCCACCTCCTCCATGAATAGCATTGACATTTTAGGAGCTTGTCTAATACTTTCTATCCCATTTCCCCTACAAGTAGAAAATTGACCTGGACAGGCATTGTCCTTCAGAATATTCTCTTCTTCCAGCTTTCAACCAGGACCGATTATCCCGGACACAACTTGGCTTGTGTTATCTCAGTGCTCTTGCCTCTGGTCCCTGAAGGACCTAAGACATCCGGAGTTAGTACAAAGATGCTGAAGAAGATCTGTACTCAAGGTTGGAAAAGTTTCCCCCTAGCTCAAATCAACCTCTTCTGTTGTCCATGTAAGCGTCTCACATTAGGCATTAGTTGGGAAGTAAGATGACATCCTTGCTGGTAAAAATCGGTTACTCAATGGAAAATGACACCTCATTGTCTAAGGGAATGTCTTCTTTGCAGAAGGAACCTCTTCCCCCATTAATTCCCAACATACAATAGAATTGTTCTCTGTCATGTGTTTCCTTTCTGCTTGATTACAATCACTACCCTCTTGAAATAACATATTTCATTTTCATTGGAAAACCATCCCTGGTTCGCAAGGCACCATGAAAGGAAGCCAATAAAGCAAGTGGGAAAAAATAAAAGCAAATCAAACCCGACATATGGCACCACAATGAAAGCGCCAACCGTGCAGTTTGGAGATCAAGTCTCCTGCATGATCGCATTGATGTGCTTATTGTTTGCATTGCAGAAAAAAGGGGCTTCAACACTGTCATTTCCTATCCCACGGAAGCGATGTCGCTAAAAAAAAATCACTGCATCTTTTGAAGCCTTTATAAAGAGCTATTAGTGGCATTTCTGTAGGGTGCCTATCAAGTCCATGTCTCAGCGGAGCCTTGCCTTTGTATCCCAACCCTATCATTCAGCACCTTTCATTGCATTTAATGTGTGGAGGGAAATTTAGCGCTAGCTGTCTTTGCTGAAAGTGCTGTAACAACAGGAACGACTGCAACAATAAACTTTCTTTATGTGGTGGGTTTCATACAAACTGTGTCACAAAACGCTCCAGGATTGAACATTCTAACGGCGCCTGTGATTACAGAGTTACAGGCAAACAGCTGCAAAGCGACATCTCGCGGCCTTCCCTCAGACAGTGGCAAACAGTCCCTGCCCTGAGGCGCTTACAGACAAACTCGCCGCCAAAGGGGAGGGGGAACTGCATGGCACAAGCCGAGCGGTCCCAAGCGGCATTGGCCTTCTCCTGTTCTGTTTAATCAAGGTTCTTATCCCACTCTGATCACGGCAGCGTTTGAACACCTGCCAGAAGTGCATTAACCAACCTGACTAGCATTTGACATGTGTGAATCTTTGCCATTTTATTTCCAAGGGGAAAATTAAATGTTTCCTCTGCAAGAAAAAAAAAATCACAGGCTTTGTACTTGGAACAAAAAATGGGGTAGGACATGGCTCTGAGATTTTTGCCAGAGTGAGTACGTTCCTCGGCCTTGAACTAGACCTGGGAAAAGCTCCGTTTCCTGCTGCAATATATGGGCAAGTTTAGTTTTAAATAGTTGTGAGCCTTCTAACGGTGCACACCATGCCCTCTGCTGGCCCATTGACAACTGCCCTGGGGCCCAGCAATTCAGAAGGGCCCAGGCTTCATGGCCACTGCTGCCTCTACTGTGGTGGTGGTGGCCAGTCCTGGGCCCTTTCAATTGCTGCCAGAGCCCCCTGCAGCATGCTCCAGGAGGCACTGAGGAGCTGGTAGGGGGAAGCTAGTCCCCAGCCCCGCCCCTTCTGCCTGAGGCCCCGCCTTTTCCAGGAGCATGGAGCCAGCCCATCCCCCAGCTTGCCCAGGGCCACCCCCCTGCCCAGGCCTTTTGTTTCAGAAGCAGTAAGGACACGTTTCCACAGCAATTGAACAACGATAGCAGCTCCGGGCCAGCTGACTGAGGCTGTGGGGCTGGACAGCCGTGGTGTAGACATTAGGACTCTGCTGTGTTGATGCTTGGGCTCAGGCTGGAGCCTAACGTCCGGGACCCCCCGCACTGGCAATTTTTAGCCCTGCAATCCCAAACCAACTGAGCTGGACCGGCTGTGGGTGTGCCACAAGTCATTTATTCCAGTATCATCACACCTTAAGCAATGTTTCCTCGCCTTTTTTTCCCCATCCATGTGTGGAATACATTTTATTAGGTGCACTGAGGCAGGTGTGGATGTGCACCACCAGGAGAAACACATGCTTCTGGCTGTGAGCTCTCTGCTAATCAGCTGGGAGGCATTTAAATCTCTCCTGGATGGCCGCCCACTGTGCTCAGTTTACAGGGAATACTAACCCTAAGAAGGCATCACAAACCAGCCAGAACAGCATGTGCAATGTTCTGTACAGTTAGGAAATGCAATTATTGGGGACTCAGCTGTATGTGTGCAGTTTCTTCCTAGTCACATCATTGTCTATGGACTAGAAGACACCACAGCTGCAACAAGGAGCTTTATCTTTGTTGCTGTTAGATTCAGATAAAAATCAGAGGAGAGAGGGGAAAACTTAGCAATTTAATCAAACTTTTCCATGTTAGGTTTTCTTGGTTTGGGATAAAACTTGAAATCTCATTTTAAAAAATTCATCAGCATTCTGACATTTTTAAACACTTGGATTTGCACGGAAGGTTAAGTGGCTTGCCCAGTTCCCTGCAATAATTCAGTGGCAGAGATGAGAATTACCAAAAAAGCAATGGTGCAATGAATGGTGCAAAGAGCAATGGACTCTTCTGCTTCCGTGGGGACATGGTTCTTACCCACTATCTCAAGGTCCTGTGTTACAAAATGTATCCAACATGCTTTTTTTATTATCAGCATCATAGAGATGGGCTGCTAATAAATATCCAGATCTGATGATGCTAAAATACAGGAGATTTTTGACCTTTGGGTGACTGATTCTTGTTACACTTCACTTTGCACATCTCAGGCAGCGTAAATTGCATTTAGTATGTAGCGTGGGTGTAAATTACATTTGTACCTCCTCTAAGGTCTCTTTAAGCTGTCAGGCCTTAGTGTAAATGAGAATCAGACACTGTGACTTTAGCCCCTCTCATTATAAAAAAGTGCTGTTGGGGAGAAGGCTGCACATGGTACTTTTCCAATCCCAGTTGTGGATTAGAATAGTATCACGGAACACATCTAGCCCACTTAATTAGCCTCATTAACATGGGTCCTGCAACTGACAGGTACTTCTGCTGTTATGTAATGATAAAAATGATTAAAAGTCCAGAAAACATGACCTGCAAGGGACGACTGACAGAATTGGGCTTGTTTAGTTTGGAAAAGAGAGGACTGAGGGGACATGATAGTGGTTTGCAAGTATCTAAAGGGGTGTTGCAAGGAAGAGGAAGAAAAATTGTTCTCCTTGACCTCTCAGGATAGGACAAGAAGCAATGGGCTTACATTGCAGCAAGGGAGGTTTAGATTGGACATTAGGAAAAACTTCCTGACTGTCAGGGTGGTTAAACACTGGACTAAATTGCCTGGGGAGGTTGTGGAATCTCCATCCCTGGAGACATTTATGAGCAGGCTGGATAGACACCTATCAGAAATGGTCTAGATGGGGCTTGGTCCAGCCTTGCAGGCAGGGGACTGGACTTGACCTCTCAAGATCCCTTCCAGTGTTCAGTGACTACCTTTTGGTTTCTGTTATTTCCACTCCAAAACATAGTGAATCATGAGCTTTCGTGGGCAAAGCCCACTTCCTCAGATGGATTGGTCAGTCTCTGTGCTGCCACAGGACCCCTCATTATTCTAATCCACCCTTGTGACCCTCACGAGGGCAGGGAGAGGAACCCTGCTGAGGAAACTCATAAAATAACCCTGCATGTGTCAGGAACAGTCCGAGGAGCATCAGGAAATCAGTCTGAAAGAGCCTTTATCTCAGCAGCACCAAGTCAGGGCGTGAGACGCTTCCCTGCGTAGGAAACATGCCAGGGAGAGGACGGTTTGAGAAGCTCCCATTTCAAGGCACAAATAATTCAGTGTGATCCTCCAGACTTTCTCCCAGCAGCTATCCCGGTAACAGAAACCAAGACAATCAGCAGAGACAATTCTTGCAGGCAGCACCATCGGAACTGACAAACAGCTCATCTTCCAGCCTTCCCCGGGGGGCAGTAAAGGAGCTGAGAGCTAAACCCAATTCTGAGTGTTCTCCGCTCTGAGTTTAGCTGCAATCTGCGCAGCATCTCCTGCAAGGACCGCCGGGACTCTGACCAGCCCACGAGCATGTTCAGAGGGACGCTTTCCATGGGATCTTTTTTTTTAATTCCAGCCTCCCTCCCTTCTCCTGTTTTGTCATCCTGGCTTGGTTGGGCAACCCCACCACGGACAGGAAAGCACCATCAGTGCAGAGCACGTGGAGGGGAAGGGCAGAATTAGTCCAGTAAAAAAGGGAAGGTGCGGCTTGGCTGGGGGGGCCTCGTGGTTCTGGCTCCGCCTGGCCTGAGGAATGGATGGGATTCCTGAGCCTACCGTCTGAAGGGTTTAGCCTGCTCCCCGTGTAGAAATGCTGATGGGCCATGAGAGACCGTCCCTTCAATTCATCCTAAACCAGGAGGGGCAGGGACTGTCGTGGGGGAGCCCAGTCTGGAGAGACTGGCAGACTAAACAAGCATCTCAAAGTTCTGAGAGCTGCCCAGCATGAAGCAGGGGGCAATGTTTGGGGGTGAGGGGGCAGGAAGGGTCACATGCCCCCCAAATGCTGTGGGGGGAGGGCAAAGGGCCAGCAAGCCCCTCTTCTTCCAACGTGGACAGAGCCCCTCTCCTCCACTAAGCCATGGGCTGGGGAGGGCACAAAGGTGGCTTGGCAGAATGGGTCCCAGACAGACAGCAGCAGCGGGACAGACAACCCCTGCCCCATGGAACAGGGGATGGGGGAGAAATGGGGTGGGGGAGAGCATGTGAGTTCCAAGCTAGGGGGGCGCAGGCAGGAGTAATGTGGGGGTGGGGAGGTCACGTGGCCTTCTTTGCCGGGTCCCCCGTGGTGTCCTTCCCTGCCAGTCACCCTGCGCCTCAGGCCTCCCCCATTACAGCAGAGGGGGAGCAAGTCCATCGAGGGGGTTGGAAAAGGAGGTCCCATGTCCCTGGGAAACAACTAGGCTAATCCCAGCGGCAGAAGACTCAGGGGCATTTCCAAAAGGACCTTTCACCATTCTGCGAGGGCAGCAGGTCCCGTGTTAACCATTCGACCCAGAACAACAACGGGGGGGGGGGGGGCTCTTCGTAAGCAGCCGCTCTACGCAAATCACCGGGGGGGTTCAGACAACCTTGAAGAACGTTTCCCCCCACTCTTTCCTTTCTGCGTAGCTCTGCACGGCCCAGAGGCAAAAGGGGCCCAAACCCTCGGGACACGCATCTCCTCATGGCATTTCCCCGCCTGTGGTGGCCCGGAGAAGCAGGCATGTTGTGGCTTGTTGAGCCCAACCCTCACGAGAAGTGCTTTGTGAGGGAGTCCATCAGACCTTCTGGCCTCGGCTTGGAAGCAGCCACACCCTGACGCTCCCTGCCCAGGGAAAACCTGCTCTGTCCGGGTGACCAGGACAGCGCTGCAGGGGCCCAGAAGGCCCAGAAGGAAGGCTTGCCTGCCTGTGCTCAGGGGCAGGGCTGCATGAGACTGGGACAGAGGGAGGCGCTCCTTAGGGCTAACGCAGACCTCCGGTGCAGGCCACGGATTGGGGACTGAGCTCTTGCATTTGAAGGCAGGAGGGGGGGTTGTCTCAGTTTAAAGACACAGACAGCTGCAGCCCCCATTGCAATTTTGGGACCTGACTGCTTAGAGACTCATGGCAAGCTACTCCACCTGGGCCTATCAATCGAGCTATGCCAACTAACTTGCGGGGGGCACCTGCAGTACTGAAGTGGCCCTGAAGGAGGCGCTGCAGCACAATCCCACCTACCACGCACACCCATGAGGAATGAATTATGAGCAGAGACGAGGAGGTGACTGGCCGACGAAAGCCTCGAAGGCGGGGAGCGCTCGTGTTCGCAAAGCATCGCAGCTCCGGGAGCTCGGGCTGCCAGCGAGCAAGTTCTCCCGCAGACGCGGCTGTTTATTCTTCCCCTCCCATCCAGGCGTCACTGAGGAGGTCTGCTCATCAGTGCAAGAGCAGCACAGACAGAGGCTCAAATATCTCCGCTCAGACAGGTATTAAATTAGATGAAATTCTCCTCCTCGCAGAGAGAAATCTCTTGCCGGCTGCTCTTTTTCTTTCTACAGGGAGTAATTACATTCTGCTGTGATTTAATGGAGCAATCCAACAGCACCACCCTCAGATATCGGGGGGAAATGACTTTCCCTGCTCCCTCCAGCACCTGATGGCTAGCTAAAATGCAGCCCCCTTCTGCAAGATGAGGATGATATGAGAAGTGACTGCTTAGGAAGGAGCACTGCAGAAAGGGATCTAGGAGTCATAGTGCACCACAAGTTAAAGATGTGTGTGACACTGTTGCAAAAAAGCAAACATAATTCTGGGGGGCATTGATTAGGCCTCAAATGCAGTATTGTGTGCAGTTCTGGGAGCCACATTTCAGGCAAGATGTCGAAAAATTGGAGAGGATCCAGAGAAGAGCAACAAAAAGGATTAAATGTCTAGAAAACATGAGCTATGAGGGAAGACTGAAAGAACTGGGTTTGTTTAGTTTAGATACTTGAAAATTGCTATCATGTCCCCTCTCAATCTTCCCTTTTCTAAAGGGTGTGACAAGGAAGAGGGAGAAAACAATTTCTCCTTGACCTCTGAGGATAGGACAAGAAGCAATGGGCTTAAATTGTAGCAAGGGAGGTTTAGGTTGGACATTAGGAAGGACTCCCTGCCTGTCAAACACTGGAATAAATTGCTTGGGGAATCTCCCTCACTGGAGATATTTAAGAGCAGGTTAGACAGACACCTGTCAGGGATGGTTTAGATGGTGCTTGGTCCTGCTTCCATGCTAGGACTCCCCTAGGGCTGGGATGGCCTGGCACATTGGAGGCAGCATCCCTGCAGACTGCACCCGCCCTCTCCGGGTGTGGAACATGGGCAGGGCCATCCTTAGGCATAGGCAGAGTATGCAGTTGCATAGGGCACCACACTTTCTGGGGCACCACTCTGCAGGGACGGAGGAGACGCATAGGCCTGCAGGACTGGTGGAGCTGGGGCTGCGCCGGGGACGGGGGTCACGCGTGGCGTGCCAGAGGGGGTGGTGCCACATCGGCGTGACATTGCCGCACCGTTTTTAAAAATGGCCAGCCCCGGATCTGGAAAGGAGGAGGAAGGAGACGCGTCGAGCGGGGCGTGGGGGAGCAAAGCCTGGCTAGAGGCGGGACGGCAGCAGGGCCCGGGCTGCGAACGCTGTCGGGCACAGTGAACAGTTGGGCCTCTCTCTCCGCCTTCCTGAGGCCAGTCCCGCCCCTGCCTGGGGCGCAACCCCCGGCGTCCCCCCTCCAGTGCTGTGCTCCAGGCAGCGGGGCGGCATGTCCAGTGCGCTCTGGCCAGAGGCGGGGCCCCGGGCGCGGTTCCCATTGCGCGGGCCGAGGGGGCGGACCCAGGAGGCGGCTGGTGCATGCTCCAGCCAAGGCTGCACTGGGGGAGACGCTGAGGAAGAGGAGGGGGGTGGAGGGAGCCTCCAAGCTCCCGCAAGCGCCCTGCCACGAGGAGGGGGAGCAGGCACCCCCCGCCCGCCTCCCGCTGTGCCCGGGCACCTTCTGGCTGAGCAGAATCGTGCCCCTGCGCTGCTCTACTGTGAGTCAAGCAGCGTGCAGTGCCCCCCCCCCACACTCCCCGAGCGTGCAGGGGGCAGGAGGGCGCCCTGCAGGCCAGACTGCCTGCAAGCAGGGGCCCTGCTGACAACGCAGGGGCTGCCCTCCCCCAAGCACGTGGAGGGAACTTTGCTCACCTGAGCCCTCTTGTTGGGGAGGGGGGAGGTCTCTGCACCCTGCTCTGTAGGTGCCCACCCATGTCTAGCCAGAAGTGCAGCGATTTCTAGGACTGGATCGCTGCAGACTCCAGCCCTGCAAACTTGGAAGGAGGAAAGGAGGGGTGCGGGGGGGGGGGGGAATAGGGGAAAGGGGTGGGAGAGGAAGGGGCTTGTGCTGAGGCAGGTCAGGAGAAGAAAAGGGAAGGCACCAAGGGACAGGGTGCGGGAGAGACAAATGCCAGGGAGGCAAGTGGAGACAATGAGGAAAAGGGCAGGAGGGAGGTGTCAGTGGGAGGGGGACAGGGTGATGCTGGGAGAGGAGAGGGGAAGGGCATTGGGGGCTAGAGGGGGGGAGGGGGAGGTGCTGGGAGAAGGCTTGGGCATGAGGAAGGTGGGGATGGAGCAAGGCATGCCTGAGGTCTTGGGGAAGGAATGTGATTTTAATGTATTGGTTGTTTTTTTGTTTTTTTGTTTTTTTTGCTGGACAAACCTAGGCATAGGGGGGCACCAGTTTAATAATCCCGCCATAGGGCACCATAAATCCTAAGGACAGCCCTGAACGTGGGCGTTGCCCCAGACATACTGCCCCTTGACATCCGGTGATCCCCGGCTGCCAGGCCTGTGTATTGATAACCCACCGATCCCCCTGTGCTACTCGCCCCTCCTCGGCGCCCCTTAGGCCCTTCGAGCGGCAGAGGGGATGATGAGTTTTGCCCTGGAGTTCCCTGAGGGGTCCCTAGCGCTGGGCTGCTGCACCTTCCAGCAAAGGGGCCTGAGCCTGGCTTGGAAGGGACGCGCTGTTTCCTGGTGCCCCCCTGAAGCCCCCTCCCCCAGGGACCCTGGCAGCGTCTCTGCTCAGCAGGCCGGATGGCTGTGCCGGAGGATGGCAGCGTGTGCCCCGGACGCTGCCGTCAGTAGCCCAGCCCCTTACGCTGCTTCCAGAAGGAGCCCCCGACCTAGTGCGAGATCAGGGGCTTTACAATGTGCAGCGGGGGAGGGGGGTGAGGTGCCCGGCTCAGAGACGTTTCCCTGGCGGGCATCAGGCAAGCAGAGAAGATGTGCGTAAGGAGACAGATCCCGGCGTTAATAGCCAGGCAGCTCCAGGGCACGTCCCGGCTTCACCCCGAGGGGCAGGGAAGGTGGTGCCGAGGAGCCAAACGTGGCCATTAACGACGCGACAACCTTCCTGCGTCAAGTCAGCCCCTCTTCTTAGCGTTGCCGCTCAGGGCTTAGGACACCCACCCAGCGTGCTGCGTCCAGCAAAGCCTGCGGGAAGAAAGTCCTCGCTGCCCCCGACCCGCGGAAAGCACCCATTGCAAGCTCCTTCCAGCTCCAGACCATGGACAATGAACCCCCTTAGCGAGTCCCTGCACTGCTCCAAGGAAACACGAAGGAGGCCGGTGGCTCTGTAAAGACTAACAAACGAATGAGGGTAAGCATCTGGGAGCTGGCCCTCATGCTGGAGGTACCCAGCGAGATGGCAATGAAGGACGCTCAGCTGGATTGTGTGCAAACCTCTTCCACTTGCAGAGTGTGTCGTGCAAATCCCGTAGCCCGTAGTCCCAAAGCAAACTCTCAACCCCGGCCCCCAGAAATGCAAAGAAGCGTGAAAAGAAAAACCGCAACGCTCGCTGAAGTGTGGCCCTTCGGTGAAGGTTGGCCTGAGCCCTGGGCAAAGACTCAAAGGGTGCCCCCGGGCAATCTGCCAGGCTGTAGCATGACCATGGTACAGCAGCATCGCCGAAGAGCCACTCCGGGTGTGCAAGCCACACCCCTTACGAAATGCCCAGGTGAAGAGGCGGGGAGAACCCCCTGGAAGAAAGGGCCGAGCTGTCACACAGCCCCGAAATAGCAGCAGGAAAAAGGAGCCATTTGCAAAGGGTTTTTTCTGAGCACATGTTCGGTACGTGCTGTGTGGAGAGGTCCCAACAAATTTCAACCCATTAGCAGTTTGGTTCAGCATCATCATTACTCGTCTGTCAGATCATCTATTACAGAGTCCCGGGCGGCTGCTGCACTCCACGTGCAGATTCTGGAGCTGGGCGCTGGCTGCTTGGTTGAGTGAGCAGCTGGGAAGTAGCATATGAGCCCGCAAACAGGTCTGTACATGGTATCCCATTAGAGACGCCCCTGCTAAGGACAAGAGGCTTTCACGTTCTTGCCCTGTGAGAAGCCCACCATCTAGCCAGCCTCATTGTAAGATGGTCTAGTCTAGATGGTGCTTGGTCCTGCTGTGAGGGCAGGGGACTGGACTCGATGACCTCTCAAGGTCCCTTCCAATTCTAGGATTCTCGGATTCTCTGATTTCAGACTCTTCCAGAAAGCTGTGCCGCTGCTTCCTGAGTTTGATTGCTGAAAGTTTGGCAAGTACCATCTGGAAAACCTTTGGGGAAAGGCTCAGTTCAGAGGAAATGGATGTTGGAGGCAGTCGGGAGTAAAAATAGAGCAACGAGTGGCTGAGAAGGCTGGGGAAGCTACAGTGTCTCATTTCTATTAGCAAAAAAAAAAAAGTCAGATTAGATGATAAAGGCTTGCCTTCGCCTCGAAAGAGAATTCAAGTCTGAACTGCTAATGTGCTGGAATACATGGCCCATGCACTGGGCTCCTGGGATTGAGGGTATAGAAGGCACCAGCAGGACACTGATTAGGTGAGTTAAAGGAAGTTTAAGACACTCTCGGAGCTTTTTAATAGTGAAGGAACTACTGCGCAGTTCCCCAGAAATGACTCTCCATTTTGATGAGTGTTAATAAAAGGCACAATGGTCAGCAAAATTATTAAAGCCCTGGGGGGAAAAATCCCAACTCTTTCCTTCTCCAGTACATTTCAGCTGTAAGATGAGAGCTGAGATTTCAGGGCGAATTAATCCTTTCATTACTAGAATCCAATTTTCCTCCTGACGGGAATGAAATAGAAAGAGAATAATAAGTTGCATGTTAAGCGCAGAGTGGTATGACTTTCGTGTCTTCAACAGGGACAACTTCATTAACAAGCCTGAACCAAATAAAGCGTACGATTGTTCCTCCCCAGCCGTTGCCTCAAAGTACATGCCACATCCTGCTCATTTCCTACCAAGTGCTCCGGGGATCACCGCGATCAAAGAGATGCGGCGTTTCCTGAGTTTAGGGCCGTGCCGCTGTTCAGACGCCCAAGATTTTTAAAGAGGAGGAGAGTGGTGATTTGGGCCACGAATGAAAGGCTTAGAACCCGCGTCTCGGTTGAGGAAAAGCGTTTGCTAATGATCCGACGTTGATACGGGGCTGGTGAACATAGGCGCTCGGACAGCGCGGCAGCGAGCGTCAAGGCAATGACGGGTTCCGCCGAGATGGATCTCAGAGCCCTGTACAAAGAGATGGCTCACAACGTACGAATGAGACGCCGCCAAAACTCTTCTGCCACACCCCGAGAAACAGCAAACGCCAGTGACATTCACGGAGCTAGCGCCACTGAAGGCTGGAGCACACCTGAGGGCTGCTGGCTTACTCAAAACGGACCACTGGCACCACGCCTCGCCCACCGGAGGCGGTTCTCAAGGCACGTTTAATTGTAGGCGGGGATTGAACGAGGTTGCTGATGGAATGGGGCGCACTGCGACATGCCACAACATTTTAGTGCCATGGGGGGGGGGGTGTCAAATCTGGAAGGCGCTGAGCGCTCTGACCCACTCCGGCCACGCATTTAAGGGACGGTGCTGGCTCAAGTCCTAAATCTCTCATGCGACAGGCAACCCTTCCTGTGATTCATCATAAAGAACCCGCTGTGGTTTTAACAACGCCTCGCCGCCTTCAGAGTTCCTTCCATCCAGGGATCTGAAGCGCAGACCGCTGCTGCTCCAGCCCCTATACTGACCCCGTTTCCTATTTACATCTTTGCCCTGTTGAGCCGCAAACCCTCCCTTCCCCTCCTTAGGCACCTTCCCCCCCGCCCGACACTAGCCTCTCAAACATGCTGCTCGCGGGGGTCTGCCAAATGTTGCTTTTAAACAGGATTCTGATCTAACCGCATTTTTGTTTAAGTTCCGAAGAAGTTAATCGCCTCCTTAACGGGAATGTAGTGAAAACAACCTCATAGGCACCAAGAGGGTAAATTAAAGCCACAGGAAAAGCTCCTCACATAGAAAGTGGGGCGCTTAGGCTGTGTTCTCAGCTGGAAAGGGTGGCTTGGGTTTCCCAGACATTTCCACACTGCTGAATGGCTGTAGCGCACAGACCAGCGCAAACGGGCAGTTTGACCCTCTGAGGCGAATGTGGACTTGGCTGTAGAGTAAAATGAGGTCGGATTAATGATGCTGAACATGCAGCAAACTTCCAGGAGACAACAGCCCTGCCTGCACTAGACCCAGAAGGTGGCTTACGGTGGGCGACTCCAGCCGCATGAGAATAATGTAGCTGGAGTCAAGATACCTTAAGCGGAGCTTGGCGCTGGCTTCGCAGGGGGAGATCAATGGGAGCAAATACTCCTGTCGGCTTCCCTTACTCCTTGTGACAGTGAGGAGGACCAGCGTGAACCAGGGGTGCAGGGCCGGCTTTAGGAAGTGTGGGGCCCAATTCGAACAGTTTCCACAGGCCGGCAACCAGGATTTTTTGTTGAGAAAAAAAAAAAAAAAAAAAACCTCTGCACACAGAAAAAGAGTCACAGCCCCTTTAAATCCAGGGATGCCACCAGCTCCTCCTCCAGGCCGATGCCCCCTCCCCGAGCATGCCTGGCATGCCACAGAGCTGTGGGAGGGGAGCAGCCAGCGTGGGGCCCTCTTAGGCGCCGAGCGATTCGGGGGAATCGGTCGAATTGGCCTAAAGCCAGCCCTGTAGGGGTGCCCTCAGCATTTGATTTAGTGGGTCTTTATTAGACCCCCTAAATCGAACACCACAAAGTCAATCTCTGGTGCATAAATATAGACATGGCCTAAGTGCAGCCATCCTAAGGATTGTCCCTTTAGCAAGAAAAGTGTCCATATTTTTAACTCTGGAATTTCATTGGCTCAGGAACTCTTCAGCAGTTTTCTGAAAGGTGGAAAGTATCCAGGCAGCCAATGTGAAAAATGCACCAAATTATGATGGCGATGATGATGATGATGATGATGATTTGCCTTGGGGTAAAGCCTAACCAGGACCCTGTTATGTGAGGTGCTGTGAAAACACACAATGACAGGTTCCAATCCAAGTAAATGATCTAAAATCTCCAGCTCTTCAGCTAATCTAAATCAAGAATCCACAAAGGCAAAGACAATAGGAATGTCACAGAAGTGTTCCCAGGTGCATCAAGTTCTTCCCAGGTGCACTTGCTTGGTGAGAGGAGTTGATACCTAGATGGTTTATTTGTTCTTCATTGTCGTGGTTTGGCCAGAGATGGATGGATAGATAGATAGATACATTAGATAGTCTTCTAGGTGCCACAGGATGTGCCTGTTCAAATGTGATTCACGGGGCCCTCTGCAGAAATATGTACTTCACCCTGAAAGATCTAACAGATTTATTTGAGCACAAGCTTTCATGGACAAAGACCACTTTGTCAGATGCATGCAACTTAGATTTATCTGGACATAAGCTTTCATGGGCAAATACTGTTAGCCCTGGTCTACACTAGGGAGTTATTTCGAAATAACCTCCCTTATTTTGAATTCATAAGCTGAGAGTCCACACTACTAGGCTGGTTATTTTGAAATCTGTACTCCTGCTTTCCTTGGGGAATAATGCTTGTTTCAAAAGAGCTGTTTTGAAATAGCAGTAGTGTGGATGCTCTGGTGCCACTATTTTGAAATAACTATGCCCCAGAGTCATTCAAACTAATTACTCCCCAGTGCTTCCTGGGGCTGTGAGTTGAGGTAGCACATACACAATAGCAAAGCATGCCTCAAACTAATTTTGAGGCTCCCCTGTAGTGTGGACATGCTATTTCAATTTTGTTACTTGGGGAGTTATTTCAAATTTAGTTATTTTGAAATAGTTTCCAAGTAGACATGCCCTTAGTCTTTAAGTTTCCATGGGATTCCTCAATATTTTTGCAGATACAGACTAACACATCTACCCCTCGGAGACTTGTCATCTGCTGATGGATGCGTTTTGCCTTCCGTTCCTTCATCCCTTTAGCTGTTTTTGTGGCTCTTCTTCAAGTTGATGTCAGTTTGTTGCAGCCTTTCCAGGATCAAGAACCAGGCTGTTCCAGTAATGCTCCCCAGCAGTGTGGCTTGTACATGGTTTGAGCATGGATTTGGATTTGGTTGCATCGTAGGTGTCTGATTTCATTTCGACATATGAAGTTCATTTAACAAGCCAACCAATTCTCAAAAGAATTTGAAGATGCTGCAGCACAATCCTGACCTCTGAGCACGTCGTGTCTCTCATTTGATGTTCTGAATATCATGGATCTAAGAGCAGAGTTAAGTAAAAATTGCAGACAGTTTATTTCCTGAAAAATGTGGCGTTGGGTTGACTAAGAATATTTGTGAACTTGGCACGTGACCATTCAAACCAGGGGAGCATTTGCCTGCAGCTAAGTTTGCATAGCCACTGTTTGGCATGTCCATTGTGGGATGCAGAAAGATCCACCCCGCAGATATTGAAATAATGCAGGGGAAAATCAGGGAGAAAGAGACTGTAATTACCTAGTTTGCTTGACCATCCCTTTTCATACTCAGTAGTAAGTCTCATATGACGAGCCACATTAGTCTGCAACTTTAAAAATAAGCGGTTCTGTTGCACCTTAGAGACTAACAAATACATTGCATCATGAGCTAACACCCACTTCATCAGATGAATTGGAGTGGAAATGACAGAATCCAGGGTACGTATAACAGCAAAAGCTGTCAAAAGCTGTCATATAACAGCAAAAACCTGTCAAATTTTTTTTCAGTGTTAATGAAGCTAATTAAGTCAGGCTGGATGTGTCCCATGCATAGCATTTGGTGTGGAAATGTGAATATCAAAGATGGGGGGAGGTGCCTTTGTAGTGCATTAACCAATTAATATATTTATTCAAGTCCAAGTTGATAGTGTTGAACTTGTAAATGAACTCCAGTTCAGCTTTCTCCTTCTGTTATTGGGTGATAAAATTCCTTTGTAGAAGAATGGCTATTTTTAAATCCATTGTTTAATGTCCAGGGAGGTTAAAATGTTCCCCCACAGGTTTATGTTGTTACCAGCTGGGGGCTGTCGGTGATGACCAGTGGTGTTCTGTTATTTTTCTTGTTGGGCCTGTCTTGAAGTAGGTGACTTCTGGCTGTTTGTCTGGCTTGAATTAGATCTTGTAAGTGTTTGTCTTGGTCTGTGGGATTGGAGAAGATCTGGTTGTGTCTTAGGGCTTGACTGTAGACAGCGGATCGTGTGGTGTGTCCTGGATGGAAGCTAGAAGGATACTCACTGTTTTTCAGTAGTTAATGTTCACTTTAATATGTAAACATTTTCAGTTGGTTATACCACATACAATGAGACCTGTAATAGAGTATGATGGGGTGGACAAAGCCCGACATCCCTGCCGGAGGCCTTTCAGCACCCTAGCCAGCAACAGGGGCAGTAGAGAGGTCCTCTGAGCAGAACAGAGTGGCAGCCTGCACTGCAGCCAGTCAGAGCGCAGCAGGCTGATATAAAAGGAGCTGCTAAGCCAGGGCCAGTCAGTTTCTTCCTGGAGCTCAACCCAGGCAGACCTCAGGGCTGACTGGGGAACACCAGCACTCCGGACAGCTCTGAGTGGGAGCTGGGCATCCTACCTGGTCGGAGCCAGGTCCTGCGGCTGAAGGCTAGCCAAGAAGCCAAAGACAACCCGGCAGAACCCCGGACAAAGGGAACTCAACCACAAGGCCCTAGAGAAGGGCTGGATGGAACAGCATCCTGGGGAAGTGGCTCAGGGACATGACAGCAATGAATTACTTGAAGCTCAACAGGTATCTGCTACTTGTAGGGTCCCTGGGCCAGGACCCAGAGGAGTGGGTGGGCCTGGGTCCCCCCCCCCCCCAGTCTCCCTGCAAATCACACTGGGGGGGTAAAAGGAGAGGCCTGATCTCTGGCCACTTACTAGATGCTGCTTTGCCCACAGACCGGTGAATAGAGACTGTAAGATTCCCCTCAGCCACCAAGGGGTGCTCACACAAAGGGTGCATCCCATTACATAGACACAGACTTGAATAAGGCAATTTCCTGCCAAAAGAGACCACAGCGAAGTACCCCCAAATATATGCTGACTGTAATTCTGCTCTGCTCTCTTTTAATGAACAGCTTTTGACAATCCCTTGGGTGCTCGTTGAAGATCATTTCATTATATTTAAAATTTTTCTGCTTTTCCACATGCCTGTACAAAGCCCTTTCTAAAGCTTCTGTAACACACACATGGAACGTGAAATGTCCATGGGCTTAGGAGCTAAGCTGAGTCCATCAGACTCTCCTCTACATGTCTAGAAAGAGACAGGAAGCCACATCCTCACTGACGATTTTCCACTTTATTCCATTTCCTCATCCCACCCACACCCATGTGCCCAGACACGTATCTGCCCACCCCTCTCTCTCTCTGCCTTTGGCGCTGATTGGGAGTTGATGCACACATCCTTATGGATTTGCAGAGCTGCTAAGGCTGCTGAGAACAAGGTGAACGATAAAAGCTCTGTTTCCTTTTCTCTTCCCCTTGTAGCGTTAGATGGTTGGGAACAGCTGGTGCTATTGTCAGTGAGGCAGGTTGCTATTTTATTGATCATCTGGGCATGCTGAACTCAGTACTTCACACGTAGAGGCTGGAAGGGATTTCCCTCACAGGGTGTTGCTTTGTTTAGGGATGGTACAACTGGGAAGGTATCTAAGAGTCTGGTTTTGTTCCTCCAGAACCAGTTGGCTTCCTTGATCTGGTGCTGAAAGCCCTACAAAACTCAATTAAGAACCGTGAGGAATCTTTTTCTCCCTCCTGCCTGGCAGTGTGGTTAGGTGTCACAGGGAGGATGGGAAATGATGTGTCTATTAGTGACAGGTCCCAAGCAGACTGACTCAGTGACTGAATGATGGCTCGAGAACCTGGAATCCGGGGTGGAGTTATTGGCTAACACCAAGCAATGTGGAAAGACCATTGCAGTCTGTGTCTGTCACTGCTAGAGCACTGACTCCTAGAGTCACAGAACACTAGAACTGGAAGGGACCTCGAGAGGCCATCGAGTCCAGTCCCTGCCCTCATGGCAGGACCAAGCACTGTCTAGACCACCCTGACCGGTGTCTGTCCACCCTGCTCTTAAATATCTGCAGTGATGGAGATTCCACAACCTCCCTAGGCAATTTATTCCAGTGTTTCACCACCCTGACAGTTAGGAAGCTTTTCCTAATGTCCAACCTAAACCTCCCTTGCTGTAATTTAAGCCCATTGCTTCTTGTCCTATCATCAAAGGCCAGGGAGAACATTTTTTCTCCTCCTTATAACACCCTTTTAGACACTTGAAAACCACTATTGTGCCCCCTCTCATTCTTCCCTTTTCTAAACTAAACAAACTCGGTTATTTCAGTCTGCCCTCATAGCTCATGGTTTCTAGACCTTCAATCATTTTGTTGCTACCTCTCTGGTACCACTGCAGTCAGTGGCATTACAGTGAACTGTGGACCCATATCCCTGGGCATGGCTGTGCTAATTCCCTTGATCAGAATAGCCTTGCAGGGACAGACCAAAGGAGATGCACCTGGGTTGCTCAAGCAATCCATCGGGTTGACAGTGATTTTTAACAAGAAAAAATCTGGTCTCCAAAATTTGGTCATTCCACTCCTCTGGTCTTGCTCCTGTATAGCAAACCCTTCCTTTTCATTTCCTACTCCAGCAGAGGCAGAAGGAGCAGTGTTCATGCTGGGCCTTGTTAACATCAACACACCTCAGGGTTAATTAGGAAAGGGCTCCAGGCCACTGACTAACAGACAAAGGAATGAATAGACCAACACATTAATTGGCAATAATTGCAAGTGTTAATCACTCTGGAAAACCCGCCAGCTCCCCCAGCGTCCAGGGGTTAAATGGTAAAGGAAAAGGCGGACAGTCTGCATTCATCTTTGCCAGGCCTGAGGTAACAATCGCTAATCAGACTGACGGGTCTTTCCTACAGTTTATCACATGGGGCCAGATTCAAATTCCACACAGGCAGAGGAACCCGTGGCAGCTTGGAACTGGTATTGGTAGGGGCCCGGGCGTTCCCACCGAGGCTCGTAGCTGCAGAGAGACCTCTACAATGAAGGTTGGGGAGAAAAAAGGGAATTAAACAGGGCCTGCAGAAGAGGGGATTTGTGACCTTCTTTGTTAGAGCAGTGGGGCCTGCACTTCCTTCACCAGGACTGCCTCAGTGTCTCTATTGCAGACCCCGGGAGTTGAGCAAAATATTATCTGCTATGTTTTCCCTTGAGAACTTCCCCTGTTCTCACCAGTTCATATAACTTCTGCCAGCTGGCCACAGAGCACAGGGCCATGCATGAAGAGTGCCTTGACCCCAGGCCATGCTTTACGAACATGACTTCCTCGGGTCCTCTCCATGTTGACGTGCTGGATTAGGCAGCGAGAGGAAGCAAGCAGGGGGTGGGCAGGGAACGCGCACCCAACCGTCTCCATGCACAGCACCATTTTCGGGGAAGACTTTTAGCGTGTGGCTGTGCAGCACATCCCTGGGCATTCACTGATGAGACATAATGGCCATCTGCACCGCAGCTTGGCAAGCGGCCCCGTTCCTCTCAGACTTACCAGAGTTGCATAGTCTGTCTGTGGGCTCCAAGCAGTCGCTGAGCGAATCTCTTCCTGGCTGAGCATGAAGGGGAAATTCCTGGGGATGCTACATGTGCTCTCACCTGCATGGAACCTGCTGAGATCTCTGCTCACCCAGCCTCTCGCTGTGCAGAGGTCAGCCCCAGGATCACTTAGCCCAAAGGTCCAAGTGGGACTGCGGTGTTATCTGCCGCCCTGTGCTTTACCCCTGGGGAGGAGGGTGAGTTTGCCCTCAGCTCGCCTGCTTTCTCTCAAGTCAATGAAATCGGCCATTCCACGTTCTCTGCCCCATGGGCCTGATGATCCTTATCCATCACCTTGGGGCAGCTCTGAAGCCGGACCTGGTTATCAGCATTTACATAAGAACATAAACATAAGAATAGCCACACTGGGTCAGACCAAAGGTCTGTTTAGCCCAGTATCCTGTCTGCCAACCATGGCCAATTCCAGATGCTCCCAGAGGGAGGGAACTGAACAGGGAATCCTCACATTATCCCTCTCCTGTCATCCATTTCCAGACAAACAGAGGCTAGGGACACCATTCCTGCCCATCCTGGATAATAGACATTGATGGACCTAACCTCCATGAATTTATGTAGATCTTTTTTGAATCCTGTTAAAGTCTTGAACTTCACAACATCTTCCAGCAAGGAGTTCCACAGGTTGACTGCACTGCATGAAGGAAATTTCATTTTGTTTGTTTTAAACCTTCTACCTATTCATTTCGTTTGGCAACCCCTATTTCTTATGTTACAGGAACAAGTAAATAACTCTTCCATATTCACTTTTTCCACACCAGTCATGATTTTATGGACCTTTATCCTATCCCCCCTTAGTCTTCTCTTTTCCAAGCTGAAAAGTCCCAGACTTTTTAATCTCTCTTCATATGAGACCCGTTCCAAACCCCTCATAATTTTTGTTGCCCTTTTCTGAACCTTTTCCAATGCCAATGTATCTTTTTTGTGATGAGGTGACCACATCTGTATGCAGTATTCAAGATGTGGGCGTCCCATGGATTTATACAGAGACGATAAGATAGTCTCTGTCTTATTCTCTCTCCCTTTTTTAATGATTCCTAACATTCAGTCTGCTTTTCTGACTGCCGCTGCACATGGAGTGGATGTTTTCAGAGCCTTCACCAACAGAACCAGATGTCCTCATCCCTGCTAACTGGGCCGTGGACACAATGCCAGCTTTCCTGTGATGGAGGGGACTGGCATCAAGGTCTCTCTGCTCTGCCCAGTCCCTTGGCCAGCAGGCTCCAGTTACAGCCAGATTCTCCCGCTTGCCTCTTGCTTTGGGAGCCCGTGTGGCAATGTCAGCCCCTTGCCATGAGATGAAAGGCCTGCCTCTCTCATCCTTTCCCAGTGCGGTAGCAGAGATGAGATGGAGGAGCCGTTCCCCAGCCCCAGATCTCCAGGGCATGCAAGGGCTACACGCACACACCCTTCAGACAACGTCTCCCTCCATGCTAGTGCTGCATTTCAGGCCTTTTGAGGAAGGACAAAAATCAGCTAGTCCTTGTTTCTAGGGAGCTCTGTGGCTCCCAGACCTGTTCTTTTCAGGGGGATTAATGCATCTCTAGGGCGGCACTGTCATTCTTGGAAGCAAGTAGCAGAGCAAGGGAAAACACCCTCCAGTTGGTGACTCTCCAAAGCAGGCAATCCCTGGGCCCTCTCATTGTCCAATCCTTCTTTGCTCCACAGTCAGTCCTCCCCCTCCCTCCCGCCCCCATCTGCTTGGAGCTCTCTGTTGGGGTGGGGGGAGGGGGAGTTTGGTAGCATTTTTGTTTCTAGTTAACTCTGTGCACAAAATCAAACCAAAGCAAGAATGGCACGTGTAAATAATTCAGTAATCTCGTTACACCTTGTGATGGGCTGGACTGGGCCCCAACGCCCCCTACAGGAGGCTAGCAGCCTTGCCGCCCCCCATCCCAGCAGGAGGAGTGGAGAAGAGGTCCTCCAGACACTATAGAGTGGCTGTCTCTGCGACAGCCAATCAGGACCCAGCGGAGGGGTATAAAAGAAGCTGCAGGGCTGGGGCCTGTCAGTTCTCTTCAGGAGCTGGACCTGGCTGGTTCTATACCCTGACTGGGGGGAAGCAGCACTAGGGCTAGCTCCCAGTGTGAGCTGAACCTAGATCTGGGTAAAACCCAGACCACTGGCCAAAGACCAGTCACAAGCAGAGACTTGCTAGCGCCATGGACAGGGCTAGTCAGGCCTGGTTCCAGGATCTTGAGAGCAACCAGACAACCAGGCAAGGATCCTGCACAATGCCACTTGGCCGCAGCAGGGCGCTCACCAGCGGATGGACCTGATTCCTAGCATGGGCACCGGGCCATTGTAAAAGCTGCCAGCACAAACAGCAGAATAGAGCCACAAGGCCAATGCAAATGCGCCATGTCTACAGGAGAACGAAAGGTCCCTTCTCTAGCTAGTTCAGTCAGAGTTCCCAGAGAATCCACAGGCCAACAATAACCAGGTTTTGGCTCAGTCTCCAAATAGCATCGTTGCCTGAGCCCGCCCAGGCTCTGAGGAGAATAATCTCGCCCTACGTAACATTTGTATGGGACAAAAAGCACCCTCCGTTCAAGCCAGGCGATGGAAAAGTACTGAACGGCATCTCCTCTCCAGAATAACTGCTTGGAGCCCTACAGTGTCTGTATGCAGCAGAGTTTGCTTCCTCAATGAACTCCTAGAGGGCGAAGCCAGGCCGGTGTCAAATGCAGAAGAACTCTTTGCCTCGGCGTAAGCCAGCAGGGGGGCCCACAAGCATTGTGCAACACTCATTGTGGGGTTTCATGGGGTGAAGAGTGTTAGTTAAAACCATGGACACAGGGGGGTATATTCTTCCCCCGTTGATAAGCCATTTCATCTCTAATACTGGGGGGAGAGAGGGAAGGCAAGGATCTTGTGACTGCCAACATTTTTAACTCTCTTCTGTTTCTTTAGGAGACTACTACAGTTCCAGGTATGCCTCCAGGCCTCACACAGGGAGTCACGGCTCTAGTGTGTGAGGCCTGGTTTACACTAGCACCTTAGTCCGAAATTAGCCCCCCAAGGTCGATTTTGTAAGCGATGCCTCCCCACTGCCAAGCCCATTATTCCGGAATGAGGGGCCATGGAATTCAAACTCAGTACACCTGCTTTTCATGAGGAATAACGCTATTCCTGAACTTGTAAACCCGAAACCAGGTTAGTGTGGATGTGCCCCTCCCGCTAATTCGAACCAATTGGCCTCCAGGGGCACGTCTACACAGCAGGGCTAAACTCAAAATAAGCTACACAACTTGAGCTACACTAATTGCATAGCTTAAGTAGAAATAGCTTAAGTCTACACCGCAGTTATTTCGAAAAGGAGCCCTCTTCCCCGGGCTTCCTTTATTCCTCCTGCAACGAGGGTTACAAGAGTCGGTGGAAGAAGCCCATTATTTCGAATGTATTTTGAAATAACGGGCTTGCTGTGTAGACACACACTACGTTATTCCAGAATAACGCTGCTGTGTAGTCGTAGCTCAGGCGGCCTCCCGCAGCTCCCCACAGTGCTGCCTGGGGCTCTGAGTCCAAGGTAGCGTGTCCACATTAACGGAGCCTGCCTCAGACTAAGCTCAATGCATCCCTGTAGTGAGGACATGGAACGTCGAATTTGTAAAATCGGGTGCCCAGAAGTCGAACTTAGCAAATTTGAAATGATCTCCTAGTGTAGACATGGCCCGGGGTAGTAGTAGAGCTAGGTAGTAGCAGTTTTCTCCAAGCCAGGGGTTATCTTACTGATAACTTGGTATCTTCCCTCCAGTCAAGGCAAATTAGTGTGTTTTTGCTAAACAGCAGCCCCCCTGACTAAATCCAACGAGATGTAGAATCCAGTGCAATTTGCTTCTGCAATCCCCGGCATGGCGCAGATCGAATGAAACACTACGAAAGTGCTAATTTTTTTAGCTTTAAAGCACCCCGTTTTCGAACGAACCACGTCTAGACTGCAGTTTCAGTTTTGAAATAGCACTTTTTCAGAAGAGCGCCATGACGTGGTTATGCAAATGAAGCACGGGAAATTCAAATCCCAGCTTCATGTGTAATTCTGAAGTGTCTCATTTACATCCCTCTGTTGAAAGAGGGATGTAGTCTAGACACACCTCAAATGTGGCCGGCGCTGGACCAGCCCGAGGAATAAGCCTTCTCCAGCTCGTAGAGTTACATTCCTAAATGAAACCCCTGCAAACGAACTCACACTGCAGTAGTGTTTCTTTTCAAACAGCAAGATTCATAGCTCATGGTTGGCTCTAAGTCTAGCTGGGGAGCTTTGTTGCATTAATTGGGATCTGTATTTATATACAATCTAAGTGAAGGTGTCACAGTATCACTTAACGGATCTTGCACGGCACGCCGCTAACGTGCCGCGCACACAATCAAGTAAATGGCTATTGTCTGGGCACTCAGGCTCTGATGTGGAACAGAAAATGCAAAAAGCTTCAAGAATGTCTTCATGTGCTCCATTCGGGCAGGCTACTCTGCAGAGCCCAGGCCCAGCTTGTAACCTGGTTTGTGCTGCGTTCACCTGAAGCAACGTCCTCTTTGGACAGAATGGCAGGTTGCTCGGGGTATTCTTCACCCTGATGACACCCTCAAGAGCATGTCATGGCCCACTGTTAGGTACCGGGCATGCAGCAAGCCATGTAGGTCAATGCCTCAGCCACAGTACCTGGGCGCTACAGAATGTTTCATTGCAAGAGGGAGTGATGTCATGGTAAGGGTGACATCATCTCGGGCATCTTACCGTGACAACAACATGATGTCATAGTAAGGATGCTGCATCTCTTTCTCCACCATTCCCTTCTTTGACAATGCCCCAGGGTCTCCCAGTCTGTCTGGACAGCCAGGGTGGACTTGAATGAAGGAGATCTCGATTTCACATCTCCGCTTGCAGCTGGCAGGTTTGCCGAAGTGGCAGCACCCGTCTTCCTGCCAGTGCCTGCAATGGGTCCAGGCCCAGGTGCTGGCTTGGTGCTGGAATGCATTGCCTTGTGTTCTCACGGCCCACATGAGCCAGTTGGTGCCTACATCCCTTTTCATTCAAGGAGAGCCTCTGGCTAAAAAGACCTGAGTGTTTCAGACTCATGGATTGATGAGAAATCATCACCTCTCTGCTGTAGGATCACTTCATCCATTAACCTGCCACTCTCCTATTTCAGGATCAGAGATTCCCCCACCCCTGTCCTTGGCAGAATCCTTAACAGTATCTCCATAGCAAAAGAGGTCCCTGACAGGCACCAGCAGCGTCTTCACTGGGGGAGAGACCAGAGAGAGGTAACTCACTAATGCCTGTTTAGTGGATGGGAGGGGAACAGTGTTTGTCACAAACCAGCTGAGGTGAGAAACTGGTGACCTGCAGAAACTAGGCCCTACCCCCCAGTTAAAGAGAAAAAACAATTCATGTAGCAAATAAGTCAGGGGACTGCCAAGAGCCAAGGCAGACCAATGTGCAACCTGACCCATGTGTCGCCACGTTCAGGTTGAGTGTTCCTGTCTCTGAGAATGCTGCTGACTCTGCTCCACAGCCCGAGCTGAGCACCAGCTGACTTTCAGCTCCAGAGGTCCCCAGTTCGATTCTCAGCATTACACAAACTCCTTCTCACTCTGTCTGTCGGTGGTCTCACTGCCACTCCGTGGGACACTGCCCCGCCCCAGGAGGTGCGTGGGTTACATCGGCACCAGAGAGAAGGTTTAGTTGCCCTCTGCCAATGGGCAGCTCCCTGGTTCAGGCATGTCAATGGTCCCTGCCTAGGTACCGCTCGCCAACGTGTGACTCCTCCAGGGGTCTGGGTGCCCACCGGCCTCTGCAGACAACACGAGCTGCCCAGCAAGGAGCTGTGCACATGTAGCTGCCAGCAGGACACGGTGCTTCTGCCCGATGCCAAGTCTGGCGAAGCAAAGCAGAAGGGAGCAGGCAGCATGTCGCGCTGGGGGCTGGCCCCTGGACTCCATCACATTCCAGAGCAGCTGCCGCCCCTCGCTATGACCGTTCCTCAGACGTCGGGACAGGAGAGGCAGCCCTCAGTTCTCACTCCTTCGACCGAGGGACAGAGGCTGGTGCATTGCCCAGGCTGACTGGCAATAGTCACACCAGTGTGGTCTCAGTGGTGGCAGCAGCCAGGCTTGCCAGGCCGGAGCCTTAGGTGGTTCAAATCCAGGCTAAATCCATGGGGAGCCTGCTCGTGCCTTTGATTTCAGTGGGCTTCGGCTCAGGCTGGCGCTCTTACCTTGGGCCCCAGGTAGTTTGCTAGTGTGCAGGGATCGCCCCCAAAGAGGTTTTCTTTTGCATCCTGAGCAGATCCGTCACATTGCACCTTCTTCCCCATTTGTGCCCGGTCAGCACGCACAAGAGCATGACGCTTTGTTAACCTTCACGACCTGATCTCGTCTTTCCATCTGCACGTGGAGCTTGGAAATTATAGCTACAGATTGCACTTAATCACCATAAGAACAAAAGAGCAGCCAGACTGGGCCAGAGCAACGGTCCATCCAGCCCAGTGTCCTGTCTGCCGGCAGTGGCCAGTGCCAGGTGCCCCAGAGGAGGGAACAGAGCAGGGAATCCTCACCTGATCCCTCTCCTATCTTCCATTTCCAGACAAACAGAGGCTAGGGACACCATTCCTACCCATCCTGGCCAATAGCCATTGATGGACCGAACCTCCATGCATCTATCTAGCTCTTTTTTGAACCCTGAGACTACTGGGCTGTCAGCTTACCTGAAAGCCCCTCATTGGCGTTTACATTAGAGTCACAGAACCCTACAGCTGGAAGAGACATCAGGAGTCATCGAGTCCAGCCCCCTGCCCAAAGCAGGACCAACCCCAACTCAATCATCCCAGCCAGGGCTTTAACTTGACAAAGCCCTGGCTTGACAAACACCTCTAGGGATGGAGATTCCACCCCCTCCCTAGAGAACCTATCCCCATGCTTCCCCATCCGCCTAGGGAAATAGTTTTTCCTAATATCCAACCTAGACCTCCCCCATTGTCGTACCAGCAATTAATTAACTCTCAGCTAAGAACATGTGATACCAAACATACCTTTGGAGATTCCTGGCCTCGAATGGCCATGAATACGGCACCGGCTCATGCATAGTCCTTAAGCAATATTACATGAAAATGTAATGAAAATTATTCAGCAAATCTACTTTAATGGCCCAGCTGAGGAGCCTCTCTGTCCTGCAGACAAAAGAATGATGTTAAAAATATCAGCTGTCACTTCCAATCAGTCTGAGGGAGCCAAAGTACCTCAGCACATGACTTACTGAGGGCTACTAATTCATCAGGCTAATATGCCATAAAGAACAGTGACTTGGTTTTGATTCGGACATAAATCTTTTGAGGTCAGGAGCTGGTTTTAGGCTGTGGGCAGGGAATTCTGCCCACTGCTCTCAAACAGCTCCTTTCCCAAGCTCGACCTCAGCCAGCAACCTCATCTTACCCCAGATCTTCCCGGGCGTGGGGGCCTGGTGGCACCATTTATTTTCCTGTGCCCCATCACCTCCATCTTCTCTGCTTCTCAGCTAGCACCAGCTCCTCTTCACAGAGCAGCCCTCTGTTCCCCACCTTCACGGGCGCTAGCTGCCTGCTGCCGACGACGGTGAAAATCTTTCGCCTTCGATAACCAGTGTGAGTGTCTCTGCGTGATTTACCATCCCTGGGCCCCTATGGAAAGGGCGATTAAAAGAGAACCCGCACTGCGTGATGGGCCACCTGGCAGGGGGGAGATGGTCTGGGGGATAGGTTATGAATTCTGGCTGACACTGAAGTTACTGTGCAATTTCTGTCTCATGAAATGCACCTACCTCTGGGTATCCCCCACAGCTAGCAAGGGGGTAGCACAGCCTCCCTGGCGCGGGGACAGTAGTGACTAGCCAGCATGCAGATGCTGATGTTAATAAGAATGCAAGGAGGCTGGCTAGAGCTGGGAGAAGCCACTTCCCCCTGCTTGTCTGTAGAGGGCTGGGGCTTAGGGAGTGTAAATCCCTCGTGCAGGACACAGACACACAGGTGACCAAGGCAGGAGGCGATAAAAAGATGAATGGAGGAAGACCAAAGTTCCCTCTAATCTCTTCCATCCACAGGTGGACTTTTTCCATCCATGTGCGGAATAAATTTTCAGTGCACTGAGGCCTGTGTGAATGTGTACTACCAGTGGAAACAAAAAAAAACCCCTAGGTGCTCTGCCACTCAGCTAGGCAGCATTTGAATCTCTCCCTGAGCAGCTGCCCTGCACAGCAGCCAAGGGACCTCACATGGCACAAGACAGCTCTGAGCCCTGTCCAAAGAACACTCAGAGCAAACTGAGGCTTGGACACATGCAGGGTGTTTTTATTTACATGAAGATCTACTAGAAGATTTACCTGGTGTTGCTCAGGTCCTTAACTCAATTAATTTTGGGTTTTTTTTTTTCATTTAAATCATTGCTCTGGGGTGGGACTGGGGAGGAGGGGTTCGGGGTGCAGGCTGCCCTGGGGAGAGAGGATAGTCCCCAGCCCACTCTCACCGCAGCAGCTTGGGACCAGGGGAGAAGCACCTCTCCATGGCCGCTGCAGCTGTAGCGGACAAAGCCAGAGGAGGAGTGCATGTGCCCTGGCTGGGGGACAGACAGACAGACAAATAGATAAACTCTCTGAAATATATAGTAGACAATTGTCCCTTTCTCCACCCCTGCTGGCCCAATGGTGTTATAGCTGTTCCAGTCCCCATCTCTGGCCCCTTAGTGCCCCTCTCCTTCCCCCGCCAGCCCCTGGTCATTATCCAGTCTAATTGTCCCTGCTTTCCATCCCATATCCCCTGCTGCCCCCATGTGGTCATTAGAGAGCAGAACCCTCTCTTTCTGTGTTATGAGCCACAATCCCATTCCAGGCACATCCCATTGTCCTGGCACAATCAAACCCTGACCTTGCTGTAAGTTAGGGTAAGAGGAAGCTGCCTCCCAAATTTGGTGGTGCTTGCTCTTCCCATGTAAGAGGAGTTCTTGAATAGACAGATGCACGCACGGATCGACAAACTCTCTCAAATAAGTAGCAGGTGCATTTCTCATGCAATACCGTAGACTGCAGTGGTGCTTTGCTGTGGCCTATAATTCAAGTGCCCCATATAGACTCATAGATTAGATGATCACAATGATCTCTTCTGACCATAAACTCTAAGCTCCTGCACGTGGCAGGTCACAGAACCTCAGCCACTCCTGGAATAGACCCCCTCCCCCTTCCACATCTGGCTGAGCTACTGACGTCCTCAAATCAAGGTGTAGAGATTTCAAGTGACAGGGAAGCCACACTGACACTAGTTCAGACCTGCATGTGACCCATGCTCCATGCCGCAGAGGAAGGCAAAAACACTCACCAATCACAGCCAGTCTGACCTGGGGGGGAAATTCCTTCCCAACCCCAATATTGGGTGCAATGTGACTTGCGCATGTGGGCAAGACCCACCAGGCAGCCTCCACAGTAACTCCGAGACCTCCCCATCTCGTATCCCGTCTCCAACCTCTGGGGACATCTGCTGCTGGCAGTCACCGACGGGCTTCGTGCCACCGCAAGCAGAGCCCTCTTACCCTCCCCTTCAGGCGCTTACCATGCGCAGTCAGCAAAGGCTGCCCCAAAACGTCTCTCCTCTGGCGGTTTGAACTGGTCATCAGCTGGCTCGAAATGAGACAAAAGTTTCTGAGCTGTTTGTCCTTGTGTCCACATTGGTGTTGAACTTCAGTAGCCCCTCTCTCTGCCGGGCATTTATCCCCCTGATGTGTCTATAGAGAGCAACCATCTCTCCCCTCAGCCTTCGTTGGGGTAGCAGAAACAAGCCAAGCTCTCTCTGTGGGCAGGTGCTCCGTTCCTTGCACCATGGGCAGCCAGACTGGCACGCAGGCGAGGTGCCTTGTGCACTGCTACTGACACTTCCCTCTCTCCACTGGCAACACCTCTCCTGATGTGTCCTGCGATGGCGTTCGCCTTTTCCATGGCCCCACAGCCAGCCCATGTACGTTGACCTCGGGAACACCTGAGGCAAATTGCCAAAGAGCTCAGTGAGCCTTCCCTCCGGCAGGCCTGGCCATGCAGACTGGCTGCCAGGCCCTGGGGCATGCCGCTCTGGGGCCCAGCTAGCCTGGCCTACAGCGCTAGTAGCCACCAGGCAAGGAGTGTGCCTCCGCGGGGCCCTGTGCCGCAAGCCGCAGGGGCTGGGCTCTCCAACAAACGCATTAAGGAGCACTGGCGACGACACAGTCCAGCCGCCCGGCAGACATTAGGCATGTCGCAGGCATAAGGACTTCTGGTAGCATTGCCTGGGACGGGCACCTCTTCCCCCGCCTGGACATGGGCCCTCTCAGAGTCTGCACCAGCAAGGCCCAGACGGTGAGTTCTCAAAGCACCTCTGCTGAAGAGACTGTCACGTTTGCTAATTCAAGCATTCGTACAGTACACGGCTGGCTCCCGCCAGAAGCCGAGGGCCATAAAGCTAAGCTGAAGGACTTGGCGACCCGCTGGGAAATCATTTAGGGAGCGTGCTTAGACGTTTCCGGTGGGCTCCATTTGCCTGTGGAAAAGAGGTGGGACTCTTGGATCATCACAAGAATAAAACCCTACTGAGGAATCTGTTGTCAAGTCTGATTCACTCACCCCCCGCTCTAAGGGCATGTGAAGACCTACCAGAAAATGCCAGCGCCCTACCCAGAAGGCAGAGCGTTCTTCCCGGCATGTAGGTTTCTGTTTCCCAGAACATCTGTCAGTGTCCTCCTGAGCTGGCTTTGCTTCCATCTGCCCTGAGAGGTTTTGTTCCAGGTAAGGATGAAGAGTGAGCTCCCAACATCTGTCTCCTGCTCACAGAAATGAGCAGAGAAATGGCAGACAGCAGGCAGAGAGACTCGTGCAGATGGACAGAAACCACCGCAGCACACGTCGGTCCTTGGTGCGTCTGCCAAGCCGCTGTGAAGGGAATGTCAAATGAGCTGTCTTCGCAGAACCCCCTTGAAAGAAAGCCTCAGCCACTGAAAATCAGACTAGTCCATGTTCAAATCCACAGTGTGCCATTCATGCAGGAAGAACGCCATGCCGTCCAAGTCAAAGGGAGTATAAAAATAAAGTCTTTACAGCTTCTAATGATTCTGGGCAGAGTTTTGGGCAGATTTATTCATGCAGATCCCAAAAAACAGCCCTTCTGTGACAGGACAGAGATTGAAACCTGTCCTTCATCCAAGTGTGAGCTGGCCATAATGCTAGTGTAACCACCACCAAGCAGAGTTGAACCTGGAAACTCTGGAGCTTAGTATAGCAGCTTGAACTTATTATGAAGCCAGCTGGCCCTCGGCTTAGGCTGCAGAGCTCCCTTCTTCTTATCTCTCAAGCTACATCTCCACTACAGGGTTTTTCACAAAACCCAGCCATTTTTGCGCAAAACCCCACAGTGTCCACCTCTCAAGTGTGTTTTTGCATGAGAAAATGTACAGTGAATCGACAGAACAGAGGGGTTTTTGCAGTACAGGTATTCCTCTTTCTATGAGGAATAACTCCTTTTTGTGCAAGAGCTCTTGTGCAAAAAGCTGTGTGTGGCTGGGATACAGGGTTTTTTTGCACAAAAACAGCCAATCAGAAGACGCACAGGTGCCGTGGTGGCCATTCTATGAATGGCAATCAGAGCTTTCTTGCGAGAGAGCATCCAGGCAGCTCTTGTGCAAGACGTTTTTGCGGAAGATCTCTTCCCCAAAAAGCTTCTTGCGCAAGAAGCCTGCAATGTAGATGTAGCCCCCGTGTGTGGGTTACACTAGGAAAAATTCCTTCTCTCTCCAGCATGGTGACCTCTCTGGGTCTAGCAGCCAGGGGACTGCTAGCCTGTGACAGATTGTCTACTGTCGGCTGAGAAAGCCATTCATTTTGGAATGGGCTATGGTGAAATGGGTAGAGCCCCGCAGCGCCCTGGGACCCCCAAGCACCCCACAATGCTAACTGACTTCACTGCTGTGTCACAGCAACTCCGAACAGGTGTGGCAGCCTCCCTACACCCACCACATTGCTTTCGTGGCATTTAGCCATATAGAAAATCATGGGAAGGGGCAACCGGAACCCAGCCCTTCCAAACGTTGCCATCAGACCCCTGTACGGACGTTATTTAAGGAGCTGTGTCTCTGTACTAAGATAGGGTTTTAAATCTGTCTCCCTCTGAAGAGGAAAACCAGGGGCTGTCCAGATGCATAGCCTGTAAGCCAGGGGTGGGGAACCTTGCTTGGGGCAGGGATCACTGACCCACAGAAAAATCAGGTCGGGGGCTGCACACAAGTGAGAAGTGGGGAAAAACCCTCTCTGTGGCCCCCCGACTGAGAAGGGTGGAGCCAGGACTGTCCGCCCAGGCATGGAACGAGGCAAAATTACTTTGGCTCGCTTCAGGACATCCTGGGGGCATGATTCCAAGGAAGAGAGAGTAATAAAGAGACGGTGTCAGTTGATAGCCAAGCCAAGAGCCAATACAGTAATTACTCGTTTAACACGTGTCCACTTAACACGTTTTCGCAATAGCACGATTTTTTTTTAGGGAACAGTTTTCGAATAACACAACTGTCCCCGAAATAACACAAAAATAATCAAGTGGCAGACTACTTTACGTAGTGGTATAAGTTGGTGCAAACGGTAGTAATACGCATGAGCGGATGAATACACGTGGTCACAGCGCTCCTCCGCTCACTCACGTGTGTATCTTTGTGTTTTAACAAACGGCGGTGACTTGTGTTGCTAGATATCTAATGTTGACGTTGACGACCCAACACCAACAAAAAATTGACTTTCCCACATGTCTGGGAATATGTACTGCCTCCCAGCACAGTCACCTTAACTCTGACCCACAGAAGCTAGGAGTTTATGTACAGTAATTCCTCATTTAACACTATAGATGCATTTCTGAAAATGTTCGTGCTAAGCAGGGTCAATTTTCCCATTAAAAATAATGGAAAAGGTGGGGATTGCATTTCAGGTGGTGGTGGGAAACATCATCATTGCTTGGACACTGTAAGATTTATGACTGAACACGTCCTCTCCTTGCTTTTAAGTGCCTACGTTTTGGAGGTGATGTAAGAGCAAAGGTGCATTCTTGTCACTTAGCAACCGTAGATGGTTTTGGAACAGAAGCGTTTTTGTTCAGGAGCGAGGGACTGAAGGTTACATAGTCCTTGTCATTTCCCCACAGCAGCCATAGTGGCCATGATTGTTTTGAAAAGGCACATCGAACTAATCTCATGGGCAGTGCCGATGCATGGCCCAGGTAGTGAATTCTATTCCACACAGGCCGATGGCGTCCGCCTCTCTTCGGCTACGTTTTCAGCCTCAGGCCCTCTGGCTACTACTGGTCAAGTGCTTTCTCTCCTCCCACTAGATCTCGCTAGGTAGACAAATCTTCTGTATTTTTTTTGTCGGAGATTTGTGACTTGTAATCATTGATTTCGAAAACGCCTTGCTTTGCATAACACCTAGGGTGCGTCTACACAGCAGTGCTATTTCGAAATACCCGTGCAAGCATCTACATAGCAATTCCGTTATTTCGAAATACTTGTGAAATAACGGATGGCTTATTTCGAAATCTGTGAACCTTGTTCCACGAGGAATAATGCCGTGTGGACGCTCCAATGCTTCTATTTCAAAATAGCTCCTCCCCAGGGCCATTCAGAGTAATTTCTCCCCAGTGCCTCCTGGGGCTCTAAATCGAGGTCGCACGTCCACATTAGGGAAGCCGGCCTTGGATGAATTTTGAGGCTTCCCTGTAGTGTAGACATGCTATTTCGAAATAAGCTCTTTCGGGAAAAAATTTCAAAATAGCTTATTTTGAAATAAGCGTACAGTGTAGACATGCCCCTAGAGCGTGGCTGTTTGGGGGCATTTTTCCTAGGCCCTTTGTGCCTGTGAATATCTTCCCATCTGACACCCTGAAATGCTGAAATACTGAAGTCTTTTAAATCCACAGCCAAGTCCGAGGCCTCCAGGAGCATTCACAGAAGTGAAGCGTCCTCAGCTCCTTCTCCTGTTCCTTTTATTCAGCTATTTCGCTCTGTCCCGCGCCCCTCACATAGACAGAATCAGTGCTCGGTGCAGATCGTTTCTGTAAAGGGTGTTAACAGGTGGGTTTCCTGCTATCCCAGATACAACATGCTTCCAAAGGGTGGGTACATTTGATCCCTTCATCTCTGCAGCCATATTCCGGCTGCAAGTCTCCTCATAGGAGGACAAGTTGCAAACTAACGACGGTCCACCAATGACCAGCAAACTGGCCAGGGAAGGCGCTGTCCTTTCTCTCTGTGATGCCCCAGGGGAAGTGAGAGGGACACATCCCTTTCTAATTAAATATCAGGAAAAACTATGTAGCGCTTTAAAGACTAACAAGATGGTTTAAAGTTTTTCCTTTTGTTTTAGCAAGATCAGACTAACACGGCTACCTCTCTATTACTAATTAAATATCAGACATCTAAATGAAGGGACATTTAGGAGCTGCCGCTCCGTGGATGAAGAGATCACCCCCTCTCTAGCTATCTCGTACCCTGCACACGCCCTCTGAGATACCAGTGTCCCCGGTTCATGCCCCAGTCTGGATGCTGGGGACCACCTGGTCTTTGGTTCTTGCTCTTCTTGCCTTAGCTCCAGCCATGCACACCAGCTGCTGCACCCCAGATCCTGGGAGCCAGCCTGACTTGGGGCCTCCCTGGGGTTCCAAAGCCTGCAGCTAGAGGCTCAAACCAATGTGCAGACTGAGCCAGGCTCTGCGTGGGGGCAGGAGCAGCTGGGTGCCGGGAGAGGGCCACGCAGCCCCACGCCGCACAGCCCTGTTGAGGCAGCCTGCCGGCATCGCTTCGGGAACTGAGCCGCCTGCAGGCAGATACGCCACCAGGGCTGCCCCTTGGTTGGTTCAGCAGCCAGGCGTCCGTGCGTCCTGCAGTCCCGGGGATGTGGGAGGGGTTTTGCAAAGCCTGTCCGGCTGCCCCAAAGGATCCCTGCAGACGGCGTGCCCACTCCTTCTGCCTCACTGCCACTCGGAGCCCTTCTCCCCTCCTCCTCTCTCCTGCCTGCCCCTTTTCTAGGCCCGGCTGTGCTCTCCATTGGCAGCAGACCCATGCCTGGGAAGGGCTTTGTGCCTGGCCCGGAGAGGGGCAGGATGCCCCAACCAGAAAACTCCCCAAAAAGTCGGAGCAGCAACTCCTTCTAACTCCCCCCTCTTCAGGGAGGTGCCAGGCAGCCCTGAGTGCCTGGCTCAGTCCGTCAAAGCAGTGAGGAGGTGCCTCCTTGCTCCCCCAGAGGCTGAATGCACCCAAGGTCTCCCCCGCCGAGCCACCCGCAAAGTCTGCTCCTGCTGGCTGGGAGGGGGGAGGCCTGCCTGTGGTGGGTGCTGCTGTGACCCCTGTGCCAGTCAGGAGGGGTGCTCACCGGTGGTCCCGCTAAGGTGCGCGCCTGCGCGGCCGTGCACAAAAAATGTTTCCCCCGCCCGCCTCATCTGGAGAGCCACAGGGCAGCACTCGCGTGGCAGGCGGCTGCTCCGATGGGCGGGGCCTGCTGAGACGCCGTGGTGAGGGAGCCACAGGGGTGGGAGGGGGTGGGACCTACCACAGCCATGTGGCAGGCCTGCTCGGGAGGGGCGGGGGGAGCGGGGACTGTTCTGGCAGCTCGGGACAGGAACAGAACCTGCCACATGGTGTGGGGGGTCTGCTCCAGTGACCGGGAACATGTGTGTGAATAAATTGGGTGCCACGGTGGCACATGTCCAAACCAGCGGATATGACCTCAATATTGGTGCACAAGCCAAAACTTGCTCCACTCCTGGTTGGAAAATCTAAGAGGGAACCCTGGTGCTCACCACCCTTTTTTCAATGGCTCTGGAACTTTCTATTTACAGGGGCACTGTCCAACGTAAGCACAATGCTGCCCATGTATGGAGAAGCGGTACACGAGGCAATCGAAATGGAGTGTTCAGCTATGACACTGCGCAACCGTCCTTAGACATCCCATCACAAGAGTGGTTACCCAGCGCAAGCCTGTGACCCCACCACCCTCGTTCCCTGTAAGCTGGGTGCTTGTGCCGCTGCTCAGGAGAGATTCAAATGCCTCCCAGGTGATTAGCAGAGCACCCACAGCGAGGTCTTTTGTGTTTCTACTGGTGGTGCACATCCACACATGCCATGGTGCACATTAAAAAAAAATATTCTGCATTCATGGATGGAAAAGATTCGAGAGAACATTGCCGTAGATAGCCAGTGATGTGGTAGGCAGTCCCATGGACAGCATTGTTCTTAGTCTCAGCATGTGCCAACAGGCACAGCAAGGCTATTTTCCAAGAAACAAAGTCCTGTGTGACTCTGGTAGCGCAGGAGATGAGAAGTACAAATGACTGTGCAGGGGTGAGCAGCAGAACCCAACATTATCCCTCGGCTAAACGGCACTGTCGGCTTTTCAATGTCAACTGGCTTCGCTGGGAAGTCAAATCTTGAGCTCCTTCTGAAGAGCAGACAGATGCGGGCTTGGAGGGGGAGGGAATTTGAGGGTCAGGATGAGCACATAATCCTGATTAAGAATATCAATATGTACATAAAAATCTGTGAGAGAGAGACTGACTCACACATCGAGACTGACAGACATCACTAGATTAAATTAAAACAGCGGGTTTCAAACTTTTTGTCTCTTGACCCAGTTGAAGAAAATCATTGATGTCGTGACCCAACATAATGTAACCGAGTGTGGGCTGCGGGGGGGGGGACTGAGGATGGAGCGCTGGAGGGTAGGAGAGGGCTCTGGATTTGGGGGGAGCAGGGCTGGGGCAAGAAGAGCGTGCCTTGAGCGGCTCCTGGACAGCGGTGCAATGGACGGGGGGCTAAGGCAGCTTCCTGCCTCTCCTGGCACCACAGACCATGATGCTCCCAGAAGCAGCCAGCAGCAGGTTCCCAACCAATGTGCGTGCGGAGCTAGTGCTGGGAGCAGGGGCAGTGTGGGTAGCGTTGCCAGGTGTCCGGTTTTGAACTGCACAGCCCAGTATTTGAGCTTTCTGTTCGGGAAACAAATTGAGAAGATAGAACTGTCCGGTATTTTCTAACTAAGACGTAATGTCGATTGGGACGTCATGTCAAGTGTGTCCGGTATTTTTGTTGAAACCATCTGGCAACTCTAAGTGTGGGGCGTCCTGTGTGCTCTCCTCCCCCCTACCAAGGAGCCAGGTCTGCTGCTGGCCTCTTCTGGGGCGCAGCGCAGTCTGTGGCACCAGGACACGTAGGGAGCTGCCCCCACCCACACTGCTCATCTGACCCCCCTGCAGCAATGAAACCCAGCGCCTGACATTCCACCCCCTAGTGCTGGGTCCCGACCCGTCATTTGGAAACCCCGGAATTAAAACCTGCAATATTTTACTAGTCAGGAGAACTTAAATTCCACCCTCTCAACGAAGAACGTGGTCGACAACATTTCTAGCAGGCAACACCCTCCAGCCCCGTTGCTGCGCTGTAACAAGGCCCTCACGTGCTATATTCCTGAGGTAAATTGAAAGAGGCAAGGGGGGGGAGGCGGCCATTGGTTTGCTTGAGGGGTTTGGACAGGAGCTCTGGCAGGGCCAGCCTTTTCTCTGGCTTTGCCCCAGATGACAGCTCTGCTCCCGGGTGATAGCGGAGGCAGTGATAAAACGTCCTGCAGTTCTAATGAAGACAACAGTGTGCCGGGCGGCGATAATGGTCAGCACTGAGAACAGCACTTTGAAGGGGAACAAATGATCCTGCTTTCTGAGCCGACTGATTTCAGGGCTACCAAAAATATGGCCTGGTTTTGAATTTTCGCAAAAATGCCATTCTAGGTAGGGAGAGACTTTTTTTTTTTTTTGCACTTCTCTGAGATCCCCTTTCATTGTTTTAATCTCCTTAATAACCCATCTTGTGTTGGAATGAGTTGGACTAACTGATACGGCATCATAGGAACATTGAGAATGGCCAGATGAGGTCACTCCAAAGGGCCCTCCAGCCCAGGCTACATCTAGACTGCATCCCTCTGCACATCGAAATGGCTAATGAAGCCGGGATTTAAATATCCTGCACCTCATTAGCATAAACATGTCCACCGCTTTTTTTCGAAATGGAGTTTTTTCAAAAAAAGCAGCAGTCTAGACGCGGATCTGTCTGTTTTTCGACAAATCTTGTATTCCTCAAAAAATGAGGTTTACAGGATCTGTCGAAAAAGGGTTTATTTTCAACAGATCTGCGTCTAGACTGCCATTTTGTTTTGTTTTTTCAAAAAAACTCCATTTTGAAAAAAGTGGCGGCCATGTTTATGCTAATGAGGCATGGGATATTTAAATCCCGGCTTCATTAGCAATTTTGATGTGCCTAATCTACATCTCTCTGTCGACAAAAGAATGCAATCTAGACGTAGCTCCAGAGTCCTGTCTCCTGTCAGTGGCGGGTACCAGATGCTTTAGAGGGAATGGAGCAGAATAATTACTGAGTCCTCCATCCTCGTCATCTTGTCGCAGCTCCCAGCCTCATGCAAGATGATTGGGAAGCAAGGTGTGTAACTGGCCCATCCGCTCGACTCCCATCTCTCTGACCGACATGGCCTGCGCATGGTACCAAAACTGACAGGTGGGGATACCTCAGAATTCTCCTGACAACTATTTGTCACTTCCGGGCTGGTCCCTGGCATTTGCAAAGCACAGCAGTGAAGAGGGCTAGCAGCAGCCGGCGGAGGACCGTTCACTTTTGACACAAAATATTTGGGATGGGAAATGGCCACTGAACTGGAGCACAGATGCCAGTCAAACATGCTCCCTTAACCCAAACTATGAAATTCATAAAAAACACCCAGTCATTTGTCATGGTCGGGGCTCCTCCGGGGCATGTCTTCTTTATAGGCAGGCACGAGGGGCTGCAATTGGTCCAGCGGGGCTTGAGGTAGCTAGTCTAGTCTAGACACGATAAATCGACTGCCGAGCGCTCTCCCGGAGATGCCGGTACTCCACCAAAACGAGAAGAGGCGACAGGGGAGTGTCAGCTGTTGGCTTCCCACGGTGCAGACACTGCGGTGAGCAGGCCTACGTGACTTAGGTCGATGGCCCGCATCTGTGTAGACAAGGCCCAAGACTTGACATCAAAGGGGATGAAACTAAGCCAAAAACCCCTATACAGGGTGTTGAGTGTCAGGAGATCTGTCCTGGCAGTGACCTAACATTGCAAGTCAATCCCTGCGGCTGGCCCCTGTCTACTGACTCAGCCCCACGGGGCTATGGGGCCCTTTGTGGAGTAGACTGGACTCCGGGACCCTCCCACCTCGCAGGGGCCTGTCTTAATGCTCTAGCAGCAGGGATAAATGCCGACCCCTCTTGGCAGGCACTGGCTTTCCAGCAGGCCTGTACCAAGAGCTGGGGACATTTCATCAGGCCTGGAGTGGGGTTTTGGTAGGATCCTGGGCTTTCGGCAGCTCGACGCTGGGCCCAAAACCTGCCCCCAGGCAGAGGACTGGGGATTTCCCATTACTCCGGTGCTCTGGGCTGAAGAATAGAGAGGCAGCATCGGGAACAAAGGGTACCAAATGGCTGAGGACCAGTCAGCCAACTGCCATCACACAGTACAGGTGCCACCTCTATAAACTGGACTTCCCTCGTCCAGCAGCACCTGTGGACTGGAAGCCCCTCGGGTGCTCCGGAGGAAAAGCCAGGCCCCATGCTCAGCAACTCCTCCTCCACCCTCCCAGAGTTTCCAGAGCGCCGCAAAAGTGGCTTTCCAGCTCAGAGAGGGTGGGGGAAGAGTGGGGACTGGCAGGGGGCTCAGGGGGAGAGGCAGGGCAGCCGCAGAGCCCCACAGCCAGGGAGCTGTCAGCTATGGGGCTCCACTCCTGGACCCTGGACACCGAGCTCCACAGCCATCCGGCCTCTTCCTCCAAGCGCCCCTGGGATGGGGCATCCACACTGGCCCTTTCATGGTTAAATCCAGCCCTGGGAGAAGGCTGAGAGGGCGGAGCCCACAGCTGCGGCAGATGCAGCCAATGGGGCCCCAGCTGGGGCTGTATAAATACGGGCTCCTGGAGGGGCAGAGGCAGACACAGTCTTGCTCTAGCTGGGGGAGCAGGAGGGACCTGGCTGCTAGGGAAGTTGGAGGCTTCCTGAGACTGGGCTGGGCTGGGCTGGGCTGGGGAAAGCAGGCAGAGCTGGGGAGCTCTGGCCAGGCAAACTCCCAGGCTGCAGGGCCTGAGGGGATGAGGGCTGTGGGGAGGCAGCCAAGGCAGCAGGTCCACACCCCCTGCTAATGCTGCATGGCCATGTTAGGCTGCAGTGTGCCCCTGAGGCAGGGCTAGAAGATGACTGGCCATGGGTCACTAAGGCAAGGTGGGCATAGGGGGATTGCGGGTCCCTGGAAGGAGAGGACCCCAGGGTGCCGGGGCACTGACCTAGGACAGTACTAGGAGGAAAGGACACCATGGGGGTGGGTGCTCTCCCAGTGATTGCCCCCATCCCTGCTCGGTCAAAGCTGGCCCCTCTGCTGCTGCCGGAGCAGAGCCCCACAGCTGGCAGTGACAGAGGAGCCAGCTTTAACCTTTGGGCTTGTCCAGCCTCAGGGCTTGATTTCTGCTGCGAAACCGCATAAAAGCTGCAAGTATTAGCTGGCAAACACACACACACACCCCTCAGGTTTCATGCAGGCCTAGGCACTAGGGTGATCAGCCTCTCAGCTGCACATCTCTGTCCATCAAGCAGCCTGCATCACTTGGGATAGCTTTGGGGGGACCCAAGAGGGGTGGGTGTGTCAGCTCGTACCCATCTGACCATTTAATGTATACACTGACTTTAATTAAATTAACTCAAGTCTAGTCAGGTTCAGAAGCTTAGACAAAAAGAAAACTGAGAATCTGCTGAGCAGGCAGGTTTCCAGCCCTTGTTTCATTTCACAAACATCACCCAATAAACAACGGCTTGCTGCTCCCGCTAGATAAAGTGCAGGGGCCTGCTTGGAGGAGAGGTCTGAGATCAAGAGCTCAGCTGTGAATGCGGCGATTCTGCCCCTCCGCCCATGGCTCCTCCCCTGGGAAACAAGGCTGCTTACGATAAATAATTACTTATCGCTGGGTATTTACCGGACATCCATATGCACAAAGTTGAAGACAATCATTCATGGTTTATCTGTCACTGTAATCAGTTGCTGTAAATGCACCAGGCAGCCTTTTTAATCAAAGTATTGATGCTCAGACAAACATAAGCTAATCAGTTTAGATTCACACTTAACCTAAATTTACAGGTAATGTCACTTGCCCAGGTGATTGTGACACTAAAAATCCCAAAAGGGCTGTTAGGAAGGCTGTAATAGCCAGGGATTGTCCCACGGATCTATCGTGGTGCATTATTATCAAAACCAAACTGTGCGCTGAAATAAATGTTTAAATCAGGCTGTTGATGGATTTGAGCAGACGTGTTTCCCGAGGTAGGTCAGTAAAAGCATCTCCTATGGAAGAACTTGCTGGAAGAGGGGGTGTTTTGTGTCTAAGCTCAGGACCATTAGCAGCCAAAATGGACCTAACCTCTTTCCAAGCCAAAGTTCCCCTGGATTAAGGCACTTTTGCAGGTGCCTACCTGTGTCTCATGATACAGCCCCGTTGAATTCACTGCCATGGCTCATGTGTTTGAAGGAGCAGATGGCCCAGGATCCAAATGCTGAACGCTGCAGGGATCTCATCACATGCTCTCAGCTGGGCTTGTGATAATTCTAGCAAGTCTCAGCATTGTAGAGCAAAAAATGCTAGCAGAAGCCAGGCCAGGTCTACACTAAAGGGGAATTGAGAGACACACCTCCAGCTACGTTAATTACACAGCTGGAGTCAATGTAACTTGCTTCACGTTCCACCACCAACCCCACAATGGGAGGCTGACAGGCGCATGCAGAAGCAGGAGTACCAATAGGGGCACCTTCTGTGTTCAATCTTCTGTTTTCAAATGTTTGAAACTGCACTTTTAAGAAAACACTAAAAACTTGGAAGTGGTCTTAAAATGGGTTTTAGGTAAACAAATGAAAATACAGGTGGAACCTCTCTAGTCCGGCACCCTCGGGACCTGACCGGTGCTGATCCAGATAATTTGCCAGACCACAGGAGGTCCATACAGTCTAGCAGCATCACCAACACTTCCACTGCTGGCTGGGCTCTTAGGAGACATTTAAGGGTAAATTGGAGCTAGATAACAACACAGAACCCTGAAAGACAGGACTAGGGGCTGTAAACAAACTTTATGAGACCACGGGAAATTTTCCCCCACACCCATGGAAAGTGGACATCTGGCTCACTAAAATCATGCTGGACCAAGGATGTTGCCAGACCAGAGAGTGTTGGACAAGAGCGGTTCAACCTGTACTACAAACATCTTGAGATCCTACTGAATAACATTGTCTTTAAAAAATGAAAATATTTCCCTTTTGAGAGGGAGAGACATGACAAAAATCTACCATGCTGATGATTGTCTTCCCAAAAATATTCCTTTTTAAAAAGGACCACTTTTGCTGAGAAAAAAAAGTTGTATTGAATATCTCTTGACCGGTTGCATAGTCCAGTGCTTTAGATAATTCATTACAAAGGACCAGGCATGCTAGAACAGCTGGGGAAAACTGTCCACTAAACTAAGGGAAAGGAGAGTTCCACCCAAAACAAGTGACAGAGAATCCCCCAAACTAATGACTCAGGCTAAGCCTATCTCTCAGATGAGTGACCCAAACTCACGTGGCAATTGCTTGGTTCCCAGCCTTGCCTAAAAAGTTGGAGGTTGGCAATAATACCTCCCTCATCATGGGTGATTGGTAACACAGGCAAGGGAGAGCATTGCCTTCCCAAAACTGCCTATGCTACCCGACTGCCAGTGTGGCAGCCTGGCTCCCCAGCCACTTGGGAGGGGGGCCGTAGCAACCCAGCTCACGGGCTACCTGGGATGGCTTGGGCCGTGGCACAGCAGCTCAGCTCCCTGGCCACCCAGGAGGGCTACAGCAGAGCAGCCCAGCCCTCTGGCTGGCCAGGAAGGATCAGGCTTCGGGGCTGGGGCTGTGCAGGCAGAGGATGCTGAAGGGGTGGGGTCTCGGGTGGGGCTAGGGCTTGGGGCTGGGCCTTCACCCCTCACCCATCCGTCATCTCAGAGGCACTTCAGCCTCTATTGGAAGGAGTGTAATAGCACTGCCATTGTTCAGTGGTATTACAAAACTACTCTGCACTTACGTAGCATTTTCTAAGCTTTGATTTCACAGGAGACAGGTAAAGTGCTTTTCTCTCAAGTGCCCTGGGCTGAGGAAAGCCTCAGGGAGCACTTGGGGGGGCAGGCTGTGTTTTGTAAGCACCATGCGCTTTTCTGGTGTGCCTGATGTACTTTGCAGCATGATCATCAGCATTACGAATCATTATCACAGCCATGACAAGGGGGCGGAAGCAGCGATAACGGTGACTGTCAAAGGGGCAGGCCAAGCTTCATCGGTGTTTACAAAGCTTGGTCAAGCACCTCCGACTGAAGATGCCACATGCATGTACAGAAGGTTTGTGACGTCGCTGCAGAGACAGATGTGCCAGCTGTGCTGACAGAGGGGTGGCTGGCTGCTGACTGGCCCCTGTTCCTCTGGTCTAGCTCCTTCCTCCTTTGAAACGGTGCTTTAGGGGGTTTTGAGCTTCTACCTGGCCGTGTGCTGAAGCTGCATGGAAAAGACCTGAATTTCGTGTAGCGTCCGGAAGCAGAATTATGATTATCTCCATCCCATTGCCTTTTCTAAGCTCAAGTTAAGGAAAATTAGATATTCTCCAGCACAGTGTTCCCTCTAATCTTTTTCATCCATGTGCGGAATAATTTTTAATGTGCGCTGAGATATGTGCACCACCAACAGAGACTCAAAACCCTGCTGACGCCGCTCTGCTACCTGGATGGGCAGCATTTGAGTTTCTCCTGAGCAGTCGCCCAAGGGCACAGCTCAGAGGGAATGATGCTCCCGAGTCATCCCTATGTTAACCCAGCCCCAGTGCACACACTGGCTGACGAGCTGAAGTGGGTGATCTTAACTATCGGTGGCCTGAACTAACTGGTCTTTTTCATGCCAGGCAGGGGGCAGCAAGAACCAAAGCATCAGTCTTGCCAACCCCCACCAATAACTTACATTTGGGGCTTTTACCTTTCAACCTAAACTGACAGAAGCTCTTGATTTCTAAGTGGCTGGGAGTATTCCTATTACTTAAATCAGAGCCTCATTTGACTTGCCAGCCTGGGGAGGCGGTTGCGTGGGAACCCAACTCCAGCTACTTTCACAACTGTAATGTAAGTCAGAGAAAAGACTCGGTATGGGAATGTGTCTGAACTGACAGGCAGGCGTGCGCCTCTGCTGTTGCCACAGGCATCAACTATTGGCAGGGTTTGTACTTCACTTGGGATCCCTGGCGGTTTCGCTAATGGTGCCTCCAAGGCCCTGCCTCCCTCCACACACAAATGAGAGACCGGGGCAGATGTCAGCACATCGTGTAAGGACTGGGTCATTTTGTGCACACACCGGGGGCAAGCTGCATTAATTCCGGCATTTCCTCACTCTTGGCTTTGCCACCTTAATAATGTTCCTCCGGCAGTTTGGGGTGCGGCTGTGTAAGGTGGGCAGCTACTATGGGCACCCAGTGTGTCAGGATGACACAAATACCCAGGCCTGGTTCTCTCTCTGCACTGTGAAGTTGGCACTGCCTGGAACAGGGACCATGGGCAGTGCATGAAGGTAGGGCTGGGGGAGGCAAGCCCTCAACCCCGCCCCCCAGCTCCACCCCTTCTGCCCAGGCCCCACCCCCATCAAGCGGGGGGGAAGCCCACAGCCCGAGCCTCCCAAACCCTGGAGCGTAGGGAGGCCAGGCGGCATTTTGGGGGCTGAGTCTGGGTGGGGCAGGCTGGCGGTTTGGGAAGGCAATGCCTTCCCCCGCCCAGCGTACCCGCCGCCCAGGACAGGGATGTGAATGGAGCTGCACAGTGCGAGAGCGATCAGGATCAGGACACACATGACCACTTCTAATGTACACATTGGCTGTGATGCCCGTCTCAGCTCTTGGTCTCTCTCTGGTGCAGACACACATGACCCTGCATGTTGCTTTGGCACAGCTGGTTCTGTGCAACTGATTCTGTCAAGGTTGGCCTCCCAGTAACTGGCATTCCAAAGGGGCTCCCTAAAACGGTTTTATTTCTCCCTCCATAAAAAGCAGATTCCTGCCAAAGAAAACCATTCTGCTTGTGAAAAAGAAAATCATAATCCTGTGTCTAATGGGGAGGCATCTGTCGAAAACGCCTCTGCATAATTACTGGGAGGTTGTGTGTGTGTGTGAGTGAGAGAGAGAGAGAGGGAGAATCGGCGGCGGGAGTAAATTCTGGAAATCATTTAGAGAAGGGCTGGTAGAAAGTATAATGACTGCAATCATCTGACACATTCTGAGATGGTTTCTGCACTGACAGAACATTAGACGAGTTCCATTAAAACCATAGTTGATGGCAGCCTCAGAAAGCTCTCTTTGCAATCCCAGCTCCAGACGCCTGTGTTTTGTAGAAAACTATTGTATCCGCTGAGGACATTAGCTAATTGGAGTTTCTTAAAGACTGGGTCAGATTTTGCTGAGGGGAATAAGCTCTGTGAAAAGGAGCAAGTTAACTATAAATCTGCCTCTGGCCATGTTGATGGCCAATAAGCAAGCATGTGGTTACCAAACCGTGGGTGGGGGAGAGAGTGCGAGGCTATGAATGTGTGTCTCATTTTGGTCTGGTCGACACCAAAACTTAAGCCAACCTACTTATGTCCCTAACCTTGTTAGTGGCAACACAAATCAGACTCGGGGCTAATGCATGCAACGGGGCAATGGCATTACAAGGTACCTCAACAAAACACCTGAAGACACCCTAAGCTTATCGATTGGGGGTTTCTCACAGCCCCTGCACAGCTGCTGGGCACAAAGTTATCACAATAGAAGGGGCACTAAAGTCGGATTACTACTGTCCCGGGGAATCAAAGTGGCTCAGCTTTGCAATTGCATTTCAATGGTCGCTGTTTTCATTAGGGCAGAGCAGCCCTGTGTCCGCTCGGGGAGTACGGCTATGCGGGGTTTGCTAACACAACAGCCTGGCCCTGGGAAGTCTGTTTTCAGCCACAGGGAAGGAGTTTCCAAATGGAGCACTGAGATGCATCCTACCCAGGCCCCTGCTTCCGCCCCCCTGGGCAGGAAAAATGCAGAGACCATCGTTATCTGAAACAGACGTTGGTCCTGTCACTGTTAGCCTGGCAAAGCTCCCTCCAGAAGTGATCCAGGAGTCAGTGTGGCTAGTTCTCTGAAAACATCCATTCAGTGTGCGGCAGCAATTCAGAAAAGCAAATTTTGGGAATATTTTTTGAAAGGGATAGAGAATAAGAGAGCAAACATCTTTCTGCCTCTGTATAAATCCACGGGACACCCACAGATGTGGTCGCCCCATCTCAGAAGAGATATCTTGCCCTTTTCTGAACTTTTTCCAATGCCAACAAAAACGATGAGGGGTTTGGAACAGCTGCCCTATGAAGAGAGATTAAAAAGACTGGGACGTTTCAGCTTGGGAAAGAGGAGATAAGGGGGGATATGCTAGTGGTTCTGATGGGACATCTGCCCCACACTGGCCCTTTAAGGGTTAAAACTCAGCCCTGGGAGAAGGCTCAGAGAATGAAGCCCACAGCTGAGACAGAGACAGTCAATGAGAGCCCAGCTGGGCTGTATATAAGGGCTCCTGGAGGGAGGGTGAGGTAGACTGACTTGCTTTAGCTGGGGAGCAGGAGGGACCTGGCTGCCAGGGAAGCTGGAGGCAGGGCAGGGCAGGGCAGGGCAGGGCAGGGCAGGGGAAATGTGGGCAGAGCTGAGCTGGGGAAATGTGAGCAGAGCAGAGCAGGGCAGGGCAGGGCAGGGCAGGGGAAATGTGGGCAGAGCTGAGCTGGGGAAATGTGAGCAGAGCAGAGCAGAGCAGGGCAGGGGAAATGCAGGCAGGGCTGAGCTGAGCTGGGGAAATGCGGGCAGGGCAGGGCAGGGCAGGGCAGGGCAAACAGGAGCTGAGCTGAGCTGAGCTGGGGAAACACAGGCAGGGCTGGGGGCTCTGACGTGACCTCGCTCCCAGGCTGCAGGACTAAGACAAAGCTGCAGGGTACTGGGGCTGTAGGGTCACAGCCAGGGCAGGCAAAGGCAGCGGGTCCACACCCCTGCAAATGCTGAGTGGCCAGTTCAGCTGCAGTGTGTCCCTGAGGCAGGGCTAGATGAGGACTGGCCATGGCTGACTGAGGCAAGGTGGGTGGAGGGGAATTGTGGGTCCCTGGAAGGGGAGGACCTCAGGGTGCTAGGAGGAACGGGTACCATGGGTGGGAAAGGGGCACTTTAGGGCTGAAGAGCAATTCCCAGTGACCAACTGGAGGCACCATGGGGGTGAGTACTCGCCCCATGACGGGTCTATAAGATCACGATGGGTGCGGAGAAAGTGAATAAGGAAAAGTCATTTCCTTGTTCCCAGAACATGAGAACTAGGGGGAGGAGGGTCAGCAAATGAACAGGCAGCAGGTTTAAAATAAACAAAAAAGGCAGTTTTTCTTTGCACAACACACAGTCAACCTGTGGAACTCCTTGCCAGAGGATGTTGTGAAGACAAGGACATTAACAGGGTTCAAAAAAGAACTAGATAAATTCATGGAGGTTAGGTTCATCAATGGCTGTTAGCCAGGATGGGAAGGAAGGGTGTCCCTGGCCTCTGTTTGTCAGAGACTGGAAATGGATGACAGGGGAGGGATCACTTGAGGCTTCCTTGTTCTGTTCACTTCTTCTGGGGCACCTGGCATTGGCCACTGTCGGCAGACAGGACACTGGGCTAGATGGACCCTTGGTCTGACCCAGTCTGGCCATCATGTTTCCTCTAGCTTCTCTCCCATTCATTTATACAGGATGCTTTTCCTTTGCCCTGGTCAATCTGCTAGTTAGGCAGTGAGACTAATAAAAGATTTAGCAGATTAAACAAAGGGTGTTGTGTTTTTGTAACATAAACCCAGATGCTTAGTTGTGAGCGGTTGCTTCTTCCACTCATTATTCTGGGTTGCTGAGTGTGTATATGCACGTGTGTGTGCACACACATCACATCTCTCCAGCAAAAGGATGGCTTTCTGTGCTGTCACTTCCCCCCTCCCCAAAGATCTATGTGCATCTTGTGAACCTATGCTCCTTGCTAGCAAGGGAACCCTCGTCATCCCCTTAAGGAGCATGATGCCTCGGTTCCCTGAGTTACTGGGCTTGGTCATAGAAACATAGAATCCCAGGGCTGGAAGAGACCTCAGGAGGCATTGAGTCCAGCCCCCTGCCCAAAGCAGGACCAACCCCAACTCAATCATCCCAGCCAGGGCTTTGTCAAGCCGGGACTTAAACACCTCTAGGGAGGGAGATTCCACCCCTCCCTAGGGAACCCATCCTAGGGCTTCCCAACCTGCCTTTGAAAATAGTTTTTCCTAATACCCAATCTAGACCTCCCCCACTGCAACTTGAGACCATTGCTCCTCGTTCTGCCATCCGTCACTACTGAGAACAGCCTCTCTCCATTCTCTTTGGAACCCCCCTTCAGGGAGTTGAAGGCTGCTATCAAATCCCCCCTCACTCTTCTCCTCTGCTATGTAGACTAAATAAGCCCAAATCCTTCAGCCTCTCCTCATAGGTCGTGCGCTCCAGCCCCAACATCATTTTGGTTGCCCTCCGCTGGACCCTCTCCAATGCGTCCACATCTGGCTCAGAACTGGACACAATACTCCAGATGTGGCCTCACCAGTGACAAATAAAGGGAAATAATCACTTTTCGAGATGGGCTGGCAGTGCTCCTCCTAATGCACCCCAATACGCCATTAGCCTTCTTGGCTACAAGGGCCCACTGGTGACTTATATCCAGCTTCTCATCCACTGTCATCCCCAGGTCCTTTTCCGCAGAGCTGCTGCTTAGCCAGTCGGTCCCCAGCTAAAAATTCAATAGGAGTTTTGCCATCTGCATCAGGCATAGCCCTGGTCCTGAGAGTCATTCCTGGATGTTGGTGTCCTCTACAACAGGCTTCAGGAGGCAGGATGGCGGGTAGGCTGGTCTTTGAGACTGTGGGACCCACTTTTCTTCACTCGTTCACTTCTATCTCCAGGTAGAGTAGTTCACAATGGAGGCCATTAGGTCTCTGGTCTCCCTCATGGAGCAGCAAGTACAGTCCATGGTTCTCCACTCAGTGACCTTTTCTGGAGCCCTGATTTTGAACCTTTGATTTGTATTCACTCCCTGTTTTCATTCCTTGCCCCCTCCAAATTCAGTTCTTCTCTGGCCCTTTCCCTCTGAAGAGGGGGAAGTCCCTTTCGTTTGAGAGAGGGCCCCTTCCAGCGAGCCACCTAGAACATGGGGTACATCTACACTGCAGGCTAAAGTCAAGTTAAGCTACTCAACTTCAGCTACATTACTGCATAGCTGACATCAAAGCAGCTTAACTGGGCTTTTGGTGCTGGCTATGCAGCAGGAAGTTGAAGGAAGACCGCTCCCCCTTTGACTTCCCTTACCCCTCGTGAAATGAGGGTCACAGAAGTCAGAACAGGAAGCCTGTTATTTCAAAGTAACGGTTTGGCTGTGTAGATGCACACTCTGTAGACACGCTCTGGGCAGTGTGGACGTGACCATGGAGACCACGTTTGGCCCTTAGCCCCAGTGCCCCCTGCACTTGGTGATGGCTGTGCTCCGTCCGCAGTAGAACACAAGTGTATTACTGGGGGAAATGCTGTTGAATGATTGCATGCAGCTTCCTGTCACTGAAATGCAGCTTCTGTCCCAGGAAATGTCTCCAAACGCACACGCGCTCTGTATTTAAAGACATCCAGGTCCTGCCTCTGTGTCACCAGAACAGATCGACTACAGCTCACCACGTCTGCCACAGCCCTGGCTCCCGATGAACTCCTTGGAGTCATTTGGAATGGTCCCTATCAGACTCCACAGGCTTTTATTTTGCTCCCTGCATACAAATTTTACTGGACAAGCTCCTCCAGGCCTGCCACAGTACAAGGCTATTTTTCTTCCTCAGAAGCAACGTCAGCAATCCCCAAATCCCAAGCCACTGGACCTGTGATGGAGGCACGAAAGCTGGTGAGACTGGCAAGCTCGGGATCTGGGACTGGCTTCTTGAGTGCAGTCCGGCTTCCCAATGAAAAAGAGAAAATGGAGTCTGTGCTAATCAGGCACCGAGGGAAGGTTCAAAGAATGATACGTTTGTCCTTCTGTAAGAACCTTTCACTGAAGGATCTGAAAGTGCGTTAAAGGCATGAAATATCGAAACCTCACAGCATCCTTACAAGACCGTTCAGCATTATTATATCCATTTTACATGTGGTAAACTGAGGCATGGGGTTGGTGTGACCTGCTTCAGGTGGCAGAGCCAGGGACAGGACCCAAGAAGCCTGTCTCCCACCCACTTGCTCTGATCACTAACGTAACTCTTTCAATGGGCGGCCAGTAGGCTAGGTGGGGGAAGGCATTGCCTTCCCAAACTGCCAGCCTGGCCCCACCCATAATCCACCCCAGAACATCTGCTCTAGGCATTCTGGGGGTGTAGTGTTGCCCCCAGAGCACCCATCCTCCCGGTGCTCCAGGGCCAGGGAGACTGGGGCTGCCCCCCCACCTTCCTCCCCGGGCTCTGGGACCAGGTAGGCTCAGGGCTAGTGCCATCCCACCATCCCATGATGAGGGCGTGGCCTAGGCAGAAGGGGCGGGGCTAGAGCTTGCCTTCCCCAGGCCTGCCTTCACCGACCATGCATGACTCTTTCCCTGTTGGCTTTGCCCTCAGGATGTGGTAGGAAGAGAAGCATTTTCCCCTCAGCGAAACTTCCTCCCCAGTCAAACTTGCTGTGAATTTCCAGCAAGCATTTACGTATCAAAGCCAAGTGCACCTTGGTGCCGTAAAGCGAGAATGATAAATGGACATCCAGCCACATTCTCACAATCAGCAGAAATGGGGTTGCAGCGATTTCTTTCTTAACCATTAGTGTAAATGGTGTGCTCATAAAATTAGGTAGCGCTTGATGTTTTTGAGTACTAATGACCCGGAATTAACAGAAATAACCATGGTATAAACTAGTAATTAATGTCTCTTGTTATCCCACTAACAAGATGAAAACATATTGAGCAAGGATCGTAATTTCTCTGTCCCAAATATGACACTGTGAGCACGAGTGTGAGGTTCCTCTAATTACCCGGAACTCATCCCGACTGACTGGCTCAGAATGAAACAGGAAGCTGCAGAAATGGCGAAATCCTAACTGGAAAACATCGGGACCGTTTGACAAGTTACGAGACTAAGGCTGAGTATACCTGGGAGTTGCTCTACCAGGAAAGCGTGGTGGCCCCTGTAATGCAGTTGTTGTATCTTGTCTCTGGAGGAGACCTCTGCTGGTTGCTCCAAAAATTCCCAGTAATGAACTGGGGCCAGTTATGCTAATTTGTAGCACTATTATTTGTGCCTTGGTGATCCAGCTATGGCCGAGGCCCTATTGTATTAGGGTGATGCACAGAGAGCAATTAAAGACAACCCCAGTCCTGAAAGATCTTACAATTGACTATTAAGGACAGGGAGGACAGAAAACTGACCATTAGAATTTCTTCCCGACTGTGGTAGGAAAACAGTGGCCTGCAACGGTCTCTTGTAGAACTGCGAGTGTTAGCAGTTATTAAATCATTGTTACCCTGCTGATATTAGCAATGCCTACAGATCCAGGGCATGCAAGTGTGTAAATAACTCAGCCAGACCAGGAGAATAGCTCTGTGTTGCTCGAATAACCATGTTTTCCTATGTAGAGTGGTTCATTGTCTCCAGTAGCAATTGGGGTGCAAAGGTATGTTTGAAAATCACAGGAAGTGCCATATGACCCACAGAAAGAGAGATTTTGTCTGGATCAAACTTCCTATTGGCCCAAGAAATCCAGACCAACCAGCTTTCACCCCAAATTAGGAATTGTACACGTCTCTGGTTTATAAGCAGCAATGTCCCTCTAAAGGTGCATCTACACAGCATCCTCATCTCAAAATAAGCTACGCAATTTGTGCTACGCAAATTGCATAGCTTATTTCAATGCTATTTTGGAATAACTCGCTATTCCAAAGTTCCCCTTAACCCTTGTGGAATGAGGGTTACTGGGATGTTGGAACAAGCTGCCCGTTATGTCAAAATCTATTTCAGAATAATGGGCTGCTTCAACAGATGTGAAATAGCTATTTTGGGATACCTCTGATATCCCAAAATAGTTCCACGGTGCAGAAGTACCCTAAGTGTGGACAGTCTGTCACCTTTCAAGATAATTTCCTTTGTTCTGTAGTAATCTCTGAAAGGGAAATGAAAGTTATAGCCAAAGAATGTACCAACTCTGCCCGCTAAACTGAAAGGGCAATGACCCAAACCTAGCACAATGTAAAGAAAGAAATCAGTCAAGGAAAAGCTAATGTTAAAGAATTTGTTTGCAGGGCGGTATGTCAACCCTACAACAGAAGCTAAGAAAGGAAATACTGGAGAAGAACTCCCTGTCCTAGAGAATAGAACTGCTTGCATGATGTATCAAGACACTGGAAACCCACATAACAATCTTAACCCAAGAGAGCAGTTCACTAAGCAATGTTGTTCAAAAGCTGGAGGCTACAGATGAAAACTTGCAAAGTCACAAGGAATAGCTAAAAAGCCTAAACTTTCAGCTACAGGTAAAAGAAAAGGCTCAGTACAGAATGGCAAAAAGAACAAACACATCTAATGTGAAGATTCAGACAGGACTCTACAGGAATACCAGAACCCTGGGAGAAAGAGCGACCTAATCTGAAGGTCTCTGAAAGTCAACTTCAAATGTGGAAAAAGCTCAGAAAATCTGAGAAGTACAGGTGCAGACTATGAGGGACAATAGACTCACTACGGAGAAAGAGACAGAGGACTTTGATAAATGGGTCCTGAAGTCTATCAGTCAATCTGGATCCTTCTCCCACTGACAACCACTTTTCCTGTCCCCACCCCATCCAGCTTCGCTCCATAGAATCACAGAACCCTAGAATTGGAAGGAACCTCGAAAGGACTTCAGGTCTAGTCCCCTGCCCCCATGGCAGGACCAAGCACCATCTAGATCATCCCTGAGAGATGTCTATCCAACCTGCTCTTAAATATCTCCAGCGATGGAGATTCCACAACCTCCCTAGGCAATTTATTCCAGTGTTTAACCAGCCTGACAGTTAGGAAGTTTTTCCTAATGTCCAACCTAACTGTCAGGGTGGTTAAACACTGGAATAAATTGCCTAGGGGTGTTGTGGAATCTCCATCACTGGAGATATTTAAGAGCAGGTTGGATAGACATCTCTCAGGGATGATCTAGATGGTGCTTGGTCCTACCATGAGGGCAGGGACTGGACTTGATGATCTCTCAAGGTCTTTTCCAGTTCTAGTGTTCTATGATTCTATGTCCCCTCTCAGTCTTCTCTTTTCTAAACTAAATAAACCCAGTTCTTTCAGTCTTCCTGTTTTCCAGACCTTTAATCATTTTTGTTGCTCTTCTCTAGACCCTCTCCAATTTCTCCACATCTTTCCTGAAATGTGGTGCCCAGAATGGGACACAATACTCCAATTGAGGCCTAATCAGCGCAGAGTAGAGTGGAAGAATAACTTCTGTCTTGCTCACAACACTCCTGTTAATACATCCCAGAATCTTTGTTGCAAAAAAAGCAAACATGTCACACTGTTGACTCATATTCAGCTTGTGATTCATTATGGCCCCTAGATCCCTTTCTGCAGCGCTCCTTCCTAGACATTCACTTCCCATTCTGTATGTGTGAAACGGATTGTTCCTCCCTAAGTGGATCACAAGCTAAAAGTGATCTTTGCATCATGTAAAGCTTTGCATTTGTCTTTATTGATTGTCATCCTAGTTGCCTCAGACCATTTCTCCAGATTATCCAGACCATTTGAAATTATGACCCTGTCCTCCAAAGTACTTGCAACCCTTCCCAGCTTGGAATCATCCACAAACTTTGTTGCTACATCTACACTGCGCATTGTTGCACAATAAGATATGCAAATGAGGCATGGGGATGAATATTGCCATGCCTCATTTGCATACCTAATGAGCTGCCATTTTTGTGGCATGGGCTTTTGCGCAAGAAGGAGCTGTCTACACTGCTCCTTCTTGCGCAAAAAAAAACCCTCCTGTGCAGAGCCGTTCAGCCGCTTATTTTCAGGAAGAACAGCTCTGAACATGAGGGTTTTTTTTGTGCAAGAAGTGTAGTCGGCAGTGTAGACAGCTCCTTCTTGCACAAAAGTCCGTGCTGCAAAATGGCGGCTCATTAGGTATGCAAATGAGGTGCAGCGATATTCATCCCTGTGCTTCATTTGCATATCTTATTGCACAACAAAGCACAGTGTAGACGTAGCCTGTAAGTGTACTCTGTAAGCCCTTACCTAAATCAGGGATGGGGACTTTTTTGGGTTGGAGGCCACTAACCCACAGGGAAATAAGTCGAGGGCTGCACAGAAGTGAAAAGCAAAAAAACAAACAGCTCTCTGATGTGGCCCCTGACTGAGAAGAAGAAAGAAATTTCGCTCGCACACCAGAACCTGGGAGGGCTCAGGCTAGTAGATTTTGTGTGCTCTAGATCCAGGCCTTAGGTTCCCCACCCCTGATCCAAATAGTTGATGAAGATATTGGACAGAACTGGTCTTAAAATTGATCCCTGCAGAATGACTGTGAAACATTAATAACTACTCTCTGAGAACGGTTATCCAGCCAGTTACGCAGCCGCTTTATAGTAGCCCCTTCTATGTAGTATTTCACTAGGTTATTGATAAGAATGTCATATGAGACTGTATCAAATCCTTTACTGAAGTCTAGGTATACCACATCTCCCACTTCCCCCTTATCCACAAGGCTTGTTATCCTATCAAAGGAAGCTATCAGATGGGTTTGGCATGATTTGGTCTTTACAAATCCATTCTGGCTGTTACCTATCACCTTATTCTCTTCCAGTTGTTTGCAGATGAAATTCCTTAACTTCTGTGCTGGGAAAGATAATGGAGCAAGTACTTAAGTTGACTGGTCTGCAGTTTCCTGGATTGCCCTTGTTTCCCTTTTTATATCTGGGCACTATACTTGCCCTTTGCCAGTCTTCTGGAATCTCTCCCGTCTTAAAACTATCGGAGACAATGACAAACAATCGAAACCACTTGAAGCCACAAAAGGAACGGTAAGAGAGGCCGAGAAAGGCCGTGCCTCTGCACAGAGACAAGAGATTGTTTTACTATAACATGGAATGGAGCAGGGCTCTCCATGTCCTGTCACCGAGGAAATGTCTTGGGGAGCAGCAATGCTACCAGGTAATCCTGGACCCTGGCAGCCAGCTCTGCAAAAGACTGAACTTTGGTTGGGGGGTGGTGGAGGGGGATGAGGAGGAACCTCCTTGAGGCGATAAGAAAGGGAACTATGAATACAAGTAGATCCCGATTTATTTTATAATTTGGGTTTGCATGGTAACCATTTCCTTCCACTGTTTTCTTGTTCCTAGTGAACTCCCCCTTCTTTCCTAACTCCCCCCACTTTGGTTTTAAGAGCCGTGCTCACAGGTTTGGAGGAGTTTTACGGGAGTGGGGACATAAGGAACAACTAGTAAACCAGGGCTCGCTGCTCCCTAGATGGCAGAGGATTTGGGATTTCTGTGAGTAGCCAGTGGCAGGGGCTGGCTACCACAGAACAATGCAAAGGGGGGGGGGCTGGGGTGCATCTCTTGATACCCAGCAAGGCGAGAACAGGGCTGGCCTAGCCCAGAGGGGAGTAGCTGAGGGGGTGGCACCCCTCACAAGAGGCAGGCACATAACTGGGGTGCCCAGAAAATTGCCCCAGCACCTGCTAGGTCCCTGTATGTCTCGCAGTGTGTGTGGGAGGGGAAGGTCTAAGAGCTGGTGTTGGAAGCCAGCGGGTGGGGGGAGCCCGTTCCGTTCACACTTCTCTAAAGGCTTGGGAGGGTTTGTTTTGTCTGAGCGACCTTCTCCTCCCCCCTCAAGCTCGTATTGACCGTTCTTGACTGGCCTCTGTACAACATGAACTCTGCTCACAGGCGGTGGAGCTCATTTCTAATCCCCTTCCCCCCCGGAGCTCTTAGGCAGCAGGAAGAAATGCTGCTTTTCCCTCGAAAAGCTGCCTCTGCCCTTGACTCCGTCCCTCGCCCCCTGCAGAGAAACCCATTACTCCCCGAGCCACGTTGTTTCAAGGCTGATTACTCGCAACGCCACGTCTCTGCTGAACCCCAAGTCACACATCAGCGAGGGGATGATTGACAAGCAGCCCTTTGCTTGTTTTTATCCACAGCCTTCTGCCGAATGCCCTTCATGTTCACCGGGCACGACAGAGCCACCTGACGCGGCGCACAGTCCCAGGGCCGGGCCCAGGAGCCAGAACACAGCCGGTCCCCTTCGCCACCCACAGACAAGGGAATGGGCACAACATGTTACTGGCAAACCTCGCGGCCCCCCTGGCTCCACCCTCCGGGTTTGCTCTACCATGACCCAATGGCACAGGCCTTTCTCCTGCGGGTGTCACGGTCGTACAGGCGGAATGTAAATCTCCCAGGGCTTTTAGTTCTCTGCATTCGTACAAGCAAGCACAAAGGTTTGTCTCTCAGCTGTTGGGGGGCGGGGGGGTTCCACCCTTTTCTCTCCAATAAAGCAAGTGCCCCCACTGAAGGATGGACTAATACACAAACTCCACCACATGTGCACAAACACCCATGGGTGAGGCCAGCGGTTTTCAAACTATTTTTGTCTCATGACCCAGTTAAACAAAATTGTTGCTTCCATGACCCAGCAGAACATGACTGGAGTGTGGGCTACCCGGGGTGGGGCTGAGGATGGAGCTTTGGCAGTAGGAGGAGTCTCTGGCTTTGTGGGGGGGGGGAGGAGTCAGGGCAGGGGCAGGAGGGGCTAACCTTGAGCGGCTCCTGCTCAGCAGTGTAATGGGGGGGCTAACACAGCTTCCTGCCTCTCCTGGCCCCACAGACCAGGCTGCCCCCAGAAGCAGCCAGCAGCAGGTTCCCCGCCAAGGGGCGTGCAGAGCTAATGCTCGGGGTAGGGGCACTTCAGGGATCCCTGTGCGCTAACCCTTCCCCACGTGGGAGCTGGGCCTGCTGCTGGCCACTTCTGGGGTGCAGCACAGTCTGCAGTGCAGAACAGGCAGGGAACAGCCTTAGCCACCGTGCTCCCCCCCTCCCGCTCACCTGATCCTCCTGCAGCAACCAGCCCCAGCACCTGACATTCCATGGCCCAGTACCGGGCCGCGTCCCATCGCTTGAAAACCCCGGACGAGGGCAGCTAGAGCGCTTGTGAGCACCAAGCAAATCCACCCGGAACCACATGAAATCCATCATGGGGAATGGCCCTTGGATTCTGTCCCAAGAAAGGCCGTCACAGAGTTGCTGAGGGCCAGTCATGCTGTAACGTGCTTTGCAGTGAAAGGGTCTAAACCCGGGATGGGGAAATACCGGCCCGTGGGCCAGATCCGGTCTGCCAGGGTTAGCTCCTGGCAGGCCCCCACCGCTATAATTACCTGCAAGGAAGCAGGTCCCGGCGATCATAGCTCCCACTGGCTGCAGATAACTGTTCCCAAGCCAATGGGAACTGCAGGAAACCATGTGCCGGGCCGTGCTGCTTCCCGCTGCTCCCATTGGCCAGGAACGGCGATCTGCAGCCAATGGGAGCTGCGGTCGCCCGTACCTGTGGCCGTGCAGGTAAATAGAGTGGCAGTGGTGGCCAGCCGGGGTAACCCTTGCAAACCCCACCGGGTTCTTGCCCACCCTGATCTACGCAGAGAGTAGGCAGAGGAAGAAGGTGGGGGAAGAGTCGATTTCATTCCCCCCATTTTACAAATTGGCAGAGCAGGCCCAGCGGCCTGCCTGAGGCAGCACACATGCAGAAGTAGCATCCTGAACTCCTGACCCCATGCCGCCTGCCTTAGCCACAAGGCTGTCCCCAGCCAGGATGGGATTTCAGTGTAAAAGGGGAAGGGGCTGTTCTACATGAGAGGCAGAGACCGCAAACAATGAAAATATTTTAAAAGCCCTCAACCATGGCGAAACAGGGGATTGAGCCCTTCTCCCAGAGACATCAGGGTGTCAGATCCACTCCGTCCTGGAGTTAAAAAAGGCATTTTATGAAAAGGGAGGGGGGAGGCCGATGAAAACGATAACACTGCCTTTGAAAGACGGGCTGCCTTTGTCTGCCCTAAGAATGCCGCCGCTTAAAGCATCTTATCGGAGAAGATTCAAGTGCTGTGTCTGCCTTCAGCCGGCATGACTGCAGCAGGAGCTTTCAAATGCAAATTGCAGACTCACTTGCAAGAATCGGTGGGAAACGAGGCGCCTCACAAAAGAGAGGAGAAACATTTAAAATAATATGTTTTTAAAAAGCAACAGGCATAGAGCAGACCCGGCGGGCCTCCTTCCTCTCGGCATTTGTGCATCGTTAGGGGGTGCCACAAAGCAAGGAACTGATTGTGCTTGTTTCCTGGAAAAGAGGGAGGAAGCATCCCCCACCTGTGGGACTGGCTATCCTTGGACTGGCCAGGTGTAGGTTCTGGAAAGGTGTGTGAAAGTCCACGTTCCCCTTCTTCCAAACCAAAGGGGGAGCCTTTCCTAGGCCTCACTCTGCCACAGCACCCAAATGTTTGCCCTCGAGTTCCCACCCCTCTATTCCAGTCACGCAATTGCACCGTGACTAACTTCAACCACAAGGAGTCCGGTGGCACTTCCAAGGCTAACAAATCCATTCGGGCCACGACTCACTTCCTCAGCCGCTGACGAGAAAGGAAAAGGGGGGAAGGGAGGCAGAGATGATGTCACGCCCATCTCTGTATCCCTTTTCCCCTTTCTTTTCTCCTCCGCATCGGAGGAAGTGAGCCATAGCTCATGCACGCATACGCTCTAACACTCAAAGAATCATAGAATCCTAGAGCTGGAAGAGACCTCAGGAGGTCATCGAGTCCAGCCCCCTGCCCAAGGCAGGACCAACCCCAACTAAATCAACCCTGCCAGGGCTTTGTCAAGCCAAGACTCTAAAGACTAACAAATGTAATAAAGTGCCACTGAACTCCTCGTTGGTTTTGCTCAGACAGACTAACTCGGCTCCCTCTCCAAAATGTGTCATTCACTTAGGCCACGTCTATACTAGGGGCTATGTTTGAATTAAGATACACAACCCCAGTTACGTTAATTGTGTAGCTTGATTTGAAGTATCTTAAATCGGATTTTGGCGCCATCCACACAGCGGGAGGTGGATGGGACCACACTCCCCCTTCGCCTTTCCTTCTTCCTCGTAGGAGCAGGAGTACCGGTGTCAATGGGAGCACCCTCTCCGTTCAGATTAACGAGACCCGTTAATTCAAAACCCTGGACGATCAGCTGCAGCAACTTCCATCTTTCTCTGTAATTCAGACATGGCCTGAGTGTTCATGGAAAGTTCCCAGGGATTTCTCCTAAAACACATTCATCGATTGATCCTTCAGGAACTAACCAGAGGCAGGTGAACTATTTTCTCATGCTTTACTGAAGACTGTGATGAGCGTCAGATTTCTCTCCAACTTCACACACTGCTGCTCTGGAAACTCGCAGGTGGGATTACCGGGCCCCTTCGCCTGACAAACCCCAGGTAGAACCGAGCAGTAATGTTGTTGACTTTAAACTGCTGTTCCCTGGTTGCAATTCTCCAGCATGTCCATACATGGTCCTGCCTGAGGTTTAGTGTAAGAACGCAAGGGGGGTTGTCCAGTCATTGGCTTGAACTATAATATACGTTCTAAATTCTCTGCTCGCATAGAGCAATGTGACAGAGGAGTTACCCATTACAGCTAAGGCCCTGTCTTGCTCTAACATTCCTCATTGGGTTAGGATTATGGTGTCTCATGGAAGAGGCAGCTTGTTTTTCTGGGCCAAAGGAACAGACCCGAGGATTTTGGTGCTCTGAACCCTCAAGGTCCAAAACAAAATCTGAAATCTCTGTCTATAACACGGCAGCCTCAGCAAAGCGAGATGTGCAGAGTTAAGATGTGCTGGGCAATCCAGATTTCTAGCCAGAGGAGCCCAGAAAGCCAAAAAGATAAGGGATTTGCTTTTCCTCAGGCTAATCAGGGCAGCAAATTAACAATGTTCAGTGCAGTGCAACCATATCAATGAGCAAGCTTAATCAACTCCGCTGTGGATTGTGCATACCAGGTAGAACTGCCAAGGGGGTTTCTGTGGGGGTGAAAATATAGAAGTTTGAAAATTGCAGGCTCCCAGATTTGGAAGCAATTAAGATAATAAGAGGCAAAGTGCTTCGCTTATCCATTTATCCATGGGGGAGGATTAGGGGGAGAAATGTTGCTGCTGCATACAGAATCTTCCCAAATGCTGCTTTTCTGATGAGTTTCTGGACCAGTTCTGACAGGTACTTGGATTTTAGTGCCTTCTACAGAGGTTGCAGGTGTTCAGACCTGTGCCAAGTCTCAACTTGCTTATCACATCGTATTGCAGAAAGTGCAGAAGCATCACTGCTGAACCATTGTGCCTCAGTTTCCCTGTTATACTGACCTATAACAGAGGTTGTAGGGGTGAACGTTAAGCACTTTTGGGTCGTCAAATACAAGGCAGATGTAAGTGCAAAGTATTATTGTCCTGGACTGGAAATCTGCATGGAAGAATGTTTACAAAAATAGAAAGCACAGCAAATTTGGCAAAAACCTCTTACTATGTGCTTTAAAATATAAAAACATTCCCAGAAATCAGGCTGTAAAATCTTCTAGAAACAAGGATGCCTGTTTGAAGTCCACTCAATACCCATTATCACACCTTGCCCCACATCTAGAGCTGACTGGGAAAATACAGAAACATTTTACAAAACCTTTTCATAATTTTTCACACCCCCCCCCCATGGAAACAGCAACCAGTTTTTCATCCACGGTGGCCTATAAAGATAGAAGGTTTGCTTTAAATCCAGCTAAAAGTAATGTGGAAACTTTTTCACAGGCTTGCTTGAACTGGGGTCTGTACCCAGAATCAGAGTGTAAGGGGACAGACCAGGTCCTATGGCTAGAAAGGGCCATAAAGAAGTCCTCCAGTCTGGCTAGAGGGGCTGGGAAGAAACCGGCCAATCAGGGGCCAGGAAAGACTACATAAGAAGCTGCAGCACCACCGTCAGTGCAGTTGCAGCCCAGACCTGAGGGAGAGAAGGTCAGGGGTAACTAACTGGCCTGAGGGAGCAGCTCTGTGGGGGAGTTTCTTAGAGAAGAAGATAAAGCCCTGAGCTAAGATTGGAGTGGGGAGAATGAACTGAGAGAACTGACTGGACTCAGAGACATGCTGCAGAGGACACAGAGGATAGGCCTCTGTTAGAGGTGCACCCGGGAAGGGGTTGTGATTTCACACGAGGCCAGAGGGAATGGGCTGAAAACTGAGACACTGCAGGAACCCGCACTCGACCAAAGGAGGGTGCTCGAGGGAGGGGAGTGCCGCCCCCTTACCCAGACCGAATGCAAAGAGCATTCAGACCATCAGTTTACAACGGGTTGTTGAAAACCTCTGCTGGTGTTGTTCTGTACATCACCTGTCCTTCATAGCTCTGTATTCGGCGTGTCCTTCGTTCCTTCCCCACTGTGCCGTCTGCATGCAGCAGTCACATGGCATTGTCCCAGTGCGGTATCTCCTGGCAACGAGTCATTCCTTGCCAATTAATTTCCACTGAGACTACAAATAGATGGTCATATCTGGGCCATGTTTATCACAATACCAGCCAGAGCTGCCCAATTGCAAACAGTTAAGAGAGTATTTCCTCAGATTTCCTGCGAGAGGTGGCTGATAATGTGAAGAACAGTGAAGAGACCTACAACGGCAGGTTTTTCTCCATAGATTCACAGTTTAATGCTGGAAGGGGCCGTTAAATCATCTAGTTTGGCTGCTTGTGTATCAGAGCATTATATTTCACTCCGTTTCCCTGTACTGAGCCCTGGCATTTGTTTGGCTAAAGCATGTCCTGTTCTTTGGCTCAAGCTGGCCTTCCAGGAAGGCATCCCATCTTGATTTGGAGACATCCAGAGATGTGCCCGGTTTTTTTCCACTCCCCTGGCTCTCCTTGCAACGGCTAATCACCCTCTCTATTCTCCATCTGAAGGCACTAATCCACGATTAGCATATTACCTCTCAATCTTCTGTGTAGCTGCTAAACAAATGGAGCTCTTTGACTCTCTATCTGTCAGGATTTTCTCCAGCCTCGCATCATTTTTGCAGCTCTTCTCTGCATCCTCTCCAATTTCTCAACATCTTTTTTTTTTAAATATGGACACCAGACCAGAGCAATGTTCCCACTAATCTTTTCCACCCATTTTTCCATCCATGTGCGGAATAATTTTATGTGCACCGAGGCATGTGTGAATGTGCACCACCAGTAGGAAAAAAACCCCTAGTTTTGGGTGCTCTGCTAATCAGCTTACAGGGAACTGAGCATTCCAGTCTCCATAGTGCTCTATGGCCTTCCTGCTCCTGCTTGCTAGCCTCCTGCTCACACATCCACGGCCAGGGAGCTCCAGAGAGTTCACCAGAGCTACTCTTGATTCCACCGGAACAGTCTGAATCTCTAAAATCCAGGACTCTCTAGTCCGGCGCCATCTGGCCCAGAGAGCCCCGGCTGGCCAGGTTCAGGGGCTAGGCTGGCAGCCAGGAGTGCAGCGGGCTGGGGCCAGCAAGGTGGGGAGCACAACCCCGGCCCTGGGCAGGAAACGCAGCCCCAGCAGGGCTGGAGGCAGCAGAGCCGGCAGCAGGGAGAGCAGTCCCAGTTGGGGCCAGGAGCAGAGCCCAGTGGCCAGGGCTGGCACCCAGGAGCAGGGCCGACAGCCCAGAGGGGCTCACACACTCCGTGGTTTGGGACCATTCAGGGTTTGAGGGTGCTGGACGAGGGAGGCCCCATCTGTGTAGCTGAGGCCAGGCCTACAGGACGGACGTAAACCAGTGTCACTCCGTTTGTCGGAGATGTGAAAAATCCACCCCCCCTGAGCGACGCCGTTCCATCGGCCCAGCGCCCTCCCCCCCACACACACACAGCGCTTGGTCTCCAGGAGAGCTGCTCCCGCCCACGCGCCCGTCTCGCGGGGAGGCGGGTTAACGACCCCGACGGGAGACGCCTCCTGCCAGCGGAGGAGCGTCTGCTCTGCAGCGCTGCAGCCCCCGTGTCACAAGGGGCCAGGCCGAGGCTGGGGGTGGTCCAGGGCAGGGAGATGAGGCCTGAGGCTAGGGGAGGCTCCTGGCCGGACGTCACGTTGACCAGCGGGGGTGAGGGAGCAGGAACGGTTGGCACAGTCTCCAGAGGCAAAAGATAATGCAACACGGAAGAGCAGCAGCCTGTAACACCGAGCTGTGCGCCCTCTTCACAATCGCCCCAGCTCCTGCCGTGCCACGTGCCTGTGTGCTCTGAGGGGCCAGGCTTCGCGGGGGAAAAGGCGGCTCCCCCTCGTGGCCTCCGTGCTCAGATTGCCAGCAAGGGCTCTGCCCAACACCCATTCGTTTCACCGGGGCCACTGCAAATTCATCCACTCTTCCACCACCCCCTTGTCTGCAGGCCAGCCGTACCCCAGAGGCTGTCTTGTTCATGCCCAATCCTCTCCACTAGCCTCTTTTGTCTTGATTTTTAATAGTTCTTTCCCTGGACCTGTGGCCATAATCAAACTCTTTATTCCTACATGTACTGTCTGGCCTGATTCATGCTTCCCAGTCCTGCCTTTCCCAGCGATTTACAAGGCTCCCCTATCCTGAACACGATGGCAGATTTTGGGGTTGTCTGTTCCTAGATTAAATGAAATTCCAGCTTCAGACAATTTTGACCCCTCTAGTCCTCACCTTGAGAAGGGATTATCTTCTGTCAATCCAAACAATGCGCCAGCACTGAGCCGAGTGATTTGAAACCACCCAGAACCTCCTGAGCCTTTCTAGCCTCCGGGACCATTCCTAGCCATGCAGGTGAGGGGCTGGATCGTGAAGTGCCTCTGATCAGCTTGTCATTTAAAGGGATTACTGAGAGCAAGGACAGCCCAGATGCTTGCTCCAGCATGTAATGGGGAGCTACTGGCAAACAGTGAGAAACCGTGTAACAGAAAACTGTGCTGTGCAGCATGGGTTCTGTGCCACCACTTAGATAAAGAACTAGCAAAAATTCCATAAGATTATGTACAAAATTCAGTTAAAAACCATTAAACAAATGCTTACAGGAAATGCGGCTTTATAAAAATCTGTTAAAAAAGAATTAAACAAATAAAAATCCAAACAAGCCCACAGCCCAGGAAAGGAAAACAGAAATAGCGACGATCATCTGGACTGTGGCATATGGCATAAATACACAGGGATTCATTTACCGTCTTAAGTAGAACAAATATGGCTTTGTTACGTCATTGAAGGTCATGTTAATGTGCCAAGATTTCAGTCAGACAATAAATCACAGTGGCTTGGCCATGTCTGGATTCGACAGAGGCACGCTGCAAACAGGAAGGAAACGCATCCTGCCAGCATGTGGGCGAGGGTCACAGAGCAGCTTGATCGCTTTTGTCTGCAGACAACCACGGTCAAGGAGAATTCAGGAGAACCAGGAAATCTGTGGAGGGAAAAGTCTCTCAACAGGACTGCGTCTCTTGGCAGATGCAGGAAGACGAAAGCGTTGACAGGTTCTCCAGGAACGGGTCATTCTGCGGAGCGTCAGACACAAAAACCTCCCCTTTATTGATAGGCAACCTTCACACAGAAGGTTTCTTCATTCTTGTCTTCCTGGTCGTTGATATAAATCAGAATCTCCTCCTCGCCGGTGCTCTGGCTGGGTGCGAACCGCAAGCCAATGGTGTACGTCTCCCCTCCTCCAAGCTGCAAGAAGAGTGAAATGACAGTGCTAAGCAACCCCCTTGCCCCGACACCAGCCCGGCTTGCCCAAGCACACACGTGTGCACAGCACCAAGCCGCAAGAGGCGTCCATCGGCTGACAAAACAGACGAGGGAGATGGGAGATGAGCCCACAGAACGTGGCCTGTGATTTCCACCTTGTGCCAGGGTCAGACATCCCAACCCACTGGATTCACCCGGCACCACCTTTCCCCAGCGAACTCCTACAGCGCACAGACAAAGCCTGACATTTTCAGACCGCCTGAAGCGGACTCATCTATTTCCAGCCCTCCTGAGCAAATGCTGCAGTTTCACTGGGAGTGGGATTCAGGATAAACACCAAATGACGGACCAGATCAGACCATGACATGCAGAAAAACACGTGGGGAGTGATTTTCAATTGTGTTTCCCTCCCAGACCTCCTCCTGAAGTCAATGGCAGCAGCATCTTTGGGAGTCAGCCACTGAGCTGTGGGGGAAACCATGAACCTTAGAAAACCTTTGTGGATTGAAAACCAGAAAGACTTGTAGGCCCATGTGGGTATCTGAGCTTCCCTGACACTTTGTTTGGTTTGCTACCTCAAAGGAATTCTCCTTGAACTGCAGCAGGTCCGCGTGGTTGGTGTGCAGGAAATACACCCTCCGGGAGGGATACGGGTTTGTGTACGTGATCCGCTTGTTGGAGCCTTTCCCTCCACCGGCAGGGAGCGTTATTTCAAACGCCTGTGGTCAGAGATAAGAAATCACAGCGTTGTCATTTCAGTACTGACACCGGCCAGGCTGGAGTAAATGCACAAGGGGTGCCCGAGGGGTACTAACCCCCAAAGGGATCTCTCCCTTTATTCTAAAGTCGCTACCAAAATGCTCTGGACGTCTGCAGAGAGGGAAAACTGCTTCATCAGAACCCAGCAATGAGTTCTTAGAACAGGAAAGCAAAGTGACTGTTACCCCACGCTCACCTCCCTGGACAGTCAGTAACGGATTTAAAAGTGCCATCCTTCTACAAAAGAACAGCAACCCCCGATTACAGAGGGAGACAGCTGAACTGCATTTCATTTGCCAATTCCGTCCAATCAATTTAGGACCAAATGGGGATCTAAACTGGATACTATAAAGGCACTTTCCCCTCTCTTGAAATACGCATCTCTCCACCAATTGCTGCGAACGAGCCACACCCACCCTGACTTGATTAGCCTCATTACCACTGCTCCAACACTTGACAAGTAACTTCTTTCTTTTGAGGTTCATAGACACTCTGCACTCCTGGCGGCTCTAAGGACTCTGAGCAGGGTGGAGGCCTTCTGACCCCTTCTCCCCACCTTGCCCAGGGGTCTGTGGAGGCTGTCAGTATCCCTGGGATTGCCAGCAATGTTCCCTCTAATCTTTTCAATGTGTGTGCGGAATAAATTTTATGTACACCAGGCATTCTGATGTTCTAACAACACCCAGATCATTAATTTTAAGGAGAGGGCAAAACTAAAGTTGTAAGTTCCTAAGGATATGTCCACACGACAACACAACTTTTGTTGATACCCAAAAGTCAACAAAACAAAAATTGCCAGAGAGTGTTCACGCTTGCTCCCTCTGTTGACAGATCATGTCCACACTGGCAGCACCATCACTGGCAGTGTGAGCAATGCCCTGTGGGTATGTGTCCCACAGTGCCGTGTTGTGGGACGGCAGAGCTGAAGCCTGCGCATCTTGGGATCCCCCCTTAGTTCTCCCACAGCATCCTTGGCTGCTGGGAGCAGCATCATGGTTAGCTCTGTGAGCTCTCCATGCTGAGGAATGCAGCATTCCCCGTGCAGCAACAGCCTGCCTGCCGCTGTGTTCCTAGTAGGGCAGAACAGGAGCACGCCAGTGATTTGCTCTTTGTTTGTTCCCCAAGCAGAGCAGCTCATTCAGCTGCCAGACATATCCCAAAGCTTTGAAAGGGGAGAGGCGCAGGCCTGCAGGGCAGCAGAGATCACTGAACACTGAGCAGAGAAGCCAGTTCTCTCAACAAAACAAACAGCCGAGTCCACACTGGCTCTTTGTTGACAAGGGAGGGGGAAAAAACAAAAGTCTCTGCTAGGGGTGAAAGTTTTTGGTCACCGAAACGGGGCATTTTTCCTTACAGAAGTCCATTGAAGTGTGTACGCTCTCGCTGTTTTGCCACCAAAAGGCAGGTTTTGAGGACAAAACTTGGTAGTGTAGACAAGGCCTAAGAGTCAATGCAAGGGACTGATTGCAGACAAGAAGTGGTGGCTAAAGGCTACAGTGACCTAGAGATAGAGAGTTGCAGTAAATAGATAGCTATGGATGGTAGCAACCATTCCAATAAAACTAGTCAGCTCACTTTACACTCAGGAAAACCAAACTTAACTAGCAGCTAAAGGAATGCCCAAATAAATGGCACAGGTATAATTTGTAGACTCATGATGGCTGAGATCTTAAAAATTCGATGGTCCCAGACCATGAGCCCCAGCGATGACTGAACCTGGTGACATTCGAAACAAAAGGCACTCTCAGCTATGCTCCTAGCTCTTTCATCACTTCACACTGACTCGCCAGCCATGCTAGGCTTCCGACTGACACCCAGAGAGCGATCAGCCTGGAATGTTATTACATGGGTGCACCAGGTACCTTAGAAATGATGGGCTGTCGGCAGGAGACACACACCAGCCAGGACGAAACAAGCTGGTGGTATTCCACATCCACCAGATTGAGGTAAATAAATCTGCTGCCAGCTTTCTGTGGCCTCACGCCAATATGCAGGTCCTGCACACCGTTCGGAGGGAGAACAAACACCTCTTCGGGATCCACCTACAGGGAACACACCAAATGGAAACATGCAGGAATGCCCACAATTCAGAGCTGCAGACAATCAAAAGGTTTCATTAGACTCCTCAAATGATGCGTCTCTCTGGTCCTGGAAGCTGGGGCTCCACCCAGCACATTCCACTGCAAAATGTTTTCTATTAAAAATGTAAGAAAATCAGGATTGGCTCGATGACAAGGAAAGAGGGTGTGAGTGAGGGTCAAAGCTGTCAGCACTGTAATGTAACATGTTATCGGGGCAGTTTCAGCGTGCGAGCCAGTGGAGGAGAAATTAACCCCAGCCTGTAAATGTGTCATGAAAGATCCTTTTAGAGGCACCAAGCTGGGGTCCTTTGATCAAGTCAGAAAGGAAGCTAATCAACTGACCTTCTAGACTCCAGTGTGGAATGTGTTGGACCTGATCAAATATCAAGAAATGTGTATTTCTGAGAAGGAAATTAAAGCTGGCTGCATTCATAAACCAGGCTCTAATGGCACCATAAAATCTCTGGCTGAGTTACATAATCAGAGCCTGGCTGCAGAGGAACTTTGCTCAGCAGAATGAATTTCAGTAACACAAATGCAGTTAGCAACATCTGGAGTGCAAATCTCAACTAGCAATGTTAACGCTGTTACTGCCCTGTGCCTAATGCCAGATCAATAAAGCACTGCCAACAGAGGGCTAGGCATTTCAGTTACACTCGAGTCACTAGGTGCCCTGTGCAAAACAGAAGCTCTCAGACGCTGACTGTATTTCGTTGTGTGATGGAATGTACTCTAATGATTCAGCATCATGTTTATTTCACACACAGAGACACACAGCTGGCAAAGACAGCTCTGGCATTTGTTGTTTGACTTATAAATTCTTCTCTGAGAGCCCTACCAACATGATCTCTCCTACCAAAATACAGTCTGGCTAGCTAGAGGAGAGGGCCGGTTGTCTGTACAGCTGGAACTCCCTTCCTGATGGGGAAGAGATACCTCAGCATAGCAGAGTAACAAACACTCCCTTGAGGTGCTGAACAGATTTATGAATTGGCTAAAAGACCCCTGTGACATTACACAGCAAACAAAGAGGGGTGGGCGGGTAAATCTAGCAGGGTCTAATGCTTTCCTCAATTGCTGACAAGCTCAGCTTCTTCCCCCTCCAAGAGGGAGACATGGATCAGCCTGCTCTAGGAAGGAGATTCTGGACCTAATCTGCCCAGGTCTATGAAAACCATTTGCTAAGACCATATAATCCATCAGAAAGAAAGCTGCTTCACTTAACACAGGCACAGGCTGTGAGATCCAGGACCAAAGTTCCCAGACAACTGCACCCCTCGGTTTGTCAGCCAGTTTCTCCGACTCGCGGGGCCTGGTTTTCCGAGCTGGCAGGCACCCCAATTTCCAGCTGACAGCAGGAGGATTCATGGATGCTTAATGCCACATACATTCAGGCTCTGGGGGTTCAAGCTGGCCAGCTAAAAGTGGGAACAGCCCCAATTAGGACACTTGGACAACTTGGTCCTGAACATGGGCAGCAGGTGAAGGCCCATCTGAAGAAGGCAAGGGCCAGCCCTGCCCCTTACACTGGAGGCTCTGCCCTTGGAGCCAAGCCCCGCCCACCCCTAGCCCAATCTTTCCTGGCCACATGGAGGGCCGGAGCTGCCATGCTGAGGCCCCAGCCTTCCCCGCGGCCAGGGAGCGGGGCTGCTGTGCCACTGCCTCATTCCTCCTTGGTGACTGGGGAGCTAGGTGCAGCGCTGTGGCCCCAACCGTCCCCAGTAGTGGGTGTGTAGGCAGTTTTGGGAAGGCTGCCTGCCACTGCCAACTTTACCCACTGCCCTGACCTGGTAACACTGAGGGAGCAATGCTCAGGGAGTGTCAAGAGGGCTTGGAAGATGCCAGTCTAAAGGCAACGAGGGAGTTTGATATGTCCAGTGACCAGGGGGCTGGCCCCTTGCAGGAGAGCTAGGTCCCCTCTGCCAGCGCAGGAGGGCTTGCACTCCAGTTGGACGGGTGGCTGTCCTGGTCCAGGGACAGGAGGGGGCTGCGCTGGAAAGCTAGGATGTGCTGAAGGACACCAGGGCTGCACTACAGAGCCAGGACACAGAGAGAGATCCCCAGACTGTACTGGGCGGACTATGTTGAGGGAAATCTGGACTCCAGCTGGGGAACTTTTGTTATGAGTTAGGGACATGGCACTTTTGTAATACATGAGCCCAACCAGACCTTTACTTACAGTAAGAAAAACTGGATTGTTTTGGAGGACTCTGAAAGGGGAAACTGAGGCAGGCCGGGGAAGGGGCTGCCTTCTTACACCTGCTTCCCTGCAAGGTATTACAGTTTTAATGACCAGTTTAGCCACTACACACCAGCCTCTACATCATCGGAAACGAACAGACTTTAAGCTGTGCAGCTCCCAGGCCCATTGTGGAGACTGGATTTGCTCCAGACGCCGGCCGGGGAAGTGGGCGCCACTTTCTGCCTCCGTGAGGACAACAGTCAAACACCGATTTCTTTCTTTCTTTCTTTCTTTTTTCTTGATGTATGGAAGGGCAATGGGGTTTGTGTTGCTTTTCTTAGTCACGTTTATAATTATGACTAAATGAATTCTAAAGAAATTATTAGTCTTCGGATAGTCTCCATTAATTCAGATAATTTGCCCTCAGGGGTTTTGTACCAATGATCCTACACATGACGACTTTAATCAAAAGATAATTATAATGAAGACTTTATGGCAGTAAATTGTTCATAATCCCTACTGGGGTTGGTTTCCTATTGGAGAGTTATTTTCACTGGGATTGTCAATGTAAGCCCATTCATAATTATAGTTGGGAAGGATTTCGCTAATTTTCAGCTCACCCCTCACTACACCCTCTTCCCAGTGCAACGTGTCACTCTGTGTCGGGGAGGGAAGAGGGCTGCAAGCCAGCGGAGGCCTGCAGCAGAGCTCACCTTCAGCTCCTGCGGATGTGAGGTATAAGCTCTCACTTTTCTGATGGCGTGGGTGCCCCTGAGAACCAGGGAAAGGCGAGTCAGCTGGCCAGTTATGCAGCTCACGTCCACACGTTGCAGCGAGTGAAGGTAAACCTGCCAGATCTGGATGGGAGCAGCAAGCCAGGCGTCCCTGGAGCAGAAAGAAGAGACGCCTGTCGTGACATGGGTGCAGGTAGCGTTGCCACAATGAACAAAAGCGCACAACTACAGGTGGAAAGGAGGAAATTGTGAGTCTGGTTCCAAAGTGTTTTGCACATCCTGTGCAACTCTAGAGGAGAGGTGTGTGGCTGAGCATGGGAATTGACTTCCCTCCCACACAACATTATGGAGGAGGAAGTTTTCAAGAGCATCTGGCTGTTTCAGGAGCTTAAGTCTTGTTGAAAGTCAAGCTGGGCTGCTTCCCCAAGACCCAGGCAGTCCTTTTAAGCTGTGCGCTTGGGCTAAGGAGAGATTCGAATGCTGCCCTGCTGATTAGCAGATCACCCACAGCTAGGTTTGTGTTTCTTCTGGTGGTGCACATTCGCACATGCCTTGGTGCACATAACAAAATTCATTCTGCACATTGATGGGAAGGATTAGAGGGAATATTCCCCCCTCCCCAGGGAATATGCAGCAGCACATCCAGCAGTGATCAGAGGGGAATGGTGCAAGTCTGGGAAAGTATTTGAAGGGGAGAAAATCATCTTCTCCCCATCTGGAAGCTCATTCCTCGCAGCTGGTCAAGGCCACCCCACAGAGCCCAGCCCAATTCTTAGTTCAGTGAGACAGGATGGATTTTTCTAAAGCACCTAAATAAAAAGCAGATGGCCAGAGGGAGCTGCTGTTATTTTGTGTCATGCGAGCCCTCATTCAGAGCGCAGGCAGACATCACTGCCCAAGACACAGGTTGCTGTAAAGAACGGTGTCTCAGAAAGGGGGCTTTCTCGCGGTGGGTGTGCATTCAGGCTCACTGCATGGGTGCTTCCTGTGGTCTCCCATAAAAAAAGCTTCAAACCCCTTTTAACATCTTCCACCCTCGTCCAGGCTTTGCCACCAGACATATTTCAAAAGAATCGTATCACTCTTCCTCCAGATTTCCGCTTGCCCAAGGGATAAGTCATGCCGGAACCAGGCTACTAAGAGTGTTCCCTGAGCATTTCCTTATCTGCTCTGACAAGGGTTCTGGAGAACTCCCCCTTTTACTTTGGATTCTTCTACTTACGTGTAAATAGCAATAAAGAATTTTTTGATCTGTGGGCTTGGTCCTCCAGCTACTTTTAAAAACACGTCCTGTGGCTCCCCAGGGCCCTGAATATGGAAATCAGAAAGCATCTTTAGAATAGTTGATGAAGAGCTCAAACCAGCTCAATGAACACCCCAGTGGTTCTTTTCCCCTTTATTTTAACCCCCACCACTCCAGTTCCACAAGGAGAATGCTCCAAAACCCAGCCAAACGACCCTGTTCCATTATCATTCAGCTTGGCTTCTTCCAACATGTTTAATTACAAAAGAGGATACAAATGGCTCTCCCATTCCGGGTCTGTTTCAGTAATTAGATTTTGCAGAATTTTCCCCAAGTTTTCTAACAAGCTATAATCCAATTACCACGCCAGCAGATTTCTGCAATGGCAATTAACAAGCACCTTCATTACCATCCGCACTTATGTGTGTGAGTTTGTTTTTCATGTAAATCCCAAGCAGCTGAAAATAAAACCCCGGAACCTTGGAGTCAAAGCTAAAAATTACAGCACAGGACACAACATGAGCTGCACTTCAGGGGAAATATTAACTACTTTATAACAGAGACATGTCGGGGCCCTGATCCAAAGCCAACTGAGGTTACTAGCAGGCTCTGACTGTCAATGGGCTTTGGATCAGGGTGTCAGAGAAAGAAATATGAAGGCGGCAGGAGATTAAGCAACACTTGTATAGTGGAGAAACAGCATCGCCTGAAAGGAAAGGGATCAGAAGTTAGATCGATGGTACAGTCCTCATCCTTGTAGCATTTGAGTTCTTGGATGTTGTCGTGGAATAGGACACATAGAACAGCACAGCAATCCTGTTTAAGTTTTATGTTCTATTCAATAAGGACACGTTGTTATTTCCTTCCCTACAGGCCATTTTAGAACCTCTGATTTCAGAAGAATTTATTTGTGGCGCCTATCTGGAGAGCTGGCGTTGTCGAAAGAGGCAGTTTCCACCAGTATTTCAAATCTGGCCTCCCTGCAGATGAGAATGCCGCGCAGTGTGACGAAGTATGGTATAAATTGCAGCCTTAAATCCACACTATAAAAAGAGAGAGAGCAGGCAAGGGAAGATTTGCCCTCTTTTGAACAAGACAGTGAGGCAGTTACAACCTGGTCCCGCCCAATATTGTGTCATTACAAGTCAATGCACCATTGGCGTGTGGTATCTCTGCTCTAGATAACCCGATCAATAGAAAAGAGAAGGCTCCATGCCACTGGATTGCCGTTTGCTTTGTGTAAGCTGTACCATTTTTTTGGTTTCGCAAATGATGTTGGGGTCACTGCAGCGGACGTACATCTCGGGTTCCCCACCTGGCATTCCCGCAGGGGCACCTGGGAAAAAGAGCATAAGATGACTCTCTCCTGGCCATCAGGCATAACCCCTCTGTCCTGCCCTGGTTGGCAGGAAGGCCTGAGAGCTGCAAACCTCTAAGCATGACTCCCTTTCCCACCCCCAACCCTGCAAAGCAACACATATCTGCAGGACAGTTCTCAGCCGGATGCTGACAGCTACCTGGCAGAGTGTACCATGGAGGTAACCGTATGGATTTCTTCAGGAAGGTGAGCTCCGGGTGATAGAATCGGAACGTCTGATCCACCACGGCGGGCTGAGACTCCACGCTGACACTGAGAATCGCAATGGGTTTGTGGCCATTTGCCTTAAAGGAGACCTGTGCCAAACAAAACATAATACTCAATTCACAGAGAGAGAATGGAAAGGGACTGACAGCAAGAGCAAATGTCATCTCCAGCTTTCACTCTGGGAATGGATATTCGTTCCCGTTACCGACCAATCTGCTTACAGTACTGGGGGAGTTACCACTGTCCAGCCTGAGACCTGGGGTGCTAGTAAGAGAATTCAATTTAAACAAACACGGGATGGCAAAATCTAAAACTGTGAAAGGAAACTCTGGGTCACTGAAACCATGTCGTTTCAGGGGAGCAGCTTTGCAGCAATAATTGACAGAGGAATGAGAAACAAAGCATGGGATGGTGACATGGAGGTCAATAGATATGTTTGTGAACAAAATCCTTTTTAAAACAGGGCTTGCCCAGGCTGTAAAGACTTTTGCTCTTTTCATAACAAAAACTGGATGAGAAACCTTACAGACATGACTGTATATATGTAAAGTCACAGAGGGGTAGCCGTGTTAGTCTGTAACCTTAAAAAAACAAGTAGTCCGGTTGCACCTTAGAGAATAGATAGATAGATAGATAGGCAGGCTGTGTAGGGATGACTGGATGGATGGATAGATAGAATTATATATAGATAGATCTATATAGAATTCACAATATCACTGTATCTCTACATAGCCATAGAATCTATATACAAACATATAGAGAATTCTGTATATAGGAAAGAGATAATCATGAGTTTTCATGGGTAAATTTCATCTGATGAAGTGGCTTTTACCCACAAAAGCTCATGATTCTCTATATTTTGTGTCTATATTTAGTGACTGTGGCTATTCAGGACCCAAACACATAAAGCCTAGTTACCCACACCCTGCCATGCTGGATTTTTGTGGCATTTACACCAGAGGGCTCACAAAATACTTGAAGGGATATTACCCCATTTTATACACTACAATAGACACGCAATGACATTCATAAATATTTAGTTCCTGATAAACTTATGGTCTGGCCTGCCATAAACGGGCAATTAAAAGGGCTTACGTATGTTTAGGCTCAATCTTTGTCTCAGGTTTTTTATCGCTCTAACAGGCTGTCAAACCCATTGCATTCCACTGAAATGACGGCACTTCTTTTTCCCTCTGTTACCTTGATGCATTTTGTCAGCAGGGCACTGGATTTCCAGGGTGGTGCAGTTTCCTTGCCTTTATTGAATCTCAGCTCAGCAGGGCCGGGCTATAAATAAAGCAGCAGTAATCATTCAGAGAAGCAGTGTACATCGCGTCATTCTTTGGTGTTTTCAGCCCTGCTTTGATCTTGATCTATAATGTTTAAGAAAGTGTATCACAATGGAAACTTGTAAGGGTAAAATTCTCCTCCCAGAGCCTCCAGCTGTCCCTCTGTGCTTGATCAGCTACTCTTGACATATACAGATCAACTCTGCAGGTTGGGGGAACAGAATTTTGGAGTGGGGATCCACTGTACGCATCTGAGACAATGGTGTCCTGGGAAACTCTGCTCTACAAGAGCTCTGCCTGGCACTTGGGATTTCAGGAACTAAATGTAAAACATTGTGAATTGCAGATTTTTTGCTGTTATTGGACTCTTCGAAGTGTTTGTGCGGGGTGCGAGTGCTGCTCTTCTCTTTCTGCGTGTTCTCCTCCCTGGTGGCCTTCCTACAATCGGCGCACATCAATCAGTGTAGTGGTGCCTGCATGGCAGACAGCATCAAGAGACGGGGCAGAGGCCTGGTAGCAACAGGCAGAAGGGAGAGATCAGATGATGAGAGTTCAAGGAACACTCTCAGATCCCATAGCTGGCCTGTACCTCTGGCCCAGCCCCTCTGGATTCTATCATCACACACAGGTCTGCCTGGCCTGCTCATTCATTCGATGGCATTGAGCTAAGAAGGGAATGAAAGGGAACAGTTTGGATACAATCTCATTTTAACAGCCCGTTCTGTTCTCCTAAGAGCAGAGTAAAGGTCGCAGTCCTCCCACTGATGGAGCTGCACCAGCAATGCACTCAGCCCTGAATCTTAACACATTGAGAGCAAAGAAGCACAGGCGGAGGTGGCCAGTTGCAAAGGTAGAGGGGATTGTTCCCCCGGAAGCCAACACCCCGTCCTTAAACTTCAAGTCCTCTCTGTTTTAACCCCCAAACCACTTTGGAAAACTTTGAAGGGACTCAACCTTCAAGGCCAATTTTGCGTGTTCTTTGTTTCTTGGTTCTGGCTGGGGCCAGAAGAGAAAAGATTACAGCCTCTTGGAGATATTTCTGACGTCCCCCAAAGACATTCAGCCATTGCTCCTGTGCAGCAAAGAACAGATAGTTTTAGGCCTCCCCTTGGGAGCTAAGTCATAGTTCTGTACAGTTCTTGGTGCGACACCAGGCAGCAGGAACAGAGAAATGGAGATGGTTTAGAAAGCAGCACAAGGAACGGGTGATGTGAAGCAATGAGGCATACTAGCCATCGCCAGCTAGAAAGAGCACTGGTTATAAAACGGGCACAGCCAGCATCGTGCTAAATGCTAGGTGATGATGGTAGGCAAATGGACCCTTTCCTCCTTGTTTTATTTGCCCGATGCCATACTATAGCAGAAGAGAGAGGGTGTTATGTACCTGCATCATGACAGCGTGATCTCCAGAGAAGGTCTGGTATTTAAATGGAATGTGAATGGTCTCTTTGGGGCGCAGGTAGATCTGAGGCATCTGGTTGTCCTGAAGGTGAAACATGTCCTCTTCTACTGGCGTGCTAATGGTTTGGGTCAGCTCTCTGAAGTGTCTCCACTCCCTACTGTCCACAATCACACTGTAAAAAATCATAGGCCGAGTTACTATGGAAAAGAATATTCCAGGAGCTGGGGTTCCCCCATCCCAAAATAAGTCTGAGGGTACATCTACACTAGCCCCCTAGATCGATCTAGGGAGGCTAATGAGGGCGACCAAAATTGCAAATCAAGCCCGGGATTTAAATATCCCGCGCTTGATTTGCATGTTCCCAGCCGGTCGCCATTTTAGAAATTGACTAGCCCGAAGTAACTGCCCGCATCTACATGCGGCAGTGAAATGGGATTCCGATTTAAAGCCCTAACTCGGATTAGCTGGTATTCCTCCTGCAATGAGGTTGAACCTCTCTAGTCCAGCACCCTCGGGACTTGACCGGTTCCAAACCAGAGAATTTTCTGGACCGTGGGAGGTCAATATTGTCTAGCAGCATTACCAACATGTCCACTGCTTGCTGGGCTGTTAGAGGATATTTAGGGCAAATTAGAGCTAAATAACAGCACAGAACACTGAGCGCCAGGCCTGGGGGCTGTCAACAAACTTTATGGGACCACGGGAAACTTGACCACACCTGTGATAAGTGGCCATCCAGCGAATTAAAATCATGCCAGACCAGGGATGTTTCTGGAGCACAGAGTTCTGGACTAGAGAGGTTCAGCATGTACCTAGACCTCAGTGTACAAGGGGGAGGGCTGCTGGTACAAAGAGAGTGGCTGGAAAGTGCATGCCCACATGAAATAGAAAGAAAACTCTAAAATCAACCACACCTTTGGTTTGAGAAACGAAGACCTCTCCTCTCCCTCAGTGCAACACACACACACTCACTCCAAACACTGCACAGGGAAGAGAAGAGGGAAGTGTGGCTGCATTTCTCTGAACTGACGGGCATGGCTCGGTGTGAGCGGTAAGATAACAAGGATAGATGTGCCCCAGTGTGCAACTCCTCTATCCTTAGCTTCTCCGTTGGTAGCTTGCACCCCTTTGGAGAGCGTTATGGGAAAACAAAGAAAAGTGAAATCTCCTGAGTAGGTGGCAGCGAGCTATACTGACCTCCCTTCCCTGCTAAAGCCTCCATCGCTAGATGGAAAAGCAACAAGCCACCACTGGTCTCACGCTCCCGCAAGCGTCTCTTTGCCCCGGGCTGGCTTCCCACGAGCAAGGGGTAGTGTTCTGGAGGGAAGAATGCCTTTGGCTCCTACCTCAGCTCAGGTTGGTCGATCTCGATGGTCACCGTGTGCTGGACGTTGTAGGGGTTTTTCAGGGCAAACTCAAAGAACTCGGCACTGCCCAGCGTGGCGTAGAGCGTGTAGTTGGTGGTGATGGCCTGACTCAGCATGCTGGAGATACCTTCGGCCTTAAGGCGCTCCCGGTAAGCATCGATGATCTGCAGGTCCCTGGAGTGCTGCATGCGCTCCTCACGCTGGCCCTGTCGGGAAAGAGACCCCAGTGACCAGCCCACTGACATGGGCCCTTCCTGCGTGTCAGAGGGGTCAGCCGAAGGACCCCGACCCCAGCCCTGACACCAGAGGGGCTACCGGGCGTTGTCAGGCCTGGCTCCAGTTTGGTCTCTGGGTCCCGGGATGTTCTGTCACACCTCTGGCCTCCTCACCATAAGGCTTGCTTTCCTCCTGCCAGCGTCCTCTTCCCGGGCTTCCAGCTGCCGCACCATCATCATCCTTGCCATCTTCCGCCTGCGGAGGGCACTGGCCTCGCGGCTGGTGTGCTGGAAGGCCGTGCTCACCTCCTGCAGGCGGCTGGCCAACATTGCTGCCAGCTCGCTGTCCACGTCCGCCAGCTTCTGGGCTTGGCACACGTTCTTAGCTGGGGGGGGAAAGGAAACAAGTGTCAGAGTCTGGCTGAGAGAGAGTTGGGGTGCGACCCCCCCTGGAGGGCAGCCCCCAGCCCGCTGAGACAGGGAGATGGATGGGTGACATGGGCAAACAGGCGGAGAGGTCGGCTTCAGCCTTCCACGCTGGGAAGCTCAGGGAGGTGGTAACGAACAGGAAGGGGAGCCTGGGGACAGCAGCACTGAGGGACATTCTGGCCAAGCCTCTGTCTGGCCTATGGGGCCAGTGAAGGCCGAATTGTCCCCGCAGAACAATTACCCAGGCGTGGCACTGAAATCGGCAGGGACAGCCACGCCCCCAGGGCAGGGTGTTGTATTGAGCAGTTTGTGAAGCTTTCCACAGGCAGGAGACGAGTCGCCGCTCTGCTGAGGTGTGACCGTCATGAAGCCACGGGACATCTTGCCCTGTTAATTCCCCCGGGCCCGTGGATGGATGCCCTGGCAATGATCCCAGACGTGGCCAACACAAAATGGTGACACCCTGATATGGCAGAGCTGCTGACAGACTCGCTGGGCCCCTGGGCAAGGTGGGGGACTGACTCTGGGGCACCCAGGCCTCTGGCGGAAATTTAAAGGTCCCAGGGCCCCGGCTGCTGCAGTAGTAGTAGCTGGGAGCTCTGGGCCCTTTAAATCCGTGGGTCCCAGGGCAGCTGCCTCTTTCCCCTCATCCCTCCCACAGCAACCCGGCTACAAGGCCTGGCTTAACAATGGAATAGCTACCAAGCCTCTGGGATCTGTGGGGCCCTGGCTTCATCGGGCTGTTCTGGTGAGTGTATAAACCAAACGATCTCCAGCCACCAAACGTTGCCAAAGGGAACTTTGTTCCCCTCCCATCGTGCAAAGCATGCCTGTTCCCTGCTGGGCGCCATACACCTCCCCCCTTCAAATGTTCTTTCGCTCCCCTTTTCCACTCCTTTAACTCTTTGGCTGGCACTTCCATCGGGAGCTGCACCAGTGGCAATTTTGTCGAGAAGTGAGAGGAAATCTGTGAAATACAATCTACTCCCGAGCGCTTTGGCAAAGGTTGTATTTCAGCGTGTGTCCACAGCGTTCGGCTTTATGGGCCATGTTAAAAAGTTAATGGGCAAGGAGGATGCCGGCCTGGAAGGACCCGTCTCAGGAGGGGAGCGTCTGAGCCGAATGTTCTGTTATCTATGCCACTCCATGCTTTCGTCCATGTCATCCTGCCACCAGAGGCCAGTGTGCTCCGGTCAGCACCTGGAGCCCGCCCCCTGAGAGTGGGGCATTCACATTTCCCAGCTCTCCATGCTTCCTGACTCCTGCATTCGGAGAAGGTGGGCTGGGAGAGAGATTTCAGACTGGCTTTCTGATGCACCAGGCAGATGTGGAAATCTTGGGAGAAGCGTGTGTTTTGGAGGGATTTCTGGGTCCTGGAATTCGGATCCAAATCTAACCCTTTGACTTTTCTCTGAACTGGACCTTCTGAGGTTCACTAGTGAATGGACACACACACGTCCATGCACCCGGACACCCAGGCGCACTCTCTGAGATGTTCAAGTGTCTCTGAGTCACACCCTCAACATGTCTTCTAGCTCAACCACAAACGATATGGGCTTGATGCAAGGATTTCTTTCTGTGCTATGCCAGAGGTCAGACTAGGAGATCATCATGGTCCCTTCCTGCCTTAAAATCTCGGATTCTTTTTCTTTCTGCATTAGGTTTGTCACACATTGAGCCAAATGGCTAACGATGTCAATACTTCACATGCCTTGCCACAGAATCATGGAAATGTAGGACTGGAAAGGGCTTTGATAGGTTATCTAGTCCAGTCCCCTACACTGATGCAGGAATGAGGATCACCCATTCTAGATCATCCCTGCTAGGTGTTTGTCTCACCTGTCTTGAAAAACCTCCACTCACGGAGATGCCATAACTTCCTGATAATTGGTCGCAGTGCTTAACTACCCTTACGGTTGAACATATTTTCCCTAAGTCTCCGTTGCTGAAATTTAAGCCCATAAGAACATAAGAATGGCCGTACTGGGTCAGACCAAAGGTCCATCTAGCCCAGTGTCCTGGCTTTTGACATGGCCAATGCCAGGTGCTCCAGAGAGAATGAACAGAACAGGGAATCATCAAGTGATCCCTCTCCTGTCGTTCATTCTCAGCTTCTGACAAACAGAGGCTAGGGACACCATTCCTACCCATCCTGGCTAATAGCCATTGATGGGCCTAACCCCCATTAATTTATCTAGTTCTTTTTTGAACCCTATTACAGTCCTGGTCTTCACAACATCCTCTGGCAAGGAGTTCCACAGATTGACAGTCCATTATTTCTTGTCCTGTCCTCAGAAGTTAAGAAATTTATTGCTCTCCTCTTTATAACCTCATTTAACATACTTAAAGCTGTTATCATGTCTCCCCTTCTCCTTCTATTTTCTAGACTAAATAAACTCAGCTTTTTAAATCTTTCCTCGTCAGTCAGGCTTTCTAGACCTTTAGTTATTTTTGTTGCTCTCTATTAATCTTTCTCCAATTTCCCCACATCCTTCCCAAAGTGTGGTGCCCTGAAGACTGCCCTGATCTTGGGAATACAGCTGTCGAACAAATAGCTCCGGCATTAACTTAGATATGGGCCACAATGGGACAACCCGTCCTGATAACACTCATCAGGAAGTCCATTAAAAGCACACATAGATGCATAATAGAATTTCTTCACCACCATCTCTGCTGGGAATTCTGTTGATGGGCGGCTCTCTCATTTCACACACCATCTGGAGCTCCTTCAGGAACAGGTGCTTAATTTGGTAAAATATTTCAGCTACTCTAAGAAATATACCCGCTTCCAGCTGCACACGTGCACCGCGGATAGCCCAGGGTGAAGGACGTATATCTCTGGGTGCATCTGGGTGCTTGTGCACTTGCCTCTCGGCACAGACGTGCACTTAGTGAAGAGAAGAGCAGCATGTGGAGAGATTCATCTCTCTCTCTAGAGCCTGAGTCTCATTTACACTCAGACACAGATTAATGATGCTGCCAGAGCGGCCTCCAGGGGCTTGTCAAATGCAAATGACAAGCAGGGCGCAAGTGTTTGAAGGACCTTGTGTGCCAGGCACTGGCCACTGTTAAAGGCCGGGCTGGGTGAACTGCATGTTAGCTCATCTGAACCTGGGCATACATAAAGGATGAATGCCACACGTACACCTTCCCAGGAAGGAGTTAAATTGGAGCCTGCGACTCTCTGTCCAGGCCTACGCAAAGGCAAGCAGGCCTCATGATGACTTAAAATATCATTTTCAACTCGAGCTCTCCCGACTCTGAACACATGAGCTATTGCTGCTCTCTGCTGTAGGGGAGTTTGAATCACCGCTCGGCTGAAAGTCAACAACCATCTCCCCTCCCCAGCAATCACAGATTCATAGGAAAGTAAATTCCACCTCCAGGACCCCAGCTAGGCAGGCTCCGAGCTGCAGAGTAAAGTTTGATTTTCACAGAGCCGACCTCAGCAAGCACTTTGCCTGATTAGGCGGTGAGAGAAGACAGCCTGTGAATCAGCCCCTCAGCTGACAGAGGCTCATACAAGTGTTTTTTCTGACAACAGTTTCAGCTCCAGCAGACATAAGAGCGGCCAGGCTGGGTCAGACCAAAGGTCCATCCAGCCCAGCGGCCTGTCTGCCGACGTGGTCTCTGGTACCAAAGAGGGAGCGACCAGAACAGGGAATCAAGTGATCCCTCCCCTGTCATCCATTTGCAGCCCCTGACAAACAAATTCCTGGAGGTTAGGTCCATCAATAGCTGTTAGCCAGGACGGGCAGGAATGGTGTCCCTGGCCTCTATCAAGCTCTTTTTTCAACCCTGTTAAAGTCCTGGTCTTCACAACATCTTCTGGCAAGGAGTTCCACGGGCTGACTGTACAGGTGTGAAGAAATACTGCCTTTTATTTGTTTGTTTGAAACCTGCTGCCTATTAATTTCATTGGTTTTTGTGTTATGGGAGCAAGTAAATAATTTTTCCTTATACATTTTCTCCACAGCAATCAAGATTTTATAGACTTCTATCATATGCCCCCTTAGTCTCCTCTTTTCTAAGATAAAAATTCCCGTTTTTATTAATCTCTCCTCATATGGCAGCCGTTCCCAGTCCCTAATCATTTTTGTAGCCCTTTTATGAACTTTTGCCAAGATGTCTTTTTTGAGATGAGGCAACTACACAACATTCAAGATGTGGGTCTAACATGGATTTATATAGAGGCACTAAGGTATTCTCTTTCTTCTTCTCTAGCCCCTTTTTAATGATTCCTAACATTTTATTTGCTTTTTTGACGGCTGCTGCACATTGAGTGGATGTTTTCAGAAAACTACCCACAATGACTTCAAAATCTCTCTCTCGCTCTCTCTCTTGTGGTAATAGCTAATTTAATCCCAACTATATGTACAAAATGATGGGGACTATGTTGTCCAATGTGCAATACTTTGCATTTATCAACATTAAAATTCATCTGCCATTTTGTTGCCCAGTCACTTCGTTCTGTGAGACCCTTTCGAAGCTCTTCCCAGTCCACTTTGGTTTTAACTGTCTTGAGCAGTTTGGGATCATCTGCAAATGTTGCCACCTCGCTGTTCACCCCCGTCTCCAGATCATTTAGGAATAGGTTGAATGGGACTGGTCCCTATGGGACACCACTAGTTACCTCTCTCCATTCTGGAAACAGAAAATCGCTAGTCAGCCGCCAGCACAGGGACTGCTCCGCACTAACAGACCGTATGTTTGTGGCATGGGAGAGAGGGAAAACGCTGCATCCAGGGACCCTGCACACACAGTATTTGTGTCTTTGAGCAAACTCTTGGGTATTTTTAATAGGAGAAAAACTATTGTCCGGCAACAGTGAGTGAGGGGCCAGCAGGACTTACCCCCAGGGGTGTGGAGGGAGAACAAACTGCCTCCGTGGAAGCCGCTGGTCCCGTCATGCGAGGAGACAATGCGAGAGTGGGAGGGGGGCAAGGAGTTTGATTTCTTCAGCCTCTGCTCACACAGGTGACCTGCAAGGGAAGCACAGAGCTGATGATGATCAGCAGACTCCCATCAACCTCCTGTCGTGGAGATGGCGCTGAAGTTCAAGTTAAGGTCCATTGACACCAGCTACGTAGCTGAGTTGTGTGTCTTAATCAGCCTTCTGCAGAAGTATAGACGTGGCCTGAGATACAGCTTCGGAATTTAAGGACACTCTCACAGTGCTACACGTGTATTTTTTCATGTGTCCAACTCCTGCAAAGACCCTGGTAGCAGAAATACCTGAGCTGTTTGGGCATCGGAGAATATTAACACCGGCCGTGAACACATGAACATTATCCACCCAGGTGCGTGCCCTGAAGCGCTCACAAGGCCAGCATCTCTGCCGTTCTGATCTGGAGTCTGCCTCCGTCAGCTCTGCTGAGAACACGGCTCCGGGGCTGACAGCCGGTCACACGTTCTCCCAGTGCAAACCCGCAGCCCAACAGAGCCCGTCTCAGAGAGAGATCAACTTTGTGACTCCAGATCACCTTGCTGAGCATTTCTACTCCTCCACAAATCAGAAAAAAATACCCTGCTCTAAAGACGCCATTGAACACCATTGACAGCTAATCTCCTCCGAGCACTTCGGCGTGAACAGCAATAGAAGGATTAGCCACTAGCACCTCTTTTTGCAGCTCTGTTTAGAGGAGGTTACGGTCAATTTGAAAAACAACCCTTTGATAGGAAATGTTCTGAGTAACAGCTGGGATTACTAGAGCTGACGGAGGCTTAAGACATCATTGCTGGTTTGTCTACTGTGCACGTGGCAGCGCTTTGTGTTCAGTCGGTGTTGCTGCTGCTCCCGGACGTGCAGTTTCCCTTCATTGTTCGTGTGGGTCTTTCGCACGGCAACCAGGGGGAAGAGCAGTTTTAAAACGGGGTTGCAACAGGACCCAGGGAAAGGATAAGAAATCTGAAACCTCTTTGCATTCACTTTCTGAAACTGACCGGATGTCAAACTGGGGCAGGAGTAGGTGCAGCAGGAGAAGACTGGGTTACAAATGCCCTTGTTTAGCTATAATGAGCAGTCCTGTGGCACCTTACAGACTAACAAATATGTATTATATGATGAGCTTTCATGAGCAAAATCCACTTCTTCAGATGAGTTGGAGTGGAAATTACAGAATACAGGGTATATATAACAGCAAAAGCAGTTACCTGTCTATTGCCAGACCAGTGTTAATGAAGCTAATTAAGTCAGGGTGGATGTGTCTCATTCATAGCTCTTGATGCAGAAATATGAATATCAAAGGCAGGGGAAATTGCCTCTGTAGTGAGTTAACTAGTTAAGATCTTTATTCAAGTCTAAGTTGATAGTATTGAACTTGTAAATGAACTCTAGTTCAGTTGTCTCCCCTCTGTAATTGGGTGATAAAATTCCTTTGTAGAAAAACAGCTACTTTAAAATCCATTATTGAATGTTCAGGGTGGTTAAAATGTTCCCCTACATGTTTATGTGTCTTATCATTCCTGAGGTCTGATTTGTGTCCATTGATCTTTTGGTGTAGAGACTGTCTGGTTTGGCCAGTGTATATGGCAGAGGGGCATTGCTGGCACTGGATGGCATAGATCACATTGGTGGATGTGCAGGTGGATGAGCCTCTGGTGTTGCGGCTTATGAGGTAAGCGTGGTGTCGCTTATGTAGATGTGAGGACAGGGCTGGCACCAGGGTTCCTAGGTGGGTGTATCTGACGTGCACTGTGTGGCGGCTGGTGAGTATTTGCTTCAGGTTAGGGGGCTGTTTGCTACAGACTCACCCCTCTGAGACTTACAGTTAGCTCCATATTGGTATCCTGCAATGACATCCAGCTTATAGACAAGGCCCACTGTTCAACACTTCAAGGCCCAATTTCATGAGGAATTTTTAAAACGACACTAATGCTATTTTGAAATCAAACAAAAATTTCCAGAGAAATCAGAGTGGCGACTTTATTGATAAAGCATGGTGGGGGAGGTTTTGTTGGTGACAGTGGTGGTTTTTTGTGAGTATTTGTCCTTTGCTAATCAGTTTCCTTTACTGGGTTTGTGTTCAAGTGTTCTCTGGGTTATGAATCTCAGACTCCCCTTCTCAGGAGCTTATCACAGGTTTGCAGGCAAAGTATGAAAATGACAATTGAAGATATCATATAATGGAGCTAATCTTTCTTCTGAAGATAAGATTTTAAAACCTGGAGTCACTGCACATTTATAAGATGGTGAATTAAAAATATAAAAAGTACCTAATCAATTCCAGGAAGCATAAGGTCCCAAAAGTTTGATTTTCTTATATATACAGCTTTGTGCATCTTGCCTGTTTCTCTCATGTTTCTGAGTTATTCTGCTAGCACCTAACTGAGTGTCGCTGTTTCCATATTGTCTGCCTCAAAGCTGCCTTAACTTGTACATTTGTAAACAAGCAGGCAGAAAACTCCAAACAGAAGTAATGAGCTGTGCATTTCCTCCTTTTCCTGTCGCCTGGCGTTATTACTTACTGTAGGCGGAGGGTGGGTTCAGGATAACAGAAGGCTAGCATTTACAACCTGTGGATTTTTTTAAAGCAACTGAAAATTCTCTAAGCAGCCCCAGCCCAGAGCTCTGCTGGGTCTCAAAGGAGAGTTTTCTTTCCATAGATGCATAGGAACTTGTGCGGCCAGATCCATTGCTCCCCTGGCACCACAGAGGTGCGTTTCGTTTTGCCAGAATAAAACAATTTGGGAAATATTGCAAAGAGTTACAGCCATTTTTAGTGCAAAACCCACTGATGGCTGTGGACAGAGACACTTCCAACCCAGAGTAGCCCTTCTGTGACACTCAGCGCACGTCTCCACTGCAGCGTTATCTCAAAATAAGCAAGTGCCTGTCTATACAGCAAGCCCATTATTTCGAAATACTTTCAAAGTAATGGGCCTCTTGCTCCGACTCCTGTAACCTCCTTCCATGAGGAGTAAGAGAAGTCGGAGGAAGAGCACTCTTCCTTCCACTTCCTGCTGCGGAGACAGCGCCAAAAGCCAAGTTAAGCTATTTTGACTTCAGCTACGCCATTAGCATAGCTGAAGCTGCGAAGCTTCATTCGACTTTTGCTCACAGCGGCACGGGCTTCCAAAGAAAGATGAGAACAGTTTGTGCTGGGATAGGGTGCAGGGGCAGAGGGGTGGCTGTTATTAAAGAAGGGTTCAACAGAAGGCACTTGCAGAACCATTGAAATTAGACAAGCTGCTAGCGCCACCACCAAACCATTCCCAGCTCCCTTTCCCTGGCTGGAAAGCAGACACAACGCTGGGTTAAAAGCCAGCTGGCTTTCATCTAAGGCTGTAGAGCAAACTCATTTTCTCTGTCAGTGGTCTCTGTGCCAGTGCATGGGAGAGTGACCCACACCCAGTAGGTGTGTGGGTTGCATTCATTACCTGGAAGTCCTCTAGATTATCACTCGACACCTCTGAAAACTCAGCACCTTAGTAGCCCGAACTGTCCATGGGAACTTCATGGTTTTCCTCCCTTTGCATGGTGATTTGCTACAGCTGGAAAGCACTACACTGGTACTAACTGTATTATTGCATCCTGGTGCAGGTAAAAGCAGCTCTCTCTTGGGAGGTGAGATAAGATGGAGGAAGGTAGGCAATAGATCAGCCACCAAAGAGATTCCTGGCTGTGCCTAGAATGATGCTAGAACTGCAGTGATGCAGTTAAACATCCAGAGTTAAGTATCCAATGACCATTCTAAAGAAAACATGAGTAATCGTGAGTTACTCACTTTCGGTACGAAACAAATTTTCACCAGGAAACACGGTGACTCAGACCCAGTAACTGGGATTCTTACCAACATTGGCCAAGTTCAGGTGGAGTCGGCCTTTCACGACTGCATAGACACCAATGGGCTTCACAGAGCCATGTCTGAGAACGTCGCCGCTCGTCACGGTTGCGTCCTGCTCGTACTCAGTTGTCATCACTTCCAGCTCATGCAGGGCCTGAACCGCTGTCCGACCCTGGCGCAGCAAAGGCTGTGGGGCAAGAGGAATGTATCTTGAAGCCAAAACAAGGCGGGTGGTTGTTTCCATCAGGAGGCGTTGCCCAGAACGGTGCGGGCCCAGGAGAGACCATTGGTTTTAGTCGTGCAAGTGGTTGGTTGCGTCTCTGCCAGTGGTTCTCAAACGTTAGCAATGCAGGGACCCCATTTTGATTTACAATTTTTTGCAGACTTCCAAGTTGGCTTCTAATTTCCCCCCGCAATGCTCAACTCTCGCGCATCCCCAGGCACCGCCCCCATTCCACCCCCTTCCCCCATTTCCTGACCCCCTCCTCCGCTTCTTTGCACACTCTGTTGCCGCTCCGCCCCCTCCCCCCAGTGGGAGGAGCCTGTGTTCAGAGCAAACGGTCTTTGTGAGCCTGTGTGTGCACGTGACACAGGAGAGATGGGCGAGGGGACAGTTCCATCCAACAGTGAGATAAATGGGGGTTCACTGCCGCCTCCCCTTCCTCAACTCAAATCTCAGCTTCTCCTGGCTTATGCCAGAGCCCCAGCAGGGTGAAGTTGGCTTTCCTGAAGCTAGCACTGGGCTCCCAGGTCACAAATGCTGACCACACTTCAGAACTTTGTGCTTTGACTATTTTTGTTTAAGTTTTGGCTCCAGGAAACTCTAGTTTCACCATTGCCCTCCCTTGACTAGCACATCCTCGCTGTGAAGTGTAATGAGCTCCCATCATGCAGCAGGGACTGGCAGGCTAATTACACCGCACCACTTAAAAGCACCTTTTGGTTGTTGTTTACACTCATTTGTGACATCTCTGGGGTTTCCCGAGGCTCAAAAGAGCATTAATGGGGAGGCATTGTTTTGAGATGAGCCAAATCAGCTGGGAGAAAGAACTTAAGCGAAAAAATTTAAATGGTAATTGAGAATTATTCGAGAATACTTTAGTAGAGGCCCAAACATCACAATCAAGAAACAAAGCTACACTGGGTTTTAAAAAGATTCCTGACTTGGAGAAAAAGTAAAAGTAGATATAGATAGATAGATAGATAAAACAAATGGAAAAGGGGAAAGTTGCTAGAAACAAACATGAATTAGAATATAGAATATGTCTAAATTCTAGGGAATATAGAAATTGATAAGGAAAATAAAAAAGGTCAAAAAGAAAATTAATGGACAACAAAGTTAAGGACATTAATGAGTTTTTAAAGTGTATGAGAAACAAAAAGAAATTGTAACAGTGATGTTGGCCCATAAATAGATATGAATAGTAGAACTGTCAATAATAGTGCACAAAAGACAGAAGAGTTTAGTCAACATTTCTGCTTTGTATTTGGGAAAAAACACAGATGAAGTATTCATATCAGAAGGTAATGAAATACTTTCCATTCCAATAGTAATGCAGGAGGATGTAAAAAAACAACAACTAAAGGTAAACATTTTTAAAACAGCAGGTCCAGATAACTGATATCCAAGAGCTTTAAAAGAAATGGTTGAAGAGCTCGTTTGCCCAGTAATATTGATTTTTCACTAAGTCTTGGAACACTGATGGAAGAAAGCTAATATAGTGCCTGTGTTCACTTTTAAAATAAGGTGACATGGATAATTATATGCCTGTCACCTAGGTAAAATGATGGCTGATACAGGACTCAGTAAAAATGAAAGAAGGGTAATATAAATAATGCCAATGAAAATAGTTGTATGATCTACACAGTGCTTGGTCCTGCTGTGCGGGCAGGGGACTGGACTCGAAGACCTCTCAAGTTCTAGGATTCTAGGATTCTACAGGATTACTAGTTTGACTGATAAAGATAACAGTGTGGATGCTAACTTGGGTACTGCATAATATTTTGATTAAGAAACCAAAATGATACAAAATCAACATGACACATATTAAAAACTAGCTCCCTGATAGACCTCAAAATGTAACCGTAGCTGGGCAGCAAGAGAGTGTTCCTAGTTGATTCCCTCAAAGATCAGCCTTTTGGGTTTTGACATTTTTATCAATGACTTGAAACTAAACAAAGCCAAAACTAAATAAAATAAGGAAGTTTGCCAATGACAAAGATTGGGGTAAATAATCAAGGGGTCCGGTGGATGGCTTTGGAAGGTGGGATGTAGGCCAGGCTTACAGAATGGAAGGACTCTATTTGGGAAGCAGCAATACTGAAAAAGACTGGTGGTCACAATGGATAATCAGCTGAAGGTGAGCTAACAATAGGACACTTTGGATAATGCAGAGTTTGCATATATAAACAGGATAATATTGAGTTGGAGTAGCCAAGTTTTACAGGTTGAACCTCTCTAGTGCAGAACTCTCTGGTCCGGAAACATCTATCATCCATAATGATTGTAGTTAGCCAGGTGTCCACTTAGCATGGGTGTGGCAAAGTTTCCTGCAGTCCCATAAAGTTGGTTTACAGCCACCAGCCTGGCTCTCAGTGTTCTGTGCTGTTATTTTGCTCTAATTTACCCCTACATGTCCTCTAACAGCCCAGCAAGCAGTGGAAGTGTTGGTAATGCTACTAGACAATATTGACCTCCCCTGTCCTCTAACAGCCCAGCAAGCAGTGGAAGTGTTGGTAATGCTACTAGACAATATTGACCTCCCCTCCTTCAGAAAATTCTCTTGTTCAGAACTGGTCAGGTCCCAAGGGTGCCAGATTAGAGAGGTACAGCCTGTATTACCTCTATATTTGTCCTTGGTGTCCTGTTCTGAATGCGCACAAGTCAAGAAAGGTGATGAAAAATTGGAGAGGGTTCAGAAACCAGTCATGAGAATGACTAAAGGATTGGAAACCATGCTGTAGAGTGGAAGACTCAAAGAGTTTAACTCATCACAGGCTATGTCTACACTACAGAGTTTTTGCGGAAAAATAGCTGTTTTTCCACAGAAACTCGTGGAGCGTCCACACTTCAAGTGTGTTTTTGCACAAGTAAATCGAAAGATCAGAGGGGTTGTTGCACAATTGGTAATCCTCATTTGACGAGGAAGAATGCCTTTTTGCACAAGAGCTCTTGCGTGAAAAGGCATGTGTGGATGGGGAAGAGGGGTTTTTTTGCGCAAGAAGAGGGAAGAGGAAAAAGCACAGGTGCCCTGGTGGCCATTCTGTCCATAGATATCACTGCTTACTTGCAAGAGAGCATCCAGGCAGTCTGGACACTCTCTTGCACAAAAGTGCATCGCTTTTTCAATGTGCTTTTGCAGTGTGGATGCTCTCTTGCACAAGAAGTTTTGGCGGAAGATCTCTTCCGAAAAAAGCTTCTTGCACAAGAAGTCTGCAGTGTAGACATAGCCATAGTGTATAGCTACGTGGGGATCAACAAGGGGCTAATCAAGGGCTGCTCTGTCTCGCCAAAAGGGCTTACCGAATTCCGGTGCCTAGAAGGTGAGGCTTTACAAACACAACCAGAGAAGGTTCCTTCCCTGGGTTCTTTTACTGTGTAAATGGAGGTTTTGGCCTTCTTCTCCATTAGTAGCAGCTTTGGACTTAGCATGGGAGGAGTTTCATACCTTCAGCTTCACAGCAGCAGATCCAACGAGGAGCAACGAATCTCCATCCCAAACATCGATCTGGAGGTTGTGGTCAGCTATATAACGTACAAACCAGCGTTGTTCTCCTGGCTTCAGAAAGGCAGGGTCCACCATATACTTTAGCTGAAACCCTGCAGATCCTGCAGGAAAAGGACCAAGTAAATGAACCCTTCATGGCGTCTCAGGAGACTCCTTGAATTGGCCTCATTAGTGCTAGTCCTCTGCATAGGAATGTAACATGCCCATCTTTGCATGTATCCCTGCCAAACTGACGCTTCCGCTTTCTGCATCTGATGAAATGGGTTCCACCCCATGAAAGCGGATGCCCAAATAAATGGGTCTCTAAGGTGCCACAGGCCACAAACCTATGGATCAAACCATTTATGAACTACCAGAATCCATCACTTTTAAGTTTTTGTTGGGAGTTACATCCATTCCCCCAAAAAATTAAGTTAACATGGATTTTCCTTATTAATTTCATTGTACAGTTCCTTCCCCATGTGGAATAGTAAAACTAAAACTGCTCGGTAGGAGGCAGGCTATTCGTTTTCCATCTCTTGAGACAATAATTTTAAAAAATTCATTTTGCTAAGAGAATCTGATTGCATTACTACAGGCTGGTTGCTTAGATGCCTTCTCTCTCTCTCTCTTTACATCTGCTTGGCTATGGCTGGAGTCGGCAGTCCATTCAGATTTCTGAATTGTATCACTGACACTTATTGATGTTTTGCCTTCTGCCTTGACATTTTGAATACTTTTAATTATATGGTGTATAAACTAATGGACACTGGATATTATAGCAGATACGAGTCTGTTACCTCGACTTGGATCTAAGCCTAAATCCGATTGACAAAAATCCCATTTGAACTATTAAAAACATTATTTAAGTCTCCTAGTGGAGTTTCCTCCTACCATAACCCACTAGCCGAGCAAGAAAGAAACCATTTTGCTGATAAACTACAAGACTGGCTTAAGGCATTGATATGCGTTTCAATATTCATTATTAAACCTTAGAGAAAGGCTCAGATGATTGGAAGAATTCGGCCCATAGGAATAGAGCTGTATCCCATCTCCAACCGGCAGACATTTCAGAGGAAGGGGCAAGAAAGCCCCTAGTAAGTAACTGAAGAATGGTCGGGCCATAAGGAGGTTTTCTTCCTAGCCCCAATGAGTTGGCTTGGATATCCATACCCCATATAAATCTGTATCCTCTCTGATGCAATTCTTGTTGAGTGCAGTTTGGACTCTTGGATTAAATGATGTATTGTAGCAACGAGTTTCACAAGTTAGTTACGCATTGCAAATCTAAAAAGGTTTCCTTGTACCTGTTTTAAATTTGTTGCCTTTGATTTACCTTTTGTCAGCATCCTGGATTAAGGGAATTAGAGTGCCTTATGTACCCTCGCTACCCTGTTCATTATTTACTATAACTCTGCTAGGTCTCCCCTCACTCTGCACAGACCGCTGCATTTGGACATCTCACAGAACTCCTAAACAATTAGCTACAGTGTCCAGGACCTCCGCAGAGGACATGCCATCTAGCAAGTGCTGTAAGATCCCTCCTTTTTCAAACACCCTTCCACCACTAGTGCTTACCTCTCTTAAGGGTTCCATCTTTCTCGATCTGGACTAAGACATAGGAAGAGGCAGCCGAACTGGCTGTCCCAGAGTGGTCCATCTTGACCAGCTGCAATCGTGGTGTTGTGACGGGTGGGAAACGATAAAACTGGAAGGTGAAATACATGGTCTTTGGCCATGTTGTCCCCATGCCGTCCTGTGGGATCCTTGACCAAAAAAAAAAAAAAAGTGTCTGGATTAACTCCTCTTGTCACCATTTGTATGTGCTTCACAAGTGCTTGTGAACCACTTGAGAAGAAGAACTGAGGAAGATCCATGATATTAAGTGTATTCAGACTGGTTTGGGAGGCTTCCTTTGAAGCCATCTTGATGGGGAAGATGAGATTTGGTTTTGCTTTCAATAAACTGGTAGTACATGTGACTTCTGCTCTTTGGTACAGAATTCCCAGCTTCATGATCAGTTGGGAACGGTATTTTGCTTCCGAATTACAAGCATTCTATAGCCAATGGTAAATACATGAATGGTGTATAATCAAGATAAAACCACTGCCACAGAAAAACCTTTCCAAGTGAAACTTGCCTGTCTGTAAATAAGGATCAGAGGGGTAGCCGAGTTAGTCTTTAAGGTGGTACTAGACTGTTTGTTGTTTTTTGAGGTTTTCCTATTGCAGACTAACAAAACTCGTAGATGGTGTCATGAGCTTTCGTGGGCAAAACCCACTTCTTCAGATGACCGGAGTATAATAAGTCCAGATCCAAGAATAAATAAGGGAAGGGGGGGAAGGGGAGGGAAGGAAGAAAAAAAGAGACAGTGAGTAGATAGTTCAAATAGTTACAAGAGGCTGTTAAGAACCGTTAACCAACAAACCAACCAATGGAGGTGCTAAGTCATTAAAAGGTGTAAAAGGTGGCTCCCACACTATCTTCCACCTTTTAATGACTTAAGAACCATTAGCACCTCCATTGGTTGGTTGGTTGGTTGGTTAAGTCATTAAAAGGTGGAAGATAGTGTGGGAGCCACCTTTTATACCTTTTAATGACTTAACCAACCAACCAACCAATGGAGGTGCTAATGGTTCTTAACAGCCTCTTGTAACTATTTGAACTATCTACTCACTGTCTCTTTTTTTCTTCCTTCCCTCCCCTTTCCCCCCCCCCCCCTTCCCTTATTTATTCTTGGATCTGGACTTATTATACTCCGGTCATCTGAAGAAGTGGGTTTTGCCCACGAAAGCTCATGACACCATCTACGAGTTTTGTTAGTCTTTATGGCGCTACTAGACTATTTGTGGTTTTTTAAGTTTTTCCTGTAAATAAGGAGTTATGCAGTGATTAGTTTTACATTATAGTCTGGCTAATGTGAACAAAAAAATTAATTTGGAACAGTCTGGAGGCAAAAAACAACATCTACGGGTATGTCTACACTTGCACCCTCTTTCAAGAGAGGGATGCAAATGAAGACATTTGAAATTGCAAATGAAGCCAGGATTTAAATATCCCATGCTTCATGAGCATATTCGTGTTATGGCGCTATTTCAAAATAGTGCTATTTTGAAATAACAGATGCTGTTAAGACGCAGTTATTTCGAGAGAAAACCCTTCTCTCGAAATAATGGTAAATCTCATTGTATGAGGAATAAGGGTTATTTCAAAAGAAGGGTTTTCTCTCGAAATAACCGCATCTTAACAGCATCTGTTATTTCGAAATAGCGCTATTTCGAAATAGCACCATAATGTGAATATGCAAATGAAGCGCGGGATATTTAATCCTGGCTTCATTTGCAATTTCAAATGTCTTCATTTGCATCCCTCTCTTGAAAGAGGGTGCAAGTGTAGACATACCCTACAACGGACCATTCATTTTCTCACAGGCACTTCTGGTGCTTTTGTTACCACGGCAGTTGCTCACATGTGCCTCGGCCACACAAGGTGACAGTCCTAAGGAAGAGGCATGGGAGACAGGTGCAAGGTCCCGTCAGACTCATCAGGCCAAGGAGCAGCCTCAGATCAGTATGGAAACGGATGGTATTGCGAGAGGAGACATGAATCCACCCGGCACATGGGGCAGTGGGATTTCCAGGCACTACCTGCTGAAGGCAAGGAACTGCAAAATGATTTCGTTGCTTTGCAAGAAGTCAGCTTCTTCCCTTTGAGGGTTGAAGTTCACAGAGTCTGTGGGGTCCACAACTTCTGCTGGCTCCTTGTTACAATCCAGGATTTCCGGAAAGCCAGCGGCATGCAAGCGAGAGAGAGAGGCCCGAGTGAGGACCGAGCTAGAACTGAAACAAAAAGGGCTTTGAGTTTCCTGGGGCCTTGTCTACATGGGCACATTTTGTCCCCCAAAACAGCCTTTTGTTGACAAAACAGTGGGAGCACACACACTACGATGCTACTTTTGTCAGGAAAAACATCCAGTTTTAGCAACAAAAATCTTGCAGGCCTGTGAGGGAATTTTGACTTTTCCCCTCCCTTTATTATCACCAAAGAGCCAGTGTGGACTCTGCTGTTTGTTTTATCCAGAGAACTGGCTTCCACCAGTATCCCACAATGCCTGCCCTGATGTCTCTGCTCAGTGTTTTGGGATCTCTGCTGCCCCGCAGGCCTGCGCCCCTCCCCTTTCTAAGCTCCAGGAAGTGTCTGACAGCTGAGTGAGCTGCTCTGTTTAGAGAACAAACAAAGAGCAAATCATGGGAGTGCTCCTGTTCTGCCCTGCTAGGAACACAGTGACAGGCAGGCTGCTGCTGCAGGGGGAGGGCTGCTTTGCCATCCCTCAGCACAGAGAGCTCCCAGAGGTAACCATCATGCTGCTCCCGGCAGCTGAGAATGCTGGGGGAGAACTCAGAGAGAATCCCAAGAAATGCAGAGTTCAACTCTGCCTTCCCCCCACATTGCACTGTGGGATGCTTACCCACAATGCATTGCTCTGTCGACAGGGGAGCTAGCCACTTGGCCATGCAATGTGGACAATAGGAGGCAGAAAAACTGGTTTGACCGGTTTTCACTTTTGGCGGCTTTTGCACGTCGACAGCACTGTTGTCACCAAACCCACCCCAGCGTAGACACAGCCTGGGACCCAAACGCTATTGGAAACATGACCCTTTCTGCCAGGTCCCTCTTGTTATCCCAGCAGCTTCCTGGCAGAGACCTGTGTGAGCCAGAAGCAGTTAGGGAGCTCTGCAGTCAGAGTGTGCAGGCCCGTTGACCATCCCTGAACTCCGCAGCAGGTCGCCGGCCCCCCCTCCAGCCTCCTTGGCACCTCACCTCCTACTCTGGGTTCCCATGGCAACAATAGGAGCATGCACGGGAGCAAAAGGCAGCTCCTGCAGCTGGTCACTTGCCGAGGAATCCAGGACCAAGGCGCCGTGGCTGAGCTCAGCCTCCAGGTGAGCTATGCCGCCACCGCTGCCTCCATATGGCTCCTGCTGACAAACAAGGACACCCCATGAAACTGACCGTCCCCAGATGGGAGGCGCTAGGGCAGCGGTTTCTAAACAACGGGCCGGGACCTAGCGCTGGGGGGGTGGGACATCAGGCACTGGGGCTCATTGCTGCAGGGGGGTCAGGTGAGCAGCGGGGGGGCTAAGGCAGCTCCCTGCCTGTCCTGGCCCCGCAGACTGCGCTGCACCCCAGAAGCAGCCAGCAGCAGGCCCGGCTCCTAGGTGTGTGTGTTGGGGGAGCGCACAAGGCTCTGCGCACTGCCACCGCCCTGAGCACCACCTCCACCTTCCCATTGGCTGGGAACCTGCTGCTGGCTGCTTCTGGGGGCAGCATGGCCTGTGATGCCAGGAGAGGCAGGAAGCCATCTTAGCCCTCCCGCTGCACTGCTGAGCAGGAGCCGCTCGAGGCAAGCCCCTCCCGCCCCAGCCTTGACCTCCCCCCGCAAAGCCGGAGCCCCCTCCTACCCTCCAAAGCTCCTTCCGCAGCCCCACCTCGGAGCCCACACTCGGTCACATGATGTTGGGTCGCGGCATCAACGATTTTCTTCAACTGGGTCATGAGACACAAAGTTTGGAAAGCGCTGGCCAAGAACGCAGTGGGGGACAGTGAAGGAGCTGCCCTGGCCAGGCTGCCATGCTCACACACGCGGCCAGTGGTCCCCCTCGCAGGGCAAGGGGAGGGGCGGATGGGTTAGACAGAGGCAGGGCAGGCAGCCAGGTCCCCATCTGTTCTCAGCAGAAGTGCTGTCTGCTCAGCTGCACAGAGGAGGAGCTGCACCTTTCACAGCTCATAGACCTCTAATGCACAGGCCACCGGGCAGGGCACAAGCAATGGGGGAAGGGCAGAACCTCAGACCCCCCGTCCTTTCCCCACCACAAGACCCAGCGCAGCCTCTCTGTAAAGGAACATGCTCTGAGCACACAGCGCTCCGGCCTTCTCCCAACCCTGGCGCGCACGACACACACACACACACACACACACACACACCCCCATTGTGGCTGCAATGACCACAGGAGTTGACACTGGCCTCGTCGTTACTGTACAGGTATCTGTGGGAAGGCGCCCACACCCCACACGTGCATGTGGGGCTATCGCTGTCTGCCAGGGCTAGCCAGAGCAGGGCCCCCCCCCCACACTGACCCAAAGAGGAGCCTTACTGCATGTCCACGCTGGCTCGTCCCAGGGGACCGGCGCACCGGAGAGCCAGTTTGCCGTTGAAATGAGGGGCTGACAGGAGGAGAACGTGGTGATGCAGACAACTGGGATAGCGACAGCTGGAAAAAAAACCCAGAACAATAAAGAGGATATTAACTCTACTAATGATGCTGCTGGAGAAGCCTGTGCAAAATCTTGCTGGATTAGGAGAGTCAGAAACTCCAAGATACGTGGCAGCTTATGTGAAAGGGTCTGTAAAATGTGTAGGGTCAGGGATGAAGTGCATTTAGACTGAACTGAACTGCCCCGGTTCTTGAAAACAAGGAGTGGTCCTGTGGCACCTTGGAGACTAACCAAAATACATCGAATCATGAGCTTTCATGGGCAAAGCCCACTTCCTCAGATGAACTGGAGTGGAAATAACAGAAACCAAGAGATATCTCGAACAGCAGAAGAAGTACCTGTTAATGAGGCTAATTAAATGGGTTGGATGTGTCCCATTTGTAGCTTTTGATGTGGACATGTGGATGTTAAAGGCAGGAGAAATTGGCTTTGTAATGCGCCAACCAGTTAACATCTTTGTTCAAGTCCAGGGTAATGGTATCCAATCTGTGCTGTTCAGGTAAGCAGTGCAGTTTGGACATTTATAGGTTCTAGACATGCCTGGACTACACTTCCTAATTCAGCTGCAGATGCAGCCTTGTGCTCTATATTGTTTTGCAGAAAAACCCACATATATTCCAACAGTAACAGGAAACTTGGAAATGGCAGAGATGCTTAATGACTTCTTTGTTTCAGTCTTCACCGAGAAGTCTGAAGGAATGCCTAACATAGGGAATGCTAGTGGGAAGGGGGTAGGTTTAGAAGATAAAATAAAAAAAGAACAAGTTAAAAATCACTTAGAAAAGTTAGATGCCTGCAAGTCACCAGGGTCTGATGAAATGCATCCTAGAATACTCAAGGGACTGATAGAGGAGGTATCTGAGCCTCTAGCTATCATCTTTGGAAAATCATGGGAGACAGGAGAGATTCCAGAAGACTGGAAAAGGGCAAATATAGTGCCCATCTATAAAAAGAGAAATAAGAACAACCCAGGAAACTACAGACCAGTTAGTTTTACTTCTGTGCCAGGGAAGATAATGGAGCAAATAATTAAGGAAATCATCTCCAAACACTTGGAAGGTGGCAAGATGATAGGGAACAGCCAGCATGGATTTGTAAAGAACAAATCATGTCAAACCAATCTGATAGCTTTCTTTGATAGGATAACGAGTCTTGTGGATAAGGGAGAAGCGGTGGATGTGGTATACCTAGACTTTAGTAAGGCATTTGATACGGTCTCGCATGACATTCTTATCAATAAACTAAGCAAATACAACTTAGAGGGGGCTACTATAAGGTGGGTGCATAACTGGCTGGATGACCGTACTCAGAGAGTAGTTATTAATGGTTCTCAATCCTGCTGGAAAGGTATAACAAGTGAGGTTCCGCAGGGGTTTGTTTTGGGACCAGCTCTGTTCAATATCTTCATCAACGATTTAGATATTGGCATAAAAAGTACGCTTATTAAGTTTGCAGATGATACCAAGCTGGGAGGGGTTGCGACTGCTTTGGAGGATAGGGTCATAATTCAAAATGATCTGGACAAATTGGAGAAATGGTCTGAGGTAAACAGGATAAAGTTTAATAAAGACAAATGCAAAGTGCTCCACTTAGGAAGGAACAATCAGTTTCACACATACAGAATGGGAAGCGACTGTCTAGGAAGGAGTACAGCAGAAAAGGACCTAGGGGTTAGTGGACCACAAGCTGAATATGAGTGAACAGTGTGACGCTGTTGCATAAAAAGCAAACATGATACTGGGATGCACTAACAGGAGTGTTGTGAGCAAGACACGAGAAGTCTTTCTTCTGCTCTGTGCTAGTTAGGCCTCAGTTGGAGTATTGTGTCCAGTTCTGGGCACCGCATTTCAATAAAGATATGGAGAAATTGGAGAGGGTCCAGAGAAGAGCAACAAGAATGATTAAAGGTCCAGAGAACATGACCTATGAAGGAAGGCTGAAAGAACTGGGTTTGTTTAGTTTAGAAAAGAGATGATTGAGGGGGGACATGATAGCAGTTTTCAGATATCTAAAAGGGTGTCATAAGGAGGAGGGAGAAAACTTGTTCATCTTAGCCTCTGAGGATAGAACAAGAAGCAATGGGCTTAAACTGCTGCAAGGGAGGTTTAGGTTGGACATTAGGAAAAAGTTCCTAACTGTCAGGGTAGTCAAACACTGGAATAAATTGCCCAGGGAGGTTGTGGAATCTCCATCTCTGGAGATATTTAAGAGTAGGTTAGATAAATGTCTATCAGGGATGGTCTAGACAGTATTTGGTCCTGCCATGAGGGCAGGGGACTGGACTCGATGACCTCTCGAGGTCCCTTCCAGTCCTAGTATTCTATGATTCTATGATTTGGCAAGATCAAACAGTCTAAAAAAGCATGGTCATGAAGCGTTAAATTTCACCAAAATATCACGGTGTAGAGATCTCTGCAACAAGAGGGAGAAACAACAGGCTTTCGATGTTTGGACGTGGCCTTAAATCCTGAAAGCTATCCTTGCAAAGATTCTGTGTCATTATCAACACACTTCCTCGATGCTATAGAACAAACCCCTGCAAATCTGGTCTGCAGCAAACGACTCCCTTAAAAAATAAAGTCTGGGATCTGAGAACAGTTCCGAGATTTCTGTCCAGCAAATTATAGCTAGACTCTGGTTTGCTGCTTCTGGGAATATAGATTACAGCAGGAAATTGTTATCGTTTGGCCACAAAGACCTTGGAACGTGATACCCAGTGGGATATAGGCACATCTCGGTGAGCTGGGTCTCACGATAGGAAAATGAATATTTTCAAGGAAATGCTGCTGCCTGTTAAACTTCTCCTTCTAGCTTACTCACTAATCATGTCTGTGGGTGGACATTTCACATTTTACTACTGAATTAGGCAGGTTCTCGACAACAGGATTTTTCAGGGCCTTATTGATGGGGAACTCAATGCACCTGGAAGAAATAAACACCCATAAAAATTATTTGTATTAGTCTGATTCTCAGTTGCCATTATGTTATAAGGGAAATATGGGATTGGAGAAAGAGCAGCAGAGCCAGCTGTTTCAAAGCCTAGCTTTCATTCAGTATTATATACAAATATGATTTATGAAATACTGACTTTCCATCTAGTGCTCCCCAAAGGCAGATTCCAGTAGCCTAACTCTTGGACATCTCTCTCTGCAGATGACTATCAATTTCTCCTCTCTGCTTTCTCCTGGGCTGCACAAGTGATCCCTGCTGATGTCCTCAGTCTGACCTCTCCCAAGACCCTTTCTTTGCTTCTTGTCTCTTCTCTATCAAATTCAAAGTCCTTTATGTATCAGAAGTGATTGGGCCATTAACTAACTAGGACAACACTAGAGGGAAACTGGACTTTTAGAATGTTCACATGTAACCCATTAACTGATCTGAAAACATATACTCCAGAAAATCAATCGTGGCAACGTTCCCTCTTCGGACTCATCGAACTCCAATAATCGATGGGTAAATCCAATCTCCCAGCAAGGCAACTGCAAAGGGCATCAGGCACTTACCCCAGGCCCTTGAGGATAGTCTTGAGCAGAAACCAACATCTGGGGTGAAGACGGTGCACCTACAGGGAAGCAGGGACAAAAGAGGTGTCATAAGCCTCCGGAACTGCCGGAGATCTCGCTCTTGGGCTCATCAAATGCCAAATTTTGTTTCCATTGAAGCCAATTAAAGTTTTCATAGATTCCAAGGCCACAAGAGACCTTTGCAGTCAACTAGGCTAAGTGCCGATATCACACAGGTCCAAGAAAATTCCCAGAGCAGATTTAAAAACATTCCATGACGGAGAATCCGCCAAGCCCCTTGATACATTGTTTCAATGACTAATTACCCTCCCTTTAAAAATGTACACCTTATTGATAGTCTGAATTTGCTTAGCTTCCACTTTCAGCCAATAGATTTTGTTACAGCTTTCTCTGCTAGACTGCAGAGCCCATCGTTAAATATTTGTTCCCGGTGACGGTAGTTACAGACTGTAACCAAGTCATCCCTCAACTTCTCTTTGTGCCACTAAATACACAGAGCAGGTTTTCTAATCCTTTAAGCATTCAGAGGGCTCCTCTCTTAACCCTCACCAAATTATCCACATGTGCCTTGAATTGTGGGCGTCAGAACAGGGCGCAGGATTCCAGTGAGGGTCACACCAATGCCAAACAGGGACATAAAATAGCCTCTCTACGTCTACTCAAGATTTCCTTGTTTCTGCATCCCAGACCACACTAGCTTTTCTGGCCACAGCATCATGCTGGGAGTTCACCTTCAGCCAGGACCACTTATGGGTGGCATTTTTTAAATGATTCCCAATTATCCTTCAGATTTTTTGGATTAAATTCTTCTTCCTTTCTGTGGAAGCCACTTAAATCTTGGGACATGAGACTCCGTATTTCAGCCATTTGGCTACTTACTTTTGCGATAGGATTGTCACCTAGAAAAAAATATGTAGCAGTTCTCTGGAATTTTTAAAGGGAATTGAGCTAAATCTGCCACTTAGTGCTTTCCTGTTGTAAAACATAGATTTTCTATCACTAGACAGTACCACATTTTCCCTTCAAGACATGTAATACTGGCTAAGTGGATTGTTTAATGAGACATGAACATTTTGGGATGCTTAAGGTTCTCATGGCTCTTCTATTATTTCTTGTCACTATTTTCATCGGTTTGTACATTCATGCCCTGAAACTGCCTGAGTTTTGTGGTGTTTATCTTTGGCTGGTCTACTTGTTCCCAGGCAGTCGATGAACTTGCTGTTCTGTTTAGCAAGAAATGCTTTCGTAGAGTCTCCAAGCACAGTTGTTTCCTGGCGATGCTGAGACTTAACTTTGCTTTCTCTAATTCACACATTCCAGCTATTTAATTGGGAACATTTGCCAAGGAAACTTCTGAATTTCCCTTAGGCCTAAATTACGGTGTTCTTTCGATTACAATAGATTTGGTCATTAAAGAGGGTCATTATTAGAAATGCACAAGGCTCAGTCGCTGTCAGCGAATGAAAGGCATAGAAAAGGTTTCTTGCTGATCAGTTCATAAGCCCCTAGATCAGTGACAGAGACCCAGAGCCATCCCAACCACTGGATGGTTCAGGGGGGCTGCTCTGAGCCCCTGGGCCCTGTGGGGGGGACTGACACCAGCATCAGAGCCTGGGCCCACCCCTGCACTCACCAGCAGCAGCAGGAATCACGGGAAGTGGAGCAAGCCAGAAGCCTGCTCCACCTCACTGCTCCATCTCTCAGCTGGGTCACCCTCTCCCCCCGCGCATCATCTCCCAGCTGGGTCGCTCCCCCCCTCCCCCGCGCGCAATCTCCCAGCTGGGTCGCTCCCCCCCTCCCCCGCGCGCAATCTGCCAGCTGGGTTGCTCCCCCCAGCCATGCCATCTGCCAGTTGGGTTGCCCCCCCGACATCTGCCAGCTGGGTGCCCTCCCCCCACGCCATCTCCCAGCTGGGTCACTCCCCCCCTGCACCATCTCCCACCCTGGGTCACACTCCCCCTACCCCCCCCCATGCCATCTGCCAGTTGGGTTGCCCTCCCCACACCATCTCCCACCCTCAGTTACACTCCCCTTCCCACTCCCCCGTGCCATCTCCCAGCTGGGTCTCTCCACTTCACGGAGGTGGGAGAAGTGGAGCACCAGGCCTGATGTTGCCAGATGGTTTCAACAAAAATGACGGACACACTTGACATGACATCCCAATCGACATTCCATCTTAGTTAGAAAATACCGGACGGTTCTATTTTCTCAATTTGTTTCCCGAATACAAAGCTCAAATATGGACTGTCTGGTTCGAACCTGGACACCTGGCAACCCTACCGCCAAGCCCCAGGCCACTCTGCTTCCCCACATTACCCATAAACATGGGAGGAGACACGTGTGGCTAAGAGTAAGGAGAGGCCACGTCTGCCAGGAGCGCTGTGGTCACGGGGAGTGGCTTAGTGAAGCACCCAGACCTTCCGCTCTTGTTCCTGATCTCAGCTGAAGCATCCCAGTCTCGTAGGCTTGTCCAGCTGCCTTGTCAACCTCAGGAGAACAGGCCTCCGGGGGGTGAAGGGGGGATTTCGACTCTTTCTGCTCACAGAGGCATTGTAGATGCCACAGGAAGGGCCCCACTTGTAGCGTTTTGCGACTTCTACCATGGGCTGGGATCAAGAGGGGCAGAGACACAAAAAAATGGCAAGAATGTCGACTGCTCTGTGCGAGCGAGAGAGAGAGAGCGAGAGCGCTTCGGCTTTCCATTCATCCCAGCTCCTTTGCCTGCCTCTCGCAATAGCAAAGGTGAGATTTCAGTTTTGATGTCAGAACTCTGACTCTAGCTGCCCAGAAGAGCAGGGCTGGCGTGGTCTGACCACTCCAGGAAGAGATCTTGGAGTCAGTGTGGCTAGTTCTCTGAAAACATCCACTCCGCGTGCAGCGGCAGTCCAAAAAGCCAACAGAATGTTACGAATCATGAAAAAAGGGATGGAGAATAAGACAGTATATCTTATCACCTCTGCATAAACCCATGGGACGCCCACAGCTTGAATACTGCGTATAGATGGGTCGCCTCATCTCAAAAAAGATCTCGTGGCATTGGAAAAGGTTCAGAGAAGGGTAACAAAAATGATTAGGGGTTTGGAACGGGTCCCATACGAAGAGAGATTGAAAAGACTGGGACTTTTCATCTTAGAAAAGAGGCTAAGGGGGGATATGATAGAGGGCTATAAAATCATGACAGGTATGGAGAAAGTGAATAAGGAAAAGTTATTTACTGGCTCCCATAACATAACATCTAGGGATCACCACACGAAATTAACAGGTAGCAGGTTTTTAACAAACAAAAGGAAGTTTTTCTTCACTCAGCGCACAGTCAACCTGTGGAACTCCTTGCCAGAGGATGTTGTGAAGGCCAGGACTTTAACAGGGTTCAAAAAAGAACTGGATAAATTAGTAGAGATTAGGCCCATCAGTACTTATTAGCCAGGATAGGTAGGAATGGTGTCCCTAGCCTCTGTTCGTCTTGAAAAGAGTGACAGGAGAGGGATCGGGTGATGATTACCTGCTGCGTTCCCTCCCTCTGGGGCACCTGATATTGGCCACTGTTGGCAGACAGGATATTGGACTAAATGGACCTTTTGTCTGACCCAGTATGGCCGTGTTTATGTTCTATAGGAACTAGCTATCATCCCTTTAAACTGCCCACAGTGGGTCTCCCTGTGTTCTGTGTTTTAGAAACCACCAGGCTCCAACCAGAGCAGCTGGTGTTTAGCTCGGTCTTGCTATGTTGTGTAGGGGTAGCACTGGTATTTGGACTCACTCCACGGGTTTCTTCATACTGTGTCTATTGTATAGGAGCAAAAGTCATCAGTTTGTGGCACAGTGGGCCATGGCACGGATGGGAGATCGAGCCAGCCTCCTTGGGCCATGAAGTCCTGCTGTGAGTCTCAGAGGGAGAGAAACCCTCCAGTGAGGTAAAAGAAGATGACACTAAAATGGCCTTTGCACCCGCGTGGGATGCAGAAAGGTCTGTTACCGACAGCCTCTCTTCACTACCCCTTTTAGTCATTTGGGTGTAAAAGCGCTGTCTTTCTGAGTGCGGCAAAGTTTAGGTGCAACATCTGCTCAGTCCTTCTCCCGGAGTTGCTAGGAAAAAAAAGCAAATTCCCACGTCAGAGCTGTCCCTGCTGCCTGAGTGATTATCTCGGACACAGATCTGACCTCGCAGATTGTAGCAAGTGCTGCTGCGCACTTATAATTACGATCAACTTCTAAACAGGTAAAACAAGCCTCAGTTCTGATTACCATGAATAAGCAGGGTCTGCAGCCACGAGAGGCCTCGGATGAACTGCTGACAAATTAATCCCTTGGATGCTTGCCAGCAGAGAGTTAACCCTTCTGTCTCGTTTAATAAATGAGATGGAAACAGCAGCAGACCTGCTGGCCAAAATGGGCAACACTGGGGCTCTAGCAGTGTACCACACTAGCTCTTACAGAGGAAGCTGTCCTCTTAATCCCGGGGTAGGAAACCTACAACCCGGGGACCCGATCCGAGTTGCCTGGATCCAGCCCCCGAGGGTCGGGGCTCCCCCCAGCACCAGGGAGCTGGTACTCCAGCCTTGCAGCCCCTCTCCCGCCCAGGCTCTGGACTCCCCACTCTGCTCCTGCCCCCTACCTCCCAGCCAGCCCTCCCATCCCCAGCCCACTCCTGCACCCTACCACACTCCCACACCCACCAACTCCAACCCACTCCTGCCCCCGCCCTCCTGCCCAGACCCCATCACCCAAGCCTGCTTCCCGGCAGCCCCCTTCCACCCACTGAACCCATTTTTAGCCCCACCCCTGAGTGCAGGAGGGCCCACAAAATCTACTATCCCGGGGGCTCCCCTGGGCTCTGGTGTGTGAGGGGAATGTGGAGCTTGGGGTTTATTTCATTTTATTTTATTTTATTTTATTTATTTATCGATTGCTTCTCACTTTTGTGCAGCCCCGGACTGATTTTTTCTGCAGCTCAGTGCCCCCAACCCCAAAAAAGGTTCCCCGCCCCAGTTAGTTGGCTCAAAAAGAAAAGGCCGGTAACTCCAGCGCCAGGAATCAGCTTTTAAGAGCACGTTCGTGTGGAACATTTGAATGACTGGGTAGCCCGTTAGGGAGCACGTTGGCTCAGATAGTGTCTGTTTTCCTCTCACAATAATCCCCACTGCGGGGGGTTCTACCGCCAATGTGCCGAGCAGCAGTAAGAGCTGTGTCTGTGAAGCCCAAGAGAGGCACCGTAAGGACGTCTCTGTGGGTCATGCTACCAACGAGTTTAGGGAGCACGGGGATTGCTGCTATCAGAAGTGGTTGGGTTTTTTTTAAAGGGACAATGAGGGATTAAGAAAAAAAAAACCTCCACTCAGAGCTTTGCCTGCCTTTGGGCTCCTGGCAGGGGCTGGTGACTGCAGGGAGCTGACTGGTAGATTCTGTTCTCACGTCTCTTTGTACAGCGTAGTCTCCCATCTGGCTGCTGCTTTCCTGGGCGATCCAGCGCAACGTGGCTTGCCTCAGAAACACGGCCACGGGCGCTGCCTCAGATAATCGCCGGCACGGCAGCTTCCATCCCACCCAGAATTGGAGGGGCTTTAGGGGGCTTCACGGGAAAGGGGCCGGCCTTTCAATACACCTCTAAAAAGCCCTTCTCTAAAAAACCAACAGGGTCTGTCTGCTCTCTGGGGCTGGGACCTCCCCTCACACACAATTAGCTTTCCTTGCCGGGGCAGAGGGGCTCCCCAGGTACGCCCGGCCAGAGCTGCTGTGGGCTCCCTGCAGATGGCTGCTCGGGGCAGCGTTACGGAGCATGCAGCACTACTCGGCTGCTGGAAAACGCCTCCTCATGACAACCAGGACGCTGAAGCGATAGGTGAAGGGAGGAATGAGCTCTCTTCTGCGCCACCGGCTCCACCATCCTGACACAAGGTGGCCGGACTTCTCAGCAGAGTCTAGCGCCCAACACCCAGAGAAACCTGCATCCAGTCCTGTCATTAAGGCTGAGTAATTGTGGCTCTTAGCTTCCTCTCCTGCCAAATGTACCCACTTCTCAGGGATGCCGAGGTGGCTCAGGGTTAAGAGATATGGGGAGTCAGCAGCTGAGCCTGGATACGCATTTAGATCTCTTGATTTCCAATCCATCTACCACTAGAAAACGCCATTTCTTCCCCATAACATACCACGTTCCAACACGTTCTTATTGCCTAACCCCATTCTGGGCATCCTGCTCTTCTCCCCCGTCCACTGCCTCCCCCTTCGAAGCCTTCAATGTGCCGATCCCTGCACCACCCGGGGAAAGGTTCTGTCTGCTTCTATTGCACCCTTGGTCAAGAAATCAACTCCGCTGAAAGCAGCTTGGCTGAGTGAACTCTCCCAGCAGTGGACAGAGGGTACAGAGTCGCTGTAGAAATGATCAGGCTTTGTACTGGTCTTTTTATTTCAAACAATTACAGGACACTGGCAACGTCAGAGAACTTTCCACTCAAGAATAACTGGATTTTTAAAATGTGGATGCCTCCCAAAATCACTCTGGGAAACTTGATATTTTAATAATTCTTCCCATTTCCTGTGTGCAAGAGAGCACCCGGGCATGCATGTGGGTGTGATCCACATATTGTTGAGGTCCCTCGTGTCAGTTCAGTCCCAAAGCTATCTCCAGGCCATGCGACGAGGGTGTCCCCTTAATGTAATTATTGCCTCAGCAAGCAGCTCTCCTGAGACCGAAGGTACCTCTAGGGTTATTAGCAGGGAAGGCAGGACTCTCACAGCTTGATTTCCGTGTCCCTCTTTCTGGACCTGCCACAGCACACTGCGTTCGGCATCAGGGTTGGGTGGAGAGGGATGATGTGTCAGACAGGAGAACTCAGCTAAGTCTCAGCTGGAAAACGGCTCTTTTACCTGCCCAAGGTGGTTAATCCGCCTCATGCGTCAGAGTTCCACCTCCCCCCACCCCTGCCCGAAAGTGGACGACAGTTTAAAAAGAAACCGAAGGGAACGTTGCATCTGCACAGTAACAGAGGAGCAGTTCCTGGTACGCGTGTGGCTGGGCACACACCCCCTACGCCTGCCCGTGGCATGAGTCTCTGCTGCAGCCCGCAAGAACGTCCTCATGATGGCGTCTCCCTCCGGCCTGGCCTGCTCTGCTGAGGGGGCTAGCGAAAGCCAGCCGGGTTCTGCACCTGTCCGTGGAAATCCGTTCCACTTCCTGCCTGGAACGGCTCTCCCCACTTTCTAGGAAGCCCTCCCGGAGAAGTTAATTGACTGCGTCGCTCTGGCCTTCGTTCTAAGCTACTAAGGGAGCTGTGTGGCGGGCCCCCAGCATGCGATTCTGGGCCACACACGCACAAGTACAAGGCTAGTGTGGCATCCCTCAGCCGAGGAGAAGACAGTGAGATCGGCTCTGCCTTCAGAACAAACCCTGTATCTGCCTGCGCATGGAGCAGGAGGACACGGCTGAGAACCACACAGGCAGCTGGAAAGGGATGAGCGGGGAGGTGCAGTGCAGTCCCATGCAATGGGAACTGGTAATTGCTGGAGCCAACTCCCCCTTAACATGAAACATGCTCTAGCCCGGGCCACAGGATGAGCAATGGCTGGGTGGGATGTTCGTGCTGAGGAGGTTCACATCCAAGAGGAGAGAATGGATCCACTGTGTGTCGCCTCAGTTTCAATGAGTGCTGAGAGGGTTTCATGTGAACGGCGCAAACAGGAGGCATTTGCTCAAGGACGAAAAAGCCAGCGTGCATAATGGACTTAATGAGAGCCACTGACACGAGCGATGCACAGAGAGTTTGCCACACTGAGGGGACGCAGACACATACCTGCCTATATTTAACTAAAAGAATCCGTTATTAAACCCGAGAAGGAGTGAGCAAAGAAGGATGAAGGGACAACATGATGAGGCTGTTGCTTAGCAACTGGCTGCTGCTCAGGCAGAGAAATGTGTTGAGATTGGTTTTGGATCGCACACTGAGGGTAACGAAATGGGGCCCGAGCAGTTGAACATGCGGGGAAAGGATGGGATAAAGGTAGAGTCATCATAGGCTGAAGTTCAAGAAGGACAAATGCAAAGTGCTCCAGTTATGGAGGAACAATCCATTTCACACATACAGAATGGGAAGTGACTGTTTAGGAAGGAGTCTTACAGAAAGGGATCTAGGGGTCAGAGTGGCCCACAAGCTAAATATGAGTCAACAGTGTGACGCTGTTGCAAAAAAAAGCAAACATGATTCTGGGAGATATTAACAGGAGTGTTGTCAGCAAGACACAAGAAGTCATTCTTCCGCTCTACTCTGCGCAGATTAGGCCTCAGTTGGAGTATTGTGTCCAGTTCTGGGTACCACATTTTAGGAAAGATGTGGAGACACTGGAGAAGATCCAGAGAAAAGCAACAAAATGATTAAAGGTCTAGAAAACATGAGCTATGAGGCAATACTGAAAGAATTGGGCTTGTTTAGTTTGGAAAAAAGAAGACTGAGAGGGGACATCATAGTGGTTTGCAAGTACCTAAAAGGGTGTTACAAGGAGGAGGGAGAAAAATTGTTCTCCTTGGCCTGTGATGATAGGACATGAAGCAATGGGCTTAAATTGCAGCAACGGAGGTTTAGGTTGGACATTAGGAAAAACTTCCTACCTGTCAGGGTGGAGAAACACTGGACTAAATTGCCTAGAGAGGTTGTGGAATCTCCATCCCTGGAGATATTTAAGAGCAAGTTAGACAGACATCTGTCAGGGATGGTCTAGATGGTGCTTGGTCCTGCCGGGAAGGCAGGAGACTGTACTTGATGCCCTCTCGAGGTCCCTTCCAGTTCTAGTGTTCTATGGTTCGATGGTCCCTTTGTTGAAAGAACCAGTATAGGAAGGCTCCTTCTCTCCTGGGTGCCCAATAGTATCACCTCAACGAACCTCTGGAGAAATGTGCTCTGCAATGCACAGAGGTGGAGAGACTCTGAACCTGCTCAGGAAAGGTGGCTCAGCTCTGCGACATTAGGAGGGCAGCGGACACACAACTTCTACATGACCCAGCAGGACAGCTCCCTCCTACCTCCACAGCAATGGGGCTTCCAGGACGGTGGCAGCTCTTCTCTGTGAAAACTCAGACACTAGTACTTGGACTCGGGTGACAGCTTGTTACCTATTGTGTCTCTGTGTATGTTTAGCAATTTTTCAGACTGGCCTCAGACGTTGCTATGGCCTCATCCTCTTGGGCCTGCATCCTTCTTCACTTGCCGTACCAGAAACGGCCTCTTTTATACTAGAAATTATCATCCCAAATGTCTCTGGCCACTGGCAGGAGGGAACAGGAACCTTGAGCAACAGCAGCAGGCAGAACAGAAATTGCTGCAGCTTTTGTCAAGGCAGGTTCTCTCCTGTGGCTGCAGACCCTAGAGACTCAAGGCAAATGCTGGCAAGCAGTCCTCAGTCAGAGTCTACTAACAAAGCTGCAGGCAGGAGTGGTAAATAACCAGGATTAGAATCTGGTTGCACACATAGATGTGAAACAGAGGAAGAATTTGCCCCAAGAGAAGGTCCTCTCATGACTGATAACTGGTTAAAAGATAGGAAACAAAGGGTAGGAATAAATGGTCAGTTTTCCGAATGGTCCAACCTGGAAACAATCCTACTGAACCTATTTATAAATGATCTGGAGAAAGGGGTAAACAGGGAGGTGGCAAAATTTGCAGATGATACCAAACTGCTCAAGATAATTACGTCCAAAACAGACTGTGAAGAGCTTCAAAAAGATCTCACAAAACCAAGTGATTGGGCAACAGAATGGCAAATCAAATTTAATGTGGATAAATATAAAGTAATGCACATTGGAAAAAATAATCCCAACTATACATACAATATGATGGGGACTAATTTATCTATAACTACGCAAGAGAGAGATGTTGGAGTCATTGTGGATAGTTCTCTGAAAACATCTACTCCATGTGCAGTGGCAGTCAAAAAAGCAAACAGAATATTAGGAATCATTAAAAATGGGATAGAGAATAAGACAGAGAACATCTTATTGCCTCTATATAAAACCATGGTACGCCCACATCTTGAATACTGCATACAGGTGTGGTCTCCTCATCTTACAAAAGATATATTGGCATTGGAAAAGGTACAGAAAATGGCAACAAACATGATTAGGGGTTTGGAATGGGTCTCATATAAAAAAAGATTTAAAAGACTTAGACTTGTCAACTTAGAAAAGAGGAGACTAAAGGGGATATGATAGATGTCAATAAGATTGTGACTAGTGTGGAAAAAGTGAATAAGGAAAAGTTATGAAACTAATAGTTAGCAGGTTTAAAACAAACAAAAGGAAGCTTTTCTTCACTCAGAGCACAGTCAACCTGTGGAACTCCTTGCCAGAGGAGTTTGTGAAGACCAGGACTTTAACAGGGTTCAAGAAAGGGTTCAGGCAGGATGAGCTGAAATGGTATCCTTAGCCTCTGTCAGAGGCTGGGAATGGGTGATTGGAGAAGGATTGCTTGAAGATTCCCTGTTCTCTTCACTCCCTCTGGGGCATCTGGCATTGGCCACTGTGGGAAGATGGACCTCTGGTCTGACCCAGTATGGCTGTTCATATGTTCTTATATATGTAAATGCACCTATCCAGCAACGACGTCTCCACACCTCACCTGAATGTGGTTCCATATTAGGGTTTGAAACAACTGGTTGGTCAGGAAGTTCTCCAGGGCACCTGGGTTACGTGACTGGAGCTAAATTACTTTCCCCAGCCCCACGAGGCTGAGCAAACATTGCTTTAGAGCTGGAGAAAGCGAACACTTCGAGTGCATCAAAGCAGGCCCAAGAGGGAGCAGTCTAACTAGTCATGCGCAGGGGAGGCATGTCGGAATGGGGGAGGGGTGACACTAATGGAAACGCCATAGAGCAAACATTTCAGCTCTGTTTGGATGGGAGTACCAGTAGGTAGAGCCCTGCACACCCGCAGAAATCCACAGGTACCCGCATCCATGGATGAGGCTGTGGATATCCAGGGCTCCTTTCTGCACATACAAAATTGTGTATCCGCACACAGCTCTGCCCATCAGCGTCCCCCAAATAGGGTACGGCCTGAGAACCGGAGTGTAAATCAGGTGGGATGAGCTCCGCTTTTTGTGCAGGCCCTTTTGCAACACCCTCCTATGCAGCTCTGAGGCTTGTGCGTGGCACCGAAGAAAGGCACTGGGTACTGGTGATGGTCACACCACTATACACAGCCAGAAGCCAGCCTTGAAATAACTTACCAATAACCGTGACCTGTAAACCACCCAGAATGCCCTAACCCTAACCCTAACCCTAACCCTAACCCTAAGGCAGCTTCCTGGGTTGAAGGTCTGGGGTAATTCTTCCTGAGTAGACGGAATCAAGAGCTCACCGCTGTCCCCAAACAGGCCTATTCTGCAAGCGACTCAGCAGGGCGCAGGAGGCAGAAGAAGGCTCTCAGCGAGCGGTGCAGAAAAGCAGGGTGGGACGAGGTTCCTGAGCACGCAGCCAGGGCAGGGGGAGGGGATGGGCTGGTGAGCCTTGTGCTGCTGCCTGAAGCAGAGAAGTTTCCAAGCCGCAGGCACCCTTCCTGACACGTGTCCTGACGAGCCCTGAGCCGGAGGAGAAAGGCCGTCCAAGTTCCCGAGGCGGGGGCATCCTGCCAGGGATTCAGACTGGATCTGGTGTCTCTGCGTGAAATATCCTGGAGGCAGCAAACTGCGTGACAAGCCTGTCTTCATTGCTCAGACGCAGCCCCACACCTGGGGCAGACTGACACGCGCTCCAAGCTGCCCCCTTTCTACCAGACAGCGGCTGCGTCTCCGTTTGCCATTCCAGGCTGTCATGCGGGGATGCTGTGGGCTCGTAGATGCCACACTCAACCCCAGAAGTGGCTGCATTTCAGGACAGGAGGAAGATTTCCTACATAAATCTTAATTCAGGAAGTGACATACGGGTTGCTCGGAGGTGAAAGGAAGAACATAAAATGTAGGAGCCAAATCTGGCAGTTCATAGTCAAGCAAAACTCCCGATGGGAGCTGAAGGACTCTAGAAGTAGGCCATAAGGTTTCTTATTGTAACCCCTCCTGTTGGCTAGCCCAGCGTGAGGTTATTCAGCACAGGGGAAGCCTTGTGACTTCTTACACCACTGTGGGAGGCTGGGCCTGAGGCTGCTTGGTGTGCTCTGCGTTGTGTGTGTGTGTGTGTGCACCTCAGAGCAGACCCACTCCGACAAACCACCAGGAACAGGCTTTATTCTGTAAAAAACATAGAAGAGGAAAACAGTTCAGCAGCCCCTTCTCTCAGCATGCAGCCTGTGTCCCGCTTCTAGCACCGTCCTTGCTGAGACCCTGCTGGGGCAGAGGGCACATCCTGGCAGGAACCAGGAAGTTCTCCACATGCCGCAGTTTGTAGTCCACAACTTGTAGTTCCCAGGGCTGCTGCTGAAACACACTGGACCTTGGGCTACATTATTTTTACTGCTTCTTTTAGGGCTATCGCTTTTGCTGGGTGAGCAGAAACTAGAGCCTCACCCAACATGGTCCAAAGCGAGCTGTGAAAGACACAAGGCATTAAGAATGCTGACAGTGTTCTTTAGAGCAAATGGCGTTGTCAAAGTAGCATGGCCTGCCGATGCTTCCCAAATGTCTGCACTCGTCTCCTTTAAAAGTCCTGCGATCTCTCCAGGTACGTGGGCTGGAAGGACAGGGAATGGGGGGACATTCTGGGGGAATGACCAAACTGCGGAATTCAGGCAGGCATCCGAAGAAGGGATAAACGTGCATTTTGCTCCTGGTCGTACAATCCCCGTTTACTTTCTATGCTGGAGGACGGGGCTGCCAAGCCTCTCCAGGGAAGTTACCGCGGGACTGCCCAACGCTAGTTTCTTGTGAACATGGAACAAGATGGATTACTCTAGGAGGCACTAGGTTTGTTTGGTGGGCGAGCCAAATACTCTTGAGAAGCAAGAGCAGGGGACAGGTGTATCCTTAGGTGATACGCCCGAGTTTGGTAAACGCTAACAGCTTCAGTACTCAAGTGATTTTGAAAGAAACAGGCCTGAAAATCTGCCAGGCATTTGTAATGGAAACGAGTCGAACTTTGGGTGCATCAGGAAGCACATGAGTCCGCCTGCTTAACTTCCTTGCTAGTCACAGTGTCCACACGCCTTTCGTATCCATGTGCGGCATGTCAGGCAGGCTGATACACCCAGCAGAGGCAAATGCTACTTGGTCTTTCCCAGGCCCATGGGGAAGTCAGTGGAATCTACAACAGCCAGGGAACGTTGTCCGTCTTAGCTAAAAATCTGCCAGCAGGATTCCCAAATACTTGTCCTCGATGATTGACAGGAAGGGGAAAGGGGAGTTACTGACTTCAGGGCAGAGATCTCACCGCACGGCTTGCTGCCCTGGTGCATGGCCCCCTAACCGTGAGAGGTTCTTTCCTCCGAGGGATGAATTCTCACCAACCTTTCCTGCGCTTCCAGCTAATTGTGAGGGTCTCGCAGGGGAGGCCTTCGTCTGTCGGTCACAAAGGGTAAAAAGTCTTGTGAAATAACCTTCACCAAAGTGTGGCAGCATCTACTGTGTGAACCCCAGGCAGATGTCCCAGAGATCTTCCCGTCTGAGTAAAACGAGCATGAAGCCAGCAAGGGAGAGGTGGCCCGTTAAGGACAGCTGAGGCATTCTCAAAGGGTTTCTACAGACAAGGACTGTCTTTCCGTTCTGTGTTTTATACAGTGTCTAGCTCCAGGGGGACATGACAGGGACTCCTGGGTGCTCCCGCAATACAAATAACACCAACAGTGCCAACTAGACGGGAGTTAATCAATTGGCAGTCGTCGTAACATTCTTTTAGGCAAGAGGAAATGTTAGCAGTGCCTAAAAGTGTGCCACAAAGAGGAGGGGAGAAAAATTCTTCTCCTTGACTTCTGATGATAGGACAAAAGCAATGGGATTAAATTGCAGCAAGGGAGGTTTAGGTTGGACATTAGGGAAAAATTCCTAACTGTCAGGGTGGTTAGCAAAATATTACGGACAGCAGCCAGGGTGAAGACTTCCCAAGCTCCCCGCTCCTGCCGTGCTCTCGACGAGGGAGAGAGGAAGGTGTCCCAGGAGCTGCGCTTTGGTTTCTCACTTGGTTACACACTGTGCTATTCTTGTGACACTGAGGTCATCCAAATGTGCGGGGTGTTTTGTTTTGTTTTTTACAGACTATTAGCTCCATGTCCCTGCTCAGAACGGTGGTTTCACGTTCTGCACGAGAGCTCAGGTTCCTTGCTCCCTAGAGAAACGGCACTGGGAATACACATTTCAGATGGCTTTACCTCTCCTTTGGCCACATGGCAATCCGTTTAATTATATCGATTGATGCCAGCTCAATTGCCTTTATGAAAAGACACTGCAAGCAAAACCCGGCAATTATATCCAGGAGACCCTGACTCGATATAGCCAAGGAAACACCGCTGTTACAAAGCTGCACCCGGCCCTTTGAAGATTTCTGTTTTAAACCCTATTAAACGAACGAGCCAGCCCAACTGTGACAAGCCAGAAAGTTCTAACACAGAATATGAGTCGGTGCGTCTTTCTGCAGCAAAACCCATGGCCCGACTGCCCTCTAGTGGATCTCATGATGCATGCTATGGCCTATATTTGGCCTGCTCTGAAAACGGCTGCAAAACATGGAGCATTATTCATACCTGTTAAGTCAAAGTGCGTCACTTAAGCTGACAGCTACAACCTCATTAGGGTTATCAAAGGACCCACAACCGTTTGGAAAGTATTCAAACCGCAAAGGTTTCAGTCATAACTTTGTAACAGACTTTAAACACATCACAGCTTTTGAGTCTACAGAGCGAACGTGGAGAAAGATTTTGACCGAAAGCTCTAGAGGGAGCAGTCGAAGTAAGTTCTTATTAAATGCATTCAGCAAAGTCAGGCTCTATACACACATTATATACATAAGAACGGGCAGACTGGGTCAGACCAGAGATCCATCTAGACCAGTGTCCTGTCTGCCCACAGTGGCCAGTGCCAGGTGCCCCAGAGGGAATGAACAGAACAGGGAATCATCACGTGATCCCTCTCCTGTCATCCATTTCCAGACTCTGACAAACAGAGGCTAGCGACACCACTCCTACCCATCCTGGCTACCAGTCATTGATGGACCTAACCTCCATGAACTTATCTAGCTTTGTTTTGAACCCTGTTAATGTCCTGATCTTCACAACATCCTCTGGCAAGGAGTTCCACAGGTTGATTATGCGCTGTGTGAAGAAATACTGCCTTTTGTTTGTTTTAAACCTGCTACCTATTAATTTCATGTGGTGATCCTGAGTTCAAGTGATATGGGAGCATGTAAATCATTTACATATTTATAGAAGATATAAACAGATGAATGAGCTAGATTATATTATCAGGCTTTTTCAGCCCCCATTGTAAATAACAGACTCTTGTATTCTCATGTGTGAAAGAGCAATGATTTGAAGCCCCTTCTCCCTCACCTTGGGGGCCAGGGGAAATGCTGCTGGTGAGGCTGTGCTGGTCCCAAGGAGATATCAGCCTCTAGCTTTAGTTCAGTGGGAGACAGTCTTTTGAAGTGCACCTGCTCCAAACCCTCTTGGGTCCCCAAACAAAGTTTGCGCTGAAGCCCTGCTCACATCAAGAGGTTCCAAAGCATGAAAATGCCATTGGGTTTTGAATCGAGCCTCCAGAAGAGAGAGGAAAGAAACAGCTCTCCAGGAGGTCTCCGCTCAATAGCCTTTTGGGCTAGGAGAAATGCTCCAGTACAGACATGGTCTTGCTTTACTCAGTAGCTGGGGTAATAAATTACACACTCTCCTCCTCAGCACCTGCCTGGAGACTTGAAATACGCTCCCTACAGGTGCTACACATGCCTTTGTTTGCAGGGGAGGCTGCCCCCCCCCCACCTCCGACAAGAGCTGGCCACCCGACAGGCACTAACGGGTTAAAGCTGACACTTTATGCTGCAAACGTTTACTAACAGATGACTTTTCCTGTCAGTTCCTCAAAAACAAACAGCCCTTTAGCCTTCAGCAGCAGCAGCACATTAATAAGGTAATAAACTCATACATTGCTGGTTAAACGGGCAGTTAAACAGAGAGTAATCTGGTTAGCGCGCCCACAGATACATTGAAAAAGATTAAAACCAGCGGAGGGGAGTGACTTTCAATGAAGGAAGGAAATGTTTACAGGACCTCCCACTGTGAAATGATCGATGACATCCCTCCCCGTAACGAGAGGCTGCCCAAACGGCCGTGTTCATGTTGAACCTCGGCCGACACTGGGGGTTTGAAAGTTCAACGCAAACTCTAGCACGTTGAATAGTAATAGAGATGTAGCCGTGTTAGTCTGGTCTTGCTGAAACAAAAGACAGGACTATGCAGCACTTTAAAGACTAACAAGATGGTTTATTAGGTGATGAGCTTTCATGGGCCAGACCCACTTCCTCAGATCAAATTGTGGAAAAAAATTGGCATGACCACATATTCCAAAGGGATACAATCAAAAAAAGTGAACACATAAAATAGACAAATCAGATGTTTGACAAACTTCTCAGACACTTCGCCAAAGAACCAATGCACACAAAACAGACATCAGACAGTTTCACAAAGAAAAAACAGTTTCTTGCCATTTCAACCAGACTGGGCATTGTCTCAACGACCTGACTACATGCATCCTGCTTCAAAGAGACTTTAACACAAGAGTTCAAAAAGAAGCCTCTCAACTGTCATTCATGCTTAAATTTGACACTTTACGAATGGCCTTAACAAAGATGCTAATTATCTTACCCATTACAAAGATAGCTTCCCCAATTATCACCTCTAATATCATTATCTCACAGCCACTAACCTTCTCCCCCTCATCCCTCCTCTGTTCTAAAATCTGATTCGTCTAGTTTATATGTGTTCACTTTTTTGATTGTATCCCTTTGGTATATATGGTTATGCCAATTTTCTTCCGCAATTTGATCTGAGGAAGTGGGGCTAGCCCACGAAAGCTCATCACCTAATAAACCATCTTGTTAGTCTTTAAAGTGCTGCATAATCCTATCTTTTGTTCCAGCAAATTGGGTTTGTTTTCTGTTGAGGCAATCTCAGGCAAACAGCAGCAGTGGGAGAAAACAGTATTTTGGGGGGGAACCAGGTTCAGAAGCCCTCAGCAGGGACCTCACACTCAGTGAAGACAAAGGGAATTTTACCATCGTCTTCAATATCACCGTGTGGTTAGCCCACTTCCTTCCTTGACAGACTATATGTCTTCCCAGAGAAGACTCCCAAGCTGCCAATGGGCCGAGCGACACACTCCACCCATGTGCCTATGCGCTTTCCCACCACAGACTGTGACTCTCTGCCCTTTCTGGGTGGTCTCCCCCAGGACACTCGGGGCATGTCTACATGAGGAAATTATTTCAAAATAACGAATAATAACTCCCAAAATAACTATTTCAAAATTAGCATTATTCCCCAAGGAAAGCCGGAGTGTAGATTTCAAAATAACCAGCCCGTTATTTCGAAATAACAGGCTTCATAGTGTGGACGCTCTGCTTATTATTTTGAAATAAGGGAGGTTATTTTGAAATAACTCCCTAGTGTAGACCAGGGCTTATTTAGTGATGCTTCAAAACCTCACCCACCTTAATCTGGGACAATGCCAACTCTATATCTCCTTAACTGTGTAAACCGATACTTGTAATTCCTCAGAGCCTAAGCCTGACCCCAGAGGTACAGCGCCTTCCCTTTTAAACTTGTATCTTGTAAACTTTATCTGAAACATTAGCTGTAATGATATTTAGCGGCATACATAGGCACACAGTATACATAGGGCACTTCCGCTAGAATAATTTTTGTTCCCAAGGAACAGCGAGGCATTCCATTGAAAGAAGGAGAGAAATCCAAACTTTTCCTAGATAATTTAGATCGTGTTTGAGGGAAAACTCCTGTGTTTGTATGACAGGAAAAGAGGGTTCACAGACCTGACCTAGTTTTGCAAACATGATGAAAAAGAGCCAGCACGGTTTTGCAAAGTTTTGAATTCCACAAGTTTCCTCCTACCCTGCTAAATTCCTTTTTTTTTTCTCTCAGCTAGACCCTAGAACCAAACACACTTAATCATCAAGTACCTGTGATGCAAGTAAGTGGTGTTTTCACATCTTATAAAAGCACAATTTAATGAGGTTGTTTATTCAGCCGATATCAATGACTCAAACCATCTGGAGGGTGTAGGGTTTAAAGAAATTAATCATGCTGTTATGCAGGAATGGGACATTTCAGGTGGTTGTTGGAAGGCTGCAGGGGTTCACCTTTCCAAAGCCCATGCTAGTCTGAAAATACTGGGGATGAAAACTTTTTGCAGAGACTTCCTGCCTTGCAAATACCTTCACCCAGGTTCATCAGAAATAGTCCCTAGTCACCCACAGTCACCGAAACCTCATGTTACCAATGGGCTGGTTATTCCTCTATGACTGGCAGCTCAGAATGCATAAGGCCAGGTGTAGGTATTTAGTGGGGAGGTCAGTTCAGTACTTTGCACAGAAAAACTCCCTTCCTTGAAGGCTCTCTAATCGCTTTACAAACCACAATGAATTGGCCACAGAATTCTCCTGGAAGGAAGATTGGAATCGAACCGTTATTCGTAATTTAAGGTGGAGAATTGAGGGACAGCGAGGAAGTGATTTACCCGAAGGTAGTGTCACATCTGGAACCAGGGCGTGGGAATGGTCAACACAAGCTCAGATTTTTAGCACAGTTGTGGTCAGGCATCATGTTTGTTGATCTGGCACAGAGACTCTGCCCAAACTTCTCATGGCCAGGCAGGCAGGAAAGATTCAGGCCTCTGTTTCTCGACCTGTCAGGCCCCAAAAAGGGCTCACCTCCTTTGATGAAATGTAGAATCATAGAATCCTAGGGCTGGAAGAGACCTCAGGAGTCATCGAGTCCAACCCCCTGCCCAAAGCAGGACCAACCCCAACTCAATCATCCCAGCCAGGGCTTTGTCAAGCTGGGACTTAAACACCTCTAGGGATGGAGATTCCACCCCCTCCCTAGGGAACCCATCCCAGTGCTTCCCCATCCTCCTACGGAAATAGTTTTTCCTAATCTCCGACCTCCGACCTCCCCCACTGTAACTTGAGACCATTGCTCCTTGTTCTGCCATCTGTCACGACTGAGAACAGCCTTTCTCCATCCTCTTTGGAACCTCCCTTCAGGAAGTTGAAGGCTGCTATCAAATCCCCCCTCACTCTTCTCCTCTGCAGACTAAATAAGCCCAAATCCCTCAGCCGCTCCTCGTAGGTCATGTGTTCCAGCTCCCTAATGTAGGAATGTGCCATACCAGGTGATCCCAATGGTTCACCTGGCCCAGTTTCCTGCCTTAACAGTAGCCAGATCAGACACCTCTGGGGAAGATGCAAGAGACCCAATGGTGACACATCCTGGAATAAACTATTTTTCCTAATGCCCAGCAGGCTGTGGTAGTCTTAGGCCTTGAAGCATGCAAGCTTATACCCTGTCAATGTATTTTTATCCTATTGTGGATGTTCATATTGTCCATGAAAAAGTCCAACCCTTTTTTAAAATCCTCCTAAGCTCTTGGTCTCAATGAGACCTTGTAACGGTGAGTTCCACCGGCCAGATATGTGTTAAATAAAAAGTGTTTCCTTTTGTCTCCATCCCAGGGCCTGGCATAGCTCTTGCTGCAGGTCAGGGGTACCAATGAATGAATTCCTCCACTGTATTGAAATCTCACAGACCAGTGTTTCTCAACCAGAGGTACGAGTACCCTTAGGGGTACTCGAGAGAAGTCTGGGGGGTACGTCAAGACAACTGAAATTTGGAGAAAACTGAATTTTTGTTTTAAGTTTTACAGCACTTTATTATTTTTGTATTTTTTACACCCAAACATTTCATCGCCCGCCCGGCTACAATTAAGCTGTTTAAACAAATGTGTTGCAATGGTAGAAAAAAATTTGTGTGTCTGAAAACTGTAGGTACTGGGGGTACTTATAATTTTTTTTAAGGGGTACTGGTAAAAAAAAGGTTGAGAAGCACTGTCACAGACAATATGCTGCCAAGGTCTATGCTGTTGCCGTTGAATTTTGCATGTTTAAAAGCAGCATAGGAAGTGAGCATCCCGCGAATTCAAATTAAAATAAACTTCCATCCTTAATGTACTGTGTGCTCAGTGGTTTTTTAAAATTCTTTCCACGGAGACTGAAGCCACACAATGTGCTTTAAAAGTCACCAAAACCACTCACCATGAGAGGGTGTGCGCAGCTTGCCTGAGTGAAGCGGTTCTTGTCCGATGTGACTGAAGGCATTTGTAGAAGTTCCAAGATGTTCCTCTGAATCAGTGGAAAATTGGAACTGGACTGTGCCAGACTCAACCTGCTTCACCTGCAATTTAAACAGATTTTGACAGACATGTGATCTGTGCCTATCCTTTACACCCGCTTTCTGGAATAAAGAGCGGTCTCCTGCCAAGCATCCCACAAAGTTAGAATAAGAAATTGTAATGCAAGGCATGAGGAGACAGAACTAGCAAGAGATTGGTTGGGTGGTTGTTTTGGGGGGGTTTCCCCAAAAACCAGGTTTCCAGAAAGCTTTGGTTCTGTCTGAACGTTATTTTACTTGAGGAAAGAGGGTTGTGGGAGGACACTAAACTCCAGAATTATCAAATTTTCCTCCCTATCTCAGGTAAGCTGGATTAATTATCCAAACTGTAGGTCTGCTTCTACAAACTGTGCATAGAAGATACTTTTCTTTCTTCCAGCAACTCCAGAGTTTTATGTTATGGTCGGTCAGCTCCATTTCTGGTCACATGACAGCATCACAATGGGGCTTGTGTGCTTTTTCGCACATGTTGGTCTGTTCCTAAATCTGTCCACCAGATCAAGAGTGAACTTTGGCTTTCCACTAGCAGACCAGCACTAGGAAAGAGCTCTAGCAAGCAGGGTTAAAAACAGAAGGAAGCAATATCTTGGTAAGTGTCTGGGGGAACAAATTCATGAATCCATAGCATGGTTCCCCAAACTTCCTTTGACATCAGCAGAGTCACAGAGTGGGCAGCAGTTCCCTCATTACTGTGTTCAATGGAAAACCCTTTGGACCCCAAGAAGGCATGCTGCACTTTCCCAGTGTGTTCCTGCTAATTAGACTGCAATACTGGTTGTATTAAAAGTAGATCAAAATCTTCTCCGTCTAAACCTCCCTTTAAGAGGAGCCCTTTCTAAATGTAAAACAGCCTTCAACGATCCCTTTCAGCAAGTAGCATGAGTCTCTTCTAGCTCAGGAGTCAAAAGAAAGAGGAGGTTGTAGCTACTTTGTTCTCTTCTGTGAATCTTTCCATCGGCCAATAAGGAAATACGCTCAACCCCCAGCTGTAACAGATTCATTCTTATCAGAACCCAGGCATCTAATCCCGGAGGCACCTATCCCAAACCAAGTACTTCCTTCCAAGGTCCGCATTAGGCTGGCTGATCTCAATTCTGTTCCATTATTTCTCCATTTCTATTTCCAATGAACGGTTCTGGAGATGTGGTGCAGCATGCAACGTTCATTCTTCATTCGTTTTAAACAGGAGCTACCTCTACTATGGATTGACCTGCCAAGAACGCAGGAGAAAGACTTAAAATGGGAGACTTGAAAGGGGGAAGGTGTAAAAAAGCTGACCCATAGGACTAACTCATTTCTTTAGCACCTTCTGCCTTCTCCATGCCTTCTCCTAAGCACTTGGCATCAATGATACCTTGTAGCAGTGAGTTCCACAGGCCATTTATATGTTAGGTAAAAAGTGTTTTCTTTTCTCTCCATGCCAGGGTCTTGCACAGCTCTTCCTCCTGGTACTGGGCAGCACTAAACCAATCCTTACACTGTTCTGAGGTCTCGCAGACAATATCTCCACCAGATTACAATTAAAACTATTAAAAAAACCTCATCCAGGAACAGTATATTTGTTAAAAGCAGGCACCTTCTCCCAAATCTTCTGGAAAACAGGGTGAACAAATTTTCATTGAGGCTTCCCAGTTAGAGCCAGAAAAAGTTTTGGGAAAAGACTTCACATGCAACGCAATGGACTAGCAAAACCACTTACAGTCTGCAAACACTCCTTGCCCCCACGAGGTGTGTTAAGAAAGTTTAAGCAACATGCACACAACTTCACGCTCTACTTCCTCCCAGTTAAAATGGAGCAGGGACTTGAGGGTCACAGCTTTTCCCTAGGACAGTGTGTGACTGTCAATGACCCAGTTCGTTGGTATAATGGGATTCTGTGCAGACAGCATCTTTCTCGAAGCTGTGTGCTTGTTATGCATCCCTAACCACAGGCTTTATTAAGCATTGGCAGTTTCCCCGTAGCCTATTGAATATCAAAAGACAGCTTCTGGGGACGGGCAGATTCATCCGGAGCAAAGTGCAAGCTCTTCAGAGCAAGGACTGTCACCTGCTATTTTTATGTACATCACCTAGCACAAATACAGCCCACGCCAGATTGCGGCCTCCAGACACTGCCAAAATAAATCACTTCACACAGTCTATGACAGTGCACAGGGTGTGCACATCATAAATATGAACACTAAACAGCTGATAAAATAAACGTGTCTTTTCTGGTGCATTGTTCTTACTCCTTTTCTCATGTGTGTTCATTCAAGGGCCAGGTGACACTGGGTTTAGCAAGATACTTCTAGGATGCTTTTAAAAGAACAAGAAAGCTCTGAGTCATGTGTGTACTGAAGGCCTTCAGGGTAGTTTTGTTGCACTTTTGCTAAAGGACAGCTCAGGCCATGTCTTCACTTAGGGAAAGATTGATGCTGGCGCAATCAATCTTCCAGAGTTCGATTTAGCAAGTCTAGTAAAGACCCACTAAATTGAACTCAGAGGGCATCCCCATTGGTGGCCGCACTTCTGCTTATGGAAGGAGTATCGGAAGTTGATGAGAGTGTTTGCTCCCATCTGCCTCCCGCTGTGGGGATGGCGGGGAAACTCAGATTAAAGTACGTCAGCTCCAGCTACATAATTAACATAGCTGGAGTTGTGTATCTTGATTTGCATAGACCTGGCCTCAGAGAAGCTTCTTTTTACCTCTTCAGAGCTCATGCTGGTGGGAGGCATCTTGTAAACCAGCACATGGCTGGGGTTATGCTGGGCACCTCCTTGCAGTGGTAAGATCACTTCTGTAGAACTCGAGTCCAGCGAAGGATTCCAAACAGCCCATCGGATGGAATGCATATAGGCTGCTTTAGCCAAAGAGGACATAGACAACACCTAGGATTAAAAATATATGAGACAGTAAATAACCAAAGGTGAAGAGCATTTGGTATTCTGTCTCGACTCTATCTCGGTGTCACTCCATTGATGTCGTCTAAGAAGGTCAAAAACTTCCAACCCAAAATTCAATAGGAATTGTCCAGTGGCCTTGTTTGCCTACTGAACAGTAAGAATTGTCTTGTTAGCCCTCTTCTGTTGGAACCTCATCCCATGTAGACAGAGTGACAGACTAGCTCTCTACGGCCTTTTTCTTATAAAACAAATACCAGGTTTCCTTTGATTGGGTTTCAACCACAATCAATATTCAGAATGAACGGTGCATCCGATCTTAAGCTATGACCTAAAATGAACACAGAGGCATATACATTTCTGCACCGCCCATGAATATTAGAAAAGAAACTGCCCTCTCATCTCCCTTCAGTTACAAATATTTGCAAATATGCCCCATGTTTTGGACTATAGTGGTTACTAATTTAGACACATGCACACAGTTCTTGTTACTGCAGAGACTGCTATTGTGTAGCTGAAAAATTCCTAAATCTCTGCAGGTAAAGGCTGGGGGTTCCTAGGAACCAGGCCGGAAGCTATATGTACTGAGAGGCGAGATACCATGTTCTCCCTTCTACCACACAGAAGGTATTTTTTCCAGATGAACAACAATAAATAAGAGGGACACAATAAAGTTCTGTGCATGGCACTGCTCCAATATTAGGGCAACTTTCAGAAAATGAATACCATCCACTCCCCCGGATCCTTCCCTTCAGTTATAGATTCCGCCTGTGACTTCAGTATAGCAGCCAGAACGTCCATTGTTTCAACCCATTGTTGAGGGGTACTGTTTTGAAGCACATTTTCTGTCTTTCCAGGCCCATGTTGTTGTTCATAACTGAAAGAATTCCCTTCAAATCACTGAATGTCCAGGTTCTGTACAAAGTACCAGTATTAACTTAGTGTGTTAAGAGGAGCTAGAAAACTTGGAAGAGCTTGCTACCTGCTACTCGGAAACAAATGCACCACAATTTTTTGGTTGTCTTGACTTCATACTTTGTCATACTAAGAACATCAGAATGAACAAGATCAACCATCTAAGATCACGTATCAACTCAGAGGCCTGGCTGGGTACAGTCCTTGCTTTTCCTTCCCTGCTTTAACCAATGGACCACACTTCCCTCTAGAATGTTTACAAGTACACGGTCAGTAAGTAATGTCAGTGTAACAAAGCTCTGCCATGTGTGCTAGTGATGCAACATATTGTGTGACAGGAGCAGACCAGATGGCTACAGGTGAGTAACAGAAGGCAGGTATATTAGCTCCAGACTGAATAGGTCTCCTTTCCCTGGATAAATCCAGAACAGTCCAGAACATGTCAGAATCAATTAAGGCAGACAGGCCAATTGAGATACTTGAAATCAATCAGGAACTTTCTGGAATCAATTAAAACAGGCTGATCAGGACACCAGGAGCCAATTAAAAACCAGCTAATACTGGTTAAAAAGACTCCCCTTCTGCTAGCTCACTGTGCGCAAAGAGCTGGGGAGAGAAGGTGCTGTGGAAGGTCTTGGAGGGACAAGCACAAGCAGGTACCTGGAGGAACCCGTGGTGAGGAAGGTGCTGGCAGAGCCATGGGGAAGTGGCCCCAGGAATCACAGCTGTCCTGTGGTGGTGTCAAGCAGACACTATCACCGGGTCCCTAGGCTAGAACCCAGAGGAGAGGGCGGGTCCAGCTTCCCCCCATCCCCAAATCCCTATTCACCACAGGGGAGAGGATCCCGACAGATGGATGCCCCATTCACTGGAGAAGGGCTAATTTGGTAAAGGGTCTCTCCTGGCCCCGAATCACTTGGAAGGGCAGCGGGGACTATGGGGTTTGGTCTCCTCTCTTTTCCCCATGCTGGCCAACAATGAGGGTGGCTAAACACACAGCCAACATGTGCCCTTGAGAAAGTGTCTACCCTGAGGGCCGCGTGAGCCCTTGAGGTGAGCCTTCCAGCATGGGACCCGCCCCGGCAAAGGAGGTTTGTCACACTCACCCGGCACCCAGCTAGGGGGTACCTGCACTTCGTACCTCGGTGACATCACCCAACAGCCTGACCTCCCCTGTTTGTGGAGTAACAACAGGCAACACTTTCCATATCCAGGACTCACAAATGGCAGCCCCATCTCCCCTGCACGGCGACTCTCTGGCCAACTTCAACCCAGAGCCAGCCTAACCTTTGCGTAGCCGGGTTAGCGACGCGAGGGCTAGAGCTAGCTCTGCCGAGGCATTCCCCTCATTGCCATACCCGCTCCCGACAAGGACTCACCGTCCTGCAGACAGACGGCGATTTGTTTTCTGCTGCGAGGAGTGAGCCCATTATACCCCATTCCAATTCCCGCATTCCCGCACTGACGTGGCAGGACAAATAGCAAGCGTCTGACACAGGCCCTCCAAGATGGGAAATGTCTTCTGCAGGGCTCCGCTCAGACAGCCACTTGCAAAGCCTCCCCCTAACACCAGGCCCTCTAGAAGGGATGTATAAAAATGAGCTGACAGGTCTGCCAGTGTCTGAAATCCATGCAAAGGCCTGTTCCTGGTACCGAGGACACTGGGATTGGCGTAGCAATCGGCTTGGGGATTAACTGCGCAGCAGAAAGGGAGTGCGGAGGTTAATTGGGTTCACTTTGGAGCCATCGATGGCCCGGCTTGACGGTTCCCCTTGACGGCCCACCGGCACATCAGACAGAGACGAATCCTCTGTCTCCAGCTCAGTGTGAAAGTCCCAGACAGACGCTCTGTGGGCAGCAGCAGATACAGGGCGAGCTGACACTCCAGTCTGGGTCATGTGCCCGGTTCATAGGCTAGGACAGCAGCATGGCCAGCATCCTGCTGCAGCACAAAGGAGAGAAGGAGGAAGGGCAGGGAAGGCAGGGAAGCAGCCTCTTCGGTACCAAATTTGCTGCAATAGCAGCTGAAGGGAGGGGACCTTGCCAAGGACATGCCAAAGGGATCGAGAAAGCACCCGCCAAAAGAGGCCCAGCTTTTCACCTACTGGAGCCAATGGGCATTTTACCCACTAGGCTACCGCTACAGTCCCACCCTTCTCGTTTGCTCTTGCGGCTTGACGCGCAGGCAGCAATGCCCACTTCCCGTAGCTCCGCTCTCAATGCAACCCCCATTGGAGGGGTGCAGCTCCCTCCTGTCCTTTGGTGCTTTCCCCAGGGCTGGCAGAGAACTCTCTGGGGAAGGGATTGTTCAGAGCCCAGGACGGAGTCAGCCCTCCCATGGTGGCGGCAAGGCCAGAGAGCTGTGGAAGAAGTTTGCAGAGACTCCATTTTTCAACCGGGTTTATTCTGCCAGCAACAAAATCAATGAAGTGGGCAGAAAGTGGTGACGAATGCCCCTTCTCAGACAGTAGTAGAGAGGTAGCCGTGTTAGTCTGATCTTGCGAAAACAAAAGGGAAAATGATATCGCACTTTACTAGTTTTTCCTTTTGCTTCAGCAAGATCAGACAGTCACCGGAGAGCGGCAACTGTGGCTGAAGACCTGCTGTTTACCAGCATCCTCAACAGCCACAAGCTCCAGGCACAATACTGAGCAGCCTGTGCAGGTGTGTTCCGACATCTCTGTTGGTTGCCCAAGGCAACAGGGCACGGAACGGAGCATTTCACCTCCAGGTCAGCCCACATCAGCTGTCAGCCAACATGGGGTGGGCCAGGAGACAAAGCTTTCTCAGCAGCCAGAAGATCTTGTAACCGCAATATCTCCGGGCCCTCAGGACTAGATCTGAGACCGGCTTCCTAGAGCCACCCAGTCTGGCCAAAGTACTGAAAAGCTACATTAAAGAATCTCCCTTTGAGAGTTGGGAAGCAAAATGCAGAATTCCCAGCTCTTGGCGAGCGTCAGTTTGGAATATACGGAGTTGCTGAGTTACTGAGATGAACCTGGGCAATGCCTCTGGATGCACAGACCGATGTGACTGCAGTCCAGGCCCTATTGTACGAGAGACCACAGCACTAAAAGCACTACTACAACTGTTAGCAGGCTGAGCTGCAGGTAAGGCCTGACTGAGCCATGGAGGTGTGGAGAAAGTGAATAAGGAAAAGTTATTTACTTGTTCCCAGACCATAAGAACGAGGGGTCACCAAATGAAATGAATAGGGAGCAGGTTTAAAACAAACAAAAGAAAGTTTTTCTTCGCCCAACACACAGTCAACCTGTGGAACTCCTCGCTAGAGGAGATTGTGAAGACCAGGACTTTTAACAGGGTTCAAAAAAGGCTGGGCATGAGTGACAGGAGAAGGATCGCTTGATAATTCCCCATTCAATTCATTCCCTCTGGGGCAGCTGGCACTGGCCACTGTGGGCAGACAGGACACTGGGCTAGAGGCACCTTTGGTCCGACCCAGTATGGCCATTCTCATGTTCTTATGTGATATCCCCAAGAGGTGCTCCTTCAGGACAGCTTTAAAGCACCCTGGCAAGGAGACAACGTGGGGAAAGCACATGGCTCCTGGTGCTTGTGCCATGCCTGTTCCCTGGTTATGCAGATGTCTTCTGCCTACCGAGCTCTCAGCCCGGCACCTTCTTCCAGAATGAAATCTGCTTTGAGTCTTCATTTGTTTACGTTGCCCTGAGAGCTGGACGTAAGCGCAAATAAACGTAGGGTTGTACAAAGAACTAAATAATACAAATCTGCATTCAGACGCTAAGCCCTCTGCCAGTCCTTGGGGTTTCAGTTTTTAAATGAGTTGAATCCAATATCTAATTTTCCAATTGTGTGGTTTTCGTCAGTTTGTCTTCTCCCAATCGATACAAATCCCATCTGCCAGCAGGGCATGTGTCACTTCTATAAATACCCGTTCACCCCGCCCCCGGGTGCTTCGGACAGCTCTAATGAGAGAAGACATTTCCTGCATCATCAGTGACCCTCTCACAGCCACCTGAGCAGGACAATTAGGGACTCATAACAAATCAATTGCTATTGATTAAGCAGCGTGTTCTTACTACAGACCGATGGCTATCATACTAAAGGATCTCTGTAGGGGACAGTCTGCACAAAATGGTGAGGCCAGTGCTAGAAAACTGGGAGAGAGATGGCCAGGCCATATACACTGAACAGGGTGAGAGGAGCAATTTATCTATCCACCAGGATGAAATTCCCCTGCTGTCGGCCTGAGGCAGTGCGTGCAAAACAGAGCCTTTTAAAATCCCTGGGCTCCCTGCATTCGATCCTCTATATCCAAGTCATTAGGGCCTCCATTTACTTAAATAAGGCAAAGATGGTTCATCTTGACAGTGCTGGCTCACAGGGCTGAATGGTTTTAATGCAAACCCATGTGCCCTCCCTCTAGCAGCAAGTTAGAAATGCAAAGCACGGGATAATTGAGGCCATTTTAGCAATACCTTAGTGGCTACCTGGCTATTAAAGCACTAGATGCTGCTCTTACTGGAGGTTGCACTTGTAACAGAGGATCTTGAATTAATCAGAAAAAATACAAAAGCTACATCCTCCACCAAGGAAGGGGAAATGTTCTTGGTTTGGATTTAAATACTATACACCTACTGAGGCTGGACCTACCCCCTTTTGGATGGGTCTTTTTTACTTAAGACTGACTCAGTTAGCGTTGCACGGGTTGCACCTCCCAAAACCGGCAGGCTCTGCTCCGGCACGACCCCGGATGTTCCTGGATCAGAGAGCCCGGCAGCCCAGTGGCAGGAAGGCTATTCCAAAGTGGGCAGGACGGGGCAGGGGTTGGGGCTGGTGGCAACCCTGGGCAGCCTACACCTGTGGGGCTGGAGCCGGCAGCAGCGGTGGCAGCCTGTGGCACTGAGATGCGTCCGGGATAGTGCGGGGCCAGAGCCCCGGGCAGCCCGTGGCAGCAGCGCTGGAGCCTGCGGGCTGCCACAGGGCAGGAGTTTGAGCCCTCAGCAGCCTGCGGCAGCAGGACCAGGGCCAGGGCTGGCGGCAGCCCCAGCAGCCGTGGCAGCATGAGGCCAGGGCCACAGGCAACCCGTGGGAGTGTGGGGCCAGAGCCCGCGGGCTGCCACGGAGCCAAAGCCCAAGCCCACGACAGCCCCCAGGAGCCCGTGGCAGCAAGACCGGGAGCAGAGCTAGCCCCACCAGCCCATGGCAGCAGGACCAGGGCCAGAGCTGGCAGTAGGGTTGGGGTAGGACCCCCAGCTCGGGCCCAGAGCTCGTAGCAGCCCGCGACAGTGTAGGCGGCTGCAGGACCCCACAGGCAGCCTCCAGCCAGGGCAGGGGCAACAGGGCCAGCCGAGGCTGGGAGCAGCAGGTGGGCTCCCGGAGCTGGCAGCGCTGAGGGTCAAGGGCTGAGGGGCTGTGGCAGGGAACCGTCTCTGGTCCGGCAAATTCCCTGATTCGGGACCAGTTAGGTCCCAAGGGTGCCGGACCAGAGAGGTCCAACCTGTATATATGTACGTAGCTTGAATATGAACTGCTCCTGGGGCCTAAGTACAGGCTGAGCCTCTCTTGTCCGGCACTCTCTGGTCTGGCAACATCCGTGGTCTGACATGATGTTCATTCGCTGGATGTCCACTTAGCGTGGGGGTGACCAAGTTTCCCATGGCCCCATACAATTTATTTACAGCCCCCAGTCCTGGCTCTCAGGGTTCTGTGCTGTTATTTAGCTCCACTTACCCCTAAATGTCTTCTCAGAGCCCAGCAAGCAGTGGCAGTGTTGGTAAAGCTGCGCGACAATATGGGGACCTCCCATGGTCTGGCAAATTATCTGATTCAGCACCGGTCAGGTCCTGAGGGTGCAGTCTCTGGTAGCTGGCCCCTCAGTTGCTCTGTAACATCTAGCAACCAAGTCTGTTTTACCAAGTTTATCTTTTGTTTTGTAATAAAAATCCCTTCTTTTAAGGTGATGATTTGATTCGTGTGTCCTGGAAGGTCTGTCTGTGGGTATGTGCAGGCCTCAGACTGAGGGGTCAGCTACTAGAGACTGCAGCTTGTTTTTCTCTTTTCTTTTTTGTAAGCTCTTTTGGGGCACCCCTGGGGTGGTTTCAAGTGTTCAGCCCTGGTTTTAGGGGAAAAGCACTTGATGGTGGCAGGAGTTCCCCAAAATCTGTGTATTAGAGTTGGGGGGGGCAAAGTTTTTGTAACCAGTGCCAGTAGAGGCAAGGTTTGGAAGTTTTCTTGCAGGCCCTTGCCTTCTGCACTCGGAGTGCCAGAATGGGAATCAGCCCTGACACTAGCTATCGGTCTGCTTGCCACAATTTTGTATTGCTCCAGAATTTGGACTGCAAAAACTGGATGAAAACATTTAAATGTGTGCACTTATCTTGCTAACTGTATGCTAGCACTCGTGATATCAGTACAAGAGGTTCCTCCAAAGTAGGAGAATTCTTGTGATTTTAAAATCCTCAGCGCAGTAAGATTTAAACTTGCAAACAGAGTTAAGGACTCAAAAAAGGACCAAGAAAGGATGAATTACTTTTCATCGTGCAAAATGTTGTGCTAAAACCTAAAGAAGAATTTGCTTTTTAAAAGCTGAAATTCTCCAAATGAGCTTGCCAGAGCACTCCCAGACAGCTGCAGGGTAACTTTCCCCATCTATAGTGGAAAAAATTAACATATAATTAGAAAGATTTCATAAACTCGTTTGTGCCACATTACATGTGGGACTGTTGGAAAGCACTTTGTCATTTTGATGGGCGATATTTGCCTTTCTATCCTACAGAGTGAAACAGCTCTTCAGAAGCAATATGGGAGCTGCAGAAGGAGCTATTGTTTGACTCTGAAAGACACTTTATAGTCAAGTGTAATTTTTGCTCAAGGTTTTATAATGTTCCACCATAACATTAAATATTTAGATCAACAGGAGTTGGGAGTCAGATTCTTAATTAGCTATGATTTTAGCACAAAGGGATCCATATTAAAAGCCGGATTTAACTCCTACTGAAGCCCCCATTGATTTCCAGAGGGGTTGGATCAAGCCCTCAGAAACACCCACCACCTTCTAGCAGAGGGGGTGAATCCTGAAAAGTTGAGTTCATGCGTGTATGTTCGAATTCTGCAGTGCTCTTCGGGACAGCCCTGTTCCTGCAACTTTGCAAGATGCTCCTTTACAAGACTGACACAAGTGGGGTTTGTTCACATGAGGGCTTGGGGGGTGGCTGGGTACAGGAGAGGATATTTGCTAGTCTCCTTTTTAAGGAGGTTCAGTGGCCCAGACATGGAGAACAAATTATTCGGGTGATCAATATAATGAATAGTATATAGATTAACTAAGCCAAACAAACTGAAAACTGCTTGTCCAAACTACCTGGAGAACACTTAAGAATAGATTCAAGCGCAGATGTTAAGAGCATGAATGATTCAAAAGTAGAACAAGCAATTCAGTTCCCACCTAAGATAATTCACATCTCTTAATGTGACCAGCTCTGCTTTCTAGTGTGTAAATCAAAGGACATACCGAACAGTATACAGCAGCCTTCAACTCCCTGAAGGGGGGTTCCAAAGAGGATGGAAAGAGGCTGTTCTCAATGGTGGCAGATGACACCAGGAGCAATGGTCTCAAGTTGCCGTGGGGGAGGTCTAGGTTGGATATTAGGACAAACTATGCCACTAGGAGGGTGGGGAAGCACTCGGATGGGTTCCCTAGGGAGGGGGTGGAATCTCCATCCCTAGAGGTGTTTAAGTCCTGGCTTGACAAAGCCCTGGCTGGGATGGTTTATTTGGGGTTGGTCTTGCTTTGGGAAGGGGGCTGGACTCGATGACTCCTGAGGTCTCTTCCAGCCCTAGGATTCCATGATTCTATTGTGCTCAGTGAGATTAACGGGGAAATAAGCCCCAAACGACATTAGTTAGCTTCACTCTGTGCTTACTTCAGCAGCAGCAAAGAAAGGTTCAGACTGGCCTGACAGCCCATTGGTACGGGCAGGGGTGGTGACAGGTGGTCTCCAAAGGGTAATGTGTGGGTAGCTCCTCTCTGTGGGATGGGACATTGCAGACACGCCTCCTTGATCCCCACACGTGGCTGAGCCACTGACGTTGCTCCTTTGCTCACTCTCTGGCTGGCTAGATTCGTTCCTGGTGCCGTGTCATGTCAGAATGCCTCCCAAGAGTAAGAACAACAGTAACGGTTTCTCTCTGCCTCCTCCGCAGAGTTAGTGCATTTTTTCGCCAACCTCCACTGGAGCCACATGTCTGTATGACACCTCAGACCACTACTAAATCCTCTGAGATATAAAGTATTCATAGGCGATGTTCCCTCTACCTTTTCCCATCTGTGTGCAGAATAAATTTTGTTATATGCACTGAGGCATGTGTGGATGTGCACCACCAGTAGAAACACATGCTATTGGCTGCTGCCTGCTGTGGACGCTCTGCTCATCAGTGGGGCGGCATTTGAATCTCCCCTGGGAGGCCACCCACGGCTCAGCTTACAGACAACACTGTTCACAGGATGCCTTGCCTGACCATTTACATTCTATCAGCTGTGGCCTGTGGAGAAGGGGGAACTGCACTTCCCTTTGCAATGGTGACATCTTGTGAGGGACGATTAGGCAAGAGAGTGGAAGTGGCTGTTAGTGACTCTGACCAATCGCATGAGCGTTTAGTGTCCAATGGACTCCATTACACACCCCACGGCCCAGGCATGCCTGAGGCTGAGTGGGACGCTGGGGGAAGCTGAGAATTGCATTCAAGCCACTGCTGACGTGCAAAACAGGACAAGACAGTAGCATTCTCCAGGTGGTGAATAAAGGGCCAACCCACCCAAGCCACTCAGCTCCTCGACCACACTTGGTCCTAAGAGCACCTCAAATCAAATGGAATCGCAACCCACTTCCCTACTTAACTGAGAGCCTGTAAAGTTAACAGAAGAGAATGAACTGAAGAGTAGGAAACCAAAGCTGTCATCCTCTGGGCTTTTGTTTAGCGAGTGAAGGAGAAGCTACTGCCTGAGGGGGGCTGGGTCTGACGGAGGACAGGCAATGCTAAGCAGGAGAGGGAAGGCTTTGCTGCTGTCACAAAGCAAAGCGACCTTTCGGCTAACAAAGACGTTTCAAGTAGCTTCACGGTGAGACAGCGAGAGCTGTTCTCCAAGTCAGAGCTGCGAACTGCAGAGCACTGTAGCTACCATGAGAAATACAATCCCAATTTCCAGTTTGCCAGACCAGACACACACCGGGATTAAAGTACATAATTTAACTGCTAATTACAGATTCCTCTGCTTTTATTAATCACAATTTTGTGAGGGATTTTCCCCAAAAGATCCAAGTCCGCTGTATGCTCTTGGAGGGATCACTTTATTGAGGGTGCTTTTCTTCAGGTCTGTGTTCAGTATCTGTGAGGTGGCAAATCGGAGATTTTTAGTCAATAGTCATTTTAAAAGAGCAAATTATTGTTTTTCGTTCATCGGGATAAGGAGATGGCTACTCAAGAGTGCTGACTTGTGGGGAAAAGCAATAAGGAGGAAAAACAGCTCTTGGAAAAGCACTTGACAACATTCTAAGACTCAGTGGTCATTTGTATTCGTGAAAAGGATGAAATGTGTTAGAAATAGCTATCAGTAGGGAGTGAGGTGTTACGGGAAGTAAAACCTCTAGTTCAGCTGATAAACCAAAGAAAGCAGCAAACACTGAACCATGCAGAACTTGCAGAGTGCTTGCATACCCTCGGGACCAAACCAACAGCCCCCTATGAAATAACAAAAGTTTTAAGAACAAAGCGCCTGGCTCTGCATACAATGAGGTCAATGGGAGTTTCGGGCCCCAGGGGCTTCGCATTTTTTTTGGTCTACAATCTGAGCAACTTCTGGAAAAAGCCACATCTTCCTTTTGGAATGCCTGACTTCCACGCTGTACTAAGGAAAGGACCTTGTCTGGGTGTCAGCTGGAATCCAGCACTTTGTTCAGATAAAACCATTCCATCAGAGCGTCCTTAACACAGGCTACTGTGGCTTAGTTTCAGAGAAGATTTACAAGCCACTAAATTCAGCCTGTTGCTCTCTCAGGGCATGTCTACATTAGGAAACGATTTTGAAATAACTAAAATGAATTTAATAACTCCTGAAATACCAACATCGAAATCACGTGTCCACACTACGGGAAGCTTAAAAATGAGTCCGAGGAAGGCTCCATTAATGTGGACGCACAACTTTGACTTAGAGCCCCAGGAAGCACTGGGGAGTAATTACTTCTAATTACTCTGGGGAGTCGTTATTTTGAAATAGCAGCACTGGAGTGTCCACACGACCACTATTTTGAAATCACTATTTCAAAATTAGTGTTATTCCCCCAAGGAAAGCTGGAGTACAGATTTCAAATTCTGTACTTTGAATTTGACGCACTGCTTATTAATTCGACCTAAGCGGTGTTCTTTCAAAATAAAGCCCTATTGTAGACCAAGGCTAAGTGTAACCCCCCAAACAGCTGTAAATCATCACAAATATTCTTGGAGATCTTAGCTTAGTGTTGATAAGTTTACCATGGGGTTTGGAAAACCGTACATTTGTGACACAGCACTGAATCATAAGGCTCTAAAAGGTTTCTTTCAAAAACCTTGGTTTCCCATGGTTTAAATGATCCATGTGCTTCCCGTGTAGAACAGGCTACGCTGTAGTGCAGTAGTAAAGTCGTCTTTATTATAGATGTTGCACAACATGTATTTTTTATCTGAATCATTCTGTTCACTTGGCCAGAAGGTCATGTTTTCAACACAGTCTTCTCATTTCCAGGCCTTTTTTGCACTAAGAAACTTTCCATAAACTTGTTTCTGAGCTTAATTTTAAGTTGTTCTGAGAAGAATGGCTTCATTACAATAAGTGCAACCTAAAATTTTGAGTTGCAAGTATCTGTCCCTTCGATTTTTTTCTCACCTAACCTGGAATACTAGTTTCATGGGCTGAAGGAGCTAAAATTATTATCCAGCTAGACGAGACGACATGCAGTACAATTCAGCATTTCAACAATTAGAAAGCCAGGCATTAGCGAGAAACAACTCAATATTTCTTTACAGGGCTCAATATCTTAACCTTTTCGTAAGGAGTTTTCCCATAGATGGCATGCGTCCAAAATACCTGCACTAATTATACAGCAGCTAAGAACAGCCCAGAATGTGCCATTTGTCTATTGTCTTGGTAACAGAGGATTGTAAAAGTTGGTCAGATGATTGAGATACACAGTAGCATTCTGGTCTATCGGATACAAGTGTATGGTCATTCATAATTGAATTCATCACAATTGGATTAATCACAGAAAGCTTAAAAATGTCACTGAGAAACCAGAACAGCATCAAGAAGCTATTGTGGTCTTTTGGGGAAACACGATGTCAATGATGCTGGGACATATGCAGTTTGTAAGCACTTTGGATACTTCAGAACAAAGTGGCGAGTAGAAACAGTTATTCATGAAGTGCTGCGTTCCTCCTTACCTTCCTCTCGGCTCCGCTTGGTGCCCAGAACACGTACTCCAGCTGGAAGACAATTGCGAACGCTGGGTGACGGACCATCTCGGTCAGACGAATGCGGCTTCTCAAAACCAAAGCTTGACCAACCATGCTGCATTGGAAGATAACAAAACTACAGATAAAATGGGGGTTGTTTAGGACAGTCCTGCTGAAAATCAGCTTGCAGCCGATCCCGGTGACATGGCATTCCTCGCGGGTGGTCTGAGAGCAGAGTGTGGCACTGAGCACAGCTCTAGAAATGATTAGGGGGCGTTATTTGTATTGTGAAAGAATCTAGAAGCCCCGGGTGCGGACCAGGACTCCATTGTGCTAGGGGTTGTACAAACACACAACAAAATGATGGTCCCTCCCTCTAAGGTCTTACAATATAAGAACAAACCTGATACAGAGCTTGGGAAAGTGCTTCTGTCATCACTCCGACAAGTTCAATTAATTCATTGACATTTTAGCTCCACAGCAAAGGCTTAGCACAGGACAAAGAAGATGGCTGAACTATGTGAGACCAACCCCTACGAGCCTCTGAGAAATAGTCTTCTCTCCGGGTAGGGTTGCCAGATGGTTTCAACAAAAATACCGGACACACTTGACATTACATCACAATCTACATTACATCCTATTTAGAAAATACCGGACATTTCTATTTTCTCATTTCTATTTTCTCAATTTGTTTCCCAAACAGAAAGCTCAAATACTGGACTGTCTGGTTCAAAACCGGACACCTGGCAACCCTACCCCACTCAGCAACCGGGCCCAACAACTTTGTCATCTCCCCCTTTTTTTTCTCAACAGTGGGTTTTTTTGGGGGGGGGGGATGGTGTTCGGTATTTTTGGTTAAACCATCTGACAACCCTAGGGAGGGCAGGCAGGAAGGCTTCACGGACGGACTGTGGCCTATCTGCCATGGCCAAGAGGAGAGGCATGGTGCACCGCAGTGCAGCCAAAGGCCGAAGAAACCAGCCCCCATCAGCAGTTACTGACCCTTTCACCTCATACCTTGGTTTGGCGCTGGGCCCTCGTTTCCTGTGGATGCTGGCTGAGCGCCCCCGGGCCACCTCGGCCTGTGGCACCACCACCACCACCTGCGGTGCCTGGACGAAGCAGAAGCCGTTGTGGACCCCGACGTGCAGCCGGCGTTCCTGGATAACGACTCCACTCCCATCCACTGCCGAGCTGTCCTAGGAAACAGCATTTCAGCAAGGTTACACCACAGGCTGAAATAGCCAATCCCCCAGGAAACGAATCTCCCCCCCCGGAGATGGGCCGGGAGCTGCATTTCTCTCTGGCTGAGACAGGCGGGAGGGAAGGAAGACTCCTCCTCCTTCCCTCCCCCAGCCAAAGAATAGCAGTGGAACAATACTGCAGAAACAGCTCCATTGTTAGGGTTGTACCAGCCCTCAGCCTCCGTGGCCCCAGCCCTGTAGGGAAAAGCCGAGAAGACCATCGCATCAACATTGAGACCACCCATAAGGCTGGGCCACACACTTCTTAGGGAGTGCTAAGATCCTCCTCCTGATTCTGGGCAGCAGGGACGCCCTACAGTGGCCATGGAGAAGTGCACCTTTCCTTTTTAAAATGGTCACATGCAAGTACAGGTTGAACCTCCGTAGCCCGGCACCCAGTGCCACACCAGAGAATTTGCCGGACCATGGGAGGTTAATATTGTCTGGCAGCTTCACCAACACTGCCACGGCTTGCTGGGCTCTTAGAAGACATGTAGGTTCAAGTGAGAGCTAGATAACAGCACAGAACATGGAGAGACAGGATTGGTGGCTGTCAACAAACTTTATGGGACCATGGGAAACTTGGCCACACCCATGATAAGTGGACACCCAGTTAACTGCAATCATGCCAGTCCACAGACGCTGCAGGGCCAGAGAGCGCCAGACTAGAGAGGTTCAGCCTGTAGTGCTATTAGCACCCCTGGGACTATAATTTTAAGCACGTGTTTAAGTACTTCAGTGGATCGGGGGTGAAGCACTTGGCACCTAGTGAGTTAAAGCCCTCAGACAGAAGAGGTCCCATACAATATGGAGCAGAGTCCTGCAAATCCATTTTCTCCTGTGACTTATGTTTGCTCTTTGTCTGGTCTTCATGCCGCTAGCCAATGAAGTGGCATTTGGAGAATCAGGAAGAAAAATTTAGGCAATTAATCATAAAGTCATAAAAATGGAACCTGCCCCAGAGTGACTGCTAGATGTTTGTTAGAGTGTTTTATCATAACCGAAAATCCACAGCAAATATGATAAACAAACAAGAATTTTCCTCACGGTCATTATTGCTTATTAAATTATATGATATTTGAAAATGAACATTAAGCTTTAAAGTTCCTTTAACTTCCCATTAATCAAAACAAGATGGCCAACTGCAACTTATTAGTGTTTGAATATTCAAAAAATAACCACAGAGGACAGCTGTGTGACGGTGAAAAAAAAGGAAACGAAGAAGTAAAATGCTAAAACATAATAAAATGACTTTCATGGTGGAAAACTAGCACAATACCCCTAAAGCAATCTTGTGCTAGTGCCATTTGTACAAATGTATCTATTCTATATAAAAACAAAGCAATTGCATTAACGTACTTTCTTCTTGTTTGAGCTTTAAAACTAAAATGATCACCTGCTTGTTGGCTTTCTCATTTTAGAAAGTTTCCAAAATCTTTTTATGGAAGAAAACACAAGTGTTGTAGCTGTTGCAAAATACCCAACCAAAAACCCCCCAGGCCCTCGGCAAATTTGCAACCTTTCCCATTCCTCCACAGATAGGACAGGGTACATGATAAATCACTGTCATGCGAGATGGGCACAAATAGAGGACAATGCAGTTCACCATGCAAGCATCCAATATTTTAGCTTCCCTGATTTTAGGGATTTTTTTATTTTAAATCATGGGGGGACAATAATACAGAGAACTTCTTTCTGGAAATTGGCTTTGGATTGGCTGTGCTAACAGGAAGGAAGATTTGCAGGTTCCTAGGGATAGAAATGTTTAAATCAGAACCCTAGAAGCAAGGGTTTGGAGCCCAGGAATTAGATTTCATTGAGGCCACATCTTCACTAAATGGAAGATGGACGCTGCCACAATCCATCTTCCAGAGTTTGATTTAGCGGGTCTAGTTAAGACTCACTAAATTGAACTCAGAGGGCTCCCCCATCAGTGGCCAGTGCTCCTGCTTGTGTGAGGAATCATCTGCTCCCGCTGTGGGGATGGTGGGAAAACATGAAACAAGGTACATTGACTCCAGCTATGTAATTAATATAGTTGGAGTTATGTATCCTGATTTCATCTTCCTCTTTAGTGTAGACCTGGCTTAACTCTATCCTGGGAAATACTGGGCCACCTCAACTCTAACTGCCTGCAATGGGCTCCAGGATTAGGCCTGTGAAGAACAGGAGGTGTTACATTATTCCAAAAACTTGTCACAAGATTAGCAAGCATGGGCATTGCAGAACCCACCTCCGCAAGCCGGCTGCTCTAGAAAAGAAAGGTTTGGTTTCAAGGTACAAGGTAATAAAAAGCAAATGGTGCAATCATCTGAGCTGTAAGAAGAGGAGTTCCCACTATGGAAGGGAGCCACCATCAATATTTATGCTCAGGCAAAGGATCTCTGTGCACAAGTTGGCCAGGCTCAGATAAACCCAGGCTCTGCTCCGAGAGCTGTCAAACAATCCAGAGCTCAAATCTGCCTGGTCTCTAAGGCTACGTCTACACTGCAGCGCTATTTCAGGATAGCAGAGTATTCCAAAGTAGCAATCCCGCGTCTTCACAGCAAGCCCGTTATTTCGATATATAACGGGCTTACTATTCCGATATCCCTGTAGACCTCATTCCACGAGGGGTAAGGGACATTTTGGAATAGCAAGTTATTTCGAAATTGGCGCTGTGTAGACAGAGCCAAATTATGAAATAAGCTATTTCAAAATAAGATGGATATAAAATACGCCATTTGCATAGCTCAAATTGCGTATCTTATTTTGTAGGGTAGGTCTACATTACACACTTATTTTGGAATAAGCTATTTCAGAATAATAACTCCCAAAATATCTATTTTGAAATAGCAGGTCCACACTACAGGGAAGCCTCAAAATTAGTCCAAGACTGGCTCCCCTAATGCGGACGTGCTACCTTGATTCAGAGCCCCAGGAAACCCTAGGGAGTAATTCCTTTGAATGACCCTGGGGAGGAGCTATTTCCAAATAGCAGCAGTGGAGCGTCCACACTATTGCTATTCTGAAACAGCAATTTCGAAATAGGCGTTATTCCTCGTGAAACGAGGGTTTATTATTCCAGAATACAAAGGCTGTTGTTTCGAATTTCAAAATGACAGCCTTGCCCCCCTTGCTATTTGGAAATAACGCTGCCATGTAGACGTGCCCTAAAAGGCTGCAGCCTGTGGGCAGAGGGCATCAGAGCCTTCTCCCAGACATCTGCCATCTCCCTGGGCTCCTAGGATACAGGGGCAGGTCCTACCGCCGTTCCTCAGGAGTGCAGGGACTTGTCCCTGTCCCCTCCTTTTTAGCTACCTGGGGTTTAAATGCTAGAGCGGAGACTCCAGGGGGTCCCATCACAAATGGGGTGTGATTATATCAGCTGTGGGCCACACCAATACCACACTCAGTGGACTGCTGTCACTGATCTCTTGACAACTACACGTGAATATCTGCTACCTGTGTTACCTCCAAATCCTCCAGGGCCGGGAATTTGCTCAAAGCGCATGCTGATTCCACTGTTCAGAGCAAAGGCTTCTTCAGTACAAGTCCCATCGGCTGCCCGGCTGCAGGGCCTGAGACCAGGTGTACCAAGACTAGCCGTTGCAGACAGAGAACATGGCAACATTTCCTCCTCCTCCCCATGAGAAATGGGAGGAGCATGCCAGAAAAGGACAGGCCAGCACCAGCACTAACTACTGTTTATCGCCAATGCATCTGACGGAGAATCTCCATCTTGTAGCTGAAGATTCCTGGCCCACATGCTGTGACCAAAACAAGGCTGGGGCAGATGATAGCAGGGATGGGAGCACGAGAGAACCCAGATGCTCTAGGAAATGGTGGAGGGCAGGCAGTTGTACTGGCCCTCAGTCCTTACTGAGCCAGGGCCTCGCCATTGAGCTAAGGCAGTGGTGAGCAACCTGCAACCCATCAGGGGAATCTGACTGGAGGCTGCAAGACATTTTGTTAATGTTCAGCATCTGCAAGCTCCACCCCCTGCAGCTCCCAGAGGCCACGGTTCTCTGTTCCACCCTGGAGCCCTTTCGCCAGCTGGTACCGCCCCACAGCTCCCGTTGGCGGGGAATAGAGACTCACAGCCAATAGGAGCTGCACGGGCTGGAGCCTGCAGATGGTCAATATCAGCAAACTATCTCATGACCTGCAATCAGATTACCCTGATGGGCCACCTGCAGCCTGTGGATAGTAGGTTGCTCACCACTGGGCTAAGCAAGACCTAGGTCTTGCTCTCTGTGGTCATTAAATCTTCTAAGGTGCTTCTCATAAGGAGAGGGGAGTTACTCCCTGAGTCCTGGCTAGGTTCTCCCTTGGTTCATCATATAGCACCTCCCTCCACAGCGCTTCAGTTAGATAAGGTATTACACAACCGTTCAGAGTGGTGGGGTGCAGGATGTCATTGTGCACAGTGAAACAGAACCCATGTTTCACCCCAGAGCTTGTACATCAATGGCAGGCAAAGTGATTCATAGATACAATTGACCCAGTTGCTAGCAAAGCTATGAATATGCTTTGAGATGAAAGCCTTCTTCTAACATCAGTTTATTGCCACGATAAAAATACCAAGCTAATAAAGGGGTTCCGGGCATGGCCATGGGATTTACGGTACCTTCAGTAAACGATCACAATTGAGTGAATCCAGCAGCTCTTCCTCAAACTTTTCTAATGAAGGGTACAAATGGATGGACAGCTTATCCACGTGCCACGTGACCGACTTCATGAGGTGGGGTTTTCGAAAGAAATCATCTGCAAAGACATCCAGCCATATGTTACTCTGCTGTCACCCACCGAATGCAACAACATCCCAGAACACAGCCTCGCTGTCCCATCCCATTGTCAGACCACAACGGAGAATGCAGCTGAGATTGGTGGTTCTCGCACAGAACTCTCAATAATGAGCTCTTCTCTTTCCGCAGCTAAAATTAATAAGCAAATGCTAACTTTGGGAGAAGTCGATTTTCTCCTTCCAAATGCCTCCAGAAACAAATTCTACAAACTAGTCATTAAAAGAAAGTAGATTATCAAAGCAAAGGAACATCTGTTACCCCTTCAGCTTGGTTTCCTTTCACGTCTTATACGCTTCTCCAGCCAGAAAGAAAACCAGATGCACCCCTCCTCCACCTCGTACATCTGTGGTGAACCATCACAAGGCTATCGCGCTAGGAAAGGCCAACAAGTCAGCCCGATTATTTAACAGGTCCCAAGGTCAGGAGCCCCAAGTCCACAACAGACGTAGTTATCCCAGCGTGCCCGCTTGGGAGAGAGCTGGGCACCGCACGACAACTGGAGGAGGTGCAGGCCAGCTTGTCTGATGGCTACAGCTGACTCAAGGGCCCTCCAGAGCTGCAATGGGCCGCATGCACCTGCAGTTGCATAGTCAAGGAAAGGACAATGTGACACCCAAACAGGGCCATCCTTGGGACTGATGGGGCCCTAGGCAGTGCTATTAAACTAAGGCCCCTGTGCCTGACGGCAGCCGGGGGAAGAGATGATAATTTGTACAGCTGTGATTTTATAATCTTCAGTGCCACACTCATGACATATTTTACACTCAGGTCCAGGCGCCTCCCACAGTAAGTCCAGACGCTGAGAGTGTGTACCTGGGGCTGGCAAATGCCTGTGAGATGGCTCCGTTACCATAGGCCCTTGCACAGGTTCAATGTTCTGCTCATAGCTCGGGCCGGCTTCTTCCCTTTGAAGTTAGATCCTCTCCGGAGGAAGCAGAGCCACAGAACTGGGGTAGGAAGAGGTGGGTGGACATTAAGACCCAGGGTGCCCCAAATTTTGGGGGGCCCTACCATTTTCTGCATATGGGTAAGGACAGCCCTGCAGCCAAAACTATGGGGCAGGGGTGGAACAATAAGCCCTTCTTGTTCCCTGGACTCGTCCCTTCCTGGGTTATTTCCCTCCCCATCCACCTGCAGCACCACGTTTCATCTGAACGGGGCCCATTCAGATCTCATGCACGAGGTCACTACTTCCTAACGTGAAATCCACGCTCTGATCCGGATCAGCCCACCAGCACGAGCAAGGTAAGGAGGTGAACTGGACGCAGGCCTCCAAGGCCCAGCGCTCTCCTGACTTATATTGTTCTAGCAAGTCACTATGGCACTGGAGAGACGTCTTTAGCCCAAGATAGCCTCGTGATTCCAGCCGCTCTATTAATGTAGGTGAACAGTTAAGGCCCGCTCCATGAATCCAGACCAGCACTGCTCGCTGCTCCACGTTTAATAAAAAGTCTCCTCCGAGCGTTCTGAGGCAGGAGCACTGAAGCGGTGGACGTGTAAGAGACCCTGTGAGAATTACAGTGACCGATCCCCTCAACTTCACCGGTGGTAGCAGCGGAAGGGATCGCACCGGAGTCCTTTGGACAGGAAGCGCACACGTGCTTAAATAACCCAGACCAGCAGCTACTCTGCTGTACAGAATGACATTCCACTTAGCAGGCCTGCCAGAGGGGACATGCCAGAAAGGATGAACCCAGCTCCGCTGCTCTGCACTCAGAGGGTTTGCACCGCTCCAAGGGACAGCCGCAGATGCACCGAGTTTGGCAAGGCAAGGCTTGGAAAGAAAATTGAAACGGAGTGACCCCATACTGGTGGTGGGTAACCTGTGGCCCGCGGCCCACATGCAGCCCGTTGGGGCTCTACCTGCGGCCTGCAGGCCCCCGGCTGCCCCCTCCACCACGTGCACCAGAGCCCTGCACTTCCTGCTCTTTCCTCTCCCTCCCAGCACTTTCGAAGGAGGCACAAATTGCCGGACTGAGACTCCATCCCCGCTCCTCCCCCTCCCTCCCAGAGCTGGAACACCGCAAATCAGCTGTCCGCAGCATTTTGGCTCTGGGAGGAAAGGAGGGAGGCGGAGCAGCGGGGCAGAGCACAAATCGAGTGATTAGTGGTGCTCGGAAAATGCTGAGAAGGAGAGGGAAGGGGAAGGGGAAGAGGAAGGAAGTGCAGGGCTCCGGTGCCCCAGTGTGCAAGAGGCGCATGGGGGAGAGCGGCAGTCGGAAGGCCACAGGGTCGCAGGTGGAACCCCACTGGGCCACAGGCTACTGCAACCCACTGAGATGGAGGGCCACCCACCTCCCATTCTGGGCTGCCCATCCCTGCCCCATACTCTCCGCTGTTTCGGCTGCACTCTGCAGATGGGCAAAGAGCCAGGCCGAGGCTCGCCGACGGTGAAAGGCACCAGTTGGACTGAGGGCCACAGAAAGGGCATAAAACGATGAAGCTATAGAGAAGAAATGCTTAAAAATGGCCCCAACAGACCCTAGCACGGACAATTACAGCCATGCCCTTTCCGAGTTCTGGGGGATGGATGCAGCCCCTGGCTTCCCTGGCTCTAGCCCCTGAAGCTCAGGGTCCCCTATCCCATTGGGGAGTCCACACAGGTGCTTCACAGCCCTCCTCCTGCCACCCCATCGTGGGGCTGGAGCATGCAAAATCTACTCAAAGGTTCAGAGAAGGGCAACAAAAAGGATGAGGGGTTTGGAACGGGTCCCATATGAAGAACGATGAACAAGACTTGGACTTTTCAGCTAAAAAAAAGGAGACGAAGGGGGGATATGATAGAGGTCTATAAAATCATGACTGGTGTGGAAAAAGTGAATATGGAAAAGTTGTTTACTTGTTCCCATAATAAAAGAACTAGGCGTCACCAAATGAAATTGATAGGCAGCAGGTTTAAAACAAACAAAAGGAAGTTTTTCTTCACTCAGCACACAGTCAACCCGTGGAACTCCTTGCCAGAAGATGTTGTGAAGACTAGGAGGTTAGGTCCATCAATGGCTATTAGGCAAGATGGGTAGAAATGGTGTCCCTAGCCTCTGTTTGTCTGGAGGTGGGAGACAGGGGAGGGATCACGTGAGGATTACCTGTTGTGTTCCCTCCCTCTGGGGCATCTGGTATTGGCCACTGTCAGCAGACAGGACACTGGGCTAGATGGACCTTTGATCTGACCCAGTATGACCGTTCTTATGTTCTTATATTACTAGGCTCTGGTGTGTGAGGGGAATGTGGGACGTGTCTTTCTCCTCAGTCAGGGGATGATGTCAGTGAGGGTTTTTTGGGGGGTTCTTTGTTTGTTTTTGCTTCTCACTTCTATGGGGCCCTGATTGATTTTCCTGTGGGTCAATGGCTCCCAACCCAAAAAAGGTTCCTCTCCCCTGCCCGAAGCAAACATACCCGGGTTTCATGCAAGTTGAGATATTCAGAGATCACTGATCAATTAAACATGCTAACGGATAAACAGGGAGCCATTTATGCTGACATAGTTCCACGGATCTCAGCGCTACAGAGTCCCTCGCAGGGAACCGTTTCCCCACTATCGCCGATACTGTTTTCAGCCTCATAGAAACATCCCTTTGTTGCCCCGAGACAGCTGGACTGCACAATCCTTGCTCCTTCCAGCCTCCAGTGCCCACAAGTTCTGGGGGAGGATTTGTACAGTTTAGCCCAAGGTGAGTGTCACCCATGTGTTGCCCACCCAAGAAGTATTCTGAACCCCATCCGTTTTATTTTCATCAGAGCTGAGCTGTTTCCTCCTGTCCTAAAAATACAAGGCTAAGCAAGCTACCTTGCTGATTGCGGCTGAGGCTGTCAATCCTTCCACCTGGCAGGAATGGGGGTGGGCTGCAAGTTTGGGGAAAACTGAAAGAGGGATGAACCCTTTCCTTAGGAGTGTTTTTCCACAGAAAAGCCCCTGAATAAGATTTCATCCTCCTCCACATGACTCGCGGCTGAGCATTAACAAAACTACCTGAGGAACTTAAAAGCAAACCCTGGAATCTATAAAGTGCCTGACAATAGCATTCAATAACACAGCGTGTCAGGGCTAGAGCAGTGGTTAGGCAGAGCTGCGGGAGCGGTAAGGAACGAGGGAGTTCATAGCAAATCAGTGCTAGTGAAGCTAGAATCAGCCTTAATTCAATCTGAGAAACCAAATACACCTTCCTGGATTCATCTATGCTGTTATCTGAAAATTCAGTCTATCAAATTACAGGGTGCGCTTTGTCTAAACTGCCCATTTTGCACCAATTTCAGCCGCCCTGTTCTTTTCTGTCCAGCTTCCAGGCGGTATTTATTGCTCTGTTCTTTTGCTTACGGCAGGGAGGGGAGAATGGCAGGAAGAACTTAACTTTTCAGGACAAAGCTTTTCTCGGCGACCAAACAGCAAGGAATCACGGGCCTGCTTTCGTAACGCCACTCGGGTTTTTAGAAGGAATTAAGTCACTGGAAGTGGAGAACTGACAGGGAATAAGCAGGACAAACAGCTTCGTGCTTGTGTATTGGGGGGCTCTTTGGCAATAACACTGCTGCAAGTTGCACCTCTCTAAACCCGGACTCTCTGGTCTGGCAACAGCCGTGGTCCAGCAGGATCAGCGTGCCCCGGCACGCTGAGGGGCGAGGGTGGGACCCGGCATGCTGCTGCAGGAGGCTAGAGCCAGGAGCCGGGAAGCCTGGTGGGGTGGCAGAACGGGGAGCAGTGGCAGCAGGGGGCCAGAAAATCCCTCATCTGGGACCAGCCAGGTCCCAAGGGTATCAGACCAGGGAGGTCCAACCTGTGCCTTTATTCTGAAGCCAGATGTTTATAAATATCCCTGACGCTGCGTGCCTGTCACGCCCAAACCACAGCTCCCCGTGTCTGCCACCAGAGGGGGCCGACACGCTGCAGTGGGAGGCGGAGCTCCTCGGATGCACACGGAAAGGGGGTTATGCATTGAGGGAACCATCTGAAGAGGTGGAAAAACGTTGAGGCGGGAAAACGTTGTGTCGCTCCTGCTAGTAAGAGCAAGGAGCAAGGGGAGAGAGTGGGAAAGCACAGCCTGTAGAGCCAGGTGGGCCGGAGAGTGGCCCTACCCCAGCTTTTCAGATTACTGGCTATTTATTAGCCATGGCTAATGCACTCACCAGGCAACCTGGCATCTCCTGCCCTGTGTTATTGTAACTACCTCGTTGTCCAGCTCCTCGTGTGGCTGTGACTCTTGCAGGGGGCTCCTTTGCTCTGGAGAGCTCACAGTGTCTGAGGACAGAGCATCATGATATCAAAGAGAAGCCTCTAGGGGCATTGTTATTAGAAGGGCCTTCTAAGCAAAGACACGCCTGAAGACCTGAGGATCTTGTCTTTATCCCGTAGCTTTTCCAAATCACATGGGTTTAGCCACCAAGCCACTGCTGAATGCAGAGCGCTGAAGACGCATGGATAGGGATTAGTTAGGCTTCCGTGGATCCGAATCATATCCCACTTCCCTGGCCAAATCTCCTCTTGCCCAGAACAATGCCATGAAGACGGATAACTTGGATACAAGTTGTAAAGACCTGTCTGTCCTACGACTCCTCTAACTGAAGGACTAATTGAAGTGTCCATCATTCATCTACTGCAGTGCCCCAGGAAGAGAAGCAATTAGCGAAACAGGGGACTAGATTGAAAAGATTCTGTGTCCCCTTTAAGGATTAAAGATGCAGCTGCTGGCATTACATTTGTAGCTCTAAGGTATTTAACCTCAAGGAAACCGGATAACTGGAGAGAGGCAACTGGAGTCAGAAACTAGAGAGGCACAGTTTAAGTTAGACATTAGGAAACGGGTTTTTTTTAACCATAAGAGGAAGTAGCCAGTAGAGTAGTTTTCACAAGCACAATTCGTAGATGATGAGGCCCAAAGCAACATTTATGATCATGCTGCCTTCACAACATAAGCCAAAGAACCTCACCCACTAATTTCTGCATCAAACCTATCATTTCTGATGGAGCTAAGGCAGATCTGTTCAGAAGACAAGTCTTGGATTAAAGACAGCCAGTGATGGAAAATTCCACAGCAATCCAAGCTGCTCCAATGGTTAATTGCACCAACTGGGCAGATCAGACACTTGAAAGAAACTGTCCTTTGAAATCCCAGGTGTGGAGGGCGACCCCATGGTCCTGTTAGCCAGGCCAGTGTAAAAGCCCGATGGGGCATGCAGCCAGGAAACGAGGGTGCTATCTGAAAAGCATTTTAAAATAAGCGAAGTCGCCGTTTCCACTGATGCCGTTTTGCTGATCACTGGAGGTTCCCGAGGTTTCGGATTGGCGCAGATTAATATGCGTGCGCTTTTGGGAGCTTAGGGTGAGCTTTCCACTACCAGATAGGGGTTCTTTTTTCTTTTTTTCCCCCAAAAAGAACAATGCATTCTCGTCACAGCTTCGCGATGAGGGTTCTCTGAAATTACGAAGGCTTTTAAGCGACATATTTCATGGCTACTGTCACTATTTGAGAGTAACCGAGTCCGGCTTCCAGGGCTCGCTGTCAAACGGTCGAGTTCATTCAGCTCCGGGCGGATGGTTAAGGTTCTAAGAAGTGAGATAACTTACGGAAAGGGGAGGAATGGCTGGCAGCCCCTGCGAGCCCTTTATTCTCTGTCACCTTAATTCCTATTGCCACTTTCTTCATCCCTTCTCCAGAACAAACTGAGATGCGTCTCCAGCAATTTACACTCTTTGACTCTGTGGAATAAATTGCCCTGAGAACAGACGGAAGCAATCCCCTTTTGACCAAATTCCTCATTTACTCTCTTTGTTACTATTATTTATGTGCCTTGCAGCAGCGCCAAAGGGCCTCAAGCACTGCTCCACGGGCTGTCTCTGTAAAGGCCACGTGTTGACCTAAAGAACCCATTCTACATGGGGATGACAATTCATTATGTGATGTGATATGTTGATGGAGGAGGGAACAGGTCGAGAGGTGAAAGCAGGGGACTGTGAATGCTGGGCCCTCCCTCCTCCTCTGCTACTGATGCACCAAGACACCATCAACAATCACATCACCTATCTAATGTGCTAATGCCTCAGTTTACCCAGCTCAAAATGAGCCTTATTTCACAGAGACACTGAGTCTCAGTTGGTGAATATCTGTCAAGAGCTTTGTATCCTCTGATGAGTGGTGCGACATACATTCCAAGAATTGTTACTTCACGTCAAATCCACAAGGGCACTTGCTTTTCCTTTTCCCGGAGCTTCATCTAGAGCTCTCTGCGCTATCATTTAAAACACATGGAGACAAACACATCCTCATGACTCCAGAGCTGACTCACCAGAGCTGAGATTAGCCCAGTGTGAGGCCATTTATCCAGCACACCCCCGTGCTGCCATTCTCTCCGGGGGGCAGACAGATGCCAGCCGGCGAGTCATTCCCAGACGGGCACCCAAGGCCTTGGCACAGCAGGCTCACAAGCTGTCATGTGGATGCTACGTCTGGGGCTGCTTTGTGTTTAGGCCATGGACGGGCTTTTTTTGGCTTCTGAACAGCATGTTCTGTTAAATAGATTTATGCCTCTTGACTCTGCAGTATTAATGGGCTATAATACGTGATGATAGCAAGTCACAGGATTGACTCACATGGACATCTGAGCTTTTGCCTCTCCTGTTGCTCTCTCAAAAACTTCCCATGACTGATCTGCTCCTTATTAAGAACATAAGAACATAAGAATGGCCATACTGGGTCAGACCAAAGGTCCATCGAGCCCAGCATCCCATCTGCCGACGGTGGCCAATGCCAGGTGCCCCAGAGAAGGAGAACAGAAGACAATGATCAAGTGATTTATCTCCTGCCATCCATCTCCTGCCCTTGTTATGAAGGCTAGGGCACCATACTTTATCCCTGGCTAATAGCCATTTATGGACCTAACCTGCAAAAATTTATCAAGCTCTTTTTTAAACCCTAATAGAGTCCTGGCCTTCACAGCCTCCTCGGGCAAGGAGTTCCACAGGTTGACTGTGCGCTGTCTCTTCCCTCCCACACCCCACATTTAAAGAAGAGGCAGAGCGGTTTGCTTTATTTTCTTTGGTGGCTTTTCAGGAAGCTAACACCAAAGAGGCATGTCCTCAGTCTTTCCCTGACAGCCATCTGGCTTCCGTCCTCAGCTCCAGCAAGCAGTTCTCCACACGGTGCCTGGCTGCTCCCAGTCCTACTTTGAGCCCCCTCCCCGGTGAGACCTCTTTGGGTGTACATTTCCACTCCAGGTCCCAGCCTAGCAACCAGTCTCTATGCTGCCTCCTTGTCCTAATACCAGCACTAGGGGTCACCAAATGACATGAATAGACAGCAGGTTTAAAACAAACAAAAGGAAGTTTTTCCTCACACAGCACACAGTCAACTCGTGGAACTCCTCGCCAGGAGGCCAGGACTATAACTGTGTTCAAAAAAGAGCTAGATAAATTCATGGAGGTTAAGCCCATTAGCCAGGCTGGGCAGGAATGCTGTCCCTGACTTCTGTTTGTCAGAGGCTGGGGATGGGCGACAGGGGAGGGATCATTTGATAATTCCCTGTTCTGTTCAGTCCCTCTGGGGCACCTGGCATTGGCCACTGTGGGCAGACAGGACACTGGGCTGGATGGACCTTTGGTCTGACCCCTTCTGGTCGTTCTTATCTTCTCTGTTCTGTAATTGCGTCAGTCAGGACAGGTCTACAAAAGCCAGATGCACAGCCCTAAATTAAAACTAAACACCTTTGGACATTAATCTCTAAGGTGCCTTTTCCCCACGGGCCTCATTCTGCAATTTCATTTGCCTGAATTGTCCCACTAGTTATCAGAGCCATTTCCATAAGGAAGGGATGGGTGCAAAACAACCTCTCCTGCGTAGATAGTCACAGCCAGTGCTATTGTCACTAACAACACTTGGATCAACACGCCAGATAAAGCGCCCGTCTGAAAGGAGGCTGGGCAATAAAGGACACGGCTTTAGGGTCTAGCAATAAACAGGATCTTGCTGTAACATCATGAGGCACTCAGGCACGCTGTAAACCATGAGGTCTTTTTTGGCCAATGATTTCCCTGTGTCATTCACCGTCCGATAACATCACGTGGCCCATTCAAACCAGCACGGGCACCTGCAGCTCACGCAGCCGTTGGTTCGTACGCGCTGCCTGAGCCGTTCCAATGTTCAGCCCCCTCTAAAATACGAGCGCAGCGTCTCGACTGGCTCGCCGCGGCTGCGCTGCAGCAGTGAGACGTGAATAATTGATTGTGCTGTGTGCTGGCAGGCTCTTCTGCCCCTGCCCAAGCAGAGCTAATGTGCCCTGCAGCCGGGGAGCCGGAGCAGGAAACCAGCTCCGGCAGGAACCAGGGCTGCCTGTCTGTGTGGGGGGAGGGCACCAGCTGTCAGTCGCTCCCTTCTCTGCTGAGATTCCAGGGGCGTGAAAAGGAGAAACGAGATCGGCACCCACATTCGAACCCTCGGGGGCGGCGTTAGCCTCTCGCCTGGCAGCGGGAAGGCCAAGGGGACTGAAACTGGCCTGACTGACCTGCCCCAAGCTCGCTAATGTGGCTCTCCACCCACAACCCCTTCCTACAGGGAAGGAGGACTCAGCCGCCAACATGGCACCATCCCCTGCCTGGGCCACGTGAGGACTGGTCTGCCCGGGGGGAGGCGGACAGGGCAGAGACAGGGCCGCACATAGTCCCACTTCCCCACCCCGTAGGGGGTCAGTGACGAATGAGAGACCAGGGTTACATTCCGTGTCCCAGCCCATGGGGCCCAGCGGCTGGAGTGGGCAGGAGAGTCTAACAGAGCCAGGCCGCTGGGACACTGACCCACACCGGGGACAGAGACGGGAGGTGCTGAGCAGAGGGCTCGGGCCTCAGACAGTAGCTGGTGGGACTCATGAAGTGTGTCAAAAAAGAGCTAGATAAATCCATGGAGGACAGGCCCTTCTGTGGCTACTAGCCAGGGTGGGCAGAGAGGGTGTCTGAGACTGTCTGTTTGTCTGGGGCTGGAAATGGGCGACAGGGGAGGGATCACGTGATGATTCCCTGTTCTGTTCTGGACACTGGGCTGGATGGACCTTCGGTCTGACCCGGTCTGGCCGTTCTTTTGGCTGCCTTTCTTGGCCTATCCATGGGAGAGGTAGCAAACCCCACTGTCCCCCCAGAAGAAGCAGCACAGTGGGGTCCCCCACAGAGATGTATCCAGGGATGGTCCAAGCTTCCATGATCCTGTGGCAGGGATAACAAACACTTCCTAGCTGCTCTGTAGCTTGCCACTTTGCACGGGAGAGCTCCCGAACCGCCTCCTCTCTGGGCAAGGGCATCGTAGAACACTCTGTCCTCAGAACAGCTGCTTTCAGAGCGGCAAAACACACCGCGACCCAGCATCCCGCCCTGCGTTTAGCACCCATAAGAAACCGGAGGAAACATCCACCGGGCACGTGACAAAGGCACCACCGACCAGTCCACAAGTGGGTTTATTAGCCCACAACGAGGCCAGCTGCACCTCAGCCAAGAGCCGAGCCTCCAGGATTCTCACTCGGGTGTGTCTACACAGCAAAGTTATATCGGAATAACTATGTGCGTGTCCACACAGCAATTCCGCTATTTTGAAATAACGGACGGCTTGTTCCGGCTTCTGTAAACCTCATTGTACAAAGAATAATGCCTATTCCAAAATAGCAGCAGTAGAGAGTCTACAGAGCCCCTATTCCGAAATAGCTATTTCAAAATAGCCCCTCACCAGGGCCATTCTGAGTTATTCCTCCTGGGGCTCTAAATCGAGAGAGCACGTCTCTATTACGGAAGCCGGCCTCAGACTCATTTTGAGGCTTCCCTACAGTGTAGACGTGCTATTTCAAAATAAGCTATTTCAGAATAACTGTTCCAGAATAGCTTCTTCTGAAATAACAGTGCAGTGTAGACATAGCCTCAGCTGGCCACTGAGAGCGCGCGGATGGGGAAGCCTGCTCCTCCAGTTTATTTCTCAGGTGAGGTGTCGCGGTGGTTCCTTCACGGGCGAGCACAGTGTTTTAGTGGCCAGCTTTCTCGCTGGCAGCCCCAACGACTGGCGCTGTCCCAGCGACAGCGCACGCTGTGCGTCACAGTAGGCCCACCTGCATCTAGTCGGCACCGGGGAAGGGAAGGAAAGCAAATGTCTGTCTAATAAGGCCGCAGTGGCCTGGAAATCCAGGCATACGATGAAGTGGGTTTTACCCACAAAAGCTTGTGACCTAATAAATCTGTTGGCCTCCAAGGTGCCCCTGGACTCCTCGTTGTTTTTGTCTTCCCATTGGAAACACCCCGATGAGCACAGTCTCAGAACGAGCCCCTGGAAAACACTCCTCTGTATGTAACAGCACCGGCCTGACCTGTCCAGCTCACTACGCTTCCGCTTCCCCTGAAAGTATCAGTCCTGGGGTGGGGAAAATGATCCAGTTTCCCTGCTGCTCTCCCTTTTGCCTTCTGCGCGGCTCCCATTCCTCCAGGTGCCCTAGCCCCGCCCCCTCTGCTGAGGCCCCGCCCCCATGGGGAAGGGAGGGGAGGGGGTGTGGCAGTGTGCCGAGTGCTCCCCAGGCTCCCTGGACCTCTGGGAAGGAGTAGAGAGGAAGGGGAGGGTACACGCAGCGCGGCTCCCAGAGCACGTGGGGAGGGGAGGAGATGGTTCCAGCCTCCCCAGCCAGGAGCACAGGGCGGGTGGGCCCTTGGGGCAGCAACACTCCGCCCCTAGAACACCTACAGTAGACACGCGGGGGGCGGCATGTGGTGGGGCCAGGCTGGCAGTTTGGGAAGGCAGAGCCTTCCCTCGCCTAAGCCACCGGACGCCCCTGGGGCCAGGCCTTTCTTGTGCCCCATAGCTGGTGCTGGGCCACACCAATTGCGTTGTACTGAGAAGCAGCCGGTGCATTTGGCTCGGACCACAAACCAGCCCTAGAAGATGGGGGTAAACTTAAACTTGGAGGGGGGGCTCTGTCTCTCCTTTGGCTCACAACAGCAGGAGCCCATTGGCCTCCATGGAGCTGGTCCCACTTTGTGAAGGGGCAGTGGCCAGGAGAATCAGGCTCCCTCTATAAATACATTTGTGCCAGACTATGCTTTCTGCACACCAGCTGTTCTGCAATGACCCCTCCCCAGTGCTCTTCAGCACCCCCTCCCCTCCTCGCCATCCCCACAGTCCCTCGCCTGACTTGTGGTTGGCTCCTCGCTTCCCGTTCTGCAATGGTGACGCTGGCAGGTGTGTGGTTCAGGGCTCCCTCCTCCCTCCCAGCAATGACTGACTGGTGGGGGAGGCCTGGGGCCTTTCTCAGAGAGCTCACAGGCTCAGCTCTGCCGCTAAGATGGGACCCAGCTGCAGCCGCAGAGTGGGCAGGCCCGGGCCATACCAATACAAGTGCCCACAGACAGACAGGCGGGCAGAGTCCAGAGCAACTCGCAAGCACCTTGCTTGGGGCCACCTTCCTGCCCTGTGGTGTGACTTGCACGTGCAGGAATCAAGATGAAAGGAACCCTTACTTGTTTCCCCATGTGTTGGTAGCAAGCCAGGAATCTTCTCCAGCCCAGACACCAGCATGTTCTCAGGGAAGAGGTGGTACGTGGCCTCGAGGGGCGGGTGCAGCCGCAGTGTGTACTGAAGGTGAGTGTTCTCTACCACCGTCATGTATTTATTCTCTAAAGAGGAGAAAACATTGTGCAATATTGAAAACACACAGAGACCAACTCACCGTGGTGCCACCCACTGGAGAAATCGATTGAATGATGGTACCAAACAGGCCTGCTTTAGCAGCAATGAAACCCACCATCCTGCCCTCCCCGGGCGAATGCCCTGTCCCCTAGGCCACGCTGGAACCCACCCCACTGCCTTGCTCTCAGGACGCCCTTTATCCCACCTGCCCCTGGGGCAGTGGGGGGGGGGGACCCAGGACTCGAACCCACCACCCTGCCTTTAAAAAGTCGCTTTTCTTCATTAATTAATATGGAGCCTTTTCATGCTTAGCTTTAAGAGGTCTGGGTTTATAGATCATCCCCCTGCAACTTCAGGGTGAGCGAAAACAATGCACAGACTCTGGGGGATTATGATTAAGCAACTCAAAATGACTTGGTTCTACTCTCACTCAGCTGTGAAGAAGTTAGAAGAAAAATCCGTCTCTTCTTCAACAGCCCTGCAACTCAATGCTCTTGTTTAGGTGGCTCCATAATCTTGTGTGCTTTATGCAAGTCTGCAGTGAGACGTATCTTCAAAAGACCAGCATCTGAGTCCCCGTCAGAAAAGAACAGGGCCTGCACAGAGCTGATTTGGGGCGCATTATGATCATTCCATGTCGTCTTAGTTCACAGTGAAAGGCAAAATCTGAATCCATAATAGCTGGCAAAGGCTCCCTGGGACACGCGTTTTTAATTGAACTTCCCTAAACTTCTTGTGCCAACTTAGCTGTAGATCCTGAGGGGAACAGTGAAACCACATCTCCTGGCACTGAGCTGCATGCACTCTGAAGGGTGACCCTGCTGTCTTTCTGCAGAACACCTTTAATCAGGACTGATCCATCCTGATGGAACAGTGGGGGGGCTGTGGGTCACTTCCCCCTCTGGGGCTGAAACACAGGCATGAGTGTTACACAGCCTGACACCCAGCACCCCCCACGAGCTCTCAGGATTCTAACAATGGTCTCTGCTCTCCTGCTGCTAAGAGGAAATTGCTCCTCATGGGCATCTCCCTGAGCATTGCAACAGCCCCCACGAGCACTGGAACAACTCGAGCAAGGTCTTTAAAAAATAAACTAACTCCTTCCGCTCTAACTGCCTCCAGGGGCCAGGATCCCGAGCACTCGGAAAGGACTGTTACTCATGTACAGCTTATTCCTCTTAAACTGCAATACACAGGAGCCACCTTCTCCCTGGAAGGCTTCAACACACAGACCACATGCCAACGGGCAGTCACAGTTCAACTAGCTTCATCGGTTTTTAGACATGGTTATTGGCCAGAGACATATAGCTGTCACACCTGTTTCTGCCACTTACCACTGAGGATCAGGCCACGTCTACCTAAAAGGGAAGGTCGAATCAAGATACGCAACTCCAGCTTCGTTAATTACATAGCTAGAGTCGAGGTACCTTGTTTCAAGATTCCCTCTGTCTCCAAAGCAGGAGGCTGATGGGAGCAAATGCTCCCGTCGGCTTCCCTTACTCCTCACAGAAGCAGGACAACTGGCCACCAATGGGAGCACCCTCCGAGTTCGATTTAGCGGGTCTTAACTAGACCTGCTAAATTAAACTCTGGAAGATTGATCATGGCAGCAGTGATCTTCCATTTAATGAAGACATGGCCTCAGTCCCTGCGTTAATGGACAGGTATTGGCTTTGTTTGCTAGTTCAGGGAGTATGGTTTTCCTTGCTAGGAAAGAAAATAGTCTCTCAAAATGACCTTCCACAATGACCTGTGTCCTAGGCAAAAGTGAGGGAAACAAATCTGACAAGTCTTAGTGGAACAGCAACCAAGCCTAAGCTACTAAGTTTTCTTTCAGTTGTCTTTTGTTGTTGAAAGCAACTTTAAATCCACACCCTCGCTCATTTCCTTTGAGCAAACTGTAGAATGAGTTAGCTGTCCATACAGAAAAATATACTGAGCAGTTTTAGCAAATTTCAACTGAGAGTTGGGCCAAAACCATAGCCACGTATTCAAATCCACATTGGCTCCCCACATTTTGACCGCCGGTGTAGGTTCAGCAAAATGGGAACAAGAACCAAATACCCGTTTAAATCTGCAAAATAAAAACCTACCAAGCAAGGTTTTGCAAAATTAAAAAAATTGCCCCTGGCTTAACCTGGTTTGATTATGTGAATATGTTTTTCCCAGGTTCCAGCAGCAGACATTGGAGCCACGCTGTCATCGCCAATCTCCCAGTGCTGTAAACCCCCTGCAGCCCTGACATTGGGAAGAGAAAGCATGGGTCTGACTAGCACGCCAAGAGGCAGAAATACAACGCCGCCCCTTCAAAGGACTCCAGTGGGCACTGGATTGGACTCCTCATCTCAGCAAACATCTGGTGAAAAAAGTGGCCTCTGAAAGCAAAACTGGCGACAGTGCAGCTGCTCCTCCATCCCGCTTCCTCCTCTGGGATGACCCGACCTGTTCTCAGGACAATCCGCTGCGGCCCAGCTTTGCTCCAGTTCATCGAGCATGTTCAGTCCCGACCTGCAGGAAAGCAGCGCCCACAGGAACAAGGGCCAGGCATGTTCCGAAGGACAAGGTCCTTGCTACAGGCTTTGCAAGGCAGCTGGCTCTTGCGTCTGATATTTTATAATGCGCGGTGCGCGCCCTGTGGGCAGTGTTCAATCAAACAGCTCTATGAATAATTGAAGCCTGTTTGTGTGGAACTGCTGCGTCAGCGTTCCTTGCCAGTATCCCCAGAGGCACCTTCTTCCATTCATCGCCCGGCTCTCTGTGCCCCCGGCCTGTACAGCCAGCCAGACTGGGCCTGAGAGCTGAGCTCTGCTACGGTCACCTAGCCCTGTTCCGCACAGAAGTGGGAATCACCGGCACGTAGCCTTCCTCCAGCTCAGGCAGGTGCTAGAAAGGACAGATCGCGAGCCCATTTCCCAGGCAAAGGAAAAAGAATCCTTCCTTCTTCCTTCGTCAGACAAACAGCTGGCAGGGAAGGTCTGGACGGTGCTTGGCCCTGCCGTGAAGGCAGGGCACCGGACTCGATAAGCTCTGGAGGTCCCTGCCAGTTCCAGGATTCCTTGTTTTCAGTCTGGTTCTTTCCAACGTAACCAGAGGGGTGGCTCGCCTCAGTGTCTCTGTTGCGAAGGCTGCCCACTGCCAGGCAGGAGAGAGAGACTCAGACCACGGCGTGGCGCCCATTCTTCCAGCAGTGCTGTGGACGTGGTGCAGGAAGAAAACTCCCCGTGCGCTCCAGATGACTCAGGGGAGCCACTATGGTGCAGGGTTACATGTCAGAGGGAGATCTGGTTGGGGAATCCTCTGGAAAACGCCAGCAGAGGTGACACTGCCTGGCAGAGGCATGCGCCAAGCTAGAGTCAGACTCGCGGCCACGCAGCATAACTAGAAACCTCTTACAGGCTGGGGGCTTGGTGAGCAGACTGGTTTCAGGTTTAAGGAAGAAACCTGAGCTGTATACCCCGTGCTCTGGGCTCACCGTGCCGCCCAGCAGATAATCACCAAGGTGATTTGCTCATCGAGAACTGCCAACGTTCCTGGTGCTGTACAAGACGCTGCCTGCAGCCTCCAGGCCCCGAAGAGCATACAGTCCCAGGGCCTGACCCTGCAGAGACTCACAGCCGCGGTTAGCTTTATTCCCGTCGCGCAGAGCCACCAGGATGACCCCCAGGCGCTCAGTTGAGCCCAGGTGGGAGTCTTTGCCGGATCAGGGCCAGACCGCGGGCATGTGGTCCTGGGACGTGACGGCTGCAGCAGTAATCGAGCCCTTTTCCCCTGACACCCCAGCACTAGGCCCCTGCATGAGCAACAGCCATTGGCAACCACTGTTGTAGATGAGGCTGCCGGTAGCCATGGCGATGACAAAGAGCCCTGGGTGGCTGCCAACCCAACTGCCCATGAGCAACAATGGACCCTGGCCTCGAACAGCCTGGCACACTGCCCCGGGGCATCTCCCAGCAACCACCAGCCCCCTTCTCGGCTGGCTTCGCTTCGGCTCCGTTTGGGGCGGCTGGGCAGCCAGGCGTTTGGCACGCTAACACAGAAACCAGCCCACGCCACCTCGAGCGGAGAAAGGGGCAGCCATCGGAGCTCCCAGCCTTGCCTCTACCCCACCCCCAAAGGAGCGGGCGTGGGAGCTCCCAGCGCTGCTCCTAGCCCCACCCCTACCCCCGCCCCCAGACAAAGGAGCAGGCGTGGGAGCTCCCAGCTCTGCTCCTAGCCCCACCCCTACCCCGCCCCCACCCCCGCCCCCAGACAAAGGAGCGGGCGTGGGAGCTCCCAGCTCTGCTCCTAGCCCCACCCCTACCCCCGCCCCCACCCCCGCCCCCAGACAAAGGAGCGGGCGTGGGAGCTCCCAGCTCTGCTCCTAGCCCCACCCCTACCCCCGCCCCCAGACAAAGGAGCAGGCGTGGGAGCTCCCAGCTCTGCTCCTAGCCCCACCCCTACCCCCGCCCCCACCCCCGCCCCCAGACAAAGGAGCGGGCATGGGAGCTCCCAGCTCTGCTCCTAGCCCCACCCCTACCCCCGCCCCCACCCCCGCCCCCAGACAAAGGAGCGGGCGTCGGAGCTCCCAGCTCTGCTCCTAGCCCCACCCCTACCCCCACCCCCACCCCCGCCCCCAGACAAAGGAGCGGGCATGGGAGCTCCCAGCTCTGCTCCTAGCCCCACCCCCACCCCCGCCCCCCAGACAAAGGAGCAGGCGTGGGAGCCCCAGACCCGCCCCTAGCCCCGCCCCTTCTGCTCAGGCCCCGCCCCTAGCACCACAGAGACAGAGGAGGGCACGCGGCACCAGCCTCCCCGGCCCCGGAGCAGGGGCAGGGTGGGTGCTGGCGGCAGCAACACTCCACCCCATGCGCCTCCAGCAGGCGTTCTGGGGCTGGAGTGTGGGCGGGGCCGTGCCCGGCAGTTTGGGAAGGCAACACCTGCCCCCGCTCCGGTAGCAAGAGTTCTGTAGGCTCTTACGTTCGATCGGGTCCTGCAGGAGTGGGTGCAGGAGCGCTCGCGGCGTCCCATGATACAGCTTGAGCCTAGAGTTAAAGGGAAGCACATTTTAGATGGCATTTTATATGATTACAGTCCAGAACGAATTTCCCACAGTGGGTCTGTGGCTCAGGACGCAGCCAACCTGTCCCTATCACATCGACTCCTGGCCAGCCCTGAGCAAGAGAGGACAGCAGCTTACTGAGATGCCAGGATATAGATAGTCCCTGGAAATCCTCCCTGTTTTGAGAATCATTCCCATTAGCAATGGCCAGGGGGTGGTTAAGATCCAGGGTCTAACAGTCATCACGTTGGGTGTTCACAGGGAGCCTGACAATGTCACCATGAGAACATAAGAACACTCAGAATGAGTCCAACCAAAGGTCCATCCAGCCCAGTGTCCTGTCCTCCGACAGTGGCCATGCCAGGTGCCCCAGGAGTGAACAGAGCAGGGAATCATCCAGTGATCCATCCCCTGTCGCTCATTCCCAGCCTCTGACAAACAGAAGCTACAGACACCTTCCCTGCCCATCCTGACTAACAGCCATGGATGGACCTGTCCTCCGTGAATTTATCTAGCTCTTTTTTGAACCCTGTTATAGTCTCGGTCTTCACAACATCCTCTGGCAAGGAGTTCCACAGGTTGACTGAAGAAATACTTCTTTTTGTTTGTTTTAAACCTGCTACCTATTAATTTCATTTGGTGACCCCTAGTTCTTGTGTTATGAGAGCAAGTAAATCACTTTTCCTTATTTACTTTCTCGACACCAGCCATGGTTTTATAGACCTTTCAATTGACATTAGTCTTCTCTTTTCCAAGCTGAAAAGCCCCAGTTTTATTAATCTCTCCTCATATGGCAGCTGTTCCAAACCCCTCATTATTTTTGTTGCCCTTTTCTGAGGCATGCAAAGTGAAGCAGCCACCTGGAAAGGCAGTCCTGCCTGCCACTTAGTGGGGGGATATGTAAGGAAGCGAAAGCAGGTCTGGGAGTGGGGGAACGTGTCTCCTTGTTCCTGTGGCAGCCGGCAGCACCTACCCTCTGTCTGTCGTGGCCACGTCTGTTGGCTCTGACTTGCTGTTGAACAGGTGCAGAATTCCAAACCCGCAGGTCAGATCCTTGTGCGTCCCCTCTCGCGTCTTGGCTGCTGCCACCACTTCCACCACGGCGACGATGCTGGGGTGGTTTAAAGATGTGTGAAAATAAAGGGTCTGGGAAGGAGGAAAGCACAGGGCAGATTTTAGGCCTGAGGGGAACAGCTGTTAGCAGCTTAATGCATGTTACAGCTGGAGAGCACGTCCAGGTACAGTCAAAGTGAACATGCAAAAAAACATCCCGAGAGCAAAACGCAGCAGTCTGAGACGTAATGGCCAATGGACACTGATGGATGTGCCCTTGCGAATGGCCCCAAGGCCTGGGAGGCTAACTAACAGTAACCCTTCCACACTCACACACTAGGACACCGGGGAACATTTTTAAGAGAGATCCTACTAGAAAGCGGAGAGTTCTTGGGGCCTGTTTTCCAATGGGGCTTCACCTTCTTACGCCTGCGCAATGCCTAGCACAGTTTGTCTCCCTCTGTAATCATAAAAAAATGGAACCTTCAAGTCAGATTGATTCCCTCTGACCGAGAACTCACCTTGGAGCTGGGCCGGGGAGAGAAATCTGTGCTCTGTGCCTATTATCGCCTTACTGGATAGTCCCTCCCACACCTCTCCATGGAACATCCAGCATCGAGCCAGCCTGTGTCTGGGCTACTGCAAATATGCCTCACTGGAGAAAGACCCTGCAGGTGGTCCATGAACTACAGATGGTCCATCAGACAAGGGCCTTTGTGGTTGTAGCAGGACTGGTCTTATCATCCAAGGCAGAGTATGGGTGGAGAATGGTATGTTGTGATCTCCAGACTCCTAGGGTTGGCAGAGACCTCAGGAGTCATCAAGTCCAATCCCCTGCTGAAAGCAGAACCAACTCCAGCTAAGTCATCCCACCTCTGCTTTTAAAAGCCCAAGACAGCCATGTACTTTGCTTCTCATCCCACTCCTTCTGAGCAGCCTGGGGGGACCATCGGGCTGCTATGGAGCCAGGCCTCATGCACAGAGGGGAGAGGGGAGACCATTCCAGATGAAAGCACCATCAGGTGTAGAAATAGCAGCCGTCAAAGACCCAGTGGGGCGCAAATTTCCCTCCTTAGGTGGGCATTCCCCTGAACTGCTGGGACGGCCCAGCTTGTGGGTCCAAGAACAGTACCACTAAGGCCTCCCAATCCTGCCCAGTACGTTCCTGGGGAGAAGTGATCTGTGCACATCTCTGCCCCAGAACTGTCCCATGGGAAGGGCAGCTAGAAATAACCCTGCCTCGGCCACATACTGACACAAATTCACCGACACAAATTGAGACATTTAGGGCTAACGCTAGTAAATGTCACAAACCCTGAGAATGCAGAGCATCATGACAGTGGCCCAGTTTCCCAGCCGATAAGGATCTGTTATTCTTAAGCTGCAAATTCCATAGAAGTACGGTTCAAAGGTTTCAATTGACCTGACGAGCCTATTGTGAGCTTGAGGCTAAAAAAGCAAAGGGACTGGAAAAAATCGAAGGCCTGTCATGACCTTCACCTGCGCTGATGTGAAAACGAATTGTCCATGAGGCTCAACAGTATAGTCAGGGTCTGAGAGTCGAGGGGGAAAGGGGGCGGCTGAAAGCCAGGTTAATCCTTCTATTAACCAGTCATTCTCCTGGTGCCCCAGAGAAAACAGCTGCAGTAATCACTGGCGGTCAGGGAGGGATAACAGAGAAAGGCATCAAAACATCAGCCCCGAGAAATAAATCATTATTCTATTAACTGTTACTGCAAAACAACGACATAGTGACCACTAACTGCTGACAAGTGGCGGGGCCCAGAAAGAACTGTGCTTTGGCCTGCAAAGAATGAGCAAGTGGTTAAAGTGGGTGGGTTATCAAACTAAGTTTACCATCATCTCCTTAAATGCTAATAAAAGTGTTACTAACATGCTTCTCTCCTTTAAACGCTGCTATAAAGTAGCAACCGCCTTCCCAAGTAGGGATCACCTTGTGATCCATGCACTATCACATGCCGGAGCTTTTTCCCGCCTTTGGCATTTTCCTGTAGGGAGTTAAGTTGCCCGGTTCTTAGGCTAGTACATTGACAGAGGGCAATCGGTGTCAGAGAAAAGCCTGGGAGGCACTAAGTTCAGAATTTATCGTGTAGGAACTGAGGGCTTCCTTCTCCCCTTGTTTACAGTGGAGTGACTCCTGATCTGCTCTAGAGTGATTAAAAGAATTACCTTGTGGAAACGGGCCCTAAATCCTCAAAGGGGAGACAAAATGAGCACGGTTCACAAATAGGCATGTAACCCACATCCCTTCTGGAGGTGGGGCACTGTCCCAAGGCGTGGTACTTAGACCACTTACAGCCCTGGTCTCCCCTAGGACTTTATTTCAAAATAATTCCCCTTTAGTCGAATTTATAAGTGGAGCGTCCACACTACCAAGCCCGTTTCACAATAATTATTATTTCACAGTAATGGGCCACTTAATTTGAAATCTGTGCTCCTGCTTTCCTCAGGGAATAATGCTAATTCCAAAATAGTTATTTCAAAATAACAGTCATGCGGACGCTCCAGTGCCGCTATTTTGAAATAACGACTTCCCAGAGTCCTTCAAACTAATTACTCCCCAGAGCTTCCTGGTGCTCTACGTCAAGGTAGCGCATCCACATTAACAGAGCCAGCCTCGGACTCATTTCGAGGCTTCCCTGTAGTGAGGACACACTATTTCAAATTTGTTAAATCAGGAGTTAAGTCGAATTTAGTAATTTTGAAATAGTTTCCTCGTATGGACAAGGCCACAGAGAGAAAGGAGGAGTTTCCTCTATGTCCTTAGCTGAGAGCCTGCTGGCTTCTAGCTCCAGCTGCAGAGACTCGTGCACTGAGGTCCCAGGTTTGGTTCTGCCTATTGGCATTGTGTACACACTTAGATCTGATACAATGGAAGCCAATTAAACATCCCTCGGCTGTGAATCAAGTCCCCTTGTTACAAATCAGACATCATTTGTATCTGTTTATTTCAGTGAGTCTTTCATACCTCATTGCATTTGTAACATGCACGTTGTTCGCTCAGTCCAGAAACGCAGCCCCCATCCAGGGGCGTGGGTCCGTGTGCACACCGCTCTTTGCCAGCACTTTATTTTAGCTAGAAACAGTGATACTTCCAGAAAGGGAACAGAATTGTAACTGTTTACCGAGACAGCTTAGCAACCATTATACCCAAGAGCTGATCGGTTCTCCTAGGGGGAAATAATTAAATCAATGCCAAAATATGGAATTTGTATTCATCAGCTAGGATCCCATGATTGGAAAATTCAAATCAGGCTCAGCAAATTCTTTGTGAAGGATTCATTCTGGTGACCGAATAGATGATATTTTAAATCACCTGGCCATCATTGCTTATCTATATTTGACAGTTGCACTCCATGGCAGGATAAATAGATTTATAAATCATTTGAACACACCCCATTCTAATGCTTTCACGTTACAGATACACACACACACACACACACGCAGGTCCTTTGGCACTCAGACCAGGTGCTCCACTTTCAAAAGGAGCAGCATAAGCTAAGGTGTGCCCCAGAGGACATGCATTCTCTGAGGCGGTCCGCAATCGGCAGTTAACTTCCTTGCAGATGTCTGACCTCTTGAATGCCAGGTGTTTGCTCACCTCGCCTCGCCTGGTAGGCATCATTAGCCCGGCTCCTGCTTGTGACTAAAGATGCAATTTAAGAAGAAAGCTATTTTTTTCCCCAGGCAAACAGAATAACCCAGTGACCCATCGGACCCTGTGTCAACAGCACAGCAGCCTTCCCCTTTCATGTTGTTTGTTTTGCAACACTCCTTCACTCCTGCGTGTCAGCCCTGCTCTTTCTGTCAGGCGGACACTTCACTCTGGCTTACAAACAAAAACACCCGGCACACAGAGGCGGCCACTGATGGCAGTGAAATACACCATGGAGATTTCTCCTCAGCGGGGTACCATCCCAGCATCCAAAGTGCTAAACAAGAGCACAGGTGACTTATGGTCACATTTGGGAGGTGCACTGCCCACCCCACCTCCCTTGCATCCACCAAAATTTGAGTTGCTAAATGGGGTGCTCCCATGTGTCCGCTCCCCGTTCCTCTGGGTGGCCCCCCTGCACCTCCTCCCCCACAGGCACCAGGCACCTGTGCACAAGAGCAAAGTCCTGCCAGCTGCTAACAGTAATGGGCAACTTGTTCAGCTCCCAAACAACCCCCATTTTCTTCCCCTCCTTCAGCAGGCATTGACCGAGAGCTCTCCTCAGCCGGCAGTGTCACCGGTGTTACAGGCCGGGAGGAGAGGGGCCAAAGGGGAGCCCAAGACTGAAGGTGTCCGCCTGAGAGAGTCCGGCTGCAAAAGAGAGAGGCCCCCAGTCCATGGGACAGCTAAGTCTGCATTTCCCAGAATGACAGTGACCCTCAGACCCCCCCATCTCCTCCTGCCTCCATGGTCACCGCTTTATGGCACAGTCGGGGTTCCCCTCGATCCTGCAGCTCCGTAGCAGCAAGAACAGACTTCGCCAGCCGGTAGAAGGGAGAGGGGTTATTGCTTCTCCAGGATACAGCACAGCACAGATGTGATGTGGCTACAGGAGTCAAGGCCAGGATGCCTCAGACCCCTGAGCTTACGGGGTCCATTCTCCCCCCCCCCCCCCGACCCTCAGTCCTCAGCTTAGGTTAGGCTCCATGTTTTCCAGCCAGCAACTGACCGTTCCCGCGACAGCTGGTGTTCGTCTCCGCCTCCCTCCCTTTGTCTCTCCCCCTGGGAAGAGCTTTGCTAACTGCCCAGGCTGGGACTAGCTGTCTGGGCCAATCCACATGTGGGTGAGTCAGTGGGAATCACACATCACAGCGCAGGGGGACACCGGGTTACAGAGCAGACAGCCCCCCCACTACGCCACAGCTCCTCCTCCTCTCCTGGCTCCCCTCCTGTCCCCCAGAACTTGCACCTTAGGTGACCTCATCCACTCCCACGGCACCAGCTACCACTGTTAGGTGGCGACAGACAGAGCCACTGACGTGCCCCCAACTTCCCCCCTCCCATCTACACAGGACTGTCCGCTTGGGTGGACCCCGCTGCTGTCAAAAGCCCTGGTGCTGGGGAGAGAACAGCAGGAGGTGAGCCCTGCACCTGTCTGTGGAGGTCACCGGGACTCCCTGTGGCTGCAGGGCAGAGCCCACAGGACTGTAAGGCTTTATCCATAACAATTTCACCCGGAAGGTCCACCCACTGCAGCCACTGGAATTACCCCCGGGATGAAATCACCCTGTTATGTCAATCGGAACACCCAGGGGCAGATCCTCACATGGTGCAAACTGCCAGAGCCCTACCAGTGTCACTGCAGTTTACTCGGTGAGGATCTGCTCCAGCTTTCCTCCAAAGCCCGCTCCTTTCCTGCCTTTCTTTATCACCCTTGACAGCTCCGCTACCCCCCAGGCCCGCAGCTTCAGAGTCACCCACAGTGACTTCCTCACCTTCTTCCCCAAATCCAGATGCACTTGAAAGCAGGTAAACCATGGACAGGACAGAGAACAGCCCTACGCCAGACTTGTCCTTTTTCCCAGCCGAAAAGCCTGGGAAATTAAATGCAACATTAACTAAATGGATGAGGCGCGGATGCAAAACAAGAATTGTGAAATCAAGCACTTGCAGGTCAGGTAATTTGGAAATGTAAGGTGTGGGTCTCAATGTAAATTAGGTCACATGGCACTGATTGTAGTATTTTCGACTGTGCGTTAGTGTAGGTTACTCCTAAAAAGGTTAAGAGCTCATGTATCATCTATGCATTGTAAATATCCACTGTAAAGTATATTGGATGTGCAATATAATTTACTTAACATTTTGGGAAGATCTTTAATATGAGGAAGGTCCTAAAATTTGTGGACTGGATTTCACAAGGATAAGTGGCATCAAAATTATTATTTTGCACTTAGTAAATGAATTGTATAAAGTGCACACACACACACACACACACACACACACATATAAATCTAGAATTCATAAATGCAACTTTGTAAACTTAGTTTATAGCCTTTAGATACAAAGAGTTATACATTTTTAGTATCTGCTAAGGCTAGTGAAATGCTTGTGTTTATCTCTACTGTGTTGCATTATGTTTACTTTACTGGTACAGTTTTACTTTAAAAAAAAATCAAGACATTAAGTTGATGAATTATTCAAACAGCCAGGGAAGTAATGCATGTGCCAATAACACAACTGAATTTAATGTTGCTGAGATAATCTTTTAAATAAAGGAAATTAGAGTCTTTAATTTATGTGAAATTGTACTCTGGGCAATATTTACCATTAAAACTGGAAAACAAACATAATTAGCCTCATCAGGAGAAAGGACTCCACATTTCATCTCAGATCAGTGCCCAAAACAGACAGCCTTTCCTGTTTGTACAAACACAACAACTACACCGAGTCACTCAAGTTGTTATGCCAGTCATGTCTCTAAACATCTGCCTTAAGGAATATTCCAAGTTTTTATCTAATATATAAGTGGGAAACATTCTCTTGAGTTGATTAAATTTGTAAAAAAAAAAACCCTTGGTTTTATAAATTACAAATGTCAAGGTAATGAGAGGAAAGTGCTATGCTTGAAGGATGTTGTTAATTTACTTGCGAATTCATTTTCATTCTTAGAGTACCGCTGCCCTCTGCTGTCTGAACTCTAACATAGCACAAGACAAAAAACATTAACGATGCCGGACTGTTGTAGTCCGGTTGGTCCCAGAATATAGAGAGAAAAAGTGGGTGAGGAAATCTCTTTTATTGGACCAACTTCTGAAGTTGGTCCAATAAAAGAGATTACCTCGCCCACCTTGTCCCTCTAATAATTAATTATGCCCATTATCCAATATCCGGATTAACAAAAAGCCTGGTTTTTGCACTGACATTCAAATTGATTTGACATAATAGAGACATAACTGTATCCTAATGAGGCATCTGAGACAAATCACAGCCATATCCAATACTTCATTTGTAAGCATTGTTATTGTTCTCCACGTATAAAAAGATAAGAGTGACGGCGCGCATTTAGGAAAAGAACAAAAGGCAGCCAACTGGTGAAAAATGAACAGCCGCATGGAACAGGGAAAATAGGTGTGACAGAAGACACCAGATCCTGCAGACAATTAGGGCCTGGTGTTCCGAAGTACCGAGTGTCCCTGCTTTTGCAGCTAGAGCTGTGTGGAATCAGACCTCTGAAAAGCAAATGCCCAGCCCAATAAACACTTGGTGGCAGCGGAATTGGATTGGATACTAAATAGGCACCACTGAGCCCCCAAAATTAGAAATCTAGAAGACTGATTACATCCCATCTAAAATCAAGGGAAGGAGTTCCCTGTATATTGTCTAGTGTTCTCCCCACTGTGATTTACAAAGAACTTGACCCAAATCATCTGCATCCACTCTGTATCTCTGTGCCCTACCCTGTGCCTCCTTCTAGGATATTATGGAATGTGATTGCTTCTTGCTCTGGGAATAACAGAAAATACAATATAGGCACACGATTAAAATATGTAAATCAAAAAGTCACGGTGTTATATATCTAATTAACCCTCTTACTTTGAAGCTACTTTGGTAAATGTCTCCGCAAAAACAGCCCATCTGCTGCTCTGAACTGTACTGTTCCAGGAAAGCATTCGTTAGGTCCATAACCTCACGAAGGATGGAAGCGCTTTTGCATGGACTGAGGCTGGATATCATCTCTCTTGGGCAGAAAATAGCTTACGCTTGTTAAAAAATGCCTTGTTTATGTAAAGGGGGGTTTTGATTAAGAACCTTATTGTCATATGGAGAAGTTCTCTGATCTATGCAAAAAGCAGCATGTGCAGCTTCTAGGATTAGCTGTGCAAACAGATAAAGTTCAACCTGATTGTCTCATCTAAAAAAAAATCCGGACCAGGGAAAGAAAAATTATTAGAAGCAGGTGGCACTGAAGAACAAAGAAGCCCTGTCATTGGACACAGAGACCAGTCATATTGACAGGATACATATCACTTCAGGAGTGGACGCAAAGATAAAACTGCTAGCTACATTAAATGACTGCTCCTTGGAATAACTTATGCTAGAAATCACAAGAGAGGCAATTCTTCATGTAGTGCTAAGTAGAGCGAAGGATCTGGTCCAAGAGGTGAATATAGCTGAACCATTCAGTAATTGTAACCATAATGTAATTAAATGCATCATCCTTGTAGGGAGGAAAGTGCCAAAAAACCCATCACAGTAGCATTTAACTTCAGAAAGGGGAACTGCACAAAAATGAGAATCCAGGTGAATGAAAATTAAAAGGAATAGTCACAAGGATGAAACGCCTGCAAACTGCAAGGAGACTATTTAAAAACACAATAATAGAGGCTTGAACGAAATGCATATCCCACATTTTAAAAAAACAGCAAGAGAAGCAAAATAATGGTACCATGGCTAAAACGTCAGAGTAAAACAGGCAGTTGCAGGCAAAAAAGCACCCTTTAAAAATTAGGAGTCAAATCCTAGTGAGGGCCCCAGAAAGGAGCATAAACTCTGGCAAGTCAAGGGTGAAAGTATCATTAGGCAGGCCAGAGCAGAACCCGATGGACAACGAGCTAATAACAACAACACTCTCTGTATATCAGATAGAACGGGATGGGCAAATACCGGCCTGTGGGCTGGATCTGGTCTGCCAGGGTTTGCCCCTGTTGGGCCCCCCACATCGCCATATTTTGGGAGATTGCAGCTCCCCTTGGCCACAGTTCCTGGACAATGGGAGCTGCGATCACCCGTACTTGAGGAGGTGCAAGTAAATATAGCAACAGTGGTCCACCCAGCGCAAACCCTAGTGAACCGCTGCCGTTTCATTGCCCACCCTTGAGATAGAGGAAGTCTGCCACGCAATCAGTGGGGCCACTGGATAATTAAAGTGGTAAAGGAGCACTCAAGGAGGACCAGACATTTGCAGGAAAGCTAAATGAATTCTTTGAATCAGTCTTCACTGCAGAAGATGTGGGGACGTTCTCCACACCCAACCCTTTCCTTTTTAGGTGACAGATCTCAGGAACAGTCCTAGATTGAGGTATCAGTAGGGAAGGTCTTGGAACAAATTAAGGAACTAAACAGCACCATGGCACCAGGACCAGACGGTATCACCCAAGCGTTCTGAAGGAACTCAGATATGAACTTGCAGAACCACTAGCAGTGGTATGGAATCTAGAGCTTCAATAAAGTCTGTGCTACATGACTAGAAGACAGCTAATGAAATGCCCTTTTTAAAAAAAAGGCTCCAGAGGTGATCTTGGCAAGGACAGGCTGCTATGCCGAACTTTAGTGCTAGCCAAATGGATTGAAACAATAGTAAAGAACAGGATTATCTGACACATAGATTAACCAAATTTATTGGGCAAGAGCCAACATGGTTTTGTGAAAGGAAATCCTGCCTCGCCAATCCATTAGAATTCATTGTGGACATCAACAAGCATGTGAACAAGGGGGATCTAGTGGACACAATGTACTCGGACAAGGTCCCACACCAAAGGCTCGTAAGCAAAGTAAGCAGTCACGGGTAAGAGAGAAGGGCCTCTCATGGTTCAGTAACTTGTTAAAAGACAGGAAATAAAGAATAGAAATAAATGGTCAATTTTCACATCGGGGAGAAGTAAATACCAAGGCCCCCCAAATACCTGTACTGGGACCAGTGCTCTTCAACACAGTCATAAATGATCCAGGGAACGTGGTAAACAGCGAGATGACAAAATTGGCAGACAATACAAAATTAATCAGGTTGACTGTGAAGAGTTACAAAGGGATCTCACAAAACCAACTGACTGGGCAACAAAATGTCAGATGAAATTCAGTGTAGATATGTGCAAAATAATCCACAATGGAAAAAATAATCCCAGCTATACACACAAAATGATGGTTTCTAAATTGGCTGCTACTGCTCAAGAAAGAGACGTTGGCGTCATTATGGATAATTTTCTGAAAACTTCCATATGTAGCAGCAGTCGAGAAAGCTAGCAGAATGCTAGGCACCATCAGGAAAGGGACAGATAACAAGGAAGAAAATATCATAATGTCACTAATAAATCCATGGTCTGCCCACATCTTGAATACTCACACAGTGTGGGTTACCCCATCTAAAAAAAAAGATTCACCCTGTATTACAATATTTATGCAGGAATGGTGTCCCTAGCTTCTGTTTGTCCCAAGCTGGGAATGGGGGGGGATCACTTGATGATTCCCTGTTCTGTTCATTCCCTTTGGGGGTACATGCCCACAGCAGCGTTACTTCGGAATAATTGATGTTACTTCAAAATAACAAAGAGCGCGTCTACACAGCAAGCCATTATTTTGAAATAATGTCGAGCTGGAGGACTTCTTACTCCAACTCTTGTAAGCCTCATTTCATGAGGAGTAAGGGAACTGGAAAGAAGAACACTCTTCCTTCGACTTGCTCCTGTGTTCGCAGGGCCAAAAGCCGAATTAAGCTATTTTGACTTCAGCTACACAATTGACTTAGCTCAAGTTGCATAGCTTAATTGGAGTTTTGCCCTGCATTGTAGACGTGCCCTGGGGCACCAGGCGCTGGCCACTGACAGAAGATAGGACACTGGCCTAGATGGACCTTTGGTCTGACCCAGTCTGGCCGTTCTTACATTCTTATGTTCTGTGAAAAGGTGCAGTGAAGGGCAACAGAAATTATTAGACATTTGGAACAGCTTTCAAGAGAGGGGAGACTGAAAAGACTGGGACTGTTTATCTTAGACAAGAGATGACTAAAGGCGGATACAATAAAGGTCTGTAAAATCCTAAAGGATGTGGAGAAAGTGAATAAGGAAATGTTATTTACCTCTTCACTCAAAACAAGAACTAGGTGTCACCCAATTCAATGAATAGGCAGCAAGTTCAAAACAAACAAAAGCAAGTATTTCTTCACCCAATGCACAGTCAACCTGTGGAACTCCTTGCCAGGGGATGTTGTGAAGGCCAAAAGTATGACTGGATTAAAAAAAATAGATACATTCCTGGAGGATAGATCCATCTATGGCTATTATCCAGGACACTCAGGGGTGCAGCCCTATGCTCTGTGTGTCAACGGCTGGGAGTGGATGACAGGGAATGGATCTCTCACTAGCTTGCCCTGTTCTGCTCACTCCCTCTGAAGCATCGGGCACTGGCCACTGTCGGGACATAGGGCTAGATGGCCCACTGGTCTGACCCATTATGGCCATTCTTGTGTTCTTAGGAACAGGAGGCGTGTACAATCATGCCTGGCAAAGCTACAGACTCTTTTAAAACTGGATGTAAAAGCCTCTGACCTGGGTGGCTTCCAGGTGGAAGTGGAGTGTTTGCAAATCTTTAGCCAATGCACCTTCCATTGTCCTTTCTTTAAGTAAAGCCAGGGAGGCCGAAGCTGCGTGAGGCTGGCAGCGGCTACACCATAGGCTGAGAAAGCTGAGGCTGCACAGAGATGAAGCAGGCGATTCACGGTTTATTACAGTATCTGTGAAAACATACAGGGTGGATGTTCCGAAGTGACCAAGAGCTGAACTCTTCCCTTACAGTCTGAAGAGCATCCGTCCGATTGATGGTACAAGTCAGAGCAGTCTGAGGTTACACTCACAGGAGATGGCTACATGATTTATGATGGAAAAAAACCCTCTTTTACTGTCTAACATTCAGGGACATAAGAACTCATCATTATTACTCATTATTTATGCAGGCCCATTAGTACACATGGCATTTTATCTACCGTGTGGGATGGGCCTGGTGTCCATCTCTGAATTCTTTCCATCACTTCTCTGTCAGGTTTTTATCTCCATGACATATTAAACTTATGTGTGTCACTGTTCACTTGACCATTGCTAATACTAAAAAGCGTCCAGCTATGGCAACTCTGGATAGTTAGAAATTGGGCAGGGGGGAGGGGGAGTCTTGGGATGTAATAGCAGGCATAAAGAATTAATGAGACAGAACGGGGGGGGGAGGAGGGGGAGAGGCAAAACCAAATCAGTATGTTGCCTATATATGAATGTGAGAAGTATGGGGAATAAGCAGGAAGAACCTGAAATGCTAATAACTAAACACAACTGTGACATAGTTCTCATCGCAGAGACTTGGTGGGATAATACGCATGATGGAATATTGGTAGTGAAGGGTACAGCTTGCTCAGGAAGGATAGGCAGGGAAAAAAAGGAGGTGTTGCTTTATATATTAAAAATGTCTACACTTGGGCTATGTCTAAACGACATCCCTCTTTTAAAAGAGGGATATAAATTAGACATATCAAAATTGCAAATGAAGCCGGGATTGGAATTTCCTGCGCTTCATTTGCATAATCGCGTCATGGCGTTTTTTAAAAAAAACACTATTTTGAAAGTGAAACCACGGTCTAGGCGTGGTTCTTTTAAAAAGAAAAGCCTTTTTCGAAGGATCCTGTAAGCCTCATTTTTTGAGGAGTACAGGATCTTTCAAAAAAGGCTTTTCTTTTCAAAAGAACCGTGTCTAGACCACGGTTTCACTTTCAAAATAGCATTTTTCAAAAAAACGCCATGACGCGATTATACAAATGAAGCGCAGGAAATTCAAATCCCAGCTTCGTTTGCAATTTCGATATGTCTAATTTACATCGCTCTTTCAAAAGAGGGATGTAGTCTAGGCGTACCCTTGGACTGAGGTGGAGATGGACATAGGAGACAGAGTTGTTGAGAGTCTCTGGGTAAGCTTAAAGGGGTAAAAACACAAGGCTGATGTTATGGTAGAAGTCTGTTACAGGCAGAAGAGGTGGATGAAGCTTTTTTGAACAACTAACAAAATCATCCAAAGCGCAGGACTTGGTGGTGATGGGGGATTTCAACTATCTAGACATCTGTTGGGAAACTAACACAGCAGGGCACAGATTATCCAACAAGTTCTTGGACTGCATTGCAGACAATGTTTTATTTCAGAAGGTGGAGAAAGCTGCTGGGGGGAGGCTGTTCTAGATTTGATGTTAATAAATAGGAAGAAATTGGTTAAGAACGTGCAAGTGGCACGCAGCTTGGTTGAAAGTGAAATGACAGAGTTTACAATTCTAAGGAATGGTAGGAAGGAGAACAGCAAACTAAAGACAATGGATTTCAAGAAGACAGATTATAGCAAACCCAGGGAACTGGTAAGGTCTCATAAGGGGTGTTTACACAGCAAAGTTATTTCGGAATAATGGCTGTTATTCCAAAATAACTACGTGAGCGTCTACACAGCAATTCCATAATTTTGAAATAAATTCGAAATAACGGATGGCTTATTCCAACTTCTGTAAAGCTCATTCTACGAAGAATAATGCCTACTCCAAAATAGCTATTTCGAAATAAGGTGTGTGTAGACGCTCCACTGCTGCTATTTCAAAATAGCCCCCAGGGCCATTCTACGTGATTCCTCCTGGGGCTCTAAATCGAGAGAGCATGTCTACATTAGGGAAGCCGGCCTCGGACTCATTTTGAGGCTTCCCTGCAGTGTAGATGTGCTATTTTGAAAAAAGCTATTTTGAAATAACTATTCTGGAATAGCTTCTTCTGAAATAACTGTGCAGTGTAGACATAACCATAGGAAGCAAGACCAAGAAGAGAAACAGTTGAAGGTAGTTGGGAGTTTCTCGAAGAGACTTTATTAAGTGTGCAAAAGCAAACTATCCCACTGCATAGGAAAGATAGGCAGTCTGGCAAGAGACCTCCCTGGTTTGACCAGGAGATCCTGAATGGTCTGAAAAACTAAAAGCGGTCCTACAATAAGTGGAACTAGGTCAGATCCCTTGGCAGGGCTGCAGGCACATCTCCAATAGGTTCCACCAGGTGAACCCAAAGGGCACCTTCACTGTGCAAGTGGAGGGCACCGTGCCGAAGATGGGTTTGCCTCTTCAGTGGAGGGATGTGCACTGGAGGTGTGATTTCTGTTTAGCATCGTGCTGCTACCACCCTCCATTAAAGCACACTCGGGAACATTGAACACCTGCCAGCAGGAGCCGTACCGGCCAATTCCCAGCCCAGCACAGGAGCACACTTTGGAAATCACACTCCTGTAGTCAGCATTACTCCCCCTTTGGCTCATTTGAGAGTCAGGCCCCACTTAGAGCAATTGCTGGAGCCGTGGGGAATGGCCGCTCTTTGGTTATAGAGATGCAGAGTGTTCTAGTCACAATGAAAGCAAACACCCTCTGTCTCTCCAGGGAAATAGCACCGTCCAACCGAGGGGGGGGCATTCTCAGGTGAGCAGGGGGCTCTGCTCTTCTCCTACCTCATTGAACACCACTTTGGGTGGCTGTCCTGGCCCCGCGTTGAGTGGCCTTGTGCTGCTCTTCCATGTTCTCCCAAAGAAATGACGATATGTGATGTCAAAGAGGGACAGGCGGAGCTGGAACTCAACCTCCGACAAGCCTTCGAGCACACGCTGGAATATAAGAATAAACACGCTCAGGGGGAGCTTTAAGAGGCCCTGATCGCAGCAGCACTGAGATGTGTCTGCATACCTCAGGGAGGGTAAGAACTCTGGTCTTATAGAAATGCTTCTAAGCCAGGGGTGCGGAACTTTTTCTGGGTTGGGGGCTGCTGACCCACAGGAAAATCAGTCTGGGGCCACACATAAGTGAGAAGCGGGAAAAAAAGCCCTCGCTGTGGCCCCAACCGAGAAGGAGAAAGACTCTCCCCACGTTTCCCTCACACACCAGAGCCTAGCAGGGCCCAGCCTAGTAGATTTTGGGTGTTCCAGCCCCACGGGAGGAGGAAGTGGGGGGAATGGAGCACCAGCACAGACTCTCCAATGATGGGGTGGGGGCCCTGAGCCTCGGGAGCTGGATCCAGGCAAGCCAAGGGCCGCACCTCGCCCCGGGGCTTGAGATTCACCACCCCTGTTCTAAGCAATAGTTAGTAGCTCACTCTGGCTACGTCTACACTGCAACGCTATTTTGGGATACAGGAGTACCCCGAAACAGCTATCCTGTGTCTTCACAGCAAGCCCGTTATTTCAGGCTAGCTATTCTGACATCCCTGTAAACCTCATTCTACGAGGAGTAAGGGATGTTTTGGAATAGCACTTTATTTTGAAATTTGGCGCCGTGTAGAGAAAGCCAAATGACAAAATAAGCTATTTCAAAATAGCATCAAAATAGGATATGCAGTTTGCATAGCTCAACTTGGGTATTTTATTTTGAGTTATGGTGCAGTGTAGATGCACCCGCTGAGTGTAATCAAAAAGGAGAAAAAACACTGAGACATTTCCTTCTGACAGTTACAGCTCAGACCATATAACCCATAAAGTCAGCGACTTTCCTTATGTTCAGACAAGCAGAGATTTTCTAGGCCAGGAATTCTCACCCTGCAATATGTGTATACTGAAAGGAAAAGCTAGCTGCGAATTCAGATGCTGAGGTCATCCTGCAACAGAAAGTGACTTTCCCCAGCAGTGAGAAATCCCAGGACTGGCAAGCAAACCTTTATTCATATGAACTTTTTATCAACAACTTGGTTTAATATTTGTGACTAGTGGGCAAATTCTGTAAAACATTTACCAAAGACACTTGACTGAAGCAAACTCGTTTAAAGAAATTCCGCCACATTTATGTCTCTTCTGCATTTCCTTTCTGCAAAGATTGTCATGTTATTGTCATCGAGGCTGCGTCTGCACTGGCATGATTTTGTGCAAATACTTTTAACGGAAGAGTTTTTCCGTTAAAAGTATTTGCGCAAGAGAGCGTCTACACTGGCATGTGCCTTTGCACAAAAGATTTGCTTTTGTGCAAAAGCATCCGTGCCAGTGTAGACGCTCTCTTGCGCAAGAAATCTCCGATGGCCATTTTAGCCATCAGGCTTTCTTGCGCAAGAAATTGATGTTACCTGTCTACACTGGCCTCTTGCGCAAGAGGGCTTATCCCTGAGCGGGAGTGTCAGAGTATTTGCACAAGAAGCCCTGATTTCGTACATTACAACGTCAGTGTTCTTGCGCAAATACTTGTGGCCAGTGTAGACAGGCGGCAAGCTTTTGCGCAAAATCTTGCCAATGTAGACACAGCCCCTACTGTGTATTTCAGAGCCTTTGTCTGTCTGTCTGTCAGTATGTTCAAGAACCCCTCCTAAACAGTCAGAGCTATGGCCACCAAATTCAGCATGCAGCTTCCTCTGATCCTACTTGAAGCAAGGGCAGGGTTTGGTTGTGCCAGGACAATGGGATGTGCCTGCAATGGGATTGCTAACCCAGACAGAAAAGAGACAGACCCACCAGGCAGGTGAAAAGGGATGGCTGGGGGCACGCCCCACCTCCGTCCAGGACCGCCCAAGCCCCAAGCCTCCCACCACCCAGACATCCTTTATGGAAGGTGGAGAGGGGGGGCTGAAGGGCAGATGAACCTGGACTTGCCCCAGCAGGGGGACATGCACCCCGCCCCAGCTGTGCCCACTGCAGCTGCCATGAATTTTACTTAAAGGGGCTTTTTCTGAGAGTCCTGAGCTCAGTGCTTGATTATTTTGCCGTCTTTGATCATGAAGAAGTAACAGTAACACGCCTCTCAACTGAGGGGTGATTCTTCCTACAGGGACACATTATTTTCCCATCACCAAGATGCAGTGGCTGTAGGGCTGCACAGGGGTGTGACGGGTTAACTGGTTCGTGCTTAACAGGTAAGCTTCACCCTTAATGGATGCGGCTTACCAGTTAAGGTTAACTGCTAGGGCTGCAGCAGCTGTGTGCAGGGGGTTGCTCCAGCCCCGCAGGGGTCCCACCCCTGATAGGGGCTGCTCTGGCCAAGATGGAACAGCCTCTGCCTGCGGTGGGGGGGGGGCTGATCTAGCCAATTGGGAGCATCCCCTCCCCCCCACACACTTGCCCCCTTTAATTAATTAACTGATTAAAAAATATGTTTAACCGGTTAGTCAATTAAACAGGATTTTACATCCCTAGTGCTGAAAAGGCCTTCACTGGAGAACCTCTTTCAAATCCAAGGGATGTAAAAGTATATTTGGAAATTAGCAATTGTGTAACTGTATAAAAACAGTGACGGAGTTAGGTAAATGTTAAAACATTTAACACCTACAGCAGACGTTCCCAAACTGTGGTACCTATACCACTGGTGGTCCAGTATGTGAGTTTGATGTCCCATCCAGTCACATCACAACAGTTTTTTAAGAGGGGGGCATGAAACCAATAGAACTGAGTTTGGAAACTGCTGGTCTCGTAAAGATAAGGAAGTGCTCACTGGAATTCAAAATTTGCGCGTGAAACTCGGCTGAGGGTTTCAGCTCTAAGCCAAGGGACACAGCGCCCATGAGTGTGACGGGAAGTGTGCCTGCTTCCCTTAGCTGGTTTTGCAAATCTCACCCTGTGGCTGGGGCCTGGAATCAGGACAGCGCTAATGAGCTGTACACATCTGAAGCCAAGAATGTATCAAAAAATATGAACAAATATGAACAAGTAGGTCATCTTCTTAGCCTAGCTAAAATGAAGCATGTTTAGCTGTCAGTCTCCTTTGACATCCAATATTGCTGTCAGCTTCAAGAGAGTGGAAAAATATTAGCAAGCATGGCATCATTTAGTGGCCCAATCCCTGAGCCCACTGAATGTTTAATAGAATGGTTAGAATCTTAGTACATCTCCAACTCCATTTGTTGATTAAAATATAAACCTACCCCCCCCCCAAAAAAAAAGGACCAGCCTAACTCTAAAACCCTACTGCAAACCCTCAAAAAGGAAGGACAGCGGGAAATCTGCCTAAAATTTCCACTATCACTACAGATCCACCTCGCTGCACTTTCCAGCTAGCAGAACAAAATTCTCTTCAAATTAGCAGAGAAGAATAACAAAGAAAATTTTTTTGACTAGTTTTTCTGCCCTTCAGAACCTGACCTCTACCTGTGTTTTCTCTTGGCTGGGGGAAAGCTGAGTCTGAACCAAATCCAAGCCGTACATGAACAGGAGGGAAAACATCGTCTGTTGTGATGCTTAGTACTTGTAAATGCCGACTCTTGAGTCTTTTAACCATTTGACTTTCTAAACCAGGGATTGGCAAGATATGGTCCACAGGCTGCATCCAGCCCACCAAGCTGCTTGATCCGGCCCACGGCTTGCCCTGCCGCTCCCCCGCCCTCTAGCCAATCGAGATCCGGGGGTCGGGGAGTGCACGAAGTCAAAGCAGCTGGTGGCTCCCTTCCCCCACCAGGGGCCTAGAGGGACCACGGGCCATTTTGAACAGCAAATGACTTTGTGCACTCCTCTGCCTCCAGGCTCCGATTGGCCTGGGGGTGGAGGGTGAGCCAAGTCTCCTCCCTCTGCCAAGGGCACGCAGTGCCTAGATGGCCCCCCTACCAAAATTATTGCCCACCCCTGTTCTAAACGATCACCCACTGATCAAATGCATGTCTGAGCATCTTTTTTCACAAGGTAAATAAAGAAAAGGAACCTGTGAGGTCATTCACTTTGATGTGTCAGTCCTACACTAGGCTTAAACTGCAGCAAGGGAGGTTTAGGTTGAGCATTAGGAAAAACTTCCTAACTGTCAGGGTGGTCAAACACTGGAATAAATTGCCCAGGGAGGTTGTGGAATCTCCACCCCTGGGGATATTTGAGAGCAGGTTGGGCAGACACCTGTCAGTGATTCTAGATGGTGCTTCATCCTGCCGTGAGGGCAGGGGACTGGACTCGATGACTCTCGAGGTCCCTTCCATTTCTAGTGTTCTGTGATTCTACGATTCCATCCCCTGCTCAGGTGAAAGTTCCACTGACTTCAACAGAGCAGCTCACACAGGTAAGAACTGCCCTTATGAGTTAAGTCGGCCATAGCCGCCCTATAGCTCATGTTAACACTCGGGCTATGTCTAGACTGCAGCATTTTGCTGGGATACCTTTGGTATCCCAGAAAAGCAATGCCGCATCCAAAGAAAAATTTTCGAAAAAGCAGATGCGCTCTTTCACCATCCCTGTAAAGCTCATTTCACAAGGAAGAAGGGATGTGTCGAAAGAGGACTTTTTTCTGAAATTTGGAGCCATGTAGACGCACCAAATTTCGGAAAAGCCTCTTTCGACATTAAAGCGGAAAAAGATACACAATTTGCATACTGCAAATTGTGTTTCTTTTTCCGATTTATCTTTGCAGTGTAGACCTAGCCTCTGTTTCTCCTGAAGCTGCGTTTTTTGATTAGTATAGATTAGATTATGCCTTCAAGGGCTAGCAGCAACAAAGGGGAATGCACAGGGAGCTCCATGAACCTTATCATGGTATGAGTGTAAGTGTTTGCAATCAGTAGTATTGCTCTGAGGATCCTAAACTGTTGGCCAGGGAGGAGCTATTCTCTCCCATTAAAAGTCTTCCTCCCTGCACATCCCCCCAAAAATTACAATAATTTCCACAAGACTTTGCATTGCTGACAATGGAGGATTTGCTTGATCAGATGCCTCCAAGAATGGCCACTAGCTAATGTCCAGGAAAAGGTGAAAATGCCCCCAGAATGCACCAGGAGAATTGTGCCATTCTGTACAAGATAAGGGGGAAAGTCCTTCCACAAACTTCTTGGGTTCAGCCTCCACCTCAATACAGTAAAACTCCAATTGTCCGGCATCCAGTGGTCCAGCACTCCTGATAGTCAGGCACCAAATGGAACCCGGAAGTGCTCCAGCCAGCCAGACAATTGGAGCTGCTCTGCCCCTGGCTTCCCCAAGTCAGCCGCTGGTCAATTTCAGCAGCAGCTGACTTGGGGAAGCCAGGGGCAGAGCATCTGGGGTGCTGCCAGGTTGGTCCCACAGTGCCGCCCTCTCCCATTCTGCGCAGTTCCCCGCCGACCTCCCCACCCCCACCCCAGACCCCTCATAGACCCCCTTCCGGTACTCTGGCAGATCTGATAATCCGGCACCCCTTGGGTCCTAAAGGTGCCGTATTATCGGAAGTTTACTGTAGTTATTATGAAAATGTAAAAATTAGGACTCTAATCCAAGCAGAGAATGCCAGCAAGAGAAGGTTATGGGAGCAACACTTCCAGAAGGCAACAGCATATTCCTTTACCTGCTTCATTACATTTCCCTCAACATACTTCAGGACACACTGAAATGCTATTGATTCCCTTGGGGGACGTCGTCTCCTTTGGCAGTGCGGAGGAACAGCCAGGTTTTGCACAAAAATCCTTTGCCATTCACTCATCTTGCTGCTTAGAAGGTCACCTCTTCCTCTAGGCATCTGCTACGGCAAATGTTCAGCTAGAAAATAAAACTCATTTCAGAAAAACGCATGCTCGGAGCCTGTCATCTTAAAACCAGCATGAGAGAACCCCAAAGCCAAAGCCAAGCACAGTTTTACAATCCAAATTAACAAGCTGGTTTTAAACAAGGGTTTGTTGGCCTCTCCTTCCCCCCTTAAAGGCTGGGTGCGATTGCAACCCCCTTTCCCTTCCAGATATCTAGAGGGTGCTGGGTCCTGCCGTGAGGGCAGGGGACTGGACTCGATGGCCTCTCGAGGTTCCTTCCAGGTCTAGTGTGCTAGGATTCTGTGACCTGACTCTCTCTGGAGCCAGTCCACGCAGCTGTGAGCACCTACCAGATGTCATTCATGCGCACTGGGCAACGCTCCCTTCCTGTGGGGTGGGCACTGATGGCTGAGGAGTTGAGGGAGGAGCACGTGCACCCCCACAAGGGAGGGACAGACCAGAGTTGTAGGAGAGGTTGCCCACTCCTCTAGCCCCAGCACCAAGAGCTGAGATTCTGTGCCGCACCTCCCGGAGGCACGTCCCCGCAGGCGCCACGCGGGCCTAGCGGAGCAAACTACAATACCCCTGGGATTCTGGGTTCTGCCCGGGATCAAAACAGCCAATGGCGTCAACAAGAAGCCACAAGGCTCCACAGCACAGAATCTCCACAGCAACACGTGCTACAGAGACTTCCCAGCATGCTCTCTGTGCTGGGGGACGGGGGGGGCAGAGTGGGGTGACTTGTGGGAACCCTACACTGTTCCGTGCTGGAGGAAGACAAACTTTTGTTCAGCCCTTTAGGACAGGCGCTTGTCTCCGTGTCTGTACACCACCCAGCACAACGGGTCCGCTTGGCTGGACGTTACCACAGTATAAACAATAAACCAAAGAAGGCTGGAGACGCTCCTGCCGTTTAGCTCACAGCTCCACTCGGGACTGCAGTCTGAATCGTTCCAACAGCCACTAGCTGCCTCCATTGTTAAGGAAGAGTTTCTGAAGCGGGAAGACAAGCGATACCACCAGAGACAAAGAACTAGATGGCCAGCAGTCAGCGTTCAGTTCCCAGCTCGAACTCAGACCCCCTGATGGCGTTCGGGAAGTCACTCAATTTCTCTGGGCCTCAGTTTCCTCTCTGGGAACAGGAATAATAATATTTCCCTACTCCACAGGTGGTTGTGAGCATAAATTAATTAAAGCCAGAAGGGCTGAGAGATTACAGCTAAGGGTGGGATATAGGGATGTAAAATCCCGTTTAATTAGTTAAAAGGTTAAACGTTAAGTTTAACCAGTTGACTGATTAAACAGGAGGCAGGCATGGGAGCTGCTGGGCTGGAGTGGGCTCCCCGCCCTCCGTGGCTGAGCTGGAGGGGTTTCCCTGCTGCATGCAGGGGCTGCTCCAGCTGGCCTTGGGGCGCTCCTGCCCGTGGCACGCCTGGATGGGCCACCACAAATGAGGGTTGCTCCAGCAGGGCTGGAACACCCCCTTACCCACAGCAGGCCACGTGGGGCTAGAGCAGCCCGCTGCCTGTGGCGGGGGGGGGAGGGAGGCTGTTCCAGCCCCCACCAATTAACCTTAACCAGTATGCATCACCCACTAAAGGGTGGTGTTTACTAGTTAACCAGTTAACCATTCACACCCCTAGCGAATATCATTAGGAATGTGAGAAATCACTTGTGCAATCCCCTCGTATGAGACCTGGCTCCTTTTGTAGCAGCGTACCAGAGCGATAAGTTAGGATAAGTCTGCACTTGGTGCCACGGGTGCGATTCCCAGCTGGCGGAGACACACTCGTGCTAGCTCTCAGCAAGCTAGTGTGCTGAAAGCCGAGGTGGTTTTGGCCACACGAGCCCAGGAATGTACCTCGGGGCTCTGTTGGGCATGGCCTTGCGCTGGATAGCCTTTCCTGTGGATCGCACTGTGGCCGCTATTGGCACACCAGCCTAATGCCAGCTGGCTAGTATGTCTCCTCCCGTTGGAAATCACACCCCTCGCTCCAAGCACAGAGCTATTCTAACTGATTTATCAGAGGGCAACATGCAGTGTTGCCACTGGATGGCAAATCACCACATTACTAGAAATAGCTGGGCAAAAATCTCGCCTGCTACCTGTACTCTATTCTCCCTGTCTGTGACATCCGTGCGGGATCTGTGTGGGTAGGAAGGATCGCTGTCCAAGAGAATTGTTGCCAGGTGTATGCACCTGAGAGGAGAACTGTGCTTCCAGGAGAATCTCTGTTCCAAACTCACCCACTTCCTCTTCTGGAGATTCTTTTGTGAAATAGAGATTCCTGGGACTCTTTGGGGTTAATTTAACAAGAAATTAGTGTGAAGAGCGGCCGCTTTAAATACATTAAAAGAATGTTCCTTACAAGTGCTTTGAAAGTCCTCTGATCACCATGTGTTCAGGGAGGGATGGTTTTACTGGGATGCTAGGCTAGAAGATCAGGCAGTCAAAAATAATAATAAATACATTTTACTTTTAAATTGCTTACCCCCACCGAGGGATACACAGTCCTGTACATCATAAAGCAAAAGGTCCAAAGTGACAGCTTCCTGTGGATTAAACATAATTTTAAAGGAATAATTAAGAGACTTATTTGATGACTTCCTGGAGACTGAGCTTTCTATCTGTATGTCAACTTCAGGTGACGAGTCCTGACTGACCCCACAGAAATTGGATTGCTAAGATTTTGACTGCTATGGTAGACATGAGCAATGCATGAGCAATCCGAAGCTGCGATCTAGGTCCTTCATGCCATATAAACCTTGCTTCCATGAGCAACTTTATTCAAATTTCCTAAATCCCACCCACATCCCTTGGGTAACCATGGTGAAAGTACAATGGTAGACAGGCTGTTAGTGACCACTGACATTTTAGTGACCGTGTTGCAAAACTGCCAACCTCAAGACTTCAACACTCAGGAGGTTTTAAAAATAATAAATGTGGGGTGGGAATAAGGAAAGGGACTATTAAGTTTTCGGGGTTCATATTCTCAAGCTTTTCTTCACTACCCCCAAGACTAGAAATAACAATTAAAGGTAAGATTTTCATGTAATCACATGATGCTGGGAGCTGGGCTTTCTGAAATACATCAAATATTGCGAGGCTTGTGAAAAATTCTTGCGAGTTAGCAGGACTGGCTGTGTCATCTTTCACTGAATATGATTGAGTGACCCAATTGGTAACAGGACACCATCTGGCCTAGCCTCATCCTCCTACCGCCACTGGAGCTGCACCAGAGCTAAACCAACAATAGGAAAATGCAAGAAAAGCGCCTGTCTACATTAGCAGCTGAACTTGTTTCCCGTCCCAGAGGAGGACTCATTATTTATGTCCATTGCATCACTCTCTTGCTTAAAATTACAAATTGTTCCTGCACCTCAGTATACAATGCTTATAGTGGGGATACTGAGAACCATTGAACCAAGCCGTAAACCCTCCATATAATGGAACTCACTTCAGGCTAGAGGCTGCTGTAGCATCTCCCGCACCCCCTAGCTCCAGCACCTATGCAGCATTTTCATGGGCCTAGCTTTGCTTATTTCTGAATGACTTGCTCGTTTTGGTGCGGTTCAACACCCACACTCTCATTTTAGTATGAAAGACCCACCATGATCAAACTAGGAAAGAAAGAGCCACACCTCCATGGGAAGAGTATTCTTCCTTCGACTTCCTGCTGTGTAGACAGCGCCAAAAGTCGAGTTAAGCTACTTTGACTTCAGCTACACAATTCACAATTCAGTTGCATATCTTAACTTGACTTTGTCCCATAGTGTAGATGTACCTTCTTGTCCTCCCTTCAGTGGACACGGAGGAAAAATCAGTCAGACTCCTCCTTATTAACAGTCCTTAAGGTATCCAAAGACTATTATTTGGTTCCCCCACGCAGTCTTTTTTCTCTAGAGGAACCACACCCATTTTTTACCTTTGCTGCTAGGTCAGATTTTCTAAACTTTGATAATGTTTGTTTTTCTCCTCTCAAATTTGTCTCCATCTTTCTGAAAGGGCGGTGCCCAGAACTGGACACCTACTCCAGCTGAGGCATCAGGAGTCCAGTGGTGAGCAGAACAGGGCGATCACCTCTATGTCTGACATACAACACACCTAGCAATGCACCACAGAATTACATTAATCTCTTTTGCAACCATCACATTGTTGGCTCCTATTCAATTTGTGATCTGCTACAGCCCCCAGATCCTTTTCTGCAGTACTCCTGCCTAGACAGGTATTCTCTATTTTGTGTTTGTTTAAATTTGACTTTCAGGGGAGAATTGGCCTGATATCGATAAAAAGAAATTAACAAAAGAAGGGCAAGGTATTTCACCTAGGAAAGAAAAATCAAAGACAAAACTCAACCCCAACTCTGGAATTCCACATTGGATCCCACCCCACACCTAATTTACGCCTAATCTTACCCTAGGGCAGGGGTTCTCAAACTCTGTGATACCACGACCCCCTAAAATGCTAAATGAATTTGTGTGACCCCTCCCTCCACCCTCACTGCCTTGGGTCGCTTCCTCCCCCCTTCTCACCAGACTCCTTGCCCTCCTGGGGTTCCTTCAAGGCATTTGTGGTCCTCAACGCCCTTCTCCCCTGCAGGCTCCTTCCCCCCCGTCTCTTTCTCCTCTGTGCCTCTTTTCTGCTCCGTGTCCCCTTTTTTTTTTCCTTCTCTCTCTCTCTCTCCTCTCCTCTCCTCTGACCCCCACGTCCCTTATTTACCTCCAGGTCCTCTGCCCCAACCCAATCCCCCAGCCTGCTGCCTGAGGGACCCCACCTTCTCCCAGCTAAGGAAGCGTTCGGTCACCCGGCAACCGTGCCCTGGCCAGCCCCTCGCGCGTCTGCTCCTGCGCCAGCCTCACTCTCCCGCCGCCTTGCCTCCTCCTGCAGCTGAGCCGCGCTCCTGGAGTCCTGCGGCCCCAGTCATGCTGCGCAGCTTGCCAGCAGCTGCCTTCTGCCGCCCTGCCACTCTTCGTGGCCCGGGGGAAAGGGGTTGCAAGTGAAAAACCTAATCCAGCTGCGACCCCCCCTTTAAATTGCTCGTGACCCCCAGAGAAACGCTGCCCTAGGGGATTTCTGGAAATCAGTAAGCAGGGCACACATTTTGGATCCATCCCTCTAACTAGCACTTTAAGGCTACATCTACACTGCAGCGCTATTTCAGGCTCCCTCCTATTCTGCATCTTTTGAGCACGCACATTATTTCAAAATGTAATGGGCTTGCTATTCTGAGGTCCCTGTAAACCTCCTTCCGCAAGGAGAGAGGGACATTTTGAAATAAGTGCTGTGTGGACAGCACCAAATTTTGAAATTAACTTGAAATAAGCTACGCCATTTGTGCAGCTCAAATTGAGAAGCTTATTCGAGCTACCGGTGCAGTGTAGATGCAGCCTAAGTTCCCCAAGACTATCCAGAACAGGTGGGCTCTGGTTTCTTAGGGAATCTGAAACCAGCTGAATTTGGTGTTTGCGTAGGAAAGTTTCCCCCAGCACCAGCCCCGTCTGGCCAGGTTGCTGCTGAGCCGAGGAGTCTGTAGTCTGGGGATTCATGGAGTAACCCCCAAGGCTGAGGCTCCTGGGTTACACGGGCATAAATCCGGAGTGGGAGGGAGGCGAATCAGCCCCCAGGGCACGCCCCGGCGGGAGGCTGCCGGCTAAGGCAGCCCCGGCGGGCTCTGCGAGGAGCGGGGGCTTTCAGGGGGGGGGCAGGCACCGCACGGAACCCGGAGAAACTGACACATTTACCTGATACAATGTAGCCATCTTCCCGGACCGCACCAACTGCACCGTCCGGCGGGGGGGACGCTCACTCCACCGGCTCCCATCCCAGTCGCTTTCCCCTCCCCAGCGCTGTCAAACACCTCCCAGGGACCGGATCCCCCTCGGCGGGGCCGCGTCTCCCACCCCGGCCTCAGCCCCGCGCGGGAGGCCGGGCCCGGCGCCCCCTCCCAAATGGTTCGGCCCTGAGCTTGGCATCAGGTTACTAGGGCGATGGGATGCCGGGGGGAGGAGGAGGGTGCCAATCCGTGCTCCTGCTGCAGCGGGAGGGAGCCGAGCTGCGCCGGGTGAGCCGGGCGCCGGGCCGCTAGACTGGCGGGCAGGGCTGGGAGAGAGATCTGGGCTCAGGGCCCGCAACGATGGGGGAGCAGAGGGGCTCTGGCTGGGCCCCGAGCTGGGAAGATGCTGGCGCGGGCTGGGCACCAGACTGGAGCAGGCTGGGGGGTGTCTGTTGGTAACTAGGCAATGCTGGAAGGGTGTCTCTAGCTGGGTATCCAAGCCGGGAAGATGCTGGGGGGAGGGGGCGGGGGACGGTGCTGGGTACCAGTCGGGAGCAGGCGTGTGTGTGGGGGGGGGAGGCTGGGTATCCAGACAGGGAGGATGCTGGGGGGCCAGTGCAGGGTACCAGCCGGGAGCAGGCGGGGGAGGGGGGCTCTGGGTATCCAGACAGAGAGGATGCTGATGGGGGGCAGTGCTGGGTACCAGCCGGGAGTAGGCCGGGCGGGGTGGGGGCGTTGGGTATCCAGACAGGGAAGATGCTGGGGAGGGGCAGTCCTGGGTACCGGGGGAGCGGGCTCTGGGTATCCAGACAGGGAGGAGTCTGGGAGGGGCAGTGCTGGGTACCAGCCGGGAGGCGGGAAGGGGAGGGGGGCAAATCTGGAGCGTATGCAGGGCGCGAGCGAGGCAGTAGGGGGCGCTGGGCGGCCCCCAGTTCCGCTCCGTAGTAATCAAGAAGCGGCTTTCCCGGCACCCAATCAGAGCCCTCCTGGGTCGCTCGTAATTTGCATGCGTGTGAGCGGCAGGGCGCAGCGGCCAATGGGTGGCTGGCGGGCGGAGCGTCTCCCCCACGAGGGCTAAGATGGGCCGAGCGGGACTGAGCTGAGCGTTCGGGAGCCACTGCCAGGTGGGGGGGGCGCGGGGCCCGGGAGCCGTACCCGGGGGAGGGGGGAGCACGGAGGGTGCCGGTGCCCGGGATGGGGGGCGCGGAGCCGGGGAGCAGAACCCGGGATGGGGGGCGCGGAGCAGAACCCGGGATGGGGGCGGCGGAGCGCGGGAGCAGAACCCGGGATGGGGGGCGCGGAGCAGAACCCGAGATGGGGGGCGCGGAGCCGGGGAGCAGAACCCGGGATGGGGGGCGCGGAGCAGAACCCGGGATGGGGGGCGCGGAGCAGAACCCGGGATGGGGCGCGGAGCCGGGGAGCAGAACCCGGGATGGGGGGCGCGGAGCAGAACCCGGGATGGGGGGCGCGGAGCCGGGGAGCAGAACCCGGGATGGGGGGCGCGGAGCAGAACCCGGGATGGGGGGCGCGGAGCCGGGGAGCAGAACCCGGGATGGGGGGCGCGGAGCCGGGGAGCAGAACCCGGGCGAGGTGCGGGGCCTGAACACGGGTGCCCGTGGGGCTCGGGCTCAATTTCACGGGGAGTTGGGTCCGCTTGTGATTTTCCCCAGCGCCAGCAGAGGCTGTGGGGCGGGTGCGAGTGGGGCTGGCACCCGGGCACGGCAGTGGGTCCCTTTTCTTGCGCCCACCACGTCCCACCCCGCCTCCATAGAGACTGCCCCAGCGCAGCCTTCCCCGGGCCTGGCGCATCCGGCCTGCGATGCTCTGCAAGCGGGCAGGTCAGCCTGCCAAAGGGGTGCCCGGCCTGGTTGCTGCTTCTCCTCAGAGCCCAACGCAGAGGCTGGACTTGATGGGTTCCCCAGACCCCTTGCAGCCCTGGATCTTCGCCCCATTCCCACCCAACCTCCCCTCCCGCTGCTTCCCAGGCCTCTCTCGGTGTCTCAGACCAGCTACAGTTGTCAGGAAATAACTGGCTTTGCACCTGCTGAGTTTTGCCATGTTTCGGATGCCAGACCGACTCGCGCTCAGACATGTGTAATGCATGAGCTGGCACAGCAGTGTCGCCGCGGGCTTCCGTGACAGTCATTTCACTGGCCCTTTGCTCCATGGTAGGTGGAATTTGTGTGATGAACTGTGTGGTAATTGAAGTGCACAAGGGGACAGAGTTAAGATTGCAGTAAAAATGATCACTGAATTTTCTGGCAGTTGTTGGAATTAAACTCGTACCTTTAATGTTGGGTTAAATGAGGCCTATGTGTGTTAATTAACAAATGGCTTTCTATTTGAAATCTGCATTATTTAAGTTCATCCAAAATCTTAGTAGTTGTTGATGTATAGGCCGAAAAAGTCACTGTTTTTTAAAGCTATTTGTCATTTGTGAGGCAGTTGTTTTTCCTACCAAGCAACGGAAAGCTCTGAACATGGAAATTAGGGGTTGGGGGGGATAGAAAATTAAAGCATGGGGACCTTTAGTCATTAGGGCTGGGGTAGTCAATAGGCGGATCATGAGTCAAATATGCATTACCAGATGCTTTTGAATGGACCAGGAAATCTTTTTATTTACTTATTATTGTGGTGATGTCAAAATTGTGTCTGTAGGGTCTGGACCTTGACTATACCTTGCCCAAGAAATTTGGACCTTGACGTAAAGTAATTTACTTACCCCTTGGTAGACAGGGGCTGTTCCGGACACCTGGAACACCTTCTCCCCCCCCCCCCCCGCCCATGGCAGGCGGGCAGTTGCTCCAGCCCCCACTGGTTACCTGAAACCAATAAGCATCACCAGTTAAGGGTGATGTTAACCGGTTAATCTTTCAGAGCCCTAGTTGTTAAGTATTTGGATTATTGTGGCCGATATAGGATCAAAGCCCCAGGGTGCTGGGCTTTGTACAAATGTGTAAAGACAAGAGTCTCTGCCCTAAACAGCTTGCAGTATCACGGATACTTTCACAGGGTCCAAAAAAGAGCTAGATAGATTCCTGGAGGTTAGGCCCATCGATGGCTGTTAGCCAGGATGGGTAGGGATGGTGTCCCTAGCCTCTGTGTGTCAGGGGCTGAGAATGCGTGGCAAGGGAGGGATCACATGATGATTCCCTGTTCTGTTCTGGGGCACCTGGCACCGGCCACTGTCAGAGGACAGGACACTGGGCTAGATGGACCTTTGGGCTGACCCAGTCTGGCTGTTCTTATGGATAGGCTGAAGAAGAGTTAGCAGGAGTAAACTGTAACTTAGCCTCTAAAGTGCCAGGGAGTACCTACAGCAAAGAATAGATGCCGTGAACAAGTGCACACATCAAAATATGTAAATGCAAACTTGGAAAGGGGGTGGAAATAATGACATACATTACAGTTAGATACTTTGCGTCTGTCTGTGTTGTACATTTCCGTGGAAGAGGCTGTTCCTCCTCTGTCAAACCAGAGTCCTTTGCTCCTCTGCCCCTAGCGGAACAGACTGGCCTGGAACCTGTCACATTCAGGCCTGAGTAGCAGGACTGGCTCAGTTTGCTTGGGGCTCCTTCCCTGTGGTTGAAATGGTGCCGGAGTCTCTGCCGAGCTGCCCCAGGTAGCTCATCTGACATGTCTGTTCAGGATAGGGATATGAAAGGTTAACTGGTGGGGGCTGGAGCAGCCTGCTGCCCACTGCAGGAAGGGGGCTGCTGCCCCGTGGGTGAAGCAGCCACTGCCCATGGTGGTCCCAGCCCAATCTGCTGTGGGTAGAGGCGCTTGAGCTCGGGTGAGGTAGCCCCCACCCGTGCTGGGCCCAGCTTGGCCCAGGCGTGCATCAGGCAGGCGGCTGCTCCATCCCAGCTTGGCTGTAGCAGCCGGTCCACATGCCCGTTTACTTGGTTAACCAGTTAACTGGTTAAACTTTATGGTTATCTAATTAAACAGGATTTTACATCCCTGACTCAACAAAGAGAAGTGACTAGGAACCAGAAAGGGAGCTCCGAGTGCAACAAGGCTGCTTGGATATGGCTTAAATGGGGAAAAAAATGCTACTTTGTCTCCTACGTTCCTAGATTCCAAAGCCAGAAGAGACCCATCTGATCATCTAGCCTTACCTGTGGCTTCCCCAAGCTCCCTTTCTCTCCCCAGAAATATCCTGAGGCTGCTCTGGTTTGGCTTTCACTTGAGAGCTAAGCTGCGAGACTTCAGTCCTTCTGGGAAAGTTGAGTTTTATTTGTTTTTTGGTTTTTAGAGGAAGGAAATAACCAGCCACTAAGACGAGAAAATAAAGGCAACAAAGCTTTTGCTGGGATCATGCCTATGGCACCTCAACACTGCACCCTCCTTGCAGGGGTGTGGAGAGCACGTAAATTGTACTTCCCCAGCCCCAGTATAAATTTCCCCTGTGGTGAGGAAAGGCTCCAACCCTGGACTAAAAATAGCCGTGTGGATGGCGGAGAGCTGCTTTGGGAATAGAGACGGACCCATCTGTCTTTCTACTGGCCCAAGCTTTGCCTCTGCCAGCAGCTCTGCTATTGTCACAGGGAAAAGCTCTGGCAGCTCCCTCCGCTGGAACTTTGCACTGACGGATGTAGCTACGCACCAGCTTGTACCTGGGCCTACCCTGTGTGCCATCGCCCGCAGTATGCCGTGTAGACATAGCCCCGCTGTGAGGAATCTCACTGTGCTTCCATTCATTGACCTACGGCAGCTCCTCTTTTGCCCTGTTTCACCGGGCAGCTCCCTAGCCCCATCCTGGCCTTCAGTGATACCTTGCAGGATCGTTGTTCTGCCATGTTGAAATTAGCATATGTGCATGGATAGCTGGTGTCCCACCCATTGGGGCAAGCTAGCCTCCAGCCCCTCCCAGTCTGCCCAAGGCCCCGCCTCCTCTGCAGGATGCTGGAACACTGCCACCGTGGCACTGGGTGGCCAGTTGGCACAGTCCGGGCAGCCGGCACAGCCCCGGCATCTGCCGCCTAAGTCCCCATGGCAGGCTGGCCAGCCCCAGCCAGCATGGGGCAAGGCAGAGCATGGATGGGGCCACGCCAGGCTGTTTGGAGAGGCACTGCCCATGATACCCACCACCCCATCCAGGGGGAAGTCTGTCAGCCACAGAAGCGCACCCTAAGCAGTGGCTGTGCAGGTTTCCCCATGTGGCTCTGAGAGTCTCTCTCTACCCAGATTCAGCGTGCCCAGGAGGGATTCCTCGCTCAGTGGAAGAAATGCTAGCTCGACGGGGAGAGTGCGAGGTAACTCTGAATAAAGCAGCTGTTCCTTCGGGGCTGTGGCAGGACTGCACGGATGTGAGCTGGAAAGAGCTCGCTGATTTCACAGAGAATGCCTGCGAACCTTTGAGATCCCAGCTGGTATGGAGCTGGGCAGCCCCTGCGGTCATTCTAATTTTGTTCAGCTGCTAAACTCTTGTCGCCACGTGTAGTAAAGCTGAGACAACCCAGAGCCAGGTTAAGTAAGGTCCCACATGACCTGGGTTCTGAATTGTGAAATAGAATCCTGATTTTTCACGATATAGTCTCTAATCAGGGCTGGATTTGACCCTGTAAACTACTGGTTCAAGTCTGTATATCCTATTCCATCAGTCCCTGGAATTATCCCGCCCTAGACTAATTATCTGTGGTGGTGAAAACATATTAATTAGCAACACAGTGTAAATGCAGAGGTAGACTGTATCATGCAAATTTTATCTTTGCCTGCATCAGTGTTAGCCGGGAGTCACTGTTCCTCACATTTTTAGTATGATGCAAACTGTGCTGTTGCACTTCTATAGTCAGATCTTGTTCAGGGCTAGCAATCATTCCTCTAGCTCCCATTGTTAATAGTGTCTGGCCTGAGGAGGAGAATATGTTGGTTTTCTAAAAATAATACAGAAATAAACTGGTGTTTGTGAATTACTCCACGTGATTAAAGGAATCTGTTTATTGTTGTAAGCAGGGCTCAACAAGTAGCAGCGAGCCCCGCTCTCCAGCCGCGCGGTTTGGCACGCTGCGCATGCACAGACCGTGCCGCGTATGCGCTGACCGCACTGTGCGGCTGTGCCGCCTTGTAATCTACTTGCCACGGGCGAGTAGATTACTTTAATTGTCAAGCCCTGGTTGTAAGTATTATAGAATCATAGAACACTAGAACTGGAAGGAACTAGAACTTGAGAGATCATCAAGTCCAGTTCCCTGCCCTCATGGCAGGACCAAGTACCATCTAGATTATCCCTGACAGATTTCTGTCTAACACACTCTTAAATTTCGAGTGATGGAGATTCCACAATCTCCCTAAGCAATTTATTCCAGTGTTTAACCACCCTGGCAGGAAGTTTTTTCTAATGTTGAACCTAAACCTCCCTTGCTGCAATTTAAGCCCATTGCTTCTTGTCCTGTCCTCAGAGGTGAAGGAGAACAATTTTTCTCCGTCCTCCTTGTGACACCCTTCTACTTGAAAGCTGTTATCATGTCCCTTCTCTTAGTCTTCTGTTTTCCAAACTAAGCAAACCCAATTCTTTCAGTCTTCCCTCATAGCTCATGTTCCCTAGACCTTCAGTCATTCTTGTTGCTCTTGTCTGGACCTTCTTAATTTGTCCACAGCTTTCCTGAAATGTGGTACCCAGAACTGGACACAATACTCCAGTTGAGGCCTAATCAGCGCAGAGTAGAGCAGAAGAATGACTTCTAGTGTCTTGCTTACAACACTCCTGTTAATGCATCCTAGAATGATGTTTGCCTCTTTTTGCAATAGTGTCACACTGTTGACTCAGATTTAGCTTCTGGTCAACAATGACCCCTAGATCCCTTTCTGCCGTGCTCCTTCCTAGACAGTCACTTCCCATTCTGTATGTGTGAAACTGATTGTTCCTTCCTAAGTGGAGCACTTTGCATTTGTCCTTATTAAACTTCATTCTTGTTACTTTAGACCATTTCTCCTGTTTGTCCAGATCATTTTGAATTTTCACCCTACCCTCCAAAGCAGTTGCAACCCCTCCCAGCTTGGTATCATCTGCAAACTTAATGGCTGTGTCTACATTGGCAAGATTTTGCGCAAAAGCAGCTGCTTTTGCGCAAAATCTTGCCGCCTGTCTACACTGGCCGCGAGTATTTGCGCAAGAACACTGACGTTGTAATGTACAAAATCAGTGCTTCTTGCGCAAATACTCTGACGCTCCCGCTCAGGGATAAGTCCTCTTGCGCAAGTGTTCTTGCACAAGAGGCCAGTGTAGACAGGTAACATCAATTTCTTGCGCAAGAAAGCCCGATGGCCATTTTAGCCATCGGAGCTTTCTTGTGCAAGAGAGCGTCTACACTGGCACGGATGCTTTTGCGCAAAAGCAAATCTTTTGCGCAAAGGCACATGCCAGTGTAGACGCTCTCTTGCGCAAATACTTTTAATGGAAAAACTCTTCCGTTAAAAGTATTTGCGCAAAATCATGCCAGTGTAGACGCAGCCAATAAGTATACTCTCTATGCCATTGTCTAAATCATTGATGAAGATATGGAATAGAACCGGTCCCAAAACAGACCCTGTGGAACCCCACTTGTTTTGCCCTTCCAACAGGATTATGAACCGTTTAATAACTACTCCCTGAGAATGGTTATCCAGCCAGTTATGCGCCCACCTTACAGTAGCCTCATCTAGGTTCTGTTTCCCTAGTTTATCGGTAAGAAAGTCATGAGAGACCATATCTAATGCTTTACTAAAGTCTAGGTATACCACATCCACCACTTCTTCCTTATCCACAAGGCTTGAAATCCTATCAAAGAAAGCTATCCGATTGGTTTGACATGATTTGTTCTTTACAAATCCATGCTGTGTGTTACCGATCACCTTATTATCTTCCAGATATTTGCAGATGGATTCCTTAATTACTTGCTCCATTATCTTCCCTGGCACAGAAGTTAAACTGACTGGTCTATAGTTTCCTGGGTTGTTCTTATTTCGCTTTTTATAGATGGACCCTAGATTTGCCCTTTTCCAGTCTTCTGGAATCTCTCCCGATTTCCATGACTTTTCAAAGCTAAAGGCTCAGACACCTCCTCTATCAGCTCCTTGAGTATTCTAGGATGCATTTCATCAGGCCCTCGTGACTTGAAGACATCCCACTTTTCTAAGTAATTTTTAACTTGTTCTTTTCCTATTTTAACTTCTAAACCTACCTCATTTCCCCTGGCATTTGTTATGTTAGGCATCCAGTCACCACCGACCTTCTAGACGAAAACTGAAGCAAAGACGTCATTAAGCACTTCTGCCATTTCTCAAGTTTTCTGTTATTGTTTCTCCCTCTTCATTGAGTAATAGGCCTACCTTGTCCTTGGTCGTCTTCTTGCTTCTAATATATTTGTAAAATGTTTTCTTGTTACCTTTTATGTCTCTAACTAGATTGAACTCGTTTTGTGCCTTTGCCTCTCTGATTTTGCCCCTACATACTTGTGGTTTTGCTTATATTTATCCTTTGTAATTTGACCTAGTTTCCACTTTTTATATGACTTCTTTTTCATCTTTAGATAATTTAAGATCTCCTGGTTAAGCCAAGGCAGTCTCTTGCCAGACTTCCTATTTTTCCTGCGCGGTGGAATAGTTTGCTCTTGGGCCTTTAATAATGTCCCTTTGAAAAACTGCCAACTGTTTGCAGCTGTTTTTCCTTTTAGTCTTGTTTCCCAAGGGACCTTACCTACCAGCTCTCTGAGTTTACTAAAATCTGTTTTCCTGAAATCCACTGTCTCTATTTTGCTGTTCTCCCTTCTACCATTCCTTAGAATCACAAACTCTGTGATTTCATGATCACTTTCTCCCATGCTGCCTTCACCTTTAAAATTTTCACCCAGTTCCTCCCTATTTGTTAAAATCAAATCAAGAACAGCTTCCCTCTTAGTAGCTTTCTCAACCTTCTGAAATAAAATATTGTCTCCAATGCAGTCCAAGAACTTACTGGATAATCTGTGTTAGTTTCCCAACAGATGTCTGGACAGTTGAAGTCCCCCATCACCACCAAGTTCTGCGCTTTGGATGATTTTGTTGGTACTTTGTTGGTACTGTCAGGGATGGTACTTGGTCCTGCTGTGAAGGCAGGGGACCGGACTTGATGACCTTTCAAGGTCCCTTCCAGTTCTAGGAGATAGGCATCTCCATTCATTTATTTAAGTTTTAAAAAAGTTTCATCCGCCCCTTCTGCCTGGGTAGATGGTCTGTGGTAGGCCCCTAGCATGACATCACCCTTGGTTTTTACTCCTTTTGTCCTAACCCAGAGACTCTCAACAAGTCTGTCTGTTATGGGATACTTGATGTAGGTGAACAGAATTGTGGGATGACCATAATATATTCAGTTAACATGACTTCCCACCATCCATATGTATAATGTATATTACATAAATACCATGCAATTAAAAACTGTTAATGTATGCCCTGTCCAACTTGCATCAGCTAACACTGGTATCCTGCTGTAAGGCAGTGCAAGGATGACAGTATTAAGCATTTCTATACTGTGCCTTGCCAAATTTTAGCATAGGATATTGCCAGTCTAGTCAAACCAACAGGCGGATGTACAGCCGGTCCCCGAGTTATGAACGCATCGATTTACGACTGTTTGTATTTACGACCAACCTCCTATACGGCTGGAACTCGAGTTACGAACGAAATCCGCACTTACGAACAGCGCGGCCATATGTCAGTGAATGTAATCCGACTTACGAACACATCGAGTTACGACCAAGTCCTTGGAACGTAACTTGTTCCTAAGTCGGGGTCCAGCTGTATTGGGAAAGACAAGGCAGCCAATGCAAATAAGTGTGGTGGGTTGGGGGTGAAAACGGAGTCCTTTCTGCTTCTTGACATTCCTCTTCCACTTACGTGGCCTATGCAATCCCAGCATCCCAGTACGAATGCCTCCTGATGTGTAAAGGTAGAATCCCAGTCCTGGGGCCTGCATCCCTGAAATGAGGGGTTTAAGGTGTAACGTGCAGTTATTCTCACTGAGCAGTGTCACATGTTTCTGGGGAGATGTGGCGGGTTCTTTGCCACTTGCAGGGTTGCCCACATGGAAGGGCATCTGTTTATCTGACCAGAGCAGGTGGCAGGGTTCGTCTGTTGTCAGGAGCTTGGACCCTATATAGGAGGGGTGTGTGCGGGGGGATATTTTTGCCAAGTCATGTTAGCCACTGGCGCTGAGTGTGGAGTGTGTCTAGCCCAGAGGTTCCTCAGCAAACACAACAGATAGGCAAGCTTGGCTCTGATGGTTGATTGACACTCTACATCAGTAATGGGCAACCAAGGCTAGTGCATGGGCTGCATGAATGGCCCTCCGTCATCTCAGTGGGCCACACGATTGTCGCGAGCAAGTCGATCTCCCGGGAGAGGGTCAATTTGTTAACTGCACTTGCATCCCTAGAATTTGTGGGGTGTGCTGATTGAACCGTGGCAGCGCTGTGATTGGCTGTGAGACCCGTGCGCTCCCTCTGCATCCAGTGGTGTGTGTGACCCGCATTCATGTACCCTTGCTTTACCTGTGGGTCACTTGAATAACACAGGTCGGAAAAACCGACATGGATGGAAACCTGTGGAAACTGGCAACCGTGCTAACGGTGTACAAAATGTCTCGTGGGCCATACACTGAGCAGCAATGAGCCACATACAGCCCACAAGCCACTGGTCACCCACCACCGCTCTATGTGCACAGAGAAGTATAAAAGGTGTCTGGCCACCTTCTTCCACCTGGACTATGTCTACACAGCAACGTGATTTTGAAATAACTTAGTCCGCGTCTACACAGCCAGCAGTTAGACTACACAGTCTACACAGTCAGGCTGGAGGACTTCTTACTCCAACTCCTGGAACCGTCATTGTACAAGGAGGAAGGGAAGTCGGAGGAAGAGTGCTCAGTTTCAAAATAAGTGCTATGTAGACAGTGCCAAAGCTCGAAATGAGCTATTTCTAAATATGCTACGCAATTGACATAACTCGAAATGAGCTACGCAAATTGAGCTAAGCCCTGCTGTGTAGATGTGCCCCTCATGTTTGAATGGCTTTGGTAGAGCCTGCTGCTCATAGACTCATAGAATCCTAGAACCGGAAGGGACCTCAAGAGGTCATCAAGTCCAGTCCCCTGCATCTAGACCAGGAGTGGGTAAAAGGGTGAGTTGATTCGGCCTGCAGAGGCAGAGCTGGTCTTAGGGGCGGGCCATGATCACATTTCAGCCTGACCTCCAGGTTTCCTGGTTACTCCCCACCTTTTTTTTTAATCATCTGGCAACCCTACAGGTGAGCTGGGCAGTCGGCCGGGGCTGCCAATTGGTTAGGACTGGCCCTGCTGCTCCCCCCACCGCCAGGCCAATCGGCTTGAGGACGGGGGGGAGCATGTGAGGTCTCCTCCCACCCTGCAAGGGGCTCAGCATTTAAAGTCAACGGCCAGCAGCTGCTCAGCGGGTAGCTGACTGTAAGTGCTGCGCTCCCTTGCAGGGCAGGGGCAGGGAGAGGAGACTTCAAGTCCTCCCCCTCCCCAGGCCTCGCTTGAGCTGGGGCTAGCAGGGGGAGCACGCAAAGTCTCCTCCCACTGCCAGGAGTGTGGGTACCTGGAGGGAACTGCCAGCTATTGAGAAAAGCTCGTGGTTCTCTTGTGGAGGGGGGGGGCAAAGACTTTGTGCGCTCCCCACCCCCAGACCAATCAGGGTATGCAGGTGGGGAAGCACGGAAGTGTCCTGGCCCCGCCCCTTCTGCCTGAGGCCCCGCCCCTTCTGCCTGAGGCCCCGCCCCTTCTGCCTGAGGCCCCGCCCCTTCCAGGGCGGCCCAGGGCCGCTTCAAAAATTTCTGAAGTGGCCCCCGGTCAAAAATTATTGCCCCCCCTTTCCCCCCCCCCCCCTGATCTAGACCATCCCTGACAGGTGTCTGTCCAACCTGCTCTTAAATATCTCTGGTGATGTAGACTCCACAACCTCCCTGGGCAATTTATTCCAGTGTTTAACCCCCCTGACAGGCAGGAAGTTTTTTCCTAGTGTCAACAAGTGGCTCATTATCTGCTCCAAAGCAAACCGGGGCTGAGGTTTTTTTAATGCAGGTTATTCTGTGGCATGCTCAGATCGGTGCTTTGAAAAATACTGTCTCGGGAGGGAAGAAACTGCCCGCCCCTGCTGCATCTTCCATGAAGGCTGCTTCCGGGGCTGGCCCTGAGCTTGCTGTGTAAGGGGTCGGCTCTGGTTATGCCTTTGCCCGAGACACGGAATGAATCAGCATCCTCCGGCATGTAGCTTGGAGGGGAGCAGGTGCCAGGAGGCTGTTGGAAAGCTGACACTGAGGCTTTCAGTCTTTTAAGTGGTTTCATCCAAAAAGGTTTTAACATCTTGGCAAGCTGGGGCTCCTTGCTGGTTAACAAGCAATGCCTCTGGCCTGCGGCAGGAGCAGAACCTGCGCGCAGAGCTGCAGGCGGGGCAGGGAGAAAAGAGCTGCATTCCGTGAATGGTGCCTGTGAGGGAGTGCGGGAGTCGGGTGCAGCAGCAACGCACAGGAATTTGGGACAGGAAGTGAAGGAGGCCTCTATGCAAATGCAGTTGAGAGGAAGTTAAGCCAGCAGAATGTAATTACTTCGGTTGGAATGTGTCCTGGACCATGCAGCTGGTAATGGGACTATCGGATAAGTCTAAGCTAGTCAATTCCCGCACCCTTGCCTCTATCAGAGAGAGGCAGCAAGGGGGGGAGCAGGAGCCGGTGCTGGGGGGAGCCACCTTAAAAGCTGGTTCCCTCCAGCACTGTCTCCATAGGAGGCAGAGGGGTAGAGGCGCAGTGGGAAATGGCGCGAGCGGGGTCTGACGCAGTCTCCACTTGCACCGCTTCTGCTGTGATTCCACTTTTGAAATGTACAAGAGCCCTCAGGGGCTCTTGTACATTTCAAAGGCTCAGGGACCGTGGGGCCAGTGGGAGTCCCCCCGTGGGAGTCCCCCACTGGCCCCACACTCCCTGCGGGGCTTCCGGTAGGGCTCTTGCACAGCTCAAAGGTGGAGGCACCCTTAGGATGTGTCTAAACTACATGGCTCCACTGACGGAGCCATGTAGATTCATCAGGACGGTAAAGGGAAATGAAGCCGCGATTTAAATAATCGCGGCTTCATTTAAATAAAAATGGCTGCCGCGCTGTGCCAATCAGCTGATTGTCGGCTCAGCGCGGCAGTCTAGATGGGGATCTGCCGACCCCAGAACCCTTCGTCGGCAGATCCCCGTCTAGACTGCCGCGCTGAGCCGACAATCAGCTGATTGGCACAGCGCGGCGGCTTCATTTCCCTTTGCTGAGTAAACTAATCTACATGGCTCCGTTGAAGGAGCCATGTAGTTTAGATGTACCCTTATAAACTAATCGAATAGTCGATGGAAATCCTATTGACTATTAATTAGTTAATTAATCTAAATTTCACATCCCTAATGGGAAGTACCATGTGGTCAATAATTACAAGAAGAAAAGACCTCATCTTTTCTACTTCTCTAAAAGTCAAATCTGATTTAAAAAAACAAAACAAACAAAAAAAAAACATGTTTAGTAGGAAACAAGCTGTAGTGTGATTGACCAGACTGACCTAAAAACAAGCTTACTCTGCATATCTTGGGGCAGCTCTGGACACCTTTGGGATCTGAAATGCTCAGGGTGCTGATTTTGAAAGACGTGTGGCATCACTTTTTATATAGTTCCTTGTTTACAGGTGCGTGCGTAGGAAGATTGGCAGAACAATACTGAAACACATCAGATCTGCTAGATCAATATGCTGCTTGTGCAAGTTTACTGAAGAAACAAAGCTGTATTGCTGATGCTAGCAAAATGGTCCTTACAGTTACTGGGTGTTTTGTTACCTTGTTTATCCCTCCTGTCATATTCCTAGTCATCTAAAACTTTTGCTGTTGAGGGGGAAATCCTATAATTACTCAGTAGCTTATGAAATAATTTAGAAATAGAAATAGTTTATGAAACACATAACCTGTAAGGGAAAATTGTAACCTGCCTGGGCAATCAATGGATTTAAAAGTAGCCATTCTTCTACAAAGGAATTTCACCAGCCAATTACAAAGGGAGGATGAGAAATTGACCTTCATATGCAAATTGGACACTGTTTCCCTTGGCTTGAACAAAGATGTTTTACTGGATGTCACATTATAAAGCCAGTCTCCCCTGCCCTTAACACCTCATTTTTACATCAAAAGCTAAGAATGGGACACTTCCAGCCCACTCAGTTAGCCTCATTGGCACAACTGACAGGCACCTTTTTTTCCTGTTATAAAATACTTGGTTTCGGTTATTCCTCTCCAGCTTATCTGAGGAAGTGGGTTTTGCCCACAAAAGCGCATGATACTTCTGTAGTTTTGTTAGTCTCGAAGGTGCCACAGGGCTGCTTGTTTTTCAGTAGTTTGCTAATCTCTTGATCTTAAGTTTAAATGAATTTAGCAAAATATTACGTCAAAGTGGGAAGGGAGGCTAGTTTAGAGTAAGGACATGTCTAAAGCTGCGGGCCTTTAAACAGCGAGGAAGTCCGAGGGTTGAAGAGTGGAGTGGGGAGCTTCGAAGGGGCCTGAGGAAAATGCACAGATTTGCCCTTAATATTCCCTCCTTGGCTTTATTCTTTCCACGCCAGTGTCTGTCTGGCCCACAGCTTTATCACCCTCAAAAGGCAGGCCTTCTTTCTTTGGTATTTTCCCCCCTTAGCTTCCTTAACACTGCAGAAACTAGGGGTATGTCTACACTGCACACTTGGGGTACGTCTAGACTACAGGCTTTTGTCGACAGAAGTTTTGTTGACAGATACTGTCGAAAAAGCTTCTGTCGACAAAGAGCTTCTAGACTACATCCAGTTCTGTTGACAAAGCAAGCTGCTTTGTCGACATGACAGTGTAGATGCAAAGGACGGTGTAGGTGCAATAATGCCTTCTGTCGACAGAACTCTGTCGACAAAAGGCGTTATTCCTCGTAGAATGAGGTTTACAGCCGTCGACAAAACTGCTGAGTTCTGTCGACATTATGTTGACAGAACTTAGCGGCAGTGTAGACGCAGGTATAGTTTTGTCAACAAAAGTCCACTTTTGTCGACAAAACCCTGTAGTCTAGACACACCCTTATTCCGAAACAGCACGTCTACACTGCAGGGAAGCCTGAAAACGAGTCTGAGGCCGGCTTCCCTAATGTAGATGTGCTAGCTCGATTTAGAGCCCCAGGAGGCACTGGGGAGGAATAACTTAGAATGGCGCTGGTGAGGGGCTATTTCGAAATAGCAGCAGTGGAGCGTCTACACACGCCTTATTTCAAAATAGCTATTTCGGAATAGGCGTTATTCCTCACAGAATGAGGTTTACAGATTTCGGAATAAGCCGTCTGTTATTTCAAAATTATTTTGAAATAACGGAATGGCTGTGTAGACACTTGCATTGTTATTTTGAAATAACGCTAGTTATCTCGAAGTAATGGTGCAGTGTAGACGCACCCTTGCTCTTTAAAAAAAAAAAAGGGAATGTTTAAAAAAAAAAACCAGAAACCGATCCTCAACTATCAGCTGATTTGTGTGGGATGGGTGGAGCTTCTTATAACATGCGCATCCTTTCTCCACCTGCAGTCAGTCCCATCTCATGGCCGGGCGTTCGGGAATCAGCAGCCAGTCTGTAACGCAGGGGCACCAGGAAGCCAGGGGACAGCTCTCACACGTCCCTCATTTCAAGGAGCGTTAGTCACTTTAATCCGAAAGTGACCTCTGTTCCGCATACACTACTACTGAGGGGTTTTGTTACATCGGAGAGAGGCTCTTGAGACTGCAGTCTCAGATTGTTTTCGCCAAGGGGGTGACTCATGCAGCATTTTTAGGTGTCCTTTGTGTCCCTCGTTTTGGGTTTGTGTCACAGGTTGCGTTCTGCTTTGGGGCCTTGGCACGTTGTGATGTGTGAAGCCAGAGTTTCCCATTCTGGTCTCTGACTCACCCTGATGTCAGGCATTTGAACTCAGCCGAAAGATGCAGGAGAGCTGCCGTTGTTGTGCTGTAGCAGCAGGAGGGTCCTAGTGACAGCCGGACATTGGGGGCAAGGCGTAGCGTTCTTGGAAGCCTTGCCAAGGCAGGGATGCTGTCTGGGAAGATCCATTTGACAATGGTAAGGAAATGCAGGTGTTCCAGGGCCTTTCTCTTTTGTCTAGTGCATTTTTTTCTGAGGTAAACGGCAGCGAAACCCAGAGGAAAGTCCTATGTGAATGCTGCTGCAGTCAGAGCAATTATAGAGCTCCAGTGCTGCTAGGAGCTGGCTGGAGGAAGATGTACTTGACTGACTTTCCAGGGGTGCAAACTAAAATGAATCTCGCTTTGGTAAGCTAGATCCGAGGGGGTCACAGCCTGGCCCCGGAGGTTGTGCAATGCACTCTCCAGCTGCTCTCCTGTTGGTTACAAATTTGGCGCTTGCAGAGAGACTGCAGGTCCCAGGATTCCATCGGGAACTGGGAGGAGACAGCTGACATCAGAATTCAGAGGGGAACTGTTACCTCAATATCAGTTCAATTCTCCCTGTCCCACTTAGGCCACGTCTGGATGACGGAGAAGATAAATTCTGAGGTGATCAATCTTCTGGCGTTTGATTTAGTGAGTCTAGTAAAGACCCACTAAATTGAGTGCTGAGGCTGTCCCCATCGACGCCGGAACTCCTGCGCTTTACGAGGAGTAAGGGAAGTCTACGGGAGCGTTTCTCCCATCATCTTCCTGCTGTGAGGAAGGCGCTGGAGCTTGGCTTAAGGCAGGGTGGGCAAAAGGCTGCCAGCGGGCCAAATCCAGCCCACCAAGCCACCGGATCCGGCCAGCAGCTGCCTCTCTGGGACCCTTAAGCACAGTGCAGCGACAGCTTCTTTAATTGTGGCCGCTCTAGTCTGGGAGCGAGGATGGCGGCTTTGTGCTCTGTCCCATCCCCAGCAAAATTTCTCACCTTCCATTGGCCAGTTTCCAACCAATAGCAGCTGAGAGATTTTTCTGGTGGCAGGGGCAGCCAATGAAGCTTCCTCCCCCGCCCCCTTTTACCCTGCCTGGAGCAGAGCCACGTGGAGCAGCTTGGGACTGCAGCCCGCAGGTTCCTGCAGAGCTGTTGACTGGGAGCTGCCTAGGTAAGCGCCTCCCAGCCAGAGCCTGCCTCTGGCACCCAACTCGCTCTCTTCCCCCCAACTACCTGCTCCAGGTCACTACCCAAACCCTCTGTACCCCTTTCCCCCAGATCACAACTCCCTCCCAGAGCCTGCACCCCTTCCTACATCCTTCCCCAGACCAGAATGCTCTCCGGAACCCCGACCTTCTCCCTGACCTTGCACCCCATTTCCCTGCCCCAAGCCATCACCCAAACCCTCTGCACTCCCTTCACCCAGGTCACAACTGCCTCCCAGATCCTGCACCCTCTCTTAGAGCCCCTCCGTCAGGCCAGAATCCTCTCCGGCACCCAGACCTCCTACTGGACTCTGCACTCCAACCCTCTGCCCCAGATCACAACCCTCTCAGACTCCACACCCCCTCCTGCACCCCAATCTCCTACCCCAAGCTCCCTTCTGCACCCAACCTCTGTCTTAGACCCCAAACTCCCTTGGTAGAAGTGGTAGAAGCGGCCTTTGACCACTTGCCAAAATCTTGGAGTGGCCCCCCCCCCCATTAAAAATTCTTGCCCACCCCTGGCTTAAGGTATGTTGGCTCCAGGTACGTTTTTTACATAGCTGAAACTGCGTACTTTAAGCCCACCTTTGGCTGTAGTGTAGACCTGGCTTTAATGTAAAGTAGTTATGCCCCTGGCCAGCGTAACCCTCAGTGGAGCCAATTTTGTCTGAGCTAGACAAACCCACAATAGGAAATTCACATTTGAAGACTGAAGTGACGTACGAATAACTGGTCTCTGCAGGGTAACGTGACCCTGCAGCTCACATACCCTTGCTATTAGAAGTTTAATCCCTCAGGGTATGTCTACACTACAAAGTTAATTCGAACTAACAGCTGTTAGTTCGAATTAACTTTCATAGGCGCTACACACGCAAACCGCTAGTTCGAACTTAATTAGAACTAGCGGAGCGCTTAATTCGAACTAGGTAAACCTCATTCTACGAGGACTAACGCCTAGTTTGAATTAAGTAGTTCGAATTAAGGGCTGTGTAGCCACTTAATTAGAACTAGTGGGAGGCTAGCCCTTCCCAGGTTGCCCTGGTGGCCACTCTGGGCCAAGCCAGGGAAACTCATCTGCCCCCCTCCCGGCCCCAGAGCCCTTAAAGGGGCACGGTCTGGCAACGGTGCCCGTGCCAGGTGCAAGCCTGCCAGCACCCAGCCAGCAGACCCTGCACCTGGCACGGGATGAGCCAGCCACCCGCTGCCACCCAGCCCTCTCCCTCTTCCCAGGACCAGGCTGGCGGCTCCCAGGAGCCTGCCCGGGGCTGCAAGAGGCGGACGCCCGCCTGGTCTAGTGTGGAGATCGTGGACCTCATCCAGGTTTGGGGGGAGACCTCCAACGTCCACAATCTCCGCACTAGGCACAGGAAAGCGGCCGTCTAGGGCAGGATAGTTGCCAGCCTGGCCACCAAAGGCCACATGCGAACCCAGGAGCAGGTTTGCATGAAAATCAAGTTGGTCCAGTGAGACCCCCGACCCTGAGCTTAGAACATAAAAACATAAGAATGGCCGTACTGGGTCAGACCAAAGGTCCATCTCGCCCAGTAGCCTGTCTGCCAACAGCGGCCAACACCAGGTACTCCGGAGGGGATAGACCGAAGACAATGACCAAGCAATTTGTCTCGTGCCATCCATCTCCAGCCTTCCACAAACAGAGGCCAGGGACACCATTCCTACCCCCGGCTAATAGCACTCCATGGACCCAACCTCCATGACTTTATCTAACTTCTCTTTAAACTCTGTTCTAGTTCTCACCTTCACAGCCTCCTCTGGCAAGGAGTTCCACAGGTTGACTATTTGCTTTGTGAAGAACTTTCTTTTATTAGTTTGAAGCCTGCTACCCATTCATTTCATTTGGTGTCCTCTAGTCCTTCTATTATGGGAACTAATGAAGAACTTTTCTTTATGCACCCTCTCCACACCACTCATGATTTTATAGACCTCTATCATATCCCCCCTCAGTCTCCTTTTTTCTAAGCTGAAAAGTCCCAGTCTCTTTAGCCTCTCTTCATATGGGACCAGTTCCAAACCCCTAATCATTTTAGTTGCCCTTTTCTGAACCCTTTCCAAGGCCAAAATATCTTTTTTGAGGTGAGGCGACCCCATCTCTACACAATACTGAAGATATGGCGTACCATAGTTTTATACTTCCCCTCCTCCTTCTTCCCCTGGCTTCCCCCTTCCAGCTCCCTCCTCCCAGGTTTCCACCTCCCCTCTCCCACCCTCTCTCTTCCCCTCTCCCACCTCCTTTTCCCAGTCTCCCCAGAGGTTAATTCCCCCCTCTCTCAGTTTTGTTAAATAAAGAGAGTTTCTATTTTTGAACATACGTGTCCTTTATTTTTTACATCAGGAAGGGGGGCTAGGGAAGGGTAAGTGGAAGGAGGTGAGGGAGGAATGGGGCACGAGCCCCCGATGGGGAGGACTGGGGTGGCTCTGCGAGCTCCTCGGGGTGGAAGCTCGCCTGCAGGGCCTCCTGGATCCTGACAGCCCCCCGAATGACCCCCCCGGATGGCAGCCTGCGGCAAGTGCAGCCGGGCTGATGGGCGAGTGCTGTGATGTGCCGAGTGTGGGCACTCAGGGCACTCCAAGACAGGACTGCTTTGCTGTCCCTCATCGAGGTAGACAAGCAAGCGGGGAACCCTGAGAACTGTCTGTCCGGGGTGGGGGTCGGGTCCCTTTAAGCACAGCCCTCGGCTAGCCTGAGGCAGCAGCTCCACGCTCTAAGTCCTAACCTGATGCCCTGCCGGCACTGGTTCCGGCCAGCCTTCACTTTGGTTCAGGGTCCACTCAATGTGGACATGCTAGTTCGAATTAGCAAAACGCTAATTTGAACTAGTTTTTAGGTCTAGATGCGCTAATTCGAATTAGCTTAGTTCGAATTAACTAATTCGAACTAAGTTAGTTCGAATTAGTGCTGTAGTGTAGACATACCCTCACTGACTATCCCATTGTCTCATCTGGCACTTCTTGCAATGGGAGAGCGCAGGACAGTGTGTTCAGCTAACTGGGACAGTTTTCTGGTTCTCAGACAGGGGTATGCATACCTTTGGGGTACACTGAGATCTTCTAGGGGGTACATCAACCCTTCTAGAGATTTGCCTCATTTTGCAACCGGCAAAAAGCACTAGAAAAGTCAGTACAAACAAAAATGTCACGTAAATGACTTGTTTATGCTGCTCTATGGACTATACACTGATATGTAAGTGCAATATTTGTGTTCCAGTTGATTTATTTTGTAATTGTATGGTTAAAAATGAGAGAGTCAGCAATTTTTCAGCAAGTGCGCTGTGACCCTTCTGTGCTTTTATGTCTGATTTTGGAAGCAAGTAGTTTTTAAGTGAGATGAAATTTGAGGTTGCGCCAGGCAAATCGGTCTCCTGAAAGGGGCACAGTAATTTGGAACAGTTGAGAGCCACTGGGATAGTTTACTCAAATCTGCTGTGGGCCAACATGCTGTTGTAAGATACAGGTGGTATCTGGGAGCAAACCTCCAGCATCACAAATGAGATCTGAGCCAGGTTCACCAGCTGGTAGAGTGACAGGAGGCATTTTGCTGTTCCGAGTGTCAGACACTAAAGTTCTTCTTGTCTGCAGTGACTCATCTTCAGGGTCCGATTTCTGAAATGTAGCTGTCTTCTGTGGGTATTGGCCTTTGTTGCTTGGTATTTAATATTTGGCACTTAATGCGGTGGTATGTTATCTTCTTCTAACCTCCAGGGGGTTTGAGCTTAAAGGAGAAGTGCTCATATATCCAGGAACCCTCATATAAACATAGAAATGTAGGGCTGGAAGGGACCTGGAGAGGTCAGCTAGTCCATTCCCTTGCTCTGAGGTAGGACCAGGTGAACCTAGACCACTCCGGACAGCTGTTTGTCCAACCTTCATGGATGGGGATTCCATGAGCCCCTTAAGTGACTTGTATCAGCTCTTAACCATCTTTACCGTTAGAAAGATTTTCCTGACATCTAACCTGAATCTCCTTCGATGGGCCACTCACCGAAAACCTAGGCCAGTGTGCAGCTGCACGCATGATGGCAGGTTATATTAGAGGAGGAGGAGTATAATTCGGAAAGTATTACAGTGCCTTTATGTAAGTTAATAGTACACCTGGAGCTTGAGTGCTCTGCTCATTTTGTTCTCCCCACATCAAAAGTGAGAGGACATTTTAAAAAGTTTCAGACGAGGACAGTGGAAATAATTGGAAGCCTGGAAAGATGTCCTTCTAAGAGGAGATTAAAAGATTACGACTACAGAGATTAGAGAGGAGGTAAATAAGAAGGGGTTTGTCAGAGGTGGGTAAAAATAAAAATGGGTAGAGGAGGTGAATCAGTAGTTTCTATTTACCCTTTTTTATAATGGTGGAACAAGGAGCACCCAATAAAATATCCATTTTTAAGTGTTGTGCATTAATCAAAGGGCTGTAGTTAATTGGTGGAACTCATTGCCGCAATATATTGTGGAAGCCAAGAGGTTCGCAGGAGTCAAGAAAGTAAGAGGTATGGTCTATACTTCAAGTCTTGCCAGTATAGCTCTGTTGGTTAAGCAAGGGGGAGGGCACACCCCTAACTAACAGGTATGCTGACGAAAGCTTTAATGTCGATGCCGTTTTACCAGCAAAAAAAGTGTTTGGGCCAGTACAGCTTACTTGGTTCAAGGAACTGGTGTAATAAGCCACAGTGGCAACATTAATTCTCTTTTGTCAGCACAAGCTAGGGACGTAAAATCCCGTTTAATTAGTTAACTGGTTAAACGTTATGTTTAACCAGTTAACCAATTAAACGGGGGGTGGGTAGGCTGGAGTGGCAGGGGGTGGGGCAGCTCCAGCCCCTGCCAGTTAGCAACATTTAAAAGGTTAGCCATTCACATCCCGGGCACAAGAGGGTTTTCCAGCATAGCTGCGTAGCTTGAACCTCTGTAGTCCGGGACTCTCTGATCCGGCAACATCTGTATAATTTGTGGGAGAGTGGGTTAAAAGTACACTCCCCCCCCCCCACCCCCGCACCTCCTGCAGCAGTTACATGCCGCCTCTGGGTGGGGGTTTTAACCCGAGGGAGCAAAGTGCATTTGGAAAGGAAAGTGTTTTCCAAGTTGTTGTATCTGTCACTGTCATGCCCCAGTGGCCCGATTGCTGGGCACTATACAAACATGTAGTGGGAGAGAGTCCCTTCCCCAAAGATTGACACACAGAAGGCGGGGAAACAATGGCAGGTAGAGAGGAAGTGAGTTGCCCAAGGTCACCAAGTAGATCTGTGGCAGGGCTGGGGACAGAACCAGGTCTCCTGACTACCAATTCCTATCACCTCTCTGCTGCTGCTGGCATCCCTGCAGTACTGCTGATGCTAAGAAATTTTATTCATCCCCTGCAGACAGATTTTTGAAAAGTGTCCAGAACTCCCTTGAGAAGAGCAGGAGCTGCTGGATTGGAGCGCTTCAGAAATTTTGTGTCTGTGCTGGCCACTGGCCTTAATGTTAAATTAAATTTCCAGCCATATCAGTTTTATTATCGCTGTGCTGTTACAGTAATAGAGCACAGCTGTTTGTCTGAGGGCAAGCGTGGTTTAATTATGGGGACGTCTTTCCATTCTCTTCCAAACCACAGGCTTCGAGAAGAATGTTCCAAGCCAATTAAGAGGTAGCAGGAGCTGCGAGCCAGGACCTTCATTACAGGCCTCCCTAGAAAAAGAAATGCCCCAGGGTGATCTTGTCACCTGCTCGGAGAGACTGAACAACCCGGAGGGAGGGAGTTTATTCTCCCCAGAAAAGGGCAGGGCCTGCCCACTACAGTGCCACAATCTGGCTTCTGGTGAAATGGAGAAATGAACCCTTGTTATCTGCAGTGCACTACTGTGTAGAGAACCCCAGCTGTGACTGGGGGCCCCATTGTTCTAGATGCTGTAGGTATGCATGGCAAGAGGCTGACTCCTTTCCGGGGCCTGCAAGCTGAAAAGGCAAGACAAACAAACCGTGGGTGGAAAAGAATATTATCCTCATTTTATGGATAGCAGAGTCGGGAATTGAATTCAGATGCTTTGAATTCCAGTGCAGAGCCCTGCTAGGTTAGCCAATGACCCTCCACCTCTCCAGAAGGACCATAGAAGGACTTGCTGTGCGGTGTTTGCATCTGTAATTATATAGAGGGGTATGGGCATCTTTTCTCTTGTTCTCTCTGCAGTGCCAGTTGTGCTGCAAGGTGCATGTGCCATTGCTCCCAAGCAGTGTTCCATGTGTGGAATAAATGTTGTTATGTGCGCCAAAGCATGTGTGAATGTGCACCACCAGGAGAAACAACCCTTCCTGTGGACACTCTGCTACTTCTAGGTGGCTTTAGAATCTCTCCTGAGCAGCTGCACAAGCATCCAGCTTACAGGGAACATTGCTCCCACGGCAAATGCTCCTGGGTTCCCTCTAGCCTCTCCCAGCTGGAGGGGTGTCTTCTGCAGTGGGGAGCTCCTGGAGAGATCGGCAAACATAGTGTGGAAGCCTGGGGCAAAGGAAAACCCAAGTCATTCCACGAGGAGTAACGGTAGTTCGAATTAGGATCTTTAATTCGGACTACCCAGTCCGTGCCGCGTGTAGCCGCGGGCACGGAGTTCGGACTGAGGGGGATTTAAAAATGGCGGTGCCCGGGATCATGCAAATGAAGCTCAGGATATTTAAATCCCTGCAGAATATCACTGCAGATATTTTCCCAGACCGACCCTTTGGGTTCATGCCTTATTAAAAACGAGTATTGGACCTTCCTGTGTTCGGCGTTTAGCAGGGGATCTGGGTGTTGTAGTTTCTGTTAAGGTCATGACCCTAAGCCCACAAAAGGAACAGAAACCAGAACAACTGATTTTTCTGTGGCCCAGTGACCCCGACCCAAAACCGGTTCCCCAACCATGCTGTAAATAAAGAAAACATTGAAACCTTTTGCGTTGGACATAATATTTCACATAGTTTATCAAACTTCATTTTAAATAAACTCCTCCCAAAAAACCCACCCTCACGGATATGGCCCCCAACTAAGATACAGCCTCTCCCCGAGTTACGAACAAGTTACGGACCAAACACTTGGCCGTAACTCGATCCGTTCGTAACTCGGACCCCATTGAGTTACACGCGACCGTGCTGTTCTTAAGCGCGGGTCGCGTTCGTCACTCGGGGACCGCCTTTACGACCGCTCCATGGGAGCTTTGGTTGTAAGTGCGAACAGTCGTAACTCGGGGAGCGGCTGTACCTCACTCCTCTGGTGCTCCAGCCCCACGGGGAGAGGGGAAGGCACAGGAGGACAGAGGTTCATGGTTTCCCACAGGCCAGATTTACTTTTCTGGGGTGCCGGAGTTAGTGGATTTTAGGGACTCCCTTAGGCTCTGGCATAGGGCAGGCACTTGCTACATTGCAAACCGGAAGTGCCCGTATCAACTAATGGAATAGTTGATGGAAATTCTATCAGCTATTCAGTTAGTTGATTAATCTAATTTTAACATGGCTAGAACAGGGGCAGGCGGGATACAGTGACCATCATTTCTGAACCAGTTGCAGTTGGGGAGAACGGTTTAATTTAAATTATTAAACAGATTAAACGTTTTAACTTTCTCGTGTTAGTTTAACAGAAGTTTGGTTTGTTTGAGAGAGCCCAGGGTAAGGATGTGAATGGTTAACCGGTAAGCTTACTGGTTAAGGTTCATTAACCTGTGGGGGCTGGAGCCGCCTCTATCTGCAGAGGTCCAGGCGCCCTTCAGCATGCTGGAGCAATTCGTCCTCCCCCTCCACCCACCCTCCCCTTTACTCGGCTAACCAGTTAAACAATATGTTTACCCTGTTAACCACTTCAACGGGATTTTACGTCCCGAGCCCAAGGAGGTTAATGCATGCAGGGTGGTCTAGGGGGTAAAGAAAGGGAGGGGGAGCCGGGGTGCCTGGGTTTTCTTCCTGGCCCTGCTAGTGTATTGATTGCCGTGGGCATGTCGTGTGCCTGCTTGGTATCTCCAACTGAAAATTGGGCTTAGAGCCTCAGAACGGCTTGGAGAGGCTGGGCTGAAAGGCTTGGCAGAGTCTGTAAAATGGTTCTGTCCTCCATCACCATTCCTGCAAGTAAAGTCACTTCACCCCGGGAGCGTGACACTGACACTCCTCAATTGCTTTTGAATTGGGAGTAAAATTAAAACCAGGTGAATTGTGTTTGTGTCAGTCTTGCTCTCCCTCTGGTGTCGGGTGCTTGTCAGTAGGTCCGGTTGCTGGGACCCGCCCCAAGGCGCTGTCCTTTCCCGCTGCTGGACTTGATGTGATTTAGCATTCAGTTAGGTGAGCCTCAGTTTACTGTGCATATCGCCCGCTTTGCCAGCTCTGCAGAGCCCGGGGTGAGACCTGCATTGCACTGGAAGTAACAGCGCAGAGGAGACGGTGCAGAAAAGCAGCCTGCGTGACAGCCAGAAATGGAACAGTGTTCTAGTGCATCCCTGGCCCTGCTCGGCTGCAGCACTGACACGGTTAACACCAATCCCTTCCCATGCCAACAGCCCCGCCGTGGTGGCGCATTAACCGCGGACTCACGAAGCAATGCTGTGTTCCCATCCAGAGGCTGAGGCACTTGTCGGCGCATATTGGCTGGCAGAGTGAAACTTGCCGAGTCAGGGTTTGAGCCCAGCATAAGAGATTTTTTGCTGCAGTAATAGCAGAGGGGTTTATTTCCTTCTGCCTGCGCTCTGTTAAATGGATTTCTGCCTGGCCATGAGACTAGACTAATTGGCTTATTTTTGGGTGGGGGGGGAGTGAAAGGGAATGGGGTAAAAAAAAAAAACCTCTCCTGTGTTTGTATCCAGCTGACTTGGTTGCTCATGGTCCCAGTGGATTGGTACTTTCACACTGTCTTCTGGGTTCTTTAGAACCTCCTCCTCAGGTGGTGGTTAGTTGATTTTTTTTTTTTTTCCAGTTGCACAGCTTCGTTCCTGGAAAGAATCCATTCAGAGCCTGAGTGGGACTTTTTGTGTCCTCTGATCAAAAGACCAGGTAGGTGCATGGCTTTGAGGTGATCCCCCTTTGGAAAGGTCTCAAGGGCCGTCGTATGAACGTCATTGTACCTTTTCGTTCGTACTTCTCTAGCAGATGCGTTCCAGCAGGGAGCCTAACTGGGAGATTTAAAAAAAATAAAAGTGACACGTATTTCCCCAGCTGCACATCAAGGAATTGTCTGTGCTCTGTTGCATAATGGGCAGTGCTGTTTCCGCGCTCAGATTCTTGTCATTTTTAAATGTCGCCATAAAACCCTTCTTTGAAATGTCCTCGCCGAGTGTGGGATTTGGTAATGGTTCGGGGAGGTTCACAGTGACGGTTGCTTAAGCGTTTAGAGCGCATAAAAACATCAAGTGGCAAGTTGCCACAGTTGTGTTGTAAATGAAATACCTAAATATAGAAGGTGGAGCTGGGCACGAGTTTATTTTGGGGAGTGGATTGTGAGCCATAGACATTTCCACAGCAGCTCACGAATGGACAGAAGCCAAGAGTCCAGTGTAGGAGAAGATTTTAAACTGGGTAATGCAGGGCAAGACATTTTACCTCGTCCTGTAACCAAGAACTGCTCCGGCGTAGAGGGGGGAATGGTAGACAAATGGCTCTGTGGCTTGGAGGAGTCAGCTGGCCGGTGAGAGAAGTTGGACTGGCTGCGGTGAGGAGGCTGCGGTGGAGGTGTGTGTCCAGTCAGGGTCTCTATGGCTAACCCACGTTGCTTGGGGCGGGAAAGTGCAGGAACCGTGGCTGTTCTGCCCTGCATCACACTCTCCGATCCAAGTGCTGTTACTGGACGGTGTCTTTTCTCGCTGACAGGCGCCCTGGTCCTGGCAGGGCGGTTGGTTGTGACACGCACAGCTGGATCGGAACGTGGGTTAGATCACCTTGCTGAATGCCTTGGGAGGCACCAGTTCAGTGAACCCTTGCCCATGGGACCGGGTCCTGGCACAAGGCAATGCACTACAGGGCCTGGAGGAGGGCTGCAGGCTTGGCCGCGTGTCCACAGTAGGACTCATGGAGCTCACCTAGGGAATTAACCCTTCACGCTGCAGCCTGGCTCTGCCATGGAGTAGGGATGTTAATGGGTCACCGGGTGCCTGAGACCCGGGGAGTGACCCACCACAGGCAGAGGGCTGCTCCAGCACCACCGGGCCCCCACATGGGGCCAGAAGCAGCTGGACTGGGGCAGCTCCTGCCTGTGCGGGCGGGAGGAGGGGGGCGCTCCAACCCAGCTGGTCTGGAGCTGCCTGCCTGCCCCCATTTAATCCGTTCGCTGGTTAAACATTAAGTTGACCCGGTTAACTAATGAAATGGGATTTTGCAGCCCTGCCATGGAGGGCTGTGTACCTCCGTGGCGCGGCTGCTTTTGGGCCTGGCTTTGAAAGAGGGCTTATGGAAAAGAAGCTACGTCCTGGGCTGAAAATTTGGCGCAAGAACAGGTCCCGCCCCAGCTGGGCTCAACACGCTGCGTTGCTGAGGAGAGCCTGGGCCTGGACGTATGGACGTGCGGGGGGGTTGTGATCGGAGCTCCCAGGCAAGGGGTTACTTTCCCTTGTCCTCTCCTTCTCTCCCTCCCTCCCCAGACTGAGCATGGGCATGTCCTGCGTGTCCACATTACGCGCCTGTGTCTGGCTCCTCTTTTGCTGCAGCGAAGTCTCTGTGTGTTGCTCCTGGCTCTGATTCCTCACTCCTTCCTCCCCAAATCATTCCCCATGGCAGCCTCACAGTACCCTCTCTTCCCCCCCCCCGGCCCCCCCGCAAAAGGAGATCCTGCCCTTCTTGGACCGGGCATCCCGGGCCGGGGGGCACACTCGTGCCTGGGGTGTTGCTGAGCACTGCTAAGCCAGCGGGGGGCTGTGTGGTTTATTGTCTCTCCGGTTGTGGCTGGGGCAGTAGGGACAATGTTCCTGACGGTATCGGCTAGGCTGCTGCACTTTCCCGATGGCGGGAGCCTACTAGCTCCGGTGGAAGAACCGGCAGGGCATTGTGCTGCGCAGCCTGGGGGTTGCCTGCCTGAGACTGGGAGGGGGCCATCGTATTTCCTGCCCCTGTCTCTCCGGGCTGCGGCGAGGCCCACCCCCAACAGGGAGTGTGCCGGAGGTGTTCTACCACCTGGCGCTCTCGCCTCGCCCCTGTGCGTGGCTATCGGAGGAGTGACCGAGGTGGGGTGGGGTTCCAGGCGCTAGAAGCAAAGTCCACTCTGGCCGCTTCAGTGGCCGTACTGGGTGAGCTCTGGCTTGCCGCTCGGCTCGTTGGGGGAGGCAGGGTGCCTCTGCGGCTTTCTCCACGGTCACATCCCACCAAGGCAGGGGCACGTCCCCGCTGCCTCTCTCCTGCCTCCCCCAGAGGCGTCTCTCTTTGGGCTCCATTTAATGAGCTGGCTGCCCCAAAAGGACGGCAAGCCATGGGGCAAGCGGACCCTACGTCCCACCCGCTCCCTCTGCCGCTGTTCTGGGTCCAGCTACCAAATGCCCTGCCCCATGCCTGTCGGAGGGAATTCCCAGGGCAGGGGGTCCGATAGCTGATGCCCGGCTGGCAGCTGCCTCTGCCTCTGGCCTGTGTGCAGCTCAGGGAGGGACACAGTCCAGCTTCCAAGCCACTGGGAGTATCACAGATCAGATCTGCCCCCAATTTCGAGCCTTTTCTCCTCTCTCTTCCTCCCTTCCCCGCTGCCCCTACACGGGGGAGGAGAGATTTGGGGAGTCTCAGCGCCCTGCATTTATATTTGGCATTGTGCTTATTGGAAGTCCCTCGGCGTGTCTTACGGGAGGGGAATACAGTGACCTGCAGACCTAATGCCTCCAGCAATGGGTCTCCTGCAGCTTGGGGCGACTGAATGACTCCTGTCGGCAGCAGGGCTGGCGAGTGGGGTGCTGAGGCCACCCTGTGTTCCTGGATAGTGCACTGGCGGCACTAACTCCTCCTGAGATGCGCCTTGCGCAAGAGATGGGCCCACGGGGCTGCTGTGCCGGCCGCTGGAGCAAGCCCCAGTCTGAATTCCCAGGGCAGGGGGTCTCGATGGCAAACACCTGGCTGGCAGCTCCCCCTGCCTATGGCTTGTGAACGGCTCATGTTCCAGCTTCCAAGCCATGGAGAGTGTCACAGGGCAGCCCTGTGAACATGCTCAGGGTCCCAGTGTCGCACAGTCCCCCAGAGGGTCCCCGTGTAACAAGCAGGCCACCGGGGTCTGCACCAGAATCGATGTCAGGGGCCCCTCATCACGCAGCGTGTGGCAGGAGCGAGGTGGGTGACACAGGTACAGGTAACATTGGGGCGGGCAATAACACGGCAGCGGCTCACTAAGGTTAGCCCCTGCCAGGCCAGCACTTCTGTATTTCCCTGCATGGCCGCAGGTGCTGGCGATCGCAGCTCCCATTGGCTGCAAACAGCGATCTGCGGCCAATGGGAGCAGCGATCACTGGTACCTGTGGCCATGCAGGGAAATATAGCAGTGGGGGCCTGCCAGGAGCTGGTGGACCATATCCGGGCTGGTATTTGCCTACCCTTAGCTAACATAGACGACTGCAGCAAAATGGCCATGCGATCAAGAGGGTGAACCTCTCTAATCCGGCACTCTCTGGTCTGGCAACCTCCATAGTCCGGCATGATTGCAGTTAGCTGGATATCGACTTCTCATTGGTTGTAGCCAAGTTTCCCACGGTCCCATAAAGTTTGTTTACAGCCACCAATCCTGGCTCTCAGTGTTCTGTGCTGTTAGCTAGCTCTAATTCACCCTGAAATGTCTCCTAAGAGCCCAGGAAGCAGTGGCAGTGTTGGTAATGCTGCTAGAGACAATATTGACCTCCCCTCCTTTGGAAAATTCTCTGGTTCAGCACCAGTCAGGTCCCAAGGGTGCTGGACTAGAGAGGTTCAACCTGTGGAATCGCCAAACCTCTTGTGCTGCTTGGTTGGGCCTGCAGTCCTAGGTACATACGGGGGCTGGAAGTCTTTCAGAATAGCTGCTGATGCTGGGCCAGCTGACATGGCCCATGGGCTCTGGTTTGGGTGACCTGGCGGGACCCCCTAGTTGCAGAGCTCTGTGGCAGAAGTTCTTGTACTGAGATTCATTTATGGCAGATACATTGCAGGGTCCCCCCCTCTCCCGCCCCATCTTCTGGGGCAAGTTTCAAGATTTCCCGGTTTTGGAACCGTCTTTTTGGCCCAAGGGCTAACGTTGACCGATTGACCCCTGGATTACTTAGGGCTCGAATTGCAGCAAAGCTGCTTTTCAGTTGGAAAAATCCTAAACCGTGGGCAAGAACAAGAAGGGTTCAGTGCAAGGGTTTCTCATACTCCCCGGATCTCAAAGGGAAATGAAACGGTGCTGCTTTGGCTACTACATGGAGGCTTTTGTGCGTGGTGTCCTTGCACCATTGTAGTTTGTGGTGAGCAGCCAGCGCTCTTGTCCCGATGCTGACTGATTTCGGTTGCTGCCCATGCACCAGCATGGATGACAGAAGAGGAGAGGAGGATACAGCGAGGGAGGGAACTAACTCTCAAAAATATGCGGGTTCACAAACCAGCTACTTGACACCATTTTCTAGGCCAGTCATTTCTGCATGTTCATCTGGGCGTGGCAGCTGCACGGCCTCGGGGTGATTGGATTAACCCCTGCAAAGTCCTTCCTGTGGGCACAGGATTTGACTATATTTCACGGGAACTTACCTTCCTTTCCCCGTGCCTCAGTTTCCCCTTCTGTAGCTCCAAGCTAGCTGTAGACTGCCGCAATAGTTAAGCCCTTGGAGACTCCGGGCTGTGTAGGTGCCATTTGGTTTGTTGCCACATGACACTGGAGAGCACCATGAAAGGTGACAGAGCATTTTTCTCTGCTTCAGCTTGTGTTGGCCTGTTCCCTGCACCCTGACGGCGTCACTTTGTCCCTCTGAATTCTGCCGTGAGAAGGCAGCGGATCGGAGAACAGGAAAGCAAGGAGGAGTGGGGGCGCTGGGCCAGAGGCAGCGGCGTTCCCAGCTTTCAAACGTCCCCAGTGAGCCACGGTCTATTTCAGGAAGGCGACCCAGGCAAGACAAGCCCGTGGTGCCTTTACTCTGATACAAATAGTTGACTCGCCCCCCAGTTTAAGAGGTAATACCTTTAAATAGGGGCGAGAGAGGCTAACGGGTGAGGCTTACCTGTTCAGGTGAACGGGGGGGGGGGAGGACTGGAGCAGCTCCCCACCTGCTGCAGGCGGGGCTGCTCCAGCCCCATGGGGTCTGTGGACAGGGGCGCTCCAGCCTGGCTTGAAAGCCCCCCACCTGTCCCCCTTTCACTGGTTAACCGGTTACTCATCGTGTTTAACTGGTTAACCCATTAAATGGGATTTTACGTCCCTGCCTCAATTGGCAAAGGCAAGAGGAATCGGCGTGAGGGCGACCCCCAGGCCCGTGGGGGGTGCACTGTCCTGCTGGCGGGAGTAGCTGACGGAGCTTCTGTTTTCTGTTTGTCCCCAGAGATGCTCGTCTTAGCCTCTCGGTGCCGTTCAGGCGCGACGTGCACAGCAGGGGTGGCTCAGGATAGCTTGGCTCATTGACTAGCTGCATTGGATCTGCTCCCCCATTTCTCGGCAAGACAGGTCAGTCGCATTGTGCGGGGTGACGACATGGGGTAGCACAGGAGACGTGAGGGACCCCAGTGCACGGGGAGGCATGGAGCCCCATCAGCCCCCGAGAAACAAACCAGGCCCTCTCCTCTTTGGGTGCGACGCTGCCAGAGCCTGTGTCTTGGGGGAAGAGAATGCACCATGCAGGCTTGCGTCATGAATTGAAAGTGAATTCTGTGGGCAGTGTCAGAGTCTTGTGTCGTGTTTGTGAGTATCTGTCGGGCCCTGGTTTAAGTTTTCACACTAGAACTGAGTTTGAAAGCTTGCTTCAGGAGAGCGTTCTCTGCTCTCTCCTCGCTCCCCCACCCCTGTTACTGCCTGGTCTTAAGCCCAGAGCTGTCCCTGCTGAGCCGGAGTGCCCCTTTCAGTACATGCTGCTGTCATGGGCAGAGCTGTGCGGTTCAGAGTTCAGCCTCAGGCTTCACTGCGATGCAGTTGCTAATGTCTCGGTGTGGGACCACATGGGGTAAAGGGTTAAAATCTCTTCAGTGCCCGGAGTTTGGGCTTTTTCCTTCTTCGTGCTCTTTCTGCCTTCCATGGGGTTCTGACGGGCTATGCAGAAGCAGCGTGAACTGGGCTGGAGACAGTCCACCTCTCAGGAGACCCACCTGTTTCAGTTGCCTCCACATCTTGAGTTCCACCTTTGGGGCATGGAAATACACTTTGTGTGAAGATCTAGGCTGTGCCCGTCTCTTTTCCTTGCTCTCTGAGGGTATGTCTACACTACATGGCTCTGTCAACGGAGCCATGTAGATGCGGGTTGTAGACACAGCAAAATGAAGCTGTGCCGATCAGCTGTTTGTCAGCACAGTGCAGGAGTCTGGACGCTCGGCGGTCGACATCAGAAGTCTTTGTCGACCGCCCCGTTATGCCTCGTGGGATGAGGTTTACCGGGGCGGTTGACAAAGGCTTCTGATGTCGACCACCGAGCGTCCAGACTCCCGCGCTGTGCCGACAAACAGCTGATCGGCACAGCGCGGCAGCCATTTTGATGTAAATGAAGCGGCGATTATTTAAATTGCCGCTTCATTTTGCTATGTCTACAACCCTCATCTACATGGCTCCGTTGACGGAGCCATGTAGTGTAGACATACCCTCAGAGACCTGCATGGTAGAGTATTTGAACAAAGCAACTCTGTCCTGCTGTGCTCTGAAACCATCCTCTTACTGTTCTCTAAGGGTGCATCTACACAGCAGGGCTTAACTCGAAATAAGCTCCGCAAATTGAGCTACGTCAATTGTGTAGCTTATTTCGAAATAGCTTATTTCAAGTTTTAGCGCTGTCTGCACAGCACTTATTTCAAAATCGAGCACTCTTCCTCCGACTTCCCTTCCTCCTCGTACAATGAGCGTTCCAGGAGTCGGAGCAAGAAGTCCTCCAGCTTGACAGTATTTCGACATTATGTCAAAATAACTGCCGGCTGTGTAGACACAGGCTATGTTATTTCGAAATAATGTTGCTGTGTAGAAGTGCCCTAACTTTTTAATCCACCCACTTGGTGACTATGTATCTAGCATACAGGCCCTTTTGGACTGGGCTGGTTCCTATATAAACATCACTTTTATCTGGTAAACTAATTAAACAGGATTTTACATCCCTAGTTCAGATACTTTTAATTGAACTAGAAAAATGGATTGTTTCTCTCCAGCTAAAAAGGTTTGATTTCTGAAACACCATTCCATTCACAAATCAGAACAAACATTATGGTTGTTCTTTCAAAAGTTCCCAACTGTACATTGACATAATATAGCTTTGAAGCTTTACTGTGCAGAAGCAAACTGGTGCTTTCCCTTTATTTTTAGTAGTTTATGTTGAACACAGCATTGTACTGTATTTTCTTTTTTCTCTGCTTCTTCCTTTCTTTTTCTTTTTCTTTTTTTTCCTTCTGCTTTTTCTTTTTCTTTTTCTTTCTTGTCTCTGCATGCGTCCGGTTCCAAAGGAGCTGTGTGGTTGACCGGTCAGTTTGGAACTCTGAGGCTCTCCTGTATTTTTTTTTCTCCAAAAAAAATGCGACAAACCTGTGTCAGCTTTTTGTAAAGATTCCCTCACTTCATCTCCGCCAGGGTTTTTGGACACATCCCTGTGCATATAAACAGCTTTCCCTGTATTTCCATGCATTAGCCCAGAGAAGTTAATACGGTAACTCTAACTCTGATGGATTTTCTGCTAAGCCCTTTAGACTGATGAAACTGAAACTGGTTCTAATGGTTTTAAGCAGGCTGCAGAGAAATATAAAATGACTGGGGCAGAAGAGATGAGCAATTTCTGGCAGTCATTTTGATCTACAGGGAACCTTGAGTCACGTATAAAAATAAAGGAAAAATACAATCTGTCTTTGAGAGAGCAGAGACCCCAGCATGCTAGACCGATGGGAGCAGCTGGGGGCATTGTTCAGAGAAAACGACTTTTAGGGAAAATAATTGAAATACCGCATGATGTTATTTTTAGAAGGAAAGATGGGCATGAAAGAACTTGGGGCTCAACAAATGTGCCGTCTGCTGCCGGACACGGGCAGCAATGCTGATTTAAATTGCCGCGAAAGCTCGTTTGAGGTCTTTGAGACTGGCTGGAGGTGTCTGAAGGGCAACACACAGGGCACAACTCTGAACCCTGGCTGGAAAATGAATTCCCTCCAAACCAAAGTTACACTCTGTGTCTGCTTGTCTTCTGATGTCAGGGGGACTCTTTTAGATGACTTGACTGGGCTTTGCATCTGGCTCCAAGTTCAAGGCCAAGTACAAAGAGCTGCGGTTTTAAAACGGTGTAATGAAAATAGAGGGCTTTTTTCCACGACTGGTGGATGGGGGTGGGAAGAGGAAAATTGCTCCGAGTGTGGCCTGCTGTCTGCGGGTTGGACAGGGGCCTGTCTGGAGCTGTGCACTTGTGCAGCCGTTCAGGAGAGATTCAAATGCTGCCCAGCTGATTTAGCCGAGCACCCCAGTTAGGTTTTTGTGTGTAATGGTGGTGCACATCCACACGTGTTGGTGCACAGAAAATTTATTCTACACATGGATGGAAAAGAAGAGAGAGAATGTTGGTCTGGAGATTCACTGAGCAACAGAGTTGGTAGACATTAGTTACTAGAAAGCCAGTTGGCTATACAGTCTGTTTATCACATGCTGCAGTTCCTGTATCAAAAAAGTAGAAATAATTACAGTTAAGTAATAAGAAACTAATGTGCATGCTGTCACCAAATGCCGAGTTTAAAAGGAATATAAAATTGCTGCATTGTGACCTGTTGTCTCCTATCTCCTTTAAAGCAGCAGGCAGCAAACTGAGATTACAAGGTAACCAACCAGGCTGACTCCTGTATGCGTAAAAAGACACCATCAACTTACAAACTGACAATGGCCTGTACCAGATGTTTCAGAGGAAAGTTTAAGAACCCCGACCTTTGTCATTTATGGGATAATCTATGCCCCCCACACACATTGTCTCACCCAAGTCTCTAAACCTTATGCATCAGAGCTATTTTAACGATCAATGTCCCTTCTAAAATTTCTGTTAGCAAATAACTATGAATATCCTGGGTGTTCTTGTTATCCCTTCTTGAATCTTCCCAAGTTTTGGCTTCAGTGACGTAAAGGGTCAGTGAGTTCCACGGGTTAATTTCGCATTGCGTGAAAAGCTATTTCCTCATAGCATTGTATCGTTTTCAAATTGGCCATGTTTTAATTTCATGGAGTATCCCTGTGTTCCTGTGCTGCGAAACAGGGAAAACAGAACTTTCATTATTTATATATTGACCTCCCTCATGCATTTACTTTCCAAGGTAAACAATCCCAATTTTGTGCATTCATTTTCCTCATCTAAGCTTTTTTTCATGGTCTTAATCGTTATCCGTGCCCTTCTCTGAGCTCCCTGTCCAGTTTGAGATGGGGTGATGGGTACTTCACCTGCTTTTCCAGATGTTGTCTGAACGCTAAATTCCAGTAACTGAAAGAGACCAGAGAGAAAAATTCTTCAGTCTGTTTGCTTTGTGCATTTGACAGCACATTGTACAGCCAGTTTCCCCATTTCCCCTCTGTCATGCAGTGTTTCCTGGCATGTGGGCCAAATTCGTCTCATGTATATGAGTGTGTCTCTTCTTGTTTCACTGGCTTCATTGAGAGGAATATGGATTTACAGGAGTGCTCCTGGGAGAGGATTGGGCCCGTCATGTGGGTCTTTCACTCAGCAAAACAGGGGGGAAGGAAACAGTTAAAGAGAGGAACACGCCATAAAACCACAGCACGTGGCCGGGGACAGAAAGATGCAGGCAGCATCTGAAACGCCTTTGCACTGAGCTGGCTTGGTTTCCCGTCGACAATGCTCCTTTGGAACGTTCATTTGCCAGCCTGCGCCCGGCAGTGCGAGACCCTTTGCTGCATTACTTGTGAAAATAACAAAAATAGCCTGGGATGTGACTCGCTTACGTAACTCTGAGGTGGGAGAGACCAGAAGGCACAGGAAGGAAGCCGGTGGTGCAGTCAGCTGCACTCACAACAGTGTTTAACTGGAGGGTGAGTTGCACTGGAGCAAGCTGTACAATTTCTGCAGCAAGTCTAACCCCTCCTCCCCTCCCCATTCCCTTTTCTGGGCCAGATATTTGATCCAAGCCATGGCCCTGTGACAAAGTCTGTGGTTCTTTTCGGGTGACAATGCTCTAATTAGGGATGTAAGCAACTAGCCAAGTAGTTGACTACCTGATAATCGTAGTGACTACTCGTCCCCTGCCCCACTGCCTCTGTATCAGAGGCAGCAAGGAGAGGGGGAAGCAGGAGCAGGTGCTGCAGGGAGCCGGCTTAAAAGCCAGTTCCCCACAACACCATCTGCGGGGGGGGGCGGCAGCAGGCGAGGCAGAGACACAGCGGTCCTGGAGCTGGCGCGAGCTGGGACTGCTTAGTTCCAGCTCATGGCAGCTCAAGGAGCTACCCCCGCTGCAGCTCTGCAGTTTAAATGGAGCAGGAGCCGGGCTGCCTGCACACTCAGCTCCTACTACATTTAAACTGCAGAGCCGCAGTGGGGGTAGCAAGTGCCCCCCCTTATCGACTAATCGAGCAGTGGTTGGAAATTCCATTGACTACTCGATTAGCTAATTAACCGCTACTTAACAACCCTAACTCTAATGCTCTTTCTGCCATACTGGGGATGTGGAGGGGGGAGAGGCCTCATTTAAAGTATGGAATCTGCCCGAGATGAAAGCGACGGGGAACAAGAAACATCCCGGCACAGTCAGGATTACACTGAAGCTGGAGGTTTCCCTCCTCCCCAGCCTGAAAGTCCCTCTCCGTGACACTGAGTCGAGAGTTGTCAAGGTTTTGTGCTAAAAATTGGCATGGGAAGTAGGCCGTCCATCTCCCTCATGTTTTAATTACAAGCAGTGTCTCTTGCCGAGGCTCTCCCAGTGGCTTTGCTTTACGCCATACAACATTGTTGCTCTCCCCAGAAATCTCCTTGAAATCGCACCTTGGCTGAGCCTTTGTTAATCTTTTGGTGCAGCAAATAACTTTGTGTAATGGATGGGAGAGAAAGACATTGCATCGGCTTGTGCAACAGCAGGCCGGCTTGGAATCCCAAGTGGTTTTCTATTCAGTGGGAAGAGCAGACTCCTCCCCTCCTACCTATTCTTGTCTCTAGCATAGCAACAACATTGCAGCTCGCTTGCTGCTTTTGAAGTGCAGTGCTGAAAATAAGAGACATTTCCGTGCAGCGGGGCTGGTAATATGACATGACGGTGCATTTCCTGACTTACAGTAATACGGAGTCAAACCTAGGAGATGTTTCAGTGAAGTGGTAGTTTGTTTTTTTGGGGGGGAGAAGGGGATTGAAATGTTTAGGCTGATGTTTATGGAAAATTTTAAATAACGGCACATCCTGTCGCTTTGCTAGCTTTCCATCTTGAATGCGGCAGCTGGATAGTTCAGTAGGGCGCTCTCATCTAATTGTACAGGTGGAACCTTTCTACTCCGGCACTCCCTGGTGTGATAACATCTGTGGTTTGGCAGGATGTTAGCTAGCCAGATGTCCACTTAGCATGGGTGTGGCCAAGTTTCCCGTGGCTCCGTAAGGTTTGTTTACAGCGGCCACTCCTGGCTCTCAGTGCTCTGTGCTGTTATCTAGCTCCAATTTACCCCCAATAACTTTTGAGAGCCCTGTTAGCAGTGGAAGTGCTGGTGATGCTGCTAGATAAGATGGACCTCCCGTGGCCTGGCAAATTCGCTGGTTCGGCACCGGCCAGGTCCCGAGGGTGCCGGACTAGAGAGGTTCAACCTGTGGTTTGGTTTTTATGGCAAACCATTCCCAAAAGTGGTCATATAATGAAACTAAAATCCTGTTGTGAACCAAAGACAGCATCGCCTGTTCAATTACCCAGTAGCTCGAGCAGCTCTGAAAAGAGCCAGCCACAAACTATGTCATTATTGTCACCCTCTCGTTTGCTGGCATGGAAATCACAAGAACATCGCTGCCTCAACTGAACGGTAAAGGAATGGAAGAGCCCTGCCTGGAGACTGTGCCCAGACATTCCTCGTGCTTCATTCCAGCCCGCGGCCCCTTGCCGTATGAGTGCTCCCCGCTCGTCTGGGGCTCCTTGACTGAGAACGCGCGGTTGGCCTACCTTGGGCCAGCCCCAGTCAGATCCCACCCCCTCAGCAGTCAGCCGCTTAGCCCTCTGTGGTTTATACCCCTTGCGCACAGGAGAAGTTAACTGGGAGTTTTGCACATTGAGGAAACAGAACGACTATTTTCATCCAAAGAGAAAAGCAGCGTTCGAGGCCCAGAAGTTTCAGGCAGGCGTTCGCCTTCCCCCAGCGCTTCATAGCCACGAGGCCGTCCAAAGTCTTGTCCCTGCCAGCCAACCTGTGCGTAGGCTTGGCCTGAAGCAGGGGGGTCCAGACTTCGGGTCGCGGCTTGTAAGGGTGAGATGCTGGCTGGCTGTGAGATGCTTTGTCTACCTGACAGTCTGCAGGTGTGGCTGCTCGCAGCTCCCAGTGGCTGTGGTTTGCCATCCCTGGCCAATGGGAGCTGCAGGAAATGGTGGCCCCGCCCTCACCACTTCCCGCAGCTCCCATTGGCCGGGAATGGTGCATGCGGCCAATGGGAGCCATAAGCGGCCACGTCTACGGACGTTCAGATACAAAAGGTGCCTTGCGGCCAGCTAGCGGCTCACCCTTACAAGCCGTGCCCTGCAGTTTGAAAACCCCTGGTTAAACCTCTCCCTGGGGGGTCCATCTGGGGTCCCCCCCCAGAGCTGCCGTAATGCTCGGAGCCAGCCGGGCGCTGTCTTGCCCTTTGGGGACAAGGAAGTGGGCTGGGTGACAGCTGCTTGGCTCGGGGACAGACGGGCAGCATTCCCCTCAGGACGCTCTCCTCGGCGGCATCCCTTCTGTTGCTCCGTTGTCCAGTGGCCCTCGTGTTCCCAGAGGAGCTGAACGGCTCGTGCCTCTCTCGCGGCAGTCAGCAGGCCCTGCCAGCTGGGTACCACATTCCCCCAGGTCCCCGCACTGAGATGCAGGGAAATCCCAGCCTGTACCTGCCTGCTGAGCCCCTCACACAGAGCAGGGAATCCCGGTGGTGCACAGGACTCCGCCTGACACGTGTTTCTACTTGCCTGTGCTTGCCCCTCTGGGTGGTTATCCCTAAGGCAAAGTCCTGGCACGCTGCCCCTTCTCACCGTCCCAGAGAGGTCAGTCATGGGTGGTAAGTGTGCGACTCTGTGATGCTCACAGTTGCCATGTGACCGGCTGTATGTGGTTTGGTACATGGTGGTGGGTCCTCCAGGCAGGCTTGGGAGAGAGCGGCAGGGCCCAAGTTAAGCTTTCTCTGCTGTGCCTCCAAAGACAGACACCTGGCGTCACCCCTTCGCTCACATGGCATTTTGCGCTGGGAATTTTGTCTGTCTACGGTGTCTGTCCAGCTCCCCCACACCACAGTATTTGGACACCTTGCAATCTGTGGTGCATTTATCTTCACGACATCAGTGGGTGTGCAGGGCAGTGCCAGTATCGCCATGCTACAGGCAGGGAATCGGGCACAGAGAGATCAAATGACTTGCCCAAGGACACACAGCTAGTCTGTTGTCAGAGCAGGGACTTGAACCCAGGTCTGTTGAGCTGTAGGATGATGCCTTCCTGTCTGGTAACAAAATATGCATGAAGCTTTTCTATTTGTCATTTATTCCTCCAAATGCCTGCCCTCTTGTAGTGCTTCTGTCAGTTGTTCGCTCTTTGCTTGTGATTGCCACACTGAGAAAACTGGGTTCCTGGCCCATTTTCGTGGGTTTCGGGGAAGGAGACCATTCTGAAAGGGATGAGCCAGTCCAGGTTGTCATGATTGCTCAGCAGGCCCAGGGAGTGTCTCAGGCTGCCACTGGGCACTTCTCTTCCGTTTCTCTTGTCTTTTGTCAGCTTCCTACATCTCCTTTCCAGAGGCCGCGGTTCCCCCAGGTCTCACCGAGGAACAGCTGATTTGGAAAGTTCTTTTCACCAGACCCTGGAGTGTGGCGGGGCCAAGCCCACCCCTGGGTCAGACCCGGCGGATGGGCTTGCACGTGGGTTTCCGGAGTGTTAGGACTACAACATTCAGGGCCTCCCGGAGTGGCCAGCAGAGACCAGTTCTTGCCCTGGCGCTCTTGGCACAGGCGGGAGGAGGAGGAGGACGGGCTGCGGGGTGCCTGCGGCACGAAGGCTGTTTGAGGTGGCAGTTGTGAAATCGTCAGAACGGAAGAAAGAAACGCCCATTGCCTCTTTGCCGGGTGCAGGCTGCTTTGCGTGGCTGGTTTTCTGTTATGCAACAGTAAGTGAAACTGCCCCGGACGATGGGACTGGCCATCGCCCCTGCTTGAGTCCCAGCTCTGTGCTGTGCAGGGCCGTCGTCCAGGATCCTGGATCATACTAGGTAGGTTGGTTGCATGTGGCCTTGCGGCGTCTCCTCTGAGACTGTGCAGACGGCCCTTCTGGTGTATTGCTCACGCCAATTCCAGCGCCCAGGGCTCTCGCGGATCCGTGTCCGACTAACCGGCCTGTACAGCGTCTCCATAAAAGGGAGAGCCCCGCACGTGCCGCTTTCACCGCACTTCGAAGCGGGCCAGCTTGCCTCGAGAGGAGGTTTGGCTTTTCCTCCCACTCAGCTGCAGCGTAGCTTTATATGGTTATTACAAAGCCGAGTTTCACAATGGCTGACGGAACTGAGTCACCCCGGTCCCAGCAATGTTTCAGGGAGAGCTAGGTGCTTCCGCTCCCGTCGGCTATTTTGAAAGCCCCCGCCTTTGGGCTGACAGCAAACTCTCCAGCACCGGACCCCTCGCACCCGAAACATGTAACAGGCCTTTGGACTCTGTGGAAGCCGTTCCCTGGATTCCCATTTTGCTCAAGAGTCAGAGGAGGGGAAAACAGGACAGAGGAGCCGTTTTCTCTTGGAAAGAAATGCAGCCCTGGACTGTCTGTCGGGCACCTGAGCTTTCGTGGGAGCTGGGAAAAAGTTTGTGCTTTGCAGGGGCCGCTCGGTTCACGTGGCGGGGGGGAAGGGCTCATGAATTCAGAGGATTTGTAGCAAACTCGCAAACAGAGTTGGAGGTTTGCAGAGCTTTAGCCTGGACAGGCCACACCCCTTTCCTAATACAGGCTGAACCTCTCTACGCCAGCACCCTTGGGGCCTGACCAGTGCCAAACCAGACAATCTACCAGACCACGGGAGGTCGATGTTGTCTAGCAGCATTACCAGCAATGCCACGGCTTCCTGGGCTCTGAGAAGACATTCAGGGGTAAATTAGAGCCAAATAACAGCACAGAACACTGAGAGCCAGGACTGGGGGCTGTAAACAAACTTTATGGGCCTGCGGGAAACTTGGCCACACCCCTGCTAAGTGGAGATCCAGCTAAATACCAACATGCCGGACCAGAGAGTGCCGGACCAGAGAGGTTCAACCGGTGGTAACCAAAAGTCCTTGCAGCTCAGGGGTGGCTTAATGGTGCAAAGCGTCTCTTGAGGTCTCCTGTTTGCCTTGGTGCAAAGGTAGTTGCCGGGCTGTCTCTCCCGTAGCATGGATGGGTGTTTTTGGAGCCATATGTTGGTTCAGGAGAAATCTGCTGCTGAGTGAGCGGGGAGGGAAGGCGGAAGGAGTGCCCTGGGTTTGAATCACTTCCTTTGTTTGTTTTTTTTTAATGAGCGAAGGCAGTATGGTTTTAGACCGCAGCCTTCCATGTGCTCTAGACACATGTCGAATAAAACACGTGCAACTTGCAACGTTAACTTAGACTCCGGTTTAACCAGTCATCCCCTCAGCATCCTCATGGCCTGAGTCGGCTCATGCCGACCACTGCTTCCAGCGTGTCCTGGAGTCATACTGTGGGCGCCAAGTTCTGCTCCTCCCCTGCCCTCCTGTGTGTGTGGTAGGCCGGGTTTTGTCTTGCCAGCCTCTTTGCCCCTTCCCGGCTTTCCCCCAGGTGGGCGCAGCTCGGCCGCAGCCTTTGTTCTGTCTCCTCCAGGTCCTGTGTGCAAATGCCGCAAGGTGGGGGGCTGGGGAGAGAAACAGCCCCTTCCCCCCCCCGTCTCCTATCCCTCCCTCTCTCCAGAGTGCCTGGCATCCTTAGACTCCACGGGCTCTCCAGCCTGCAGTCCCCATTAGACAGGGCCCGAGCTCTGGTTCTCCTTAAAGGGTGGAAGCCCCTCTACTTAGTGAAGCGGGTTCTTTTCCAGGAGGCTGGACTTCCCGCATCCGCTTCTTAAGCAGCACGGCTGTTCGTTTCTGGGAGGCTTTTTGCAGCTCGGACGGGCCTGTGACGCCTGCAGGGAGGGGGTTCATTCCTGCAGGGCTTAGTGTCCGTAGCAATCCCCCGTGCGGCACCCCAGCCCACCCTCGGAGATTTGCTCTCTCCATGTGTTCCTAGGCAATGGTTAATCTGGGTGAGCTGTGCAGTGGTGCCAGCCCCTGTTTCCCTGACTGACTTTCTCCTGTTCTGAGCCCGGCGGCTTTGGTGCAGGGGCTGTAACTTGCACGGCGTTAATTTCGGCGTCACTAAGACGCCGGGCACTCGGGAGGGATTGGTTAGTCGACTGATGCAGTTGATTTCTATTGGGTAGCACCAGCTGCAGAGCAGCGGGAAGTGAGTTCAGCATTCCAGTCAGGTTGGAGGGGAGACGGGGGGTGTCTGGAATGCAGAGCTCCTGAAAAAAGCTAGAGAAGGCATCTGGCTCCTTTCATCGTGAGTGTGGGATGAAACTGGCGAGTGGATTCCAGGGGACAGGAATTTGGGGGAGGGGGGCGAAGGGACAACTTACCTGCAACAAAACTTTAAAAAATTAACGTCTGCAAAAGAGCATTGAATTTTGCTGTAATCCTGGCCAAAGCTGGAGAAGAGACTTAACAGCAGATGGCACCGGCTGGAGACCGAATTAAAAGGTCACATGCTGTTCTCCCCCCTCAACAAGTATTAAATGCAACAGAATTGCTCCCCTCTGATGTGCCGTGTAGGGGGCTCTGAAGCAAGTGAGATCATGCAGGATAAACATACGAGCAAATTAGGTTTCCTTAGTGCACTTTATTAAATTTTATTTCAAGTGACGTGAAGGGCAGGTTGAAGGGCGGCTTATATGTGCTGGCTGCCCAGAACCAAAGCGAAGGTATTTGGTTCATGCCTGCTGCCCTGCAGCGCTTTCAGGTGTTTCATCATTATGCATTTGGCTTCTTCTCCCCCTTTTCTTCCCCTGCTGTGCTGATGCCTGGGCTGGCTTGCCCGGCCGCAGGGACCCTCCATCTCCTTGCTTGGTCGTGTGGCTTCTCTCTATTGCAGGGCTGGGGAACCCTTTTGGGGTCGGGGGCTGCTGACCCAGAGAAAAATCAGTCGGCAGCGCCCACAAGCAAGAAGCCAAAAAAAACCCAAAACCTTCTCTGACGTGGCCCTGACCGAGAAGGAGAAAGCCCCCCCCCCCATGTTCCCCTCACACACAGGGCCTGGGGGGCCCAGGCTGGTAGGTTTTGTGTGCTCCAGCCCCCGCGCCTCGGGGAGGCAGAGCCAGGCAAGCTGGGGGCTGCATCCAGCCCCCCACCCTGCTCTAGGGCTAGCGGTGGTTGGTGAGGCGTTGCTGGTTTCTTTGCATGGGGCAGAGGGTTTGTTCTGAGCTCCTTGGTTTCACTGGCCAGGACCAGGAAGGAAGACGAATGTCTCCTGTTGCCCGGGCCTGGTTGGAGCTGCAGTCTCCTGGCCCTGTGATGCTCTTTCGCGCTGCCCTGCCTGTCCCACCTGAGCAGGGGGAGGGAGGGGGCCCCAGTGGATCAGGCAGGATCCCGTCTGACGTGTCGTGTTATCTGGCAGGCAAAGCGTAGGGACCTATTCCACCACCCACGCCTGTGGGTAGAGGACGTGTTCTCCGCCTGTCCCGCCCGCGGTGCCTTGCTGGCAGCCCCCGTGGCACTTTTGCTAACTCCGCCTACCCTGGAGAGAGCCGTGAGGGTGCGAAGGGCTCCTTACCGGAGCAGCGGGCTGGAATCGCGGAGCAGCAAGGCTGCACCTACACACGTGCGCTCTTGCCACCATCGCACCAGTCTAGCTGCGTCGCACAGGCTACGTCTAGACTGCACCTCTCTGTCGACAGAGGGATGCAAATCAAGCACGTCGAAAGTGCAAATGAAGCCTGGATTTAAATATCCCGCGGTTCATTTGCACAAACATGGCCGCCGCTTTTTTCAAAATGGAGCTTTTTCAAAAAAAAGGCAGTCTGGACGCGGATCTGTCGAAAAATAAACCCTTTTTCGAAAGATCCCTTATCCCTCATAAAATGAGGTTCACAGGCTCTTTCGAAAAAGGGTTGTATTTTTGAAAGATCACGTCTAGACTGTCGGGTTTTTTTGGAAAAAGCTCCGTTTCGAAAAAAGTGGCGGCCATGTTTATGCTAATGAAGTGCGGGATATTTAAATCCCGGATTCATTAGCAATTTCGATGTGCCTAATCTACATTTCTCTGTCGACAGAGAGGTGTAGTCTAGACACACCCATAGTCATACCGACGTAGGGCTGTGGCGTAGACCTGCCCTCCGCCTGCTCTAGCTGTAGCCACAGGAAATCAGAGTTTGGAAAGACGCAGGCAAAAGGAACCAAATATCATGTTTTTCGTCTCCTCTGTTCCCGATTTCCTCCTGATGGAGACATTGGGGGGCAGAGGGGGAGGCACATGGGTAATGACACCTAGTAAAAAGGGTTAAATCTGCCTCTGGCCTGGCAGATTGACATATGGGCCTCACGCCTTGTCTACACACACATTTGTCTCAGTGTAAATAAACTGGTTTATTTAAACTAGTGCAAACCCCTGGGGGAATACTCCAGATTCAGTGTGAGTGGCTTATTTTGGGTTTATCTTAAACTTCTTCCTAGTCAAGTTAAGGTCACTTAAACCAGTGATCTGTGTCCATGCAGCTTTTGGCACTGGTTTACTTAAACCAGTTTAAAATTGCATCTGCTGGTGGAAAGCATCACATCCCTAGTTTGCATATTCCTGCGGGTGCTTTTATAATCCCATTTGTAGAGCCTGCAAATTTGCAGCTATCCGCTTTATATCCACCCGGATCCGCATCCACGGATGTCAGGATAGAAATCCGCAGCTCATTTTTGCTGATACAAATTATCCACACGGGGCACCACCCATTTCTCCAGTTACACCAAGTTTACAGGAAAATCTGAAGCATTTTCTCTTCCGTCTAGCATGGAAACCCATGCACTCGCGCCTCTGCCTGGAAAGACATTTAATGTTTCAGGCATCAAACTTCATAGACATTTATAAATGGAACCTGTGCAAGAAGAAACCTCCAACGCAGGCCAGAGCTTGGCTAAATCCACCATCACGCCAGGGAGAACCTCAGTTGTCTGCTCTCTCTCACCTCCAGATGTGTGCAGGGTGGGGAGTAAGAAGGGTACTGCTGGATCCCTCCATATTTGAAGTGGGAGAGGGTGAATTTTTCAAAACACCAGCCTAACAGCTGCTGGAATGGCTGTTTCTCTTGCCTCTGCTGCCCTCTAGCACTCACCCTCTTTCAGTACAGCTCTCAAGCACCAAGATTACCAGCTCTCTCTATTTGGTAGGGACTTAAAAAACAAGGAATGGTCCTGCAGCACCTTAGAGACTAACAAAAATGTCGATGGGCTTATGAGCTTGCATGGGCACAGCCCGCTGCTTCTGATGGATGGAACAAGGGGTCCAGGGTACAAATCAGTAGCAGAGAAAGAGGGAAGATGGGGAGGGAAAGAGAAGGGGAAAAAATCTTGTCAATTAGAGTGTCTGTGCTACCCGAGGCTAACAGAGAGGGCAGTGAGTGCCCAGTGCTTGGCTTTGGATATCATTAGGGTGGTGACTGTAGCAGCCCATCCAGGTCATGTCTTTGTTCAAAGCTTGATTAAGGGTGTCAGATGTGCAAATGAAGGCAAGTTCCGCAGCTTCTCTTTCCAGCTGGCTTTTGAAATTGCTTTGCAATAGCACAGTCACTTTGAGCTCCATTAGTGAGCGCCCAGCAAGTTATTTTGACGGAGCTATTCTATGTGCCTCACCTGTATGCCCCTTTGTAGCCCTCCCCACCCTGTAACTAGGGATGTAAAAGCCCCTTTAATGTAACCAGTTAAAGATATTGTTGAGCCGGTAAACTGACGACAGGGACGGGGCAGAGGGGCCATCTCAGGCGGGGGCTGCTTCAGCCCCCATGGTTAATCTTAACCGGAAAGTCTCACCCATTAAGGATGAGCCTAACCCATTAAACATTCACATCCCTAGACGTAACTTCCCCTGTACGACCTTTAGAGATGGCCCTCTCGTCACTTGTTTGTATTGTTGACTTTGGACGAGTTGCTTTTATGTTTGAGGGAGTCCGGCATGTGTTGATTGACTGACATTGTGCTGAGCTGCTTAGTTACTTGCGATACAGACCCCACACAAGGTCACCAGTCTGGTGTGCTTAACGGGGTAGGACTGTCTCCTACTAACGATGCACTCAAGGACTTGGCCGTTGGGCTGTATCCTTCTGCAGTTTGGTTGTTCATGTTCTTGACTATTGTGTGGCATCCTAGCTGGTTAAAAAGCAGGGAAACGAGGCTGGTGTTTCAGACTCCAGCAGAGTAGCACCGACCATCTTTTGGAAGTGGGCTGTTAGTTTTCATCCACCGATTGGCACTTGTCCTGATTCATGGAGATGCGTGACGATGATGTCTGGGCTGGCCAATGGCATGAAGTGTCTGCTCCAGGGTTGAGTGTCGGGCTGCAGAGGATGAGTAACTGCTTCCGAACGATCCCTGAGTTCTGAGCTCAGACCAGAGACTTCAAGAATCATCTGGCATGTGGTACAGGAGGGAGGGAGACAGAGTTTGACACGCGAGTGTCGCTCACTTTCTGGGTCCTGTCCCATTCTAGTTATATTTTTATACCGTGCTCTGAGCATGTATTGAACAGTGCAGTAAGCAACGTGCTCGCCCAGCCCGGCCATCGGGTTTGCTCCCTCATCCTCTCACACGGTTGCGCTTGTGCATAGTTCATGCCGACAGCATGGGGCCGTGTCACACCCTTCGATTCGCCACTGGGGTGCCTCCTGCTGGTCACTCTGGGAATTAGCTTTTTGGTGCTGAAGCGCCCCCTTTTGGCTGGTGTCTCTTCATGTCTCTGCACTGTGGGGTCCTCCCCCTCTAGGAGCCCCCAGCCTTCTATGCCCTCCTTGCCCCAGTGACCCACGGCCAGTCGTCATCTAGCCCCTTAACTCAGGGGCAAACTGCCCTCTGAAATGGCCACTCAGCATTGACCGGGGGTGAGGACCTGCTGTCTCTGCCTGGCTGCCTCTCTGCAGCCCTAGCACCCTGAGGCCTTGCTCCGGGCCCTGCAGCCTAGGATTTTGCCTGGCCAGAGCTCCCAAGTCCTGCCTGCCTTTCCCCAGCCCTGCTGTAAGCCAGGAAACCTCCAGCTTCCCTGGAAGCCAGGTCCCTCCTGCTCCCCAGCCAGAGTGTGTCTGTCTGTGCCCCCTCCCAAAGCCCTTATTTATACTCCCCTCAGCTGGGCCCTAATTAGCCAGTAACTGCCTCCGCTGTGGGGCTTTGCTCTCAGCCCTCTCCCAGGGCTGGGTTTTACCCTTAAAGGGCCCGTGTGAGGCACTTTGTGCTGGTTGCGCCAATCCAGCTGTTAGCTGCTCACACGCTTTGGGGCACTAGATAAGTAACAAAAAACGCCCTACATTTGGCTTGTTCCACGGCTGCATGTGGCTGAGTGGCAAAGGCACCAAGAGCAGCTGCTTCCCTTGGTCGCTGGGGTGGGGTTAACTTGGGTGCATCTAATGATCCACAGACGTGCTAAAGATGGACGAAATGCGCATGGAGGGGGGCGTTTCAAACAAAGTGTCAGCCCCAGAATCAGTAACGCAGGGTCTGGATGGATTTAGGCTGCTGTTGTTGAAAGCTGCCTAGAAGAATGCATGCCTACCTCCTCGACGCTCGGTGGGAGCTGGGCTGGAGAAGTTAAGCATCTTTCGCAAACCCTGGCATTACACGATACCCACACGCCTATTCTTCCTTATCCACATTCGTCTGTGGGCACTTGGACATTTACATAGTAAAGTGTCTAAAGCATCTGTGTTTGTACAAAGTTCCTCAATTCTGGCCTGGTTCTGATAAACACCTAAGAACGGCCAGACTGGGTCCGCCCAAAGGTCCATCTAGCCCAGCGTCCTGTCTGCCAGCAGTGCCCCAGAGGGAGTGAACAGAGAAGGGAATCATCGCGTGGTCCCTCCCCCGTCGCCCATTCCCAGGGGCGGCCCGTGAGCATAGGCCAACTCTGCCGTTGCCTAGGGCGCTGTCTTCAATGGGGCGTCCGATGATGACGTCATGGCCATTGACGGTCGTGCAGGCGGAGGCGCCGATCATGCGTTCCGCCTGGGGTGCCAGCTGCTGCAGCCTGCCTTGGGCTGCCCCTGCCCATTCCCAGTGGGGACACCATGAGAAGGGACTTTTCTGAGACCTGTCTGCACAAGGAAAACTACAGGTTTTCCTCTACAGCTGCTGTCTGTTCTCTCTACCAGTGCCAGCAAGTGGGCAGGCCGAGTGTAGACATGGCCACAGCTGGTGCCGGCAGGCCGTCTAACCTTGCTCAGAACCGGTCGTTTCAGTCAGGCCTCTGCCACCTGATGTGCTGGTGGCCCTGTCTCAGAGAGGGTAGAGCAGAACGAGGAGGGGCTGGCAGATGGCTGGGGAGAAGGCGGGAAGGTTGTTGTCCGGAGAGAGAAGTACAGATGAGACTGACGAGTTGGGAGAGGAGACAAGCAAGAGCGGGTAAGATGGGGCTGCAGAACCAGAACTGCAGATACCCCACTAAGCCTTCCTAGTACTAGGAGAACCAGGGGACATTCAATGAAATCAAACAGCAGAAAATGTACAGCCCATAAAAGGAAATCCTCCTCTTTACCAGCCACAACTAACCTCCGGATCTTACTCCACGGTACATCACTGACGCCTTTGCTCAGCAGCTTTCAGGGGAGGTTTGACGTGAACGTGGATAATGGGAATAAACGCAGCAGGATTTTTAAAATTGTGCAATTACGTGAAAAGTATGTAACCTCTCCTGGCGCAGGGCATAATCCCCACCCTCTGCTGAGTTGGGGGGTCAGGAACAGGTGTCCCCCACTGGGAGGCTATTGCTTAATTATCTTCCATTAGAGGAAACACAAAAGTTCAAAGTGCCATTTATTCTGCTGGTAACATTTTATTCTATGTGGTCTGTTTGTTTTTAAGAGGGTAAGAAAGAAAACGGAGCTTGAAAACTGAGTCTGGCTCGATGTATCCAGAATCTACCACTGATTCCCCTGCTAGACTTTCGCTAAGGCAGACTGGCTCTCCAGGGATGATTTACAGGTGAGCTGTTCAGCCGAGTTTATTGCTTCTCTGACTACCCTCCGCACAGAAATTCTCTTTGTTATGGGGAGTACATGTCTTGCAGTTCTTGAAAATTAAGGTAAACCAGCAGTCGTGACTCTGAGGCAGCCACGGTATTATCACAAAATCCATCACTAGATTTTTCTGAAGTTACTTATTGAAAAGTCATTTTCCAGAACTGTGCAAACACTTCATAGCACTAACAAAAGATAGACTTCCCTCTGGGCTTTGGTGCCTGTTTGTTAAGGAACTGGTCGCTCTTTGATTTCTTTTCAAGTAACACTGCTCTACAGCCAAAATGCTTCTGAAATAAATGTAGCCAAACTTTACTAATTCTGGGTCACTGAGAATGAAAATGATGCTTAAAATTGTTGATTGGCTCTAGTTTTCAAGATATGCTATTGGGTCAGTATATACAACCCTTAAGAACATAAGAACATAAGAACGGCCGTACTGGGTCAGACCAAAGATCCATCTAGCCCAGTATCCTGTCTGCCGACAGTGGCCAGCACCAGGTGCCCCAGAGAGGGTGGACCGAAGACAACGATCAAGCGATTTGTCTCCTGCCATCCCTCTCCAGCCTCTGACAAACAGCGGCCAAGGACACCATTTTATCCCCTGGCTAATAGCCTTTTATGGACCTAACCTCCATGAAATTATCTAGCTTCTCTTTAAACTCTATTATAGTCCTAGCCTTCACAGCCTCCTCTGGCAAGGAGTTCCACAGGCTGACTACACGCTGTGTGAAGAAGAACTTTCTTTTATTAGTTTTAAACCTGCTACCCATTAAGTTTTAAACCTGCTACCCATTAAAGAATTAAGTTTTAAACCTGCTACCCATTAAAGAATTCCTTGACTTGGGAATGGCGGAGGATAAGTGAGTTATAAAGGGAAGGGATCTCAATTTAAACCAGAAATGACTAAAATACATCTTTGACTGGATCTATGAATAAACCTATGACTGGGTTTGGACAATACTTGCTTTTTAGGCAAAACAATGAATGATGCAATCTGAAGCTGGTATTGCATCATACATGATATGAATTGCATCATGTTATTCCTAGAAGTCATGGATGATGCAATCATAACGAAGCTTACATCACTCTGCTGAACAAATTGCCCTATATCAGCTCTAGAAATCATACAGTGTCGTGCTCTCTTATTTGTCAGTGTTTGATTTTGCAAAGGGACACATTTCTGTTTAGCCAAAGTGAGCAGAGATGCCTCATACTTGTGTGAACAGTGCAGATAACTTCTGCTATGTTTGTGGTGAAGTGACTTTTGCATCACAAAAGCGCAGTATAACCACTATGGTTAAGAAAGCCTATCACCTTTATTTTGGCTGCAAAATTGGAGAGCAGGACAAGAGGTGGGCCCCACACATATGCTGCAACACTTGTGCAACAAATCTTTGCCAGTGGTTGAACAGGAATAGGAAATCTATGCCTCTTGCAGTGCCAATGATTTGGAGAGAGCCAACAGATCATACCAGCAATTGTTACTTCTGCATGGTGCCTCCAGTTGGGAAAGGTGTGTCAAAGAAGAAAAAGTGGACTGTGCATTATCCAAACATTGCATCAGCTATACGCCCAGTACCCCACGGAGAAGGACTGCCGGTTCCTGATGCACCAGAATCATTCTCACTTGAGTCAGACGAGGAAGAGGAAGAGGATGAAACTTCTGGTCCTGAACCATCAATGTCACAGGACCCACATTTTCTCCCATCCTCCTCCTCTGAACCACACCTCATAACACAAGGTGAACTGAATGACCTTGTCAGGGATTTGGAACTACCCAAGAGTAAGGCAGAGCTGCTGGGCTCCAGACTACAGCGGTGGAATCTCCTGGCAGGTGATGTTAGGGTTTCCATGATCCGTGAACGTCAAAAGGATCTTGTCCCATTCTTCTTCATGGAAGGTGCTCCATTTAATGAATACAAGAGACAAGCCAAGAAGTGCCGAGTAGACACTGAATAGGACTAAACTATGTACATAATAGCTTTTTGCCTTTTGTTTCATAATAAATTTTATTTATATAACCCTTTTGCTGATTTTTAAAGTGTTATATAAACAGGACAGGTGAAATATTATCATGTAAAGCAACCATAAACACATGAAAAGACCTAGGTTTACAATTTATGATTAAAACTCTACTATCTACACAATATACATAGACGTAAAATGTAAAAACTTAAATATCTTGGAAACAATAGCCAATCAGTTGTTTTAATTGTCATATTTGAATTCAGCACATCAAAATACATAATAAATAGCACATTTTATCTCTGAAGCAGCGACTTCTAAAAAATTGTAGACCAGTGTAATCTATTGCATTTAAGGGTTTAAAAGTATGTTTTGTGTGTGTCATTTTTAAAAAAAATACTGCATGACATTCTGTTGTGTCAGGTGAACCGCAATCCATTTGCACAAAGCTTAAACCGATTTTGTGCCCAGAGTTCTCTCTTCCACTTGGTGGCATCATTGTCAAAGTTTCCCAGAGTCTTTTGGCTCCTCTCAGGGAAGAGAGACCGTGAAGACATTAAAAACGCTCCAGAGGAGCTGAACCATGGAGGTTCACTAGCGCGCCAAGAGCCTTACAAGATAAATTAAGGCTGAGCTTTCTGTTTCTGGCACCTGGCAGTTGTTAATGTGACTTGTGGAATATTTCTTCTTTCTTTCCCTTGCTGTCGGAAGTGCTCGGTATGGGAGTCCCAAACGACAGCTCCAGTTCTACAGGTAACAGTCCCTTTATTTTTCATAAAAATGCAAGTGAAAAGTAGTCCTGGGCATAATGATTGACATGCAGGGTCTGGAAGGGTCTCGAGCTGTCCTGCACCCGCGGAGTGTTCTCTGGCATCGAACTCGGCAGGCGTTGGCTCGGCAGGCTGAAGGCAATGGAGGAGCGACCAGAGAGGCATTGTCGTAGTTCTCATGCTTGTGCTGCACAAGTCTCGCTAGCTTTCGGCTTGTGAACATTGATCTGTCCAGGGGTGAATGAGCTGCGCCAGCATTGAAATGCTTGACATGGCTGCAATTCATTTAATCAGAGGTAATGGGAGTGGGCGTGTGTGCAATTTGCATGCGATAATTTAGCCCGGCGTGAAGTGCTTTTGGGTGGCAGTGGGTTAGAAATCCGGGTAATTGCAAGATCGGGAATGACAATGATATGAAATTAAAACCAAAAACCAGGGCAGTCTCGTGCTGGGGTGGGCAAAAGGGCCTCCACGGGCCAGATCCGGCCCGCCAAGCGGGTTGATCCAGCCCGCGGAGGCCCTGCTGCTCCTCCGCCCCCAGGCCAATCAGGGCTGCGGGGGGGAAAGTGCACAAAGTTTCCTGTGCCCTGCCCCCGCCCTGCAAGGTGTGTGCGGCGCTTCGAAGCTCCTGGCAGGGTAGAAGGAGACTTTGCACACTCCCTGCCCCCAAGTCCTGATTGGCCTGGGGGCAGAAGTGGGAGTGCACCAAGTCTCCTCCCACTAGCAGAGGCCTGGGCGCCTTGGGGGGGGGCCAAAGAGTTCATGCGCTCCCCCACCCCCAGACCAATCACGGTCTGTGGGTGGGGAAGCAGAGAAGTGTCCTGGCCCCGCCCCTTCTGCCTGAGACCCCGCCCCTTCTGGTGCAGCCTGGAGCCACTTCAAAAACTTCTGACGTGGCCCCTGGTCAAAAATTATTGCCTCTCCCCCCACCCCATCCCAGCCCCGGTCTAGTGCATCAGTCTGGTTACAATTCCGTCCCATCCTTGTCAAGAGAGCAAGGGAAACTGACCTTTTCACGTGGCCAGAAGGGACAGCCCCGCCTTACATTTCGGGATTCTGGGTGCTTTCATATTTGGGTGTCCAGTCTGAGGCCTCTTCAAGGGGCCGATTGCCTGGTGAGGGAGCTCGGCTCTCGCTTGGAAGGAGCTTGGTTTTCAGACTCGCTGGATGGATCTGTAGTAATGGGGTTGCCCAGATGGGGCATTGCTTGGTGTGCACAGCCGGAGGCCCCACCCAAGGCTGCAAGCCTGTGGCACATACTGAACTGGTCACTTCTCCGGCCTGGGGCGGGGGATGATGGAGGCCTGGGGGGGTGTTAGTCTGTGTGGAGCAGCCACTGAAGTGTGCGTTTCCAGTGGTGCTGCAGCCAGGGGGCCCTGGAATGGGGGAGGTGCAGAAGGCGGCAGTGGCTCTTGCAGCCAGCGTAATGGGGTGCTCTCCGTTCGGGCTCCCCGCACCCATCTGCTGCGTACGAGGGGGGCTGCGTGTTTGAAATCCGAGTCAGGGACGCGTGTAGGGCTTGCCGTCGTCGGGCAGGACCCCAGAGCATGGTGGTGTCGATGCTGCCGTCGTCAGACTCGCCCACAACACGTGCATCTCTCAGGCTGGGCTGCTGTGTAGCTGTGAGCTTCGGTCCACAAACCCCAGACCTATTTGCTTTTCCCCAGAGTCCCACCGGGCTGGTGTCCAGGCCCTGTTAATCTGGGTATGTGCATTAAGAGAAACCCCATTAGCTTGCATACAAGATGAAATAATTTTTCTTCATCCTTTTACTGTCTAAAATCAAAGGCACCACTTTCCCCCTATAAACTCTGTGTTAATGGAGTGCTAGAAAGCATTTGACCATTGCTGGAGGCTGAAGGTACTGATGCAATAATACAGCAAATTGCTGAACCAATTTCAGTGCCGGATACAAGCGTGGGTGCTAAGGAAGTATGAGGCTTCTCTTTAGCCCTCTAGTCCAAATCTGCCCAGTTCTTTGTTAATTGATAACTGACGTTCTCAGTTCATACCTGCATAAAGCCACACGCATGAAACCGAACAAGTGTTGAAACAGAAGCGGGATGGAGCATGAGAGGGGGTAAGGTAAGATTATAAAAGAGGGGTAAAAGTTTTAATCCACCAGGTGACGTAATAGTTGTCATGATGTTTCTGTTTTTGAACTAACACGGTCATAACATTTTATCCTCATGCATGCCTATATATGCGGTTAGTAGCCCCTCAGCTAGACTGATTGTACAAGAATGTGCAAAGCAATGATTAAATAGGTCAAAGCAAAACCGTTAATCATTAATGTTGCACAAATAACGCAGATAATTTCCTGTGAATTCTTATTGCCTTAAGGCATCAACAGATGGTTTATGGAAATCTGGGGCAATCTAGGCATGGAAGAAATCTGAAGAACAATTCAGATGAGTTGTTTGGCATAGGGTCCGTATTAGTAATGGCCACTTATAAGTAACACTGACAGGAGAGGATGGGTTAAAAAGCGAAGACCGCGCACACACTTTTCTCCTTAATAGGAGCTCGTGGACTTGCACTTCCTTTGCTTGACATGTGCTCTCTTCGGGGGTGACTCTGCAGCGCTGATTTGAAAGGGTGATTTACCTTAAATGTCAGGGGCCAGGGAGGAGCAAGCTCAGCTCCGTTGCCCCCTGACCCTGCCAATGCTTGCTAGCCTGTCCAGGTATGAGAGCAGTCCCCTAAGGATCAGTGGCAGTGTTCCCTGTAAGCTGAGCTCTTGTGCGGCCACACAAGAGAGATGCAGATGCCGCCCAGCTGATGAGCAGAGCACCCAGAGCTGGGTGTTTTGTTTCTATGGGTGGTGCACATCCGCACATGCATCGGTGCACATAACAAAATTTATTCTGTACACGGAAGAAAAAGATTAGAGGGAATGTTGGTCAGTGGGTCTGTTCCTGGGCTCGGAGCTGCCATTGGAGGCTTTGTTTTACTGGTTAGCAGTGACCCAGGTGCCTGAACGTACCATAAAGTAAGGCTACGCTTAAACGCTCCAAGCAGGAAATGGAAAAGTCGCAAACGCTTTTTGGTACCTCTGTAGAAATCTGTTCTTCTCGCTTTCCCGTGGCTTATAAGCACTGGGCAGAGCTGGGCTAAGTGGAGTTCCCTTTGGCAGCATAACAGAATGCTCCACAGGCCTGATCGGTGGCCCAGTTTAAGTCCCTTTGTGCCACTCCAGCAGTCCCAAAGGGCTGGGAAGCGAACTGGCCCGGGCAGAATCGTTGTGTGGCACAGCCTGGCTTAGCCCGCCCTGTGCCATGCCACTACAGCCACGGGGCAGCAACTTCATTGGGGGTGGTGGCATCCTCTGCCAATCTGCAGCTACTTTCCTGGCTGCTTGGGGCTGACTCGCAAGTGGGAGTGGCTCACTCTGACGTGCCCTGGGGCCTGGCCAGCCACAGGGTCAAAGTAGTGATGCTGCCCCCTCAGTCCCTATCCCCTAGCGCTGGGCTGGGCACAATTTCGTTCAGCTTCAGTATTGGGCCCCCTCAGTCCCGCATTGCCTCCTGACTGTTGAGTGTCTAAAAGGTGACCCTAAGTGACGGTAGGGGTGTTAAGTATCGGTTAAGTGAATACTCGATTAACCTCAAGAATTCTTATCAGTTAGTCGACTAGTCTGTAGTCCCTGGGGGCAGGGCCGGCAGCCAGTGCGCCCCGGCCCCACTCCCAAGGAGCCCCTGCCACTCCGCACTGCTGCCCTTGTATCCCAGACAGCAGCGCAGGGTGCCAAGCGGGAGGTGGTCTGTGAGGGGAGCCAGTTTAAAAACCAGCTCCCCTCGTGGGCCAGCTGCCTGTCGCCCCACATTGCTGCCTCTGACACAGAGGCAGCAGCACACGGTGGCAGCAGCCCCTAACTGGGGCCGGGGCCACCGTGTGCTGAACTGAGCCGGGCTGCCTGCCTGCCTGGCTGCTAATACAGTGTAAGTGCAGAGCTGCAGTGGGGGTAGGTCCTGGACCCAGCATGAGCGAGGACTGATCCGGGCTGCTGGCCAGCCTGCTAAAAAATGTACTGGTGTGGGTGGGGAGGAGCTGGGGCAGGGGGAGAAATGCATGTCGTCTATAGCATTAATCTATAAGCTTTTGCTTATTGGTTAATCGACTACACTATTATATCCCTAAGCGAGGGATTTAGGTTTGATTTCCCCACCCCCTTAATCTTTGTCCTCGTTTCACTGTTCAGCTTCCACAGCCGAACGTATTCAGCTCCCCTGTGAAAATGACAGTGCAGACGCCTCCCCTGCATGGCTCATGACTGCTCTGCATTTGCAATTCTACCGCCCCGTTAAACCGTGTTGGAATTCTGAAGTTAGCTGAAAGGTCACACTGCCCTGTGCAGAACGGAGTCTCCCGTCGGGTCTCTTTGTTCTCGTAATCTCTGGGGACTACTAATCTAGCGAGTCTCCATAGGTAGAATTTAGTCATTTTTTGGTTTACCTCCGAACAGTCTTGTTCTTTCTTCTGTAAGAAGAGTGGGTTTTGTGTTTTGTTTTTTCTTTTACTGGGATGTGATTAAACATGAGTCATAAGTTTGGCTGTGGTTTTTCAGGCAAACTCACAGCTGGGCTTAGACCAAGTATGGAAAACTTTTGCCAATTAAGAGAACTTTTCTGGACACTCTGAAAATATTAAAGGATTGTAATGAAAGTCTTTATGGAATCTTTGTTTTGCTAATAGTGCTGATATTGATCTCTGTTGTGAGCTACTCCAGACTAGTTCAAAGTCAAAACTTGTCTCCACTATGAGGTTGGAAAACACATACTAACAGTTACATTATACAGAGTGCCAACCTCAGGGCAGACCCCCCACGCTAGCGGTGTGGTCTAGAACTAGATCTCACCATCCCAACACCAAATCGGAACTCCTGAAGCACAGCTGGACTTCCTGATAAATGGTCACTTACACCAGAATTCACCAAAGATTCAGGCTGCTCCCAGTCCCACGAGATCAGTCACTTACCCTGGCCAGTTTGTACCTGAGCTCTCACATCAAAGACAATGCCTTGTGAGAAGCCAAACAGAAAAGAGATCCAGTTTCTCCCGGTCGGTCGTTTTAATTCTCCGCCGAGCCCAGTATCCAGGCTGATGGGGTGAGTTCATGTGCAGTCTCTGCTTCCCGGGTGGAGTTAGCCATCCGGTCAACAGACTCTGTCCTTTGATGGCGTCATAAGCCTCTGTAAATCGGGTAGTGTGCCAAACAGGAAAAGAAGCATTGATTAAGGTAGAGTGCTCCTCTGGTACATGAGCTGTGTCGCCCACACCCAGCATAGCGTTATGCCCGGGGCTGCAGAGATTATAAATGAGATCAATACACGTAGCGTCCTGCCGGCATTTCATCAAGTCAAAGCCTATTTCTATCAACTTACCGCTTAGTACCCGTTTGGATCGTGCTCATGCACAGATAAGCAAGACTGGTTTCCAGCTATGTGAGCCGTGAGTCCTGGGCCCCTGGCTTGAGAGTTGCCTTGGTTTGATACCAGTGAAACTCCACTGACAAGCCTTACTCCAGCATGACAGGAAGCTGCATTTCCCTAGTTTGGTTATAGCGGGTTCTATAGCGCTTATCCCTGCAACGCCTCCTCATCATAACGATGCCTTAGTAGAGCTGGACCCTGTCATGGGGGGTGCCTGGCCACGGCCTCTGACAAGTATCTGCTTTAGAAAAAAGTAAATGATGCCAGTATTCATAAAGCAACTGCACATCCACAGGCTTTTAGAGAGGGAGAAGGCCATGAATAATTTAGCTTCTGTTTGCTAAGAGGAAAATACCCTAATAGAACTAATGGAGCTCCTGCTAAAAACTTGACTCTGGAGTGACTTGTCTTATTCACCAATTGCTTTTGACATTTAGGTTCGACACTCCCATGATGGAAAAAACACCCAGCGGTACTTTCTTTTATAGCCATCTCAGGAAACCCAAATAAGCTAGAACTTTTTCTTTTAATGAGCAGGATTCCAAGAAACCGGGTGAGCTTGTGTTTTTCCTGAAGCGATCGGAACAGAAGGACAGAGTTCTTTTGGTATTCTGAAACATAGTTATATCTGTGATTTCTGAATGTAGGAAGTAGTCTAGTAGGAAATAATTTTCAGGATTTTATTTTTGTTTTTGTTTTGTTTTAGAGCAAGCTGCCTGCTCTGTTGGTGGAAGGCAGGAACTCCTTTTAGTTCAGTTGTTTTCTGTCTATAGGTAAATGAGACGTAAATCTTTTACAAGAGAAATAGATGCCAAAGCTACTGTGTGTCAGGTTGAAACTAGTCCTTTTGGAAGCTGGCTGTTTGTACCTTGTAACTGGTGATGCTGGCTCTTAAATGTTACGATTTTTTTCCATTTTCAATGATGTTCAACTAGATTTTAGCATCTCTTTGGAGATGGAAATATTTTTGAAATATTCTCCGTTCAGCTGTACAAGTCAATTCAGTGTTTGTGTGGTTTTATATTTTAGAGAAGGCAGTTCAGTTACCTGCAAACTGTTGACTCAAGCAAGTTCTTTGCTTATATTTTAAAGAATAAAACTGTGAAGACTAGAAGCCAGCTACAGATTTGCTTACTTTAGACCATTGCTTTCTCAATATAGCCTCCTCTTCTTCCGCCTTTCAATTGCGATGCATTTTGGAACTTTATGTTTTTTAATTGCTATACATGTTCTGGAAGATGCAATTATTTTTTGTCTGGAATGTTAACGTTTTGTGTTTTTATTTTTTGTGATGCTTAAAAACAGACTGCAAATTTGAGATAATTCAACAGTCTCTTGTGCATGGTTATATTTTTTTGCTTAGACTTTTGCAAGTTTTTTAAATTGAGACTTTGTTCTTTTTGTCCATATTATATTAAATATTTCCATATCAATGACTAGAGCCATGTATTCGTGGTTAAAATGGCTTTATTCGGCTTTTGACATTTTTGGTTAACATTGCTTAGCTGAAAGTGTAAAAACAAAAGTCATATTCAAGATGTGCATCTGTTCAGCTTAACGCTGTGCTCTTCAACCTGAGTCGGGTCCATCTCCCTTTGATTTCAGTCTGTCCAATGACTTTTAATTGCAGCTGGTAGGACCCTACAAAACCAGTGTGTGGTAATGTAGGTTTGCCTCCAATTTTTGTTTAGTCATCAGTCGGCAAATAGTACAAGAGATGTGCGAGCTGCCTGCTCCTTTCTTGTCACCATTCTAAACTTTAGTTCTGGCACCTACAAAGCGTTCTGACTAGTTTGACTTCTAGCAGAAGAATTATTGACTGAAAATAGAACGCTGAAGTTCTCAAAGAGGGGCCAAACAACTGAACAAGGACACCTTTTTGCCTGTTTCAAGCTACTGGCGTTTGTCAAGATAAAAACTTCTCCACCCTTTGTCGATATTCAGCTTTGTTTGTGGTTTAACTGTGTTAGTCTTTCATTCTTTGCCCATGGAGGAAATGGGCTTGAAAAACAGCATAGTAATTCTAGAGGCAGCAAAAAATGATCAAGGAGAAGTACAAGGTTTTGAGACCTTTGTCTTTTGTTGTAGGTTAGTAGCATGTCAGTCCAAAGAATTCTTGTGCAGCTAGCTACACGCGTATATATGCTAGTGAGTTTACTAATTTCTGCTTTTACTCTTTAAATACAGTCCTTCCTTTTTCATGTAGTCCACCCCTAAAGGTGAAATTCTCATTGATTGGATCAGGCCCTTACACACCAAAATCGGTAGGACTCCTGGAGTGCTACAGTGAAGCAGGAAACAGAATAATCCTACTACCTAAAGTGAAAGAAGAGTGGAAAATGTGGTCATCAAATGCTGAAGCTCCTAACCACAGTTGCCGTATGAGACACGAGTGTTGCAGATGTCCAGAGCACTGCAAAATATAGTCAGAAAAAGTCATCCTGGATTGGCAAGAGGCTGAAGTACTTTTTTCTATTTCTAATTTCAGTGATTTTTATGAAGCTCTTGCTTCTTTCTGCACAGTGTGTCCCACTATTAACTCTTCCAGTCGTTGTGTGAAAGGGTGGGTTTTGATCACTACATCACATTTTTTGTAATCTGAGGATTTTAACAATAATTGTATTGCAGGAATTCTTGGGGTTTTTCCACATTCACTTCTTGCGCGCTAATGGTTATTGATTCTTTTGAGGTTGCATTTTGTTGGAAAAGAGATGCATTTTCTGTGCTCTTCGAGACAAAATACTGCCAAGTCCAGCTTGCGTCTGACACTGATGAGTTTTGTCTCAGAACAAGCAATTATAAAAGGCAGTCAGCGTTACCATCCTCACGGCTTGTGTTTTGCTGAGAAACTGAGAATGAAGCTATATCAATGCATCTAATAATGGACATCCATGGTGTTGACGTGTTGATGCTGCCTTAACCCAACAGGGCCATTCGTTCACTAGAAGAATTGTTGATGCTTCTACCACTGTTCCTGCTCCCCATCTATCACCTCTTTGGAGATGAGCACAGCGAGATTTTGGAGCGTGTTATCCTAGCTGTGTACTCTCTAGTTCAAACCACAGACTCCGGGTTTGCACAAGATCCAGAAGAGGGAGAACAGCCCTGAAACAGAGCCAGAGTTTCCCCCAGTACCTTCAGTGCTGAATTCTGGAGCTGTTCATTGGGACCTCTGCACCCAAAATAATAACTTGATCCAAGTTCCGATCACCTCATTTTTCATTCCTTAAAAACAGCGAGAAGCTGTATTTGATCCTGCCTGGATGAAAACTGGAAAGACCCTGAAAGCAGCTTGCGTCCGTGTCTGTGTGCGGTTGCAATTAGCCAGTACCCTGTGTGCTGCGCTTCCAAACGTGTCTACACCACTCCGCTTCCTTGGGTAAGAGATGAATCCTAGAATCCCAGGGCTGGAGGAGACCTCAGGAGGCATTGAGTCCAACTCCCTGCCCAAAGCAGGACCAACCCCAACTCAATCATCCCAGCCAGGGCTTTGTCAAGCCGGGATTTAAACACCTCTAGGGATGGAGATTCCACCCCCTCCCTAGGTGACCCATCCCAGTGCCTCACCGCCCTCTTAGGGAAATCGTTTTTCCTAATATCCAACCTAGACCTCCCCCACTGCAACTTGGGACCATTGCTCCTTGTTCTGTCCCCTGCCACCACTGGGAACAGCCTCTCTCCATCCTCTTTGGAACCTCCCTTCAGGGAGTTGCAGGCTGCTCTCAGATCCCCCCTCACTCTTCTGCAGATTAAATAAGCCCAAATCCCCCAACTTCCCCTTGTAGGTCATGTGCTCCAGCCCCCTAAGCATTGCTGTGAATGCACCAGTGCACTATGACCCACAAATACTAGGGCCAACGTTTTGAAAGGGAGAGCTTACTTAAGATCTAAACACATGGTCTGATTTCCCGGAGCTCTGGCACATTGGCTTCAACGGGTGCTATAGGCTCCCGGCTTCTCTGACAATCGGGGTCCTTTATGTGCCTACGTAGGGCCACAGAGCTTAACTTTAGGTACCTGAAACACCAAATACTTCGGGGGTTTCAAAAAGGCATGGGGAAATAGAATAAGCTCGTCCTGTCCGCTGCCTCCTTAAGAGCTCCCTGCATCCTGCTGTGGCAGCGGGGTTTGGGTGCTGTCGCTCACAGAGCCTCGCTATACTGCACCGTCAGCAGCTTATTTTCAGCAGCCTGCATCGGATGGAAATTCGATGACATGGTGCTGTGCCATGTCTGCTATTGCAGATAAAAGTATTGGCTCAGTGCATGGATTGCAGCAGTCTGCTGCATAGACATTGCATCTGCCTCTGAAGAGTTGGCTGCTGCAGGGGGTGGCTATGCAACCAGCTGTCACTCTGGGGCTCTCTTGGAGCACGGCTCTAGCTGAGAGAGGGTTTGGTGAGTGGGACTTTTATGCACAAATGAAATTGCTGACTTGTTCAGCCCGGCAGACCTGCATTTTGGTCTAACTGTGACACTGGATGAGGATCTGGCTTTCCGTCTGCCTGCTCCACTCATGGAATTCTGATTGACACCAAATTAAACTTTGGCTTTTACGTTGTTCACTCAAATCTGTGCAATGCACAAAGAACTTTCTTTCAGTGGCATTTTCTCTGGAGCGTGTATTTAACCAGATATTGAGTGGCAAACCAAGCAAGCAACTAAAAAACCCAGGATCAGTGATATCAGAGGCCTCTAGGAATCTAAAGAACCACAAACGGTCAGATTTTGATCTCCAAACTGGCACAGTTTCTTGATGCAGGGAGCACTTTGCTGTTTGATCCGTTTCCAGTCTACCTGCCAGAATATATTGGAATAACTTTTTATAATGTGGATGTTACTGTCCTGCAACCAGAAAAGAGACATGCAGTATGAAAATATCTGTAACCTCAATCTGACAGGTGCCATGGGACCACTCCCTGTTTATGAATCTCACAAAACCCTTGCGGGACAGATTTGTCAAAGTGACACAGTACCAATTCCTAGCATATGCCGAAGTTTGAGTAGCTGAAGAAATCACATTTTTCCTTTTGCTGAGAGAAATGAATGTGCCATCTACGAGATGCTTAGCTGTGCCATTACAAAGGGGTGTTGGGGTGGCTTTTCTAAGAGATTTTGCAAATAATGGCCAGCGTGTATTCTGTAGGCACTCAAAGTAGAAATCCTAAATCTTCGTTTTTAACCAGGAGACATCTTAGGTGATCACAATGCATGATACCTTCGATTGCAGGTCTTTTTTGGCTTCAAATGCAACATGTTAGTTCAATACTGTACTAACCCACAAGCCAGAAACTCTATGTGAATGCAATGACAAACTAAGGTGTTGTCATAACTTTTCCTAACTCCTTACGGAGTGAAGGCCTCTTAGGGCATGTCTACGTGAGGAAATTATTTCGAAATAAGTAAATTTGAAATAATAACGCTCAAAATAATGAAATCAAAATAGCGTGTCCTCACTACAGGGAAGCCTTGAAATTAGTCCGAGGGAGGCTCCGTTAATGTGGACACGCTACCTCGACTTAGAGCCCCAGGAAGCGCTGGAGAGTCATTAGTTTGAATTACTCTGGGGAGTCATTATTTCAAAATTGCAGCATCGGAGCATCCACACTTCCACTATTTCGAAATAACAGTTTCAGAATTAGCATTATTCCCCAAGAAAAGCGGGAGTTCAGATTTCAAAATAAGCGGCCCAAAATATTTATTTTGAAATAGTGGGCTTGGCAGTGTGGGTGCTCCGCCTATAAATTCGACCTAAGCGGGGTTATTTTGAAATAACTCCCTGGTGCAGACCAGGGCTTTGTGTCCAAGCGTAAAGGATTCCGCGTGAGCCAGCTTCTGTTGAGGTCAAAGGAAAGACTCGTTGAGTTCAGCGGGAGCGGGTCCTGCACTAGGGGAGCAATTCATCCCATTCTTCTTTTCAGAAACATCCCGGTGGTTGCATAGACAACCCCCCCAACGTTTTGAAATGCCGCTTTGTTGCCATTCCGAATCCACTGGAACGAGAGTTTCCTCAAGAGGCATCACCTCCGAACGCACCTAAGATTAATGCTTTGTCTATGTTCAGCAGCGTGTTATTGTACCACAAAAAGCATATTCAAATCTTGCCCCGGCAAGCCCACTTCTCTCTGCTTTATTCCCCGCTGCATTCTCTGCGCGGCTTGGGTTTTATGTGGAAACCTTTTGTTTTGCTTAATTCACTTATTTGGCTGTTTTAAAAGTAGCTCAGGCTTCTTTTTGATTTGCTGGCAACTTCAGTTTGCGGGGGGGTGTGAACTAGCTCTCTGAGGGCTTCCTTCCCAGAAGTTGGGTTCTGCTGGCCGGAGCAGAGGCCAGCGAGTGTCTGTTCCCCCTGAGAGCCTTGGCGCCATTGCGCTAGTGCGGCTGACATGTCTGAGCGAGAGAGGAGGAGGTTTGGTTTTGTGAGTTTGTGCTCTACAGCGTCCTTCGTGGCTAGCTGATCGAGAGGGAAGGAGTGATACCCCCCCCCCCCCGCCTCCGGCAGGGCACAGAGCTTGTCCGTAGGCTGAGCTAAGCGTTTAATATCTGGAAAAATTTTCAGATTTCCAAATCAGGCAGCAGAATGCTGTCCATGACCTACAGCGAGAGCCTGAGAAGCGTGGCCAGCCGGTACCACTCGGACTGGGGGCTCCACCAGGTTCGCCCCACGGACATGGTGGAGCTGCAGCGCCTGCGAGATGTCCGAGTGGCAGCACAGGCCAAAACCATGGAAGAGTTTCTCAGAATGCATGGGCTCTCACTGGACGAGTGCACAGCGCGCCGAACAGGCATGAGGTATAGGTAAGACCCGCACGTGCTTCCTGTCTCTGGGCAAGGCTGCAGGCCCCGCTTTCCCGCTTCGGATGGGGTGTAAGCACGTCCCTACGGCAGCAGAGCAGCGGTGCCCACGGGCTGCGGATGGAGCTGCTGCAATATTGCATCCTCTTAAAACAGCAGCAGCTGCTTCAGTGAACTCCTCACTGGAATTTCTTTGCCCAGGGGGCTAAAGTGAATACTGCTTTTATAACTAAACTTAAAGAAGTGTCAGAGCCTTGTTATGGCATTTTTGGGAAATCTTTGTTTGGGCGAAGCAGGTAACAGCAAATCCATGCTGCAAATAAGCCCTTAAAACTTACGTGTGTACTTCACTGGAGGGATGTAAAATCACATTTAATGAGTTAACCAGTTAAAAGTTAAGTTTAACCAAAGCTGTTTCCGATCCCAACGCCAGACTGCCAGCTCCCAGCCTGTGCAGGGCCGAAAGTGGCAGCCGGGGGGGGGGGCGGGGAGGATATTGGAGCAATCTGCAATGGACTGGGGCAGGGGGGCTGCTCCCAGGTAACGATTAACCATTACCCGGTAAGCATCACTTAAGGTGACCAGTTACCTGTTCGCATCCCTGCTTCACTGGTGCTAAAAAATCTTTTCTTTTTTTAAGCTAGATACCTGAAAACTCTGTCCACAAGTCTGTCCAGAATAACAGCCATTCAGCTAATGAATTTGTGTGTCTGGGGTTTATACCTGGGCTAGAAGCCAGATGCCCCCACAACTTGAATTTAAGCCACCTTTTGAGACCAAGATGTGTGATGGATTCTAGGGCAGAGGGGGGATTCTTGCTTTTGCATCTGGGCCTGCCCTCTGAGTTACACCTTGCTCTTTGTCATGCAAGAAGAGCCCATTAGTCCATTGTCAGATGCAGAGTGTGGAATTCATGGATGTACGGAGCCAGATTTCCTGTGACAGGGCAGGTGCCGGCTGGTGTTCAGCAAGCACGGCCACCTCCCTTTCCCGAGTGGGAGAACTCTCCACCCTCAACCCGTGAGAGGTTGTGCTGTCTCCCATGACACTGCACACTGTCCCAGGAGCCTGCATGCAGCCTGCTGTGAACAGCCACTTGAAACTTTGCCCCACTGCCTCTTCCACTATAGACCATGTGCAGGATGCCCCTCTCTGGTGGAGCCGGTTATGTCTTTGCTCTTTGGTTCCTTGGATTAGGAACCGCAAGGAGACTCTCCAGCCCATGATTCTCCCTTCTGCTCGTTCTCTGCCGTTCCACTTGCCCGATTGCATTTAACGTGTGGCCATACGCTTGCTGCAATTGACAAATAACGTAATTTCCCCGTCAGTTCCAGCAGGTGGCAGACTTTCACCTGGAACTGGGCTTGTCCGGGCCTTGCTACTCTGAAGGGGAATGGATCCGATACTGAGTGCAAAGCGTCCTAGGCGGGTGCCTGAGGGCACCCAGCAAGCTCCCAGCCTGCACTGGGAGGTGCGGGGTGCTGGGTCTTGCACTAGCACTCACTGGAGCTCTGAGCACAATGCTGGGAAGCTGCAGGTTAGCCTGAGCTCAGGATCTGAAGCCTGGTCTGTCGACGACCTACCCTTAGTCCCACCTTAACAATTCCACTCGAGCCGTCCTACTCGCAGGCCACACTCACGGCGTACGCCCAACCCCACGCACGCCCCGCCTTGGCCAGCTTCCCCCTGGAGCCGCCCTCATGCAGCCCCGAGACACGAGGCCTGGTGCTGCCGGTGACGCATGCCGCGGTCGGGGAGGGATTCGCAGGGTGAATCCTGGCCACGACTGGGTGTTTTTATAGTGGCTACGGCCAGCGTGTCATGTCAAAGTTTGTTTTGCTTTGGGGAGTCCAACCCTAGGCCTGGCAGGCAGGGAGCTTCTCCAGTCCCCCATCCCCAGTTAACCTTTAACATCCCTAGTCGTAGTTCTGTCTAGCTGTGTTTTGACCCTGTGCATAGGAAGTGTCCGTATCCAGAAATCTGTTCTCTCGAGGGTGGTTTGCGAAGGGTTTTATCCTCACTCACCTCGTGGAGAAGATCTCTCCAGGTGCACATTTAAATGGCTAGAGGAGATTAGCACATTCTTGTCCTTCCGTCCTGCCCTCTATAAACATGTCTGTAGATAAACCGCCGATTGCGTCTGCTCTTCATTGGCTGTTGTTTTTTCCATGGTATTCTTGGTGTGCTGTTTTAGGGCAGAGAACCTACAATCTTTACTTCTTCTTTTAGGACCAAAGAATTATTGAACAAAATCTCACACATTAAAACCCACAAAAAGATTGTGTCCAGCCAGTAACAAGGGAAGTCAGAGCAGTTGAATGTCATGTAAACCATTGAATGTGTCAGTTGTGCATATACATATTGTCATTTTATAGCCGATGCACGAAAGGATTTTCTGCTCTTGTGTGTCCCTGAAACGCCCATAAAACTGGACAGCTCAGTTGGATTTATGCGGTTGGAGAGCTGAGAAAAATTTGCTGAGGCAGGGACCTTGATCTACATTTACTGCTCAAAAAGCAAAAGACACATTAATCGTTTACATCTTCCAGACTGGCTTTTTATCAAGTAAATTTCATTTAGCATCTCACAGGTTGTTTAATAGAATCTTGAAATGGAAACAAGTCATGACACTGCTGAGGTTATTAAAGATCCAAGATAGACACACTTCCTCTTTATCAAGACTGTTTCCCGGAATCCAGATTAGAACTCACGGTAAGTTTGGGTCTAAATATTAATAAGAAAAACTCAGAGCTGGTGTGGAACATATTGGCGAAAGAAGAGTTACCCCAGCTTTAGATCCAGGTTGAATTTGCCCCTCTTTCTCAAGGCAAACTCTGCCTGGGGACGAAAGAGAAGCCAGCCCTCCAAGAAGGAATGACATCTTATCTGCCTGCTCTCTGTTAGGAATGAGAAACTTTCTATGTTGGATCGTACGTTCTTATAAATCCTTAGGAACTAGCGTTACAAGAATGAAGATGGAACCATGTTGGAATGACAGTGTGAGGTACAGAAGAGTTCAGCAACTTGTTGTTTTAACCCAGATCTCTCAGCTAGATAGTGATGCAAGTGACAGGACATTTTGACTATTTGTAGGGTGATCATATTTCTCTATGCCCCTGAATGTGGGACACCTGGTAAAATTATTCATACTCAAGTGAGTTCAGTGGCAATAAATAGGGAATCATAGAATCCTAGAACTAGAAGGGACCTCGAGAGGTCATCGAGTCCAGTCCCGTGCCCTCACAGCAGGTCCAAGCACCATGTAGATCATCCCTGATGTCTGTCCAACCTGCTCTTAAATATCTCCAGGGATGGAGATTCCACAACCCCCCCTAGGCAATTTATTCCAGTGCTCAGCCACCCTGACAGGAAATTTTTCCTAATATCCAACCTAAACCTCCCTTGCTGCAATTTAAGCCCATTGCTCCTTGTCCTGTCCTCAGAAGCCAAGAACAATTTTTCTCCCTCCTCCTTATAACACCCTTTTAGATACTTGGAAGCTGTTATCATGTCCCCTCTCAGTCTTCCCTTTTCTAAACTAAACAAGCCTGATTCTTTCAGTCTGGGCACCACATTTCAAGAAGGATGTGGAGAAATTGGAGAAGGTCCAGAGAAGAGGAACAAGAATGATTAAAGGTCTAGAGAACATGACCTATGAAGGAAGACTGAAAGAATTGGGCTTGTTTAGTTTGGAAAGGAGAAGATTGAGAGGGGACATGATAGAAGCCAGGAAGAACAATTTTTCTCCCTCCTCCTTGTGACCCCCTTTTAGATACCTGAAAACTGCTGAGGGTAGGACAAGAAGCAATGGGCTTAAACTGCAGCAAAGGAGGTTTAGGTTGGACGTTAGGAAAAAGTTCCTGACTGTCAAGGTGGTGAAACACTGGAATAAATTGCCCAGGGAGGTTGTGGACTCCCCATCTCTGGAGATATTTAAGAGTAGGTTAGATAAATGTCTATCAGGGATGGTCTAGGCAGTCCTGGGTCCTGCCATGCGGGCAGGGGACTGGACACGATGACCTCTCGAGGTCCCTTCCAGTCCTAGTGTTCTATGATTCTATGAATGGGAGCTGCAGAAAGTGGCACGGACTGGGACCTCAGCCAGTGGGAGCTGCAGTTACCTGGCCCTGCAGTGGTAAGAACATAAGAACGGCCAGACTGGGTCAGACCAACAGTCCATCCAGCCCAGTGTCCTGTCTGCCGACAATGGCCAGCACCAGGTGCCCCGGAGGGAGGGAACAGATCAGGGAATCATCACGTGATGCCTCGCCTGTCATCCATTTCCAGACAAACAGAGGGTAGGGACACCACTCCTACCCATCCTGGCTAACAGCCATTGATGGACCTAACCTCCATGAACTTATCTAGCTCTTTTTTGAACTCTTTTAAAGTCCTGGTCTTCACAGCATCCTCTGGCGAGGAGTTCCACAGGCTGACTGTGCACTGAGTGGAAAGAAACAACTTCCTTTGATTTGTTTTAAACCTGCTGCCTATTAATTTCATTTGGTGATCCCTAGTTCTTATATTTTGAGAATAAGTAAATAAATAACTTCCTTATTGCTTTTTCCATGCCAGTCATGATTTTATAGACCTCTCTCATATCCCCCGTTAGTCTCCTCTTTTCTAAGCTGAAAAGTCCCGGTCTTTTTAATGTCTCTTCACATGGGACCCGTTCCAAACCCCTCATCATTTTTGTTGCCCTTTTCTGAACCTTTTCCAATGCCAATAGATCCTTTTTCAGATGCGGCAACCACCTCATATAGCAGTGATAAGATATTCTCTGTCTTATTCTCTAGCCCTTTCTTAATGATTCCTAACATGGTTTGCTTTTTTGACTGCCGCTGCACACTGAGTGGGTGTTTTCAGAGAACTGTCCACACTGACCCCAAGATCTTGCTCTTGCGTAGTTGTAGCTAAATTAATCCCCATCATGTTGTATGTCTAGCTGGGATTATTTTTTCCAATGCGCATTACTTTACATTTATCAGCATGACATTTCATTTGCCCTCCCAATCAGGGAGGGAGGTGCGCATAAATACAGCAGTGGCAGCCTGCCAGGGGTTAGCCTTGGTGAACCGCTTCTGGCCCGTAGGCCGGTTGTTGCCCACTGACGGATATTGTCCTTGCCGGGGGGGCTCCTGCAGGGTTGGGCCGCAAACAGGCTGAACACAGCTTCCCTCCCCACGCCAGCAGAGCTTAGCAGGCAGGGGGCTGTTCCTGGGCAGCTCTTAACCAGTATCCAGTACGCATCCCCCAGTAAGGCAGATGCTTACCAGGTAACCAGTTGTCCGTTCACATCCCTACAGGGCACCTCATCTCCATAGTAACTGGATCCTCCAGCTGCCCTGCGGGGCGGGGCAGGATCATGCTTGGTGGAGAGCTAGGGCCCAGACTTGAAGTGTGGTCACCCCACGTTAGAGCCAGGAACTGGGCGGAGAGCTCCCAGGGCCCAGCCAGGGACTGGCCTCTCCCTCCCCAGCTGCGCACAGCTGCTACCGGCCCCTGGGAAAGCCTTCGTGGACCTGGCTGCCCTGGAGGGTGAGAAAAGTTGATCTGGGCTGACCTGAAAGCTTCTGTCTTCCCAGCAGGAAGGTCCATGGATGTGGCCAAGTGCTCCCCAAGCAGGAGGTCGATGGGTCCCCTCCTGGAAGGGGAAAGCAAGTGCTCTGCAGGTCGCTGGCTCTCGAGCACCAGGTGAGGAAGGGCTCATGCTGCTGGGCTGGCGGCTGCCACTTTGCCACTGAGAACCAGGGCGATGCCGGCCTGTCGCTGCTGGCTGGCCAGGCCACGGCCCCTTGGACACAGCCCGTGGGCCTTCCTGCTGACAGAGAGTGTTCAGGGGAACCTGAGGACGAGTTCCTGATCTCTGAGGCGGGAGTGTTTATAAAGTAACCCAACTGAACCTGCCTGATTGCCTCCCTCCCAGTGTAACTGTGGCTTGTTTGATTGCATCTGGTGCTCGTTAGTGTGGTTCTGGGGGGATTTTTGCAGAGATGCAGGGATCCTTTAGAGAGCAGCAACATGGTGTTTACTAGGGCGTGACGGGAGCACCTGAATTAATTAGGCTGTAACCCATACGGTACAGCCACCTGATACCTTGGCCACACATCACTCATGGTTCCCGCCTGCCAGCCGCCCGACTTTCCCACTTCTCCTGGGACTGGGGCTTTCCACACACAATGTCTTCGCTTTCTGTGATGTTTTCAGGGCCTTGTCCAAAGCCTAGTCAAGTCAGCGGAAGATCTTCGCCTGATTTAATAGAGTTTGGACCAGACCCAGGGGGCCCAATTTGAGTGATTCCCCTCCCCTGACGTTGGGTTTGTTGGTCAAATGTCCCGGCTCAGCATGAGTCAGTTCCTGGTTGGACTATTATTCATTTGCATTGCGTTCCCTCCCGGAGGCCCAATTCAAGATCTGTATCCCATGTGCCAGGCAACAGTGGGCCCTGGTAGCCAAGCAGGCTTATGGCATATTGGGATGCATTAGGAGGAGCATTGCCAGCAGATCCAGAGAAGTGATTACTCCCCTTTATTCTGCACTGGGGAGGCCACATCTGTAGTATTGTGTCCAGTTCTGGGGCCCCCACTACAGAAAGGACGTGGATGCATTGGAGAGGGTCCGGCGGAGGGCAACACAAATGATTCGGGGGCTGGAGCGCATGACCTGTGAGGGGAGGCTGAGGGATTTGTGCTTATTTAGTCTACAGAAGAGAAGAGTGAGGGGGGATTTGATAGCAGCCTTCAACTTCCTGAAGGGGGTTCCAAAGAGGGATGTTAAATTTAGATGAATTAACTAATCGAATAGTCGATAGGATTTCCATCAACTATTCGATTAATCTATAAGGGCACCTCCTGTGGGGCGTCTGCTTTTGAAAAGTACAAGATCTCCCCGTGGAGCTCTTGTACATTTCAAAAGCAGAATCGCCGCAGAAGCAGTGCGAGTAGAGACTGCGTCAGACCCCCACTCAAGCTGTTTCCTGCTGTGCCTCTACCCTCTGTCCCTGGCAGAGAAGGTGCTGAGGGGAACCAGCGTTTAAATGAGCTCCCCCTGGCACCAGCTCCTGCTCCCCTCCCTGCTCCACTTTCTGCCTCTCTCTGATAGAGGCAGCAAAGGGGGGAGCAACTAGTTGCACCAGTAGTTGACTATCCGATAAGCTCCTGCTTATCAGATAGTCAACTAGTCTCTTACATCCCTAGTTCCAAAGAGGACGGAGGGAGACTGTTCTCAGTGGGGGCAGATGGCGGAACAAGGAGCAGTGGTCTCAAGTTGCAGTGGGGGAGGTCTAGGTTGGATATAAGGAAAAACTATTTCACTAGGAGGGTGGGGAAGCACTGGGATGGGTTCCCTAGGGAGGGGGTGGAATCTCCATCCCTAGAGGTGTTTAAGTCCCAGCTGGACAGAGCCCTGGCTGGGCTGATTGAGTTGCGGTTGGTCCTGCTTTGGGCAGGGGGCTGGACTCAATGACTCCTGAGGTCTCTGCCAGCCCTGGGGTTCTCTGACTGTCTAGACACATGGCATCTCAGCACGGCCTTGGGGCTGAAGCAGTTACCCTCCCCTCCTCCCCCCCCCCCCGGTGAATGAGAATGAAGCACCCTAAAGAAATCTGCAGAGTTCTGACCTGGGGACTTCTCCACACCTTCCATAGGCCGTGCCTGGTACCCTGGTACTTAAATCACTTGGAGAAATGTGAGGGTTTAAAAACAATCTCTCCCCAAGAGGCATATTGGGAACCGTCAGAAGAGAGTAGTGACGATAGAAGGGGGGTTTGCAAAGCAGCAAACACAATGGGGGGTCTTGAGCCACACCTGGGGCTCTGAGCCACTTCCATGGTGATAAAATGGAGAGCCGTTCAGACTGGTACTTTCGGGGTATCCCCTCCGTAGGTGCTGGACCTTCTCTCACTTCACAAAGTCTGTCACATCGACTGCAGGCCCCAGACATCCAACTCCCTCCCCCAACATCCAGCATCCCCCCAAGTTTCACTGTCTTCAACCTGACAGCAGAACTCCAGCATGCCCTGGGAATCTAAATTCCAGTTGTCAGACGTCACATCACACCGATGTGGTGCCCAAGAGGAGTTTGCAGACGATTTCATGCCCGGTACTTTAGGTATTCGGGCTTCTTGACTTGTCACGACTGCTTTGGATTCAACTCGAAATAAGAAACACCAGCCCATGTTGGAGAAATAACACTGAGAAAGAATCCTGTGGAGTTGGAAAACCAACTCCAAGTACAAAGGCAGCTGGCATGCCATTAATTTTGCATGTTCCTCCAGAACCTGGTGTAATGAGAGCATCAATATTTCAAGCCATTTTTGTTTTTTTTTAACTACTGTATTATATTTTGGATTGACTGAAAGCTGGTACAGAATAGGCTTGGATTAGGTCCTGCTAGTCTGACGTGATGCTATTAAAACAGTCTCTGATTAGAGACGGAACAATTATTTCACTCCATGCGTCTGAAATCATCCTGATACTGAAAGCAGAAACAGGAGATGTTGTAGCTGTTCCAGCATGCAGGTCAGTGACTGCAGCACTCCAGTGCAGGAAGGGGAATCGCTAGACACTCCATTTAAGGAGGTTGGGAATTTGGTTGTTTTTATTGTTCCTCTGTTATTGTCACCATTCCTGTTACCCCAAATTGGCGGCTTTTTTGTCTGGTAACTCCACCAACTTTTGACTTACATGATGTCACACCTGGACTGCACTGGGACTGTAACCACCGGGGCAAAGCCCTGCGGTAAAATTGACTTACAGCTCAGCTCAACTCAGGGATTGCTGCACTGGGGTAAATGCTGTTCATGCAACACAACTACAGTAGGGGCCAAATCCCCAGTGTAGACAAGACCAAATTTAGATCTTCTCCTGTCAGACTTGCACATCAAAGGCAAGGAATGAGGAACAGATGGTCCTGAGCAGGTGGGAAGGGAACGGCTGACGCATCCCCTGTGAAAAGTTGCATTGTTGCATTTTTGTGTCCCAAACCAAGCTGCGCGCCTGTCCGTGCTGAGGCAGCTGCTGTTCTGCACACCTGCTTGTCAGCATGTGAGCCATCCAATATTGCCGTTCTCGGAGGCAGGGGAGCCCATGCCAAAACCAAGCACAGAGGGAAAAAGCCCTTCTGCATTTTATCCACCTCCTGAGCCCCGAGGCTGCAAATTGCTCCACATGGGCTGCCCTGTGCACACACCAGTCCCTTTCTTCGGGTTCCGCCTGCCAAGAGCTGCCCGCAGGACTGCGACGAGTCATAGGGCTGCCAGCGTCACAGCTTCCTGGCACTTCCTTCGATAAGAACGAAGGGAGGTTACCCTGGCACAGCAAAAGGAGCCTGTATAATGGATTTATTGAGGAAGTGAAGCTTGCGCACACTCTATCCAAGACATTATTTAGGATAAAATAGTTCAGTGAAGCGCTTCAGAAGTCAAGTTTGGAGGGGCAGGGGCTATGGTGACCTGCTTTCAGTGTCAGCCTGTTTTGCAATGAAGAGTGGCTAACACTGGCTGGAAGATACTTCTGAAATCCAGCCCCAAAATAAAAGATGTTATAACTATTGGGAATATGCAGGGAGAGTATAGCATTCATTAGAATGCTGCCCAGTGCTTCTGATGTTTTAAGGTGTGTTGTTGATTTAATAGGTTTGACATTTTCAAGAACCTCTGGAAGTTGTTTGACAATAACCTACCTACTTCTGTACAATTTCCCTTTAAGTTTAGAATGGAAATGTATCTCCAGTATCCTAGCAAGTGCTAAGCTGCTCCACTTAAGTAGCTTTTTGGTTGGTGAGGTTAAACCTTCTGGCTTAGACGCAGAGAAGGCTAAGAGACGCAGAGGCGCTTTGGAGGTTGTTTGGGGATCAGAATTGCTTAACGAGAAATGGTTCCGTGTTCAGCGCATTTCCTCCGAGTAATAATTTATTGACTGAAAAAATCACCATCTGAAATATCGGTATAAATGAAGAGGATTTATTTCTAATGACAGTAAATAATTCCTGAGGTCAATCAGAAAAAAATCTTTTAAGTGACTTACAACAAATCAACAAATTACTTTTCATCATCACCCCGAAATTGCTTTTAAAAAAAGAAACCGTACAATTAGGGAACCAAAAACCACCCTTTGTGTGTGTCACAACTGAGGTTGCTGCCAGAAATTAGAGATGCAAAGGTCCTGTGCCCGCAGCTCTCAGCCTTCCCAGGCAGCTGTACCCCTTTCAGGAGTCTGATTTGCCTTGCGTGCCCTAAGTTTCACTTTGCTTAAAAACGGTTTGCAAAACCTGACATAAAAATATGCAAGTGTCCCAGCACACGGTCACTGAAAAATTGCTGATTTTCTCAAAAATTGCTGATTTTGAATATAAATATTGTACTTGCATGTCAGTGTACAGTAGGGGTGTGAAATGGTAATTGGATAACTAGTACCAACGTGCAGGAGTGGGGGGGGGGGAGAGTAGGAGCTGGCAGCCCCTCAGCACAAAAGCAGTGGGGCGGGAGCAAGATCCCGCTTAATCGGTTCACTGGTTACACCTACAGTAACCGATTAACCCAGGATTTTACATCCCTAGTGTACAGTATATAGAGCAGCACATGGCACTGTGTGAAATGTTAGTTTGCACTGGCTGCATTCATGCGCTAGCCTGTTGTAAAACGAGGCAAATCTCTGAGCTGACGTACCTGCTGGATGACCTCTGGGCACCCCACAGATATGTGTCCACTGGCCTATGGGACATGGGCGTAGTCCAGATTTCTAAAGTGCTTTGTGTGCTTATGGTTCCCTATAAATGTATGTTCAAGTCTTGTCTCTGCAGTGGAAAACTCTGGGTTATGTTCCTTATCCTTTCCCTAGCATGCAGTGAATATTCAGAGGAAGTCGTCTGGGAGGCGCTGTTAGTACTTACAGCACATTTGCCGCCCCAGCGAAGGGGCAGTGACTGCACCGGCGATCGGGTTGCCGTGGGGGCGTGTGGCACAGCTGTGCGTTCTGCGGGCGGGGCTCTCGGAGCAATCTGTGGAAGATGCCAGGAGCCAGTGGAGGCAGCAGAGGCAACATCAACTGCCCTTTGAGTCCCAGAGTCCCGGGCATGGCAAGCTGGCTGCCGTGACGTCGCAGTCGCGGCCAGAGGCCAGAGAACGTGTTAATGACCAACGGGGAAGAAGGGTTCCGAGCGGAACGTGTCACTTCTGGGTGCATCGCACACACTGGGCTGGGTCCTTCTCTGGTTTCCTGGGGATCCCCGACAGCGTCTCTCCCGTGACTGCGGGGCGTTTCTCTGGATTTCGGTTGTTTTGGGCCCAGAAAAGAACGGGACCCACTGAATACACTGCTGGGGAACTGCCTTGTGCTGTCTTTGTTGAGTTGGGGGCTCCTGGGAGGAACGGTTAATCTGGGATCAGGGAGGCTTCACGCTGTCGGCACCAAACGGTCGTGTGCAGATGAGTTGCGGTTCTGTGTCTGCTTGGGGGCAGGGACTGCTGCCTGGCAGATGGATGCCGTGTGTCAGGGACCGGGAGTGTTAGCCTTGATTTGCAAGGACATGCTACTTTTCCCGTCCCTCCCCAAGGCGGCTTCCTGCTGTGATGCCTACAACAAATCTCCCCACAGATGATGGACTGGAGGGCCTGGGGGCAGAAAGAAGGGAAGAGAAGATACTCTGGAAGTTTATATTTGGCTCTTTCCCTCTTCTGTCCCCCCATGTGTCATTCATCATCTTAGGCTGTGCACCCTTTGGTGTTGGCACGGTGTCTACTTGTGTGTTTGCATAACGGGTGGGAAGCCTGTTTTGGGTCGGGGGCCACTGACCCAGAGAAAAATCAGTCGGGGGCTGCACACAAATGAGAAGCCAAAAAACCCCAACCCCTCACTGGCATGGCCCCTGACTGAGAAGGAGAAAGACCCTCCCCACATGCCCTTCCCAAACCAGAGCCTGGGGGGCCCAGCCTAGTAGATTTTGTGGGCTCCCACCCCGTGGAGACTTGGTGGGGAGGCTGGAATGCCAGCATGGGCTCCCCAATGCTAGGGGGATCCCCAAGCCTCAGGCCAGATCCAGGCAAGCTGGGGGTCACATTCAGCCCCCAGATCTTTACTTCCCCACCGCTGGTTGTAAGGCCTCCTCTAACAGGGCCATCAGAGAAGTAGTAATCAATAAAATAACTAGGGGTAAGGCTACACTAGCTCGTTAGTTCGAGCTAGGTAGTCTAATGAGGGCAACCAGAGTTGCAAATGAAGCCCGGAATTTAAATATCCCGGGCTTCATTTGCATCTTCCCGGGCGCCGCCATTTTTAAATCCCCCTTAGTCCGAACTACATGCCCGCGGCTAGACGCGGCACGGACTAGGGTAGTTCGAATTAAAGATCCTAATTCAAACTACTGTTACTCCTCATTCCACGAGGAGTAACGGTAGTTCAAATTAGGATCTTTAGTTCGAACTACCTAGTCTGTGCCGCGTCTAGCCGCGGGCACGGAATTCGGACTAAGGGGGATTTAAAAATGGTGGCGCCCGGGAACATGCAAATGAAGCCCAGGATATTTAAATCCCGGGCTTCATTTGCAACTCCGGTTGCCCTCATTAGACTACCTAGCTCGAACTAACGAGCTAGTGTAGCCTTACCCTAGCAATCTTGGCAGGAATGTTAGCCCTTTTTTTTTTAGTAAATACTTTGCACCTCAAGGTAATTTAAATTGCTACACAATGAAAGCAATGGGCCTGAGTCTCCATCACCATGCACCTTGCACAGCCATTCGCCCCAGTGGAAACCGGGTGTAAAATGCTGCCAGGTCAGGATGGCTGTGTTTTATCCTCTGTGCGCTGGTGTAAATGAAGGTTCTGAAAGGTTAGCTGCTGTGGGCAGGGCACTGCTCCAGCCCCTCAGGGCCCACCGTGGACAGGGGCGGTCCAGCCCTTCCGGAGCAACCCCTGTCTGCAGCTGGGGCATGCCGGGCCAGGCTGAAGCAGCCCCTGCCTGTCGTGGGCCCCGCGAAGCTGGAGCAGCTCCTGCCCACGGCGGAGGGGCTGCTCCAGCCCAGCCAGACTGGAGCAACCCTCCCACCCCACCTGCTTCCCCTTTAATTGGTTAACCGATTAAATGGGATTTTACATCCCTACTGTCAGTGATGTCACTGGATGTTCGGTGAGGCAATATCAGACCCTGCACATCCAGATCCATTATCTCTTGGTGCAAGGGATCACTGCAGTGAGACCCAGCAGGGCTTTGCTAGCCTTTCCAGCTGCTGGCCCTATGAGCAGGTCTGGAATAGCCCCCGTGACTTGCCGTGCAAGACGTAGCCGTGTGGATCCCAGAGGGACAAGGTGAGGGAGATGGGTTCTCTCTAGTGCCAAGAAGCTTGGCCAATTCCGGATGCGATCGCTGTAATAGCCAGTTGCCAGTGGGGCCCGCTGTTAAAGTGGGAGCAGGGTGTGGGAGCACCTGGCTGTACGGAGCTTAAAACAGCCCGAGCAAAAATTAAAATAAGTCATTTTGAATATTCACACAGAACTTTTAACACCAAATTTTCAGTCCCAGCAGGAGCTGATCCCAGTGGAAGCTTTTTGCTGCAGGTTCTGATTCCGGGGGGGGGGCAGAGAGGGAGGGGAAGGGGGAGGGCTGGCTGGTTGGTTTTTCTTTAGGAGGGCTTTTTTGGTAAATGTGCTTTTGTTGGGTTTTATTATCCTGCATCGCGGTGGGGGTGGGGAGATTGTTTTCTGAAGACTTTGGGTGAAGTCACCAGCAAAACGTCATTAACTTCAGCAGGGGCGAGACTTCCCCCCTTTATCGTTGGGGATTTCTGATCTGGTTGCAATAGAATTGGGAACTGCAATCAAGGTCTGGAGGAGGATCTGAGCGGGATTACACTAGCTCAATTGTATGGATTAAGGATCTTTGAGGCAGAAGAAAATACCACTGGATGACAAGGTTTTGGGAGTGGGGGTTAAGCTGAGTTCTGATTTATTTAACTTGTATTCCTGTGAGGCACCCACGCACCCACACGCTTTGCTTTGTGCAAAAGTGTTTTAGAAACCAATTCACGTCATTCGACTGATAATCCGGTTTGTTAGCGTGATGCTACTGGCCTGGACCATGAGACTGATCCATCAATTATTTCCTGATCACTAAAGCGTTCTCCCATTCCCACTGAAAGAGAAGCTTCCAAATGCGTCCATTAAAAGGACCGCACAGGAGGGGATGCGGCTGCCTGCCGCGGTTCTGCATTGGGAGGTATCGTGTTGCATCGGGAGGCTTTGAGTGGGCTCTAATAGAGGGCTCATGTTTCATATTTGAAATCCCGAAATACAGTCATTTAAAAACAAGATGAGATTGTGTCGCTCCGAGTGGTTGAAATTTTGCCTCCCTTTGGTCAATTTGCCCCGTTTGGCAAGCCTTTGGGCAGAAGTCGCACAAGCAATAACGCTGAGTGGTGTATTGAATTAAATTAAAAACCAAGAGTACATTACAGGGAAAGAGACATTTCCCCACATTGGAATGCTCTTGGCATTTCTCTGGGGGGCTTGCTCCAGCTATAGGCGTGTTTGGATATGGTGAGCAAGGAGACAGTCTTTCGGAGAGATTTTATTTTAGACTTTGATCCGATTTTAAGAATTTTCCATAAGAGCTATCTTGCAATTACGCCCCAGCTGTCAGAGAGAGAATACATAAACCACGTTTCCAGCCCTAGCTAGGGCCTTCATGGCGCCCAGGATCCAAATCTGGCCCCTGCACCCTTTCTAGACTGAGAACGTAAAGACACTTTTAGATTTGCAGATGTTCTGTGTGTGTGCGGGTGTAAGAGAATTTTTCATTCAGGGTTAAAAGGATGGTTGTTAGCATATAGCCGAGTAACCATTTAATGGATATGCTGATGCTTATCGATTAATAGTTTCAGTTACACTCAGCTGGCTCCCAGGCAAGTGGCTTTGCAGAGCCCGCAGCACTGGTAACCATGTAAGTACTGAGATTTTCAGCGGTTTCACGGTTACCCTATTGCACAATTTTTAACCTCCCTCGTTAAGTCCCATAGGAAGGCGCAGCACAATCTGAGCGTGTGCAGGCTGCTGGCTCCGTGCTCCGACAGCACCGTGCAAGGTCGGCATTCGGGCGCTGAGCTCTGCCGGCCAACAGAGGCGTGGGAGGGCTGTGCAGGCAGCACATTCAACCCCTGTGGGGAGAAAGCATCTTGCCTGGTCGCTAGCGCGCCGAGCCCCGGACGCAGCAGCGGGGACGTTCCACAGGGCTGCCCAGAGAGGGGCTGGGGGTCGGTGTGAAAGGGGTTTGAATCTGGAGCTGAACTACGGGAATGCCTGACTGCACGCCGGGATTTATTCCATGGAAGTAGCCCAAGCAAACCAGAGAGAGGGGATTCCAGCAGCCTGGGCCCGCAAAAACTGCCCCCGCCAGCTCTCCTTTGCAGGGAGCATCCCCGCACCCGTGTCTCCTGGGCAGAGTGGATCCAGTAGCAGAGCAGGTGGGAGCAGCAGCCTTTTCATGCCAGGGCTGTGGGGTGGCGCTCGCTGCCGCGGGTATGGGACACGAGGGTGAAATGGAGGCTGCACAAAACCAAGCTCCATGTTAGGTCGGTTCTGTCCCTCCGGCTAATCTGCAGTCCTCACTCAAATGTTTACTTGGGTGTTCCCAGAACGGTTCCCTAGCGCAAGCCCTTCAGTCCTGTCCAGCTATCAGCTGGGCCCTGCTGCTCCCCCAAGGGCCACCGGATCCACTCCGGGCGTGGAAGCGTGGAATGGCTCTGGCCTTGACAGTGTGGAAGCATGGAATGGCTCTGGGTATGGCAGTGTGGAAGCGTGGAATGGCTCTGGGCGTAGAACCGTGGAATGGCTCTGGGTGTGGCAGTATGTAATGACTCTGGGTGTGGCAGTGTGGAATGGCTCCGGCCGTGGCAGCGTGGAAGCGTGGAATGGCTCTGGGTATGGCAGTGTGGAAGCGTGGAATGGCTCTGGGCGTAGAACCGTGGAATGGCTCTGGGTGTGGCAGTGTGGAATGGCTCTGGGTGTGGCAGTGTGGAATGGCTCTGGCCGTGGCAGCGTGGAAGCGTGGAATGGCTCTGGGTATGGCAGTGTGGAAGCGTGGAATGGCTCTGGGCGTAGAACCGTGGAATGGCTCTGGGTGTGGCAGTGTGGAATGGCTCTGGGTGTGGCAGTGTGGAATGGCTCTGGCCGTGGCAGCGTGGAAGCGTGGAATGGCTCTGGGTATGGCAGTGTGGAATGGCTCTGGCCGTGGAAGCGTGGAATGGCTCTGGGTGTGGCAGTGTGGAATGGCTCTGGCCGTGGCAGTATGTAATGGCTCTGGCCGTGGCAGTGTGGAAGCGTGGAATGGCTCTGGGTGTGGCAGCGTTGAATGGCTCTGGGTGTGGCAGTGTGGAATGGCTCTGGCCGTGGCAGTGTGGAAGCGTGGAATGGCTCTGGGTGTGGCAGTGTGGAATGGCTCTGGCCGTGGCAGTGTGGAAGCGTGGAATGGCTCTGGGTGTGGCAGCGTTGAATGGCTCTGGCCGTGGCAGTATGTAATGGCTCTGGGTGTGGCAGTGTGGAATGGCTCTGGCCGTGGAAGCGTGGAATGGCTCTGGCCGTGGCATTATGGAATGGCTCTGGGCATGGCAGTGTGGATGGCCTGGCGGCTCGAGGCAAAGGTGACGCCCATTAAATCTCCTCTTGCCTCGTCCATGGTCTTGTCCCCCTTTGAATTAGTTTCAGGGGAGTGGACCCATTTCTGTGGCCGAGGCCCTTGGGGCCTGCCCAGAAACCTTTGTTGTGGCTGTTGGGATTGGGAGGTGCTGGAACGCGCCGCCTCATGGCCCCTGTGGCCTCCCTCTTATGTCACATCTGTTGGGGAGAGAGACCTTGTGAGTTTTCCCTCGGTCCGAGCCTGGCGCTGCCAGCCCACCAGCCCCCCTCTTTGGAGGTCAAATTCACCCCAACCCCTTGAAGGCAAAGAATCGAAATAGATTTTAGACCGACCGCCAGGCCAACGCCTCCTTGTGCAAGCCGAGCAAGGGGTGTAGGTTCCAGTCCATGCAGCCCTGCTCTCCGGTCTTGGAAGCTGTTACAGGTCTCCTGGAAAGCTGCAGGCGACACTTTGGGTTTTCCATAGACCGCACGGCGAGCGCAGGCTGGGTCTCTGCCTTCCGGAGAGAGGCTGTGGGCGATCCACGGAGCAGCCGCCTGCGGCAGGGGCACTCACGCCAGCAGCTGTCTCTCGAGTTGCTCTCCCCTGGCAGCGGCAGCAGCGAAGCCCCTTTTGTTACTGCCGAGTGGCTGAACAGCTGCTGCCCAGCTCACTGCTTACCCAGTTGGCTTAGCCGCGCCAGGGAATCCAGCGAGCAGCCGGGTCACGCTGGCTCTTCGCTTCGGAGATCCAGCCCTGGGTTGGCAAGGAAGCAGCTGGCGCAGGGGTCAGAGTGGGGGGAGAGAGGAATTCCTCTGCAGGGCTCATGAAGAAGAATGTGGGGTCTTGGCGATGCTGTGACCTTAAACAAAGGGCCCATGGATGGTTGAGTCTCTAGCCAGCAGGGGCTCCTGTGCACGTGGAAACCCGCGCAAGATTTGTACCGAAGGGAGGTGAAAGTCTGAGATTTACAAACCAACAGAAATACCACGTGGATATTTATTCACAAGCCGCTGTGTTTAATTCTTGGCAAACGGCGTCTATTGAACTTTGAAAAGCCACTTCAGAGACGCACGGAGCTGCCCCGTCCCGCGGGGGAGCACGGAAAGCAGCGACTGGCAGAAGGATGCAAGCTGGGAAGTAAATGGATTTGACTCTCTCGTTTCTTAACCCTCTCAGCTGATCGAGCTGTGTTTCTTCCCCTGCAGACTTTGTCCGGTAGCAGGAGGTTGAAATTGCAGGAGCTGCATCTTCTGCTTGTTTGTTGCATGGTGCTTTTGGGGGGAGGCGGCTTTTCTGCAAACTCCAAATTCCTGGGGAAAACGCTTCCAGCCGCTTTCCGCCTTCGGCACTCGCGCGGAGAGGAGGCAGCGCGCTGTGGAACAGAGCGCTTTGGAGAACCTAACGGGGAGGGGGGTTCTGCAGCCACGGCCCAGCAAGGACGCGATGCAGGTTTCTTTTGTGTGCTCGGAGCACAGCATAAAGAGCCGGAGTGCCGACGATCGGCTGAACAGACCAAATGCCAGCAGCCCCAGCCTGGGCACACGCAGCAAATTCCGAGCAGTGGCCATGGTTGCCCGGAGCCTCGGGCAGCTGTCCGTGCAAAACGCCCCGTCCTCCAGTGACTCCAGCGTGAAGCAGCCGGGGATGAAGTATAGGTATGGAGAAGGCGGCACCGTCCCTTCTGCGGGAAGAGCGTTACTCGGCCTTCGGGTGTCGCTGGCTAGCAGGGAGGTTGGAAGGGGAGTGTGTATTGTCTGGCCTGACTCTGTCTATCCTTTTCCAGTGGTACAAATGCTGAACTCTATGTGCACTGTCCCGCGGCTCTCTCTGGCTACGAGCGTGCGGACTTTCTGCTTTAGCGCAACCTTGCCGAGGGTCGTTATCTGCTCTCCCACGGGTGTCAAACCAGAGCGTGGCCACTGCATTCGCTGGGATTGTTCCCTTGTTACACTGGCCCAAAGGAGAGCACAATGGGACCCTAAGATTTGGGTTGGGGTTCAGTGTTCCCGTTAGCTTTGTTGTTGCTGATTCTCAGATGTTCCTGGGGTGGGGGGTCATTTGAGAGACGACTTCTGTATTCAGTGGTGTCGCCAAACACTTTCGGGTGCTTTCTCTTTTATTCCTTAAAACCCCAATAAATGCGCTGTAGAGTAAGAGGGGGCCGTGTCAGAGCTCCGCTGGGCTGCGGTTGATCTGTGCTGTCGTGACCTGAAATGTAACCAAGACGGAGATAAGTGCGTGCTCCAAACAACCGTGCACCAAGAGGCTAGTGCGTGAAACTGGCAGGACGTTTCAAGAGGGAGATGCCAGGAAGTTTTGTGTGTCCAAGATTAACATGTGTACGGTGCTTCAGCTAATGCTGGCGCGTGTGACACTTCCTTCAGGCTGTGAATAGCAGTGCCAGATATGTCAGGCAGAGACCCATTGCTTGGGCGGTGTGAGGTCGGGATGTAAGCGATTAGTCGACAAGCATAAGCTTATCGGATAGTCAACTAGTCCCTTGACTAGTCGCTTCTTCCTCCCCCCCCCCCATCAGAGGGAGAAAGGGAGGGAGCCGATGCTGGGGGGAGCCAGCTTAAAAGCACTGTCTCCACAGGGAACAGGGGAGGCGGGGGGGGGGGGGGGGGGGGTAGCAGGGACTGGGTACAAGCTGGGAATCAGCTGATTCCCGGCTTGGGCCCAGTCCCAGATGCTGCGCCTCTGCCGGCTTTTAATACATTTAAAAAGCAGAAGCACGCCGGGGGACACGACACACGCGAGGAATCAGCTGACCAGGCTCGCGTGGGGTCAGCCGGCTCTTAATACATTTTAAAGGCTGGTGCACAGCAGAGGGGACCTGGCAGGAGGCGGGAAGCGGCTGTCCCACCTTGTGCCAGGTCCCTCACGCTGCACGTCAGTCTTTTAAATACGTTTAAAAGGCAGAGCTGCAGCAGGGTTAGCTCCTGGGCTGATTGAGTTGGGGTTGGTCCTGCTTTGGGCAGGGGGCTGGACTCGATGACTCCTGAGGTCTCCTCCAGCCCTAGGATTCTGTGATTCTGAGCCACATGGGTTAAATTTGACTCTCTGGCCAGTTCCGCCTCCCTGCGTGCGATAGCAATACTGGGCCACGCGGTTCCTGTACGTGAGACACAGCCTTCTGGCTCCCAGCCTAGCTGCTGCGCAGGAGTGCCTGGAAACTGAAATGCAGGGCGAACGGGCTCCCCAGAGCAAGGGGCCCGTCTGCACTATGGCGCTACATCGATGCAGCTGCACCACTTAGCATGTCTGCTGAGGAGCCACCCCACCGACGGGAGAGCGCTCTCCCACCACCATTCCCCGGGTGGGCCTGAGCGTGGCCCCCGTCCACGCAGCGCCAGTGTTGGGAGGGGACTTTTTCACTCCCCTGAGCCACGGAAGCCAGTGACTCATGCTGCAGTGTCTACCCGCTAGGGTGTTAAAAATTGTTTAAACCAGTCACCGTGTCACCACTTCGTGTCCTGTTGGTGACACGTTAACCGATCGTTTAGCCTGGGGATGTACTACCGCCCGCCGCGCTCTGCACTTGAACATGGAGCCGGCTGGCAGGCCCAGTCCCGGCACACACCAGGTCCCGGCAGCCAGCCCTACTCTCGGGCTGCCCCGCTGAGGCTCTGTATTTGAACTTGGAGCCGGCATGTGCTGGGACTGAGCCTGCCGGCCGGCTCCAAAATCAAATGCAGAGCTGCAGTGGGTGGGGGAAGCTGACTCCCAGGCAGGCAGAATATAATGGGTGACATTAACCGGTTATCTGGTAAGCTGATGCTTATCGGTTAAACTCTATCATCCCTCGTACCCGCCCTCAGAGACCAGCCCTGCTCTGCAACAGCAGCCCTGCAGAGACGTCTGGGTAAGTCAACGGGTGTCTCAAGCCAGCTGGCTTTCCTGAGCAGTTTCTTATCTTTTCGGTTTTATTCTCTAAGCGAGGTTCCGAATCAGATACCTCCCAGGTCCATCCTGCAATACTGAAAAGCAGCAAACTAGGCAAGTCCTGAACAAAGTGCGTCGGTGCTTTCCGAGGGCTCGTGCGGACAGCGTTTCAATCGACTGCCATCAGTGTAGCCAGGCCATGCGGTTGAGCAGACCTGAGGCAGAGTGAACGAAGGCCCGGCAGTCGGCATGTGTTTTTCCAGACACCCCCTATTCGCAGTGTCATGCTGTTATGGAAATAGATGTGGAAATCAATTTGTTTCTAAGGTTTTAAAGGTTTTAACTCCAAGGTGAACTGGTTTATTGAGAGAGGGACCAGCGGGAGTTCTGGACACAAAAGCAGGAGTCAGGCGCTCCTGGGGCTGGAATGCCAGCTATGATATTGGCTTCTCCTGTAGCTTTGAGCGAATCACTTAACCTCTCCTTACGTGTGTTCCTTCTTAGAAGTGGGGTTAAGTTATCTGAGTCCTATTAATTAATATTTTAAAGTCCTTTAAAGATGGGGAGTTAAATTGTAAGGTTGTAAAGGTCCTATCTGTTCACCAAAGTATATACTCATGTTATAGCTGTTATTTGTTTCCAGTTGTTACATAGAATCATAGAATACTAGGACTGGAAGGGACCTCGAGAGGTCATCGCGTCCAGTCCCCTGCCCTCATGGCAGGACCAAATACTGTCTAGACCATCCCTGATAGACATTTATCTAACCTACTCTTAAATATCTCCAGAGATGGAGATTCCACAACTTCCCTGGGCAATTTATTCCAGTGTTTGACTACCCTGACGGTTAGGAACTTTTTCCTAATGTCCAACCTAAACCTCCCTTGCTGCAGTTTAAGCCCATTGCTTCTTGTTCTATCCTCAGAGGCCAAGATGAACAAGTTTTCTCCCTCCTCCTTATGACACCCTTTTAGATACCTGAAAACTGCTATCATGTCGCCCCTCAATCTTCTCTTTTCTAAACTAAACAAACCCAATTCTTTCAGCCTTCCTTCATAGGTCATGTTCTCTAGACCTTTAATCATTCTTGTTGCTCTTCTCTGGACCCTCTCCAATTTCTCCACATCTTTCTTGAAATGCGGTGCCCAGAACTGGACACAATACTCCAACTGAGGCCTAATCAGCACAGAGTAGAGCGGAAGAATGATTTCTCGTGTCTTGCTCACAACACTCCTGTTAATGCATCCCAGAATCATGTTTGATTTTTTTGCAACAGCATCACACTGTTGACTCATATTTAGCTTGTGGTCCACTGTAACCTCTAGATCCCTTTCTGCCGTACTCCTTCCTAGACAGTCACTTCCCATTCTGTATGTGTGAAACTGATTGTTCCTTCCTAAGTGGAGCACTTTGCATTTGTCTTTATTAAACTTCATTATAATAAAATTCATAATAAAATTCATTGTCTTTATTAAACTGTTTACCTCAGACCATTTCTCCAATTTGTCCAGATCATTTTGAATTATGACCCTATCCTCCAAAGCAGTCGCAACCCCTCCCAGCTTGGTATCATCTGCAAACGTAATAAGCGTACTTTCTATGCCAATATCTAAATCGTTGATGAAGATATTGAACAGAGCTGGTCCCAGAACAGACCCTGTGGAACCCCACTTGTTATACCTTTCCAGCAGGATTGAGAACCGTTAATAACTACTCTCTGAGTACGGTTATCCAGCCAGTTATGCACCCACCTTATAATATGTATATCCTACTACAGTTTGTGTGTTCTCTCTCTCTCTCTCTCTCTCTCTCTTAAAAAACAAAAACAAAAACAAAAAACACGTTGTTGTAAAACTGCTGTCAGAAAATAGTTGGGTTCCATAATGTTTCTGACCTGAGCGTATAAATCAGATTGAATGAGGTCACTGCTACTGCCACTTTAAATTATCGTGCAAATGTAGCATACAGAATGTCAGCAGCAGCCTGTTGTCTAAGTGAATCATGTGTCTAAAAACCTTGCACTTAGGGATTTATTTTCCACTAAAATGTGGCTGATTTTCCATGTTTAATGAGCCTAAAGAGTTTCATTTTTATGCTCATTGTTGAGCTTTGAGTATTTGCCCAGGAAACGAGTGTTGGGTATCACAGGTACATCTCTTGAAATGCCCTTTTCCTTGTTTCTCTCTGTCCTGTGTAGTTCATTTGCAAGTTGGAAAAGCTGATTAATATTAAAATTACCTGTTCAGAGATTTCATGGGCTGTTGCTTTTGCTTTATCCCTGCAGGTGTGCTGTATGCAAAACAGTACGTTTTCTGTTGAGACTTGCAAATTTCAGAGAGCTTTTGTTTTTCAATTGGTGATAACTAAACATGCTGGCTATGTCTACACAGGCGAGTTCTTGCACAAGAACGGTGTCCACACTGCCCACCCACTCTTGCGCAAGAAGATTTACAGTATGGCGTGGTTAGAGAGGGCTTCTTGTGCAAGAGCTATGCTCTTTTTTAACAGGTGTAAGCCCTCTTGCACAGGGGCTCTTGCACAAGAGGGCAGTGTGGCCGCGCGGCAAGTGTTTCTTGCACAAGAAAGCCCTATGGTTAAAATGGCCATCAGAGCTTTCTTGCGCAAGAGAGCGTCCACACTGCCATGGATGCTCTTGCGCAAAAGCACAGTTTGCACATGGCAGTGTGGACGTGTTCTTGCACAAGAACCCACCAGTGTAGACATAGCCCCAGTGTCTAAGAAACAGCAGCCTTTCCAGTCCCACTTTCTCTCTGTGTTGTCTCTTTTGATATTTCTTTCCCGTCTGGGTTGTAAAATTAGGAAAAGACTAATGTTACTTGAATTGTTATCTAATCCCTCATCTGAGTAGGGGAGAAATCATCTTCTCTTCCTCCTTTAACTAAATAGCTTCTCAATTCGTGTCCATTAATTTGGGGGTTTAGAATGGGTAACACCTATCTTTTGCTTTCGTTGTTTTAGTATCCAGGATGGTCTCTATAATACTTAGCCCTGAGCAGGAAACTGGGCTAGATAACCTAACAAAGTTCTTTGTAGTTCTACATTTCAGTGATTCTTTGTGCTGCTGATTTTCATTCTTTCATTTTTATCCATTTGTCTTCAAATCCAGTGTATTCCTGATTTTTACCTTGTGTTTATAGCTCTCTTCCTCATTGTTATTTCATTCCCTGCCGTGTTCTCATTACCTTCTTGCTTTGCTTTTGTTTTGCTCTGTCTTTTTCCTAGGTTTGAATTTGGCCAGCCTAAGCTCTTTAGAGTCCTGCAACTCAGGCTGATAGGTTTGTGGGTGGGGGTTCCCAGCCACCAGGTCATCTACTAGCTGTCTGATTCAGGTAATTTGCAACACACATCCTCATTCACAATCTGTGTCTGTCTGTCCATCTTCTGTCGGTGCTAACTCAATTCTTGTAACTCACAGATGTGCCGCAGGCTCTTCGATCCAAATTATTCTGGGGGTTACATATGCCCTAGTATAAAGGGGACTAGTGTAATCATACTACAGGTTGAGCCTCTCTGGTCCAGCAACATCCATGGTCCGGCAGGATTTTAGTTAGCTGGCTGTCCACTTTAGCAGGGGTGTGGCCAAGTTTCTTGCGGTCCCATAAAGTTTGTTTGCAGCCCCCAGTCCTGGCTCTCAGGGTTCTGGGCTGTTATTTAGCTCCAATTTACCCCTCAATGTCTTCTCAGAGCCCAGTAAGCAGTGGCAGTGTTGGTAAAGCTGCTAGACAATATTGACCTCCCGTGGTTTGGCAATGGCCAGGTCCCAAAGGTGCCAGACTAGAGAGGTTCAGTCTGTAGCTTGTGGTTTTATATGTTTGATGGCCAACATGAGTTTGGTTGGTTGGTTGGTTGCAAGGCGGTTGTTCAGTGTCATGCCAATAGCCACTACTGACTGGTTGTGTTTGCATGTTCTTTAGAGTGCGCCCTTCATAAAACCCTTAATAATGCCCCTACTTTCCAGTGTTCCACTTTCTCAGCTCAGTACAAAGACCAAATAGTCCCATAGGCACAGCTCGCAAACCCAGACCGCGACCACTGCCATAAAGCATGTCGGGGTGGGTGTCAGGGTTTGGGAGGAATGGGATCGTAAAGCTGTCATTAAATTTTTACTGAAATTACCTTCCAAGAGGGTAAATGTTATCTTCCATTATTGTATTTAAAATGGCTTCCCTGGCATTGCCTTTTTTCGACAGTCGGGAGGTCTCGCTTCCTCTCGCTATACAAGCATGTACGTAGCTGCAGAATTTCCCTGTAGTACAGACCGTCGTTTCCTGATCAGCAGTTTAGGGGAAGTGTTACAAGCGGCAGCACCGCAATGGTGCCTGGGGAATACAGCGTACTCGCGATGCGTCCAAAGACACAGGCTTAGCCACAGCCTTCCCGTACGCAGCGCTGCATGTGGAGTGCATCTGAAGGGCACCAAAACCCATGTAATTCTGTGTGTCGCCGTGGAAGCGAATGTCCCAGTGGTGTTTGCCAGGGGACAGGGACTGGTGAGGCACCGCGCAGCGCCTGTCCCGTGTAGCTCTGGCACGCCCTGTGTCGGCTGTTTCCGGCAGTGGCTAAGCGGTGTTTCTCTTTTTCAGAAATCTTGGGAAATCGGGGTTGCGAGTGTCCTGCCTTGGCTTAGGTAAGTGACTCCCTCTTCGGGTGCGCTCTTATCCCTCCCCAGTGTCCTCTGGTAAGCAGCCGTCTTTGCAGGGATTTCTTTCCCGCCATTACTGAAGCAAACGAGAGGCTCCCAAGTGGAGATCGCAGGGGTAGGGATGTTAACTAGCGATCAATTAACTAATCGAATAGTCTGTGGGATTTCCACTGACTATTCAATCAGTCGATAAGGACTAGCGCACGTTCCGCCTTTGAAATGTACAAGAGCCCCAGCAGGGGCTCTTGTACATTTCAAAGAGGAAGCGCCCTGCCCCATCCCACGGAGCTGGAGCTGGGGGGAACCAGCTTTTAAGCCGGCTCCCCCCAGCACCTCCTCCCCCCTTTTGCTGCCTTTTTGTGATAGAGGCAGCAAGCGGGGGGAAGTGACTAGTTGATTAGTCACTTACATCCCTACTGCACCTGTTGGCATCTGTCAGGGCAATGTTCCACTGATCCCATGTAGCATTAAAAATGGGGGCCCTGAACTAGGGGTGTAAAATCCCATTTAATTGGTTAGTCGGTGAAACATTATGTTGAACCAGTTAACCAATTAAAGGGGGCAGGGGGGCTGCTCCAGCCTGGTGGGGCTACAGCAGCCCCATCGCGGCCCAGCTGAAGCAGCCTCCTGCCATGGACAAGGGTTGTCCCTGCCTGTGGTGGGGCTGGAGCTGCTCCCTGCACCAGCCCCTACTGGGTAACCGGACCCGGTAAGCTTCACACATTACGGGTGAGGCCTACCAGTTAACCACTGACATCTCTATCCTGAACCTGGATCCGGCATTTCCCTGCTAACTGCTGGTTCCTGAGCAACCAGATTTCTGTTCTGTCCTAACCCTCGGCGTCTCCCCCTGTCAGTCTGGATCGTGGCCTCCCAGACTAGCATGATCACCAGGTTCTGAAGTCCTCCTTTGAACGTAGGGCTCTCTCCCGGATTGCTTTTCTGAATTCAAATGCATGGTGGTGGCAGGTTTACTTAGGCTGGGTTCACAAACAGGCATCTCTTTGCGTCTCAAGAGTGCCAGGTGCTCACGCTGTTTAAAGGTACGTGGAAAGAACCTTTTGTGCGTTTGCTGTGCAGGATTGTCGAGCGCTTTGGCACGGCACGCGTCACAGTAGAATTTGGCTTGCAAAGACGCCAGCCCTCAGTGAGGACAAAGGCCACCCTCCGTTTAAAGCTCAGCCATGACCTGCAAAGGACAACTGGGCTCCCTCGGGCTTTTTTGTGATGTATGAAACATTTGCCAGGTTGGGGAATGGAGTTCTGCTTCTTCGGTGCTTCTGGGTAACCGCTCTCCAGAGTAGCACAGATACGGCAAATCTGCACCGAGGAAATGGCAAACAGATGAACTCTTGCAGGTTCCAGGTCTGGTGGTTCATGCTGTAACGTCAGGCAGAGGGGTCTTCACAGGCAGACTAGTCTCCATTAGCAGTTGGGAAGTGGTTTGGTCGGCTGTTCCCTACAGGTGGTTGGCTGGGGAGTTGCAAATGGCTGGCAAGGGTGGAAGTACAATGCTCCATCCCGGTTTGGAGACAGGACTTGACCTAGCAAAAAGGTGCTGGAGAGCCCTAGCAGCTGGTACCCTGGAGCATCCATCCAGGTGACAAGTCTTCTGCCCAAGTCGGGCAAACACAATGAGAGAAAGAGACAGACAGCAGTGTAGACGTGCTATTTTGAAATAAGCTATTTTGGAATAACCATTCCGGAATAGCTTCTTCCGAAATAACTGTGCAGTGTAGACGTAGCCTAAGTGACCCGCGAGAGAAAGGGGGGCCCTGAGATGCTGGTTCAGTCCCCCATCCCAAGGCTCTGGGCAGGGATGTTTCACATCTCAGAAGGCAGAACAGTAGGGCCACCTTGGTGCTGCCTGGCTAGCATAGGACTGCCTGTGTTTGGGTTGTTCCAGTGTTTCTCTGTTAGCGACCTACAGACTAATTGGATCTAGAGCTCCCTTTTCCGTGTCTTCGGTGCCATTCAGAGCAGAGTGAAAGTTGCATGTGTTTTGTATTTGCAGAATGAGTATTTTCCTTCTTTCCCTTTATAGGAACATGGGTGACATTTGGAGGGCAGATTACAGACGAGGTGAGATTTGTTCCATGTTTTACCCAGCCTACTCCATAAGTCAAAGACACCGTTCCTGTTTCAGTCTCTGTTTGCTTCTGAACACTATTGTATTGTAAATCAGTGACAGGAAAGTCAGTAATCTAGTTCGGTCTGTTGTCTTAAGTCACTTCAAAACCATCTACCAATGTCATGGGAAATCTTCATAATGCATAACGATTCCATATGATTTGCCAGTTTTCACTACAGAGATGCCTAACTATTCCTGTTCGTCTGACATCTTTCAACTTGCTTTTCAAATTAGCTAGATTCATTTTTATGATAAAGGCCAAAAGAAACAAAATGTAGCCTTTCCTTGGCTAATTATTATCCACTGGGACTAGTACTTACTGCCGAGCAAAGAATTTGTAGGACATAATTGGTCTGAATTTAGTTTGTTTTTGGAAATTATTCACCAAATATTTTTCACAATTGTTCCAGGAGCAGTTTGCTCATGAGCTGCTTGTTTCAACTACCTGATATTCAAAACTTGAAGTTCATTGGTTAGTTTGACTGGACACATAGGTCACGTGGTAGTTTTTCTGATACCTAAATCAGTAAGTAGTAATAGAGAGGTAGCCGTGTTAGTCTAAAGTGCTGCATAGTTTTTCCTTTTGTTTTAACTCAATGAGTGTAAGTGTTAGCACCAGCCTTTCTTTGCTAAAACTTGTGTGTGAGAGCTCAAAATTCAGCTTGAGCACATAGTCTCAAATTACTTTCTACAAACACCCAGGTCTGTAAACGGATTTGCTGTGGTAAACACAAACACAGCTGAATTTATCACGTGATTTTTATTCCAGCAAACATTCCCAGAAACCAGGCACAGCTCTGTCACATTGTACAAGGATGTTAGGACATGCATCTCATGGGGATGTGAAGTTTTTCAGTTGGGTTGTTTCTGTGAAGCCAGACTCTTTCAGAAGACGTAGTCAGTTCATGGTAATATTTCTGAAACACATGCTGCAGCTGTATTCCTTCCTGGCAATCCAGATTAGAAGGCAACTTTATAGCCGTGCGTTCAGGACACATTTTCCATTCTGTGCAGTAAGTATATGCAATGCAATATGTCCATCACAGTTTTCCCGAGCCAGCAGATGTCCGCTGTAGTCCGAACTCATATCCTGGAATCAGGTTTCCGAACACTGGATTATAAAACTGGGAGGAGGAAAATCACAGCAGTGTGTGTTTAGGATCCCTCTTCTATATTCATAAACTACCAAGTGCCTGCTGATATGGGACAAAACACACGGTACGGAAAAATGCATCACATGCAATTTGCGTAGTATTTCCGCACGGTGAGGCCAGCCTTTTCAAAGCGGGCTGCCTAGAGTTAGGCATCGAAATAATCAGATCACCGATTTACAAGGTCAGCTTTAGGCAGCTAATAAGCGGTTACTGTGGGCTGTGTGACACGTACGTTTTATTGATCGGCTGCTCGTGCCAAGGGGTGTTTGGGCTCCTGCTGTCTAGGACGGGCTCACCGTAAACATTACAAATCTCTCTTTGCAGATGGCAGAGCAGCTGATGACTTTAGCATACGACAATGGCATTAACCTGTTTGACACAGCAGAAGTCTACGCTGCTGGGAAGTAGGTACCTTCTCCGCGTCTAACCAGGGGATGCAAGTAGAGATGAACTGCCCCCATGTCCCTTGCCTGGACAAAGCGAATTGCTAAGGAGCCGAGGGGGGGGGTGGTTGAAATAATAAATGGGGCCCCGCTCAGAAGAACTGGAGATTCAGAAGGCCGAGGTTTTCAGGGGATCCGGCTTGTGCAAATGGATGGGAAATGGTGTTTGAGCTGCTATCACTAGTATAACAGGTGCCGACTTTGCCCAGCACTTTACAGGAGTCACCGGGACCAGGCAAAATGAGGGTCTGCGGCCAACCCGAGAGGGGTGCCATAGATTCGGAGGGGCACTCCATCAATGACAAGCCACTGAGCCTGTCTCAGTTGTTAACAAAATGTCACTGCCTGCTGCGGATGCAAATGCAATAGAAGAGGCAGAGGCCTCATGCCGGCTCCCACCAGGCTTCCGTGGCATTTGCGGGTGCATTGCTAGTAGGGGCTCCGAATCCGGCTGTGTGCCACCGGGCCGGGCTGGCCGGTCTCTTGCCTTTGTGTGCGACAGCCTGGGCCAGCAGAGGTCCGGGGGTTGGGCAGCCCCATCCTTTCCACATCTCTCAGTATTTTCCATGGCTCGTTTTTAGTAGAGGGGAAAACGCTGGAGCCATGGGACGCGGGGGGGGGGGGAGGGGGTGTTTGCTGTGCAGTGTCGAAGAGGAGGAGAGCGATGCAAGGCACGCATGGCGACAGCAGTGCAGCAGGAGCAGTGCAGGGCGCATTTGATCTGCGGCAAAGCCTACGAGGTGGGAACGTCCTCGTCCTTCCTAGCTCAGAGCAAGCTCCACTGTCCGTCGCTACAGCCCTGCCTTGCTGCGAGCCTGGACAGCAAAGCTGCCAGCGCGGGCCTGTGCCAGGCCAAGATTTGCCTTCCAGGATGAGTGTGCTGAGCTCATGGAGCAAGAGCTCCACTGACTTTCCAGCAGACCCACGCACAAGCCGTGCACATCACTCACCCACCTCTTCAGTCCCCGGGGTCCCCAGGGTGACCTGCACTCAGAATGATTAAGCTGAGCACTTGGGTGACCACTCAGGAGAGATTCAAATGCTGCCCAGCTGATCAGCAAAGTGCCCACGGCTGGCAGCTTATGTTTCTACTGCTAGTGCACATCCGCACATGCTTTGGTGCACGTAACAAAACGTATTCCGCCCACGGGTGGAAAAATGCGAGGGAGCGGTGGTGTCATGGAACGTTCTAGTGACTGTGCGAAAGGAAGGCCCTCTCAGTCTGACTGTTCGGCATCTCAGCTTTGATTCCTAGGCGCTTGCACAACACAGACAAATCAGATGACGCGTCAGGCGAGTCTCTTTGGGTATGTCCACGATTAAGGGTCAGGTTTCCCATCTGCATCTGAAGACACCCGGTGACTGTGTCTGGACACGATGGTGGCTCCAGAGTGTAGCATCTAATCGGTTTCATGAAAAATAGCCCGTTCAGAATTAAATTGCCCAGGAACAAAATATGCCTGATGTGGCCAAGAGCGAAGGTCCGTTCAGTCGCGCTGACTGTTCCTGCCAGAGCTCAGGAGGTAGCTGCCTCGCCTCTGGGCCACACAGAAACTTGGGCTCCTACCGGTGGTGGACACAGCCGTTCCCAATAGGAACAAGCCTCACAAATTAAACCCAGCACGATGATCAACATAAGAACAGCCACACTGGGCTGGATGGACCTTTGGTCTTCCCCAGTGTCCTGTCTGCCCACAGTGGCCAATGCCAGGTGCCCCAGAAGGAATGAACAGAACAGGGAATCATCAAGTGATCCCTCCCCTGTCACCCATTCCCAGCTTGTGACAAACAGAGGCTAGGGACACCATTTCTATCCATGGTGAATAGCCATTGATGGACCTAACCTCCATGAAACTATCTAGCTCTTTTTGGAACCCTGCTAAAGTCCTGGCCTTCACAACATCCTCTGGCGAGGAGTTCCACAGGTTGACTGTGCGTTGCGTGAAGAAAAACTTCCTTTTGTTTGTTTTAAACCTGCTGCCTGTTCATTTCATTTGGTAACCCCTAGTTCTTATGTCAAGGCCCCACATTTATTTCAGAATAGAAATGTTGGAGGACTCAGTCCTGCAGCAGCATCTACAGGGCAAAGCAGCCTGCCAAAGTCAAAGGGCAGCAGGTCTGAGCAAAGGCTGTGAGTTACTCGTGAAGGAAGGCAATGGAGAGCTGTCTCTGGGCTAGGAATGGGTGAGAGAGGGGTTATGTATGAAGGGAGAATCTCTCTCTCCCCTCTGGCTGTCATCTCCCATAACTACTGTCTCTCCTGCCTGAGAAAATGGGGGGGACATCCCACTAGCAAACACCCTGAATCTCTCTTGCCTGTTTCCTCCCCCTAAAGAAGAGAGGCTGTTACGTATCCTGTGTATGGGGAGTTCTCTGTGACGGGACACATCTGAATAGCCAAGTCCTACCGTACGGCTGGTGGGCTCAGCTCTGGGAATGGGAACACGTCCCGTTCTGCCCAGCCACGCCCTCTCCTTGCACCGGTGAGCTCCGCTGGTCAGGACAAAAGAAGCTGAGGCGCTGGGTGGTGTAGTTCTGAGTTTGAAGGTCTGCGGCTGCCACGAGTCCCGTGGGAAGTAGGCTTGGGAGGAAGGGATGGGAGGGCTAAGGGAACCTCCCAGGAGGATGTTGCTCTGGTCGATGGGAGGTATGAATAACTGTTGCATTCTGGTCCCCTCACTGTTGTGGAGCCGTGTACCAAGCAGCTCCAGAGAGCAGGGTTTGTACATCGCCGTGCCGTGCGAAGGAAGGGGGAAATCACATTCCCCGTGGCCAGGATATTTTTATCTGCGCCCCTGGCAAATGCCAAGAAAATTCCAGCTATCACTTGATCCTGTGCTGCAGTGCCAATGACTGACCAAGGCACAGCCCTGCCTGAGCGCCCAAGGAGACGCATACGAGTGGGCGGCGGACGGGGTAGCATCTTTTGCCTCAAATTGTCTCACTGTCCTCAGTATCCTAACGCCAGGGGTTTGAACTCCATGGGATGCCTCTAGGGTCCATGTGCAAAATGGGTTTGATCTCATTTCTATACCGCTCTGATGAACTTGTCATTTGTTTCTCTCGCTCTTGTTGCAGGGCTGAAGTGGTGTTGGGAAATATTATTAAGAAGAAAGGTTGGAGGTAATTTTATTCTTTCCTAGGTCGCATGCCCTTGTAGACCCACAGTGCTTTCCTTTTATGCCCTGGGCAGTTTCCTTGATAACTACTCTGGCTATGTCTACACGACATAGGTTGTTGGGAAAAACAGCCGTTTTTCCGAAAAAACTCGTGGAGCGTCCACACCTCAAGCGCATTTTTGCGCAAAAAAATCAAAAGAACAGAGGGGTTTTTCCGGCATAGGAATTCCTCATTCTACGAGGAAGTCCGCCTTTTTGCGAAAGAGCTCTTTCAGAAAAAGGTGTGTGTGGACAGGGAAGAGGGGAGTTTTGCACAGAAAGAGGAAACAGCACAGGTGCCCTGGTGGCCATTCCGTGCGTAGCAATCAGAGCTTACTTTCAAGAGAGCATCCAGGCAGTCAGGACGCTCTCTTGCGCAAAAGCGCATTGCTTTTTCGATACGCTTTTCCAGTGTGGACATGCTCTTGTGCAAGAAGTTTTTGCTGAAGATCTCTTCCGATAAAAGCTTCTTGCTCAAGAAGCCTGCATCTAGACGTAGCCTCTGCGTGGTGTGGAAGGAAGGAAATTACAGGTGGGTAGCAAGGTGATGAGTCACATAACTGCTGTGATTTGCTGGGAGTGGTGCGTCCGGGAGCACTAAATTTGGAACACGGAGCCTGAAATCCTCTCTCTGGTCCCTAGCGGTGATCCCTGTAGGGCCGGAGGGAGGCAGGGTAAAGTAATTTATTTTGCTGCTGCCTGTCCTGGACTTTCTTCCTGTGAGTGAAAAGAGAGTTGTTGTGGCAGCATTTGGTGATAACCCTGTGCTCTCTAGCTGGCAGTCAGTCTTCAGGTAGCTCTGGGGCCTAGTGTGCATGCCAGATTCAAGCAAGACAAGGTCTCTTAATCTCAGTTTCCCCCCCAGTACATCTCCATTCCCTTTCCTGATGGAGAAGCTTAAGGCTTGTCAGGGCATCCCAGCCTGGCACCTCTCCCCTGTGGCATTTCTTCGGGGGAGGTTTGAAACGATCTCCAATTGTAAAAGCCACTAGGAAGAGTGACTTCAAATGCCAGCGCGCCGCAGTTGTGCATGAATCATTCATCAGCGTGGCACTGTCAGAAGGTCTGTATTTCCTTCCTTTCAGAATGCCACAATTCTCAACCCTCTCTGTGGTTACCAGGGACGTTTTTCCCACTCAATTATTTATACTTGTCAACTTGTTCCACCAAGATTGTCTCTTTGCATTAATTACCATGTGACTGCAGCTCCCAGTAATTAGAGGTAATTGACTTATTAGCAAATCCCATGAGGAGCTCTCTTGTCAGCGCTCAAAGGCAAACCTCAGCACTCCGTGCGCCTGGTCAAGGCTGTTCCCCCGACTCGGGCGCGTCGAGTGCAGAAGGCAGGGGGCCCGCAAGAGACTTTATAAATACCCTGCTGCTAGAGGCTCCTGCTTACAAACTCCCCGCGGTCACAGGTTCCCTGGCCTTGGGTGGGAGGCTGTCGCCGCCCAAGTGCAAAGCCTCTTTTCCGAGCCCGGAAGACTCACTTGGGAATTTCTCCCAGCGGGGTACCCCCAAGCTCTTTTACCTCCCTCAGGAGACAGCTTGAAAACAAACTGTAATTTCTCAGAGCTGACCTCTCAGTCCCAGACACGTGCACACCGACCCTCCTGCTTTAGAGGACACAGGAATCAGCAGAGTCTTTAGAAGGGTGATTTTAGTAACCAGACAAAAAAGACACGCGTGGTAAAGCAGACTTGGTTGCCAGGTGTTACAGAGCAACTGAGAAAAACAGATTAAAACACAGAGTATTGCTTCCCTGGGATTCAGCTTCAGTTACAGTGAGGGGGAGGAGCACACAGGCTCAGCACAGCATTAACAAACCAGAAATGACAAAACCACCAACCCTGATTGTGTCTAACTGCACATTCCCTGTCTACTCACGTGTTATTCCAAGGTTCCATCCATTTCAGACGTGACTAGTGCTAGAAAGTCCATGTCTGGCTCCCAAGGTTGGGTCCGTCTCTCCCAGCTTTTTCTCTCCATCTACGTCTCCACTGCAGGCTTTTTGTGTGAGAAGGGACATTCTTGCGCAAAAACTTGCAGAGCGTCTCCACTGCATGCACGTTCTTGCACAAGTAAATTTACAGTAAAGCATCGGAATAGAGAGCTTCTTGCGCAAGAGTTATTCCTCTCCCCACAAGGAATAAGACCTCTTGCACAAGAAGGCAGTGTGGACGGGCAACAGGCTATGGCTAAAATGGCCATCAGAGCTTTCTTGCGCAAGACAGCGTCCACACTGCCGTGGAGGCTCTTGGCGCAAAATCACATGGCAATGCGGACGCGCTCTTGTGCAAAACAGTTCTTGCGCCAGAAGCCTGCGGTGTAGACATAGCCTACCAGATCATGCACAGAACTTCAGCTTTCAATTCCAACCTCTCACTTTCTTCCCACTGGCTCTCCTGGCTCCCTGCCAGCACTTCCTGGCTTCCCACTCCTCTGGGTTTAACCCTTTAGTTGCCGAATGCTGGGCTGTCAAAAAAGGGGAGTGCCCTTCCCATCCGTCACATGCCTATTCTCCTCTGTTTTTTCCAACGCCAAGGTTTTGAGCAGTTTGGTCTGTGCCATTTGTGCCTCTTGGCTGAGTAGTTTTATAGACCCTGTTACACCACGGTCGCCGAGCGCCCCGGCCCCTCTCGCCACGCACGCTGGTTTTAGGCCGTCAGAGTAGCAGCATGGCCAGACCGCTGTGGCTGGAGCCACTTGATGCCTGCGGTCACACGCGGTGCTTTCCGTCTCCTGCAGGCGGTGTCGTTCCTCAGGCTCGGCGTGCCTGGGCTGTGGCACAGACGCCTCGTGTCACATGGTGGCAGCTTTTGCCCTAGGAGCGTTGCCAGTGCCTGTGTTCCACAACCGGAAAGGATTGTGGGCACCACTGTGGTGCATGGTCTGGTTCCAGCTGCCAGCGACACGGGTGGAAGAGCCCAAATGGTTTTATTCCAACCTGTGGACAAAGCCTTTTCTTCAAACAGCCTCTGAGCCGGGAGCCGACACCGGCACCTGGGTGGCTATTTCTGTAAGCTCCCAAGAGGCGCTTACACCTAATAGTCACCATGCTATGTCACCTTGCGTCTGGCCCTGTAGCCCTAAGTGCCTCTGTGATTTCCACTGGGGTTTGTGCTCCTAGACACTGCTCTCACGTGTTGCAACCTCGTCCTACAGACGAATCTCTAGTGCCCTGGGTTAGCACCCCAGATCTGGGCTGGGGGAGGGCTCTGATCAACCTGCTGAGCGTATCACTAAGGCCTGAGACTCTCCTAACTTCCACTGGGCTCAGTCAGCAGTGACTCCACTGCGAGGCCATTAGAATTAGTCTGGTTTTGCCCCAGCATGACTCGGAGCAGTGCTTGGCTCTAACTCCCCCGCAGACCACAGAGCACTGAGATGGGACATCCCTGGACGCTGCAGGTGAGTCTCCTCTCGGGGGTGAGTATTGGGGTGGGCACCCAGAAGCGCCCCAGAGCAAAAGGGAACGTGAACCTTGGCTTGGCACATTTTATGCAGTGTCTTTCTGTTTCTCTTGGCAGGCGCTCCAGCCTGGTCATCACCACCAAAATCTTCTGGGGGGGAAAGTAAGTACCACGGGCCAGTCTCACCAACAGCCGGAATCGGCCCAGTTGCTCTGTATGCTGCTAACCTGGACCTGTTGTTTTTCAGAGCAGAGACTGAGAGGGGACTGTCCAGAAAACACATCATAGAAGGTGAGAGAGAGCATGTCTGCTTTGACCCTGCATACAACTCTGTCCCTTAAACGTAACCCTCCGAGTGTCCCCGCTTAACATGCTTAACGTTACACATCTGAGTATCCCCGCTTAATGTGCTTAACGTTTCGCGTCTGAGTATCCCCGCTTAACGTCTTAACGTTACACATCTGAGTATCCCCGCTTAACGTGCTTAACGTTTCGCGTCTGAGTATCCCCGCTTAACGTCTTAACGTTACGCATCTGAGTATCCCCGCTTAACATCTTAACGTTACGCATCTGAGTATCCCCGCTTAACGTGATGCGTCTGAGTATCCCCGCTTAATATGCTTAACGTTACGTGTCTGAGTATCCCCGCTTAACGTTACGCGTCTGAGTATCCCCGCTTAACGTGCTTAACGTTACGCATCTGAGTATCCCCGCTTAACGTGATGCGTCTGAGTATCCCCGCTTAACGTGCTTAGCGTTTCGCGTCTGAGTATCCCCGCTTAATGTTACGCGTCTGAGTATCCCCGCTTAACGTGCTTAGCGTTTCGCGTCTGAGTATCCCGCTTAACGTTACGCGTCTGAGTATCCCCGCTTAACGTCTTAACGTTACGCATCTGAGTATCCCCGCTTAACGTGATGTGTCTGAGTATCCCCGCTTAACGTTACGTGTCTGAGTATCCCCGCTTAACGTTACGCGTCTGAGTATCCCCGCTTAACGTCTTAACGTTACGCGTCTGAGTATCCCCGCTTAACGTCTTAACGTTACGCGTCTGAGTATCCCCGCTTAACGTCTTAACGTTACGCATCTGAGTATCCCCGCTTAACGTGATGTGTCTGAGTATCCCCGCTTAACGTGCTTAACGTTACGTGTCTGAGTATCCCTGCTTAACGTGACGCGTCTGAGTATCCCCGCTTAACGTGACGCGTCTGAGTATCCCCGCTTAACGTGCTTAACGTTACGTGTCTGAGTATCCCTGCTTAACGTTACGTGTCTGAGTATCCCCGCTTAACGTTACGCGTCTGAGTATCCCCGCTTAACGTTACGTGTCTGAGTATCCCCGCTTAACGTGACGCGTCTGAGTATCCCCGCTTAACGTGCTTAACGTTACGTGTCTGAGTATCCCTGCTTAACGTTACGTGTCTGAGTATCCCCGCTTAACGTTACGCGTCTGAGTATCCCCGCTTAACGTGCTTAACGTTACGTGTCTGAGTATCCCTGCTTAACGTGCTTAACGTTACGTGTCTGAGTATCCCTGCTTAACATGCTTAACGTTACGCATCTGAGTATCCCCCGCTTAATGTTACACGTCTGAGTATCCCCGCTTAACGTGCTTAACGTTACGCGTCTGAGTATCCCCGCTTAACGTTACGCGTCTGAGTATCCCCGCTTAACGTGCTTAACGTTACGTGTCTGAGTATCCCCGCTTAATGTTACACGTCTGAGTATCCCCGCTTAACGTGCTTAACGTTACGTGTCTGAGTATCCCCGCTTAACGTTACACGTCTGAGTATCCCCGCTTAATGTGCTTAACGTTATGTGTCTGAGCATCCCCGCTGAACTCCGCGTGCTTCACTTTACACGTGTGCTTTCACACTTTGCTGGATCGGGGCATATCTGCTGCTCCTTCATATCAAGGTGAGGGATTCTCAGGGGATTGGGCCCCTCAGGAGGGGGAACAGAGCCATTGTTCCACTTTTTGACAGGGCTCCCAGCTCAGCCTTGGGGCTGCATCCAATGCTGCTATGCCACGTCCCCGCGGCTGTCACCCCTGTGTGCTGCCCTGCCGAGGCGGCGTTAAGGACCCTGCAGATGCCAGCAGCTGACACCCGGACCTGGCTTTGAGGACGGAGCCAGGTGGGGGCGGGTCAGTGGCATGTGAGGCTGGTGGGGGCTGTTAAGTACATGAGAACGGCCAGCGTCCTGTCTGCCAACAGTGGCCAGTACCAAATGCCTCAGAGGGAGGGATCACAACCAGTAATCCTCACATGATCCCTCTCCTGTCACCCACCTCCAGACAAACAGAGGCGAGGGACACCATTCCTACCCATCCTGGCTAACAGCCATTGATGGACCTAACCTCCAGGAATCTATCTAGCTCTTTTTTGAACCCTGTTAAAGTTCTAGCTTTCACCGCATCCTCTGGCAAGGAGTTCCACAGGTTGACTATGTGCTGAGTGAAGAAAAACTTCCTTTTATTTGTTTTAAACCTGCTGCCTATCCATTTCATTGGGTGACCCCTAGTTCCTTTATTGTGGGAATAAGTAAATAACTTTTCCTTATTCAAATTTTCTATACCAGTCATGATTTTATAGACCTCCATCATATCCCCCCTTTAGTCTCCAATTTTCTAAGCTGAAAAGTCCAAGTCTTTTCAATCTCTCTTCATACGGGACCCGTTCCAAACTCCTGATCATTTTTGTTGCCCTTTCCAATGCCAGTGGATCTTTTTTGAGATGAGGCAACCACACCTGTACGCAGGATTCAAGACATGGGCGTCCCACGGTTTTATACAGAGGCAAGAAGACAGTCTCTATCCCTTTTTTAATGACTCCTAACATTCTAAGACAGAGAATATTTGCTTTTTTGACGGCCGCTGCTTATGCCAATGAGCTGGCTGTGTCCCTGCCAGGTGTTACCAGAGTCACTCAGAGCGTCGGGCAGCTGGCCCCGGTGTGGCAGCAGTTGGATACATTTTAGTGTCACCAGGGCCGCCCTGGGCTGGGCTTTATTCTGTTTATGACTCCAAACAGAGGCCGAGGGAATGCCAGGCCTTTTTGGAAGCTGGAGCTGCCCTTCCCAAGGTAGAGCTGGCGCTGCCCGTGGGGCACAGCCCGGCCCCCTAGCACAGATGGGGGTCAGGCTGCCTTGAAATGCCCTGGGTTAGCCTCTGAGCAAATCTGTGATCCCTGGGCCGTGGGCACGTCTAGAGCAGCTCTCCCGAGCCTGGGTTTGAAGGAGCTCGGAGGTTCTGGTTACTGGTGCAGAAGCAGGGTGCTCCCTGGGGGGACGTGCCTGACGGCCGCTTGTCCCTATTCACTCCTCCCCAGGGCTGAAGGCTTCTTTGGAACGGCTGCAGTTGGAGTACGTGGATGTCGTGTTCGCTAACAGACCCGATCCCAACACGCCCATGGAAGGTAGGTTCTGCCGCCCCCTTCTCCCTCCCAGCCTGTTCTGGGGGAGCAGGCAGCTGAGGCTGACGGATTCACAGCGGTCTCGCTGTTTGTGTCCGTGAGTCGGGAGTGACCTCTCAGGAGTGTAGCGCTGGCCACGGGCCACCAGACCACACTGGCTTCACTAGCAGAACAGCCTCTTCCTCTCCCCTGCCAAGTGTAATAGAGGGGCACAGGCAAAGGGCTTCTCGGGGAAGGGTCCCCTTGCTCAACGTCGTGGGGAGACTCTTATACTGAGGCTTCCTGGGCCTGAACGAGTGTTGGGGGCTGGGATGGACCCCCGAGGGCTAATGAGATGCTGTCCTTGTCCCATTGGGATTTGTGCTGCAGGCTGAACAGGGACTCTAGGAAATACAAGCTTCTCTCTGCGTGAGCGCCCTTTTCCTTCTGTGTTTGCCGAGAACCCAGCACAAAGGGGTCCCCGTGAGTGGGCTCCTAGGTACTAGGGTAGTACAATGAATAACTAGGCTTCCTCTCATTATCCTAATTTTCTCAGGGTGCTGTGCTAGCAGTGTGTCCCTTTGCGGCAGAGGCAGCAGCTCTAACTTCTCTCATTTCACGTCCTGTCCCTTTTCTGGATTACAAGCTCATTCCTTGTTTGTGTAACATCTTACTAGTCAAACCGGGTCTGAATTTTTTCATTGAATTTTATTTATTGATCTTTTGAGTGTTTTAATCGTGGTTTCGCTGACAGGTTTTTAGTTGCAGTGTGTTTTCCATTCTGTAGCAATTGTTTCATGTGTTAATGTGTTCAGCATATGTAAACAAGCCAACCACAAATCTTCTGCAACAATAATCCCTCACCTCCCCCATTTTAATGGTGCTTTGGTAGGGGATGATTTTTCCTCCAGCCCCATAGCCTTTTGTCATGCCGTTCTTTGTAATATGCCAGCAGTTGTAAACTCTGGTCTCTTTAAATCTTTCTTTTATCACCAGGGGACCCATTTAGTTCTTCCAAGTCAAGAACATTCATCATAGAAGGTACATCGTACCCACCGTCCGAATATTGACTTCTGTGTCCAAACAGCATTTTATGGGACGGACTCTGTATTTTTATTTACACTATTTCCTTTTCCCAATGGCAAACTTCTCCATAAAATGCACAAAGGAAAACAAACAAACAAAAAAAACCCTTGCCTTTGAGAACATCTTGCAAGTAAAAAAGCAAAAAGCAAAACAGTTTAGTTCTCTCTTCCCTCGATTCATATCACTTCATTCTTTTGTTCCTTTCCTTTGTTCAGTGCATGATGTGCCATTTTCTGCTATGCTTGTCTGTCTGACAGGAAGGCCCCTAAGTTTGAAATTCTGCATTAAAGCCTCATTTGTTGGTTCATTAAAATAACGCGGTGCCTGTTCCTAACATACTTGTGATGTTGGAGCGGAGCAGTTCAGGGATCAGGGTGAACAAATCAGGAGTCCAGGAGAACAAGTAGGTTGTTGTATTCCTCCCCCATAGAGGTTTTAGAGTCCACGAGACTATTCCCTGTAAAGCCCCCGGTGTGGGTGGAATGCTGCAAAGTTTATATTCGCATCAGAAAAAAAATGGATTGGTAAGTTGAATGAATTGGCTACCAAAGTTGTTGTTTCAGTAACTGATTAGACCGTGTTATGCTGATTTCTTCACCCCTTTCAGTGTGCTTGGACTGGCATAAGGAATGCGGTTGGATTAATTTTTGTTAATGAGTATGTACTAGGGTTGGGCAAAACTCTGCAACTGTGCTCCACGTGCTGGCAAATTTTGACCAAACACTACATTAAAATCAAGGGGCAGAATTTTCAGACCTGTTTGGAGTCACATTTCCAGGGATGTGGGTGCAACCCTTTACCAGCACTAGGTTGGGACCGAAAGGCTAATAGACTGGTGTAGCTATATAACCGGCTAAATCACTTTTGACAGCTCCAGCTATGAATATGTACCATAGGTGCATTCTGTCTTCTGCTCCTTTTTATTATTGAAGTGAACCCTGACTGCCATTTACTTTCCATATGGTTATTCAAGCCTTAGTATCTGGAACTTGGGAAAGTAAGTCTCCATGTTCCATGCCAAGGGGACTTTATAAATTAAAGGGGCAAGTGGAATGCAGCTAATGACCAAATGTGACACCAGCTGTAAGCAGCCTCTTGAGTCTGTTCCTGAAACGTAAGAAATGCCCATTTTGCCCAGCTCTGACAGTCCTTGCTCTTCCTGCTTACAAAGGGCTCCTCTTCCTCCTTGTGATGGTTTGAGATCTTTTGCGAGAGACATTACAGACTTGCCGGATTTTATTTCTATGGAACCCTTCAGTTGGCACAAGCCCAGCGCTTCGCTAAATTGTCGCATTGTGTCTGTGCATGGGATGGACATGTGGAGCCTGGTGGGACTTTTTCTTTTTGCTCCTCTCCTTGGCATGAGTTTATGCCTTGGCTTCCAACGCAGGCTGCATGGTTCCCACTTGGCGGAGAGCCTGGCCAGGAACGCCCAACAGTGTTTCTAAACAATAAAAGAAAGCAACACAATGGGGCAGCAGCAGTTTGTTTGAGGTATAGAAGTGAAGCAATAAATTCCTGTGGTAACTGGCAGATTGAGTCTCCGGCTCTCTGGCACCTCTTTCGCTGGCCTCACAAAGAGAAACAAAATTAGGAGGACGGTGGGTTTTGCTAATGTGGTATCTATAGCAGGTTAGACTGCAAGCTCTCTGGGGCAGAGACTTCAGCTTCTGTTTGCTTATATTCAAACAAGAGACCAAGAGGCAGGTTGTGGAGAAGAGTAGAAGAGAAGATTGGGTGTGTTTGCCCTTGTTTCTCTGCCTCTTTGGGGGCCGAGGGTGTTTGGATGAAGTGTTTTCTTTAAATACTTCTGGCCTGTGACAGTTGCAGAGACGGGGTGAGGACCTAGCCTTGCTGAAGTTAATGGTGAAACTCCACATCAGTAAGGTCACGATTTCATCCCTTGTCTTGGGCAGAGGCGGCCTCCCACAACCTGCCCTGATGGAGCCTCCAGCTACTTGGACCGGGTGCCACGAGCAGGTTTTGCCCTGGACAGCTGCTGCCTCGCCCACTCCTGGCCTTTCCAGAAATTGTTACTAATCTAAGTCTCTTTTCATGAAAGTCCAAGCTCTGGACATCTGGACTCTCCCCATTCGCCTGCTCCTGTGTGCTCAGAATTTCCTAACTATCCTTTCCTCAGAGCCAAAAATGTCCAGGCTGGGTCTCAGCCCAGATATGAGATTTTTTGGAGAGTGCAAAATATTCTCCACTTTCTGCGGAGCGGCAATTCCCAAAGCAGCCGTGAGGAGGCGAGAGACACACGGGCTGACTCGGCGGTAAAGGCTAGCTGGGTGACATTACCACGGACAGAGAACTCGCTATGGGGCACACACGGGTGGCAGCTGCTAGCCTTGTGTAATGAAGCCACTGCCCAATGGCGCTCCGCCCCCTTAGTGATGTCACAAACGTAATTAGCGTCTTTGGCAGGATGGCATCTTGTGTCCCAAGGCGAAATTTGCCATGTGCAGGCAGCAGCCCCATGGTGGTCATGGAGACATGTCAGAGAACCTCATGTTCTCACTCTCGGCTACTTTCTGAAGCCCTTTTAACACTAAGAAAAATCCCAGCTGCCGAGGGCCAGTGTCAGCAACAGGGCTGTTGAACCTCCGCTGAACAGTGCAGCTCCAAATCTCATTGGCACAGCGAGGACAGGGCGAGTCAGTAGCCATTCAGAACACTTGGGCCTGTGTTGCCGGGAGCCTCAGGGTTTACATTCCCTGTCTGCCTTTATCCTCCAGCATGGTTAGCGTTGCTCTTAGACCAACACCTAGCACTGGCCGCTTCCCACCTTGAAACAGACCGAAGAGAGGGATACACTTCGCATGCGCCTGTCTTGTCTGAGTGTGTGTGAGCCTGCGCTTGTATAATCCCACTGAATTGTAGCTCAGATCAGGCTGATGTTTTCAAGGCGTTGATGGATTGTTTTTAGAAACACTTGTTCGCAGTCTTTCCTTTATGCCAACATTTGCAACCAACCTTGCAAGCAATGTATTGGAGCTGCCTTTTCTAGATCTCCCCTGCTGAATCCAACACTATGTTCAGCGCCTTTAGCAAACACAGGGCAAACCCACCAAACACCCCTGGGATAACCCTCAAAACAGACACATCTGAACCTTAGCTGGTATAGGTGCTAGAAATAACTTAATGGGTTCCAGCAATCAGCTGCAAAGTTTACAAAGACAGAACTTGTCCTCTGGTTTACATAGCCAGTAGAGGTTTTCTAATGAGGAATTCGTTCTTATTCCATTTCCAAAGTTCACAGCAGCTAACCTGTAAGCTCAATGCTGTAAACCCAAAGCTGTAAGCATAAAGGGTTTTTTAACCATCCTTAACACACATCCATCCCAGCTCCTCCCATATTCCCCAATCTCTGAAATCTTCTGATTCCAGTCGCTGGGTGGAGTTTGAGCTGGTCTCTAGTTGCCCAGGGAGAGCTGAGAGGACCGGGGAGTTGGGTTCATTAATCTCCGTGCAGCAGAGTGGTGGTGACAGTACGCCCAGATTGGAAAGTGCTGGGAATTGCACAAGCATTGTGCTGTTTCCGGGTCCCTCTCCCAAACTACTCCTCCCCCACTCTCACACACGCAGAAAAAGTCCAGCCCTGCTCCCAGAAACATTCTGGCTGTTGTTTTTGTTGTTGTTATTGGTTGTTTTGTTTTTTTAATGTCTCCCCTGCTGGGACAACTCTTCCAGACTGGTGACTTGGACCTGGTTTTCCTTTGTTCAGCTGGAAAACCCAGTCTTTAGGTCTGTTGTTTGTAGCATCTTGAAGATGTTCCCCCCTCCCTCGGTACATGGGTGCCATATATATACTGTGACTCCTGTCCATCCCCACCTCCCTTCTCAAAAGAGAGTGTGCGCATCCGTGAAGTTGGACATTGGTTTCCACCGTTCTGTATTGTGTTTCACTCATTTGCTTGTGACCTCGTTACATTTTGTTGGTCCATTGCAAATAGTTGCTTTTTGGAGGAAGAACAGGATTTAGCTTGGAGGAAAACAACCAACTCAGTAAAACTCAGCTCTCACGGCATCATAACTCACATTCCTCCCTTTCTCCTGACCCTCGTTTCAGCATAACCAGCCATGAAAAGGTCCCTTTCCATCCCTCTCTCTGGCAGTTGTTGGTTGGTTTATTTTAGCATGTGATTATTCTTGGCCGATTTGGACAAGTCATACATACGGGGAGCTGGTTTCAGTCTCTCTTCCGGGTGGGCTTTTGGGAGTTGGTTGGTTGGTTTGTTTGTTTTTGTCTTTTAATGTCCTTGTAAAACGCCCGTCTCCAAGTTGGAAGTCTGGAAGTACACTGCTTGCAAGATGTCTGTGCAGTCCAAGCCCCCGTTCCTTTTGGTGTCAAAGCCTTTATGTAGTGAGTCGCCCCAGCTCTGCACCCCAGGCTAACACCCCTTCCCTTCCCTTCGAACAGAGACGGTGCGAGCAATGACCCACGTTATCAACCAGGGAATGGCTATGTACTGGGGGACGTCGCGCTGGAGCTCCATGGAGATCATGGTACGCGTGTGGGACGCGGGCGTGGTCCCCTTGCTGAAATGCAGGCACCGGAAGACCCGCCATGAAGAAACGATCGGCGGGCCGCTGACGCAGCACGGACTGCAGTTGCTCTCTGCGGTGTTGCGGGGGGAAGTGCTTGTTGACGGAGATGTACTTAGACAGGAGCCAACTGCTTGCAGGCGTATTTTAGCTGGGATTATTTTTAGCTCCGCTAGGCCGACTCCTCAGCGTGTGCCAGGCTCGTGCTGCAGGGAGAAAGGGTTCCCTGGCCAGGAAGGGAGATGCACTCGGAGGCAGCAGGGTAGTGGCTTTGGGGCTGGCGAGGACACCTGAGTGGCTTAGCCCTGTCCTTGCTGTGTGGCGTGACCCCACCGCTCCCCGGCTCCCCCCCATGCCCTGCTCTCCCCTCACGAGCATGAGCCTCCTGCTGAGAGATTCCCCCTCTGGCGCCTCCCTGCTCAGCGAGGTTTGCTGGCTCCATCTGCTTCAACTTCTGGGCTTGCTAGCTCAGTCCTTTGACTTGAAACGCTCCAGCCTGTCGCCTTTTCCTCTCCGTGTCCCCCTGGCCACGTGCCGCTGCAAACATGGCGGTGGCCCTGACGGTCTGTCTCCAGGGCAACATCTCGGCAAGCCTGGAGGCAAATCTGGACCTTTTCAAGTCCCTTCCAGCTGAGTCGGGGCAGGGGCAGCAGTGGCCATGCTGGCACGGGACGGGGATAGGGATGGGCACGGGGCAGGGCACTGGAGCGCCTCCCTCCTACAACCTTCCAGGCTGGATGTGGGCAATCCTATTCGGAGTCAGAGACCCCAGAGCTTGGCTCGTGCCCTTTAAAGGCAAAGTCCCTCTGGAGCCAGCCAGTGGGTGACTCTCCCATGGTCTGGGCCCTCCAGTCCCAGCGTGGCGGCCTCAGGACCGAATTAATTCTGTTTCTGCACCGGTCGCTCGCTCCAGGTTCCGAGGTCCCTCCTTCTGCCCAGCCAGGTGGGGGCCGCCAAAGCCCCAGCCCCTCTGTGGTGGGGCCTCCCTGGCTCTGGGAGGCAGTGGGGCCTGATGCTGATTTGCTCCTCTCTCTCCGCTTGCAGGAGGCCTACTCGGTGGCGCGGCAGTTTAACCTCATCCCGCCGATTTGCGAGCAAGCCGAGTACCACATGTTCCAGAGGGAGAAGGTGGAGGTGCAGCTCCCGGAGCTCTTTCACAAGATAGGTACAAACTCCCCCGGAGCTTTTCGCCTTCTCCAGGCTGCTGGGCCAGGAATCGAGGGGTTCGGTCCCGCAGAGAAGGCTCTGCCACTCGTTAGCTCAGCTGCCTGGAATGTCCAGCCCGTAGCTTTGGCTTCTAGCGTTGCCTTTCCTGAAAGGCCCCTGGTGTCCGATGGGGAGGGTTGGGGTTGGCCAGGGAACTCACATTTCTCTCAGCAGTACCCTTAGGGCCAGCAGGGAGGCCCCCCTGGAGTGGCGCCAGTATATCGGCCCATATATACCCCTGCTGGCCCCCTCACCCACTCAGTTCCTTCTTACCGCCGTGACAGTCGTTTGAACAACCCTCAGCTCGTCATCGAGATTGTTCTCTCCATTGTTCTCTCTCTCCCTCCTCCATCAAGGTTCACTTAGTGTTTTCCCCCCCACCCCTGGGTGGAAGGCCGAGATGGCAGCTATTTGCCAATGCAATGGTCAACAGGTTCCTAAAAGGGATGGACAGACTCTATCCGCATGTCCGCCAACCTGTTCCCCAGTGGGACCTAAACCTGGTCCTCTCCAAACTTACGGGGCCCCCGTTTGAACCGCTAGCAATATGTTCCCTCCTCCACCTATCATATAAGGTGTTTCTCCTAGTGGCAATCACATCCGTGAGGCAGGTAGCTGAGCTTAGAGCACTGACATCAGATCTCCCCTCCACAGTGTTTTTTAAGGGCAAGGTCCGGCTCTGCCCTCACCCGGCTTTTCTGCTGAAGGTGGTGTCTTCTTTCCACACCTCCCAGGACATTTTCCTGCCAGTTTTTTACCCAAAACTGCACGCATCTGGGAAAGAACAGGCTCTACACACTCTAGACATCCGTAGGGTGCTAGCCTTTTATTTAGACAGGACCAAACCATTCCGAAAATTGCCACAACTTTTCGTGGCCATCGCGGAACACGTGAGAGGCCAACCTGTATCCACTCAGCAGATCACCTCTTGGATAACCACCTGTATCAGGGAGTGCTACACCCTAGCAGGTACACTCCACGAGGGCTGTGGCAGCTTCCACGGCTTTCATAGCACAGGTTCCCATCCTGGACATCTGCAGAGCCGCTACGTGGTCCTCAGTCCATACGTTTGCCAACCACTATGCGCTGTCACATCAGGCCAAGGAGGATGCCGCCCTGGGCAGGGCGGTCCTCCACTCCACCGTGGCTTCGACATCCGGCCCTCCTCCGTAGGTTCTGCTTTGGAGTCACCTATATTGGAATGCACACGAGCAATCACTCGAAGAAGAGAGAACGGTTACTTACCTCGTAACTGTTTCTTCGAGATGTGTTGCTCATGTCCATTCCAAATCCCCGCCCACCGCCCTTTGTTCCTTCTTACCGGTATACCCCGGATAGAGTAGGTGAGGGGGCCAGCAGGGGTATATATGGGCCGGTATGCCGGCGCCACTCCAGGGGGCTCCCTGCTGGCCCTAAGGGTACTGCTGAGGGAAAATCTTCCGACGGCACGGGCACGCTGTGCGCACACACCTATATCGGAATGGACGTGAGCAACACATCTCGAAGAATCACAGTTACAAGGTAAGTAACCGTTCTTTTTCCCAATGCCCAACCTCAACCTCCCTTGCTGCAGTTTAAGCCCACTGCTTCTTGTCCTGTCCTCAGAGGCCAAGGAGAACCATTTTTCTCCCTCCTACTTGTAACACCCTTTTAGATACTTGAAAGTTGTTATCATGTCCCCTCTCAGTCTTCTCTTCTCTAAACTAAACAAGCCCAATTCTTTCAGTCTTCCTTCATAGGTCATGTTCTCTAGACCTTTAATCATTCTTGTTCCTCTTCTCTGGACCTTCTCCAATTTCTCCACATCTTTCTTGACGTGTGGTGCCCAGAACTGGACCCAATACTCCAGCCGAGGCCTAATCAGCACAGAGTGGAGCGGAAGAATGACTCCTCGTGTCTTGCTCACAACACTCCTGTTTCTGCAGCCCAGAAGCACGTTTGCTTTTTCTTTGCAACAGTGTCGCACTGTTGACTCATGTTTAACTTATGGTCCACCGTGACCCCTAGATCCCTTTTCTGAGTAACCGGGCCTGACCGTGCCCCTTCCGCACCTGAGACACGCCACGTCAGCACGCGGTTCTACAAGAACCGTGTCAGGATTCATGGGGTGCTTTGGGGTTCGCTCTTTACTGGTTTGGGTACATTTTAAATTTACTCTGTTTTTTTTAAAAAACTAGTATGTGAGGGACACCACTCTCCATTTTAGGGAAAATAAATCACAGCAGCCGCCTCAGACCTGTTTGTCTCCACAGTCGGGCCTGGCCCAGCCTCTGCTCCCAGCAGAAATGATCACGCTGTGTGATTTAGCACCAAAGCTCTGGCCAGGCCGAGCTGCTGCCTACACCATAGCCCTGTAGCGTGGTCTCTTCCACGCTGCGAGCCCAGTGTGTGGGCGCGGGGCAGCATTTCACACTCATGCCGCCAGAGCCGCTGCCTTTGGTCATTTTTTAACTATGGCGTGCCCTGGAGCGGCCACCGCACACCCTAACCTGGCATGATTGGTGCTGTCCCAAGTCGCTCGGTGTCTGTGTGGCTGAAATCCCCCTACAGGATGATGGGTTCATATCTTCATCTAAGTGAGGGGGCCCAGCGCCCACACTCCGGATGCACCTGGCCAAACCTGTGTGTGTGTGTGTGTGTGTGCATGAGAGAAAGAGATATGCATGGACACACACACACACACACGGGGACACACACACGGACATGGACACAGACGCACACACGGACACAGAGAGACACACATGGGGACACACACAGACACACCCCGCCCTCTCAGAATATCAAAAAGCCACAGGGCCCAGGAGAGGAGTGGCATTTAGTAGCCAAAGCCCGCTCATGTACAGCCTTGACAGCTCTTTTCTAGAGATTCACTCTTTGCTTCCGGGCTGTGCGGTGCCTGGCGGGCAGGCCGCCCCTTCACAAAGCAGGAAGCGGCTGTTTAGAGGACAGGACGGACCAACAAGGGACTTCCTGGGTCCAGACCAACGTCTCTCCTGTTTAACCTGCCTCAGTAAATAACTCCAGCAAAGGAGACCTTCGTCACTGTATCCGTGGAAATGTCTGTGGTGTGTTAGCAGCAAGGGGCTGTGATGCCGTACAGTAGTTGTAGCCTGGCAGGGTTAGATTTGGGTCAGGAAATGTTGATTTCAGTGCGTGCAGTAAGAGCATGAAAAAACCTTGTGGTCAGTAACAATCCAAGTGCCCAGCCAGACAGGCTCTCCAGCGGCATCTTCCTCCCTCTGTTAGTTTGATGGAAGGAGCGGCCCCTTGGCTGGGTTGGTAGGTGGAGATGGCAGGCATTAAAGCTGCCAAACTCTTGTTTTACACAGTTCTCTGCTTGTATCCATTTTTAATTGTCATGGCTGTGGCAAAACAAAGCCAAAACTGGACCCTCCGTGTTGTCCATTTGTGCGCCTGAGCCGTGACGCGGGAGGTTTGGGGGGAAATGGCCACAGGGTGAAAGCTCGCTGCAGGCTGGGGTGGTCTGCGGGCTGGCAGCCACATGCCCAGCACTGGCAGGGTCAAGGCCTCGCTCACATGCCTCGGCATTCCCCTGTGAACAATCGCGCACCAATGCCTCCCCACTCTCGTGTGGTCCGTCAACTCCGGTTTCCTGACCTTCCCCCAACTCGCCATAAAACCGCCAGAGCCCAGCTGCGCCCAGCAACAGTTCTGTGCATGTAAAAGCCCGGGGTCGGCGTGAGGATGCAGCAAACGAGGTCATTAGCTGAGGTCCCGCCACCACGGCCCCTGCGAAGCTACATTGTCTGGCTTCATAGCGGTTTGGAGCCCGTGGCTGCAGTTCTGCAGAGGGGGGGAGGCCTTAGACTCACTAGGGCCCAGGGCAGAAAGCCAAACACAGGCCATGCTTGGTAACCCCTGAAACCTGCCCTGAGAACCGCTGCTTAAAATAACGTTGTGCGTCAGTGGCCCAGAAATCCTGCCTGGGATTAGACTCTTCACAGGAAGAATAAAACTTTCCAAAGCCAGAGGCCGGGGTAATAGCCAAGTATCTCATCCCTCCTCCTTCCCTTCCCCCCCCCCCCACTGCACCTGCTCCCAGCTCGCATCCTCCCACCAACCCATTTGTCTCATCCCTGTGTTCTGAGCTGGTTCACTTTGGGGGGCAGGACTGCAGAGCAGGGCTCAGACACTGGGCATCTTCCCCCTGGCCCACGGGACCCAGAGGAAAATGGCTAGTTCGCTCGGAGCCCCCACCAGGAAAGGCTAAAAACAGGAACCAAACCAGTCAGAAGCAGCGTGTGCAATTGATGCTCCCCCCCCCCCCCCCGGGTATCAGCACGAACTTGCAGAGCCCACGGCAAATGGTCTCTCTCTTCCCAGGGGTCGGCGCCATGACCTGGTCTCCTCTGGCTTGCGGAATCGTGTCTGGAAAATACGACGGGGGAATCCCCCCTTACTCGAGAGCCTCGCTGAAGGTGAGGGGGACGCTGCAGCCTGTTCGGTGGGGGGGGGGGTGCTAACGTGGAGGGATGCCTGGGGGGAGCCTGGCTCTGAATCCCCCCGGGTCGGCCAAGTGGCTAGCAGCCAGTGTGGGGTTTATCCTGTCGCGTCCTAGGACGCAGTCTCCTGGCGTGGGGCTAGTTTGCTTTCAGGTCATGTGAGCAGGCATCCGGAGGAGTTCTCTGATGAGCTGCCTTACACCACATTCAAGAACAGGCACTGTAGGCAAAACACTAAATCCATCCACCCACCTCTCTCTCCGTATACGTCTAATGTCCTATTTCCCCGAGTTCTGCACCTGCAAGGTTCAGTGCATTGTCAGGGGGCGTCTGCCTGCCCTTAGTCTCCTCCTAAAGCTTTAATTTGCCTAAAGGGTCACAACCAGGAAAGCCCACACCTGGCTCTTGGGCAAGGCATTCTGGTCTGTCTGAGGGTCACACAGGGTCCGGTGTGCGGGAACTCAGCCCCCAAACCAGTGGCTTACGCACAAGAAGCATGAAAGGAATCTGGCTGCACCACCCAGACATCAGGCGCTCCAGACTATGTTCCCTGTGTGCTTGGGCGGCCGCCCAGGAGAGATTCAAATGCTGCCCAGCTGATTAGCAGAGCGCCCACAGTGCCCAGAGCTGGCAGCATGTGCTTCTACTGGTGGTGCACATCTGCACATGCCTTGGTGCACATAACACATTTTATTCTGCACATAGATGGAAAAGCTTGGCGGGAGCATTGGTTACAGCCCCAGCTCCCTATGGGAAGTAGTGCTAGTCTTGCGGCCACGTTGGGAGTTGGCACGGCAGAAGGGGCAAGGAGGGCGTGTGGATGTGCTAAGTGCAAGAACCCCCCTGCACTGCTTCGGGGCACCGAGTGAGACTAGCCACGAGAGGCAGGTGGGGGAGACATGTTGCTGAGGGGCCCGGGACAGCTCCCTTTGTCTCCTGCAGCCCCTTTCCCCCAGGCACTGGCCTGGCCCAGGGAGCACTGCAGGCTGGGGAGGAGACAGCCATTAAAGACTCTTCCCCTCTCCCGCAATGTGCCTCTTCCAAGGGCTACCAATGGCTCAAGGACAAGATCCTGAGTGAAGAGGGAAGGAGGCAGCAGGCCAAGCTGAAGGAGCTGCAAGCCATCGCAGAGCGCCTGGGCTGCACCCTGCCACAGCTCGCCATCGGTAAGCGCACGCCGAGGCTTTGGCACAGCGAGGCTGCGCTCGAGACGCATGGTTCCCTGCATTAATGCCCAGTTCCAGCCTCCGGCCCAGCTCCTTGCTTTGCGTTAGCCTGCTCGCCTCACAGGCTGCTCCGAGGAGACCGAAATTTCGTTTCCCGTCTCGGGCGATGGTCATTGACTCGGGATGGCCTGAGACCGGGGGCCCCGCAGCTCAGAGCGGGGAAGTACCAGCCAACGGGGCCAGAGAAGGCCCAGCCAAGGGGCACGTCTCCCTCTCCGGGCAGCGTGTTCCTCCCCTCGCTGGCCCGTCGTGGCCGGGGAACGGAGCGCTGCTCCTGCTGCTCTGCCCGGCCTGTTAAGAGTGAACGTCAGGCGTTAAACCCCCCCGTACGGACACCCCAACCCTTTCTCTCCTTCCAGCCTGGTGCCTGAGGAACGAAGGAGTCAGCTCAGTGTTGCTAGGCACGTCCAATGCGGACCAATTGATGGAGAATATCGGTGCGATACAGGTCAGTTCTCACAGCCAGCGGGGGGGGTGGGGCTGTGGGCCTGACTCTGGCTTGCTCAGGACGGAGAGCGACTTGCTCCCTAGCGCATGGCCACTGTTAACCAGAAATTGGCCTGACTGCAGCTCTGGAGCAGGGCAGGAGCTTTGCAGCAGCACGAGGGTTGCAAGTATTGACGAGGGCTACCTTGAGCGGCGGGTGTGCTAGGCGGGGGCAGGCTGTGCCCTCCCAGCCCCCACCCACACCCTGCCCCCGGACGCCTGCTGTAGGCGCACTGGGGCGGATTGTTGCTGCCCCCAGTGCCACCCTCCCCGTGCTCCAGGACAGGGGGGCTGGGCACATGCACCTACCCGCCCTCCTCCCCTCCCTGTTGTGGGGGGTGGGGCCTCGGCAGAAGGGGTAGGTCAGACCCACCCCTCCTCTCCCCTCCCCTCCCCTCCCCTCCCCTCCCCCAGCCCTACCTTCACCTGCTGCCCACGAGGGCTACCACATTAGGCTAATGTGGCGTCGTGGCTCATACACCTCCGGTTACTGAGTACAAGTCTTAGCACCCATGAAGGCAGATCCAGGGACTCCGTCAGGTGAGCTTTGCACCAGTCTGTTAACAAATCGTCTTTTCCCATAACAGATTCTTTCAGTGAACCAAAGGTCTTCTGACTACTCTGTTGTTTAAACCCCTCCACCCTGCGGGCGAGTCAGTACGCGGCTGTGAATTCAAGGCGTTACTGGTTCCTGCAGAATTTTGTTCCTTTAATTCTATATTTCAGCCGTTTGCTTTGGCTGCCTTTGCTTTCCATGTTGACCTTTGTTTGCCAAAGCAGTCATGAGTGCAGGGTGCTAATGACCCTCCCTAGGCCAGTGGGCCCCTGCTGTACCTGTCACAAGCCAGGGCAGAGGTGGTTTTAGCAGTGCCTGCTGGCCAATGCATTTATTAGTGAGCATCTCGATAATAATTAATACAGGCTGCACCTCTCAACCGGGACTCTGGTCCAGCAACATCCGTGGTTCGGCAGGACACTGATGTTCCGGGATCGGAGAGTGCGGGTGTGCCGCAGGGGGTGAATGGGGAACGGAGTCCGGTGTGCTGCAGGGGGGCGGGACCTGGCGCACGGCTCAGCCGAGCTGCCTGGGGGAGCCTGGAAGCCCCGTGTGGCGGCAGGGCAGCCAGAAATGACCTTCCCTTGTTCAGCAAAATCCCTCGTCCAGGCCCAGTCAGGTCGCAAGAGTACTGGGCCAGGGAGGTCCAACCTGTATCTTCTTAAACTCCCCCAGGGACCCCTTTTGTCTGCCGGCTTTGGGGTGCATGCTGACAGCTCAGATCTTGCAAGCTGGCAGGTGGGTTGAACTCAGTTCCTTGCTGACTTGCTTTCTGATTTTGTTTTGTTTCTTGCGTCCAGGTTCTTCCAAAATTGTCCTCTTCCATTATACACGAGATCGATAGTATTTTGGGCAATAAACCATACAGCAAAAAGGACTACAGATCCTAACTGTGCGTACTGTCCCTCCGGACTCACACTTAACTCCTAGTCTTCTATTTGCTTGCTTAAGCTTTACCGAAGCAAAGTGAAGATTGTGATTTGCATCAAAAGAATACAACATGTCAAGATGTCCTAGAGAAATTGTTTAAAACGTTGCTGCAAGACAACATATGCTTATTATGTAACGTTTATTTTGAATGCAAACAAGTCACAGACTGGGAAGAGCTGTGATTCTCCCCTAGAAAATTCGCCTCTGTGCTTTTGTTTTTAAAAGAAGAAACTAGGTTTTTCTCACAGAATATCACTGCTTCTCCTTCGTTCTGGCTCCTGGCCCATGTGCCGGCACGGGCGCCATTTAACTGGAAGAATTCTAGTCTCTGTTCCCAAAGCAACACTGGCCTTCCAGTGATCTGGCTACTGTGCAGGACTGTCGGTGGTAGCCATCTAGGCATGCTAGAAACAGCTGTTTCGGGACAACCGGGTACATCTCCCAACCGGGTCCATTCGGTGTCTGTATGTGTTTGCATACTTCAGAAAAAGACGATCTTCTCCATGTAAAGTGAATCAGCTGGGTTGTTGGCAAGCAGCTGTGAGAATTCATGCGCCATGATTCTGTCGCTTTCCCACGGCCTGCTCTGGGGCAGGTGGTGTTTGTCAGGGTGCTGGTGCCTCGTGTGAATCTTCCGAGAGGGTGTTGCTATTCACACAAGGCCTGAGTCCACTCGGGGCCAGTCGACCTGTTCAGAGAGAGAGAGAGCGAGCCCCCTATGTCCCCAGCCCAAGCGCCTGTTGGCCTCCCGGGAGTTTTGCTGTGGATTGAGTGTAGGATGCAGTTAGTGACGTGGAGCAGAAACGGCGCATGGGCCTTTCTGCCTGTTAGAGAGAAAAGCGCTAGCCCGGGGTGCTCTTCCAACCTGAGCGTCTTGCTGGCTTCCTTTCTTCCTCTGCAAGGCATTCAGTTCCAGGCTGTCATGTTAAGCTTCAGATCAGTGTTTAGTACGATCATTGTGTTCACCTCGAGTCTAGCTGCTTGTACGAAAGAGAGCAGAGACCGTCAGTGAATCCAGGGAACATTCAGCGTTAAGTTTAGATGCTTGATTTCCGTCCCACCCAGCATTTGTGAGCTGTCGTAAGCAACCTCTTGCATTCCCTGACCCCACCCTTGTTGTAAAAGGAGAAGGGCAGGCGGGGGTTAGTTACGTGTGGTCAGAGGACAATCATGGGGCTCTCTTACCAGCTGCACACAATAAATGATGATAACGAGCAAGTGAATTCTAGTTCCGAGAGGACGGCGGATATGGGGTTGTGTCTGAGCGATGGCTGGGCCCGTGGCCAGGCACTGCTCAGTAACGCAGATGCTGTCGTGCACATTCTGAGAATCTTTTTGCCTTTGCAAACAAAAAAAATATTTTTTTGTATGTTACAAAATAATCGTTCTTGTTTCGGGTGCCCGGTTTGGGTGGGCTGCCACCTCTTACGGTACCGACGCTCCCCTCCATTTTCAGGCTGCTTTTGTAGGGACTTTGTCTCACTTGCCAGAGTATTGACTTTGGTAGATTGCTCTCTGCTGCTCAGATAAGTAGTTCCCTCTGTGCTAGCTATGCAGAGATGTTACCCCTGAATTAAGTGATGGCCCCCATTTCCATTACAGATTAAGCTCATCTTAAAAGAGAGGGGAGTTTTTCAGGGATTTAGCCTAATTGATACAATGTCGTGGAACCACCGAGCCATCTTGATATAACAGTCGTCAAATACATATTCATCTCCTGTCCCAAAATCATAGCATTGCTGGTGCTGTTAACAGCTGCCACTTTCCACCCCAGAGGTGGCTGCATTTCAGTGGTAGATATAGGGAGCCCTTTTAGATGCTTTTGCAAATCAGATATTGTAGTCACACTATGTGGTCTGAGATGCCAACTTCTGTGACTTTTACATTACTGCAGTAATTGTATACTTTAATTAGTTATAATTCTGGTGGTATTTTTCTTGTAACCGTTGCATAGATAACAAGTGGCTTGCTCATGGGAGCTTCAAACAGTATCTTATCTGGGAGTCTGCCATCTGGTTAGGGCACAAAACAATGTTCCCTGTAACCAGCGTGCTTGGGCAGCCACCCCACGGATTAGCAAAGCACCCACAGCCGACAGCGTGTTTCTAATTGGGGTGCACATCTGCACATGCCTTGGTGCACCTAACAAAATTTATTCTGCCTGCGATGGAAAATATTAGAGGGAACACTGGGGCAGAATTAGTCCAGCACTTAGTTAGCAAAAACCTGTCAAATATGAAATGTCCACCGAGACGACAGTAATACTAATGAACCGTGATAACGCAGGTGGGTGGGGAATCATTTTTTCCTGGAAGGCATTACGTTTCCAGGGCTCGGACTGCATTTATTTGGGTTTGACAAATCTTAGTGCTTCTATTCTGGTTCTTCTCTTTCCGGAGGCAGCTGTGCCGAGTAGCGCGCGCCCCCTGCAGCACACTGGGAGCGGAGAACTTGCCCTGCAAATGCAATTGCATTTCTGGAATTAATTGGCACTACCCAGCCAATGCCTGGTTGGCATCTGGGCGGAGATGGGTCACTGGCCCGAGCCACTAGAGCCAAGGACAGGGCCTGCTCTGCTTCCAGGCAGGGCTGCGGCCTCCCAACACCGTTCGGCTCCCTCAGGGAAAGACCAGACAGAAATGCTCAGCGTCCCAGGGCCTGTCTGCACACGGGGCCGTGGGCTCAGACGGGCTCAGCTCTGAGTTCCCGGCCTTGGCTCACTCCCCCAGTGTCCCCCGACAAGCCCCACTGCTGATCATTCCCCAGGGGCTTTGCAAGTGAGACTAGAAATGACCCTGCGCCCCACGCGCCCGCTGCCGTCATACCCCCCCTCCCCATGCAGCCCCTGCCCTGTGTGTGGCCAGCTTCCTGTGGGGCGCTCACGCATGCTGCTGCCCTGCGCACTGTGGCCGTGGAGGCCCTATGTCTGTTGCCGCCGAATGCTCGTTCCCTGAGAGGGAGCGTCCCTGCAGCTCTTCATCCAGCCTCTGCTTCTCAGCAGCATTCGAAGGGCTGGTGCCAGTGCACCGTGCGCTCTGGGGGCAGGCCATGTGCTGTGGGGAACTTGGGCCTCATGGCACCGGGCACCCCGGCGGGGGAGCGATGGCCGTGCCCTGCTCCAGTGCCAGCCTGGCCTGCTCCTGCCTGCTCCATCAGCCGAGATCAGGGCCCCCGGCTGCACGCCTGCACAGAGGCATTGATGCAGGTGGCGCGCTTGAGTCCCCGCCCCAAGCAGCGGGGCCAGGGGCAGCCCCATGGAGCGACTTGCTACGCAGGCTGCTGGCAGCCTAGGGCAGTGGTCACCGGGAGCCCCAGTTTAAAGGTAGAAACTGCACCACCCGCACCCCCAGCGGGGCCTTTTCCTACCCAGTGGCTCGTCCCTGCACGCGCCCATTGGGACTGGGGCCCAGTGACTCCAGTCCCCGGGGCTGAGCATCCACTCCACGAGGCGGCCATGCTGCCCCGCTGGAGCTGCAGCAGCTGTCCCCTGGGTGGGCTCTTTACACACAGCCTCAGGCCCCCGTGGGGCCGTTGGAGCAGAGAGCAAGCAGCTCCTGGGCCCCAGGCGGAGAGGGGGTCCAGAGCTAGTCGGGGGGGAGGGGGGTCAGTCTGCACCCCCCTGCAAAGACTGGCCCATGCCACGGGTTGCTAGTCCTCCACAGCTGGGGGCAAGCGTGTTGTATTCCAGGGGTGACAGCCCGCCTCAGCTCAGACTGCATGGCACCATGGTCCTGCAGGACGGGGCGAGAGTCCTGGGCCGGGGCTTTGCACGTGCGCTCTGGGAACCAACAGATGACTGCACCCCCCACCCCCGTCAGGGGCTTTCTACTCCACGCATGGGACTTGAGAACGCTCGGCCGGGACCAGAGCAAATGTGGGGTTGGGGGCCACTCCGCAAGGCCTCTCTGCTTGGGGCCCCGCCCTGTGGGTTTTGTGGGGGGGTAACTCCCAACAGCAATTCCTCCCCAAGTAGCCTGCTCCCCGAACCAGCCCGCAGTGCCCAGGACAGCGCCTGGGGTTGCGCTTGCTCCCCACGGGAGGGCGAGGGGCAGGGACTCCCTGGTAGGGAGTGTTGAGGTTGGTGACTCAGCCTTTGCCTACGATTGCACGTCTATGTCTGTGACTTGTCTGGCCCCTCTCGTGTCCCCACAGCCAGCCTGCAGCCCCAGCGCCCTGCCCTGGCCATTTGCACGGCCCAATCCCACATGGAAGTGGGAGAAGGACCCCACCAGACACCAGCACAGGCCCCTGGGGCCCCCTCGCTGGCAAGGGAGTTCCCACAGCTGCCACTTGCCTTTCCCAGGCTGCACTCGGGTTCCTGTGTTCTTTGTGCGGGGGGGGCGGGCAGGCGAAAAGTGAGTCGGGGCTGGCGTGTGGGCTCCTCTGCTTGTGCCTCCCTGCAGAGCCCTGCCCTTTGCCGGGGCAGACCCTGCTGCCGCGGCGCTGTGCCCGACCAGTGCCCGTTCTTGTCCTGTCTCGGGTGTCACTAAAGCGCTGTCTTTGTCTGCAGGGGCGCGGGAGCTAGCTTCATAACCACAGCCAGGCCAGGCCGGCTGAACGCAGTGTGCTGCTGGAAGGGGATGTGGACTGATATTCAGCTGCTGTATTTATGGAATGACAATAAAAGTCCAGCCTCATCTGTCTGCAGGAGGGTTTCCTTGGCTGCTTTGAGCTGCGGGTAGCACTGAGCCCAACCGAAGGGCTACACCATCCTAGCAGTGCCTCCCCCTGCCCTGGCATTACTGGGCTTGCCCTGGGCTCCCAGCAGGCCTAGCGATGCTGGTGCCAGCAGCTCTCTCAGCTGTATGTCCTAGCAGGACAGGATGGCCCCAGCGGGCAAGGAGGCAGCCCCCCCAACCCCACACACACTAAGGCTGCTTCCCGCAGGCCTGTAAGCACTGCTCTGGCTCGACTCCCAGCCCCCTCACTGCTAGGGGTTGCCAGATGGTTGAACCAAAAATACCCAACACCCCCCCCACACACACACACACACACAAAAAAAACACCAGGGAAAAAATTCTGTCGAGAGGATTTTTTGTTGAGCAAAAAAAAAAAAAAAAGGGACTCAGCCTTATTAAGCAAAAAAAAAAAAATTTAAATAATAAAACAGCATTAACCAGCATGGCCCCTTTCAGAGTGAGCGCAGAGGCGGAATAGGACCAGGGGGCCGGTTGAGCAGTAAGACCCAGGGAAGGCATTGCTTCCCCTCGGTCTTTTTGCCGGTGGTCATTTTGTGTTCTTGTTCAAGCCAGAACTTAGCTTCCCTGTGGAACCAGGTAAGCAGGGGGGCTGGGCGGGGGCTGGGAGTGTCAGGTCCTAGGGATGGGGGAGGAAGCCAGGGGCTGGGCGCAGGCGCTAGGGTCGCCAGGTGTCCAGTATTTTCACCTCCTGGCTGGGAAAAAAAAAATCAGAAACTACCGGACATTTTAGGGGGTCCGGTATTTTCTGAACATTTTTACCGGACAGGAGGCAAAAATACCGGACTGTCCGGGTCAATACTGGACACCTGGCACCCCTACTCGCTGCCCAGTGCCTTCGCGGGCTGCGCTAGTGCCCCTACCTCCGCTCGAGAGCCGGGCTAGGAGCGAGAAACCAGCTCCGGGCTGGGCCCCGGCTTGCTGTGCTTTCCCAGGTCCCTGGGGGCTGAGCCCTGGGAGGAAGGGAATGGCAGCTGCTCCTGCCTGGCCTAATGCTGTGGCAAGTGGGGGGCAGGGAAGGCGCGAGGTCCTGCCTGCACGGTCCCAGAGCACTTGCCATCTCCTGGGGAGGGGGCCGCACTGGCGGGGAGGGGACCAGCTGGGTAGAGGAGCGCCTTGACTTCCGGTTGCTCTGTGCACAGCAGCCCTGCTCTTGTGAACGGCTTGTGACAGGCCTACCTCAGCTCACAGGCCTGGAGCTTGTGCCTGGCTTGCTCCTGCCTTTGCAAGAGGCTCTGGAGGGGCTAAAGACGCCCCGAGCAGCCTACGGCCCCCCTCGCCGCATTGTCCCGGGGCCAGGCTGCTGCCGCTGGAACAATAAACAGAACTGGGGAACCCGTTTGGTGAACTCCTTTTTTTTAAAGGGTTTATTAAAACACAGGAAACAAAACCAGATACACACAGAGTACAAAGTAAATGTGATTGATTGGTGTTGGCTACAGGCGCTGGAAACGCTCCTACAAAAGGGCAGCAGGGGATCATTTCGTATCCCAAAACAACCAACCAAGAATCATGAAGGCCAAGTAGCTTTAAATGCTTCCCTTTTCCCCCAAGCTAGTCCCCGCGTCAGTACTGCCGCTGCCTGTATTTCATGGGCGCTTTTACCGCTTCAAACGTTGCATAATCGCATCTGCGGCCAACAGCGTAGTGGATTGGCCGTAAGCCGGCCCCTCGTCCTGCCCTGTGCCTTTCCCTCTTCAGTTACTGCGCGGAGTCTGCCTTGTAGTAGAGCAAAGCGTGTGAAAAAGCATCTGTGGGGGTGGGGAGAGTTGAAGGGGGGGGGCAATTAAACTAGCTGGTTTAGCAGACCTAGCAGTGAGAGCCTTTGTAAACTCAAATCCAGTGTCATCCCATCTGGACCCAGGAGGGGGGTGGATGGAAATGGTTCAAACACAGCCTAGTTTCAAGGTACCGTACCCAAAACAAAACACTGCTACCGGCACGCGTGCCCTTCGGCAGGGCACCACACACACAACGCTGGCCAGAACACACAGGCAGCGCTGGGAACACCCGAGCCATGGCGGAGGGGCAAGTTGCCAATTAAAAGCCTTTGCCCTCCTTACAAATCCAGCCCCAAAATAAGGCGGCAGGCCCAGGTGAGCGGCTGCCTTGGCTCCAGCCAGGGGCCTGCCAGCGTGGCTGACTGATGGTGGCACCCCCAGGCCGCGCTCGCAGCGCTCCTCAGTGCCTGCCACCAGGGGCGGGGGCAAGGCCCGGCTGGTTCCCCGTCACAAGGCAGCTGCCTCTGGAGCATCCCAAGTGTCAGCCGGCCCTGCGGGGCACGCGTGCTGTAACCCCGGCCGGCCTGCCCCAAAGAAGCCCCACGCCAGGGCCCCCCGGCGCACAGGCTCTGGGCATGTGGCGGGGAGCTCCGAGCCATTCGTCCCCCAGTGGCGGCCGTCACCCGTGCTGTGGGGCAACCCGCCTGCCGGGGGGGGAGGAGCGGAGGGGGGGAAGCTACTGCTCCGGCATTGAAAGGGGCCCGCCACGTGGCGGACGGCCCAAGTGGGGGGCTACTCACAAAGCCCCATGGGCCAGTAACCGGTCCCAGCCTGTGGTGCGCGCAGAGGCCCTTGCCGGCGGGGAACCAAGGTGGCCTGTGCCCGGGGGAGGCAGGGAGGGCATTTGGCTTCAGCAATTAAAATCCAGGGACAGCTGACCCCTCAATTCCCCTGCCCCCCACGCGTTGCCTCTGGCAGGGGACGCACCAGGGGAGGCTGCTGGGCCGCTTTCCCATCGCCCACCCAGGGGCCGGCTGCCCTCCCGTCCTGCCAGCTCTCCAGCCAGGCTGGGCCAACGCGCCGGCTCTGCTCCCGGTCAAAGGCCTGTCGCCGTTGGCATCCCGGGAGCAGCCAAGCCAGGGGCCTGGGCTCCGGCAGGCGCAGAGCGAGCTACACCGGGAGGACGGGATTCAAGGGCAAGGGAGCTGGGCGAGGGGGGAGGGGGCTCAGCATTTGAACCAGGATCAGTCCTGCTCCTCCCTGCTTCTCGGTGCTGGGACGTGCCGGGCCGGCCAGGCGCAGAGAGGCCGAGGCTCAGCCTGGAATTCACCCCCGCCTGAGTGCAGCTGCTGCCTGGTGGCAGGCGGGGAAACCCGGGGTCCCTCCGGGCTGATGCACCAGCGCTGGCCCGGCCGCGGGGTGGTGTCGCCCTCGCGGCAGGAGCAGGCTGTGAAAGGCGGGCTAGGAGCAGCCCGGAGCACAAAGCTGCCCTCTAACCACCTTGCTGAGGGCACTAGCCCGGAGCCAGGGCGCCAGGCAAGCGGCCCTTTTACTCCCTGGCCCTGGAAGGAAGCCCCCAGCCCTTCAGGACCTTGCCCCGGCAGCCCCTCGCCCTCAGCTCACACAAGCGCAGTCTGTTCCCGGCGTGCAGGCCTGAGCGGGAGGGATGTTCTTGGGCAGGACGGTGCCCACCAGGCACCTTGTCACCTGCTTCCGAGCCCGCCCAGCTCCGCAGGCTGCGCGTTCCCTGGGAAGCCAGCTGCCACTCGGCCCTGCACCCTGTTCTCCTGGCACGTTACATCTGGCCCCCGAGGTCTATGGCGGGAAGGGCAGCACCCGCCTTGCAGCTCACCCTCCCCCACGTCCCGCCCTCACTCCGCGCTGCTTGCTAGACCAGAACTGTGCAGTCACTCAGCAAACTTCCCTCCTGCCCGCCAGGCGCCCAGGTCTAGGGCAGTGGCGCGAGGGACCTACCGGGCAGCCTGCAGCGTGCTCTCCCTGGGTGCCCGTGGGGGACATCTGGCAGCAGTGCAGCGGCGGAAGGGCTCGGCGTGTGCATGCATTGGCTCAAACACAGAACGGACATGGAAAGAGACCAAACCGAGGGGGCTCCAGGAAAGAATGGAGCCTGGCTCCTGACACGGTACAGTAACTGGACTAGAGACAGAGCTGCCAATACCCTCTCCCTGGCCCTCGGATACGCGGCAATAAAAACAGACATAAATACTGGTACTAGAGAATCCCTTCGCAAGTCAGCCCACACTCTCAAGACGAACTCTTCAAGTCTTCAATAAGAAAGTGCAAAAAAATGTACAAGGAAATGAAAGCCCCTTCGGAGAAGTTCTTGAAACGGGCTGGGGGCCGGTTTGTTCTGAGGAACGCTTTCAATGGGAGTGAGGCGCCCCGGGGCCCCAGCCCCCCGGGCCAAGAGTTAGTCTTCAATGCAGATGATGTCCCCACGCTTCCCCTTGCGTTCCAAGGCTGCACCATCTGTCAGTGACTCTGCAACGTTTTTATCGGGGTGGCTGGCGGGCGACCCATTGGGTGTTGCTGCAAGGACAAAAGCGAACGTGTTACAGGCCAGCCGGTCGCCAGTCCCCTCCCAGGCACGTCTGCTACCCCGGGCGGGCTTGGAAACGCAGTGCGAGGTGGCAGCAAAGCGGGGTAGGCAGGGCTGCTGGCCACCCTAAAGGAAACGTCCTTAGATGCAGCCGCAGTCACTCCCGGAGCCCGGCACGCGCTTTTCTGCTCACAGCCGAGAGCAAGGCCAAGGCGACATTTGCACAGGAAGGGGCTTGCGGCCCAGTGCCCACGGCTCTGGCTGCCCGCTCCAGCTCACGGCCAGCAATGCTTGAAGCAGGCTGGCTTGTCAAGCCTGGGGCCAGTGGCCCTGGGCAGGCAGCTGGCCAGGCCGAGGGGAACATGGGGAACTCGCAAGTGTCTCAGGCAGCAGCTGGCTAGTCCAACAGCCGCACTCCAGGGCGGAAGGTGAACAGGAAGGAAGGCGGCAGCTCCCGAGTGCCCTTTCCATCACGGGAGCAGCTTTGCTGCCTGCATGTGGCTTAACCTGCAGCACAGCAGGGTCGGGGGCTATTAGACAAGCTGCTGGCCAGGGCGGTTAAACACTGGGCCAACTGCCCAGGGGCTGGGGAAGCCCCGTCACTGGAGATTGTTCAGAGCAGGTCAGACAGACCGAGTCGGGGACGGTCTAGAGGGTGCTTGGGCCTGCCGTGAGGGCAGGGGACTGGGCTCGATGCCCTGTCCAGATCCCTTCCGCTCCTGCAACTCACTGATTCTGTCTCTCCCATCTGATGACAGGGGCCAGGCCACCCACCCCAACACCCAGCCTCTCGGGAGGGACGAGCCCCCGGGCTGTGCAGATGACACAACAGACAGGCCGGGCGAGGGGTGCCAGGCAGGAAGACCTTCCCGCAGGCAGCTCTGAGGTGACGGGCGAGGTCGCCGACTGTGCCACTATTAAGCAGTGGCACCTTACAGAATCATTGGGGGGGCACTTCCTCAAGCGGAAAATGCTGGGGGGGGGCTGGTTGGGTGGCCAGGGGCCCCCTCCCTGCCCCTGGATGTTTACAGAGCCGGTTTCCTGGGTCTCGGAGGAAACAGCCAGCTCCCAACCCTGAAAAAGCCTCAGCGGCCTGGGAGGCACATCCCAGGGTGCAGGGCAGGCGCTTTGTGCAGACACTTGGGAACACGGACCAAGATCGGGCTCACAGGCAGGTGTCACGGGGCACAGTGCCGGACAGGCCATACAACACATGCCTTGGAGAATGCCCTCCCCCCAGGGCTCTGAGAGCCCCTCCCGGCCGAGAGTGGCACCGTGCAGCCCCACGCTAACTAGCCGCGTGGGCACTGAATGGGGCCAAGGCAGTATCGCCATTTTCACATGCGCGAGCGAACATGCGTCGGGCTGCCTCCGAAAGCTACCGGCTTGTGGCCCAACCGCCGAGGCCGGCCACAGAGCGCGGCGGGATGAGGGGGAATGAGCCTTGCAAAGCAGTGAACCCTCCTGGCCCGTGGACGGACAATTCCTATCGCCCCCGACACGACAGCCCCGAGAGGCCAGCGGAACCCTCTGGTTCAGCGCTTGGGTAATTATCTGCAATGTGAAGGAGTCTTCAGCAGAGACCGAAGGCGCGTTGTCCCAGCATCCCTGGGTAAACTGCCAGGGAGAAAGGGACAGCGGCCCCTCTGCGTTGCAGTGATTGGTGCGTTCGTTAATGCACTAATTAGCAGCTCGGGCAAGACACAAGCCAAGGGCGCGGGAGGAGAATGAAACCGGATGCAAGGCCTGGAAGGGGGAAGAGTCTGGCCAGACATCATGCCCCTGCCCTGGGAGCTCACACCCCGGGGATGAGATTTTGGGATCTCTGAGCAATGCAACCTCCTCCATCGGGCACTGGCTGACCAAATGCAAGCGGCCGAGGGCTCAGAGTAAAACTGGGTCCAGAGTCTCTCGGAGCAGGCTCTTTGCCGGACTTTCCAAAGTCCTGACCTGAAATTTGGGAGGGAGGACACCAGACAGGCTCCATGCAGAAGTACCCAGGATACGCCTACACCAATATTCTCAAGGCAACAGGGCACGTCAGTCTCGGAACTGCCTTTCTTCGGGAGCAGAAGGCACAAGAACGGGAAACTACGCGCAGAGAACACAATGCAGATTCCCAAACGCAAAGGGGTCGGTGACTCCATGACCCTGGGCGTGCACTGCCAGGCGCGACTTAGCATCACGAGCAAGGCCGTGGCGACGCGGCCAAGAACAGGGCATTGCACCAGGTATGAGACCCAAACAACAACAAAGCAACCAAAATGGTGGGTCTGAGTTTCCACCCCCACACACAACAGTGCTTGCCCCAGGCTCTGCCAACGCAGACCGGCATGCAGTGCTGCAGTGCACCTCCTCACCGAGCTGGAGCTACGGATTCCCGAGCCTGCGCCTCGGAGCCCTGTTCCGGCACGGGCCACTCTATGAGGGGTGTGGAGGGAGTGGCTCCTCCCCACTCTGACCCCGTCGCAGGGGCACCGCGGCTCGCTGGCATCAGTGGGTGCCAGGCCCAGGCATGGCTGGTCAGAATCCAAGAGGGGACCCACCCTTCCACTCCGGCATCTCCTAAGCAACCGCCCCAGGTACAGCGGCTCTCGGAGCGCGATCCCCCGAGCTGACTGCCTGGAGGAATCCCCTGCCCCTCTGCGAGCCGGGCGCTTTCACCGCGGCCACGGCCCACGCCACCGGTGCTGCTGCAGCGCGACGAGGGGCCGTGGCAAGGGGGCAGCGGGGCGGCCTCCGTATACGCTTGCGCGTTGGGGATTCCCTCCCGCCACCTCGCAGCTTGCTGACAGAGTTAACCACAGCCCGCGGCAGCGCCTGAGACACGGGACAGTGCGGTACGTTTAGCAGAGAGTAATAAGCGTGGCCTTACCTCAGGTGGGAATAAGAACTGCAGAGGAAAATCTTGGAACCGGCTAAATATCTATTGATAAGAGAGAAAACAGCTTGCTTGCCCACTAGTCTTTGGCTTTGCTTATGAAATTTGCCACTTTAATTTCTGCAGTTAGAGAAAGAGGCTGCTAGGAATCTTAACCTACCGGTCACGTAAGGTCCCAGCGGCATCTGACTGTAGTTGACAATCCCACCGGGTCCGGGGCCTCGGAAGTTTGGCCCAAAGTTGTTGCTGTAGAGCTGGGAGGACCCGAAGGAGCCCTGGAGAAACAGGAGAAAACAACGGCTGTTCTGTGCTCCCTGTGGACATGCAGTGGAGTCACGGGGGCAATTCCCAGACCCCCGCTTCATTTCCACCCGCTCTCCAAAGAGAGCTGTGCTGCTCCCGTGCTGCGCGTAGGGGAAGGGCCTGGGCAGAGGCGCAGTCTGGCCTGCCGAGGGAACGCAGGGCAAGGCCCGCTGCAGTTAGGGATGGAAAAGGCGCAGCCATGAGATGTCAACGCATCAGCGATGCCAATTCACTCCCACTGCCCTCGGAGATGCCTTGCCAGGGACTCTCCACGCAGGCCCCACGTGGAGCCACGTCGCTAGCCCCAGCCAGCCTGCCCACGCTGCTGTGGGCCTCTCCCGCCAGGCCCCTGGCTTTTCCTTTGGGCTCCCTCTGACCTGCTGGATGGTGGGGTCCCCGCCGCGGTTCGTGAGGCGGCTCAAGATGCTCCGTTCCGACATCTGCAGGCGAGCGGCCACTGGAGGAATCCTGGACAGCATGGAGGGCAAGCGGGTCACGTCCGCCTTCATGTCGCTCAGCAGCTCCTCCAGCTGGTTCAGAACTGCAACACAGGCACCGATGCACGGGGGGTCTGCTCTCCCAGCGCCCCCCTCGTGGGGGGAGGGGACACAGGCACCGATGCACCGGGGGGTCTGCTCTCCCAGCGTCCCCCTCGTGGGGGGAGGGGACACAGGCACCGATGCACCGGGGGTCTGCTCTCCCAGCGCCCCCCTCGTGGGGGGAGGGGACACAGGCACCGATGCACCGGGGGTCTGCTCTCCCAGCGCCCCCCTCGCGGGGGGAGGGGACACAGGCACCGATGCACCGGGGGTCTGCTCTCCCGGCGCCCTCCTCGTGGGGGGAGGGGACACAGGCACCGATGCACCGGGGGGCCTGCTCTCCCGGCGCCCCCTTCGTGGGGGGAGGGGACACAGGCACCGATGCACCAGGAGCTCTGCTCTCCAGCGCCCCCCTCGCGGGGGGGGGGGGGGAGACGACACAGGCACCGATGCACCCAGAGCTCTGATCTCCCAGCGCCCCCCTCGCGGGGGGAGAGGCACCCAGGCACGGCAGGGGCAGAGATCACTTTGCAGGGCAGGACACCGCTGTGACGGGCAGTGGGAGGCGGCTCTCCGCACACGCCTGCCCCTACTTGAGGGCAGGCTGCTGTGCTGATAGGAAGGGATTGCTGCAGGCTCGGCGCCCTCATTCCGCCCCTTGGCCCCAGCTGGGGCCAGAACCCCACTGCGCCCTCCCGGTGCTAACTGCCCAGCCAGCGGCCCTCCGGCAAGTCCCTCCAGGCACAGGGCAGCCAGCAAGCCCGGGCTCGGCAACGTGTTGCTTTGCTGGGTCTTTGCAAAGGACAGAACTCGCCACGGCTCAGAGCCACATCCCCCCTCCGAGTGCTGACTGGTTCCCAGGGGAGGTCCCGGCGACGGCCCTGAGCTGGGCTCACCAAAGTCGGGCCTGGCCGGGCGCCCGGCGTGGCACCTGCCTGACCCCCGGGCAGCTGTTCCATCCAGTGGCCCCGGCTCCGGCAGAACGGACCTGTTTAGCCAGGCACTATTGACAGCTGGTGAAGCAGCTGAGCGGTTCTCACCAGGCCCTGCCGAGAGATGGGCTCTTTCACCGTCGGGGGGGGGGGCGGGAGGGCGGTGAAAGCCCTGCTCAGACTGGCTGGGTAAACAGGCCTCGTTATAAGCCCTCCCCGCCCCTCCCTCCCCCCGAGGGCTGGGTGAGCCCCTCCAGCCAGAGGGAACATGGGGCCAGGCCAGGGAGAGCCTGTAGGAAGAGCCAGATGTGGGGAGGAGACGGGGTTCCATTCCCGGGGGCTGGTTTGGAACAGGAAGGGAACATCACCTGCTTGTACGGTCTCTCCCGGACTGCCTGGGCCAGGGGCCTGCACACTTCAGCCCCACCCTGTCATGGGTCAAAAGAGTCTGACGTGCTGGGGAGGTCAGGGCCTGGCCTTGGGTGCCAGGGAAATGAAGGGAGGGTTTGGGGCAGGGTGCCTGGCCGAGTGTTTTGCCATCGCTTTAGAGCAAGGCTTAGCATCGAATCCTAGAACTGGCAGGGACCTCGAGAGGGCATCAAGCACCATCTAGACCTTCCCTGACAGGTGTGTGTCCAACCGGCTCTTCAATATCTCCAGAGAGGGAGATTGCACAGCCCCCCTAGGCAACTTATTCCAGTTTAACCACCCTGACAGTTGGGAAGTTTTTCCTAATGTCCGACCTCAACCTCCCTTGCTGCAGTTTAAGCCCATTGCTCCTTGTCCTGTCCTCAGAGGCCAAGCAGAACAATTTTTCTCCCTCCTCCTTGTAACACCCTTTTCGGTACTTGTGTAATCGTATTGGGTGGGGTTCCCAGTCCCATGGAGTGACACTTAGACCACGCACAGCGAGACAGGAGGAGTTTTCTCTTCAGCCCTAGGTGAAAGCCAGCTGGCTTCTGTCTCTTCTGGAGGTGTAAGTGTAACCGCCCAACAGGCGACACTGAACCTGGGACCTCCACAGCTTGGTGCAGGAGCCTCTATACTTAGCTTGAGCTAGAAGTGCCCCGGGAGACACCAGCCCCCAATGCGACCGATCGCGTTGCCCCAGTTCTCTGCCACTGGCTCCTCTGTTAGACCACAACACAGGCATCCTGCGCCTGTGGATCTACTCAGTACAGTCTGCTCCCGGGGGCAGCGGGAGGCTCAGGCCTCGCACCCAAAACCTGAACAGGCCGGCGTGTGACACCCAAGACTGGCTGCGGGGGAAAGGGATGGCTGGAGCCGCCTCTGATTTTTGGAACACTTCGGCCTGGCTGGCTCCACACTCCGACAGTGGCTCAGCCAGGCCTGGGGCTGCCGGGGCATTTTGTCTCCTGTGCGTTTGTGAGCGGGTGAAAAGCCCCTTCCAGGTTACCCTGGCTGGGTGGGGAACTGCCAAAAGCCTCTTGCTGCCAACTGTGCTGGGCAGGTTGGCTCTAGAACAACACACCAGATCCAAACAGGGCGTGAGCTGCTCCAGCAGCCCCAACGCACATCTGTGTGGGCGCAGGCCAAGCACTCCCTCCTCCACGCTTCGTGGGCCCCTGGGGTCGTCGGAGCTCCCCAGACACCCCTGCCTGGCGAGCGGCCCCTCGCTGGGGCATTGCTGAGCGCGACAAGCCGGGCTCCATGTCATCTCTGCTCTGGCCTGGGCTAGGTCGGCTCTGGCGTGCCACGGCACACTCGCATTTCCCTCCGCTCCTGCCCTGGGAGCCCTCGAACACGGTCCCTGTGGGCTGGGACGTGGGCAGCTCAGGCCAGGGGAACACAGACAGACACCTCCAGCCCCAGCCGGGTTTGTGCCAGAGGGACGCCCCGCAGTAACCCAGCTGGCTCCGCCGCAGCCCCAGAGCCCGTGCGGCCGGCTAGCGAGACCATGGGAGGGAGCAGGCGGGCAGCGGCGACGTACCTTTGTGCAGGACAGCGTTGGCAGGCTTGTTCCCGGCCAGGGACTCTTTGGAGAGGTGCTGGTGGCTCTCGGCCAGACACTCCACCTCTGCCAGACGGGCGTTCAGGGCCATGGCCGGGTGATTGGGGTCCTGGCTCATGTTGAGGTACGCAGCCCTTCGCAGCTGCTCCTCGATCACCAGGGCCTGCTCCAGCAACTGAGAGACAGCCGAGTCAGGGCCTGGGGATCTGTCGGGGCTTACACCCGCCCGCCAGCCCTCCGACTGCCCCACGGCCCAGTGGGGGGGGGGCAGATTTTCCCCTCCCCTTTGGGCTTCTCACGGGGGAGAGGGAGGGTCGGTCCGGAGCCGCGGCTTGGCTGAGGTGGAGGGGCAGCTAGTGCCGGCGGCTGTGATGGCGCCAGGCCACGAAGAAGCAGGAGGAGCCCCGCTGGGGCCAGCCCGTGGCTAGCGGGGGGGCGGGATCTGGCAGGCAGGCCTGGTCGGACGTGGGGCATCGCAGGACACGATCTCTACCCAGGGAAGTTCACTCCAGGCCACGGCAGCTCCTTGGGCTGAGCCTGGTCAGACCTGAGGGCCCAGGGCCAATGCTCACCCACATGCTCCACGGGCCCGACACCTGGCAAGAGGCCCATGGCCTAGGCAAGGGGCTAGAGCGATGGTGGGCGACCCCCACCATCGCCCACACACCTCTCGCGCACGAGGGCACTGGAGCCCCGCCCTCGCCCCAGCACTTTGGGAACAGCTGGCGGGCGGCGCACCGGCTCTGGGAGGGAGGGAGTGGCGCAGGAAGCGCGGTGCCCCGGTGTGCGAGAGCCATGTGGGGCGGGGGGCAGGGCGTGCAGGCCACAGGAGGAAGCCCGGTGGGTCGAGGGCCACTGAGACCGAGGAGCCTACTCATCGCCCTCCCACCGGTCTCGGCTGCCCATCGCTGTGCTGGGCGACTGCCTCCTCGCAGTGGGCCAAGCTAAGTAGTGCGTGGGGGCACCGCCTGCCTGCAGCCCATGCCTTGGGCAGCGGGTGCTGTGGGCTCCCTGCCACGCCCCGGCCTGGTGCCAGATCCCACCCCCGCCTTCGGGCAAGCTCCAGCCGGGCCCCCGCCCCCCAGCTCACCTTGAACCGGCGGGCGAGGAACTTGTTCTTCATCTCCAAGTAGTTCCCCTTGTGGATCTCCGACTTGAAGGGCTCGTTGAGAATCACGTAGCGCGGGTCGTTCTGGATGTCCTGCCAGCGGGCGTAGCCGTGGCTGGGGCAGGGCGGGCCGTTAAGGGAAAAGGCCAGAGTCCCACCGGCAATCTCACGGGGAAGCCCGGGGTGTTTGCTTCGCGGCCCCGCGTGACAAAGCCTCCGGGCACCACGCACCAGCGGAGGAGCCTAGGTCGGATCGACCAGGGAATTTGCTCCAGCGCAACGTGATGTCAAAGATCTCACTCCCGCTAAGTGCCCCGGCCCGGCCTCACCATCCCCAGGCACAAGGCCTCTCGCGACACGCTCAAGGATACGTGACGATCCCCGCCAGCAGCCAGTAGTCGTGCCTCCGGTGCCAGATGTCGTAGATCTTGCCCGAGGAGATGGCGGCTCGCTCCTCGTTCTGCCACAGCGTGTGCAACTCTGAGAAAGCGACGGAGCCCCCGTCAGCCGGCCGCACGGCAACGCATCCACCAGCGTGCACGGACTCCTGCCCGCAGCCACCTGTGCCGGGCCACTGGCCCATTGCAGGGAGGCCATCACGTCCTCCCGCCCCGACGTGAATTCCCCCCGTCCAGCCCAACCATGGGTCTCGCAAACACCCCATCTTCCGCTGTCTCCTCCTGAGCAGTTTTCAGCCTCGCTCCAGCTGGCGAGCAAGGAAGGATCTATCCTTTGCTCATCGAAAGGACACCCTCGGCCCAGGGAATGCATGCTGCTGGAAGGATGTCTACACCAAAAGCTGTGTCACTGGGGCCTAGCTACTAGTGTCCTAAGCACCCACGTGCAGCTGGCAGCCAATAGATTTAATTACAACCACTCATGGGGCGTTAGAATCGTAGAATTCTACGATGGGAAGAGACCGCAGGAGTCATCGAGTCCAGTCCCCTGCCCAAAGCAGGGCCAACCCCAACTCAATCATCCTAGCAGGGCTTTGTCAAGCCGGGACTTACTAGGGATGGAGATTCCACCCCTCCCTAGGAACCCATCCTGGTGCTTCCCCACCCTCCCAGGGAAATAGTTTTTCCTAAGATCCAACCTAGACCTCCCCCACTGCAACTTGAGACCACTGCTCCTTGTTCTGCCATCTGCCCCCACTGAGAACAGCCCCTCTCCATCCTCTTTGGAACCCCCCTTCAGAGAGTTGCTGGCTGCTCTCAGATCCCCCCTCACGCTTCTCTTCTGCAGACTAAACATTTAGCCCAAATCCCGCAGCCTCTGCTCGTGCGTCATGTGCAGCCTTAGACGCATCCTAAGCATCAGAACCAGGCAACGGAGAGAAGGAGGCATCCTCCCCCTTCTTTTTTGTTATCAATTCTGGGTTCCTGTTTGTTCCACTGCAGCTCACCTGAGGAAGTGGGTTTGCCCACGAAAGCTCATGATCCTCGCTCTGTATTTTTGTTAGTCTCTAAGGTGCCCGTTGTGGTCAAAGACTGTGCAGCGTTTGCCAACCCTGTATGAGTGACTGGGGTGCTCTGTCCCAGCCGCCAGCCCCGTTACCTGTGAAGCCCCCATCGGCGATGTTGAACATGAATCTGAAGTTGATGTTTTTATCCTCCTTCTTCCCATCCTCCTCTTCCTCCTTTTCACCGTTTTGCTGAGTCTCGCCTGGCTCCTTCTCCTCCGCCTTGGCGTCCTCTGCGCACCCGAGACAGCAACATCAGGCACCGCCGACTGCTCGTGTCTTAGCCTTGCCCTGTGACTCTCAGGAGCCCTCGCCTAAAACCCGGCTCCGGCACAGCAGACGCCGGCCTGCCTCCTGGCCTCCTGCCAAGCACAACTGGCACCCACCAGCCGCGGTGCCCATGGCGTTAGCAAGAAGGGGGAAAGGCAAAGCAGGAGAGTCGCAGCTCTAGGCTAGGAGCTGGAGCTATTCTGAGCCACGGGGGGCTAGCGTGGCAGCGGGGTGCTAACGGGGGTCCACACTGCAATGAGACACGCGTGGCTGGCCTGCGCTAAAGGGCCATTTCCTTGCAGTGTGGACGTCTGGGCCTGGGAGGGCCCCAGGGCTCAGGTTGCAGCCTGAGCCCAAATGGCGTACACCTCAATTAAGGAGCCTCTGAGCCTGAGCCCAGGGAGCCGGCGTCAGATGGCCTGGGCCAGGCACAGGTGTCTAACTGCAGTGTAGGCAAGGGGGGGGGGCGGGATGTCGGGCACTGGGGCTTGTTGCTGCAGGGGGTCAGGTGAGCAGTGGGGGGGGGGGCGCTAAGGCAGCTTCCTGCTTGTCCTGGCACCACAGGCTGTGCTGCGCCCCAGAAGCGGCCGCCGCAGGCCCGGCTCCTACGTGGGGAGGGGTTAGCGCACAGGGCTCTGCGCACTGCCCCTGCCCCCAGCACTAGCTCTGCATGCCCACTGGCTGGGAACCTGCTGCTGGCTGCTTTTGGGGCACAGCATGGTCTGCGGGGCCAGGAGAGGCAGGAAGCTGCCTTAGCCCCCTGCTGCCCCGCTCGAGGCAAGCCCCTCCTGCCCCATGTGACGTAGTGGGGGGTACCTTGCTGGTTGCTATGCTGGGCAGTGGGTTGTCAGTGACCTCCACTGGCTGCTGTCTGCAGCACGGCCCAGCGGGGCAGGGGATGAGTCATTAGGCAAGGGGGCTTCGAAACTCGTCAGACAGGTATCTCCCATGGAGCAGAACAATGGGAAGGAGGGGAGTGGAGCCCTGGCTGGGGGGCAGGGCTGGAGGTGAGTGAGTTAGTTTCTGTCTGGGATCATGGAGGAGACAGCCTAGGGGAAGGGGCTGGAATTTAGGGGCCCAGTCTCCCCCATCTCAAGGGGGGCTGAGGCATCCTAGGCCCGGTTCCTGTAACCAGATGACATCTGTGCTGTGCTGTATCCTGGAGAAGCAATAAACTCCTTCTATTCTACTGGCTGGTGGAGTCTGTCCATGCCATTACGGGGGTGCAGGAGTCGGGGGACCCCGACGCGCCGCCACACCCCAGCCCTGCCCCCGAAGCTGGAGCCCCTCCTACACTACAAAGCTCCATCCTCAGCCCCACCCCAGAGCCCACATTCGGTCACATTATGTTGGGTCACGGCATCGACAGTTTTCTTCAACTGGGTCATGAGACAAAAAGCTTGAAAGCTGCTGGTGCAGACAGACCCTAAGTGCCCCCAGCGGCCAGTCTGGCTCTCTCACGGACTGCATGAGCTGGGCCCTTGCCTCCACCCGTGAATCCAAGCCAGAGATGGGAGAGGCCGGGTACACAGCTCCCAGGTGCACTGCCATCCCACACGGCTCAGCAGTGTCCGAGGCCCAACCCGGCTATGAATGCCCTTGCACGTCCGAATGAAACCTACCCCCTATCGGGCTGGATCTACATAGGCGTGTTCAAGGGATCACGGCCTGTCGGCGCCACCACCACGCAAACATGAAAGCATGGCCATTGCTACTTCGATAGTCCCCTTTGCACGATAGACCAAATGCACGTCCGAGACACACCCACCCGCACACCTGCTACTCCCTCACACGCCGCGTGCGATGCCTCGGTTTGATCAGCTGTCGGTCGCAACGCAGGACATGGCACCGTACCTGGCTTGAATTCTTTGTCTTCTCCTTTCCCTTGGAAGGCCTTGAATTCTGGCGTTTCCAGGGGCTTTTCCTTTCCTTGAATTGCTTCATCTATAGGAATGAAACAGGCTGTAACAGGAGGCTCCCGGGCAGAGCGCTGCTTAGCAGTGACCACCAGGAGCACTGGAGGGATTTGCCATTCCTCTTCCAAATTGCAAAGTAGCTGCTTGCCCACACATAACAGCTGGCAGACGCGCGGCCGATGGGGCACTCGTCTGCCAGAGAACGCAGCTTCACCCCCACCAAAAGGTTCAGTGGTGAGATGGAGAAAGCCTCAAGTCTGATAAAATGCCGATCGCTTAGGCCCAAAGGCGTATGTCAGTGTTACTGGCATGATTGGCCTTTGCCACTCTTAACTATGAACGTCTATCTCCTGAGCCAGTTTGCCACTCACTGCAGAGCTTAACAGGAAGGAGATAATTGGAAAGAGACAAAGAAAGTTCTCATCAGGATGGGAATGGTGTCATTGCTTTTAAGGCCTTAGCTAGGCTAGATAGTGGTGGGAAACTGTAGTGAAGGCAGCAGCTAGTGATTTTACAATTACACACCTGTTTTGAGCAGGGTTGCATTCTATGGCATTCAAAGGCAGGTAACTATTGCATATCTCTACTTATCTACTGGGGAGAAGCAGCATTGGGATTTGTTCATCTAAAAATCTCTCTGCAGATGAGATCTTAAAAGCGTGTGCACTGGTTAGTGGTTGGCATTGAGAATTGGTAAATTTGAATTCATTCACGTTGGGCTGGCAGTTGAGTGGAACTCTGCAGAATTAGTGCATGAATCTTATGGAAAGAACAATATTTGCTTCTAGCACCTTCACTATCCCAGAACAAAAGCCAGTATCTGAAAGTAAACCCTTTCCGTGCTGGATTTAAATTACATTAATTGTGTGTTCCCTGGGTAGTATAATCCAAGCCTGTATATATGACAAAACCTTGTTAGACTAGTGTTTTATGGCAATACTTCGAGAAGTTCCATAGGCACTGAGATTCCTAAACTTCATTGACTGTCAATGGTATTAGGCTCCCAAGCATCTAAGTCATATAGATGTTTCTGAAAATTTTACTGATAATCTCCTAGGATTTGTCTTGACTCTAAAAAATTGTCAAGTGTTTGCTTAGGATAGAACAAGGCTAGCTAAACAAGACTACAAGACTATGCATTGGGGGAAAAAGTTGAGCTTAATTTGCGCTCAGCTAATACATGCTGTAGTAGATAATGTAAATTTGATCATTTTATCTGGTCAAGATGAAGTCTAATACAGCGTCTATATTAGCAATGTACATTAGCCATATAGACACATTTTGTTCAACCTTGACTGAAGGTAAACTACTCATATTGATTAGATGATCATGATCAAACAACAACTGAGGCATGAAGTGTGAGACTACAGTTAAATATGGCAGGATCTTTTGTGGTTCTACATGTAGGGTCCATATTTATTCCAGTTTGCTCCTGCTGTAATACCTTAAGTCGGTGGCAGTCAAAAAAGCAAAGAGAATGTTAGGAATCATTAAACAAGGGATAGAGAGCAAGACGGAGAATATCTTATTGCCTATATATAAAACCATGGTACGCCCACATCTTGAATACTGCGTGCAGATGTGGTCACCTCATCTGAAAAAAGATGCATGGGCATTGGAAAAGGTTCAGAAAAGGTCAACACAAATGATGAGGGGTTTGGAACAGGCCCCATATGAAGAGGGGGAGGCTGTTATCCTAGTTGACAGGCCCTGGGCAAGGCGGGGGGAGAGGGGGCACTGTGCTCCTGGAAGGGGCGGGGCTTTGGGCAGAAGAGGTGGGGCTAGAGGTAGCCTCCCCCACCAGTTCTACAGCACCACCCAGGGCTCCAGTGGAGATTTAAAAGGCCCGGAGCTCTGGCCGCCACCGGGAGCCCCAAGCCCTTTTGAACTGCCAGCCCTGGGGCAGTTGCCCCACCGCTCCCCTCCCTCGGTGGCGGGCCTGTGAGGGAATACCACAGTAATGCGCACAGGCAGGGGAGCCGACAGCCTTCACGGGCCCCTGGGCAAGCTAGTATGCACCCAGCTCCGCACTCAGAAGGGGCGGGGCTTCCGGTGGAAGGGGCGGGGCTGGGGCAGCCAGCCCTCAGACCCACACGGAGCGTGCCATCCAGTGCTCCTGGCGGCACTTTAAAGGGCCCAGGGCTCCGGCCACTGCCGCAGGAGCAGGCGCCCTGGGCCCTTTTGAATCGCTGGGCTCTGGGGCGACTGTCCCCTTCCCCTCCCCGCTGCACACAAAGGGTCTCTCAAGTGCTGCTGGGACGCGTGGGGCTGCCCCTGACCATGTGGGGCTGGGCAGTCGAGCTGCACACGCGGCAGTCACACCAGAGTCTCAGGCTGCCCCACCTTTCACCGGTGGCCGCTCGGGCGATGGCTCAGGCTTTTCGCTCTCCTCTGCTTTCTCTTCCCTCAGCTTCTCGTCGCTGCCGGGGCTCTCCTGGGCATCGTCGCTCTCGGCTTTCTCCGCACTGGCTGGCCCCTGCACATCGAGGGGGGACATCACGTTAGCCCCTCAAGCCACAGGGCAGGTGGCTGAGAGAGACACACGGTCTGGGCGTCCACCCTGGCTGACTTAGAGCCAGCCCTGGAGCAATGAGCCTCCCCGCCTCGGTCTCTCTCAGCAGGGCGGGGATAACGCCACGCGGGGGCGGCAGGGACCAGCTAAGGAGGCAGGCGCGTGGCCCGGCCTTTGGTCTCACCAGCTGGGCAGCGCCATTGCCAGCACAGGCTGGTAACCGGGGCTCACCACTGGCTCTGGGCTCACAGACTGCCCCACAGGGCGTGCTCAGGGAGCAGTCAGGGAAGACAGGCTAGAAATCCATTTGCTGTTTGAGAGAGGACCCCAGGGAAACCGCTGTGTGGAAGGGCGAGCCGGCGAATGCGGCCGTTCGACTGGCTGCTGTTGCCTCACTTGGCACATGGACTATGGCACAGATGGGCCCAGCAGGGCTCCCCGGCCTGGATCAGGGTTGGGGTGTCGCTCTCCCCAGTTTAGGTTCGAGGGGAGGCAGGTAAAGGTTCCAGGGCAGGGTTAGGGTCAGAGCCAGCAGGTATCCCAGGGGGGGTCAGGGGAGGATAAAGGTAGGGGCCAGTCAGGGGGGCACATGGCTCATTCCCACAGGGGGCTCAGTCCTGGGGCTGTCACTTGTTTGCCCAGCGATGTGGGAGGACGGCAGCACAGAGCATGGTCTGGAAACCTTCAAATGACACTGTTATGAGTGGGTGGGGGGAGCCTGCCTGGCACAAACCAGACACCTCAGGATGCCTGGAGCCGGTGGCTGCTTAGCAGGAGTCTCGGGGCAAAGAGCAGCAGGGACCAGGCAGTAGCATCCAGACCAGCAGCGGGAAGTGGCGTGCTATGAGACCCCCCCGGGCAGCATGCGGACCACCAGTGGGAAGTGGCGTGCTAGGAGACACCGCGGGCAGCGTGCGGACCAGCAGCGGGAAGTGGCGTGCCACGAGACACCACGGGCAGCGTGCGGACCAGCAGCGGGAAGTGGCGTGCCACGAGACCCCCTCCGGGCAGCGTGCGGACCAGCAGCGGGAAGTGGCGTGCCACGAGACCCCCCGGGCAGCGTGCGGACCAGCAGCGGGAAGTGGCGTGCCACGAGACCCCCCGGGCAGCGTGTGGACCAGCAGCGGGAAGTGGCGTGCCAGGAGACACCGCGGGCAGCGTGCGGACCAGCAGCGGGAAGTGGCGTGCCACGAGACCCCCCCTGGGCAGCGTGCGGACCAGCAGCGGGAAGTGGCGTGCCACGAGAGACCCCCCCTGGGCAGCGTTGGACCAGCAGCGGGAAGTGACGTGCCACGAGACCCCCCCCGGGCAGCGTGCGGACCAGCAGCGGGAAGTGGCGTGCCACAAGACCCCCCCCCGGGCAGCGTGCGGACCAGCAGCGGGAAGTGGCATGCCACGAGACACCACGGGCAGCGTGCGGACCAGCAGCGGGAAGTGGCGTGCCACGAGACCCCCTCCGGGCAGCGTGCGGACCAGCAGCGGGAAGTGGCGTGCCACGAGACCCCCCGGGCAGCGTGCGGACCAGCAGCGGGAAGTGGCGTGCCACGAGACCCCCCGGGCAGCGTGCGGACCAGCAGCGGGAAGTGGCGTGCCAGGAGACACCGCGGGCAGCGTGCGGACCAGCAGCGGGAAGTGGCGTGCCACGAGACCCCCCCAGGGCAGCGTGCGGACCAGCAGCGGGAAGTGGCGTGCCACGAGAGACCCCCCCTGGGCAGCGTTGGACCAGCAGCGGGAAGTGACGTGCCACGAGACCCCCCCGGGCAGCGTGCGGACCAGCAGCGGGAAGTGGCGTGCCACAAGACCCCCCCCCGGGCAGCGTGCGGACCAGCAGCGGGAAGTGGCGTGCCACGAGACCCCCCGGGCAGCGTGCGGACCAGCAGCGGGAAGTGGCGTGCCACGAGACCCCCCCTGGGCAGCGTGCGGACCAGCAGCGGGAAGTGGCGTGCCACGAGACCCCCCCTGGGCAGCGCTGGACCAGCAGCGGGAAGTGACGTGCCACGAGACCCCCCCTGGGCAGCGTGAGGACCAGCAGCGGGAAGTGGCGTGCCACGAGACCCCCCGGGCAGCGTGCGGACCAGCAGCGGGAAGTGGCGTGCCACGAGACCCCCCGGGCAGCGTGCGGACCAGCAGCGGGAAGTGGTGTGCCACGAGACCCCCCCCGGGCAGCGTGCGGACCAGCAGCGGGAAGTGACGTGCCACGAGACCCCCCCGGGCAGCGTGCGGACCAGCAGCGGGAAGTGGCGTGCCACGAGACCCCCCGGGCAGCGTGCGGACCAGCAGCGGGAAGTGGCGTGCCACGAGACCCCCCCCGGGCAGCGTGCGGACCAGCAGCGGGAAGTGACGTGCCACGAGACCCCCCCGGGCAGCGTGCGGACCAGCAGCGGGAAGTGGCGTGCCACGAGACCCCCCGGGCAGCATGCGGACCAGCAGCGGGAAGTGGCGTGCCACGAGACCCCCCAGGCAGCGTGCGGACCAGCAGCGGGAAGTGGCGTGCCACGAGACCCCCCGGGCAGCGTGCGGACCAGCAGCGGGAAGTGGCGTACTACAAGACACCAGTGGCAGCGCATCAGGCAGGCCAAGCTGTGGGAACGCTGCTTGGCACGCTCAAGGAAGGGGTAGCAGCCGAAAGCCTTTTGTGGGGAGGGTGCTAGCCCACAAGGCAGCGATGCTGGCAGAATGCCCCATGTTCCAGAGACAGTAGAATATGCCGCCGTTAGGGAGAGGCAGCCCAGACCTGGCCTGGGAGGGAGAACCACATCCCTGGGGCCAGCAAGGGAAGGGTTCTCTTGATGCTCTGTGTCTGACCCCCAAGCGGGTTTGGCTGGCGGGCAGGGAGCCCACACAGGGTCCTGGGAAGCAGACAGACATGGCTGTAGCCTGGGGCACTGCATGTGCTGTTAACGGAGCTTTGGCTCTCAAGGAAAGGAGGGTGAAAGGAGCCCCCCTACCTGGCTCTCAGCTGGCTTCTTGGGCTTCAGCTCTATTAGTTCCTTTTCCTCTTGGAACACCAGAGGCGTTTCTGTTTTGTCTGAAACAGCAACAACGAAGCACACGGTGTGAAAGGCCCTCGGCAGGGCCACTGGCGCGGTGCTGTCAGGTTACATGAACCCCGTGGAAGTCGAGTCTCGCTGGTGTAGGAAGAGGAGGGCCTGAAGCGTAAGCCCAGGTAGCACAGGCCGGGGGGGCGGCCCGAGGCCTAGGCACATTGGTCAAGACTTGGCGAATATAAAGCCGAGTGAGGCTGTGAGCGAGAGGCCGGCCCTGCTCACGGAGCCTGGCAGGAACAGGGCTGATACTGCAGAAACACTCAGACCTACGCGGGACTAGGCACAGCCGTGAGCACATTCCAGAGGGTGGTAACACAGCCCCTCCTCAGTATTAGCGCACCCCCCACAGGCAACAGGAACAAACCGACCCATGTTCCGGACAGGGTCTACACTGACAGCATGACGGATAGTCATTAAACCCCCCTGGCATGCGGTAAGCGGTGGTAACTAAGCAACAGGCGGTGGCAACCTGAGACGTTAGGTGCAACTTGTTTGTACCTGTGTAGAAAAGTGCACCCCAAAGAGCTGTCTCTGTCTGGCCTCGGGGCAGTGATGGATTCCCATGTCACCCCATCTCACTGGCTGAGCCGGTCCATTGTAGGGGTGCATATGTGTAGTGGCTGGGTGGAGTCTACAGGCAACTATTATTGTATTTTATTTCACCATAAACCTTTGATCCCTTATCTGAGCTTGTGGCCTTTGGGGGCTCTCGAGGAATCTGCTGTGGTGGCTATTTGCGCAAGCCAGCACAGCATAGAGAGGCGCACACGTGCAGCGAAGCGGGACCGGTCAGGGCACCACACCGGTGAATCCTGCCTGCTACGGGGGCGACCCCGACCGTTGGAAAGTCTGGCTGCTTTTCGAAGCTTGCCAAGGATTACAAGAGGGACGCTTGCTTTCAAGTCAAATGTTGCTGGTTACAGGCGACTTCATCCTTAACTTAGAAGGAGATGCTGTTACTCTCGAGCCTATGACAGGTTTGCATCTAACTGTTAACTTCCCATTGTGCCTGAGAGGGGTAGGACAGTTAGAAACTCTGTTCGAAGCCGGCCAGAGTCCCAGGATCTGGCCTGTGGGCCTTGACAGCAGTGTGGAAGCAAGGGATTTGTGTGCAGCCATTTTTAGGGTTGTTGGCCTAACTCTTGTTCTGTTACTAACTCTGAGGCCTGACAATGCGATATTTGTAGACACGCTGTCTCCGCTTCGCTTTAGGAGATGAGGATGGAATGCTGACTCCAGCAGGGACCTTGGGATAGGGTAGCATCTGGGAGCAACTAAGATAATGGTTAGCCTTGTTATATGGAACTAGCCAATTAGCCCGTAATAAGACAGGATTTTCAGGTCTCTCCTCCACGTTGGTCTTCCCTCCTGAGCCTCCGGTCTCTTGCTCTGTCTATCTCTCTCTCTCTCCTCCTCCTACTGCCTCCCCCCCTCTCTCTCAGCGCTCCTCCACCTCCTGCCTCTCTCGCCTTCTGCCTCTCTCTCCGTCTCTTTCTTTCTCTTCTCCACCTCCTGCCTCTCACTCTCCCTTTCTCTTCTCCTCCTCCTCCTGGCTCTCTCTCTGCTCCGTCTCTCCCCGCCCCCCTTCCCCTCCCGCCGTAGCGCTCGGCTGAATGCTGTGCCACTCAGCAGGGCCACCACGGGGGAGGGGGACGGGGCGGTGATGTACACAGCCAGGGGGTGGGGCTGTGTACGTCACCGCCCCGCCCCTTTCCCTCCCGCCATGGCGCTCAGCTGAGCGCTGCACGCTCAGCCGGGCCGCCGCGGGGGAGCCCAAACAGCCGCTTGCGCCGCTTGCTCCCCCGCGGTGGCCCGGCTCAGTGGCACAGCACTCAGCCGAGCGCCACGGTGGGAGGGGAAGAGGGACAGGGCGGTGACGTACACGGCCCCACCCCCTGGCCGTGTATGTCACCGCCCTGCCCCCCTTCCGCTCCCGCCGTGGCGTTTGGCTGAGTTCTGCACCGCTCAGCTGGGCTGCGGCGGGGGAGCATGCAGTGGCAAGTTTGGGGTCCACGCTCCCCATGCAGCACCGCGGCATGGGAACCACGGACCCCAAACGGCCACTTGACGCCGCTTCCTCCCCCGCCGCAGCCCAGCTGAGCGGTGCAGAACTCAGCCGAGCGCCACAGTGGGAGGCAAGAGCGCCCCCCAGAGGCGAGTCTGTAACGCTACAGCGTTGGGATACTCTATATATGACTAGCCAATTAGCCTGTCATAAGATGGGATTTTCAGGTCTCTCCTGAGCCTCCGATCTCTCGCTCCGTCTCTCTCTCTCTCTTCTCCTCCTCCTCCTGCCTCTCACTCGGGGGACCGTGGAGCCCAAGTGGCCTTTTGGGCTCCGCACTCCCTGTGCTGCATGGGGAGCGCAGAGCCCAAACGGTCGCTTGCGCCACTTGCTCCCACACGGCGGCCCGGCTGAGCGGCGCAGAAGTCAGCCGAGTGCCACAGCGGGAGGTGAAGGGGGGCGGGGTAGTGACGTTCACGGCCAGGGGGTGGGACCTAGAGCCGCTGTCATGCCGCACATCACCGTCCCATCCCCCTTCCCCTCCCGCCGTGGCACTCGGCTGACTTCTGCACCGCTCAGCCGGGCCGCCACGGGTGAGCAAGCGGCCATTTGGGCCCCACACTCCCCATGCAGCACGGGCCGCCCAGAGGGAACAGCCAGCATTTCAGCGTTACAGACTCACAGACATTGGGCTACTATTATACGGAATGGGAAGGTATATAAACGGCTTCATAATTGCTTGTATTTCAAAGATCTGCCTGGGGGGTGTGACGTAGTGGGGGGTACCTTGCTGGTTGCTATGCTGGGCAGTGGGCTGTGGGTGACCTCCGCTGGCTGCTGTCTGCAGCACGGCCCAGCAGGGCAGGGGATGAGTCATTATTCAAGGGGGCTCTGAACCTGTCCAACGAGTTATCCCCCAGGGAGGGAACAATGGGAAGGAGGGGAGTGGAGCCCTGGCTGGGGGCAGGGCTGGAAGGAAGAGTTGGTTTCTGTCTGGAATCATGGAGGAAGCAGCCTGAGCAAAGGGGGGCTGGGATTTAGGGGCCCAGTCTCCCCCATCCCAAGAGGAGCTGAGGCATCGTAGGCCTGGCCCTGTAACCAGATGACATCTGTGCTGTGCTGTATCCTGGAGAAGCAATAAACTCCCTCTATTCTACTGGCTGGTGGAGTCTGTTCATGCCACTACGGGGGTGCAGGAGTCGGGGGACCCCGACACGTCGTCACAGGGGGGATCCCTCCCATCCAAATCAGGCTTCCCTTGCAATATTGCTCGAATAAACTGCCTCTGGCTACTTGTTGCTTACAAACAGAGTGAGGACATTGGTTTCTTCCATAGCCCCCACACAAGCAACATGTGATTCTGGGTGCCCAGCTTCAAACACCCAGCAGGGGCCCGGCTTTCAGAGGGTGGGTCCCTGGAACCGCTTTTTGGGCCTCTCGAGTTGGGTGGCCAAACAACACCAACCGCTTTGGACCTGGGCCCATCTTGCCCTCTCGGCAGTTTCCGGACCCTGGATTAGGCTCTCCGGGAAGCCGCTGGTGGTCACATTTACCTGGCTGTGGCACGGGCCCGGTCTGCACATGCGCCGGGCTGGCTGGCACAGGGGTGTTGGGGTCGGAAGAGACAACCTCGCTGGCCTTCTTGCCCTCGGGGATCAGATCAGGGGTGCTGTACTTCCCGTTGACGTGCTCAAACTCCTGGACCTGGGCACAGAGATGTGAGTCACGCAGGTGGGTAGTTTTGTAACGTGCAGCCAGCCAGCAGAGCTGCCCGTCACAGGAGTGCCCCCAGCACTGTAGAATCACATAGACCGCGGGGCCGTCAGCGCCTGGACGGGGACCCGGACGGTTAGCACCCAGCAGCCAGATACTTGAGCAGATCTGACTGGCCAGCAGAGCTGCCTGCCCAGAGCCCTGACTAGCACAGACATTCTGTGTTTTGCTGCATTCGAGGCGCAGGAATGGCAAGCACCAGCCCTATTCGGTGAGCTAGCGGGGTCCTTCCTGTGCAGCAGCTGGGCTGATCCGAGAAGTCCCCGACCTCCCGCAGACTTTGCCTCTCACCTGCGTTCCCTGCATTTACTCTGCAGGAGCCACGTCTGGAAGGAGAAGGTATCTGGTTACTAGCCCATGTGGACGTGGCAGCGCGAATGAGTGAGCATGCAAACGCCAAAGGACAAGCCCACGGCCACGGCCGGGGTAAGACAGCTGTCCCCAGCGCCCTGCACACATGCAGACTGATCCATCTTACCGGGCAGCCCTGGCTCCAGAGTGGGCTAGGCCCCACCTGAAAGCTTCCTGCTTTACCCTTCCCTTTTTCCCGGACACATCTGACCTTGCAGGCCTCTTCCCTGGCCCCCGCTCTCTCCCATGCACCTCATGCTGCTCTGGGCTGGTTTTCCTCGGCTGCACTGCCCCAAGCCGAGCGCAGGTGTGGCTACAGACACCACGTACTGAGTTCACTGGATTCCCCCTCACCCCGTTCGAGGTCAGGCCCAGCTCCATTCTCGGTGTGAGCCCCTCTCGGAACGTGCTGCCCTGCCCTGGGTCGCTGAAGCAGCGTGTGCAGGGGGGCGATTAGTACAGATAAAATCACAGCTCTGCCCCCAAGCCAGACCAGTGGTTTTATAGCCATGGGACGTGGAAAGTTCTTGGTCACTCGCACCTCCAAAGACTCATTTCAGTTACATACTTGAGCTGTTCTCAGTGGGGACAGGAGGAGCAATGGGCTCAGGTTGCAGTGGGGGAGGTCTAGGTTGGATATTAGGAAAAACTATTTCCCTAGGAGGGTGGGGAAGCACAGGGATGGGTTCCCTAGGGAGGGGGTGGAATCTCCATCCCTAGAGGTGTTTGAGTCCCGGCTTGACCAAGCCCTGGCTGGGCTGATTGAGTTGGGGTTGGTCCTGCTTTGGGCAGGGGGCTGGACTCGATGATTCCTGAGGTCTCTGCCGGCCCTGGGGTTCTATAAGTGTCTAATTCAAACACGAGTAGTTGCACTGACTTCAGCAGAACCACTCAAGGGCTTAAAGGTCGGTATGTGCCTAAGCATCTAGCTGAATTGGGGCCTAACCTCAGGATCAGGGGTCTTGCTCCAAAATGTGTTATGGCCCCACCCAGGTGCTGGGCTGGCTGCAGGAATGGGTGGGTGGCGTTTCTGGCCCGGGAGCTACGGGAGATGAGTGGATGGAGAGAGCTCGAGGGCCCATAGGATTTAGCAAGCAACCTGCACTGTCCCTGCAACAAGAAGGGCTGGGCTCACAGAGCCAGTGTCAGGATGCCCAGCAGGACCTGAGAGGCCTAATCCGTGGATCAGTGGCAAGAAGCCGTTCAGCAGAGTCGGCGGCATTCCCAGGAGCCCCGCAGCCACCTGAAACGCCACGGCTCCACTTTTACTCACCCACCTTCTTCCTTACTAGTGACATAACCCCGATGCGGGTCAGGACGTGCTGGCGCGACAGCCCTTCTCGGGGAACGCCGTCCGCAAAGGTTTCAGCACCGTCTGCGCCAGGCTCACACAAGTGTCTCATGAACAGAGAGACGTAGGCCCTGGGGAAGAAAAGGCATTGCTCCGTGTGACGGAGGGGCCCTTGCAAACTGCCTGCAGTTCCTGCTCCCGCCTGGAACCTCGGCCACCGTGGGCTGGGACCGTCCCAGGGGAGAAAGAAGTAGGGTGTGCGTATGGGGAGCTGTTCCTTGTGCTTCCTTCGCTCTCACACTGGGTGGGCTGGAAGGTGTTGTGTGTAGCACCCCATTGCGTGCACACGCCTAAGACAGCGGCCGTCCCACACATTACAACCAAAATGATGCAGTCGCCTAGGAAACCTGTCGAGAAGGCAAGGGCTGATGCAGAGCCTGGGCAGGGATAGGGATGTCAGTGACTAGTCCACTAGTTCCTCGACTAGTCGCTCCCTCCCTCTTCTTGCTGCCTCTATCAGAGGCTGCAAGGGGGAAGCAGGAGCCGGTGCTGGGGGGAGCCAGCTTAAAAGCCGGTTCCCCCCAGCATCATCTCAGTGGGGGGCAGGGGAGGCAGTGTGGACTGGGCACGAGCCAGGAATCAGCTGATTCCCAGCTTGCGCCCAGTCCCAGACGCTGCGCCTCTGCTTTTATATCTGTCAAGAGCCTACTGGCTCTTAATACATTTAAAAATCAGAAACAGAGCAGGGGGGACCCTGCGTGAGCTGGGACAGCTGATTCCTGGCTCGGGCTGGGTCCCCACCCCCCGCTGCGCTTTATGACCACTTTTAAGTGTATTACGAACTGGCAGCGGGATTGGCTCCCGGGCTGGGAGCTAACCCTGCCGTGGCTCCCCCATTTATTGGCTAATCGACTAGTCGATGGAAAATCCATCGATTAGTTGATTAAATTTAACATCCCTAGGCAGGGACCGTGCTGGGAGCTTTGCAGCTCTTTGGGCTGAGCCCTTCGGGAAGCCGATTCTTCTTTTTACCTGCCTGTGCCAGGTCCTGCGTGAGCCCCTCGGCCTCTGCCTCCCACCCGGGGGCAGCCTGAGGGTATCCGGAGGCTCAGTTATAAAGATCTAACCTAGGCACTTCCAGCCTCCACAGCCCGGGCCCAGCACGTGTCCTCCAGCCCAGCCGGGATCCGCGTTGGAGCGCTCGCTTGTCTCTCACGTGCCCCAGCGAGTGCACCAGCCCGCCGGAGCCCCGAGCCAGGAGCCGGCTGCGCCCACCCGGCGGGCCGTTACCTGAACTCCTTCTCGCTTTTCCCGCGGAGGTCTCGGACCAGCCAGTGCGAGTTGAAGGCGTCCTGGGGCGGCATGCCCCACCGCATGATGGCGTTCAGGAAGGCCTTGCGCTGCCGCGCATTGAAACCCAGCACCTGCAGAGAGCATGGGCCTCAGTGCCACCCCCGGCACGGCGGGCCAGACACCGCTGCGCAGCTCAGAGCCAGTCTGCACCCACAGGAAGGGCGGCTGAAGCCTGACTCAGCCCAGCACACAGGCCAAGCGCCCTCACGGGGTACGGCTGGCGCTGGCTGGGACTCTACCCCCCCAGACCCGCTGAGCACAGCTCACCTCGATGTTCCCCCCAACTCTTGCCAGCAGAGGGGGGAGGGGCTTGTCTCGGTCGCTCTTCAGCTGCCGCCGCGACTGTCTCCTGCCACCTAGAGGCAAGTGACACACCCTGTCAGAGGCCACGACCCCGGTGTGACGGGGCTTTCCACGCGCTGCATGGAAACAGGCAGAGGAAGAGGAAATGACACAATCATGTGCCCAATACTTCACTGGGATCTCACTGGAAAGCCTGTCATCTACTGAATCTCGCAGGTCTGCGGGATCATTCCTGTGTCCGAAGTTAGAAATGGGAAGTATAAACCTGTGTCATTGATGCAGCCCTGCTAAGTGAGGGCCATTCGGAACCCCAAGGAACTTAACGGCCCAGCGCTCAGGGCAATGATCAGTGAATAGACTCGTTTTTCCCGGAAGCCTGGAAGGAGGGGCTCTGGTGGTGCCTTCCAAGACATGTGGCCATGTCCCCTGATGCTGGGATCCATCTTGGATGCTGTATTTTTCCACAAGAGCAGAAGGAAAGTTTATCCTAAACACAAAGGATTCCCGCCTTATGCAAAACCAATATAAGGGTGGGGAGTGGGGTAATCTAGGTCGCCAGTTCTCCTTGGCTACTCAGGATTGCTGGAAACATCTAAGACTGAGCTGGGGAAAGTCTTGGGCCCAGGCTTGGAGGTTTTCCCCTCTGTGAAAGAAGCTCATCAGAACAACTGTGAGAGTGAGCCACTACATGTAACCAGTGTCTTTGGCGTATTCATCTGAGCTTGTGTGTTCTGTTTTATTTTGCTTAGTAACCTACCCTGTTCTGTCTGCTCTCTCTTATGACCCCTTAAATCCTACCTGTCATACTTCAGAAATCACTCTCCTTCACCCAATGATAAACCCAGTGGAAATCATTCTTACCGGGGGAGGAGTCGGTACCTCTCTTTACCCTGAGCAAGTGGGCGAACATCAAGGGCTGAGCCCGCATAAAACATTCTGTGGCATGAGACGGATCTAGTTGGGGTTCTGGTCCCACTGGGGCTGTGCGTCTGGGGGCTGAGGCACGTTCCAGAGCCGAGCTGCTCTCAGGGTCTGTACCACACGGCAGCGGGCTGTCCCCCTCGCTCTGTGCCACGGCTGGAGGAAGCCCAAGGGCCTGGCTGGGCGGGACGGAGTTGAGGGGCACCCCAGGGAACAGGTGGGCAGGCTCCGTGGTATTTCAGCGCATCGAGTGATAGTGCCGGGGGGGGGGGGCGGCTAGTGACTGAACCGGTCACACCCGGCGTGTCAGCCCTGGGCCGGCTCTGCAATCAGAGTAGAACCAGTGGAGGATGGCACCAGGCCCTGCATGGCTCTGATGTGGACGTGGCTGAGGGCTCCCCCCAGTCACCCCAGGCTGCGACAGACGGTGCCCATGGCCCAGGTGCAGGGCCCAAAGAGAGCCTCAGGGCCGTGGCACGTGGGTTGCAGCCAGGGGCAGGAGAGGCCTGGAAGCTGAAAGTGGCTCACAGCAGCCTCCCAAGTGCGAGAGAAGCAAGCTCAGCCCACGCTGGCCAGAGCTGGACCCCCAGTGCTGGGCTGGGAGTGCAGGCTAAGCAGGGGGGCGACGCAGGGCCCAGCTCTCCGGGCACCACGCTGTGGTGCAGCAAAAACCAGCCTCAGTCTTCCTGCTCAGGGAGCTGGGAGACGCAAGGGCAGCTAGCTGGCTGGCTTCCGGGGACCTCTTGTGGCCACAGCGGGCACCGCGCGCCTCGGTCCGGCCAGGACCCGCCGAGGGGAGCCAGGCACAACGGGTTCGCAGGCCCTGTGTAACAGGCTCCGTGGGGAATGCCACAGAGCTGCAGAACAGGGCTGGTTCCCGGCCCCATGCTGAGCCAGCCCCCGCTGGCTAAGCATGCTGGGGTGTCCCCGCCACGCAGCAAAGGGAACCCTCTGGGTAGAGCCAGTGGACAGGCCACGTCCTCCCCAGCAGACCCACCCCCTGCTGTCAAGCCAGAGCAGGGCTGGACCCCAAAGAGCCTCACATCCCAGGGCAAGAACGGACCAGACCAGCGGGGACCCAAGATGCTGAGGCCTCAGAGTGGGAGGGAATGAGCCAGGCATGAAGGGAGGCCACCCAGCACCTCCAAAGCAGACCCACCCCTGAACCACCATTTCGGCTGGAGCCGCTACGGCAACAGGCTGCCCCGCAGGGCCCAGAGCAGGAGCAGTGGCCCGCTGGGGAACAGGGAGGGAGCACCCAATACCATTCTGCTGGGACCCAGCAGCAGGAAGGAGGGGGAAGCAGAGCGGCAAAGGGAGAGTGGAGAGGACCAACTCCTACGAGCCTCTCCGTGCCACTCTGTGCCCTCTAGTCCCAGGGACGTCCAGCATCCACGGCTGCTCCCCTGAGACCATCAGCAAGGGGGGCAATCGGCACCAGGGCCTCTTGTGACAGACTCACTGCTAAGGACCAGGCTGGGATGCTCAAGGCATTTCAGAAAGACCCAAAGCCCTCACTCAGCGCCAGCCTGACCAGAGCTGGCAGGAGAGTGGGGGGCCATCAGGGGGACCCCCCACCCCAAGTCTGAGCCCGCCCACCAGCCAGTCTCCCCCAGCCCACACAGTTTTGTCTGTCGCTCTGGGGGCCGGGCAGTGGTTAGGGCAGCGCAGGGAGGTCCTGGTCAGGATGGGAAGAGTAATGAATGCCAGGACTCACTCTGACCTTCAGGCCGCTCTTCGAAGTCTTCATCTTCGTCCTCGGAGCCGATGGAGTATTCGGACTGGTTGTCGGACAGCTCGTCCTGCCACTCTGCCGGGCACAGGGAGAGGAAACGTGGCCGCCCGCCTCTCCACACGCCCTCTGAGCAGGGAAGAGCTTTTCCCTGGAGAGGCCTGCCAAGGCCTTCTCCACCTGAGCTGTGCAGAAGGGCCACTGCTGTCCCAGTGTGTGTGTGTGGGGGGGGACATTTCCTCCCCTCCTCTCCCCCCCCCCCACCCTGAGGCAGCTCCTACAACAGCTGTCCCATCAAACAGAGGGGTGGTGGGGACCAGCTGGGAGCCAGCTCTGCTCTGACAGTTCCCAGCTGATGTCCAGGGTCCCTTCGGGGCACGTGGCATCCGGGACATGGCGCGTGGCATCCTACCCACCTCAGGAGTCCCTCACTCTGGGATGAGAGCTAGACCTCAGTCGATGTCACACCCTCTGCAGACCTGAACAGCCCCTCGGCTGCTCTGGCTTGCCGAAACCAGGACTGCTCAGGGAGCCAGAACCTGCTCTCCGACAACTCCCCCGCCATGAGACCCAGTCCAGCATCGCTAGTCACTCAGAACCACATGCTGCCCATGCACTTCCCCTGCCCCGTCCCCCTGGGGAGCATCTCGGAGACAGAGCAGAACAGCCGTTGCCCTCCCGCACCAAGTGCACCGCAAGCCTGGCCGTGTGCCTCTTGCTCCGGCCGAGCCAGCAGCCTGGCCCCTTGCCAGCAGGCAGCCGCAGGCCCTGGTGGCTCTGTGGGTGGCAGCCGTACGTACCTTGGTCCTCCTGGGAGGCGTCGTTGTAATTGACCTGTTTGCGGATCCTCTTCCCTTTGCCGAGGTTCCGGGCCAGGTCTTCCTGCTGCTGCTCATAATGGTGCCTGAGCAGCTTCTCCCAATAGTCGGGGTCCACGTTCTCCTCCTGCTTGATGATCTCGCGCTCCACCTCCTCCTGGAAGCAAAGGCGGGTGAGACGGCGGCAGGCGGGAGCAGCCTCCCCCGCCCGCTCCACCGACCCTGCGAGCCAGCGTGGCTCCACACCTGACAGGCCCTTCCAAGAGAGGAGGGCCGAGGGCAAAGGCCGGGGGTGCAGCACCAGGCCTGCCTGTGTCCCCCCGATGCAGGGTCAAACAATAGGCCCGGTGCGGCTCCTGCAACGTTCCCACCCAGCAGCGGCGACCATGGGGCATCCGGGGTGCTAATTCCAGCCAGCGAGTCATCCCCCAGCACCTCCTCCAAGCCCTGCAGCACCCCCATGGGGGAAATCTGCCGGGGCGCCCAAGGTGGGCCCAGGAGACAGGAAAGCAAGTCCGGCAGCCACCAGGCGTGGGACGACACGTAAACAGCAGCGTGTCTGCTCCCAGGGGTTTGTCTGTCCGGCACACAGGCGCCTGCTGCCGATCCAAACAACCGAGGTCTGGGGCTCGCTCCAGGAGAGGAGGGTGATGGGGAGAGGATGCCCCCTCAGGCCCCTCTGTCAGAGCCCCCCTAACTGTGCACCTCAGAGTCTCCTCCAGGGAGGCAGGGCAGGGCTGTTACCCCACGATGGGAACTGAGGCACTTGTGAGCGTGGTCCAGGGAGGCCGGGCCAGCCCAGCCCTGCACCTCCCTCTCTGCGGGTGCTTTGGAGTCGAGCTGCCCGGATGGGGTGGTAACGCCAGGGGAGGTGAATTCGGACACACCCATTCCCCTGGCCGGGGTGCTGACCCCCCCCCGTGGAAGGCCGAGCTCCCGAGCCCAGCCCCCCAGACACAGCAGTTTTCACTGGTAGAGTTGCCAGAGCCACAGGTCTCCTCTGCGACACTGGGACCCTTGAGCCGGGGGGTCCCGGAATGACAGAACACCTGCCAACCGCGAGCAAGGCCCTCGGGCAGCCCTGCCCCCGCGGCCCCGCTGTCTTGGGAAACTATCGCGCGCACAGGCCGGGAGCGGTGGGGGGGGGGGGTTTCCCGGCTTCTGCCCACCCATTCGCCGGCCGGAGCGAGGTGGGGGGGAGCGCACAGGGGCCAGCCCCCCGAAGTAAAGGCAAGCCATGAGAGGAAGCACATTACCACACCGTCCTCTTCTCGCACAACATACTGGGCCACTTTGAAGGAGCTGAGATACTCGTTCATATTCTGCAGCTCGGTGTCGTCCGTGGCGTCCTGGTTGCGGTCCAGCAGCTTGGAGATGGCAGCGTCGTCGTAGTGGATCACACTGCTGTCCTCCACGTCCTTGTTGTCCCCTGCAGCACCACCCGGGAGGCAAGAGCACACGGGTCAGCGCCAGGGACGGTGTGCTCCCCCCCGACGCTCCCAGCCCCTGCCGGCTGGCTTGGGAGGGGCAGGAAGCCCGCAGGAGTGGCACAGGGACAGAGCGACCAGCAAGCAGCCAGTTGCAAAAGCCTACACCAAGGAGCTGCCGGCTGCACACGTGATGATCCCTCATGTGCCCTCCACCCCCACCTGCCCCCAACGCAGCTCTCCGCCTAATCCCAAGAGCCAATGCCGTGGGGTGGCAGCTGTTCTGCCTCACGGCGTACCTGGCGGTGTGCTGCCGTGTTTCTTTTTCATGTTGGGGGTCACTACGCCCCCTTTGGAGGACGGTGCTTCGGGGAAGGGGGGCACCGGGTCCGGCAGAGTGATCCGCTGGCCCTGCGACATCATGCCTGAAACACAAAGGGCAGTGGGCACACGGGTTGGCCAGGACGTGGCGAGACAAGGTAGGTGGGCGAAGCATCAAAGGCCTGTGCCAGGGCTCTCTCTGCCCACCCGTGTCCCCTCCTGGCCTCACCTTCCACGTCGTCTTTGAAGAGCTCCTCCGTCCCAAACTTGAGAATGTCGTCCAGCTCCTGCTTCGTCATGGAGCCCGACTTGGAGCCCAGCCCCGGGCGCACCACCAGGTGGGTCAGCATCATCTTCCGCTTGGCTACCTGAGTGATGCGCTCCTCCACGGACGCCCTCGTCACAAAGCGGTAGATCATCACCTTCTTGTTCTGGCCGATGCGGTGAGCCCTGCTGAAGGCCTGCGGGGAGCAGCGCCCTGGGGAGTGACTGACAGGACTAAGCCCGGGCCACCCCCCACAACCGGGCCTTCCCGCCCTGTGGCCACGGCCTGGGAAGGGCTCATGCTGACAGCGGGACTGGAGACACGTGGGGCCGGGCGCTGCCGATGGGCCCGGCGTGGGGAGTGGCACGAGGCTCAGCTGAGAACAGGCTGGACACTTGCCTCCACTCCCCTCTCCTCATGGGGGAGCACATCTCGTGGGAGGGGTTCAGGGCAGGTGGGTAACTGAAGGGCGACAGCTCGTTAGCCCGTTTGCCTGGAAAGGGGACCCGCACCGCGTTTTCTCTGTGCGTGCCCACGGTTACCACAGGCACTTGCTTTGTGCCTGAGGGGTCGCCCTGACTCCCCTTGCTTGTTACCCACCCAAAGTCGGAAGGGCCCGCTAGGGAACGGCTGAGGTGATACAACCACAGTGCCGTCCCACGGGGAGGGGGAGGAGGAATAAGCAGCACAATGCAGGGAGAAGCCTCCGGAACAAAGCCCCTCTTCTCGTGACAACCACCGGCCACCGGAAAGGAGGCCACAGCCATACGAGAGGACACAGAACGCGGAAGGGCTTCCACTTCCACTTCCCCTTTCTACACTTGCCGAGAAGCACTGGCAGGTTGCTAGAGGACAAAGCTAATGAAATAGTCACGTAGCGCCAGCAAGCACACGGGGAACGCGGAGGGCGGAGGCGGCTGGCACGGGCTCACCACAGCGTCAGGGGAACACACCTGGATGTCGTTGTGGGGATTCCAATCCGAGTCGTAAATAATGACGGTGTCGGCCGTCGCCAGGTTTATGCCCAGGCCCCCAGCGCGGGTAGACAGAAGGAAACAAAACTGCTGGGCCCCAGGCGCTGAGGAAGACAAACCCGCGGGGAGGCATGAGGTGAGACGGGGGCCAGTTGGAAATGCAGGACGTAGGGAAGTGGGGGGGCAAGGCAGGCTGGTAAAAATACCCCGGACATGCCCTGCGGTTTCTCACTGAGGCCATTTCCCCTCCTGGCCTTGCCGCCCACATCGACCTAGCAGGGTGCGAAGCACAGGGAGCGGTCACCCCAAACGCACCCCCCACAGAAAACTTGGTGCCTACCCAGGAGGGGGATGGGTTAACAAGCACGCCCGTCAGCAGAAATTTGTTATTGGGGAAAAGAAGAACTCCTGCTCCCAGGGGCAGGGGGGCCATTCACTGAGCCATTTCAAAGAGCATTTGGGACCTGCAGACTAGGCAGCACCTGCGCTAGCACCCTGGAAGGCACCCACGCGACACGAACAAACGCACCTCAGTCGGCATGCTGAAAGCATTCCCGCGTTACGCCGCCCGGCGGGGGCGCGACAGCCCTGCCTGCAAAACCCACTGGGGCGCAGCCGGCACCGGCCCTTGGGACAGGCACGTACCCACCTAGTGGGCTTGGAGCCGGATTTGCCGCCCCCTGGCACCGTGAACCCGCCGGGCTGCATGCAGGCCTGCTGGCTGGCTCGCCTGCCGCCCTTTTGGAAAGCCTGGCCCAGCCCGCCAGCCACGTTCTCAGCTTTCAGGCTGTGTGGAGCAAAGCGCGCAGGCGAGCTGGGAATCACGAGCTCATGGTGCAGACAAACCCTCGTGACTCCCGACAGTGAAACGCCACTTCACTCTCAGACAGGCCTGGCTGCAACGGGCCCCGCAGCACTCACATTCGTGCCAGGAGTCGTGGAAACAAACACACGGATTCACGTTCTGGATTATTCAGATTCTTCGCCTTATGAGCACTGCCAATTGCAGGTGCCAACTACTCTTGGGAGAGCAGGCTCCTTAACACGCCATGCACGGCCACCACATTCATGAGACCTCGGTACAAGCTGAACCTCTCTAATCCGGCACTCTTTGGTCCGGCAACATCCGTGGTCTGGCATGATTGTTGTTAGCTGGATGTCCACTTACCATGGGTGTGGCTAAGTTTCCCACAGTCCCATAAAGTTTGTTTACAGCCCCCAGTCCTGGCTCTCGCTGTTTTGTGCTGTTATTTAGCTCTAATTTACCCCTTCTCAGAGCCCAGCAAGCAGTGGCAGTGCTGGTGATGCTGTTAGACAATACTGATCTCCAGTGATCTGGCAAATTCTCCGGTTCGGCACCGGTCAGGTCCTGAGGGCGCCAGACTAGAGAGGTTCAACCTGTTCTCAGCTAATCAGGCAGCATGTCATACACGGGTACCGCAGGAGCAGTTACACAGACTGACTGCGCGGTGTCAGTCACATGCCTGATACAGAACTAGAACCCTGCGGCTCACCCCCAGAATCATTAGGCCCCATGACATTAAAACGGGGTTCTAGATTGCTCATGGCCTATGCTTCCTGCACCAGGCCCGGAAAGGGAAGCTCTGATTTGTGTATTCAATAATAATACTAATGCTACGTACCATTAAACCTGTCAATGGCTTCTTGGCGCAGGCCTCCAGTGATGCCGCCATCTATCCGCTCATACTTATAACCCTCGTACTCCAGGAAATCCTCCAGCAAATCCAGCATTTTCGTCATCTAGAGAGAGAACCCACCTTAAGCAGCTGTGCACTGCCCCGGAGGGCAGGGCTGGGGCCGCACCAACGCAGCGCTTGGGGGGGGATTTTCCCTGGAACCAAGCAGTGCTTTTGGCCTGTGGAAAATGACATGTCACCTCCGGGAAGCTCGCGGCCACAAGGGACGGCAGTGAGGGGGCCATTTCCATGCCTTCTTGCACGGTACATGGTTGGAAGGCCGAGGGTGCGGTTTGCAGGACTTAGAGGTCTGGTCTGAGCCTAGGTGCATCATCCCGAGGTCACCACCCCTCATTCCAAATCCTAACCCCAGGGTCTGACAGAACAGAGGCAGCAGTAACATTAAAGACAAGCCACTGTGATAGTAGCTGCCCCTTTGACAGGACTTCTTTGCATGCTCTGCAAGCACTGACACAGTAACCCTCAAAAATCCCCAGACACAAGGGCTAGTATCGTCTCCATTTTACGCAGGGGTAAAATGAGGCTAAGAAAGATTAAATGACCTGCCAAAGGCCACAGCCCAGGTCACTGGCAGAGCTGGGAATACACCCAACCCGTCTGAACTGGTAGCTGTGATAGTCTGTATCTGCAAAAACCACGAGTCGTCCTGGGGCACCTCAGAGACTGACCGGTTTATTAGGGCATCAGCTTTTACGGATAGAACCCACTTCGTCAGATGGGCAGGCGTGGAGTGACAGAGGCAGGGTGTATATCAGGGAGAAGCTGCTTGTGTCAGGGCTGAAGAGGCTCATTCGCAGCATTTGGTGGGAAGACGTGAATATCCAGAGAGGGGAAATTGCCCTTGTAGTGCGTTAGGCAGCTGAGATCCTTAGTCAGTCCTCAGTGGATAGTGATGAATTTGCAAATGAGATTCACATCTCCACGCCAAATGCTGTGAATGAGGTACTTCCATCCCGGCTTGTTAACTCCATTAACATGAGCAGCTTCTCCATATATACACCCCCCTCTGCCACTTCCACCCCAATGCATCTGACGAAGCGGGGTCTACTCACAAAAAGCTTGTGCCCCAATAAATCTGTCAGGCTTCAAGGTGCCCCCAGACTCCTCCCAACGTCTGGTGAGATACGGCGTGAGAGACGGTAACAGTGTTTCTATTATCAGTCTCCTGCTGCAGAATTAGATACAGAAGAAAACATTCTGGGCCTTCACCGTCGACACAATTCATAAGAGTTTGTGATCAAAATGACCCCGCAGGGAAGTGAGGCTGGAACATTCACTTCTTAAATAACTTGGCCTATTGGAGGAGAGTCCTTCCCCTCAGAATTCCCCGGGCTTTGGGCTTTGAGTCTTGAAGGCAAGAGAAATGAAATTCTCTTCGCTCACCTGGGAGAAGATCAGGACCCTGTGCCCCCCATCTCGCAGTTTCTTCAGCATCTTCTGCAGCAGCATCAGCTTCCCAGAAGATTTAACCAAAGAATTCCCGTCGTAGGATCCATTTGGCAACACGGGCGCCTCCTGAGAACATTGCAAGCGGACGCATGGTTGGTGGAAGGCGACATCACTGTCGCTGTTCTAGGGGCAAAACCTGGCCACATGGAAGTCAACGGGAAGACTGCCACCGGCCTCAGTGGGAGTAGGATTCAGCCCTCATGGGCAGGGGGGTGGGGGGTAGCGGGGGGAGTCAGAGACAGAGCAGGCTGGCTGCCCACTTGCTCCCCATGCTGTGGCCTTGTAGCATTGCATTGCAAACTGGGAAGCCTGACGCACACTGAAATCCACAACCATGGTGGAGAAAGATCACTGGGCAATTCGGAAAGAGGATGCCCACTTCACACTGTGCAGGCCAGAAAAACCTACCTGCCCTGAAGGTTATGTTACTGTAGTAACCTGGGGGATCCTTGAATACGTGGACTGAAAAGAAAAGGAGCAGAAACACTGGCCCTCAGCAATGCACCTGCAGTGCGGATCTGGCTCTTACCACGGCCGCCACAGGAAAGAGGTATGGGTGATTACAACACTTCTTCAGATCCATCATGATATTGAGCAGCGACACCTGGTTCCCACCGCCTTTGGAATTCAGGGCTTCGAAATTCCTCGTCAAGATGAACTTGTAGTACTTCCTGCGGGGACAGGGACGGGAAAGCCATTACCACCTCCGGGGGAGCGGTCTGAGGGGTTGCGTTCCTCCCGACGGAGTGACCCTAGGAAAAGGACTGGCCCAGCCACTGAAAAACACGACTCCAGCTCTGCGGAGCCCACTGAGGTGACTTACTCACCTGGATAACACAGCCCCGGTGGGAGCCCCGTGGCAAGGTGGGTGGGGAAGTGTTAAGACGTATCCTGCTGTTGTGTGAAAAGAGCTTGTGCCCCAGAGTGGGTGTGTCCTGGGAGAGAAATTCTCCTTTCCCTGCTGCTTCTCCAAAAAGCCAGTGGGGAAACTGGGACAATTGGCAAAAAACCGATGGATTCCACCCAGGCAAGCAAGGCTGCTCGCGGCCTGACCTGGCAGATTCCCGTTGGACTCGGAGGAGTTACTCCACACCTGCACTGGGTACGTGAAAGCAGGCTCTGGCCCCAGGACGCAGGGCATGCCGCAGGAGAGCTGGTGCATTTTGCCCAGGGGAACGCTGCATGCTCGGGAGAGCAGCAGGTGCCCTGGAGCGAGACGGAGCTGCAGCTCTCGGCCTGCTCCATACAGCTACATCCCAGGCCCCACTGGCCATGAGAATGTTAACGACTTTGCAGCTCCCTCGTTTGCCCCCGGCACCAGGCCTGCCCAGCGCAAGGAGCCAGGCTTCCAGTCACCAAGTCCCCCTGCCAGAGGTGCTTGACCCACCCAGCTCCCTGGCCTGCGCGAAGGATCTCAGGCCTGCCACCTCTTACCAAGGCCGAAAGCTTGGGGTGTGGGATGTCCTCTCCCCTGGCCAAGACCGGGGCCGAGGCTGCCGTCTGGCTGCACCAAGCACAAACGAGACAGCGGGAAAGACACCAGCGGCACTGCACCCTGGAGCTTCCAGAAGAGCCATCTGCAGCTCTGCCACACCGTGACCGGCACTTACTTCTGCATCTGGCTGAGCTCCACCCGCACAATAAGCTCCGTCTTCGCAGGCATGTTCTTGAACACGTCGGCCTTCAGCCGCCGCAGCATGTGGGGACCCAGGAGGTCGTGGAGCTTTTTGATCTGGTCCTCCTTGGAGATGTCAGCAAACTCTTCCAGGAACCCTTCCAGGTTGCTGTAAAATTAACCCATTGTGAGGCAGCAAGTGGCAGGTCACGGGGGAGCCGTAACCCGAGCAATTCGGACCCTGGGGGTTTAAACCAGAGAGCCCTGGTTTGCAAGTCGCCCCCGTCCCACAGAGAAGGGTACGCACGGCAGAGAGCGGGTTCGCTGCTCCTGCTCGGACACCAGGCCTTAGCCACGTTCCAAAGCCACCAAGGCCCCCGTCTCTGGAGGAAGAGGCTGAGTCTAAGTATCTCGCGTCCACTCGTCCCGTGACGGACGTGTAGGAAATAAGCCCTACCGGGAGGATCCCATACAATAGACACGCCGTGTATAGGTACTTATTCCAGCACCATGCTGCAGCTCTGTCCTTCTGCCGTCTGTCCGTCAGTCCATCTGCCTAGCTTATCTGTGATCCTTGCACCACGAATGAAGGGAAATGGGGCCACTTACTTAAACCTCTCCGGGGTGAGGAAATTGAGCAGGTGAAAAAGCTCCTCCAGGTTGTTCTGGAGCGGCGTTCCGGTCAGCAGCAGCTTGTAGTCAATCTTATAGCTATTCAGCACCCTAAAGAACTGGGACGGGGAGTCGAGTCAGGCGGGGGGTGGGGGAGCTGCTCAGCGGGTCATTTTAGCCCTTTGGGTTCTGCTAATCTCCACTCCCTCCTCCCAGCCACTCTGGGGAGCCCAGGGAACCCCCTCTCTGCAGGGAGCCCAGGAGTCCCTCTAAGCAAGGTGGCGCTGGCGGCCAGGCTGAAACGAGTCTCCTGCCAGCGGGACTGGAGTCAATCTCACGTGGTTTGAAACTGAATGTGCCCCGGCTTCTCGCCATTTTACCTCAGGCTGGCCACTTCCAAGCCAGGAGAGCTGGGGAGCCTGGAGGACTTGTCTTGTTTACCCCGGGGGACAGAGGGAGAGCAGAGGGGGCATCTTATTTCGCTCTCTGGGGAGCCCTGCTGGAGAGCTGACAGGCTGGGGGGGGGTGTCGCCTCAAGGCTCTCGACAAGGGGTAAGCCAGCCCACGTGGGCCCTGGAGGGGTTAACGGCTCAAGCGGGCGTGAATTCTGCAGGGCCAGCCCCTTCTTGTTTTTATCTCCGCCTGGAATCTCCACCTGTCCCCAAACAGACTCCTCTGATCCCACCACGCCCCCCGCCGGCAAAGGGCCCCTTCCTCCCCCACTCCCATCAGAGACAGCCCAAAGGCTCCCCTTGACTCCAGCCAGGCCCCAAACATGCCAGTCACATCTGCTAGCTTCAGTTCTTCCCAGCTGCCATGAACGGTACAACGGGCGATGGGTAACCAAGGCAAGGGAAGGCATTGCCTTCCCAAAGCTGCCGACACTTCCCGGCTGGGGCGGGGTCTCAGGTGGAAGGGGCGGGGCTGGCGCTTGCCTTCCCTAGCTGGGCCTTGAGCCAACCACCCATGAACAGTACCTACTTTGGACTGGTTGTTCTTCAGCCTGTGAGCTTCATCCACCACCAGACACGCCCACTCTATGGAGCCCAGAACAGCCTGATCAATAGTGATCAGCTCATAGGACGTGAGCAGGACGTGGAATTTAATCTGGGCTTCCTTCTAGATGAAATAGAGAGAGAGACCATCACAGCCTGAAGAGACCCAGGGGACACGGCTGTAACTGGCCCTCAGTGCTTCTGCAGAGGACACGCATCCCAACATGTGGATAAACATGTGGACTCGTTTGCACCATCCCACAAAATGCCAGCAAGCCCAGTCCAGGCATGAATCAAGCCAGCAGAAAACCTATCACCAGCTGAGCGTGCAAATGAATTGGGGAGCTACAGAAACCAAAGAGAGCAGGGTCCTGCGGAAACGTGGAAAGCCCCCGCCGTAGGTCTGCTGCATTTATAAACTGTGCCAGCTTGTCTCTTTGGAGAACAGTGGATTCAGCTTCTTGGGAACCCTTCCCTCGCTGGGTCAGACTGAGCTCCTGTTTGCACTGGCCTCGGGAGAGTTACTCTGGAGTCGTACTAGCACAAACGCGTGCACGAATGTTCCCCTCCCTCCCTCCCTCCCGCCCGCCCCATTGAATCCTGCTCTCCGCTGTTCCAATTCACAGGTCAGTCCACGGGCCCCAGGAACTCCCGTTCTCTCTCTTCCAGACAGTGCTAAATTGAGAAAAATCCTCTGGGGAAGGGGACTGCATCACACACTTCCCCCGACAGTCCCAAGGCAGGGACTGCCCTGCTGCAGTGATAACGTTTATGGGTGGAACACACACCCAGGGACAAAGAGCCTGTCTCGCAGCCGCACAGGGCGTCCCCGCTAGACGTCCAAGATACGTTCCAAAAACTGTGGCTGTCTAGCGAAACGATGTAAAGCGGGGAATTTTTTCCCCACAGGCTGTCTTCTGTTTGCACAAATTGGCCCTTTTTTTGGGGGGGGGGGGGGAAGGGGCAATGTGAGAGCGGGGAATGGAAGAACTTATAATGCAACCATTCCTACAAGCATCAATGACACTAGCGTGGAACCGATGGATACTGGGTGATGGATAGTGGGGACGCCCTGCAGACAGCACGAGAGCTGAAACAATGGAGCCCAGATGAGGGCGAGGAGTCCGAGAAAGCAGAGTAAATGTGCTCTCGGTTTGCAATTCCCTAGACAGCTCCAGAGAGAGGGAGGACGCCTGGAGAGGGTCCTTAGGAGAGACTTGTGTTTTCCATTTGTTAGCAGGCTTAGCAAGGTGACTCTCTCTCCATACCGAATGAGCACGACAGTTCATCTTTCACGCTCTCCTTTGCCAGTAGTAAAATCTGCCTGGTCGCAGGCGGGGGCAGGGTGACACGAACCAGGACTTACTCTCATTCGGAAAACCTTCTTCCCGCTCCGGATGGCATTGTCCTCAAAGGAGAACTCGTTTTCGCGGATCACGGCCCGGCTTTCCTTGTCCCCCGTGTAGGTCACCACGTAGAAGTCGGGGGCCCACATCTCAAATTCTCGCTCCCAGTTGATGATGGTGGAGAGAGGAGCACTGACCAGATACGGCCCTTTCGAGTGGCCCTGCTCAGAACAGAAAATTCCAGGTGAGACCGACGCTCCTCGGGCTCCCCCGGGATGCTAAGGACGTCTCCGCGGGTGCCAACCGCTCACCTCCTTGTACAGGGAGTACAGGAACACAATGGTCTGCACCGTCTTCCCAAGGCCCATCTCGTCAGCAAGAATAGTATCAGTTCCCTGGGCCCAGGAAAACCTCAGCCAGTTCAGTCCTTCCAGTTGGTAGGGGTGCAAAGTGCCTCCTGTGGCATCAATGTACCACGGCTGCTTGTCGAATTTCACTGTGGGCTGCAGGGGAAAGAGGCAGAATGCAGAGTCTACAGAGCCTGTTCCCCCCTCGCCTGCCTCCCTCTATAGCAGGGGTGGGCAATAAAATGGCATCAATTAGTCCCTGGCAGGCCCCCACTGCCATGTTACCTAAGCCTCTGCAGGTATCAGACAACTACAGCTCTCGCTGGCCACGAATCACCGTTCACGGCCAATGAGAGCAGTGGGCAGCAGCATGGACCACTCACACTGGCCGCAAACGGCGATTCGCACCCAGCGAAAGCTGTAATCGTCCGATACCTGCAGAGGCGCAGGTAACACAGCGGTGAGGGCTTGCCAGGGATTAACCTGGGCTGCACAAGTGTTGAAATACTGAAACAAACTACAGGTTGAACCTCTCTAGTCCGGCACCCTCAGAACCTGACCGGTGCCGAACCAGAGAATCTGCCAGACTATGGGAGGTCAGTATTGTCTAGCAGCATTGCCAACACTGCCACTGCTCACTGGGCTGTTACAGGACATTTTGGGGTAGATTAGAGCTAAACAACAGCCCAGAACACTGAGAGTCAGGACTGGGGCTGTAAAAAAATGTTATGAGACTGCGGGAAACTTGGCCACGCCCACAATAAGTGGACTTCTGGCGAACTAACATCCTGCCGGACCACGGATGTTGCCAGACCAGATAGTGCCTGATTAGAGAAGTTCAATGCGTACAACATTTCTTAGGAGCTCATGCAAGAATGGGGGGCCAATGAGATTCTCAGTTGGCTCACATGCTCCTGCATGGCTGCCTTCATACCCCCAATGCCCCTCACTTACATCAACAATAGGAGTTTCTGGAGGTTTTTCTAGTTTTTCTTCCTTCAGTTTTCTCCCTTTCTTGTTCAGCCTCTTTGGTGCTTGGAGATCTTCCCCCAGCATCAGCTCCCTGGGAGAGATTGTCAAACACAGGGTATGGATAAGAAAAGGGGAGCTAGACAGGTAGAAGGGTATTTCCCTCTTGGCCTCCCTGATCCCCAGGCATGTCGGTTATAAGAAGCCATGCAGCATCACCAAAATACCTACGTAAAATAACAAGCCTCTATTTTTTCCTACAAACTAGACAGAGCCCAGCACCACGGATTGCCTTAGAAATGCAGTCAGTCACATTACCACTACAGGTGGCACCTCTCTAAACCGGAACTCTCTGGTCTGATAATATCCGTCGTCCGGAAGGAAGGACCAGAGATGTTCCAGGATCAGAGAGTTCCAGCATGCTGTGGGAAGTAGGGGGCTAGGAGCCCAGCACAATGCAGAGGAGGGGAACACAACGTGCAGACCAACTGGAGAGAGCTGGGGGCAAAAGCCAGGGAGCCCAACATATGGCTCAGCTGGACTGCAGGGGAAGAGGGGGCAGGAGCTGGCGCATGGCTCAGCTGGGCTGTGTGGGGAGCCAGGAAGCCAAGGGGGGGAGCAGGGAGCCAGAAATGACCTCCCCTGGCTCTGGCAAAATCCCTCCTCTGGGACCACTCAGGTCCGGAGGGGGCTGGACCAGGGAGGTCCAACCTGTGCCGATACTGACGAACAGCGACCCCAGGCAGCTACTCGAGATACTACAGGCAGGCTGCAAACCAAGACATGCACTAGAGACGCTTGCAAGCCACTAACAGGGCCAGGTTCTCAGATCACCGTGCAACACAAACGTGTCCCCTGAAAGTGCCTCCAGTGCTTCCCTTGCCAGCTGAGGCCCCAAAACGCACTCGCCACTTTAGCGGCTGCAGCAGCGCATGTCTCTGTGCCGCCTGGGCAGCCTGCAAAGCGCACGGCTCCCTGGCTCCTACCTGTGGTTCCAGTAGACCTGTTTCAGGTTTTCATAGTACGGGATGTCTATGTCATCAATCTCCCAGGTGCACTGGTCGTAGGGCAGATCTTTCCACTTGATCAGGTAATGGACGTCTCCCTTTTTATCGAAGCTGGAAGGCATAATGTGGAACAGCACGTCACTGAAATGACAGAATGCAACACTGAGTGGGCACGTCCCTCGCAGGGCCACGCCTGAGCCACGGAAACATCTCTGCTTCCGCTCACCCACACAAACCCCTTCCGGGCCTGGAAGTCTCTGCAGAATTGAATTCAAGTCCCTTGAAACGGAGAAGCCTGCCCCAACCGAACAGGGGCCAGAACATGCTCCAAAGCTCTTGTCACCTAGCGCCTGGGAGAGCCTCACGGAGCCAGGGGAGGAAAGTGCCAGAGATGGGCTGTCTGTGTGATACATCTCCCACACACATGCACAAAACCACCAAACGGCCAGCTCTGAACACCCAGCGGGGAGGCCCTGCCCTTCCAAGGCAACGGGTTCAGGGAGTAGCCCCTAGACCTGTGGAGCCACGTTTCCATTCTATGCAAACAGCTTCCTCTGACCGTGGTTTCATGAAACTGAACATGCCGCCCTCCGCTGGCCCCTGCCGATCAGGAGGGCCTCGCCGTGCTAACATAACGCCAAGAAGGACTCGACCGTTTCAGGTGGAATGGTCCATGAATCGGCCGTGCGCACTTAATCAATCACAGCAGCTACCAGCCACGCGCTTTCATTGGCTCTGTGCTGCCTGTAAGTCAGGGCCGGGCAATAATTTATAGAACACCTCAGAGCTGAAGGCTGTGCAGCGTGAAAAGTGTGGCCACAGCTGCTCAGAGATCAGCTGCTCGTGAAAGAGCAAGAGAACTCACTAAATGGCTTTCAACTTAAAAGAGTGAAAGTCAGAAAGAGCAGGGTAGGACCCTGTGTTTCAGCCTCTGTACAGGAACGCAGATGCTTATCCAGTACCAGCTCCATCCGTGCAGGATAGTTCAAAGGAAAACTGCAGGCACTTTCAGCAGGCACTCATGGAATAGTCTGTCCCCAAGGAAAGTCCTTTCCGAAAACCCATATGTCCTGAACAATGAGGTCTAGAGAGCATGAGCTATGGAGGGAAGATTGGAAAAATGGGGCTTGTTTAGTTTAGAAAAGAGAAGACCGAGAGGGGACATGATAAAGGTTTTCAAGTATCTACAAGGGTGTCACAAGGAGGGACAAAAATTGTTCTCCTTGGCCTCTGAGGATAGGACAAGGAGCAACAGGCTTAAACTGCACCAAGAGAGGTTTAGGTTGGACATTAGCAAAAACTTCCTACCTGTCTGGGTGGTGAAACACTGGAATAAATTGCCTAGGGAGGTTGTGGAATCTCCATCACTGGAGATATTTAAGAGCGGGTTAGACAGACACCTGTCAGGGATGATCTAGACCAGGGTTTCCCAACCTATGGGTCAGGACCCAAATATGGGTCACCATTCCATTTCAAAAGGGTCGCCAAGTGTCTCCCCGGGTGGCTCTGCCCCTCTCCTCCCCCCTTGCCTTGAATCACCAAGTCTTCCTGAATTGTCAAAATGGGTCCCCATCTGGAAAAGGTTGGGAACTGCCGATCTAGATGGCGCTTGGTCCTGCCATGAGGGCAGGGGACTGGGCTCGATGACTCTCGAGGTCCCTTCCAGTTCTACTGTTCTGTGATTCTACGATTATGGGACAGAGCGAACAAGTGTTCCCAACAGAACTTCACTTGTCCATTCATTATTTTGAAAAGCTTATCACGTCTCCTTATACATTTATCACATTGGTTACACTGGACACACGATTTCCGAATCTGGTTATTTATACAAGACAAGACCTGCCTTGTTCACGCAGAATGGAACTCTGGTGCAGGTTTCAGCTACACATTGTTACTCACACCCCATCAAAGAGCTTTGAAGAGCAGTGTGTAGATTCCTAATTTCGAAGTTCTACAAAGTGATCCTTGATTTTTGACTTCCCAAAGAAAGCTGCCAGCCCATTAGCTACCGCTTGCTACACCTGGGATGCTCAAACTCCTGCTTACAGCAGATGTGATTTGAATGAGGGCAGGATGCAGGATTCCCCAGAGAGACAAGTGGCTTACACAGAAACGGACTGGCACTTGAGAGTAGTTTGCATGACTAATGGCAGCTGCACAGTGCAATCACTAGGAGGAAGAGGGATCACCCAGGCACACAAGAAATTTATGAATTTTTCAGTAAAATAGGAGTTGGCCTTGGAGTTCCAAATCCTGTATTCGGGACAGTTTTAACAACACCGCGATCCACCTTTTGGAAGAAGTTACTGTCTCTATTTTCAATGTGCAATGAAACAGAAAGGGAAATAATGCAACAATTCATTCCTGACCTCACTTTCACCTCTGTGACAAGCTTGCGTATGATGACAGGCTTGGGATGAGTTCACAGCTTTACGCTCTTTAAGTGGAGGAAATTAGTGTCACAAAACAAAACAGGCCCCTGGCCAGGAGAAAGTTTGGCCTTGGGCGGACAAACTCTGCTCTCGCCTACGGGCCTGGAAATGCAGATGAATTCCATTCAAACTGGTGGAATCGTTCTGGGTTAACACACACCGGTGACACGTTCGAGCAGCACCCGTCCTAAAGCCCCCGGGCTGGCTGGGTTCTGGGATTCGAAGGCTGCGCTGGGTGACTGTCGCTAGCACGGTGAGCCTTACGCTCTGGACTGCCTACATTCCAGACCAGAGTCCATAGCCAGTGGCAAGATTCTGAACTTGAAAGGCTTTGTGCGTGTAACTGCGCAAGCCTCTCCCTGCGGCATGTGATGTTCTTAGCACAGGCAGATCTAACTGTTGCCTCATGAATGCTGCCCACAAAGAGGCTTGACACAGAAGTACTCTTTGCTGCAGACATCCTAGTTCTTCCCCCCTCCCCAAAAACCCCCTAACTAATCACCCTAAATCACTGCCCAAACACCTCTGCATGACTGGGGATAGCACACAGTACGTAAAGGGCCGTCCTTACGGTTTCTGGGGCCTCAGGCAGTGGGATTAAACTGGGGGCCCAGGCCCTATGGCAGCCCAGCAGGACAATTTTTTACAGATGTGATTTTTCAAACCTTCAGCACCATACTAATGAAATATTTTGAACTATATTGCAAATGAAGGTCCTGTGGACTAGCACTGTAAGTCCAGACGCGGACAGTGCGTACCTGGGGCTGGCAAATGCCTGCCGGCATGGCTCCCTTGTCGCTGGAATGGCTCTTTCCCAGGTTCTGCTAATAGGTCTGACAGAGTTTTTCCCTTTCAAGTTAACTAGCCCCTCGCTGGAGGAAGCAGAGCCACAGAACAGGGCTAGGAAGAGGTGGTTGGGGGGACATTAGGACCCAGGGGTGCCCCAAATTTTCAGGTGCCCTACGCAGCTGCATAGTCTGTATATGGGTAAGGATAGACCTGGGTACATATAAATGATACGGGGGGAGGAAACCACTCCCTAGACCTCCATTTGCAAAAGGAGGCAAGATGACAGCATCAGCTTGCACCCTGAATTTCTTTTGTTGGATCTTCATGAGGCCCTACGGGCAATATAGGCCCCCAGTGTTACGGGAGTTGTGGGAATTGGCACACCCATCCCCCCATCACCTACACACACACCCCCATCACCTGTGGTTCAAGATGCGGTGAATCATCATCCACTCGGGTTTGATGCCGTAGCGGTAGAACTTCTCCTCCATCTTGGCGTACTGCGGGTCTTTGTTCTTCCGCTTCTCGCTCTTGCTCTCCTCGTCCCCAGAGCCGTAGTCGAAGGCCGGGGGCTCGTCCATGTCGTTCTTTCTTTGGTAGTTGCGATACATCACGGTGTGGTAGAGCTCCAGCTGTGCCCGGAGAGAGCAACAGGGCAGGGGCCTAGTTAGGCTTCAATGCCCCCCTCACACACACACTTGCTGGAAGGTGCCCGGCCCGGCCCCGTCGCACGCAGCCCCCCTCGCTGCATCTCACCTGCAGCTCCTTCACCCAGGAGCAGTGCCAATAGGAGAGTCCTGCCCACTTCACAAAGAACTCCCGCTCCGGGATCCCTTCCAGGGGCTTCGGTGGAGGGACAGCCAGACCCAGCTCCGGCGGAGGCAGCACAGACAGGAAGGGGGCCGGGGGCTCTCTCCAGACCCAGTGCAGGATGCGTTGGACTTTGCCTTTCAAGGGAGGGCACTGAGAATAAAAAGAGGGTAAAAATAACACACACACGTGCCTGGTATGAAATGGGCCCTGTCAGCCCCACACCTCACTTCTCTCTGGCAGCAGAGCCCTGAAACATCAGGCACCAGAGCTGGCCTGGACTGAGCACTGAGCCTGCATTGGCATCTGCTGGAGGGCAGAGGTCTGCAGTGGGGGAACACAGCACAGATCCTGCCCAGGCCAAACCTGAGGGCGGCTGTTACTCCTGAGGGAATACTGCCCCCAAATTCTGTGCACAGTAGTCTAAAGTTCTGCAAAACTTGGCCGCTTTCTTGGTTGGTTTGTCAAAATACCTCACGACAGTGACGCCAGTTTCAACTATTTGGTAACGTGTTACCCGTTACCTGTCTGCAAGTACGTCCGTCACAATACAGACAGCAAAAAGAGATTCGGGAAATGTCGCTGGGCAGGGGCTGAAATGGGTGGAGAGCGTTTTGGTGGCAATCACAGATTCTGCGGGAGAAAACAGACTTCCGCGGGGAACATGAATTCTGCACAAATTCTGCGTTGCGCAGAATCCCCAGGAGTAAGCTGTCCAGGCAGAGAGAGATGCCTTAATCCACAGCCCCCTGAGCAGTCTCCTCTGGAGTCTGGGCCAGAACTGGAAACTGCTCCCACGGTGGGAAATCCACAGGCAGAACAGCAGAAGCACCTGGCAGTAAATGAGGCCCAGACTCGGGAACCCAGGGTGATGCCACACGGTGCAATTTTTTAACAACCTCAGAGCCAGGCCAGTTCCAGGCCTTGCTTGCCACCTCTGACTCAGCCTGGACCGTCCTGAAAGGAACACGGGCTGGGGTGAGTGACAGAGTGCCCCCCACGGCACCCTGAATGACAGCAGAGCCATCCCCCCTAGAGAAGCAGGGCTCTGTCTGAGGGGCCGCGATGCTGCACAGCTCCCAGCTGGGGATGGAACGGGCTGGGCAGTAAGAACTGTTTGACTATTCCCCCAGTTAATTCGCCGGTGCTGTCGCGGCCTCCACCTGCCCTGCAGCTTGGCTGCCTCCGGGGAGGCTCCTTCTCACCAGAGATGCATCAATTGGGACCTGACACTTAATCTACAAAATGGCACGGACGTAGCGGGCCACCCGCCCAGCGCCGGGAGACACAGCCAGGGAGGGGGGTGAGAAACTCCTCAGCGCCGGAGGGGAGGGCAGAACTGCAGGGCCGGAGAGGAGAGGGCATGGGGTGGCAGGCCCAGCAGAGGGGGTGGAGCCGAGCCCATCAGAGCAGGCACCGGACGGCCCTGACGCTAGTGCCAGCTCTGAAACCCGCCGGCCATGCTAGGCCCCCTCCTTGCCCGGGAGGACGAAGGCTGGTAACACTCACTGTACAGCGCGGGCAGAGCCATTCACCGTTTGGGATTTCCGGCAGAGGCGGGTTCAGACAATGCAGGTGATACGAAGACGGGCAGGTGTCACAGCACAGCAGCTCCCCTCCATCCTTACACACACGACAGAACTCCATGTGGTCATCCTCCTCCTCTTCGCCTCCCTCCTCATCCTCTTCCTCCTCCTCCTTCGGCTCCCACTGGATCCCTTCCTTCTCCTGCGGGAGAGGGGCCATCACAGTGCGGCCCATCTAGACACAAGCTCTTTCCCAACCCTCGGCACCTGGACACAGCTCATGTTGGGGCCAGAGCTGCTGGAGGAGGCAGAGAAGCTGAGGCAGCCCAGCAGGCATTTGGATCCATGCATCCAGGGAGTCAAAGCCTTTTCCAGCCTCTCTCTCAGCTCCACTAAGCTGCCCCGCGTGTGAATACTGCAACTCAGGCTGTGTCTATACTGGGCAAGTTTGGCGACCAAAGCGGTCAAGATGCAAAAGCCGCCAAAAGTGAAAACGAGTCAAACCGGTTTTTCTGCTTCCCGTTGTCCACATGTCATGGCCATGTGGCTAGCTCCCCTGTCGACAGACAGAGCAAAGCATTCTGGGTGAGCATCCTGCAGGGCAGTGTGATGAGAAGGCGGAGTTAATCCCTGCACTTCTTGGGATTCTCTCTGAGGTCTCCCCCAGCATTTTCAGCTGCCGGGAGCAGCACCATGGTTAGCTTGGGAGCTCTCCGTGCTGAGGAATGTCAAAGCAGCTCAGCCGTCTCTCCAACCCTCCTCACCCTCTCCCACCCCCGGCAGCAGCAGCCTGCCTGCCGCTGTGTTCCTAGCTGGGCAGACCAGGAGCACTCCAAAGATTTGCTCTTTGTTTGTTCTCTAAACAGAGCAGCTCACTCAGCTGTCCGACACTTCCCGGAGCTTAGAAAGGGGAGGGGCGCAGGCCTGCGGGGCAGCAGAGATCACAGAACACTGAGCAGAGGCATCAGGGCAGGCATTGTGGGATCCTGGTGGAAGCCAGTTCTCTGGATAAAACAAACAGCAGAGTCCACACTGGCTCTTTGCCGACAATAAAGGGAGGGAAAAGACAAAAGTCTCTCGCAGGACTGGGAGCTTTTTGTCACCCAAACTGGATGTTTCTCCCAACAAAAGCTGCATTGCCATGTAAACGCTCTCCCTGTTTTGTCGCCAAAAATCAGTTTGTGATGAGAAACCTGCCAGTGTAGACAAGGCCTGAGTTTGGCTACAGACGTACGGGTAGGTGCCGCTGCGAGCAGGATAATTCCACCTGCGGCGAGGAGCAGGACCCATCAATCACTGGGCGCTACTCCCTGAACAGCAACCCTCATTGCACAAGCGCTCCCAGCGAGGTGCTAAACTCCCCGCTGCACAGCGCACTCCAGACCGCCCTCCCATTACTCACACAGTGCGGGCAGCTCCACTTGCCCTCTGGGGCTTTCTCCAGCTCGGGGTCCAGGCAGACGAGGTGATAGGCGCGGGGGCATGTGTCACACAGAATAATCTCCCCTCCCTGCTGGCAGACTTCGCAGTAATCCTGGTGGTCGGTCTCATACCCATCCCCTTCGTCAACTAAGAACACACGGGAGACACGGGAGAGTCAGAGAAGCAGCAGCCGCCACGTGCTTTCCCGGGAGGAAAGGAGACACGTTCTCTCGTAAGAGGGTTACTTCTATTTAAGGAAACAAAGAGAACATTCCACTGTAGTCCCCATCTCTTCCATCCCCTACCTCTCTGTCCCTCAGCATCAGCTTAGCTGGGTCTTTGCACTCAGCATCCTCTCACCTCTGTCTCTCTTTCTCTCCACACTGTCTCATCCTTTGGTTCCCTCAGGCTCTCAATGGAGAATGCCAGAACCTGGAGAGGTTGCAAGGGAGGCCAGTCAGAGAAACCTCCGCAGATACCAGCACCATCAACTGCAAATGCACCATGCAACAACACCACAGCCGAGAGCGCCTCTTCCTCTCGGGACTACTCTGCTCTCCCTGGGCACGCGGCACACAGAGGCAGGCGCTCCTCCAACCCGGTACGGCCGGGAGACCGAAGGGCAGAACGGATCTATGGTTAGCACTCTGCAGAGCCAGCTTCGCGGCCCAGGCCTGCCACAGCCTCCCTGAACAACAGTCACTGCAGTGCTCCGTGCACAGCTGCTCCTCGGGACAGACAGCGAGCCTGGTCTGCTAAGCTTCGTGGGGCCAGGCCGCCTCTCACTACGTACAGCACCCGGCACAGCGGGAGCTCCAGGAACTGCTGCCACATGAGTCACACACACACAAACCACACAGATTGCCTCTTCGCGCAGGGGGCTGATTCGCAGCCAGACAGCCAGTCTCCCAGGGCTAAGACATCAAACCCGGAGAATTCAGACTCTGCACTGTCGGGGAGAGACGGTCCCATTTCCTAGCCCAGCAGGAGCTTCCAACCCCACCGCCGGTCGCTGCCCTGTGATTTGTCAGACATGCAACCTAAGAAGCGACGGGATAGTTGGAACTGAGCTCTCTCATGCGGAACAAGGACGGAAGAGGAGAAGAACAGGATCTTCTACAAGAGGGGGGGACTGAGAACACGCCGGGGCCACTGCTGCAGGTGGCCATGCTGAGCCAGCAGCGGCTGGGGCACAGAGAAGCTGCCACAGTTCCTGTAAGTCCAGAGGGCTGGGACTTACAAGCAGTACACTTGGGTCCTGGAGTCCTTCGGAGGTGGAGAGAGATGCTGAGAGCCCAGAGAACACTTCCCCGGCCGGTCAGTCCAAAGGGACCTTTCTGGATTTTCTCAGTAGCCATGGAGCAGAGAAAGTGAGGCTAAAGAACCCAACGGTATCCCCAAAATGATCCACCTGCCCGATCCCACAGCCTGTGGCGTGCCGTGTCCTGCTGCGTGAGTGCATTGCTGATCCCCCGGCATTTCCAGGAGGCTGAATGAAGCACGTGCCTTGTGAAGGATTCCAGCATAGGACACAGGCACAAACCCCTAAGCCAGGGGTGGCCAACCCGCGGCTCCTTGCTCAAAGAAATGCCACTCTTGCTAGTTTGGAGCCGTGCACCTGGACTGCTCACGGCCGCTCTGCGCATGCGCCCCAGCGGCTGGAGGGAGAAGCGCATGGCTGCAACGGCAGCTCCAGTGAGACTCAGGCATTGGGGGGGGGGGTGCCTGGCTCTGCGGGAGGGGGAGAGCATTGCATTAGAGTGAGGGGGCTGAGGGGGCCTGGCGCATTGGGTTAGAGCGGGGGGCTGGGAGTGCCTGGCTGAGGGGAGAGGCGGGTACATTGGGTTAGAGCAGGGAGGCTGGGGGTGCCTGGCTCTGGGGGAGGGGCGGGTGCATTGGGTTAGAGTGGGGGGGCTGCGGGGGCCTGGTTCTGGGGGAGGGGTGGAGCACTGGGTTAGAACGGGGCGGGGCGAAGCTCCTTAAACTCAAAGTCTTCATGGATACAGAATAAGGCCGCCAACACAGATGTCATATTTAAATTCCAGGGGGAAAAAAGAATCAGCATGTACCTGGTTTGCACTGTGTTTCTTTAAGGAAAATGCAAAGGCAATTGTTGGCCAGGCTGAAGCAATTATTCTGAGATCTGAGTCTCTCCCTTATTGTTTTTGAACCTCTCATATTTGCAGTCTGGGACAGACCTAAATTTTTAGAACTATAAGAAAGCCATCGTCTTCATAAGTAAAAATAATGAGGAAACCATTCCAGAGATCAACAAGCTGGAGTGAAACAGGCACTTCAAATTGCGCTAATTTACTTCTCAGTTCAGTTTAATTTAAAAAACCTCACAGGACATAATAGGGCAGTGGTGCTACATTTAAAATACATGGTGGGGATACTTATGTTTAGTGTGAGAATATTACTGTATTTTCAAAGGGTTTTTTTTTTTAATTTGATGTTTGTTCCTTGTCAAGTTCTCTGAAGATCTATGGACTGACTGTGAATTTTTTAAGTGACTAGAGACTTTTCTATTGGTTTTTGTCCGAAATGTCCCATAATGTTATTTTTAATCACTACATTTTGTGTACTATATCTCTCTATATAGGCAGATATCTAGATATATAACAATAAATGTATAATATGTGGCTCTTTGCACTCTATCCACAGCTATTTTGGCTTTTACTCTCTAACTGGTTGGCCACCCCTGCCCTAAGCTCTTTCTTCTCTTCATGCTTCCCTGTGACATCCATGTCAGCTCCCCGCTGGCCTACGTGGCTGGCCACTGTCGGGCTACGTTTCCTAGTGGCCCGTCCCATGGAAGGGGAACAATTCCAGGCTGGCTGGCTGGGCTCGCACTCCAAAGCAAGCTGTGCGGGGCTGCGAGGCAGCGCTGAACGGCCGGGAGCGGCTCACCCTCCTTGCAGGAAGAAGCCAGCAGTGGCCTTTCGCGCTGGGGGTGAACAAAAGGTGCCCTCACCCCCACACGCATGCGGGGGCAGTGCGGGGTGCTGCCAGGGGCCCAGACAAGCACGCGGCAAAGCAGGGAATCCACACACAAGGGGAGCAGAGTACAAAGAAATGGCCTACTCCTCTTTTTCTTTCTCCGCCGCGTCCCTCTCTTCCCCAGGCCAGCCGAGCATTCGGAGCGCACCGAGGAGCTGTTGATGCTGGCGCTGTCGAAGTCCGACTCCTCCCGCTCCTCCTCTTCACTCTGCAAGGGAAACCAAACCAGACAGAGGCAACGTAGCAGCTTCTCGCCCCCTGTGCCAGAGGCCCTGCAGCTGTGGGGGAGAACCCAGCCCGCCCAGCGAGCGCCTCGGGGCTGAGCCCCATCCAGGGCAAGCAGGAAAGCTTGCAGGGTCACTGGTTGTTCGATCTAGCCACAAGCAGGCATATTCGGCTCCCGGTGCCCTTGGGCAGAGTCATGCGGGGGTGTCAAAGGAACCTGAGGTTTTACCCCCATTTCCCAGACTCCCAATGAAGCCAAACGGGGCTGGATTGTATCTGGAGTCCGCAGACAATGTTCTCTCCCCTTCAGCTCTGCAGAGCGGCTGCCAGGCCGGGTCTGGCACCTCCAGCAGGCAGGGCAAGATCCCTAATCACTGGAAGACACCCAGTGCAGATTTAAAGCCACGTCAGCCCGGTGACAATCCGACTCCTCCGCTGACCTGATGAGAGCCAGAAGCTGCACTCCCCTGGCTGCATCTGACACCGTCCCACACCCACAGCTAACCAGGCATGGCCATTCTGGGACAGCCCAGTGTCCCCTGGGCGGGGGCCGGGCACTGAGCCAGCAGGCCCAATGGTCTGATCTCAACCTCAGCCCCCAGAACTACTCCCCGCCCCCCCTTCCTAATGCCAGCAGTCTCACTGGGGTCAGTGGCACAGCTCCGGGGAGTTGGGGTGACAGCATCAGGCAACTAGACTGGTGTCGTCTGGCCGGAGACATGCAGGGTCCACAACCCCGGGCCAGGCAGGGAAAGAGCCGTCGGCTCTATAGGATGCTGTATCAGAGGACCAGCAGGACCGGTCCATCTCAGACACAGCGGGGACACCAAATTCCAGGCCTCACCCAGAACAGCACTAGCCAGGCGGGTGTGTGCGGTAAAGGGGGAGCAGGGCTGGGGGACAAAGCTACCGCATCGTCTGGTCTGGTCCTCTCCTTCCCTCGGGTGGCTGCTCTATGGCTCCAGGACGAGTTACTGAGGGCGCCTCTGCCCTAACCCTGCATGAGCACAGCAAATTTCACCCCTCACTACCTCCCTGGGGTTTTCCAACAGTAAACGAGCTAAAACTCACACTGCCAATCAAACCTGAAATTGACATGCCCAAATCCTCATTCTGGACCCTTTACCCATCGCCCCAAAGCTTTGATTTACACATGCATGTGTGTGCACTGCACACACACACACACACACACACACACACACTCATATGTCTACACTACTGAGTTTTTTCAGAAAAACGGCCATTTTTCCGAAAAAAACTTCAATTTCATCCACACTGCAATCGCATTCTTTTGAAAGAAAATCAAAAGAACAGAGGGGTTTTCCAACATTGGTAAACCTCTTTCTACGAGGAAGAAGCCTTTTTGCAAAAGAGCTCTTTCGGAAAAAGACATGTGTGGGCGGGGAAGAGGGAGTTCTTTCGAAAGAAGAGGAAAGAGGAAAAAGCACAGGTGCCCTGGTGGCCACTCCGCCCATAGCAATCACAGCTTACATGCGAGATAGTGTCCATTCAGTGTGGATGCTATCTGTCAAAAAAGCAGATCGCTTTTTCGATGTGCTTTTGCTGTGTAGACGCTCTCTTTCGGAAGAAGTTTTTTTGGAAGATCTCTTCCAGAAAGCTTCTTCCAAAAGAAGCCTTCAGTACAGACAGCCTCACACACTCACTCTCACTCTTTAGTCTTTTAATGAACCACGGGAGAAGCTCCGAGCTTTTAGCATCACTTGGAAATGGGAAGGCAGAAATCCAGGGCCCGCTTCTGAAACTCTGCCCCATAATCACATGCTTATGACTGAGCACCACAGCAGCGGGCTGGTTCAAATTGCACTTTTCATTTGGATCTGGGCTGCACAAAAGGAATTTACAAGCTGATGATTTTATGTGCAAGAGACCCAGAGGGTTATGGAATTCCAATAAGGCTGAATTGATGGGATTCTGATCAATATTATAAAGACCTATCGGAGCCCTGTCCTCATTCCACAGTCATCTTCAAGATTTATTCTTTAAAACACTCTGCATGCATTTTATATTCATACACGGCCAAGGGCACAGCATGCAAATTGCACTGCAGGGTTTTTCATAGAATCCTAGGGCTGGAAGAGACCTCAGGAGTCATCAAGTCCAGCCCCCTGCTCAAAGCAGGACCAACCCCAACTCAATCAGCCCAGCCAGGGCTTGGTCAAGCCAGGACTTAACACCTCTAGGGATGGAGATTCCACCCCCTCCCTGGGGAACCCAGCCCAGTGCTTCCCCACCCTCCTAGGGAAATCGTTTTTCCTAATATCCAACCTAGACCTCCCCCCACTGCAACTTGAGACCATTGCTCCTCGTTCTGCCACCTGTCACCACTGAGAACAGCCTCTCTCCATCCTCTCTGGAACCTCCCTTCAGGAAGTTGAAGGCTGCTGTCAAATCCCCCCTCACTCTTCTCCTCTGCAGACTAAACAGACCCAAATCCCTCAGCCTCTGCTCATAGGTCATGCGCTCCAGCCCCTGAATCATTTTGGTTGCCCTCCGCTGGACCCTCTCCAATGCGTCCACATCCTTTCTGTAGTGGGGGGCCCAGAACTGGATGGAATACTGCAGATGTGGCCTCACCAGATACCAATAAAGGGGAAGAATCACTTCTCTAGATCTGCTGGCCATGCTCCTCTTAATGCACCCTAATATTCCATTTGCCTTCTTAGCTACAAGGGCACACTGCTGATTCATATCCAGCTTCTCATCCACTGTCATCCCCAGCTTCTTTTCTGCCGAACTGCTACTTAGCCAGTCCATCCCCAGCCTGTAACAATACTTGGGATTCTTTTGTCCCAAGTCCAGGACTCTACACTTGTCCTTGTTGAACCACATTAGATTGCTTTTGACCCAATCCTCTAATCTGTCTAGGTTACTCTGGACCCTATCCCTGCCCTTCAACATATCTATCTCTCCCCCTAGCTTAGTGTCATCCGCAAACTTGCTGAGGGTGCAATCCATCCCCTCATCCAGGTCATTAATAAAGATATTGAACAAAACCGGTCCTAGAACAGATCCCTGGGGCACTCCGCTAGAAACCGACCGCCAACCTGACATCGAGCTGTTGATCACTACCCTTTGGGCCCAACAGTCTCGCCAGCTTTCTATCCACCTTACAGTCCATTTATCCAACCCATGCTCCCTTAACTTGCTGGCCATAGCAAAAGCTTTGCTAAAGTTTTTTGACCCTGCTTTTATTTCTATAGTCTTCTGCTCCAGACACTGTGGGAAAACTCCCAGGCTAGCTCTGGTGATCTCATTAATCCATTTGGTAATTCTCTCCGACAGACGCTCCGTGTGAGGGCAGGCCCTCCGTGGGTTTGCAAATAAAATCTGAGGCCATGTGACCACTGACCTCCTCACCGCCAAGTGTTACAACTGCTTCTAGGAATTTAATGGAAGCAATTCCCAGCCAGGCCATCTCCAGGCACGTCTCGTCCAATGGAGACACCCACCAAGCAAGGCCTGGTTTCTAACAAAGACGCGCAGAGGAGATTTGAAGATTTCCTCCCCCAGGCCCAAGTGCAGAGGGGCTGACAGCATCTCCCCAGCTCCCCCAGGAAGCCTGGCGTTCCCAAGGGGATTCACGTCAATTCCGCTTGAGCCCCGGGGGCTGCGCAGACCGGGCACTGGCCTCTCTGTACAGGAACGGATGGGTTGCTGGCCACAGCCCAGCTCTGTGGGACAAGTATCTGCCTCCAACATTCATCGGTGCAGCTGCCGCTCGTTGTCTCCCTTCCGGGCCACGGGAGGCCCAAGGGAACGAGCCAGAGAACTGAACGCCCTTTTCCGATCCGCGCATGGGCTTCAGGCAGGACAAGGAACATGGGGGGGGGGGAGCCTGCCCGGCCAATACCCAAATACCGAGGGGACAACGGGAATCCCGTCCCCAGGGCTGCCCGCCCGCCGGCACCAACATTCGCCCCCTAGAGACAGAGCGTACTTACTGAGGAGCCTTTTTTCCTCTTGCTGGCAATGCCTCCAAAGCGGAATTTCAGCCCCGCCTGCTTTTTCCCCTTCCCTTTTTTCTTCCCGTCTTTGGAGCCCTTGATTTTCTTCCGCACTCCTGGACCTAAGCAAAGGAAACAGATTTTCTTCACGTTCGAATGACAGAAACCTTCATTTCCACACTCTCCCCAAGCCCTGCTGCTCAGAATTTGCCTGTTCCCGCCCCGCTGGCGTGTCTGCACTGCCTGCCTAGCATCCTAGCTTAGCGCACTGCGGTTCCCACGCCCCGCCGCACTGCGTCCACACACAGACGGGTGCCTCGCACTGCCAGCCATCAACAGAGTGACTCCGGTAGTTAAGGAGCAAAGGCCCGTGCTTTGGTGCTGACCAGAGGTGACAGTGCACGGGCACCCCGGTGCGCAGCTCCGGCAAGAGCTGGCTGAGCTGAGGCAAAAGCCGGCAGGGGCTAGTGAAAGAGCCGGCAGGGACCCGGGCTGCAACAGGGCAGCACCTGCCGGACATCGCAAGGGACTTTCCCCACTGCTGACATCCCATGGTCAGTGGTGGGAAAGCACCAGGCTCCACATGTTTGCACTTTCCTGAACGCGAGGCCTCACACAGCTTTCTCACTGGCCTGCCCTAAATGCAAGAGCAGCGCCAATGGGCGCAGCACGGCTCCTTCTCCGAGGGAGCGTCTCCCCCGCATGCTGGTCCCTCTCGCCAACTCAGCAGCCAGAGCCCTAAGCAACCGCTCCACTGCTAAGCCCAGGGTTCCCGTGTGACCGCTTTGCACTGGGGGAAGCGTGCAGCCTGCCCCCCAGAGGCCAGGAAAGGGACTGCAGCCCCCACCTGCAGAGACGGGTGCCAGTAACGAACTTCCTGGAGATGCCCCGGGAGACACAAGATCAGCCAAATGGATGGAGGGACGTTACACTGAAACTGTGGGAAAGGAACCCTGAGGCGGGCTGCTCCCGTCAACGCTCTCGAGGCATTGGGAATTGGCTGCTGCATAATTGAAAGGGAACAGAAACTTCATGGAAAGCAAGACACCCCCCTTCCCCATCGTTCCTTCCAGTGACTCGGAAAGTCCTGGCCGAATGCTGAGGGAGGCCTGGAAAATGGGAACAGCGGTGAACTCCTTTCCCTAAAAATGTGACCAATTCCACAAGAGCTGCTGCATGTTAACATGGTTAGCCCTGTGCTTGCCCACGGGCCTCGAAGGCCCCTGCCTGCTAGGAAATCAAACACCTTGGAAGCGGTTTTTGTAATCTTTCCTATTGTAACCTCACCTGTGCTTGAACACCCCGGTATGGCCAGACAGAATGCACCAGCTGGTCTGCGGAATGGTACAGAGCGAACACTCAGAACACCTCTACCCTGCTAATGTCCTGCTATTCCAGTTGAGTTTCTCTCAGCAGATGTTTCTTCCATTTGAGCCTTCCAATATCCCTCAGTCCTGACCTTACTGACCTGTATATTTACTCCATTTTCCAGGAGGTTGTGAGTTTTAATAGCAAAAATATTTATAAAGCTCTCTGAGATCCTTCGTGACACAGGTAACACATTAAGAAATAGTATGATTACTGCTTCATTTAAAACAGAATACAACTGTATTGATAAATAACCTTCCATCGTCCTGCTAGCATGAGTGATCATTATATACGGAAACACAGTTCATTTGTGGCATTTATTGTAGAAAACAAATACAAACTGCAGACAGATAGACATTTCCCCGCAGCTCAATTTCCAACTTTGTTCCTCTTGCTTACCAGGCCCCACCCCGTCTGGTACTAGCTATGTCGCACACAGACACATTGAGTGGCTAAATACTATATTCCAACAGTATCATTTATCAGTGCATGCTCTACCCAAGCTGTCGGGTTATCCATTCATCCCTGCCTGTCCCATTACCTTTGCCCTCCTTGGTTTTAGCTTTCCTGACGGTCATGGGCAGCGCAGGTGGCTGAGGGCTGACGGAAAGCTGGGGTGTGATGGTAACTGTTTCCACAGCTGCCGCCACTGCAGCTGCTGCTGCGGCAGCCGAACTGCCCTTGAAGGGGTTGTTGGCGCTGAATTCCCGCCACTTGGCGCCCAGCACCGTCATCATCTTGGACATGGGGATTTTGGGATTCTTCTTGGCGATGAGAGGCCTGCAGGGCAGGGGAGGAAACACCATTACTCACTAGGGCTCTGCTGCTGTGCGACCGTTTTAACTCATCACGCAGCAGGGAAAAGCATAACATGCGATCATGGCCGATACCTGACACCAACAGGTCGCGCTGAAAAATCAAACCAGCCCTTGCATGGGAAGAGAGGGGGCGGGACTTCAAATATTTGTGACTTTTTTTTTGCCCCACAAAAACTGTTGCTGGTTGTGACGGGCCCGGTGAGGCCCGCACTGATCCCGGAGGCGATCTCGCCCCTCCCCCAGCCCGGGGGGGGGGGACACCTGAGCGGGTCCTGGTGGCCCCGACACCCGGCTCGTTGGGGCCGGAGCTGAGTGAAGCAGGGCACATGCGGTCCTGCCACGGAGGAGGAGGGCCAAGCCACGCCGACGCAGCCAGCGGACCCCGGGAAGCCCTCTGGGAGGGGCTCCCGGCACGACGTCGGGCGGAGGCACGCCGTGGAGGCGGGCCTCCTGACGTCAGGGCCATTCCCGGGCTGCTTGAAAAGTGACCAGGAGAGACGCGTCAGGGCGGCTCAGGGAGCAGGAGCCGCCGGCCGGCTTCCAAGAGGGCAGAGAGTCCCCCGCGCTGGAGAAGTGGGAGGGGGACACTCAGTCCCCCGGGGCGTTGGACCCCTCCAGCAGAGGACTGCGAGAGGGCAAGCCCCCAGGTCTTACCAACCAGCCCAACAACCAGGGAGGGGGAGAGGACGCAATCCGAGGCAGATGCGTTGCGGGATCAAACCCCGTCTGCCGTGCAGGGGGAGTGCACTCAGGGCCCCCGGCTGGGACCCGGTGCAGGGGCCGGCCCGGGTCCCCCTCCTCCCTTCCCCTCCGCTACCTCACCCTCAATTATACGTCTGTGAACGCCGGAGTCAGCCGCCCCTGAGAGGGGCTATCCCCAAGGGGAGAGGACCCCGTAACCCTGACATAGACCTGACAGTGGGTCTGCTGAACCCCCCTGTTCGCCCGAGGGGGCAGTCGCACCCATAAACCCCATCATAGGGGCATAGGACCCCACAACTCTAGACTAAAATCTGACAGTGGGTTCGCTGAACCCCCCTGCTCGGCTGAGAGGGGGCGCTCGCACCCAGAGAACCCCTCACACTGGTTTTCAACCAACTGAAAGAACAGCCAGGGGGGAAAAAAGAAAAATTCACAATTTTCACAATACGTTTCCACCCCAAAACTATTGGGCAAATGTCTGTTTTGTGAAGATGTTTGTGCCCTTTGCAACCAGTCCAGTAATGAAACCCCCTGGGAAGCAGGGCCCTAAAGGACACAAGTGGTGATGCAGTAAGGCACAGATGAGGCAGGAGGGCATCAAACTTCAACTGGCAAAGAGCCAGAGGAATTCGCTATTACCCGGACCTCACCCGGGCATGACACCGCATCATTTCCCTGCTGCGTCTGGCCTCCCCCTCCAAGCAAACAGTAAGGAGCCCAGGCGAAAGCAGAACCTCTCTTGCGATACATCTGGAGTCACCACCGAGGCTGCAGCCCAGCTCCTGCACACCCTGACGAGCTGCTTTTGTCGTCAGCTGGAACGTCAGCAAACCGGATGCAGCTGCTGTCATTTGACGAGGAGCGAGCATTCAAACGCTCTGGCTTGATCAACTCGAGTGTGTAGCCACCAGCGTTCCCGGGAAGCTGGGTGCTTGCGCGGCTGCTCAGGAGAAACTCAAATGCCGCCCCCATTAGCAGAGCGCCCCCAGCGAGGCGTGTGTTCCTGCTGGGGGGTGCACGCTCTCACATGCCTCGGTGCACTTAAAAGATGTATGCCACACATGGCTGGAAAAAGCCCCGCCCGTGGATGGAGCAGATTAGGGGAACACTGGGCGTAACCAAATACAAAGCACCACCCGGATCCCCACCCACAGGCACAACGCTCCCCCTCTCGGCCTCTTACCTGAGGAACTGACTGAAAGCCTTGTAATTTGTCAGCGTGTGGTAATCTTCTTTGGAGAAGACATAATCCACTTCGTCCAGGCCCCATTCCTCCATCAGCTGTGCTGAGCTCTTGGGCTCCTGTGGGGTTGCAGAGGGGGCCGTTAGTGCGAAAGAGTGAGGGGCTAGGGATGGACAGTGCACGGCCACACCTGCTCCAATGCCGCCGGCATCTGCTCCCGAGACGGCAGCAACCCGGGGATCTGTTTCCAGAGGTTAAAAGGCAGAGCGGGCAAAAGAGCTCTGTGACCAAACACTCTGCCTAGCTGGAAAACAACACGGCACCTTCCCGGCTACTTCCCCCCTCTCCCCGTCACAGTGGGATGTCTCCATGGCGTGAGTGTCATCACACTGTGTAATCGGTGGGCACACCAGTGCAACAAAACCCATTTGCTAGTAGCAGGGACAGCCCCAGGCCCCGGTCCACACAGGTGACTCCTGACTCATTGGGGGCCGCTGCTTTTCCACCCCTTGGGGGGGGGTGAACCCAGTGGAAACGGATTTTGTGGAAAGCGAAGGTCGTTTTGACACAAGCGGCAACTCTCTGGCTCCTCGGACGCTGGTCTGCTTTGTCACAGAACCAGATACATCCGTGAAGCACAACTCTCAATGGCGTTACTGCTGCTTGCAGGCAGCAGGCTGCTCCCGGGGACCAGGAAGGAAGGTGCTTACTGGGTAACTGGCTAACTGGTTACCCGTTCACAGCCCTACTGGCGACTGTGCAACACAGACCTCCAAAGAGCAGCTCAAAGCCAAAATAATCGAGAGGGCTGGAGCTGGTGGAAGAACCATGGCTGGAATCATTTTCCAGCAGATACACCGTGTCACTGAAACGCTTCACAAAATCGGGTCCATTTCACTGGCATTTTGTTTTGGGAAAAAACGGGGGAAGTTCTGGCAATTGCAGTGCCCCATTGCCGCACTGTCTGAACAAAACACGGCCGGGGTGGGTTGTCAAGCCGCTGTCCGGTGTGCGGTTTTCCCTTTGGGACTGGAATACAGCGTAATGCAGCATTTTGAAAAGTCACAACCGAAACAAAATGTTTCAATCAACCCAAACCAAAAAAAAAAAAAAAAAAAAAAATCAGAATTGCTCTCTGGAGAATGCCAACGTTTTAGTTGTTGCTCCAGTGTGGAACAAAGCCACATTTCCAAGTCCCCAAATCCTTCAGGAAACAAAAATTCCTCCTCCTCCACACAGCTCTCCGGAGCACCTGGCCCGGGGTGCCCGAGCTCCTCGGGGAGCCGGCGGGCATGAGCGCACTCCACTCCCTGCAGGATCAGTGCCCCGGTTAAGGAGAAAGGCAGAGACCAAAATGAAACCCCTGCTGAGGAAGTTGAGGATAGAGGCCTGGTGCAAAACAGCCCCCTTGGCCTTTTCCCACACAGGCTCTGCTGCCCCAGCCCACCCTCGCCTAGGGGGAGAGTGACGGGGTGCCCAAGGGTCCTTCCTGGACAGGCTAATCAGATACCTTTAAACCTCCTTCCTCGTTATCCTCCTCCTCTTCATCTTTCTTCTTCTGCTTGGCTTTCTTCTCCTTCTTTCCTCTGAGCTTCTTCCTCTTCTTTTTGTCAGGCGAATAGTCGCTCCCTTCGCTCTCCGATTTCTCGTTTTCAGATTCATCATTACTCCCCTGAAAGAGGAAGGAGAGTGAAGGCAGGGCCGGGAGCTCTCAGCCTCAGCTTCGCTGCACAAATCTCTGCTCGGCTCCAGATTCCGGCATTCCCATTCGTGAACGTTACATTTTCGAAGGCTCCAGACACAGGGCAGGTGGATGGCAGGACGGCGCTAGGAGACACCAAGCAATGCCACTCCCCCCGGCCTGACCTGGGGGCTGTGAGAAGGGCTAGGAGGCCTCAAACCCCCCCCCTTGAGATGGGGGGAGACCAGGCCCCTCCAAATCTAGCCCCCTCCTTAGTCTGTTCTCCTCCTGCTTCCCCAACCGCAACTGCCTCCCCCCCCAGGCCCTGCCCCCCAGCCAGGTGCTGGTCTCTGCCTTCCTCCCTTTGTCTCTCTCCCTGGGAGGCTGAGCCTAGGTGTCTGGGTTAATACACATTGGGGAGAGTCAGTGAGAATCTCCCATCACAACGCAGGGGAGGGCATCGGGCTACAGAGCAGACAGCCCCCCCACTACACCACAGAAGGGTCTGACTGTAGGAGACACAAGCAGAAACATCTTTGTTTTCCATTCATCATTTTCTTGCAGGGAAAGGACAGTCTTGCGGTTAAGGCCCTAGCCTGGGGCGTGGCAGATGGGCTGTATAATGATGCAGACAGGCGGCCTGCAGCAGTGTGGGGGCTGTAGGGCTTATTGCACTGTGCGATCACAGCCCCTGTGGGCGGGTGACGTGTGCGCGCATTCGGTGCAAGCAGCTTGTGACCCTCAGGAACGGCGCACGGGCTCTCGAGACCGGAGTGGCTGGACTGGAGAAGCTAAAGGCTACAGACTTTCCAGGACAGTTCATAGAACCCTGGAATCCCAGGGCGGGCAGAGACCTCAGGAGGCACCGAGTCCAGCCCCCTGCCCAAGGCAGGACCAATCCCAACTAGTCATCCCAGCCAGGGCTTTGTCAAGCCGGGACTTAAACACCTCTAGGGATGGAGTTCCCCTCCCTAGGGAACCCATCCCAGTGCTTCACCACCCTCCTCGGGAAATAGTTTTCCCTAATGTCCAACCTAGACCCCGTCCACTGTAACTGGAGCCCATTGCTCCTTGTTCCGCCATCTGCCCCCACTGAGAACAGCCTTTCTCCATCCTCTTTGGAACCCCCCTTCAGGAAGTTGCAGGCTGCTCTCAGATCCCCCCTCACTCTTCTCCTCTGCAGACTAAAGAAGCCCAAATCCCGCAGCCCCTGCTCATAGGTCACCTCAGTCGAGCGGCCTCGCCCCAGCCTAACAGGCTCTGGGCTGTGGAGGAAGATGAAAGGCTTGGGGCAGGCGAAGGGAAGTGGTCCCCTGGTTGGAACCCTCCTTCCAGACCAGGCTGTGGGATCCTCTCACACTCAGGATCCCCTGCAGAGAAGCGGAAACCCATTGCCAGGAAGGGACAGGCAGTGCAGCAGGGGATTCATTTATTAGAAATCTATGCAGTTACGTTTGAGATGACCAGGAGACCCGGGGACAAACTGCCTGTGGTCTGGGAAAGCTGCGGCCCTCTCGGGACATCTGAACTGAGCTCCATGAGCGCTGGGCAGGAGCCAGTGGCCATGGGACAAGCTAGGTCCCAGCAGCACCGTGAAAGGTGGCAGAGAGGCCCCGGAGGCCACCTTGAGGCTGCCAGACAAGAAGTTCAAGTGCAGAGCCGCTGTGATAGCGCTCTCTGAAACACTTCCCGTTCCACCCAGGGATCCAGGCAGGACGGCAGGCTCTCCGTGTGCGGCTGAGACGACGTGTTGGAAGGAGGGATTTAGGTTTCTTGGGTGCTCTGGGGAGAGGAGGAGACTATACAGGAAGGATGGGCTCCAGCTGAGCCAAAGGGGAACCAGCCTGCGGGCATGAGCAGGATGTTTTAAATGCAGGGCTAAGGGGCAGTGGACAATCTGAAGCAGCACAAGGAGTCAGACGGACACTTCCTGTAGGGCAGGGTTTATTCAATAGCCTAGTCAGGTGGAGAGGACAGAAGTTGATGAAACAGAGGTAGGAACTGAAGACAAACCGTCAAATGAACAAGAGTCCCCATTCATTTAATTGGAGAAATGGTCTGAGGTAAACAGGATGAAGTTTAATAAAGACAAATGCAAAGTGCTCCACTCAGGAAGGAACAATCAGTCTCACACATACAGAATGGGAAGCGACTGTCTAGGAAGGAGTACGGCAGAAAGGGATCTAGGGGTTATAGTGGGCCACAAGCTAAATATGAGTCAGCAGTGTGATGCTGTTGCAAAAAAAGCAAACATGATTCTGGGATGCATTAACAGGTGTGTTGTGAGCAAGACACGAGAAGTCATTCTTCCGCTCTACTCTGCGCTGGTTAGGCCTCAGTTGGAGTATTGTGTCCAGTTCTGGGCACCGCATTTCAAGAAAGATGTGGAGAAATTGGAGAGGGTCCAGAGAAGAGCAACAAGAATGATTAAAGGTCTAGAGAACATGAGCTATGAAGGAAGGCTGAAAGAATTGGGTTTGTTTAGTTTAGAAAAGAGAAGATTGAGGGGGGACATGATAGCGGTTTTCAGGTATCTAAAAGGGTGCCATAAGGAGGAGGGAGAAAACTTGTTCATCTTGGCTTCTGAGGATAGAACAAGAAGCACTGGGCTTAAATTGCAGCAAGGGAGGTTTAGGTTGGACATTAGGAAAAAGTTCCTAACTGTCAGGGTGGTTAAACACTAGAATAAATTGCCTAGGGAGGTTGTGGAATCTCCATCTCTGGAGATATTTAAGAGTAGGTTAGATAAATGTCTATCAGGGATGGTCTAGACAGTATTGGGTCCTGCCATGCGGGCAGGGGACTGGACTCAATGACCTCTCGAGGTCCCTTCCAGTCCTAGTATTCTATGATTCTATGATTTACCTCTTGAAGGAGGCACGGTGTACAGACACATTTTGAACGTGCATGCGGGCAAATGCTAGAAGTCTCAATACTGAGATGGGTGAACTGGAGGGCCTGGTGTTACATGAAGATACTGGCACAAGAGGGATCCCAGACGCTTGGTGGAATGACGACAAGCAACGAGACAGAGCCAGACATATCGGAAAGACGGAATAGGTTATGGCTGGCAGGGGAGCGGCACTGCATGTGCAAGCAAGCGTAGAGTCCACTACAGTAAAAAAGTAAAAGGAATCAAGAAGCACCACAGAATCGCTCTGGGTAGAAATTCCATGCTTGAGAGGCTACAAATCCAGAGAAGGCAGTAACAATGGGGGAGTTCAATTACCTCCGCCTTGCTTAGAAACATGTCACGCCAGGATGCAATCCAGACAGAAAATGTCTACACCATTAATGACCGCTTCTTGGAGCAGCTAGTCCTGGGTCCCAGAAGGAAAGAGGCAACTCTTTATTTAGTGCCAAGTGAAGACAGGATCTTGTCCGAGAGGTACATAGAGCTGAGCCAGTCAGGAATAACAACCATAATTAAATTAAATGTAACATCCTTCTAGGGGGAAATTACCAGAGAAACCCACCACAGCAGCATTTACCTTCAAAAAGGGGAACTGCACAAAAATGAGAAAATTAGTTACACAGAAATTAAAAGAAACAGTTGTAGGAGTGAAATGCCTGCAAGCTGCATGAAAACTGGTTTACAACACCATAAAAGCAGCTCAAGCTAAGTGTATACCCCAATTTAAAAAAACAGCAAGAGGGCCAGAAATGCCATTACAGCTAAACAAAGTAGTGCAGGCAGCCATTAGAGACTGTCACGGTTACCAGAGTTTAAGGGAAGCAGCCAGGTCACTGCTGCGCCCATGGGGGGGGGAGGTGTTTGCCCCAAATGTTGGTAGAAAGGGGGGCCATGTAAGGTGTCAAACAAAAGCTTATTGTCTACTGAGTCTGTATATGCTCTTCATGAATCTGTATAATGTCTGGGTGTGGAGTTATAACTATGTACTCTGCGTTGATGCTGAAAGATTCTCTGTCTGAGGCAGAGCAATGGGCCAGGAATGTTTGCCCATGGACATGCTAATGAGCAAAGCTCCAGGGAACAATGGACCTCTGGAGGCCAAAGACACACCTGGCCACTGGCCATGTGACTCCCTCCAGCTTGGAAGAAGCCAGGAGGGGGGTATAAATATGCCATGTGGCCGACCCCATCTTGGTGCTCAGCTCAGCTCTTCATCCCAGAGGCACGAGTGCAGGGATCGATGAGCTGGAAAGAACTGTGGACCCATCCTGACATAGGATGTGCACCAAGGACTTTTAAGCCAGCAGCTATAACATCTCTGTTGCAAGCCTGCATCGAGAACTGGGAGATTCATAGTATGTAATGTATGATACTTTAACAACCTTACTCTCATGCTTTTCTTTCTTTTAGTATTAAACCTTTAGATTTTAGATTCTAAAGGATTGGCTCAGCGTGGTTTGTGGGTAAGATCCAGAGCGTAAATTGACCTGGGATCTGTGGCTGCTTTCTTGGAACCGGACCGAACTTGTTCGGGGAAGGTGAGATTGGGTTTTAAAACCCCTCACCTGTGGGCAGGCCTGGTGTTAGAACTGCAAGTTTTATTCTTTTTATATTTCTTATCTTAGGTTTAGTAATGTAAATTTATATATATAATCATATTTAATATTGTAGTAAGTCAAGTTTTTAGTTATGTATATATCTTTTATAGTTCCTTGTTCTAAAGTTTTAGTAAGTAAAGAGACAGGATCTCATACTGTGTCTATGTTAATGAGATTAGAAATATCGAAGGCCTGGGCCTTCAATGTGAATTGTTTTGGTTTTGCTTTTACTTAATATAAAAAGTATGGTTTACCTTTGAAGGATTCTGTGTCAGAGACTGTTTGTATGAATGAGATACGGTGTGAAGGTCATAGTTAGAGCCAGATGGTCAAGAGAGAAGGGGGAGAATGTGGGGTGAAGACAAACTGTAAAAAACAGACTGTGAAGAGCAGAGAAACCGTCAGTGCGTACCCACGGTCAAGAATGGATCAGATTGGCAGACTGATGAACCTTGAAGCAGAGCGGGCACCCCCAAAAGATGATTGATTACAGGATGAGCCTTGGAGAGATGTTTGTGAACAATTGTCTTCAACAAGATAACATTCCAGTCACAAGCTGACAGAGCGGGATCCGTGGATTTTAAGAGAAGAAGGATTATATAAAGCAGGGTGCTTTGCTATGAAACTTTGGGTTTTGTCTTGCCAAGACACCATCTCCAGAGGAGCATTGGATTGCGACCGACAAAGGCCCCGCTCCCCCCTGTGCTTGATCTAGCTGGCCACTAGACTGACACAGACTCTGGACTGGTAACTATGATATCATTTGGCAGGATGATGTATGCATGATTGGGGGGGGGGGTGTGTGTGTGTGTGAGAGAGAGATTGAAAAGTATATGCAACTGTTGTATTCTCAATAAATGCGGCATACTGCCTTTTCCCCCATAAAAGATCTCGTGTGCTTCGTTTAAGCATAACACCAGGGCCGTCTGGGGCACGGATATTGCTAGGGTGCTGGAGAGGTTTTGCTCGTAAAGCTTCTGGCTGGCCAGGCAGGCAGCTGAAGTGCTCTGGGGGACTGGTTTGTGGCCTGTTTGGGAAGGTCTTCAGTCTGGGGGCTGTAAGGAGCCCCGATTTTGAGCAATTTGCCCTGAGCAGACGCCCTCAGCGGTGCCCAGACCCGGCCCGGTCTGTCACAGAGACAAAAAGGCAACTTCTGTAAATTGGAAGTCAAATTCTACTGGGGAAAACAGGAGCATAAACTCTGGCAAGTGAAGTGTAGAAGAATAATTGGACAGTCCGAAAACAAATTTGAAGAGAAAATAACAAGAGACACAAAAACAAGCAGCAACAAAAAACTGTAAGTACATCAGAAGCAGGAAGACAGCCAAAAACCAGTGGAGGCTACTGGACAATGGAGGTATTGAAGGAGCACTCAAGACAAGACTGTTGCAGAGAAGCTACATGAATTCTTTGCATCAGACTTCCCGGCAGAGGGGGATTCCCACATCAGTCCATTCTTTTTAGATAGTGAATCTGAGGAACAGTCCCACACTGAGGTGTCAGCAAAGGTGGTTTTGGAACAAACTGAAAAATTAAACAGCAACAAGTCCCCAGGATCAGATGGAAATTACCCCAGAGTACTAGAGCAACCCAACTAGGAAACTGCATGATTACACAGTGTGGCAGGTAACTTATTACTTACATCCACCTCCAGACCAGCTGGCTGGCAGAGAGCTAGTCAGAGAATCCCAGGGCTGGCAGAGACCTCAGGAGTCATCAAGTCCAGCCCCTTGCCCAAGGCAGGACCAACCCCAACTCAATCAGCCCAGCCAGGGCTTGGTCAAGCCAGGACTTAACACCTCTAGGGATAGAGATTCCACCCCCTCCCTAGGGAACCCATCCCAGTGCTTCCCCACCCTCCTAGGGAAAATGTTTTCCCTAATATCCAACCTAGACCTCCCCCACTGCAACTTGAGACTGTTGCTCCTCGTTCTGCCATCTGTCACCACTGTGAACAGCCTTTCTCCATCCTCTTTGGAACCTCCCTTCAGGAAGTTGAAGGCTGCTGTCAAATCCCCCCTCACTCTTCTCTTCTGCAGACTAAGCTAGTGTACACTGATTGTTTACAAAGGGCTCCAGAGCTGATCCTGACACTTTCAGGGTGGTAAATCTAACTTTAGAACCAGGGACAGTGGTTGAAACTATAGAGCCTAGACAGGGTGGCCAGATAGACACAACCTTTCCTCCCGCAGAGAGTGCGCCTGCCCTCTCCTGCCAATATACCCGAATCCCCTCCCCCAGAGCTCCTCTGCCCCAGACACACATACCCCTCCGCTCCCCTGGGCCCAGGTTCCAGAGGGAGAAACAGCCCAGTCTTGCATGAAGTTTCCTGTGCACCATCCTCACCTCCAGGAACCCAATAGCTCCCCCCCCCCCCCGGTCCCCGAGCACCCGGGGTTCTGCCCAGTCCAGTGGCCCCTAGTGGTGGCTAACAATACTGCAGACCTCTGGGGGGGGGGAGCCAATTCTGCACATGCCATGTTAATTTCTGCAAAATTCTGCATTGCACAGTGGCGCAAGAATTCCTGCAGGAGTAACAAACGCCCATCCAGAAATGAAATGGAAAATAACACAACACAGGTGACATGCACTTTGGAAACAGCTGGGCTTGTCCGGTGTATCCGTAAATGGTACGTCCTGCATGGTCAGTGCCACACAGTTTGGGGAGCAGGGCTGTTTGGGCCCAGTCATGGAAAGGGATATTTATTCGGCCTGTGTCTTGTCATGAGTGTATATGTATTTCCTCAAAACCACCCGGAGCGACCGCAGGTGCCGCCCAAGTACCAGACTGGTGAATGATAGCATGAAACAGACAAAGAATTAGATCGCAACAAAGGCTACATTGCAAAACTGAAGGACATGGTAAATAAAACAGCAGCTCTAACCACTGACATACGCCACGCCACAGACAGACAACGCTAACTGCTTTTCTAACATACCCTACCGCTCCACGCTCTGCAATCTCTCCAACTGACACCAAACAAGGCAATTTGCAGATTTCTGCCTCGTATTTGTTTAATGCCTTTGCATAAATAAAATGGCGCTTTCGTATTGGCTGCATCGAGACACAAGTTAGATGCTCAAACACCGATTCTATTTCTCCCTGTTATTTGCTGCCGTGACCCCTCACACGGCCGTGCTCGCTCACCCCCGGCCCGCTGGCGGTAAATCAGTTATATTTCCCCACCCAGACACACGTTTAGCACTTTACTTGAACCCCCCCCTTCCTGCCAGCCCTTTCCCAGGTGTATATGATCCAAAATTCTGCAGGGTGGGAGCAAGAAAATGTTAATTCCTTCCAGCCATTGTCCAAGGTGGTTTTGTACAGCCCTGCGTTGGCAACATGTCCAGGTCTTCACCTGCTCCCATTTCAGTCACTAGGGTTGCCAGGTGTCTGGTTTTCGCCCGGACACGCCGTTTTTTTCTGGCCCCTGTCCAGTAAAATAAACCCCCCCCAAAAACAGAAAATACCGGACGTGTAAAATGTCCATTATTTTCTGTTTCTCCTGGATGGAAGGCCGGAGGAGACAATCTTCCCCTGCCGCGTCTGAAAGAGCATGGGGATTCTTAAAGGCACAGTGCCTTTTTTTTTTTTGCTCAACCAAGTTTGGTCTCCCGGGTTTTTTTTGTTGTTGCTTTTTTGCCACGTTCAGGATTTTTGGTGAAAGCATCTGGCAAGCCTGTCAGAGTCAATGGGCCTGGCCTGCACCCCCACTGAACTCCACGACAGCTCTGCCTGCATGCAGACATCAGGACCTGCCTTGCCAGTGTGCAAATGGGACAACTCGGCTTTCAGAGCTGTTAAGAGGAGGCCAAAGAGAGCAGGCATGGGAAAGGGGCGGGCTATCAAAGAAAACAGCAATAAGCAAAGGGAGAGAAGGGAAGGAGGAAAGGACAGCAGCCCTGCTGAAGGCCTGTAGCCAAAGGGGAGCAGGCGCCCCGGGATCCTAGTCTTGGAGGATGGATCAAGCTCACAGGAGCGGTGGAGCAGTGTTCCCTGTAAGTGGGGCACGTGGGTTGCCACCCAGGAGAGATTCAAATGCCACCAGCCCATTAGCAGACCGCCCACAGCTGTCAGCTTGTGTTTCTCCTGGTGGTGCACATCCGCACATGCCTGGGTGCACAGAACAAAACGTGTTCTGCTCATGGGTGGAAAAAGTTCGAGGGAACAGGGTGTGGAGGAAGGAAAGTCTGAGACAGCAGGGCAGGAAGAAGCCACAGCAAAGAGGGGGACTGGGCAGATCTTCATTGCTAGCTGTAAGATCTTTGCTGCTGGCTGCAGGATCCAGTGTGGATGGAGGGCCTGGGATCTCCAACCAGCCCCTGGGAAGAGGCTCAGGACACTGGAGGCACCATCTTGATAACTGGGCAGGCGAGACTTTGATACCTCGGAAGGAGGACTATACCGTCAGCCTGGGCCTGGCTGTGCGGGACACAGCACAGTGTTTTGTAGGAAGAATCCACACTGCTAAATGTAATGGTGGGGAACAGCTTCCCCCCTCCCGCCCCTCCCAGGAGCAGGTGGCTGACTTGCAAAGAGAGAACACCGGGAATTGCAGGAAGAGACACCCCACAAGACTGAGTGACGATTGGCAGGGGTTGCCCCCGACGCCGGGCCCAGCTGGAGGATGTGCTCTTGCAGTGAGCCGACCATGTCACAAGACCCCAGAAAGAGCTAACAGCTGTGGGCTGACCCTTGCCTGGCCAAAGGCCTCGAGGTCCAGGGGTCACCTTCGGAGCTCGCTCTCAGGGCAGTGGCATGTTTCTGCCTTACCAAGAACTTATAAGAGGAATTTGCTCTGACTGCCGGAGGGCCAGTCACATTAATTGGCAACAACCAGCTGCGCGGAGCCAGCCAGCCGCCGGGACAGAAGGACGGAAGGCTCTGAAGACATAGGCAGGGTCGGATTTCCACTGAGGTTTGCTGGCAGGAAGGTTGTTTGAAAAAGCAACAGACACACCGAGCTGGGATTAAAACACCCCGAGCACAGGGGCCCAGGGAGCCAGGGACCGGGAGTTCTGTCGGGGAGCTCCCATGGATCATCCCCCACTCCTGGGAGGGGCGGCAGGGGGGCAGCTGTTCCCCACCATTACATTTAGCAATGCGGATTCTTCCTAGAAAACACTGCGCTGTGTCCTGCACAGCCCGGCCCAGGCTGACGGTAACAAGCCACCCCCGGCGTCTAGCCCTGTGGTCACTCGAGCCTGGCCTGGCCTGCCCCCCAGGGAAGTGTGCCCCACACTCCTTGGCTCCTCAGCGGAGATGGGGCAGGGCTGGCAATGGCTTTTCCCCACGCGACCACCTGCCTGCTAGGAAGGGGCCTGAGACTCCCAGCAGGTGGGAAAATTCTGGCCCCTGAGTCACTCGGGTGGTTCAGAGCAGCCCCCTGGATGAACCAGTCCATGCCAGGAAAACATTTCTGTCCAGCAGAACCCGGAGACCACTCGCAGCGCTCAGAGGAGAGACTCGTCCTTTGGCAGCATGTCTAGTAAAGCCACGGCTCTGAGCCAGGGGCCCAGGGCTCCCTCGTGGGGCGCAAGCAGGGCCGGCATTAGACGTTCTTGTGCCCAGGGCAGAAAACTGAAGCCCCACTGCATGGGAGTGAAGCCCATTCCACCCAGGGCTGACTCCTGAGCGAGTTAGATTCCCAGGGCCCCGGTGGCTGGGGTGCCAGGCAGCTGCCCTGCTTGCTACCCACTAATGCTAGTCCTGGTTATTATGTGCAGAAAATCAGCTGTTGTGATCCACAGGGGCAGTGGAATTTGTATGGCATGGGGGGGAGGGGAGGCTTGAAAGGAAAGAGGCTGAGCGCCCCTGCCTTGAAGGAAAGGCCTTTCGGGGTAGGACAAGCCAAGACATCTTATCTCTTCAGACCCAGGCATCATACGTTAGAACAAACTCTGAAGGCTGCTCACAATCGTGTGTTCACGGATCCCCTTGTAGCCAACCCACAGAGAGCATGTGCTTAATTTTCAGGCTCTACCGCTGCAGGACCAGTCCTGGAGGCATGACCCGGTTGAGGATGTTTCGGCTGAAACAGAGGCAGGCAGCTGGGCTTTGAAATAAATCAGTGAGTGAAAAGTGGAGGAAAACAAGGAAGGGTGGCCAGATGAGACCTAGAGACAGAGGTTCCAATTAAATCCCTGTTGGCTTGAGATCTTGCTCTAGATTACAAAGAAAGTTGATATAACCTGGTATTTACCAATTCGCTCTGAGACATTTCAATCTTCTAGCCAGCGACAGGGCTTGGATGTGTCCGACCAAACGAACCCCGCACACCCACTGCAAACAGGCTTTCCCGCTGGGGGTTATTTTGCTCTCACTCACATTTTCATTTTCTAACTGCGTTTGTGTTTGAAGGGCAAACCCCGGCCTGTCTGAACAGGGCGCCAGCCAGGCGGCTGCAACCGCTCGCCGTCCCCACTTCTGCGTCGCTCTGTTCTTCCATACTGGGGCTCCCAGCCAGCCGAGTGCTGCAGGCAGATGGATTTTCATATTGCCATGCACACGATCAAATGCGCTAACGTCAGGGAAGCAGCCCTGCCCAGAAGCCATCGCTGATTTCTGGTCTTTCAGGCTTTTAAACCAAAATTGCGCCACTCTCTTTCCCAGTGTTATAAACAGTTATAATTTAGCCCTGAATAATTGGTTGCCATAGTAACTGCTGCAGTACAGGTTGAAATCCCTTCTCTCCCTCTCTGCCTCCCTGTCTGCCAAGGACCTTCATCTGCATGTGCTCAGGTTCAAACTGCAGACTGGTTATTTTATGTAAATAGATCTCAGGACTTGCAGCATCAATTCTGCCCTGGGCTCATGATGGAGGATTGCTGGTGAGCACACGCTAAGGAGTCACGAGGCAGCCGATCCACACTGAGGCATGCTACACATTGGTGCAGGCACACTAGGGCGTAACAATGCTCCTCTTGAAAATTGGGAGGAGGGTCATCAAAAGTTTTGTGTTTTCCTTACGTGAAAGCTTTAACAGATTCAATATTTTCAAACCTCCAACCAAAGGCAGAAGTATGCACCCCATTCAGCCGCACTATGAATCGCCTCCTTTACTGAGAGCGGAAGGCACACGTTTACACAGCAGGTAGCAATAAAGATGTGTAGGAGAAGGCTCCCCGCAGACGTCCTTCTCATGTGTTGGCACATGTGTGTTTCTGATGCCCATTAGGAATGTGACTCGAGGACACGACGTCAATGCCGGTATTTCCATCAGTTTTACTGGCTTTCCATCAAATGTCAGGACAGCCAGAATTCATTCGGACTCATGTTGTCCACACACGGAGTTAACACAAATTGAATACAACAGACATTTCTCAAGCTTTCTTTCCTCTTCCTTTCTGGCACCAGCCAGTCACTCAGACTATATCTACACTACAAGCTTCTTGCGCAAGAAGCTCTTTGCGGAAGAAATCTTCTGCAAAAACTTCTTGCACAAGAGCGCGTCCACACTGCAAAAGCGCATCAAAACAGCGATATGCTTTTGCTCAAGAGAGCGTCCAGACTGCATGGACGCTCTGTCGAAAGGAAACTTTGATTGCTAGGCACAAAATGGCCACCAGGGCACTTGTGCTTTTCTTGATTGCCCCTTTTTGCACCAAAAAAACCCTGTTCCCCGTCCACACACATCTTTTTGCGCAAGAGCTCTTGCACAAAAAGGAGTTATTCCTCGTAGAAGGAGGAATACCTACACCGGGAAAGCCCTCTGTTCTTTCATTTTACTTGCGCAAAAACGCATTTGAGGTGTGGACGCTCCACAACTTTGTGCGCAAAAAGTCTGTAGAGTAGACCTAACCTCAAGATCTCACACATGCAACCCTCTGTAGTTAATGGCAGGTGCCTCTTCTACATAATCTCTGGCAGGGCTCTATTCAAATCAAATAAGCAGTTTGGGAGGAAATACTGCAGATGATTTTTTTTGCAGGGAAACTACACGACAAAGGTCTCTGCTCTGCTTACGGGGAAAAAGATGGGATAGGCTGATGACTTGAGCTGGGCTTTATTTTGTGTCTATAAAATGCAAAGAAAGAACTAGGACCACCAAAAATACGTATTTACTGGACTGTGACCTCTACCCAAAGCCTGCTGGATAATAAAAGGCAGGACTGAATCTTGGTTCTTTAAATAAACAGACTGCTAGGCTCCAGTTACCGGCAAAAGCATTTTAATGTGCTACTTAGTCTAGACAATCTCCTTGTAGATGTGGGGTGGGAAGAAAACATCATCATTTACAGTAGGTCTGGCAATGAATGGGGGCGGGGGAGATGACTGGTTAGACTCAGCGTGCATATTTGATACGTCTCCCTCCCCTTACAATAGGACCCTGGCATTCAGCTGCACATGTTTCACTAGTTCAATCTTCCTTCGCTTCTTGGAACTCATCTGCATTTCAGATCAGCGGCACATCAGACGACAAGAAACACCCTGGAACGGCCACGTGTCCCTAGGACAAACAGGCTGGTCGGGTTTCCTCTGCCCAGAGAACGCTCCAATGCCGATCCCTCCACCTAACTGGGGTTTTGTCAATCCCACCCTCCCGCTTTCGAATGGGGTGCTCAGGAAGCACAATTCTGAGTAAAAGCAACTCAACATGGAGCCTTTTGCCTTGGATCCAGATCCTGGTTCAAATCCAGCTCAGGCCAGGAGCAGTCTCACGTCACTTCCATGTCACCTTCAGGCGGGGCCCTACCAAATTCAGAACCCATTTTACTCACTATCGGGGTCATAGGATTTTTAGAAACCGAAATTAATTATTTCAGCTATTTAAATCTGAAACCCTCCCGGTGCTGTGACTGTCCCGGGTCTGGACCCAGAACGGAGGTGGGGAGGGCGTCACAATGTAATTTTAGGGTAGGCTGTGGTACCGCGATCTTTACTTTGTGCTGCTGCCCATGGCGGCATTGCCTTTGGAGCTGGAGAGCAGCGGCTGCTGGCCAGGAATCCAGCAACGTCGCCAGCAGCAGCTCAGCAGGAAGGATGGCCGGGCTTGCTGTTGCCCCCCTTTACTTCTGCGACACTTCCTGCAGATCTGGGTACCCAGCCAACAGCCGCTGCTCTCTGGCTGCCCAGCTCTGAAGGCAGAGCGGAAGAAAGGCTGGTAATACTCCCTAAAATAACCTTGTGAGCCCGCCTGCAACTTTCTTTTGGGCCAGGGACCCCAGTTTGAGAAATGCTGGTCTCCTCTGGGCAATCTGTATGGAATAGGGTAAAAGCACCAAAACCCACCATTTCAGAGAGGCAGAGCACACTGCATGGTCCGTGACGTGTTTTCCATGGACATGAAGTTGATAGAGCTCTATGGGTAATGAGTTGCAGAAACCTACCCAATCTCCAGTTGGTCAGGAAACACATCATGAGAAATGTTACAGCCCTCGGTATGAATCCCCCACCTCGTCGCCAACCTCAGCAGAAAGGTCTCGATCAGACGGAGTCACGAATTCCCGGAAAGCGGCCACTCCATGGCAGAGCGGAGAAAGCCATCTCCTTGCTGGGCTCAGTGTTTCTGAGTGTGACTCAGTCCAGCACCTTTCCCAGCCATTAGAACAGTGGGTTCGAGATGAGCAAGGAAGCATTTCCCTACACAACCATCCGACTCCGGAAAACTTGCTTCCCTGGACCCAATCCTGCTGTCAGATCAGCACAAGCAGACACCTGCCCCCGTGCAGAGTCCAAATACAATCAGAGGGGTTGCGTATGAACAGGAGGTGCTGCCCATGTGACTCCGAGTGCAGGACGGCGCCCTGAACTGGCCTGCTAGTCAACCCTAGTGGGGTCCCAACGCTTCTGAATGTAGCTCTTTGCAAATCCCGAACGAGCGGGTGTGCAAACTCCAGCACAACTCATCCAATGGGAGCACGCTCACAGGCGTAGAAACAAATGTATTAACAGGATACCCACAAAACAGACAACCTGCGAAAGGGGGGAGTCGGACGACGCTGTCAAGGCCCGTGGGCAGTGCAGCTCCACATCCCTCTGTGTAACAGCTGCCTGGCACACGGCTCGCTAGGGAAAATGACACTAGTCCCTTGAGGTGAGATGCAAGGGTTCCCTCTGAGCCTCGTCTCATACGCCAGGGGTTTTCAAGTGATGGGCCGGGACCCAGCGCTGGGGTGGAATGTCAGGCCTGGGTAGAGTTGCCAGATGGTTTAACAAAAAATACTGAACACGCCCCCATACAACCCCCCCAAAAAAAGCATATCAGGAAAAAATTCTGTTGAGCAAAAAAAAACTGACCGGGGCCGAAGTCTCAGTCCCTTTAATTCCCGGGACCAATGCTGGCACTCCAGGGGAAAAGTTGTTGACCAAATAAAACAAAAACAAACAAACAAACAAACAAGAAAAAAACCAGTTTGCCCTTTTAAGAGCAGAGTAGGCATTGCCCTTTTAAGGTGTCCGTTTTGAAGTCTGCCCGGGACCCTCCATCCTCCCCCCACCCCAACTAGCGCGAGCTGCGTGTGCTCCGGCAGACGCCCGAGCCAGGAAAAACAGAAAATACCAGACATTTCACATGGCCGGTATTTTCTGAATTTTTTACCGGACGGAAGGCCCAAATACCGGGCTGCCTGGTTCAATACTGGACACCTGGCAACCCTAGGCCTGGGTCTTATTACTGCAGGGGAAGCAGTGGGGGGGGCGCTAAGACAGCCCTGCAGACTGCTCTGCACCCCAGAAGCAGCCGGCAGCAGGCCCAGCTCCTAGGTGGGGAGAGCGCACAGGGCTCCCCACACTGCCCCTGCTCCAAGTACTAGCTCCACACTCCAACTGGCTGGAAACCTGCTGCTGGCTGCTTCTGGGGGCAGCATGGTCTGTGATGCCAGGAGGGGCAAGAAGCTGCCTTAGCCTCCCTGCTGCACCATTGCCCAGAGGTGGGACACCATTCCTGCCCATCCTGGCTAATAGCCATTGATGGACCTAACCTCCATGAATCTATCTAGTTCTTTTTTGAACCCTGATGAAGTCCTGTCCTTCACAACATCCTCTAGCAAGGAGTTCCACAGGTTGACTATGTGCTGTGTGAAGAAATGCTGCCTTTTGTTTGTTTTAAACTTGCTGCCTATTCATTTTATTCGGTGACCCCTAGTTCTTATGTTATGGAAACAAGTAAATAACTTCTTTATTCACTTTCCCCACACCGGTCATGATTTTATAGACCTCTATCGTATGCCCCCCTTAGGCTCCTCTTCTCCAAGCTGAAAAGTCCCAGCCTTTTTAATCTTGCTTCATATGGCACCTGTTCCAAATCCCTACTCATTTTTGTTGCCCTCTTCTGAAACTTTCCCAATGCCAATGTATCTTTTTTGAGCTGAGGTGACGCCATCTGTATGAGAGATGTAAGCAACTCGTCGAGTAGCTGACTATCCGATAAGCCTGGGCTTATCAGGTACTCGAGTCACTACTCAGCAGGGACGGGAAGCAGGATCCTGTGCTGGGGGGAGCCAGCTTAAAAGCACTGTCTCCACGGTGTGGGGGGAGGCAGAGGTGGGACCTGGCAGGAGCCGGGGCTGCTCAGTCCCGGCTCGTGCAGGGTCTGGGAGCCACCCGTGCTGCAGCTCTGCAGTGTAAATGTTGCAGGAGTCAGACTGCCTGCGCACCCGGCTCCTGCTACATTTGAACTGCAGAGCCGCAGCGGGAGCCCTTAGCAACTGACCGTGTAGTCGATAAAAACTGTATCGACGACACGGTTAGTCAGTCACCCACTTCTTAACATCCTTAATCTGCACACAGGGTTGAAGATGTGGGTGTCCCATGGATTTATAGGGCGGTAACAAGGGAGTCTCGGTCTTATTCTCCATCCCTTTTGGAATGACGCCCAACGTTCCGTAGGTGTGCAGGTTACACAAACACAAGGGCCGTGCCACCCCGGCAACCCCTGAACATTCAGCCATGGAGAAGATGTCCTCTGCCCCCTGTGCTCAGGGCCTTCCCCTGAATCGGGCCCCGCGCCTAAAGGGGCCCCGTGCCCTGAACCCGGAAGTATGCCGGGCACCATGGGCAGCAAGTTAATATTCAGAGCCGGGGGCCCTGCTCCAGCAATATTTGGAGCTGGGTCTCTCCCCCGGATCTGCCTGGAGCGGTCCCCAGACCCCACCTGCCAGGCCCCCCGTGCGTCCGCCCACCCCAGCCCCAGAGCATCCTCCTCGGCCCCGTCCCGTCCCTGCCGTGCGCACCTCTCAGTGCGGTTCCCCCTTGCCGGCTGCTGCTGCTGCTGCTACCATGCGCGGCATTCCCAGGTGAGTGGGGAGACACCCAGGCGTGACGTGACGTCACGGCCTGGGACTTTAAAACTGCTCGGCACCGTGTTGCGCCGCTCGGCCTAGCTCCGGGTTCGGAGTCTGGGGCCCGAGCGCAGACTCCAGCCCCGCAAAGTGGAAGGCAGAAGGTAGGGGAGGGGGAAAACTAGGGGTAAGGGGTGGGAGAGGAAGGGGCTTGTGCAGAGGGGGAGGGGTGGGAGAGGAAGGGGCTTGTGCGGAGGGGGAAGGGGAAGAAAGGGGAAGGTACCAAAAGACAGGGTGGAGGAGAGACAAATGCCAGGGGGCCAAGTGCAGACAATGAGGAAAAGGGCAGGAGGGGAGATGTCAGTGAGAGGGGGGACAGGGTGATGCTGGGAGAGGAGAGGGTAAGAGCACTGGGGGCTAGAGAGGGGAGGTGCTGGGAGAAGGCTTGAAAGAAGGGGTGGGCATGAGGAAGGCAGGGATGGAGCAAGTCATGTGTGAGGGCATGGGGCATGAGGGGAATGGGGGCAGAGGGTGGTGAGGGGGTGTGCATCAGGGAAAAACAGGGCAAAGGGGGCAGGGGCAGTAAGGGAAGGGGGAGGCAACAGGAGGGTGCAGGGCTAAGGGAAGGTGCAGGTGCCAAAGGATTCTGGGGTGAAGCAGAAGGGAAGACACCTGCAGGGGAGGGACCAGCACCAGAGGAGAGAGGCAGGGCAGGTGTGTAGAGGGAGGTGTTAGAAGAGGGGATGAGGAGGGGTAGCTCACGTGATCAGAGTGGGGCTACTGGAGGAGTGGGCACAGGAGGGACAGAAGGGCTGGTGGAGGGGGGCAGGTCGCAGGAGGGCTGAGGGCAGTGAGAAGGGCAGGAGTCAGGACAGCAGAAGAGGGTGAGGGGTTGGGGGGGCAGCAGGCACCAGGGGAGCTGATGGAGCAAGGGGAGGAGACATGGCAGCAGAGAGAAGGTAAAGCTTTATAAAATATTTATTAATAACTTGGGTGCCACAGTGGCACATCCAAACAAGCCACATGAACTCAGTACAGCTGCACAACACACCATCCATTCTGCTCGTGGGAGGAAACTCTTAGGCTATGTCTACACTGGCGGGTTCTTGCGCAAGAACACGTCCACACTGCCATGTGCGAGCTGTGCTTTTGCGCAAGAGCATCCATGGCAGCGTGGACGCTCTCTTGCGCAAGAAAGCTCCGATGGCCATTTTAGCCATAGGGGTTTCTTGTGCAAGAAATCCCTGCCGAGCGTCCACACTGCCCTCTTGCGCAAGAGCTTATACCTGTTCGAAAAGAGCGTAGCTCTTGCGCAAGACGCCCTTTCTCACCACGCCGTACTGCACATTTCCTTGCACAAGAGCAGGCGGGCAGTGTGGCTGCTCTGTGGGTTCTTGCACAAGAACGGCTGTACTTGTGCAAGAAGCCGCAAGTGTAGACATAGCCTGAGAGAGAACACTTCCCCCAGCCTCTCTGCCCCGAGTTAATGTCACACACATTGGGTTAATGCAATTGCCGGATAGTTGCATTAGGGGGGTTTAGTGGGGGCCAAACTAATCCCTGTTGGCAGGAGGATGGTGGGAGAAGTCCTTTGAGGGGGTGACATGACACCTTTTACTTCTGGTCATGTGTCCATCTTGCCCCGAGCGTGTTACCTCCAGAGGCGGGGCTAATGGGGGTCAGCGGGTGTGGCTAATGGGGTTCGGGGTGTGGTTAACAGGGGTCGGGGTGTGGCTAATGGGGGTCAGGGTGTGGTTAACGGGGATCGGGGGTGTGGCTAATGGGGCACCACCAAAAATTATACAAATCTGCCACCCCTGCTGGCCCGGAGGAGGAGTGCGTCAGCTGCCTGCGCTGCCCATTGAAATTGTTCAAATTGGGCCCTGCACTTCCTAAAGCCGGCCCTGCCTCTGCTGTGGCATGGTGAGAGCACAGCTCCGATGCAGGGCCTGGGCTTTCATCTGCGGCAGCCCAGAGGTAGCGCACCCCGCAGGGCCCGGAGAGACGCTGCAGCGTAGGGCTCTGGGAGCAGCAGCAGGGGGCGCAATAAGCTGCTGAGAACCTGGCTTCTTCAAAAAATGCCCCAATTCCTGCCAAATGTCAAGTCCTGAGAAGCCGGCGGACGCATCCTGCCTCACCCTGCTTCTCGCCTGTGAGTGGCGGCTGTCACTCAACAATGCAGGGCTTGGGGTTTCGAACAGCAAAGGCACCAGCGAAGGTCCCTGGGACCTGGCAGGGGAGGGAGACCTTTCCACGAGCATGTGGAGGAGCAAGCGGGAAGCTTTGAGGCTTGGGGGGAGGCTAGAAGGTGGCTCCCTGCTCCAGGCGGCTCCGGCCAAAGAATCCCCAGATGCATTGCCAGGGCCGGCACCGCCCCAGCAGCGCCAAGCGGCCAGTACCCCCGTAGCCCAGGCTCACCAGCCGCCTGGCATCACCAGAGGAGGAAAGCAGCCAGCGTGCCCCGAGGAGTCGTGCCCGCCCCGTGGCCCGAGGACAGAGCGCATCCACAGTGTGGCTGTAAATGAGCTTTTTGCAACCTTGGCTCCTCCCCTCCCCACCTGCAAGAGAAGCCCTTAGCACAAGCTTGGGGAGCCACACGGCTTCCTGCACCCGACACGCCCCACGCTCACCACGGGCCTTCTCTCGGGGCTGGCCCAGGCCTGGCAGGTTTGCAAGTGGAAAGCCCCAGCTCCCGCCTTCGTCCCGCTGCTAACCACTCCAGGGAAAGGGGGGCCCAGCAATAGCTCTGGGGCAGAGCTGACCTTCGGAAAGGGATCACCTTGGTGCCCTCCCCGCACCAGCCCCTTTCCCAGGGACTGAACGCGCAGAGAGGGGGCCCTCCCAGCCAGCCTGCTCGGGTTCAGCTCTCCTTAGGGCCGTTTGCGGAACTCAGTCTGCCTGGACTTCCCCCGCGTAACTCGGTGCCCCCCGTGCTCCCTTGGGTCAGCGGGCTGGCCAGGGAAATTGCCCCATCCAGGGCTCACGCACGAGGTGCACACGGAACCCAGCAGCTTCACGCGGGGGCGCTATTCGGCAAAGGCCTCGCAGACGCCACCTGCCCGCCTCCATGCCTCTCCAAGGCCCAATTCCTACTCGGCCAGCAAGGAGCATTGGGGGCAATTCTGTAACCAGGTGCCCCCCCCTCCCCGCCACCCCCTTACATCCTGCACTGGGAGACAAGCAGCACTAACGGAGGAAGAATGTTTGTGATCTCAATTCCCAGCCTTGGGCATGTTGTTTAATCCACCCCTGAGGCTCTGGCGCCAGACAGTCCAACCGCTGCCGGCCTGCCTCACGCCTGCCTCGGAGCATCACCCACTCCGGACCCCTTCCTCATTAATACCCGCCCCTCACGCCACACAGCCTGCTCCAAACACCAGCTAACTCACCGGCACAGGCTCTCACAAGCGGGCACGTCCCATTCCCGCTTCACCCCTGGAGGTGCTGAGATAAATTAAGTGACTTGCCTAAGGCCGGAGTGAGTCGCTGTCAGAGCCCAGGCATGGACTCCTTGCTTCCAGCCCTATGTGCCAGTTCTCTGCATCGCTCAGCCTCTCCTGGCACTCAAGGGAGTAACTCCTAATCTGCAGCCTCCACTGCGGCCTCTCCCACGTCTGAGAAACGTCGCCCATCAGACGGGTTTCCCTGAGTGACATGCCCAGCTCTTATCTATCCCTTTGCCATCCCTAGACTCCAGCTGCTCCCCGAGGAAGAGCAGCAGCGTTACCCCACGCCCAGCAACTGCCTGCCAGCTGCACTCGAGAACGGGGCGTTACCTCTTTCTTCCTCCTCTTGACTTTAGCTGTCTTGTTTTCCTTCAGCTTTTTGGGTTTCTTTTTCTTCTGTGCAGGCACCTGCTCCTCCGGATAAAAGTCCTCCAGCCCTTCCAGCACTCCATCCTCCTCGTCTGGAGACAACACAAAGGGGGGGAAAGGGGGATGTTACATCACTGGGAAGGCTCGTGGACACACAAAGCACGGTGTTGTGTGTGGGCATGTGGAAGAGCAGCGGCCTCAGAAATCCCTACCTGGACACGGGGCTTCAGCAAGTTTCTGCTTATTGTCTGACTCGCGCCCAGCTGTTAATGCAGCCCCCCCCCTCCCGGTACACTAGCATGAGTTACCTATCCGGCCAGCACTTAACTAGCTGCTGCTGCCTCGTGGAGTTCCTCGAAAGACGAGTCTCAATCAACCAAAGGGTCAGCGCTTGTCTCCACCTTCATGGACCCAGCTGTGTACGTCTCTCTGCCAATCCACGTGCGCAAGTCCCTGGCACGCGAACGCAAGGGGCACACACTGCAGATGCCAAACCGGAGGGTGAGGTAAAAAACGGGTCCCTGGGCTGCTTCCCCAGTGTAGCTCACCTGGGTTATTAGCACGTTATCACAACAGCCCTTCGTATCACCGCCCCTATTTGTACAAAAGCAGCCACTTGGTTTCTGCTCCCTCCCCCCCCCGCCCGAGATCAGTTTGTGACACTTTGGGGATGACCGTGATGCCTTCTAATGGGGCATAAGCACCAACCACCCCGAGGGAGGCAAAAAGCTGCTCTCCAGGGTCTGCAAACTGCTGGAGACACGAAGTTGCTCAATGGCTGGCCGGCTCCCAAGTGGCCTTCGGGAGCTAGATCACAGCCTGCGCCATGGCCGGTAGCAGGCCAGCAGCGGCACTAGATGCTGATATTTCAGTGGGGATTCGGTAGCTGGGCCTGGGAAGTCAGCCGGCAGCCAGAGAGAAACGTGCCCGTTTCAGAGGAAGCCAGGGAGTCTCCCCCCGCAGCCCTGGGGGGCAGCTGGAAATCAGGGATCAGTGGAGTTTTGACTGGGCCAGGTTAAGAGCAAACCCAAATCAGGGAACTAATTTTCAGTGCAGCTGTATGTTCTGATCTGAATCGGCTTGCCAGGGCATGGTGCAGCTGGTGAGACCAGTGCCGGACTCTCGCAGGCCATGCCCGGTTGCCCCCACCCGCTCTGCTGCGGGGCACGTGGCACTTAGGATGCTGATCTGCCTTCACTGCGATGCCCTAGCAGAGACACAACGGGGCCGGGGCTCTGCTGCCAGTCACTGACCAGGGAATTAGCATTCCTCAGCCAGGGACAAGTCTCAGGTCACAGGCATTTGGCAGCGCCCGATGCCTTGGCTTACATTGTCACAGGGCAGGGTCAGATGGATTCAAGCACAGAGGAAGGAGCCCGTCTTGCAAAACGTGCGAGTAGGCATAGCGCTGGCCACCAGGGCAGTCCAGTGGGCACATGCTGGACCAGCAGACAGCTCTACGCTGCTGGGAAATGCCGGCAGGACTTGAGTCCCCGGTGGACGGCTCCAGCACAGTCATACATCGAGATATATACCTCTCTCATAGAGCTGGAAGGGGCCTTGAGAGATCATCGAGTCCAGTCCCCTGCCCTCACAGCAGGACCAAGGACCATCCCTGACAGATCCCTACATGGCCCTCTCAAGGATTGCACTCACACTCTTGAGTTTAGCAGGCCAATGCTCAAACCACTGAACTATCCCTCCCCCACAAAAGGATCTGTTCTCACCATGCCCCCCCCCCACCCCCCATAGCTCAAGGGCAGGAATGCCAGGGCGGTGAAGGGCAACATTTGGGTTTGGTCAGTAAGTCAGCGTTGGGGCTGTCCTCGCAAAACCTCGAAGGAACAGCGGCGTCTCCGTTATTTCTTCTCCGCATCGGCGCAAGGAGCTCTCCCTTGGACACGGCCAGCCGGGACAGCCCGCCACAGCATCTGGAGCCTGGCCTCCAACCTGCCGCACAGCTGGCCTGGCGGGGCATGACACGGGAAAGCTCCTTGGATGGTGGGCGCAGCGTGAAAGGCAGAGGGGTCCCTAGTCCCGACACTAATCTCCCTTTGCATCAGCGGGCTTGGATACAGGCCAGCAAGCGTGCGAGAGTTGCTCCAGCAGTTGGCACGAGGCAGCGGGCAGGGGCAGGGCCTGTTGGCTCCCGGGGAAGTGGAGCACAGCGATGCGGCGTTGACGGAGGGTCAAGGGGAGCCCAGAATTGCCTCAGGGCAGCACAAAGAGCAGGCGCCAGCTCGGGCTAGAGAGAAGCATCTGCTCAAGACCGGTTCTTGCAGGATTTACGCAGGGATCCAGGAAGTGGCATGGGCTACACACAGCGTGGTACTGGCTGGGCTCGCGCCACGGTCCACGCTGGGGGAAGAGTCCAGCTACTGAACACACAGGATTTGGCTTCCAAGGGGCCCGGTGCCTCGTGGATCGGTGGCGTTACTGGCAGGAGGGGACTGCAGGGCACGAAAGGGGGTGAAGAATCATCTGCAGCACTGCTGGGAGAGAGGGACTTTTGGGTTCTCCTCCGGGCTCCCTACATGGGCTTGGGGCAAGTCATGGACCTGCACTGCCTCGGCTTTCTCATGGCCACACGAGGCTGAGGATGCTTCCTCCCTCCTGGGAGCTAGGGCTGGCATTTGGAAAGGCTCCCAGAACATAAGAACCAGGGGTCACCAAATGACATGAACAGGCAGCAGGCTTAAAACAAACCAAAGGAAGTTTTTCTTCACTCAGCGCACAGTCAACCTGTGGAACTCCTCGCCAGAGGATGTGGTGAAGGACAGGACTCTAACAGGGTTCAAAAAAGAGCTAGATAGATTCCTGGAGGTTAGGTCCATCAATGGCTATTAGCCAGGATGGGTAGGGATGGTGTCCCCAGCCTCTGTTTGTCAAAGGCTGGGAATGGGCGACAGGAGGGATCACGTGATCATTCCCTTTTCTGTTTACTCCCCCTGGGGCACCTGGCACTGGCCACTGTTGGCAGACTGGGGCTGGATGGACCTTTGGTCCGGCCCCATGCGGCCACTCTTAGGTTATGTTAGAAGATGCAGGGGAGCTGTGTATGGCTGTTACCACACAGACGGGCTGGGGCCATGCTCTGCAGCATACAGCACTGACGCAGAAGCCCACGGAGCCCCACCTGCGCCGAAGCACAGAGAGGGCAGGCTGTCTGGATGCCCCAGTTCGCTGCCCATCGTCGCTGACTGGGGCTTGGAGGTAAGGAGGAAGCATTTAGGCTTTTCATTGTTCACCTTTCCCTTTCGAAAGGGAGCCTGTTGAAATGGAGCCAATAAACGCAAGCGCAAAAACTAGTCTCTCTTCTGTGCACCTTCCTCCCCATCCCCTGCTGGCTGTAGATTCAAACTGCGTCCCAGTAGTTCTGCGGGCTGGCTGCTCCTCACAGGGCAGTGGCTGGGGCTGCAGTGAGTCGGCCCACCCTGGCAGCCCCCCGGACTCCTGGATGGGCACGGAGCTGGCTGCACGGAGCCAAGCGAAGCGTCAGCCCAGAGCGTGCTGGCGCGGCTGCTTTCATCCATCTGCTCCAGCCCCGGCCCGGCAAAGAGGCTCGGCACTAATTGCAACACACCCTTTTATTTCCCTGTCATCATTATCTTCCAAAACTTGACATTCGTACTAATGAGCCTTGGCATTTTGTCAAGCGGGCGCATCTCCTCCCGATCCCGCTCTGCGCTGCACTCTCCTGCTTTCTTCTTGGATTTCTAAACCCACATGGCGCTAACATCCCGCTCTCATTAGGCCGGACAGATTGTGTGTTCAATTTCCAAACTCAGCCGTTTAGACCGCGCCAAAGCAAGCGGCTTAGCTCCAGCCCCAGGCAACGTGTCGGACCGCAGCCACAGCCAGGTGCTGCAAGCACCCCGCATCCCTTCCCACGGGCAGGGCCAGGAGAACTGCCGCTGACCAGCACCAGCTCAGAGCTCGTGGCCTCTCCGGCCGGTGCACAAGGTTCATTCAGCACTGCCTGGGGTTATTCACAACATGCTGAGGCAGGGGAGGGGCTCTGTGCCCCAAAACACGCATGTGGGGATGGGATTCAGCCCCCTGGACCCATGCCTCACAAGGGAGAACAGAGCAGAGGTCACCAGCCAGAACAGGTTGCTCCTCTGTAAACTGGGACTCTCTTATGCAGCAAGAGCCATGCTCCGGAAGGCCCCCAGATGTTCCGGGACCAGAGAGTCCCAGCACAGGGCTGGCGGCTGGGCATGACCCAGCCGGGCTGCCTGGTTTAGCAGTGAAGGGGGTGGGGGAACCAGGGGCAGTGTGGCTAATGGAAGCAGGGGGAAAAGCCCAAGAGGCCGGTGGCCGGTCCAGAGGGCTAGTACCGGAGGGGGGGAAGCTAGTACCGGGAGGGCCAGATATGACCTCCCCAGGTCCAGCAAAATCCCTCCTCCTGGACCAGTCAGGTCCCAAGGGTGCCAAGGTACCAAGCTGTAGTGAATCCTGGAGCCTCTGATGAGATACTGCCTGGCTAATAAGGGCTGGCACTTCAGCTGCCCCTCTCCGCACTTCTTTGCTGTTCCTGCCCCTGCCTTGGAGCTGCCCCTTGGAAGCCTCCTGATTGCTAGGCGGCAGAGGGGTGGAGGGGGCGGTAAAGGAGGGGAACACTGATGTCAGGGTGTCCCCCTCCCACCATCCCTGTACCCTTCTCCATGGTGTGAGCAGGGTGGGACCCCAGGGAAGGGTCAAGAAAGGAGGCAGGGCCCCAGAGGAGGGAAAGGAGGCGGGACCCCAGAGGAGGGGTGGGAAAGGAGGCGGGGCCGCAGAAAAGGGGCGGGAAAGGAGGCGGGACCCCAGAGGAGAGGCAGGAAAGGAGGCGGGACCCCAGAGGAGGGAAGGGAAAGGAGACGGGACCCCAGAGGAGGGGCGGGAAAGGAGGCGGGGCCCCGGAGAAGGGGTGGGACAAGGGTATTTGGGTCTGAGGTAAATCCTGGATTGATTTACATTCGAACAGTGACCGTGTGCACCCAATGACTGGAGAGCCCCGCTTGGAGAGTCAAGAGGTTTCAGGGGCTCACTCCACGAGAAGCATCCTGACCTAGGCTGAGCTTTCTGTGCTCTGCCCCGGCGAGACTCGGATTAACACAGCACATTGGCTCCTAGGGAGCAGGCTGGGGAACAAATCCAGGACCGGTGCCCCAGCTTGTCAGTGCACGACCAGCAGGCTGGGCCCAGTGCTGCCTCCTCCCCCTCCGCTCCGCCGGCTCCTGCTCAGCGGGATCCCCAAATGCTCAGCAGGCTGTGCCCGCAAGGAGCCCTTCCCCCGCGTCCGGAATACGCAGCTCCGCAGGGTGAATTGATTCTCCAGCAGCAATCCACTGCCGGGAGGGGGGCGGCAATCATCCCACACCGCTTGCTGGCCAGGACGCTGCATTTAACAGCCTTCTGCAGACACACAACACGATGGGACTTCAGACAGGCTTCCCATCTCCCCTCAGCCATTAGCAGCCCTGCCCCTGCTGTGTTCCAGGGCCCTGGTTCAGTACGAAGCGAAGCCAGCTACCGAATCACCAGCACCACTTCCTGGAACAGCTGGCTTTCCATCCGCCATCCCAGGACTGATCAAACCCAGCCATGTGCCGCTTCAAAGCCAAACAACTCTTGGATTTCTGGAGACCTTGCGTACGGCCGACAGGCAGAATCGAACCTGGGACCTCTGGAGCTTCATGCATAAGCTTCTACCACATGAGCGACAAGTTAAGGCTGTAGAGCAGACTCATTACTCTCTCTCCAAGTGGCACCAGGAGGTGTGTGGGTTACACTTGCTCCGGTGCAGAGGCTGAGCAAATGCCACCAGGGTCGATGGCTTTGACAGACAGAGAGATACCTTGTGTCACACTTGAGCCACCTGGACAGGCAGTCAGCAGGACCATGGGCTGCCTGTGAAGCCAGAAGGTGAGAAATCCCTGATCTGCGAGATCTGCACACACTGAGCCTTTCCCTGGCTCTTCTGGGAGCTGCCCCTCTTGCCCCAGGCACATGGGAACCGGAGCCACCAGCTGCTTTGGAAGGCATTGGTGCTAATTCCCAGCTGCCCAGTGGGGCTTACGGGCCTGGAGAGACAGTAGCGCTACTGACGAGAAGCAGAGTTACCGTGCTAACGAGGGTCCCGCCTTTCACTGAATCCAACCCGGAGACTGAGGCCCGTGGACAGAGTTGTGTTGTGCTCAGCAAGGAGACCAGCGTGCACCAAGTTTGTGTTCAAAGTCAACCCGTTCACTCCACACTCCCGGGCACCCGCCCAGCAGCTCCCGGTGACTCAGCCTGAAGGAAAACCAGCCCCCCGGGGACCCTGCTGAGTGCATGGAGAACACGCACGTCACACTCTGCTGCCTGGGGTTCTAACGCTTAGGTGGCTCTAACTGCCACCCTCGCACTGGAGTCACGAAGCTGAGAGCAGCTGAGGCAGTTCAAAGGGAACCCTCCTGCCTGCCCGGTCTCCCTGCTCTTCAGTGGCTCTAAACTCCCTGGAGCATGAGCAGAGCCCAGAGTTCAGGCATTGTCGCTCTCTCCTGCACACACACAATCCGCCCCCAAACACGTGCAAGGTCAGCAAGCGCCTGGCGCCACCGTACAAGTGCCCTGCAGAGACTTCACCCCGGCAAACGTGCATTTATTTGTCTTGCTTCTCGCCGAAAAACAGCCCCTCCCTTGTGGCTGGGCCATCTTCATATTTCATATCCTTGGTCCTGTGAGTTCTCCCACCTGCACGGCGTGCACGAGAATGCCCTTGTGCCAGGCTAGTTATAACTGAACAGAATGGAAAGATCAAACGTTGAGCGGGTCACTCCTCAGTCCAGAGGCATCTGCTCCAATCACAGGCAGCTGCAGCATCAGAGCCAAACGGGACCAGCCTGGCCTCTCTCAGGAAACGGCAGCTCCACCCAAAGGTCTGGGCAGGGAGAAGCCAGGCAGGTGCAGAGGGAGGCCCAGGAAGGAGCCTAGCTAGGGAACCCCTCTTGGAAAATGGGCTCTTCAGACAAGCGGGGAAAAGAATCACATGATCCCACAGCTGAAGTGAGACAAATTCTGGCTGGGAAGAAGCCGCACGGGTTTCACAGGGAGGGTAATTAACCATGAGAGCAACTGACCAAGGGTCGTGGGGGATTCTCCATCCCTGGCCATTTTTGATGGGATCTTTCAAGCTCTACTCAAGGGATTCTCGCAGGAAGTTCTCTGGCCTATGTTATGCCAGGTGACACTAACTGATCACAGCGATCCCTTCTGGCCTTGGAATCTGTGGATCTGGGAGATCTATGGAAGGGAAGCCAGGAATTTCCACAAGTTAGACACATGGTTGTTTTCACTGAACGGACAGAAATGTGAAACTGCTCAGGTGTTCCATGAGGGCCCTAAGAAAACTATCCTCAGGACCTGCTCCTTCTCACCCGACTCACCTCACCAGAACACCCCTTTCCAGGCAACCAGCTGTTAGAATTCAGCTGCCCTAAGCTGGCACAAAACGCCCTGTACTGAGGGAGACGCAAGCACTGAGGTTAAGTCAATACAAACTCAGCCAGCATTAACTTAGGTGTGATACCCACTGTTTTTCAAGATGGAGAATCTCACAGAATGAGAAACAACTTGGCATTTTCTCTCCTGGAAACTTTGTATTTGTTCTTTCTTCATGTTTTCAAAAACTTCAAAGCAGAGCTATCGCCACCAAAAGTGTGCGCTTTGGAATCTACGTATGGGAAACTGGCTAATTTGCAAAATGTTAAACACCTCCATGTAAAGAACAATCAGTAAATGTAATTCTGCATGCGGAGATGATCAGTGACAGGCAGAGAGCGGTGGCAGTGGTAATAGATCCTGCAGGTGAACTTGAGATGCACTAATAGCGGTAACAGGAAACAGCTGGACCCAAGGCAGTTTATGTAGTTGATGTTCCTCTACCACACTCCCGTCTCTCTCCAGCACATGCAAGGTCACACTCCCTCCTTTCCAGGGCTGTAGTGCGGGCCCTCATCATCCCCCTGATTGCACGCCCGTCAGGTGCAGTAAAAGGGTCAAAACTGGGAGGATTTTAATAATCTCCTCCAGAGTCATTTCTGGGAAGGATGGAAGAAGAACAGAACCAGTCTCGACACTGACGGGGAGGAATCCATCTGCCAGGCATGAAGAATTCTCCATGCTTTGGAAAACTAAGAACAGGCTGGAGATGAATAGCAGCGCACCTTGTACAGATGAGTCTTTCCCGCCAGCTCTTATGTTTTAAATGAAACATATTTGAGCTGGGCTTGTGGAAGCTCAGTCCCATAGGGATGACAGTCCTTGGGTTACTGGCACCAGGTACCTGACTACTGCCTCCCCGCTGCAATTGCTGGATTATCAGGCCTGTCAGAATTTGCATGATCAGCCCCTATTTTCCAGGAAATCTGATTCACTCCGATACCATTCTCACCGTTAAATGGGTGTGTTCGGGCTTTCAGCTCAGGAGAATGTCCACTTCAGCAATGTAAGAAAACGAGAGGCACTGCACGGACCCCATTCGCCATGGGTAGACTCCACCCTTGTGCAGAAGGCTGCACTGTGAGATTCGTGTGACCCTGGTGAGGATTCCCTGCAGAGTGGTAAATCTGGCCCTGTTGGCATAAACAAGCACAACTCCACTGGCTTGGGTGGAGTTTTAGCCATTTTGTGCTTGCACAAATTTGGCCAACGTGGCTACGTTAACAGATGCAATACAAGTGTTTTAGTTTGTGGATGTAGCTTTGGTGCGTAATATATCAGCCTCTATATACATGCAGACACTTTTTCCTTAAAAACCGCAACACTGAAAAAACCAAAGAACTACACACCCAGAGTTAGCAAGGTAATTCTGTGCAGTTCTGCGGGAAGATGTCACAGATTAGGAATTCCCAATGAAGACCATACATATCTCCCAGCTTGCCTGGATCTGGCCCCTGAGGCTCAGGGCTTCCTCCCCCAGCACTGTGGAACCCGCGCTGGCACTCCAGCCTCTCTGTCGCCCCACTGTGGGGTTGGAGCACACAAAGCTGCCAGCCTGGGCCCCCTCAGCTCTGGTGTGCATGGGGAATGTGGGGAGAGTCTTTCTGCCTTTTTTTTTTGTGCTTCTCGTTCATGTGTGGCCCCCAACTGATTTTTCTGTGGGGCCCCTAACCTAAAAAAGGTTCCCACCCTTGCTCTAGGCACATTAGCCCATATTCATGCTGAGTTAACCTGAAGACATTAGCGCCAAGCAGGCGTGTGTACAGGAATACATATCTGGCCACTTTCAGAGGGGTACTTCCTGTGCACACACACCCCACACCGAGAGGAGCTGCCCCCCACTGTCGCCACAGCCCCATCCGTGAAGCTGGCTCTCCCTCCCTCCACAACCCAGCCTCAGGTGCTCCCTCACCCTAGCCCAGCCCCAGAGGAGTTCTGGACCCTGCTGACCGGGGAGGGCCTGGCTCCCTGCTGGCCCCCCTTTGTCTAGCCAAGAGTCTGTTGGCCTGAACCCCGCAGCACAGCTGTAGACCCCAGGATACAGACAAACCTCAAGAAAAACAAAGGGAGATAAAAGTGATACAAGAATCACAGATAAACCACCAGTGGAGAGAATGAGGGAGGTAAACCTACAAAAGCTGGGAAAGAAGACAGAGGAGACACCAGAATGGCCCGTTAACCCCTCCCAGGTCACACTGCAAATGTAAGGAAAAGATGAAGAGAGGAAAGTTTAGACTAGGCACCCAGGAAATATTCAGAGTCTAGGCAGAGAGAGCTGGGGGAGGGGGGGTGATCTGTAGGCACAGTCACCACGGCTGTCAAAGAATGGGGCCAAAAAGTCTGCAGTAGGCAAGATGTAGAAACGAGTCAGCCCAGAACAGGAATCAGGCCAGACAGCCCCTTGCCACACCCCATGTGGACAGGGTATAAAGTAGGGATGTAGCATCCCAGGTCATCAGTTAACCAGTTACATGTTGGGCCCACCTAATCTTTAACTGGTTCACTGATTAAGCGGAGGCAGGGTTACCAGTTAACCAGCACCAATACATATCATCCATTAAAGTCCCGGTCAACCTTTCCCATCCCTGGTAGGTAGCCACGTAGGCTCCGAGAAAGCGTACCACCCTGCTTAGCTCTAACAGGTGGTGTCAGTTTCTCTCCGGTACAAAAAGGACCAAGAGAGGAAGGAAGGAACAGTCCGAAAGCAGCCAGGCATTTCCGCTAGTTACTTAGGCCTTCGGCTACTCACCCCAGGCAGGGCTGTTAGGCAGTGAGGGAGGAGAGGCAGAAGTCACAGACAGGGACTAAGGGCCAGATCTTCAAAGGTGCTGAGTTCCCACAGCTCCTGTGGAGTGTGATGGAGCTGGGGGGGAGGGGGGGATCAGCACCTCCGAAAACCCACCTCTAGCACTTGGCACCCTCATCTCGTCCGCACCATCCTTCCCCCTCGCCCGCTACGGGCTGCCTGGGCACAGGTGCAGAGGAGCAGGGTGGGGGGGGAGGGGGGCAGGAGGTGGCTCCCCGCCCCGCTGCATGCTCCCAAGGGGGGCCAGGCCCATCAGGGTGGCCCTGGCCCAGCGCCCTGTCTGCAGGCCAGCTGCCCATGGAGCCACTCGCCTGGGGCTCCCTCCCTCCCGGGCAGAGGGGCAGGTGGGGGGCTGCCTAGACCCCACGCACCGTGGCAAGGCAGCCAAGGAGCCCCGAGCTACCGCAGCCTGCTGCGAGTCCCCACCCCAGTCCGGGGCTCCCGCGGGATACGGCCCCACCCCGACCCTGCCCGCGCGGTGCCCATCACCGCAGCCTCCCCCCGGCCCTGCCCGCCGCCTACCTGACATGTCCTCCTCGTTCTCCGTCTCGTCCCGCGGCTCCCCCGCGGCGCCCGCCGGCCCCCGCATGCCCGCGGGCTCCCACCTGCCGGGCGCGGGCTGCGCGGGCTGGCGCTGCGCGGCGCAGGGTGAGGCTGCTCCGCGCGAAGATGGCTGCGGCGGCCCCGGGTCTTTTTTTTTTTTTTTTTTTTTTTTTTTTTAAGGAGGGCTCTCCATCTCCCTCTCCCCGCCCCCGCCCGCGCGCTCCTCCCGCCCCCGCGCCGGCCCCGGCCCCGGCCCCGCCAGCCCGCAGCGCGCAGGAGGGAGACACGCACCCAGCCCCCCCTCCCCGGGATTACACATGCCCACATTGTGACGTCCAGTCTGGTTGCCCCGGCAACCACATCCCATCGTTTGGGCACCCGTCCTTCGCGGGGTGCGGGGGGCAGGCCGGGCGCTCGCTGCACGCCAGGGGCGGGGGGAGCAGGCTTGGCAAGCGCCCCCACCCAAGGCTGCGGCTGGGGGGGGGGGACGGGGGACTCCCGCGGCCCCTGCTCTGGGGGTAGTCTCCTTATGCAGGGCTTTGTCTGCAAGAGGCACTTCTTACCCCCCCCCCCCCCACACACACCCATCCCCAGTTTCCACATCATGCCCCTGGCACGGGAGGGCACACCACATCACGCCCCTGGCACGGGAGGGCACACACATCACGCCCCTGGCACTGCACCGCTGGCAGGGCTCCTGTGCCCAGGGGCAAGGCTGGCTGGGAAGGGGACAGGCAACACAGCTGCATCCCAGCCAGATCTGACCCTCCAGATCCTGAATGCTTAGCCTCCCCTAGCACCTGGCCAGCAACCCAGGGAGGATGCAGGGAAAAGTCAGGGACAGGGCCCAGCTAAGCACCTGCAGAGTTCCCTGCTTCCAGGAACCAGCAGCAGCCAGTAAGCTCTTCTGGGCTCCTCCCACCCCCTAGGGCAGCCTGTGGCCCACACAGCCAGGTGCTGTTACCTTTCATTAGCAGGAAGCAGCCTGGAAGGGAAGCCCCCCACAGCTGGATTCCTCCTGGCCAGAGACCCTGCCTTGTGGACCCCTACATGTCTACCAGGCCCAAAGGAAAGGAGACAGCTTGGCTACTGACCTCACAGAGCACCCCAAAGATATTATCCTGGAGGGCTGGGCAAAGGGTGCTTAAACCATGAGCCCCCATGGAAAACTGAAGGTGATAGCCAGGAAAGCCCTAGCAGGAGCCCAGCCTCAGACTGGCCCACTGACTCATTTCTTAGCTTTATAAACATCTGCATTTCTGAATAATTCACTCAAAGTGCTTACGTTACACTAGTAATAATCCACTGAACTGCTGGCCATGGTGCATGACCTCTCTCATCCCACCAGCCAAAATGCCAAAAGCATGATTTAATATGGCCCATCTTTTGTTCTTCATCTTTTGTTGCGCTCATCTTTTGTTCCTATGTGGTGGCTGTTTTAAAACAAATTATACATTTTGTTACTGTGTAGGACCTGCAGCCTAGCTTCTTTTCAGTGTCATAACATATTACTCCTGTTCAAATGAATAAAGTCACAAAGCTGTGCAGCAACTCAAACTTTTGCACCAGATTCAGCAAGAGAAAGTTGAAAAAGCCTATTTAAGAAGTGAGCATTCTGTTGAAATGACTCCCACATCCTATTTATTAAAAGGGACTGGGCACATCTGATTGCTGCCTTTAAATGATATTTTTATTCTTCCTTTTCTTTGAAAAAATTAGCCACAGCTTAAAAAAACCCCGAACACGGGAATACTCCAGGTTTCGAAATACAAGTCCCTGCATCCCTCTGCATTACTATTCAGCGAAAGAACTGAGGCTAGGCTGTCTGTGCCTGTGTATCTCTAAGCTCTAGAACCCATCTGGTTGCTGGCACCGGAGCATCACGGAGAAGGGAAGGTGCCTGTATGGCTAGAGAGACTAGTTTTTGCATTATCAGAAGCCCTGGATCCAGATTCCCAGTTCACACAAATCAGTACATGTCCCCCTCCCCCTTCTCACTGCTGCTCAAGCTAAGCCTAAAACTAAAGAAGCTGAGATGATGCAGACCAGAACTGACCATCAAATTTGGGCAAAGTTTGCAGACTGCCAACTAATACAGCTGGCTGTAACCTGGGCCATTTTCACACACACCAAAGAACTAAGGAAAAGGTCTGCCACGATGGAAGACTAATGTTAAACCAAATCAATCACCGCAGCCCGGCTAGGAAGTTCTTTCCCCAAATGTACTTCTACCCTAGTGCATAGTGGACCCATTTTTGACGGTCAACACAGAGGTATTTTAACAACATAAACTCATTAAAAAAGTTCTTACATTTATTTTGACCGAGTTCAAGCTTCCAGCAAAACCAACAATTCAGGAAAAAATGTGGGAACTGTTCTGGACAAATCAAATGGGGGAGAAAGCCTCCGTTAGCCCTATTCAAGCCCCACACATTCAGAGCATGAAGATGACTTGCTGTGTTGTCCTGGGTCAGTGCTAAAAGCACCATGACTGAATATAGTGAGTCCCCTGCATGACCTTCCACGATAGCTACTGCAATGGGCTTCCACTGAAGAGGCTTATGAGCTTCAGCTGGTGCCGAGTTCAACCATTTCCCCGAAGCAGAGGTTCAAACATTGCACCTGTGCGTCTCGGCATGTGCTCCGTTCCCATTGTGTTCCGGGCTGTCGGTGACAGTGTGAGGCCCAAGATGAAAGGTTTTGTCTACATTAGAAAAGCTGCACCAGTCTAACGAGATACATTTAAAATCCACTTGGTTTGGCTCATGCCACTTTATAGACAAGTCCTAACCCTAAGACGGTTAGGACTGCTGGATCCAGTGCTGATCGTCCCTGACCTTCATTGTCCTAGCAAACTAGCAGGCCGATCACAGCTGCGAAACACTTCACTGGCATCCCAACAAAAGCCACTCTTTGCAAGTTTCAGGGCATATTACAAAACGTGTGTTTCTGCAGACTTTTGTCATGAACTTGACCAGATGGCTCTTCGTTAGTAATACATAAAATAAGATTAAAATCCTCTTTTTTTTGGGCAGGGGGGTTGTTTTGTAAAGGAAAGATACTTCAGAACTGAGCTCCAAATTAACAAGCCATGATAAAAGACTGGAACAAAAGCCTGACGAACTCCAGCAGGTCTCAGTGGAATTCAATGGGTATGCTAGAACGCCGAGCATCGAATCACATCACCCCAATGGGGTCTGATGGGGACAGGAGAATGTGCTACACTTCCTCCAAGGATCTCAAAATGCTTCATAAAAATATTCATTAAGCTTCACAACACAGCCACCAGGTAAGCAAGCTTTGTACCAGCTTAACTAAGAAGTATTTTTAAATCCATTCAGTTAAACCAGTGTGCACCTACTAACAGGAAAGGCACGCACAACTGGCATGCATCAATTTAGGCAAATTCAGTAATTTACTAGTTTTCATTAAACCAATGCAAGTTGACTATGTAAAGACCAACCCGAAGCGATTTACCCAAGGTCACAGCCATTCTGGGTCAGAGATGGAAATAAAGCTGAAGAGTCCCATATCCAGCTCCTACTCTGCATTAGGGACGTAAACTAAATGGGTGAGGCTTAACTGTTGCAGTTAACCGGCAGGGGCCGGAGCAGCTCCCCACCTGCTCCTGGGAAAGGGGCAGGTGTCCAGCCCTGCGAGGCCTAGGGCAGGCAGGGGCTACTTTGGATGGCCAGAGGCTCCCCCCCTGCAGGTTACACACTGGCTCCCTGGGAGTGGGGCCAGCAGGGACCATGGGCCCTTATCCTGAAGCACCAGCTGCAGAGCCCACAGCAAAGCCTCCGCAGGAGCGGAGCCAGCAGTCCTTACTTAGCTTTATACTGCAGAGCTTGCAGAACATGCAGCCATGTAACCGCTAGGAGTTTTAGCAATTACGTCCCCGCCCTGCACATTGGACAGCTCAAGTTGTCTTCCCAGGCACCTACTAAAGAACAAAACTCATCTGAATGTTACACAAATACCAAATGTCTTACGGGTGAGAAGTTGATAACATTGCCCCATAAATACCCCCCATATTTTTCTCTCTGAGGCTATGTCTATACTGCACTCTTCTCGCGCAAAAGCCTACACAAATGAAGCATGAATTAGTATATTGCCACACTTCATTTGCATAATTAATTGGGGCCATTTTTGTACAAGAGTTTTTTGCACAAAAAGCTTTTGTGCAGAAAGCTGTGTAGATGGCTCCTTTTTGCGCAAAAACCTCCTCTTGCACAGGAGCCGTTCTTCCTCATTTTTTCAGGAAAAACAGACCCTAATTAATTATGCAACTGAAGCGCAGCAATATGCTAATCCGTGCTTCGTTTGCATAGGCTTTTGCGCAAGAAGAGTGCAGTATAGATGTAGCCTCAGTGTGCCAGAGAAACTGGGAGAGAAAAAGGAATATCCATTAATTACAAGCCATCTTGACAAAAGCACTCTTATGCAAATAGTGTTTGCTTATGGTAATTAGTGCTGTAATGATACTTTTTTAAACCAAAGGTGTTACTACAGAAGTTTAGCATGACACTACTTTAATTTGTATGTAGACAGGATCGACACTTTAAAACTCACTCCCCTGTCAAGTAATTGGGCTTCAACTGAACTTACTTAGGACTGTGTTTCTAGGACTGAGGTTTTCTTTTGATTAATAAAGAAAAAGTTCAATGACAGAGTAAGGTTCTGTCAGTGCATCAGCACTATCAGTTATCTGAAATATATTTAAAGAACTAACGCCTAGAAGAACAAATATATAGGAACTCAACTTTCTCAGACTCCAAGTACAAGATTCCGTCAAATTGCCTTATTCAGAGAGAAGCTTGCCACAGCTTGCTGGCAAAAGTACAGCTGTTCTGCTGTCACATTTACTGGGTGGGAATGAAACTCAAGTGCTGCCTGTTCTCAAGGCTTCAAGACCAGTAAACCTGAAGACACTCATCCCGCACATCACATTCATTTTGCTACTCGATTTCTATTGCTATTACAATCCACGCCTCGCTATTATATGATCCTAGACTGCATCATAGACAGTTACCTGAATAAAATGGTATCAGATCCCTTTATTGAAGTGTAGCAGTCAGGCCTTAGGTAGGCTCCATATCCCAGGACAGATGTATGCTAAATGTTAAGTCTGTTGGTCATAGCTTCCATTTTACCAGTCTGCATCTTCACTGCTGTTATAAACTGTCCTGTACTCACACTGTAGACTAAGGGTTTGTCTCCACTGGCATTTTACCATGCAGCACGTTATAGAGCTGCAAAGTGCCAGTGTAGACGGACTCCCAGTGCCGGGAGTTACACCTCTCATATGGGTGATTTACAGAGCATTTGGAGAGCTCTCCCCCAGCGCTGGTGCCACAGCCACACTTCCACTTTAAAGTGCTGCTACCCTGGCAGCACTTTAATGTAGCATGTGTAGACATAGCCAATGGTAAGTTAAACATTTAGAGTGGACGGAGACTCCTGGCAGGTAAACGTATGAGGATTCCTCAAACACTGGAAAGGCAGGTGGACGTGGGATGGAGATCACGATGATGCAAGGACTGCGAACACAACTGCATGTGGGACACAATTGTCCATGACCACTGCTGGCTGCTTGGCTTATTTGTTCATTCTTCACAGCAGGAATTGATGCATCTTGCTTCTAAGTGGCTAATGGCTACATGACAAAGCTGCCGACACCCTGTTGTGGGCTTCCCAATTACTGAAATTGACCTGCCAGGCTGTCAACGTGGATGTCAGTGTATCTTCAGCCCATATGTACTGATCACGAGATGCCTTGTTTCAAGTGACAACCGAACATGGCCTTGGGTATTCTCTAGTCTGTCCTAAGGAAGTAGCCAGACCAACACAGCTGAGCTATTCTGAGCAGGCTTTGGACGCTGGACAGCTGACAATGATGAAGGATTTCAATAGTAGGCATTGTCCCACCATCCGCCCTTGCAAACAGCACACATGGAACTGACATTTCCCGATAGGGCGGCAATCTGTTGTCCACTTCTCACAACCGTGTAGAAGTGCTGTTAGCACAAGTGTCTGGACATTTCGCTTCATGCTGGTTTGGATGCCCCTTCCTATCACTCCACTGGCAGTGGGACATTCCTAATGCAGAGCACATCTCGGCTATGGAACGGGTCATCTCCAACTGTGAGCAGGCACTGGGGAGCTAAAGTTCTCCGTGAACTTGCAAGGAGCATTGCTGATTTCAATAACTGCGTGTGCTCAGCCCCAGGGGCAGGTTGTACTTCAATTTTGTTGGGGTTTTTTTGGCTAATTGTGAAACCAAAGCAATTAACTGTACAAGCCAAGTGATCAGTTACATACGGAACATCCTCAAACAGAGACAGCAACCAGTGCGTGCGTAGTCAGCAAATAAAAGCTCCTTAAACAAGAAAACCTGCCACTTTTGTGCAAGGACAGAAACATTACCGATTAAACTACATTGGTTTGGAACTAAATGAATAGTCAGTGTTAGGAACATGATCATAACTGGAAAAAAGGATGTAATAGAGCAGGGAAGCCCTGTTTGCTGCCATTAGTGACGAGCAGATGTTTTGATCTCTTAACCATTTTCAAGCACTCTTGCCATCATCCCATCCTGGAAAATGACTTAAACTATGCAGGGCATCCAAAGATGAAAAACACAAAAGGTTCCCCCACTCCCTTGCAATTTACCTAATCAAAAGCCTTCAGTAGGCAAACCACCACCAAATGAAGGGCTGTGGGGTTTGCTCCTGGCAATTTTCCTGAAGCTGGGGAGCTGCAAAGATCATATCTACGGTGCCCCTCCCCCAACAGAAAGCCAGGATGGCTTCCACAAAACAAGTGTTAAATCTAATCAATATGAATCATGCAGGGATTCCCCCCCTCCCCCAACAGAAAGCAGGGAAACACACAATTATCAAGGTTTCTCTCATCCCTGTTTATAAAGGTGAACAACACTGACATCCCTGTAGCCCCGTGACAATCAGTCCCAGATAACACAGGAGAGCCCTGAAAAATGCCTTGCAATATGGCCTCATAAAGGAGGCACTAGTGCAAGCTCTTCTGGGATTGTAGAAGAGCAATAATTGCTTCCTTAGAGATGCTGGAAGGGCAATTAAGAGGCAAACATACTGTCCATTGAGCAAGTATTTCTTTTGTCAGTTATGAGTCAATTGCCATTCTGTGCGGATACAGGGGACATACATAGAACACAGACCAGCCAAAAAAAGCTGGGGGGGGGGTGTCTTTGTGATATGACAATTGTAACCCTGCCACATTCTTTTTTCTCCACTTGATTTTCACTGGCCAAAGTTTGTTTTGAACCATCTGTTTTGCTCAATGATACGCAGCCCTCAGCTGCCAAATCCTTACTTGCTAGGCAGGCTCAATAGGCAACATGGAGTGAGTTCAAGAATTCGGGGTCATTCTCATGGTAGCTCTTTAAGGAAAGTAAAAACTTTAGCCACTACATGTCATAGCCTGAAAACATTTTTGGGGTGTCTCAACATCCACCGAGTCTTGTCGCTAAGGGAAATGCTTCTGATGGAATTCAGACCATCACTTTCCAAGCTTAAAATATTGCTTTCAAGCAACACAGTGAAGAAAATAAATATGAAGAGGTCTCAAAACCTTGTGATCTGACCAGCAGTTGGTATCTAATGATGCAAATGAGCTTAACATCATGAGATCTCTTCACAACACTAACGATTTAATCATGTGCCAGGGTTCTGAAAAGGGTCTTATTTGTTGACCTGCTAAAACATGTACTAGTGAAGACTAGTTTGTGTTCAGTGCATTTGGAGAGTAGCAGCAAGCTGTTACAGCTTGCATTATAAACTCTGATGACCTATACATTGTTCCAAACAACCCTGGTGGAAATCATCCAGGATGATCAATCTATCGTTACATGGAACTGACTTGATGATGCTATCAAGGGTTTCCATGGATCACTCTCAGTGCATGTGCGCTAATGACAGAAGCGTAACAACCTTTAGCAAAGTAGACATGGAAGAACACAAGTCTCGTTAGCACCCTTCAGCAATGACTGAAATTCGTGGGCAGTCGTAAAACAGATGGCGAACCCCACTGTGTTCATCCTCAGACTTGCCAACTCAGAGGTATAAACAACATCCACTTCTAGCCTGCAACTCATCAGCTAGTCTTGTCTCACTGAGCGCAGCCATGGCTAGATTGCACCATGCCAATATTCTACAGACTATAATAGTTCTATATTTAAGTCCATTACCTCTGTCAAGGAGCGTGTGACATTTCAAGGTTGCAAAATGTATTAGTGGATTGGGAACCCACACCTGAAGGAACAATGCCAAAAAGCTTAACCAGTCCCACCACAACTCTACTTCATTTTTGAAAGATGTCATATGGATATAGCCCAGACTTCAAGTCATGGCACCAGAAATAACACAACAAAATGACCTCATACAATAATCCCCTGAGCTGTCCCCCAAAGCATTTAAGTCACAGCTGCTTGAAGAACGATCTCGGGGCTGGCCTTGTAGAAAGTGACCTACTCAGGTTCCAGACTTAGGTCAGCAGAGCTCAAGTTGCACATCAGCCCTTCCACTGATCTACCAGCAACACTATCCATCTCCAAAGAGACACATGGCCAGCCCTGTACCACCGATAAGAATGGCAACCCAGACAGAAGGAAGGGCAGGAAATATAAAAAACAAGATATACATTTTGTATGCTTTAATGCTTCAGCTTCACAAAGCTTTCAAGACTAACTCTCAACATACTCCAAGGTAACAGTTTAAATTTAATTACAGCAATAGAAAGGAAGATGAGCCACGCCACACCACAAGCATCAAGTCTCCATCTGAAGTGAGGTAACTGTACATGCAACAGGTTCTCTTCAATATTCTAGCAGAGCCAAGACTCTGGAAAACAGCTTCCTATCAGTGTTTTAGAACCCCCACGCATTCGTACCAACAATCCTTCACCCTCTATGATCTCAGCCCGAGAATTCCCCGCTCCAGCTGAGTGCAGAATACTTCAGGCAATTTTAAATTTTAAGGCTTAGTCACATTAGGTTTTTAGCATATTGTAAAATGTCCGATGCCGCTTTAAGGACATTACCCACACAAAGTAGGGTGTGATTTACCTTCTCTATCACCAATTGTGACACCAGCACCATTTTTTTACTACTACAGCCTTGAAAGGGGAAAAAAGTCTTTAATGCTCTTTTGTCAATAGATAATTAAAAGTAGGGCTGTCAATTAATGCACATTAACGCCTTTGATTAACACAGGGAAGAATTAAAGCATTAAAAAAATTAATGCGCATTAATCTAGGGTTACCATACGTCCGGTTTTTCCCGGACATGTCCTAGTTTTCACTTATTAAATCTCCGGCCAGACAGCTTTTTTAAATGGCAAAAAATGTCCACGATTTCGCCCTGCAAAGAGGATCAGGGAGAGGGCGGCAGCACATGCCTGTCAAATGGAACTTTCGGAGCCACACGCCTGGACCGTTCACAGTGGCTCTGCGCACGCTCCCCAGCGCCTGGAGGGAAAAGCACGTGGCCGCAGCGGCTCCAGTGAGACCTAGGGCAGGCCTGATGTGGGGGGAGGGGTTGGCTTCTCCCATGGAGTTACCGCATTACCGTCTATCCCACTAGATTATGTCCCCTGTTCAGCAGGAGGGGTGAGTCATTGGGTTAGAGGAGGCGGCCTGGGAATACCTGGCTCTAGGGGAGGGGTGGGTGCACTGGGTTAGAGAAGGGGGGCTGGCTAGTTTTGGGGAGGGCAAGGGCACTGGGTTAGAGCAGGGGGGCTGAGGGTACCTGGCTCTGCAGGAAGGGTGAGGGCACTAGGTTAGATCGGGGCGGGGGGGAAGGAGGGGAGGAGGGCTGTATTCTTATTATTGTTTAACAGAGCAATTAATTCCAATTAATTTTTTTAATTGCTTGACAGCCCTAATTTAAAAGTCATGTATCTCAATATTTAATTTGGTTTTAAATCTGACAGCATAAAAAAGGCTAGTTCCTGGCTAAAATTTTCAAACCCCAGTTGGGGATTTAGCCATCCAACTCTACTCAAATGAAGGGACTAGGGGCAAAATCTCCTTGTCAGCTCTGAAAAAAAAATCTCACTTCCTAGAGCTAAAAAAAATTAGACCCTAAGTACTTTACTTTAAAAAAAAAAAAAAAAAAAAAAGCCAGGCCAGTGAAATAGGTGAACACTAGAGAATATTAGGCCTAAGCTTTACTTACCTTATAAGTGTCATCTCACAGGATAAATCCTGATTCCACTGATAATCTTTTCCACTTACCAATTTTCAGCGTAAAATACTTTAATCAAGCTATAAAGCCTCTGAAAAGAGACCATTAAGTATTGCTGTACTTGGAGCATCACTATAAGGAAGAGGAAATCTCAATTCTCCAACAAACGGAGAAAACTTGTATCCCCTTTATGAGGAACCTTGTTTCCTGAATACATTCTCTGAATTAAAAGTATGAGAAAGTAAAGTTCTGAAAGCTGGGATAGTGGGATTTAAATATAATCCTTATAATGCAAACTGTAAACCTTCTCTATGAAGTAGACAGATATGAAGAAGTAGGCTTTAGAGTGATCACTGTAATCTGAACTGAAGAGCTACCGATGTCTAGAGTTTGGAAAACACAGAAAATGTTAACATTTTTTCCCCGACATTTTATTGAAGGAAATTTAATGTACAAAATATTTCCAGATCCATGTGCACTTAGTCCTCCTCTTCCTCCTCCTCTTCATCCTGGTTAATCTGGAAGTATCGCAATTCATAGCTTTCCTTGCTATTGGCAACTACACGCAGCCAGTCACGCAAGTTGTTTTTCTTCAGATATTTCTTAGTAAGGTACTTCAGGTATCTGTGGAAAGAAGGCAGCCAATCACTGAAATGAACACTGTATAAAGATTACTCATTCTACATTACATGCTCTTGAAATCTTGAATGATATTTAACTGAATTTCCCTACCTTGCATTATTTAATAGTGCCTTTCATTTTCATCTTGGATAACAAAAAAACCAGTTTGTCTTAACATTTTCCTCTCACGCTTTATAAGAACATTACAATATGATTGGCTGTAATGATGTAGATTGTAACGTGCCATTTTACTTTTCAGAAACAAAATGTGTAGGTTGAAAGTATTTTTTTCCATGTTCAAATTTGCAACATTTGCCTAATAACAGCACTTAATATTATCTTTTCTGAAGACGCTCCCTTGTGGGATGCTACCAACTAGCTCACCTTAGAAGGACAAATTATCTTTTCCATTAATGTTTTGACAAGCAGCTTTAAAAACAATTTTACTTAAAAGAAAAAGAATTGTCACTTTTGTGAGAAATTACTTTTCTGCAAGCCAAAAGCATATTACTGCAAAAGTGACTGGAGCTTATATTGCTCACAATACAGCACTGAGAAAGCAAAGCAAGACAAAAGAATGCTCTCAACACAAAAGAAAAGCACGTTTAACCATCCATTCCATCCAAGCTCAGATACTATGAGCCAACTTCTCATAGACCTTACTTGAACAAAAACTCCCACTGGAATCACCAAAGTAAAGACAGCAGAACAACATGCATTAAATCCAGAGGATTCTAAAAATGAGATACTACGAATCAGTGTTCCCTGGAAGCTGAGTGCCTGGGCGGCCACCGAGGAAAGATTCAAATGCCACCCAACTGATTGGCAGAATGACTGCAGCCAGCAGCATGTGTTTCTACTGATGGTGCACATCTGCACATGCCTCGGGTGCACATAAAATTTATTCCACACATGGATGGAAAAAATTAGAGGCAACACTGCTATGAATCACAGAATAAATGTTCTGTAATACAGGTATGCCTATAAAGAAAGGCTAGCAGTTCTCTTCCTCTCCCAAAACTAAAGCAATTCACTCTGATGAGAAACAGCAAGGGAAAAAAAGATACAAAATTCAAGTTTTTTGATACCACAGAAATTTAACCACCCAGAGGTATAAAACCACCCAGAGAGAAATGGGCCAACTGACATTTTTGAATTCTTTATTAAGTTATTATTGCAGAAGTGCTCTTCTCAGATTATGTCAAATCACGTGACATGCAGGACACACTCCCTGCCTCAAAGAGCTTACAGCCATAGAAGGACAACACACAAAGGTAGGTGAAAGGCAGGCAACATACATGCAAAATAACGTGTGTGTACAGTTTATATATAAAAACCTGGAACTAAGTGTTAGGATCTAGATAGTCAGGCCTCCCTTCTTAAGGCCTATACTTTAAGAACGTAGGCATATTTTACAGGGGTATAAAAACAAAATCAAAATCACAGTCTATTTGTATATAACGGTCTGAGCTATGGCTTTTGGTTAAGCAGCCAGCGCAGCCATAAGCTGGGAAATCAGTCTTGACACATTCCAAACCAGTCATATTGAACAGAAAAAGGAAAAAGCCTAGAAACTTCGGTGGATAGCTTTCAGTCTGGCAAGGACTCACTTAACAGTTGGGGTTCTGAAATTCCCATCTCTCTATTGTTTTTCTGTATGGCTCTTTCTTTGTTTCCTGTATAGATAATTTTGCTAGGTGTAAACCAATTAAGATGGACTATAACTGATTGAACAATTATGTTACAATATGTTACGATTGGTTAGTTAAATTTTAGTAAAATGTTTGGTTACAGTATACCTGAAAATATTACTAAACTAGTACGTGAGGCCCACTGTTGACTGGGCAAAGTGATTCTGCGTAGATTACACTTGTAGGAAAGTTCAAGAAAGTAAATATATGTCCTAGAATTTTTTTATTAATGTACATAAGAACATAACATAAAAACATAAGAATGGCCGTACTGGGTCAGACCAAAGGTCCATCTAGCCCAGTAGCCTGTCTGCTGACAGTGGCCAGCACCAGGTGCCCCAGAGAGGGTGGACCGAAGACAATGATCAAGCGATTTGTCTCCTGCCATCCTTCTCCAGCCTCTGACAAACAGAGGCCAGGGACACCATTTTATCACCTGGCTAATAGCCTTTTATGGACCTAACCTCCATGAAATTATCTAGCTTCTCTTTAAATGTGTTTGTAAAAGTTCAGTTTTAAATTGGTGGGATTTCAACTTCAAACACTATTAATTTTATTGAATATTTACTATACATAGTATGTTTGAATATTTACTATACATAGTATGTTTGAATCAGAAACTTGTAAAGCTTCTATTACTCTTTCCATAGCTAACTTGAATTATTTTGCTTCGGGGGTAGCCAAGGACAAACTTAAAAAACAACAAATGGTCTGGTAGCACTTTATAGACTAACAAAACATGTAGATGGTATCATGAGCTTTCATGGGCACAACCCACTTCTTCGGATGAAAAAATTTCAGTCATCTGAAGAAGTGGGCTGTGCCCACGAAAGCTCACGATACCATCTACATGTTTTGTTAGTCTATAAAGTGCTACCAGACCATTTTTTGATTTTTTAATTATCCTGTGATTTGTAACAGTGAAAATTTTCTTTGCACTAAAATGATAGTTGAATAGAAGACTCGATTTTAAAATTGTTAGCAAATATTTTTTATAAACTATAATCATAGTGGTCATGATTTTTTTTCCAATGAAAAACAAAAATAATTATTTAGACCTTTCACCCAGCATATTCCAATGTAAAATGTAGTGCATTCAGCTAATTTAAGTAGCAGGATTCTTTATGCAAAATTTGGTATCTGTAGGTAATCACGAAGTATGACTTTATTTTGCACAAACAAATCCATAAACAAACTCTTCAAAATATATAATAGATATATTAGGAACAAACAAGACGTGTCTCAGCTTGACAAAGCCCTGGCTGGGTTGATTTAGTTGGGATTGGTCCTGCTTTGGGCAGAGGGCTGGACTTGATGACCTCCTAAGGTGTCTTCCAGCTCTATGATTCTATAAGTCTATGAAAACTAATCCCAATGAACAGCAAATTGTTTGTATCTCCAGACTTTGGGTATTGCTGTTCTCTGTTCATGTAAGCGGGAGGATGCAGGGAAGTGGGACGGTGAAGGGATAAATCCTCTAGCATCTTGGTGCCATGACTCAGATGCATCATGTCAGATAGATGAGTGGCAGCCTGTAAGTCCCCCTCCCCAATAGTCTGCACAGCTGATTGGAGGGATTTAGTATGGCAGGCTCATGATGGTGGTTACAGGATCTGGCAAGCCAGGGTGAAGGATTTTTTCGGATAAAGCAATGTGGAAAAATCAGGGCCAATTTTAGGTATTTTGGGAGGGGGGGTGGGGGGGACCCTGGATGAGATTACAAAGGAAATAGAGGCAGCATTAGGGGACCCAAGGGCAGAGGAGCCCACCCTTCTTGGTGTATGGGTAGTAAAAGGTCCACGTGGTCTGTTGTACAAAAGGGAAAACCAAGGCACAACACCTCAAATAAATGGTAAAATCATTCACTAGCATGCTTACAAAGCAAAAGCGCAGGTAACTATGGGGGAAATTCCTCTGCTCTGCCTGCAATCAGCAAAAATATTTTTTTAAAGTATTTTAAGCAATAATCTGCCACCCCAAAAGGGGCAAAAAAAAAAATTCTTAAAAAAAAAAAATCAGAAAGCTGGTACAAGCTGTAAAGCAACTCAGAGTACCATAAATCTACTATTGCAACAAAAATTGTGCTTTATATTTTGTTTTGTGTTTGTTCTTGTTGCTTGCATTGTTGTTTCAATAAACAGAAAACCTCAAGAGAAGGGTGGGAAATGACTTCAAAAGGCTAACCGGGGGGGGGGGGGGGGGGGGGGGGGGGGGGGGGGGGGGGGAGGAGGGGGACGACCTGAAAGTGTTATAAAAATGCAAAATGTTCAGCTAAAGAACCAGCGCATGTATAGGTAATGTAATACCTTAAAATAAAACAACAAAACAATTAAGGGGGTCCCCCATAACCCCCATGGAAAAATCTAAAAGGGAGAAATCTCACTGGGAGATAAATAAGGGGGGGGGGGGGAATAAATGGTGTAAATTGTTCAATTCAGCTAAATAATTATTTATCCAAACAAAATATACAGATGTGCCCTTCCCCAATGGTCATAAAACAGCACACCAAATGCCCTACAGCAAGTGGTGAACAGCTGGGTGTCACGGGCATGGTGTAACGGGGTGTTTTGCTGGGAATTAACATATTACCGGGAGCATAATTACACCAGCACATAACCAAATTACACACCTCTACACACCGCTCTCTGAATTTGGTGCACAAATAAATTTGTAAAACTTTGGAAAGGTGAAGAGATAAATCCTCTAATACTAAGTCTCAAGCTTCCCTCAGCCTAGTCCTTGCTAATTTTGGAAGAGTAGAAACATTTATATCTTGTAAGTGGATCTACAGACATGAGGCTTTTCACATTTGGTTGAGACAATGGCAGAGTTAGATTATGAGGATGAAAGGGGGTTCCTGGCATAAAGGGACAGCTTGGAAGAAGGCAAAAGAATATCAAAAGACATAACAGGAGGATATCAAGGTTAGCATGGGAACAACAGGAAAAATAAAGGCAGGTCAATGGTGTCCTAACTCCTGCCCTTCATAATGTAGTAAGAAAAGCCAAAAAAGAGTTTGAGGAACAGCTAGCCAAAAATTCAAAAAATGATAGTAAAATGTTTTTTAAATACATTAGAAGCAGGAAGCCCGCTAAAAAAGCAGTGGGGCCCTTGGATGATAAAGATATAAAAGGAGCGATCAAGGAAGACAGTGCCATTGCGGAGCGATTAAATGATTTCTTTGCTTCAGTCTTCACGGCTGAGGATGTTACAGAGGTTCCTAAATCTGAGCCAGCCTTTTTAGGTGACAAATCTGAGGAACTCACTCAGATTGAAGTGACATTAGAGGAGGTTATGGAATTAATTGATAAGCTGAATAGTAACAAGTCTCCGGGACCAGACGGCATTCACCCAAGGGTTCTGAAAGAACTCAAATGTGAAATTGCGGAGTTATTAACAGTGGTTTGTAACCTATCCTTTAAATCCACTTTGGTACCAAATGACTGGAAGATGGCCAATATAACACCAATATTTAAAAAAGGCTCTAGAGGAGATCCTGGCAATTATAGACCGATAAGTTTAACATCAGTACCAGGCAAATTAGTAGAAACACTAGTAAAGAGTAAAATTGCAAGGCACATGGAAGAGCACGAATTGTTGGGCAAAAGTCAGCATGGTTTCTGCAGAGGGAAGTCGTGTCTAACTAATCTGTTAGAATTCTTTGAAGGGGTTAATAAACATGCGGACAAGGGGCACCCAGTGGATATAATATACCTAGATTTCCAGAAAGCCTTTGACACGGTCCCACACCAAAGGCTTTTACGTAAATTAGGTGGTCATGGGATAGGAGGAAAGGTCCTTTCATGGATCAAGAATTGGTTAAAAGACAGAAAACAAAGGGTGGGAATAAATGGTAAATTTTCACAATGGAGGAGGGTAACTAGTGGTGTTCCCCAGGGGTCAGTACTGGGACCAATCCTGTTCAACTTGTTCATCAATGATCTAGAAAATGAGGTAAGCAGTGAGGTGGCCAAGTTTGCAGATGACACAAAGTTGTTCAGGACAGTCAAAAGCAAAAGGGATTGTGAAGAACTACAAAAAGATCTCAGCAAACTGAGTGATTGGGCAGCAAAATGGCAAATGAAATTTAATGTGAGTAAGTGTAAGGTAATGCATGTTGGAAAAAATAACCCAAATTACACGTACTACATGATGGGGTCAAATTTAGCTACGACAGATCAGGAAAGGGATCTTGGAGTTATAGTGGATAGTTCTATGAAGACATCCACGCAGTGTGCAGCGGCAGTTAGTAAGGCAAATAGGATGTTAGGAATTCTTAAAAAAGGGATAGATAATAAGACAAAAGATATCATACTTCCCCTATATAAAACTATGGTACGCCCACATCTCGAGTACTGCGTGCAGATGTGGTCTCCTCACCTCAAAAAAGATATATTGGCATTAGAAAAGGTTCAGAAAAGGGCGACTAAGATGATTAGGGGCTTGGAAAGGGTCCCATATGGGGAGAGGCTAGAGAGACTGGGACTTTTCAGTTTGGAAAAAAGGCGATTGAGGGGCGATATGATAGAGGTATATAAAATCATGAATGGTGTGGAGAAAGTGATTATAGAAAAATTATTTACCTTTTCCCATAATACAAGAACTAGGGGACACCAAATGAAATTGATGGGTAGTAGGTTCAAAACTAATAAAAGGAAATTTTTCTTCACACCGCGCACAGTCAACCTGTGGAACTCCTTGCCCGAGGAGGCTGTGAAGGCCAGGACTCTATTAGGGTTTAAAAAAGAGCTTGATAAATTTTTGCAGGTTAGGTCCATAAATGGCTATTAGCCAGGGATAAAGTATGGTGCCCTAGCCTTCATAACAAGGGCAGGAGATGGATGGCAGGAGATAAATCACTTGATCATTGTCTTCTGTTCTCCTTCTCTGGGGCACCTGGCATTGGCCACCGTCGGCAGATGGGATGCTGGGCTCGATGGACCTTTGGTCTGACCCAGTATGGCCATTCTTATGTTCTTATACTACTCATAGAATCTCAGAACTGGATGGAACTTCGAGAGGTCATGAAGTCCAGTCCCCTGGACTCAGGGTAGAAAGTAAGACATTTATGTATTTCTGAGTTACTGGTAATCTATACTTTTTTTCTTCAAAGGTATTTCATTAAATAATTTAGACTTCTCTGAATGTTAAAATACTGTATCATTACACTAGGCCAGTGGTCCCCAACCTTTTTGTGGCCAATAGCACATTCATGTTTTCAGAAGACTGTGGTGGGCACCAACAATTTTTCAAGGCTTATTTTGTATTTGTACATTAAATAATACGAAAAACATCATATTTAATATTACATAATATATGAATCCATAAGATAAAAAAGGTAATTTTACATGTAAAAGGTATTAAATTAAACTATTTGGCAATTATTTGGCCCCCCCTTTGGAGAAAAAATAGAAAAAAAGGCATCAAATGCGCAAATTGAAGGCTATCTTCATATTAAATGTGAATTGGGTAAATTTGATAGAAACTTAATTTAGTTGGATAATTTTTATTTTAATTATATTGTAATTCATTTTTAAACAAAATTCTGCATTAATAAGAAGGGGGATGTCCAAATGTTGAGCAAAAAAAGGACCCCCCCCCCCAAAAAAAATCATGGCACCTTTAAATCTCACACTCCCCATCCCCACCATGTCCCCACCATCCGCTGCCATGTCTCCTCCCCTTGCTCCATCAGCTCCCCTGGTGCCTGCTGCCCCCCAACCTCTCACCCTCCTCTGCTGTCCTAACTCCTGCCCTTCTCACTGCCCTCAGTCCTCCTGAGACCTGCCCCCCTCCACCAGCCCTTCTCTCCCTCCTGTGCCCGCTACCCCCTCTCCTAACACCTCCCTCTACACACCTGCCCTGCCTCTCTCCTCCGGTGCTGGGCAGACACCTGCAGGTGTCTGCCCTTCTGCTTCACCCCAGAATCCCCTGGCACCTGCACCTTCCCTTAGCCCTGTACCCTCCTGGTGCCTCCCCCTTCCCTCACTGCCCCTGCCCCCTTTGCCCTCTTTTTCCCTGATGCCCACCCCTTCACCACCCTCTGCCCCCATTCCCCTCATGCCCCATGCCCTCACACATGATTTGCTCCATCCCTGCCTTCCTCATGCCCACCCCTTCTTTCAAGCCTTCTCCCAGCACCTCCCCCTCCCCCTCTAGCTCCCAATGCCCTTACCCTCTCCTCTCCCAGCATCACCCTGTCCCCCCTCCCACTGATACCTCCCCTCCTGCCCTTTTCCTCATTGTCTCCACTTGGCCCCCTGGCATTTGTCTCTCTTCCACGCTGTCCCATGGTGCCTTCCCCTTTCTCCTCCTGACCTTCCTCACTCCCCTCAGCACAAGCCCCTTCCTCTCCCACCCCTTCCCCCTATTTTTCCCACACCCCCACCTTCTGCCTTCCAGTTTGAGTCTGTGATCGGGCCCGGCCCCAGTTGCTTCCATGACCCCAGACCATGTGCCGGGCCTGGAGCTGGGCCATGCAGTTTTAAAATTTAAAGCCCCGGGCCATGACGTCACGGCACGCCAGGTGTCTCCCCTCTCAGCCGTTGTGCAGGCATTTGAACACGCCGTGCATGCACTCCCTCAGATGTCTTGTGAACCAGTCTCCCCCCTCTCAGCTGTTGCATGGGAGCATGCACTCCCTCCGATTGTCTCGGTGCGCTCACCCCACTTTTAAAACAGTGGTCTCCAAACACCGGCGTGGGTGCACATAAATGCCCCAGTGGGCGCCATGGCGCCCGCGGGCACCCTGTTGGGGACCGCTGCACTAGGCACTCTTTAAAAGGAAGGAATTCATTTATTTTCCACTTCAATATTTAAAAAATTCTCTTAACAGCCTATTCAGTTATTTAGATAATTAGCCCCAACAAACCAGGTGCCAGTTTCTATTCCAGAATGTACGTGCGTCTTCATTTAAATATTAGTACTAAATATTAAATATCAGCATGCTAAATATAAATTGGTGATCTGTTATCACTAGTCTCTGAAGACTGCACAGAAAATTCAAGTAGTAGCACCTACACAATGACAGTATTAAGAAAAGCATGTTTAGGAGGGAATTAAAATTTACACATAGATGTTACTAAATAAACAACTTCAGGATTTAAAATATCTTTGCAAAATAAAAACATTTAATTTAAAATTTCACATGACAACTATCCACCATACTCTATGAACAGATGCTATTGATACACAGCAAGTGATCTAAGTGCTTTTAAAGAGCACTTTTGCATAGAATGGTATTAAAAACTGGACTTATGCAAGCTTTTTGCTTGTTTTTGTTTCTGCTTTTATTTTAGTCATAGAAATATCACTTTTCTGAATTGTCTTTCCCAGTTCGTTCTGGAGGCTCTATCAGGCAACTCAATATGTAGAGAATGAGCACCAGCTCAACTAACTGAAAGGATAAGGTGAACTTGGAACAAAGCTGTCTTTTCACCAAAATGTTATTCACTCACATTAACCAGGCATTAAAAAGAAACTTAGAACAACAACGACAAATTAGTTCCCTTCAATTGTTCAGCTTTCATTGTCTGGACTTCTGTTATATCCACGTTTTGTTAGTTCTCTAGTTATTAGAAAGCTTTCCGAGGCTGATAAGACTTGAGCTTCTAATGTAACAGGAAAGCAGAAAGAAAAGTAACACCTTTTACCTCGTCTAGAAGGATTATAACTGATGCAGGATTTAAGGAGACAGAAGAGGAGCATATTACACTCATTGGAACAATTTCTAATAGTCTATTTGTACCTGCCTGCTTTATGATATATGCAATCGGAGATTTCAATCAATGTAAAAAAGTTACCGAAAACATGTTGTCGGTAGCATAATGATTCTCACTCTGTAAATCAGTAACACCCTGTTAAATAAACTATAGATTGTATTGCTGCATGTCATTATTATTATTGTCTGATTTCACATGGCAGAGATCTGTAAACCTGTTAAAACTTCCTAAATTAAAATTTGTGTCTATCAGTAACTCATTTTGATCTTTATTTACTGTTTGAACATATTGTTAGGAGACAGTGTAAAGGGGGAGAGAGGCTGACATCCAGTAGGATGACTAGGAAACTGAAGAGTGTATCAATGGAAATCATCTAGATTGATTTCATTTCTAGTCTTAATGTTTGAGATATTTTAGGAAGCCGTAGAACTGTTGTAAAAAACTATTTTTTGTTAGGCATCAGCTGGACTCCACTGAAACATCTTCCATAGCAAAACTCTAATAAAACTTTTTGTTTACGAGCAGAAATGAAGTCAAAATGCCATGCGTGCAGTTCACTAGTACAACTGAAAGCCATTTGCCAAATCCTCTCCAAGATGGACCTGCCTTGACTTGCTTTCATCTTGTAGCAATGAGACTAAGATCTAATGTGTTAGTATTTAATGGCAGAGGATTCTGAGGACCCAGTGTGTCAGAGTAGGGCATAAAAAAAGAAAGCATGAACAGAGAAGAAAACTGCTGTGAATGTGATGCTTGTCAATGAGGCAAGTGACCTGCTGCAGAAGAAGGCGAAAATCATCAGGACCTCTGCCAACCTGACAGAGGGAAAATTCCTTTCTGACCCCAAATATGTTGGTCAGTTAGACCGTGAGCACGTGGGTAAGACCCAGCAACCTGACACTTGAGAAAGAATTCTCTGGAACAACTCAGAGCCCTCTCCATCGAGTGTCCTATCACCAGTCACTGGAGAGATTTACTGCTAGTAGTAGACCCTCTAATCGACTGAAATCTATGCACTTATCCACAGAATATGTACAGCATAGACCAGGGGTCGGCAACCTATAGTATGTGTGCCGGAAGTGGCAAGTAAGCCGATTTTCAGGGGCACGTGGAGTTGGCAGCAGGAGCTCAGCCTCTCCCTGTCCCAGAGCTCACACAGCCACGAGGTTTGGAGCACTAGCTCTGGCTTCTGGGTGCGTGGGGCAGGGGAGAGGGTGTGAAGAAAACCCCGACTCACATTCATGCCCGGTGTCCCTGAGAGCCACCCCGGTTCCCCACCCTCCCCGCATGCATGCAGTTGCTGCTCCATCCACCCCAGCCCTGCTGGCATGTGGGGGGGGGCCGCCCCCAGTGCCCCCAAGAGCTGCCTCAGCTCCCTGGGGACATTGGGGATGGTGCAGGGACCACACACAGAGCCGTGGGAATGAGGTCCCACTCCCACATTGCTGCTACTCCACCTGCCTCAGCCCCGCTGGCATGCAGGAACCCGCAGGTCGGGGGAGTGCGGGAACAGGTTGCCCTGCCCCCAGGGCCTGGCCCAAAACATCTCCAACCAACTGCCACCACACAAGATGGGAAGGGGAGATCTGAGGTGTCAAGGGTTGTGGAGTGATGAGGCAGAGGGGGGAGGGGAGCTGGGAGAGAAGGAAAGCAATGCGGTGGGGGAGTCCGCTCCCAGTGCTCCCAAGAGCTGCCCCTGCTCCCCACCCGCTTCCACTGGGCAGTGCAGGGACCCCGCACAAAGCTAGGACATCCCTCCCCTCTCATGGAAGGGGTGAGGTAGTGGGGGCCAGGGCAGGGGAAACGGGGGCTGGGGTGAGGAGGTAATGGGGGAATTGGGGACTGGGGTATGATGGGGTCAAGCTCAGAGGGTTGGGGGGGGGGGGGTTGGAGTAGTTTTTTGCATCTCACTTGCATGGTCCCCAGCTGATAGTTCACCACCCCTGCCATAAATAAAGAAAACATTGAAATCTTTTGTGTTGAACATAAATTAATATTTTACTTTATTTAAAATGAAGTCTGATAAACTAACACGAGAAAGTTAAAATGCTTACTGTTTAATAATTTAAATTAAACCATTCTCTCTAACTGCACCACTAGCAAAATGGCTCGGGCGGAATTATGTAATTAATGGAGAGTTTCCATTAGCAATTAGTGGTCCACAGAAAGGTTTGCATTGAGCCTGGTGGTCCACGGACTAAAAAGTTTGAGAACCATTGCGCTAGAGGGTGAGTGCTGCCCGGACTGCAGCTCCGGGGCTGGGTGGCAGCAGGGGCAGCTGAGGCAAAAGGAAAACATGTGGAGGGGGTCCCATTGCCCCAAAGCCACGTTGCCCCCTGGATGCCTGACAGGGAGGTAAGGGCGCCATGAACTGGACCCCCAGCAGGGCTGGACACCCCAGGGTCACACACCCACCTTGCCAATTTCCCTGAAACCACACCCAACCTGGAGCCATCCTGACTCCAGCCCATGCTGGCGATCCAGCATTGTGCCACCCGCAAGATTGGAGCCAGTGTCAGCTTCCTGCAGGGAGAGGGAAGCCCCGAGGCTCTGCACTGCATCCTGCTTCTGGGGATGCTCCCTTCCCTCTCCACAGGAAAAGCCAAAGCTGATCCCAAGACAGGAGACCAAGCGGGGTGCGCGGTGGACAGAGCTCCTCCTGGGAGGGCGGCATGGCCCAGGGTAAAATTTTGGCATGCCACTTCGGAAAGGTTGCCAACCCCTGGCATCGATAGTTACCATGTAAACACTTTGGCTATGCCTAGACTACGCCAAAGTTCCCAAAAAGCAGAGCTTTCGAAAGTGAAAGTAGTCAGGACACAGGTTTTTTCGGCAACACCCCCCCTTTTTCGAAAATCCACGTAAACCTCATTTTTTGAGGAAGAGCAGCTTTTCGAAAAGGGGGGAGTTGCCAAAAAAACATGTCCCCACTACTTTCACTTTCAAAAGCTCCTCTTTCAAAGTGAGATCGGAAGAAGATATGCAAATTCTGCAGGAATTTGCATATCCTCTTTCGGACTTCGGCGTAGTCTAGACGAACCCTTTTACATTAACCTCTTTATTAACACAACTCAAGGCTGACCTAGAAGGTGAGAAATTCAAACTCTATAGAGCCTTAGTGGAGGCGGCCAAAAGGGGGCCAAATGCTGTCAATGGTGACTGATTTTTTGTTGTTAGAACCTGGACTGTGACATCAGAAACACCACTGATGCTGTCATTTTCAGAGATTGGAACTAGCCCCCTAAAGAGAAAAGGCTCTGTATCCCACTCCCACCTAACCCCTTAGCTACATAGTCTCTTTATATTTTAGTCCATTAAGTTTATAGTTGCCTTCTCTCTTACCTCTTGGAAAATGGAACCTCTGAAGTTACAGTGATTTTGCTCTTGCTTCTCTCAATGGTCACCACGCCTCCACCCAGATTGCCAGCTTTTCCATTCACTTTGATGCGTTCCTGCAAGAACTGCTCCTGCAAAACAAGGGGAAGATGTCGGTCAGAGCTATTGCCTTAAAGTCTCTTTGTCCTGAAGGGCAAAATGTCCCCACTAACTTCCCAGCATTCAAAACGTAATATATAAGAATAAAGAGCATTCGTCCCTGCCCCCAGTTCGCTGTAGCCAAAAGCCAGACACATTTTAAAGCATCTTCCTCACACATCAAACACTGAAAGCAAATGGTTGCTGTATTCCTCCCCAAGACATAGGCCCTGATGGTACAAAATATATTAGTCCTACTGACCTACACAGGACTATTCAGGTACCTAAAATTAAGAACATCCACAAATCATTGCAGAATGACCGGTATAGCAAGCAACATCCATCAGGCCTTTGATGCCTCAACATATTCAGAAAGGGAAATGGCCAAGACTGGCGACTCTGGAAAAAATAAGGTTTTAAGGATTCAAGAACCTGCCATGAGAAAGAGGAGATTTAATAGCCTCCTTCATAAAACCTACCTTCCTAACCTCACATCTCACATTTAGTGATAATGAGCTTATAAAAAGGCTTCTAAGAGGCTGTAGATGTAAGAATCATACTTAAGCGTCCCACACATTTCAGCTAGCCCACTCCCTTTTGCCTTTGAAATCCCATATGCCAGTATGTGTGCATCAAAGCAAATATAGCAGTGTGACCACCTTCTCTGCAAAGTGTACCCAGTTGGAGGCTCCACAACCAACAGCAAAAATAGTCATCAGGAAGGATCTAAGTGGTGTCTGAGTTGTTATTTGAAATTCTAATATTTTACTAAGATGTCAATATTATTGCCTTCAGTATTCATTCATAATCCTAATGTGATGATTCAGCTAGTTGATCTGATCAACATTCATCTACAATTCTGATGAAGAACTTAAATTACATAGGCACCGTGTAGCAATCAAAATACACTGCTCCATCCAATCACCTCCACCACTTCATATTTTATTTTTGATCTACAAAATGTGTGTAGTATAAAAATAGTGTGCTTAAACTGGAAGGCTTAAATAAACTTACAGGAAAATCACCAGAAGATATACCATGAATAAAAAGTATCTACACATTCAGCAGGGCTGTTGAAAAAACTCCCCAATATTTCTACAGAATTTCAGGATTATAAACAATTCTAGTATTTCTCCATGATGATCCCAATCAGCAGGCATTAAATTAGAAACCAATAGAAAATATAGTTGATCCAAGTCAGAATTATATGGCCTAGCTGGCTTAAGACTAATGACTGCATTTGTAGCAAGCCCTCAGAACACAGGGCTTTTCAAAATTCTCTACACGAAGGTATAGAATCTCTAGTCCTGCACACTCAGGACCTGACTGGTGCTGAACCAGAGAATTTGCTGGGCCACGGGAGATCAATATTGTCTATTAGCATTACCAACACTTCCACTGCTAACAGGGCTAGATAACAGCACAGAACACTGACAGCCAGGACTGGTGGCTGAGCGTGGGGAAACTAGGCCACACCTATGATAAGTGGACATCTGGCTAACTAAAATCATGACGCACTAGAGGGGTTCAACCTGTAATTCAAAGGCAAGTAGACCATTCAGTTCAAGAATATTTCAAACACAACATTTGAAAATGCCCTTCACACAACTGAAAAGCCACAACATAATAATTCAACTTCTGTACCTCCACAAGGGGTCTCAAACTCATGGCCCGAGCAATTCCATAATCCAGCCTGTACACTAGGAATGTTAAACTGAATAGTTGAGTAACCTCATGAATTCTTGTAGCCTATTCAATAGTTCCCGGGGGGGGAAGGGGCAGCAGCCAGTGTGATCCTGCCCCACTCCTGAGGAACCCCCTGCCACTCTGTGCTGCTGCGTCTGTATCAGATGCAGCAGTGCAAGGTGCCAGGCAGGAACTGGTCCATGAGGGGAGCTAATTAAAAAAACAGCTCCCCTCGCAGACCGGTTGCCTGTTGCTCAGTGCTGCTACCTCTGCAGCCTCATCTGGGTGGGGGATCTGAGCTCCCAGAACTGAGCCGAGCTGCCTGTCCGCCCGGCTCCTAATACACTTTAAACGCAGAGCCACAGCAGAGGGAGGTCCCAGACCTGTCGCAAGCCAGGACTGAGCTGGGCTGCTGGCCAGCCTGCTAAAAAATTTACTGGCAAGGGAGGGAAATGCATGTAGTCTATATCATTAACCTATAAGCTTTTGCTTATCGGTTAATCACTACACTATGACATCCCTACTGTGCACAGCTGCTGGCACATGAATCTCTGTAGCCCTGGTGGGAGGGGTGGGGGTGACTGTACCCTTCGCCCAAGCCCAGTCCCTACTCTGTCCTCACCTCTTCTTGTCCCTACTCTGCCCTCTCTCCTCCACTGCACTCAGTGCCTCCCCCAGACTGAGTACGGGGGAACATCCCATCCATAGGATATTTGGGGCAGCTGCAGTGGGGGCCTACAAAGCTGCACCAAGCAGTACTATGGACAGGATGGCTCTGCACACACCTCCCCCAAGCCATGGAGAAGCAGAGCTAGCAGCCAGAAGCTGCTCTAGCCCCGCTGTGTTACCAGTGGTGCCTGGGGGAGAGGGGGGGAGAGGAGGGAGGGAGTGATAAAATGCCCGGGGGCAGCAGGTGGGGCCAGGAGATCAGTGGGGCAGGGAATCCAGAGAGACCTTGCCCTGCTCCATAGCCTTTCCAGAGAAGGGTGCCCACTGGCCCACTAGGAGGGTTTAAGGACTAGCACTAAGGTAAACTGAGTTTGAGATCCACGATGTTGTGCTTAAGTTGATGTTGTTAGGTCAACATTAGAGATGTTAATTTTAGTTTAATCAACTAGTACCCCTTGCTGCCTCTGATAGAGGCGAGGAGGGGAGGGGAGCAACAAATCGAGGGACTAGTCGACTATCCAATAAGCTTTTGCTTATCGGATAGTCAACTAGTTGCATACATCCCTAGTCAGCATAGTGTCGGTTAGACCGGGATGAGGAACCTCAGGCCTGGGGCCATATCCGGCCCCTAGCTTGCATGGCTCCCAAGGCTCAGGGCCTCCCTTCCCCAGCAGTGGGGAGCCTATGCTGATACTTCAGCACCCCTGCCACTCCACCATGGCTGGAGCATACAAAACCTACTAGTCTGGGCCTCGCTAGGCTCTGGTGTGCGAGGGGAATATGTGGAGTCTCCTTTTTTCCTTCTCAGTCAGGGGCCACATCAGTGAATGTTTATGGGGAGGGTTCTCACTTGTGTGCGGTCCCCAACTGATTTTTCTGTGGGTCAGCAGCCCCCGACCCAAAAAACATTCCCATACTGGTGTAGACACTAGGTTGCTTACATCAACTGTTGCTGCTATTCAGAAATTGTCCCACAATGCCCCATGCTGGCAGTTAAATTTGTGAAAGTGCTCATAGTGAAAATGTGCACATCTGATATAAGGAGCATAGTATGAATGTGTAAAACCAATTCAATTACTGCAGTGCCATATATCACCTATAGCACTGCAGTGCCACAATGGGAGCATGGCGGGTGAGCACATTCTGTGCAGACGAGAGAGCGCTCCGTGCTGCCATAATAAAACCATCTCAATGAGCAGCAGAAGCTGTGTCAATGGGAGAAGCCCTCGTAACAAGGACAGTGTGTAATTTATGCTGCTTGGGGGGTGGTTTATTTACACTCCTGCGCAATGCTCTCTCTCATCTTTTCCAACCATGTGCAGATTTTTTCCATCCATGTGTGAATGTGCACCACCAACAGAAACACAAAGTCTAGCTGTGAGCACTCTACTAATCAGCTGGATGGCATTTGAATTTCTCCTGAGCAGCTTCACAAACACCCAGCTTACAGGGAACACTGCTCCTGAGCAATACAAGTCCTGCCAACATAAGCTCTACTGTGGACATAGCCTTAGGTTGTCTAAATTTTTGAAGTGCAGAAGAGCTATCCGAGACAGCCTGATCAACAAAGCAGAGAATTTATGTTACGTATATTCACTTGAAAACTTTTTCAGATCCCAAAAGGATGCTTGTTAGCAGTGGTTGAATATGCTTTCCCAATATTGTACAAACTTGCATTAGGCAAATCCTTTGCAACTAAACGCCCGAACTTGCAACTTTGCATAGAGCCTTGATTTCATAGACAAGCTATGCTTTTTTACAGAAGGTTGCAAGGACAAATTATAATACTCATGATACCATCTACATGTTTTGTTAGTCTTTAAGGTGCTACTACGCTATTTGTTGTTTTTTCAGTAATACCTGGGAGACAGTCTTAGTCCTGACCAGGTGCAGTGATCAGGTGAAGCCTCCAAAGCAGTCCTCCCAGCAAGGGATGTAAAAGTGTAGTCGAGTCGACTTCTCACATTCCCTCCCCTCCTGCTGCCTCTATATCAGAGGCAGTGGGAGGCAGGTAGGGAAGAGTAGGAGCCAGTGCTGGGATAGCTGGCTTAAAAGCCAGTTCCCACCCAAAACCATTTCTGCAGGGAAGAGGGAGAGGCAGAGGCACAGCAGTCAGGGAACTGCTCAATCCCAGATTATGCCAGGTCCTGGACCTAACCCTGCTGCGGCTCCACCCAGCTCTTACTACATTTAAAAAGGCAGAGCCACAGCAGTCCTGGAGCCAGCCCGAGCCATGACTACTCAGTCCCAGCTCGCACTGGCTCCAGGAGCTACTCCTGCTGCAGTTCTGCAGAGCACCTCATCATCAACTAACTGTGTAGTCAATACAATTTGTATCAATTAGCCAAATGCCCATTCCTTAACATCCTTACTCCCAGCTGCACAAAAGTTCAGTTGTCCTAATTTAATTACACAATTTTTGCTTCACATCTGGAAGCAACCCTAAAGCCCTTGTTCCCAGCATTATAGGATAAGTGAGTGTCATATCCCAGAAAACACTGATACAATCGAACGTGTGCATTGCACTTTACACAGACTTTCCTGTTGTGTGGATACAGTGAACCAGACAATTTATGCAATTAATGTCACCACAAAAATCCTCTCACTTAGGGTCAAATTCTGAAATGACTTCACACCATTCATTTCTCCATCTATCAACATAAGAACAAAAGAATGGCTGTACTGGGTCAGACCAAAGATCCATCTAGCCCAGTACTCTGTGGACAGTGGCCAATATCAAATGCCCCAAAGGGAGGGAATAAAACAGGTAATCGTCACATGATCCCTCTCCTGTCACCCATTTCCAGACAAGCAGAGGCCAGGGACACTATTCCTACCCATCCTGGCTAATAGTCATTGATGGACCTAACCTCCATGAATCAATCTAGCTCTTTTCTGAAGCCTGTTAAAGTCCTCACCTTCACATCCTCTGTCAAGGAGTTCCACAGATTGACTATGTGTGGAGTGAAGAAAAACTTCCTTTTGTTTTAAACCTGCTGCCTATTAATTTCATTCAGTGACCCCTAGTTCTTGTATTGTATGAACAAGTAAATAACTTTTCCTTATTTACTTTTTCCACACCAGTCATGATTTTATAGTCCTCTATCATATCCCCTCCCTTAGTCTCCTCTTTTCTAAAATGAAAAATCCAAGTCTTTTTAATCTCTCTTCATATGGGATCTATTCCAAACCCCTCATCATTTTTGTTGCCCTTTTCTGAACCTTTTCCAATGCCAATATATCTTTTTTCAGATGAGGCAATCACCTCTGTAAGCAATATTCAAGATGTGGGCACACCATGGTTTTATATAGAGGCAATAAGATATTCTCTGTCTTACTCTGTCCCTTTTTTAATTATTCCTAACATTCTGTTTGTTTTTTTGACTGCCACTGACTTAAGGTATTACAGCAGGTACAAACTGGAATAAATATGGACCCTACATGTAGAACCACAACAGATCCTGCCATATTTAACTGGACTCTCACACTTCATGCCTCAGTTGTTGTTTGCTCATGACCATCTAATCCAGGGTTTCCCAAATATGGGTCGCCATTACATTTCAAAAGGGTCACCAGGTGTCTCCCCAGGTGGCTCTTAAGGAGCCATTCACACATTTTTTGAATTGCCCTAGGTCACCAAGTCTTCCTGAATTGTCAAAATGGGTCCCCATCTGGAAAAGGTTGGGAACTGCTGATCTAATCAATATGAGTAGTTTACCTTCAGTCAAGGTTGAACAAAATGTGTCTATATGGCTAACATACATTGCTAATATAGACACTGTATTAGACTTCATCTTGACCAGATAAAATAGTCAAATTTACATTATCTATGACAGCATGTATTAGCTGAGCACAAATGAAGCTCAATGTTTCCCCCCTAATGCACATGTAGGGCAACATCGTGTAGTCTTGTTTAGCTAGCCTTGTTCTACCCTAAGCAAAAACTTGACAATTTTTCATGGTTAAGACAAATCCCAGGAGATTATCAGTAAAATTTTCAAAAACATCTATATGACTTAGATGCTTGGGAGCCTAATACCATTGACAGTCAATGAAGTTCAGGAATCTAAGTGCCTATGGAACTTCTCAAAATATTGCCATAAAATACTAGTCTAACAAAAGGTTTTGTCATATATACCGACTTGGATTATGCTACCCAGGGAACACACAATTAATGTAATTTAAATCCAGCACGGAAAGGATTTACTTTCAGATACTGGCTTTTGTTCTGGGATAGTGAAGGTGCTAGAAGCAAATATTGTTCTTTCCATAAGATTCATGCACTAATTCTGCAGAGTTCCACTCAACTGCCAGCCCAACGTGAATGAATTCAAATTTACCAATTCTCAATGCCAACCACTAACCAGTGCACACACTTTTAAGATCTCATCTGCAAAGAGATTTTTAGATGAACAAATCCCAACACTGCTTCTCCACTGTTAGTAACCACAGTAGATAAGTAGAGATATGTGATAGTCACCTGCCTTTGAATGCCATATAATGCAACTCTGAGTTTAACTGATAGCATTAAGCAAGGAACATCAGCTTATTGGTTAATCGGTTAAACTCTAACATCCCTAAGAGAACCGAAGAGAGTGACATCTCAGAACGGAAGAAGTTAGTAGATTTTACTATAGTAAATAAGTTTTCATAGTTATTTCATATCGCTGCCAAACGATTCTTGTGCTGGAGCTCCTACTGGAAAACTCCATTACAGAAGAAACACTGATGGGCTAGCGCCGTGGTGTCCAAACAGTTCTGAAGCTTTAGCCAACTAGCCACACTCAACCGGCCAAACAGCCGCATGTGGCTAGCGCAGCTGGACACCACGGAGCTGGCGCATTTAACACTTACGAAGTTGGCTGCATCCATGATGCCATCTTCCACGGGGTGGGTGCAGTCCAGAGTGAACTTGAGGACCTGCTTCTTTTTTTTGCCGCCTTTCGTCGCAGGCTTCTTCTGCCGAGTTAGAAAGGAGAAGCGCGCCAGTGAGCCGGGCGAAGGTGGGCAGGGGAAGGGGGGTAGGGGGACCGGGGGGTAGGAGGCTGGGCGCGCGAGGGGATGGGGGGGGCAGAAGAAGGTGAGCCGGGGGGTAGGGGGCTGGGCGAAGGTGGGCAAGGGGAAGGGGGTAGGGGGACCGGGGGGTAGGGGGCTGGGCGCGCAAGGGGACGGGGGGCAGGAGAAGGTGAGCCGGGGGGTAGGGGGCCGGGCGCGCGAGGGGATGGGGGGCAGGAGAAGGTGAGCCGGGGGGTAGGGGGCCGGGCGCGCGAGGGGATGGGGGGCAGGGGAAGGTGAGCCGGGGGGTAGGGGGCTGGGCGCGCGAGGGGATGGGGGGCAGGGGAAGGTGAGCCGGGGAGTAGGGGGCCGGGCGCGCGAGGGGATGGGGGGCAGGGGAAGGTGAGCCGGGGAGTAGGGGGCCGGGCGCGCGAGGGGATGGGGGACAGGGGAAGGTGAGCCGGGGGGTAGGGGGCCGGGCGCGCGAGGGGATGGGGGGCAGGGGAAGGTGAGCCGGGGGGTAGGGGGCCGGGCGCGCGAGGGGATGGGGGACAGGGGAAGGTGAGCCGGGGGGTAGGGGGCCGGGCGAAGGCGGGAGGGGGAAGGCCCCTGGGCCGAAGGGTAGGGGCCGGGAGGGGTAAGAGCCGGTTCCCGGCGGCACCCAGCCCGGTTACAACGCGGCCCGACGCAGCCACGGGCCCGGCGGCGCCTCACGCGCCCTGGGCAGGGGAGCCGGCAGAGGAGCGGGAGGGGGGGCAGGGGCTCCCGGCCGCACTGACCAGTCCCCGGCCGGCGCCAGGGGGGGCACGGGAGGGGGGCAGGAAACGGGGGCCCAGGCCCGAGGGGGCGCCCGGGCCCTCAGGAAGCGGGGGGGGGAGGGCGGCCTGCCCGGTCCCCGCCCCGCAGCGCGCGCCCTGCCGGCCCCCCCCACCCTACCGAGCGGGGCGGCGGGGGCGGGAGCCCGGGGGGAGCGCGGCCCGGGCCCGGCGTGGCTGGACACTCACCACAGGCGCCATGGCGGCTGCAACGAGAGGAGCAGAAAGGGAGGGCGGCCCGCCGCGCATGCGCCAAATCGCCCGTGGGCCTCGTGCGCAGGCGCCCACCGCGCCCCCGCGTGCTTGGCGCGCAGGCGCCCGCCTCCTCCATGCGGAGGCACGCCGGGCGCAGGTCAGGCTAGCCAAGCCCTGAGCGAAAAGATTGCTGTCGGCGCGCGCGCGACACGCGCTTCCCTCAGCCAGCCGCAGCTCTGGGGTCGATTAGTGCTGCCTGTGTGCAGGGAGCGGGGCTGGGAGCTGTCCCCTGCCTGGCGCGGGTGGTCCCAGGGCAATGGCTGGGGGGTGGGGCCGGTCCCAGGGCAATGGCTGGGGGGTGGGGCCCTGGGGGGGGGGCCGGTCCCAGGGCAATGGCTGGGGGGTGGGGCCCTGGCGGGGGGGGGGCTGGTCCCAGGGCAATGGCTGGGGGGCCCTGGCGGGGGGGGGCTGGTCCCAAGGCAATGGCTGGGGGGTGGGGGGACTGGGGCCCTGGCGGGGGGGCTGGTCCCAGGGCAATGGCTGGGGGGCCCTGGCGGGGGGGGGCTGGTCCCAAGGCAATGGCTGGGGGGTGGGGGGACTGGGGCCCTGGCGGGGGGGCTGGTCCCAGGGCAATGGCTGGGGGGCCCTGGCGGGGGGGAGGGGGGCTGGTCCCAGGGCAATGGCAGGAGCGGTCTGGGCCTTGGCGTAGGGATGTAAGCGACTAGTCGAGTATCCCGTAAGCACAAGTGATGTGACTAGTCGCTTCCCCCCCCCCTTGCCTCCTCTATCACAAAGAGGCAGCTAGTGGGCGGGTGGGGGGGAGCAGGAGCCGGTGCTGGGGGGGGGAGCTGGTTTAAAAGCCGGTTCCCCCAGCACCGTCTCTCGGGAGGTGGGGCGGGGGGTAGAGGTGCAGCGGGAAACGGTGCAAGCAGGGACTGAAACCGTCTCCGCTCGCGCCGCTTCTGCTGCGATTCTGCTTTTGAAATGCACAGCGCTCCGGCCGGGGCTCTTGTACGTTGAGGCACCACAGGGAGCGTGGGGCCAGTCCCCCGCTGACCCCATATTCCTAGCGGGGCTTCCACTTTTGAACTGTAGCAAGAGCCCGGCAGGGCTCCTGGTACAGTTCAAAGGCAGGGGCGCCCTTATCAACTAATTGAATAGTCAATGGAAATCCCATTGACTATTTGGTTAGTTAATTAATCTAAATTTAACATCCCTACCTGGCAGGGGGGTCTCTGGGCAAAGAGCAAGAGCCTGGCTGGGCAGAGGTGTCTGGGGTCTGTACCATGGGGAAGAGGCAGCAGTGAGGAAGAAGGCAGGGTTTGTGTGGGGAAGGGAGGTCCCAGGCAGTAGGCAGTAATAAGAGCTCACAGTAGAGTAGGGAGCACAGTAGCCCCAAGGGAGACTCTTCTGTGGGACTCATGTCACAACGGCTTTTTTAAAAAATAATAACTGATAAATTAATAAAAAGTCACTTTTCTTCCCAGTGATCTCAGATCTCATCCTAGCACACACATACAAATTACCTCTTCCTGTGCTGAAATGCAGCCTGCTCTGGAGTAGTACATAGCAGCTATGAACACCTCACAGCAACATTGCACAGTGCACTAAGACAGGAATTTAGCCTGGGCACTGGAGCCAAAACTCTACTCCAGTTCATGGTGTATGGAGTATGTAGCTCAACAAGGCCCTGATCCTTTGCTGGGTGCACTCAGCCCTACCACAATACACAATGTGTAACAACACTCTGAAGAAAAACTCTGCATTAGTCAGGACTTCAGTTTTACCTCCACTGCTCAGATTCTGCCCTCAGGCAATCCCTAATCTAAAGGGGTGGTCTTTAAAAGGAGGGAGGGAACATGGACCGAGGTAGTGAATAGCCTGGCATTCAGCATACTTGACAAAAGCATGGTTGTAGATGATGCCGCGCATCATTTTACAAAAACCATGAGGTGGTGCTGCTCCCGCAGTGGCCTGCAGAAGGAGAGAGCAAGCCGTTATGAAAGACGGCATTGCCGGCAACAAGTATTCCACAATAGGAGGCACTAGTGGGCAGACAAAAGAGCAATCCCTTTGGCACACATGCTTCAAGGGGGACAAATGCCCTTCACGCTGGCCCAGCTTTCAACCCACACCAAGCACAAACTGACAGCTCGGGAGACTGAAGTTGCCAAGCTAGCGACAGAGCACTGACAACGGGTGCAAGCTTCCTTCAAGCTGCCTCTCGCCAATGCAGTTTACTCCCCAGTCCTGTGTTGGAGGGACACAGGGAGACCCTGGGCCTCCGATCACTCCTGATGAGGCAATTACAGTGCAGTAGGTGACATGGACAGTTTCCCCCAGGAGACTGAAACTCATGAGCCCATTTTACACAAGTTACCAACAGGCTATCAGCTATTTGGTCATTACCAGCTTGGACGGGATATGAACTGATCACTTGGATGATCGAGCTTCCATTCCTAAAGACCAGAACCCGCCATTCTCCACTTGCTAACGGTGACAATGTTTTTCATTAGCACACTCTTCTCCACTTCCAAATGAGCATTGCTTATTTGTTACTGTTCTCACTAATGGTGGCAAGGACTCCTGACATCTCTATAGCACCAGAGGTCACAAGCATCGGTCCACACTCTACTGAGGTGGTGTATGAATAAGGAGAGGCCCCTCACCCCTGGCATGTGGTTGCCTTTGGGGTTGAATCCTCATCACTATTGTGTGCCAGTAACCAGACAGGTCTCACGAGAGAAAGTGAAGGAAAACAAATTCAACTGAATATTTGTAAAGACATTTGAGATCCACTGAGTAAACATGGGGAACAGGCAGCTCAGAGGCTGTGCCTGTGTTTAAGGTTTGTCTTTTGGATGGGAACATAGTTGCTTCTGAGGAATTCTGCTGTAATTCACTACAACACCGGAGGAGTTAGGGTCCTAAGTTTTACACTGCCTCTGAAAGCCTGTTGAGTACACAGTAGCTCAGGGAGCCTACAGGCAGATCAAACTAATGGACTATTGAGTAGTGGGATCTTCTGCAAAGCATGAATATGTGAAGGTGATCCTGACCTGGCCTCACTGGGACAGAGTATGGACAAAACCTGCCAGCATGAAGTGTGTTTCTATGTATGACCATAAAGCAACCTGCTTCTCTGTCACTTTAAATATACCACTGGGCTTCATAATCCCAACAGACTGAGAACAATGGGGAGGGAGGCTGATCTTTTTCCATCACGTGGATTGTCCACTTGATTTGACCTTGGGTGAACCTTGATGCTTGTTGATGCGATGAAAGCAGCAAGATGGACAGGACTGGAGTACAAAGGAAACATGAATCATGCATTCCCATGTCTGTTGTGCTAGCTTCAGTTTACAACCTGGGCTACTTTTAGAGGTGCCTTTTCCTGGGAATTGCACTCAACGCAGAAATAATTCAGTCTTGAGAAAACTGCTGACCTGTGGTAGGAGGTTCCTCCTTTCCTCCCTGGAAGAGCTGGGAGTGAATTAAATGCACTGAGTTTCCCCTCTTTTACTTAGCCTTAGCAAATCCAACAACCCCTTTGCTAATGCTTCTTAGCCACTGAAGGGGAACATGAAAATATCAAACAGTCCCCTTCCCACCAGGGCTGAGTGGGGCATGTCAGCTGTTGGGGTTTAAAAAAAAAAAGTTATCTCAGTTATGCCTGCAGAAACAACTTACTCTGAACCCAGCAGCTCTTCCTTTTTGGCAATGTTGCCCCGGGTACTGCGTTCACGTCACTCGTAATATTCTGGCTGTGCTGAAAGCCTCGGCATGTCTGTCATTCCAGCTTCAAATGCATGAAAAGCAGGAGACAGAGTGAGGGGACTGAAATTTTACCTTCTAACAGGATGAAGTGGAGACAACATTGGTAACCTTGGGAAAAAAGGTAAGAATCTTTGATACTACTTCTGTGTCTAACTACAATAAAGTGACCATAAAGGATATACTGTTGGCATTTCCTTAGAATGCAAAGGTAGCAGTTGCTTACAAAGTAAGTTCACTAAAGAGGTTCTGGCAGACCACAGACACAGCCCACCTTGTGTCCATACGTGTGTCCATATCTGAAACTGTTTTAAATTCTGAGTTCTGTAATAAGTTTCAGAACTTGCAGCTTTGCTCTCTATGGCTTGCTAGTATAAGGACTTAACAGGTAATTTGCTGATCTATTTCAAAATAACTTATAAAAATGGCATCACCATTAAATTGACAAATTGAAAATAGCTAGATTTGCTCAATAGGTTAAAGGAAATGCTTTCTTGCTTCTCATTTTTACCAAAGTGTTTTCACTGGCATAATGGAATAGCCATAAACATTTCTCTTCTTAAATGTGGTCACACACTGTAGGAAGTAAAGAATTTTAACTATACCTTTTCTGTTTGAGAAGTTGCATTTTTCGTCTTCCAACTGCACCACCTGCTCCTTTGTAGCTGGTACAGTGGTTTTTGAATAAAATATTCAGATTAAAATAGTATAAGAAAATGGGCATGTTTAGAAACCTTCCGTCCGCCCTCACTTTATAAATAATTTGTTTTGTCAGCACCAAACAACATAGGATGGTGTCATTTTTACACTCTGGCTGTTTGTCTTGTGACATGCAAAGCCTAGACAGAATGTTAGTTTACTTGTTACTGCTCTGTATTGGCTCTTGTATATGTGCAGGTTTCTCTTCCAACACATTTCTTACTTAAAAACAAAGAAACACCCACAAATCTCCTCCCCCCCCCTTACTCCCATTAGGCATTCTGGAACTCCCTGAAATGGGGACAATTCAGAAATGATTCTCAAACTCCCTGGTTTCTGACTCTGAACTTCAGTAGAAATGCTATTGAGACACAATGTTCATTTCCAGTTCTTACAAAGCATGCCATGTGCTCAGCGGGCTGCAGACAGCCTGGCATGAAGTGAGCACTGTGGGTCAACTGTGCCACCGATTCTTTGCCTTGGCGAGCTATTTCTGGTCAGGATGTGATTTAACTCTTAAATGCACAGTGCTGTTGTAACTGTGCCCTGCAATAACAGTGACCAATGAAAGAGAGAGCACAGGACTCTACAAATATACTGAGTGGAAAGAACGTCTCTGCCCCGCAAGAGCTTACCCTGTGCTCTCAGAGAGAGATGATGTGATGTAGTGGGCAGGCCGTACCCTCTGGGCATCCACTGGTGGCTGTGTGTGGACTGGGGCTGACCCCTACTGGCCGGTACCTGTAGCACTGCCCAGCAGGACGGGTGCCTTAAGTCACATAGGCAAAGACCCAACCTGTCCGACCCGTTGAGGGCAGGCAGGGAACAAAGGAGGGAGGCTTCGGAGGGAAGGGGCAGTTGCTGGCTGGGAAACAGGAGGGAATCAGCCTAAACTGAGGGCTGGAGGCCTAGGGGGGTGATGGACTCCCCTAACCCAAGGGATCAGAGGCATCCTGGCCCTGACTCCTGTAGCAATATCATGTCTGTGCTGTGCTGTATCCTGGAGGAGCAATAAACCCTCTGTTCTACTGGCTGGCAGAGACTGTTCTTGCTGCTACGGGGCTCCAGGATTTGGGGGAACCCCGACTAGGCATCACAGATGATTCACAGGACAACAGCTGGAGCGTGCAAAGGCAGCAGGAGCCAACCAGGCAGTTTTGGGCAGTGAGGGCTGGAAGGAGGGATCTGGGCACAGAGAGCATGGGAAATGGGAGGCCGGCTCAGGAAGCAGCTCTGAGCCGCTATGGGAGGAGAGGGAAGGAGAGGGATGGGCAGGGGATATGAGGAGCGGAGGAGAGGATACATTGGAGCTGGGGGTAGGGATGATTAGAGATTTTACTCAGACTGTGCTGTTTCCTGGGAGAACTGGTCTCCCCCTCTTTTCTTCCCTCCCAGAGGCCATGAGATGGGCCAGCACATCCTTTCCCCTGGGGAAGGCTGGACATAGCTCCTCCTGGAGCCCCTGCAAGATCGTGGGGGTGGGTGCTATCTGGCAGCCTTGTCAGTTCTATCTTCACGGCAACATAATCAGTTGCTTGCAGTCAAGAGGCACGGCCCTGCTCCCACGCATGTGATTGGGTCACGCTAGTCCTAGGCGCAACGAGAGAGGAACAGACTGGGTCAAGTGACCGGAACTGTCCTTTACACCAGCAAAATCAGAGCTGCAGCCAAATGACGTCCATGACTGCCACACTTTCCCTGACACGTCCTCCTGCAGCTCTCATATCCCTTGCAGGCCAGCACAGCCATCAAATAATAGAAATTGGAAGGAACCTTGAGAGGCCATCAAATCCAGTCCCCTGCATTCATGGCAGGACCAAGCACCATTTTCTAGACCATCCCTGAGCGGTGTCTGTCTAACCTGCTCTTAAAAATCCCCAGTGATGGAGATTCCACAACCTCCCTAGGCAATTTATTCCAGTGTTTAACCCCCATGGCAGGTAAGAAGTTTTTCCTAATGTCCAGCCTAAACTTCTCTTGCTGCAGTTTAAGCCCATTGCTTCTTGTCCTGTCACCAGGAGTTAAGGAGAATGTTTTTTTCTCTCTCCTCCTTGTAACAACATTTTAGATACTTGAAAACTGTTATCATGTCCCTTCTTTTCCAGACTAAACAAATCTAGTTCTTTCAATCTTTCCTCATAGCTCATGTTTTCTAGACCTTTAATTATTTGTGTTGCTCTTCTCTGGACCTTGTCTGATTTCTCCACATCTTTCCTGAAATGTGACACTGGACACAATACTCTAGCTGAGGCGTAATCAGCGCAGAGTAGAGCGGAAGAATGACTTCTCGTGTCTTGCTCACAACACTCCTGTTCATGCTTCCCAGGATGTTTGCTTTTTTTGCAACAGTGGCTTCATATTTAGCTTGTGCTCCATCGTGACCTGTAGATCCCTTTCTGCCGTACTCTTTCCTAGACAGTCACTTCCCATTCTGTATGTGTGAAACGGATTGTTCCTCCCTAAGTGAAGCACTTTGCATTTGTCATTAAACTTCATCCTGTTTACCTCAGACCATTTCTCCAGTTTGCTGAGATCATTTTGAATTTTGGCCCTATCCTCCAAAGCACTTGCAACCCCTCCTAGCTTGAAATCATCTGCAGACTTTATACGCATACTCTCTAACACAGGGCTTGTTATCTTAGCAGAGGAAGCTATCAGATTGGTTTGACATAGTTTGTTCTTGACAAATCCATGCTGGCTATTACCTATCACCTTACTATCTTCCAGATGTTTGCAGAGGGATTCCTTAGTTATTTGTCAACTGCCCGGTCCTTGGTAGCTATCAAGGGCCAGCCGACGGGTCTAGCACCCAACCCCCTCCGAGGTGGAGGCTCCTGCAGTGTGACTCGCCAGAAGAGCTATATTTTTAATTGTGCCACACGCACTGTACCCTGAATTAGATTTGGAATGGCTCTGCCTACCCCGCATTTCTGTAACATCGTTCTGTTTCGGTTCCCTCCAGATGTCCGGTGGGATTTTCTCTCCTTTGGAAAACCTCTACGACCTGGATAATGCCCACTGCCACCCGCTGGTGTGCTTCCTCTGCCACGAGCAGTACGAGCATCCCTGCCTCCTCGACTGTTACCACAACTTCTGTGCCAGCTGCCTGCGCGGCCGGGCTATTGACAGCCACCTCACCTGCCCTCTCTGCGGGTAAGAACGTCAAAGCCGCGCTGCCCACGGCACAGAAAGGCGGTGACTTACCCATGAAAGCTCTCCCTGGCCTGGCCCGGTGCCCAGGCTGTGCAGGAACACGGGCAGAGCATGCGGACATTTCACACCTGTCGGAGTAAGAGGACCCAGTTCTGCCCCTGAGCAATCCCCAGTGTAGCTATCCAAATGCAGAACAGACACCCACCTCTGCAAGTTAGGCCCAAAGCGAAAGAGAGGTACTTCTTCCCTCCTGCTCTCAGGCCGAATGCCTGCGGGGTGCCCTGTTGGGCTAGGTTACTGAAGTTGGCTTATGTACCTGGGTGATGCACTCCAAACCTGGCACAGGAGCCAGGAACACCCCTGACAGGAAGATGGCTGCTGCAGTGCGGCCGTTCCCTGTGAATGCGACTCTCCGTGGGTGAATGGGGGTCATCCCGTTCATTTCGCTGAGAGCAGGACCAGCCCCCCAGCGGATGCCTGTTATGAGAGCCTGGGTAAGGGTGGGGGGCTGGGCTACATGTGGACCAGCATTGAATCAGCTTAACTTGTTTCCACACACACCTCTTCTGATCTGTAGACACTGAGGGCGGAATGAACGTGTCTTATTTAGGTGTCATTTAAACTGATGCCTCCCACAGAACAGAGGCTCTCCTGCTGCACAAGAAGAGTGGCCAGGCACTAGCTTGCAGGGATATAACAAAAGTGTGAATTAAACCTTCCTTTGGTGCTCCCTTGTGCCTGGGCAGCCTACGAGGACAGGCTCCTAGCCTGCTCCAGTGCCCGTTGAGTATACCATTGCTACCGCGATGCAGGCAGGAGCCCACAGTATCGCCTCTTTGCCTGGCTCTCTGAGAGGGGAGACTTGCTCAGCACTTGCAGTCTTTGGGTTTGGCACTAGCCCCTTGTAGCTCTTCAGGCTTCGCTGTAAGTTGCAGGAAACTCAGAGCCCCGGCTGGGAAGCAAGCGCTGGGCTCTGGCCACACTGACCGGAATAAGAAGGGCTAGTGTGCTGCTGAAAGGCCAAAGTCAGCTCTCACTCACCCAGTCCAGCCCTGCCCGCTCAGGGGGTTAGATGGAGGTAGCCAAATCCTGCCCTGAACCAAAATGTCTTGTAGGTGGAGAGGGGAATCACATTTTACATGATAATACACTATTAATGCACTACAGCTGCAATCGCCCGTACCTGCGGAGACGCAGGCAGACAAAGCACCTCGCGGCCAGCTAGTGGCTTGCCCTTACAAGCTGGGTCCCAGAGTTTGAAAACCCCTGATCTACATGGAACTTCAGTGCCTCACGTTCTCAAGAGTCCGCTTCCGATAGCAGACACAGTGGGAAATCTACCTTTGGACCCGGACTCATAGACTCATAGACTCATAGACTTTAAGGTCAGAAGGGACCATTATGATCATCTAGTCTGACCCCCCGCACAATGCAGGCCGCATAATCTCACCCACCCACTCCTAGAATAATCCTCACCCCTATATCTCAGATATTGAAGCCCTCAAATAGTTTGAAGACCCCAAGATGCTGAGAATCCTCCAGCTGTGATCTGTACCCCATGCTACAGAGGAAGGCGAAAAACCTCCAGGGCCTCTGCCAATCTACCCTGGAGGAAAATTCCTTCCCGACCCCAAATATGGCGATCAGCTAAACCCTGAGCATGTGGGCAAGACTCCCCAGCCAGACACCCAGAAAGTTCTTTATAGTAACCCCTATCATCCCTCCATTGACCTATTTACCACTGATAATGACTAGTCAATTAGTTACCAAGACCATGTTATCTTGTCAAACCATCCCCTTCATAAACCCATCTAGTTTAATTTTGAAGCCAGGTAGATCTTTTGCCCCCACTACTTCCCTTGGAAGGCCATTCCAGAACCTCACTCCTCTAATGGTTAGAAACCTTCGTCTAATCTCAAGTCTAAACTTCCTACTAGCCAGCTTATATCCATTTGTTCTTGTGTCCACATTAGTATTAAACTTAAATAATTCCTCTCCCTCCCTAGTATTTATCCCTCTAATATATTTAAAGAGTGCAATCATATCCCCCCTCAGCCTTCTTTTGGTTAAGGTAAACAAGCCAAGCTCCCTGAGTCTCCTTTCATAAGACAGGTTCTCCATTCCTCGAATCATCCTAGTAGCCCTTCTTTGTACCTGTTCTAATTTGAATTCATCCTTCTTAAACATGGGAGACCAGAACTGCACACACTATTCCAAATGAGGTCTCACCAATGCCTTGTATAATGGCACTAACACCTCCTTATCCCTACTGGAAATACCTCGCCTAATACATCCCAAGACCATATTAGCCTTTTTCACAGCCATATCACAGTGGCGGCTCATAGTCATCCTATAATCAACCAGGACTCCGAGGTCCTTCTCCTCCTCCGTTACTTCCAACTGATGTGTCCCCAGCTCATAACTAAAATTCTTGTTATTAATGCCTAAATGCATAACCTTACACTTCTCACTGTTAAATTTCATCCTATTGCTATCACTCCAATTTACAAGGTCATCCAAATCTTTCTGTATGATATCCCGATCCTTTTCTGAATTAGCAATACCTCCCAACTTTGTGTCATCTGCAAATTTTATCAGGACACTTCCACTTTTGGTGCCAAGGTCAGCAATAAAAAGATTAAATAAAATTGGCCCCAAAACTGATCCCTGAGGAACTCCGCTAGTAACCTTCCTCCAACCTGACAGTTCCCCTTTCAATATGACCCGCTGTAGTCTCCCCTTTAACCAGTTGCTTATCCACCTCTCAACTTTCATATTAATCCCTATTTTTTCCAATTTAACCAATAATTCCCCATGTGGTACTGTATCAAATGCCTTACTAAAATCGAGGTAGATTAAATCCACTGCATTTCCTTTATCTAAAAAATCTGTTACTTTCTCAAAAAAAGAGATCAGATTGGTTTGGCACGATCTACCTTTTGTAAAACCATGTTGCAACTTATCCCAATTGCCATTAACCTCAATGTCTCTAACTACTTTCTCCTTCAAAATTTTTTCCAAGATCTTGCATGCTACAGATGTCAAACTAACAGGCCTATAGTTACCCGGGTCACTTTTTTTTCCTCTCTTAAAAATAGGAACTATATTAGCAATTCTCCAATCAAATGGTACAACCCCTAAGTTTAGAGATTTATTAAAAATTTTTGCTAATGGACCTGCAATTTCATGTGCCAGTTCCTTTAATATTCTTGGATGAAGATTATCTGCTACCATGCCCCTCTGCTTTCTGAGCAGGGAGTCTGCTTTCGTGGCGCAGGCAGGAGCCGACAACAGCACGCAGGGCGCTGTGCTCCAGAAAAGGAACGAGACTAGCGGGGCAGCTGATTGCCATTTGTTCTCGTGAGCGGGGTGCTCTGTATCAGGCCAAGTATAGATGCCACAGACATTTGAGTCTTCCTGGAGGGCTGGCAATGGTGGCATGGAAGCCAGGCGGCTCTGGAATGTGTCTTTAGAGCTGTCCACAAAGCAGCGGAGGAGGCTAGAGTTGGCCCTTGCTGGATTCCCCCCTGATGTAGCCAGATCTCTCGGGACGGGTTTCCGCAGGGGAAATAGCGACCTGATGGGCACCCAGTGAGCTTCTCATTTGCGACTCTGCTTTTTAGCTGAACACAAATTACAAAGATTAAAATCTGCCCCCCCGCATGTTTTTGATAAAGCAGTGTGGGAAAGAGGCCAAGCAATACCTACAAGTCTGCACAGCTAGTCCACAGCCTAGCACACGCTCTTTTCTAGCCACAGCTCTTGTCTTTAATTATAAGCAGTTAAAAACCATCACAGTTCTTTGACACTCATTAAAATAAAGCTCACGGTACTAAGGAGCAGCCCCTCACCCACCTGTCCGGGCAACTTGCAGGCAGCACCACTGTTGTCCTGACAGCTGCCGTGGGAGGCAGGGCAGGGCTTTCACCCCCCTTGGAAGAATGTGACCTGAGGCACAGAGAAACTAAGTGACTTGTCCAGGGTCACACAGGCTGTCTGTGGCAGAGAAGGGAACTGCTCCCAGCTCTCCTGAGTTCCAAGTCCTGGGCCAGTCTTCCTGTCACATTGTCCCATGTGCCTTATTTACTTAGAAGCCTGAGCACCATTGACTTCCACCGAGATTTAGGCTTCAAGTCATGTAAGAACTTTTGAATTGTTTTCCCCTGGCTCTCAGACGTGTGCCCAGTGGGGGTCAGGCTGCTTAGTGGTAAAGCCCCGGGAAAGCTGTGCCTAGCTGCCCTAGCACAGGGCCTGTCACACAGCATTGGAGGGCCTTGGTGTCGCGCTGCCTTTGTGCCTATGAAATCCGAGGTTCTAATCACAATGGGTTCACAGGGGAACAGCTGCCTCGCACACAAGTGCTACTTATAGCGCCACAAGAATTCAGGAGAGCTCCCTCCCCTCCGCATGCCAGCCAGAGCAGGGGAGGCAACGGAGCACTTCCCATACTCGGCCGGACAAGCCATCACCCTGAGGAATCACTGCAGCCCAAGGCCTGATCTTGCAAGATGCTGAGCTCTCTGGCCTCCTGCCAGCAAAGCACCCACATGCTTACCTCCAGGCTTTGGAACAGCCTCCCTGGCGTCCGTGCTCAGCACCGAGCAGGACTGAGCCCCTGGGCAGGGGGATTCTCCTGACCAGAAAGTGATCCTGGCACTGGTGCCTGAGCGGTGGGGGAAGGGCTGGGGGACATCTGACCAGGCGGTTTCACTCAGGGGTTTGCTTTCTCTCTCTGTATTCAACAAAACTTTTCCTGCGGGACAACAGAGCGATGCCACCACGTCACCCTGCGTCCCGCCTGCCTCAACCCTCCTTCCCTCTTCCCTCCCGGAGCAGCCCCCCCTCCCCTGTGCTCCGGGAGGGGGTGGCTGAAGCCAGGAGCCACATGGCCTTCCCCGCCCCCCCGCCTCCCATGCCTGGGGGGGGGAGCTGCGCAGCCTCCCCCTTTCCGAGGTCTCTCCCCCTCTGGTGATCCAGGGGCAGGAGCCATGACCCCTCCCTGCACCCCAGCCTCCTCACACACACCCTAGGTCTGGAGAAGAGCTGGGCCAGCCTTTCCTTGGCCCCCCTCCCTGGCATCCGGGAGGAGGAAAGAGCCAGGGCTGATGGGTGAGGGGGAAGGGCTAGTGTGGGGGAGGGCAGGGGGGGGCCTTGGGGCCAGGGGTAGGGGGAAGAGCTGGGGCGGCTTTGGACCCTCTGGCCGTGGAGGGGAGAGCCTCAGCCTCGGCCCAACCCCCCAGCAGCCAGGGGGAGAGCTGAGGCTAGCCTGGCCCTGGGGGGACCGGCAGCTGGGGGGAGAGAGCCAGAGCAGGCCAGGGCTGCCACACCTCAGCCTGGCCTCTCTGGCGGCCGGGGTCGGGGGGAGAGCCAGGGCTGCCTACCGCCAGGCTACATCTACACTGCGGGTTTTTTGCAGAAGAGGAAATGCAAATGGAGTGCTCATTTGCATCTCTCATGCTCTCATTTGCATATCTTCTTCTGATCCTTTTTGCGGAAGAGGTTTTTGTGAGAAAGAGCCCTGTGTAGATGGGGCCATTTGTCGGAAAAAAACCCTTTTGTGCAAGATCCCTTATTCCTAGAAAAATGAGGTTTCCAGGCTCTTGCACAAAAGGGTTTTGTTCCGACAAATGGCCCCGTGGACACAGGGCTTTTTATCACAAAAACCTCTTCCACAAAAAGGATCAGAAGATATGCAAATAAGACCACAAGATATTCAAATGAGCACTGCATTTGCATTTCCTCTTCTACAAAAATCCCGCAGTGTAGACGTAGCCTCTAGTTAAATTTAAAAATAGAAAATATCTACAGGGAACTGTGTAGGGATGGGTCCCAGTTATTCAAAATTGCTCATCATGAAGAGATGCTGGCCCTCCCTGGAAAGCTTTCAAGTTCTGGTTAAGGACAGGGACATAAAATCCCATTTCATTAGTTAACCGGTTAAACGTTAAGATAACCAGTTAACTGGCTAAACAGGGCAGGGTTGGAGCATCCTCCCCCCCACCCACCGCCGGCCACAGCCTGGCTGCTCCAGCCCAAGCGTGAGGTTGCCGGCTCCCAGCCCACATGGACAAGGCTGCTCCTGGGTGCTGGTTACCCGTTATCCAGTAAACATCATCTGTTAAGGGTGCTGCTTACTGGGTAACCGGTTACCCATTCACATCCCTACTTAGGGGCTCTTCTGCCTCCACGACGTGGAATTTTGCTCTGTCTTCCCCACTCTAACTCCTAAAGACAAATACGTGCAGGGAGACAGAGTCCGTCTCTTCCCGTTTCAACTCTTAAAAGCTGCTCGTGCTGTTTGAGATGGTGCAGCTGGCGGGCCGAGGTTGCTTCAGACCTCGTTTAACTTGGAACTGGCAAATTAGCCACAACTTAACATCAAACACCCCAGCTCTCCGACACTTCCTCCTTCCCCCCCCCAAAAAAAAACAACAACAAAAGCATAAGCAGTAAAGAAAAATATCCAAGTACCAGCCACCGTGTGGACATATTTTTGGAATATCTCATATATACGCTGCTACTTTAAGCACTCCACGGGAAGTGTTGCCCAGAGCCAGGCGAGACCGGACAAATGTTATTTTTAGGTATTCATCTCTGGCTTTTGTTTGTCGCATGCATTCCAGGGGCTTTGAAGGGGCTGTTCAGATAACCTTGGGCTTCATTCTAATGCTAGCTAAAAAAAGAACTGCATATTTTAAAATAATGTAATTAAAATCAATCAGCTGGAGTAGACATTTTCTGCAGACAAACCGCACTCTCCCGCCTGTCGTGCAAACACCCCCTGGTAATGGCTCAGTATGAACCGTTAGCTGAGGGAAAGTCGGTTGTTGTCTTGGGAGGGGATGTGCGGATGCCAAGAGCGCGCAGGCATGAGACATGGGCCTGCCTGGAGGAAACAAGGGGGTGGGGGCCACAGCGTAGCACCAGCTCTATAAACAGGCAGGGCTGGCCCTGTGCTTGCCGGCTCAGGAGGGAGTGGGTGACGGAGCTTCATTGAGAGCTGGTCCTGGCGTGCGAGGGACGAGACTCTCCAGTAAGGGAGCTAGGCCTGCCCCACTGCCCGTGCTGTGCCGGGGATACAGAGAGGCCCTTGGGCAATGGGGCTTCCAGTCTGGACCCTTCCATCGGCAGGATGGTCATGTGTAAGGTGCCCATGGCCGTGTTTTAGGTTGCTAATATTAGCCAGAGAACCAGGGCTTGCCCAGGGACCCCCCTCTTTGGGAAGCAGGGGCTGGATTTCCAAAAGTAGTTTGGGGCCTGGGCTCGTTCACGTGCTGATGTGGGTTAGGGGCCCATTGAAGGCTATGGGAGCCCCCTGCTCTCTTTGGTCACCCCCCCCCCCGAGCTCCTCTGCTCACCCCGGCCCCATGCAGCATTGCCACTGCCAGATAAAAGGGGGGGCTGGGCTAGGAGCCCCTGCTGTTGCCTGTGCTTCCAGAGGGAGAAGGGCAGGTTTTCCAGCCACGACCCCTCCCCAGGTAAGTTATCCAGAAGCCATGCAACAGCTTTGGCTCCGGCTGTCACCCACCTGCCCTCAGCTCCCCAAGTAGCCGCAGCAGCTGCGCTACCGGGAGGGTTTTACTTCATAGGTTTGATACCACGCCCGGCTGCTGCGCCTGTTCTGCTGCGCTCTGCCTGGCGCTGGGGCCCAGGGCTGCAGCCAGGCTCAGGTCCGGTCGCTGGTAAGGCCAGAGAGGCACAGGGCAGTTTCTCGTGCTTGGCAGCATGACTGGAGCCCCAGGGAGCTATCCCTCCCTCCCGGATCACATCAGCAAAGCAACAGCCATCGCGTCTCGGCACAGAGCAGGGATTTGGCGCCAGCTCTCACACTTCGTTTCTGGTTTAACACATTTCTCTCACTCGAGCAGGGGTCTCCAACCATTTCAACCACCAGTTCGCTTTTTGAATTTAAGTGCAATGTATGACCTGCATCAACCCAAATGCTGTTGCTTCGCCTCTTTCGTGCCCCTTCTCCGAGGCCCCAACCCTGCTCACTCCGTCCTCCCTTCCCGATCTTGCCTCCCTTTCACCAGGCAGGAGCAGAGGGCTGGGGCACAGGCTCTGGCCTTGGGCTAAGGGATTTGGCATGCGAGAGGGGCTCTGAGCTGAGCCTGGGGCAAGGAGTTGGGGTGCAGGAGGGGGTTCAGGGTGCAGGCTCTGGGAGAGAGTTTGGGTGCAGGGGGCTCAGGGTTAGGGCAGGGTTTGGGTGCAGGGGGGGTTCATGACTGGGGCAGGGGGTCAGAGCTGGCTCCAGCAGGACTCTGTTTACCTCAGGTGGCTCCTGGGTGGGGGTGCAGTGGGGCTGAGGCAGGCTCACCCCTGCTCTGGCCCTGAACCACTCTCAAAAGCAGCCAGCAAACTCCCTCCATCCCAAGCCCTCATGTGTGCCCCCCCCCCGTTCTGTGGAGATAGAATACAGGGTGGGAGAAGGGGCACCCTGACATCAGCGCCCCTCCTGTACCGCAGGAGACTCCCGGGGGGCAGCTCCAAGGCAAAGGGCAGGAGATGTGCAGCAGTGGGAGGAGGGGCAGCTGAAGTGTTGGGCTTGAGAGCCTCTTGGCCAAACCAGTCAGGATCCTGTCAGAGGCACCAAGATCAGAGCCGGCCCAAAGTACGGGCCAACCAGGCTACTGCCCAGGGCGCCCCATTGTAGGGGGCGCCGCGCGGGGCTGCCGGGGCCGCGTATGCGCCGTGCGCCTGGGGCGGGGCCGTGCATGCGCTGGGGGCCCGGGGGCAGGGGGTGCCGTGCACCTGCGGGTGGAGCTGCGCATGCATCGCACTCCCGGGGGCAGTGCCGCGCTCCCGGGGCCCGGGGTGCGCGAATGGCTCGAGCCAGCCCTGACCAAGATCTACCCAGAGATCCCGATCGACTGGTTGGTGACCACTGCACTAGAGGGTCCTGTGAGTTCTGCCCTGGGCTATTTGTAAATAGCCCTTCTCCGCCCCCTCACTAGAAGAAGGGGGGGCTCTCTCCAAGGGCAAACAGTCGGTCTGATGTGCACCCATAAGCTATTATCTCATCGGGGACGGAGCCTTTTAGCAGCTTTTGCAGAGAGTCTGCGGCGAGCACATTAATCGGGATGCCCTGTGCTAAGCTGCCTCCCAGGGAGCCAGCTCTAGCAGTGACATGCTTAGTCAGAACAGAACGGGCATGAGTCTGCGGCTTTGGAGAGTCTGCGGCTTTCGATTCGGTGCTCGCCCCCCCCCCCCACCCGATTAAGAGGTGGAGCAGGCGGGGGAATGCTCAGGTCTCCTCTTTCCACAGAAGCTGCCCAATGACGCGGACAAGGAAGAAGTGTACCTGCGCTGAAGCTGCCATGCAGAGCGCCCCCTTTACCCAGGCAGGCTGAGCCTTGTGGGGCTGTTTTTAATGGTCTCTTGGGCATCAGCTGCCTGCCTTTTCCTGCATCTCGCTCCAAGTCAGCCTGTAAACCTCCCACTAGCCCTTGTCCCACCTGTCACCATCTGCATCCTCCGCGCCCCCCAGCTGGCTGCAGCCCCCGGGCGGCTGGAGAGAACACTGAGCCTGACCGTACCTCCCAGCACTCCGCCAACGGCTCCCAAGGCAGCTGGGCTGGAGCCGCCCTCTGTGCTCCACAGCCCAATAGGCAGGTTTTAACAACTGCCTCCGTCCCGCAGCCAAGCCCGGGAACAAGGACTTTACCTGCCTGCTGCAGCAGGACCCCTGTCTCACACTCACTGGAGTCGCGGCTGGACCCCTCTTCATCCTCGCACGTGCCTGGTGCCAGGGCTTTGACAGAGCCGGGGCTGAGCCGGGGCTGAACCTCTGCTTCCCTGCTCTCCGCGTTCACTCTGGACCTGTCGGAGCAACGAGTTACTGCTCGGGCTGGGCACCGACCCACACCGGGTCCGTCTACCCTGCGAACGTAGGTCACAGTTATTGAGGTCAACTTTTCTGGCATCTGAATTTACAAAGTCAAGGTGCCCGTCCCTGGGCACGTGAGATCGACAGAAGCATCCCCAGCAGCGCAGCTGCCTTCCACTGTCCCAGCGATGCACTGTGGGGACCCAGCCCCCGTTTCTGCTACTCATTTGCATTCCGGGTTAAGCTTCCAGCATGGGACAAAACCATTGTAGTGGGTGGGTTCTGGATACATCATCAGCCTCCCAGAATGCACTTATCTCCCTCCTCCCTGAAAGCAAACAGTCTTGCCATAGCAGGACAAGCCTGGACCCCACCCAGCTGCCAACTGCTGTGGCCGGCATTGCAAACACCTGACACGTTACGCTGCAGTTTGTCCAGAGCTGAGCCAGGAGCCACCAGAGCGAGGAAGAATGTGAGGAGGCTGCGCACAGATGAGCCGGGACCCAGTGAGCCGGGACCCAACTGGCAGATGCTGGCGGCGATCGGGCCTGTTGACACAGTGGAACGCCGATTCTGGTCCCACGAGACAAGAGCAGGCTGGTGGGACTGCAGAGCGATGCGCCTCTGGGACAGTGCCCAGCGGCTGCAACCCTGTCATGGAACTTTGCGAATGGCGTTCCCCCATCCTGAAGCACAGCAATACCAGAAGGAGACCCTGACAGTGGGGAAGCAAGTGGCAATAGCCCTGGGGAAGCTTGCAAGGCCAGTCCACTGGGAAACAATTTGAAGTGGGTAAATCAACAGTGGGGGCTGCTGTGCTCCAGGTAGCCAGGACAATCGACACTCCCTTCTTCTAGGAAGGGTAGTGACTCTGGGAAGCTACAGAGTGGATGGCTTTGCCCCCGTGGGGTTCTCTAACTGTGGGGGGATGATAGATGGGACATGCGTCCCTATCGTGGCTCCCAACGACATTGCCAAGGATACCTAAACTGCAAGGGGCACTTCTCGCTGGTGTTGCAGGTGCTGGTGGACCATAAAGACCACTTCTCTGGCATCATGCTGGTTGAGAAAGGCGCATGACATGCATCTTCAGGAACTCCTGCCTCTTCCGAAAGCTACAAGATGGAACTGTCTTCCCAGCTCAAAAAATTATCATTGGAGACACTGAAACGCCAATAGTGATCCTTTTGGAGACCCATCCTGCAGTACACAGGCAGCCTGGTGCCCAGCAAGCAGCAGTTCAACTCCAGGCTGAGCAAGAACAGAATGGGGGTGGAACGCGCCTTTGGCCATTTAAAGGGATGCTTTTGTAGTTTATTGACTAGGTTAGACTTCAGCAAAGCAACATGCCCAATGTTGTTGCTGCCTGCTGTGTGCTCTATAATATCTGTAAGGGGGGGGGGGTGTTGCAGATTGCCTAGTGGCTAATTACGAGCAGCCAGACACCAGGTCAATAAAAAGAGCATCTTGAGGGGCAATGTGAATCAGAGAGGCTCTGAAAACCAGTTTCATAGATGACCAAGCAGTGATGTGACAGTGAGGCGGCCCCTGTTCTACGTGTACTGACCGGTAGACCACCCACCCCCCTCCCCCGCACAGCTGACACAAACAATGAAGATCCTGTTGTTCTGAAATGATGCGTTTTTATTTGGGAAACTCAGGGAACGGACGCAGAAAAGGCATTCAGGGCATGAGCTCTGATGTGGCAGGGGGAAGGGCGCAAGGGCAAGCGGCTTATTACAGTCCCCCAGTGTAGAAGTCAAAGCAGGTGGAGTAGCAGCCTTCTGCTCCAGGAGACATCTCTGGGAGCTGAGTGAATAGCTACCCATGATTGCCCCCCGTCCCCCATGCAATCGAGGGTGCCGGGGAGAGGAGGCCATGGAAATGGGTGAGGAGGGCAGGTGGTGGGACTCTGTGCTCCAGATGCTTTTCCTGCACCTCTACCAGGCACCTCATCAGCTCTGTTTGCCCCTCCCCCTTGAGCCTCAGCATCTCATCCTGCGCCTTACACACGTGTTCCCGCATGCTCCCCTCTCCTCGTCGATGCGTCTCACAGTGCAGGCAGAGTGGCCGCCACCCCTCAGGGTAGAGCAAACTGATCAAACCCAATCACAGTTACCCACCCTCGCTTGACTATCAATGGGAACTCACCAGGACTGCCCTCCCCACCCGCAGGGTCCAGCAGCAATAAGCCCGGGGAGGCGACTGGCTCCAAAATTAGACAAAGGTCCTGGCTGTCGGTGAAATCAGATTCTCCACTCGCCTGCTCATCGTCCACAATATCCTCCTCGCTGTGGCCCCTGGCTGCTGGGAGAGTCACGTGGGATGTACCCACAGACAGCTCTGGGACGGCGGTTGGGTCCCCCTGAGAATCCCATGCAGCTGCTCAGAGAAGCAGCATATCTGTGGCTCTGACCCAGACCAACCATTTGCCGCCCTTGTTTTCCGGGATGCCTGCCTGGGTGCATTTCATTTTAAACCGGCATCTGAGGGTACAAGGCTCGCCGAGGGCTGCAGAGCCCAGCAGGCTGTGCAAGATGCCGCCGTATCCAGTTTCGCCCTGCAGCAAGGAAAACAAACCAAGTGCCCGGGAGGTGACTTATCCAGCTGGTATTGGTCCAGCACATCTCTCCCCATAACATACCACCTTGCCGTGCCAGAATCTTAAGAGAGACCAGCCTAGCGCGGTGCAAAACACTCCCAGGCTAACAAGTCTTCCCCAACTCTAGCTCCTTTGATTCTCTGCGTACCCACTGCACCACCTTGGTCAGCAAGTGGCCATGTTTTATGAAGCCCAGCCAGCTGCAGCCAGGCCTCTAGCTCCATGATTAGTTTGCTGGCAGGGCCGCAGCACAGGGAGATGCATCCCAGAGCTATGAAACCCAATCCCTCCCAGGTGACCGGTGGGTGAATCATCATTTCAATCTGACTCAACGTGCTCATTGTCCAGGGGAGGAGACTTCGAAGTTCCTGCCATCTCTGAGAACCTACACTTCGAGGCACACTCTCCTGCAGGGGCTGGAGTGGCCGCGGTGCGGTGTCCGGTTGCGCTGGTGTCATACTGTTTGCGTCCTGGGTTTGACGGGAAGCGTCACAGTGGCTGCAGTAACGATTTCCACGATGCTCTTAAAGGAAACAGAGGAATATACGTAAGGGCATGACTCCTTTCTCTAGCACTGATGGGGAGCTGCAGTCTGAGCTTAACTGTGAGTGACGTTTCTCAGGGTCAGCATTGCTAGGATCTTAATCGATGAGCCTCTGTTTTCTCCTTTTTAGCTGTTTTGCTAAAGCAAGCCAGTGTGGTCACGGCCAGGTGAGCTTCGAGAAGGTGCTTGGATTCTTAAAACAGCTTTTCTGACCTAATCCTGCAGTCACCCACACTGGAAGGATTTCACTAACTTTGAATGTTGCACTCTTGCTTTTTAGGGCTGCAACAAAGCTTCCGTATGTCTGGGTGGCGGGACTTCGGCGTTGTCCGAGGGGTTTAATGCAGGGCTTTGGGCAATTTCTGTCCTCTCGGAATTCTGTTTACTGCTATTTTGGGAAAGCTGTTTGGAGGGTTGCTAGGGGAGGGGCTTCCATGGTCACCTGCTGCCCGTTGGTTAAAGCTCCTTTCTGAAGAAGTCCCCTCTTGGCTTATTTTGACGTTACTAATACTCCCCTTCTGGGCTATGCTCTGTGGGACTGTACGGCCTGCTCCTTTAACTCTGCAATGAGAGGCTCTCTGTAGTGAAGGGAATCTGGGCAGCAACGTCCAGTGCTAAGCACATGCCACAAGACTTGGGGAAGTTAAAGGCAAGTCGGAGCATTTCCGACACGAGCAGCCAGCCCCTCGCCACGCGTGCACATTGCAAACAGCCCATGGACAGAGCCACATGCAGATGATAAAACAACAGGCAAATTGGATTTAAAGATTAGTACTTTCCTGTTTACACTGCAAGGGGGGGAACAGGCGAGGATTTCACACCCCTGAAATTCATCAAGCACGGCTCTCCCAAGACTGAAATTACCCTGGCAGGAGCCTGTGGAACGAATCACACAAAGTTTTGATGAGAAAGTCCCTGGAGCTCAGGCTGTTTATTTGCAAATGAGATATTTCAACAGCCTTTCTCTGCACGCCCCACGCAGTAACCTCCTAGGAGCTGAGCTGCAGCGTGTGGGATGCCACCCACTAGCACGCAGACATTCTGACGAACCTTAAGAGAGTTCAGCGTGCTCTTTGTGGGACCAGCCTGGGCTGCAGGCAGGGCAGGGCATTAAGATGGTTCAATGCTGCAGCTTAACGAGAATGCTTGCAGCAAATGGGAAATGCTCTTGGAACATGCAGCAAGACAGAATGCAGCTCTGATGAAAACACAAAGTTCTGAACCAAACTCTGCTTCCGAGAATGGTGCATTCGTGGCCAGGAATGCCATGTGCACAAAAGGAAAGCACACCTCTGAGCCTGAGTGGCTGCATTGCACTTTGCCTTATAGCAGAGGCCAGGAAGAGTCGGGCGGTAGCTTGTCACGCCAGCCCCAGAGGGTGGTTTCCCGTTAACGTTTGCTGGTTGGAATGCAATACTTGCCTGCCCTGTCTGTTCTGTCCCCTCAGCCACCAGTCCATAGTGAAAGGAAACAACGGGCTGCCGCCAGTGGACCGGCTCCTGAAGTTCCTGGTGGACAGCTCTGCAGAGTGCGAGGAGGATGTTCAGTGTGCAAACTGCGACCAGGAGTGCAAGAAACAGGTAAGAGAGAGTCCCGTGTTGTGTCTCCAGCTTCACAGCTGTGCCTCACCCGTTGCAAAAGGCAAAGGAGTCCACAGCCCTGGTCCAAAGGGCTTCCAGACTACAGCCAACAATTCCAAACGGAGGCCCCACGTAGGCACCTATGTGAGTGGCCTGGTTTTCAGACGAGCGGAGTTTTTCCTGCCATGTCCTTGTTGCTTGGAGGGTCTTTTTTATGATCTCCCCAAACAGACTGTGTTTGGCTCCTGAACAGTGTTAGCATCACGTCCTAATGCCAAGCCAAACTGGGAGAAGCACAACAGGGTGTATGGATCAGGAATTGGTTAAAAGACAGGAAACCAAAAGGCAGGCATAAATGGTCAGTTTTGAGAGTGGAGAGGGGTAAATAGTGATGTCCCTCAAGGATCTGTCCTGGGACTAGTGCCATTCAACATACTCATAAATTATCCAGAAAAAGGGGTAAATAATGAAGTGGGGAAATTTGCAAATGATACAAAATGACTCAAAACGGTTAAGGCCAAAGCTAACTGTGAAATGTTACAAAGGGATCTCACAGAACTGGGTGATTAGACATATAAATGGCAGATGAACTTCCTAGCTGATAAATGCAAAAGTAATGCACATCGGAAAACATAATCCCAACTCTCTATAAAAAGGATGGATCTGAATTAGCTGTTACCACTCAAGAAAGATCTTGGAGTCATTGTGCATAGTTCTCTGACAACATCGGCTTACCGTAAAGTGGAGGTCCAAAAAGCTAGCAATGTTAGGAACCATTAGGGAAGAGAGACATAAGACAGACAATATCGTAATGCAACTGTATAAATCCATGGTAAGTCCACATCTTGAATACTATATGCAGTGCTGGGCTGGTTGTCCCATCTCAAAAAAATTAAATACGGATTGAATCTCTCTAGTCCGGCACCCTCAGGACCTGACCGGTGCCAAACCTGAAAATTTGCCGGACCATGGGAGGTCAATATTGTTTAGCAACATCACCAGCATGTCCACTACTCACTGGGCTCTTAGAAGACATTTAGGGGTAAATTAGAGCTAAATAACAGCACAGAACACTGAGAGCCAGGGCTGGGGGCTGCAAACAAACTTTCTGGGACCGCGGTTGGCCACACCCATGATAAGTGGATGTCCGGCGAACTAAACTCATGCTGGACCACGGTGTTGCTGGACCAGCGAGTGCCGGACTAGAGAGGCTCCATCTGTTTTAGAATTGGAAACGTTCCTGAGAAGGGCAACAAAAATGATTTAGGGTGTGAACAGCTTCCATACGAGGAGAGAGGAATAAGACTGGGACTTTTCAGCATGGAAGAAAAATGACGGGGGCTATGATAGAGAGCTATAAAACAATGACTGGTGTTACCCTTTCACATAACACAAGAACCAGGGATCCCCTGATTCAATGAAGAGGCAGTGGGATTAACACAAACACTAAGTTGTCCCTCACACCGTGCCCCGTCAGCTTGTGGAACTTGCTGCCTGAGGATGTTGTAAAGGCCAAAACTACCACTGGCTCAACACCCGCCCCAAACTAGATACGTTCATACAGAGGTGCCAGAAGCGGGGGGCGCCCAGATGTGCAGCTTCGGCAAGAGCTGCCGAGCTGCAGCAAAAGCCGTCCGGGGACTAGTGAAAGAGCCGGCAGGGGCCAGGTTGCAATAGGACAGCACCTGGCAGACATTGCAAGTGACTTTCACCGCTGAGTTCATGGAAGGCAGGTCCTTCAATGGCAATTAGCCAGGGTGTCAGGACAGCAACCCTGTGATCTGGGTGTCCTTTAATGGCCAGAAGCCAGGACCGGACAACAGATATTATCATCATGTGATCATTTCTCCATGCTGTTCGTTCCCTCTGGGGCACCTGGCACTGACGGACCCTTGGTCTGACCCAGCCTGGCAGCTCTTATGGGAAGGGTTCTGGACCCCTGCCAATCCCCCGAGCCCCGAGGGGGCCAAGAGGACTGTTTGGTACCAGTCGGCCAGTCCTCAGCCTCTCTGCTGACACGGTCCACAAGGGAGCCACTTAGCGCCCATCGCGGCAGTGGGGGGTTATGGGATATGGCTTTCTGCCTGCTCAGAACTGTAGCTCCGCTCTCAGACCCAGCTGCTGGCATTCCTGGCCTGGACCACCACAGCAGGGAACGGGAAACAAGGCTTTCCTCCTCTCCCCACTCCGCTGCACTAGCCAGGCGGAACCCCATGCCCAAGGATTAGGCAGGGAGAAACCACACCCCTGCCTGTCCTGCCATTGCCCGCAAGCCAGAGCTACCCTTAGGGGTGACCTGTCTAAGCCTACGCTCAGTTAGGCTGAAGAATGAAAGCCACGGAGAGGCTCTGTCCCATCCCCTCCATCCTTCCCTTGCTGCTCTGTGTCTGCACAGAGCCAAACGGCACGAGCCAAAGGAGAGCTGGTCAGCATGTTTTGCCAGCTCAGAGAAACATGGCTGCACTCAGAAAACATCCATTTTTGGGCAGTGCTCCCTGTAAGCTGTGGGCTCGCACTCAGGGCAGATTCCAGTGCCACCCAGCTGATCAGCAGAGCGCTCACAGCTAGGTTTGTGTTTCTCCTGGTGGTGCACATTCGCACCTGCCTTGCTGCCCATACAATGTATTCCACACCTGGGAAAGATTAGCGGGAACATTGGTGTGGGGTCTGGGAGGGAGCTAGGCTGGAGGCGTGGGCGTAGGGCTGCGGCGCGAGATCTGGGTCGAAGTTAGGGACTCAGGCTGGTGTCGGGGGTTGGGATGCAGGGTGCTTACCAGGGGCAGCTCCCATTTGCTGTGGTGGGGGATAGGGGGCTCCATGCAGCCCGCACTCGCCTGCCATGATTCGGGGCCAACAGGAGCTGTTCTCCAGATGAGAGCAGCATGGGGATGAAGGGGCAGGAACGTCAGCCCACGGAGCCACCTCCCTCCGCCCGCCAGGAAGGACTGGCCCAACACAGGGGCTTTGTGGGTTACAGCCCAGATCCCCCCTAGTTCGGAGCGCTGGGCTGCAGCCCCTACAGCTCTTTCTGGACCCCGCCTTGCTGCTGAGGCTGGAGCAGTGCAGCTTTCCCCGGCCACAGCAGCACCCCGTGCGGCAGCCCTGAATCCCTGCACGGGGCTTGTTAGGCAGCTGCACAGCCGTGCCACTCGGAGGGAGACCTGCATTTGGCCCAGGATTTGGATTTGCTCCTGGCTTCAGCGCCCCAACAGGAGATTTCCTGTGTTGAGGGCCTTCAAAGTGGGGTTGTGGCCAGCATGTCAGGTGGCATTTGCTTTCCTCACCTTGGGAACCGTTCCTGCATGTAAGTTAAGCTACAGAAGGCACATGTAGATACTGCAGCCACCTGTGGACCCCCTTGCCAGAGGATGTGGTGAAGTCTAGGACTTTAATAGGGTTCAAAAAAGAGCTAGATAGATTCCTGGAGGTTAGGTCCATCAACGGCTATTAGCCAAGCTGGGTAGGAATGGTGTCCCTAGCCTCTGTGTGTCTGGAGGTGAGTGACAGGGGAGGGATCCCGTAAGGATCACCTGTTGTGTTGCCTCCTTCTGGGGCACCTGGCACTAGCCACTGCTGGCAGACAGGACACTGGTTAGATGGACCGTTGGTCTGACCCACTCCGGCCGTTCTTATGGTCTAACATGGGATACATGGCACCAGCACTCACAGGCAGGTGCTTCATCCTTCTGGAATGTATGGAAACACATTTCTCTACCCGGGGTGGCTTTGTCATCGCTACCCTGCTGGAGAGACCAAGGCAGGAGGCCGAGAGCAGAACGTGCGGCTTGATCTAGAGCTTCATGGAGACTCCTGGTTCTGAAGATGGTGCCATCAGCTAACCCTTGTGGGTGCTGGTAGGTAAAAGGCAGGGCAGCCCTACCACTGTCTCTGTCCCAGCATTCCTGCAGCTCCCCCCATGCTCAAAGCCTTCCCTTCCCCTGCTGCACTGAGGTCTCAGGTTGGGTTTGGGCTGCCTGGTTTTCTTCCCTGGGCGTGGGCTGCAGTCTCAGATGCTGCTGCAGGACCTGCCAGCAGGCCGATCAACTGCGGGAAGTTCCGCTCTTCTCCCAGCGCAGGGACATGCGACAGCAGGGAGGGGAGCCAGCAGGTGAGGAGGCAGGAGCGTCGTAGGACAGCAAGTTGGCTCCCCCTCAGGAGACCCTGTCTGCCCAGGCGAGCTGGTAACTAAGCCATGGGGGCACTTGAATCACTTGATGCGGCTGCCTGGGGGCACTTGACCAAAAGGACTAGAAGTTGTAAGAGGCAGGGGCTCACATGCCCTGGGGGGTGGGAAGGCAGCAGAACAAAGCTGGCTGTAAGAGAGGAGAGACTTGGTGACTCAGAGATGCCGTGTACCGGGGGGGTGTTCTGAAAGGGCTTCGGCCGACCCCCAAAGGTGCTCAGGCATGGGAAGGCAGTGGAGGCAGAGACGGGCATGGAGCTTCCATTGCGTGTCTGTCGTGGGCTGTGGAAGGCAGCGTGTCATGGCATTACAACGCTTTGCAAAGCCCCTATGCTATGCGCTTCTCTGTCGTGTCCCTGCCCACGAAGTCCCGCTTCCATAAAGGGGAGACGAACAGGCTTGAGGCCACAGCCAGGGACCCTGGGCCTGACACAGCTCAAGGGAGGCACAGCAGGCATCCAGTATGGGGAAATGCTGGTGAGGGTCCAGCAGGAGGTGCTCAACCGAGGCTGTGACGCTCCCTGATGCCGTTAGCCACAATGCTGATGCCTGCCCCACTCGTCCTGGTCCCTGCTCTTGGCCAGGGCCGTTTCTGGCCCAGACACAGACCGACACCCTCTCAGCTGAGAAATGCCGTTTCTGAATCATAAGAACATAAGAATGGCCGTACTGGGTCAGACCAAAGGTCCATCTAGCCCAGTATCCTGTCTGCCGACAGTGGCCAGCACCAGGTGCCCCAGAGAGGGTGCACCGAAGACAATGATCAAGCGATTTGTCTCCTGCCATCCCTCTCCAGCCTCTGACAAACAGAGGCCAAGGACACCATTTTATCCCCTGGCTAATAGCCTTTTATGGACCGAACCTCCATGAAATTATCTAGCTTCTCTTTAAACTCTATTATAGTCCTAGCCTTCACAGCCTCCTCTGGCAAGGAGTTCCACAGGCTGACTACACACTGTGTGAAGAAGAACTTTCTTTTATTAGTTTTAAACCTGCTACCCATTAATTTCATTTGGTGTCCTCTAGTTCTTCTATTTAGGGAACTAATAAATAACTTCTCTTTATCGGCCCTCTCCACACCACTCATGATTTTATATACCTCTATCGTATCCCCCCTCAGTCTCCTCTTTTCTAAACTGAAAAGTCCAAGTCATTTTAACCTCTCTTCATATGGGACCCTTTCCAAACCCCTAATCATTTTAGTTGCCCTTTTCTGAACCCTTTCCAAGGCCAAAATATCTTTTTTGAGGTGAGGAGACCACATCTGTACACAGTATTCAAGATGTGGGCGTACCATAGTTTTATACAGGGGCAGTAAGATATTCTGGGTCTTATTTTCTATCCCTTTCTTAATAATTCCTAGCATCCTATTTGCCTTTTTGACCGCTGCTGCACACTGTGTGGAAGTTTTCAGAGAACTGTCCACGATAACTCCAAGATCTCTTTCCTGATTTGTCGTAGCCAAATTGGCCCCCATCATACTGTACATATAGTTGGGGTTATTTTTCCCGATGTGCTTTACTTTACACTTATCCACATTAAATTTCATTTGCCATTTTGTTGCCCAATCACTCAGTTTGGTGAGATCTTCTTGGAGTCCCTCACAGTCTGCTTCTGTCTTGACTATCCTAAACAGTTTGGTATCATCTGCAAACTTTACCACCTCACTGCTTACCCCTTTCTCCAGATCATTTATGAATAAGTTGAACAGGATTGGTCCTAGGACCGACCCTTGGGGGACACCACTAGTTACCCCTCTCCATTCTGAAAATTTACCATTTATTCCTACCCTTTGTTTCCTGTCTTTTAGCCAGTTCTCAGTCCAAGAAAGGACCTTCCCTCTTATCCCATGGCCATGTAATTTACACAAGAGCCTTTGGTGAGGGACCTTGTCAAAGGCTTTCTGAAAATCTAAGTATACTATATCTACTGGATCCCCCTTGTCCGCATGTTTGTTAACCCCTTCAGAGAACTCTAATAGATTAGTAAGACAGGATTTCCCTTTACAGAAACCATGTTGACTTTTGTCCAACAAATTATGTTCTTCTACATGCTTCACAATTTTATTCTTTACTATTGTTTCAACTAATTTGCCCGGTACTGAAGTTAGACTTACCGGTCTGTAATTGCCCGGATCGCCTCTAGAGCCCTTTTTAAATATTGGTGTCACGTTGGCTATCTTCCAGTCATTAGGTACGGAAGCCGATTTAAGGGATAGGTTACAAACCACAGATAATAGTTCAGCAATTTCCCATTTGAGTTCTTTTAGAACCCTTGGATGAATGCCATCCGGTCCCGGAGATTTGTTAACATTAAGTTTTTCTATTTGTTCCAAAACCTCCTCTAATGACACTTCAATCCGGGACAGTTCCTCAGATTCCACAAAGGACGGTGCAGATTTGGGAATCTCCCCAACGTCCTCAGCCGTGAAGACTGAAGCAAAGAAATCATTTAGTTTCTCCGCAATGGCTTTATCGTCCTTGATTGCGCCTTTTATAGTTCGATCGTCTAGGGGACCCAGAGGTTTTTTAGCAGGCTTCCTGCTTCTAATGTACTTAAAAAACATTTTGTTATTTCTTTTTGAGTTTTTGGCTAGCTGTTCCTCAAAATCTTTTTTTGCTTTTCTTATTACATTTTTACACTTGATTTGACAGTGTTTATGTTCCTTTCTATTTATCTCACTAGGATTGGACTTCCACTTCTTAAAAGATGCCTTTTTGTCCCTCACTGCTTCTTTTACATGGTGGTTAAGCCACGGTGACTCTTTTTTAGGTCTCTTGCTATGTTTTTTAATTTGGGGTATACATTTAAGTTGGGCCTCTATTATGGTGTCTTTAAAAAGTTTCCATGCAGCTTGCAGGGATTTGGCTCTAGTCACTGTGCCTTTTAATTTCTGTTTAACTAGCCTCCTCATTTTTGTGTAATTCCCCTTTTTGAAATTAAATGCCAGGGTGCTGGACTGCTGAGGTGTTCTTCCCACCACAGGAATGTTGAGGTGTTCTACCCACCACAGCACCCCCGAGAGCTCAGAGTTCAACCCCCTTCAGGGTTTGTTCCCCATTTGCCCCCAGGAGTTGGACACCATGTATTTCTGCAACACCTGCAACCAGCCGCTCTGCAGCAAGTGCCGCGAAGAGACCCACAAAGCCAAGATGTTCTCTCGTCACGAGATCGTCTCCTTGACGAAGCGCACCAAAGACATCCACAAGAAATGCTGTGAGTACGCCCCCTCCGCCCTCGCCCCCGGGCAGCACCACAGGGAGCACAGGCCTGTCGGCGTCACTGGCCCAACGGGATCCAGCATCTCTCCTCTTGGAGTGGCAGGCACCAGCCAGGAGCCGGGCCCTGCATTGCTGTCCCGGGCTGGGTGCCGGGCCAGGAAGCTGCATGGGGACCGTGCAACTAGCAAACGAAGGCAGCTACTCCCCAGCTTCTACGGGAAGCAAGGCTGCACCTGGCTAACGGGTAGCACGTGCTGTGCCTCCGTGCAAAGGGCTGCCCAGCTTGCACCTCCGGTACAAAGGACTCCGGGGTAAGCACAGAAGGGCTCCCTGCAAGGTGTGCGGGTGAGGAAAGCATTTATTAAAAGGGCTATGCCCTTGGGCAGCAACCTGCCTGCAGCCTCCTCCAGTTGGCCACACGGGCTGCTCAGCCAGAGAGCCTGCAGGTCCAAGCAGTGCCGTCTGAACAGAGAGGCAGCCACAATAGACCGGGGCCGGTGGCTATGCTGTCAGAGATGGGGCACCTCTGAAACCTGGGAGGAGGGGAGTCTCCAGCCTCAGCGGGGTGGGCACCCCCCTGCCGCTCCACTGAGGATGGAGACGGCCCTAGATTCACCTGCCTAGATTCTGCGGTTCTCTCTTCCGGGTGCTTGTTTTACTCTGGGCTGAATTTGTTTGTTCCCAGCTCTTCATGAGGAACCTTACATCATGTTTTCAACCGAGAAAAAATCCATGCTCTGCATTAACTGTTTCCGGGACATGCAGGTGTAAGTAGCAGAGTTGCTGGCTCCCAGCCCCTCACCACTAGAGCAGCCGTAGCCTGCACCCCCCTTTTCAAATTCCTTCCTAAGCTCCCCGGAGGCTGGGGGGAGACGGGATGGGGGAGGGCACGGTCGCTAAGCCTGAGAAACAGGCCTGGGCTCTCATTTGCAGAGGTGACCGTCAGGCCCAGCAGTGCTGGTGCCAGGCACAGAGTGGAGAGGGCCCCTAGGAGCTGGAGCTGCCCAGGGAAGGGACAGCGCGAATGGAAACAGATCCAGAGAGCAGCAGCACTTCTCAGTTGGAGCCGCGCCCCGCTCACTCAGCACTGGAGCTGTTCCAGAACAGCAGCATTTGCTGGACCTGGGGGAGCTTTTTTTAAAGGGGAAGGAGGGAGACGCGTGGGTAGAGGCCAGGAAGCAGCAGCAGGAGCATTTACATTAGCAGGCTGAAACCCACAGCCACCCCCAGGCTAAGGAAGCCATAGGCAGGGGACCCAGACAGAGTAACAAGAGATGGGAGAGTGGGAGCAGAGAGATTCTGCTTTGGGGGACAGACAATCAGCACACAACCTGTGAGCCCGGGACTGCGTATCTGTCTCCCAGGCAGCTGACAGATGGGCAGGGGGGAGACACGTTCATTGTTCCCCTGCTGCCGCAAGAGACCCCGGTTCAAGCACCTTGCTGCTCCAGTGTGCAAGGGAGCAGGGGGCTCTCATTAGTGGCCGGGCAGCTCTAGCCCTGGCCGGACTAGAGGAGAGGAGGAAGAGCGACGTGCAGCTTTTGCAGGCTTCTGGCTGCTCCTCATGCCCAGGTCTCTGCCTCTTCCAGAGAAAGCCGAGCCCACTGCATTGACATCGAGACGGCCTACATGCAAGGCTGCGAGAAGCTCGACCAGGCTGTCATGGTGGGTAGTGTTTGGGAGATGCCTTCTGCGGGCTAGTCTGTTGCTGGTTTATCACTGGAATTGCAGGGGTGAGGGAACGGCTCTGGGACAGCTCCTCCCGCTGTCCGCTGTATGGGAGTGAACGCTGCTTCATGGCTGCGGGGGGTGGACAGTGCCAGGCCCGGGCCACGTGTCCTGGCTCAGTCACTGCTTGCCCCTGACTCCCCCACTGTCTCGTGCTGCCTGTGCTCCCTAGGCCGTGAAAGAGCTGCAGACGTCCACGCGAGAGGCCATTGTCCTGCTCAAAGCCATGATCGAGGAGGTGCGCAACAGCGCGGATGAAGAGAAGACCTCCATCAACTCGCTCTTTAGTAGCATGCAGGTATGGAGTGGCTGGCCGCGGCCACGGCTGGCCCTTGGGTGGGCTGCCCGGAGAACAGGCTTCCAAGCGGCACTGCCTGGACGATGCACCCATGTAAGGGGAATCAACAGCCAGCAGCTGCTCTCAGAGCACATGAGTTATCCACCTCAGGCCCCACTTTGCCTCTCGCCCCCACTGGCGGCGGGGGCGTTCCCCCGCCTGACAGGGAGAAGTCAGAGGAGAATCAGCTTCTCCCATCTGTTCTCCCAGGCAGAGGGGCATCTCGGCACCTCGTTCCCCGCGGAGTGGAGATGGGTGAAAGCTCAGCAGTGGACTTGAGAGCAGGGAGATTGTTTGCTCTCAGCCTGAGCCTGGTGAACGGCAGCAGCTCACATGGGGAGCTCTGATCATTGTCTTTCTCCTGCCGCAGGAGAAACTAGCAGAAAGGAAAAAGATGCTTCTGAAAGCTGTTCAGAGGTAAGGCCAGCCAGCACAGTCACAGGGACTACCACTGGGATGGGATGCATAACGGAGCCACATTTTAACAAAGCTTCTGCAAAAATCCCAATCTCTTAACTGGGTCACAGAATCCGCATGCAGAGGGAAGAGCAACAGATACATTCACAGGTAAGAGAAAGTGAGAGAGGCAACTCCCCCTTCACACACCTGCCATGGTTAATGTCAGCTAGAATAGAGTGGAGGATTCCTCTGTGTTGCTGCTCTGCTTTCAGAAAAAAGCTGGCACCCGTGTGAGGAAGACGAGCGGAGGCGTTTGCAGTTTAAAGTCCCCAACCCACCCTGCCCCTTTCCGTTCAGTGGCAAGAACTTCTACTGCAACAAGATCAAGGCCCGTGTGATAAACTTAAATAAGTTGTTGAGGATGTTTTTGTTCTCCTCCTCGACATTGGGCTTGTCTTCACTTGCCCTGAGATCGACGCTCTGGAGATTGATCTCCCAGGGTTTGATTTAGCGGGTATAAAAAGGACCCATTAAATCAACCACTCATGGCACGCGCACCCTCCCCCTCCCCCAGTCGACCCTGGTATGCCATCGGGTCACGAGGAGTAAGGCAAGTCGACTTGAAGAGTTTCTCATGTCAACCTCCCACAGTGGGGATGCTTTGGAAGTTCAACCTAAGGTACCTCAATTCCAACAACTCCATTCTCGTAGCTGGAGTTGTGTATCTTAGGTCGACTTTCTCCCGTAGTATAAACCTGGCCTAGAGCCAGCTGTCATCATTTGTGGCTGCATTACTGATCTCTCTCTCTCTCCCCTCTCTCTCACTCTCACACACCATTTTACTGGTACAGGTTGAGCCTCTGTCTAGTCTGGCACCCTGGGGACCTGACTGGTGCCAAACCAGAGAATTTGCCAGACCACGGGAGGTCCATATTGTCTAGCAGCATTACCAACCCTGCCACTGCTTGCTGGGCTCTTAAAAGACATGTAGGGGTAAATTAGAGCTAGATAACAGCACAGAACACAGAGAGCCAGGACTGGTGGTTGTAAACAAACTTTACGGGACCATGGGAATCTTGGCCACACCCACGCTAAGTGGACACTGGCTAACATCATGCCAGACCATGGAGGATGCCGGGCTAGGGAGGTTCAACCGATAGCTGGCTGAGCAAGCTGCCCGTTAGTGTCAACATTTTTGTCACTGACAAACAGAAGAGTTGGTGCAGCTAATATTAGCGAGCAGTCCCTCTTCCCACCTGCAGTCCTGCCCTTTCCTCTAGGCCAACTGTCCTGACTACATGTTGGACGTTAGCGGCCCTGCAAGCAGGGTGCCAACTGGTGTCAGTGCCACAAGACGCGATGAGGGGACTAGTTCGGCAGTGGACAGTTCCAGGTTTTATTCTTTTTCCCACTTCTTTTTGGTCAACATTTTTACAAAATTGCAAACATTTCAGCGGTTCCATTTTGCGGGCCGAGCCTCAGCAAAGGCAGCTGGCCCAGCAGAGGGGACAATGTCAAACCAGTGCCACCAGGAGCTGGTGCACACGAGTTGATCTGGATTGTTGCTGTTGCCTCCAGTTGCAACAACTTGGATCCCAGTTTGAATTTTAAAAAAGGATTTTCCTACAATACAAACGTCATCATGCCTTGTGAAATATTTTACTATTAATACAAATGAGTCACACTACGTTTCAGGTACTTAGTCAGCATCCAGACCATTAAACAATAGGGTGAGCGCTGTGCTCTAGCCAGCACCCTCTCACTACTGGGCTTTTCCTGTCGTCTAATCCACAGCCCAGGTTATACAATAGTGACCCTGAGCTGGTCTAGTGTCATTACCTAGCCTGTGTCTACACAGCCGTGTTATTTCGGACTAACGTCAGTTATTCTCAAATAACGCAGTGTGCGTCTACACAGCAAGCCCGTTATTTCAAAATAAATTTGAAGTAATGGGCTTCTTACTCCGACTTCTGTAAACCTCATTCATGAGGGGTAAGGGAATCCAGGGGAAAAGTGCTCGATTTTGACAACTGCTGTGTAGCTAGCGTTGAAAGCTCGCAATTAGCGTAGCTCAGGTTACATAGCTTATTTCGAGGTTAGCCCTACTGTGTAGACATGCCCCTGGTGACCTGCCAGGGCCCCAGACAGGTCCAGTATATTTCTTGGTAAAACACTATTCAGTTCCCTTCCTCCACAGCCAGTAGGTGAGGTGTGAGCTGGACAGAAAACTGGGTTTTGCAGTACTAACATGTACGAATTACTCTGGTGCTTCCCGCTCAGTCTGGTCTCTACAGTGAAGTAAAATGTTGGTTTTCTCCTGTAATGTCCAGTCAGTATGAAGAGAAGGAAAAGGCGTTTAAGGAGCAACTCTCTCACCTGGCATCCCTGCTGCCCACCCTGCAGGTAAGCCCAGGCCAGTCCCAGCCCCACCGGGCTACGCTGCTCCTGCAAGGTGCACACTCTCAGGGGAGCCCAGATGCTCAGTGATCCCGCAGTCTCTAGGCTCCTGGCTGCTTGCTTGTCTACACAGGAGTTCAGTCAATACACGGGGCTCTCAGGCCCTCTGACAGTGCAGCACCTCGGTGACCAGCAGCTCCAGGATATTTCCCAGGAAAAGAAAACAGCCAACTAAGCGCAGGGCTGGTCACGTGGCCGTGGAGCGGCCGCCACGCTTGCCTGCCACTCTGCAGCTGGGCTGAACCAGAGCTGCTTGAAACCTTCGTGTCCCTCCAGGCTGGGCTGTTTGCCAAGGCCAGCCGGGTGTCCACACTTCGCTCCTGGAGCGGTTTTCCCACGAACCCAGCAGCCACGCTACCGTGGGAAACTGAGCCACAACCTGAGCAGTGCTGCGCAGCTGTAGGTCCCCTGGGGCCCATTCTACTCCTGAGAGTTCAGAGAGCAGGGTCGGACCCGTCGTGCCCACGAGTGGGGGATTGTGCGCAGCATCATTCCCAGAGGAGGGGTGGCTCCGTGGCACGTGGGGCTTTGGTGGGTCCTCAGGCCATGGGCGTTTTCCATCTGCCAGAGCCCTGCCAGGCTCTTCCCGGTCTCTGCCGCGGTGACATCTGCCGACTGAGCACTTACTGCATATACCTGGGCTGGGAATTCCCCCCGGGCGAGAACCCCTCCCCCCTTCAGGCGCCCCAGCCTTGGGGTTGTGCAGCGGATGTGAGTAATGGCCCTGCTGTTTGTCATTCTGTCCAGGTCCATCTGGTCACCTGCTCGGCCTTTCTGAGCTCTGCCAACAAGGCCGAATTCCTGGATCTGGGCTACGTAAGTAACATTCCGAGCCTGGAGCGCTGGCTGCCCGCTGCCTTCCACAAACACTGGGGGGTGTGGAGCCGTGTGCCTCCCCAGGACCCCAGGGATGGGGCAGCGGAGAAAAGGAGTCCCCCGGCCTGTTGCCCCAAATGCACCCAGACCCCGGAGGTGGGAAGATGCTTGGCTCGCTGGCTTGCACTTTGGGGGTGGTCATCTCACTCCCTGCCCTTGGGTGTCAGCTGAGCCCGGGAGCAGAAACCCAGCAAAATGTCAGGAGCCAGCCCCTGTCTGCGCCAGGCCTCCAGGGCAGAGTCCCTCAGCAACACAGACGCAGGCACCGGTCACTGCTCCAGGGCCCGGAACATTTCCTAAGACCTTCCACAGAGCTGAGCGGAAAGCTCTTCGCCGTCAGCCTGGTCGCGTCACTAGTGTGCATGGCAGCACACAGAGAGAGGGAGGCTCCCGGCACATCTGACAGCCAGGCCCACAGTGGGAAGGAGGGGGGCAGCAGGAAGGAGGGGGGCAGCCAGGCCCAGAGTGGGAAGGAGAGGGGCAGCTGGGCCCGCAGCGGGAAGGAGGGGGCCCGCAGCGGGAAGGAGGGGGGCAGCAGGGCCCGCAGCAGAACGCTTTAACGCAATGTTCCACTCGCTTTCAGCAACTGATGGAGAGGCTCCAGAAAATAGTCAAACTCCCGCATCGCTTGCGGCCCACGCAGACCAGCAAGGTAAGCGCTGTCCTCCCAGGCCACGGGCCCCGCTGTCGCCAGAGCGCCACATTCTGGAATGTGCTATATGCTTGTCAGGTTGGTTCGGGGGCCCTGGCCTCTCCCGTGTCTGTCTCCAAATAGCCAAGGCACCGGAGTTGCTGCCGTTACATCCCCAGTTCCCCACTGCCCCAAGCCCACTGCGCTTTCAGCATGCACCCCAACAGTCCGGCAGCACCACTGCTGCCCAGGAGAGCCGGCAGCACGTTACCCTGGGTGATTATTTCCTGTTCCTTAAGTGTGTTTCATCCCTCCTTGCCTGGAGAAAACTCCCAGGCAAGCCAGCACAGGCTAGACTGGGCCGAGTCGCAGACAGAGCACAGTGCCCTACGCTGCTAGTTTGGGGCTGCTCGGTCTTGAAGCCCAGTGCATTTTAGGGTACCTGAGCAAGGGAATAATCACGGAAGGAGCAGAGTTCACCCTGCCTCCCAGATGTCCTCATCTGTCTCTTTGGCCCTGTGCAGATAAACACCGAATTCCGGGCTGAGTTTGCCCACTGCTTGGAGCCGCTGTTGCTGCTGAATCCGCGCCGGTCTGTGGTGGGGAGCGGAGGGGGCATCGGACCTGGGATCAGCAATGGAAACATGTAAGAGGCCCAGTTCTCAGCTGCATCCCCGGGGAGGGAGAGGGGAGTCACAGTCTCCACATGCGCAGTGAGATTTGGGGGATAAATACTAACATAGGACTGGCCTGCCGGAAAGCAAGTAGCAGTTCTCACCAGTGGCTTCGCAAGACGCGCACAAGCCAAAAGGTGCCCAGGTGGCCGGGTAGCTCGGTACTGGAGGTGAATCCTGGCCAGGAGATCATGAGCAATTTCCATGGGATGCTGCAGTTGGCTTCTGCTCTGCCATCTCTCAGGAACGCATCCCAGCACTTTGTGTCCTATCTGATGTCACCTATGCCCATCACCCTGGTCTCTGGGCACCTGACCAAAACCAGGCCAGCAGAATCCAGCCCCACTTTCTCCGTATTGGGCAAAGCACTGGTACGTTGGGGCCGGAAGTCTCACAGGAGCAGGTCAGAAAGGAGGCTGCCTGGAGACCTTTCAGGGAGGTTTCTTTCCAATCTCTCTCTATATAAAAAAGTTTTTCCTGCGGGACGATAGAATGTTCCTCCTGGGCAACAGAAAGACATCATCACGTCATCAGCATCACCAGGCTCTCAGAGAAGAAAGCAGCCCGAGAGGGGGGTAGGTGAGTGTAGCAAGCAGAGCATGCTGCCCCCCAGTAAACCTAATTTGAAGTTGCTGCCTCTACACACTGAAGAAAATCCACCTTCCCCCAGGACTCTCTCTTGGCAATTTGCCTGAGAAACAATGATGTAAGTTGGATTTCCAAGGACTGAGCAGTCCTGTACAAATCTGAGCATCTCCTTAGAGGCAGAATCTGTTCTACACACCGTCGGTAGAAGAAAACAGAATGGCAGGTCCATCTGGGATAGACTTTGAAACCCTGGGACATCCTGGGTCATTCTTCCAGCTGCCTTCTTGATTTCAGGATGGGGTAGGATGAGCAGAAATACAGACCCTGCTGTGCCACATGGAGAGTAAGTCAGGGTGCTCCCGGAACGAGTCACCTTCACAGCTGCTCCAGCAGATAGCACGGCTAGTGGTGCCATCTGGTGCAGTTCTTCCACAGCTACCTCGACTCTCTGGGAGCGTGGGGGGGAGGGTGCCTTGCAACAGCCGTCTGTGGAGAAGGGCAGAGTGGCATGTAGTTGCACATGGAGTCTCCTCCACTAAGCCGCCGATCCTTCCAGCGTTCAGAGAGAACGCACGGACCAGCCTATAGGGAGAGCCTCCTCCACGGAGCCTTTGTGGGTTGGTTTGGAATATTTGATTTGTTAAATTTGATACACACACACACACACACACACACAAACAATTATCGGCTAATCCACACACAATGCTGGAAGTGCCACTCAAACAGCCCTCGCTGCACCTCACGCACCGCCCCGAGGGGCAGCCTGCCAAGCACGCACAAGACTCGTGACAGCTGGACTGCAGTTCAGATGCACCAGTTTTAGTCCTACGTTAAGGTGACCAGCAGGACACAGGGGCTAGTGATCCTGAAAGGAAGAGCCAAACAGCATGAGGTAGAAGCAGGAGCAAGCCTGGCTTGGCCAGGGTACCTCCCTGCTGACCTGCAGCACCCCTTGCTATTCCTGCCACAGGCGGCTGTTTATTTTAATTTTATCCCTGCCCCGTGCATTGGTACGAAATGCGCCGATGCTCTCTTGCCGCTCCGCCTTTCCAACGAGCTGCCCTTGACTTTGTCAGGATGAGCGGTGCCCCAGGGACAGTGTGTAACAGCTGTGCTGATTAGTGTCAGGAACAGGCACAGGGCAGTGAATTGGCAATTCCTGGAAACCAGGGTTTGGTGCACAAGGGGAGCTGCACGTCTGTTCTGCAGGAGACAGTCTGGCCAAACGTGATGGACCCTGAAAAGTGGGATCCTCCTTACGGCACAGCAGGGGTGCGGGCTGGAGCAGATCAGGAGAGAAGTGGTTAGTTTAACAGCAGCTTTAAGGAAAATCTGCCAGAAACTCTTCCACCCACACCCCACCTTTTCCTTGCAAAGAGCGGTGAGTGACAGAGGACAGATCATTTGTCTATCCATGACCAATGCCTTCCTTGGCGGACAGGTAAATCACAGGACATTGGAATTGCCGAAGTCGGGAGGAAAGCAGTAAGTGTTCCCAAGAATTTCCTCCCTTATCACAATCACTGGCAAAGTGGGAGTCTTCTCTGTACTAATCCATACAAACCATGAGCCCGGAACTACTGACTTCACACAGCAGGTGGGCCCAAGTCGTAGACTGCAGCAAGTCATCTGGAATATCTGACGGGACCTTCATTGTAACTAGTGACTGTTGGAGGACAAGATAACGGAGGCTGACGCGCATCGTTATCCCCCACGACAGTATCTATCCCCTCCGAGCCAAAGCTCTCCCTGTTCCTTGGCCACTTCTCAGAGCCCCACTGGGCCCGCGTCACAGCTGCAGAACTGAAACACACGGCGGGAAAGTGACCCAAAGGCCACGTGGAGCATGGTGCCAAGCCAGTGTGAGAGGCCAGGCCTCCTGGCTCCATTGCTGTGCTCTGCCTTACAGCTACAGAAGAACCCTGCCCACCTGGAGGTCACGTCTCCCCACGGATATGCCTGTGGGAGGCCCTTCGGGCGCTGGCAAAGAGCCACCCACACAAATCCAGAGCCACGTCTTGAGACTCCAGCAACAACAATCCTGGTTTGGTTCTTGGTCGCTGCCAATGCCCTGCAGCTACTGACCAAGTGCCATTAATCTTCCACCGGGAGTCACTCCTCATTGCACCAGCCTCTGGGTCTCTGGAGGATCTTTGGTCTCCCTCCACCTGGAGTTAGCTGGAGCACAATCAACCCCCTTCTCTGCCTCACGCCATGGAACGCAGCGTGGTGAACGAGGAGTCCTGTGGCACCTTATAGACCAACAGATTTATTGGAGCAGAAGCTTTTGTGAGGGAAGACCCGCAGCGTGGTGAACAGGGGCCTCAGGCTGTGATGCAAACAGTCTGCTACTCGGCCTCCAACCTCCTCCAGCCTTCCTGCATACGCGCCCCTCACCCCCTGTGCAAGGATCCGACCAAGCCAGCTCCCGGGTGGTGAGACGGGAGCTGCACCGCACTGCGGGATGAAGAGCCCCGAGCTATTCTCCATGATCCTGACAGTGACTTGCTCACTCCCTGGTTGATGAGCTGCTCGGGGGCTGTCCCAGGGTCCTCCCCCCGCTCTCTGCTCCGTGCCGACGCCAACCCCCGCAGCACTCCAAACGAGCGCCTGCCTTTTCGCCCGGCGCACCTGAGTGCCTGGCTTCAGCCGAGGCCCCTGAGCAGCCTGTCGGTCTGCCACTATTTTTATCAGAATTTCAAAGAACTCTCCAGGACACAGTTTCCTTGCACTGGATATATTTAGGCCAACTGATGTCACAGACAGCCTAGGCCCCTCCACTCTGCTCCAGCTGCTCGCCCTGCGAAAGGACATCAAGTTTCTTGCTGTGAAATGGGGATCACACCTCGGCTCCAAGTGGATTTTACAGTTCAGGGAAACTAATCATCGTGCGGGGGAAGTGAGCGCCTCCGTTCCTTGTCAAGGGAGCAGTTCAGCTGCATTTAACAGGCTGCCTTTCACGAGAGTGGGATTCTGATGGGACGCGGGGAGCTGGACGATACGAATCCAGCAGGTGCTGCAGAGAGGGTGTCTAGCTGCCTCCTCTGATCAGTGAGCTGCCTCCTCTGATCAGTGAGCATTGGCTCTAGCATGAGCCTTGATTCATCGCATCACGCCTGGAACGGTGGTAGCAGCCTGTGCAGGCAATGTCTGAATGCAACGAGTAGCAGTAACTTGCTTTCTTCAAAGTGCTTCCACTGAAGAGTTTGACTGTTATTAGACACCGGATGATATGCTAAATCATGCTGTGAGTATGTTCTATGTGCTTGTCCAAATATTGCTGCTTTACTATCCTTGTTGGCAATTTGCAGCTTCCAGTCACTTCACAGCTCAGTGAACTCACCTGCTCCCTGGGATATTTTGCTGAAACTTGCATTCCTGTCTCTTTGGACCGGGCTGTCGGAGCCGAGCTGTGGCTCCCCAGAAGAACTGTTTCTTTTGGCCATCAAAAGAGGCCAATAAACACACTGCGTGCATGAAGCAAGACATTTTTGGTGTCATCAGTGTAGGGATCCAGTACCAAGACTCTTCTGGGGGGCAAACACCAGGATTTTGAGACTCGGGACATTCTTGTCGGTAGCGTCTGTCTCATCCGACCTGACACAGGTGGCACTCGATACAGCACAAGAGAGGTGCTTTCGATTGTCCTTCTGAGTGGAGGTTGGTTCTTACTGGGTATTTGTCATATTGTGTTAACACTGCACAGCCTCACTGACACCTTCCCTATTCTTCAGTCACTGGCTTTATGACTGATTCAGAAGTGATCAGGCAGAACTTAACAGCATTAGAACAGGAACTCTGAATGCTACGGTATCATGCTCATCCTACCATAATGGGGTTCCCTTGTAGGAACCATCGTTACATGGTACAAACTCTCCTGCCAGTTTCCAGTTGTAAATCTCAATCAGATTAATAGGGATTAGGAGGAGTTTGGTGACGGGTAAGCCAGGTGGCGTGCCCACCCTGCCCCATGCTGTAACTGCATGGTAGGCACAGGGTTTGAGCCTGGGGCTTTTTAACTAAAACACCTTGTATCAGGAATGGCACCGACGCGGTCACCTCATTAGAGTTGGTGATTTTGTTGCTTTCTGGTCATAACTGTTGGCACCGAATGCGATTTCCCCTCCCTCGAAAGAGGCAGTAACTATGGGCAGTGAACCTCCTTGGGGAGACTGTCAGAAATGAAACGTGAAATCTGCCTTTTAGAAGTACAGGTAGCTCTGGAACGAAAGGGAGGGCAGGAATTCGTCCACCTTTGGCCTCTCCTGCCAGTGCCGTTATATCTCCCCAGCAAAGGGCAGCTGTGGTCTTAGAACGCTCTCACGGCCCGTTGGAAGGAAGGAGCCGGTCCCGTAGGATGACGACCTGCCCGCCTTGTCCTGCACTACAGAGGGCTTTCTCAAGGAGGAGCTGGATTCCCTTTGGCAGACCGACTCAAACGCCCAGAGGGGCGGCTGCCAAGCTAGCACGACAGACCGGACACAAAGGCAGGCAGGCCAGAGGATGCTTATTCCACACTGTGTGCAACTGAGGCCGATGGAGGCACTTACTAGTTTGCTTCTGCTAAATAGCATTGTCAGGGCCAGCGGCTGATGTGAGGGCACTGCTCATCTCTGCTTTCCCACCTCTTTGCTTAAGGCTCTCAGGTGGCCAGTGCTCCAAGACTCTGATCGTGTCAAGCTGCTCCCCTGCTTGCGATAAGATGCCCATCACGGGCTCCATCGTTCGGAAGCCCACCATGCACCGTTACATCAGCACCAAGGTCCTGCTGGCGGAAGGTGGGGAGACGCCTTTCACGGAGCACTGCCGCAACTACGAGAATATGTATCGGGTAAGTGTGCAGGGGAGCGCAGAGACCCATTTCACCACTGGCCGTGGGACTGCTGGCCCTGCTCGAGGGTCTGCCTGGCCTCACGGGATCAGTGCCCACAGGTGGAAGAAGAATGTGGGGCAGCTCCTGGCATGCTGCAGGGCAGGCCTGACCCAGGGAGTGGCGGCCAAGAGAGCTGGGGAAGGAGAGAGAGATGCTGAACAGTTCTCCAATTAACTCTTTGAGCTCCTCCGTCTGGGCTCGATCCCTCCCGTCTTGGTCACGTGGAAAAGGTTAGAACCCTTGGGCCAAATCCCCCCTTGCTGTGAAGATGCAGTCACCTTGGACACTTCGGGTCGGGTCATTGTCACCGTGCTTAGGACTCACATGGCCAGTGGAATGGGGACAAAGTGCCTCCAGGCCAGCCATCAGGAATGTTAGCTGCTGGGTAACAGAATAGTCAAGTAACCACATGAATTCTTATCGGTTACTCCACTCTTCGATGGTCCCCGGGGTGGGGCTGGCAGCCAGTGCGCTCTGGCCTCACTCCGGGGAGCCCCCAGCCACCCCGCGCTGCTGCCCCTCTATCACAGGCAGCAGTGTGGGGTGGCAGGTGGGAGCCGGTCCGCCAGGGGAGCCGATTTAAAAGCCAGCTCCCCACTCAGACCGGCTCCTGCCTGCAGCCCTGTGCTGCTGCCTCTGATACAGCAACAGTGGCAGCAGCCCGTCTGCAGGAGTCCGAGCTCCCCACGAACAGAGGCTGCTCCAGCCTCTGTCCACAGAGAGCTGGGAACTGGCCCCCCTGGACAGAGGCTGCTGCCGGGGACCAGCCTCTGCCCGCAGCGGGCCCAGAGTCACTGCTGATCTGTGGGAAGCCCAGACCCCCCGCGGACAGAGGCTGCTGTCGTGCTGCCATAAAGCAGCCTCTGTCTGTGGCAAACCTGGGCCTGCCGTGGTCAGAGGCTGCTTCACAGCAGACTCCCCTGTCCCCCCTTGTGCTGCTGCCTCTCAGAGACAACAGCGGGGGGGCGGGTAGGTGGCATTGTGGAGCCAGCTCCCCCAGCTCCGGCTCCTGCTTCCCACCCCCCGTGCTGCCTCTCCTGCAGATAAGCCTCGGCTTATCGGTTAATCGTATACTCGATTACTTGTCTACATCCCTACCAGCCATGGGAACTTACAAGGGAAAATCAGGTGAGTTGGTTCTGTTTCTCTTCCTAGAAGACGTAAGGAGCTCAACCTATTTAGCTTAACAGAGAGAAAGTTAAGGGACAATTTGATTACAGTCTGTAAGCACTTGATACATTCAGACCGGAAATAAGGCATCGTTCTTTAAACAGAGCAATTAGCCATTAGAAGAGTTTACCAAGGGTTCCGGCGGATTCTCCATCAATGATCTTTCTAAATCGAGCCTGGATGCTTTAGCAGAAAGATCTGCTCTCGGAGTGATTTGGGGAAGGTCTAGGACCCATGCAGGAGGTCAGACAGGAGTTTTACCGTGCTCACTTCTGCCCTTGGCACCTGCAAAGTCCATTGGCTTAGAGGAGCTCTTCTGTACTGTATGTAACTGCCAGGCCCTGTGTTCCATCAGCGGTGACCTCGTCCCAAAGACTTTCCTATGTGTCAATGGTAAGATGGTGCTTCCACAGGAGAAAATAGCAGTAGCGAGAAAATCAAGAGAGGCTGGACAAGCCACGTACCTTCCCCTTCTGTAACCAAACCGACTGCCTGTGTGGGATGGAAGGGAAATGCCGCAGGAGCTCACCCCTTTCCCGTTTCCAACGCAGACCCTGCAAACGGAGATCCAGAACCTGAAGGACCAGGTACAGGAGCTGCACCGTGACCTGACCAAGCATCACTCCCTCATCAAGACCGAGATCATGAGCGAGATCCTGCAGAAATCCCTGCAGATGGATGTGCAGATCGCCTCGCAGTACTCGTCGGTGGAAATGATGCGGAGCATGTTTGAGGAGGTACGTGTCCTGCGGCAGGCACGCTAGCCCCCTGCCAGCAGAGCAGCACAGAGCGGCGCTCGTGGTGGACTCGTGCCAGTGCCAGACCCTGGGAGAGAACAAGGGGCATCTCTGAGCAGGGAGGGCATCAGGGAGCACCAACCTGATCCCCATTTACCCAGAGGAAAGGCTGGATCCTGAGGAAGGGTGGGGTCTGGGGCAAACTAGTGGCAGAGCCCGTCCTATGAAGGAACAGAAGACAGGACTGTGCAGCGCTTTAAAGACTAACAAGATGGTTTATTAGGTGATGAGCTTTCGTGGGCCAGACCCACTTCCTCAGATCAATTGTGGGTCTGGCCCACGAAAGCTCATCACCTAATAAACCATCTTGTTAGTCTTTAAAGTGCTGCACAGTCCTGTCTTCTGTTTCAGCAAGACCAGACTAACACGGCTGCATCTCTATCACCGTCCTATGAAGGGTTTGCCAGAAAGACACCAGCCTTACTCTTGTGTTGCAACGGCTCCACCCAGGCTAGGGCTACGCTGCAGCTTAAGCTGACACGTTCTGTCACTCAGTGGGTGCCAATTAGCCACCCCCGAGGGACATAACTTACGCTGAGGACAGAGCTAGGTTGCTGAAGAGCTTCTCCCGCTGACACAGCTACCGCCGCTCGTGGGGGCTGGCATGACTAAGTGATGGGTGAGCTCTCTCCCTTTGGCTGAGAACAGCTGTGCGAGAGAGCTTGCAGCAGTACAGGCAGGTGTGCCGGAAGCTCTAGCGTGGCCACAGCCTGAGCTGCTAGGACAATTAAAAGAGCCAGACCCTCAAGCGGTGTGAACGGGGCTGCTGCTGCGGTGAGATTTGCGTGTTGGGAGCAGCTGAGCGCGTAGCTCTCTTAGCCTGGGCGGAGAGAGGAACAGGCTTGGCCAACGTCCCTCAGAGCAGGCACTCCAGCCCTTTAGCAACACGCTGCCCAGCTCATGCTTTGTGTTTCAGATTTGGGAGGAAACCTGTCAGAGGGTGGCCAATGAGCAGGAAATTTATGAAGGTATTTGTGAGCGCTCTGCCCACTAACCCGCTGAGTGCATGTGCGGCCATGCTCTCCCCCCGCTCACTGACATGCGCTTGCGGAGCAGCAGGAGGGCTCACGGAGCACGTGGGCTGACACACGTACTGGCTTAAAGGGGATGTTTCAAACGGGGAAAGCTGCTCCATTGCTCTTCTGCTGCTCCACGCTGGGCTCCAGGGGCTTCCAGCACTGGAATGCCACCCTAAGCACAGCAAGGTCTTTCCCCACACGGGGGGGGGGGGGGAGGGGGTAAGAGGGATCAGCCTCATTTCCCACTCACGCCACTCCCTCTACCTGCCCTCCATCCACGTATGACCCCTCTCACTCCTGCCACGCTGAGGAGCGAGGCAAGAAGGGTCCAGTCCAGTAAGACCCTCCCCTACCCATTCAGGGCATATTCTGTTAGAGAAGATAAATCAGGATGGGTGACTGTCAGGCAAATCCCCCCCAAATCCCCTATATTGCAGAGAGGTGATAACACAGTTTTCAACCACACTATGGCCAGAGCCCAGAAGGCAGCGAGATGAGCAAAAGCCAGAAAACCCCACAGTTCCAAAAGCAGAGTCTGGAGGGAAGTTGGGGTATTCAAAGATGAGAGTATCTAAGCAGCACGATAGCTTTGCAGATCTCTCCCTCAGATGGTTGGTTAACTGCAGCCCGAAGAGATGGGAGCCTCTGGGGTGTCGGTTGGTTGGGGTGTACCGTATCTGGGCTTTGCAGAAAGTGTAGAAGCCCAGAACAAGCCCCTCGGAGACCTACGAGGTCAGAGAACACACTGGTTGACTTCACAGAAACTCCTCGCACGTTGTGACAACACCCGCTCGGACAGCTAGAGTCAGGAGGGACGCTCCAGTTTCTGGAGTGGCTGGGTCTCATTACGCTGTGTTCCCTTCCCATGCAGCGCAGTTACATGACCTGTTGCAGCTGAAACAGGAGAACAGCTACCTGACCACCATCACCAAACAGATTGCCCCCTATGTCCGCTCCATCGCTAAGGTGAAGGAACGGCTGGAGCCCAGGTAGGACAGCACAGAGTTGTTTCCCCAAGAGGATAGGCCTAAGGGGGGCGGAGGGCTTTGAAGTGGACGTGTGTCTCAGGCCAGTGCCCAGTCGACTGAGCCCTCAGCAGGGACCCCAGGGAGAGCGAGCTGTCAGATGTGTCATCCCATTCTTCGGAGAGGAGCCACAGGGGCAGTGCAGCGCAGGGAAGCTTGTACTGCCCTGCTGACGCCTCACGGCTTCTGTGGACAGAAAACTTTTCGTTCTTGTGCTGCTGCGGGTCCCAGGGAACCCCCAAGCTCACTCGCCTTTTCATCTCACTTCAGACTACAAGATCCCAAGGAACTGAAGGATGACCAGCCAGAGAATCTGCTCAAAATTTACGATGACAGCACAGCGACCAGCGACACAACGCACAGGTAGAGGGAGGGGCGGAACGATTGAAATGCTGACGGCTTCTCTGAATGCTTGACACCAGAATGAGTCCATCCACTGACAGATTAGTCATCAGTTTCCATATAAAACTGTCAACTAAACGACTGAAGTTAGGAAATACAAGTGGGAGACTTCCAGAGAACTGTAAGTGCTGCCAGTTGTAGCAGCAGGGTTTGTCAACACTATGCAGCTGTCAACAACAAGGCTGCGTCAACACAGCCTTGTGGCTAAAAGTCAGCATGTGCGTGCTGTTTGGTGTGTTGGCACCATATTTCCGCTTTCTATGGGGGGATTTCACTTGCAGAGGCAAAACTTTATTTGGGGGGTGGTGTTTTAAGTGGGTTTTACCCACGAAAGCTCACGATTCCATGGATTTTTAAGTCAAGTCCTGTGGCACCTTAGAGACTATTAACAAAAGTTTTGTTAAAATCAAGTCCAAATATAGACTTATGCTTAGGCGCTGCCAAAAGGCACACACAGAACAGATGCCGTTATTAGCAATCGCCATGCATTTTGCGTTAGGGTAGGAAAAGGTGGTGGGTTTGGTTTTTTAGCCAGCCTGTCCTGATTGAATTCCAGCTCAAGCAATTTACATACCGATTCCACCCCAGAGTTCCAGCTGCAGACACAGTTCTTCACCACGTTCCTTACATTTGTTTTTCTCCCATGGCCACATCTTCACTCGCAATGCCAGAGAACAACATTCTGGTGTTCAATTGAGCAGGTCTAATACAGACCCATAAATTGAACACTGACGGCAGGGCTGGCCGGGGCCTGTACTCCTCACAGCTGCAAGAAATAAGGGAAGTCGACAGGAGCATTTGTGCCCATTGGCCTCCCGCTGTGGGGACACCACCAAGCTTGGCTTAGGATAAGCCAGCTCCAGCTACTGTATTCTGTGTAGCTGGAGTTACATACCTTAAGCTGACTTCCAGGTCTAGTGTAGACCTGGCCTAAATGTCAAAGTTACAGAAACACAGGACAGTAACTAAAGAATTAACTCTTCCACAGTAATATTTAAACCACAAGTTTGTTTCTCACGGCAGTCTATGCGGTTTGAGAAGCTGCAGCTGAAGCAATAGATGCTAAAGAAAATCCTGAGTTACATAACCCTGAGAAACTAGTGTGTAAATGCATCTAATTGTTCAAAATACTTGGTGGAGAGAACAAGGAAGGGGGGAGAAAAAGAGGAAGGGGGTTGCCCTTCATGAATGAGGAAAGTAGCATATCCAAGTATCCCGTACCCACCACTGCATTGCCACAACTGAAAGAAAATATGGGGAGATGGAGCAAGCCACTAAAAGCACCTTGCAGTGGTGCCCTTACATGCCAGCAGCGATTGCATGGAGTATCTTTAATGTACCTCAGAGGAGCAAGCAGCATTGTTTGGGGAGTTCCCTGCAGGTGCCAAGTGTTAATGGCTGGGGTTCATTCCCAGAGAGCTAGGGTAACTGGAGCCTGGTTTAATCTGTGAAGTGACCCAGTTAAGGAATAGTCATCCCATGCAGATTTCCAGCATTTTACATACTCGAATGGCTGGAACTTAGACATTTTATTTAAAAACAACCACGTGGCATGTGCTGTTGAAATTTTGCTACCCAGACTCAAGACAGCAAATATGGTAAGTAACAGCCAGCATGGATTTGTCAAGAACAAATCATGTCAAACCAACCCGATAGCTTTCTTTGATAGGCTAACAAGCCTTGTGGATAAGGGGGAGGCGGTGGATGTGGTGTACCTAGACTTTAGTAGAGCATTTGATAGGGTCTCACATGACCTTATGAATAAACAAAGTAGATGGAGCTAGTAGAAGGTGGGCGCATAACTGGGAGGATAACCATTCCCAGAGCATAGTTATCTATGGCTCACGGTCATGCTGGAAGGGCATAACAAGTGGTGTTCCGCAGGGATCAATTTTGGGATCGGTTCTCTTCATGATCTTCATCAGTAATTTAGATCTGTGGTGTCCAACCAGTTCTGAAGCAGCCGCCACTATAATGGCTACTGCTATAGCGATCTAGCCACAGTCAATCGGCCAAATAGTCACATGTGGCTAGTGTGTTGGATACCACATAGAGAGTACGCTTGCAAAGTTCGCAGATGATAGTAAGCTGGGAGGGGTTGCAAGTGCTTTGGAGAATAGGGTCATAATCCAAAATGATCTGGACAAACTGGAGAAATAGTCAGAGGTAAATCAGATAACATTTAATAAGGACAAATGCAAAGTACTCCCACTTAGGGAGGAACAGTTTCACCCATACAAACTGGGAAGTGACTGTCCAGGCAGGAGTACTGCAGGAAGGGATCTAGGGGTCATAGTTGATCACAAGCTAAATATGAATCAGTGTGACGTTGCTAAAAAAGCATACATGATTCTGGGATGCATTAACAGGAGTGTTGTGAGTAAGACACAGGAATCATTCTTCCCCTCTATTCTGTGCTAAATTAGGCCTCAACTAGAGTAGTGTGTCCAGTTCTGAGTGCCATATTTCAAGAAAGATGTGGAGAAATTGGAGAAGGTCCAGAGAAGAGCATAAAAAAAAAAAATGATTAAAAGTCTAGAAACCATGACCTGAAGGAAGACTGAAAGAATTAGGTTTGTTTAAGCCTGGAAAAGAGAAGACTGAGAGGGGACATGACAGCAGCCTTCAAGTTCCTAAAAGGGTGTTACAAGGAAGAGGGAGAAAAATTATTCTTCTTAACCTCTGGGGATAAGACAAGGAGCAATGGGCTTAAACTGCAGGAAAGAAGGTTTAGGTTGGACATTAGGAAAAACTTCCAGTGTTTAACCACCCTGACAGGAATACATTGCCTAGGGAAGTTGTGGAATGGCCATCACTGGAGTGCAGTTTAGATAAACAGAGCAGTTTAGATAAACATCTATTATGGATGATCTAGATGATGTTTGGTCTTCCATGAGGACAGGGGACCGGATCTGATGACCTCTCGAGGTCCCTTCCAGTTCTAGTGTTCTATGAAATATGGAAAGTGTAAGAATAAAACTTGCATAGCAAGTTTGCCCAAGCCAGCAGCAGACTGCCTAGAATCTCTCTTCTAAATAAGAGTGTTAAAATATTTGAGCCATCTGGCAATTAGGTCTTTTTGTGATTTAGCCAAGGTGCCTTTTCTGCTCTAGGAACGACTTGACAAGAAGCTTGGAAGACAACAGGGAGAAAGCTCTGGATCCCAAAGTGGACAGCCGAATGCTGAACATTGCCACTGAGGATCCCCAACTGAAAGACGCTTACAGAACCAAACAGAAAAGTGGGACAGAGAGTCCCAGCCAGAAAGATTTTGCAACTTAGACAAGCAGAGTATCAAGAAATTGCACTGCTTTGCATTTCATATATGCAAGCAAAAGACTATGTAGGAGCTTCTCAAGTACATTTACAGTTAAGTCAGACTAGTATGTTATAGAAGATCTATCCATTGAAATAAAGACTTGACAAGATGGGGAAGACCAGCATTTCCAATCTTACGTTGATGAAATTGAGTTTTGAAATGCAGACTAAGGCTTCACCAACTCAGTGAATCTAAATACTGTTCTCATTACATTACCAGATGGTTTTTAAATTAGCAAGGGTCTGATTTCCCAGACCAGTCTCTTTGGCTGTTTGTATACAGGAAACCCCCGCCATGCGACCTCCAGAGAAGTAGATGAGGGTTCAAGTTACAACACCTATCATAAATGAGGGTTCAAGTTTGACGCCCCTGACTTGCAACGCTTCCCCAGGAAGAGATCACGTCGCAAGTCGGGGGCTGCCTGTATTTTCAACAATGTTACAGAAAAATACAGTGTATCAGGAAACTAAAAAAAAAAATCTCTTGTTCAGCAGAGAAGTCCAGTAACTCTCTGGTAGGCCCCCATTGGAATTGGTCTCCTTCCCATAGAAATTTTGAAAAGATATTGATATTTCACACCTATAATTCTTTATTTCAGCTGCTGAAAGCAGAGCATTAATAAGCTTAATTTTGACATTGTGGCGGTGTATTGTTTATTTTAAATGCATGGGAACAGCCAGCTCTATGTAAGTTTTATTCCCTCTACCTACTCCGTGCCCTGATGAATACAGCTTATTTCAAAGCCTAACTTAGTAAGCAACATATTCTTTAAGTGGAATGTAGTTATTTCCTCAAAGAGAGTCACCTTCCATAGCCTTGAGGCTGGGTTTTGGGGAGGTTTATAGGGGGGTTTGGGTGGTGATGATGTGTTATCTTGGAGAGTTGTTTTTAGCACTTCTGCACTTTAGTGTAACGAGACCTGTAGGACAATATTTCCTTTAAGTTTTTATGCTGTAGACGGTTCAGAAGTCTTGTTTTCCATACAAGATGTACACAGCTGTGTATATTACAAATCTGAAAAAAAAATTAAAATATCAGTTCTTGATACTTAGTGTGAGTTAATACTGCATGACTACACCACCAGGGAATTCTGGGATGGCCAGACTGTTATTGGCATTGGGTCAATGTTCCTTCTAAGTGAGTGTTTGGCTAGCCCCCCAGGAGAGCGCCAAATGCCACCCCGCTGATTGGCACGGTGACCACAGCAGCAACATGTTTCTACTGGTGGTGCACATCTGCACATGCTTGAGGCACATAAAATGTATTCCACACATGAATAGGAAAAATTAGAGGGAATGCTAGACAACACTCCTCCCACTAGCAGACTTTCAAAAGATAATTTCCTTGTGATATGTGCCAAAGAGACTTTGTTTCCCCATACAATCACCACACCTTTTCAGATTGTTTCAATCAAGTCTAGTTTTATTTAATAAATGGAAAGAATTCTCAACTTCTGCAAAAGGAACTTTTAAATATTTGTAATGGATATTTCTTTATTTAAGAAAAAGGGTAGAACTACTCCAGTAGTTTAAATGCGGTTAGTCTCAGCAAGCTCAAATAGATTGGGGAGTGATTCTAGTAAACAGTTTCAGCACAGACTTCAAACATATGATGCTATAACAAGGTAACAGTCTCCTATTGCACCAGGAATGTTGAGGTGTTTTCAAGGCAAGAGACAACTTCATCATACTCCAATCCAATGACAAACTCCCAAATAAACTAAAAACAGTGAGATCAGAAACTACTCCAGACAGTAAGAAAGTGCAATAGATCAACAGTTACTCGGTGCCATTATTTGAAAGCTGTATTCTGACCATCACTGTGTCAACCACCACTTACTCTGTGCTATAAGCAGAAGATGCAAGTCAAGGAACCAAGGCAAAGTTAAATTCCTAAAACTACTGCTTTTTGTAAACATGTTATACTTTAGGAATTTGAGGGGGACTATGTTATTTTGTGTTGGACATTAGGATAAATAAGTACTCTGTGTGTTCTTACTAATCTCTTCCGTGTTCCCTGTAAGGTGAACCACCAAGGAGACATTCAAATGCTGCGTAACTGATCAGAAGAGCGCCCACAGCCAGGAGAATGTGTTTCTACTCGTGGTGCATATCCACAAGTTCCTTGGTGCACATAACATTTAGAGTTAGGAACATTGCTCCTCACTCCCAACATCTATTAATAATCTAGTTTCCATTTTGTAGCTTATGCTAATCACTCTTTCACAAGCCTATGAACAATAAAAACGGACAGATGTTTCACTTTCCAATTTTCCTGCACTAGCTTAAAATTGCAAACACTGCAGGGGTTACAAACTAAGGTAACTTGAAAAACATCCTATGGAAGACATTTGCAATCTATTGAACACATACAAGTCCTTTTTTTTGGCCTGAAACTCGTGACAGTGCCCTTTATATCTGATAGTAGGAAAGGGTCAGAGAGCCAGCAATCCAAACATCTGACAAGCTTAATTTGGTAAACTGCTTCAAAATGCACAGAATTGTATGCTACCTGTTCCTCTTATTAGTGGTTAAGAGGTTTTCCCAGACTGCATAAATAGTCCTTTCCCATAGGACTTCATAATTGCTAACACGAGACTTCGGCTACCACTGACCAGAATCAAGCTCTTATTCACTGGGTACAGAACTAGAAGTTGTTCATTGATTACCTGTCTTTGATTTTTTTTTTTTTTTTAAAATAGCCTCAGTGCTGAAGCATGTTCCACAGGATCTATTTTGATTAATACATACATTGAAAATGTATTGATTAATAAATAAATCTGAACAAAGGGAGATCTTTCCTTGTGAATGCTGACTCCCCTTTCCTTCAGGAAGGAGGGCTGCAGCAATCATTCCAGATATTTATACCACAAGATGAAGTACTAAGATCCATACTCCTATGCCATCTCCAGAAGTGGAACATTAGTGCAATTCAAATTGACTTGGGACATTTAAAAAAAAAAAAAATCTGCACCTCATTTTCAAAAGTGAATTAGGTGTTTGAAAGTTGTGTCAATCGAGAAGTGTAAAGATCATTCTTGTACCCAATCACACCCAGGGAATGAACCTACACGGTCTGCATATATCTGATTTTGTGCAAATTCTAGTCTGGAATTTACAGTGAACAGGAACGTTGGGGCACTGTCATACTAAAATAAATATCAGCAAGGCCACTGGAGAAAAAAGGGCTTTCACTGACCACTGTGTCAACCAACTAAATCATTTGTTGGGCCCATTCATATTCTGATTATATATGTATGTGCTATGCAAAGCTCTTTCATTCAAAGACACAATCTCAAAAAAAAAAAATGCATCTCACTGTGAACATGCATCCTAACAAAGAGCTTATTTAACAGAACCTGAGATTTGGTACATGCTAGGCAAAATCTTCAGCTACACAGATGAAAAAAGTGGTTGATGTCTTGCAACAGCTACAAATGTTCTGAGTCAACACCCAAATGTAACATGTAGATAAAGCCCAAAACTAAAGGATAACTGTAGTACAGTAATTCCTCATTTAACACTATAGATGCATTTCTGAAAATGTTCATGCTAAGTGAAAACGTGCTATGTGGGCTCAATTTTCCCATTAAAAATAATGGAAAAGATGGCGGTTGGTTTCAGGTGGTGGTGGCAGCAAAGTCAATTTTTTGTTGATGTTGACGATCCAGCACCAACATTAGATATCTAGCAACACAAGTCACCACGGTTTGTTAAAACACGTGAGTGAGTGGAGGAGCGCTGTGACCATGTGAATTCATCCACTCACGCGTATTACCACTGTTTTCACCAACTTATACCACCGTGCGAAGTAGTCCGCCACTTGATTATTTTCATGTTATTTCGGGGACGGTCGTGTTATTCGAAAAATGTTCCCTAAAAAAAATCGTGCTACTGCGAAAACATGTTAAGTGGGCATGTGTTAAATGAGTAGTTACTGTATACAGACACCAGATCTGAGATCAGTGACAGGCATGTTTAAGTGACAGAAAGCAAGCCATTTATGGAAAGTCAAAAGACAATAACTCCCCCAAAGAAGTGCTAATAAAAGAGTAAGACAAAAACGTGTTTCTTTACATACTCCTCCATCCCACTAAGTTAGCTGAATAGTTTAAAGCAGTAAATTTTAGCAACTAAGAGCCTATTTCCAATCCAGACATTCAGAACCCAGTCTTTAGGTTTTACATTGAAGCGCTTACTGGACTGTTTGCTTTCTGGCCAGAACAAAATCAAGCACAAAAACTGACAAAAGAATGAGAAGTCTCACTGAACGACAACTTTTCAACTAAGAGGAAAGACCCATGAAATCTAGCTAACTTACTTGCTGATACAGCTGTCCAGTAGTTGTAGACATATGCAGGCTTGTGTGGTGAACAGGGGATTTGTTCGTAACTAGACCTCAAACAGCCATGTGAGAAAGATGTGAGCTTGAGTCTAACAATGAGACAAGGAGTAATGCAGCATAAAATGTTTAGGGTTAGAGATATTTGACCCACAGAAGTGTTTCACAGCACATGATTAAGGCAGGCATTTCTCACTGTCACTCCACCAGTTTGACCTAACTAATTATTTATATAAAACCACGTCCCTAATGCATTTTTTCCATTATCTGGCAAAACAAAGCCCAGAGCACATTTTAAAGTTTACTCTGCTGGGTCATTTGGAGTATAGCTCGTTATTGCCAGGGCTACACGATGAGCTAGGAGCCTGATTCCCCTGCTCACATACACATTTGCAGTAGCTCACAAGTATGAGCCACGTGGCCACAACAGCCCAAGTAATGGCAGTGGAAGCCTGGTCGAGCCATGTGGAATGCATACGGATCAGTTTTTGGCAGGTTTGTATTCTGCATGGCTCAGCTGAACCTCCACTACCATTACCCATGCTATCATGGCTACAAGGCTATTTATCCTTACATTAGCTCTCATGGAGCTATCGCTAGTATGTGTACACAATCACCTGAAATTACCCACTGGCTCATAGTACGATGCTTTTTAACTTGGTCTCAAAGTGCTTTACAAAGAAGGTAAATATTATCAATAGTTGTAGTTATGAAATATTTATACAATGGAAAACTCATCTCAGCAAAAAACCCTCGTTTGTATTAAGATTTTTAACTGGTTTGAGATGTCTTCTGAGGTATGTAGGCTACAGCCAGATAGCAACATTTATAATTCTCTTTCAGAAGTACATTTGAGGCACTTCTATTGCAAAGGAAAAACAATCTGTACAGGAATCACATCCTTACATATAATTATGCAGAGGAAAGACAACATTAGTCAAATACAGCCCTGCTGAAGTTTCATACCCCTTCTTTGAGCAAAAAAGCCAATACATTAAATCTCATACTGAATCTAAATGGGATATTTTAACTAGAATTCAGCTGAGCAAGTGCCATGAAATTTGAAAACTTAACTTGAGTAGGAAAAGGATTACACATTAGGGAAGAGAGATTAACAATTTGTCCCTATACCTCTTGCTATTCAGGTCTACGGGGATATGTTTGGTACATGCCTCATTTTAATACTAGAGTATTCCCAGTGGTATTTCAGTCCTAAACTTAAGCATTCTAAATAACCCAGAGAGTCAATAGCACCACAAAAACAAAATACTCCACTGAATTACAACCCAACAGCAGCTTCTACCAGTGCTCTAGTTCCTGAACTATGTTACAGTAACTTAATTAAGGGAATACTTCAAGTCAAGCTGTTACTTGTCAATATGCAATTCTCATTCCTGCAAGGAAGTCTATCTAGAATCAAGGAAACTGACCATCTTTGGTATATAGAAACAGAAAATAAATTATACCACAAAATCTGAATATAAATCATTTCCAGAATATTTAGACTATCACCACAGTTACTCCAAAAAATATCTTCTTACATTAGTGTATTTTCTGGAAGCGTTTCCTGTACAGATGAAACATCCAAGGTTTATTCTACAACAAGGCAAGACTCTTACCACCTACAGCCATTTACAAATCTGACCTATATTGTTCTTTTCCTGCATTTCACAAAAGCCAGGAAACTGTAATTTCTTTTAATTAAACTTATTTTCTTGAGTGAACTATGAGTAGAGAAAGAGCTAACAGTTTATTTGAATAGGATTGAATGCAGCATGATTTTCATGAATTTGAAGAGTGTGCTTTACAGAAGCAAGTTTATGATTTGCCAAGGGTACTATGGAAAAATGAGAAAACGATAATGAAACTTAAATTCATGGCACTAAACTGATGGAAACTACTGAGTTACTTTCTAGGTTACATATCTAGCTTATGCTTTTGTGGTGTTTAAAGATTCGTGATTTAAGAGAGCTTGCATCTTGAAAGCCCCCTATTAACATTGTATCAGGAGACAGTGCTTTGTGCCACACTGCCAGTCTTTCAGGTAAGCATATCTCCCAAACAGTATGCAAATTCATGCATTTAAAAAAGACAGACATAAAAGGCCAAGTTCTGAAAGCCCTCCAAGCAGGACATTACCACATTGACTTCAGTGGGAATTCCACACACTGCAGGTTTGTAAAGTCAGGTCCAGAGAGGTTAAAGCTGTGCTGTGGAGCTTTTTTATTGTCAAAAAGCTTGACTTCTAAAGTTTCACCATGGAAATATGAACCAGCACCCTTCAAGTGCAATGGTAGTTATTAGGAAGTGCAAAGCTCATTCTTCAACAGAATCCGTCACATTTCAGTACAACTCAGCTGTTGTAGGCAGAGTGAGCCATCTTCTCACCAGCATTACATGACATTTTAGGATCATTAGAGATTAAATAATCCCAAAAACGCCTCTATACATCTAAGAAGAACACCTATCTTGACTGAGCTTCTTGTTTATTTGGAAGGCATTCCAGTTGCCTAGCCTCTAACGATTCTCCAGCAGATGACCAGTAAACGGACATGGGCAACTATTAGAGCATGTCACAATATAGTGCTATGCATAGTTCCTTTCCATATGATGCCTGGAGCTTAGTTAGTCTGATTTTTCACATGCTACAGTTCCACTTTGATTCCCTTGATAAAAGGCAGACCTGATGGCACTCTCTTTTTATACTTCAGGTACTCCTCTCCAAAAAAGTGAATTAATGTCATCTCCTCCTCTTCTATTCGCTCTCTGAAGAATCTCCAGGATGCTAAAGTGTAGCCAACAACACAGATGGGATTACAGAGTAAGACCTGCAAGAGGACAGAAACGATTAAAATCCAATTCAGCCTTTCTTGCAAAACTCTGTTCACCCTGGAAAAGGATTTTGGTTAGTTGTTTGAAAAACACAAGTATATATTTGCAGAAAGACTTAAGTTGTCCCTGTTCTCCAAAAACAAATATTTAGAATTTTGTTATTGATAAGAATAATCTCTTTGCATTCTAAGTCCATCTATAAGTGAGTTCTGATGAAGAGCACTGCTGTTTCTTTCTACTGTAATACCAGACCCAAAGAGTGTGCTGCTTCTAAGAGAATTCAGGTTGTAGAGCTTATGCACACATGGTTTTGCATATTTATAATTTCTCTTAAAAAAAAAAAAAGCCAGCAACACACAACTATAAGATTTATATATTTGATGCTCTATATTTGTTCTCAGCTAAAGTAATTACAATATCTAATGCACTGACATTTTAAGTCACAAGAGTACTATAGTTGGTTTCAAGTATTGGACCTGGGTTTTACATACACTAAACGGGTTAGTTTTACTTGTCAGTCCTGTACAATACCAATATTTAATAAGAATAAGGCGAGTCTGATGGCTTACTGGAAGACACTTTGGAAGTAAAGATGAAAGGGAGGTCTGGAAACACCCTGGAAGCTTTAAGGTCCCATGGCTAGCAGCAGATCACACCTTGAACCTCTGAAAGCGTTCCAGCTCAAACCCACGCGCCATTGCCTCTGCTTATTTCATACAGAAAATTAAGGATATATGGTCTTCCCAACTCACAGGATGGAGAGTTCAGAGGCCAGCAGTTTCATGACTCATAGCTAAAAGTGTGCTGGTGGAAGACAGAATGGGTCAAAATCCATTCCAGGACTCCTATGAGTTGATCATTTGCTATATAGATTAGGTACAGACTATGGGCAGCATTAAGAAAAACTAGAAGATCAAGATAGCTAAGTGTATTTTATACAATACCTGTGTTCCAATACTCCAGTAAAACCATCCCACGTAAGATGGGTGCCGGAACCACCCATACACCCCACTTGTCACCAAAGTATGAGTATCCGATTTCTCATTCTGAACAATATGGTTGAAGTTGGAGCCAGCTGTGAGCATGGCAGCTTTCCTCAGACATTCCCCAAAGATCACCATCAATAACCCTACTGCACTGAGCCAGGTGATCTGCTTCATTTCTGCAAGTGAATAAGTACTGGTCACAACATGTTTTAAAAGTTCACTCTTATTGCAGGTAAAAAAGGAAATTTAGGGTTAGAGGTCTAGAGCAGAGCAAGAGTACCCTCGAAATTAACCTAACTTGATGCATCAAAGCCCCGAAGTTATTATATACTATCCCCAAGAGACTGACGGGCATGCTCTTCTTGTTTTAAGACAACGTATAACATAAATGCAGCATGTGTTTTAAAATTTTAGTCTATAAAAAGTAAACAAAGCATTTGAACAGAAGACTGATGCACTACTTATTCTTCACCTATACTGACAAGGCAGCAGTGTGTCTTAACTATTCCTGTTTAATCCAAATGCAAAGGAAGAGTGGCTAGAATACACAGCTAAAAGAGAATCTAACCCTAGAACTGAACACGGTCTTGTTATTTTACAAACTGGTTGCAGTTAATATGCTTAGTCCTCAGAGGAAAAAGTATGCACTAACAGACTCTCCCCACCAATTCAAGAGCAGCACCAAGAAAGCCAAAACAAACCCCCTTTGGTCTAACCTAGGATGTTTGCAATGGAGAAGCCAAAAGTACGTCTCCCATTCCAGAAAACGGGTTTAAAAAAAAAGTGTCTAAAAAGATCACAAAATAATTGTTATTTATTGATAACATGAATCTTGCTTGAGCACTGACAAAAATCCAGTCAGCAAGATCTCTCCTCTTCAAGTTTTTTTTAAAAACAGAATGCTAATCATTCACTGGTATTCAAGATTGCCTAAAAACTATGCTCACTTTCAAGAGTCAATACAGCAGGCTTAGTGTTTGTAACAGAACTGTCAGTTCACTCATAAAATCTCTTCTTCTTTAGACACCCCAACACAGAATAACTAGATGTGACTAATCAAGCCTAGCTATGCAACTCCCAGGTTTCATCCTTTACTGTGCTTTGTTAGAATCCCACATAAAATATATTTAAACACCAACATGCTGAGCCATACCCATACACAAGGTGTGAAATCCTGGTGCTGTTTAAATCGGTGGCAAAATACCCAAGGACTTCAGCAGGGCCAGGATTTCACCAAACACGTGAGAATAATTTAATCCTAGGAAAGCATCTCCTTTATGAATTGCATAAAATATGCTACATATGCCCTCCTATGACATACAGCCGTTATTCACCCTGGGGCAATTACTATTCTTTTTAAAAACTTACCCAGAAACCTCAAATAAAGCTACTGACCTGGATAAATGATTTTTTCAACTGTGAACTCTATCCAAGAAGAGAGAGCAGCTAGATTATACTCAAAACTGTGGTTTAGGAGAAAAGAGTCCAAGGACAAACTTCTGGGATTATTGATCGCTGTCACCAAATACTCAGAATAATGGAACAGTGACAAGGAACACATATACCTAGAAAAGAAGAAACCACCCAAATTTAAGCTGAACTTAATTTATTGAAAAACTCCAGTTACATTTTGCTGTGTTTTTTTCTGGAGTCCTATGTTTTGAAATCCAGGGTACTCTGTTGACTGTTCAGCAGCATAACTAGAATTCTGCAACTCTTATTCTCCACTATCTATACAAGTATGTTAGGAACAAACATGTAATTTATATAAGGTTACATATACATGTATATAAAAACAAAACTGTTAAGACTTTCATTTAGGAAGAACTGGATGCTTCACGGCATTAGTAATACAGTTTTACCTAATGCATATAAAGCAGACCACAGCAGCAGGTAGAGACTGTAAGAAAATGATGGGCAACGTAAGCTAGTAAGTGGGCCTCGTTCATCTCAGTGGGTCTCAAACTTGCAGTAATCAGAATGCCTCCCAGAATTAGCTAGTTTTGTTAACTGCATTTGCATACCTAAAATTTGCAGGGTGTGCAGACTGAACCATAGCAGTGCTTTAACTGGATGCAGAAGGAGCTCTCAGTCAATGTTGTGTGCAATCAGCATGCACCTCACTTAACGTAAGTGTTACTTTAGTAATACCAATGGGGGGGGGAGAACACACTACTTGGACAGAAACCAACACATTCTGACACCCTTGCCTGTGGGCCACAGTAAACAAAATGCCTTGTGGGCTACACACAGAACCTTGATAAGCTGCATGCGGGCCACAGTTCGCTCACCACTGCTGTAAGTAATAATGCCACAATGGCACACAAATCCTGCACTAGCAGGAGTGCTGAATAAATAACCAAATGGTACATTTCCCCCCCAGTCTAGGATTTCTAGACTAGAATAGCCAATCTGTCCCCTCTCCACCACTGACGTGAGGACATGTAAGCACCGTGCACGCGAAAGCTCTCAACGGCCAGTGGGCAGCACCCTGCCACAAAGGCCAGGAGGGAAGCGGCCCCAGTCGGTCTGTGTCACTGAGGAGAAAGCCGATGATGCAGGTTTTCTGACGCAGCAGGAGCAAAAGGAGCGAGCCTGCCAGGCTGCCCAGGCCTCCCACGCCAGTGCCACCGTGCTCGGACACGCCAGCCGCCCCGGGCCCCCCCTTTCCTTACCAGCCGAAGTGCTGCCACGAGGACTGCGCGAAACTCAGCAGCAAGCCGCAGCCGCAGGCGAAGCCCAAGAAGCAGGCTCGGATGGCGATCTGCGCACAACAACGAGCAATCAACAGCGATGCCGCTCCCGCCCCCCCCCGGCCCACACCCGGGCCCGCCCCGCCCTCGCCAAGCGCCGGTTGAACGGCCGCGGGGGGGGGGGGGCGTCGGGCCCCGCCCGCACCTGGTAGAGCGGCGGCCGGTAGAGCAGCAGCAGCAGCGCGTTGATCCCCGCCGCGTGCAGCGCCAGCGCCGCCCGCCCCTGGAGCCCGGGCCCGGCCGGCAGCGCCACCACGGAGGCGCCGAGCAGGAAGGCGGCCAGGCTGGCCCGGCCCTCGGGCGGCAGCCTCCCTCCCGCGGCGGCCATGACGGCGGCCCGCCACCCCGCCGCGCGCGAGCGTCTCCACGCACCTCTCGCGAGAGCCGCGCGGCGCTCCAATGTCGCGAGAGGCCCGGCCGCCCGAGCGGGCGCCGCACTTGCGAGTCCCCGCCTCGGGCATGCTGGGAAGGGTCGAGGCGCGCGCAGCGCTCTCCCGGGGCATGCGCAGAGCGAGGGCCGTTGCCCACCGCCGCTCGTCGCCCTTCCCACGCTTCCGTAGCGTCAGCCGGTTGCCAACTCTCCCGACCCGACGCCGTTCGCTGCCGTCGTGTCCGGTTCGTCCGGTCGGGAGAGTTGGGAACCCGATGGCCCCGGTAGCATATTTTTCTTCCTGGCCTGTGCCGTGGAACACAGCCTGGGTCAGCGGCCGCCCCCCGACGGGCTGCAGACAGCCGGCACGCAGAGCCCCTGGGTTGCGCGAGCGCAGCGGCGCCCTGCCGGCCCTTTTATACCGCGGGCCCGCATACCGCTAGCACTGTATTTGCATATTCAGTATGCAAATAGCGACTATGCAAATAACATGTTACCAGCCGCCAAAATAGGCGCCCCGCCCCCAGACCAGGGCGCACAGCTGGCTTCAGCTCCAGCAGCGGCTGGCCAGCGCCCTGAGCAGCTGGCGTGGGCGTGGGCGTGGGCGTGGCCTGGCAGCGTGCCATGGCCCGCCCCCTGCGCGGTGAGGGCTTGGTGTGAATGTCCGAGCCCTGGGGGCGGCTGGGTGCCCAGTGTCCAGGGCGGGACGAATGCCCCCCCCCCCCGGCTAGTGGTTTGCAAAAAGCTTTCTCATGAGCTAGTTGAAGCAAATCGTTGATGCCGCGACCCAACATCATGGCTACGTCTAGACTGGCATGATTTTGCGCAAATACTTTTAACGGAAAAGCTTTTCCGTTAAAAGTATTTGCGCAAAAGCGCGTCTAGATTGGCACGGACACTTTTGCGCAAAAGCATCCCTGGCCAATCTAGGGGCTTTTTGGCGCAAAACAAATCTGAGCTGTCCACACTGGCCCTTTTGCCCGAACGGAAGCGTCAAAGTATTTGCGCAAGAAGCGCTGATTTCTTACATGAGAACGTCAGCGCTCTTGCGCAAATTCAAGCGGCCAGTGTAGACAGCTGGCAAGTTTTTGCACAAAATCTTGCCAGTCTAGATGCAGCCCGTGTGAATGGAGTGCAGGCTCCAGGGTGGGGCTGAGGATGGAGTTTTGGGGCATCAGAAGTGGCTCCTGCTTTGGGGGGAGGCAGGTGCTTACCTCAAGCAGCTCCCACTCAGAGGTGCAGTGGACGGGGGGGCTAAGGCAGCTCCTGCCTGTCCTGGCACCGCAGGCCATGCTGCACTCCAGAAGCAGCTAGCAGCAGGTTCTCAGCCAATGGGAGTGTGGGACTAGTGCTGGGGGCAGGGGCAGGGGCAGTGTGGGGAGCCCTGTGCACTCTCCCCCATCGCCACTGAGGAGCCGGGCCTGCTGCCGGCCACTTCTGGGGCACAGCACAATCTGCGGTGCCAGGACAGGCAGGAAGCTGCCTTAGCCCCCCCCCCCCCCTCCGCTCACCTGCTCCCCCTGCAGCAAGGATACTCAGCGTCTGACATTCCACCACCCAATGCTGGGTCCCGACCCATCCCTTGAAAATCACTGCTGCACACAACAGAAAATGCAGGGAAGAATTTATTTTCAGGTCCCCAAATTGTATGAAAGTGGCAGGCTCTTGACTAATTGCTTATTAAGAAGAAATCTCTCTTTACGAATGGTATCCCAGTATAACGGCCTGAAGATCATCTCATTTATACTCTTTCTTCATGTAACTTTGACTGGGGTGGTGGCTCTCTGGAGTTACACATTACTCAAGATTTACAGGTGAAATTAGCTGTGGGCCCACTGTTTTGCTGTAATGTCATTGTGACAGAAGCTTTCTGCTACAGAGGCAGTGCATTCATACTGCCAAACAGAAGAAGCTGCAAATAACACACTGGTCTTCCCCTCTTGCAGCAGGAATTTTGGGTAGGTGTGTGAAGCTGTAAATGCTGCAGCAGCAGAGCCGGTGGGCCCAGACAGCAATAAATAAAAGCTTGGTGTGTCCACTGGGGTTGTGTCACTTGTTTGTGATTGTCCCAATGGCTTGTAACTTGATTTTTGGTTTTGTAACCATGTTGTGGCATAGACACTAGAGGGGGCATGTGCACTAGTCAAAAGAAGCCCACAATTGCAAGCTAGACAATGTATTTTAGTATGTATGTAGTGCATGCAGCTGAATTCTTGCACTGATTTCAGTATCAGTTTCTACCTCTTTAGTGATCTGAGAGCCTAGTTTCTTTTTTCTGAAAGTTTTTCAGATCACTTTTACATAATTTAGACCATCCCACTTTTAAACTTTTTCCTCATACACTGAGCAGCCTTCTCCTACCTCAAATCTCAGAACAATGTCTCTAACGTTTGCTAAGGGGTCCTGCGTATGCTCAGCACCTTTGAAAAGCATGCTCCAGGTCTCCAGCTGGGCTCCCAAAAATTCAGGCACGCCACGCTGGTGGACAGTTTTGAAAATGTTGCTCTCTAGTCCCATGTCAACAGTACCAACCTCCTCTCTCCTGCATGATCATTAACCAGTGAGCTATGATTTTTCTCATTTAAACTCTAAGCTTTTATAGGCAGGGCACTTATCATCTTGTAAAGTCATGCATGTGTGGTTCTGTATATAAAATAATAGTTCTCTGCCATTTGAAACCAGCCATTCTTATTTGTAACTGAACCCCTTGGAGTTCAGTGCAGCTAGCTGATGAATGTGATAACCCAGAACAATATTATTTTGGGTACATTTCAGTTTTTGCAGATTAAACTCACTAAAACTTCTGTAAGGGCTGCATGTTCTATCAATGAATTGGGCCAAAGTGCGTAAATTAGATCTGAACAAAAGAGCGGGGTAAATATTTAAAGATAGGAGCCAGCTGGAGCTATGCACAAAAGGCTCAGACAATGGGGGTCTTTCTTGAATTCATTCTTCTCAACTCTTGCAAAACCCAGTTCAGTGTTGATTCACTTCCTTGATTCACTCCCTTGACTCATTATGTGACCGAAACCTAACTAAACAGATGTTAAAGTCACTTCCAGCAGACTTCTCAGGAATAGGTTAACTTATTTCAGCGCGTTTGAATTTGCTCCAATCAATTGTGATTGTCACTCACTGCTGATTGAAATATAGTTTGAGTGAGTCCTGAATTACAGTATCATGTGATGAAAGGAAAAAGACTGCTGTCAAATCCTTGCCAAAGCTTTAATTTGTAATAGTGGCCAAGCCACTGGGGAGACTCTTGTCAGTCCCAGATTCTGCTGGTCTTGGGCATTCTCCAAAGCAGGAAAAATCAGGGCCCACAGAATTATTTTAGCCCTCCTCTCCCTCCCCCCCAGCTGGGAAATCAAAGTCTTCTGAAGTTGGGAATCTTATAACCCAAGATTGTTCCTGGGAGTAGCAACACTATCATGGGGGGAGGGCAGGCCCTTTTACTCTTTCTATGTTTCATAATAAAAATAACTATCAGTAGCTGGTGGTTTTGACTCCCCAGCTAAAGCAGACAATGACTCAGGCAATAGGCAATGTGGTCCCTTAACACAGTGCTTTTACCTTCCAGAGCAGTGCAGTTTGCGAAGATATAATTGTTCTTCAGAAACATTCATATTAACAAAAACAACAAGCAGTCCTGTGGCACCTTAGAGACTAAGGGTACGTCTAGACTGCGTTGCTATTTTGGGATTCCTGAAGTATCCTGAAATAGCAACACTCTTTAAAAGTGCCTGTTATTTCCCGAAATAGCAGGCATACTATTCCAGCATCCCTGTAACCCTCGGTTAAGGGATTTGTCAGAATAGTGCCTTATTTTGAAATTTGGTGCTGTCTACACAGCGCCAAATTTCAAAATAAGCTCTTTCGACCTAGACTCAGAATAATCTATGCAATTTGCATAGTGCAAATTGCATAGCTTATTCCGACAGAAGGGTGCTGTCTAGACGCACACTAAGAAAAATAAATAATATCATGAGTTTTTGTGGGCAAAACCCACTTCATCAGATGAGTGGGAGTGGAAAAAGCAGAATCCAAGCTATATATGTGTAACAGCAAAAGCAATTACCTGGCAACTGTAGGACCCATGTTAATGAAGCTAATTAAGTGCGCTGGATGTGTCCCATCCATAATAATTAATATTATTGTTAAAGATCAAAGTGCATCTCTGCAGTTAAACATTCCTTGGCAGATCTAAGGCTTTAAGCAACGTGTGAGTCAGGATATAATATAAATGAAAAGAAAGAAGATAGTATGCAGCAGAGAAATGTGCAGCACCCTTAAAGTAACCTACAATTAGGAACTCATTGGCAAAAATTGTGATGAGCAAAACCAAATGTCTATGTAAGAATCTGTATAAGGCTGGATTCCTATTTCACAGCAGTTGCATATGAATATCATGCCACTGTCTTCCGGGGAGTTACTCCTGATTTATACTGGTGTAAGCAAGAGGAGGGTCAGACCCAACATTTCCAAGCACCCTTTATATGCAACAGACCATTGAAGTCCAGCATTTCATGTATAACTGCATTTTCTAACTGCTTGCTAAGAAGCAATTTGATGGGAAACTTCCTTATACAGATTCCAGAGCAGCTTGGGAGACCATGAGCCGTGGAGTATTCTTTGGCTCTGTGTGGGGTAACATTTTTTGGGGGGGGAGGGTAGAGCCCATTAATATGGTGCTGCCTCCAAATCTGGAGCGTGACCAGCAGTGAATAGCAGCTCTCAGTCCAGCTCTAGGAATCGCCTTCTCACAGCCAGAGCAGAACATTGCACATTAGCAACATTTTTCGGTCAATTTTCCACTGTTTAATACTCCTCACCACACAAGTTGTTCAAACCCAGCCAGATGTAGCATATAGAATAGGCAAATCCAGACAGCAGTGTGGGGATATGTTGAACCATCAGGAGCCTTTTCATGTAGTCATTCATTAAACACAGCCTGCTGTGCAAGAAATAGCCATGTAATTAAAATAATAGGTGGGAAAAACAGGCACACGATTAAAGTTGGGCCTTAGGGGGAAGGAAGATCGGTAAGTAACCATGAGAGCAGAAGAAAGGTTTGCAAGCCCTTTACTTCCTGACCTTGTCTGAATCTGGATCAGACGCTTCCCCCTTTCTCTGGCTTGAGGGATGCATCCAGAGGAGGAGATTTTCTCTTTACTCCTTCATTCAGTTTTGCCGCGTGCTCGCCGCCTCCTCTAAGCGTTTGCAGAAAGAAGCAATGTGGAGAACAGAACCACCCGAGGCGCTGGGACTCCAGGGAAGGCTGAATTCCAGGCAGCTTGCTAGAGACGTCCTGGTGTATTTGTGCGAGTAATAGTTACGGATTGTAGCTGGCCCATGCACAAGGGGCCTCTCTCTGTCCCCTGCTTTGTGTGGCCAAGCACAAGGGTTAGGCACGGGGATTGCTTATCCGTACTCTGCCCTACAACACCCAGAAGGGGAAGGAGAAGAGTGACGCCATGGCCCTGCTGGGGTGGGAACTGTGCAGATTGGGGGAAGGGGTGTGATGGGCAGCCAGAATAGGGCAGACGCTCCCTCTCTGCAAGCTGGGGAGTTCTCAGGGTCAGATTTATCCCCCAAATTCCTGAAAAGCAGCTCCATCCTGCCCCTAACACTGGACTCTGCCTCGAGCTATGTCTCATGCAAAATAAAAACTACAGTAACAAAGCACGGAGACTGAGACATTAAACACCAAAAAGCCAAGACATAGAATCATAGAATCCTAGAGCTGGAAGAGACCTCAGAAGGTCATCAAGTCCAGCCCCCTGCCCAAGGCAGGACCAATCCCAACTAAATCAACCCAGCCAGGGCTTTGTCAAGCCAAGACTTAAAAACCTCTAGGGATGGAGATTCCACCCCCTCCCTAGGGAACCCATTCCAGTGCTTCACCCTTCTGCTAGGGAAATAGTTTTTCCTAATTTCCAACCTGGACCTCTCCCACTGTAACTTGAGACCATTGCTCCTTGTTCTGCCCTCTGTCACTACTGAGAACAGCCTTTCTCCAGCCTCTTTGGAACCCCCCTTCAGGAAGTTGAAGGCATGCGGAGTTCTAGTGGAACCGAAACACTGCCCCTTGGGCTGGTGCATTGCAATGGGGCTTAAATCCATGGTCACATGCAGCAGCGTCTCCTGGGACACAATATGCATGCAAGCAGTTCCCTGTCACAGGAAGGGCTGACCATGTTCGGTCCTTAGAGCTGGAGTGGGGAACCTGAGGCCTGGGGGCCAGATGAGGCCCCTGGCTTGGCTGGATCTGACCTCCAAGGCTCAGGCCCCCCACCCAGCACTGGGGAGCCTGCCCTGACACTCCAGTCCTCACACGGCCCCCAGCTTGCAGGCCCCTGAGGCTCAGGGCCTCTCCCCCCAGCATTGGGGAGCATATGCTGATGCTTCAGCATCCCTGCCACCCCACCATAGGGCTGGAACACACAAAATCTACTAGGCTGGGCTCCTCTAGGCTCTGGTGTGCCAGGGGAAAGTGGGGAGTGTCTGTCTGCTCACTTGGGGCCCACTTCTCACCTATGTGCAACCCCCGACTGATTTTTCTGTGGGCCAGCGGCCCCCCCCACCCAAAAAAAGGTCCCCACCCTTGGCTTAAAGTATGGAAAAGAAATGGTGAGGTTCCCCCAATACCCTTAGCTCCCACGCTGCTGGTATGGGCCCGGCTCTCCCGCCGTAACACCCCCAGGCTGTCCAGAGTCGGGGGCAGTCTCTCAGGCCATCCGGCCCCTAAAAGCCTTGATGGCAAAGCTCCCATGGCCTTGGGCCTGGAAGCCTCCATGTGTGGCATGAGTCAGCTGGTCACCATGGACTTATGGGAGAAATCCTGCCCCCTCGTGCCCCATGTGCAACGCTCCCATTGGCTTCGGAGGGAGCCGGATTTCACCCCACCACAGTGGCGTCCTTGGGCTCCCATGCTGCTTTCCTCCTCCCTCCAGTCCTGCCTGAGGCCGGAGCGGGACCGCAGGATGCTCCTTGTTGTTATTAGCCCCGTTTCCTGCCTCCTGGCCGAGACCCAGCGCCCAGGGGTGCCCAGCGGCTCTGTGAGCGTCCGAGGGGGGGTTAGCTGGTTTGAAAGCAGCTCGGCTTGGCAGTGCCTTGTTTAATTACCTCCGCGCTTCCCAAGTGCCCTTTGCTCCCATTGTTCTAGCGGGATCAGCATAACAAGGGTCATTTGGCTGCTCAAAGAGCCCCCTTTGAAAGCCTCCCGAAGCCATCAGGGCTTTATGACAAGGAAGCAAATCATTAGGTGACAAATTACCCGGTGCAAGAACGGGGGGTTCCCCTCCCGACACGGGCCGCTGCCTAACTCCGGCCGCTCTGCAGCCACCATTCCCTTGCAAGGCATTGAGCTCACACGAGGTTTGGAAGAGCCCCGAGCCTTTCCAGCTGGGATCGGTAGGGTTATGGCAGGGCTGGCCCCAGCAACGCACTTACCGCGTTCACAGCTCGGAGCAGGCCGGCTCCGGCCCCTGACAGAGTGCGCACACGCCTGGGGACATGGTCTCACCCCGGAGCTTGTGCTCAGGACAGGGGAGGCCCCTGCCCAATGCTGTGGGCCCAGGCGCCCATCCTGGGCAGGTGGGAACCCGCTGGCCCCCTTGCTGGAGCTGCTGAGGGTCCCACCTGGGCCGGGATGTACCGTTTGTTTTGCAGCAGGCCTAGGGAGCGAGCCCCGCTGTGCTCGGTGCTGTACAAAAGCGCAGCCCCTGCCCCAGAGAGGGGAGCAGACGGGACAGATACTGGGCTGGGGGAAGGGGGCACCAGAAGGATCAGGGTTTGCAGCGGGAGGCTCCCGTCCCCACCTCCTCCCCAGCCCAGAGTTGCCCTGGCTCTGAAGGGCAAGTGCAGGGGGTTCCCCTGCCCTGCCCTGCGCTGCCTCCGCCCTCGCTGCCAGCCTGCTCGGCGGCCCCTCTGCGCAGCCAGGCGCACAGCGCCCCGGGCCAGCTGGGCGAGCCCCCCAGGGAGGCGGGGCGGAGGGGCCAGGCCTGGCTCCCCTGCGCTCACAGCCTGGCCCCAGCGCGGCCCCCGAGCTGGCAGGGGAGTGAAAGGCCGGGGGCGGACCCGCGATTCTCCACGCTGCCAGGGGCCGTCCTGCCTGGGAAACGCCGCCGGAGCGGCCCGGGCCAGATAGCTCCAGCAAGCGCTCCTCGCCCCGCCCGGGAAGGGGCCCGCCCGGCGGGGGCTGCAGCCGGCGGTGCAGAGCTGGGGGGGGGGGCGATCACCTGGCCCAGCAGGGACTCACGCTCCGGAGCGCAGCCATGGCTCCGGGTGCTTTTCACTGTACCCCGGGGCGCCCGTTCGGCTCAACAGCCCTCAGCCCCCCTCCCCCAAACTGTCCCCGCCCCGGCCTGGGCCTGGGGCTGCGGGGCCGCCTGGGCTCCAGCAGGAGTGGCAGGAAGGGGGTTCCCCCCACTGTGGCCCCGCAAGCCGGCGGGAGGGGGGAGCTGACAGGTGCAGGCTGCCGGCAGGGCGCTCGGCCGGGATGTCCTCCACGTGCTGGGGTGAGGGGCCGGGGGGGGCGGGGGTCTGTGGGCTGCGCGCGGTTACAGTTCGGTTCCCGCTGTTCTTGCGCCCCTGCGGGGGAATCCTGGGGGATCCGCTGCCCTGGCGCCCCCCGCCCCGGGGCCAAGACCCTCCCGCCTAATCCGGCCTCTGGGCCGGGAGCTTGTGCAGCGAGCGCAGCCCTGCGCACCAGCCCCGCAGGGAGGGGCGGCGGGGCAGGCCTGGGCTGGGGGCAGAGCCCCGGTTTGCGTTGGGCTGGGATCCGGCCTCCCAGCTCCTGCCGGCGGGGAGGGTTAATACAGAGCTTGTGCCGCCAGCCCCCTGGGCACCGGCTCCTGGATGCGGCGGCGCTCGGCCCGACCCCGAACAGCCCCTGGGAGCGGGGACCAGGCAGAGAAAGTCTCCCCCCACCTTCGCCGCGCACCAGCGAGCAGGGCCAGCCCGGGCCCCGCGGCCCTTTGATCCATTGTCCCCGCGCCGCCCCCGGGCAGCTGTGACAGGCGGGATGGAGCGCGGGCCGGGCCTGCTTCGGGCCTCCTGACCCAAGTTACGCGACGGGGCGGCTGGCTCCGCGCTGCACCCGCTCCCGTCTGCAAGCCCTGGGTGTCAGGGACGGGGCCCCGCCTGTGGCAGTAAAACCCGCCTGGCTCCGAGGGACACGTTCCCTCGGTATTTGCACTGCTGCCCTCGCCCTGCGCCCCGGGCAGCCCAGCCCTCTGCCCTCCGCCCCAGCTTCCTGGCAGTTGTGAGCTGCGGGCTCTGGTTGTACGGGGCTGGGCCCGATCCTGCGCCTCTTCCGTTGAAGGCAAGGGCCCGGCCCCCCACGGGCTCCATTTTAGTACCCCTCGCCCCCCCGCCCCCCGGGAGAAAGGCTCAGCGGGGAATGCTGGGGGGAGATTTGGCTTTAGTGTTACCACCCCCCGGGTGTGTGCTTGCGGGCAGCGGGCTCCCCGGGAAGGTTTGGGGGGTTCCCTCCCCAGCGAACGGGAGAACCCCACTATTCAGGCGCCCTCCCTGCGGGCGAATCGGGGCTCCAGCCCAGTCCCCCTGGGGCTGTGCGTTGCGTTCTGCCCGGGCTGGGAAAAAGCGCCGCGGCTCTGGCTCTCACGGCCGGGCTGGGGCTTCCCAAACATCTGGGGTTTTGTGTCCGGACCAGACCTAATTGTCTGTTATAAACCCCTTTGAGCCGAGTGCGCGGCAGGAATTCGGACTTTGCAAGGCCATTTGGAAGCGAGGCGAATCCGGGAACGCCCCCGCTCCCCCCCCGCCCCCCCGCGCTGGTTTCCCACGTGCAGCTGGGGAAGGGGCGCCCGGGTAGTTCTGACTCGGGACAAAAGCCCGCGGCAGAGAGCCCGAGCGGCCCCGCGGCAGGGGGGTGCGTGTGCACGGGACAGGGGACACACGCGGCGCGCGCTGCGCACCCTGCCCGCGCCGCCCCGGGGCCCGCGGCGCACCGGCCCGGCCCTTGCACGCTTTAATGAAACACGTGTTCGCGCGTGTCCCCGCGCAGAGCGGAGAAATCGAGCCCCGGGCGCTCTGAAGGGCTGGAAGGAGCAGAAAATTGCTGCATTGTCCGGCCATTAGGGCCGCTAATCTACCCTGGCCGCCCCGCGCCAAGCGTGAAACGCGGCCAGAAAGGAGGGGTTGCTGGCCCTGGCTGGCATGTCTTCATCTCCCCGCGCCCCCCTGGCCTGGGGAGGGGACAGACCCTTTGTTAATTCGCATCCGCGGCCCGCTGGGCCTGGCGAGACCGCGACTGAGAGCAGAGACCCAGCTGGCGCCTGCGGTGCGCGGCGCTGCACAGCCAGTCCCGGCCCCTGCCGCGCGCGTGTCCCTAGCTCCGAGCCGCGCGCCCGGGGCCTGCTGAGCCCCGCGGGGGGTGGAGCTAATTAGTGATGCCGTTCTCCCCCCCCCACACACACACACACACGCGCGAAGCCCCCGTCCCCGGGGGTATCGGGCTGGCTCGTGGCTTCGTGGTTACCCGCAGTGAGACACGCAAACGACACTGAACATCCCGGTAAAAGTCCTCGCGACTTTTCTCAGCCGCCTCCCCCCCCCCAGCGCCTGGCCGGTCACGCAGCCCGCGGCCACCGCAGCCCCCTGCGCCAGCCGGGCCGCCCCGCCCTGGCCCCTTCGGGGAGGCGCTCCGCGCCTGAATGCCCGCATTGACATGTAAAGCGAGGGCCCCGTATAAATCCTGCTCCCGCCCGCGGCTGCGGACGCCCAGGGCCGCTCGCTCCCAGAGTGGGGAACATGCTCCCCGCGCCGGCGGGCCAGGCGACACCGCAGCTGGGCAGCTTCCGCAAGGTGGGCCCGCGGCCCCCGGGAGAAAGGCGTGTAGTTGCGGGGGGGGAGGGGGGGCGGAGGACAACCCCCGGTAACTTTTTCTCTCCCCCCCCCCCGCAGATTTCCAAACCCCTGATGGAGAAGAAGAGGCGAGCCCGGATTAACGTGTCTTTGGAGCAGCTGAAGGCGCTGCTAGAAAAGCACTATTCCCACCACGTGAGTCCCCCGCACCGCTACCCCGCACCCCCCCCGCACCGCTACCCCCGCACCCCACCGCAACCTCCCCACCTCCCCCCCCGCACCCCACCGCAACGCTACCCCCGCAACCTCCCCCCTGCACCCCTACCCCCACAACCCCCCAGCACCGCTACCCCCGCACCCCACCGCACCGCTACCCCCGCAACCTCCCCCCCCGCAGCGCTACCCCCGCAACCCCCCAGCACCGCTACCCCCGCACCGCTGTCCCGGCAACTCCCTCCGCACACAAATCGCTGTCCCGCACCACTATCCCGACAACCCCCCCCCCACTGGTCTACGCGCCTTTCCCGTGTCCCGGGCGGCTCCGCAATGACAGGGTGACCCGAGGCGCGGTCCGGGCCCGCTAGCTCCGGTATTTACCGCAGGGCCGGGTCTCTCCCCAGATCCGAAAGCGCAAGCTGGAGAAGGCGGATATCTTGGAGCTGAGTGTAAAGTACATGAGAAGCCTCCAGACATCGGTGCAAGGTACCGCGCCCCCCCCTCCCCCCACCAGAAACCGGCAGTTGTGTCCGGGGAGAAGGGGGTGCGAATCCGGAACGAATCTCTGAGCTCCGGTCTCTCTCCGGGGAGGTCCCTTGACGAGTAGTGGTGCGAGGAGAGGGTCCCGGGGCTGCCTTTGGCTGGGGCCGGGCTACGGAGCTGACCTTGGTTCCGGATTTCGAGCCCACGCCCCGTTGTATAGAGCCCCGTGTGGACACGATGCGGGCCCTGTGCCTCGCCACTCGCAGCTGGCAGGAACCCGACGGCTCTCAGACTGGGGAGGCGCGGGGCCCGCTTTCCTGGCTGGGCTGCAGGGCAGAAATCGCGCTGCCCGCCCGCCCCCTGCCCGGGGCTGCAGCCCGGCACGGGGCGCGCAGGGGGCGAGGCCCGCGGGAGAACGCAGCGCCCAAGGCGCCCTGCGCAGCGGGGTCAGGACGCCCCGGGGCGCCCCACTGGCTGCTCAGAGCCCCGCGCAGTCCTGGGCTCCCAGCGGGCGGGCGCTGCTCGGCGGGGCTCGGCCCTGGATCCGCGGATGAGGGGCGCCGGGACCCTCGCTGCTGCGCGCCCCAGGGCTGCTGACCTGCTCTCCCCTCCCCAGGCGCTGACTATCAGGCCGGCTTCCGGAGCTGCCTGCACGGCGTGAACCAGTTCCTGCTGCGCTCCGAGGGGGGCAGCGACGCGTCCTCCTTCCACCTGCTGCAGGAGCTCGCCCGGGCTGCGCCGCTGGGGAGCGGCTCGGGCTGCAGGACCACGGACAGCAGCCCCGTCGCGGCCCGCCCGGGGCCCCGGAGCTCCAGGCCCAGCCGCGGGGCGGAGCAGCCAGCGGGCGGCCCCAGGCCTTACACTCAGCGGCCCGGCGCCCCCCGCTCCCAGACTGAGCCAGGCGCTGCTGCCCAGCGGGGCGGCCCCGTGGAGCAAGGACCCTCGGTGCCCGGCGGGAGCCAGGCGCTGTGGCGGCCCTGGTAGCGCTAGGCTGGCCAGGAGAAAGTGGCCGGGTGGGGCGTGGCCCGGCCCGTGGGCGCTAAGCGCAGGGCGGACGCGCCCGGCTGAGGATTATCCCTGATCCGCGCTGGCCTCGGCAACCTCGCCAGCCGGCGCCCGGGGCAGGCAGAGCGCGGTGCCAGCCGCACTCCGGGCAGGCAGAGTGCAGTGGTCCGAACAAGCCAGGGAGAGGTGGCCCGGTCTGGCTGGCACCGGGCCTTGCGTTGCTGGAGCGCCCAGGGCGCTTGCACCCGTGTTTAATCCCGGGTTTCAATAAACCAGCTCCCACATCCCGCTGTCGGTCTCGGTTTCTGTTCCGGGCTAGGGCTGATGAGAGGAAACGAATCCTGCAAAGTCCCCGGAGAAGCAGCCGCTTTGACTAGCGCAGCCCCGGGGGAGCGGGAGCGGAGCCAGGCCAGCTTCTCTCCGCCTGGGGGTAGATGGTGAGCAGGCAACGGTTGCCGATGATACAAAATTAATCAAGCCAGTTACATTCAGAGTGGTCTGGCAGCCAGTTATTCTGAGATCTCAGAACACTGGGCCGTGGGACAGGAAAATGGCAGATGAAATTCAATGTTGATAACTTTGCAAAACATGATCCCAAGTACACTTACAGCTGGTGTACATTAACTGTTACCCCCAGGATGAGATTTTGGAGTCCTTGTGGCTAGTTTTCTGAAAACAGCTGCTCAAGGTGCAGTGCCAGTCAAAAAAAAAAAAGCTAACGCTGTGAGGGTCCATTAGCGCAGGGGTATAGTGAACCATTGCAGAAAGGAATCTAGGGGGGTCTAGTGGACCATAAGCTAAATATGAGTCAACACTGTGACACTGTTGCAAAAACAGCAACCATGATTCTGGGATGCATTAACAGGTGTGTTGTGAGCAAGACACAAGAAGTCATTCTTCTGCTCTACTCTGTGGTGATTAGGCCTCAAGTCTAGTTCTGGGCACCATATTTCAAGAAAGTTGTAGACAAATTGGAGAAGGTGCAGAGAAGAGCAACAAGAATGATTAAAGGTCTAGAGAACGTGACCTATGAAGGAAGACTGAAAGAATTGGGTTTGTTTAGTTTAGAAAAGAGAAAACTGAGAAGGGACATGGTAGCAATTTTCAGGTATCTAAAAGGGTGTCACAAAGAGGAGGGAGAAAAATTGTTCTCCTTAGCCTCTGATGACAGGACAAGAAGCAATGGGCTTAAACTGCCGCAAGGGAGGTTTAGGTTGGACATTAGGAAAAACTTCCTAACTGTCAGGGTGGTTAAACACTGGAATAAATTGCCCAGGGAGGTTGTGGAATCTCCATCCCTGGAGACATTTAAGAGCAGGTTGGACAGACACCTGTCAGGGATGATCTAGATGGTGCTTAGTCCTGCCGTGAGGGTCGGGGACTGAACTCGATGGCTCGCGAGGTCCCTTCCAGTCCTAGTGTTCTAGGATTCTCTGTTTCTAGCATAATGCCATTGTAAACCCACGGCACACCCACTCCATGAATACTACACGCAGCTCTAGTCGCCCATCTCAGAACTATGGATTAGAACTGGAAAAAGGACAGAGCAGCACAAGGGAATGACTAGGGGGCTAGGACAGCTGCCATATGAGCCAAGATGAAAAAACTGGGGCTGTTCTGGGCAGAGAGATGGGGGGGGCAGGTTTACAACAGAGGGTTCTAAACTCCTGCCTGGCCAGGAGAAACTGGCTAAAGAAGCACCATTCCCCCCTTCGCATCACACAGGAGCCAGCACTCACTAGGCCACTGGCTGCACTGCCCCTCTCCCTGGCAGCCCAGGCAGTCATGGTGCCTAGGAGTGCTCTCTTGGCTCTAGGTCAGGGTGTGCCCATGTCCATCACCGTGTTATCTGTGCGGCTCAAAGCTCACAACAGTAGCAGGGCAAGAGCTCTGGGCAGGAGCAGGCACCTCACCAAAGACAAGATGCAGAAGGGCGTGTGGCAAAAAACTGGGAGGTGGGGGGAAGGAGCAACCTGAACATGCTTTGCTGAGGACTCACCATGGGCCCAGCATGTAGGTCCTGAGGTTTAACAGACCCCATTAAGGGAGCCCCCCTCTCAAACCACCTTTTGTGCAGGGCTGGTGATAAACTCCCTGAGCTGAGTAACCGTGTCTGTGTCTGCAAGAAGGGAGCCGCTTTGGCAGGGTCCCTGAGCTAGCAGGAGGGTACCTCCCAGGAAGAAGAATCCAGCTACTCAGCCAGCCCCCAGCTCCCACCCTCCAATCAACCACACCCCGACATTACGGGGGGGGGGCTGCGTCCTCCCAGCTTGCAGGGAGAAAGATGGGCAGGAATTTCTAGCAGCTCTCCGCACCATCTCCTGAGCATCTCACGTTGCTTGGAGCTTCCAGGGTGAGCAGCCAGCAGAGGAAAAAGATCCACTATGAGCGTGACACCAGGGCTAGGCAAGGGGCGCAGAGAACTGATGGCAGAAGAAAAGGGGCACTGAGGCCATGCAGCCAGCCCCCACCCCCACCCCCGCTGCAAGAAGAGCTCAAGCGCCAGCCTCCCTTTGCATTGTGAGCTGCAGCAGCACCCAGTGAGAGGTGCTCCGCGTGAATGGCTGGCGTTGGTCAGAGCTTGCCGTTGGAGCATCGCATCCATGGCGGGCGGGTGGGGGGGGGGCACAGAGTGGCCCATGCAACCACCTGTATCCCTGCTCAGGCACATGCACGGTTACTTGCATCTGAATGTTACAAGGCTGGAGAAATCAACAGTGGGACACTGTTGGAAATAATATTCTGGGCTGCATCACCAGGAGAGTTATGAGCAAGACCCGAGAAGTCATTCTTCCGCTCTGTTCTGCGCTGATTAGGCCTCAGCTGGAGTCGTGTGTCCAGTGCTGGGCACCACATTTCAGGAAAGTGGTGGACAAATTGGAGAAAATCCAGAGACGAGCAATAAGAGATCCAGGAAACTGAGCTATGAGGGAAGATTGAAAAAAATAGGGTTTGTGTAGCCTGGAAAGGAGAAGGCTGAGAGGGGACATGATAACAGCTTTCAAGGCTGTTACAAGGAGGAGGAAGAAAAATTGTTCTCCTTGGCCTCTGAGGACAGGACAAGAAGCAATGGGCTGAAATTGCAGCAAGGGAGGTTTAGGTTGGACATTAGGAAAAACTTCCTGTCAGGGTGGTTAAGCACTGGACTAAATTGCCTTGGGCAGTTGTGGACTCCCCATCACTGGAGATATTTAAGGTCAGGTTAGATACACACCTGTCAGGGATGGTCTAGATCAGGGGCGGGCTAGATATGGCCCGCAGGCTGGATCCAGACTGCCAAGCCTTTTAATCTGGTCCGCAGCCCACCACTACTGCACAGAGCAGTTCCACACCACTCCAAGCGGCTGGTTGCTCCCTGTGGCTCTCTGCTCTGCAGTGGATGGGTTTGTGTGCTGCCCCCGCCCCCAGTCCAATCTCTCAGCTCCCATTGGCTGGTTTCTGGCCAATAGGAGCTCAGAGATTGTGTTCAGGGCAGGGGAAGCATGAGGACCCCCCCCCACACACACACACCGTGGGACAGGCAGCCACTGTGAGTGGTCTGGGGTTGCTGCAGGCAGGGAAGCTGCCTCAGAGTAGTGCTAGTTGGGAGCGTCTTAGATAAGTGCCTTCTGGCCCCCGCTCCTACCGCCCAACTCCCTGCCAGACCCTGCATTTCCTACTACATCCCTCCCCTGGGCCAGAATCCTCTCTTGCATCCAGAGCCCCTCCCTGACCCTGCACCCCAATCCCTTGCCCCAGGTCACCATCCAAACCCGCTGCACCCGCCTCCTCCCTGTGGAGTAAGGAGCAGATTGATGCAGGCCTGGGATTTGTATTACAGGGCCAGGTACAGCTGTGCAAAGCCACGGGCATGCAGGGGGCCTCAGGCGGCGGGGAGAATGTTGCCAAAGAGGCAAGGGGACACCCTGCTGATCAGAGAATTCACCTTCCGAGTCACTGTGCCATCATTGTCTGGTCCAGTGCAAATCCACCCCAGGGCCCTTGGAGCAGCTGTGGAGATAGCCAAGCTCCGAAGGTGAGGCAGGGCACCTCCACTGCACCCTCCACGAGAGACATCCGAACGGCAGGACTGGAGTGGAGATGGAAGAGGAGGTTATGCCCCCTGTGCCGGGACTGTGGTGCTCGGAGATGTGTCCCGCGGGGTGCCCCCTTTGGAATGGGGATTGGCACCAGCTGTGGCCCATGCACATTCACAACTCCATCTTGTGCCCCTCACCGGGGCTAGGAAATGCTGCACAGACAAATCACCTTCACTGCAGACAAGACCGACGAAGGACACTCGGAAGCAGAGGGCAAGGTGGGTACTGAAGCACCCACAGGGACATGCCTCTCAAAGCACCACCCGTACTGCCCAGAGTGAGAACCCTTTCTCTCCGGGCAGGGTCCCCATGAGCATTTTGGTTCCAGGGGCTCCCGAGCAGGAGCCCTGTGGGCAGGCGGGAGCTTGGAATCAGGAACCCAAGCCAGAACCACATTGCCAGCTCCCCATGGTGGAGGCATGGACCCATAGGCACAGGAAGTAGGGCTGATGGGGGTTCAACACCCCAGGTTTGGGGTATCCTGGCCACTTACCCTTGCTCCCCAGGTCCTGACCACCTGTTGCCTGGGGGCTCCACTTCCGGCCTTGAGTCCCACTCAGCTGCCGTCCTCATGCACAGGGGCTTGGCTGCTGGCCCCTGGTCCTGCTTGACTGCCGTCCCCATGCACAGGGACTTGGCTGCTGGCCCTGGGTCCCACTTGGCTGCTGGCCCTGGGTCCTGCTCAGCTGCTGTCCCCATGCACAGGGGCTTGGCTGCTGGCCCTGGGTCCTGCTCGACTGCCGTCCCCATGCACAGGGGCTTGGCTGCTGGCCCTGGGTCCTGCTCAGCTGCTGTCCCCATGCACAGGGGCTTGGCTGCTGGCCCTGGGTCCTGCTTGGCTGCTGGCCCTGGGTCCTGCTCAGCTGCAGTCCCCATGCACAGGGGCTCGCCTGCTGTCCCTGCCTCCAGGCCCTGCATGCAGGGTCCTGCCTGGGGTCCTGACCACTGGCCCCATATGTGGAACCCTGGCTGCCAGCCCCAGCTCTAAGGGGTTGTGAGGGGCACAGATAGAGCTAATAGGGGGCAGCTCAGCACCCCCCACTCCAAAAATTGTTCTCATGCTGCTGCATGGTTCGAGGCAGAGCGCTTGGGCGAGGCATAGATTGAAGAGCATACAGCTGCTCTGTGGATCTCAGACACTGGAGCGTCTAAGAAATGCCTCAGATGCTCGCTGGGACCTTACAGAGGGCACGATACCCTGGAGGCAGGTTGACTGCTGCCCACATCATAACATGCAACTATATACCCAGAGATTCACTTCCACTGCCTCTGGGGTGGGGGTGCTGGATCCTTTCTATGAAGAGGTGAGACAGTGATTAGGTGAAATTATCTCATGTGAAATGGTCAGGGGTTATGGAATCCTAGGGCTGGAAGAGACCTCAGGAGGTCATCAAGTCTAGCCCCCTGCCCAAGGCAGGACCAATCCCAATTAGATCAACCCAGTCAGGGCTTTGTCCAGCTGAGACTTAAAAACCTCTAGGGAATGGCGATTCCACCCCCCCCCTAGGGAACCCATTCCAGTGCTTCACCACCCTCCTAGGGAAATAGTTTTTCCTAACATCCAACCTAGACCTCCCGCACTGCCACTTGAGACCATTGCTCCTTGTTCTGCCATCCGTCACTACTGAGAACAGCCTTTCTCCAGCCTCTTTGGAACCTCCCTTCAGGAAGTTGAAGGTTGCTCTCAAATCCCCCCTCACTCTTCTCTTCTGCAGACTAAACAGACCCAACTCCCTCAGCCTCTCCTCGTAGGTCATGTGCTCCAGCCTCCTAATCATTTTGGTTGCCCTCCGCTGGACCCTCTCCAATGCGTCCACATCCTTTCTATATTGGGGGGCCCAGAACTAGACACAAGACTCCAGATGTGGCCTCACCAGAGCCTAATAAAGGGGAATAATCACATCTCTAGATCTGCTGGCAATGCTCCTCCTAATGCAGCCAAATACGCCATTAGCCTTCTTGGCTACAAGGGCACACTGTTGACTCATATCCAGCTTCTCATCCACTGTAACCCCCAGGTCCTTTGCTGCCAAACTAACAATGCTTGGGATTCTTTCATCCCAAATGCAGGACTTTACACTTGTCCTTGTTGAACCTCATCAGATTTCTTTTGGCCCAGTCCTCCAATCTGTCTGGCTCACTCTGGACTCTATCCCTGCCCTCCAGCGTATCTACCTCTCCCCCTAGCTTAGTGTCATCTGCAAACTTGCTGAGGGTGCAATCCATCCCCTCATCCAGGTCATTCATAAAGATGTTGAACAAAACCAGCCCTAGAACTGATCCTTCGGGCACAGTGCTAGAAACTGACCGCCAACCTGACACTGAGCCATTGATCACTACCCGTTGGGTCTGACAGTCTAGCCAGCTTTCTATCCATCTTACAGTCCATTTATCCAATCCATACTTCCTTAACTTGCTGGCAAGAATATTGTGGGAGACCGTATCAAAAGCCTTGCTAAAGTCTAGGTATATCACATCCACTGACTTCCCCATATCCACAGAGCCAGTTACCTCATCATAGAAGCTAATCAGATTGGTCAGGCACGACTTGCCCTTCGTGAATCCATGTTGACTATTCCTGATCACTTTCCTCTCTTCCAAGTGCTTCAGAATGGATTCCTTAAGGATCCCCTCCATGATTTTTCTGGGGACTGAGGTAAGGCTGACTGGTCTGTAGTTCCCTGGATTGTCCTTCTTCCCTTTTTTAAAGATGGGCCCTCCATTTTCCTTTTTCCAATCATCTGGGATCTCTCCCGATCTCCACGAGTTTTCAAAGATAATGGTCAAAGGCTCCGCAATGACATTTGCCAACTCCCTCAGTACCCTCAGATGCATTAAATCCGGGCCCATGGATTTGTGTATGTCTAGCTTTTCTAAATAATTCCTAACCTGTTCTTTCCCCACCAAAGGCTGTCCACCTCCTTCCCATACTGCGTTGCCTAGCGCAGTAGTCTGGGAACTGACGTTGTGAAGACAGAAGCAAAGAAAGCATTGAGTACTTCAGCTTTTCCTACATCGTCTGTCACTAGGTTACCTCTCTCATCTAGTAAGGGCCCACACACCCTCTCTGATCACCCTCTTATTGCTAACATGCCTGTAGAAACCTTTCTTGTTACCCTTCACATCCCTTGCTAGCTGCAATTGCACTTGCGCTTTCGCCTTCCTGATAACTCCCCTGCATTCTCGAACAATATATTTATACTCCTCCCTAGTCATCTGCCCAAGTTTCCACTTCTTGTAAGCTTCCTTTTTGTGTTTAAACTCACCAAGGATTTCCCCAGTAAGCCAATCTGGTCGCCTACCATATTTGCTTTTCTTATTGCACATCAGGATGGTTTCTTCCTGTGCCTTTAATAAGGCTTCTTTAAAGTACTGCCAGCTCTCCTGGACTCCTTTCCTCTTCATGTTAGCATCCCAGGGAATCCTGCCCATCAGTTGTCTGAGGGAGTCAAAGTCTGCTCTTCTGAAGTCCAGGGTGTGTATTTTACTACTCTCCTTTCTTCCTTTGGTCAGGATCCTGAAATCTACCATCTCATGATCACTGTTTCCCAGGTTGTCACCCACCTCTACTTCCCCTGCTAGTTCCTCCCTGTTTGTGAGCAGCAGGTCAAGCTGCACATGGGTCCTGGTTGGTTCCTTCAGCACTTGTACCAAGAAGTTATCCCCAACATTCTCCAGAAACTTCCTGGATTGTCTGTGTACTGCTGTGTGGGTCTCCCAACAGATGTCAGGGTGATTGAAGTCCCCCATGAGAACCAAGGCCTGCGATCTGGAAGCTTCTCTCAGTTGTCCAAAGAAAGCTTCGTCTACCTCATCCACCCGATCTGGTCTATAGCAGATACCAACCACAACATCACCCCTATTGCTTCTACCTCTAAACTTAACCCGTAGACTCTCAACAGGCTTTTTTAATCATATAGTTAATGGATCACACACACACACACACACACACACACAGCTATATTAGCGAGTACTAAGCAAGTGCATAATCTATACCGCCTCTGTGGGTGGCTTGTGAACAAGCCTTTTGGGAAAGGTGCCAAATAAAGCCGTGCAGCTCCCTCTGGATGCTGTTATCCATCCCAGCCTTGGAGTCCTCCACTTCTCTAAGGTTTGTGAGGCTAGCGGCATCTGCCCAGGTGGTAGGAAACAGCAGGGAAGCTTCTACCCTAAATATTCACCTTCCAAAATGGAAAAGATTTAGCCATTGGTGGGAACGCCAGCGGCTCGCACCAGAGTCGCCTTCATTCTCCATCATCCTGGGTTGCCTGCTGGAATGGAATTAAAAAAGCTTATCAGTCAAGTCAGCCCAGGGTCACTTGGCCACCATAACAGCTTTTCATTGCCCAGTGGAAGGGTTCTCAGTGCTTCCTCACCGACAAGACGTGGGGGACCCTTTCCCTCAAGTGAATTTGTGTATGTAATGTAATTCCAAGCATACACAAATTCAATTCATATGCTAACGGACTCAATCTTGATTTAGGTTGGTGGGGACTCTACCAATGAGGGTGCTAACAGCTTTCTGAGTGGTATCCTTCCTGTCTTAGCAATCTATCTATTGACTTTGATCTTTATCTGCTTAGGTTTAGCACCCATTCTCCAGATACTTAAAGAAAAAAACAGACAGAGCATCATTCTCTTTCCCTCCCACCCCCTTTCCCTTCTCCTATTTATTTCGAGTTTTCAAATCCCCTACTCATAACTCTGGTCATCTGAAGAAGTGGGCTGTGCCCACGAAAGCTCATGATACCATCTACATGTTTTGTTAGTCTATAAAGTGCTACCAGACCATTTGTTGTTTTTTTCTGTAACAGACTAACTCGGCTACCCCCTGAAGCTTCAGAGATGGAGATTCCACAACCTCCCTAGGCAACTTATTCCAGTGTTTAACCACCCTGACAGGTAGGAAGTTTTTCCTAATGTCCAACCTAAACCTCCCTTGCTGCAGTTTGAACCCATTGCTTCTTGTTCTATCCTCAGAGTCCAAGGAGAACAATTTTTCTTCCTCCTCCTTGTGACACCCTTTTAGGTACCTGAAAACGGCTATCATGTCCCCTCTCAGTCTTCTCCTTTCCTAACTAAACAAGTCCAATTCTTTCAGTCTTCCTTCATAGGTCATGTTCTCTAGACCTTTAATCATTCTTGTTGCTTTTCTCTGGACCTTCTCCAATTTGTCCACATCTTTCTTGAAATGGGGTGCCCAGAACTGGACACAATACTCCAAGTGAGGCCAAATCAGTGCAGAGTACAGCAGAAGAATGACTTCTTGTGTCTTGCTCACAACACTCCTGTTAATGCATCCCAGAATCATGTTTGCTTTTTTTTGCAGCAGCATCACACGGTTGACGCATATTTAGCTTGTGGTCCACTCTGACCCCTAGATCCCTTTCTGTAGGATTCCTTCCCAGACAGTCACTTCCCATTCTGTATGTGTGAAGCTGACTGTTCCTTCCTAAGTGGAGCACTTTGCATTTGTCCTTATTAAACTTCATCCTAGTTACCTCAGACCATTTCTCCAGTTTGTCCAGATCCTTTTGAATTATGACCTTATCCTCCAAAGCACTTGCAACCTCTCTGAGCTTCGTATCATCTGCAAACTTAATAAGCGTACCTTTTATACCAATATCTAAATCGTTGATGAAGATATTGAACAGAGCCAGTCCCAAAACAGACCTTTGCTGAACCCCACTTGTTATGTCCTTCCAGCAGGATTGTGAACTGTTAATAACTACTCTCTGAGAACAGTTCTCCAGCCAGTTATGCGCCCACCTTATGGTAGCCCCATCTAAGTTGTATTTGCCTAGTTTATTGATAAGAATATCATGTAAGACTGTTGTGGTGGCGTGTCGGGGTTTCCCCACCTCCTGCACCCCCATAGTGGCACGAACAGACTCTGCCAGCCAGTAGAATAGAGGGAGTTTATTGCTTCTCCAGGATACAGCACAGCATAGATGTAATCTGGTTACAGGGCAGGCCTAGGATGCCTCAGCCCCCCCTTGAGATGGGGGAGACTGGGCCCCCAAATCCCAGCCCCTTTCCTAGGCTGCTTCTTCCATGATACCAGAGAGAAAACCTAAAAACTCTCTTCTAGCCCTGCCCCCCAGCCAGGTATTGGTCTCCGCCCTTCTCCCTTTGTCTCTCCCTGGGAGGCTGAGCCTGGGTGTCTGGGTTAATACACATTTGGGAGAGTCAGTGAGAATCTCCCATCACAGCGCAGGGGGACCCCGGGTTACAGAGCAGACAGCACCCCCACTACGCCACAACCGTATCAAATACCTTACTAAAGTCTAGGTATACCACGTCCACCACTTCTCTCTTATCCACAAGACTTTTTATCCTATCAAAAAAAGCTATCAGATTGGTTTGACATGATTTGTTCTTTACATATACATGCTGTGTGTTACCTATCATCTTATCTTTCAGATGTTTGCAGATGGATTCCTTAATTACTTGCTCCATTATCTTTCCTGGCACAGAAATTAAACTGACTACTCTGTAGTTTCCTGGATTGTTCTTATTTCCCTTTTTATAGATGGGCACTAGATTTGCTCTTTTCCAGTCTTCTGGAATCTCTCCTGTCTTCTGTGATTTTCCAAAGATGATAGCTAAAGGCTCAGATACCTCCTCTATCAGCTCCTCTATCAGTATTCAGCATCTGGTGGGTCCCAGCCCAGAGTGGCAAGGCAGTGGATGAATAGGACTGCTGCACAAAAAGGTCCCGGTGCCTCTGGTCTGTTGGGATTATTTTTCCAATGTGCATTACTTTACATTTATCAACAGTAAATTTCATTTGCCATTTTGTTGCCCAGTTTGGTGAGATCTTTTTGAAGCTCTTCACAGTCTGTTTTGGACTTAGCTATCTTGAGGCGTTGGGTATCATCTGCAAATTTTGCCACCTCCCTGTTTACCCCTTTCTCCAGATCATTTATAACTAGGTTGAATAGGATGGGTCCCAGGACAGACCTGGGACCGAGGCACAGGCGTGTTTGTCTCCGAAGAGCTGAACATGGTGAGGTGGGCGCCTGGCTCAGGGATGCTCAGGTCTGCATGGTGCTGAGAAGCCTGGTAGGTGAGGTACCAGTGACGACGCTGAGTCTGGAAGAAGGTTTGTCCTTCAGTCCTTGCCATGTTCGGGTGGGGCCAAGCCCGGTCGGAGCTGTGCTTGCTCTGGTAGAGTTCCAGGGATTTCCTGCTCTGCTGGTACCGGGGGAGTCCATTACCTCTAGGTACCAAGCAGAGAGGTCACAACTTCCACACTGAGGAATCATACTGGGGGACTGGTCACACTGGGGGACCAGCCACACTGGGGGACTGGCCACACTGAGGAGCCACACTGGGGGAACCGGCCACACTGGGGGGGGGGCACCACACTGGGGGATTGGCCACACTGGGGGACTGGTCACACTGAGGGGCCACACTGGGGGAACCAGCCACACTGGGGGGGGGGCACCACACTGGGGGATTGGCCACACTGAGGGACCGGCCACACTGAGGGGGCCACACTGGGGGACCGGCTACACTGGGGGACTGGCGTCTTTATGAGCTGCCCTCTTATGAATGTAGTCAGAGCTCCTCTGCTCATGCCCCTTGTGGCGTCTCCCTCGCTGGGAGAAAGCTGAGCAGTGGCCGGAGAGCGCTGGATCTGCCCTGAGACTGGGGCGTGCCCTGGCCTGGCTCTGAAGCCGGGCAAAAGCCGCCCTCCATCATTCACAGCCTCAGCGTAATCCCCCAGGCTTTCTGCCGGGATTGAAGGGCCACTCGTGAGGAACACAAGATTCAGGGAACACACTTGGCATGGCCATCGCTAACTCGGAGGGCATCCTGGCAAGCTGCAAGCTCCTCCTGAGGGTGCCCACGCTCCCTGGCAGGCGTCTCCCAGTGCTTGTGGGGTCTGCCCCCCCCAAACACCAGGCTTATTTTGCCTGAACAATGGGTGTCAGTCGCAGGTCCGGGTGTGCGCCTTCCTGCCTGGGAAGCTCATTTTTTATGCCATCTCCTGTCTTGGGCCAGGCCAGGAGTCATTTGAGATGCAATTTCTGTCTCCTTCAAGGCAGACATTTTTCTCGCCTGCAGCCAAAGTCACTGCACCGCAGGGCTGGAGAGCTGCCCCCAGGCCACCGCTGGGCCCCAAGAGGAGGCGGCAATTGCAGTCCCTCCAAGTCATGTTTTTCCCACCAAGAGGAACTGGAGCCTGGAGCAGGCTTGTGTTTGAACAAGTGGTCACCAAAGGTCACGTTGCTCACTGGAACAGCTGTTAGCTAACTCAACTTCCGGCCAGTTGCCAGCTGTGAGCAGGGAGCCGAGCTGAACTGGGCGCCAGCCGGGGCAGAGGAGTCGTTTTAAAGCCCTTGTCCTGCTCAGATCGCAGCATGTGCAGGAGTTTATTCGGGGGCATTTAGAAAGGGTTAATGATTAACCTTCCGGGCTATAAAATGGGCTGCCCAGCCAGTCTGCGGCTGAATCGCGCAGAGCGCTTCACAAAGAGAGGGAGGCAATTAAGCCGACCCATAAAGGAGAGAGACATGCAAACCCTAGCGTGACAATATCCCGTGCCATTGTCTGGGCTCCCCCTTTCATCCTGCCAGCGGGGCCGGGGGAGGGCTTTATTGCCACAGCCAAGATGTACATGCTGGCAGAGAATCTCCTGGGAAGCACGAGGCTGGATTGTTCTCGTGCCACATTGGCACAGCCAGCGCGGCTCCAGCCCAGGGCGCCAGTGGTGGATTGCAGGCAGACAGACGTGCCTTGCCAGCCACGGGAGAGGGACGCTGCCCCCGGTTTTGCACAACGACCAATAGCCGTCGCCTTTGCCAGGGCCACTCGGTCCAGGTCTGTTCTTAACCCACCCTAGCCGGCTGCAAGAACCAGCACGTGGGAGCAAAGCTGGGGAAAGCGCTCCTAGGCGAGGCCACTCACGACGTCGGACAGGCGCAGGGGCTCCTGGGGTCCCCTTGCTGCTGCATGGAATGGCCTGGACTTCTTCGCGGCTGTCGCGAGCAGCCTTCTTTCCTGCTCCTGCCAGTTCCGGAGACCCCCCCTTCCTGTGAGAGTGGCAGGAAGGCCTGGAGGGGCAGATCCTTCTCGGGGAGCTGCTTCACCAAGCACTGACCCTTTCTGCCAATGGGCCCTTGAGCCCGCACAAGGGAACAGGAGCTGCTTGTGCGCTGCACCACTGCCAGCTCCAAGAGCCCTCCTGCCCCGAAGCCACTGAGAAACACACAGGCCTGTTGGCACCCCAGGGCCGCCCCCTCGTTGGACTCCATGAGGCCCAGCAAAGGCCAGGCGTGCGCTGCCACTTCTGCCCCTTAGATGGCAGCAGCGGCACAGGCACTAATAGGGCTGCTTCCTTGCACGGCAGGTGTGCGCAGCCCCCATGCACTAAATACCCTGCTTGCTGGCACTTCCTGCCGAGCAATCCACAGCCCCAGTACCTGGGCTGAGCTGAACTCCAGGGCTGGGGCAGGCGGATGCTGCCAGCTTGGCATCTTTTCTGGGGGCGTTGGGTTCCGATGTCTCTGCCCAGGCCAAACCTGCCCACGTACAGCCAGCCCTGAGCCATGCAAGGTGCCATGCCCGCCACCATGCACCTCAGTGACATTTGGAGGGGGGCAGAGGTGACAGGAAGTGGGGGCGCCCCAGTGCACGGCTCCGGCAAGAGCTGGCTGAGCTGCGGCAAAAGCCGGCAGGGGGCTATCGAAAGAGCTGGCAGAGATCCGGGTTGCAATAGGACAGCGCCTGTAAGAAATTTAAGTTCCTTCACCCCGGAGGCGGTACACCATGGCGACTGTCCGGAGAGTCTTGCCAACGGACACAAAATGCGGCTGGTTCTGGGGTGTGTGGCATCACTAAGCTCTGTAGCAGAAACAGGCCCAGGACAGAGCTCTGATGATTTGGGATGGGATTTTCCAAACATGCTTAATCGTTCAGGAGCACAAGTCCCAGGGAACCCAAGGGGGATGTCTGCTATTCTCTTGCCCGTGTGCAGGTTTGCAGAGGGCCCCCGGAGTTTGAACTGCTTACCCTTGGGCCCGGTGGTGAGAACCAGGAGAGCTGTGGTCTGCACCTGAAGAAACAGAAGCGAAGTGGCAGGGCAATGCATATGCAAAGCAGCAAAGTGAACAGCATGTAAACAACAGCGAAGGAACTTTTATTCAGTCCTTTACAGAGAGGACCCCCAAGCTGTCAAAAAAGAGCAAATTACAAACGAATCAGAAACACTGTGAAGAAAAGCTTCTCACGTTCTATTTAAGACAAATCCACTTCGACCAATAGAAAGGAGTGTGGCAAAGCATCAACATCACTGACAGAGAGGAGGTCTTACAAAGGCATCATACACACAGGACAGTTTAAAGAAGTAGTTTGCGTTCCAACAGAAGTACCTTATTGGAATAAATTGGAATTTACAAAACATCCATCGTTATTGTGCAATAAAAAGACATTGGTTAGTTATCTCAAAGAACGGAGCCACCTTTGTATTCTTTTTTTTCCTCCAAAATTCAGTAAAAATCAGGGTGGGCTCTCTGTGATATGGTGGCACAAACACACTCTTTTCAGAATATTGCCCTTTGACACTACAAATAGTTAAAAAGATACAGTACTACAAATTGTTAACAACGCTTAAAGCCTTGTTCTCCCCTGGGTAGAGGTGAAACACAAAGAGGTCACCAACAGAATTATTAATAAATAACCAGCATCAATATTTGTAATCCTTAAAGGCACAACATCACTTTCTGGTGGTGGAATTTTATCAACAGGAATAAAACATCCGCCCAGATGCTCTGTTTAACCCCTTGCTTCTAAGTTTGTGATTCATGTTTTATTGCAATTGAAAAATGGTTCATTTAAATCAGGGGTGGGGAACCCTTTTTGGGTCTGGGCCACTGAGCCCAGAAAAATCAGCTGGGGACTGCACACAAGTGAGAAACAACCCCCGCCCCCACCAGCGTGGGCTCCCCAATTCTGGGGAAGCCCCGAGCCTCAGGGGCCAGATCTAGGCAAGCTGGGGGCTGCGTCCAGCCCCCAGAGCTTAGGTTTCCCACCCTTGATTTAAACATTGCACATTCCAAATTCTAAGCGTGCCTCACACTTCGCCGCTAGCACAGAGACTCTCTTCGCTCACTTACCAGGAGAAATCTTGTTCCCCTGGTGGTCAGAGTTCAAGACTAGTTTTGCTGACGACAAACGATTACGGATCCAACCGGAACACTGAGACAGGCTGTGTTTCTTTAATGCTTCAGTCATGAGTTTGAAGTTTAAGTGAACCAATGGTAGGGTCTGGGTTGTTTGTTGGTTGGGGCTTTTTTTTTTTTTTAAGAGTCAGGATTAGACCTGTCAAAAAGAAACACACCTCAATGTCAAAAGAATTCAGCTGGTGGCTCCAATTTCAGAGGAGTTGAACTTTGGTGTCCAAATGCTTTTTATTTCCAGTCCAGTGCAGTTGGCAGCTGTCTGGGAGGGTCATTGAAAGCAGTCTCTTTCGGGAAAGTGTGCGGGGTTTTGAGTGTGGTCCGCACATGTAGGCCTCTGCCCGTCAATGACAGAGCACGATGGCTGCTCTCTCTGTCGTCTCTTTCACTGCCACAGGCAGCAGATTTTCCTGGCGATCTGTTATGGACTATTTCTCACAGCAGAGGAGAATTGGCCCAGAGCCAGACATTTAGCCCCATGCTCTCCCTGGAATTCCTTTCCCCATCCTTGCTGATTACCAAGGTATCAGGGGCTACCTGGGAGCAGCTCAGTACTCCTACGGGGCAGTGAATCGGGACAGCTAACAACGGGAAACCACTTTGCACTCACACACGCTGTCCATCAAGGGATCATCACTCTGTGAGAAAGGCAAACATTGCTAACCTGCCTTTGAGGAAACTGAGGCACGGAGAAGTGGTGTGACCTTGGGCAAGTCACTTAGCCAGTGAGTGACAGAGCCCACAGGAGCCTGGTGTCTTGAGACCCAACAGGCCTCTCTGTGCGGAAAAGGAACACTATCGAAGGGATGTTTTCTGCCTCCCCGCCCAGGGCAATCAGCCATGATGGGAAAGGAAATGGCAGAGGACACAGGCCATGCGCAGGCCCTGGTCGGTTCTCCTGAACATGCTCAGACACCCTTCCTCACTCGCTTGTGAGCTGGCAAAAAAGCTCACTGCCTAGAAAATGAACAGCAGGGCCCAGAGTCCTGTCAAAAGTGCTAGCAGTTAATTTTCTGCGGCGTCGGATGTCGACCTGCTGTTCTCAGACTGCCCCTGCGGGCGACGGGGAACCTCACCAGAACACCGCTGGTCTAATGCAAAGAAATGCAAGAGTACATGGACGCAACACATGCATGGTACCGTATTTTACAGTATATATTGGGCTGCATTCACACAAGCCTAACATCACAGACCTGAGAGGGAAGAGCCGTGTGTACGCAGCACCCGTGCAATACCGCATGCAGATGCAGTCTGGGGCATCCTCCTTCCAGGTGACAATGACAAACTGCAGGGATCAAGAGAGGAAGCCCAGTGCAGGATGTGTTCAGAGGGGCTGCTGACCTAACGGGGACCAATGAAAGAGCGAGAGAAGCCAGGAAGAGGGTGGCAGGGAATGGCCATAATGCAAGTACTTGACAGACAGAAGCTCTGGAGCAGAACCACCGAGCCAGGAGAAGGCAGGGATGGCAGGAGTTTATCACTGGGAAAGCTCAGGGAGGAAGTCAGAACAAGTGTCCTAGGGCTTGTCTACAGTGGCATGTAAACTTTGTCTTGGTGACAAAAAACTTCCAGCCCTGCCAGACTTTTGTCTTTTCCTCTCCCTTTACTGTCTACAAACAGCCAGTGTGGAGTCTGCTGTGTGTTTTGTCCAGAGTACTAGTTTCCACCAGGATCCCACAATGCCTGCCCTGATGCCTCTGCTCAGTGTTCTGTGATCTCTGCTGCCCCGCAGGCCTGCGCCCCTCCCCTTTCTAAGCTCTGGGAAGTGTCTGACAGCTGAGTGAGCTGCTCTGTTTGGGGAACAAACAAAGAGCAAATCATGGGAGTGCTCCTGTTCTGCCCGGCTAGGAACCCAGCAGCAGGCAGACTGCCGCTGCAGGGGGAGGGCTGGAGAGATGGCGGTACTGCTTTGACATTCTTCAGCCCGGAGAGCTCCCAGGGAATCCCAAGAAGCACAGGGACCAGCTCTGCCTTCCCACAGCTCCGCCCTGTGGGATGCTCACCCACAATGTTTTGCTCTATCTGACCACAGGGCACTAGCAGTGTGGCCATGAAATGTCAAAAATGGGAGACAGAAAAACTGGTTTGAACATTTTTCACTTTTGGCAACTTTTGTGTCTCGACAGCGCTTTGGTTGACAAACCTGCCCCGTGTAGACACAGCCCCAATAATGTGGATTTGGACTCCGGAAGAGTCTCCCCAGGGAAAGAGGGTTAGCACTTCACCAGGAATGGCCCCTTCACAGGTGTGTGAATGCTAAACAATCTGCTCCACTTTGCAGACACCTGTGCTGCTGGGAAGACCTTTCCCAGAGCAGAGCTCGGTGTGGCTTGCAAGTGTCTCGCTCACCAACAGAAATGGGTCCAACAAAGGCTATCGCCTCCCCGGCGTTGTCTCTGTCTGGGACCAATGTGGCCACGCAGCGCTGCCGAAAGCAGGTTCTCGAGTCCAACGGGAGCTTTGGCAACAGCGATTCTTCCTCAGCTACAGACGGTTATTAACCCCCGGTGGCACCGTTTCCTTCCAAGCCCTCCGCAAACAGCTGCACTTGGGCTCAGCCAGACCCAGTGACCAGTGGTCTCTACACGGCTTCTGCTCGGGAGCCCAGGCCTGCCCGACCAAGGTGCATCGCCAACACCTGGCTCCCCGGCAGAAAGGCCCCATCTTGATAGACACCTTGATAGACACCCCATCCCTCTGCCCCCCCGTCTGCCACTGCACCCCATCCCTCCACCCCCCGTCTGCCACTGCGCCCCATCCCTCTGCCCCCCGTCTGCCATTGCGCCCTGTCCCTCTGCCTCCCGTCTGCCACTGAGCCCCATCCCTCCGCCCCCCCATCTGCCACTGCACCCTGTCCCTCCGCCCATCTGCCATTGCGCCCCATCCCTCCGCCCCCCCCGTCTGCCACTGCACCTCGTCCCTCTGCCTCCCATCTGCCACTGCGCCCCGTCCCTCCGCCCCCCATCTGCCACTGCACCCCATCCCTCCGCCCCGTCCCTCCGCCCCCCCAGTCTGCCACTGCACCCCATCCCTCTGCCCCCCCATCTGCCACTGCACCCCGTCCCTCCGCCCCCAGTCTGCCACTGCACCCCATCCCTCTGCCCCCGTCCCTCCACCCCCCCAGTCTGCCACTCCACCCCCATCCCTCCACCCCCCATCTGCCACTGCGCCCCATCCCTCTGCCCCCCCGTCTGCCACTGCGCCCCGTCCCTCCGCCCCCCCGTCTGCCACTGCACCCTGTCTGCCACTGCGCCCTGTCCCTCTGCCTCCTGTCTGCCACTGCGCCCCATCCCTCCACCCCCCCATCTGCCACTGCACCCTGTCCCTCCGCCCGTCTGCCATTGCGCCCCATCCCTCTGCCCCCCATCTGCCACTGCACCCCGTTTGCCACTGCGCCCCGTCCCTCTGCCTCCCGTCTGCCACTGCGCCCCATCCCTCCGCCCCCCCATCTGCCACTGCGCCCCGTCCCTCCACCCCCGTCTGCCACTGCGCCCCATCCCTCCGCCCCTCCGTCTGCCACTGCACCCCGTCTGCCATTGCACCCCATCCCTCCGCCCCCCCGTCTGCCACTGCGCCCTGTCCCTCGGCCCCCCAGTCTGCCACTGCACCCCATCCCTCTGCCCCCCATCTGCCACTGCACCCCGTCCCTCCGCCCCTGTCCCTCCCCCCCAGTCTGCCACTGCACCCCATCCCTCTGCCCCCGTCTGCCACTGCACCCCATCCCTCCGCCCCGTCCCTCCACCCCCCCAGTCTGCCACTCCACCCCCATCCCTCTGCCCCCGTCTGCCACTGCACCCCATCCCTCTGCCCCCCGTCTGCCACCGCACCCGTCCCTCTGCCCCATCCCTCCGTCCCCCCAGTCTGCCACTGCACCCCCATCCCTCTGCCCCCCGTCTGCCACTGCACCCCTGTCCCTCCGCCCCCCGTCTGCCACTGTGCCCCCATCCCTCCGTCCCAGTCTGCCACCGCACCCCGTCCCTCCATCCCATCCCTCTGCCCCCCAGTCTGCCACTGCACCCCCATCCCGCCACTGCACCCCCATCCTTCTGCCCCCCATTTGCCACTGCACCCCGTCCCTCCACCCCCCCAGTCTGCTACTGCACCCCGTCCCTCCACCCCCCATCTGCCACAACACCCCATCCCTCCGCCCCAGTCTGCCACTGCACCCCATTCATCCACCCCCCATCTGCCACTATACCCTGTCCCTCCACCCCCCCAGTCTGCCACTGCACCCCTGTCCCTCCGCCACCCAGTCCGTCACTGCACCCCATCCCTCCACCCCATCTGCCCCTGCATCCCCATCCTTCCGCCCCCCCCAGTCTGCCACTGCACCCCCATCCCTCTGCCCCCCATCTGCCACTGCACCCCGTCCCTCCGCCCCAGTCTGTCACTGCACCCCATTCCTCCACCCGGTCTGCCACTGCACCCCATCCCTCAGCCCCCCCAGTCTGCCACTGTACCCCCATCCCTCAGTCTGCCACTGCACCCCATCCGTCCGCCCCCATCTGCCACTGCACCCCATCCCTCCGCCCCTCCGTCTGCCACTGCACCCGGTCTGCCATTGCACCCCATCCCTCCGCCCCCCCGTCTGCCACTGCGCCCTGTCCCTCCGCCCCCCAGTCTGCCACTGCACCCCATCCCTCTGCCCCCCATCTGCCACTGCACCCCGTCCCTCCGCCCCTGTCCCTCCCCCCCAGTCTGCCACTGCACCCCATCCCTCTGCCCCCGTCTGCCACTGCACCCCATCCCTCCGCCCCCGTCCCTCCACCCCCCCAATCTGCCACTGCACCCCCGTCCCTCCGCCCCAGTCTGCCACTGCACCCCCATCCCTCTGCCCCCCATCTGCCACTGCACCCCGTCCCTCCGCCCCAGTCTGCCACTGCACCCCATTCCTCCACCCGATCTGCCACTGCACCCCATCCCTCAGCCCCCCCAGTCTGCCACTGTACCCCCATCCCTCAGTCTGCCACTGCACCCCATCCGTCCGCCCCCATCCGCCACTGCACCCCATCCCTCCGCCCCTCCGTCTGCCACTGCACCCGGTCTGCCATTGCACCCCATCCCTCCGCCCCCCCGTCTGCCACTGCGCCCTGTCCCTCCGCCCCCCAGTCTGCCACTGCACCCCATCCCTCTGCCCCCCCATCTGCCACTGCACCCCGTCCCTCCGCCCCTGTCCCTCCCCCCCAGTCTGCCACTGCACCCCATCCCTCTGCCCCCGTCTGCCACTGCACCCCATCCCTCCGCCCCCGTCCCTCCACCCCCCCAATCTGCCACTGCACCCCCGTCCCTCCACCCCCAGTCTGCCACTGCACCCCATCCCTCCACCCCCCCCAGTCTGCCACTGTGCCCCCGTCCCTCCGCCCCCCAGTCTGCCACTGCACCCCATCCCTCCATCCCCCAGCCTGCCACTGCACCCCATCCCTCAGCCCCCCACTCTGCTACTGCACCCTGGCCCTCAGGTGATGCCGTGCCAGAGAAGGGCGCTCATGTGGCAGGGGCGTTGCGGCTCTGAGGGCAGGAGCAGACTAGACTTTGCGAGGGCAACTCTCTGCATGTCCCAGGTGCCCTGGGCAGGGGAGGGGGGGCGGGGGGAATCAGCAGCGATGATCTCCAGTGCCTGCCGGTCACCAAGGTATTTTTCCCCAATGATCCTAACTTGGATGCCGGTGTGGAAGCATAGGGCATGGGGCTGGAGCCTTCCCCGGCTCGGGGTGAGTTCTGGGGGCGAGCGTGGTTGTGCAGGGGCAGTGCATTGTGCAGTGGCACTGAGAGTCCAAGCAGGGACCATGGGCCAGGACGCAGGTCCCCACTGGCAGTGCACATGTGGCTGGGACGGGAATGGAAACGGCTCTGCCGGACCACACCCCTGCTGGCTGCTGTGGGGGAACAAAAGGCTCGGGGGAGGGGGCTTGGGGGGGCCAGTTTTGTTTTCGCACGTCACACGTTGCTTGCGGCAGTGGAAGGGCATGGAAACGAGCGTCACGGCGTGAACCTGCCACTTCACCCGTAGCTCGTGCCTGGAGCCACGGCAAAGCCACCAAGTCACTGGAGGTCCCAGCATCCTCCCATAAGCAAGAGGCCCCACTTCCCCAGTCTCATGCCACTCCAGAGCAACGAGGCTGAGATCCGCATGACTGCAAGGAGCCACGTGGCCACGGGGGGCTCCCACCAGGGACCCTCAGGGCAGTGGCCAGGTCCCATGTGCAGGAACAAGCAGCTTCCGGCCTTGGCAATGAGTCACAGAGCTGCACGGAGCAAGTCACAGATCTGTGTCTGGTAACTGGCCATTACAGGCCCCAGACAAATGGTTCTACACCCTCTGTGCCTCTGGTCAGGATGGGCTCCGTCCTTGGTCCGCTGAAGCCGGGTTGTTAGCTTAGCAGGTACCAATCGTCTCCTGCCCCCTAGAGAAACAACATTTTATTCACAGTAATCAAATAGAGTAATAAAATACTGAGCCCCTGTCCCCTTGCCTTGGGCCTAGCTATTCGCGATCAGGTCCCTGCCACTGTGCAAGAGGCTGTGCACACGCTCCCAATACACATCCAAAAAGTAGCTCCTCGACATTTGTAAGGGTCACTAGCAAGGGCGCCATTCCGGGCGGCTGGGGGGGGCAGCCGTGCGCTCCGGGACACGGCTGGCTTTTCCTCCTGTTCCCCGAGCGCTAAGGGAGTAAGGGGAAAGTATTTTCATTCCATGCATGAAGGGAGCTCACCAGCCAGGTGCGAGAGGCATGCACGGAATGCAGGCACTTTCCCCTCGCTCCCTTAGCGCTCGGGGAACGGGAGGAAAAGCCAGCCGCATCCCAGAGCGCACGGCTGCCCCCCAGCCGCCCGAAATGGCGCCCTTGCTAGTGACCCTTACAAATGTCGAGGAGCTACTTTTTGGATGTGTATTGGGAGCGTGTGCACACAGTGTCTTGCACAAACATGGCGACCTTGGTCACTAGCAGCGGGGAAAGTCACATGCGATGTCCGGCAGGTGCTGTCCTATTGCAACCCGGGTCCCTGCCGGCTCTTTCACTAGCCCCTGCCGGCTTTTGCCGGAGCTGCACCCCCGGGCGCCCCCGCTTCTTCACCTCTGGTCACTAGCAGAGTGTAACTTCTCCCCACTAGTGAGCGTCCTCGTGAAACTGAGGCGCGCACGGAAAGTCTCCCTTCTCCTGCCCCCAGCTCCCTCATCTATTCTCCAGGCAGAACACAGAGACCCTGACACCTCCGAGGTGGCTGTTTTGTGCAGAACAGCAGTTTAACAGCGAGGCTGGGATGCAGCCATTGACATGGAAATGTCGCCTCTTCCCTCCTGACCCTCCTCCCTTTGTGGCGCACAGACAGGGTCGAGAAAGGACGAGGAGAGACGCTGGGTTTGTGGGCGATTAACGCAGCCTTTCGCTGGCGACAAAAGCTTATCCGGGCCTGCGTTCTGCCCAGGGCACCAGCGCGCCTTGCCAAACACCCGCCCCCTTCTGCGGCCCCCGGAAAGACCTGGCCCGCAAACGGGCCGGCAGCAGAGGCCGGGCCTGTCACACTTTCTGGCTGCATCTTGCTGTTAAGCCCAGCAACAGGGGAGAGAAACAGCCTGGTCCGGGTGAAATGTCAACCGGGGATCTGTGTGCTGAGTTCAGGAGGCAGCTGGTTCTGTGTGGGAGCAGCCTGGCTCTGCACGCCAGCACGAACAGCAGCCGCGTGTGGCCGGAATGTTTTCTTACCTGCCATATGCCGGGCCCACGTTTCCGTCGGACTCTGCCAGCCGCGCCACACGGCAGCGAGAGCCACATGTCCCAGCGTGCACGCGCGGGCCAGGCCTTCCCGCTAGCTAGGCCTTCTCCCAGAGCGTGAGGAGGGAGGGGGCTGGGAGAAGTGACACACACGCACACACCATCCCCCCACTGCAAGGCGCTCTCGTGACCACTACCTTGGGGAGAAGGCGGCTTCGCCCGGCAATCCCACCGCTCGGCGGAAAATGAGAAACCCCGTTCTTCCTCTCTGCAGGACGCGTGAGCTCGACTTTCAGCACCAGCCTGGCCGGAGGGTGTCGCGTGCTAGCGAGCACGGGAGAGAAACGATACCCATGGTACAGCCACGAGGAAACGCCAGGAGAGACCGTGCCGCTCAGTGCCTGCCAGCGCTTTAAGGATGGCACCATCCTGCCACCTGGGATAAAGCAGCTGCAACACCTGTTCTGATCCCCGCCTCGTGGGCTCCCCTGCCGTCCGCACATGGCCAGGCTCTGGGAGGCCCATGATGCAGTTTAGTCCACCTGAGTAGGAATTTCAAAGGTTTTTGCACCGTCCTCGGCTCAGACGTCCCTCTAGCTAGTCTCTCTGCCTCCCTTCGTCATGCACGAGAAGGGCCTCAGGTTTCTTGGTGCCAGGCCCAGCTCCCGCTCCTCGCCCGAGGCTGCGCCGTGGACCGGCGCGAGGAAAGCCGTGGAAAACCCGCCCGCGCGGCAGGGTGGTGTCGGGGACCAGGCGCGAGTCCTAGGAGGCCGAGCCAAAGGAATCGGAGTGGAAGGTGATGTACCCAGACGAAGCAGAAGGGGAGCTTAGAAAGCTCGTGGTGCTCCCCCCTTTCTGGAGGTTTTCCTGCCCCGCCCAGGAGGTGCTCAACCCCGTCCGAAATCCCCCGGCCTCTGAGCAGCTGCTGCTTGCTGGGCGGCTGCCCAGGGCCTGGCCCTCCCCGAGTTTGAAAGGAGCTGGTCCCCAGTTTCCTTCAGGGAAGAGGCCTCTGGGGTCCTTGTGGGCGTGTGGGGGCCTGGGCACAGTGAGGGTGCCCCCCTTGCCCGGCGCTGGGAACCTGCGCAGCACCTGGGGCTCCCGCTCGAAGCGGGTCAGCAGGAAGCTGGGGTGCCCGTCCGCTGGGGGCGGAAAGACCTGGGGGAGGAGGGAGAAGGAGGCGGCGCGGGGGGGGCCCCGGCGGGGGCTGGGCAGGGGGCTCTCGTCGATGAAGTTCACCACCTCCTCCTTGCTGAAGCACTCGTACAGGTCCTCGCGGGGCAGAGGCTGCAGGGAGAGGACGCTCTCGGAGGACTTCCGGCGCTTGCGGGAGGGGAGCCGCTCCTCGTGGCAGGAGCTCAGGCTGCTCCTCCTCCGGGGGGGCCGCGGCAGCAGGAGGTGGGCCAGGCCCGCCGCCTCCTCGCCCAGCCCCCAGTGCTGGAGGTAGGCCGAGATCTGGCCCGTTGTCCAAATGTCCGTCTCGTCGTGAGAGTAACGCCTCAGAGGCGGGACCTGGAGACGAGGGGAGAGAGCAGCGGCAGAGATCAGCCCCCCCGGGCCGAGGCTCCGTCGCCAGGGCCGCCACACTGAGGGGCGCCAGCCGCTTGGGGCCGGATACAAAGAGCTGGCCGAGCCGGACGCAGCTGAGGGCCAGGCCTTGCCCTCAGCCCCTCCCCAGGCAGAGCCCCAGCTGGCACTTCTGCTACTGCCTCAAGAGCTCTCCATGGGGCTGACACAGGGCTAAGCTGCTGCCAGCGCTGGGCTAAGGCTGAGAAGAAGACCCCCTGGGTGAGCCAGGGGGGCGGAGTGGAGCCCCTGGGGAAGTTCAATAGCCTCAGGAGCGATTCCCCGCTCCGGGCAGAGGCAGGATGGCGTGAGGGACCCAACAGGGATGCAAGAAACCTGAGCTCTGTTCCTGGCTTCAGTGCTCACGGACTGTGAGACTGGGGCACGTTGCTTCTCCTCTCGGAGCGTGTCCCCCTCCACCCAGCGGCTGCTCCCAGGGCTGGGTGGTGTCTGTACAGCGCCTGGCGCAAAGGGGCCAGCCCCAGTGCACACGAGTAAGAACTGACTGCTGGGTGTGGAACCGTGGCTCCAACTTCCAGTCCCTCCCCCTGCCAGTGCTAACCATGCCTGGGGGCCGACGGATGGGTCAGACCGGCCGGCTGCGTGGAACTCCGTCCCCGCGGAGACTAGGACGCGGCGCAGCGAGAGCTGAGGCGCAGCAAGGGGGCTGGCGGTGGCGCTGGGGACAGGGCGTTGAGAAAAGGCAGCAAAGGCAGCTGGGCATGTGAAACGGGGGCGCGCCCCAGCAGCCCTGGCGGATTTTCCGCCAGTCAGAATGCCACACGTGCCGGTAAAAATGCTTTGATCACGTTCCTTCGCTCCCATGCACCCCTCCCTGCCACACCCCCTCCTGAGCCTGCTGTGCTGCCTCCACCCACCCACTCCCACTGAAACCCAGGGCGCGGCCAGACGTCCCCAGAACGGCTGGGCCAGGGACAAGGCAGACAAGGGCAAGCGGCACGGGAGGGGGCGGAATGGCCAGCAGGGCAGAGCTGCGTATGCCTGGACCCCCAGGCGGCCTGCCGGGTCATTCCAGGGGGGCAAAGCTGCCGGTAGAGACCCCCCCAAGCTGGGCCACCGCCAAGCAACGCTCCCGGCTGCCACCTGCCCGCTACCCGCTCCGGAGCCCGTTACCTGCAGGTACTGCATTTTGTCCTCCTGCACCGGGCGCCCGGGGTACACCTGGGGGATCCCGCGCTCCAGCGCCGAGAGGTCGCACCTGGCAACCTGCTCCAGCGCCAGGATCTCCCCTCTGTAGCTGTAGTCGTAGGGCCGCTCGAACAGCAGGTCGGGGGGGATGGTACCGTCCAGGCTGCTCTCTGCAGGGGAGGGGCCGAGCCAGTTGGGACCAGAAAGGAGCGCGTGCCGCTTAGACCTACGCGGGGGGGGGTCTTGGTAGCAGATTCCCCCGCAGTGCCCAGGGCGCTAAGTCCCCGGCCGGTCTGCGCCCCAGGAGTCAGCAGGGCCGGCTCACTCGGGAGAATGAAAACGCCTCCCCAGCCCCTGGTGGCGCCACGCCTGTGGGCACGCATGAGAACGCGGGGTGCCCGCCGTCGCAGAGAGCAGCCCCGGGGGAAGGGAGCCGCGGGAGGGGCTGCGGACAGGGCTGCCAAGGGCAGCCACACTCCCCAGAGACCCCAGCGTACTGCGGAGGCCAGCAGCGAGGGGGCACCGTCAGGCAGAGATGCCCATCAGGGATGGGCATGGCGCCCCCGCGACGATGCTCCACGAGAGCCCCCTCTGGCCTCAGGGAGGGTGTCGTGCCCACCCCAGCCGCACCCACCCAGGGACAACTGAAGAGCCCAGGGCTGCCTGGTGGCTCCAGGCAAGGGACCAGCTTGCCTACCATGCGGCTTGCACTGGTCTGAGAGTGGGTGGTCCTCGCAGCTACAGCGCCGCCCCCTCTGCTAAGGCCCCGCCCCACCACGGGGAGGGGAGGAGGCAGGGCAGCATGTGAAGCATGCCCCCCCCATCAAGAGGAGGGGAAGAGATGGGAGGGGACGTGCCCCAGCCCTCAGAGCCCAGGGAGGGCCGGGGGCAGCCACACTCCCAGGCGTTCTGGGGCAGAGTGTGGGGGGGGGGGAGCGGGCTGGTGGCGCCCCTGGGTCTAAGCTGCGCCTCCCTTGGGCTGAGCGCTTGCAGAGCAGCGTTTGCAGCCACCGCCCCGCAGTGCCCATCGCCCAGCCCTCCCACGCCCGTGTAGCCCGCGGGACCAGCGCCCCGGGGAGGGCCACTGCCACTGGCCCCAGAGAAGGCATGCTGGCCCGGGGCAGGCGGCATGTGTCCGCACGGGAGCCGCTGGCGCTCACCTTCCTCGGCGTCATCGTTGGCCATGATGGCCACGCACTTCTCCCAGACGGCGCGCAGGTCGGCACGGTAGCGGTCACAGGCCCAGAGGAAGAGGGGCAGGAGCAGGGACTGGATGACCGAGCACCAGAGAACACACAAGACCATCCAGCTGTAGGATGTGTCCGACTTCAGGCTGGCAAAGCTCACCACCTGGGAGAGGGAGAGCCGGGCGACTTACTCAGCCTGGCCCTGCCGCGCGGGGCCCGCGTGCGACACAGCCAGCTGCTGGTGGCCGGCCCGGGCCCAGGCTAGCGGGCGCTTGGCGCAGGTCAGATCCCAGCCAGCCTGCCGGCTGGCAGAATGCTGTGGAGAGGGCTTGCGACCTGCTCTGCCATGCAGCATGCCCGGCTCCTGGGCCCAGAGTAACAGCTCTGGGCAGCTCCAAATAGCCCCACATCTAACCAGCCTCCGTGGGGTGGGCGAGTCCTCAGCCTTCAAGATGAGCACCTCCCCGCAGCTTCCCTTCCCCAGGGAGCTCCAGGACCCAGGGCCCTGCCCGCACTGCTGGGTCGTGCCTAGGGGGGCGGGAGGTGGAGCGGCCGTACCAGGGCCTGGTTCAGGAGCCATGGCCTGCATCGGGGAAGAGAACCCAGGGGTCAGATGGAAGGGGGAGGCCCCGGCACCACTTGCTCACCCCATGCTTCGGGGGCGGGTACCTCACGGGTCTCGTGCACCAGTGAGTCAGCGCTGGCGCGTGGGGAGAAGGGCAGCCCCCGAGGGCTCCCACTTGCTGTGTGTCCAGCTCCCAGAGCAAAGGGGTGCGGCCTGGCCGACAGGCAGCGCTGGCACCACGGCCCACACCGGGGCCTCCCTGCCCTGCAGAGCCCGTGCATGGCCACAGCTGTTCTTGGTACCCTCCCTCTCCTGGCTAGGGCTGCCAGGTGTCCGGTATTGTACCGGACAGTCCAGTATTTGCACTCTCTGTCCGGTAAAAAAACTTAGACAATACTGGACATGTGCAATGTCCGTTTTCTGATTTTTCCGGCTGCGCACCGGACAGAAGCCTAGCGTGGGAGGGGGGAGCAGCTGGGAGTCCCAGCTGGGAGGCGGGGCCGCGATTGCCACTGGGAGCCCTCAGCTGGTTGATTGTGAGGAGGAAGGAAAGCGCTGGGATCAGTCCCACCCCCCCTTCTCGGCCAGTTGGTTCTCCCCCACTTCCCCTCCTGATGTTCCCCGGCCAGCCCCCCTGCACCCCCCCCAGCTCTGCTTCCTGCCGGCCTGTTCCTCTTCCTGATCTCCCCTGGCCAGCGCTGCTGCACGCCCCCCCCCGGCCAGCTCTGCTTCCTGGCCACCCTTCCTCCCAGCCCCCCCTTCCTCCCGGCCAGCCCCGCAGCCCCCAACCCCCCCCCCAGCTGTGCTTCCTGCCCCCCTTTCCTCCCAGCCCCCCCCGGCCATTCTCCCTCCCCACGATCAAGCGTGTCCGTTTTTTTGGGGGGGGGGTCTACCTGGTAACCCTACTCCTGGCTCAGAGGCACCAGAGCCCTGTTCTCCGAAGCCTTTGCTCCCCGGGCCGCATGGAGCCTTGCAGCTGGGCGAACCAGCCGAGCGGTACGCGCACCCGGCCAAGGCCAGAGCCACGTCACGGTCCAGCAGTGGTTCTCCAGCTCTCTGCATCCGCCCCACTGAGTACCAGACATCCCACCCCGGCCCGGGCCTCCCTGCGCCTTGCTCTGCGGGGCAAGGTCAGAGCTGCCAGGGGCGGGGTGGGGCTGGCCTGGCCGAGGGGCCCTGCTCACCGGCAGCCTGGGAAAGCCTCCAGGCACCAGCCACCAGCTCCCCAGGCCAAGCTGCTGCAGGGCCCAGCGCAGCCTCACCAAGGCAGGCCCCCTTAGTTCCGAGCCACCTCCCTGTCCTGAGCACACAGAGAAAGCCTCCTCCGGCAACCCCACCGCCCCCCCGCCCCACCTGTGACAGCACCGCTGGTCTCCTGGTCAGGCCTAGGAGCTCCTCAGGAGGAGGCAAGCCCAGGGTGCGGCGGACCCGGAGGCAGGCTATGAAACCCAGGGCGGCAGGGGGGTTCCCAGCCCCCCAGCCAGCGAGCAGGAGAGAGGCTCAGCCCGTGCACGGCCAGCTCAGCGTCCTGACGTAGCGCACGCAGGGCAAGGGTGTACCCCGCCCCGGTGACCTCGGGCACGCGGCAGCACCCGTCTCGCCGTGAGCCGCTCCGGCCTGTGCCGCTCCAAACCAGCATCGGCACTTTCTCCGACATTCTGTTCCGTGGCCTTTAAAGTTCAGCTCTGAGTCACAGGCGTAGGAGGTTTCCCTCTGCCCGGCCTCCCACGGACCAGAGCTCCCTCGAGCCTTCCCAAGCTCCCCACGCTTGGGCTCACACTGCCCCAGCCCTGCCATGTGGGATTCCCCTCCCTGCGTGGCCACACGGCGGCAGCGGGTGTCCAGGAGCAAAGCCCCGATGAACCCTCCTTGAGTGGAGAGAGTGCAGCCAAAGGAAGCCTTCTCTGCCTCTAAGAGCTGGTTTTCATGGGTGCTCAGGAGCGCCCCTCTAATGTTTTCCACCCATGTGCAGAATATGTTTTGTTACATGCACCGAGGCATGTGCAGATGTGCACCAAAGAAAACACAGGTTGCCGGCTGGGGGCACCCTGCTAATCAGTTGGGTGACATTTGCACAGTCTCTCCTGGGTGCCTGCCCAAGCGCAGGGCTTACAGCAGGGGTGGGCAATAATTTTGGATGGGGGGGGCCATGCCAAGATTTTGGAAAGTGGTCAAAGACAGCGCTTTTCTATGAGGGGGTACAGGTTGGGTGCAGAAGGGAGCTTGGGGTATGGGACTGGGGTGCAGGAGAGGGTGTGGGGTCTAAGAGGGAGTTTGGGTGGAGGGGGTTGTGACCTGGGGCAGGGGTTGGGGTGCAGGGTCTGGAAGGGTGTTGTGACCCGGGGAGAGGAGGTACCGAGGGTTTGGGAGTTGGGGGGGCAGTGTTTGGGAGAGAATAGGGGTGCAGGAGAGGATTCTGGCCTGGGGAGGGAGGGGTGCAGGGTCTGGGAGGGAGCTGGGGACGGGGGACTGCAGAGGGTTTGGGTGGCGACCTGGGGCAGGGAGTTGGGGGTGGGAGGAAGTGGGGTGCCAGGTGCAGGCTGTGGCTGGAAGGCACTTACCTGGCCAGCAGGACTCTCAGGCAGGGCTCCCTGCCCGCCACAGCCCCAGGCCACTCAAAGCAGCTGGTTGCTCCCTGTGCCACATGCAGGGTGTGGGAGGAGGGGGAGAGCTTTGTGTGCTGCCTCCGCCCCTGGCACAACCTCTCAGCTCCCACTGGTCACTGGCTGGATTGACAGGCTTGGTGGGCCGGATGTGGCCCTCCCCCTAACTCCAGCTGGAGGCGATGGAGCTGAGCAGGTGGGCAGGCCCCGAGCCGGCGGAGGCTTTGCGCTGTACCACTCCGGCATGCCCCGGGGCAGCGGCTGTGTCTCCACACAGAGGAATTTCTGCACCACCTTTGCCGTGTCAGTCTGCAGGCAGCAGCCGCCCCCTCCGCCCGCTCCCGCCGCCCTAGCTCCGCTCTAGCAGCAGTCCAGCCACGGCTCATCCGCGACGTGCCGCACGGGCCCCCGGGGCGCCTGCTGCCCAGTGAGGGTTACGCAAGCCTCACGCCAGGGACTCCCCACCCCACCCGTGAAAACAGCCTTTCGCAGGCACTCCAGCCCCAGCCACTCGCTGGGCAACAGGGACGTCAAATCCTGCTTAATCGACGGTTTAACCGGGGAACCACGTAGGCAGGCTGCAGCTGCTGGCCCGCCACGCGTGGGGCTCCTAGTTGCTGCTGTCCGCCCCCCCCATGGGGAGGATCAGGAGCCAGCAGCCGCATGGGGGGCCAGCTCCTGCTCCCAGCCCCCCTGTGCGTGGGGCAGCTGGAGCAGCTCTCCTGGATACTGCTTAATCAGCAGCCGCATGGGGGATGTTTACCGGGTAACTAGTTACCCATTCAGATCCCTACTACGCAGCAGGGAGGCTGACAGCAAAAACACGCCCCGTTAACTCACCTGCCTCTTCCAGCCAGAAATAATGGCAGCCCCCCGCCACCACACAGCCAGCAGCTCGCGCAGGAACCCTGGCTGGGGGTGGCCCGGCAGGAGCAGAGCCAGGCTCAAACCACATGCCCTGGCTCAGGCGCAGGGGGGCCTGCAGGGCGTGGGAGCTGTAGGCCCATGTAAAGGCCTCGGTGGAGCTATTCCCCAGGCACAAACGGGACACGAAAATGAGAGGTACCAGCTCTGACCGCGGGTGTGCGGGTGGCTCCCTCCTCCCCCACCCGTGGGCACCCGCCTGCCTCCATCAGAGCAGGAACAGGACTGACAGCACTCGCCTCACTTCAGCCATGCCCGGCCAGGCCAGGCAGACACACTTGCAGGCCCCTGGAAGCTCCCTGCTCTGCCGAGTGTGGCGAGGCCGCTGCGGGCTCAGGACCCCGGCCCCTCATACGTCCAGCAGCCCGCTGGCTCCTTGGGACGGCAGAGTCCGGTTCCAAGCACACGCACTCCGGGCCTGGGAGAGCCCAACAAACGCATGGGCCAGTTCGTAGCCTGAGACCCAAGCCCTGCTGAGCAACCACCCCCCTGCAGAGAGGGTTTGTCCTGAGTTACTTACCGCACAGCCTTCCCCCAAAGGCATTTCTGTAGCTGTTAGGAGCTGAATAACCAGCTTTCTGTTCAGCGCACACACAGGCCAGGGGTGGGCACACAAGTCTGCAAAGAGCCCTCCCCGCAGGTCTCGTGAGACACCCCCGCCCCCGCAGCGAGGCAAGTGGCGCGCAGAGGAAGACGACGACGCACGTGGCAGGAGCTGTGATGTAACAATAGGATGTGACAGCAGGCGAGACCGAGTCGGGGGATGCTCCTGTACGCTGGATTATAACTTGCCTGTATGGCTGTTGCTCTAGCTCAGGGGTGGGCAAGAAGATGTAGGCGGTTCGCTTCTCTTGGGCCCCTGCCACTTTATTTACCTGCTTCTCCACAGGGGCGGGAGACTGCAGCTCCCATTGGCTGTGGGTCGCTATTCCTGGCCAATGGGAGCTGCGGGAAGCAGCGCGGAACAGGACACCACTTCCCGCAGCTCCCGTTGGCTGTGGGTCGCTATTCCTGGCCAATGGGAGCTGCGGGAAGCAGCGCGGAACAGGACACCACTTCCCGCAGCTCCCGTTGGCTGTGGGTCGCTATTCCTGGCCAATGGGAGCTGCGGGAAGCAGCGCGGAACAGGACACCACTTTCCGCAGCTCCCGTTGGGTGTGGGTCGCAATTCCTGGCCAATGGGAGCTGCGGGAAGCAGCGCGGAACAGGACACCACTTCCCGCAGCTCCCGTTGGCTGTGGGTCGCTATTCCTGGCCAATGGGAACTGCGGGAAGCAGCGCGGAACAGGACACCACTTCCCGCAGCTCCCGTTGGCTGTGGGTCGCTATTCCTGGCCAATGGGAGCTGCGGGAAGCAGCGCGGAACAGGACACCACTTCCCGCAGCTCCCGTTGGGTGTGGGTCGCTATTCCTGGCCAATGGGAGCTGCGGGAAGCAGCGCGGAACAGGACACCACTTCCCGCAGCTCCCGTTGGCTGTGGGTCGCTATTCCTGGCCAATGGGAACTGCGGGAAGCAGCGCGGAACAGGACACCACTTCCCGCAGCTCCCGTTGGCTGTGGGTCGCTATTCCTGGCCAATGGGAGCTGCGGGAAGCAGCGCGGAACAGGACACCACTTCCCGCAGCTCCCGTTGGCTGTGGGTCGCTATTCCTGGCCAATGGGAGCTGCGGGAAGCAGCGCGGAACAGGACACCACTTCTCGCAGCTCCCAGTGGCCGGGAACGGCGATCTGCGGCCAACGGGAGCTGCATGCGCTGGTACCTGCAGAGGTGCAGGTAACTACAGCGGGTCCCGGATCCGGCCCGCAGGACGGTTATTGCTTACCACTGAGCCAGCCTGGTAAGGGGCTGGGTGAAGGACAAAGAGGAAGGCCAACGCATGCTGTCCCCAGATAAGCCACCGTTGCACAAAGCAGCCCGCTGCTGACATTTCAGAGTTCAGAAAAGAAAAAATACACCCAGCCTCTGCAGCCGATTCGTATGCATCAAGCGCAACGGTGGGGCCTCCCCCGTTAATCAAAGCGGCATTCGCAGAACAGCGCAAGTCACGGTCCAAGGGACTGAATCTGATCTTTATAGAGTGAGGGCTGGAGGGCATGGAGGTGCCACAGCAGTGCCGCTTGCTCGCCCTGCCGCCAGGAACCCCGTGCCTGGGCGGCAAGGCCGAGAGGAAATCCCCGCTGGAGGAGGGGAGGCTGGCATTGGCCTTCTTAGCTCTGCAGCTTAGTGGCACCCGTGCCACGAGGGGGGCCGCTGCCGCTGATTTGCATCAGGTATGATGAGCCCCAGGGCAGACCCAACACAGTCCACGCTCACCCCCACGCGCCGCAGCGGGGAGCTGGAGGGACACGTGTTGCAAACTGGGCTCTCTCTAGGACATGGACTGACACTCCCCACATGCCTGTGCAGCCCCCCAGCACGACAGCTCTCCTGAGCCTTCCTCGGGGCTGGAACCATGGCAGCCCAGAGCCCCCATTAATCTCTGCCATTTGGGCCGCCCAAGAACTTCTTTTCACCTCCTTTTCTTCTGCCTCCAGCTTCCTTTTTCCGGGCCTGCCGACCCGCACAATCCGCCGCCACTCCTGCAATGGCCCCGCAAATCCAATCGGCTTTTGCAAGCGCACGTACTACGCGTGTGAGTGCCAGCTGCACTCAGCGCCCGGGCAAACCTTATGGATTTAAGAGCAAATCTGACTGGATGAAGTTAAATCTTATTGAATGAGGTTAATCGGTTTGGGCATATTGTACATGTACAGCTGTGGATGGGCTGACTGTATTACACATACATTTGTGGATGGGTATATTATATTATACGTACAGCTGTGGATGGGTCGATTGTATTACATATACAGCTGTGAATGGGTGTGTTGTATGACATGTCCAGCTGTGGGTGGGTCGACTGTATTACATGTACAGCTGTGGATGGGCCACTGTGGCACTGACTGTCCCTTTTCTAGCTGGGGGGGGGGAGATGCTAACACGCTTCCTCCATTATCAGCCCTGGAAGAGAGAGGCGTGTACTCGTCCCAACTGTATTAGCCAGAGAAGAAAGGTTCTTGGCTAACGAGCCTGGTTTTAAGCTGGCTCGGAGCCTTTCCCCGACTTAGCCTGTAGCCAAGGCCCCAATCTGTAGTGTGGGTGTGGGAGGACGGGCTAGTTCTGAGGTTGTGTTGATTTTGTGGCCACAAAGGGTGGGGTGCTGTGGGGGAGCCTGGACAGCCCTGCCTTGACAATAAATGGGGATGCCTGCCTTGACACAGTGTGGATCCCTAAAAAGCAAAACCCAGGCCTGTCTCAACTCTGGTGCATGTAAGCACGCAGGCAAGGTTTGGGAGGCAGGAATGTTTTGCATAACAATGCAGATTCAGCATCGTATGTGAGACCACGTCAAGAACACACGACAAGCAGCCTTGTACTGGGACTTCTGTTTTGGATAAGCACAAAGTACAGATGCAGCCATGAAACTGCCAACTGCGCACACAGCAGCAACACCCTGAGCAGCAGGCTGTATCCCAAGCAAGGCCCTGGGCATTGTACACGTCCTACACAATACGTCATCCATCGGTAAATAGTATGAGAACGGCCAAGTCTCGCTTTGCTATAAATTGGGTTTAGTAAGAACAATCAGTGGGAGAGAATGGGCAGGACTGACCCACCAGGTCCTGCTTGATGATTAGGCCCTTCACACCGGCGGCCCCGTGTGTAGCATGCCATTGCCTGGGAAGAAAAGGGCCGATGACCTATATGGGTGAAGTGTAAGTGAATTAGGCTTTATTCTTGTATATAGTAGATCTTCTGTTAATTGCTTTTGCATTGCTCTGCACTATTAATTGCTTTAGAATGGAGAGTATTTAAGGTTTACATTGTACAGTCATTGTTCTTAAGGCTGGTGAAACTTAAACACCTGTATGAACTGTTTGAAGCTTGCAATAAATAAGAGAGTGGTTGAGTCTCTCCTGATTTCCCTTGGATCTAAAATAAATCGAACCACACGACGGGTGCTGAAGGACAGCCCCTGCGAGGCTCCAGGGGAGGGCTGGGGCGCTCCCTGGCAGGGCGGTGGGCATGCAGGCTCTCCGATTGTCTTTAATGTGCATTCTGCCGTAAGAGCGCAGCAGCCATGGGGAGTCGGTGCTGTGCGCAACTAGGCCTGGGAACAGCCTCTGACGGGACAGCAAGCAGGCGTCCTTGTCCCAGCTAGGAATTACCCAGAGCGGGCAGGGGACCAGGCAGCTGGAAAGACCCTCCTGGGAGGGAGACAGGCGCAGGTCTCTGCCCAGACGGGCACCAGCCGGGAAGGCGGAAGCCTGAGAGGGGTGCTCATTTCGGATTGCCCAGGGGAGATCCAGGCGCAGGGATGCTGAATGGTGACACTCAACATCTCTAATGCTTCCTCTCTGGCTGTGATACCGCCAGAATTACCCACAGCCCCCTAAGCACCTTGGCTTTGGTGGGGGGAAGCAATGCCAATGCCCTGTGAGCGGGGGAAACTGCTGTGCTAGCAGCACCTGCTCCACCCTCACCAACCCCCACCCAGACAGCCAGAGACTCACCCCTCGAGCCAAGCCCCACAGCCTGGGCACGGCTCTGGCGAGCGGTGTGGGAATTTCACGGGCATTCTGCGGGGCACAGACCAGGGTGTTATCCCGAGGCCCAGGGTCCTTTGTGGTTTTTCCTGAAAGCCGCAGCTCCAGGACTCACGGGAGCACAAGCAGCTCTTGGTGCCGGTCGTTCCAAAGGGAGCCCTGAGCCATCCTGGCTGCAGATCAAAGCTTGAAAAGGGAACCCTCCAGGTGCCAGGACCCTGTGTTATTTTGAGGGGGTTTCGTGGTCTTTAAGCCATGCTCAGGATTTTGGGGGGTCTGACTCGTGGTTGGTGAGCGCTTGGGGTTGGCACAATTGCTCGAAGACATCCAGCCTTCACCGCAAGCCAGCCTGGTGCTATTGAACTGGACACAGCAATCGAGCTACACAAAACAACCGCTCTCAGTCAGGCATCGGCACATTAAATGTGAGAAGCCTTCACATGCCCTTCGGTGGATGAGATCAGACACTACCGTGCTTATGACAGGGAAGCCGCCCTGCAAGAATCAGGGCAATTAAATCATCAGCTTGAGTAGATATGCTAATTAACGAGCATGCCCGCTGACTGACACAACATTTCCTGATAAATAGGGAGCCTCATTCTAGGAGGCTGAAATATTGGGGCGTGTCTCCCTAAAGTGATTATTTCAGCAGCTTGACCCTTCTGTGCTCTGTGTAGAACAAGTCACCGGTAGGGCAAAGGTTTGGGAGCCCTACGAATGCCCCGTGAGTTAGTAACACTGGGAATGAATGGCAAGTCTCTGGCTTCAAGTGACAGAACAGTTAGTCGTTCCCTTCAAAACCGGGACGCTCACCCAGGGTATCTGACACAGCAAAGCACCCTGGACAACAAAAAAGTCTCGGAGGTGTCGCCGTGTTAGTCTGTTACTGTAAAACCAATGAGCAGGCTGGGGCACCTTAGCGTACATCTACACTGCAGGCAAAAGTCGAGTTAAGCTACGCAACTTCAGCTCTGTTAATTGCGTAGCTGAAGTCAAAGCGCCTTAACTTGACTTTTGGCGCTGTCTACGCTGCAGGAAGTCGAAGGGAAAACACTCTGCCGTCGCCTTCCCTTACTCCTCCCAAAAAGAGGATCACAGTAGTTGGAATAAGAAGCCTGTTATTTCAAAATTATTTTGAAATAACTGGCTTGCTGTGCAGACACACACTGAAGCGTGCAGGGTAGACAGCCTTAGAGACTAACAGATTTATTTAGTCACAGTCTTCCATGTGTAAAAGCCACTTCATCAGATGTGTTGGAGTGGAAATAACAAAATCCAGGGTATATATAACAGCAAAAGCAGTTATCTGTCATTTGTAGGCCCAGTGTTAATGAGGCTAATTAAGTCAGGGTGGATGAGTCTCATCCAGCATGCAAGGTGCTTTCCAAAGACAAACATGCATAACCAAACCTGCCAATCTTCATTAAACGAGGGCCAGGTTCTGCACCCTTATCCGACGGGGGGCACTCAGCTGTTGCTGTCCAGCAGAGATGTCCTACGCTTGGCAGAACGTCTCTTCCACGGCTGGATTTTTCTGGGGACAACTGGCAGGTGATCTCAACAGCTTTCAGATCTCCAGAGAGACTTAACGCTGGAGGAACAGTTTCCCTTTCACCAGGCCTCGACGAGAAGCGAGGAGCGGTGAGATCTCACGGGAGGCTGATCCCCAGCTGACCTCCTGATGGTATGGGTTTTGCTGACAATATTTACTGCACGTTCCTTAACAGGAGGAATTCAGGGACCTACCTTTGGCACATACCAGCATCCGAAAGGAGCACTGACCACAGCCCCCCAAAGCAGCCCCGGGATGAAGAGCCCCCCCTCACTGAATGGCTGAACGGCTCCATTCCCAGCGGCTGCCTGTCACTTACCTGGCTGGGTTAACCTGCCAGAACACACAGAGAGCAGCCCCCTTTCCATGGGTTCTCCTGATCTCCCAGCTTGCTGCCTGTCGCCAGCTTTGCCAGAGCAGGATCCTTTGCGGGGGAGACTCCCCAGACACAGGGTGCCTAACGGCGCCTGGGGAAGTCCCCCGCTTGTACCCAAAGCCACAAGCAGAACGGGACCGTGGAAGGAGCGTTTCAGGCGCTCGCGACGCTTGCCACGCCCAGGGCAAGGGAGTGTTCGGGCACAGGCAGGGAGCTCTATTTGAAACCCAGGGGAGAGTGGGCAGGCGTCAGCCTGCCCACTTCTAAAAGCCCCTCTCCCAGCCTTGTGGGAGGGACAATTAGGCCTGGGGATCAACTAATTCCGGGGGACAAATAATGACAAACATGGTCGGGGGTGCGGGTCACAGGGTCAGAACAAGGGAACCAGACAGGGACACGAAGCAGAGAACCCCGGACAGTGCCCACTGCTCCTCAAAGCTGTCGATGGAGCCCGTGGATGCCGCCCAGAGGAACTCTGCCCGGATACATGAAGCCGGGGGGAAAGGAAGTCAGCCCCACAGTCGCAGAGCACCCCCTCGTCAGGCATCCTCCTCCTGCTGTTGTACATTGCGGCTTTCGCCAGGGCCAGGAGGAGGCTGACGAGATGGTCTCGCGACTTTGCGGGGCCACGGATGGGGTGTGCGTAAATGAAAAGGTGAGGGGAAAAGTGCAGCCAGAACCTCAATAAGAGGTTCTGGAGGAGCCGGAATAGGGGCTGCAACCTGGTGCATTCTAGATATGCGTGCACCAGGTTTTCCCTCACGCTGCAGAAGGAGCAGGTGTCCGGGATAGGGGTGAACGCGAGGGGTCAACGCCCATGCTCATGGCTCCATGCAGGAGCTGCCAACTAATGTCCCTGATGGGCCGTGGAATTTGGGTTGAATACACGCTGGCCCATCGGGGTCCCCCACCCTCAACGGATCTGAGATAGTCCCGCCACTTGGTGTCTGGGCGGACACAAGGGCAGGGAAATGCAGAGTGTGGAGCACGAGCGTGTACAGATGTTCTCTTGGCGCAGTTCGGAAGCAGACCGGCTGCAAATCCTGCAGCCAGCTGGGGGTCTAAGGATGGGGAGGCCCAATAACAATAGACAGAGGGTTTGCAGGAAGGGAGGGGCGGGGCGTACCCTCTCGCAGGGACCGCTGCAGGTAATTGAGAGTGGGCTGCCACAAAGCCGCCTTCACCTCCTGGAGTAGGTGCAGGGGGTCTCGGGGGGTGGAGAGCCCCATGCGCTGAGCGAGCGTTCAGGGATCCACCCAGTCCCCCCTGGAGAGGCGGACATTCAGCACGGTGCTTGGCCCGGAACACCCGGGTTTGGTGATCCCGCCGCCAGGCGAGCGTAACACCCCAGCCTAGCTCACCAGGACGAAGCCCAGCGAGGTGCTCCCCACCTGCCCCAGTCACCCCGCTGGAGTGGCTCTCGCGGGGCAGCAGCGCCAGAGCCAGGCACATCACCCACAGGCCAGGAGCAGGCGGAGCCGCGTTTCGATGGCACCTCGTGCCAAGGACAGACCAGCCAGCTGTAGCTCAGAGTGCAGTGACGCGCTGCAGGCAGCCCGCCGGGACAACGAGGAGCTGGAGACCAGGGGAGGATTCGAGCGCGAAGCTCCCAGGGCGGGTGGAAGGAAAAGGCAAGGAGAGCGAGAGTTACTGCAGCAGGAGAGCAGCCCTCCCCGCTCCATGGCCCCCAGCAACACACCGAGAGTCCTGGCAGGGGCTGGCAGCACAGGGCAGTGCGACCGGACGCGCCTGGCACCCCAGTGCACGGGAACCTGCCCCCGCCCACGGGGCCTGGGAGACAACAGGCGGTGGGTCTCAGTCTAGTTCCCGCAGAGCACAGCTGGCAGGCTCGCAGACGGGCCCCCTTCCTCCACGCCGTGGCACCGCGAGCGCTGGGCTGGGGCAGGCGGTGGGAGCGCACACAGCTCGGCCTGGGCTCCTCGGCCTCCGGGGCTGTCATTGCATTACCTCCCAGGCAGTGCGAGCACAAGCACCCCGCCCCAGGCCCTGCTGCCTGCCCTGCACCCAGAGCCAGGCAGGCCCTGGAGAAAGGCCAGTACCGGGGGCCTCGAGGCATCCCGTAACCCAGGGCTAAGCGCAACCAGCGGACACAGCTCAACGCACCAGTCCTGTCCCCAGGGAGCTACCAGCGTGTTCGCTCACAGGGATTCCACCTCCATGCCTCTTCCCGCTGCAGACAAGCCCCGAAGGCTTGGGCTGAACGTAGCGGTCATGTCAGCACAGCTGCGCGGTCCAGGGTGCAAGCGCCGCATGGGCCAGGGTGCAGAAAGCCAGGCCCTGCCTGCTGTCCCGACGCCGACCATGCGCCAGCAGAGAGGTTGCAGATGCCAACGCTGTTCGGGAGGTGACGGTCCTACAACAGCACAACTGCTGGCGTAGGCGGCGTCCGCACTATAGGCTGCCAGAGCACTGCCCGTGAATTCAACCTCAGGGCTTAGCCACTTGTGCCAGGCTCTGAGGCCCCCCCCCGAATCCACACAGTGTCCCCCCTTCCTGGCAGCGAAAACACCTCCTCAGGAGCCTGCAGGGCTGGCCAGACCCTGGATCTGCTCCACTACCCGGCACAGCAGCTTCTGAGGGGAGTGGTGTTGGCATCGGGCTCCGGGCCGCTGGCACCGCAGAGCCGAACGGCGCCGGCAGGCACCGGGAGCAGAGCCTCCTCCCAAGCGGCACCAAGAGGAGCTTTGCTTCTCTTGCCTCCTTTCCCCGGTTTTTCTGCTGTGCCTTCCTGCAGGGCACCTGCCCCCGGAGACTGGCACACTGCTACAGCCACCGCGCCAAGGCACAAGGAGTCCTCCTTCCCCGCTCGGCCCATCAGCTCGGCCCAGCCCAGCCCTCCAGCAGAGCACAGAGCACCCTGCGTGCCCACTTCACTTCCTGCGCGGCGCCAGGGATTGTCAGCGCAGGGTAAGTCCCGCTCGGCTGCCGCTTTTCCCAGAGCAGAATTTTCAGTCAGAATCCTGCCTGCCCGGAGCTATTTCAACCCCCTGTGATCCGCTCCACCCGGCACACACTCCCGGAGCCCCGCGTCTTCGCTGGCACCTTCCAGATCAGGCCGCTCACCCGGCGCGCTCACACTCTCCCCGCCCCGCGCTGAGCAGCCGGGTTAAAACCCCATGTCCCCTGCCTGCGCTCTCCTCCCCGGGGGACCAGCTGGGCTTCCCGGCTCGCCTTTCAGACCCGCTCCCACAGCAAAGCCAAGCAGCAGCTCTGCAGGCAGGAGTCTCAGCCCGGCTCAGCCCCAGGAGGCTCTGGGGCCGCGAGGTCCTGGGAAAGGCTCCGGGCTCTCAGCTCAGTGAACAGCATGCCGCTTCGTGCGGGCGTTCACTGCGGGGGGCTCAGCGAGAGGCCGTCCCGTTGCAAGGTGCAGGGGGCACAAAGGCGGGGGAACATCGGGCACAGAAGGCGGCTGCTGTGCCCAGAAGGTAGTCGCGGCGACGGAGTTGCCCCCACATTAGCCACACAGAGCAGCTGGTGCCCGGCCAGTCCCTGAGACACGAAGGGGCAAACGCAGGAGGGGGGCGGGGGGAGTGAAGGGGGACGGTCCTGCCGGTGGTGGGTGGAAAAAGAGGGGAAAGAAAACCCCACCATAAAAAGGCGCCAAGGCCGAGTGGAATCAGGTCAGATTTAAAGCAGAAACAATAAACTTGCTGGATTCAAATTAAGCATCTAATGAAGCACGAAATATAATTTCAGGCTGCTGAATGAGTGTCCAGCGATGCAGAAAAGCCCTGGCTCAGCCTGGCTGCCTGCAAACACAGCCTGCCCACGATGCCTGCCAGCGCCTCCCAACCTCCCAGCCTCCGCCCCGGCCCCGGCGCCAGGCGCTGCTGTCCCTCGCTCATGGTGCCAGCATGCCCGCAGGGCAGCTCCAGAGACCAGTGCCACTGAGCCGAACATGTCCCTCGCCTCTCGGAGCAGGAGCCTGGGGACGGTGAGTGCGAGAGGAACAGGCAGAAGGACGTCCCCCGGGCGCTCGGCCCGGCTGGCATTGCTGCCCCTTCCCCTGCCCACTGAGCCGGGGGCAATGCCGGCAACGGAGCAATCCCCGCTGGCTAGCACCTCTGCCAACACGCTCCTTACTCGGCACTTGCCCCACCTCGGCTTGCCTGGCAGGTGAAGGGCCTCGCTGAAGGACACCGAGCCAGTCGGTGGCAGAGCCGGGCTAAGGGATTCAGGTACTATGGTGGCAGGGGCTATGGAAGTTGGGGGAGGGGGGCTCAACCGTTTCTGGCTCCTAAGCCCCCTCTTAGCCCTGCCATCTGGCTGCTTCCCCACTGACTCACATGCGGGGGCTCTGGGCCTGGAAAGGCAAATCGCCCCCCACAGAGCACAGACTCCGCTGGTCGGCTACTAATAACTCTCCAGGCCAGCCAGGCAGACTCCTCCAAGCACCGGCGGGTTATGAGCAGGTTGCAAAGCCCTGCCCCACGGGCTGCACCGTGCCCCCGTGCCTGTCTGGTGCCAGGTCTCCCCCGGAGCGGAGATGTCGGCTGGCGAGGTGCAGATGAGCTGGCCGCTCGGGGCATGACGCCCCAGCCAGTGACACGGGTGGCTCTGTCATGGTCTGCCTGCCATGAGCAAAACGCCTTCCTCTTCCTCCAGGCTGGGCCAAAGGCCTGCGCCCCCCAGCCCCAGCTCGCCATCCTCTGCCATGCACACACCTATGTGCTCGCCTTGCAAGGTCCAGCCAGAGCGCCCCTGCCCACCCTCTCCGGGCCCCAGGTGGCCGCTCTCAGAGGCGGATCCTGCTTGGGGATGTCGCGCCAGCTACCCACAGAGCCGAGGGCATGAACGGTCCAGCGCCAGCAGGGAAACCGGCATCACTCGCTTCAGCTGGGAATTCCACAGGCTGCTTCCCGTCCCTCCCCGGCTCCCTGCCCGCCCCGAGCCCACTGGGCTCTTCCACGCCCCAGGACTCCCAACCCCCCATGTGCAGCACAGGCACTTGCCAGGGTTCTCAGTCTCACGCCCCTTTCTCGGGCGAGCTCCGGACATGCAGCCCTGTGCTCACAGCCCCGCTGTGATGGAGGGGAGGGTCCGGCACCCACCCTGGGCATGGGACCTGCTGGCACCCAGTCTCCATCACAAGCCAAATGGGGGAAGGGCTGGGGCAGGACCAATCTGAGCAGTCCAGGTGTTTCTGCCCCTTCCTGGGGCCTGGCTTCCCCTGCCCTACAGCTGGTGGAATTCACGTGCACCTGTCCCTATTGCTGTACCCACACGCCCGCTCCCCAGGGTATCACAGGCATCCCTCCCTCACCTCGCAAAGCTGAGCAGAATTACCACCTCCACACTGCCGATGGGAACACAGCACCAGGAGACAGGGCCAAGGTTGCTCAGGGAGGCAGTGGCAGAGTCAGGAAACGAAGTACATTCCCCCAGGGCCCAGCCCCTGCCTTAGCCACAAGCCCATCCTTCCTTGCCTGACAAGGCACCCCCTGGCCCCTCTCACCAAGCGAACAGGGTGGCGGCACAGGTGCTTGGCTCCGCGGAACGGGTTTGCAATGCCCAGGCCGCAGGGGCAGGCCCCCCATTGTCCCCCTGTCTCTTCATTACGGTTTCTCTTCCATTCCCGGCTCTTCATCCCTGGCTCCTCACATGCAGCCTGTCCCCGCCCCTCACTCCATCACGCAGGGAGAGAAAGGCCCTTCCAAGGCATCGCCACTCTGCATTAGCTCTCCATTCCCCACGCCCTCCCGTTCCACTCCGCCTTGTGGTGCACCCAGTCCTGTGGATCTGTGCCTCCCCGTACCCCTCGCTCCAGGCCCCACGCTCCCTCCAGCCCTCAGCCCTGCAGAGCCGCCCTGTGCCCACCAGCAGCGGAAACCGGAATCACAGAGCTCCCGAAAAGCGCCAGAGTCCAAAGCCCGAATCCCACAGCCTCGCCCTCCCTCCATGGCTATGGGAAGCAGCTCCCTCTCGCAGGCCGACAGTGATGTTGGCAACGCTGTGCTCGCACGGGGCAGGAGGGAAACCGAGGCCAGGAAAGAGCTGCAGGCTCCCGGCTCCCCAGGAGCGGCACTGGAGCCAGCACAGAGCAGGGACACAGCGCAGTGCCAAGGAGCCTGGCTGTCTGCCCTCGCAGCATGGGCAGAACACATGGGTCCTGACCCTGGAATTCCTGTGTGGAGAAACTGAGGCAGGCCAGTCAGCGGGGCTCCCCTTAAGCATCCCCAGAGCCCTCCGTTGGGGGTGGGGGGGGTTGCCCTCTTGCCCCAGACCCCACGGCTCTCAGGGGAGCTGCTAGAGCTCACGGCCCTGTAGACCTGGGGTGGAGCAGTGGTTTCTGTTACAGCCCGAGGCGGCGATGAGGGGACCTCCCCTTCCGAGCCCTCCTCAGCTTGTCCTCAGCCACGGCCTGGTGCTCTGCCTGCCGGAGAGAGCCTCCGTTCATTTCCTCCCTGCCTACTGCCCCAGCCACCCCAGGTCCCCCGATCATCATTTCTTTGTGAATGAAACCGTCCTCCGCCGCGGGGACAGAGCCCCCAGGGCTCCGGCAACAGGGCACCAGGCCTGTGGAGCACCAACGCCATGGCATGATTTCCACGGCTCCGCCACACCAGCCGCCAGCCCCCAACTGCCACCCTCCCCTTCCGGGAGTGGAAGGGCAATTTCCCAGAGCCCGGTGCCACGTGCCCCAGGAACCAGCAAGCACCGCTGCATTTTGGGACCAGCCCCGCCCCGGGTGAATGCTGCCTGGAAGGCGAGCCCCGGACGCCAGCAACCTCCAGTCTGGGCTGCAGCAGCCGGGGCAGCTTCCCCCTGTCTCCGATCCAACCCCCCAGGCCCAGCCGCCTCTCACCAGGATGGGGAAGCCCATCAGGAAATCGTAAATGAACACGACGCCGGTGACCAGATAGGTGATCTGCAGCGAGGTCTTGACGGGCTCGGAGCCGTCGATGGACGAGCGCCGCTTGCCCTGCGCATCCTCCACCACAATGGCGGGCACAGTGAACTGGTGCTTGTGGGCGTGGCGGCCCGCCTGCAGCGAGAAGGTCTGGAACAGGGCAATGCTTGTACAGACCACGCCCATGGCCATGCTGCCGCTGATGAGGAGCAGGAAGCAGACGCCGAAGCCCAGGCCGATCTCGGTGACGATAAAGCGGCAATCCCGGGCGTAGAAGCGTTCGGTGGTGTCGTGCCAGCCGACCGCCGGCAGGGTGGAGAGGATGAAGGACACCATCCAAATGCCCATCACAGTGTGCACTGCTTGCTTCTTGGTATTGCTCAGCCTGCGAGGGGGAAGAGAAAGACGGGCATTCCTTGGGGCCAGAGGAGACCCACAGGCCAGCGCTGCCTGGAAAAGACACACAGGTGCTGACCAATGTCCCCTATAATTTTGTCCACCTGTGTGCAGAATAAATTTGTTATGCGCACCCAGGCATGTGCAGATGTGCACCGCCAGTAGAAACACCTGCTCCTGGCTGTGGGCTCTGCTAAACAGCTGGGCGGCGTTTGATTCTCGCCTGGGTGGCTGCCCAAGTGCTCAGCTTCCAGGGAACACAGGGACGGACTGCTCCCAATGCCACGCCACCACCAGGGGGGATACAGAGGAGTGACAGCCTGGGAAGCTGCCCCTGACCCCAGCTGAGGGAGGCTCAGGCCATGGGGGAGGAATAGGGCCTGAAGTTGTGCTTGTGACGAGCGCGAGGCGGAACGGAGCTGGGCACGCCAAGTGGACACGCTGGCATCTGGTCTAAACTCGGGGCCCTTCCCAAGCGCCACACGTGGCTGTCAGGTTTCTCCTGGCCTGCAGCGTGGCCTCGCCACTGCCAACCAGGCCCTGGGGCGTGACTGCCCCCTCAAAGCGGCAGCACGCGAAGGGTGAGCGCTCTCCAAGCCGGCTGCGAATGCAGGGTCCGGCAAAGCCACTTCCCACTAGCTCTGCGCCTCGCGGGCCCGGGCCCTTCACCGACACCTTGCAGCAGTGGGACCGGCGCCGCCCCGCCCCTCGCTCTCAGGCGGGGTGGGCGTCTCAGGTGCAGCCGTGCCGTTTGGATGTCAGCCACACGGGGGGCTCCCTGCGCCGCTGGGCCCAGGCCTTGGCCCGCAGCCCTGCAGGATCCTGGCAGCCTAGGTCAGCTTCACGCTGCTACTCACGAGGATTTCTGGCCACTGGAAAAGTGCAATTGCTGTGGGAAGGGCGCTCTCGCCCAGTCCCTCTCCAGTGCCGCCTCCAGCCACCTGCTCTTGGGAAAGCAGATCACAAAGCCAGGAACCAGGCCGGCAAAGGGAGGAGCTGAGTGGGGAAGGTGCTGGGCCTGGCTCCCCCAGACTGCTGCCCAGACCAGGGGATCTCTGCCCTGCGCTGGCAGGGGGCTGGCCTAGCCTGGCACACACGTCAGCTGTGCTCAAACCAATGCGGCTGCAGTGATCCAGGCAACGGCTTGGACTAGCTGCCCGGTTTGATCCTGCCTGGCCCCTGGGCATACCCACCCAGCCAGCCAGCCCAGCCGCTGAGGCGACTCCGAGTTGTGGGCGCTCGCTGGAGCCAGGCCGGAGCCGGGAACAAGGCCTCCCAGCAGCTGGGGAGATGCCCCAAGATTCTTCCTTCGTCCGTTCATCCTGGGCAGTTTTGGCCAATTGTAAGAACACCCCAGGCGGCGTTTTTCCTGCTTCCCACTGATAACTCCTCCTCCAGGTCAGCTCTTTTCTGGCAGCGGATACTGTCACGTGGCATGGGGAAAGGACCTCAGTCTCAGACGCAGGGGGTCGTTAACAGCCAGGAGCCCTGTGGCAGCTCAGAGATCGTTGTTAGTCTCTCGGTGCCATGGGACTCCTGGCTGTTTTCAAAGGCCCAGACCCACCCGGCAGCCCCTCGGGGATGGTCCCACAGGCGAGGCGCTGCAAGGAGCAGGATGGAGTGGAAATCCAGCAACCACATGGAGAAATGGCCCTGCAGAGTGTTAGCGTCTACGTGCCACAGGGCCGCTCGTTTTCATTCGTCTCAGCAGCAGACTCACGAGAACCACCACCTGATTCCACCCAGGCCGCCCAGAGCCAGCCAACGACAGACGGCCAGCCCTGATGGACAGACCCCATTTGGGGAAGTAGGGGTAAAACTCAGGCGGGGTCTCACCTCACCGAACGCGGCTGGGAAGGGCGGTGGTTTCAGGAGCAGGCTGGCATGACCGGCAAGGCTCCACACGGAGAAGCTTTGCACAGAGATGCGCTAAGACTGACGCCCCCTTTACAAGCTCCAAGAACAGAATGTTTTGGGGGGTTTGCTTTACGCTCTTTTGAAGGTGCCTGCCAGGTACTTTTTAGTCTATTTAGAAGTCACTCCTCCAGCAGCATCTGAATAAAACAAGGGGAAGGCGTGTGAGCTGATGTTGGGTAAAGGGAGATAAAAGGAAATTGCAGAGAACAGTCCCATAGGAACGTATAAGACATGAGAGCGAGGGAGGCACTGCGCTGCTTTCTCTGCAAGCGGCTCACCAGTCAGCAGGCGATGGAGTATCTGGAGTGTTGTGTCCAGTTCTGGGCCCCCCACTACAGAAAGGATGTGGACGCATTGGAGAGGGTCCAGCCGAGGGCGACCAAAATGATTAGGGGGCTGGAGCACATGGCCTACGAGGAGGGGCTGAGGGATTTGGGCTTGTTTAGTCTGCAGAAGAGAAGAGTGAGGGGGGGATCTGAGAGCAGCCTCCAACTTCCTGAAGGGGGGTTCCAAAGAGGATGGAGAGAGGCTGTTCTCAGTGGTGACAGATGGCGGAACAAGGAGCAACGGGCTCCAGTTACAGTGGGGGAGGTTGGATATAAGGAAAAACTATTTCCCTAGCAGGGTGGTGAAGCACTGGGCTGGGTTCCCTAGGGAGGGGGTGGAATCTCCATCCCTAGAGGTTTTTAAGTCTTGGCTAGACAAAGCCCTGGCTGGGATGATTGAATTGGGGTTGGTCCTGCTTTGGGCAGGGGGCTGGACTTGATGACCTGCTGAGGTCTCTTCCAGCCCTGGGATTCTGTGATTCTATGATGGGAAGCGAAGGGGTCTGGGCAATTGTGCAGCGGTTTTCGCATGCTGTGAATTGCACGGTGCCTCTTGCACAGGCAGTTTTCACAGTTCCCCTAGCACCCCAGGAAGTGCACACAGTGTGACCAGCCTCCCAGTGGGGTGGCTGGAATCTGCCCCAGCAGGAGAAACATTTGCCAGGGCAGATCGGAGAAGGAATGAATTTAAATTGCAGAGGAAGCGACAAAAGAGGATTAGACCCAAAAATATCAGAGATGGCAGAAGTTTGTGATTTTGCTGCAGTTCAGAAGCTCAAAGAATAAACTCTTGAGGAGAATTCTTTGATCAACTGCCTTAATATTCTTCTCCAAAATATCAGGTCTAACACTGTTCAGTGTGCAGAACTCAGGTGGGCATTTGCTATTGGAAGGGGGAGCTGAAAAGCTTTATTGTCCTAGTGCCAGATCTGCAGAGAGGGAAATACCCAACTCCAGGCCCATCTCGGCAGGGAAGGGCAGAAGGCAGGAGCTCTCAGACACAGACTGAAGTAGCTCTCTCTACAGCTGAGATTTGGACGGAGACCGTGCTGTCTGTGCTCCTCAGGGAGGGTCGCCAGGCACAGTGAGAGCTTCTACAGACGGCAGGTTCCCCGTCTAGACTCGCTCCCTTCTGGCCTGCTGTGATGTAGTGTGGGTACCTTGATGGTTGCTAGGCTTGGGCTGTGGGTGACCCCCACTGGGTGCTGTCTGTACCACGGCCCAGCAGAGTAGCTGATGGGACAGGGAGGTAACCTGTTCTACTGGTTACCTCCCAGGGAGAGGAACAAAGGAAGGTGGAATTTCCCCCCTGGCTGGGGGGCAGGGCTGGAAGGGAGAGTTAGGTAGTTGCTGTCTGGGATCATGGAGGAGACAGCCTAGGGAAGGGGCTGGAATTTAGGGGCCCAGTCTCCCCCATCTCAAGAGGAGCTGAGGCATCCTAGGCCTGCCCTGTAACCAGATTACATCTATGCTGTGCTGTATCCTGGAGAAGCAATAAACTCCCTCTATTCTACTGGCTGGTGGAGTCTGTTCATGCCACTACGGGGGTGCAGGAGACGGGGAAACCCCAACGCGCCATCACACCTGCCCTGCAAGTCATTGCTCTGGGGGGGTCTGCCATGCTTTCGAAATGGTCAATGACGGCGGCAGAGAGACAACTTACCTGTAATTGACTGGCCAGCGGACCATCCACATCCGGTGGTAGGACAGGGAGGTGACGGAGAAGCAGGTGACCAAGGTTAAGGTGTAGAAGGTGGAGACGAAGACTTTGCAGAGCCCTTCGCTCCACTCATAGTCGGAGCGCTGCCGCCGGAGCTGGATCACGGCGTACATGGTGACGGGGACGGCGATGGTCAGGATGTGAGTCCCCGCCAGCGTGCAGATCAGGAATTCCAGGGGCTTCCATTTCTTCTGCTTGGCGCTTACGCTCAGAATCCCCCAGGCGTTGGCTAGAACCGAGAGCCCCGAGCAGACCAGCCAGGCGACCGCATTGTTGTGCAGGCTCTGATCATCATTCATGGTGGAGGGCAGGGGCACCGGCGGAGGAGGCAAGTGGGGTGACGTGCCAGGGAGGAGGAGGGAGGTAAAGACATCCTACAGCGGTGCGCAAGCCATCCAGGGCGCTGTTGGCAGGGGCGCGCCCGACACCCGACGACTCCGGAACCTGTGGGGAGACAGAAGGGGGTTAGGAGCCTCTCTCCTGGGCTCTGCTCTGGGCGCCGCTCATTGCTACTGCTCTGGGTGCCACGGACGTGCAGCTCAGGTCTGCCATCCGCAGTGCACAGACCACCAGGACAGAGGGAGGCCCCCAGGCAGGGCAGAGCACTGCGGCTCCCCATGTGGCTAACGCTGAGGGTGTCGACCCAGCACCCTCCCCCAGAATGAACGGCTCTTGCCTGGCTAGTGACAAGAAGCTGGGGGAGTGGGGAAAGCCCAGGCAGAAATACCAGAGCACAGGCTACTACGGAAAGCCCTGGCTCCAGGCTGCTGGGGGAGCCGCTCCGGCCAGTCGGCTTTCCCCACATGCCCCCGGGAAGCACACAGGCTCCAAGTGCTGACTCAGAACCTCCCCCCAGGGCGAACAACTGGGGGGCCTGGCAGTGCCGGGCTCACCACCTGCGTTTCGTCCACGTGAAGGCCGACGCGCCGGGATTCTCGGCGCCACGGCCCGTTTGTCTTTCCCCTTCGTGGGCGCGCGGAGGCAACAGCTGCCCAGCCACTCCCAGTCCCTGGGCAGGGAGCTCTTGTGTGGACGTGCACCCACTGTGCCGTGTCCCGCGAGGGGAGGGAGTAGCCGCCACGCTCTCCGCTGCTGCACAGCGCCAGGCAATTCCTCACGGGCAGGGGGAGTGAAGGGCTTTTCTCGGACCCACCTCTGCTGGCGAGAGAGACCGGGCTGCACAGAGCTGTGCGTGGCTTGCAAGCGTCTCTCCCCCCGACTGGCCCAGAGATATGACTTCAGCCCTGGCTTCTCGCCCCGGGACACCCAGGCACAGGCCGCGGGAACGGCGCTCACACTGTCACGGCTCGCAGGGTGACTGTGTGAAAGCCCCACCGGGCGCCTCACGGCACGGACAGGGCTCCCCACAGAGGGAGGGGGCCCGCCCCACGGCAATGTCAGAGGAGACGGCAAAGAAAGGGCAGCAGGTGGTGATGGGGTGTGATGTAGTGTCAGTACCTTGCTGGTGGCGGTGCTTGGGCTGTGGGCGACCCCTACTGGCCTCTGTCTGTAAACACTGCCCAGTGGGGGCGCCTTGAGGGCCCCCATGACAGTGACCGAACCGGTCCTACTGGCTAAGGGAAGGGATGGAACAAAAGAAGTGAGTGTTGGGGGAAGGGGCAGTTTCTGGCTGGAACCATGAAGGAGACAGACTAAGGAGGGGGGCTGGGAGTCTAGGGGCCCAGGCACCCCATCTCAAGGGGTCTGCGGCATCCTGGCCCAGACTCCTGTAGCCACGTCACGTCTGTGCTGGGCTGTATCCTGGAGGAGCAATAAACCCCCTGTTCCCCTGGCTGGTGGAGTCTGTTCTTGCTGCTACGGGGGTGCACAATCAGGGGGAACCCCAACTCGCTGTCACACAGGGTGAATGAAGTGAGCAGGGCTGGGTGGATGGGGGCCCAGGGTGGGAGGACGGAGCAGCGGGTGGGTTATGGGAGCTCTGACTGGGAGCAGCTTGAGGTGCAGTGCAGAAGGGGAAGGTGCCGGTGGAGAGCGTTGAGAAGAGAGGGCGTCAATGCCAGACAGGCTCCGGTTGGCTCCTGCGCCCTCTCGCTCCCCAGAGCTAGCCTGAGAAACCCTCAACAACAGGCTAACACCTTTGATCCGAATGTCCTGCTCCCCTCCCCATGAGGCTGAGTCAGGCCAGTGGGCCTCCCCCCTCAGCTGGGTGTGTGTCCTGGCAGGAGGGGGGTGAACGCCCAGGCCAAAGGAAGGAGGATTCTGGGGGGAGCCAGGTGTTTCTAGGCATAGCCTGGAGATCCGCAGCCACTTGGCCTCCAGGACAAAGAGAGCGGCTGCCTAGAGAACCCTCTGACCCGCCGAACCTGGAGACAGTAACATTCGTGTGTCTGAGGCCCCTTGCGGCACCCGGGTAACCAGCTGGCATTTCCTTTCCCGATTTAATAAATGGTATCCTAGGCCTGGACACACCCAGTGAGGCATAAAGCCCAGCTGACCTGGGGGAAGTGACTGGTCTTTGGCTCGGGAATAACCTGCATGTGGCCAGGGGCAAGCTACACACTAACGCTGTCCCCAGGAGGGGCAGAGACCTGTGAGCCCCGGGGGCGAGGGGGCAGACAGTCCTGCGAGTCCCAGGGGAAGAGAGGGGCAGACAGACCCATGAGCCCTGGGGGGCAGACAGACCCGTGAGTCCTGGGAGGGGGGGGGGGCAGATAGACCCGCGAGGCCTTGGGGGTAGGGGCAGACAGACTCACAAGCCCCGGGGGGGCAGACTGCTGAGGGGCAACCTGGGAGGGGCTCCTGCCCACTGACCTCCCCCCCCCCAGCCAGGGGAAGGGCAGAGACAAACCTCCTCGGCTCCAACTGAGGCAGCCTGGGGGAACAGCGGGGCAGGTGCTGGCAGGGGTGGCATAAGCGGAGCAAAGCGGCCCCAGTTGATTTGCTCCCCCCCGACCATGACGCTCTGCTTCCCTCCAGGGACCGTGGGGTGCTCCCACCCCCTCCCCTGGAAAACTGCACCAGGAGAACAGAGCAGCTGGGGCTGCCTTGCTCCGCCCCCCGCGAGTGCAGGGGACCCCTCCTGGGGGTGCCAGACCCCCGCTGCTACTCCCTCTGCTGGCTGCTAGCTGGCCCCTCCTGTGCACAGTGTTTGGGGGGCATATGACCCCTTGTGCCCCCCATGTCACCCCTGGGGAACACGCATGGCCCAGCCCCTCTGCTCAGGGCCCAGCCCAGCAGCAGAACAGCTTGCCCCCCAGCAGGGCCTGGCACACCTGGGGTCGTGCACAGCCCGGCTGAGCCACTGGCGTTCTTAACAGAGAGCGAAGCGACAGGCCTGGGACCGTCCTGGCCATGGAACACGGCTGACTTGCCGCAGCTGCTGGGACTGTGTGAGCCCAGCGCGTGCCAGCGCATCTCAGCCAGGGCCGGTGGCCACAGAGAGCAGCGTGGCTACGAGGAGACGGGCCAGGGCTCAGGAAGGAGATTTGGGCAGGAGAGAGCGAGTTTGCACACCCCTCCGTGGGCGGCAGCAGCCCCACTGCAGCGAGTGGCAGAAGGAAACGGTCACGCAGGCTGTCCGCTGGCGAGTTTTGGTTTGTAACGTTTCCTTACCGAGGCTACGGGGGAAGGCAGGAAACCGCAGTTTCGATGGCCGTCCCTCCCAAGCGGCAATTAGCTATTTGGTTAAGTACAAACCCCTCCCCCGTCCCGTGCCCTGGCGGTAAGTTTGTGAGGCGCTCTCCAGACTGCGGAACGACGTGCACTCGACTCGCAGCATTTGACAGCAGCCGCCACGACGTAAATTGCTGTTTAAGCTGAAAAGCTTTTTGCTGCATAGAGATAAGATGCAGGTTTCATTAAGCTGCTCGCAGCCCTTGGGACACCAGTGCCTGAGAACTAGCAGCAAGGTGCACACCCCAGCACCCGCCCAGCTGGGGAGGCAATCGGCATCCCGGAGCCTCGGCTCTGCTGCCCCCCCGGAGCCCGGAGCCTCAGCTCTGCTACCCCTCTGGAGGCCGGTGCTCCAGCAGGAACCCTCGCTCAGCCTCCCAGGCCTTTCTACACACCCACACGTCCCACACCTCTGTCTGAAAAACACAGCCATAGAAATCACAGCCAGTGCGTTCAGGCTGCCCCCAGCCCTGAGCCACGGAGCGAAAGTGGGACGGCAGGCCACGGAAGGACGTGAGGATCCCCATCCTGACAAGAACAGGGGAAAGGGAGGGAGCCCACGTGGGCCTGACTGGGACAGGAGACTCCTCAGGGGCTGGATTATCAGCTGAAACAGCACTCGTCCCATCCAGAGCCGGCCGCTGGAGGAACGGTAACGAACAGGCCGGATGCCATGGGGATGGGCACACTACCACAACAGCACCACAGTGGAATCAGGGTTACGGTGAAGCCCACGGGCGAGCGAGCTCCTCCCAGCTCATTCGTGCTGCCTTAGAACAGGCTGCATTGATTAACCAACGGGCTCGGGGCCATCTCAGGTCAGGCCAGCTTCTGGCCCAAGAGAAGAGGCATCCGGTGGACCAGTGCTGCTGACCCATGCATGGGAACCGGGGTTGCTCCGGAAGGAGAAAGGTCCGGTTTGGTTTTGTTACAGACCCCAGAGAGGAGCTGGATTGCAGGAGCAGCTGGGGGATCAGGACTCTCCCCTTCACATAGCCCTGGCTGGGGCCGGGGCAGCAGCTAGCCCAGGCCTGGGAAGAGGCACAGCAGGCTGCTGGCAGAGCGAGGCTGGCGGGGTGAGGGGGGCGCAGGAGAGCAGCAGGCTGCTGGCGGAGCGAGGCCGGGGGGGGGGGGCACAGGAGAGCAGCAGGCTGCTGGCGGAGCGAGGCCGGGGGAGGGCCGCAGAAGAGCAGCAGGCTGCTGGCAGAGTGAGGCCGGGGGGCGGGGGGGCCGCAGGAGAGCAGCAGGCTGCTGGCGGAGCGAGGCCGGGGGGGGGGGCCGCAGGAGAGCAGCAGGCTGCTGGCGGAGCGAGGCCGGGGGGGGGGGGGGGCCGCAGGAGAGCAGCAGGCTGCTGGTGGAGCGAGGCCGGGGGCGGGGTGGGAGCGCAGGAGAGCAGCAGGCTGCTGGCGGAGCAAGGCCGGGGGGGGGGGGGCGCAGGAGAGCAGCAGGCTGCTGGCGGAGCGAGGCCGGGGGAGGGCCGCAGAAGAGCAGCAGGCTGCTGGCAGAGTGAGGCCGGGGGGGGGGGGGGCCGCAGGAGAGCAGCAGGCTGCTGGCGGAGCGAGGCCGGGGGGGGGGGGCCGCAGGAGAGCAGCAGGCTGCTGGCGGAGCGAGGCCGGGGGCGGGGTGGGAGCGCAGGAGAGCAGCAGGCTGCTGGCGGAGCGAGGCCGGGGGGGAGGGCCGCAGAAGAGCAGCAGGCTGCTGGCGGAGCAAGGCCGGGGGGGGGGGGCGCAGGAGAGCAGCAGGCTGCTGGCGGAGCAAGGCCGGGGGGGGGGCGCAGGAGAGCAGCAGGCTGCTGGCGGAGCGAGGCCGGGGGGGGGAGGGTGGGAGCGCAGGAGAGCAGCAGGCTGCTGGCGGAGCGAGGCCGGGGGGGGAGGGTGGGAGCGCAGGAGAGCAGCAGGCTGCTGGCGGAGCGAGGCCGGGGGGGGGCGCGCAGGAGAGCAGCAGGCTGCTGGCGGAGCGAGGCCGGGGGGGGGGGGCCGCAGGAGAGCAGCAGGCTGCTGGCGGAGCGAGGCCGGGGGGGGGGGGGGCCGCAGGAGAGCAGCAGGCTGCTGGTGGAGCGAGGCCGGGGGCGGGGTGGGAGCGCAGGAGAGCAGCAGGCTGCTGGCGGAGCAAGGCCGGGGGGGGGGGGCGCAGGAGAGCAGCAGGCTGCTGGCGGAGCGAGGCCGGGGGCGGGGTGGGAGCGCAGGAGAGCAGCAGGCTGCTGGCGGAGCGAGGCCGGGGGGGGGGGCCGCAGGAGAGCAGCAGGCTGCTGGCGGAGCGAGGCCGGGGGGGGGGGCCGCAGGAGAGCAGCAGGCTGCTGGCGGAGCGAGGCCGGGGGGGGGGCCGCAGGAGAGCAGCAGGCTGCTGGCGGAGCGAGGCCGGGGGGGGCGCGCAGGAGAGCAGCAGGCTGCTGGCGGAGCAAGGCCGGGGGGGGGGGCGCAGGAGAGCAGCAGGCTGCTGGCGGAGCAAGGCCGGGGGGGGGGCGCAGGAGAGCAGCAGGCTGCTGGCGGAGCGAGGCCGGGGGGGGAGGGTGGGAGCGCAGGAGAGCAGCAGGCTGCTGGCGGAGCGAGGCCGGGGGGGGGCGCGCAGGAGAGCAGCAGGCTGCTGGCGGAGCGAGGCCGGGGGTGGGAGCGCAGGAGAGCAGCAGGCTGCTGGCGGAGCGAGGCCGGGGGGGGGGGCCGCAGGAGAGCAGCAGGCTGCTGGCGGAGCGAGGCCGGGGGGGGGGGGCCGCAGGAGAGCAGCAGGCTGCTGGCGGAGCGAGGCCGGGGGGGGGGGGCCGCAGGAGAGCAGCAGGCTGCTGGCGGAGCGAGGCCGGGGGGGGGGGGCCGCAGGAGAGCAGCAGGCTGCTGGCGGAGCGAGGCCGGGGGGGGGGGCCGCAGGAGAGCAGCAGGCTGCTGGCGGAGCGAGGCCGGGGGGGGGGGGGCCGCAGGAGAGCAGCAGGCTGCTGGCGGAGCGAGGCCGGGGGGGGGGGCCGCAGGAGAGCAGCAGGCTGCTGGTGGAGCGAGGCCGGGGGCGGGGTGGGAGCGCAGGAGAGCAGCAGGCTGCTGGCGGAGCAAGGCCGGGGGGGGGGGGGCGCAGGAGAGCAGCAGGCTGCTGGCGGAGCAAGGCCGGGGGGGGGGCGCAGGAGAGCAGCAGGCTGCTGGCGGAGCGAGGCCGGGGGGGGAGGGTGGGAGCGCAGGAGAGCAGCAGGCTGCTGGCGGAGCGAGGCCGGGGGGGGGCGCGCAGGAGAGCAGCAGGCTGCTGGCGGAGCGAGGCCGGGGGTGGGAGCGCAGGAGAGCAGCAGGCTGCTGGCGGAGCAAGGCCGGGGGGGGGGGGCGCAGGAGAGCAGCAGGCTGCTGGCGGAGCAAGGCCGGGGAGGGGGCGCAGGAGAGCAGCCGAGGGTGGGGAGTGTGCTCGTGGTGGGGAGTGAGGGCAGGTGTGACAGCAAGTTGGGGTTCCCCCTGATCCTGCAGCCCTGTAGCAGCAAGAACAGACCCCACCAGCCAGTAGAATGGAGGGTTTCTTGCTTCTCCAGGATATAGCACAGCACAGACATGATGTGGTTACAGGAGTCAGGGCCAGGATGCCTCAGACCCCTTGGGTTAGGGGGTCCTTTGCCCCCCCCAGACCCTCAGCTTAGGCTGTTTCCTTCATGGTTCCCAGCCAGCAACTGCCCCTTCCCCCGAAACCTGGTGTTCGTCTCCACCTCCCTCCCTTTCTCTCTCCCCCTGGGAAGCGCCTTGTCATCTGCTCACGCTGGGCCTAGACGTCTGGGCTTATACCCATGTGGGTGAGTCAGTGGGAATCACACAGCACAGGGGGACACCGGGTTACAGAGCAGACAGCCCCCCCACTACGTCACAGCAGGTTACTCGCTGCCTGGTGCAGGTATCGCCGTGAGGGACACGTGCCATGTGTGACAGGTTTATGTGGGGGCTCTGCCCCACGGCGGGGACGCTGCCACCCGAGGGTGCTGCCCTCCTGCTCCCTGCGAGGCCCGCGATCGCGCCAAGACTCCAGCAGCTGCCGGATGCTGGCCTGGGGCGCTGAGGGGATCAGCTGAGCATTGCCCAGTACGGTTCGTTCCCGCTGGTGCCAGCCGCTGTCAGCGAGGACACTGGGCCCCATGGCCTGTGGGCTTATGGCCTTGCTCCCTGACACTCTAACGAGGCTGTATCACCAATAACGCCCCGTGGGGGGCTGCCCGCTGAGCTCTCCCCACCTAGCAGCCTAAGTCCCCCATGACAAGGAACCACCCCACAGCCCCACCCTCCCCCAGGGGCACGGGGCCAGCAGCACAGGACGCCCCAGATCATGGAGTTTTGGCATGAACCCCCCACCGAGATGCCTGGGGCAGCTCCCGGAGCGGCTGTTTCCGTCACGGCCACCAGCGCCAAGACCCTCCCTTTAGAAAGGAAAGGCCGGTCGATATTCTGAGCTCGTCACAGGACTCCAGGAGCTGGGGCCTTAGGAGCAGAGCTCTACAGCACACCTGGCTTAATCCCGCCTGGCCTGCCCTGCCCACCCCCTGCTGAGGAGCCTGCCGAGAAGCTGTGGTACAGGGGCCTGGCGGGGGGGACTTGCTTCTCCCCAGCTTTGCCAGCCCCCTCCCGGATGAGACTCACCTGTCTTTACAGGGCTGGGCCTGGCCGGGTGGGGGGGGTTAATGAGGTCGTCTGGGGTTGGGGAGGTTTTGCCTGGCTCTCTTCTGCCGTTCCTAGTTGGCGTGGCTGCACGGGGCAGAGCGTTTGATGGGCACCCTGGGAGATCTAAATATACGAACACACGCTAAAAATAGACACCCGGTCCGAGCTGCTTGGGGGCTCTGTGGCTCAGAGACAGAAAGTCGGGGGGGGGAGGGGGAGAGTTAAAAGAAATTATTTTACAACTACCTGGTGAAATCCAGCCACGTCTGGTAAAAATACACGCAGGCAACTGAAAATATGTGGCTATTTCTGCCCAGGATTCACCGTCTCCCTCTTTTTTGACTGCCATGGCAACCCACCCATCGCCAGGAGTATAAATATCTAGTCAGCCGAATGCCTCTTCCCACAGCACAGGCCCAGCCTGCGCTGGGCTGAACCCTCCCATACGTCCCAGACAGACCGCTCGGGGACATGGCGAAGGGCAAATCAGGCCCCTCACGCCGAGGGCAGGTCCCGGCCCTTGCAAAGGAGACAGGGCAAGGCGCTGGAATTAGACTCTCAGCCCGAGCTAGGAATCTGTATCCCATTCCGAAAACTAGCCCCTGGCGCTTCGCTTCCCCATTCCAGGTGCCCAGACCCTGAGTTGGGACCGCTGGGAGGCCTTCGGCAGCCTGTTTTGGCAGCACACAACCGGGCAAGCAGATGGACTCCCTGGCGCCCTGGCAAATCTCTGCAAGCAGGAGGTGAGAGGGCGTCTGTTCTGGCTTTGCCAAAGCACAGAAACCTTGTCACCTGCAGGATTTAACCCTGAGCTGGGCTGGGCAGAGACGGGAAAGATTCAAGCCAGGCAGAAGGAGGAACTAGCTGAGACCTCACACATCGTTCCCACCGCAGGCCTGGGGTTACTGTGGCACTTTCATCTGTGCACGACAATTTCACCGACACTCTGCAGTGCGTGATTCTTCCCTTCTGCTCAGAATCCAGGAGAACAAGGGCTTCTGGGGCTCACCAGCACAAGGCTACATCCAAGACTTGTCCAGGACGACAGGGGCTGTGATTAAGATGCTGAGTGGAGCTCAGAAAAGCAACGTTCAACTTCTGCCACCAGGCGCACAACGGGGAGGAGGGGGAGAAGAGCAGTTGCCCCAGGGTCCGGTGACGCAAAGGAGCCCAGGGCTCCTGGCTGCCACTGCTGCTACTGTGCCAGCAGTGACCAGAGCCCCAGGCCTTTTAAAGCACCGCCAGAGCATCACACTGTACGCTCCAGGCAGCTCTGAGGGCTGGGAGGGGTGCACCATGCTCCAGGCGGCACTGAGGGCTGTCTGCCCCACCCCTCTTCTGCCCCACACCCTGCCCCTTCTGGGAGTGCAGAGCCGTCCTCCCGTCTCACACACCTTGCTTAGGGCCCTGCAGAGGCTGTTGGCGCCCCTGCCTGCCTGCCACTGACGCCACATGACCAGCACGAAGGCGGGAAGGGAGCAAGTCACAGAGCTGAAGAACAGGGGCCAGGCTGCTCTGCCGTCCAGCCCTTTCATGTGTTAGGTATTTAAACTGGAAGCTCTTGGGGCCGGGAACTGTCTCACTGTGCACAGCTGGGGCAGCACTGAGCCTCGATCCGGGGCCCCGAGCACCCCTGGAACACCGCTCTCAGCCATCCCCCGTTTGGTTTTCCAAGCGAGCCCAGAGACTAACGGCGGTCAGCGAGCTACCCGTGCGCGGTGGTTTGCCCAGGGGATTATGCCCCCAAAGGTGCTGTGCAGAGGTTCCACATATGCAGCCGCACAGGAAGGGGGAAGTTGAAGTTTGCAACTTTCTGCTTTCTGTAGGTTGAGCAAAAGACCCGTTTCCAAACTCACATTGCACTGGGGAGCCAATTTAGACCAGGGCCCCTTCGATGCTTTTCCCCTGAACCGCCTCAAAGTCCAGCCCGCAGGGAGCTCAGGGTGCTCAAAATCATCCCTGGGATTTCAGAAAAGAAAACCACCAATCAGGCTGTGCTACCAACGCCTGTTCCCCAGAACCACCAGCGCCTGGCAATGCTGGCCCTGTCCTCAGGCTGCCGCAGGCCTGGCTCTCGGTCCAGCCTGGCCTGAGTGCACTGGCTGTGCCATGGCCCCTGTCCCGAGGCAGCTGCCCGGCCCAGCTCCGCACCCGCGATACGGCTGCCGTGAAAGCGAGGGCGAGCTCCATCCCTTGGCATGAGAGCGACCGGGAGGAGGAATTTGGAAAGAAACGGGTCCGTGTGCAACAACCCCCAGGTGCCCGTGCTAGGGCTGGACCTCACTCGCTAGACGTGTCCTTGCATCCCCGGCTTTCAGCCTGTTCTGCAGCGGCCCCGGTGGGTAGGACTGCTCGAGGGGCCCGCCCGCCAGTCCAAACGGGGTAGGCAGCTGCAAACGCAGCACGGCGGGAACCCGCCGCTCTGTGCCTGCCAGTCACCCCCTGGTTCTGAGATCCCCGCTCCGGCAACCGGCCCACTGGCAGCTCGTCCTCACCAGGACCGTCAGCACCCCAGCGATTCCAAACGCTTGTGGCCTCCCCCTAATGCAGGGCGACTCCTGCTGGGTTTGCTCCCTGGGGCGATGGAGCCAGAAGGCACAGCCAGATCCCGTGGGCTGACCTCCTGCGTCCCCCAGCATCCACCGCACCCCCAGACGGGAAGGCAACCCAGGCACCGCAGCGCCCAGGTCGCTCGGCTGGTCTGTGCAAGGACACGATTTAGCCCAGAGGGGCGGGAGCAGGAGCAGGAAATGGGCCCCATGGACAGCTGAGCTGCTGGAGGTTCTGAGGGAGGGAGGGGCAGGTCCCTGTCAGGCCCCAGCTGTGCTCAGGGAGAAGCCTGGGACAGAGGCTAGGACTGAAGCAGCCATGGATTGGTCCTTCTGAGTGGATTCACTATCCCAGAAGAGATGGAGTTTTGATTTAGCATTGAGAGACTGGCGAGGGAAACCGAGGCAGCCGCTGCCGCAACAAGGCAAGGCCCCCTCATGCTACAGAGATAGTGTAGCCAGGCCCGCCTCTGGCCAGCGACCTTCACGTGCCACTCACGAGGGCCACGCTTCCGGGGCGACTGTGCCTCACGAGGGCCGCATCCGGAGTGCCACCAGGCCCGGGGCGCGGAGCCCTGGGGTCTAAGGCAGCGGGGACCAGAGTGAAATGGGACATGGTGCTGCCGCTCCAGAGAGGCGCCTCCTTGCCACGTGCTCATGCAGCGCCGCGGAGAGGCCATTCCGTGACCACGTGGCGGTGGCACAAACCGTGTCATCCCACCCGTGCGGTGCCATTACAGCCTTTGAGAGCAGAGAGCTTGGAGCGGAGCCATTCGTCATGACAGCTAACCCCGGGCAGCTTCCCAGCCCCGGCACTCGGGCGCATGGAGCAAGCGGCAACTCCCTGGGGCTGGCTTTTATTGCCAGCCGGTTTTCTTCAGAACCCGGGGCAGCCAGCAGCAGCCTCTGGGGTGGCTTTCGGTAGGCAACAGCACCGGGATGCCGGGTACGGTGCAGCCACATGCGTCGATGCCCCCTCGGGCACGCAGCAGCCAGCAAGCCTGGGGGGTTGGTCAGACAGGACCTGAAGGGGGGCATTAAGGGGACTCAACCCCTCTTCACTGCAATGCAGCGCCCTCCTCAGAGGTGTGGTCTGATTTCCTGGCCTGCTGCTCACCTCCCCCCTTTCCCTGAGGCTGGGCTCCCCAGAGACCATGTGCAGTCAGGGCCAGTCCTGGTCAGTGTTTTCATTAAGGACTTGGCTGGGGGTGGAAAGCAAAGGTACAAAACCTGGAGGGGACCCCCAGCCGGGAGGGTTGCAAGCACTGGGCATGTTAGACAGCGGGCAACTGAATACTGTGTAAGCACATCGAATGTTAGTGGTTACACGACTATTCGATAGTCCCCGGGGGCGGGGCTGGCAGCCAGTGCGCTCCGGCCCCACTGCCGGGGAGCCCCCTAGCATCCCGCAGGGCTGCATCTCTCAGAGGCAGCTGTGTGCGGTGCCAGGCGGGAGCTGGTCCACGAGGGAGCCAGTTTAAAAATCAGCTTCGCATGCAGACCGGCTGCCTGGCGCCCTGCTGCCTCTGATACCGACACAGCAGCCTCTGTCTGCAGCGCGCCCGGACCCCCTCCTGATAGAAGCAGCAGCGTGCAGGGTGGGCAGTGGGCACTACAGAGCCGGTCCTGGGGGGGGGGAGCTGGCTTAAAAGCCAGCTCCCCGCAGCACCAGCTCCTGCCTGTCCCCCCCACCTCTGTAGGAGGCAGCAAGAGAGGGGGCAGGCGGGTCCGTAGAGCCGTGCGTATCTGCTCCCACCTGCCCCCCTCCCCCTCCGCGCTGCTGTCTCTCTATCAGAGGCAGCAGTATGGGGATGGAAGGGGGGCAGGCAGATCTGGTGCTCATGGAGAACCTGCTTAAAGTCAGCTCCTCACAGGCACCAGCTCCCACCTCCCCCCACCTTGCTGCCTCTGATACAGAGGAAGCAAGGGGTGTATGTGTGTGGTCAACAGGATTAACCAATAAGCCCAGGCTTATCAGATAACGGTGCAGTCATCTACACGTTGCCATTCCCAGCAAGCACTGAGGCAGGATGCTAAACATCCTGGACAACCTGCCATTTCAACCAGAAAGGGCATTGTCTCAACAACTTGATTACCTGCATCCTGCTTTAAAGACATTTTAACACAAGACTTGAAAGAGAAACCTCTGAACGTCATTCATGCTTAAATTTGACACTTTACGCCTGGGTCTCAACAAAGATGCTAATTACCTTACCCATTACAAAGATAGCTTCCCCAATTATCACCTCTAATATCATTAGCTCACAGACATTTACCTCCCCCCCTCATTCCCCTTCTGTTCTGAAATTTGATTTGTCCTTTTCATATGCGTTCATTTTTTTGATTGTATCCTTTGGTCTATATGGTCGTGCCAATTTTCTTCCACAATTTGATCTGAGGAAGTGGGTCTGGCCCCCGAAAGCTCATCACCTAATAAACCATCTTGTTAGTCTTTAAAGTGCTGCACAGTCCTGTCTTTTGTTTCAGCAAGACCAGACTAACACGGCTGCATCTCTATCACTATCAGACAAACTGGAGAATCGGTCTGAATTCAGCAAGAGGAAATTCAGTAAAGACAAGGAAAAACCATTTGCCCCCCTGCAAACTGGGAAGTGGCTGGTGAGGTCTGAGTACAGCCAAAAAGCATCTGGGATTATCAACCGGATGAGAGTCAACAACATGGTGCATCTGCTGGCGTGTGTTAACGGGCCTGTTGTGTATCAGATACGGGAGGGGACGTCTCGCTGACCTCGGCCCCAGCCAGAGCAGCCTGTGCGCGAGGAAGGAGAGCAACCAAAGGGAGAAAAGTTCAGAAAGCCCGACCTGCACGGAAAGGGCGAGGAAGCTGGGCATGGTGAGTCCTGAGAAAAGAGCGAGGGGGCATGTAGAAGAGTACTCAGCTCGGGTAAGGGCGGTTCTCCGGAGGACCACGGGCGCCGGAGGTAGAACAGGAAGCGATGGGCTTCACCACCATCGAGGGAGATCCAGCTCTTAGGAAACACTTTCTAGCGCTCGGAGCTGCTAAGCTCCGCAACGGGCGGCCCAGGGAGGCGGTGAAACCCCCATCGCTGGAGATCTCTAAGCACCTGTCAGACATTTCAGTTACTTTCATGGCTGCACAACCAGCTCTCTGTGTGTGACGCCCCTCCCAGAGCAAGCTGGCCAACGTGCTGACAGGCTGAGCACTTGTTCCTACTCCCAGGCAGTGCCTGGGGTCACAGAGGGGGTTCCCGCCTGGGGCGGCAGGCCGGGGGCGAGCTGGATGTTAGGCCAGGCACAGTGCCTCTGTGCAGCTCCCGTGTTACTGCTCCGCAGGACGGAAGCCACGAGGGCCCCTTTGATTGCCTCAGGATGAATGAAAGCGAGAGTCCAATGCTCTGCCGAGCGCCAGGGAGCTATTCTTGGTTTTCCATCCGGAAAAAAGCTGTGTTTTCTTCCTGAAAAGAGAACGACAGAAAAATAAAGCAACTGCACAGACCGCTGCACTGTGCACAGGGCCCCGCCAGCACCTGCACCCCAGCCAGTGGGACGCTAGGCCCTGCAGGACACTGCACAAAAGCCAGGGGAAAGGCTGCGCCCCAGCCACAGAATCCGGGAAATTCAGCCTTCAGCATGCGCCCTGATCCGCTGCGGCCGAAGCCCTCGCCGCGCGCCAGTGACAGAGCTCTCGCTGTGCCTGACCCACGAGGCCAATGGAAGGCAGAATCTCCGCCCCAGTCCGGAGGTTCCAGCTCTCTGCGGCACGGGGCTGTCGGCGGGTTAACGTTCCTCTGGGGCGTTTTGAGAGGCAGAAGGGGAAGAGGACAGAAGACAGAACAGAGTATTAAGCCTCAGACATGTGTCCGCCAACAGCAGCTCTTCCAGGCCGGCTACAGACCCCCCCAAACGCTTGGTCAGATCCTCGGTCTCCGCAGCATTCAGGTGCCACTGTCATCCCGGCAAGGACACAATGCCTTCCCAGCTCAGCCCGCCAGAGAGCTGTGCCGGACCAGCGCTGCTGAGACGTCTGAGCCACGCCAGACCCGGTAACGTTCCTGGGAATCCCCACCATGACCGAAGGCTCATTCTTCCTCCCTTGCCTCCTGCGTCCCACAGCAGGGTAAACGCAGCGCGAGGACGCCTCCCCTTCTTCGATTCCGTAATTGCCAGTTAGCTGGAACAAAGGCAGCGGAGCCCCACGGCGCGGTTCTGGGAATGAGTGACACTTGAGAGTATGAAAGATTCATTATTCACTAGCGATATGTAATAATCCCCTAGACATTAGCTGAGTGACACGTATTTAACCACACAGAATGGCTCACCCACGTACACGGGGTCAGGCCAGGTGGGGTGCAATTTCCATCAGCTCCCGTCTACAAACACCCATTAAACACGACCAAGCAAAGGACCCCCCTGGGGTCTGCCTGCCTCCATCGGGGTCTGCCTGCCGCTCCTTCAGGCAATCTCATGTTTCCACCTGCCTCTCAAGCCAAGCTTTCTCCACCTACAAGCACCCGACTTATGGGTCCCTGAGTTCTCGAATTACCCCAGAACAAGGCACTGCCCCTCCTAGATGATCTTACTAAGGGTTATTGGCACCACTGGCCAACACCATGGCTTCAGTTAGCAACATCCCCCAACACCCTTACACGAGGGGGAAACCAAGCAGACAATGAGAAAGGAAAGTTAAAACCAAGAGGGATTTCAGAAAATAGCTCCCTGGAAACACAAAGGGGAACGTTGTCCATGTCCTATCTGCAGGTCCCATCCACACAAGCAGAGGACAATCAAAAGCACACAAGGGGGTTTTGCCAGTTTTCCCACACTGGGCTGATTGTGGGACAGAGGAGGAGGACACAGGGATCTTCGTGGCACCGCGAAGCCTGCCATGGGAGGCCCACAAAGCCTGGGAATTGTCCACCCTCCCAGGCCAGGAGAACGGGGTCGAGGCTGGCCTGGCACATCTCAGGTCCCGGCTCCAGTAGTAGGCTGGTTGAAAAGCTGTTACCAGGGCACTACTCCGGGTCTGTCCATGCAAGATTTCCCCCTTGTTCCAGGAGGTGAAACCAAAAGCAGCTTCAGCAGCACTTTCTTCAGCCAGCCCCATTCGGTCTCCCCCGCCGCAGAAGGGGCCTGTCTGGGACTGAGCTGACAACGGGGCAACCCCCCCAGGGAAGGCGGTGGGAGCAGGCCTGCTCCTCGTTAGGATTTGGTTGGGTGGCAGGAGAACGCAACCCAGGCGAAAGACGCCAATGTCGCTCCTCATGTCCTTTTGGTGTTACATGAACACTCCAGTTCCGCTGATTGCCCGGCTCCTGGGAAGGCTCATGTCACGCTTATCAGAGAAACACACAGGCTTATTCTCCTTGCTCTCTGGCAGGCAACTCCGCTTCTCAGGCATTAATAATTCCCCTTTCCAGGGGATGCCAGCTCCGGAGCCAGCTGGCCTGTGCACAGGGCGGCTGAGTGCCCCGAAGATTGCCACGAGGTTCTGAAACTCTTGGCCAAGCCAAGTGCTAGTTACTCCCAGAGCAGCACCAGCAAAGCTTCTCACGTGCAGGCATTTGGACGTCTGTGCCGGCGCGGCTCTTTGGTGCTGTTGGCAGCTGGGGTAGGAATGTGCCGGCAGGACGGGCGGGAACCGCGAGACGTTTGCTCTGTGAAAACTCGCAGTGCCGGGAAACACTTTTCGGAAAGAAAAACAGCGGGAAAGCAAGAGTGACGGTTCCTGCTCCTGCGGCCACTCCAGGAGAAACAAGGAAAGGACTCGCGGTGTCCTCCTAGCCCAGTGACAGGCTCCAAAACACGACCCTTGTGGGAAATGGCGGCCTCTGAATGGGGGCGGGACAGGGCTTGGGCCTGCTCGCCACTCTCTGCAGCCCTGTCTCTGTTAGTAGCATTTATTTACAGTTCTGTTGCCCCCCCAGCCCACCCGAAACTGGCGCCTACCGCAAGTGAGTGAAGCAAAGGGGCAGGGACAGGGCTCCAAGCCTGGACTCATGGCGAGGCGCCAGGTGGTCAGACAGACAAACAGGGGAGGGGCATCTCCAAGGCAGCTACTCGGCCATACACCATGGAGTAGCAGAGAAAAGCCGGGTGCCAAAGCACCAGCAATTGGTGTTGTGTTACCAAAGCTGACAGCTGGGCCGGTGCCTTTTGTCTCCATCACACCCCCTCTCTACCCCCCGGGTCTCACAGCAGCCTCCCCGGCGCAGCTGCTGTGCCCCAGAACTGGCCGGTGGGTGAGCTACTACACGGATAAGGGGCTAGGAAGTCCCGGCCAGGCTCAGCTGGCCACCTTTAGCTGCTCCAAGCAAGAGACGCAGAACCCAGCAGAACCTCCCTGTGCCCGACTGCCCAGCCAGCAGGAGAAATCCCAGAGCAGTCCGACGGGAGTGGGGAAAAGGCAGCACAGGCGTCTGGCAACGATCTGACAAGGGCAGCAGGACAAAGCCATCGATCCAGGCCAAAGGGGCTGAGAACAGGCAAGAACAGGCAGGTTCTCTCGTAAATGCCGCCTTCATTTCCAATCCCCTCAGGACACAAAAGCGCCGGCACTCGGCATGGCCCATGTAAACAATAAACGGGCTCTGCTCGCTGGCTGCTGTAGTTATGGACATGTGACAGAGCCGGCGCTACTCCACGCTGCGCGGCCAATGCATTACCTGTGCTCTCTTCCTATTGATCGGCTGCAGCTGCTGTTTTTACAGATCACATTAAATATTAAACTCAAACGATGCCAATATTATCCTCTCTGGAAATCCACCCGGAAGAGGCTAACAAAACCCAGCAGCCTCATTCATTATGCAGGCCGTGCCAGAGCTGCAGAACTCAGAAGCCACAAAGAGAAGCGACAGGCACAAAAACTCGGGGCCCAGTGACCGGAACGTACGTTGCAACAAGCCAACGGCATCGCAGGCCTGAGTTTGGGCCCCTCAGCCTGAGGGCCAGCAGGGCCACTGCCGAGGCCCCCGCACAGGAGTGGGTCCCACCTTAGGCTGACATTCACATAGCCCAGTTTCCCAGCAAGGAGCCCTGCTGCAAGGGGCGTTAGCAAGGGGAGGAAAAAGGGCAGGAGCCCGCAGGGTCTCCCTGAACAGTAGGAAAACCTCCTATTACAGCATATCAGCATTCCCTGCCCGTCTCCTGGCCTCGTGGTGGTTGCCTCTCCCTGCACCCTGTCTGAAAGAGACTGCCAGGAAGTACCTACTTGTGACTTGGGCTCTTTCGGAGGGGGGGGGGCACGAGGGCGCTTCTGCTTCTGACCCCGGAGAGGCTGGAGCAACCAGCCGGCTGCAGGCGGGGCTGCTCCCAGGTACCGGTTAACTGGTACCCTGTAAGGATGATGCTTACCAGGTAACCAGTGACTAGGTTAGCCATTCACATCCCTGCTCTACAATAGAGCAGCTTATTCCCATCTTTATACCCCAGGGGTGGGGAACTTTTTTTGGATCAGGGGCTGCTGACCCACAGAAAAATCAGTCAGGGGGAGGAAGGGGGCACACACAAGTGGAGGAGGGAGCTGGATTCAGGCAAGCTGGAGGCTGCATCCGGCCCCTGGGCCTGAGGTTCCCCACCCCTGGGATGCAGGCTCTGAACTGCCACTTAGCCAGAGGGGTTACACGTGGGCCTAGAGAAGACCCCAAAGCTGCACCGGATTCTTCACGGCCATTTCAGCCACAAGAGCAGCTACACTGAGCTGCGGGAGACAGCTGTTAAGGGAGAGCAAACTACATTCATTAGAGGCAGCCTCCTCGTTCTGTGGCTCCCCTGGGCAGCACTGGAGATGCGCAGTGCGTGGGAGCGGCCCAGGAGGCGAGCTTGCCTTTTGTCTGCGCGTTTGCTGGTGGAGGGGAAGGCCGGGAAGAGGAGCAGGAAGAAATCTTTTAAAACAACAGGCTTTTACAAAACCAGACACCCCTTCTGTCAAGTGCGCGGGGTGGAACGGGGCCGTCTGCCCTGCCCGGTGCTGCTCACCCCAACTGCCAATGCTTCCATGTGTTTGAATGCAGCGCCCACTGCAGCAGCAGCTCTGGAACAATTCAGAGACATCAGAGCCACTCGCCCAGGGGCCCACGTCACTGCAGAGCCAAACCCGGCCGCGTTCGAGCTCCAAAGGCTGGATTGGGAGGGTTTCAGCCCCACGTCTGCCCTGAAAGGTAACGGACCGAGGGCGAAGCCGAGGCAGGGGGCAGCCGAGTGATTTTACAGCACAGGCCATGGCGAGCTTCTCCCAAAGCCCATTTTCACATGATCACCGCAGGCCTCAGCATCCCCCTTTGCAGGGAAACCCCACGCTCAGCAGCACCACCGCAGCCCTCTCGGACCCCGGCCTGCGGCCACCCGCACTGCAAAAGGAAATTGATTCGCCCGCCTAGGGAAGCGGCGCATCCTGGCGGGTGGGGAGCACGCGAGCTCTCCGGAAGACTTGTCAGAACGGGCGCATAGGCCAGGTGGTCTGCCCTGCGGGGTGCCAGGAACACGCTGACTCCTGCCAGACACCAGACAAGCCCTCCGGCAGTTTCTGAGATGCTAGCAGGACAGTTCCTGGAATCACAGGAGTGAGAGCTGGAAATGGCCTATTACACCCTCCAGGCCCACTCTGCAAATACTGGGCCCTCCCCGAGTAGGCCCCTCTCCCAGTGTTTCCTCCAGCCATAAGTCCACCCAGTGCAGTGCTTCCACAGCAAGGATGTGGGCAGCAGTGATGCTGTCCCAGTGCTTTGTGGTCTCCAGGGGGGACCGATCCAGAGGCTAATCCAGGCAGGGAGGCACCACTCCAACCACCCAGTCGGACCTGCGTGGCCTGGGCAGTGATTCCACCCAGTGACCGTGGGGACAAGCCCCATTGCTGAACCTGCGGCACATGTATGAGTCACACGCTGGCCCACAGCCCAAGAGCAGCCAGTGCCGTTTGTGTCCGAAACGCCCTTCGGCCTCACGCACCGCCCGAGAGTTCCTCGGCCTCCTCGCGGCTCGCATGCGCCACTGGGCTTTATCCCGCCCATGCATCCTTAGCCCTGGTGAGTACCCACTGCTCAGCCCCGCCCCCACCCATCTCCTGCCTCGCTCCCAAATTCCGCCACTGAGCCACATTTCCCAGCAGCCCGGTGCCCAGGCCGGACCATTCTGCCAGACCAGTCCCTGGCCCTTCCCACGCGCCGTGAGCCTCTTCCCGGGCCGCCCAGCAACCCGACTTGCTTGGCAGCCACACCACCGCACACTCTGGCCTCCCTGCCGGCCTACCCTCGTCCCCAGGGCCTGCCCAGCATGTCGGCCTGCGTTCCTCTGCTGCCCCACGGGCAGCTCCCGCACCGGCTGCGTTTCATCCTCCCAGCCCCATCTTGTCTCTCTCTGCCCTCCACGCTAGTCCTCCAGCGATCTCACTGGCACAGCTGATTAAAACCTTCTCCATCCTCTTCTAGATCCTTCATGGCAGTGTGAGGCCAGACCACCCCTAGCAGTGATTTCTAGTGCCAGAGACCTCCGCCCCCGTTCCAGACCGCGCGAGTTAGTGCTGGGCTGCGCTGGTGAGCTTCCAGCTGGTTTTCAGTCCACGGGGATGCCAGTTGTGAGGAGTTGAGCAATGACACGATTAGAACACAAAGGGAACAGCTAAAAAACGCACAATTTTCTCCCCCCCCCATAACACCCCTTTCCATTTTAAAGCCAATTGCTGTTACTTGGCTCCCATGTGTTAAGTCCTGGAGGGAGGAGGAACCAGAGGAAATGAGGACAGGGAAGGGTTAAGGCACAAAGGAGGGGGTTGGTTTTGTTTTGGCTGTGGAAGAATCGCCCCTGGGAAATGACAGAAGCCCCACGCCTGAGTCTCTACAGGCTAGAGCCCGCACATCACTGGGCGGGGAGAGGCAACCCCAGGGCCAGGAGAGGTGGACGGTCGAAAAAGGCCCTTTCGGCATCTAACTTCTCCCATTCCAGCCCCATCTTTTGCTTATGGACAATTCAAAATACAACCCTTGGGAGTGAAAATCAGGCGCTGGCTGCCGCGCTGGGGACCTCTCCTTGCGCTGCCTAAGACTCGTGCTCAGGCCGGGCGCACCCAGGACTGCCCGGAAGACATGTGAGCCCACCTGGTTCTGTGTGAGCCGGGGGAGAAGCAGGAGCCGGGCGAGACGGGTCCTCCCATGGTTAAAGCTGGAGGCTGCTGGCGCGTTCGCTCTTCTGCAGCCCAGCCTTTTGGGGGCATCAGAGCAGGCAGGGACGGGGAAGACCCACTAGAACCCCCGCCCCATCCATCCCTCGGCAAAAGCGGGGCCGCCCCGCCAGCATCCTGGCTGCAGGGAGCTGCCCGCTCTCCCTGGCAGGTGCGAGCCACGCGCCCTCCCTCGCCGGCGCGCTGCGCTCCTGCCCGCGAACAAAGGCTGGAGACACCCGGCCCCTGCCGCGGGGGGCGAACCCGGGATCTCCCGCCGGCTCCAGCGGGGCAGGGCCAGGAAGGCTCGACCCCGTTCCAAGCCAGTATCGGTCCAAAGGGCTCGAACCCAGGCCAGGCGGGCGGGGTCGGGCTGCCCCGCCGTGGGGGAGCGATTCCCCAGCCAAGTCTGCGGGGGTCGTGGTCGGGGCGGGGCGGGGCGGCGGGTCCGGGCTGGGCGGCGCGGCGGGGCGGGGGCTCTGGGTCCGGGGCACACGCCCGGAGGAGCCGCGGCGCTGTCCTGGAGAGGGGGCGGGACCGGGCAGGGGGCGCGCAGCCCGGGCCGCTCGGCTCTTACCTGGTGGGCTGGTAGAGCCGCAGCCGGCTGTCCCGGTGGCCGGGCTCCCGGCTCGGGGGCGGGGCGGGCAGGGCGCATGCCTAGGCGAGAGCCCGGCTCCGAGCCCCCTCCCGCGGCAAGCGGGGCGGGGCGGGATTCCCCGGCCAGGAGGGCGCAGCGCTGCGCACGGTGCCGGGTCCCCAGGCGCACGGCCAGGCTGGCTCGCTGCGGGTCCGCCCGGGGAGGCAGGGACGGCTCTGCCCGGCCGCTGCTGCTGCCGCCCAATAAGCGAGAGGGAGGAGGGGGGCAGGCAGAGGAACCCCCCCCCCTCCATGTGGCTGCAGGGGCGCAGGGAGGGGCAGGCATCGCTCCCTGCTCTGGCTGGGCCAGGGGCTAGCGACAGCGTCTGTTTCTCCAGGTCATCGTCCCCCCGCCAATCCCAATTCCTACGTGAGCCCGGGGGGGGGGCACTTCTGAGCCCCCGCCTCCCGCTCTGCTGCCCTGGGCAGGGCAAGAGGGCAAAGCCAGAGCCCCGCACCCCGGGCTGAATCCTGCAGGCTGCGGCGGGTCTCAGGCAGCCCTGGCCCCGCTTGAGAGCAGCTGTTCCGGCCCACCTGGGCACCTGGCAGGAGCCAACACGCTTTCCAGAAGGCATGTGAGCGGTTAGCCTGGGAGCGCACGCACCCCCTTTACCGGGCCCTGCTCTCTGCTGGCGGTTAGCCGGGGGGGGGGGAGCAGCCCCGCCCTTCCCCATGGAAGCAATTAACTGGCCAGCCCTAATGTTTAACCAGTTAACCCATTAAGTGGGATTTCGGGTCTCGCTTTCCCATCTCCCGTTTTGATGACGGTCCCCAGGTGACACGAGACCAGTTGTGGCGCAGTGGGGGTGCTGTCTGCTCTGTGACCCGGGGTCCCTCTCACTGACTCTCCCCAATGTGTATTAACCCAGACACTTGGCTCAGCCTCCCAGGGGGAAGAGACAAAGGGAGGAAGGCAGAGACCAGCACCTGGCTGGGGGGCAGGGCCTGGGAGGGAGGCAGTTGCTGTCGGGGAAGCATAGAGAGAAGAGGTTAAGCTGGGGGCCTAGGGGCGATGGACCCCTAACCCTAGGGTCTGAGGCACCCTGGCCCCTGTAGCCACATCACATATGTGCTGTGCTGTATCCTGAAGGAACAATAAACCCCTCTCTGTTCTAGGACTGGCAGAGTCTGTTCTCGCTGCTACAGGGCTGTAGGATTTGGGGGAACCCCGACTGCGTCGTCACACCAGGGAAGAGGCTAGGTGGCAGGAAGCTGGCTAACGCCTCACACGGTACACAGCGGCACAAGCCCCCTGTACCCGGCTCTGAGTCAGCAGCCATGCACCAAAGGGCCATCTCCAGTCAAAAAAGTCTGCCCTCCACCCCCGCAGCCTGACCACACCCACCTGCTGGTGGCCCCGATTCTGTGGAGGCAGGTGGGCTCCAGGCAGGAGCAGCCAGACCTGCTTGTTGACGTCCCAGCCAGCCAGAGTCAATGGGTTGGAGTCTGGCAAGGGCCCTGGGGAGGGTGAGCAGAACCGGACTTCCCTGAATGCTGGGATGGAGCATTGCGGTGAGCTGGTGCTGGGTCACTGGCTCTACATGCAGCTTATACGCTCCAGGCAGATGTGAATGTTGTTCCCCAGCCCTTCCCTGCCAAGCCCAGCGTGCCCCATGTCCCCACTCTGCACCCTGAAAACCTGCATTGCCAGCTGCAGCCCTTTTGCTGCTTCCGCGGCTGGGGAGGTGTGGCGGTGTGTTGGGGTTTCCCCATCTCCTGCACCCCCGTAGTGGCACGAACAGACTCCACCAGCCAGTAGAATAGAGGGAGTTTATTGCTTCTCCAGGATACAGCACAGATGTGATCTGGTTACAGGGCAGGCCTAGGATGCCTCAGCCCCCCTTGAGATGGGGGATACGGGGCCCCTAAATTCCAGCTCCTTCCCTAGGCTGTCTCCTCCATGATCCCAGACAGACACTAACTAACTCTCCCTTCCAGGCCTGCCCCCCAGCCAGGGGCAGCATTCCACCTTCCTTTCATTGTTCTGCTCCCTGGGAGGTAACTGGTCGGACAGGTTCGGAGCCCCCTTTGCATAATGACCCATCCCCTGCCCTGCTGGGCCGTGCTGCAGACAGTAGCTAACAAGGGTCACCCACAACCCACTGCCCAGCATAGCAACCAGCAAGGTCCCCACACTACGTCACAGTTCTCCCCCCTCCGAGAGCGAACTGAACAGGGTCACTCCACTCGTGACCTAGGAAAGTTCGGGTCTTCTGTGTGGGAACCCGCCGTGGGGCACGGGTGCTCCCCTTGACTCGGGCCGGCCGCGGCGAGGCCCCACATGATTCGGCTTCCCTCTGTCCCCTCGCTGCACCGCTCTGGGGGGACTGGCACAGGCCTGTCCTCTGTGGTCGCATCCACCCTTGCACTGGCCTTGATCTCTGGCCAGGGTCTCTCGGGCCGGGGCCATGAGCTCAGCGAGCCTCCCCTGGACAGCCAGGGAGTCTTCCACCCCCGACGCTCCATCCAGGGAGGTGTTCCCCTCCCATAACTCTCTCAGCAAGCCCAGGGGCTCCTCTGTACGGGGAAGGGGCCCCCAAGCAGCTTTCCTCCCGTCTTCGGCCTTCCCGCCCCTCTGGCAGGAGCTGCAGGACCGGCAGTACCGCTGCACGGCTGCAAATATCCCCGGCCAATAGAAGTGGTGGAACAGCCTCAGCTGGGTGCGCCGGATCCCCCGGTGCCCCGCAAAGGGGACGTCGTGGGCCAGATACAGCAGCTTGAGGTGATACTTTTGGGGAACTACCGCTGGACCCCCCCTGCCCTCACCTTCCTGGGGGGAAGCCATTCCCAGAACAGGAATCCCGCTCCCACAGGAATCTCTCCTGGCCTCCTCTCCCCAGGGGCTGAGCTGCACGGAGCCCAGCCTGGTCCCTCAGCCTCCGCAAGGAGGGGTCTGCCTGCCCCGCAGCCTGGAATTCAGCCACTGGGGCAGGGATCGGGACCTGCTCCCCGCCCTTGCCTAGGTCCGGAGTCCAAGCTTGGCTGGGCCCCGTGTCCACTGGGATGGGACCCTGAGGACCCTGCCGGGAGTCCTTCCCTGGATCCAGGTTGCCAGCCCTTCGCTGGCTCTGACTACAGGCGGTGACTAGAGCCTGCTGGGATTCATGGGGCCACTCCTCTAGGTCATTCCCCATCAGCACTTCCGTGGGCAAGTGTGGGTACACCCCCACTTCCTTGAGACCTTCCTTCGCCCCCCCATTTCAGATGCACCCTGGCTACAGGCACCTTAAACAGGGACCCGTCTATGCCCTTCAGGGTCAGCTGAGTGTGGGGTAGTACCTGGTCTGGGGCCACTATGTCGGATCGGGCCAGCGTCACCTCCGCCCCCGTGTCCCAGAAACCCGTCGCCTCCCTACCATCCACCTCCAGGGGTAGGAGGCACTTGCTCCGCAGGGGCCGCCCTGCCCCCACCCGGTACATGGAGAAATCCGCCTCCCGAGGGTCAGACCTCCCAGGGGGGGTGCACTGAGCATCCTTCCCCCCACTCTGAGCTGAGGTTTGCCTGCTGGCCCCTGCCTCTGGGGCAGCCTGCCCTTCCCCCAGCCCCAGCCAGTTAACCCTGGGAAATCCCAGGTCTTGGTGCCTGGTGCACTGAGCCCTCTTGTGGCCTTTTTTCCCCCAGCGATGGCAGGTTAGGTCCTGCGGGCCCCTTTGGGCTGTCTCTGTCTGGGCCCTGGCTGGTTCTCTGGGGCGCAGACGACTTGTCTCTTGGGCTCGCCTCGTAGGTGACTCTCTCCGTCACTCAGCCGAGATCCGGTCTCTGCGTGATTCCCTCTCTCGCCACGATTCCCGTTCACACCCGGACCGGCTCTCTGTGAACTCATCTGCCAGTCTCCCGGCCTCCTGGGGGTTCTCTGGTCTTCGGTCCTTGAGCCACAGCCTCAGGCTGGGTGTGCACGCTTCATAGAACTGCTCCATCATGATCAGCTTGAGCAGGTCCTCCGCGGTCTGGGCTCCGACCCCGGACGCCCACTTGCGGCAGTAGTGCACCAGGCGGGAGGCCATATCCACATAGGTCTCCCGTGGCCCCTTCTGCACCCCCCCCCCCAGAACTTCTTCCTGTACATCTCAGGGGTCAGCCCGAACTTGTGCAGCAGGGCCTCCTTGACTCAGTTGTAATCCCCTGGCTGTAGGTCCTCCAGCTGATTGAGCACCCCGGCAGCCTCCTGGTTCAGTGCGGGGATGAGTTCCTGTAGCCAGTCAGCTAGGGGGACCCGTTGCAGTCCACAGGCCCTCTCAAAGGAGCTGAGGAACCCGTCTATGTCACCCACATCCTTCAGTTGGGCCACCACGAGCTTCTCCAAGCGTCTGGCAGCCCTGGGGGCCCGTCTGCACTTGGCGCAGCCGGGGCCCTACCGCTTCTCCGCTCTGCCATGGCTAGCTCATGCTGTCGCTGCTCTCTACAGTCCTGGACTTCCAATTCCTTCATCTGCAGCTGGATCTCCAGCCACCGCAGCTCCGCTGGGCTGGTGTGGTGGCGCGTCGGGGTCCCCCGATTCCTGCACCCCCGTAACGGCACGGACAGACTCCACCAGCCAGTAGAATAGAGGGAGTTTATTGCTTCTCCAGGATACAGCACAGCACAGATGTCATCTGGTTACAGGAACCGGGCCTAGGATGCCTCAGCCCCCCTTGAGATGGGGGATGCTGGGCCCCTAAATTCCAGCCCCTCTGGGCCCTAGGCTGTCTCCTCCATGATCCCAGACAGAAAACTAACTCTTCCTTCCCTCCAGGGCTCCACCCCCTTCCTTCCCATTGTTCTGCTCCATGGGAGATACCTGTCTGACGAGTTTCGAAGCCCCCTTGCATAATGACTCATCCCCTGCCCTGCTGGGCCCTGCTGCAGACAGCAGCCAGTGGAGGTCACTGACAACCCGCTGCCCAGCATAGCAACCAGCAAGGTACCCCCACTACATCACAGCTGGCTCCTGCCCTAGGTGGGCTACGGCTTGCAGGGCTTCCCGGGGAAGCTATCCCATCTCTCTGGTGGGCTCCAGTGCTCTGCCCCCTCTCAGAGCCTGACACACTCCCGGGGGGGTCTGGCTGCTCCCCACTGGGACAGGATCCTGGCCCCGTGACTGGTCATTCTCCTCCAGCCAGGCAATCAGCTGGGCCTTGGTTGCGTTCTGCACAGGCAAGCCCCTCTCTCTCTGCACAGCTTCACCAGCTCTGCCTTGGGCGTAGGCCATCTCCCCGCTGGTCCCCTCGGTGCAGACTCACCAGTCTAGTGCTGCAGCGTCCACGATTCCCAGGAACCGCTTCGCTCTGTCTCCAGCACGTCTGGCTCCATGGCTCTTGCTTCTATTGCGCCTTGTCACTCGCTGCTGGAAGCTCCATCCATGGGGTGCAGTGCATCCCACTTCTGGTACCACTGTGACGATGTGTCAGGGTCCCCCGACTCCTGCACCCCCATAGTGACACGAACAGACTCCACCAACCAGTAGAATTGAGGGAGTTTATTGCTTCTCCAGGATACAGCACAGATGTCATCTGGTTACAGGGCAGGCCTAGGATACCTCAGCCCCCCCTGAGATGGGGGATACTGGGCCCCTAAATTCCAGCTCCTTCCCTAGGCTGTCTCCTCCATGATCCCAGACAGACACTAACTATCCCTTCCAGCCCTGCCCCCCAGCCAGGGGCAGCATTCCACCTTCCTTTCATTGTTCTGCTCCCTGGGAGGTAACTGGTCAGACAGGTTCGGAGCCCCCTTTGCATAATGACCCATCCCCTGCCCTACCTGTGCTGCAGACAGCAGCCAGTGGGGGTCACCCACAGCCCACGGCCCAGCATAGCAACCAGCAAGGTACCCCCACTACGCCACTGGGTTCCTGTTGCATCGGGCACGGTGGGGGGTCTAAGCCCCTCTTGTCCACCCTGCTAAGCAGAGCTGCTTTGCAAGGGGGCTCGGATCAGATGTTGCCTGCTCCCCTCTGCTGCTTTCCTGTTGCCAGCCAAAAGCATGCAGCCGCTTCAGTAGGCCAAGCCGGAGCTCAGCCACAGCCCCACCGGGCCCGTCTGAGCGTAAGCAGCACAGCCCCTGGGCGCTGCACACAAAGCCTCTGGGGGAGCCACATTTGTCTGTAGCTGCAAAAACGAGGATGCAGGCGGCCCAGAGCCTAACTGCTTGGTGCTAGGCCCTGCTGTGCCCTGGTAGAACTCGACAGAAACCCGCCCCCAAGCATCGGCTCCCATTGAGCAGCGGAGCTCAGGCCAGTTCTCCTCCTGCCCCCAGCACCGCTAAGCCCTTCCCTTTGCTTCCTTCCTGCGTGGCAGCAGCGGCAGCCTCCAGTGCCGGATTACCTGGATGCTCAGAAGCTCACGGCGTCTGCCAGCTGCGGAGTTAACCAAGCAATACGTCACTTACGTCGAGGGAAACAGTAGCATCAAGTCACAGCTGCAGTGTTCATACCCACCACGGCTCCAGCTCCATGGGAATGCTGCCCCCCCCCCCCAAGGAAGCTGTTCCCACGGCCGAAGATCATGTGCTTACAGCAGGTCTGCTACTAAGGGCCCTTTGTTATGGAGCGGAGGGAAGGTGGGAGACTCTGTCAAGGTGATTTTCTGACAGCCTGCTGGCAGGAATGGGGGCCTGGAAGCGGGGAAAAGCAAGCGGAGAGTTCATCCCGATCACACACTTTGCTTCTGCCCTAGCTGAGGCAGGTACTGTGAACAGAGGGGAATGCCGAGAGCCAGCTTACTACCTGCCTGCCGCTTTGGGCTCAGGAACGCTAGTAAATTATTAGCTCCCACTGCCACGCGGGGGCTGAACTGGTCTCTTTGTGGAGCGGGCCTGAACCCACAGAGGTACGTGTCTCCTCCCACAGGGGCACTCCCTGCCTGCTCTGCCCACGGGGCTGGCACCCCTTGTGAGCAGGTACTAGTTCGGGGCAGGCTGCGGCGGAGCCAGGCCTGACCTGTGGCTGTTGAGATGCAGGAGACTTGGCTATTGACACCCCGCACCCATGCGCCACTTGCATAAATCTGGGTGCAGCGTGCGCCAGGGCGAAAGGCCGAACAGCCATGCTCCTCAGGATCAGGACGTTCCTACTGCAAGCTCGGGAGCAGCGGTTCCAGCCCGGCTCCAGGCCTCGCTCCTTTTAAGGCCCTTTCTTCTGGGATTGTTTTATTGTCTACACAAGATCCCTAAACAGAGCAAAGCAGCGGAGAACCCGGGCAGCAATCCCTCAGGCCTTTCCTTGCGCCAGCCGGAGACCGAGCGCGGGGCTCTGCCCTTTTCTACAGGGCCCCTGCCCACCCGGTGACAGTGCCCTGTTACCCTGTTACAGACTGCAGCCCTTTTACTTCGCCACTGTGTATTCTGCAGGAGAAAGAGACTTTGGGCACGAGTCGAAATCCACGCTAGTGTCTCTTTATCCCAAACTACCTTGGTGCAGCTTTTGCCCTTGGTTTCTGCTTTGCAGCGTGAAAACTGTGTGCACTGCTAGAGGTAAGAGTGCAGAGAGCCACTGTGCCGTGGAAGAAGGGCTCCCCCTTACTCTCTTCAGCTGCTGGCGTCTTGGTGCCTGGGCTTGCAGAAGCTGCACTGGCAGGGAAATAGACACAAACAGGTGAAGCTGGTTTACTGAGCACAGACCTGTTCTGGCAAAAGGCACATGCTTGGTGGGCGGGAGGGTCCACCGAAAGCCCTCCCCGTCTTTGTTCTGGCTTCTGCTCTTCATCCAGAGCCCCGCACTGCAGCAGCGTTCCTGCGGGAGTTGGCCTCTGCACAGAGGAGGTGGCTCAGAGCACGTTGGATTGCTGCCACCCCCAGACAAGGTCAAACTCTCCGCTGCGTGCAGGCCCCTGCTGCCGCAGGCAGATGGCCGGCAGGCGGGACACAGCTTGATCCCTGCGCTGTCAACTTCTGCGGCAACCAGGTGGCATTATGGTTAGATTAGCGGGTCAGGACTGCTCCGGTTCTGTATGCGCCTGCTCCCGGCCGCCTTCACGGGGCTCGCTCCGTGACTCTCCTGTAATCGTGCCCTGACCCTTCCGCTAGCTGGTTGTCGAGGTGTCCCCGGCCTGAGCCGTGCAGTCTGGGGCCGTGGGGTCAGGCTGCGGCACGGGATTCCAAGTGACTAACCGTCCGAATGCCGCTGAACACTTCCCCTGACAGCCTGTGGGTCGGCACAGCCCTCGGACCCTACGCTTGTCCCTCTGTTGGGCCAGGCCCAGCCGCGACCCCCTGGAGAGGGAGCCGGTCCCAGGTGGGCTTTGGGGGAGGTGAGACGGCTTCCGTTCGTGAAAGCGAAGCCTGGGTCGCCCGCCGCCCAGAGCAGCTGAATCGGCCCTGGGCAGGGGGGCCTTGCTGAGAGGCGGGGAGGTGCCGGCTGCCCGTGCTAGCTGCGGGCTCGTGAGCCGTGAGAGGGAAGGGGCAGTGGTGCCGGGGGGCTGACGGGCAGAGCCAGCAGGAGCAGCGCGCTGGGCGCAGGACGGAGCTGGATGTGGCTCACCCACCCCAGGTGAGAGACCCAAATCCACCAGCAGCAAGACGTGCCCAGCACTGAGCGTGGAACCGGAGCAGCGGCTGGGGGCTCCGCCTCCTCGCGAGTGAGCGCTCTGAGCGGGGGGCTGCCCTCGGCACAGGCTGTAGCCAGCTTTTGTCTGGGGCAGGTAGCAGCACCCCCTGGCTCTGCCTACGGCCTAGCTCCCTGGCTGGGGCAGCCAGCAGCCAACTGGAGGCCCTGCAGCCCAAGGTGGGGCAGCGGCCACCCCAGGGGCAGGGCTGGCAGCAGGGCGTAGCGGGACCTTGGCCCACCCTCCTCCCAGGGCCCTAGGCAGGGAAGCCCAACACTGGGACAGTGGTTTCAGCAATGCAACTGGACTATAACCAGGGGTCCTCTGGCTCCTTGGGTTCCAGCAGCTCCTCCCCACGCAGGGGCTGGCACAACTCAGTCCATGGTTTGGGGCCAGCAGCAAAGCAGCTGTGTCCAAGACCTACCCGGGCTCTCCCCTAAGGGAGCTGGAGGCCCTGCCTCTTATACTTCCTGTTTGGCCCCTCCCCTTCCCACATGAGGAGTGGCCTGGCCTGGCCCCGCCCACCCGAGGGCAGGGATTGGGTTTCTCACTGGGAGACTGCTCTGCTGTGTGGCACTCAGGAAGAATATTTAATGGAGCTTCCAGTTTTAGTGCAGTGACTGCCTGACTAGCCCCTGGCCCAGCCCATCCACATCTGCCGCCAGTGAGACAGAGCCCAGTGGGGCCAGCCTGGACAAAACCACGAACGACCAAGACCCTGGGCGTCTTCCTTGCTGCAATAACAGGCACCGGCCAGGATGTAAGAACAGTGCCCGGCCAGGATGCCGATGGGAAGTGGAACGCTCAGAGCGAACAAAGGCAGAACCAGAAACCCCAATCGTGGGGATTCCAGCCATCCCCGTGCTGGCTGGGTTCCTCCGCTCATTTCTAGCCCCCATTACTGCCGGCTGCTTGGAGCACTTAGTGCTGGAACACAGGCGGGGAGAGGCAATTCTTGATCCAATTGTAAGTGGAGCACAGAGTCTAGGCCAAGAAGTGACTGTGACTTACCAGCCCACTACCAGCAAGCCTAAAGTAATTAAATGGAGCATCCTTGGGGGGGGGGGGGAGGGGGGGAAGTATCAAAGAAACTCACCACATTAGCCTTTACTGTCAAAAAGGAGACCTCCACAAAACTGAGGATGGAAACAATTTACTCAAGCAGCATCATAGGCTCAAGCTACACGTGTACTCCAAAGAAAAACCCAGGAAGACAACCAAAAAAAGAACGGCTCTGTAGCTAGACAGCAGAGAAAAGGAGGCAACCAGAGGCCAAACACACCCTTTAAACCTGGCTGTCAAACCCATGTGAGGAAAAGAGAAAGGGGCCGCGGCGGTGGAGAGTCAAATGCCAATGTTTAATTCGGCAGGCTCCAAACACATTTGCAGAACAAATGGCAAACGACAGTAACAGCCATGCTCGTTAAGGCTAGCGGATGCGGGAAGCTGCCAAGCAGCCCGTGGGGCCCCCGGCCCATGGAGGTGCTAAAGGAGCACAGGAGGAAGACAAGGAGGTTGCAGAGAAGATGAATTAATTCCTTGAGTCAGTCTTCACGGCAGGGGTGGGAAGCTGGTTCCCACAGTGAACGCTCCTTGGAGGGGACTCCTTGTACAAGACAGAGGTCCCCGCAGAGGAGGCCCTGGACGACCAAGGGCCGAGATGAGAAAGGCCTATAAACCCGCTGCTGAGCTGGAGGAAGCGGGTAAGAAAACCCTGTCGCTTCATGGAGCAAGGGAATCAAGGCACCTGGCAAAGTTAATAGGCTGCAGATTTTAAAACCAACAGGAAGTGCTTCTCCACACTGCCGACCGCTGCAGCCCCTTGCAGGGTGTGTGAAGCCAAAACTATACCAGACTTTGCCCCCCCCCCCCCCCCAGGTAAGTTCATGAAGGATCGTTCCCTCGATGGCTAGTCGTCTAGATGGCCAGGGATGCATCCCGGTGCTCTGGGGCCCATAAACCTTGACTGCGAGAACCTGAGGCTGGACAGCAGGGAATGGCTCCCTCAATAAAGCCTCCTGCTCTCTTCATTCCTGCGGGGGCCTCTAGCACTGGCCCCTGGGCTGGATGGACTGCAGGCGTGACACTGGATTTTTTTCCATCTTTGTGATGCACTTGGAGGCCAGGCCGACCTTTCCGAGGTTCAGCAGGAGGCAGAACACGTGTTTGGGGTTTAATTTTGGCTTCCACACAAGCCGAAGACCATACTGCTGGCGGCAGGCTGAGTTCTTGCATGAGGCCCCCACGTATTCCAAGGACATCCCCCTCGGGTGCACCCTGCGGTGCGGACATGCCCCGAGACGTTCCGCCAAACCCAAGCTTTAGGAGTTCGAGAAGCTTTGCTAGCTCTAGAGCCAGCGGAGGGCCTTTCTCCTCATGGCCGAGGGCGCTTGCCCCAGCTAGAGACGAGCCAGGCCAATGTCTGCAGCCCCCACCGAGCGTCAGGCAGTATTTGAACAGCAGTCAAGAGTTCAGCTCGCAGCTCGCTGGGGGAGGGGACAGAATGTGTCAAGGGAACTATAGATGTCAGTCCATGTATAGGCCAAAAAAATATAAGGCGGCCATTTATCCTGGAGCCTGCTTTCTGCGTCAGCCACGCAGAGATTGGGAGAGACAGCCGCTTGATGGATGAGTCCTGAACATCATTCAAACAGACCACGGCTCACTCAGGGCTTGGTGGCTGGCAGAGGCAAACTTCTTTCCTGGCTTTTTGCCTAGCCCTGCTGAGCCGCAGTCACGTGCCACCTTCTGGAGAAGCGACAAGGAGTCCTGTAGCACCTTATAGACTAACATGTGCATGCATCTGACGAAGCGGGTCTTTGCCCACGAAAGCTTACGCGCCAATACATCTGTTAGTCTGCAAGGTGCCACAGGACTCCTAGTCGCTTTTGCAGATCCAGATGAACACGGCTACCCCCTGATACTTCTGGAGAAGGTTTCTCAGGGCTCGGTAACAACAGGAGGGCAGGAATCACTCACTACCCTGCCGTGACCCCCCGCCACTGGTGTGCCCAAAGTCTCAGACCTGACCTGCAATCCAAGAACTACTGGGCCCAGGACGCGATGCTGCATCTAGCGCTAAGAGCGTGGCTAGTGGACGCACTTCGTCACCATGGTGCCCTGGGGCCTGGAGCGTCTGTCGGCCGCGCCTCCCTGTGCAAGGCAAGCTCCTGCTTCAGCCCTGCAGGACTGACTGCCGCTGGTGTTTGACCGGACAGGACAGGGCGGCCGTGTCCCAGAGCTCACGGCTGTGCCTAGGCAGCGCTGGGCCCAGTCCAAGCGGGGCTGCTCCAACAAGGAGATGCCACCTCCGCCATGCCCAGCAGTGCTATTGGGGGGTCACATGCCCCCGTGCTGGGGGAGGGGCTACTTCTGCTCTAGGGCCCATGGCTGCCGGCCACGCACACTCAGCTGTGTGGAGGCTCTGCACACAGGCAGAGGGGACTGGAAAGACCCTCTGGGCATTACAGATCCTGCGTGTGCAGGGCGGGGCCTGGGCCTGAGCCGTGTGTTTCAAGCTCCAAGGCCGCGGTTGGGGGCATTCTAGCGCAGCCGGCTTTACCGCTCAGCGTGCAGAACGCACCAGACCGCCTCCGTCCACGCTGCACTCCTCCCGCCAGGGCCCTCGCTGCTCTGAGAGGAAGGGTGGGCATCCCGCCCGATGCCGCTTTGCCAGGGGGTCGTTAAGCGGGAGGCGACTTCGTCCGCCCGGCTCCGCATTAGCGACGAGCCAAGACCCAAGAGCAGCATGTGCCGTGTCGAGAGGCTTTGCGGCATCCGAGCTACAGCTGGACTGTGCCGGCAAACCTCTGCTCTGCCCTGGCTCCGCAGGACCCGGCGCCTCGAGGGACACAGGCCGCGACTTTTGGAATTCTTGTTACCTGGGCTAGAACTCTTCCCCCGCGACGGGCGTTTTCTCTCCAGGTGCCGCCGCGGGGCTGGAGCTCCTGCCGCCGCCGTGTCTACGTCTTCGGGCCTGGCTTTCGGGGGCGGCGCCAGGCAGGGCCCAGGACGGAAGCCCTCACGGGGGATTGCGCGGCGTGTTCCTCGCCACTGAGTTTTTCATGTCGAGGGGGGCTGGTGCTGACAGAACTAGCTCTTCAGAGGGGGCGTGTCTTTCCGCCAGAGTCTGACCACTTCTAGCAGGCCCCCCAGAGTCCCTCGACACGGGTCCTCATGGGAAGAAACTGAGTCCTGGAGTCGCTGGCCATGGACAAGCAGATCACCTGCTAGGAGAGAACATTTTCCTCTGGGCAGCAAATCTGCCTGAGGCTTCCCTTGAATTAGGGGGCTCTCCCCAACCCCTCCTCTTCCCCCCACTCAGGCTGACCACTCTCGTCTGCCCCCCCAAGGCTGGAGCAGGAATTCAAGGACACTGCTGACCTGCCTGGAGCAGACTGTCCCTGTCTCAAAGGGGCGGGCACGTCCGTCTAAAGGAGGCAGCTTCTCCAGACAGCCCAGCGGCAGGGAACATCCAGCCCAGAGATGCTCTTTGTGCTTGTTGCCTTTCGCTGAGAAGGCAGGACCAGCGCCGAGCCCCTGGCTCGCTCACTCCGAGGGCGGTGGCAGGCAAAACCTGTGGCAGGTGCCTGTTTGCTGGCCAAGACATCAGGCTGAGGCCCGGAACAGGACAGCATGACGGCGCTCGGAGAGCCGGGCAGAGAGCCACGCACACCGGGGGAAAAAGGAGTTAATTGCTTTAAAACAAAGGCGAGATTTCAGGGAGGGCTAAACCCTGCCCGGAAGGGCAGCTTTGCTCCGCAGCTCCGGCCTCCCCCCGCTGGCTCGCCTCGCGCAGCAGCCCGTGTGTCGTGGGAGACCTTCTATGTGGGCCCGGCCCAGGGAGCATGACTCCCGGCGGGCAGCCGCGGAGCATTAGTCACGCAGCAGACTGGCATTACGCGCCACCCGGTTCTCCCCCTCTCATGAGTCACGGGAGACTGGGCCCGATTCGGGGTCACGCGAGAGCAGCCGCTGCTCTTCAAATGCGTCCAGCTCCGTGGTGCCTCGTGGCCCTGGGTTCTGCCTCGCCTCCAGCCCCAGCCCCCCCTGCAAAAACTGTCCGCCCGCACCCTCCCGCATCCTGCCGGGCATGGGGGGGCCGCGCGCTGTGGCGCCTCCAGACCCACAGAAAATACCTTGAGTGAAACCCTGGGCCCAGTCAAGTCAATGGCAAAACTCCCCCTGCCACGGATGAGGCTAGGAGCCCTTCCCCCGCCCCATATCTCAACCCGACGCGCGGCAGCGGTGAAACACGGTTCAAGCAGATGGGGCCGTGCTTTGGGGGTTTCTTCTGCCTTCGACTCAGGCTACTAGCCCAGGCTGGGGCTGTTTGCCTCTGGCAGGGCCCTCCCTGCCGGGCTCCAGCTAGGCTGTCGGCCACCCTGCGTCTGTGGAAGTAGATAACATGCAGGCAGGCTCCCTGCTGTGCCACTGCATTTCCCGTCAGCCGGCGTGCTCAGTGACGCGTGTGCTTCTGGCGTGGCCCTGGAGTTACGAAATGCCAGCGGTGGGGCTGCGTGGCCCTTGGATTTGCAGTCTGAACGCTGCAGTCTGCGTCCTCCCAGGGAGCGGCCCGCTCTCCTGCAGCCCCACGCAAAGGGACCAAGCGACGTAACGCGCCACGTGTGTCGGGGCAACGCCAGTGACCTCACCGGAGACGCAGGCCAGGGAGGGCTTTGTCCCCAAGTTCAGTGCCCCTTGTTTTACCCTCACTAGCAGGTTCTGCAGCAGAGTATTGGGGCTGTTGTGCACTTCGGGGGGGGGCCAGTTCGGTTTGGGCTGGGGGGGGGGGAGGATTGGTTCGGTTCGGGCTGCAGGGGGCGGGATTGGTTCGGTTCGGCCTGCGGGGGGAGGGATTGGTTCGGTTCGGGCTGCAGGGGGAATGGGGATTGGTTTGGATCGGGCTGGGGGGAGGGATTGGTTCGGTTCGGACTGGGGGGGGCGGCGGGGATTGGTTCGGATCGGGCTGGGGGGGAGGGATTGGTTCGGTTCGGACTGGGGGGGGCGGCGGGGATTGGTTCGGTTCGGGCTGCAGGGGAAGGGATTGGTTCGGGCTGGGGGGGGAGGATTGGTTCGGTTCGGCCTGCGGGGGGAGGGATTGGTTCGGTTCGGGCTGGGGGTGGCGGGGATTGGTTCAGATCGGGCTGCGGGGGGTGGCGGGGATTGGTTCGGTTCGGCCTGCGGGGGGGTGGGGATTGGTTCGGATCGGGCTGCGGGGGGTGGCGGGGATTGGTTCGGTTCGGCCTGCGGGGGGGTGGGGATTGGTTCGGATCGGGCTGCGGGGGGTGGCGGGGATTGGTTCGGATCGGGCTGCGGGGGGCGGCGGGGATTGGTTCGGTTCGGGCTGCGGGGGGGTGGGGATTGGTTCGGATCGGGCTGCGGGGGGGTGGGGATTGGTTCGGATCGGGCTGCGGGGGGCGGCGGGGATTGGTTCGGTTCGGGCTGCGGGGGGAGGGATTGGTTCGGTTCGGGCTGGGGGTGGCGGGGATTGGTTCAGATCGGGCTGCGGGGGGTGGCGGGGATTGGTTCGGTTCGGCCTGCGGGGGGAGGGATTGGTTCGGTTCGGGCTGCAGGGGGAGGGATTGGTTCGGTTCGGGCTGCAGGGGGAATGGGGATTGGTTCGGATCGGGCTGGGGGGGAGGGATTGGTTCGGTTCGGGCTGCGGGGGGCGGCGGGGATTGGTTCGGATCGGGCTGGGGGGGAGGGATTGGTTCGGTTCGGGCTGCGGGGGGCGGCGGGGATTGGTTCGGATCGGGCTGGGGGGGAGGGATTGGTTCGGTTCGGGCTGCGGGGGGTGGGGATTGGTTCGGATCGGGCTGCGGGGGGCGGGATTGGTTCGGGCTGGGGGGGGTGGGGATTGGTTCGGATCGGGCTGCGGGGGGTGGCGGGGATTGGTTCGGTTCGGGCTGCGGGGGGTGGGGATTGGTTCGGATCGGGCTGCGGGGGGCGGGATTGGTTCGGGCTGGGGGGGGTGGGGATTGGTTCGGATCGGGCTGCGGGGGGCGGCGGGGATTGGTTCGGTTCGGGCTGCGGGGGGCGGGATTGGTTCGGTTCGGGTTGGGGGGGTGGGGATTGGTTTGGTTCCGGCGCTAGGGGCGGGGTTGGTTTATGCAGTGAGGGAGGGGCTGGCTTCCTGCTTTTGATGGCCACCAACACGTCCTGCTGTCCATTGCTGTCAGGATCTAGGCCAGCCTTAGGCTTTACCGAATCTGCAGCACCTCGCCCTGCCCCTGCCGTGCGGCCCTGCCCCGCCATCCCCCCACTGCGGAGCGAGACGGCGAGCGTCGCCGCCTGCCTAGAAAACGATCGGATCGATTGGGGCGCCGCTCTTCCCCAGCGCAGGGACCGGTGCGCGCAGCGTTGTGCAGCCGACAGCTGCTCCCAGCTCCCGGAACGCCTGCGCCTGCTGCCCAACGGCCTCCGCAGCAGCCGGGAAGCCTCCCCCGGGAGCAGAGCCTTTCGCTCCCTATTTGCAGCCCCGTGGGGAGGGCCGCGTAGGCTCCCGCCAGGCCTCAACCAGCAGTTTTCTCCAGCTGCAGCTGCAGGCAAATGCCACCCTGGCCTGAGGCTGCTCCATTGGTTCTGTCCCCTCCCTCCGGGCCGGGGCGGCTTTCCCCAGCACCTCCCCACTCTCCGGCTCGGTCCATGGACGGCCCCAGCTTCTGGGGTATTGAGTCAGCAGCATCCTGAGGCCGCCGTCTCGGCCTCAATTCCCCACAACCGGCTGTCGCTCTTCAGTGGGGTTTGTGCTCCAGAGGCTCCGCTGGGCCCTGCCGAGCTCGGGGTGCTCTGGCCCGGAGCCACGGGGTCAAGGCGCACGAGCACCTGGGGAGCCCGTTTCAGGACTGCAGCTCGGGCAAGGAGCCTGACTGGGGCCGGCTGCCCCTAAATGAAGGGGGAGAGAGCAGCAGGGACGCAGCCAGGCCCCCAGGTCTGCTCCTTCCAGCCTCGTGCCCTTGCATTCACGCAGCCTCTGCCCCCACCTCCCTCCGGCCGCTCACCTCGGCGGTTTGGCCCAAATCCCATGGGGCTTGGGACTAGCCTCCGAACCCAGAGCTCCCAGCCGGTGCAGGACAGTGCAGCCACACCCTTGCAGGCACCTGACGGGAAGGCCGGGCCGTGCTTGGGACGTTCCTTGGCCGTGACGGGAACAAATGCAAATCAAACCGGACCGCGGCGCGTTAGCTGCAGAGTTCAGGGGGCACCGAAACCTGCATCGGAACAGCGCCGTCTGCAAACAGCAGCAAGCAGCAATCGCATGGCGGGAACAGCCGTGGGAAGCGGCGTTAACCACTGACCCTTACAGTCACAACTAAGTATTTCCTCCTTTGTTTGCAGGAGCCATTCCTGCACCAGATAGCAGCTGCCATTCTACAGCATCCCCCGTAACTAAGCACGTCGCAGCTTGATCCCTGGGCTTAACCCATCGAGTGTCGACATCCCCCGGGGCCCAAGCCTGCTAGCTGTGTTGATTTTGCTAATCCTCCTGTGAAGGGGGCAATCGCTGTGTACACACCCGCGCAACTTGGCGTCTAGGTTTGTCTGGGGTGGTGCTCATAAATAAATCCTGGCTTAAGAAAGAGGCTGCTGCATTGATTTGGAAGGACACCTGTGTCTTACCCCAACGGAGTGGTGGGATCCAAGCCTGGGCCAATCCACTGGCATGGCCCCCCCCTTTGCGCCAGACGGAGCGACTGCCCCTCAAGGCAAAGCAACTGAGCGGCGTGGAGCCTCCCCTCTTTGTATACGGAAAACTCATTCTCAGGAACGCACACGCACGGCCCATCGCAGGCCCCTTGCCGAAAGCCAGCGGGTGCGCCTGGGCAGCTGTTAAATATTTGGGTCAACTGTTCAGAAATCACAAGGGGATTAGAAAACCCTTTTCTCCAGCCACGCCCAGAGAAGGGCCAAACACAGTCAAGTGAAACATTGAAACAGACTGGAAGCCCAGCTGCCTCTGCTAAGCCATTTCTGAGGTGAAGGAAAAAGTACGTACAATTTCTCTCCACCCCCTCCTTGTTTGTAATTTACCTGGTTCTCTTCACCCCCCAGCTCTGGCTGAATGCCAGTGGGTGCAAACAGCCCCTGCTCCGACAGCTCTGAAGACCTCTGGCGATCCTGATTTTGTTGTTCACGTTTACCATTGAATTTGAATGGAGTTCTGATGGATAGAGAGAGATCCACTGTGCCAAATTGCTAGGGAAAAGCGCATCAGTCTGGGGCAGCAGGAAATCCAGGGTAAAGTCATTGCCATCGGAAGAAGTGGGTTGTGCCCATGGACGCTCACGATCCCATCGACATGTGCCGTTAGTCTTTAAGGTGCTGCAGGACCATTTGTTAAGTGTTTCCAGTCACAGACTCACTCGGCTCCCCCTCAGAAGCTTCTAATTCATTGCCAAGGAAGAGTCAGTCTGACATGAGAGCTGGGCCACGTGAAACGAATGCGCCGTCATCTGGAAGTGCCAACGTGCTACTGGTACAGGCACTACAAAGAGAAACGCTGCTGCATTTCAGTTGGCCTGGGTGATCGTGTAACTTCAACGCTTTCGTGAAATACAGCGTCTGTGCAGCAGCGCCCGGGGGCTTCGGGCCGGCAGTGCCACTTACTGCGCTACAGGCGTCGGCCCAGAGTGTGCCAGGCTTTCTTGTGCAACCCCCGCGAAGGATTGATGTGGGCCATAAACATTTGCTCGGAGCCGGACTCTGGGCCAGTTGCTGTGCTAGTCGTTACCTCCTGCCGTAATTCTGCTGGGACACGCTGTACGTTAACAGCGGGACGGTCCCCATCCTTCATCCACAGGACAAAACCAGCTGTCCAGCAGTTTCTAGGAACGGACCCTGGACAAACACGGGGTTACTTACCTTCGAGGGGCATTGCTCATGTCCATTCCAGTAGGTGTGTGCGTGCTGCGGGTACGCTCCCTGGAAGGCTCTTTCCCCGAGTGTCAGGCGGGCTGTGGATCCCCTAGAGTGGCGCTGGCGTGGTATATAGGCTCAGCTGCCTGCCCCCCCCCCCCCCCCGGTTTCTTCTCGCCAGCTCTCAGAGAGCGGAGGCAGGAGGGTCTGGACTGGACACGAGCGACGCGTCTCGGGGAAGAAGAGTTACCGAAGGGAAGGAACCGTGTTGTCTTGGAGCGATGGCTCGTGGAAGGAGCCATCAGGGCTGGAGCTGGGACCTAGGCCAGGCCCTAGCATGTCCCGATGCAGGACGCAAGGCAGGGAGCGAGAGGCTGGGACGGGAGGACAGCGGCGATCCCGTCGGCCGTTGCGCAGTAGCAATGGAGTTGTGGTGATTTACGCAACGGGTAAGAGGAACACCGCTAGGGGCGCCTTGCAGCGCCAGAGCAGGCGCTCCACCGCCTGCCACTGGTGGGGAGAAGGAACCGAGGGCTGGCTGACAGCTCTATCCTGTGGGGTTCCACAGCCCACCCGAGGCCCTGCCCCTTCCTGGGGGGCCCCCCTTGTAAGGACCCTGGGCTCAGTACGGGTCGCACCAGCGAGTCCTGCCACTTGCTGGCCGCCTGTTACCGCCGCTCTTCCCTGGTGCATTGAGATTAGAGTTACAATGGCGGTGCAGCGTCCAAGGGAGTGAGAACACCCTAGGGCACTCCTCAACGCCCCTGGGATTCTCCCACCACACAGAAGCTCATGCTAAGGGGCATTTCCCATTCACCCCATGAACACGTTCACCCACCCCAACCCTGGAGAGAAACCTCCCGGACACCCACCTGGATGATTATTGTGGCCACACACAGTTTGTGAAGAGGAAAAAAAAAGACACCTGGCATCTTCTTCAGCTGAAGCCGAACTTTATTTACGTCACAGTGCACTGTAAATAACTTAGAGGTGCACATAAATATTACATGGGCTTGAGTGGAATGAACTGAGTCCCGTACAACACAGAGCAGCATTGGTACTGGAGTATTCTACACAAGCTTTGGTGCACATATTTGAGGACAGACAGTAGATTAACTGCATCACACAGAGTCAAGGCCCTGTGTATTCTTTGCAATGCTTGTGGTGCCACCACCTCTGGCAGACGAGTTATTTTATCCAATTGTGCGCCAGAATGGACAATTCGCTGTGTCCGGTAACCTTGTGGGCTGTACCCGGACATCAGATCCAATGGGCCCTTTACATGCAGCTGTCTTTCAGAAGGTGGCCTTTGAGAAGGGGCAGGTTTTGGGGAGCAGGCGTGGGCCTTCGGCCACCAGGGAGGCCCAGCACTTTGCCTGGAATTATGGAATCTCTCAGACTGGAGACTTCTACTAAACTGCTCAGTAGTTAACAGATTCGCAGTCAGATTTAAGCTGGCCTCCCTGCCTTTCAGATTTCACAGTCACTTGTGAAGAAGGGCTCAGACGCTGCAATATTTCTGCCTGCCTGCGAACGCAAGAGGAGAACGTTCCAGCTCGCAACCCTGCAGGACCAGCTGAAAGGTTCACTTTGAAAACCCGGGAAGCGCATCTTCTGGAGCGTGGCTCGGCAGCCAGAGTGAACTCTGCCTCCCTCTGGGCAGGGGCAGGGCAGGGAATACACAGGGCCCTGTGAACAGCTCATACAACACTAGTGAGGTTTATTTGTCCAAGTAAATATTCCTACGCGGAGATGCTTATTTCTAGGTGGCTCTCCCATACATAAATATTGAGGTCTAAGATGGAGGGTCATTGTTGATCGAGGGGAGGAGTCTGCAGCTGCCTTTTCGCTTTCATTTGAAGGTATCTCCCTTTGCCGTCTTCAAAACGCCTCTTCTCATCTTCGGTTTCTACCTGTGGACCAGAAAAACCAGACTTGAGTACCAGAAAGCTCCCCGTGAACAGGGCGAAGGGGGTAGAGAGAGCGCACTGCAGGCGTGGCCACAGGTGGTAACAGAGTCTTTGTCTGGCAGACGTGCTCAGTTCTCTACAGGGCAGGAGGGGACTCTGCCAACGGCCCCACAGGCAATGTGTTTTCTTAGAGACACTTCCCAAGGGGGAGTGGTCGCTTCAAACAACCGCAGGAGCGAGGGCACCTGGAGTACAGCCCCCAGCCTCTGGTGCACGCAGCAAAGACACGTATGTGGGAGGGAACGTTCTGTTCTGAACTGAGATCGGTGCCCTCAAGCATCTCCCCAAATAAAAGCGCTGGCAGCCCTGCAGCCTGCAGCCCCTTCAGGCAAAAGGCAGCGAGCGCAGGTCTGTCAGACGTTTCAGGGAACCCACTCAGTTATGCCCCGGAAGGTTTGCTAAGTGGGTTAGCCAGGAAAGTAAATCAATTTCTCAGGCACGTACGGCAGCTTTTAATTTCTGAGCCAAGCACACACCGCCAAGTCCCTGCTGGGATCACATCTGCGTGGCCATTCGTTTGATAAATTCCTGAGTTTGTTTACTTTAGCTACAATTGTGCGCGGTTTCACACCCCCTCTGCACAACACTTGGCGGCAGGTACCCCTGCTAATAGGATTTGGATGAACACATTCATTACTAATGAAGAAATACTTCAGCAAAGTTCTGCGGGTGGGTTACAACCAGAGGCTAGCAGCAAGAGAACGCTGAAGTCCTGTTATTTCTCACAGACAGAGCAGCAGGGGGAACGCTGCACTTTCCAGACAGTCAGGCACAATCCCGGCCTCCGGGAACTTAAGAACATAAGAACGGCCATACTGGGTCAGACCAAAGGTCCAGCCAGGCCAGTACCCTGTCTGCTGAGTGGCCAATGCCAGGTGCCCCAGAAGGAGTGAACCAAACAGGTAATGATCAAGTGATCTCTCTCCTGCCATCCATCTCCACCCTCTGACAAACAGAGGCTGAGGACACCATTCCTTACCCTTCCTGGCTAACAGCCATTAAGGACCTAACCTCCATGAAGTTATCTCGTTCTCTTTTAAACTCTGTTATAGTCCTAGCCTTCACAATCTCCTCAGGCAAGGAGTTCCACAGGTTGACTGTGTGTTGTGTGAAGAACTTCCTTTTATTTGTTTTAAACCTGCTGCCCATTAGTTTCATTGGTTGGCCCCTAGTTCTTATATTACGGGAACAAGCAAATAACTTTTCCTTATTCACTTTCTCCACACCACTCAGGATTTTATAGACCTCTATCATCTCCCCCCTTAGTCTCCTCTTTTCCAAGCTGCAAAGTCCCAGTCTCTTTAATCTCTCCTCATATGGGACCCATTCCAAACCCCTCATCATTTTTGTTGCCCTTCTCTGAACCTTTTCCAATGCCAATATATCTTTTCTGAGAGGCGGGGACCACATCTGCACGCAGTATTCCAGATGTGGGCATACCATAGATTTATATAGCGGCAATAAGATATTTTCCGTCTTATTCTCTATCCCTTTTTTAATGATTCCTAACATCCTGTTTGCTTTTTTGACTGCCGCTGCACACTAACTGGACGTCTTCAGAGAACTGTCCACGATGATGCCAAGATCCCTTTCCTGACCCTTGGGAAGCACCCCTAGTTACCCCTCTCCGTTCTGAAAATGTCCTAACCTGCAGTCCAGAGATGCTCGGCCCCCCGCCCTCCCCTGCAGACACATGTAGCTAGCCTGCTTTTCGCTACACCCCCGGCAGCAGTGAGCAGGGCAGTGAAGCCTCAGGGCAGCTGCTGAGCTTACCCAAGTGACAAGGCCAGACAGGCTCTGGAACAGCCTGCTGCTGAAAACATCCGCCAAAGGGTTTAGGGGAGAGGCCTTTTCCGTTTGCCAGATCCATTTCCTAAGCTGGGCAACAGCTCCAGCAGCAGGGAGGCAGCAGGCACTAGGCAGGTGAGAACAGCATGCAGATGGGTACATGGCTTGGACACCCGGGGACCCATGTAAGGTACATGATGGGTATGCACCCGCGCCCCGCCAGCACGGCGAGGGCACGCACCGCACCCCGCTGCTGCAGCCACACACCGGGCACGCCCCGCGCCCCGCCGGCACTGCCAGGGCACGCACCGGGCGCGCCCCGCGCCCCGCCAGGGCACGCACCGGGCGCGCCCCGCGCCCCGCCAGGGCACGCACCGGGTGCGCCCCGCGCCCCGCCAGGGCACGCACCGGGCGCGCCCCGGCAGGGCACGCACCGGGCACGCCCCGGCAGGGCACGCACCGGGCACGCCCCGCGCCCCGCCAGGGCACGCACCGGGCGCGCCCCGCCAGGGCACGCACCGGGCACGCCCCGTGCCCCGCCAGGGCACGCACCGGGCGCGCCCCGCCAGGGCACGCACCGGGCACGCCCCGCGCCCCGCCAGGGCACGCACCGGGCACGCCCCGCGCCCCGCCAGGGCACGCACCGCGCCCCGCCAGGGCACGCACCGCGCCCCGCCAGGGCACGCACCGGGTACGCACCGCGCCCCGCCGGCACTGCCAGGGCACACACTGGGTACGCCCCACCGGCACAGCCACACACTACTTGCCTAAGCTGTCCCTCACCATCTACGCTGCGACAAACCCGTACTGGGGGCTTCCCACGTCCATGCTCCACATGCCGCCCACAGAAGCGCAGTGTGGGCATAAGCCACACGACGGGCATCTTGCACGGCTGTCCCAAGCCACGGACTCCGGGCCGTGAGGCAGCTGCTGTGTTATTTGCCGATGACAAGAGGCCCCAGCGCCAGGTGCAGCCTGCGCTCACCTGCTAGCATGCCGGGGCTGAAACGTGTCGGCGCCGGCGACAGGCGGGTTCCACGGCTCAGCTGCCACCAGTTGAGGGGTGTTCCCAAAGCAGAGTCATTTATTACGCCTCGGCGCAGAGCGGCAGTGGGAACGGACTGTGGCTCTCGAGTATGCTGCTTTCTGAGCCGTCAGTGGAACCAATGGGGCCTGCCCTAGCACACTCCCTGCCAGGACACCGGCCCTGGGAAAGAAAGGGGCTTGGCTCTCCATTGCTGGCTTCCCTGGCTGGAAGTGACAAGTACACAGCCACGAGTCATTTAGCTGACGTGCTCTGCGAGGCGAGAGCCACTCGCCAGCCACTTGCAGAGAAGGAAGCCGGATACATCCCTGATCTCCTGCGCCCCGGCTGGGAAAAGCCGCACGGCCGCAAGGGCAGCCCGACAGACGTGTCACCGTTACAGGGCCAGCTGCAACAGTCCCCTCGGCCTTGTGCCTTCCCCTCTCCGGGGGCATCCCGCCCTGCTCCCGCTCAGAGCCGCCGTGGGCTGCACGTACCCCAGAGATACAGCAGGACTCAGCCCCGGCAGTAAAAGCAGGGGCTCAGAACAGCCTGCTTGAGCCGGCAGCACTGCTCGCTGGACCAGGGGAGCAATGCACGGGACGAGGAAAGGGTGTGAACAGGCCCCAGGCCCGTTACCTTCCCGAGGGGTGTGGCATCCCTCGGCAGAACCGCCAGGCAGGGCTACCTTCCCCACTCCAGCGAATGGGGGGGCCTCTCCTCACGAGAGGAGGATGTGGCCCTGTGTGGGGAAGGCAGGTGTCCCTTGAAGGAGGAACGCGCCAACCTCTGGTTCTTCAAAGGAAGCGGGTAATGGAAGAGTGACTGAATCGGGGCCTTCGTCGGGGAGACGCCGCGGCCCGCACACAACCCTCCCGCTTAGCCGCGTAGCTCCGCCAGGTCGAAGGACTCCTGCTCTCGAGGACCTGGCCAATGCCCGCCCCGCAGGCCTGTGGCTCAGGTCCAGCCACGCGTGTCCGTGGCGAGGGGCAGGCGGCCCTGGGACAGGAGGTCTGGGCAGAGTGGCCGGGGGGCACCACCAGGCTCACCAAGGTTCCCAGCCAATGCTGACGGGGCCATGCCCGAGCTACCTTGCCCTTTTTGATCGTCTGTAGGGCCTTGCGGATGAGCAGAACCGGGGAAATGCGGCGAGCAGCTCCCCCGTCCCGGGGCAGAGGAAGGCATCTGTGAAGGAGCCTGCGTCCAGGCCCTGTCTGGAGCAAGGGCTGGGATCGGGGGAGAGGGCAGTGACAGCTCTGCCTGGTAGCAAACAGGCTCACCTGGCGGGGGCCCACCTCCAGAAGACCTGTGGGCGACCTCCAAATGCAGCGTCCACTGGTGGGGAGAAGTCTTGGCTCACCGTCGGCGAGCGAGCAAGGCTCCGGGGAGGCGAGAGCCTCCGGGTCGCTCCCTTGCGGGATACAGAAATCCCGGAGTGAGGGGGCCTCCCAGCAGGGTTGCAGAATGGGCCCTGCCAGGTCTGCTGACAGAAATCGGGGACGGGGAACCTTTCTTGGATCGAGGGCTGCACACAAAAGTGAGAAGCAAACTCCCCCCCCCCTCCCGATGTGCCCCCGACTGAGGAGCAGAAAGACCCACCCCACCTTCCCCTCGCACACCAGAGCCTGGGAGGGAGAGTAGATTGTGGGCACCCCATGGCTCTGGGATGGGGCCCAAAATGAGGGGTTCAGCATGCGGGCGGGGACCATTGGGAAGCTGGGGGGGTGGGGGCTGGGCAGGAGGGAGGCATAAGGATCTTGCGCAAAAAGGGGGGTTTGTGCAAAATGGAAACGTCCACACGGCTTGTTTTTGCGCAAAAATGGATTGGAAGAGATTATGCAAACGAAGTGCGAGAAAATGCTAATCTGCGCTTCATTTGCATGGACTTCTGGCAAAGCGCATAGTGCAGCCATAGCCTGCATGAAAAGGGGCAGCCCAGTTGTCGGGGCAGGGTGGGGCGAGGAAAGGGAAACCCTGAGGAACTTCAGCTGGGCAGGTGGGGGATGGGCCCAAGCCCCTTTTTGCCATGGGGATCAGGAAGTATCAGGAGCAGAATCCCTTGCCCCTGAATTTCACTGGGACCGTCTCCTCCTGTGCGAGACGATGCTTGTGAGACGGGCCCGAGGCGGGACAGGAGGGGTGGCGAGTACGAGGGGTACAGAGTAACTGGGGGGGGGTAGCCCCTGGAGATGAGGCTGAGCCCACAGTGGTCCAAGGCCATGGATGCCCTTGCCAGGAAAAAACGGGAAAGGTGGCCGGAGAACGGGGAGCCTGGATCCATTGTGCAGCCTGGTAGGTCGACATGGAGAGTCATCAAAACTGGCGTTTGCCAGCCTGCTTGCCCTGGACGAGCCCGGCTGCGGGGGGATGGAGGCTGCCGGGAGGGGCACTTCCAGGCCCGTATGCAAACGCACTCCCCCCATGGTGACCCAGGGCCCCTGTAATGGCCAAGCAGGGTCAGGGACTGCCCGAGGCAGGGGGAAGAAATCAGTGTTTTTGGGGGGGAAGGGACCCCCAAACCCACCAGCGTCTCCCGGCCGCGGGGTTCGCCAGTTCATTAGCGAGCCTGGAGTCGCCCCACAGGGGGCTGGGGGCACTGGCTCCGGGGAAAGGAGACTCAGGCGGGAGGCGTATGCGCTGCACTCCAGGGCGAGCAGCCTGTTCCCGCGCCAGGCGGGGACGTGCCCAGAGGCACAGAAGCGGCCTTGTAGAGCGGCCCAGGGAAGAGCAAAGCCCCCAGCAGCCAGTCTCTGGGGGCATCAGCCCCCGGCCCTGCGGTGGAGGAGGGAGCCAGCGGGCGCTGCAGGTCCCGGGCTCCGGCTGCCCCAGGAAGGCCGAGCCCAGCTCTGAGCACCGGCAGGTGGCTACTGCGGGCTCGCCGGGGGACGCAGGCCCTGCGTTCCCACGCCCAGTGTCTGGGAGCAGGTGCGCTCCCCCCGCCCGTCCCCATGTGCTTGCTCCCTGGGAGCCCCCAGTGAGCCCCTGGGGCCGGGATTAGAGCGAGGAGCATTTCCCTTCGCCCCGCAGGGCTGGTTAAAGGCTCTCTAGGGGACGGGGGCGCCCTGCACAGCAAGCGGGGCTGGAGCAGCGGAAGCAAGACCTGGGCTCACCGCTCTCTGGGCCGTGGCGGCTTCCCTGGGGCAGGCGGCTGAATGGGTCCCTGGGCCCACTGGCAGGCAGCAAGCTGCACGGCTGCTGGGCCCTCGCTTGGCTTCGCCTGTCACCTTAAATCTCGTACGCAGTCCCCCAGCGAGCTACAGTGTGTGTGAGAGAGTGTGTGCGCGAGAGAGTGTGTGCACGTGTGTGATCACCGTGGCCTGCAGGGTGTGTGAATAACCGAATCATTTCACCAATCCCGGTTTCCACTGCCATTCTTCACTAACCTCTCACTCATGGCAGGGCTCTTTTGAACTGTCTGTTTACAAACGTGTGGTTCACATTTACAAAACAGCCCCCCCCTGAAATTCCTGTGTACGGGCCTGACTTCTTATGGGGCTCGAATGACTCGTGCAAAGGCTGCTGAAGGGTCGGCTCCGCCGCGGGAGGGTTCCCCGGGGCTTAAATTCGTTGTGGAAGGAGCTGGGACATGACGACCAAGCACCTTCAGTGTCACTCGCATGTCCTTCAGCGCACGACGCTCAACACCCGTCAGCTCCGCAAACGCTCCCGACCCCCCCCAACCGGCCACACAGCCATTCGCCGGGCAGGGCTCAGCCGGTGTGGCAGGCAGGTCACTACACGCCCCGCCGCACCGCGTGGCCACTTACAGGGGGCGGCCAATGCTGCACGGTGGCCCCGAGAGGCGTCTGCCACCTTTCCCCCGTCACCGGGCGGGCTGGGCCGAGGCCTTCTCCCAGCCGGACGAGGCTGTGGAACCACACTGGACGGGCCTCGTGTCGCTCTCCCGGCACGGTGCAACGGCCAACGGCACCGACGCAACACGGGAGGGCCACGGCCGCGACTCAACGCCTCCACTATCCCCTTGCCTACTTGCCCCTCCCCCCCCGAGCTGCTGGGGCTGCCGGAGCGCACTGCCGCAGGGCCGGCACGGAGCCCGAGGGAACGCCCAACGAGCCGCGCTGTCCCTGAGCAGCAGTGGCGGGGACTTACCGAGGAGCAAGCCCGGAGCATTTCGCCCTAGCGCTGGCCCTGAATGAAGGCTGGAGCTGCCAGGGCAGATTCCAAGCCGTGACTCATCAGTTCAAGGGGGAACCAGAGGCGGGGGAGGAGACGGACATGAACCCCCAGGGAAACGCACTCCCCCGTGCAGGGAAGAACGCCGCGCCGGTTTCACCGAGCTCCAGGGACCGAGAGATCACCTCGACCGCCCCCCTGGCTGTCACCGGCCACCCCAGGCAGCCCCATGCCCGATGGCGGAGCCCAGGGACACGTTAAACTGACACATTTTAAAGTTAGCAGGAGACGCGCTGTTGTGTGCGCCAGGCAGAGCACCGGAAGAGACGGAGCAGAGCCTCTGGAACAGCGAGACACGCCTGAGGATCCCAGCCAGTGATCCATGCCTCCTGCCGCAGAGCAGACCCCCAAGGGTCCCTGCTCGTCTGACCTGGGGGGAAATTCCTTCCTGACCCCACGTCTGGCGACCAGCCGGACACTGATCACACAAGCAAGACACACCAGCTGGGCAGACACATAGGATTCTCTGGCCTGCCCCCCATGGCAGCCTGCCGAGCTGGAACGATTTCCAGTGTTTCTGAGAAAATGGGGGGGGGGGGGAAAATCAAGCACCCGGATTACAAATGTGCGCAGGGGAGGGAAGGGCGTTCCTTCCTGACCCCCTGCAGTTGACACACTGGAGCTCTGAAGCACGAGACACCACGGCCAGATGGGACCACCACCCACCTGCAGCCCAAGCCCACCGCTGGCAGAACCTCTCGCAAAGGCGACGTCGTCCCTTGACGCAAACTCCAGGAGGCAGCGAGCCCTCCAGCTCCCCAGTAACTCGCCCAGCGTTCGCTGGCCTCACTGCTGGGCAGCTGCACCTTGTATCGAAGCTGAATCGCGCCTTTATCTGCGAGCTCCTGCTAGCCCATCTCTGCTCCACGCCAGCCCCTGCGCCCACAACCAGGCACCTCGCGACCTTCCCTTCAACAGCTCCCCGGGAGCCTTCCATTGGGAGGGTCCTTTCCCAGGCCCGGGAACAGGTGGGGGTCCTCCAAACGCTCCAGGTCTCCACATCTTTCCTGACGGGTGGGCCCAGAATCGGACACAGCCCCAGCGGTGGCCTCACAAGACCCTTTCCCTGCCGCTGCCTGCAGCTCCCCTTTTCGCCACAGCCCTGTGCAGAGAGCTCCTGTCCCGCAACGGCACCCAGGCCCTTGTCGGAATCACGGGGGCTGAGTCTGCCTGCCCCTGGATGTGGCATTGGTGTTCTTGGCTCCCCGCGGGGCATGCCTGGCATCTGGCGGGATTCAAGCGCGTTTTCTTGGACGGCGGCCGTGTCAGCTAGCGATTCCCGTCACTGACCATACGCTGGCCTCGTTGCGTACCGCCCCAGCCAGCTGTGCCTCTTCTGCAACCTTCTCCTGCACAGGGCTGGTCAACAGCGTGCTGGCAGAAATGCAGATGCTGCTGGAGCCAAGGCTGATCCCTGCCGGACCCCCACTAGAAAAGGCCTTTTTCTCATACCTCCCTGGTAGCTGGGGCTCCCGAGGAGCCGCGTTTCCACCCATCGGACGCGCTAACCCCACACCAGTCACCTTCTCTAATCCAAGTGTCACGTGGCAGGCGGCCAAATGCCTTGGCGAACCCAAGCAAGTCCAGCAGCGCCTGCACCAGGCAGAGCAGCGGGACGGCAGAACGCACGGCGGGAACAGACAAGCGCTCGTTCTGTGCGGCGAAAGGAACGCTGGCGACCCGGGTCCCACCAGCGGGGCTCTGGGATTTTACAAAGCCCCTGTCACCTCTCAGACGATTTACTCGCAGGGCCCGGAGGGCTTAGAGCGTTCTAACTAGTAACACGACCGGGGCTCTGGTGCGCGCCCCCAGTTCCCTCCACTAGCACGTGGCAGAAGCGAAAGGCAACGCAGCACCTGGTGCACTGCCTGGGAGAAGCCATTAAAAATGTATCATCCTGCGCGGCAGGGGAACAATACAGATTATTTAGTAAGTTACTGCCCAGAAGAGAGATCTGTGCCTCTGTCAGCCCCAGGAACTGCATCTGACATGCCTGCTCTGGGCCTGCCAGGGAGGGGAGCTACTCTGCAGCTGACACCCACGGGCGGAGGCCAACGTGGAAGGTCAGAGCCACCAAGCAGATGACCCGAGCATGACCCAGCACCAAGTGACTTGCCGTTCCCTGGCTGTTAACAGTGTCTCAGCCACCTGTGTTGCTGGTGTTACAGCGTCTGCCCACACGGCCTCTACTAGCCGACCGCGAACGCTCACTCATGCTTCGTGGCACACCTGGGGTGCTGCCTGCCTCCTTCCCTTGGAGTTACAAGCCAAGCGATGGCTGGAATTGGCTGGTCTGGGCTCTCCGGGCCGCAGAGCAAGTCCCACAGCAGGTCGAAGCTCTGAAGAGACTCGGTGGAGATTTGGTGCAAGCACCAGAATCAGCTCATCTGGAATGGCCGTTCTGGCCCAACCAAGGCCAGCGAGGGGGGCTGCCACAGACATGCCTGCTCCACAGACTGCGGCTAGCAGCAAGGACCTGACAGAGTCGCAAACTCCGATTGCCTTGCCCGGTGACACGCCGCCTGCCACGGTCAGCCCTCTCCACGCCAGCCCTGTCCACCCCCTCTGCAGGGCTTGGGGGTCCCTTTCCACGCACAGGAGAACGGGGACGTTTTATCCAGGCAATTACAGAGAGAAAGAGAGAGAGAGAGAGAGCTCATTTCGGGTGTGTCTACACTACAGGGTTTTGTTGACAAAACTATATCTGCGTCTACACTGCTGCTGAGTTCTGTCGACATAACGTCAACAGAACTCGGCAGTTTTGTCGACGGCTGTAAACCTCATTCTACGAGGAATAACGCCTTTTGTCAACAGAGTTCTGTCGACAGAAGGCGTTATTGCATCTACACCGTCCTTTGCGTCTACACTGTCATGTCGACAAAGCGGCTTGCTTTGTCAACAGAACTGGATGTAGTCTAGACGCTCTTTGTCGATAGAAGCTTTGTCGACAGTATCTGTCGACAAAAGCCTGTAGTCTAGACGTACCCTTCCAGAGCAGCTCAGCGCTGGGGAGCCACAAAACCTGGCTCCATTCTGGATTCCACAGGACGGGGCTTTCCGCAATGTTCCTGAAGTGTCTGGCACGTCCGGCTAGCTCTGCTGCACTCCAGGCCACCTGCCGGCTGGCTCAGTCAGTAACAAGCCCGGCTGGAACGCCCTGGTAGGTGCGCGTCCCAGCACCCTGTGGTGTCGGGCGGGGAGGACGCACAGCCAGGGTCAGACAAGCCTGGTCGTACAGCTACACCCCGTGGGAGCTCCAGGCCTGACCGTTCCCAGGGCAGGTTGGACCGAGCTCTTCCAAGGCAGCAGACCACTTCATACCATGGACCCCACAGAGGGAAACAGCGGCCCTGCCCTGGCCAGAGTCACCTGTTCAGCCTTGCTGCCCTCCAGAGCCATCCCTCGGGGGGCAGGACCTGCGGCAAACCTCCCCCCACCTCCCACACACACTATCCCAGACACAGGGCAACTCGTCCTGTCCCTGCTCCGCCCCTGCCTGAAGCCCCCTCGCCTGAGCAACACGCGGCGGGGATTCCGCAGGACCTGGTGCGGGGCCGCAGCAGGGGCCGGCCCCCCCGTGCACTGACTGCGGTGGCGGGAGCTGGAGCAACCCACAAGCTGGCTCTGCCCCACCACCCTCTGCTTCACCGCACGGTGGGGAGTGGGGCCCCTTGGGGCCGGGCGCTCTGCTCCCCACTGCCTCATGAAGCCGAGTGCGGCTGGCGGAGCCGAGCAGGCTGCCGGGTCGCTCCGATGAGTGGGGGAAAGGGGGGCGACCCCTGCTGCTGCCCCGCCCCAGGACCCCAGGTAATACCGCAGGCCCTGCCCCAGCCCAGTGGGGATTGCTGGACTGGCTACCGCACCCTTTAAAGCATGGGTTCCCAAACTGGGGGGCGGGCATGAAGAAATTCGCCCCCCCCCCCCAAGTTTTGCTGCTATTTTTCTATTTTTGTTTTTCGGCCCCAGTCAGTTCCTTTTTTTTTTGCTCAACAAGTTTTGCTGCTATTTTGGGGGGGGGGGGAGGAAAGGGGGTGTGAGGGTTTCTCAAAAATCAAAAAGGGGGCGTGATGCCAAAAAGTTTGGGAACCACTGCTTTAAAGGGCAGCCAGTCTTGACAGGGTCCCGGTGGCTGGGTCTGCCACCTCCCCAGCTCATCTGTTCTGATGGCTGATTGACCCTCCCTTAAAAACCCCTCTCTCATTTGCAGCCTCTCCACGTAAGGGACGGGGAAAGAACCGAGCGGCACCGTGACCCAGTGCCAGAGGGGAGATCAAAACGGACTCGGGCTCAGCCTTGCCCAGGCCACTCAACTAAGCTGCCAGCTCAGACTGCCAGACAAGCAGGGCTGGAGGCGCGTTCCCTCCCACGCAGGGCCCTGGCGAGTGCCGCTCAGCACTCCCTGCTCTGGCCCAGCGCTGGACAGCCGCGTGCCTGGTGAGAGCAGCCGAGTCTGGCCCTGAACCCTTATGGCGTCCATGGGAAGACTCATCCACGTTGCTGCTCTTTTCCAACGGGAAACCTGCAAACCAAGCGCATTGCCATTTGCCTTTCCTGCTACCTGAGCGCCTGCGTGGCTCCCCGGGCGGCTGGAAGCAGCAATGATGTTCCCAGTTCGCAGCCTCGCTAGCCTGTCTGTTTTAGAACGAATGGCTGTCGAGGCTGATCCAGGCTTTGAGTGGTGGGCAGACTGATTTCCTGCACGCCTGAGGGTCACAGGCCTCTGTAATTAGCGAAGTCGCACAGAGAAACCTCGCCTGAGTTTATCATGGGAAACAGAAGGCGTCTCTGGCTGAGGGGGGAGTGCAGTTACCGCTGGTGCCTGGATGATTTAGAGAGTTAACTGAGCAGGGCGTGCGAGGTATTGCCCGAGTGCTCCAGCGACTTGCACCCTGGGCAAACCCGTTGTGCCAAGCGAGGGGCAGGGCAGATCTGAGCCTCACGGCTGTAAATCCGTGTTGTCACAAGGCTTGTGAAAGGCACAGCCCCGAGGAGCGTTTGGGGGACATAAGCAGGTTGAGGAGGGTTAGCCGCTGTTCCCAGCAGGCGGCTCTTTGTGAAAAACTCTGGGCATAAATGCACAAGGCCTTGTGAGACGCACGCGGTGAGATGCCCCCTCGGTGCCCCTCGGCAGCACTGGCCAGCAGATGCCACCTTGCTGCCCGTGAAGGCCATTGGCTTCGCACCAGCTACCAGGGCCGCACCTCCTACAGGAACAAGGCCCGATGAGGCAACACCTCCTGGAAGATGCTGGAAGTCACCACTACTGACATCACTCCACTGGTGCCCCAGTGCGTCCCCGCCCCGCTCCGTTCCCGTCACCTTCGAAAGGCTGAATCCAGTGGCTCCTATTGGCGCCTTTCAGAGGAAGAGGCTGAATTTGCCATAAGCCCAGTTCTTAAAATACAGATCTTAGGCTGGGAAATCTCGCATGTCTGATCAGCAGCTCCGTCTCCCCAAAGAAGGCCCCTGCGAGCAGCCAATGGCAAGACCAAGCTGCCGAAACCAACTTCCCCAGCAACAGAGCTGCTATTTCTATTTCACAGCACAGGCTGCGGAGCTGAACTTTAAAACCCAGCAGACCTTCTCCTCCTCTGCCTGGGTTTTGCTGAAGCAGCTCCGTGCTGAGCTCTGCACTGGCTGGACGAATATGCGGGCAGTTCTAGTTCTAGGCAAAGCTCCTTTGCAGGGCTCGTAGTCACACCCAAAGAGCCTGCGGGGCGAGACGTCATCTGCTGTGTGCATTTCTTTAAAGGCTCTTTGTGCTCCAAGGTGGTGCCGCTATGAGTCACATCACAATCCCAGCGGGGAAACAGTCCAGCTAGGTGTCTCCCCTGGGCCATGCACAACAGCAAGGACAGCCACAAAGACCATTTCTGTTTAAGTCTCCATTGGAGAAACCCCTCTCGGTTCCGCCTAGAAGGAACTGGCGGGTACAGAACCCCCACGGCCTCGCAGGAAGCTCACCTTCGCGCAGTTGCTGCAGGCTTACTTTTAGGGGGCCCACTGGGGCCAACACTTCCACTGCTAAGGGCTCTCGGTGCAACCTGGTGGCATTGGGAGGGGATCCCGCTTCCTGTGCTCTGTGAGCGGTGTCTCTCCCGGCACCCAGCTGGGCAGGGGAAGGGCTGACCAGCAGATCTCTGCAGTCTGAGTGCGGGGGACAGTCCTTGCAGTTGAGGTCAGAGCCCAAGAAGGAAATCTCCACCGGGCCAGGCAGCTGAGCATTTGGAAAGCAGCACTTGTCCCCAGGCATGACCCATGCAAACAGAACTTGAAGTGGGAGATCAGTTACACCAGAGTTCCCAACCTCTTCTACGCCGGGGACCGGCAAACCAGTCACAAACCTTTCACCAGTCACATTTTATGTGCATATTTGCATATTCATTGTGTAAATAATGAATATACAATTATTACTGGTCCACCAAAAGCCCTGGCCCCCATAACACCCCAGTGCCAGCCCTACCCCCAGTGCTCCCCACCCCTCCACTACCCCCAGCGCCAGCCACTGATCCCAGTCCCCTGCACCCTCCCGACCCGTGCCAGCCCCACCCCTTAGAGTCCCCCCCCACCAGACTCTCCCAGTGCCAGCCTCCAGAGCCCCACTGCACCCAACCCCCCAGAACCTCCTCCAGTGCTAGCCCCCAGTGCCCAATTTTAGCCCCATCCCCAGAGCCCCCCAGTGCCAGCCCCCTGCCTCAGCCCTCCACCCCTTAGAGCCCCCCAGCACTAGCCCTGTCCCCCTCACTTAGCCCTGTGCTGCCTCCCAACCGCCAGCTGAGCGCTGCTGCCTGGGTCACAGCTGCTCTAAGGCTGCTGTGCTGGGCTCCACGTGGCCCTCCCACCGCACAGCAAAGCACTCTTCCATGGCCAGGAAGAGACCACGTCCCTGCCCAGCGCTGGTTGGCTGAGAGGCGGGGCAGGACATGCCTCTCCCAACAGCTGTGGCAGGAACAGTGTACCCCAGTCTCGAGAGCCGCGGCAGCAAGCAGGCGCGGACCGGTGGGTGGGAACCGCTGAGCTAGACAACCTCAAAAAGAGCCTGGAGATCACCTGTGGGTGTTGCTCCAGGGAGCAGGAAAACGCTCAAGGTAGCACAGAACAAAGTGCTCTGAAGCCGCAGCACACTGAGCTCTGGGAATACTGCATTCCCGCAACCAGCCAGCAGCCTGGAAGAGAACTCGCGATGAATTCTGGCCACAGACGGCGTCTGGAACAACGCAAAGGTCCCATGCAAACAGATGAGGGCAACTCTTTGAAGCAAACCAGACAGGCTGGAGTGCAGCCCAATTCTCCCCTCTCATGCACCACTTTTCACCCGTGTAACGCTGCTGAGGTCAGCAGTGAGTCATTTTTTAAGTCACACCAGTCCTCTACCCTCTCTAAAACCGGACCAGTTACATGTGCAGAATTGTACCTGCAAGAGCAAATTCACGATTGCAGGAGGTCTCCCTACCAGGTACCAGATGAGTGTGTCTGGAATGACATGAAGTCTAGAGTCAGACACAGTGGCACGAATTCCTCTCGCTCCTTTCCGTTCCGATGGACAGGGTCCCTAACCGAAGGGCACACAGCTGACCAGGCTACACACACCCATTGCTTCATGGAAATGGAATTTTTTGAGTAGTTTTTCTTGTGCAAACTTTCTAGCTCGGCAGTGCCAGACTTTGCAAAGGCACAGCCCCCAGGAATCGGTACAGGCGACTCCCGTGACAGCAGCGACGCTGTCTGTGCCCTAGGAGGTGCTCTGCCACGCACCTGCCCTCATCACATCCTGTGTAAATCCACGTGTGACAAGAGTCACTCCCAACTCCAGCAGGTGTAAGACACGACCAGACCCTCAGATCCTTTCACTTCACTTAGAGCAAAGCCCGTTCGCCGTGGCCCGCCAGCAGCTTGTCAAACATTTACTACAATAGTTATGTCTCCACCGTGGTAGTCCACCTGCTAGACATGGGGACGCATGAGAAGCTGAGCACCCCCACTGACCTCCTCTGAGGTGCGCTAGTGCGGAACTGAGCCATGCTCTCACTCAGGAGCCTGCCTGCGTTTGCTGCTGGAGGGTTGTCCAGTAAGTAAATGGGAACGAGCACTGGAGACACAGCCCTTACAGGGAGGGAAATCCCTGCCAGCACCAGACACTTTCTGTCCTAAAGCATGTGCAGTCACAGACCAGGTAACACAAGACTTAACGACACTGGTTTGTGATGGCCTGGATCACAGAAATCCCCTTGGGGCTGTCCTCCAGTGCACAGATCAAGACACTGACGCTACTTCCTGTCCTCTGGGGCTCTCCCCCACCCTGTCCTGCTGGGCCAGAAGCTCCGGTCTCCCCCAGGCACGGCACAGAGCTGGGGTTCCCACCCCCCTGCAGAGCAGCACACACACAGAACCAGCTCAGCTCCGGGAGGGCTCAGCACCCAGGAATCCACCCCTCAAAAGGGACCAAGACCCCAAATAAATCCCTCCTACCCTGGATAAAAGTTTTACACAGAGAAAGCTCAGCAGGTCAACCCCCTTATCAGTGAACGAGAGAGCTGCACAGTGGTTGCTCCCCCCAGGTAACAATTATTTACACCGGGCTTGATAAGTATTTTTATTAAATATAAAAAGTAGGCTTTAAGTGGCTGCAATGAAAACAGACAGATCAAAGTAAGTTACTAAGTTAAAATAAACAAACTGCCAGCGCATCTCCTACTCCACTAAGAAACTTGATAGATGCAAATTCTTACCCTAAACAGCTGTTCTTATCTCAGATAAAAAGCTTCAAGTCAGAGTTCTCTTTACTCGGACCTGGATCTACAGCTTTTTTCAGTTGTTTGTTGCCAGGTTTCTTCATGTGTATCCCTCTTGGGGTGGGCAAGGCAGTTTCAGAGGCCAGCTGAAGACAAAGACCTGATAGCTTTCCATTCTTTAAATAGACTTCCCCCCAGGGCAGGAATCCTTTGTTTAACAATCCTCATCCTCATGGAAAAGTACCAGGTTCAAGATGGTTTCCAGTGCCAGGTGGCATGGTCGCAATCTTTCCAGGACCAGTTTGGGCTGACAAGACAAACAAGATCACGCACTGGTCATTGGTTTGAGTACTGAGTCATTAAGTTCCCAAAGTATCGGTAATGGCCCTCATTAGCACATTTAGAATTAAAATCTGATTCACACTTCACAGGTCTAACTTCACATACGAGAATGAAACATACCCTAAAAGAGGACATACAGAGCCAGCAGATTGTAAATGGATATGCTACATGATGAATTTTTCATAAAGCATCTTCCAGTTATGCATATTCATAAGCCAATTTTCATAAGGCATGGGGGGTGCATGACATGGCTCCTGATAAATCTGGGCTCAACTCCTACAAGACTCCTTGTTGTACCCAGTGCTAGCAGGAGCAGGGCTGATTGAAACCAGCCTCAAATTACAGCCTACTCCAGTCCCTCCCTCCCACCTCCAAAATCCCCCCGGATTAGAATGGGGAGGGTGGGGGGTGTATCAAACCCAGCTCTGTGCTATCTGGTAGAGGGATGCTCAGAAGACCCGAGCCAGCTGCTTTCTGGGCTCTCTGAGCAGTGCAAACGGGCTGGCATGGGCCCTACACGCTGGCCTGGGCTGCAATGTGCTAATGCAACCTCGCCAAGGAGGTAGCAGGAATTCTTGGTCAATCCGACGGTTTCTATGGTCTAACCAAAGCCCTCTGGGGGGCTCTATGGCTCTGCTACTTCACCACCCTCCAGCACGTGGACAGCAAGGAAACAGCAAACAATTCCAGGGTCTCTAACTACAGCAGCCACGCTGCCTGGCAGCAGTGTTAGCACCTGACCCTAGAACTGGATTCCCACAAGCCGAGTCCTGGGGCCATGGAGCCTGCATGGAGCGGAGCACAGCATCAGGGACGGACTTCGCCATCTTCCGGTCACTCTCAGACCAAGGGGGAATTCATTCCACACTAAGCCACCCTCACGCGCTCACAGTGTCTAAGGACCTTTGGCTGATTGCTTCAGCGCAAGCAGCTCGGCTAGGAGATACTCTGGCATTGCTTAGGGCAGCTTTGAAAGTTGCAGTGAAAGACGCCTGTGCTTGCTCTGAGTGGCTAGCAGAGCCAGGCTGCAACAGGCGCAGTGTAACCTCACCGGCTGCTTTTGGGAAAATCACCCACGTCCCTCGCCGGATCTCATTTAAGAAGGCAGCTCATAGCGAGCAGGCTGAGGATGCAGGAGGTCACGGAAACCCCAGAGCTTTGGAACAGCTGTTGGACTGGCCACCCCAAGCAAGATACAGCCACAGAACAGAGACCACGTGGAAAGCAGCCGTGGAAGCTTCCTGCTGCTGCTTTGCCGACCTGGAAGAACCAACATCGCTGACGCGAAGGGGCTCAGAGAACTTCTGGAGACTGGGATTTAAGAACTACATGCGGCAACACACACAGTGGCAAGAAGAGACCCTACCCAGGACACTGAAATGAGCTCAGGTTGTGCAGGCATTGCAAGAAGTCCTAGATTATTTTACTACCAATGTTCCCGCTAATCTCTTCCATCCATGTGCAGATTTTTTCCATCCATGTGCAGAATAAAGTTTGTTATGTGCACAGAGGCATGTGTGAATGTGCACCAGCTGTAGAAACAAACCTCCCTGTGGGTGCTCTGCTAATCAGCTGGGCGGCATCTGAATCTCTCCAGAGTGGCCGCACAAGCGCCCAGCTTACAGGGAACACTGGATACAAACTTCTCTAGAATCCACAAACACACAGAGCTCTGGGGCTAGAACAAAGATCTCAGAGATGCTCTGGGTGGCTTTCTAGAAAGAGGCTTTGTTTAGAAAATCCCAGGCAAGGACCTGGTGAGAGGAGCCATCTTTCTAGGAAAGAGGAGGTTCAGAAGCTGGAAACTGAAAAAATTAGGAGCCACTCTGGATTAATCCAATGGCAGCTCCGCTGAACAAAGGAGGATGAAACTTCCAGTTAAAGTCCCCAAAGGGGAAAAGCATCTTCTCCCCTTTTGACCAAAAGCTCTGCAGGCTTTAGAGCCACAGGGCAGAAATAGCCACCGCCAAAGAGCAATGACTGTTCCTGGCAACAAGCGAGCAACGGGACTGGCAGGGCCACTGGAACGCTGCACATACTTTGTGGCTCTGGAGAAAAGAGTTCCCATCCCAATCGCTTTCCTGGTGTCTCTGCCCTAATATATGGGGGTGTGAAATAAAACCCCCGTGTCCCAGCCGGTAATCCCTAGGGGAATGTTAGTGCCACTTGTCTAGCAAAGGATGACAATGGGCAAACCTGACTCCTCCTTAGGGATGTGAAGGACAAGTCGACTATCCGGTGAGCAAATGCTTATTGGACAGATGACAGGACAGTCCACGAGTCGCTTCACCCCGCCCCACCTTGCTGCCTCTACCAGAAGCAGCAAGGGGGAGGGAGAAGAGGGGGTACTTCAAAGCAGCAGAGCCACCTGAAGCCTGGGGCCAGACCCTGGGCTTTGTGCAGCACTGCCGCTTTGTAACGGCTCCTCACAGCATTTCAAAGCGGCAGCGCCGCATGGAGCCCAGGGTCAAAGGGGGAGTCCCCAGCTGACTCCGGGCTCCGTGAGGCGCTTTCCCCTTCGCAGTGTAGCAACAGCCGTCGGGCAGAGGCGCCCTATCGACTATTAGATTAGTCAATTACCCGATACTTAACATCCTTAGTCCCCCTGCCTATTTCCACGGCTCCCCATTTGTGGTTCTCTTCACAGATGGTAGGGATGTAGTAGGAAAAGATCCCAGCTCCTGGTGAGTGAGCTGCCTGATTTTGGCTCAGAGGCAAGCTGTTCACCCAAGCCAATAACATCTGCTGCCTCTTGTGCAGAATGGGAGCTTCTCTGCAGTTGTCGGAGCACAAATCCAGAGACTCTTTGCAAACATGAAATCCCAATAAAGGTAAATGGACAAAATCATTCTTCTATTCCAACCTCAGAAACAATCCTCAGGCAGCTTTGGCCCCAGTGTCCCCGTCCACCCACAGGTCTGGCGTGACCGCCCTTCCTGGGACTGAAAAGATGGCCAGTGAATCCTAGAAGAGAACCCAGTTTGTGGTTTGACGGGGCCTTGTCTCGGAACGCAGATCTCAGTTTAACAGCTCAGTAAGGGTTCAATTCATCCTCAAAGAGAATGTTACGAGCTCCAAGCACCCTTCGGGCAACCAGCCTTCACTTTTAAAACACTGCACAGAAACCACAAGCTCTCCTGCTACGTTCCTCCTCTGCTCTGCCGAGAATTCCAGCTCCCTCCGCTCTCCACCAAGGCGTAAAAGTGGGATAGTTTGCGATGGATGCAATAGGGGGGTGTGTGTGTGTGTGTGTGTGTGTGTGTGTGTGTGTGTGTGTGTGTGTGTGTGTGTGTGTGTGTGTGTGTGTGTGTGTGTGTGTGTGTGTGTGTGTGTGTGTGTGTGTGTGTGTGTGTGTGTGTGTACACAGTACACACTCACACAGGACAGACAGTGCATACACAAGGTAGGTGAATAAAGTCACTCAGGGCTTGACTGTAGCAGCCCGGCTGTGCTACCGAAGCGCTCAGTGAAGACACTAGCTATGTGGAGGGAAAAGCCTCCCGGCAACGTGGCAGCTCCAGTGCCCCAAGAGGCAGTAGCCATGTTGACAGAGCACGGTCTCCACTAGGCCTGGGGTCACAATTACGCGGCCATGAGTCTCTAGTGTCGGCTAAGCCTGAGTATGTGCATTCAGGGAGCTGGGCTGATTGGGGAAGCTTCCCCATGGAGTGGGAATCTCCATCCCTAGAGGTGTTTAAGTCCCAGCTGGACCAAGCCCTGGCTGGGATGATTGAGTTGGGGTTGGTCCTGCTTTGGGCAAGGGGCTGGACTCGATGAGTCCTGAGGTCTCTTCCAGCCCTGGGACTCTATGAACCCATTGTATTTGGGGCAATCTGGTACATTCCAGACCCTGGTCCTCCACTTCCAAACCAGAGCAAGGACCGCTAGCAGTATCAGAGGGAGAAGAACTTTAACAGAGGCTGGAAAGATCTCCAAGCACTTCAAATGCTGACGGAGCATTTGACCACTCCCCACCCAGGCCCCCGGAAAGAACACTGAGACAGTTCGAACGTCAAATTCTTAATTTTAACCGACAGCTTCCTGTGGAATCCCCCACTTCTGTCTTGAGGAAACGGGCCCCAGGCAACAACGGCACAATTCAGAACGCACAGAAGTCCAACCCTAGGAAGAAGTCCCGATAATCCAAGGAAGAGGCTGATCTGGCTGAATCTGCTCCCTGAGTAGCGGTCATGTACTCTTCCTCCCCAGGCAACTCAGAACTGCAGGGCTCATTCAGAAAACTGGGCAGAAACATCCATGTGCTCAGATGCTCCAAAATCTAGATTCCCGGGGACTGCACCAGCCTCTTACCCAGGCCGGGAAAGACCAGACTCATTCAAGTGGCACTTTATAAAACACTGAGTAAGATGAGTGCCCCTTCTCCCTGTTCTTGCAGGAGTTGCTGCCACTGTCGGTGGTAATCCTGTCGGTAACTGCACTTGCCGATATGCTAGAACGGATAAGGAGCAGCGAACGCTCTGAGAGTACTTCTCCCAATTAACCCCTCCTCAAACTCTCGAGCAGAGATGAACTTCTCCCCCCCGCCCCCGGCCCAAAGGGAGATGCTGCCGCTTTGGACCCTGCCTTTCTAGCACACCTGCCAGCTGCTCCGGGAGGGCAAGAGGCACCGGGGGACCCAGGGCCAGGCTACGTCTGACAGCAGCCCATGCAGACGCTGCGCATCTCTCGGTCTGGGGGCCTACCCCAGGCCTGACGCTCGAGGAGCACGACTGGCTCAGCATGAATCCAGCCGAGGGGACAGTGACTTCTGGTGTCTCAGGGATCAAGCATTATTCTGTATCCAACCCCCTCCCCGGGTGTGCCCAGCCACAAGTCGCTGCACAGTAACATGCTAGCAGGTGAGACAGTAGTGTCATTGCTTCTGTGTCTTTCAGACCCTACCGGAAACAGTCCACAAGTTGATTTGTATGGGGCCCTTCGTAGTGTGTGATAACCGAGGTAAAGAGAGACCCCCACATATCCATCAATATTCAGCCACCATTTGAAGAACGCAGTAGACAGCCCCAGCTATCAGGAAGTACGTTTTCCTCCCAGCAGCACATTACAGAGGGATACAACGGGCAAACAGGTGTGGACGATACATGCAGCTCTGCTGGCTAAGTTAGCAGCCCACAAAAAGCTTTAAATGCCGGCGTGCAGAAAGGGATCTACAGGGCATACAATATTCAATCACGCAATACCTCCGAGTCAGCAGCGCTGCATTACGTGTCAGCAAAGCGCTGTGGCTCAGGAGAGCTAAAAATACACTGAAAAGCCGACACGGAACTGACAAGAGTGAATGGGGAAGGGGCTGCTTCAGCAGCAGCCTGCCGTGGAGCAAGCTCCCGCACAGCAGGCGCCGGGTCCCTCTCTTCGTTCAGACATTCAAATCCCCACCCGGGCTTTGATCACTAACAAGGCAGGCGAGTGACTAAAGCCACGTTTAAGAGAAGAGAAGCACAGTTTGTACTGAAATCTCCCCAGTTTGGAGGTTAGCAAGGCTTGCTTTGCAACCACTTATTTATGCTTCTGTTTCGCTGCTGAATAATTGAAGGAAAGATCTTGTTAGACAACAAAACCCTAAGGACAGCACATGAAAAGCTGAAGTGTGCAAGCCATTCAGCCGTTAATGAACAAGAAATGAGACGTTTTTGAAGCAAAGAAGGGAACGTTTGTTTCCAGACAAGCTAGCTAGGCAGGCGCAGCTGAACGGCTGCGTGCTACGTGTTTACTAAAGACAAACCTCCCACCAGCATTTCGAGGGAAAGGAAGTTTGGGGCACTGTGAAAGCCTTTTGTGCTGCAGCCACTGTGACCCGCAGCAGCGACCCTCCCAAGAACTCTCTCCCTTCCCGAGTCATCTGGAGGAGAAGGCGGGGGAAAATCCAATGTTCAGCACAGATGTTGTGGAGTTTGCTCCCCAGTACTAGGGTTCGGGCCACGTCATCACAGTGCCGGTGCGTACAGTACTGGCCTGGTCTCTGTCCATGAGCTACAGGAGCAGAGATCCAGGTAGAAAGGAGGTTTCCCTAAATTGCACATGGGAAAAAGTTTGCTTCTCTCCTGCTGTGACCGAGGGGGAGCGTGTCTGCTGGAGGGCTCACAAAGCCGTCAGCGAGAGCAGGGCAAGGGATGGACACAGGACACCAAGTGCAACCTGCGGAAGCGATGTGGCGAGCCATGTCCTGACCTCGCTCAGTCACTGCTCCCTGGAGAAAAGCAGCACTGACAGCAGAGCTGCTAGTGGCTCGCTCCTGGCCCCCCCACCGGATGAGCTCAATTACCGCATGCAGGGGACAATTACTCACGTGCCCGGGAAGGAAGCGAGCTCGGCCTGCTAGCTACGGCGGCTCTACAGAGCAGAGCACTAGGCGGTAGCTGCACAGTTATCAAGGCAAAATGACACTCACAGCAGGGCAGAAATGCAACACGGGGCAGCGAGCGCACGACAGCAGCCAGCGAGCTAGCAAGGGACTCCCATGTGCACCCCTGAGGCAGTGTGGGGAAAGTCCTTGGTAACTAGCAGCTTTCTTACCTTGCTGCCCAGGGACTCCAGAAGCTCCCCACCTTGGAGGGGGAGGGGGGCGATCGCTTTAGGCTGGCTGTGAGATCCCCTTGAGAGGATCAGACCCAAGCAGAGAAGCAGCAGACCACCCGACACACTGCCGACTCGGCTTGGGGATCTCCCCTAGCCTGGGTCTCAAGGCAGGGCGGCTGCCTGTTGCCTCCCCAGGCACCCAAACCGTCCCAGGGCAGTTCCAGCCTGCGGGGGCATTTCTCTAGCGTCCACTGCAGGGTTCCCAGCAAGCCCCTGGGCTACGCAGGCCAGGTAGCCACAGCTGAGTAAATGGCTCCAAACGGGGCCACGGGCTCTAGCCGATCTGCTGGGTTAATCGGCAAGAGGGAGAAAATGCCAGACAAGGCCTGGGGGCTTTTCGCCAGATTGGCTCACTCAAGCACAAACCTGCGTAGCTAAGAACAGGAAATGCCCTGGAAGCGGGAACCCGCTGGCCAGGCAGGCCCCACGACTCCCTTGTGAATTGGCTCCTTCCAGGGAGTCTTGCCTTGGCCCGGGAATAGCTCACGTCGGCCTTTCCAGGGCCGGGGCAAGCGGACAGCACCTGGGGCCTCTGCTGGCGAAGGAGCGAGGCCTTACAATGAATAATGGCTCCGTGCTGCTCCACAGGCCAGGGCTTCCCACGACAAGACCGGCAGCGCGAATTCTTACCAGCAGCTGTGCCACAGGCAGTGGCTTCCCCTCCTTGCTCAGGGACACGTAGGTAAAGAACGCGCTGACCGCTCGGTATCTCTCTTTAGGCTCATCAACAAACGGATCCGCGTCCACAAAGACCTCGATCTCCATGGATTTATTGCTGGTGAAGGTCATGCGTCCAGAAATCGTAATGACACAACCTGCAAAGACAGACAGCTGGGTTAATCGGTGCCTCCGAGGGCGGCGGCAGGCAACAGCCGCCCGTGATGTAGACCGTGAGAGGGCTGCACTGCGGCCATTTTAAGGCTGGACTGATTTTCTGTTCAGTAGCAGAAGAGGAACGAGAAGTCTTGGAATGTTTCTTGCCAGCTGCGGGGGCTGGTTTTGTTCCCCTTTCTGTGGCTGGGAGCAGGTCCCCGCTCTGTGATGCCAACAGGCAGCCGAGAGGAGTAACCAATGCTCTGCCCAGGCAGGCAAACACCCGTCTCCGTCTGGGACGTCTGCAAACAAATGCCAGTCAATCTACCCTACCACACCCTTTAACCTCCACTGGGGAACCTCTTTAACAGGCTCTTGATGCGCCGCGCCCCGCCCCCCGCGGTGAGCAGAGATCTAGGAGGCTTCTGCCCCCCGCTGACATGCACCCATCTCGGGCAGAGCAGGGCTCCGGCTCGCAGCAGCAGAGGGCACAGCACCGCTCTCCGACAGGAAAGGAGGGGTACGATTTACAGCGGGAAGCTCTGCAGAAACAGAGGGAGGCAAGGTATTTGGAATCTGGTCCTATCAGGGCAACATCACCACTTGTCCCAGAAGAAACACCGGTGCGACAGGACCAGATCAGGGCTTTGGTAGGACAGCCCTGCTTCCCGGCACTGTTCGGGGGCAAGGACTCCGAGGCCAGACGGAATCACAGCACGCCTCCCTGGAGCCCCTAGCCAGGCCGTCGCCCTGCCAGAGTGCAGAGAACAGGCTCCACTAAGCCTGGGAGATCAGGCTGGACCAAAGCCAAGGGCACGGCGTGTGGCTAGCGCTGCTCACACACACAAACGGGGAACCAGAGCCCAACACACACTGGCTACGCAGGGACACCTGTCGAAGTCTGCCTGGAACCTACTGACCTGAGATGTCAATATTAGTCCTAGGACCAATCACTCTACATGGCAACCACAGGCCAGCAGGCAAACGGGGTTCCATCTCACGCAGGGATACCAAAGCGACGTGGCTGGCACACGGAGGCTGATACTGCAGCAGAGAAGATGGAGCTGAGCCCTCTGAGCTGGCGGGATGAAAGGCTGGAGCACGGGGGACCTTGCTACGTAGGATACTGGATCATCAGGCCAATGCCTGAAGACGGGAGAGGTCCCTTCTCTGCCCTATGATATGTGGGCAAGGGGCCAGGGTGGCGGGGGCTGCCAGGCACTGAAAGGTCCGTAGCTTGTCAGCGGGACGCTGGGCTGGTAACAGATTTTTCTACAGCAAGAGGTGGGCAGACAAGTGCAAGAGAGTTGGGGCGGGCAGGCAGCTGGGCGACAGCAGGTTCAACATCAAAGCATCGTACAAACATAAGCCAACCCTCAGCCGCCCACTGGGGCAGGCAGGCACTTATGAACCTCCTTTCAGAGGCACGGGCTCACAAGGTCCCGCTCCCCAGAGTTCAGGCCTAGAGCCTAGGTATCCCTGTTTCCCAATCCCCCCGCTCAATCCATTAGATCCCGGTGCCCCGAATACAGCCCTGGGGTCTGCTGCTAGGGGAGGCAAGAGGAGATCAAGTGTTTGCATATCAGGACTCTGGCTGGACAGCCCTCCACACTAGGCTGACTTCCTCAAGCAGCGCCTATGCACAGTAGGGCAGCGCTCAGGGGCACAGCCCCAGAGGCCGGAAGTCCTACTCCCTCCCCCGGAGCAAGTTTTCTGGTTTGAATACACGTCCCCCCCAGGGAAGCTTCTGAAAATCACTTCAGTGTAGAGTAAAACTGAACAGGCAGAGCCTGTGGCAGACTCAGGAGATGGTCTAAAGCAGGGCTACTCAACACGTGGCCCGCAGGTGGGATCCTTTGAATGTGGCCTCCACTGGGAACACGCCCCACAGCAGCGAGGTGTCTCCCAGGCAGGGTGAGCATTGAAAGACACACATGGACGAGCTGGCTGGAACAGACAGGTACAGGGTGTCAGCATTTCTAGCCCCCAGGGAGGAGGTGCCAGGAGCACCAGGGCATTGTGTGAAAGGAGCTATTTGCATATATTTGCATGTCTATGCAACCACACTTAAGTGGCGGCCCTCAGCATGTGCTGTGAGTATCACTGTGGCCCCCGGGGCTTCCAAAGTTGAGTAGCCCTGGTCTAAAGGGCTCATCTTTCCATCTACCAGCTGTCGCTTTATCACGCCTGCTTAGGCGCGATACATGCATCTCCGAGCGCACTCCTGTCTATGTCAGCGCTCCCCCAGGATGGGAGAGCAGCCCCGGCGACCCCACAGCTCCGCAGTAAGAGCGTCGGTTTCAGCGACGCTATTTGTGTCGCTGAAGTGCCGGAGATTAGAGCGACGGCGGGGTCAGCGTGGGCCTGCCCCGCTGCTACGGAGGTAGAATGTGCTAGTCAGAATGAAAGGCTCGCAGCAGTGGGTCTTTCAGAGCAGCTCCAGTTCACCATGGGGCAGCGAGAGGCCCTCCTGTCAGGCTCCTGCCCCTCTGAACCTTCCACTCCCTCGTGCTGGCTTGGCCAGCCGCAAATGCCCTTTAGTAAGTACCCTTGATTCCACTTGTATTTCAGCACAAACGTACCTTGTCTGCAATAGCGATGTTAAAAAGTGGGGGCTTTTTGTAACCGTGTATCAGAGGCAGCAGCATGGGGAGAGGGGAAGGGGCAGCCAGCTCTGCGAGAGCCGGTACGTGCAGGGAGCCGGCTTAAAAGCCGGATCACCACGAGCACCACCTTCCGCCTGCTCCCCGCTCTCCCCAGTGCTGCTGCCTTGGATACAGGGGCAGCCTTGCGTGTAACCGTGAAGGTTAGCCCGGGCTCATCGGTTAACTGTTTACAGGTGTACGCTGTCACATCCCCAGTCTGCACTAAGCAGAAGAACCAGAGCAGTGCATGACTAGCCATTTAAGAGGCAAAGAGTTAAGACAGATTTTCTACACATCAGCTACAGATAAATTCACCTAATGAGTTTTGACATTTAAAAGGAAAAACAGCCAGCTCCCCATGCTAATCATTGCCATTATCTAGCATTTCAAGCCGGCTTGAAGAGATGAATACATAGAAATGGATTCCAATATATTTCACTTATAATGGAAGCAAATAAGGTCAAACGCCACAATGAAGATGATCACATTTTCTCAGAGCTCATACAGAGCAGCAGCCAACAGATCCAACTGCAGGGATGCAGCTTCAATAACTCTGGTGCTAATGTGACTGCAGGATAAACACACTGCAGGTCACTTGAGTCAAATCTCTGTCTGGACGCTGCCTGAGCATCCCGGTTTTCTTGGAGGCCATTCCACCCTGTTCCTGGCACATTTCTGGGCACATCTTGAGAGCCAGGCTGATGGCCCACAAGCACCAGGATCCCACCACCATCTGATGTCTCAGAGGAAGCCAAAGCCCAAGCTGAAAGTGCTCAAGCCAACCCTGACGCATCCCCTAGGGAAGGGATGGCTGCACCATGGGCCACCGCATGGCTCCTTCTCCTGAGGTTTGGAGCGGGACGAAGTGCCTTCCAGGTAACCCCCGTCAGAAAGGGGGACGCCCCACCCATGCGCCTCCTTCCTGCCATGCTACGTGCCCGAGGGAGTGCCAGTCATGTAGGAGTTTGTGAGGTGCCTAGAATGGGGAACGCGCCGCAGTGGTCGCTGAGTTAACGCGAGCCACCAGCACGAGGAATCATACGCGCTGACAGGCCGGAAAGGGGATTTCACTTTCAATACATGTCACTAGCAACGGCCTCATTTAGGGATTTACACTCTCTGGAGTTCTGGTAGGAAGCTACAGAAATCCCCCAACAGGCAAGTCACAGTTACGCAGGGGGAGAGCTTTGCCTTCTCCAAGTGCCAATCACACCACAACGCTTGACACCAAACAAGTTCTGACAATGGCTACCCAAACCGTCGCAGCGGAGATACAATCCCACAAGCAGAGTTCTTGAAAATGTGCTACTTGAATGACCGTGGGCCCAGAGGGATGATTTTTCTCTTTAAGTTAGGGGTATGGGAAAGTCAGAGCTGCTGTACTATGCCAACATTTAATACAATCAACCAAGCACCAAATATTCCTTGACCACGATTGCAAACAGTTGTAGGAGATTGTGCATGTTAACACAACATGTTGAAAGCATCCACCAGACTACACAATAGAGCCCCATAAGCATACCTTATTTTGATGGAAATGTGGAACTCCTCCAAAATTAAGTTACTCTAAAAGGTAACCGATTCCGAAGGCATTGAAGAATGCATGTGATCTCATTCTGGACCTCAACAAGCAAGGAAACCTAGAAAACCACAGAATTGAGGGTTTGCTTCCTGTAGGGAACAGATCACAGGCCTCACCACCTTCCACTCCGAGGGCAAGGCGCCCGGCAACTGTCCTTGCACGTGACACAGAACACGTACGTGGAACATTTACCAAGCCCTAGCCATGCCAGTACCACACGCCACTGCGCACACAACTCTCCCCCGGGGAGCGAAGAGAAAGCAAACCGCCCACCCCACAGCCAGCCATGGCGCCAGGTGAGCTGCGGAAAACACTCCCATTCAAAAGTATTACTAAAGCTAATGTTTGAAATTGAGTTCCCGTTACACGGGCACCGGGCCTCTGCAGTCCTGCGTCGGTTACCTAAAACGACAAGTCTTGGTTACCAAGCTCACGGGGCACACACGGTACGTCACGAGCACTGTCCTAGATTACAGGGGGCGAGCAGGCAGGGAGGAAGTACTTGCAGGTGCGCCACCCATGAGAGGTTTCAGAGACAGTGGCAGTGCGGTGGATGTGCCCCCAGGGCCCAGAACGACACGGTCGGCAGTGCCACCTGCACCAGCTCGCCGCTGGACGAGGAGCAGCAGTTGAAACCGGGAGCTTTGCTCCTCTTCCAAAACGACCCCATGGGCAGAAAACGGATGGCCTGTCAGCAGGGGAGCGTCTCTTGGGCCGGTCCAGCCGGTCCCTGTGTAACATGCACGTTACATGCATGGCAGCGACTTTCATACATCAAACGGGAAGTGTTCTGCTAAGCCACCCACAGGGGAAAGGTTCATAATTTGCCATCAATTCACAAGTAAAAGCAGACTCAAGTGGAAGAACATGCTGACTCCTGCACTCGCAGCCGGAACCAGGCTGGGCTCCCGTGAAGCCTGCGTCTCCCTGTCGACGTAGCCGGGTAAAGCCTGGCAGTGGAGCAGCTAAGCTGCCTCTCGACATTCATGTAATTTTAAACGCAGCGGTGGAAGCTGCCACCTCCAGTGAATTCCCGCCTGCGAACAGTGATTAGCGCAGCCACGTCTCCGGAAGAAGGGGCAGAAAACAGTCGCCTCTTCTCCCTCCCCTCACCCAGGGAGATAGGCTCATGCCCCCACAGTGAGAACAGCAGCACTGCTACCCAGCCAAGCCAGGCAAGCGCCGTCCTAGAAAGGGCTCTGTGGCAAAGAGGAGGATGCACGTTTCTTCCTGCTGGCTTGAAAGGAACAGTGCAGAGCACCCCACTTCCAAAACTGCACCCAGCCCGACGGGAGGGAGGAAACGTTGAAAAGTGAAATGTTTTTGGCAATTTCTCTGGGTGGGTAGAACTCATCCCTCCCTACACAGAGGCCTGCACAAAACATGGGCTATTCTGGGTCCCTAGGAATACCCAAAATATGTGGCTACATAGGGCACCTGAAAATTTGGGGCACCAAATTTTCAGAGGCCTCTGTGCAGCTGTGAGTTCTTGTACATATTCCTCTGCTGGTCCCTGTCCGGCTCCTCCCCAGAGCGGCTCTCTCCTGTCCACTGCAGGGCTTCTCCCTCCCCGACGCCCTCCTCTTGGCCAGCAGCAGCCAGCTAAGGATGGCTCCCTGCTGCCAGGCTGGCTGCAGAGAAGATCCTCCGGCCTCTGCAGCTCCACTCTGGCTCCAGGGAAGCCCCAAGCCCTGCTAGAAGCAGAATGGGGGGGGAGTGACATGGGGGGGAGCAGGCAAGCCCTGAGCTCTGCTAGAAGTGGAATGGGGAAGCAGGGAAGTCCCGAGCCCCGTGCACGGCCTCTGGCCGGAGGTGGGGGGGAATGCCCCAGGCCCTTGTATGTGTAAGGACATCCCACTTTGTCCCTACTTTGGAGGACTCAATCGCAGTCCAGGCCCTCTGCACAGGGATGAATCCCTAAAATCTGCAGGTCCTGCAAACCCCTGGGAGGAGCGAAACTAACTGGAGCCAACTGAAACAGACGGAGGCAAATACAAAGGCTGGTTTAGTTCTCTCCCCTCCTCTCCAGTTGTTGGGGACCAGAGTGGCGAGAAGGGGGCTGGAGCGCCGGGTTTGATTTTTTTTTTTTTTTTAAAGGGGCCTATGAACCTGGCAGCGTCTGGCCCTCTGTTTGCTGGACTTGGACGGCTTTACGCAGACAGCCGAGGGGCTATTAGGGCAATGCCATAGGCCCAGCAGGATCCAATTCTAACCTCTCTCCACAAGACAGAGCCTCAAAGACAAAGAGACCTTTCCTGCTTCGTTCCCCAGCTCATCTAACCCGTGTGTCCTACTGGACCCTTCCCATCCCTCGGGTGCTTTCACGGCGTTCGGCAAGCAGCACTGCTCCTAAGCCTGGACCAAGGGATCCAAGCGACGATCAAGCCTTCTCTCGGGCGCCTGGCCTCTCCCAATGCGCCTGAGCTGCTAGCCAGAATTCCCCACTGGTGACGCTGGAGTCGCACTCACAGCTGACACGCCAAACATGGGACTGGCCTCAGGCGAGGAATAAGCAGGAGATGAAGCTGTCAACGCCCTGAAGAAGCCTCTCTCCCGCGAACGGGCCCACGAAGGAAACACACAGGAAGGAAAGAAAAAGCAGGCACCCTAGGTGGTAAAGACGACTTCTGAACGGGATTCTTTAAGACTCCTCGCCGATGTCAATCGCCTGGGATTTTACTGCTCCTGCTGGAAGCGTCTCTGCCTTCCCTTCACTTGGTTCATGATGCCTGCTTGCTCTGCGCACTTTGCTCCTCTTGGCAAACCACCTGCCTGTGCCCAGCGGCCCACAATCCTGTGGGAGTGACCCCGAGGTGCTGGCTGGGGGCCAAAGCACTGTAGCCTCTCCGCTTGCGAAGCCTGTCGGAGACTCAAAGCCACGTCTCAGCCAGAGGGCCCGAGACCAGACCAGTTACTGCGAGGAGTCTGTAACTGCCTGGATCCTGCACAGGCCTCACAGGGAGCGCTACAGTCCACCCCAGTGCCGCTTCTCCAGCGCACTGTGTGGGGACGGAGGGGCACGGCCCTGGGGCGGCCGAATGCTGAGGCAGAGTGCTGGACTCCAGATGCTTCCGATTCCAATAGCTTATTAAAAGTCAAGTCCAAGCTCACAGCCGCCAGCACTTCTCCTCCTTCCTCGAGTCCCAGAGCCAATTCCAGCAGCCCTGCGCATCTGGCACCTGCATGCAGGCTGATGGCGCATCAGTGTCCATCTCAGATCCAGGTCCATGCAGTTCCTGGTGCCTCTCCTGCCTGAACCCTCCTGCCCAGCCTGTGCTCTGACAGCAGGTTCCCTGGTTCTCAGGAGAACGCTCTCTTCCACTGACGGATGAGGAGACTCGTACAGGAAAAGGGAATCTACCGACCCAATACCCAGGAGAGACAGCAACACTGCCCATACAAAGTGCTGCCAAATGCTGAGCAACCTGAAGACGATTTTCTAAATCCGATCTCTAGGCATCTACAGGAGCCGGCAAATGACTTGCAGAGAGGGGTGTGCTGGGCCTCCTCTAGGAGAGCCCCTGGAATCTCGCACCATGGTCTAACTGCAAGCCCCTCTTGCCCCTGGATTGAGACGGAGACACAGGCACAGGACACCTCAGAGCGGAGGAACAGGGGGGCTTCCTGAAGGGAAAGATGCTCTCTGGCGGCCTGCAGGAGTCACTTAATCTGAGCCAATGGCCTCTGGAAACGTCCATCGTTGTTGCTGCCTCATGTCTTCTGATAGGACACACTGATTCCAAGGCTGGGCTGGGTTCATTCTGGCCACTCAGAGGATCCAGCAAGAGGTTTTCACGTTGATACTAGAGGGGTTTCTGGCCCTACCAGCACAGCGCCAGGGAAGCCAATGGAGAACAAAGCTCTGATCGATTCCAGAGGATCTGAGTGAGGAACGGAGGTGGCGAGAGATTGTTTCCAACTCTGGGAGCCAGGTGGCTGGGGGTGCATTCTAGCTACCGATTTCAGCTGCTTCACTTCCACAAACTCCGGGCTTTGAGCTGCCATAAAGTTCTATTGGGCAGAACCTGGCACTTGCACGGTGCATGGGGCGATGACGGACGACCTCTGAGAGCCAAAAGCCCCCAGGTGTCCACAATTAGAGGTGTGGTGTCTCTTCCCCTGCGCATTAGCTCAGCCAGTTGCTGAAACCCCAACATGGCCCCTCTCCCCAGCCACTCCTGCCCGGGCTGAAGTGTGGATTGAAAAAGGGACCACGCAACATGACCTGCGGGTCAAAGCCAAGCCCTCCCAGGGCAACAGGGAACGAGTCAGCAGGCAAGGTCCTTCCACTGAGACCTCCAGTCCCCTTCAGTGCAAGGGTCCCTGCTGGCTGAGAGTCCCTCAAGGAACAACAGCATACAGGGAAAGCTGGGCTCTTCACCAGCACAGCCCAAACCCTGTAGAGTTCATAGGCCAGTCAATGTGGTGAGGGACCAAGTGCGGTCATCCCTGTAGTACCCCGACGTGCTAGGTGCATGAGACCGAGCTCTTCCAGGAGCTCACATCCCCAAGCCCAAAGAGGCGGGGTCGTATCATTCCAGCAGAGCGGTCAGAACAGCCACAGGCGTGGGCCGTGTCAGCTCATGAAAAACATGAAGCATCAGACCTATTGCTTGCAGGCCTCCAACCGGCAGCCAGGGCTGCCTGTGACATGTTCCACCAGCCCACAGCACGGAGCAGGCAAGCTGTGCCATGACCAAAGCTTGCTCAGCAGTTCCACATTCCACATAACGCAGCAATCCAATCTGTGCGTGGGCGAGATGGACTGCGTGGCCAGGGCCGGCCACAGCTCAGAGAAGCAACCCAACTTCAGGCATGGAGGAATTAGAGAGAGGCAGTTTGGGCCTCTGCCACTACCATACCTGCCGTGCCGCATGACGCAGGGTTCCAGAGACGTACTATTCCTACCAAATCCCCTCACAGGTTTCCCTAAATACCACCATTACTTCTATGAGAAAGAAGGCAGGTTTGACTGGGTTGTCAAACCTCCCGAAGACTCCACAGCACCCAGCAGAGACCAATTCAATCCTGATGCAAGTGGGAGCAAATCTATTTACACAAATGGCATTGCAGGCTCCTTTTGGCAGCTCGGAATGCGGCGAATCGCTTTTATTGGACTAGCCCTTGCTTTGCCACTGGTGTGCTCCATTTGAAGAACTAGGCAGCAACAGACGAAGGCAGCGATTGCTATAGTTCTGAAAGTCTCTCTGCATGGTGCACTAACCAGATGGGTATGTCCCCTTGGGCACTCCAGCTAGACTGGCCGCACAGCGACAACAGCCCCACCCCCCCGTCTGGCACTGTAATCCCCAGGTCCTTTTCTGCAGAACTGCTGCTTAGCCAGCCAGTCGGTCCCCAGCCTGTAACAACGCTTGGGAGTCTTCCATTCCAAGTGCAGGACTCTACACGTGTCCTTGTTGAACCTCAGATTTCTTTCCGTCCAATCCTCCAATTTGTCTAGGTCGGTGTTCCTCAACCCTTTTTTTTTTTTTTTTTTAAAAACAAAGTACCCCTTTTTAAAAAAACAAACAAAAAAAAAGTACCCCAGTACCTACAGTTTTCAGACACACAATTTTTTTTCTACCATTGCAACACATTTGTTTAAACAACTTAATCATAGCTGGGCAGGCGATGAAATTTTTGGGTGTAAAAAGTACAAAAATAATGAAGCATTGTAAAATTTAAAACAAAAATTCACTTTTCTCTAAATTTCATTTGTGTTCATGTACCCCCCAAGACTTCTCTTGAGTACCCCTAAGGGTACTCATACCACTGGTTGAGAAACACTGGTCTAGGTTACTCTGGACCCTATCCCTGCCCTCCAATGTATCTACCTCTCCCCCTAGCTTAGTGTCATCTGCAAACTTGCTAAGGGTGCAATCCATCCCCTCATCCAGGTCATTAATGAAGATGCTGAACAAAACCGGCCCTAGAACCGAACCTTGGGGCACCCCGCTAGAAGCCGACCACAAACTGCCCACTCTAAGCCAGATGCGCTGCACAGAATGCTGTCCTAGGAGAGGACTATGAAAGCAAACAAGGGACACAATATTGCTCTGTGCACGCAGGCATGCTTTCATTCTGAACGTGCAGCCATTTCCCCTACGTCCAAACTGTTAATTGAGCTGGGGAAGCTTGCGTTCGGGGAGATGGCTGCTTCACTCAGGGACGAGGAGCTCTGACCCACATTTTCTCCTGTAAAGGCTTAAAAGCATTTAATGAAATGTAACCTTTGGTTTTTGTTTAAATGTTCCTATGCAATTTCATCACGGTAGGGAAAGGGGGCGTTTTTCTTTACATCTCAGATTTTAAGCTAGCTGAAGCCAGAAGACGAGCAAATGACTTTTAGACCAAGCTTATGTTGTGTAGCCTCATGCTTCTCTTTAAAAGCGGAGTGTGTAGTAAAAGTAATGTCTGAAAGCGCCTTGATACAGGAGCAGGTAAAACAAAGGGCTTGCCCAAGGTGGGGTTGAGATTAAAGGTCACGTTTTCTAAAAAGGGGCTTTTTCTGTACCTGGCCTAACCCTGGAAGCAAGACTCCCCTGGCCTTACACAGACGCTCTCTGTGTCCTGCAAGCTTAGGCCTGCGTTCCGAGGTTAAATAAGAGCGTCTTCCCACGCTCATGAGAATCCTGAGGGTCCTGCCCTCCCCATGGAACCCTGGAGTCAGGGAGAGGGAGAGACAGCCAGATGGCAACTCGGAGGTGTTTTATTCTTTGCTATTTAAGGACATTACTCGGTGAAAGGAAATCCAGGAGAAATCCTCATTTCCATTCCGATCTGACAGATCAACTTTACAAAAGTCCAAAAAACGGCACCAACAAATCACAAAGCACCAACCTACAAAGGGTAATTTGCCCGTATTTTGGAGAAAGAGGTAGAACATTCTGACACTTCCATTCCCATAGGAAGTGCATGTTAACACAGGAACATGAAAAGGGCCATACTGGGTCAGTCCATAGTCCACCTAGTTCAGATGCCAGGCGCTTCAGAGGAAACGAACAGAGCAGGGCAACTAGCAAGTGATCCATCCCCTTTCCAGCCCCTCCTGGCGGGTAGAGGTTATGGGGCAGCCAGAGCATAGATCCCTGACCATCTTGGTCGCCAGCCATTGGTGGACCATCTCTTCATGAACTTACCTAACGCTCTTTTGAACCCACATACGCTTTTGGCCTTCACAAGGTCCCCTCGCAACAAGTTCAACTTGTGGATTGTGTGAAACACTCCCTTGTGCTTGTTTGAAAGCTGCCACCTATTAATGTCATTGGACAACACCTGCTTCTTGTGCTACGTGAAAGGATAAATACTTCCCTCTTCACCTTCCCCACTCCATTCATGGCTTACAGACCCCCACTGTAACCTCCTGTACCATTGCTTTTCTATTCTAAACTGAAGAATCCCAGGTTTTTCCCCTCGCCTCATATGAAAGCTGAGTAATTTAAGAGCAAAACTTTTAAGACAGGACCTCTGTACAGAAGTTTGATGGGCATTAGGGATTTTAAAAAAAATCAGATGTTTTGTTCATTTTCAGTGAAACCTTTTCAAATGAGTTACTATTTAATTTGTATATAAATGAGAATTAATCATAAGGTACAGAATTAATATTGGTAACCTAAGCAGACTATGAAAAAAAAGGTTGTGTAGCACCACTAAAACATTTAGAAGTACTCTCTCCCCAAACCAGCAGTCAGAAACCTGTACATAGCATGCGTAGTTTATGGATACAGAGAGACTGCATGATCTACAGCTGTGTGCGTGCGTGCGTGCGTGCGTGCGTGCGCGCACCCCCCCCCAGTTGGTATTCATGCACGTCTGGCAAGAGGATAAAGGGCTGCAGTAATTGCTATTTCTCCAGAGAACAGCACAGTCCGTGTCACAAGTAGAAATTTGGCATCTTTCATATGACAGCACTTTAGGATGCTGCTACTACACTGATCTGATGCATTTAAGAAAGAGGATATTGTGTCGAATTAATTCCCCGCACAGAAGTGGCCCACACGCTCCAAGCACTAAACTCAATAGTCAGACGCTCTCATTCCATTACATTCAAAGGGACTGGTTTCCTGCAGCCACTTAAGCATTGTAATCGCTCGGAGGACAAATCCAAGACCAACACACTCTTTTGTATTGGGACATTTGCCAAATGGACTTGGATGCGCTAAAAGCGAGGCCGGGGTTATCTGGGAAGAGAACACACGATGGGGTTTTGCCCCCACTTCTCTGCAAGCCACAAGACCCCTAGAAACAACACTGCCAGAGTCTTGTTAGGCCACACGCCCAGGAAGATGCTGCAGTGGCGAGTGACAATCTCCCCTTTCCATTTGTGTTACTGCTACCAGCCACAGAGACGTCACTGAACGTCCTATAGCAGAGCTCCATTCCCAGCAGGCTGACCCTCCATTCCCAGCACTCTGACCCAGTGGTCTGACCTTCCATTCCCAGTGGTCTGACCCGCCCTTCACTAGGTGAGAACTTGTGACCAGCAAGGCCCTATCTAAATTAGGGTCTCAAACTCTGGGTGGACTTTGATGGACACTCATTCATTAGGCCAAATCCCCAAAGCCTTTACTCGGGCAATGGAGTTTTGGTTTCAGAAATAAGGACTTTATAATTCAGACTCTATTGATGGTCGTTAGGAGTTTAATTTTATGGTTTTTAAAACAAAGGTGACTTGTGTTTCTGTCTCCAAAATTACTTTTCTGCACTGAAAACAGTGTGTCCAAAGCAGGTCCTATTGCAAGAAGCATCCTATTACACCCCGATTTTGAAATTAATTGGTGGGGAAAGTTCCTTAATCTACTGGCCTTTATATTCAGAAAGATTTCCTTTCAAACCCCCAGCTTGTTGCACCATGTAAATTCAGTCTCAAGGCATGAGATGGAACGTTAGCCAAAGCATACTCTTCTTGGCTACAGCATGTTCCTAACACACAGTTGGTTTATCTGAATTGGTTTTATTGCAGGATATTTTAAACTCATTTTGGTTAGAGCTCTAGGAACACCCTGTTTCTCCTGAGCAGCTGGATACAATTTGCAATGGAGAGAATATTTTCTAACAAACAGCCACATTAAGTTTCCCATCTGCACTCTATACATTCCAAGATGGTTTTTAAAAACCAAGGCTACTAGAAAAAAGATTTTGAATTCATTGCTTGGCTTGGAGTGTGCAGGGCTCTGCTCACTGAGGGAGCTGCATAATTATAGATTAATGCTGACATTAATCATGCCCCTCTGAGCTGGAGTTGTGAGAAGCTGGTATTTCTGAGGTCATATAATTTCCTGAAATGCTCTACCAGCTCAGACCGAAACAGCAGCTCTGTGGGGCTTGTCCTTCTCACCAACTGAGGTTGGTCCAGTAAAAGACATGACCTCCTGCAACCTGTCTCTCGACCAGCCCAGAGAGAGAGATGAAGGGCTCGTGGCCAACACTTGTACACACGGTAAAAAAACAGATCCCAGTTGGGATTCCATTTCACTTACAGGCCAGCTACTTTCACAGATGAGCTAATGATGAGCTGGGAAGCTTAAACTCAATTTTGCTATACACTAAAAATCATGGTCTTAATAAAGACACTGGATTTATTGATTACTGGCAGATTTCCCCAGCACTGCTCAGCTCCTTAACTCAATTATTAGGGGGGGGGGGGGGGAGATAAAGGAAGATATATATGCTTTATTGAAATGATTCTATTTTTCAAAAAGACAGTGCTATTTTTATGATGTTAATTTTAGTAAAAATGTAAATGGGAACTCTTGTTTTCTATGTTTTAACGAAAAAGGGCTGTAGTCACTTTGGCTTCCAATAATGTTCTCTTCTAGTTTTCAAATCTTAAGCTGTGCCAAAACAGAGCACTATGCCAAATTTCTGTTCTCTCTCTTTTCTGTAAAGTTTACTGAGAAGCAATCCTATTCCAGGTTCCTCCTATTTCTCTGGTTCACCTTGTTTCCATCTCAAGATCCACTCAGTAATGTCATACTTGAGGACTGTACTTGCTTTGGCGATCCCGTCTCTCTTCTCTTTGGTTTTATGAGAAGCAATCCCATTCCAGGCACATCCCGTTTTCCTGGCACAACCAAGCCCTTACATTCTGTAAGTTACAAATCAGAGGAAGCGGAATGCTGAATTTTGTGGTCCTTGCTCTTACCGTTTAGGAGGAGTTCTTGATCAAAAACTCTCTCAAATATATAAACAAACTAGCAGACTTAGGCGGCATTGCCTGGGTCCTTCAGGCAGGGGGCTGGTGGCGTAGAGGATGCAGGAGTCAGGGCAGGGTCTTGGGGATGTGGGAGGGGGTGCAGGAGGCTGGGGGGTGCAAGAGTGAGGGTTGGGGTAGTATCCGGCATAGGCCTTCTCTCCCCCCCAGCCCACCCCGCCCTGGTTGCCAAAGGGCCTTTTTTCTCCCCCAAACCCCAGAGGCCTTTTTCTCCTCCCCCCGTCCCTCCCCCAGCATTGCAGACAAGGGCCAGGAGGGAGGGGAAGGTTTAAAGCAGGGGGACTACTTACCCGGTGTGCAGGCAAGTTGGTGGAGCTGGCTCAATAAAACATCACCTCACCCACCTAGCCTTGCTAACACAAATAAGCATTCTGGTAGCCACTGCGACAAACCAATGGCACAGATATCCTGCCCTCACAATGCAACAAGGCACTACCGATGGCAGAACAAGGAGCAATGGTCTCAAGTTGCAGTGGGGGAGGTCTAGGTTGGAAATTAGGAAAAACTATTTCCCTAGGTGGGTGGGGAAGCACTGGGAAGGATTCCCTAGGGAGGGGGTGGAATCTCCATCCCTAGAGGTTTTTAAGTCTCAGCTTGACAAAGCCCTGGCTGGGTTGATTTAGTTGGGACTGGTCCTGCCTTGGGCAGGGGGCTGGACTGGAAGACCTCCTGAGGTCTCTTCCAGCTCTAGGATTCTCTGATACTCTCTGCACCCCTACCCCAGGCTGAAACTTTCCACAAGGGACAATCAGCAAACAACATTGTTTTATGTCAGCAAATCAGATTTGGGTAAAAACACGTGTCCTGAAGTGACAACTCCAAAGTCTCTGCTACATCTGTGGCTTGGGGCTCTGGCCACACCAAGGCCTGGACAGCCTGTGCAGCGAGTGCGGGGCAGGTACAGAATTTCACTGACCCTGGCTACGCACGTCAGAGCGTGCTCAGCAGGGTCGTGTGTTCAGGTCGTTTGTCAGGCTTCCGCTCGGTTTCATTCGCACCGGCAGCAAGTACCTGCCGTGGGCAATAGGGGACTGAACCACGGGGACTAAACGTGAAGCCATGAAGGGAGCCAATAGCACGCTCGGTGCTCACAGCCGGCCTCAGTCAGTGGGCAGTCAGTGAAGACAAGCCTCCAGCCCCGCCCCTTCCGCTAGGCCCCGCCCCTTCCCCACCCCCAGGAGGCAAGATGGCGTGCCACACATGTGCTCCCCCTCCCAACCACAGGCAGGGGAGCAGGCATGCGCTCGCCGCAGCCACCCCAGCCCCGGAGGAAGGCGCGCCGCACGGCCGAGCCCAGCCCAGCCTCGGGGGAGGGAGGACGCAAGGTGAGCTGCGCAGCGTGGCGCCAGCCTCCCCAGCCCCAGAACACCGAGGGAGGGAGGAGGGTGCGCTGCACAGTCCAGCCCAGCCCAGCCAGCTCGTGGTGTGGCCCCAGCCTCTCCTGCAGCAGGAGAGCGGGCGCCGGAGGCAGCAACACTCCGCCCCAGTGCGCCTACAGCAGGTGTTAGGAGTCTGACTAATAAGATGGGTGAACTAGAGTACCTAGTATTAAATGAGGAGGTTGACATAATAGGCATCACTGAAACCTGGTGGAATGAGGAAAATCTGTGGGACACAATCATACCGGGATATAAAATATATCGAAAGGATAGAGCAGGCCGGGTGGGTGGTGGAGTGGCACTGTATGTGAAAGATAATGTAGAATCAAATGAAATAAAAATATTAAATGAATCAACATGTTCAATAGAATCGCTATGGATAGTAATTCCATGCTCCAAAAATAAGAAATTAGCAGTAGGGATATATTACCGACCACCTGACCAGGACAGGGATACTGACATTGAAATGCTGAGGGAGATTAGAGAGGCTACCAAAACAAAGAACTCTATAATAATGGGGGATTTTAATTACCCCCATATTGACTGGATACATGTCACCTCAGGAAGAGAAGCGGAGATAAAATTTCTCAATGGCTTAAATGACTGCTTCTTGGAGCAGCTAGTGCAGGAACCCACAAGGGGAGAGGCAATTCTCGATTTAGTCCTGAGTGGAGCGCAGGAACAGGTCCAGGAAATAACCGTTACAGGACCGCTTGGGAATAGTGACCATAATATAATAACATTCAACATTCCTGTGGTGGGAAGAACACCTCAGCAGACCAGCACCCTGGCATTTAATTTCAAAAAGGGGAATTACACAAAAATGAGGAGGTTAGTTAAACAGAAATTAAAAGGCACAGTGACTAGAGCCAAATCCCTGCAAGCTGCATGGAAACTTCTTAAAGACACCATAATAGAGGCCCAACTTAAATGTATACCCCAAATTAAAAAACATAGCAAGAGACCTAAAAAAGAGTCACCGTGGCTTAACCACCATGTAAAAGAAGCAGTGAGGGACAAAAAGGCATCTTTTAAGAAGTGGAAGTCCAATCCTAGTGAGATAAATAGAAAGGAACATAAACACTGTCAAATCAAGTGTAAAAATGTAATAAGAAAAGCAAAAAAAGATTTTGAGGAACAGCTAGCCAAAAACTCAAAAAGAAATAACAAAATGTTTTTTAAGTACATTAGAAGCAGGAAGCCTGCTAAAAAACCTGTGGGTCCCCTAGACGATCGAACTATAAAAGGCGCAATCAAGGACGATAAAGCCATTGCGGAGAAACTAAATGATTTCTTTGCTTCAGTCTTCACGGCTGAGGACGTTGGGGAGATTCCCAAATCTGCACCGTCCTTTGTGGGTAATGAATCTGAGGAACTGTCCCGGATTGAAGTGTCATTAGAGGAGGAGAACTCCAAGAAGATCTCACCAAACTGAGTGATTGGGTAACAAAATGGCAAATGAAATTTAATGTGGACAAGTGTAAAGTAATGCACATTGGGAAAAATAACCCCAACTATACGTACAGTATGATGGGGGCTAATTTGGCTACGACAAATCAGGAAAGAGATCTTGGAGTTATCGTGGACAGTTCTCTGAAAACTTCCACACAGTGTGCAGCGGCGGTCAAAAAGGCAAATAGGATGCTAGGTATTATTAAGAAAGGGATAGAAAATAAGACCCGGAATATCTTACTGCCCCTGTATAAAACTATGGTACGCCCACATCTTGAATACTGTGTACAGATGTGGTCTCCTCACCTCAAAAAAGATATTTTGGCCTTGGAAAGGGTTCAGAAAAGGGCAACTAAATTGATTAGGGGTTTGGAACGGGTCCCATATGAGGAGAGGTTAAAGCGACTGGGACTTTTCAGTTTAGAAAAGAGGAGACTGAGGGGGGATATGATAGAGGTGTATAAAATCATGAGTGGTATGGAGAGGGCCGATAAAGAAAAGTTATTTATTAGTTCCCTAAATAGAAGAACTAGAGGACACCAAATGAAATTAATGGGTAGCAGGTTTAAAACTAATAAAAGAAAGTTCTTCTTCACACAGCGTGTAGTCAGCATGTGGAACTCCTTGCCAGAGGAGGCTGTGAAGGCTAGGACTATAACAGAGTTTAAAGAGAAGCTAGATAATTTCATGGAGGTTAGGTCCATAAAAGGCTATTAGCCAGGGGATAAAATGGTGTCCTTGGCCTCTGTTTGACAGAGGCTGGAGAGGGATGGCAGGAGACAAAGCGCTTGATCATTGTCTTCGGTCCACCCCCTCTGGGGCACCTGGTGCTGGCCACTGTCGGCAGACAGGATACTGGGCTAGATGGACCTTTGGTCTGACCCGGTACGGCCGTTCTTATGTTCTTATGTTATGTAGGTGTTCTGGAGGCGGAGTGTGGGCGGGGCCACGCCTGGTGGTTGGGGAAGGCAACGCCTGCCCCCGCCTTACACACCCACCGCCCCTGGGGGACTGGCCCATTTAGTCTCTGCAGGGCGATGCCACCTCAGAGCAAGAGGGGCTTCCTGCACGATTCCCCACACAGCAAGACGGACACAGCGTCACAAAGACGTGAGTGCCCAAAGGGGTGGGTCCCTCTGACGAGGATACCCCCAGCTCTGCCTCCAGCATCCAAATCCCGACTCGTGAAACTTGCACGGGGGAGGCTGGATTTCTTCCCAGTCTGGTTTTAAGAACAGGAAACCCCCCAGGAGTGAGAGAGAGGAGTTAATCTGGTGAAGTGGTCAATGGAGTGGGCTTTTCTCAAGCAGCTAAAACCCATGTGGCCTGTCTGACAACGTGCACGTCTAAATGGCCGTTCCTGCTGCTCGTGACAAGACGACCAGACCTGGGCATCCAGCTGCAGACTGCCTACTACGGCCTTGCAGCCAAGGGTGTGGAACAGCACCGAAGAGTCTGGTTCAGCTTTGCCAAATCAAACTGACTGGGATGAGCCCAGCAGCCAGGGTCAGCACCTGCCAGCTCCAACTAGGTCTCTGACCCGGGTGGGGGGTCTGTCCGCTTAGCAACTGGATGCGGCAGCGTGAAGGGGCATCAACGAAACCCCAATTCAGTCCGGAGCCCTCCCCCGCTGCTCGGCCCCAGCCCTTTACCTTTCTTGATCTTCTCATGGAAGTTAATGGCATCCACGGAGGCTGTCACGATGTTGGTCTTACAATGGCGAGCAGCCACGATCCCGGCGACCTCGTCCATTAGCTTCATGGTGACACCTGCAACGGGAGAGGTACAGATCAGTGACCGGGGGGGGGGGGGTCTCAAGGGTCTTGCGAGAAGCAGCAGCAAGATGCACTTCAGAGGCGCAAGCCGTGCATGAAGGCCGGCTCCTGCCACGCTTCTGCACTCAGAGCAGGCGCGTGCTCTAAGCCCGTCGTGCAGGGGGCGCAGGCCTCTCCTTGGGAGCACAGGGGCAGCAGACTGCTCTCGCCACCGAGATGCTGGCCCGGGCTGTGGCTTGGGTTGAAACCAGGAAGAGGATGTGAGCAACAGAAATGTCACTAACTCACCTTTTCCAGACAACGAGCAGCCCTGTGGCACCCTGGAGACTAACGAAAATATATCGAACATCACGAGCTTCCCTGGCCACACCCACTTCGCCAGACAGGGCCAGCGGGGACGCACATGGGCTGGCAGGAAGCGGCTTTGGCCCAGGAAAGCTCATGATTCGGTACCTACATTATTGTGAGTCGCTAAGGTGCTCCAGGACTGCTCATTTTTTAAAGCTACAGGACAACACCACTCCCCCTCAGACTTGTACGTTCTTTCAGTGTCCCCCAGAGGCCAACATACCCTTGGCTTTGGGAATGCACCCACCAGCACCTCTGCCCAGCTCGTCGCTGTACCAAGCGGCCCTGCCCAAGGCTCCGATAACCGGAGCATCGACACGCTGCAATGCGGCTGGCTGAGCAATGTGGCTGGGCCACCGACAGGACGGCAGCGTGGTGAACCCGCGCTGTCTCCGCCACACTGATGTGGTAAGCATCACCACCGCATTGTCCTATCGAACTCTGAGGAGGACCCCGGGTATAACGTTGCAGGGGAAACGCGTAAAGGGCCTGCTCCGTCCACACCAGGTGGAAAGCAGCCAATACAGCCCTCAGCTGTGACTCTGAAAGGAGCTGAACCTCGGATGCTCTGTCGAGGCGGGCTGTGAACAGGGGATGACCCCCTTCGCAGAAAATGGGCAGCGCCACATTTGTCCTGAGGGGCCACTCGTGGGATTGAAAGGACCAGCTGAGACGACCCATGGGGCCTCCAAGCTTCAGATCTCCCAGGCACCCAGATTAATGTTGTAAGAAATGCCAAGGTCCCACAGGGCGATGGCATCCAGGCACAGAGGAAAGGAGCGAGCACCACCCTGTCGATTGATATCACACATCGCCGAGGTGTTGTCCGTCACTATCATAACACCTTTGCCCTGCAGGTCAGCAGGAATGCCCAACAAGTGCAATGGACCTCTCTGAGCTCCCTGACATGGATATGCAACATCAGTGCCACGTGTGACCACAGGCCTTGGGTCTGCAGATCATTCAGGTGCGCCCGTGTCCAAAGCATCCGTTCCTAGAGGGATCTCTGGTTGCGGTCTGGTGAAGGGGACCCCTGCACACACCACATGGGGCTGCAGCCACCAGCCAAGGGGGCGCAGGGCTGCCAGCAGTACCATGACCAGGTGCTGAGAGGGTCTCTGGAGGGCTTGAAGACAGACTGACATCAGCCACGCTTGGACAGGCAGTGCTGAAGATGAGTGGAATGGAGGACAAGAGGCCACGTGCCCTAGGAACCTCATGCAATTGCACACGGTAGCGTTCGGGCTTCACTGAAGTCCTGGGACAAAGCCTGCCCTAGCCTGGAATCGGGCCTCCCGCAAGGAGGTGGTCACAAGCGGAATCGAGAAGGGCCCCGAGGAACTCAATTCTTTGAGCAGGAACGAGGGTGGATTCTGGCACATTCAGGATAAGACTCAGTCGAGAAAATGTGGCCCTAACCAACTCCTCATGCCGGAGTACCTGTTCCCAAGACGAGCCCTGGCTGAGCCAGTCGTCCAGGTCCGGAAAGACCTGCCCCAGCTCCTCCGCAGGAATGTGGCCACTGGCCATTCACCTTGTAAGAACCGGGGGCGCCATGGTGAGGCTGAAGGGCAGCCCTGTAATCGGACACTGGCTCACCGCCACCCAACCAAGGGCACGACGGTGGGCTGGAATGATGGAGACATGACAGTACGCGTCCTTGAGGCTGAGGGGGCCTCCCAGTCCCCCAGATCCCGCCAGGGGATACTTGAGGCCAGAGAAACCATGTGCAACGTGAGCCGTCCTATGAACGCAGCCAGGTTTCTGAGACCTGGGAGGGGGCGCAGACCCCCTGGGGCCTTCGGAATAAGGAAGTAGCTGGAGTAAACCCCCCTGCTCCTGAACTCCTGAGGAGCACCCCCACCTGCGGGATAAGGAGCTGCTTGTGGGAAGGGTCCCTGCGGAGGGGTGGGGGAGGAGGAAGGGAGGGGACAGAGATCTGGATAGAATATCCCACTCCCACTGGGCTCAGGCACAGCAGAGGGGTCGTAAAGGGCGGCAGGAGGTGCCTCCCTCCCTCCTCCCCCTTTGGTAATGGCGGCCCGGCCAGGGCTCTGTGCTCTGCCCCCCGACCATGGGGGCACGAAGGAGGGAGCACACGTGCTGCCAACAGCCGCTCCCTCGGGGGGCTGCGGGGATGGGGGGGACAAATATCCAAGTAAAACGTTTGCCAGTCCGCGGTATAAAAGAGGACGGGAACCACTGCTCTAGAGACCTTGAGGCTGTGTAGGCGAGAGCCTGTCTTATCGGCAACCAGGCCCGCCTCATCCAACGGCAGGTCCTGAATGGTGCGCTGCTCCTCCGCCAGCCACGCCGCAGGGCGATGGCCATAGCCACAGCACGCACAGCCAAGCCTGCCGAATCAAGGGCCGCCTGCAGAGCCGTCCTGGGGACCCTGCGGCCTTCCCGCAGCGCCCTCGGGGAGACGCGCCTGGAATTTGGGGCGGGCGCTCCAGGAGCGTAGCGACTGAGGAGCCCCTGCTGGCTCCAGACCCGCAGCTGAAGCCCCCCAGTCAAGTAGACCTGGTGCCCGAACAGGCTCAGCATTGTAGCATCCTGATTTTTCTGGGCAGGGCCAGGCTGCCCTGACGCTCTCGGGGGTTCAGAGTCCACCACCGATGGGCATGGCTGGGGGTGGCATAGAGCTGTTCATCTCCCCTCTGTGGCACACGGCTCATACGCACGCACCCACCAGGGGTATTCAGCAGCAAACGGCCTGTGCTGGAACACGCTACAAGGACACGGTCTCAATCTCCCCGTGCAGGTTTCCAGCCATCAATTGCTCAGGTGACTTGCTCTTCTGCTGCCAGGAGCACGGAGGCAAAGCACCCGGACATCTATTTAGCACGGTCTTCCATCAAAGGTAACCTGCACTTCACCTCAAAAGCGCCTATTCCCGCTCTCCCCAGCCGACGTGACAATGAAACCACCCCGCTGGTCAGCTGCACGTTGGGTAATTTATTACTGTTATTTAACGGCTCCACAGACGACAGATTCACGGCCCAGTTGTGCAATACCGCAGAGAACAGGCAGGGTGTTTTTTCAGGTAACCCAAGCTGAGCCTTCAAATCGCCACAGGCAGAATGCACAACCATCAAGCGCTGGACCGAGGACGGGCCAGTAAACATGGCGGGTCTGTGTCGAAGGCCATTTGGGAGAGTCCGCACCATGCCTTTGCCAGAGACACGGTGACACCCAGCGACTGGCACCACCATGCTCTGGGTGGGACGCTGCCACGCTTGGACCCTGCGACTGAGGCCAGAGCATAAGGAATTAGCTAATCTGGGAACACGCATGGCACGGAGGAGGAACAGCAGCATGCAGAGCCGCTTCCCCGCCACTCCCGTAGCTGCGAGGGGCGTGGAGCCACGTGTACCCCTGGGAGCAAGTGCCCCACACCCCCTCACACCCAGACCCTGCAGCGCCCTCCCAGGCCTGGCAAAACCTTTAGGCTTTAATCCCTGTTTCCCAGGGTTGCCAGACTGAAGAGGTTCAAGTGTATTCCAGCGGGGCCCCCGTCCCACTGTGCTAGAACCTGTACAACCCTCCAGAGAGCTCCCGGCCAGAGGAGCGTGCTGTGTTACAGCTGTGCAGTGCGGTGCACGGTGCTAGCAATGCACTACGGCTTGAAGTGCAAACCCCCAGCCGTACCGGTTTCTGCTGGCCAGCGTGTGCTACAAAGAGGGAGACCGGGAAATAGAGTCATGAGGTAAAAGAAATGGACCTTTACAGAGCTCCTCAGGCTCTGCATCAGGGCATTCCTTCCTTCCTGCGCACGCGCTCTGCTCTGCAACCACTGAGTCCTTCCATGCGCTGGGGCTTGAAATAACCGTCCCCAAGTGGGCGGCCACTACAGTTGCAGCCCTGCTCACCGCGTTCCATCCAGCATCGCAGAGCTTCCCCCGGGCCCACGAAAGGCCTCGCACCGTTTCCCCTAAAACAAGGGCCGCCATCGAAGCAGTTAGAGAACCAAGCTCTGGGGCACCCAGCTCAGGTCCTCTGGTCACTACCATTAGGCTCCCAAAGTTAGTAAACTTTCAACCTCAGCCTCCTGCTTCCATTCCCCATGCCTACATCTACACTGGCATCATTGTGCGTAAGAACTCTTTTGTGGAAGAGTTCTTGTGCAAAAACTCTTCCAGAAAAGTGCATCTACACTGGCATGCGCGTTTGCACAAGAGATGTGCTTTTGCCCAAGAGCATCCATGGCAGTGTAGACGCTCTCTTGCGCAAGAAAGCTCTGATGGCCATTTTAACCATAGGGCTTTCCTGCGCAAGAAATTCATGTTGCCTGTCTACACTGGCCTCTTGCGCAAGAACAGTTGCACAAGAGGGCTTATTCCTGAGCGGGAGCATCAGAGTTCTGGCGCAAGAAGCCCTGATTTCATACATTAGAACATCCGTTTACTTGCGCAAGAACACGCGGCCAGTGTAGACAGGCAGCAAGTTTTTGTGCAAGAGCGGCTGCTTTGGCACAAGATCGTGCCAGTGTAGACACAGCCCATCTGTAAAATGAGGATTCATTCCCTCTGCCTCTCCACTTCCTCCCCAGGCTCCTGATTCACTCAGCATCCTCTCCCCATGTCCCCGGCTCCTTTCTGGCTCCTTGCCCCAGTCTCTTTGCTCAGCCAGGCCCAATCCCCCCCCACTCCCCCACTCACAGGGGGACATCCAGCCTGAGGCACACACAGGACAGACCAACATTCATCCCAAACAGATGAAATTTGCCACAAAGTTATAAGCATCTGAAAACAGGGACTTAGAACGGAAGGTGTCAGGAAACCCTAATAGGCACGAATGGCACCAGTCCCTCCTTGAGTAGAAGCCTGCCAACAGAAAAGCCATTGCTACCCTGACTGGCTGACCAACGCCGCAGCTCTGGAATTTCCTACAAGCCACTTCCCACCGACCAAGGCATGAGAACTGGAGCCGGACCGTTCATCCTAGTTAACTGGCTGTCGGGGGGAAGGGAATTCATCTTTTGTGTCTAACCAAGTTGTTTTATCCAGGCAGCATTTATCATCTACTACTGTATGTGAGATGTTATAAATAACCGACAGATTCAGTAACCCAAGGAAAGTCTGCCAAGTACAGTTTTAAATAGATCGTTTTATTCCACTGAGATTTAGCCCTGCTTGGCCTAAAGCACCGCACACGGTAAGATTCCACTGACAGAATATCTAAAAATACCACAGCCGGGCAAGCATGCAAAGACAGCGACAGCTTTGCCAGGTCCCTTCCCCGCTTCAAAGAGCAGGATCTTAGCTATGAAGTAATAAAATCTTCAAACAATATTTTTTCGACAAAATATGGACAGTTCCAAGAGTAACATGGATGTTTAACACCTTTAATTTCCCCTCTCAGTATCTCTAAGTGTCTCAGCGGGGCTGTGGAACAGACAGGGTACAGAAGGGGTGCGCAGAGCTACCTTCAAGATAGCTTGCATCTTCAAGCTGGGGAGGCAAGGGGGTGCAGCAGCATCCCCAACACCCTACTTCAAGCACTGATGCACCTCAGAATAAGCCCTATGAGCCCACATTCCTGACACTGTCTGGGGGCCTTTGACAATGTGGGGGAAGAAGTATTTACGCCACTCCTCGCCTAGGCAATGCAAAACCCATAGGCAAACCTGTGCACGGCTTCATTAGCCCAGCCCTCAGTACCGGCTAAGCACTAGACTGAGACTCAGAAGTCCTGGGTGTACTGCGCGCGTGGCACTAAGTGCTACTCGGTGAACTCTAAATGTGCACACAAACGGGGATGTTTAATCGGGGTCCCTACTTTGTAACACACACCGGTCACATCCGGGGATCCAGGAGGCGCCATGTCCAGCTACCCAAAGCCACACAAGCTCCACACTGATCTATGAATCACCCCAGAACAGAAAGATCCCCCCAAGGCCAATTCTCTTCAGCCCCCACATCTCTTTGCACTGCGGATTATGGAGCCAGAAACCCACCATTACATTCCCCCCTTTCCTAAAAAGACACCCAGAAAGGCACTAACCTCCCTGCATCTCCAGCACCCCTGAATTCGGCCCCAAGCGAGAGAGCCCTCCCCTTGTAGCCACACGCAGTTGCCTGTCCTGGACCCCGCACTCCCATTACGCCTTCTAACCTAGGTAGGGCAGAAACTGCTGCATCAAGAAACCAAATCCTAAAGAAAAGATCTGAATAAAACAAACAGTCCCTCGCTGGTCTGCATGCGGCCTCGCCCTGGCTCTTTGGCTGGACGGGCGTAGGCTGGGTGTTGCCTACGCTTCTGGCCATGAAACGGGGATGAATCTGACCTTCTCCCATTTTATTTGGGCACACTCTTCCCTTCCCGCACACACCCTTTCCAGGCTCCGAAGGCAAACCCCTGCCCTTGCCTTATTTCTCGGGCCATGGCTGCTGCCAGACTGCAGGCCGCCTCTTCAGCCAGTTACAGTCATTTCAGGTGCTGGATTTCTAGTCTGAGACTCGCAACGTAAGAGTTGACAACACAATTGTAGGATTCACATTTCTCAAGCGGGTCACTGGTTTCCTGCCCACATTAAGAAAAAGCAGCTGGGCTTGGCCTCCCCGTGAATCCCAACAGATGGGGATACAGATATTTTCGCATGTAACATGTAACTGCCTGTGGATCTTAGGTTTTGGCAGCATGTTGACTATTTTTTAAAACATTATTAAAAATAGACCCTTGCAAAAAAACTTTCCAAAAGCCTCTGCTGTACGCCTGGGTCATGGTTTTCTGTAAGCAGGAGCTGTCAGAGTGTTTGGAATTCACAAAGAATTCCTAACCTTAAATGACCAACTGAGCAAAGAAAATCCCCCCTTGTAGCTTTCCCTCAGCAAGTTGGGCAATACATCACCGGGGAGAATGTCACTTTTCTGTTTGTTTTACAGCAGGGCCACTGCATCCCGGCCCTGGCCCCAGAGCCCACCCTGCCAAGTGCTGCACAGGCAGCCTATAGTCCTGGGGGCAGGCGGGAGAGCAAGAGACAAGGGGAGCAGGAGGGAGCAAGGAGGGAGGCACATGCCAGACAGGAGCGATTTGGAGCTTTTGAGCCAGAGGCAGGTGTCACACGCCCACGTGCTTTCCGAAATGTGGCTTATGAATATGCATAAGTCGAAGACACTTTAGGCAAAATGCATCATGTGACATTTCAACGTTAGGATCAGCTGAGTGTGAATATTCTGCTTCTGTGCACGTATCACTCTTGTACGTGAGGTTAGAAATAGGGAGTGTGGGTCTGCTTGCAAATGTGCTGGGTGCCATTAGCGATACTCCGGCACTCAAGGGGACGATCTGGAAATGGTTTGGTTTGTCCTGTAAGCCCAAATCTTGAGAGGCCCTACAAAGACATGTGAGCATGGCACCTGGTGCTGGACTCCATCTTGAATCTGGTATTTTTTCCATGGGGCTGAGGCAATAAAGGATCCCTAGAGGAAGTCTATTTGAGGAACGGAAAGCAATCAGGCTTTGGTCGTCAGCTGACTTTTGAAATGGCCTCCTCTCCTTGAGAGGATACACATGAAGAAAGCCGAAGCCTAAACACCACAGAGCTGTAAACCCAAGCCAGAGGGCAACCCAACTATCCTAAAGCATTTTACTTGAAACGAGGAGGAGTGAGGAATGGACTTTGAAACACGCTCTCCTAGTGGATTTGGCTTAACTGGCGAGTTTTTATTTTGCTTGAGTAACCTACTTCGATGTGGCTGCTTTCACTTGCAATCACTCAAAACCTACTTTTTGTATTAAACACACTTGTTTGTTACCAAGCCCACTGTAAGTAACTGTGCATCTCTCTCTCATTGATAAGAGTCTTTAGTTGGGGCTTTGGTCCTCTTTGGGGCCGTGTTCCTGGGTGCTGTCAAAGCCCCAGAGATGAGCCGGTGTATTGTGTTGTTCTGCAGGGGAGAGAGGGAGAGAAGAGAGAGAAGGGAGGGCATGTCCCCAGCTCTGGGCCTTGGCTGGGGGAGGCCAGAACGTCTGGCTCAGAAGGACAGGGTCGTGGGTGCCCAGAGGGCAGGTTGGCAGCTCTGCAGCCTGCTCAGGCCACTGGCTGAGAGTCCCATGGGGACCCCTGTGAGCGACCCCTCACAACAGGTTTAAGGAGGCAGCGCAATATCTCTCAAGAAGCATTAGCCAACGAGCTCAGGTCTCTTGGGTCAAGGCGAGTATTTCCGTTTGAGTTAAGGGTTTTGTTTTAAGTTAATCGCCTGATGGAGAGTGCGCCGAAGTCAAGAGGAATACACTCCTATTCGTGTCAAAGGGGCTGGGACGGGCCCCCACAGGAAACTAAAATACCTGCGCCCGCTTCTAACACCACACGCCAGATGAGTCAGAGTAACTGAAGGCCCCCAAAGTGCCCTCCAGGCTTCTAATGGGCCAGTTAAGTAAGCACCTCTGAAGGGGGGGAGGGGAGGAGTTTACAAAGTGGAGTCATCTACTTGTACATGCAGATATTTAAAAAGTTCTAATTTGTTTGTATAGCTATCTTGGGCTCTATCTAATGCACAAGAAGGCTTTTCCAGCAGGCTCACCCCCTGCATGTAGAGCAGTGGGCTCCAGCCTTTTTAACCACAAGGTCGCTTTTCAGTGTAAGTGCATTGTAAGATCTACCTCCAACCCAAATACCCTTGCCCGGCTTCCTTCCCCCCTTCTCTGAGGCCTCACCCTGCTCACTCCATCCCCCTTCCCCAAACCTCACTCTCACCAGGCTGGGGTAGGGAGGTGGGGTGCAGGCTCTGGTCTTAGGCCCAGGGGTTCGGAGTGTGGGAGGGGCTCACCCTTAGCCCAGGGTGGGGGACTGGGGTCCAGGAAGGGTGTCAGAGTGTAAGCTCTGGGAAGGAGTTTGGGTACAGGGGTTCAGGCTCTGGCTGGGCTCCATTTAACTGAGCAGTGGGGTTGAGGCAGCTTACTCCTGCCCTGGCCCTGCACCCTCCTGAAAGCAGCTGGCATGTACAGCAACGGCTCCACGGCACCATGTGCTACCCCTCATCCACAGGCACGGAGCCCACAGCTTCTCCTAGCCACGGTTCCCCACTACTGATCACTGGGAGCTGCAGGAGCGGTGTCTGCAGGCAAGGACAGCACATGGAGACCCCCTGCTCTGCCTCTCTCGGGGGCCGCAGGGACATGCCAGCCACCTCCAAGAGCAGCAATTCCCACAGGGATGACTCCAGCCACCCCGCGTTAGGCATGTTAGAGTTCACTGCTCAAAGAATTAAACGTAAGCGCGAGAGAAATGAAAATGACAAAATGCACAGACCAGTCCAAACCAAACCGAAGACACTTTGCAAGCAGTAAAAAGTAACCCCCCTCCCCCCCCCCGGTGCATTGGGTCAGGAGATGAGAGGCAAGGACAGTGTGAGAGTGACAGAGATGTGCACTGCCAAGCTCCCTCTAGCCCCTTCTCTTTGTGAGGAGACCGGGTACAGGAGTGGGGGAGGAGGTTCACGGACATCAGTCCCCCCCCCCCCCCCCACACACACACCCTGCACAGGAAGCAGGAGGCTCCCGCCAGGCAGCTCCACGGCAGAGGCAGGAGCAGCAGGGCAGTGGGTAGAGGGCAACTGAAGTGCCAGCACTCAATAGCTTCCCGGCCAAACCAGTCAGGACCCCCGGCAGAGGCTCCAAGATCTAGCAGTCGATGGCGACCGGCTGGTTGGTGACCACCGCTGGAGTGGGACACGCTGCCGCACGTTGGTACCTGTATTTCACAATTAGCAACCTCGCTGCACTTCTCTGCTGGACCAAGCAGGGCTGGCGCCCGTCCCCACAGGCGGCACACAGAAGATCCCCACTGCTGCCTAGGTCTAGGTCCCTCCCGCCCCATCAGCCGGCCTGCTGCAGTTTGGGATTTCACGCAGCTGCTGAACACTTAGATCGATCTATCCCAGGTCTCTGTTCCCCTGCCCTGCCCACCAGCCCGGCGCAGCAGGAGCGCTCATCACAAGGACAGGGACGCGTTTGATTAAATAACGGTGCAACCGCTGAACGTTTCAGCAGTCAGAGGGTTACAGGTGGGGGGCAGGCGGCTGCCCAGGAGCCTGTGTACACAGGGAGCCGGCTTTACGCCGCCTCCCCATGCGTACCAGCCCCCGCCCTGCGCTGTCTGAGGCAGCAGTGGGGAGGGGGGTGGGCAGGTTGCTGTGCGTAATGGGGAAGGCAAAGGCTCATCGGTTAACCCTGGACCCGGTTACACTTTCACAGCCCTGATTGCTAGACTGGCTAAGTGCCTCCTTCAGCTCAAGCTGCTGGGGTCTCTGGCTACCCTCACTGCCCACTTGTGATTGCAGGGGCAAACCTGGTGGTTGTTTTACTGCCATCCTGCGGACAGCTGGACTAACCTAAGTTCAACCCAGGCTACAAAAGCCAGCTGACTCTGCTCTTTGTATACGAGCCCGTTCGTCACTATGCAGCATGGCACTGGGCAGCCTGGCGCTTGTAAGGGAGAGGAGGGGAACACACTTTGCTTGGCTTTCCTTTAGCCCACAATAACCTGCAGACACACCGACGTAGGGCCCCAGGAGCTGCCAGGCGCCGGCGGGGCGGAGAGACACGCAGTGGTGCAGTGTTTATTCCCAGAAGATACAGCAGTCCCATCTCCAGGAGCACCTCCCACTGGTCCCTTCAATGCCCTAGAACTCAGCCTCCCTGGGTCAGGCCTCCAGCGAGCGGCAAGGCCACGCCGTGTGGGAGTCGAATTCAAGTGGCCAGTGAGGAGTCAAAGCCCAACAGGAACTGACACGCCAGTGTCTGGGAAGAGGCGGCTCAGACCCCGAGCTGGTTCAACAGACGAGACTGTGGCTCCAGAACCCGCCTCATCTCACACACACACACACACCGCCCCCCGGGAGTCTCTGGCACCAGCCGAATCAAGCGCCACACTCGGCACATGCAGCCTGGCCGAGGCTTCGTACAGGGCTGGAGAAAGTCGTTTCAAAGGTAACCGTGGAGCTGCTGAAAGGCTCAGCTGGTACCTGCACGGCAGGCGCCGCAGCAAAACTTAGCTTAGCGCTACACTGCAGAGCCTACAGCCACACTACCGCCGTGGGAACGGGGCCGGCAGGGGCTGCTGGCTCCACGCCCAGGGTGCCGTGGGAGGCTTTGCAGTGCTGGGCAGGCAGGGAGCCACACGGCCTGGAACTTGCGGCCAGGGAACCGGGCCGGCCCACCATGGACAGGGGCCGGCTGGTGGGCTGAAGCAGCCTTAGCCTGCGGTAGGCCCCAGGGGGCTGGAGCAGGCCCTTGGCCAAGGCGGCGGGAGCCGCTCCTGCCCCTACCGGTTAACGTTTTACATCCCTCATCAGTATGGAAATGGGGTGAAGCAAGCAACTGGGTGCCTGGGTGAGCCTCGCTGTCCCGCCCCAGGGGCCACGGCCCGCATGCAGTGTCCGTCTGTCTAGTGCCCTGACATGCGTCCCCCCCTGCGCAGCGGTTGCCACGGGCGGCTTCAGGCTCTCGCCGGGCAGCGTGCGAGGAGGAAGAGGGCTGCCTCGATCAGCCATGGGGCTCTGCAGCTCTGTGCCTGCGCTGGGCTCCGCAGCCACGCACCCGTTCCCCTTCCCGTGCCAAGCGGTCTACGTTCGCCAGCCCCGGGGCTGGAGCTGCTGATAGCAGTACCGCACATGCCCTGGCTGTGGGAGAAGCAGCAAATCCCCCGTCCCCGGTCCAGTCCGCAGCCAGCTCATTTCCTTGCGCAGCCAGAGCCATTCTCCTCGCCACAGCACGAGCACTGCTCTGGGGCAGCCGGCTAGGACAGAGCCGCTCTGCAAGACACGTGGCTCCCTGCCGGCCTGGCAGAGACAAACGCAACCACATTAACCCTGATTTAGAAGAGGGCTTTCAAGGCAGCATCCCATTACTCTGCAGCCGGAGCCAATTAATCACCCGCCCACGGGGCCCCGCGGCCCTTGTCCCGATCACATCAGCGACGGCCCAGTGGCCGGCTTGACAAGGCTCAGCCCGGGCAAGTGGCGCTGTGTCAAACGGAGACTCTCCCTTGCGGGCAATAATGGCTGTGCACAGACCCAGAGCCACGCTGCAGGCTTAAAGCATTTCCTCCCTTTCTGGGCAGTCACTGACCCCCCGGGCCGGGTAAGGGCAGCCTCGGACCAGATGCCGGGCAGGGCGGTCCACTCGAAGCCGGGAGCCTGCAAGCTACACCCACCCCACTTGAATTAATGGGGAAAAAGCTGCCCCCTGGGAGCATCCCGTTTGCCTTCCCTGCTTCCTCCCCACCCTCCCGGGCTCAGCAGGCAGCCAGCTCCCGGGATGAAGCCATGCTGTGGTCTGCCAGGGAGGCAGGATCAGTCAACCAGCACCCGCTCATCCCTCCAGCCTGCAAGCTGAGTGCTCAGTCACCACCAGCTGCAGACCAGCCCAAGCGCCTGCACTGCGCGGCCTTGGGCTGCCCCCAAACCACCCCCCCCAGCTCCGCCGTGACAGAGCATGTTGGGGCGGAAGGGAGAGGACAGGCGGAGGCAGGGTGCTGCCAAGCTGGGCTAGACCCTGGAGCAAGCAACCACATGACAACAAGGGCGGTTCATATAGAGGGAGACCCTGACGCACCGTACTCTACACTAGGGGTGTACGGGTACCTGGTAAGTTACCAGTAAGCATCCCCTTTACCGGGTCTTCGGTTAACCAGTGCTTGAGAGCAGCCCCACAAGCGGGCTGAGACCTGGAGCCCGGCACCCCCACAGGTTCCACAGCCGGGATCCTGCTCAGTCAGGTACCCAGCTAAACCCACATTTAACCCACTAACTGCTGCAATGGGATTCTACCTCCCTGCCCGACAGCACCACGGCCCGGCCCCCCCCCCCACGCACTCCCTCTGCAGGAGGCGCGTCTCCCCCGGGCTGCAGGGGGATGCCTGAGAAGGGCGAGTCATGTTGGCAGGCAACCATAGCGTCCCAAATAGCAGGTTCACCTCTGGGCCATGCGACGGCTGAGCTCTCGAGAGACGGGGACCTGCTATCGCTGCGCCTCCCCGTCTTCCTGCTGCTCTAATCGGCTCCGTTCCACACATGCAACTGCCCTTGTGCTGAAGCAGCCGCAGGCTGGCGCCCACAGGTCCACGCATTAGCCACCGCGACTAACCGCGTTCAGCTGATCAACTGCAGGCTGTACAGGGGCTGGCTCCAAGTGCCACCCGCAAGCCGGCAGGGCCAGCCCCCCATTTTCAAAGGAGCCCCCGCAACCGACAGCCACTTGACAAGGATTGGTCACTGAATGCCAAGCGCTCAGCTGCCTTCTGGTGGGCGCCCTCGGCCCCACTCCGACCACAGCAGGGGCCTGTCCGTTCTCGCACCCCTGGCTAGACACAGCTCTTCCATGACAGCTGAGCTCCGGCCCCAGCAGCCTTGCTGTGCGTGCCTGGGTTTGCCAGGCCGGAGACACCCCATTCTCTGGCTGCTCCTTGCGACTCCAGAACAGACGGTGCAAGAGCGGGCACCGCCAGGGGAGGCGCCCCACCAAAGCCATGTTCCCGCACAGCCCCTGAGCCACGGCTCACTTCTCCACTGGCCACGCAGCACTTACCCTGGAGCGCTGATACAGCCATGTTCCCAGCTGTCCCGGAGGCCGTAGCTGCATTCGCAAACCAGCCTTCCCAGTCGCAGGCCAATAGTGCAGCACAAGGCCCCCCGCCTCCCTCAGACAGTTCAGGAAAGCGCTGCCCGTTCCCTGCTCTGGTCCCTGCGCCAGCTTTCCCAGGATGCCCAGACCCTGAACACCTGGCCCAGTAAGAACGTGGCCGGGCACAGAAGCGGTGGCTAGTGCGAGGTGCCTGCGCTCAGAAGGCGGCAGGCGAAGGACCAGCAGCAGGGGCAGGTTCAGTCAGCACAGGGAGCCAGCTCACTCCTCTGAAGCTGGGTAATTCCCCTGGCCCCTCTCAGCCCGCCTGCAGCAGGGCGGCATGGAGCCGTATTTCCGAAGGCAGACGAGCAGCCAGGGCTGGCTACACAGCACAGAGCAAGCTCTTGGGGCCGTGGAAGCTCTGACCTCAGGGCAGAGACTGGAGCAGAACCCAAAGCTCACTGATGGAGATACTAACCAATTTACCCAGCACTGCTTCAGGGCAGGGGCTGGGAGGTTGGGGGGGAGGGGGTGCAGGGTGGCCCAGGAGTCAAGGCAGGGGGTGGGGTTGAGAGGTCTGAGGGGGCTCACGGGGCTGCCCCCAGCAGCAAGGACAGCATGGCAGGTGCCTGGCCCCAGCAGCTCCTGGGGGGGGGGGGGGGCAGGGGATGGGGTGCTGCGCAACCTGGGCCCAGCAGTTCCTCCAGGACTCTGGGAGGGGGGGGTCCTGTGCCAGCAGCCCCAGCAGCTCCTTGGAGGGTTGGGGGATGGGGCTATGCAGGTTGGCCCCAAGGATACGCCTGACAAGGCCACTGGGCAGCGCCTCCCTCCCCCCCAATCCAGTGCTGGGGAACAAGGGTTTGGGGAGGGGGGGGGGCACTGACCCATCCGTGGCCGGTGGCTGGCAACATGGAGCGTTCTGGCCCCAGCTGGCCACTCTCATCCCAGCACAGCCACCCCCACCTGGGGTCACTCTGCCTACAGCTGACCCGGGGTCACTGCTGAGCACAGCTGCCTTGCTCTCAGCCCCTCCCTTTCTGTGTTGTGGGAAGCCACTGGATTCCAGGCACATCCCATTAGCCGGGCACGACTGGACCTTGCATTAAGCTGGGAGAAGCAGCAGCTTCCTACCACATGTGGGGGTCCCCGTGCTTACTTCAGGAGCAGTTCTTGAAAGAACACACTCCCAGCTGGACAGACTGACAGACACAAGCTTTCTAAACTATATATTAATAAAATGAAATGTAATCCCACCACCCAACTCAGTGGCAGTTCTGGCTGCCTATGGGCCACGTGATAACTTCTGAATCCAGTACACGATTAACTCCCGAATATCAGAAAAACGTACACGAGGAATGGTCCTGCAGCACCTTAGAGACTAACAAACACGTAGATGGTATCATGAGCTTCTGTGGGCACAGCCCACTGCTTCCAATGACTGGAATTTGAGCAGGCCAAGATCCAATAAATAGCAGAGAAAGAGGGGCTGGGGAGGGAAAGGAAAAGAAAAGAGAAAAAACAGGGAAAATAGTCAGTTTCTATGCTCAATGGAGCTGATGGAGAGGGCGCTAAGTACCTGGTGTTTGGCCTTTTACATCGTTAGGATGTGGAATACAGCAGGCAATCCAGTTATGGTCTTATTCCCAAATATCAGGGCACCATCTGGTGAGTTTGGTGACAGATTTTCGTTGTGGCATGGGGAGAAAACGCAGCCAGGCACCACCCATTCCCTCCAGTCTATTTGCACACTTTGATGCTGTGGGTTGAAATGAGTCAGCCAAGCAGCGGGCAGGCCAGAGCTGAGTGGATGGATGGGAGGGGACTGAGGACTGGACTAGCAAGGGCTGATTCAGATTAGGATCCATGTTGGCTGAGTAGAAGTGAGGCTGGAAATTTGCACAGTTGTCTCCTTTCATGCTGTGATTGACAAGCAAGATCATTTGCCTTTCCCCTGGGCTACCATTAACAGGGCTGCATAGGAAGGCGCCAGCAGAGCCAAGCATGGCATGCGGAGGGGGCCTGACAGACCAAGGCAGCAGTAGAAAGGGAAAGTGCTCACTTTACAACCATTTCCCAAACTCCTCCTGGGCATGAACCTGGAGCGATGCCCTCCCGCCAGATGGGCCCATGCAGGAAGGGCTGCAACAGAAGCCGCTGAAAAATGCAAAAGCAAAGTGGAATGAGTGTGTCACTAAAGTTTCAAATGAATTTTCTTAAGGCAAGAACTTAGAAGCACAGGAGGTGGGATTTAAACAAGGCTCAGCCCGTACACCGATCACAGCTTCACAGCAGCCATCACTCCACAGCTTTGGTGGGATTTTTCCAGGACCCTGTGATTTACACGGGGTTTTAAATAGAACAGGGTGCTGTGTTTGCTGCAGCATCTGTTGCTTGGTGCCAATTAACCCGCCCAGCTGCTAATTATACCTTGATTTCTGGTGACGCTATCCAAGTTAACTCGTGTTTAGAAGAGAAGCAGGAAACGGGCTACATGTGCCTGTACAGCCCTATGGAAATTGCAGAGACATTGTGCATCTTCACAATGTGCCATCAGCAGCCCCCTTCTGCAAGGAAGCGCTGACTCCCGCCAGACGGCCATTCTCCGCTGCCACGTTGGGGGTTGGCAGGCGAGCGCTGAATGGGGCAGGATTACATTTGTGCACTGGGGAAGCAGCGCCATCAAGTTTGTTTGTTTACCAGACCATCGGATTTAAATCTCAATTCAACAGTAAGGGTGCTGCTTTTCCCTGCAACTAATCAAACAGCTGTATTGTCTTCCTTCGCTTTAAGCCAGATTTGGACTGCTCTCAGGTGATCGGCCCTACAGGGATGTTAAAATGGTTAACTGATGTAACAGTGGTGCTTAACCAGTTAACCTTTTCACCCTCAGCCTGGCCACTGACCTCACCATGGTCATGGGGTCCCACCGTTGGCTGCTGCCAGAGATAACTGGCAAGGGCCAAGTAACCAGTTACCATGCCTGGTAGTTAAGGGTTCACCTCTCAATTTTTCAACTAAACTCCTTTATTTCCCTGACCATTATCAAAGTCTCTTGGACCTGGGAGAAACCAGGCCTGGCTGCATGTTTCTGCTGTACAGTGCTAGATACTAGCCACATCCTCTGAACTCCGTCACACAGACTGTGCTTTAGCCCATCAACACTAAGTCTGGGGAAGCCAGGACTGTGCAGAGCTTTCGTTAGCCAGAGGCACCAAACTTGCCCCCTCGGCACGTACATCCACTGCCAGAGGGCAGAGCCCTTCCAAGCCAACATACCACTGTGCATGCAGTTCCAATGGACAGGCATGGCTTAGGGCAGCAAGGGAGATCTTGTTTGGCTACAGCTATCTCTCCCCTATTTTAGGAGGCCTAACAACGCCTCAGACTAACCATGTCAGAGTACCAGCTTCTGCCCTCCTGCTGGTGCTTCCGGCTGAAATGAGATTCTCAGGGAGCAACTGTTGAAAAAAAATATGTTGATGTCTAGTAGAAAATACACAACCCAACACAGCGACTTGAGCGTGTGCTAGGGCAGGGTGGGATAAAAGCCGCTGTTCTGTTCAAATGAACTGGAAACACAGGATCTAACCCCAAATCCTGCTTTGGGCAGGGATATGAAAACGGAAGTTTGAGTAAACATGGATGAGAAGTCCTGTGGCACCTTAGGGTATGTCTACACGACATGGCTCTGTTGCCAGAGATAATGCCTCGTGAAATGAGGTTTACCAGAGCAGTCGACAGAGGCTTCCCTGTCGACCACGGCGCGTCTAGAGTGCCCCGCTGCGCCGGGACAGCTGATCCCCGGCACAGCGCGGCAGCCATTTTCATGTAAATCACGGCTTCATTTGGGTATGTCTAGTAAACTAATCTACAGGGCTCTGGCAACAGAGCCATGTAGCCTAGACATACCCTTAGAGACGAACAGTATAGCCTTATAGACTAGATAAGGTGCCACAGGACTTCATCGTTTTTGCAGATTCAGACTAACATGGCTACCCCTCTGATACTTGAGTAAACATGATTCAGCCAGGGCTAAAACATGACTCTGCATAAAACCTTTTTGTGCTCTAAGAGCTGCAGAGCAGACACATCCCGGGGAGTAGGAAAGTGCCCCGTGAGAACTGCGGGGAAAGTCCATTGTGACCTGGCTAAGTGAGACACGTGGGGCCTTGTCACTGCACACACCAAGTGTGTTCCGGCTAGTTTTATAGTCGCTCTAGCCCCCACATACGTAGCTATGGCTCCACTCGGGATGCCTGGCCAACTTAAGAGCCTATTCAAACGTATCGGCCAAACCTCTCTGGCCCAGCATCAGGAGTTTGCCGGGTGTCCACTTACGGGTGTGGCCAACTTTCCTGCGGTCCTGGAAAGTTTGTTTACAGCCACTAGTCCTGGCTCTCCGTGTTCTGTGCTGTTCTCTAGCTCTAGTTTACCCCTTCTCAGAACCCAGCAAGCAGTGGCAGTGTCGGTAAAGCTGCTAGACAATATGGACGTCCCATGGTCCCGCAAATTCTCAGGTTTGGTACCAGTCAGGTCCCCAGGGTGCCAGGCGGGAGAGGCTCAACCTACAGTAGCAAGGTATACAATAAGTGAGGCTAAGGGCTTCTCCCTTTCTCCAGTGTGGCTATGCCCCAAATCTCTAGGACTGGCTCCACTGGCTGCATCAGGAGGAAGACACCTGGTTCCCTTAATTAGGATGAGGTAATGAACACATTTCATTTGCATAAGAGGACATCTTAGCAAGTTAAGAAGCTGGCTGAACATTCTCAGGCATTTTTAACACTTCTCGAGGAGCAACTCCGCACGGTTTGCATGTAGATAAAGGGGCATGGCTATTGAATGGCTCTGCACAAAAAGCAGCTGTTCCATTACTGCTTCACTGAATGTCCAGGTCATTTCCTTTCCCATCCCTTTGTAGGTAAAGAAGAAAATTGCACCACTCCATTATCTCAGACCATAACTCTGTCTGTCTCCAGCCTCCTGTGGCCACGCTCTCTTCTCTACCACAGGAGAGGACGGTGCTCGGTGTCATTAGGCACAGCTTATAAATCGTGTGGTACAATACATTAAAACAAGTCAAGGGGACTTTGCGAGGCTGCTGCTAAACAGATCCCAAATACCAGCTGGACAGCAAGCATGCATCTGTAGAGGCTTTTTGCATAAATTGACAAAGATGTTACAGTTTATAGAAAGTTGAAGGTAATTTACCAACTAAACATTATTTCCTCGTCTGATTGCAAGGCAGGCACTTGAAGGTTATTGATCCATCCAGAATACTGACCGCTCGTGGCTCATGCAGGTATTAAACTATTAGTGAATAAAGGTCCATGCACTGGTGCATTAAAACGGCTCTCATTTTGGCATGGAAGCGACATTGTAAAACTACTGATCAGAGTGAGCAGAATTCTAGAGATCAAGGTGCACGAGAGGGTAAGTTAGTAGAAAGTGTCAAGCAATGGCCTCTAAAGCCAAGGGAACTGTCCTGCAGCTAAACCCACGAGCACGGAAGTACCGGGAAAAGCAGCTCCTTCAATACAAATCGAGTTCTCTACAGTACAGGCCTTGCTCAGACTCCTGTGAAAGTGCAAACCACACCAGTGCCATCACACAGCACTGTGAGCACATGCATTTAGAATGGGTGCACCACCATGCACGTGAAATACGCTCTCCTTGGAAAACGCTTGCAGAGCGGGTGTCACGCGTGGTCCCGAGCTAGCTACCAACGGAGACGGGAACAGACACTCCTCACTGCCAAGGGCTCGTGGCATCAAACGATTCTCCACACAGCCTATGCCAGGCTCATGGGCTCACAGTGCCTAGCTCCTAGGTGCCACCACAAGCCTATTTGCCCACTTCTCAAAGAGCCTCCAAGGCTCCGTTTACACGCTCCAGGACGAGCCTGCCAGCTTGGGCCAACAGACTGGGACTGGCCGGGTTCACACCAGCAGGCTGAACACAGCTGTACATGCAGTGCTTCCAGGCTCGGGCTGGGCTGCAGCTTGGGCTCTGAAGCCTAAGGAGAAGGCAGCTACAAAGCCTGTTTAGAGGCTAGTGCGAGCCCTGCCAACGCAGGACGGCTGACAGGCAGGGAGCTCACTGCCCGGGGCCGTGTCACCGGCCCCAAAGCCGAGTGGGATTTCATCGTGTCGGGTATTAAGGGCTCCGACGTCCGCTGCATGCGCGCTCTCGCTAGGCAGTCGTGTTGGGCCGAGGTCTGAAGCCACGCAGCACTCGCCGGAAGAGTGGTAAAGCCGTGTACTCACCGCCGTGTACAAATCCGTGGAGAGTGCAGTCTGAGGGGCCCACCAGATGGATCAGGCTGGACTGGCTGTAGCCTACAGTGAACGGCTCTATGGAAAGACAAGGGAGAGCTCAGACCCACTCGCTCAGGGTTCAGACTTCGTTACAACCACTGATGTTACGAGCCTGGGGCAGACGGGGCTCTGCTCACAGGGGGCAAAAGCCTGAACACACTTCACCAACCGGGATGTACGCTTCAGTCAGCTAGTCTGCAGGGAGGAGGGGCCACGGGACACAAAAAAGCTCCTTGTGCCCCGACTGAACCTCCTGCGCAAGCTACCAAGGGGGCACAAAAGGAGCAGGCATCTGAAAATCAGTGCTTTGAAAGGGTCCCAGTTTCAGGTGGCATCTGCATCCTGCACTGAGCCACCGTAACCAAAGCGCTCAAAGAGTCCGTGCCTGCCTGCCGCCTCGCACCCCGCACCTGCTGTTCCACCACACTGCTTCGGGAAAGGCCTTCCAGGCTAACATGCAAAGGCCTGGCAAGCGGCTTTAGGAGCCAAACCCACTGTAAAGGGTTAACTCTTTGGTGGGAGAAAGCAAGAGCGCGCGTACGTGCGTCTTTCGTGCCACAGATCAAAGACTCTAAAATCACGTGCTGGGAAAAGAATCCCATCAAGAAGCCGGTTTTCAGCCCAGCCTTCACACTTTCTATTTTTGTACCCACGTGAAACGGCAGGTGCAACTGGTATCTGATCTGATCACCGGTGCTTCCCAGGCAGGTGCATTTAAACAAAGGCAAAGATTTGGCCCAAGTAGGCAGGGAGAGAGAAAATTGCTTGTAAAAGCCCATGAGCAGTGAGTTAACACAAGCTTTGGCTCACACTGAAAGTGACTGTGGCAGACAACTGCCCTCAATAACCCAAACCACCAGCATTTAAACATTCCCCCTCCAGGTGTAGGTGTAGCTGGCAAACAGGACATGGTGTCAATTACCTGGAAAGGCCTTACCTTTAGTCTGTCTATCTGAGAGGCAGGGAGAACAGAGAAAAAGGCATGAGCAGCGTTCATCAGCAAGGCACTCTCTTAGCAAGCAGGTAACAGACATCAGCTCCCCCATGGATGCGAGCACAGCAGGTCTGCAGCGGCCGTGCACGTGCCTTGCGAAGCGGCAGGGCTGACCTCGGGGGCTCTAACAGCAAGGGAATTCAGTGATGGCAACAGACACTTTACAGGGAGCCTGAGGGAGGACGTCTGCCCCCCAAGTGATGGCTGTGCAGCAGGCCCAAGCTTCTCCACACCGGCCCAATGGGGAGGAAGCAGAAGGCCGGTGTTTGGGCCCATTTAGTTCTACTCGGCTCCAACTCGGGCTTTCTAGCAGTGTCTGCTGGGATGGGAATGGCTAGCAGAGACAGGCAGGCAAGCCACAGGTAAGGGCTTTCCAGCAGTGCCAAGGGGGCCACGTTTGAAGCGGGGGCTGGCAAAGCAAAGCAAAGGCTCCTGATTTCACTGAGACCCCCCTGCCCTACACGCCCGGCTCCTCGCATCCATGGACAGTCTGGAATGGCCTTCGAAAGCGGTGGCTGAGTGCATGCCCGCCAGACGCCCACCGCCCACAGCTGCCACTCGGAACAGGAGCTGCAGGCTCGGGGAGTGCAGAGCTCGGCCGTGCCGGCTCCCTGGCAGACAGACTCCCAAGCATTCGGAGCTCCCGAACAGCAGCTGAGGCCAACAGCCCTGCTCATGTGCGGGGCTAACAAGTCCTTGTCTGATCTCCAATGCGCGAGAAACGCGGCGCTGCTGTAGGAAGCGACAGGCCGTTTCATCTGCACCTTGGCACGGGCAGTAGCAAGGGCAACCGTGTATAAAACCTACCAGGCTCCGGAAGGAGACCGAAACAACGCACTTGCCCCTTGTGGCTTGTCGCTAGGCAACTACCGGTACTGTCCAAACACCTGAAACCTCGGACTAGTCTCAGATTTTACAAGTGGTTAAAATTCACAAGCTGTAGACCAAGTGACAAACGTAGGCTGCAAAGCCTCTCTTCCCCAACCCCACCTCGGACAGGGACCACCGAGTTTGCTTGGTCACACGCTCTAGCAGCGCCTCGCAGCATTACTGCCGAGCACAGACTCGCAGCCGACACACTTGAACAGAGCCAGAATTGGCTCTTTTCATGCCCAGATGCACTCTTGGATTGCACATGCAAGGCCACGGGAGGGCTATAAATAGCCAAGCACAGCAGCTCAGCCACGCAGTGCTCCGAACTTCCTGCACGCAGCCCACCTGCTCCCCGCAGACAAGCAGGGCTGACGGAAGGGTGGTCTCTGAAGGTGCAAACTCAGAGGCCTCAGGCTCCAGGTAAGTAACCTGGTTAGTCCGCTATTCCCTTTTCCACCTGGAGACTAGCTGTCAGACAGGACCTCACTGCCTTGGTACCACGTTGGGCAGACACATGCCTGCCTCGGGCCATGGAGAGATGTGTGGATCTCTCATTACAGAAGGCAGGAGCCCAAAGAAAGTTCTCCCGTTGGCAATAACAGAGGCAAGGATTCCAGGAGAAGAGTAAGCTGTTCAGCTTCCATAAAGTGGGCTATCCCACCAGGGAAGCAGCACGTGGCTGGGAGGAGGAAGACAGGCAGCTCTGAGCAAGCACTCAGTAAGGACACTGCATGGGGGGAGCACTTGGAATGACAGGAGAAGTCACCTAGGCAGCGAGAAGTCATACGGAGCCCAAAGCCGGCTAGCCTGTCACTAGCCAAGGATCGGTTCTAGGGCTGGTCTTGTTCAACAGCTTTATTAATGACCTGGATGAGGGGATGGATTGCACCCTCAGCAAGTTTGCGGATGACACTAAGCTAGGGGGAGAGGTAGATATGCTGGAGGGCAGGGATAGGGTCCAGAGTGACCTGGACAGATTAGAGGGTTGGGCCAAAAGAAATCTGATGAGGTTCAACAAGGACAAGTGCAGAGTCCTGCACATGGTACGAAAGAATGCCAAGCGCTGTTACAGGCTGGGGATGGACTGGCTATGTAGCAGTTTGGCAGAAAAGGACCTAGGCGTTACAGTGGGTGAGACGCTGGATATGAGTCAACAGTGCGCCCTTGCAACTTAATATGCCATTCGCCTTCTTGGCTACATTAGGAGAAGCATTGCCAGCAGATCTAGAGAAGTGATTATTCCCCTTTATTCAGCATTGGTAAGGCCATATCTGGAGTACGGAGTCCCGTTCTGGGGCCCCCACTACAGAAAGGATGTGGACGCATTGGAGAGGGTCCAGCGGAGGGCAACCAAAATGATTAGGGGGGCTGGAGCACATGACCTGTGAGGAAAGGCTGAGGGATTTGGGCTTATTTAGTTTGCAGAAGAGGAGAAGAGTGAGGGGGGATTTGAGAGCAGCCTCCAACTTCCTGAAGGGGGGTTCCAAAGAGGATGGAGAGAGGCTGTTCTCAGTGGTGACAGGTGGCAGAACAAGGAGCAATGGGCTCCAGTTACAGTGGGGGAGGTCTAGGTTGGATATTAGGAAAAACTATTTCCCTAGGCGGGTGGGGAAGCACTGGGCTGGGTTCCCTAGGGAGGGGGTGGAATCTCCATCCCTAAAGGTTTTTTAAAGTCCCGGGCTGACACTGCCCTGGCTGGGCTGACTGAGTTGGGTTGGTCCTGCTTCGGGCAGGGGGCTGGACTTGACTCCTGAGGTCTCTGCCAGCCCTGGGATTGTGGGATTCTATTCCTAGGCCACAGGGGCTATAATAGGGCCTGGGGCAGTGGAAGAATGGTGCCCATGGAATGCCAGAGCACATTTTCCCCAGGCAGGAGCATTCCCAATGCTCTGATGGCCTCCAGCCACGAGCGTCTCATCTCCCAGGTACGCACTGACAGAGGAGCTCCGACACTGCTCGCAGAGTCCAGGAGTGGTCAGCAAGTGGCATAAGAAGGGCTCCTGCAGCAAGTACGCGCCGAGGGAAGCCTGATCCTCCAGCAACGGAGGCGTGCGATGAGCAAAAGGGAGGCCATTCGACCATGCTAGCACAATTCGGCACGCGCCCCAGATCAGCCCTGCCTGCGTGTGCGGCACTAGGCCTGAGGGCCCTGGGCCAGCAGGAAGTGGGGGGGGGGGGGGGGGGGTGTCTCAGGGAAGTCCTGCTGCTGGGACACTGGCAGAGATGAGGCCGGCCAGCAGGAGACAGAAATGTTGCTATGGAGGGCAAGACCGTAACATGACTGATGTCAGCTTCTCCCACCTCAGGGGAGGGGGGCAGGAAGTCGAGAACCGCCAGAGAGCAGGAGCATTGCTGTGACTTCAACCTGAGCTTCGCACTCGCGGTGCCAGAGCGGGGGGGGGCATGGGAAAGCCGAGGGGATGTCACACACACTTCTGGGGCCCGTCAGGATTTTGGCAGCCTGAGTCTCCGGAGCTGGCACTAGCCAAGGAACGATCACAGCCTGGTCTGAGCGGCCTTACGAGGCGGGGCGCTGCTCAGAGATGCGCAGGGAGCACCCCTCCAGGGTGGGGATGCCAGGCCTAGAGCCCGCTAGCTGGACGGCGAGGTTCTGAGAAGGGGGTACGGGTGGCAACGGCCGATCTGCCAGACCCCGCTGAGTGACGGGGCAGCTACCCGGCGGGCGCTGCACCCACGTCGGGCGGGCCGGCGGCGGAGCCTGGGCCTGCCTCGCGGACACAGGAAGAGAAGGAATCTCAGGCTGCTCCTCCCGTAGCCACATCAGGAGGGTGCCTGCTGGCAGGCATCCCTAGCGCACACCCTGCAGGGGACCACAGGGCAGGGGCAAGAACGGAGCAGCGGTAGGCCGGGGAAGTGGGCCACAGCTTACGGACTGAAAAGCCGGGGCCACCTGCCGCTTGAGCAGGACCATGCAGGAGAAAAAGACTCTATGAAGAATCAACGTGCCAACATTAACCCTACCAGCCATTTCCCCTACAAGTGGTTCTCCCGGGCCTTTCTGCTGGGGTGGCAGGAGGAGGAGCGGGAAATGGCAAGGTGGGTTGAGATGCTGGTGTACGAAGAGGTCCCCAGACAGCCTCAGACTTAGTTCCACACCCTCAGGGCTGGATGCCACAATCTGAAGAGGGCAGATAGTGTTGCCTAGTGGATAGAGCAGAGTTTTGCCTCTACGGTCAGCGTTCTACCCTGGCTCTATCGCTGGCCAGCCAGATGATCTTGGGCAAATCATTTTAATTCTGTGCCTCAGTTTCTCCATCTGTAAGATGGCAGCTATGATTCTTACTTCCTTTGTAAAGGACTGAGATCAATGGATGAAAAGCACCGTATAAAGAATTAGGTACTGGTAACAGCCCCAGACAGTGTGTTATACAGGTTCTAAGCAGTATGAGGGTAACAAAACAAGGCTGAAAAATGAGAGGAAACATGGGTCCCTAGCAGCACAGGGCTGCCCCCCTCCCCCCAGCCCAAAGTCAGCATGTTATGAGAACTTAGAATACAGTAGAGTCCCGATTATCCGACCTAAACGGGACCAACAGGTGGTCGGATTACCGAAAATGTCGGATGATCGGGACTCTACCGTAGCCGGGGCGCTTGGTCCCCATCCCTGCCTGGCCCTGGCCCCTTCCCGCCCTGCAGCTCCCGGGCGCCCGGCCCCGCTGCTCTCCTGGAGCCGCTGATGCCGCTCCTGCCGGCGCCGCTTCGACCCCGGCATCAGCGGCTCCAGGAGAGCGACGGGGCAGCGAGCGGGGCCATTCTCCCGGCCCACGCCCTGGACCCGCTGATGCCGCTCCTGCCGGCGCCGCTTCGACCCCGGCATCAGCGGCTCCAGGAGAGCGACGGGGCAGCGAGCGGGGCCATTCTCCCGGCCCACGCCCTGGACCCGCTGATGCCGCTCCTGTCGGCACCGCTTCGTCCCCAGGAGCTGCAGGGTCGGATAAAGAGGAATGTCGGATTACCGAAGGTCGGATAATCCAGACTCTACTGCATAGCTTTTCCCCCCAGAGTCCTAAGTGAACAGCCCCACAGAGATGGATGCCCCAGTCTGACACTCGGGCTCTCTGTGTGATGCTGCACACAAGTTCTGGGGGTTCCAGCCATCTTTTCTTTCAGGCAAATAGGAATGGGGCCCTGAGTCTGAGCACCAACGTGGAGTCAGGGGACGGACAAGGTGGAGAACTCGTTTTCATAGATTCATAAACCTGAGAGGCCCTAACGCTCCCTTGCTTCGCCAAGCAGTAACACTCTGGCTTACCCTACTAGAGCGGGAGCCTGGGGTGCAGAGAGAACTCTGCAAGCTAAGCGGGATCGCCGAAGGAATCCCCTCGGGCTGGATTACCTGCGTTGATCACAGGAAAGATGATGTCCCCACTTCGCTGTTTAGTTGCCAGTCGGTCCAGTTTTTGCTCTTCGTAGCGTTTTTTCCCTTCCTCCTCCAGCTCCTCCCAGGCGTACTGAAGGGAAAGAACACGCGCCGGTGACACAGGGCACTGCCTGGCTAAAAGACAAGTCACGCGCCACAGGAAAGGCCAGGACGGGTGACCGGGGAGCCCCAGCTGCACAGGTCTCGCCCCCTAATACGGTGCCAGATGCAGAGACTCCACAGCTGCACCAGCATATGATAAAACCGAAGCCTGCCCAGTGGCGACTAGTGTAGGGCCGATGCAAAGCGTGAGCGGGGAGAACGGGGGATGTGCACCGCCAGTCACTCCCGCTTCTACGCAGAACCTCCCGTTCGCCAGCCACATCCTTGCTGTCTCCGGAGCGCTAACAGGGGGAACGAGTCAGTGGCCTTGAAGGCAGCAGCCACTTTAGTCCTCAGTAGGGAGGCTAATTGCGAGTAATTGACTAACTGAACAGTCAATGTATTTTGCATCGACTATTCGATTAGGGCACCGCCACCTTTGAAGCGTAGCAGCAGTCCTAGGGCTGTCGCGATTCCTCAAAGGTAAACGCACCTTGTGGAGCCCGGGATCAGCTGGGGACTCCCCCTCTGACCCCGGGCTCCGTGCAGCGCTGCCGCTTTGAAACGCCGTGGGGAGCCCAGTGTCCAGCTCCACGCAGAGTTTCAAAGCAGCAGCACCGCACGGAGCCCAGGGTCAGCGGGGGAGTCCTCAGCTGATCCCAGGCTCTATGCAGCGCTGCCGCTTTGAAACACCGCAAGGAGCCTGGGGACACCCAGCTGGCCCCGGGCGGCGCTGCCACTTTGAAGTGCTCCCTCCTCCCCCCCCAGCTGCCTCTCTCTGATAGAGGCAGCCGGGGGGGGGGGGGGCAACTAGTCCTTCACATCTCTAGTCCTCAGCCTGAGGCATGTCTTGTTCACCCAACCCAGTCCCCCTAGTGCGCCGACACCTCGCTGGGCCCTAGCCCGCTGGACCCCCTTGCTTCACTTGGGGACACGCAACTTTGCTCCTTTTTCCAAAGAGGAAAAGGAAGCCCCAGCTGGTGGGCCTGTAGACAGACCACAGATTCATTTCTGTCGGTGATGTTATGTTGTCGACAGAGCAACGCAGCTCTCGCTAGCGTAACACCGGCTTTGGCCAAATCCCTGCTCTCTGCACAGCACTGGAATTGGGGAGTGAAAGGCTAACTGGTTAAGCAGTGTGCAGCACCCTTCACGGCTGAGGCTTACCAGTTCCGGTTAACCAGTGGGGGCATGCTGTGGGCAGGGAGCCACTCCAGCCCCAGGGAGCCTGCCCCGGACGGGGCCCTCCATCCTGGTTGCAGCAGCTCCTGTCCGCGGCAAGCCAGAGAACCCCCCCAATCCTCTCATTTAATCAGTTTACTGATTACACATTAGGCTTAAGCAGCTAAGCGATTAAACGGGATTTCACATCCCTAACGGCATAACTACAGCAGGATCTCACCTACGGCTCTACGCCTTGTATACATTCGAACCAATTTTGTTCAACCTCTCTTAGCAGCATCTAGCTACACACAGTGAGACAAGGATCCTTCGGGAAACATTCGCTGTTACATGATGAAATTCTCAAAGTCTTTTGCTGCTGACATTTCATTTCAAACTTGAAAGAGAATAAATCTTAATGAGAGACCTGTCCAGCACAGCTGCTTCCAATTCTTCCCAAAACATTTCAGATAAAGAGTTTATCCATTTCAAACAGCAAAACGTGGCTGTCAAATCCCTCGAGTTACATTCAAGCATTTTCCTCACTGCATTTTTTTCCAGAACTAGAACTTGAAAATCTGCTTCGGACTGGACAGACGGAGCAGCACTTTCCAAAGGCATTATGTGGGAGAGGTGTCAGCACACAAGCCCTGTTTGAAATTTGTGTTGTGAGAGAGGCACCAAGTGCTGATAAAGGGCTCAGACCTGTACAAGATGAAATTAAACAGCCCTTGCCTTGAAGAGCTTACAGTTTATAAACAGGCTCACAGCATCCAGCACGCTGGTGGGGGGTGGAAAGAGAAGACAAATAGCCACAATTTCCATTACAGATAATCCCTATTGCAACAAGAAACCACCCACCTTGTTCTGCAGGCTCTACCCAATATGCATGGGAAAGGCAGAACCATCTGCCATGAACACTACAGGCTGAACCACTCGAGTCCAGCTCTGAGCCAGCAACATCCATGGTCCAGCATGATGTTATCCAGCCGGGTGCCCACTTATGATTGGGTGCAGCCACGTTTCCCATGGTCCCACAAAGTTTGTTTACAGTCACCAGTCCTGGCTCGGCGTTCCGGCAGTTTGCAAAGTGTGAATCGGCAGGGGTCTGTTCCAGGTGGGCCTTCGGGGGCTGACTGGATTGGAGGCAAGGCTTTGAAACAGGCCCAGCCAGCGCGAATGCAGTGAGCAGCCAACAGGGGGGTTTGCCTGGGAGTGCGCCCTGAGGGGGAGCCCCATAGTGTTTGGTGTTTTTTTCCTTGAATTCTGTTTCTCTCCTGTCCTTCAGGGGGCAATAAAAACATCTGAGGAATCTCTCCGAAGGAAGGCAGGTATGGAGAGTGATAGGTCTGCTGGTGGTGTTGGTCTTCTTCCCAGAAGACAGAAGGGATTTCAGCTGCACTAAGTGCAAGCTGGTCACCATTTTGGAAGAAAAAATGAGAGGACTTGAGGCCCAAGCGTCAACCCTACGTTCCATCAGAGAAGAGGAAGACTTCCTCGACAGAAGGCAGCATTTAATCTTGCAGGCACAGCAGGCGGAAGAGCCAGTGAGGGCAGTACAGAACAAGGAAGAAAACTGGCAGCATGTAACCACCAGGAGAAGGAAGCCAACTCACACATCCCCTGTTCCTGTAGAAGTAACCAACCACTTTCAGGGTCTCTGCACAGGCACTATGATGGAGAATGCTTTGGCAGGGATCTCTCAGGAAAGAAATCAGGAGACACCATCTACTGGAAGGCATGGGATGCGCAGTCCTAAGGATGGGGGTTCCACGACCACCACCCCCAAGAGAAGAAGACAGGTGGTGGTGGTCGGGGACTCCCTCCTAGGAAGGATAGAGTCATCCATCTGCCGACCAGACCTGGAATCTTGAGAAGTGTGCTGCTTGCCAGGAGCTAGCATTCAGGATGTGACCGAGCGTCTTCCAAAACGGATCAAACCTTCGGATCGCTACCCCTTCCTGCTTCTCCATGTAGGAACTAATGATATGGCCAAGAATGACCTTGAGCAGGTCACTGCAGATTATGTAGCACTGGGAAGAAGGATGAAGGAATTTGAAGCGCAAGTAGTGTTCTCGTCCATCCTCCCTGGTGAAGGAAAAGGTCTAGGTAGGGATCATCGAATCGAGGAAGTAAACGCGGGGTTGTGCGGGTGGTGTCGGAGATTACAGTGGATGAGAAGCTGGATAGGAGTCAACAGTGTGCCCTTATAGCCAAGAAGGCAAATGGCATATTAGGGTGCATTAGGAGGAGCACTGCCAGCAGATCGAGAGAAGTGATTATTCCCCTTTATTCGGCTCTGGTGAAGCCACATCTGGAGTACTGTGTCCACTTCTGGCCCCCGCCCCCCACCACAGAAAGGATGTGGATGCATTGGAGAGGGTCCAGCGGAGGGCAACCAAAATAATGAGGGGACTGGAGCACATGACCTACGAGGAGAGGCTGAGGGATTTGGGCTTATTTAGTCTGCAAAAGAGAAGAGTGAGGGGGGATTTGAGAGCAACCTTTGACTTCTTGAAGGGAGGTTCCAAAGAGGATGGAGAGAGGCTGTTCTCAGTGGTGACAGATGGCAGAACAAGGAGCAATGGTCTCAAGTTACAGCGGAGGAGGTCTAGGTTGGATATTAGGAAAAACTATTTCCTGAGGAGGGTGAGGAAGCACTGGGATGGGTTCCCTAGGGAGGGGGTGGAATCTCCATCCCTAGAGGTGTTTAAGTCCCGGCTTGACAAAGCCCTGGCTGGGATGATTGAGTTGGGGTTGGACTCAATTACTTGTGTGGTCTCTTCCAGCCCTGGGATTCTGGATTCTGTGCTGTTATCTAGCTCTAACTTACCCCTTCTAAGAGCCCACCGAGCAGTGGCAATGGTGGTGATGCTGCCAGACAATACTGACCACCCCGTGATCTGGCAAATTCTCCGGTCCCGAGGGTGCCGGACTAGAGAGGTTCCACCTGTAGTTGAACAGGAAGTGGGATGCACTGGTGGAGTTTTGACTGACAGTACCGGCAGGGTAGGACACAGCTATCAACCAGAATCTCAGGGGTGGCTTTCCACTAATGACAATATTGCAAAACACCTTCTCTTTGCTGGAGCAGCTTTCCTTCCTTTTGAGCATTTAACTGTCAACTCTAAACCCTGACATACTACTTCTCAGGCTCTCGTTTGATAGACTCCCAGCCGCTCTTTGCACCAGGCCACTGGTGGGCATCTGAAATCGATATTCCACAGGACAGCAGCCTGGAGAGGGCTTAAACTGACTAGTTCCTGGCACAGCGGCTGCACTGCAGATAAACACAAGAGCGATCCTTTCTGGGTGAAGCAAGGCTGCCTGGTCAGTTTGCTAAAGCCCTATTCCCCTGTGGGGGACACAATGCATCATAAAGTGGTGCATTCAGACTGCAAGAGATCGCTGCTGCAAGCTGATTACACATTGCTATTCCGCACTGGAACGGGCACAGGAACGCGGCCTCTTTCCAGTGGGCTCCTCTGCTTGGCATCTTGGGCGCCAGGAGGCAAAGCTGGAGCCACGCAACGCGTCCTTCAGTAGCTCCTGATGCCAAGGAAAGAGACAGGCCAGCTGTTTTAGCGCAAGGGCGCTGGCAGGTGGGTTACTCCTCTCCCAGAGCAGAGCCAGCACTGCCATGGGGCCTCATTCACACTGCTGGCTACTCCTTCCACGTCCACTCCCCCTGCCACCTCCGAGGACTCGGCGACTGACACAAGGTTGTTTCCATCCCGACCGCAGAGATCGGAGACTTGCTCCAGTTCTGCCTGCTCTCCACTGTCCCCAGGCAGCACAGCTCCAGAGCTGTGCCAACCACTGAGCCTGGCCGAGGGCAGGCGAGCCCGAGCATGCAGCTCTACCCCGTCTGAAGACATCTCTGCATTTTGCAGCAAGTCAGTGCACCAGGCTGGCTCGGCGTTGGAAAGGGAGGGAATGCAGGGCTGGGCTGCACCCACCAGGACGTAGGGCAACGCCACGGGCGTTCGAGATTGGAGGTACAGCACCGCACGGAATTTGGCCTGGAGTTACTAGAGAAAAAGCCTCTGGGGAAGCCTCTCTCAGTCATCCCTCGCAGCCCTGCTGGCACAAAGCGGCTCCTCGGCATCCCCTGCCCCCGCCCGTCTGCACAAGCAGGCCATCGCGCAAACACGGCCACTGCTGACTGGCTGCTCTGAACCTGCTGATGGGGAAGGGTAGGGGAGGGGAGGGGCAAAGGGAGCAACTGCCCCATGGCCCAGCCCCCGCTCCAGGCCCTTTAAGTCACTGCTGGAGCCTACAAGGCACACTCCAGGCAGCGCTGCGGGCTGGGGCGGGAGGATGCATGCCACAGCCCTGGCCCCGCCCCCTCCAGGAGCGCAGAGCTGCCTCCCCCCACCTTGCCGAGGTGCCCGGCGCGGCTGGGAGCTCCCCTATTCTGCACACGCGGTATCTGATGCATAAGGTAAAGAATGGTCCGGCCCTGGCCTGGGCGTGTCAGCTGTTTACGCTGGACTATTTAATATTCTTCAACCAAGACGTGGGCGGTTCTGGGTTTAAAAGCCGGAAGGGGTTTTGCAAGGGAGTTCTATGCCTTTATCAGAAGAGGCAAGAGCACTTCCACTTCCTCTGATGAAGAGCTGGGATAGCCGGTAATACTAGCCCCAAACGCAGTTTCTAATTCCCTGGAAAGCCTGCAGGATGCTAAGCAGCGACATCCATTAGCTACACAGCCCCGGCTTGCGTGACTAGAGACAGCATCCTGGGATGACTGACGCCCTCCCCATTGGGGCTTGCCGACCGTGACCCCATTTGCCCGGCGACTGGACGTGGCTGGCACACTAGTCAATCCTTCTGTGGGACGAAGATCAGCAGCTGGCGCTCGCCGGCTACAGGTTGCGGCCACGTCGACGCGCCTGCCCCAGTGCTCCACAGGGGCAAAGTCCTATTAATCTAAAACTGGTTCCTTTCCCAGCCAGCCACACAAGGGGCAAGAGCGGCCCTTTCGTGTGTGCCCGTGCCAGGCGTGGGGTGCACCGCGCACAGAGGCAGGGCTCCTCAGAGCGCTGAGCAGAGCAACCGGATGTCTCCTCAGCACGCTGGGAGCAGAAACGTCTCCACATCACACGCCTTGGCCTGCTGGCACTTACCGGAAACTGTACGATTCTGACCAGGCCCACAGTTCACCGCTAGCTCCCTCACCACTCCAGCAACTGGGGCTCTGTTCTGGCAGCATTGCTGCTAACTCGGTCACTAAGACCAGGCCCCCGAAAGGAGGGAGAGTTTGTAAAGAACGATCCTCTCTCACTGCATATTACTGCCCAACAATGCAGAAGTCTGTTAAATCTCAAGTGCTGGTAATCACCCCCCAGCAAAACAGCTTAGTCCAGGGAGAAGCTCTCTGCCCCTTCCCCGTAGGCAGCTAGTACAGTAACTACCTCGTCAACGGCGCTAATTAGCTTCAGCGCAATACCTGCTGGGTGAGAGCCGGTTCGGGTTCCACGCTAACCCCTGCTAAAAGGCCGAGGTGGCTTTCCCTTCACCATTGCTTAGGAGCTAGGGAATTCTCCCCGGGAAAAGCTGAAGGAGGCTTTGAAAAGCTAGGCAGGCAGAACCATTTCCCTGAGGATGGGAGCAGGGAGGGGGAAGATTAGAGGGTACATAGGACTCTATTCGGCCTGCTGTCCTAGTGTGTCTCGTTTTCTTCCCAAGGTTGCGAGTGCAGCACAAGCCACCTTTAATCAGCGCACGACCTTCCTTTCAGTTAAGTCACAGCACCTCCTGGCAGCGCCCTACCGCAGAAAGCCCGTGCCGGCCTGTGGCGGGCAGCAGGACCGTCTGGGTAGACACACTCGGTGTGGGAGTGCTGGAGACCCGGGGAGGATGCCAGAGAGCTGGAACCATCGGGCAGAGTCCTAAGCGAGCCGCGCGGCCAATGTCGAGCGCTCGGTATTTCTCCGTTCCCTCAGGCAGCTGCCATCCGGCAGAGCAGTGCCGTCTGCCATTCCCAGGACGGAAGGAAGCCCCTGCAAGTCTGTTGACAGCTCAATGGGGAGTTAACAGGGAGAAGCACTCACCATGTAAACAGTGCTCAGACAGGGAAGGGCTTGCCACTGCCAAGCCAGCAGCCCAACGGTGCCTACCCCGAGCCATCGCCTCCAACGCCGCCAGGATCAGGGCTGGGCTTGGCGTCGCAGGCAGGCATGGGACAGGGACGCATCACAAGACGAGACGCTTTGCTAATGGACGATTCCATGGCAACTCAATGGGTTAGCCCAGACATGCTGGTGGCCACTGCGCTCGGATGGGCTCACGGCCGGTGCGGTACCAGCACTCGGCTCAGGACTCTTAACAGTCGTGCAGCGCGGTGGAATTCCTCCGGCAGCGAGGGGTCCTATTACACAGGCCACCCCGCTGCCATGGCGGAAACGCTTCAGAGGGGCAGCCGAGTTAGCCTGCAACCGGAAAAACTTAAACCACTACCAACAGTCCTGCAGCTCCGGCTAGGCTTCCTGCACCTTAAAGCCTCTTGGCGGTTGTTGAGATTTTGCCACAGCTGAAATGCAGGCAGCTGGACCTGCTCAATGCAAATACACCGCGGGGCAGTTTTCTGGTTCCCACCAAGCTGTCTGCGTGATCTTCATTGGGGGAAATTCTGGATGCCCTTGACCAAGGAATCCCTGCACTGGCTAGGTCACCTACAACAGCGGTTCCCAACTGCCGGGCCACACACAGCTGGGGGCTCTGAAATTGGGGGGGATGGGGGGGTGAGGGGAATATGCCACCCAGCGCCTCCCCTCCCGCTGGGGCTGTTGAAGAGGCACGTCTTGCCCCACCAGCGCCGGGCAGGGGCGGGATCGCGATCTCCTCCGGGAGACGGAAGAGCGCTTCGCTGCGCAGCAGGAGGGCTGTGCAAAGCCCAACACAGCCGGCTTAGAGCTGCTGCGACCCGGGCAGCAGCGCTCGAGCTGGCGGCTGGGAGGCAGAGCAGGGCTAGGTAAGTGGGACTGGGAGCTCGGGGGGGGGGGGAGGGGCTAGTGTTGGGGTTCTGAGGGTGGGGGGCTCCAAGAGGCAGGGAGCTGACACTGCGGAGCCCAGGGGACAAGACTGGCATTGGGGACAGGGCTAATACTGGGGACTGGGGCTGGCACTGGGGCTCTGGAAACAGGAGGCTGGCACTAGAGGGCTCTGAGGGTGGGAGGTTGGCATGGGGGGGGGTTGGGTGCAGGGGATTATGGGGTCAGTGGCTGGCACTGGGGGGGCTCTAGGGGTTAGGACTGGCACTGGAGGGGACTGGGGCTTTTTATACCACGGACCAGCAAACACATTTACAAATTTTTTGTGGACTGGTAACGTTTTATTTGCATGTTTGAATATTATTTGCATAATGAATATACAAATAAAATGTTACCATCTACCAAAAGTTTGAGAATGGGTTTGCCAGTCCATGGTATAAAAAAAGTTTGTGAACCACTGAGCTACATGTAAGATCAGCTTTTATCTCCATCCTTCCCAGCAAACAGCTCTACAGGTGCCAGGCTAGGGCCCAAGAGAAGCAAGCTGTCAAATCTTCTGTCCTCAGAGGACCGCCTCCACCCCTCCCCAGTGGAACGCCTGTTAGCTCATACTCAATGCAGCGCACTCAGTTCAGGGTTCCAACTAGGCGTGTTAAATATCGGTAAATTGAATAGTCAATTAACCTCATGAATTCTTACCCGTCCCTGGGGGGTGCCCAGCCAGTGCACTCCAGCCCCACTCAAGGAGCCCCTGCCACGCCACACTGCTGCTTCTGTATCAGAGCTGACCCCGAGCTCCCCGCAGCTGCCCCTTTGAATCGCGTGGATGTGTGGTTCAAAGGGACCGTCACCAAACAGCTGATCCATCTAAATGAAGCATTAGCCTCTTGTTTAACATTGGTTTCCAGTTATTTGGGCTCTGACCGTTCTTCCACTCAAAGAGGCGTTTCATGGCCCAATTTAAGATTCCAGACTGAGTGGACTCTCTCCGTGATTTCCTTTGTACATTTAAGCTTCTGCAGGAGCATATGCAGATGGAGGGGTGCGTAGAAGGGGTGAAAAGCTCGTTCTAACTTGACAAGTAAAGATTGGTCATTTTAGAGGGTTTCAAAACCCAAGACTGAGCTGGACTATTTGCATACAAGATCATAGGAAGGGTGGGGTTGAAAAGTCCTTTCAGACAGGGTAAGAGGAGAAGATGTTTAGGAAATGAGAAGTCCTTAGAAGCCTGGAAGTAAGACACCAGATACACGAACTTATTCTGATTTGGAGATTTATTAGGTGAGAGAGAGGGAGCTTGACGAGAGAAATGCTGGGATCACAGTTCTGTGCTCAACAAATCTTTTCCTGTTAGAAGAAAATGAATCCTCTTTCCTGCCAGATGAAATAATTTTCCACCAGTGTATTGGCAGGGGAATTCTCAAGGACTCAAGAGTTCCTGGAAGGAAACAGCCAAGTAAAGGGAGAGAATATGCTGCCCAAAGTCTGATGCAAACAATTACTGAATAAAGGACAAAAATATCCTGCTTTGACTCAATTCACTGCACCACCGGAAACTTCCTCTAGCACACCCAGAGACAAATCTTGGAGATGCAGCTTGCCACCTCTCTTGGCAATGCAAATCCTCCGCATTCAGCCATGGAGCAGCACCGCTGACTATTCCGGCAGGGCCAGTGCATGGCGTGTGTTGGTGTTTAGTCCCCTGCAAGGCTGTTCGGTAACCAAGGACTTGATGTCAAGGCAGCTGACTCTGCCAGCACACGGAAGACCATTTGAAAGTAAAGTTATACACCCAAGTGTCAGTGACACACCACAAGTGTGCATGCTTCTTCAGGGACTAGAAGGAGAAAGGTCTCACCCGACCAGAGAGCCAAGTGTCAGACCACCCCCACAACGAGAGGTCACTGCACATGCAAAAGCAAGTGGTTTACTACATGATGTATTCAAAGATTCCTCCCCTTATTGGCCCACAGATCTCACCTTTGAGGTATCCTGAAATTCACTAGATGGTTACACTTGGTTCCCAGCTTTTCCTTTGTCTCCCCTACCAATTTTCTTCTTACTATTCTTAACCTCCAAGAACCCACCTCAGTTCCTTCCCAAGAGTCTCAGCCATCTCCCACTGAAACCAATGGGAAGAATCCCCCTGACCCAGGCAGGGACTGGCTCTAGCCTCAGGTCACAATACTGAGCAAACCTGGTCAGTGCTTTGGCACAGAAGAGCTGGGAAGCCTCCAGACAACCTGCAGCCCCAGAGAACCCAGGTATTTCAAACCTGATGCTTTGGCCACTCAGTCATCTCTGCGTGGGGGATCTGTGTTTACACTACAAGGGGCCAACCACGAGACAGAGGACTGCATACACGCTGGACCTTGGCTTGTAGGAGAAAGAATTACAGGACAGGTGGATGCGCAGCTGGGGGGGGGGGGGGAAGCTAATTCTAACTTGACACTTAGCAGCCAGTGATTAGTTGTAACCAGGTAGAGAGAGTTTCTGGGGTGCACATGGTTGTACAACGCATCACCCTGAACGTACATTTATTTCGAAAAAGTTTACAGTGAGTCTCAGCCTTTATTTTTACATCATTATCCCTAAGGACGTGTCACTATCCCCCCTTTCAGCCCTGCACTTGAATCTCTTGGAAGTCAGACACTTCTCCCATTGTCATGGTGTTGCTCTTCAAAGCACAGCTGTTTTAGCCAGTAAGTTTAGTACCTGTCTTTATGGGGTGCACACAGGTCCCAAGCCAGTTCCACGGCTACGCGTTTGGGGCCCTGCACCTCGGGAAATGGAGCTTTGCTTGTGGCCTCTAAGCAGCTACAAACCCTTCTGGACACAGCCAGAGAGAAAGCAGAGTCCTGAGCAGTGGCTTCCTCTCCTTGTGCAAAGCCACATCTGGCAGCCCTCCCAGGTCAAGGGGCAGGAAGAGACTTCACTAGCTTAATGTATACCTGGGCTCTCTTGCATTAGCTGGTTAAATCCCAGGCCCACTTGGCAATGGAGCTAGGACTTTCATTTTCTGTGGGGCAGTATTGCCTGAGATCACTGCCACCTGCTTCAGTGCAGTCAAAGATGTGGTGAGGACAGTTGCATCACAGCATCTTTTCCTTAAGGGGGGGAGGGGGGGGGGCGCAAAACTGCCCACCCCCAAGACAGGACATCCTAATGGCAACGCTAGTGTTACTCACATGCTGCGCCCAGAGCTGACTGGCCAGGATGCAGCCACGTTGACTTCCCATGTTTAAAAAAAGCCTAAGACAGCAGCATGAGACCCACCCTGCTCCAAACCCCTCAAACGTACACACAAAGTTCTGAGCGGGAGGACTCTGAGCTCACATCTACGTCGTTACCTGAATGGGAGGAACTTCAAGGACTTTGTCCACGTTCTTTAGAGAAAGAGGCACATACCACAGCGTCGCCCTGTTCGTCACTCTCTTCAAACCTTCAAAAGAGCAAAGAGAATACGAATAAAATAGATACACTGGAAACGGGTCGGTAAAACCTATAGAACTTCAGGAGCAAACATTCTACGCAGTGCAAACTACCCGGCTGAGGATCGGTACCAAAAGCAAGAAGCCCGGCAGCTGCTAACCTCCGGGAGGGCCCCGAAGAGATTGGAGAATGACACTGGAGCTGTATAAACCATGGCCTCCCAAGGCCTTGCTCCGGGTGACTTCCTGCCCTCTCCCCCCAGCTCATTCCATAGGGACACAGTGCTAGCACCATTGGTTGGGGGTCCCCATGATCCGGGCTGGAGGAGACGTCTCTGGATGCCACTTGCCACATCGGAGAAAGAGCCCAACAACTAGGATAGCTTTGCCTGTGCCGTGGGGCATGGGACACTTGCTACTGCAGACACCTCTGGTGCCTGTCCTGGCTGAGCTGCCTGCTAGCAAGCGGCTATCAAGGGACACTTGCAGCCTAAGAGGAGGAGGATCAGCAGCTCCAACAACAGCAGCACCTGCTGTGTCCTGGCCCCAGTCAGTCTATTACGCCGCAGCAGGTCAGAGGGAGGAATCCCAGGACCAGGACTGTCCGCAACGCATGTGCCAACTGCTGCACCCTGCAAGAGATAGGCAGCAGGGCTGCTCTGGCAGTGGTCAGACCCTCCCAGCAGCCAGCCAGCGTGTGTTTTGTGCTTACAGGTACCAGTCCAGCCCACAGGCGGCACGGAGACGGCGACGGCCCAGCCCACAGGTGGCGTGGGGCCTGCTAGCAGGGGACCATTCCAAACGCGGGTTTAAAATGCCAGCGATCAGAGGAGCTGGGTTTTCTCCGAAGTGCTGCTGGGCTCATTAGCGTGTGCTGAAGGTTCAGAACGCGACTGCACAATTTCTAAACACTCCCAGCTTCATGAATCCTCCCTCTGGGGAAGCCTCTAGATACAGCACATCCAGGTACACGACTAGCGGGTGGAAAGATGCACAGCAGATGGGAACGCAGACCAGACTAGCTCTTTTTTTGAAGCAACATGAATCAGTCCTGTTTTCAGTGCCAAATTATCCCTGACATTGATTTTAAAGGCTCCCAATACCTTGCAGAACAGCCTTAGACAGCACCGAACACGGGATCGCTTCTGACAGGGTGCTGTGTGCATAAACATTCCCAGAAGTCAAGCTGTCTGGGACACCGAGGACCTCAAGCCCCAAGACAGCACGCAGGGGCAGGCAGTCCAGCCAGAGCTGTTAGATCAATGGACAGGAAGTCGTCCTGCTCGGGGCAGTCAGTCACATGCCCAGGCCTGTTGCCAACGCAGCTGGGGTGGTGCGGAGCGTGGGCTGACAGATCTGCAAGGGCCCATCCCCTCTAGCCCTGCTGAGGCTGGCTGGGCAGCTCCTCCCAGTACTTCCAGCAGCGAGCTGGGCAGGTTAGATGCGGGAGAGCTGGTGGCGTGCCAGGCACACGGCAGAGGAAAGCACCCACTGAGCCCTGTGGCTCCCCATGCTGCGTTGGACCCTACAGCATCTTTTCCTCGTGGCACAAGCTCTGAATTGTAGCTGCAGATTCCCAGGCGGGGAGCTCAGCACGGCCAAGCTCCAGGGTCAGTCGTTTCTATCCACCTCGCCCTGCTGGAAACGGGCAGGGGCAAAGGCCAGTTTTCCAGCAGCCGCATGGGAAGCACGCCCGCATGGGACAGCAATGGGAAGTTGAGGCGCCGGAAGGCACCGGGGACAGCAGAGGGGCTCCAGCGGCGGCCACGCAGGAACAGGCAATAGGGCTTGGCAGTGAGGCGTGTTGGGAGGTTGCTCCACGCAGGCTGCCAGGCGCTCGCCCCCATTCTCCGCCCCCTGACGCGCCCAACCAGCCGCTGCTCACCAGGGCTCTTTTAAGGTCTGTGCCAAACAAGCCTGTCCCTGTAGGGCCGGCTGGTCGGGGCAGCCTGGAGACTAGTCCAAGTCAGCACTAGGTGACTGCCACTCCATTCCCATGCAAGACACCTCCCTAAAACACATGGCCGCCTCAACAAGCACCCCCAGTACAGAAGTGGGACCCAGATTCCCCAGGCTCATGGGACCAGCTTATCCCCAACATTAGCGTGGCCCCCCCCAGGCTGTTCTGGGCAATAGGAGCCGGTGTCCCAGAGCCCACTGTTACACCCTGAGCAGAGCGGCCATGAAGGAAGCTCCCCCAGAGCAACACCCGGGTGCAAGAAGCCAGTGAGCGTGACTAGTGCTGCCGTTCGCCAGGCCAGGCTCTGCCCGGGCACACGAGCGGCCTGTCGCTAAGGGAAAGGTTGCGGCTCACTACAGTTCTGCATCCTCTCTGGGCGACAGGCAACCATGGGAAGGCAGAGTGGAGCTGACAACACGCTTTTGGGAATAAGATTCACTGTACACCCAACGAAAACCATCCTGCCAACAGGGTTACCGTGGCAACCACGCAAGCAGCCCCTTTTCAGGCCTCAGCGAACAATGTGCAAAGCAAGTTCATGACAATCGTTTCCCGTGCTTTACTAAAGCTCATCAGAAGAGCGGTAATTCCCACGGAGCGTTAACTCTCGAGAGCTGCACTTCTCCAGTGCAACCCTCGCCAGCCACCCCCACAGACGGCTCCAGTCGCTATTCAGTGCTTCCGGGGCAGAGCTCGCGGTCTCAGGCACACACCTGATCCTTGGCCAGCGACACGGAAAACCCCGGCATTGCTGGGTGGCAGGGCAGTCGGAGAAGGGAGGAGGCTGTTACTCGGCCGATATTTATTAGCTGACAATTTGTAGAAGCGGAGATGGTTAGAGCATTTTCTGCAAAGGAACAGGCATGACTGGCCATCACCGAGCGCAGCCTTGCTGACTTCCACGCCTCACGGAAATTAAATGCTCCCAGGGACACACCAGTTCTTCTTGAAGCTGGAGGCAAATGCAGGTTGGACCTCCTGGTCTGGCACCCTCGAGACCTGACCAGTTCCAGATGAGGGGTTTTGCCAGATCAAGCGAAGTCATTTCTGGACCGCCCCCTCCCCCGGCCATCCGCAGCCACCTCCTCCCCGCTGTCCTGTCCACCCCACAGGGCTCCCGGCTGCTGGCCCTCCACGGAGACTCTCTGGTCCTGTCACATCCATGCTGACCACAGCTGTTGCCAGACCACAGCGTTTCACCCTGCACGCATAAAAGTCAGCTGTCCCTATGGCAGAGCGGTAACCCGGACAGCGCCAACCCTCCAAAACCTCTCCCCACCCACCCCCTCTCCAATGTGGCTTGCACATTGCAGTGTATCACCCGCAGATGTGCTCAACAGAGCATGCTACAGCAGCTCCCCTTCTTAACCAGGATCTTCTTTATGCCAGCTGCCAGCCCTCTGGTGCCCTGGCACACTGCCATGCCTGCCCTGCTGCCCGCTGGTGGACCACGTGGCTCTCGTGATGTTCACCAAGCGGCGCAGCGGGACCTGGCATTGCCAGGCCATCAATCAACGCGCTCACTGCTCCTAGAACAGCAGCCACTGCCAGAGTCCCGCATGAACAAAGCCGCTGGAAACAAGGGCCAACTGTGTAACAAATCCGGCTAGCTCTATCAATTCTGTCCTTGGCTGCAAATCCCTGGGACACCGAGCAGGAAGAGAAGGTTTCTGGATCAACATAAGTCTCCTCTTTCAGGTGTATGGCCTCTATTTCCACAATGGAATGCCTCCATCTCTACAGCTCTCTCTCACACACACACACACACACACACACACACACACTTTTACCTAGTTTACAGACGGCAGGATATGAAACATTTAGGGCCTGCTAAGTTTAGGCCCTACGGGCAGGCTACATTAATAAAAAGTTTATGAAGAAACAGTCTGATGTTTGGATGCGAACAGCCTCTTCCAGCATCTGCCCCTCCGATACGGGAGCATCATGACAGGACAGGGACACCAGGAGGTGAACGCGAGGGTTTGACACCTCTCAGGTTGAGTAGCAGACACCGCAGCAGCGGTGATACACAGGGCAGGCTTCTCAGTGCTTTTCCTCCAGCCCAGCCCGCAATCCATTGAGCAGCGGGGCAAGATACACCTCTTGGCAGAAAAGATGCTGAGAGGCACCTGAATGATTTGTCCTAAGAAGGCAGAACAAGGCAAGAGAAACTGAGTATTTGGGCGCTGGCACAAGGTAGGGACAAGCCAGGAGATGCTCAGATATTCGGCACCACACACATACAGTCCATAGGTTCACGTTACACTAGAGGGAGACCAACCATTATTTTTCTCTCGATCCCTTTCTTTGGAGGGACTGGTAGGTTTGCACAAATGTGGGAGGCTTTGACATTAACGAAAGGGATCGGCTAAGGAGGTCTGCTCACGAAGGGGTAATTTGCACGCCTGCTGCCTTCCTTGGACGTGGTAGCCATTTCTCCAGAATCGAACCTGGATTCTCCATCACCCGTAGTAGGCACAGGAAGTACCATCAAAAGCCTCCCAACCCCACACAGGCTCAGCCTCAGCATTAGTGCTGCAGGAGATACAAGGAATCCTACAAAGACTTATTTGCATCTAGCTGCTACCTGTCAATGCTGCAAGCAGAATAAAGGAAATTTCTACTTTGCTCAATGGTTAGATGCCATCCCCTAAACAGAACGTCACACCCACCTCCCTGCTCGCCACGCTGCAATCGCACATTCCCCTTCGTTCCCCGCAACAATTCAAATAACTAGACTCAGGAGCAACGTGCTGCCAAAAATAATTGCTTAAAAACGTTACTGGCTTGACAATCTTTGGATGCAGTTTAGTCCTTTGTCTCTCTCAAAACCAAATGGTGTCACATCTGTGATGAATGGCTTAGGCTGAACTGCAAACTGCACGCACTTCCTCGGGCACAATGGGGAGTTTGTATTTGTGCTTGTTTATTGATGATGAAACTTGAGGGCAAAACGTTTTCTTTAAAGTCCCGTTTTGCAGACAAGCGAGGCTGACAAGTTAAAGCAGCCAAGTCACTGTACCTCATTTCAAGTTACACTTTACAGAACTGGGTTTTTTACCCTTGCAGCCCTGAAAAGATGCTCTAGAATAAGCATCCACCTGCTAGAGAAGTGTGGGGGTTGCAGCCACAGAGCGACTGAGGCTAAATCACGGTGCTGGGAAGAGAGGGAGGCTCCAACAGACAGGGCTGGGGTTGGGTTAGTCAGACACCAAACTGTCGCAACGAAGAACTTGCGCAGGCGACAGGAAGTGAAGGGAATGGGCAGAGACTGCCAGCCGGGGTGCTGATGTCTGGCCTGGGGTGTCCAGCGGGGCTGCACTTCCCCCTCTCCTTAGCCCTAACCTGGGACAACAGGGCAGTCGCCTCCCTTCGGCCTCCCTGCCAGCACGTGCCCAAATCCGCACAGCCTCGCTTCAGGCAAGCACTGGCATCTGCCAACGGGGCTGTTGTCCACTGAACTGGTCCGAGCCCACCAGCATCCCGGCGAGCAGGCCAGGAGGCAGCAGTGTGCCAAGAGCGCTGCGGAGAAGAGCTGGTGGGAGGGTGAGGAGCTGGGAAGTCTAGTTGGAGCCATCAGCGCGTCCCCTCAGGCCATGCAGCAGCCCAAGGGACATGCCAGAGTCAGCCACTTCCCAGGGACGTGTGCGCCATGTAAACAAACTGTCCTAGGAGACAATGCCAGGAGATTCAGCATGGCTGGGCTCTTCCCCTCCAAGCCAGGCCCTTTAGGGCACGTCTCAACTAAGGGGTTCAGCTTTCCGTGGGGATTCCCAGGCACTGCGCATCAGTCTGAAGGCGGAGAGTTTGCCTAGGCAATATTAGAACAGAGACGCGCGCCTACCCACTCTCAGCCAGCGGCTGCGTGGGACAAGGCAGGAAGGCCACGACAATTAGTCGCTGCTGATTTTAATCGTTTTCCCCAGGAGCGGAGCATTAAGGGGCCTTCAGTAGCTGGCAGGAACCAGGAGATTCTGATGTTTGTGTTTGAAAAATACTGGGGGGTTTCTTCTGTCTGGGAAAGGCCTGTGGGACTGGACCTGAGCACAAACGGACCGGGCTGAGCAGAAAGCTTGGAGCCACGGACATAAATCGCTTCTCAGGTCTGCCGCCCCCCGCCAAGGGATTCGGACAAAGCGCACTGTGCTGGTGTGAAAGCAAACCCCCATTGGAGAGCAACAAAACCGCGTGTGTGCGCAGCCACCACGGCCTCCCGCAGTTGCCACGTGGGAAGATGAAAATGGGTTACCATGGTTACTACTGTCTGGGAAGAGAATATTCAGCTGAGACCAGAGCCAAAGGTTCAGCCTGCTAAGCTACAGGCCCAGCCTGATTAACTAGCGTCTGATGCTGCAGCAGGGATGGGAACGACCCGGCCTGCAAACTTCAGTCACCACGGAGCAACTGATCCAGTTCCACAGCCTGAAACGCATGCATGTCCAAGAGTCCTAGGGCAGGGAGCGCAACCCCAAAGAGGGACAGGGTCCCTGCTCCAACCTAGTGCCGATAAAACTTTGATACAGAGGGCAGATCCGATGCCAGGACAACTTCGAGGTGGTGAGAAATCTCAGCGTCATTAACACACAGCACAGACTACATCTGTCTCTTCCTGCCCATCCTCCCTCCATTGCTATTAACACAGTATTTGCCATGCATGCTGTCACTCGAGTTCTAATTAGACACAGACGTTGAATGCTAAGAGCACACTGCAATCTTGGGTGTTCTTCAAAGGCACAGTATATTTTAAGGAAAATCAGGGCACCACATCTAACTGCGGCCTTCTTTTGGGACTAGGCATTTAACCCTTCGCTGCGCTGAGAAAACAACTGCAGCTAGTGCCAGGCAGAGGACTGAACGTCAACAGCCCAGACAGCAGCATTGGCGTTCACACACTTGGCTTACCCTGAATGTGTACTTTTCTAACGGCCCCATAAGCCCCAGTGCCACTAGCAATCCCATGTCAGTACTTCAAGCAAACCTGTCAGGATTAAAGAGACTTGTCACCCCCAGTCCAGCTCAGGCACAGGGATATTACATTTAGATGAACTAATCGAATAGTCGATGGGATTTCCATCGACTATGCAATTAGTCGATAAGGGCACCTCCCCACCTTTGAACTGCAGCCAGGCATTTGCTACAGTTCAAAAGCAGAATCGCAGCAGAACCAGCGCGAGCATAGACGGCTTCAGTCCCCGCTCGCGCCGTTTCCCACTGCACCTCTACCTCCCCCTGCCACCCGCAGAGACCGTGCTGGGGGAACCAGCTTAAGCCGGCTCCTGCTTCCCCGCCTTGCTGCCTCTATCAGGGCATGTCTCCACTGCATTCCTCTTAGGCTTAGGAAGCTTAGGCTTATCGGATAGTTGATTAGTCGCTTATAACCCTAGTCAGGCAAGCTTGGAAAGAGTCCTTCACCAATTAGAAGGAAATACTTACTACCAGGAAAAGTGAGCAAGAAGCAGATTTTCACAGCCTGAGAGATAACCACACCCGACCCAAGCGAGAGGGAGAAGCGAATGGAGACACTACAATAACTTTTACTTTTACAGCAAACTTTCTTCGGAGTTAAGGGTTTTGCAAAGCCCTGCTCGTCTCCCACCCTGTTCTAGCTTGGAGTCCCGAGCCAACTGCAGCAGCCACGTCATTCTTGCCACAAGCTCAGCGTGATCCGCCCAAGTCACACAGAGCTCCTCTGTACAGCTAGGGGCACTGTATCATCCTCCGGACGGTCACGCAACTGCATTTGCCATTACTTTGCTGTCCACACACGGAAGGACACAGCCCACAGGGCCAGACGTGCACTGAATGTCTTTCTTCAGACACAGCACTAAGCCTTAATGGCCATGCAGAAGGAGAATGCGGATGTTCCTGCAGAACTGCCACCCTGCCTTCTAGAGGGCAAGACAGGTGAAGCTTTTATTGGACTTCCATTAGCGAAAGAGGATCTTGAGCCACACAGAGCTCGTCTTCAGGTCGGGGCCAGGTCTAGCCCTGGTGTCCGCTATCCTGGGACCAACAGGATTACCACAAGCATGCACACAGCCCTGTCTTCTAGGCTGCTCACTATTCATCCACTAGCTGCACTCAGACTGCGCGGACTCCAGACAAGGGTGACCCCACCACACGCTGCTAGGTCATGCTACAGCCTCGTTCTCCCATCTCACTGAACGTCTGCGGGAGCCTGTCCCAGGAAAAGGGGAGCCAGGAGATCTGAAAGCTTCCCCTGCTGAGCGTGCCAGCCAAGAACAGAAAGCTCACTCTGCCGGGGGCTCCTTGCCACTCGGGCTGGTCACACAGAACGTGCCTTTGTGGCACAAGTCCAGGAGAGCAGAGGCACTGGCAGACGCGCTCACTGGACAGCGCTAAGCTTTGAGTCAGCTGCCAGACCTGGGTACAGTCCCAGCTGTCGCTTGGCACCATGCTGTAACCAAGTCAGGGGACAGCCATGTACTAACCCCGTCTCCTGACGCTCCTCGCACAGGCAGGCCCTTGGAGAACACCTTACATGTCTTTCCACGCCTCGTAAGGAGATCCCGGAGCAAGCCAGGGAGAGGAGGAAGGGAAGCAACCAGTGGGAAAAATGGAGCATGCCACAGCCCCCCATTAAAACTGCTTCACAGCCCACGGGAAGGGAGAGATTCCACAGCGGCCGTAAGTGAAGGAGCCACCTTTCCCCTCGGGGCAGCGTGGGCCGGTGGCAGCGGGCTGTGCATGGAGGAGGAACTGGGTATGTGTGATCGCTCCCCTCCTGCCAACACAGACTGAAGCCCCCAGGAAGCCCTAGCTGGCGAGTTCTGGGAGCTGCTCAGGAGGTCCCGTGGTGCTGGCGTGGCGGTTACATGGATCCCAGCAAGTCTGCGCAGGGGCAGTCCAGAAACGCCAGGCAAGTCAGACCTGTCCTTCCCCTCAGCTGAACAGACCCAAGCACCTGCAGACCATCTCTGTGACCCCCACTGCCGTGTCCAGGCAAAGCAGCTACTGCACTACAGCCCTCATCTCAACGGGGGCTCGCCTTCCCCACCGAGCGCCACACGCAGGCTGCCGGACTCTGGAGAGGCGCCAGGCTGGGCATTACCCCAGACCACCTTACCCGCTAGTCTCCAGAGTCGTTACCCAGGTGCCCCTTGCTCCAAGATCCCTCCCGCATGGGGAGATGCTTGGAACAGGCAGGTAGCATCTTCCCGGTGCCCAGAGGCAGCAATGGAGAATCCGTACCGCCTGCAGGGGACTGGGAAGTTACTCCCAACTTCAACCCACTGCCGGAGAGATGGGAAACCCACACCGCCATCCAGCCACTGCCTGGTGGACAAACAGGAGCAGCTGGGGAGCAACCATCGTCTCCACTGGCTTTCCAAATGTGAAACGGAGGAGAGATCTGTACACACCGTAGGGATGGAAACACCCGTGTAAAACAGTAACTGGTGAAACCGTCTTTAATCCGTTAACCAGCCCACCATGGTGCGTTGTCAGCAGGGGGCCACACAAGCAGTCCCACGCCTGGGGCACAGCATGGTGGGCCCGGCTGGGCTAGAGCACCCCCACCCATGGTGCAGGAGGTCGGGGGGGGCGGGGGGGGGGTGTTGCTCCAGCTGGATCAGGCACTGGTTAACCGGTTACTGGTAAGGGTGATGCTTGCCAGTTACCCAATTACATCCCTAATACAAAGCTGGAAATCAGGCTCCTCGAGGCACATTAAGCAACAGCAACACGCCTGCCCAAGCTGCGCTGCTTTGGGGGCTTGTTCCCGGGGAGCGCACGAGGCAGGCAAAGCAGCAGTTACCTGTGAGGATGTTCTCAGCCAGCACGCTGACCTGGACTTCCACGGAATGCCTGGAGGTGAACGTGATCTCCGCGCTGACGTGCGCCACTTCCCCGATGCACATGGGCGAGAGGAAGTCTGTCCGCTCCACCCGGGCCAGCGCCGCCACACAGTGCTCCTGCAGACAGCAGAGGAACCGCGGTTAGACTCCCCAGCGTGCCCCATGCTGTCAGAAGGGATAGGCGAACATGCAGTGTGCCTGCGGCCAAGGAAGAGCATGGAACCCCTCGGCGAGCGCTACCCTCCCGGGAAGGGAGAAGCAGCTTCTCATGCGACCTCCCCAACGCCGCGCCACGTTGAGCTGGGAGCGCTTCACACACTGCGCCGTCTGCAGCGCTGCTATGGGCTCCGCCCGGCAACCATGCAGCCAGGTTCAGCCTGTCCAACGCGGGACTCAGGTCTGGCAAACATCCCTGGGCCAGCACCTCAGGGACACCATGGGGGCTCCAGGGTTGAAGCACTTGTGGGGAAAAACTGGCACAGCAGGACCACAGATGTGGGCAGACCAGAGTCCCTACTGCTGGGAACCTTAAGCCTGGTGGCCGGGTGCAGAGCCTGGCATGGGGGCCGGTGGCCTGGAACAGAGCCCAGCTGGGGGCCAGTGACAGGGAGGCCGGAAGCCGGGCTGGGGGACCAGGAATGGAGCTCAGAGACCAGCATTGACCCCCCTGGTCCAGAGCCGCGCAGGTCCCGAGGGTGCTGGGCTTGTAGCGGAGTTTGCAGTGGGAGTAAGACCCTTTGTTTAACTGAGCCCAGCCGCCCACCATGCACAGAACTCCATCCGAATTCCAGACTCGTTTAACCACATCTCCCCCCATGCTCTTGGCCTGGGCATATTCCAGCTCTTTAGAACAGACAAAAACAGAGTCAGTCCTGGTTATACCTTGACACAAGATCTCCGGTAGAGATGTTAGACAGCGTGTAACTGAACGGTCACATAACTGCATCAAATCTTTGCGGTTACACAACTGTCAACAGTCCCCGGCATGGGGCTGGCAGCCAGTGTATTCCCAGCCCCACTCCCAGGGAGCCCCCTGCTACCCCACGCTGATGCCCCTCTATCAGAGGCAGCAGTGTGGGGCAGCAGGTGGGAGCTGGTCCACCAGAGGAGCAGATTTAAAAGCCAGCTCTCCACGCAGACCAGCTCCTACCTGTCACCCTGTGCTGCTGCCTCTGATAAAGAGGCAGCAGCATGGGGTGGCAGCAGCCCGTCTGGCAGGGTCCGAGCTCCCCATGGACAGGAGCTCTGCTGATATTCCACAGCGCAGCCTCCCCTGCTCTCCCCGGGGTTCTCCCTCTAATGGATAGGTAGCAGCACCGGGAAGGGACCGGGCTGGAGCTGGTGCTCATGAGGAGCTGGCTTCTAAGCTGGCTTCCCCTGACCACTGGCTTTGGCCTACTCTTCCCTCCGCCTCTGTGGGAGGCAGGCGGCTCCACGGAGCCAGCATGTGCTGAGAGCTGGCTCCCCACATGTACCAGCTCCTGCCTGCCCCCACACCCTCTGTGCTGCTGCCTCTATCAGAGGCAGTAGCACAGCTGGGAGGACGGGGCAGGCTGCTCCACAGGCCCTGATGCCCCCAACACCAGCTCACAGCAAGGGGGGGTGCATGTAAGTCAACAGAATTAACCGATAAGCCCAGGTCTATTGGTTAATCGTGTAGTCTACACACTGACACCCCTAATCTCAGTCCAGTCAAAGTGTCCAATTTAGGTTAACCCTTTCACGCATGTAACACCACAGAACTGTTCACTGGCGGGGGCTCTGCCAAACGGGTTTTGTTTAGTTCGAGGGGCTGGTTTTCAGGGTGGGGATAATTCAGGCTCAGAAATGGCTCTCTGAGCCAACTTACAATTGGACTGAAATTGGCGATTGTGGAGTTAAGTGATCAGATGCAATGGGTGCATTCTGGGCACACCACTCAGGTTTCCTTTCGCTACTTCTCAGAGAAGAAGCCAATCGGGGGGGGGGGGGGGGAACATGTGCCCGCTGTTCAAGTGTTGCCTACATGCTATGTCTGCCAGAGAGAGGGCCCATTAAATGCACTTATCCCCGGATTATTTGCAGTGCTGTTAGGAGGGGGTTCTGATCACAGAACACTGCAGCTAAAGACAACATACAAATCGAGGTGCTTAGAGGCAAAAAGGCACAGGTGTACCCCATGGAGAACAGACAGAGCCTCTTTGCTTTCCTGCTCAGGTTGTTTACACTGCCACAATTTTTACAATTAGCCATTTGTCCAATTTCATGTGCCTTCCGGGAGGGCGCGTCGTGAGGAATTGAATCCATTGCTCTGGTTTGGGTCCAGGCGCCTGCTGTTCACACGCACAGAGGGGCTGCAGCACCACCTACTGCCAAATCCCGGAAGAGGGTTTTGTAGGGTTGACAAGATTGTTATTTGTCCAAATTCTGAGCAACACCCACTCAGCGACAGTGAGTGCTCAAACGGAGAGTGTGTGTCATTTTTCAGAGGCGCAGCAGCTGGAACTGTACATGTCTGGAAGTCAGAGCCTATGTCTCTAGATGGGCTAATCTACCCTACGATTAAGGCACCCAATCAGTGGTTTTTTGAAAGCTGGATCTTAGAGTTGTGAAACTAAACTCTGGGCTCAGTCATCTAGGAGGGATTAGCTAGTTCCTATTGGCAAGCTCACCAGGCACCCTGCCCTGCGGTAAGCAGGCCTACGCTCCTACACAGCCGTTTTGTCTGCACTTGAATTATCAGTGTCGTCTGTACGCAGCAGCCTGGCTCCAAACGCAGGCTCCCAGCCCCAATGAGAGAGACACTCGCTCTGCTAGCAGGTGCCCTGAATGGTGCAGCTGCAGCCAGAGCCACCCTGCTAGTGCTGCACAACGAGGCTTGGCAGAATTGGGGGGTGAGGACTTAATTTTTTCACTATAAAAAATTAGTTTTTACAGTTGCAAGAAATAAAGGGAAGGCAGAGCTGGGGGAAGGCAGAACATGCAACAGGGCTGCCCCAGGGGGACTCCCAACACTGCCCACGGGGGCTGCCCGGGGGGCTCCTGACAGAGGCTGCACTTAGTCACCAATAGCCTTTCACCTATTGTGTGTGTGGGGGGGGGGGGCTGAAATTGACATTGACCAACATCTCCCAGGTTACATCCAGCCCTGCAAAGCCCCCGTCCAACCCAGCTCAGCCAGCGCTCAGTGTCACTCCAGCTCCTTCGAGCCTCCAAGGCACTAAGGCAGCCTGCTCTGCGTCTGCATGGCCAGCGGACTGGGGGAGCTGGTCAGGGTTTTAGGGCAAAGGTGCCAGCCCAACGCTGTATCAGTGTCACTTACACATTCTATTGAAAGCCTCAATGAAATGAAAAATCTTAAAACTGAACCAAGACTAAAGCAACAACAAATCAACCCACTGAGTTAGCTTTGCTACTGGAATGCAATTAAGCTAAATTAATGCCAAAAGTAATCAGTCTTTATATATATTCTAGGAAGGAGCCTTCTGTGGCGGCTGAGTATTTGGTTAGAGCCCAGCTAAGGAATGTCACTGACACATGGCTTGAATAGTTAAATAGAGGCTGAACCTCTAAAATCCAGGACACTCTGGTCCAGCAACATCGATGTTCCTGGGCCAGAGCGCCGGCAGCTGGGCAGTAGGAGGCGGCCAGTTGGGGCTGCCAGCAGTGAGCCAGTGGCTGGGAGCCCGGCTGGCGGGGGCAGCTTAAACCCGGTGGCTGCAGCAGCATCCCAGCCAGGGGCCACAGTGGCAGCAGGGCCAGCATCCTGGCTGGGACAACAGCTGCATCCCGGCCAGGGCCAGTGGCAGCAGCAGGGCTGGGAGCCCAATTTGTCTGAGCAGCTGGAAGCAGGCCACCCAGCTGGGGCTGGCGGTGGTAGTGGGACTGGTGTCATGGCCAGAGTGGGGGACAGGCAGCTGGGGACAGGTGTAGAGCCAGGTAAGTGGCCACCACTGACCTCCCCTGCTCCGGCAAACTCCCTTGATCAGGACTAGTCAGGTCCCGAGGATGCCAGACCAGGGGGGTCCCACCTGTATCTAACACTGAAATCCACAAAACCCAGGAGTAATGAAGTTTTCCTCTTAGACTTCACTCGGAAAGGGCGCTGGGACTGCAGTAAAGAAGGAGCCAGATGGCGATGTCTACTGAAAGGCATCCTTCTGGTACTGGGAGAGATGGTCCCAGGCTGGCAGAGCTCCATCAAGGTCTTCACTTCCACTCACAAAGAGATCAGGTTCTGGAATCTCAGCCAAAGGCTTCTTGGCCTTACCCCAATTCACAATTTGCAAAGTTTCCCTCTGACTGGCAGCTCCTGCCCCACGGCCTTCAAACAAAGCAGGTGGCAGCCAGACCTGGGGTCCACAAGCTGGCCCAATCAATCAGGTGTGAATTAGACCATCCTCAGCAAGCACCAGTTTAGAAAAGAGCCACTTAAATCAGCAAACCCACTAAATCCTCAAACCCCACTAAGAAAAATCCCAACATGTGAGGCAACTGCTGAGGAAAGTGACAGTCTTAAAACAACCCCACGTCACTAACCCACAAAAGTTCAATACACATATAGCTCCCTGGAAAAACCCTAGCATCAAAGCCAGTCACAACAGCCAAGCAGCAGCAAAGTTCAAACTGATCAGTTTCATCATCTCTCGTTTCTTTCTCCATCTTCCTGTACAGACCTGGGCTGTGTGGAACAGCTGGTCTGAAACCTTCACCTCATGCGAGGAAAGAGGAAGTTACTCACCTTGTGCCATAACGACTGTTCTTCGAGGTGTGACCCCCCGTGGATGCTCCACTGTAGGTGACGGGTCTTCCCCAGTGCCACAGATCAGAGATTTTTTGTATAGCAGTTAGCAGTCAGGCTGTGCGTGCGCAGCGAGCCTCTCGCACTGGTGGCAGTTGACAGTTAAGCGCGGCCCGACCCCCTCCCCTCAGTTCGTCTACCGCAGAGTAATTGGACTCTGAGTAGCGGGGAGGAAGGGCGGGTCATGGAGCACCCACAGGGACACACACCTCAAAGAACAGTCCTTGCTGCACAAAGGTGAGTAACTTCCTTGTCTTCTTCGGGTGATGCCCCCGTGGGTGCTCCACTGTAGGGGACTACAAAGCAGTACTCGCTGCTGGCTGGTGGGACTCGGAGTCACTGCTTTGTAACGGCAGATAGAACCGCCTTAGCCACTGATGTGTCAACCGCTGATTGAGGCATGATGCTGTAATGTTTTGAGAATGTGTGGTCTGACGACCATGTGGCTGCCTGATAAATCTCTTTAAGAGGCACCTCCTTAAGGAATGCCATCGATGTTGCTTTAGCACAGGTGGAGTGTGCCCTCGGGGCTGTTTTTAGTGGTGTGTTACCCAGGGAGTGGCACTGGAGGACGCATCTCGTTATCAGTTTCTAAATGCATTGTGTGGAGAGTGGGTTACCCCAGAGTAGTTTGCAATGGAGACGGAGGCGTGGGGACTTGCGAAACGTCTGTGTCCTGTCGATGTAAAAAGCCAGGGCCTGTCTAACATCGAGGGCGTGAAGCATGGCGCGTGTAGCAATGTATGTGGCTTTGGAAAGAACACAGGTAAAAAACTATCAGTTCGTTAATGTGAAAGTGTGTGTTGACTTTGAGACCACATCCAACCTTTATACCTAAAGCCACTTTGTCCTTAGCAAAGACCATGTATGGGGGGCCCACCATCAGGGCTCCTAACTTGCCCACCCTCCTTGCTGACATGATCACCACCAGAAACAGCACCTTCATTGTGAGGACCAGGAGCGGCATGCGGCCATGGGCTCAAAGGGGGGGCCTCATAAGGTTCTGCAGGACCAAATTCAGATCCCAAGAGGGCAGAGATGCTCTACAAGGTGGGAAGAGGTTCTAAAGGCCCTTAAGGAATCTTTTCATCACGGGATGTGCGAACACTGATGACCCCTCTATGTGGTCGTGAAAGGCCGTAATGGCTGACAAGTGAGCTTTTATAGAAGACATTAAAGACTGAAGGCCTGTCAAAGAGTATGGCTGTGTCTATACTGGCGCGATCTTGCGCCAGAGTTATGCACATGAGGCTCAGCATGGAATATGGCTGGGCCTCATTTGCATAAGTAATGAGCCACCATTTTTGCAGAAGAGGCTTCTGTGCAAGACGGAGCTGTCTACACTGCCCCTTCTTGAGCAAGAAAAACCCTCTTTCGCAAAGCCGTTATGCCTGAAAATAATCAGCATAACGGCTTTGCACAAGAGGGTTTTTCTTGCGCAAGAAGGGGCAGTGTAGACAGCTCCGTCTTGCGCAGGAGCCTCTTCCGCAAAAATGGCGGCTCATTAGTTATGCAAACGAGGCCCGGCGATATTCCACACTGAGCCTCATTTGCATAGCTCTGGTGCAAGATCGCGCCAGTATAGACACAGCTTATAAGTAGTCGAGTATCGTATGGATTGGTGTCTTGTCTGGATTGAGTTCTCTTTGGCAGCACCAAGATGCGAAGCGTTTCCATTTTTCTTGGTAAGTTGCTCTAGTGGTGTGTCTCCGCTATGCACGAGGATGTTTCTGACTTGTTCCGAGCAGGTTACTTCTGCACCTCGAAACCAGACAGGAGCCAGGCATGGAGATGGAAGGTGCGTGGATCTGGGAGCAGTAGCTTGCCCACATTCTGGAAGAGATCACAGCAGTGAAGGAGCGGGCGTGGTGGTTCCATGGACATGTGTTGCAGATATGGGTACCAGGTCTGTCTGGACCATGATGGGGCTACTAGGATGACCTGGGCTGCATCCAGATGGATTAGTGGTATTGGCAGGAAGGCATATTAAATCGGTTCGTCCCATGCGATTAGGAATGAGTCTCCCCGAACCCCTTCCCCAGCCCTATGCGGGAGCAAGTGAGGGCATTTCGCTTTTTCACAGTTGCAAATAGGTCCATTGTTGGATAGCCCCATCTGCGAAAAATGGAGTCTAGCACTTGTGGGTGGAGTTCCCACCTGTGATCGATGGGTGGAGTTGCGGCTCAGAGCGTCTGCCACAGTGTTGTTCACCCCTGGTAAGTATGCTGCCTTTAACGTGACCATGTTGGATGCACCAGTTCCTGAGGCAGACCGCCTCCGCACAGAGAGATCAGGAATGTGCTCCTCCCTGTGTCTATACAAAATATGGAGGTCGTGTTGTCCGTAAGGACACGGACAGTTCTGTTGGTGATGATGTGAAGTGCTTGCATGCATTCTTGACAGGCCTGAGCTCGAGTGGGTTGATATGGAGTAGTGCCTCGCGTGGTAACCATTTGCCTTGCACTGTTTGTTGCTGCAGGTGTGCTTCCCAACCCCGTTAGCGAGGCGCCGCTTGTGATTGGATTGATGGTTCTGGCTGAAAGAAGGGCACCCTCTCGAGAAGATTGGTGGGGGACGTCCACCACTGGAGAGGTTCCAGGACCTGTCTGGGTAGAAGGACAGTCTTTTGCAGAGAACGTATCCATGGTGTATAGACTGACATCAGCCAGTGCTGCAGAGCTTGGAAATGTAGATGTGCATATTGGACCACATACCTGGTGGCCGCCATGTGGCCCATGAGCTGAAGGCAGGTATGTACCGTCGTGTTGGGGTTGACAAGTAGAGTGGTGATGAGGTCGCATAGAATCTCGAATCTCTGCCGTAGCAGGTACGCCCCGGCTGATATTGAGTCAAGTCGCGCTCCTATGAATTCTAGATCTTGAACTGGATGGAGTGTCGACTTCTGCTCATTTATTAGTAAATCTAAGCGGTTGAACAGCTGTCTGGTCTTTAGTATCTCGATTTCCAGTTTGAAGCGTCCCTTTATTAGACAGTTGTCCAGATATGGAAAGATGACGGCGCCCTGATGCTGAAGGTATGCTGCAACCACCACTAGGACCTTTGAGAAGACCCGCGGTGCCGAGGAAAGGCCGAAAGGTAGGACCTTGTATTGGAAATGTGCGTTTCTTACCGCGAATCTCAGGATGTATCGCAATGTGAAAATATGCATCTTGTAGGTCGAGGGCTGCGAACCAGTCCCCTCTCTCCAGAGCTGGTCTGATTGCAGCCAGTGTGACCATCTTGAATCTCTACTTTCACAGGAACTTGTTTAGTTTACGGTGGTCTAGGATTGGTCTCCAGCCTCCTGTAGGCTTCTGAGTCAGGAAATAGGTGGAGAACAACCCCCTTTCCCGGTATGATTCGGGTGCCTCCTCTATAGCTCCTAGATGAAGAAGCTGGTCAGTTTCTCGTTTGAGGGGCATCTCGTGAGATGGGTCCCTGAAGAGGGACAGGGTAGGGGAAAGGGTATGAGGGAGGGAGTTGAACGGAATCGAATATCCCATAGGGATAATTTCTATGACCCACTGGTCAGATGTTATGGAGGCCCAGTGATGAAGGAATGGATGTAATCTGTGGTCAAAATAGATGGTTTTGGTCTTGTTGCACTGGATGGTTGGGGAGGTCGGGCATGCCCTCAACCAATGTTTCAAATTCGCTGCTTCGGGGCCTGGCCACCAGAAGAACATGGTTGTTGTTTGCGGTTCCTCTGGGTGCACTGCCTGGCGCAACTGCACTCATATGGTCTGTATTGAGTACAGTTGTAGCACGAGTCCCTGTTTTTACTGCAGGCGGTGTAGCGCCTGCACTTGTACGGTGGTGTGTACATTCCCAGGGTATGCAAGGTGGTACACGTGTTTTTGCTGTTGTGCAGCATCTCATCCGTGTTGCTGGCAAAAAGCTTGTGCTTGTCAAAGGGGAGATCTTCTACCTTCGACTGCAGTTCTTTCGGCACCTCCACGGCCTGAAGCTACGATGTTCTTCTCATCATGACTGCTGTAGCTGTTGTTCTTGCTGCTGTGTCCACAACGTCAACTGCAGACAGCAGTGCCGTATGGGCAATTGTGTGGCCCTCCCGTATGATTGCCCTGAGTATGGGCTTCTTGGTATCAGGCAGTTTCTCCATCCAGGCAGTCCGCTAGTTTGGAGCAGTTGTCAAAGTCAGGGTTTGCCAGATGTGCTGAGTAACTGGCTAGCCTAAGCTGCAGGGTGACAGACGAGTCAGCCTTCTTCCCAAATTGGTCTAGCCTCCTGTGCTCCTTGTCACCATTACTTGACCTAAGATGAGGGGCCTTTGACCGTTGGCTTGCTGCATCGACAACCAGTGAGTTTGGCCAAGGATGGGAGAAAAGAAAATCTAGATCTTTAGGTGGGACGAAATATTTCTTGTCCGCTTTTTTGCAGGTCGGCTGAGCCGATGCAGGTGTTTACCAGATGTCTTCGGACACCTCCATAATTGCTTAATCTATGGGCAATGCGATTCTGCCCTGTGGTGCTGAGCAGATATTCTTCAGGAGACGGTGCTGTGTGTCCTTCACCTCCTGAAGTTTCTTTTCTTGTGATGTGGCAACCCTCTTAAAAAGGTTCTGGAATTGTTTCAGGTCCGCTATCGTGTGTTCATCATCGGGGACTATCGCATCCTCTGGAGGGGAAGTGGGATTGTCTTGTGACTGTGCCAGCCGACTGTCATCTTGATCATCAGCTCATTGGCCTTCCTCCAACGCATGGGGAGGTGGGGCAGAAAAAAGTACAACAAACTGGCAGTTGAAGCGAATCCAATTCTGACTAGAAATCAGGTGCAAATGGTTAGCGGTGAGTGGCCAGCCACTGGAACCATCTCCCCAGGGGTCATAACTGAGCCTCCATCACTGATCATTTTTAAGTCAGAGAGAGCACTGCGCTAGAAATGATACGGGGGAAGTTCTATGGCCTCGGTTATGCAGGAGGCCAAATTAAATGATCACAATGGTCCCTTCTGGCCTAGAATCTACAAACATCCTCATCCTCCTCCTCCTCGGGATTTAATGCGGTTTAACCAATTTGCTTCAAAATTTACATCTTTTGGTTAATTCAGATCAACTTTCCTGGCTGGTTCAGCTTAGACAAGCCCCTCTTCAACTTCTGAACATAGACTTGCAACCCATGTGTCTCTTACAGTGATGGCGTGGAATCGGGGGTAGGTAGAACACAAGGACTCTAACAAGTTACATCTCTGTTGGCAGCATTTTAAAATGCCACCCAACACCGCTCCAAGAATGAAGATACACTACAGCATCACGGCCAGGGGGGCGACCAATAGTTCTTTCTCCAAGAGCCATCTCTGAATAGTCCAAGTTTGAAAGGTGACAAAGATTGAAGACTAAAAGAGCCCGTTAAAGGCCTCAGCAAACAGGCTGTTTTTGAACATCAAACAAGGTCAGAAACTGTAACCCATGGAAGGTGCCAGTCCAGGCCGGCTTTGGGCATATCAGGTCTCTGGATAAGTAGAGACAGAACTTCAGTTTCCAACCTGGGGACGGAGAAGAGGCTGAGTGTGTAAGAAGTGCAGTGTCTCTCCAGGAAATCTCAAAGCTTGGGAGATCCCTCAGCCAGAGTGTACTCCAAGTCACTCACAAATCTTCTCAACTCGAAGGACCAGAGCGCCAATCATTCTTAAGTGAAATGGAAAGAGGAAGAAAAATGCTAGTTTCCCCGTTCCCTTTTGCACGCCAACAGAAAAAGCCGATGTCAAACTGCCACATGTTTTCCACTAGATGGCACTTCTACAGAAAAGGACACTAAGGAGATACCACACCAGACACCTGCCTCTGAACACAGAGTTTAAGGGTCAGGTTCCTTGCTCACATTTACCACCTTAGCCAGGTTTCTGCAGCAGGCCCAATCACGCAGGAAACGGGAGCTAAGATTGCATGATTAAGTGAAGAGAGTCCGGAAATGCAGAGGCGAAGGGTCCAGCAACGACACAGCCCTAGCAAACATCCTGTACCACAAACACCAAGAAAAGCCACAGGAACGGAGAGCAGCATTCTCTGACGTCAATCGCTGCCGTGGTTCTCTCCCACCCTCCCAGTCCCTTCCCCGCCCAGACTCACATGGGTCCCTCTCAAGCTGTTACTACATGACACGAGGCTGGGTGGTTTGCCAGGATCCTGTGCTAAGAGCAGCAGCTGGAATGGCCATGCTCCGGCCCCCCACCTACGTACCCCTGACTGGGAGTTGCAGTGTCGGGTGCTGATGATGGCGCCTGCCTCTTCGATCATTTTCAGGATGATCCCTCCATGGACGTTGCCTGCGAGGTTTGCATCATCCTGACGCATGATCCTGTAATGGAAGAAGATGCAAAATCTTACTTCAGTTCTCCTCCCACCTCCCCCGCCTGGAACCAGCCAGCCTGGAAAACACCCAGCTCCACCCTTCGTGGCTAGTGCAACGCCAGCCACGGCGCCTTCCCCAGTGGGGGGAAGCAGTGCCACTAGCCGGCCCACAAGTGGCCGATTTAACCTGAGAAGACGATGGAGGGAAGTCATAGGCAGCAGATGGGGTGGCCAACATAGCTTCCTGTTAATTCCACCTCCTGCTTCTTTCACAACTAACGCAGCGCTGACGAAAGGGGCCGGAGACATCCCAGCCCCCTTCACACCAGCCCCATTTGTCAGAGGCTCTGCAAGGGCTTTACAAGCTGTAATGACGCCTAGAAAACTGGCATGTTTGTCCAGTAATGTTACCTATCGGTTAACCGAATAGCCGAGTCACCTCGTGAATTCTTATCGGTTAGTCACCTATTCTAGAGTCCCCGGGGGCGGGGGGGGGGGCGGCCTGAGCGCCCAGACCCAGCAGAAACCAGAACTGAGCCTGGCTGCCTGCCCACCCAGCTCCTAATACACTTTAAATGCAGACCCATAGCAGGGGTAGGCCCAGACTCGGCGTGAGCCAGAACAGAGCTCGGCTGCTGGCCAGCCTGCTAAAAAATGTACTGGTTGCGGGGCGGGGGGGGAGGGGGGGAAGAGAGGAGGGGAGGGGGAGGAGGGGCAAGAGGGGAGGAAGTAAAAGTGTGTAGTCTGTAGCATTAACCTGTAAGCTTCTGCTTATCGGTTAAACGACTATACTATGACATCCCTAGTACAGTCCCCATTTCACAGAGGGGTCAATGAGGCCTCAGGCCCGGGGGGGCTAGCCCTGTACCAATTAGCACAGAACTTCCAAGAGCCCCCAGTTGTCCTAACTCCCATTGCCCAACTGTCCATGCTCCCTCCCAGGAGTCAGTTTGTTCCTGCCACATGGCCCCAGACAGACTGTTCAGAGAAAGCAAGATCCCTCCCAACAAGCACAGCTACCAGGACAAGTCGCCTCCAGATCAGGTGACAGCATTCAGCAGGCTTCCCCAAAAGACCGTCTGTCTCCACCAGGAGATGGGCCCAAAGCAGACCGTGATCGGCAGGAACAGCCACCGCGCTGCAGCCAAGGGTTAATGGTGAGCAGAGGAGACCAGAAGCCTCGCTGGCACCATGTCCCACCAGGACTCGGCCTCACCCTCCACAGCAAGGCCATGTTAGGTCTGCACAGCCTAAACTCAACACTCCGGTCATCTGAAGAAGTGGGCTGTGCCATCTACATGTTTTGTTAGTCTATAAAGTGCTACCAGACCATTTGTTGTTTTTTTAAGTTGATCCTGTACAGACTAACTCGGCTACCCCCTAAAGCTTCCAAGGTCACACGGTTTAGCTGGGGGGGAGGAGGGGGGGGGCTTGTCACAGCCAGAGGGAAATTCTGAGAACGTGGCTCCAAAGTGACGGTCGGTTCCATAATGACGTTGAGCGTCTGCAGCACAAGCAACCCCGAGGGAGCAGACTTAGCTAGGCGCGGAGACGGACCACGCTGGGGGACTATTCATTTCTTGAAAGCCACCCCAACCGCCACTGCATAACAAGAAAGCCCCGCTCCCCCACAGCCTCCCAGGGAGGGGAAGTCCACAGAGCTGTCAACACAGCAGCCCCTGTGCTCTTGTGCTCCAGAGAAGGGTAGCACTGTCGGGGTCCACCGCTGTCCCCACCCTGCTACAGGTAAAGCACTGCAGAGTCAAACCCACGGAAACCATCTCTCCCCCTTCCTGGCCACCGCCATGGTTACCAAGCCCCAAAGCCGCGCTGGCATGTCTGACATGCTCTCCGCAGACGGGATGAACCAACAATTCGACCTCGCTCAAGGCAGGACGCGAGTGCTGGTCTCTCACCCGAGTCAAACGACCCAGCCCCTTCCACAGCAGCCCCACAGGGCGCAGGGCAGGACTGACAAATGCGCCACTTCAGGGACCAGCCCATCACTTCCAAACTGCACAGCCCACGAGGCACCCCCAAGCGCGGGGCCCGAGCAGCCGCCTCCACTGGCCACACCCGAGGCCCAGCTCTGGGTGACATTTCCTGCCCCCCACTCTCTCCAAGCCCCAGCTGACCACCCTGGCAAGGTCTCAGGCACTGACCCTCTCACTAACGTCATCTCTGCACCAGGGCCGGCAGACCTGGGGGTGGAGGACACTAGCACCCTGTGACGTAGTGGGGGGTACCTTGCTGGTTGCTATGCTGGGCGGTGGGCTGCGAGTGACCCCCGCTGGCGGCTGTTTGTACAAAGCACGGCCCAGCAGGACAGGGGATGAGTCATTATGCAAGGGGGCTCTGAACTTGTCCGACCAGTTACTTCCCAGGGAGAGAAACAAAGGAAGGGGGGCAGGGCTAGAAGAGAGGGGCAGTTTCTGTCTGGGATCATGGAGGAAACAGCCTAGGGAAAGGGGCTGGAATTTAGGGGCCCAGTCTCCCCCATCTCAAGGGGGGCTGAGGCATCCTAGGCCTGGCCCTGTAACCAGATGACATCTGTGCTGTATCCTGGAGAAGCAATAAACTCCCTCTATTCTACTGGCTGGTGGAGTCTGTCCGTGCCATTACGGGGGTGCAGGAGTCGGGGGACCCCGACGCGCTGCCACCCACCCACCCACGGAAACACCCTGCATAACGCCGTGCACACCGGAGAAGGGCAAAGCGAGAAGGGGACCCAGCGGGGCCGGAGAAACCACCACGGCACCCAGGAGTGAGCCAGGGAACAGGACCTGCAGGGGCTGGGGCGGCCCTGGGAGAATCCTCCACCACCTGGAACCAGCAGCCTCTCCCCCACGTCTCAAGCCCCCTCCTCCCTGACTACTCAGGACTACGGATGTGACTGGCGAAGTGGTGAGCGTTGCCCGGGTGATGCTTATCCACAACTCGTTAACCGGCAGCCTGGGTGGCGGGGAGCTGCTCCAGCCCGGCCAGGCTCACCATGCCACGGGCTGGGGGCGCTCCAGCCCAACCTGACTGAGGCAGCCCCAATGCCTCCCCATGGGATCCCGGTTCAGTGTCTAACTGGCTAAACGGGATTTTACATCCCTTACTCTGGACTGCGTCACAAGTGACCCATCACCCAACCCAAGAGAGTTATTGATCTTTAACCGTGACATAGCTGGCAACCTCGAGTACGACACCAAACGGTTTCCAAGAAGAGTTCAGTTAAAAGAAAACTAATCCCGGTCTAATTGAGGATTACTGCAGTGATGGGTTTAGGAGGTAGTGGATTATCCCGGGGCACGCCTGGGTGAGGCCTCCGGTGCAGAAGTCAAGTCAAGAAGCAGTTACTTCTCTGCAAGTTGGGTTGCATATGCTGGACAGACAGAACCTTGGAGGGATGGACCACTGGCCCAATCTGATCGATGGCAGCCACTTCCTGCAGCACATCCTCATCCCAGAACCAACCCAGTAGCACGGCACATGCTACGAGAACAGCAGCTGGGCTGGGGCACAGAGAAGTCAAAGAGTTGAAAGGAAGCGCAAGAGGCTTGCAAGTCTACAACAGTCGCCTTCTCCAGCCAGATCCCAGGGCAGCAGGGTGCATAGCTGAGTCTTCTCGTTGCTGGCCATTCCAAAAATTCAGGTCAAACCAAATTCAAATCTTTTGGGAATTTTGTGCATGTCAGAAACAATCTGGATCCAGCAAAGCCAGCAGCTGAGCCGACACCTCCTCTTTCTGGGTCTTTGAACGGACTTGCTTCCCAAAGAAGGAGTCTCAGCAGGCAGGGCACTCACCTGGGACGTGAAGACCCAGGTCCAAAGCACCAGCCTGCAGCCCCTCATTAGCCCAACGCCTATTCAAGTTTTTATATGCGCACCCCCGCCGGGAATGTCCAGTATAGCCTGGGGGGCGTGTCTGCATTCAAATCCCTTTTGCGAGGGGGGAGGAGTGTCCTAACCTGGGGCAGTGCCCTACACCAGTGTCCCTCTAAGCTGCGTGCCTGCGCGGCCACGCACTAACAATTTTAGGTCCGCTCACGGCCTTTAAGAGCTGCCACCGCACTCACCGCTCACCTTCCCGCGGGAACAGACGGCGAGCGGTGGTGGCAGCGGCAGCCAGTGGCCTGGCGGGTTCCTGGTGGCGGGTGTCTGCCCTTTTGCTCTGCCTGGAGCCAAGCGTGCGAGGTAAGGATGTTACAGGGAGGCTGCCCCACCTGGAATGGGCCTCATGTGGCTGCCGCTTCACTCCAGCTAGAGCCGGGGCTGCCCAGGGTTGCAGTAGCATAAACAGCACTATGGGCGGCCTCTGCTCCAGTCCCGGCACTCGGTCCCCCCCCGGGAGCAGCTGGGGCCAGGGCTGCGGGGCTTTGGGGCCGTGGTGCTATTTTTAGTACTGCAGTCCCGGCCCCAGGCTCCAGCCCCTGCAAACTGCCCCAGAGGAGAGGCAGGGCAGGTGGGCAGAGGGAGGTGTTAGGAGAGGGGATGGGGAGTGTAGCTACAGATGAGCAGAGTAGGGCTAGAGGAGGAGTGGGCACAGGGGGAAGAGAAGGGCTGTTGCAGGGGTCAAGGAGGATGGGGCGGGGGGTCCCCGAAGGGCTGAGGGGAGTGAGAAGGGCCAGAGGCAGGACAGCAGAGAGGGGTGGGGGGCAGCAGGGGTGAGGGGAGGGGAGGAGACATGGCAGCAGAGGGAAAAGGGAGAGGTTTATAAGATATTTATTAATAACTTGTGGCGCACCCACCGACTCAATACTGGAGCACAAAACAAAACTAGCCCCACCGATGGGTGGGTAATCATAGCTGAACACTGCCCTGCCCCTGGGCTCACGGCTGCGATAAGGGCACCACCGCCTCCTTGTCCTCGGGCTGTAGTGGGCATGACAACCAACCCCTTGCGAATCAACCCCCAACAGACCCTTCGGCCAAAGCCAGTGGGGAAAGTGTCAAATTCACAAATGTTTCCAGGTCACAAAACCTGCTTTACTGGGGGGGGCGAAGCCCAGCTCCGGTGAGACATGGAGCCCCCCCCCCCCCACACACACACACACAGATTCACATACAGCCTGAGTCCACCCGCTACGGCCACATGAGCTAGAGAGGCTACTGCAAACAGCTTCCTCCTCCACAGAGCCAGCCCGGCCCCAGCTGCTCGCACTATTTTCTACCCTCCTTCCCTGGGAGACGCCCGCTGTGGCCTGACACGAGCTGCCTGTTACATGGCAGAATTCAGACACACCGAGGACACGCGAGAAGCGTAGCACACCCCTACCGGACAAGCTCGCAGGCCATGCTGGCGGAAGCACCGGAGCCGGTGAATGTGCGTGCTGCGCCCGGACCAGGCACAGGGCTGCACTCATTCACTGTTTGCATCACATGGCACGGCCGCTGCTGCCCCAACTCAGTCACACACGCCAAAGTAAGAGCCGAGCGGCTTCCTGTGCCGCCCGATCCAACACAGGAAGATGGGCCCTCAGCCAACCTGCATGACTCACTTAGAACTAGCTGTCCTAGGAATCATCCTGCCCCACAACTACAACAGGAGGCGGGCGCTCCCCAGGAGATCTCGGCTGCACTGACTCCCCGCAGCCGGGCCCAGCACCGAACCCCGCTGACCCCTGCACGCCCAGGAAATGCAAACGGGGCCACCCCACCTGGCACTAGTCCAAGCCCTCTGCCCTGGCCTGGGGGACCCCTCATCTCTGAGGGTTTGAAGGGTTCCACAAGTTCAGGCCCTGGCCGCGTGGGGAGGCACCAGTGCTGGAAGCAGCAAGTGCCCAGCCTGGCCCAGCGCTCCTGCCACTCCCATCAAGGCAGATGCGCAGCGCTCACTGCATCGGACCCTTGCAAGGCAGAGGAGCAAGGAGGAAAGAGCAGGGTTCCTTTCGCTCGCTCGCCGTCACCTCGCTGAGAATCAGACCCTCGGCAGGCAGCACAACCCGGCACGTTCAGCCACCAGTGGACGGCTCTACACTCGCCCCCTGGACCCCAGTGACCGCTCGGGAGGGACATCCGCAGGGGCATGGAAGTACGAGACGGGCTTTTCGCAGAGGGTTGTGAGAGGGCTCATTTCCCTTGGCACCCGACCGACTGACCAGTCGACATTTGTGAGTGCTAAGGTCGTGCCTAGCTAGCGAAGGCCCGACAGGGTTGGCAGGAAGCCCTTAACATTTCCTCCTCCCTGTCAATTCTAGCTGGAGAACAGCACACCGCGCCACACCACGCCTTCCCGTGCAAGCCAAACCCCAGCCCCACAGCTCCCGGGCGTGAGTCACGCCCGAGGCTCCGTCTGCACTACAAACCGCCCAGGGGCACAGCAGCTCTGCTGCTTACTCCCTCCAGCCATGCCCGGGGTTTTCCTGCTGCTGGAGGGCAGCCAGCCCTGGGGAGGCTGCAGCAAGGCTGGGAGGAGACTTCCGCAGCAGGAGTCAGGCACACCTTGCCGTGGGTACATCTGCGCTACGCAGCATTCAACTGCAAGGCTGCGCCGACACCAGCCTGCTGCTAAAAGCCAGCGGCACGCCCGCTGAAAGAATATTCTCCCTGGTGAGCGGTGCGTGCTTGGGCGGCAGGAAAACACTCCTGCTGACAAAGCAGCAGCCACACCTGCACTTGCGTGGCAAAACTTCGGCATTCACAGGGTGGGGGCGGGCTCAAGCATCTGAACGACAAGAGGCCAAACCCGAGCCACAAGGCCTGAGTCTGTGCTCTGTGGGGGGGCTGTCCAGCTGACCTAAGCCCCAGCAGAGACCCCCCTGGGAATGAGGGGATTCTCCAGCATCCCAGCGCATGCACCTGCCCTCCAGTCCTTTCCACACAGAATGAGCCATATCCCAGGGGAACGCAGCGTCACGGGCAGCTGGATCCCCTTCGTGAGTCTGGCCCAGTCCCTTCCCAGGCCCTCCGCCACATCCCGGCTTTAACCACCGAGCTCAAGACCCTCCTAGCACCGCCCGAGACTCGTCAATCTGCCGGGGCCAGCTAAGCTGAGAAAGTCACCAGATCACACTGGGCTTTGCCTGTGTTGAACTGTACCTCACGCGGCCCACAGTCAGCTCTTCTGCTTTGAGGCTTGTGCAGACTGGCTGCCCTGCACACAGGCAGTGTCAGGTTGGAGGTCAGCAGGGCGGAGCAGAGCAGTACACCTGTTTGGAATGTATTCAAGAGACTCCATTTCACTCCCAAGTCTAGCCACACCCCTCAGGAAATTACCCCCTAATCTCAATGCTTAGGGCCCCCCCCCGGCATCCTTGGAGCAGGCCAGAACCGTGACCCTACGGCTAAACGCAATGGGGCCTCTCACAATCCCACCTCCTCCGCCCTCCTCGGCGAGAGGCCAGCTGCTCGGCTGGTAAAACACCCTGCTCAGCGGGCTGCATGAACTCCGAGGGCAGCTGCCTACACCTCTCACTCTCCAGCCCACAGCTGCTTCATAGCCACCAAGAAAGCTGTACACGCTGTACAAGCCACCAGCCAGTCACCGCCTGCCACAGTCCAACTGCAGCTGCCATTTGAGAGCCACACACAAATGTACAGTCCCGTGTCACCCGCACCAGGTCACAAGACCAGAGCTCACTGGCCTGGGTATCGCTGGCTATGTTAAAGCCAGAGACGGACGCCTTCGTATCCTCTCCTCTGCGCCTCCGCCAGGCATCCATGAAGGGAGCGCTCATCTCACCTGAGCTAGCAGGAGCCACAGGGCTGCTGTAGGCATGTGGGGCCAGGTACTGTTTGACGCCTCCCACTCACCTTCTGGGCTCCATGTTACCATGTAGAAGTCGCACTCCTCTCTGAAGGGTACATACGGAGGGCCACACCCGAAGCATTCTTGCAGGAAGCCAGTGACTATTTCGGTCCAAGAAACACACGCACTGAAGTCCTGCAGAATTCTGTGGCTCAGCCGAGCCCCTACCTGCTTATGAGTTACCACACGAGACTGCGTACAGAGCATTCCAAGCTCACCGTGCCCGCCACGTATTCGGAGGTGAAGACGTTCGGCTCTCGTCCAAGATCTTGAGAATACAAAGTGCCCGGGCAGGAGGGATTCTTCGGAAGCTAGACAACAGAACTCAAAGCAGCAACTACAAATATTGGACATTTATGGGGAGGGAGGGAATAGATAGCTTTCATCATTTATCTCCTTGGCAGCGAGGGGCAGAGAAGGTATTCAGACAAATGCTTTTAAGTTAGAATTATCTGCAAAGATTTTCTTTAGGCTACACAGAGCGCTTGTCCCTCTCTATATTACTGCATGCTAGAAGATAAGCTCCCATCATTCTGGAATCAAGGGGGGAAATGATGCTTCGAACCAGAAGACCCTCCCAGAGTTTAACCACCATAGATAGAGTCCTGCACAGATACAAACTTGTATCCACAAACATGAGCTGCGGATATCCACGTCCACAGACGCAGATACCTGCAGATATAAAGAAGATATCTGTGGATCTACATATAGATCTGGATGCTGCCAGCATTTAGCTATATGGGGACTAAATTGGCTATAACCACTCAAGAGATCTTGGAGTCAGTGTGGATAGTTCTCTGAAAATATCCACTCAATGTGCAGCAGCAGACAAAAAAGCAAGTAGAATGTTAGGAATCATTAAAAAAAGGGATAGAGAATAAGACAGAAAATATCTTATTGCCTCTGCATAAAACCATGGGACACTCACATCTTGAATACTGCATAGAGATGTGGTCACCTCATCTCAAAAAAGATATATTGGCATTGGCAAACGGGTCAGAAAAGGGCAACAAAAAAGATGAGGGGTTTGGAACAGGTGCCATCTGAAGAGATTAAAAAGACTGGGACTTTTCAGCTTAGAAAAGAGGAGACAAAGGGGGGATAGGACAGGAGCCTATAAAATCATGACTAGTGTGAAAAAAGTGAATAAGGGAAAAGTTATGTACTTGTTCCCATAACATAGGAACTAGGTCACCAAATGAAACTAATAGGTAGCAGGTTTAAAACAATCAAGAGGAAGTTTTTCTTCACACAGTGCATGGTCAGCCTGTGGAACTCCTTGCCAGAGGAAATTGGGAAGACCAGGACATTAACAGGGTTCAAAAATGAGCTAGATAAATTCATGGAGGTTAGGTCCATCAATGGCTATTCGCCAGGATGGGTAGGAATGGTGTCCCTACCTTCTGTTTATCAGAGGCTGACAATGGGTGACAGGGGAGGGATCACTTGATTCCCTGTTCACTCCCTCTGGGGCATCTGGCATCGGCCTCTGCCGGTAGAGAGGACACTGGGCTGGATGGACCTTTGGTCTGACCCAATATGGCCATTCTTGTGTTCTTAAGTTTGGTGAGTCTTGTCTATGAAGAAGCTATCTGCAATATTTGCTCCAATATAGTTTTATAACTAGAACAAGAATTCTCAGTTACACTCCAATAAATCTCAGAAGCATCAGATCCAAGGAGGGATCATTACAGAGCGTCTCAAAATGCACAAGTCAAACCACAGTCTCATTCACACAGCTGAGCCAACAAAGCAAACACCAGTTGTTGGACTTTGAGATACTGCTTCTAACTTCCACTCTGCTTCTGGCTGGCAGATCTCTCAAGTAGGCCAGAAAACATTCTGTGCGCCTGCACGAATCCATCTTCCAGAGTCGAGAGGCGCGGGTCCCCTCTCAGTTACCTGCCCCTAAAGTCACCTCCACGTCCTCGGTGGCACAGACGTTAGCCGGGCCACAGGGCTCTACGTTTGAGCCCATGGCACCAGCGACTCTGCTGGTTCGAAGAGGACGTGGCCCTGTACAAAGGGTCACACAGGCTGCAGAGCACTGCACGTGCCAGCTCCCTCCAGAGCAGAGCCGTGCCACTCAGCCAGCCTGTAAGCGCTGGGCAGTGTCGGGCACAGCCACGGGTGGGCCGTGCCCAGGGGACCAGACAGAACGTGAAACATCAGGATGGGACGCATTAGGTGCCTATATCAGAAAAAGCCCCAAATGTCAGGACTGTCCCCAGAATGTCAGGACAGCTGCAGCCCACCTCATGGGAGCAGAGTGCAGTCCCGAGTGCTGCCACCGCAACCCGGAGTCTCGCTCAGCTCGACATCCAGAGCGGAGCTACGCACCAGCAGCTCTGCCTTGCCATGTTCTGAGCCTCCCCATGCAGGTGCCCCACGCGGCGGGGGAAGCCCTGCGTCTGGGGGCACCAGGGCTAGGAACGGGGCATGGCCTCGGGGAAGTGAATAGCACAGCGTCAGTGCCCATCCACCAGACAATGGTCTGCCCAAATTTCTGCTCCTATCCCACTGGGGACACTTGTTGGACCCTCCTGGAGATCCAGTTCTCCAGCTCAAGAAGGAGCTCAGCCATCTCCCCAGCAATACCAGGCAGAGAGCCTTCCTCCGCACGCAGGTCAAGTCACTCTTCCTTGCGGCCAGGAGCCCTTGCAACAGCAACACTGGTTCTGAGAAACCGACAGACTATGCTCCAAACGAGGGATGTGAAAGTGTAACTGTTTGCACCAGGGCTACTCAACTTTGGAAGCCCCGGGGGCCACAATGAAACTCAGAGCACATGCCAAGGGCCGCCACTTAAGTGTGGTTACAGAGACATGCCAATATAGATGCAAATATATGCAAATAGCCACTTTCACACCGACAGGCACGAATACAAAGATTACGGCAAGACTGCACAACACGCAGGCCCCATTTAAGTCGGTTCTGCTAATATTAATACAATGCGATATTGACCCGATTTCCACCCAGACGACAGCACTTTCAATGAGCAATGACAGTCCAGGAATTGAACTACTAAAACGCATCTCAACAGAAGACGAATCTATTGACTGCTTTTTGGTTTTGGCTCCCACCCGCGGGCCGCGTGCTGAGCCCCACGTAAACCCAAACCGCACCGCGGGCCGCAAACGAACGCTGCGTGTTGAGTAGCCCTGGGTTACACAGTTAACCAATAAGCCCTTGCTCGTCGGTTAACACGCAGTTACACCCAGCCCCCCGCAGCACAGGGGGAGCAGGCGAGAGCCGTTGCTTGCGAGGAGCCAACTGCCACACACCCCCCCGCACGTAACCATGGTAAAATGCACAGCCACTTTAATACACACATTTTAACACCAGCGCACATCCCTGCATTTCCCCCCAGCCTCCCTGCTGCCCTTGTCTACAGGAGATGAAGGTCTGGCCCTGACCTCATAACAAACGCTACTGACAGCTTGACCAGGCACACGAGCTACCCCAGAGCACACACGAAGCAGAGATGGAAAGCCCGTCTCCTGCTCCTAAGCCTGACCAACACCAGCAGCACTCCTAGCAGGCCCTCTACTCAACCATCCTCATGTCCACCCTAAGCTGCTGCTGTGACCCAGACGTGCCATGCAGCTCTCATTCCAGTATAAAGTGCCCACCAAACCGTCAAAGGAGCTCTCATTCCAGAGCCCACCAGAAGTGCTCTCCAAAACTAGTGAACAAACGTGAAGTCACAGAGGGGTAGTCATGTTAGTCTGTAACTTGAAAAACAAGTAGTTCCTTAATACGCCAGTCATCTGAAGAAGTGGATTATGCCCACAAAAGCTCATGATACCATCAACATGTTGTGTTAGTCTTTAAGGTGCTACTAGACTATTCATTGTTTAAGTTTTTCTAGTTACAGACTAACTCGGCTCCCCCTCTGAAGTAGTCCTATGGCATCTTAGAGGCTAATCACATTATATAGAATCATGAGCTTTCCTGGGTAAAACCCACTTCATCAGCTGTATTGGAGTAAAGTCAAACAGAGTCATATTTGCCTGAGAGGGGACAGGAGAGCTGTTTTCAAGTACCTAAAAGGGTGTTACAAGGAGGTGGGAGAAAAATTGTTCTGCTTGGCCTCTGAGGCTAGGGCAAGAAGCAATGGGCTTAAACTGCAGCAAGGGAGGTTTAGGTTGGACATTAGGAAAAACGTCCTACCTGTCAGGGTGGTTAAACATTGTGGAATCTCCATCCCTGGAGATATTTAAGAGCAGGTTAAGCAGACACCAGTCAGGGATGGTCTAGACCCGTTGACTGCAATCGACTGGTCGACTGCGGGTGCATGACCAGTCAATTGCGAGGTGTTCCCAGCCCTCCCTAGTTCTCCCCACCCCCAAAAAGGAGCCTGCGCTGGCACTGCAACGCTACAACCGCCTGCGAAAATGAAGGTAGTGCTGGCTTCCTGCCGAGTCCGGGGGGGGGGGGGGGGAGTCCCATGGCTGCACACCAGATCCAGCGTCTCAGGAAGTACACAAACTGCTCCCCCCCCCCCCAAAAACAGCACGCACACTTCCTGAGACGCCAGCTCTGGTGCGCAGCCACGGGACTTCCTTCCCCATGCTGCCTTCCTTTTCTCCTTCCTGCAGCGGGGAGGGGCAGAGAAGAACTCCCACAGCTGCGCGCCAGAGCCGATGTCTCAGGAAGCACGCCTGCTGTTTTGGGGAGGGGAGGAGCAGTGCACATGCTTCCTGAGATGCTGGATCTGGCATGCAGCCATGGGACCCTCAGATACCAGCCAAGCTGTCCCTGTCCCCTCCCCCTGCCCAGGGCCCCTACCAGCACCCTGCTCCTGCCTCCTCCCTCCTGGACAGACACCTACCCCCAACTTGCTTGGAGGACAGACACCTACCCCCAGCTTGCTCCTGTACCCTACTTTCCACCCAGATTCTGCCCCCCCACCCCATCCCTATCCCACTCATTGGCAGCCCCATCCTGCAGACTGGATCCCTCATTTTTGGCACCACCTCAGATTGTAGAGGGGCCCACAAAATCCAGTAACCCTGGAACCCCAGAAGAGTTAATCTGGTCTGAGGCCTTGAATCTCAGTCCTACCTACCCTCCCCCTCCATGGGGCTAGAGTGCCAGGGGAGGGAGGTGTCTCAGTTGGGGCCACATCAGTGAAGCTTGGGGGGGGGGGGAGATGGTTTGGAGGGTTTGGTTTTTTTGCATCTCACTTGTGTGGTCCCCGACTGATGTTTCTGTGGATCAGTGACCCCGACCCAAAACAGGTTCCCCACCCCACCCATAAATAAAGATAATACTGAAATGTTAGAGTTGGACATAATATTTTATTTAAAAATGAAGCCTGGCCAACAAGCCCCCAATTGGGGCCAAATCCCCATCTGGCCACAGCATCATAACACTCCGGCACCCCCCTGACCTCAACCCTGAGACCATCATGCACCTGAATCCCCTGCCTTGAGCCCCTCACATCCCCAAACTCCTGCACCCTCCACATCTCCAAGTCTTCTGCCACAACACACCTGCACCATCCACACACCGCAAACCTGTGTCCTGAGCCCATTATACTCCCAACCTCCCTGCCCTGAGCCCCTCACATACCCCAACCCAAACTCCTGCACCCTCACATCCACAAACCTGCGGCTTGCTCAGCACCCCAACCCTCCACCTTATCCCAACCTGGAGTTCTCCCTGAGCCAGCAGCCCCTTCTCCACCTCCTCCTGCACCCAGATTCCCTCCCAGAGCTTGCACCTCTCACTCCTTCCCACACCCAAACCCCTCATTCCCACCCTAGAGCCTGCACCTCCTGTCAACGCGGGGAGAGTGAGGAAGGGCTGGGGACAGCAAATGATGGAGAGGAGTGGAATGGAGAGGGCAGGGTCTCAAGGAGGGGTGGGGTCTTGGTTTGCCCTGACATTTAAAAAGTGATCTTGAGTGTAAAAAGGTTGGAGACCACTGGTCCAGACGGTGCTGGGTCCTGCTGTGAGGACAGAGGACTGGACTCAATGACCTCGCCAGGTCCCTTCCAGTTTTAGTGTTCTAGGATTCTGTGTCACTCGCATTTACCCATGGATACTGATTAGTTAGTTTCACGTTTAACTACCACCAGTGTCGATGAGGCAAATATTGCAGGGGGCCATTAGCCAATGGTTTTATTATAATTGATTTCCCATATTAAATTCTATTTTTATTTTATAAATGCAAACCTCATCTGTGATTCTAAGTGGACCTGACCCTTTAACAGGACAATGCCTGCGTGTAAAGCAGCAATGCCACTAAGATCTGCAGCAGCGACTAACCCGGTGTGGAACGTGACAGCGTTCCAAGAATTGCCTGGAACTTCGATACCAAGACAAGAGGCATTTACACCTAAGCTCATCAGGAATGTTTATTTTGCTTTTACCTTGGTCACCCTCAGACTAGGGATGTGAAGGACTCGTGGACACACTGGTCGCTCCCCCACCCTTGCTGCCTCTGTCAGAAAGAGCCGAGGACGGAGGGCGGGGTGCTTCAAAGTGGCAGCAAGGGGCCAGCGGGAGGCTGCTTGAGTCCCCCACTGTCCCGTACTCCCCACAGCGCTTTCGCCTTTGAAGAGCTGGGACAGCCCTGGGGCTGCTGCTCCACTTCCACGGCAGAGGAGCCTGTCGACTAATCGACTAGTCAATGCAAATGGCACCGACTATTCGATTAGCCAATTAATCTCAATTAACATCCCTACCTCAGGGTGTGTCTAGACTACAGGGTTTTTTCCAAAAAAAGTGGCTTTTTTCAAAAAAACTTCCCCTGCGTCTAGACTGCTGCTGTGTTCTTTCAAAAGTAAATCGAAAGAATGCAGCAGTTTTTTTCAACCGTGGGAAACCTCGTTTTACGAGGAAGAACGCCTTTTTTCGAAAGTGCTCTTTCGAAAAAAGGTGCTATGTAATGCAAACTCTGCTTTTGCAAAAGAAAGCATCCAGACTGCCTGGGTGCTCTCTTTTAAAAAAAGCAGCTTGCTTTTCAAAAGTTCTGGTTGTAGTCTAGACTCTCTTCTTCAAAAGAGGCTTGCA